>OX638359.1:7240031-17240031 GCA_951812935.1 Hermaeophaga mercurialis
CAATGTAAATATGATTGATAATTTAGCAACACCGCGTACTATTTTTTTTTTGACAAAATTAGTTAAAAATATGATTGTTTTTCGTTTTTTCTTACGATCTTTTTCTACCAATAGAAATTGAGATATTTCCAAAATGCGACTCCTTTTGAATATGATAATATAAGATTTTATCTCTCTTCACAAATTATTGATATGAAATGATATTTTAATTGGAAATCAAATGAAAATTTCATAATTAGAATTAGTAACTAACTTCCAGATAAAATCTCTCGAGTACATCTACGCTTAGCTGAAATTCAGGTGGAAAATATAAGCGGATATCCCTTAGCAAATTTTAGTGATTAAATTTATATTAGTTCCATACTATATGTGCGCACGTTACTAAAAGTTATCTCTGATATGCAAACAGATTAAACATAAAACCATCTCTATTTATACATACAACTAAAATCAATTTTTTATTAAAGTTTAATAAGTTCATAAACAGTAAAATAAATTGTGGTATTGCTTTCAAAATAAAAATTTCTATGTTGATTATTTTATTTTGCAATTGTCCATAATAAAATACCAATTATTTGAATTGTAACTCAACAATAATAATTTTATTGATTGAATTAAAATAAACAAAGAAATAATTTTCGTAATGCACCGTTCTACCTCTATGTAGGATTACGAAACAAATAATTATGAAGAGTGAGGAGGAAAATTTGGTCAGAGTAGAGTCTTAAATATTTATCGTCGTTGTCATTCGAGTTCCGCGTAATTCCTGCAACCAACAGGGCTTAAAAGGAAAGTAAAGTGTCCGGTAAAGCGTTAGATTTCCGTCACTTACCATTCAAAACATGCACGATGAGCGTCTTGGGGTTAGCGTTGGAAGGATTACAAGTATATTTTCCTGAATCCGAGTCCCTGGCTCTCTGCACCAGCAAATAGCTGACGGTGTTGTCGCCCTTTTCGGTTATCACGCTCACTCCGCCCCTCGGACTGTCGTAGTTGATTTCCTGCAAGAACACACACAGGCGTCAACACATTTTTTCTATGCGTCGTTTCAAATTTATAAAAAAAAGTCTTATAATTTATAGAATATTTGAGTTGACATATCGAAATATGATAATAATAATTATTATAGTAATAATAATAATACCATCACTTTTGTAAACTACTGTCACCGGTGCTTACAGGACATATACTGGAAGTCAAGGCTGTACAGGGTGATTCACTAGTGCGATAAAGGCCAATATCTTCTAAATCTTTGAAGGTATACAAACAAAATTTTGAAAGTTTGTAGCCACCCTTAAGAGTCAAATTTTAAAATTACGTACGACAGTGTTTTCCAGAACGCCGTGTCAGATGAAAGGTACATTTTTTAAATGAGACACTGGATATTTTGTTCCATTTTTTTAATTCTTCAAAAAGAGTTGATTTCATTGATCTACCTTATACAGAGGTATAGGGCGTTAAAATCGAGATTGTTGAAGTTTACAAATTATATGTGCCGAAAATATTCATTATTGGTCAAATGGCTTGCATGTCCCTATCCTTTCTTTTTATATTCTATCTAACGAGAACAGGATAGTCAAAAATACACTACCGTTTAGAATTTTTGATCACTCTGTATTTCTTTTAAAGGCATTTTACTAAATAGTGTATTTTCGACAAAAAAAAATCGTAAAATTCAGAAATTCCGATTTTAAACGCCCTGTATCCCTGTAACCATTAATGGTAGACCCGGATATGATAGCTTAAAGAAAACAGCTCTTTAGGAAGAATTAAAAATGCAACAAAATAGAAGGTGTCTCATTTAAAAAATGTATTTTTCTTCTGGAACGACGTTCTGTACACTGTACAATTGTAACAAATTTTAAAATCTGATCCTTAAGAATAGCTACAATCTAGATGATGTTGAAAGAAACAATGAAATTTCAGCATCAGCATTTATTTGCCAAGTTAATCATCCCTTATTGTTTTAAATTGAAATTTCGTTTGTTCTCGTAATAATGAGAGTGCAAATGATGGATTTCCAAATGTGTATAATAATTTGAACTGTTTCAGGTCGTGGTTATTCAATCACTTTAGTAAATGAGGAGTATTAAATAAAATTTACGGTGTTATTCATGTATTATCCAGGGTGTTCCTTCCAATGAAAACTTGACCACCCTTATAAAACTAAAAAAATAAGTTTTTCAAAATTGAAGAAAATACACTTTTACAAAATATACAAAGCCTCCGCGAAAATATTGCGTATTTTTAATTGGTACGAAGAACATATCATTTGCAACAAAATATTCTAATACAAAAATGTTTTCTAACATCATTAGTTTACACAAAAATTCACTTTAAACATTTATTCGGAAATTTCTATTTGGCAACACCTCACACTTTTAATAAAAATATGTGTCATGTAACCGTATAATATCTACCTGATGAACCATAAGATTGTGTTAGTTTACAGACGAATCGGATCGTTTAATCGTTTGGCAAAGTACTATTAATAATTCAGTGAAATATAGCGTTTAATTCAAATCAAAAATATATTAATCGAATACGCAATATTTTGTATCAATGTTATACAGATTGTTGGAAACGTTTACTGTAATTACCTAAAAAAAATAGTGGTCGAAATCGTTTGGATGTATAATAATTACCGAGAATACATATTTCACTTTTTTACATTCGCTGTAATCTACCATTCTAAATATCCAGGTGTACTGAAATAAAAACTTATTATTTGAACGTTTAAAAAACTATTATTATCACCATTGAACTTGACCCAATTATTCAAATATCGCGGTGTTGCCGGCTTTAGTTGCTTTTCGGTAATATTTGGACAGATGTAAAATACTAATTTTTATTTCGTTGAAAAACACTAATTACTGCTATAATATTTTCTAACAATTTCTATGCTTTCTTCAACTGAATATACCATTTTCGTATGTTTTAATGGTTCTCAAATCATTGACAATTTGCAAATCGAAGGTAAGATATTACTGGCGTTTCAGAAGCTACTGTCTTGAGAAGTTTTTTGCCTTAAAAACCAATTCATAACAAGAAGTGAACAATACATTCGTTCATGTTAAGAAATTAAGTAAGTGATTGATATTCCCAACTAAATACCTCAAACTAAAATTATGTTAAAAATTGATGAAAAATTATAGAGTTGTAGAGACAGAATTGCCGAAAATGATGAATAAATTTACTGAATTTTGAACAAGTAATTGTAATCTAGAAATACTAATTCTCACATTCGTTTCCATACTTAAGGGTACAATACAGTAAATCTCTATCAGGAACTTTGCGTGCTGAATCTGGAATAAGTAGAGTGAATATAGGGATAGGGAAAAATGGAGAGAAAGACGACGGATCAGCTGGCTCGACAACTTTAATAGGGACAGAGGTAAACCCGTATATATCCGGATTTTCCGGAAAATATCATCCCCATTGGCGATATCTGCACTATATCAACCACCGTTTGTTTTCCTGTCCATTAAAATAACACAGATTCAGTGGGCGTCCGCGATTCCCCGCTTTCTAGAGATAAAATGCATAGGAAAATTGCCCGAGATAATGGCATATTGGAGACTTGTTTCACATACGATAAAACTCTTAATGTGCCATATGACAGAATAAACTTCCACTGTAGATTACGTTTCCAGGACTATGGGAGCAGAAAGGATTTTAAAACGTTTTATATTTCACATTTTATTTGCTATGCTTCATTACATACACCGAGAGAAAAAATTACACATGCGGAAAAATCATGTTCTTTTTACGGCGATAAAGTTATTATACATTTTTTTGTGAACGAGAAATTCAGTATTCATGTACGGATTGAATATTCGTTATTATATGGCTACTTAATTAATTTTATTCGGAATAAAGCAAACTACATTATTGGTCACTGTTTGCGAACTAGTGACAATCTAATTAATGTAATCAGCGTTGGGCAATTATTAATATTAGAGTCAGTAAATGTATTAGGGAATTACATTTATGTTTTCACTATTCATGAATATAGTTATGTAAATATTTAATTTTAAACATCAAAATGTTCGTTAGACTAAATGCTTTTGATCTTATTTGTAAGACGTAACTGTAAAATGTTATTTAATTAAATAGTTAATTTAAGAATTATAATGGAGTTTATACCAAATACGAATAAATTTTGAAAAATATGTAAATATTTTCCAATATTAAATAATTTACTCTAGTATGGATTTTAAATTTTAAAACAAACTACTATTACCATTTTACATAAATTAAACAGTTTGTTAATTTTAAAAAGCATTTAAATAGAGAATTATAATATTGTATATTTACTACTACAACACACCTTAAGCATTCGTTATTCGTCTGTTATTAAATAATAGTAGATAAAGTTGTTTTAAATATTTTAAAAACGAAATATCTATCATTTATTTATCACAGAATAGCAATTTATATTTCAGATACTTGCAGCTTCTATATAATTATCTCATTGTAAGAAATATAGTCGTTATTGTTTCTCCCATATTCTTCCTCCATATCGGTTCTAAACTTTTCCTTTACGACTTTCGCACTCTTATGAACGCCATATCTTACGGGCTATAAAGATTCCCTAAGGACGTTTAATATCAAACCCCTAAATATAGGGGACGGTTTTAGTTCATTTCTTAAAATATTTTCTGAAAGTTTTAAGATATTTAGTTGCCTATTCAGTGAAAAAATACTGTTTAATTATGGTTGCATTATTTCCTAAACTTTACCTGCCAAAAGCTCCAAAGTATTCAAAGATTTTTTGAAGGATATGGTTTGGGAAATTCCTGATAATAATGTTTAAGCCGTACCTGTTCGATTAAATATAAACGTTAGTGAGAAGGGAAAAGATGGCGACATAAATACAGACATCTTAATCTAACGTGTTATGTTACAAAATAATTTAGTTTGTATGTGGTAAGGCATAAAATTAAATTGGGGGGCCGCACTCATGTAGCCATACCGGATTATGGCGGCGAAATTGGAATATCGACTGTAAAACACAATAGCAATGAGTTTCAAATTTTGCTTCAATGGCCTGTGATCATATTAAAATTTTAGGGGTCGACTGAAAATGTCACGCTTGCTCTCCCTGGACAGGTAACATTGGCGTACCCTAGAGCAAAATTCAATTGATTAACTGAAAAATTGATTTAATTGAAAAAGTGATTAAAAAAATTGAAACTGAAATTAAATTATGTGGTAATTTAATGGTGTTAGAGCATACTGAAGTAGAAAAACTATTTTTAAATATAACCATTTATTATTTTGATATGATTTTTTGTCTATTATTTTTTTAATTCTAAGTTTTTATCGTGAAGTATTATGTATTTATTCTCCACTTCTTTCTATCTCTTGTAATATCCGTATTCGTGCTATACTTTTGTTTTCTTTTTACGTTTTTTCCGGTCTTCTTCTGTAATTTTTTCCTGTTTTATTTTTCTCATATATTCTTTTGGGTATTCTTTTATCATGTTTATGATCTTCCAACTGTTATTTTTCAAACGTTATTAAATTTTAAACTGAAGTATTATTAATTAGTCAATAAAATTCCACCTTGTAAGTATAGAAAATAAATATATCTATATTTCACTTCAAATACTTTAAAAATATTAAAATACCAATGTTAATTATGGGTTTACGGCAATTTTTAAATGTATTTAAGTGAAGAGAAAATGAAATCTAATTATAACGCAATTTTGTAAACATGGTGACATGGGGTTAATCTATAAAACTGTAAATAACACAAATGAAATTGTTAGTTCTTGTAACTTTTCAACTTTTAATTGTCTAATAAAACTTCAGTGATTTAGAAGTCCTCGATTTTATTTGTTATTCCTCTGAGCTAAAAATTATGAACACACAAGCGACTTGAAGCAGTTTATTATTTTCAAACTTAAATTGGAGACCATCGTTCCATTCAATTATTTTGTCATTAATTTGCTTAATCTATAAGCTTTATCTGTATATTTTGGTTTTTATCCTATCTTTATTTGTTTTGTTTTCGATTGTGCCCAGGAATCTCATTTCCATTACGTTTATCCGGGTTAATTATTTTTTATTTGGATGTTGCACGCTTGATTTTTCTGGATATTATTTTAAATATAAAAAGATAAATTATACTTATCTCAGCATTAAAATGGTTTTTAAAATATATTTTCTGTAACCAAGATTTCTTTCATTTAAAATTTTCAAAGAGTGTAATAAGATTGACATCTTTCTTATAAGCGTACTTGATTTCTATCATAAACATTTCAAACAATCATTATCAAGCAATATGTATGGAAATATTATTCTTTCCTAAAAAAATTTGGTTCGTAATGTTGTTCATATATTTAGTCAAAAAGGTAATCTAAAATAATTGAACTTCCTAGATTTAATTATTCATTCACATACTGAAGATACATTTCATATTCCTCTAAAAAAAGCAAGTTCTTCTTTTTTGTCATTATATGAAGTACCTTCACTGTTATTTCAATTGTGATGTTAAATGTATATTTGTGTTTACTCTCAATGTGATTTTTTGCGTAATGTGATGTATCTGGTTGTTTTAATCTATAAGATCGTAAATGTTTGCTGTATCGTATTTCAAAATTTCTATAGGTCTGGCCGAGATAGATGGCGTTACAATCCGGACAATTTGTTTATAAGTACCCGATTTTTTTAGGTTTTACATTTAATAAAAATGAACCCACATTATTTCTTACATTAAGAGATATAATTGTTTATATTTTCTTAAAAATAGCTGCAAAATATGTAATAATACTGTGTGACTTATTAATAAAATTATTTATTAGAAGTAATGGATAATTAGGTAGCAATTTGTTTTATTGTATTAATTTCCCCCTCCCCACTCAATGGTATTGAAAAAAGTATCATTGATTTGTAAGTTGTTAATTTATGTGAAATGGGATGACTTGAATTATCCGGGATAATCATATTTGTATTCCTGGAAATATTTGAATCAACTTTTTTTTTAAATTACTCATAAAAATATTTGCTAAAATTGGTGATACTTGTTCTGAGTCAGTTGCTAAAATTTATTTAATATTATTTGTAAATTTAGGTGGTATACTGTATATCTCTAATACACTAGACTAAACTTTTTAATCTCCTTTTTTATTTCTTTTATTGCTTTGTCACTATTGAAAATAAGTAGCGAGCTCATTACGAATTCTTGGCTCCTATTTATCTTCTCTTTTTTCTATGCCTCATTAATAAAAATATATGTTTGTTATTAATAAGTTAACTTATTAATCTAACTCCCTATTCTTTTTTTATCTCGCGACAACATTAGCATCGCAAAGGAGCCACAATACTTCGTTATTGGAAACCCAGCTTGAAAAACAACAATTATGAAATCCAGTAAAAACGGCTTTCATTAGTCTCTTTATAAATGTAAACAATTACGAATAATTGAATTAGCGCGGCGAACAAATACTAAATAAAAAGAGTCCCTTTTAATTTTCGGTCTCATTAGAAAATAGTAAATATAACGGTTTTCATTGGTTTTTAATTTATTCAATTGATTAAAATAAAAGTATTTTTTTTTAGAATTGCTGATAAAAGAAAGAATAAACACTTCATAAACGAAACATACAAACAATGAATAAATCAATTGGTATTTAATGTTACGAATAGCTATTAGAAATTTCCACAAGCAAGATGAAAGATATGATACTATATATTAATGAAACATTTTTTATAATAGCGTAACCATAAGCTGGTGAAATCATTAAATGTTAGAAATTTAGAAGGGACTCGATAGCTGCCCTAATACTAATTGTACTGAGAATAATCCTTAACGAATGGAGGTGAATGTAAATGTGAACTCAACCCCCGATTTGACTATCGGAAACCCCATTCAGACGTTTCTGACAAATGGCCATAGATATAGATCATCCTGCAAACATCAATCTTGGCTTATTGCGGTATTATATTATAATGGAGGTCATCCACTATATTCATTGACAAAATATGCACTTATCGACCCTTTTCCCTGTTCAATATAATTTCCACATATCAGTAAAATATACTCATAATGTACAAAACGTTAAAATACCAGTAGGTAAATAGCCATTATGCAAAATAGTAAAAAATATCTTTTAACGAAAATAATTTAATATTATGCAGCATTTTTTTATGCGACAAATTCATATGACATCTTAGTTTTTGATATACCATAGAAATTTAATTGTAGTAGCTTTTCAAAGATTGATTGATTATGGTCTCACATGATATAATATACTTTCATTTTTATTTTGGTGCTTGACACACAGTTAAATAGTTAAAATGGGTAAATTAATTCATTTGTATCAAATTAGAGTTGCTACTAGCATGATTTTCAGTTAAATATATTATAATTAAAAAATAATGTGATAAAGATTATGGAAGGAATCCTAAAAAGATATTTACAAGTGCACTTTTAAATCTCAAAACAGTGTAAGAGGAACATCAGATTATCAGATTTTAAAATCTATTCCAATTTTGACTGCAAAGAAAATGATTAAAAGTTAAGTCTTACTTTATAAATAAACTAACAACCTCACTTTTTATAACAAAAATTATTAAACCAATAATTAACAAATAATTTACATCTTGAAATTGTAGGCATTATTATAAATAAATGTTTTTGGATTTAAAAAAAAAATATAAACAAAAAGTGATAATCCATTACAAAACCTAAAATGAATAGATTTTCAAAATCGGGTATTTACAAACTAAATTGTCCGGATTGTAACGCCATCTATCTTGGCCCGACATTAAGAAATTTTAACATAAGGTACTGTGAGCACTCACGACTTTATAGATTAAAACAACCAGATAAGTCACACACTACACAAAACACCTCATTGACACCAAACACAAACCAACACTTAATAACATAATGGAAACAACAGTGCAAGTATTTCTATAAATCCACAAGAAAGAAGAACTTGAAATTTTGGAGGAATATGAAATTAAGAAACACCTAATATCCTCAATATACAGTATTGCATGAAAAACTAAACCTGGGAATTTCAATTATCTTAGATCACCTTTTGAACTAAATAATACTAATCAAATTTTTTTTTAGAAAAAGAAGAATATTGCCTCATAATGATTAATTGTTAGTTTTATAACATGAAATTTATTTACGTTTTTAATCTGTCAAACTTCTTTCTGTCTTGGAAAATGGTATATTGTCAGATACCGAAACCTAGGTAGAAATTTAAATATACTAAAACAATTTGGAAGACTGTGGAAATTCATGATAAGTATTATTATTATTATTATTTTAATATTAAAAAAACCTATTTATGAGTTTTTCTAATCTTCGAAAATTAAATTCTCTACATTAACTCAAGAAAAAATTACAAACTTTTATTTTCGTTTTCAAGGGTATTAATTATCTCTTTAGAGGTTGGGTTGAGAAAATTTTTGTATAGAAAGCATCTCTTTTAATTTTCAACAAATAATCTTCTTTAATTTTTTTTGCATGAATTTAGAAACACGCACATATTGTTGGAAAAAAATAATAAAAAAGCATTCAAATCCGTTATTAAATTATATCCTGAGGTAAAAAGTGTGACGTTAGGCTTTTTTTTTTCTTAAGTAAATCAACGCAATTATTGGCGGAGACAGGTTGTTTACTTGATTTCCACTTTTCCTTATCGGTTCCACTTTTTGTCATCTGTTTCGTCGTTTTTATTGTGGATTTGACGTGGCTATCGGAGTGTCCTCGAAAGCTTCACATTTTTATCACACATTTCATGTCACCGTAAAATTCGCAGAGAAGCTCTACTGAAGTAAAGCACTATTCTATGTCTCTACGGCCCATTAATCATAAATATGGATTGTCTCCCTCAACAATGTAAGACGACGCACTCTACTACATTCGTTTTGTATGTCAAATCTATCTCGACCCGTACTAAATTACTCACTTCATAAATGTTCAAGAAAATTTATGGACGGGTCCGTCTTTTCTTCAAAACTGTCAACGCAATATATTTATTTATTTAATTTTACATTTCTACTGCAGAATTATATTGTAGTACTGACCCTTAACTATGTTTTGATTATTACTCAAGCAAAATTCTTATTTCTGATTTCATCTAAATTTCAAAAAAGCACAGATTTTAACGTATTTTTTTCAACTTTAACCGTAATCAAATTTCGCTCTTCCCACGAATTAGTAACGATAAAACAAGAAATACGAGCTTAGATAGAGAAAGCTAACGAAATTTAACTTCAAGTAGTATTAAAGGAAGATATATTTAAGTTTTAAACGTATGCCAGCAAAGTTCTTAAATCTCGTTTAATATAAAGTCCCAAAGATACACGCAAACAATCTCTCTAAAGTTGAAGGAGAACCTGAGAGATATTTCTTAATGTTAGTTTTCACTTCTTCGACTCTGGTTGCTTCCAGGTGTCTCCTTGCTTAAGCGTCACGTTCTTCAGTTTGTTAAGTTTCCTTTAATAAGTTACTTTTAGAAATTTGATTTCGACACTGCACAATTTACTTGGGCTTTCGTTAATAAAACTACCGCAATCGATACGAAATTCCATTAAACCGTAAAGTTATTTAATTGCAGTAAAAAGTTGAAAAATTGAAAAATTGAGAACAGAGTTTTAAAGGGGATGTTTTAAAAATTAAACAAAAAAGTTGCGACAGCGTCGATACTTGTTCCTACTATTTTTGAGAAAAAATCCTGATTTAAAAAAAAATTAAGAGAAAGCGTGTACTTACCATTTTTTGGAAAGGTAAAAATTATTTTTCCTTATAAAATGTATTGCACAGCACATTTATTTTGACTTTTAATTACATTTGATTGGCTACACAATTGCTATATCCTGCAAATATTTCCAAAATACTGAGATTAAAAATTTAATTAATTTTAAATATTGCCGAGCACCCGATCCGCTCTCACCATTTTTTAAATTACTTTGCATTATGAATTTTATTGCAGGCTGGAGAATGTCTTTGACTTTTAATTTCTTTTGACTGACTACGCAATTATGTGCTATATTCTGCAATTATTTCTAAATTTAATTAATTTTAAATATTGCAGAGCACCCACTGCGCTCCCACCATTTTTAAAAATTACTTTGCATTATGAAATCTATTGCAGGGTGGAGAATGTTTTTGACTTTTAATTGCATTTGATTGGCTTCGCAATATGTTATATCCTACAATTATTTCCAAAAATACTGTATATAAACTTACAATTAATTTTAATTTTGCGCTCTCACCACTTTTGAGAATTAAAAATATAATTAATTTTAAAAATTACTAGCCAGGACGCCAGTACGCTCCAACCATTTTTGAGAAAAACACTTTATATTATGAAATTTATTGCAGGGCTGAGCCACTTTAACTGTCTGAAATGATTTCCAAAAATAGTGAGATTAAAAAATATAATTAATTTTAAAAATTGCCAGGATGCCACTAGCCCTCCCGCCATTTTTGAAAAAATTACTTTTTATTATGACTTTTATTGCTATGACATTTATTGCTGGGCAGTGATTATTTTTTACTTTTTATTGCATTAGCTACATAATATGATATATCCTGTAATTTTAAAAAGTGCCGGACACCCACCATTTTTGGGAAAATTACTTTTCCCTCTGAAATAAATTTATTGCATGGCAAAGATTATCTTTGATTTTTAATTACATTTATTTTCAAGCATGCTAAGAGAAAAAAATCGGACCAACGAGTGACTACTGTGTCCACTATATTTTATAAATAATTTTCCTGCTGAAATGTAAGCAGGGCAGCAATGTTTCAATATGTATCATCCAATTTACAATATAGTTGCGGCATGTAATCAAACAGGGATGTTCGGGCCTATTTCATCGATTATAGGGAAATGCAAACACCGCAAACACTATAACTTTTCAAGATTGTATCATACGTTGTATGTAACTTGTTTGTTCAATCGAATTGTTTAACTAATTTTAACTTGATTAAACCGCTGCGGCAAAGCTAAAAACTGTAAAATAGACCATACATATTCGACAAAAAAAACGGTGTATGTTGTTTATGATTTTATACGAAAAGAACGTACAAATATTATGTGAAGAAAGAAATGTTTTTTAGATATCGTTATTTTTTTAAATAAATTTTTGCTATCTCCAAATTTAAAAAGATGAATTTTAAATTTCTACTTAGCATCTAAGAAATAAAAATTAAACAAGTTTCTTTACTAAGCTCTTAATAAGAATAATAAAACAGGAATTTTACATGCATTGTAAATTTTAGGTTTTTATTTGAACTCAATGTATGAACCGGTTAAAAACTTGTAGTATTATTAATAGTATCGGTCATGGGTTTTGTTTTGTTTAATCAAAAAAATTGGGATTACACTGGGCTGACAAAGACAAGAGCACAATAGAGCTAATTCTGTTAGAAAAATGATTCGGGGTGAGATTCATCTATCAAAAGAGCTCAAAGCCGGTTTCCTCTAAACAATTAAAACAATTGTATCGCTTTCACGCTCATCGACACCCATGAGTTCGGCTAATAAATCCAATGGGAAAGTCACGGCCACAAATAGATTGAAATTCAACGAGAAATTCAACGAGAAATTCAACGACCGTTCAGCTAGTGTTTCCTTTATTTTGCTAAATAATGGAGGCCGAACATTGACACATTGTTCCTACTTGTTTGCACATTTCAAATCATTACTTCGACTAATTTGGTGGAAGTGCGTGAAACTGTGATACGGGTTGGTTCTAGTCTTGCTAAAATAAACTAATTTTATTTAAATTGCCCATTTAATTAAACACTGGGATGATAAGATGCAAACTCTTTATTTATATATAACTATTGATAAATAAATATTGTGGCGATATTAAATAGATTAATGTGATTTCATACAATTATAGTCAAATAACTTTAAGGGTTAAAGTGTAAAAGTTATTCTTTTAAATTTATTTATTTAATTATCACCAATTTACTTTATTTAAAACAGAAACTACATAATATATTTATACATATATGTTGTGATATTCTGAATTGAGATAATTAAATAAATATAAACTATAAAATAGGTACAAAACTAGATAATTAATAATATCTTGTGTGATAACTGATTGGTATATAAAACCAATACAATTTTGTTTAGCAGATTGTAGCAAACTGGTTTTTTAAAATATATTGTAATGAAATTTAAATTACAAAGCAAGTTATTAATATTATTAAATTAAATTTAAAAGGAAATATCAAATTAAAATATATTTACAATATCCTCTAGCTGAACACTGAAAACAATACATTCATAAAAATGTCTTCAATAGTTTCACAACATTCAAATATTTTTAGCCGAACTATTTATTTTTAATTATAGAAATGTACATTTTCTTAATACGTTTGAATATTCCATAGAGCTTGTAATAGAAAGCAGCATTTTGGTGAGATCAAACTTGGGCAAATCTTACATTCTTTCATCAGTTACCCGAATTTATATACATCAACTCATTAAACCAATTCAGTCGTCTGGACAGATTGAATACCTTTTGTATCCAGACTAAACGTAAATAATAAAAGAATAATTGGATTTTTTTTAATACAAAATATATCTACACTTAACACAGAAACGACAAGTTTTTTTAATTGGTAAAATATTACACTATACAGGGTGGGCCATGCTTAAGGTGAAGGAGCTTAGTGGGCACAGCTAAAATTTAAAATTTATTTGACATATGGCAGTTATCCGAAATTAGTGAAGTAATATAAAGTTATAAATAACATTTTTTAATGTAGCTTTATTATAATTTTAAATTCCACTGAAAAAAACTAATATCAGTTTAGTGAGGATTTCCTAAACCTATTTTTAATAATTTTCACTGTATTTGTCTTTTTTTAAATTATAATATTCTCGAAATTTTTTAATTGATTGCTTCTATATTAATTAATGAATTTTTATTTATTGAAATAAAAAATATTTATTCATTCTGGTAAACTAATGCAAATAAGTGTAAAATTATAAAATTAGTGGACATCGGTATAGAAAATAAAACATTGCATTGTTTTATGATTCCTAATTAAAAACACCCTACAAATTAATTTGAAATTTCAATCCTTGAGACTGACAGAAAATATTAATAAATTATCAAATTTGATCCATTTTCTACGGACAAATTCTTTTACAAATACAATATTTTTTATTTTTTTATAAATTATGTTTCTTAATAATTTTCCTCGCTGGTTTACTTGTTCAAGTTTAAGTTAAAATATTAATTTACATTAACTATTATTAAAACACAGAACCATATTTTATGACAATTTTTATCAGTTTCTCCCATTTTTTTTTATTATTTATTGAATTTTCTTTAAATACTAACATACTACCTAATTATGGGTTATATTCATCTAGTTTTCATTTACAAGACATTTAAAAACTTTAAAATAGTATTATAAATGTGTTATAAATTTTTGTTGGTCTACGTGGGATAATTTAATAAATTTATATTTCAATTTTAAAAAATCATGATCATATTATGCCGAGATTGTTAATAGCACTTTAATCAGTTTATTACAATTTTTTATTTTTCATATTTAGTTTTTATTATATAATAACGCTTATTAACATTACTTTATTGTGAGTTTTCTATTTAGTTTCTATTTACAAAAAATTTCCAATATAACATTAATTGAGTTGCAAATTTTAATACATCAGATTATTTTGGGCAAAGGATGACTAATTTCAGAATTAATCTTTAACTTCCAAATATTCATATAAATATTTACATGTCGAAAGTTAACCTTTTTATAGGTTTTTGCACAGTTATATTAAAAATATACGATACAAGTAGATAATACATTTAAAGTCTGTTAATTCGTGGCACCTTCTGCCATATTTCATGTATAAAAACATTTCTTGTGGTAATTGTTTTAGATGAAATTAAAATTATTGTTTAGATTTTTTTACAAAATTATGCTTATTTGTAATTTGGAATTCCTGTAAAAATGTTTTAATAGAAGTCGTTATTGTCATAATGAATAATTATGACAATAGCAGAAATACCTTTAGAGTATCTATTTTATTTTATAAAATTATAGTAGGGAGTAAAAATATTTTATGTAAGATACTGCCCCTCGAAGTAAATAAAAGTCTAAAAGTGAACTAAAATTACAATTCGGAATTGAGTTCAAACCATAAATTGTGTACACAATGGTGTTTCGACAACCGGGAACGTCACATACAGACAAAACATTAACAAAATATAAACCAGCTCCTGATAATTGTGAACGCCGATATTTAGTCAAAACAACCGATGACAATGGCTTGATGTATTGCCTGTCAACCTTGGCCCGTCCCAAATGAATGACTAAACACTTATTTTAATACCCAAATATAAATCAGTTCACTGATAAATTACCTAATCGGTAATTTAGCAGATTTATTAATTAATAGTTAAGTTTAATTTGTTTTGTGGTACAGGCTGTAGCTAATTTCGAAACAAAGCGTACATTAAATTATTAAATTTAGTGGGTTGTTTCACTCAAAGCTGGAAATCTCGAAATTAACATAAAATTTGAAAAGAATCTATTTTGGATAATCACTAACCAATAATTTTATCATTCACTTTTATGGTCTACTTACAAGTTTGATATTAGTATTTTAGTTTCAGTAAAGCAATAAATATCGTTTAGGGTTGTACAAAATTCGATTCGCTTTTCACTGGAAAAAGCTATAACCTGGAAATGTGGGTTATCAAGAAAGCTAAACACAAATAGAATACCTGCGACACAGGTGTCTGTTATGGCGTTAAATTACTCCATCCAGGAATCTGTTCGGCGTCATTCCTGCAGATCCTTATGACTTCTGAAGGCATAACAACCCCAAAGCTGTCCCTCCAATTTTACAATCGAAAATCCATTTTGTTTGGGTTTCTTTATATATTTTTTATACGAATATAAACAAAATAATAATAATAATAAAAATAATAATATTAATAATAAAAATAATAATATTAATAATAAAAATAATAACATTAATAATAATAATAATAATAATAATAATATAACGTCTTTATTGCATGCATATACAGTGTGTTTCAGAATAGTATGTCATAAATTTAAGGGGTGATTCTATGAGTAATTTTGAGAAAAAAAGTTTATATGAACCTAGCTCCGTTTTCGCTTCCTGTCTGAAATACAGCGTGTTAAATTTTGCTATATTTTTGTTTTGTTTTTTTATTAAGTCTAGATCTGCATGAAATATTTTTATTAAACTTAGTGGGCGTAAGTGAGGTGCAGAAACACATATTTTAAGAGAAAAACGAATTTTTAATTTAAACAGTTACGCCGGTGCTTTTTCAAAAAATAAAATTCATTAAAAATCGTTTTTTTAATTGTAGTTCTTTTTGTTAAAAAATGGCCTGTTGATTTTTTCGAAACTTCTAGCGTTTTTATGCAAAAAAAATTTAAAAGGAATATCTGAAGTTTCTTACTTTATTGAAAACCAGATTTTAAAATTATCTAGTAGGCTAATTTCAATGGGTAATAATTGGCAACCATACATTTTTTTATGGTCTCGCTGATGGCAAAGCAGTAGAAGCTGCCCAATTATATCAAGAACATTTCCCAAACAGAGTCACCCCAGATAGACGTACATTTTCCGACGTCCATAGGAGATTAAAGGAAACCGGTACTTTTAAACCTAACAACCATTTAAAAGGGGCCCCTCGAACTCTAGAAATCGAAGAAGCAGTTACAAATTTAGTAGAAGAAAATCCTGAACTGAATTTCTAGAAAAATTGTAAATCAACAGAATATCTCGCACGTTCTGATTTGGAGAATTCTACACGATTTTTTATTGTACCCGTATGAAATTCAGAGCGTTCAAGCTTTACTTTCTCAGGATTTTCCTTTGAGAACCGGTTTCTGCCAAAGATGTTTGCAAAAGATTGTGCTAAATCCTCTGTTCAGTAGTGAAATAATGTTTACGAATGAAACTAGCTTACTCACCGTCGATTTCATTACTTGAAGAAGTTCCACTTTTAACGAGAAACAGAATGTGGTCCATGCATGACTGTGTATCACCTCATTCCAGTGTTGAAGCAATAGAAAATTTAAATCGTTCATTTAACAATCAGTGTATAGGTCGTGGTGGACCTCAACCATGGCCTCCTCGGGCTCCTGATTTAAATAATTTGGACTTTTTCCTATGGGGTTATCTTAAAACTCTGGTTTACACTACTCCGATTGACAGTGTGGAAGATCTGTGAAATCGCATAATAGCTTCTTGTAACACTATTAGAAATACTACGGGAATTTTTCAAAGAGTGCGCGATAATATGGGAAAAAGGGCTGAGGCATGTATTTTTGCAGGAGGAGGACTTTTTGAGCAACTTATTTTTTTTTGTCTGACTGGTCGTTATAGATTGCTAGAATTTAGAAAACGATTTATTTTTTGAAAAAGTAGCAGCGTAACGTATTTTTCACAAAAAATAATCAGGGGTATGGCCTTGGGGGCGCCACAGTTTTAAATTAAAAATGAGATTTCTCTTAAAATATGTTTCTATACCTAACTTAAGCCCACCAAAATTGATAGAAATATTTCATGCAGGTCCGGACAAAAAAATATAGCAAACTTTAACTATATTTCAGACAGAAAATGAAAACGGATCTATAGGTCGATATGAACTTTTTTCTCATAATCATTCTTAGAATTACCTCTTAAATGTATGACATACTATTCTGAAACACCCTGTATATGAGTGCACTTCCGGAAAAGGTAAACGTTTTTATATATTTTTTTAAACTCTCTTTATTGTCACACCAAAATATTGCAATATATTACAATAACTCCCGTTTTGATTGCAATATTGAGTATCAATTAATTTTATTTCGTCAGGCAAGAATTAATTGCTTATTGTCGGTACCTTCATTATTTATTTGAAATTATTAGCCCGTTATGATATTACAGGGTTTTATACTTAAATTGATGTCCTAAATTGTTTCCTATAAATAATTCAAACAATTCGTTTTGTTTATAGGGACACTGCAATGCAATACAATACAATATGAAAATATTTTATTATTCAGTACGAATTAATACATATAAATTAAATATTGTATATATATGATTAATATTCGTATTTGATAGATATTTATTATCTACAGCGGTGATGGACATTCGCATTAATACTAATAAGTTGTTTAAATATTAAATATAGGGTGAGTCATACGAACTGGGAAACAGAATAGGCGCAAGTATTTTGGATCAAAATATGAGGATTGGTAAAAATTTTATATCATATTCACAAATGAGAAAAAGGAATATTATTTTATTTATTTTACATTTTGACACAATGCGATTCCTGATGATCCTAATTTTTCTAACCAAATTTTTAGTAATTTTGTTCATAAAACATGACGTAAAATCATTTTTATGTAACATTATTAAACATATTTGTTGAAACGTGATAATTTCAACCATTTTCGAGAAAAATGCACTGTAGGAGTTCAGAATTAGATGGAGCTCAATCTTGCATAAACCAAATCTAGTGAAAAATCATCCAAAATATCAATAAGATTGTTTCGCATAAAAAAATAAAAACTTCCATTTAAATTTTAATGAAGAACATATTCTATTTCGATACTGTGATCTTTTCAATTTCGTTTTTCTAGAAAACTAAAAATTTTAGTCAAAAAAAGTTACAACTTAGTTTCATCATCGTGTATCTATATGACTATATGAACGCCTCTGCATGAAGATGTAAAATAGTACAAAAAATAATAATATTATTTCCTAAAGTTATGCCTCTATGACAATTTTGATAACAATTTATGTTTATTTAGTGAGATTATTACAAAACAAATAACGAAAAAATAATTTCCGTGTATATTTTGCTACAGTAACATTTCAATGAGACATAAGCATTTGGTCCAATCTTTATGTTCTGATCCAAATGTATTTGACAATTTAAGCTTTTTATAAATGCGCAAATTTAATTTAGTTTATTCTACTTTAAAAATATATTTGCAGCTTTCAAAAATTTTAGCTGAGTACATTGAGCTATACTTTTAAGTGATAGCAAGATTTTCGACAGATATGACTATCCTTATTCAAAATTTACGGCAATAAATGTCTCATAAATCCGCAGCTAACTATTCCCTTCTAACTTTAAAGCGTTCTTCCAACTTCCAAAGTTTGTAGTTTAAAATACAAAACGAAACTGATTTATGTAGAAGCGAATAAAAATCTAAACTTTTAAAACCTTGTTGAAAGAAAAGTTTCTTGAATTCGGTCGTTAATAACAGTTGACTCTTAGAAAAGCCTTCGTCTCATTTGAAAAATTTTTAACAACTATTTATAAAAATGGTCACAAATTGGTCGTAAAGTTGGCGAACTTTCTAAATATTCTACAAAGCTATTTAGTATTAATTAAATTCATTCGAGGTTTGAAAATAATCTTGTAAGATTATACTCTCTGGCAACTTTAGGCTTTTAAGTAGTTGAAAATTCCGCCCCAAAAATCGAAAACAAACGTATTTGCATTCAAGCAAAAAGGTCTTCGGAAAGCTCTCAAACTTTTAAAAAAGTTTGGGACCCTGTTCTTTAGCAATTATAACTTTATTGACGTTTCTTGACGTTTTGACGAATATGATATTTTGCTCTCCAGTATAATTTAATGCGCGCATCCAACCTCAAACTAAGAATTTTGCAGAGACGTATCCAAGATATTAATGAAACGAATATTAAAAAAAAATAATTCATCAAACACTATTGATTAAGGTAGTGGAAATAAATTATTAAGCTCCCTTCATTATTTATTCAGTTCCAGACGATAGTTGAAGAAAGAGTCGAAACGCAGGAATTATTTCATAATATTTTAAATAATCTTCTTTTTTTCTTGAAAATTCCTAGTAAGAATATTCAAGATATTTGAAAAAAGGATTCTGAGTTACCTGTAAAAACGAATGGGAATGTAATTAAATTAAGCTTTGCCACTTTTACTGAGGCTCAATACAACTCTGCACAAAATGGAAATAACACTTTAATTTATTAAATTCGCATCAACTTCTAGAATTTCGTTTTTACGATTACTTTTTAAAAACTTCTCCATAACTTTGAAATTTAAAAGTTTTTGCAAGCACTTTAGCAATTATATTTAGAAAATTCTATAGATTTAATATCTGCCTTTTAAACTTGTACAAAAATTAATTAATATCTAAATTAATAATAATCATTTTTTACAAATTACTAGTTTATAAAAATCATGTTTTTTTTAAATCTCCTTATTAACTAAACTATGAGTTTTTAAAAAATTGTGTTCAAAATGAACTGCTCTTATGCCACTGTAATAGATTTAAATCTGTACGAAAATACCCCAAAATGTGAGTATTTATGAGACGTTTTACGTTTCAGTAAAAAAATCGTGATTAATGTACAAATCATTTGTCATTTAAAGTTGGATTATTGTTTGTGAAATCCGTTGAGCATAGACTAGGGCTCTTTCCATTCTTATAAAGCTAATAAAAATATAGAACACGCGCCGTAATAATACTTGATGCCGAAGAACAAATGCTGAAAACGATTGAAATTAGACCTGAAGCATATTGTAAAAGACTTTCTTTTGAAATTAGAGTATCCTATTTTGCTCTTTAGCGAACTCTAATAGAACAAAGTTGGCATTCTTAACACATTTAAAAAGTACATGTACTGTAGTCCAAGGACCAAAGAAAGAAATTGAATTAGTGCATGTGCAAAGAATGACTGATATGGAAAAATTTGTAATATTGTTTTTTTACCATAGAAGACACACGAAGAAGAATGACTTATTCTATTAAAAGTATCTCTCGATAAAAGAAAAAGGATGTGGTATTGCGAAAAATAGACCAACAAGTGCTCTCCTTGGTCTTCAAACTTAAATCCCTGTGATTTTTTTTTGTGAGGCCATATAGTATTTTAATTTACTCTTCAGAACCGTTAAAAGGCAAAAGCAGCTGTAGAAATTCGAAAAAATCCCGAGATAATTTGTAGGATTCACATTTCTCTTCAGCGTCGAGCAGAGATTTACATCGCTAATAATGTACTGCATTTTGAACAATTAATGTAATTTTACTATAGAGACTATCAGCTACAGGTATCACATAAGCCTCGTAATTTAAATATTTGTACATATTTCAATAACAACTGGTATTTAGGTAAAACATGTATTAAAAATGTTTTTATCGGAATATTTAAAACAGACGAAACTAATTTGTTCAACAATGTTACGCAAAATATTTTTAAATGGTATGTAGAACGTGTCATTTGCAACAAAATATTACAATTAAAATTGTTTTCTAACATCATTATTCTACACAAAAATTCACTTTAAACATTTACCCTAAAATGTAAATGTAGCAACATCTCACACTTTAATAATAACAATATGAGTTATGTGACCAAGATATATCTACCTGATATTAAAATTGTGTTAATTTACAGACAAATCGAACTGTTTAAGCGTTTAACTTTCTCGTTTGGTAAAGTAGTTTCAATATTTCAGTCAAAAAGGCCCTTTTATTCAAATCAAGAATATCACGACACGTTAATTAATATAATCCGCGATGTTTTTTATCAGTGTCCCGAAGATTGTTGGAAAATGAAGTGTATTATTTAAAAAAGTAGTGGTAGAATTTGTTCGGATCGTGTAATAATTACAAAGAATACATTTCTCTAAATAAAATACTAATATTAATTTCTTTGATAACGGCTGACTTTGGAGAAAAAGATTAGGACATTTTTATTCTGCTTACGTTTTTATGCCTCATCCACAAATATGCGCATTATTTGCGCGGACACCCTGTATAGAAATAACTTTAAAAATACCGGTATCGAAAAACTAAATAAAGATGACAATTATGTTAAAACATACATTCGGTAAAACTTTTTCACTTTATGACTTTTGTATATCTAATCCTGATTTCAATAAAAAATGCTTTTATCGGTTTCTAGCTTCGTCCAAAAATTGATTACAAAATCAAAACTACATTGTTTACTTTTATTTGATTATAAAATTTTTACGACAGCGTTAAAAGGCCCCAGTAATCTTCCATAAACGGTAAGAATCCAGTTTAACGATGCCATTTTCTGTATTAACTTTGATAAATACAAGAGAAGTATGATTATAGTGATGATTGATGACCGATTCTTGAGAAATTTCAATAAAACAGCGAGTTTAACGATGACTTTAAAGCTAAAGATTATACAGGATCAAAACTGACCACTTACATTGTGAATCCTCAAACGAGCAATAAGATCACTTGAGTTCATTTCTGAAGGCATTTCCGTAGTTAATGCTACAGAGAAAGGGCATTATTTCTAATAGCTTTAAATCTTGATTTTTATTCTCTTTTCTTTCACCCCAATAATGTATTATACTTAACCTGTTGGCCTGTTCTCGTTAAATCCATCTTACCTGTGAGTTATGGGTCCAATAAATAGCCGGTGGAGGTTCGGGGCTGTGCTTCACGATACAAGTCAGGTTCATAGTGCTGCCCTTGTTGATATACATTTCCGGGCCGCCGAGAAGGGTCGTTATCGGCTCTGAAACAAGGTATTACATCTGGTTAGCTCACCTCTAATGCACTCAACTGAACCTATAGTTCCGGAAAATATATCAAGTTTCTTGAAACCTTACTAGTATAGCTACAATTATTATTAAACTGCAGTAAGTGAAAACGGAAAAATGAAATGAAAACTTATACACTTAAGTTTTTACCACGTTAAACTTATTCAAAATGTAAATGCATTTTTTTACATAAAATATTATTATATTAGTAATTGCTAAAAGTTTGAACTAATCACAATTGACAACAATTTGTCAATATTATTTTCAGCGTTACGGTTTTCTGTCACTAATAGACAAAGTATTACTTTGAAAAACTTTATGAGAAAAATAAAATATATTTTTTGTATTGGTGCTTATTCTTATCATACTATAAGTAAAGTAACAACATAATTAACAAAGTGTGAATTACTAATTATGATCATGTTAATTGATGTGAAAATAAAAGTTTTAGTTCAAGAATCATAGTATAACTCAAAACCTAAAGTAGCTGCAAGATCAATATAAATATTAAGTGAAAGTTGTAAGAAGTAATAACCTGTATCCTGTAAACCAGTTACGTACGTAATAAAAAATGATTTAATTAGCATTCCTAATTATATTTTTTAAAACAAGTATTGTACTTTATTAAGAACAATAACCGAAGGTAGTCCATTCCTATCAATTCCAATTGCAAAAACCAGTATTCTGCATAAATGGTCTTTCAAGCCGGATCCAGTACAAAGTACCACAGCAACAAACAGATCATTAACAAAAGCCTAGAATAACCTGTAAAAACAAGTCTTCATAGTTCATTTGAAATATTATCTGTTTTTGATCATCAAAACGTCCAGATTATTTTAACAAATTTTCTCTGACCTAAACTAAAAAATATTTTGTAAATTTTTCAAATCTGATTTCCACAATATTATTTTAACATTATATTAATGAACCTCTTTCTAAAATTTGTGAGATGCCTCCTTTATTCCTAATTAGGGTTTGATGGTCGGTTTAAGCTTGTTATGTAAACTTTTATATATATTGTAAGGGGATTCATAACATAATTTGTAAAACTTGAGAAAATAGGAACATGTTCCATAATATTAAAAAATATGAGAAGGTATTGTAAATTACAAAACAAAATATAATTATCATTGAGTTGTAGTCAAATTTTAACAAATTTAGAATCTTTTTAAAAAGCCGAATAATTTTCGTTCATTCAGATTTGTAAAATTTATGTAATAAGTTCACATGACGTGTTAATTTTTGGCATATAATATAAATTTGGTGGAAAATGAATTAGATTTTCATTGAAAAATTAAATATAGAGATTACTAAATTTAAAATTGAATTTTCCTTTATAAATAGGACCTATTTTTGAAATATTATAAAAGGTTCTTCAAAAACTTGAGATATCTCTCTCCCACTTAAGACCGCATACAGTTTACACTTTGTTAAATTGTAACAAATTGTGACTTGAAATGATGAATAAAAAAAATTATAAAGACTAAAATTATTTTTTTAAATTAGGTAACACTTTCCTCTTTCACATCGTTAAAATACTAAAACGTCGTAGCTTACTTCATAAAAAAAATTATAATTTCATTAATTTATCAATATTCAATATAATCTTATATTTCATAAACAACGCAGTTGAAATTAAAATTTTTTGTTTATTTGTGAATTTTGAATAGTGGCGTGTATTCTTTTATCTCTGGTTGGGAAAAACAGAATGTGGAGCTTCCTGAGAAAAACAAATCTTTGCAAGATACATCGCAACAAGAAACACAGGAACGCCACATTTTTTATTAGTGAAACATTTAAACTACTGAAAAAATTTGCCAATGAAAGGGTTGGTTTTGAATAAAAAACAAACTATTTACCTATTTAAGTTCCAAGCATTTGTTTTTATACTAATAGATTATTTTACAATTTTTAAAATGTAAACGAAAGTGATAATTCATTCTTATTAATTAATCATAAGAATAACAGGCACGCTTGAATGTTTACCTTTTTGAATGAAAAATTTTATTTTCATAAATCTCACTTTATAAAAATAAATAATTGTTTTGTAAAACGAAAATATATAATCAATTGATTTAATATCTTAAATCTGATTTTAGTAATTTTCATTAAATTAATTAATCTAATTTTTTTTGACGTCCTATCTCAATTATTTAATCTTATTCAATAAATTTAAGTTTAATTGTACTTGATCCAAATTAGATCCTAATTCGATAGTGGTTATATTTTCCAAAAATCTATATGTCGCAAATTTTCCCAAGCTAAAAGGTATTTGGTGAAACGGTACAGCTTTGCTATATGAGAATCCAATCGAAAATTCATCAGTTCCCTCTACTCTCTCGATTGTCGCTTTGAGTGCTGAGGGTGCAGATTATATTGGAGGAACATTCAAAATGAATACACTACGAAATACTTCAGAGAAACTGTTATTAAATGCCTCAATATTAAGGCCTATCGTGGAAATTTGAGGGGAAGTTTTACAACTACCAACTTGTAACTTAATTAAAAATAAAAAACCTATCAAAACTGACAAAGAAATTAATAGTGAAAGAAACAATTAAATACAAAGTTACACATATCCTAGCCATAAGGGAATCGGATAAAGGTGATGACACAGTCATTTTAAGTAAAAATGGTTACCATAAACGAATTTATCCAGTTAAAAATTCTTAGTGGAGATACATCTAAAAAGTTTTCAGATAATGTTAGGGAAATAGTTAATCAATAAAATCTCCTTTTTAATAAAGACTTTGATAAAAAACATATAATTCAAAACAACCCTCAAGCACCAAATTTACAAAAAACAAAACCAATGTGGTTTCTAATGTCAATACACCAAATAATAAATGCAGAAATGCTCAATAAGACTATAACTAATTACGGTTACATATCAAAATATTCAGTACAAAATATTTTAGAATTGATTCAAAAACTTATACCTAAATTAAAAGAAAACACAAAATTAGTTTCATTTTATGTTAGTCCTATGTTTTCAAAAATCCCTCCATCTGGATGTATACCACACAGCAAAAAACTTACAAAATATTTTTCTTTTTATTGCAACGATTGTTTAAATAAAATTCATAAATGATTAGTATATTAATACCACAACTTTAATGCCTGACGTAATTCCAGAATAATTGTAAAATTAAATTAATTGTTTCAAGTCTTACTTTATGGAAATTATTCATAATAAATATGGAAAGATAAATAATACTTATCTTGAATTTCCACAGTCTTCCAAAGCGTTTTAATATGTATTTCAAGTCTACCATTTTCCAAAAAAAAAATCTGTCAAACTTATTTCTTTCTTGGAAAATGGTATTGTCAGATATTGAAACCTAGGTAAACTTGAATACATATTAAAACGCTTTGAAAGACTGTAGAAATTCAAGATAAATATTATTTATCTTTTCATATTTATTGTAAAATTGTGTTTTGTTTTCCTGTTTAAGACTCACAGAATAACGACAGATAAAATGTTATAGTCCGTAAACAATAAATAAGTTAAATATTTTGGATTTCTATTCACATCTACTCACAAAGCTTTCTATTTTTATGAATTTATATAAGTTATTATAAGTTACTTTAGTTTGCGTTATTTCCACATCAAAAAAAACATCTTTCCGTGAAATGAAGTATATGTATATTTAGGTACTAAAGGAAACTTAAACTATTCATAAGTTAAATTAAGGCGCACTATATCATCACCAACCAAGACAGAAAGTGTCGTAATTTATATTTGTGTTGACTATTAAGACACCCGACAGCCGAAACTTATCATGTTACCTCAAGCCCTAACAAACACATTTGTAAGAACAAGACGCTCAAAACCCAGAGAGCACTTTTGAAAATGTGCCGACATCTGCAGATGAAACAGATTTAATACTCTTTTATTTCAATTACACTAAATAATATTGTAATAATAATAATAATGGTCTTTATTTCCTTTATAATATTATATGTGACATACTTATTTTTAAAAGCATAAAAGAAAATCCCTTGTATAAACACAAAGGACAAAGTTCATATTCCACTCTGGGAAAATGTTATTCCACTTAACCCAAGAGAACAAGTGTCCACAAAATAAATATATTTTTTATACTTTATTCTTAAATCTAGATATACTATTAACAAGCGGGGATAATAACCCCTTAAATATCAAGTTTAATTTGTGCACATCCGTACGAAACCTTACTTTTTCATAAAGGTATAGAGGCCTTTTAGAGCCCATAATTTTATGATATAAGGTTGTTGTATAATAAACTCTTCGATTTTCCACATTTAACCATCCAATCTCTCTTAACTTGTGAAAAATTCTACTGTTCCTTTTTATACCATATATCAATTTCAAATAAAAAATATGCACCTTCTAGATTTTACTTTTGTGAACGAAGGTTAAATTTTGACCATATAAAGAGTCAGCAATATTAAAATTTTATAAAACCAATGTCTTCAATGTCTCACAGAGCTACTTTTGACAGTTTGAGAGAAAAAAATGGCGATTGCTGTAAATTCATTTCAATGAGCTTCAAGCCCGTTGTAGTAGTTTATTTACAAGTTTTTCAAATCAATTATAACTTCCAAATTCTTAGCTTCATTAACCGAAATTAATATTTCATTGTTAATTTAGATTTCTAAAGAATCTTGAACTTTAACTCCATTTTTAGTTGAACCAAATAATATTAAATTAACAGGTTTTGCCAGCTCTCGATTGATTATTTCACAAGCATTTTCTGACAAATTTGGTGGAGTGTCATCAGCATAAAAATAAATTGTAGATTTCTCTAACGATTTGACTAAATTAAGAGTATGTATAGAGAAAAGCAACGGTCCTAATATTGAGCCTTGAGGTACTCCTAAATTAAGCGTCAAATATTCATATTAATCAGAATCAACTTTGACCTGCTAATTTGGAAAATGTGCCGTTTGGAATTTGTCGGGCAATCCACACGTCATTAGATATTCCATCAGCAGTTCAGTAGTCGTTTAGAAAGTCGGAGTATAGTTTCTTGAGGAACACACATCGAAACTTTTCGAATACCGGCTAACTCCATGTTCTTAGTAATCTGCGACTATATCAAAAGTTAGAAACTTTCCTTATGGGAAAAACAACTTGTTCCTATTGCGAAGGGAATAAAGAAATGAAGCGGAAAATTCGAACTTTTCTTATTTACGTACAATTTGTCAACAGTTGATGCCCCTATACGGATATAGTCGCTCACATCAACTTTATCAAACTTAACATATATATATATACCTAGAAATTTATAAACTGCAAATTATTTTTTTATTTCAGCCAGAATTTCCCTTTTAAATAGAATTTTCTCGAAGTAAATGCTAATAATACTTTCGAAGTAAAAATATCATGTGGGACTCGATATCTCTTAACGCGGTGAGAAACTGTTTATTTTTACTATAAAAACGGTAACAACAATAAAGATTTTAATGAAGCATAAATGATATTTCATTTTTATTTTGTGAATGTCACATCATAAACATAGTTGAATGAAATTGTTAGCAGTGATACTTTGTGTATTTTATGCGATATAAATTCAGAAAATTAATTCCAGGAACAAACTGAATTTTACTGCACATCCATCAAAATAAAATGTTTATATCTGGGACTTTTATTCCTTTTTCCAGGACGATAAAGATTTAAAGACATTTTAGAAATCTACTGTTTTGAAGAGAATATATACAATATCTTATGTAACCTTCTAGTGAATCGTCTATACAGAAATTCACCGGACTGTGACGTTCTCAACGTATTTGTTCAAACAAAAGGAGCCACTAATCGCTGCTGACCTGAAACATCCAATGCATTCATCTCAAAGCAATCTAACGGAAAGCCATCCATAGATTACTATTTGAGTGTATAATGGTAGTTGTAATTCTAAAAATACTTTACATTGCATATGGCGATTAAAGATATTTTTTTTTTCGATAGGATATTTACAATAAATATTAATTGAAACAAACCTAATAGTTTCTGAACAAATTTTTAAAGAATTTAATTTTCTTAAAAAAACGTTCACAATTTTATACTTTAATCATTGATTAATGAAAAAATAAGCATGGAGAATTAAAACGAGGTTACACAAAATTAGGAAAATGTCATTTTTGATTTATTAAATTTTTTCTATTTCAGTAAAAATGCAATAAATAATTTTAAACTTTTTAAAACTTTTTTTTCGGAAAAGAAACATTCCAATTATTAATGTATTGCTCAAGTTAATTAAGAAATAATAAAACCCAAGAGTTTTTAAAAAAGTTCGCAATTTTAAACTTAAATAAAATAAAAGAATGATCACGGAGAACCAAAAAGGAGATGCAATGGAAAAAAATATATTTTGCTGTTATATTCGGTTTATTAAATATTTTAAGCTTCAATATCACGTTTAAAATACCTTTAAACGTTTTGAGCAAAAAAAAGTATTTAAAAACTTTATGATTTAAAATGCTGAAAATAGGAAAAGATTTTTAGAAAAAATGAACACTCCATTAGCAGTTGTGTTTCTTAATTTTATTGAAAAAATTCAATTTGAAAACTTTAATTTTGAATCAATAAAACACGCACCTTTTTAAAAATAGTAAGCAAACTTTAAACACTATACATTTAAAAATGAACAGAAATAGCCAAAAATTGGTTCATTGAGGAAAATATTTTAGTTGTAAATTCGCTCTAGTAAAGCTTTTCTGTTTCAGCATCTTGATTAAACAACTTTTACATTTTTTGGGCAAATAAAGTACTTTTAAACTTTAAAACCTTTATGGTATCCTATGTTGAATATAAGGAGATCAAAAATAAACAATCCATTCATTAATGTGATTCTGAAGTTTATTAAAGTAGTCACACAAAAGGAAAAAACACATTTATCTGTTACAATTAATTTATTTCATTAATATCTCAAATAAAAATAATTTAAATTTTTTGAGCAAATAAACTAATTGCAGACTTTTAAAATATTTGTGGTATGCAACGTTGAAAACAAGAAAACATAATCAGAGATTTAGAAAATAGATGAAATTCGATTTAGTAAAGCTTTTATTATTCAGTATCTCTACAAAAAATACTTTTTTTGACAAAATAAAGTTTATTGAAAAAAAATCGATTGTGAAAGTTTAATTTAATTGAATTAATAAAAAGTTTGTAAAAAAAAGTTCATATTTTAAACTTTAAATATTGAAAAATGAAAAACTAAAGACCCAATATCATAAAGTGGTTACTCAAAAAGAAAAAGTTAACTCTTACGTTCGATTTATTAAATTTTTCATGCTTTAATATCTCAAATTAAAATAATTTTAAATTTTAGACGTTTAAAAACTGTATGGTATACAATATTAAAAACAGGCAGATGAAACGTTTATTGAAAGCAACTCCAGTTTTTTTTTAATTTTTTCTAATATTAATTAATATTTTCTTTTCGAAAAACTATTTTTAGCTAAGGAATAATTTATCATTTAAAAGAGGAATAATTGAAATGTGAGGAAAAACTTTATTTTTATTCCTACAAATGGCACCAATTAATTTGATCCAATTAGACCAGGTAGAAGATAATGAGTAACTAATGAAAGAAAGCGGCGCACTTTAATTTAATGATTTTCTCGTTAACAAGACCGCTGCTCGTTGCTTTTAAAAAATACATAAAGCCATGAATGTCGTGTGAGGACAAATAAAAGAAAACAAAGTCAAAGCACCGCTTGTCTAACAAAAAAAAACAACAATAAAAAATGGAAATCTTGCAGTTCCCTATAATTGAAAAATATAAAAGTTTTCCTACTAATTTCATGAGCATTTTAAATTAATTAAACTTGTATTTAGCATGCGTAATCATTTTGCCATAAAATAATACCCAATCTTAAAAGTTAATTATTTTAACCAACAGAATTATGTTTGTGATTTTTAATAATCTGCCTTGTTTATTTCCCCTAGGCTAAATCCCAAACCTAATCACAATTTCCATAAGCATGAACTATTTAATTTTTCACTTGCGATTTATGATAAAAATATACTGTTAAAATGTAGTGACTGTGAATTGTTCTGCTCATAAACGGAAGCCCTTCAAGAAATAAAAATAACTGGAATGAGTTTATCGACCGGAATAATTGATATTTTCCTTTTGCATCAGGACATTGCACATTTCGTCACTTGCTTCCAACGTAGTGCTCATATTTATTTTTAATCCCACCGAGGTGATTTTATTACACAAACATGAACACACAATGGCCGCATTGTACATTCCACGGTATGGAAATACATTTTCAGCAATTTCACCAATGTTTGTTAAATATATCTGCAGAGGCAATTTAGTACGTGCTTCAGCTGCCTCTAACATAAGGGCATTTTCATATGGCACTAATTCCAACTCATGCAGTTTATCTTATTTAATATAGATCTTTAAAATACTCATTTTACACATTTTCTACACTGCGCTGAAATGTCATATAATTTTATATCAGACAAATAATTTGTTAATCCAAATTTAAAGAAAATTAGAACATCTAAATTCTTCAACATCAAATTTTTTTTTCTTAGATTTCCCTATTATTATGATAGTTTTTTTCAAATAGCGATTTAACGTACAAAAATCGTTTCGTATATGTAGGTTTTTATAAAAATTAATTATATTGGTTGATGTAATGAGTAGGGTTGAAAATCAATTAAAATTTATTGGTTGATCGAGGCCCGGCGGGCTGTTTTAATTATGCAGGTCTCACAAAAGATAATCAAAGGAAATTGGTATGAAAATACGCACCTCTATAAGGCGACGTAAGTTTCTCAATTTTCACGTACACTTCAAAATTTAATGAATAACACTTCGCTCTCAAGTAATTTGTATTCATTGGAAGTTTCATCATTTTCCAGAAAGAAGAGCAAAAGCAAAACGCATTAATCTCGACCATCTTGCAGGGGAATCCTAAGGAAGAGCAATTTCAGATAGAATTTTGATTTATTATTGTGAAAATGAGGGAGTGAAGGATTCACGCACCGACGCCATTAAAACCTGGATTGTTTTTTAATAGCTCATTCTTTTAAGGAACATCTACATTTAAACGCCTTCAATTACACCTGATTTCATTAAAAAATACACTTGTAATTTTTCAACTTTTATCATCATATTTTAAAAACCTTATTTCTTAATGCTGTGAAAATATTTTCCTCGTGTAATTTTTATACTGGTTGTTCCACGGCGATTTGAAAACGAAATATCTCGGAAATAAATAGCAGTAAAAAATTCACATTTGTCAATACAGCTATTAAAAATTTCTTCGAGTGATTTTATAGATTCTATATGGAGTCACTTACTAACACGTTTAACTTTTTAAATGGAACACTCAGTTTTATATTCAAATGAACTACCTTAATTCTCTAATGGATATAACGAATTAAAAATAGCACTATTTTAGAATAACTACTTAATTAAATTATCAATTATTAAAGAACAACGACCAATAAAAATGAGATGTTCCAATTGCTTTCCACCTATATGAACACATTTCTTTAATTTTGAAACTAAATTTCATATATCGTTTGTGGTGTCACAGTTCGACATCCTTTTCTAATTTATTTTAAGTTATTTAAAGCTTTAATTGGTGTACCATATACAGTATCCATCAATTACCCCCGGAAATATGAAGTAAAAGTGAAATCTGGTAATCGCGCAGGCCAATGAATAGGACCGTTCCTTCTAATCCAGCGTTCTGAATAGACTACGTATTGCGATTTTACTGCCATCACATTGTCTGCATTTTATTTAAAAGAATGTCTTCACCTAAGTCTGTGAGTACATTTTACAAAAACTCCAAACTTATTCACGCTTCGTAAACAAAATGGCATTTTCTTCTTAATTTTAGCAAATAATTCACACAACTTTCAAATTTTGAAAATATTTTTATCATAAATGATATTTTTGTTTTTTTTTTTTTAATAATAATGTATTGGTCGAGGGTCACACTGTAGGTGTTTCTAATTGTACGGTGGTGTTAAAGAAATTGCTTTAGCAGTTAATTTAAAAGGAACCTAAAACAGTCTACAAAACAACCTAAAGAAAATCTTAATTGCCGTGTTTACAAATGTGACTTAATTACCGCCATTCATTGCCGAAATATTACTTGTAAAAATCGTCCTAAGAGACGCGTACTAAAAAAAAACTCGTTTATAATTATGCCAATTAAAAAAATGTCGAGATAGGTAGGACAGGAGAAGCTGTCACGTGGCATAAATGAATTTACGTACTTTAAATAGTTAGTTTTCCTAAAACTGGATTTGAAAAATTGAGGCGCAAATATTTCTATGACTATGTTTAAAATTGAATGAATTTTATTATTAGTATTATTATTATTATTATTATTATTAAACAATATTAGCTAACAATTTCAATTTATTAGAATAATGGCAAAATCGCAAATTTCTGATTAAAGACATTACTCAAAAAAAAATGTATTCTCCATATTTCACTTCTCTATTAATTCATCCCTGTCATAAAAATCAAAAACGTTAGTCCAAATCTCTAAAACGTACATCCTATTTGCATATTCTTCATCCAGCTTTCTGATACTCGGATTATTGTAAAAATATAAAACAAATCGGCTACACCGAATTTTTAACGTTGTATGGTCATAATTTAATTTCTACTTTTTTATTGGGAAACCACAAATATGCCGTATCTAAGCTCCATAACTGACAGTTGTTTCAATAAGTTTTCAATTAGAACATTTTCAATGAAGCAATAAATTGCTAATTTTGCATCAAAAATAATCACCTAATCTACTTTAAAGGTAGATTATTCGTAAAAAATATTAAAGTATCACCAAAATGATATACCCACACTAGTAAATTACGAAATATTAAGGAAAGAAAGGTGAAATATACTATTTGTGCAACAGTTTGTGACATTTATGAATTGTAACAGAATTCACAAGTAAATTTGTAAAAATTTAGAACATTTTAACTAAATCAACATATTTGGAAAACCACCATTTGCGTTTAATCTATATACTATGGAATTGAGGTTGTATTCCTTTCAAATTCTATTTATCTCTCATTTATAATATTCGGAGTTAAGCACTATTAATAACATCAAAGGTATCAAATAAATACATAAACATTAGAATTTAATCCCTTTCCCAATATCCATTAAAATAATATCAATTTTGCCCTTTGGGATTATTAATAATCACAATAAATGTAGTACACGTCAATTTTTAAATTATTTAAATTATTTAAGAAAAACACCATTCATTTTTATATTTTGTATAAAAATTCTAATTGTAATTCCCTTACGACTTTCAAAACACACTTTTACATTTAAATTATATGAGCGACGAAGAACTTTTTAGTGTGTATGTTAATGTGAAAAATTCTGATGTGAAAGTTTTGATGTAGCAGAACGGTCATTTTAGAGCGATTTCAAACCATGCCCAGTAACCTGAAATTTAATGTTTAAAAAATTATTTATAAAATTTTTAAATTTTATTTCGACGAAAAGTTACTTAGGTACAAGTGTCCCAAAATTATGTTTTGCAGGGTATCTCGAAAATAAGAGAGATTGAAAAAAAGTAGTCTGTTTAACAAAAAAATAAATAACATCTTAACTACTTTTTCAATCTCCTCTTGTTTTCGAGATATCCTGCAAAACATCAATTTGAGACGCTCTGTTGGATGCATTTAGATTTTTATTTTTATTTATTATTCATTTAGACCATAACAACTACAGATCGTTTAAGTCAGCTTATTGACAATATATACAATGTTAGAGTTTGTCCAGTGGAAAAACGGCTTATTCCATAAGTTATTTTGCCACAATATCTAACAATGTTGATATTGAAATTTGAAAGTACTTTACACTTCACTCAACCATCCGCCAATATTAAATAATCTTTTGCAATAATACCAAACCCTTTGTGGTAACCTTTAGGCTCGAAATGTGTTAAAACTATTTCGACTTTTACGCAGTATGTGATTGTCAGCAAATCTGGCCGGCAGATATTCATTAATTAAAATCCTTCCGCGGCTTTTGTTTAAATACTCCGAAATTGCCAAGCTAATTTAACAAAAACCCCAAGGGAACAACAAAGGGCCCTTTAATAGATTTGGTCAGGCGTCCCTGTTAGGATTGAAATGGCGGCGGCCTGGCACATTCGCTCTCATTTGCATTGGTAGTGGCCTATTAGTCGGGAGCAGATTTTTACGAGTTCTCGCCGGGCCTCATTACCCAAAAAGTGTTTGACTAACTCTTACGGAGCTCGTTCGACTATGCCGACCGACGGAAATATTCAAATCTACCTCAAAGAATATGCAGATTAATGTTTCTTTTGGATAGCACCACGGTAACATTACACTCGTCTCCCTGTTAATGACTACAGCTACACTTCATCTCACAGGATGTTCCAATATTTCAGGTTATCATAACTCAATTCAAGATTACTAAATCGGGAAATAACCCAAGATCAATAACAATCCTTAAAATATCATTAGTATTTTAAACGACTCCAGAGAGAAAATAATTGAAGGTTCCAAATGATAAATAAAAATATATTTAAATTAATTGTTTCGACTCTTACTTTACGGAATTTATCCATAATAATTATAAAATATAAATTATATTTATCATGAATTTCCACAGTATTTCAAAGATGCTTTTAAAACCAAGTTTCGCTAAATCGTATTTTCCAAGAGTGACAGAAGATTGACAAATTTTTTATACGCGTACTTGACTTCATGTCATGAACATTTAACCAATCATTATCAAGTAATATGTACAGTATGATTTCTTGTTACAAAAATTTTAAAATAATAATATTCTTCTGTTCCTAAAAAATTTGGTTAATATTATAAAGGTATTTAGTCCAAAATCTAATCTAAGATAATTGAACTTCTCATGTTTAATTATTAATTTTCCCGCTTCTTGCCACTTATACGAGTATGAAAGTTATGAAAAACGGCTTCTTACATTTCTTAAATTTTGAATAATAATGAAATTTACTGTCAAATGATTAAAGAATATTTGTAAGTATCTTCTGAAATTCAGCTTATTATAAGAGCCTTGGAATAATTTGAAAGGATTCTCTTTTAATTTGTATTTTATATCGTTTTTTTTTCATTTCGGAAGTTCGTATCTCGCCTTATTTAAGTAAAAAATTAATTCAACATCAAATGCAGTAGCAAGGTTTTTGTTTAGAACTCAAAATCCTAACCAATTTTTTATGTTATAAGTCTTTTAAAACTTTTGTGAAGTTATCCACGAATTTTTCTATTTTTGTGAAATGATCTTTCAATATTAATATAGATTATTTTGGAATTGCCAGAGAAAACGGTTTTTCTTTGTTCATCTTCAACCATTGCAAGTACTTTTGTACGCCACTCATTTGAATGGAGTAAGGAACTCTATATAAATATATATATATTATAAATAAAAATTGAGTCCAAATTAAAGTATTAAAATATATTTAGTTATAAATTTCTTTTAATAAATTTCACAATATTTTAATTTTTATTCTTCAAATACAAATCCCACTAAATTTCATCATTTCATATTTTACAATATTTATATTGTAATCTGAATAAGTTGAGTGCCTTATATTTATAAAGTTTCATTCCATGCTCAAAGGCATCTTTTATGCTTAAAATTTACATTTTCGTTAATAAAGCAGTACAAAAACTAAATTTATCTTTTGTAACTAATCAATAGTATAAACCGTCCATTAATTCTTCTATTAAACCAAAGGCTTAGTAGATACTTGAGAAATAAATGTAAAATTAATCTCTTTAAGTCAAAGACTTCTTACCTTTTCTTTGGGCTAATTAGAATGGCTTTAGATTTAATTCTCGGTGCCAGTTTGCTTTGCAAAATAAATTTAATCTTTAGTATTATACTGACGAGATCGACGTTATATCTCCTTGAGCTCTCTTCACTTAAATTTTGTTTGTGCCCTAAAAGCGACATAAATTAGAGATAAAGCCTCTATAAATTTACTCCGAGTGTATCTTTAACAAAGTTGAAACCCTTCGAAATAAAGTTATTATTGCCCATGAACAGAGATGGCCTTTGCGGTTTTACTTCAATAACCATTAAGAGTTATACTTTTAAGATAACAAACACTACAATTCCTATCAACAAAAATTGTTATTAGTACTAATTTGTTATTACTTTTTTTAATACCAAAACCTGAATTTATTTGCACCTGCTCCATTCTCAAATTTAAGAGACTTCTAAACAAACTTATTCCTAACACAATCAAAGCCAGGTACTGTTTCTCCCTAGAAAGCTAATTGGCAACGGCCCGACCCTGTTTAACAAAGTGGAAACCCTTGGAAATAAACTTATTACTGCCCATGAAATTGGTTATAAGGAAACTTTGAAAAGGATCTTTGGGTACATCACGACCACGCGGCCATATCCGGCGGCACTAAAACTTTCGGTCCTTATTCTTACCAGATACTAGACACTTGTCCCTTTATTCGGGAAAAAATAAAATCGTGGATATTCTCGTGAACATATTTTTGGTGGAAATAGATAAAAATCTGTATAGTGCCAACCCAGGATTTATATTTAAATTCCATTTCAAATGATTGTTTCAGTGTTTTAAATGTGACAGTTGAAATAAAAAATGCGACACGCCCCGTGCCACAAGTACAATGCTTCACTCCAAAAAAAAAATCCAATTAAAGCCATAATATAAATCTTCGCAAGTTCGATTAGGACATTTCACGAATAATGAAATTCTTTTTTTTTCCTTTTGAGGGTGTCTATCGGTCCGATGTCTTGGTATCTTCGAAATGCAAATGAAAAGGTTGCTCTGTGGTTTGAAATTGAAATATATGTTAATGTTATTAAATCTCTATCTATACCCATCTCGAAAGAGATAAAAGGAAAAGTCTCAAGAAGGAAATTAATTGCGTCAAAGGTTCGAATTTACATAGCAACGGATTATCTACAGAAAGTTAAATTTTACCGAAATTTAAATGTAAAGGTGTGAAAAAAATATTATAAGAAACCACTACTGTTGTAAATATTGAATCCATACAGGTACATAGAGAATATCTTGTTTAGGTAAAATAATTTATATGATAAGTAAAGGTACTTTTAACTTTATACATAAATCCTAAACACACATAAAGTTTATTTAATAATATTAGGTAACCGAAAACCCTTTAATTTAAGTAGAAAACGGTGGAAAGCTGCTTTTTATGATTAGATACGTCCTTTTCGCTCTTTCTAGTTTTAATTTAATTAGCACACAATATTTGCTCGTAACAATCCTGTTAAGTAACCGCGGGCAAAACTGAGTGAAGTCTATGTAAGTTGTTGCAGTATAATTAATTGGAAGCTCGATTTGCATATTTACATATAAATTACAGATCCAGATAGAAGCCACCTGATAAACGTTCTCACCTTTGAAACTTAATTACAGAACATGACTTGTTTATTATTTTAGTTGACCTATTTCCTTCGCTTTGATTCACTTAGCTGCGACTATTTATAGTGAAGGCGCTGCATATGTGCAACTTTATTCTATTTTGTTGGTTAAATAAAGACAATAAACTTTTAAGTTCGCTCACCAACCAATTTTATTGCCACTTATGTTTTATTGCACAACTTTTGTAACTGAATAAAGCACTGTTCAGAAAGGAACTGGCTATTTTTGAATTGTGGTTTCCAATAAAAAATCTGAAACTACCAGGACATAAAACTTGGTACAAAATAATATATATATATATATATACATATATTTTTTTTTTATTTCTGGTTTGAAATAAAGTCATACAGTGAGAAGGCAAATAGTGATTTTCCAAATTAATAAAATTAACTGCCTCAGGTCGTGGTTTGTACTAATTTCAAACACTTAGAGTTAGAAAATAAAATCCAGGACTTTTAACTCTATGTTGATTGATTATACGGATTTAGTAATAATTTTTTCTCCCTTAAGCAGAAGCATTAAGTGGCTACAGAATACGAATTATAATATATTACCGTATAACTGAGAGAGAGTCCAATAATATATCACCTCCCTTAACCCCACTCTCTGGAACTCCGCTGTTTTAGAGGTATGATCAAAACTATCGGTACGTTAATATCCTGGCACGATGTTTCCACCTCTAACATGCTCACTTTAGAGGGTAAATTGTAATATATTCCCTTTTCTTTATAATGCTCATGCATGAGTGAAATAGAAATGGATAAAGGATAAGCTTTTTTAATAACGCCTTATCGCAAATAGCATGTACGAGATCAAACTTTTGACTTTTTATGGCAGGGATGAATTATTGTAGAAGTGAAATAAAGAATTTTTTCTATGATGTGAATTGAAAAGTTTTTTTGTTGTTACCATTACTTCAATAAATTGTAAGTGTTAAATAATTTTCTTTAAGAATTATAATTTTTCTGCTTAAAATTCACTGAATTTTGAACACGGCGCAAAAATCTAAAACGAGCCAATAAAGTTGTCCGCGTTTTTTATTGGAGCTTTTTAAGCTTTTTTTCCGTTTTTCCGAAGGGTATCTTCTTTTATTTCTGCTCATATACTCTTAGGCATTTTCTTCGACTGCACAGTCATTACCGATAATGGATTTTTCAGGATTTGGACTTTTATGTTACGGTAAGGCTCATGTGGAATTTACATTTCAACTCTTATTCCTTGAACGCAAACGGTTTTTTCTTCCAATTTTATGTCGATTTTTATCTCGAATTGCTGAAACTGAGATTTAGTAATACTACATAAAGAACTTAGAATCTTAAGGACCTGTAATTTATGGTCTCGTTGAATATTTCATTTGTACATCCGAGTTCAATATTTTCTTTGCTGTATACATGCACATATTGTAATTTGCAAGAAGAACTAAAGCGAAAATATTTTTCTTAACAAACGTTTACCCTTTTTAATTTTATTCTATAAACTCCTTGAAAAATTGCTGTTGAACTAGTTTCAATTATTTAATTAATACTAATAAACGGAATATTCTTCCAGAAATGTATATCTTAAATTCTAAAACTGTTTCAATTCAAACTAATCAGAAAATTCATTAAAATCACATAATATCAAATAACCAATCAGCATTCACACCCAGAATTCGAAGTTGCTCATTGTCCATCGTCAAATTAAGTCGTCATTCGTCAGAAACTAAAATTTCTCTAATTGTTATTCATCACCTACCTTGAAATAAAGTTGTCTCTCAGTCTTAAGTTAATGAATTTAACGACTTATCAGTAAAAATACGTTAATTTAGAAGAATAAATGTAAGTTATGAATTAGAGAAAAGTGAATATTTTTTCCAAAGTAAAGGAGGAACTACTTACCCCCACGACACTTGAAACTTTACTTATATTGTTACATGTTGTATTTTTGCGATCGTTTCTTAGTTATTTTCTAATCACTTTCATTAAATTTACCAAAAATTACTCAGTTTTACCATTTCTTTTGGAAAATACTGTCCAATAGATTCATGCGCAGGTAATTTTGAAGTAATTTAACCTCCATAGAATCAATTTTCGTAAACAGAAGATTTCGTCGCATATTAAATCTTTCAATAAAAATTACGTTATTTTTCAAAATAGTTTTCAAATAGAATCTTTCTTACCCACAACAGAAAGTGTCATTGTTTGGCCAATTGGCGGCGTCGTACCAACTTGACACTCGTAAATGCCACTGTCTCGTCGCTGTGGATACCTCACTTGGAGCGTCCAATCTTCTGTCATGGGATTGTGGATACTGACGAATCTTTGGTCCGAGGTGTAAGTGAAACGCCCCACTGTCAGAAGATGGAGATCTCTGTGCCGTATCCAAGACACCTGCAATAGAATAATCAAAATTAGAATAGATCCATGTTTATCAGATTTACTTTGGGAATGAAAAATAGTTATAGTATTTCTATTCAAAGTTGCAAAACTCCATTTACGAAGTTCACCCAATATAAATACTTGTAAATGTTAAGAACTTCATAAGAAATGAGCATTTAAATATTATATATAAAGATCTGTTGGCCAAATAAAGTCATCAGTAGCACTACTGAACGCTTATTTAATAATAGTAATTGTAGTTCTGGTGGAATTTCATTAATATTAGAACTTTTAGACATCATGATCAGTTACCATTACTCCATTAAAAGTTAGTATTCTGTATTTTTTTTTACTTGAAACCTATGTAAAGATGTGATCTTTGTAGTATTTCTATTCTAAATTGCAAAACTTAAATTTTAATTTCATTTACGAGGTTCATCCAATATAAGTGAGTAAGTAAACTTGTGAATGTTAAGAATTGGGAGTTTAAATATTATATATACCACGTACCCCCCTTAGAACACATCATTATTAGACTAAATGACAATTCTTCTTCAGAATTTGAGTACTAACATTTATAAAGTATATTTTTACTTAAATAACCAAAAAACTAGTTTATTAGTATGTAACTTTTACATGACGAAATTTATTTGCTGATTTTTTTATTTATTTTTAATTTTGCAATTGAAGCAGTTTTCTTTATTTTGGTTCAAAGAATATTTTTTTTTATTTTTCGATTAAAATTAATTTTTAGTATAATTTGGTTTCAATAATTTTTAACATCAACTGAGTAAAGTAAAATTGGTAATTTAGCAAAATACATGTGCCAGTCCCAACGCAGGATAAAAAAAGGAGGGTTAAATAAGACGAGCAAAAAATTAAAAACCAATGCTACTAACAGCAGAATTTTATGGATAATTTAATTTTTTTTAAAATTGTTCTTGTAAATGATTTTTAGTGATGTATTTTTTATATTTATTTCATCATGTAAAAGTATGTTTAACTTTATTTAATTTTCTTATGGAAACTAGTCTGTGCTAATTTCATTGAGTAATAATATGTCTGGTAACATAATTATGAAAAATATTAAAACTTTTGCAATTTAGAAAAAAAAATTTCTAAAATAAAATATTTCATTCATTAATTGAAACTAAAAGTGAATTATAATTTTATACAGTATGTATAAAATATTTCATTTACTATTTACATGAATATCAAATTTATGTAGAGACTTAAGCACGTACGCCCATGGATGTTCTTTGTTTCTTGGATTTTTATGAGCTCTTTTTGAGATTTTATCATTTAGAATAGAGGTGCTATAAAACCTAGTCAATGAGGTTTTTAAACTTTACCTTATTCAATGTCATCATAAGGTTAACTTTTTAAAATAAACTTTTATATTTTTTATTCAAAATAAGCCTACAAAAAACGCGTAAGCACCAAAAATTAATTATATTACTGATGAATTGATGAATTATATATTTTATATGTTTAAAATACATTGGAGGGTAGGGAAGAAATAATACTAAGAAATCGAACACAAATCACAAATTGGAATGATTTAAAAAATGCTCTTATGCAACGCTTTTAAAACAAAAGATCACTAATTTGCATTTATAAACTTAACTGTAAATTATAAACTTAATCTAATAATCAAACAAATAATCAAGTAACTAAAAATCAAAATAACCAAAACATTCAGCCAAAGTGTTTTAAGTCTATTAATCAAAACATTTCACAAACAACAACCAAATTGTCTTTCCCAGTTAAGCAATCAATGTACAACTAAAAGCATAACCAAATAGAAAATTCTTTACTAATCGTTTTTGGACATCTCAGAGATGTATTTCGACCTAATTAAATTAATCCGAATCAATTACCAAAACTCTGTCGATTTTACTATGAAACTTTTCTAATCTATCTTCCACAAATAGAAACCACAACTTCAGACAGAATTATTTTTAAAAATACATAATACGATTTATATTTATACTGAAAATAATGAAGACCAATGTGAATATGAACAAAAATATAATAATGGTAACCAAAATAATATGAATGGTAATTATACTGTTGGTTATTAAAACGAATCTAATTTTAAAGAAAATGTAAATAAATTCAGAATAAATGAAATTTTTCAGTCATTAAGTATTATCGAATCGAACATAGCATAATTAAACAAGTCTAGTTTTCCATATTTAAAAATAAAGAATTCAAAAATTATTTTCCTCAGACAATATAACATACATCTCACATTAAAAACTTGTTTAGAATGCAAACAGCTTAGAATATCATCAAATATGCCAGAATTACTAAAGTTTAATTCGGATTATATTACTAATTTTATCTTATACCACTTTCAAGTTTACTTTAACGGCTTAATTACACTTAATGACCTTGACAATATGAAAATACATGGTTATTTGGCACATAAAAAATTAATTGGTCTCTGTACGGAAATTCTATTTAAATATAGACAACCAAATGATAATAGTTTCTCTTTTGACTTAAACTAAAAAGAAAAAGAATTTAATGCTTTAGAAACATTATAACAAACATAAACGTAAGTAGTATTGACAAAATAGTTAATAAAGAATCGGAAGCAATCATGACAACAAAGACTTGAAAATGTCATTCTATATAGTAATCGGAGGAGAAAAATTCACAAACAAAATCCAAATTCAATAAGGAAAACCATTAATTTTACCAAAATTAAACATTCAAAACTTCTCAAGAATACCAATGACCTAACATTACAAAGATAAATTTATTTCGAGAATTAATTCGAAATCAACAAAATAATTCTACTGCTAATTAAAACGAATCTAATCGTGAAAAAACGTAAATGTAAATAATTTCACAATAAATGAAATTTTACAGCCAATGAGTCTTATAAAAACGAACATGGCAGAAGCCAAGCAATTGTAGTAGTCCATATTTAAAAATAAATAATTCAAAAATAAAATTATTAATTGGTGCTGGTGCATCAAAATCCTCCATTATTTTTCTGAAACAACATAACATTCAAATCTCACAAATAACTTTTCCAAAAAACAAAAAGATTATATACTAGGATTACTAAAGTTTATTTCGGATTATGTTATTAAATTATATCTTATACGAGTTTCATGATTACCTTAACGATGTCATTACTCTTAATGATCTTGTCAATAGAAAAATAAATGTAGATTTGGTAAATAAAAAATTAATTGGTCCCTAGGCACAAATTCTATTTAAATATAGACAACCGAATGATAATAATTTTTCATTTTCCTTAAATCCACTCAAATTTACATGAAAAAGAATTTAATGATTAAGAATCACTAAATAGAGACGTAACCGTAAATGTCATTGACGAAATTATAAATAAAAAAACGGAGAGAATAAATGAGGTTCCGAGACTAAGAAAGGCTTTTTGGGAACAAAACCCGGAAATATTCCAACCAAAATCAAATTCAAAAAGGAAAACCATTCATTTTACCAAAATTCACCATTTAAAACATACCAAAAGTTCCAAAACGACCTTACATTTTTTCGAAATCGACCAAATCGCAGAAATAAAAACCTAAAAAAATATTAGAAGTGAAAGAAACACAATTTACTAATATAAGAAAAGACTCTTCCAAAAAAATAAATCCCAGATTTTTTAGTTTTAGGGAGGGAGGAATTTTATATGTACTATAAAAAATATATCAAATGCTTTGGCTGGACTTTTAGCTTTCCCATTTAATTGTATATTTATTTAGACCACTCTTTATTAGACTTGCACAGCTTTTGTACCTTTTTACTTTTGGAATTTTATAAATTTTAAATATATTTTTTTTAAAACAATTTATTGTTAGAATAAATATAATTATCTACTTGTATTATTCAAATCTGGTTCAAAGGAAACATGTAATTTAAAATGGGTCATGCACTGTCGTTAAAACGGTTGGTGGAATTCAGAATAAATACTTGTATCTGTGATTTCATTTACTCGATAAAATTCGTAATATGACTCGTATACATGTATGTGTATACAAAGCATATATGCAATGCAAACTTTAGCGAAATCTGGAACATGAAATAAATGGAGGATATGCATCCGATCAAATTTTTAGTTTCTATGAACAATTATTGATTTCAGGATACGGTTGCAATTTCAATTACATTTCAATCTCTACTTTATCAAATTTTCTAGGAAAAATTTAATTCGACGAACAAATCAATATTTGGATTTTAGGGACAAATGTTTGCAGACAATTCAATGTAATCTATATAGAAATCCATATTGAATGCGAATTATTCGAGTAATCCCGTGCACAGACACAACAATGCTAAAAGAAAAATGTCCAAAAGAGAAAAAGATACTGATTGATTAAATTTATTTTTCACTTTCGTATGAACCATTAAAACAAGCCAATTTTTCAATCAAATATCCGTTTTAATTAATTAGAAGGCAATTAGTGATAACCAAAATAGTAGAGAAAAGTTTCGAAAACTTTATATTCAGATTTATGATGGTAAATTAAAAAAGTGGTGGGTTTAATAGTGTGTCTGAGACAAGAATAATTTAGAAGAATTTTACATAAACGTGGAAAAACCTCCGTAAAAGTTTTCAAAAGTATTGGCAGAAAAACTAATTTGGAAAATTTTGGAAATTGTGTTATAAAACAGTATAATTTAATGTAAAATTAAGGAAAGAGGATATAAAATATAAAGATGAAATCAAGAAAAATATTATTCCAATGAAATTTTTGGCATTTTTGTTATCTATTTTGCTAATCTTTTAAAAATTTGGAATAAAAAATTCCTTTGGGACATTCTTTCTTTGTTTACATCACCCTAAGGTAGCTACAATTAATTTCTTTGAGAATTATTTTTTTGCATAAAATGAAAAAAAAATGGTCAAAACATTTTGAAAAATAGTTTGACTATGGGATAAACCGTTTTTGTTATTTTGAATACCATGTCACTGAACAATTTGCGATTTTGTCCATATTCAGAATTTTGTTTGATGAAAAAATTACACTACAATTTATTACCAATTCATAGACTTTATTTCGTTACTATAGCAACCAAAAAAATTTTTTTATTTAATTTATTTTCACTTATAATACCACTAGTGCTTAAATTATTTCCTGATAATAATTTAGGCACGTGTGGTATTCGGTAAGAAAATTTTACACCATAAAATTTCAAAACTTGACGGACATGAATTAAAAAAGTTAAAATGTGGCTAAAATAATTTGCAAGGTTGGCTAGTTATGCGTTTGTCGTCTGTCATATTTGAATTTCAGAAACACTTAGCTTTGGTTAAAGAAGAAGAAATTTAAATAAAAGAAAACAGTGAATAATTGCAGTGTATTTGTACCTAGTTAATAAATATTAACAATTGAAATGGCAACTTTTTTAATAACACCGTCAAGTCGTTATGTCATGCGCATATAAGCGCTTCTCAAGGTCAAAAAAATTTCCAGTGTAATTTCGTCTAGGGTACCCACCAAGAGAAAAATTTCCGGAAATTTTGGTGGTTGCCATAGAAACCATTTAAAATAAAAGCATTTGATTGGTTATAAAATAGAGGTGTAAAATTTTCACTGTAACTATACTTTGTGGCAAATAATACTATTAAATTGTTAAAATTTAACGTAATGCATATTTTTTTTTCCCAGTTAATTTACAATCTGTTCTCAGTAGAACAATAAGTAAAATATTTAAAATAATATAGATAGTGTTTTTTATTTTCATTCCAAGCGATCAATGTTTATTTAAACGCATTAATTCCATGTTATATTATTAAAACGTTTTCAGCAATTTTAAGTAAGTTAATACTCATACATTTTTAAAGATTTTTATAATATTAAATTACATTATTATTTTATTTTATATACATAGTACCAATGTTTTTTCTCAAATTTTAATGAATTTATTACTCAAATACGTGTAAAATATTTTAATAAAAAAGTATAGTTCTTTATTTGGCAAGAGTATAAATATCATAAAAACTGGTACTATCGATACATTGACAAATATATTATAATTTGAACTACCAAAGGACGGAAAATTGAGGAAGACGATAAGGCAAACAGTAAATAAACTAACATTTAAAGGGCAATAAGAAAAAGTCGGTAAAAAACCAATTCGTATAAATTTAATTAAAATTACATTATTTACGGACAGGAATATTAAATAAAATGGGTTTGAATAAATAACGATATTGTTAAGTTTTTCTAATTTCATTATAAAAGTAAAAAAAATAGAGAATATTATGTGCATTTCAATATTAAAAGAATATTTACAAACTGCCGATAACTATAATAATAATAATTGATATTTTTGAAACGTCCATAATTATTGGTAACAATTTAAATCGACACAGTACAAAGGATTCAATTATATGCTTACAGCTGTTAAGGACATTCGGGAATAAAACAGAACTGCATGTCATATCAATTGTGTATAAACTAAAAAACAAGATAATGGATTTGAATGATTTGAATGAATAATTCAAACAAAGTAATATTTTTTTGTTATTTCCAACGATTTAAACTTTTAGATATTTTAGATAAAAAAGCTCTTGCACAAGTTTTAAATAAAATTCAGATCATCTACAGTTAAATGTCAATTTATTTAAAAAATAAAATGTGAAATTAGACACTAAAAAATTTGAATAAAATATCAATTAAAATAAATTTATATACATATATCAATCTCAAAATGGTATAGTATATCAATTATAAACAAATTAGGAGATTTAATGTCCCACTATCATTTTCTGTTACTAATGTCATCAACTGTTGTTAAATTATTATTAATTCAAAGAACTGTCGCTTTTCTAATTTTTAAAAATGCAAACAATTTTTTATTTTTATTAACATTGTTTATAAAATTCGAGATTATGTTCAAATTGGACAACACTAATGAAATTATATTTTTTAAAGTTAATCACAACTTTGAGCATTGGAACAATGTGGACACTATCTAGTCTAAAATGGAAGAAACAATTATTTCACTTCAAAAAGAAATGTTTATTTAATTTTACGCTCCATGAAAGCAGGCTATTATTTATTAGAGTTTATATGACATAAATTTTGTGAAGATATGTTCTATAAATTTTACCTAATTTTAATAAATTTGACTATAAATCATTCGTAGAAACAACTTCAATATAATTATTTACCCTTTCTGAATGTTAAATTGATTGCCAGACCAAAACATTATTTACACTACGATGAAAATGTAAATTGAAATTTACTAATCTCATCTGAATATTTAACCTTTCACTTACAAATTTAATTGAACACTACCTATCAAATTTCTATTTATTTTTGTTTTATTAATCCAACCTAATTTAAGTACAACTTAAGGACATATGGTTTGGTTTGTAATTTAGAATTCTTTATATTTGTTGATTTAATATTGAAGACCATGTGCCAATTTTCTCAAATTTTATAAATTGTACTATAAATTCTGTTATAATATATATAATAGTAACAACATCAGACAATTCAAATTAATCAATTCCCTTTGCACGCCTCAATTAAGCAACTGTAGCCAATATAATAGACAATTTGGTCCGTTAGATGCTGTTTATGCTGTTAATTTGTGTAATAACTTACTTTTCATTATCTCGAAAAGCATCCACTACTAAAGTGCTAATGTCGTTAATATTAATAAAACAGTTAACGTGCGTCCATTAATTTTCTCTGCCACACATTTCGGTTATTTACGTGATAGCTTCAACAATTTGCACCTAAAATATTTAACGTTTACATTCAGTTACTTTGACACTGAATTGGGATGTAACTGCTTTTATCTCCAGCAATATTTTGCTATTAATTACGAAAAAAAGGTTTATAATGAAACTATTAAAAGGTTAAAATAACAAATTATGTATTATCGGTAATTTCAAAACATAATTTTATATGAGACGCTCAGGACGTAATTATTTTACCTGTTATCACTAACAGTATGAGTACTAATTACGTTTAATAATAGATATCTTAATGGACGTCATAATACAACTGTCTCACATTCATATGAAACAAACTGCTCATTTTAATAAAAAATTTATTTTTCTAGTCGCTATTTACAGTTGTTTGCTTTGCAGCTCAGAACGCTGACCCAGAAAAAGTTCGAATTTGTTCAAATAATCTCTTTCAAAGAAATCAATCTTATTTGGTGTTCGCTTGAAACAAAAAATTTACAAGTTCATTTCTTTGGACGTAAATAAATGAAAATGTAAAGATTTCGATTTTATAAATAAATTTCTGATGCGTTCTATTGTTTTCGAATTAAAGACATATTCTCTATAAAGACGTTTTAATTAACTCTCAAAGAACCACGCTGTTATTATATATTTCCCGAAATGCCGATAGGGTACCTACGACTTTAATTGAATTTATTCAAAAGGAATATAATTAACTTTTTAAACTCGAAGGGAAATTCGTGACTATTAATCTCCTTGATGTTTTCTCAAAATGCTATAAACCAACAACAAAGTAGAAAGTAACAGAATCGTTTTATAAATAACATGTTACTAAAAATAAATCGCGGTTTTGTATTTTTGTGAAAAACATAATAATACGTGTATTGTAACAGAAAAAAAACTTAATCTAAAAAAAGACGAAATTTCAAAAGATAGAAATTGAGTTGGGATACAAAGAATTAGAATTCGGAAACCAAAATTTTTAATAAACACAATTTTGTATTTCTCTTTTTTTAAACCTTTTTTAAAGTTTTTAATATTTTTTAAGTTGTAATTATATGCAAAATTTGCCAAATGTTCCATTCAACAAAATAATTTTGTGGAAACTAAAATACGAATAGCGCAGCAGAATATCTGCAACTTTTCGTATAACAATTTCCATTCAAAGCCAGTTAGTCTGAAAAGTTTGCAGCAAAAACTTTAAATAACTATGAAGAATCTCTTCTCGAACGTGGCAAAATACAAATGTAAAACAACAGAAACAAGATAGGGGCGAGCGGGGTTTATTAATTTCTGTTTTTCATCCCCTAAAAAAACTCCCCAGTGTATGAAAGTTTTAGACCATCAAAAAATGTAGATTTTATGGCGTTTAGTGATCTCCAAATTTTCAGATTTTTTTCTTCACTCGTTAGAAACTTATGGCTCTGTCCCGGGACTTTTGAGAAACCCTGTAGATGTATCATTATTATTATGTATGTGTATTTATTCCTTGAATTCTATTATAAATTTTTCTAGTCTATTTGACATCGTTAGAATAAATACTTTTTCCCCGCTTTTCCCAATTCTACAAGCCAAATAAGACGTTACGCTGATGCAAAGAAAATCCATCTTGAAATAATAATGTTTGAATATTTATGAAATAACACAGATGCTCAGTTTAACTGAAGTTATTGAAATAATGAATTGGTAGGAAGCTTACGATTAACATTCAAGCATACAAAAACAGGCAGAAATTTTAGAAGATTATAATAAATTGTTTATGCATTTTAGTTTATAATGTACTTATAAAGTGTGAACACAAGTAGAAGTTTACTAAACTTGTTTCCGTCACCCTTATTCACTATATACAGTGTCTCGCATTCAATCAGATTAGTCAAAAAATAAACATTTGCATCCTCTTACACTTTTATAATATACCATATTGCTTTCTGTATATTTTATTGATACTTTATTTTGATACTATAATATTAAATTTAAACATGTATTAGTTTAGAAAACATTCTATACTTACATGATTATTTAATTGTGCTAATAATTAAGTATTAGTTGATTTTAATCTCTTTTGTTTTGCTAAATTCGATTATTGATCACAAAAATCTAGGCTGAATATATTAATGATATATAATATTCACAAATAATATATCCAAAAGTTAGATAACTAAATATTTTTCTTTATTAAATTAATTATTTCAACTCTTACTTTGTGGAAACTATTCATAATAAATATAAAAAGATAAATTATACTTATTTGAATTTCCTTAGTTTTCCAAAGCTTTTTAATATATATTCAAATCGACCCAGGTTTTCTACATAGACAGAAAATTTGATACATTAAACTAAACTAAAATGCATGTTATAGTTATTTAAAGTGAACATCATCCACTTGATCTTGAAGGAAAGATTGTATAAAATCTATATTCTTTTAGTCTTGTCAAGTTCTCCGTGTTCCTTGGAAAAGGAAAATGAGTATTTTAAATTGGTAGGACAAATAAATCCTGAAAAGAAGGAAAAATATAACAGTAGGTAAAATTGCTAGCGAGATTTCTGTAACGCTTCAGTTAACTCACGTAAGATATTTCTCTAAGCCATTGTTGATTCAGAAAATTTCAAATAAAAAAGCATGTAAATTGCGAATGACAATTCAATTTCCCTTTTAAAGACTTTGCTTTACTTATTTCGCCATTTTTGAGTTCGAGCAGTATCGATAAATTGATGAAACATCATTTGTAAAACTCACTTTTACAAGGAATTTTTCATTTATTCGATTAAAACTAATTTAACTGAGCGCATTACCACATTGAAATAAAGATAAAACTAATGATAAATCGAGTAATACAAAAATATTCCGAAAACCTTTGCTAAATGTATAAATTGAGAAATTTTCCTGCATTATTAATAAATTCTTTGTTCTAGTAGTTCTTTACTTAATTCAGAATCACCCAAAAAAAATTTATTATCAGCTTAATATTATAATTGATTATAATTATTGTTAAATTAACTATTGGTATTTCCAGGTATTTTTTTAAATAACTAACAAATTTTGATTTTTTTACATTAGACAATTTGAGAAATTTTCTCATTGACACAAAAAAATTGATGAAAATGCTGAGAGCTTAAATTGACCTAAATTTACAGCGAAACTAACTTTTATATATAAAAGAACTCAACTTCATACACTAAAAAAATAATAAAAAAATAATAGTTTAAAATTAACAAAGTCGTTTCAAAAAGAAGATTGTGTGTAATTTTAACATGTTTGTATTGGGTACTTTTGCATTAATAGTGTCAGAACATTAAATCTATTTTGAGTGAAAGATACTTAAAATAATGTAATAATAAATCAAAATTGTGCGAATTACAAATCTTTCTTGAGTTTATTTTTTGCCTAAAATTCCATACTTCTAATTCCTTAGTTCTAATAATTTTTATACGAAATATTGATAATTTAAAAACACAAAATTGTGTTCGGTAGTAATCAATAATTAGTATAAATTAACTAAGTTTTTTTCTTTATTTATATGTAGTGCTACAGAATAGTAAAATCACATAAAATTCAAAATACAATAAAAAAGCGCGAAAAGTTTCGTTTTTTGTCATATGCTGCATATTATAAACTAATATAGTTTTAACATAGTCATATTGAATATTACAACATTTTCAGAATTTTATTTAAATATAAAGAATTACTCAAAATTTATCATAAACCCTTAATCATTAATTTTTATTTTGCATTCTAACAAAAGAAATTTTTACTGTGTAAATGCATTAAAATGATCATTTTTTAATTTGTAATTTTAGGAATGTAGGCCAAAGCCTTTTAAGTATCATATTCTTTTTTTACTGCAATATGGTTTTGTTGGAAGTGCATTACTCGTTGGCGTTAGTTTTTTATTTCGCCAGAATGCAAAAACATTCCTTGCAAACATTAATTTTATGCTCTAATATAATAAAAATTCTCATTCAGTTCATTTCAGCCCAATTAAATTACTTTCGTCGTTAGGAAACTCTTAAAATTATATCAAGAACACGCTGCGGAATTAAAGATCAATTAAGAAGTGTACCAAATCGATTGGGGATTAGCGATTAATTTGCATTATCTAAATTGTTTCCGGGGTTATACTAACAGAAACTTTGAAATTCAACGCATTATGAATTATATGAGAATACAAAGAAAATCTCGAACGTGCAATAAACTTTTGTTTTTTATTCCTTAGTATTCAAATACGATATCTGAAAATCAAATGGGCGAATTTTAAGTTGAAAAGAATCCAAAATTATAAAATAAGTCAGAAGAAAGGGTGCAAATGGCGGCCAATATCTCAAGAAAACATTTAACAAAAGAACCGGGATATTTTCCATTAAATTCGTGTCTTTCCTTCCTCATACGATAGGCCATCACGATAATCTAGCAAAAATCTCGAATTCAAGTTTTTCAACCCTTTTTTTAAGGGGCCAAGAAATAAATGGAGTAAAAAAAGCGTTCTAAATTCTCGTAGGATTCGTTCGAAGAATTCACATGGATGGAGCACTGAAAGTTTAGAGAATAAGGTTTTCTTTTCGTATAAATACAATTGGTCCATCTTTGGGCGCTAAAAATTCATTTTTAACAAGTTTTTTCAAAAGCCAGAAGATATTAATAAAAGAATGAAAGTATGACTTGCTTAAGCTTTATAAAAAATAATTAATAATTTTGAAAAGAATATTAGATGGGGGGGCAATACTAAAGAGGAACGTGCATTTACCATTTCTTACATATATTTTTTTTAATTGTTTCAACCCTTACTTTGTGGAATTTCTCCACAATAAATATAAAAAAGATATATTATACTTATTTTGAATTTCCACATTATTACAAAGCTATTTTCAACCAATCATTAACAAGCAATATGTACAGTAATATTCTTCTTCTAAAAAAAATGGTTAATATTATATAGGTATTTAGTCCAAAAAGTAATTTTTTTTGTCGCTTATAGGAAATATATCTAATGTTGTTTCAATTGTGTTGTTAAGTGTAGGTTTGTGTTTAGTGTCATTGAGGTGTTTCGCGCAATGTGACTTATCCGGTTGTCTTAATCTATAAGCTCGTAAGTGTTCACAGTCCCTTACGTTAAAATTTCCAAGGGTCTGGCCAAGGTAGATGGCGTTAAAATTCGTACAATTTAGTTTATAAATAGATACTTGTAATTTTTAATTTATTAATTTTAATGCGATTTAGGGAATCCTGGTTAGAGAAAGATATTTAAAAATAGCTTTGAAATACTGTAGATATTCAAAATAAGTATAATTTATCTTTTTTATATTTAAATATTTTTTACTTATATATCTAATCCATATCCTTGGATTTTACTTTATTTATTTAATTAAATTTTCGGAAATTATTTGAAATCACAGAAAAATAAGTAGAAAAATACCAAATTTGATATTTTAAATTGTTTTACTGATTCGATACGTACTCAGTTTTTTTCCTAATCAAAAGATTGCAAGTATTTTTGAAACACGTCCATAGAAAAACGAATAGATAATATTCCTGTAGAGCTGGCATGGATTTGTCGAAACAAATCTGAAATCCGGCGCCTTATTCGGAACGTCAAACCCTTATCAGAGAGTGATAAAGATTCGGTAGAGTCGTTGCTTCGATTTAGAATGAAATTATGTTTTCTTGAGGACTCAGCAAAGAGTTAAAATAATCCGATTGCTCGAAATGGGGTTTCAAGGAGAATTGCGAATGAGACATTTAACCGAATCAATTGTAACCGCTTTCCGCTCTTTTTGATGAAACAATCAATACTGGAAATTAAGCCGTCAGTCATCATATCTCAAAATAATGCTTTGTCAGTTAAGACTATGGAAAGAATGTCTAATTATATTTACATTGAAATATTTCATAATAGAAATGAGGTTAAAAGAATGAATTTAGGAATATAAGAAATAAAGTATATAAAAGAACGATTAAAGATTGTTCCAATTTTTCCTTAAAGCTTCTTAGAAGATTCTTTTGATAGGTTCGTGTTTTGAGCAAGCAATTTCATTAAAGCATCTCTGCCAAAAAAGGGAAAAAATGTAGAGAAAGCTTGTTTCCCACGCCGAATTTCTAGTTAAAATAAAACAAGTTTATTTTAGAACACCGTCCGACAGGAGCAACGTCGAATTGGCACTGGAATACAAAGGAGTTCGTGCTTGTCGCTCGGTCTCTGACTCTGCAACTGGAATGTATATGGGATGGTTAAACATTTCGAACGGTTTTAGGAAAGATGTGATGATGGATTTACATTGAAATTCGCCAACAACTATTCTCATTCCACACTAGCACCCAGTGTTGTCACAAACAACATCCTAAATTTTCAACTTGCTTACGTCATCTTTGTCCATCTTCCATTTAACAGCAAAAACGGAAATTTTAGTGATTTGGATAGAATCCATGCACGTTGTGAAAAAAATTAATATTTGAAATAAAAACTAAAAACTGACGTGTACAATTAAAACCAAATTTGGCTCATGGATTGATTTCAAGGGCGTCATAAATATATATTAATATTTTGTGCGAATTTTAGTTGTCCACGTTGGTAAAGGTAATCGTAACTTTATCGAATAGAGGATTTTTGTTTTCCAATTAATCAATCATATAAAATTACTAAAAATAATTGAATATGAAATTGACCATCAATAAAAAAAAACAAATTAAATAAAATATCATTCAAAATAAAAACAAATAAAATTATTTTTAAACTACAAATAAATATATATTAGTCAGAGTAAATATCTGTGTGATTTTAGGGTAGATAAAAATTCCTTATTTCTTCTTAATTAATTCAACTATAAATTAGAATATTTAAAGGTCCTGCTATAATCTTCACCAATAACACCTACTGTCATTAAATGATTATTAGTTCAAAGAACTATCGCTTTTGTTTATTTTTAAAAATTTTAGGCAATTTTCTTTTTATATGAATTTAAATCCTTCGAATTTCAAATATTAAATAGTTTGTTTTTATTCAAAATCATTTCTATCACAGCGAAATCTTTTCAGTATTTATTTGGTCTGTCACTTACGAACAGTGTGTTTTCTTCTGTCCTCCGTAAATATTTATTTTCTAAAGATACTTAAAATTTTCAAATAGGATGAAGAATTTCTGTACAAATGAAGGGTTTGTGGTACGAACTTATTGAGAAATAATTATATACTCTTTTCCTCGATGATCACCAATAAAAAAAATGAAACAAACAAATTTGATTTTTACAAATCTGATCTAATGAACTTCGAGTTAATTTGTGAAACATTCAGCCTCACGAAAAAATTCTAAATTTATCAAAATTTAAGTAAAACTCATGGATAATTATATGTTGTTTTGAAATTTAAAACGCTTTGTGACATTTGTTGATTTAATATTAGGGCTCGTGTATCTATTTCCCCAAAATTTATAAATTGTCTCATAAATTCTGGTATAATACATTTGGCGAAAAAGGATTCGGACACAAGCTGACTGATGAAATAGCGTACGTTGCGGGCAGCGTGTTGACAATACAAATACGACTAATGCATACAATTGGCTACAATTCGACTCCTAATAATTCAACCCGGTTAATTATATTATTCATTAGATAGATTTACCAATGTGTGAAGCAGTTCGGTTGAAAGGAATCCTTTGATCAGTTAAAAGCTCCGATCGAACAGCTTTGATGTGGATTTCCACTTTTTAAATATATTAACAGCTCTCGACACTGACGCCAACGCCCAACTTCGTTTCGTCAACCGTTCCAAAAGTGATTTTAAGTGTGACACCTATTATTAACAATCAACAAAAAAGCTCCAATCTAATAATGATACGGAGAATTGTAAATATAAAAACATACATAGTGGTCAATTTCTAGGAATGTCGTTACTTAATAGAGTTAATATATATTATAAAATATTTACAGAGACTCTTGTCTGCATAATTTAAAATTCTTTTGAGGTCGAAATTGAAGTTCAATGATAAGGCCGTCTCCCAAGTCTGTTTTACTTCGTTCTCCTCTGTTGAAACTATTCCGGGTCTAAGAGTTTTCCAGGTTCCCTTGATGGTCGGTAAAGTACACAGAAACAAGAAATTAGGACCGCTATGTGTTTAACCTTCATTTCGTCTTTCCGTTATATACCATCCAAACAGACTAACTTGTATACAGAGTAAAATTGAAACATTTCTCACCTAAAGTCAATTAGTATCGTTGACAGATTAAATTACGAGGTCATTTTTTCGTACCTTCCATGGTTATTTACTTGAATTGGACAAACGAGGAATTATTGACATGTTTTATTTGCTTTTATCTGTACCGGCTAACTCATAATTTTACACAAAAACCAGACCCCTAAATAAAATTTTCCCGTATTTGTTTTTATAGAAAAACTGTTTGTGTTTATTATTACCTGTAACATGACTGTATATCTAAGGGCGAAAATAAAGGCGGTTTCTTAAAATGGCCGCTCTTTTTCTCCAAACTATTCAGTTAGTGTAAAAAAAACTGTGTGCTTGAGCTTGTCCACCTGAGCCCTTCAAAGGGATATTCCCAAGGCTTTATCCCGTTGGCAAGGCCTACGGGATATCAATTACACCATGCCCACAAAAAAACCATTAAAGACTTACATTAGGCGATCACGAAATTCTCTTATATTAGATTCCAGAGCTCGCCAGGTCATCCTACAACTTCCTACGTGCTTTTTTCCGGAAAAAAAAGGCAAAGAGAATCTAATCGTCGTTTTTAATTTCGCAACGTAAGAGCGAAAAGTTAACGATTATGGGATTATGTAATTTTTATTCTTAAATCACAAAGTTTTAAGAATTTCTAGAAATTACCTAGCTTAAAAGTAAACGAGATTGAAAAAATAAAATTGGATTACATTGTCGTCAAAAATAACGAAATTTGTAAGTAATTTAAATCTGAAGCCAAAATGTATGTTCTTAGCTCTGTTTTCTTATAAAAAGTTTTTGTTTCAAAGGCTCACAAAAATTAACTAGCAGTTTTTATAGAAAAATACGAAACAAACGATAATCCGGAATTTTTAACTTTCACCAATATTTATTTTTAATATAATAGTTTCTAAAAGGGGGTGATTGAATAGGGATGGTTGAGATCTAAAGTTGTTTAAATGTGTAAGATGCCGTTTAATTACTTCACCTCGTCGTCTGTCTTCAAACTGATCAAATCGATCTCCTGGTTTTAAACTTAACTTGCTATGAAACTTTCTAAATTAACTGCTTTCAGCTGGTGCATATTTATGAGCTGGTCCGAGTCAAGACTTTAACGAAAATTTTTGATTCTTTTCATAAAATTAGTTCCAAATATGTAGTCCAAGTATGTACTAAGTTAAAAAAAATATTCAATTTTTAAATTATGCAAGATTTTTTCTATCTATAAAAAATGAACAATTTCTAATTTTAATGTATTTTATTTCAATTTTTCGGTTTTTAAACTTCGAAAGAGGCGTCCTGGTTTTCGTTAATTAAAATTACGTAAAATTTTTTGTGTTTGTGCTTGATTAATATAAAAAGCGAGGTCTCCTTTCCCTCTGTTTTTGTTAGTGGCTGGTATTTATTATTTAACTCAAAAACATAAAATCTCATTAGGGCTTGTCCCTTTACACACCTCCCTTGTCCTAGTCTAGGGCCACCAGAGATGTGAATAAAAGTTTCTAACCCCTTTTTCAGTCTCCAGAACCGTACTAGCGCCAGTAAGCCAGTAAAATACGGTAAAGGAGAATGTTTGTCTGCAAACCTAAACCGAATCTCTTTAAAACCACATCAGAACACCTGGTGACTGCCATTAGGCTCCGAGTTAAATAGTGTAACCCCCACTATAAATTATGGAGGCAGATCGTTAAAATTTTTACTCAGTTGCCGATTTTCTTAACGATAGATAAATTTCCCTTTATCTGGTCATTTCTATCGAATTACGTTTAGCGGCAGTAGCGTCGACTACAGAATACCACAAAACAAACTGAAAGGAATTAACCCCAGGATTTTTCCAGAAAACGTATGGTTTGTAACAAGCATTTACCAATAAGAAATATGAAAATTATGGCTGTGTAACTTCGCCATAAATAAATTAACCTGATAAGGGTGGTAAAATTGCATTGGGGTTATTTGATTCTCATAAATACAACAAATTTATTTTTATAGCATTCGAGGTCTTACCCAAAAGTACCAGCAATTATTCAAGAACTAGAGAAGTACTTAGTCCTATTAAAAAAATTAATTATCTCCTTGAACTAGTCTTCTTTAACGTCTACATAGCATTATCAGCGTTTCTGCTATGAGTAGAAACACTCCTCGAAGTGGCCTAAGGTCAATTCCTTTAGGACCTCCTGCTATTCCTCAAAAATTCAAAAAAGTTACACGGTGCTAAGTCGGGTATGTAGGATTCAATCCGTTCGTATATTGTGGCAACCGTAACAGGACACGAACCTGCAGACTCATTCAACAGAAATCTTTTGTGAACATCGAAGATAAGAATCAATACAGTCTTCAATTACTTCAAGATGATGATGGAATATTTAGATTGAAGAATTAACTAACAGAAAACGAAGGTTCTTATGATTTTAAATGGCCCATCATTTTACCTTCCCATCAACTTGTTGTAAAATAGTGTTAGTATTATACGGATAACTGTCATCTAACAATTCAAGGACTATTATGAAAAACTTTGGACAGGTCCAGTCACATGAATTAGAGAATTTTCGGAATTATTGGGATTGATTTATGCGGATTATTTACGCAGTATATAAAGCTGTCCATTTAGGATTGACTATAAATTTCATATCTGGCATTTTTTTTTATAAGGAATTAGAAAATTTATTAGTTGCAGAGACAGTACATTGTCTACTGTATTTATGGCACAAATTTCCTAGGTATGAAAATGCATTTACGAAGATTGATTGATTAGTTATTACATTTCTGAAAATTTTCGGTAGCACCTCGTGCTAACATTGGATTCAATAAGTATGCCAAGCTTCTGTTTATCCAAAAAAAAAATATGTGAGAATCTATGCGAAGCTAATTTTATTGTATAGCTACTGTGTTAGTAATACGCCACTGGTATTTCGTGGGAAAGTGTCTCTGTTACGGTTACTAGTAGGGAAATCAGGAGGGAATAAGAAAGGAAGAGAATCGTTGGATCGACATTCCCGATTATTTCGACCTAACAAGCACAAACAAAAAGGGGGATACGCAGGAATGAGTCGCTAATAAAAGGAAAAATTCGCACTACATAATTTCGCGGTAATTAAAAATTCCTTAGGGCCTTTTCACCAAAATTAATTGATAACAATGGAAAATATTCGTCGAGATTGAAAACGCTAAAGATTTAGAATAAATAAACGAATACTTTATTATCAATTACATATACAGATCTTCCTTTCAAGTTCTCAAATTCTTTAAGATCCTTGAATACCCTCATTTAATATTGTGTTGTGAATCTGGTAAATGGATTTGTCCTGTTAAGGAAACAAGAATAAACGGATCGATAACCGATACAGGTTGTGACAGTAACGTGATACGTCGAGGACAAAATAATTTAGTCCTTTCTGTCCTCGGAGTCTGGCACCGAAGCCGGTAGTTCTCGAATCGAATAGGTATTTGCAGCAGATGTGATAAAAAATGTATCGAAGTTCATTTTGGAATACTCTTCCTCTGAACGTTATTAATTTTCACTAACCATCCTCTTGACCCTCCTCATGTTACAGCTCGTTGAATGTTCATCAAAATAGTTAATAAATAAATAAAATATAAAAAAGATACATTACTATAGTTATCTTGAATTTCCAGAGTCTTATAAAGCTATTTTTAAAATATTTTTTCTCTGACCAAGGTTTCGCATAAATAGCATTATCAAAGAGTGACATAATTATATACCTATTTAATTTATATATGAATCAAAATTACTTTATTTTTGATTGTAAATTTTATATTCAAAATGAAGGATTGCCAATGGGTAGTACAATATCACCAATTTTGGCAAATATTTTTATGGACAACTTGGAACAAAAAGTGACGTTTTGGCTCATTTTAAAGGTACTGATAGACAATTGAATATTTTCTTTAATTTTATTAACAATTTACATCCAAAAATAAAATTTATCTTTGAAAATAAAGAGAACAGTTCTATATATTTCTTAGATATAAATATCAAAAGAGTTAACTATAATCTTCAATATAATTCAATGATTAAATTAATGTTTCAACTATTACTTTGTAGAAAATATTCATAATAAATATGAAAAGATAAATTATACTGTGGAAATTCAGATAAGTATAATTTCTTTTTATATTTAATTCAACGATACATAGAGTTTTTCCGTACCAAGGAGTGGGGATGATTTTAAAAGGGAAATTAATATAATAAAACAAATCGCTACCTCAAATAATTATCGATTACATCTAATAAATAAGTTTATTAATAAAAAAGAAGAAAACGTTGCAGTTAACCGTATATTTTGGAAATAAACATTAGATGAAAGGTCATATAGAACTATTACATATTTTGGGGATATTTCTATTAAAATATAAAAAAATATATCTCGTACAACATCTTCTTCTACAATATCTTTTAAAGTATGAAATAATGCAGATACATTTGTATTAAATGGAAAACCTAAACAAAAAAGAAGAACTTGATTTTTTGGAGAAATATGAAATCAAGAAATGTCTAAAATGTCCTCACTATATTATATTGAATGGCCAATTAGACCTGGGAAGTTCAATTATCTTGGATTAGCTTTTGGACTAAATACCTACATAACATTAACCAATCTTTTTATAAAAAAAAATATTATAGCAACAAATCACACTGTGCATTTTGCTTGATAATGATTGGTTTGACAATTTGGTCAGAGATAAATATTTAAAAATAGCTTTGTAATACTCTGGAAATTCAAAGATAAGTATAATTTACCTTTTTTATATTTAGTATACAGAAATTCTAGAAAGTAAGGATTGAAACAATTAATTTAATAAATAAATGATAAAGTTTCAGAGTTTCAGTCGCTCCGACTCGCCACAGCAAATATTCGTAAGATAATAAAACAACACAAAATAATTCAATCAATCAATGAATTTTATCCAATATTTGTAAAACCCTGGTTTTTCTCACTACAATTTACCACTATAAACAAAAATCCGATATGAAAATCTATCGGATCGAAATGCGAAAGTAAAGGCTGTATGTAATTGTGTATAAACACAAAGCTGGTTGCAAGCTGAACACCGACAAGCATTAATTTGTTTTGTTGTTATCCGTATTTCCTCTGTATATATTCTTTGGTGGACTGATTCGAAAATTATTCCGAGTTGCCGTCGAAACAAATTACTGGGCTGTTTATCTTCGGCTGAGGTGGCCGCGAGAGGTAATCCACAGCCACATTCCGACAAGTACAAATCGACTTTATTATGGCCTATTTACTTTGCGATAGTGAGCTGTCATAAAAGGATGGATAACACACCAACGAAATGTATAACAAAATGAATGTGTAGAAATTTCGATAGTTGGGAACAGAATATTAATTGCTCTATGTAATCTGTCATTCTGTAACAAGGAACCACGAGAACCGAATTTTCGTTCCAACAGAGTAACAGACTATATATGCTCCAGATCCACAGTAAGTTTTTCTTGCTGCGCAGAAAAAAATGATTATTTGCGAGAAACAATTTAATAAATTAGATTTATTTTTTTTATTTACCTGGTGGCAATTTTTATTTCAGTTAAATAAATATTATTCTTTTAAAGAATTTTTATTTATTTGACACCACCTTGTATGGTTTATTTTTTTTATTACTCTATAATATGAAAAAAATAAAATGAGAACATTTTTCCTAAAATAAGCCAAATTATTAGGTATTTTCTCTAGTAATTTGATCACTAATTATACTTATTACTCTTTGCGCATTAATTCATAAGAAATTAAACTAATTAGTCAATATATCACATTATTGTTTCTCTTAATTTTATTTATTATTCGGAACAAGTACTTATTTTAAAAAAATTGAAAACGGAATATTTATTTAAAGGAACTAAAATTATTATTTGATCTAAACAAACAAATTTTGATATCTAGCTAAAGTCAAGAAAAAATTCAATCAAATAAACTTGTTATATGAACCTACTAACACTACAAATATAGTTGCTTCAAATACATTTTATTGTAGATTCAAAGAAATATTTTGTAAAATTAAGTATTCTGTAAAATATTCATAAGATACCCGAAATATTTGAGATAAAATGAAAAATGAGTTTATATGAAAATTTGTTAAAATCATTTTGTAATTTCTTTTATGAACAAACAGTACAAGGTTGGCTCTAGTTTAAGTTATTAAATATTACTAACTAATTAGAATTACTAATTGAACTACTTATAGTGAAATATTAAAAATTCTCCTACACAATATATTAAATCAATCCACACTATTTGTAATGGTTAAGTTGACAAAAGCAATCAACAATATATCTACCCCCACTTTGTGAAATATATCCACTATAAATGTAAAAAATAAAAGATAATTATTTTAAAATTCTACGATTTTTCAAAACTTTTTGTTATAAAAATATTTAAAAAGTTTTAAATCGTAGTATTTTAAAATACGTAAAAAATCTGTTTTTTTTTTGTCTTTTTTGGACGCCTTCCAACAACTTTCTACCTCTTAATATTATTATCAAAATAAAAGTACACACAATAGAATTATTCATTTTTATTCACAAAACTGAATTATTAAAAATTAATAATTATAATAATAATTATAATAATAATTAATAGGGTAATGAAAAAAATTTGTTATTATTATTATTAATATAAAAATTTAGGTAGATATGCAAAAATGTAAACATTACTACAACTATAATAAAATTATGAGAAAATCTCAAGAATATATTTCTTCTTTAAAAACTGGATACAATATATACAAACTATTAATTTGATATATTTAGAAATTTAAAATAATTTAACGTTGAAAGATTTATCTCATCATGTTAATGTTCGTTTAATCTAATTTAAACCACATACATGCAAAATACACACGTAAGGGACAATTCTTGTTGTATAAGGGTGAATTCTATCACTAAATTTGTTTGTTATTTTAGTAGTAGTATTGGAAAAATTACTAAATTAGATGTTGGTTCAGTTAAAACCTTAAAACTTCTGATACATTTTACTAACAACAATGAACATCCGTCTCTGTTTGTTTTTTATGTTTTTTCACAGTCGTTTGCCGGGTCCATAATTCCAGCAAAACACCCATAAAAAATGTTGAAAAATATTTTTCCACTAAATGAACTAATCGATACAAATTCAATCTTCGGCAATAGACGCCCTTTTCGCAAAATTTATTAACTTAAGAAAGAAAAAACATGGATACCGACCCCCGAGAGCAAACAGAAACTTATACGCTTTATGGCGAAGAGTTTTTTAACTTGGGGTAATTGGCCCGGTCGAGACAAAAAAACTTCTCATAACTTTTTGTAACTAGAAAGTTCTAATCGTTTTCGTTGCTTTTTGAACTCAAACCGAGGGCACGCCTAGGAACTTACTCTAACTACTGCAATCTACGATTTATACTTTCAATTTTTACCCTAATAAAACTTACTGCTCTTGAGTACAATTTCTACTTAAACGTTCGTTTTGCTTTCATCAATTCACTTAACAAAATTTATAGAGCGCATATACAGTTGGATTTTTACAACTTTACCCATACATCGCTCACATCTGAAGACATAAAACACGTATCCTAAATGCGATATTTTTTTATCATCAGTAAAAACATCGTCAGAGGTATTTACCATTTTCTTTTAATCACAGAACTACGTTGTTATGATCTCTAATTACAAATTAGGAACATTTATTTTAATTTATTTACCTATAGCATGAGTTGAGTTGAAACTATATATTACGAAATTTAAGTCTAAGTAGGACAGAAAACAACATCAGTTTTGATGAAAAATATAATAGTAGTAATAAAGATACATTTTGTATGGATTTTATTTGATTTAGTACTAAAATGCATAAAAAGTTAAAACACGGTAGGTAATGTAAGACATTCAGTTTTATGTTAACTACCCATACATCTGCTGGAGTAGTAGCCACTTCGTACTTTTATATTCTATTGAACCGATAATGTAAGTGAAAATTTTTAGTATGAATACAATCAGTGACATATTTATGGGTAAAGTTGTAAAAATCCAACTATTTCAGAGTAGAAAAAGATGATTCGGTATAAATAAATCTTGAATATTTTCCGATTCGATAGGTATATTATCGTTTTGCATTTTTTAACGCTTTTATTAATTTCTTATTTGAAAATCGAATTTGCCCGAATGATAAATTTTAGAACAAAAATTCCTTGAGTCGACTCACCATTATCTGCGAAGTAAGAAGTGAAATGCCAGTGGCCTAATTAATTTCAGGCATTAATTCGAATTTTAAATTGAAAAAGTTTCAGAGCATTATTGAGTTTTATTCATAGTGGCCCGTCTCATCAATTATATTTAGTGATTTAGAATAAATTCTTTCTAGCGGCAAAAAGTGATCATTTCGACCTCGTTAAGCACCGAATCAATAAAACGAATTTAAGATGAGTTTTCTTATTAAAAAATTTCACATCTAAAAGAATACCAAATAAAAATTAGTTATTGACTTTCTATTCTCTAAGACAGCGGAAATTTTCTTATTAAAAACTTTTCAAACAAGCCACTTATGCAAAAAATTAACCAAACTTAACTATGTATGTAAAATGAGAGTGGGTAGAAAAGTTTCTTTACAAAAACGGTTTTACAATTGATAACGAAAAAAAACTTTGATCGATTCAAATATTCAAATTTTATTCAATATATTTTGTATACATTATATGTAGTTGGTCCATTAAAGCCAGTGGCGTGCCCACTAGGCGAGCCTAGTAGTATTTTTTTTAATAGATGAACTACTTAAGATTTTGAGTGTTTCCGTTTCTCGCTTCTTTTTTTTTGAAAAAAATAAGAAACCAAATATACAGCGAAATGAAAAAAATATTTTAACCTAATTAAAAAAAAAACTAACAAAGAGAAAAACAAAAATTAAGAAAAGAAAAGGATAAATAAAGATACATTTGATAGAAAGAAAAAAATGTTATTAAAGGAAAATACTAAAGACAATACTGTTGTGCATTTTTTTGTAAAATATTAAAAAGTTCCAGTTAAGAAAAAATTAAAATACATAGGAAGAAAAAAAATCAAATCATTAAAAGGTCACTAGAATTCTTTAGAAGCGAATAAGAAGAAAACATTTAACAGATAATTAAAACAAATTTTGTCTGTTTTCCAGTGACATTGTTCAAAAGATGTGGCATACCGCACCATTGAAAACTATAAATTTGTTATTTTTTGAAAGACTTTTAATTTTTTTTAATTAAGGATCGGTGAAATAGATTCATTGAATTTATTTTTTATTCCTCACTGGTAAACAACTATCGACTAACCAGCGAGTTAAAGCACTTCATTTTTTTATCACACACAAATTGAAGTCCGTCATTTGCGTTTAATTATCAACACGGAAAAATCGACAATTTCTAGTGCAAGCATAAAAAAATGAAATGGGCAGACATAACACAATGATTTTAATTTATAAAATGTATAACTTCAGTTGGTTTTGATCATAGATACATTATAAATAGATGGAGCAAGAGCCATAAGGCCTGTAAGTGGAATCTGTCAGTCCTGGAAAGAGAGAGCAATAACGCGAGGTCGATATCTATCTCTCTCTTACCAGTGGAAAATTTAAAAGATCGGAGACCCGAAGACGCTCGAAGACTCTCAGGTCCACGCGTTCCATTAGTTAGAGAGAGACAAAACGAGCGCCTCCCGTTATTGTCCTCTCTTTCTCGGCAACGACGCGCTCCCCACCACTTTGCTTCTTCTATTTATAATGTATCTATGGTTTTGATTGAATAAAAAATGGTGCTAACACTTCTCGCCGGCAGACCGAAAACTGCCAAAGTTCAACTTATGGGATAAATTTTTTTTTTTTTTTTTTATTTTATTTATTTAACGTCGGCCTATTTCTGCGACCGAGGCTAAACACCGACGCCGGGAGCACGCTACCCCTAACCGGAAATTTTGCCGATTCCTCAGGTATTCCAACCCGAGGTAGGGATCTTTAACGAGCCCAACATTCATGGACTCGGGACCGACAGTTTAACGTCTCCTCCGAAAGACGGCATATCTCCACTATACCTCGTGCTCATTGGTATAGTGCCTGCGAGCTGTGATATGCTACTGGTCGCTGCAGGCTGTACGGGCATACGGTCTTCGCTGGTGGTCACCCATCCAACTACTAACCGCGCTGGACACTGCTTAACTATAGTTATCGCATCACAGGCGTATCCACTATAGAGCTGGGCCCTTGCCCTGGGATAAATTTTAATATTATAAATTATAATTAATAGTAATCACATCACTATTATAAAAATGTGAAATTATTTCAATAGTATATCTACTCATCTTGTTGTAAATAATTGCAAATAATTTTTTAATTCAACTAAACATATTTTATTTTTAATACATGGAATTTGAAATATTAATTTGACTAAAGAAAGTTTCATCGATGTAAGCTGGTAAAAAAATACAATCAATAATATAAATGTAAAAGATAAAATATACTATCTTAAAATTCCACAATTTTCCAACACTTTTAAAAATATTCTTATGACAAGTTTTGGAAAATCGTGAAATATTAATATAAATATATTTTTTTACATTTATAATTGATAGATTCCACAAAATAAGCGTAGAAATAAACATTACAATTTGACATATCGAATTTTTAATTATATTGAAATAAGTTGATTTTTTTGGCCACATTATTAAACATGACAATTATTGTGAATTTTGGTTTAAAGATTACCAGATTTGAAACATTATCTCAAGATTTTGAAAGTTTTCTTTAGACTTATGTATTTATCCGCTTTTGTTATGTAGTTTCTGTAAAACTTCATATCACGAGGCTGGTAAAACGCCACCAAAGTTCAACGTGAAAATTCAAATGTTTTTCATTACAAGGAAGAATTATTCTATCTTGTTTCTACTGGGTTGCGGTATATTTGTTCTGTATCCACTGCAGAAAACCTATTTATATTCTGAAGTACTCGAAAGAAGGTTGGACCGGTCTTTTTATTTTTGTTTTTTTTTTAATAGAATAATATCGCTTTGTTTTTCATAGACACCATTAAATTAATCCAAGTGGTCAATAAATAAAGAACTAAAATATAAAACGGATTATCAAATAAACTTAAACATTATTCTAATCATAATAGTACATAAAAACTATAATGTATTAATTAGCAATCTTTTAATTATGAATAATTTTTGTGTAAAGAATATGCTTGAATTTTCGTTATTGCGATTTTCACTGTAATATCTAAAATTTCAGATATACGTATATTAGTGAATATAATACCTGAAGAAAAACGACAAATCCTTTAGAATTATTTAATAAAGATGTTCATAAATTGCTTATTTTAACGTCAGCTCAATTTTACTTCAAATATTTTGAATCAGCGCTGTGGTAAGATATGGAATCATGTTTCGCAAAATGAAATAAGATTTAGAAAATGTTATTGTTCAAAAGAGGATATTAAGGGCCATTTATCAACAAAGTTTTAGATCGTTATAGATCTATTTAAACAAAATAATCTTTTAATATGCGGTTTTTACTAAAAAAATCATTCGCTAATTATTTCCCAACATACCGCTTATCAATTGTAGAGAAAAAATAATTCTTTAAATATATCAAAATTTTTTTAATAAAATACCAAATCAAATTAAACATGCAAAAAGTATTAATATGAAAGTAAAAAAAGCACTTTTAATAAAGTTAAAACCTCCAGTTTAAAAAGTATTTTGATGAAAATTTTTTTACCTCATTGTGTTTAATAATTATATATACAGTATGGTCCAAATGAAAGGAATAAATTTATTATTTCGTAAATCGGCGATTTTTAATTTATAATGGGCGTTTCTTCAGATCACCTTTTTATTTTTGATGTCATGTCTGTGAGCATGATGATTTTTAAATCGAAAAGTGAGTCTTGCAATCAATTGAAAGGACTTTTAAAAATCTATTCACTCATATTAATATGTCTTAAAATTATAGGATTTTCCAAAAATTTTTAAACATTCTCATGGCAATTATCTTTTACATTTATAATGAATACATTCCACAAGGTAAGGGTAGAAACAAACATTATAGTTTAAAAATATTATTTTTTGGAAATAATTTACCAAAAAATATTATTTCATTCGATTTCTTTCGTAATATTATTGAAATATCCACACTGACAACATTAAATATTGAGATAAATAACTTTTCCCTAAGGAGAATAAGTAAAACTCACCTCCCTAAAATAAGGCTAGAAAGTATACACTTTCTGTTAAGGTAAGACAAAAAAACTTATGCCGTTGTGCGCCAGCAAATAGTAAAGGTTCCGATGGATTTTTGACCCAATTCCTTTCTTTTTATAATTGAATCTATCTTTAAAAGTACAATGAAAATTCCGTAGTTTGAAGGCGATCTCGCAAATTCTATCTGAAAAATGAAATAACGGAAGAAACTTGTTTATCTCTGGCAATAGAAGGGAAAAACAATTGATTTATTTGGCTCATACATCGGCGACGTTTTAAAAGAAGGAAATGTCGCTTTAAAGATAAAACGGTGTAGGAAATAGAGTTATTTTATAGATATATATCAAAACCAGTCTCTGAAATATTGTTTTAGATCTGCGAAATTGACCCCCGACTTGCGGTTCGAAACTAAACTGCGATAGAAACTATTGATCCAGTTTTTGTTTGTCAGCCATGGCGTGGCATGCCAATTTCCAAACTCTAATTCCACTTCTAGTTTTACGTCTAGACGACGATGTCTCTCGGCTGCACTTTATCCACCTAAAAAACGTGCAAATCATCAACGCTACAACTCAGGATATTGGCCTCAATCCGCATTATTTAGCTACGGGCATTTCTCAGATACGCTGGACAAATTTTCGATGTTCTCTTATTCTTTTTTCTATAGGCTGTTTGGGTTTTCCATATTATATATATATATATATATATCTTTTTTTTATATATATAATATTCCGTATTATATATATAATATATTTGTTAAAATTTCTTAATAGTTCTATATCAGGTTTTTAAAAATTTCATATAAACTCAATTCAACAATAATAATATGATCAATATTTTAATCTTTTTCAAAATTTGCATAGCTGTATTTGAAAATTTTAAAATAATGTTAATATGCTTTGATGTGAACTAACCAAATAATACGTTATAATTCATTGTGTAAAATTTTTTATTTTTGATTTTTAGGTAAAACATTGTTTCATATTTAATATTAAATGATTATATTACAAGTTTCCAATATTTGTTTTTTCCTATTCTCATTCAAAGAAATTTAAAAAAAATCATCATGTTGATTATTCTTTCGATTAATCTTAAATTTTCTATTTAAATTAGTTTTATGTTATTTTGTATAATTAAATTAAAATTTATTCTTATTGTTGAATTCTATTTAGTATAATTTGTTCCAAACAACTATATTAACTTTTCACCTAGCAAATCTAAAGTAATTAGCTTCAGTAGGAGATATAAATGCCAGCAACCTAACCTAAACTTGAACGGCGAGCCGTTGCAATTGGTCGACAATCTTAAAGTATTGGGAGTCATCTTCGACAAGAGACTCACTTGGACTCCCCAAATAGCTCAAACTAAGAGTAACTGTCTAAAAAGATTTAACATCTTAAAATCTTTAGCTCATTATCAATGAGGAGCCGACGAAGAATCTCTGCTTAAAGTTTACAGATCTTTAATCTGCTCGCGACTAGACTATGGCAGCATACTATATATCTGCTAGTAAATCAAACTTAAAATCCCTCAACGTAATCCAAAACTCGGCCCTAAGAATTTGTCTTGGCGCCTTCAGGTCCAGCCCTACCGAAAGTCTTTATGTCGAAGCAGGTGAACCCCCCCCCCTTTTATCCGCAGAGAACGTCTGCTACTATCTTATTCCGCTCATGCATCTGCTAATCCAAACAATCCTATATTCCAACTAATAAATGCTACACCTCCTCCTACTAGAAACAACTCCGGAACCTTACCCTTAATTCCCCAGACCCTATCAACCCTATTGGGCAACATTGACCTAACCAAAACAACCCCATTTCACGCCTCAAACATTCCTCCATGGACCAAAACACTACCTCTCTTTAACACAAGTTTGGAAGAATACAACAAGAAAGAAGCTTCCAGCATACTCATTAAGCATACATTCACAAACCTAATTCGTTCGTCCCACTACGACAAGATACTTTATACCGATGCATCCAAAGATGATCGTGGGGTAGGCTGTGCAGTTACTACCACAAATTCAGTTGTAGATACGAAGCGACTTTCCACTAACTGCACTGTTTACACAGGAGAACTATTCAGTATTCTTTTAGCCCTAAAATCTATCACGCCAGATACCAAGTCAGCAGCAATTTGCACAGACTCCCTCTCAACTATACATGCCATTAAAGACATGTACTCCTTAAACCCAATTGTCCAAAATATTCAAGAAATCTGCCACACTCTTATTACCGAAGGCACTGTCATAAACTTCTTCTGGGTTCCTTCACACATCGGTATCGAAGGTAACGAAAAAGCAGACCAAGCAGCAAAACAAGCCATTAGCTCGGACGAAAATGTAGAGAACACCCAACTCCACACGGACCTAAAATGTACCATCAAACAAGCATCATTAAACTCCTGGCAAATACATTGGGATAGAGTTAATGCTAAGCTACATGATATCCAGCCCAGTATGGTACCTTCAAAAAAACCCCAAATGAAGAGAAGAGACAAAATTTTCATTAGAAGATTAAGAATAGGACATACTCGCATTACCCACGATTACCTTATGGCTTCAAAAAATCCTCCGACCTGTGAACACTGTAACAACACCCGCCTTACTGTTCAGCACATACTGCTTGACTGCAACCGTCTGAGATCGAAGCGACTCCAATATACCAATTTTTCAAATTTAAAAAAAATAAAAATCCTATTAAAATATATATAATTGTCGTGTAAACATTACAGGAGTGTTTAATATGTTGAACCATTCTTTTTGCAGGTATACGGTAAAAATGCCTATTTTTACTACTTCGGTACATACATGTGCAGATAAGTATTTTTCTAAAATTCAATTTGATTTTTATGTAATAAAAAATGATTAAATTGAGATTTCGTACTGGAAATAAAAATTTACGATGCACAGAATACGATTAGAAGTTAACTGCGATGGAGGAACATTAGTATAAATCTAAAATAAGAGATGCGCACGTTAAGTCGATATCAAGAAATCTCTTTTAAGGCTCTCAATTGCATTTAAAATATTCCAGCTTTAAAGCTATAGCCGGGGAAATTTCCTATGCACATTATGTCGCTATAAAATGGCATCTACACAGGATCGGTTAACATAACTTTTCATCTCTATGCTACATTTAACATTTAGAATTTTGTTGAAATTTTCTTAATGATATAAAAATGTAAAATTTTACAATTAACAAAAGCAAAATACTCTAATAAACCAGATAAATACTATGTTGGAAAATAATTTTCGAGAACATGCTTTAAACAGTATCAAAATCAATATTTTCACTAATAAATTTTTTTGTATTGGATTTGAGCTGAATGATTTAGATTAATATTTAAAATGTCTTGTTTGTAAACTTATTTAAAAAATTTACGCACAAATGAAAATGGAGTTTAAATGATTTCTTCAATCCGGTTCTGAACTATAGTAAAAGATTCTGGAGCCACCAGCCAATTTAAGAGTATAATTTAGAAAGTAGCTGGTCCAGCAACAAAATTTAGTACGCGTCATTCGAGTATGGATATTGCTTAGAAGTGAATTTTTGTCTGGAAATATATTCTACCATTCTTCAAGAACTTGGGTTAGCGAATTTTTCTGGCAACTTTATGAAGCTTATCAAATCGAATTTGAATATTAAGTTTATGTAAAACATAGATACCAGTATAATACTGGTATCTGTAAATAGCCGAAAGTTGAGACTAAAAAGAAAGTAAATATATTCAAACAGAATAAAAATTATTGTCAACAGTTTACGACTATTTATTTTGCTGGAAGAATACTGAAGTTTCGTTGGGAGCTTGTTTACGAACTATTTTCACCTTCCTATGTAAGTCAAATTTTACGTGAAGTGAATAATGAAATATAAGCGACATAGAGCAAAGTTTGAATTTACGATATCATTTTGTCTGGAATTAGTTTGGTTGTACTTACCAAATATTATTTGTGTGAAATTATATTGTTACCATTATTACATTTAGTTGCATAAAAATGAAAACATTTAATAAATAATTGTTTGAAGAAGCTAAAACAGTAGCGACCTGTTATCTAAATTATACCAAAAAAACCATTTATTTGATTTGTGTCTAAAACAAATAAATTTTTTATAAAACAAATTATTTCAATCGTTCGCAACTTTTTTACTTTATTTTTTGATTTTATATCTTTTAGCAATTCCATGACTGTCCTTAAATAACAAAATATAATATTTCACTATACATAAATTGGTTTCTGGATTCCAAGGATATTCGTGACAATTTAACAGATACCTTCCATAATTTTGCTTCATTGGACCAACCTATTTCTGTTTTATAGTTTAGTCTAGGCGAATACCCACACACCATTAGAACGGTAATATCTAAGCCAATCAATTTTATACTAGCACTTGATATCTTCATCTTGACAAGTAAAGTAAAGAAATTCAACGGTACAACCCCGCGGATATCCCTAAAAAAACCAATTGCTACTTAATCCCGGACTAATGAAGAGTTCTTTGAACTTCGTATAAACACCTGGTGGACTAGTTAACCCGGGTTAGAGATAAGTGGTCGTTTTGGAACTAACTCAAGATCCGCGTAACAACAAGACTGTTCGTGGTCCCATCTAATCCGGGTAAATCTTTTGAGTGGAATAGCGTGTTATCCGGCGGGTATTTGCAGACACGATCTATATGCGATTAGCGACACAAGGTGGATGCACACATACACTATTCGTACGTACATATCGCAGAAGCTTTGCACTTCCTGCACCCTGAAAATCTGTCAATAACACTCTCGTCTCCGCCTATAAATGCCTGCATAAATATTTCATATTTACGCTCGTAGAATACTAACTCTACATCTATGCAGAAAATACATTGTGACAATGATATATTTATATCCTTTTTTGCATTGTTCAACAATTTTTAAACTTTCTAAATTAGTGGTTATAAAGGAGATTTAGTTTCGGGTATATTTATGTTTTCAAAATTAATATTTTATAATCATAATAAGAACTAAAATATTTCTTGTGAAAAAAAGGTTCATTAAGTCCATAAGTCTGTGAAAGGTTCATAATTAAACAAGCAAATTATAATTAAGAGTAATTTTGATAACTAAGTGTTATTAAGAATCTTTACGTAGAGCCAAATTAGACCAAAGTTGTCACTAGTTAAAAAAGCTATGTTATTTGGTCTTCAGATCAAATTTGATCAAAAATTAAAGTGAAATTTTGAAATTATTTATAATCTTTTTGTACATATTTTATATGTTAAGTTGCTCAGTCAAAGACCACTAGCAGCGAAAATACTGGCTACATAAATTAACTGGAAGAAGGCAGAATTAACTAATATAACTTCTGTGTCAGTTTCCCGAATATTTTGTTAAACATCAATATTTTGAAATGTTCAAAAAGCCAAGACCAGTACATAAGTACGAACAAATTGACAGTAAGTGTAGTAGTGAAGTATTAAGTTTTACATAGCCGAATTATAGTCGCTTGTATTCACGTTAATCTGGAATTTCAGTTGTTATTGTCATTGGTTAAGTTTTCTGGAAAGGAAAAATGTAGAAATAACTGGTCCTTTAATCTGTAAGTTTTATGTATCATAGAAAGAACTACAGGTTTTGTGGCAAAATGAGCCACATCTTCAGGTTCAAATCACAAAAATTTTGTAATTAAAACCAAATAGTTTGGTGAAAGATAAATATAAATAACTTGTATATGTGATTTGTAGATAAGGGTTGTTTTAGTGCAGGATATATAGATTTTAATTTAATGTTCAGAATGATTTTTTATTTTGTTTTATTATGTTTGACGAGTCTATACATTTTTAAATTTTCTAAATTATTCAAGAGGAACTTATTATTTGTATGGTATACTTTACTCAAACATGTTTTAGGGTCCAAATCGACTCCAGTATCTATTAAATGGTTTGCCAAATGAGAGAACGATGAGAATTTGTATACAAAAGAGTATTACAATATGTTAACAAAAGTAAATTACAGATATGTTTATAATCTTGTATTGAAAATGAGTTGAAATAAAGAGAACCAGAAGCTAAGTCACAATACTACAGTTATTTTAATAATATACCTATTGATAGTTAATTATAAGATAATTAACTGATTCTGTTAATTGTAAGAAATACGAAATATTATTGGAAAAATTCTCCTCAACGTAAATTATGAATAAACCAAATTAAATTAATAAATTGATTAAGCCAGATAGCATTATAACATTCTAAAGCGAATTGTCATTGATCAATTAAGACAATTGATTTTTAATTATATACTCTTTTATAAAATTTACGTGTTTATGAATTATTTCTAAATTTTTTAGTCACAGTTTGGATAATTTTTAAAAAAATTTTATTTGTATTATAATAAGATTTATTTAATACTAAAATCTCTAATTTTTGCATATTTTTTTTCAACTGAATCTTGTAACCCTGAGATCTATTTTGCTTTATTCATTTTTTTTTATTACTAATCCGGAAAATAATTTAAATTTATCAATTTAAAATAAAAAAAGATATTAAAAAAATCAGATAACACATAATAAATCGATTTCTATATAGATTTTATTGATTAAATTAGATATTCAAAATATTTTAGGTTCTTATTTGATAATACTACTCGATTTAATAAAATCCCTAAACCAAATTGTTCAGATTATTTTCTTTTCAATAAATACAAACATAATATTGATTTGGTACTATTCGCACTCTCGTATTATGTAGAATTTGTTGGTTTTTATTTTCAAGTAATTTATAATCTGGCTGCTCTTTATAAATCTAATAGCAATAATAACAATGTCCCAAATTAATTTTCTCAACATTTATCTTATATGTCTAAATCCTCGTTACTATATACGTAAAGGTGTATTATGGTCTGATATCAGCAATCTTTTACATACTGTAAAATTCTAAACTCCAACCGTCATATTTAATTAACATATCAATCATTTTATCGATGTGGAATTAATGAATATATATAATTTGCTCGTTGCCGGAATTTTCATAGCAGAAATTTCTATACATTTACCAATTTGGAGTATGCTCGATCTAATAATTAAAATGAACTTGAAATTGCTTCAAATTCTCAGAATTTCCTTCACTCCTCTATTTATACGCTTGTTTTCCACCGTGTTTAAGCACGTTTCTGTGCATGACTAAATACAACATTCCCGTATATGTAATTCTACATTATTATATTAGACATAACCGTGTTTAGAAGAGAAAGAAGATATTTGATGAAGGTTCCAAAAATTCGTAACCAGAGGATTTTGGAATCATTTACTATTGTTGAATATGTTCAAGATATCCTTGAATACGTGTTAAAGGGCAAAAACTATTTTGTCTCAAAAAACAGACCAATTATGCTTCCTTGTGGAACTCTTGAAACAAATAATTTATCATATTTAAATTTAAAATATATTTTATAACGCACACATCGTGGCGTCATATAGTTTTGAACGAACCAAATGAAAAATAGTTCTTGAAAAGAAATCGCATTTTTTCCGATATCCCTTTTTCATTTATTCCAATGGCAGTCCTGTTCCATATTTTAGTCGGAGTAACACAAAAAGGGCGTACCGATGTATATTGATAATTGAGTGCGAACGATCTGTGGAAGTTTTACCCAAAAATAAATGGGGACTTTTATTTTTACGACTTTGGATCGACTCGAACAGATGATTTACAAACTGATATGTCGCTAATGCGAATTTAATTTTTCTCGTAGGGGAGTTTCCCCAAAAATAATCTATTATTAAATCGGAAAGAATGCTATCAAAAACACCGAAAATAAATTCTGTTGGTGGAAAAGTTCATTATTATGATAAATACACGGCGTTGTACAAGATATAATTTTTGAAATTTAGTTTGAAATACATATAATTTTCTTTACTAATTTTCAAGTTATTTTCTTCAAAATTCAAATTATAATATTTTTATTTATCTTATGATAACCATATCACCAACATAACAATATTCTTTTCATCTTCCACCCAATTTTCTGTGCTTTACTTTAATAAAATTTAAAATTACATGAAACTTAAAAATAAAAGACTAATTTTAAATTCCTTGTGAATTTTTATTTTAAACTTTAATACGAGCCACAAAAGCTTGTATAAAACTTCAAAAGAATTAATTTTGGATTAAAATGTATATAGAAAGAAATGTAACGAATAATAATTTCCTAATTAACCAAATGAAATATATATCAAAATTTAATTGCTAATTTTACGATCTACTAATTAATTAAGCTTTTTGAATGTTTTATATTAATTATAATTTAGATATTATACGTAAGCAAAAATACTCGAAATGATAAATGGAAATATATGGCGATCACTCTTTATAAGAAAAATGCATTAGCTTTTCTCTTCTTTTAGAAGTTCTCCAGAATCTTAGAGCAAATGGGTTCAGGTCAGTATTGATGTTCTTGATGTGCCATTTTAAATGCCACAAGGAGCGATAGAGACGAAATTAATGATTAGAGCCTTTATTACCGGCAACATTAATAACGTCGCTTTTACCGAAAGCTTTGAATTTAATGATTTTAGTAAAGTTACACTGTTCCAACCAAATTTCAATTCAATAGAAACATAAATTATCTATTATTGTTTGAGCTGTAAATTAGAAAAATACATTGGAAAAATAATAAGAATTATTAAATCGATATTTCAATCGACGACAAAAATAAAATCAAATTTTTTAAGATTTTTTTTCAGAATTGGTGCATGGTAATTTATGGCGAGATCGCATAAAGTAAGTACCTGTGCCGTTAAAAATCAAAATTTTATCTAAAATTTCGAATCAATTCATTTCGTTTGAACTAGTTTTTAGGTACCCATTTTCTGATTTCACTTCTGTCTGGTCCCATTAAAAATCAATTATTGAACTACACCCAAATTACGAATTAAAATTTGTCAAATATCTAATTTTTTTTTCATAAAATCCGACCTTACAGTAACATATGACGAAATTCACTACCACTTGTAAATGATAAATACACCAATAAAATAATGAAGAAAAGAAGATACCGCAATTAGAATTATTATAAAATACCAGGACGTCTTGTTGATATTTTTGTAATTTCACTTCTTTTCACTATAACTTATTGACGATTTTTATGTAAAAAATGTAGAGGGATGTTTTTTCGGTAACGTTTTCGAAGCCAATGTTTTTTGATAGATATTTTACTTCGTAGTTCCGAAGTGAATATCTACGTGATATTATTCATTCAATGTGCTAAGGGGTGACTTTTAATTTAACCATTTGCTATGTTGTCAATTTCTCCCATTCGCCGACATATCTTTTATATTTAATATTCATGTAAAATTTGAACAAAGAATACATATGAATATTTAATATCGGTCTGTTTTCAATAAATAATGAAATGAAACTTCAATCAAGCGAAATCTTCCAACCGGATGCATTGATAACGATAACCCTACAATACCAATGCTCATACATTTTTTAACACACAATAATACTCCTCATGAATTGTTTAATAGCCGTTTCACTACCTTCATATTCTAAATTAATATACAAAATTATTGATGTATGTTCATTATTCTGAATGTTCAAATACATCTCTAATTACAGACGGCTGACACAAAAAAAACAACCGTTAATGTGCATGATATTCGACGAAAAACTAAATAATCACGCGTTTATGCGTGTTGAATGTATAGCAGAGATCTCCATGACTGATAATGTTGATGTTTTTTTTTGAGTTCAGAATATTTAACGTGGAAACATGTGTTTTTATTCTTGATGTTCTATTTAATCAGTAAATAGAACATTTTTAATAAAGAAAGTTGATTACATTATTTATTTAAATAAAACCAAGTTGATTTAGATTTATTTTTGAATGGTATTATTCCTCCTAGCTTAATAGTTATTAATCATCTCTAAGTCGCCCCGATGCTTATGATAAATACTAATATTATTTTTCTTTTAAATACATTTAGTAATCTAATATATTGTAATGGTTTTATTGCACAGTGTAATTTCAATGGGTGTGAGGACCCTAGGTACACTAATGCACAGAAAAAGACCAAGTAAAGCAGCAAAATATATTCTAACTAGTTTAATGGTTTATTTGCCTAGAACAAGGTCATTGTGAAAATTATGGCTACGTACAGAAATTTAAGGTCGGCAGGAAAATAATCTCGTTTTAAAGAAAATTCGAAATTAGAAGCCGTCCAACCTGAAACGAAGTGGCACACTGAAGGTCTTTAAGCATGGAGAGCTTGCTTAAAGTGGTAATTGAAAATGTTGTGGACCCAGAACTGAAAAGGGATTGTAATCTTAGAAAATACAAGAGATATTACGTCATCTCCTAAGAATGAAAAAAACGAAGAAAATTATAATGTACTAGGTGAACCACTCTAGCGATAGTTGTATTGAAAATGTATCAATTTTGCAGCGAGACCACATCGTAACGAGTATGAGTCAAATGTATTAATATAATACAGAATGCCTACTAGGCATTAGGATTCCTTCTGCAAATGAGTAGAAACCTATCTAGTCCCCAATTAAGAAAATGCTACCGTAGCTGACGTCCAGATGAAATTTATTAGTCGAATTTTATTTAGATCACCGAAGAATCTTTGAAAGTAAACTAGTTTAAGCAGTTTCTAAAAAGCAAGGAACCAGAACCAGAACTACATCTTTAACCTGATGAATGGTAGAGTGGATCAATAGAACCATTCACAGAAATTTAAATAAAGAGATTGAGACGAACATAGTCCATTCTTCTTAATAGCATACAATACAGATTAACAGTGAATGAATCTTCATAGCAGTTCTCTTTGGTCAGGAAATAAGGCTGCAAACATAGGATGGAGCAAATTATCGATCTTCCTTCTTCAAAATTAGTTGGTACTAACCTACTGCTAGTCAGTAACGGAATTAAGATGATGTACTACAATGACTATGATACTACCAGCTAGCAGAAAGGATACCTCGTTTCCTTCGTAGATGGTAGAATCAGAAGAGGTCTCTTTACTCCTTTTTTAGAATCTTGTCCTGTGCATTCATACAGTCAGCGTTCTCACTGCCAATAACCTTAGGGTGTCAGAAAATTAAAACCGCTATAGACGAGTTCCCATAGATTCTTTTAAATATTGTTGAGGAGCTGGTTATTTTGTTTCAATGAATATATGAATCTAAATATTATTTTCGGAAGGTTTAACTTATTACCTAATTTTTTTGTTGGGAATTAAAGAGGCTGAAGAAAAACAATGACAATTTATTTATCTAAAAATGCAACTATTACAAAATATCAGGGCAACATAGATCTTTAAATAAATTACACATTTAATTACCCCACGTTTCGATCTCTCGAGCTCCCAAACTAGATTTCTAAATCTATTTTTTATTTTCAAACCAAGAAAACCCCACAGCTTATTAATTTTAAAACTCTATTTATTTTCCGATCACGAGTACATGTTATAATTTAGAAAATGTTGTCCATGAAAATTCCAAATTTTTTTAAAGTTTTGTAAAGCGTTTTTTATTTATAATAGAAAATAGTTAGACAGGAAGTTTTACATGCTTTATGTGGAAGCGAAAAATGCTACCTTGGTAATTACCTCGAAATCTAAAGGGTCAAAAATTCTGAAATTATACGGAATTTTTTAGTAAATCTTATTCTTAGTCCATAAACAATTTTAAAAATGTGTGGGAAAGTAGTGTTACACTGGCACTAAATTAAATTAATTTTTGATTAATTTCGTTAAGTTTTATAGAAATTTTGTACACTGCAACGTTACAATTAACAGCAATTTTTGTTAAGTTCTGTACAAAATATTAGTCGAAATTTGTCGAAATTCTACTGCAACGTTTAATTACCTGCGCATAATTCAACCTATATTGCGGCATAATTACAATATTATACAAATGTACTGTAATATCCGTATTTTATGTTAGTGGTCCATATATTCCATTAATGAGCAATATATTTTGGTTGTTCCTCTTTCTCTGTCATACTAATTTGATAATAGGAACATTTTAATAGGATGTGCGGCATATATAAAATTTGTGTAACTATAATTATTAAATAAATTTAAAAGGATTTAGAAAATTCTCATTATAAGAAATATCAATTTAAAAATATTCATCTTATTAAGTCGTTGTACTTCTTAATCCATTTTAAAAGTGAATATTAAGTTGATCCAGTTTGGCCAAGATGTATACAGTTTAAAAAAAAAATTTATATTTATTTTTCGGAAATATAAACGAAAATTAATTAAACAACTTACTAAAACGCAAAATTTGTATTTTTGGATAGAACCTGCATGAATATTAGTAACAAAACAACAAAAATTATTTGACAATTAATTTATAATTCCAAAGATAAAAGCTTATCCACTGATGAGTAAAAATTATGCTTAATTATACAATAATGATTAAAATTGTTAAAATGAATATTGATAAAGTGAAATATATATATATATATACATATATATATATATTATTGAATATATATATAAATAATAAATTTCAAATTAGTACTGCAGCAACTCTACAGAGATAACATAATATAATTGAATTTTATATTTATCCAAAACAAACTGCAGCATCTGAATAAAATTGTTGATAACAAAATATTTTTTTAATTTCAAACAAATAATTGTTTAAAATTCACATATTTTAAACAAGTTAAAACAATATTCAAATCTCATTAGTACACCCTATTCATTTTCTCGTCGATTTCCTTTACAAGACATTTGTCACGTATGAAATTTTTATTTCAATGAATGAAGCAATTCTCCAACGTATGAGATTAACACTAACCAATAAGAAGGCCCTTTCTGAGTTCATGTTCAGCCAATCGTAATCATCTCCAGCGTCACAGTCACAAAAGACTCCTCAAGAGAAAGAAAACGCGCTCTGTTTCAGAATTTATTCTTAAAGTTATTCATCACCCTCACTAATTATTGGAAATAGTATATATTCGGCCCAAGTTTAAAATATACAGTTAATAGCTTTTCAGAAAACACAATATGTAAGAATAGTGTTGTTGTGAATTTATGATTTGTGAAAAACGAGTTCCAACCATTATAAAACGATGTAAAAAAGTTTTATTTGATTTTCTTAAAGTTCCTGAAAGATGAAACAGTCTTTCGTTTTTTATTGAGTGTATTTTTTTGTATGAACAAGCACATTGAATATATGCGTACATAGTACAATAGTAATAAAAATACTTACAGTTCGATTCCCTAAATTTCTAATTCGGCAACCAAGATACGTCGTTTTGCCGACTAACGCCGTCACATTTTTCGAAACACTAGTATCGAAATAGGGTCCTCTGTCTATAATCAACGGTTCCACCTCACTATCACTAGAAACACTATACTCGTTGTAATGTCGTTTCATTCGGCTCCACCCTGCAACAACACCAACAATTAGATATCTACTTCAAATTTCATTTACTTTTAAACAACTCAAGATCGTTTTAGAAAATGTATTTATATTAAAGATAGCCCCCAATATATTGTAAAATTAAAAATGTAGTATTTCCGGAATACCTTTTATGCTAATTCTTACGTGAATATGATTTTAAGCGAATATCCGGCACCTGGATCAAAATAATACGAGTTTGTATGAAATTACATTACGTGTAAGTTCTTAATGCTTAGGAGGTAATCTTGTAGCGATCAATTTAAAGATAACAAGCTCAAAACGGGGAAGATATATACATGAGAAGCTTAAGACAAATAATACAGTTACGTGCACTGCACAAGTTTCATAATGAAACTGAAATTCGCTTTTATGACTCCTCGTTTAAGACTTTAATTATATTAAATGTTAAGAGTTTCCCATCTCTAAAAAAAGGTTACAGTGATCTAGTAAGTTTATCTATGAACTTTCATATTAAACAATAAAAAACTGATGATATTGTTGGAATTGTATTGAAAATATTTTTCTAATTAATTTTAGTGATATATCAAAAATAATAAATATGTATTTATTGTCATAGAGATACAACGAAATTTTAAATATGCGTGATATATATATATATATATATATATATATGTATATATTTCGTGTTTATTTGACAAAACCAGAAATATCAAACTGGTCTACTAATTTTCTAACCGAATAAATTTTGATTAGAGCTGCTTTCAAGGGTATAGTTTCCAGAATTATATACATACATCTAACTTTACAATTTCATCAAATTGTTTGGGTGTTTCTACCTCGTAATTTCATAATTTCTCTCATCCAATCTCCCAAACTAAAACAGAACTGTTTAGATACATTCAATGGGATATAGATAATATTAGGAAGATCAAATAACTATTTTGTTTTGCAAGATACGTGTATTAAACAATATTTGCTTCTATCTAAATAGGTAAAATTAAATCGTACTTTTGTAAATACCCGATTGTAGTAAATTTATTAGTCCAGTATTTTTTAACAAATGAATTCCCATTACTTTCGAGTCTATACAAAATGGTTCGTTCTCTTCTAAAGTACAATGCACTCTTAGTCCTTTCAAAAAACCGAAAAAATCTGCATTTGAATAAATTCCAAGCCCAAGGATAGGTCCTCGCTTTTATCTGGCTCGCTATTTTATTTTTATCTCCGTTTTGAATCCCTAATCTACCAGGAATTTTCCTTTTTTGTCAATAAATATATTTAGTATTAGCTTCCTGAAAATTTAAACTAGATTCGTTCGTTTTCAAGTTAAAAGTACCTGTTGTTAATCTAATTTACTTTAGCTAATTTTGAGTTATACACAATCAAATTTATACGAAATCATATCAAAATTATTTGGTAAATAAATCTATGTGCTAATAGAATTTTATTAAAAAAATAAAATAAGGTGAAATTTGATGTAATTTTTTAATGTTACAAATTAGAAAAATAAATTAATCAAACTAGTCAAACTTAATAAATAGTCCGGAGAGAAACTGAGAGTTTCCAGAATTTTTCTCTGATTTAGATGAAGTTTAACGAGTCGCTAGTATTTGAAATAGTTTTAGCAATTAGAAATCGGTATAACAATGATATGATTTCATTAATATTTTCACAAAATTGCATCTAAAACCTATAATAATTTTATTAGTGTGATAAGGGCATTATTAACATAAGAATACGGTAATTTGCAAGACGAGGGCCTTACCCAAGTAGATAATAGCATAAGCTCTTATCCCACTAAATATAATACAACGTTTTATATACGACTACCAAGAATTATCAACAACTGCAAATATTAATAAAGATGAACATATTTAAATTTAATTTATTTGATAATTGGCGAGAATTATATATAAATTCAAAGCAGCGATTCTGTTATGGCTGTTATTTATTCACATGGCCACCTGACAGTAACAAACTCATTTTATATTTCTCTTAGAGTTAATATAAGTGAGTCTGAATCTGAAAGTCTTGCATCAGATATTGAAGATTGTGCAACGAAAGAAATTTCGTTACTAATTCCATAAAATCCTGAATAATTATATCCACAAAAAACTAAAAATTCTAAGCGCATAAACCCCCAAGAATTCAAATATTTTAACGAAGTAGATCGTAACTAAGTTTTTACAAAAAACTGACATTGAATAATAGTTATTAAAAAAGAATTGCAGTTAGAGTAATAGCAAAAATTATTAATTTACATATTCAATAATTTGTAGATAGTTTTCATTTTTGGACTTTGTGGAACCTGCAGAAAGAAGGAACTTTCTAATATGCAAATGAAGTATATGAAGATTGGATTTTAGAATTAGGTAGTAGGTTGGAATTATTTAATAATAGTCAAACACGATCGAATGCTTATTACACGTCCATGAATGCTGTAGTACATACTTTCTATCCTTCCAAACTCTTTATAATTCCCACTTAATTTTTATTTTATTTTAGATTTTATAGATTTTTTTGATATCGTCATCTTTATTGACTTGTACTAGATAACTGTAACTTTGTGAATTTGGATCTTCCCCCTTCATTGGGTATAATGATTGAAACTTTAATTTTAGCTTTACTTTCAATCTGTTGTTTTACGTATTCTAAATCTAAATTTGGGATTGCTTTCAAAAATGTTCTTTTAAATTTGCCTAATTTGTGGGTAAATGTATAATAATTTAATTTCGTATTTTTTAAGTAACTTATTAAGGTTTCTCTTAACTCTATGGTCTCAGTAAATATTTTTATATGTTCCCTGTTAAATTGGATTGTTTTTAATTAATTTTTTAAGTATTTGGCCGTTAATGAGGTCATATCGCAACACATATTTATGCCTGTTTTGACTTCTGTTGGAGAAAAAGCTTTAATTGATAAACACAATATACATAGCAAATGTTGTTGCCTTTTCTTGATTGGATCTTCGTCAGTTCTCATTGTTTATTCTAATTTGTGGTACATGCTTAGTTAGACTCTTAAATGTTTTAGTTGTTTTCCATGTCGTCTTAGTTTAAGTTTGTTATATACATTTCGAAAATTATTTTGTAAACACATTTTGATCTTTAAAATACAAGGTGATTCAATATAAATTTGGTTACGTATATTTTAGTAATAAGTTTTTAAAGATTTTCACAAAGAAAATGGAAATAAAACGTGATGCGGATATGGAATGTTAATACATCGAAAGTTATAGCTATATATAACGTCAAGTTGGCACAAATTCCAGATTCTAACTGTTAAGGCGTGGTACTAAAGTTTTACGCTTTTCCTATAACAAATGATAGCAATTTATATGCCCATAAAGTATGATTCTTTATTAGCTCAGATTGGATACGGTTGATAATGGAACAAAATACTATATTTCTATTCTTATTCTGATGGATAATATTGATCTCAAAGTAATTACTTAAATTGGACTGACTATAGCTCTACTGGTGGTAACCAAAATATAACACGATACATTTTTCTATTCATAAATCTTACGAAAAAAATAAAATTCGCCCGAGGAGAAATATTCAATTTTTTGAATTTCCTTTTCCGCAGATTTGACTCATTTATAAGGCTCGATTGATGGCTTATCACTTGGCTTTATCTCGTCGTTTCCACTTTATTCAAATTCAAAGTAGGCACAATAAATTTCCTGTTTTTATATTTGTCTGGATTTTCAAAGAAATCTCCCACTATTACGAACCAATAAAAGAAAGACTGCAAAGAACACGATATGCAAATATATGAAGATGAAAAATGGTTATTGCGACAGTAAACGATAGGATATAAAGTTATAACGGATGATTTTCCGTATTTTCAGAGTCATTAGTTTGTTTACTGTGTTATTAGGACAGATTGGGGCCTGAATTAATGGACGAAATAATGAAAAATGTGTTTGCAGTGAGTTACAAAAAGAATACATTATTATCTTACAATTTAGATAGACCTGAGTTAAACAAAATACAATTCTACCATCCCAAATTCATTAGATAATTTCAATGCAAATTGTAAGTCATAAAATATGGTGCAAATGAAAAGAATAAATTCATTGTTTCGAAGCTACTGTAAAAAACTCTGAATCACATCAATTTTTATTTTCAAACGTGCGTTCTGTCGAATATTCTTTTTGTTCGTGACGTTATCTGTATGAGAGTCATGCCGTAATTGCTTTTTTAAACAGAAATGTGGTACATTTAAACACCATTTAAAAGGTATTTAATTATCCATCCATTCGTATTAAGTAAGTCAGGTTGTTACGCAGTGAAATATTTCTATTATTCCAATTATTAATATTTATTAAATGTAACTAAATTCAAAGGAAATGCTCAAATTGTTGATCCTCAAGAACACAGTAAAACAGATGAGTAGTGAATACTTTTCAATAACTTCCGTAATTATAACCCATAAAAATAATACAAAAGGAGTTATATTTGGAGAGCTAGATTGCCATTGAATTGATTCTCTTCTCTCAAAGCAAAGACATTAACGAAGTAGAAGAAATTTTGTTGTTAAAGTTTCATTGAAAAAGTATCCAGTAAGCCTCATTAAAAAAAAATCAGAAAAGAAACTAACATTTTATTTCCACTGATTGCTTGGAAAGTTATTTGTAATTTTATAAATATTTTGTGAGAGTTTACAAATCTCAATTACCTATTTAAAATTATTGATATAATTGAATACGTAATTGAGAGACCTTTCAAATAATACACCATATGGAACTACAGTGATTTAAAAAAAACATATTGCTCAAATAAAATACTCTATAAAAAACAAAATCTGACAAAAGCGCATTTAAAATTAAAAATAAAATAAAATTCAAATGAATTTTAAATAGAAAAAATGTTTACCATTCCATAAAATTCTCTTGTAATTGTGATTTATGCAATATATTGAGAAGGGCGCAAACTTCCAACAACAAAGCTCTGCATTACAGCTAAAAATAAAACTAAAATTTGGTAATTTCATATGACTCTTAAAAATTTTATTTGTATAATAAAACTTCAGTGAATTAGGAAATCTTCAATGTTATTTTCTACTCCTTTTGCTAAGAAATTCCCCGTCAGAGATATGTAACCTTATAAGATAAAAATTGCCAATCACTATTTTGTCCATGCGGAGTATCAGGATTTTTTCCTCATCGTATATAATGTATATAATAAATTTTAACGTACACTGTTCAATTCATATTTTTAGCCTTGAAGAAGGTGACAATAATCACCAAAACGTCGGCATTAAATAAAAGCATTTTGCGTAGCTCTCTTTTTTTATCTGCCTCCACGAATTCCATCAATAAAATTCTTTCGGATGCGAATCATCACTATACAAGTAACAATAATTCACACTTGCAATAATTTCAAAATTTTAACTTTTAACAAATTTTTTTATCTGGCTTGTTTCGTATACAGGGTCGCTACATTTTTACACTAATAGTATAAATATATCTAAATGAAAGAAAAGTTGTATAATTAGGAGACAATTAGCAAGACTGCAAAATAATGTTGAAGCTACGACCAAAAACAAGTTTTTTTTATTCATTAAAAAATTAATTTTGAGCATTTTCTTATGAACGTATCTCCTCTATAACATGATGTACAATTATTAATTTCTTTCTAATTTTACTATACATCACATATTATCTATGGCAAAATGAAAATTGTGCTGCGGACTGTAGAAACATAATTAAACGCGTTGATGAATTTCAATGTCAACCTTGTTTTAATGGTTTTCTGTTCAAATTATTTATTTGTCATAATGTACACATACGTTTATAAGTAAAACGAACGTGTCTCTATTTCGGATGTGTCAACATACATATATAAAATATTATGCATATTTACTCTCACTAGTTCTCACTCTATTTGCATAGATTTAAAATGGTGTAATCGCAGAGAAAATATTGATGTGGAATTCTGTTAAGACGAATTATTCTAAGCTTCAGAAATCTAAAAATAAAGTGTCAAAAATTTTAGCATTGTTGTATTATCCACAAACTATTAGAAATATTTGTAATATCTTAAATTTTCACCATTTATTTAAAAATATTCCAAAAAGAGTAGATACTGAATGACATATACAGGGTATTATACCACGAAAATATTGCACATATTTATGGATGAGGTATAAAAACGTATGAAGAATCAAAATGTATTATAAAAACGTTTTCTAAAGTTTTCAAAGAAATAAATATTAGTATTTCAGATCTATCTAAATATTATTTAAGCAACTAAAGCCAGTAACACCGATAAATCAAGTCAAGTATAAACAATGATTTTTTAAACGCTTTATTTAGAACGGGCGATTACAGAGAATGTAGAAAAGTGAAAAATGTATTCTCGGCAATTATTACACGATGCGAACGATTTCTACCTCTAATTTTTTTAGATAATATACTACACGTTTCCAATAATCTTTGGGACACTTACAAAACATCGTGGTTTAATTAACGGGGCGTTATATTCTTGATTTTAATAAAATGCCACTTTTCACTGAATTATTGAAGCTACTTTAACAAACGATAAAGTTAAATGATTTAACGGAACGATTACTCTGTAAACTAATACAATTTTATAATCCATCAGGTAGATATTCCTTGGTTACATAACATATCTTTATTGAAAGTGTGAGGTGTTGCCACGTATAAATTTTCGAGTAAATGTTTAGAGTGAATTTTTGGATAAACTATTGATAAAAATTATTAGAATATTGCAAATGACACGTTCTATATACAAGTTACAAATTAAAATATAATTATTATCGAATTGTCCTCGGCATTTAACAAATTTGGAATCTATGTCGAGAGGCCCAATGAATTCGAATTAATACTATGTTCATCGGGTTAAATTTATTAAATTAAAAGTAATTTATCTGAAAAATTCATGTGATAAAATAAAAATCTAATAAGTAATATTGAATTAAAATTAGAATTCAGAAATTCTTAAAATTTCATATCATGTTTTTATTTTGGGACAAATAATATTTTAACAATCAGTTTAATACCGAATAGAAGTAAATCAATTAATTTCGGTTATACGAAAGTTGTTTCTATTAGTATTTATAATATAAGAAAGATTGCTTATATTATTTCATGTGAAAATTACATATACTTAACTGTCATATCATAAAAATTATTTGAAATCGAAAAAATTATAAAGGCTACTTCAAATTTTGACAGCTTTTTCTTCAAACCTTACCGCTTTACTTCGTAAATGAGATTAAAATTTATTACTTACTTGATTAAAAGTTTGAATTCTATTAGTTTGTAAACATAACTCGCTTTTGATAACATAAACATAAGCGTAAATTAAAATACTATGTAACATTGTAAATTGGTGAAGTTTTTTCCATCTTGAAATTCAACAATCACCAAATTCAAATTTCTTTAGGACTAATGTTTAAATTATTAAACAAATTATTGAAGTTGCAAGCAGTTATACAATTACATTATTGTTTTAGTTTGTTAAAAATATACAAAAAAATTAAAGTCCATCGAAATAGTAATAATGACATTTGGTTACATTACGTCATGGATTTTTGATTGGACTGTAATTGAATATTTTTGCAAATTGATTTTAATTATTAAAAAAATGTGTCAAAACTTTCAAAACCATAATGATAATTTAAAGAAAGGAACCACGCTGAGATTATTATATATTTACTTTTTTTATTTATTTAATTTTAGTTGTTTTCATTTGATTTTTTTATAGGTTTTATTTTTTTTAATTTTAAAAACCTAATTTCGAAATAAAAGTAGTTACAATTAATTAACATAAATGCAGTTATAATAATTGACTCCACAATCGTGAGGAATTCTAAAAACTGTAAAATTCACAATATAAATTTTATTACAATAAAAACATATATGTATGTTATTACTTTTGGTTTTAGGGTTTTTTTCTGTGTATTCATTGTTTAATGTTGAGAAAGACCGTAATTGGTAGTTTGGCGACATTTCGAAGAAATCACACTTGTCATCTTCAGGTCATCGGTAACTGTATTGAATTTTGATTTATTTGGTAGAATATTGTATATTATTAGTAGAATAAATTTCACAAATTTGTTGTGAGAGTATGTATAGATTATAAAATTAATATTTGATTTATAAATAAAGCTATATTAATACTTTAAGCAAATAACCCAATTAGCGACTATAAAAGAACTATAATAATTATTTAGAACTAGTATAAATTTAATAAAATAGTTTTTTAATATCCAATTCAATTCAATTTTTAATGCAGAATTAATGTGTAAATAATTTGAATAGGTTCAAATGACCAGTTTGTTCTTTCCAATTTATTATTTACTTGAAAAAAATAATTTTTGATCAACCAGATACGCTTATTATTCCAATTTATTCAAATTATTTACAAATTTATTTGATTTAAATAAATTACATTCAAATAACAAAAAAACTAAGCCCGATAAAATAAGTCCATTTAAAATGAACAAATTTTGTAGATACTTTATATGAAAAATAATTCCATATTGTAAGCTGTAACCGCACATAAATTAGCCATTCCTTATATAGTTACTGGAATTTTTTCCTTTCAGATAACATCGTTAGAGCTTTATCGACAGTAAATTTTAAATTGGAATTTATTGCCAATCTGGTTAGGCCATTAGTTACAATGTGCTACATATGAAATTCAATTTTTATTGATTGGACCTCATGTTTGTCAAATTTATGAGAGTTATATGCTGCACCAAGTTGGCGCGTTTCATATCATGAAGTCTCCATAAAAAGCGAATCGTTGGCCAGTGCGAGGTGAAATTTCACGACGAATGATTTGTTCAATTTTTTTCATTCTGCACTTTTGCAATTTACGATTGTTGCCAATTTCTCGCATAAAAACTAACTGATGCGGGAATAGCATGATCGCAATGTGCAGCATAACTCAACTGATTCGATGAATATTTACCATATCACTCAAGTCAATTCTACGATATTCTGAAATATTTTTATGGCAATGCTCTTTGGCATTATCAGATTATAGGAGATTATAAGAAATTGACAGTTATTTGACATACATATTTGATTTTGATCGTAGAAGTACTAACCAATAATATTCTTCATTTTCTAAAACATTTGATTAACATTACTTATTTAATCCAGAATGTAATAAACAGATTTAGTTGTTCATTTAGTACTTTATGAATATAACGTAAATGTCTTTTTATTTCAAATTCTTCTTTGTATCACATATTCTATTGATGTTTCTAATGTTTTGTACAGAGTAGGTTTGGAAGTCTTTCATATATATGATAAGAAGAAATTGAATTAAGAGACATCTACGATATTCTCTATATAAACTAATAAATAAACCAATAAATCTGGGAAATTCTCTTCTTCTAGATTACTTTTTGGACTAAATAAATGATATCAAATGTTTTAGAAAATCAAGAAAATTATTGGTTAGAATATATGTGATTAAAATCAAGTCTATAGTCAATTGTCTAAAAAAAGTTACTGTAAATACAAATTTTCGTAAAAAAAATATTTTTTTTCTGAAATATTTATCGAACACATTGTATTTCTGTCAAAAGAAGAAGAAGAAAATATTTCTATATAGTCCAAAATGTATTGAACTTCTTTCAAAGAATTAATTTTTTGTCAAAACTATTGAATTTTCATTTAAAAAATGTATTTCTCAGAAAAAAACGTGTTTTTTTTTATATTTATGTGTAGTCCGAAATGTAATGAACTTCTGTCAAAACATTGACCTTTTGTCAATAAAATCGAATTTAAAAAAAATGAAATATTTCCATTTTCGCCAACATTGAATTTCTTATATTTATCTTTTACATTTGTAATGTATGTATTCCACAAAATAAGAATAGAAACAATTATTATTATCAACAAAAAGTATCAATTAACAATAAAGAAAAAACAGTTAAAATAGAATTTAAAATTGTCACTGCGTCCTTATCTCAATTTTTTCGTTCGAATTTTGTCTTGTCTCAAATAGTTTTAAACAGTTTTCAACCTGTACAATTTCTCTCCACCAATTTTCCAACTGAGCTCCTCTAAGTACTTTGAGTAGTAGAGTTACTGTGTACATCGCACCTCTTGAAGAAGCCTCTAATAGAAACGACAAAATGTTGAGAAATATCTTAAAAATTATGCCCTAAATTTAAATGTGCTAAATTTAGAGATAGTCAACATTGTTCAGAGGGGATTAATATTTGCGTGCTAAAAAACGACATTTTCAAACTATTTGAGGAAAAGCTTATGCACTCAAAGTTAAATTATTTGATATATTTGAACCGCACTATATAATTTGACTATAGCATATAATTGAAATCCGATTAACAATGGTAAGACGTTGAATGTATGTAAACTCATCTTATCCTCCTGAATGGAATTCAGTGATGTTATCAGATTGATGCTTCACATGTCAAACACGTAATTAGCTCTACCTCTAATATAATTAAGCTTTTGTTGTATTCAAATTACTTAACTACTTCAAATCGTAATAGGAGCGGAAGATGTCATTTAGAATATAGGGAAGAAACAAGCAAATTGATGCTGCTGACTTTCTGATTATTTTCTCACATTTCTGTATTTTTTTTCCTTATTGGTTCATTATTCAAAGCAGGAACTTCAAATAATAAATCGAAGTTTCTAGTAGAAAAACCCGGGTTGAAATATGGTATAAAATTTATAATAGGTCACCACGACTCCCGTCTGAAAAATCTACTTGCGAAATTCAATTATAGATTGAGACTTTGTGAATTATAATAAAGTGTCGAAGTGGGTTTATAGTCGTAACTTTGTTTGAGCTTCAAGTTTTTTTAAAATAATAATTGGCAAAAAAGTAAGAAATATGATTTAGTTGGAGGATATTCCGTCTTGGAGGTCAAAAAACTTTTTGTGTGTCTCTTTTGAATTTGTAGGCGCTTAACAGGCCAATTTATAAACTTGTGTTTGTGTCGCCGGATGCTCCATTGAAACTTCTAATTAGGCTGTGGCTTGTAACAAAATACCAGCAACATTAGTGTCTCTGCTGTAATAGATTGCCTTTTTCGAGCTACTTGGACATTCTAGACAGGAGGTATAAGAAGCTGAGAAACGTTATTTTTATTGCAGCCTTTTTTGTCCGGAACTTCTTAACAGAAACCCGCCATGGGCGTGTCTAAACTAACACTTTTTCAACACTATTACACATAAAAAAACGTTTTTCTAAATAAATAAAAAAATTCCGGCTTACTTAAATAAATTATCAGATTACCTTGGTATATTGATTTGAAACAAAAATAATATATGAAGATATAACATTAAATTTAAAATTTAATGGTAAATGCTTGTCTCTTAATAATAAATATTTTAAAATTCTTGGAGTGAATTTTTCCATGCAGTTAATATGTCATGTAACACATTTTTTTGGTAGGTAAATGGTTGATTGGTCCTTCTACTGAAAATTACCATTAAGATAATTACCATATTACCATAATTGCAAACTAAATTGATGATTATTTAATTTTTATCTTAAGATATTGGAATACAAAAAAAAAGACTATTTTGGCTCCCGAAAATAATTAAAAGTTTGTAGGAATAAATTTGAAATGTACAGATTTAACACAATATTTTTTATTAATAAACTCTACTTTTTGTTTCATTTTTTTTTTCTAGAATTTTTTATGTTCCATTATTATAACTTTAAAAATTTTCTGCGTAAACATCAATATGAAAATTTATGTTTATAAAAAAATGTAAAAAATTTTGGGTTGAAACAATTCACATTTATTGAAAGCTGTAAGTAAAAAATTGTATTTTTAATAAAAAGTGTCGAAATTTTTGTATTCTGTTATCAGTTGAGTGCATAAAATAAAATCAGTTTGTATTGAAACAATTTCTAACATCTGATACATTCCAAAGTGTAATTTTAAATATTCTCCAATTATTAATTTTGTACGTTTTTACTCTACCTCTAGAATTATTTTATTGAGCCAGATACAAACCACAACCTATATTTTGGAATGGAACCAAATACTAAAACATGTAATAATAATGGCCATTTCTAAATCTACAATTTTAAATGTCGGTATTTTTTAAATAAAAGAGTAAATAATTTTAGTGTGACCATTTTTTTATCTGGTAGAAAGTACGAATTTATATTTGTAAGTTTTTTTTCTCGTATTATACATATATGTTCCAAATAATACAATCTATATTCGATATATCCTACACTGTTTTTCACTTCACAAAATTACCCTCGTAATAGTTTTAGAACATTTATATATGCGATTTCCAATAATTTCATTGAAAATATTTTTAAGGTATAAAAGGTTATTGAAATTCAAATGTGGTACGTAGGATAAAATCGAAGAAAACTTCGATTTAAATTTAAAATATTTTTATCTAATATATTCAAATACATCTTTATCATATTCTACCACAATCTCGTATGCTTTTCTAATTCTCTACTATTAACGGTTTGCCCCTTTCGCTATACCTTAAAATAACATAGTTACCCTTTGACTTAAAATAAATAACTAATATCAAAAAATTTTAAATTATTTATAATTGCATCATAACAGTACATTTATGATTTAAAACCAAAAATTTCCTTACCTAAGATTTACAATAAATATTGTTAAACTATAAATTATTAACAACATTGACCGCTCAGATAATTCGATTTAGTCTAATAACACATTTGAGTAACCTTTTAGGAATTCTATATCTCAGTTAGTATTGTCCGAATTTAACATTTTATTCCACTTATTATACCGAATTCATCTTATTAGTAGGATATAATAAATATATTTTTATAACTCATATATATTCATGAGTTGGCACAATTAGTACTGTGGAATAAACTAATCATAATTTAGCTGAAACTTTTACCCCATTTAGACTGAAAATAACAGTTGTTTCCAAACTTTCCACGTTTTACAAATAAATTCAGGTCAGGTAACATATTGTGTGGTGATGAAATGGCTCACACTTTTTTACGTTATTCTAATTAGCCCTGTACTGCCGTATTGTCTAAATTATTTGTTTTATATATTGCATTGAACCATACAATTTCCACATAGAAATATTGTTATTCCTATTATTTTTACACTGAATATTAATAAACATTTAATAAAGGCATCTTTGTCTCCCGCATTTCGCAAGTTATTTTCCAAGATTGTTTCCAGAAAGATGGCCACGGCCATTAACTTGTAATCATTTTTGTAGTTAAGGTCAACTTTTCTATAAAAAAGTATTTCTGGAAGGATCAGAAGTGAAAGAAATGAAACATTTTTTGTTTCTGTTTCGTCGAGATAACTCATCTTGGAGAACGCTTTATTTATACAGGATCGGCACCCAGGCAAAAAAAAGTAAATCGATCAAGAAGAATGTTCAGGGATCAAAGTATTGGTCTAGTTGTGAAAGTTGGAACCTTAAGTTTTATTTTGAACGTTGGTAATAGTAAAATACAACAATCTAGAACTATTTGAATTAATTTCCATTACATAAACATTTTTAATAATTAGAATAATGACTTGTCGTCGAAAATTGAAATAACTATTCAATAATGAAATTGAAAAAAAGGAACATATTTATTTGGAAATAAATAGATTCTAAGACCGGCCCTGTGTGCTTATCGTTTATTTTGTCGTCGCTCTTGGTTCTTTTTTCTTGTGTTTAGGGCTTGATTATGTCTTGGGAAGGAAAGCTTCGCTAGATTCTTGATAAATATTACAAGATGGATGATATCCACGTAATTTTTCTCTTTTTCACAAATGATCGAATACTTTGTGTTTCATGTATTACGATTAATTATTGTAGGATATTACAGAAAAATATCGCACCCTCGATCCAGAATAAAATAGTAAAATAGCATTATCTTTTGTTACTGAGGAATTTTTAAGACTGCCGCAATCACGTAAATAACTTAACCGCTAAGTGTATATCTACAAGAAAACTTTGTGAACTTTCTTGTTCGGGAGTAGCGCTCGCTTTTTCCTTCAGATCGTCATGAACTCGAGGGACACCGTATAAAAATTTATTAGGCCAATGTTAGTGTTGTTTCGAAAAGTGGTCGTTCAAAGAATGTCTGTCGACTACTTTGTTTTCCAACTCGATAAAAGTATAAACCAAAATCACATCTAACAGAGAAGTGAGTAAAGTAAATTGTACTTGAAATATATATAAAACAATATTCTGTTATTCAATATAATTGAATTTAAGTCCAGGTGATTTTAATTTGAAGCTTATAGAGTTATCGTTGATATTTTCTTGAGGAAATGTCTGTGAAGTCTGCAATCATATGTTTATACAAGGGTACTTTTTAAAGATGGTGTTTTGTGGGTGTAATATTTTTTATTGTAAAGAAAAAAATTAAAATTTATTTGTTTAAGCTTTCTCCGGAACTATTATTTCTCTTAACCTTTAAACCTGAATAAACATTAGAATATTCCATCCTTTTCTTTCTTTTTTGGTGTTCATTAATTTTCTTATGTTTTTAATTGAACAAATACATTTTTTTCCTAATGCATGTAATTTTGGAGCATTATTGATTTTTTTATTTCCAGTATTTAGTTAGTTTTGTTTTTAGCTTGAATCATATCATTCATAATTATATTGATTTTTTCTTACTTGTTTTTCATTTTATCTTGTTTTGTACCCCTTATTAATTTCTTTTTCGGGGTTCTCATTTGTTCCTATTTTTTTCTAGATTCTACCAATGTTTTCGTTCAAAGCACTAATATCTTTTATTTTTGTGTTTTTCCATTGGCTATATATAAATTTTTATATTTGACTTGAACAATGAACTTGAAATATTGAAGAATTTTCCGCAATAAAATTAAATGTAATATTTTTCGATAATATAAATTACGTACTTTCTAATTTCCCAAAGGATCATTGCCATAAGGGGAAATAGGTAATAAGTACGAAATTGAACAAATATAAAAATATATGTGGCTGTCGCATTTGTGTGTTCATTTTTGCTGCGCCATAGAAAAATATAATTCCTACTATATTGGTTGAAAGTATTGGAGAAATTTATATTGAAAAGTACACAAAGAGAAAACTTATAAGAACTACTTTTCTAAATATTCAAGAGGATAACAAGAGCAAAATAAACGTAAACATGTTTTTTTAAATTTCAGCTTGTTGAGGGACATCGTTAAAAAGAATTTTCAGAAAAAGATAATCCAACTAACAGTCTACTGAAAATAACAAATGAAAATAGAGATAAGTACAATTTGGAAAAGCAAAGAATAATTACCTATATAGAAAAATACTTACAAGAATATATACTCTGTAAAATATAATTACAAATTATCATTTTAATTTACTTTTTAACTACATAAAAAATTGACTCTATTTTGAGTTAATTTTCACATATTTCATTAGGAAGTTCATTGTAACAAAATTGTAGTTGTAATGAAATTATAATGTTACTTTAAATTATTCTAATTAATTAAAATGAAATGTATTTCTCATCTATGACAATTCCAATGTTTTTTATATATAAAAGAAGCTAATTTCATACAATATTTGACAATTCTCTCACTTGACATACAAATCCACCCGAATATATGACGAAATATATAATTTAACAGAAATTACAACAAATTAAACATATTAAATATATCAAATATTATTACAATATACATAAACAAAAGTGTCCCCGATTTTTGATTGTGTAGGTGAAAATATAATGGCATTAAGAATGAGCGACGCGTATTCGAGTTAAAATACCCTCAAAGAAGCATTTAATCCTTGGAACAATAAGAAAACAACCCCCGTGAATTCCTGGTCCTTAATTAAGTAAGGCAAGGGTATCTTATATTTGGAAAGTTATCCACCGATGAATAGAGGTGGCAACCCTCCTTCAAATAAATTACTTTACATTTCTAAAATAAGTTTTGAGCTTTCCGACTTTATGTGGGTATACAAAGGGGCTTATTACGGTGATCGGAGATTTCAAATCTAATAAGGAAATAATAAGAAATTTACACAAAAACAATATATTTTTCATTTCGTACAAGCTTTTCCAAATTATAATAATCTAGATCACATCCTATATTATTTTTTAAATCAAACGCAAATTGTATTTTAAAGCATGTAAAAATATTTAATTTGCATCAAAATTAATTTTCGAAGGAATAAAAAAGGTTCTAACTATTAAAGGGTTGATTTATCTTTATTTTTATCCTAAGTAAGCATAAATTATTTTGAAAGCAATTACTTTAGAAGGTGTGGTTAACGTGTGCCGTGACTGACCTGGCGTGATGTGGAAGACCGTTAAATTTTGTTTAGAATCTGGTTTCATCCGATACTGATAAGAATTGAGTATAATTTACGGTTACTGCGCTTCACGTCTACCTTAATCTACAGGTAGAGGAAGGTTATTCCAGAGATAATTTGGGAACGGTATTTATTTTATAGGGGTAGCCAAATTCACGAGCGTCATCCAGCTGGACTAAATAACCCAGTTCGGAGTAGTTGGTGTAATTTTCAAAATTTGGCGCTGTGTCATTAGTTCACCAGTTAAAAGTTTTATGAATAGAAGGTTAAAAAAATAATTTTCCTGTATAAGAAAAAAAATTAAAATAAAATTGAATTGAACGAATTGACACAAATATTACTTATATAATTTCATCTATGTATAAAAATTGATTTCTGCTTATGAGTGCTTTGATTTTAGAAAAACCGTAAAATTTTGTTTCATAATTCCTCACGTAATAAAAATAAATTGAGCTTAAATTTCACAATTGTTTTAGATTCTTGCAAAATAAAAAAAAATTACAAAATCTCGTTATAAAGTAAATCGCTGATGTATCAGTTGAAAAAAAATAGCAGACACCAGGATTCAAACACGTTTTTAGAAAATGATAATATTTTTTGGACGTTGCAAATTACAATTTAATTCCTAGTGAGGCCATAAAACATTCTAGAAACTATTAGGAAGGGGTTTTTCAAGAGATTAATTTCTGATTTAGTAGTTTTTTTTAACAAAAATTGTCTTTAATGCTATGTCCTCACGGGTAGTCAGATTCATTTATTTTATTATAAAAATATATAAAAGTTTTTCCTTTTAAACCAACTGAAACTAAGGGGCCTTCAGCCCGAAACTAGGGATCTAAATTGAATTGATAACAGGTTGTTTGGATTTGATTTTTTGTCACAGGGGATTTGAAATTCGTCTTTACTGAGGTATACTATTACCTTAGGTTAAAGTTTCAAAGTGTAGAGGCACATAAAGTTTAAATTCCAGTAATTTGCAATAATGAAAATTCGATTAATATCAGTAATAAGGAAATAATGGCTAATTTTTCAGGTTAAAAGCAAAGAAATTTAAAAATATAAAAATCAAAGTTTCTCTACTCCCGATAATTTAATAAATAATATAATAATAAATTAATGAAGTTTTTATCTATCAAAGAATCATAACCAACTTTTTTATAAAGAAAATTCCATTCTATGGTTTTCTTGCAACACGACGGCCATTCGTCTTTAGAAAAAGTATTGAAAAATTGCTTAACTCACCACTTTGAACGTGGTACTCTTATTTGCCACATATTTTTTCAAATGGAGCCCTCACCATTTCGACAGGACTGAAATCTGAATGATGAGCTGGCCATGGTAGAACACTAAAACTTTTGTATTTTATAATTTCATCTACAGCGTAAATTTTAAATCTTGGTTTATACAACCGTTCAGTTCAAACAATTGGGTTCTTACCAAATTATTTTATTTATTATATTGTGGTTCCTTAATCAGTCTTGCATATCATATTTACTTAAATTGGAAATCGGTGTCTTATCAACAAAACGAAATAATATGCATTTCATCAAGCAAATAATAAATAAAATAAAATTGAATTTTATTATCCAAATAAAACAAAAATAATTTATATGGATTTGGTCAGAGATTTCTTAAAAATGTCAGTGAATTTATACAGGATACTATTAACCCATTAAAATCATGAGAAAAATACATAATAAATAAAATATATATAATAAAAAAATATGATTTTCTGTTCGTGCAAACATTGTAGAACGAATTTTATTTATTTTTTTTTACTCATATTTATTCATCTTGCAACTTTAATTGCATCGCGGTGAGTTATGATAAAATTAGTAAATACATTAGATTTCATTGTTTAAGGAATTTAAAAAAAATAATTTTCTAAACTTATAAGTTATCATTATTGATTTAATTTCGGTAGCCTAATAAATTATAATTAACAACTAAAAAGTGGCAAATCAAATGAAAAATACTTTCAATTTCGTCTAAAGAGTTTAAGTACAATATTTGGTATATTATTTTTTCCCTTTAAAAAAAAATAAGTTCACTTTTTTAGTCATTCCTTAGAACTTGAGCAAGATATATATATATAAGCGTTCCTTATTATACTTTTTCCTTTCGCCTTGCTGTCAATTTTTTAATTAATCGGGTATACAAATTAATATAGGAGAATCCCGCAGGCATGAAATGAAGTCGGCAATCAAAATCTTCTACCTCCTCTAATTAGTTTTCTTACAATTTTTAAATTATAATGTATAATACACAATCATAAATATTTTTACACCATTAACCTCTGTCTGAACAGAGAAAATAACTATTATAAAGTTAATTTTGGTATAAATACTGCGTTATTAATGTTTACTTACTTACTGAAAATGTACTTATAAAAGGTTATTCGATATGATTATTTTTTAATAACAGCATATCTGTTGCAGCTGTATTGAACACATGAACCCAAAATATATTTTGCTTTTAAAAAAATTATACAAGTTCAAATTGTACCAAAACTACATAAAAAATAGGTCGATACGAAAACATGTATCAATTAGGACCAACGTCCGCCATATCACAATGTTAGTAAAAACCATCCAGATTTAAAAAAAAATGAAATGATAAACTAACAATATTGCATTTGGCTTTTCATAAATATGACCATTAATCAAACGATTTAAAAATAGTTCGTAGTAATATAAATTTGATACAGAATATTCTCTAAACACGGGCATACAGTTTTGAGATTACGACAATATCTCTCTGGGTTAATTCCTACTGAAATGTCCACAGTATTATAAAACTCTTTTTAAAATATATTTTCTCTGACCAAGGTTTCAATCCCACTCATTTTTAGAATAGCTTTGTAATACTGTGGAAAAGATAATTATAATTTAAATTTTTGTATTTATGATGGATAAATTCCACAAAGTAAGGATTGAAACAAGATGCTGACCATAATAGATCCCTTGAATGTGTATCTACGAATACATTTTAACCCTTTAAACAAATTAAGCTGCCACTGCTTTACCAGTGTTTTTCTTTTATATTAATAAAATAAATGTACCAAAATATTAGTCCCCGACCACCTTTTCTCATTGATTTTTTGACAGGTGATAGACTTGTTGTGGAAATATTCCGCAACAGATTGAGAAAGTGACAATAGTTACCAAATTTGAAGGTGAACAAAAAGGCATCATGTTAGCTTAAAAAAAATTGTTTAATATTATTATTATGATTAATGTATTTTATAAAAATTTTTTAAAAAATAACCTCTTTATTTTACTCAAAAATTAATGAGATAGAAATCATTTATTTCATCCAAGACCCATATAAAAGCATAACAGTAAGAAAGTTATTTTAAAATGTTTCAAAAATGTTTACTAATAACGGTAGTTTAACTTTATTTACTAGAATTTCCTTTTTTATTTGACTGAAATATTTCATCCTGCTGTATAAGTAAATAAACCACTGTATTCATCGGATTAATACACTTGTGCTTATGAATTTTGTACAGAGAAAATTACAAAGTTTCCTTCTCCTTCCACCAACAATTTTTTATTTATTTTATTCTTGCTAGTGATAATATTTTTTTGTTAAAAAAATGACGTCAAAAATAAAAAGGTAATCTGAGGAAGCGCCCATTTAAAAATAAAAATCGAAGTGTTTCAGGATTTTCTCCTGAAATCGCCGATTTACGATATAATGAATTTATTCCTTTCATTTGGGCCATACTTTATAAAACAGATAGTTTTTTATATTTTTGGAATATTAAATGGAAAAAATCAAGGGTTTTCTAATACGGTTATACTCGTAATATAATTTAAAAAATATACATTAAATAATTAGGATATCTATTCATAAATTAAGTTTGGAATAAAAAATAATCCACATAAAGCTCGGTTGAAATATTATTTCGGCATTTCATTTCATCATACTTAACGCCTATTAAAAATCATTCTTTTAGCAAAAAATTATTTCCCGCAAGAGAGTTTTCACATGCGCAATTAGACAATAGATCATTAAAATTTACGGCCTCCATGAAAATATATTACGGAAAATATTTTAATTGAAACACTTAATTTTATATGGTAATTAAGTTTGAGCGAGCATAGTCAGGTCGTTAATCACGATAACGTCAAGTGACGGCCGCCATGACGAATTGTACAACGTTTTAGACCTGAACCTCTAATCTTATTTTGCGAGGACTTCCGAAAGAATGTAATTGTCTTTCTCACGCGTCACCCAAAATCTAGATGGAATGAATGTCGAGGAAAACCCCTTTCTTTCACCAATGCAGCGGCTCACTCTCAGATTTTTTAACGTTGAAATAATACCTAAAGTTATTGCTTATTAAAATACACCTCATTCATGCTCTGTTTTCGCACACACTATAAAATAAGATCAAATGGGTTGGAGGTTTTCAATTTTTAGACCTGATGTTAGTTGCCCAGCAGCTAAAAAGATTCTACGTTAATGTAAAAATGGAATCTGGCTTGTTAAGCCAGCAAAAATTTTAATCTACTTCTAAAAATACATATCTAGGAGCATTTACTACGTCGCCCAATAATTTGATCTAGAATGTTTAGATAAATTTGATTAGCATGATTGGTGTTTCCCCATGGTTGAACCGGTTTAAAAATCTGTTCGTATATATATTTTTATTCTATATTGATCGCTTGGAGTTTCTATCAAGAAATCGATAATACTGTTTATCACCCAATTCGCCTCGTTCCTTCTTAACAAATAGTTTCGAACGAAACGTGGTACTAAATGTCATCCCGATGTAATATATTTATACTGAGAGGTGAGCATGTGAGTTCTTGAGATAGATTTTTTAACAATTATCATACGTGTTGGATTAATCAGTTGACACGTACCAGATATCATCTACTCTCAGGAAGTGGCTGGGATTCTGGAGGATTTCATTAATAATCAGAATTAATACTATAAATTGGTTGATTGAGAAAATATCTGCAATGATAACTTACTAGACAGAAGAACACAAAAGATAATCGTGTAAATTGGGTCTTTTCGAAATGAAGTTTAAGCAACAACTAGTTTTAAAATGTACTTTAATATCAATTTTTGGCGTTCATTTGCTATGCTCAGTCGCACTACTATATTTGTCTATCGACAACAATTTAGAAAAGTTCTCAGAAGGCGACTTCCTCTAAACATCAATTCTTTGAATTTGTGAATTCTTATACCTATTTTAAATTAGCAACGAAGGGCTTTTTTACAAATCTGAATATTATTCCTGTGTTTGGGGTGACAATTCGGCATATGTGTCCAATTGTCCAACTGGGGATTTCACCGCGACTAAACTCGAAGCCGGAGATGGGAGTGGTCCGGTTTACAAATGGTTATGTTAATTTGGGCGCTAGCAGGTTGTATAAATACCTAAACAGAAATTTTACCAGATTTCCAACCTGCAAGTGTCTGGCCAAAATTAGGTTCTACCTCACACATAAATAAAAGAAAAACCTAACCTAACTACCCGATACAACAAACAGATTATTTCTAAAATATAATAGTGGCCAAAAGGGTGGAACTATGAGTATAAGACATCCTCAGATGTAAAGGCTTTCCCTCTAAGCCAAAAACTACACAGGAGCTCTGAGTACGATCGTCCTGACTGAATACCACCAGTGGCCTAGACCTCCCTCTTTACAACTTAACAAAATGGTATGTATAGATAAATCTATAGATGTATAGTGAAATTTGTGTAAAATTTACACGTTACACCCCGAAAAACTTCCAACCCTCTTTCAACCTTCACCAAACTGCCTATTAATCTTGCATAAATTATAAACTAATATTTGCTGTCGTTTGAAGTGTCAATATTACATCACAGTAATAAATTCTCGTTGCCAAATAAAATAGAAATATCTGGTATCTAATTTTCAAAACTCTTGCATATTTTTCTGTTACTCCAAGATTTAGCTCGTGTGTTAATATCGTTGATTGATAGTCAAAGTGAGTGGTTTTACTATTTTTTATTTGCAAAATTTATATGGATAAATATCAGCTCATTGAACTTATTCCGGAAATTTTTATTCTTTTAGTCAATGGACAGAATGTATAGAAATATCATAATTAAGCATATTACCGTAAGAATTTCTACATCTACATCAAAAAGATAAATTGCTTATGTCAAGGCCTGGGCTTTCCAGTTTAATTTGAATGTGGCATTAACTATGTGATTTAAATAAAATGTGGTAACGCTCCGGCGGTAGTTTATCCAGTAAAACAGGCAGCGGTAATAGTGTCATCAGTTAGGAGAGCCCGGCAATTTGTATGTACGTACATGCGAGCTTGAAACAAGGAGCGACTTGTGGTCTGTTGGGCAATGAGGATTTTCTTTGGGCCGTGTTCTGTTGACCTCAAGACTTTGCATTCGTAGTCAGATGCACTCGATGCAAATAAATTACGTTTCGCCGGCAGGTCGCAACTTGCAGAGATATTTGCCACGAATTCATAATTGCTTCGTAAAGTTGGGTTACGAGCTACGTGCCAAGATTTTACACAAGGTGATAAGAAACCAATTAGTTGGCATTGCTGTTTACGCTCTTCCCCTAAATCGGATAAAGTTAACTGAAAAACTTCGATGCCAACAAATTATATGGTCTTTAATTTGTATTATTGTCTTCAATAATGTTTTATTTCTTGTTTTACTAATACAATAAAAAATCGCTCTGTATCAGGATATTTTTGAAAAGTAAAATTAATTTATTCTATAAAGATCACACTGTATTTATATAGTGAAGAAGATATTAATACTTCTTGAAATTTGAAAAGGAATGTCTTGATTTTATTCAAAACTTCCCTTTTGCCAATTAGAACAGAAATTATTTAATTACACCGGATGGTTCCTAAGGTGGCACCAATCTTTTGTCATCAAAACTAGCACCAGCTTTTTTATACTATTGTAAAATAATATAATCATTTTAAAATTCTGTTTAAAAGGTAACCTCAACCAAACAGCCAAATTCTTTCTTAAAGAACTTTCCGAAGACTTTGAGCTAGGAAGAGGGATCCAAGGATAATCTTATAGCCAAAATGTTCCCCAAATAACTATATGAAGGTCCTTGCTGGTCATAAATGTATTAGTTTAATTTATTTTTTAAATTTATATTGAATATATTCCACAAAGTAAGGGTAGAAACAATCATTGTTGTTCATGTTGAAAAATTTCTATTTATAGATTTTTATTAGAAATTTAAATATTTCATTACTATAATACCTCCATAAGAAAGTCTAATTAAGCAATTATTATTCTGCAATTAATTCTCGTCCAACTGATGAAAAAGTTCAAAATAAAAGACTTGCAATTGTCGTTAAAATTTAAAACTCAGTGTCATTTAAGTAATTATTTTTCTTAGTGTAGAATAGGTTATTTCTGTTTTTAATTGTTTATTTAAGAACGATTTCAACACAGTATAGAATGTATTTATTGATTTTGAAGTAAATCTAGAAATCTTTAATAATAATAAACTTGAGCTTCATTATCAGGAACATAAAATACGTATAATAAATACTCATCAAAATGTGAAATGAAATTTTCTCTGACATAAAAGCGAATTTAATCTACATGATTTATTTTAAAAATAATAATGACAGTATGTATATCGTTTAAATTGTTTTTAAATAAACAATTTAAAACAGGAATTTGTCGACACTACATTCCATTCGAAATAAATGAGTTTCATTAAAAAACAGTCGAAATACAAGCGTAAGTTAATTTAATTCCTAATAAATTAAAAATTGTTGATATTTTTAAAATATTATTTACAGCTATAGGCAAAAAAACTTCTACTTTTTTAAATTACACTTTACTAATTGTGACACAAAATATCAATATTATTATGATATAATAAATTATTTTTTGGCAGTCACTGATTATTTATATTAATCTGTTAGGTTCATCCATTTTTTAGTAATTGTTAAAAGTATTTAAAAATTGATACACAGAAAAACACGGAAATACATCCAATAACAAAGTATCCTTTTTGAATATAATAACACCATTTAAACAAATAATCAGACTGACAGATGCTTAAAAACTGAAAATTTCAAACCTTTAGAAGATCTGGTCTCAGAAATTAAAAAAAAAGAAATGGAAGACGAAAATCTGAAATATTATTAGTTTGAAATATGGATTTTGATTAAATTAATTTTTTATAATCTTTGACGATTGAAAATGTGTGTGTGGGTTTTTAGGATTTTCTGGCCGGTCTATTAAGCTATAAATTTCTAAGGATTTTGCTTTTCGTGATATATAATTGGTCATTGGCGTCAGAAAATCTTGTTCAAAAGGAGGCGGCCGACAAATAAACAACAATAACTTAAGAAAAAAATTCAGAAAACCGAGGAAAATCAAAACAAATAAAACCCGAAATAAGCTTCTAATAAATGCTTCCAAATATTCAGAGTTGTCCGCGAAATATACAAAATTAGCAAATTCAAATATAGACCTAACAACAATGTGTGAGTTGGAGGAAAAGAAAACCAAGTTATAGATTTTGAACTAATAAAAAAGTTTTATGAATCGAAACAAAAATACAGGGTGACCCACGGTAAATTTCCCTTTTTAATCGTACCGCACTGAGTTATAAACAGAGTTGGAGGAGGGGGACGGGCGGCATTAGGTAGGACATACATGCGGATTTGTTAGTAACCATGGAGCAGTGGTCTGGCGAGCAACGGGCGTTTATAATCGAAGCTTATTTCAAAAGCAATGACCCACTGTAAATTTCCCTTTTCCAAAAATTATAAAAGAAAAAGTTGTAAAGTTAGAATCGATTTATTAAAAAAATATGGAAGCGTACAAATGTGGATTTAGTTTTTAAAAAGAATGTTGTTCATATGATGACCGTCTTGCTCATAGCACTCTTGTAAACAGGTGCGTAAGTGTTGGAACACACGCTGGCATAAAGCAACAGGTATGGTGTTGATCTCATCTCGAATCCGTTGTTTCAGCTCTGCGATGTTAGCAGGGGGATTAACGTAGACACGGCTTTTAAGGTATCCCCACAAAAAGAAGTCCAAAGGGGTAATGTCAGGCGATCGTGGAGGCCATTCAATGTCGCCACGTAAGGAGATGAGACGCCCTGGGAATAAATCACTTACAGTGTTTATGGACAGTTGTGCCGTATGTGCTGTCGCACCATCCTGCTGGAACCAAGTCATATCATCATAGTCTAGAAAATTTTGAAGAGCTGGTGCAAAAAAAGTGCGTACCATTTCAGAGTAACGTGCACTGTTCACTGTCAGAGGACGACCGCGAGCATCTTCAAAAAAATAGGGACCAATTATCCCATTTGTCGACATCGCACACCACACTGTCACTTTTTTGGTATGAAGCTGTTTTTGATGCTTTTCGTGTGGGTTATTTAGGGACCAATATCGGCAATTTTGTTTATTCACGTAACCATCTAAATGAAAGTGAGCTTCATCACTAAAGATTATCTTCTCCAAACCACCATCATTCCAAAACATATCCATCATTCTTTCGCAAAACCTTTTTTTGCGGGGATAGTCTGTAGGTTTTAGGTACTGCACTAGCTGAATTTTGTACGGATGAAACTGCAAATCCTTCTTTAAAATGCGTTGAACGCTTGAACGACTAATTTGTAATGTTTGTGCAAGCTTACGGGCCGATCTTTTGGGATTTCGAGTCACTTCACGGTGTGTCGCACGAATATTCACTGGTGTTCTAACAGTTTTTTGTGGACCTCGGTGTTTCTGGTTTTGTGCTGATCCGGTGTCTCTAAACTTTTTCACCCACGCTTTTACCAAATTTTTCGAGGGTGCATCAGCTACGCGACGAATATGGTACCGAGTACAGAACTGTCGCCGTGCGACTGTGTAGGAATCATTGCTTTTGAAATAAGCTTCGATTATAAACGCCCGTTGCTCGCCAGACCACTGCTCCATGGTTACTAACAAATCCGCATGTATGTCCTACCTAATGCCGCCCGTCCCCCTCCACCAACTCTGTTTATAACTCAGTGCGGTACGATTAAAAAGGGAAATTTACCGTGGGTCACCCTGTACATGGGGCTATTTCAAGAAAATGCTGTCTTCTTAAAATTAACAAAATAAGATTTATTTGTTTATATTAATAAGAATTTTAATTTCATAAAAATCTTAATTTTTGTAACTTAAATCTTGATCTAATAATTTCCTATTAAAACAAATATTTTTGTTACACTTTGTTAAATTTATTAGGAGTTTACTTGGTGATACTAGATTCTGTTTTATAATTTAGGTTACATATATGGAATTTCAATAATTTCAATAACTATTCAAAATTAAAGAATTTTATATACCTAACAGATCTAAGTAAAATCTTAGAACCAATAATTTTTTTCTTAAAGCAAATTCTTGTATAAAGTAATTATGTCTTTGTTCTCTGAAAATTTGATACTCTTCTTGAATATTGTCTGGTAATAAAGATTCTGGTTCTCTATTTATTTTTGCTAAATTATACTCAACTGCATACGTTTTTATACCCTATTCCTAAATATACGCATTATTTTCGTGCTCACCCTGTGGATGTTTCATCTAGCCTCCATCCTCTTAAGAATTACTTGTATACATCAAATTTAACATTATTTTTTTGCCTGCTTCTTTTATTAAATTGTTAAATGTTTATCGCCTTTTCAATATATTTATAGTTTATTTTTGGATTACTGAAATTGAATATTCGTAGAAAAAGGAAACCGAAACCATTTTTTATGAGTTTTATTTAAAATAATCTAAACTACACAGTCCACTTATTGTTAATTAATAAATTAAAGACATTCCAATTCGATTACGGCGCGTATTAAAATGTCCGGCCCAACTTTCGTCCATTTAAAGAAACCTTCCTCGGGGATTTGAGAACTAATTTTTCGCACTCATATGTTTCTTCAAAGAGAAATTGACAGATTGTCAAAAATAATAATTTTTTGAGTTAAAACATTAAAATAAATGAAAATGGCTTTGAAAAATTATAATTTTATTTTGGAAGCGGGAACTTTATAAATATTAATAAACAGCTTGCCGAAAGTAATTGCTTACTTTTTTCGAAAGTAACAGCAATATGAATTATGAGCTAAAAATATTGTAATTTCTGTTTTGGCGATGCTAATTTAGGAGTTTTTGTCGTTGAAGATGAGAAAACCGATTGTTAGAAATGCGAAATTTCATAAAAATACCCGCGGGCTACATTTGTTATTGTGGCTAAATGCAAATAGATAGCAATATTATTTAGAAAGGTTTTGATGGAAAGCAGAAAAGTTGTGCGTGCCGCTTGCGTAACACCGCATTTGCTTTTTAAATTTGCAGAAAGAGCCGAACCGGGAATGGGAGCTAGTTCTGAAACTTCATAAGTTTCGAAGTAATTAACTTATGAATTATTTATGGACTCAGTTCGGAATTTTACATTTTAATTATTTTGCCTGATCATGAATATCTTGTAATGGCCACGCTTCACTCCTCATTTTTCACCTCAAATTTCCATTTGCCATTCATTTATTTTTTATTGTTTTATAAAACCCACAAACCATTTTTGAAGCAACGAAAATATTAATTTATCAACATCATGAAGGAATGACAAAAATATAATTTTAGCAAAATAAAATCAACTGATGCATATTTATATATTATTTTAATAATTAATAAAACAATAACATTTGGTTCGATAGCGTTTGTGAAAATATAATAAAAAGAAAAAAGAGGGGAGAAATACCAAAAGAAGTTAGAGAGGAACTATCTGCTACTCAATATAGCATTCGAAGATGTGTTAAGCAATAATACAAACAACGGTTTAGATAATAACATCGCATATTATTCAGAAATAAGAACATTGAACAAGCAATAAAGAAAATGAGAGCTGTGATGCAAGAAAATGGAAGCCAACCAAATAATAAGAAATCATAAGAAAATAAACAGGAACAACAATAGTGATAATAAAGCAAAAGCAGAAAGGAGTGATCATAAATAAAATAATAAAATCGTTTAAAATCAGTCTCGGTACAGATCATACTATAACTAGAAGATGATAATAAAAGGGAAGAATATCAGTAGGAAGATTAAAATAAGAATATAGAAAACAGCGGCAAGTACTGCAGTAATATACACAGCAAAAACAGTAGCTCTCAAAAACAGAAGGAAATTTAAAATTTTGGAAAGGAAATTAGTAGGCACCACAAATATATGGTCTAAAAAAGATAAATGATGAAAAGCACAGCATAAATGAGCGTCAAATTAGAGAAATACTAGAAGGTGTAGGAATGGTAAAAGCAATAAAAACAAAAAGAATAAGAGGATACGGTCATAATATTAGGAACGGAAAAATACTGTAATTAAGGCAATTACTAAAAGGAGAACACATAAAACCAGCTCAAAAGAGAGACTACATTGAGATAGAAAGACCAGATAATTTAAAATATTAAAGACATTGAAATTGCTGAATGGAGAAAGAAGATCAAAGACAAAATTGAATCGAAGTTCTAATTTAATACTTAATAATATGTTCAGAAATTAGAGCAACTCAAATTCCGAATGAAATCTAAAGTAAGTATACAAGTATAATATTCAAAATTCAAAATTTTATCCAAGGTCTCTTTTGTTATACAGTTTCAACCAGACCTGGCAAATTTTAAGAAAGTAATTTTTTAAAATAATAAGTTTTCTACAAAGTAAGAATGTTTTTTATTTACATTTTAACTAGCTAACACGGATCATTGAAAATTTAAAATATAAAGTATAACATTTTCAATCGGTTTTAGAGTCTAAAATCTATTCAATTTAGAAATCTTTGTTGAAGATTATTAATGTATTTTAATCCTATAGAAAAATTATACATCAAATATTTGGAAGATAAAAAGTATATACAGTGGCCACTTTTAACAAATAATGTTAACCTACAAGATAATTTTATGAAAATTTACCGAAAACATTACTATTTCATGGTTATCAGAAGCTGGGGCACATTGTATACCTAAAAACAAAATATTCGAAATGTTACGGTTAGTGTCAAGCGTTGTTCACGTTTTGTGAGAACGTGGGCCTTTTTTGATTTACATTTCTACTTTTTGCTTAACGTTCGGGTGAACAAAAATCGTCCTGGCAGAAGAATCGAAACTTTATGTAGCCGAAAAATACAATGATAATGAAATGATCGTGCATTCGGCGCAAATAAAATTTCCATAATCTGAGAGGATTACGTTGTTAGATAAAAACATGCAGACGTGAAGAGCTGAAAAGTACAAACCTAAAATTTCATTCTATAAGTGCTGCGGTTAACGCGCTTGTCACTCACACTCCGTGAAAGGGATTTCGAATTAAATACATCACGTTTTATAAATTTTGTATAACAACAGAAATATTATTTTAAACAATATTTAAATGTAGGTATATATATATATATATATCTAACAGCTCAACAGAATATCTATATTGAAGCTTATCCAGAATAATCAAATAAGTGGGTGTTGTCATGTGTGAGTGAACATTAAAACAAGGAAAAATTAAGAAATAATAGGTCCTTTAGTCTCACAGTCTATAAATTTTATTTATCATAGAAAAGAACTATCGATTTCGAGGCAAAATGGGCCACATCATCAGGACGATAAATGTAAATAACTTGTATATATAATTTGTAGGTAAGAGTTGTTTTAGTGTAGAATATGTAGGTTTTATTTTTATGTTTAGAATTATTTTTAATTTTTTTTTTGTAATTAACAGGAGTTATTTTTAGGTATAGAGTTAAGTTTTAATACCTAAGTACTAAGTAAAAATAATTCAAAACAAAAAGTTATACCGGGAAGATATATTTAAATATTTTATTGTCCAACCTATCAAGTGATTAATTATTAATTATACATAGTCTATCAATGGCAGGTAAAAAAAAATGTTTCAAATAAACGGTTTAGGTTTTGAATATTAACTTATACAAATTCTGGAGTTTAAATGACCTTTACTACAATTTTTTTCACTTTAGAATTAAAGAATTATAGAAATTTTCATTGTACCAAACATTCTTAATTTAATTAATAAAACTGTAATAAAAGATCTCTAAATTTTTGTTAAATTTGTTTTTCCTCTAAACTAGACGGCATTGTCCCAAAGGACATCCGTTACTCTTTTCCATTTCAAAGTACTGTAATTTAAAACAAATATTGCCTACTTCAGGAATAGCTTGAAAGAACTAAAACATTTTAAAGAGACGTCTTTTTCAGCTTTTTAATTGTTTATTTTGGCTTTATATTTAAATTATTTAACCTTTGGTAACTTTAAATAATCTGGTGATACAAAATTAAAAGTAGAGTAAAGATAATATAAAAGACATAAAATATGTTTAGAATTTATTTATTTTTTCACATTAATTTTAAAACATAACCCATTACTTATAAACTACCCCATACGAGTACTAGTATATTTCCGTTTAATGTTTACAGTAAATTTATTAAATATAAATAGATAAATTATACATATATGAATTTCCACAGTATTACAAAGCTATTTTTAAATTTTAAATTGCATTATCAAAGAGTGACATAAAAATAAAGTCAATAAAAAAATTTAATTTGAATAAAGTGAAAGCTATATCAAAGCAATATTGGATTTGTATTACTATATTTCGTCTCTACAGGTCGTCCTCAACATAAACTTTTCTTTTGTATTTTGCCAAATAATAATTTTTTTTTACTATGATTATTTTGAAATAAATTTTAACGACAGAAGTATATGGTATTTATTAACTTAAAAATTATATTTATAATACTCAGACCGACATTGTTGTCCCTAAATCAGTTATATGCTGTTAAATAATTAAGAATAACTAAATTTGTTGTAGTTACATATTTTATGTTTTATAATGGATATTTTAATTTTTAATTTTACACGCTTCTTATTATTTAGTTTTATATTTGTTGGGAAAAAATGTTATGAGATATTAGAAAAATATCCACTGGAAAAAGTTATTATAAAAATATAATGGAAACATCGTTTTTCTAACACCCAAAACATTTTTTTACTTTACTGCGATGCAAAAGAAAATTATTCTCTCAATTTTTACATTCCATTGGAAAAATCTATTCGGATTATTGGGTGAAATATTTAAATGAAAATGTAGGGTTGCAATAAATATTACTGAGTGAAAAAAATCATTTGTCTATTGAATACCATTTTAAAGCTCTGTTTTCATGAAACGGTCGTTCCAATTTATGTTTTTGATTCGATTATATAACATGGATAATATTTCACACTTATTGAAACTGAAAATACAAAGTGGTTTCCGTAATAATCGACGTATTGTGATAAATGGATGTATTTTCCGATAGAAATTGATATTTGTTATAAATTTGAAAATATTGGAAATATTTTTTAGAGCTATTTGCTGCTTTAATTTACTTCAAACGAATATTGCCCATTTTTCATTTTTCGTAAATTAGTGTTAGTTTTTATGAAAATAAATTATTAAAATTTCGAAAATAAATCACTCGAAATAGTTGAAAAGATTTTTTTGAATTAAGAAAAATGTAGAACTGTGGAAAAATAAGTAATTTAGTCTTCTCATCCTAATAAAAACAGTTACTGACCATTCAGGTTCTTAACTTTCTTCTTTGCAATATTTCCCAATTTTCATTCACTAAATGTTCAAACAGGAGAAGTTGGACGTGTTGCCAAATAATAGATTTTAGTATGGAAAAACAGGGATGGCTTAGCTCGAATGTGTGATATACAGATTGCATTTTTTACAGTATCGAAAGCAAACTCTGTCATTTTTGAGGATTTAACCGGTAACTAAAAATTCGAATTATTTTTATAAATTTCCATTGGTTATCTTATATAACAATAGTTTCCTAATATCTCACTAAAATTAAAAATTGGTGATTTTAAAAAAATTATAAACAGATTATTTTTATGTGTTTTAAACAATGACTCTATAATTTTGAACGATTTATTTTTTCAAAATAAACTGAAGCGTTCGATAGTAAAATATTCACACTCGTATAAGTTTATATAAATTTTTATTCGAAATTTCCCCACTGAGAACATAATTTAACCGCCGACGTACCCCATTACAAAGTTCAATGATCAACTTTTATGAAACCTAAGTAGGGCATGGTAAACATTTATCGCCCTTTTGCATTCCCTAAATAAAACATAAATTTCTCTTAACGTTGAGGTATTAGCGTGCTTTTTCTTAATAAATTTAATCTTAATTCTGCAGATTTTCCCAGACTTCTTAATAAATTTTGTTTGGATATTTCGGCCGCCGTGTACACAACACCATAAATTAAATTGCTGTAATGAAATAATTCCTACAAAATCTGATAAAGATTTACCAAATCTTGAATATTTTATTTACAGAAAATTCCTTTTTTTTAATACCTTGCGAACAATTGCAATTTAAGAATTATGAAATCCATCAAAAAGTGTTTTAAAAAACATGAAAATTCTTCCTAAATTAAAAAGAAGAAGATATGCTTTTTACATTTTATTGAGTTCACGTCACTCTGTTAAATAAATTCTACTGACTAAGTGTAAATTTAAATACCAATACCAATAAACAAACTAACCTCAAAATGTAATAATTAAGTTCAGTGCACAGTGGGAAAAACCATCTTGTTATTTCAAGAGTTCAAGATTCAACTTCTTTCTCGAAATAATGCTGGAATTTCAATTGCGAAAATCACGAAACTAATTATTGCTATAGAACAATCTCAAGGTAGATACAAATTTCCTGGTATGACTCATTGTCATTAGATGTCAAAAATTCTTTCCGTTCACTGTCAGTTTAGTATTTATTTGAAAAGTAATTTGAAGATAATTCTAAGAGTCATCTTGAGTTTCAAATGTACAGTCACAATTTTTACAAAATGAGTGGATGTTCAAATCTAGGAAAAAGAAAATATTGATTGTTCTCATACCAAAAAGAGAAACACTGCATTATACAAATTTTGTTAGTGTACCTAATTTTTACTAGTTTGATCACAACTTTTGACATAATTGAGGTGCATGGTATTTTTGGACAGACATAGAAAAAGTACAAATAAGTCATGAATTTTATAAATTTTTAAGTGAAGTTCACCTTTAGTACTCAAGTTTTGAAGTGAGGGGAGTTTATATTTTTCAGTTTTTCATAGCCACCGTATTCATAATTAGACAGCTAGTTTTATACATTTTATCCTATAACACTAAAACTTTAGTAACATGAAATTCAATAATAGAACATGTTTTCTCTTGAATAAAATATGAATGATAAAACTTTTGACATTCCTCTCAATTCGGAATAAACCTAATTTTCTTAATGAATTATTTATTTATAATATTATAAATTTAAGACAAGCATGTTCCGTTATTAAGTCACATTTTTTATAATTTTATATCTTTTTGATACAAATACTAAAACAGCTCAAATGTGTAACAATTCAGTTAATTAATCAATTTTACTGATTAAATTAGTTACAAAAAGAGAATACAGCATAAATTATCATTATTCTATGTGACATTACTTTGGATTTAATAAATACAGACTTACTGACTAATGAAGTCAGTGTTTATTCAGGATCATTAGATCTCTCGAATAAGAATGTAAATTTGTCAGATTTTGATTATATTTACAAGTAATTATCTTTTATTTATATTTGGGTAGCCCTTTATCATTTTCGTTGAAATAATAAGATTATAATTTTTTTTTTTTCAGGATTGTAGCATTTACATCAAAAATCCCGTTACAATATATTTATGTATGAGACGCCAATTATTTGCATCGTTTTGCTTTGTATCTAAACCACCACGATATAATGTGAAATGTATATCTTTCAACATATTCCTCCAATAATAATAAATATGTGTGAGATTGCATTTTACTGGTGGCCGTATTGACAATGCCGTTATCAGGAACGACGTAAAATATTTAATATAGTTTCCGCATCCCAACATTCTTTGAGCTCCTTGTTCCTAATATACGCCGATATCGTCTCGACGTTCAATATAATCCACAGTTGTTAAACTTCTTTTATTGCATATTTCGGCAACAATCGATAAATTCAAATAACGAGGCACAAAATAAAAACAAAACATAAATAGATTTTTATATCATTATTATTGCGACTAGTCTAAACAAACTAGAGGAGACATACCTACATGCATATTCAAATTTCGACAAATTGGTTGGTAAAATATTTATGTATTTATGTTGCAACCTATTTATTGGGCATTTCATTAAACCGACCACTAACAATTAATTACGAATGTTCTATTTCCAAAATACTGATGTTAATTTAGCTTATTAGCTAACAATTGTTAACAATTCCGCTTGTTTTTTGTTTCGTTTTATATATTACAATTAAATAATTTTACAATTTGGAACAAGATTAAAATCAATAAATAAAAACAGCGGCGTTGAGTTACTTTTAGTAAAGTCCGAATACATTGTAAAAAATAAGTCTGCTAATAATAATATTTATTTACCTAAAGTTTCACAAAAGAAAGGAGTACATAAATAAACAGAAAGAGACCCTTAAAGTTATAAACTGTTTGTGGCATTTTCCAATTTACTTTCTATGGTTTAACCAAGTATACATTGTCTGTTTAATCTGTGTAAAATCATTAGTTTACACAAAAAGTCACTTTAGACATTTTCTCGAAAATTTGTATGTGGAAACACCTCACAATTTTAATATAAATATGCGTCATGTAAGGAATATCTACCTGATACTGATAAATCATAACATTGTGTGTTACTTTGTAGATGATTCGGATCGTTTATTCGTTTCAAGTTTATCATTTCGTAAAATTGTTTCCATAAGTCAGTGAACAATGGCATTTTATTCAAATCAAGAATATCAAATATTAATTAATCTGATCGGCGATGTTTTGTATCAGTGTCTCAAAGATTGTTGGAAAGTGTAGTATGTTACCAAAAAAAGGAGTGGTAGAAATCGTTCTGGTCGTGTAATAATTGCCGAGAATACATTTTCACTTCACTACATCCCCTGTAATCAACCATTCTAAATATCTGAGTGCACTAAAATAAAAACTTATTTTTAAAACGTTTAAAAAACCATTGTTTATATTTATCTGAGTTGTCAGTGTTGTCGACTTTAGTTGCTTTTCCGTAAAAAATATTTGGATAGATGTAAAATACTAATATTTATTTCCTTGAAAATTTTACACCTCTATTTTATAACCAATCAAATGCTTTTATTTTAAATGGTTTCTATGGCAACCACCAAAATTTCCGGAAATTTTTCTCTATTATTTAAAATAAAAGCATTTGATTGATTTTATGTTATAAAATAGAGGTGTAAAATTTTCTTACCGAATACCACACGTGCCTAAATTATTATCAGGAATTAATTTAGGCACTAGTGGTATTATAAGTGAAAACAGCTGCCTATAATAAATGTTTATAAAACATTTTTATAGTGCATACGTTTTTATACCTCGTCCATAAATATTCTCATTATTTTCTTAGACACCCTGTATAGTTTCAAACTAAAATTATATAATTATAATCATTGTAGTTCTCAATATTGAATAATTATGTACTGGTAATATTGTATAAGGATATAAATCTAGGGTTTTCCAAAAAATGTTATTTTATTTTAGTTTTTACTGTCTTTCTAAGATAAATATTATACTATTGCCCGATATTTTCACCTCCAAATAAGTTCCAAATAACTTATCTGACTGACAGACTGTGATGTTAACTCAAGTTGAGATTTAAAAGTCAATCAGTTCAGCATATAAGTTATTTGGAACATATTTGGAGGTGAAAATACCTGGCCTAAGGGAATTAATACTAAATTTAAGTATAATTCGTAAAATTTTATACAGTCTAAACGTAAGGTGAATACAGCTTTACTGGCTTTCATATGTATTTAAATGTAGGCTTTAGATATAAAGTTTTATGTCTAATTGACCAAGCACTTATATTCGGGAATCTACAGATGGTTCGGATTTTAATTGTAAAAGCAACAGAATATAAAGTAACTGTATGGTTAGTCTTCTTAGATTACAAAAATCCTTTGACACGGTAAATTCTGGAACATTCAACAACTTAAGCCAGAGCGAATTACAGACATACCAAACTAATCGACCAGAAAATTCAAAATTGCGTTAAATTTTTAAAAGGAGGTACAATGGCTCCTAATCTATATATTCTCCTTTTAGAATTTGCGTTGAAAAAGGTGAATTGGGATAACAGAAAAATTAAATATTGGCGCGTACGAAAAGAAAAGAACAATAGATTTATTTTTCCAAGTTAACCCATTCAATAGTTGACGTACTTATATATATGTAGTAATCGTTTAGAATATTAAACACTGTTTCACATTCTTAAAAGAGCGTTTTACTCTACGCGTGAACTACGAGAGGTTAATTTTCAAGAACATATAAACGTTATTTAATACGTATACGAGACGATTAATTGGCAAGATCAGCCTGGCGATTCAAGAGGTCCCCAACTGTGAGGAAGAGATCACCGGTCTCCTGATCGTGAGGGAAGTTTACTTAGTGTGAAAGTGCCATAAACATCGTGAGCCCCTTCAAGAGCATTCTTTGGTAAGGATCTTTTTATATCGTTTTTACATATTTATTACTGTTGTCTCTATTATATTGTAATTGTTGCTGAACTATCTCTTACTAACTCCTTACAGATTTAGAGAAACCACTAACTGGTGAAATAGGGAAAAATAAATCGGAAACAACAATATAGATAAAGTAGAATGATATAAATTTTTCAACCAAACCATTATTACAAGTAAGAGTAAGAAAAATGAAACAAAAGAAAGAATAAAAATGACTTGGACAGCTTATGATAAAATTAATTACTCTTATAGATATTCATCTACAGCTCGAAACAGACTTATTATACAAAACACATCCTACCGATAACAATATAAGGAGTGAATATCTAGGTTTTCACAAAACAAAACCTAAAAAGCCCAGAATTAACGAAAGAGCTACAGAGAGAAAAATATTCCATATATCTTGAAGAGATCATAAGACCAATAACTGGATCAGGGACAGAACAAACAGCTGCAAATCTGAAACAGAACCAGGCACTTGGCGAGAAAACAGGAAAAATGTAATTCAAATTAATGATTTCACTCATTGATCATCATTTTTTTTCGTAAAGCTTCTACTTTATTTATATACTTTGGCATTAAGTTTCTAATTTCTTTTATCAATTTTTAATTGTTTTGAGCCAACTCTTTAATTTGTTCTATATGTCATCCATTATTTATTTGTAATTAGTTTTTCGGGCTCAAGAACTTTAATGACCCCACCCGAGAACTAATTTTTCTCTTATATTGACAGTTTATTACATTCACATTTGTTTGAAATTCGAATTTTAACTGAATATAAATCAATTTTATTTTTACAAATTTAATTTCTTTTTCAATAAACTTACAGGAATATTACTGAAAAGAGAAACAATTTCTCTTTCGAACGAGGTGTTACACGACCCTTCTGAGTTATTATTTTTGTTGGTGTTTTAATTTAGAGAGGATGAAAATGAGAGAAATATTTTCATATTAAAAATTAGTTTCAAATAAAAATTCGATTTGTTACAAGCCATTTTTGAAAATACACGCACATTAATTTTAGATTCGATTATATCAGTATCAGAGGAAATTTGGAAAAAATCGGCTAAAAATTATGATTTTGTTGGTATTTTTATTCTGAATTATTTTTTCACAATATTCATAAAAGAATAGATAGATAAACATAACATTTATTATTTCTAAATAAATCTTTTCTAAAAGAAATTAAGATTATTTAAAATTACTGTGGCTACTTTTAAGAAGAATTTAAATGAGAAACTTTAATTATTCTAAGATAGTTTTGTTAAAATTCTCAAGATAATAAAACTCCGTATCTAATGGCGAATAATAAAAACGGAAAAGAAATTACAGCTGAGTTGATGATGTCTGGTGAAAAGAATTCAACGAATAAAATAAAACCGCGGTAAAACAAACCGATGGCGATGTGCGCATGTCGTAAAGAAAAGTCCTTAGTGCAAACTAGTCGAAGAAATCTGCATATAAATTAAAATTAACAAAGATCCACATCCAACGGAAATATATATAGAGACCGTTGCATTGTCCTAGTTCCCGCAGGATTAGGGTATAAAGAAAATCTTCCTTTTATGATACGTTAATTGAATTTAGTTATTTTCTACGATTCTGGAGTACATTTTGCGCACTTAAGCGTTCGTGATTCTTCCACAGGTTTCTTTTTCTCGCTCACCAAACTATACAATTATTAATACAAGCAAACTTAAAATTATGGTGAATATTGTATTTACATTTTGCAATTTCCTTTAAAACTAATTTAAATATAAAGAAGCCTGTTTAGTATCAATTAAATTAATTTTATGAACATTAAGTTTTTAAGTATGACTTTATTTCGCTTAGCTGTGATGGGCCAGGACTGCCTTTTTCTTTGTCTAAAGATATTTTAACTCTTCGGTTGTCGCATTTGATCCACCACACAAATATCGACGCCACTGGAATTCTAGAATTTGGTGGAGAAACTCGTATATAAAGTATAGCGCTTTCCCCATTACCTGCAATGTAAATCCAAATAGCAGTGTTACTTAAATACTCACGAAACCATAATTAAAGAACCAAGTGTGTGACACTATTCTACATAATTATATTATTTGTGTTACTTATTTATAAAAACCCGCTGTGTATAACTTGTCCTCCAAGACGCGAATACAAATTGATAAACTTCAATTGATTAGTGGTTTGGGGATCAAAACGTAATGAGTATTTCTCAGTGTTTGCTGATGCGCTGCCAAAAAGTAACAAACGATGCTGCCAAGAAACCAGAAGATAAAAAGACCGTTAGAGAGGACGTTTATAATCCATGAAATACTTGTTTATTGGAAAGACAACATAAGAAGCCACAAAAGATCATTCATATTGTTAAGATCTTGGTAAAATATCAAGTAATAACTTTCTTCTTTTATAACAATATCTAAATTTCATCGATGTTATATTTAACAACTATTTAGGTACTAACATTAAACTAAATTAATCGGTCGTTTGAATTACAAAATTCTATTTGTAATATTTATGTAGCCAATTGTAAAATTCTATCTTTTTAATATTTGATTTTATGAATTTACCCAGGGATAAAACAACGGCGTAAACTGTTTTTTGTGTGAAAAATCACTTTTCCTGTATTTTTTAAGTCTCAGTTAAATAGGATAACAAATAAAAAGTAGAAGATATTATTGTTTAAACATTATTCCGTTGAATTATACTTTAAGTTGGCAAAGTTTAACTTTTATTTTTTCAGTAAAATTGAATCATAGTAAGATCCATTCAAGCGCTACTTCTTATAACTTAAAATTAAGTGCCATCCATCCTTATAGTCCCTAGTCTCGTGTTACGAATGGGTTTTGTTGTTGTTTCCCAGTTAAGTACATTACCTAGGATATATTTCTTAATCAACAAAAGTAAATTAAAATCATTTCGCATCTAAAATAAGAAGTTCTCTGATAAAGCTAGTCGCCTATTATATTGTTATTTTACAGCAACTGAAAAATAATAAATCCTCAACTATAATCCCGTTAGTCGTGTGTAAAACCAACAACTTTAGGGGAGTATGTTTTCACGTGGCTGCCGTCCTTAGATTAATAGATCAAAGCCAAAGGTAACAACAAAGAAAATTCGCTTGTGTATACTCCTTTTGAAAACATTTGCTATCAGGCTTTTCCTGCAGGATCGGCGAAGGTTCCGCAGCAGCAAACACAAACTACAGACTATCAATACATTGAACATTTTCTAAATTCAGAGACAGATCATTTAGAATAATTTTAATATATAAATTAGTTTTTCATTTTACTGAAAATGGTGTATTTTTGACTACTATTGTTTAAAATTAATTCATTTTAAATAAGTTAAAATAATATTTAACAAACTTTTCGTTCGTTCGTGTGTTCTTCAAATAAGTTTATGAACTCATACGACTAACTTCGAAGTACAATTGATACAATTGATACAAATTGATACAAAGTGGAAACATCGTTTATAGTGAAAATTTGAAAGCGGCATGACATAGTGTAATATGTGTATATTTTGTGTTTTCTGTAGTAATTTTTAATAAAATTAGTAAATATACTTAATTGGCTATTTATTTTTTGGATAGCTGGAATTAAATCTTTAAGAAAGGAAAACCCGTTTTTCGTTAATCATTGGATCATTGGTTTTCTTATAGTTATTGGCAATGAGCTTTTAGTAATGAAAATTTTAAACTTCTAATTCAGATTTTGTTTATTAAACAATTTAAAGGATAAAAATGATCAAGTCAAAGAAAACAACTAAATGTTTATGCATGAGGATGGTATAGGACGGCGACTTTTAAGTTATTTCATCTCAAATATATTGAGCAATAGAAATATGTTTGCTTTAGTTAGTTGTGACGTAGAAGTTTGTAAACTATATGCGATATTGTCAATACTATCGTAATCAGAGAATATTTAAATTAAAATGGAATTAGAAAGAAAAAAAACAAACGCCCTGTACAACAAAAAAAATAACGAGGTTCACATAAATATTGTTTCATAAATTCCACACGCAGTAAAAGGAAATTGAGTTTAAATTTCACAATTGCTTTATATTCGTTTAATTTATTATTCTATTGTCCATTATAATGTAATCTTCTGTTTTATATACCATGTTTAATTTCTTTTCTTCTTAAGGAAATTATTTATATTTAATCGTTTTTGAATCTCTCTGGTTTAGTTGTCTCTCATCTCAACAGAGTTGCTGGTCCTTCGAGCATTAATCTTACAATATCTCATTGTTATTAATCTTTTCAACACATTAACTCTCATTTGAATATTAACTAAAATCTTTTGTCGGCGCGCCCGAAATTAACAGTAGTAATAATTAGAATTATAATTAGACTGAATTTTCTTGTTTCAAATTAATTTAAATTTTGAATACGACGTATTAAATCATTTAACTATTACATTGGAATTATATTGAAACTACATCGTTCATAATAAGTTGTTTTTTCCGGCGAGGAGTTGTTTTATAATGCAAATTTGTCATTTGTTTCTAAATGTTTTTTGGAGTCCGATTCTGTTCGCAGGACCCCAAACGGGAAAATGATAGTGTCGGGCCTTTGTGCGTGTCTTGGCCTACTGGGGACAGATACATGTATCAGTTTCTCTGCTGAGCCGTACTTTTACGTAACTAACTGCGAAAAACATATTTCACTCCAACGACGACGCCCTCGTGCCGAGAGAAACTCCTTTACCTAAAATAAAAATAATGGAAGGTAAAAATATCGAGTTTGCACCAACCAAACCAAAGTAGACTTGGTAATATTGTAGATTAGGAACATTTAATATATATTGCAGGAAGGTTAAGATCATTAACTATAATAATAATATAATAGAAATCATCAATAAATACACAAATTTATTTAAAATTACACAAATATCAATATTTTTTTATCCAGTGGAATGACACATGGAAACATATTTTTTTATGAATTATAATGTGTGTGCAATAATATAAAATATATTAAAGGGATCAGTATACATTTAACATTAAGCATGGAACACATTAAAGGCTCTAATTAATGTTTGTAAGTTAGAATTTGTATTATTTTTGAAGTGTAGATAAAATTCAGTACATGTAAAATTACAAATCTAAAAAAATCATTCATTCATAAAGTAATAACTTATTAATAATTAAATTGTTTTATTTACAGATGTTATGAAAAATACTTGCTTGGAAAGAAATGTTGCTAATATTTAATAATAATTAAACCCAGAAATTCTAAAACATAATAAAAAAGATGTAATAGGTTTGTTATACAAAATTTTAAGAAAACAGATCAAGTTTTATTAGAAAGTAATTACATCCTTGTCAATAATAGTAAATTTATTGAAATTTCTACCATATTAATTAATGAAATTTTTATGGAACTTGCATAACCTTAAAAAACGACAAACAAGTACATAAAGTATTATAAAAACAAAGTTATAAATAATAGTAACATAAAATTAGTTGAAATACTTAACTGTGACATGAATAGATTTTCTTGAGTGAAAATAATATTTTAAAGAATGTTCAAGTCTTAACGCTGATGCTGGTCCTTTATGATAATTGTATCGGGAAATAATTAGAGGAGAATAATTTTCCTGCCTCTGATTGACATATTTCAAAAATAAGATAATTTTTAGCGTATAAAACAACAATTGTATCTGACATACCATTTTCCAGATACCGAAACCTGGGTAGACTTGAATATATATTAAAACGCTTTGGAAGACTGTGGAAATTCAGATAAATGTAATTTATCTGTTCATATTTATTATGAATAATTTCCACAAAGTAAGAGTTGAAACAATTAATTTAATATTGGATTGTAAATATCATTATTACAGTTAAATGAAATCTGAACCAGGCTTGAGATCGTTTTTGAACCAACATGACTCTAATAGAAAATATACAAAGGGCACAAAAGGGAACAAAATTTATAAATTTCAGTATAATTTATTCTTGGTAATTAGTATTAAATGTTAAAAATAAAATTTATAAAAATAAGACTTTCTTCCATAATAAAATATAATATTACAATATATTCATGGTAATAACGATAAAAGATTCTGAAGTTTCCAATATAAGCATCAGCCGATCGGATTATTTTACATAAAGGTCAATACTAATGAGGGACGGTAGATGGATGAATGGATCAGAAAAACTTTAATTTTTAATAACTTGACTGCCATGCAAAATTTTGAATAATTCATAAGACAGGATGGGCAATATGTACCATCGAGGATAACAAGCGTCGGGCAGACGTGAACTTGAAGGCCCAATTATACCAATATCCAAATTCTAATTTATTATTCATACTACGGATACCGTGATTAATGTTACAAAATTATTCTGTCGCTTCGTCAATAGGACGCGGCGCGTTCTGCTCTTTTCGTGTGTACGTTTCCATAGTGTACATAATTATTCAACTCAGGACATCAATTAATCACATTATATGGACACAATTATTTATCTGTAGATCGATAGTTGCACACGAATTTTATTAATTTCATAACTGAAGTATTTTTTAAATTTTAAATAACCCTTTCCAGTTTTATTTTTGGATAATTTCGACCTGTTAATTATTATACGGGAAGTTAATGCATTGTGCCGAATATATACGAATTTTGGCATTTATTTGTAAATAATGCGTAGAACGATAAATCGTCTGTTATTAATTCATCCTACTTAAATTAGCCTATTAATTTAATATAATTAGTTACTATTATCCTTTCTTAAAGTTTTTGCGGCTTACTGTTTAACTTTTACTAATAATAACATTAAATTCCAGATTCAGGGAAATGTTAAACCAGTTTAACTTTCGCCGAAAATTTCCTTATTGCACGACCTTTTTATATGAAGAACTCAACTTTTATTGGGCAACTTTTAAACAGCGCCGTTCTGCTAATTCGAAAATCGAGCGAATAATCGGAAATAATCGTTTCGTTTTCGTTAAGATGAAAGGGCGATAAGGAAACTATTCAAGTTTCACAATAGACTAACATTAACTTGGAAACTATATAATAAAACTTTTTGCCAAATATGCCGTATTTTCTGGATGATTTCTGTTCTATAAGATTAGAAGGATTTAATTATAAAATCACCAACAAATTTTCTGTATATATTATTTGGATCATTTGGAAAAATAGAGGTGACAAAACACAATATACTCATCTTCTATTTTTATGACGTGTTCATTTATTTTATATTATACTTATCTTGGATCTCCACAGTATTTCAAAGCTATTTTTAAATATCTTTCTCTAACCGGGTTTCCCTAAATCGCAATTTCAAAGAGTGACAGCAGTTTGACAGAGTTCTTATAAGCGTACCTGACTTCACACCATAAATATTTCAACTAATCATTAACAAGCAATATGTACAGTACGATTTCTTGCTATAAATTGTTTTAAATATTCTTCTTTTCCTAGTTCAAAAGCAAATCTAAAATAATTGAATTTCTCAGGTTTAATTGTTTATTCAGTACTATATACTGAGGAAATTTTAGATCTTTTTGATTTTATATTCCTCCAAAAAAATCAAATTCTTCTTTTTTTCACTTATATGAAGCCCCTATTCTGTTGTTTGAATTGTGTTGTTAAGTGTAGATTTGTGTCAATGACGTGTTTTGCATAATGTGACTTATGTGGTTGTTTTAATCTATAAGCTCGTAAGTGTTCAGAGTATCTTATTTCAGAATTTCTAAGGGTCTGACTAAGAGAGGTCGCGTTACAATCCGGACAATTTAGTTCGGTATAATTTAATAGAATTATGATAATTAAAAGTGATTCTCAATATTGTTTCAGAAATAATTGTAATGGACAATAAATATTCATTTCAAAATAAATATTTATTAATAGTGAGTTAACAAACAGAAATATCTATCAACGATGTTTAGATAGTTGTATAAATAAATACAAATGGCAATTACAAGATTAGATGTCTTATTAAGCTTTTAATTTCTTTAAGTATGTTTAGGAAAGCGATCGTTATAACAAAATAAGTTAATTTCCTGGAAAAAGATAAGAGTTTATTTTTACTAAGAAATTATTATGTACAGATCGATTTATCAAATAAAATTTAACATTTGATGATGATATAGCATAAATTCTGTACCAAAATCGGAAGATGAACAACACAAAATAATAAAACAAAGTACGGGTATGGTTAACATACAAATAAGTGTTAATCTTAAAAAGCCGTGAATAAACAAATAGCAATTAAAACATAGAGAGATCAAAGATATTTGGAAGAAAAATTATGTAATTAATTTGAATTACAAGTGTCTTTTAGTACTATCAGAGGCGTATAACAAAAACAAATAACATGCCAGCGTCACTCACAAAATTCAATTTAAAGTTTTTAAATGACTAAACTTTATATTGAACCATCAATTGAGATTGAAACAAAATGAATATAGTTTCTATATGAGATTGAAAATTGCCATTCAGCTGTGCCCCTATACATATGTAGCAGACGTCTCCAGGCACTTACACAAACCCCTGACATATGTACAAAACAAACACACTGGTGCTTTCTTGTCGGAAGAACAGACATCGCAATTACGGAATTGGGATTTTAAGAGATTTATCTAGGATTAAGGATCTTCTTAATCTCCTGAATAAACTTAATTAATTCGATAGAATTTCTACCGAATGAATACCTGTAATGATAAAAGAACATACAAACCTACAGTATATTTTGTCTTCCTATTACATTTAATACAATACATGATTTGAATTAAAAAGAAAAAATTAACAAACACCCTGTACAATAAAAAAATATCGAGGTTCACATAAATTTTATTTCATAAATCCCATACATAGTAAAAGGAAATTGAGTTTAAATTTCACAATTTTTTTGAGATTCGTGCGAAATAAAAAAATATTCCACTGCTAAATATTTAAAAAATATGTTTATACTAGTAGAATCTAGTTACAAAATAAGTTACTGAAGTTACTGAGGTATCAGACACCAGGGTCCAAATACGTTTTAGAAAATACAATATTTTAATGTTGCAAATAACTAAGGTCATAGAGCAATCAAGAAAGTCAGCATGGGAATTGAAAAAAATAAAATAAAAACGCAACTGAAGTCGAGTTCCGAGACGGTAAAATACATTTTTTGAAATATAAGGAAGTTTTTTTATTTTCTGTTTTGTCATTCGTGGAGATACTCAATCATCATTTGGCACTAGACAGTCCCAAGATTACAGATTCTCTGTTCGTCGGAAATTGAGTAAGAACTAACTTGTACCATAAGTAACCTTAGTGTGGATACTTTGACTTTTATCAGTGGTCATTTTTTTTCTGTTTATTTTCATAATACAAAGAGTTAGCTTTCCTCCCATCTCTTAAAAACAAGATCGTTTTATTTGCATATTTTAATTCGCTAGGTTGTTGGGTTTCACATGTTTTAGTTATTAATCTTTATCAAGTGAAAATTAGTTGGTAATTAAGGTTTAGGGTTCAAGCAGAGTATCGCTTGGCGGATGTTTTGAGTCAGTATTAAAAAATTAAACTTGTTTTATTTCTTTCTTCTTTTTTTGTATCTTAGCTAGGCATTTTGAGAGAGTATTGTATTTAATTGACCGGAACGCTGAGAAGGACAGATCTGGCCTGGGTAGTTAATTATACGTTGAGAGCTTTGAATATATTTTTAATAACTCAACGAATGAACTCCACAGTAAAATTAATAGAGAAAGATTCGAACTTGAAATTTGTTACTGTCCTTCAAGCAATCTCCTCACGGATAGCCAGATCTAATTATTTTTTTTTTTAATTAATTAAATTAAGGGGTTTTCTGTCCGAAGCTAGGGATTAACACCCAATTATTTAAAAGAATCAGTATAAAGGAAGCATAGAAATTTAAAATAAAGTAAACTCAAGACAAAAGGGTGTATTTAAACCCCCATAGCGCCCAGTTTTTTAAAATTATTACAACTAGTAAATTTTACGAGGCTTACATTTGATGGAGAGTATTACACTAGTGTGATATTAATACAAAGCGAACTATACAGCATGTCACTATATTATCACTATATTTTGCATCATTTCTAAGATAAATAGTGAAGGTCTAGATATGGCGAGACAGACGGTATATTTTTCTATAAATACTGTGTAAAGTGTATAGACAAAACAAAGATGATAATTGAGAACATTCAAAAACAAACAGTAGTTTTGGTTTATTGAGTAAACATAGATCTAGTTGGTAAAGTTAGGCGAAGACAGAACGCTATGGCGCCTCGAGTTTCCCGTTCGACTCGAACAACAATATGGATAATAAGCACTTTAAAACTAAGTGGAAATGTACGAAAGCGTTTCCCGGTATTGAGTTGGGTAAGGCATTCATTTAAATAGCTGCATACGTTCCAGAGACGAAATTCGGAACTTCAGGAGAATACTACAACCAATTTTCTATTTTCCTCTATCATTACACTTTTCAGGGTTTTATGTTCTTGTTGAAAATGTTAAGCATGATTACGGGAATTACCAACCTTACACAAATCATTGTTCTTCTGAAATAATGTATAATAATATATAAGGGTTTGTATGTGAAGTTAAAAATTAAAAATAATTGTTTCGCTATAAAAAACATCAAAAGTACCAAATGCAAGATTTGCCAGAAACCGTTGAAAATTGTGAGAATATGTCAAAAATATACCAAAAGTTTGTCAGTAATATTCAAAGATTTTCGAATTATAAAAAGTTGTCAAATTTCATGGAAAACATATGATCCAAAAAAAACTATAACGTCTTTAATAAATTTATCAAAAACACTAAAAAAATAGACATAAGTTAACAAAAATTGTCTAAAGATCTTTAAAAATAGTCAGAATATATTAAGCGATATTTAAAAATTAGAAAGAATTGCCAAAATCTGTCAAAGAATATTAAATATTGTCGTAATATGTTTAGAAATGAGAAAAATCTTCAACAATAATCAAAGATTGTTGGAAGCTCTCAAATTTTGACAATTAAATCATTTTCTCATTGTATTGTAAGAATATAACACTAAGTAAAAAAGAATAATTAAGTTAAAGTATAAAACTTATTAAAAAATTTTAATATATATAATGCCGCGAAGGCAAATAAATTTTTGTATAATAATTAAGTTATTAATTAATTAATTGCTTCATAATTTATTTTTGCGGAAAATATTGAGAGTAAGTTCAAAGTTTTATTTCCTTAAAAATTTGTGGCTTTTTGATACAAACTGACAAACTCATATCCAAACTTTTTTGAAAAATAATTGTTGTTCTAATGTTGATGTATAGCGAAAAAACGATATATATTTTTCAACAGGGCTTTACCCTGTATACTGAAAATCATAACAATATTAGCATAAAATTTATTATTTCATGAGAACATTAATAAGTTTAGTATTCGAAGTTTGAATCACCCTGTATATTATAGAAAGACAAAAGAAGAAACACATCATAAAATAGAATTGTTTTTATGGTCCGATTAATGTTTTATTTTTAATTCAGACTTTTTAATAAGGAAATATATCATATCATGTTTGATCTTATTTTTTTTTATTTTAACGCGTGATCAATTACGAGTTTTTCCTCCTCTACCTCGGTTAAAACAAATTTCTGATGAAATAATAAATGGAATATTTTCTAGAACCTAATCCTAAAAAATAAAAGCAAATAATCTTCTCAGTTAGACAAAATGTATTTGGAGAGCGGAAATATTAATGAAAAGAAATAATCTGAAAGGAATTAGCGGCAATGAAAAGGAAAAATAAAAACAAATAAATCTATCATTAAGATAACAATTAATGAAATATATTTGGAAAACAGAAATATTAAAGAAAAGAATTAGAATCAGTAAAGAGGGAACATACTTTCTAAATATCAAAAGAACAATATAAACGAAGGAAAAAAATAGCAAAAATTGAAAAAAAGAAAGACTCTTACACTATAAATAATACCCATAATTGAAATTTTGGTTATTTGTTTACAGGAAAGGAATAAATCTTATTAACCTTGGTATCGATTAAATTTTAAAATAGACCCGAAGTTATATTGATATCTGTATAACCACAATTCGTAGTGGTGTTTTTCTCAAATATTTATATTTCGACTAGTCTTTTATAGCAACAAAAACAATCGCAACGTTTCCGGAAGTCAAACATTGGTTTCCGCCATATATTACTGGCTTTTCAAAGTATTGAAGTTTTATCAAAAATCGCAAGAGGATCGTAACTAGGCAATAAGACCTGAGGACGTTTGCAACATTTTCTTTGCCCACAAATTCCCGCAGGGGCATCGATACTTAATGGGGCTTTTCAGTAGCGCACCATTAATCATCATCTCGTATTATATAATGAATCAGTCCATTGTCTGTTTATCTCAATAACTTACAACGGTCCTGTTTGTACTAAATTGAATATGAAAATATTTTTGATTACATAAAAAGTGAAAATACTGATGGATTAGTTACAAAGAGCTACTAACCTACATTTTGTAATTTTTTAACATAATTAAAAAAAAAAAGTTTGTTGAAATTTATAAGGAATCGAGTCGACGCTGGGTTCCATTCCGTAAGAGCTGACTTAAATCATCAAACCGCAAAACTTTCCAACTACTCCAGTATTCTGCAGTATGTTTTTTATTTGCGTTGTTGGTTGTTGCAAGAACGTAACAAAAAGGCATTGTTGGATGAATTCTTAATCAACCGCTCTGCCGATTTCCTGATTGCAAATTGCCCGTGAACTTCACATTAAAAATTACCCGTACTGGTATGTTTCTTTTCGGGAATTACTTGGTTTTTAAAATTGAAAAGAAATATAGAGCGTTAAAAACGTCGAAAAGGAAAGACTAAAATATTTACTGTGACAATATTAAAAGAAAGAAATATTTTGCAGCAACTAATAAGTAATGCTAAAGTGTTTCTAAATCTTCAAGAATTCTAGATTATTTAAAAAATAGAAAAAATGTAGTGCTGCAAATAAAAGAAATACATTCGTTTTTTCATAACATGTTAAGTTTGGGAAAAAATCCTGAAACCTCACGACTTTTTTAATTTCAACCTGAGTTCTATCAGCTTTTTTTCTTCGATACCTCATCTGTGTGAGTTAAAAGACATCATCGGTATCTTTTTTAAAATGTAAAATATGTAGGTTATGTGCAGGGTGTTCCCAAATTCGCTCCCCACTTAGCACTTCCTTATTTTGTATGAGAAATTAAAGCGTCTTTCTATTTACCACTTTTTGATTTAAGCCCCGGATAAGTAAAATTCTTCAAAAAAAAGGTTTACGTTTAATAACTTTTAAATTCGTTAACATTTTTTAACCAAATTTGGCATAGACTCTTTCTTAGTCACAGGCAATAAATTGATGAAAACGTAGTTCTAAATAATATTTTAAACCGATTTTTATAAAAATGAATTTGCCCTTTATTTCTCTAAAATAAGCTAATCTTGACTTTTTCCATCCCTTTCAATAAAAGCTTAGCATTTTATAATTTGGCGCATTAAATTTTGTGTTAGCATTTAAATGAAGTTGAAACATCACTTCTCTAGAATTTTCGAAAACAGGTGATTTTTTTGGAAGAAATTGGGCAAAATAGGTTCAAAATACCTAATTTTATCTAAAAAATAATCTGTTTTGGAAAATTTTAGAGAAATTAAGTTTCAACATTCTTCAAATGCTTTACTTAATGCACCAAATCATAAAATGCTGAGTGAAAGTAATGGAGTATGAAAACTAAAAAAGAGTCTATACCAAATTTGACTAAAAAATGTTAATCAATTTAAAAGTTATTGAGTAAAATTTTTTTAACACCCTGTATTTTACTTCCGATCCGATCCGATCCTAAATCATTACATAGAAAGTCGCCAAAATTTCTCATAAAGAATAAGCATGCTCCTCTGTGTGGCACTCTTAAAAAAATTATTAAATTTCGAAATTTTTTTTATTATTTTTGCAGGTACGGCTATATTACAGAGATGTAGCTATTACCATACATAATTTGAAAGTTCTTTTAATTTGATATCAATAATTTTGAATAATTTAAGCATTAATTTTCGATTTTCAATAAACGTCCATAAGTAAATTTGTTATAAAAGCCGTCACTATAAATAAATAGTTAGTTTCTTATGTGGTTTTTATCAAGATTACTTCTTTGAATTTAAGCTTATTTGAATGGTCAAATGTAAATGACAATAATGGTCGAACACGTTGTATTCAAAGTCTTCTTATCAAAATGAAGCGTACTGAAACGTAAAGAAATCAAATTCTGGTAATGGTTGGTTGTGTAGACAAAACAAGGTCAAAGAAAGAAGTTGATTGAAAGAAACGAGCCATGTAAGAGACTTCATAAAAATAAATAACAGAAAACAAGAAACTAGATACTATTAACATTTGAAGGAGGAGTTCACAGTAAGTAGTATATAATAAAATCGATCGATTACCTTAAAAATAAAAATGGCAACCATATAAAGTTATTTTAGTTCTGGTCTGGAAGACGATTTAGTAGACAATTTAATTTTGCGAACTTATGTTGAAAAAAATAGTTTTTGGACAAAAGTAATATTTCTTGTAAACAGTACCCGGAAATATTAATTGTATGAGAGGGAATAATGAATCATAAGTTAAAATTTTGAAATATTATGAAATCAATATCTCGGACTAATTTTAATATTAGTTTTGTTAGAGTGGCTTAATTTTTGATCTGCTGAGGGTAAACATCGTCAAAATTGTTTGTTAATAATTGTGTAATAAAATAGTTTGTACATTACAAAAAAGGAAATTTTTTTATAAGATTCAATTAGTATTAATTTCATCACAAGAGATGAATAAGTAATTACTTGCATTCCTGATTTTCGTTGAAAATTATTTTGTTTATTATTATGAAAGATTTATGTATATATATATTAAACACGTTCCTGAAGTTATCCATAACATATAAATTTGACATGTGTAAATCCATTAAAATTAGTATAAACATTTAATAATATTTAGCTAGTAAACTCTTTACGAAAAGATAATAGTGATAGTGCTCCGAATTAGAAGATCATTGTAATATTTTTATTTCCATTTGCATTCGAAGAAGAATTAATGTGTGTTCTACTTAAGGAATTCAAGACAGGACCTTATTAAAGGACATGTGTCACGTATAACATTTTTGAGATTTTATATTTATTATTACAAAAGGAAATATATTATAATTTCATGATTATAAGTTAAATTATTTAATTTGCAGCACCCCACATTAACAATAAATTTTATTTTCCCTAAACTATATTTTATATAATACATTTTGGCATTTAAAAATCAAAATTCAAAATCAAACAAGAAAATAAAATTTTGTGGGATAACTAATTCTGATTACCAGTGTCTTAATTATAATATATAATTAACGTAATTAACATCGTAAAAAAACTGAATTAGTGGCGATTATATAGATAATTAAAAGACCTTTCAAATGATGTAATGCATGACCCACATTTCAGTTCAATAAAATTGCCAATAAAGTAATGACGCTCATACAGATGACTTTAAAATAAAGGAAATATCTGACATAAGGAGCCTTTGAAAATAAAAATCGACATGATTTAGGTTTTTTCGAGAAGTGAACCAATTACGAAATAATGACTTTATTGACTTCATTTTTACCAAAACGTACAGAAATTCATGCTAATTTTTTCCAAATTATGACACTCGATGGGTTTGTTCTTATTCTAAAAAACGCTTCCGAAATTTGTCCCTAATCGTCGAAATTAGTATAAACCGATTTACCATTATTTATAAATATTTTATCTGGTAATATTTTATTGACAAAATTTGCGGTATTTATGAAATGAAACAATTAGTTTAATTTCGTCCACATTAATAAATTTTATACATAGGAACACTTAATTGAATTGAAATCGTGTAATTGATTAAATAAATTTACAAATTTAATTATATTGCGCATAATTTTGTTTGCGTTCTCTTTGTCGGTAAATAGGTTAATTTAACAATTTTTAGATTGAGACTAATAAAATTATAATACGGTCCAACTACTGGACAGACTAAATCTATTTAACTACTTTTTGATTTATTTATTCTGTTCAACTCCCTGAATTGTAACATTTTTATTTTTCTGAGTAACATACTATTTTTTAGTGGAAATTGAAGCTTCTGGGAAAAGAGGTCTTTAGTTCCATCAGTTGTCGTTGTTTTATTGGATTTGGAAGGGAAAGGGAAAGAAAAGTGCCGTTGAGCGGTAACAGTAAACAATACCCTTACATTTATCATGGGGAAAATGTATCTGCTAAGTCATTGCTTTTATTAAGGTCAACCTACGGATCCAGATGTTGCCCAATCCGCCTCTTTTATCTGAATTCGGTATCAGATATTATATATAATCTTATATATCAGGACAGGTTCAGTTACATGGTCTACTAAATAATGTAAATTTAAACACTAAATCATTTTGACTAGAAATAAGTGTATTTTCTGGACTTTTTTAATATTTACTGATTATTCAGCTATTCATATTTACTTGAGAAGAAAATAGTGGTAATTTAAAAAAAAGAGGTATTTAATGAAATAAGGGCACCCATAGCTCCCTCCGTGATGGCGCCTATGCCGAACGGAATTATAAGGAGCCTATCAGGTCTAAAAAACTAACTATAATAATTTCTTGATCTGACATATTTTTGAGCCGGCCCTGATTAATACGTTTCTCGTATTATTTTACGTCAATGTAAAGGCATTTTCCTTTCTTAGCATTTCATATTCTGAATAATATTCCCATTTTTTTGGATTCTTTCTAGCGGTTTAGTATTTTTTTAGGGCGGATTTATTACCTGTCACTTTTGTCAAAATTTCAGCCAAAATTTCATTATGTAAACAGTGAATGTAGCATTACACTGAAAAAGTTCAGAATCATTTTTCTTCACTACTTTCGTGCGAACAATAAAAAAATCATTACGAAAGTGTTTTGAAATAACTTTTTTTTAAAGGTCCCATAAGATTTATTGAAAAAATCATAAATTTTCCCCAAATAGCTTATTTTTTATGGAGGTTCTTATTTTTTTACAATAAAGTATTTTGTATTATGTTGTTCGAAAAGTAATAGCAACATTCTGTTTCGTGTCAATACTTCAATAATTTCCTGTCATATGAGAAAGTCGAGTATTAACAGCGGGGCTTTATTCATAAAATACGTCTTGCGATATGTATCAAAGGAATAACTACAGGATAAAAGCTTTTTATTGCTTTCAGAAAGTATTACTTGACAGTAGTTACATAGAAACAGCTATAAACAGCACTGGGTGTATATTGTATATTTCAAAATATTACTCAAAACTTCCAAGAAATTTGTTTCACATATTTTCATCTAAATTGGAAACACGACCATAGTATTTTAAGTTATTAACCAATTTCAACATTTTTTTTAGATATTGTGCATCAAAAACTTTATTTTGAGACAAAGTTATTACTATTTTTAAGGCACACCACCATATTTTTTCATAGTCAAAAATACAGAAATATGTTTTCTACTAGCTTTAATTCAATTTGTGGTTAATAGAACATTCAAATAAATCCAAGCTGAAAAATACAAACAAGAAATTTCAATAAACAGTGTAAAACGTTAGACAATAAATAATTTGTCTCTAAAAAAATGCACTGGCCAGAGCTAATAGAATCTATATACGAGTATATAAAAAACTAAAATTCTGATTGCGGTGGGATTATGATGTGATTGATTGTGATCTGCTTCATTGACCAGGAATTTTTTTTTAAGTGATTGCTGTTTTGCTTCACTAGAAATTAGCAGCTAATTATTCAATTAGTAAGCACTTACCTGCATAGGTATATTCCAATTCCCTCAATTCGTACCAAAATACGAGTAAAAAGCCAATTCATAATTTTTTTATAATCCAAAAAAAAACATAATCTTAATATAGTTCTTGAATCAATTAATCCAAAGGATCAAAATAATCTTCCCGAACACATATGTACTAACATTTTCTGATATAACTTAAATCTTAGCACCCTGTAGATGAACTTGGCTAAACCATAGTATTAAAGTCTTTTCTCCTACTTGTAAATTGAATTAATATTGTCTTACAGTTTTTAGAAAAGAATTAAAACTCTTATTCTGATAAATTGTGATAATTGCTATTATTTAGAATCTTTTCAAGGCGAACTCCTATCAATAACGTCTAATACGGGCACTCGTATTGCTTTTCATACCAGATTTTCCCTACTATTTCAATTAGTTTGAAAAGGAGCTGAAATTGAAAATATCTTGCTCTGAATAGGTGTCGTTAAACGGCTGCAGCGTAAATGTCGATATGCACAAAAATTACCCATCTCAAGAAAATTGCAGGAAAATTATATCAAATGGGGACGAAGGCGGTCGACGAATATTGCAGATAATATCGATGCTATGGTTAAAATTTACATCGAAAATTGTATTCAATACGTTTTTATGAACGTATTGTAATAAAAATTTAATCAATTTAGTCCAATTTGCCGACAGAGGTTATTTTTGGTCTAACAGCAAAAAAAACAGTTTAGTTATTTCTGTTTCTTCTCTATCTGTATGAAATATATCTGAAAAATATCGGTTAAATGTAAATAAAACTATTGAAAAATATAATAAGAATTAGTCAGTCCGTACCTACAAAATCGATACACCAACCGATAAAATAAAAAACCTACAACCTCAATTCTACCTACCAGATCTGATATGAGACCAAATATGAAAAACTGAACTGTTTGCAAAACATCTGGAAGATAAATTCCACTAAACCCACCAACAAAATCATTTGCTTAAATTAAGAATATTCATACAATAATGCATTTTTCAAAACAGGAAGAATCCAATGCTTGATAAAATCATTTTTGAACAAAGTAGTACCTTTTAACTTTCCTTTTATAAATTCTAGCTTTAATAAAAAATGTTTAAAATAAAGCGTTAATTATACTTACTGTGCAGGTTTCCTTAGTTTGAAAATTATTATTTCTCGAATTCAATTAAACTACTGACAATTATTATTCTTTTTAATTTAATTATTTGTTCTGACTGTTAAAGCATCGAGCCAGATTCTGCTTTAAATAAAAAAATTGCCACAATTCAGTACCATGATACTTTTGCTATACTTTTAACAAAAATTTAGTTATTCTTTTTTCATAGACAAAGAGGTTAGTTGTGGCATTTAATAAAATAGACATCTGATATTTTACTTAATACAAGAAGAAAACATTTTCGTTAAATCTATAAATTATTCATTTCAAAATAAACCTCATTAAAGAAAAAAATTCTTTTAAATTTTGATTCATTTGACAAAATCAAAGCAAAGGATAGCTTTATCATTATAACATTCTGGTTGAGTAAAAACCCGATAAGTGGAGCTACATTTCTTTGAAAAGTGTTTAATTCTGTTTGTGAAAATACACGTTACGACAAACCGAATATTTCGAGAGCATGTGGCAAAAATAAAGTGCTTGAACAGCGACAATAAAGGAACTAGTTAAATAATGTAAATGAAGTTATGCGTCGTTCGCCTATAGATGCAGTAAACAAGATCCTTGATTAGAACTTATTGTTAAAATTTTTTATTCTAGTTTCCTACTATAATTTTAATTAATTCTGGGAAGTTATTGTCGCTTTTAACAATAATTATATTTAAGCGCCGTATTTTAATTTTGACCGTTTTCTAGCTCGATGTTTTTCAAAAAGTATGTACTTACGAACACAGTGGAAATTTGTTATTTTCACATCGTTTTTTCAAAAGAGTTGGTAGGAAAATATTGTTTATTACATACTTTTCAGACATTAACTTCCAAATATAGAGGAAATATTGCCATTTTACATTTTTATATTTTCTCTAAATATAATAATTTGGGAATAAATTTCGTTATTAAACTATGAAAGTTCAGTTATTCGGCTAATATACTCTCGTCGCAACAGTTATGACGTAACTAAAATTAATTATCTTCGTAAGGTCGTTAATCAAAATTTCCGGACAAACATGTAAGATTCAGTTCGTTAATCAAACTGTCTTGTTTCCACTTCTAGGGGCACGCGTTTTCTTTTTTAGCTGATTCTACCCATTATTAGCATACAGCTAATATCGAGGTTAAAATAAGCTATTGTTCGCTTTGTAAATTAGATTTTTCTTTTCAATCGATTTTTGTATTTTAAATACTTTCATTCAATCTACAAGGCATTTACAGAGAAAAAAGTTGATTTACGAAAAAGTATGAGTAATTTATAATTGAATTAAACAATTTTTTTCATTTCATTTTGCGAAAATAAAATATTTTTCTTATAAGTTGGTTTTTGTCAATTTTATTTATTAGCATTTAGATGGTTAATAAAATAAAATATACAGAATAAATATTTTATAAACAGAGAAGTCAAATTTCAACTTTTGGTATTTGAATATAATCAAACTATTAATTCATTTAAACCAGATAAATATTATTAGATTCAAATAAATATTTTTCATCAAGCAGAGAAATCGTGGATTAGGGTAAATAAATCTTAAGAATTAATAAAACAATAAATATATTAGTGCCAGGGAAAAAATGGATATATTTCCAAAATTTGCTGCTAAGGACAAACTACTTGAAAATTAAACAAAATTCATGATTTACTCTAATTAATAAGTAAAAATCTATACACTTCTTCTATAACATAATCTCACTCTATGTGAAGTAAATAATCGTGATTAACATTATAAACTTTGTTTACACTTACATAATGTTCTGTAGTGAAGTGTTTTCCCTCATTTTAGACAGAGAATAATCAGCAATTTCTTCATCTCCATCTCCAACTTCAACAGCCACCATTTGGAATTTCCGTGGCCGCATTTCTAATATAAAATTTCAATAGTTTATAGAAGATATTTATGATCAATTTTAATCCAGATGCAGCAAAAAAAATAATTTCTAAGAATAAATCAAATTTATCACATTTACCATTTGTTGTGAGATCAAATAATTACTGTAATTATAAAATCGAATTTAACAATTATATTAATTGGGCCATTTATTGACTTTCTGGACCTTCTGGAATATTCGATAACCCTGAGAGTAAAGTGACATCAAACTAAATAACAAGATATAACCAACGAAACAGTCTTAAAGCAATTTTGTTGGTATTAAAACGTGCTGAATATGAGATTTTAAACCGCAGTCAAGCTCAATAAGTGTAGCTCCAATCTGTATGCACAGCCACAATATATAGATATATATATATATATATATATATATATATATATAGTGTAATAGCTTATATCGAATACTACTTCATAATTTTCTACGATATTAACGTGTAGGGGAGATTGGGGTTTATTTTAATTTGAGAATAATATTCTAGTGACATTTTAATGAGACTATTTAATAATAATAATAATAATAATAATAATAATAATAATACCTATGTATATTTATATTGTTTACATCCCTTTTTATATTTTAAATCGCTTGTTCCGTTTTAAATAAAATTAATAATATCGCCCAAATGATATTTTCTGATAATGACAGGTAACGTCCTATTTGTAATTAGACTACCAACATCTCCATTTATTTCATTATTTTAGATCTCGTTTAAAAACATTACAATTCTCTAGATGTTTTCTGTGTAAACTGTGCCCATTGTTCCCCATCCATGGATTCGGGGCTCTAACATTTTCATAATCCACTTACGGCATACGTGTAGCTTCAGTATTAAACAGGATATGTCGAGTTGTGTTACACTAAAATTTAATTATGGTATCTCTTAGATGACGGGGCTTAATTGCAAGAACTTACCAAGCACATTGTTTCGGAAACTAAAATGGAGCGCAGTTTTTATGTCAGACGGACTCTTGTGAAATTTATTTGCAGACGACAAGGTAATTAGCCCGATGCGATCTGATGGTTTCATTTGTTTTAGTGCCAGGAACATCATGGTCTCTTAATTTGGCAAATAATACAAATGCACAATTTACACAATAATTAATTTCATCGATTTAAAATGTTTATTTAAATTGGCTTAACTGCATTTTTTTTAATTTCTCTTTAGCCCAACATCAGTACAGAGCAATTGGTTGGTCACAGATTTTTTGCTTCTTAAAGTCAACAATAATTTTACTAGAAAGGTTGAACTAATAGAAAATCTAAATCTTGAACAATGTTGACAAGGATCAAATCCTTTGTCTACCTCTATTAAAAACATAAGAACGACAAAAGATAAAGCGGAAATTAAGCGTCTAGAAGTCATGTTGCTTCGTATTCAAATTTGATTTGGTAAGAAAATTCTGTATAATTTGCTGTCAAATCATAAAAATTATTATTTTTAATTTGACTCTGAAATGAAAAAATGACGGGGGAAAATTTGACAGCTCTCATTCCGAATTTTGACTCATAAGATTTCACTTAGAGAAAATCATTTATTTTGATTGTGATCGGAAATATTAAAACTTTGTAAACACTTGTGAATGCAGTGTAGTGACATGTTTTTTCTCACTTAGGAAAGAGAACAATCAATATTTTTCCCAGACCCTCCGATTGAAATTTCCGAGAAGACCGAGAAGAACTAAAAGTTTTTGGTTTTTCGTCATAGTTTCGTATTTAGGGCGATTTGCCACGGGTGGAACTTAACTGTCCATTAATATTAAAACTACAAGTATTTCAATTTTAAACCACACTACAAATTATTGAATATACGGATGATGTTACATTTCTGGCAAAGATTAAAAAATTTTTTAAAGAAATAACAAAAATAATCAAAAAGAAGCACAAAGTAGGAGTTTAATAAATTAAAGCAAATCCAAGTAAATGCAGTGTGATAGAAATAGAAGAAAAATAGGCAAAATTTTATGAGGGAAAATGAAAGAAGTGAGAAATTTTAGATATTTGGAAGTAAGAATAGAAAATAAAATATTAGATGTAGGTGACAGACTAGAAGCAGAAAACAAACTATTTTATTTTTATATAACAGGCTTCTAAAAGATAAATAATTAAATCTGAAGAATAATCTAAGAATTTATACAACTGTATTCAGACATAGAGAAACTTAGCGACAGAAACAATATTTTTAACATAACAAAAGAAGAAAAATTAACAATTTTTAAGAAAGAAATTATAATAACTATAATGGTGGCACAAAAGGTAAACGAAAACGAGTGCCATTCCTTTGATGAACCATGAAAAAAAAATAGAGGAAAATTAAGAATAATTAGTGCTCAACCAATCAGTAATAGTAATAGGAGCACGGAAATCACAGCATAATAGACTGAATGATATTCCAAGAATTAGATCAATCGACCAGGAAAATTTTTTGGAACCTTAGAGGAAGCTAGAAAAGGATATAAATAGGAAGAAATTTAAATACTATCACTCTTATTAACGACAATTTGTATTTTTGTGTAGCTTTTTTGTTAAATAAAGTATCTTAAACACACACGAGTATTACAATATCATAAGATTGAAAAACCAATGCACCCACAGGAACAAATGTAGATAAATTGTCAAAGTGAAACTGAAACTGAATTTTTAAAGAAAATGATAGGTAAAATAAGAATCGATATACCCTGTAGAATTTATCTTTAAAATCCCGAAGAAGGGATAACTAATATTTCAAATTAAATGTAATGGTTTGTAATATAAATTTTCGTTGGTTGGATCTAGCTTAAAATCTAGAATAATATACAACGAAATCGTTATTTGGAATTTCCTGGAAGAGGATCAAATTTATTAATAAACGAATATATTTATAATTAATTACATCTCCTTTTCATGGTAAATCGAATAAAGTCTATTAGGCTTAAGAAGCCGAATTTACAACCATTATTTCTCTCACAAACCCTAATACCAGTATCTACGTATGTTTGAACTATTCATTTTAATATTCGATAACGGTAATGGTTTGAAATCCCGCCAAAACGCGATACTAGAATATGAAAAGCGGAATAGGCGGCAGCTATTTACTGTTAACCAACTAGATGAAACCGGAACATTTACATTTGTTTAAAATTTAACGATTACCAACCTCTGGTCGTGGTTTTGCGGCGCGGCTCGGGAATTTCCAGCTGGAATTCTACCTCAAAACAATGAATTCGATGCTCTTTTCACTGATGAATGGCCAATAAGCCAAAATCATTAAAGCGTTTAAGTTGTCTTGCTGAAAGTTCGTATCATCTCGATTAGGTATTTCAGTTCAATGGCATGGTTAATTAAGTGGTCTGCTTGAGGCAAAGACTACTTACTATACAGGCCCGACATAATACTTAGATAAACAGGTTCAGAAATAACAAATGTATACCTACAAAATGGTAAGTAAGTAAGTAAGTAAGTATATATTAAAGTCAAAAGATGATATGGATATATGAGAAGAATAGGCGAACGCTACTTAGTAAAACAACTATGAGAAGAGGAATGTGGTGGACCAAGAAATAGGCGAAATATTAAAAAAAGCGAGAAACTAGGCGAAACCTTTAGGAGTAAAATTATAATATATGACCAGATAACTGGAGAGAACGCAATAACACAGAACTCACCTCTCGATCGAACTAGATTGGAACGATGTTTCCACCTTCCATATCCCTACTTCAAGATATTAGTAATGCATCCTAGCTCTTCACAATGCGTTTTCTTAAACACGCAGAGATTCTTGTATACTGTCTAGGATCTAATATTTCCTTTGAATCTGTATATATATTATGGTAGCATATTATAATTGTGAAAACATAATGAAAACTAATTATAAAATATATTGATGTAAGTTTTTATAATTAATGAATTAAATTTTCTTACCTTATATCCAGTGAGTCTATATTAACATTTGAATAACTTTTAGTATTTTGACTTGAAAACTCCATCTTTACCGAAGAATAACTTCACAATTCTTCCTATTGGCCATCTGCAAGGCGGCGATGTATCATTTTTGATTAAAACAAATTTATCCACAGCTACTGGATTAGGTTTACATTTCCACTTATATTGTTGATGTAGTTCAGAAATATATTGTTTAGAAAATTGACGCCAAAATTAATGATATAAATACTGGACATGCTGCAGTCTTGAAAGGTGATATTGTGGAGTGTCTGTCAGTTAAAACACGATCAATGAGAAAATGTGAAGCTAAATTATTCGTATCATTTGACATACAAAATAGAGGTTTTCAGGTCAAAATACCTTCGGTTTGTATAACTAGAGTGTTAAACCCTTCATAAGTAAAATTATTATTACATAAAACTCTTATAACATGATGCTTGGTAGTTTTAACCGCAGCTTCCCATAAACGACCATCATTTGAAGTATACGGAGGATAAATTTCCAATTTAAGGGAAATTCAATTGATAATTCAATAATAGAATAATGCTCTCTATAAAGAAATTGACCTAATTCTCGCAACTTGTGACTGGCTCCTACAAATGTGCTCACGTTGGCCGAATATATGATAGAGGGTACACTTCGTCGAGAAATAAATCTCTTTAAATAGGCTAAAAAAAATTCTGTTGTTAAATCTGTATCCACCTCAATGTGAAGGGCTTTAGTACAAAAGCATACAAAAATGACTAAATAATATTGTATTAGCTTTGCACTTCTCTCTTTTTTGTTGAGGATTCAAAATGGACCCGCTTAATCAATACCGGTTATCTCAAATTAAATTTGAGGCTTTATTCTGTTGTCCGGCTCGAAAGACCAAAAATAATTAAAATTAAAATTAAATTTGGAATAAATCACATTAATTGATAATATACGAATAGAAGTGGACTGTAGATTTATTAGTTTTTAGTCAATACTATGTATTACATAGCAACGAACAGCATTTATTAATCAACTGTTAATGTAGACATACATATAAGTTCTAACTCACTCTCTACTCCGAGTTTATATTTATTTTGTAACAGAAATTTACAGCGATGAAGAAATATTTCTCATACCTACCTATTTTTTTATATCATTAACTTTTAAAATTATTATTTATACTTTTGACAATACTGATTTCCTTTAGATCAATCAACAAACCAAAAAATCCTCTCCCCTAATTTTTATCTTAATTTTACACCTATAATTTTATCATACTCGTAAAAAGGGTTTTTTTATTGGGAATTGTCCATAAAATAATTTCAGAATCCTTGACTAATTAAAACAATTGTCTCTGCTTGCAACTTTAAATTGAAACAGCTTTTATATTAATGTTGTCAGTGGCAAATCACCCTCAACAATTAAACTAAACTACAAAAACTTTGTAGTCTTGTCTCTTTCCAAATGTGCCAATAGCTGCTATTTTCTAACAAAAGAAATCTCAAATGGAGAATATTGAAGTTCAGAATAAAAAAAATGTTTCTCCAAAAAGAGAGAAAACACTTCACTACACTACATTCACAAATGTGTACAAAGTGTTTATATTCTTAATCTTAATTGTTTATTTTACAAGAAGCGAGTAGGTATATATTAGATAACAAGCAAATGGACTTATTTTTCAGTGGAGAAAATTCAGAATTTAAATTTTTCAAAGATACTTAAACTTGTGCAACTTTACAAATTTTAACTGGATCCACGAATTTATGGAACTTTTCAACATTTTAATTATCTAATAAATCAACATTGATATAGAATTCCTGGATTCTATTTCCTATTCCTCAGTTCCTAAAATTATTTACAAACCACGACCTGAAGCATTTTATGTTAACAAACACAATTGCGTTCAGCATTTTTAGTTTAAATAGTAAGTTTATTTACATTTGTGTGTATAAATGAAGGTTTAACTTCTTGGAGATTTAATAAAATTAAGTTTCATAAGGTTTGAAGTCTTAATATTGGCTTTCAATTGAATCAACCCAATTCAATACCATTGATCTAAAAGGTTGAGAAAAGTTATGAGTGCGGTATGCGTTCTTTTAACCTAGCTCTTGTTCATGTTGAGTTCTTTTATGCTTTCCTTTTGTATTCCGCTTTATTCGAAATGAGTAAATGAAAATTTTATAGTGCAGAAAAAAGTACCACAAAACCGGAAGAAGTCATTCAGCAATTACTTTTCCGTTTAAACATTGTTTATAATCAGATTTCGATAAAATAAAATAGTGTATGCTTTGTAGCTGTGTGACAAAATTAAATTTATTTTCGTCTAATTAATTGCAAAGTCTTGTACGTTTGTGTTAATAAACAACAGCTATTAAATTTGATATATTTATTTTTGCTGTTAGTATTGTATAACCAATAATATTGGCAATAGCTATAGGCAAATATTGGTTTCATGTTGCTAAATATAGAAAATCAACGTTCTGACAATACGATATTTAATTTATACGCTAGGAATAAGGTAATTTAATTTTATTTACCGGAAGCCAATTTGTTTATGTATTTAGTGGTTATGTATTTTTCAAATACCAATGTAACAGAACAAAAATATAAAATGTACAAACATTTTCAAACTGAAAAATCTAAAAACAAATTGATAAATTCCACATTATACGAAAAACAAAAAAAAACTAATGCAACATTCCATCAAATAAATCTACTTCCGGAGTGTCATTTTTCTTTCTACGCGCTCCTTATAAATAAGTGTCAAGAAAATCTTATATGTAAGTATCTTTTTCCATTTGGAAATGTCCATGCATCCTCATTGATATTCAGACAAGTTTTTATCCCGTTTTCTTATTCCTTTGGCGTCGATTCTGTGACTTCGCAGGATATTTTCTCGACCTAGAGGGGTCCAAATTCGATCATGAAGTACATTTTTTGAATATTTCATAAAATTTTAGGAATGCCAACGGTTCTCAGATACCTAGTTCCGGGAATTGGCGGATCCCTTTCATCTATTTATCAAGAATTGTTTTTTGAATGATCAAATTAAGGTAACCAATTTCGTTCCGCTGTTTATCTGATCGGACATTTTCTTTTCGAGCAATATTTTGATATATGAAATCTTTACTTAGTATCTATACTGCATTGGCATGCGTGTGGTATTCTTCTGGGATAAACAAACAATAAGCGGAAGCAGGAAAAGGTATAAAACCTTGCTAAACTATGGAACCTATAAATATGAAAGAAAAATAATTGAAATTTAGTTATTAATGCCAAACCAAAGACATGGAAATATTCAAGGAAAAAAATAATAAAAAATGCATACATATTAGATATTTAAATGGACAATCACCGGTTAGGAAGCTTATGAAAAATAATAACTGAGAATTAGTAATAAAAGATGAATATGTAATGGAGAAGTAGATAGAAGAACCTCAAAAACTGCTAAACAGTAACAGAAGAACGGAAGAAGAAGTAGGAAAAAGAATAGAAGAAGAACTTGAGGAGGAAATAACCATACAAGAGTTCCAAGAAACAGTAAAATAAAAATTGGTGTACTGAAAAATAAAGATAGAAAGTGGATAGACAGAGTATCTCCAAAAACTGTTAAACGCTAACTAAAGCACAGAAGAAGAAGTGGGAAAAAGTACAAGTAAAAAAATAACCCAAGAGGTACAAGAAACGATAAAATAAAAAAGCTGAAATTTTAGTTATTAACGCATAACCAAAGACGTAGAAAAATACCTAAAAGATACTTAATTGGGCGAGAAAAAAAAACACTAGTTAGGGATATAAAGTAAAACAATAGAAACAATCCAACCAAAAATCTTCAAAGGTCATTATACGAAACCTAAATTTCGATTTACTTATTAATTCAAATACCGGCGGAGATGTTCGAAATACCTGAAAGTTCGATTTTATAAGTTTATAAATCTAATCTTGAAATGGCTCATCCTGTATCTTACATTGAATCAATTTATGTTGTAAGCGTGTTATATATTTCTCTGATTCCTTTACTCGTTGTAAATTCATTTTGTTACTCTTTTACAAATAATCTACGCCAACATGGAGAAAGGAACTGAAAAGGTATTTATTGAAATTTGAAACGATTCGTTTTTGAAAAGACTAGAACTGAACTAATTTGCTTTGAGGTAAACATAACGCAAAAGAGCTGTGTGCTCCCATAAACGAATAACGACCATAATAATGCTATTTGTATTTTCGCTAGACTAAATTTCATGCACATGCATACAAAATATTAGAAGCAAATTAGAAGCAAAATAGTGAATATATACGCCAGCAACCGTGATGTTATTCAATCATTTGTTCAAAAACCAATGTTATATATCTACAATATTGAAAATCTCCTACATCAAAAAGTTAAATTCGAGCCCCCTAGACAACTGTAGTAATAGCAGCTATATATTGTCCTCCCGAACATAACATTAAGCATGAACAGTTTACTGAATTTTACAAAACGCTTGGTAATCGATTTCTCGCAGGCGGAGATTACAACGCCAAACAAGTTCTTTGGGGCTCCAGGGTAATTACTCCTAGAGGGAGGCAACTTTATAAAACGATAACAGACAACAAACTAAAATATTTATCAACGGGTGAACCAACATATTGGCCAAGCGACAGAAACAAAACACCAGATTTAGTTGACTTTTGCGTTATGAAGGGAATTAATATGAATTATGTTGCAGCTACTTCATGCTTCGATTTATCCTCGGACCACTATCCGGTATTAATTTCACTGAACACAGAAATAATAGTGAAGGAGTCTCCGCCATCATTACATAACAAATTCACTAATTGGGACAATTTCAGAACATCACTAGACTACAATCTGAACATCAATATCCCATTGAAAACGAAAGAAGAGATCACTAAAGCAGTGGAAAACTTTACAAAAACTATCCAAGAAGCCGCCCGGCAAAACACCCCAAAAATAGCACATAGAGAAAAAAACAAGGACTTACCCAACATAATTAAAGAAAAAATTGCTAATAAAAGAAGTCTTCGAAAAATATGGCAAAACACAAGATCTCCGACAGACAAAACGATATTAAATAAAGCAACTCAGGAACTAAAAAGAATTCTTCACTCTCAGAAAAATAATTGTATTCATCAATACTTACTTAACTTAGATGCCACAAAAGCCTCAGAATACTCCTTATGGAAGGCAACTAAAAAACTAGGCCGTCCTCAACTTCATAACTCTCCCATCCGTGACGTTAATGGCCAATGCATAAAAAGTAACAAAGAAAAAGCCGCAATATTTGCAATCCACCTAGAAAAAGTCTTCCAACCTAATCCCTCACAGATGCACGAACACGAAAATAACATCAAACAATATCTTGCTGCTCCATCCCAGTTAGAACCTCCTATTGATAAAATAACAATCAACCAAGTTTAGAAAGAGATAGAAATTCTGAATTTGAGAAAATGCCCTGTTCACGATCTAAAAACAACTAAAATTCTCCAAGACCTTCCGATAAAAGCAGTAAAGATGCTAACAATAATCTACAACGCCATAATAAGAACCGGATATTTTCCAGTGCAGTGGAAACTTGCACAAATAATCTTGATTCCAAAACCTGGTAAACCCGCAAATGAGACCTGCAAATGCGATCACGTCATACAGACCAATAATTGCTAAAGTTTGGATTTTGTGAGGAACACGCAACCATCGAACAAGTCCAACGCATTACCAACAAAACCATCATCAAGACCTGGAAGATAAAAAGTACTGTTCTGCCATTTTTCTTGATATAAGCCAGGCATTTGATAAAGTCTGGCATACTGGGCTACTGTTCAAAATCAAAAAAATCCTTCCTCTCAATTACTTTCTCATCCTCAAATCCAACCTTGAAAACCTAAATTTCATTGTAAAATATCAAGACGAATTCTCAGTACCCCACCCTATACACGCAGGAGTTCCTCAAGGTAATGTTTTGGTGCCGCTTTTGTACCTTCTGTACACATCCGACCTACCCATATCAAGTAACATACTTGCTGCAACGTTTGCCGACGACACCGCACTCTTAGCTTCACACTCAGACCCTCAAACCGCATCGCGAATTCTGCAATCAAACCTGGACAGATTAAATAAATGGTTAAATACATGGCGAATCAAGGTCAACGAGGGTAAATCCATTCATGTGACCTTTACTAATAGACGCGGTAACTATCCCCCAGTCACCTTAAATGATCAAGGAATACCGCAGAGTGAGGAAGCCAAATACCTTGGAATCCACCTGGACAGAAGACTTATCTGGAGAAAACATATCTTCACTAAAAGAAAGCAGCTTGGATTTAAACTCAGGTAATTATACTGGATGATTGGCAGAAACTCTCAACTATCTCTCGAAAACAAGCTGTTGGTATATAAAGTCATACTAAAACCCATTTGGACTTACGGACTACAGTTATGGGGATCAGCGTTGGCCTCCAACATCAACATCATTGAAAGATTTCAATCTAAAGTTTTAAGAATGATAACAGATGCCCCATGGTTTATATCCAATCATGCCATCTCTCGTGACGTAAATATTGCCTCGGTCAGAGAAGAAGCCAAAGTGTTTAGTGAAAAATACAATAAAAGACTTAAATCTCATCCAAATAGTTTAGCCAAAAATTTTGTGTCAGAACCAATTATCAGACGTAGACTTAAAAAGTTTACCCCTTATGATATCGTAAATAGATTTTAGGATAAAATTTTAAATTTATGACTCACTCTCAATTTACTATAGTTTTTAATATTATTTTATTATTAATTTTACATATGAATCGCAATTATACACTATACGTTATATACATTTTACAATTTTATAATTATTTAATTCCATACTACTTGTTTTACAATTTTAACTACATATGTACATTCTATCTATTATGTCATTAAGTTTTTTAGTCCTAATTCGTACGTAGTTATAACTAGTATATTAAGGGGAAAAACCAGAGGGTTTTCACCCCACAAGACATAAGTTCGACATAACATTTACTAATTGTTCTAGTTTTTGAACAGATTGTAAATTAATTAGGATAATAAAATAAAAAAAAAAGTCATAAATCATATTTAAATAGATCCGAAGTAAATAATAAATAATGCGAGATTTTAAATGATCTTGAAATGGTGATACTTTTACTATGTGACCGACAATGTCTCTTCCTTCTGTCTTGATTCTGCGTCGATGCTCATCCGTCGGAACTCCAAACATGTTAAATCGGTACAGTCTTTTGGTTGCCAGCCCCGCTGAATTTATTTTTATTTTTACGTTCTGTTTAAGTTGATAAACAACAAATTATAACTGATCCAAAACATATTGACCAAAAATTACAAAATAACCCCATCTAAATAACTAAATAAAATTCTCCACAAACTACACAAAGGACGCTAAGGTGCTATTCTCATTTAAATAAATCGCAACTTGCTTTTCCAAAGGGTTTACTTAAACTTAGGCACTTTTCACTAAATAAATCCACACTGAGACAAAATGGCCAAAACACTAAAAGGAGTCTTCCCATTAGAATTTCTGCCAATACATAAGATGTGAGATTAATAATCTTAACAAGACTCTCATATGAAAATCGTCTCGTCTTTCGCTTCACGTTTGGAATTCCTTCGTGTTAATTTTACTATAACTCGGTTGACCAATGACAATCCTAAGACGTCACAAACTACCATTTTTTGCTTTTAGAATCCCGCCTTTTTACGTTTATTATTATTTTTAATATTCCAACACAAAATGTGTCGATAAAATATAAGTACATCCCCTATTTATAAAATGTATGATTTAATTTAAATTTTAAAACTTTTTGTTCTTTCTTAACTTCAATAATCTTTTATTATTGCAGTTTCTATAAATCGCATTATAGACAAAACTTGACTCAAATGGTCATTTGCATATAATACAATTTATCCCGTTGGAATAAAATCCTGCGGATAGCAAGTAAGTAATTTGTAAATTGAGTAAATGCTCTGGTGATTAAACGAAAATATTGTGAGCTCGTTGAATTCTTTAATTTCTTGCCATAAAAACAGCGCCTCGTAAAAATGTGAAGAGCGGAATATTCGCGAGAGAATGCTTGACGTTTTATATAGTGTTTATATTGTATTCATGTTACATTCAACCCATTCAGAGAATTCAATACAAAAAGCATAAAACTGGCGACCCTTATCCATTTACAAGACAAACGAAAAATAAGAAATAAAATGTCACCTCCCCTTTTTTTAATTTCGAGTTTTTGAGCGACATCAAAATAGTTTTCTTTTTGAAGAAACGTTCAGAAAAGTTTTCTGAACTCGAAAGATCCTTTGTATCATAAGAGTTTGAAAAATAAGAAAAAGTTAGAAGAGGAATTAATCAATTTCAAACATTCCCAAAGTACAGTTCATATTTAATATTCATGGAAAAGCACTAATGAACTCATACCTATTAAAAATATCCCTTAGATTTTCTTTTCAAAGACTTTAACGAAAGCTTTAAAAAATTATATTATAGGAATGTTCCTCTAGGGCTATAAAAATACAAGTGCCGTATTTAACCAAAATTTGTATACAGAACTCTCATTGGACTAGCATAATATATTTACTACTTGTTTAAAATTCAAATGAATTCTAAACAAGTCTATTTTATTTAGTTTATAAAATTTCACTAAATAAAAATTCGGTCAAAACTAAAAGCGGCCTTCAATAAAGCACATCTACTGCATGAAAAGGTAGACATCATTATCTTTTTAAACATATAGCAAACAGAGCGAATAGTGGCCGGTGAAAAGTACCGCCGTCGAGATGCACACGAAATTCATAATTTTTTATCAATCCCATTTACGTTTTTTCAAGCGATAAACTTAGTAGTGCAGAGCCGCATTAAGCTAACGATGGATTTTAAAAGTAAACACTCATTTTTTTAAAAATCTTCAACAAACCAGAAGAAAAATCTGATGAAACTTTTAGAATTTTTTACACTAACCGTATATTCGATTACTTTATAAATAAATATTTAATGAACTATAAATTATTATGAAATATAGGGTATTACATTAATATGACACAAATTTGCTCGTGATAAAATCCGCATATATTACATACACCATGATTAAGGTTTTATTTTCGCAACCGTGACACAAAATGCAAAAATTGCATACGCGTACTTAGAACAAAAACAAGCATTTTTCTGTTCCCATTGAAAATATTTCCGTCTTGTGATGTATTTCAACCGCCAACCAGAGTAAAATGTTTCCTGTCTCGATGAATAATGCACGTAAGCGTGAAAGTAGGAACGCAAAAATTCTACATGTGCCCGTTACAAGTATAACACAGAAATAAAATGAAGAAAATGGAACAGTGATAGAAAAATCTAAAATTGAATACTAATATAAGTAATTAATTACTAAATTAATTGTTTTAACTCTTACTTTATGGAAATTATTCATAATAAATATTGAAAGATAGACAATACTTATTTTCTGTCTTGGAAAATGGTATATTGTCAAATACCGAAACCTAGGTAGATCTTAATACATATTAAAACGCTTTGGAAGACTGTGGAAATTCAAGATACCAATATATTTATCTTCCCATAATAAATTACTTATTTAAACGCAAAGAATTGATGTCTGTATTCTAAATTAATCTTCTGTGAAAATTTCGAAAGCCCAATACTCGAACAAGGACTTGTAATTAAATTTCGGAAATTGAGAGTGGCACAACTTCATTATAAACTTGTTTTAGGTGGAAGTTCATTTAAACGTAAGTTTTAATTGTTAAACTGCAGCTCTGGAAGTTAATGGAACACCCTATTTTTTACAGCAACACTGGGAAATTTTTATATATAAATGTATAAAAAAATACATTTAAATATAAAATAAATTGTCATTTACTTAAAACTGTAACGTACTTAATAATTTAAAGCAAGAATATTATGTCGAAGAATAATTATGAGCTTTAACAAATCATTCGTAAATTCTAATTATAATTCGAAGTCTTGAAGTGTATTTATAATCTTAAATTACCTCCGTTACGTTACTAATTAGGAAGTTTAATCACCTTTAATTGCCTGTTTGTTTCTATCCACTGAACGGATATTTTCTTTTAATTCCTCTTTTATTACCTAGTTGGAATAATTAAGAGGCCATTTTTCAAGTTCACCAAAACGCTTTCTGATCATCTATTGTTAAACAAGCAGCAGCATTTAACTTTAGTCTGTCCTATATTAAGAATCGTTAAAACGGTTCTAAGTATTAAAAATTCTATTTGTCTGAATGATAATGTAATAAATGTTTATTAATTAATTCGAAAATTATTTTATTGCACAATGGAACAAAAATTGCATATAATCATCAGATATCAAATAAACCCAACTTTTAATGGTATATTATTTGAATCAATATTTATTTTATTTGTATCATCTGTGTGTTATAAAGAGTAGAAAAGGTATTTTTTTTTATTTTCGATATTTTAGAATTCAATCATACTCTTTAAGTTGTTCTATTCCCTGTGCGGATTTTTTGGCAACTCAAATATATTTTATTCAAAATTATGTAGCAAACTTGTGTCATTGATTGATGTTCTCCTGAAATAATAAATATTTTACTTATATAATGAAAAATCAACCTTCTTTTTTAAAAAGGTTAAAAGCACCCTAAAAACATAGTTAATATGAGCTTTTTTTATTATAGAAATATGTAGTAATTGTTTTACAAGGCATAGACTCATTTTTCGATTACCGTGTCCCAAAAAACTGATAATACTTACCAGAAATGGGGTTTTTACATTTTTAAAATTTCAAAAGTGTCTACATACCTCAACTTAATATAGTTTTTATCAGCTTACCTGAAAAAATAAATATTAATTAGTACTTCTATAAAAAATAAAGAATTAAAGTTGCAAAAAAAAAAGTATTTACAATAAGTGCAGGCAGTCTTGAGATTCACATTTTAACATACAGCATCTTCAGGAACGCAATGCTAAACCAAAGTTATTTTTTTAATTGGAATACCCTGTATGTTTCTACATTTTTATAAACCTCTGGAGTTAATTTCAACGATATATCACACTTCATTCTATTATGTTTAATAAAGGATCTACAACCACCTGAAAATCACATTTTTTTAATTTAGTTGTCTGTAGCAGCCAAAACGTTGAAAATCAATAAAAACGGCTTACATGTCCCTATCTTAACTTTTCAAGTTCTATACTATAGGATTAAAAAATGTTTGATACAGAGTGATCAAAAATCAGATGCGATTTCTCTGTTTCAAATATTTTTTAATGGCATCTGAATTAAAAAAAAATGTGATTTTTAAGTGGCGGTAGATCCTTTATTAAATGTAATAGACGTCAAATAAATAAAGATAACTTTGGCCTTGCACTCTGTTGTATATTTGGGACTAATCTTTAAAATGTGAATCGAATCTCAATACTGCCTACACTTTTTGTAAATACTTTTTTTTTGTAATTTCAGTTCAGCGAACTAATCGAGCTTTGCCACACTAATGCCTCATTATATATATATTATAGTAACTAAATTAAAATGAGATTTTAGAGAAGTTGAAAAATATTTTGAGATCTTGTAATAATTATACAAATTTCAATTAAAATTAATATCAAAATTTCTAAATGAAATTAGATTTGTATTAGACACCAAAATTTAAATAATAATAAAAAAGATAAAAACAACAATTAAAGAGACGCATCATCAAAACAAAATCCATATAGACCAAGATCCACCGTGCCTTTTTAATCGTGATTATTAACAGGCAGAATTTTTGTGAGTAGCTTCGTTTTAACGAGACGCCAAACTTTTTCCTCTACGAAAACTCTCGATAGTGGTAGCTAATAGAGTGCTCAGCTGTTAAACATTTCGTTTTGGTGATGGTCCAAAACGTACCATTTAATTTGTAGGACAATGTGACGATCAAATTATATAAACACTAAAAAAATCAGAGCTAGTTCAACTTGTTAGTAATAATTTTATACGACCTTCTTCTTAAGAAGCGAGGGACGCTTCTATCAATGGAGTTTTTTATCAAATTATCTCAAGATTCGCCAAAAAAACAAAAAAAATTGGACAATATACTAAGAAATATTTACATATTTTCCAAATGTTATTCATATGTGCTAGATATTATTCTGTTTCAATATTCATATATAAATACATATAACAATCATTTTCATGTACTTTTTATTCTTCTGATGTTCTCAAATCATACATTCAGCACATAAAATCCCCACAAATAATACGTTGGACATATGTTGTTAAAAAACGATCAATCTTAAATCTCTTAGACTGAAAGTAAGACATACTGGTGAATCGACGTTTCTGATCCACGCACACATTCTGTCAATAACCTTGAAAAAGGCCGGATCGGTCGACAAAATGTCTTAAACCCGAATTATTATGATATGATTCGATCTCTGCCACGAACGGTCTTTTCAATTCCACTAAACGACAATGGCGTGCTTACATTTTCAACTAAAAAAAGGTCATTTCTTTACAGCTTATCTTAATTGTCTTAGGTCGCTGACTGGTTGTCGGAAAGTCCAAAAAGTACAATCAGCCAAACTAGCTATTTACCCGGATTAATATTGCATAAAGAACGTTTCGATTTTTTTTATAATATAATTATTGTAATTAAAAGTTTGTTGTAAATGACGTCAAACCAATAGAAACCCAGATATGCAACAATGTTGCCAATAATCAAATCCTCCAACTATCTCTACTATTAAAAATATTGATAGAAAAAAGAAACGGATCTGCAGTTCGCAGATTAACGAAATTCATGTTAATTAATATTTTAAAGGTACCGAGTGTTCAAATTGCCCTACATTCAGAGTATGTTATTTGAGGCTAATAAAAAATAGATATAGTAAACAATACAGTTTTCTATGAAACCAACAACACTACCCACAAGTCTTCAAAATCTTTTGTCTTATGGTTGCCAGTGTGGATATCAAATCACTATAAAAATTTACTCCCAGAATTATTTTTCTGGAAAAAATTATATATTAGTTCCTTTTTCTTTGGTATTAACATTTCTGCGAGACAAGTTTTTATTTAGATATTTAAAATGAGTTAAGCAGGTATTTTGAAAGGAAGAATAATATCATCAACAGAAGAAGTATACCATATCTTCAAATAAATTAGCTCCAGAAATTGAACGGAAAATTCAAAAAGTTGATACGAAAGACTTGTTATACTAAGAAAAATGTCTCAATTAGCTACATATTCCTCAACATCATCAATGACAACCCTTTTTTCATTAAATTTAGCTGTAATAAAGTTAAATTGGCCCCCAGAAACTTTATTTACTAAATTCAAAACAATAATTCGAACAAGTGGGAGCGCGAGCGACCATTTCGGTTTTCATCACCGAAATCTCGAGGGTTTCAACTCCGCAAAAAAACACTTTAGAAAATATACAAAGCGCGCATAATTTTTCATTAGGCACTGAAATGTCGCTGGTTGAACTTTTTTAAGCATAAATTTTGTTATATCATGCACGCAAAAAATTAAGCTGAATTGTATTAGCCCCTTTCGGTCGATGTAAATAAGCTTTAAGTATGGCTATTGTACTGTTTAGGTTTAAATATAAATGGAAAATGAGGGATAACCGGCAAACACAGGCACGTTCGCCGCTTTTTTTTCGAAGAAATATATTTTAAGAAAATCCCTCCGTTTCATAAGAAAAAGTTTCAAAAGTTTTTTCCCCAATTCTCGGTTGTAAGAAGTAAATGATTAATATACTTTACAAAACATTTCTCTAAATCAGAATCATTTTACTTTTCAACGTAAAACATTAAAAAGGAAATTGCTTTTTATACGAAATATTTTATTGGAACTTTAAATTATTTTTTTATATATATAAATATATAAAATAAATAACCTTAATCCTGATATCACAACTTATTTACGACTGTTAAATTTACACTTTTTCCAGTATAACAAAATTAGAACAATTCACCAACATCTGAAAAAATCCTCTAATCTCGTTCAATAATAAAATCGCAACACGACTGCTAAGAGGTCCCTCAGTTACGGCCTAACGCTTCCTCTTTTATTCTTGATGCTTACTTTTCATTGTATTTCCCTTCATTCGGTCTTTTTCTTTGTGTGCGCCCAAATCATAATTCGTTTTTATTTGTCTCCACGAACCCGCTCACAAGTATCATCATTGTTTCATTAGTAAAAATAAAACTTGATAGAGGCGAGTAATCCTGAAAGGAAGGATACACTCTGTAGGGTGTCAACACAGTGGCAGCAGAAATTTCAATCCATCACTTATTTCAAAAACAAATAAAATAATTGCAACACAAATATAAAGCGAAACATAATTTATTGAAAAATAATTACAAAAATTAGTAAACGCAGAAAGAATAGCTAAGGACATAAAATGTATGGAAGGAAACATGCACATCTTGTCAAAAGTCAAAAAATATTTCAAAAAACACTAAAAAACGAATACATTGTCACAGAAGTGGCCTTGTGATAAAAGCTCAAACACCTCCACCATCTCACGAAACACCCTTGGGTCGTGCCAATTAAAAGGACACTGTTACCATGCCACAACACATCCCTTGTTTATGCGGTAATGAAAGGGGTTGATAAAAATGATTCAACAAAGGTCAACCTCCACCATGTCATAGATTGGGCCCTCTCCACGGTTTCCCTAAGTGTGTAAGAAGTGCAGTAAGAGACGACGAGTTCAGCAACAATTACAATTGAAAAAAGATAACAAAAATGCTCAACAAATATATAAAAATGGTATAATAAAGAATTCTTGCCAAGGGATGCTTTTAAGGGGACTCCTGTTGCATTTGGTACTTAGTCACTAAGTAAACTTTTCCGTGGTGTATAGTCAACACCACGAGAACCGCTAATTTTACCACCCCACAGTGGAGACTTGCTTTAATCCCCAGACGGGGACCCCTAACCTAAAGAGAAAAGAGAAAAGAGAAAATGCTACTTGGATAAGAAATCCAATTGAAGAACTAAGGAAACTACCTGGAGGATCGAAAATAACAAATATAATAAAGACACAAAGAATAAAGTGGTTTGGACACGTGTCGAGATTAAAAGATGGAAGACCAAAAAACAAATTTTATAGGAATAACTGGAAGAATAAAAAGCGGAAGACCTTCATGAAGTGGTTGCAAATGGTACAGAAAGACTTGGAAGATTAGGGAGAAATAAATTAGCAAGAAAAGCGGAAAAGAAACAACAATGGAGGAAAACATGTTATCAAGCCATTAGCCTTCTTGGCCTGGTACAGGTATTTAATTCCCATTCTTATTAAACCTGACTATTCGTTACTATATCCAAGAAGATCGAAAGGTAAGTCACGTATTATTGTTGAAAAAAAAAATATGATTGAACTTTACTAACAAAATATTAGATCTAATTTAATCTGAGTAATTAAAATATTGAAACAATTCGGGATTGTTTAAGTACAGTGCAACGAAAATTCATCAAAGCACTGATTGTAAATGTATGTGAATACAAATGCCATGGAAATGTTACGTCTTTGGACTTTTTTAAAACTTGATTTCTACCTACCACTGGACTGAAGCTCGTCGGCACTTCCTTCCTGGAAAGGTTCGCAATAAAAGCTTGAGTCAATTAATTTCGAGAAAATGCTTTCCTTTGATGTATCTCTCTTGACGAAAATAAGGTGGGGTTTTTTTGGCTTTTGTATTCTTAAAAGTTAAACCGCTCTTTGGCCATCGAGACTTTCTTTATTATAAAGTGGGTTTTTTATGTTAAAACGATCGTATTTAGGAAGGAAATAATATTCATATCAACGTCTTTGACGAAAACGCACATGGATTTGGGTTTTCCCTGAAAAATTACCCTTTGATGTATAAATTCGATTTTCTAAGAATTGATTATTATACGGAAGGTATACAATTACTAAAATACGACAAGTTTATTCCTCAATATGCACTCTGACTTTCAAATTTTTACCACGAAAAAGATTTGCTGCATGTTTCTATAAAGAACGAAATATTAAATGGTCTTACAGATGTACATTGTGGTAACTAATTGCTATTAAAGGAAGAACTAACTCTAAAGACCTGTATCAAAAGAACTATCCAAAAAGTTTCGTTAAAGCTAGAAAATGGAACTTAATCGAGTAAAATAACAACCCAAAGCAAATTATCAATACATATATTATTTGCTGCTACTAACACTGAATTAAATTGCAATCCAGGAGTTAAGTAATTAACTAATAAATAATACATGCATTTCGAATATTACCATTTAGAACCAATCTACCTATTTATAATCCTGCAATGGAAGAGAGGCGTTACTATCAATAACTCTAGAGATTATGTACCAAATGGATCTTCACCGTTTATTATTGCGTATAAATTACTTACAATCTAATATTTTTTTACGTATATTGAATTTTGTTTAGAACCATTGAAGCTCTAGACTTTAATAAAATGGAAAAATTCCTTTAGTCGTGGTGCAAAGTAAATCTAAACCAATCAATTGTGATTTTGGGGATGTACTTTTGATACGTCTTTGCTACAGACATCGTATTTATTTTTCATTATCGGGCGATTTTCTTAGAGAACAAAGATACATTTTTTAAGACATTGTTCGTTGTGGATTTTCCATTCGATACATTCCGCTTTTTCGTTCTAAGTATTCCATTTAATTGCCCCAACGGCATTCGTTATTTCATTATTTTTTATGTCAATATAAAAATGAAAAATTGTTTTCATTCAAGTTTTTTACTACAAAAGTAAATCAATTATGAATTCAGGTTCAAAGAGCTGCTGCTTTGATAAAAAAAGTATCAGTCAAATTAGTAACGAAAAAAAAATGTATCATTACATTTCGGCATGTAATAGCTTTGATTGTTCTGAACTCATGTCTGTTATATTTTTTAATTGTTGATGTACCTAAAGAGAATTCTAGGAAAGACCAAATTTAATATTTTGACAAACGAGGAGATAACGAAAACAATTAAACAAAAATGAATAAATCGGAAAGAGGAAAAGTGGAAAAGTGGAAAAGAAGCAACAATTCGCTTGGGCAACTAATGAGGATGGAGCCAATAATTGTAAAAAAAAAGGGAGAGATTTGTATTTGAGATATAAAATTTTAAATTAATATTAAATCTAAAATATTTTAAATCAGGTGCAAATTAAAATGAATACTACAAAAATTTAAATTCACAAAAAAACAACCAAAAATTAATTTTAAATACATAAATAAATAAATACATATGTATATCACAGGTTGGGTTTATCCTTATGGTAAATCAACATGGAATTTTTAAAATACTTTTACCGGTTTACATACGACTGATTTATAATGAATAATAAACGAACTAGAAATTTTTATTTGTTGCACTTAACTTTGACGTAATTGACAGCGAATTATCAATAGTAGTTTTTCCAGTAAGTAAAGAAGTATAATATCTTTTTAATTCAAAATTAATAGTTTATTTGGGTGAGTGTAAATGTTTGCAACAGAAAACTAGTAAATAGTTCGTTTTCTCATCAAATTTCTGTTTTTGCGAGAATCTGGACAGAAAAGAGTCTAGAGTTAAAGGATTATTTCACAAAACAAAAATTTACAAAGCTTTGAAACACTTCACTGTTCAATGAAGATTTTAAGAATAGAATTAAAGCATACATCACTTTCACCTTTTTAGTAAAATTTGAGGTTAGGTGACCAATGGTTTGACATTCCATACAATTCATTTTTATATAAATATAATTTTCAGACAACATGGATTTTTTGATAGTACATGATAATCCATTAAATTATTTATGTAATATGAAATTCATATTCATTTTCCTTTATAATTTAAATTATGGAATTTCATAACTTTTATTATGTATTTTAAATAAAAGGATCGTACAGATTAAATAATTTACCCTTTTTTAATATCATATTGGTTTTCCCAACGTTATTTGCTTTAATATTAATATACAGATTGAAAATAAATAATTTCATATGTTGGTATACTTTTTTTAATGGCACTCGGAGATTATCCATTCAGCCAGACACTCTGCTTGTAATTTCTAATATATTTATCTTTTATACATTCAAGGATATGCACACACATTCATACCACACCCATGCCCAAGCCGTTACCCGAACCATGCCGGGAAATGGTATGCTTAATCTTTTTAATTCAACAATTCAACACTTGTTACTGAATTTATGTGAATAACGTCAGCTTATTAAAATAATTTATAGATAAATCATCCTTAATTTCACTTATCCGAACTAACAAACATAGAGATAGAAAAATATAGAATTTTTTAATATTTGTTTTATAATATCGAGGATCATGTACTTATTTTTTCAAATTTCATAAAATAAATCCCCTTGCAATATATATGTATATGATGAGTATAACAAAGGTTACGTATTGGTGCGTACACACTTAGTAATGAAAGAAAAGGCCAAATTTTGTACTTCAAGTGTGTAAATTCTTTAATAGGAAGATTAGTGTTAAAGAAATATATGTATGTATATTTCTCAAGTCAGACAGGTCGAGCGCTTTCGGCAATACAATGCCATCATCAGGACGACTAAAATAATTGTTAAAACATAAATAAATAGTACATAATGAGACTTATGATACTTACAATATTATACAAACTTGAGGGCAAAAGGTTGATTATAAAATTCTATTTAAAATTCTATTTCTATAGCCGTCAATAACAGTTTTCAGCCAAAAATTATTGATAAAGTTCTCCATAAATTTAAACTAAAACGTAAAATCTAACAAGCTTATAATGTTAATTCTATTCCTTCAACTGATTTAAAATATTTTTCATTACCTTATCTAGGAAAAATTTCCCATGACATTTCCAAAGTCTTCCGCAATTCAGACAACATCAGGATCTCATTCAGAAATAACCTTTCCATTAAATCTATACTTAGTCACACTAAAGACCCCCTTCCTATTCTCGACAAAAGTGGTATTTATAAGCTATCTTGTGCTGATTGTAACTCAACTTATATTGGTAAAACCGTACGAAAACTTGACATTCGCATCAAAGAACACATCAGATACCCCGACAAGTCCACCTTTGGACACCATCTAAATTTTAATAATCATAATTTCAACCCCTCTGAAAATGTCAAAATTTTACATAATATCTTTAATTGTAACTTCAAACTTGATCTTCTCGAAGATCTTGAAATCCTTCGTGAACTAAATAAACCTTCCTCTTCCTGCGTAAACACCCAAATTCATTTAAATATTAATAAATTCAATCCTATATTCAAAAGCTTGTAAATGTGTGATAAGTAGTCACTCCATTCCCTCTAAATTTCAATACCCCGTCATCTTAGTCACCTGTCAACCTATTCTTCTTTCCTGTTCCACCTTCATCCTTTGGTAGTCTCATATGTCATTTCTTCTTTTCTACTATCCCGTCCTCTTCCTTTTTCCAAATTTCAAATTTTCACCTCACTTTTTGTTCAAAATATTGTAAAAACCGCATGGTCACATTTTCACAAAAAAATTTTAATTTTAACTAATTTCATGCTTTTGAAGCACCGGTTGTCTTTGATAAAGACAACATTCAGGCCTGGTCCTCTAAAAACTATTAAAATGTTACACTCATACATTTCATTGATGTCATTTAAGATACTTAATATGGTTTTGTTCCTGCTAAAAATGTTTTAAATAGAATTTTATAATCAACCTTTTGCCCTCAAGTTTGTATAATATTGTAAGTATCATAAGTCTCATTATGTACTATTTATTTATGTTTTAACAATTATTTTAGTCGTCCTGATGATGGCATTGTATTGCCGAAAGCGCTCGACCTGTCTGACTTGAGAAATATACATACATATATTTCTTTAACACTAATCTTCCTATTAAAGAATTTACACACTTGAAGTACAAAATTTGGCCTTTTCTTTCATATATGTATATGACTACATCCAGTGTTATTTAAAACATTTTCATGCTTTTGGAGATCCTACTAACACTAAATGGATATTCGTTGCGAATAAATTTTAATACCGGTGACGTGAATTCAGAAAATAAACAAAACTACTAAATACTCCAATTTAACTTTACAAAAAGATCAGGCTAATCCACCAAAAAAATTAATATGTAAAATATAAATTTTCTGTCCGTGGTAATTTTGTTGGAAATTTCTTACTCTTGTGAAATAATTTGAATAATCTAGTTTATGCAATCGTGTCAATAAATTCAAATGATCAACTTTTATTTTTATTTTCGAACGCTGCTGTGACTTTACCTGTAGGCGTAGAAAATTAATTCTGCCAACTGCGTTATCCAGTGTGGGATTTATCGACAACATCGAGATGATTGATGACGAGGTTTAATTTAAGAAATTACAAAGCTAGTCGTATTTATCATCGGATGTTGAACAGGTACAGATGCTCTCATCGACTTTATGAAATTTGATGATCGTTTATCATGAGCCACAACATGGATGCTGCTCTTGGTTTGTTCGAAGGTGATTAAAGGGGAAATATGAAAATTGGTTGCTCATTTTATGGGCTTTTGATGAATTAGTCGGATACTTTGCCCCTGATGCGATCTGCAAGAGAAAATATCGTAAACCGCGAAAGGTATTTAATCATGGAAATGAATTAAAAAAGTTAATATTAAAAAGATAAACAGATCACATAAATCTTTGTCTGACTCAAATTATTGTTACTTCCAAACAAATGTTTTGAAAGTGTTACTTTCATGAAATAAAAATAAACTGCATTATTTCTTCTATTTGAAATTGTAATGAGACTTTAATTAAATATCTAATTTAATGCTAGAGCGCTCTCTGTACTAGTACTCTGTATTAGATATCCGAAATCTAAATGCTTTAAATCATTAATTGATTGAAAGGAATTTTGACGTCCTGAATTTGATTAATATACAGCTAACAACGTGACGTGTTTGTATGTTCAGCACTAATTTATGGAATACATGCAAATGTCAAATATATGCATGTGCAAAACCCTTGTTAGAACAATGCATATAACTTTATCACTCCTTCTCATAAAAAATCACACCCACTTTTAAAAAACATAAAGAACTGATACTATTTTCAGTTATTCCTATTGATAGATATCTCATTTATTAATATATGAATCAGGTCTATTATATTTAATGGTCTTCTTAATAAATATTTTTGGAGCTACAAAATGATTCAAGTAACAAAAGAATTCCGGATTTATGTATAAAGACAAAAAAATCAACAATAAAGAAGAATGAAACACGACTGTATCCTCTATGTTTAAAATATATGAGATACTTTGTAGGTGTGAATGGGCCCTCAGGACTCATATTTCATATCATTTTGGTCAGTTATATAAAGTTGGATGTTTGGGGTTGAAATGTTCGTAGTTGATGCTGTTCACTGCTCTTGGGAAATTAACTACTAATTGCATTTTTTATGTTGTCGTCTACTTCCTCAAATTCGCCAGAATTTACTACAAGTTAAATTTTCACTCACGTCTCATCAAATGATTAATAAATTAATATGTACATATGTATATTCAACCTTGTAGGCAACGATGTGTTAAGTTTGATTATTAGAATTGGTTCATCTAGACGACAATACTTCCACAAATAAAAAGCTGCCAATGATCTACAACCCCAAAGCATAGAAGTTTCGTTTAGAAATAACCTACAGCCAAAATACCTGAACGATAAATTAGAAGTTTGTGTGGTACAAGCGGCAGATAGGAATTTAACGTCGTAAATAATAAGTATAATGCTAGTTTATGTCTCCTAAGTATGCAGTGCAACAAATTTATTAACAAAGCAACATTTTTATAAGTTGCATAAATTTCATACTTTAGTTTAACCGGGATCAATTTGTGCATCCCAGTCCATTTATCAAACAAAATTAAAACATGAGCGCACATCTCATTAGTATCTAAATATTTCCGAAAACAGTATTTATACTAAGCCGGCACGATTTTTATAAAATAAGGAAAAGTATGTATTAGAAAGAGAGAGAAGCTTAAGGAAATCAGTGAGTGTGAGAGAGAGAGAGGTGAAGTTTCGCTATTTATCGGTAAATATCACAGTATCGCCCTGTGACACATAGCGAAACGTATTTTTTTTTGTTTTATGATAAATTTAATTAGCTTTTTCTACTAGTTTTCCATAAAGTGTTATGTATCTTTATCAGTAGCTTTATTATGCAATATAACTAGACATTAGAGAATGAAACTACATTATGTTTTCATAAAAGTGCTATATTTTCCGTAGCGCAATTACTATTTTAACGACATAATGTTTTTAAAAATTCAACACACATAAAGTATGTTTTATACATTATAAGTTGCGGGACATCATTTAAGATATGCAATTTATCCGTCCCCAAGAAGCATACCTATACAGCTATTTTGAAATATAAATGTGCATCTAAAAAGGAGTGAGCAATAAAAATACCGACGTCGTGGCACTATAAATTCTTCAGATGCTGCGTTCTTGTGGAGTGTTTTCTTTTACTAGAACGAAATTAAGAAAGCTAAGGTACACTATTAACTCTATTCATATGATTTATTTCGTTGAAAGATGGAGTCTTATAATAAGGATATAAGGAACAAAGCAACATGGAGAGACCCTCTCGTGCTTTGTAATACTATCATAAATCTTACAAATTTCAACGACCTCGTAAACAATGCTGCGGTAACGGAAAATTGCAATTTTAAATTGATGATGAAAGTAAACTTGCCAATAAATTTATTCTTTGTCTCTTAATACAAATCATATCGGTAATTGTTAGGAATGATTTGAAGCTATTTTATATTCTGGCAAAAAACATGCAGACAACTGAAACAGGTTTATTCACAAGTACTTTAACTGGTCTGTTTTTTTATCCGTTTTTTAATATCCCGATTTTTATTGACAGGTCGGTGTGCTAAAAATTTTCCATAAACTGTGTTTGTATAATCCAGAACAGACAAAAAACCATTAAGCGAAACACGTCGCTTTTTTAACATACTGACTTGATTAAAAGGCAGTCTACAATACACAAATTACAGTGTATAATAATGAAAAGAATTTATGAGAACCTTCAAATTAAAAGAGATATCATCAGTTAGTGGCAGAATGACATTGTCTTGTTTAAAATCTACCATTTTATTTGCCCAGCAACGACAAACGATTATTGATCTACGATCTTATTCCATTGGTTTTTTATATTCTTCTTTTCTTCTCTTCCATTTCTATCCATACTATCCATACCCTATCCATAGTTTAGTTGTTTTGAATTATATTTTTTTAGGCTAGATTCCCCAGTACAATAAACTGCTCTTATATGTATATCCATCTAATAATTGTCACATCGAATATCTGTCCACTATTAAACTAATTTCCATTTCCAAATGAATTTCGTGCATCCCACTATTATGATAATTAAATATAATTCCATCACGTGAAGTTTCAATTAACATACTAGCTTTTAAATTAAATGTCTCTATTTATTTTAATTTTTGTGATATAGTATCATTAATTAACGTTTCTTTTTTTTATATATATTTCATATAATAAATTGGGGAATAATTAAAAGTAATTACACGGATCAATAAACTGCGATTAGTTCATTAAAAAAAAATAACATAGTTTAACTATATTGTTGTTTTATTGCAGGTGATTGATTAGACTAATTAAAAATGCATAAAACAAACATTTATATTATTGGTATTTCTATTTGATTTTCGCAAAAATATACAGTTATTTGATAACATCAACATAAACAATATTCTTAGAATAAAATGTATCTGATCAAAATCAATTATTTAAATATTTCTATTTTCGAATGCAAAGTTTTACCTATTTTTGAGCATTTCTCTCTTTTCTTTCCTCATTCTATGATTAATATAGTATAGAATATTTATGTTTAACGCATTATAATTGTATTTACACTTGGTGTAAAAATTCTGTGTTGAAAATTGCCTTGAGGGTTTCGTGATGGAAAACTGTTATCGGCTATATTATGAAGGGTTTTACAAAGGGACCGTTAATCGACTACTTGTTGGGCCAAAGGATGCAGGTATTTGATATTTAATAAAGTTTAATACTTGATTAATAGCTTAGCAGGATTAGCTTCCGGAGCTTCCGGTCCTTATTATCCCTTATAGCATTTCATCCTTGCAGATTTTTGCAAAACTTACAGCAATTACAGTATTCAAATAAAATGATAATGATGATAAATAAACCAAATGTAAATAATTTTGTAATTCTCTGTCAAAACAACCTAATTGAATGTAATAGTTTAACTTTATATTCAGCCAATATCAAACTCCTTAATGCATGTTTGGACTTGACAAGACAAATACACAAGAGAGGATTACATTTACCTGAATTGTTTACCCTTCCCCACATTCTCCTTTCCTCCTACACCGGCAGATATTTGAACAGCAAACGATATTCTACCCTATGAATTAGCTTTTCACTTTATTTAACTTGTAAATCTAGCAGAAGCAACGATATTTTTTTTAAATTAAGTGTTAATTAAGGATAAGCTATACGCCCCTATAAATCTACAAAAAGTTGGTCATCTTTCTTTATTACTAATTATTCTATTAATACGTAATTACGTCCACGACAAAATACTCGGGTCACTAGAGGTGTAGCGATTACATTAACTTCAATATTTTAGTGGTGCTTTAATAAAACGATTAGAAAAGGGATTTACAATGTATTTTCATGATAATTAAATCTAAAGTAATCACCTGTTTTCGTGCATGGAAAACTTCTTTGGCTAAAAGATTTATTTCATAAAAAAAGTGAAAGCTAAAGGTAATTAAATTTGCACACTGATTGTACGTACTAATTAAACGCTCTAGGACAAAGTGGCGCAGGGCCAAAAGTTTTTTGGGTTTCAACCACCCGTGAAGTTTCAAACTACGTGACCACAATTTCGTGAGAGACACGATGATGCGCCAACTTTATTAAGTGGAGGAGGCTATTCATAAGCCCGGTAGAGTTGATCATAGGAAAGTTTTACACAATTCCTAAACGCTATGATAAAAGTTTTACTTTGGAATAATCCGACAAATAAGCAGGATTTTTTTTGGTTTTGTATGTCTTTAAAGGTAAAAGTAATATAGTCGCAGATACACTATCGAGAACTAGTAATTATAGACAGTTTTGTTGAATATTTCAAACATTCACTAAAATAACATACAAATTATGAACTTTTTGTATATTCTGCTATTCAGAACCGGTCCTGCATGTTCATCAAAGTCAAATAGCGTAGAGTGGAAGCCAAGGCGACCCTAATCCCTGTCTTGTTGTTATTAGTCATTTAGCTGTAGTTAGTTATGGACCCCATTCAACTTGGTTATCCTTCTTAATATTCCTCATCCACATTTTGGATAAGAGTGAATTGATATGAAGCGTATAATATCTTAACCATTTCGACTGGAATTGTAAACGTTTGGAAAGGCCTGAGCAGGGGCGATTGTGCCATAAAAATTTCATGTATACGAGAAGCTTATGGTCTAGACCTCCAACTGGCAGGGGATGTTTAAATAATGTTGTTTGCAACACATCTTGGCGAGAATTGAATTACTAAACCAGCTTCTCTGAGGATTGCTTTAATCATTTTCACCTTATAAATAAACCTGATTCAATTTTAACTATTACACAACTCTTTATAAATGTTAATTTTGACTTTTCTATGTAACTATCCACCTTAACTATGGTAGCATGTGTTTTGTTAAATATAATATGAAGGACGACGTTATTTGAAAGCAAAAGCTTAATGAACCCTTTTAGATCTATCAAAAAATGACCAACAATAGACCTAAAATAATTACGCAAGTAAACCTGAAACTAACCAAAGAGTAAAAGTGAAGATATTTTTAGTTAGTGTTTATCCCATATTTATGTTTGGCTATACTTGTTGATTAATCTGTTAATAATCCTGTGGCGTCGCTCAAATAATCAAAGCAAAATGTACATTGGAATAATTAAGCGATGAATTCTTGTGCTTTTCCTAAAGGCAAACCAAATTGAATTTCACGAGCTATCGAATCATTTCAAAATTAGTAATTTCATGGTTAAAAGACCACTGTTAAAACTAACAGAGAATGATATCAACATCGTCGGAAAACGTTGTTTGTCCTAACTCGATTTCATGGAGTTGCTTGAAGTTTAAAATATAATATGATCCCTACAAGCTCCTTACTTCCAACTTCTAACTACTATAAATTGCTGAGTCCTATTTTCTGCAGTAATGACATTTCAGAAGCGTGGAGTATATAAAATTACAAGTTCTAGGTAACACAGCGCGTCGTAATAAAAGTTTGCCAGTTTCGTTGAATTGATTATGCAAGTTAGCCTTTAATATTATGACGGTTATTTCCAATTAGGATTTCAAGTTCTTATTTAAAGTATTTCGTTGACAAGAAATATCGCTGTGTAATTATAAACACAAAAAACTGTTCAAAAACTTCCAATATTTATCGTTTGGTAAAGAAGTTTCAATAATTGAGTGAAAAATGGCGATTTATTCAAATCAAGAATATTACGAAATATTAATTAATCTAATCCTCGATATCAATATTAACGAATTACCTTCTATACTTACGTCCTATTTCTAATAGGTGTTTTTTACTCATTACTCCCTTGTTTAGAAATTTTTAATATTGATCCACGTAACAAATTATCTTATTTTTAATTAATGTACTTATATTTCGTTTGGAGTTATTCTGTTTAAAATTAATTCATCTTAAACCCATTGAAATACTACTCAACGTACTTTTCGTTCATCTGGCATGTTCATCAAACAATTTTATGCACTCGCATGACTAACTTCGTAGTCTAACAGCTGTTTCAATACAAACCAATCAAAAATCAATTAGCTAAATCACACATTATAAAGTAACCAATTAATATTTACTAATATTACCACCCTTTATGAAAGTAACTCGCAGTCAATTCAACAATTGTATTGTAATTAATTAATGACATTGCTCAATTTGTCATTAACTCTCACTCTCTTATCACAATAAATTTAACAACTAATCAGTGAAAATACGACAAATTTCTGTAAATTAAAGTTAAGTAAAAAAGTTATCATTTATTATATATTATAGTCAAAACTGTACTCGTAATATTTGTATGTAAGTGTTTTTCTACTCATTTTAAATAATATTAATAAAACAACTCGGTTTACCTTTTACTTCTTACGTGGCTGGTATTTAATTTTTTAATAAAAGGAAGCCCAAATGATTTTGCGCAAGTAATTTTGAGAAACTCTAATCTGTTCAGTTTAATTAATTATAATCATAGATTAAATCGTAAATACATTTTATACATTTATGTTTTTTAAGACCTCCGTACACTCCAATCTTAGTTGTCAATTTAAATTGCGCAATTAAAATTGTGCACTTAAGATTGTGAATCAAATTTGAACACCCGCTAGCAATTCTAGTTGTTCAGTCTAAAAACAGTTATTAGCATTTGCAGCGGCTTTAGCAGTAAAAAGGAAAATAAAAAACCGTTCTAAATAGTCAAAAGATTGACTACTCAAAAGGCAATACTTTTCACAGGTGAACTTATTAAAGAACTGATTTCATTATTTACGAATGGATGAAAAAATTTACTTGAAATTACTACCGTTAGTGACACCATTATTTGATAAGAAAGATACTCAACTGAGATCATTTATTTCTCATTATTTTGTTGGAATAAAGCTTTGATTGTATTTTCCGCGAACGTGGGTGACTGCGGTATAATTTTATAAACTCCAGATCAAAATCTTTCGATAAGTTCTTGACTTACGACACCCTTACGCTACAAAATACACTACTTCTAATTGTCAATTTACGATTGTGAGTGCACAATTTTAAACGAGCGATTAAAACTGACAGTAAAGATTTTAGTGTTTGGGGGCCATCATGCGCTTTTCAAACTTTGCTAACGGCAATAGTTTCTTATATTATATTATTTTTCGATGAAGAAAATTTACGTTTTTTATATAAAAATTGAAACTCTGTGTTGGGGCGCTGGGAATGAAAGGTTTAATAAAATGATTATGGAAAAAGTTATCGCCTCATTTCGTCAAGGGTTTGAAAAACCTCTCCCGTTTGTTTGTTTTTGTGTAATGCCAGTTGGTCTATGAATAGTGTAGGAGTGATAAATGAATGGAGACGGCCTCGCACAAGTGCAGTCAATCCATTTATCATTTGCATATTTCAAATCCGTCGTTTTGTTCCCAACTCTTTTGTTACACTCTGCTACAAAGCAAAGGGCCATGAGCGTCCGCAAACAGACCCCAAAACACAAATTTCCTACTCGACTTAATAACATATTATATTTTTACATATGATGCCAAGTACGTAGTCAGAATTTCTTTATTTGGAATCCTTACTTATGGCTTTCGTTTGTGTTCACACATTTGAGTAAAGGATTATTTCCGAAATTCTGGGCACGGCTATTAAATTGAAGGATACCAAATTCCTCGTTATTTATTCTATTTGATCTTTCAATGCGCAATATTTTTTTAAATTAAATAGCAATAGATGGGTATCTTGATTTTGAAGTTCTAGTACTAATAAACCACAAATAATTGTTTCGATAAAACTTTTGTCGGACGCTTATGATCGAAACTGTATTGGATAAAAAGGGTTTCGTTTTAAATTTTGATATGCAAAAATTGGCTCTTTTCTATTATCAGAAAACAGGTAAGGGATGATTTATGATACCACAAAAAACAATAACGATCTCTTTAAATTTGTTTTCGATAGGTGTTTTATGTTATGACCCAAATTTATCCATTCAGTTAGATGTAAAACAAATGTATACTATGAAGGATTTAAATAGAATTATAGAAGGATAATGAATAATGATGGCTTGTGAACACCAGTAAAGAAAGCAACAATATTTGTGCCAAGGGAAATAAGTGAAAAGTAGAAAAATGTTGTAAAAGTTGTACGGGTTTTGCAACTGTCTAAAAACACAACTTAACATGAATAATAGTGACACTACTTTGTTTACTTTGACACTTTACTACTCCAATCTCAATTTTTTCCTATTTATATACTTTTCTTGCTTTCTCGAAGGTTCTAGGAAATTCTAAACATTTTTCAGGGTATTCTTGACTTCGAGTATGTTCGGAAAAGTGTCATAGTTATCAGATTTTGAAATTTGAATAAACAACTAGATATTTAAATAACACATAAATATAATAAAGTAGAAATATTTTTAAACAAATTTAAAAATTCAAAATCAAAATATTAGTATTAAATTTTTAAAAACTAACATAGCAACAATTCCTAAAATAATTTTAAATTGCATTGGAAAATTTGAGTTGGTCGGATATTTGAATTTGTTACTTACTTCAACCTAATTGAATATTTGGATCAAAATTCGAAACGTGCAGCATTAATTAATCGTATGAACATGACGTGAAAATGGACAAATGGAACCAAAATTTGAAGGGCTGTGTATAGTATGTATGTACAGAAATGTAGATCCTAATAGAGTAATCCTATTATATAGAAGTCTAACAAGATCAACGTCACGTAGATTTTGGGTCAGTATTCTATAACATCCCTGTTAAATCCCAACTAAGTAAAACTGATAAATTAGAAAACAGATGCATTCGAATTTGTAATTGATACCTTAGAAATACATAAAATAACAAAGACGTACAGCAAGCTAAAAACTTGTTAAGCTATATACAGGATGTTCCCGGAGTTGATACCTAAAACTTGGGAAGTGATAGATAAGGCTAAAAATAAAGTAGTACTTCATGTAAAATTTGTCCTTACGCCCTTCGATAACGAACCATAGAGTTCTAAAGTTAGAAATTAAAAATGGTACGGACTAAGTTCAATGGTAAATAATGCAAATTTTTTTTATCTATGATTTTTTTCACTCCTAAACATGAAACCTAAATTCCTCAAACAAATTTAAAAGAAAAACGTCCTCTTGTGAAAACTCGATGAAATTAAGGGTTTAAAAAATATGTGCAATTTAATTATCGCCCTACATATCAATTGCGCATTTATCATTTTTTTAAAAGATACGGCTTAAGGAATACATCTTATTAAATGTTTTTAAAGTAATCCGTATTTACTTATTTTATTATTTACAATAATGATATGAGAAAAATTTAATGAAAACGAATACACCTTAATTCAACAAAATTAAAAATACGGAAATAATAAAAATCAATAAAAACAAGAATAAAAATCAAATATTCTATTTTTCCACAATACAAAACCAACTTCGTAATAATATAGACCACAGAAACTCGCTAGAAAAAATAAAAAACATTAATTACCAATGTTAAAAATCGCTTGATCCTCATTATCAATTAAAAAGTAACGATAACAATCTATTATTAGTGTGGAAAAAGTATGAAGTGTAACGAATAGTTAGTTGACCTTCTATCTAAAAATACTGCAGAATATGAATAAAAATTAGAAATACCAATTTACTTGGAAATTTTGTCAAACAATTGTTTCACTATTTTATATAATTCAACATATGAGGAGTACTTTTTAAATAATATCCCTTCTTTAAAATGAAAAAAAAATACAATAAATATCATTCAAACATATTTTGAGATTTCAAAAAGAAAATTGGAGAGAATTTTAAAATGGATATCAACAAAAACAATTGGTAAAAATGTAAAGATTTTAAAAAAGTTTATAAATTTGTTTATGTTACAAAGTGATGCACACAACATGGGGCGAAATATTTGATAATTTATAATAATTACCATAATGAATGAAAGAATAAAGAATACAATTCAGCAACAGACAAATAAACGGCATTATGGTTTTCCTATTAAATATGCATAACGAAAATAGGAAAAATATATTGGATTTAAAAACATAAGTGATAAAGAAAGAAAGAAATATGCTAGAATTAAAAAAAGAATAATAAAAAATGAAGAAAATATAAATAAGAAATTACAAGAAATAAAATGGAACAATGAAATATGATCAGGGAATTTAAAGAGAAGATGAAGAATGTATGTAAAAAATCAAGAGACAAGTTGTGAAGAACACAGAAAACACAGAAAAACAAATACATCTAATCCTGAAAGATAAAGAAGGGACATGAAATTTATGTAAATGTTGAGATAAGCAAATTAGAAAAGAAGAAACATAACATATTATTCTAGAGTAACTAAAATTGACTATATGGTTTAGGAACTTGTTTAATTAAGAATTAATTAAAACCTTGTGTTAAACGCTACATAATCTGAATGCTAAGAGGGATAAAAGAATAAATGAGTAGACTAATAATCCTTCTACATAGAACATATTTAAGCTGCTTTAATTCGGCCGGAATATGAAATCTACCTTCATAAACAGATATTTTTTAAACTATTTATTCAGAAAACTCGTTAAAATTTAAATTTCACACCAGAGCTCGTTGATATAGAAAATTATTAAAACAAACGAAGACAATGAATTGCTGTAATAAATCTGTTAGAAACCAATTTATTAGCAACTTATTGTATATGAATTAATAATTAAAATTTTACCCTACCATTTGCACTAAGAAATTCTTATTTTCTAGTACAAAATATTTCAATTTCCTTGCTTAAATTGCTTTTTGGCAGAGAAACTTGGAATTAAGTTACCTAAAATCAGCGATGCAAAATAAATTCTTCGCTGTCTTAATTAAAAACTATGTTACGCGATGCTTCTCAGTGACGTACCGTAGGAAATTTGTCTTTGAAATTTTCTAAAATCTTAAACAAACTTTTAATTAGTTCTACTTAGAAGATGTGTGATTGTTTCACGCAAAGCTCCGCTAGAATTGTACTATTAAATATTAATTAAATATAAATGTATGTATATAAAAATGGATATATATTAATACACATTTTTTTTGAATCTAATAAAGACATAGTTATTTGATTTGTAATAATCTCTTTATTTAAAAAAAAAAGTCGTTTTCAAATAAGTATTAATTCGAAACAGGATAATTATTGTAGAGAGAAATTTACAGAAACAAGATATTTTTAAAATAGAAACTGTTTGATCCAAATAAAAACTAGTCAGGTAAATTATATATTTTCTCGCAAATAATGGTCTTTTATATGTAAATCCAAAGCATTAAAGCTTCTTAACTTAATGAAGGAGGCTCAATGTTGAAATTAAGAAGTCTTATTTTGAATTCAAGAAATTTTAACAATAGACTTATTTTATATTTTTTTAAATAAGACACCACAGTTAAACACGAAAATGTTAACAAATAGTCTTAAAAAGTATTTCTAAATAAGTAAATGGTTACTAAAAACTTTTAAGTTTCTAAAGTTTCTAAACACCAAACTTAATTTAACCCAACTTGAGCTCCTCTACATGTGTGAAATACCTAAGAATAACCTTTAAGTTATCATAAAACAATACTTTGTTACTATTAAAATTTGTTTACGCAAATTAATAGAATTTTGATTCTTTGTCTTTGAATTCCCATTCAGTCAGCGATTTGGTGCGACGCTGCTGTCGCTGATATTTCGAGGAATACTCTAAGAACACTAAATAAAATTATATAAAGAGCTACTAACATTATAATGGAGTCGGTATGCCGTTGGAAAATCCAAGTGCATCGTTATTGTACAAACAGCAGATGAGAAATACCTACATAAGTTAACTATTTAAAGGAGTTACTTATGTTAAGTGCAATAGAAAATATGTTAGTATACTCATCGCCACGAAAAACGAAGCACTACATTTTTTTAAAAAACACTTTGTGATGTATTATTTTTACAATAGCTTCAATACAAAGAAAACAACATGTTTCAAGTGATTTCTAATAACAAATGAACAGCTGTTTACAGAAAGAACTGTTTTGTTTATTACAATTTACAAAATCAAACCGAAAAAACAAAGATAATGTTGTACCAACATGACGTTAAATTAATCCACAAAAATAAAAGATGTCACAGATTTTATACCATTTTCAAAGTACCTACATGTCTATTATTCAAAATACAAGTGATTTTTAAACAGAAATTTTTTTATTATTCATCAAATTTCGCGAAGACCTAGAATGAGAAAAACACAAATAAAAGAAGAAGCAAAAGGTGAATCTATACTAGATTTTATAAACAAAACACAGTTAAGCTCCTTTAACATTCAAAGGAGCAGACGAAAAGAAAAATTTTTTTAGAACCGAACCTGCTGTTTAAGGTTATATCAAATTGTGATAGTGTCAATTCTCATTTTAAAATGTTAATAACTTTTTTCTGTAAACATACATTTTTTCTTTCAAATTTAAATTCACTACAATAAAATTAGTGTACATACCAAAAATTATCGAAATTGGAGAACATTTTTTGAACTGAAATTGTACCACATTTTAGGTAATAACTCAAAAAAAATTGTTCTCTCCCAAATTTGGTTTTCATTTATCTACTCGACGAGACGCATCGAATGGTATATAGCATGTCTCTCTCCGTTTGAGAGACCTGAAGGAAACTATAGACGAAATCAAAAATGGACTTAAGCAACCAACGTTAAGTGAACGGGCAGTTAAACGAAGACTTGGTTAAGTCAATCTTACCAGTTGCAGTCCTGCAACAGGCCTACAAATTCTCAGAAATCATAGTATTACACGATTTCAGTTTGCAGAAATCACCACCATTGGAATGAAAAGGAATTGGGGGCACATTGGGTCTCCAGATGATCGTGAGAAAGTATGGTGAAGGTTTGGTGAGTAATTTGGAGAATGTATATTCAGTCCTTGTAGGTTACCAAGGGGTATCGGTTATGGTATGGACTTGAATTTCTTTGGGGGCTCCCACAGGGTTACATTATACATCCTCCTTAATAGTTGAAAGGTATATTGATGAAATTCTTCAAGGTTGTTTCCCTTATATTAACTTTATTAGAATTGACTTTCTTCTGATTCAAAATATAGCCAGACCTCACATCGCGAGAATCCCTTAACAGGTCTTGGACAATGTAAATATTCCTATTATAGAGTGACCAACGGTAAGTCCAAATGCAAATCCAATAGAGCATTGGAAATATTTGAAGGAAGAAATCGAAGTCGGGTTTCTTCTTTTTTAACCGTAAATCAGTTACATCAGGCTCTGTAAGAGGAATGGAAACTTATTCCTCAAAGCATATTCGTCAATTTATTTTAGTATTAGAATACATATAATAATTTGGACACACGGAAGCAACAACTGTCATTAAAAATCATCGTTGCCTACAAATCGTGTTTTAGTTTTTAGTTTGACTACTTTAATATAATTGTATAAGATACATTCTTAAAGCTCGATATAAATATAGCAAACATTTGTTTATTGTGTTTATTAAAATATTTAGAATTTAATCAGAGCGATACAAACGAAAAAAACGCACCATAATTCCTAAGTCTACTCCTAATCCTGTTATATTTCCTGAGACTAGTTGGACCCACACTCGCTTTTCATGCTGGTCCCGACCCATCATTTATTTCGAATCGGGACCAGTGAATAGTGTTGTTCAAATTTACATAGTTAAAGATAAGAGCCAGGCTTTAATGTTTTTAATCAGCGATGGTATCACAGGCCGTATCGTCGAGATTGGCAATTAGCTGTTTGCATACACTTCCTTCGGAACATTCTGCTGCTCCAAGTTGCTACATTGACGCAAAATTTGCCGCCTCTGGCCTTTTCGCTTCCACGAAGATTAGCGTTCAACTCATTCATGAAAAAATGTTAAATCTTTTATGACCTAAAAACTATCAAATAATAAGAACCAATAATCCAAAACTGCGCCGTACGTTGACAATTTTTCAACAGTTGTTCCAACAGACAGATCGTTTTATTTTAATATTAATGAAACGCTCCGGATATCTGGAGTGCGGGACGAATTAGCATTCGTGTCATGGTTAATTAAAAACATACAAACGCGAATGATTTTATTTCTTAATGTAAATTTAAACAAGATCGTTGCGAAGCCTGGAAAGTCAGAAGATAAATGAGTCGGTGTTGATGGAATATGTCAGAAAGGTGACGGGACGTACAAGATTGAAAAGGAAGCTACAAAATTTAGTTTAATTTACGAGGCTGGGTCAAGTAGACATGCTCTTTACGTACTTTTAGATAATTAAGATGTAAATTTGCAACGAGATTTGCTATCTTGGTACCAACGAAAATGCAAGATGTTTATTTTAATTTATCTGTTTTATCGATAGAAAATTTTAATTAAAATCTTTATTAATTATTATGGGATTATATCCAAAACTTAAAGAATAATTTATTATTTTTCAGAAGTTTCTTAAAAAGCAAATTTTGCGAGAAATATATAATCCTTCCTTCATAGTTTTTAAAACGTTGTCTTAAGTAGTTTGGTGCCAACTTTTCGTCCTAGAAACAACTTCGTGGTGTCTAAACGGAATATTAATTCATATAATTTATTATCCACTACTAAAGTTTGATGATTTAATATCGGAAGCCTCAACAGAATTTTGTTTTTAATCATTTTTAAAGAAATTTTGAATGTATATTCAAAATAAAAATATTTTGTTAATTTTATATATTGTAATGGGATGTATATCATAATTTGTTGAATTTAAAAAAGTTTTAACTAATTTGATTGGGTCAAATTTATAAAATTTAAAGTAATTTATATATATATACTATACAATAAGCTCATATAATGATAAATATAATACAAATTTAGTGAATATTGTTGAATTAAATATAGAATTGAAATATTAAGCATTGTGTCATATGAGATTATCAATTTTCACATTGTATTTTCATTTTGGTGTAAATATTTTGGCAATCAGTTTATTACAAAAAAGGGTTAATTAATTAATTTGTATCACATTACAGCTGTTTCTACTGAGATTTATAGTCAAATGAATTAAAATAAGAGGAAGTTGTGGCAAACATGTCTTCATGAAAGTAAGAAAATAAAGTAATTTAAATTTTGAAAAAAAAGTGATTTAGTTCAGATTAAAGAAGAAAGTCTGAATTTTCATGTCATATAACTATTTCATGGGGATATATGTTTTATAATTTAAATAAAATTTAGTTTTATATGAAAATTACATTTATTAATTGTCAAATAATAAAAAAATGCATTTGAAATTTAAAGTAATATAAAAGATACGACAGAGTTTGACAGCTCTCTTTTTCATTTAAGACTTCTTACGGTCCACGTAGATAAGTTTTAATAGTTTTTTTGTTTTGTTTTTTCGAAGATATCGTCACCTTTCCAAAAGAACGACATTGTCGAAAATCTTTGAGTTCAGTTGTGAATTGTATTGAAAAATGTGTTTTTTCAACTTTATTGAGGAACAACCAACAATTTAGAGTTTCCTGAGAATGGAAAATCTTGCAGCTGACAGTGCAAAAGAAATTAACATCGTTTCATACGTAACACACCGATACTAAGAATTTGCCGAATAAAGGACTAAATTTTGAATCTAAAAGAAAACGAACAATTGTCCAGTTGTAAACATTTACATTAATGCAAATAGAATATCTATTTCTTGTTGTTTTTTATACTTTTAAATGTAAACAAATAATGATCATTCAAAGAACTAACTATATTTTATTAAAATTTGGTGATATTTGTTTCAAGGAAAATAGCGAAACATTTGAATTTACAGTTTTTTTTTTGTTTTTATTTAAAGTAAATGTTATAATAAATACAATCATAATAAGTTGATTTTAGTTTACTTGCTTTAATTTTATTTTGGCACCCAATTACATGTTTTAACTATTTTTAATAATTTAGCTTAACTGTTAAAGCTGAATTTTATTTATCAAGTTCAAAGCAACAATCCCCTAAAATATTCTGTTTCAATATATTGATACAGAATGAGATTTGCAATTAATTAATTAATGTGACACAAATTCAGTCCTCAAAGGCACAAAAATCCACTTTTTTTTGTCAAATTGGATATCCTTTTAATAAAGCTACCCCCATTTTAATTACCTAATAAATATTTTCATTAAAGACTCTGTGCCTCAATTGATCGCTAACAATAATTATTTTGGTAAATTTTTAACTTACAATGTTCCTCTTGATGTGAAATTTTTTTTTATTAGAGAACCCAACACAATTTGAAAAAACGAACAATTTATTCTTGAGCTGCATTTTATACTTTTATGACTTTTTTTGGAAACTGTTTATACTTATTATAATTGTACATTTTTTTTAAATATTTTTGTAGTTGTTCTGAATACTTTTTATTCTAATTTCTGTTTTATTATACTAATTTCCTGTGAGCAAATCTTGAATCCTATTTTCAATTATAATTTACAATAAATATAAAATGGACTCATGTTTTATGACAATGTTATTCTATAAATACTTTTTCTATGAATTACTTTTTACTATTATTCAAATTACTAACTGAATTACGTGATTATTAATTAACTAATTAATTAATAATAATAAATTAATTAATTAATTAGTTTCTATCGTTAATGTTTAATAAAGTGTTATACTGCAATATCTAATTTACATTTGTTCAAAAAAGGTTATGTTTATTAATAATTTCAAAATTCCTACATATTTTAATCTTTTTTGTATAAAAAATATATACCAAAATTTTATGTAAAATACTAATTTACACAATATGGGTGGTAAATGAATATATTTAATATCCAAATTTAATTACAAGATCATTAATGATAAATTAAAATATTAGTATTATTAAAATTTCTTATTTTTCTTAAAAAAAATACAATTCCTCAGTTATATTTACGAAGTTTATCTGTATAAGCAAAAAGATATGACAACTGAGGTCTTATTCACTCTATTATGAAAAGTAAAAGTATACTAATAATGTGTTTTTCTTTATAATAATTTAGAAAATTTTACAAAGTTATAGATATAATATACGACTATATGAAATTTTTGTTAAAAAGTATAACCAGTATCTGAGTTTTTGCGATAATATTTTTATCCCAGCCTTCCAGCCTACTGTACAATTTTTCCGAAAAAAATTACATCAATATTATTCAGAAAAATTCATCTTAAGTTAGGCAAAACATTTCGAGGATAAGCCTAAAAGATACTAATAAATTTCAGCAGATTTTACAATGGGTTCCAACCACCCATAAATCTTGCTGTTCTTTACTTCAAACTTCCGCTATATAACAATGTTGGCCGACTTGGCTCAGAAGATTATCGAACTTTTAGTACCGGAGGTTCTTTCAAAGATTACTATTAGTATCTAAATAAATAATAATAATAACTTCTGATGCGTCATCTGATAAAATTTTTTGGTTTAGACTTTGAATTTACTAAAGAAAATGGCAATTTAAATTATGTCAACATATATTTAATGCATTTTTGTGTTTAGTGGAAGTGAAACCCGGATTATGAATAAAATAAAAAAGTTGCTAAGTAAAATAAATTAAAAATTTAAATTGATAATCAAATAACATTGAACTATCAACCAAAGAAATAAATAAATAGTTTTCAGGGTGAGTTTATGAGAAAAAGTACAATTTCAATTTTATCTTCAAAAAATTTTAAATTAATGGATCTAAAATAATTACAATTAAATCCAATAATTTTTTATTGGATTTGAACCTTTGTACCATATTTGATTTTAATGGATAACCTTTTGTTCCTAAATTACAATTAAATTTAATTATTTTAAAAATTGCACCATATATGTTTATAAATAATCATAATTTATCTTGAGTCAAACTGTTACAATTTATCATATCTAATTCTGACTAAACACTATCATCATAAAATAATGTATGATAAATTGTGTATTTAAAAATATTTAAAATGATATAACTGGCCAGGTAAATAGTTGTTTTTCCTTAATCCGACTTTATAGCCTTTTAATACCCCAACTGTTTGTATAAATGGAAATTTTGTTGAAGAAATATCGACAAAAATTTTGAGGTTAGCTTTTATTATGAAGATTATTAAAATGTTTCTCTAAATTAAATCAATCAAACAAAATTCTTTAATAAAAATTTAAATTCACTGCTTTCTTAAAACACTTTCTTAATACAAAATTTATATTTTAAAAACTATTATTATTATCTGCAATATTTAATTTAAATTTTTCAGATAGTTTTTAACAAAATATTAACAATTTCGAAAATTGTTTTCTAATATGCTAAGGATGCTTTTTTTTGTTTAGTTTACCGCGCAGCCTAATAATGAGATTGCACCCTCTTTTTCGAATCAACCGACGTCCCGTTGATTTTTCTCCCTGTGGAATACGTTTTCAGGAGCACCCTAGTGAAAAATTGAATTCGGCGTGTTGAATATTAAATTGAGCAACTGCCACGCACCCAATTGAAGAGATATAGATACACAACGAGATTATAGGCTAACACAAAACAAGAAAATATATCTGTTTTCCATCTAGAAATAGGAACAGCAAATAATCCAATTGGATGTTCGCGTCTGCTTTCGACTTATGGACCAACTCCGAGAAACGAAACAACAAACCAACAAACAAAAATATACTTTTATTATTAGTTTAATAATAGAAGAGACCACGTTACGAGTCACTTTAAAATTTTAACAAACAATTTTCTAGTGATTTAATTTCAGACGATTTCGTTGATGCACTACTCCTTTCCATCCGGCGTAGGATTTCCTTATCACGTACGCAACAGAATTAGCCCTTAAAGTGACAAGACGAAAATGCAAGCCTAGAATCGCGAACTGGGAATCGACGTCGAATGGCATCATCTCCGATCTGGATAATCCCCTGTGGTTCCATCCCTATACGTGACCACAATGAAGATACATGAACCAATTATTTCTACCTAAGACGATTCGTAGTAGGACACTTTTAGGTCGCACGTTGTGGAGAACCTACCAAGTTTATCAAAAAAATAGTAACAATAGGTGTGCAACCTCTTCAACGAGATAGCAATTACTAAATTACTGATTATATTATAAATGCTTGGAAACATGAATACAAAGCAAATTATAAGCACAAATAAAAGGGAAGGCCAACAAAAGAACAAAAAAATGTGATTTTCTGGTGACTGTAGATCCTTTATTAAACATAATATACATCAAGTATGCTACATCGTTGAAATTAGTTCGGCAAGAGATTTATAATAATGTAAAAATATTTAAAAAAACAAATTTTTTGTCTGGCACTGCGTTTCTGAACACACTGTATATTTGGGACTAATTTTAAAATATGAATCTCAAGACTCCCTACACTTTTTTAAAAAAAATGTTTTTCGTAACTTCAATGATAACAGATATATCGTACTTCGACGCAATAATGCTTCACCCTGTATTTGCTCTTTAAATGAACATGTCGCATATTTTATAATTACCGCTACGATGCAATTTCGTCCTAGGCTCTTATTATTCTTCATGTCCTTTATAATTTCTTTTTCGTATTCTATGATCTCCTGTAATGTTATTTGTAACTCTTCTGGTTTTTCCAGTGTACCTTCATTAAGCAATTCTTGAATATATTGTCTCCATATTTTCCTTATTTTCCCTTCATTTCCTGTCAAGATCCCTTCTTTATCCTTAATGTAGGTAGTTTGTTTGAAATTTGTTTTCCTTTCTTGACTTCGCGATAAAAAGTTGATCATCCATTTCTTTGACTTTTTGCTCGCCGTATCTCTTTTTTTGCCTACTTACTTTTTTAAATTTCGTCCTCTGGTCCTTATACCTTTGGTTATCTTGTTCTTTTTCAATTTGCATTGCTTTTAGTTGAAGTTTATATTTGTTTTTCCGTTTCTTTGGCACATCCCACCACTTTGCTCTACACCAGTGACCAACTTTATTAATAAAATTCAAATTCAAATTTCCATTTAAATTTAATCATGTACATACTACTAGTAGATATCCAACAATACAGCAATTCTACAATACAGTTCTACAGTTGCCTTCCCTGAACGGAACTAAGATATCAAAAATTGAGACAGACATCTTCTCTTCATTGATAGATCATGCAGCGAACAGTTCGAATACTTGTGATTTCAAGATCCAAAAAAAAACTATATCTATCAATATTTGGTTGATCCTACTTCTTTTTCCCTTTATTTCAACAATAATGTCGAGCTTTACAAAATCTACCAATAAACATTCAAGATATTTTTTTTAATTTCTCATGTTTTTGCATATAGCAACATGGCTGAGTTATTGTTCTTGTGAAAAGTACTAAAATTAATTATAAGACTTTTTATTCGATATTGTGGTCATTGACGCAATTACTGTGTGTTCTATTTCCATTCCTCTTAGGCCATTAAAAGGTTTCGGCCAAAAGCTTGTAAAATTTCTTCATATACTTGTACTACTCTCACAACTTCAGGTCTGATTCGAAAGGACGCCCAGTATAAGAATAGACATAATTTACTAAAAAGGTTTCCAATATAATGACAATGCGTAACTAGAGTATCATTCAAAAACAGGGTTAAACTTCAACTGATCTCAATCACAATATTAATTTTGGCTCCCAGGCGCTATCCTCTCATTAGCTAGTGATGTCCCCCTTTCATAATTTAGTGGGTTTCTTTAAGTACTGATTCTTTGAATATTACTTCTTTTTATGACTATTGGTTTATTAATGAAAACTCGGTTTTTAACCTTTTTTTTAATCTTTATTGAGGAAAACCTCGAATAACTTCGGGTCCAGTTTTTGACAACACGACCCATATTTTCTAAACACATTTTACAATAATAAAACTAATTATTTGCTTCGTGTTTGAGCGCTCAATTTGAACGTTCGAGTAATAAAATGTTCTTTTCAAATACAATTTTAACATCTGCTGAGTACTTTAGCTTCAAAGATCCTTTATAAAGAATAATATATAGAATTGTACATTTAAAAATAAGTAATTTAAATACTTTATTGAGACATTCTAGATTTTTATGAAAATAAAGATTAATGAAACTAAAATTGTTATCTTTTTTTACAGAAACGGTTACAAAACATCGGCTACTCAGGTAAGGATGCGCAGGAACCCATTCTCTATAACGGTACTAAATCTATGTGGGTACTGCAATTATTCTTCCTTATACATCACATAATGCAAATTGCGCCTCTTTGAAAGTCGTTTTATAAAAATGAGCGTCGTTCTCGTCTGAATTAGATTTCTGGAATAAGCGAGTATTAATCTGTGCCGGAATCTGCATACGTTATCATTAATCATTCCTTATTAAGATCTCACGATACGTCAATGTAGAAATTCGGAATAAGGCCCTTGAGCGCTGTCTAATTTCATCTTATATTCGACGTGCAACAAAACAGGGTGAATTTTTTAAGACCCTGTTTCTGACTCGAAGTCTGAATGTTTTATTTACAAAGAACACGATAAAAAATGAATTTGATCTGAATTAAATATAAGGAAAATGTATATCCCATAAATTTTCAAAGAGACGATCATTCGAATATATTAAAACGATGAACTGTCCTTATAACTCGATATCGCTTATAAATTATGCATCAACTAACTTGATAATGTTTTTGCATTTTAAATTACACGTAAGTGAACCGTACTTTCATTAATGTTTCTATTTATGGTCTAAACGTAACTATAAAGTTAAGGAAAACGCACTAAAATTTGATAAGGTTTATTAGAGCTCGACATTGTATTCCAAGTTGTTAGGAAGACATTATTCAATCATACCGCTTAAAAGTTAGTTTTGTTGAAATTTTGGAGCCGCAGATGGTTGTGAACTTCGACGTTGGAATGGTAAATGGTGGCGGCGAGGACCGCCAACGAGTGGGGCTCAGGATTCTGCATGAATAATAGATTTCGCGTAATGGCCCACGCTGATTCCACAAAAAGTTCACGGTTAACCTGTAATTACGGCTTATTTACAAAAATTTACAGCACTATCATCGCCGCCATATTCTCTCCATCTAAATCTATTAAATATTATTAAAAGTCTAAATTAAATAAAGAGCTACACCAAATATTCCTTGTTCGCATTTAGAAAGCAAATAGAAATGTGGAAAACCGACTTGTTTAACAGTACTTTACATGTGCGAGTCGGAGTCAAATAAATTTGCGAAACGTACATTTCCGTCTCTATAACATCCATTTACTTATATTGGACAAAAGAGGCCCTTTTTCCAAACGAGCCTTTCACCCATCTATATTCATGAGATGTTTGGATACTCAAATGGAGACTCTGTCTATTCCTTAGGTCTTTTTCAATGCGGATTACATGTTTTTTGAATCAACAATTCATTTCAATTTAAAGATTTCGCAGATTTTTAAAAATTCCCAATTAACGCACAAAATCATAAAAAACCTTATCTAATAGTTATTTATTTTATTAGCGAGATAAAGCCATTATTAACATACGGATGCGATAGGTTGAAAAACGAAGGCGTTAGCCTGAGTCGCTAATAGTGTGAGTATGCTAAAAGCCCGTATCATACGAATTAAAATACACCAATTTATCTACGACTGCCAAAAATTATCAACAACTGCAAATATTGATTAACATGAATATGTCGTTTTCATTTACTTGACAATTGCAACCCTAATCTGTCAATAATATAAAATATTTTAAATTTTCTTAGTTTCTAGAAAACGCGTTATAATGAGTGAGTCTGAATCTGAAAGTCTTTCATCAAATACTGAAATTTGACAACGAAAGCAATTTCGTTAATAATTCCACAAAAGTCACGAATAAAAGACGAAAAAGATTATGGTTTTAGCAAATGAAGTGAACGAAAGCCAATCAAAAATGAAACGAATGACGAAATGTTATTAGCTTATTTCGAAAATATACATGAAACTTATAAATATTCAAAAGCCTTTGTACATATTATTTAACAATAATAATAAGTCACGCTATACCTCCTCTTCGAATACTTAGATTCTCAAGAGTATCTACAATCTTCTTCTTGTTTTGAGTTCATTTTTGAAAACAATATTTTTTTTTGTTTTTAAATAGTACAATCGGATTGCGCCTCCTTTTCCAGGAAATAATTCCATCATTTCACGACTTGCACAAAAATGTTTTTAAATAGCTATATGTTCGATATATATTTTTTTAATTGACTTGGTGATTCTTCTAAATGTATCTCGCAAATTTCACTAAGCTTAATTTGTTCCTCATCTCGGTAACTTCCCCCAAAATAATCAATTGTTAACTCAAATCAAAAACAATTGTGTAGCTTTGTTTTATTTAATTTATTATAAACATCAGGTATAACATCCCGTTTAGTGTTTTACTTCTGAACCAATAAACATTTTTTTCTCCATCACGAAAACAATAAGAGAAACTAAACGTCCTGTATCTGTAGAACGAAGCATCGTACGGGGAATAAAAATTGCCGAATTATATGTTGGTTGGTTTGGTATAATAAAGTTTTTACTTCTCTTTCATTTACACGCAATTTCTTCTATAATTCAGTGTAGCTGCGTGTTGCGGGAAAAAACACGTACTCCTACAAATGGAACACTTACACAGAGAACCAAAGTTACGGACATAAAACGATTTTTGTAAAGTGTGTTATATTAAAAAAATTTATCTCCAAATTTGTTTTAAAATATTAAAATATACAGAAATATAATTTACTTGAAACATACACATTTAAAAATAAATAAAAGATACTTTATACAACGATTTTTCATTATATTTTCTTGCTATTGTTATGTCCATATTACATATAAACAAGGGTGGTAGGTAGCCTTGAAAAAATTATGGAACACGTCTTCTTATTATTGTGGTTAAATTCCACAACCGAATACTTGGAAAATATTTGGGTCTGTTTAATATATTCTATAATATGAGTCAAAAAATTTTTATACTTCAGAATGGTTCATTATTTTCATATTAATATATAAATTCAAAATTCATATAACTAATAGATAAATAATTCAAATTTATAGCCTATTATACAAAATATATTTAAACATAGACTTAAAGATAATGTATATTTAATGTCAAATGTCAAAATAATTTTGAATTTGGCATTATTTTCTTCCTTCAAATAAAATGTAGTTCCTTTCAAAAGTTTGAATGGTAAAATTAAAAAAATATCTATATTGTCTGTGTTCTACTATGATGTAAAGTTTTAGAAAAAACAACCTCGATCCCTGTAAGTAAAATTATTACAAATTAATATATTTATTTTTAATATCTTGTAGAATGACTGATGAAAGAATAAAGATTTTCCGAAACTATCAAATTAAGTGAAAAGAGTTTCTCAATTTTCACCCATAAAAAATTTAGCTGCATCCCCAAGATTTTTACAATTTCGTTATATATATATTTTAAATTATAGTATACGTAGTGTGAACAAAAACATATATAAATTTAGAAGTTTTTTTATTTGAACTAAAAATTGATTATGAATTATTAATTGTAAAATGAAGGATACCATATAATTATCAAAAAACTGTATTGTAGAAGGTAACTAAAATAATAAAAAATACCACAATACAATTCTTGATTTTAATTACTCATCGGTTAACTACGACAGAATTAAAGAGAACAAAAAAATGATTAAATTTCGATCTTATATGAATTTTCTTAACTAATGTATTAAATTGAGTTGTTTTTTTAATCCTCAAGGTTTGTATTATTAACAGGACCCTAAATTTCATTTCATAATAACGCAACACGTTTTCTCTAAACAACCTTTATTTTGAAAAGCTTTAGATGTTGTCCTCCATCGCGCATGGTAAATATTATTTTATTATTTTTCGTTAGGGTTGTATAAAAATTGCTCCATTAATTTGTAAGTGGATGCTTTCTCTTTAGATTGCTTCTTCGATAATTCAGCGCCGACAACAAAATTCTGTCAGCGTTTACCAGTCGTTTAAGGGTTCTTCCTACATTAAATTGCTCTCGACAGATTACAGACGCTTTTTGGGACTTCCATCGATTTTTAAATAATGGCATCTGATTAATTAGTTTTCTTATTTACTATAAAAAGGCTCATATAAAATGCATTTTCGAATATTATATCACTCACAAAAAAAAGTATATTATGAAAATAATAATGAGCAAAAAATGCTAACAATCTTTTTAAAAATGGTTCAAACTTTTCCAGTTTTAAAATTTAAAGTTCATTCATAATTTAAATTATTTTGTATGACACCTTCATCGCCGCCACCGGGTACCGAAAAATTACGACGTCGTATAAAACACGATTTTAATGAAATATGGTGATATTTTATATCAAACTCCTAAGTTTACACAGTGAATGTTGAAACTTCTTTAAATTAGGACTTTTATCTTGTTTGTGAAAGACCTGTATAACTAAATGTAATAATCGGCACAATAATTCTAAAGAACGAAGAGATTAAATTTACACAGATAACGAGACAATTAACCGTATTAGTTATGTTGGTAATACAAAGTAAAAAAGTACTTTAAATCAAAAATCAATACATCATATATCAAACAAAAGTAGGGCATTATGAAGGTAACTCCACGCTCTTCAAGAAAGTCAAAGACCATAATTAAAAGATGCAATTGTTAATTAGTTAGTGCTATAATCACGTTGTCACTTACTCAAAGACAGACAGATGCACTTTTCCAGTAACGAACCATTGATATGTTCATTATTAGTACACATAATAAAAATAAACTGAAGTAGTGATCCATTATACATGGTTGGGATAAAGTATGGAACCAAGTAAATATCTTTAAAACGATACGGTCGATATTTATGAAATTTTACAAGTAAGTGCAATGAGGAAAAATGCAGCTGAGTACATTTTTTTGTTAATAATATACTTCCGGTTTAACCGGAAATACCCTCAACTTTTTTATTTAAATGAGACACCCTGTATATTTTTGCAGATTTTGAAAGATCTTGTTGTTTCTCGAATTTGTACATACTGGGTTTAGTGAAAATAATTTGTAAAAACAACGAGAAATAACTCACTTTTAGTTGTAGAATAAGTACATTTATTTATTTTAAACTAATGAGAATAATAATTTAAATAAAAATTAATTAAAATGTTCAAAATGCTCTCCGTTCACATCCTGACAATATACCATGTTATTTATTGATATGGCGACCTGACAGCTTATTACAAACAACGTTAAATATTTATAATTTCTCTTGGTTTCTATAAAACGCGTTAATTTGAGTGAATCTGAAAGTCTTCCATCAGATATTAAAGATTGTGCAACGAAAGCAATTTTGTTTAGTAATTCCTTAATAATTACGAATAAAATCCGAACAAACTTTTGGACATTTTAATAAAAGGAGTGAATTTAAGAAAAAAATCTAAATTGAAACGTATGAGAAGGTGTACTAGCTTATTTCAAAAATATATCTAAAAGTTATAAATATTCAAGCCTTTGGTCATATTATTCAATAATATTCGCGATGATATCTACAAACTTTTTTGTTCCTTAATTCCGTTCTACTTACAGATCTGAATTATAATTGTTCTTATTTCATTCTACTATTTCCCTCTTCCCTCAATAATTATTTTCCCGCAGTAACTATCTTGGAGAAAGTTAGTGAGGCTTACTGGAAATATTTTAGTCCACTGCCATCCCGAACCAGTAATTAGTGTCCACTTATAATTATTTAAATACACATTAACGTCCATTAACAAAGCTAAATCTGACAGAATTAATACAAGTAACGGCCTTCGGTTTCCCATCTAATCGATTAGAGCGAACCTATAATTTTGAACAAGAGACTGTATAGTTGAAAAGTTTCTAGAGCAATTAATTCGAGCTTTCAATGCCCAATGCACTTTGTTATAATTTACTGTCAGTAGTAATTTTCGATCATTTTCGTGTGGTCAACTGCACTATCGACCACCAATTTTAGTTTCAAAGCGGTAGTTTTAACTCTCTCCCACAAACTCGGATAGAATTACCCAAAGGCTCTTTTAATTTTAAAAAACACCAAAGAGACACTTTTCTCAAAATTTCGGACCATATTTTCATAATAATAATTTGTGTCATCTTACCTAATTGGTTTATTTTCAGAAAAATGTGCACCTGCATAATTATTTGTAAAGCATCATTCTTCTTCCCCGGAAGTGTATTTTTAAACAAAGTTCAGGAATTTTTACTAAATTGTTTCATAACCACTGCTTTAAAAACTTTCTATTTTTTTGTTCGGCAACACGAAAACGCTTTTAGGCTGTGGAAGTGATGCAGGGGTTGTTAAAATTTTGAAAACACCACTTAAAAAGTCTGACAACAAAGGGCGGATTCAGTCCGGAAGCAGAGACTATAATACATCATTAATTGAGACCCTATATATTTACCCAGGGTTATTGTGTTATTGTTATATTATATTTATATTTTTAATTGCTTTTCAATACTTATTGGCACGATAGGGTCTAATTAATTTGAGGTAGGCGATCAATTTTTGAAAGGAATTTTTACAAAGTTTCAAACTTAATTACACTTAAAGTGCATCAATATTTCATCGGATTTCTTTGTTGATTTTCTCCAATATTTACATTGTCTATAAATAATAATAAATAATACATTCTCAATCATCTTTTTGTTGAAAGGCAGAAATAACGGAATAGTTTAGTGATCTGATCTATTTGAATGCAGTAGGTGAAGCGTGAATTAGGAATACTTTCAGTTTTTTTTTATCGTGTTGAAGTGTTTTTCAGCACGTCGATCTGTATTTGGTTGATTTTTGGATAGCACACAGATGAGCTAGTATAGGTTTTAATACAGCCAGTGAACAATTACAGTGATCTCTAATTTTTTGTGTTTGTGAGAACGCACTCTTAGTATAACTAGGTACTCAAAGAGAAGAGGATGTGAGAGGATAATAATATATTATTGATTAATTAATTGTTTAGTAAATTTATGTCCCTAGTATAATAAATCTAATTTCCTAGTGTAATAATTAATACTTGTTATTCTTTTCAGCTGCCACCCATAAAAAACGCAATATTCTTAAGATGTCGGAGACTTTAGAGCGGTAAAGTTTAGATATTGGTTTTAAACATGTTTTTTTTCTCTCAAAGGACGTGAAAATTCACTATGGATTACAAAGTCCCACTAGTACTTAGTTTAAAGGGCGGCTTGCTAAATCAAAGATTTTGAATCCTTTAGGTATACAAATATGTTAATTTGGTTAAAAAATAAAATTATAAGCAAACTTAAGAACATTAAATAGTTAAAAACGAAAAATGCAAAACATTCATGTATTAAGATAATTTATATCTTTAAGTGAAACCGAAATGCACTTTGTGTAATAAAAAAATCTAGTTAACAAAAAACTGATTAAAGGGGGTTTCTCCTAGACTCCGGCAGAAGGCGCGAAACACGTGCAAAAGGAAATTAACCCAGAAAAATACAACTTTTATAAAAAAAACTTAGTACAACCCCCGTAAAAACGCCTGGGAAGTACTGCATTTTTCCCTGTATGCAATACAAAAATATTTAGTTTACCAACTCTTATCCATCAGAAATCGGAATCAAAAAAATACTATTCACGCGAAAATCATAATACCAACACAACTTCTAAAATACTTTCTCGCAGTAGTAAGAGTAACGAAACAAAATCGTACAGGTCAACCACACTTTTAAGAGCGCGAAAGAACCCAAAAAAAGAGTTAAGTTTAACTTAACAGGGTTAAGTTACTGTACAAAAAACGAGAGGCACAAAAAAAACAGATTCCGCGCCAGAGCCGTCCCTAAATCAGTATCCAAATCCTTTTTTTTTACTTTTCGGAGACTTTCTAACAACTCATCCGAGCTCTTAGGCAAGACTCCTTGAGTCTCTAGACCCCGACTCTATCGAGTTTCTAAACCAGACTAAATATTTTTTTATTCTTCTACTTTAGCGTTTGTATTTTTGAAAATATATATAAGTTTTTTATACAGCATGGGTTGACTTCACTAGGTACCGGGGGTCTATAAACAATTGATTGAAACCCGACCACAATTCTCTTTGAAACCCCATTTGAGACTCTTGCTGTTTCCTATTTTTTTACAACGCATGATTATACTTGTCTTGAGTCTTGAACCACCAAATAATCTCCTGTTGATGCTAACATAATTAATGAAAGACACAAAGATACATTTTTTTTGATTTCAAGGCTAAAGCAGTTATGACAAACAAAAAAGTTCGAATCCCAACGTAAATACCTTTATAATGATTTTTTTGTAACTTATTCTGTTCATTCTTAAAAGAGATTATAAACAATGCTAAAACTATTTTCTTGGATCATATTTTGTCTTTAATTTCTATATAGGAACGATAGAAGAAAAGAACAACACGATAAGCTGGCCGAACTTTAGAAATGCTCAAATATAAATTATGGAAGTAGAATCAGTAACATGACTGGGGCGTGTAGACAGATTATATGGGAACAGAATGACTAGGCTAGTACCATCTAAAAAACCAATAAAAAAAAAAGAAACGACAGACCAAAAAAGGTGGATAAACGTAGTCACAGACTTAGATACAATAAAGATAAACATTAAAAATTAAAATCAGCCAATAGAAAAGAGGGGAGTAGGACAAATCACGCTCTGTAACAAAGAAATTCCTTTTTACATTTCTTGAGACGACACTGATAACTCGGAAAAGGTGACAAATTCGGAAATCGGAATCTTTGATTGTTCTAGAACTTATACAAACGCTATTATTAAAGAAAATTGCAGTGGAAAAGGAATTAAATGAACGTAATTTATTAAAAAAATAATTAAGTATAAGAAGCTCTAACGAGAATAGAACATTAAATCCACGTTATTGTAATTGAAATCTGGGGATTCTTGCCAGTGGTGTTACGTTGTTTCAGCAGAATTTTTAATTCTGTCTGGCAGAAACTTTTCCTCTTTTTTCCAGAAAATTGAACAAAAAACCGACCCGGTAATACTAAATTTTTAAATAATTTATCGATGAAAATAGAGAATTTATACATTTTGTTAGCTTTTTAATACCGTACAAATTCTTAAAGTTAATTTTGGACGGGCTTGGATGTATTTGTTTTTTTGTTAATTCATTTATTAGTTTAAATAGAAAAGCTCGGTGTACATAAACTTCGAAAAAGTTTTTGTATTTCTAACTAAAAAGAAATAGAAAGTTGACGCTTCGCTAATAAAGTTTGTTATTAGTTATTTTCGCGTGAAATTTTATCCTGGTTACTTTAATGGCTCAACTTCAAACTTGGATTTGATTTTAAAGAGATAATTAAAACGAAACGCTGCTCTAATAAAAGTTTACCTCTATTGGTTATTAATTTATGTAATGCTTTCTCCACCATTTTCTATTTCTCTAGAGTCTTTTGGGCTATGACCTAAGAATTTATAATTTACCGAAGATCCCCAAACCAGCTATCGTCAGTAGAATAGCTTCGCCAATTTACGAATTAGCCAAGTACCTAACAGGGTTACTGCAATCGCATATAAGACAACTAGTTACACGAAAAACTCCAGGATTTCGTCTTGGAAGACCACGACATTTTAGTTAGCTTTGATGTATCCAGATTTTACCAAACTACAATTTTAAGTCGGCAGATATTCAGATCTATTTAAAACGTGCGTTACAACTACATATTTTCCTGGGACAGCAAAATATATACAGAGATAAAGGGAGTAGCAATAGAAAATTCATTAAGCGATCTTTTGGCAAAATGTCTTTATAGGAAGCCAAAAGGCTGAAGAAGTTAAGTAAATCTCTAAAAATAATTACCATAAAGCGATTCACAGCAGTAAGGAAGGATATGCAAATAACTTCACCCTTAGAATAAATAAAAAACAAAGAATAGAGGTAAAATATGCGGAATTTATAGGAAAAAAATTAAATTAGGAGAACGGCCACATTTCTAGAGAAAGAAATACAAAACATTAAATGGTGCAGATTTCAATCAACCCGGCAAAAAGATAAGATAATTCTTACAGAGGACATAATGGAGGATCTGAAAAGTCAAAGTGTTAAGAAATGTTCACTTACGAAAAGAGCTTTAGACTTATTTTTCCCAGTTAACCCGTTTAATAGTTCACGGACTTATTTATATATTTAGTAATCGTTTCGTATAGTAAACATTGTCTAACATTCTTAAAAGAGCGTTATACATTACGCGTGAGCTACGTGAGGTTACTTTTCAAGAACATGAACAGTTACCTCAAGACCATCCCTTGGTAAGAGCTCGTTTTGTATCATTCTTATATATTTGTTAATGTTTATTGAGCATTTTATTTATTTTTATTAAATTGTAATTGTTGCTAAAATTGTCGTCTTATACTCGACTTCTTACACGCTTAGGGAAACCGCGACCTTATTCAAGAGAGGGCCCTTTTAATCTGTGACATGGAGGAAGTTGCCATTTCCTGAATTATTTAATAACTTTTATTAACCCCTTTTATAACTGCATGACCAAGTATATGGTGACATCGTGACAGGTTTCAAAAAAATACACCTCTAGAAATATTTCTATTTAATATCCTTGAAGAAGAAGATAATGAATACGAGAGTTTCATGAAACTAATGGATTTAAAGGTGAAAATAGTAGATCCAAGAGGTGGAAGTTGATTAACGTAGTGCTTCAACTACTACGAATTCCTTCCACTAAGGCCAAATGACGAGGCCACAAGAAGGGCACGCGGAAGAAAATAAGACCAGAAGGAGAAAAAAACAGGATGAAAACAAGAAAATAGTACTCTCCGTCCAACGAGTAGGAAAAAGAAGATATAACATGATTGATGAGGTATATTGAAAGGATTTCCTTTCTTTTACATCATTATAAAAGAGAGCAGACGTCAAAGTCAGGCAACTTAGCGTTAGCGAGTATGCGAAGAAGACCAGTTATAACCATGACTTGAACTGAGAAGCAACTTCTGAAGATGCTGTCCACCCGTGACGTTAAAACGTCAGGAATCAACAACGGCCTAATATCCCAAAAAAATCTACAGCTATTAATATATTAGCTTGAATAAACAAAATAATCACTTTTTATATTAATTTTGATCATTTACAGCTGTTCCTCAAAATGTAATACTCAAACTCCTAGAACACTTTGTATACACATTTGGGCAATAATGATTTTTTTCCTGTAAAACAGTTACAAATGACGCGGCACCTATATCGGTGTTTTGCAAGGTTGGGCTTTTTTGGCACATCGCTGTTCCCATAAATCACTGGATTGTTGAGTTTTCCTTTAGATAAAGACTGCCGTATCCGTGTGAAATGTAGCGGCACTAATGAAATATTAGAATATTATATTGGTTATATCGTCGCCATGAAAGCCTTACAGTCCCTTCGGCTTCGGCAACAAGAAACTTAACTTTATCTCAGACACACCAACAGCTCTATCTTGTGTTATGGATAGCGAGATCGGATAGTTCGATAGGGCTTGTGCACTCTATCGATACACTTCTATGTGAGAATTGAATGGAAGTGATATATTAAGTGAATAATGCCCAATAAAACAATACAATAAAAAAAGGAACTTGTGAGAATGCGAAATTTAATCTAAAAATATCGTTGCTACAAATATAGAAGATTAAAGTGTAAAGATATGGCACACAAAGAGAAAATATTACTTATGTCAGCAAAACATTCTTTAATGCAGTTAAAGGCGTAATTATTTATCTAAATAAGTTAAATATATTGTTTTTTATATCATAATTTTTGGTTTATCAATCAATAAAAATATTTAATTTCACAAAAAAAATATTTTTACACCAATTAAATATTTTTCGTAATATACGAAACTACTATTATTTTTTGCTTAAAATAAAACACATATTTTTACTAAAATATTAATTAATTCATAATCAGAATATACATATAATATAGTTGAGTCGTATAATAATAAAGAGTCATAACTGATTTGATATATTTATCTTAATCATAATACAATTTCATTCATGTCCAATTTTATTCAGTACAACCAAAAATTCCTGTTCAAACTTTGTATGCGAATTCAATAAATTTTGTAGTCAAAATATTTTACGACTTAATTATCTTTTCTTTTGAAATTTTATTCCTTTAAAACGAGTAGGATTCAAACTTTTTTTGAACAACAAGAATGACTTATATGGTAGAAAAAGAATATAAAATGGTTTTTCATTTATGTAATAAATGGCAACTGTTTCAAATTATTTAAAAAAAAATTCGGTCATTTTTATCCAAATAAACATACCTAATAGGATTTATTACTCACAAAATAATGTTTGTTTGATTTAACAAAATTATTTCGAAACAAAAAGCTATAGGAAATTCCAATAAATCAGTCCTTTCTGTGTATTTGTTGACATGAATAATTATTATTTCAGCTATTAAGCTTATTTTTATATTAAATATAAAAAAACAATGAAACATTATTTTATTTTATTTTTATTTGTGGTCTTTGGAAAAATTTGATTCTCTAGGGTATCTTTTGAATTTTCGGAAATTACATAAAAATTAGAAAATTAAATGTATATTTTACATATTTTAATTCTACAACTTCAACTTTCAGATGTAAGCAGTGTCACGCTGTATTTTAATATAACTCTTTCAATTACCGATAACATTTAGTTTCTCAGAAAAAATAACAGTGTAAATATTTCTGTTACTAAATGCACCACGCACCGCATTAGTTTAAATGCCACGCTGTCTAAAACAGAAATATAAAATTTTATTTATTATTCAATTGTAATCCCACAACATTCCGTTTTAGAAAAAAATATTTTCAAATTTAAAATTTTCGATTTCATAATAAAATTAATAAAAATACTATCTTAATAATTCACCCTCTAATAGTGAATGATTATTATTAATAATTAATTAACTAATTAACTAATTTACTAAATAAATATATATAGTGCCTTTAAAATACTTAATTCCTAAATTCTGGTATTTAAAAAAAACTTCCGACTTCTTACTTTTGAAGCCATTTTTTTAGTTTGTTTTTACAAAACATGAAAGTACTTTAAATTTAAAGTTTGCATCAACTTTAAAAGTGGAAAACTTTTTCAACATAAAACCAGCTCTTAGAAGCTTCGCGCTTTTTGCACTTGTATTAGTTTTTCTACATTAAACTGGATATACATGAAACGAATCTCCCCACGAATTTATTAATGTTTGCTTTCAGTCTCAGACTAAATATCTTAAATGAAGTATGTAATTAACGAAAAGATCAGGAAATCCTGCAGTTTATTTTTTTACCTACTCGCCGTAAAAGCTTGAAAAGAATTTTAGAAAAGGTATTTACCAAAGAACAAGAAAAGCAGAAAAGAGCAAAAAATCAAGGATTACAGGAATAAATTATTTATACAGTGTCGTTCGTCTATTTCAACATTTGAACAAAGAAAATTTATATTGAAAATAAGTATATTTTTATAAAATGTTCTTTTTTACTAGAATTTCATAATAAATGTAATTTTTCTTGATCACATTCTACATATTTCCTTAATAGAGCAAGAAGTTCTAGTCTAGTCTCATAAAAGTAATGTCCAGCTATATTTTTCCAAAAAAATCGTGACAAAGAAATTTCTCTTATCCGACCCTTACGTTAACCCCGATTGAATTTATAGTTCAATATAATCTGAGCGTACTCTCCTCATTTTTCATCAATGCCTTTGTTTGCCCTCCAGACTGATTTATTCGACAATATTATCACCAATGTTTGATGCCTGATTCTTGTTCTTCAGACAAATCCATAATGTAAACTATATTTTATTAGTAGGGAAGGTAGTCTATAGTAGTTTTCAAAATTAAAAAAATAAATGTACGGTAAAACAGTACATTGTCAATGTTTAAAATTAATTCATTTTAAATTAGCTCAAATACCACTCAACGCACTTCCATTCAAAATGACTTAGTCAAATTACACACTACAGCGAAAATAGTGCATATTTTAAATGGTATATAGAACTTGTCAATTGCAACAAAATATTCTAAAAATTTTTCTAGCATCATTTGACAAAAATTCAATTTGAACATTTTCTAGAAAATTTATACGTGGCAACACCTCACGCTTTTAATAAATATGTCTTGTAACCAAGGAATATCTAACTGGTGAATCATAAAATTGTGTTAGTTTGCAGATGATTCACATCGTTTAATCGCTTCAAGTTTATCGTTTGGTATAATAGTTTCAATAATTCAGTGAAAAAGGCATTTTATTCAAATCAAGAATATCACGTTATGTTAATTAATATACATTTTTCTTATTTTTAGAGCGTTCAAATTTATTATTTATCAGCATTGAACTTGAGCCAGTTATTCAAGTATCGCGATATTGCAGGATGTAGTTACTTTTGGCTAAATAATTTTTAGATAGATATAAAATAGGGTTGCATTATTAATCCTATAAATATACGTACATTAGTACTTTTTGTGGTTATTTTCGATACTAAAAAATTCGTTTTCCCATGTCATTATTTTTTTTCTATTTCTATTTTACATTTTATTTTTTATGCCGTAAAGCTGTACAGCCATTTTTCGGTAATCACAGATTACACCGCGTACTAAATCGAACAGTTCATTATTTACCCCCTGCTCCTACCCCCGGTACCCTTTTGGTCTACATGTGCATAAAACTAAACTTTTAACGCTGGCTGAATAAATTACAAATTAATATTACCGGGGAACACATATGAATTTAAAATAGAATAAATAACTTCGATGTTATTCGTTTTCCCGATGCTTATTGAAGATTTTCAATTTTAAAATTAATCAGTACTGTTGACTTTGAATTGAATTGTCAAATCACTAAAGCCTAGAAAAATTATATTTCAAATTTATTCAAACATTTAAATGGAAGTAAATAGGGAAAACTGTTTGGAACATATTTCATATATTTTTCGAAAATTAGATAAACTGATTTCAATTAAATGACAATAATACTGCTGATTATTTAATGCCTACTTCGAAATCTGCCAATAAACATTCGAAAATATTTTTCTCTCTCAGTGTGGCTGAGATACTGCTCTCGTGAAAAGTGCTACAAATTAATTGTAAAATTGCTTTATCAATATTGTGGTAATTAATGCAACTGTGAATTAAACTGTTCAACGCTTAACCGGTATTTTTCTAAATTAGTCAGTTAATCGTAACAAATCTATTTATTGCTAAATTAAACTAATTCAGTTCACTAATTTAATTTCGTTGCCTTTGTTTTTTCATATTTGATTTTAAATTAACATATTCCTTGTCCGAATAAATAGTGTGAATTTTCATTAGATTGATTGCGTAACTTTTTCCCTTGATAAGCATATCCTGATACAGGGTGTTCTCCAATCAGAGATAGAATCCAGAAAATGCATGAATCTATCCTCTCTGCTTGATTTTCGTCAATCAAAAATATTATATAATGTAACTTGGACAATAAATGTATTATTAAGTAATTATGATTATTATTAATAACAAAAAAATGTTTTATTTTATATTTTAATTTGCCTGTTTACTGTTTTGGAAAAAACATTAAGATTAACAAAATGAAAACATACATATTTTAAATTAAAAAAAAACAAAATATTTACCTGTAGACGCAAACATTGAAATGAGGGCAACTTTGACAACTAATCCTTCTAATGGAACCATCGTCTTCAGATTTTATTTCCACTTTAAGAGAGTCACTTCACTTTCATTTTAATTTAAGAACCTATTTATTCTGGCTTGAGTTAGAACTCATCAGCATTATCTGAAAAAAAAATAGAAAATTTATTGCATTCTGAAGGATAAAACTATTAATAGGAATAAAGTTGAAAGAAAATGATGAAATAATCCGGTAGATTGCATAAATTTATATTAGCACAAAGGAACTATCTCTTTGATAAGACACAACCAAAGGCAGAAACTTACTAAATGGCAAATTAATTGCTAAAGTTCTCTGTTTCACTTATATGAGCACCAATATTCCATTTTCTAGTTGGTATTCTTATGTACACTGCAGCTTTGATAGCAGAAACTCCGTAATATACAGATAATTAAAGGGATTCCGAAAAGTTAGTTATTGCAATCACCAATAATAATGACATTATATTCGGTGCTGCACTTAATAAGTACAAAAATTGATGGCATCAACTACAAAGTCAAATAAATGTATTACCTACAGTTTTATCACTTTTCCGTTTTCCTTCCGAAAACAATATTGCTTTAGTTTACCATGAAGCGCTTTTAAAAATTTCCAAATTGAATTTCACTCACTCCTGAAGCTTACTAATGCAACTATCTTGTATTCTTACGAGCTTTCCCAGTTTTAAATAGCGCAATAAAGTCTAATACTGTAGAACAAAACTATCAATTGATGGTTTTATTTTGTCAGAGTTCCGTACCAATTAATTTAAAAAATCTTTGAAAATCTAGTCAATTGTAGCTAAAATAAAATATATATTGTAACCGGATTTTTTCGTAAGACTTAAAAATTTACTGAAAATATGTAGGTACGGGGTTCTTCTATTAAATCAACAGATATGATAAAAGATTGATAATTATAAATATAAATATAATTGTTATTAAATTATAATCAAAATTTAACAAAGTTAGAATCTTTATCGAAAAGCAGATTGTTTGCGAACTAACACTAGGTTCATTGATTTAAATTTATTAATTAAAAAAAAATAGGGAATTTAAGTTACGAAGAAAATTTATTTGATGCAGAATAAAGAAGAAAATCTGAATTTTCATAATATCAGTATATATAAATATTTTATGGAAAACCTGTTTTATAATCTAAATCCATGTATTTAGACTTAATTTTATGTCAAAATTACAGTTGGGTGTGAAATCAGAAAAATTATAAAAGCTGCGTTAGATTTTGACAGCGCTCCCTTCAAAGTTTGTATCCACTTCGTAGAAGTGATTAAAACTCAAAAGATCCACTAAATAATGCATTTTAACAAATACCTCATTTGTGGCAACATAAACGTGGTTATAAATTAAAACTTTGTATCCTCTGATGAAATTTGTGAAATCTTTTTTTATCCTGGATTACAACAATCACCAATTTGAAATTTCTTTTGGTTAGAAAATTTTGTAGCCGACAGCACTTCAGAAAGTAGAAAAAGCGGCAATATTTTTGTTTGTTTTGTTTATTACTCATCAAATTATAAAAGTAACAGGACTAAGTTTTAAATTAATTACTAAAACTCCTTATTTATTAAGCACTTATATAAATAAACAATTGTTTTAAATTCAAAAAAAAAAATAAAGAGTGATATTTTACTAAACTAATTTCCTTTGATTACATGTATTGACATACTCGCCAAAGAACAGGAGAAGGACATTCAAATTTGCTGAGCAATTTATAATCAAAATTGTGTTTCTGAAACCTATCATTAATAAAAATAAGAAATTTTTGTAAAAAAATAATAGTCATAATATTAAAAAACAGCTCTCAAATATTCAGTTACAATGGGTTTCACAAACTAAATTAAACTAAAAATCTATATTTTCAAAATAAAAATGTTTGAGAATATACAAAATAATGCCCTTATTTATGGATGAGGTATAAAAACGTATGCAGAATAAAAAAAGTCTTTTAAATTTTTTTCTAAAGTCAGTCGTTTTCAAAGAAATAAATACTAGTATTTTAGATCTATCCAAATATTATTTACCGAAAAGTAAGTAAAACCGGCAACACCGCTACACTTGAATAACTGGGTCAAGTTAGATGCTGATAATAATAAGTTTTAAACGTTTTAAGAATATGTTTTTATTTTAGTACATCTACATATTTAGAATGGTCAATTACAGGGGATGTAAAAGAGTGAAAAATGTCTTCTCGGTAATTATTACACGATCCAAATGATTTCTACCACTACTCCACTACTTTTTTTAGGTAAAACAATCTTTGGGACACTGGCACAAAAAGTCGCATCTTTCACTGAATTATTGAAACTACTTTACCAAACGATAAGCTTAAAACGATTAAACGATCTGAATCTTCTGCAAACTCTCACAATTTTATGATTCATCAGGTAGATATTACTTGATTACACGACATATATTTTTATTAAAAGTGTGTGGTGTTGCCACGTAAAAATTTTCGAGTAAATGTTTAAAGTGAAGTTTTGTATAAACTAATGACGATAGAAAAAAAATGTATTAGAACATTTTGTTGCAAACAACACATTCTAACTACCATTTAAAAATAGACCTTAAAACTCCTTTAAGGACATCTAATCTGATAATAATAATGATCATACTAAACCTGAATTCTACTTCCATATCTCACTCTAAAAGTTTTATTGACAATCATTCACAAAATACTCTGAAGCATTGATCGTTGATGATGCCGTTTTATAAAATCCTTCAATGTATGTAAAGTAATATTCATAAAAAAAATTAGTTTAAAGTCCCATGAAAAAATTATAGTGTCCGGATTTAATGTACTGTGAAGAACCACTTGAAAAAAATATTTTACGATTTTTTGAATGTTGCCGGGCAAGCCAGGCTTAAAATTAAATTCTCCCATTTTGCGACGAAATCCAGGTCATTCATTTCTCCTGACTGTGCTTACATTAACCGTTTTATGGCGTGCGTTAGCCGTATTGCTTTGGGCCACAAATGAAAACAATATACCTTCAAATATTTATGGAATTCGGGCAAAAAACTTTTGCGGCCATTTTAGTGACCCACGTAATAATAAACGAAAAAATGTAAATTAAATGGATTCCAAAACATGGGAACAACAGGACGCCGTTACTGCTTTACAATTTAGGATTTGTTATTGATGTTTATTATTTCCCTCAGCTTAGTATTCATAAATCTCAACAGGGTATGTGGACATTGTTTTCTTCCCTCACCAGACCGTCTTTGTTATTCCCTCTGCTCCAGATCCTTCTACATATGTAAACCACCATATTTTTCACTTAGTATAGTTCTTTGCATTCCACTTCAAATTCGTTACTCGTTTCCAACCACCCACCTCCAATCTCTCCAAGATATTTTTTTCTATTATAAACCAGCAATTGTTAATCTAGCAAAATAAATTTAAAATACACTAATACTATTTGCTTTGGACTCAATGTAAATTAAAGAACACTTAATTATGGTCTCAATTGAATAAAAGTCAAATTAATTTTGGGAATAAAAGCACGATATAAATTAGCAGAGGGATGTAAATCGGGACTCGCGAATTTGGAATTTGCGGTTCGAGTCTCCTAATTGGATGAAGTACGTTTGTGTCACAAGCTGTCAAGACGAGACGTATGATGATGAATGCTTTAATTAGCGTTATTAATTTCTTTTTGGTTTATCGCTAGCCTCATTTGTCGCCCTTCTACAATAATAAGCCATTATATTTTGTAATTCTTCTCAATTCTTTAACGAATCTAGATGAAATATCCGGAATAGAATTAACTGGTACACTGAAAAAAACAAATTACTCTACAAAAGAAGAAAAGTTTGATTGCAGACGACAATGAAGAAAACGGAAAGGGTGTTTATATACTGCGAAAATAATGTAGAACGTATTATTGGCAACAACATATTCTAATAAATTTTTTTCTAACTTCATTAGTTTATACAAAAATTCACTTTAAACATTTCCTCGAAAATTTATACGTGGCAACACCTCACACTTTTAATAAATATATGAGTCATGTAACCAAGAAATCTCAACCTGATGAATCATAAAATTGTGTTAGTTTACAAACGAATCGGATTGTCTAATCGTTTAATTTTATCGTTTGGCAACATAGTTTCCATAATTCAGTGAAAAATAGCGTTTTATTCATATCAAGAATATGACGGCATGTTAATTAATGTAATCTAAAAATGTATTGGTAAAAATCGTGTGGATCGTGTTATAATTGCTGAGAAACATTCTTAACTCTTCTACATCTCCTGTAATCGACCATTCTAAATATCTAGGTGTACTAAAATAAAAACTTACGTTTAAAAAGCTATTGTTTATTATCAGCATTGAACTTGACCCAGTTATTCAAGTGTTGCGGTGTTGTCAGCTGTAGTTGCTTTTCGGGAAATAATATTTGGATGCATGTAAATTACTAATATTTATTTCTTTTAAATCGGCTGACTTTAGAAAAAAGACATTTTTATACCTCATCCATAAACATGTGCTATATTTTTGCTGACACGCTGTATAATCTACTTTATTGAAAATATTGGTAGTACCGAAAATTTATAACAAAAACTTAAAGTAACCACTACATCACAAACAAGTTCCACGTCATAACTAAATAAAACAAATATATTTCTATTTCACTACTATTAATTTAAATCTATTTATAAGGCACCACTTGAAAAAAATCACGTAGATATTAATTGCTGAACATTCGACACAGTAACATCAAGATATTATCTTCTCAATCATTAAGGAAGAATCATCTAAAGATTCTTCAAAAAACTTTCTACAAAGAAATATCGTGCTAAAAATATTATCACAATTATTCAACAAGTAATATAATCGCTACATGTTTATTAAACTCGTAAAATACATCAGTTTTTAAATTTCAAAAGTGGAATAAATCACTCGAATCAAACATCTTGGATTTGATTAACTACTTTTTCGTACTAAAAATTATTTAACAAACCAGTGACTTCTAACAGTCTACCTCATCAAAAAAAATTTTGAGATACCCTTATTTTTCTTCAGGAAGTCTTAAAAATACAAAAAGCACTTATATTTACAAATAAAACATAGACCTTAACAAAAGGCATATATATATTCACCAAAATCGAATATAATATTGTAAAAACTTATTTCTCAAAATGAAGTTGGTGTTTATTTGTTTGTTGGCTCTTTTTGCTTTAGCAGGTAAATATCTTTTGAAGAATACATTTAAATATTTCATAAAATTAACTCCTTACTGTAATAATTATTAGTGAAAAGGCATATTTTTGAATGTCCTGGACCCATTTCTTTTAGTTGGTTCGTTTAATTTTTATCAATATTCTCAAAAATAATATTGGAGCTGTTTGCTTTTCATGGTAGTTTATTATTTGTTTGTATATAAAATGTTTAAGTATTTATATTGTTTACTTTATTTACATATATTTTTTCATTTGTAGCAGATTTTATAATTGCGATAAAAGTGGTCGTTTCATACAGAGTTGAGGTCCCGGTACTGAGTTTAATCCTGCCGTTAAAACATGTGATTATCCATTAGGAAATGGGAAAGGCTCTACTAACAAAGGAAAATAGTTGTAATGGTTGATCTATTCCTAATTTATCTCAAATAAATGCAATTTTAATTGTAGATTTATGAAATAAAGAATGACGTTAATCGAAATAAATGTTTTTGTTTTAATGGAGTATATTGTTACGATATATGTACAGGAAATTAAATAAATATCGCCTTATACATAGAACTTATTTTGTATTCAACACTTTCCAAATGATAACATTTAATATTTATTTAACATTATGTACCCGAAACTTATAGGACAAGGTCGTAATCGGATAATAAATAAATATTTTTATTAAAATAATCGAAATTAATAAACATTGTTATTTTCTTTGTTGGAAAATAAAAAGAGATTAGGAAGTCAAGTTTGTGTTCTCGTATGCTCGCCTACCCCTGCGATTAAATGTGGGAGTTATTTAAAAATGTAAGTTTCCATTATATTCTATATTAGTTGTTTTATAGATATATAAAGTGTTATTGTTTATCCTTAGCCTCTTTAATTTTCAATAACCAAGTTATGTAGTTGGTTAAATATATATTTAGATCCTTTCATATATTTATTGGAAAAAATAACAGGATACGTAATGATATAATCTAGATATCCAAAAATTTACTTGGTTATGCATCACTCTGTATATTTGTACGTTAAAATAGTTTGAATAGTCACAAACCTCTGTGTTGATTAATTAAAACGTTGACCTAGATCTGAGATTGATCCAGTGAAATAGTGTTAATTAGAGAGTACGGATTCTAGAGAAAAGTAACAGAAAACGTTTATTTTAGACCAAATCGACCACGAATTTTCATTTGAACAAGTTCAGCTTTCAGGACGCGCTATCGAGAAGATCAAAAACAGTCATGGGTCCTTTGATCAATTAAAATTAAAGGGGACTGAGAAACTTACATAAGTTATAAATAATTAATTTTCAAAGTTACGGGAGTTTAGACGGTTATTGGCATGTTCGCCAAGCTTTGACACTAATCATATTTAGTAGTAAGTATATAGGCGTTTATTGAGTTATTGGTTAATTTCAACAATGAGACACATGTTACCGAACTTACAGTAAAATCAAACAAAAAAACTGAAAATTTAAAGCAGAAAAATCTAAAACCGAAAAATAAAATAAAAATAAAAAACAACTTTCTAATCCCTACATATTTGCTTAGATGTTTTAAAAAAGTGGAATAGAAAAGTCTATATTATAACCAGCAAAATATTTGAACCTGCATCATTTTATTCAAAAATCTGAGTTGTTTTGAAAAAATATGACGGCTTATCACATTTTTTTGGTAAAAATAAATTGTATTAGTCACTGGTTGTTAATAGATTTTAACAAATGGAAATTAGTAATTAAAATTTATGATTCAGATTTTCATTAATGATTTATTATACAGTAGACATACTGATATAGGTGAACAGATATTTAAAAAACCTTTCAATCGATGTATTACAAGATCCACTTTTCTATTTAAAAATTTTATTGATGACGTCATGACGCTCACAGAGATGACGTCAAATATAAAAAGGTGATGTGACGAAGCGCCCATTTAAAAATAAAAATCAACTGGTTTCAGGATTTCCCCTAAAAACGCCGATTTACGAAATAATGAATGTATTCCTTTTATTTGGGCCGTACTCTATAAATAATAGTACAAAAATTTACAAAATGAATAAAATTTCATGAATGGATAATTAAATACAATTACAGTTTTTAATGAAATGTTTTCAAATTTTACAAAATGGCATTGCCACAAAATATGCCCTTAGGTTTTGATTTTTTTGTCACTAGTTTCAACTTTAAGAGCTTGTTCTTATTAATTAAGTTTTTTTGTTGATTTTGTTGCTATTTTTAAAAGATTTAAAATATATTTTTAATACATTCTGATTCCAAAATAATGAGAGAAAGTATGTTTAAGAATTACCGAATGAGTGTGTTAGATGTTTTACAGTTCAAAGCTGAAGATATAATTTTCTGTGTTAAATTATTTCGAGGGTTCCATTATGTGCCACGTGATTTTTTGCACATATTTTTAAAGTCACTTTACAATTATTGCGTTTTAGGATGAAGCCACTTTAAAAAATTGTGGCAATGAGACTGTTTGTTTTATTGTTAATTGAACAATGGAATTTTCCATTTAAAGTTGCGCAGTATCTACATTGCATTAAAAATACGAATTTGATACGTTGGCAATACTGTTAAATAAATTAGAGATGTAATAAGGAAATTTCAATGAACTGGAAACAATTTCCTGTATAAAATTCTTTTGAATTTCGATCATATTTTATAATTTTATGTACTCACAGCTTATCAGACGGTCCCAAGTTCTTAGGGTTACATCAAATATGTTATAATAATATACTTTTAATTAAACATTAGCAAATAACTGCGCTATTGATTATAATTTAATCCGAAGCTCAGATTTTGTTTGATTTACCATAAGAGAACGTCAGTGTATACCTCGAACTATTCCTTGAGATATTTGCCATTATCGATCTTCCCTTTGCCGAGAAACTAGTTTGATAATTTGAAATTAATGTTCTCCATTGAATTCAAAGGGCATACCTTGCGATTTCTCTAAGCATTTATGGAGATTATTGTGCTCTCGAGGTTGCTGTTGTTAAAATTAAATTGACTAATGGGTATCATTTCGATAAATTGCTGAAAGTCTCCTGACGAGGGTGAACGAAATGCTTGTTAAGGAAATTATCAATCGATCTGATATTGGGCTTTGGGGGAATCCACTTATAAACCAAATTCAAAAAAGGATTATTATAAAGCGTGAAATTTAATTCTTGGAAGTATTTCAAGAATTTTTAAACAAAACCAAAAAGGATCCCTAAGTCAAAATTCACATTTTTGCGTGAACTTTTTTATTTAAAATTCAAGCTACCGTAGAATACCAAATGTAATCGAAATAATTCAATTTAGAAATATAGCGGAATTGAAAATGTTTTATTGTTAATTTCAAAATTCAAAATTTCAAACCTATTATAGTTGTCATCGGATAAGATAAAAAAATGTAATGCCACAAAAAAGAATTCTTAGGGGGTTGTAATGGTAGTTAGTTGTATATTATTTTTATAAAATTGGCTTGTTTAGCTTAAAATTTCAAGTAAATGAATAAACATCAGCTTTGACGACTAATTTGTAAGAGAAAGTAAGAAATTTTCAATTTTCTGGATGCTTTAAAACGCGCGTCCCAAATTTTGTTAATACCCTCGGTATTACTTCTGATAAATACCTTTTCGCCCTTCAAGCAGTCTTCGTCAAAGGGCGATATACTGAAATATTAAGAAATAACATTTTCTCCCCAAGTCTAAACTCCATTATTATGGAAATGTATACGAAAACGTTGTGTACCTTGCATATTTCAATAACTTAAGCAGTCCTGAAAAAGTTAGCCTCTTATAAAGGGGAAAATTCATTAACGAAATCTTTCAAGTTTGAAAAGCTTTTTGTTTTGAAATTTTTCATTATTGTAATCCCCGGTCTCATTTTTTTGCTAAACGGATTTCACCAAAAAAGGATAAAGTTCTTTGTTAAATTTAAACACAACCATCTACATATTTTTATTAGAAACAATTAATTTCGTTTAATTTACAATTTGAATTATACATTTATAAATCATTTTCTTATCGTCTAAAAGGTTGAAACAGTATATTTACCTTCAAAATTTCCATATAGTTGCATCTTTAAATGATATATGTATAATTTTAATTTTATGTTTCAGATAAACTTATCTACAGATTATTATTAAAGTAAAATTTTATAATTGTTGGCAATTATTAATTTTTTTGTACATATATATATATATATATATACATGTATATATACCTATAGATAAACACCAAAATCGACATCGTAAAACATTGTAAAAACTTATTTTTCAAAATGAAGTTGGTGTTTATTTGTTTGTTGGCTCTTTTTGCTTTAGCAGGTAAATATCTTTTGAAGAATACATTTAAATACTTCATAAAATTAAGTCTTTACTGTAATAATTATTAGTGAAAAGGCATATTTTTTGGTCTACATATTTTTGAATGTCCTGGAACCCATTTCTTTTAGTTGGTTCGTTTAATTTTTATCAATATTCTCAAAAATAATATTGGAGGTGATTGCTTTTCATGGTACTTTATTATTGAATCTAGTTTCCCCTTATTCATCTCCCTAGTGAACACAATTTTTTTTTAATTTTGTTTCCAGCATCGGACATACGACCCTATCCAGGCGACTGCAGGTTTGTATATAAAAGTTTTAAGCATTTATATTGTTTACTTTATTTACTTTTTTTTTCATTTGTAGCAAATTTTATAATTGCGATAGAAGTGGTTGTTTCATAATGAGATGCGGTCCCGGAACCGAGTTTAATCCTGCCGTTAATACATGTGATTATCCATTAGGAAATCGCAAAGGCTGTACTAACAGAGGAAAATAGTTGTGAATCCATTCATAATTCAGTTTAAATAAATCCAAATTTAATTGTAAATTTATGGAATAAAAAATGACGTTAATCAAAATGCATTTTTTTTTATATTGGAGTATATAACCTAGTTAACTAAAAAATTACTTGGTTGTGCATCATCAAGGATCATACTGTATATTTTTACGTTAAAATAGATTAACACAAACCTTTATTATTTTAAACAAAATTAAAATATTCCAGACCAATACCACAGTCACATTCAAAAAGCCAAACACTTCGCGTAATTTATCCGAACAAGTGGAAAACCGGTATCTTTTGGGAAACGTTAGTCGGGATCGCGATTCTGAACTGACTCCGGGAAGGACCTTTTGCGCCGAAACGTGCCCGGACTTGCGCCCGAGCTTTCCACTTTCCGCGCTTTTCGACTTTTCGTACATACACACAAAAAATTTCCTCTAATTGAGGAACTCTACTTTTATATATTGTTAAAGGTGTTAGAGAAGATAATTATCGATCGTTATCTACAGAAATAGTTCCTTTTATTCTTTTCCTAAATACTTTGACAAAGTTAATTTGCGACATATGTTGCCTATTTTTCGTATTTTCCGTTTTCAGCTGTTTTGCTGTTTTTTCAGAATCTAGTAGAAGACAAGGAAAATATCATCAATCCAATCTGGACAACAATACAAATTCTCATTATATTTAGAAATGAAAATATTATTTAAAATAAACAAAATTCAATTCAACGAACTTAATCAACACTGTACTGTAATTGTCATGATCCATCATCAGTACTCAGTAACTGCACTAATCGTTGAAAACGAATTTTGATGAGAATCCATTTCATTCCAATCTGCCGAAGTATGTAAATGTTCCGTATTTCACAGAGTTCCCTGACTTTGGGTTTTGCTTCTTATTTCTCAGTGACTTCTACATTCCATGTGGTTTTTGGCATACCATTACTTCGACTTACTTCTAGTTTCATTTCCCATACCGTTTTCTTCATCCCTATGCGTTCATGCCATCTTAGTTTTTGTGTCTTTATTTTAGTAAACACACTATCGCTTTTAGTCTTTTTCTTTAGATCTTTAGATCCGCTCGGGTCTGGTAGTACATGAAAACAAGTAACGGAAATAGAATAAAAAATCAGAGTTATAAAAAGGTAGAAGAACTCCAATTTGAAGAAGTATCAGGCTTTGTGCAATTATATATTTAATAACAATACTCTCAAGGTGGATTCTAACAACTAAAATAAATTATTACAATTAACAATGGCCAATCGACAATTATTAACAAAGCAATCCTTCGTTGACACTGGGTTAATCAATCAATAAATTAATTTACAACTAACCTGTACATCTATTCTTTATAATTCTACATTGATAGTCTATTGTCCTGGTGATTGTTCCATCGCAGTAATGCTTTTATCCATATTTCCTTGATGTAGTGTGTAATTAATTTATACTACCAATTTTAATTTAACCAAATTTCTCTACATTCCTTATCTATATAACGTCTTAAGTGAAAATAGTCTAGTTTCTAATTCTCGTCTACGAATTTAATACATGTCACTGAACTTCTCGTGAATTTCTCCACAAAATTCCGTCACTTACCACTTTTGTTATATTTCAGTATATTTACTTACTTAACTATTTTTCTTAATATAAAACTATTACTAAAAATTACATATGTTTCTACTTCCAAAATCCTTTTTTACCATTTTTTCGAATCTGACAGTACTTCTAAAATTCTTTTTGACAACAATCATCCAAATTTTTCCTTCGTTACCTCCCCAACAATTTTATTATCAATTTTAATTACCCATTCTTGATTTTTAAATTATCATAATATGTACTATATAATAAGAAGAAGATCTAGTCAATGTAGTAAAATCAAAAAGAAAAAAGATACACGATGAAGTTATAAAAAGATTACAAAATTGACCAAAAGGAAAACCGAAGATATGTTAAGAGGACCAAGTAATTCAGGAGATAAAAAGCATAGGAATAAAAGATTGGAGAGATAAAATGAAAAATTGGAAAATATGGAAAAACGTCGCTTATGAAAGAGACACAATAACTTTTAAGAAAGAAGTAAGAGAAGATGAAGCGACAAATCACTCCACTACACGAAATCAACAGAGCTAATTCAGTAAGCGATTCTAATTGGTCTAAGAATGTTTAATCTTTTTTTTAAATCTATCATGTCTGCAGCTTGTATTTTTTTTTCTTATCTGTTAAGCTCTATATTTCGCAGCCATACATCAAAATGGGTACCAATGCAGTATCGTGTGTCATTATTTTTGTTGTTTCATTAAAATCAATATATTTCGGGATTGAAATTCTATAGCTTAATAGTTTTACCTAGATATTTTCTTGCAGTGTATCGATTTCGTTTGTTATAAATTCATTCGAGTCGTTAACATGTTGTAAATAATAGTACCTACTTGTATTCAAAATTCTCGTATTTGTGACTCTCTTTATACAAGAACGCTTCATTATCATTGTTATTTACTGCTCGCAACATAAAACTAACTGCAGAGATACTCGTATTTAAGTTAATTTCTTGTTCGAATTGCTGCACCAAAAAAGCTCTACGAATTCCTTACGCCAACAATTCAATTGCATAACATTTTTCAAACGTATAATAGAAGGAAGGAAACGTCACTATTTATTTAATTCGACTAATTAATATTTTTTCTCTTACGAGAACAATATGTCTAACAAAGCACTTAAATAAAAGCTCCAAAAGGAAATTGGAATCCACATAATCCGAGAATCAAACAAGGTAATAACTTGAAATTATTTCATGAAGATGTTACCAACTCACGGCGTAAAATTAGCTCAGATCACACGCTTGAAACACATTTAATGCATACGTGTCATAGATCTAGTTATTGTGTTGTTACAGTATCGAATTACATTATGATTGTATGATAGTTAATAATATTATTATACATGATACCTTTGTCGCAAATAAATATAATTATTTATTGTTGAAACAAAATGGTGTTTTAAGCTCCGAAGAATAATAAAAATAAACCCTAATTCAGTGATGTTTGATTTCATAATAAAAAAGTTAATAAGTTTCATAAATCAATAAATTATTAAGTAATTACATTACAGTTTTTAAGGTGACACAAGTTTCAAACAATGACCGTAGCAGGCAAATCTACGTAAGTTGAGTTTTCACTAGTTTTTTCCTATACATTTTTATTTTTATTTGAAAAGCAATTAATTGGTCTTGTTGCTATTTAAATATTGGTGATGGTGCCTACCCCTGCGATTAGATGTATTAGTTTTTTAAAGATATATGCTGCCCTAATATTTTATAAAACATGTATTTATTCATAGATAAACAAATTGTTATTGTTTCACTCAGCCTTTTTAATTTCCATTAGCCAAGTTACATAGTGGGGTAATACCCCCTTAAGGTAATATTAAGACTTTTTTCATATATTTATTCAGAAAACATAACCCAGTAGGTCAGAATATGTTTGTTTGTGCCATCTGTGTCGCAATATTGTATTAAGAAAAAGGTAGATTAATGGAGAAATGAGATAGAAATATGTTTGTTTTGAATTGGAAGTGTCATAATATAAATTATTTTTTTATTGGAAATTCTGAGAAAGAAAAAATGCGCTTACGCTCGTATCCCGTCGTCAAATTTTCAATTAATCTTGAATGCGGTAATTACAAATCGCAATATTTCATTTAGTTATACTACTGCTGTCTAATAAATCCATCATCGATGACATGTCGTAGTTTAAGTCATAAGCCATAAGTTCGGTTGACGAAACGGGAATTACAAAAAAATAAGACAAGAGGAATATTGGCAAATCTTTTGAGGGAGAAAAATTGGCACACAATTTTCCAAATACATAAAAAACGTTATAAAACGACAATAATCGAAATTGTTGAAATTCTTAGTATTGGCACAAAAATACTTTTGGTCTGGTTTTATTGCTCTTATCGTTTGTCGCTGCCTCAAGATAAAGAACTACTCAACTAAAAAATGTGGTAAAAGAGAACTTTTCATAAACCGAATGAAATGAAATATAGTGTCGCAGGAGAAGTGTGAAGCGGGGCCAGAATCGAGTTTGAAGTTGAAATCGCATTAGCCTGGGTCAGTAAATAAAGATAGTGCGGAACATCTGTGTTCTAGACAAAACATGAATATACAAAACTTTCCGCAGTTCTCGGTTAAATCTGTTTGCATGAAATAATACCTATTTATTTCGTTTTGTACGTTCAACACGTTCCTAGAATTAATTGCGGGCCATGAAATTGACGAACACGTCTTTGTTCAAGAAAGAACAAACAAACTTTAGTCGTTCATTTACAGGTTGTCTCAGCATCCAAATACGTCTTTAAAATTTATCTATTTTAAATACGAAATTTTCAACACCAACCAAACTCTAGTAGCTCAAACACGCCATATAAAATAACCAATCCCACAACCCTTTTACAAACGCACACTAATTAACAATTCGAAGGTAAAGTTGTTGCTCCCTACAAAGTGAGAAAAGCCTGTAAATTGTTAGTTAGTTAGTTAGTAATATGTTATTCTCTCTCACATCGATAAATTTAACAATTCACCAATTACTATAGAAAATCTGTATAAAACGTAATTTAAGCAGATTTAACAGCGTATTAAACCGTTCATTAAATCTTATATTTATTTTATCATTTAGGGAGTATTTATGGGAAATTTTGAGGCAGTCTTCTTAGACATACTCTTTTAGAACAAAAAAAACTGTTATTGTTTCATTTAGTTTCTGCGTTAGAAGCCATCTGGTAGAAAGTCGTCCCACCCTGTATAAATGTAATGTTGTTCAATTTGTAACGAATATTTGTCACGTCTGGACGTCTAAATAAAATTGGAGATATCAATTGGATTACTGCAATAAATATCCGAAAATTATCTTCTGGAACCAGCTATAAATACTGGCCGAAGAAAAATATTGTACAAATAAAGAGCAAATGATAAAGCCCCATGCAATTCGGATGATATATATTTATAGCTAGAAAATCCTTTTCGTATTATTTTTGTCAATGGGACTTGTGCGCCATTATAATACCAGATTTTTCATATTAAATGATATTTCGACGAACATACAAGTGATATTTCACCATTGAATTTTCTCATTCTGCTCCATATTTACGTAAAATAAAGGATTAAATTGTTTAGACATATAGACCGAACGAAAGGAAGCAGTAAAAAGTCTCAAAACCAAAGAAAACTTGTGGTCTTTTTGTTGTTTTGTTAAAATATGAATACCTACATCTCATTTAAAATAAAAAAAGGAAGTTGTTTCGCGAGCACTTTTTGTTCCTTTGTTGAATTATTTTTCTCCAATTTATAACTTCATGCGTTCCCAAGAAAAACCTCTTCTCAGCTTTTTAATTAAAACAAAAGAGTTTTTTGAAAGGGGAGTGGTCCCATGTCGACGGCAATTTATCTCTATTAGCCGCGGAAAAGTTAAAAACAAAAAAATAACAAAACACGATTATTATGTTGGTGACTAGGAGACTCGTAAATTAATATTACTTGACATAAAAATTTAGAAAATTTAGATAAAGTTAAATATGGGTGACGTTCTAAACAGCGACCGCGGAAACTGTGGAAATTGATGATGACGGAAGATGAAATGGCGGATGAACGTTTTCCCAGTCAGTTAATTACCGTTGATAAATTTCATAAAAAATTTCAAAACAACTTTTTTATATAAATCGCCTCTAATAAAATATAAATAACACTCAGGCACAAATTACTGCTTTCGATCATATTTCCAATTTTAAGTTAGCGTTTTATTTTATAAGCATTTTGGCAAAACCTGCCCTGTATAAATTGAAATTTAGATTAGATTCTAATTTAATTTCGTGTTACACATTTGTAACACCGTTATTAATTTTCAGACCTGTAGATGACTTTATAAAAGTTGAAACCAGTTGTCTTTTTGAATAATAATAAAATTGTTGTAGTATGATTTCGAGTTTCCTATGATCATTCAATGTTACCACATTAGAGCAAAATGGAGAACCTTTTATAAATAACTACTAGATGAAATTGGTGACCTTAACTGAAAGATCACGTCAATTCGTATACGATGAACTAAATCAACGTTGTACTAAAATTCTGCAGTATATTTCCGTCATTATCATCATCATCATCATCATCATCATTATCATCATCCATCGTCAGAATCAAAGCCAACATTATGTGCGCTATTCATTGAAAAACTAGAAAGGAACGATCTGGTTGAAGCTGCCACTTTCCCTATCTTTAGCTCTTTTTTCTCACTTTGGTTGTTCTGTTCTTATCAAAAATATTTCCATTCCTTGACAGTTATTTTCTTGTTAGTGTCATCTTCGTTCTATGTGGTTTTTGGGCTACCTTTGATTCTTCTCCCTTCTAATTTCGTTTTGGAACTGTATTAAGTGATCTGTCTTCTCTCTGTGAGTCCATGCTATTATAGTTTTTTTCTCTTCATGAATATAATAATAATACAATACTCCATAGGCTGTGTAGGCCTAGAGTAATATTGATAAACAGACTAAAAAATTTTCCTGATTCGGTATACTAAATCCCTATATTATTTTTTAACTTGTATGTTTACAGCAAAGAAAATAACAACAGGAAAAAATGAGGAAAATTGCTTCAGAAGCAAAAATTCACCAAATCTTGTAAAAGCAAATATAAAGAAAAATAAGGAACTTTTGACCTGTCTTAGTCATTAGATACTCTAATCCTTGATGAACTTGCATATTTTAGATTCATTTAAAGCTCCTCCATTTCTTTATTGGTCCTTCTATTCCAATCCTCTTCTTCTTTCCCATCTTTCCATCTTGACTTTTATTACAGATTTATAGATTCTTATTTTTGATTGTCTTTACACATATTTCGATTTCATCAACTTTTAGGTTCCTGTGGCTATTCTGCTCTTTAGTTCTAATTCTTCCACTCCTTTGTCTTCTATTACGACTCCCAAGTATACAAAGTTTGGGACCTTTTCGATTTCATATTGTTTGCTTCTAGTACTTCAAAACATAAATGTTCTTCTGTTTCAATTTGTGTATCCCCCTTAATAATATGCACTTAGTTTTTCTTTTATTTATTTCTAGACCAATCTAATTTGCTTCCATTTCTATCTTGTTCTATCATGTTTTATTCTTTTTTACGTCATCTGCAAAGGACAGACATTATAATCATTACTAAAAATTGTTACTTCCTTTTTAATTGTGTATTTCGTATAACAACTTCTAAAACCAAGTTGAGAAGTACAGTGTGGTCCTTTATTGACCTGAAATTCTGGTTGACTTGCGTAGTTTACTTCCTACCATAGATTTGTTTGATATCTATTAACAGGACGTAAAGGGTTATTTTGTAATCTGTTGTTTCTAAAACCTGCTTGATATTTCCCCAGTAACTTCTCAGCATATTTGTCTAGTCTATTTCTTCTCTCTTCCATACTATTCGGATTAGTTCATAAATCTTTTTCTGTAACTGCTTCCTTTCAGATTTCAACAGTTCTGGAATAATTGCAGTTTCCTCTGGTTTCTTGTTATTCTTTCACTTTCCTCTAGTTTCCTGCTGTTCTAGAAGAATGCGATTATGTTTTTCACTTCTTTGTCATTTGGGTTTCTACCACAACGCCATTATCTTCAAGATCGAGACGTACCCTCTTTTCTATTTGTTCCGCCCCATCTCCATTTAATATTTTTTGAAAGTACTATTTCCATTTTTGCATTACTTCTTCTGGTTCATGTACGATTGTCCCTTCCTCTGTTTTAGTGAGCATTATATATTTTTAACTTCTTCTACTTTCTTTACTTCTATTTTGTCAACTGCGATCACTCTTTCTGTAAATATTTTCATATCTCCTGCTTGTATTTGATCTATCTACGTAGGGTCTCTGTCATGAACAAATTATTGCGTTTCATTATATTTCTAAATATAAGTTGGCTTTCTATTTCAGTAAATATTTTGGCAAAAGGTACCCTGTATAAATAGAAACGATTTAGACTAGACGACTCCAGATGATAAAATCGTGTGTGGCCTTCCCCTTGCAAAATAACCTCTTACGTTCAGGAAGGAAGCAGTGCAAGCTCCTAGTATAGTCCTTGGCTATAGAAACAGGAAATTAAATGCATTCGTAGGATTGGTCGGTTCTTATCTGCCTCCAGATTCGTCCTGCAGGAAACGAATAAGGAAACATCCCTTAACATACACGGAAAATGAATCTCACCTATAGAAAAACTATTCGCTGTAAATGGATTAGATGGAAATTTAATATTGAAAATCTCAAAATTCTATAACGTCTTGAAGCAACTGTTTTGGATCGAAGTTGATTTGTATCCAGACAAATTATTAAACTATCTACACCATAAAAAATACTAAATGCCAGTCATATACCACATTATCATTATACAGAGACAAAGAAAATTATGACGAAAGAGGCATAGAAGATAAAGTTAACGAGAAAGTAAAACAAAGCCCAGAGAGATAAAATAGATCAAGATATAAAAGCAATGAACATTTCTAAATTGATTTCAAAATATAAAGCAATATCGAACAATATGAGAACGCATAAAAACTATAAGAAAATTAATGTTAGAACGAGGAATAACGAGGGTTAAAATCCATAATCCAGAAGGATTTAATGGTTCGGTGATGATGATGATAAATATCCATACCAAAAAAACGAGTAGAAACACAAGTTCATTATTTGTTAAAGTTTGTTTCCATCACTAATTATTATATTTTTTAATGTCTCTGGAATGTACTTCCATGATATGCGGATTAAATGAGAAAGGATATTTGGTGGCTCATTTTGTGTTCCTCGAGGTCCAATTTCCTACAGATTATTGTTAATTATAATGGTACTGTGGAGAATATGTTGGTGTTTGTTATTACGTGAACATTACTCTAAAATATCTACTAAATTGCTGTAGCAATTAATTCTCCACTGGTCGGTTAATTTCCTTGCACCGTTCTAATTGGATATATGGAAATTCTGGATAGCTTACTAGCCCACTAGTTCTCTGATCATTAGCCTTTATAAACCGTATTTTATAATTTAGTTTCATGAAAAATTTCGTTGGTTATGATAGTATTTTAAAAAAACGTTTAGGAAACCGTGCTGTCAAATTACAAAAAATCTTCAGATTGCATAGTTTAAATGAAAAATATCTACCATTAAAATTTTTATTACTATTTTTTTTTCTACTAAGTACTAATTACAAGACGAGTTATTAAAAAATAAAAATTAATTCTTAGGGAACTTTAATTCAGTTAACTAGGCAATTTTTTTATTTATTGAAACTATATGAATTTTGTAAAATTGTAAAATAAGTGAAGTAAGTTCTTTTTGTAAAATTAAGAACGCTATTTTGAGTGGAATTTTTATTTCTTCAAATTAAAACATTTATTTTTCTCAGTGCATAATACATAACATGAGCTGTAAACAACTTTTTACATGTGACTCGAAAATTTCGTAAAAGTTATTTAGCGACAAATGTGGTAACTACATATCAACACTCACTTTTTATTTAAAATTGCGAAACAATTAAACATTTAAGAAATCGAAAAGCTTTTTAAAAATCTTGCCATTTTTTATGTATTTTTTTTAAATGGTCAAATATTAGAATTGTCAAAATTGATTGTCATATATATATATATATATATATAACGATAACTTATTACTCATTACATAACGCATTACTTTTATTTTACACCAATCAGAATTCAAAAATATGTAAATAATCATTTACAGATAGTTTGTAGATAGAAGTAACTATTAATTTACAATAATGGTCACAGAAAAATAATATTTTTACGTTCTCATTTATTTTTTACCAAATAAAAACCTGAATTTAGTATTGTATTATTATAAGGATATACCAAATATTGCGTAAATACATAATTTTTTATTAAAAAATTTTGTTTGTCTAAATTCGAGATTATTTTCATATGTTTTAATATTAGTTCATTCGAATTTTAGTTTACAAAGTATTTATATATATATGTATTATTTCAGATTTTTAAAAATTACAAATGAGGAAGCTTTTGCCATCTATTGGTGAATACACACATTTTTCTAAATTAACCACTATGGAATCTTAGTAACATCACAGTATATATTTTCGCCATCTGCTAGGTTTTCTTCCTACTATGTACATTGATATTTAGTATAAAATAGATTCATATTACTGTTCTATCTATATAATAAACGGAATTAATGTGTTACATGTAGAAATAACAGATTTTTATATTTTGGGTCACCCAATATTTGCAGCCAGAATTTACCTACTTATGTCAATAGCTAGGCAATTCACAATACATGTTTTGGTAATAATAGTTGTCTAAATTGCATAACTGCTTATGTTGTTAAATTTATTGCCAATTTATTGTAAACAATACATCTGTAAAAATAAAATTGTGTTTATATGTATGTAAATTTATATATTTTTATATTGTTTATAAGTACATATTCTTTCTAGTAATGGAAATAATAAATAATGCGAAATAACTAAAATATTTAATCTTTTCTATTCCACTTTGGAACAATAAAAAACTGTCTTTATCTATGTCATTGAAATGTTGAGTATTGATTTACGTTGTTGAGATTATATTGCTGCAATTGTACTTATATTAACTTTTACAGCTTTTATTTATATATTAGCACAGTTTTATTTTAAGTACCTACCTAGTTTTTTTTATAGCGGGTCTTATAAAATTTTAATTATCTTGTTTATCGTACGTCATTTTGATAGTAATTTAAACAGATTTGCGTAATACTTAGGTATAAGAGGATAATTCAAAATCAAGATAATTTATCATTTACCAAAAGATTAACATTCAAATTTTACTAACCCGCCTATTTGGCGCGCGCACACTCTTGACGTCATTGCGCTGATGTCAATTAACAGTCAATTTTATTCAATTAGTGATTTTAAATTTAAAAAATTTATGCTGCCCCAACCATAAAAAACGTCGTAAACAACTTAATATATGATATATCAATGAATTAGTCTTTCAATGCTTTATCGATCTATTAAAAAAAATACAGGTTCGTACTTAAAAAAATTAAGTTGATGATGGTCCTGAAGAAACGAAACGTGGCAGTGAAGATTTAACAACGCCTTATTATCGAAGACTTTTTTATAGTCTATGTAGCATGTGTGGAGAGATTTCTGGATTCTTTTTCTGTTTGATTTAGGACGACTGTATTTATTATTAATTGCTCGATACATCCCTGACTTGATTTTTTGCAACGTTTTTGTTCTTATGTTATTATTATTATGGACTAAGTATTCTACCCTGTGGTATGCCTTTATTTTTTGTTCTAGGGCCTAATAATTCGTTTACCAGAAATGACTAAAAACACAAAAAAATATTTATGTCACTTTAATGTCGACATTAAATTATAATATTAAAAACTGGGTTGGCCCACCTCTGTTATTCGTACCATAACTGATTTTTATTAAATTTTTCAATAATTGTTAAACATAAATACTATTTAATCTTATATGCGAAACGATGACAAACTGGGAAGAGGTTTAAATAATTTTCGTGTTGGCCGAAGGATTTGATCGTGGAGAATTTGGCAACGTCGCTTGGTTCCCGACTGTCGGGGATTACGTAAACTAGCAGCTCGTGACTGTCTTTTGGTTGATTATCGCCATTTTATACTCTCATTTTTAAGGGAATTAATGCGAGCTCCGCAAAGATAGTGTGCGTGTGTTGTGAGTATCGTGTACCAGTAACTTCTCGTTAATGGTGTAGTACACAATTTAGGCCAAAAAAACAAATTAGAAAATGAAAAATTTTGTGTTGTGTGTTACCTTGAATTTCATATTTTTTATCAACACCGTACTTTCAAGTAAGTAAATTGCTTGAATCACTCAGGGTGCGGTGTAAGACTTTTTGAAAAGGATTTACGGGGATTATCGCTTTCGTACTAATCTCGAGGTTATTATGGATTTCAGTATTTTTGTCTGAATCGATATTGGGTACTTCCTAAAGCTAAACTGATATTTGATATCTATTTCGGAGGTCAGACGAACTCGAGATCTCCGCAAATACGTTCAATTACTGACCCAGATGCTCTTTTTGCCAATTAACCATCGTATATTCAATGACTTATAGATACACTTTTAATTTCTCAATTTTAGGTTAACTATACAACTGATTGTTATAGACAAATATTTTAGAAAACATTTTTTTAGGTTATATTGAAATTGAATGGGCGTGATTGTGACTAAAGACAAAATTAAGATTTTTTTTATGTTCTGAATGATAATCTAATACGAGTATTACTGATTGTTATATTATAAAAGGTACATTTTTACATCAAAATATTAAATTGTTTTTGGTTATTTATTATTCTTCTCTCGATTATGGAAATTAAAATTATTTCCCATATTGTGATGAACTTCAAACTTCTCAATCATTATCATAATCGATACTTATTTTTACCGGCAGATGCCAGTGTTGAGTTAAAGTTTAGTTTTCTTTCCTTCAAATCCCAACTAATCTCATCATTCTACATAATTTTTGTTTAGTTTTCCTCATTCTACATATCATTTTGATTACAGTCATGTCTACATAATTGTTCAAAACAACTGAAATGCATTTTTGTTCTTTTTTTGTACTAATTTAACTCCTAATGTTTTCCCCATTTCTTATTTGTTACCTTGTTCTGGTTTTTTAGTCCAGCAAACTTCTTCAAGTTGTTATCTTAATATTTTGTATTCTATTTCATTGTTGTTTGTTTAATTTCTACATTTTTGAGCCATATGCCATATTTCATAACCTACCCTCACTTTAGTATATTTTCAATTCTTTTTTAATTAAACCATTACTCAATCGTAGAGTAATAAAAACTGGTATTAGCTTTTAATCTTTCTTATATTTTAGAAAACAATTCTTTATATATATTTCAGATTAAGTGGACAACATAAAATATAAAATTAAGGTTTTTTTATGTACTGAATGATATCCTAATATTAAAGATTGTTATATCATTAAAGATACACTTGTACATCAAAATATTAAATTGTTATTAGTTATGTATTATTGTTTTGTATTATAAAATTGCACTAACAAAGTCATTCGCATACCTACTTCTTTCGATTATGGAAATTAAAATAAATTCCCAAGTTGTAATGATCTTTAAACTTCTCATGATCATCATTTTTATCGATATTTGTTTTTAAGCTGAGATTTCTCAACCTTCTCTTATTTAATTTTTCCATTTGCTTCTGTCATTCGGCTTCTTTCCAGTTTAATTCTCTTTCCTTCAAATACCTACCAATTCTCCTTGCTCCATTTCATTCTTAGCATTTTTTGTGGTCTTTTCCATATTTAGTCTCGTGCTAGAAATTCAGTACATACCTATGTCACTTGTTCATTGTTCTACTGATTTGACTCCTAATATTTTTCTCATTTCTTATTTGATACCTTGTCCTACTTTTATTATTAATTTATTTATTAATTTCTACATTTTTCTTTTCAATACACGCGTACGTCAATGTTGGGACACAGTGCATTATGTATCCTCACCTTAGTACATATCTGTTTTCAATTCTATTATTTACTTAATCGTCGAGTAGTATAATCTGATGTTAGCTTTTAATCTTTTTTTCTTTTTGAACAGAAAATAGTTACAAAAAGAGTTGTGCAATATTATTTTTACCAAATTATATTCTACTATTACCTATTGTTATATTGTATCAGAAGGTACATCATAATATTAAATTATTATTCTTTATGGAAATTAGAATTATTTCAAAAGTTGAGATGAATTTCTTAAAATAATCTTCGCTCATTTTGTTTCTCCATTTGCTTCTGTCATTCGTAGTTTACCATCATTCTTAGTATACCAATTTTCCATACAATCTTGCTTAGTGTTAGTCATTCTGCACATATTTTAAAACAATCTGAAATACATTTTCACTTGTTCTTTTTTCTACTAATTTAATTCCTATTTTTTTCTCTCTCATTTCTTGTTTGATAACTTATTTCTTAGTTCAGCAATTCTTCTTAAAGTTTTTATCTTACTGGCTTTTTCTTCTTTGTTGTATGTTTATTTTCCACATTTGTGAGCCATATGTTAAAGCTGGGACACACATTACATTATATACCTTCACCTTATTTTCTGTTTTCAATTATTTTTTATTAAACACCTCTTAATCGTCCAATAATTTAATCTGGTGTTGGTTTTTAGCAGATCAAACATTTCTCGTAAAATAAAAAATTATCGAAAATTCTATTAGTTATGATATTTTCTGATTTTATTAAAACACTTAAAATCGCACCAAAAGTGTAAAATCAAACGATGTAAATAAGGACTATCTCTATTTAATAATTAAATCTAATAAGTAAATAATGATTGAATATTACATTTTACGAGTTTTTATTTAAAATATTAGGTCTTTTGATTTTGCAAACTTGATGGAAGTTTGGGAGTGTTTCAATAAAATAAGAAAATATTAAAAATTATACAAAACCTTATTTTCAATCATTTTACACTTAATAGATGTTTTTATTTGGCTGAAGAAAACGTCGATACAATCCTAATTAAAATCCTGATCCGCCTTAACAGAAATTGACCGCTTGTTTCTACTTAAAAAAAAATCTTGGTATCAAAATTTCGCAAATATTTTGAAAGAACGGAAAAAGTTGATTTCGGTTAAAAAAAATAATTGAGTCATTTTAAGAGGTTTTATTTATTATTAAATATTACTTTTACTTAAAAATTTTTAGATTTTACTAATTATTTTTTTAGGGTAAAAATATGAAATTAATTTTTATATACCCAAATTTCATACTATTTACTGCCTTAATACGAGAAATATTTTACCGGATCCGAATTAAATATTAATTTATTATTAAGTAAACTATTAATTTTTAAATACCCTGCATAATACAAAATCAATAAAATTGTTTATTAAACATATTTTAAATTAACAATTAGCAAACAAAAAAATTTTATTACTAGTAATGCTATGAACTCGAAAAACAAATTAGAAAGTACAACTCAAAGATTATTTCAATTTAATATAAATTAACTGCACAAACATTTAATTGTTAAAATAAAATTTCCTTTATTGCCTGAAAAGAAAATAATATTAAAGGAAATATACATTTTATCAAAATGGCTATTCTAACTTGTAGCTAGATCTGGGTAGACCGAATCTCAATCCCGTTGATTGATGACAATATTTCTTCGGTGAAATAAGAAAAAAACTGAAAGAACTAGTTGTGATGGGTTTTATTTATCTTATCTTACTCGATGTTTTCGAAATAAAAATATCTATCAATCTGTTGAAAGGTCTACGAAATGTATTTCAAGAGAAAATATAATTGTTTAATCACTACTTGAAAATAATAATTAATACTTGTATTAGATAATTATTTTTAATTCAAAATAATGTGTGTGCAACAATTTAGATTTTCTCTGATTTAAACCATTTAAAATAATTCTCGTATTACATTAAAGTGTTTAAATAGTATAAAATTACTTGCATAAAAAATATTTTCGTATTTTCACAACAAACATGATTTTGAAATTATAAATTTTAATTATTTGAAAAAATTGTAATCTAAATCATCTTTGATCCTATTAGGTTAAAAAAATATTTGTATACAGGGTGTACTTTTTGAGATGGCATGAAACGATCAAATAATACCAGACCTTGATTTGAATTATTTTTTGCTATGAAATTTATTGCTAAATTTAAAATTGCAATTAAGTTTTAGCCCAATAACATTGAAGTAAAACCGATCAAATACCCTGTGTCTCGGAAATTAATAATTTCATCTTTTGTCTCTAATACTTTTATTATGAGAAACAACTAATTTCGATCTCTTATCCCATCTTCAGATCTTAAAAATACAGAGAAAGGACAAACATTGATAATAAATTATCCGATTAAAAACATAATGGATCCCTTAAATTGTTTAGTTGACTTCATGAAATCAATTATTGTCCTTGGTATTAACCGATTGTATTCATAAACAAGAAATACTTATCCTATTAATATCTAATTGAAAAACAAATTCACTGCCGATAAATCAACATTTTAGTTGACAAAATCGATGGCAGAAAGCTGTTTCTTGTATTCAATTGCTATCAAAGACATTTCTTTGAATATTACGTCGGCTGACTATCTTCGAAATTAGTAATGCATCACAAAGGAATAAAGAAAACATGAGTCATTTCTTTGTAAATAGATACAAATCATCCAACTTTACGGCAAACAAAGTTTTGTATTTATATGTTTGTGTACAGAACAAAAGCAATGAAAATGGAGTAGATGTGTACAATACTCGCTAACTTCACTGGTTTTCCAAAGGAGAAAATTCACTCTAAAATATGAGCGTGTACATTTTCTTTGTGATGGTTGCAAAATTAGGATCAATGAAAGTTTTATGTTGCCAAATAAATGTATTCCTGCATCTACGATTTCTTACAAAAATACTTACATTGATCGAAAGTTGGCAAATGTGTAATAGTTTGTTTTTGTTGTTAGCGGATTTTATAGAAAACATTGGATATAATTGGATCTAAATAAATAAACGAAAGAGAGCAAACAATTACAGTTATTTTTTGCCTCGTCCTTGGTATGGCCACGCTTAAGAAATTTGAATATCTTTTGTCTAGATAACATCTCATTCCTTATTTTTTGTGCGGTCGTATTTTTCCATAATTTCCTTTTATCCTTTGTACAAACAGCCCTAACCCGTGCTCTAAATAAAAAAAGACTTACAAGATTGTTCTGAAAGGGAAATCGCCGGCATAAAATATAAAAACCCCATACTCCCACAATCGCGTTCAAATCTGTTTGATTCCATTATCTTTCTATCGGTTTTTCCTTCGTAAAGTGAAGATAATATTTTTCTGGCGCCGATCTGACATACTTACTCGGTTTTTGCTTTTAGCAGAGTCCTCCGATGCGCCTCGGACACGCTCATGTCGCCACTATCACATTTTATTTGCCATAAAGTATTTAATATAATATATTTACAAATGCTTTCCTCAAGTTTCGTTTTAGCTAAGTTTAGCCAATAATTCTAAATAGATCTAAAAAACCGAATTAGGGTATCCGAAAATTCTTGGAAAACAAAAAAGTATTTTTCCCTGACGCACAAATGTCGGAAAAAATCTGAAAGGGGGGTTAGAAACGTTCGGGAAGCAGAACATAATTTTATTCTTAACACACTCTTACAACGTTTAAATATTGACTGGATGTATAATCAAAAAAAAATCTATGCGGTACAGGTCAGCTCACCTCGGAGGCCGCTCATTGTCACAATTTTTGGGAATAAAAAACTGAGGGTTTTTTTGTAAGAATACCGGACGAATATTTTTGCAAAAGTGATCAATTTAGTAGACAATACGATTTTATACAAACCGAATTTTACACTGGGACTTCTGTACTTAATTTTTTTTGTGTTTTTGTTTCAGTTCAATTGACGGCCCATAAAGAGACCGTTAATTACACACCAAAATACGAGTTTATGGTAACGTGTAATGTTACCGGATCAGAAGGAACTCCGGAAATTGTTTGGTAAGTAGCTTTAAATTTTAAGCTTATAGACTAAATGAAAATAGCACGATAATAAAAAAATAAATTAAAACACAAGAAACTTAAAAAAAAACATCTAAGACAAAAAGAATGTTTTCTGTGTGTATATTGCCAACTATGCCTAAGAATAAAAATTAACATTTTTGCAATCAGACCAAATTCCATTTTAATGTTTTAAATAAATGACATGGTAACGCTCCTCTACTTACACGAGTATTCTTTAAACCAAAAATGATCTTACATTCGGTCACTAACTTTTTCGAAAACAAATCGGCCTACCAAAAATTTAAAAAAGTGTTGTTATGTGGACCTATAAAAAATATAATAATCCTATATGTCTGATAACACGAACCAATTTCTGACAAATCATACATACATTTTACAAATTATTTTAATACTAACATTCTAATTGTATTATTTATCTGACCTATTATACAATCTTTTATTTCACTTTTTGAGCTTCACTATTAAAATTATTAGAACAGATTAAGGTCTTGGTATACTCTCTTTAAACTAGACTTTGAGAAATGTTAAAAGAAATTATTTTGCAAATAATTTGTTGGTTTTCTGTTATGAGCAAAAAGACTATACGTATTTTTTTATCAATGGACGTTCTTGGATTTTATGTCGATTCGATCTTAAATCAGTTTTTGTTAGTTTCGATACAAAGCCAAATATTTAAAGAAGATATTTAATTAATTTTCTATTCAAAACATATATACCAATTTAAAATACTAGTATACAATAGGTAGATTTGTAAAAATAACACATTTACTACTTTTCTGCTAAATCTTATTACGTTATTGCATAACTATCCAATTAAGAAGTGTTATTTTTTTATTAGTGTAGTGTTTATAAATAATCGTTCCGTTGATAATCAATTTCAACGTTCCTGTTATTCAATAACAAATAATATTTTGGTCGGGAATAGTTCGGATGTCAATTGGCTAATAAACCTTTTCTCGCGTCCATCAAAAAACAAAATAATTAATTCCACTTGATTACATTTTTGGACCATATTAGGTGCCGGTGTTACATAATTTCGCTTTTAGAAAAACATTTAAAAATTCATTGATATCCCATCAATTTCCTTCTATTTTTTTAATTTCGATTTTCATCAAGGAAATAAGTACTTAAATTTTCCGAAGTGTGATGGTGTGCCGACGAACATTAAATCATTTCTTGTACAAAAAGACAAAAAAGCTGTGGTTATTTCGACGAAAATTGAATTCTATTTTTGGAATTAATCGGAAAGAGTAATTTGCCGACAACGAGAGTAGCGCTCGTGGCCCCCAACTGCCTAATTAAATGTTTAGCTTCATCAACTAGTAAATGCGCTCGATTAATGTTTCCAGAAAGACTCATTTCAATTTACTCGTTATACTTCCAATGGACAAACGAAATCACAAAAAAAAACAGAACATTGCGGTGTTGTGCTAATGCCGTTCCTATGTCACAGATAAAGTTTTTCCAAACAAAATACTTCAAATGTCTAAAATTATGATGATTTTTTTTTAATCCTCTCTTTTTACCGTGAGGTATAAGGCATGTTCGAGTAGGGTTAGGTCATGTTTTAATCTCACCACTTCCTCTATACTATTCCCTTTTTTCCTGCTTCTGCTTTAATAAATTAATCTTTAAATTTTCTCTGTATCGTGTTAAAATACATTTTTAATTATAACTATTACATATATATCTCAGGTGAGTTCAGTGAAATAATATGTTATTGTTTGGTGCAACAAATTACTAGAAAAAATATCAATAATATAGAACCTAATATCTAATACTCATAATAGTCTTTTTTTTTAATCAATGTTGTACCAAAATAAATATGGAAAAATAAATAATAAAGAAGTTTCTGTCTTGAGATAGATACCATTCAGTCAGAAACCGAAACCTAGGTAGATTTAATTATACTAAAATTCTTTGGATGATTTTGGAAATTCAAGATAAGTATTATTTATCTTTCCATATTTATTATGAATAATTTCCATAAAGTAATATATATTTTCCATTCTTTTTTCCTCTTTATTTTTTTTTGTTGTATCTCTGGACTCTACCACTTTGTCCTCTTGGTTATAATTCAGATTTTCAGGATTTAAATAACCAATGGGACACCAGTAACATCTCTTTCATATGTCACAACGATAAAAATCGTAGCACATGAATTCGGTATTAGAAATAGAGAAAAAGGTACAGATAGGAAAGGAAATACTAAAGATTGAAATACATATTTTAAAAACTAATAGCCAGAAAAAGTATTCAGTAGAAATGACCAAAATAATTAAAGATATAAACAAGGCTTAATTGTTTCAATTGAAACTGTTCAAATATCGGAAAAAACTTTCCACTCCCTAAAAAGTTTCTTGCTAATGGAACGCCCTCTATTTAAAACTAAATGAGTATATTTAGATAAAACAAAGTTACTCGTTATTTTATGAGGAAACTCGTAAAGTCGGATAAATAAATACATGAAAACCAATTACAAGTACTTTGGTGCAAATTACTGACACTTATAAGTTTTATGTACAAATTATCGGAAATTCGTTGAGTCGAGTCATAATTTTAATGATTATCGAACTCTAACTAATAATTTACTATCTTGACCAGAAACAAAATGCGTTAAGAGGACCGGGATATCTAGGTTTTATATTTTCTTTGCCAAAAATATATTTGTTTTTACCAGTAACCTAGAAGTTTCAGGGGTAAATATCTCTAAATGCCTGTATTTACGACTCTGAAATATCTAATGATTATCTGTAGATTTCAAATCTCATTTATACATTTAAGGAGATGTATGGAAAAAGTAAATGGATATCTATCTCAAAAACGACGCATTTTACACTTCCATGCGATTTTTGCTATCTTTATGGGACTCTCTGTGTATATAAATGTAATCAGAATAAAGAAAACTTTAGAAACCAATCGCAAAACGAAAATATAAATCTTGATAATGTGAAAATATAAACGTAATATCTAATAAATCCGATTTGTTTAGATTTAAAATAAGTGCAAATTTTTTATTTATTAGTATTTACTAATAAGTTGATAATTTATTCGCAGGTAAGCGATAAATTTGCTCGCAAAATTTTATTCAGGTTTATAAATAGGACGGTGTTTGCGTAGCCAATTAAAGTTATTGCTGATCGTAATTTATCGCGTCTATAGGACTTATGTCTATTAAATGGAATATTTTCACTTCATTTTCGATTTATTCTAAGATTAATCATTTATTTTTAATACAGATTAAAAAGAATCGCTACTTTATTATATATATATATATTTATATGTAATGGTTTTCGCATAGTGAGTAACTAAAATTCAAAATATTTCATTTATCTGCAGTAAATAAAGCAGTCGTCACTTTAGTTTCGAGTTTATAAATTAATAATTGTATTCTATTTGCACCATACTGTCTGTAGTGTGGGAATCACGTAGAAAAAATATTTTTGCTCTAATTTTATTGATTTTTGAAAAAGCTGATACACATCAACTTTGAAACTCAATTGTACTAACGAAAATATAAATGTACAGGTTGATTCAAACAAGTCCAACATAGTTGGTATTCTGAATCATTATATATTTTTGAAAACTCCTCGATAAGTTCAACTAAAAGGTCTGCAATATGTTCTAAATGAATAAGTGCAGGGTGAAATTTTGAAATCCGTTACAATTTAACTGACTCTGATACATTAAAATCAGCTCATTGTTTCAACCCTTACTTTGTGGAATTTATTCATAATAAATTAGAATAGGAGAAATTTAGAGAAGAGCAGAAGAACAAAATTTAGAAAAGAGGAAGAAGATATCACACTTATTTATATTGTTTAAGTCGATTTTGTGTAAGATCAACAAAGAATAATTAAATTAATTGTTTCAACCCTTTATAGAATTTATTCATAATAATATTGTTTTTACCTTTACTTTGTGGAATCTATGCTATGCATTATAAATGTAATGGATATTTATAATATATCGTTTACATTTGTAATATTAATGTTTTAAAAAATGCATTTCTCTACACTTTCAATTGGTTGCTCCTTTCCAGATAAAAATTTTTTATCGCAATTTATAAGAACAGCTTTCCAACCATCTCCCTACAAGAAACGGTTTTTTAATTTGATTTTCTGAGACTATCAATATTTTTTCTTTCCCAGGACTATCTAGTGCCCAGAATTTTATAGTGACTGCCTTTTTTAACTGATATTATTCTTTTTTATTTAAAAAGGATCTATATGAAGCTTTAATTTTATTTGCGTCGCATTTCTTTCCTCTTAATAAATAAATTAATGAAACCTACGGTACTGTCGACAATAAAACAACCCGAGACTTTTATTTTTGATGATCTAATAACAATACGTTTTGGGTTTTTAGGTTTGCCATCTCATCTCTCATTTACAACCCATCGAGTATCTCCTTGTAAATTCGTAAAATGTTCGATAACAAATCTCAACCACTGTAGTAAAACTACGCTTTACATCCTCTTGTTCATATTATATTTATTTTCCTCGGAAAGTGTTACCACATAATTAAACGCATACATTTGGAATATTTCCCCCTTGACATTGTTCCATTAAGACGCAAAGGGGCGGAATGCTTATAATTTCCATGCAAATGCAAGAAAAACAAGTCCAGTTCATCTGAATTTCATGTTGGCTGACGACCGCTTATTCGCTCACATTTACTCGTAACACGACAAAATGTCCGCTAGCAGATAATTATATGTGTACACAATGAATGGTCCCGCTTGATTAGAAAACAAAAACGTTTATAGATAAAACATAAACCGAAGCGAAATTCTAATGAACCCGACACACAGGCGTTGCCAACGGGAAAAAACCATTTTGGAAGTATAAAACGTCCATTATGTTTCATATTATTTTTCAATTAAATTATTAAGTTATTATGTGTATTTTTAGCAGTTAAATAAATAGCAATGATGATAACAATACGGTAAAATTACGTGGTTGCGTTAATAAAATGACAAACATACCCTGTATCCGCGTAAATAATAGGTCCAATCTACGATTAGTTTTACATACATTTCATCGAATTAATCAGACGTTTTAATAGCAACATCTTTTTATTATTACATTTATGGTCATAACCATTAAATTATTTGGCCAAGCACAGTTTGTGATATACAGTCTCTGAACTAAACTAGGATGTGACAACGCTGTGAATTAATTTGTGTGTGACAAACTGAATTCGCCACATTGACAAATATTTAAAGAAATTATTATTCAAATAATTTGTTGTTGTGCTTTTAAGCAAATACAATATAAGTATTTGTCGAATTCACGACGGAAATTTCGTCCTAAATATATTTGCTCATAATTCTACTTTAACCTCGCGCGTTTCACTTTTGTGCAAAATACGAGTCGAAATGGCTCTGGTCGTACCGGGCTCCCAGTCACTTGGATACATTGCAGTCAAAATGAAATTAATAAACTGAAATATCGATATTTTATTTAAATTTACTCCCATCATTAAATTATTGAATATATTTATTTTCCAAAATGATTAAATATTTAAAAATATATTCACATACGTCGTTCAAACGATTGCCTTCTGTAATCAGAAGCATACTTCGAACAGAATGGTAGAACGAAGTCTCTTACATTTTTTTATAATATAAGTTAAATAGGACATATAAAAAAATAGAACAGTTCATTCTTGAAATGTTAGAAAAGTTAGATCCTTGATTCTTATAACTTAAAATACAATGAAATTGCGGTCTTAATTTGTTTGTTTATAATAGGAAATAGTAAGATAGATTAAGAATCGTGGGCGTCAATATTTTCTTAAATGTATTTTATTAATACAGGATAATATAATTAAAAGATGTTTGATAAAAAAATTTGTCCAAACACATGTCAATAAAGAATATCTTCTCTATATATATAATTTTCACGAAATATTTATTTTATTGGAATTTTTTTTTTTAAATTTGGCGCATGGAAATCATTATACTGTAATAAATTTTTATTGGCATGTAGTTGAACTTGGAAATTTCTTTTCGTCACTGAGAACAGAACAAAAAACGTAAACTTTGCTGGGATGCGTGTATACGTCAACTCACAGACGACCTACCTTTCTATTAATAAGACTTTTAAAAATAACTGTAAATACAATATATAACGCGGGTACACACGAAAAGCGGCCAACCCGTTTTTCGTGCAATTTCATTCGGTTTTCATAAATAATTAAAATGCAACAGAAACAGCCATCTTCCTGTTAAATGTTCTAGTCAAGGCTGTTCCAACTAATTTGCGACTGTTTTGGATGTAATAAAAATATATGTTTTATTTATACTAAAACAAGAAGTCACTTAAAAAAAGTCAATTAAGTTTTACACGTTGTTTACAAATATTAGAACAATTCACTTTCATACTTCTTAAAAAAGTAAGCTTAACATTGATTGTCCATTTCTAGCTATAATCCAAAACAGACTCTAATTGATGAAATATACTTGTAAAAAAATCTTCAAAAATATTAATTTCAAGCTGAAAAAACTATGTAAATTTCAGATATTTTTTTCTTTTATCTCTACAACAAATGAGCACATAAATATTTACATCAATCATCGATTATTTGTTGGGATGAATCCATCGTCAGATAAACAATATTTCATATTTATTCATCAAACAAAAATATATAGCACTATGTTGTTATCTACCAGAGAAAATGATGTTTTTTGTAAACAAATTGATTAAATTTTTCCTGCGGTATTAACAATTGTATGTACTAATTATAGGAATACAAAAATGTGAATAATGTTAATAATAACAATAATAAGAACTTATTTATATTAATGAAAAATTTCTAAATTACATAATCTAAAAAAAATTATTTTAGTTAAATATTTCACCTATTTTTGGTTTCAATTAATGTTTGGCTGAAAGAAACACGAAAGTCTAAAAAAATTAACGCAATTAGGTATAGGAAATGCTTAAGAAATAATAAAGTACCATACAATAACATTTCATTACAATACCAAAACACAAGAGTGTTCCATTTAAGAAAACCCAGAAAAAAATAATTCCAAGTTTCGACTAATCCTGTATACAAAAATTAAATATTCCGCTACGTTATTAATTTTTTAGTATTAGAAATCATTTGAACGTAAATAGATTTTTTTGTTGTCAAATCTATACAGTGCTACAGGGTGTTAATGTTGCTAGGAAATTAATAAAAAAAAGTGCTTATATCTTTTAAACTTCCTGCTATAACATTGCAAAACTATATATTGCAGAAACGATAAAATCGAGGAGAATCCAAAAATGTAAAAAATATATTTTTGGTTCACCCTGCCAATATAGGTGACCCTGTATATTTGAAAATATATTCAAAATATGGTCCTACCTATAGGTCAACTTTTATTTAACTAAATTTTTTCATATCTCTTATGACAAATGAGTAATTGCACTTCCCCGCACTAATGCCGCACCCTGTATATTATTTGGATCGTGTCGTAAATTACGTCCTCGTTGTTTAATAAATATGCTAAATTTGCTCATTATGATTGGTTTTTTCTGATTCTCTTACTCACATATTTTTTTGCAACATGCTTTCCTAACATGGCATTTTTGTTGTTTGTTGCAGGAAGAAAGACAATGAAGAGATAACGAAGTCAGCACTGTTCAAGGATATGAAAATGAGCTACAACGCCGAATTTTCTAGTGTTTCTTTGACAATTAGTTCAGCAACAGACGCATTTGCTGGAAACTACTCTTGCGTAGCGAACGCCGGCAAAGCAGATGAAATTTCAGCTGCAATCCATGTCAAAAGTAAATTCAAAATTAAATCAGTTCATTTTACTAAATGTAGTTTACTCATATTTTCTTATTACAGCCTATTTCTACTTTTATAACATAATAATTCGTTTATGAAATTTAAAAAATAAATATTGACTCTAAAAATAAAATGATGTAATCGGGCATTTTTATGAATAGCTAGTTCTGGAAAACGTCATTTTCTTCGCTGTTGTTTAATATTTTTACTGCCATACTTTACGATCCTCTATGAATCTAATCCTAGGAGAAATATTTAAACACGCAAATAACACTAATACTGTAAATGCACACGTATACACTCATAACGTTTTATGATTATGACATTAACGAGGAGTAAAAAACTAGTCAATTTGCACTAAGAACTAATAGTTATTTAAAATATTCGAATAACTTGTGTGCACTAATCCGCTGAACTTAGTCCAACGAAAACAGTCTGATTCACTTTTTAATGTTTCCTTCAATTATGGAAAATACCTGTCGTCTTGCTAGAAGTTGACCGAATCGACCTTGAAAATTAGAAATATGTAGTTATAATTTGAAACCTACAGGAAAAATGTCCGAAAACATGCACATTACCTATTTTGAGATTACCAATAGATCACGAAAAATTACAAAGTGTAAGAATGCTTTAAGCATTTTGCGATTATAACTTCTAACATTTTATTAAATTTACTTCTAAAACAATCACATTATTTTTAAATGAAGGCAAATAAATCTATTAAAGCTATCAAGGTGAATACCTAAGGTCGGCAGCCCTTAAAACAGGAATAAAAGTAAAATAATTTATTACCTTAAATCAAATTTGTTCCAAATGAAGGTCCTCTAATCTGAATAATTTATCACCTTATTTTAGGTAACAATATCTATTTTATTATAAAAATATATTTTCTCTATAAATAGAACTTTTAATACTAGTACAATTCAAAAAAAATTACTATATTTATAATGAATTAATTATATGTTGAAAATCCTTCACATTTTCGTCACTCAATTTCTGCACTTTTTATCTACCTTCATAAGACCTCCAAGCTTAAAAATCCTAACAGGTCCTAAAACATTGTTTTATCGTAATAGTGTATACGTTATCTTTCCAAACAAGAATATTTTATTTTTATTGTTTCCTGGAAAAGTATAGCCATCCCTTACCCCTGACGATCCTGTTATAACTTTAACATGCTTTATTAAATATATAAAACTCAATACCGTTTCCCACCAGACTATATCTCGGTATATTCATTTTCGGTGCGATCATTTCAATTTTATTCCAACTGATTAATTATTAAGAGCCCAAGATGGATTTTACATGTTTTTATTTTTTGTTGCAGGAGCAGTTTTAGTTAAAGTTCCAGCAAATATAAATGTAGTAGAAGAAGAAAAACTAAGAATACAATGTAAAACTATAGGAAATCCAACTTTGATGTGGGTTTTTGGTAAGTTCATAATAATTTAAAAACGTGTTCATACGAGAATGTGAAACATTAAAAAAGTATCCTTTTGTTTTTTTGGGATACATTTATTTGTAACAATGTATTTATAAAAAATCTACTCTATATATTTTTTTATAGGAAACGATACTTTCAACAAAAGTTCGGGTCGTGTGACAATTGAAGACTACACAGACGAAGGAAAAACAGTGGAAAATGGGGCGTTTATAGTTGATCGTATCACCAAAGATGATAGAGGAATTGTTTCGTGTATAGGTCTCGATTTAGCCACAAGTAACTCATCTAGGTCAGACTGTATGGTTAGAATAAAAGGTAATAACTTTAGAAACCATATACAGTTACAAAGTAAATGATGCAAAAGTGATTTAAACTAATTTTCTATACTTCGTCGTCAAAATTAAACCATGTTATACTGACTGTAGAAGATTGTTTTTGTTGAAATTCTTTAATTACATTCGTGGATTGTTCTTTTAGATAAATATGCCGCCCTTTGGCCTTTCTTAGGAATCTGCGCCGAAGTTATCATTCTATGTGCCATTATTATAATCTATGAGAAGAAACGTAATAAGACCGAACTTGAAGAAAGTGATACAGATCAAAGTCCAGATCAGTGAGTATTTAAGATGCATTTTTGGAATTGAAAGTAAACTTCGTATAAGTTGGAAGAACAATTTTTTACTAGGTTTTTATTCGATATGATCCGTCTAAGGAATGGTAACAATATTTTTTCTAAGAATAACCGGATAGGAGCGACGATTATTTTAGATAGATTAAGTTTAATCCTGTAAGGATGTTAATATCAATAATTAATTAACGGTTAATTTTAAGTATAATTATGGGCAGTGATTACCTGCATGGGACTGGGAAATTGATAATTCCATCGTAATGGAGTTGTAAAATATATGTAGGTTTATGGTACAATTTTGTTGGTTGGGAGTTCGTTTTATGTTATCTTATTAATTAAATATTTATATATATAAAATTATATTTCCTAATTTCGAAGAAGCTATTCATAAAAGCGTTTAGTTTAAGTATTCCACACTAAAAGAAATAGGTAAATAATATTCACTTCACTAGAAGTGTATTAAATGATTAAAGGCCTGGAATTTATTTAGTTTCATTACAGACTTTGGTTGATGTCCGGTGTCAGTATTAAGCTGTTAATCCCTTTCGTACCAATTGACAATCAGTGCAATCGGGCTATGCTCAATTTATTATCTCCGAAAAAATTAATTTAAACATTTATTAATTACATTAATAATTTTACAAAAATAAATCTGCCAGTTCCCATATTATTATACGTTTCCTGACAAAATCATAATGCAGAAAATCATTGAGTTAATAATTTTAAATAATTGTAATAATTTTTTTACATACATTGTGTGTAGGATAACTCGCTTAAAAGTCGACAAAATCGAATAAAACGAGGCTCTTTTAATTTTAATTATGAAGCTAAAAATAGTCGGGCCTCCAGAACAATCTTGATTATTGCATGACATTGGCCTTTATCCAAGTATTTCACAGACCTACACAATTTTCGAACGTGACAAATCTTTCAAAAAACAAGTGGGTTTTACAACGATTTTTTCTTATAAAATCATGGCTTTGGCACAACTTTAATTTTACAGAACCATTTGCATGACCTGACTGTAGCCATGACGAAATATTTATTTATTTACGAGCTTAACTCTTTTACAATAAACAAACATACAATATAATATGGCGCCAACTTCAGACACTTTAAAAGCGAACAAAAAGAGCCATAATTGGTTGTATCAACTGAGAATAAGTCGGAAATACGATTCCTTCTCCCCACGTTGAGCTGAACCAATCCTAAAATCTCTGGACTTTGGATGCATCCATTCAGAAGTTTTAACAGAAAACGCAAATCCAACTCTAACCTCTCCTATATTCCAAGGAATTTATATTTAATAACGATAGAACACTATTGTAATGATACTCCTCTTTGTCAATGTCCATTTTAAATCTGCTGATTCTTAAAAATAAAGAATAACAAAAAAATCTTAAAAAGCCAAAAAGTTACTTTTGTACGAAGATGGGATGAAAAATTTGCAGCCTAAGGGAGAACAAAACAAAATACGGAATCAAAAATTCATTTATTTTTCGACATAATGTCCTTATCGCTCAATACAAAATTTCGCATATATGATGTGTCCGCTCTTTTGAAATCCCCACAGCTTCAGCGAACTCCATCAACTTCAATCGACAGTCGCTCAAAACAATTTACCCTTAATTAAAAAAAAATTATGGTAACTCTTACTTAGAATTACGCTATTATTGAAAAAACTAAAATCTCAATAGTATATCGGGCTGTCAAATGCAAATCACTTGATACAAACTTACAATATCTCATCAAAAAGATAATGACATATGTATGACCTTAAATAATACAATAAACAAATGATCAAAATAACAGCCCGCTATAGGTCGGACCGAAAATTATTACTCTGTAGGAAACAGTTTTTTTGATGAAACACATATTCTCACAACATTTTTACAAACTGTCTGATATCTAAAACAATTTGTAAATTTGCACCTATTTCTAGTTATCCAATGTGCTATTTGATATACACGTACATACATCTCTAGGAAGCTTCTTTTGTTTTTTTAACAGTAAGCACTTCTACTGTACTAGAAGATGGACGCTCTTTAATATTGATACTTTGCGCAACTAGGCACTGACATTTTGCAACTTCTATATGAAACTGAAAAAATGTAATTTTTCTTTTTTATTATTTTCTTTTGCTTCGCCAATTCTTCTACAAAGAATCAATGAATTATACAATATCATATCAACAAGGTGGTAAAAAAATATGCGTATACCATTTACTGCTCTTGGTGAGTATTTTGTATCGACTCCTCCCATCTGCTTATTATATTCATTAATAAAGTACAGGTAACTTATTTCTTTGATGGATTTTGAAACTTTTTACAGAAGTAATTGGCTTCTGTCCACCCAAGTAGACAATAAATTAACTATGCAATTGTCCTTCCACACAATGGAATTTATATCTATGTTCTTATAGTTGGCTACAAACTCGTAATTTGTTCGTCGTTGATCTTGTTTCTCCCTCATATCTTTTCTTTGTCGTCGCGCAGTTCCAAGACTTGAAATTCCGTTTTTCACTAAATAAACTAAGAGGTCCAGAGTAGTGTTATAATAATTATCAGAGAATAATTGAAAATTAAGATTTTTGATTATAATTACGGCTAATCTATCAAAGATATTGGCACTTGTTCCTAAATCGGGTTTTGAAATATTTCTGTGAAAATCATCAAATATATTGAACATATATGGAAAATCATTCACACTATACATTACGAGTAATTTGTATCCCCACTTGTAGCGTTAAAATTAGAACTATAATTTTCTATAATAGGAAATGTCAATTTGGCATCTGGCTACGTCCAGTAGTTAAATTTCCGTGCACACCAGAGTGAGATGTGTGGCTACGTTGAGTAGTTATTTTGTTATGTGCATATCTCACCCTTTGGTGTGTTTCGCCTCTGAGAAATACCTCAAAAAATGACGAGACCCTCCAGAAACAGTAATCCTTAATTTTTGACAGATTTTTATGAAGAATGAAACCATTTTTCTTATTTTGAAACATTGTTTTTTTTTTTAATAATGTGATTATTTTTGGTTAAGATAATGTTACTGTTGTTGTTGTAGGAAGAATACCCCCGATCACGGAAAAGACGCAAATCTGAGGCACAGACAGTGAATTACGAAAAACAGAGCTAATAATAAGAGCAAACAAGCGGTACAGCAGAAGTAAACTAAAATAAGAGTTTAAAAATAAGAACTAGATAGAAGTCATAATAACAGTTTAAATTCGTCATGTTGTATAGTTGGGACTCTCAACTCAGCCATAATTTGCTCGAAGGTATCCGGAGGTACTGTACAAAAAAAAAGTAAAATTTTAGGTTAGGTTGACAATTGTTACAAAGCCTTCCGACTCGGTTTGCCTTAGATAACAGCCTTTTTATTGTAGGTTTAAATATTGCATGTGTTCTCTATTTTTGAAGCAAGTTTTTCGTTTGTTGAATACAACTTTTTTAGTACTTAATAATAAATATATGTAGATATTGTAAAATCATTGTTATGCAACTAAATCGGCTGATATTTAATGTAAACACTCGTCATACCATTGTATATATTTATAACATATTAAGATTAAAAAAAAAGAAATGTACACTCCTGTTCATATTATTATGCATTGTTAAGAAATTAAGTTTTTATTTGTGGACTGTTTTTTTATTATTTTATATATATTATCATCGTTTTTTCAATTTTTGTGATAAATAGTGGCAGCGGTTTGTTCCAGAAACTAACTAATAATGCTGCTTTCTTCGAACAAAGGTTACGCGCAATCGATATTTCAATAGAATTACAAAATATAGTTGTTTATTAATATTTCTATTATATCTAATCTCTTTGTAAAACGTCCACATATTTGGTTTTCGGAAAACAATTTTTATTTTTTTAAAATGTACATTTTTAGTGTTCCTTTGTTCTGTCAGCGCAGTATTATTTTATACACCGCTTCCACTAAAATAAATAAAATATATAAATATAAAAAAACAAAGTGCTTCATAAGTTCCAGGGATATAATTCTGAAGACAGATTTTTCTATCAGCATCTAATATCTGGGCATTTAAAAAAAGACGCTAATAAAGAATATCACTTATTTAACTTAAAAAATCTTTTTTTAATAACACATTTTTTATTGTTATTTTTTAAATATACCTGAATTGCAGTTTCTTTATTATCGCTAAATCAAAATATTTACGGCACATATAACATTAATGTCATTCTAAAAATACTTACTAAAAGTTGATCCTAGCATAAATAACATAACATAAATATAGCCGAAAAAAGGCTATGAAATTAAAATTGTAGTATTGTATTTCCATTTGGTCGATAAGACTTATCAACGACTATTTTAGTTGTTATATATCCTAAGACTTAACGCAAAATTACAATAAACATTTCTACACATTGAAAGACATCGTTAATTGGCATGATGTTAGATGAGTGAAATTCTTTGTTACAGTCGCAGAGTTCTCACATCTGGCAGACAAGAAATATTGAAACTTTTTTCTATATAGTTTTTCATTATTAAAGTATCGAAAATCAAATAATTTTCTTTCACTTTCACCAATGACGTTTGAGATTTGTTTCGTGATGTGGAAAAGTTTCTGTCAAAAGTTGGAACTCTACTAATGATTTTAATTGATGAGAACTTTGGATTATGTTGAGTTTGTGTAATAAATAAGGGAAAGTGGGCGCTAATAGAAAATATCGTTTCTAAGCTTTATGATCACCAAGGCAAAGGTGCCTTTTTTGCTTTGGTGAATTAGTCAGCTTGGACGATCGATTTTTTACGGTTAAAAAATAAGAATAGAAATAAATTAATGCACTCCGTGTCTTTTCTTAATCGGTACTAGTAGACTTCAAATCAGTAGGGCTCTGCTTCTATTTCACCGCTCGTCGCTACCATAGACATTTTTTCAGCTATTACCCCTACATCATGTAAAAAAATTAACGAACTCCTGTCGTACCTTGGTTTCCCCGTTTTTCAATCAGTTAATCGGTAATCACAATACAGAAATAATTTTTGGCAAAATCAGTTTTATTAAAAAATAATCGAAAATTGACATATTTTGGCGTTTGCAGTTATGTTAATGTCACAAACAATTTCCAAACTAATTTTAAATATGAACAACCACTAAGACGGTATGAAATTATAAAGTAAAAAAAATATTTGCCTTATTTTATAGTGCTTCCAAAAGTTTTACTTAATTCTAAAACTGCCACTTTCGCTGACGTAAGCTATTTTATTTAACCTCTATAACAATACGCTGAACGATTGTTAAAAAGATAGAATAATAACTCTGATACATGTATATTATAAAAAATAAAGCAACTCTAAATTTAATAAAAAATATCAAAAGGCAGGGGAAGGGTATAATTCTGAAGTGAAATTCTTCCAAAAACAATACAAAAGAGATTCGAAAAATCAATTATTATTATTATAGTAGTAGGAAATGTAGTTTACATCCTATTTTGGAAAGTGTGCTTCCGACACTCACTACGTTGTCGTGAAAAATATATCACTTTCCCCTTTTGTTATATCTACTACTTTACACAGCCATTTATGAAATCTAGTAAAAAGTTTATTCACTTTAAAATTATAATTAAGGATTTTGCTAAGAAATAAATTAAGTGTTGTGGTTGTCCGATTTGGTAGTAGTTCCCTTCTATGAAAATTAAAAGAAAATCGCATACCCATTAGATTTATCGATGAAGCAAAATACGTGACTTAAAAATAACGTAGAAATTATTTTTTACTCAAAAGGAAAATCCCCAAAGCATCGGAAATATGAATTATTTTTAAGTCATTGTAATATATATAGAATTAAACTAATAACTATGAATATTAAAAAATTCCATTTTTGTCTTTTTGAGGCGGAGATTGAAAGAGAGTAGATTTTATTTTTACTTTTGATGTTTCTCATTTGACATTTTCGAGTCAATTATTCGATTTCCATCTCAAACGAAGAATTTCTTCTAACTACTATTTGCAATTTAGATTTAAAAAATATGGTGCTTGCACAAAAAATATTGTTGGTCAGTTAAAAAAAATATATCATCTCTCGAGAGTTTTGAAAATGCGTTACGTAATGATGACGTCAACACTTCCACAGAAGATCTGGACCATTCCCGCGGCGCTTAAGCCAGTCACTTAAAATCACCTTCATTAACAAGTAAATATGTTTCTATACTCCATTTTGCAATCATTTAATATTAAAATCACGTCAAATGTGTTACCTATTGCATATTTTACTTTATTAACTCCATTAGCCGATTTATTGGTTGAATGGTAAAATAATTAGAATTTATGCATTTTAAAGTCTAGCACATATTTGGATTTTATTCTCAAATGGAAAGCTTTCCTCCGAATCAATAGACTTGCTATTAAGATACCAAGCGTCTGAATATGCGATAATGGCTACTTTATATTGAGCATTGTTATATAATAATATAGAGGACCAAATTTGAAAAAAAATATCAAAATTCAAAGGATAATGTATGTGGAAAAGCAGTACAATATCTAACGAATACCAAAACCCCCCAAGTAACATATTCTCGTTGTGGAAACTGGAGAAAACAAGGGAGTCTTAAGTGACGTTTAAGACCTGTTGAATGAAGGGCGGTACGAATGGCCCTATATAATTTAATAAGCTTTTTTTAGAAGAGATTTTAATAGCACTTTTTGTGCTACGTTGGCAGATCTCACTCAAATTTACTACCATGTTTTCAATAAACCTTCAACAAGTTTATCAAGTTGTTTATTATTCCTTTCCTCATTTCTCTAAAGCGCTGACACCATCAATTTTAATTTAAAAAACTGAAAGCGAGTAAAGTAAAAAAATATTAAAATATAGCCGTTTTAACTTAATGTCTTGCGCGGGTTAAAATGTGCTTACTAAGTGGCAGACCTTCAAGTGATCTTAATGGTTGCTATTATGGTGAGCAATTTGTGGTATTGAAAAGGAATGGTACGCAATAAAAACAAATCATTATTGTGATAAATATTTAGAAAAGATACTTATAAAATGCATGCAATAGAAATTCTATGGGTTTTCTTAAATATCTTTATTATATGGACTGCTTACAGTTGCTGGTTTTGAAGACTTTTTAGCTCGAGGTGTGGGTAAATCAAATTCAGGGTATTGAATTAATTGGTATTATTATTATTATTATTAAAGTTATAAATTTGATAAACAATTTATCAAATTTATAACCAATAAAACATTTTTTTAAGCCAATCTTTTTCATGTTCTTATTTATATAACTATTACGGAAGAAACCCATGTCACCAAGAGCATTCACAATATTAAGTAGAACATTTTTGTATAGTATTTTTCGCTATTTGAACCCATTTTTAAAATTAGTCCTTAACGAGCATTTTTCCACTCAATTTCCATTTTCTAAGTAAGGATTTTAACTCTTATTGGCATATCTTCCGTTTAATGAACACTGTAAATTGTATCTCTAATTATTCCAATTTTGTAGATTGAAATATATTTTACTTTTAGTCTTTTTTGAAATTTTAAATAATCTTTTATGCTTAGCCGATGTAGACTCTTCACCTTCTATTGTTTTTACCCAATTTCCAATAGCTTCAGGAACGTGTGCTTTAATGTTAGTGATACTTTTTAGACCTTTCAAGGTCTTTATAGAATGTATAGTAATATTAAAATGCTAGTTGGTACCTCAGTACCGTGGGGATCGAGGAAATTTGTCTCTCATCAACTGTACTCTCATGTTATGTCTTATATTGATTGATAGAACGGTAACTAATTACCTTATCAGACTAAACAGAAAGTCTACTAAAATAGTGAATTATATAGAAAAAGAAAAAGCAGACTTAAAAAAACATAAGTATATTACATTTAAAAAAAGGTACATAAAGTAATTTACCTAAGATCTACATAATAGTCTCATAATAACATTTGTATCTACAACTTTATAAATTTACAACATAAATATCACTTGAACATTAATAAATATGGTAATTCTCTCTAGTAAGGTTCCACATTTTTCATTACCTTATCGTCTATATTTTACATTACAAAAAAAATGTTTGTGCATTTTTTATTATATATAATACTGTTGTCACTTAATGTCCAGCTATTCTTGCAATATTCCACTTTTTTGTACAAGAAAAATATTTCCAACTAAAACAGGAAACGTTTTTTGAACACAAATTACCTCCAATATCCTCTTAGGCCCAAACCTTAAAGAAAATTTAATAATTAAAACTTAAATTTAAAATTAGTTATTTTTATAATTATAGGAATTTTTACCCTAAGAGTGTAGTCCCAAGAACCGGTTGAAAGTGCAGTGCCATCTGGGGAGACTTGCAAACAGGAAACCCTATTTTCGTGTCCATACAACAAGCACACTCTTGCACATTTCAAAGTATCCCATACATTTACAGTATAATCATTGTAACCGGCAAAAAGCAGTCGGCCTAAAATAGTCAGTTAATGTTAAAAAGTAAACTTATAATATTCATATTTTCTAACAATACAAAATTGACGTGATAATAGCGATTATGGGTGAATAAAAATGTGGTTTGCTTCTCTGTCCAAATTTAATTCGAGTGAGCCCACTTTTTTAATCACACAAACTTTTAGCAATTAATATTTAATGCCAAATAATATTTGCCACCTAACCTGTCTGAATATTTTCCCAAAATACATACCTGACACGGAGAAATCCACAGAATTTGCTCCAAAAATGATACTTTCTTTGCTATAAACAGCAATTTCTTTGTCGGCCCGTAAATCGAATAAACGACACTGAAAAACGAAATTAAAAATAAATTTTTGAGCATTATTCAATTGTTTAACTAATCATACCGTGGCATCATCACTGCCAGTCCCAACTGCGTCTCCACTTGGATGAAATTTCACACTATTTACATCAGATTCGTGCCCTTCAAAGGACTGCACACAGTTTCCTGTGCGCATATCCCAAATTAACACCATCTTGTCACAACTCTAAAAACAATTTGGTTCATTTGGTATTCATATCAAAACTAATTAAGTTAAAAAAATATCAGCTTCAGCCAAAAAGGAGAAGACAGAAAGAGATGAAAATTATAATTCTTCCTTTGTATTTACTTACTCCAGAAACAAAAGTATTCCCCGTTTCTGATGGTGCTAAGTCTATTGCCATGACATCTGAAGAATGGCCATGAAAACTTTGTAATAATTGACCAGATTCGACATCCCAGAGGGCACAGGTTGAGTCGCCACTTCCCGTCAGAATCTTAAAATTAAGCTTAAAATTAAGTACGTTTATTCCGTTTGAGGTATTAGGGCTAACCTGTTGATCGGAATTAGGGAAAATGCAGCAGCTCATGTAGCTGGTGTGGGTACCAACGGTTTTCTTTTTCAAAGAGACATCCTCTTCTAAACTTAAGGGATAAACTGTTACCTTATTGTCTAAACCCCTAGAAAATGTATAAGCCAATATCAAATACACAAAGAAACATTATGAAACAACTGTACCTCATGAAACGGCTAATAAAGTTCTGGATGTCCCATATGTTATTAAAAAAATAAAATGATATATTTATCCCTAAAGCGCAATTTGTTTAAGGCACATGAAATTGTACATTAGGTAAGTTCTTCATATTTTATATATTTTTTTTGTTTACATATGATTTTCACTGAAAGAGAGCTAATGCCAAACTTTGTATTGTTTAAGTTCATAAGCTAATTTTAAGGGTTTTAACGTAATCATGAATTTAATATTATTTTTACTTATAAAAGTATATTATTTTATTATTAACATTATTACTACGCTAAATACAGTACAGTTACTATTTAATTATTTTATTTATGCACCTAAACTTATATATGGTTTCTAATTAAAAAAAGGAATGTATTCAAATAAAGGTATTAAGCAAAATTTAGCCAGAAAATTAATAGTAAAATGATCCACTCTGAATGTGGGCTTTTATTATTAACTGCATTATATAATTTTTTAATTAGAACAATGATAGAGACATGTAGCCGGATTTACACGTTCTCATGTAAAATAATTATTAAATGATTTTAAAATAAGATAGCTCCAATAATAAAAATTCTGTTAGGCAATTAAACACTTGTGGGACATCCGATATTATTAAATTTCCCTTTCATCGATAAAATGACATGGTTGTTTCTTTAACTGTTTTGTTTAAAAAGTAATGTACCCGCAAGCAACCAAATTGCCAGATGGTGCATAGGCACATGCCATAACCCATGTAGTCGGCATTGTCACAGCGTGCTCCTTGTTAGTTGTAAAAGCATCCCATATTATCATTTTACCATCCTATTACAAAAAATAACCAAATAATCCACCCAGAATAAAATAAGTATAAAGCAATAACTGGTGATAAATATTAACTATATTTATAGATAAATGTTCTCAACATTTTTTTGAATATCCATAAATATAAGTTAATATAACGCCTTTATAAATATTGAATAATTAAACACAACCTGTGAGGATGAAACTATATGCCGCTTGTCTGGTGACCAATCTGAACACAAAACCTTTGCTTGATGACCTTTTAGCGTCCTCCTTGGTTTTATATTCATATAATTAATAATATCTAGTCTTTCAGCAACTTGAGACACTAAAAAATAATCTTATGAAGGATACATTACCAATAACGGAAAAATCTTACATGTAACATCATTTAATTTCTGTCTTTCGTCTTCTAGCCTTTTTTTCAAAGTTTCTGCTTCTTTTGTTAATGATTCGATAGTTTCAACTTGGTTTTCTTTATTTTCAAAATCCATTTTTTTTAATTTGTATATATTCTCACCGTGCCCTCAATTTGAATAATCAATAGTCCCACCATCACATAAAACTACTCAATGACAGCTGTCAACTCAAATAAACAAGTTGAACTAAATTATCAATTTTTTTCAAATATGGTATAGGAATTGGAAATATAATAATGATTTTGTTTTATATTTCTAATCAAATAAACAACTTTGAAACTTCGAGGCACCAAATATGAAGAAGATAAACCTCTTGAAACTTATTTGCCTATCAAGTTCTGCTTCTTTTCTACTGCCCTTTAAGTATTCACTATGTTTATATATTTGACATATTGATAAAATAGTAAAGTAATGTGTAAAAATAACGCTGTAAACACAAAAATCATATCTTCATAAAAGATGCGTATTATATGTTGTCTTTTGAGAATTGACATTAAACAGAGCCACCTCGTGATTCTTCTTTTCCCTATTTTTTGGATTACTGTGGACAGTTCGATATAAATAATTCTGCTCTATGAGTGTTTATTTTAATTTTTGACACTGATACTGACAGTTTTTGTATGATTCATTTGTAACTGTAACTACAATAAATGTAAACAAATATAGAATTTGTAGGACCAAAATAATGGCATTGACTAATATTTTACTCGTCAGTCAAATTGCTGGCTATGTAATTGCCTTTATTTTATCATTATGCATTGTCGTCCCTATGAGCTGGCACCAGGATGATTTCAAGTAAGTGACGGGACTACCTACTTTTTATTTTTCATTGTGATATTAACTTTTTTAGAGGGCACTGTTTATTGTTTTCTACCGGAGAATGGCAGGAAACAGATGGACAATTGTCTGTACAATGGGCTTCCCAGTGTTATTGCAACTATACTATCTTTGTAGGAATTATGCTCTTATTGGTGTCGGGCATTCAAATCTATAGGTAAGTGGAACTGAGGGACCCTTATTCTTAATAATTATTTATAATCTTTAGGTTATCAATGTTCCTATACAAAGGAACAGATAGTACTTTTCTCTCGGCTTTCATAGATGTTTTATCTGGCATCATTCTCTGTGGTATGACTATTATCGCTGCACTTATGATAACCTTAGGATTTATGGCATGGTGTCAAAACATGACGCAGAGATTTCCTTCGTGAGTACTTATACATACAGAGTGGTTTACTATTAGCATCCCAAATATAAACACTCAAAAGGCTACCCACTGTTTCGAAAAAGTGTTTATTTAATTTCTGGATATAAATATTTTTTAAAGTATAGACTAGCCCTAATATGCTCCAATTATTTATTATTATACTCGTATTTTCGCATATATAGTGTTTATGTTTGAGACAACCAAATGGTCCACATTGTTTGAGTAGTAATAATCAGGTGTTAAAACCCTCAAACAGGTCAACCCGTTCATTTTAAATAGAGAATATACTGTGTGTGATGCTAGATCTAAAAGTTAAAGCTATAAAAATTCTGTAAAAAAGTTGTTAATTAATTTAAAGTGTGACAGCTCTTGAAAATCTATACAACACTTATATTTTTTTCTATCACATTAAAAAAATTAGACCTTATTTACATTATATGTTTCATCAATGACACTGTAATAATGTATATAGGAGTGAACCTAAAATTATCATTCAGGAAGATTTTAAAATAATAAATAATTACTTACCACCTTACAACTTAACATTGAACATACTAAAAACTAAATACTTACAGTTTACCTTTTATATAAACCATCAGACAAATTTGTAGCCACTGTATATAGGCCATGATCTTCAAATCCCAGAATAAGCGTCTACCAAATATTTGGGTATTATTGTGGATTGACATCTCACTAACAAATACAAAACATGACTAATAAAGTTAGGGGATTACCTTTCAAATTCAGATACTTAGGTGAGTTTCTATGTGAGAAATAACTTCAAATTCTATATCTTTTGTTTGTACAATACGCACTGTATTCTAGTCTAAATACAGTTCAAAACTAGTTAATGAAAATTATGTGTAAAAAATATCCTACCCAGTGATACACTTTTTTTTGACCTCCGTTATATTGAAATTAGACAACTGAATTGGTAAAATATACCCATTTATATTTCTAAAAATTAAATTAAACTACACTTACATAACTAATGTACAAGGGAAATAAATATATATTTAACAACCATAAATTAGATTAGCAACTTTTTTACGCAAGATGAAATTACGGAAAGAACAGTAATGAATAATCCAAAGAATTAATCTGAATAATCTATCCCATTACATTTCTAATGTTGTACCACGTATGGTACATTCCTTATTTAAAATTAAAGGGTTAGTGAAGTCGAATTCAGGGGTTAACAAATCACAGATGTCTGTATCGAAAAAAATAAACCCGTTTCAGAATTTTTTTTAAAATCAAATGATTACTACCAAATATCGATGTGCATTGTTTTTAGTGTATTTATTTTACTCATAATTTTATTCTATAGTTTTCATGATCTATTAAAATATGATTGACTTTTAGTTGTGAATTGGCAGCTGGTCAAGATATTGATCATGCAGACCAAATCAACACAGCGAATTTCTACATCCAAATGGGTACAGCTCAGTTTGGCATTTGGGGATCTTTTGCCACTTGGGTAGGACTGTCAGTTTGCGCACTATTAAAATTATGTCGATATCATCAATTAGAGAATATAAGAGTCTCAATGTATAGAGAAAGACAGCGTTTAATAAACGAAAACGCAGACTCTCCAGGTAGCAGCCTAGGACGCGAATCAACTAACACTCAATCAACTGCTACAGCAGAGTGATTAGTTGATAAAGTATTCAAGTATTCATATTTAGTTATATATGCTATAATCCATATTTCTTTGTTATTACATAGAACTTTATTTCAGTTAATTACTGACGATTGATTAGTTTACTTACCTTTAATATTAAGGGTTTATTTAATTGTTTTTTGTGATATTATTAGACTGTACCTTATTAGTCGAAATTTTATTAAATAGGATAAAAAATAATTTTATTGCATTTTTATAAATAAAAAAGGGAAAAATAAAATACATACTCTTACATTTACTTATGAAAAATTCGAAAATAAGTAAATTGGTTGTTGAAATATTTTCTCTCTCTTTAATTGTCTATTCTAAAAAGTATTCTGTGATAACAACATTGAAAATTATGCGTTAAGATGTATCTTTTGATGTCTTTTTAAATCCTGTGCTAAACTAAATGATTTTTTACAAACGAAACAATCATAATCGCGTTTACCAATGTGTACTATTTTATGCCTTTTCAGTTCTCCTCCACGTATAAACTTTTTATCACAGATATTGCACGTGAACCGTGGAATTTTATTATGGAACATTTTGTGGACATACAAAGACGACGATTGTTTAAATGATTTTCCACATAGATCACACATATAGGGTCTGTTGTTAGTATGGATGTTTAAATGTTCAACTTTAGCGGATTTAGTAAAGAATGTTTGGTCACAATACTCGCATGAGAACTTTTTCAAACTGTAGTGCACTTGGTTTATGTGTCGATTTACGTGAGAGTTTCTACGAAATTTTTTCCCACATAAATGGCAACAATGTAATTTTTTATCCAAATGCACGTTATAGTGTTCCATAAAAGAATAAGGCTTCTGTAACTTCATTTCACACAAGTCACATTCATAGTAAACCGTGCCTTCATCCAATACCTTATATTTATATAAAAATTCTTTGTTTTTACGGTTAGTTGAGGGTCCATAAGCAGTTTTGCAGTCCGGGTGGACTTTTAAAATGTGCCTTTGCATATCAAATTTCCTCGTAAACCCTTTTCTACATTCAGGGCATTGAAAAGAAGCCTCAACTTGGGATTTTTTTCGTCGGAACTTCATTTGTTTTATGTTATGAATTTCAGACATGTGATTTTTTAGTTTAGTTTTTGTATCAAAGCTCAACTTACAAGATATACAAGTTTTAGTATTTAAATCTACTGCATGTAAATATTCTTGATTAAATCTTTGAGTTTCTTTTAGACCATCACAGTTTCTTTCAGCCCCTTCCTCATCACTGCTTGATTCCCGTTCTGTATCCATTTTTTCTTCAAAATGAATGAGTTCATCATCTTGCGATTCTAATTTTGTTCCTCTGTAAGAAACAATACAATAAATTAAAATATTTTTTATTTTTTTATCGTAAATTTTATAAATGTTATCAAAAAGTTTTTTAAAAACACACAAAGGCTAACATCAATCGATCCTAAGGAGTCAGAGTTTCGATTACTGAGTAGGGAAACTAGAAAACGCAAATGTCGTATCAATAAATACAAATCACAGATACCTTCAAATTAAGGCTAAATCATATATAATTTATTACTCGTTAAAGATAGAATGCAAATCTTGGTAGTCCATAAGCGTCCAATATTTCACTTTTCTACAATCTCTGCGTTTAAACAAACAGTATTAGAAATATTTTTGCGAAAAAGTTTTTTAGATTATGTAATATGTATGTGTTGCTGTCTTTAAGCAGAATTAAAAATTCCCATACCTGAATTATTTTAATAGGTGTAATCGAGTCAACCAAAATGCCGTTCCCGAAAACGTTTTAAGAAAACAACCATATTAAGTCAAATCTTGTATTTAAGTTTTACTACATTTTACATATAAATAATATTCGTTTAGACACAGTTCTGCTTAAAAATATAAAAAAGGAATGAACACAGAACATTTAAGGTCTTTAATGAATAAACAAAATTATTTATAATCAACATAGCAGTAAATTTGCATAAAGTATAAAATAATCTTTTGTTTGAACCATGGAAGAAAAAAAGATCATACTAAACATAGAAACAACAAAGGAAGAGAATTGACGTAGAAGTAAAATTGTTCCATTATGAGACTTACAACCGAGACAATAAAGTAAAATATCTGCTATTGAAAAATATAGTTGATTTGTATCCTAATTCCTATGCCGACGATAAGAGAAGAATCTGGAGAAGATTGCCCTGTAACAATTAATACTCGAAACAAAAATTTAATTAGTACAATATAAAAAGTGTACGCCAATGTATACGAAAAATATTAAAGACAAGTTTGTAATATACTTTAGAAGAAAGTCGTTCGGATTCTAATTTAATATAAGCGTAAACGGTAGAATGTTTATTATGAGACAACTAGAAGTAATTAATAAAAGGTGGGTCTACTCACATCTCTTTCGTGGTTTTGAGAAAAGGAACAAAACTGAAATCCACAAGTAAAACTTAAAGTTAAGGGAGTTAGGATAGTACTTTGACGTTAATACAAAGCCCGAGATAAATTCCTAGAAAATAGTGGCTTGAACGTATAAGCTCAGCAATGGTTAGAAGAGGAAAGAAATGGGAAAATAGCACAACGAACCATGCAGGTAGGATTGAAAGGAGTCGAGGCAGGTCTAGAAAAGGACGTAATGGAAGATTAACTCCACACCAACCCATCAAGTAAGTAACTATACGATTTAGAATATATAGATCATACATTTTAATATATGATAGCGTTCAACTATTTATTCAGTTTATGGTCCTTTTTATGAATCTTAAACAATTTATTATCTTTGAAATCCACTCCACATACTATGCAAAAATAAGGATCATGTATTCGTTGATGCCTTTTTAAATCATTGGCTAATCTAAACGATTTTTTACATACTTCACAGTCGTAATCTCTTTTTCCGGTATGTACCACTTGATGTTTTTTCAGTTCTCCACCTCTCTTAAATTTTTTATCACAGATACTGCAGGTAAATCGGTAGATTTGGTCGTGGAATAACTTGTGGACATACAAAGAGGAGGATTGTTTGAAAGATTTGCCGCATAGAGCGCACATATAAGGACGGTTGTTAGTATGAATGTTTACGTGTTCATCTCTGCCAGTTTTACTGGAAAAAGCCTGGCTACAAAACTGGCAAGTAAATTTTTTATTTCCGTAATGTACTATGTTTATGTGCCGATTCACGTGGGAGCTCGTTCGAAAATTTTTTCCACATAGATGACAACAATGTTGTTTTTTGTCCAAGTGTATATTGTAATGGTCCACAAAAGAAGAACTTTTTATTAATTTGACATCACATAAGTCACATTTAAAGTAAACAACTCCATCATCTAAAACTTTATGTTTACTTAGTAATTCATAATTTTTATGTCGGTTAGAAGGTTCATTATTGCTGTGGCAATGAACCTTTGAGATATGCCGTTGTAAGTCGTATTTTCGTCTGAAACTACGTTTACAATCTGAACAAGTAAATATAGCACAAAGCGCCGAATTTTTTGCCTCCTTGAATTGATGAACGAGAAACATATGTTTTTTTAGTTGAGATTTTGTTTTGAAACTCAACCCGCAAGTAAAACACGAGTTATTAGTTAAGTCTTTTTTTAGAACCTCCACACTTTGTTTTTCGTCTATTATATCTTCATCAGTATCTGAATTTCTTTGTCGATTAAAATCTTTCCATCTGTTTGTAGATTCCTTTTCTTTTTCATTCTTATATCTGTAAGAGAAAATTGGCAGGTAATTGAAATTTTGAAATTTACAATAAATAGTTTTAATGTGTTTTTGTTTACATCATGGCACTTAGAGATGTCATTTGCTTTTTCGGGAGTAAAAATCAAAGAAGTGCTAATTACAGATATCGCTTGTAACATTTTTTTTGGGTTACCCTTATATAACAAATATTATGTATAAAAAATAGTAAAATATGAACACTAATAAAAATTGCTTTGTTTGTGGAACATTTATACTCATGTTCTTTAAGTCCAACCTATATAATTATTTTAATATTCATTTTATATATTTTTATTTGTGGATGGGCTATATCCATTATTACTTAACTTTTGCTATTGAGAGTATATATTTATTCTTCTTTTGTAATTAACAGCTACAACTCTTTCCTGTTCTGAAGTTATACTAATATGAGAAAAGTATAAATAAATAAAATAAAATAAGCCCTGTAATATACTAACAGTCACTTGTGAGGTTGTAGCGAAAAAGCAATTTTGATACGATTTTTTCTGTTAACTCTACTAATTTTCCATTCACTCACAAAGCAAGAGACAAGAAAAATTAAAAAAAAAAGGTAACATATTCCATTCATTCGTTTATTACTACTACTTTATGACTTTATTGCATTGTGTGATATGTCTAATATTCTAAATATATTTCCGTTTAATACATAATACCGTATATAATATATATCGCTGGCAATGGCCAATCTTTGGGTACCACTTTGTGAAAGTAAATAATAAAGGCGTTCGCCCAAACTAGAAAAGAAACGTTGTAGATTAAGAAAATATAAGAAACAAATTATCTTATGTACAAAAATATATTACAATTTATTTACAGTCAAAGTTGTAACAATGAGCTTTGAATTATCATCGTAATAAGTTCAGGATTTAATAAGTCTCATTTAGTTCCAATTAAAGTCATTTGTGGTTAAGAAACTTAAAATCCATCATTGGTATTTGTTTGTAAATTTAACAAGTTTCATATGGCACCAACTAAAGCTGCTAGGCATTCATCTCTCTCATGTAGAAATAAATTGTGAAACATTATTTAATAGAATCCCATTCGTTTTCTCAACTATCTGAATGATTTAATTTATTATGGTTTTTCAAGTATCGCTTTTGTTTAAATCTTAACCCACACAATTCACAAGCCCATGGTTTTTCATCTGAATGTATCAGCTTGTGTCTTTTCAGTTCATATTTAATTCTAAACCGTCTCCCACAAACCTCGCATGCATAAGGTTTTTCACCTGTATGCTTTGTGATGTGTACTAACATAGGAGGTTTAGTTCTGAAAACCTGATCACAATAAGAACACTTAAATGGAAAAACGTCTAAGTGCGATCGATTATGAACATAAAGTGATGCTTTTTGTTTAAAAGATTTTCCACATAAATCACAGACATAAGGCCTTTCATTTGTGTGGATGCGTCTGTGCTCTTCGGCGTTTCTTCTTGTTCCAAACATTCTCCCACACAGATCGCATGGAAATGTCTTGATTCCTTCATGGGTTTCTTTAAGATGTCGCACCAGGCCTTGAGATACTCTGAAACATTTACCACACCTATGGCAAGTGTGTGGCCGTTCACCTGTGTGAATTCTCATGTGCCAAATATAAGTGTAGGGAGAATAAAGACATCGTCCACACTCTTTGCAATTGTAATAAACTTTTCCGTCCACAGTTATTTTCGCTGCATTGACCATCTCTTGATTAATCTTAGAATTCTTTTTTCTAACTTTCTTTTCTATAATTTTACCTTTATTTGGGTCTTCCTTTATTTTCTGTTCCGGATGATTTTGCAAAATGTGCTCATGCATTTTCTCCTCAGTAAAAAATACCACTTGACAAGTTTGACAACCATAACAAAGTTCTTCTTGTTTAGATGAATGATAATCAACATCATCCTCATTATCAAAAATTTTCTGTTCAATATATTTTTCTGGAGGCAGTACTTCACCCAATTCCATCTCTGATTTACTGGAACTTTGATAAATGGCCTCAAGTGGTAAGTATTCCTGCTGAAGTGAAATATATTCACTATAATTGCTGGTGTAATCATTAGTTTCAGTTTTTTCAATTAATATAGATTGATTTTGATCCAAAATTGGCATCTTATTCTCATCACTTTCCTCCCTGTGGACAAAATTTAACTTCAGCAAAGAGTGTGGATAGATGATAATTATTGAAGGATTTTACATTGCTGATATAGAGGGGGGGAAGGTTGTTTAAATTTAATACTTTTAGAAGATATCTCTAAATATATAAGATATTAAGCAAATCTGGCATTGCGTCCATCTTACCAACAGGACTGTAGATCCGCTAAATTAACATGGTCTAAGATTTAAATTAAAAAAAAATGTACAAGTATTACAAAGAGAAATGAACGTCATTCTACTTGCCTAAAACCACCTGGTATTAATGATTGTTTATTGGATATTAGGTACAAAAAATACAGGCGGGTTTTACATAAATGAGATGACGTTAATCTGTTTTTAATACTCCTAGACTTGTTTGTGATGTGATATAAAATGTATTGTTTTCAAAATCAAGATAGTGTATTAATTTTTCATGAACACTTTAAAGTTGTTTATAAATTTAAATTACTTCTATAGTCTGAATAAAATGCTTGAACATTATTTAACATCAATAATATAGTTACCTACACAAGTAGTTTACATTAACAATATACAGGGGCTTTCAAGTAAATGACAAATGTTTTTTTTTTAATTTTGTAACTGCTAGAAGTAAGCATCAAATCTTACATCATGTGAACGGGTATCCAAAAAGGTACAAAAACTGGAAAATACACATTGTGCTGGATTAAACGTATCTCAAAAAGTTCATCTCTCAAAAAATTAATTGAGCACAAATGAATTCTATTTAAAGAACTGCGACAAAGTGTTTTATTAGTTTATGAAAATAATTAAGGCAAAGAAGATATTTGAGATAATAAGACTACTGGCTCATTAAGGATCTTTATAAATAAACTAATCACATCATATTTAGTTTCTCAAAAAGATGTTCTTGATAATACTAAGTCAGATTTGCTTTTTCTCTTGCGAATTTAGAAATATCCTTCACAAGTGTCCAATTTGTTTCACACTGTGGGTGGTGATTGATATATCACAAAGCATACTTCTCTTAGTACTGAAAATACATTTTGGACAAAATTGTTTTCATATGCTTTAGTTTCACTATTACTAGATTAAAAAAATAACAATTCAATCTTGTACTGGCAATAAAATAAAGTAATTAAACTACATTTATTAAATTATTTTACTTACTCTATATCAGCTAAATTGGTATCGTCACTGATATCAAGCTGCTTCTCTGAAACAAGTTGAGAACTCCTTAGCCTGCGGTCAGCTTCTATACTGGTCACAACTAATTCATGCCAAGCTAAAACTGTTGAAGCACATTGCCAGCAACATTGAAGAGGTAAATCATCATTTTTGTCCACTTTTATAGGTAGATATGAGTTCAATTTTGAAGCTAAATCGTTACTCTCTCCTTCGCCACTATAAATTGCTATCAATTTTTCATGTTTGTTAGCACACAATCTGCATATTTCATTAATACTGACTAATTCTGTAACTTCATTAGTTGGAACATCTAACAAAACAGCCTCTTTAGCAATATTCATTTTACTTGTAACCAATTATAACATTCAAACAGTAAAAACTTCTTTTTTGATGTGCAACGTAATAGAATATGTATATTTTTACAAAAAAAAATAAACAAAAATTGTGACACTATCCATTGAAACAATAAATATGGCAGATTTACAAAACTGTCACAGTTCTGCCAAAATTATTCTAGATGATTGAAAACCAGAATAACAATAGGCCATTTTTAATATGCGAACAAATTGTTACTTTTGGGGAACCACATGTATTTACATACAATTTTTAAATTCTTTTTTCAATTTTTTTAATGCGAATGAAATAATTTCTATTTATGTCGCCTTTACAGGAAACATCAATTCTTCTTTTTTATTTGTAACTTTACAAGAATACTATATAACATTGTTTTAGGTTTTCGAACCTGAATCTGTCTGTTTTGAGTAGCACCAACATTATCGAGTAAAATTTTTCTCATTCTTTATAGACAAATGACATAGTTGTCATATTTCATGGCGCAAGATGTTTTTAGCAAAATGGCTGAGGAGCAGTGGATTCTTAACGAAGATGGATATTTAAATGTAGATACAGATGTAAAAGAAATAGTTTACCATCCATACCTTAACGTTATCTTAATATGTACACAGGCTGGAGTTGTGAGAGTTCTTGATGTAAATTCTGGTGTAATTCTACACTCCAGCACACTCTCAGGTAAGTAAAAAATTGTATTTTAAATTATAGGTGTCTGTTGCTCAACTATATTTACGTTTTTAGCTCAAAATCTTTCGGATGTTAAGTGCAAGTACATTTCATCTTTGGACAGGGTGTTATTCACAGATGGGCAGTCACTGGGTGTGAGATCTGACTATAATGGTGTTTTGCTACTTGACAGTATTCTTCAAAAGAATATTAGTGATGGAAAAGAGGAAGTTAAAATTGATTTACCACTGTCTGAGGTAAAACTTTAGCCAAATGTATTGCGAAAAAACTTAAAACCTATCAAATTGCCAAATGATTCATAATTTCTAATTTCAAACAATAATACTTTCAAGATTTTGAGAATTCACATGTCATTAAATTGGCTGCTAATCTATAATTTGCGTAATGGGATGCAATTAAATATAACAATTTATTTTGGAAAGATTTGAGAGATTGTTTTAGTAGCTGCATTTTTTTCAATTAAAATTTATTGAATATTTTAAATTTCTCATATTTCTGATAACTATATATTCGTTTTAGTTATATTTACAATTATGTCACTAAGAAAATAAATTAAATTCCTGTAGGATGTAAATAAAGTATATCCTTGAAGAAACTTAAATTATAAACAAATTAAAACTTGTCAGTTTAAAATATCCATCTAAATATACCTACAGGGAAAAACTATTTAGTTTAGTAATAGTTTGTTATTAATTTAAAATAACAATTAAAATTTTCGATATGTGAAAAAATTCATATATAATTCTTTGTAAATTAATTTTAGGCTATAATTCTAAAAGAAAGCCTTTCATCGAGCAACATTCATGGAGTTGAAGCAATAATTAATGAATTAACAGAAGTGGTTTCTAATGCTCAGCAGCACCCTAAAAAGGGCATAAAAGCGCAAAAGGTAATAATTAACCATTCTATAGGCACGTTTTCATTGATACATTTTTTATTTTAGTGGAACACAGTATGTTTAACGTTACCTCTTGAAGATTTAAAATATGCTACATCAACAACAGTTAGCAATTTATTGACAAAAAAACAACACACTCCCGAATTGGGTGTAGCTTCAGCTGTTCAAGAGAGACTATCAGATTTGTTAGGAGAAAAAGTAAATGCATCAGATAGAAAATCTATGGCGAGTGAATGGAGGCGAAGGGAAACTTATTCTCAATGGCCTCATATGGATTACAAGTATGTTTTAGCAGATATCAAATATTTCATGTACTATTTTTCCAATGTATCTTTACCCACATGTCATTATCTTATTTATTATTCATTCCAAGTAAGTTAATACAAGATGAAAAAAAAAATAGAATAATAATCAGTAAATATAAGGGACTATTCTATGTGAGCTCTCCAGGCCAAACAGACAAATTTGTTAGTTAACATATAAACAAAATATAATTAAAATTAACACAAGATAGAAGAAATACAAGATACATAAGAGAAGCACTTTGTTCAGGATGAATACACAAATTGTTGCCACATTTTATTATGTTATGCTAACATTTTAGCTTCAAAGGTATTATGCCTTTTTCTTGAATTGATTTATTATTTTCTTTCTCTTTTTTATCCCTTTAGCGTCTTTTGTTTTATATGATTTTCCCTTTATTCTTTGTCTCAGTTGTTTCCATATGTACTCATATTTTAAATTCTGTGTACTCACTATCCTCTATAGATTGGATTCTGATCTTTCATTCATTGGACGTTACCCTAGTCTTTTAACCCCATAAAAGGATTGGACTGTAAAAAATACCTTATTGTTTTTCCTGATATCTTTTTTTACTAATGAATATGTTTTTAGTATATAATATAGAATGATTGCCACTATATATTCTTATATCTCTTTCACTTTTCGACTTTTATCTAGATACCTATATGCAGGTTATTCCATATTTTTCTGTCCTAAAAATGTCTTCCCCTTAATTAAATTTACATTGCTAAAATGCCTTCCATTACCTGATGTCAACATTTTGACTTTGGTCTTTCTTTTGCTCTTGCTTCCATGGATGTTCAAACTATTATTTTTTATAAATTTGGCAATATTCTCCTCATTCATTATATCTCTTAGTTCCGGGTTATAAGTGGTGTGGATTCTCCTTGGACTTTCTTTGGCTTCTATTACCCTCAGTTTTTACTCGTTGATTTATCTCTGTAGTTCTATTATTTTTCAGAGTAATCCTCAGGTATTTAAAGAATTCCACTATTTGGAATTTCTAGTTGTATAACCTTGTTCCGTTGTCTTTATTGGTTTCTCTGCTACATCTCTATTTCAATCTTCACGTTAATTATTATTATTATTATTTCTAGACCTATCTCCACAAATTGTCTCTACATTGGTGTATTTATTTTCTTCTTTTGACTCTTTAGTGTGTGGATAACTGTTTATTATATGTATTTGTTATTTTATAGTTACATAGGATATACTTCCATTAATTATATTGTTTTTGAGTTTATTGTTAACAATGAATCTCGTCCCGATTCTGCCTTTTTTTCTTCTCACCAGAATAATATAGATATAAAGTTTTTTTATGATTTCTTCTTTTTCTTGTCATCTTAATTTCTGAAGATCCATAATATATATTATTAGTACCATAAATAAAATGAATAATAGTCTTAATTTAAAGTAATTTGTAGTTTATTTTACTATAGGGTTATTTCTCTTACATAGATGATGCAAGGGATTATGAACTGACTACACATTTTTTTTTCATTGTAGATGGGCTCTTCCCGATCAAATGGCTCAAGCAGGTTTCTACCACCAACCAAACTCTTCCGGCGACGATCGTGCCATGTGTTTTACTTGTTCTGTGTGTCTGGTGTGTTGGGAAAGAACAGATGAGCCATGCAGTGAACATGAGCGCCATTCTCCAAACTGTCCATTTGTAATAGGGGAATATACACAGAATGTTCCTCTATCAGTAACGTACGCCACCTGCCCGGCACTAGACACTACTTACAATGATATAAATATCAAAGTATTGGGGCATAGCACCGTTACTAATTATGTTCCAACCGCGAATGCAGATGGTTTAATATCTGTATTTGATGTCAGTGGAAAGGTCAAACGATCTTACTGCTTTTATGTAACACAATTCGATTCATTTATTTTGGATAAGTACACTCACGATAGTGAATTTAGTAAGTGTTAAAACTATTTTCATATTAGTAAAAATCATTTTGGTCCAACTTTTATATACCAGAAATCAGATTAAATATTAAATTTTGGTAGTTAAGTTAATAGATGACATATTTTATTTGTCCCCTGTCGAGGAAATACAATTTATGAATTTTTTGAACTTATTGAACAATTCAATATGTTGCAAATTAAAGATAAAATATGTAAACAAAATGGTGATAAAAGTAGGTGTGGAATGTGTAAAAAATACCGGTTATTTATTTATTTATAGATACAATCTCATTATCAGTTAAAATGGATATATTGTGTTGTAATTATATATATATTTTTTTTTTTAGAAAAATATCCAGTGGAAAAGAAAATCACATCAGTTTGTCTTGTAGGAGATAAAGGAAACAATACAAACAAATCTAAACCAGTTAGGCCAGCGATAATTTGTGGTTTAAGTTTAATTAGTCAGTATGATAGACAATCCAATATATCACAAACAGAACAATTAGAAAATAGTAGTAAAACAGATTGTATATTATATTTAGTTGTTTATGATTTTACTTATACTAAGCAACTGGAGGAACCAGAAGTGGAAAATACACAATGTGAACAGACATTTGTTCCAATTGAAGAAGTAGAAAAAAGTATGAAAGAGCCTCAAGAGAGTCTCTCTGAATTGTTTAATAACATTGACCCAGTGTTGTGTTCGTTTTACAAAACACTTATACCTGGAGAGAGTGATGAAGTGTTTATGCCGCCGTCTGCATCAATGAAAAAGTCGCACACAGGACCTAAGGTGTTGATTTTTGATGAATTTAACAATGTCAATAAAACTGACTCGTCTTCTAGTAGCCATCCTATAATTAATGGACCATTAAGTAGCGGACCTAGTGAATTAAGTATTTCAGACCATATAACAGAGGTAAAAGTTTTTTTTATTGTATTTATTAATTTAACATAATTGATTTTCTTTAGGTCAAAAATAGCTCATCATCTAAGAAATTAAATTACTCTAGAGCAGTTCAATGTGTGAATCTGCCAGTGCAATGTAAAAATTGTCAGGACTTAGAAATTGCGGATATAATCCCTACCCATGATCAAAATCACATTCTGATTGTCCTTAAAGGTGCAATTAGCCCTCAGAGTTTTCTAGTGATATATCCTCTAGACACATCTGATAAAATGATAAAATTAAAAGAAGAAGCAGTATTAGTACAAGAATTAAATAGTAATGAAAAACCAATAGAAATAAACTTATTACCCACCATTGACAAATTTGGTGTTTTATCAGAAATTTCCTGTGACGCAGAAGGCAACGCAGTTATGGTTTGTGTAGACGGGATAGTTAGGATAGTCAGTTTATCTAGTTTAAAAATTATTTGTTACGCCAAAATTGAATATGAAGGATTTGTGTCAGCCGCTTATTGTAACAGTAAGTTTTTTTAAATATAATAAATGTACTTCAAATCTTGGGATCAAGAGAGCGCATCTTATTCTAATCTTTTATTCAGTTGAAAATTTTACTATCACATATATTCCTATTTTACTCTGTTTGTCATTTAATTGACCATTCCTTATCTAAATAAACAAATTTACTATTTAATTAGACTAAATAAAAAATGTCCTTATATTTTTTAGGTTTAGATAGGTTATGTGTGTCAACATCGGACGGTTCCCTTCATTTTTATGCCCTTAATAACACTGAAAATGAATCGAGTGATGATCATGATGATGACGATTTCTTTGGAATGCATGTAGACAGCTCTAACACTCAAACACAATCAACTGATGTCTTAGATGGAGCAGATTTCCTGAAATGTTTTCAGAAACCCCCTGATATCATACCTTTACATGATCTAAAGAATTTAAAATTACTTTGCGAATTTGAGCCCCTTAAGATTGGTTATTGCGTAGTTGTGCCGCCTTGTTGGAGCGAATTTCAACAATCTTTACGACAACGTCGACAGCCACAGTGTGAAGGCGAACAGAATTCGAAAACGTGGAGGTTGTTGACTGATACGACTACTTGGGATGAGCATATTTTTGAAATTACTCTCCCTAATTCTACCGTTCTCGGTCACGTCGACGTTCACTTTACTCTGCAACCGTGTAGCGGTTTGCCAAATGTCGAAATTACTCTTCTTCGCCAAAATAAGAGCGGTATTGGTCACAAGAAAGATGTGAAATTTTCCGTCGATGAAACTGTCACTATAGATATGTTACAGTGGGTGGATAATCCGGTCATTTCACAAGAGTATTTAAGAGCTCACAATGCTGATATACTGGCCGGGCCGATAGACTTGGCTTCTCATTTAGACCTGACAGAACAGAGTGGTATTGTCACTTTGACAAGTCCAAAGTTGTACAAAACTAAAGTTCGAAATTTGCTTCTTCATATCAGAACAGTAAATACCAAAGATGACGATAAAAATAAATCAAAGAAGTTCAATGACAGATCTTCTACAATTAGTATTGATAAACTAGCATTACCGGCGCGCAAAAATGACTTTTATATGGGTTGTGACGTCATTCATGAGCTTAGCGTAAGTCTTCATTCTATAAAACATCCTGAAAATTCTAAAGAACGTGCACAAGGGAACTTAATGTTAGAATCTAACATATTCCTTGACTCTTTACTACTTACCGCAGTGTCTAGCACAAATAGCGAAGAAATTGGTCTCGTTTTGGATATACTTGACTGGATAGCGTCTATTAGATTAAGCAGAAACAGAAGCAACAACGGCGGAGCTCCAAGCCAACAATTAGAATTTATTTCAACAGTACAAGAGCATTTAACGACGCTCTTGCACCAATGTTTGTTACTTGGAGGAAGAAGTATTGCACATAAAGCGGTTAGATTGATAATTACTTGCTGCAGGTAATATTTTATTTTTTATCAGTATTTAAGGTAAATAGGTATCTCTGGTTCTATTGAAAATCGACCATTTTTTCATGTAAATCATCTTGGTAAAACATATATACCGGCACCTCGACCATGTCACTATTTGTAATGTTAGTGGTCACAAACACGTGATTCGGGTAATGAATAAAAAGAGTGATTAATTATTTATTAAAACTAAAAGAAACAGAAATAGATAAAATTACAGCAAAAGGACTAATGAACAGGTAATCTAAATTATGCTATAATAACCCCAGTACTACACTTAAGAATGAAGTACAATGACTTTAGGCTAAATAGAACTAATAGTCCTTATCACATTTATTGGCCTCTGGGAACAATCGCAAATTCTAATATTTTTACAATTTTATTATTCGCTTTATAGAATGGTTATAGTTTAATGTATATAATTTCAAGTTGGCATCAAGAAAGCTCTAAAAAATAAAACACAAATTACAAATTAAAATGACCTTCTTTCGTTGAGGTTACGGTACTTACCTAATCTATGAGATTGAACGATCATCGAATATATATTTGATTATTTCTTTAAGTTTATATGAAATAAAAAAAATGTTATTGTTTAAATTTAAAGATTAGAAAATAAAAATGGAATCGTCAGGAAAAGATTAATGAACATTGTTTACTTATATTTTTAAATTTTATGTTTTGAAGTATTTGTATTTTTTAGTGGTTCAGAAAATATAAGCCCAAGCTGTGGAGAACAATTTAATTCTATTGTCCTTAAGTCAGTTTTCTCAATTTTGGACTCTATAACTCAAATCAAATCTGCGGCAGGTTTGCAGTGGATGTTTTCCCTTTTATTGAAAGTGACAACAAAAAATCAAGAATCTTTAATAGCATCTAAGTGCACTTCTCTTCTTAACGTAATAACCAATGAACTATTAAGTAGATCAAATCCTTATCATTTGGTACTCAGAGGTCGTTATGGATTATATGGCACTCCAATGGAACCGGAATTATTTGACGTGGAGCCTCCACCTTATGTTAAAGGCGACAGATCTTCTACTTACTTGTTGACTTCCACTAATACCAACCAAGCTCCTCAAGAACCGTCCTCTCCCAGCGTTTCTAATACCCCCAGTTATTCATTTAACAAAGAAAATATTAGCCCGAAAGACGTTCTTTCAACTTCTACAACCAAACTTAAATATAAAAATATCGCGTCTTTTCGCGTTATCCGAGGTCTCATCGAAACTCAACCTCTTCACTTTTCTTGCATTTGGTCCAGTGAAGGTACAAGGGTTGAAAGGGCCGATTCCACCGTTAATCCCGCGTCTTTTATAAACAATATGCCCATTACATTTACCTCTAGTCCTAACGAAACTTTGGCAGAAGAAAATGTTGAAAAATTGATGGACAAACTAAAGATAATGAAAGATCAAGTCAGTAAAGGAGCGCCTGGGTATAATAAATGGGTTATAGAAATGCTGCAAGAAGCGGAATATGAAGATAAAGCAAAATTTGGTAAGTGTATCAAAACAAGTGCAGATTTTTTTATGTCAACAATGTATTGAATGAAAAGAATCTCTATTGACTGGTGATAGTTCCTGGACGTGTTCATTAACTAATATAAGTTGTAGGTTTTTCCGAAAAAGTCTATGTTGCTCCAAAAATATCGGTCCAAGAAAATTCTATTATTGTTCCAAAAGAAACGGTAAAAGTAACAACTAACATGCCGGAAGAAATTAAACCAATGAGTGGACACGTGACGGGTTTGCCATGGCAGGAACTTTTAACGGTTCCTCCAAAACAAGTAATAGTGGTAGAAAGAATGCATTCAGGAGCTAGAAGACACATTACTCTAGATTTTGGGAAACCGGTACTTTTAACAGACATATTTATACCATCTTGTTCGGATTTGGTTACACTTACGATTGATATTTGGTTAAATGGAGAAGATATTGATGAAACGAGATTGGTTGTAGCCATGGATATTGGAACTAGAAATTTGTTGTTAACTGATTTACAACCTCCGCCATTGTGTAAATATATGAAGGTGATTTTTTTTATAAATTACATCAATACATTAATCTCTGACTTCTACTTTTTTTTTAGATAACTGTTGTTGGTCGTTATGGTATGTCGACTGTTAGGTGTAGAATTCCACTGGGTTACTTCTATGGGCACATTACCATGATGCCTGAAGAATCAACTTCTTCTTTTCCCCACATCGCCCAGACTTCAAGTTCTTCTTCCGATATAGACAAACAATTAGGGATTTTATCGAAACTTTTTGAAGATATCAGTTGCAGATACAGTTTAGCCTGTTCAAAACTTAAAGAGCTTTTGCAACCTTTTATTGGATCGGATATGAAGAATGCTACCCATTTAGCTACCTACATGAATATTTTGAAAGATAGAAGTGCTAATGTTAATAATGTTGAACACAATAAAATATTCGCTGCTTATCAGGAAGCTATAAGGTATCAATATCAATTGAACATAATCAGGAATGTGATGTCTAGAATTGAAGGAAACATCACTAACATAGAAAAGTTACAAAATTCGGAGATATCAACAGATAAATTAACATCTATAGCTGAAGGCTTATTAGAGGTGTTGTTATCGATTGATTCTACCACAGAAATGTCGAAAGAAGCTTGTCAACAGTTTTTCAAAGGTCTCTGTATGACCCAGTCATCAAGGTTACAGTTGCTCGCTGCAATATTTTTGGAGAAATACTGTGGAAAGTCTGTATTTTGGGGCGATTTCTTGGCGGATACTTTAGCGGAAAATTTCTCTACTTCGTGTATATTGAGATTTCCCCAAGATCGTTTATTCATTCTCCTGTCTTATCTGAGCAGAAAATCATCGGAAAAAAGCGCCGTTATTGATGCAGCGTTACGAGTTGTACATGATACATTGACTCCCCTTTCTACCAATAGAAGATCGTTACTTGCTGCTACAATTGACTTACCGTTACTCTCTTGGCAGCTAATGTACCTTTCTCTTCAATTATCTTTATGTAAAACTTCCTTGTCTTCGGCGAATAGGTGGAATTGGGTTCTCGGCGAGATGGTCGGAGCCAAAAATACAGATAGCACAAAGGGAAATAACAGGAAGAAAAGCTGCAAGAGAATGGCGCAACCTTCTGGTAACCCATTGCCTGTAAGTTAAATATAAATTTTGAAAATCATTCCTTATTCATTTATTTTCCAGACTTACTCCAGCATAGTAATAAATCCTGATAACGCTTATCAACAAAAATTGAAAAGTATGATGGTGCATGACAAATTGTCGAGATTAAAGTATATTAAGAAGTTACAAGATGAGGGAAAATTATTGAATAAAGAAAAGAAGGAACAACCCCCTGAGAAGCCAAATTTATTACTTAAAGCCCCTCAATATATTGATAACAATCATTGTTTAATTGTTGCTAAAAGTCTTTTGCAACTTATATTATCCATGGATCATTCAAGTAGCGCGGATATGTTATTATTGTGCTTCAAGGTAAAACATTTTTTCTACTGGATTTGAGCTGAATTTTATTTTTTATGGTATTTTTAGGTGATCTCTAAATTGGTAACTTTGGCGAAATTGCAATTGGGACAGCTTTTAAAAGAAAACCAACTGTTAGAGCTGATCCATTTCTGTATATCTAGTAAGATTCCATGGGCACCCTTTGCTTTGGCATGTTTTTTACAAGATGCAATGGAACTCATTTCTGTAAAAATCGAGGATATGGAAATAGAAACGGAACCTGTAGTATCTCCCAGCTGGACACAAAATGGTAACTATTACCAAAATATTCTGGTTGCAAATATTATTATATATAATAATTCAAATATTTTTGTTTACATTTTTTGTTCTTCAATATAATTATTATTAAAAAGTCATATAAGAAGAACGTAAACTGTTGGTCCTTTCACTAAATCCCGTAAGAGAAAATATTTGAGGAAGTGATGGGACAGGTCGATTTGTATTTCTAATAATCAATATTGGTCTGATGAAAATCCGTGATTAATACGCGAAAATCATACCGAATTTCTTAAAATTTGGACAGGAAAATTGGGTGATCCTATCATAGATCCAATATTTATTTACCAAAATCTAGGATTATTAAAAATTGAAATCGTAAATAACAATCCATAAGGTTTAATATGCATATTATTTTTCTGTCCATTTTTCGATAAATGTAAAAATGTATGTAATACTTTACATTCACACTAGAAGTTTTATTTAGAATTATGCCTGAAAAAAACGTAATGCTATAAATATTAATATTAGAAATTTATAATATTAATCTTGTGAAAAATGTATACAGAGTGGGACAGATATAGACAACTGTGTTACATTAATCCCTTCCCATACAATTCCACAACCCCTTAATTTTAAATAGGGAATGTACCATTTGTAGTAGATCATTAGAAAAATAATGCGATAGAGTGTTCAACCATATGATTTTCCATAATTGTTCTTAACTTCGTTTTGTGTAAAAAAAATGAAGTACTTTAATTTGATTATTAGAGTAATTTTTTCATTTTAAAGAGCCATTTCGTCGACTTTGTTTTTTTCATTTCTAATAGTAGTTTCTTTATCGTTTTTAGAATCAACTCCAGATGGCGATAACATTGTAGATAATTTTAATGTAGATGCATTAGTAGCTGAAACTTCTTCAAACTTGCAACCAAATTCTACAATGCTACAAAATTACAAGGATCAAGTAGAGGCAGTAGTAGATGCTATACTTTCGAAGAAAAACAACCCTCCCATGTTAAATAACAACAATTTCCCACCGCTTCCATCTGTATATGAATCCGAAGATTCCGATTTTGAAGTACTTTTGGATGATTCTCAAAAATTAAAAACGAATACAACGAAAGGATCAAAACAAATACCGATTTTGAATTCTGGACTTTCGTGCGCTATGGATTTAAGACTAGAGCTTGGAGTACAATCCAATTCCGAAATTACCATTAAAAAATTGATAATAAGAAACACACAGTTGTTATTGCAAAATATTTCGTTTGAAGACTCCCAAAAAGAAAGCGGTAACGAATTAAACCCTTGGCCCGTTCCTTTCGAAAATTGTCCCCCAGAGTCGTCTTTGAACAATCAGAAAATGTTGACTTATTGCTTCGCATCTTTATTTGAGAACCTCCAGAATCACGATCCGACGAAAATCGAGCACATCTTGCAACTTTGGTTGACTTTAAATGCGTCGAGTAAATATGAACAATTTGCACCTAGTACTATACCCCAAATAATACTGAACTGCAGTTCTATAAATTATCTCATCAGCGCCATGGCGTGGACCCACGGATTATCATTGACTACTTGGTGCACCACTCTGCAGACTTTGACTTTGGTTTGTAACATGAACAACGGCAAAAAATGGTTCGATTTGTCTGGCATGGCGAATACTATTGTGAATCATGTGAATTTTGTCCAGTTTTTCCTAAATTTACTATCTGGCACTGGTCCCGTGTTCAACGGAAAGATTTTGGTTAGTATTAAAAATTTAATATATTAATTGTATTTGTAATGTGATTACTCCCACATTTTTTTGGCGACACTGTATACCTAAGTAATAAAATATTTAAATTCAAACACAAATAAAAAAAGTAAAATGAGTAAATGTCGAGTTTTTTCATCAATCATCAGGAATTGGAAACCACGCGTCTTCACGATCTGCGTTGAAGAACTTAAGCAATTTTTGTTTAATTTCAATAAATATTAAACAATATATTAATTTTGCGCCATATTCTTTTACTTACCTTATGTGTTATGCTTCACTTGTCCATTTATTTATCACGAAAATGTCTGCGATATCTGTTCAAATCTAAGATGGAAAATTTTCCCAAATCCAAAAACGAGGTGGATAATTATGTTTGTATTTTGTAGGCTGGTCCTTTATTGTGTAAAGCACTGCATGATTTCTTGGTAAGGTTGCAAATGCGATGCGATGTAGTAAGCCCAATTAGCAAACTAGGTAACCATTTGAAATCTACGTTATTAAAAGTTACCTATCAATTGACGCAACCTTCTGGTTCGGTGGCTTGCAGACTAGGGCCTCTAGACGCACAATGTAAATTATTACAAACTATGCTTTATTTAGATTTCACAAATTCGGATTTAAGTATAGCGATGAGTACTTTGGAGAGTACAGGTAAGTTTTTGTCCTGAAAATGGTTTTCTACAATAATATTGATTTTATTTTTCTGTTTTAGCTGCGTTAGTACATAGTTATGTGATAAACACAGAAAGAGTTAAGTGTATAAGTATAGGAGAAAAACAAGGGGTGATGACGAGTACTTTTAGTGATATTTTTGCTAGTGTTTTGGGTTCAGATTCAAATAAACAAGATAGACCAGTATCATACGAGGATTTATTAATTTTAATGTTAAAATTGTTGGGAAAATTAGTGCAAACACCTTTACCGAATCAACAGGTAGTTATTAAAAAAAAATTAAAATAAATATATATGTAAATACACTATTTGTAGGAGGCAATGGATACGGAAACAGCGGCAACTTCTCAAACGGATGAAAGCAAAGCTGAACAAATTCATCAGGAAAATGCCCGTGTTCAACCTGTGGTGCCATATTTTGCAGATGTCGTTCTTCAACACCATCCGACCGTGATTAGATTATGTCGCTGTTTGGCGGCATGTAAATCATCTTCACTTTGCATGCTAGCTAATGTTTCACAAAAGGTAAAATTTACGCCTGTCTTGAACGGCCTTCACTGTTATGAAATATTTTTATTTTAGGTGGCATTTTCAACGTTAAGCGAACCTAACACTGTTGGCGACGCCATATTTCATCTTTTGGCTCTGTTGGCTAGGAAAGCCTCTAACAAAGATTTATTGTTGAGACCTTTATTGATGTTCTTGTCACAAGCGCCTCAACTTAGTGAACCACTACTCTGGTTCATCTTGCAAGTACTTGATACAGAAGAAGCAATACAGAAATTCTTTGATGCAGGTAAATAAAGTTATATGAAACGTAAAAATTACATTACGTCTCGACTAATGTAACCTTTCTCAAAAATTCCCGTGTTTGAATTAACTCGAGATTTTTTTAAATTTTTTATTGCACTTCACAGGTGTATTTATCGGTTAATTTCTGTCTTTAAAAAACATTATTGCATCTGTTATTTTTATATACATAATAAAAATGTTTTAACATCTCAGTTTTATTATCAAATTAATTACTTTTTTTATCTGATATATTTATTATCACGTCTACATACTACTACTTTCCAATATTAATTTTTTAAACGCTTCTCTCGTCTCAGAAAATGCAGCCTATTGGTTTTCGAAATTATTATTAAAAGTTCTTATTCTTTATAATATTTTGCCTGTTTGTTTTTAAGGTGGCATATCAATATTGGGAAACAGCATAGTCAACAGCACCAATTCCCCTAGCACCCTTTCAAAAATAGGGACTATTTCAACCGTGATGCAACATTTTAGTGGAATTAATACATCTTCCGATCCAAGATCTGCTGCAACATCAACGCCAACAAAGAAGCTACAATTTTCACTAGAAAGCAAAATGTCCTTGATAAACTTTGCACCCTATTGCACAATATCCTGTGAATCTAGTACGGCACAATCGGCCGACGTTTTAATACAAGGCGTTTCAGGATCTACCCACAGAAGAGCCAGGGCCCCTTTATGGTCTTATCATTTTTATCCAGAAGAAAATCACACTGAGCTTATGTTACAGTTGCCCAGTGCTATTTTATTAAGAGAAGTTCAGTTACAACCACACGCGGGAAGTTTGGCTACATCTCCATCTTACATAGCATTAGAAGTGTCTGCCAATGGACCATCCAGGCTGTCCCCAGTTTGTTTGCCATTACCGACAAGCGGTTTGACTTACATTCGTCTGCATTTACCTGTACCGAAAGTCGTCAATTGCATTTTGATAAGACTATACAAACCGCGCGACGCGAGCAGTATTGGTCTAATTCAAATTCGGTTATTAGGCAGTTATGCTTTCGGTGGAAGTCTAATGCAAGGTTCAGACGCCGAAGATGAATCGCATTGCAAACACAGTTTAGGTTGGCTCAGATTACTACATCACTGTTTCACTCTAGGGTCTGATATCGAAACTAAAAGCAAAATTATTGAATGCGCGTCAAGGGTTCCTAATCTTTTGACTACTTGCTGCGGGTTATTATTAGTACCATCGCATATTCTTCCAGTATATCTACCTTGCTTGGAGAAAGTACTAAGGGAATTGGCTCTTCATAGTTCTGAAAATGGTTTTCATGCAATAAGGGTACTTTTGGACAGCAGATCGGGAATTGAACCTCTGATGATAACGGATGCTAATTGGCAAGACAGATTAATTAATATATCTGGATATCAATCGGCCTGCGAGTTATTATATCAAATTTGTGAACATCAGGTAATCAATATTCTTTGTTAATACCCTTATTGGCACTCAAAAAATCGTATGGTAGATAGTAAGGAAATGAGATACCCTAGGTGATCAACCTCAAGCTGATTGAGCCACCTCTATGTATTTATGCAAATGAATCAATTAATATTCTTATATAAGATAAATAAATTATGATTCGTCCTATATAACTATATAAGAACCAGAGCCAGATATTAATACTATGTCTGTTTTTGGTGCCAACAAAGTAATTCATTTAAATAGTAAATTATCTTTTCCCGTTCAAAATCAACCAATTTCCCATGTAACGTACAGCAATGTTAATATAATTTGATTAGGGAGGTTTAAAATATTCGCACTTGCAGGTAAACTTTCAAGCCATTATTTTCAGCAGCATGTATACTTTAACTTTGAAAAGTATTTGAACACAATAAAAAATCTTCTAGCAAATAATTATCGCTATAAGTATCTGGAAAGCAAAAATGTAGATTAAATACAATTTTTGTACAAGTATTTGTTTCAACATTTTAACACAAGTAACTCATTACTCTAAACACTTTGTTCTATAGTAATTGCTAATAAATAAAACTAAATAATTATCCATCATTCTGACATCTCTCTTACACAGTTACAGTGGGTGTTGATAATTAGTTATTGAGACTATTGCACGTCCCCAATTCAGACAAATAGAGTTGCGATGCTTGTAAATCGCCATAAGGTTCATTTTGCACTTTTTGATTTTCAATCTGAAGCGATATAGACTAATAAACTGAAAGGTTCATGTAAATCTATTTCATTTTCAGGATCCACATACTTCCTATCGTGTAAAGATAATATTAGAATGGTTAGAAACGACAACCAATGAGGCAATATTAACCAAGAATACCAATAACTGTAATCCAGCGTATTTTTCTAGTATAGCATCTATTTTGTGGACGGCCAAGCTATCACAAGTACAATACGACTTACGGTCCCTCATATCAATAGAATTATTTAACTCCATATATTCTTTAAAGATACAAACGGAAAGTAATATTAGCCTTAAATATTCATTGGATTCATTGTTGTGTTCGATTTGTTACATCATACCAGAATTTTTCCCTATTTTGTTAGAAAAAATTGGCGTATTAGTTCCTAATCTTTCTACAGGCCATCAAGCATCTATCAGTGACGATAGAAAGGATTCAGAAGGTTTGACAGATGACAATAAACGGGTGTTTGAATACACTTCTGAATGGTACGGCCATCTAGTTATAGGAGAACTATCCAGTTTAAACTTAACCAGAGAACAATTAGAAACTATAGCTTTAGTTAGTAGATCGCCTACATCTATTCAACAACTGCTCGACTCTGGCCTACCTAAGTTATTAAATAGTGCAATTTTTGAATTCTGTCAGTCTGAAAATGAATCGATGGTCCCAATGGCCAAACTCGAGAACGTTTCAAGTATTCTGCAGTTCTTGACTGACGTGAGTGACGAAAAAATGATGAGAGATTGGTTAGGCTCAGAAGACGGATCATCGTTTTGGCTGCATCTTCTTAAATGGTTATGCAAAAAGCCGATAACTAAAATATCCAACCTTCAAACTGAGGCCCACGTTCATTTAGAAGAAGTCTGCGTCAAATTTTTATCTAAGTGTTGCTTGTGTCATGCTGCAAACCAAGCAAGACTTGCCAAAGTACTTTGCGATGTAATCTATTTACAAACTAACGGAATATCTGGTTTCATGCGAAGACTGATATTGCAATTGCTGCTCGAAAACGAGAAAATCCCAGTGAGTATCGAAGCTGATGAAACTTTATATAAAAGCGCGAAATTATTGCAAAGTTACATACCAGCACACCCCGCATTTAAACAAACCTATAACCGCGCAATGTTATGTTTGAGCACCAACACGACGCTCCTCGAGATCCTGGAGCAACATATCTTTTTCAAGATGTCCTACAAATCGGAGCTATCGCTCAACAAGAAATCAAACTATGTGGCAAAGAAAGACATATTCAAGTCTTGGTTTGCAGCCGAGGAACAGGAAATGAGCATGGCAGCCGGAGTAACTGCCAAAGACAAACGTGCCAAAGACGCCAAAAATCTTATCACTTCTACGCCGCAGTCGAAAAAGAAAAGGTACGCCACCAATTCAACCACCGGCGCTACCGAAGTCGTCGAAGGAAGGAATATCAAGTGTGATTCATTTTCTGACCAGCCACTGCCACTCACGGTTAATCTCGGGCAACTTCTAAGACTGATAGAGTCTAAAGGAACTACCACCGATTGGCCTTATATACATCTTAAAATCTACCAGTGTAAAAGTAAGTATTTATATAACGTGTCCCAAATACAAAACAATGTCTGATCACTACTGTTAAACTGATTTAAGACCCTATGATCGCCCCATTTTCTGACACTACATATTCGTATTCCTATTTGTAGATGATGATAAATCTAATAACGAAGCGAACTCTCCAGTGTTTCAACAACCACCAATTTGTAGTGCCTTACAAGTATTTAGTTCCATGGGAGGTCTTGCATTACTTGCCCAACATTTACCTACAGTTTACCCAGAAGCGATACGATCGGCAATTTTAGAAAAAGCTCCTCCAGAGGCATCTGAGTCAGAATGGATAAAAGTCGATGGTGAGTTGAAATTTTTTTTTTTTAAATATTCGATTAGCAAAATTTGTGTTTTTAGAATCAGATGAGGCGTATGAGGATATTTTAGAAGATGCTATCGGGACCAACTCGCCCTCGAAATCATCAATTTTGATTTCACATGTACCTCCGCATTCCTTGACAGCTTTCGGACTGTTTTTAAGGTTGCCAGGATATGCGGAAGTTCTGCTGAAAGATATGAAAAAAGCTTTGTACCTTCTTCGACTTACCTTGGGTGTCACGGACGATGGAGAAGGTGATTTTTTTAAGTCAAATTTTATAAATGTATTTGTAATAATATAATGCTGTTTTTAATATTCCAGGAGGAGATATATTTAATTCTCCGATATCAGATTCATTACCAACGCTTCCTTTCGAGGTTCTAAAAAAATTATACGACGGGACGCCTCTTAGTACTGATGATGGGAGACTTTTGAGAAGAATTAGTATTAATATAGGAGTTGTACATTTACTTTTGGGATGCATAGGAATTTTTTCCCACCAACTTAATGCGAACGGTTCAGAAAAAGATAATCAAAATTCGAAAAACAAAGAAGATAAATCCCAATTGTATTGGGCTAAAGGTAAGTTATTATGTCTTGTAGACAGTTATATATAAAGATGACTTATCACTTTTGTTGAACCTACCATATTTCTTAATTTGGTATAAATCTATTGGAGTGAATTAACTAATTACATTTTTATAAATTAGGTACTGGGTTTGGGACAGGTTCTACCCAACAAAGTTGGAATGTAGAACAAGCACTATTAAAGCAAAAGAGTGAAGAAGAACATGTCACTGTCCTTTTACAAGTTTTAGCTAGTTACATAAATCCTAACGATGATGCTGAAGATGAATCGACAGAGAATGTTCTACCTCAAGCCTTTTACGATTTATTAACACAAAGTGCACTACTTCCTGCTATTTGTTCATATCTGAGGAACGATTCTGGTAACATATTTTATTTCTAGAGTATTTATTGTTTAACATTAAAATGCATTTATTGGACGAAGCCTCAATATTTTAGTATAATTTTATTATCTGACACCACATAAAAGTACAATTAACCAATTTTCTCTCTATATTTTTTAGTATTGGATATGGCCCGCCATATTCCTTTATACAAAGCCGTATTGCAGTTGCTGAGAGCGATAGCAGTGAGTTCGCAATTAATCAGTTTGCTCTTACCTCAAAAAAATAGAGGCGGCGATCCCTCGGTTAGTTCTTTATTGAAAAATATGAAGAGTTGTGTAGATACGTATGCTTCTAAGTTAAGGTAGAATCTTCATTTAAAGATTGAAGTGATAGATTTGTGAAATGTCGCATTTCAGGTTGAACACTAAAAGTAAAACGAAGAGCAAGCTTGGCGAACAGCTTGAGGAACTCGAACAAGGCGAAGGTTTGGCGACTTTGATGCCTGACATTCAAAACACCGCTAACTTGGTGTCGAGGGTCACGAGTGGTTTAGTTGATTCAGATAGCTCTTATGATAGTGAGATTTCTATAGATAAGAAAGTTGTAGTATCCCTAGAAGAACAGTATTTAAGAATTATGAAGAATTTGCAATTTTGTAAGGTTTTTCCCATAGAAAATTATTTAGTTTAAAAAATATTTGTTTTTGTTTTAGCCTCTTATGAAATGATTACAGAGTTACCGGAAGGCGGTATAAAATTCGTGGTTTCTCATCATTTTGAAAGTAATGCTAAGACTACTAGTGAGCAATCGCATCCCGCTAGGGTGAAGAGGATAGCGCAAGAGGCTGTGACATTATCAACTAGTTTACCTTTAAGTTATAGTAGTTCTGTTTTTGTTAGATATGATAATTCACGATTAGATGTTATGAAAGTTCTAATAACAGGTGAATCATTTTACTTAACTTTAAACGTAATTTTATAATCATTACAAATTTTGAGTGCAAGAACAATCAAAAATTGTTGGAAACTTTCACAAAACATTTTATGGTAAAAGTATTGTTTGTGCATTTTAGGACCCGCAGACACTCCATATGCAAATGGCTGTTTTGAGCTAGATGTTTTCTTCCCAGCCGATTACCCATTGTCTCCCATGATGATTAACTTGGAAACAACTGGTCACCATACAGTCAGGTTTAATCCTAACTTATATAATGACGGTAAAGTGTGCTTATCCGTACTAAATACGTGGCATGGAAGACCCGAAGAAAAATGGAACGCACAAACTTCTAGTTTCCTGCAAGTTTTGGTGTCGATACAAAGTTTAATACTAGTGCCAGAACCTTATTTTAACGAGCCAGGTTAGTACTACTACTATTATTTCTACTACTACTACTACTAAATTAAGGAGATAGCAAAACCCAATGATGAAACAAGATCATAGGAAAATGGATCAGATATTACTCAGTGTATCTACTAATTTTAATACATTTTGTATTAATTTTAGGGTATGAGCGGGCAAGGGGCACTCCAGCAGGAACAGTCAGTTCTAAGGATTACAATCTAAACATTTGTCAAGCAACAGTTCGATGGGCGATGTTAGAACAAATCCTTAACCCGTGCCCGTGTTTCAAAGAGATAATCCATACGCATTTTTATATCAAGAGGTTCGAAATTTTAGCGCAAGTAGAAAAATGGATTAGCGAGGTGGAGCTAGAAATAACAAAAGAGAAAAAGATCTCTCGAACGAATAAAAAGTCGCCAACAATAACTCTGGAATCGTTCAAGAAAGTCTACCAACAGTTGAGGGACGCTCTGGTGAAATTGCGGCCCCCTCTAGATTTAGAAGAGGAAGATGAAGATCTTCCTTTGACTCCCACCAACAACATGGAAGTGGCCATTGATGTGCATCAAGTGGATAATATGGAGAAAGATATGGTGAAAATGGTGAATGACATGTGTGAATGAAGAGAAAAAATATATTGCATTTATTTTTATTCTCCTTTTTACTGTACATTTCGACTTTGTTTTCATAGAGCAATATTTTATATACTTTTTGCAAGTTTTAGGACAATTGGTTTTTATTGTGTACTATGATGATTCACGCAAAAAAATTGGAAGATCGTCAATATCTAGCAAAGTTACCAACGTCGTAACTTGTGTCATTATTGTAGATTAACAGAACTAAATTATTCCTTAATTTTAAATTGTTTATAAATAAATGTGATGATTTAAAATAAAATGACACCGTTTTAAAGTTCCTTTTTGTAAACACTGACAAATATTTTAATTTCCTTTTATTATAAATCCCCTCATTTATTATTTATTTCATTCATGAATATAAGTGATATTGAATCGTCAATTTAATTCGTTTTACTCAAGACTCATTGAACGTAATTTGATCATGTTTTAATAGTAATTACTGGAGTTGCAAACATTATTTTTTTATTTGAAATTCGTAATATGTATTTATTATTCAATAAAAGGGCTTATAATTATTTGTGTACAGATTGGTTTTTGAGATTAAAGAAAGTTTCTAAGATAACATCTTTAATAGTAGAAATCTATAAATGTCAAAACATTAATTCAGGCAAAAGTTGCATTTATTGATTTTCCTATATTGTATTTATGATTCTACTTCCAGATTTTCTTCTACCTTTTTCTCTTTCTTATGTGGCCGACACTCAGGATATTTCTCAGTTAGAAAACTTCTAAGTTCGCCATATTCTGCTATCAAATTAATTCGAACTTTATCCTGATTCCTAATTTTTTCTTGCTTTTTTAAACATATTTCATAAGATTTAAATCTTGTATAAAATGGTGGAAATTTCTTCTTTTTTAATACAACCTTGCCATCAAAGCAATATTGCTTAAAATCTAATATTTCATCTTTAGGTATTTCTTTGCTTTTACGGCATTCCTTTGGCGATGCTATAATATTTGGAAAATAATTGTTCTCCTTGCAAAATTCCACCAGATGAAGTTTTTTATCTTCAGCAATTTCTTCAGGAGTTTTCTAAAATAATTTAAAATTTGTTTTAGTAAATATCAACATATTTATATATATTATTATTTACCTGTCTTATTAATCCTAAGAAGAACGCTTTCAAAACTTTTCCAACCTCAGTGGATCCTTCTACCTTAGCATGTAAATCTTTAATTCCAATAACTTCACAAATAGTTTTTATAGCTCTATGACATACTAAACCATGACCTGGTGGCTTTTGTGAAACATAAATTTTTGTTGTACCAAATTGTGTGAAAAAATCGTGGCACACTAAAAACAATTTCAACTGATTTTCTCACCTTCCAATATGCTAGACACATACGTTGCCACACTTAGTAATTTTAAATTAAACTTAATAAATTATTACAAAAAATGGTACCTGTATGATTCCTAAACATTTTTATATGCATCAGTTTTTGTGCTGCTCTATTTTTAGCTTTCCTTAAGGCTGCTCTAGCCTCATTGCCCTTTCCCAAAGCAAAACCTGCCAAACCATTTCCATTTCCTGTAATAACTAGAGCAGACTGTCTTCTTTTTCTTCCTAGATTTCCTTTCATGTTAAATACAGTTTTAAGTTGTAACACTTTTGTGTCAAATCCATCAAAGGTATCTACGAAAAATTAATTATACCTATATAGTAGGTACATGAAAAACAATAAATATATCCATTAACAATTTACCTTCTTGGATTGGATCAGGTGGTCCAATACTTCTTCCAGGCATCTTTGAACCTGTCCAGCCTCTCTCTATTGGGCTTAATTTTTGACGTTTAAATACACCCATTTGGTCCCTAAGTTGAATGAGTTTTTTTTCTCTTTCCGGGTCTTCAGGGAGCTGGTGTTGTTCCACCAGCTCTTTTCCTTTTATTATTGGAGCTGACAGACCAGGCCAAATGATATTTGCTTTTCCCAGACCAATGATTTGTCCTCTATTTAAATCTTTAATCTTAGATTTGGACACATTCTTGCCACGACCTCTTTTTTTACCTGCGTTACTTACAGATGTAATACCTTTCCATAAGTCTTGTGCAGGCACTGCAATTTTGTAAAAAAATTACTCTTAATTTTATTTCCACCCTATTATAAATGTTTTACGCTTCTTTTGGATTTACACTTACGCTTATTGAAAAAGTTCGTATTTCTAGTAGAGTTTGTAGTCAAAATTTGTGGTTCAGTTTCTTTCAAAGGATTGATTATAGTAGCAACAAATTTACATCTTGACGAAACTGTTAGTTTCTGAAATGTTTTCGTTACATTTAATAATTGTCCAGCCATGATATATTCCGACCTATCAATGTAATAATAAAAATCTTTCACATTATAAATATTTCACAATTTAGTGGTTAGATTTCATTTATATAACCCAAAATTGTCTTCTGCTTGCCAATGTTTCTGAGAGCTCGCTTATGAAGAACAATAGTGAGGTATTATTATAATAAACAGGGCGATCTGGGTGCGTTCTAACACACCTTTCTTTTTAACTAATTAAATTTTGATAAAATTTGTGATATCGTCGTCAAATTTTTAATTTTTAATTTAAAACTAAAAAGTTCATGTATTTTAGTGCGTACCTAGAATAGATCAAGAACACGAAGAAGAATGAGTTTGTCACTTGCCTGTATGCCAAAAAATAAAATTCAAAATTCCCTAGATAAATGTTAAATAATATATAAAATGTCTTTAACGTTATTACGGCTTATAAACCTCTCAAAATGCTCTTTGAATGGGAACTGGTAAGTAACTTAATTTCTAGTAATAATAGTTAGTTATCACATTTATTTGTAGTGCTAAAAGGCTATTGTCTACTACTACAGCATTACAAGCAGATACCACAATTAAAAATGATATTGCCCTGTTAAATCTTGAGGAAATAGAGCACAAGAAAAAATTACAAGGGATCATAACAGTTGAGGGAACAGTAAGTGTATTTTTATCGCCAAACATATGTGCCTACTGATTATCTTCTAGACTAACTTAGCTCCAATAAATGGGGTTCCTGAAGAACATGTTAAAGAACGCAGAGTAAGAATATATGAGCCAGCCAAAAACTGTATGCAAAGTGGAACCAATAACATTGGCTACTGGCAAATAGATTTTGAAACAAGGGATAGATGGGAAAATCCATTAATGGGATGGTGTTCAACGTAAGTAGAAATGTATTTTTAAAACTGCTATTTTATTTATTTACTTATTTTTAGAGGTGATCCTCTTTCTAATATGCAAGTACAATTTTCAACTAGAGATGAGGCTATTGAATTTTGTGAAAAGAATGGGTGGCAGTGGTTTGTTCAGAAGAATAGCTTGGAGAAAACATTTAAACCTAAAAGTTATGCTGTTAATTTTTCATGGAATAAGCGTACCAGAGCATCCACTAAATAATTAAATTGCAATTGTAAATTTTTTTAAATGTATTATAATAATAGAGAGTTCACCAAATAGCAAAAAATGGTTTTAAATCAAGTATCTTGTAGACAATCAGTACTCTCTTTAGGAAGTATTTATTTAATACTTGGTATACATATTTGCAAATACTGAAATAAATTATTAAGTTCTGACTTGACAAGATTTAATTGTTGAATCATAGGGAATTATGTCCTAATAATTTTCAAATTTGCTTAGATCTAGAATATAGTCAAAAATAAAAAATGTTTTCATTAGGCAGAAATTTTGCATAGAGGGATTTCAAATCTAAAATTGGCTGTTTCACTAGGAAACTTTGTTATAAAAAATCCGTTAATATAGGGGTAAGAGCAGCAATTTCTGAATTAAAATTAATATTAGTTTTTATCAAAAGTGATATGTCAGCCTTTTGATTCTATACCTCACATTTTAAAAAATTAAGTTAGTTTATTGTTGTAATATTTCCCACATTTGAGGATAGATGACCTAATACTACTATCAATAATTGATATCTTTCTTAATTTCTAATAAAAAAGGGATAATTCATGTAATATCCCTAAATGTGTTTTATGAAAAATAATAGACCATAATGACTGGAATGTAGACAGACATGAGTTGTAAAATGTATTTTTTTTATAGACAAATTAATTATTTCAGGTAAAACTGAATGGGGAAAAATCTGGTAGGAATCAGAAAAAGCTATATCAAACATTTTTCTTTAAAGGCAAATCAAAGTGTTTCAAATGCTTTCTGTTTATATCTACTATTTGTAAATGTACGGTATTTTTTAGAAAAACGTTTCTCTATTAGGGAACCAATGTCAAATGATACTTAAGATGAGTTAATCTAGCCAAAAATTGATTTTAATTACGGTGTTTGTGATAATTATTTTTGTAATGAAATAAATAATCTTCTATGGAGTAATTTTCCAAAAACTTTGCAGGTTCCTGCAATAAAATTTATTCCTCAAGTTTAGTTTAATAAAAATTAACACTAATTTATAGTAAGTTTATATTATCGATATACTACATTTTTTAAACCTAAGGAAATAATAAATAATATGAATTTTACAATTAACAAAAAATTGAACTCCATGAATCTCACAATGTAAAATTTTTTTAATCGCTCTGGCGGTATATTACAAGATTTCAAACTTTTTCAATTCAGTTGAATTTCAATAACAAATTTGTAAAATAAACTCTGCAACAATTAAAATATAACGTCAAAATTTATTCTGGATAGTTGAAAAAACGATAAATTTGAAAATATAAAATAAATTTGTAATTATGCTTGAGATCATATAGGGTGCAAAGCACAAAAGCGCGAATTTATTCTCAATTTATTACAATTAGAAAATAAATTGATGACAAAAATTATATATTTTGAGTTAAATCATCAGCCAATGCTAATAATATGGAATCGAGCTTAAATTAGGTTTCAATATTTTGATACTCAGTGTTTATATTGACTAGGAACCAACTGAGCAAAACTTTGTTTTATTTGAAGTGATTTTATAAACAAAGAATAATTAATAACCCATTAATGATATTTTACGAAAAATTTAATAACAATTAAGTAAAATAGTATACTATTAAAGTTAGTCTGTTGCAACAGCCGTCTGTTCAAATTTTTGCAATCTTCTTCTTCTTATCACTTCTTCTTGACTTACTTGACTAGGATCTTCACTGATAGTCTCTTGTTTGGAAGTGGTCGGCTTGTCCAAGTGACTCTCTGTGGAGCTTTCTGCGCTTTCAGAGCCGGAACTAACATGGGCATTCGTTGTAGGCGCTACTTTAGCAACTTTCGGAGTTTCCGATGGATTGACGTTGCTATTCCGACCAGAATTATTCGTTTGAAATAAATTGGGAGATTGTGTTGGGTTTGTAGCCGCACTTGGATTTTGGTTTGAAAGTAACACGGTTGTGCTATATTGTTGCATCATAACTACAGCTGCGTCCAAGAGCATCTACAGAAATTATTTTTGATTTAAAAATGATGAGTGGGCTTACTGAGACAACAAATAAAACACGTTGAAATGAATAATAAAAGGAAAAATAGTACCACATTTTTCTTTATACAATCACTGGAATAAAAATAAAAGAAAGCTTACCTGAATGTTCCTCAAACATTGTATTCTAGCCTCAACATTCTCCCGTTCGTTACCTTCCATCCTTTGCAACTCTTCTGTCGATAAAGAAGCGAAATTTTGTGGAGGCATGGGTGGAGGTGGTAAAAATGGAACAAAAGGAAATGGTTGTAAAACGAAAGGTGGCAAATTTGGTCCAGTTGGAGGATGAGGAGGAACAGCCTGCTCTGGTCCTCCTTCTGCAGTTCTCGCTTGGGGTGGAGCCTGTGGGTTATCCATATTCGGTGGTTGGAACATCTGAAAGGGATTTTGACCGGCAAAAAATGGGTTTATGAAAGGATTAGGACCGGCTGGCGGAGGACGAGGAGCAGCTGCTGGGCGGGTGTTATTATTTGTTAGATTTCTTAGAATGTTCAATCTACATGTTGGGCAAGTCTGTTGGCGTTGGAACCATGATCTCAAACAAGCTGTGTGGAAAATGTGGTTACAAGGTAATTTCTTTGATACAGTCGTCATTTCTTCGCGACAAATAATGCAGACGTTATCGGCCGCTTGTAATTCTTCTGGAGTAGCATCAGGATACAGAGTGTTCATATTATGAATAGCTCTTCTGGATAATATTACGTCGCTGAACGCTTTTTTGAAGTTTCTTATAGTGTAGTACATTGGTCGGAATGCAAACAAGGGCAATGTGTAGATTCTAAATATTAAATGTTTTTAGAAATAAGCCATTTTTCACTATTAATTTACCTACCTAACCATGATGGCCACAAAGGCAAAATATAAAATAACTTTGATGAAACCCATCACCAACTCAGTGTATAATAAAAACACTGCCTTATTGTCCCAAGGTATTTCGCTGTTCAGATCGACAGAATGTAATCCATATTTGATGGCTATGTTGATAATGACAGTTAGAAGTATTGCATATTCAAAGCCGAAAACTAATTGGACAGATGCACCCTTCGAAACTGTCGACAGGTAAGCATGTTGGATAAAATGGAGGTCTAAGGAACCCAGTAAAAGCAGCAAAGATAATACTCTGATATGGAAAAGCCAACTTATAACAGGGCTCCGCTCCATCTAAAATATTTCAATACTTAAATGTGCAAAGATACAATATTTCATTTTGTTAAATCAGGTATCACATAGATAATCTCAATATCCGATTCAATCGCCTAAATACTTCTACAAAGCATGAAAAACATTATTCACACATAAGCTAGACAATGTGTGAAATAAACATAAAAATATTACATTTAAGGAAACAAATGAAGTATAATTATGACGACCATAATATGTGGTCTTGTTATTTCAATGTGATATACAAAATGTACCTTTTTTTTCATGTAAAAAATTATATACTTAGATTCATATAATATTGAAATTCAGCATAAGGCTTAAATTCAGTAAATTAGTTTTTTCATTTTATTTCTAGCATAAGTCTGTACTTACATAATCCACGCGGTCTTCTGCTAGCCAGTGAAAAGATTTCAGAAATAATAAAAGTGTAAACAGTGCAACAAATTTTGGATTAAAGTCATCTCTAAATACAGTAAAAGCAAGGCAAGTTTCCGTTACAGCATACCAAGATCTTTCCATCAAATGCTGTAAGAAAATATCATTAATTTAGATTCTAAATAAGTGCTCATAGTCCTTACTTCAAATTCAGTTGTTCTTAGTTGACCAAAGAATATTTTCCTCATTATTTTTCCAGTTATCCACACACATATGAAAGCCTGTATATATATTACCTAGAACAACAATTTTCCGATTTGTTAATCACTCATTTAAATATTAAAATATACTTACAGCCATACTAGGGTTGGATTTTGTGATATACACCACAGATGGGTAAAACTGTTTCTTCTGATAGTAAGCATTGGCTATTACTAGCAAAGTTAAGGTTACGCTCAACAACGATATACTAAGAGACCTCATTTTATTTTACATTTAGTAAAAGAAACTCAAAATTTTTAAAAAGTTTTCATATATTTTTGTTTTCTTGATGACTACTTATTTAAACGTCACAGGCAAACCAATCACTGACAGCTACGTCAACTTTGATAAACACGTCAACCATCATAAATTTAATAGGTCTTTAACTAAATGAGGTGGTTAGCTATTTTAATTCAAGTTTTCACCACTATCAAAGATGTGGGCAAATTTGTTTAGTGCCATCATATCATATCATATTATGGAATAATAATAATTTTTACTTGTTAGAGGTTACACACATCAATGCTTGTTCTGAAAGATGTGACTGCACCACTGACAGTCAGTGTCACTAAAGTAAATAAACAGCATTTGAAAATGAAATAACTCATTAAATGATTGATTTTCATATAGGATACTATTGGCAATCTAATATTAAAGGTTCTGTAATTCAATATTTAAATTCCTTATTGGCTTCAAATTAACAATGCTGTTCCGAAAAACTGGCGTCGGAAACTATAAGAGCTTACACAGAACAGGACTTTCATAAAAAAAATGACAAACTAAATTGCTAATATTGAGTAAGTAACAAATGATATTTTATCGTTTACCGTATATTATAGTGTGGAATCCACTTATGGAATAAAATTAATTTTGCCATTATTTAGGAAATTTATGAAAAACGCTGAGACACGAGAACTTTTCAACTCCATATCAAAAGGCAAGTACAGGTGTTTCCCAAATCTATAATTGAATGTTGCAATGTTGTAATCGCAATAACCTTGGGGCGTAAAGGCTTAGGCAATCATGTAGAACACTAAACCTCACCCATTGGACTTTTTAATTAGGGTATTTTGTAGAATTAATGCATCAAACAATACATGTGGATCTAAGACCTAAAACAGCGAATTTGTGAGAGGAATGATGCGTTATATATAACGTTGTAGCTACTTACGGAATAGAATTATTTTTGCCGTTAGTTTAGAGATTTATGAAAAACAATGACAGGTACATTCTTACTGTACTTATTAATTTAGACCATAATTATTATAGGTAGTTATAACTTATCAAGGAGCTTTCAAAAATATACAATGAAGCACACGGTACTCCCATGGAAAACAAACTTAGATGAATCATGGTGTACATATCGATTTTGGTTTAGAAAACGAACAATTGAGTTACAAACTTGACCTGTTTCAGCATTTTTCATAAATCTCTAGGAAACGGCAAAATACATTTTATTCTATGAATATATCTGTGATATGATAAGAGAATGTTGAAAATCATTCTACATGATCCTATCAAGGCTAAGACTAGTGAGGATAGTAAATAATTAACACACTTCTATTAGAAATGGGCCAAACTTTGTTAAAAAAAGGACATTCACATTTTGTTAAATTTAAACATTTGTTCATAAGGTATTTGTCATAAATGCATTAGGAACATTATTTATCTAAAAAATAGGTAGCAAGAACACACGATTACTATTCCCTTTTCTGGATATACTGAAGTAGATCTATAGCAGTAACTATTCCTACTGGTTTCTCAACTCCACCTAAAATTATATATATTTAAGAAATAGTATCATTACGTTTATTATAAAATATACCTTGCACATCTAAAACTACAACATAAGACTCTTTTTCCAAAATTCTAGAAATAACACCTAGATTAGCACTTCTCTGAACTTTGGGATATATTCTAATAACGCATTTTTCAACACTTTCATTTGATTGCACCTTTCCAGATACAATTTTTTGCATTAGAAATTGTAAGGTCAGCATTCCTACCATCCCCCTATAAGAAACGAAATTTTTAATTATTTTTCTTTGGGAACATCAACATTTTTTTTTACCCAGAGCTGTCTACTACAGGAATTTGATCTATTCCGGATTTTTTTATTATATTCAGTACTCTATCGCAAGCCATATTGATGGTTGCAACTTTTAACTGATCCAATTCCAGATCTGTTACATTCTTGTCCCACCACCTAGCAAAATATATGTTAACATTTGAAAAACATTTTTTGTCAACTTATTTTGTCAAAATTTTACATATGATTTTCCAAAATATCACAAACAAAAAATGTCAAAACTGATTATTAGAAAGTATTAAAATATAAAATTTACCAATGGTTCACATTATTCACTGGGACCATCAGGTTTCTAGCTTCCATCCATTGATCTGAAGCAAACTTGGTAATATAGTTCCTTATGCTGTCAGGAAGAATAACTACAACTTTTTTACCAGCTTCGAAATTTTTTGCAGCCTTAACAGCTGCCGCTACAGCTGCACCACTGCTTGAACCTAAAAGCAATAATAGAATAAAATAATATTTACTTATCTTTTCAATGATTTGATGTATTTTTACCTACTAACAAACCTTCTTCTTTTATTAATCTTCTTGCCATAGGAAGTGATTCTTGATCGTTTGTTTTGATCCAGAGATCCACTACGCTTCTGTCAAGCACAGTGGGCACAAAATCGTAACCAATGCCTTCTACCTCGTAAAAACCAGCGTCGTCTGTTTGATTTAAAGAATCGGGAAGAGCAAGAACGGAACCTACAGGATCTACAGCAACAATTTTGGTTTGTGGAGAGATTTCTTTGAATTTTCTGCCGATTCCTGTAACAGTACCACCAGTGCCTGCGCCAATGACCTCAAAAATAATACATATTCTAATGGGTTTTTTAAGAATAAATTTATAAATAATAGTTATGTAATTTGGTAAAATTTTACTTACAAGCATATCAACATTTTTATCGCACTGGTCATAAATTTCTTCTGCCGTAGTGTCATAATGAGCCAAAGGATTTCCAGGATTTGAATACTGTCCAATTATAAAAGTGTATTTTAAAAAAGTAACATTTTACGTAATATATTGATTGACTTACTTGATCTAAAATTACAGAATTTGGAATTTCTTTCCTTAATTTGTGAGTCATGCCAAACATGCCTTCTGGAGAATTTGAATCAGCATTTACCGGAGTGCGCACAATTTCGGCTCCAAGTGCTGACAGCACAGATACTTTTTCATTAGACATTTTTTCTGACATCACAATAATACATCTGTAACCTGTAACACAAGTTAGCCAGTTTGGTACAATTATCAATAAAAAATGTATTCTATGTTTTGGGGAAAAACATGTATATACCTTTGATTGCTGCAGCCAAAGCAAGACCAATTCCGGTATTTCCTGATGATGGTTCAATAATAGTGTATCCAGGTTTGAGAAGACCTTGTTTTTCAGCATCTTCAATCATTCTGAGACCAATGCGATCTTTTACAGATCCTCCAGGGTTGAAATATTCACACTTGACGACTAATTTGATCAAAAATAATAAAAATTATTAAATATTTCCTGTTTAGGAAAAATTCTTTCAGTATATTTTGAAGTCTTCAGAATATGTGTAAGGAGAATATCATATTATTAATAATAGTTTTTTGTTGTTAATGGTGCATTTTTCACTATATACGTTTCTCAATGGTACCTTCAAAAACGTATTATATTAGGGGACACCCTGTATATATATTATTTAATAAAGCTTCTGTTATCAACATTTATTTCATAACTGAATCTAACTTCGGACAATAAAACATATTAGCACTGATAAAATTATTTGGGTCAACTAATTGCACAATCAATGTGAAGAAAATATTTATCAGAAAAGTATTTTGTAATAATAAAACATATTGATAGCATAATCTTTTTAAGAGAGAAAACGACGAATTTCCATGTAAATTTTTTAATGCAATTCTGGGGATATGTAAAGAAAACTAAATATTCCCAGTAATCAATGGAAGATTACTATTAAATTTTAGTTACTATACTTACAAACATCACATTTCAGGCCTTCTTCTTGAGGTATTCTATTAAGTTTGATCATGGGTGTATTTCCAATTGCAGCCAAAGCATCGGGAAGAATTTTGCCAGATCGTTTCCTAAATATTTATTGGTATTAAACTCAACAATACAAAAACGTCTTAAAAGAGGACTAACAATTTATTTAAAATATAAACTTACCAATCCTTGGTGGTATGTGGCGTTGTTTCTTTATTAACATTTTTATGCCAAGTGCAAGCTGATTTTTTGTCAGGAGGATTAAAATTATCGTTTAAAGGCGACCAAAAAGTTAATCCACTCTTTAACTTTTTAACGTTGCCATGGTTACTTTGTGCATTATCTTGTCCCTTATCTTTACCCATTGCGCACCACTTACGACAAACTCCAGTTTTCAACTGAACAAATATAGATGGCTCAGAAAGTGTTGAAAGTTGATACACGTGAGAAATGGGTTAATAGCTGTACATTTGTAAGTAAAAGACCAAGTAAAGAGAATTCGTTGTATAGTCAGTAAAAACGAGGCAACGTGTTAGATAAATAGAAGAAGAAAATAGTTTGGCGCCAACCTATTAAACTGGTAAACTTACATTTATTGATAAAAAGTTAAAAGAAAAATGTTATGGGCCGACAAATATCGTCCTAAAGATTTTTCCAACTTAGACTATCATGAAGAACAAGCTGCTAATTTAAAGAATTTAACTAAAGATGGTGATTTTCCACATTTACTTGTTTATGGGCCACTGGGAGCTGGTAAGAAAACTAGAATAATGTGCTTATTGAGAGAATTATATGGCTCGGGAGTAGAAAGGTTGAAAATGGAGACGATGAACTTTACAACTCCTTCGAATAAGAAATTAGAAATCATGACTCTTAGCAGCAACTACCACATTGAGGTTAACCCCAGTGATGTTGGAATTTATGATAGAGTGGTTATAATGGACGTAATAAAAAATGTAGCACAGAGCCAACAGTTGAACGTGAATGCCCAAAAAGAGTTCAAAGTTATAGTGCTTACCGATGTAGATAATCTTACAAAAGATGCTCAACATGCCTTAAGAAGAACCATGGAGAAGTATATTGCAAACTGCCGAATAATATTATGTGCCTCATCCATATCAAGAGTAATACCCGCAATTAGATCACGATGTTTGTGTATTAGAGTACCTGCACCTACAGAAGATAAAATAGTTGACATTTTACAGAACACTTGTAAAAAAGAAGATTTAAAATTGCCCGTCGGTTTAGCTAAAAGGATTGCTAATATCTCGAATCGTAATTTACGTAGAGCTTTGTTGATTTGTGAAGCATGTAAAGTGGAACAATATCCATTTACAGACGATCAGAATGTCTCTGAACCCGATTGGCAACTTTTTATTAAAAAAACCGCTACGAAAATTGCCCAGAATCAGAGTGTTAAAACTTTGCTTGAAGTAAGAGAAAATTTGTATGAACTGCTAACAAATGGGATACCTTCTGATATAATATTTAAAATTATGTTAGAGGAGCTGTTGAAAAAATGTGATGAGGACATTAGAATGAGAGTAGTTGAAGAAGCTGCCATACATGAACACAGAATGGTACAAGGAAATAAGGCTATTTTTCATTTGGAATCGTTTGTCGCTAAGTTTATGTATATTTATCAAAGTAATTTACAAGAAATGATGGGAGATTTTTAACTGTTTTTTATTGCAGATATTTTTCTTTCAAAATAAAAGGTTTTATTTTAATGTTTAGTTTACATATATTTCCCATTTATTTTCCAGAGAAAAGCTAGTCGTAAAGCATAATATCAAGGGGTTAGAAGGAAAACCTGAAAACTAAGAAAACAGTTGTTGCAAGATAATCGCATTTAAATATTTTACTAACTCCGAAGAACATTAAAACGGCATTTCCCATATCCAATAATTGTATTTACCGGTATAGAATAGGTTATTCGAATGGAAATGAATTAAAGTACTTCTCACATTTTTCACTTGTTTTCGATCAAAACAGTTGGTACATATAAATATATGACAGCTTACAGGCCATGAAAGTCTAAGCCTTGGTTGGCTATTTTTTTCATTCCTTGTTGTTTTTTTGCCTTTTCGCCGTTTCGCCTTGCAGATTATTTTATCTGCTTCACCTCTATCGCAATCTTCATTTTTGTTTATACCCATTTTTTCCTTTGAAGCTCTGTTGTCGAGACCAGACTATTGCTGTTAGCACTGGGCTTTTATAACATTCTATAAGTCCTTCATTTGTTCCTCGAATCGAGAGTTTTTACTTTTCCCTCCATATATTAAGTATTTTTCTTTCCCATGTTTCAAATGAATATTCTCCTCTTTCGTTCATTATAAGCTTCTCTGCATTTTACGGAACTGTAGATCTTGTGTTAATTTCTTCCGCTTCATCGTTCCGGTTATTGATGTTAATTCTAAGTTAGTTTATTTCGAATGTATTCTATAATTGTAGGTATATTGTTTATTATCCTAGAGACTCCAAAACATGACATCTCTGTCTAGATCTATATCAAATCCTGGTATCTAAACTCTGTTAGTTTTTAAAATACCTTCTACACCACATTAAGCAGTGCTATACCAAAATAATTTTCCCAGATGATTGGATCGCCTTTTTTTTAATATTGCTATTATAATTATTTCTGCCCACTTTTTGGGAAAAGTTTCTTCCTATCACATTCTTTCTCAAGTATTTCATCCCACTTCTTTTATTAACTCTGCGGCTGTTCATTTATTACCACCACTTCATTTGTCTTATTATTTGTTTCATTTTGTCTCTGCTCGGTTTTGCTATTTCCTCGCCATCTCCTTTTATAGCTGCCACTTCGATTCGTCGTTAATTAAGTTTACCTCTTCTGCAGTCTTTAAGATGCTTTCAAAATATTTTTCCATCTGCTTCTTGACTTCTTTTCATCTCCAACGAGCTTTTCACTTATACATAGATTACAATACAAAATCTATTGTTTGTATCTTTTATTATCTTTTTTTACTTCTTGGTAGAAGTAACTACTATCATTAGCAAAACTAAATAGAAATACTTAATTTGCTACAAAAAATATTTTTATAGAATCTGCTTTAAATGAAATAATAAGGCGCAAAAATTTCACACTTTTTATTGAGTACACAATACTTACATATTTGATTTGATACAAATTTTAATGGTTCATTCTAATATTTTAGTAAAAGGTTTGTTATGTAGTTATTAAATTATTTTTTTGAATTCATTATACTGTTGATATTGTACATTAAACGAAACTTGCGTTTTTGTCATAATGTCAGGTGTACTTATTTCTAAAATATAATAAAACTAAGGTTAAATTTTAGTATTAATGTGAAGAATAAAACGTACCTTTTTTTTTAGAATCAATAAAATGTACAATAGTTTTCTACAAAGAATACGTCAATAATGGTGTTTTTATCTATAAATAAAAAACCTTGTTATTTTTGCACTTATTGTTAGAACACGGATTGGCACTTGCTGTTAACTAGTTTCAATTAGATAATTAGTGACTTGTACCAATTATTTGCAAAGTAGGTTTACATTTAGTTTATTTTTCATTTTAAAAACTGTAAGGCATATAAAATAAGGTAGGCTCGTAAAAACCCTAGATTCTATCTTGAACAGGTGGCTAAATATAGGTACATACTTATTACCTGCATAAAATAAAATCACCCTGAAATGCCAACAGGAAGTACAATATATTAACGTGTAAAAATAAAGAAAACATAGTAAATAAGAGTAACCGTGTCTTTGAATAAACTACCTGCCCGGTTATTCTATTTTCCAAACAAATGACGAGCATTCTTTTGCCATCAATGAATGAATGGCAAGCACTTTCACTAAATACTAAGTTCCATTTCACATTTAATTCTTCCATCAATTACACCCGTGGGGATTTAGGATAATCAGTAAATTGCAGGGTAGGTACTTGAAAAGACCGAGAGGATTATGTAATTAAGACCGTCATGGTACTATACTAAGGAATAAGGCTAGTAACAGAGTAACATTACACTGTACACCCTCAAATTTATATGGAATCATCCAGTATTTCTAAAATCGAAATGTAAACAAAAAATATTCTTTACTTATACTTATCTGTTGTGTAGAGTGAATACAATAATTGCTCATATGATCAAGAGATATCTCAGAAACCAGTAGCTGAAACCGTATGCGTTTCTTAAAGTCTTGTTTCAAAAACTTTTAGAAGGTCTTAAGAATTTGGCACCCAAAAAATCATTTAAGCTTACTACTGGTGTACAAAATCATTATTTAGCTTAATTTGCTCTAAGAAAATTATTTTCTTTGCATCCACAGCTTGGAAGGTAATTTTTAGAAGCCACAGAAGTTTGTGTTTCAGTTGAAACTATACGAAAAAGAGTTCGTGATCGAAATTTGTTCAGCAGAAGACAACTAAGGGTTCACCAGTTAGATAAAAAAAATTGATCGATTAAGGTGATGTAGACAACATGAAAATTACAGGTAAATATGTGTTTTCAGGTGAAACTAGAATCAGCTCTAAATCTGATGATTGCCCAATTCGAGTTTTAAGAGATCGATTTAGAGCAGCAGAAGGTATTATGTAATGGATGACTGGCCAGCGCTGCTCCTGACCCCAAACCCAGAACACTTGTGGGATAACTTAAAAAAGAATTACGAGATCATCATATGGTGATGCAAGAACCACAGATCAATTCATTCGTTTTGCCCAAGAGAAGACTTTGACAACTTATAAGTATATGCAATCGTATAGAGCCAGAGCTTTTTTTTTTCTAAATTATTGCATATAAAATGAGATCACATTTTATTTTTGTATTTTGATTTGATTTTAAATTTTATGGACATGTATAGTAGTAGTTTTATTTATCAAATATAATAATTTATTTATTCTGAACAAACTAAGATACCCAACAAATTTTATGTGAATCCATATAAATTTGGCTACGTAAATCTATTTTCATACAGATTCAGAGAGAATTTAAAATGTGTTGGGCACAAATCTTAAGTGGTAAAAGAGTATGAGTAATATATAATATATGACCAGATAATCGATAGAGAGCGCAATACTTTGTTAACTCCAGTCTCTCGAACTCAGCTGTGTTTAAGGTAAGATCACGTTACTATCGAATTGACTGGAACGATGTTCCTATCTCCAATATGTTCACTTCAAAATTTAGAGGGTAAATTTTAATGCATTCTCGCTTTTTCAAAACGCGTTCTCTTATGAAATGAATTAAAAAATAATCAGGCTTACCAACAAAAACATTAAATCATTGTATTGAAGGAACTGAATACCTACTTTTAAAAAGCAAGACAAGCGATCATAGATAACTTGAATTAATAAAAAATACAATTACTATAATACTTAAAGTACCAAATAGTTAGGTGTAACAATGGACCAGATGATAACGTTTAGAGAGCAAACAGACACTGTGATAGACAAAGTGAAGAAGCAACAGTCCGTGGATAAACTATACCTCATAGGAAGAAACAGTAACTCCAGAGACGGAACAACATTTCGCTAAGAATGGCAGTCAACGCATCCTGGCATGTAAGGATTAACTAGATATATAGACAATGAGAAGCTATACCGCTACTAGAAATAATAAACGAGAGATCCAGGAAGCCATTTGAAAAATTAAGGAATCATCCTAACCAGGAACCTTAAGACATCTGACGGACTACACAAAAGAGTACTACACCGAGTACATGCTAGATCAAGCAAACAACTGAACATGGGTCAGGAGGGAATAGGGCATGGATCAAGATATGGATCAGTAAGGAACCAAACTAGAACTACAAGAAATAGGAGGACCAACAAACGACGAGCAAAAGCACACACACAAGAGATGAAGAGCATGATGAAGAAAAGAAGCCCAGAGGAAGAAAAGCGCAGAATGTTACCCCGAAAATAGACGAGACGATTGATAAGCTGTCTAACTGAAGATTGATTGAAAGACATCAGAGGTGGTGGATGGATTCCCGGACAGACTTCGAAACCGGGAGACTCGGGCCAGTGAGGATGCGTTTACAAAAGAAAATTGTAAGTTCAAGAACTCATTTTAGGTCGATTTGATATAAATCACCTTATTCAAAAATGCAAAGGAAGCAGGAGCTCCATAAAGAAAGATGGCGCCCTAATAACGTGTATTTTCAAAACGGTTTATTCTTAAGTATTAAAATTCGGTATGTGTAATTCGTGGAATATTGGACATTTGTATTAATAACTTTTCATAACTCAAATTGTTCATTCAGTAATATGTACAGAGGAGATTTTAGATATTTCTTGTTTTCAAATTCCTCCAAAAAATCAAATTCTTGGAGATATTTGAATTAAAAATTTTTTGTTCCAGATTATCTATAAAAATATTTGCCAAAATTGGTGATATTGGACTATCCATTGGGAATCTTTCATTTTAAAGAGCTCTAACTCCTTTAGCAAGTATTTTTTGCATAAAGTGATTCGACTCAAATGAGCTCAAGAATTTACATTTTTTTTGTGAATAGTTTGTGCGGGCACTCTGTATAATAAAAAAGTGTTTGGCAAATAAATATGAATCGATTCGCTCGAATATGTTTAGCGGAATGGTCACTTCTATTCCATGTCTATACACAAATAATTTAAGCCCAATTTGACACTTCCTCATAATTTACCAATGTACAATGCACAACAATTTACGAAAAATTTTTCAAAACAGAATCATTTCGAATTCGAAAATTTCTCTTTTTATGAATAACCACAAATCTGAAAATACCTATTCAAACAATGATCCGAACATCAAGAAGTAAATGTAGCAAATAATTCACCCATCCTCTTGAATCCATGAAACCAAATAGATTTGACCGATTCTTCCTTAAAAAAGTACCGAAGACTGGGTTGGTCCAATTTAAAACGACACTGAAAGGTACTCGAATCAAATAATAACCGAAAACCGATTATATTTTCGACCCAGCGGGCAAGAATGGGCTCAAAAACGCCCCATTGTTGGCGTATCCGTAACAAAACTAATCGTATGGGACAGCCCATGTGTAAATAGTTCCTAATGTGGAGTTCGAGATGCTTCGATAAGAGCACAAGAGGATCTTTTTTTTGGCTGAATGGATGCTAGTTTAATCCTAAACACTTTTGTATTGGTGATACGAAAGATTAAGGCACCTCTAAGTTTTATTGTCCATATATAGGTTTTTAAGGTTTTCATGATTTTAATTAGCTAATACTCTATTCTTTGGGTGATTGTTAAAATAAGTAAATATGTGTGATAAAGATTAAAATTTATGTTTTGAAAAGATCTCCATGCGTACCAAAATTATAATTTTTATGATACAGGGTGTAATTAAAAAATACAAATATTAACTGCATAAGTATAGCATTCCTATTCTAAATTGCAAAACTTCAAAAAAACAGCTAATAAAAATCCAAGAAACAAAGAAGATTCATGGGCCTATGTGCTTAAGTACATACATAAATTTGATATTCATGTAAATAATAAAAATAAGACTTTTTCAGTGTATAATTATAATCCACTTTTAGTTTTTATTAATGAATGAATTGTTTTATTTTTGAGATTATTTTTTTTTCTAAGTTGAAAAAGTTTTAACGTTTTTCGTAATTATGTTACCATATTACATATTATTACTCAATGAAATTTGGCTCAGTCTAATTTGTAAAAGAAAATTAAATAATTTTGAACATACTTTTTCATGATGAAATATGTACATATAAAAAATACGTCACTAAAAATTAATCATTGCCCAAGAACAATTTTTATAAAACTAAACTATGCATAAAATGCTGCTGTTAGTAGCAAAGATTTTTAATTTTTTGATCGTCTTATTAAACCCTTCTTTTTTCTCCGGATTTGTGACTGTACAGATATTTTACTAAATTACCAGTTTTACTTAGAAAAAACCTGAGATTATTGGAAGCAGATTAAAATAAAAATTAACTTTTATGGAAAAATAAAAAAACATTCGTAGTAGCTATATTTTCAGAATACATCTAGTAATAGTTTACAAAATTACAACCTAAAATTAACTTTTTTATTTATAAACATATTTTAATAAAAGTGACATTACATCTATTGGACGCGATCTAAATCCAGTGAGGTATCCGTTTTTTTGGTAAAAAAAATCGCTGGTTGACATTTTGTAAATTTTTACCTGGTATATTATTGCAATTTACCATTCCATAACTTTTTAATTAATAAACATATTTTGTTAAAAGTTGGGTCATATCTATCTGGGAGCCATCTAAATCAAGTGACTTACTAATTTTTTTTTATAAAAAAAATCCCTAATAAGAAATCTGGATTATGGACTAATCCAAAAAATTTGGTAGTAGGAATACCTTTACAATAGGAATAACTCTTTGAAATCTCGTTATTAAATAAAGTTTTTGATGCACAATATTTTTGAAAAAATTGTTGGAATCGATTAATAACATCAAATATTATGGTGAGGCTTTCAATTTTGATGGGTCACACTGATTAAATTGTTAAAGTGTTTGAATCAAATATTTATCTAAGTTTTTGTGGAGTAAGTATAGTCAAACTCTAAATCGCTGAAATATTTTTTGTGTGAAGATAAAATATCTCGCTTAATGCTCATTTGGATTGTCTGGTGTTATACAGAGAAAATAGTCCATCTCAATATTTGGCAGTATTCATTAGATTTTAAAAAAATGTTGAAACACGTCGATTTTTGTTCTAAGGGGGACACATTTTTACGATATAGACATCTGCCATTTGTCAACCCCCTCCCTTCCACTTTCCCAACCCCTAAATTTTAAATAGGGAGTATAAAATGTGTGGCACGTCATTAGAAAGGCATTTAAATGGAGTATTCAGGCATATGATCATCCACGATTTTTTTTCGATATTTACACAGTTTTTACAAAAAAAAGTCTTAAATAATTTAAAGTGCAACACCTCTTAAAAATGAAACGCAACGCCTATGTTTTGCTAATGTTTTAATTGTTTCGTTCACATCAAAAGTAAATTAAAATAAATTTTGCAAAAAATTTGTAAATTGACACTAAGACAGTTTCTTTAATATTGCTGTTAGTTAATCAATTTAGGTATTTTTTGAATACTTCTTAGAACAAAAATCGATGTGTTTCAGCATTTCCTTAAAATCTAATGAATACTACTAAATATCGGGGTGGACTGTTTTCTGTGGCCCACTCTATATTAAAACTAAAACGATACCTTTAGGTATATCAACATAATTATAAATTAATTGTTTCAACTCTTACTTTGTGGAAACTATCCAAAATGAATATGAAATGGATAAATTATACATATCTGTGTTTCCACAGGATTCCAACGTTTTTTTAGTTGTATTAAAACGACTACGATTTTAATAGAGGATTAAAATTAAAAATGCTATATGTGAAAATAGCGAAACCGTGATCGTTTTAATAGAATTAAAAAAGCGTTGGAATCCTGTGGAAACACGGATAAGTATAATTTATCTATTTCATATTTAACATAATTACACTTAGGTCGGTGTAAAATCAATTGTGGCTTAAGCAATAATTAAAAGGCAAATTATTCGGATTTGACGGTAATCCATACATACGCGTACCTACCGTATCCAACAACTTCATTACAATTTCAATTTAAAGCTACTCGACAAACAAAACATGAAAAAACGAGATTCATGATACTCGAAAAGTGTTCTCTCTACAACCTCAAATCAATATGCCCAATAAAACTATATAAATACAATATCAGAACCGAGAACAGCCCTCTTGTCCTCGAGGACCTTCACAATAGGTGGATAGGTCTTGCCGAGATTAAGCACGTCGAAGGACCAATTCCTGAACGCTCCGATGGCCTCTAACGGCCTCTTTCCCAAGGGCGAAAACGGCGCGCCGTGGCGCTCCGCCCCTGCGGCCCCCGATTGGCGGGACACGCCCCTTCGCCGCCTCGAGTGGGTTCGTGCACCGTGGCCGCCGTACAAGAGCCATGTACACTTGGAGGACACTCTAAGAGTACGCTTAGGCGAGTTAAGCACACTTCGAGTTAAAGAGTCTTACATCAAGAGTCCTATAGCCCGATCACTGATTTATTTATATAGTTAGACAGTTTGTTTATTGGATTCGGTTGGAGCGCCGCCGAGAGGGTTTTCTTTTGAAGAACGCGTCGGTTGGTTGTGGACGATTTTCGAGTTGTGTGGATCGCGTCGGTGTGTGCCACTAAATCCGGCTTTTTACATGAATTGAGTGATTTTTTCGCTGGTGGAGACGCCCTGTCTACTCGGCGGTCCTGGAGTCCATGTCGGCAGGTTAGTGCACCCGATTTACCTTTAAACCCTTACGTTATCTAAATTATTCTTTACATCCTTGATACGTACCTACCTCCAGGTGCCTGCACATGTAAATATAGGATTGTTAGTTTGTTGTGCAAATTTTTAATAAAATCAGATTAGATCTTGCGTAGATATCCAGGTACAGTTGTATTCTCACAATTTTGTATGAATGAGGTATTTACCTAGAAACAAAGTGGTATGGAATTAGTTTAGCTATAAATAAACCTTTTATGCAAGTAAAACACATACAACCATAAAACTCTTTATTATATCCATACAAAAAAATATTGACGTAAAAGCCATCAGACTGTAACTGCTCGGATGAGATGGAGTATCTATAACACATGGAATAAACATTTGTACTCATTTATTTCGTCGCCCACAATTCATACAACACAACCATGTGCAACCTTCGTGTAACCATTTTTTATAGGATACACACTGAATACAATCTTCTATATTTGCTGTGTTTTGGTGTAGTTTTCTTCACAGCCAATGCAAATAATTTCTGTATTCTCTGCATCACTGTCTGAAGAGTTATCCTCATCAATCTTGTTTTGTTTATTAGATCAAAGTATTTTCCTTTTAACTAAAATTTTTCTTTTCTTCTTTAGACTTTTAATTTAATTTTGTTTTGTGTTATTTCTTGTAATTTGCTTGTTTATATTTTTTTAGTGTGCGTTCCGATTAAACTTCAGAAGTAGGTACTAGGAATTGGATTAATTTCATCCAACCTTTTTCCAGGTGATGATATGTATTATTCCCAGGAACTATGTTGATAATTTTAGAATCTTTATTTTCTATGATTACTTTCAATTTTTTAGTATTTGTAGGATTTCATTGAAAACCATATTTACCTGCATGAACATTACATTATAGCAAGATTGTTCATTCTTTTAAACAATCAGTATGCATTTATGGGAACCGTTTAAACTAGAAAATACTCACCTTCATAAAATTGTGATTATTCACAAAAATGGTGGTATTTTCGAGTAAGAGTCAAACTATATTTTCCAATAATTTGAGAAAAACCAGATTCGATCGATCTAAAAGCACTGATTTTACTGTTACTGGTTGTATATTAAACAATCAATGATATATATTTTCCTTATTGTTGCTTATATCTGAATTTCATCAAAAAACCATCTCACCCACTCTGGCCATATTTCCCGACTTTAACCTAAATAAAAAATCTAATCATTGAAAAACTAGTTTCTATAAAAGTTTTGTATGTCCAATTAAAAATTCAAGAATATATTGTGAATGGAGCTTAAAAATGAAATTTATGCTACGAGATTGCTCGTAATAATTGTCTACATATGTTTAGGAGCCATTCCCCTAAAATATCGTTTGAAATTGTTTAAATAAATATGACTGAAATGTCGTGCGAAACCTTTAATTATGGTTAAGAACTATTCTAAGACTAAAACTATTCATTTTGGTAAAAACTGTCCATCTTCGTATTCTTGGTCTGACTCATTGAGTGGTTCTTGAGTTCAATTATTTTTTGAAAATTGGTAGTTTAGTATTAATAGTTCGTAATGGCCTTCCAGATCGTCCACTCTTTTCCATATCAATGTTTTTTAAAGACCAGTTTGGATGGCGATTGATGCTTTTCGAAATGAAGCCATTTTAAATTTTGTAAAACTTCATTAGATCCTTCATATGTGAAAAACTTTTGAAAATCCTTGGTTCATTTTAACAACCAGAAAATATTTTAAACGATTTTGCTACAATTTCCATCCAGTGGTTAGTAGAATAAAAATTAATTTTTCTGTTTTTCAATAACTCCAAAATTTGTGTTTTGTAGTCTGTAGATGTGTGTTTAATATGACATAGTTCCAAAATTTGATTATGTTACCTCCAGCAATATCACTAAAGAGTATCAATTTGGATTATTGTGGAAGGTACCCCAGAAATAAACTTTACAAGACACGATATTGTTTATTGAGATCCTCTCGATGCCTCACCTTCATGCTACATATACATCTCAGCTGAACCCGTTGCTAAATCATAAACACCAAACTTATGCGAGTCCCTATATAGGTCCATAATTGGCGCAGATAATACACATTACTAAAAGTCCGAAATTGCGTTGGAAGTGTTTTTTCGGGGACCAAAAGAGTTTGCTACTTTATTGTAAGATTGAGAAGCTTCAGTTTTAGCTTTGCTTTTAGCATCCCTAACCTTGTCTGCCTTTCTGAGATGAACTTCTTTATTAATTTTTGCAGCAGCTGCATCTTCTCTAGAGTTAGTTTTAGCTTGTCGATAATAATTAAACGCTACTAGTACATTTTCTTTACAGTGATTTTTAAACTGAAAATTAATTTTTTATATATTTACACAACAGTTTTTTCAGAATCAAAATAATCTACAAATGCCATAAATATCCATTTAGTAAATAGTGCAATATTCACTCACCATGGTAGTTCAAAGTTAAAGATTTTGAATAAACGATCTTTTTTACTTTAGATAAATATGCAGTTTTTAGTATTAAAGAAGAACTACTTTTCCCTGAAGTAGACAAATTGGAATTATTCTCTCTCTTTCTTGATATTTCTTGATATCAGTTGCGATATTCTCGAATAGAATGTATAAAAAAACTATTTACTTCATATTCATAAATGTTCATTTTAATTATAAATATTTTTAATTGTTGAATTTTCCGGCACGTTCAAAATGTTGGAAAGCTTTGAATTTTAATTTTTCTGTAATTATTAGACGCTGGTTTCTAGAACAATGAAAATGCACTTTAATAAAACATTAAATTTTTTGTTTTGCGCTACTTGTTTTCCTCTACCTTTATGGCTCGTTTCTCTAAATTTCTCCGCGATATGTTGTTTATGTGGATTGCAAAATGGATTCTCAGTTGGGATATTTAATGCTAAATAAAGCCCAAACATTTTCCAATGTCTTTCTATTTGTCAAAGTATTAGAATTTCAATTCGTTGCGTTTCAATTTGATAAAATCTTTTTGAATACATTCTATTAAATCATTATTACCTTTTACATTTGACCACTCAAATTAGTTTAATTTGATCGTAGCAATCTCCATAAGAGGCAAATAAAAAATTAACTTTTTATTTCCAGTGGCGGTCTTTACCTAATTTAGTTTTGTGTATTTACAAAAACTCGAAAATTAATAGTTAATAAATTATCTGTCTTAACTTTATATCAGCACTGCAGTACAAGAAGGTCCATGGCATCTGTGGTCAGCTTTTTTCACATTTTCTTATTTAGGTACTGCTTTCTCTTTCCATCTGGTGATCTCACTTTGCTACATCCATTTCTACTTTTGTTTTCCATCTTGTTCGTTTTTACCCACCAATTTAATTAGTGAGAATTAGCTTCGAGTTTTTATCTATAGACATTTTCTGAACATGTCCTCTTCCATCTAATCCGGTCGGGTTTAAACAACTCTTAAAATATCTGGTTCATTATAAAAGGTCTTTCAGTACCTGATTGGTCTTTCCTGTCTATCTCTCGTTTTGCTTTTTTCTGACGTATATTTTTTAAAATATCTTCCTCCACTCCTCTTCCATACTGCTAACCTTTCCTGTTTGGGATATCTTTTTGCTTTTTATTAATCAATTTAAGTCATATGAAAGTACTAATTAAATAGAAATATGGAAGGACAAAAACTAAGCCCGACATGGACAAAACAAGAACTATACAAATAAAATTCAACTAAAAATTCCTTTCAATAATTACAACAACAATCAAGTGCTATTCAGGTTTCAATCAAATGTTATGCAGAGTTATCTAATTATATAGACTTCATCAATTAAAATACCAATGATTTCAATTCACACATCAATGCTTTTACACACACTAGCCAAAAGAATTTTTATTCAATCAAATCAGGAACACTACAAATAACAGCAAAACCAAAATAACAGGCATCAAATTACAAGAACAATTTCAACCAACGATGAAAAACTTGAGGACACCAACAACGACAATCCTTGGCAAGTTATAACGAAAATGATAAGAAAGAAAATAGTTAAATATGCAAAGACAACAGCAAACAACGTACTCACAAGCAATAGATTTATTTCAATCCCGAAACAGAAACTATAAACAAAAACGATAAGCCAGAAGAGAGAATATAGGAATCTTCAACCAATTTGTGTATGGATTTAAAGATTATAAAAATATGATAAACAAAATAAGTAAAATACTAAACGAACAAAAATACGTAACTAAAACGATTGCTAACTACAAAATCAAAATGAATAAATCTACTCCTGGAGACTATACTTATATAGAACACTAGCAAAATTCATGAAAGAAAACAATATAGTGTAAGATACATACCATTCCAAAGAAAATACAGCATACGGAGAAGTCATTAGACACTTTCATCATCTTAAAGACACGATTGATAAAATTTCCTTCATTCCTTCTTATTCCAGGTAATTTGTTTTGTTTCTTTGCTTGTACCCCCGGTTGTTCCGAATTTTTTCTAACTGTTGGTTCCATGTAGTAGCTGGCCGCCTTATTTTTCTCTTCTCTTGTACTTTCTAGTTCCATAATCTCTTCACTGTTCTATCGTTGTTGATCTAACCAAATGTCCGTACCATCATAAATGACATGTCGATTTGTTGTGCAACTGCTTTTACTTCCAGTTCTTCTTTTACTGCTGCGTTCTCAATTCTGTCTCTTCGCATTATAGGTACCAAGTATTCTCCTCAAGTGTTTCATTTCCAAACTCTGTATTTTATTCTTCCGATGATTTGTAAGGAACTAACTCTCACATCCAAACATCAGAGTTGGAACAAACATTTCTTTATATAGGTACACTCAATTTAACTTTCCTCTCAATTTCTTTTTTCCATATAAGTAGCAGTCTATAGTAATGACATCAAAAATGAGCTTTAAACGAGTGGCTATACAGTTGGAAACATAATGAATATAAAGCACGGACAAACTGAGGAACCGTTTTTTGTAAACTGGAACCTGCACAAAACAAAGAAATATATCAAATAAAAGGATTACAAAACAAAATAACTGAACTCGAACAACCTCGAAAAGGAAATAATATTGCTCAATGTACACGATGCTACAAACAAAATTTTACTATAACCGAAAAAACCAAAAATGTTAATAGAAAACAAAATTTTATTGTACAAGACTATTATTATTATTATTACTACTACTACTAATATTATTATTATTATTATTCCAATCTGGATTTATGACATAGAATCGTGGGGCTCTGTTAAATCAGATGATACACCAAGATCTCATAATTGCAACAATAGAAGACATAATACAGCAGAGAAACAAAATAAATGATAAAATACTGGAATCGTACACTAATCCTTTACTCCTACCATTGTTGAATCGAAGAGACGAAAGAAGATGAAAGAGAAACAGAAAAATAGAACTAAAATGAGGTAGAGAACATCTTCTCATTGGAGAAGTCTCATCAGGGAATTAGCAAGGTTTTTGATAGTAGCTCTCCAAGCCAACAAAATAACCTATACAGAGTGATTCATAACTATAGGGATATAGGCTAAGGGCAGGTTATTTGGACAAAAATATGGCGATAGGACCAAATATACCTTAATAAAATATTGCTTCGGAATAAGATATAGGGCAAGTTGAGATTTTTTTTTCTGATAATGACACAGTATATTTATTAATTGTTATCGAAATCGGTACGGAGGTATAGCTTTGAACAAGGAATATTATTTTATGTATTATTTAATTCATTATCAGAAAAAAAAATGTCAACTTTAACGCCCTATATCTTATTACACAGCAATATTTTATTAAGGTATATTTGGTCCTATCGCCTTATTTTGGTCTAAATAACCTGCCCTTAGCCTATGTCCCAATAGTTATGAATCACCCTGTATAGAATTGTTAATCCTGATTGTTATTAAATAAAACATAAAAAAATTCCTCACATCCAAGATTCACTTATTTCTAAGTAAAAAATACATTTATTATTTTTGTTGCAGGTGGAAACTACGGGGACGGCCCCGTAGTCTCCGATAGAGGCGACCTCCACGGTCTGTTGCCCGAGCTCAATGGCGTCGAACTGGCTATGAGCTTGAGCCCCAAGCACCACCAAGGCCCTCAAGTACTTAGTCATCTTCAGCAACTCCACCACCATTCGACGCCTTTCAGTGTCACCGATATTTTGAGTCCCATCGAGGAATCTTACAGGAAATTGGAACTGGCCACTAATTCACCGTCGCCATACAGGTAGGTGAGGCCATTATTGCAAACGAGTACAACACGCAACAGGAATTATTACGGTTCATTATTTCAGATCTACTTCCAGCGGAAGCAGCATTAACTCTCCCGGAATAAGCGGTACCGGAGGCGGCGGCTGCAGCATGAACGGCGGCTATTCCGTAATGGGCCAATTCGGCGGCGGCCAATACTGCCCCGTGTCCGAAAACTTGGGCCTCACACCTCATTACTCCTCCGGCTGGTACCAAACCTCCGCCGCTGACCCAAGATTCGCAAGTAAGCTTCTCCTTCGTTAAATATTTATCTGCGAGATTCCTTTTCCCATCATTTTAAGAGTTCCATATTTGCCCATATCATGGCTAATGGGGGCTAACCCGAGAAGGGAAACATTATCGTCTGGGTTTTAATACAAACTAACATCCCGGTGACACGTCGTCGGTATCGGGTTTCCAAAGCCAAACATCCAATATAGGAGCCGAAACAACGCCAAGAATTCCACGGTAAAGTGGCTGGCGTCGATTACATTCCGGGCCAGACCAGCCACTCGCATTTCTTACACTTTTGTGGGGATAAACAAATATACGGATCGTGTACAAATGGACTCGATTCAAGTGCCTCATGGATGATACTCAAAATAAATAACACCTAAAACTAACGTCTTTGAATTGTATTGTTGGAACGTCCGGTTGAAAACTGCATCCAGGGTGTTAAAACGTATAAAAATAAGAGAAATGGTTATTTTTTTAGAGAACAGAACATTTTGGGGTAATAATAATAATTTAGAAAATATTGGGTACGTTACACTAAGATAATCCTACCTTATAGATAAGTATTAGCATAACCGCATCGTGTTTTCACATTCATAATGATCTGTTAAACTGTTATTCTTCAAATATTCTTCCCATAGAAATCTACTTTATATTCCAGCCTGTTACAGAAGAATTATATCCATCATTTTGCTAAAAATTAAATCTAAAACTATTGGCCATAACAAAATAAACATTACTTTTTTGATATTTTAACGTCCATTTATTATTCCTATTTTGATTAATTTAATAAATGCGTTCATAGAGAAATCTTGGAAAATTGCTAACAACTAAGTTCTATCTCTATTTTAACCATAATTTCAAAATTGCAACTGTATAAAATATAAAATAAAAAAACAGACTAGGAAATGTTAGACCATCTGGTGGGACTAAATAAAAAAAAGAATAATAATAATTTCATTGAAACTAGAAGACTAGGAAAAGTTAGTCCATCTGGTGGGACCAAATAAAAAAATAATAATAATATTAATAATAATAATTTCATTGAAACTAGAAAACTAGGAAAAGTTAGACCATCTGGTGGGACTAAATAAAAAAAAGATAAACAGTTAGAATTTCGGAGGCGTTTTAGCTGGGCTGCTTTGTATTACATTTTCGATGAAGTTCCCCGCGTAAATAATTCACATAAAGTTACTGTATTGGTTCTTCCCGATCAAACTAAAGCCTTTGATGGCCTTGATCACATACTCCTCTACTTTCGATCTTAAAATTTATCTGTTGCGGATTCTGCCTGTGAAATTTAAAAAAAATTACATGTGGCCTATCGCAAGGAAGTATTTTAGGGCCCATATTATTTAAAAAAAAATTTATAAATAAGTAAAACGCTTAAAATTCTGTGATTCTCATCAATTTGCAGACAATAGTCAAGTATCATTCTCATTTAAACCAGAGGATGTAGCTGTTGCCAATGACAGAATAAATAGCGATCTAAAAAGACTTTGAAATTTTCACTGATCATTCTCTTAACCTGCATCCTTTATAAAAAATTTAATTTTAGAGCACAAATACCCATAATCAAAACTTACGACAGAAAAATCTTTTTACCATTCCAAAGCATCAAAAACATATATTTAAAAAAATGCTCTTCTTATCAGGCACCATCTTGTATTAATAAATATCGAATATTTTCTTCTTCAATTTTCACCTTAAAAAATATTTAAAAAGAAAGATTGATAAATTGCTACTCTAATACCAGTGTAATGAAAACATTGCATTCGAATAAGTTCAGCCTTTTTCTCTCTTTCTCATTTGTAATTATTAATTATACATACACTGGCCAGCAACATTAATTTTATTTTTATTCAAAATTTGCAAAAAGAAATGTGGTTTTCATGTAGCTGTAGATCCTTTATTAAACATAATAGACATGAAGTGTGTATGATACATCGTTAAAATCAGCTCGGTAAGAGGTTTATAAAAATACAATAATATACGGGGTATTCAATTAAAAAAACATAACTTTGATATGCTGTGACTTTATGAGATATTACGAAATAATTTTAAAATGTGAAGCTTTACTTCATCTATCACTTTTATTTAATACATTCTTTCCTATTTCTCAAGATAACGGAGATATCAAACTTCGGATTATAAGTTGATCACCCGGTATGTATAAAAGTAATAAAAAAAGTTTTCTTGCAGATTTTCTGTAATTTGGTTATTTTTAAGGATTCGCTCTATTTAGGTTCCTGGTAAAGTTGATTTCAGAATATTTCGTTGACTTACCATCTGCTTGGAGAGTTAATCTGGTAAATTCTTCATTTTAAAGTAAAGAACAACAGGGTCGTACTTGAATGTCTGCCAGGAATTTAATAACTAATGATGCTCAAGCGCTTCGAGCAATACAATTTTTAGGGGTTTAAATACCATCCTGTATTAATTTGCTTGGATTAACGACCACCTACCGAGGATTTACTAATACTTCTCTAAATGCAATATCTTGAAATGAACTTTACTCTATATTTGATTCACTTTTCGCTAATATAAATTGCCCAATGGAAACTGCCCTCTCTGACTTCAGAATTAACCAATCAGTCGTAAACACCCCCACGCCACAGGGACTCCAGTTCCAGAAAGAAAGGGTGGTTGAGAAGTAACTGAAGTCACTTACGAATGCACACACTCACTCTCCGCTCAAAAATAGATTATCTCAACGAAATATCTCGAAATGAACTTTACCCAACATTATTTATTTTATGAAGGGTCAGTTTATCCCTTTAATCTGAAAACACCCTATAAGATACATTTATACCTGTAGATCGTTTAAATCGTCTCGCCTGCCCGCATATCGCTCAAGGCAATCCGATTTTCCTATGCCATCAATCATCTTTCGCTTCCTGTTTACATCTCAACAACCATGTTATGTCACTTAGGCGTGTTCACCCATATTATGAGGTGATAAATTGATTTACTTATACCAATAATTCCATAAAACCTCTCCATCCAGGCACGGGTTCGACGTATACCAGATCCCCTTAAAAATTGAAGGTATCGATTGTACAAAAATAATTTTCACGGGAAAAATCAGTAAAAACTATGCGGAAAACAGGGAGAGTTGTTACAATTTAATTTGAAATTGATTACGTTTTTTTATTTATTTTGTATCAAATAAAAGAAAATTTCCACGATAAAAATAATAGTTATTAATTTATTGGGAGTAAGTGGTTATAAAGTGACTTGATATTGATGTTGTTTTAATAGCGATGAATTTTTAAACATTTAGATTTTATATCAACAGGAGAGAAATCCCACGATAAACAAATAGTATTTTTTGACGTAGACGTCCGACGTTTTTTGTTTTTGTCGAAATTCTAATTTTGCCTGTAATTTTTTCAACCTGATTATTTATATTGTTGCTGTTGATCTATAATAATTTCTTCTTGAGATTTGGAAGGTATTTGTATTCTAAATATTTGTTCAACTTTTTGTTGATAAACCAGCTTCTTCATTCTGAATAATAAAAGTTGCTAGTAGAGGTGCGGAGAATTGTACGATTTTAACTCTTGCCTCACTCTTTTAAATTGAAACTGTCAGTGTAGAAGTTGCTAGAATTATTTTTTGTAATTTTGTTATAAATTTATAACATTCTCACCATTAGCAATGTGATTCTGAATAGTTGCTTTTTCTAGTTGTTCTGATTAAGTTATTTTTCCAAAAGGTTGGTTGGCGAAGTTGTTTCTAAGAGATCACTAAAAAGTTTTCACTATCTTCAGTCTCTCGCTTGGTAATTGTAGTTGACGGTTGCTGATCACTTTGATTTTCTGAAAGAGCACAGTAATTTGCTGGGGAACAGTTCTGGTAGAAACTGGAGCTATAGTAACTGAAAATATTTTCTACAATTATTTTTTCTTTGACTCGTCTGTGGAAGTTTAAGCTTTGCTAGAATCTTCATTTTATAATTCGTTTAAAGCTCTTAAGAAGGCTTTTCGAAGATTTAGATCTAGATTTATTTACACGGACACAACAAAATAAGTTCTAATTTCTTCTATTGCTTCTTTAATTACTCCAACTTTATTTTTGCTTATTGCTGTTGAACTAGTCTGGCTTGTTCTTCTTATTTGGCTACTTTAATATGTTTTTCTTTTTTGGATAATAATTTTTTTGTCATGTTTAACTGCAAATGTTGGTACTAGAGACGCGAAGAAAAATTCTACGTCTTCTTTTGTCTCACTTTCTTCAGTTGAAACTGATTGACTTATTTATCCAAAAGGTTGATTTTTTGTGGTGCTCGTTAAAAAGGTCTCACTATTTTCAGTCTCTAGTTCGGTAGTTGTAATCGATGGTTGCTGATGGCTTTGGATTTTTGAAAGAGCACAGTAATTTGCTTTTATTCAAAATCGTCGTTCAGATACTTTTGAGCTTTATTAGTCTCTTCATTTTTTATTTCGTATAAATCGTTGAAGAAGGCTCTTCGAAGATTTTAAATTTATATTCCTCGTTGTGTTCTTCTGATAAAACAAAATGCGGAGCCAATACAACTACCAAAAATATCAGTTTAGGGTTATAATTTATTGGGGTAAGTTGTGACGTTTAGTTTTAATGAAAATGGGCCCAGTTCCTGTGTTTCGTACAATGAACTCATTTTTCGTTGGGATGGGAAATCTGGAATGATTGCAAACAAAATATACAAAAATTGTAGTAGTAGTAGTAGTAGTACTTACTACATAATTTTAGATATATCTACCACATTTAATAAATATTGTATGTCCTTAGACAAATTTTAAACCTGTAAAATCGTCACCCTCAGGAGATACACATCTACTTATTACTTTTGGTACATAAATAACTGTTATGAACGTTTTAAAATCATAAATTCAGAAAAAATTCTAAAGTCAGTAACATTACATTTCTTATTAATTGATTATTAATAATTAATCAAATAAATATTATTATTATTATTACGATTAATGATCAACATTAGAAAACATTTAAAATTATTAAAGGGGATATTAGCATTTAATCTCTCTTTGAGTTCAGCTGTTTCCCTTTTTAGAAAATGAATCCGTAGCCATCTTCGGCTGTGTTTATACAAGAATACCCCCGTCTGCTACACAATGTACAGCCTAAATTTGATGCAAGGGACATTTACAAAATAAATATTTACTTTAAGTATCCTGCGAATCATACATTTCATACCTATTTGTCAACCGGGAAAATGCAACTTAACAACGTTACTGCTTGGGAATATATCTGAAAGTTACGTATTATTTTAATACTAAGTGTATTTCGCCAATTTTTATATCAGATTAATAATATGGAGAATCCAAAGTCTTTAAAGGGGTGGTAATAAATTAAATTCACGTCGTTTATTAAAAATTAATCTTTCCGCAATTTTAAAGTAAAAAAAAGATCCTAGTAGATGGGGTTATCAAATAGATAACTTAATTGTGAATTGTTTCACTATTTGTTCATTAAATTTGACTAATTCAATTATTTTAGATTACCTGGTTAGAGAAAAATATTGAAAAAAATAGCTTTGAAATACTGTGAGAATTCAAGATAAGTGTACTTTATCTTTTATATTTATCATCTCTGTTGTGCTTAGCTGCGATACGATTCTTCTTTGGCTGACTGACCTAATAAATTATTTATGAAAATGACTGTTTTTTATCAATTTGAAATAAAAAACTACCAAATAAAACTAGAAAGATTTAACCAGATGAATGTGGATGATCATAATGGCAAGTATTTTGGAGATGTTAATTTGGCAATATAATATTATTTCCAACTTTTAAAATTTAATTTCCCCTGTTTGCATTATGTATCAATAGCATTTATTCTTAGTGTTTTTGTTATACTGTTGATTATAAAAATAACTAAAAATGACATCATCCACAATTTATCATAAAAATGCTATGTGAATATAGTATTTCTATTCTAAATTGCAAAACTTAAATTTTAACTTCATTTACAAGGTCCATCCAATATGAATACTTGTAAATGTTAGTTTCTGTGGTTGTAAATCATTTCCCTTCTACGTTCTCAGGCAGTAGCGCGTGTGAGTGATTGTTTATTTGAAATTTTTTTTTCCGCTAAATAGTGAAATATCGCAACATTATGAAATATCGCAAAGAAGTAATGAAAAGTATGTACTTCAAAATAAAGATTTACACATAGAAACGCAACAAGTTGTTAAATATGTTCGAGTGTTTAAAAAAGAAGATAATGTAAAATCAGACAATGAAATAATTAAAAGACTTTCAGAACTAACAAAATACGTGAGCATGTCATAAAAAAAAGGATGAGTACCTATATTGTGTTATCTCCTTTGAGTGCGAAGATTTATAAAGTATATTTTTATTTAAATAACCAAAAAATTAGTTTTTTAGAATGTCACATTTACATGAGATTGGTATTTACAGATTTATTATTTATTTTTAATATTGCAATGGAAGCAGCTTTCTTTAACTTGGTTTTAAGATTTTTTTTATTTTTCGATTAAAGTTAACTTTTTAACATTTAGTGTAACCTGCTTTTAATAATTTTTAACATTATCTGAGGGTTTTGCTAAGTAAAACAGATAATTTAGCAAAATCGGAGAAAGATAAAGGGTTTAATACAACGATTAATAAATTAAAAATCTCTAAAAATGGTTCTTCGACAATGATTAATTTATAGTGACGTATTTCATCATGAAAAAGTATGTTTAAAATTACTTAGTTTTCTTATATAAATAGACTGAGTTAATTTCATTGAGTACTAATATGTTTGGTAACATAATTACGAAACTTTTCCAACTTAGAAACAAGATAATCTCAAAAATAAAACATTTCATTCATCAATAGAAACTAAAAGTGGTTTATAATTATACACTATGTATAGAGTCTTTCTATTATCATTTACATGAATATCAAATTTAAGTAGATACTGAAGCATCCATGCCCACGGATCGTATTTGTTTCTAGGATTTTTATGATCTTTGCTTTTCTTTGAAGTTTTGCTATTTATGTATTGAGAACTGGCAACACAAGTGTTACTATTTGTGTTGTTTACAGTAAGTTGAAAATCTCATCTCGGCTAAAAAATGGAATTAACTCGCGAACATTTTAGAGGTATGATTTATTATGACTTTCGACGTGGTGTAACTCAAGAACAGTGCATCAATCAACATAATTCAATTTTTGGCGATGAAACACCATCCAAAGCCATTGTACCTACATCGTTGGTACACAAGGCCAATCGGCAGTTTGGGTGTTTCAATGTGAAGAAAACCCAACAAAAGTTACTCGTTCTCGAAGTGTTAAGAAGCAAATGGTGGCGTGTTTCTTCACGAAAACCGATCATGTGGCAACTGTGGCTCTTGAAAATTAAAAGACCGTTAATTCAGCGTGGTGTACGACCATTTGCTTGCCAGAAGTTTTCGGTAAATTGAGAGAAACCAATCCAAAACGATGAATCGTTTTGCATCACGACAATGCGAGCTCACACACATGAAGTGAAACAAGCGAGTATTTGGAGACATAAAAGATCGAATTGATGGGTCATCCGCCTTACAGCCCCGACTTGGCACCTAATGACTTCTTCTTGTTCCCACAAATTAAAGATAAACTGCGTGAACAACGATTTTCATCGCCCGAAGAAGCGGTTGAGGCCTTCAAAAACCATATTTTAGAGCCATCATCTTTTGACTGGACAAAGTGCTTTGAAGGGTGCTTCAATCGCATGCAAAAGTGTATAAAGCTTAAATGCGAATATTTTGAAAAGCAATAAATATATTTTTGATAAAATTCGTTTGTTTGTTCTTTCCATTCTCAATACATAAATAGCAACCCTCCTAGTATACTAATTTATTGGATTTTTATTTGGTTCTAAATGATTAAACTCTTGGACGTTTTGAAATAGCGTAGGTGCACTTCTTGTACGACCGCCTCGGTGTGTACATACACCGAGATTTGCCGCAAGAAAGTGCCTGGTCGTTGGCAGTCGGACCATCATCAGAATGCCTAACTGACAGCCCGGCAAATACACTAAACCCGTCTTGTTTGCGAAGCACTCGAAATCCAATGACAATACAGTAGCTGACGAGCGATAAACTGCCGTGTCGTCCCCCTGCTTCGCCTCGGTTTCTCCCGAACCCCCTCGAGTACAAAACAAATACGCGGGGAATGTGTAATTACTTACCGGTAATGACATATTGTGTATTGAATAAACGATCTATTTATATTCAAGGATATTTATATTCTTCTTATACATATTATCCATAGGTGATGGCATCTCTTGTGTAAATAAACATGTTTTTATGTTTGATTAGGAACGCCAAGGTGAAATATCGGAATCTGGTGTTTCGGTTTGCGCGGATTCATGATGCCATTCACATATTCAAAAATATTCTTAAATACAATCCGTGTGTCAGTCAGGGAAATAGGGCCCAAATCGAGTTTTATCTGGTTGGTTAACAGATGTTCAATTTTACAAAAGAAAAAGAAAAATTCACGTAGAAGATTTATTCAAAAAAAATTTTTTTAATCGCCAATTGTCAAAACCATGCTCAGCATACTATAGCGATTTTAGTAAATAAACATTTTACCTTAGTGTACACTACGCTATACAGTGTGGTCGAAATGAAAGGAATAAATTCATTATTTCGTAAATCAGCGATTTTAGGGGAAAATCCTGCAATCCGTCGATTTATATTTTTAAATGGGCGCTTCGTCAGATCACCTTTTTATTTTTGACGTCATCTCTGTGAGCGTAATGACGTCATCAATAAAAATTTTAAATAGAAACGTGGGTCTTGTAATACCTCAATTGAAATATATATTGACCAATATCAATTATTAATATTACTGTCAAAAGTAGTATTAATGACATTCGAACAGATTGTTGTTAGATGTATTTATTGATACCCAAAAATAAATTTGGTAAAGACCGTCACTGACAATAAAAATATGTCTAAACTACTTTTTACTACATTTAAAAAAAAAACTAGTTACCTTATTCAAATGCCTTTATTGACATTCAACATAATTTTTATTGTCAAGCGGTTAATGCTATTTTACTAGACGAAATCAAAAACTTTTTGACTCTTTTATCAACATGAAGCTCACTGAAACGAAAATAATTGAAATTCTAATATTAATTGGTTGTGGAGATTAAACACGTACGCAGAAAGAAGTATGTAAGTTGTTCAATAATAAATATCCCAACCGAGAACCAATTACACAGCCCACGGTAAGCAAAATTGAGAAAAAATTTTGAAAAACGGGTCACGTAAAAGACTTCTCTAAAGGTAGTAGAAAACAAATATCTGAAAACAAGAAACTAGATGTTCTGCCATCCTTTGAAGATACTCCTCAAACCAGTTTACTGCAAGAAGAGTTAGACAATGAGGTTGGCCATCAAACAGTTCTATTTTTATTTATCCTATTCAATCTAGTACCCATTCACACGTAATGTTTAAAATTACTCTATTTTAAACAAATTAACTTTTTAAACCTTACTTTGGGGTATCTATCTATAAAAAATACAAAAAGTGATTTATACTTATCTTTATTATGGATAGATAAATGATTACAAATATAAAGAAAACGAATTTATTGAATCAACTAAATTTTCAGTATAGATCCAACCAAAAAAAATTCAGATAATGTTAGGGCAAATCAAATTTCCTTTTTAATGACTATGATAAAAAATATACTAAAATTATATGGTACAATTAAATTACATAAAAATAGGCCAGAAATTTCCCAAATACCCCAAATACAAAATTAGTAGAAATTCTTAAAAAAGCTTTAATTCATTACGGTTACATATCAAAATATTGAGTAAAAATTAAATTCAGTTGATGTTAGTAATGTGTTTATAAAAATCCCTCCATCTGAATATATACCATTAATAACTAAATTCTTAGAAAGAAAAAGCATTACCCAAATTTCAGACAATAAAATTATAAACCTATTTAATTTATGTATCAATCAAAATTACTTTGTTTTTGATGATAAATTTTTCAAAATGAAGGATTACCAATGGGTAGTCCAATATCACCAATTTTGGCAAACATTTTTATAGATAATTTGGGAAAAAAAAATTTTTTGTTTCGAATATCTCCAAGAATGTGTTGTTTTGGTATAGATACGTTGATGATGTTTTGCCTGGATTTACAGATAATGATAGACAATTAATTATATGTTTTCTTTTAATATATCAATATATACCTCTATAAATTTAGAAAAATATTCAATGGTGAACATGCACTTTACAAATCTTTTCTAAAAAAGTAAGAATGAACTTATTGGTAGAGTACATGATCATAATCATGTCCAATAAACCCTTAATCGAGAAAATATAACCAAACATTGTAAGTGATACTTCTTTTAAGCCCTCAACACTTTGAAATTTTTAATAAAGATAAAATAATATGTCGAAACGGTATCACATGATGGTATTCTTTCTAACAACATAAACGTTTCACGTCGATTCCAAATTCTGAAACTGCTAAACAGTTTATTTGAAATTCATTACGCAATAGATAGTTTTGGTGCGAGAAAAATGGAGGCAAATTTTTTATGGGACATATTACAGTTGTTAATATTTTTATTTTAATTTAATCTCTGGCAATTCCCTCTTTGCTGAATATTTATTACTTTAAATGAAAAGAGTCACAATAACTCAAAAAGTAATATTTTCAGATACTCTAATAATATACTAAAATATATTACAGGAAGGTTCAGATCTTTGATTATAATAATAATATAATAGAAATGATCAATAAATAAACAATTTAATTAAAATTACACAAATATTAATCATTTTTCATGCAACAAAATGACACATGGAGACATATATTTTTTATGAATATTAATGTGTGTGCAATTTCCACAATCTTCCAAAGCGTTTTAAAAATGTATTCAAATCGACCCAGGTTTCGGTATTTGAGATACTATTTTCCAAGTTTAACAAATCTTTTAAACGTAAATAATTTCATGTGATAAACATCACAACCAATCATTATTTAGTAATATTCTTCTATTTCTAAAAATATAGTGACATAAAATTAGTTAAAATAATTAACTGTGACATGAATGGATTTTCTTGGATGATAAGAAAATAATATTTTTAAAAATTTTCTAGTCTTCACGCTGATGCTGGTCCATAACCATCATTGTATCGGAAAATACTTCAAGGTGAATAAGTTTTCCGCTTGTGGTTAACATATTTTTCAAGTATGACAATTTTTAGCGTTGGCGTTTAGAAAATACAAAGTTTTATGTTTCTCGTTGTTTTGGTGATTTTTTTTTATTTTGATTAGTTTCATGTTTATTATTTAATTAGTTGTAAGAAATATTAAGAGTAACGTACTTGCGAAAACTTATGTACAAGAAATATATTGGATTGTAAATATTATTACAGTTAAATTAAATCTGAACCCACCTTGACTTCACTTTTGAACCAATGTGAATCTAATAGAAAATATACAAAGTGCGCCCAACAAAATTTATAAATTATCTCTTATTCTTGGAAAATTGATATTAAATTTTAAAAATAAAACGTTTTCTTTCATAACAAAATGTTATATTATGATACAATTTTTGAAGATGTAAGGAGGGTAAGTGTTTGGAGTCGGAAAAAATCAGGTGATCTCGTTGGCTCTTAAGTAATACACATATTTTAACCGCCCTATACAAATAAGTTGCGATTTTATACCTCATTAATATAGTCTAAATTTTCTGTTTGTATTTCGCCCTCTGTAGATTTATTAGATCGTAAAAAAATATTCATGGGGTGCCCATACCTACTTTTAATTGACTTTTGTTCTAAAAAAATAGTACATTCCCGAATTTCCACCATACTCAAAACCGTCTGGATAAAAACTCTCCTCGCAAAAAAAAAAGAAATAAAAAGAATAGTTCTCTAACATGCCCGTAATTTAGTTTCCAGACTGATGGGCAGCTCGGCAACAGCACCGAACATGGGTCACGGGCTTAACGGCGGGATGCCCGGGCTGGGCGCATGCGCCGTGTCCGATTCGAAGCCGATGCAGTTCCCGTTGGCGCAGCGACGGAAGAGGCGTGTCCTCTTCACCCAAGCACAGGTAAGACCCGAGGCCCCGCCCACACGCTGGCCTCTTGCTTTTTATTGTCGCCGGGACGAAGCCACCCGTGAAAGTTGAAAATAAATAAAGGTCGCTTTGGACGGCGCCCGTCGGTTTAGCGTACACTTTTCCAAATTTTAAAAATTCAATAATAAAATCTAACAGGAAGTTTAGGAGAGTTTTCAGTAAAAAAGCGAAGTCGGTGTGTGGTGTGTGTACCTATAAAGTTTTGTGTGTGACAAATATGTTTAGCTAAAAAGTTTCTTTTATATGACGATAAATAAGTTTTGGTACTCCTGTAAGCCCAATTTTAAAATTGGTATAAAAGTAACGATTTTTAGAAAAAAAAATATTTTAATGTGTTTACCGATGGATGTAAGGATCAGTAAGTATATATAGATAATAACCTTACATAAGGTGTCTCATATTAAAAAATATTGAAAAATATCTGAAATATTCCAACAACCCCCGTATACGTACCTATCAAAATTTTAATATCTCCATTTTAGATTTGCATAGAGCAAAAAATTGGTTTGCAACAAGTTGTTGCTGTTGTTGTTGTCTTAGCATCAATTTAAACGGTAAAATCTTGGAAGTGAATATAAAATTATTATTTCTAATATTTAAATAGTCCCATATTAATCATATTTTTGTTATTTACTTTTAATCTATTTTAAATTTTATTGGATATCCACAATTAAAACCAAATAATAAATTAATTAATCGACCTTCTCGTATAAGTAATTTTATTTTAGCAATTTATTAGTTTTATCTAACAAATAATACCTACCTACAATATAAAGTTCCTACATATATTTAATAACTCCCGCCACCAATTTGATGTTGTAGTAGGTAACAATTATAAGTATTTAGTTAAAAAAATTGTTGTAACCATTTAGGTACTTGCACGTTTAATGGATGCACGTCTCTTACTAATTTTCTTACAATTTCTAAATTTGTTTTTGATTTTAATTTAATATATTTTTACATAACAATTAAATATACAGGGTAAACTATTTGTGAGTAACGATTTCATCGACAATTTTTTTAATGGCATACCCTGTATATTTTATTTTTATAGATTGCAAATTTCAAAACGATTCCAAAAATATATCATACTTGTGTTCGGTAATTAATACTTTTGAAGATACAATAATTTTAAAATCTGTATTTTTGAAGACCTTTAATTAAATTAAAATAACAAAATAATACAACAGTAACAATAAATTGGCACACAATAAATTACATTGTTCAAATTGTCTTCCTTCTTGTGCTTGACAGCGTCCTAAGCAATTAATACATTCCTGCTGAACTTATTTAATGGTTTCCTGCGAAATGTTATTTATTTCTTGCCTTATTCTATCTTTTAAATAATTTATCTCGTCTGGTTTACTTTTATACATAACATTTTTTAGATGACCTCACAAAAAGAAATCTAATGGCGTGAGATCCGGTGACCTTGGAGGCCACTCAATGTGTCCTCGTCTACCGATCCACTTATTGGGGAAACGTGTGTCAGTACTTCACTTATCTATTTTTATTTATAACCTTATTTCTTCTTCTATAAATCCACACCTCGAATCCTCGATTGTTTCTTCTAGCTTATTTCTAATTCTTTCTTCTATTATTACTCTATTAGTTATTCAAATTATGGTCTCCATCTTTAAAGATCTTGCCTCATTTTTTTTTTCAAATTTACCCGTGATTCTTCTTTCACTTTCTTTATTTCTACAATCACTTAATTCCTTTTTTTTTTGGTAGGTAGAAATTTGGGGATCTTGAAGGACAGTTTTAAGCAGAGGAAAAAGTTTCTCACGGTAATTGTGGGGAGGCACCATTATGTCAAAAATACAAGTCTCGAATGTCTTAATGCTTAAAATGGTTTATAACGGATAAACAACAAAAATATGATTAATATGAGACTATTTAAATATTGAAAATGATCAATTTTTGAATGTTATAGAAAAAAATACCTTATTCAAAGTGGTGACAGGACAAGAACATTAGTACAATTCAATTTGTACAACTCTATGCAACTCTAAAATGGAGATGTTACAATAATACAGGGCGTTGCTTTGATATTTTAAATATTTTCCAATTTTTACTAAAACCGATACTAGATCGTCATATCTCTTAATAATTCAATAAATTTGCTGTATGCTGAAAATGGAAAAAAATGTATTCAGTGGTTGCCGAATCAAAAGTTAGGCAAAATTGATAAAACGTCCTATAACTTGGTTATGAAAAGACCCATATACAATGAGGTTCGTATGTATGGAACAAATTCATTTTTAACTTTTTAGTGAACTTTTGGGGAAAAACTTGAGACGAGTTGATTTTTATTTTGAATTTTACAAGTTGTTATTAAAATTTTTTATGACATTCCCCCGAAAAGTTTTAATGAGAAAAGGGGTCGTGTGGTACCCTCTTTGAAAAGGATTTTAATTCTCTGTTCAGTAATATACAGGTTTTTAAATTTGGTAAATTCATAACTGAGAAAATTAAGCCCTGAATTTATATAAAATGTTCTACGAGAATTCCAAGATCGCATGTCAAGAAGTAAATGAATGTCACTTTAAACACTTAGTATAATTGTAAAATAAATTAGAAGATACGTTCCAAATTATGTCAGATGCTATGCTTCATTCTATGTAAACTTGAAGTGGATACATCAATTTTTAAAACCAATATTTTCACTTATTAATGCTCCAAATTTAAAAATCTGTATATTACTGAACAGATAATTAAAATCCCTTTCAAAAGAGGTATCACACGACCCCTTTTCTCATTAAACATTTTCAGGGGGGTCGTCATAATTCAGAGGGGTTGAAAAGAGAGGATAATATTTTTATACCATAACTTGTAAAATGAAGAATAAAAATCGATTTGTTAATACCCAAAAGTTCATAATAACATTAAAAATCAATTTACTTCATACATATGGACCTTACTACATATATATATATATATATATATTATTAAGAACCACCTGTGTGTGTGAGCTTTATCTATTTTTATGATTCATTTTATCTAGGAAACCCCCTGCATATCCTTCTGAAGAATGACAGGCAAATTTTATTATCAAATGAAATAGAACTTTGTATTTTTTTTGTCCTGGTAGTACTATTATGTTAAGAGTTAAGTTATTAAAAAATGGCTTTAAAACTTCAACAGAACTTAATTTGTTAACGGGGCTGATTATTGACGTTTTAAAATAGTGTTTTATCCAAAACGGGACATTTTCTGGAAAACCAATAAGAGTATATTTTTTTCATTAAATTTAATTGAAAATCAAACTTTTTATGACGAATTAAGAATGGCTTTAATAAAAATGTTTGGGTACATATACGTTACAGAGGACCTAGTCCGTACCTGGCTTCTTCTAAAATAAATGTAATATTTTAAGAAGAATGGATGAATTGGACTCACCCGTATATACCTTCCAAATTTGAATTAAATTAAAAAAATGGTTTAGGTTTTATTAGGAATTAATCCTTTTCAAAGTTGTTATTTGAAGAGCGAATTAGTCTGAAGAGATGTTACAAAAAATTCATAAAATATTTTAGTGTTTCTTTTTGAGCCTGATTATGTGTTCCTTAAATAGTTCCACTTATTTTTATAAAAAAATATTTATAATTTATTTCTATGCCCATCAAGTTAAATATATAAATTTCATTTTTCTGTTGAAAGAACATTTTGAATTATATATAGGTAATGGGTGATTTATTAATATTGAACGATCATTTAAAATCCTTTTGGATCAAAATATGAAAAATTGTTTATTAACATATTCCAAAACACTGCTTTTCTGAAGCACTGTGCTCAATTTTTTTTTCAATTTGATAATATTTTCATAATTTATTGACATTTTAATTAGATATCTGTTGATAGTTAGTCCCGTAATTACAGGGTTGTGTCCACGAGGTTAAAATTATTTTGCAAGAAAATGTAACACCCAGTAGGGTTTTTTTTCTATGTTTATAATGTTTTCAAATGAAACAACTGAAAATACAACTTTTTAGTTTTTCCGCATCTCGCTTCGTTTTCGAGGTAAAAATTAAAAACATTCTCTATTCTAGTTTGTGTCGCAATAGATTCAGAAACAAGCAAATGTTTGGTTTTCCTCCAAAAAAACTAAAACGCCAAAAAAGGTATATTTTTAGTGACTTGTTCCTTGGCTTCATTATAGAAACCCAAGAAACTCGTGTTAAATTTTAGCGCACTATTAACGAATCACTATGTAACCTACGATGATTGTACTATTAACATAAAATTAATTATGTCGTTAATTAAAGGTGTTTTAGTATATATTTACGTAAAAACTACCTACCTACCTACATTTTCTTAGATAACAATTGTAATTTTATTGTAGGTGTACGAATTGGAAAGGAGGTTCAAACAACAAAAATACCTTTCAGCGCCAGAGAGGGAACATTTAGCGTCTTTAATTCATCTCACTCCCACACAAGTAAGTAAAATACTTTTATTACGATAAATGATATTACACTTAATTACGATAGTCTGAAACAAAACCTGAAAATGTATTAAATGCATTTTGTAATGTATTCTACCCGAGAACAAATAATGCAGGGTAGTCTTAAAACCGAACCAATAAAATTATATTTGCTGTTATTTTAGAGATCTATGAAAAACACTGACACACATTAATTTTTGAACTCAATTGTATTTTTTTCCAAATCGAAATATAAAGGGTGATTTTTGTCTAAATATAGCACTGCCAATAGTCTATTTTCTCAATGGTACACCCCGTATCATTGTATGTTTCCTCTATAAGCTGATTTCATAATATTTATGGATTAAATTAATAAGTACAAAATTTTGATATTCTTTAGTATTTAAGAGAAATTTATCGTAAGAAAGAAGTAGGCCCAAAAATGAACATTAAAAAAATCATGATTATCCACAATAGTTTAGTCGTGACGGGAAAGAATATCAATGGAACTGATGCGGAAGAAATAGAACAAGTAAAATATCAAAGATGTTGAGACCAGACTTGGACTGAAACAAATAGGAGCTATATTCAACTATAACAAAAAGACCAAACTAAAAATCATCAGAAATAATACGAAGAGTGTAATATTGTAAGGATCGATGACATGGAAGAAAAACAAATTAAATTATAAGAGTCTAAAAACATTTGTAAATCTATTGTCACGTATTGGGTTGTTTTCTTTCAATAAATATATGAAAGAATCAAAATATTATTTTCAGGGGTGTTTTAACCCACTACGTAACTTGGTTAATGAAAATTAAAGAGGCTGAGTGAAACAATAACAATTTATTTATCTATGAACAAAAACAAGTCTTACGTAATATTAGGGCAACTTACATCTTTCAAAAACTAACATATTTAATCGCAGGGGTAGGCACCATCAATTTCTCGATCGTCCGAGAACCCAAACTTGACTTCCAATTTTTTTTTATTTTCTAAACTAAGATCCCAATGTTTATTCATTTCGATGCCTCTAATAAAAATGTTTATTTGTTATCCGATCGCGACCTTGACCCAAAACTTTCTCTCACGTAATATTAAATAAACAGTGACTGTTATAATTTAGAAATTATTACGTACAGGGCGATATTTAAGTAAATCCCTGTATACGCTATCGTAACACTATATCTTTGTATTATATGCAATCTTTTAGTCTAGAAAAATTACTAATAAATAATTTTAAGAACTACCAGATGAAGAAAATATTGACACTATTACAACAAAACGCAGAGGGAAATAAATTGAAGTTATACTACGAATTTCAAACATCAATCATAGCAAGATTATATCATTGTACAGGAAAGAGAAAGAGAAGAAGACACGCGAACTCATAAAGAAGAACAATCGACTATTTTATTCAATAAAAGGGCGTAACTTGGAACAAAACAAAAATATTGCCAGGAAATCAAGGAAAATAGAAAACTTTTGTAAGTAGAATTGGACAGAGCTCCTTCAGGTTGGCGACGTTGATCTCAAAGATACAGTATTATTTTATGCCGAGCGGAGCACGTAGGTTCTTATGTTAGATCTGATTGACGAATATCAAGCATGGAGATTATTCAATTGGTAGCAGTACTGTAGTAATAAAAATATCGGCACTTTCCAGATTCATGTAGTCTCAGAAGTCGGGCTCTGAATGTACCGAACTTTTCTAAATTATTTTTTGGGCGAATATGATAAATTAACAATTAAAAGGAGGATGAACTTAGGTCAATACCTTATTGGATCCAATAAATACATTTACAATTATTTATTATTAACTATTAAATTTAAAACAACAACGAGTGAATTAACAAAAACTATTAAAACTTGGCACTTGGCCAAGTCCATTAATAATCAGATTTGATACCATTAACTGACTAATTTAGAAAATACCGCTCAAGGTATAACTTACTAAACAAACTATAAAATGATGACAATCACGTAACTAGAATACCATTTGAAACAATGGCTAAACTAGAACTGACTTAAAAATTCTCATTAACTTCAATCTCGACTTTTAGCGCTTAATTTTCTTTGCATGGGTCCAAACTTGTCATTACTCATTGACGTTAGTATTTTTTATTTATGACTCCTTAGAAGGTGATTTTGGACATTACTACTTTTATTATATTTTTTGGAGTAGTAACGAACTTCGATTTTTTACATATCTGATAACAACCCTCTGTTTCAAGGATTTATCACGGGATTACAATTACGAACAAGAAGATTTAGTTATATTTATCGAGAAGATTATTGTATTTGAACAGATTTTTATCGTTACGACAACATGAGACGGCTCTGTTACAATTACTAATGTAATAAAGCAGATTTTTTTTACCTTTTTTCATTTCAAATACAAACATTCTTATATACAAATTAAAGGGACCTTTGAGCTCATTTTCATATTAAATGAGCGAATACAACTCCATTTCTTATTCTTTCACACACAAACCACAAAGCGAGCAGACTCCTTAAGGGCTCGGAACCCCAAAAATTATCATTATTATTATTACTGCTGCCATCGTTAACGATATCGTGGTGATCGTGGATGTGGGTGCGATGTGTACACGCCTGGCCAAACTCATTCAGTCCCTTTACATCAAGTGCCAATGCTTTTGTTGGCAGCCCCGGGGCCTTCGTCTTCTACTACCACATCGAGACTGGTAATTAGAAAAGAATTCACCGCCATTCAACCGTTTTTATACGAAGGGTTTTGTGTTTGTGCATCATGTGACTAGTGTACGGTGACTCGGAATATAAACGTGGTTTCATTCCGACGAGCGGTCTAAATATTTTTCTGGATTTATTTAGGTAAAAGAGCACGGAAATTATGTGATTTTACAACGAGTAAGAACTCTTTTAATCAAATTCTGCATAAATTTACTACGGTTGTACATAATAAACCTGAAAGCCGAATGGGAAGAGGCCTGAATGGTAGAAGAAGACTGTCATGTTAATAAATTAACAGACTTGAATAGCTCTGGTAGCTGAAGTCTCGAAATCGAAGAAGAAGAATAACTTAACCTTAACCTAGTTTTAGATCTACGTTTTTAAGTCTGTAGTTAAAAATCTTCCCTACCTTCAGCAAAAGAAATAACATTAGAACATTCTAAATACTCGAGTTACGAGCAAATTGCTCTGACCACGATGCAGTTTTTTTTAGGAAAATAGCTGGCCAAATAACTCATAGGGATCAAGCTAATAAAGGAATTATGAAGAAGAAAAAGAACAAGTTTTTGTAAATATAATGCATATATAGATAATAACCTATATTATCCACTGTTGTAGCTTCATGTATAAATCTCGTTTAACCTTAATCTGAACACGTAAGCTGCCCATAATTTTCTCGTCGATTAAATTTGGATAAAAAGCCGGGGGCGCTTATCTCGTAGCAGTATCTGCTCGTCAAATACAAAAGATACATTTACCGTTCTAGCAAATTTGTTCGAAACGCTCAAGAGGGCAAATGGTGTCAATTGGGGTCTATCTGTCTATCCCTTAGGGTTGATGTTTTTATCGCCGAACAGGATTGGGCTCTTTGTAAGATTTAAAAATAGTCATCATATTTTTATGTTTTCGTCAGTAATTAATTACTTTCAGTGTTATTTTCTGGTAGTAGCATTATTTTAGCTGATTCTTCTAACTATTTTTTCCCAGTTGCCTTTTTTCCTTCTGGACGTTTAATAAGATTTTAAATAAATTTAACAGATCTGTAATACTCATTTGTTTCATATTTTTATTTATCATTAATATTAATCTTCTCCTACGTAAAACTCATTATTAGATTTATTTGTTCTATTGTTAATGCGAATATTGTATAAACTTTTTAGTGCTTTCGGTAGATTTTAAAAACGTCTTTGATAAAACCTTCACATATTATTCTTCATGTTGTAGTTTTGGTTACTTCCTCAATTAATTTTTGGATGAATATATTTAAACGAAAATCATTTACTTTGTCTTTTTTCAATTTTTTCTATAACTTTTTTGTAAGTAACTATAAAAACTTGATCTAATGTAACTCCAAATTAATGATAATATTAGAGAATAGTTAAAGATTTTGAAATTTTCCGGTGTGCAATTTGAGCAAGTCCTGGCCTGTTGTTTTTATGTGTGCGCTGCAAATTAGGGATCCGTTTGATTATTTCGTTAGACCGAATAACAGCCGCCATGTTGGTCCATATAAAATGAAGTTACCAGTCTATATACAGTGTAAGTGGTGAGGACTAGGGCGAGGGAAATAGTCGAACAGATTTTCAAGTGGATATTGTTGAAAAAAAACAGCTGTTGGGTCGATGCTTTTTGCTGTGTATAGTCGGTTTATAATAAACCCATTATAAGGAAAGAACAATGGGTTCCAAGTATATAAAATGGCGATTTAAATTGAATGCAGCGCCATATGACAAAAATGGATAGATTGTAGTATGCAGCCAAATGAGTCACGCTTTTTTCCAACAGGCCATCATCCACCAAAAATAACAGAAGCGATAGAGAAGAAAATGTTGTAATATGAAAGAACCAGAAGACAGAAGGAGAAGCAGTGCAATAAGAGGAGAATTAATAAACATTCCGATTTATTAATCAAAAGGTACAATGTTAACAATTTTTAGATCTCTAACAACATTGTTTATTTAGGAGTCAACATAAATAACAGAAATGAGGAAAGTTTGGAGATCAATTGAAGCACAAACAAAGCAGGGGCGTTTTGAAATTCGAAGAGGTTATGAGAAAAGCAAGAGAAAATCTCTATCGCATAATAATAAGGCTGGTTAGGTTGAAAGGAAGAGAAAAAAAATAAAACAGAAATTACGAAACTGGATCTATGGCAAATAAAAGTACTGGAGAGAGAAAATAACAGAAGAGGGATGGGTCAGAAGAATATATAAAGAAGTTACGAATTTGTACCAAAAACCTTCAATGAAAGTAGAAATAACAATACTCAGAATAATATGGAGCATGTGGAGAGACGACTACAGAGCAGAGTTCAAAGAATGTATTAAGAGGAACAATAACAAGGAAGAAAAGAAAGAAGACGAAGGCCAATATTTTTCTGTCGACTTAGTCTAGTTAATTCTATTTCCAGTCAAAATGAACTTACATTTGAAGTCACCAACAATAGAAAAGAAAAAATATGGAAGAAACTAGTAGGAAAAAGGAAACGTGCTAGATCGAAAGAAAATAGAAGCGACGCAATAACAGAAGAATGAAGAAAGATATGTAACTACCACGAGAAGGTTCAAAGGTACTATCTTAAAAAAACGTTTTAAGATAATATTTTTATAAATTATGACCAAAATATTACCAGTGTAATACTATTTAACCACGACCAGCCGACTCTGTCAGGTCAAGAGACTTTTTTTTAAATTATTAAATTCTGCCCGCAAAAATTCATCTCCTAGTATTGGTGAGAAATTACTTAAATTAGGAATGACCAATAGTAATTCTTTCTTTCGTGTTGGTTTTTGCAAAATTTACATTTTTACAACAATATCACGTTGAGTCCGTTGCCCGTTTTTTGTAAACAATTTTGTTGAGTATTCAGCACAGTGGTGTATTTTGTGTTACAAATTTCTTTAAAAGTAAACTTTTTCTACAGGGTATTTTTCCTTTTTTTGTCTCTCTCAAATAGTCTCAGTTCTACAGATATAGCACGCAGAAAGAACGAAAACAAAATTAATCATATAAAGCGGCAAAATTCCTCGTACTCTGTTTAGTTCATATTTTTTCCATTTGAAACTTATATTGGTATCCACCACTTTTATTCAGCAAAAAAAAGGAAAGGAAAAAGGAAACGTGCTAGATCGAAAAAAAAAGAAGAGCGACGCAATAACAGAAGAATTAAGAAAGATACAGCACACAGAAAGAACAAAAAGAAAATAAATCACATAAAATGAGAAAAGTCCTCGCAACTCGATTTAGTTCATATTTTTTGCATTCGAAACCTAACTTAAATTGGTATCCAGCAGTTTACTTTAAGTAGTTTCTATAAGACACGAAGGCCCATCTGCAAAACAATCATATTTAATATAATTTTTTGAATAATTGGTTTAAATTTAAATTTCCTCTCGGTATATTCGCCATAGTACCCATGGCAACCCAACCATGTTCGGTTTCAAACGATGGAAATTCAATTGTAAATAATTATCAACAAACCTCTTAAGCGTGTACACAGAAGAGAAGTCAGCGCTTTAATTTAATCATGACTGAATGTAATTAAATTGTAATTAATTGGCAAAGCGCTCGACATTTTCATGCCGGGAGGTTTCAGAGGTTAAATAGTTTGAAAAATTTATACGGTAACGTTTATTGAACTGAGTACATCGGACAGGGAAAGAGAATCATAAACGGAAGGGGAGCAGAAAATAAGAACTGACTACAAAATAAGAGGAATAATGAGAAAAGAAGATGTAATCAATTAAATAAAATTTAAGATTGTAACTGTAGCAATACATAAAGGATAATTTCCGGAAAATAAATATTTGAATATAGGGATAAAATCAAAGAGTTATATAGAAATAAAGAGAACTATGTAAACGAATGGAGGATTGGAGACTCGTATAGAAATAAGAAAATGAAAAACGAACACTCATTAAAGAAACAACAAACATGGACCGCGAAATCGGAAACAAGATATACTAAATTTTCTATTGTTGTTTCTTACACCCTACAAATAAGTAAACTGGATCAAATCCCAAATTTTAGTTGTGTTTCAAAATGGAAATTGAAGTAGCTGACATAGTTGTAACAATACTGCTAAATTGAAAAACAAGATTGACATATTCGGTTGGAAAGAATGTGGAAATTGTACTTGTTCAGGTTTGTCATTCAAAATCCTTGCATAAAGAAAATCCGTTGTTTGAATCGTATCTTTTGAATACTGTTAAGTTTTTTAAATCAGGTAATAAACTTCTTAGGAATAGTAAATCACCGTCTTCTTCATCGGAATATTTATTCTTCTCAATATTTGTAGTATATTTTTTTGGTTCTGGCAGTCAAACATCGCACTGCTGAATTTTCTCAGTTTTCTACACTTTGTATCTTACGCTTTCTAGAAATCGACTCTTCTGGAGTTACTGAAGGGTTTGCTTGATTTTTCAATGAACCAGAAGTTAGAGTTATTCCTTCATTAGGAATTTTATGTTAGTGGATTCTTCCATGGTATCTGTAAAAACTGACGACTCATTATGTATGTCGTCAATATTTTCTGTAAAGTATCTGAAGAATTTTCATTCTTTTCATAATCCATCATGGTTTCAGTATACACCAGGGTCTTCACCACAGTTTGCATTTTCATTTTGAGGTCGTTCTTTTGTATATGGCATTAAACATTTTGTCGCATCATGTTGTTTCTACTCATTTTGACTTGAGACGAAATGCGTTTCACTCAAAAACATGTATGTCATTTAAAATAATGTTTTGTGATTTTATCAAACACGTGTCATGTTTCTACAGTCTTTGATGTGTGACAGCGGCCAAAATATTTAAACGAATATTATTAATGTGTTCCAGATAATTTGTGACTTGTCTTAAGTTAAATATTATAATTAATCGTTAAAGTGCTGAACACTATCATGCCGGGAGGTTTCAGAGGGTAAATAGTGGATTGAATACAGTAGACTCGCTTAGAGAAGGAATATAAGTCATGTGACAAATGGTATCCTCTAATTTGAGTTCAAAATATTATTTCTTCCAATTTGGAATTTCATCAGACTCAAAGTACGCCGAAATAGTAAAGAGCTCTGAAATATTTCTTCTGATGAACGTCGGATCTTCTTTTCTGATGCCTGATGATGGTCATGTAGTCAGTTTGCCAATGTTTTCGTCATTAATTTTGAAGGAAATTATGTCAAAGCACCAAGCATTTTTTATGGACAGGACTTTTCTGCAGTAAACAGTTTACACAACTGTACACCATATTTAGTTTGTGCACAACTAAAAAATAAAACTCGCTCTATGTAGACTTGAAGACTTTTTTTGCTATAATGAAGAACACTACAAAGTGAAATCCATCATGGGTTATTATAAATTTTGAATAATCAATGCATCTGGAGCAAAATACAACAGTTGGGTCGGTTATGGAATACCTGGATAATGGATACATTCCACACGAAGATTAGGATCATTATTTAAGAAATTTTTCCCTTAAACGGAAAACTTCAACAGTTCTATAATTAACCAAATCTTTATCACAAAAAAGTTTTATTTTGTTAATCCACTAATATTTTAGTCCGATGGATAGCCTTCTTCATGAGTTCTATGATTATTTTGTAGATTGATCATTGAGTGCAAAATAGTATATTGTCAGATATATGAAACTGCAAAAACAAGTTCCGCCATACAAATAAAGTCTTGGAATGGGATGGAACAATAAATTACTCCATCTGATCATTTGAAACCATTCACCTGTTTTAGTTTTGATTAAACATAAAAAAAAACAATTAGTACACAGCGACTTGTTCTACAAACGAAAATAATTGAATCTTGAGGGGGTTTGGCTAGTCAGGTTACTAGTAAAAAACTGTACTGATTATCAATTGTAGGAATGTAGGAACAGACGGGAGCTCATTTTCTGTTGCAACGTGCATTTCGTGAAATACACTCTGAAAGAAAATTTTATTTGCATTGTATTTTCAAAAATACATAAAGTAGGCTGGTATTTTTTTCATTAATTTAGAAATATATTCTTTATTAAAAACATATTAGCAAAATGTTTATTTAACGAACACCGTGTACACAGCATAATTCTATTGTTATGAAAAATATTTTGCCAGGCGATTAGCTGTTATTGGATGGGGAAAACTAATCCCCGGCAACCTCACCGGTGGTTAATTACCATAAGCCCAGTTTAATAACGATTTAACCCCAATATTGCACGATCTAATGAGTTCCCGTTAATTCTATACCAATCGTGAATCCATTCAACAATAGTCCTTGTTTGTGCACGAGACGATTCAATCAATATTTGGTCTTTGAGAGAATATTAAAAAGTTTTGATGACACGTGATGGATCTAACTTTTATTTTGTCAGTTAACACATTGACCACTTATATTGACATTTGGACAAATGAGCAAGTCTTGGACATAACAATCACTCCGATTAAGGTTTTTTGTTCTAATATTCTAACGAAATAAAAAACGGTAAAATAAGTAAAACGACTTCGATATTTAAAAAAAAGCCGATGCTGTAGTTTCGTGTTGACACTTACGACTTTTTCATTAATCATCAGAAAAATAGAAGAGCAACTGATGAGTCGTTTGAAGCCACGAAGAGAAACCGTAAGAGTGAGAGTCTTTAACCCGATACATCAATTACTCTTTTTTTTTTACGATATATCGACAAATTTTTTCTTACTATATATTCATATTTTTTTCTTTTCATTTCGGGAAAGCTTATTTTGATTTCTAACGGCTTTTAAAAATATTCCGTATTGTTCAGGCGCTGGACATTCGATTGTTTTCTTAGGATTGGGGCGCGTCTCTATCTGACTAAAGAATTTTGTTGTTACAGGTGAAAATATGGTTCCAAAACCACAGGTACAAGTGCAAGAGACAAGCCAAAGAAAAGGCGATGGCTGAACAAAACCAGCATAACCAGGTAAGTCATCAGTGGCGCATACACTGCGGTATTTAACCAATTAAAACACTTTAAATTTATATTATTCGTCATGTTCCTAAAATAGAATATAGAAATAAAAACACCAAAATTTACAGGACTGAATGAATCGCAGTTTTTGAATATATCGAACTAATACTTGTTATTATGTAAATATATTAAATTAACATTTTATAAGAGAATGACACGCCTATGGCGGCACTAGATAATCCCCAGGTTACACTTCTTAGCAAGAAACTTATGTTTTTATGTATAGAGTGAGAATTGTTTATACAAACATGAAAATATATTTGAATCACCCTGTTTGCACTTCACATATTTAATTTAATTTTCTAATATTTTGAAACATACTACAATTAATTTCTTAAAACCTCTTTACATACCCACGAGTCACCACTGGCTATACCTACGCCTGTATAACTGACTGTCTTTCATTCACTCGTAATTCTTGTACTAATATTTTTTAAATCCTATCACAACAAAGAGAGCCCATTCAATAATAACAAAGAGCGTTTTGTGGTTGATTTTATTCACATTTAAGGTAAAGCCCTAATCGCATTTTACCTTTCTTTTTTTATAGTATTTTTATTTTCCTTTGGGGGAATTGGATTATGACACCCGGTTATTTTTTTATAGCGACTGATGGATTTAATCCAGGATTGGTTTTAATAAATTAAATATTGTAATGATACGAGTATTCAAAGAGGGGAATTTGATTTTTGGTTTTATTACTGCGGGTTTTTAAAGTATGTATATAGAATCAATAATTGTAGATATACTAACAATTTTTGGAGTAAATTGTAATTTTTAGTATAAATTTTATTCCTATAACCAGGAGCAATAGAAACATTTCATCAAATTTAAAAAAATATAAAGGGACTAGTGTACAAAAAATGCTGAAGAAGAACAGAAAAAGAATGGAGAAAAAATAATGAGAGTGCTAACAAACCACGAAATAATGAAAAAATGAATATACCATCAATTAAATAAAATCAAAAATTATAACGGTGGCTACATACAGGTTTGGCGAGAATTTAAAACGTAGTAGGTGAAACCTTAAGGAGTAAAAGAATACGATTAATAATAAATGACCAGATAATCGTTAACCTACTCGATGTATACTAGAGGTACGACCAAGTCTGTTGGTACGTTACTCTCAAATTGACTGGAACGATGTTCCCACCTCGATATATCCCTACTTTAAGATATTAGTAAAGCTTTTTCTCTCTTTATAACACGTTCTCTATCATTCGTGTGAATTCGAGTCCGGCCTTAAATATTTCTGCTCAATCTGTATTTAAAGGAACAGTTAAAATCTAATTATTTTCTCTATAGTATACATATTCTTAATATTTCTCAGATAATATTTGTTATGACTACAGGTAAAGTAATTTCAATTACGTTTTGTAAAATTTGTATTATGTGAAACCTCTTGAAGAAGAAAATAACTTGAAAAAGATATTGATTTTAAACAAACACAATAACTTTATTGTACAATTTGAACTTGGTTAATCATTTAATGCGTTTTTCCTTTTTGTTCAATAACGTATGTTCTACCCATGGTCCTTTACAATCGTCTCTCCATATTTCTGATGAGGCCGTCGATCAGTTGTTGAGGCAATATGTCCCATTCATCTATCAATGCAACTAGTACTTCTTCTCGATTTTGAATAGTAGGAATTCTGGACCAAAGTCTTTAGCCTAGCATGTCCCATGCATGATCATGGCTGCTCAATTCATTGTTGTTATATCCGCTTGGTTTAAAAAGTCAGTTGCACAGTAAACGACGTATAGCCACTTATTATCTATGGCATTGAAAAATATCTCTGATGTACATATCTGCAGTTAATGCTCCACCATCAGTCACCACTAACTCTGGCCTCCTCCTCCAAAAGTTACAGTTAGGTTAGATTGGGTTGGGTCAATGTGAGCGGGACAAGGCTAATTACACTGGGAGGTCGCTTGGTCCATATTCGACACCATCATCTGGTGCCATTCTAACTTCGGCACGAGTAGCGTAACATTGTTGTCTTGGGGGAGTTTTTCGATCTACCTTGTTTAAATCGGACCAATGCCGGTCTTGGGAGGAGAATTATCCTTGGTGGTTTGCTGAACCTCCTCTGCTAGGTCCTCTGAAATCGATAGCAGAGTAACCCACTTCTTTTCTGAGCTGTTAATTGGTTGTTTCTCAGCGCTCTACACGATAACTCTGTAGGTATCGAGTACACAAGCCTTTTCACCAACGTCAAGGTCTTACAGATCCCAAAAAGAGAAAAATATACAGTAGCAGTAAAATTAAATGGTGCACTTTGTTCCCCTTGGCGTCGATACAATCTTTTCCTACTGTTAATGGAATTTATATAAAAACGGCTCTAGTCCCTGAAGAGAATTTGACCCCACCGGTTATCATTCCAATTTTGATGTTCTCGACCAAACTTTAATAACGTTACACGATGATGTCTCTTAAGTTTTGGGGTTTTATTAGCACATATATAACTTGAGACCATTTTATTTTTACTGTAAACTCACTTTTGGTGGTCCTACGAATATTTTGTGATAGGTTTCTTGTTTGAATTACTTTTGACGTCTGTCTTTACAACATTTTAATATATATATATATAAATATATATATTAAATATATATATATATATATATATATATATTATTTGCAGGCATAGTTGATGGATTTTTCTATTGTGTCCTCTTCTTCTCACATACTCCTCAGTTTGCCTCCAACGATTTACACTATAGTGGATGTTCATCCATGTTCGATCATTGCTATATGGCTCTAGCAATATTAAGTCATCCATAGTATTTGCAATGGAAACAAAATTAACAGCAACTTACTTGTTACTTGAAGTTTTGACATGAATAACTTTAAAAGAATGGAAGATTGGAGAATAACAGTTTTTCCATTTTCTATTAATTTCTTGGATCACAAGAAAATTCCTCCACAAATGCCGTTTTTGCTTTTTATGGAATTATCTTTGTAAGTTTTTATGACAGTATATCTTGCATTAACCCACATTTTGTCAAAATAATATTTTTTTTAGTTTTATTCCTAGCGACAATAATAATTTTTCTTAAGCAATTTTATCTACCATTTCTTATTTTCCTCTTAATAGATTGTATCTGTTTTTGTTCTTAAATTGAACATTTAATTCGCGTGAATTTAACACTGCAGTTACCACAAACCAAAGTTTCCAGTCTCCAACATACCAAAGTAATATTTTTAATTAGTTCCAGACAATTTTTCACTTCTCTGAACATTGCCAATGGTTTCGCTCCAAACACACACCTTTAAAATAACGTCCAACTTCAAACATTGAATTTTGAAACAAGGAGAACTAAACAACAAAGTCCGTTGACTTCCTTTCTCAAACATACAGCAGTCGAGATTATTTTTTTTTGCTTTGGTCCAGAATAAACACAGTTACATCAATATTGGAGAAGCGCACCTGCTTGGTCGTTTATTTCTTACGTCTCCGGCTACCGTTCTATTCCTTATTGACTAGTTTCAAAGCTAAACCAATCGGTCGGTACTATCTGGTTACATGATCGAGCACGTACTTGTTCGCGTTTCGAGGTTGTTCTCATCGGTATTTTAGGGTAAACAAACATTGGAAGATACAGATCCGTATGTGCTTCAAGAAGATATGAAGAGGGTGTTCTGAAACAACTTTCACTGAATATTTTCATGGTATCTGCCGCTTTAGACAAAAACAATTTTATATATAATAGGAAAAACTACTATTTTTATCTTTGGTTATAACAAAGAAAAATACAGTGCGGTGCTAAACGTACTCCCTTGCGGTACTATCGACTTAATTTGTTAATTTTAAAGTATGTTACTTTTAAAAAAGTAAACGAAACCTTATTTCGTTAAATATTTTGTTAATTAAAAATAAAATTATATAAATAAATAATTAATATATATATATATATATATATATATATATATATAATATATATATATATATATCCCAAATCATTAATAAATGAAAAGGTGCACTAGGTCAAATGCCACAATAAACTAGTTTATTAAAAAAAAATAAGTAAAAGGCAAGTAGTTTCGGCCTGGCAGGCCATCTTCAGGTTTGAAACATTTTTTAAAATGAGGCAAGTAGAAATTATGTATAAGTAAATCTCATACCTAGTGTATAAGTTAATCACAAATATAACTAAAATCTTCAGAATTATAATATATGAAATCAACAGGACTACTTTTTTAGAATCAGTTTCATTAAATATATTTATGGTACCTATCTAAGGATTCTGGTACCATCTTTAGAATTAATGTCTATCTCAATTGCATTAAAATTACGTTACTTTTAAAAATTTTACTAAAAATAATTGTGAAAGATAAACTATACTTATCTATTACATTTAAAATGAATAAATTCCACAAAAAGGTAGAAAAAATAATTTTAAGTAAACTAAAACTTATTTCTTTGACAAATCTTGTTTAAATAAACATACAATTATACAAATAAATATTTTATATATGAAATCAACAGGTAGTCTGTATTTTCTTGTAAGAATTAGTAAGAAAGATCTCGATAGGATTTTAAAATCAATTTTCACAGTACCTAAAATTTCTGTTAACAAAAACTAAAGAATTAATGGAGAAAGAGAAAACTAGCATTTTTATCATTGATTGTCATAAAAAAAGATAAAATTGGGGGCCAAACATACTGTCTTGCGGTACTCCTGACTTACTTTCTTGCATTTAAATTACTTTATCATTAAAAAAGTAAACCCAAAATTTACTTCTTTGATGAATCTTGTTTAAATGAAAATAAAATTGTAAAAATAAAAAATTTATGGATAAAATCAACAGATATTCCTTATTTTGTTGTAATAATTAGAAAGATATCGAAAGCGTATCCTAATAACAGAAAATTAATTTCACTGAATATTTTCACGGCATTTAAAGTTTTAAAAATCAAAAACTTTAGAATTAATTGAGGAAATATTATTTTTATCATTGATATGTCATGAAAATAGATAAAATTTGGAGCCAAACATTTTGCCTTGCCGTATTCCTGACTTACTTTGTTCCATTTAAATAACTTTTTCTTTCAAAAAATTAAACCAGAATTTACTTCTTTGGTAAATTTTGTTTAAACGAAAGTAAAATTATAAAAATAAAAAATGTATCTATAAAATTAACAGATAGTATTTATTTTTTTGGAAAAATTACAAAGATATCGAGAGGGCATTCTAAAACCATAAAATTCATGGTATTTTAAGTTTCAGAAATGAAAATACGGGGTCAAGCTTACTACCTTGCGGTACTTCTGCCTTATATATTACCATATAGTTTTACATTCTCTTTAAAAAATAAGCCTAAACTTACTTCTTTAATAAATTTTATACAAATAAGAAACATTTTTTAAAAATAAATAATTAGAAACAATAAAAAAATCTTTACCACAAACTGCAAAAGATTTTTAAGTTTTTTGATCGTTTCTAATCTCCAAAACCACATTTGAGCAAATGGATAATCTTTATCAACAAATAAATAATTTATACACCTCTTCTGTATCAAATCAAGAGGTAGCATCTATTTTGTTGTAAGAATTAGTCCGGTTCTGTTAATTTTCCCAACTAATATTGTGAAATCCGTGAATGAATATGCGTGTGTACCTTTTAGCTCGTTAGAGATATTTAATCAAGTTGGAATTCTCAACAAAAGGACATGTCTGTTTAATTATTTGTTATTCCGGATTTATTTTCATTGAACGTTGAGTAACCGGCTATTTTTGTTATGAATTCTATTGATAACTGTATTTATATGGGCATAAAGAAAATTTCTAAATGTACAAATACAAGAAGAACTTTCCCAATGCACTTGTGAATACATTGTCAATTGCGAAAGTTTGTTAAATATGTAAATAGGATTTAATTAGGAGACGAGTATTGGATTTGTGACAAAAATGTTCTTTAAAGGCAAGAAACTGTAAAATGTTTACAAATACTAGTTGCTAGGCAACTTACCCGCAGAAAGACAAAAAGTATGAGATTTACCAAAAATGCCAAACTTTTCAATATTCAATAATGGAATATGTTTTCACTTGAAATAATTATGTATTATCAAATTCTAAACATTCCCTTCAAATCTGGATATGCCCAGTTTCCTTACTAAATTACTCAATTTAAAACATAATGAAAATAAAACAGACTGTTCTACTATTATACCACACATTTTTTTACAATAATTTGATAAAAATACCGATAATAACCAATATCACTTGAGATTCTAAACTAAATTGTTCAGAGAGATCATTTTCTTTTTAATCATCTGTCAATTGTTTCGTGTCAATGTAAAGTACCTTAATTTTTTAAAAAACAGAGCCAATTAAAATTCAATCGATCTAATAGACCACACTAATTATTTCTTTGTTTTCTCCACTATCTTAAATATATCCTTCTCTTCTAGATCTGCTTCCGCCAGGTCTATACATATTTTTAGCTTATCTTATGCCTTTCCTATAATTTCTCTTCTTCAAATTTCATTTTTATTTTATTCTTTTTAAATTTTTAAAAATTTTGCTAAAACCAGAGCCTTTATTTTTTTATTACTTTCTATTTCGATAGATTACTTCGATTGTTTTAAACATAACCAAGAGTTTTGACAAAAATTGAACTTTTTAATGATTGTGGAAGTTGTTGGCGTATTCTTTTGGGATTTACTATTGTTTTATTAAAATGCATTATTTTTGACAAATACTCAATTCTTTTGTAATATATCCAATTTTTTGACAATAACTGAAATTAAGAATACGTGGTAGTTATTAACGATTTTTTTGGGAACAACTATTTTTAATAAAAACATAATATGATTTTTCTTGTACTTAATTATTATTAATGAAAAATCCACTGTTTTGTATGACAACAATGATTTTTAAAAAAATTAACTTTTTAATTAAAAATGTAGTTAGTTATAGACAAATTTTATTGGAAATTCCTTGTTTTTGATTAAACTTTAATATTTTATATTTGAAATTTAAGGTTTTTATAAAATCTAGTCATTTTTGACAAAATCTCAATTGTTTTGAAAGGAAACCAACATTTTTACAAAAAATAAAAATCGGATTTTTTAACGGAAACTGTAATTATTGAATAATTCTTTTACTACTTTTTTACTTTTACTATTGTTTCAGTGAAACGAAATTTAGTTTTTTTTTCATGAAAATAAATTCTTTTTGACAGAAACTGAACTGCTTTGTGAAAAAGCCAATATTTTGAACAAAAAGTAAATTTTTTTAATAAAAATGGTAGTTATTGGCCAATTTTATTGGGAACTATTATTTTTTAATTAAAAGTCAATATTATGATTGAAATTAGTTTTTTATGAAAATAATACACTTGTGACAAAAGTTCAAATATTTTGTAGGATAAACAATATTTTTATCAAAAATATTTACTTTTTATGTAGTTATTACAAATTTTCTTAGAAAATTCTCTTTTTTATTAAAATTCATTATATTTGAGATTTGAGTTTGTTATGAAATTAATATTTTTTTGACAAAAACTCAATTGTTTTGTAAGAAAATCAAACTTGTTGGCAGAAACTGAACTTTTTAATGAATATGGAAGTTACTGACGATTTCTTTTAGAATTTACTATTTTTAAAAAAAACTTATGATAAATTTATATTTTTTATTTTTGATAAATACTTATTTAATTCTTATATATAAGATATCCAAGAATTTTGATAAAAATTGAAATTTTTAAAAAATATAGAAGTTATTGATGAAATATAATATTGTTACTGAAATTTATGATTTTATCTAAATTTCATCAATATTCTTAACAAAAACTGAATTTTTTATTTAAAAATACTGTTACTGATACATTTTCTAGGAAATTTCGTTTTAATATTATATTTGAAAATTAATTTTGATAGAAAATCAGTTTTGCAAAAACGCAAATAATTTGTAAGAAAACCAAGAATCTTGAAAAATGCAATTTTTTGAATAAAGAATAAATTTTTTTGGGAACTATTTTTTTTCCATTAAAATTTAATATTATAATTCAAATTTAAGGTTTTCAAGAAAATAATTAATTTTAATAAATAGGTACTAATTGTTTTGTAAGATAATGAAGATTTTTGATATACATATTCATTTTTTAATGAAAATTATATTTATTGATAAATTCTCTTAGAAATTACTATTTTAACTATGACCAAAATTCAAAATTTTTCATAAGAATAAATTATTTTTGACAGAAGGTCAACTGCTGAATAAGAAAGTTAATATTTTTGATAAAAAATATATTTTTTAATGAAAATGGTTCTTAGTTTACTTGAGAACTACTAATTTTTAATTAAAAATCAATATTCCGATTGAGCTGTGAGTTTTTCATGAAAATTAAATATTTTTGAGAAAAATTCAACTGTTTTGTAAGACAACCAATATTTTCGATAAAAATTGAATGTTCTAATGAAAAGGTCGAAGTTATAGACGAACACTATATTTTTATTTAAAATGCAATATTTTATATAACTAAAATTTAAGTATTTCATGAAAATGAATTATTTGTGACATACCTCTTATTAATTTTACCGATTTACTTCTATATATCCTCGAAGTGTTTCGAGCAACGTCTTGTCACTAAAAATTATAATAACAAATTTAATGAAACCGTGGTTGATAAAAGCGTAGGTAGCAAAATGTTACCTGAACATTATTGTCACGTCCAAATTTTTCTTTCTCTGCGAGTTGATGTGTAAACAAAACCATGCATTTGACGAGGAGAAAATACATCCAAATCGTGTTTCGAATCAATAAGGACGTGAATGCGCCATTTAAATACTGGATCTAACTGAATAGAAGAATCAGATGTTACTTTATTGACATAGGCAAATACCAATGTGAAACGTCCTATTAATGAAAAGAAACCGTTTATTCAGACGCTGCGTGTAATTAATAAATTATAAAAATTGGCGTATAGTGGTGAAGATACATCGAATCTGAAATAGCCCTAGTGCGACAATCATTTTTCTACTTTGAACTAATGAACAACAATTTTAGGAATGGCTCAGAAATGTGCACCACGGAAAATTAAAAACTAACATAAAGTGTGAATGTTAGAAACTAATAAAATTTAATTCAATAAAATTCTCACAGTGTATTTCTCGAAATGCATGACACAACAAACTGAATAAAATGAGCTCCTGCCTGTTCCCACTCAATTTGTCCACGCGCATCTTGAAGTCAAGGGCATTCCCAAAATTGGTGAATTGAAAAATATTTGAATTAGCTAAATTTGAACCTTCTTTAACATCACACTATTTATCTGGTATCTGAAGAACTATATTTGCTGGAGATAGATACGAGTGTTCTCGTACATAGGAACGTTGTTCAGTTTTTTTATTCATTATTTTTCTGAAAATCCAAAACAATATTTTGTTATACTATTTCCTTATATTCTTGGCTTTTTGTTTAACATAAAGAGCATCATGTGTTTTCTTGTGCAACGTTAACTCAATGTCAGTCTTGCGCTATTCTTGCTTTTAATTGGATATTTGAATTATCGCGGTTCAGATTTTCATTTAGTCTTTTTATTGTCGAATCTAATTCATCACATTTACTACAAATATCTAAGCTGTGGTACCCAAATGCGATTGTTGAAGTTATTGAGGAAAATACATCTGAAGATTTGAAAAGATACTTTGTGTTTGATTTAAATCAATGTTTAAGTAATTTTTCTAATAAACATAAAATTTCTTTCGATTTATATCGGAATTTAAACAACCATGTTATTTCTAAGCTCTTTACACGATTTTTATAAAACGTATATTTCCTTCTTTTAATTTTCTATTTCTTTGTCGTTGAAGAGGGTCTACAGAAATTAGTGGAGAAGAATGAGAGTCTTGTTCGTTCTTTGTTAAAAATGAATAAAAAACAACCTTTTTTCTTTCATCTTTCAAGATTCATAAAAACAATCAAAATAATTAAAATTATTATTCCTTATAATGATTTTTATACATTAAACATTTTCTAGATATCTTGTCTCGTCTCAACTCGAGATTCGAGACAAAATGTTTTTGAGACGATACAAAATAATCTCGAGATGAGAAGAAGTGCTTGTTCTTTAGTAGAAACTTTATTTTTCACCGTTTAAAGTTATGTAAATCAAGGCTTATACAAGAACATTTTATTAACAGTTAATTAGTCTAAGTTTTTGGGTATTTTTATGGAAGGTACATACAAGTTAGAAGAAGCACCAAAGAAGTACGGGCTAAAAATTAACCAAACGAAGATAAAATATATGGTGAAAAACAAGAAGGTAATTGAAAAAGAATATGAGAAATTTAAATCAGCAGAAGACAGAAAATATAATATAGAAAAAGTGAAAAAATATTTGGGGCAGTGCTGTAAAGAAAAATGGGGAGGAAGCGAAAATAAATAAAAGATTAACAATTCCAAAATTTACAGAACTATAATTTGGTCAATTGTAGCATATGGGAGCGAAACATGGGCTTAAATAAAAAAGGAAGAAAGAACATTAGAGATATGGGAGAGCAAAATACTAAGGAAAATTTATGAGAGAAAAAAGACAAGCGAAAGAATGTGTAGAAGAAGAACGAAACAGGAATTAAATACCTTGTTCAACTACCCTAAAATAGCAGGATTTATTAGAGGTTGAAGAGTACGATCGATGGGAAAGAATATAGAAAGATACATATGCAAAAAAGGTTATTATGGAAGGAATAGGATGGAAAAGAAAGGGAGCGCGTCCTAAAAGAAATGGATAAATTCAGTTATAGAAGATATTAATAAAATAAAAACAGATTGAAAGAGGATGACAAAAAATCATAAATTATGTAGGTTGTCCGCGAAAATAATGCACATATTTATAGATGAGATATAAAAATGTATGCAGAATAAATATGTCTTATAATTTTTTTTCTAAAATCAGCCGTTTTCAAAGAAATAAATATTTGTATTTAGACCTATCCGAATATTATTTACCAAAAAGCAACTAAAGCCGGAAACACAGATAACTCAGTCAAGTATAAACAATGGTTTTTTAAAGGTTCCAAAAATATGTTTTTATTTTAGTACATCTAAATTATTTAGAATGGTTGAAAAATTTTATTAGAATATTTTGTTGCAAACGACACGTTCTACAATACTATTTGAAAATTTGTTTTGGTTTATAATTTTCAGACTATATTCATTATTGTTATTATTTAATCAGCTTGCACTTAGAAGACTTTTTACGAATGAAAATGTTAAATTTTTTATCAAAACGCCCTGTTGAAAATCGTAATAATCCTGTCCTGAACAAAACGCAATAATCAATAAAAATAAAATATATTGTCCGTATAGGAAGGAGTCGAGCATTACGGAAGCTCGAGCCGGGTCGGGAAAGGGAGGAGAAAATATTATGGGGGATTCGAATTGTGACGTGGCCCACTTGAGATAACGTGTGTTTTGAAGAGGTCTGCAGCAGGAATATAAAACCTTTCAGATTTACCCTTGGTCCCTTTTATGTGCCACGATGGATTCGCTCGAAGAAGAGATGAAAATTATAGGAATAAAAAACTTGTATCCGCCTATAGCAGCGAATTCAAATATTTGCTTTTCTGATGTGTGCTCATAACATTAGAACAGAATAAATACTATTTAAATGGGAGCTACTGATGCATAAAGCACTTTGCTGGAAATTACTTTAAAACGCAGCGCTTGTGTTTTTGTTTGTTGTATCGAAATTGCAAATTGTATTTTTATTATGTTTATTTATTATATTACGTTTCTGAAGTTGTTGGAATTTTGTGGAATGCAAATTAAGTTACGTAATTTTATTTCTAAAAGGTCTTGATCGAAATTAAAAGTGGTATTTTACACAACGTACTAAGTTTTATGACCTTCGGAATTAAATTAAAAAAGTAATGTATATAGAATTACCTATAAAAATGTGATAAAACATAAATATAGAATTTATTAAATCTATTAATAATCTGTAAGTATTACAGAAATCTATTAAAGAACTTAAAAATATTGTTAATTTATTTACAATTTTCATGAATTAGATGAAAAGCCGAATGTTACCAAATAAAGAGAAATCTGTCATTTTTTAAAACTATATGTCAAATTTATAAAATAATAGAATATGACAAGAATTTGATTGATCCAAGTTGTAAATACTGTCGATAATACTAAAATAACGCGATTTCTTTGAACTTGCACTTTTTTCACTTTAAAATATAGTTGAAAATTATGTTATTTTGACAATGTCGTCTGAAAATGCCATTCTTTGACCTCTATAATAGTCCTGTTCCATTTAGCTTTGCTCTTTGAATAGTATATTCAAGTACATATCCCTTGCTTTAATCTTTCCAAATTTCTTTAAAATTTCTTGTTATTTCGTTTTTCGTATTTTAACACATCATTCAGTATCTCCAAGCATTAATTTTACCATATTCGCTATTTGCATGCTTACACCTAGTTCTCTTAATGCTACTTATAGTTTACCTCTTCTTCTATCTTGTTGAGCGTGAATATCTGATCTACCACGGATCTTTCCTTTCTAAACTCACATTGATATTCACCCACAACTTCTTCCATCTTAGCACTCAATAAATTCATTATATGTGAAACAAGGATTTTCACAGATAGACTTGTCACCCTTTTTGTGGAAGAGGTATAGTACGATTCTCTATAGTTTCTCTTGCAACCAGATCTCTTTTGTTAGTTTGTACGTGTATGCAATTAGCTTTTGCCCTCCATATTTGAACATATCTGCTGTTATGCCGTCACCTCCCTATACATTATTTCTATATATTTCGGTCTTTGGTTGGTATCCTCTTTTTTCTATGTTGAAGCCTTGGTACATTTTTCGTATTTCGTTTTTGTCGTACTTTTCCTTCGTTTCTTGTATCGCAGTTCATAATATTTACTTTTTTTCTCTTAATTTTTTTTTTATAATTTTTCTTTGCTCTCTGCATTCCTTCCTTGTCTTTGATTTCATCAATAGATTGCCTTTGCTTCGTCCCCTTGTAGACTGTTTAACTTTTTTTGTTTCTTGCCTTCTGTCGATTCTTTGGTACAAGTATCTCTTGTTTTGTTTGTATTCCTAGTAAGAAATGATCTGTATCAGCATCTGATTCTTTATAACTTCTTATATTATTGATTTTTTTAATTTTTGGTTCATAACAAATATCTGCAAGGGCAATTGAAATTTTCTTGGTATTTACACTTATCAGCACTTTATGTCACCTTTTCCTACTCATTTCCACTTTTCGTAAGGCGCAATTTTATTACCTGACTGTTTAGAGTATAACAGTAAAAGAGTTTCTTGGCTATATTTTGTAAGATTTCTGACACTTTTGAAAAATTATGTATATTTTTACCTAAACCTAAACCGCTCTTGATCGTATTGACCATAATATGGACTTCTTTAAATCTGAAAAAAATAATAGTTTTGTTAATTTTACAATAGAATAGATAATAAAGTAATTATAGATTTTTAACATATCTAAACGAATTTCACAGATTTTTGAAAATTTTATAATATATTTACTATTTCGTTTCGAAACGAGATCAAATCTGTAGTCACAGTCTCGAGATGTTTTGAAAAATTTTAATATTTTGTTTATTTTTATATGTACAAACTGCACGTAGTATAAAAAATGATTAGAAAATATTCATTTTCCCTAAAAGTTGCAAAACAATAAATATTTTAAAGTACTACTAAAAATTCAGTACTCTATACTCTATAACATTTATTTGACTAATGAAGAACTAGATTAACATTTTTTATATTTTTATTGTAAAATGCATGTTTACGAAAAAATAGTTTAGGCATTATGGGCCTTAAATAAAAACTGTCTTGTCTTGTTTCGATATCCGACTAGTAATTTCTCGTTTAAAAAAAAATATCTCGAATTTCAGGTCTTTTCTTGTCTCGTGGCCACTCTAATTAATACATACGTAAACAACTTTGAACAATATTGGACTAATTAAAAAAAAGTTTTTATGTGTTTAAGAGTATCAAATATAAATAGCTTTATAACTTCTTTTATGGATTTGGAAATTAGATACATAATTTTGGCATATTAATAGATTTTTATCATATTTTTGACACATCTGGCAGATCTTCAGCTTATCTGCGACATTTTTAATAAATATTTCAGTGTATTATCAAATTATCAATTTATTTATAGCAAAAAATGATAAACATATTAAATGATATTTAGTTTTCACTTGCCAGTAGCAAAAAGGAAAAAGAGAAAGTAAAAGGAAGTTTAATGATAAACCCACTTGTAAATATCTCCTTACCGTCGCACATCAAATGCAAGATATTAATCAATCAAAGCTAATTTAATAAACGGCGGCGACAATTTCCGACGGAAACAATATTTTTTATTTAGATACAGGAGCTTCAACCTGTAGATTCATTTTATCCTTCAATTTTAATCTATCCCTTAAAAATTTTTGTTCAAAATTCATAGAATTCTTAATAGAAAATGTTAAAAAAACTTTTCTACGATTTAGCAGGCATTAAATTACACGGGAAGAAATTTAAAAACGTAGTTTTCATTTGAAGCTAGAGGATTGTTCAAAAACCAATTTCCGAAAAACTACCTGTACAAAGCTACAATTCTATTGCAAAGCAGCCAAATGTTAATAAAACTTTTCTATGATTTAGCAGGCATTAAATTACACGGGAACAAATTTAAAACCGTAGGTTTCATTTGAAGCTAGAGGATTGTTCAAAAACCAATTTCCGAAAAACTACCTGTACAAAGCTACAATTCTATAGCAAAGCAGCTAAATGTTAATAAAACTTTTCTATGATTTACCAGGCATTAAATTACACGGGAACAAATTTAAAAACGTAGTTTTAATTTGAAGCTAGCGGATTGTTCAAAAACAAATTTCCGAAAAACTACCTGTACAAAGCTACAATTCTATGGCAAAGCAGCCAAATATTAATATAGCTTTTATATGATTTAGCAGGCATTAAGTTACACGGGAACAAATTTAAAAACGTAGTTTTCATTTGAAGCTAGAGGATTGTTCAAAAACAATATGTACCAAAGTATCAATTATATAATAAAGCAGTAAAATATATTCTATAATTCAACAAACTTTAAACAACACGAGGAACACATCTTAAATTTTAATTTCTCCTTTAAAGCTAGTAGACTGTTCAAAACACAAACTTCCAATTGAGTTACTTATACAAGCTTATATATGTGGCAATGGAACCAAATTTTAATAGAAAACTTTTTTCATTTTCATGTATTTTCTCTGTTTGCAGTCTTCGAGCTCCCCTCGTCGAGTTGCAGTCCCAGTTCTAGTCAAAGACGGCAAACCGTGCTCCGGAAGCAGCAACAACACGAACCAAACGACCACCTCGGCCGCCTCCACGGACACGTCCAGAACCCAGCAATCGCCCGCCTGTCAGCCGTCGCAGCAACAGACCCAGTGCATGGCCAACGGCGGCTTAGCGATGGCCTACAGACAACAAGGCAACTACCAGCAACAGTGCGCCGGTTATTTGCCGTTACAGACGCGAGCTTGGTAGTACGAAATGGAAAATTTGTGTTACGAACAGTTCGGACTCGTGTACTGCGGCGACATGTAAAGGAATAGAAAGAGTAGTTGGACCTTTGACGCGAAAATTTTGAGTGGACGAAAAAATGGCGTGATGCTGTTGAGGATATTGAGCTGTTGTGTAGATAGTATTAGAGAAATGTCAGTTGATTTTAATCCTATGTTTCATTATAGAGTTTGTTAGAAAAAGGAACTCTCGCAAATATTCTCTATGATATCGAGGAATCTAGAAGAAGGAATGTAGGTACTTAAGCTAAGGATTTCCCTAAAAAGTTTTGTAATATTGAAGCTGATTTCTAATGAATCTGTTGTAGGTCAATCGATTAAAATCTTTGAATAAATGCTTAACGTCTAACTCGAGGGTTAAGTCTTAATTTGGAGTTTAATCCGTGGATAATTTAGCAACACTGCGTATCTCACTTGTTTGACAAAATATGATTCTTCTTGGTTTTTCGCGTTTTTTCGATCTGTGATCGTCAATTTTACAGTTCCGCCAACAGAAATTTAGATATTTAAAAAATGCAGCATTGTATATCTAGACTGTTACACGAACACAACGTATTTTAGTGTTTTATGACCGTCCTTAAAAGTTGGAAATATTAAGATACGTGTGTTGCAAAATTATCAACGAAATATGAAATCAACGTCATACTTCTCAATGTCACACTTGAGTTTTAACATAGGTATGTAGTTCATAAATCGAAGAAAAAAATAAAACTATAACTTGGGTATCAAAATTGATTCTGGAGCTGGTCCCTAACGCAAGAAGAAGAAACATTTAATGTCGCGTTTGGTTTTTAATGTACAGCTGGATATGTAATAAACAAACATGATTGAAGTTAAAAACAAACACTTTCTGTATAATAAAAAAAAACGCAATCAATGCTTTTATAAAGGAAATTTTGGTTAAGTTACAAAAAAAAATGTTTGATATAAAGTAACCTATGCTAATCCTATTATATTTTGCAAAATGTAGAATAAGCTATGATTAAAATTAACGCAAAGAATAAACCAAACTGTGAAGTAAAAGAGAGGGCAAATTCATGAGGGAAAAACAAGAATTAGCTTAGTGCGGGAATAGTGGACTAACCACTATTTTTTTTTGTAAGAGCATATCTTCGGGTTTTTAAATGAGAATTTTCGTTCCTTTTTTGCTTTGATTCCCGATTTTCTTGCAAAATCTTCCATTCTTTTCCTTCACAGTCTGGGTTTTTCTCCCAATTACTCGAGTGACGAATTACATCTTGAAAAAGCCATTTTTGGTTTAGCCTTTTCAATATTTTTGTTCTTCACCAATTTTGCAAAATTTAATGGAGTCAACTTGGCGTTCTCTAAACAGTTTTTTGTAACTCGCAAAACCGAATTGTTTGCATTTTTTTGTTTTCAGATTTCAACGCAACGTGTCAACAGTTTACACATTCTCTGTTTATAAAATAAATTTTGAAGCTTTCTATATATACGAAGTATTTATTTGCTTTTAACTTCAAATATCTTTGATTACTACAATATTTTACCCGTATTTTGGCCACCAAATTTATCAACAATTGATTCATTAGTAAATAAGCCAGATCAAATACAGGGTGTTTGGACACTAGCTATTTTATTGTATATATCTATATCATTGTGATTTCGCTAACTGTAAATAAATCTTTGTAGTAATTATAAATGAAAAAATTGACTAATACTGTAATTTGTAAATAGAATATATTAAAGTAAAACTTTTTCTGCCTTTATTGTATCTAATAAAAAATGTATCTAGGGCGTAAAATTTGATAAAAAAATAAATACATGACAAAATTTCGATTTAGATTTTCAAATTTGGAATTCATAAATTTTAGCTTTTAGAACTTTGAGTTTATGTTATTGTTTTTTCTAAACAGCTTTCATATATTTGTACTAATTAAAAATTAAAGTAATATATTCTGAAAAATAAAAAATAAAAAAGTCACAAATTTAAGCGTGTTTTTTATTCACTATTTGATAGATTTTTGATAGTAATGAGAGGTTTCTTGTCAATAATGCGATAAATACGTCAAACCGTGAATAAAAACGCCATTGTCTTGTAAATATTTTAAAATAAGAAACTATAATTTACGCCTTGTACTGTAATCATAACAATACAGAATGTCGATAAACTTTCTTCACAATTGAAAACTAAATTTTAGAGCTCGTTTTAAGTTCAAGTTAAGTCACCTTTTCCAAATTCTAGCTAGAGCTAGAGCTCTTTAAAAATAGCTACAATTGAAATATCTTTAAAACGGTTTTCAGTACCTTTATTTTATATATATAATTATGAATATAATTTAATAAATCGGTATTCACGTCATATGGTTGGGTCCATGCCACGAAATAAATGTACAGAATGTTATCATTTAAAAGCAAAGCGTCGAGAAGATATTCTAATTAAATTGATGCTAGGATACCATCTTTAAAGAGTTCTAGCTCTTTTAGCGAACGTTTTTGGAGATGGTCAAACGAAATAAAATGAGCTCTAGAATATGAAGTTTTCTTCTGTAAAGAGAGTTGAGGACACTCTGTATAATATAGGCGAAAAAGTAAACTTTATTGATATTACCTTACAGACTGAAGTGCAATTTTTTTAAATAGAAAAGTAATACTCTAAGCAGCTCGTGTAGATAAATGCTTGCTGTAATTAATTATAAATAATAAAGGGACAAAGGTGTTTTGCTCACGTCTATTTTAAAAATTCTTGATCAACGAATATTTGTTGAAACTTGCAATAAAGCTGTCCATTTCATTGTAAATAGTAAATTATTATTAGACGTAGAAAATTTTAAAAAATGTGTACAGTATTTCGATTGTAGAATCGAAAATTAGTTATTAGTTGAAATGCACATTCTTGTCGGGTAACTGTGTTTTTAAATCTTAATCAATAAAATGTACAAGCCATCTGAATAACGAGTTTTATTTAAAATATTCCTACAAGCCTCTCAGCAGTTTGTCTAAAAGAGGGTTGCGCAGTAGTCTCAATTTCTGAGTGACCGTAACAGGGTAAAAGATCCCTAGGTTACTTATTCTTATTTGTCGAATTAATATAGAACGAAGTATTTGAAGTAGAAAATATAATATTTCCTGTATACGAATATTGTAAGGAAAAAGTTCCTCAACAACAAATACTATTCAAATAATAATAATAATAATAATAATAAAGCAGGTTGTACTCCTATGTTGGTAATGATTAAAAAAAAACATTAATAACGTTAAAGTATAAGTTGCTGAAACTAGTGTAAAAATTATATAAAAAAATTGTTTTACAATCTATATCGATCATGCACAAAAATTATTTAATGGTCCAAAAAAATGCAAAAAACATCAAACCTAATAGAAATTCCACTCTTCAAAAAAGAATAATGTTTATATTTTCCATAAAATGGAAGGTATGCCGGTAAGAGTCAGTACTAAAAAAAAAATTGAATGGAAGGAGATCAATACATTGTTAAGAACTATTTAAAAAAAATTGGTACAAATGACGAAAAACTCGAAAAAACAGGAAGGAACATAAAATGACTTGACATCAGAGAAATGAGAATATTATATTGTATTTAAAAAAAATTACTTTTCCGTTGTGAAAACCATTAAACAGTATTTTTGTTATTTTAGTATGTTACTTAGTAAAGATCTATTGTAAAAAATGTTTAAAAATAGTAACATTTTTTTATTATGCAACAAAAAACAAATTAAATTTAAATAACTAAATCAATTTGCACAAATTATCTAGTAATTGACTAGAGATCATGCTTAAAGTCGTTTCGACGGAGAACCGGTTGTGGTAAATAATTTTCATTATATAATCACATTTTGTTTAAACCCGCAAAATAAATCACTGAAACAAGGAATATTATCAAAATTCGCGAATTTATCTACTACATCTGCTTTTTCATTACCATAAATACCATTTTGGAAATTTGCCCATATAAATATAGCGTTGTATTTCCTTAGTGAAAGCTGATAGAGTAAATATTTTATTCTACAAATGATGAAGTTTACTGCGTTATTCATTGATAAATGCTTTATGCTTTTTAGTACAGATATTTCTGAGACAATCTCACTCTTATACCAATTATCACACTTAAATCGTACACGTGCACTCATTATCCTAAAACGCAATAATTTGAAAGTGATCTTTAAAATTATCAAATGCAAATCACGTAGCCTTTAAACCTTCGAGACTTTTAATATAGAAACACTTACTCAATCATCAACTCTTGACCGAAGAACATCTAGTAAAAATCCTCGCACTCATCGGCTTTGATATCAAACATTTTTGCTCCGAAACTTTTAAAAAATAGTAACAGACAATTAATAACGTTGTTAATTAGAAATAAAAAGTAGTGTGAATGAAGAAATAGTGAATAAATAACAAGCATCACATTTCAAAATTGTGCTAAAAGTGCTAAAAACTGTTTAAAACACCAGCAAGCAACCAGCCACAGTCCCTCTGTATCAAAGAAAATTTGTAGAAAACACACATTTTCTGTTTAGATAGAAAATTATTTTAGTGGGGAGATATAGGAAAGAATTAGTTGTATTCAAATGTACTGTTATTAAGAGATTTATGTAATTAACAACCACCAGAGTGAATATTTTCATTTTTAAGAGATGTTGCACTTTAAATTATTCAAAACTTTTTTTTGCAAAAACGGTGTGAATATCGAAAAAAAATCGTGGATGATCATATGCTTGAAAACTCCATTTAATGCCTTTCTAATGATGTGCCACACATGGTATATTCCCTATTTAAAATTAAGGGGTTGGGGAAGTGGAAGGGAGGGGGTTAACAAATGGCAAATGTCTGTATCGTAAAACTGTGTCCCCCTTAGAACAAAATTCGACGTGTTTCAGCATTTCCTTAAAATCTAATGATAATCTAATGCCAAATATCGGAGAGGACTGTTTTCTGTGGCCCACTCTGTATACAGAAATTATAACTTCTCAGATATCACAACAACATCAAATATCAAAGAACAAACAACAACAAAAAATTTCAAACCTGTAAATTTTGCATTAAATCCGCAACTGTACATTGCTATATAGCTATAGTATCCTTAAATTGCGTCTGTGTACAGTTTCACATAATTATCCATCGATTTCCTTTCGAAAGGATGATCCAAATAAGCTCCAATCGTCCGAGACTGGTATTTACATAAGGACAATTAATTGCTTCACTTGAGTGACAAGTGCGATTGTTCCGTGAAGCGAGCATTAAATAACGTCAAATCAAATTCATAACACCTCGATTGTGAAAAAGGTGCTTCGTCATTCTTCTTCGAATTCCTATGTCAACAACGCGAAGAACAATCGTCAGAGTGGTGAGGGAGGCCATTATAGAGGAAGATAGCGTTATTGTGTACCTTTGCAACAAATTGACGTATAGCCCAAAATTTGCTGCCTAGACTAAGTACACATCATTATTAAATGACGCCTTTAAAGACAGTGGTGCACTTATTAGGAGAATTTGTTTATAAAAGTTCTTAGTTGAGAAATTAGGGAAACGCTCGTTACTTTCATCCAAAGAAATGCGAACAAATAATACGACCTGAATGTTTTATATTTGTACAATGAAATAACCATCACACGGTGTGCTATTCGTTAAAATATGGAATTTTTCACTTCTTCTTCTATATTTTCGATTTAGAGTTTTACAATAGTATTGTCATGTTTTGGGTTATTTTTGAATAAGTACATGAACATTATCTTAAGGGGGGTTTAACCCTCTAAGTAACTTGGTTAATGGAAAGTAAAGAGGGTTGGTAATAACAATAACAATTTATTTACAAGTCTTACAAAGTATAAGGGCAACTTACAATTTTAAACAACTAATACATTTAATCGCAGGGGTAGGCACTATCAACTTCTCGATCGTCCGAGAACTGAAACTTAACTTGACTTGACAGAAGGAAAAAAGAATGAGAACCACCAAAGAGGAAATGGAAAAGGGGCTGAAGAAGATGTGAGAGAGAGGAACATGAACAATTGGAGAATAAACCGAAAGGCGTAGAAAAGTTATAGCCTAAAATGCCTATTTTAAGTTTAAATATACAGGGTGTCCGCGAAAATAATGCACATATTTATAGTTATAGATACATTACACATTTCCAACAATCTTTGGGACACTGATACAAAACATCGCGGATTATATTAATTAACATACCGTCATATTCGTGATTTCAATAAAATGCTTTTTTTCACTGAATTTAAAACGATTAAACGATCTGAATCTTCCGCAACTTAAGACAATTTTAAGATTCATCATGTAGATATTCCTTGGTTACATAACACATATTTTTATTAAAAGTGTCATGTGTTGCCACGTATAAATTTCCGAGTAAACTAATGATGTTAGAAAACATTTTATTAGGATATTTTCTTGCAAATGACCCGTTCTACATGCCATTTACTAACATGCATTATTTTCGCGGACACCCTGTATATAGCTCCTTTTTGGTCTGTTTCATTAAAAATATTTTTTTTTTATAATTTTCACTGAAATTTTTTAGTATTATTTTTGGTGCATTGCTTTATACCGCTTAAATTTTTGGCTAATCGCACCATGGTCACAACAAGTAATTTTTGAATTGTCACATTACTTTTGGCATTGTTGCGACAGTTTTCGCCTAAAAATAGCAATTTACGAATCATTTAATGCTGCCACTTTTAAAAATCTATTTCACACTAGACTTGCAATGTGCGTACACTTTTGGGCGCGCTACTGCTTAAAATCCTATGAGATTTTTCAGTAATGACAACCAATAAAGCGCCACCTATTAAGTAAGTTATGTCTTCTTTTCTTAGGTACTCATTATAACTTCTACCTACCACACGTTGGTTGAATGTTCATTCTTTCAGAGATACCACCCACAGAGACGATGACTGGCCCAGTCGTCCCTTTTGCCTTTCTTCCTTTCTTTCCTTCTTTTATTTTGACGTGTAGGATGGGTGTTGACTTTAGACCTCAATGGAAACGTTGATGCCTTTTAGGGTTAATATTTTAATCAGTTCTTCGCATGCCACAGGTTTCAAATTATTATGTGACCAAACTCGTAGGTGGATGACAGAAAATAAATATTTCGGTATATTTTGTATGTTATTGGTATAAAAAGTTGAAGCACAATCGCAATATGGAATATGTTAGGACTCTTCAATATGTTGTTGCATTATACTTTTTATATACAGGGCAAAGCTCGATTAATCCGCTATTATTGAAGTTACGAATAAAAAGTTTTTACAAAAAGTGTAGGCAGTCTTCAGATTCACATTTTAAAATTAGTCCCAAATATACAGTGTGTTCAAAAATCATATATTCAAAAAAATGTGATTTTCAGGTGGCTGTAGATCCATTTATAAAAAAATCAAAATATACGGGGTAATCTATTTAAAAAAACATGCGTTCCTAAACAGTAAAATGTGAATCTCAAGACTGCCTACACTTTTTGTAAAAACTTTTTTTCGTAACTTCAATAATAACGGATATATTGTACTTCGACTCACTAATGCCGCACCTTGTATATCCTGAAATAAAGTTATAAATATTGATTCTATTTAAGAATTGAAGAGGGCGTTTTTTTTTAAATTGAATTTTTGTTGTTAATTCACAACCTATTCTGGGGCCCTCAAACAACAGTTTTTAATTTTTTTCTTAAGTAATATGATTGCAAGAAACAAATTATTTTCATGAATCAATTACAATTACCAACTGTTATTTTAAGTATATAGTTTTTTCACCCATGAGTGCTCATCACAAATGAAACTAGACACCCTTAAAGTATGTTCAAACATTTTTATCACATTCTATATTATATAGTGTAAGAGAATTTATACAGGGATGCTTCTCTAGATAAGTAAATTTTATTTCAAACGAAAAATTAAAAATCTCGCCGATACCATTTCGTAACGCCCAAAACGCTGATAAATTTTGCTTTGAAGCTAAAAATTGTCTCCGGAAAAATAAAAAGTAGATGAGTAGATTCAGTTTTCTCTGCTCTTTCGAATTATAAAAACCAATTTAAAAAAAATTAGATATACAGGGTGCTGGAAAAACGAATTTTTAATCTTTTTGTTAAACTGGTCCTGAAATTTCTTTTGGTAATACTTTGGTAGATGTTTCAGATAATAGTTATTACGCGTACAAAATATCAAAATAATATTTAATAATTAAAAACATATGATAAGTATTACGAAAATTAAATTATAACAAATTTTAAAATAAATTTAGGATCTTTTTGAAAAGGGTTTATCCGAAGTAACTTCAAATTCATGAGTCCAACAATTTGTTAATAGCATATTGGCTAATTTCAGTAAATAGGATTTAATTCAATTAGAATTTCAATAGTCTAGCATCATATATTTAATTTGTATAGGAATTTATGTTATAAATAATACTTTGGAAAGAAATTTATGAATATGAAGAAAAATTAAATTAACTAATTTTAGAATCATACTGCTAATTTAATAATAATTAATAGCAAAAATCAAGTGTCTATTATTAATTTTTCGGCTGTGATCATTACTTCTCTTGTGTACTTATTTGTGCACAAAAAATGTGTTTGTAATTATTAAATTATTCAATAGTAAAATTCAATTAATCGTCGACCATTGTTAATTCCAACGGTTTCTCCATGCCTGTCTATTGTTTTCCCTATTTAAATCCCGTATTAATTACAGTATATCAGCTAAATTGACAAATAATATTAAAGAAATTTTAGCAACTTTATCAGAAATAGCTTTAAAATCACATTCTAATAAGAAGTTCTTCTATTACAAAAAATGAAAAATTTTCAATTTGATTAAAAATTTAAAACCTGTCAAAATTAAGAAAGAAATTAATAGTGATATATTAACTTTAAAAATTATAAGTAATAATTTAACAGTTACAAAATGAGATAAAGTTAGTGTAACCGTCATTTTAAATACAAATAATTGCAAATCTAAAATAAACGAATTTATTGAATAAAGTAATTTAAAAATTCTCAGTAGAGATCTAACCAAAAAATTTTCAGATAATGTTAGGGCACAAGTTAATCAATCAAAATTCCTTTCTAATGACTGATAAAAAATATATAATTCAAAAAATCCTCAAGCACCAAAATCGTATGGTGCAATTAAATTAAATAAAGATACAAAACCAATTAGGCTTGTAGTTTCTTGTATCAATACCCCAAATACAAAATTAGCAGAGGTTCTTTATTAAACTTTAACTGATTACAAAATATTCAGTAAAAAAGTCTTTAGATTTAATACATAAAATAAAGCATGATATTAATAACTAAAAAAGAAAAAACATTAACCAAATTTTAATTAATAAAATTATAAATCTATTTAATGTATGTGTCAATAAAAAAAATGTTTTTGATGATACATTTTATATTCAAAAAGAAGGATTACCTTTGGGTAGTCCTATATGACCATTTTTGGCAAATATTTTTATGGATAATTTGGAACAAAAAATGCTTAATTTAAATACCTCTAAAAATGTATTGTTTTGGTATAGATGATGTTTTGGCTGGTTTTACGAATACTGATAGACAATTGGATGTTTTCTTTAATTTCATTAACAATTTACATCGAAAAATAAAATTTACAGTTGAAATTAAAGAGAAGAGTTCTATAAAATGCTTAGAGATAAATATGAAAAATATAAAATGTAATCTTCAATATTCAATTTATCGTCAATTAACTCATACAAACATGACTGTCCAATATAACTCAAATCACCCTACATCACATAAAGACTAAATTGTCCGGATTGTAACGCCTTCTATCTTGACCAGACCCTTTTGAAATTTTAACATGAGGTACTGTGAACACTTAAGAGCTTATAGATTAAAACAACCGGATATGTCACATTACGCAAAACACCTCATTGACACTAAACAAAAAATCTACAATTAACAATACAATTTAAACAACAGTGGAGGTGTCGCATTTAAGTGACAGAAAAGAAGAACTTGATTTTTTGACAGAATATGAAATCAAGAAATATCTAAAGTGTCCTCAGTATATAGTATTGAATGAACAATTAAACCTGGTATTACCTTTTGGACTAAATACCTGTATAATATTAAGCAAATTTTTTTTAGAAAAAGAAGAATATTACCGCACATATTCCTTAATAATGAAATGTTTATGACATGAAGTCTAGTACGCTTATTATAAACCTGTCACTCTTTGAAAATGCGATTTAGCGAAACCTGGTTAGAAAAATATTTAAAAATAGTTTTATAATACTGTGGAAATTCGAGATAAGTATAATTCATCTTTTATATTTATAATGTCAAATAAACTTTTATTATTTTATGTTGGTATAAGTAACGGTGTAATATTTATATAAAGGAGGTGCATAAAATATTCTAAAAGTGACATTGATTTGGACATCGTGGGACATATAAACCTCCCTCTTGTAAGATATTCGTTTAGGTTAAAAGCGAGAGGGGTAAAGTCAGTGTCGCGGATATCGGCCCGAAAAGATGGAAAGAGCTGTTAGCGACACTGTGTCGGATGTGTATTGATTGCTCCATAAAATGCTGTTGGCCAGCGCTGCTTTTGACGTTGGAGATTTATCAGTCTTTATATGACATACAGTGGCAAAATCGGCCAACGCCCACAAAAACACTCGCGCTCGCTGCCGGACCGACGGTATCATGGGGAAACCCACACATCGGGGGTTTGATTAATTGATATTAATTGGGTTTCGGGGGGATGGCTACTTCGCTGCAGACGCAGGGCGAGCTATAAAATAGCTAGAATCTATTTTCTCGTTTCCTGGTCTATAAAAGTGCGTAGTCTGGGAATAAATAAAACCTGTTCCCTGCCGAAATGAACAGGTAGGTATATTGCGCGATTTAACACAGTAAAGATTATTGAGGGATTATCGGGGGAGAAAACGGAGATGATTGAATATAACGAGCGGGAATTTGGGGTTGTTTTAATATTGACTAAGTCCTGTTTAACTTGCCGTCGTCGATATTTGCCGGAATAATGGCATTATTTCGGTATTATCCGGATTAATTTTTGCAAGCTCTTCGATTAAACCATGGGAGCCCAACGAACCAAAACAGTACGGATTGGTATTGAAATCAAACAATGAAAATATACCAAATTAAATAATAATACAAGATTTTTTAAATATTGGCATTTAATTAATGTCATAATTAATTATGCAGGTTAATGTGAAGAAGAATGTAACAATAGACTGAGAGTAACATTAAAAATTTGCAAATTTAATTGTTTTTAACATTCTAAGAACCTGGAAGGTCTTAATAAAATATTTAAATTTATCTTAGAGTTACAAATCCATAGTCAGTAAGTATAAATCCTGTTAAATACAAATGACATTTAAGGAAACATTTAAAAACGATATTTTGACATTTAAGCAACAGTCGAATTTTAACTGGGAAGGATTTATTACTATGATGCAAGATTGATGCTTCAAACGATAGCAAAGATTAGTTTATAATTATATATATAATTTTTATAGAATAATTAAAAATTGAACAATACGTAGGAGGATTTTCAGAGGTTTTTTATTCTATAAAAAGCTCTTGGTTCAATTTTGTACCTTCGCGCGTAATGAATTATACAAATTGCGGGATATTTGTAAAGAGCCGAAAATTCGTTAACATTCGGGAAGAAAATTCGAGTTGAAAGAAAAACACAGTTTTTGAAAATGTTATTTAAACTTCCTTTCGGAAAGATCCAAGTTCCATGATCGCCTTTAGTGTTCCTTAAATCAAATAAGTTTCACTTGCCCATATTTTGTAAATTCATAGTATTATGCTGAATCCAGTCCAAACAACCAAAACGAAACAAAAATACAACTTTTAAAGCAAAACACTTTATTCTTCGCCCTATATATGATTTACCCCAAGTGCGGTTTAATATTATTTGTTGATTGCCTAATTTAGCAGTAACAAGTATACTCATATACTATGGGCGTTCTCCAGAATCAAATCCGCTGCCTGAAAGTACATGAGTAAATTCCAATTTTCTTCATTTCGTTATTTATTTTTGAAGCATTTTGCGTTTACACATTATTTTTATTGTGTACAAACAAACGATAGAAACTTACAAACAAAATCGTTTCCACTTCGATGGATAGGAAGGGGCGGACCTGTATCGTGGCCTGAAAGATCGCCTGATCTAATCCCCCTTGATTTATTTTTTTGGGGATATTTAAAAAGTTTAGTGTACGCTATTCCTGTAAATGGCCTCGAAGAGCTGCAACAACGAGTTAATCTATAATATCACCAATTCAGAGCTAATGTAAGAGTTTTAGAGAGAGTTCGAAAATCCTTCCGGTAGAGAGTGCCTGTTTGGAAATTTAAATATCTTATCTAACATTATTTCTTTTGATTTTGTTTATAACTTTCTATCGTTTTAAATAACAAAAATAATGCGTAAACGCAAAATGCATGAAAAATAAATAACTCTCTATATCTTCGAGACAGTCAATTTGAGGACATATGTTTATTAAGACTTTTTGACTTATTATGGTCCATACTATATTCTGTTTAAACATTTGATCTTTGATTATTGTAAATAATAACCTCCGTTTTCTCAAAACAAAGCCCAACTAAAAAATGTAAATATTTATAAATTTCCTCCCGATTTTCCTCGCTTCTGTTTACCCTTTATCACCGATTGTCAAAAAAACAAACAAAATAAGAATTTTAATTTCCTCAGGCAGGGCGGCGCGTGCAAATATCGCGGTGTCGCACTTTAGCTATAATATAATATTCATGGGTTCCGGCGAAGACGCAAAGGGGTGTCACGGCGACGTGCTAAATTTGAATGCACCCTCGCCTCCCGCATTATTTCCCCTTTCCCTATTCTTCCTCTTTCCGTTCGCGGGACGTGCCGATATGCCGTCGATCGTCTATTGTTACCGGAAGAACATGTCACAACCGGGACCGTTTGTGGGAGTATGTTTTTACAAAAACGAAATCATTTGCATCGGTCAAAAACTACTAAATATTTTAACTGGTAAAGTGGAATTATTAATAGTCGTAATGGGGTTACAATTCCGTAATTATTTGTATTCAAAAATTGCAAAATCTCAAAAAAATCCAAGATACTGGGCGTAGGTGCTAAAGTATCTACATAAATTTCATTTAAAAGATTCTATACACAGTATATAACGATAAGCCACTTTTAGTTTTTATTAATGAATGAAATGTTTTATTTTTGAGATTATTTTTTTCTCTAAGTTGAAGAAGTTTCAACATTTTTCGCAATTATGTTACCAGATATAAATGAAATTGACTCAGTTTAGTTTATATAAGAAAACTGAATAATTTTAAACATGCTTTTTCATGATGAAATAAGTCACTAAAAATTAATCGTTGCCCGAAAACAAATTTTAGAAAACTAAACTATGCATGAAGTTATGCCGTTAGTAACAATTATTTTTAATTTTTTGATCGCCTTATTAAATCCTCCAATCTCTGGGCTTGTGAATGCCACAGATATTTTGCTAAATTACCAATTTTATTTAGCAAAAACCTCAGTTGGTTTTAAAAATTATTGAAAGCAGGTTAAATTATAAAGTAACTTTAATCGATAAATAAAAAAACATTCTTAAAACCAGATTAAAGAAACCTGCTTCATTTGCAATATTAAAAATAAATTAAAAAATCTGTAATTAACATTCGTCATGTAAAGGCTACATAATAAAAAACTAGATCTTTGGTTATTTAAATAAAAATATACTCTGTAAATCTTCATACTCAAATGCTGAAGACGAATCTTCATTTAGTCAAATAATGAGGGGTCGTAAGGGGGTAACACAATATACTCATCATTTTATAAATACATGCTCATATATTTTTGTTAGTTAATTATTTCTTTGTCCGATTCTACATTATCTTCTTTTTTAAACATTCCAACATTATTTAAAATAACTTGTTACGTTTGTACGTCTAAATCTTTATTTTTAAGTACATACATTTCATTACTTGTTTGTGAAATTTCATTATATTGCGATAATTAACGATTTAGCTACGGTTTCTAAAACGCGACATTTTTAAAGAAAAGTTAGAATTTTAAGAAAACAATCAAATGCGCTACTGCCTGAGATATTAGAATAGGAATGATTTACGACCACAGAAACTCAGTCAAATACTTAAAAATGCGTGGGCTGTTGATTGAAACGAATTGATTTGGCCAACTGAACTTCACTACCTCAGATATCAAGTGATTATACGTGGTACACATAATATTTAAATTCCCATTTCTTATAAAGTTCTTAACATTTACAAGAACTTCGTAAATGGAGTTAAAATTTAAGTTTTGCAATTTAGAATAGAAATACTATACATTTTTATTTTGTGACCATTTATTTAGAATTAAAAAATTCTTGATAACGTATTTTATTTTCGTGGAATTAAATCTGATAGAATTCTCAGTTACCAGTATTATCACCTGCTGTGCTAATTCCTTTATTATGTATAATATTTGAATGTTTACAATTTAGAACTGGCGGTGGAGCTGACCGATCCTTTTCATACAGGTAAAGTTCTTGGCGGAGCTGACAAACTGCACAAAAAATATATCAATTATTTCATACAAATCCATATTGTCTTTGCATAGAGCAACTTGTCAACAATCAAAAAAATCCAAAAGGGATTTCATTAAACGTTAGTCTCTGGAATAAGGGGGGAGGACTGCCGCTCCGGGTGCTCTTCCCTGTTCCCATTTAATATCCTGTAAGTCGATGCCTCTGCCGGTGGCGATATGGATTACGATTAATTGTTGCTAAGTAACCATCGGCAGCGTGGGTCAAGTGGCAAGTCGACGCCCGTGACGCCCTCTCGCGTCTACCTCTAAATCCGAAGATATTGCATTCTTTGCCCTATTAGAGCGCTTCCCTTAGCTGCCAGACAATTAAAACTGGAATTAAAATTAAAAGTTTACCTTTGAATAAACAGATAATCGGCGAAATTTAATTATCGTTCTAGAAATATAAGAAGGAAACTGTATATAGTGTAGAAAGAAATTTGAGCAACACCGACAACTGTGGGATAAGTATTACATTGTTAACCATTATAATCTTCTTATTTTTATAGTATTTCTATTCTAAATTGCAAAACTTAAATTTTAACTTCATTTACGAGGTTCATCCAACATAACTTTCTTGTTACTGTTAAGAACTTTATAAGAAATGGACATTTAAATATTATGTATACCATGTATAATTACTTGATATCTCAGGTAGTGAAGTTCAGTCGGCCAAATCAAGTCTACTCAATCAACCGCACACGCATTTATAAGTATTTGACTGAGTATGTGCAATGTCATCCTTATTATAAAATCAATATTCAATATTTTAGTAAAAGTTGAAATTTCAACACATTAACGGAAAATAATAACAATAACAACAACTGAACCAACTGATAATTTTAAGCTACAAAAGTTCCAATAGAGTCCTGTAATTTTCATACACATGACACTTAGTTAATTTAGAGAACTGTGAACAACTGTTAATTGTTTTTATTATTATAGGTAAGCTATTTAATATTTTCGGGGCAATGTAACCCACAAATCTTTGATTTCTTTATGAGTATGAGATAAGGAATTTTTAAGATGTTGAATATAACATTCTAATATTAAGTATATCCACATTATATAACTTTATCGTAGAATAAAATCGATTTCTGAAGAAAATAACTTTTAGAATGTAATTTTGAATTAAATCCAACGGCCTCAGCGTACTCGCGTAAAATCCAATACAAATAACAATATCGTATTTAAGAATAGAAGAGCTAGGCACTTTATAAATCATTAGTATCATTTTTTTATTCGTTATCTTTCGCAATTTATAAAATTTTGCAATTTATCTTCTAATTTTTACACATAAACTGTTCACTTATTCATTCCATTTTAAATATTTATCGATTATAACCCCCAGATATTTTGTTGACATACTTTCCCTAATCTCAAATGGACATTTGGAATTTTTAAAGAAGTAAACTGTGGTCTATTCGCATCTATTAGTGAAAATGCAATATAAGTCGTTTTATTTATGTTTAATGATAGCATATTATTATCAAACCAACTTTTCACTTTACTTAGACCATTTTCAGCTCTTATTTTAACCTTCTCCCAGGTTTTAGCACTGAAGACCAGCACAGTGTCATCAGCATATGAAATGATGGTTCCACCAACATCACAATCGAGTAAAGAGTTTAGGTAAATTATGAATAACGAAGGCCCAAGTACTGTTCCCTGAGGTACGTCAATTTTAATGTCATCAGGCTCGCTATATACGTCTCTTATTTTTATTTGTTGTTTTCTTTCAAATAAGTAATTTTGAAAAAGTTGTAAGTCTCTGATGTGGAATCGTGTCGAAGGCTTTTGCTAAATCAATAAACAGACCAATGCATTTATTTCCATTTGTCTAAACTAATTTTTAAATTATTTATTAATTCAAACAATGAAATAATTAAAAATATTTCAAAACTAACGAAAATAAATGACCAAGTTAAAAAAATAGGATGCGAATATTGTGTTACCCCCACAACCCATCATTATTAGACTAAATGACGATTCTTCTTCAGAATTTGGATATGAAGATATTATAAAGTGTATTTTTATTTAAATAAAAAAAAAACTATTTTATTAGTATGTAACCTTTACATGACAAATATTGTTTACAGATTCTTTATTTATTTTTAATATTGCAATGGAAGCAGTTTTCTTTAATTTGGTTTTAATAAAGTTTTTTCATTTTTCGATTAAAGTAATGTATCTTGACCTCCTTTAAAAATTTTTAAAATCATCTGAGATTTTTGATAAGTAAAACTGGTAATTTAGCAAAATACCTTTGCCAGCTCCAGGCCCGGAAAAAGAAAGATGGTTTAATAAGATAAAAATAATTGCAACTAACACCAACACTTTATGCCTAGTTTAGTTTTCTGAAAATTGTTCTTGGACAATGATTAATGTTTGGTGATGTAGTTTGTATATATATGTTCAAAATTATTAAGTTTTCTTGTACAAACTAAATGAGCTAATTTTATTGAGTAATAAAATTACGTATAACTTTTCAACTTAGAAAAAAAATAAATCTCATTCATTAATAAAAACCAAAAGTAGATTAGAATCATTCACTATGTACAGAGAATTTTTTTATTATTTACATGAATATTAAATTTATGTAGGTACTTAAGTAGCTACCCTGGATTTTTATGAGCTTTTTTTGTACTATACCATAAATTAATAAAAATCTAAGGCTACTAAAGGGTACGACCTTAATATTAAGTTTCAAAACTAATATGTTTGAGTTAGATCAAAATTAACTATTGACCGAACTTTTGATCAGACCATAATACCAAAAAAAGTTGTTCTTATTAAAAAATGCCGAGCACTTTGTCGCTTTTAACTTAGCCGAAAATACCTCCCAAATATTCACACACGCATTATTTCCAATCCAACTAAACTCAAATTGTAAAAACCTCTCAAACGTCATCAAGTCCGTCACTAACAAGCAAAATTCCTTCAGGGGTGTTCCGAACTATCGGAACTCCCGGTGACTCGCATATCTGGATGAGCAGCGACAAAAGGGGACCAGGGACCACCGGGGAGTCCCCGGGAGGCGCGCCACTGTGGTCTTCGCTCCCACACGAAGCACTCAACTGCGAATTTTTGATTCCGATACAGAAATGCACCCGTTCAATGAAATAAAATTGTTTTACATGGAAATGACAGGGGTTGCTAGAGAAATTGAAGATTTTTTGTCGTTGTCTACACGGGGTGCGGGATCTTGACTTCGTGATTTCGAGGTACTTGAGAAAAATCGCAGAAGTTCGTATGAATAACGATTGATGTGAATTGAACGGCCGTTATGATAGAGTACAAATTATACAGGATGAATAAAGATTTTATGATTTTACGTGCCAGTATGTGAACTTTTAATATGCCTAGAGCGAATTTAAAGAGGGGGTTAATTTTTACAAAAAACAAAATATTTATTTTTATGAATCAATTGCTTTGATTATTTACATTATTTTATTTTAATTTTAACAAGTGACCCACATAGCGCACTGTGTCCAGTGAATATTCATAATACATCCATATTTGTGTTTTATTTATTTTATACAGGGTGTCCGCGAAAATAATGCATATCTTTAAATAGTATGTAGAACGTGTCATTTGCAATAGAATATAAATATTCTAATAACATTTTTTGTAACATCATTAGTTTACACAAAAATTTGAACATTTACTCAAACATTTACACGTGGCAACAGCACACACTTTTAATAAAAATATGTGTCATGTAACAGAGGAATACCCACCTGATGAATCATAAAATTGTGTTAGTTTCCGATCGTTTAATCGTTTAAATTTAATGTTTGGTAAAGTAGTTTCAACAATTCAGTCTAAAATGGCATTTTAATCAAGTCAAGAAAATCATGACATATTAATTAATCTAATCCGCGATATTTTGTATCAGTATCCCCGAGATTGTTAGAAATTGTAGTGTATTACTTAAAAAAATGGTGGTAGAAATCGTTCGGGTTTATAATAATTTCCGAGAATATATTTTCACTTTTCTACATCCCCTGTAATCGACCATTCTAAATATCCAGGTGTAATAAAATAAAATCTTATTTTTAGAACGTTTAAAAACCATTGTTTTTATTTGACTGTGTAATCGGTGTTGCAGGCTTTAGTTGCCTTTCCGTAAATAATATTTGGATAAATCTAAAATACCAATATTTATTTCTTTGAAAACGGCTGACTTTGGAAAAAAATGTATGACATTTTTATTGTGCATACGTTTTTATACCTCATCCATAAGTACGTAGTTAAAATAGTATGTAATGCAAATATATTTTTGGGATAAAAAGTCTCTCTAAGTCGAAATTAAAAAGCCATCGATTTTAATCTGTATTTCGCCCATATGCGAAAAAAAAACAAAAGGAGGAGACAGAGATAGCAAAGGGATCGACTGTTGGCGGCGCTGCGAATTCCAGGCCTGCCACATCATCAAAACTGAAAAGGGGAAGTGGAGAGTGCACCACTCGGCAGTTCATACGTGACCTAACAAAGCCCATCGAGCCAGAGCCAGTGCCGTTGTTGATTTAATGATGTCTTGTTTTAATTGCTGACAAATTGCCAATTGCCGTTCTGTCAGGAAAAAACGAACCCTGCGTGTCTTCACTTTCCTCTTCGCTTTGTCTCCTCTCGACCCTTTTGCTTTCCTTGTTCCCAATTAAATTTTCTTTGTTTTCACCAGGTCCAAAATATATTTCAAGACGTAGATTTTTCATTTAACTGCGGCGCTCTTTTTATTGGCTAAAAAGATATACAGGGACTGGTTAAAAAAATGAAAAGTTACCGTTTCCGAAAAATGATGATATAAAAAAAAAATTTGGTTTAATATAGGTATAGATATTGAATGTTCTTTAAACTGTTACCAATCTTTACATTTGATATACAGTTCTTCCAGTAAATTATTGAACGAGCGCCATTCATAAATAATATTATCAAACACATCCCATTTATGTTATCATATCTGTTTATCAATTTTAAAAAGTGTATACCAAATATTTAAAATAGTTTCCTTTAATGAATGAAGCATGTTGTTTTGATGATCATTTATACCCGCAGTACAACAATATAGCATTACAAGCGGTACTAGTCTTACTGACGCATATTTTACAATTGGCTCGAGATTATTGGCAGGGTAGTATTTGAGATGTAATCATTGCTGTTTATTTTCATCTTCGCTTTTAATGCCAGTTTTATTAGTAGTATTTCGTATATATTGTGAAACCGGTTTTCTTTTCAAATCTCTAACCTTGTTATCTATTAGTTTCACAGTAAGTACATATTTTATTTGTACTTTACTATAAAATATTCCTAACCTCCCACTGAAACTTATTATTATTAGTATATAAATCGCTGTCTAAGATTTCTTATAACTGCGATATTTATACAACAAAAATTTTTGTTTAAAAATGTTGCTTATGAGGAAAACAAGGATTAAATGAAACACATTAAACAAATACAAAGCAGAAAAATAATTTTTAAAACACGTGCTACTTATTTTTAGATTATGCCTGGAAAAACTTTAAAATCACAGCTGCAATTAGTTTTAAACTTTTAAAATAAGTGTTCAAAATGTTCTCCATCTGATTTTAGTCCAGGAGCTATAAGAAGACGATCTAAATCCCAGAACTTTTGATAATATTATATACTCATTTTAGTACCACCGAAAAATATTGATCCTACTACTAGAGATAAAGATTTTCTAGAAAACTACGAAAAAATTCAATAATGTATTGATCTTACGCTTTACATTTTTGCTAAAGTTGATTGGGGCTAGTAGTCCAGGAAGGCAGTATAAAAAAATGACATTTTTATAAAATACTATAATATTCTTAGTATTTTATGATCATAAAACACTATCAACATTTTGATTAATTGAACAATAATAATAAAAAATGTTTCAATGAGAATCAGAAATATCAAGAATACCAAGAAGGTTTTGTAGCCCATTTGGTTTTAGAGATACAAGAAAACGAATAACCCAGTAAATATTTTAATATTTGATACATATATTTCTCTTCAATTGCCTAAATGACTTTTAATCAATTCTATGGAAAAACTTTGTACTGAAATGCAAACGATAGTGTATAACTTATTTCTTAGTAGTCTTTGATCCAAAATTGCACAATGTCATATTTGCTACATTTTGCATAATGTAGTACTTTCTAACCACTAAGTAGACAAATGGTATTTCGTTGTTCAAAAAACAAATAACCTAAACCGAATTCCTAAAAATATTTGGTTGGTAAACTATATACAGACATAAATAAAAAACCCAAGTACATAAATAAGAGTTCTCAAAGTTTTATATTTTTTCTAATCTCTGGGAACATCGGTTAACGGTATTACAGCGATACATATTTTTCACATTACATATATTGAGTAAAAAATGCATCTAAGAAAGCAATAAATATATTTATAAGGCAACACTTTTCTTTTCAACTTACTACCTAGCTGTACATTCAAAATATTCTAATAATGTACCTACAGACAGTTCCAAAAATTAAAATTGTCGACTTTCTTCATAATTTCCAAATCAAAAACGTTTTAAAATAGAATCAGAAAATAGTTCTTAACTTTATATTAAACGTATACTAAAATTGAATTGAAATTTACTTAACCTACATAGATTAGTTAAAAATGCTGATGAAGGCGGCCATGTTATGTACATGACAAACTCGTCGTTTCTACTTTAGAATCTAAAACGTAAAAGCCGTAAAACGCTGACGTATTTAATCCCCCGTATCCGAAAAATCCAAATTATGTCTCTTTTGAAATGAAAAGAAAACCTTTCATTCCCCATCATCACATCACGGCCTTCATCAACGAGCCATTCTGAATTCAGTGAATTCTGTGCATCCCAGGGCTCAAGTGGCCTCAGCTACCTACGGCTACAGGGACTCGAGTGCCTATTGTGCAAGCACTCCGAACGCATTGTTCCTGTACGAAAAAAGAACGTACTTATCACGATAAAAAGCCCTAATGCACTATTTATGTGCGCATTGTTAGACGGACGCGACTATCGCCCGATGGGAACTCAATCGGAAGACCAGTCAAATTTTTTAAGCAGGTTGGTAAAAGTAGTCAGAAATTGAAATAATTTTACGAACGCGGAATTTTCTTTCCAATTTCTTTTTCTGTTTTTCATCTGTTTCCTATATGTAGGATAAAAACCCTTAATATCTTACAATTTTTTTGATGTTGTGTCACCTGGTTCTGGTGTAGATCTGCTATCGTCTTCAATTCATCTTCTTCTTCTACGAGGGTTGCTATTTATGTATTGAGAATAGAACAAACAAATGAATTTTATCAAAAATATATTTATTGCTTTTCAAAATATTCGCCTTTAAGCTTTATACATTTTTTCATGCGATTGAACCACCCTTGAAAGCACTTTGTCCAGTCAAAAGATGATGGCTCTAAAATATGGTTTTTGAAGGCCTCAACCGCTTCTTCGGGCGATGAAAATCCTTGTCCACGCAGTTTATCTTTAATTTGTGGGAACAAGAAGAAGTCATTAGGTGCCAAGTCGGGGTTGTAAGGCGGATGACCCATCAATTCGATCTTTTGTGTGTCCAAATACTCGCTTGTTTCCCTTGATGTATGTGAGCTCGCATTGTCGTGATGCAAAATGATTCGTCGTTTTGGATTGGTTTCTCTCAATTTAGCGAAAACTTCTGGCAAGCAAATAGTCGTATACCACGGTGAATTACCGGTCTTTTGATTTTCGAGGGCCACAGTTGCCACATGACCGGTTTTCGTGAAGAACGGATATCCTTATGGTCTATATCCATTCTCTTCAGAATTTAAATGAGTTTGATATTGGTCACTGTCAAACGCTTTCTCTTAGTCGATGAAGCACATCATTACATCTTCCGTCTAGTTATTGCAGTTCTCAATTAGTACTTAGAGTTTCAACTATAGCCTCTCTTGTGCCAAATCCCCTTCTATATCCAAATTGTATCTCTTTCGCATTTTATGGAAATTCTGTAGGGAATCATCTTGAGGGATATATTTATCAAACCATCTAAATTGTAGTCTACTTATTGGGCCTAGGTCTCCATCAGTTTGCCATTTTATTTTTTCTGCTTCGTGGTCAGATATTCCACCTAGCTTCATTGCAGATGTGCAGTTGTTTAAAATTCACTTATTTTAAACAAGTTAAAATAATATTCAACTCATATTAGTATCCCCTAGACATTCTCCAAATATTTCGCTTATAAAACGCAGCTGCATTTTAACTATAACCAATCAACAACTTGCTGATATACGCGAACAATGAAAACAGCCCTAATTGAGCTCAGGATTGACCAATTAGAGGTGATCACTTTAAGAGTTTCAGTCGAAAAATAAACCACAGAAAAGTCACTCAAAACCCACTGAACAGTTAATACACACTCCGCTCAAAAAGAGATTCACAAATCAACAAAACATAAATAAATAAATATAAATCGTCACCCAAATTTTGAGTTTACAAGCTTAATGACTCTTCAAATAAAATGTCTGTAAAATTAAGTTGTGGTTAGTGAAAATTTGTGCAAATTATTTTGAAAACCAGTCAAAGAACTCTATCAAAATGATTGTTAAAGTGTAAATATTGAACCTCGTTATCTCTCATTAAAGTTGTTAAAAATAAATCATTTTATTGATTTGTTCCAGAAGAAAAGCACATAGATTTTATGCACAGATAATTCTAAGCCAGTATCCGCGTAAAGTAGGGTCCACTTTTATGTAAAAAGCAATTATGCTATGCATAAAATTGTACTGCAGCTGTTTGTTCCTTCATTGATTCAGATATTGGTCTTAAGATCTTTTAAAGAGATTTAGAGTATTCTTCTTTCATAATAAATATAAAAAGATAAATTATATTTATCTTGAATTTCCACAGTATTTCAAAGTTATTTTTAAATATCTTTCTCTAATCAGGTTTCGTAATTTCAAAGAGTGACAAATTTCTTATAAGACTTGACTTCGTACCATAAACATTTCAACCAATTATTATCAAGAAATATTTACAGTTTGATTTCTTGCTATATATTTTTCTCTTCCCAACAAAGGTGGTTAATATATTAATTTATTCTTTGTTTTATAACTCTTTGGTTAAGTCTGAGCTTGTTTAGGTTAATTTTTGTAAAAACCCAAGGATATATTAATTGTATAAGTATATTTTGAGCTGTCGAGGAATATCAATAAAGAAAATATCTTTAATTTTAATGTTTGCTGTCTAAATCATTTTTACTCTTTATTTTATTTCCAATTCTTAGTTTTTCTTACTTACAATAACCCTTTGGCAGAAACATTTTTATGTCTCTACTTTATGTTGTTGTTTCCGATTTTTACGGAAACTCTAGTGTTTCACCATTCGCGACTTTATACGAAATATCTGTCAAGTTAACAGTAAAAACCGACTTGCCAGAATTCCGATGCGTCTGCATATTGGTAAATATCGGTTGAAACATTTTCAGCGATACATGCCACTGAATATTAAAAGTATCGGCTAAAGAATGGTGTAAGTAAAAAGGGCACAAACAATGGCGAATCAGTTTCCGTGTCAGTACACTCTAGATGAGAGCGCATAGGGCTCCCTGACGGTGTTTGGAGCACTCTTGTCGCAACTCCGAGAGTTTTCAACCGGTCGACCATTGTGAACTTATGGTAATGCCCTTTGTACGTGTGGATTGCTTCTCCAAGCACTTTTCACTTTGACTTTGGGTCCTTCTTAGCTCTCTATGAGGGTCGACCACAACCCTATCAGATTAACTTAGGTTCGATACACAGTACAAAAGTCGGCGAGGACTAGAAACCGCTTTGAGACATGTTAAGTGCCGTTCCAGCATACTTAATAATTTCAAGTAAATTATAAAAGTAATTTAATTTCATACCCTGAACCCAAACAACACGAACGTCTAATGAATATTCACGACATCCTTGGGATATCCTCAAATATAGAAATTTACTTCGTCCAATGAAGGGAGATATTTTCAAATTATAAACCATCTTGAGATAAAATGAACATCCCTTTTGGGAAAATTGGGTTTGGAGGTTTCGTTTTTGTTAATAAAATGTATGTCATGAACTTTTTTAAAAATATTGAACCTTTATAATTTTATTATTAAGTGTCCGCGAAAATAATGCGCATATTAATGGATGAGCTATAAAAACGTATGCAGATTTAAAATGTTTTATAAAAAAGTCAGCCGTTTTCAAAGAAATACAGATTAGTATTTTACATCTATCCAAATATTATTTACCGAAAAGCAACTAAAGCTAGCAACACCGCGACACATGAATAACTGGCTCAAGTACATTGCTGATTATAAACAGTAGCTTTTTGAACGTTCTAAAAATATGTTTTTATTTTAGTACACCTAGATATTTAGAACGGTATTTTACAGGGGATGTAGAAGAGTGAAAATGTATTCTCGGCAATTATTACACATAAAAACATTTCTACTACTATTTTTTTTAGGTAATACACTATACGTTTCCAATAATCCTTGGGACATGATGCAAAACGGATTAGATTAATTAACATGTCGTTATATTCTTGATTTGAATAAAATGCCATTTTTCAGCGAATTCTTGAAACTATTTTATCAAACGATAAACTTAAAACAAATCTGAATCTTCTGCAAACTAACACAATTTTATGATTCACCAAATGTATATTCCTTTGTTACATGGTACATACTTTTATTAAAAGTATAAATTTTCCAGTAAATGTTTAAAATGATTTTTTCTGTAAACTAACGATGTTAGAAAAAAAATATATTTTGTTGCAAATGACACATTCTACATATTATTTAAAAATATGCTTTATTTTCGCGGACACACTGTACATTTTTAATAAGTCTAAATATTATTTTATGACTTAATATCTAGGTCAATATGTTTATTAGATATTTGTTTAACGAATTTGAAATTTTGAAAAATTCAAATGTTAATGAAGATATGCGGAAAATAGCATTTTCGCATGTATTTCTCCTACTGAATTTAAATCAGGTCTTTTTATTTTCTTAATTAGCCATATTTTCCGGAATCTGCGATTTTTTCCTTGATATAAATAATGGGTCTAGATTGGGACATCCTTAAACATGCTTATTAGTTAAAACCAGCGAAATGCAGCTAAAAATTAGTGCAAAATGGAATAAGATAATAAGCGTATAACATTTAAGTTTCAATTATATATAAAATTAGTTGAATTTTTCATTGATCAAACAAATCAAGATTATACACTGTTTTTGGTTACTAATATTTTAAAAAAATGATCTACTGAAATAATTTCTTTAATAGAAATTACTTATTTCCAGATATTTTTTTAAATTTTAAATATGATTGGTTTTAAATGCAAGACATTAAACAACGCCTCTTAAAAGTTCTGTACAGCACTTATATGTACATATATATCTAATGTGGAAAAAATTTAACACATAACCGAAACATAATACATAATTCGTTTGTTTACTAAATAATTCTTGTTCATCACCATTTTCTGATTCAAAAATAATTCCAACATGTATGATTACCAGTTTAAAATTTAAGTTGTAAATACATTTTAATCGATCATACCATTTTTTTTATTAGCGGTTCAGAGTGTCTAACACATTTTGGCTAGACTTCAGCATCACACTTAGCTAATGCATCATTCTACATACTTATGATTTTTTCCTCGCTGTACCCCTCTCTGCCGATATTATTTATTCTAATATGATTTACAATCAACTGAGTGACACAAATTTATATCGATAAAAATGTATTTGTTTAATCAAATTACTTATTATTAAAATAATGTTATAGTCCACAATTAGTTCAAAAAACGTTGTTTTAGTATATTCAATTCAAGGGGCACAAAATATCGATAAATTTAAAACGAAAACAAATAGAACCATTGCTGTAAACAGATAGCACTAAATAATATAATTTATCAGATTTAATCTATCAAACATAAATTGTCACTTCTATTTTTTTCTTTTTCAAAGTTCTTAATTTGAAATTATAGATTACTTCTTGATTAAAAGACAATTAGTACTGAGTGAGTACTGACCTTTCCTGGTAATAAAAAAGGTATCGCATTTACACATAAGCTAACCAAATTTTATTGGGCTCTATTCCTTTTCAAAACTTTCACACCCCTGATCATTATAACCACTAAGATAGAATATTTTTATGTTGGTTTTTACTGACCAATTAATGTGAAATTAAATTAGAAAATCTAAAATATATGTCAAGATATGTACGTTGTCAGTCATATTATACATAGTTATGTTTTTATCAGACATCATCTATATTTTTATAAAATCTTATTAATTGAAGTTGAAAAGATACATTGTATAAACATTTAATTCAGCGTGTTGTGTCACGAAAAAAAAATTCAAATAAGAAGCATTTTACTTTTAAAAAACCATTTTCGATTATTTAAATGAAACGCTAACAAATCGAACTTTTATTTTAAAAATAATACCTTAACCTTATTACAACATTAAACATAAATGACAAAACCAAAACGAACATAATACAGCAAAATTTCGAGTAAAAATCTCCTAAAATCTTAAAATATAACTACTAGTTAATTAATACCCTTTATTGAGACAAAAAATATGTAGAGGGTAATTTATTACGAATTATCCATTCTTTATTATCGTATATAAAGAAAGTCTTAAAAGTTGTATGGCTGTGAGGATTTTTTGAAATATAATCAAAAACACAGTGACGTTCAAAAAAAATTCCATCACAGCCATGTAACCCGTATTTAAATAATTTATAAAGAACAACTCTGTACCTGTTAAAAAAAATATTCACAAAAATCCACTAATATGTATAATTAAAATCCAATGAAAATCATTATAACCTTTTACCAAAAATATCTAATACAAATATATCAAAATTAAAATTATTAACATAAAGGCAGCATAATATTGCCAATAAATCTGAGATCATGGAGTTCATACAAATTCATTCTTTTTGTAGTAACGCTTTCAAAAGAAAAACTTTTGTTAGTAATAGTAGCCATTTGCACCGCGTCAGAATAAATGTTAAGTATAATAATTGACTTTTAGTACTTTTCAAAATATAAAATAAAATTATTCGGAGATGGAAAAATATTGAGTCACTTAGATCTTAATGAGAAGCGATGCGAATGGCCCATATAATATTACATTAGAAATTATTTTAGATATAGATTGATAAATCTGTTTTTTTAAATCATTATTATAATACTCAAACCTTCTCACACACCTCATAATAATCACTAGAAATATTGTTTTTTTATCTGAAAAGCGTATTTTAAAGACGTTATTAATATGTAAAAAAAACTTGCTCTAGTTATATAATTTCTTCTTACAAGATGATGGCCCTCCCATTATTAGAAGCTACGAAAGTTTCTCTATCTATGAATCTCAATCTCAGTTATTCTCATATTCTTTATGCTTTATTTATTACCCTCCATTTTATTATTCATGGATTATCTCCTGGAATATCTATTTCCCGTTTCGTATCGGTCTCTGTATGGTCCAGGCGGTCGACTTTGTTGTTGGTTATCGTTCCTTCCTCTTTGATAACCGTAAGACTGTTGGTGGTTACGATAATTACCTTGGTTGTAATTGGGATTGCCCTGATTAGAGTAATTACTATTGTAATTACCACTGTAATTATTATAATTCCCACTTTGTTGACGGTATGACGAACCTCTGTTGTCATATGATCTTTGGTTGTAATTGTTCCCACGATAATCTACAAAAAGGAACTGTATCAGTGAGACTTATTGGGATGGACATGTCAGATTTGTCAGAATAGGATAAAGTTGTCATTAAAGCTATCAATTTAATAAAACGTGAACAAGCGTTGTATTCCGTAATTTTACCAAATCAGTCTTTGGCCAAAGAACATTAGTGAAACAACGCACTAACAGATTTTACTTTTTTGGGATAGGCTAAGTAGAGAAAAAGTTTTTAGTATGATTTAGACGAGATTTCTGAATCAAATTTATAGGAAGGTATCTTGTGCTACTTACACTTCCGTTTTTAAATTGCATAGAAAAAAAATTTGACTACTCCGGAGGGATTGTTAACAGTTTTAACATCCTGAATTAGTTCAGTGTTATATCGGACCACAAACGTTTTATTTCATAATTTATTCAATAAAGTTTTCGTTTTTTGTTTTGAAAACCCGAGGTCCCAGATATCCCGTAACTTTTATAGCTGTCTTTACCAGCTTCCATATATTCACTAGTTTTGACAACAGTATCACTATAATCGCTTTAAAATGATAACAACGGCGCCCGTCCCCTCATCCATCGTTCTCCATTATCGCTTATCATCAGGATCAGGATGCACGCATTGTCGCTAAAATCGAAGGAGCCCGAACTTGAACCAACAATTTTGTCGCTCATTGTTCAGTTTGTTTGTGGGTGTGACGTAACAATGATGCCGTGACAGCGTTCTGCCGGCGGCGACGGACCGCGTAATTGCGGCTTTTGTACGCCCGTCATCGACACTCACACGCCTAATTTCACGATTGACGATTCCTCTTCTCCCGCACCCCTTTTCCAGAAACATGTGTATGGATGACACGGAAATTCAATCACAACAACTACGGATAATTTAATTATCAACAAAAAATTTATTAAACCCGTCCGCTATTTTCATCATTCAATCAACTAGCCGCTCTAATGGGCAAAGTACAGTTATTTTTCTAGCCGGTACATACCTTTCATAAATCATAAAGATACCTAAGTAGCTAAAATTTTACAGGATCATTAGTTACTCCTCAGTATATTAAAAAAAAATTGAAAATCCGAGTAATTCTTGAGATATTGGCAACATATATTAAAAAAGCACTTGTACCGGTACATATCTCCATCTATATTTCTAATTCATGTACCTCTTCGTTAAGTTATTTTACACGTCGCGCCATAAGTTATATTTGATATATAGTACTTGTATTAAACACAACCGAGCAAAAGAAATAATATTTCGTGTATATGAATATTTTAAGAAAAATGTACCTCGGCTCTCTACCACTAAATATCTCAAGCCTCTTAACCCTAAACAAAACGTCGATATTTGATAAAATAATTAAATTCATAAAGATAATCAATACATTAATTTAATGAAAAACAGCCTAAATTTTACTTGAACATTTCTGTGACTAATGGACAAAGCCAATACACCCCTAAACACACATATATATATATATATATATACCTCGGCAACAAATACTTTTCAAAAAAACGATAGCTATGGCCCATACGTTATTAATGGTTCGAAAAGTATCACTAATATTAAAGGAGAAGTTCGTGAAGTTACTGGATACTCGATAAAAGCAATAAAAAGAGTAGTTTTAGGTGGTCAGGACTCAAAAGGTGAAGGATCTATATTGATTATAAGTCTAAAAAATCGCAAAAAACAACATTAGGTCTAACAAATATTTTAGTCTACAAAGTCCAAATAATGAGGTATGCAATTTTCATAAAATCCAAAGTATGTAAGTTACAGTCAATACTTTTAATGAAAAATTAAAAAGGAAATTGAGGGGAAGGGAGCAATACATAGGGAAGGTTTTATTAGAAATCTTAATGAAACTTATTTACTTAGTAAACAACACCATTACAAAATAGGGGTGCTGATAGTGTAAAAGTTTGTATTGCCACATTTTACAAACAGAGAGACTTATTATCATATCTACTGGTATTGCTATGGTATTTATTCATAATATGGATAGATGTCTGGACCCAAACTAGGCTTAGAGAAATGTCAATACCAATTGTTCCAAAAAAATTAGTTAAGTAATGTAAATAATGCATAACATCACAGCATTATTGAAAACCCTGACCATAATTCACATTCAAAAAAGCTGAAATGATAAACTGACGACTAAAAAAAATTATACCATACTGCAGTGATTTGAAATGATTATAGTAAAAAATAATGTAGCTGCCAAAATATTGGGTCATGAATTTGTAACCGACGATGTTGTAATTCCTAATGTTATTATTAATGGTAATGAAAGCAGCAGCAGTTCCAGAGACAGCGATAATTTTAATGACCATAATTCAAAATTATATTGATTTATTCAGTTTATTAAATAAAAATTAACTTGTCTAATAATTATATATACACATATATTAAAAGTTTAATTCCAATAGGACACGATATCAACAATACTAAGTTACTGGGTTTTCCGATTGCCGTCCAGTTTGGCATTTCCACGATTTTTTTTTTCAATAATTGGCGCGATCATTTCCGTCCGAGCGCTCTTTACACTCGCCAAACTGATTCTAATTCTCCTACGAAAATTGAATTTCGTCAACACCGACAGATACCTGAGTTTCCACAAAAGATTTTCAATCAAGCGACCGTGCCTCGGCCAGCAGCACAATAGAAAGAGGACCGGGAGAGACCGGACTCGCCGCAAGATCCAATTTACAATAGAAATTCAAGTTGGAGTGGTTTGCTAGAGGTGTCACGTCCAGGCGCCCCCGGCTTCCCCTTTCTACCGCGTTATGTTTACATCGTTTGGAAAATTTCTAAAAAGTAGAGCAATATTATAAATGAAGACAGAATCTATCTTTTAAGAAATTGGAAAGTACACTTTATTTAGATGAGATAATAGTTCATCGGAATTTGCTATTCAGGTATGAGAACAGAAATTTATTTTCTAATTAGTGTGGTATTTTATATTTACCGACTTCGCTAATGTTTCTGATCATGTGAATCATAACGATAAATTGGATGTTCAAGTTGATTAAATAATCCGTGACAATTAAAAAGTCACATCAACATGACAGAAATTAAAAAATCCAATAACGACACAATAATTCGGATTTAATCCCTTTAATAGAAGGGTCAATAATCAACAGTGGATTTGATTCCCGGGGGCGTATGGCCTTGACGTTTGACGGGTTTGGATGGGGGGGCACGATGGTCGATTGTTTGTTTTAATAGTTGATTGGGAGCACACGCCCGCCGTCGGCACGTGACCTTTGCCGCTCAGAGTGTGCAGTGTTATTGCAATTATTCCAGTGGCCTTATGAGGGAAATTCTATGTCATTAAATATATTTTTCTTGGAAAAGAATTAAATTCGAGCAATTTTTCCTTATGACGATTAATATTTCAAAATGGAATAAAAATGTCGAGGTCAGAAATTTGCATTAAAACAATTTTCTTAAATTATTGACTCTAAACAGATATGGTATCTAAGAAACAAGGGAAATATATTAATTTAAAACATATATAGAAAGAAAGAAAATTATGAATCAAGTATGATTCAAGCATAGTCAAAAATTCTATCGAAGGAGAATCAATGCGGAATTGTAATATAAATATAATTTAAAAAAATGGGGGAAAGATAAGAAGAAAATATTTCCAGTAATAGGAGTATTAAAATAACATTTATTCAAAGTTGATGCAAGATGGAAGAAACACTTTTTTTATGTCTTAAACTTACAAAGATTCCAGTAAAGCGGTTTGAGATGATCTCATATACAGGGTGGTCCTTAAGTAATTGTACATAGAAGTACAGTAGAATATATCTCTCTTATTACCAACATTTCATTAAAGCAAGTTAGTTCAAATCGTAATATTTTAAAGTGAGGATTCTACTGTACTTCTATGTACAATTGCTAAAGGACGACCCTGTATACTATTGAGACAAGAAGAATGATTATTTAGAGCAGAATATATTTTTTAGACATGGGCAGGCATATTATGAGTTGAGGAATTGATTGAAGAAGTTTCAGGCAAAAACTCTTGATTTGTAATAATAAATGATTCCAGGTTAAAATGGGCAAGGCTAAAAATACAGAAATAGCAAATAATTTCACTTACCATTATAATTACCTCTTCTGTCTAAATTCATGGGTGGCGGGACATTACCATATGATCCTGAAGGTTTTGGTACATAATGATTAAGTGTCCTGTGGCCGGATATATTCAAAGATGCCCTAGTCATAAAACAAAAAATTCTAGCACACCTACTCCAGGTATCCAAATACATAATTTTTAAATTGATGATTAAAAATTGGTATTTATAGACTTTTGATATGAAGCAAAAAATAATACAGACATTTCATCAAATTTTTCTCTTAAAATACGACAAGATCATGTAACTCTTTTATAAGTTACCTATTATTTGTCTTCTATATAAAATCAATGTTACTACACATTGGAAGATCTGTAGATATTTTTTTTCATATCCAAAACTAATAAATTTCCACCAATTGAAACAATTACACAAAAAAATTTACAAGGATATTTAAAATTTCATCGGTTCTTTATTTTTTGATTTTATTAAAATTCTTATAACCTTTGTGTAGAGGGTACCATCCCAATCTGCGGTCGCCAATTTCTATTGTCTTCTGCACTTAAATCGCCTGGTTTTAGCACTCTAGGAGGATCCTTCGCCCCTTTTAGTCTAATGGCCGGGAAAATAAAGTCTTTGGAATATTTTGGATCCCTGAATCTGACACAACACACTCTATTATTAGTAACGGATTCTAAATCTGTTACTGGCGAATCTAACTCCCTAAAAAATAGATATTTGTTCAATACTTTAAAGATAATTAATAAGGAAAAATTACCCTCCAAATTCAACGTTGATATCTGAAATAAGAATCGTTCCTGCCATTCCGTCTATTAAAATAGCGCATTGAGCATCAATGTTCACTTTCTGTTTATATAAATTAGACATGATGTCAAATCCTTTATTATTGGGCGAAACATATAATTTATCGTCGCCTCGGATGTTTCTCTTAATTTCAGCTGGGGATAACTTCTTGTAATAAGGCTCTAAAGCCGTAAAAAGCCTTTTCTCCTCAACAAATGGTAACAGGGCGACACCCTGCCAAGCAAACTTTTTTCCGTTTAAATCTATCTTGAAGTCTTCAGGATAAAAGTCAATTATCGGTGATTCCTTCAAAATTAGTTAAATATTTTGAATGCATTCACATAAGAAAAATAACAATAAAAAACAAAACAACAGCTGACACTAACTTCCTAGGACAAAAGAAACAAACAAAGTAAAGAAGGAGGAGAAGAATATTTGAAACTAAGGAATATGTCCATATTTATTATATTATTATTTAGTGAATATATATTTACAATTTATACTTACAGGGTCTGACATCAACTCTGCCCAAGGTTCTGGTACATGTTTGGAACTTGCAGCCGGAAACACGCCCATGAGCTGTTCCAGTGGTCTGAACTGTAATAATCAAAAAAATTGCCATCAAAAGTGAGACTAATTCCTACATTAATATTACTTGCCGGTTTTGTGTCCTTTTCAAATTCCGTGCTTAACCCAGAGATGTTACAAAAGTCAGATGCAAAAGGAGCATAATGATATGGAAAGTACCATTTCCAAGAAGCGCAACCTTGGTAGTAGTATTTGAGGACCCAACACAAACCTCTTACATAATGTAAAGCGACTGAATATCTGAAAAAAGGATATAAATATTCTGTAAAAATGTATTAACATTAAAAAACAGGGGATATATTATACATCACAGATAAAAATACATTTGCACTACTTGAACTGCCTCTTAACAAAAACCAAGTGATTATAAAGGCTTTCAAACAGTATAAGTAATAATCACCTAAATTCAAGTCGATCTGGTCCCACGTCAAATTTAGACTCATAATACCGGTCTTTGAAACCGTCTTCCCACAACCTGACTTCGTCATGAGCCTGATCATCATCAGAATCGTTGTCTGCAGGTCGTTTTTGTCCACGGGACGAATCATCTGAACTACCCGCAGCTCTGAACATCGACTCCAATGATGTCTTTGCATTTACAGTTTGAAGCTTAGTTTCTGCTGAAGACCGTGAATGCATTCCCGCTCTGCGAATGTTATAAGCCTCTTGTCTAGCGTTAACAATGGATTTTTGTTGACCAATAGCCTGGAAATAGGTTACGTATTCAAAGATTTGTCTCATGCTAGGGAAATGGTTCTATGAACACTTACGGTAGGTGCAAACTGAGTGTCTTTTACCAAATTCCAGTTGGGTTTGAATTGGTTGAAATCATCCCTCCTCCTTTTTGCCTTATCTCTCGCTTTAAACTGCAATTCCTTTTGTTGCCGTGTTTTAAATATTTCATCTTCAACTTTACCTAGTTCAAGCATAATCATTTGTACCCTCTCTAAATTCACTTCACCACTATCTGTTAACCATCCCTAAATGATCCAAATACAGTAATTCGTAATTTTTCAGTTTAATACTTACTCCAGTTTTATGCACACAATCTTTATAAAGTCGCACCAATCTATCAATGGCGCCCTCCCTGATTTCTAAACTTGGTAAATGTGGCAAGAAGTCATTACCGACAAAAAAACACATGAAAACCCAGTCATCAACTACTCTTTCAAATTCATATTTAAACGGCAAGTTTGGCATTTCAAGTTCTCTTTCCAAGTACTCCTTTAAGACATTTAATCTGACAAAAATAAAATTTGGTTCAGAACTTAGTAGAACATCTGCTGGTTTGTCATGTTCTGATCTGCAGCCCCCTACACATTCTTTCATTTCGTGACCTATGCAAAAATAAAATAAAGTTATAATTTTAATTTTCTTATGGTGAATAATTCATTTACCTAGTTGTCCACAAATTTCACATGGTCTTGGTTGATTCGGTTTGAATTCTTCTCTGATAATAGTGAAATTTGGTTCGTGTGTGGCTAATCCCAACATAATAAGATCAGCATCAGCTCCACACAAAACATGTTGAGTGTTAGGATCGTGATCTTTTTGTGCCCTCTGTTTCCTTACAAAGTCCATAATTTTGTGTTCTCCTTCTCCAGGAACATTGGCATCTGATAATATAACCTACCAAATATCAAAAATGAATGTGCATAATAATTGATATTCGTAATTTTACTTTACCTTGATGTTTTGCCAACCAGGATCATTGTTAAGCCTTTCATGGATATAGTAATGTAAACAATCTGATAATCTGGCCATAAACGGAGTTCCAGGAGTAATACAATTGGAATCGAAATGTTCTTCTTTTGGTTTTTCAGGAGGTAAAACAGCTCCTTTCAGAAGTAAATCAGCCCTGATTCGTTTAATCTCCATTATCTTCTCTGTAGTTTCCTTTGAAGCTCTAAAAGAAATGTTTAAAAATATTTTTCCAAACGAAACATGAAAACCTTACCTAAAACGCCTTGATCTTTGTTGGTTCATTTTAGCTCTTGGTGCTACCCCGTCTATAGCCATGTATAAAACTTTTCTTGGCCTTACAATCCTAAAAAGCCTGTCTATACACTCAAAGATAGCAATCATCATCTCGTCTTCATTTTTTGGAGCAGGTTTATTTTCTGGGTGAGTACATGGATGGATTATACCATTCATATCAAGGTATAAATTATCAAATTCGATACCGTTTGGATTAGGTTCCGATGAATTTACTGGTATACGTACTCCATTTACATCTACTGGCTAAAATGAAAACAATTTAGCAAAAATATAATTAATTTCACTTAACCTTACTTTTTGTTCCACACACTCCACAATAACGGATGGATATTTTCGACTAAGCCATCGAAAGAATGCTGGTACACCCATTGTTAAAGATATTCAATGCTAAAATAATGATCAAATTTTAGATTAATAATTCAACATTATTTTACAAAGTTTTTAGGAACCGATTAATTTTTGTTTGCTTAAAATTTTTTCGCGTCTTTGAATTGACAAATGACAATTGGTCAAATTATTGCATACCTAGCTAAATAATTACGAAAAGAGAGTCCACAAAATTCAAATTTGAATTAGCCTCTTTCCTTTTCAGCAGTCAAGCCACAGCTTTATGCTCTGAAAAGATACAACTCTTCTTTTACTTGGTCTCTTACTTTTTGGTTCGTATTTGCATTCCACAACAGCGAAAATAGGCAACGCTGTGAAAGTGAATTGTAGAAAGCCACCATCGTTGTTTGGTTTTTGGGGTCAAATTTAAGTTTTTAATCACTCCGTCAAATTGTAAATAAAAGTTTTTTTGTAGCCCCACTTTTCGCGGATTTTCTTTCTATTTATATCCGGTATTGGCCTGCAAATTTTAGAACATTTCCAGCGTTAATAAAACATTTCTCAACTGCCGGTTTTGAAAATTACCTTCATATTCATTTTCCACGCTAAAGTAAGTAGAATATGTTAATAATGACTTAGAAAGTTGATATCTATCGACGCTGAGACTTAATAAATTTTTAATTAAAAAAAAATACGAATTTTAACCACAATTTTTTTAGGTTAGCTTTATTCCCTATGAAGGACGTTATTGATGTAATGGAACTACAAAGGGAGAAAACCCGTAAAAATGTGCCCCTTGACTACAAATCTTTAGATTTTAATAACGGATTTACACCAGCCAGGTTTATATTTGAATGTGGAATCAAGCTAAATGGACAACCCTTAACATTGGCCACAGCTGCTATCATAATGCATAGGTTTTTTAGAGAAGTAGATCCTACAAACTATGATTGTTTCGTAAGTACTTAACACTCAATTAAGGAACCTTACCAATGTGCTTTCTGTAATATAACGTGGAAAATATTGTCTATGTATTGTAATCTAGACCAGCCCCTGTAGCCCAACATAAAACACTGTGCACTAATTAATTATCATTTAATTACCAAGGTGGTGATTTAATTCCTCATTCCTTTAAAATATTGAGTTAGCCTGGGTTAAATGACAACCTAAACCAGCCACTTAAGTACTATTAGAACCAGTTAGGGCATGAATATGATACAAGTATCCAGATATTTTACTAAATTAACTCATTAATTTGATATAGAAAAAACGAAAATTTCTATAATACTTTTGTTAAAGTTTAAATCGAAAACCAAATATTTGTTGTATTTTCAACAAACTAGGTCAAATAATTAGCACAGTCTAACATTCCTACTAGACTAAGAATGATTGGGAATTGCGTTTCTACTATTTTTATATTTTCTCCAAACCGTCCTAAAATGTGTGAAATCAAACTTGTTAACAATTTATATTTTTATATCAAATATTGAGGAAATAATATATTTAAATAGTATTCAACTATTTACATATTTGTAAATAATTTTAATAGTATTTAATAATAAATATTGAAGAAATATTACTATCATAAGGATTGTTTCTACCCTTACTTTTTTGAAACCTATCCATATATCCAGTTAAAATATATTTACTTAAAAATTTCATGATTTTCCAAACTTTTTAAATATTTTTATGACAATTGTTACACCCTGGTCCATCTTCAAGGCTGCATGTAAAATGTAAAAATATTTAAAAAGTTTTGGAAAATCGCGCAATTTTAAAATAAGTATATTTTATCTTTTTACTATATATACAATTTTCAATTTTTTTTATGTTTGTAAACAGTTTTAATAGAATCAATAAATGCAAATTATCGATGTTTATTTAATTTTATTCTGTTTTATTTAATTGTCAGACAACAAATTACTCAAAAAAACTTATTTTGGGTTGGTAGTTTATATGTTATTCAAGGTTATATAAAATATTAACATTTTATTATATAATTAATATAAAAATAAAAATATTTATTGACTTCTAAAATTTTCTGATTAGTTTTACACGTGTTTATTTATGGAACTTTAACGGAATTAATAATTTGATAAAAGAAGGACGTCAAATGCCTAATTAAAACAATACTGTATTTCTAACAATTGTTCATTTAAAAGAATTGAAATTTTCCTAGAAAATTGTAGTTTTTTGTAATTCAAAGTATAATTAAAAGTTAAAAAAAGATCATGATAATTACACAATGACTCAAAAATATATTAATACCATTACCTTGACATTATAGTTCCATATTTGATATATTTACTACAGGGCCTTTTGTCTATCCCTGCAAATATTCCAATAGAGTTTTTTCTGATAAACACTTTTAGGAAAATTTAGTAGTGGAAAATGACTCTTTATTGGTTTTATTTTGTTATTAACAAATCTACATATTAATTAATTGGTCATTTAATGTTTTATATTTTGTTGTATTATTTTTAACAAAATTTATGATTATTCTAAACATATTTTTTCCCTGAAGAAGGAAATAAACATTTTCCGAAAGTTTGGAAATAAATATAAATAGATAACTTTTTCTTTTTTGCTGTCACCCCAATAATTAGAGAGAAAAAATAGTTGATATACTACTACAAATAAATATATATAAAAAATTGTTTGGATTTACATACATTTTTGGAATGATACATATTTATTACATTATTCTTGACTGCTTGCCGTAATTTTTGTAAAGGTCCTTAAAATCGATTTAGATGAGCATGATCTCCAGAAATTTTATTATCTTTATTTTATCATAATAAAATTCATATTTTCAAATTGGAAAATATTATTTTTAAATTTTAAAACATGGATATAAACAAGACTTTAACCTGCTATCCATTAATTAAATAATTGTTTGTGTAGTATATTTTTCAAAATTCTTGATCAGGAAGAAGGAACTTTATCATCTATTTTTAGTCTTCTTCTCAGTAATACTGATAATATTTATCATGTTTATATTTTAAAAAAAAATTACTGATATTTAAAATGTAGTGTAACTAATAAGTAATTTATCTAAAAAAAAGTTACTTTGAAAATCATGTTACATATAATAACATGTTGCCGATAACTCGTTATAAGTGCATTTCTTATTTTACTTTTAATTTACGCGCAATTTTTGTTCACGATGCCAGCAGGTGATAGTAATCTCCATTTACAAAAATAAGGAATTATATCACTTAATGTTAACCTATTGTAAACAGAAAACTTTCATAATACACAAAATAAAAAAATAATATAAACATTTGTCATTTTAGTTGATAGCGGCATCTTCATTGTATCTTGCCGGAAAAGTAAAAGATGACACTCTCAAAATAAGGGACATAATAAATGTGGCACATAATACATTGCACAGAGGCAGCAGTCCTTTGGAAATTGGCGATGAGTATTGGAATATGCGTGACGCCATAGTTCAAGCCGAACTTCTTATTATGAGAATTTTAAAATTCGAAGTTGGGACCACCCATCCTCATAAATTTTTATTACATTATCTTCGGTCTATGGAGGGGTAAGTTTATAAATATTTACACGATTTTTGGGGCTCAGATTATTACTGGAGAATAGTGTACTAGAGCATTATTAAGTCATGTCAGGAAAGGACAAATAAAAAAAAATAGTGGAAAAGTGGAATTTAATCTTCTCCAAACTATAGGTTTTTTATTTTCAATTACGTTTTTCTTTTTATTCTGCATAGCTTTCTACTCTTAGTTGTTCCTTACCATCTTGTTTCTACCCCATTTAAACTTTCCAGCCTTTTCAGATATGACTTAGTGTCGTCACGTTTTTCTATATCCTAAATATTTTTCTCTTTTCAACGATATCTTCTCATTCTTGCAATATTTTTTTGAGTATTTTTTCTTCATGTGTTCATGTAATGTAATTGTCTTAATTACTTGATTATATCTTAGATGCTAGTTAGTATTTCCTGTTTATATATAATCTTCTCTATTCTTTCAGATGGTTAGGTAAAGATCAATGGGAAACCATTCCGGTAGCCCGAGCTTCAGCGTCTTTCCTTCAAGATTTCCATCATGATCCGAGTATTTTGGACTATAATCCAAAACATGTAGCTGTCGCCTGCATATCTTTAGCTCTTCAATGTTATGGAGTACAATTACCCCTTATTGAAGACACCGATGATGAAGCATGGTATAATGTGTTTGTCAAGGATCTGCCAAAGGAAAAACATTGGGAGATAATGGAAAAAATTATGGAAGTATATAACAAAGAAGCGGAATGAAATGTATTGATTTATTTTTAATATTGATTGACAAATAATTTTAATTTAAGGTGATTTGAAAACTGTGAACGCAAAAATAGGCTATTTTCATTAAATTGTGTTAAATGGTTTTTTTATATTCATTCATGGATCATAATAATATATAAAGTCATTATATATTAGAATAGTATTAGTAATAGTTATCTAAATAATATAATATACTATTAACAAGATAACTTTATATATATATACCTTTTTCCTTTGGTATATATTTTAAATGGACATTGTAACAGATATGATTTTAAAATATTCTAATAGTATTATTTGGCCTCATATATCAAACAACTTAACATTCAAAAAATTGAATGTTATGTTAAATAAAGGCGTTAACGAAAAAAGATGTAACGGGAATCTTTAATAATAGAATAATGTTACATAAACCATAATTGCTGTTTAATATTTCATAGTTCACGTGTTTCTCATTAACACAGATTGTCTCTTGATCCAAGTCCAAAGGTTACGCTTTTCATGTTACAAAAAATAAAATAACAGTTTAAAAATTATCTTATTTTGATAATTTTTCAGTAACCAACATCACAAAGATATTTTCAAATTAATTAATAGCATCTTTATTTGTTAACTCTGTATTTAAAAACAACTTTTTTTTATTTTAAGTTATTCATAAAATTAGGAATAACTTTTTTTGTATTGGTGACTATATTAATTTTGAATAAAAACTGAAAACATGCATTTTTATTTTTATTATATAATTCTATAGTGAGCCCATAAAAATCTAACCAATCACGTAATATTTGAATAAGTCCTTGTTAAAAATTGGTTCATTTAAATAAAGCTTGTCATTCATTGAGCGGTGTAATCCAATATTAACCAACTGAAAGTCTGTAGATAAAATGTATATAGATTAATAAACATTATTTACTCTCACGACTTATTGCAAATCTAAGTTATAGTATGCAAATTATCACGTTTTTAGAAGTTCTGGGTTGTTCAAAGGGATGGAACTCCTCCATTTCTTTCCTTTTTGAGCCACCTACCGGCCGAAGCGTATCTAATGACCTTTCTTCGCCAATAACAAGAATTCACATATTCTTCAAAAGTATAATTAAAAAAATACTCTTACCAGGTAGAAACAAAGTAGGTATTGCTGTTACAGGAAATACTCCTGCCCGAAGTGTTTCCTGCAATGTTTTAATTAGATGAGTAACAAAAGTTACGTGTTAAAGGCCAAATTTTGTACTAAAATAATTTTTGTTAACTTCACTAATCTTATTTGTTTAGCTTTACAAGTATAAATAATAGAATAAATAAAAAACTAATTTATGAAATTTTGAAATATTGATATACTGCACTCTAATGGTTACACTTTATTCACAACCTATTTCAAAAGTTCAAATTAGGAATTTATAAAATCTTAAAAATAAGTTGGGTTATAGACCAGTAGATGGCACCATAAACGTCAATATCCTTTTATATGTTTTCTAGATTACAAATCAATACTACCAACACTGCCATGAAAGTACTGTATTAATATCTATTTATTTGTCATCTATTTTAATTTTATTTCATATAATTTCCGCTCGACTAGTCAATGAAACATCTTTTGTTTATTTAAATTTAAATAAAAATTATTTTTTTATCATTAATTTAATATATATAACGATAATATGTATAATCGTGAAAAAATGCCTAACGTCTACATTATCGCAGAAACCGAAGTACGTCAATTATATTACTGTCATTATTGTCAAAAATTGTTATCTTGAAAGTGATGAAATATTCTTTGAACCAGAAATTATTTTGTCATTGATAAAGAGATCACGGTGGAAGTATCATTTTTGTGTTTTTAATTATGTTTATTAGTGCTTCGGAAGCTTTTAGTTTGGATTCAAGTACTGAAAGTTCGAGTAATAGTGACGAAGCCATGCCAGCTATAATGAGTAGTAATTCGTGAGTACTTTATCTGCCCTGACATTTTTTGTAATAATTCTAAAATTAACCTTGAGGTTTTTGTAAATACACGAAGTGTATTTATAGTCCTATCAAGATTTCTAATTGTGGTAAAATGTTTAAGAACGTAACTTCTACGCAGCGCTCGATATATTTTTAACATTCTATTAATTTAATTACTTATCAGTATCCCAGAAGTCAATATCTACTCAAGATATGTAAATAATATGAGCCTGCAACGGCTTTGTTATAAAATTCCAAGTTTATGAACTCTTGTTTGCAAAAATTCTAGTAAAATTATTATAATGTGACCCAATTGAAGGGACTCTTGTCAACATTTTTAATTGGATACATGGTTTGGTTAATGATTAGTTTAATAATCTTTAGTACACGTTCACGTATATGTATGTTAATCAAATAACTGTAATAGATCCGACCGCTATATATTCTAGTAATTTTCCACTGTTTATAAGCAGTTATATTGATAAAGATTGTACATTTACATATCTTTATTTGTTTTATAAATTAATAGCACCCATTGAAAGAACTATATTCTTCATTCAAATTTTGTTAAATATACATAAATTTTTATGAAAAGACTTTAGTTCATCCAAAGGTCAATAATATTTGTACATTTAGTGAATAAAAATAAATTTTCGTGCAAAACATTATACTATAGTTTCCATGTCAATTAATGACAAAATGATTAAAATTTAAAATTTATCTAGTAGGTAAAATTAATGGGATACATGAATTAGGCATAAGTAGCAAATAAATATAAATATACAAGCATAACTATCTAAAGTCTTTGACTTTTGTTAGATAAATTTCTCTTTACCTTTCAATTTGTAAATAATGTTTTTTACGAAATGGGACTTTTTATTTAGTGTTTTTTTTGTTCCAGTAGAACGTTAATGAATAGTAAGCGTTCCGCCAGTAGCGCGTCCGAGGCCGATTGCTACAACATGACTCTGGGGGCCGGGCCTCTGTGGTGGTCCTGATGCCCCTGGGGAAACCAGGGGTTCGTCGCCGCCCCCTCTGCGGCTAACTTTCCGCACCGCCCGCCAACCCTGGGACGCCGTACTTAGGGGCCGCACACTTTATGTCGCGCTGCCCCCTCAAGTACTGCCCGAGGGCTCACGCGAGGCTTTCGTCGCGTTGCTCGAGGCTGCGGAGGAACAACTTAAGTGCGAGCATGTAGTCGTGGTAAGTATATACACTTTTACCATTTGTGTCAAGAGTTTCAATTACCAGAAAATAGATACCACGGGTAAATGATATTTGAATTTTGCAATCTACCAAAGTAAGAATTTGCTTTTACGTAATACATGTAAGTTTTAGCATTTACATTTTGCGTTTTCTATGATGTGGACAAACATCTGTTTGTTAAAAGTTTAGTTAAAACCACTAAACATCTAACCAATGAACGTTAAAGTATTCATGATTCCGAAATAAACATCATTTATTTTTTTCTATTTAGTTATCTTATTTAATTGATTTATTATGTTTTTAATTTATGTACGAAGGTTGCTATTTATGTATTGAGAACTGGTAATAGTTGCCAGGGGAAATCTGTCGTTATCAACTTAAAGTTTTTGACAGTATATGTACTAAAAACGTTTTGACATGCGAGTACTATTTGTGTTGTTTACAGTAAGTTGAAAATCTCATCTCGGCCAAAAAATGGAAGTTAAAGAAGGTCGTCCAAAATCGGTCGTTGTGCCGGAAAACTAATTGAAGAAGATCGTCATGTGACATATCATGAAATCGAGGTATGTTTAAGCATTAGTATGACCAGTATACATAAGAATTTACACGAACATTTGGGTGTTTGGAAGCTACCTGCGCGTTGGATTATTCCACATTTGTTGAAACAGATGCTTAAAAAAGGCTCGTGTCGATTGGTGCTGTAAAATGATTAAAAAATGCAACTCTGGTGCATCCAAAGCCATATGCAGCATCGCCTCAGGTGACGAGTCGTGGATTTATACATATAAGCCTGAAAGAAAAGGCCAATCGGTAGTTTGGGTGTTTCAATGTGAAGAAAAGCCAACAAAAGTTACTCATTCTCGAAGTGTTAAGAAGCAAATAGTGGCATGTTTCTTCACGAAAACGAGTCATGTGGTCACTGTGGCTCTCGAAAATCAAAAGACCATTAATTTAGGGTGGTATACGACCATGTGCTTGCCAGAAATTTTTGATAAATTGAGAGAAACCAATTGAAAAGACGAATCATTTTGCATCATGACAATGTGAGCTCACATACATGAAGTGAAACAAGCGAGTAGTTCTTGTTCCCACAAATTAAAGATAAACTGTGTGGACAACGATTTTCATCACCCAAAGAAGCGGTTGAGGCCTTCAGAAACAACGTTTTAGAGCCATCATCTTTTGACTGAACAAAGTGCTTTGGACGGTGGTTTAATCGCATGCAAAAGTTTATAAATCTTAAAGGCGAATATTTTGAAAAGCAATAAATATATTTTTGATAAACTTCATTTGTACAAACAGTACTTAAATAGCAACCCTCGTATTTATTAATTTACGACATTTTTTATACTAAAAAGTCGTAATTCTATCAGGTGAAAGTAAAAATGGAATTTTGTTTTGTTTTATAATTTTAGTTACTACCAAATTAACTGTTAATATAATCGTATTTTTTTTTCAACTTGAAAAAGCTCACACCTTTCTATATCTAGTAAAAATAGTGATAATATTAAATCGTTGTTTTTTTTTGGGATATTAATAGATTGGCTTGTTTTTATGTTTTCTTTTTCATAACAAACTTAGTGCCAGAATCTGCCTTCAAAATTTTAAATTATATGGTTAACTTAAATGTTGACTGAATCAACGAAAATTGTAGCTTGACCCCGAACTCAAAGATAACAATGTTTAAAATGTATTATCATCTAAAGATGGTAAAACTTGATGTCTGCAACTTTTTATATTAAAAATATGATTACCAAGAATTAAACAGAACCTATTAACATTTTTTCCGTTTTTAAACCGAACATTTATGAAATTTTTTTTAGTTGATTAAAATTATTGATCCCATTTTATACTCTTACAAGGGGCAGTACATACTTTTCAAAGAAGGTCATATCTTTTTTGACATTTGATATTTTAAGTATAAAATATTAATAAGAATCCACTGTAATAATGTTCAGTTAATTTTTTTCTAAACCTTATATCCAAAAATCCTCTATACTAATTGTAATCTAAAGGTTGTTTAATTTATTTGTGTAGCAAGAGAATTATGTGTATAAAAATATTTTGTTAATATAAAAATTATATTTAGAAAATAATATATTTTTTATAATACTGTTGGGTTCGAGACATGAGGTGATGTATGAAGACGTTCCTGAATTATGCATTTAAAAATCATTGTTTCTTTGTGCTTAAACCGAGCCTCATTTATCTATTAGGTAGTGTAGTTAAGTTATTGGTCTATAATATTATACATAAAAATTTTATAATACACAGGGTGTTTCATTATTAATTATTGTATTGTAACTGCAGAATCCTATATACAAATAAGTCCTGCAGGTCGTGAAGGCTTATGGCTATAATCTTCCTCCATATATTCCTATTTCTCACTTTTTATCCCACTCTCCAATATCCATATTCTGTAGATCTCATTCCACTCTCTCACACCATCTTTTCCTTGATCGTCCTTTTTTTCGTTCCACAATGACTCTGTTCAGGACTATTTATTTAAGTGTTTTATAGATTAAATCCTCATATTTTGGATCAAAGATCCTCCAGTTACAGTATGGACCATAATCATTAGTGGAACACTCTGAAATTTGGATTTCGGTGGATAATGTCTATTGAAATAATTTTAGGTCTTCGCCGCGGATCGTCCAGACAGGGCCGTCTTAGTCCGAACATTCATGTTCTTGGGCTTCGCCGTGTTGTCTCCGACATCCCCATTGGTGCCCCCATCAATGGCGAACGGCAACGTCTGCATGCTGTACAACATCGAATGAAAAGTTCCAGAATAAAAGAGCCTCGGACGTCCGCATGTTTTGTTCACTTTTGTCTTCATCTAAAAATTAATGTCACGGTGATGGGATGCACTATAATTTTGGTAATTCAAATTCGGAAAATGTTTACGTAATGTTAGAACTTTATCAAATATAATTGTTTTTATTTGTAGAGAGGTTAAAAGATTAAATTGTTTGAATTGTCAATTTTAAAATATAATTTGGTGTTCTATTTTTAAGTATTAGTGTAGTGTTGTTTTATTTTGCTTAATTCGTTTTTTTTTATTTACTTTTAAACTTTTTCCTGAAGAGAAAGCCATGTTTTAACAACGTATTATATATTCATTCTTGTATTTTTTGCTTTGGTTAGATTAGGTATGCAGCATTTTTTAGTAAAAAAATAACTGAAAATCTGAATTAACTTTCTAGATCAAGAAATAATGAAATCAGAAATGGTTGTGTAAAACTTTATAAAACTTAGATCAGGTGATTTGGATCATCGAGCCATAATAATGATCTTTGAATTTTGATTTTCGGTTGAGTTTTTCATTTTAATTATAGATGCTGTATTAATGCTTCTTTAGGTTAAGTGGTGTGGCAAACACGGAAAATCAATCTTTATGAAATATAAACATTTTTTGGAAGATGTTTAGTAAAAAAAGAAGATTGAAAATATCTGTGCCTTTAGATTGTTTTGCTAATCCAATGCATGAGAGAGGTTACTTTTTAACACCTAGCAACGACTTTCCATCTCTTGAAATCTTACATCTTCTTAACGCACTAAATATATTGCAAAAAAAACTTAAAATGATTCATATTTTATTCTATATAACGAGTTTGACACATGCAGTAACTCGTCTAAACCTGATTAACGCCATGGAATAATGAATTTACTTGAAGAATGGTTGTAATTTCTTTGAAAAATAGATATATGGAACTAAAAAGATAATTAATAGTATTGGTTTTAAACAATATGGATCATGCAATAGCAGAGATAGTCAATAAAAATAAATTTTTTAAAAACTTACATCAGGTGATTTTGTGTCGGACTAATTATCGTGTTCATGTGTCTGCATCTGTTACAAAAAATTTAATCATTCTCCAAATATATTTGTTTAATATTTTGATGAGTGCTATATTTTATCAATATTACTTTTTTAGATTTAAGTGTATTACGAATCTATATTATGCTTATGTAGTTTTTAAAAATGTGAACAAAACAAGACGAAATTGTCAAAATTACTACGGAAAGTTGATTACGTCCCTAATATTAAAAAATAAAAATAAAAAAAAATAAAAAAATCCAAAATAACTAAAAAAAGGTTTGGTAGGTACATACAAGTATATTGTAAAATTAGTTTTTAAGGTATTTTAGTGTATTTTACTTATGTTTATAAGAAATAACAATCTTAGAATATTATTGTTCTTATTATTAATTAAACGATTGACCTTATATACAACATTTTGCTCTTAGAATTATTTACTTGATTGACCTTAGAAGTGAATAGGGAATTCTTAGTTAATAATCTAGGTTTAATGTTTCATTGTAACCACCACTATTTCTTATATTAAATGTAGTAGGTAAAAAGTGTTTTCTTTTTTCTTTTTGTGTCTAACACTTTAGTGTCTGACATGTCTAGTAAATTATTTGGTCCGGTCCTGAATTAAAAAATTAAACAGTAATAAGGATTCCAAACCAATCAAAGTGGAATAGACAAAGCAATGTTTCTTTTCTTTTATTTACATTTCATTGAACTCCATTCCTGCAGTATTCATCGCTGAAATCATAGACAAAAGAAAAAAGTTTTTGATTTGGAAGAGTCGACTCCACCGTTCTATACATTTACACACCCTACAGTGCGACCCTGTCATTCACGAGTTCCGATCTAGATTAGTACCGTTTCCGATGCACCGTCCACCCTCAACTTGTTGCCACTTCTTTTTATTTGGTGAGAACTTCCAAGTACATGTGTTCTCATGGGGGAGGGCTTCTAGACGCAGGGTACTACGGTGAGTGTATAAACGCAACGGGGTACTCACCTGTACGTGCCGTAATTAATTCATAATTATTCAGACAAAGGTACCGACCGACTTTTGCTTCCTAAGTAATATGTTATTATTTGAATATTATTAATCTTAAGTGATGAAGGTAAGGAAAACTAAATAAAAAGTATATAATTTGTCAAAAATACTGTAATGGACCACAGGAACGGTGGATACTGGGATAACTTTAATTTTTAAACTTATTAACTCGAATAGTGATGTGATGACCAAACTAAAAGAATTAACAATATATTAAAAACAAGTAGAAGGATGTAGTGGGATGCAGGAATCGTAAATTAATCGACCAAATTAGAAGAGGCTGAACGAAATATAAACATGTAGTACAAAAGACCATTCTAGTTGGATGCGGAAGTTGTAATAAATTCCAAAAATATTTTGGTTTAAAATTACATTTCTTGTAGCTAAACCACTTGAGATTTTTTTTTAAGAAATTTGGAGATGCCTCTTTGAATTCTTAGGGAAATATTCCCAGTGAGTGTTTACCATAAATTATTTATTAAAGTGGTTTTAGATATAGTAATCTTAATGCCACATTTTTGTATTAAAAGTGGCTGTTTTTACCATGTTTGTAATAAATTCTCAATGCATAACAATATTGAATTGAATGCACAAAATTAAGATAATAAAATTTTTTGTTAACGAGCTGGATTTGTTATGGCAGACAAAAACAATATATAATCACTTGATATCTCATTTTAAAATATTTGATTGAGTTTCTATGTTCGCAAATCATTCCCCTTCCAAGTTCCCAGGCAGTAGCACTTGTTAGTGATTCTTTTCTTAAAATTTTAATTTTTCGTTTCTTTAAATATATGGCGTTTTGGAGATCGTAGCTACATAGTGAAAGATCGCAAGATCATGAAATTCTACAAACAAGTAATGACAATTATGTACTTAAAAATAAAGTTGTTTTAAATATGATCAAGTGTTTAAAAAAGAAGATAGCGTAATTATCGGACAATGAAATAATTAAAAGAATTTCAGAACTAACAAAAACAAATGAGCTGTGTTGCCCCACACAATTCATCATTATTAGACTAAATAAAGATTCTTTTTCAGAATTTGAGTAAGAATATTTATAAAGTACCTATATTTTAATTTGAATAACCAAAATAAAACTATTTAGTATGTATATAACCTTTACATGATAGTGTTATTTACAGATTTTTTATTTATTTTTAAAATTGCAATGGAATCGGCTTTCTTTAATTTGATTTTAAGAATTTTTTTTTCGATTAAAGTTAATATTTAGTTTAACCTTTTTTCAATACTTTTTAAGCTCGTGAGGTTTTTGTTAAGTAAAATTGGTAAATTATCAAAATAGCTGTGTCAGTCCCAAGCTCGGAGACATAAAGAGGATTTAATAAGACGATAAAAAAAATTAAAAATCATTGTTACTAACAGCAGCACTTTATGCACAGATTAGTTTTCTAAAAATTGTTCTTGCGCAATGATTAATTTTTAGTGATATATTTTATTATTTAATTTTCTTGTACAAACTAGAATGGTAACATAATTACGAAAAATGTTGAAACTTTTGAAAAAATTATCTCAAAAATAAAACATTCATTCATTAATAAAATCTAAAAGTGGATTATAATTATGCACTATGTATACAGTCTTTCTTTTATTAATTACATGAATATGAAATTTATGTAGATACTTAAGCATCTACGTCCATGGATCTTCTTTGTTTTTTTGAGGTTTTGCGATTTAGAAATACTATATATTTCTATGGAAAACGGCCCTGTGCCAATGCCGACGATAAAATGTAAAAGGAAGTTGCTACCCATAATCGAGAAGGGTTCGGTCAGTTCACCTGTTACACCATGAGCTCGTATATATGGTTCTATGGGAATTTCCGATTTGGATTGTCACACGCACACGTCCACACGCGTCCCTTTACGTAACTGCAGGGAAGGTATCAACAAACGTCATTGTATTTTGCAATAGGGGAAAGAATGGGATACCGACATGTAAATACCTATACATATTAGGTATATCTAACGGTTTTTTGTTATGTGCCTCCGGGGAAAAATAATGTAGAGGAATTGCGAAAAAAGTCCGTAAGGGAGATGCATCTAATAAATAAGGGAATTAAAATTCGCTTAAACCCTCGATAAATTGTAAAATGTATTAAAAGTTGTAAAACATTTCCTCTAAATAAGCAGTAATACTTTTCAAAACAAAAAACAATAAGAGTAATATTCAAACACAGAAGAAAATGAGGAAGGTATACCATAAGGAGGTGTTTTTGGACCAAATTTGAGAATTTCTAATATGAAGATCCTCTGATTATCGACTTGAATGGCTCACCATGCATTCAAAAAACCCTGTTTCTCATCCCAGAGTTTTTTATCTACAGGACGGTTTAAAAATAATTTTCTAATTACTTTTTCGCTAGCTGGCATATATTTTTTATACTTAGTTAAATTCCAAATGGACTAAAATTAAAACCAAATCTAGAACACGACTTAAAAATTTACAGTATTTTTAACAAATAAAAAAAATAATTTGTACATAAGAATTTTTAAAATCTTTTAATAGATTTGAAAAGTACATAAACTACAATCTCTAATTTTCCCAAGTTTATTAATAGATATTTTATGCAAGTAGAAAAAAAATTTAAGTCTAAGACAACAAAAGAAAATTGACTTCAATACACTATTTTGCTCGATTTATTTATTTTATTTGGCTTAGTTAGCTACTTTCGTATAACAGACTTGTTCCAATAAATTTAAGTGCAGCACTAAAAAATGATTAGTAGACTTAAAGTTTAATGTTTTCTGAGGGAATTGGCTTAAACCACTACAATCGAGTCATTGGTTTGTCTATAATGGTTTGCAAGATATAAGATATGGACTTCCTAGAATCTAGCCTGATCTTGGTATAGGCAGGTTCGGAATTAGAAAAGTGTTTAAAAAGTATAATGCAATTAACTTTCAACATGTTGTTTATAAGGGAAAATAATCATTTACAAAAAACTAATAATCTATTTTTACAATGTCTGTCTCACTATCAGTATCATTTTTATTTTTTATAATCAAATCTATTTCTAGAAATGAATTAAGAGATTTATATTCGATAGTCCTTACATGTTTTTTGCATTTTTCCAGTTCTGCTCAACATTCTCGAATTATTTCAGGATTTTCCCCTAAAATCGCCGATTGATGAAATAATGAATTTATTCCTTTCATTCGGTCCATACTGTATAAGTGGTACTTAAATAATTCGTGACCTTTGCCGCAAAATAAGATTGAGTCTCGCCATGTGGAAAATATGCTCCTCTAATTGCAACGTTTCGAACTCTTTACTAAATAACTAGTTAAAAAACCGGTCACATCGGTAAAAAGCTCGTGTGATTTTTTAGACCTAGCACATTTATTTATTGATTTAACGGTTCTACTTGTTGTTTATTATTGTCAACTGATTTGTGGGTCACTTTGTATATAATGTACTAATTCAAGTAGAAAATTAAATCGCCAGATCTTTTTTTTTGAATTACTGTCGGATTATAACAATTTTTATTTTCATTCCCAGATGTTTTTGAACTTGCATCCATTTTTTAATAGCGAATCAACCTGAACAAAAAAATCTCAGATTACGAAATACCTGCACACATATTTTTTACTTAAATCTACCTTTTTTAAAATTCCCATTCTACAAACCGACTCATCCTAATAATTACACAATGTATACCGACCGCCCCAAAAAATAATACCAAAATATTATTTTCACATTTCACACTCAAGATGAAAAGACCTCAAGAAATAAATATCGAACACACCGACCGGTCTTCTTCCACAAAAGAATCTTAAAGAGGGTGAAAGGCGTTTGGGGCCATTTCCTTTGAAGATTCCCGTTACACGCCTTAATAAACCCTTGTACTTGACCTTGAAGAGATTAATCACCTTTTTTTGTTGTGGTCGAAAGAATGAAACAGGTGGCGTCGAAATTTTAACACAATTTCTGTGACCGACTCGTTTCTAATGAGCAAGAGTGGGTGAAAGCAGCTCAAAAGGAAAAGTTCAAGATCATTGGGAATTACTCTGGAATGTTTTGGGCCCAAGATTAATTACTACTATTAGTTCGTCTGAAAGTAATCATTGTAAAGTGTTTTTAAAATGGAAAAAAGAACTATAGTTTATTTGAATATTAAGAGAGAGTAAATTCCCATAAATATGTTGCCTTAATCAGTCCGAAAATCACTAAAGCATAGACGCGCGTTTCCAAAATAAAGGGAAATTCAAGAATACAGTATTTTATAATTTATTTAATAATTACCCTATATTTTTAGAATTTAACCATGTTGCAACTTCAACTTCTTTTATTTAGTGGTTTCAAGTAATCTGGGGTGGTAACTTGCATTTTTCCATTGCAATAATCGAATCTATCGGTATTAGTTCAATCATTTGTTCGAAATATTCGTCAACCACGTCTTCATTCGTTTCTTCGTAATAATCAACGTTCTTTTTTGCATCAAATAAAAATAAACCACCCTCAAGAAAAGCGTTTATACTGTCTATGTGAAAAGCAATTATTCTTGCATCTTTACCTGTAGGTTTCTTGATATCAGTAGTAAATACTTGTAAAAACGCTTCTCAAGATGAGTTTATATTTTTGTCTTTCCAAACCTTTCCTTCACAATTTCTTGCATTAACTCATATTTCGTCTAAATAGAAAATGTTTTTTATTTTCTCTCCTAATTTGTTTTATTTTTCTAAGAGGGAATTGTCGTCTCCAAGATACAATTTCTTCAGAATCAATTAGCATTAAGTGTCTGCTCATTTTTTCCACGGTTTATCTCGGCTTATTGTGGGTAAAGCAGCATCGTCGGTTATAGCTTTTAAAACTTTGTCTAACGTTAATATTTGCTTGTACAGAAAAAATGAGTGAACAAGCTTACGAATTATATTTTTTTTTTAATTTATCCACGTCGACTTTTAATAGATTTGGTCTCTTTGGTGTCAATAGATTTTGAAGGATTATGTTTCCTAAAATAGTAGACATTCGATATAATCCTCTTTTCATTGAATGAAAAATGGTGTAGTTTTAATTTTTTAACTGGTGAATATTCACAAGTTACTTCCATTTTCACGTTTATCGGAAAATAGATTTCTACGAACTTAAATTTATTTAAATAAAATACCAATAACTTGTAGTCCTCGTGACCATTATAATATAATTATTCCTTTCTGTTACGGTTACGGCTATGACCGGCTTTAATACTTTTAGGTACTAAACTGTAACCATTAGAGATACTAAAATAATAGGATTTTAGAGAAATGTATTAAGTTTATACTGAAGTCTTCGAAAACAATTTAAAATCAGTTACAAATATTGAAGATTTACCGCATGTACCGTACTATGATTTGCATACTAGATTAGGTATTATCACAAACCATTTCTGAGAATTTAATGTTCAAGTGAAGTACAGTAATATAAACTAAAAATTTTATAAAACGTACAGAGTGTTTGTTATGATAAATTAAATTTGTTAAAAAAACAGATATGTTATAGTTTTATTTAGACAAAGGTGAGACTGAAGTTCGAGGTCTACTATCTTTGCTTACAAACGTAAAAATCGATCTGATTAAAATGTGCATGTAATTTAAATTTTCTAGAATATAGGAGGAAAATAATTTCATCTTCTGAACTAGTTATTCGTCCTATCCTACTTGCATATCAACATGTTCCCATGTCCACAGTGAACCCTATACCGATCGATTTGGATAACTGGTTTATTCTGAGAAAATAAAAAATAACACTTGTAGTAAAAGCCCCTTGGTATTGTATTCTTCATTGATAGAACCTCTTCAAATAAAAAAGAAATTGGTTAACAATCAACTTCTAATCTCTCGACAAACACCACCCACTTGTTCTCAAGATCAATTTTCTATCTTCTTCTGTTGTATCTTTCTTCTCTTGAGGGTAATAGTAAAATTCACATCCGTTCAGCCACACGACTCTAACAAACCAGTGGTGTAACAAGAAAGTATCTGACTTATATGATGATTTTTTATTTTATTTTTAGTAAAATATTTCTTTTTTTATCCTTTTTTGGACTTTATTGTATTCTCAAATGTTTTGAAAATACGTTTATATCGCAAAAGAAATTAAAATTACTGAAAATAAAAACGAGAAATAAGTAGAGAAAATGTTTTAGTATGACCTAAACTACAAAAACTAGTTAATATCGAACCAGAATTTTTAGAAATAAGGGGGAGCATTGGTTATGTGAAAAGGAGAAAAAAGGGCCATTACTTCCCAAAAACAAAATCGATCTTTTTGAATTTTTTAAAGAAATGAAATATTCTGAACAAAACGACGTTTCAAAACCCAAAAGTCCCAAAAATCCAAACGTTATCTCAAATATTAGTCTCAAAGTTTCGCAATATTTACCAAATTGTCTTGGATTTTGAAAAACGAATAACGTTATCTTATAGGAATTTTGTAGATTTAAAAACTGTAAAGAGAATTAATCAATTTTTAGTCATTTTATTGCTATAATAAAAAAAATGGAAGTTGGCCCATAAAACATGAGGTCTAAAATAGAGAACTTAACTTAACATAGGAAGTTAAGGACCATTTTCCCGATACTGAAGCAGCAATTTAATTTACATTTCGGGCATTTCAAAAATTGATTTTTAATTATTATACAATTTGATATAAACGTAGGTTCCTAATTATCTACCTGTTAAGTTGTTACATAAAAAAAATATTAAAAATATAATTTAAAAAAAAATTATTTGAATGAATATTGTTAGTAAAACTTTTACAAAAATTTTTTATTATACGTTCCATATTTGGCATGGATTGAAGTAAGTGTTAAAAATATATACGGTTCTTTTTGTTTTCAGATGGATACTAAAATTTCATATGGCACCAAGAGGGTAATAATTCTAGTTATTGATCAAAACGATGACGATGAATCTTACGTGAGAATAAGACCAGACGATATTCGTTTAATTTCCCATCTTCAGATTGCTAGGATCAATATATCAAAACTATAGATCAGAATCAGGATAAATACACATTTTCCACACCTTCTTTTTCCTTTTTTCGCAGAACCCAGAAGACAAGAGCAAAGAGAGAAAATTGAATGACAAAGAACACAATTTGCATTTCTTGAAAACCCAGTTATATAAAGGATCTTCTAATACCTCAATTTTTTTCTATACAGATGATATTTTAGCTAATATAACGGAACAATAGAATTTATTTAGTGTGCAATGTAGGTCAGAAAAAGTGCCTAATAACTTCAAGGAAAAAATAAAATATTTGTTGGCATATCCATTTAGTACTCGTATATGTCAATTGTTCAATTGCCGGGTACTAGAAATTATTGGAACGGGTCTTTGGATATTTCATGTGTGTCTAATTTACAATAGATTTGAAGAAAGGTTTGTTGCAAATGTTTTGTTTAAAGTGTGGGTTTTTTCGTGTCTCATTAAGGACCTAAACTGTTTTCCCCGCTATCATACTGATAAATATTTTTTACTCGTTTTTAATACTACAGTTACAATGTATTTTATATTTAATTATCAAATGTATATTAATTTGTACCATATCTGATACAAATCTCAATATTTGTTTATTTCTAAAAAGGCAAAGATACATTACATACATATATTACAATAAAGAAAATAAAACATACAGTAAAGGGGTTAACATTTCTGATCCTTTTATCTGATTAGAATCAGCTGTTTAGTATTCAGGACATTTTTGCCTCTTCTCTAAAAGTTAAGAGTCCTTTTTCTTAGGAGGATCACATATACAAACTCGTGGAACACTAAAAACAACAGTGAGTAAATAAGCCCCTTAAAAAAAAAGTCATTTATTTCTAACGACGTCACTGGAGCGGACCTGGAGAACTCTAAAAACATTAACAGTTATTTCCCATGTCTCACTCTTCTATATATTCACCTTGATCCGTGGGAACTTCACATACCTTTACAGATATTTCACATGGTTCACTCATTCAACCCTAAACAGCGTTGTCACGTCTCCTGTCCTATATTCTTAACGCCACAAATCATCAAAATTATTAACAACGATTATGATAAATAATAATAATAAATAAATGAATAAAAATGCATTATCCAAACGATTACAAATCGTCACGGTTAGAGCAACTAGATATTCTTAATCTACTGTTTGAAGAATAAAAAAGTGTTTTCATATCAGCATATCTAAGTATTAATAATTATTACAAGTTTTAAGGAACTTCTAGTTTCAATAAATAAAAAAAGGCACTATCATTGTGTTCCCTTTAAATTTTATTTTAGAAAAAAAATGATCCATGCAAAGCGTCATTGAAATACTTCAAAGTGCCTTAAACCTAACACAATTCCAATTCTTATATCTAAATTATGTAATTAATGTAATGTAATAAATTGGTGTCTCTATGTTTTTATAACACAGAATTAAGAAAAAAATAATGAACAATCTAGGTTAAAACTTTAAATATAAAATAGACAGAAGTGGAAGAAAATGGAGCTATTTAGTTGCTAATGAGAATGAGGGGAATTGTGATTTAACAATAACAGTAACTTCAGAAAAATTACTTCTAACAATTTAAGTAAAAACTTGCACCTATACAAATATGTATATTTATTATTTGTATGTTGAGGAAAAGTCTTTGTCTTCCTGATTTTTTGGGATGTGTGGCAACAAGGCCCCGCCGTGGTAGTAGCCGCATGAGTAGACCACCCCCCTGACCAATGTAATGGTGGGGGCACATTCCCACGGTTTGTATTGGAATTTCTTTTGGTTTTTAAAAACAATCATTTGATGATTGTCAACTGGAAACTGAGGAACTGTAGTGAAGAAAAAAAAAAAGATATCAGTTCGGTATTTGGGACTTTTGAGTGGTTTTTCTAAACCATAAGAATTTTTGGTGGTGAAAGTGAATAATTTATTTGGATTATATCAACCAAGTAAGGTAAGTAAATATATTTAGTTTTCCGCATTTTTATCATATGTTAATAAGTCGCCCCGAAGTGCTACGACAACAAAAACATTTCAATTAAAATTCAATTTAAATCAATTATTATTAATGTGAAAATATAAATAAATCTTAATAATTCGCGGTTAGTTACAATTCAACTATTTATTTATAAATCCTGAGTTGCAAATATTCTGTCGGTCTAATTTATGTGACCCATGCGTTTTATTTTTTAAATTTAGCAACTCTGACATCTCAAACTTATTTTTCTATTGGAACATCCTGTATTTTACTGCGTTTGTGCAAAACACCAGTAGCCAATTTAAAATATATATTGGATTTTAAATGTCTTTTATGTAAAAAACATTTCGATAGAGAAAATATATTCTTAATTTCAATTTTCAAATAGTGTCGTTTAGCATGTTTTGAGAGGTGACCAAAATATGATCATTTGGTCCACCCTGTACACGAATTTCTTCAACGCAAAGCTATAGTTTCCTTGTTTAACCCTGTATAATTTAAAATCTTTTAAAAAATGGTCCTTATTGTTGTGGAACCAATAATAATGGGTTAGGTACAAAAGATCGTGTACAGAGAGTAAGAAAAATAAAATGAATTATTTGATAAAATATGGACTAGGTAAATTATGAAATTATTTGTTTTATGATTTTTATTTTCAAATCAAACCAAACTACTATAGTTGTATTATATTGTTGAAAACTTATGGTTTTCTATATTTTTCAACAGTTATTTCTTCACAATGCCAATAAGTGACGACGAAATTGATTATAAACGATCTAGAGAGTCCCAGATGACCATGTCGAAAGCAGAACTAAGAAAAACCCATAAGCCGATAATGGAAAAAAGAAGAAGAGCTAGAATCAATCAATGCTTAAACGAAATCAAATCGTTGATTCTTGAAGCCATGAACAAAGATGTAAGTTTATATATAAATTAAGTTGAAGGATTCCGCGAGTTCTACTTGATCCAAGGAAGGTTTCCTTGTTTATGCTTAAAATTTGTAAAACAAGAAATGTAAACAAGACCTGAAGACGATGAATGCGACTTTGTCGAAATGTCATCAGAAACCAAAGAACATCCCAGAATCCTTCAACTTCACAAAATAACCGCGGAAGCATGAAAACCAACATATTTATCTGATCATTTCTTTTCTTTCTAGTAATTTATTACAACATTTCAGAAATGAACTTTCTTGTTGGTAACTTTGATGTTTTTACTTAGAGTTGACTTTAATCTCCTTTATTAAGCAACAAAAGATAATTAGATTAACGTAAACTAACCTTCGATAATGACATATCTTCACTTCTATATTCTTGGTCTGAACTATGCTATCCCATTTTTTTCTTCAGTACCTTCCTTTCGATTTCTGTAGCAACGTTTTCTTCTTCTTACATGAAGTCATTTTGAAACGCTTACATTTCAAAGACTTATAGGTCCATCCTGTATACCACTGATTCTAATTTTCTTTCTAGCCTTCTCGCCATACGAAATTAGAAAAAGCGGATATATTAGAAATGGCCGTGAAACACTTGCAAAACGTCCAACGACAGCAGCTCGCCTTGGCAATGGCTTCTGATCCATCCATACTAAGAAAATTTAAAACTGGTTTCAACGAATGCGCCGCCGAAATCGACAGATACATGAACCAAGTCGATGGAGTAGAATCTTCCATGAAGCTGAGAGTTGCAAACCATCTTCATAAATGCATCGGAGGTATAGAACAGGTCGCTCACTTTTCATTCGGAGGTTTTGGAAACGTTTCGCTCGTATCAGGAGCTTCCGCTTCACCGCAAGCAGGAGTGAATCCGGGAGATCAGAACAATAACCCTAGGATCCAGATCCCCCAAGGGATTCAGCTAATTCCTAGTAGGTTGCCTACGGGAGAGCTGGCACTTTTAGTTCCTAATTCGCGTAACATTAACTTCTTTTCTACAAATCAACGACCCAGTGCGTTTGCCAGTGTGGTGCCTTCTTCTACTGAAATATCGAGACCGTTGAGTCCACCGATAAGTCCAGTAATCCAAGACGAGCAGAGACTAAGAAGTCGTTCACCGCAGGGATTCAGACCGGTTATTCCGAGCAAATCGAACATCTACAGCGAAGATCACCAAGTGCCTCAAGTATCTTCAACAGCTTCGCAACCTTTGGAGCTGAAAATGTTAAAATATCCGATCAGCAGGAAACTGGAGTCGCCTAAAAAAGTTGTAGAGCCTCTTTGCATAATCACTAATCACGGTGAGAGGTACAAGCAAGCTCAAATGAAAGAAGATTCCGCCAAATTAGAGGAAAATATTGGACAGGGGGTTAAAAGGAAATTTTTCGAAACGCAGGGATTGTTGTCAGTAGCAAATGATAGTTTTTACCCTCCACCTGCTCCTAAGATTATTAAAACGCAACTATTGCATACCGATTGTCAACCTTCGTCTAGTTATAGAGCTGATGATGTAAAAGTTGAACCATCTGGAAGTAATAAAGATAATTCTGATGGTGGAAATGATATGTGGAGGCCTTGGTGATAGAAAATATATATATTACGTTGTAAATAATATGTTAATTATGATAAAGATTAGGATTAGTAAAAACATGAGGGTTTTAGAATACATTTCTAACCTACATTGTTTTGGAAGTTGTAGGTGTATTTTTAAGAGACATCCCGTATATGTTTTTTTTACTGCTATTGATCGTCACAGCAAATTGGCTGATTCTACTACTGTGATATATTAGCGAGACAATGTATTTTTATCACTTTCTCTACGTTTTTTATTTTTGAAAATGTTCCAATATGTGTTCAATGTGTGTTATTTGATCAAAATTTTGATAATATTTTAGGGTTTAGAGAATTAAATATAATTGATTCAAGTATGGTAATAACTGAGTAAAATTGATTATATCAGTAATTGTCATATCGTGATAAAATTTCAACGGCTTTTCAGGGAATAAAGATTTTATTTGTTACTACTTAACCTATATTTATATACAGTGCCACACGGTTCATGGGTTACCCCTATAAATTTTAAACAATTGTTCAAAATTTGAAAATTTTAGGCAACGTATGAGCTATTTTAATGAAATGAACGCACTGTATATTAAAACAATACACAAACTTTCAAAATCAAAATTGTTTAAAAACATCGATACAAATAAAATATTTTTAAAGCCTGATTAGTGTTTATACATAAGTTTTTAGTAAACAATTTGGGCATTTTAACGTTAGTTATTTTTTTTATTTTCCATTTTTGGACTTTCGTTATTGAGAATTATTAGAAAACGGAAAAGTGAAGTTGATGGATACTGTGATTATTTTAAGTAAACACAAATGCTCAAATCAAGCTTTAATTAGTTGAATAATACAAAAATGCTTGAGTATCTGAGTTTTCAAGTTTGAATGGATGCCGGTATCTTCACAATTTGTATATACTTAACTATTGTTTGTTGACGTTAAGTTAAGATCGGTCGAGTATCGTTGAATGAATGTAAGGTTAGTTTTTTTAGTTAAGAAAATCGTTATATTTACATTTTTGTATTAATACATTTTATGCATTTTTAATTGTGTCTTAATACTCCGAACCAAAAATATGAACAAAATTGAAGATTTAAATAATTTTCCATTTCAGTAAAAATAAAATAACATTTTGATTTCGCTGTCAATTGATCTATCAAATCATATTAATAAGTATTATTAACAATTTTGTTTATTAAATACAACCACATTCAAAGGAAATTCTAAAAATTTACGATCATGGTGACTAAAACTGAGCTCTTCACAAATTTTTTCAGTAACTTCTGGAGTTATTTTCTCCATCTCGATCCATAAACAATGAGTTAATGGATATTTTGTGGTCTATACATTACTTTTTAAATATCCCCGTAAGAAATCAAGATGAGTTAAATCTGGAGACCTAGGTAGCCATTTGATCCTCTTAGCCCGATGCACCAACAGGAAAGAGTCTTCCAGAATCTCCTGTAAATTTAAATAGACACCGTTTTTCTTTTTTTAGCATTCTAGGAAAGGTTGAATAGTCAATATTATTATTTAATGTTAGTTGCTATAAACTTAGTCCAACCTTAGTCCAACATATTGTTTCTTGTTTTATGCTATTTGTATTATTCTACCTTCATGGATATTCGTTTTACTGAATTTCTTCTAGATTTTGCTTTGATTCTCGATCGAGATATTTATTGGTGAATAAATCACATACGTTTTTCTATCACCTTTTTCTGTCACCAAATCAATCATTATCAAAATGTCAATTCTTTGCCTTTCAGTACGGTTGATAAAAATACTTTTGAACAGAATGTATTCGTCCATTATTACCATTTACAATTAACCAGATATTTTTAATTTGAACGCGGCAATTTGGATAAGAATTTGATTTTTGAAAAAAAATATTTGGGAGTAATTACAAAGACTTGAAAAGATAGAAAATGAGCTCCCGCCTATTCTCCCGATTTTTTAAGTGGATCTTGAGATCAGAGGCATTCCTACAATTCCTGAGCATTACATAACTTTGATTTCGAAAATACTAGTGACGTCTTGGCTTTTTGCCCAGTAATTTACAAGTATCCTATACTTGTGATACACTTTACATCGATAGAAACTTGACCACTGCTGCCCTCTCTTTATACAAGTTCAAACATATCTAAATTAGGTATCTGTAATCCGAGCATTTATTTAACTGTTTATTTGAAGATGGCGCACTGGGTTTAATAATGAAGTTTGTTTACCGCGCGGACTTAACCTCAAATTTTGTTTTTATTGCCAAAATGTCCTTAGAGCAGGTACGTGAATATTAAAACATTAATATTTTAATATTTATGTAAAGATTCATTGACATACTTTTGTTTAATAGCTGTTACGTACATACAGGGTCTTGCTAACTTCATATGAGACATTAATATGAATAATCGGCGTACTTTATCCTAAAGATTTAAGGTAACCTAAAATTTAGAAATCACATGGATTCAAATCCAAACAGTTGAATTGCATTTAATGTTTTAGAAATTTTTCTAGTGGTTGTTTCGGGGTGTTCATCCATCAATTTCGTCGAGAATGGTTTTTTTTTACTTCTATTACCATTACAGTTATAATTATTCGAGAACAAACAGTGTTACAGGAACTTCTTGGAAAATCCACAGACCTGCGAATATCGAATTATTAGTCTTTGAGGATATTTTATAATGTAAAGACGCATAAAAAAATGAAAAACTCAATTTGAATTCCGGCTTTTCAGGCTTTCTCTTCGGGAGTTGGACTGAGAAATGTTTTTTATAGGACCCCTCATAATTTTCAACGACTAACCTCATACAAAATTTTTTACAAAATGTCTGTTACATTTTAACTTTTGCTAACTCCTCCATTTTTTATGAGTATGAAAAGAAAAGATTGGTTAACTATGGAGAACTTATGCCTAAGAAATTTTTTATTGGAATAATGAGAATGATTTTCGTGAAAAAAGGTTCATTTTCACAATTAACTATTTTTAGAAAGCTAAGCAGACTATTTATAATACTACTAAGGACATCGTAAAAGAAGTTGGTACACATTATGAAATGGAATTTGAAGATGATTCTGTAGAATTAATAGGAGAATTAGTTTATAAGAAATTGTTGATTTATGGATCGGATTTGGATGCTTTTCAGAAGTAATTTTAATTTTTATATTTTTTCCAATATTTCTATTCAATATTTTTAGGCATGCGAAAAGATCCACAATTACAACAGATGATGTAAAATTATTAGTTAGACACAATAAATCATTAGTGAGTATTTTTTTGTTTAAGTACTTGCATATTACATAATTTTAATATTTTTTTAGGTCGATTTGATCGACACAAAGTTACAATTAATAAATTCCTTAAAATCTACCGAGGAAAATGCAGGACCTAGTAATAAGAGAAAAAGAAAATGAAATTATATTGTTTCTCGTGTTTATTTTTTATATTGAAATTTCAAAAATATATTTTGTTTAGTACTTAAAATTTCTTTTCTTTTGTCCACAAAAGCGATTTGTACTTAAAGACTTTTTGTGGCTTATAACTTGGAAGGAGGTTTTCTCCTAATAATGAGCAAATGCTGGATCAGTAATCACCTCTGAGTGGCGATTAATGATGGCCGATTGCCGAAGCACAGAAAGTGATTGGAAATATATACTAACTATACTAGGATTACCGAATAAACGGATTAATAAAACGGCGTAATCAAGCGCCTTTAGACAATTTCACCGACTTTTAAGCTAATACATGTTTTCGTTGCAGCGGTAGAAGTTAGGTTTAGTCATTTGTGCGTGTATCTGTGTATTAGTATAAATTTTCCACAAAACCTATCAAATGGAACATCCTACTTCTAAGTAAACAGAAAAAATAAATTTCAACTCAACTGCTTCAGGCAAGAACTAATATAGGTGTTAACAATATAAGAGCAGGTATTAACTGCAAAATACGTTAGTGTTGAGGCAAATCGTCAAGTCGCTCTTTCAAAAATGTATCCTAGATTCAAACCGATTTTGGGTACTATATGGACAAGGAAATAAATCCCCACTTGTGATATAATTTTAAATGAGGTCAATTTCAAGAAAGCATTACTTTAATTATTGAAAGGGCCGAATTTTCAAAAAGTTTATAAAATTAGTAGATATAATTATAATTACAATAATAGCATATTACAGAATCCAAAATTTGGAGTAAAATGCAGTAATTTTTCTTGATGTTTCATATTTCAGTCAAGGACGTAATAAAACTCCCCCCACAGCCATTAGAAAAGAAGAAATTAAAGAGTGGCAGCAAAGTTAATGTTATATATAGTGAAAGCGGAATTAACAACATTAAGTAAAGCAAATAAATCTACTCATAAACATGCAGTTGATCAGATGGCAAACAATTTTAAGGTTGACACTTAGCATTTTATAGAATTGATAAAGGCGCGAATTAAAGGTGAGGTGGTTCTAAAATGACTGCTGTTAAAAAACTATTTAAAGAAGCAGTTGGAAATGTGACCGCTCAAAATTGCGTCTACGGAAATAAAAAGGGAAACTAACAGAATTATGGATTTTGTGGAATCTTTCATTACCTATTTAGAAAAAGGTGTGATGATACCTCTGACCTCGACTGATGAAGTGAAATTATTTAAAATATAATATAAACTAAAACTTAGACATACGTACCAAAATAAAAAAGGTGGCGGGAATAATATAAGATTCAATGCCTTAACATATTTCAAAACATACATTTTTACGTATTGTAACGAAGTCGTTTCTTATAATTTAAGTGGCATTTAAAAAGTTCTAAAAGCAATTGGCCAGAAATGAATATCTAAAGGAGAGTAAATAAATAATTGTTTAAAGATCATTTATATCGAGAATAACTTCGATTTAAGATCAACTTAATATATGGACACTCCAACATCATTAGGAAGTTCGAGCTGCTGAAGTCGAGCGGCTTCGTTTTAAAGTACTCTGCAAGGACGTAAATAATATAAAGTGCGTCTCATAATTCGAACAGAAATATTCTTCTTACAAGCGTTTTAGAATGTATTAAAAAAACGAAACTATTTGTTCTTTTTGTATTCCATACATTTTTTCTTCTTGCTCTATAAAACGTTTCATCTTCGAATCCCTGACAAATAAAATTGTTTTTTTTTATTTAGAGCATCCTTGTGAATTGCTTTTATTAAAATAGATGACCTAAAAAGTTGTGACGCTAATGAATATCCGTCTTTCCAAACGCTCCAATGTAAACCATCATGAGACCCTCATTAAAATATGTAAATGCTACCCAGAAACTAAATCATAAAGAACGTGAGGAATTTTACATTAACTCACTTTACCCCATTATTATATTTGCCCTCTTGTTAATGGTTTCTCATTTATCATTTTACAGAATTCATATAACGAATACCTATTTTATACTTTGGCCGAGTCAATAAAATATAGAAAATTAAAAATAATTACTACTTAAATGCCACAAGATAATGAGTATAAACGTTGATAGGATAATTAAATTTATGTGGGCAGACCCAGACTGGTTTGTCACAATGTCAGCCGGAGATCTTATCACATTATGGACTTTCGCTTAATTTAAATGAACTTTTGTAAACATTTTGTAGAAAATTGTAGAAATATCTAAATGAAACTATATCTTCAGTAAAATATTTATGCAAATCGAAGCTCTAGTATAATAAATAGTTTTAATATATTCTTAGGTAAATATTTTGCAGTAATTTTTACATTAACCTTAATATCGTCATTAATACAGCAACAACGCATAACTAATTTTTAGAACTAAATTAGTTAAAATAAGATTCTTGTTGTTTTGTGGCTTATTTTTATCTTTTAGTTTGTAACCCGTTTTCCATGTATGAAAATCAATTAAAACTATAAAATTAGTGTTAAGATAAACTTCATACATTTTCCGACAATCCATAAAGAAAACTACATCGGCAAACCGACAAACCGTTATATGGTCAAAAGCATTTGCACATATTTCTCCTTCTCCTTTTAGACTCTCGTGGTACTTAAAAAAATTACGGAACATGCCACCAAACGATAAGAAAAGCACACTATCTCTAATATAATAAACGTGAACAGAATCTTGGCTAAATATAACCATAGACGTACAAAAATTTGTATCCGGCAAAATTTACTGAATTCACTGTCAATAATTTAGAGGAAGATAATTTAAAGAGAAGTTAAACAGTTTCAGTTTCTGGGTATATCTAGCAAATTTAAACTTTATATATATTTTAAACAAAATATTCCTTAGCTACAAATACTCTTACAAGAAAACTATGATAGCTGTACTCCATTTATTTAAAATGGTTCAAAAGGTATCTCTGACATTAAAGCACAAGTTGCTGAGCTACTGGATACTCGGAAAAAACAATACAAAGAATGGTTTTAGAAGGTGAACGATCTACAAATACGTTGCGTGAAATGTTCGTGCAATCGAAATGAAAAAACAGTCTATTATTCTGAGAATGACTTTATTTTTCAGTATAATCTCCTAAAAGTACAATATTAGTCCAACGCTCCTCCCATAATTTTATTCCATCCCTATAATGAGATTCCAGAAACACTGCGTACCTGTTATGGTCTCTTCATTCGACGAAAAATGCTTTCAACGGAGAAATTGTTTGAGATTTCTGTAGAGGTAATAGTTGCTAGCAACCAAATCTGCTGAACACGATTGATACTCAAACAATTTGTACTTTAATTACTTGAATTTGGCCATGATCAAAACATTTCTTTTATGTTGCAAACCAGGTCTTTTCTCATTAATTTTTTCATCCAATTGATCCAAAATGCTTGAATAATCTTTTGAATTGATTGTCTTAACTTTCTGAAGATAATAGATAAGTAAAATCGCTTCAGTATCCCAAAAAAGTGATGCCATAACCTTCAGTACATCAAGAGCATTTATTTTGTAGAATTTAGTAAATATCGTACAAGCTTAAAATTTGAACTTTCCAATTCGTTAATGAATCCGTATATAGGATTTTTAGTACAAATACCATTGCACGTCAGGAGTGACGTACCTCTTTCGTCATAGTACTGCCAACTAATTAAAATTTCCCTAACTAAGATAAATCATACGAAACATCACGAAAATTCACGAGGACTCATGAACGTAGTCACAGTACTAAAAAACCGAAAAAGTAATCGTAATTATTTTGATAATTTTAGAATTATTTCAATTATATTGGCTTATATACGTCTTATTCTTTATAATATAAAGTTTGTAAATCATTATTATATGTTTAGTACTCAAAAAACCATAATTTACATTAAATAATTTTGAAATTTTCTACGCCCATGAGACTCGTATTTATGATGAAGAAATGACATTGTAGCGATTGGCATGCCTTGATGCGACGTTGTCGAGTATTTAGATTGAAATATTTCAACGATTTCTGACGTCCGGCCGTCAACCAGTTGTGTGTTTTCACCACGTTTTCGGTAATTTTATAATATTGTCTTTATTTTTTTGCTTTGCTAGATAGTTAACTTATAAAAAAAACTGTTTTTTTGAAAACAAACATAGTGTGAATAAGCTGATTATTGACGTTTATTTCTAAATGCCAAAAAATTTAGACAAGCCGACAACACTGCAGGGTCGTGATCTCATAATTGATATATGACGTGCAACGGGATTTGTATTAAAAATCCTATAGATCCAAATCGGAACTATAATTCAAAGCTAGATTCGTTGCTTTCTGCTTCAACACATCTTTCGGATATATTCCTCGTCGAAATTATTAAGCATTGGAATTTTCCTGGTTTCAATATAAAAAGAGATTAGGAAGTCAAGTTTGGGAGCTCGTGAGATCCAAACATGATTTTTTTTGTTTTTCCTCAGCCTTTTTAATTTTCAATAATTAAGTTACGTAATGGGTTAATAATTAGATATCTTCATAAATTTGCCGCTACTTAATACTATCATGGTTAGTCTTGTGTTACACATTCTGCATATATGTCCAAATCATCTTAATGCATTTCACTTGTTCTTTTTTCTGCTGATTTAACTATTTTTTGTAATTTCTATGTTTGGTACCTTGTCCTTTAATCTTAGTCCTGCAATTCTACTTAAATTTTTCATCTTAATAGTTTGCGTTCTTTTTCCTTCGTTGTTTATTTAAATTCCACATCTCAGCCATAAGTCAATGTTAAAAGACACAGTGTATTAAGAACCTTTATCTTAGTAACTCTTTTCAATTTTTTTTATTAAATAGTTGCTTCATTATTGTAATATGATTTGGTGTTGGTTTTTAATCTTTCTTCTATTTTAATTTCTGTTATTCAATCTTCTGCTACAATTATTCCTAAAAAATTGAATTGTTCAACTTCTTCAAGCTTCGTGCTTGTTTTAAGATTAATATTTCTTGTTTTTTTCGATATTACCAGTATTTTGGTTTTATTAAAGCGGTAATACAAAATTATATTAATGATCATAATATCAACCATTAAGATCGATTGAAGGTGCACATATTTTAATCAGCTCTAACTAAATTAAGTTGCTACTACTGCACTTTAGTTCATGTCAAAAATAATTATTTTTTTGTTTTGGCGCCTGTAGGTAATGAGGCTTTTCTGTCAAGAATATTCAACAGTTTCTTATAAGTTAACAGTGATTTATTGACTACGTTTTAAGAGATTGGAGAAATAGATTAGATTTAAAAAAAATTTATTGAAGTATATAAGTATGAAAAAATAGTATTAGGCAAAACAAAGGCCTTTATTATTATATTATTCAAAGGAATATGAAATTTCGTAATTTGAAAATCAAATAAAAGTTATTTTTCATAGAATACTGTATCAAATTCATGTTTTTCTATAATTCATAATTAATCAATAAATTGGTTTTTAACATTTTACATTAACTAATAGTCATTTTGAATTAAATTATGTATAGCTCGCCTGCTGGCCCACCCTGGGTACACCCATGGTTTTATATTAATGTATGTAATCAAAGCAATAACTTTAAATCTTAGCGTACGTTAATTTCTATTAGAAGTCGGAGTAATTGAATTTAGGTTCGTTTATATGGAGTATGCACATACTTAGGTTGCCACAATAATATAAATTTTGCATTCGTGATTATAAGTTTGTGAGTGGCTGCTTTTAACGTGTCATGTTTGCTGTTAATTTATTACCCGGTGCGGTGGAAAAATTCAGTTTGAGAGCTCTGCATAATTACCGGCTATTTTCATCGCGTTCCTTAAATTTACAGAAACCACTTTGTCTTTCACAGAATTATTTGTAGAGTAAAGTTCAACGCAGTCTAGGAAAGAGGGTCATTGGAAATGCAAGATCAGTTAACAAAGGTTCAAAACCACTTTAATGTGCACACCAAAGACTCACTAAAGTAAACATCAAACTTAAACTCATTTTTTGCTTTTTTCACTTGTTAATAGTCCAAATCAAGGACATGTCAAAATTGAAATGCAATCAAACAAATAAAAAGCATCTCACATTTATTAAAAAACATATATACACTGGCCTGCTGGCTATTTTTTTCGTTCAATAGATATTTGTCTTATGTCTCATTTTAATCAATAACTGGTCGAAAAGCCTCAATAACTGAAGCCGTGAAGACGAAGAAGAAGTACCAATAATATACACGAAATATATGTTGGGTGTTACAAGTTCCCAAAGAGAAAGTATAGTTTTTATACTTATTTAATGAGCATGAGTAGCTGAGGATACAGAATGAAGGTCATTTGATTGGTTAAAATTTGACATATCTACTCAATTCCTGTTCTAGAAGTTTTTCAGACCACTTTTCATGTCTTTCCTGCTATTCATCACTTTAAACACAAACATCGTTTAAAGGAACTTTCCAAAATTAGAAGAATAAAGTGGATAGAGGAGCTTAAAAGGAAATATTTATTAGAAGAAAAACTCAAATTTGCTGGAATATGTTCGAAACATTTTGTAACAGGTATATGAAATACTTATATTGTAAAAGTAAAGTATAATAAAATAATTTAGGAGAACCCATACGTTTATTGGTGGTTGATTCATTCTTTGGGAAAGTTTCACCTAGAATAAATGAAAAAAGGTAGAGCCAAAATTAATATATAAATACATATTAATAGAGTTATTAACATAAATAACAAAGCATAAAAAACAAAACGATTTTATGAAACAGTTAAAAAAGTATCATACCTTTCCGACAACAATAATCATTTCGTCGATTTTCAAAGCACACATTCGGTAACAAATCCAGCATCAAAGTATTTGAAGGCATTTAAACTCTTAAATCGTTCATCTGTTGCTGGGTATAGTAACTTGTTGCTAGAATTAAATAAGTGACAATATCGATATTAGATACTGGAGGAAAGTCAGCAGGATTTGTGCTAAATTTGGAATAATCCAAAGCAAAAGGATCTATGCCATTTACATAGTGAAGTTTTTGTATGTACCGCTCAGCAGCATCAGTATCTTCAGCTTGTAATTTAATAAAATACTCACTCATTGTTTATAAACACTTAAAACTATTTATCTGGCAAATCACAAAGATATATTAGTCAATTTAAAATAACAGAACGCACTGTAAATACTGGTGGGAAAATTGAGAGAATTTAGTATTAACCCATTCTTAGTAGTAATAAAATTAAAAGAAATTATAATCACCCAATATTACATCTCTAAACGTTATCTATTAAAATTATTAATTGTAAGTAACAGGATGAGGGCTGAATGAGGAATTTTAAATTAGGTAAAAAAAATTAAAAATTTGTCGAAGGACTGAAACGCAAAAATACCCTTCAGTTCTAATATCCATCTGAAAGCCTGGTTCTTCAATGGTACCCAATTGACATTGATTAAAGATTAAAACATGAAATTAATATGGAAACGGAAGAAACTAGGAATAAAAATAATTCAGTAAAAAAAATTGATGAATTAGATAAGAAATATGAAAATCGGTTGAAGAAGTATTCAGAAGAATAATACAAAAAGGGTTTTGAAAAAAAAAATAGGAAATTAAAAATAAGAATAAGATATTTTGAAACGAGAAATGATGTAAGATAGAGCTCGATACAGTGCGAATTTAAAACAAGAAAACATTAATTCGCGCCCCCCATTAAATAATAATAGTATTAAATTCATTGTTTCAATTCTTACTTTATTATTATTCATAATAAATATGGAAAGATAAATAATACTTATCTTGAATTTCCACAGTCTTCCAAAGTGCTTTAATATGTATTCTGGTCTACCAAGGTTAAAATGTTAAAATATCGAAACTTAAGTAGACTTGAATAATTACTAAAACGCTTTGGAAGACTGTGGAAATTCAAGATAAGTATTATTTATCTTTTCATATTTATTAATAATAGTATTGTATTCAAGTCATGATGAGCTTTGGTGGATGGAAGATGAAACAGAAATATACAGTAAGTATGAGTTCGTATAAAAAAGAAAATAACTTTAAGAATTCGCTTCTGGACTTTATAAAAATGAGTACCGCCCTAGGCGATGGTAATTTAAAAACCTACGTAATCAACTCGGTTGTAGTAAGAAAATGGTCTTTGTTTGGATATTAATCATAAATGCGCTGAGCAAATTAAACTAAAATTAATTTTTCCAGTGTTTTAATAGTCTTATTGCTTATTAAAGTTAAAGTACTAATTACCGTGTCTTGAAAAGCAAGAGAACGATAACATATACTTATAAATTAATGATATGTTTGAAAGAAACGCTTGTTTTTGTTATCCTTATAAATTTATTATGTTAGTAAGTTATGCATATGAGGCCACACCTCTTCTTGAAAATTATAATGCTGCAGGGCCTGAATATCCACTCTCACAGATTGATATTAATTATAATGTAATAAATTCAAAGTTTGAAATGTAACAGAGTATTTTTAATTACAAACTCGATAATTAAAATCATCTTCTCGGTTGTTGAGTAAAATTACCTAAATAAATTTTCCGTTGGCTTCTTGCAGCAATTACAACATAATTAGGCCTCTTACCATTGTGATAAATTGTTTCAAGACTCGTTTTCTAGCATTTGTTACTTATAGTAATCTACATGCAAATACTCATGTCGTCTTATTGCATATTTAAATTCATAAAAAAAGCGATACTAATCTAATAAACTCTATTAAATGCGCAGTAGATATACTTTAGTGTAAATAATTATATTTTAGCTTATTTTAAAATAAATTTGTTGCTACTACGAAAAAGTAAACAATGAATCGATGCAATATAAAATTAGGTAATTGAAACTCTCGTGCCGCAACGTCGTACAATTTGTAATTAATTGGCAACCTTATATTATCAGGGTTTCAGTACCATATTTAAATTTTAGATTAAATATTTTATTTGGTTCTTATGATACTAGTATATATAATATTGTGATAGTTTTGTTGCACGGGCCAAGGTCAATAGTTGTCTACCCGGATTTACAGGACAAGACTTAAAAAACTAAATTAAATGCTGTTAGCCGTGACAGTTTCCTGAATGTTCACCTAAACGTGAATAATTTTCTGGAATGTTCGAAAAGTCAAGAAAAGTATATACATACGGGCAAATTAAGAGTAACAAGTATAACAAAACAACATTAAGCCTGAAAGCTAGTAATTTTGATTTTTTAGGAATATTTCAATAAAATTGCTCAGAGGTATTTACAAAATAACAGGCTAGCCTGATAATAAATCTTTTAAACACAAGTGTTCTCAAAGGTTCTTTCGGGAAAAATATACAAAGAGTATTTAAATTCTACTAACAGATGTTAAATTTCATTTTTAAAGGCATATTACAGAAATAAAAGTTGACGTTTCAAATGTTATCACAGATGAGTTTTACTATTCTAATTGTATAAAAATAATGGGCATAGTTGGAGAAACTGAGCTGCATCTGGAAAGGTTTTCGGGATTTTAATCTTTCCTTTAAGAAGGTGTCGTTCAGATTGTTACCCTGTCATAAAATTCTCCGTACTGAGGATTATGGTTAGTCGTGTAAATACCGAAACTTTTTAATAAACCGAGAGTCATAAATAATCTGTAAAAGCAAAAGTAGCACTAAAAGTTCAATATTGAAAGCTAGACAAATTCGGAAATTAGTTGTAATCTAACAAACGTCTTCATCAGTACTTCATGATCTAGTGTCTTTACCGATACTTTTCTGAATTAGCTAATAGAGTGTAAAGGGTTTAGCAAAGAGCTCGGCGAGGCTTAATACTTAAATCAGTAATTTAATTAGTTGCATTGTTAATTTCACTCGTTGTTTCTTTATTTAATATTTGTTGTAATTTTCACATATTCCTCGCCCAATAAATTAGAAAAAGTTCAGTTAGATTCTCAAAACCGGAGTTCCAGACTAAAGGCATGGGAATCTGGTAAGTGCCAATTTTTCTCAGTAATAGAGTATGGCTATCGACTAATGAATCCAACTTGTTTCGTTAATACATCTATTGTAAGAACCACGTTTTGCCTCTGCTCGGCAAAACTCAACTTTACTTATTAACTAACACCAAGGGTAGTGAATTGAGGAAAATTGTGACTAAAGTGTAAATATCAGTCAATAGATAAGTCCACTGATTGGCCAAGCTTCCCTGTCTACAGATATCTTCATTACTTTATTGAATTGAAGAAAATTACGATCCTTCTTTAGTCAGTTTGAATTAAATAAAAAAAATAAATAAGCAACCAGACCTGTTGTTGAGACTTCAGAATAATATTAATTTAGAAACAATTGAAAGCTTCAAGGAAGAAGCTGAAAAGTTTAATAAAATCGTTTCAACAACTAGTTATCAACACTTAAGAAGTTATTCACGTGTCAAAAGGAGTCTAGAAATCTATTGAACGAGACTATTTTAAACAATAGAACGCAACCATTTTGAAGAGAAAGATTAAGAGACAGATTTATTAGTTCCATTCCTTTATTCCTGTATTTATGCCTGATGCAAGTGAAATCTTTTTAATCTGTAATATATGTATAAACAGAAGATGGAGCATATATATTTTTGTTACCCGAAAGAAGTAGCCAACGAAATTCAAATTATTTTTAATTTGAAAAAGGCACTAGGATTTGATTTAATAACGAGTGAAAACAGATGCCTAGAAAAGGTTTTGTCTTGGATTTTAACCCCTTATTAAGACTTAAAACTTGTTACTAGCTCCTGAAAGGTTGTAAAGGCCATTATGCCACCGAAACTAGACAAATCGCCTCAATTTCTTACTCCGATTATTTCAAAGTTATTTGAAAAATAAAATTGGCACTGAAGAGATTGCTACCCCCAATAGAAAACACCAATTAATAAGAACTTTCTTCCTTGGCAATTTTTCTAGACGTTACCACCTATATTCACATGACTTGAGTCTCTGTGACTTTTATTTTTTTATTCGAATATAGTGTCAAATTCAACAGGCAACTCAGGCCATCTTAATTTCAGTTAATTAATTGGCACTTTGTGACGTACACAAGGTAAATTAATTTAAAAATTCTGCGTGCTTATTAAAAATAGAGTGTTCTTCCCGTTATTGGATCTTTTATATCTAAATTAGTTATATCAAATTTGCTGTCCATTTAATCATATTAACCTTGTGTTGTTTTGCTTTCGAACAGATGGCCCTGCTAATTTCGGGGAAATAGTAGCATTCTACTTTTGCTTACTTAGCACTACATAATAAAATGTATTAAAGAAAAATTTAAATAACAGAAATAAAACAATTAGAGTTAGTTAAGTCCAAACAAATTTCAAACAACAGGAGATTTTACATCGAGATTGTTTCATTGTTTCTTTTATTTAAAAATATTCCTGAATTTAGCAGGAAAACTCATTTTTAATTGCGGAAGATGTTTATACGTATTATTTTGGCTACATTTCTGGAAAGAGAACAATACAAATAGTCCTCATTGTGTTCGGTGTGATTACAATACGATCTCTGCATATGTACGTGGCGCCACCAAAAACTTCCAGGAATTATTTAAAAAAGTTTTCAGATCGACGTCCTTAAGCTTGTATTTCATCCGCGAAAATCTAAAAAAGTCGGACAGTGCTAGGTCGGGTGAGTACTGTGGGTCATAATAGACATTTTGGTTTTGGCCAAAAACTGTCTTCTCAGGAGATCACGATACATAAACCATTGTTTGTTCCATACGACATTCCTACAGCTTCAAGCACGTCGTGGATGATTTGTCTTCAGTCCTTAACAATAATTTGACTAACAGTAACATTAATGCATCACCCAAAGCTTAAACTAACTTGTGATGTGCATTGGTCGCAGTTGTACCGAGTTTAAAACAAAATTTAATGTAAACTCGTTGCACTTCGGCCGGGGCCATAAAAATCGTATCTATAAATCTGTACTCGGCTTTACGTATTTGATATATGACATCTAGCGGTGGCACGTCGTACTATTTGTTGGCTCGTACCATTTATATTTCTGATCTTTTAGATAGAACCTCGTATATGTATATTGGCTATTTTGAACGGTTTAATACTGATTCTCTCTAACTTCAGTGTTCAAAGCCGATTTTACGTCTTTTATGTGGATACCCGTCCGGCGGTGGCAATATTTTTGCCGCAATCTATTCGGAAACTTTTTCTATTTGTGTACTAGTAGTAATTAAAGCAGACAAACGAAGGTAAAACCAGCAAAAGATATAACAACCAATCGGAAACAATTTTGGCGTCAGCGGCGTAAAACTAAAGAATCACATGATAATTGTGTTTCTACACATACACATTATTAATAATATGGCTCATGAATTATTTTCATTATCGTACAATTTAAATGCAAATCATCTTATGTTAATTTTAGTAGGAGCTTGCTCTTCGACCATTCATTTTAAAGTAGCATATAATTAAATTTTATAATTTTTTTCGCTGCCGAATACATTTAAGGGACCCTCGCGCTCTTCGAGTCGCAGGGCCGGCCCCTTTCAACGGCACAAGACGTGGGTGGGTAATTGAGAAATTTCATCAGAAGGTATTTCAATTCTTTTTTTGATGTTTGAACAAAATCAAGACTTTTTACGGACTAGCCAGAGAAACAAAATTAAACTTAGACGTAATCATAAGTGCAAACTTATTTTATTACTTTATTAAGTTGAGGCAAATAATTATTGCTGGAACCATTTTGAAATTATTGATAAGTTTTATAATATTATAAATAAATGATTAAAAATCACGAAATTTATAAAAGTTTGTTAGAAAGTTACAAAGCAGTCTTGTTAAATATTCAAAAAAAATTCTAAATTATGATTTTTTAAAGCAATATTAATTAAAAACGAAATATTCTCATAAAGAAAGAAAGAAAAATCTTAAAGCAGATTACATGAAATAGCTTAATGCCGGTTCTGTTACTTTGGTTGATGAATGGAGGCTTGGATGGATGGTTCAGTAGACGAAAAAGGGGTCCAACCCTTTTGCAGATTCTAATTAAAAATTGGACCTCGTCATGTTATCAATTTGGTATTAATCGATTTTCTTCTGGCAATTTTACACTAGATCGAATATTTTCCTAGAATACAAAACTACTGTTTTTAGTGTATTTTTAATTCCACCTCGAGTGTGTTCCACTTCATAAATTTCTTTTCTTTAGAAATTTCTAAAAATTAATAAAACCGAAAAAATTTAATTCTCAGGTTTGAATTTGTTTGACAACCTCCAGTAAAAACGACTCTTGTTAATGTTAATTTTTCCAGATACTATGCATTTTTATTCCAGTTAAACAAATGTTATTTTAAATTAAATCAACAAACATGATCAGAGTTTTAAAATATCAAACAAATTATGATTAAAATTGAGTTTTACTTCAAAAAGCCGCATTTTTCCGTAAAAACTCTATTCATAAGTTTTCAGTTCAATTATATAATTAATAAGTTGATAGACATCTTAATTTTTGGTATATGGTCTAATTTCAGTAACTAATGTTTAGTTTATATGTAGAATTTTGGATAATGATTTTATTATAAATTATGGTTTGGAACCAAATTTTATAGGACTAGAAAATACATTTGTTTATAATTTATAGTCAATTGTATAAGAATTTGAAAGACTATTTTTCAATTTATAAAACATAGAATCCACATCGTGTAATTATTTGAATTCCTCAGTCAATTATAATATGAATGATTTAATCAAAAAGTAATCCTAACCTCAAATTTTCATCGATAAGTGAAGTGTTTTAAACGTTGTATGTTTATTTATGGATTGTTTATGGCTTCGACTTTTGCTTAGAACAATAACAAAATTTGGATTTCCCAGAGCGGCATAACACAAAAAACAAAACCTGTAGAAAGTAAATCATCCATAACGGAAAAAGACTTGCCATTCAATAATCAAAAGCTTTAATTAGAGAAAAGAACTCTTCATATGTTTTTGGTGTGCAATTAAATTTAGATTTACTAAAAACATGATAGTTTTTTAACTGAATGGAAAAACTTTGAGAGACAGTTTAGAGACAATTATGTCAAATTCAAATATCGGAAATTTAATTTTCAAATTGGTCATCAACGCTTTGAATAAGTTTTTATAGTTAGGTATACAGCATTTAACAAATTCAAATTGATTTAATAACCTGAGATTTAGGCACATATTTGTTTATTATGTTTTTTGTTTTGTCTTCTGTTTAAAAAGATGGAAGCTTAATTTAAATATTTTGTTTCCTTTAATATATTTCATGCCTAAGAATCTCAATTCACAAGCAAATACACTTTCAAGAATAAAAATCATTGTTTGTTTTGTAATTAATATTTAATTGAACCAAATAAATTCTGAGGCAAAACTCCAGTGGAAAAAAAAAATGAATTATGTAAACTTATTTATTAGATTCAAATAAATGTCGTTCCCTATGCATTGGTCAAAATATTGAATATTACCTCAAAAATACAAAAAACCAAAAAACTCCGAATAATTTTTGAAATGTCCAATTTCTGGTTATTAATTAAACGTACTTCAATTGCAAGACATTTCCGCACAGTTTCAAATCAAATATTGTGATTGCATCATCAGTTTTTGATTTTTCTGGCAATTCATCAAAGTTGTGTAATTTGGGCGCTGACCGCGATTTTAATGAAACTCTCATATTCACCTTCGGCCACAAAAATGCATTAAAATAGAAAATTTAAAACGAAAATTTTACTAGATAACCACAGGAACGAATAACAACTTCATATGGGAAATTAAAAATCGTTTCGTAAATCATCACTTTCAATGGAAAAAATAGTATACAGAGATGTAACTATACCCAAAAAAATTTGCTTGCGTATATTTTTTGAAAATCATACGTATACGACACATTATAACTGTTTAAATGCAGGTTTTAAACGTATGTACTTGATAGGTGAGAAAAGTTTTAACCCTTTACATGTGCTAAAAGTCTTCGCCACCTTCAGCAAAAGCAAAATCTAAATTGGGATAGAAACAAATTGCTCTGACCAAGACGAAGTTTCCCTTAAGGAAAATAGTGTTCAAGTTAATAAAGGAATTAAGAAGAGGAAGAAGAAGAAGAACCACGAAGACGAAGAAGAGGAACAATTTTACTAGAATATATCCACGAAGGAAAATTAAACAGAATACAATATTGTTCAACTGTAGAACTGCAAAAAATCGATCAGTAGAAGTAGAGAAAAACTAAAGAAAAACTCACCATAAGATCAAAATGTTTTTGGAATAGCATTTTCAGAATTATACGTAAGAATCACACTATTTAAACAAAATTAGTGAAAATTAAATCAAAGTAAAACAACCAAGGATAAATACAATAAATAAAACGAACTGATGATATTAAGAAATAGCTAGAAAAACGTAGAACATTACAAATAAATGATCTGTCATAAACTAGCTCAACATATTGGGAATGAAAATCTCCAAAAGAAGATTGATTCCAATTACGAAATAGATAACGCTCTGTAACAACTAACAAACGGGAAATCTAGTGGCGATGACCAAACGATAGAGAAATATTGAAGCTAAATGGTTTGCCATTATTGAAATAATGTACATCAAATTTTGTTTAAAATAACAAGATATTCCAACAGACTTGTCTAATCCAATAGTAAACTTACTAGATAAGAAAAAAGAAACGGAAAATTTTAAGAACTATATACCGATTAGCTTCTCAGTCAAGTTTCTATATTATTTAAAAAAAATCATTATTAATCGCTAAACATCGAAGTTAGTTCTTTATCATCTCATAGAGAAAGAGTTCGGTATGTAATATATGTGTGGGTAAGCTAATTGTAATTATATCATATATGGGGGTGGTAATTGTAAAGCATGTGATTGGATGGTTGGATGTTTATAAATGCATGTATGACACTATAATGGTTTTGTCGAGCGGAAGCAAAACGTGGTTCTTCCAATAGATTTGTTAACGAAACAAGTTTTATTAATTAGTCAATAGTAATACTCTATTATTGATGAAAATTAATGCATAACAGATTCCTATACCTTCAGTCTGGTGCCCCGATTCTACGGGACCCCCAGTATCTAGGTATATAGCTGATAGGTCACTCAAATCACAAAGAAACTAACTGAACTTTTTCTAATTAATTTATTGGACTAGGAATATCGAATAAGTATAAAGACTCGCCGAGGTCTTTAGTAAACCGTTTGCACTAATTCAAAAAAACATCGACAAATTATAACTTATAAGGCTAAAGACCCTTGATTAAGAAGTAATTATTTTATTATTGAAAATACCAGGGGTTTTCTTTTTGGTTATTTTCGCCATTATTTAATTGATACATTGCATCGAAACAGTAATTTCTAACATATATTAATATTAATGTTGTATGACCTACTTTTTGAGAAGGGTGTTACTACAACTGATCTTTTAGCGCTACTTTTGCTTTTACAGTTTTTCGGTTTATTAAAGAGCGGCTTTTACAGAATTAGTCAATTCCTCAGTTCGGAGAAGTATATGATGGGATAACAATTTGAACGACACCTCTTTTTAGGGAGGAAAAATTCCAAAAAAACCCCAGATGCAGCCCAGTTTATCTAAATATGCCCATTATTTTTATACAATTACAATCGTAAAACACAGATGTAATGTAATATGCCTTTAAAAATGAAATTTAATATCTGTTTTAAAAACTCTTTGTACATTTTGTCCGGAAGAACCCTTGTATTTAAAAGATTTATAATTTTCAGGCCAATTTTTTTTCGACTATTGAATTTGAAAATAACTCTCAGTACTTTCAGATTTAATCTTGGGATAACAGAGATATAAGTGAGAATGGAGAATATTTCTAAAGAGACGGTCTTAGCTCAATTTAAAAAAGAGATTACAATCCTTACAACAGACATTGACTATACAAATAAATAAATAAGACTGGGGTCCAATCTTTCAAAAAATGAAATATTTAAATCTAAAATAAAAACAGAGACAAATTAGAAACTTATAATTTATAGATCAAACAAAACGTATAAATATACATGTAGATTTCTACACGAAAGAGAAACCTTGAATTCACAAAAGTAAACCTAAATAAGCTCAAAGTTAACTAACGAGCTACCGAAAGAAATATCTGTAAAAGATCATAGGACCAATAATTGAATCAGAGAAAGAAAAAAAGAGCTACAAGTCTGAAGTAAAGCTGGGCGAAACACGTAGGCAGGAAGCAGGAAAATGGAATGACTAACAGATAACTTACAGAGACCATGGCGAAAATTAGGACAGGCCTGAAATGGTATCAGGTGGCATAACATCCAGAAAACTAGAAAATTAAGAGCGACTTATATCTTAAGGACAGAAAACAGCAGAAAAAAGAGGAACAACATTTGGAAAACTTTTTTTATTAAACAATAATACATGTACTTACAAATTATATAGATGGGACATTTTACAAGTGACATTTAGCTGATTTATCTATGATAATATAAAAACGATGGTCTAGACATTTTTCTGTGTTATTATAATACTGATAGTTGTTTCCAGAAAAATTTGCGAAAGATATATTCCTTCGTATTCAGAAGGACTAAATACATTTTTTTAGGTTATATTATAAAGTAAAAAAGAAAGATTGATAATAAAATTACAATGTGTAATTAAAAATCTCTGTAATTATTTCTTCATTTTAATACGTTAATTAAAACTAACATAAATATGAACATTCACCACCACTAATAAAAAACTAGTTTAGCCTATTTACACAAATTATAAATTACTAACTAATTCAATTAGTTAGAATAAACTTATTTCACGCTTTTCAATTTGAAGTTATCAAGAAATTTATCATAATTTTTTAATCTAGATTAACAGATTAAAAAAATATAGATTAATGGATTTTCAATATTTCTAAAATTTACTATGTAGGTACTTTTTTCAATAGTAAGAGCTACTTTCTTTAAGGAATTAATACTTATATTTGCTAGTAAACAATTTAAGTTCTTTTTTAATGATCTCATTAGCAAAAATAAGTAAAAAACGCGCTTGTCAAAATTGAGGAATATATTTGAATAGTAAGGACGACAATATCATTAAAAGAATATTTTAAAGAAAAAGTTCATGATACAGAATATACATCAATAGAAACACTTCATTAAATGCATATAGAACATCGATACACAAGTCTTGCAGAATTACTACTTATTAAAAAGGAAACGTTTTTGTTGCCTAACATTATTATTCGATATTAATTGATATTAATCGATATTAATAATTGATATTATTATTTCGTCTCTAAACTTTAGATATATTTTTTATTAGCTTTCCCTGCTACTGCAACTTTTCCACAAAGGTACGCCACAGAAAAAATATTTGCAGTAAATAAATATTCCGCAATATTTGCTAAAAAATTAGGTACATAAATTCAAATAAATGCACCCTAGTTCGTCAGCATAGCAACGAAACTTTTTTATATGTACTGTAAATTAAAAATCGCGCGTGGGGGTAAGGGGATGTGTTTAATTGTTTTTTTGTATTATTTGCTGGACGTCCAAACAATATTATAAAGGATTATTAAAATATTGACCGCGGGTCGAATGAATGGTTTCATATCAGCAATGCGATTCGTTTAAAAAATTAATTAACTGTTTTGGAGTTGAGGTAACACATGAATTCGTCTGTTGTATTGTTCTCGAACCATACATTTTTATGAGGCTGCCAATCTACTCTTCCTACCCTCGGTTTCGACTCCCACCACCCAAATAAATTTAAAAAGTCAACGATATACCTACCATGAGAGTTTTTAAAATTAAACAAACGCGCCACTCGGGGAATGTATCACGCAAAATAAATACATTTTATGTGCACAAATAATCAAATAGAATTTTAGTAAATTATCTTAAATAAAGTTTCCACATATTGTATATTTTGTTATGAAAGAAAAAACTTTATTTTTAACATATAATACCAATTATCAAGAATAAAAGAAAATTTATAAATTTTGTTGGGCACATTTTGTACATTTTCCATTAGATTCATGTCGTTTCAAAAATGATCTCAAGATGGGTTCAGATTTAATTTAACTGTAATAATTATATTTACAATCCAATATATTTTTGTACATAAGTTTTCACAAGTGTTTTACTTTTAATATTTCTTACAACTAATTAAACAATAAACATAAAACTTACGAAAAAAATCAAAATAAAAAAATCATTAGAACAATGAGAAACATAAAACTTGGTATTTTCTAAACGCCACCGCTAAAAATTGTTTTACTTTTGAAATATGTCAACCACAGGCGGGAAAATTATTCACCATGAAATCCTTCTCTTTACAGTGAAGGTTGAAAATTCGTGAAAATATTATTTTCTAATCACCCAAGAAAATCCATTCATCACACAGTTAAATATTTTTAGGTCGCCATTATTTATAACTTTGTTTTTATAATATTTTATGCACTTAAAAACTGTTTGTCCTTATTTTAAGGTTATGCAAGTTCCAAAAAAATAGAATTAATTGACAATGAATGTTTTATCAAACAATAATAACAACTTAAAAGAAATTTGAAGATAACCATCTGGGGTAAGCCACTAAATTCAATTCATTTAACCTATTTTTTAACGTTATAAAATAAATTTTTACAATTTCACTTTTTTCTAGTTTACCACGAATTGTACTGACTTCAACGATGGGGTCTCTCTAAGGAAATAAAAATTCGAAGAAAAATTTTCTAAAATCTGACAGAGTATTTATGGCTTTGTGTTACACACAACATTTTTTTAACAATTATAGTAGAAATTTCAATAAATTACTAATTTACATTGCTTGAGTATTCTTGAATACTATTATTTAGAAGGAGATGATTACTTTCTAATAAAACTTAATCTTCTTTTTTAATTTTCTTTAAACTTTTTTTTAAATATAATAAAGTAGATCAATCTTTCCACCATTAGTTGCAACCCATTGAAAAAATATATTTAAAAAAAGAAAAAGGAGCATATAAATATCATATATTTTAGTAAGAAAATAAACCTCTCCGAGTTCTGAAGTAAAATTGACAAAATATATTAAAAATTTTTGACAAGTACAAGGTTAGTGACTAGCATTATTTTTATTATTATTATTATCAATTATAAGTGACGAAGGTAGCAATAACATGCCATAATATCTCTTTTCAAATTCTATCTTTTTAAAATGCATTCACTTTAAAGTCGTATAACTTTTTGTTATACCAAAAATGTTCGGAAAATCAGTCATTTGATTTGCTAAATAACCACAAATTTTATAAAAATGCGCTTAAAAATAAGTGCAATATTTATAAACATAATATTAAAAAAAAAGGATTAGATGAAGAAAAGACAATTATTTATTGGGGCGTAAAACAATGTCAAGAATGGAAAAGTTTAAATATTTTTTAAGCCGTCAAAATAGGACAACATAAATAGTTTTTTGAGGTCTCAGTTCATTTCATCCATAACTTATGGCCTATATAATAATAATAAATAACTTAAATTTAGTATAACATACCTACATATGATTTTGGGAAATCTGAAAATTATATCTTGGAAAAAAAATGTATATAAGAAGTTTTGAAAATAATCACGGTAAACTGAGGGAAATTTAGTGGAGTCGGTTGGTTAGAGCTAGAGAAGAGCTAAAGGGTTCGAGGGTGTAAGGAGTTGTCAACTTTTAACTAACTTTCCAATACTACCGTTTATGTGCAAGTCAAATACAAGTTTAAATTAGCTTTTCGAATAAATTAGCGAGTTTTGTGCGGCCTATCTCGCCAATTATCTCGCGACGCCTCTTTTGTAATTATTGTTATTCAAAATTATGGAATTTTAGATGTTTTATTATGCTGATTTCATGGCTCAAAGCTTCGGGTTGCGGACCTACAGTACTTCTCTTCGGTTATGCCTTTAATAACTTGTACGGCTCTTAATTGCCTTAATTCCGTAATCGTTATTCAAATTTTCCGTGAAAAACTTGGCGCCTTCTAATGAAACTCTCTCTCCCAACTCACTACTCTTTCCACTTTCCAAAAGGGTAAATAGTGATGTGATTGCATGTTGATAAAATTAAGGGCCGAAATTGCTGAATACAATTAACGAAACGTTCCTTCTTTATTGGAATTGTCTTCCCACTTTCCTTTTAACGTCCCACATTTTAGTGTTTAAATAATATATTCAGTTTATCCGATTTCGAATCAGTTTACATGCATTCTGGTTTCCATATTTTATGCATATACTGTATGTTCAATTTTGGCAAAATCGGATTTTATCATTTTTTTTTTATAAATATTAAATGTGAGTAGGTATCATATTCATTCGGATATCATTGGCTAAACGAGAACAAAGTTGGTCTTTTTGCTCATAATTCAAGAAAGCCAAGAAATGCCGATAGACGTCGTCGTAGATCAGTCTCGTCCGTGGGCTTAATTGCAAACTGCTTTACCGGCCCAATAACTCAACCAGAGAAACTTTGATCTGCTTTATGTATATTTGCGGCCATTAATTGAAGTTTATAGGCCCCGCAATTATCATAAGATAATGCAAGGGAGTGACCAGAGAACCAGTGTGCCTCTACTTCACTTTTGCCTCCGTTTTTGCGGGATTGTTACTGCGGGAAAATTCATGCGATTTTTCAACAAACATTGTACGGCACTAAATTTCAATTATTAAGCAATATATTGTAACATTATAGATTAGAAACATTTAAAATATATTACAGGAAAGTTCTTTGACTATAATAATAATATAATAGAAGTTATAAATAAATAAACAAATTTAATTAAAATTACATAAATATCAGTAATTTTTCATGCAGTAGAATGACACATGGAAACTAATTTTTTTATGAATAATAATGTGTGCGCAATAAAATAAAATATGTTAAAGTGATCAGTATACATTTAACATTAAACGTGTAATACAATCGTGTATTATTTCTGAAGTATAGAATATATATAAATTGAGTACATGTAAAATTATACATCTAAATGTGTAAAAATTATTTTTTTCATGTGTAATAGTTTAAATTAAATTGTTAATTTATTTTAATTAGCAAAAAATACATATTTGGAAAGAAATTTCGCTTATTTGATAATAATTGTATTCGAAAACATGCTCACAAAGATATAATAGAATCTCATACAAAAAATTGTTATGCAAAGTCTTGTTATACAAAATTTAAAGAGAAAAGATAAAATTTTCTTAGAAAATAATAATATCCTTGTAAATATAGCCATAAATACTGTGTCACATTTTTGACAATTTTTTCTTTGAATTTTCATTACCTAGAGAACAAATCGTTGAAGTTAGTACAATTGATAGCAAACTAAAAAAAATGAAATTGTAAGAATTTATTTTATAATCTTAAAAAAAAATTAATTAAATTGAATTTAGTGACTTACTCCAGATGGTGATCTTCGAACTGTTTTTAATTGTTCCTGTTGTTTGATTCATCATCATCATCATCATAATCGATACTTATTTACTGGTAGATGTCACTGTTGAATTATAGTTTCTCAATCTTTGATTACTTAATTAGTCTATTTGCTTCTGTCTTTCATGAGTTTATAGGCTCCTCTCCAGTTTACCTCCTTTTCGTTCAAGTACCAATCAATTTAGTCTTTCCCATTTTTTCTACAACTCAACGGTTTAACAATGCTATTTATATAGATGAATCCTTTAAGAAGTGAATTGACAAATTTCATTGTGTTTAAATGAACTTTTTAAGGAACTTTCATAACCTTAAAAAAGAACAAAAAATTTTTGAGTGCATAAAGTGTTATAAAAACAAAGTAACAAATAATAGTGGCATAAAATTAGTTAAAATTCTTGAATGTGACATGAATTAATTTTTTTGAGTGATAAGAAAATATTATTTTCAAGAACTTTCAAGTCTTCACTGGTCCATAACCATCATTGTATCGGGAAGGAATTCAAGGTAAATTATTTTCCGTCTTTGGTTGACCTCTTTCAAAAGTAAGACTATTTTTAGCGTTGCCGTTTAGAAAATATCAAGTTTTATGTTTCTCGTTGTTTTGAAGATTTTTTTTATTTTGATTTTTTGATAAGTTTAATGGTTATTGTTAATTAGTTGGAAAAAATATTAAGAGAGTAAAACACTTGGGATAACTTACCTATAAGAAATATATTGGATTGTAAATATCATTATTACAGTTAAATGAAATCTGAACCAACCTTGAGATTTATTTTGAATCAACATGAATCTAATAGAAAAAATAGAAAGTACCCCCACAAAATTTATAATTTTTTTTAATTGGTATTAAATGTTAAAAATAAAATTTAATCTTTCATAACAAAATATAATATATTACAATTTGTACATTTAATGTTCGACTGGCCATAAATAAATTTATTGCTTAGATTTAAGAAAACAAATATAATGTGTAATGTAAACTCTCATACAACAAAAAAAATATTATTTTTCACTTCTTCTTTTTTAGTATTTTTATCCTTTAAATAATCTCTTGTGTTTTCATTTTTTCCTATCCCATATAACGTTTTATTAGCCATTCAATTATTGGTTTAATTCTCTTTAGATTCTCCAGTTTTAGATATAAATATGCTTCTAAACATCTTATCCAATTTTCAATTGGGTCTTTATGCTGTCGTGCATACTGTCCATAAATATATTTTTGTAGTAAATTTAAGCAAATTTGATCGTACTATAAAGCTATCTAGTGTGTGAGTGGAACTCATTTAAGGTTGCTTATTTCAACCACTTCCTACACTGCATTACATTTTAATAAAGCCTTTATTGGCATTCCGATGCGTCTGCCGTCCCCTGCTTTACTTAATAACACGCCAACACCTTCAAATCAGTTATTTCATCCTGAGGATGTACTTTTAAGTCCCGAAACTTCCATCGTAAAAGATGAATCAAATCACCGCTCAAAACTTAGTGCAAAGACACCATTTTGGGAATTTACTAATATATTTTCTTTAAAAAAAAAAAAAGATAATATTTTCATTTGATACTTGTAGAAAGATTGGAAAGAGAAAAATGAACCTGTGTTATTATTAAGCATGTTATATATATAATATAAAAATAAATTTAATTAATTATTGTTTCATAAAATATTTGTTTGCTGGCTTTAAAATTACAAATATATTAAATTATAGAATACAATTAAATAATTACCAACTAATTAAAAAATATATAAAATAATTTACAGAATTGTTGGGGTCTTACGAAAAAGTTAAAATTATATAAAAAAATTATTCTTCCAAATTTGTTTTTTATATTAACAATTTTATGACTCAAATATCCATTTCGTCAGCACGAAAAAATGGATAGACACTCTTTCAAAAATTTCTTAATATGAATGTATTTGGTCAATGAATATTTGAATTAATGGTACTGTAACTTAATTCATTGGTAGCAATAATTAGGTTGATATATTCTTAACTATCAATGGTTCAAGTTATGTTTGGGATGTGACGATATTTTTAATGGAAATACTAAGTAGTTAGATTTTAGAAGAAACAGGAGTGGTTTTTCGAATTCAGGAAACATAAAAATACCAGATAATTTTTTTATTACCCTCATTGAGGTTAGTTTGTTTATTTGGATGTTGAATTTTAATTATTTATTGTTATATAAGTGAGCATAATTTGTTTAACAAGTCGCTTCTCTTAAATTTGATACAATTGCGCTAGTATGAAAAGATTAGTGGTTGTTTAAGTTATCTCCTTGTAGAGTTTTGAGAATGAGATGAATTACAATCTGTTTTTGGGAGAGATTGAAACTCTATTTTCTGTTTCAATTTGGACAGTCATTTCGCTTGATGATTTACGGTTCGTCCTTTTTTTCTCTGCAAACACTTTACCATGAACTCTTTGATCTTCTGTTTTCTTCTCTACATTCATTATAAGTTAGTATTATTACTAATTTGATTAAAGTTATAATTTGCGAATAATAGATTGACAATATGTACATTTAGTCTGATTGCACATAACTTCTTACATCACTCTATATTTTTTGATTTATCATTTATGGGACACCCTATATAAACATATTTTAGATATTATTAATTTTAGGAATAACCCAGTCAGAATTTCCATTTATTTATTGCACTTATATTTTTTTTTCCTACTAAATGAAGAGAACTCATTGTATTTTATTGGGAGTAATATGCTCAGGAAACTGTGTTTTAGAAACTAGTCAATTGGAGACAAATCTTGAACTGTTGCAGGCCTTCAAGATCCCTTCTTCTTATTCATCCTCATCCTCATCCTCATCCTCATCCTCATCCTCATCCTCATCCTCATCATCATCATCATCATCATCACAATCGATACTTATTTACTGGTAGATGCCACTGTTGAGTTATAGTTTCTCAATCTTTGATTACTTAATTACTCTATTTGCGTCTGTCTTTAATGAGTTTATAGGTTTCTCTTCAGTTTAGCTCCTTTTTGTTCAAGTACCAACCAATTTAGTCGTTCCATTTCGTGACCTTTATAGTCTTCCCCATTTTCCCTTCAACTCAACGGTTTAACAGTGCATTTCATATAGATGAATCCTTTAAGAAATAAATTGAGAAAATACTCAAAAGGAATAGAAAAAGTCGGCAGCAGGCTTAAAAATGAAAGCAACTTACGAATTCTTTCTTTATTATTTGTTGGCTTCAAAGTTATGTTACATTACATAAATATAAGTATTGATAAGAGTTGTGCAACAGGAAATTGTTCGCTATGTATGGATATACGAGGTACGGTCGTAAATAGACAGGCGATGTGACTAAGTATCCGCGGCCTCTCACCTGGAGATACGACGCAAATAAAAAAGACTCCCTCGATGGCAAATCCTCCCGAATATTCAAATGACTCCATGTACTGCAACAATTTTAATCTCCTGATAATAAAAATGAAAATAAATGTCCATCGGCGAAATGTGTATAGAACGCGGTCGCCGGGCGCTTATGAATTATGGCCGTCATATCAGCCGTGGAGGGAGTAAGCCGGGCTATTTGTTATTTTTCATTTCGAAAAATCCAGTAATTTAGTTTGTGTAGTGTATGCACGCCGTTCCCATATCACATTTCCTGCTTTTTTATAGCGCAATGATACATCATTCAATATCGGGAGTATTAATGGCCGGTAGGGAGGAGGAGGAGGAGCACCAGGAAGAGAGGAGAAAGAGGTGTCGCTTGGACGCCAGCGACGCCCGTCCTCGGGGCCGACGCGACGACCCATCCCCACTTCCAAAATCAAAACAACTTCTTTCATCTGTCTCTTTTTACCTTATTATGACTTCTTCTTATCTTCTATTGATATCTACTTCATTAAATTGCTTTCACCACCTTCTACAATTCTTCTAATATCATACAATTTAAAGTTAAAGATAAGATTCATGTATTTTATTTCTTGGTGTGTTTCTTGCATGCTCCTTAATTTTTAGAATTACCTTGATCCATTCTCTTCTTTTATCTGAACCTTTTATGGAATGTCTTTGTTAATTAGGTCTAAGTATGTATGTCTTGCTTTTTATTACTCTTTTCTTTGGATTTCCTCGTGTTTGTACGACTTTTATCCTATTGGTTTTAGAAGTTCGATTTCTTAGTATCTATTATTATTAAATTCTTCATGTCTTATTTTTCGCGGACACATGCTTTTCTTCTTTCATGTCCATGAATATATCTAATTATATCTTTGTGGTCTTCTTTGTTATTTGCTTAATCTGAAACCTTGTTCCTTTCTCTTTGCTTTGGTTAACGGATTTTAATTTTTCTTCAATAAACGATCTTCTTTTATATTCTTCTCTTTTATTTTTTGTTTCTTTAATTCTGACTACGTTATCGTTTATTTTTCTTATTTAGGTTGCTATTTTTCTAAATTATTAATATTATAAGAATCATGGGGGTTTAACAATCTTTATTTATAAGACAACTTCACAATCGGTTTTATCAAATTAAAACTTGAATATAGATAATGTGAATTTAGTAAAAGTGGTATTAAAAATTCTTCAGTGGGTGTACGTGGATATCTGGTAAAGCTACAATTCAAAATTTGTTAGGCGTATACATGATGTCCCAAATTAGGGTGCATTATAAATTTACATAATTATGGTATTTTATTTGTACTTTTAAAGTCTACTAAAAAACTATGAATTTATCGAAGGAATGATGTACATTATGCCTTTTTAGTTTATATTCTTTCTTCTTTTTCCAGCCCAGTAAAAAATTTTGAATCAAATATTTCCAAGAATGTATTGTTTTGATATAGATAAGTTGATAATGTTTTGACTTATTTTACATGTAGTGACAGACAATTGGATATTTTTTAAATTTTATTAACGATTTACGTCTAAAAATAAAATTTACTGTTGAAATTGAAGAGGACAGTTCTAGAAATTTCTTAGGTATAAATATTAAAATGTTAAACTGATATCTACAATATTCAATTTATTGTAAACTAACTCATAAAAATATGAGTGTCCATTACAAACTTAATTATTAAAAACGAAGAAAATGTTGCTATTAACCTTATATTTCCGAAACAACCTAAAGATGACAGGTCATACAGAACTACATATTTTGGAGATATATCAAACAAAATATCAAAAATTATATCTCGTACAACATCTTCTACAATTTCTTTTAAAGTAAGAAATATGTAAAGATGAAACCTAAAATTAAGATATTAAAATATCATATATTTACAAATTAAATTGACCGGATTGTAACGCCATCTATCTTGGCCAGACCATTGGAAATTTTGAAATAAGATACAGTGAACACTTATGATCTTATAGATTAAAATAAACAGATAAGTCACATTTCCCAAAAAACCCCAATGACACTAGACAAAAACTTACACTTAACAACACAATTGAAACAACATATAAGTGACAAAAAAGAAGAACTTGATTTTTTGGAAAAATATGAAATCAAGGATTATCTAAACCCTGGGAAATTCAATTAATTTAGATTACTTTTTGAACTAAATACCTATATAATATTAACCAAATTTTTATTAGGAAAAGAAGAATATTACTATACATATTGCTTGATAATGATTAGTGGAAATATTTATGATATGAAGTCAAGTACGCTTGTAATAAATCTGTCAATCTTATGTCACACTTTGATAATAAAATTTAAACGAAACCTGGCCAGAGACACACTTTTAAAAATAGCTTTGTAATACTGTGGAAATACCAGATAAGTATAATTTATCTCATTTATGTTTAAAAAATTATTCTTTTCTATTAAGTTTTAGTTACTTTTTTACGAACATTATGATTAGATATTATTCCACGTTGTCGGTAATTTTGTATTATTTATTAACTAAATTGGTATTTGAATTCCTTTTGTGTGAACATGAAGAGACGATTTATTGAGATATGTATAGTTGACCCTGGTTTGGTTAATTTGAATCTAGTCTAGCCACATCATTAGCGTAAAATTGTTTGTAGTAAATAGATAACTTAAATTAAGTCTAATCATCTTATTTTGTTGACGATATAAGTATAAAAGAAGGCGGGACCAAACTAATATTATTTTTTATCCGCTTCTTGTAAAAGCGCTTTTAATGAATCGGTTTTGTTTTTTTACTTCGAGTTTTCTTTGAGTTCCAATGACGTATTCGATTTGATTAAAAAATAAAATTTCCGATATTTTCTAGTATTTCCATTCAAACAAGCTATTTATATTTTATAATTTACTAATTCAGAGTTCATTAGCGCGTAAATTCAATTTTTATAGTTCCAGAACTAAATTATGGTTCTTTAATTCTTAATTTTAATTCTATTGGAATATTCTTTTTAAATCAGTTTCATTACTTAATTTACACTTTGTATAGTATTGAATTCTTAATATTGATATACAAATGCAGTTTGTAGTAAATGACAACAAAATTAAACAAATCCGATCGATTTAATTTTTGGTACGAAATTTCTTAGTACTCTATTAATATAAACTTACAAATCTTTCTTAACATGTCAACAAAATTTAATACGGAAATTCAAATAAAACATTTTTTATCGGAGTAGGTGGACTTTTTTTTCAAAAAAGAACCTAGAAACTGTATGTTGATCTTAAGTGAATTCGATAATTTCAAATAGAATTTTGGTATTTTTGGGAACTTTTTTGTAGAGTTCATTTAACTATCTTTAATCAAAAAGGCAGCGAGAACTCACAAAATAGTCTGTAACTTTGAGACTTTAATACATGGTTTCAACTAAGTCATGTTCTTGCTTAAAAATATGCAAAAAACCAACAATACCCCTAGAAGCTTCTAAACGCACAGGAAATTTTGGAATAGTTTCGAAAGTAACAAAAAAATCTCCGAATTTTGAAAAAAAAATGGCTTCAAGTAATTCACTTAAACAAAGAAGAAAGAGAAACGCCTAATCAAAAATTCATCTGTTTTTTTTATGTAATTTTTATAGAATTATTTTTTCTATAGAGTTTTAAATGTAAATTAAAAAAAGACGAAGTCATTTTTTTCTCAAATTCATAAGAGTAGTCACAAATTCATTTTGATTTTCTATGCTTAATAAAGTGTTTTAAATAAGTTTTTCCTAAAAATATAGAAGAATCTAAAAAACGCTTAAAAGTATTTAAACTTACAGGTTTTGATAAGTAACAAGAAAATCTCAGAACTAAAAATAACTTCAATTCATTTGTTTAAAAAAAGAAAAGCTTGTTATTACAAATTCATCTATTTTAAGGATTAATTCTTGGTTATTTAAGAAGGTAATTTTTAAATCAGAAAAAGAAGAAAATTTTTTGTTTTCAAAGTCATAAAATAATAGTAACAAATTGAATTTAAGTTTTTGACTTTAATATAGAGTTTCAAATAAGTCACGATATCTCCAAAAATTAGAAAGTCAACAACTGATCTAAATGTTTCTAAACTTATAGAAAAATTTACATGAGTTACGACAAAATATATTTATAACAAGGAATTTATAGAAAATTTTTAATATTTTCAAATTTTTTATTAGTGAATCTTAGGAGTAATCTGTAATTAGAACAAGAAAACTTTTCAAATATATCTTCTTCTAGCTCTATGGTTTTTTGTTTTTCTACCCACATCTTACTTACAGATAAGTTTTTCCTCTTTTGTCTTCTACATCTTCTATCCAGGTTTTCTTTGACTCCCCTTTCTTCTTTTTTTCATACATTTTTTGACTCCAAGGTTCTTTTTATTAGACTATTATATGAGTTTGCTCTTTTCATATGACCATGCATTTTTGGCAGTTATTTATTCTTGGTTTACTTGATTTATGTCAACACTTTTGATATTATTTAGTTTTGCGTTTCCTGCTATTTTTCGTAGTTGTTTCATTTCTGCTGAGTTTATTTTGCTATTTATTTTTTAGAAATCATAGAAATAATGATGAGCCGAATCAACAATTTTCATCTCGCATACAATTTTTATTCAAATAAAAAAATATTAAAAAAATACCGTACTACGTAAATATACCGATACTGTAGAAATGAAATTGATGCGAAAACAGAAACAAACGAATGACATATGTGGGAGTATTAAAGCGAAATTTTTGTTAAGTGCGGCATGATCGGGGGAAGAATAGGCAGCGACACGGGAGAGAGGCTGCCGATCCTGATGGTTTGTCCTCAATGCCGTGTAGCGGCGGTTACACAGCTCGTTCCTGCAGGATGAAGGGGTACACTATGCTAAATATTCAAGCATTACAGCTCTGCATAAATTCATTTAATTATACCGCCAAATATTGCTCCAGCATTCTACTTCGCTTCATGCATATGAATGAATTCATTATATTAAAGCCTTTTCAATGTATAATTTACTTTTGCGTGAGTCATTTCGAACGGTTTCCTTTTGATTCTCCGCTATTTATTGTATGGGGTTCTGATTGACATTAATACGCTACAGCCTTATTTTGTTCTCCAAACAAAAATATAATTTTCAACACCACGTTATTGTCGATACCATGTAAAAACTAAAATCATCGTAACAAAGACAAATAAACATTTTTAAACTTTTTAAACTCTAACCAGGTTTCACTAAATCGCATTTTCAAAGAGTGACATAAGATCGACAGATTTCTTACAACCGTACTTGGCTTAATACCATAAACATTTAAACCAATCATTATCCAGCAATATGTACAGTATGATTTCTTGTCATAAAATTTTTAAAATATAGTAATACTCTTCTTTTCTTAAAAAATTTCGTTAATATTATATAGATATTTAATGCAAAAGGTAATTTAAAATAATAGAACTTACCAGGTTTAATTGTTCATTCAATTTTATATACCGAAGTAATTTTAGATATTTCTTGATTTCATATTCCTCCAAAAAATCAAGTTATTCTTTTTTCCCACTTTTATGACGTATCTTCCCTGTTGTTTCAATTGTGTTTGTGTTTAGTGTCAATGAGGTGTTTTGATGAATGTGACTTATCTGATTGTTTGATCTATAATAAGATCGTATGCGTTCACTGTATCTTAGTTCGAAATTTCTAAAGATCTGGCCAAGATAAATGGCGTTACATTCGATTTAGTTTGTAAGTACCTATTTTTTTAATTTATTAATTTCAGGTTTTACACTTAATAACAACGTACCTACATTATTTTTTACTTTTAAAGATATTGTAGTAGATGTTGTTCGAGATATAATTTTTGATATTTTGTTTGAATATCTTCAAAATAGTTTTGTATGACCTGGCATCTTTAGGTTGTTTCGCAAATATAAGGTTAACGGTAACCTTTTCCTCTTTTTTATTAATCAATCTATTTATTGGATGTAATGTATAATTATTAGAGGTAACAATTTATTTTAATATATTAAGTATTCTTTTAAAATTGATCAATTTTATTTAAGCCAGATATATAAAATATCCACGTGAGTGGAACTATACTCTTTCAAGAATACAAATAAAAAATATTTGCATATACAAATTTGTGGTTAATAAAAAAAAATTGATGTTTTTTCAAATTCCCATTGATTACGGTGAACTATATTGGTCACTGATAGTTAATAGTTTCAGGAATGAAAATTTATTCCATGACTAAAAGTTAAAACATTTTCACAATTTAAAGTTAAACAAGTTTCCACAGACAGATAATTAAATAGTTGATGCAGCTACTATAATTGCACTTATGTTTTAATTTATCACTAATTTCTACTTTAAGAACTTATTTTTATTAATTAACAAGTTATTTGTTGATGTTGTTAACGACTGAGTGTGTTAGATGTTTCATGATTCAAAGCTTAAGATCGAATGAATTTGTGTGTTAAAGTTTCGAGGGTTAAAAAATGGGCTACGTGAATTTTGCAAATTTTAGAGAGAGATAGTTCAGTAGAAAAGTGAAAAGGATATCTTTTTGTTTTATTGTTAACTGTATAATGGAATTTTTGATTTAAAGTAGCGTTTTTGTCAATGCATTAAAAATACTTGTTGAATGTTTGAAATTTTAGCAACCCTTTTTTGAATTAGAGTCTTAAAAAAATTATGAATTGAATTTTTTTCTGTTGTAAATTCATTGGAATTTTGAACACGCACTATAAAAAAAAATGATGCCAAAATTAAGAATTTATCTATGGATCGTTGCATAAATATTGTTTAACAAAAAGAGGCTCACGGTATTTATTTATGACCCATATATTCAGTCGGAATTTGATAAAACAAAACACAGGATTCAAAAATTCCAAATTTTCAAATTCGCCTTTCATTGAACTTTATGGACAATGGGTGTATCAGAATAATCCCTTTCTCTAATGCAACCGATTTTCCTAAACCCCTTCAAAAATTGTGCACGCCCTCTGGTATTGTTTGATGCAGAAGCCATCCAGTTTTTAATATTTTTTTATTGCCAAATCAAAGACGTACGTGCCGTTGTTTCCGCAAACTAAATTTATCAAAATATTACTTCATCTGACAAAATACGAGCAAGCTAAGAATAAAATAAAATCTCGATTGTCAAAGAAAGTAAAACAATGAAAAAAATAGAATTAGAATATTCAAAATTTTTTTTATAGAAAACCTTATCTAACTGAACCCAATCTAACAATAAAGTCTAACTTCAATTGGCAAAGAATATAAGACAGTGAAAAAAACATTTCCAATGATCAGAATTTTAATATAGAACTTTTTAAATTCTTCTGGCTTCGTTTCTAAATGTTAACTAAAAAACTTAAAACATTTTTGCTTTCTTTCTTAGGATTTTAAAAAAGCATTATAATATTTTATCTTTTCTTCTTAATATCTTTGATATGTTATGTTGTACTTTCTTGTATTAAGTGTAATTTTTATTTTATTTTATATATATCCACATAACACTAAATTTTTATTTATAAAATAATATAGTCCTTAAAGAAAGAAATAATTATTTTAGATCCTTGGTTTTATTAAATAATACTTTTCTGTCTGCTCGTAAATCTCTGAATAAATTTTTATTTCTTTTAGAGTTTAATATTTACTAATGATATATTCCTAATATTTTGTCTCTGGTAATTTTTAATAACTTTCTTTTGTTATATCTGTTTTTCCTTGTTTTGTTACATTTGTTTCTGCTTTCTCTATTATTTTCTTTGTTTCATTTTAAATTTTTAAATTCTTTCTTAACCCATTTTGCCAGTAACTAACTTAACATTTTTCAAGAATTATTATGGGTTCTTCTATGTAGTATAATTTTTTAAAGTTATACTGCTTCCTTTTTTCTGTTTATTTTTTACAATTTCTTCTTTCTTTTTAGCCTTTACTAAGACTCAATATGAATTTCTATATTAATTTACTGTATTTTATTAGAATAAGATTTTTGAAAGTTAGGGATTAGCCTCCAAATTCTCCACCATGTCTACGTCGCTGCTTGGCTATTGCATTTTTTCCAACTTTTTGTATGTAATATACATATACAGATTTATTGTACTTATGACTGTGCTCCACGTATTTGCAGATGAATATTTATTAACGCATCGCAGTTTTTATTATAAAATGGCGCATATCGAAATGAGAGATTTTTTTTCGTTTTAACTTACATTCGTTATATATTAATTGAAATTACGATCGATTTGAAAAATATTGCCAATGTTTTTAATCTTTCTGATGCGCTGAATGTTTTTTATGCGATTGAGTTATATTAATTTTAAAATACAGTTTTATTTATTATACTAAATGGAATAAAAAAAACAAAAGATGTAATATCACAATAATGATTTTTTTAAATGTAAAATATGCGCGATTTTTAATAAAAATTCATTCGAAATTTTATTTAAAAATATTCCAATTGATATATTTCATTTTTCAAACCGACCCAGGAATAAGTAATTAATACTTTTAATATCAAAGAATTATAATTCAATTGCACTTTGACAGCGTCCCACCGATTCAATATCCTAGTTTTAAAAGGTTCACCAAAATAAAAATATTTCTATTTTAAAGATTAAGACAAAATTTTCGGCATCATGGAACATTGAAAAAATAAATGTTTCAGACCGGATCTGTTAGCGAAATAAAATCATAATTTTCAAACAAATCTAATAATGAATTAAATACCTAATAATTATAATAACGATTCATTACATTACGTAATATTAAAATTCGACTTTAAAATATTGCAACACAAATTACTCTAAATTCATTAAAATTATGTCATAATTATCTGAAATTATCCATTACGTGAATCATTACGGTTCAAGTTTTGACATATTTTTTACGTTGTTTTAATGAGATTTTAATGAAACGGAATTTAATGATGATGCCGTTTCAGCTTTTCAAATTTCAATTTAGTCCAAGATGGCGAACGACGTGCTAATTATTATTACAATTAAGAAAAAAATCGAGATTCATGGTCGGGTAATCAAATTATAGGGTTAGAATAACTAAATTTAAACAATTATGTTGTCGTTAATAATGTTAATCTCATCCTTCACTTACTCAACTAACAGAAACTTTTTAATTTGTTATTATTTTATATCGACTTCAAATTTTGTATTTAAAAAAAACTGTATTTGTTTATTGCGCTCTAGATTCTCTTAAGGTCCTTGTCGAATGTCCTTCCGCTCCTGCGAAGTCCTTGACCGGCCCTGCGCTGCTACAGTCACGTAATTAGGTAATTAAAATTGGAACTAGCATCGCATCGGCTAGAAACTCAATTAGCAATTAAACGTAACATTTTCTCTAATTACATGTTACTTTCTCGCTAATTATGCCATTACACATACATAACGAATTCTAATTTCATATTAAGTCGATATTGTAGTTAAACAGCAAGCACGACCTGGACCCCAAAGGACGAAACAAATCAATCTTTTACGCGGAAGGGGAATTGTTGAATAATTTAGATTAAAAACAAAACCGAAATTAGAAACTTGATTTCAGCTCCTATAAAAGATATTAGAACAACTTAACATAACGTAAATAATAAGCCTGAAGATGATCTAATATAGCAACGAAACGTTTTTGATCGACCTCTTTTTATTTCGATAATTCTTGTAGAGTATTAGATTTCCCTGACTTTTCGTTAAATATTGTTTTCCAATTTTATTTTTGTTTTTTTTTAATGAAGGTTCGGTACGAATCGAATTTTCTTGGAAATTTTTAAATGGTTTCCGATTCTTTCAAGCGTTACGGTCCATTATTCAATTTGGGATATCCGGAAGGGGATATTCCAGAGATAAATTGTGTAGGTCCTTTTCCCGCCCCCCTTATCCCGGTCACTGTGGTCCTCTCGTCCTGCTCCTGTTTGTATTTTTATATCGTGGCGGTGTATGTACGTATGTAGATACGCGTTGCATATGTATGATAACCGGCCAACATTCTCCTTTATAAAGCTGAATATTCTCTCGCTCGCCACTTTTTTAAACAGACGCTTTTCCACCAAGAATTTTCATAAATTTATTTCCCTCCCTAAATTGTACTATTTATTTGGACGTTGAATGTAGTTGTTCAAAATTCAAATGAATTTTAAACAGAAATCTTTGTTTCGTTCCATAAATATTTCCTAATTTATTTTAAGATAGCGCAACATTCTTAAAGAAAACTTTTCACTTTACAGCTAAAATTAAGCCAAAGAGATATCTAACTCTTCTAAAAATATATCCTTTTATTAAACCGCATATCTGCATTGTATTGAAAGGTATAATAACTGAAAATCATCTCTAAAAGCACTCCGAGTGCTGAGAATCACGTATCTAATTCATTCTCTCACTAACTTCTAACCGATAAACATCTAACTAAAATATAATATTACTGAGTCATCAAGAAAACAGTACGCTAAAGATTCTAATACGTAATATTTTGTAGAATTTTGTCTTTTGTATGTTAAAATAGCAATAAAATGAAAAAAATATTTATTAATTAATGCTAGAAGTGTCTAAGTGAAAATAAAGGTGAAATTCTCATGGGATTTTAATTATGCAATACATAATTAGTGATTTGGAGTCCTGAATTTAAATTTCTTCTCTTATTGTTAAAAAAATAATTAACTAGCGATCTGAAAAGTCTAGATTAGAAAGAAAATTTGAAATCGTTTTTTTAGTGCTGATTTTACAATTGAAAATTGTTACGTCAAAGTCAATAAAGAAAAGAAAGGAAGGAAAATATTACTAAATTCGAATGTTTTATATAAAAATAAAGATATTAGCTATTGTTTCTATAGGCAGTATATATACTGCTAAAATTGCATTATTATTTTTAAATATTGTTATGTCATCGATAAGTAGGCATTATAAATTGAATATAGAGTTGGTCCCAGAACGCTTCCCAGTGGTACTCCTGGTTTTGTTGTTTATTTTTGTATAGTATGTTTTAAACCTCAAGCGAATATTAACGAGTCACAATGAAAGAGGTACAATTTATTTAAATAAACTTTTTATTGAAATAAAATAGTCCGAAACTGTGTATAATTTTGAAATACTGAGCATCAAAAAACCATTGGTACCTAATAATGAGTACATCTATCTAAAACTTTTAGTATTTTAATAAATTGACATTGGTTCTCTTAAGTACCTTTTCAAATGTTGAATAATTATTTTCCTTTTTTATTGAAGTTGCGGAATCAAAGCTTCAAGCTGTTCTGCTAGTCTTTACGATGACAATCTTTGTTTTATAATGCTCCAAAGTTGCCAAAGCTTGTGAAGATGAGGATAACAGTGAATGGATATATGCTAATATTGCAAAACTTGTACAAGAAACAGCGGAAATAAATAATAAGAGAGAACTGTATACAAACAGCAGATATGTGACAAACTAAAATAATGTGATGCTCCTGAAAAATAAGAAAGGGAAACTAGTCACGACAACAAAAGAACAGCTGGATCGATAGCATAACACTACGTAAGAGCTAAGTACTAGCTGGTAAACGCATTATAACAAATCGATGACATTGAAAAAATCAAACAGAATATACAACACGATATGAAATCAAAGAGTCAATTCGGTTTATTAGTACTGATATGACACCAGAAACAGACTAGATACCATCAGAAATCTGAAAGGAATTGTACTACACAGCTGATAATATAAGAAAAAAAAATGCCAGTGAATGAACCACCAAAAAAAAAAAAATTGCTCTGTAGCAGGACCAAAATTGTAAGATATATCATATTTGAAATAATTAATAACGAAGCAGCTGAAAGAATGAGCATACGATCTAGTTTCATTTATTAAAATCTAACCCGTTCTCTATACTTACAATTATTAGAAAGTATAGTCGACCCACTAATAATAATAATCAAATCGTAGAAAACTATACAGAAGAATTTAATATGGATATTATTTTTTAACAAGGCGTTGTTTTTGCTGATTTCGCGATAAATGTTAGAAATTATTTAAATGTTTATAATTGAAGATGGGGAAGACGTGAACGACATGTGGAATGGCCTCCAAGACCACCAGATTTATTTCTGGAGTAGGGTAACTTAAATAATTTACCGAACTAAATCGATAGCAAATTTACGATACCGAATATTGGATATATGTGCTACAATTAATAGAGAAACACCGTAAATAATACGAGAGACAACAAAAATATATATTTTTGTACCAAGAAATAGTGTAGAACATTTTGATTGTTTGATGAATTAAGTATCAATTTAAAATGTTAAAACTCAATTATTAAACCAGTGCTGTATTGTTTTGTCTAGTTAGTTTATTCACATTTTAAATTTAATTAAATAAGAAGCAACATATAAATGGAAAATTAAAAATCCTTTGAAATGAGCTATAACTCAACCCCTATTACCACTTAAAATGTTTAACACTTTATATTACCACTGTATAAGTACTGCATTGAATTATATTGTAGCTAGATGTTTTGTTCTTAGTTATTGTAATTTTCTTGGCGTTATCATCTGAGTAAGTTCTCCCAGCATATATTTTTTTTCAAGAAAACTTCTTATCGTCTTCTTTTTTATCTAATGATATAAGAGTAAATACTTTTTCTAGGTGTTCTTGTTTTCTTCTCTATGGACCAGTATTCAGTTCAATTTTTTAATTACTTTCCAGTTATCTTCTTATGCAGTTAAATTAAATTAAATAAGGTCTTTAAGCAGCATTTTAAGCTCGTGCAAAATCATTAAATCTTCTTTCAGCCTTTGGGTGTCAGATTTTACACAATTTTTTCGATAATTTTTTATTTCTGATGTTAAGTGGGTGCTAAATTTTTCCTTTATTATTCTGGTGTCGCGGTTGCTTTGCCTTCTAAGCAACTTCATTATTGTCATGTTTAATTTTATTTTCTAATTTATCGGTTGTTTTTAAAAATAGATTAAGGTTGATATTTTTGACAACTGTTTCTTTGAAAAAAAAGTTACCTGCTTTTTGTGAGGTATATAATAAAGGCGTAATAATAAGCGTTATTTTTCCGTGGTGGAATAGAGTGGACCATTTACGCTGCTACATAATTCAAAGTCCATCTTCAATTTTTATTATTTTCCACAGTCAAATTCCCTCTATTTTTCTGCCTTTCGGTCGGTCAGTTTTTTCACTCGGCTTCAGAGGGATCCACCGATGTAATGATATTTCCATCCAATCACCCCCTTTCTGCCTCCTCTCGCCCCAACATAGGTAAAAACCGCGCTCCATACGAGACTTCGACTCAATCGACATTTGAATTTTTGCAATTTTTATTTTCGTTTTCATTTACGTTCGCTTCCTCTTCATATTGACCTATTACATTTACATTACTTTACAGGATTTATTAATACTATCTGTTTACTGGTATCTAGCACCCCAATTTCCTACTTTGCATGTACATAAACTAGTAAGAGTTCGCTGACATGTTTTTTTTTTAAATTTGGAAACTAGAAAAAGAACTGAATTTAAACAAATTTGGTTAGAAGAGAAATGAAGTACTATCAAGACCACTGTACAAAAAGGGAGTGAAAAAGTGTACATACTATAGAGGAGTAGAATATAAAAAATTGACCAAATATGTGGAAAATAAATTAATAAAATTGTTGAATCATGTAACAGAAGATTATTAGGGCAGATTCAGAACAAACAGAGGAGTTGTTGATCAGATCTATACTTTAAGGAAACTAAAAACTGAGAGTTATCAATAAAAAAATATACATTTTGTTCATGGATTTTGAAATATAATATGATACAATATATACTGGCATTGATAACATCGATGGAAGATTAGGCGATACTCATTGAATTGGAGATAAATGAAAGAAAAACTAATTACACAACATGGACAAACAGAGTGCTCAATAAAATACAGAGTTTAATCACGAAAGCAAAATCAGGAAAAGTATTAAAATTGAAGAGGTAGATAAATTTATGTATTTGCAGGTATTGTTCAAGAGAAAGGCGCAAATATAGAAAAATATATCAATATATATATATATATATATATATATATATATATATATATATATCAATATATCATATTCTGAAGGGAAACAAATATTGTCTGAAAATCTAAATTGTCATCTTTATGAAATAATAGTGACATACGCATGTGAGATGTGACTCCTAATCCAGAAGGGGATTAAGATGTATCAGATCCGGAAAAGAAAAGAACTTAGGAAAATCTTTGGAGAAAGAAGGGTAGGGGTTATATAGAAAGAAAATCGAATCATTAACTAATACCCTTGTTTAAAAGCCCAGTATAAAGGCTAAAAGCTTAAAGGATTAAGTGGTTGAGACATATGAACAAGACAGAGTAACATACATGATTTTAGAAAGAACAATTGGAGAAAAAAAGGGACAACCGAAGGAAATATGAAAGAGTTGGAATTTTAGATTATCGTTTGGATTAAATACTTATATAATATTTAACAATTTTTGTTAGGAAAAGAAGAATATTATATTTAAAATTTTATAGCAAGAAATTATACTGTACATATTGCTTGATAATGATTAGTTGAAACGTTTATGGTATGAAGTCAAGTCCGCTTATAAGAAATCTGTCAATCTTATGACACTCTTTGAAAATGCCATTTAATGAAATCTGGTTAGAGAAAGATATTGAAAAAATAGTTTTGAAATACTGTGGAAATTCAAGTATCATTTATCATTTATATTTATTTAGAGGGAAATATTGCTTACGCAAGTAGAGACAAAGAATCAGAAACTATGGCAAAATGAGGAACTGGAGGGAAATGCATAAAGAGAGGAAACTATGAAAATAAGTAGCAGCAAATCAAGCAGTGGGCCAATTAAGATTGCAGAGCTAAACATATATATAATTTTGATTGTATTTAGACGTGATATTTCTAAGAACGGAACCAGAAGAATAAATTTATTGTAAAATACATAATTCCACGTTGATCTTGAAAGAAAGCAAATAAAATGAGATGGGTATTGAGATTGTGAAAGTTAAATTTCAATACATAATGTCGGTCTTAAAAATAATTTCCCAATTACGAAACATGGAATATTAAATATTTAAATTTGCATGATAAAAAACTTTTAAGTTTATGAAAGCCCAGTAATACTGCTTAAAACTGAATACATTTCATTTGCATGAAGACGTCGGTCGCCCTAATTGTCCTCTCTGAAAAATTGAAAGATTTTCTTTGGTAATTGATAAATTTACCCATTCTTTTATTCTTTTTAATTGAATAGATATGAGTTGGATTTAAGGTTACTACCTACAAGTTCAAACGAAATGAAAAAACTATGCTTTAATCAATTTTATACAAACAAAAATCATTATAAAATGTGAATGTTATTACGCGCTTAACGTAATGTAATTTCATACTTTTTTAAAGCATTATTTTGTACCAAAACAGTTTCAAAATATTTCAGAGGTTGTAGAATTTCAACGAGGCGAGATAGATATAGTTTTATGTTGTATCAAAATTCCAGATTTTTTTTTCTAGTCGAGACAAAGCCAGTCTAGTTTATCTCTAGTTTTTGATTTGGATATAATTCAATTTATTTTAATGTCATTAAAAGAATTATAATATAATAAGAGTGAGATAGAATGATACAATTAGAGTGATATAGAACCAACATTTTTCAGGAGAACAAGAATATTTAATTTTAAAAATTTTATAGCAAGAAACCATTCTGTTCATATTGCTTGATAATGATTGGTTGAAATGTTTATGATATGAAGTAAAAACGCGTATAATAAATCTGTCAATCTTATGTCACTCTTTGAAAATGTGAGCTAGCGAAATTAAAGATAAGTATAATTTATCTTTTATATTTATTATGGATAAATTCCACAAAGTAAAGATTGAAACAATTGCTTTAATTATTTAATATTTCTAAAACTTCACTTATAAAAATTACTTTGAAGTACTTCATGAGGAAAATTCAGTGTAACAGAAAAAGTTTTTATTTGCAAGGTGGTTAATTTTTTGTTAAATAGTTAAAAAATAGTTGTAAGTTTAGTATAAAGGATTTATTACAAATGGATATTAAAGGTGCAATAATATCCAAAAACTAATTTTATTCTTTAAGGAATATGGATAAGTCTCCGAATTAACATAAACCGTACTTAATCAAGCAAATTTACAAATTAATTAATTTTACCTTTTTCTAAAATAAGTCGGCGTGTTAATTAATACTAGCTGAGTGTTCATGCACGACTTACGTTCTTTGTTCTTAAATAAAAATCCGTTAAACCTGATCACACGAAATAGTAAATACGTAGTCGAAACTTATGTCGTCTGATTATATATACGCTTTTTAGAGGAGTGCCCTACAAGCGATTAACCTATTGAAAATTGTACAAGTAGACAACGGTCTTAAAATTTTTGGCAATTACTTTCGAATAAAAAATATTTCATTATCGCTTATTGGTTTTGATTTGGCTGTCCCCCATATAATAAAACTAACTGGGTTGACTAATTATCCAAGGAGTCGAGAACCAAAAACTTAAATAAGAAGAAGAAAAAGAAGATGTATTAAATAAGCGTAACGCATTTCGCATTACGTCTTCCTGTACTTAAATAGACCCAGAAGAACGTTTTAATACCTTTGTGACAGATTAGCGAGTACGTCTTGTGCCCACGGCACGAGTAAACATCTCTTGCGCTTAAATAATACATAAACCGATTGCATATGTTGGTAACCAAAGTATATTATTCAGTTGTCAGGGCTAGTAGCCAGTTAATTGCGCCTCCGTCATATCCAGCAACCTAATAAACATTAAACATGGCGCATAATTCAGTCTTACCCTGCCCAGTTGCAGTGCTACCAACTGTCCGGACCTGATTTCTGATTCAGCGATATTGGCATGACGTATACCGGCAATACGGTTTGAAATATGCCTAATTTATTTATGAATGTTGCGTCTCCTTCTTACGGAGCTCCCCGATCGGCTGCTCCATCAGAATGTGCATAATTAAGCCATAATGGCCTACGACGAATCGACGCGGGAGATTGCGGCTTTTAATAAATGAGTTATCTCTACTTCCTCGCTATATATTCTGCAACGCACAATGATATGTTAATCTTTGCCGACAGAAAAATAATACTTTTTAATGTGTTATCGAAAAGAAATTGGTAATTTTGGATAATTTGTGAGTGGCTCCTAATCGTAGTTTAATAAAAAAAGTACTTATTTTATTTGAACTTTTTAATGTATAATTATTCATCTATTCTGTTTTGAATTATTCCCTGGGTGATGTAGCTCCACTCTTCAGTTACTGTAGGGGAAAGAAAAGCAATAGAATTAAGTTGGCAATTTAAAAGTACCTAGTTTTTATATTGGTATCACTGTTGCGTTTTGTTGTCCCAGTTCTCCTTAGACTTATGCCATATTGTCACTCTTATATGTTACTGGAATGAGGAGAAACTTTAGGGAAGTGGGAGGTGCGCCTCAGCATAGTTGACCCAGAGTTTTATTATCAGGAGAGGTCTATTTGAAACTAATAAAAACAAAATATAATATACATTATTTTTACTTTACTTTAATTACCTGATGAATTGTCTTTCAGTTTTATAGAGGATTATCTAAAATCGGTTTAGAACTTTCTAAGGATGGTGTGCGCCGAGCTAAACGCATGGATTCTTAGAAAACTGAATTGTCAGCACATCAAATTGCTGACTACGCTACCGCTTGTGGGTTACGTACTTATAATAATCAAAAGTTATTTACCAGATTAGGCCTTCTCGTAGCAGCTCAGACCATCGCTGGGGGCGCGATTTTTAATTTATGCAGGGTTGGGGTAAAGTATGGAACCAAGTAAATATCTTTAAAACAAAACGGGCGATATTTATGAAATAGTGTACACCCTGTATATTTTTGCAAATTTTGAAAGAGCTTGTTATTTCTCGAATTTATACATACTGGGTTTAGTGGAAATAATTTGTAAAAACGATAAATAACTCACTTTTAGTTGTAGAATAAGTAAATTTATTTACTTTAGACTAATGAGAATAATAACTTAAACAAAATTAATTCAAATGTTCGAAATGCTCTCCGTTCACCTCCTGACAATATGCCAGCCAATTAACAAATTTTTGAGTCACTCTTTCCAAGACTTCTCCAAGTATTCGCTCATATTCATCAATAATGCTTTGTCTCAATTCCTGCAAGCATGTTGCTCGTTTAACGTAAACGCGAGATTTTAGATAACCCCAAAGAAAAAAATCTAATGGGCTTAGATCCGGAGAAAGAGCAGGCCACTTTATGAATCGATCACCATAACCCATCATCATTAATATTTCAATACAATCTTTTTTACTTAAATGAACCATTCTTAATCGCACTATTTATTTCCGTAAATTACAATTTGACAGTTTGGCAACAATTAACTACTAGATAGTACTCGTTTATTTCTTACTATTAATACAAACAATATCAATTTGCTTATCTAAATGGTATTTTACTCTAATGTATAAAAACTTAAAGTGGTTTATTAAAGTGCTGTATTCCTCGTTTTTACAGATTTTTACACTAAACCCAGTATGTATGAATTCCAAATAACAAGATCTTTCCAAATCTGCAAAAATGTACAGGGTGTCTCATTTAAATTAAAAATGTTGAGGGTGTTTCCGGTTAAACCGGAAGTATATTATTAACAAAAAAATTTACGTCAAATGCATTTTGGCCCATTGCACTTACCTACAAAATTTCATATATATAGTCCGTTTCGTTTTAAAGATATTTACTTGGTTCCATACTTTATCCCAACCATGTATATTACAAAATGCGACACAATCACACGATTAATACCAATAAAAGACCGGATATAGGATTTTTTCCATTTATCCACGATTATCAGAAAATCGGGATACAAACTTTAATTAACGAAGGAAAACTAAATAAATTCACATATTTTAACCTGTTCCATTAGGTAATATTCAGATAATTTTACTAAATTTAATTTACCGAGTTTATCAGTAGGGAATTATTATATGCGACGCGACTTGATTTAACCAAAAGATCTACTTTAAAAATGCAACTTACTTTTGAACAAGATCTAAGCGAAAATCTAGAAGTTACTCGAACAAGACGCAGAATTCAAGTGACAATTTCTTTGATTCCTTTAACTGACTCTATTCTATCCCTGACGCGAATTTCGTCCTTCATATATAAAATTTATCGAATATCCCTAATTATTAGGATTAAGCAACTTAAAATTTGCCCTTCCATTCATTTTAACTCAGCCCCATTTTATCTCAATCAATAGGATCCCCACTGGGTTGTCGGACAGTATAAAGCTGACAAAAGTAACATATATTATTTGAGATATCTAATTTACCTAATAGCTCTCTTAATGATATACAGTTTCTTGTTTAAATTAAATTAGTAACAATTTATTATCCCTAACTGACCATTTGCGATTGTACTTCTTTCCGTGACTAATTTATGATTTGAGATCCATCGATTCTTTTCGTTATTCCAAACGGTTTTTCGAAAATAATTTTACTTCAACTTGGACAATGATTCAATGATTGATGAATGTCATGGAATTTTTTTTTATAAATTTTCACTATTTATAGTTTATGCTAGAGTGCTAGATATTTTTTACAATTCGAGTGTTCCTTCTTCTACTGTTTAGCAAATTGTCATAAAGACGTAAGAAAACGTATGTAGTTCGATCATATGAACCATTTTTCGTAAATTTAGCCATGAAGTGAATTTCAAAATAGATGGAATTCCAGTCGAGTTCTGTTTTTAAACTAATTTCATATTAGTAAAAATGGGAGACTAAAGACATGTTGAGGCTCTTCAATAACCAGTAAAAATTAAACTATTTGAATGCCACATTCATCAACTTATTGGCCAATGTATACTATCATCTACCATACATTTTCATGTATACTGAATAGTTTTAAAGTCAAAGAGAAAAATTACTTTTAACATTTCTACTTGAGTACACTGTAACTTTTTAATTTTTCTAAAAACCTGGTTTAATATTCAGGATTTGTGTGTTTGGTAGTAGTTTTTCCGGTACATAAGTAATTGGCAAAAAACAAAAAATGAAAATAGAAAACTAATTACAAAATTAGATCAAACAGAAAAAACAGTGATATAGAAAAAAGCACCGACAGTTATTATCAAAGAAGCACGATGGATGAAAAAAAAGAGAAGGAAAAGAATTGGTAAACGAATATGAGGATCATCGATATAAGTAGGACAAATATACAAATAAAAAATAATAATTTTTTTTAAAAATAACCTCGAAAATAATAAAATGTAATGGAGATGATGACAATCTTTAAAATCTTTAAAACAAAATATTTTGGAAAAATAAAAGGCAGGATTCAATTATTAAGAGACCTGAAAGACATTAAAATACCATAGAAAATTATGGTTATTGTTAACCTTACACTGATAGAGATAACAAAAAGCAACAACAGAAAAAATTAATAAAAAGAATAAAACCAAGAACATTCATAATCGGTACTACTTCTAACTTTTTAAAAAAGAAAAAACCAAGGAAAAAAGCTAAACAGAAGTGACAGAGAGATATTAAATTTTACTCACTTATTTACTTAGGTACGAGCAGTTATAAAACGAAAAAACCGTACGGATATAATTCACACAATTCTAATATATAGTCATAAGTAACAAGAACAAGCTAAAAAAGTGCATAAAACAATAATATCGAAAAATAGTGGAAAATGGGTAAAAAGCAAGATAGACACCAAATGAATTAGGAATATTGGTAAAAAATATAGTAAGGAATCGAAACTATCTACATTTTTAATTTTTTACTGTCAGACATTTTTGGAATTTCTTGATTGCAATAAAACCATTTTAATTCACCATGCATATCACCAGTGCGTTCCTATTTTACTTATAAGTACAATTTATTAAATAGAAGAAATAACTACAAATTAATTAACAATATAATCAGGAAAGCAAAAGTCTTCGCACTAGTGGAAAATATTTTAGAACCAGGGATTATTCGAGTGCGATAATAAACTGAAAAAATTGAATCTAGATGCGGCGTCACTCGGTGAAAATTTCCTTCAAATGAAGTTTTACTGTATCCATTTTAATTTCCAATATAAACGTAATTAAATTAAATTTCATTTCTAATAAAAATAGATGATTAAGGTTACGAGAAAATAATTAAATTATTCCACAAAATGAGTCACCCAGTATGAATTGAGTCATAAATTAGCATAATGATAGGATACAAAGCCGAAATTAACATAATTTATTATAAATAAGAGGCTGCTTTTGTAATTAGTGTGACTGTTCCATGTCTTTAGCTAAATCGTGGGCGAGCTGAACATCGTGTTTAGTTCGTTCTGGATAATTATGAACATTTTGTTAAGTCTTGATAAAACAAAAAAAATTGGAATACTCATTTACAAACGTTCTAATCATTTATATTTTTTTATGATATGTGCACAAAAATCGTTCATTAATATATAATTAAAAATAATACATTTGTATAACTCGTAATGGGGGCCGATAATTTTTTTCTTAAAAATTTTTGTTTTATTATTTTTATATATACAGGATGCGGCATTAGTGCGTCGAAGTACGATATATCCGTTATTAAAGGATATATAAAAAAAGTAATTTACAGTCTTGAGATTCACATTTTAAAATTAGTCCCAAATATACAAGGTGTTCAGGAACGCAGTGCCAGACAAAAATGTTGATTTTTTAAATGGAATACCTCGTATATTTGTACATTTCAACGATGTATCATACTTGCTATCTATTTTGTTTAATAAAGGATTTACAGCCACCTGAAAATCACATTTTTTTGAATTTTGATGTCTGCAGTAGCCAAACCGTTGAAAATTAATAAAAACGGTTTACATGTTCCTATACTAACATTTCATTTCTATGCTATGGTATTAAAAAATATCTGATACAGTATCAAAAATTTGAAATCCCATCTGATTTATAAAGCGTTAGAAAAATCTAAAGAGATTATCATGATTATTATTTCCATATTTAATAGTTGTTGAATTTTTAGATAATAGATCTTGTCAGCAAATTAAATAAGAATATATAAACTTAGTTTAAATATATCAAATACTAATTGGAAGTTTTGCTGAACCTCTCGAAACGGCGAAACCATTAGTTTATTGTTGTCTGTATAAATTGTGAGAGCAACTAAAGGACCAGATGGGAGGAGACAGATTTTTTGGGGTTTTCCTATGTAAACTACTTCATGCCCGGGATTGAAACCCCATAAATCCTTTAACGCAGGGGATTCTCATGTGACAAACTGTAAAGAGCATAAGTATTTTACTAATAAAAAAATCATAAAAACTTTATATTTTTGTCATAAAAGACGAGATACCAACGTCACTGACGAATGAAAACTTTGCTTAAGGGAAAACAAATTTAACTCCAAGAATTATTTGAGATTGAAACAATTGAAGCAAAAGTACATTTTTTGAAGTCGGTTGATATTAAAAATTACATGACTGTCATTACATTAGTGTTCTTTTAGTAACTTAGGGCTTGACCGGTATTTTTTAAACTAGTTGGTTAATAGTATTAAATCTGATTATTAATGGACTTGCTAGGATTTAGTAATCGTTCAATTCATATTAATTTAATTTCATTTTTATCTTGTTATTTACTTGGGTTTTTTGATTGTATCATATTCCTTGCCCAAATAAATAGTTTGGAAAATTTCGATTTTTCAATATCGATAAGAGTATTTTCTATAATCGGCGTCTTCTCGGATCAGATCAGAAGTTTTGAGAGTACATGAAGTTGGTAAGTATCAAATTTCTTTAATAATACATCCGTCAATCAATTTTATTACAAGAATTCACATTGCTTCCGCTCGGCATAAAATAATATAAACATCACCAACCTGTATAAAAGCAAATAAATACATATAAATTAATAAGTCGTGCGCTATTAGATTTGTGGTATTTAAGCCTCTTATATTATTATTGTTAATAATTATCATGATTACTATTAGTATTAATATCATTTTGTTCTTCATATAATAAAATAAAATCGTTTGATCATGATAAGCTGATTGCGCAAAATTACAAAACCAATTAATTATATTGAGTAGTGCGATCCTGTATGTATCGAGCTAATTCCCTTAATCGTCATTATGGTAATTTATGGCTGGTTTTTTGTTAATGCCATTTTTATGGTAGTGTTTTGGGTAAGCTTTATAATTAAGCGTCCAGAAATAAAGCAGATGTAATTTTTGGAGGCATGAGCCAGGCAGTTCAAGGATCTCTTTCAATGCGTTTAATTTTGAATCATTAGGAACGGCTTAATAGGAAATGATACAATCATAAATCATGGTTTCGGTAACGAGCACTGCCATGCATCAAACTGATTACGTTCATTTTTGCGTATACAAAAATTTATATGCCTTTACCCTTTTACAGTGTTAATAATTACAGGAACAAAAAAAATTATTGTTTTAAAACTAATATTGAAGAACATCCAAAATGACCTCTTTGCATATTTAACATAAGTTTTACTAATTATATTCTCATCATCAGGAACTTATCAATATTCATATTCCCTAAAATCCATTTACTTTGAATCCGGACCTGGGTTAGAGAAACATAAAGACCGAAATGAAAAGAGATGCAGCATCAACTCTGTTAGTGTTAAGATTTGATAGTTAATCCTGCAAAATGTATGGACTAGAACGATTGCGATATTTAAGCAAGAGTTCGGGTCGAAACTTTAGTTCCAAATACGCTGAAGGGTTAAGGATTGGCGCGGAAGGAGATGGGAAAATGGTCAAGGGTTGTTTAGAACAGACCGAAACTTCCTTCCGAAAAAAAAATGTTCTTGGAATACTACAAACAAAGGGATCGCGTTTACAATCGCCTCCTAAAATGAAGATCTACTCGAAAGGGGGAGAAAGTGAAACAAAATAATAGTTCCAAGTGTTGCATGTATACATTAAAAAAAATATTGTATTAAGTGCTAGTATTTCTCAAAATCGAGCAAAGATATCATCGTAGTTTCTAAGGAAGCGAAGTAGCATATTTGTTAGACTACTTAGGAAAATTTACGTGTTACGTGACAAGAATTTAAACCGTTTTATAAGATTAGAAATTGGTTTAAACTTCACGATGTGCAATTTAGGATCTTAATTTATTGTCTTAATATACATGTTATTTATTTCCTACTACAGATGGATTTATTTTTATAATTGCATTTTTGATGAGTGGGTTTTCTTCACCTGATAAGATTCTTCGTTTTTTATAAGAAGTCCTTGAGAGACATGGCAAATAATAGCAGTAAATAATTTCTTCTTTGCTTCATGAGATTTACTTCTAGGGAGGGAAATTAGTATTATTATTGATGATAATAATTATTAATTTTTTGGCTATTTCAAGTGGTTGCTCATTATAAAGTGTTTTATATGGAAAAAGAATTGTCAAATGTCGTGAGTTCTTTTTTATTAATAAACTGTTTCTTAATAAAGAGGGTGGATTTCTAAAAATAAAAATCTAAGTTTACTTAGATTGCTAAAATTATAAGTCTAAGATAAGAAATATTTTTATTGTCACTCTGGACATTTAAGTGCCTTTAATTTGCTCTTTAGAGTTCTGTTAATGAATTTTGAAAACCTCTCCTAGCAATTGTAATTTTTTTATTCTTTCTTGTATGTCTTTAAAATTTTCAAACTATTTTTTGTACTTTTATTTTATATTTCTTTCAATTAACAAAATTTGTTAAAACATATTCATGCATTTAAGTTTTTTCAAGTTCTTTCAATTTCTTCCAGATCTTTTAAAATATTCCTCCAAAGCTTTTCAAGAATTTTTCAATCTGATTTAAGCATTTGTATGACGTTTTAAGATTACCATTTAGTCTAAAGGTTTTTCAAATATTGAGTCTTCTAAAGGTTTCTCAAGGTTCTTCAAAATTTTTGAGTATTTTTGGGTTTTTTATTCTATAGTTTTACAAGCTATGGCCACTTTATTTTTTGATTTCAATTGTTTCAAGCTATTTTAAGTATTTCAGGGCCTTTAAAGCTCATTTGCTATTTGAAAATCTTTTTGGGAACTTTTCCAATAACGGACGAGTATTTAAACTTTTTTAAGATGGTTCAAGTATTTTTAGAGAGTTTGTAGCGAAGATTTTTAAGCTTATTCAAACTTATTAATGGTGTCCTATAAAATTACTACATGCATTTTTATTATTTCTTCAGGCGTTTTAAGTTTTATTATTATTTTACATTTTTTGGTGTAATTATTATGGTCTTTCAAGCTTTTTCCCATTATATTCCAGTTTTATTTTTTTATTCTTTCTTACTTTACTGCATTTAAGCATGTCTTAAGCGTCTTAAGTTGTTTTAAATTGATCTATGTTTTTTTATACTTCTTTCAAACTCTAACTTTTTCAAATATATTCAAGCGTTTGAAACATTTAAAAGTTCTTTCATGATATTCTAGATTTTTGCAGATAATCTAATTTAATCCTTTATAAGTTCTTTCAGATTTTTCTAGATTTTTAGAAGATTCTTAAAAAACTGTAAGCTATTTTGGCCTTTCAAGTACTCTAGTGACTTTTGTAACGCAGTTACAATCTGATTCAATTCTTTAAAACTTTTTTAAGACTGCTCTAGATTTTTTAGAAGATTTTTAGAATACTTTTGCAAGCTGTTTTAGGCTTTTTACGCGTTTAGTGATTCTTCTAAAGGCTTTAATCTGGTTCAAGCGATTTTAGGCTCTTTCAGATTTTTAGACGGTTCTTCCAAAACTCTTCCAAACTGTTTCAAGTTTTTCAGGCATTTTTACTGATTATTGTAGTTGCTTCAATCTGATCCAATGTTTTATGAATTCTTTCAATTTTTTAGAAATATTTTCTTAAGTGTTTCAAATTTTTGAAGCACTATCTTATTCTATTATTCTAGCTGCTTTAATCGGATCCAAGCATGCATAGAGTATTTATTTCATTTTTCCAAAACTTTTACAATCATTCTTCTAGAGTATTTCTATACGGTTTTCAAGATCTGCTTAGCTTATCTGAGTTGTTTCAAACATCTTGAATTATTTTATTTTTATTTATTGCATTCTCCTCTTGCAATAAATGCACCTGAACTTCACCTTCCTCCTTTTTCAAACTTTGGATGATCTGCTATCATAAATGTAGAATTTTATGCAAAGCATAATTGGCTTTTACATAATAGTGCACTGTATTTTTAGGTGAATACTACGAATCATCTGTACATGTACGTGATTTATTTTTTTTAAATTTTAATCAGGATAACTAAGTACAAAATTTACAATTTAACAATACATTTGATGCGAGTTCTTGAGTGATTTACATAAGAGTTGACACACATTTCCAATGATATATAAATATGTGGTCTGAAGAGACATTAAACTTTTATACTTAAACACACATTATTTTAAATTGTGTAAAGGGCGTTAAACAATTTGATAAAATCTATTTTTGAGCGGAGAGTGAGTGTGTGTATTCGTAAGTGACTTCAGTTACTTCTTAGCTTCTTAGCTTCTTTTTGGAACTGGAGTGACTGTGGCGTGGGGGGTGATTACGAATGATTGGTAATTCTGAAGTCAGAGAGGGCAGTTTTCATTGGTCAATTTATATTAGCGAATATCATTTTAACTTGTTTAAAATGAGCCAATAACGTATAGTCACGAATGGAGAAGTAAAGTTAATTTCAAGATATTTCGTTGACCTGCCACTTGCATCCAGAGAATTATTAGTTAATCCCTCGGTAGTTGGACGTTAATCCAAGCAAATTAGTACTGGATGGTATTTAAACCCCTAATAATTGTGTTGCTCGAAGAGTTAGTTTATTGTAAACATTTGATTGTGAAAGTAATATGTGGCGTCCTTGTTTTGAAAAATTATATATCAGCGCTTGAGCATCACTAGTCACTAAATTCCTGGCAGACATTCAAGTACGACCCTGTTGCTCTTTACTTTAAAATGAAGATTAACTGAGAGTAGTCTCCAAGCAGATGGTAAGTCAACGAAATGAACTTTACCATTATCCTCCCTTGTTATGAAAATGATGGAAAAGAGGAAAAAGAGGATTAGAACACACCGTCGTAATATGCCCGTACAGCCTGCAGCGACTAGTAGCATTTCACAGCTCGCAGGCACTATACCAATGAGCACGAGGTGGAGATATGCCGTCTTTTGGAGGAGACGTTAAACTGTCGGTCTCGAGTCCATGGATATCGGGCTCGTTACAGATCCCTACCTCGGGTTGGAATACCTGAGGATTCGGCAAAATTTCCGGTTAGGGGTAGCGTGCTCCCGGCGTCGATGATCAGCCCCAGTAGCAGAAATAGGACGACGTAAAATAAATAAATAAGGATAAGAACAATATCGTATTCGCGAAAATATAGAGGCGGTTGGGCTGGCGCCGGCCCTCCGCATCTCTCACCCCATCTCCTAAAATACGAAACTGGACATTACGAATCTAATTACAATCCTTGCTCATGCGTGCACCCCGCGCTCTAGATTCAACTCCCAACAACTCATGGGGGAACCCCGCCGCCTCTACCACCGCCGCCGCCAAACGGTAGGGGTAAGTTCGAGTAGACCGAGACTCACTACTTGTTTCGTTTCGTCAGTCGTCTACTTGACTTCACGAGGAAATAACCAGGAAGCGCCAGCGCGCGCCCACCGCCTGCTTCATTCAACTCGCGCTTTCGCCTTGGCTGCGATTTTGGCGGCACGATTTTCCTGTCACTAGTGACGTTTCAGCACGTGGCCGCGGTGTTTTCCTTATCTCGGGGTGATTTTTAGTTTTTTCTTGGATTTGAGGTGTTAGGTCGGTTGCTCCTCAGGAGGAATGTTTACAGATTTTTGACTGTTTTGTGAGTTGAGGAGAGGTCCAAGACGGCTTCTTTTCGTGAAGAGTATTACTCTAGGTTAAATAATTCTGGTAGGTTGCATGGTTTTTTAATGTTTCTTATGGTTTCTATCATTTTATGTAAGCAATATTATTTTCTTACTTTCGGGATTCTTATTACCAAATAATCTTAGATACCGAATTAATATATGTTTTTCAGTAACATAATTGCCCAGCCAGTTTCTCTAGTTTATTTTAGCGAAACTTTTCTCTCCATTACCGCATTTCCATCTATTCAAAATTAATTTTATTTTATTCTAAGATTAATGTTTGATTGTTCTTGTAATTGCACTAGTAGATTTGTGATTTTCTATAATTTTGTATTTTTAAGCCGTACTTTGGGATCATTTTTTTCGATATAATTGTATAAGAGCTGTAAATACATTATTAAAAAAGATCACTATTGTTTCTATATAATTTTAATGTTTTGGCATGTCAGAAACGGAACTTTTCTTCAAGTTTAAGCACGTGATTGTTTGTTTGTTAGTTGCTTAGTGAAAATCGTACTCGTATTAAATGTTTAATTGTTATGTTTGCTTCTTAGTTTTGGAATAATAATTCTTATGAAAATATATTTATTTTTTATTTTTTATAAATAATTATAGTATTTTTTTTATTCAATTTGTATTGCTTCCTCAATTTCTTTCATTTATTTTTTTATTTTTTTTGTTTATTGGTTGCATTATTTAAATTGTCATTTTAAAGACATTTTTTCAAAATCACCAAATCTTTTTCCGCAGAAATGTATATATTGAAGAAACTGTATGATTTTGATTTTTTCAAAGTTTTTTGGCACAAGAAATTTAATTTTCTTCAGATTATAATCAATTTTTCAAACATTATCTTTTGTTTTTCTTCATTTCAACCAGTTAGTTTCACTTTTCTGATTGTCTTATTGAGTTTCGTATTTCTTGATAAAAGATTTTGGACAAAAAATAAAAAATGTCAAAATAATCTTTTGGAAAAAGTTTAATAGTTATGAATTTTGTTCAAGAAAATAATTCTAGTATTGGATAATAATCATTTTTGGAGGTCAATAAATTTATTAATTTTTAAGACAAATGGAGAATTTTAGAAAAAATATCATATTTCATTTGGTTATGTAAAAGGGGAAATACTAAAAATTCTATTTAAATTTATGTTGTTCGGTAGTTTTTTTATTTTAATTTTAATAGTTCATACTCTATTTAAGGAGGGGTCCAAGACGAGCTTTTTCGTGAAAAGTATTATTCTAGATTAAATAATTCTGCTAGGTTGCATGATTTTTTAATTTAATATATACTAGTTTCTTATGGTTTCTCTTATTTTGAATTTATGGTTGTGAAGTTATTTGCTGTTTTCTTGAGGGAAATGTTAGTATTATAAATTTGCTTTCGAAATTCTTATACGAATTACAAATTACAATTGAATTTCACGTATGACTGAACTTAACAATATTAATATGTTTTCCAGTAACATAATTTCCCAGTCAGTTTTTTTAAATTTATTTTATATAATAAACTTTTTTCCATTGGCGCGCTGCTGCTTTTCGTATGTTTATATTCAAAACTAACTCATATTTGGTATAGATTTTTTTCAAATGGTAAATACATAATTTTTACACTTGTTATGAATAAGTACGTTTTCGTATTATTTTTTTATTTTGATTTTCCCAATTTCTTCCTCTTATGTGCGTATATTTTTAAAATTTATACTTATTTTATTGATTTCATCAATATAATTGTTTAAAACTTGTAAATGAATTGTTAAAAAGGAAAATTGTTATTGTTTCTACGAAATCTACTGTTTTGCATAATATATTATAAACAGAACTTGTCTTTAAGTCTAAACACGTAAATTTTTGTTTGTCAGTTGTATGTTTATACAATCGTATAAACTGTCACTTTAATGATATTTATACAAAATTGATAATGTTTTTCTGTAAAATAATAATAAGAATAAATATATTTTTGAAATAAGTATTAAGAAATAAATAAAAAATTTATTCAGCTCAGTTACACAAAAGGTTTTTTTGTTTTCAGAAAAATGAAATTTTTTAATAATACCTAATATTGAAAATTGGCGATTTTGGCCTTTTTTAAATTATTTTGATTCAAGGAATTTAATTTTCGTTAAATTATAACCAAGTTTTGCAGAAATAATTGAAAATTCTTGACGACAAATGGATTTCTTAATTTTTAAATCATCTTCCGTGAAATAGAAAATGTTTTGAAAAAATGTCTGATTTCACTTATTGGGAAAATTGAAAACTCTTGACTTTTTGGGTCAAAATGAATCTAAAAAACTTTAGAAATATAAAAAGTTCGAAAACGGTTTCAGGGAATTCAATATATTTGTTATTTTTAGGTTTATAATTTTCATTCAGCTCACAATTCAGCAAAATTTAAAGGAATTTTATGCTAATTTTATGCAACTCACAAAAATAATTTAGTTTTAAACGTTAAACTTTTTCAAATTTGAGATTTTGGATTACATTTTTCATTGAAAAAACTGAATAGAAAGATACAGAAAACTGTTTGTTAAAACCATGTTGATTTTTTCTTTTTGAAAATTATCATTTTCCTTAATATACCACCACCAACAAAAATTTTCCTTTTCGGAATTAATTGTGAATGTTCTCATATTGTTACTAATTAATTATTATTACAACTTCAATTTTGAACCGCTGTAACTTGCTTATTCAGTAAATTCTATGTTTAATTTCCACGTGCAATAAATATAGTTTTCCTTGTATTTGTTATTCTGGGACATGTGTTTATTTTAGCTAGACGTTTCCAGGACCGGTCCTGAATACAATTTTAAAACAACAAGCACAATATTACAAATGTAGCCTTTTTACTAGAACCAAAATTTAATATTTGTAGAATGTTTTAAAGTCAGTTGCATACAAACATTTCATCTTAGCTCACATTTATAATAATATAAAATAATAAATTACATAATTAACAAGAGCCAAATGTTTATTTTCTCTATTTATTTGTATATTATTTTTTGAGGTGTGGTTTTCAATCCAATTTTCGCGAAAAAGTATTTTTGTCATTTTTCTGCGGTGAGTAGATAAAATCTAACGCAATATTTTTGCTTCCTCCGGATACGCTTTTGTAATTAACATTTACGTGTCACCTTCAGCTTTAGATGCAAATAACAAGAAAGATCTGCTAATACGCATAAATTAATTTATTAATTATAAGTAATAACCGTTCTTGTATTTACAAACAAGAACAAGAAATAAACTGCTTTTAGTTACACACCTTCACATATATATATATATATATATATATATATATATATGTATATATGTGAGAACGCCGAGAAAAATATATTTATTCAAAACGGAAAACTTTCCGTAATTTATTTATTTATGGAGGTATCAATAAACAATTTTTATTACTACCCAATGTTTGGATCTGCAGGTATATTTTTTGTATTTGATTTCTGAGGAATAAGATTTTCGTTTTGGTTCTCTTCTTCTTTTATATTGTATATCATTGTAATAGGTACTATTTATATTTTATATAAATGGCATGGTTTTCCAAGTAGATTCTGATATATTTGCTAATTAACCTTTTGCACTAGATTTCCTTCCTTCCTTATAAATATTAAAGTAAACTTCTGGGCATTTAACCGGTGTGCTTCTGGACTTGGCAGTTAAGATAAATTGCTATTTTAGTAAGTATTTTGGGATTTAGATGAATGTCCAAAGGTTGTTCGAATTATGAAGAAAACATATATTAAATATCAGTCGTAGGCGTTTTAATTTCTTCGAATAAAATTGATACATACACTATGAATAGTTTTTTCTTCAAAGACATTTTCACTTAATTTTAATTAACATTTTTTTTAAATCTTAAACTTGTTTTTAGCATTTGGATATACCTAAAAGAATTGTGTTAGTTGTTTCAATCCTTAGTTTGAGGTAGTTACCATAAACATTTCAACCAATGATTATCAAGCTTATAAGAAATTGTCAATCTTATCTCACTCTTTGAAAATGCGATTTAGCGAAACCTGATTAGAGAAAAATATATGTAAAAATAGCTTTGTAATACTGTGAAAATGCATTAAAAGTATAATTTATCTTTTTTATATTTAAAAGAATTGTATTTAATAGCTACAACAACTTTTTAATTTTTTATAGAGTAGTTGAAGAATGAAATACATTAATAATTAATGAGGCCACAATTACATCTGGAAACTTAATAAATACAATAAAAAATTGATTAATTTGCTATTCTTGGTTTCGATCGGGGGAAAAAAGATAAAAGTCGCTGGTGAACAAAGCCGACTCCTAATTACACAGCAAATGTATTTTTAATTATCCAAAAAGCTCATTACGATTGATGGTTATCACAGAGAGAAATAATGAAAGTTTTATTCATTGCTCTAGTTGAAATGAATTAAAGATTATTATAATTATCAAAATTCCGTTTCGGTCATTAGATTAATTGGTTTTGGATTTAGTTGGTGGATCGTTTTTCCTTAAACCTTATTATATTCCTATGTTTTTCAGTTAGTAATCATAGTTACATACATTTTTTTGTAATTTTGTTTTGGGCTGGTGCATTGAACAGATTATAACCAACAAATTGCTATTTTGCTACTCCTTCACTTTGGTAACAAAATAGTACAATAAGACGACAATTTCCATTTACAAAACTTTACAATCTCAGCCATGACATCTACAAAACTGAATATGAGAAAATAAATGATCCTTGTTGCCCTCATTATAAAATATCGTGATTGAGAATTGTTGCCATTTGCAATCTGACGAAATATTTCAAATTAAACAATGATTTTATAAAATTGAGATTTGTCATTTATCAAAAGATAAGGTAACTTTAATATGAAATAAACGAGAGAAATGCTTGGAATACAATTGAATAACAAGTGTGATTCGAGAAAAAAAATAAGACACAAACTGAGGAGTGACATCTATAATAGTACAAAAATTTAAACATAATCTACGACGTGAATTGAATTATTCCGCAAGTAGATATTAAGGAATAATTTTATGGGTGCGAAACTGGATGTAATTAACTTTATTAACTTTCTAGACAATTCCAATTAAGCATTTCTATGCATTTTAAAAACTGCGTTAGACCCAACCAAGAAAAATTTAAGACGTTCATTTATAACAAAGCAACGTTGCCACAGATTTATAAGGATTGTTTTAAATTCTATGTTGGTTTTGTTGGTGAAATTTCATGTTGTGAATTGTCAAGTTGTTTTATTAGTTTGTTTTTTTTCTATCCTTAGAAAACATCAATTATAGATTTGCTCCACGTCTAACATTTCATATTTCGGAAGATGTATGATTTTCAACTATTCCTAGAAAACTTCACGATAAATTGCGACAATTTTTTTACGCAACATCTCTAAGCCTTTTGGTCGTAAAATAATTTAAAAATAAATTTCCTTACCGTGTCGAATCTCTCAGAAAAGAAAAAAGATCATTTATAATTGCTGATTATGAACCAAAAAAAAACGAAAAGTCTCAAAACACCACTGGAACTTTTTAACAAGACGCCAAAGATAAAAAAGTAGTATAAAAAAGCAAATTAGCTTCTCTTTTTACAGATTTTAAGAAAATTGTTTTTCAAAATAATGTTATATAACTAATTTTTAAGATCAGTGTATCACACATTGTTGACATGTTGATATAGTATTGAAAAGTATTTAAAGATGTAGTTTATGAAATTAAAAAAAAACATTTATTATTTATTATGATTCTCTCCTCAAATTTATGATAAAGAAATGAGGTAATAAGTACAAATAATGCAAATAAATAGATAAATAAGATTTTTTTAGTAAAAACAGAATTATTTATTGACGGGTTTGAAGCATAAACGCTAGAAATTTTAAACAAATGGCAGCCTGAACATTTGTTAGAGTATATTTGTGCATTTAAGGTTAGAATTTAATTTTAATTTAATATTATTGCGAAAATGGAAAATAATGAGAACGGGAAGAAAAATGGTGAAATCGAAAATCTTTTAATTCAGATAATATTCAAAATATAATCTTGTTTATGGCCTATACAGCGTTGCCGCTTCACCAACTAGCTAATGACGAAAACTGTAAGCTAATGATATTTGATTATTTTTTTAATAGAGATGGAGCTTTCCTTAGCTCTTTGTATGAAAAATCGTTTAAGTTTAAAGAAATTAGATATTTTTATGATTATTATTAAGCGCGTTCAAGAAAAAAACGTGAATGAAATTAGTAACCTGATAATAAATTTCTAGATTTTTTTTTATTTGAGGGATTGTTCCCTGTCATATTGAATTTAAATTTTTAATAATACAGGTAACTCTCAGAAAACAAGTTTTATGTATTTACATATTCAACTTGTAAATTTATAGTATATATGATCATATAAGTTTTTATGACTTATTTTAATCGCTTGTATATTTTGTAAACTGTATAAATTAAAATTCCTCTGGCCTTAGTCTATGTTTCTCGATGTTCTTTTGTAAAGTTTTGGGTGGTTTTAAAAATAAATTCTATTTTTTGACAACTTACCATTGAATAAAAAGACGTCACCTTACATAATCGAATTACTAAATCTTACCTGAAACAAAAAAGAAATATATAACTAAGTATTATTTTAGATCGTTATTTTAAGTGGATTTTACATATTAAAGTCGGAGTACAAAAACTAAGAGGATTGTAGATTTTTTGGAGTTGAAACAACTGAAAACCATCTTATCTTGAAAACAGTTGGACTTTAGCATAAAGAGTATCTGATACCAAACGAATTTCTTTAAAAAAATACATGAAAAAATATCGTGCTGTATAGTTTGTCCTATTTACAGTAAAGTAGAAATAATTTCAGTTGTCTACGTATCGATATTTTTTTAGCATAAAAATATTTAGAAATAGTTTCATTTTTGATATAAGATTCTGAACACAAATTTCTAAATTTTATGGATAATTCAAAAATAAAATAAAAAATACTATCAGGTTGTATTTAAAATTAAAGAGTTGGGATCTACTTTTAGATAATCCAAAGGGTCTCTTGAATTTGGGACTGCCCATAAAAGAATTAAAGAAGAATAATTGATTGCTTTTAACATTCTAACCTTAACAGTTTGAGTATAATTTCAAACTAATGTGAAGAAACGAGAGAAACTATTACGATCCATAAATTAAAAAAAAATATTCTATTAATTCATGAAAAACCAACAGTTAATGAATCGGTACATGGTGACGTAACTATATTTTAAAATTTAATTTCAATGCGAAAATTAAAATTAATTTTTGAAGGTATATATATATATATTTCTATAAAAAATGAAATTTTTAGCAAAATTAATCTTCTCTTGTGATATTTTGACGTTTCTGTTGATCCAATACTTGGTTTAAGTTTCATCTTTATCCATTTACATATTATTCCGAAATTCATTTACATCATTCACGACAGTAGCTTTACTTCTAGTATTATTCTATGAATTTCCTGACAAAATTGATTCTGTCTAATCTAACAATGTAATTGATAACTAAACAATGAAAAGTGGCAATGTCTATCACAGAAAATTCAGTTTTTGTAAATGAAGAGTAGTCAGACAATTTTAAGACGAAAAAAGGATCCGACAAGAACATACTTTATCAACCACTCATTTTAGCATTCACTATTTATATTGAAGAAACAGAAACATGTCTGATGATCTGGTAATTCTAGTTAGAAGAAGAAAATACTTAAACGATTAAAAAACAGCAGCAAGGAAAAAGGGCTAGAAATTAACAACTAAAATAATAACAGAAATAACAGACACATTGAATACAGATAACGAAAAACAAATAAAGACCTGAACTTCAGAATTATAGGAAATAGTGTTGAAACTATAGTGTACTTAAGGATAAATCTTTATAGTAAGAATAAAGTACTAGAAGAGATTAACCTTAGATTGACATAAGGAAGCAGAAAATTAAGAACTATGTCTAAAATATTGAAAAGGAGAATTTATAATTGAGTTGTATATTTGGAAAAAAGTCTTAATACGAGTTTATGGGACAAAAAGAGTACGAGACTATTGCTGAAGAAGATCTAATCAAGAACTTTACAACAGTCCTTCAATTTCTACAGTGATAATGTCCAAAAGATGGCTTAGTCACGTACCATGAATGTCTGTACCAAAGCAACCAAAAGTATGCTATTATGTAAAAGGTAAGGCAAGAAGAAAATATGCAGATCTAGAAAGACATGGGTAGAAGCAGTTAATGAAAATATAAAGAAATTAAATGCATATAATTGGAAGGAGAATACAAAAGTTAAGAAACGGTAAAGAACCAAACCTTTAGAGAGATAATTTTCATCTTTAAACTCTATATTATAGTCACCCATTGTTTCTGTTTCGGTTCTATGTATTTACAATGTTTGAATATAGAATCTCATCAAGAACCTTCAATATTTTCATTTGGAGTTAATAATTATAAACAACGACCAGTAATTAACCGGAGCTTCTACTTTATCGATAAATTGTGTGATCAACGTTATTATATTACACATCCCTATGAATAATGACTTCCTAATCCCAAAATTGGTTATAACCCGGCGCTAGCATTTCAGTTTCTCCAGTAACTGCAGCATCATGAGTTTCGGAAGCACAGTAATAAGAGTTTTTTTCGTAGTAGTATAGCCATTGAGTTTCTCATGAAGGAATGTGTAAACAAATAAATAAATATTGTAATTGGTTGTACAAGCCAGGATCACAGGAAAAGGCCCAGAAATCTAACCTAATTACCGACAGCTTTGACAGTTTCCTGAATATTCCAGTAAACGTCTAGAATTTTCTAAAACCTTCAAGAAAGTAAGAAAAGGATATAAATAGAAGGAAACTGGCAGGGTGAAGGAGTGAAATGTCAAAGAAGAAGGTAAGAGAACTGTTATTCATGTTAATTTGTATTTTTTAGGCAGTCTTGTGAAGTGTTTTTTGTAAATATAGTTGTTAAACCCAAAAAAGTGTTACAATATTTAAGATTATATGTTCCGGATTATTTATTTTGCTGTTAATCTTCTAACAAGAACTTTTTTCCTCCGTGTAAAATCTCTCGGGTACGCCTTTGAGCAATTGTTTTAAAGCGGAGCGTATAAATAAATCACTTCCAACGTGTTTTATTAATATGCATTGGTGGGTGGGGCCATTCTAATGCAATTAACTCTTAGAACACACGAGCACTTTAGAACTTACTGTATGGGTGACTGACCGGCTTATTATGCACTTACTCATTTAGCTTTATATATATTTTTATTTAAAATTTCAATTAATCGTTGCTGTGTACTACAAAAGAATTATTACACAACACCAGGATTGATTCGCATTGTTTGTGTGTCTCCGACTGTTTCTAATACGTCTTTCAACATACGTTGTTCTAAATATTTCCTTTGGTACCGTGTCAAAGATTTTCGTTGGGTCAATACCACAAAAAAGAACGCTAAATTAAAGTGATCCCTGTGGTAAAAATTATGGAACATATTATAGAAAACAGTATGAATAAACAGTTTTAAGATGTAATTATTCAACGCCCTATGGAAACCTTTCAGTGTCCATTAATTTATTCATTCGGCTAAAAATCAGAAAAATCCCACCGCGGCTGTCAAAGAGGATATTCATTGTATAGTTGCACACTTGAACTGTAACGGTTAACTTTTACAAAACACGACTTTTATTTCAAAAGTTTGCGGAAACTTTTGCATTCGGCTAAAAGGAGAGCGGAGCTTAAAAAAGGGCTGATCCCTGACGGAGAATGGCGCGAGAATCTCGCCCTTAAAAGTGTGGTTGTTGAACAAGAACACTTTCTAAGTGAAACGTTATTTTAACCGATATATCTCGTAACGTATTTCTCTTTTATTCGTCGAAATAACGCAGAGCTTTTTTCCGAAACTTATTTAAATGTTATTTGCAATTATTGATTCGATAACTTTTTTTTGTTCCAATAAATGGTGAGAGTGATCACAACTTGACAACCAAGTAACGTAACTTTAAAAACAATTAAATTACCTTTCAAATGAGGTACACAGGACATAATAAATAGTTTATTTTGGTAGAAAGATTTGAACAATAGGAATTTTTAGAAGGTCTACTATCAGGATGCATGGAACTAGATGGTCAGGCCTGGAGAAAGAGGATGAATGAACAAGTGTTAATGAGAATTTTTTTATAAAGCCAAAGGAACCAAAAGTAAAGAAAATTCAAGAGAAATTTATGTCCAATAATTCTTTATGGAGAGCAACTTCTGGTTATTTAATCAATTTAAGAATTTACCAAAATGGCGTTATATTCGCTCATTAATCAATATTCAACCAAAGTATTAAAGTATAGAGATTTTCTCAATTAAGTAAAATAAATGCAAAGCTCATTAATTCCCACTTGCTTAATGATAAATTTTCTCATTCCTCCTCCCCACAAACGTAAAAAGTCCCTGGGATCGAAACCGCGTGACCCTTCGAGGCAAAAGAAATAAAAATTAAAGCTACCCTTAGTCGTTATTACAGCTCCATTAACGGCCAAGGGCTAAGGACTGAGATATTGAATTGACGCGTGCATGCGAATGCCCCGTGTGGCCTCTGTTTCACCCTAAATCCCTTTTTTGTTCTCTAAGTAGACATTTGGCTACTGGCCGCGTGATCCGGACAATGAGCCCGAGATTTGACGCAAATTTAAGAGATCCCGAATCGTGAATTTTGCACACAATAAGATCACATCGGTCTTATCACTAATTCGGGAATTGGCGTATAAAAATCGATGATTAACTGACCCTTATCGTCCAACTAAAAGCACAGGATCAAAGGGCAGTATTTGTAAATTTTTGTCCAGATTTATAATGATGTATTTTGTATTGCTTTCATTTCGGCTTGAGAACATTTTTCTATAACTGATCCTTATGATACCACCAAAAGTATAAGAACCAAAGAGCAGTGTTTGCCCAATATTATATTACTGTAATCTCGTCTTTTAAAGAGTATTTTCCTATAACTCACCCCTTATAGTTTTTTAGGCAATTTAAAACATGGAATTTTAGAATTGTTCGCTTATTTAAATTTTGGAGCTGTACAATATTTGTTGAAAGGAATTGGTGAAAACTACTTATCTGTACTTTGACAAAACTTCATTTCCATTTTACTGTTTCTATTGAATGGAGCAACGTTAAGTGCGTAACCGTCAGTAATCATCCAACCAATTAATTACATATACTTAACTTCTGTTAGGGTATACCATAACAATGGTAAAAGTATAAAAACCAAAGAATAGTGCGTGTAGTCTTTTGTTCAGTTTTGTTTTGTATTGGTGCAATCTCTACTTTACAATACTGTTGAGTGTTTGCCTATAACTGACCTCTGATGGTACGACTGAAAGTCCAGTTTTGTATTGCTAAACTTTTGGTATAAGAACTGCGTTGAATGTTTTCCTGGCGTCATTGTGATTTTTTCTTCTTTTTTATTATGTTTTATAATGATGAAAACACCACAATTTCATTATAATTAACTACATAATATTTTTTCTAATTAAACAAACAGTCTTTTTTGGCTAGGACACCTTTTCTTTTCCTTATTGATACTTCTCCAGACTCGCTCAGCTTTCCATTTTCAGTCTTCTGTTTGAGCATCCAACAATAATCCGTTAGCATATTGATGTTCCATTTTTCTTGGTAGGGTCTTTAAATATTACGAACAATCTGTTAAAATCTGCTAAATTGCTCTTCATTGAAGGCTTCCAAATCCTCGGGGAAATGGTCGAAATGGGAGTATAGAAAATGAACTTTTAAGCTTATTTTACTTCCTTAAGGTTTATACACAGTTACTATTTGTTGTACATTGGTTTTTTTTCATTTTTTTCCATTTTTGAGATGAGATAACAATTTTGGTATGTCGGGGTCAGTAAAAACTCACTTTTTCCATTTATCTTCAAACAGTTTTGGCAACTTGGCATATATATATCTGAAACACTCTCCGTCTTTTGGCATTTAACGAACTACTCCATAACCTCCAATTTAACATTAAGAGGTTGTAATAAATACTTTTCAGAAGGTACCAGGGTTATATTAATAACGTTAGTTTTCCTGAGGTTTAAGGCGTCTCGAAGTAGCGAGTTTTTGGTCCAAATGTGAGATATCATCCTCGACTGTTCTACAAGCAAAAGAAATATGGAAATTTCGTATGACGTACCTGCTGATCAAGCAACATTGTTAGTATTATGAATTTTCCACAAACCATCCAAGTTCTTAATATTTTATTTTATTAGGAATCATTGTGACTTCGTTGTAGTTTTCGTCCAAATGCAGTGTTCTGCAGGAAGTGATACGATTTTGCAGCAAAACTACTTTGAGGCGTTTGTGTTTAACGAATTAATGAAAAGACGCCTCTCAAATTTTCTATTCCAAAACTTCATTAGCTCTTGATTATTACTGATTCTGCAAGCACATTTAAAATAACTACAAGATTGGTTCAACGGATGGAAAATCAAAGTCGATCATATAACGTCAACTCAAATAATCTTTACTATTGGAAATATCATCTGTTTTAGACTCACCATAAATGGTATGCAGTTACCATTGAGCATCCACCTTGGACTGAGTCGCTACCAAAATCTCAACATCCACAGGAAATAAACTGCTACCCTCTAAGTGCATAATTGAACCTATTCTGAGGTTGTACTTAGTCATACAATACAAAAATTATACAAATAATCAAAAATTTTCAATATGTAGAAGAGGAAATTAAGAAATTATTTTGAACAGCTTTCCGACCACCTTAACGAAGAATTAGACAACTGTACAATCAGATTAAAAAGACAAAGAACTGCAGATGTGTTAAATTAATGATAATCAATGGAACTATTCAATAATTGTTTGGGAGTGTTATGGCTGGATAAGCCCTCTGATGTCTTAAAGACTAAACATATTTGCTTCTATAGTTTTAACGAGCAGATTTTAAATTTGCAATTTATAAAAAACAAAAAACGAGATTTTTATCTTTGGATAAAATTTTGTGAATTTTCTTTTTTGGTGTCTATACCATGAACATGAGGTTTCGGAGTAATTTTTTTATTGTTTAGAATTGACTCCAGCAATTGGGCACTTGTTCTTTTTCTATTTTTTTATTGGTAATCCATCAGGTAGAAAGTTTTAAAAATTGATTTGGTCATTTTCAGTTATACTTTCTTATAATTTTTTCTTGCCCTTTTTTCTGTGAACTTCTCTTGTACTGATAGACACTGGATTGATTTATTGGGCTACTGACAATCCTCCTTGTTACATTCGTGTTTAGTTTCCACATATGTATTCCATTAAGCGGCGATGCTTACGGTCTAGCTAAATATTTATTTCATTTACTATCTATAATCCTTTAAATGCATTATTATATTCATGTAATATGCAGGCAGTTGGTGAAGTTATTTGGAACAGGATACAATAATGCAATCAATGAGCTGTATTGATAACGAAAGTACCGGCTATGTTTTTCTCTTTCTGTCGCTTTGTCTTGAATAATAAAATTACGGATAATATTGGTGTTACACCCAAGATAATTAACATTATAAATCTCTAATGCGGAATATGTGTAGAGAATACTGTCTGTATATAATTTAACAATCAAATAGGTAGTTGTACACGATGAAAAAGTAAACGTACAGCTTCTACGTGGGCGTGGTACCGTGCACAACGTTACAAATATCTCGCTTTCAATCTGGAACATCATTTTCGTTTTCGTATATTTCGTATATCTAACGAATTAAAGTTGAGAAACGTTAACGCTCATAAATTATTTTTGATTTTTAATCTTATAAACGTTGCCTACAACTCATTATTTATTTAAATGATGAACACATTTTTAACTTGTTAATAGATGGCGCACTACTCTATAGGAATATCCCACATACCTAACGGCGAAAAATATTTCTTAAATGGAATAATAAAGTGAGCCAGTTTGATCTGTGGTGATCCATTTTGGGGATTCAATTTTTTTAATAATATACTTGACATGGATATTTTTGTTATGCATTATATAATTTAAAATTTTCCTTACTTATTAGAATTAAAATCAAAGTAGCAACTAAGAAGCTATCAATCTTTCAATAAATAAAAATTGCAAAAGCAATGAGTGCAGACTGTCCGCCACTGTGTTACTCTTTCCGTGTTAGTACCTAATTTAATCTGAATATCAATCTTTATAGTGAACAAATATTAATTTCTTAGAAACTTGAACATGTGTGTGTATAATTATCATAAGCGAAATAAGTCGTAATTAGAAATTATTATATTGAGATGAATTATAAAATTTTTATTGTTAAGAATAATTAAGCGACTGTTAGAGTGTGGCTAATAAGTATGAATCAATTAATCATTCCTATTTATACTACCGTACGCAATTAAATCGGATTCAAATGATGTGGATGCAAAACTGCTTTGAGCAGTTATTTCCTTCTATACGACTTACTAAGAATAAAATAAAACAGATTTTTGTAAGATTGGAAGAAACAAACTTAAGTCCAACAGTGAAGATCTTTAGTGTTTTCGAACAGACAAAGGTATGAAACTAATAAAATGCTTGGAATTGGTAATTGCTCAAATCAACATTTTATACGTGATCGTTTCGCTAATTATGTTAGCATCATAAGTTACTAATAAAAATATCCCCAACCTATTTGGCTTTTGTGATTTTTTTAAATAAAAGAGACGGAATGCTGAGGTAAATATGAGCTAGAATCCATACTTATTATAAGAAAATATGCGTTAATTTCACAATAAAAGTTAATTATTTATCCATTTAATTATACTCACTATATTGAAAACTCATATAAGTAAGAGAAAGTTATGTAATGTGATTGCATTCATTAAATGTATTCTCTGAAACGATTAATCGTCGACTTAATCAACATTTTTACAAATATTTACCACTTAGGCTTAATAAATCACAAATATGTATATATGAGATAAGTTTCAAATATCTTTAGTTTCTATTTAACTAGATTTTCAAATATACCTCGTCAAAGAATTTAATTTCTTTTGTTATTTTCAAAAGTGCTTCCAAGTTTCAATAAATACAAGGAACATTACGAAGATTTAAAAAGAGTATTTTTATAAGTAGGTATAAATTGACAAACTTTCAAAAGTCTTTATGGTCATGTAGAAAGTGCCTCTAAACTTGTCTAGCGATACTAGCGAGTACTTGAAAGCTCTTAAGAGAAATTGTAAATGGCCAAAATGTTTACGGTGTCTCAATATTATTTAATTAACCATTTTCAAGATTAGTACTTCCTGGAACTTTTACAAACGTTTTATGAAGCATAGTCTTTCTAAATTGCTAAAAATGCCTGATGAGGAAACCTTATTATACTTGGATATGTAACAAATCTCTAGGTGCTACTTCAATCAGTACTAAGGCATTTTTAGAGTACTTCAAGTGTTATAAAAATGCTTAAAATGTCTCAAATTATTGTTTATTCTTTTTTTTAACTCTTTGTACTTCCTTGAAATTTCTCAAACCATTTGCCATTTGTGGAAAGTGTTAATGGTACTTGGAAAATCTACTTACAAGTTCTTTTACGTGTTCATATCAAATATATATGCTAAGGTACTCTCAAATTACTTTGAAGTACTTGTGTCCCAAATATGTTTACATATTTTCAAAATTGAATTAGCCTGCATTCTTCTTGTAAATTTATTTTCAAAAGTTTAGACCCTCTGTAAGAGCGTACATCATTTTAGCACTACTAGAAAACCCTTATATGATATCAAAACGATTTTTAAACTCCCAGTAGTAGAGTTAGGTTTCTTTTTGTCAATTTAATAGTTGTTGTCACACTTTCTTAACCTAAAAAAACCTGGATCACTTTAGACTCAATTTTGTAGAAACTTTTAAAATATTACTACGGTTGATTTACAGGTTTAGAAAGGATTTAAAAAGACATAAGTAATATCTTAAGATGTAAAAAAATACGAAATATATGTTTATAACCAAATAATCGAGAGATAGAGAGATAATGCGACCCTTCTTGACCGAACTAGAGGTACGACCGTGACTGCCAATACGTTACTGTCGAATTGACTGGAACGATGTTCCCACCTCGATATATCCCTACTTCAAGATATTAGTAATGTGTTTATAGTTTTACGTTTTTTATATTCGATATATTAAGCTTCTTATTCAAACAAACATTATTAAATGTACCTTCAAAATTCCCATGTGATCTTTTAAGGAATCTTATGTCTCAAAATAAAAGCTATAATCACAAAGATTCTTCTGTCTTATTAAATAAAGACTACCGAGAATGAAAAGCTTTCCGACGTAATAAAAACGTACTGAGAAAAGAAAATCGGAAAAGTGTGGCGAAGATGTAAAAAAAAGGGAGCACCTATCGGACAAGAAAAACTATTTCTGAATCAAAGTGTAGGGAAGGCAGGAAGAATGTAGCACACGACACGGTGCCGGTGACCTTGGCGCTCTCGTCGCGACGCCTTTTCAGTGCCTTCGACGATGCGGGAAAAGCGAAAGTTCGTAAAGCCGCGCGCGTTTCTGCTCCAAGCACGTGCCTAAGCGTCAACACGTGAACCTAGGTTCGGGAATCTTTAAATTTTTTATTATACTTCGCAGGAATTCATTGCACAAGTTTAGTTCAGTGTTCCGAGTCAAATAACAATCCAGAGACGGAACGAAAGGGAATATATTCATCCGTTAAACCATTCTTAAGAAATAGCTTGTATCTCGAATTGAGATTTGTCTCAGCTTCCTTCGGTTTTTTTATTCTAAATACTAGATGACTTCCTGCAATAAGGAACATTTGCAATTCAATTTTCTTAAAGTTTGTAAAATATTTTTTTTTTATTATCTTGCCTTCTTGTGATTTAAGTTAATTGTTTCAACTTTGTAGAATATATCCCTAATACATATAAAAAGGTCTATTATACTTAACTGAAATTCCACAGTATTACAAAGCTATTTTTCTCTGACCAAGGTTTCGTTTAAATTCCATTTTCAAAGAATGATATAAGATTTGTTACCATAAACATTTCAACCAATCATTATCAAGTAATATGTATACTAACATTCTTTTCCTAAAAATCCCAGGTTTATTATTCTTTACTTTAAAAGTTATTGTAGAAGATGTTCTACGAAATATAATTTTTGATATTTTGTTTGAAATATCTCCAAAATACGTAATAGTTTTACCTGTCATCTTTAGGTTGTTTCGGAAATATAAGTCTAATGCCAACCTTTTCTTCCCTTTTATTAATCAATCTTTTTATTAGATGTAATGGATAATTATTAGAGGTAGTCATAAATTGAATATTGAAGATTACAGTATAAGATTTTGATATTTATATCTAAGAAATTTATAGAACTGATATATAAATATATTAAAAATAGCTTTGTAATTCTGTGGGAATTCAGATAACTATAATTTATCTTTTTATATTTATTTTTTAAAAAGATGTCTGTGATCAGGATTTTTGGAGGAATTAAAATAACATTCCTTCAAAAATCGTAATATTTATTTCAAAACGTAGGCACATTTTCATTAGCTTTAATAAAATTCAATTATTTTGTTGTTTAGTCTCAAATTAAAATAGTTGTCGATAAAATCCGTATTTAACGCCAAGTCAGGTATATAATAATGCGAATAATTCAGTTCATGGAATTGTTTTCAGCGCGATTTACACATTATATATTAAAAAGTTATAATTTAAACATATTGTACTAACACAGATTGATTTAACGAGCATTATACGTATAAATATAATAAGTCTAAATGTACTTTTCAATCGGGCTAATTAAAGCTTATTAAAGTTTAAAGCCGCTGTTTCTAAGCTTCCTAAGCCAGAATATTAAGTTGATATTTAATTGTAATAGAAGATATTTAAAATTCTTCCTCTGTACAAGGCGATATATGTTCTTTGCTAGAATATTTAACTAAGGCTTTCTCGAAGATTTGCCTGCTGCTTCATTAATTTACTAAGGTATCTATTATACAGGGTGTCCCCGAAATTAATGCATATTTTTAAATGGTATGCAGAACATGTCATTTGCAACAAAATATTCTAATAAAAATTTTTTCTAACATCGTTAGTTAATACAAAAATTTACTTTAATTTAATCGAAAATATAAACGTGGCAACACCTCACAGTTTTAATAAAAATATGTGTCATGTAACCAAGGAAATCTTCCTGATGAATCATAAATTTGTGTTAATTTGCAGAAAATTCTGATCGTTTAATCGTTTTAAGTTTATCGTTTAGAAAAGTACTTTCAATAATTGAGTGAAAAATAATATTTTATTCAAATCAAGAATATCAAGATATGTTAGTTAATCTAAGCCGCGATTTTTTGTATCAGTGTCCCAAAGATTGTTGGAAAGTGTAGTGAAATATCTAAAAAAAAGTAGTGGTAGAAATCGATGTGCAATAATTGCCTAGAATACATTTTTCACTCCTATATCTATCTACTTTAATCGACCATTCTATATAATTTAGGTGTACTAAAATAAAATCTTATTTTTTGAACGTTTAAAAAGTCATTGTTTATACTTGACTTTATTATAGATATTTTTATTCTGTATCATTTATAAATATGCGTATTATTTTCGCGTATAAAATCCCTCTAAGGATATTTTTAATGTTTTAAATGAATCTGGTTAAATGTAATAATAAATAATCCTTTGTTAGGTGCAATAGAGGTAAAATATAAACTTGATTGTCTTTTGCAAAGAACCTTAACGGTCTTGTGTGGATTATTAAATACCAAAACTAAATCTCTTATGAATTTGTGATATATAATAAATAGTAATAGGAACTATATTTCTATCTTTCTAAGGCTATATAGGTGTAATGTACGATACCTATTGATCTTCGTAGCAATCAACTCATTCTAAGGCTACCCAATTACGTAAAGTGATATTTTGTCTTCCTAAAAAAGATTGTATGTACCCTGCAGGACGTATTAAATACCCCACAGGCTGAATTATCAAACTATTAAACTTTTAATAACATTGATTGTGTTATTGTAGTGGTCGTATCAAACGTAATCCTTTCTAAGGTTACACAAATTAAGAATAAAAGCTACCTTAGATCTTCTATCCGAAAAACCTGAGCAAATTATAGATAAGTTAGCTCCTAATGGCACGAAAGATTTATTAATAAAGTTTTTTTGGTTGCAGACGAATCAGGATGCGAGGCTGACATGGCAGAAGGTAGCGTCGAAGAAGAGAGTAGCGAAATGTTAGGCCCCACTCTAGCACCCGTTCTTCATACCATGCACACGACAACTCAGTCGAATTTAATTTGTAAAGAAGAAGAAGAAGTAAGTACACAATATGAGATTCATCAAAGAAAAAATGGAAATATTCGAGCGTGACTACAGATATTTTTTGCTGTTAGAGCAAACTCTTTTTCGATTATAGTTTTAGGTTCCTCATCCCTTTTGTTTGGTTCCAAGAATTTTAAATGATTCGGTGTGAATAAAAGAATCCTATTTTACAAACTTGCAGTAAAATTGTGTTTCTATGCAGCAAAGAAACTCATCTTAGTATTTATTAACTCGAAAGAAAGGAAAGAATATAGAAACGTTTGAAAAAAATGAAAATTCCGAAAGTATTAATTCAAGTAAATGAATGAACTAATGAGGAATATCAAATTAACACAGACCATAGTAAAAAAATAATTGTAAATGTAAATTAAGATAAAAGTACAAAAATAACAAACAAGGAGACAAAAATTGAAGTAGTGAGCACATATTAATATCTAGTACGTGTTATGATGGACGAAGGAAAAATAGAACCAGAGCTAATAGAGCAAAAAAGGCAAATATGTTAATTTATGAATGAAACACAAATCTGGGAAAAAAGGAACTAACGAAGAAAACGAAGCTAAGGGAATATAACACAATAGTTGCACCGACAATATTATATTCCAGTAGAAATAGGACAATAGAGAAGAAACACGTTGGCGTAATAGATGCAATGGAAATGAGACATCTGAAGAGAATAGATCGGAAGACGAAATGGGATGGAGGCCAAGAGTGGTATAGATGCATAATCAAATAACCTGACAATAAAAATATATGAAAACAAGAAATAGTACAAAGAAGGCAGCAGAAAAAAGGGATATAGGATATAGTACAGCTAAAATGAGAAGAGAAAAGATATTGGAAGAGATGAAGATGATATCAGGGATAGACAAGCATGGAAAAGATGAATACAAAAAAATGAATAACTCACCCAAGTTCGACACGCGAGAGAATATAAGAAAGGGGATAAAGAATATTTAAGTTATTATTCGAATAAATTGGATCAAAACTTCACATGTATTAGGTAGAATTTGGAAAATTATAATAAAATGATGTTAATAGCTAGGTAACTAATAATCTTAAATTATAAAATGGTGTACTTGCAATTCACCACAAAATATTTGTTGCAAAATGCAAAAAGTACATTTATTCTTTTTATGTAAATTTCATAATTAACTACATTTTCTCCATTTTTATGCAGTAGTTCATTGGTACGTACGCCACTGTGTTTCAAGTAATTACCTGCATTAGCTTAAAATATTCAGCCTTCTTAAGTATGTTCATATTATTATTTTAATAATTTGTTTACGTTAGTTTTTCTAGAAAAAATCGCTTATTAAAGCAAGTATACATTTTGATGATGAAATTAGAAAATCCATGATGTCATATAACTCCAGATTACATTTGAATATAGAAAGGAAAAACCAAAGCTGGTCTAGTCGCTAATGATATTCATATATGTACGTGCATTAAGTAATTAACATTATCAATTACTTAATAAATAAATTTTAAGTATAAATTGATTTGCTTAGAACCCGAATTGCGTTTCTTTTGCGTCGAGCGAAAAAAAGGAGTGCCTTAACACACTTCTAGATTGCACGTTCCCTGTATTTAGCACTTATGTAAATGCGCCTGTTTAATATTCGAGATATGGCGTATTAATCATACTCGGTAGTTAATTTGTTTTATAATTTACCATTATTGAAGTAACATTCTGATTTGCATAAGGTACCTACACCTAATTATCTGAGACATGCGAATTCCTAAGTGCTGACTTGTCGTATAAAAGGGGATTGATAGAATCAAATATAAAAATTAAAAAGAGGCGACATTTTACATTCATTTGTAAAAGAAATCGACATATCCCATCTTTAGGAGGTCACTTTTCAATTTTTATTAAAAAAAAATGAACAACACTTGCTTTTTCTTTTAATTAATAAAATCTTTTAATTCTGCGGTTATCAATATTGAAGAAACAATTCGGTGGCATTCATATTTGTTGCAAGAAAGAACTTTTTAAAATTGACTAATTCTTAATTAACCTTTGCTAAAATTACTCATATATGCAAACTATAAAGAACTTAATTAAATAAAAAAATCTGTTTTTTTTTTATTGATGAAATTATCATCCCATTTTCCGTTGAAATCTGTTTTTAAATAAAATAAAAAAAGCAATTTCCTGCCAAAATAAAAATTCGTTCAATTTATTTAAAAACGTAGAACACGGAAATGCAATATTCTAAAATATTTATACAGGTACATTATGTATTTAGTATACACATATGTACATATAAAAAGGATAAAAAATCTATAATTAAAATAGCGTTGCCCGGGATTTTTTCCATTAAAGCAAATGATTAAGAGAGAGAGAGGTTAGCTTAGATTGATCGAGATAGAAAAACAATGCAATGTCCACTTGAAATTAGTTTCATTTGGAATGAAAATTTGAATAAAATGGAGAAAACTAAATTGGAAAAAATACTGAAATTTAATTCCTTTGGAACGTGTTATGCGTTTCAATAACGCGCTGCCATTAATTAATTATTTTTTACATACTAGTAGAGATATTTTATACATGGTGGCTCACCCTTTAAAACAAATTGAGGGCAAAGCTCAATATCAAAAAGTAATATTTAGTGTTAATTAACCCAATATTTCATTAATTTGGGGAATAATTTATTTTCTTACTTTTCTTTTATCTATTAAGGCATCAGATTGAAGTTTTCTTTTTTATTCATTTCTTCTATGACTACCGATATAGTAATAGTCCTTTCATCAACTTTAAAGTTTTTCCTCTTCTTCCTCCTCCATTCTCTTTTACTAGGTCTGTCTCGATCTTCCTTTTCTTTTCTGCTTGGCAGTATCAATTATATTTTTGGTCTTTCTGCTATTTTCAAGAATTTTATTTCACTGCTTCTAATTCTAAACCATGTTTTGTCAGCATACAATTGATTTGGAATTATTATTTTGTTATAGACTCTTATCCTTGGTGACATCTCTATCTCTTTGATCCCAAGTATTATTTATTTTACACGTAGTATGTGCTTCTATTTGTTTATCTTCTTTTTGTGATTTCTCTGTCTATTTTTCCATCCTCAGTAATGTCTTTCCCTAAATTGTATGTGTTTACCATATTTAACGTCTCTTGCTTGTAGATTAATTTTTCATTTTCATTTCCCTGCTGTTAATTATTATTACTTTGCTCTTTTTATATTGATTTCCATTTTTAGTTCTTCAATTTTTTTTATCTCTACATCCACAATTGTTTGCCTATTGTTTCTTGTTTTTTTAAACAGCAAAATATCTTCTGTATATCGGGATTTCTATCTTTGTGAGGATGAAATATTCGTATCATTTGATTATTTTCTACTACTACTTGTTTTATATTTTTATTGGTTTTATGACTCTGATCTTTGGCTTGTGGACTTTTGTCTCTTTTTACGCTTTTTATTATTTTTATAAGATTTTTGTGGACTTCCAGGTTTTGCAATGTTTCTCATTTGTTTACTTTGTTAAAGGCCGCTTTTAGTCAATGAAAGTAATACATCATTTTTCAGCCGATCTTACGTTTCTCACTATGCTGATGCTATCATTAGTTGATCTTTGTGCTCTAAATGTTACTTGTTCGTCTTCTAATTTGCTTTTTATTTGAATTTTGAGCTCTTTTTCTATAATCTTTGTATATACGTTGTCACCAAGAATAATTTAAATAGTCTTTATTGCTACAAAATTATTTTAGTAAGCTACAAGATTTCTACGTTTTTTATCAGAATATAATAATCAACTATTTGATAAATTGGTATCATAAGAATGGTATCTATTTGAATAAAAATAATAATAATAATTATTATTATTATTCAGAAAATGAGATCGATTAAAAATATACTATATTGTCTTTAAACGTTAGACATTTCCAATTTCTTCTAGCTATTTTGTTAACACATTTTTTTCTCAAAATTTTGTCACTAGTATTGATCCTTATACATAAAACCAGTAGCATTTCCACCCTAATAGGGTACAGAGAATTAGAGAAAAAGAAGAAGAAATTCCATTTTTAAGTAAATTCTATTAATAAAGCTACTTTACAGTAATATAGATAATAATATTTGGTAAAAATTACTTTATTTTAATTATACTATTTCACCGAACAATTTTGTGAGAGCAAAAACGTTTAATATTGGCCAATCGTTAGAAAAAACTCAATTATTGCCTTAAATTGGATACACAGTATTCAACAAATATGACAGCAAAACTTTTCCACTCATTTATTTCTAATTTCCGTCAAAATGAGCTCAGTCTGTCGTGTATTTCAAAATATACATCATGAATAACTTTATTAACACCTGATTTAAGAAAATTTGGGGTTAATAATGGATAGGGGGATATCGCTTTGGGAGTCTCCCGAGCCCACCCCGAGCTTCATTACGTCACCTACTTCATTTCCTATTCTTACTTAGTTCAATTTTCGAATGATAAATAGCAATTTGTTCACTTGTAATTAAATGAGCTAGACAGTTTCCGGACGTCTCAGAACCAAATTGGAATTTAGAATTTAATATCGAAGAACATTTAATACGTAATTTTAGCAATTGTATTATTTACGCTTTCAGCAAATAAGAAACAACTCGAATCAGGATCCATTAAAGTATAAAGTTTAAGTGGTGCTTAAACAATAGACCAAACCGAAGAAGTCTACACTCAGACGATAGTTTTAAATGATCAAACAAGTCTAAAGGTTTCTTTCCTTTTATCTTCAATTCTTTTCTTAACAACTTTGCCTCTTCCAATATCTTAGGAATGTGAATAATAAATGAAACCATATCTACGGTTTTTTCTAAATTTAGCGATCTTCTAGTTCACAGCCGGTGAATCCAAGATAAGAGACCCACCTTTCGCAAAATCTAATTGAATAATCAACCTGAATGCTATTCCTCCAATGGGCATTCATCTAAGATCTGACCCATCTGACGTCAATATCAGTGTTTGTTCTGCTTTGTAGTGACTCCATACCGTGTAAGCATTATGTAACTATTTGTTTCAATTAATAATGGTCTATCTGACGAGATAGTTTATCGGAAATCAGCAAAGCCCATCAAAGGTTCGTTTCAGTCTTCATCGTACGATAATTCAACAGTTCCCTTGACCGTATTTCTATTCTCATGCCTCTGTTAGCTGCGAACTCTGGATCCGTTATGTTTTACTAGAACTAGAGCTACCTACACTCACAAAAAGTTATAATACTTTCTAACAAAGGTTAACTCCTAAATTCGAAAAGTATATTCATTAATTGATTTAAGCAGATTCATTAAATGTCTTAAAAAGTAAAATAAATAATTATAGGGAACAGAAATTTCGATGTTTTAGATTTGAGAATTCTTTTTGACTAACTGGTTTCAAAAATAACTGCAGTTTTTTAGTATCACGTCGACTTTTTTAGCTACAATACTTCTGTCTGTCTTGGAAAATGGTATATTGTCAGATACCGAAACCTGGGTCTATTGGAATACATATTAAAACGCTTTAGAAGACTCTGGAAATTCAAGATTCAAGTATTATTTATCTTTCTATATTTATACTAATTAAGGTAAACATTTGGAATTACAGCTTGTTTGTTGAGTGTTAAATCTATGGACCTTCTCGGTGTATGCTCCAGCAATAATCAACCATCATATGACCATCCCATCTACTATAATACCTTCAAATCTTTGAGAATGGTCACATTTACATAAGATGTTGAAAAATAATTGACGTGGTACAAAAAAACTAATTACAATTTTGCAATTAGTATGGCTATTTATCTCTAAAACGGTTCAAAAATCGAACTCAACCGAAATTGTTTTACAAATTGTTTCCGAGTGTACTGTATGGTATATCAAGTTTTGCGAAAAATTCAAATATTTTCAAAGGGAAAGGAGTTTATTCAAAATTTTATTTAAACTATGAAACTATCTGAGAACATCATTTAATTATTTAATAACACATCATGCTGACCCACAAGCTGCAATTTTGTTGGGGTGTCTCTCATAAGAATTGAGCGCCTTTATCATCACATTCTTGAATTTTAGATACAATCCTACATCATAGTTGTTCTCGATTTTGGTTATTTCAAGTGCTCAAAAGTCTTTAATAGGGCGAGCTTGGCGTAAGTTGGAGGGTTGTTGGTTTTTGGCAAGTATGAAATATTTTGTTATCAATCAGTTTCCAATTTTATATTTCTCTCGCATGATGACATGAAATCAGTTCAAAACATTATTTTATTTTTGATATAATTCTCTTCAATAAAGTCAGTCAGTTTCATTACAGGGTGTTCCATTTAAATTAAAAAAGTTGAAGGTATTTCCGGTATATTATTAGCAAAAAAATGTACATCAGATGCATTTTGCCCCATTGCACTTACTTGTAAAATTTCATACATATCGTTCGTTTCTTTTTAAAGATATTTACTTGGTTCCACACTTTATCCCAACCATGTAAAAGCATGAACAACACACTTTTGTTTCTAAACCCCAACTTGTTAAAACTTATGCATATCAAAATAAGACATCAACATTTTTCTGCAAAACTTCTATCCTATACGTTATATTATGACGTTATTAAGTGACCTTATGTGTATATTTAAGATGTTATATTATTTTTTGAATTAGTAACTCCAACTAATGCATCACTAAAGAAGAGGAAGTGTAATTCTCTTTAGTTTTAGGATGGCTACGTATAATTTTCGAGAAAATTATGTCGTAATACAAGGAAAATGTATACGTAAAATAAATTTTCCAGTGTAACTCAAACGGGTGAGGTTTTGGAAGTTCCTCCGGCCATTACTGGTCAATTCCCACCGTTGCCCCTTGCTGCTCCTTCCCTTATACTGAAAACTTATCGTTCCATTCTGAATAAACACACACTAATCTACAATGTTGCAATCTAGCTAGCTTAGCTGGCTCCGGAGTTAAATCTACCGACTAATGTGAACTCGGTATACTCAAACTTAATAAATACATGTACTCCCAAGAAGTGTTGTTCCGTAATATATCAACAGAGTCAGATTTTTAACAACCTGGATTAGCAAGCGGTACTTAATCCCGATGTTTTACTGCTGAAGTGGAAGAGGGTGAGAGGTTGAGTGTATCTGTTGACTTTCCTTTCCATGTTAAAGCGCAGTTTTAGATTCTGGAATGCATTTTCCAGTCTTCGTATCCAAAGTTAAAAACCTGCGCTTTGTATCGGAATGTAGAAACGTTTTAAAATAGCGGGAATGTGTTTTTCTATGTTTCAAAGCAGTGTTAACTGCTGATATTTTGGCCTTTGTATCTAAAATTGAAAACATATATTTTGTAAATGGAATGTAGCAGGTTTTAAAATGATGAGAAAGTGTGCTTTCGACTTTCGTTTCCTGCCTGTAGAATGGTTTAAAATAGTGCGAACGTGTTTTCTTGACTATATTTTCGATGTTCCAAAGCAGTTTTAACTTCTGTATTTTTTGGTTTTCGTATCCAAAATTGAAAACCTACGGTTTATAATTGGGATCTGGTAGGTTTTAAAATAATGGGAAAATGTTCTATTGACTTTCCTTTCCATGTCTCAATGCAGTTTTTGCTTCTTGAATGTAGAAGGATTTAAAATAGTGTGAGTAAGATGCTTCTAATAGTTAAAAATAGTGGAATTCATGATTCACCTTTAACCAGGAACAAATTTCTTTTTTACGCCTTTATTTTCTTCTTCATTCAAATTTATGTAGTGAGCTAGAATTCTCGCTATCCTCAATACTTCTGGTTTATTAAATCGTTTGGTTAACGAATACTGTGATTGGAAATGGGGATATGATTAATAGGTCTATATTCTTTAATTACTCAAAGGATACTTAATTATGTCTATATTGAATGCATCCCTTATAATAGGACATTAGCTTATAGTTAGCGAATCAACTAGAACTAACACGAGTTTACTATACAGATCTGTGAAATGCCTTTGACAAAGTAAATTGCCGGATATTGTTTCCAGTTTATTATCATATGTGTGTAATGGGGATAGGAATATGTATATTGGATATTGTAAAGAGGAGAATTTATTTATTTTTGTCTTTTTCAGGTCTGCGGCAGCTATTCCGATAAGGTAGGTTAACAGTTTCATATGAAACATTCATATTTTTCCCAAAAATAATTTATTTGCAATTTTGACGAGTAATACTTGCTTTATATATTTAAATAGGTTTGTTTTAAGTTAGACAGACTTTATTGAAATCAGTCCACAACTTCGAAATCTAAGGCTGTCTATCAGTCCTACTCAGTTAATGAATTTCAGTAATTCTACTAAATTATCGATTTTACGAACACTTGGTAGGAAGTATACCTGACCAAACCCTTCGAAACTTCTAAAGTGCATGTTACAAAGACTTGGTTATCAGAATCCCAATCAATAATCAATATTGGTATACTGTAACCGGAAAGATTCCGATTTGTTTTATAAAATTGTCACAGTTTATGGACTAGTGAACATTTACGCACTAGAAACAGAAATATATACCTCTAGAAAAATATGCCAAATTGAATAATGAATAATCAACGAATATCTTTTATTCTATAGTGTACTTGGTTTGTTTTTTGATTGGTGCATTTTAGGGTCACCATTTTTTGCGTGGTGTGTGATCCAAATATTGTTGGTTTAAAATTTTATGCGAAAGTAACAAAAAAATAGTAGATAATTTACATATGCATGAGATTGGGACTTTTTTCGCGATTGGTTATTAGTTTTTACAGTTTTTTTTTTAATGGCAGTTGATACGCAAAAACGTCGATTTTTACAAATGAACAATAAAAAGTACGGTTTTTGAGCAATAATGGAATAGAAATAGATGATCAGGGACGGAGATTTTTTTATACGCTATTATAAACTTTATATTTAATATAATAATTTAATAATTATGTATTCTGATTCTCAATTTTATAAAGTTTGTCCAAACAAAACAGAAATTCGAAAGTCATAAATTACTTACGCCTCTCATAGTTTGCAGGAAGTTTCCTGCTAAACCGAAACGCATTATGAAGGACAAAATTCCTGCAATGGCAAACGGAATCCGACATTGAGAAAAGTAAAATGGACAAAAATACTGCAATTACAATTACATTGAAACAGACAAAATGTAAGTGCAAATACATAATGGAATATTTTTTCCACACTTTTTAAATGTATTTTTCCATAAATGAAACTGATAAAATCAGGAATATAGTCAGCAGCGAGGTAACTAAATATAGAACCAAAAATTTAAGTGAAAACATAAACAACAGGGAAAATTCAGGAAAAGGAGCCTTATACTTTTTTTTTATAACAATTTTACCAGTGGACAAGAAGAATACGTTGTTTTTTCAAAAGACCCAAACTTGCACAGCAACAAAATCGTTAACTGTTGACTATCAATATCAAAACACTGATTAATCAGTTTTAGTGATTTTGATGCATGCAGGCAATATTCTAATGATAATAATATTTTCTATAATGAAAATAAAATAATACATATTTATCGATTTTTGATAAATTTTAAGCAATGTATTTAACCGAAACATTGGTTTGCTACAAATATCAGAGAAGATCACAAACAATAATACAATTATCTAAGATTGGTTTGGGAATTCAGGAAGAAACGGTGTCCAAACGGCAACCGTGTGAAAATACGCCTTTTTTCACAGTACAATCTCAATAAGAAACGACACCGGGAAAATAGTTGAACCCAAACAAAAGTTAAAGAATAATAAGAAAACAAATAAGTAAGGCCCCCCTGAAGAAAGGGATCATACAAACTACAAAACAGTAGAAACAATATCCAAGGGCTCTAAAAAAAGCGGTTCGTATTGGTGACCTATAAAAGGCATAAAAACTTCGGTGAGAATGGTAAGTAGAAAGTTGAAATCTAGCTAAACGCGGCGAGAAGAATTGGAAGGGGCACGCGGAGCATCGCGACGCCAAGCGTCGTCCAGCACTGTATGGCAAAACTAATTATGTTAATAACGGGGGTCCGAAACGTCCGTCGGGCGATCACACTTAAGCGGAACGCTACTAATCAAGGTGGGTGGAGGGAGCGGGCGCTCGCCAAAATCCCTCGCCTCGCTCTCCCTCGACCCCTCGCCAAACAAAAACCTTTTTCCAATACATCGCTATATCCAGTGAATAAATGAAAACGAAGGACTATTGGTTTTTAGCTTTTGTCCGTTGTTCAAATGAGTATGTGTTGGAAAAATCAGTTAGGAGAACAAAACGAGCCGTCCGGGAGGCGGGCGGGTACCAACCCCCCCCGAGGGCCTCCCCCTTCTGTACACGTCCGTGTTTTTTATTCTTTGTGATTAGTCCGCAGCATTTTACTCTTTTCGCGCATGGCTTTTTTATAGTGGACGCTTCAATCTGTAATTTAAAAACACGCGAATGTCGGTATTGATTTTTAATAAAATTCATTTTTTCGGTTGGCAACCGTTCGGCCAATAGCAATCAGTAGCACTAATGGCCAAATACTGCATAATTAACTAATTATGAAATACATTTATCGGTTTTTTTGCTACTGCAGTTATTGTCATCCACAAATGTAAAATTATATTATTAAAACCTGTAATAAAGTTAATATTTTACACAATTTTTAATTTTTCCGTCTCTCTCCCAATAATACTCCAACTCGACATCTGCTGATTTGTCTCGTTGCATTTACGTGTTTATCTCAAATTTATATTTCACGTTTTAACTCGATTCACGGTGAATTTTGTTACATGCAGTTAATCACTTTTATCACAAAACATATACCGACCCACATTTATTTACATATATATTTTACCTCCATAAAGTCAACCCTGATGTCTCCTAGAAACCACTAAACTAATTGCAAACTACTTTAAATATTACGGAAGCAGATCATAGTAAAGCACAGTGTTTCTCTAGTTTCAATCTACAAAATTTTTTGTCTTTTTATTGTCACTATTCATAAAAAGCCACACCATGTTCTAAAATTTCCATTCCGTCTCATCACTATTATCAATGCTAAAACCAATATTTATTAACGACACTAGCAATTCCAAAGATATTAAGACGTTTAAATACTTCATGAACGCACTGTACGTATATTTAAAGCTAACTAAACATTTGTATAAATTAGTTACTTAGATGAATTTAAGTCGCTCACAAATTAGATCCTAAGATAAGTTCCTGAGGGATACATTCACCGGTACAATGTCTTGTATCTGTCGGTAAACAAAAGTTATAGGATAATATTTTGTGAACGACATTGTGACCCACAGCAAAAGAGAGAAATATTTCTAAATGTAGTTTTTGAATGCAATAGGCAGATGCATAAAAAATATTTCTAGTAAATTGTGTAATACATGTTAATTTATGTTTTGAAACATAATTTTGTCTTACGTCTTTGATGGATTTAGCTCCTTGGGTCAAATTGTATAAAGAAAAACGTATTAGCAATAAAGATCACTGTGAAAGAGGTTAGTGGTTACAAAGTAGAAGTTATTTATAACCAAAAAGTTATTTTTTCTTTAGGCGTTTTTTTCTTTTTTTTCCTATACTACCGGGGCGCATATCCAGAGGGTTAGTTGATTATTTTTTTTAACCTTTATTTTACTACCCACATATATCTTATAAAAATTATTTTTCTAGCAGCCCTAATTCACGTAACACAAACTTTCTGGATCCTTAGGACCAAAGAAAACTGATTTTTTTTCTTTTTTTAAGCACCTACCTTAATTTGTTATATTTTTCTCGATGTTGTGCCACAGTTCAAGTCTGCCATTATTTTCAATTCGTCGGACCATCACTTTGAAATCTGGCCAAATTACGCCTTTTGGTCACCATCTTATCAGTTTATTACTCTATTTTTCCTGATTTCTCGTCATGTGTTCCACCCACCTTCATTTCATAGTTGCAATTCATTGTTCTTTCTATGATCCAATAATTGGTATTATGGACTCTTACAGATATTTGGAGTATTCTTACAGATATTTGGAGTATTCTTCTTTTTGAAGTTGTTTGATTAACTTACCGGCAAGATAGATGGATTGTATAAATAATGTCCATAGAGAGTGTGCTTTTAATTATATTGTACGTGCCAAAATCGTGTTTATTCTTTTGTCTCTAATTCTTGGTTTCTCTTAGCCGATATATTTCTATTTATTTCCTTTACGTATATTGTTTCCAATTTTTGTACACCCTTTTGATCAGTTTAAATTCAGTCCCATTTGTTTCCTCGCATTATCAATATTTTTATTAGGGATGTAAGTTTTGTAGACCTCAGGTGGTGGAAATATTCTCCATTCACATTTATATCTATGTTATTCCCATTTATCAAAAATCTTGCAAAACGAGCGTAAACAGTTCTCCTTCTCTAACGCCACGTTTAATTTTTTTTTAACCGAAGACCAAATGAAGTATGTGTCGTTGCATTGCTGTAGATCTGGTTGATCAGGTTGATGTATGATTGCTCATGAGTCTACCGTGTAACATGCATTTCTATAATCTAAAAAGCTTTTCTAGAATATAAGTAGAGGTGTATTATATTTTCAAATAAAATCCGGACCTTGTGTAGATGTTTCGTCGTGCTGATCCCTTTTCCTGCTCTACAGGGTTGTAAAGGTCTAATTTCGATGTCAAGTGGTTTATAATGATTTTTGAGAATAATTTATAGACCTGGGAGAGCAGACCAATCGGTCTGTAGTTCTCAAAGTTTTCCGTGTCTCCCTTCTTATTCGGTAAATTTATTATTGCATTGGATCAGCCTATTGGAATGTCTTGTGGTTTTAAGAATTTGTAGTACAGGACGTGTAATTATTTCAATAGTGCGGACCACTTAAGCATTTTTTCCTCGATATGATCGTCGCCATGTGCTTTATCATTTTTCATTTAGGGTGTTATCTTTTTATTTATGCTAATTAATGGAATTTCTTCCGAATTAACATTTATGATTTTCTTCATCCTTTCTTCATTGTTTTCTTGATCGCCTATTGCTTTTGTATGGTAGAAACTTTCATAGATTTTCTTTACAATTCTTCACTATCGATTATTACTGATTTTTTTATTTTTTAGGTATATTATTTCTTTTTTTGGAATCAGTCACAAGCTCCTAAAATAATACAATCTATCTCTTTGTTCATATTGAAATCACTTTGTTAAAAATAAGTCAGAAAAGAAAATAATCTGTTTTGCATAATTTTACGAAAGGTCCAAAGCCACATTTTAATATCTATAGATTTATAAATACGCACAGAAGCTAAAATCCATTAGTTTCTGCAGTCTTCTAAATTTTTGTTTCTTTAAATATTTGCAGAAATTTTACTGTACGTCCTAAATGTTCATTGAAGTCGAAATTTTCCAATATTGAATATAATCGAATATATATAATCAAATAATTACTAAGTATGTGATTTATATACAATACATATTTATTTCTAATTGATTTTGAATATTAGACGTTAACCTACATGGTGTTGCTCCTAGCGTAAAGTTAAATGCCTTTGATTACATCCTAGGCTGCGCTAAATATTAAAGTATTTATAGATAGTTATTAATTTATTCAGAACGGATACATATAAATGAAAATGTCTTTTGTGTGATATAAATCTTGCATAATTACCGTCATTAGGGCACTATTTAAAACTATAAAATTAAAATAACTAATGAGATTAGGAAGAACGGATCGACCATAATCGACCAGAATGACACGTAATAGTAAAAAAAATTATTAAAATAATAGACAAATAAACTATTTATTGATTTGGTAAATTCAAATCTTATGAAAAAGTTCAAGCTAAATTTTTTGTATTTAGTGTTTTGGATGCATGAATTAAAACATATTAGAAATTGGTGGCGTTAAAAAGGGAATAAAGAAGCAAGAAAATTTGAATACCTCATCATCATCATCATTATCATCATCATAATTGATGCTCAATTGTTAAGTTAAAGTTTCTCACTCGTCGCTTATTTTATTTTTCCATTTGCTTCTTTGCTTCAAATGGAACTGATTTAATTTCTGATTTTTCCTTGTTTCTTTGTTTGGTACTTTGTCCTTCAATGACTAAAATGAGATGAAAGCATGGAAACGTAAAAGCATTAAAGATGTCAAGGATTATTTATTCCTTCTTTATAATAATAAAATAATAAAAATATATATAAACATTAAAAACTTGGATATTAATATCATACTCTCCTTATATTGAACGAATCTCTTTGTCAATTATTTACGTTACCGACAAATTTTCGTATCCTAAATTTAAGTAATAATTTAATTTTGGAGCTACTAAGGGTTTCATCTTTCTTTATCCCGGGATATATGTACGGTCGAGGCTGATATTCCATTCAAAGACTTCCCAATCTCCATTTTTATAACCAAATGCAACTTCATCATCATCATAAAGATATCGAACTAAGTCCAGTAGGGCTTCTGAGCCCTGAAGGGCATTTACTTCACAATCTTATTCGTATTTGCATAGAGGGCATCTCAGTAGCTGGCCAGGATCCCTAATGCCCAGGGGGTTTTTGCGAGACCGCCCTTATTGGATACGAGAAATAGGGTGATAGAAAATCATTTCTACATATATTTGTTATGCATTGCTAGATGTGGACATTGACCAAAGCGGTATAATATTTCAATATATATCTGAGACGTTAGATACCCCATGTAAAAAAGGCAAATCTAAATAAAATTTCACAGAATGGAGGTTTTACGTATTGAAATGAATGCTTTAAATGCAATATCTTGGAAATATGTCGAAATATATATTTCAACTTAGTACAAAATTTGAATTTTGATTTCTACTGCCTAAGTTCGGTAAAAGGCTCAATGTTACCGTCAAAGCGTTCAGGAATTTTAAAAACAGTGCATTAGTAATCAAATTAATAGAGAACACTTCTTACTCAGTCAGTCTGAGCAAAATTCTCTTTGCAATTGTTTTCGTTTCAAATATTTATTTTTACCCTAATTTCTCAAATTTTTTCCTGCCCTTTTTTTAACAACCCTATTGATTGTGTTCTATGTTTTAGCCATGATGAAATTCCATATTGTTGATCTTTTTTGTATTTTACCCACTAATTCTTAATTTTGCTTCAAGACTCGCTTGATCATAATGATATTTGACGATAGCCAGGCTTAATAAGACAATGAATAAAAATTAATCCTTATTAAAACAATTTTGAAATGGTCTCAAGTTGTTTTGAAGTCATTACAATAATTTTGTTGTTTGGCGAAAAATGTGTGGTAAACGGTGTTTTTGTTTAGATAGCAATGGACATCGGTTAGTTTAAATCTCTCGGGAATGGTGCCGTAATTTCACGGGAGACTGCCCTTACGACACATTTAGACACTTAGGAAGGAAGCTTGGAATAGTCCCTCAATCTTTTAAAAGAAAAATTAGATAAAGGTTTCACAAAATAAAGGGGTTAGTCATAAAGTAATGAAGTTTGAAACAGTCGGTTCTAAAATAATTCAAACCACCTTTAAATACATTACAAATATATGAACCACTAGAAAAAGACTGTATAAAGAAATTTTATGAACAAATGCCAAGGCAAGTCAAATCAAATCTACTGAAAGAAAATATTGAAAGAGCAATAATAGTTCAAGATTGGATGCAATAGAGCGAGAGCAATTGGATTTACAGGGAGATTTGAAGAGAAAACAATTAATAAAATTTAAAACAAAAGAAAGTAGAACCAAATCAAAAACAAAGGGTTGTTGGTCATAAGAATTAACTTAAAGAAAATAAAAAATCATGGAAAAAATATTCCATAAGAGATGACGGTAAAACGGACAATGATCTAAAAAGAGAAGTTACCAAATCGGCGTGGAAAAAAGCAAAGAAGAAAAACTGAGAATAAACTGCAATCATTAAATGAACGATTCAAAGAAATTTTGGGGAAGAATGAGGGAGAAAAAAAAATAACCGTAGATAATAGAAATATAAAAAAAAATATTACGAAAGCCTAAACGTGACATACATTAGCAGAAAAAAAAAGTATAAGGTAGAAGAAAACGATCTAATGAATTAAAGCAGTAGGCAACTACTCAAAGAATATCTGCTGAATATAGACTGAGGAAGGGCTTGCAAAGAGAACAAAATAGATTCTGAAATAATAAAATGGATGTGTGGGAGGAAGAAAAAGATTAATGGTCATCATATAGCAAAAAGACTGGAATAAAGAATCTATTCCCATGGATTTGGAAAAACCTGATATTACCAATTTATAAAAAAGGATAAAATATATACACGAGAATTCTAGAAAAAATATCGAGGAAATAATAAAGAAACTGGAAAACGTCAGGCAATTTTCAGAGCACAAATGTTAACGAACGAGAAATCTGATAATAAATGCTGAAGAAATAGAGAATATAATAAAATAATGACGCAGGAAAATAGATCCAAATAGACCAACAAGAAAAATTTGCGAAAAATTTGGCGAGAAAAAGAAAAGACAGAAGGAGAGATTAAGAAAGACCTGGTAACAATGCATAGATAAATGGCGGAAAGGAGAAATAAAAACAATAACGCAGGATCGGTAGTAATGGAAAAAATGAGTAATTTCAAAGACTGACAGTATTAATTCGACACCCTAATCGGCATAAGGTTGTTTACAAGAGAAAAGAAAAACAGATGGTTTTGATAACTGTAAAGATAGTCATAAATATAATGAAAGTACATAAATGTAAAATTACTGAGAAATTACCAACAATTTATATACACGAATAAAGAAAAATTAATATAATGGAAACTATTTTTAAATTCTAATTGAGAATTTTCCATTTCAAATGTAACTTGATTTCGATGATATCAGTCGTTTACTCATCTACATAAAATGGAAAATGGGAAAAACTGAAATATGACAATGACTCTTGAGGTTTACTACGGAAATATATATGGATTGAATCCACGGCACAATGATTTATGATTACGAAATCAATTCTTATTCGTTTCTACGACCAAAGAAACAATAAAGGCGGACATTTATTTTAATTAATTTAACTTTCTACTTTTCCTACTAGAGCAGATTTAGCCAATGCTGACCTCTGATAGTTCCTTCACGTTTTTAGCTTTAATGGGCAATCTAGCTGGTAGTTGATCTTCATATACTGGCAACCAATATCACAACACAATATGTTATAGAATTGAGGATGTGATTTCAACTGTTCTTCCAGTTTTATTGGCCATCCTTTAAGAAAAATAACCTTTGCAGACCACGCTGATTGAATTTGCATAAAAGCAACAGTCAAATATCTAATAGTCTTAAAATGTGTTACCAGAGTCCTACTAGTTTAAAAACGGATTTAAAAGACTACGAGATACGAGAGTAACATTAAAAATAAATTAAACAATAAGAGCATTAAATAATTATCAGAAAATACTGTACTAACGACTATATACTTACCATATGTGCATATTTCATAATTACCATTCATCTACATTGATGTTCATTTGTTCATTCCAATAATATTAATAATTACGACTAGAAAATAAACCGTATACATACTACTTTCCCATATTCAATGAGCATTAACTAACTAGCCTGGGATATTAAGATATTCTTTTGTCTCTAATGGAGTTAAGTTTACATATATATATTTTTAATGTTTTATTGAAGATCATGATGAGTCAGCATGAGTTCTCATTAATGTTAATGACACGGCGAACCGTTTTAAAGCTGAAAATGGAAATGGTAAACATATTTTTCTTTGTTATTTAATAATCAAGGATAGTCCTACATCGTAGAATAAAGACATACATTATTTTAAGGTAATTAAAGAAGGGGGTGGAGCTAGATATAATGAAGTTTTTATTTAACATTTTATTAATTTATAAACATAGATAAAAAAAGTTAAGAGCCTAAGCGCAAAATTTAAGTAAAAACTTTTGACGGGAGCTAGCAGAATATTTTTATAAAATGAATGTTTTAAAACTGAAATTAAATTATAAACATATTTTATGAAGTATAGAATGTTATCGATAGGTTTTCCAAAAAAAATACGATATAGCAAACGTTGTGGGTTTTAAAGGAAATGGAGGTTGGGTTTGAAGAAATTATTTATTTAAAAATAAAAATCCAAATTTAAGATTTCAAAAAAATTGTTTATTAAACTAACTTAAAAAATATGTTATGCTCACCGTGTATTCGAAAAAAGCTATAAAAGGATGGTATGAGCCATCAAAAACCAATCATTAGTTAAGAATAAAAGAAACTCCCGCGGAGAGACAAATCCAATATGAGAGAGTAAATCTAGGAAGAAAATATAAAAAAAACAGTCTGGTTTAGCGACTCAAAGGAGTAAGGGTCTAAAATCTCAAATAGTCTGTTCTAAAGGCTCAAGAGTCTTTTCAGGGCCTGGAAAAGGTTTGTTTCTAGATATTTAAGGAGTCTTTTCGCGGAACTCACCGGAATCTTCTTAAAGGACTCAGCAGTTTTTAGAATGGCTTCAAAAAGACTAAATCAGGAATTCTGACCCATCCATCGTGATTCAGGGACAACTTTGGTGTAGAATCTAGTTTTGTGTGTTTCTTCTTCCTTCTGGGCGGTCAATTAACGTAGTGTTTTGTTGATTAATAACAATAGTGGAATTTAATGCTTAGTTTATCCATTATCCTAAAAGAATTTACCGTGGTTTTCAAGCAGTTAGCGCCACATACAGGAAGCAGACCATTATGGTCTCCTGGAGTAACTTTTTTTTATAAGTAAATTTTAGATAAACTAAGGGTTGTAATAACGACTTGACTGGTAAATTTTGTCTTTGTATTTTTTTATGTGGCACACTCAGTATTAAGAACCCGTCTGAAATTTCTGGAAGAGTGTGTATTTTGGGAAATATTTTAATGATTTATTTAGCCAGAAGTATTGTTTAACCTGGTCTGTTGAAAAAAAGTACTGGCCTAAGATTTAGATGTTAGCGTAAGGAGTAATTTTTATTGCTTTGAAGTTTTGACGAATGCACGTTGTCTAAAGACGGTTTATTTAAAGACTTGTACAGATATAGAACCCAGTTACGTCCTTACCAGGTATTTTCTCAAAGGTATCCTAAGTTTTATATAAAAATTGTATTTTTTTCTTTTTGGGTAACTAATCTTTTTTGAGATAAAGGGTCTTTTGCCCAAAATCTTGAAAGACTTCATTCTTTTTACACCTATTACATGTCAGTTTGATTTAAAGAGATATTTTGTTTTCTTAAGGCAGGGCAGATAGTTGTGCTACAGTGGTTATTTATTTATCTACTTGAACTAGAACAGAAAATATTTCAAGGTCTCTGATACCGTACTTTCAAAAATTAAAAGGGAATTTCTGGATGGAAGATATTCGAAAGATATACATGGTCTAATTGTCAGAATGGAATTTACATGTTATTAGTTCTAATTTGTTACACTAACACAACATCATCTGTCATCTGTGCATCATGAAAATCATTGAAACAAAAGAGTGCTGTAAAGAGGTATTTACCGCCCGCTCGAAAATGGGACGGTAATTGCAGGTTTCTAGTTTACTGGGTATGTTTTATTTTTTTAATTGTATATCGGGGAGCGAGCCACACTCTACATTGTATTTAGTAGGTATACTTGTCCTCGATAGCTTTTATTCATCGAACAAAATTTCGACGGGCGGTCTATTAATTATCGTGGATGAATCATCGAAGAACAAAGAAAAAGAAATAAATGAAAATAACAGCAGGGGCACGAGGAAAGGGGTGAGGAAAGCGAAATGGAGGGTGTGGACTCCTCTAAGTCGGTCTAATTAAAACGTTTCGTGAATTGAGTGAAAAAAAAGAAGAAATATAATTATGTTGACAGCAGCGTACTTCCATCGGCCACCTGCTGAGTCCGCGTTGGAGTTTCCAGGGTTGAATTTAGAGGGAACACGAGGGTCGAAACTGTACTTGTAGATAATCAGATTATTATATTTAATGCGTAATAAATTCTGAAACCGGTAATGTTACGCCGTAGCCGAAATTTCAATTCAAGTGGAAACATATTTTTTTACATACGATGTGATGATTGTTATGTTCAAAAGGAAATTTATTCCTGTTTAATTTGATGACAAATACTGCATTCCACTTTAGAGCGCACTAATGAACGGAAAGGAACAAAAACATTTTAAAAATAGAAACTCTTATACTACCTTCTTTTAATTGCAAATCAACTATACTAGGACTGCCGAATAGAAGTAGGAATAAAATGGCGTGATTACAGCAACTTTTTTAAATTTTGCACTTTAAAATTGATCAATAAAGGAATGAAAAAATTGCAGCATCGCCTCGCAAAAAATAACTAAAATTATTTTTCTTTAAAAGAAAAAAATCAATTGCAAATATACAAAAACATATTTTCGTTTCAACTCAATTGCTTTGTGTAACATTTAAAAAATAAAAATAAATTAATTGCAAAATGCGTTATTGTAAGAAGATTGTGAAGTAGTGCGTAAAAAATGTTGGCGGAATATAACGCAATTAATAAAGTCTTTTCTCTATAAATACATCATAGATCTAAAGCGATTTTAAACAATGCTTCAGACAAACTGTTCATCGACTTTTTTTAAGAACTAAAATTCTCACGTTAGCTGGAATTCAGAATTTCACCAAGTTTGTCAAGTAATTGTACTAAAAAACAATTTTAAATTTCATATTGGTGTCATCCATTTTTGTATCTTTGGCAATCATAGTACCCTTAAGATGGACAAATATTTGTATGAATTTAGGAATCTTAAAATTCATGTTTCTGAATTTTTGCGTTTTTGGAGCATTGATTGAGTTTATTCGATAAAGGAAGCATCAATTTCACTTCTTTTAAATGTTGCTGGTATATATTTATTTGATATTTAATTTTTCAATAAATACTTTTGCCGCATATGGTCGAGAATACATTTCAAGTTTTGCTTTGCGTTAGATGCGAATGAATGTGGTTCATGTTCTCATACTTTTAACTGTGAATATTAACCATCAAACCGTTCGGTGTGGTGTAGTGGTTTTACTATGCATAGAAAATCTACGTTGATAGCAAATGCCAGTTCCAAATATTTTGCAAATTAATTTTACAATATACAAATTTTAAGATATTTTCAGGAATCAGTTCACCACATTTGTTTATTATTAAATTTGTTAGTCAGTTAAAAAACACATTACTTAAAGCATTGAAGGAACTGAATTTTCGGTAAATTTATGAAGGATTTTTTAATAGTAACTCTTGAGATTTGCTACAATACATGATGAAATTGATACTCATTATGAAACGTTACACGATTCATCAACGCGTCTAAATAGTTAAAATTTATTTTCAAAATCCGTTGCTTTATTCGGTAAATATCCCATGCACTTCGATCAATTTGTAGTATAGACGCTCATTCTTCAGAGTCCAAAATTTGGCCGAAAAAATTCGATGCAACAGGGATTTTATTAAATCAGAATGCGCTGTAAGTTAGCGAAGAGCAATACCTACATCCATAACGTGCTCGAGAACTCGACTTTTTTTGGACATCAACTTGGCCAATTATGCATAAGAGCTTCACCCTTATGAAGTGCAATTAACCCAAACACTAAACCCCAACGACCACAGACAGAAGCGTGCATTTGCTCAAAGGACGCTAGAGGTATTGGATGTTGACCCTGATTCATTTCTGGTTAAATGGTTTCATTAACAAGCAGAATTTGGAGTAGCGAATACCAATGGCAGATTAATCAGGAACTACTCCATTCCGAAAAAGTCACTGTTTGGTACGCATTATGGATTTTTCGAAAACCCCAGAAGGATTAGCACTAACCGACTACGGTGAGAGGATAAAGAGGATGAACAGAGACCTAGAGTGGATAGAATGGATCTAACAAACACATGGTATCAATAAAATGGAAAAAATGGTGCAACGTGCCATACTGCAAGAGATGCACAAACAATATTTCATAAGAGGGCCGTCTATACGGCCAGATTTAAGGCCAATGGACTTTTTCCCTGAGGCTTTATAAAATCTCGAGACTACGCTGAGAGACCACAAACGGTTGCTGCTCTAAAAACTAACATCAGGAGCGTCATTGGTGAAATTGAGCCGATTCTATGCGATAACGTTATTAAAAATTGGATCTACAGAAGTTCCTACACGTAATTAAACAAGTGCTCAAATATGTTTTAAAACCAAAATCAAAATATTGAAGATTTATCGATAGGATTAGAAAATCCTTCTAGTAGGGGCTTACAATTTATAGTGCTTAAAATTGGCTGTGAAAATAAATTTGTGGAAAACAGATTACTTGTTTTCTAATAAAATAATAGGAGAGTATATCTTTGATATGGACTCAGAAACTGCTGAGGAATAGTTTTTAAAAATTTTACCACATTTTGAATGCAGTTGCAGAAATGCGGTTCTAGATGTGGCATAATAATGCTCCAACCACAGCCGTTAGGAAAGAAGAAATTAAAAAGTGGCTGAAGAAAGCTAATGTTGTATATAGTGAAAATATAAATCACTTGAGAAATACGCAAGTAATGCCACCTTATCATGTCTGAATTCAACCCCATTGTACTGATATGAGCGAAAATTAAAGGAGGCAAGGAAAACATTACTTTTAAAATGACAATTGTTATAAAGTATTTCAAGAAACATTTGGAAATGTTACCCCCTAAAATTGGCAAAATGTTTTAAGACTTGTACGAAAAGAATAAGAGCAAATGTGGGAAACTAACAGGATTATGGAAATTGTTATAAAGCCTTTCATTGTTAATTTAGGAATGGATTCTGACACCTCGTACCTCGATTAATAAAGACGGCTTTAAACTTCAAAATACTTATTAACACACGTTCAAGTAATCTATTTGTTGTTTACTACTAATTTTTTCCAATTAAATAATACAATACACAGGCTTTGTTTATGTTGTTATATTTAGTATTGTTTTTTTATTAACCCTATCATAAGTTACGTCATTGCTTAATAGAAATGTGGATCTCTACGATAAAGTTCGTGACATTCACGTGATCACTCCTTTTATTCGGTAATCCTAGTATAAAACAGTTATTGTAACATATAACGGCCGTATACTCACTACCGCTAATGTACCGAAGTGTATACAAAACCGCGTGGTAGGCAATTCGTTCTTATCCAAGATAATAATATATGCAATACCATCTGTGTAGTTTGAATTGAAGCTAAAAAGAAATCCTCGATTAAGTAACAAAGTAGTTAATACTTATTAAAGTAGCACCTGGTTAATAGTTAATAGACGTAAGAAATTATTTGTAATTAACAAAATTAATGGCTTCTCATGAACGCGTTCTTTCATAATTAGAGGAATCGAGTAGAATAAACTTCGAACATTAAGGTGAGTAATCTTTCATAATACCGGTGAACTTCATTTTCGCTTAAATTACTTTTTAATTTGTTTGTGCTTCTTTACTAAATATGAATAAGTATTTTAAAGTAGTGCGTTTTACTTAAAGATAGGTAGGCGCGATACCGAAGAAAACTTTAAAGTTAAACCAGTTTGAATTTTAACAGTCATAAATAAACTATTTTAATAAGCAAAGCAGAATCGAGCTAAACAACCAATTATTGTATCTAATAAATGATATTGATTATTTTGCACCAAAGCGTAAAATGGTGCTTTTACTCCCTTCTCACGAATAAAATAGCTACTTAGGTATTAAGAACAGTAAGTGATTCTTATCGGTGGAAAATGTTTCCGGAAATCTGGATAAACTCAAAATAATGATATTTACCAGGAGGTAGATATTATTAGAGTTTAAATTGGATCTATTAGTGTAATAATATACTTATAATTACTTCGGAATGTGATTAAAATCTACTTTTCGACATTTTATCGCCTGAAGAGTATCGCAAAACGTTAGACACATTATAATCAACGTCTACATTAAGTTTCGTTTAGTTCATGGAAGAGCGATTACAAAATGCCTAAAAGGGCAAAGGAAAAAATACGAAAATAATCCTTCTCGATATCTCAATACAATTTAATTATAGTTTGTGTAAATGGATCTGCTTCAATCGATGTGTGAAGCCAGTGCCATGTGTTTAATTAAAAAATCCATTGTTTTTAACTTTAATAAGCCCTTCAGTAGCTATGCACCCTTCCGGAGACTTCGCACGAATAATTTTAAATGCAATTCTCGATTTACGTCACAATTAAACCCTTCGTTCTATTCTCAGCTACATAAAATACAACCACTCACAAAACTCATTTTTTTATTACTATTATACGGTGATTTAGGTAGGGAATTTTTCGAGTGTAACGCGACCTTTTGTTGATCAGATTCACGGACACAAAAATTTACAAGCGGTTTTAAACATAAAAAAATCACACTGTAGGTAGAATTTATTTCCTAACAGAATAAGTGATTTACACTTTTTTTCTACAAAAAATAATATATAGAACTACATATTTTGGAAATATTTCAAATAAAATATCGAGAATTATATATCGGGCAACATCTTCGGAAATAAACTACAACCGAGGTTCATTTTTAGCAAATGTAAAAACTAAAAATTTCGAATTAAAAAAGTTGGGTATTTACAAGTTAATTTGCCCAGAGTGAAATGCTATCTATACTGGCCAGACCCTTAGAAACTTTGAAATCAGATAAAGTGAACAATAACGTACTTACAGATTAAAACACTTGACAAAATAATAGAAACCAGAATAGAAGTCCTTTACATATGGCACAAGAAGGAAGAATTTGTAATAAACATATCTACGAATCACTTTATAAACGAACAAATAAATCTGAGAAGCTTTCCTCGTTTAGATTATCTTCTAGATTAAATATATGTTAACCAAGTATTTTAGAAAATGAATATAATTGTTTAGAACATTTAGGTGTGATCAAAACCAAGTCTGTATGTCAAATTCTTCTAATCTTATCTGACGATACTAAAGAAAATTAATGAAATTGTCATAAAATTATTGAAAGAATTTTATAATATTGTGGAATTTTAAACAACTACACAACGGAATTAGAAACAAGCTTTGTCAATGAATTGCTCCAAATATGACAAAAACCAGTAAATTGGAATTTTAGGATAATCACACTGCATTTTTTAAGATTCTCTTCTTTTGTAATTTTAATAAAAAATAAATTTTGGTTTATTACGTAAACCGAACTGCGAATGTTTTTGTTTTCAAAAACAACGGCATTTCTGACTTAAAATGATCGTGAATGGTTTTATAGACATGCAGAAAACAAACCGATATTCCAAAGGGTTGTTTCACGAATATACATGAGCAACGGGAAGAAGGAGGGAGGACGAAACAGCGGCCGTAGGGATGAAAATTAATGTTATGCAATTCTAGGAAGGTGGGAGACTAAATGTAATTAATTATCTGTGCTAGTAATGACTCTGACTGATGAGGTGTTCGGGTAAGCAGGGCAAAGAGGGTGCTAAGAAACGATAATCGACCGAATATCATAACCCTCTTTTCGAGAATGTTATCGGCAAACGAAATTTCTTGATTTTACTCGATAACTTGAAACAGAAGAATCTTATTAATATTCTAGTTAACGTTTCGGTTAATTGTAAAACCTTCCGCAGGGATGTTAGGCGTAAGGATAAATAAAAAAAATAGTTCATGAAATAAATAAATAAAGGTAATTAAAAGGACATTTTATCCATAGTGTGTAATAATAATAATAATAATATTAATAAAAAAAAAATAATAAATATAAAAAAGATAAATTATACTTATGTTGTACTTCCACAATATTACAAAACTTTTTATAAATATTTGTCTCTGATCAGGTTTCGCTTAAATTGCATAATATATACAGTATGTTTTTCTATAATATTCTTCTTTTTTTAATATCATATAAGTATTTAGTCCAAAAGGTAATCTAAGATAATGGAACTTCCCAGGTTTAATTGTTCATTGAATACTATATGCTGAAGACATTTTAGATATTTCTTGATTTCATTTTCTGCCATAAAATCAAGTTCTTCTTTTTTGTCACTTACATGAAGTATCTCCACTGTTGTTTCAATTGTATTGTTAAGTGTACGTTTGTGTTTAGTGTCAATGTTTTGTGTAATGTGACTTATCTGTTTCTTTTAATCTATAAAACAATTCTGGTTGCAAATATTTCATTTATTCAATTCAATAATTTTAGGTTTTATATTTAATAGAAATGAATTAACATTATTTCTTGTTTTAAAACATATTGTACGAGAAATAATTTTTGATATTTTATTTGATATATCTCCGAAATGTGTGATAGTTCTGTATGACCTGTCATACAGTGGAGGTAGTTCATATAAGTGACAAAAAAGGAGAATTTGGTTTTTTGGAGTAATTTAGTTTGTAAATACCTGATTTTTTTTAAATTTTATTAATTATACATTTACAATAAATATAAAAATGAACCTACATTATCTCTTGCTTTAAAATCATTGTAAAAGCTGTTGTACGAGATACAATTTTTAATATTTTGTTTGAAATATCTTCAAAATATGTAATAGTTCTGTATGACCTGTCATCTTGAGTTTGTTTAGGAAACATAAGTTTAATGACAATTTTTTCTTCCTTTCCACTAATCAACTTATTTATTAGATGTAATGGATAATTATTAGAGGTTTGTTTTATTATATTAATTTCTCTTTTAAAATCATCTTCACTCATTGGTATTGAAAAGGCTCTATGTATCATTGAATTATAACCTGCTAATTTAAGTGACATAAGGTGATTTGAGTCATATTTGTATGAGTTGGTTTACGATAAATTGAATATTGAAGATTACAATTTATTTGTTTGATAGTTTCATCTAAGAAATTTATAGAACTGTTCTCTTCAATTTAAACGATACATATTAAAAACCGTATATTTATGAACAACTGTTTAGATATATTTAACTTTTTAGAAAATAATTTTTATCCATCACCTACTTTTTATTTGGATACAGACGAATAAAGTACTCAATAACGGAGCAGTGAACTATAAAAACTTATAACTTAATTCTCTTCGCAAAAAATGTTGCGAAATTCTCACTTCTACTTTAATAATTAATAATTTTGTGGAATATGATAAAAACGAGGAGTGGTATAAAAAAAATAACAAAAATGAGGTGCAGCAAAATAAATTAAATTTTTTATTCGAGTTTAATTTATATATAGTTATCGTGATCGATTTTCTTAAATAAACGTTCTCAGAAATATATTTGACGAATAAAAAGGAAACCGAGAATGAAATAAACGTTATCTGTGTGCGAAAGCGTCGTTTAAAAAGGTCTCAACACTATCAAATGGCAATAGTAAACGTGCACAACTGAGCCGAGGCAGAAGAGAAGAGAACAGAAGAACGGTTCGGTCTCTACCGCTGCCGTGGAGCTTCATTCGTTCCTGGAACTGTAATCTTATTAAATTTACATATTAATCAACGGATTTTAATTATCCCCTCCTCTGGCCCTCCGCTCTCCTGCTACTGAGCACAACGCGTCTCGTAATTTACATTAATCCAATAATTGCATGGAGGTTTGCTAATTAGAAATTCAAATGAGGTGGTGCTTTCGCACAGAACGAGGACCCTGTCCCCCTCTTTCCTCCCCATCTGTACCCTTTCAGCCCACCCTCTCAGCCGATTTTCACCCTTTCGGAAGGTCTGGCTTCGTCCTATCCATACTCTCTCCTCGCCAGCTATTGCTGTTACTACTACAGTCCGAATCTCATCGATTTTCTATTACATAACTAAGTCTATCCCTAATTTGTCTTGTGCGGAATATCGTTGTGTTCGGGATTGTGGTTCAATTACGAGGGAGCAACAATAAATATGCCCCACCACTGCTCGTACCCGAAACTAATGCATTGTTTTCGTTTATCTTTATTGAAATTCGGAATTAAGTTTACTAACTTCGTCGATAAATGAAACCACTACCAAACGTTAATATAACTACTGATTCTAATAGAAATTAATATTGGTGTTTCGAATGTTTTTTATAACTACCTCGGGATATTTCGCGGGAAAACTCTTGGTTTTTAAATTGTAGATACTTTTAAATTACATCTCGTTCTGTTAATATTGACTTCAGCTTCTTCGATCTGCTTTGTTCAAAAGAAACGGGTTTATCACTTTTGCAAAATGAGCAAGCGGATTTTTTATGATGTATGTCATGAACCGGAAGAGAAATGCTTTTCGAAGCCACTCAAAAAACAAAACAAAAAAAAACAAACGAATCCCTATAAATAGCATGAGTATGAATAATTAGGGGTGCACCGGTGTTGTGCTGTACCGCCAGTTGAAAATTAATTGTTAAAGATCGGTCCTTCGAGCCGGACTGTCGAAAAAATGAGCATCCGTATATATTCATCGCGATAGCATTATCTTGGCGAGCTCGTCGTCAAAAACAAATGAAATCCGTAGGCATAAACAAAGCGTGCAGCTTAACGAAACGCATGAAACGGATGAAACGGACAGAGGAGGAGAAATGAGATGAGAGGCGGGAGGAAAAAAGTCCGACACCGGCCAATAATGATGATTTATTCCGAAGTAAAAATTGCCGGCTCACCGGTGCATGAGTAATGCCCTCGAACGTTCGGTCGAAGCTGAACAGATAAAAATACCCGCCCTACCGAAAAAATCACCACTATATTATATTTTTACGGCGCATTTAAATAATGCCCCGGCATAATTGGACGTCATTCCGTATGTACAATGCCCGTCGGCAGCGAACAGCTCGCGGACGAATTTATTTTTACCAGACATTGACTGCTTCGTCAATGCGATCATAATGCATACCAAGTGAATCAGAAATTCGTTCAACGTCGAAATTCATTTACCACAATTCTACTTCGCTGCCGATTCCACCTCATTTTAATTCTAATAAAAAGCAACTTTTATTCATAAATTGCAAAAACTATTCCCTAATATAGTACGAGTATATCAAAATTGTTTGCGTGTATTATACTTCTCACTCTATTCGGTTAGTTTATTCTTACTTCTTTGTCAGTACCATCCATAACAGAGGATCCGACACCCCCCATGTCTCTAAGATAGATAATATATTCTCTACACTATGTTTCTAAAATTTATTCCTAATAATTGTCTAGTCGACTGTGTTGAATGCGTTTTTGGCATCCACAGAGCTCCTTTTTTCTTTTTAATATTGTCTTGATTAGTGCCTTTTTTAGCTTGCCTAGTAAGCACTATTGTTTGTAAGAATTTAAATTTATAGAGAAAAACCAGAATCCAATGGTTTGATAAAGCCTGCGAAGATGTGTTAAAACTCAAAGAACGAGAAAGTACACAAGATAAAGTTGAAGATAAGAAGAAAAAATGTGAACACAAAAAAAAGCAGAAAAAATATGTAAAAAGAAAGAAACAATGGACTGATAGAGAAAGTACAAAACAAAATGTAACAAAATAGTAGTAGTAGCAATAGAAGATAAAAAAATTGATAGAACAACTAACAGAATTGTATATATAAAAAACCATGGTAGAAGGACAAAAAAGCAAAGAATAAAAAAGCGGATAAAAAGAAAAGGCCCTGGAGAGAGTAGTAGAAATATAAAAAAAAGAAGAAAAAAGTAAATTCCTAGTAAAACTTAAAAATAAAAAAGCGACAGGAAGTATCAATATATGCGAGGAATTGATCAAAATTGGAAGAATTATTTGATAAAGCCTATATATAAAATGGCAAATATTAAAAAAAAATGAATGTAACAATACCCAAAAGCGAGTACTACTAACAAAATGTGCAAATTACAAAAGCATTTCATTACGTAATTCTAAGAAAGTAAGAATAAAAGAATAAATATAAAATACAAAAAATAAAAACCAGAGATAATGACAGTGATAATGGGATCAATGAATTTAGAGTTAAATATCAACCATTACAGTAGTATGGTCAAGTCTTCAGAAAAAGAAACACATAATAGAAATTATTATCGAGCAGGAACACGAAGTAGAATAAAAGGAAAATCGATAATAAGACGGAGAGGACAAGCGTAAACAAAAAATGGAAAAAAACCATAGACGACTGAAAAAAATGTACCTGTAAATGTAAACTAATTATCCACGATAATAGGATTGAAGAATCCAATGTGAATCAAATCTGATATGATCCAAAAAAATATAATAATACTTATCAAAGATAATAATTCAATTTTGAAGTTCTCATTTTATATTAAATTAAGTTCTTCAAGCTTTGATATGATAGATATTCCTTAAATAAGTTCCTTTAAGCAGTTTTCCTTTACACAGATATCATTAAAGTTTTGAATTTTTTTTATTAACTGAAGAATTCTTATTCTTCAAGTGCAACTCTTGAATCTTTTGTAATTTTTGCGTGAATTGCTCCTTCTTGAACAACTTTCGGGTGATAAAAAGAAAGGATATTAATGAAACAGGAAACAATAAATATGAAACTATAAAAGAGACAGCGAAATTGGTTTGGAAATGTTATGAGGATGGAATTTGGAAATTGACAAAGAAAATAATAGAAAGAGAGAAAGAAAGACCTGCGGCAAAATAATAGAGGAAAAAGAAAAGAAAAACATTATGAAAAATTATAATTTTAGCCGGTAGAATAAAAAAAGTGGGTTAATGCACAAGCTGACAGTGGTATTAATCCGACTTCCATAAACTAATCTCCCAATGAAATTATTTTTTGTTTTTGCATGAAATACAGATAAACATATAAGAATCGGTGTTTTTTAAATATTCGGTATGAAGACTTAATGTTATTACTAAGAAAAAAAAAAAGAAAAATTAAGCAATGTTTCGATTGATCTTTCATATAATCAACCAAATATTAAATTTTGTTTCCTTTTAATGTAAATAGATATATTTTTTAATAACAAGAAGAGAATGGAGAATTGAATACAAAAAACCATTAAGAAGAGAATTAATTACTAACAATATATTGTATGTTATGATGCAAACAAAGACATTTTATTAATATTGTATTATTATTATATCGACCACTTCTAGTTCATAATTCTTAAGATCAAATTCATTTTATGAAATATATTTATCTATTACCATAAAATACCTATCAATTATATTTTTATACCATATTAAGTGTATTAAATTTGTTAATTCTAGAGGACTATTTATTTTGTTCCAATAATTATATTATTGTGATGGTGTTCTGTGTTATAACTATTATGTTGAAACAATAAACAATATTTTTGTTTGTTAAATACAAACTTTGTTCAAATTACTGTTCTGTAAAATTAACATGCAGACCACTTTGAAGAGTCTAGTTATAATTTTTTAACTGTTATTATTCCAGTCATCCATCATTAATATTTTAAACATCAAAGTTATTTTGAGTGAAGTAAATCACAATTGGCCACTACGGTAACATTAATAAAAAACGAAAAAAAAAGGAACACCGTCTCTAATGCAACGACTTCCACAACTTCACTTTAACAAAAAACCAGTAGGTGTAATATATTTATAGACAAGGAATCGGAATAAATATCAATAAAGCTCCTCTTCCATCCTAAACGTTATTTTTTAATAAGCAAATCCTTCGGAATAAATATAAAAAGAGAATATGGCGGTATTCGAGACTGGCTGTCGCATTTTTCAAAGCAATAAAGGACGGATCCAAGCGGTCTGGCCTAGTCCTTGCGGATTACCAGCCACGCATACCATCATCATTCTTGGGGTTCCCCCTTGTTATCTGAAAGACCACAAGAGCCCACGGACGCTGACCGATACGTCCTTCTCCGATCGATATTAATTGCACTCGATTATACACGCAAAGAAATCAACTACGAAACCCATTATTCAATCATATATTTATTTAGAAATAATTATTAGGTGATAAAAATATACGTAGATGAATGTAGTTCTTGAATGAAACCATGAAACAAATACAACATTTCAAACTAGTACATTTTAGGTTTTTCGTCTCTTTATTGCGATGTGTTTGGTTTTAATTTTTTATTAATTCTCGTCTATTAGATTTCTTGTATCCGATTCTTTTCTTTGATTATTATTATTACAAAATATATGTACTTACAATAAAGGGAAATAAAATGTAGTAGTAGACTGGTGGCCCGTCAATTGCACCCCGATGACAAAAATGGTCAAAACAGAGGTTTATGATATTGAACCTTTTATTTGATGTAGTAAATTTTGAAAATTTAAGTATAGTAAAATGAAAGAGTAACTAAAATATTTTTTTTAATAGGCGACTAGTTACGGACAATTATTTTCATCAGGCCTCGAAGAAAACATATATATTATAAGGATAATGAAAACTAATGGTATACATGATCCAGAAAATAGATAAAAGTCACTAAGATATTATTATAATTTGGCATAAAAAAATATTTAAAACCGTAATAATATAATCATGAATGCAATAAAAGAAAAATTAAATTATTTTGGTAGGTATATAATTTTTTATTTTGGTTTAAATCTGATGTTACAATTATATATAATTTTTAATCAATAAATCATTTAATAATATATCTTTTATTCTTTATTTTCTATAATCTTCGTTAAATTGAGTTATTACATTGTTGATTACACAGTGTGTTCCAATAATAACGAGCCAATAGTTGGACAAAAAAAAACTGAACATTAATATTGTGCAGTTGAGTCTTCTGCTTCGTGTAAAACTAATATACCCCATGTTTTTAAATATATACGTTTATTTTTTAAGGTAGAAAAAATGCTAATAGAAGTTATATAGAATTACGTTTTAGAATAACATACAGGTAAAAAAATTCAGCAAGGTAAATTTAATTTTAATAATTTTGAAAATTCGTAAATAAATCCCAATAGTCCCCTCGAAATAATAGGGTGAAAACAAATTATTGAAATACCTAAAAAACTCTAACAGTAAATTTAATGAACTAAAATTTAAAGAAATAGAATAGAAATTAAAAAAACAAACAGAAATTTTTGTTAGGAGCGCTTTTGTCGGGATGCATTTGTAGGGGCGCATTTAAAATTCTGTCGGGTTTCATTTGTCGGGACGCGTTTGTGGGGATGCACTTGTCGGGTAACCTAATACATTATAACACTACCCCAGAAGAAAAATGGCATAACTCAAAAAGTTTTGTAGGAATGTTGATTTAAAATACATAAAATTATAGAAGTGTTTATGAGGAAGTAAAAAAATGTAACGAATATTTTTTAATAATAATAAAAACATTTCATTTTTTTTAGTTATGACACATTCCTTTCGAGGTGATCATATTATAAACTGTGTTGATAAATTCCTTATTTAAAATCAATTAAAATATGGTCTAATTCTACTTCTCTCTTAATAATGAAAAGTAAATTGCCACTATGTACGTTAAAAAAAACTAATTCTAATATATACGTGTGTATTACCTACAGAAAAAAAATAATTTCCTTGGGAGATAAATTGTCTCCTTCTTCACTAAACATCCTTTTTCATTTTAATTAGTCCAACGCTAAATTTTCATTTATCTTAATTTTTTCCCATTTTATCTTCTCTATTCTTTTCCGCCAAATCTTTCTTAACCTCACCCTGTTTCTATTCATTTCCTTTTCAAAATTTCTTCTATTTGTGTTCATCCTTATAACATGCTCAAACCAATTCAGCTGTAACTTATCCAGTTTCGGATTTATTTTTTTCAGTTTCAGTAGTTTCCTTATCTCCTTCATTTTCACTCCATTATATTGAGATTTTACTGCAATTTCATATTCATCAGTATTTTTTCTTGTTTTTGCCTGTATATATCTTTCGTTCCATCGTTTGTTCTTGTGTTTCGAAAAATTATTTAAAACCAATATATTGAGATCAACAAAAGAATTTAACCTTTGGGCGGCGTAAGTATTAATTTCCCTGTGTGTTTTTGTTGCGATATGCTTTGGGCGTTACATAATTGAAAAATTATTAATTTTTAACAAAGCAAGCTTGATTAAAAGTTACCTAGTACAACATCAATATTCCAAGGGTCAGGAATTTTTAGTTTGTCCAGTTGAATTCTTGTTTCTGTTGTTCTCGATTAACAAATGAAATATTAGCATCGGATTTGCAAATAGAAAAGGATTAATTGTAATTTGGAATCTATTTTTAAGCTTAAAGGAATCTGTAGCTGTACATTCTTTTTGATAGTAAAGATGATAGTTGATAGTTTTTGACGTCTCCCACCGAATCTAATAACGAACCGTTATCTTTTGTAATTGCAACAATAAAAAAACTCCTCTTCGGGGGATTAAACACCCAGTCATCCGAAGCACCACAATAAAACAAAGCCAGTCGAGCCGCTCAAAACATGGCTGCTGCGCCCCAATCCACCAATCATTTGTTTTTAGTTTTTTTTCGCGCTCTGCAGTGACATTTGGTCAGTGAGGGGAAAGCAGGGGGCCGATGGGTACACTGTCATTCAGGCTCTAATGAGTAATGACTAACGAGAGTCGCGTGAAAATATGCAAATCAAATTGGAAGTCCAGTTTAATTATTCTGTGTAACTTTTTCTATGAAAAATGCACTAATACGATTTTTGATGTAACTGCAATGCGGCCGTTGGTGCTTTCCCGCTTTTTTCGAGCTTTTTCTTTTGGATTTTTTTCTTGTCGATAGTATGATTGAATGCGAGAGTTTTTCTGTGTTTGTTCGCCTGACAGTTCGTTGGCTTTTCGGTTATTGCGAATACATTTGCAACTTTTTTAACTGATTGAATGTTTAGATGCACTTCAAACGTCAGCACTATTTCCACTCATTCAATATTCTTTCAGCCAAATATAACAACTAACTTTCATATTTCTTTTTGTCCAATATTTTAACAATATTTCCAACTATATACAGCCTATTTCCGTCCAGAAACAAAAATACATATAAATACAAATTATCATAATAATAAGAGACACATCACAGAATGGAGTGAAAAATGTATATAAAAAGGAAAAAATAATTTAACAAAACTAAAAAATACGACAGTTCAGAAAAAATAAAGAATTTAATAGGAAACAAACGTTAAAGCAAATATCCTCATTAGTATAACGATGCGAAACATTTAACAACAAAAATATTAGCGGGACAAAATCAAAGTCTTGATAAAGAAGAAGAAACAAGCCTGGAAACATTATATCAAAAAATATAAAAAAAGCTAATATAGAAGAGTATAAAAAAAGGAAGTTGACTAAAAAAGCGGAAAAAAATGTTAGGTATTAATATGAGACAAGTCCAATAAACTACAAACGAAAAGTAAAAAGTACTGAGAAAATTTCTACTAATACAAATTACAAGAGATAATAGAAGAATAAACAAACCACTAAGACAAGCAAGACGAATATATAGAAAACCAAATAACAGAAGAACCGGTAAAACCGACAACGAAGATAAAATATCAACAGAAATTATCAATTTTATAAGAAAGGAGGGAATAAGTGGATATAAAAAATATGTAAAAAAGCCTGGAACATAAAATCTCGATTATAAAAATGACTTGAAACCCGTCCAAAAAAGTTGGTGATACAGGAAAATAACAATTACCATGCAATATTTTCATCATTAACACACTCCAAATTATACACAAATATTTTAGAAGGAAAATTAAGAAGACAAAAAGGAAAAATGAACAGGTAGTATTCGAAAAGCAACTGGTAATTTATTTGTGATAAATGACATCAAAGAAAAGAAGCTAATAGAACCATTAATTCGTAGTAATTTGTATTGACTCAAAATCAGTATTTTTCTATAATACGGAAAAATGAAATGTCTTGGAAAAATGGAGATAAAGATTAGAGCAATGAGCAAACATAAAATGGAAACTACTAAATTGGTTGGCTGTAATTTGAATAGACCAGCATATAATCTATGGAAAGCAGGAAAACTATAGTAGAAAAAATGAACTCCGCAATCAGATAAATATAGAAGATATGGAAAAATAGGATATAATATAAAAAATTGGCGAAGAAGTAGCCCAAATCCAACGTTTAAAGGGATATATTTCTTTTTACTGATGGACCACAATAAACAACACACTAACTCAAATTTCAGCTAACCTATGGCTTAATATTGCTCCCACATGACTTTAAAATGGAACAATAGAGTCACCAAATTCAAAATTAGGAGAGAGAAATGATAGAAAAATAAATAAAGAAATCGAAGATTGCTGCTTCCGGCAGGCCGTTCCTTATTTTTGGGTTTTTTCTCAACTTGGAAAACAATCAAATTCAAAATCGTTACTACAAAATTGCTTTATTCAAAATAAATTTGACGACGACTAGTTTCGGCTAAGCAGCAGCAGCAAAACTGAAATTAGCAATAAGTAGCAAAAAGCATATTGAAAAAATCGCTAAGAATCTCAGCGGTGGTGAGGGAAGACATAATGTAGAAACCATACAGAAACATTTATTGAACCTCAATTGAGGCCAACTAAATGAATCTCAAACGTGATGTAATAGGAAATTTAATAAGGGGACAGGAATCTGCCCAAGGGGTTAAAGTTTCGTAAAGTGAGAAACAGCTGGAAAACGGAAATAGGGATTAAAGTCCCTCCAGTTTAAACGGGCTTACCCTTACAAATGTTTTTGTAACTCCTCCCCACATAGAGTGGGTCATACCTCCTTGGTTTTCCAATTCTCAATACCACATTTGGGAAAACGGATAATCTTTATCAACATATTTTTCAACGTCTATCATAAGCGACTTCTTCATGTTTTGCGTCTCATGCTACGTTTAGTAATTGAGTTACTGTGCACATCTCACCTCCTTAAGAAGCTCCTTCTGACACACAGCAAAACGTTGAATAATATCTCATAAATGATACACACCCCGGAACCGTAATCCTCAGATTCAATAACGAGGTAGACTTTTATGTATTATCATAGGAAGAAAAAACTCTTAATTATCTTTGTTAAGGCAATTTTACAAAAATTTTACCTGCAGGCAAGCGAAACGCAACGGTGTTCATATATATCAAAAACTATAAGAGGTATAATGACAAGGAAATTATTAAAGGAGAATAGGTTTAACTTCAAAAGGTGTCAATTAGTAAAATAAATAAAATGCCAATAATTCTACCACTAAAAGGATAATATACATCTTAGTACGAAACTTTAAAAGCTCACTGAGACCTTGAAATAAATTGAGCTACAACCCAAGAATAACTTGATCCGTTTCAAGGCAGGAAGTTTATATATATAAATATATAATTTTTAGTTTAAGTGTAATGAATTAAATATTTTCAAAACGAAATATTGTGTTTAGAAAGCCAGTTCCAGTATTATAGCGGCGTCCATATCTGATTCGCTTATAATGGAATGGAATCCTTTCTTAAAAAAACCATTATAACCACGTGTAAACAATTGGTGCTGCAATAAAAAATGATCGAAATAAAAGCCTTTTACAACCTACTAACCATGGACATAAGCATTCCAAAGCGTAGGTCTTAAACAGAAACCATTAAGTTTTTGTTAATAAAAAAAGCTCTCAACCAAATTAGAAACAATAAATAAATGTAAATAATACATTTAAATACTGTTCCTGTAAATACTGTGTAAACCAAAAACAATTAAACTAACAGACCGAGTTGACGCGGAGGTAGCTTCTCGTTATAATCATCGTAAAATTTCTGAACGGCTATTTCGTTGATGATTGTTTTAAGGGTCAGTTTCCAAAGACCAATTACTGAACTGCCAGTATAACTATTGGACTCATTTATCCCGACTCCAAAAAAAAAGCGTAAACGTTAAAATTTGATTAGCGGAGATTAATTTTACTCATTTTCTACTTGATATGAGCTGCTCATCAATAGGCATCTAATTGACTCATTCCGCAGGTAGGAATGACTTTAGTAATGATTAAAACAGTTCTTTCCCGAAAAATAAATTCAAGTTCTTATTAATTCGTCATAATAAATAATTGCAAAATGAAGCAAAGACAAGTCCGTTGTAGTTCTGTTCTAATTTCGGCAAAGCAGCGGCCTCTAATCGATATGTGAACGAGGTCTATTATTCTCAGGGTATTATGTGAAGATGACCGGTGCTGGTCTCTGTAGGATCCCTTAAGGCGTTCCCCATTTCAACTGTTCTAAACTACAGGAGCGTTCAGGATTGTCGTTAGGGGATTTTCTAACGGTCTAATATTTTATTACGGAAATAAATTAAATTAAGGTGATAAATTAAGTTTAGCAAGTTTAGTGTAAGTTGATGATATATGATGTGACGAGAAAAATTATTAAAATACTTATATACAATGTGGTCATCCTAAGGAAACGGGAGAGGAAAAAACGTGAGGTTAGATATTTTTTTTGGTTTTCACACTTAAATCGCTAATTCTTATAAATTGATCAGAAATGTAATAAAAAAATTATTTTTCTTAACTTCTACCATCTCAAAGAAAGAGAGATCAAAAATGTGATATAGAGGAAGTTAAGGTCCTTTTTGCTTTCGTTGGTTTTTACTTGTGTTTAATTTTTTTTTATTAAATAAATATTTATTTATGATAAAACTAATTTTTTATATATAAGTGATGATAAATACGATACAATATAACTACCTAATAGGTAATAAACAAGGTATTTTTGAACTGATACCTTACTAATCGGGAAAAGAACCGCCTATACGTCCTACGTTATATTTCTTATAGGGAAACTAAGAATGCTTTTGTAGAACTCAAGATTTATGATTCAACGTTCAATTTTCTTTACATATTTAAAATCAACACAAAATATCCTCTATGATAGGGCCATTCGTAATTTTGAAATATTGCGAAACTTTCAGGGATCGATTCCTCAAAATTTAAGTTTTTCATTCCGAAATTCTAAAATGCTATAACTAGGCCAACTTTTGTCATTTTTCGGACTTTGAAACGTCGTTTTCTTCACAATATTGTATTTTTTTAGAAAATATAATAAAACCGTTTTTGACTTCTGCAAAATAAGCGCATTATTCATCAAGACAATCACATAGATTAGATAAGAAAAAATATATCTAGGAAATAAGTGAGTTAATCCAAAAATAACAATAAAATTTAGAGTTTTTCTTTAATAGTAGTAGTATATCCATAAATTTGGTTGAAAATTTAATCTTCAGTGCTAATATTTTTGTATTAATAATAATTAGATGTCGCTTCCCCTCAAACTTTCCTTTGTTGTAAATCAGCTCTCAAAGGACATCACCGCAGCTGGTCTAGCAGAAAACATGTCATAACGAACATTTTTCAACGCTGACAAAAGTCAGGCAGTATTCTCGCACAGCCCAGAGTACTAACCGCAAATAAACGAGAGGAACATCGGATGGTCCTGAAATAACTAAGTAACACTGGACCAGAAGCTGATTTTTAGAGAGCAAGTAGACAATGTGGTAGATCAAATGAAGCAAGCAAGAGCTATCATGATCAGCCCCAAAAAAAGAAGAAGTTTCTGAGCATGAAGACGAAAAGATAGCGATAAGATCTAAATCTAAAGTTTCAGTGCGATCCGTATAGCCCCTTTCCTAAAAGATGAACGTACTGGGTGGTCACAGATTCTATTCGAAGGAAGAAGCGATCGACGTCTTCAAAAATGGATTTTGGCTGCACCATCAAAGGAGTGGAATAATTATTTCCAGAGTTGGTTCGAACAAATGCAATGCATTAATTTTGGTGGGGAATCCTTCGAAAAACAATAAAGTCATTAAAATCTATTTACTATTTTATTACAGCTTTGTATGCAAAATTAAAAAGACAATGTTTGTAATCTCTATCAAGACATATGTATAAATTAGTATAATGGAACCCTACGAAGAAGATCCACAGGCCAAAATAAAAAAAAACAATACAATAAAATGTGTTTCTAAAAATCGCTGTCAATGCACACTTTTATGTACGGAACAACAGATATTCAGGGAAATCAAAACTATTCCAATAATGAAAATAATGAACGGTAAAACCAGAATAATACTAGAACAACTAGGGAATCATCGTAACCAAGAACTAAGAGAACCAACAGACTATACAAAAGAAGACTACTGAAGTCACGTTAGACCGAGGAAACAACTAGAAGAGGACATAGACGAAGATGTCGATCGAGATCCTTATCAGTAAAGCACCAAAAAGCTAAACAGAAAGACCAACACACTTACGAACAACAAATACAAAATAAGAAGACTGAATAAAAAGAGCATGTAGAAGAAAAAAGACCGAGTGTGAAAAATGCTGGACGTTACCCTTGAAAATAAAAGACGAAAGGTAAGCACCCTCCTACTCGACGCCCCACGAGTGGAAAAAACCAGGTGTGAGGACTGATTAGAAAGGACCATGGACTGGTGAAGGGGTTTCCTGGCGTCTACTTCATTTACAAAAGGAGCGGACAAAAGTCGAAACGAGGAGACTCGAGGCCTTGACTCATGTATAAGCGTAAACAGCATTTTAGTCGCCGCGTATCAGAAGGTTTAGAGCCACTAATTATTTTAAGATAAACCCTGTAAGAATAAATTATATTAAAAGAGAAATTAGCGTAGTAAAAAATGTTCTATATTTTTGTTCCTTGTAGGTATATTGTATATTTGCATTCCTCGGAAATCAAATGGAATTGTTTTAACTTTTATTTTTATTAGTTTAGGAGATTTTAAAAAATATAATGTTTCTGAATGTACTGTTTGAACCAATTACCGGTTTATTCGTATTTTTTTATTCGAAATTTCGTATTTATATTTTAAACGATAAAATTGTCGTTTTTTTGCGAAACTACATTTAAAAGTTGATTTCACTTTACGAGTATCAGCAAAAAAATCTTAAATCCGTTTTCCCAAGTAAAGATAATGTTGAGGACTCGAGCAGATAGAAAAACTTGTATTTAATTGATTTAGGTTTATTTGTAAATTCGTAGATTTGTTATAACAAAAAAGTATTAGAGTGACCTATCCTACAATATACAAGACTGTCGAATTTATGCCAGTTCCACTATATGTATATTTTTTCTCAGGTGAATGCTTTAGGTTGGTCAGTTATTTGGTCCTTCTTTTTAACAATGCCTTAAACTAATTAAATTTATTTTTTCGAAAGCAACTAGATCTCTATTACATTTCTTCATCTAGAAATTAATTTTTAGGGAAAGTTATCATTTCTGATTTTTTTATGAAATATACAATGTGTCCGCGAAAATAATGCACATATTTATGGATGAGGTATAAAAACGTATGTAGAATTAAAATGTATTATACATTTTTTCTAAAGTCAACAATTTTACCAAAGAAATAAATATTAAAATTTTAAATCTATCCATACATTTACCGTAAAGCAACTAAAGCCGGCAACACCGATAACTCAGTCAAGTATAAACAATAGTTTTGAAACGTTCTAAAAAGTTTTTATTCTAGTAATTCTGATATATAGAATGGTCGATTACTGGGGATGTAGAAGAGTGAAAAATGTATTTTTGGCAATTATTACACGATCCGAATGATTTCTACTACTACTTTTCTTATATAATACACTACACTTTATAACAATATTTTTGGACACAGATGCAAAACATCGCGGATTAGATTAATTAACATGTCGTGATATTCTTGATTTGAATAAAATGCCATGTTTCACTGACTTATTGAAACTACCAAACAAAAAACTTAAATCGATTAAACGATCCGAATCATCTGCAAACTAACACAATTTTATGATTCATCAGGTAGATATTCCTTGGTTACATGACGCATATTTTTATTAAAAGTGTGAGTTGTTGCCACGTATAATTTTTCAAGTAAATGTTTAAAAGTGAATTTTTGAAAAAACTAATGATGTTAGAAAACATTTTATTGGAATATTTTGTTGCAAAATGTTCTACACACAATTTAAAAATACGCAATATTTTCGCGAACTGTATAGATTAGTTATATAAATAATGAAGCGTTTGAAAAATACCTTTAGTCAACTATAATGAGCTTTATTTTAGAAATTTTAAAAAGGCCATATTAGAATTGCGCTAAAATTAACATTACGACTAAAATCAGAACTCAACATACACACAATTTATATAAAAGTATGTTCATCTTATCAAAGCATAATATATTGAATTTACGTCCCATAACTCGCAAAGTACTAATTCCCACTTTTATCTTGAAATAGCGATAATGAAGATAAGCCAAATCTTTGATAACCAATCTTCAACAAATATTTCTTTATCATTCGGGCTCAAAGCAATAATCTGCTCTTGGATTATTTCAATTCTAACGGACAAGTGAATAGTTTAGAATAATTTAAAATAAGAATTAAAAATGATCTTTTAGACCGTTTTAATAAGGGACCATCAATCACGATTTGGAGGGCGGTGACAGCCGATCATTCCGTATGCAGTACAATACCCGAGCGTCAGTGTATCTCGAAGAGATTAGAGCTGTAGGTTCGCGATTTTGAAGAATAGGTTATATTAGGTGTTGTTGGTATTCAGCGTGGTCGCTTTTAATCCTCTTCCTCCATGAGCGTCGTTAAAGACCTTAGAAAAAGTATTTAGACATTATTTTTTATTTCTGGATGGTTTGTTGGTTATGATTCTAAGGAGCGAAAGAATATTCGCTTAGAAGCTAAACAGTCTGCAAACACAATTTGCTTTTTTGGAGTTCTTTTAGACGAATACAATTAATTTTATCTGACCATTTGTTAACTGTGAGGATGTTTGGATTCGCTTTTTTACAGAATAAATAAAACAGTAATTTAAACATTGGACTAGACCCGAGGAAGCAGTTCCTCAGAAAGCGAAAAGTGTAGAATTCAATGTTTTCATTGAATAATTTCTTGTTCAGCTAACTAAATTATTTTTTTAAAATAACATTAAAATGCCTGGACCTCCACCCATGTTTCTCACTTATTTTCCCTTTTCTTCTCAACATCCGTTCGACAGACGACTAATAAACGAAGACAAATGTTCCTTTTTCTTTTACTTTTGCACCTTCTATCGCCGATCGGCATTTAGTTGTCGGTTATCGTTAATCGAATATTGAAACAAGAGTCCTTCCTGTCCATTTATACCCTTAGGAGATCAGAAATTCCCTTTTAGCATCATTTTCACCACCTGATATTAAAAGTCCAATGATTATTCTTGATTATAGAATTAAGCGAAAAATTAGAATAAAGTATACTATGATCAAATCTAAAAGTACTATTCTAATCTGATTGCCACGCATTATTATATCAATTGTTCCTCTAAGTTTCTTCCTTGGACCTCTTCTATTTTTCTTATTTCTGCTCTACATATATGATTTTTTCAATATACCACAAATGGATTTTCCTATTGGTTGACATTAAAGGTGATATTGACTCGGACCATTTTTCAATTGAGAAATGGTTAAGCAGCACTCTGTTATTAAGATCTACCAAAAGTCTTCTAGAAAAAAAAAATCTACTAAAGCAAAAGCAAGAAAAAAGTACCAGAGCCAGGTTCAAGGTTAGACTGTTCAAAAGCCAACTACAAATAACGAACTCTAAGTAAATGGAGAACCAAAAGAGATCTAAGAAAAAAAACAAATGTGAGGTATCACTCGACCTCTTTTATATTATTCGCACTAAGTTACTAATTAGGTAACTTGTATCTAGAGCAGAGCATTCTTGGTAAAGGATCTATTTACACTGATAGATAATTTGTTGTTTTCTAAAATTGGACCGTTCCACATTATATCGGTAATGATCAAAATGCACATCACGTTGTGAGGCTGCCGCCCCCCCGCGACGGGGGTCAGCCCAAGAACCGCCTCTTTAGACCCCTTTCCGCCGATGCCGGGCGCTTGAACTCGAACTAAAACTTAATTATAATTAATTAATGCGACTGCTACTAAGTCTATAGGCTATACGCTATGTAATTAGAAACCTTTATATAAAATGAATACTGTTAATTAAGGAACTAAAAGACATTATACACTGCTAGATTGCAGAAATAACTTAAGTACAAATAATATTATTATTGCCAAGTTTCAGTTAATTCACACCCCGGAGTTTTGGAAGTTGGCAACACTTTATGATACAGACAACCGCCTCCGGAATATTCAATAAAACTGAATTACAAAATTGAACTTAACATGAAAGTCATACCACAAATAAAAAAACTTTCTTATTTACATCGAACAGAACCGATAAACTGAATACGAAAATGGAAATAGTTCAATTGAAATTTAGATGGATAGCTAAATCCATCAATTAGCTCCTAGATATATCCAGGAACGAATATATTCCAATCATCCAGTTTTCACAAAGTAAAAACGTTGCTATAGAATTTTTACTACAAATGCACGTCAATAACGATATTTCTTTCTAATGCGTCACAGTACCAACTATTCCAATTGCTCTGAAATTAACTAACGAACCGAATCTAGCCGAAATCCACACGAACTCACACGAGTATTCATGTCCGTGCACAAATTACACTGATGAAAAAATATAAAAATGATTATTTGCGTACCTTAATAAATATTTCAATAATAGTGACCTATATACATCTTTTATAAACATTATGGACAATTAATTTTAAATTTGCTTTTGAATAAACCATAGTTTACATGAAATAACTTTGAAAATATGGGGCTCCCAAGAAATTGGTAATTAAGTACACTCTCAATTTTTGCGACTTTTTTAATGTTGTGGCGGATAAAATTTAACCACGTGCACTATGACGTGTATCGGTTTTTGTAGTAAAAATTCTATAGATTAATCTAGAACCATCTGTAGCGAATAGCTAACTAAAAGAAGAAGAACTACTACCCGAAAAGAAGATAAAAGCACACAGCAAAAGAGTAACTAAAATCAAAATCAAAGAAATGGTCGACGATTCACCTCAACGACTTTGGAGACTTTGGAGACATTCCCAGAGGAAAACTCTATATAGAATTTGTAGTATATTGATTTGTTTGTTTTTGTTTATGGAGAGCAGATTTTACGACGTAACGAGAGTTTGTAAATATCTACGACGTGCAATATACCTTTCAGTTCCACGTATTTAGCCTAATATGAAATTAATGCCTTGAGTATCCAACGCACATTATGAATCGAATAGTGTACATACACTGTCGATTCACCAATTAAAGAACTATCAATTATGCAGCGACCTAAAATGCATCTGGTAAGTACAGGGAGGTATTATTAATTCAAGCTGCTAAATATTTAAAGTGCAAGGTCCAGCTGAGAATGGAAATTATAGATGATTGGCAACTATAACAGTGCTTGTAATTTGCAGCTGCACAAATACCGTCTAATTCTCGATCTAATTAAATACGCTTCAACACAGGAGGATCAATAGTACAGGAAAGGGGCTGACTAATTACTAAACCTGCTGGAATTTCCATACAGAATATTTTCAATTAGAACTGGCTAGTTCTGATCGGAACTAGTATCGGTAAATATTGAATTATTTTCCTTTTTCGGTACAACGTAGGAGGTAGCTGCTCTTTTACCATTTTGAAGGGCAATTAACTTGTTATTAAATAAATAAAAAAGCATATTTTTGTTTTTAAAGATGATTCAGAAATTCAGCCCGAAAAAACCGAAAAACGGAGAAAACAAAAAAATAGAAAAATAATAATAAGAGTGGAAAAAATTAATAATTTAATTTAGATTCCCCATGTTAGTATGTATTACAAACTCCTGAATCGAAGTAAAGCTTTTTTATTTTCATAAATTTTTCGAAATTTTCCACTATTTTTAAGATTTTTCCATGTTAATTATCAATTTTTGAGTAATTATGGTTCACTTATTCTATTTATCAACACCGGACAGGGCTGCAAATTCAAATTATTTTTCAAATTTGAATTTTGGTGGATTGCAATTTGTTTAGCTATTCGATTTATTTGGATTCTTTGCCCTAGATTAGCATATTGGACACAAATAATCTGAAGAATCTTGAAAAGAAAAATGAATAAATTCTTCATTTTCTACTGTTTCTAATCTTCTCTTGTTACTTTTTTGTCGTTCACAGAATTTTTTTATCACGAATTGAAAAAAATTATTCAGTTCTTCAATAGCCAAAAGAATCATATAAATTACCGATTCTTTTTAAAAAAAAATAGCGGGTAGTTGGTCATCCGGACAACACACTTCTTTGCTCAAAAGACTGATAGTAATTTAGTAGCACTATTCACATTTGGTAGAAAATTATGCTGCATGCCACGATGGGCAATAATCTTGTCTCTCTTGAATATAAATTTTCGCGTAACCTCGGCGCGTTTTCTATTTATCACATTCACACCTAGTTTATAGATTTTGAAATTTTTTTAGGTCAATAGATAAGAATGTGGTTTTTGAAGACAGAATTCTTGTAACACTTCTGCTGTCGATATATTAGAAGAAGAAAAAGAGTTTGTAGGAGGATAGCCACATTTAATTATGAAGGAAAGCCTCTATTTAAAAAATCAAGCTTTCTTCAGTACTGCCCCCACAGGTTTAGAGATAAGATTAATCCTATTTATCTCCATTTTTCTAAAAAAAAAAAAAAACAATAATGATAACATTAGTGAAACAGCAAAAACATATTTATGAATTAACTGGTAACTATGAAATCTAACGGTAATTAAAAACATAAAGTGTATGTTTTTTATATTATCAGATATTAATGATGCACGGGGAAAGATCCCGAACTGTGAAACGTAATTTTATTGTTTCAAAGGATGCTGCAAGTGGTTGTTATTGTTTTTATAATTATTCCACTTTTACTTCTATTCAACATTTTAAATAAACAAAATTTCGTATTTAATTAAAATTGAATAATTTGGTTTAATTTACTGGAAAATATTTCATTCGAATTTAGAACCAAATAAATAAATTTTCGAAGAAGAAAGCTTTTCATACGTATCAAATTATAAGCCATTAGACCTTAAATTGGCTAAATCAAAATGGATATCGAGTCTAGGCACAAGTATAATTACTGAACTTATGTTGATTTATGTAATTTATTATATTATTATTTACTAATATCTCAAAAAATAGAAGGAATAATAATCTAACAAATTAGATACAATAAAAATTACTGGTAGTAACTGATAACAATATATTTAATATAAAAAAGTTGAAAATGATCTAATGGTTTAATCGCTATTTTTTTTTAATTAATTTATTCATAATTTTTTTAAGCCTTAAAGTTATATATTGCCGTACATTTCTTTTTTTTTTAGTTTAAATTATAAATCAAAAGTCCATTTTAAAATACAGATTTTTTCTAAAGTTTAACGTAAAATTATTTGTCATTAATAAATTACTTTATCTGTTATTCATAATTTAATTAAAACTAAAATTTTAATTTTTTATTTGAACTGGATTCACTGAATGAAATAAATAATATTGTATTGATTTAATGAAGTTATTTGGTTTGTATACATTTTTAATTCATTTTAAACGTTATCTTTAAGAATTTTATCATTATGTATTTTATTCCATGTAAAGTTTTCGTTTATATACAATAATTCTTTAAATTTGATTTAGTTCTCTTAGTTTTTGTTTTGTTAATAGACGTAAAAGACGATTCGTTAAAGTTTAAAGTTAATTTGTAAAACGACGTAATCATTTAAATCATTTTTCAATATATGTGATATGTTTGCAAATGACTTGTCAAAAGATACGTAGTCTTCAAACAATTTAGTTTGATGATTACTTTTTCATTTTGAAAGAAAATGTACATGTATTCAAAAATTCAAACCTCTTTTTAGACTTACTGTTGGCTGTTTTTGATTTAGTTAAAAAAATATTGTACCAGTATTGAATAATTTTGTATGTAGAAAAACATGATTGACCATTATCAAAGGCTTTACAAAAGAAATTCATTATTTTTTAGAGATCTAGTAATTTTGTTGTTCACAACTATTTCTAATAATTTTGGTAGAAATGAAATTGTTTATTATAGTTATTTTTAAAGGCTCAAATAACCTTGCTATTTTTATTTTTAGCGGGTTAGTTTTATTATCAAGCGATTTAGTAAAAAACATTTTGGAAATAACCTTTTATATTTTTTTTAACAATTTTCAGAATGTTACCAAATTCTGCAGTGTTTCAGAATGTAAGAAACAAGGTTGGGTTTTATAGATAAAATTTGTTAGACCAATTTAAAAACCAAAAGTGGATTCAATAGAATTTACTGTGTGAAACGTTAGTCAATATTAAGCCAGATGGTTTAATTGTTAACTTAAATGGGGTGAAGCGTATAACTTCAGGATTACATACTTTTGGGCCGTATATTTCGGAACCAGTTGTCAATTCTCAAATTCTGGGACAAAGGGCAAACGCGAAAATGTACACTTGACTCGCTATTTTATATACTAATATGATAACGACATTTTTTTAAAAGTGACATTTGCTTTACGACAATCAGAATTTTGATTATAATAAGTGTTGGCTTTGAACTTACACACATTATTAGAACACAAACATTGAACAAACCATCTATCCATCTCTCTACTTCTCTGTTAATTCGCCTTGCTTTATCATATTTCTTATTTATTATATATCGCTTTCTGTTCTGCTTATTCATTGCGCATTAAAGATCAAGTATCTAGAACACAGAAGTTTTTTGTTTTATCAACAAGATGAATGACATTTTCGAAACGAAGCAACATCGTTCAAAATTCTATCAAAAATAACTACGTGTATTGCCGCATATTATTAGCAACATCAATTTCATATGTAGAACTAAATTTGTACGATAACCAGCATGAAATTTGTATGAAATTTGCAAACTTTATTCAATAAATAAATATGATGTCGAATGGTCCTTCGGGCTGGATAAAATTCACAGCCTTTTATTTAATACCTTTCAGATTGTTCGACTAACTTTGGTATCAAGTAATAAGATATTTTTACAACTTGTTCAAAACTCCCAAAACCTAGTTCTTTTTTTGAAAATAATATAAATCTGAAATATATTTTATAATTTAAAATTTTAAAAATATAGCTTTGAATCCAATTATCTTTATCAGATCTAAAAATATTTTATTATTGTAATAGATTCGTAATTGTATAATAGTAGTTTCTGTAACAATTTTGTTATTCTAACCGAGTAATCGACTATATTTTCTCCACGACTACAAATTTACTCGACGTTTCACTCATTATTTTTTTTAAATTAAAATTTGTTTCCACCGCGCCGCCATTTACATCTGCCATTAACAGTTTCGGTATAAATATTTTCTCTCAAGAGTGATAATGTTTATATTGGATTATTAATAATGATTTTGAAATTAACACATTCTTTAATGGTCGGGGAGAACATATATTATTTCTGAATTTGTATAAAAATGTAATACATTTCTTTTTGTCTTTTGTCATAATCTGCGTGTTATTTCTCGTGTTGTCATACATTCTTCTTTTATTGAAGTTTGCTTAGCACGTCGTCTTTGGTTGTAATTGTTTCATTCTTATTAAGTGTTCTCGCACCTACGTCTCTCTCTGTCTTTATTCCTTTTGGCAATTCCCACGGCTGCCCTCAAATATTTCATCTCCGTTGTCAACAATTTGATCTTATGTTGTTTAATTCGAATCCAACTCTCGCATCCATACCGCGCATTAGAAACTGTGTAGGATATTCTTAATGGTTAGATTTGAATAGGACAATAATAATTTTAATATTAAAACTAATTAAGAGAATGGTATTCTAATCTGCCGGTCGAGAGACTCAAACCCTATCGCGCACAATTATCATAAGCACCCAGCAACCCTTCGGCTGTAAGCAGTAGAGTCTACAGATTGTGAAGGGCACATTATGAATAAACATGGGTCCGCTCTGGTCGATTCAATTATAGAAGAGAACACACATTTCAAATTCTAAACGCCAGGCCGGGCTGCTTTAGTTCTAGACTGTCCTGTTGACGTCTTTGTCTTTCCGCGAGCGAGCGAACACCCTCTTACTTTGTATGTGTGTGAAACTTGGGGCATTTCGCACCTCTTTGTGTTCTGCTCTGTTCCTTGTCTCGGTATAATTTAGTGCGATTCCCAAGATTTAATACTTGTCTCTGTCGATCTGGAGTTGTATGGCCGATATATTATTGTTTGAATTCGAAGAAATTATTTCAAATAAAAAACGGGTTCGTTGTCAAAAAGGAAAACTGGAGCCCTAGGTCAAATTCAACCAATCTTGTGTCCAGGATGTCTAAAATCACAACAGCGTTTTCAAATAATCAAAAATAAAAAAATTGAATGGAAAATGACAGTTGGTCCACTAAGTTAGATGATTACGATTGCAATGAGCTTAACTTGAAATTACCGCGTTTTTCAGTCAAGGCAATTTAAGTTAAATTGGTATAAAATTAGCTCTACTTTTCGAAGGAGGAGAGTTCTTGCATACAATGAACATGTTACTATTTCTACATACTTCATTTAAACTTTAAGAGAGGGTAAAGTCCCAGAAATATGTTGAGTTAATAGGTCCAAAATTCAATAAACCATAGACGTGCGTTTAAAAAATAAAGGGAAATTCAAGAACACAGTACTTTGTAATTTATTTTATAAAATATAAAAATACCCATCTTTTTATACCGATAACCAATTTTGTATAAATAAATATATAAACATTGAAAATATGAAATAATCCTCGAAAATTATAATAACGTGGTTCCTCACAATCTGTTTTAGGTTCTATAAAAATATCAATTATGTTTCAAGCTCCCACATTGTTTTCTCTATTCTTGTAACTTGATTAATATATTTTTGCCACACAGATTACTTCAGATAAAGACTTATTGAATAAATTTTTAATATCTGGTAATTTAAATTTTTTTGTTATTTCTAGCAACGTAACTTTTAACTTGAGTTTTGAGAATTTCAATTACTCGTTTTTTGGCAATTTCTTCAATAATGTACTTTTTGTACTTTTGCTCACGTCTCTTGACATTGGTTAACAAGTCTGCTCTCAGCATTTTATCGCCAAAGGCAATTATTTTTCTTCTTAACCATGCTGCAATTTCACCTTTCTTCCATTTAGTGGTTGGTAAGATTTCAAGTAATGTGGAGTTGTAACTTGCTTTCTCCATTACAATAATCGACTACTTCAATATTAATTCAATGATTTGTTTGAACGTTTCAAAAAAATATTGTTGCACCATTATCTGTAGATTTCTGAATACTAGTCGTAAATCCTTGTAAAAATGCTTCATGAGATTTTGCATTTTTGTCTTGCCAGAGTTTTCCTACACAATGTCGTGCATTAACCCATGTTTCGTCTAAATGAAACATATTGTTATTTTCTGTCCTAATTTGATTTATTCTTCTAAGATACATAAAATTTCTTCAGAATCAATTAGCATTGAGTATCTGCCCATTTTTCATATTTAAAGTTTATATCGTGTAATAATTTTGACAGTAGATATCGGCTTATTGCGGGTAAATCAGCATATAACTTTATCTAACGTTGGTATTATTCAGAAAAAATGTGTGAACAAGCTTACGAACTGCATTTTTTTTAAATTCATCCTCGTCGACTTTTAATAATTTTGGTCTACCTGGTTTTTTGCTTTAGTGAAGTTACTCCACCAGTTTTATCCACCTTTAAAACTTTATATATCGCAGATTTTCCATATCCCATTGTTGTCTAAAATAGTTGTAAACATTCAGTATAACCCTCTTTCCATTGTATCATAAATGGTCTAGTTTTAATTTTTTAACTGGTGAGTATTCACAAGTTACTTCCATTAAAATATAATTATCCCTTTCTAATCGTATTACGGTTGCGGCTATGACTGACTTATATTTATTTTATACTGAAGTCATGGAAGATTTACCACATGTACCGTACTATGATTTGCATACTAAATTAGGTATTATCCCAAAACATTTCTGAGAATTTACTCTGTCTTAATGTTGAAATGAAATATTGTATACACATATTTTTTGTCAAGTTTACATTTTTTAGAAATCTTTAATACTAACGCTCAAATTTCGATTTTCCAAAAGACCCTCTTATTAAAATGTACGCACAGTTAAATTTTTTAAGTGATTCCCGACCGGTTCGCGTTGTATGTTAAGTTCCTGGCTTAATGAAGGCAAACTCGTGATATTTCCCACTAACTCTCAAAACAAACGCTCAAACTAAGAAACAAACCGTCCCGTGCCGCCCCTCGTTCCCTTCGCCCTAATACATAATCTATTCCAGCATAATGATAATCAAGCGGCCCTGGAACAGTCTCGCCCTGCCATAATAAGGGTTAAGGGCCTGTGGTGGGGTGTGAGGGCGGCAGGGGGAGGGGGTTCGGACAGCGGCCAGCCAAGCGAGAGCTCTTTGTGTAGTTAGTGTAATTAGAGCCCCTCTAGCCTCACCCCTCCCCTCTACGACTACCTTATTTAAATGCAAATGAGCTTCATTTCGCAATATTAATGTTCCCCCATCCCCCTGGCGCCCGAAGCGGTCCCACCCGCCTTTGGAAGGGTTGGAGATTCACAGTACGAACAGGACAGGCCGACGACTTCAATCACACAACGACAACGTGTCCTAGACAAGGGATTAAAGCCCTTTTGTTGGCCCAGTATATAAAAGTCTAATTATTGCCCGCAATTTTTTTTTCGCATCGGAGTTACTCTTAGATAACACAATACAAAACTCTTTGAACAAATCCCAACGAAAACGAAAGTCAAGAAGACTGTATACTATAGTTTCAATAGAGTAAAAATAATTATTAATAAATGTAAAATTATAAAAAATAATGATCAAGATCGATAAGTAGTTGATTAGGAAAAGCTATTCATACAATTGGATCTTTATTTCATAGATTAGCCAATTTACTATTCTATGGACACATTCTTAATTTCTTCATCTCGAAGGTTTCACCAAAGTTCAATGACTTAAAGTCATGCCATTTGGCAGTCATTGTGACGTTAAGTAAAATAAAAAGAATCTTACTTAAGACACAGTGCAACTTACTGTGACATTGTGACATTCTAGGGCCGCAGCGTTTAGAATGAATATTAAAAATATTTATGTATATCTTAAGGACATTGGGTCACTAGATGCAAGTAATGTAAGTAAGTAATGACAAACTGAAAAAAATATATATTTTTTAGATTATTTTTATTTTAAAAATTCTCTGTGGCATAATCGAGACCATTAAAAGTCTTTGTGGAAAAAATAGCAAAAAGATTACAAACATTACATGTAGTCTTATGTGAAATGAGTCAAAATCATTCAAATTTGGAGTATTTCGAAAATCTTTACAAAGCTTCTTCTGTATTAAAAAAAAATTACTTACAGTTTTCGCCATTAACTAGTTGGTGAAGCGGCAACGCTGTACGTGTCATAAATAGCATTATGTTTTGGAGATTATCTGAATTATTTCTATTTTAACCATTTTTGGCTGATTCAAACGTTGATATTATACTTTTTCACCGATGAGTTTTCTATTCCAAATATATATTATCTTCACGGTCTTATCGATTTTCATTTTCGCGAAATAAAACTGCATGCTAATCTAACATGTGCCTACATACACAAACAAATTTCTAGGCTGCTAACTGCTTAAAATCTACAGAATTGTCTCTTTAAAATTAAATTATTTTAATCAGCAAAAAGTACTTTTACTAAAATATTCAAATATTTATTTGCATTATTCATACTTCTTACTTCATTTATGTATTATAAATTTGAGAGAATATGATTATAAATAATATCAAAGTTGTTTATATTTTTTTCCCTCAAGTTTCATTTCACTACAACCGCTTATTATAATTTATTCCTAAATCATTGAATTAAAGATTTTCATAGCGATTTCTGGTTACATGATATATATATCCACTAATCTAAAAAATTAAATATTTAAAATTATTTTAGAATAGAAATTCAAAATACTTTTGACCCAGACTATCCCATGCCAACTTCCTTAATATATTTTTCATGTTTAACTGGTGGCCATTTCAGCATAATTATTTTACTGCAGATCAATTGAAAAAATATATTATTAATTATTTCCATTATCTTCCTTACTCCGCCTCTGACAATTACGAAAGTTATAAGTAGGTGTCTCTGGTATCAGTTATGTTTGATATTCATGATTTATTAATTTAGTATTAGATTCAAAGGTTTTGAATAACTAGAAAAAGTAGAAGATAATATAAAAGAGATGAACTAAGCAATTCGTTTTGATTAAATATTTATCAAAGAATAAGTAAGGGTTGATCATCTAAATGAGTGTTAAAAGCAAAATACCCGACAAGAAATAAGAGAAAAATATTTTGTATCGTAAAAAATTATTTATTATTCTTTTCCTAATATTTTTTTGTTTGTTTAATACCTTAACAATTCTACATGTTAATTTTTAAATAAACAAATTCATATTTTTTATGCATTTGATTTCAATAAATCCCGCAACAAGTTCTTCTTAGCAGCAAAGTCCAGGTTATTTATTATAATAATCTCATACTATTTTAATTCTATATTATTATTATTAATAATATTCGAGGTTCGCCTCTTCTTCTTCTTTTTCCATTTGCCGGCACGAAATAATAATATATGTATGATATTCTTTTTTGTGAAATTTAATTGGTATCGTTTTAAGCAGAAAATGTTTTTTGTTGCAGGAAAGTGATTGTGATAGCAGCAGTATCGGTTCACCAGAACCTGGTTGTTTGGCGATGGGAGGTGAAAATGGTACCGATCTTTCGATATCGTCGAAACAGATGCAGAGCCGAATGGAAGAAGCTAGTCAAAACGATTCGAAAATGTCCCCTACTTCCCATCTTAATGGAGCAAGTAAGAATATTTCTTCAATATATGATACGCATATAGCCAAAACTGCTATATATAAATTGTGGGGTTGTTTTCGAAATCTATATCCCACTGCTTGAAAATTACTAAAAAGGTTAAGAGAAAATTTTAATATTCGGAATTATGTTATTTGACATATATGTCAACAATTTGCTGTACATATTTTAGGAGAAGAATGTAAAAGACTTTAATGTCGTACTAGTTCACTATTGTGTTTTTTTTTTGCATAGTTATCCACTATATAATAGTGTACTTTGTGCCCATAAAGTGCACTTTTTAGCTCGCTTGAATCCAAGGAAAACAGTTTAATTAATATGTTCTACACAATTTTCTACCATCCAGTTTAGTAATTTGTAATTTGTAATTTTTCCACTCTTTACGAAATTTTGTCAGGGTTTTCAAAACATTCCACATCTTAACTCTTTAAGTTTGACAGTATTTCCCTAGCAACGATAGTGTCTACTATGATAAAATGTATTGTAAAATACGTGGGTGGGTGTTAATTATATTGTATGTATACACGTGATATTGTAATGGTTTTCGCCGAGCGGAAGCAAAAACGTGGTTCTTACAATAGATATTTTAATGAAACTGAACAAAACTTATTTATTGGGCGAGGTAAAAATTACAAAGAAAAATTAAATGAAGAAAAACTAGTGAATTTTCAATACAACAAATTAAATTCATGACATAAACATCTCCTTATTGCTCTTGGTACCTAAATATGTATTACGTTCTGTAGACCAAAGCTGTCATGTAAAAATAAATTTTTCATAATAGTTTTCTAAAAAATGTATGTTTGATCCGTATACTTAAATTTTCTCTATGTTAGATATACAATTCGTGTAACTGGAAATTGTATTTGACCTCATATTATTATTATATTATATTTTGATAATAATAAAAATGATTTGTTTCAGTGGCAGGTTTAGTGACTTTACAAAATCTCCAAAATCTGGCGTCATTGCAAAATCTTGCCCAAGCTGCATCTTTACCAGCTGGTCTCTCAAATATGGCGAATTTGTCTGGAAACCCCCCAGTTAATGCCCCCCTTAATCTAAGTGTTAGTGCATCAGGTAAGTGAATAAAGCATAAAAACTAAAAACCTAATATTTTTTGTTTTTAACCATTTGCAGATTTCCTTTTACCCAAATTCTCGTAAAACATTACTATTTTTTGCGTCATTTTTATTAATATCCTATTTTTAATAGTAATCTATCCTTCATTAAAGTATCCTGTATCTATCGATAATTAGAGGCGGGATAAGTCATTATCTGAAAATATAATTACAGCTTAAATTATTGAAATAACGGTAGAACAAGTTTTCAAACCACGTTAAAAAAATAATAGTTACACGTAGTTCATATATTTTATGACGGTAAATTTTGAATTGTATGCATACTATTTAGAATCAAAATGTAGCGAAATTTTTTTTTCAGTGCTAACTCCTAGAAGTATCCAACCAAATACCGTGGAAGAATCACCACCCAGTATAATGTCGAACCCCATGACCTCCCAGTCCACCCCGCCAACATCGATGGCCCCCCCAAATACCCTCATAGGTTCGCAACAAGGACCAGCATCAATGCCACAATTTATCCTTGCGTCAGGACAACTGGTACAAGGAATTCAAGGAGCACAACTTCTTATCCCCACGTCACAAGGTAAAGAATAATTCTTTTATCGACTTCAACTACTTGAAAAATTATGAGTTTTCGTGGCTGCTAAGGAATAATTAATTACCATGATTTTAAAACAGAGGATATTTAGTTAATATAAATTGTTCTTCTTTTTTTCCTATTGGTTGTAGAACCCTAAATAAATTTTTAATTTCTTCTGAAAAATATTTAAAACTTTTTTTTTTGGTACAAACTTGGCATCATCGGGTAGAGAAGAAGAAAAATGTCAATCGTTACAAACTTAAAATGGCGCACAATTAGTAATTATTCAATACTTTTCGAAGTTAATATCGAATAAAAATTAGGTTTTTAAAATATAAGAAAACATTGCGTTGCAGGTTTGGCAACGCAGACCATACTAACGATCCCAGTAAACCATGTAAATAGTTCGGACCAGATGGTTAATCTAGCTCTGAATAATGGCCAAGTGATGCAGACATCTTTAGCTAATTTACAAGCCATGGCTCAAACTAATTTATTAACTAATCCTACTAATCCAGGTAAGTTCAGTTCTGTCTATCAATCCGTGGACCAAAATTACTAAAATCCCTATACAGGATGTCAATTGAAAACTATAGTTTTCCATTAATTTTAATTTCGAATACTAAGGCAGTTAAAACAAACCAAAAATTCCAGTCCCCAATATAATTACTTTCAGTATTTATTATTTGATTAATTTTACTAATACTTCATTCTTCTAATTATAATGTAATATTTTATTTTATAGTACCTCCAACGTCAAACGGAACAATTAACCCCAACCTACTTAACCCTGCAACCCTAACCCACCTTCTCTCCAACGGTTCCGCTCAACAAATTCTCCAATCTTTGCCCCAGCTCTTAAATAATCATCACATAAACCCCAACCCATCGCCGCTCATCAACCCGCTTCTCTCCAATCCTTCTCCGATGTTGAATACGTCGCAACCGCAACCGAACCCTCCCAGGAGCCAAATGAACTTAAACCCCTTAAGCTCGAATCCTTTGGGTTCTAACCACATGGGTTCGAGTCCCATGGTACCTTTGGGTTCTACGTCGATGGGTACCGCTCCAAATCACTTGAATTCGAGCCAGAGCGGACACTACGTCGATACCAAAATGCACCAAACTATGGGAAATATTCCAAGGAACCCGTCGCCTGGAGGGAACAACAGGACTAATGGGGAAATTAGCATTATTACTAATCACAGTAGTAGATCTAGTCAAAATATGAAGAGGTCGCCGGGATCGTTGTCGCCGAATTGTACTGATAATTCTACCGCTGATCTTCTTGTAGACTCACCAAGTAAGTTATTGTTATTATGCGTTGCAAGATATAAGACCTGGACTTCCTAGAATCTGGCGTGATCTAGGTATAAGCAGAGTCGGAATCAGAAAAGTGAGAAACCAGAAACTACCTACAAAGTGCATTAAAAGTATAATGTTATTTATTACCTTTCAACATGTTGTTAAATGTTAAAAACTATTTCTACAATGCCTGTCTTACTATTAGTATCATTTTCCGCTAAATTTATAACCAAATCTATTTTTGGAATTGAATTAAAATATTTATATTCGATAGTCCTAACATGTTTTATTGCTTTTTCCCAGTTCTTCTCAACAATCCTGTTACAACAATCTCGAATTAGAGTTATCACACTATCACTTTAATTTGGTGATACATTGTTATCGCCAATATTTCTCTTGCCCATAACAATACTATTGGATTTAATGTGCAATAATATAAAATATTACCGACAATAGATTATTTTTCAAAATGTCTTATGTTTAATACTTCTAGTATCTGCGCTTTTTTATAATGTTAGTCAAAATAAAGGACAATTTTCATAAGAAATTGTTGAATATCAGCTTTAGTTGAATATTTAGGTGGAACTTTTTGTAATAATCTTGAATACCAAGAAGCGTTATCCAATACAATAACGCTATGTCTTCGTAACTATAGTAGTAGATTATTTAACCATTATTCTAATAAAGTACTATCGATGTTTTGATTATAATCTAAACTACAGTTTTTAATGTCCTTTGCAGATAACAGAAGAGCAGTTTCCACCCAATCTTTTTCTCTACCACAATGTAATATACACATTGTTTTACACCTACATGGTGGTACATCTGAAATACACTTTCTGGAACGATCCTTCCAACATTTTTTTACAATATCGTGGATATCAAATCACGTTTCGGTTAAAAAGTATAAGGTTCTTCCTTCATCTCGAAAACTTCTAATTTGTCCAATGTCAAAATTACAACAGAATACACGTAAAACTAAAAGTCTTCTAAAGAAATAATAATAATTACAACTATTCTGGTTGAGATTTAATACTTACTACTTGTTGACACCGATTTAAGTCTCTTTAAGGATTACAATAAGCTCCATTCTGTTTAAACAATTTTTAGAATATCTGGGAAGGTAATGAAAGTAGGTACCGAATAATACATTTTAATTAATTTTTAATATAAAAATCTAAGTGACAAATCATAAAAAAATATATAAAAAACAACTTTTACACTCTGCATCTGCCTTAATTTCATCTTTTATAATAAGGTAAGCCGCACCCAATACGTGTGCGTAACACAAGAGAACAGTTTCATCAAATTTTCATCAATAGTCAGGCTAAAGTATTAGTATTATAAAGGGCAAAATCCCTAGCTACCGTTTCTTATGGCACAAACCAGTGTCGATATCAGTCGTACGGGTATTGGGTTTTTCCGGATCTTATATTTTGCAACGCACTATGCTAGGAAAATGATGATAATCGGGATCTATTGCTGGGTGAATATATTTCTTCTAGTGCGTGTCATTTATGGTTTTTTGGTGCTTTAGAGGTGTTATTGTTGAATATATGAGAGAAAAAGTTATAAGAATAAATTTTAGTGGTCTATGAAATAGATTCAAATCACTTCGTCGGCTCGTGTGGGATATTTCGCCGTAATTAAATGGTCATAAATAATTTCTAATTATGCTGATTGATGCTAAATTGTAATAAAATCTGCTATCATTTTTATAAATAGCCTGCAAAATATACGTAATAATGGCTGAAGTTTTGAATCTATTGAACTAAAAATAGCGCATTATTTATTCGTCGTTTATTAATTTTAATGCACGATTAACAAATTATTAACATTAACAATGATATGCTAGGACATACATGTTATTGTTACATAAATTGAGTAATAGATTTATTTGTATTATTCTTCTTCTATTATGGTAATCACCACTTAACTCATTGTGTCAATTAAAGCAATTGCAAGATGATAAAACGATTAATTGTTTGAGATATCACAAAAGAAAATTGGTGTTTGATTATTACAAATGTCCTTAATTTTATTAGGAGAAGATTAGGCTTAACAGGCTTAATTTTTTCGTAGTAATTAGCACCAATCACGCCATATGTCGCTGATTATTTCGTAATGAGACTAGAAACCGTCAAATACAAATTAAAACGAGAGACATAAACTTTTTGGTATAATAAAATATGTTATTCTAGGAAACCTTCCAATTTGTTTGCTTTTAAATATTCTTCGTCTAAACCAATTAAAACAATTTCATATATGATGCAATTACTTTTACCTGCATATTCTCATTATTATTACGTTTTATTTTAAAATGAATCATCACCTAAGTTAGTTAAGTATTAGATTCTATTTATTTGGGTACAATCGTCACCGTGGCAACTATTAAACTCAGAAAATGTATATACAGCTAGAAAAGTACATTTTGCTGTAAACTGCGCAGTATGAATATTATATATGTCAACTAATTTTTTTTTAGGTAAATGAATGCATATTATTTTTTTTTCAGATCAACCCACAATAAATCAAACAAACTCTAATGTAGTTGATGGTATAAATTTAGACGAAATCAAAGATTTCGCAAAGGCTTTTAAATTAAGAAGATTATCATTGGGACTAACCCAGACGCAAGTAGGACAAGCTCTTAGTGTTACGGAAGGACCGGCTTACAGTCAAAGTGCCATATGCAGGTAAGAAATTGGTCAATTTCAAAAATTATACAAAGAAAATATTTACAAAAATTGTACCTGATAGTAAATATCAACATTATTGATGTTAAGTTTCGCGACGTCTTTCACTATCATTTACTTTTTATTTTATCACAGCTAGATCCATGAAATAAATTTCTTTAATAATATGTTTAATGATTAATACTATTTTCCAAACCATTGACGGAAATTCTTGATATAAGAACATTAAATGGTACAGAAACTATCCGTGCAACAGGTGGATTATTTCATATTTTATTAGCAGACCAAAATAACTACATGTATGGTTCGCACATAAATAATATTATTCAAATTCGAAATGCGGCGTCCAGTTAGTGTGGATCATTACACATGTTATTTTAAGCGACTTTCATTGCTAATAATACGATTTAATTCGCTTTAATTGAACAGTTATTACTGTGTCAGGACGTGTGTGCATGTGGAATTTAAAATTTCGACCAAACTATTAAGTTTATATAATAATTGTTGTAACGGGAGCAAAATTTGATAAAAGTATGGTTTGCTTTAAAATTTCAATTATTTTCAACCAACATTTTATGAGACCAATAATGTTTTTTGGGGTTATTCAATTTTAGACAGATCAGATTAGGGAACTTTTGAATGGGTCCGTGTCGAATGTTTTAGTTTTACAAATCTTTTTCTTACCTTTCTGCATTAAGTCTTAGATTTCGGGTTAAAAGCCACCCTTCTCTTTTATGAAGTTCTTCTATGACTTTTCTTCTTTAATTTAATTTTTACGTATATTTTTTGTTTTTTGACCTGCCTTTCCTATTCTCTATAATTTTTTTATTCTATATGGTATCGTTCTGGTAAAGCTTCTATTCAATTAAACTGATTTCTTATTTTTATTTGAACTTCTTGTTTTGCTTGATTCTTTTTGCTATTATATTGTTCTCTAAGTATATTTCTTTTCATTTTGTATATAAATTTCTGGCGCTTCATGGCCCCTGGAAACTGATTTTATTTATTAGCCTTTTCTTTTTGTTGTACATACTGATAAATAGTAAAAATTGTGATTAGGTGTTTTTATAACGTTTTGTCTACCAACTCGTCTTCAGTGACATCTCTTTTTTGAACAAAAGCCAATGGTGTTTTCTAAAATGTTATTTTTTTTTTAAATCTGCTTCTTTAATGAATATTTTTATCTTTAGGGGCTTAGCTTTCAGGTTAGAAACACAGTTTCTCTTTTTCACTAAATCTTTCCAAGACTTTTCGTATTCCTTAGTTCGACCTATACTCATATTTTTGGTCTTTTTGACCTTTCTTACTCGTTAGAATTTTTTTACCCCATTAATTTCGTACTGGTATTTTATTTAATTCAATTGTGAATCTGCTACATTTTTTATTATTCTTATATTAACTACTACAAGAAAATGGGCACCCCCACATAAGAGAGCAGATTTAACAAAAATTTTGATAGTTTAAATTTATATTTGCTTTTGTGTCCTACTCACGCCCTATTAGTTTAATATTAATTTCTTAATTAAAATGATGAGTAACGTTATAAGTTCGTTTTCGAAAATATCGTAAAATCGTAAATAAGAAACAATTTTCTAAAATGTTACAAACCATACATCGTAAATGAAATATATTTTTAATTATTTATCATTTTGCTTAATAAATATTTTTGGGTAGAAAATATGAATTAAAATTTATTTTGTAAATAATGGGCGTAGGTGTATCAAAATGACACTTAATATAACTACCATTTTATTAAATGAGGGTGGAGGGTGGCTGGTTTTTATTAGGGCATATTATTGTTATCTCCTAATTGGTAGATATTTGTTTAAATTGCTGCAAAGTTGTATATTCAGGAATGAAATAAGATGAGTACTAAAATTAAAATATTAAATTACTTTTAACGTAATCCGAGAAAATAAATATCATTTTAATTGTTCATTATCAAAGAACAACAGATTCAATGTAATACAAAAAAATTACGCTAATGTTTTCAATGTGTAGAATGGTACTTGCGAAGTACCATATGATGTAATTTTTTATGGTTAAAAGCTTTAAAAAAATAGATTTTACAAAATTACGAGTTAACTATCAAAAGTGTATGTTAAAAATCGAGATTATTTAATAATAATAATAATAAAATAAAAGCAAATAATTTCGAGTTTGATGTTAAAATTTTACGAATCCTGAAGTTTAAAGTCGTTATTTAAATAAAACAACTCGTGCTTAAAGTTGAGATTTTCTAGATTTGTTTGCTTTTAAGTCAATATTTTACAAAATCACTAATTCATTGTCGAATTTTTATATTAAAAATCGAGATTATTTAATAATTGTGGTTAAAAGCAAAAATGTCGAGGTTGATGTTAAAATTTTACGAATCCTTTAGTGTTAAAGTCGATATTTTAAAAAACATTCGTCTTTAGAGTTGAGATTTTGCTTATAAATCTAGAAGTTATGTTTAAAATCATGTTTAGTAATCATGATTAAAAGCCAAAAAAATCATGTTTGATGTCAAAATTTTACGTAATCCCGTGGTTAAAGTTGATATTTTCTAGAATCGCATTTTATGAGCTAAAATGTTTTATAATCACATGTTCACAAAAGAAATTTTGTATTTAAAATCTAGATTTTTTTTAATATTCGGAGTTAAAAATTATAAAAAATATTTGAAAAACTAAAATATGCTAATTTTTCTATTTAATTTATTAACTCCTATACTGAAATTAGTGTATTTATTTGAAATTTAAATAAATTGATTTTTGGACACCTAGGTCTTGATTTTAAGTTTTTGGGGTACTTTTCGTCAACACACTTAGCTTAACATTCGATTTAATTCCGTATTTAAGTTAAAAGTGTTGCCGGAAAGGTACTCAACGTTTTTTGTGACCAAGTAAGTAACCTATTATGGTTTGTTCCCAGTGCCCTGGCTTCTCAGATGTTTGCCGCCGCGCAACTATCCACTCAGCAGCAAGCAATGTACGTTTTTTACTATTTACACTCTATTTAGATAGTAAAACTTTACCAAATTTGCAACCAAAATAAAAAATTCATTTCTTACCTCAATCGTACAATTTGTTCGCAACAAATAGTTGATTTATTTTATAGGAATGGTATCGTAACTATTTATTGCTAAGGGCATTTCGGTATGGTTGCATTTTGGAAAAGTATATGGACAATCTTCATATATTAATATTCTTAGTATGTGTCCCGTAGTTTGGAAAATATTGGCCAGGGCACTGGCATCTGCTAATGTTGTAAATTTAATAAGTTTGTTCTTAATATGCTAGTGTCCTGTGCCGAATATCAAAATAAAATTTTATAAAATATTTGTAATCAGAGATTCATGGAAGTGTTTTTTTTACAAAGGTTTGAAAAATTGGACATCACGCCCAAGAGCGCCCAAAAAATCAAACCTGTCTTGGAAAGGTGGATGAAGGAAGCCGAAGACAGGTTAGTAAGAACTGAACATATTTTTTATTAGAATTGCATTGAACTTTATTACATTTAATAATTGGATGACAAATTTTATAAATTATATCTGATTAAAAAATGAATCACTAAGAGTTTATAAAATCACACTGTATTTACACGTACCCACTTAAGGTCTTATTGATTTTATTTAAGCAGTTTCCGCGGTCTATTTAAATTTAATAATATATATGTATAAGATCAATTGTTAATATCTTTCTCACTTATCCCTCTGTTATGATTTATTTTAATAAATTTTACAATAAAAAAGTGATACATATAAAATTAAAATTATTATCTTGAATTTCCATAGTAATTGAACGCTACTTTTTCAAAAATTTTCTTTGACCAGGTTTCGCTAAATCTCATTTTCAAAGAGTGACATAAGATTGACAGATTTCTTATAAGCGTACTTGATTGACTTCATACCATAAACATTTCAACCAATATGTACTGTACGATTATTGTTACAATATCTTTAAAATATAATATTCTTCTTCTCCTAAAAAAATTGGATAATATCATATATGTATTTAGTCCATAATGTAATCTAAAATAATTGAACTTTCCAGGTTTAATTGTTCGTAAAATACTATATATATATATATATATACTGAGGATGTTTTAGATATTTCTTGATTTCAAATTCCTCCAAAAAATCAAATTCCTATTTTTTGTCACTTATATGAAGGACCTCTGTTGTTTCAATTTCGTTGTTACATGTGACTTTGTATTTAGTGTCAATGAGGTGTTTTGCGTAATGTGACTTATCTGGTTGTTTTAATCTATAAAATCGTTCACTGTGCTTTATTTCAAAATTTCTAAACGTCTGGCTTTACAATCCGGTCAATTTAAATTGTAAATACCTGATTTTTTATTTTATTATTTTTGGGTTCTACTTTTAACCAATATGAACCTACGTTATTTCTTACTTTAAAAGATGTTGTATGTGATATAATTTTTGATATTTTATTTGAAATATCTCCGAAATATGTAATAGTTCTGTATGACCTGTTATACAGTGGAGGTACTTCATATATAGTTACAAAAAAGGAGAACTTTGTTTGGAGTAATTTGAAAACAAGAAATATCTAAAGTGTTCTCAGTATTATAGTATATAATATTAACCAATTTTTTTAGGAAAAGAAGAATATAATTACATTTTAAAAATTTTATAGCAAAAAATCATCCTATAAACATTATTTGATAATGATTGGTTGAAATGTTTATGGTATGAAGTAAAGTCCGCTTATAAAAAATATGTCAATCTTATGTCACTCTTTGAAAATGCGATTTAGCAACATTATAGAAAAAATAGCTTTAAAGTACTATAGAAATTCGAAATAAGTATAATTTAACATTTGTATTTATTATGGATAAATTCCACAAAGTAAAAGTTAATTCAGTAAAAAGTGATTTCATTTTTATATTTTTATTTCAATCATCTTTAATTTTTTATTGCTGCTTTCTCCCATACTGATGGTAAGAATTCTCAAATAATAAATTATAATAAAAAAGACTTGAGCTCCATTTGTACGGGAGAAAATAAATACACACTTTTAGCAAATGTATCTATTGCGAATTTTTAATTATAGAATATTCCCGTAGGTACAAAAGTGGACAAAATCACTTAACCGACTTTATCGGCATTGAGCCTTCGAAAAAGAGAAAAAGACGAACATCATTCACACCACAAGCTTTAGAGTTGCTCAATGCGCACTTCGAAAGGAATACTCATCCCTCAGGTAAACATTTTTCTACGTACAACTCCGAAATTCTTCAAGTTTTCGACACCAAACATCAATAATTTTAATATTCAATTTTGTTCGAATATTGGATTTTTTATCCAAAAATAAGTTCAATATTTCTTTGGTTTCTTTAATAACAAACTCAAATCTGTTTTCGTTTCTTGTTTCCATAAATATGTATAACAAGATTTAATTTCCATTATCATAATCCCTAATCACATATTATTGTAAATCGAATCTATTTAAGTAGCATATACAACTGTTTATTTAATATTGTATTTGCTAATATGCCATATTGAAAAAAATACTCAAATTTTGTGAGTATTTTTAATTAGTTGTTGACCTGCTCGGAAGTCTTTGTTCGGTACTAACTTGTAATTATTTTCAACCAATTCCAGGTACAGAAATCACCGGTTTGGCTCATCAATTGGGCTACGAAAGAGAAGTGATACGGATATGGTTCTGCAATAAGCGGCAAGCTCTCAAAAATACCGTTAGGATGATGTCAAAAGGCATGGTTTAAATCTGTGATTATTTTCGCTAAATTAAAATATGTAAATAGACTGTTTCAAATTCGAACAAATGTATATATGTATGTACAGTTTTAAATAAAATATGAATTTGTAATAAATGTGATTACCGTGAAGCTATTTTCTATAAATAATCTATGCCATGTGTTTAGTCCTTTTTATTTCAACTTTTAGGTCAGTAGAAACATCTTTGCTGAGTACAGAGTGATTCCAGAAAATCGATCAATAATTTAAATATTCTATTAGAAACCAATCTTTAGAGACTATTCTGTGACAGTCTTTTATTAATTTTTTTCTTCGTGGTTTAAAAGCAATCTATCATTTTTTCCTTTGAGTTAACTATTCTCCCTACATGTTTATTTTATTACCTCTACAAGGTGAGTAAATTAAGTATTGACACTGATTTTTTAAAAATCCTTTATTCAAGTGCAATATAATTTAATATGGACTCCTCCAAAATAATTTCCTTAATAAGCTATAAATTATAAATCGCTGAAGGTGGTTCTTTTACTCTTCATAGCATTACTGGAATAACCTTTAGCTGGTCAGTTACAGACATTTTAAGGTGTTCTAATGTCCCAAAATGACTTAAGGTAATTTTTCAAGCTTGGAAAGAAGAAAAAATCACATAGCCTCAAGTGAAGGGAATAGTGAGGCTGAGGAGCCACAGAAATGTTATTACTGGCAAAAACTGGTTTATTTATTGAAATTGTTGTGCAATAAATAAAGTGTATCTATTGTTGTGATGCAACATCCAATTGTTGTTAATATCAGAAAAGCAAATCAGCATGTATTCAATCTTCGACTTGTTCATTCTTGTTTTTTCTACTATACTCTGACATTTGGTTTCCTGATCGTACTTAAACACCCAAGACTCCTAATGACACTTTCTAAATGGGGATCATTCTCAATTGATTCCAAAAATTTTAGGCACTCTTCCCTTCTCACGTCCTTTGGTTTAAGGAAATGATGTTTGGAATAATTTTAGCGCATGACTTTCTCATTTACAAGTCATTAGTCAAAATTTGATGAATGGTGATTTAATTTCAACTATTCCCCAATCATTCTGATTTCTAATCGACGGTCTGAACAGACAAGATTTTGGATTCTCTCGACATTTTTATCAGTTTTTGAAGATAAGGAACTTTCTCTGCTTAGTTTATTTCCATTTAATTCATTTACTTCTGATTATACCTTATACCACCAAAAAACTGAGCTCGTGACAAACTACTGTCTGCTGAAGTTTCCGTTGCCAAAGTCTAAAGAAAAATCTGATGACAATTGATATGACTCATTATTAGGGCAAACCAGGAAAAACTGTTTTGTTAAAAAAATCGCTACAGATAAACAATCTATAGTGCCAGTCTTATTTCTTAATTTACACACCTCATGTAACTTCATATTGCCATTTTTAATTCATCCGTTAGACCTCTCCGAGTATCTTATTGATTATCACTCTGTAGAAGTCACAATTTTTATTCCAAATGATATTAAAATAAAAAATGTTAAAATAAGTATTTTTATTAGTGTTGAAACATTAAATTAGAAAATAAATTCATGGTGTCATTTTCTCCAAAAGTAATCAGGGTGGCTACTTTTTATATGACAGAATGCCAATATAAAGTAGCCACGATGTATGTACTTCCCTGTATATTTTTCTCTTATTTCCTAGAAATCTATATTTCTATGTATACGATCCAAACAAATATCACATATCTTATAAATTTAGTATACGACTTCCGAGAGAGTATTTTTTTAATTAATTATATCGTAAGTACATTTTGCCAATCGTTGTGATTTTAGTTTCTTATAATTTCTACAAAAATCGATCACTTTTATGAAGAAAAAAATTAAATACTATTTTATATTTTTAAATGTATACTTTTTGCTATTTTGAGTGCAATTAACCAGAAAGTAATAATAAAATCAAAGATAATCATTTGAGAATAGTTCTTAGATGCCATATAGAATTATTATTTTAAATCTATGTCTTAGACAATAAACTGTACCATTATGCACAAAATGTTTTATCAGGTAACTACCAAGATGAATTTTTTTTTCAGTATATACCGAGTGTCCCAAATTATTTTAACTCAAGATTCGATTGTCAAAAATTAATTCATAATCATTTTCTCATATCTTATAAGTAAAAGCAATTCCAATAAGATAAAATGTCCTATAGACATTGTTCTACAAACTGTTATAAAACAGTACTTTAATTCTTTTATAAACTGTTCTATAAGTTTGCTCTAAAACATTCTTGCAGAATGAATAATTTTTCTTTTCTGCAACATTAAAGAAACAAATTATTATATAGAGAACAATAAGACAATATTTATTAAATACAACAGGTCTATTAATTCAAGCTAATACATGGTGTTTACCAAACATTCCAATTTCAGCGTTAAAATGAAATAAAACATAGTGGGACAGCTTAGATACATAAAAAATATTTGACACTAACAGCCTTATACTTTTCAAGTCACAGTGTATGTTTATCTATAAAAGTCACTATTACGGATTTCGTGGGCCACCCGGTATTTATAATAATTAATTTGATGTATAAAGCCGGCCATACACCCTGAAGATTATCTGGTTACAATTAAAATTTGGTAAAATATTTTATTAAGTTTAGTTTTATGTTTGCGAGATCTCATAATCGTTTCGAATTTTATATTAAAAAGTTAATCTAATTAGAGGATTTCCCGAAGGAGATTCCTCGAAAGAAACCAAAGTTCCTATTAGACTTAAGAATGAATGTATTATGTAAATGATTGTATATATGTAAGTGAACGACTAAACCCTGCTCTGTAGTGAATGTAGCAGTACGAGACGTGTCAAATTAGATATATATTATATATAAATTGTAATGTAATGTTAATGTAAAATATATTAATAAGTGGATGTAAAAAATCGTAATTGTTCGTATGTAGATGTTAACAAATAAAACCATTGTGCTATAATAATAGTTTCATTACGGTTTCCAGATTGCTTTCATTTTCAGTATTTTGGAAAAATTAGTAAATTATATATAAACAGTAAGATTTAAAAATAGTAAACTGTTTAAATTTTGCCGAATTTAATTTCATATTTTTATTTCATCTTTCGATGTTAAGTATTAAATAATTGTTAAAAGTAAACAGATACCTAGATGTAGATAAGTTGAAAATGTGAAGGCTAAATTTTCAAAATAAGCCTTTTTAAAGAAATTTTATGTAAAAAAAAATTCTTAGTCATGGCAAAAAGTTTTTAAAATTTTGATTTTCAATTATTTTACACGCGCACACAAAATCAGTTTCAATTATTTTCTTCTCTGAAAAGTGGGAAACTATAAATATATTAAATTAAGAAATTTTCCAAAAAAGTTTGTTACAAGAAAATATCATAAAATTAGACGTGTTTTGCAATAAAAAACAATCAATTTCTATATATATAATTCTAAAAAATAATTTTAGTATTTATATAGTTACGAAGCAAATTTAAATTCCAAATCTTCCAACAAAAAATTAATAGTTTTCACATTTTTCAAAAGTAATTTGGAATAAATTATATTTTTTAATCAAAATAGAATATTTCATTCCAATAGATCTACAGAAAGATACAGAATTGACGATCTCATTTTTATTACCGGAAAAATTAAGATTCGCTCGGCTCAATTCCTTCAAAGTGATAAAAATTTATTTTAACTACTGAAAGAAAGGTTCGCATCCTGCATAAAGTTTTTTACACAGTATTACATAAAGTAAAATGACAAGATCATAATCATTACATTGAAATAAAATTGGTTAGTTACGATAACAATAATAAATTATCAAATAATTTACAGTAATGGGGAGACTAAAATCTCAATTTTTTTTTCTTTTTTTAGTTAGTTTCTATCCGTAAGTATAAAGTTCCTGATAATGGCTCTGTTTCGTTTTCGTTTTCGTTTGGCCACCGTATATATATATAATAGTGTAGAAGAGCAGAAATTTATCAAAATGTCAAATGAAATAATTTATACCTCTAATAAATTCATTTCATTTTTTATTTGTTCTCTATTTCATCTATGCTAATTAATGGAAGATCTTCTTAATTAACATTTATGATTTTTTTACTTTCTTTCTTGATAGTTCTTGGTGTTGGTTACTTTAGTATATGTTACATATTTTTTTAGATGTTAAATCTATTCGTTTCGGTCATTTGAGATTTGTTTGTTTTTTTAATAATTTTTCAGCCTGTGTTTATAAAAATTGTTTCAGTCATCTTTTGAAATATTAAAAATTAATTAATTTAATTAGTCCCTTACGCCATCTTTGAAACAGGTGTGTGAAGTACTATAAAAACGGTACTATGCTTCGTGAAACTTACGAGTTTCAACATTTATCCGACAGGGAACAATGCACAAGGAAGGCTACGACGAAATTTTCTTCCCTTTTGGTTTTGGTTGCTGCCATCTAAACACTATTTATTTTGTTTTGACTCAAGCTCAATATACATTTGTTTTTTGTATTCAGTATTTTTTCTTTAAATATTATAGAACAATCTTCTCAAAAGCTCAAACACATACATAAGGTTCCTAAATTTGACGTAACTTTTAATTTATTTGTTTTTATTGCTTGAACCAAATACTTGTTTGTTTGTCATATTCAATAATCAAGTAATTGGCGTCCACCAATTAATTTTAACAAAAACCTGAAAGGTACAAAATCCACCCCTGAAGATTCTTTTAATCATTTATAAAAATAAAAATAAAAATTGAAAAGTTAAATAATAATATGGTAGAAGTCCATCATAGAATTTCTTTACAATTTTCATCAATGCTTCACGACCGGTTATTATTTGCTCATATTCATTTTTTAGCTTTATTATTACTTTTTTGGGTAATAGTTTTCATTTGAGAACTCATTGTTCTCTAATGTGTACCTACTTAGTACTGTGTGTTCTTATATCTACTTTAGCTATATTTCTTATTGTTATGTTTAATTCTGAAAATTCTGTGGAAATCGTTTATTTTTTATTAATAAGTTTTTACGTTTTTCTACCATTTTCTTAGTCTCGTCGGTTAGTTAATTGTTTCGGTTTTTGTTTTTTTTTCTTTTATTTATCAGTAGCTATTTTTTAAAACTTTTGTTATAATTTGATTAATTTTGTTTAAATCGTTTGTTTATAATCCTCGCAATTTCTATTTAGTTACTCTCCCTGTCTAATGATCGAGTTTGTGTAGCTTTTTTAACTTTCTTATACCTTTTAAGATTCTTGCTGATGGTTATCTTAGTTCTTACTGGATAGTGATAGTTCCCTTTGATTGAAAGTGTTAAGAGAATTTGCAATTGCTTGGATAGCATCATCCGGAGTTGTCCATATATATTTTTTGTTAACATTTTTTTGAAGAAGTTAGTTGAACTATATAATGTTTTCTTTTCATGATTCCACTACAGATTCCTTCTCCTAAGCCATATTTTCCTATACATTCTCTTCACGTATGAATTTTCCTATTTTCAAGTTGACGTCTTCTATGTTGCAGTCTGTTCCATTTTCCTTTAGTGCCAGGAATATATTCTACTACAACAGTTCCTCTTCTTCTATTTTAAACGTTAGGAGACAGATTTAATATTTTTCTCGTAATCTGGAAATCGTTTTTCATCTCTTTCCTTATATGGCAATTCCGTTGAGTTAACCCTATACAAATATTCGATAGCCAAATTCAGTACCTCTTATTTACTATTTTAGAAAATTGCATTCAATTTGTGTGAAAAGTTCATTTCAATTGAAGGAAAAAGTTTCACTTTACACACTTGTTGCATAATATGAATAGACATCCATAGGCGTTATTTCAAAATATCGACTTCTATATTTATATATATAAAGCTAAATCTTCTTTAAAAAGTATGAAAGCTTTACTACCAGCTCGTAGATGGAACAACAAGGCTTACCTACGCATTGTATATGCGATGTTGCCAATTTTCTTTAATTTCAGTCCATCATATTACAAAACAGTTTATAAACGTGTATGTTTAATCTGGGGTTAATAAAAATTTCGTAATTTGTTACAATTTTCAACCATATGGTATTCCGTTATCAGCATTTTAATAAACAATCCAACTTCGATGCTACAAAAAATGTATTTCTAATTATTAATATGAAATACTATCATAAAAACTGAATTTGTCAATTGCTACGAAAATGTGTTAATTCATTATTAATTCCCTCGAAGAAATTTTCTTATCATTGAAGTTGCTGATCCCGAGTGCAAACAATTATTAATCAACAGTTTGTTAATTCCTCATTATGTGAATGTTATTACGTCAAGTAAAAAATCTGTCGAACTCGGATTATCCCGAACGCACGAACACGGCAACACTGAAAACGGATTTGAAAATAGTCAGTCGCCATCTTCAATTCTCACTGTTCACACCAGTTACGAGTGAGATGGGAAGAGTTTGTAAATTTAGAAATAGATTGTAATGAGTGTCGTTTATTCCGAGTGCAGTGATTCGTGTGATTTTGCAGTGATTTTTTTTTCGAATATGGAATTCATCTTGACTGGAATACGACTGTAGCACGATCTAAGCTGTAAGTAAACCGTTTTCTTTATCTGTTACCTTATAAAATTAAGTTTCTACAGAGATCCACTAAGGTTTGCAATTGTTGCAAAAACTTACGTTATTAGAGGATTTTATTTTGCTTTTGTTTGTAGGGTGAAGGGTATCGCTGGAAAAGAAAATCTGTGGAAGATGGTTGTGTTGTGTTTACTTGCCTAACCTATAAAACTAATTATGATATCGTTTATCTTAACCAAACTGGAGATAGATTTATTATCAGATTTATGAACTAGTACTAGTGGCCAAAGCGATTAAGTTATGTTAGAAAACAAATGAAGCAAGAAGTTTCCAAGTACTTTCTACGTTCACTAACAATTCAGGAAATAAAACATTCTTCAATCATTAAGGCATGAAGTGCTAAATAAATAGAATATATACATATACAAGAGCAAATAGATATATGGACTTTTATCATTGATAAGAAGGACATTTATAACTTCTGATTTACATAAGCGTTGTATTCGCATCTCATTCCAAAAAGACGATTCCGCACTGCACTAGTTAATAAAGAGGGTGAAACACTCAAACGTTTGTCAAAGATCCATCCCTTCACGAATCAAATCTTATATCAAGAAGAAATATTACTAAAACTACTAATAATACTTAGTATTAGCGACTCACAGAATTTAATATATAATTAAAAGAAACTCCATCTGAAAATATTAATTAAATTATAAATTTGTTTTTTATAAAAGAAACAAAACAGCTCAAAAAGCGTTATAGAAGCTTGTAAAGAGAAAATCAGTTACATTCCAGTAATCGGGCAAGAAAACAGCTACCACTCATTGTAAGTAACTATTACAAGGAAGTAGAACAAGATCTACAAATAAAAAATCTTAATGAATAATAACCATCTAAAAATAATGTAGATATCGACTAAGAATACAGAGATCTTACTAAAACCATAAATAATGCCAAGTGCGAATAGCGTACATATGGAAATAAACAGACCAAATCCATACGCGTGATACTAAGAAACATTATTTATCTTAACGTTTGATAAATAGAAGATATTAAAAAAAATATGCAGCAACCTAAAATAGTTACTGCCAGAATCGTTGCAGATACATTTGGCTATAAACAAATAACTCGAGAAAATAAACACACGACTTTCTAATAAGACTCAAAAGATCAGTCAAGAAACACTGGGTATTATCTCGCGGATCTAATACATGAAAAACGGATATAAGAGTAGCAACAGCAAACTTTAATGGTCTACCAATTTGAAAAAATATATTAGAACGGTTCTTGAATATTCGTAAACCTAATTTGCTAAACGGAAGTTACAATTTATAAAATACAGTTCAGTCAGAAAATATGACCAAACATACCCTAACGGTAGAGGTGCTTCCCTCAAAGCACACCTTTTAAATTATATAAACTTGTATAATATATAATTATTTTCACGCTGGAAATAGACTTAAAATGGTTAAAGATTAATAATTAACGGATAAACTAAAAGAAGAAAACAACGTCTACACTTTTTAGAGTATCAGATTTCTTTATATCTAGGAAAGTGGCTCTAAATTTAATCGACATCCAAGACCACTCGACAGTATACTGATACGAGTGAGACTATAGTCAAAAGAGAAAATATTACTTAGTCTTATCAACAAAACAATTGGGAAAATTTTAAAATTCATTTATACAATAATATGAATATTAATATACAATTAAAAAATGCAGAAATTATTAAAAGGAATAGGGAACCGATTACCCAAAGGATAATCGGAAACAATTATCCGAAAGAAATAAGAATCTTTATAAGGGAAAAAAGATCAGCCAGGAGAAGATATCATAACTGATAATAGCTCAGTAAATAATAAAGAGCAATAAAATAATTAAAGGAAATTCTAGTAACTAGCTTGTAGAGATGCCGTGTAATCTGTATGGAAAATTATTACAAAACTTATGGGACCTGTTTCTCATATGTATATAAAACAATAGAGCAAAAGACAACAAATGAAATGTTATTGAACAAAAAAGCCGAGGTTTTTATATAAATTTCTCTAAAAAAAATTAAAGATGATTTTAAATCTAAGTAGACACGAAGACGTTCTAATTACTACAAAAATTCTTAAACAATTAACCAAAAGAGATACTTGCAGGGTTGTAAATGTAGAAAGCCACCTAACAACACCAAATCTTACTAATCAATTTCATTACTATTAACAAAGACAAATTTTCCCAAGTAAAAAGATGGGTTCGGGGATCCCCACTAAATCGATGGAAATATTAACCCATAAAAACAATGCGTTAAGCTGTAATAAACCAAAAAGTAACTGAAAACCTGTTTATAAAAACAAAAAAATCTTTTGGGCGAACCACGTATTCAATTTTTGATGTTTTGAAAGAAAAATAAATTTTAGGTTCATAAAGGTTCATAAAGGGGAAGTGTATTCAGTTTTACTATAAAAAAATTAGGGGTGGATCAATTGTTCCATTTAATTATATTAATTTTATAAAAATGTAAACTGAATAGGTACAAGTTTTCAATAGAATTATGAATTAGAGATCCAAAAATGGAAAATTGTAGTTGAATTAGTAGATTACAAAAATATTTTCTAGTACAATCTTCAAACCGGTATTGGAAATATACTTAACTAAATCAAAGTATTTTTTTAACAGTTTTTCTATGGATACAAACTATAATACTAAAAAGAATCCGTCTACCGATTTTATTTTATTTTTAAAATATATTTTGGGAAAATAGGACAAAATGTGTTTTATTTATTTACAACATCCATTGTAATAGTTAGCAAATTATTTTTTTAGAATTTTACTGCGATCTCGAAAAGCTAATTAAAATTTTAACTGCCCATCTTAATTTGTCCGAAAAAAATAACACGGTTTTCTAGTTAAAACCGAGCGTGAAAAATCTATAAATACTTAAAATTTCAAGCAGTAACATCTAGGTAATTGCTAAAAATCTAGGTTAAATTAGTTTCGTGTCAAATGGAAAAAAATATTTTTATCATCACCGCAAATCTACAGCTCATCAACAAAGACACATCCCATTGTTCTCAACATACTGAGCCATTGTTTGTTACTCAAACAAGAAAGTGTTTCTATTAAATAATACTCTATATAGAAAGGAATTTAATTTTAGTGAAATTGTTAAATAAATAATAACAATAATGGTAGGAACAAATTACTACATACTTAGCTTTTTATATAATTCAAACCACACACTAATATTCTTAGGGAAAAATTAAATGGTTAAATCAGCACGTAAATACAGGCGTCGATGCTTTAAAATTGCCACTGGTGCTCGGAGATATAAGTTTCAGGGTAGGGCACTCTATAGGGGTACATATAAATGAGTAAAAATATTTTCAATTAAACATGGTATGTATCCCATGAAAAAAATACTTTAACCTTCCCAACAAGTTATCACAGGAAATTAGGTGTAACTTTAGCCCATCATATTTTTAACGCCACTGTCTGAGAGTCACTAATTTTAACAAATTTACATTTTTGTTGAAATGGCTAGGCAAAACTGGATTTATTTATTCAATAAATGAAACATTATTATATTTAATGTAAAGCACAAACGATAAAAAACACAGGTTAAGGCACCTAAAATAAAGAATAACAAACACGCTTATTACTTATCGATATAAACGCAGGATTTGACACGATAAATAGTACGGAACAATAAAAAAGTATAATTTGCCATCGAAACTAATAAAAGTTGTAAAATCAGTATATTCGAAAGTAATTGCAAAAGCGAATACTCTGAACTGCATAACATGGAAATACTTTAGCCCCCCCTACTTCTTACAGTCATAAAGGACATACTAAATCTAATCTACTAAAAAAAAATCTAAGAAAAAAACTGAAAGTATTTAGACAACCGTAGACTATAAAAATCTATTCCCAATAAGAAAAGACTCCCAACTATAAGAGGACGACAAAGAGCAGATACACAAAAAGCTGCAAACATTACCAAACTTATGGCATAAATAAATAAGAAACCTTCAAATGACAATAAATACTGAAAAACTAAATAAAGGATCATTAACCAAAAATAAAACTACAAAAGAAAAGCGATATAACAATAAGTAATGGAAAGTAATGGACATCTAAGAAATACGAGTATAATAACAGAAGGCGGAAAATCAGTTGAAGATAGAAACAAGAAACTAAGGAAAACTACAAAAATCACCTATTCACTAATCAATATGATATTTGGTAAGAGAGAGCTAGAACGAGCAAAATTTTTCTTCTATTAACGCACATGAGAAAATCATAGAAATAACAAAGCAGGATAGTTGGAGAAATACACATTTTAGGAACTTGCTGAATTATCAACAAATTATAAAAATGTGGAATAGACAATTGAACTATTTTGGTCATCTAACGAAGATGAATCTAGATAGACTGATTAAAAGAGTAATTGCTGCGAGAGCCTGTTATAGATGCTAAAGGGTAAAGAATGGTCGAAATCTACATTCATAAAATCCTACGCTTAACAGCATAAAGACTAAGTTAAAGAGGAAGAAGAAATCATATAAAAAAATATTTTGCATTAGAACAAAATCTGTTACCTCACAATCTAAATTGATTGACATCAAATCTATAAATAATACGCATTACGGCTTTATGACCTTAAATATACGCCTCTATCTCGATAACGATATATTAATTATCTACCACTGTAGATAAAAAACATTAATGGAATAAAGAAACATGAACTCGCTACAATGAACATGTCTGTTTAAAAATCTGACTCAGTAGCCAATTTAAGGATGTACATTTTTTTAACTGTTACGAAACTTTGCATTTACATTGTTTACTAATACTTGTGACCTTGATCGACATGTTTATCATCAAATTACGATGAACATAGAGTAATTTCCACATTATTATAATGTCTTGAAGTAGATTGATTGATGTTGGGTGCAGCAAAATTTGAATTTTTTTTAAATGACAAAATCGTGATACTGCTTCGTGAAACCGGTCACTAAGTTTTACTAAAAGCATGACCGCTTACGATGTTAGATTTTTTCTCCTTTGTTATTCTTTTTTCCAAAAGTTTACATGTTGCTTTTTTGGTTTAATATGTCCTGGATTGGACCAAGCCCGTACCTGCACCATTTATCGATTTTTCATAAAAAATGTTCTGGGTATGCACCATGGGCAAATAAATAAGTCAACATTGTTTACTAATGATAATTATACAAATATCTCATAGTTAAAATATTTGAGCACGGTTGAATAACCGATACATCTGTACGATTCCGAAGAGAGTGAGTTGATTCCCAAGGCCCCGAGTGACAAATGATCAATACAGTGTTATAAAAATCCGAATCGTCGAGATATCAATCAATTAGAATTTTATTGATACAAGTAACGTTTTATTAGTTTACCCTATATCTCGAGGTCAGACGAGCTTTTTATTGGCGTGCAACAGATAAAACATAACTTGATACGTAAACCACGTATACTGCATACCAAATCAATCGTTATTTTCCAATTTTATTTCTAATCCTAAAATTTGTTTCGTTAAGGAAAAATGCCGAGTTTTATGTGTCATTAATTGGATCTCAGGAAAATAAATAGCAGTAGCAAGTATACACTAATTACAGTAGTTGTCTAATAAAATGAAGATAAATAAATAGAAAGAAGGAAGAATAGACAACAGGCAAAATAAGAAAATGGAAAAATAGACCACAAAGAAGACTAAAAATTCGATGGGAAGATCAATTAAATACTGGAAATAATTAATTGAATAGACGCATAGAGGACCTGGAGGGATATAGAATGCAGGGATATACATACATATATATATGTGTGCACTCCTATTGGCTCCTATTGATAGGTGCGTATGTTAATAAGCCCGGCCCTGTACTGTAAACAATTCAAAATTGGAATATGGAAATGCAAGAAACCGGAACAATTTTACCGTAAATAAATAAAGGATCACTTATTCCTTGTTAAAATATTTACTCATTGATCTTTATATTCCCCAAACAAATTGTACATTAGATTTAAAAAACTTATATTTCGTATATAAAAAATTATATTTTATTTACTGGCATTCAACTCATAAACGTTAATAAATAAAATTAATTTATACCAACCTGATCCGTTTTATCGTATGTCACGTTTATGGTAATTCGGTTGTATCGTTTTATCTGTATGAATAAAGATCAGGAACAAAACTTGCTTTGTATATAACTTTTTTTCAGTATTAATCTTTTCAGCTGTGACGACTGATTGAAATTGATATATGGATGTTCTTTTAGGCGTGATACTAATCACGGACGTTAGTAGCTTTTTTAATTATATGGTTATGATTTATAGACTTAATTGATACATACATATAACACTATTCATTTTCTAAACCTAAAACAAAAATATCTGCGGAGAGTCAATGCGTCTACGAAATAACTTGTCGAGACTGTACCCAGACGTACATAGGACAAACAAATAGACGAGTCAATGTAAGGAAAGACGACCACAAAAATATTGTAATGAACAACCAGAGGACCTCGTTATTGGCTCAGCTTGTCAGCAAAAGGCGGGTACAATTGCATTCGAAAACAGCAAATTACTGGCAAACATCAAACAAACGTAATCAAGGATAATAAAAGACTTCATATTGATAGAAAAATGTCTAGATAATTTAAATTCTCAGACGATACTCAAAAACTATTAACAGCTTGGAAACCAATACTAGCAACTAAACATATCAAGAAAACACTACATTGATAAAAAAACCATGAACCGGAACCGCAAGCACAACCAACCAAGTGCAAATGTGTAGAATACCGAGAAGGTATGTAAGCCACATTTTTCTTTCGAATAATCTTCTAGTCTTCTTCCTGTCTTCTCTCGGACGAGAATTCTTGCTCTTATTATAGTCTTTTTAATGTTTAGTTTTGTTTACTTTCCGAGTGATTTATTTCTCAATGGTTTTTTTTTGTTTGCATAGAGATCCCTGTTAATAGCTTCTATTTGGTTTCTATATCTCCCGTCGTTACCATCGCTTGAAGCCATTATACAAATTTTTGAAGCTATTCACTATTTCCTTTTATATGTATTATTTGGTTTCCTCCATCAACCTGTTGGCCTAGTTTCATCGTTTTGTTTTGTTGATTTATTTTCAAAGCAATATTTTCTTGCTAACCTTTTTTGTGTTAATGTTATTATTTTGGATGAATGATTCCTCTAGAGGTTTTGTATAATTGTTGATCTCCTTTTTTGTGAATTGCTTACATTTGTCCAGGTTCTCATTCCTCTGGAATTTTCTCTTCCTCTCATATCCTCCCTTTTTCTCCTTAATAATTTATTAGCTTAATGTTCATCTTACGCCTTCCCATTACAATGTTTCTTAATAATATCCTTCATTTCCTCTCTTATTGGTATTTCAATTATATCGATTTATATATCAACGTTGGAAAATAGGGAAACATGGAAAATATTTTAGCACTTAGTTGTCATTGGCAAAAATAATACTTAATCCTTAATTATTAAAAATTGGCGTTAATTCGATTCAGACTTGTTGACTAAATTGAAAACTGTTTCGCTTTTAGTCAAGCACGACAGTCACAAGATCTGTTTTGAATATTCAAAGTTCCAAATTTCTTCATCGTATTTTATTTGATTCAATTTTTTTTTCGAACAATGCTCACTTGTTTAAATATTAGTTTAGTGAATTTAAGGTAAATTTTAGAAGATTGTTTCATCACATTCGCTGAATTCCAAGAAATAATTTATACCATTATGAGATACTGAATATTTTTATCTGATGGAATATTATGTACTACGATCATAAGGAACGAGAAACGATTTTATAATTCTTGAAAAACTCAGCGTAATTGCTGTTTCATCAATATGTAATTTCCGAATGGCATTAATATTACAGAATGTTTACAAATTATACACATTCATCACGCTATAACTAAACTATAAAAGAAAATGACTATCCACAATAAATAATTAAGTAGAACTTTTATATGCGCGTTTTAAATCTTCTAGTCTTGAAATATTATAATACTGATCGTTTCATATAATCCAGATTTAATTGTGTATAATAGATAAACGCTCAATCATGAAATATCTTAAGGCGATCAATCATTAATAGCACCTACTGTATAAAAATTTGGATCGTTATTTATTTTAATATGCTATCTACTCAATTTGATGTACAAATTATATTTCGAGTATCAATAATATTTTTGTCAATATAATTTCAGTGATAATATAACGGATATATTTTAAACTAGATGTAGATAAATAAAATTTATTGTTTGAATTGTCTTTTAATTCCTTTCATCCTTTATTGTTTAATTTCCTCAAAAAATTCCGCTGAAATGAATTTTTCTTTTTGTAATGGATCTTCGATTCTCGAAACTTTTACTTGCTTTGTTATTGTATTATTATTATTATTATTATTATTATTATTAATTTTTACTGTTATATAACATTGAGGTGTAAAATAACACATTTACTTAATTGAATAAGATAAATTGTTTTTTTATTTATTAGTACCAGTGAACAAAACCTTGATAAATGTTATTAAGCGTTATTTATAGAAGGGCGTTATCAAAATTTTATTAGTAGCAAATATTTTAATCAGGGAGTAAAAAAAGTAAATAATAATTAATTAAATTTGTAAATGATTTTGTGGCGCTCCCAGTTGACCATAGAGAATGGATATTCACCCGGTTTAAGTAAATACCAAGGTAAAATATATAATTAACTCCACTTTAATAATAAAGAGTGCTTGCTCTCTAAGTCTGAATTTTTTTATTTCTAATATTAAGTTGGATATAAATTTGGATTTCACCCAGGCTGTGTAATTTTATTTTGTGCATAGGATTCAGCTCCTAAGCAGATGGATGCACTATTTGGCAACGTTTTGCCTTTCGTTGGGACTCATTAAATATGGTAAAAGTTCAAATCTAAAATTTAAAGATAAGAAGGTTGCAAACGTTATCGAATTGTACGTTAGATCGCATAACATCTGAATTCTTAACGTGGCTATATCTGTAAATTCTTTTACTTTTTGTTTGTTCTCGTAAACATTTGTTTTATAAATAAAAACTATCAGTGAACATTAAATTTTATGCAACAAGTTTCTTTATCCTATCGGCTCTTTTCTAAATTCACAATTATTGTATTTATCCCACGGCTAAGCCTTTAGATTAGAACTATGGGTTCCACCTCTAATTTTCTATGGACTGTCTCCTAAAACTTTCTTTGATAATAGCATCAATTATCGTTTTTAATCTGGTATATAAATTTTTCATTTTAGTCAATCTGGACTTGTATCAAATATTTTCGCATTTATAATTTCTTTTAGCATAAGAACGCTTTTTGGTAGGCGACTTTAAAATTTCATTGGTTTTTATTGCTTGTGATAAAGTAGTAACAGTAGAAATATTTATATTAAAAGTGTAACTGCCACAAGCTTAAATAATTTAATGTTCTTATTAAAAATATACATTTTAAATTGACACACTTCTCTAACAAAGAATTTTTGAGTTCTTTACTTTAATAAAATAATAATAAAATTAATTTGCATATTTTTAAAATCTTACAAATTTTATTTAAATTATGCTATCCCTCCCTGATTTTTGGACACGCGAGCTAACTTAGAATATGCAACTAGAATTTCAAAATTTATTTGCAGTATTTTATTGAAAGAGTCTTTCTTCCTGTAATTTAGAATAAATGGGATCAAATAACACACACATCGAACAGATTTTTAGACGATTTCTTTTTCCAGTGTAATATTCGTTATGCCATTCGTTCATTTTTAAACCAGTTTTATACGAAAACCAGTACTGTGTTCAGAGTAAATGTTATCAAACACGAAAATCTTTTGGTCGCAGTCATTTTAAGACGAATGAAATATTCGACAGTTTATTTTATTTTTAAGGGCTTTAAATAGAGCTTGTAAATTACTCTTTTGCCTTATACAGTTGTATAAAAAATATCTTATTAACATTCATATCCAAAGTAAAAGTCACTTCATCTTTTTAAAATACTTTAATGATACTTTATTGAATTGGATCTGATAGTATTGAATTGGTTTCAAAATTTTGTTTTTTTTTACAGGCCCTAATGGATGAATATGGTGGACCAAATAGTGTCAGAACACAGGTCAGTATTATATTATTTTTCTATATTTCATGTTTCATTTGCACAAGTAGGAACGAATTATTGGTTAAATTGGAAAGTATATTTTTTGTATAAAATCTTATAACCAACATAAAATAGAAGATCAATAAAAAAATTGGGGAAGAAAATTTAAATAATTAATATTCAAAATTAATCTGAGATCGGAAATTCGGAAATTCATTGAAACGTATCTATCCTATGGTAAATATTTTATTTTTAAAATGATTTTTTGTTAGGTTTACTTTTTCATTTATAATTTGATTAAAATCGATTAAACACTGAATTAGTAGTAACATGCCTAAGAGCGATACTGCCAAATAAATTTATTGTATTTTTTACGTCAATTAGTTTTGTGAGATTATCAATAAGGTCATACTAAGCGTTTACGCTGATATTAATTAATCTTTATTGCATAATTGTGCTAGTATAATTACTATAATATGCATTCCTTAATAATTGCAACCTATTTTAATAAAGAATTCAAGATATGGGTTTTAATCACCTCAATGATAAAGTTATGGTTTGGAAATAATTTGGTTTGTAAAGAAATCAGTGAATATTTAGTTTTAAGAGACTGAAGGATTGCTGTAAATACATTTTTCTTTAAATACAAGAGTCATTACTGACAATAAAAAGAATAGTTTTAATTTTCAAAATATTTCATTATGGTCCTATATTTATTTTTTCTATTACATGTAGCACAAAAAGTATTTTGATGGTTTGTAATGTTTATAGTGTAAAATGTGAGTTAATATCCTCATCTATGCCATGTATTTCACGGTTCTCTGATTATTTATTTGTTATTACACTGTTGAATACTTTTCAAAATTTACCGATGACGTTAGATATTCGACAAATTTGTAATGATCGAGTTATTTGAAACGAATACTAAAAATAAGAACGCATGTAAGCATATTCTCAACAAAGATTGATAAATTAATTAAATGAACATTAACCCTAAATAATGAGATATATACCCGGCTTGCCCAATGTTCCAACAAAAATAAATATGCTTGAAGATTAGTTGAATTGACGTCATACGAACCGTTGCTAGACACGTTTCGCTTTGCGGATATTTTGTTTTTGTACCTCGTACGTGAGGTAGTTGCAGAAAAAGTGCTTTTTTTAGGTTCATTAATCTCCCTGTACGACTGAGTTCGCCTTCAAGAACGCTGTAAAAGGGTGGTTATGACCTTCTAAGTAATAATCATTTTCTATATCATTAATTTGGAGCCAAAGATATTTACGGTGAAAGAAAAAAAAAATCTTGAAGTGTCATTATTTGAGAAATAATAAGGCATGCCGTTGCTTGTGTCATTTTAGGTGTTCCAAAGGTGAAAAATTACTAGCAATTTATCAGTATTTGTATATCAGATTCGCCTTCGGCTAATTTTTAATAACAATACACATTAAGTTCAGATTATTATTAAACAAACTTAAGAAAATCGCTATATACCTTTATACGACCTTGTACTTTTCTTTGGTTATCGACCATATACAGGTGATGTCATAAATTCGTGACTAAAGCAGGAATAGACGACTGAACTCAACACTGTTTATTATTTTTATACATATCGGAATTGATATTACGTATTGAATCACTTGAATTAGTTTTTGTTTTTATTCGCGAAACGATTTTATTACGTATTGATTTCATGGAAACAAATATAATTATTCTAAACATATACCTACATACATAAAACAACTGTCCTAGAAAAGCTTTGTTCAAGGATCACATCCTGGAAAAAGCCCGATTTTCGTTGAACGATTAGGAAGTTATATATTTAAAAAAATTGATATAATGATCGGTTAGAATATACGGATAATTGAAATACTTCACATCAAATTAACGAAAGAGTTCCTTATGTCTAAAAAGATTGACACGTCTCATAAAAACATTGTATTGCAACGAGTACGTTTTATTATTAAGTTACTTACTTCACTTTGATTTCATTAGTCGGAAACGTCAAAATCAGTTACGTGCATAAGTACATATATAGATATATCTCGACAAACCGGCAGACCAAGCCCAGTCGCATTAAACCACTTTCTTTCCATAAATTATCGGTATTATAATAAAAACGCGATCTATCAGTATCACACAACATGGAATAAGAACGTATTCGACGATTTATAAACCCCACGAGGTTAGAAAGCCCGAAATAACATCGAAAAATCCGTCTAGTTGACTTCCGAAAGTCTATATAAGTATAGACGTTCCAAACGAAAATTACTTAAAACAGTTAATGTCGCCAAATACAAAAACGAGGCAGAAATATTTTGTTTTTGACTGTTATGGACCCAAATTATGATTTTTAAGGCAATCATCAAACACTTGATTGTGATTAGATTGTTAAAGATTGCAAAAGTTAAGAAGAAAATAAAATATTTAGAAAAATCAGGGTGTTCAGAAAAATAATGCGTATGTTTATGGATGAGATACAAAAACGTATGCAGAACAAATATATCTTATAAATTTTTTTTCTAAAGTCAGCAGTTTTAAAATAAATAAATATTAGTATTTTAGATCCATCCAAATACCATTTATAATCAAAACAGAAATGAAAACAGCAATGAAAATTTAGGACAAGAAAATCCAGTAGTATCAGAGAGGATCTACAATAACAAATTAAAGAATCACAAGAGCAAATTAAGGAATTAGAAGAAAAAGCAAGAGTAAATTGCAAAAACAAATTAAATCCTTACACAAGCAAATTAAAACAACTCAAGAGCAATTAGAGCATCAGTTGAAAAACACAAGCAAATTAAAATCTCACAAGAGCAAATTAAAGCCATAGAAGAAAACATGATAAGAAAAAATTGAAAGTCTAAAAATAGAATTAAAAGAAGGAATACAATCAAAAATTACAATTCTCAATAAAATTTAGAAGGAGAGAAAATATAAAGAAATAGTTAAGTATATAAAAAAAATGGACAATAAATGATAATATGAATAAATATGGAGTTTCAATAAAAAGAAGAATATGCTGAGAAGTAAGTAAAATCCAACTGAATAATGAAAAATGAAGCATTAATTAAATATGAAATGAGAGTGGTGCTAGACTGCATATAAATATAATATAAATAAAGAAAAGGTGTAAAAAACTTTAAACCAAATCATATCTAAATTCATACAAATTAAATAAAAGAATAATTGAATAAATTAGTGCAAGAAGGGAATCACAAGGATTCAGAATTAGTTAGAAATTCCAATTATAAAAAAAGAATGCAAACAACAGTTAAAGATTATATAAAAAGAATAAAAAAACATACGAAAATAGCAATGTGGAAAAAATAAAAAAAAATATTTCCCAAAGCAAACATATCAATGTATAAAAACTATATTTGAATTTAGTAATGATCCTTGTGTAAAAGTTGAGAAGAAAATAAGATATTTAAAAAGTATATAAAAAAATATTGTAACAATAGATTTAAAAAAAAAGATTATAAGAAAGGGCACAATTGACATCTTTATCGATTTTATCTTCGGCTTTTGTTTTGTCTTCTTCCCTTTTTTTTTCTTTGCATTTTCGTTCTTTTATTTTCATACGATGCACTTACACTTATTAGAATTAAAATCTCTATAATAAATACACTATGATTCAACTAAATTGATTGGATAAACTATGAGTAGTTGAACTGATCAAAATATTTTTTTTTTGCAATTTATTTAGTTCAGATGTAATGACGAATGTTTTTGTTTGCATTGCATTTCTTAAGTAGATAAACTTTTCCTTATTTGGAGAAAGAATGTTGTACTATCGCTAGTTTAGATTGTCAAATCAATTTGTTACGTTACATTAATTAACTCTTAATATCAGCAAAAATGTTGCCTATTTTTCCAGTGAATGTACGTACTTCGTGCTGAAGAAAATCTTTTATATTTTATATTTTGTAAATATTTTAATAAATATCCGTTGAAAAAAATAGGAACCAGTACTCGCGGTGTGTAAATAAAAGCTGGTTATTTTCAGAGAGTTCCTCGATGATGTATAAAAGTCACGTTGAAAATCTACTGCTATATATTTTATTGTGTATTTATCAAGTTGAAAGAAATCTATGGTATACACGTGTTTTCTAAAATAAACGGTTTTTTAACATCGACTCCCTTTCATGATATATAAAGGGACTATATTTAGAGTTAAGTAACCAAACAATACACCTTTATCTGAAAAAACGAACGTGTTTGTGAGTACATCGTGCTATAAAGATTCCTGTCTCCAAAAATCATAGATAACGAACGCATAAAACTAGAAACATTGTTGAAAGTAAAAAAATATTTTTTATATATTATTTTTTCACCAATTTCACCACCTCGTAAAAGATTAAAATCGTTAGTGGGTTTTAAATTTATTAAGAAATAGATTTTGTTTTCTTAATTTGCGTGCCAAAGAGTCTTGTATGGACAAAACATACCTACTGATTAAAACTTTAATTACATTAAGGATCAGAAACTGCACAGATCTTGGCAACCTGATATTGCCGGGAAGAAACGTGATTTACAGCGATTGGGGAATTTTATAGGCTCGACCAGGAATTTTTATAAAATTAAAACTGCATTTTGTAAATTTCTTTCTTGTTTGGTAATTTTCCAATTATTGAACGTTGACTTGGACATAAACGGTTTCATACGTAAGAAGCCAGGTGTAGAAAAATCAATTTAAATGACAAGATTAACGATAAACCACTTCAAAGAAAATTGATAAATGTTTATATAAACATTATTAATCTTTATAGAGTATATTTAGTGACTGTCGAAATCGTCGCGCTATCAACACACGCCGAAAATAAATTAATTGTAATTAATTTAAATGTTATATTAGTGTACAAAGAACGATAAAAATAATCGTTCACGTTTTTTGTTTCACCGTGCTTAGACGATAAACAGCACTTTAGCGTGTTTATAATGTTTAACTTAACGTCTAAACACTAGTTGTTAATTTGATGAATATGTACGTAAGCTTAACTAATATACCAGAGAGTGATTACTAATACAGGGTGACTCTTAAAAAACAGAAACAGGAACTCTTTGAAATGAATTTATATAATTTATATATTTTTAAAAATTGTATAAAATTATAAATATTAAATTTTATACAGAACTCTAGTTTACAGTGATAGAATAGTTATTATAATTGTATATTCGAACTCGCACTGTATTTGATAAACTCTTAGTTTTTTTATGGAAAAAATTATTTATTTAAAATGTCTCCTATAGACGAGGAAAAATATGTACACTCGTGACATTCAAGAATTATTTCTAATAATGTGAAAAATTCAATATACACATAAAACCTTATAACACGAATAAACAAAATCGAAGAAATTTTCAAATTGTCATTAAGAAAGCAAATATGTACTCAAAAAAACGGAATTAATTCTTCAATTTATGAATTAAGATGATGAAATATTGTCAACATGTATTACGTGAAAAGAAACAATATTAAAACCGATTACTAATATACAATTCAATAATAAATCATTTAATAACTCTGTACACAGTTTCTGGAAATAATGGAAAGTATGAGGGTTAGTCAAATAATAGCAAATACGTCTCAATCATAAATAACAACCCAATAATATGCTAAGGGTGCGGCCCTAACTCGAAAGATCCCTAATTTATTTCTATATTAAAAAAATATTGCGAACAGTTCTAGATGAAGTCCACCCATTTTTGTGGTAAAATAATTTTATTTCAAGGCTTATATGTAGAAAAAAATTCATAATAATAGTTCATTTTGATAGCGTTTAAACCCCAAACACAAACAAAATCTTTTTATCTACAAACATCTATTAAAATGTATTAAATTCGATTAAAAATAAATATGTCCTACATTTAAATGATCTCAATCTTATTTTATTTTCTATGAGCAACCAAAATATTATTTTTGATAGCTACGAAAAACTTTCAAGAAACTTGTTTTATTATTCTTTGTTTATCTAAAATTTTGATTATTTCATTTAAAATTATTTCTTACTGATATTTAATTTGAGTAATACGTATTATTTTGTTTTTTAGTATTAAAAAGTTTATAAAATTATTTACAAGATCTGGTAAAGCTCTGTTATAGTCTAATTATTTGTTCTGGTATAAGATAGAAATTTAAAAAATGTACGTTTTCCAAAGGCGCAATTTTTCAAATTATTTGCAATTCTAGGTGGTGATCCAAAAAATTATAAGTTGAATCAACTATTTTTTTTTTAAATGAAATGTACGATTTTTTTTTTCTGATAAAACAGCTTCTTAACGACGATTTCTTTCAGCCTCTTTCAGTAAAGAAACTACTTTTTCTGTGGTCAAGTTTATTTTGAAATACACTAAAATACTGAACTAATATTCAAAATAATAAACTACAAACTATAGAAAAATTTTTTTTTCAAAGCTTGTTTTCTTTTTAAAATTCATCGAACAATATTTTAGATTTGATATTATAGTTAAATTTACAGTTTTGAAGTAACTATTTCATTTCATTTTCGCATTATAATTTTAGTACAATGTGAAACTATAATTTTAGTATTTATTTAATTTATCCATCAAAATCAACCTAAACAAAATTAGTATGACTGAATAGGTATTTTCAGCAGGTTTCAAACGAGGTGTCACTTACCATATGGATAATCTACCACTAATCTAGGAAAAAATGAGTCATTTTGTAGATAAATGCCTTTTTTGAATTTACTTTTTAACGACGACAGACAGGTATAGGAAAGTATATGCAAAAATCGACGAGTATAAAATTCGCCATCCGTTGATGAATAGTAATACAGGGTGTTCCATTTGAAACATTTGAGAAGGCTTTCCTGGAAATTTTTAAAAGACGAAATTAATGTTTGACCACCCTGTACAAAATTAATAATTAAAAATTCCTCAAAAAAATCTTTGGCCTATTGGCTATTTGTAGTTTTGTAAATTCTAACGTTAAGTCTGAGAGAGCAAAGCATTTTTAAATAGGAGTATGAAAATGTAATATTTTTGAGTAACATTTTTTTTTGAAAGGGGTGGGATATTAAAAATAATATTTTGTAGGTATGTACTAATGACTATAGAGCATGTAAAAATGTAAAAAAAGTTGGGTCATTCCATCAAAAAAAAATTAAGTGATTTGCCTATTTTACCACCCCGTATACATGAAAATAATTTTAAAGTATTTGGTTTTGACCGCCATTGACAGATATCCTTCAAAAAAATCGATAAGTTTTGAATAGAATAACGATAGAGAATATGCAATTACTTACCGATGATGCAGATACTGCAGTAAAAATAGCAGAACTTGGCAAATATGATGCAGTAAGAAAAATAATTAAATCTGAATTAAATTTATCGTTTGATTTGTTGTTTAAAAAGAAAAGAGAACAATACGAAGTTGTATTTAAAAAGTTTATGGACTGGTCCAAACAGAAGAACGTGTCACGAAAGTATTTTTTTAGTATATAGGATCAAAATGGTTGAACGTCAAAAACAGATTTTAATAAAATTGTGTTGATTTTAGACTGTCCGAAAGAAATATAATAACCGATTAATTCTTTTGAAAAATATGCTTTTTTTAAGTATTAAACGTTAAATGAATAAATCCTGTTCTGGTAGAAAGTAGGTATGAAGATCTGCATAATTTTGTATTCGATCATTCATACACTTGGTTGACTCATCGGTGTGCTATCGCGATTTTCTCTGCCAGTTCCGCACTCCTAATAAAACATATTTTTGTAGACACGACCATTAAGTAGAGAGTGTGAAATGGCGTTTCTAAAAGACGCCAACGCGCCAAGAAGTGCGAGGAGCTGACTGCGACTAATATCGACTATTTAAGAAAATGGCACATCATTTGTGTTATATTATTAGTACGTTTGCAGCGAGAATTAATGGAGTCTGCTGATTGCTATCGGCGTAACACAATGAGCCTTCGTCTTTACGCTATTAATATTTTGGTATAAAGTTATCTTTAATCAAATGTAGCTCGAATCGTTTCGATTTTAATTTCAGCTTCTTCTCCTGAATTCAAAACCGAAAAATTGTCAACAAGCCAACCAGAAGCTTCATTAAATCTCTAATAATCCCTTCTAACCTTTAGGTATAAATTTTACAGTGTCAATCCCATCGAATTGCACAATTCCAAAATCCCGTGGAGTCAAAAATCGTTTTACCTCTTTGATTTATCCCCTAAAACTAGAGAGAGGTCCTTTCCTGAGTGCAGACACCCCTCAACTCCCTCCCGCTGTTAAATCCTCAAGAGATTATTGCTTTCAACAAAAGCAATTCCGTACCGGGTCTATTGTCTGGTTCGCAGTTAACACCAATAACTGAAATGGTGTCGATGTTGTTGAATGTGATTGAAATTTAAACAGCTTTAATCGTTAATATATAATGGTTTAGATGGGTGTGAGAATATCCAGTTCCAGCAAAGTACAAAGAACATAATTGACTTGTCATATGAGTTTCTATTCTATGAGAAGGTTAAACAAAATTTTTTGTCCTCGTTGTTTTCCTCTATCTTTTACTGGTCGTAATGTTGATTATTTCAGTTAAAATAACTTCTTGCTGATATTTTGATTGTTTATATTTCGACTCTATTAAGTTCATAAAATTAAATATAGGGTTTTGGGCTAAGTAGAAAGAAAAAAATTTGAAATTATTTGCAATTCTACATGGTAGGCCAAAACCATGTAAGTCGAATGATTGAACCCAACTTTTTTAAAAGAAATGGTCCGATTTTTTTATTTCAAAGTATATTACACTTTAAATTATTCATTTCTAAGAAAAAAAGAAAAAGGAGAATACACATTTAACGATTTATAAACCAATATTCAAATCTATACTAATATTGGGAACGAAAGTTGAACACTAAAACCCGCTTCTTTGAAAGCAGGTAAAATCCTGATTTTTAAATTTTTATCTCATACGGAAACGTAATAATTGAAGCTTTGTCGGACCCTGTATATAAAATGTCAGTTTTAAATATAGATGATGATCTAAGTGAGCTAAAAAATAAGGTTTACATGGACATAAAAGTGAAATAAAAATTGCTGTATTAAAACTTGCTCTCTTAACCTAATAATCACCTATTAAAACAATTGGGAACAATTTAAATATAACTTTCTCAAAACTATAACAGACCAATATGTTAAATAAGAAAAATAACAAGTGTTTTTATAACAACTTGATATTAATCTTTTCTATTAATTTACAAGGCCTATTACAAAATAATAACGTTTTCCTCTAATAGAATTTTGAATAATAATTACATCACCTCATTTTTCAAATTTTAACAGTGTCAACTATTTCAACTACACCTACGAACTAAGGTGGAGGTCAACGTTAGTTTACTACGCATTAATCTCTTGTAAAATCTAAAAACTACTTATCATATATAATTATTTATAGTAAAATACCGAGATCAAGGTTATTAAATCTCGTCTCGTAGCCAGAAAAGGGATTGGAAGCCTAAAAAATCACAATATTTGAAAAATATTTTTATAATATAATATTTATTTAATTATTAGTCACTTCTTAGTGTAACAACTTCGCTTCGTGTATTTTTCAAGAAAAATACTTACACATATACAATTAGTTATGTAAAATAATTCTGGTAAATTGATCGAGTTTATAAATAAGAATCGCTCATTCAACAATTTCAGAGGAAAAAATTTATAATAAAATTGAACGGGAGGAATTAATGGAAATAATTTTTAAGTGTAATATTACCGCTTGGAAACATTACTTTCATATTATAAATAAAACATATTAAAAAAAAAAACGTTTTTTCAGCTTTTAGGCCCATAGCTTTAATAATGTTTGCTTGGAAATTCGGTTTCGTGCTATTTATTTTCAATTGATTATGTTCCTTTGTCTGAGACTTGGAATATACTTTCTTATAAAAATCACATTCAAAAACGTGTTCGTTTTTTTGCTTGCTTTTTAACTAAAATTTTTTTTGAATATCTCATTTCTAGTCCTCTTCGTCTACCTACATTTTTCTATATTCCATTTTTACCTTTTTTCCTTCTTTCTTTAAACTTTCCATTTTCTTTCTAATATCCTTTTGGTTCTATCTCTTTTTATTTTTTTTTCTTTTTTTTTTCTTTTTTTACTTCTTTTAATTTATTCTTATTCCTAATGACAATGTTCTTATTCATCGTAGTTTGCGTTTCTACCAAATCCATTTTTTCTCACAATATTATTGCTGTTTTGACATTTGGTTTAAATCCCAGATGTTTCTATATTATGTTTTCTGATGTTTTTCTTAATACTACTTTGTCCTCCGTGTTGGTTTTTATTCCTTACATTGTTTCTTCTTTCATTTTCCATTCTTTTTATTTTGTCGTTCATTACCTTAATCTGATAATTAATAAATAATAAAAATTTTAGTATTTTGTAATTCTGATTATTTTCCAAATTTGAATATATTGTAGTAGGATTTTTATTTTTTTTAAATTTGAAAAATTGATAAGCCGGATTGATTTGATATAAGTATTATTATATTTCAAAATTAATGAATTCTGATTTGGTAGTAGTTATAAAAATGTTTAAAATTATCATATAGTTGTTTGGATCAAATTTTAGTAAATAGAATCCAACAATAAGAATTTATTTAAATATAGCAAATAACATGAAACTAATTTAAATAGAAAATTTTATGGTTAATCGAAGGAATAAGTGATTTTTTTTTGTATTTCTGAATAAGAATAGAGAAATACAAAATTGGAAACTTGTCAAAAAATAATTTCCCCAATGAATTAAAACAAGATGTTATTTGGTTAGTTCACATCAAAACATATTAATTAAAATTTTAAAATACAGCTATGCGAATTTTGAATAAAATTAAAATATTAACCATGTTAATATTGTTGAATTCACTTTATAAGGGATTTGCAACAAATTATAAATAAAATTAAAAACATTTATTTGTTGAATTATCAAAAACTTGATTTAGAACTATATTAAGGAATTTAAAAAAAGAATATATTGCAAGTATAAAAAACTATTATTGGTATTGTACAGAAGAAAGAATGAAAAAAGAGAGCTTTCTTAATTTATAATTATATTTTTGTCAGCTATTATGTATGTAAAGATATCATAAGTTAAAATGTAGGAATATTGTAAAATTTTTCAAAATGTACGACAACTTGTTAATATTAGTTTTGTTAGAGTGTTTACAATTTGTATTACTATAAATAATAAAAACAGCTCTAATAAGACAAATTAATTCATTTAACGAATTTGCATAATAAAAGGGTTGTTTCAAAATAAAAGTATTCTATCAATTTTCTTATCATTCTTGAATCTTTGAATTCCAATTCTATATCAAAATTATTCATTAAATTTTTGTAGTATGTTGAAACATAAGATATTAACTGATCTTTTTACATACATCGTTCACATGGGTCCTATTAATTTATTAAATACAAAGATTCCGAAACAATCACATTTTGCTTGCAATTTTAATAATAATTACATTTTATCTCGTCCATTATACTTTATTGATTTAACCCGAGTAACACCAGGTTGCAGTTCTTAGATTTTTATGTCAACTCTGTTGCATTTCGTGTTGCAAACTTTCATACTTGTGTAACATAAACTTCATTTAGCCATCAAAATAAACTCTCGAGTTTGCTAAAACGTGGACGCGTGTTCTTCGTTTATTTTCATATTAGAGCAGCTGATAAACTCTTCGATTTCATAATTGCAATTATTCATATATGCTTGGCAATTATTTAAGTATAGAATGTTTATCTGGATTTGCTTATTTTTTTATTCGTGAAAGTTGGCGATATGGCATAATGTAAGTGCGTTTAATGTAGCTGAAATTAATGTTGTTTACGGATGATAAACGAACACAGTACATATATTATGACTTATGACTAATTCAATTTTAATGTTTTGAACGTCAGTCGAGGATTTTAATTGTATGAAAAGATTATTTTGATACTATATTAAATTACTATTCGGTGAAAGTAACGTTTATTCGTTTTTATACTTTTCTTTTATTCTCTGATTATAATAAAACAGGAAACTAATATATCACTATATCAAATAATTATTCAATACATTGTATTTTCAGTTTCAGTAAAATTCCTAATGTACTTATATATAACTGGGAAAAAATTTGAAAATTGTCATTAACAGTTGCCAACTGGCAAAAATCCAACCTGGTCTCTGTTTAACCTGAACGCAAATTTCGAAATAATGTACGAACAATAGAAGAGGCAAACGTATCATTTTACAAAATAAACAAAATAACGGAAGAAGTTTGTGCGATCCCTATAAAATTTTCCTAAAGCAAAAATAACCGTGGATGTAATCGCCGATTTAATTGGATCCTATCACCAACACTTCAAATTGAAACGTAATTAAATTTAACCATTATAATTAAAATATATATTAAATTACATTTTCGATGTCTCAATATTTAAGTTATACAAATTTTTTAATACTCCATTTTTTAAAAATCCATTGTATTTATTCCAGTGGCCGTAAAATAATAAATCTTATTAATTTTCCATAAAGATTTATTGATTAAAATTGACGGCAGTCGTTTCATATTTAAAACTGCTTATCTTAGAGAAAATTGTTATTAATATCCTATAAAATTTTATGCATCATAAAGTAAACGATTAAATGAAGTTCTACCAGTGTTCTCTTTTATTAGATCATATTGAACATTTTTTGGAAAATCTAAAACAAAATAACAAGTATTACATAAAGTATTAGATAAAATATTTGGAAATATCATTGTTGCAACTTTCATTGTTCAATTTTAAATTAGGTGCAAAAAATTATATATTTCTATAACATAATATCCAACTTATATTTCAAATGTTCCTAAACGAGACATAAATTTTCAGACACAAAAAGCTGATTTGCATAAATATTGTATTTCGTGTAGCTGATGAGAAAACGTTGAACTCTAATTTAGTAACCAAAATGCATAAATAACAGCAAAAACACTTTCTCCTTTTTTTTTCTTTTCGAGTGACCCTGATCGGCAGGTCACAGATTTTTAATCAAACAAAAGACACACGATTGTATCGATATTAACAAAAAAAGAAGATTTATAATGAATTTCGAACAGAGAGAGAGCGATAAAACCATCATAGTGATGTTAAAGGCCAACAGAGTGGATAAAATATATACACTTTCATTGAAAGACTCAGAATATTTTAAAAAAACAAAAATAACCGTTTCATGTTTTTATAAAAAAATTGGGTCGAAAATTGCAAAAAGAACCACAAAACATAATTTATTCAATTTTGAACCGAAAGAGGGTACTAAAACCATCATATGGATGCCCTAGGCCAAGAGAGCGATTAAAATAAATAAATTTTCATTCTAAGACGGACCATATTAGAAATAAAAAATGTCTCAACATTTTTTTACGAAAAATTTGGATCGAAAATTGCTAATAGACATAGAAAAAATGTATATACTGAATCTTAAACTTGGAGAGGGTAATGAAACCAACATCATAGTAATGCCAAAGGTCAACAGAGAGCATAAAATTAATACATTTTAATTGTAAGTCTCAAAATATTAGAAAAAAAAAACAAATAAATTAAACGCCCCATGCGATTGTTTATGGAAAATTTGGAAAATTGCTTAAAAACATACAAAAAATATGTATACTGAATTTTGAATTTGTAGAGAGTAAAAAAATACTAGAAGCAAACAAGGTGAACAAAATAAATAATAAAGACTGAAAACATAAAAAAACAGATGGAAATATTTTTACCATAATTGGATGGAACATTACCAAAAAACACACGATTTGTACCGAGATTAATAAAAAAAGATTTACACTGCATTTCCAATTAGGAGAGAGTAGTAAACTTTTTAAAATTTTCATTCACCACGTCTATGAATATTATCAAAAATAAAAAAAATAAAAAAGCTTCTCATGCCACTTTGGGTCGAATTGTAAAAAACAGCCAAAAGAAAGATCTACACTGAATTTTGAACTGGGAAAAAGCCATAAATTCCTCATAATGATGTTAAACGCCAACAGAGTGGATAAAGTAAATACATTTTCACTGTGGCACTGAAAATATAAAAAAAACAGAAAAATAAATATTGGGTCGAAAATTGTTCTTAACACTTTATATAATTGTGCTATTTTTGGATGTATTGGATTATTTGTTTTATTTATTTACATTGTAAAGCATTTTATTCTATTCCTTATTCCTTATTATATCTTTTGTCTCAATGTGGACCTTAAATAAACAAATTCAAAAATATTGAAAAAAGCTGTATAAATACCACTAAATCAATTTTAATTTGTAAATTTTCAAAATCTCATTCGTTTACTCGCCAAACAATTAATTCTATTTAGACGAGTGTATAAATTTTTCAAACAACGCATCCCATTTGACGGATTCACTCTCAACTCTCTGTATGTACGTTCATAAATTATAATAAAATTTCTGATTGACTAATAACTGTTCCTCGACACACTTTGAAACTATTCAAACCATGTTTACACTTTATTATTCCATAGATTGATTAGTGTTAATAATTCAGATTTATGGTTTCACGAGAAATTAGCTACGTTTACACTGACAACTAAAACCGTTCTTGAATTTTGTGAATGAATGCAGTCTTAATAATAGTAGTAATAAAGCTTTATGGCCCGACAGGACGAAATGATTTAAAGGACAATTTTATTTAAATAATTATAAATAAATAAATACGTCAATACCTAAATTGGTGCTGTAATAACTTTGTCTAAGTGGCACAGAAGATCGCAATAAAAAAGCATAAGAATTTAATATGCTAAAAAATTTATAGTAAATACTATTGTGTAAATAAGATATACAGAAATGTAAGTTATTCTATTATTTAAGTTCTAAATTATCTACATTAAATCTGTTACATAAATTTTTGGTCATTGACCATTCATCTTGGGTAGATACCATCATTTATGAAACAGAGTTACTTGTAAAACCTTCTCTGGATACATGTTGCTAACCTTATAATTATATTCTGTTTGTTTTATTCTCAGTAAAAGAAATTACTTTACATTTAGAGTTGATTACAATTTTTAGATGATTTTGAAGTAGCTTAAAATCTCGACACTTTTTATGTCTATAAATATTTTCAAATAATCTGCATCCAATAATTTATTATAAGTAGTAGTAGTAGAAAATGGCCGATATTTAAACCTTACAGAATGCCTGATGTTGCAACATATTTGTTGAATTGAAATGACGAAATACCTTCTAATCCAGATATAATCTTGGATTTTATGTTTCTTAATTATTTTAAAAACTGCTAAAAATGGTCATGTTTTGAACGAACTCAACAAAAGTGGTTTGAAAAAATTAAGCGAATATTTAAACAATTTGTTGTAGATCTGTGACATATTCTTGATTAAACACGGGATTCTTGACATGCTCTTTTTTATCATGAATAAATAACCAAAATTGTTTGTACTCATTGTGTATTAATGCCTGAATATTTTTAATAATTTCGTTGTACGCGAGAGTGATCTGTGACTTTGAAAGTGTTTTTAAACGAGTGTATTCGTGATGGTATGCCAAATTAAATACTCTTATATTTTTCATGTAGTCTGGTTTTCTTTTTCATATTGTTAATTACCTCTGATGTATTCTATTTATGATATTCTTGTTTATGTGGTTTCAAAAGTGATACATGAGCATGAAAAATATTAAATAGGGAGTGAACAAATATCAAAAAGTAGATGTAGCTAAAACATACGTATTTTATTAGTAAGGGTTTCTTTTCTGAACGAGTGATGATAGTCAGAACGAGTTTTTCTTTGACTATAACCATTTTAATCATTTTTTGTAATATTTCTGGTATTTGTAATTTATGTTGGTCATCTTCAGGTTTTTTATTTGGAATTTCTATTCAGATTTAAACACAAATTCTCTATGATTCTCTCTCTGATTTTTTTTTATTTTTTTCGGGTAAATTATTTATGGATGGGGCTACTACATTCCTTCTATTTTCAGATATTGTAACGAATTCCTCTACAATGTAAACGTTGTCTGTAAATTTAAATTTAAACTAGTACTGCGCTCTATCGGTTACTGTCGTAAATCTTTACGGAATTCTGTTATACCGACCAAATAAATCGTATTAGTTGACTATTTGTGCGATAGAGGTCGAGTCTACATGTCTATTGATTAAGATTTTTATGCACAGCGCCAACATTTTTTTCACTTTCGAATCCTTAAGAATATTTTGTTTCTAATTAATGATTTCTAATGAATATTTATGTGGGTACCTAATGCTATACAGGGCGAAATACTTATTTCTAGTTTCTAAATAAATCAAAATATATTTTTAATAAAAGTATTTTCAATTATATATTGTGTGTCAAAATATGCTGTCAAATCTTAATTTCGTTATATCTTATTTAAAATCATAACTTTGATATATGCATATAGTTTGTATATTATTTTTACTACAAAAACCAATGCACGTCAAACAACATTTCAAATTTTACTGGAACCCAGTATTTGTGTATCAGTAATTCTTTTTTTGTATGAACGGTTTTTTAAAACTTATTTTTTTACTGCCGGTGAAATAGCACTGACAGTTGAAATATTATATCTAGCCTAACTAAATTAATGACGGTATAACTTCCGATCTGACAGTGGCAACATCGTAATCAGTTTGTTCAACAATACAAGTTTAGTTGAATACAAGTTATTTGGTCTAGATTTCTTCAATGGAGAGTATGGATTAGTCAATAGCAGATTTACATTTGTCCATAAATTTTTATTAAAAACGTCTGTAGATATTAATGAAATAGCTATAAATGTATACAAAGAATAATTTTCATATTTTTTTTACATTTGTACACGCGCATGAAAGCTCGTGAGTGTTCGTGTAGGATTCGGCTAAGTTCGGTTCGTTAATTTAATTCAGACGGTTTTTTATTAGATTATATAGTGTCAATCTTTTAGATAGAATGTTACGAACTCTGTATATATCTTGTACATTTTTTTGTGTTCCTTTTGTCTCCAATAATCTAAAACTATATTATTTATTTTTCACCTACTGAAAAGGTCGTTGTTTGATATTTTACCATGACATTTCACGGTGACTTGTGTCATTTGTGACGGTCACAGTTAATATCAGGTTTGTAGGGAAAAATCAACTTCATATTTCCGGTAAAAACTGAATAGTTTTTAGTATTTTAGCGCATAACAATATTTCTCAGATGCATCAGGACGCATAATTTAGGGTTTTTGTCTGTACACGGTGAGTCACGTGGAATTGTAACTTTTTCTATACCGGTAATTTAATTATAGATGTTACCTCATTGGGTTATTAATACACAGAATGATTTATGATTAAATTGGCTAAAAACTGCTTTTAGTCAACATTTTCCTAAAATTATAGTTTTTGCCACTATTTTTAACTATGTGAATAAATTTTTTATGGGATTTATTTTCCAGTTAAATAATATATTGTTAATTATTTTAGCTTAATTACATATTTAATCATTATGAAGGATAGCGATAGAATACAAATTGCCCATGTAAAATTTTCGCGACAGCTGTTTATTTTCTCGAAAATTTAAGTTATGAAAAATGTTTGAATACAATAAGTATCTGTTGTTAGTGGAAATATAACATGGATTTTACTAATAAGTGGCAAAAAGCCAAATAGCATAAAGATACAAAAGATGTTTTGTATTACGAGAAAACGTATCACATAAATTCTAGGGATATTTAAAGTTCAACACTGCTTTAATGATGATTTTTACAAGGTGATAATAATGACGGTATTTATTACCTTTAGGAAAATGTTTAAAATATAATTTGCTAAAATAACATCACTTTTTGTACAAATAGAATAAATGTGCAATCACATGATCGTTAATTTTGAAAATGTAAAAATATCAAGTGATATCATTAATAAATAGTAAGAAAAGTAATGGTCCTCTGTGAGAACCTCACGGAACTCCGTAATAATTGAAAATGTGTTGGAATAATAATGATTAACTTTTACTTTGGTAAATTTTGGAAAATCGTTAAATTTTAAGATAAGTATATTTTATCTTATACTTTATAATGGAGAGATTCCATAAAGTAAGGGTAGAAACAATTACAATGAATTTGTGATTTACTCTATCGAATGCTTTGAAAAAATCAATATTTTCAGTTTCTTAATAAAAATGAAAGGAAACATAATTAATTACCCGGTTATTGACTTTTATTTAAATGTAAATACAGAGAGAACCACAAAATATTTCGTAATGAGCTTCAGTTGCTCAAACCCATTACTTTCTTGGTATTATTATTTATTTTTTACGGACAACGTCCTAATTGTGGCATTTAACCATATTTCATGGTAATTTTGTAAAAGGCAGATATTGTGTCACGACATCTTATATATTCCAACATAACAGTAATAGTAATAATAGATGCAATTCAATTCAGTCATTTCACTTTCAGCGTTTTCTATTAAATAAACTACTTATAGATTAATTTCAATACGGGCATAGAACTTGTCGATAATTGCAAAACAGTCTGACTGAACAATGAAACAATTATAATATAATAAACATAAATATATTGCGACCCTATACCTGTTGCAACGGCATTGATTTACAATTCTGGGTGTTTAAATAAAACCACAAGGATATATTACTTATATTTATCAAACAAGGAAATCTTTAAATGCAACAAAAGTGTATTGTGTTTACACTTATCTTTTACATTATAATATCCCTAAAAAAACCTATTAACAGAAATAAATACTTAAGTAATATATGATAAAACCGTAAGTACGCAACACTTTTAATGAATTTGTTGTTTATGTTAACCGTATTTTTTTGATACGCTATTCAACTTCTAAAGTATAATTGTTCAAGAACACTTGTAACCTTTTTAACTAATTTAAATACCATTGTAAATATATCAAAAATTATCTATAGTTAACCTTTCCTATGAGATGTTATTAATTTTAAAGTAACAGTTAAGAATAATTGACTTATTTTTCTTGTATACTTTTTTTTTCACAATTACAAAACGTGCATAATTAGATTCTGACTGATCTTTAATAACCGATGAATAAGAATGGAATAGAAATGAAAATTAGACGACTCATAAAAATGTTTCAAGTAAATAAACTTTGCACAACTCTCTATCTAATCAATTTACTAACGTTACACAGCAGAAATAATATATAGTAATCATTTTTGATCTAGATTTAGGTTCTTCTGTAACTTTGCCCCAAGGTTTTGTGGTAAACACATACAGTAAGTCCTCTTAAATATTTGTATGAAATAGTAATAATAATAATAATAATATTTCTGTGGTAATTCAACCTCAAGGAGCAAATCTCAGAAGGTCTGCACGTATTGTGCAACGAAGGAATGACTATTATTATTATTACCTTTGGATTCAATTAAAAACAAGGATATAAATTATCAAATTTTAGGTCGAAGCTAAATAAAAAATTTGTGCTCCAAGGCGACTTCCAGCTTTAAAATATAACATATTGTAAATGAATATATTCTAGGGAAATGTAATCTGTGATGTGTATATTTACTATTTTAACAATTGTTTTATTATTAATACTGGAAATAAAATTCTTCATTAAAATTAGAATTAATTTTATGTATTAATAAAAAAATATTACTAGTTAAAAAATGATATTATCCACACTCTGACTAAATTTCAATTGAATATAAATCATAAATACATTAAATTCATATGGTATATCCTTTTAAAAAAATGTTTTGATTGATCAATTTTTTTAATTAACAAATGAACATTATCTTTAAATGGCATTGTGCCTTAATCAATTATTAATTTGTTATATTTAGTATAGTGAGGTTATAATATTTTGGAGATCGATCTGGAGAATTTTACATTTTTTTTCTAGAAGCTCTGGGAAACTCGAACACACAAGGTACGAGTAGTTCTTTCACAATGAACTGATGATGAAATTAAAACAGTTAGTTTTTAATTATTTATATTTATTTGCATTTTAAATATTTCAACGAGTTTGAACGATTATTTAACAGGACGACATAGACTCAACCAAGTCTAAAAACACTATTTTTTGTTAACATTCATTTAAAGCATTTATGGAATTCAAAGCACTATTATAAATTACTATCAACCTTAGGTTTTTTTTTAATTTATACATATTAATTGTACTGAATCTTTTTATAAACAACTAAGTATTTACATAAACATATTCTCTGTACATTTTTAAACTTTAACATACTTAATTAAGACTTCAAATTTACATTCGTCAACAGCTGTTCAAAGAAAGTTATAAATAATTTCAAAATTCTGCTTTAATTTTTTGGTCATATAAATTTATCTCTATGCCAAAAGTTAACATATCGTTTAATCAGTTTTCTTATTACTCTATGAGAGATTTGTTTCATATGTTTAGACTCTTGAGATAACTTTGGTCCTCTTTGGCTCTATAAGAAGATCCTAAATTTAAAATATTTATTGTTATTATTTATAAAAATACAGTAAATATTTATTGCACAATATAACTATTAATATAACGATTACCGGCCTTAATATTATATGAAATACATTTAATTGAAATAAGATTATTTTCCACTAAAATGCCGAAAAATGTCATTGAAACGGTCTTAATTCCTCAATTTTTCTGTTATTGTAAACTCTCGTAATCTATAACGATTCTTCTAAGATTTATAATGGAGCTCGCTCTGTAGATCTGCTGGTCTTTTATCAGAATTAATATTTGAATGTGGTATATTGATCAATTTTGAATTACCAGAACTTTCTGACAAAATATTTTTAAGGCAAAACACTTAAATTAAGATACTATTTCATTCATGTAGCAACTACTTCTCAGAAAAATAGAATAATTGTTGAGGTAATTGATGGGTTGAGGATTTATTTAATTTTTTAACAAAATTTCGTTAAAAATAAATTTTTTCATTAAAAAAAAAATAAAGAAAACAAATAAATGTATGTATAAATGAATACTTTGGAATACAAACGTACGCATAGTATGAAAATTAAAAAATTGCGAAATTTTGAAGATTAAATAATATACTCGTATAATACGTACTTTTAAATATAATTGTATCTTGGCAACGATGCACGAATAGTTTCTGTAATTCCTGGTTATAAAGCACACTATTTAGTTATTATTTTCCCACATAAAACTCGAACCCTCTAACAACTAAAATTTGTCTCACAAGTTGGATCGACGGATGTATTTTGAGAAAAATAAAAAATCGATTACCATAATGCGTAGTGGTTTAGACATATAAATTTTTTTGATACCATCCTGTACGAATATTTATTCATAGTCATGTTTTATTGGCCATAAAATGTTATCTGTCCACGCCACTGTCGGTAATCGCCATCACTAATCCTGTTGTAGAAAGGCATAATAATGTTCCGTGTACAATAACAGATTTAAATTATGCATTCATAATGAATATTTATCTTTGATTCTTATAAAGCCGTAAGCATTATTGTCTTAAATGTATTTTTATCGCAGCAGGACACTAAGACGATTTAAGTAAGCCCATTCCTTTTTATATTTTAACAAGCAAGGTGTGTGATAGTTGACTGAATATAAAAAAAAGTCTGTTTTTTGAGCTGTCTTGGTTTTCAAAATCGAAATATTGCAAATGAAATCATAAGTCATAAGTAGTATATTACACAACATGAGCTGTAAACAGCATTTTTCATTTGGCAGAAACGCAGTTTAGTGATAAACTTCAGATATTAATTTTTCTATTCTTTTTGATGTATTGAAAGAAGAAACTAAAATAAAAAATTATTAACCAACTTACCAAAAAATTGAACAGACAGTAACATTTTCAATACATTTCTTTAGGATATATTAAACTTTTTTCTCTGTTTGTGTGAGGGTAAAAAATACAATTTGCAAACAATTTTTTTACAAAATTTCATTTTAAAATAATAATAATAATAATAATAATAACAATACTTTATTATTTATAAGAAAATAAAATTGTATAAGATTCGTCAATTAAATAAGAAATTATTTAAAGTATAAAAAGAAAACAAAATAAATAAAAAAATAACAGTAGTTACCTATGATTCTAAAAATTCATGAGTACTTTAAAAGCAATTTTCTATTAAAAATTTTTTTCATATTCTTTTGAAAATTGACAAATTATTTGCTTCTTTAACAAATGATGGCAACTTATTGTAAAATCTTGGACCTATAAAGTTAGAAGCAGTGGAAGTTAATTTAAGCCTGGCAAAGGGTAAATAAAATTTTTGATTTTATCTCGTATTATGAGAATGAATATCATTCACTCTCGAAAAACTCAATTATTTATAAAAATAAACACAAATCTCATAGATATACAGGGTGGTCCAAAATTGTCGATAAAAATTTCTAGGGGTGATAGTTCACCTAAAAGTAATGGTACCTTTATAATATATAAAAGTGTATTAAAAAAATTATTTTTTTAAAATATCTTGAAAATGACAGAAAAACAAATCAAATTCTAGAGCTTCGCATAAACATACTTAATTTTATGTTATTAGTCATCTATTCTGACGAAGGAGTAGTTTTTGGCGGTAAATACCACTGATTATGTCATATTTTTTTAAATACGTAAATGTATAAAAACAATTTTGGTAATTAACATCCCCTGGCTTTTTTTACAACTCCAATCAATCAGTAAATTTATAGATCCCTAACTATTAATTTACAAAAGTGCGTACAATTTTTTTTTTTATTTGGGGAATATGGATATATTTAAGATAGTAAAATTTAAATTTATCAGAATTCAAAAATAAAATGAAATATTGATCAGATCTACTATTTATTTCTTTCTAAACTATCTTCCAGAATGACGTTTGTTTACGTTTAAAATTTTTATAGATAACAGCATCTGTTGTCGTAATTTAAACTGGTTATTAATGGAATTAAAATAAAATGTTCAGATAAATTACTGAGATTTTTTTAGCACAGGGAAATATATGATGTATGTGTAAATAGTACAATTATCGGAACTATAAAATTTTCCATAAATAATGTATTAAAATTAGTATAAATATTTTGCATTAAATATGCATTTGAATTAAAAATACATTTAATTATTTAGGTACTTTTCCATGTCTTGGAGCTCTTATAAAATTAAAAATAGGAAAACAAGTTTGATATTCATCTAAAAATAGCCAAATCTATGAAAACGGTCATGTAGACAGCGCAATTTGTCCCTGTTGTTCTTTCTAAGATTCAGCGATCATTTTCTGGTGTTTACATGTTTGAAAGCACGCAACTGAAGATTTTCTAAGGTATCATCGACTTTTCCAACATGATCTCTGGGGAAACATACACATGGACTGACTGACACGATTTTCAACTTTAAAGAGCAGTCTAGTCCTAGTGGACGACGTTGCCAGTATAAACTTCATAAAGATCCTTCCTCTAAGATTTAATCAGTAACTATATAACATTAAAAAAAATAATCTATAGAAATAAAACTAAATAAAATAATGAGGTCTTGTAACTATAGCAACTAATTTCAACCAGTAAATGAGTATCAAAATCAAAATATTATTTCATATAAATATCATAATTACATAAAAAAATATACTTCCACTATAGTTTGTTGCTATAATTAATTACCGAAAATCCTGTATTATTTGTAATCGAATCCAAGTGGCTCCTTCACCATTTTATTAAATTTAATCATTTATAATTTTAACTTTGACGATCCAAAAAAGAAAGAAGTTGTATGTTCTTTTAAGGAAATTAGAGAAAATTATTGTGAACAATAAAAATTATCTGCAATATTTACAAATAACAAATCCAATGAAATACAAAATCAAACAACTAGTTTCGACCCTTTAGGGTCATCTTCAGGTCAACTAATAACAACAATGTTAAAAATACAAACGTAAAAAGGAAACTCTCCTAATCTCTCACAAAATGAAACAAAATTATGAAACTAACTAAATAAGATATGCATGTGTTAAAAAACTATAAATACAAGTTATGGAACATATTTAATTGTATGTACGTCATTGTAACAGTAAACGAAAAACGAAAAAACATGTTAATTAAATTTGTTATAAGAATTTATAACCTATTTAATTTTTCATCCGGTAATATTATTAATAATATATAATAATTATATAAATTACATAAATTATAATTTTAAAGCAGAGCAAATTTTGTTTCAAATAATAATTAATAATAAATAAATTGTTAAATTAATAATTCCATTCCATTTACAACACCCAACGTGGGGCACTCTGTATTTTACAATAATATCTTTTAAAAATATATAATTGTGTGCTTTCTTATTAACGAAATTAGAATTATTCATTGGTTTAATTTAAGATCTTATTATTATTTCAATTCATATGATAAAGGGTTTCCAAATAATAAACAAAATATAATTATTTGTAAATTACAATCAAATTTACATTCTTATTCGAGAGACCGAATTTAATAATTTAAAAATAATTTCTGTCTAAAAATATCTTAAGATTGGGTATATCATTGAAATTTCTTATATAATGTTATATACATATATAGAATTTAAACATTTAATATGATGTCATATGTGATTGTGATAATTTATATTGTTTTCTCATTTAGGAACTAATAATGTTTCAGTAACTAATTTAATCGATAAAATTAATGAATTAAATGCTTTGTTACGTTTAAGGTATTTCTAATTAGTTTTTTATCTAAAAGTTGTAAAATTATTAAAATAAATGTGCATAATGGTAGAACATGCTTGTTTTAAATTAATAATATTTCGAATATAAATAACATATTTTTTTTTTTTCTCTTTTTTGGTCAAAACTCTAGTGCACACACAGAATCAACCTTCTATTGTGCCCTAAAACTCTGCATTTATATAATATTTATTTATATGTATATTTTTGTATGAATTCAATTTTATTATTATTATTTATTATGTTATACTTGATATTATTTTACTTTTATTTATTTATCTTTGAAGTATTTTATTAATTTATACGTTTTATAAAATTATTTTTTAATATTTTTATTTTTTTTTTGAAATATTGATTTAATTCAATTTTGATTAAATACCATTTTTCAAAATAAAATGTAAAAAAAATTGCTCTGTAAATGAGTTACTGTTGGGAAATAAATGCTATTATTATTATTATTATTATTATTAACATTATAAAAAGAGGGTCTGAAATTTCATAGTATATAGATATTTTGAGTAAAACAACTTGTTCTATTATTGAATATCATATTGTTAAGATTTGGTATTATAGGAAAAACTCATAAAATTAGCTGTCAAATAATAAAACGTAAAACAGTGAACAATATCAGGAAATTTAAAATCCACCCTAAGGTTCTATATTTATGGGATTATTATTTCATGTTTTTTTTGTTTTAGTTTATTTTATTTGAATTAATAATTTGTTGCACTTTTTTTTATTTAACAAATCTAATACAACTTTATCCTGAATTTTATTAAACATAATAAACAAAACTAACTTTAATATTCAACATTTAAAAGCATATTATTAGAATATATAATATTTTATTAAATTTACCTAAGTCGCATAAAGTAATTTCTTTAAATCGCGTAAAAATTTATGAAGAACATTTGATTAATCATTGAATAACAAATTTATAAATATTAGACAAACTTAATTTTTTAGCATTTGCTTAGTGAGTAGGTTAGAATTTAAAGCGAACAAAATTTAGGTTATTTCAAAATAAATCAGTTTTAAAAATATGCATCGCATACAGCGTATACCTAAATAAATTCATTTATTCAACCTATAAATTTCAACGGCTAGATACGATAACAAGTTAATTAGGTATGCGTTCTTAATTAGCAAAGTTATTTTCGCCACAATATAAAATAACATTTTTATTTATAGTAGCTGCTTAATTAACTTTGTTGATTGGAAGTATTTTGTTTAAACCCCCAAAAGATGAATAAGTTATTATAATAAAAATGTATATATTTAATCTTTATTCTTAAATTTTGTATTTTGGCGTGCAATAAACGAAAAGATTATGTTACGAGTTGTTGAAATCGTTATTTATGATGCAATATATTGTTAAATGTGACATTTTAATTGGTGAGTGAGGAAAATTTCGCTACAAATTATTTCAAAAAATTGCAACTTTCATGAATATTTCACATTTGCTTAGCAACTAAAGATTAAATGTTGATAATTACATACAACTTACTTTAATAATGAATTAAATTACCATTGTGATTTATTATTGTTTACCTAAAATATTTTTAATAAATATCCATTCAAAAGAAAATTGAATGCTTATAGAAATCGATGAAGCTTTAATTAACGTTAGATTTATGGACCAAAAAGAAAAAGAAAACAATAGAAAATTGCATAAAAATAGTTTGTCCAATGCAAGCAGAATAATGTGCCGGGAGAAAAATATTTTCTTTTATATTTATATAAAAATCGGAGGTACGAAAGTTATATAATCCTTTAGGATAAAATAACTTTTACCCTAAAGAAAAATATAGAGAAAAGCTTTTACCATTTTCAAGGAAAAAAGTGATGGGCCCAGTTAAAAAAAAATCTAGATTATAGTAAATTATTTTTTTTCAAAAAGCTCAAAATGAATATTAATATAATTTTTTTAAATGGGGTGTTATGAACATTAGTACCTTAAAGCGACTGTTTTAACACCTTAAAAATCGTTCTTTCGGTTTAACCCTTTTTTTAATATTTTAGATCATCTTCATGATTTTACCTACTAATAAAAAGTACCAATATATTTTATTATGAGTAACCCCATAAAAGAAATTTGTCTTAATCTAAAAGTCTTCAGAATGCTCTTTAAATCCTTATTTTCTTTTGGGCTGTAGAGTTTACATTATTTTGAAATTTGCTTTTAGTAATTCAATTTCAGTTAGTTTCATTTCTACGTACACTTCAATAATTCTCCTATTACTTATAATAATAATACAACAAAATAGGTCTTTTTGGCATCTGTGGTATATCATTAGCGAGCAAGCATAGGCCCAAGTACACCTCCTTGTGGTACTCCCTTCTTTAGTTTGTTTTGTGGACCAAAATCTACAATTATCGACTTCAGCAACGAGCAAAACTTACGTTATAATTAAAAACATCAGATACTCGGATCCCTGACGAATCCAAAAGATGAATCTAATACAAAATTGAAAAAAAAAGGAGTTTGTTGTTGTGTGGTAGGCAACATTGAATTCATTCAAAGATTTCAGAAAAAGGGAATGACTGCTCGGCAACTTGCGAAGAAAATATTTTTTAATCTAACTTTTTTGGTAAATTGTTTGCAGGAATACGGTTTACCCATTTTTAAAACTGCAAGAAGCTAAGAAACGCCCAGCATGTAGTTTACGAATGTCGATAAACAATTTATTTACGTTATAACAAAGTTTCACCGATCCGGCAACATTGTCTTATAGAGGGGGCCCTCACTATTGCCGATCGTCAGGAGTTGAATATTTTGAAGGCAGTCTTGTTGAAATTTTATCCCGCGCAATTCGCGGTTTCACAAGTAATTTTTACCCCGATTTCGAATTATCATCTCTTTTTTGGATGCCACTAATTTTCTTCAAAATTGCTGAAACAAAATAGTGCTATGTTTTTGTGGATTTAGTTTGTGATTTTTTTTTGTGTTGGTGGCTTTTATACTGGGACATTAGAAATTGAAAAATTAAAGGTACCGGTTATTTAAAAAATACTGCTATAACAAATTCTAATTTACAAAAACAATAAGCAAAAATAATTTATGAGTTAGGGTAAATTTATAAATATATAAGTAATGTTTTTTAACTGAATTTTTTATATATTTTTCAAATTCTTCTTTTTTAACTTAATTATATATATTATCAGTATTACTTTCTTGTAATTAAATATCCTATTAAAGTAGAGGTGTCTTATCGATTTTGTCTTTAAAGGACGTTAGTGGTGCATTTTTTTGAAATAAGATATGAACTTTATATTTAGAGATCTGATTCCAGTTCCCTGGGTAGTTTTTTGTAATTTGTACCGACCCGATATCGTGATAAATGCGGGAAACGAAATTGTATCAAAAATGTATAAAAATACGAGTATTTCGGTATTTTTTAACAAAATGTATCAAATAGAAATAACCAAACACGTTTATAAACATAATTGTTCTAGTTATAAATTTAAGCTGGCGCTAGAATTTTGAATTCATACAACAGTTAATATTAATTATTCCTTAAGTGTTTTGTTTTTGATTTGGATCAATTCGAGCAGAAAACTATAGAAAATAGACCAAATTTGTTTTCTCAACAGCATTGTATTTTTTTTTCTCCTAGTAGATACATCTCATAATCGCTGTAAAAATATCAAAAAATTATTTTTTGGCAGTTGGTAGTTGTATCTTCGATATATTTAATCAAAAAAGGAGCCTCTTTGCAATTCCTCATTATTATAAGTCCACCCTGTATGTACTGCTCATTTTTTGCTGCATTATTTCTATAAACTTGGCCTTAGATCTGCTGTGTATGTGGATATGGTTATTAATATTGATAAAAACATTTTTATAACCATCTAGTGCCTGAAAATAATAAATTAATTCTGGGGGAAATATTTTCAGTTGTTTATAAAAAAAAAAGGTTAGGTTAGATTTTTTTTTACAAATATAAATTAGGCTTTCTCCCACCTTGAATTATTTAGTGTTAAAGTGAAGAATTTTTTGGATTCAATTTGGGGTGGCTATTTTTAAATAATTAACAAAAATGTCCTTCCTTAGCTCTACATACTAATTAAATAAATAAAATATACGAAATAAATACTTTCTATTACCATTCCATTGATCTGTTTATTCAATTACGTTCTATACACAAATACACTATTAATTTTCGCCAACTTATTTTTGACAAATTGCATATATGTTTGCATAATATACATTTTCCATCAATTCAATAAATATGTAAAGCTACGGTGAGAAACTCATTAAGAATATGAATAATAATTTGTTGAAAATATATATAAAGTTTATTTATACTGCTAATGCTTTTCTAAAATATATTAAATCCAATAAAACATTTAAATACCCAAAATTGCTTTTAATAATCCTACCGTTTATCTTTGGTTGATTCAACTCTGGTTGTCAGTTTAAAGTAAATAAATTATCTAAATATTAATTACTATTTGCCAAACGTTATTGTCTTGATTTATGAGGGTATTTTGCAATGTTTACTGGATGATAATTTATTAATGGTATGATGTCATTATTCATTGATAAGCTATCAGAAACCACCATTGGCCGTCTAAGCAGTCACAAAAACAGACACTAACGTTTTTTAATGCATTTCAACTCTTTACTAATTTATTGGTACCCTCTGTTTATCGGAATTCAAATCTACAGAATCCAATGATATCATTTTGATTTTACATTTAAATTACATTCAATATGATGTCAACAAATGTTTTCGAATATAAAAAAACTGTCGACAATCTCGAACCATAATAAATCAAAGAATATATTTGTTATTGTTAATAATTTTCTGAAATGGTCAAATATTTTTTTGATTCAAAAACACGACCTTAGCCACACAAATAAAATACCTTCTGAGAAAAAACCATTTATTTGAATCTAGATAATAACTTTTAGTTTGAATAATTCCAAATTGGTTTAAAAATTTGTTTGTGTATATCAAATAATAAATGTTCTTATTTCAAACAAATATTCGCTCCTTAATTTAATTACATAAAATAAACATTTTTTTCTATCCAAATAAATATTCCATTTCGATTTTTTTTTGCTGTAAATAATAACCTTATTTAAAATGACCAAAGACGATAATAAAAATAAAAAAAAAATAGTGAAAATATTTTTAATAAATAAAAAAATAAAACACACCTAATTTAAACAATTTCTACCCTTCTAACTTTATTAATTACAAAGTATTTTTAAGATTTTCAATTAGATTTAAAACTAAACTAAAATGTATACTAAAAATGATTTTCCTCGTACAAGCAATTGTTAGATTCATAATCAGTAAAAATCCACTTATTTTAATCACGTTCTTGTGAGAGATCAGAGATCTAATTACATTTCTTTTACGACTAAGTTATGCTGCATTAATGGCATTAAGGTTATACTATAAAGTAAGAATTATAGTATAATAATTTTGATTTACGTCTATGTTATGTTATAACAAGAGAGATTATTTTAAGGTATTCCTTATTTATGTATAATGCGTCGAAGTAATTAAAATATCCATATCAATAGATGAGATTGGGATCTCATGAATTTCCTGCTAAACATCCTGTTTATTAAAGCTGTAGGTTCTTAAATGAACGTAATATTCTATTAAAGAAAATCATTAGTTATAATTAAAAGAAAAATGTCACAGGAAAATATGTTGTTAATGTTAGTTACAGGACTGGAACGTAATTCTAATCATACATTTCAAATTTAGAAGACACATACATTTGTGGTTTCGATATTTTTTGCGTTTAACTCTTCTAGACGAAATTTCTAGGAAATGTATGAGTAAAAAATGTTATTCTGGGATAGGTATTTTATTTTAAGCAGCAGTCGTCTATCGTATTAATCCATCCTAGTATCCAATACAATACTATAAATGTAGGTACTGCCGAAGAATATTTGCCACCAAAATTATTTACTTTAGCAATACAGAGGATGTTTTTAAACGTGTATGAGATTAATATCAAAACTATTGAAATATGTCATTCTAAAAGGTTTAACAAGAAGTCTCGTATTAAATATATCCACATACAACGCATGTAGCCATATTGAAATATAAACTCCTGAACTCTGTATTCCAGCGGAATCAATAAAACATGAGTAATTGTTCATCACAACTCATGCCACAATAGATAAAACGAATTCCTGAGTTTTACGTGATGATATTCGTTAACTGCTGTTGATGACCTTCCTAATAAAATCCAGAAGTGACGGTTTAATGTGAAGAGATTATTGTTTGTGCGTTGAGCATTTATTATGCGTTTTAGACGGGCCTTTGATTTGTTTCGAAATATGTGGCCTCTTTGGGTAAAGAAAGCCCATAAAATACCACCGGCCATTTTTATAGTTCAATGTTTTATTTACTGTCTTTTGTGTTTCTCAAATCGGACATGATCCTAAAAGAACTAAGGAGAGTTCAAGTCAAACGATTGAAATATGCAGTTAAAACTCTTAATTTATTTTTTAAGACAGACTACATTTTACATCAGTAAGAAACAATCTACATTTCGGAAATAAACTTTTATCTATTTAAATGACGACATATTGACACATTTCCAATGGGCCAACAAATTGATATGATCTATCTTGACCTCACAATTTCGGTATTCTTTGATCTTAATTATAAAATGTAATAAATTTTAGTTTTATATGAATATCTTATTGATTTTTATGGGATCTTAAGGCAAAGTACGCCAGTATTCAACTCTTAATTAGAAAAGAAATAATGAAATGGTTGAAATATTTTATGTGCCGATATATTGAAAAAGACCGGAAGAAATAGAACAAATATATTTAAAAAATAAGATTAATTTTATATATATTGGATTTGAAAATTAAGACATTGTGTGTTGTTAAAGTATAATCTTGTTATTTGTTTTCTCATTGAATTTTTAATTAATAGGTACAGTTATCGTTACTCAAGAACTATGTAGTAATGATAAGATCAATGTTGAGACGCAGTACTAAGATGAGTAAATACATTTAGTTGAACTAATAAATGAAATGCTTTGATAATCAGTATTTAGAATAATTCTATTGAAGTGAGGTAAAAAAGGGTCGAACTACCGTTCCAAATATGTACAAAATATTTGTGAAGTAAGATTTTTTTTAAAAAGCAAAAAAGTAAATAAATAATGTAATCAATACCTATATTTTTATTTCGTTCTTTTACATTAAAATAAAAATTTAATCGAAATTTTATTTTACCTAATATTATGTCAATTTTACCAAATAATACATGGATAAAGAAAGCGCCTTTGATAATATTGTACTATAGTAGTAGTAGTATCTATAACAAAAGCAAATTCTAAACAGATTATATAGCCGTACTTTGACATAAAGTCAAATTTAATATGATTGGCAAGCGCAGCCATGAAATGATTCCGTTGAATAAACTAGCTTTTTTAATAAACGTTTTATTACATTTTTTACAAATCAATGGAGCTGCATTCCTCCACGATTTTTAAAAATGAGAATTGGTTATGCTAAAATTAGGTGCTAAATAGATATCGAAGATAAAAACTTATTATTGTATTATTCACTTCCAAAATACATTTTCTAAAAATCCAAGGGGAGAATATTTCTATAATGGAAACGGAAACAAAATATACAGGGTGTTTCTAAATTCATGCGAAAAAATTCAGTAGGTTCCTCGTTAAAAAAAATTATTGCTGTCCCCTTTAGCAGAAACTTTTTTCTAATAATTTTGTTACAATAACAAATAATAAATAATTTATTTATTTTAACTAGTATCATTGATAAAATATTGTTTGAAGATAAATCGAATAAATAAGAAGATAGTATTTTTTATTAGATAAAAAGAAAAATGTAGTGAACCTCATCGAGGTCGAGACCATAAATTTAAGATGAACAACCGAAAGATCGCTTGAAACTGTTTTTTACTTTTTTCATAAATTGAAAAATTCAAAAATAATTTATATTCGTAATTAAATGGCGTAAATACAAAAAAAAGTGAAGAAAATTTTGTTTTATTTTAAGAGACCTTTCGGTTGTTTATTTTGAATTTTTAGTTTTGAATAAATCACAAAATCTACATACTGAAATATCATCACATTCAATTGGTTTTTCCTAATATGCAGTTTATCTCTAATTTAACCGACCTTCTAATTTTTATCATTCATGAGACAGCAACACTAACCATATCAAAAAGTAAAGAATCTTATGTTATATTTTTTTTTCTGTTGCAAAAAAAGAAGCATTTTTTTAAGATGATACTCATGAAATCTCCAACTTAAGACAATATTTGTTCAATTCCGAAGATAAACATTTTTTTAAAGAATGCGCTTTAGAAACGAGAACCAATTTTTTAAATTGTATTTAGCACCTAATTTTACTAAATCAAATTTTCATTTTTCTAAAATACAACTCTATTAATTTTTTTATGTTTAAACTAGTATATTGTCATTGTTTGTCACCCTGTATCACGTTTATCTAGGACAACGGTACACCTTTTCATTTAAATTAAACAACATATTAGCGACATAAATTGTCACTTAGATAAAACTAATATGCAATGAACGAATATAAAAGCAACATGACAAGTGTTCGAAGTCCGTTTAAAAAAATATCGCACACGATTAACTTGTCGCAAGTAATAAACATATCAAAATTAGTTCAATTGCTTGAAATTCCTTTCTACATAAAATACGATGCTTGTTACAGTTTAGGTACATTCTATAATGCGTATCAGGTACAAACATGCAGATGTTAAATTATTTTATGTAAAGAAGGAAATAAGGTCGATAGCATCCAATCCCTCAAAAATAGATTATAGTGATTGATTTATTTTCATGCATATGTTGTCACATTATAACTTCAACGGTTCCTACAGTTTAAAAATAATTCTTCGATTTGCATTTTTTATAAGAATTAGTCGAACTATTTCCTCAGTAAATACAAATAAACAGCTCAATAATGCAATAAATATTGAAAACGGCAAATTGAAGTAGATCATGAGTTTTGCAATTTTTTATTGCCAAAAATTTATTAGTTAAACCTATAACGACTTTTGCCAAATAATTAAAAAAAAATACTTTGTAAACCTTTAAAATTATTAAAATTTAGAGGACTTTCATGGCTAAACTTTTAATTTCCAATTAAACTCAATGTAAATATATTTATTTTGTAACGTCCAATAATATTTTGCATCGAGGAAATAACAGAAATGAGATACAACGTAAAATGTATTCCCATAAAATATATATTGTCAGCCTTAAGTATCTTACAAAATTATCGTCGAAAGAAATCCAATTAAAGTGAGTCCTGGCCTTGCTACGTGAGAATTGGATGAATGGCCCAAGAGGCACCATTGCAACACTATTATTAAATTTATTTTGTTATAAAACACACATTTCGATTAAAAAATCCTTGAAATTTTTACCTTGGGAAAATGTACGAAAAAACAGGTCGCTGAGGTTAGAATAGAACAGAGATAGAACCATAGATAAACATCTTCTAACACAATAACAGAAAAGTAATTGATGTAACAGGCTACCAAGAAAATCATAAACACAATCTATATTTATGTGGTGCTATCTGAATTGCAGGTACCAAATGTAATAACAGTTCCATGAGTCTTCAACATCAAAATATTTTTTTTTACAAGCATTAATTGGCTAATTCTGTCTACTTTCAATATCTTTCCAGCTAAGTGAATATTGAGGGCAGTTCTTAGATGTTTATTAGCAGTTTTAACCATCATAGAAGATTTAAAAATATTTTGGGGAAAAGCTTTGATCTCGTGCGAGTTCTGTGGTTGCTCTAAATCTCATTTTATTGTTAATTCCTCGCTACAGATGGCTTTAACGATTTTACTAATAAAAATAAGATTTGACTTGAAGCTTTTCCACGTTATCACGATATTTTAGGTAAAATCATACATAAAATCAGGTATATTCATAAAAAAAATAATTATTCTCCGGTACACAACTATTATCTGTAAAACATTAATTTACATTAACATGTAGTTTGATCTGGTCTAATACTATTTATAAAGGTTATCTTTTCAAGTGGTGAGTAATGTTATTTAAATATTTATTTTATCCGTGTTAGTTTGGTGTGTGTTGGCCGCGTAATGGACGTTGCTGGTTCGAAACAAGAATAACATTTTTACATTAGTAAACTAAGGTAAGACACAGCCGCGCAATCTTATACTATTCGGCGCTATCCAGGAAAATACGCCTCATTTTCTAACATAATATATTCAATTTGCGATTTTCCTTAGAGTGAGTAAGATTAAGAGCACGTATGTTGATCATTTTCAACAAAATTCACATCATGAATCAATTAACAGAAAAATGTCACGAACAAAAAAAAGAATTATTTAGGATTGGGATAAAGTATGGAACCAAGTAAATGTCTTTAAAAGGAAACGGACGATATTTATGAAATTTTGTAGGTAAGTGCAATGGGCGAAAATGCATCTGATGTACATTTTTTTGTTAATAATATACTGCCGGTTTAACCGGAAATATCAACTTTTTTAATTTCAATGGGAAACCCTGTACACTTTTACAGATTTTGAAAGAGCTTGTTATTTCTCGAATTTGTGCATACTGGGTTTAGTGGAAATAATTTGTAGACACGTGAAATAACTCACTTTTAATCGTAAAATAAGTAAATTTATTTACTTTAGACTAATGAAAATAATAATTTAAACAAAATTAATTCAAATGTTCAAAATACTCTCCGTTCACTGACTGACAATATGCCAGCCTGTTAACAAAATCTTGAGTCACTCTTTCCAAATTTCAAAAATAACGGATAGATCGTACTTCGACGCACTAATGCCCCACCCTGTATATGTCGTTCACCTTATCCAGTGTTTCTTAAAAAGAGATACAAAAATTCTCTATTTTGGTTTGTGATACTAACTGTTGCATTTAAATTGGTCCTTCTATCCTCCAATTTATGATTATTTTTCGGTTCTTCGATGAGTTTTTTTAAAGCATATGAATTGCAAACGCCCAAAACACGGTCTTAAATTTAATGCAATATTTATTGAATATGACCGAGCAAACGATATTTAACGCTCTATTTATGAATTTACCAAGCTTGTACGGTTTTCACATTTAAATCGTATGTTCCGACATTGAAGTGTAATCATTCTGAAATCTATTTTTGTTCAAATAATGTAGTTTTTCGCAGTCAATTTACGACGGTATTGTTTGGATTAATAGTAAGTTCGTTATATAAATAATTTCGAGTAAAAATAGCCGGCTTATCGCAGAAATATATCTATATACTGTAACTATATTACAATGTTTTAATTGTAGAGAGAGGTTTTGTATTGTTAATGAAATTCAACTTAAATAAATATTAAAATTTACTATTTGAAAAAATGTAAATTGAGCGACAGTAAGTAATTCTTAAGATCAGTGCATGTATTAAATAAAAGTTAAATATTAAATTTAAACTTAATTATAAATTATTAATTTTAAATCTATTACAATTATCGACTCTACATTTTAAATTTATGGCATAATCATTGTTTACTGTTATTGAATGTCACATCAAATCAGCAAGGCAAAGTTTTCAAACAGAAAAGTTCAAAATAAATTGTGTATTTAAATGTTTGTTTAATTAAACAAACTAACCAGGTAAATAGTTTCTTGGTATCACTTTAATTTCTGCAACTCTTTCTAGAAATGGAAGTTTATCATTAAGACTTTTGATCTTAAATTTGTCTTCTTGGAAAAGTCCGTAAATAAACACAGAAGTTTTTAACACTTTTAACTAGTTGACGATTTTTGAGATTAGGTCAGTCAGGGCAATAAAATTTGGTTTATTAATCTATCAGGCTAAGATTTTAATCATTTAAGCGATATGGACTTTACGACGTCTTAAAACGGAAGAGAGAGAGTCAAAATTCTCTTTTATAAATTTTTAAAATCATAAACTTCTTAATAGAATATTTTCCTAATATGACATTTATTAAACGTAATTTTAATACAAAATCATATTTCCATATTAAATAATTATTTAAGAAAATATTTATACTTTATTGTTAGGATTAGAGTGCATAATTTTCATTTATAGTTTAAATATACTGAGAATTCTTGAAATTAATGAAGAATAGTTCCAACTTTCATTATTTTCTATCAAATTTGCTATTAATTATTATTACATTGTCATTCTGATTATCTAAATTATTTAATTTTATCTTTATTAATATTAAACACATTTACAATACAAATATAATTACAACATATGAAACCGTATGATGATATACTTAATATTTAAATTATAAATTTAATTAAACACCAATTACTTAAATTAGTCAGTATGTCAGAAGTAAACTTGATGTATGAACTTACTAATTAGGATTTACACTCAGATTACTTTTAATTTTTAATAAATGAACTATAGTTTATAGTAACTTAATTGTAGTAATGTAGTTAATAATGATTTGTTTTATAATTTAGACTTTTCACTACATTTACTGATTTTATACCGAAAAAATATTTATATATCTTATACATATAATTAATTCTACTATCCGGTTTGTTTTATTTTTTACCTGTGTTATTATACAATTTGCGACGTTGGATTTTTGAATTAAAAATATAAGGCTTGGTAATAAATTTGAGATCGGTATTTTAATTTTTTATTTTGGCTTGGTTATCACCTTCAAAACGGAAAACGGCTTATCTTTCTCACTCTGTTACCGCTAACATTTATATTTATTATTTACTATAAATAGCCATGAATTATGGCTGCTTTCTAAAATTCGTGTAATATATACTCCATGATGATGCTATACAATTTCTAATAAAATAATACGCTTAAGTCTTCCAAACCGCATTAAAATATATTTGTATTCCAAAGCAATATTCCGTATAAACAGGCCGTAATGAACTCTGAATTCTAGTTCTTCCTGATTCCCGTCAACATTTGCAGGAACATTTCTTAGCTCGAGTTGCCAAAAAAACCGACCTAAAATAACTTGTGCGGATTGCTTTTCTTGGAATGAAACGAAACTTTCACATTTCGAGTGGGTATCCGTTTTCGTGGGGTCACACACAAAATCTGCCAGTAATACTTTTAATTTCATCCATTGTTTTGTATCTTTCCTGTCATGCTTTGCACGACGTGCGATCTGTTCCACATAAAAAAAGGAATCATGCTGTATGATTTCAAAACATTGAACCGCATTTATATACTGGTAGGCCGTGACGAGATAGCTATTTTTTCTTTCTATTAACATCATCAACCGTTGACAGGTTCATATAAATAAAACAGGTGAAAGTTCTGTAGTTTTAATCTAACTGCACGTTAAATATCGATTATTTAGATTTATTTGCGAATAAGCACTAAAGGCAAGAGGGAAATACAAAAGTTTAATTGTTCCTCATTAGCAATAATACCGAATACATTAAAATAAGAATTTGAACACAAAAAATGCGGGAAAGAAGATTTTGTTTTAAGTTACATTTCTTCTTCTCTGAAATTTATATTGCCATTAATTTTGTTAGGTTAGAATATCGATCGTATTGTTAACAAAAACTGTTTCATACTAAAAATACTTATTAATAAAAAATTATTATTATTTTTTAGTACAAAATATTAGTACGACTTTGCTCATGGGTGACTCTTTATCAAACGGGGCCAAAACGTATATTCAAATTTATTTTTCACACGATTAAGTTAAAAATCACAATGTAATCATAATGTTTATTATGCTGTGCTCAAACAGTTTGAAAGGTGTAAACTGTAAACATTTAAAACGCTGTTTTATTTACAAACATTTTAATTATGACAATGAAACATAACCTTACATTTTTTACTATTTTCTAGATTTTCTCTACATTTCTGTTAATTAAACAACGCTGTACGAATGAAGAAAATTTAACCACGTGCTCTATGACACGTATCATTTTTTGTAGTAAAAATTTTATATAGCATGTAAAAAAAACATGTACAGTAAGTTTAATGAGAATAAAAATAATTCCATTTAAATTAACTTACTCACATTAAAAAAAATTAAGTAATATTTTATTATCACTCAGTTCCACTATATTTTGTAAAAATGTGTCAAGATTTACCAATAAATTAATTGTAGTGGGATTAAAAATTGTTTGTTTACTAGAGATTTTTAGAAGAAATCAAAAACATTGTTTTTTATATTATAATATGCAACTGGAATTTTTTTGTCGGTTGTTTGTGAAAATCTTAATGAATTACAAGTTTCTAAACGTACTAATGGAAAAAGGCACAATTAATTTTTGTTCTTATTCTTAAAATGAATATTTTTAGGATTTTAATTTTTTGATTGACCCCAAAAAGTATAATAATACAAGGGCCATTTCAACAATTTTTAGGTTGTAATCATTCTATTTCTTTCTGGTGATAACGTAAACATATTTCTTGTAAAAGAAGTTAATTTTAAGATTTCGGTTTCAGTTTTTTGGATTCAGTGAGTTTTTTAAATTATAAAATTATTTTTTTTATAAGTTTTGACACTTAATAATTTTTATAAATTCATCCTGATGTTTGTTATATTTTTTAGCACTAAGAATAATTCTTCTTCTGTAGTTTACTGTTTATTAAAAATCTATATATTTTTGAAATAAATAAAGTTCAAATAATTTGCAAATTTTTCTTATTCTGGTTGAAAAATGGTGAAAATTGAATGCGAAAAATGCATTCTTTATATACTCTAATTTCTGGATCTAAAATAGGTTTTTATTTTTTCTTGTATTATAAAAATTGAAAATTTTATTGTGGTTATCTTTTTACTGTAACATATGGTCTCCTCTACCGATTTTAGAATCGGTAAGTAAGGCTTTCAGAAAAAATGTCAAGCAAAAAAAGTCAAAATACATAGATTTCTGTGACTTTCCGTTTTTAACCTAGTTTCAGAGAATAAACAAAAGGGGAAGAATTTAAATGCAATTTTATTGAGTAAGCTGTCATATACATTTTCATAAAAACAGCTTTAGAATGACAAAAAATAAAGTCTAAAATGTTTAACATAGTATAACTTTTTCTTGTATATTAAGTTAACTTAAATAGACTTATTTTCGTCCAAAAATTGTGATTACATTTTGTGTACACCTTTTTGCTCTACCCTGTATAATTATTAATAATTTCTATCCTCTAGCTTCCCTATTATACTTCTATCCACCTACCGGATTATAACTGATAAAAATATTGACTGGATCTCCTTATTTTTGTTTGTGTCTTCCATTATTGCCTGAATCATCTCAGAAATAAATTATGATTACTTGGAAAGGAAGATTATATAGAAGTGAAAATTCCAAGTGATTATATTCCGACACCTACGTCCTAAAGGAAGCACTTTTTAATAAAATTAGTATCCATTAGACTAATATTCACGTCCCATTGCACTGTGGTATGTCATAATATAACGAGGTTCAAGATAAATGGACACGAATTAGTAAAGTGGAACGATGACTTTAACTTACGGAACTTGTTTGTTGTTTAGACTCTAATAGAATTACAAAGGATTCACGAAAATCTAATGACGAGTAATCACACCTATTTTCTTTTTTATATCAATTTTTAAAGTACAATGAATACAGTGACTCTATTGAAATTTATTATGTAACAACAATAGAAATATTGCCGTTTGTTCCTGTTTTTTAGCCCAGAAATGCTAAACAGTAATACTTTTATCTGGTATTTTCGTTTTCTAATGTTGCTCAACGATGATGCCAATTTTAATAGTGGCCCGTATGGTATATTAAATCAATTGCGCCATAGGCCGACAAGCAATTTAAAAATGAAATTGTTAAATGGAAACATAAAAATATATGGATGGCATTTCTCTAATAGGAGTTCCTGGGAGGTGCGCGTCTCACTTTTTCCAAAACCAGCTCGTACCATTTGAATAACACGTCGTAAAAAAAACCAAGAGAACAATATAAAAAATACATCCTAGGGCCCAATAGAAAGTATGACTAACTGCTTTAAAATGCCGTAACAAATCAAAGTTGTCCGCGTGGTGTGTAATTATAAAATCATTATTACGCAAACAATAACACGCGAGAATAAAAAACAGATTTATGCTCCAATTCTGGAGCCGAATCATTTTCTGCTCTACAATTTCTTTCTGTTTTAGACAACTGAAGTCTAGTAGTCATTTTCTCTAATTCCGTGATTTACGCGTTCTACTTCTACTTCTACTTCTAGTTTTACATACAAACGCGGTCTCTTAAATAAATTAAATACATTTTGTTTGAACAACAATTTTGCAAATTCTATTGTACATTATAACGGTGCGCACGGTTTTAGGTCAGTAGGCAAAAAATTTAAATGTTTACCGTGACAAATTGTAATAATCAGCTTTTTTATACGGGGAGTTTCAAGATCGCAGACCAACAATACAAAATAAAAAGTATAATCAATTTTGATACTCTTTTAATATATAGGGTTGGTATAAAGTATGGAACCAAGTAAATATCTTTAAAATGAAACGGACAATATTTATGAAATTTTATAGGTAAGTGCAATGGACCAAAATGCATCTGGTTCCATACTTTATCCCAACCATGTATATTTTTTCAATAGTAACACCAGCAACCACCCTAATAAAGAAATGTGTAAAGAAAATACAAAATACAATTAAATACAATTTCAAATGGTTTTTAATCCAATCTAGTTGGAGAATTTTTAAACTTAAACTTGGGGTGACAATTTATATTTTAAATTATTAAATCTGTCTATTTTTTAGCGGAGAGTGTGTTACGGAACTTTAGTGACTGTGATAATGACTGTTTGGTTAATTGTGCGCTCAGAGGGCAGTTTTCATTGGTCAATTTTTGTAGTGTATATTAGCGAAATGTTGATTGGTTGAAGTACAAATTTCGGACGTGACAAATGTGACACTAGTACCTACATTTGTCTGAACTGGGTAAACATTATCGAGTGTCTAAAGATTCTCTTAATTTACTTGAGATTATTATTTTTTGCCCAATTAATACGAAATCAATAAAAAGCCCACTTTTAGAAGGTGAAGGGTGAAAAAATTATTTAAGTCTAAATAATCGCAGGAGATCATCAAATCTAACAGACATTCAAGTCGACAAAATAGGAATATTCAGGGGTAGAGTTTTTTATTTTACTGACCGTAATAGCAACCACTAAGATCACCTGAAGGCTAAAATTTGTGTACTTGGGGGAAGTACACAAATTTTAGCCCTCTCTTAACAATTAAGTTGCAGGTGCTGTAAATCGTAAAAAAATGCGAAATTACGTATTTTTAGCTGGAATAAAATGTTGACTATGGTCTATTTTATTTCAAAAATATTTTCTGTGAAAACAGTAAGCTTTGCCAAAGAAATTTTGCAAACTTTAATATTTTAATGGAGAATATTTTTCACATTTCATTGATTGACACCGCCGAAATAATTTGTGAGAAAGCTTCAATATATTTTTCAAATGAGCTTTAACAGTTTTCGAGTTAAATTCATTCCGTTTTTTTTTGGCGATAAAATATAGGAAAGTAGGCGGTTTGAAGGTTTCAAATTCACCAGTTTGATTTCAGCGATCTTTTAAATGAAAAATTTGTTTATTTCATATATTTTATATACGATTAAAGGATTATAAAAACAATTATTTATTTCGATTAAATTGGCTTGTTATTTATCTAATTTAAATCTTCGAGGAAAATACTTTCCTAATTTTATATTTCGTAGGCATAAGTCCAGACGTTATTTAAAATAAAAACAAACCATTAGGAATTTATGAACAAAGTTATTCACAGCTAAATATATCCGATATCAACTGTGAATAATATATTATACGGTTTGAAATTAACCTTTCCTCAAATCTTTCTTTGATCTTGCTGGAATCGCCTAAAGTCACATAATTCTTTCGTGAACGCAATTTTAAAAACTTTATACATCCATAAATTTGATAAATTTTTGAGGAAATGCTAAAAACTCAAATAAGGTGGAGAGCAAAGCAAATCCATATAATAAAAATAGACGGCGGTTCTATTAATAGTTGACCATTTTTCTCTTCTTTTATTTGTTATTCAAACTGCAAAATTATGACATTCTTTATCAGAACAAAATATATTTTTTGAATACTTTCTTCTTTATCAGTAATTAAGAAATTCCTTTGCAATTAAGGCATTTTTTATTTTACCAATTTTAAACAATATTTATTATCTCTCATTAATAGTTTCGTAACAATCGGAGTCTTAAAAATAAATATAAAATAAGCGATGTTAATAAATGTCATGGTCGGTGCTAAAGAACATTTTGCAACCTGACAAGGTATAAAATAATATAAGAATAAACATTTGGATTATCCTAAGACGTTCATTATGGGTCAGATAAGTTAATTCGCTTGATAATTATAATAATAATTAGTCAATTTAGTACTTAATTTCCAGTAGGAAATCGAATTTTATCATGATGAAAGTTTACCTTATAGAGAATATTTACGATCCGAAGACAACACTCAAATTGTTGTAGTAGTAGCTACTCACGTGAAGAGAGATTACATCTTGAAGCAGTTTATAAAGTCGAACAGTGGCGTTCTCAATCACAAAATCACAATCACAAAATAGACTTTTCTTTTGCATTACTATTAAAATATGTGGTTGTTCCATTCCCTACAACCGTTTTATATTTTCGATTACCATGATATGCCATGAGAAACAAAATTGGGTACAGAAATGAATGCTGGGAAATTTTTGTTTTTATCTAATTTCACGTAAAATATTTTGGTAGTTTTTAGCCAATTTGTTACATGTGTCAACTTTTAACACTAGATTTGAGGAATTATCTGTATTACTAAAATCCATTTTTTTGTCGGGCATATTAAGATGCAATTTGTTTTTAAGCAAATTTTTCCGTTTTTAATCTTTGACTCAGTTTTTTTTATTAGTTAATAGAAATTTGGTTCCCGGTTCTAAAAGCTTTGAACGCCTTTGCTGATACACTTTTTCAACATACAAAATCGTGAAAAAAGCTCGTAATTGCCACTTTGTTATCGACCGCTTATATTTTTTTCACAACTTTACCCTTCTCTTTTTTAGTACATACTTTTATGAAATCAAGCATACTGAACGATTTTATTTAAAAATTATATGGTGTTCTTATTTTTAAACACTCAATTCCAGTCCAGCCATCCAAGAAATAAATAGTAAACGGAGTCCTTTTAGTAGTCTTATTGAAAAGGACTAGACTAAACACTTAAATCACAAATACCACGTAAATACCAAATTCCAATGTACACTATGAACAAATTTTCACTTTTAATCACATAACTACTTAAACTCAGGTTGCACAAATATTTTCGTATATTCACTGGCGAGTTGTTAAATTCATTTGAGTGAGACTGTGATAAATAATAACAAATTAAGCAACGACATTAATTAATTACAAAGTTTAGCAGCTTCTTTTACTTTGCCGGGAGAGACAACTTAAATTGAGAGTTGGTGAAGGGCATTTGCGACTTTGCGAATTTTAGTTCATAACGGGGGTAGGATCGAGATAATTGTTGATTGGTTACTTGATATGGTACAATTGCTAACTGGTTTTAGATTGGTGGACTTTGAACAACTGTGAGACTACGATTTGCCCATATGTGTGCATAAAATTGTTTGGAAGAACATACCGGGTGAACCAAAAGAGTTTCGAATATTATTTGGATATATTTTAAAAATTCAAATTTTCACTTACAGAAATCACTTCTAGGTCACCTTAGAAGCGATTATTTCTGATATTAGAAAATTTGTTCTAATTATAAACAACTAGTTCAATCTTGTTTCCTTATGTATTTATTGCTAAACAACATTGACTGTTTCGCAGTTATTGATTTGAATAAATTAACCCGTCAAATTCACGGATATTCGTAACTCTGGTGGTAAAACTGGTGAAATTCAATCGAGAATCGGATCATAAACAACAATTGGGTCGCAACACACAATTTCAAGTTATCTAAATTAGAAGGAAACAATTTTCCAAACATGTCACATCATGATGTGAACTCAGCTGATTGATAAATATTGCAAAATTATCGGGTACAAAACTTTCGCTGTAAAATGGAATTCAACAAAGAAAATATCAATAAACTCAGATTTGAATTAATTGGTCAATAGAACACCAGATGAAAAAATAAACTATTACGGAGAAACTATGGATAAATCGGAAAACGATAGCAAAAAGATGTGGAAAATTATAAAAAATAAGATTAGTTACAACAAGAAAAGCTACAAAAAAGATAAAGTTTGAGTACTACGACGAAAGAATAGAAGAAAACTTCAATAAATTTAACAGTGACAGTATCAATGGGTTCACTTTAGCCTAATCAACAACAAATTGCAATATACAAAGTTGTAGTAATTACCGAAATGAATTCGTCACTGGTTATTTTTCTATTTTATTTTTATTGTAGATTTCATTTCTGGCTACTGACAGTTTCTAAAGTTTTCATGAAATCATATAATCGGAGTCGATGAAGTTATTCTGCCACATTTTTCACATATTAAACACAAAGTCAACAAACCGGCGTTTGTTTATACACATCGCTGCTCTTATATAATTAAAGAAAACGTCGTGTGGGAAATCAGAAACAAGAAATATTTGTATCAATGTAATGCAGGAATGCCAGTTTTTCTAGAACGGGCTGGTTCATTGTGGGAAAAGAGAGAACTAACTGATCTCCGATAAAAATCGATTATTAATTCGGTTCTTTAATAATTAATAATTATACGGACTATTGTTCCACTTGCCCGTTCTACAGAGAACAAACAACACTTAATCATTGAGAAAAATAATTTGTTCAACACGTCAACCAAATCTTTGTTCTTTTTCATTTAAATTATTTTATAAATTCTGAAAAATTATGTATATTTTTGATTTTGTACCTTTTAATTATTTTTTATTTTTGAAAAGCACACATGTATTGAATAATATGCTTTAAAATGAATCTGTGCTCGTTTGGTCGACTGTCTGATGAAATAGTGTGTACAGAGTAGAAGTAGTTCCATTTTTCGTTTCATAGTTGTCTTTATATTATTTATGGCCATAACGAGCACGACTATCTGACTGGAAATCTATAAATCAGGTATTATTTACATTTTACAGGTGAGCGGTACCATATTTACAGACTAAAGAAAACTTTTTTTGAAGGCGGAGATACGTTACATAGTTTATTAACTTATAAGGTGACATTATTAGCACCAATATTGGTCTATTAAATAGAACACGCAATTCATTTAGTTTAAAGAAAAAAGTTACTAGTTACTTTCATCACCACTTCTCTTTTTTTTATGTCCACTAAGGTTTCAACCAGCTAATTAAAGTACGACATTTTTTTTTATACTCTTTCAAACAAAGAAAAACACACAAAAATAATATAGTTACTTTTGAAAGTTTTTTAGTGAGACCTTCGTACCATTATTAATTTTAAAACGATAATTTAAGCAAGATATAAGTTCAAGGTAAACACACAAAAACGGTTCGGTACACACCAGAAAGTGGCGTTCATTGTATAACAAGCGAGTCCTAAAAAATTTATGAATAGCAAATAATAAGTTGTACAAGACACTAAATTTAAAACCTTAAAACCTTTTGTTTTGACATAATAGTTTGATAACGAATGTATGTTTGTTTGTTAATACGAAACTTTGTTTATAATTCTGAGAAAAGATATTCAGTCAATCATTGATGATTAACTAGTAATTATCATACAATAATAATATAGTCGAATTTTTATGTATAAAATATTTGATCGCTTCTTAGATTTGTATAGGGTAAATTAAAATGTGCGCATTTGGTGACACACCTGAAAATGATCTTAGTGGTTACTCTTATGGTCAGTAGCTGTATGTTTTGAAAAATAATTGAATACAATAAATATTTTGTATAACAAATAATTAATTTATGGAAATCATACGTTTAAAGGTGTTCATTAATTGACAAGAAAAAATAATTCTTAATTAAACAAATAGAGCCGTAATTACCTTAAAATAAATTATTCTACATATATGGTTTTGAAGATTATTAAAAAATATATAATAATTGTAACGATTTTATTCATGATTTTTAAGAGTCAGTTACTAGATACTTAGTAAGTATTTTATGCCAAATAGGAATTATAATGGCAGTATAAATTTATATAAAAGTACCTCACAATATTTATTAAAAATCGTACTATCTATTGTAAGTAAGGCTGATGTTATTAAAATTGGTAATTATTAATAAGTTCAGTTTGATTTTATTTTGAAGTTTCAATATATCGAAACAAATTAATAATGCACATAATTCAAATTAGTAGTGTAACATTATTTTTGTCATTGGAGCAATAATTATTCTATAAATATATAATTGCGAATGTTAAGTACAAATCATAATATAAAATGAAATAATTGCATTCCTGGGAGTGTTCGCTAAAGATCATAAGATAATTTTTGCAATTAAGAAAATAAACAATATGATTCTGTATTGAATTAACGGTAGCTGTAAATTTAAAAGCACAAAATATGCAACTGGGTTAAAATTAAATCTTAGTGATAGTTCCGTTAAACTTACTTACTAAACCAATATGACTATGTTTAAATTTTAATTTGTAAAACGTACTCGCTTATACGATAAACAATACTATACAGTTGTCGTAAACATTGTAATATGAAACCACTGAATCTATTCTTTTGCAGAGTTCAAGAATATTAGACAGCTGTGATGGTGAAATCCGTTCACACTTTCATTTTTTAATTAACCAGACATTGGTAATCTACCAATCGTTGACCTCATCGACTTGTAATAAGCGAGATTTACTCATAAGTAATGAAAGAAAGTGGTCTACAGATCTTTTTTTATTTATGCAAAATCTTTTTATAAACAATAACATTGCTAAGTTAATTTAATTTCCTTTTTATAAAAACAAATAGCTAAAATTTCATTATCTACTGTTAAATTTAATTAAAATAAAGAAAAAAATAATTCTCAAATGTTTAAAAATCGCCAATTAGACACATAGATAAGAATAAACTTACAGCAGGTTCACTTGCTTAGAAATATTTTATTTAGTAATAAATCAAAATGTTGGACTGTGGCCAAAGTCAAAATAAATAATTTTTCATTTAGTTAGGTGCGGGTGCTTAAGGTACGGCTTATACGAGGGACCGATGAGCCTAATTTATTTCAATAAAACAACACATTTGGAAAGTTCAATTTTTAAAAATACGTTCTCTAAAAAAACTGTCTCAACAGTCTAACCTTTAAATTCATAAAAGAAACATTCCTGTTAAAGCTGGATGATCTCCAAACGTTAATGTTTATTCTGGACAGGCATTTAAATTACAAATTACTGTGCGAAATATACGGTTTTATTTAAATTATTTCTTAGAAGCCAGTAAATATATTCACAAGACAATAAAAAAAGTTAAAATGTATGTAGCATATAATTGACAAATATTCGTCAAACATCTTTTCAAGGAACAATACAATGGTTTATTTATTTTATTTGTTACCCACTCCTAAACCGATATAAAGTGAAACCCACAATGTTATTGTGTCAATTTGTAAAACAATTTAAAAAAAATGTCTAATCCATCTAAAGAAATTTTTAAATGAACCTTCTCCTTTTTTCTGTTCAAAGCATTTATTTGTTTTCTCTTCTATACTTTAATAAAACCTGGGAAATTTGATCTAATTATTACAAATATTATTAATTAAATTTTGCAGATAATTTGTTAATAAGATTTTGCGTATCCCTCGTAATCGTGATATTTTCAACTATTTAATTATGGAACTCGGTTTACGACGTATATTCAAAGTAATCTTAAGCATTATGATTCTAATTTAGAAGTTTTTAGGTATTTGGGTCAACAATAAGTAGTTTTTTTTTCTGTAATTATTAAACGTAACTTGTACGACGTAAAAAATGACACAGTTTTCTCTATCATAATATTAATAATCTACTGCTTATATGTATGTTTATCGCCAGATATTAATAACAGCAAGTAAATATTTCTAAATATACTAAATTCAGAAGCAAGAGTTTTCAGTTATGACAGTAATTTTTTTGTAATTAACTTTGATCTGATTGACATAAGAGTAAAAATTGAGATATAACAATATAGTTGTTTTATAAAGACGTTCACTAAATGTGTGTCGTATTAGAGAGGAATAAATGTTTTTGAATGTCATATAAGTTTTCGATATTTTCGTATTCTTGTAACGAATATAATAAAATGTATGGCTTGTAGAATCCTCGATTTAACACTAAGACGTCATGTATTTATTGTAAACCATTTATGGTCGTATGATGACATCCTTAATTTGAATGACACGTCCTGTTTATAAAAGACATTTTAATTGCATTGCTACGTTATATTTAAATATTACGCAGTACTAATTATTTGAGATAGATTCATTTATTTAAAATTACACAACTTTTAAGGTTTCCGTATCTTCTTTTTTTTTTCGTAACGGATATTTTTGAATTAAAATAGTTGTAGAACTATTTTAATCGAGCATTAAATTATCTTGTCAGAGTTTTTTAAAATTACTTAACATTTCCTATTGGTTTAGTGTTAATTATAATTAGTATTCTGAAATAAATGTTGCCCCCGTATTAACTAGTTAAAAAAAAGGATAAATTGCTCAAACAGGTTGTTTTTTAAATTCATAGTAGAGTTCTTGGTATAAAAGTTTCGACCTTCACGCATATTCCTCTTCAGGAGACACTCTTACCCTTATTTTTTTTAATGAGAATGTACATTACGTGACACTCTATTTGAAAGATTTTTAAAATATATTATACTTTGATTCGAAAATTGACGGATACTCAATTGATATTTTTCAATTTTATTGAAATTTTCTGATGGTAGAAAATCAGCAGCAATATTATTCTGAGTGGTTTGGATTCAGGCTTTTATGCCCGGTATTTGCTTATTCACAAAAAAGAGAGTGACACAAACTTTTTAAAAAATTCGTCCTCGTCGGCTTTTAATAATATTGGTATGCATAATTTTAGCTTTGCTGAGGTTACTCTACCTGATTTTTCCTCCGATAAAAGTTTATATATCGTATATTTTCCATATCCCATTGCTTCATATAATATTTCAATTACATTTCAAGAGTATTTGAAGGATTAAGAATATGTTGTCTAAAATAGTTGTAGACATTATAATCCTCTTTTCATTGAGTCACAAATGGTCTATGGTCTACAATATTGTTGCAAAGTGACTAATCGTATACGGGTGGTTCGCGTGCAAATAAATTCTTATAGCATGTAGGTTTATACGTGAAATTATTAATACCTCCTTGTAGTATTTTCAGTAAACAATACGCAAACGAACGGTTAGTCACTTTGCATCAATAATAAAAGCACAATAGTTTTAATTTTTTAATTGGTGAGTACTCACATGTTACTTCCAATTTCAGTCAGTTTATCGAAAACTAAATAACAGAATTTCTAAAAACTTGAATTTTATTTAAATAAAATATCAATTACATGTGGGCGCTCCATGGCCAATAAAATATAATTATCCCTTTCTATTACAATTACGGCTATGGCCGGCTTTAATCCTTTTAGGTACTATGCTATAACAATGAAAGATAGTTAAATAATACGATATTCCGAGAAATGTATTATAATGAAGTCGTTGAAAACAATTTAAAATCAGTTACAAATATTGAAGATTTACTGCATGCACCGTACTTTAATATGCTGAGAATTTACTCTATCTTAATGTTCAAGTGAAGTATAGAAACACAAAAGTTTACTTTTTACTGATGGATAAATTTGAGCTTATGGTGTATAAATAAAATAATAAAACTTTTATTTCTCGATCAAATTAATCAAGCCATGATTTCAAAGTGAACTTTATGACGTCTAAAATGGAAAAGAGCGTGTTATCGAAGTCAAAGCCAATCATTCATTATTTAAATTAATTAACAATTCGTGAATTTTGTGAAGACATATTCCATAACTTTTATTGCAAATTTTACTAATTTTCTGTATAACGTGCTATAAATTATAATTCAAATTAATTAATTTTCCCTTTTTTAAAACATTGTTTGCCATAAAATGAATGTTCAATTCTAAATTAATAACTTCATATGTAAGTAAATTAAATATTGAAACTTGTAAGTTTAATTGAACACTAATTACTATGCCGTATGAGTTTATTAATTAAGATTTACAAACCAATTACTTTTAATTTCATATATCTGAACTCATTATTTACATATTTTTTCAAAAATCATGAACTGTTATAGAAATTTCGTTACAATATATGTATATAAAATTCCGATACGAACACCATGTTAGAATTTATTTACTTTAAAGCTACTAAAACACTCACTATCGCTTTTTAAGATGAAAAATCGTCAATATATTACACCAATATGGTTTCTCAGAAAAATTGCGTCGTACTTGTACACAACATGACACATTCTTTAATTAGCGGGATCAATAATTATTAGAATCCCAAAAATGTGGCCCCAGAAATGAAAACATACTTCCAAGGACAACCACAATACGGTGTTCCAAAATATCCTCGATTCAATGTTTATGAAAGTCAAGATTATTGAGATCCTTTGTATTATATGACTTGTGGTTAAACTCACATTCGCTGAATTAAAAGCCAATAGACCAACCACATGTGTAATTAAAACATTATGAGATCATAGGGATCTCTAGACTGTATGTTGTCAAAGCAGATCGCTGTAACCTTGATCTCGCTCGTCTAGGAATGCAAAACGATCATTAAATATTGCGTATTAAAGAAATGACATACAACAGTCCGGTCTGTTAACTTTAAAGACATGATTGATCAGAAGACGCGAAGAACGTTCATCCCCACCGATTTTATTTCTTAGCAAGGTTGTCGGATTTAACAACATTTTTTCGAGTTACAAGGGAAGAATAGAATAAAAAAGTCAATTAACGGATATTTAAAACCGGGGATCGTTAGGAACATTTTAAGTCTCTGCAAAATAAGGGATTATTAATACGAACAAACTCATAAAAAATCATTTATTGACCATATTCGTACTCCAAAAATTTTCCAAATAGCTCTCTCCTGCGTCGCTTCACTTTTGGAGACTGTATTTCCAGGCATGGAAAGCATCCTGGAATGGCTTCTTCGGAATTTCCTTCAGAGTGTACGTAACATGAGTCTTGAATCGTACCCCAACGTTTCCCTCTTAATCGAGGAAACAAAAAAAGTCTAAGTAATCAGATCAAGACTGTAGGGAGACTGAGAAATCATTGAAGTGTGAGTCCTGGTTAGGAAATTCTCGACAAAGAAAGAACTGGGGCTTGACGCGTTATCATGAGCAAGTTTCCACGCGTACTTGATGTTCAAATCCTCTGTTACAATATAGTCAACTGATATTCTAGAAGTTTCTACTATCAAACAAATGCTCAATCTCTAAACAATTACGTATTGGCTTCGCATTTACATTTTCAACGATTCGAAAGGTTGATGGTCGCCTACAGCGGGTTCCTTGGAGATTTCCTTTCCTTGTGCCATCGAAAAACTTGTCATTTGGACAAGCAATCACTTCCAAAGAGCTGGTCAATTAAAGGAAACATGTGTTACGAAATTCGCAACTGAGCCTTCTTAGACTGATCCCGGTATTTTCTTTTAATACGCTATTTCCTGTGCTCTACACCACTTAGTAGAATTGGCGCTAAGTGTACCACCAAAATTACCCAATAAATGAACTTGTTAGTGCCACAGGTCTCTTTTTATCCAATGAAAAGGAACCCACCACTCGTGATGCAAGTCTTTCCTCATCCTCTTGAACCAAAAAGGGAGTCCAGATAATGTAAGCAAAGAAACAACAACAGTTTTGGGTTCGGCACACAACAGTTGGCCGTAAGAAAGTAAAAAGGTAAACCCCATTTTTAATAGCAAAAACAAGTTCTCTTAAACCCTCTGTATACTCTAAATACAATAGTTTTAATACAGTTATGTGTGAAAAAAGGTGCAGTGCTACAAAGCGAATATTAATTGCGTCATGGACGTTGTTAGTTAAACGTCTACGAAAGATTTCCAAGTGACAATTATACTCAAATCTTTTTACCTTCAAAAAATTGCTCCTTAGCTGGTTTGAGTATCTAAGCTTATGTTACTTGAATATAAATTGTAAAATATTCACTCATTCTACCTCTTTCTCTCTCTCTATATTTACTTTAATTTAATTTGTTAAAATTAATAAACCACCCAATTCACTATCGAAAGAGATTTAGTACCCTCTTGGTTTGACTTATCGAAGTGGTCCTTCGAGCCGGATTGGGTCTTGTTGAATATAGATGGGCCGTGTAACTTCAGATGTATTGTTTCGACGCCATATTGCCTTCTCGGTTTACAGCGGGCTTCTTCTGTTATAAGGGCAAGATTAGTTAGGCTGGTGTTAATTATCGAGAGAATTATTAATGTTATAAAGAGTTTTATGAGTAATTTATCTACCGAATAGTTTGGGTGGTGCACTTTTCAGGTTTAACTAAAAATTTTTTTGCACAACGTTCCAAAGAACGATCCTTGGCGTAACCTTTGAACCCTATGAGACTCAATAAAAATGTATACGGATACAGTATTTAATGCAGTAATCAGCTGTCCCTGGATAATCCAATATGAACGTCCCTTGGGAAATAAGCATAGGATACATTTGCATTTTAAATGGATCTTAAGCGAACTTACTAGGAATGTGTTACGCTAAATCTGGTTTATCCAGAACATTTGTAATCACCACACTATGTAAAAACAATACCAATGACTTTTAATTGAAACAACTTAGTTTGTTTTTTTTATAGAAATTTCTGTGAAAAAGATTTGTTTTTACGAAAGTATAAATCGTTGAATTGCATTTCGTCATGCACTAATTCCTTCACTCACTTTCGCTTATTTTTCCGATGATTCTTGGTCAGAATTGATCGGCTCGACGAAATAGATGCACCCATTTGACAACGCCGTCTCCACAATCCTTCGTTTATGATTTGTGTCTGTGTGTATTCATTTAATCAAGGCCTTTTCTGATTGCATATTCCGTTTAAAACGCATGAATGACTTCCACTGGGTTTTGTTTTTATTTCTCCGCTACCTCAACTTCATGTCGAAATAAAAAAAGTCACTTAATGAATGTTGCGTTTAGGATTCAACAGTTATGCGATTTTTGAGGCCAACATGTCGATCAATTTGTAGTTTTTACCAATAAATCACCCGAAGATTTTTTGTCCGCATAAGATATAAGGACGCAATCAGTTGAAATCTAAGGGCTGTAAAAAGACTTTTTAACAGAAAGGATTTACTGCACTATAATTTATTCAAAAGTAAGAGGATCTCTCATCGTTTCCACAGTCCAATGACATTTCGTGTCATTTCATTTAATTTCTAAATTTACGATTTATTGACGTTTATTAAGATAACACATACGGTAGCGCTATTGCGATGAATCAAATTTGTGGATACTTTCTCCCATAAATATTTCAATGTCGAGTAATTTAACGTGTTCATGTTGGTTTTATGAGGGAGGGAGTTTATAATAAATTTGTTCAAATGATTCATTAGTCTCTACATTATGTTATAAATCTGCCGTTTGAAATATACGGATCATAAAGCGGACGTGAGAGCTGTGTTTTCATGCAATGCATATCGTTTTACATCAAATTCAAATTTATTACAAATTCAGTTTTTAATTTATCGGAAAAAAGTACAATTTCATTCAAAAATCAACCTAGAGCGATAAAGGTATATCGCTATTTATCGTTTAAACTTCCAGATAATGCTTGGATGGATATAAAAGCAGAAGTGGGATTATCTCTGGCTTTATCCCGTTTATTTTCGCTGAAAAAAATGTCTTGTATAAAAATAACGAGAATATTATTTTATAATTTTGTACAAGTATTCTGACTTTAGTATTTTGTTTTCAGGAAACATTTCACAGGCAGCAGGAAGCACAAGTTGAGCACAGGTTTCCGGTGAGTGATGCGATAACTTTTATTTATGATTATTCCTGATATATGTATTGACATTATTTAAAATATGCGCAGATTTGCACAACTAAATCATGTAAATAATATTAAAAAATTGTATCTTTCCTCATGTACCGCTATGTTAAAAATATTTCATTTTTTGACATTTTGCAAATTTATTCGTGAAGTAATAGTACGAACACAGGTTTAATTAAATACATTGTCCAGCAAAAATAGAAATCACTTCGAAATTATGATGTATTTTTAATTTTCTTTTGTTTTAAACTTGTATTTTCCAGTAATTATTTTTTGTAGGCTAATGTGAAAAGTCAATGTTAAAAAGTGTATTCTTTGGTTAATAAAATGATTATCAAAAATCAGCAATTTTACATTTTAAACTAAATATGACTTTCTTCTGTGGGAATTATTACAGAATTGTTACCTCTTGCTTTAATGACTGCTTAAAGTTGACAAGTCATATATTTTCACTTAAATTAATGATCACACTTTGGTGATATTATTTCACTCTTGCAATGATAATTTTAGAAACAGGTCTTGGAACTGGTGTTTGCTTCGAATTCGTCGTTCCAATTATTTCCAGGCATGTTCAATGGGATTCATGTGCGGACTAAAGGCTGGCCAATTAAGTAGTCTAACTTCCTATTTATCCAGATATTCCCTAATAACTCTGATTATCAGTATTCCATTTTCTTTAAAATTGGTAAAAGTACTACTGAAACATATGATGAAAGAATTACTGATAAAAACTGCGTGATTCTAAAAATGTTTCAATGTAATTCATAAAAATGGAGCTTGCAATACAGAAAACAACAATTTATCATAAATTAACTAAAAAAGCCGAATTCCAGTTCGTTCCACTCTGATTAAACGATGATGAAAAATTGCACGGAATTTAATATTGTAAAGACATTATTAAACAAGCTTTGAGTGATGAAAACTTCTTAAAAACCATTGTAACTGGGGATGAAAATTGGTGTTTTCAATACGAACCAGAAAGTAACCATCAAAATACTGACTGGCGATCATCAGATAAAGGAAATCCAAAAAAATACAGTTTGATCTAGTCAAACATCAAAGCAATGCTCATTTATTTTTACGATTTTAAAGGAATATTTTGAATAATTAAAATAATTTTTGTCAAAACATATTCGCCTATCCTTTTTTGAAATATTCCATGGGTGATGTAAACTCCGTTCTTCACTCCCACTTTTCAGTTATTGTAGGGGAAAGAATAGCAATAGAATTAAGTAAAAGTACCTAGTTTTTTTATTGGTATCACTGTTGTGTTTTGTTGTCCCAGTTCTTGTTAGTACTTTTGACATATTGTCACTTTTATATGTTACTAGAATGAGGAGAAATTTTAGGGTAGTGGGAGGTGCGCCTGAGCATAGTTGACCCGTGTGTTCTTATCAGGAAAAGTCTATTGATTAGTGGTATTTTATTTACTATTGGGACAGAGGGTATATACAATACAAGTACGTCATATTTTGGAATGACTTTTATTTATTGGTCGTCACTAGCTACATACATTTGTAGAATTTTATGCATAGCAACTACAGAAAATCTATTTTTAAGCGGAGAATGTCTGTATTACTCAGCTACCTCTTAGTGACTTTTTCGTTCTGGAATTGTAGACGTGAATAAGGGTTGTGGATGGTGATCACGTTTTATTGGTTAATTCTGGGCTCAAAGAGGGCAGTTTTCATTGGTCAATTTTTGTAGTGTATATTAGCGTTATGTTGATTGGCTGAAGTAAAAATTGCGGACGTCACAAATTCCATGCATAAAGGGATTTTAGAGTATGTACAGGATATACTAATGTTAGTTGAATATTATTTAAATTGAGTGAAATTTAAACAAGATTCTCTTAGGGTGATATTCATCACACCTTACCTTTTGATTATTTTGATGATTCGTAAGGATGTGTATATAGATTGTCCCAGAAGTATTGGGAGATACTTAAGAAACACATTTTTATTTGAACCAAAAGATACTTCTAAATATTTCTGGGATACTTGATAGAGAATTGCAAAATCAATACATATTCTCTATAAGACTCTTTGTTAACTATTTGTAATTAATTAGGATGTTTTTATAAAATTTAATTTTAGTTACTTATTTCCTTTTAGCAATTGGATGCATGCGATGTAAAAAAAACCATAATTACGAGCTGTCGATCTTTTGGTTTCATAAATCGATTTTATTAAGTTACCGTTAACGAAGGAAACAATCTGTGTCATGACCAGTGGCCAGTCAATACCAAGGCAACAATTATTATTGTTAACGAGGTGCAATTGCCAAAAAAGTATTGTTTCTCCGATGTGTTTCATTGATTGCAGACACGAGTGGTGTTTCAATAAATTATTGTTATCTCAGAAAAAAGAGCCAACAAAATGTTCAGGTGATTAACTGATTGACGGAGGAAATCTTTCATTAAATAACCCATTTGTGGCTTCTCCATCAATCGTTTTTTAAAAATAGAATCGGTTTTACGAGTGTGTTTTTTTTGGTTTTTAGCCAGGTATTTGAGGAATCTGAACTACTTTCAACACATTTTTACAAATCGCTTTTATGTACAAAAAATTATTTAAATGAAACAATTTACTAGGAAAGTATTACAGATAAATAATATTTGTGTTAATTGCTCACCCATATTCCGATCGTTGACCAAAAGTTAACAAAGCGTAAAATACTAAATAATTGCGGTTTCTTAGTCCAATTTATTAACCTACCTGTTTAACAAAACCGCTTTATTTGTTATAGATGATTTCTTCAAATAAATATATCCACAAAATACACAGATTTTATATGATAATTATTAAGGACATTACATAGATATTTTATGCCTTACTAGTTCAACATTTAAATTTCATTTTACATAATAGTGTCTTACTATGTAAACGATGGACGTTATCCAATTAATAATAAGAATAAATAATAAAAAATCTTAAAATCCTGTATGTGCGTTATACTCATAAATGGGCGTTAAAAACACTGTACGTAAAGATTTTAATCATAATAAAATATAAAAATTTAATTTAAAAGTATTTTTTTAAATAATAATTTCCTGTACTGAATTTTTAATTTATACATGAGAATTATAATTTTTTAATTCCAAAATCCCAAATTTAGATATAGTAATGTCTTATTTTATAAAAGCACCTGCACAAGCCACAATTATTATTTATTATACTTTCCCTCCCGGGCATTATTATTAATTCCATCGCGGGCGTTATAAATATTTAATGCTGCAGGGGGCGTTATAAATTCTCGACGAATATGAAATCTATTTTTTTAATTGCAAATATTCTCATTTAATTTTAACATTTTCATACACATATATTTTGATTTGTTTTGAATTTGAAGAAATTATTTTGATTACTTAATTCATATTGTCATATGTTGATTATTTCTTTTAATATTAAAAAAATAATTGTCTTGTAACTTGTTATTGTGCAATTGTTTCAAATCCATTGGAAAAACTAGAACATGATTTATAGCGAGCATTTCAAAACAATAATAGACCAATTCGCTGTCCCGCGATGGATAAAACGCTTTGTTTTAATGGGACCGCTCAACAAAAGTACACTAATTATCTAAAAATTTCTTCTCGTACACGATTTTTATCTTAACTTCCGCCGAAAACGCTTTCTAAAATGATCTAACGATCGTTTTCCTTCTTTTTACATAACCCTCCCATCAAATCAAAACATTAGAAATCAATCAAGTAAACTACGAAACTCATTCATTCTACATCTATTTTACATATAAATAATGTAAGCACGGTGTTCCTGTACATTTAGAGAAGTTTAAATTATCATTATATCAGGCAGGGGAGACAAGAGCAAACTTTTTCTATCTAAAAATATACAGAAATCGTTAACTAAAATATTTTTATCTATCCCCTTACGAAATGTTAAAATTTAAATACTTTTTGAACATTTGTCCTCACATTTTTCGTAATTGTCTGCTTTATTACATCACTAGTTATATAATGAATGTTTACGTAAACCACTATGAAAACTGAGAAGTCTGATCAGAAGGCTAAACCTAAATAGGGAAAGCTAATTACTTCAGGAACGATTTTTTGAATAGAACAATCTCTTGTTTCAACATTGATTTGTATCCAAAATCAAATTCTAAAAGCAATCCAAATAACTAACAAACATTTTTAACAAAATTATTTCCCGTTTAAAAATTTAACAATCACGTTTGCTCCTCTCTTTCCTAAACAAATTTCGGTTTGTGTGCCAGTTCTTACGGAGTTTACATTATTCACAATTTAATCGACCATTCACAGTCATGAACCTCAAGAGTAGCAATTTTCTAATCAGTTGAATTGGGAATTATTGGCAATGGATGCATTAGCCGCGATATATATTTATTATGAGAGCCAGAGACATCAAAACGGGAAAGCAACAATTTTTATTAATCATTAAATCGCGATTCTTTCATCATTTGAATGAAAATGAATTAAAATATTTTTAGAAACAAGTTGTTTAATTCGTACACAAATATTTCACTGTGTTTATTCGATGGTAGAATGGAAAAAAGAGATTTTTCTGAGATTATGAAATTGTGATTATCATTTTCCAAAACTTGGGACTTTTTTAATTTCTGAATGTCTTAAAATGCAAAATAATTGCTACGAGATTATCGGCAATAAATGGCCTACACATTGATTGTTCTTATAATGAGCAAAATCGTGACCGGGTATCATACAATGGGTAGTGTCATAATTTTTATACCAACTCGTTCCAACGATGTTGTTATAATATTGAGTAATGACTAATGAGCATTATAAAAAGATTACTGAAACATAATTAACATGCAAGTATTAAAGTTACATCTCGTCTTTGTTCAACACAAACTGGAAAGTTTACAAAAATTAGTTTTACTTAATAATAGTGCTTGTTTTGATTTAGGACGTACGTTAATAGTCCTTTTTTAATGATATAATTTACTCTACAATTCTCTTCTTCGTGCGCACTTCTCTTCCCACATACTCGGAATAAATCCACGTGATCACACTGCAATAAAATATGAATTATACAAGGTAACGACCAAATGAATATTTTACCAACGTTAAACTATACGGATCACTAATCGTAGCTTTAAAAGTTTGCCCCGACAAGCCAGAAGCAGGCAAATACAGCAAACCAAAAATACTAGACTAAGTTATTATACGTTACATTATGAATATTTTATTGGTTTACTTAAATTTCAACAATAGAACGTTCCATAGGTTCTACGGATTTTATTAATAATTTATTAATATTATTAAGTTATTTTAGAATTATTATTTTGAAATTATTTACGTGAATAAGAAGATAAACTAATTTTCTTCAAAAAGTTTAAAGACACAAACTAACTTTAAATTAAATATAATAAGTGCTACAGCATTTGTCCACTTTCTCACATTGAAATAAGCAAGCGTTTAAAAATAATAAAAAAACTAATAGTCTGTTAGAAGATTAATAATCTAAACTGCATTTCGATTTAAACACTAAGTACATGACACCAGGAGTGCACACAACGAATTAAACCCTATTAGAATCCAATAACAGATGATGCTAGGCTAATGGTTCTAAGAAGATTAAGTAAATATAATTGTATTTTCATAATTTTGGGTTATCCCTACATACAGATGAAATAGTTTTAAATTAAACTTGTTTCATTACTTTAATCCTTTAATTGATTTATTACCTAGGAGCAGTTTTGCTGTTTTCTCAGACAATTGAGTTTATACAAATGCCAAAAACCTGTTCAAACGTGGTTTCGATAAGCGTAAGCTGATTTTCAATTGATTTTTAACTAAATGGCGATATTTAGAACAGTTTTTTAAAAACAACTTATTAATTCAAGTAACCTTCAAAAATAGTAATTTTTAAAAATTAATGAAAATTGGAACATACAGACTTTATTACTGCAATAATAGAAATTTTCGTTAAAAAAATAAAATAAAATCAAGTCGTTTCGAAAAATCTTAATGAAAAGTTAAGGAACATTTTCTATATAAAAACAACTGCTTTTACTGAATTACTCGATGTCATCTTTGTACTCTTAATTAGTTTTTAATTTTTCAAATCTTATTAATACTATTATTTTTGTTTTTGTACACATAGAATAAAATCTAAATACTAGAACTTAAATTTAATAAAATTGTTTCATTGGGACATCGTTGCATACTCGACTTAATTTTATCACGTGCTAACAGGGTGATTCCGGGTAGGTTTTGCAAAGACTTGCAGGTGATCACCCTCTTAAATTTTTATTTCGGCTATAGTGATAAAATGTTCCGATGCGATACTTTCTTTCACGTTTCTAAACTTTGAAATGCGTGCATATATGAGGCATAGAAAAAGTAAATTTTTACCCAATCTTGTGGTTTATGTGGCACTCGTCCTCGTGAAAGTCCCATAAATTAATGTTTTTTTTTTCTGCGTACAAATACTTAACAATTTTCGACGTGATCATTAATGCAAATATACATGTAATTACCGAAGTTAAATCTTGTGTGGTCCACAAATCGGTATTTCACGAGCTTAAGTAAGACAAAAATGCCGAAAATAATTGGCTTAATTGACAATCAAAAGACATGTACACTCCTCAAGGCCAATGACTCCACTTGCAATCGTGTACATATGGATAATTACGTGCATGTGTATAATTTAAATTTTTTAATAACGATAATAAAATACGGAGATCGATAATTGCGAAATTAAAATTATTGATTGTTCGAAAATAAAATATTTAATATATTGCAGCAAGGTATGCGATTTTATTTTAATTGAACACATATCGGGGTATGTAGTTTTTTCTTGTGTCCCTCTCTTTACATTTGAATTTGGTTTTGAATGTTATTAAGGAATGAAATTAAAACCAAATTTTAAAATGTGTACTTAAGACAAAAGTGATTGAATTTATGTTCCCGACGACGTAGAATAATTCATTAACAATAAAAAATACTCGACCCACGTTCTCAACCAAAAACGGCGTTGGCTAATTGACGAACAAGCAGACTGATTGCAAAAAATTAATAACAAGTCGATAACGCCTTGCGCTCGCATTCGTAAATTATTATTGAAGTGATTACGTTCAACAACAGTAAATAAAGGACTTACAAAAGCCAATAATTCTGGAAAATATGGTCAAGTAATATTTTATCAATAATTAATTAAAATTTTACTTAAACATGTTTGGTGAAACATTGATTTTTTGTACTTAACTTGCTCATCCTCCCATTCTTTCTGACTCGCCCTTTATAATATAAAAAATCAGTACCAAATCCGCTTTTGATTCCAATTTTTTATCGAGTTATTTATACCCCTCGGAGTTGGCCATAACTGCGCACAGTGGTATCTCCTCGTTGTACAAATTTGTTGTTCGCAAGAAAAGAATGCCAACCGATACTGACACCACAACTGTTTGTTAATTTAAATGCCTTTGTCGATTATGTGCTCTAACTTGGTCTAAACGGCCTTCGGTGTAACCTTCACCCTGCTATAGTTGAAAAGATTTAGTACGGACGATTTGTACGAAAAAACTTAAGAGAATTAAATCATTTCTCAACGAAACATACATATGTTTAATCAATATCTCTTATTGTGTTTGCCCGAATTTTGGGATAAATACAAACAAAAATACCCAGTCTCAGTATCGCACTAAAAATGAAAATTATTGTTCCAGAATCCAACCGGGATAGTATCTGTGCCAAGAGGCAGCAGGGGACCAAGGAGCTTATACATTAAAAGATATGGCGATAGTTTCGGTTTCACCCTCCGACATTTCATTGTCTACCCGCCAGATTCAATTGCAGTAAGTTGGTTTAATTTTTTTTATATGCATTAAAAAATATAAAATAAATCGGTGTTTAGGTTGCGTTTCTATTGTAAAAATTTAAATATAGAAATAAGCTTTCCCATAAAAATTATTATACTAGTTGGCAATAGCGAGGTATAAACTATGACGTCATAGAGGCAATTAAACAAAAATGTGCTATAAATTTTATGAAAGAAATGACTATTTGTCAGAGTCGTTAATATTTAGCTTTAATCAATTTACTTAAATTTCACGTGAAAATCCCCACGAAAAATATTTATATATTATTTTTTCAATATACCCTAATAATTGTTTTTCTCTTGAAGATTTCTTTTTATTTTGCTTGTCTAGTTCTTCTAAACGGAATTCTCGTTATCTTCTTTAGTTCTTTTTTGTGTTTTAATTTTATAATTCTTTTGTTGTTTCCTATATCATTTAAAATCCATTTCTCTGTCTCTCCAGTATATTTTCTCTTTCTATTAACTTCTTCATCATCATCATCATCATTATCTTGACAGGTTAGGCCAGAGACTCTATTCCTGGTCTATGGTCCACCTCATTCTCGGTCGACCTACACATCTTCGTCCTTTTGGCTTATATTTGAGAGCCAATTTAGGAATACTTCTATTTACCGTTATATTTACATGATTCTTTATTTTATTATTAACAGCAAAAATCGGTATCTCATTTCTGACGTCAACATTGCGGATATGATCTTCCCGAGTGCAATCCTTTACTGCGCTTAAGAATATCATTTCGGCCAATTGTATGCGATCTTCATCGGGTATTAGTTTCTCCATCCTACTTATTTTCCTTTCAAACTATCCAGATATGGTTCAATCTGAGTGGAGCGCTAATCCATCCCTCGACTGCGGCCATCTGAAACCTATTGTGGCTCACTTCTAAAGGTTACAGTTCACTATTCAATCCACACCTTGTTACGAAGTCAATGGTTGATTTCAGTGAAGCTTTCTTGAAGTCGTTAAGCTTCAGCCGTTTCGTCTTCAATGTTGCAGAAACGACAATTCTATGTACGGCTCAGAACTGTGTTTCAGGAAGTATTGCAAACAAAAATGGCCCTTCTACTCCATTCCAGGATCTGTGATATGGTGCTGCTCTAAGTGTTTGAGTATTCTTTTAGAGTTCGAAATTTTTCCTCTATGTCCAATTAAAAATAGTGGGCAAAATCAAAGTGTCCAATAAACTCGGATTTGGCTTCTTTTCTCGTTACCCTCCACCTTCTTAAGCCCAGGTATCCAGAGTAAGGTTACTTTGTTATTGGTAGCAATGAGTCTCAAGGGTTCAATATAGCTCCACATCAGTTTCGAATCAACCGGTTGGAGCTCAATGCTTTTAAAGTTATCTGGCTGTCTCCTAATTTCATTAAAAAGAGAATTGATTGCCCAGAGGCGAGATGTCAAATCTCGGTTTTCTGCTGAACAATCCGGTTCACAATCAATTTGGAGTATTTGAGTCATCTGTCTACAGCTACTGTTAAGATAAAATTTGACAGGCATATATAATATAAAATTATTTAACAAATAAACTATTTTTTTACTTTGTAGGAGCAACAAGACGGTAGACATGCGGCCGTGGGTGCTCTGCTGGCTCCGATGGACACTATCTTCGTAAAGCACGTGAAAGAGAGAAGTCCTGCAAAACAAGCCGGTTTACAAAAAGGAGACCGACTAGTGGCAGTCAACGGTATCGCAGTCAAAGATAAACCTTACTCACAAGTCGTGCAACTCATTGTGAACAGTCCGGAATACCTCCATCTTCTTGTAGTGCCTAAAGAAGAAGACGTCTTGCAAAGGGTAAGCTGCATTTTATAAAAATAGTTATTCGAATTTATGACATCACCAAACAGACCAGTATTTTCGATCAGGCACTTGATACTTTTTATTTTTCTTCTTCTTTATATGCATCTTGAATCTCTATTCTCCTTGGATATATTCTTCTTCATTATCTAAGTTACAGTTATTTCCACTTTCTTTCAATAGTACAATATTTAGAAGATAATCTGAGAAAATTCTCTTGAATTATTTTAGTTTTTCTCTGAAACTGCCTACAATCCAGCGTCTAACCAGCCCGTGTATCCCGAAATCCGACCTCAAGTAGACAGGCGTGCCGCTGCTCAACAACTCATCTCCAAGAGATTAGCACGAGTTCCGAACGAATTCCAAGTGGACGCCTTCTCTTGGAGATCGCTCCAACATCCTTACGTAGCTACTGAACCAAGAAGTGATTACGATCGAGGACCGCATAGCGTCGAAAATTTGTTGCAAAGTGTTCCCAGAAGAAGAAATCAACAAGAAATATATTCTGAGATACTTCCCCATGACACGGAAAGAATCGAGAGGTCAAGGGCTGCACCCCAGGTCAGTTAACAAAATTGTTTGTATTTTTACGTAAGGACATAATGGAGAATGTATTATTGAATTTTATTTTAGGTCCCGTTGTATAAAAAGATGGGACGCAGAGCAAGCGAGGGAAACGTCTTGTCCGATTCAGAAAGGTATCTCACGGAATTTAACAGTTTAAATCCCGTAAACCAGAGAGACTACAACATGAAGACTGGTTACAACCACTACAATTCTGAAGCTGGCGATTTTTCAAAAACCGCTAGGCTTAGTCTAGATGTCGAAAGAAGAGAATCGACATCTTCATTGTCATCATCGATCACAGGTAAACATATATGAGAGATAGTTTTGTATTTAGCTTTTTAATTAATCGTTTTTTTATAGCTGACAGCAGTAAAGACAGCCTAACATCTTACGGTTCTAACTCTACTCTCACTGGACACGAAACTGATGACTCTGCTATAATGAACCGATTCCGGAAGAGCGTCCAACAGAAAGAAGCCTTTCTAAAAACCCCGGTCAACGTGAAGGAATTCTACGGAAGGCCTAAAAAATTAGAAAAACAAACATGGCCTCCAGCCGAAAGAGACAAAGATTCCCCCACCAGAAATCCGAGACCCAGTCACCAAAACGTAATCCGAGTAAAGGTTGACATCGAAAGCGAAAGAGATCTGTCTGGAACCAGCAATCAAAACGGCCATCCCCGACACGGGGGCGCTGTTAGTAATATTCCAGAGCAAAGAGGCGTTACTTCGCCGAAAGAAAGAGAAAAATCGAATTTGAATAGAATCTACGAAGCATCAACAGCTCCTGGAGGATATGACAGCATGGAAGGCTTGAACGGATCTTCAGTTGAAGACGCCTACTACGATGAACGAAGAGTATACTCTCCGCCACTCCAAATAGTTTCTCGCAGAGCTAAAGATTTCGAATCCGGCCGACCGTTGCCGGATGACGATCCCGTCCAATCGAATCGTACCAATTTTTCGAAAAGCGAATTGGCGCGATTAAGCTCAAAAAAATTGGTTCCCAACGTGTCCGAGAGGGCGCAAGAGTACGAAATTAAAGCGTCGGAGCCCAGAAAAGACACCAGTTTGACCTCCACTAATTCATCGAGTTCGAATTTGAAGAGGATACAGAGAGACAGTCGGTCATTAGACAGCTCAGGTTAGAAATTAGCTCTACTAATGAAAAAATGTAAATGCAATTTAAATTATTTACTCCAAATGGACGAATTAATAGTGACCAGATTCAATGTATTTTATTTGACAATTGATAAGTGACAATTGGCATTGGTTCCCACGGAGGGGAAATACATCTGACTAAAATTGCGTTTTAAATTTCTCATGAGTTTTCTTAACTTTTCGATTAAAATTGTATTCTTATCACAAGGTGTACGTAACCTGTCAAAAGTCATCTATCAATGTTTAGTAACTGATTTCCAGTAAATACGAACCTGACCTTTAAAAAATTCGGTGTATTTATTGTGAATTTTATTTTCATATACATCGTTCTTTAGGCAGTAACGCAAGCAGCGCTAGTGTCAATGAAGTCTTAATTGGAGGAAGCATCGATAAAAGGCTCTCTGGAAATGTAATGATTTCCAGTGGAAGCAAATACTTGCATTGTCCTCCGCCCTCGGAAATGGGCAAAATACCTCCAGGTTAGAGTTGGTTTGTACGCGCATTTTTGACAGCGTATGCCGTTATTTGTTGTTTTGACCTTTAAGTATCATTAACACCTATATATAGAGTGTTTCAAATATTATATTCTATAACGACTATTTTACGAGTATTATCTAATACGGTGCTACAAAGAAATTACACTCTATATATAGTATTTGTTGTAGTGTAGAGTAAGTATTTCCTAACTGTAGTATCTTGAATTTTAAATAAAGTGAGTGGCATTAATTCTGTCAATTTTTTTAAAATATATGTAAACTTAATAACGATTGATAAGTTAGTATTATAGGTTATAGAAAAACCAAGTAGTCGGAACGAGAAATTTAGGATAAGGAGTTTTTGCGAAAGAGATGTCCAAAATTTCTGAAAGAAGCCTTCACTTTTGTTCCTAATCACCAAATTCATTATTGTAAATGGGATTATATATTTAAAGGATGTACCCTACAAGTTTTAAAATAAGATATTTTAGTAGGGCAAAGTATCTCTTTCTATGAAGCTAAACTGGATATATTTTATAAACTGTATTCCAATTTATCTCATAGCCCCTTTCTCCTCGTTCTTCGTAAATGTTCCTAAATAGAATAAGAGCTTTGTGGTTCTTGCGTTCCTTTCTTTTTTTATTACAGACTTATCAAATATCTGCTGTCTTACAGTTCTGAGCAGTTTCTTCAGTTTCAGTAGCACTATTTTCAATTATTTTTTTAATATTTCCGTATTTATATCTGGTGCAACTGCCCACCTAAATGCTCTTCTGATATTCTAGTTTACTCCCGAATTGTGCAATTAAATTCCCAAAACTTTTTAGGATTTTTATTCCCACTGTCAGTACCTCTTAAGCCGTTTCTGCGCTCGTTAAATGCGTGGGTCTTTACATTTAATTATTAACGAAGGTTGTCATCTAAAAAATTCTTTTAATGGCGTTGAGATAATTAAGCAAAGCATTGTATAATAAATTGTTCAAGTTTTGCTATAGGAATGAGGATGTGACAACAAGTTTTATTAGCGGAAAAATCTATGGATTTACATTAATGACCATTCAGCTTGTAAGTACGTTTGCTGTCTTGTCATTGAAATAAAGTGGCTTTTATATTCAGCGCTAAATTCGCTAAAGATAGATTATCTTCATGAAAATGTTTATTACTAAGTTCTTGACTAGCTCGCTAGAAGTTACTTAAAAAAAAGTAGTATTAATAGTTTTGCGAAAATATCTATCAATATTGTTATGAACAAAAAGGATAACAAAGAGCTGTGTGTCACGTATTGGTGACATTGAGTTGGGTAGTTTTACTTCTTCATCTGTTTCATTGATTACCTGTCTCTATTAATTTTCGGTTAACTCCATAATATTTCACATCCCAAGCAAGCTCCACAAATTTGAATTACTTAGGCTGAAAAAACTTTTGTTGTCCTTTTGTTTTTTTTTTGTGAAAATAACCCCAGTCTTCATGGGTTTGAATTTCCAATGTATGATTTCATGAGAAGGAGCTGCTTTATTTATATCCAAATTACAAAAGGTTATTAAAAATATTTAATTTGATTACTAACAGTTTTTAGTTGCATTAATAAAGTAGTATTGTTTATTTGCCTACGCAAAAATGACTCACTAATAATTTGCGATTACATTTACCAACTAATAGGATGAACGATGATGATTTGTTTTCTGTTTTAGATGTAGAATTGACTTCTAGAATAAGAGCTCGGTCGAATTCAGTAGAATCTTGGGTTGGAGCTTTGACAGACAGGAAGACTAAAGATGAAACAAGCAAAAAAGGAGGTAAGAAAATGTATAATAGCCACGTTGATGTATAATCTAGCATATTTAGGTTTTCTAACTGTAAATATTGTATTTTAAGAAAATTATTGGGAATGCACCGGGCCCTGTATATATATGGAAAAAACTAATTTCCTAATTTATTTGTCTACTTACATAGAAATTTATATATTTATATTGTTTAAAATTTAAGTGATTAATTTAAAATCTAAATAAATGTTATCATTATTTTTTTATATAGGTACATTTATACAATATGGAAACACTTATCTAGTAAAATTATTTATATTTTAGGAATTTATAAAAAACTGTAAAACCTGTCCAGTTTGGAAATCAATTGTAGATTCTTTGACCTAAAATTTAAATATACAGATTGGTTCATGTAAGTCCAACATAGTCGTTACCCTGTTTTTTAATATATATAGCATCGTATATTTTCTGGGTAAGCTGACTTCAATGACCTAAATACTTATGGTATAAATGAATAAGTACAGGGTGAAATTTTATATTTTTATATTATTAACGTTCAAAATGTTTTCCATGAGACATGTTTCTAATAACACATATCGTAATAATTATGTAACTTAATTTATATTAAAGAATTTTCATAATTAAGTACTAAAAAAACCTTTAATTTTAATCCACTTAAATATTCGGATATACCGAGTGCTGTTTTACGATTATTTTGCTATTTTCAAGTGCTTAAGCACTGGAAGGAAAACGTGTTTACCAAATATCAAAATAAATCACTGGGTGATTCGTTAGTTATCAGCTTATAGAAAAATACTTTTCAGTTTTTTTGTATTTAAAACAACAATAGGTGATTGCCACAAAATGAAAACTGTACTAATTAAATAGATCAGATGTATCAATTTTTACAATTCAATCAAAGGCATAGTATAGGACTACAAATTAAAATGATTTAATCAAGTAATAAGGAGGCAAGTTTTTTCCTGTCTTCTATTAATCTTTGATAGTTTGAGGAAAAAATATTTTTTGAGTAATAAGGAATTTGCACAGCTCTATATTATAAGTTCTCATTAGGTTTTATTTCGAAAATTTGCTCAATAGCCTGTTAGCCACTTTAGAGAAATGATCTAAGATTAAACCAATTAATTAAAAATATTTAAGTCTAGTAATAGTAATCTATAGAATTTCAAAGTATCACCGTGTACTTATTCATCTCGAGCCAACAGATTTAGGTCCTAAGTAGATCAATAAAGGAGGAGCTTTCAAAAACATGCAAGAGGATGTTCCATTGAAATATCAGGAAACCGGATATGCTGGACCTGCAGGAATCAACCTGTATAGATTTTCTGTTGAAAAACTTACCGTTCAAAAGTTGACGTACCCAGTGTGTTTCATACATCTCTAAAATAACGACAAAAATAATTTTATTCCATAAACAAGTTCCACATTGTATTATATTTGTTAAGAATAAAACTGAGACATGTTCCTTTTTATTATTTTGACAGAACCCTCGCTTTTAACTTATTATATCTATCGTAATAAAGATGAAACTTCTAATTGGTTTTAATAATAACAATTTATTCTGTTTCCGTATTTTGAAAATTATTAGAAATTGATATAAATAAATTTCGAAAATCAAAGTTTCTGACAACTTTGGGACTAAAATAATGTTCACCAAGGATACATGTACAAATATTTAAAATTAGTAAATTGCAAACTTTATCAACGAACTGTAAATAAATGTGTATTTTTGGAAAATTGTTATTAAAAAACTTTTATCTACTCCTCTAAATCACCGCTACTGTACTATATAAAATCTTCACCAGCCCGCTGAATCTCTACTTTTGCTGGCTTTGAATGCTTTTTACCGATTTTTCTATTAATTTTTCCCTAGAACCGGATGTTGTTCCAGAGCTAAGCCGATCGCCTTCGAACCCTCCTTACGGCGACCTGCCTCCCCTAATTCCCGAATCCGTTGAGCACATCCACTTGACACCCACCGTAACAATAATTACTCCTGTCTCCTCCAATAAAGCGATCCGGCCCACTCAACTGGACCTTGAGGGAACCATTAAATCTTCCAAGCATTTAATGCCGCCCAGTGCGCATGCAGAGTCACAGCTCAACCGAAATCTTTCACCATATTGTGAGTCAATGGGTTTTAGGACTGGATTGCGGGAGGGCTTTCTAACACCTGCTTTTTATTAACCCAATGAAAAATAATATTAGTAAATATCCCCATTCGGCCATTCACTGGTGGGTTCTAATCTAACAAAACCTACACAGAGCACGATGACACCAAAATATACAGGGTGTATGATGTATTGAATAGATAGATATGTGGATATTGAAAGAATTTCTACTAACGAATCGTACTTTTAGATTTAACTTATTTGAGCGTTTTTCTTTTATTTCAATGCTAAATGTTGTTTATGTATTCTTCAATATCAGCCAAAACATTGTTTTTATTGGCAGCAGGTTATTGCCAAATGTTGTTATTAAATGTTTATTACTTCCTATGTATGACTCATTTGTCATTTATGCAAATACTCACAAATGCTAATAATATGTAAATAAAGATATTTACGCGTTTCGTTCAAAAGAATTGTATAATATTTATTTCTGTAATTATGCTATAAGCGAAAGGTATGTTTATCATTTCATGATTTGTTTATTACTAACAATATTTTGCTAATTAATAATCTGCTGTTCGTTTTCTCTATTCTCTAATATTTTCTAAAATCTCATTACTCTAATTATAAATTATTTAACGTATTTTGATCATTAACATTTTTTAGAAAATACTATTTATAACAATTAACTTGTCTTCAAATTATCCATATACAGGGTGATTTATTAAGGGTAGCTACTGCCATGTATCCAGATTTATTTTTGTATCAACTTTGGGAAACATTTAAAAGATAAATCCGTCTAATCCATTGTGATTAAAATATTTTAGGTGCGTAGTTTAGAAATGATAATAAGAAAATATTTTTCTATAAAATTTGATAAAAACTATTGTCTTTAACCTGCAGCTTTTGCTTTATTAGTTTCTTTGTTTCACAAATGACCGGCCCCTTAATTAGTCACCTTTTTGGTGATTAGCTTTTATTTAGCATTTTAATATTCACTTTTATTTCTAGATGATGACAAACCCGTGGTTGTAAAAAGGCGACCTAAAATTATTAATGCTAACCTCGGTAAGTTCATTCTTGCATCGTTAACGTTTAACTTTCATCAATACTGTCATTAACAGAACTGGAGAGGATTTAAATCATAGAAATATATCGTTTCATATTAAATTATAAATTATCAGTTTAACGAATGGCAAAAATAAAGTGGGATATAAATTATAACAAATTCTTGCTTATATTTTATGAAAATAATTAGATAAAAATGAAATAATGATTGATTGCCTATATTGTACGCCATATTGAAAACATTTTTTGTCAATATCCTTTCAATATTTAGTATTTTTGTATTAAATTATTAAATGGAACTGGAATACTGAAGAGAAATGGAGAAAACTCCCTGTATCTCAATAATAAGCTCAAAAATAATGGGCGATTTTTCAATTATCGGAATGTCCCACATCCATAGTTTTACAATGGAAAAAACGAAAGTAATGCGAATATTTATGGATGAGCAGAATAAAAATGTCTTATCAAATTTTTTTCTAAAGTCAACCGTTTTCAAAGAAATAAATATTAGTATTTTACATCTATCCAAATATTATTTACTGAAAAGTAACTAATCCCGGCAACACCGATAACTCAGTCAAGTATAAACAATAGTTTTTTAAATGTTCTACAAATAATGTTTTATTTTAGTACCTCTAGATATTTAGAATGGTCGATTACAGGAATGTAGAAAAGTGAAAACTACTTTACCAAACGATAAACTTAAAACGATTAAACGATCTGAATCATCTGCAAACTAACACAATTTTATAATTCATAAGGTGTGAGGTGTTGCCACGTATACATTTTCGAGTAAATGTTTAAAGTGAATTTTTGTGTAAACTAATGATGATAGAAAAAAAATATATTAGAATATTATGTTGAAAATGACATGTTCTACATACCATTTAAAAATATGCGTTATTTTCGCGGTTACCCTATTTATATTTAATATATTTTATTGAAACTGAAAAATGGTTTTATTTTTATTTTAGTTGATGATGAAAGGGCGACCCGAAGGGAATCCTATCTTAAAGCTACGGAGGGGGGCCGCATGCACATTGACAGTGATCTGAGCGATAGTGGCGACATCTCTCCACGCGCATTAAGAAAGTAAGTATATTAATGTATAAATCAGATAAAATATTTTTTATTTTAGCCACAATTTATCTTTGATATTTTACTCGAATGATGTAAACCCCTAAAGCTTTATTTGTTTACAGTAAATAGTATTTTATTTCGGATAAAGAAATATATTTAAATTTAGTTGATTTTTTTTTAATTAAAATAAACCTGGTTGTTAGTTTCTGCCTTTTTCTTTTATATAATTTAGTGTATTTTTGTATCTAGTAGAAGTTAGTAACAGTATACTTTGATTCTATCTACACTTGCTGCTTATGCGGTGTGTCTGGGGCTTTTAATAAATAATTTAAGGCGTGGATAAGGTCACAACAAACTTCCCTGTGGAATTTCAGTGTTATTAGGCAATTTTAATAAATACCGAGATTTATCTGTTTCATGTTGTCAATGATAAAAGTCGGCATTCATTTAATCTGCAGATAAATAAATGAAAGGAAAAATATTTACCAGGAGGTATCAGGAAGACATTCTCCTGCTTATTGACTTAAAAAGATAAATATATTTTAAACTAAAGATTAAAGAATTCGATAACATCAAAACAAATACAAGACTCTGGTTGTTACGTAATATTTGATTCTGCTGTTATACGTACGAGGGTTGCTATTTATGTATTGAGAATTGGCAACACCAGAGTTGCCAGGTGAAATATGTCATTACCATCTTTAAGTTTGACATTTTTGACAGTATACGTACTCAGAACGTTTTGACGTGCGAGTCCTATTTGAATTGTTTACAGTAAGTGGAAAATCTCATCTCGGCTAAAAAGTGGAATTAACTCGCGAACATTTTCGAGCTATGATTTATTATGACTTTCGACGTGGTGTAACTCAAGAACAGTGCATCAATCAACTTAATTCAACTTTTGGCGATGAAGCACCATCCAAATCCAGGGTATGTCGCTGGTAAAATGAATTCAAAGGTGGCCGTAGTTCGCTCACGGACGAAGTTAAAGAAGGTCGTCCAAAATCGCCGGAAAACATCGATGCTATGAGAAAACTAATTGAAGATGATCGTCATGTGACATACCGTGAAATCGAGGCATGTATAAGCATTAGTATGACCAGCATACATAAGATTTTGCACTAACATTTGGGTGTTCGGAAGCTGTCTGCACATTGGATTCCACATTTATTGACAAATGCTCAAAAAAAGGCTCGTATCGATTGGTGCCGTAAAATGATTAAAAAATACAACTGTGGTACATCTAAAGTCGTATACTGCATCGTCACAGGTGACGAGTTGTGGATTTATGCATATGAGCCATAAAGAAATGCCAATCGGCAGTTTGGGTGTTTCAATGTGAAGAAAAGCCAACAAAAGTTACTCGTTCTCGAAGTGTTAAGAAGCAAATAGTGTCTTCACGAAAACGAGTCATGTGGCAACTGTGGCTCCCGAAAATCAAAAAACCGTTAATTCAGCGTAGTATACGACCATTTGCTTGCCAGAAGTTTTGGATAAATTTAGAGAAACCAATCCAAAACGACGAATCATTTTGCATCACGACAATGCGAGTTCACACACATCAAGTGAAACAAGCGAGTATTTGGAGACACAAAAGACCGAATTGATGGGTCATCCGCCTTACAGCCCCGACTTGGCACCTAATGACTTCTTCTTGTTCCCACAAATTAAACATAAACTGCTGAACAATGATTTTCATCGCCCGAAGAAGGGGTTGAGGCCTTCAGAAACCATGTTTTAGAGCCATCATCTTTTGACTGGACAAAGTGCTTTGAAGGGTGCTTCAATCGCATGCAAAAGTGTATAAAGCTTAAATGCGAATATTTTGAAAAGCAATAAATATATTTTTGATAAAATTAATTTGTTTGTTCTTTCTATTGTTAATTTCTATTCTTAATACATAAATAGCTACCCTCGTAAAAGACTGTATTTACGCCTTAAATGATTAATGTCGAAGTCTCGATGCACCAGTATTTCGCTAAAATTTGGTGATATTTGGTGTTGTTGTCAGTGCGCATAGGCGATGGCGACCTCCTCTTTTTCCTGGAGATATACAGCAACTAAGAAAACTGTTTGAAGACGCTGCCTCTTCTTTGGGGTGAGCTGGTTATATAGAAAAAAAGCACGAGTATCTAAAGCTTAAATTGCTTCTCTAATAACTAATCGAATTTTTCAGTAGAAAAAACTGGTACACATTACATTTACGTTCTGAAAGCCATCAGTGAAAAATAATTCATTGTTTTACAAAAATAATTGAGAAATATACTACTTTACGCACGCTTTAACTCATGTTTTACAGCACTTATATACTATTTAAGCATATATGTATTGGTATTAAAGTTCAATTTTAGCGCACTAGTTTGTAAAGAGATTTTTTTTGGAAGAATAGCAGAAATAAATACGAAGAAAATAGTTTCTAAATAAACTTTTTTAAGTAGAAATCCAAATTATAATAAATGTCATTATAGAAACTTGTTATATCGGGTGGTCCAGAGTCACGAAAAAGCACTGTAACTTTATTATTATGTGAAATAGTAAATGGAAATAATTTTTAAACGATAATTAAGCTCCTGGTCCACATTTTGACAAAATTATTAATAGTATGATCAAAAGAGAAAATCTAGGCTGATAAGATAAATTTACTAAAAACGATATAAAAATTGTGCGTGTTTAATGTTGTTATAACATTAAGACACCCTGAATGTGAACGTATATTTTCAGAATGTATAACAGCAGTCCAGTTATTGTTTAAAAAAAATATGTAGATATCTTTAGTAATAAAAAGTTACAGCATTTTTCCATCTGCAGGCCACTCTGTATAAAGAACTACTAATTATTTCGAAAAAACAGAACCGAATGTTGTATGTACGCAAAATATACTAAAAAAGTGCTTGAATGCTGCTGACATCTCTTCATTACTAATAACTAATTTTTTTTCATTAGATATTAAATCACAAAATCTAATTTTGGTAATAAATAGAAATTTTCCATTTTTTCGTTATTGCGCATCCATACCTTTTAGTTATTTAAATTGGAAAACAGTTACACATTTAAGAGTCTATTAAAACTCAAATATCCGAAAGGAGCAATTATCATATTTTGGTTCTATTGCCATATTTTTTTAGAATATACAATTATGGATACAGATTTTTTTTATACAGTTTAAACAGTTCAAATGCGGACATGGATTTTTAAGTAGCTCAACAATTTTTAAACATTTCCTTTTTTTTTCCTGCTTTTTATCATATTTTATTAAACATGCCAGCTTTCAAAAATAAAATTAAATCAGGTTTCCTACGTCATTTCGGAAGGTTATTTTGTAGATTTATAAAAAATGACAAAAAGAAAAAAGAATATAAATTAAAGGTAAAAAAGACAGAATATTTGAATATTAAATCTAATAAATCGTTTATAGGTTGCCACGTGCTATTAACACAGTATATTTTTTTTGTAAATATATCTAATTAGAATATGCATTGGATGAAAAATGATGATGGGTTTACTTAAACGAAACGTCACTGAACTATAGATAATGGAGGAATTATAAGAGCTCAAGGGTTTGATTTACTAATTTAACTTTTTTTAGTTTACCACATTTTCCAAAAATAAAGACGTTCTAGTAAATTCAAAGTGGCTGTGTTGTATAAATTGTTAGTTTGCAAATTTAAATGGTGCATTCGTTTATAAATGTTCCGATACTTACTCACACCCTATAAATTTTTTAACTCGTACTTTTATATTTTTGTTTACAATAAAATACAGTTACATAAATAACGAGTTAAATTCAAAATTATTACCTTTTCAAGTAACTATGATAAATAAAAATAAAAACAACTTTCACAATCAACCTTACTTCTTATTTCATTAAAAGATACAATCGCGAAACTCCGCTTTATTTCTTTTTAACAATCATTATATTCTACAATTAATTCTTAACAAATTAATAAAAACAATAAAAATGAATAAAGACCAGCTAGCCGTGAAAATCGATAAAAATCTTCACAAATAAATTAAAGGAACTTTCTACCTGTATTAGTTGTTACGATGTATATTTTTATCAGAGATGTTCTTCCAAATTACATAACACAATTAAATAAAAAAATAAAAATTTATAGATTAGGATAAGAATTAATTACAAACGAGATTAAGTGATTTTATAACAGATGTTTTAAATTACTCTTACATTTTTTGTGCAATGAATAGAAATAAAATAGAAACTGAGGAATTTTTTTAGAGCAACGAAAACAATGTTTGAAAAAAGGGAATGCTTACTAATCAAGAATCCAAAAATTTCATAAATAATTAAAGTTAGTTTTATAAGAATTTTGTCTTAATAACCGATGTTTTTTGAATTTTTTATAATAATTTGTCACACTTTTATTTGTTCACTGCTGTTATAAAAGAATTTTTTTTAAAAAATCTCTGTCTGTTATTAAATTGAAAATATCTTAGAAATTAACGATTTTGGTTATAGGGAGTGCTTAATAAAAATTGGAATAGTATTTTCACTTTTTAAAATGATTTATTTGGAAAAATTGACAAAATCATGTGTTCGAGTTTTGGCTCGCTCTATATTCAATTGGTGCAATAATAAAGAAATAGCATTTTCTCGTAACACTGTAGCAATGTCAAAAAGTTATGACTGGAAAAAATTATTGTTAGGTTGCTCTGTCTAGGGTATACAGGACGTTGAAATGAGAAAGATTTTCTTATACAATTGACAATAACTTTTGAAATACCCTGTATAACGTAATAAAACCCTATATTGGAAGTATGTGGAAGATGACCTTAATCTAAATTTGAAATAATATATAGGGTGTCCTATTTAAAAAAATATATCGACGCAGTAATGCCGCACCCTGTATGTACAGCTACAATTATTTTTAGCATAAAGACTTCAAGAAAAACATGGTCCCAAAAAATGGAAATAAAATCAATTAACAGTTTCCAACCTTCCCGTATATTACAAAGATTTTCAATATTACACGCTTGCATCAGAATTGAATAAGTTTGACAAACATTAATGACTTTCGTTTTTTAACTAGACGCTTTATTAATTAGTTTTACTTTCTTATATAACCATAATGACATTATTATTCCTAGTTTCTGCATACGCCAATCTATTTTGTGAATATCCTTCGAGCATTACTATTAGAAACAGTTTTAATTGGTTGCGCGTGCACCGCTTGGCTGCCCTTTGGTAACGGGAAGACGTAATTTTGGCGCGAAAGTTACCATTGTCTATGGCAGATGGTTAAATATCCGGACATTGCCACTTACACTTATAACTTAACTTATATAATGCCATATGCAGAAATTTCTATTGTGATTTCGTCAAACGTTTCATCTAATTCAACACGAAGGTCTAAAAAAATATTTGGGATCAGTCGTTTCGGTACAGCGCCATATTCAGGACGACTTATAAAGAACAGAAGTACTTTCAAAAAAACAGGACGACTTACAAAAAACAGAACAACTTGCAAAGATCAGGAAGTCTTACAAAAAAACAGGAGAATTTACAAAAAAGAAGACGACTTACAAAAAACGCGGAGACTTACAAAGATCAGAAAGACTTACAAAAAAGAGGAAGGCTTACAAAAAAACAAACAGGGCGACTTACAAAGAACAGAACTTACAAAGAATTACATAAATTTGACGAAGTGTTAAAACAGACTACTTTTTATTGAAAAAAAAATGAATGCCTTTCTACTCCTTAAAAATAAAAATGTTTGACTGCTTAGTGACCTTAAAAAATGCATGTAAATGTTTTTAATAAGTACACACAAAATTTCGTCAATTTGTGTTACGTTTTGACAGATATCCTGAAGATAGTATTGATTCCTTTCTACTTAATTGAAATTATGGAAATAAGAACTAGAGTTATGACTTTAGTGGTCTGCTAATAAGTTACATTAACTTTTATTTCTTAATATTTTTACTGATATTAAACAAGGTGATACAATTGACCTATTTTTAATAGAATAGGCAAGTTTTTGAAAAAATCCTGTAGTTTTGATAGAATTTGCATTTTTTTAAATATTTTTTACATATATTTGAAGTTCATATTTTTTTTATAAGAACAATTAGCGAATCTATGTAATAATATAAATCAGTGCTATTATTATTATGGAAGAAATTTAAGATAGGAATCATTGGATCAAAATATATAATTGATCGCAAAGATGTGCCCACGGACCAAGTCAATTAGTTATTTTTGTACCAAAAAATAGCACCCAGTAGATTTTTACAATTTTAATTATTTTTTGGATTTTTAATTTAAATACCCTGTATTTCGGAAACGAAACGTTTTCTTACATTTATTTATAGGACTTTTTTTTTATTTTAATCTTAAATGTTTTTCAATAACAATAAATCTTCTTGTATATCTATACAATAAAAATATTAAGCTAATTTTTTTGTATAAGTTTAACTGCATTTTTTAAAGAGATGAAACTTTTTCAAAAACCAAGCGAAACACCACAAAACTGAAGAAACTAGAAAGCTACATTTTCATAGCCTCTTTTAAAAAAATTGCAAAAAATCTATTGATATTTTTTCGTGTAAAAACTAAACAGATCCAAAAGATATCAACAAATTGTGAAAATGTCAGTAATGTCAACCAAAGCTTTTTTAAACATTAATAAGAAATTGATTATTTTTTAAATTTAAATAACCTGTATTTCGGACACGAAACGTTTTCGGACGTTCTCAAATTTACTTGCAATAATAATAAATTAAGGCTTTACAGTACTTGTTTAAACTAATGAAACTTCAAAAACTAAGCGAGATACGAAAAATTTCAATATGTGTATTTTTAGTTGCTTCATCTAAAAAAATATGAAAATTGCATTAAGATATCAACAAAATATGGCAATGTCCAAAAAAAAAAAGACCAAAGCTTTTTTAGACATTAACAAAAAAATTTGTTTTTTTATTTAAATACCCTATATCTCGGAAACGGACGATCATTTATAATAAGGAACTTTTTCAAATTTTGAACCAAGTTCCAAATTTTCATGCAATAACAATAGACCATCCCTGTACATCTAAGCAACAATAATATTGAGCTAATTTTGTCGCAGAAGCTTAACTGCACCTATTTAAACTCACGTTTTTTTTTCCAAAATCTTACGATTTAATTTATGTTACTGGCATTGTAAAACTTTTATTAACAAATTTAATTTTCTCTATCTCGTATTTGCTTTGGTTTATCACTAATAGCTTGTCATGATTGTAAAATGGTCGTTTTGGAGTTTATTATTTCGGCATTAGGTTTATTCGAATTTTGGTTACAGGGGCAGTGCGAGCAGCAGTAACGCGTCTTTAGATAAAGAAAAAATTTCCGGCGGGTCTAGTCCTCTTGTGGAGAGCAAAGAGCTGATATCGGTGGTCCGAGAGGGAACGTTGCACTGTAAAATTTTGGAGATAGATGGAAAAGTAAGATTTTTTATTTATTTGTTGGGTACACGAAAACAAATTGATTTATTTTTGCTCTTGTTTCAGAGGGCGACTGACAGATCTTGGAAACAAGTGTTCGTAATGTTGAAAGGTCCTAAATTGTTCGTCTACAGAGACAGGCACCATCAAGTGAGTTTATTATTTTTAATAATTATATGGGGTCTAATTATATTTAGCCGATTGATTTTTATTATTATTTTTATTGTAAAACATTTATAGTGTCCTAATTATATCATTTACTAATAGCTACTTCTGACTCCTGATTTACTGTTAGGCGAAGCTTATCCTTAAGAGATTAAAAAAAATATTATCAAACGTAATTAGCACATCGCAAGTTTTTTCAATGAAATATAAATATTTCATACAATTTACATACATATCTTTGGTTAATTATTCCGCTGCTTATGTTTATCAAAGTTTTGTATAATAGAAATTATTATGTCAATGGTCCTTTTTCCAATAGTAAAATTCCATATTTAATGTTGTGGAGGTCCTGTTAGGATTCTATAAATAAATTGTTTGAACAGAATATAATTTTGGTATAGATTAGATGTTTGCTGAGATTATACAAACACAAATACAATTTGCTACATCTTAATTACCATGACTATAAAGATTTTAAACATTGTTCTTGTCAAACTGAAATAAAAATGCTACGCTACTTTTAATAAAATATGAAACAAATATAATCAAATTTCAACATAAACAGAGTGGAAATAAATATCTTTTAATATGTAAATGATCAATAATATTTATGTTATTTATTGGAAAATATGCAGATCAAAAGTTTGTAAGTTTGTTTTTTTAAGAATGAAATGTGCTAGAATCGAAATAATAAAAATCTATAAAATAAATAATTTGTAAAAAAAATTTTAAGTTAATGTAAGGGGTTGCTAAGTTCATCCCATTGAATATTGAGTTCTTGTTAGTATGGTCCTTGAAGGTACATTAATACAATAAGTTTTGAAATTACAAAATTCAAACCTAAAATAAAACAAAAAATAGAAAAAAAGAATAAGAAAAACGATGGTGATAACCTACTTACTTTCACGGGTAACATAGTTTCCCAAAACTCCGAATTGTGTAAAAATTTTCAAAATTTTGCATGTTAAAAATCAATTGAAGACATTTTGAATGGCTCAATGCATCTTCAACCTCCAAATCGTTCAAATTATTTTTTAAAGTTTAACATTTGATCGATATATAGTCATTTTAATCGTTTTTTGTGCGATACAATGGACATTCTTCTTTCCAAAAAGACCCGTTTAAAGGGTTAATTTTCCCTTTGATTTCTGCAATTTTTTAAATAACTCAATGTCTCAAAATAGATTATTACAACTTTGATTATAATTTTAACAGTGTTAAGCCTTTGTCAAGATTTTATAAATATTTATATCGTTGAAGTTTAGTATTGGTTAGAGATCTATATGTTTTTTAGTTTTTTGTTGGTGAATTTTCAAAATATGACCAAAAAAATCGAAATTGTCAAAAATTCGTGAAAATTGAAATATCATAAAATTAAGTAGAAAATTACGTGAATCCAAATGAGGCTTTTTTTTCATGGAAACAGCGAATTTTGCGGAATTAAGCAGATATTTCCAGAAAAAATATTTTTGAACAATTTCAGTTTGTTCATTGGATTTCTTGATCCCGAAGGCGCTTTTTGCAAGAATTTCAACCAATAAAATAGTCGATTATTTTCATTCTGAAACAGTTATTTCTTGAAACTATTTTGTTTGTTACAATTACCTCTCAAAAACTAAAAATTGTTTTTCTAACGATCATCTTTAAGGAGCTATAAATTGACAAAGAAAAATTATTTGAAACATTTTATTTAAAAATTTTGTACTTCTACAAATAAAATTTTAACCGAGTAATTGACTAGAACAAATATACCAGTACTTTATCTAAGACTCAAGAGTTTTATTTTCTTCGAAACCAACAACATTTATATTTAAGATTATTCTAGTGTGGTAGAGTTAAAAATTTCAAACCACCGCACATGAATTCCCGCACAATCTCTCAAATAAAAAGAATGTGTTAAAATTATTAGTCTAAATTAATATATATATATATATATATATATATTTTTAATTCGTTTAAATGTTATCGAACGACTTTTTTTTGTAAAATCGTTGATCTAATTTTGTTATTAATTATCTTGGATTTTAAACGGTCCAAAATTTTAAAATTTTGGTATTTATTAGTACCTAAACGTTCTTCTTAGCCTATAAACAATAGTTTTAAAAACTGTGAGATGTGATTGAGCGGTGATTACACAATACACGTTTACAAAATTCAATTAACTCTATACTATATTTCGTCATCAGTAATATAAAAGGGTAACAACGACGACCAAAAATAACGTCATACATCTTAATCATCTAAAATTTGTTACACTCAAAATTTTAGTAATTAATTATTTAATTACTTAGCAAATATTTCGAATATTGCTAAATGTCTAATCGCCTTTTTACCTAGACTAAAATGATTTATTATAGTACTGTCTTTGGAAAGAAACCTGCGTGAGTCTTTATTAGTACAGCCTGGAGACATTTATTTACTGAGCAACGACCTTGGGAATATGGTATTTATTTTAAGTTCTTTCTGGTCTTTAATTCCATAATATTTAGTCGTGAGCATTGCTTTACTAATCTGGGGGTTGTTAGTCTTATCTTCTGTTTATTGTACAACAAAAAAGGGTAGATGTACATTTCGGGCACAAAGATTGGCAAAACAAGTCATCAAGTCTAGACATTCTAGTATCGTTAAATGAAGGATAAAAATGTCCATAATAGACAAGGAATTTTCGAGAATATCGTAAAACTTTGTCTTTTGTTTACGGATTTGATAATAAGACTCGAACATCCATAAAAACAAACCGTTGTGATAATAGGCAATACCGAATGAAAAAATAAAAGAGCTGATCGTCGAATATCTGAATTCATGTTAAATTTTATTACATGCAAAAATATATTGGTTTTAAATAATAAAATAATTATATTGCATACGTTTACGGCACAAACCTCGCATTAGCCTAGAACCGTTCCTTTTATCAATTTTGATAGTACTTTAATTGGTGTGCATGCAGTATTGCATTGTAATATTAATTAAAGCATTAATTTAATTGCACATTTTGTGCAATAAGACCGAATTTCCAACGAAAAATAATGAAATATCCTCATGGGTCAATCTGGACGTACTTATATAGTAACTTCCGTTATGTCAATAGATTGCGCAAAATAATACATAAATTATATTGCATACAAGGTGTTTGGAATAATTAAAAAATTACAACACGTTCTTCCGATTATACACAAGCGAAATTATTAATTAAGAAAACGTTAGCGCTTTGTCTTATTTTTTTAGATGCGCCAGGAATAATAAATTGGTCATTGATAATGTACGGATGAATTTGTAGACAACCAATGACGTTATTAATATAAAATTTGTTGAAAAAAAATTTCTTTTACTAAAGTAAGGTTGCAAATGAAAGTATAGGTTTAAATAAGGCAGAGAAATTGGTGAAATTGAGTTTAATATTTGTTTTAGGTGAACATAATATACACAACTTTATTGCTTATATGTAAATTTTCATCTCCTTTGTTGTTTTATTACTTCACTATAAAAAGTTGCATTGTACCGGGTGATTCAACAAAAATTCGGGGCATTGTTATTTGAAGAAATACTTTATACGTTCCAATGCATTTATTTATGAAACAATAAAAGCAATTCAATGCCTATTTAATTGATTTATACGATTTTTTTCAAATGAACTGTCATATTTTTATTCTTATTTTCTAATGTAAAAAGTCCCATTTGAAAAGAAAAAGATAATATATTATCGTCGTGAATATTTTGCTGAATTACCTCGTATATTTAAATTTAAACGATCATAAATTCGTTTTTTATCATTTAAATAATTTTTAATAAAGAGTTCAGAGCAGGCGACGACTCCTCCAAAAATTACGAAGCCAAATTGCAAGTAAAAAAAATTTCATGCTAACAAATTTATAGTACGAACGAATAAATTCACATAATAAAATTTGCTTTTGCTGGGTTGCGATTTTTTGGGTGCGCATTTTGTTAGCGAATGCGCCGATTTTCTAAACTTTTTTCATTAAAAACGTTTCCCGAATGGCCATATGGTTCAACCGGAAAGAATGTCCACGTGTTCTCGAAATCAGTGAACCATATGAACAGTTGGCTGCAACTAGTGTGAAAATATAATCAACTTAATTCCTCATAGGGTTCCTTCTATTCCACCCTAAATCTAAATTAAACTACAATACGTGAATAACGTTTTTTCTGCAAATTTTGAAGTTAAAATATGAAACAGACAAAATGTTGGATGAAATTTTAGCAATTTTCATTTTATGAAGGTTTATAAATATTTGACTGTGTTCCTATGGTGGTAAATCATTTCCCTTCTAAGTTTTCAGGCAGTAGCGCGTGTGAGTGATTGTCTTATTAAAATTTTTTTTTTTAATAATAATAATGGCGTTTTGGAGTCCGTAGCTAAATAATAAAATATCGCTAAATCATGAAATTCCAAAGTAATGACAATTATGTACTTAAAAATAAAGATTTACACAAATAAACGCAACAAATTGTTTTAAACATGTTCCAGTGTTTAAAAACGAAGATAGTGTAAAATGGGCCAATGATATAATTAAAAGAATTTCAGAACTAACAAAAATAAATGAGCATGTCATAAAAAAAAAGAAGACGAATATAATGTGTTACCCCCTTTTATTAAATGACGGTTGTTCTTCGAATTTGAGTACGAAGATTTATGAAGTATATTTTTATTTAAATAATTAAAGAACTAGTTTTTTATTATGTGACCTATACATGACGAATGTTATTTACAGATTTTTTATTTATTTTTAATATTGCAAGCAGTTTTCTTTAATTTGGTTTTAAGAATGTCTTTTTTTTATTTTTTGATTAAAGTTAATTTTTAATTTAACCTTAACCTGCTGTCAATAATTTGTAAGATCATCAAAGGTTTTTGCTAAGTAAAATTGATAATTTAGCAAAATATCTATGCCATTCCCGAGCCCGGAAAAAGAAGAAGGGTAATAAGACGAGCAAAAAATAAAAAATCGTTGCTACTAACAACACCACTTTATGCATGGCAATTATTAATTTTTAGTGATGTATTTCAACATGAAAAAGTATATTTAAAATTATTTAATTTTCTTGTACAAACTAGACTGAGCCAACTTCATTGAACAATAATATGTCTGGTAACATAATTACGAAAAACTTAGACAAAAGATAATCTCAAAAATAAAACATTTCATTCATGAATAAAAACTTTTATTATTTACATGAATATCAAATTTAAGTAGACACTTAAGCACCTACGCCCTTTTGAAGTTTCGCAATTTAGAATAGAAATACTATATCATATATTTATTTTCTTTTCTAATTAATATTTAAAAACATAGAAGGTACCCTGTACTGTGACAGATACTCGAATATTAATAATAATCAAATTGTCTCATCTTTAATAAAAAAAAATGGTACACTAAAAACACGGGTAATTTTTTAACTTTTTCTTGGCATTACAAAGGAACGCAAATGTCGCGTGCCGTACGCCTTTATCCCCTGCTGTTTGGAATACCGTCGGTACCACCATACACAGTGGAATCAACATTAATAAGGGGCATCGGCGCGCCGCCTGGGGCTGCTCATCTCGCTCTGTAACAAAAAAACTAAGACATGTTGCGGTAGTACCGGATCGGCGACCGCACGGTAAACAAGCGATATTAGTACCGAAGCTCGTTTCAATTCGGCGTACCATACAGTCTCTTTAAATTGCATAAAACATTGTAATAATTATGTCAGTGATCTGACACTAAGTGGTACTTTTCGAAGAGAAAGAAAGTACCCGAGTCGGGCGAACAGTACCGCCGTGACACGTTCGTTCCTCCATCGAGAAATTGGAAAAGAGAGTAGTTTTAACTTTAACACCTACGAACTACGTTCATTAATGTACCGGAGAATCTTGTTATACTAGTTGGTGTGTTTTGCTATTTTTAGATTGCAACCCTGTTTCAGTTCAACGTGCATTCGCAAGTGTTTGTGCTCAAAGAAAATTTCAATTTTTATTTATATTTAAAAAAAGTTGTGTTCTAGTGTGTACTTCAATCGGCACCATATTTTATTTATTTTTTATATACGTATTTTTACAAAAAACATAGCTAATATATGACTGAAAAAATATATGGGATTGATTGTGATAGCGCAGCTCATTTTCAGATGCAGGGTGTTATATTTTTAATTTAAAATTTTGTAAACTGCAGTCCAAATTTTTACAGTATTTTCAAGTATTTTGAAAAAATAACCCATGGTTTTTTTCTCAAATTTATTAGTAACAATTGATTTTCTTCTAAATATGAACTTTGTAATTTTTTTTATTAATATTTTGTTCTTTGATTGCAATTTAAAAGTGTTCTTTTCTTTAAAAATATTTTTTAATGGAATAAAGGATTTGTTAATTTGGTAGATATTTTTTGGAGCAGGGTGTAAGTTAAAAATCTATACAACTAAATAGTGATTTTTTGACAAAATTAAATCGGTACATTTGAAAAAATCAATAACTTGTTTCTACCAAAAATATAGGAAACTTTAAATAGTTAAATAAATCACAACATAACAAAATGTTTTATTATGTTTTATGTATATTTTATCAAAATGAGCTCTAAATTTCAATATTTATTTTTCATAAAATTAGGTGTCATTTTTTTTAATGGGACACATAGGGCGTTTCAATCATTTATTAATGGAATTTTGACTTTTCCGAAATTATTTTTTAACAGAATTCCAAATTATTTCATTAATCATGTAATGCATCTTTAAAGACTGAAACATTATGTAGAAATTGCCGTTCAGAAAATTAAAAAAATATATAGGGTGATCTATTTATAAAATTCGATTAGCAAATTGACTTTGGAATTGGCATTTCCAGTGACGATTATCGAAAATAGAATAATACATTAATCTATTAAAAAGTAAATAAACTTATTTTTTGAGAGACAATAAAGTAGAACACCCGGTATGTAAGCCATATTTAAGTGAAAAAAAATGTGTTCGCCAACATCTTGTTGATATTGTACAAATTAGCCAAATGTAGAATTCTGTTATATACAAAATAAATAATTATAAAATGAAAAATAATATATTTGGAAAGCAAAAAAATTAATCTATGCCATGATATAAAAAACAAAGAACTTTTGATTTTCTTACGGCAATTTTGTATACCTGAGAAAAAATCAAGCAGTAGTCTTCGTTATTAAATTTATTATGTTATAATGTATATGTAGGAAAAAATGTGCCCAATATTCATAGGATTCTTTTCCATTCAGTCATATAAATATTTAATCACAAATACACAGACATATTTAGACAATTAACGCTATTTTTTAACGGTATACAAAGTATGCTTTGTAATATTCATAGCTCCTGCTGGTAAATATCATGAAATTTATTTAAAGTATGCAGAAAGCTGTTAATTCATTCGTTGCTGCAATTAATGAATAAAACATATTATTAATAAGAATTTCTGTTAATATTAAATCAACGCACAATTCAACTAATTTTTAATTAATAAACGCATGCACTTTTCTAATTAGCGTATAACTGCGTTTGAAAAAATTGTACAATAATTATATGCTTTTTAATAAAAAATTTCCAAAAATGTTCGCAAATAGTTAATTAGAAACTTAAAATCAGCAATAAGTTCCCTGACCATCCTCAATATGGCTTTTGATTGTTGACATACAAATTCTTGTTGGTGCTTACGAATCTTTTTCGGTGCGCAAAAATGTGTACTTTAGACTCTTGTTTAGATTTGTGTTTCAAAAACTTTTCGCCTTCATAAACAACAAAACGACACTTTAAATGCTGAAGTTATAGAGTGAGTTCGATTTTTTTGAGTACGCGAATAAAGTTAATATGTTAGATTCACAAGCATGCATTTCACCTCAAGACAGGAACAAATGTGGGACTATATCTTGTATTCCGATGCATTTGAATATGCATTTTTCCGCGCAAGGATTTTTTCCAAGGAAATTGAGACGATGGGGGTCCACAGGATCGTGGGTATGTTTTTTTTTGTTGATTTTCATCAGTTAATTTAATTAACGAAAAAACATTTGGTATTTCGACATTGGAATAGTATAACACATCTCTGATATTGTCTAAAACTGTTTTTAATGAAATTTCATAAAAATCTAATAAACCCTAACAGCGATGGACAACGAGTAATTATAAACTTTCTAAGTTCATTATTAATAACGATTTTTTCAGGTATTTATAATTATGATTGATATTTCAAACCTCGAGGTGCGTACAATTCTATAAAAGAATTAAAAAATATCACAGAAATTATAACTTTCATTATTTATATCGCTGTTAGATTAGATTGATATCTTGTACTCACTAAGAATAAATGAATCAATTCAGTGGCGTCGATTCCCATATAAACGAATTAGACCAAAGCATCTCTTTCTTTATTGACAATTTACAGTCCTCATCAATGAAATCAAAAGCAATATGTCCGGTGTTCCACAAGAATACAATTTTGGACCATTGCTATTGAAAATTTTTATCAACGGTATTCCTAATATAATTATCAACTTTCAAACGGTTTAAGTATCAATTATTTTGAAGATCTAACTATTTTAATAACAACAACAAATTGTTGAATGATATGATCAAAATGTGTGGCTTGATACATATATAGTGTGACCCATCTAAAGTGAAAACGCCACCATAGTATTTGAAGTTATTTACCGATTTCAACAATTTTTTTTTGAAATGTTTGTGCAGCAAAAACTTTATTTGGAGACAAAGTTTCAAAGAGTTATTCTTATTTTTAAGACACACTACGATATTTTTTCACTGTCAAAAATCCAGAAATTTTATTAGGGATTTTTTTATCAAAAAAATGAGCACACCACTAGATGGCGTTCAAATAGATGTGACCCAACTTTTATTAAAATATGTTACACTGTATAATTGTAAAGTTAACCGATGCTATACTAAAATTTGTTATTTAATCAATTTAGTGATTATAATATGAAAAATAACACGACGCTATTAATATAGCATTTTCAGTTAAATATGAAACTGTAAAAATTATGTTCTCTAATTGGAAAACAATAAATAAATTATAATTTTTCAGTTCGTCTTTTATTAATTTTATAAAAATTACAAGCAAGTAGCAATAAAGGCAGTAAACTGATGATTATTGATAAATCAACCATTGATTTCTTAGGTCAGGTGCAGATATTGCAAAAGAATGTGCAATTCTCTCGAACCTACAACATGTGTTCAAAGGCCATTTAAGACAGCCTTGCGTTCATTCGATTTGATTCAATTCGGTTGCACAATTTATAGATACGTTTAGTTTGAGATAATCTTTTAATTATTATACAATATATTCAATAAACAATATTCATAAATAACAAAAAAATTATTATTAGAACTGATAGAGAAATAATGCTGATTGTTATAGACTGAAATTTGAGTAACACGTGTTATTTAACAATGGCCTTTTATTGATATTGAATATCAACATACATAGACAAACTACAAGCCGAGATAAGTTTTTTCAACAACTGTTTAATATCACTATTGACACTAAATATGTATCAAAATACCATGACCGACAGTTAAACAAAATCGTTAGTGAATATATAATAGCGCCAGAAGACGATAAAGTGGGACACCTGGTCCTCCTTTTAGAGGATTCATCATTTCCCAACCTTTAATTTCAATTTTTTTTATTTCAGAGTCCTGTTGGAACTTTAGACTCTTTAGACCAATCGCTTTCGAGCGGCGTAGACATGCGTACGAGCGTTGTACGAGTGGCTGAAGACTACACAAAAAGGAAAAACGTCCTTAGAGTATCAGCCGTAAAGCCCTGCCGATCTGAGTTTCTTCTTCAAGCCGACAGCTCTGAGGATTTCGCCGACTGGGTTAAAACGTTGCAAGAACAAGTCGCTGCCAGTACGGACGCAGAATTGGTATGTCGCAATTAAAGTAATCCTAGATCTTAAAACCGAACGAAAATCACAGATATTAGTTTAACCCAAAAACGGCTCTGGAGCCTTCACGTATTTTTTTTTATCTTTGATCGTTTTAGTGAATTCGAATAAGATAAATCCGCAATCACGCGTTATCAATCGGTTATTTATTGCAACTTATATTGAGATAAATAAAATTAATGTTGTTTAAATGGTGTTAAATAAATTTAATCTAACAATGACATTAAGTTAGATAAGGCTCATTTTTAAGAAAATGGGGAACGGAGGTAGAGGATCATGACCGAATTTCCTATTGAATATTATTATTATGACATAAAATGGGTAAGTTGGTATCTTTAACTTTATATTTTTTGTATAAATGATTTTTATCCGTCATTCCAGACTTTGGTGATATTTTTATACGAAATCCATTTAATTATCTGATTTTTATTTATCCTATATATAAACTGTGTTACCACTCACAAACCACGTGAACTTCAAAATCTAGTGCATTTTGTTCATTTCATTGTTTATTACTCAATTTACCTTCTCTTAAGTGTATGTAGGATTGTAAATTTAGTTTTATTTTAATCTCGGTTTTCTTAATATCTTCAGCTGAATGTTTAACTTGTTCCCCATTTCTATTTAATATTCTATTTCTGTCTTACATCATCTCTCCAAGTAAGTTTGTATGGTCTTTCTTCTCCTATTCAAAGTATATCGCCCAACTAGTTTTTGTGTTCTATTTTCCTACTCTGACTTCAACAATGTTGAATTATTTATTCGTTTTATTATTATAAATACATATTATTTTTTCATTTCAGGATCCATCCAACAGCTACCAAAAAGCAGTACCGCAGACGGTACCAGCTTTGACTTCTATTCAAGTCCAAGGCAGTCACCTTTCGCCCCAACTGAACAAACAGAAACCAAATACTTCCCGGAATCGTTCACCCACTGGCCAATCGCCTGTCAGTAAAAGTAGAAAACCGTCTCAAATACCAACAGAATCGACAGCAGCCACAAGTCCAAAATCGAAAACATGGCGCGGGCGAATGGCGAAGCAATTCAGGAAATTCAATCAAGGAGGAAACAGCCCGAGCAGCCCTACTGCACCAGAAGCATCTACTTTTGGAATTCCGATAGAAGACTGCATACCATCTGCTAATAACGTGTACCTTCCGAGATTCGTTGAGATTTGTACAGATATTATCGATGAAAGGGGATTACAGACCATTGGTATTTACAGAGTACCTGGTAACAGCGCTTCAATCACCGCTTTAACAGAAGAGATTAACAGAAATTACGAAGACGTACCCGTAGAAGATCCCAAATGGAACGACTTGCATGTAGTCAGCAGTCTTTTAAAATCGTATTTTAGGAAAATGCCGAATAGCCTTATTACAGTACAGTTATATCCCAGTTTCATTAAAGCCGACAAAATCGAAAATCCTAGAGAGAGAATGGAGCAACTCAAGAAACTTGTCAAAAGTCTTCCCAAACATAATTATTACACTTTAAAACATTTAGTAATGCATCTGAAAAGGGTAACTGATAATTCTCATGTGAACAAAATGGATTTTAAAAATCTCGCCATCGTCTTTGGTCCTACTATTGTTAGACCGGAAGAGGAAAACATGGAGAGCATGGTCAGTCATATGAACAATCAGTATAGAATCGTAGAAACTCTGTTAACACATGTAAGTTATTAAAAAATGCTTGAGGGTTTATGAAAAGCTAACTTTGGCTGTATTTTCATTTTTAGGCCGAGTGGTTTTTCCCAGAAAATGAAAATGAAGAAGACCTTCCTGTACCTGATAGTAATCTACAAACAGATGGTACTGATGAGTTCGATCAAAATAATCAGGCGTTGTTATTAAATAATATAATAAAATATGGAGGTAAATATTGAAACATTTTAATGTTTCGGTAATACTTAAGAGTTGACTTCTTTTTCAGCTATAAAAGATCACAAGGAGAAGAACGGTGCATTATTTTCTTCGATTATCTCTGCTGCTCAGAGGAAAGTTAAAAGGAAACCAAACAAACCAATGAATTCTATGCAAGAATCCAAAGAAGAAGCTGCCTCACCTACTAATCTCAAAGTATTCCCTTCACAGTCATTTTCACCAATAGATCTCAAAGAAGTAAGTAGATGTGTAACCAATAGGAAAAATAGCTTATTACTATGGGTTTTTTAGTGTTCGTTACAAGATGAGAAATCAACATCGGACATACCAACCACCGTAATGGATATAGAAAAGAAAACCAATCCAACTGAAAAGGTTCCTTGGTTCAAGTACTCTTCGGATAAGGACGAGTTCCACAGAAGGATTGAAAATTTCCGGCAAGAGACTGAAGCTATGTTGCAATTACCAAGGAAAACGGAAATATCAGTAATTAATATAGGTAGGTAAAATTTAGGATCTCTCAAAGAAATTCCATTTCTGATTTTATTTATTTGATTCAGATCCTCGAACGAATGGCCAGCTGAGCTCGTCCGCCAACACGCTGAATCGAAACACGAGGCTCTTTCCAGTAAAAAACGAATCGCACTATCTCATGAAGACTCACAGTGCCACAAACGTGTTCTCAAGGACTGCTAACGCAGCAGAACCTAATCGCAATAGTCTCGCCTCAATGGATAACTATTTGTTGCAATATTCGCCAAAAAACTTTAAATTCGAAAAACCAATTAGTGAAAGTAAACAAGTGAAGGGAGCGAGTGATGCGGGTGCTTACAGTGACGTTACCGATAGTGCTACTAGTGATAGGACACCGGGTGTTAATAGGGGTAACTTAATGAGGAGAGGGGGATCGGCGGAGAACGTCAGTTCCTTAGATGTTACGAATGGAAAAAAAATCAAGTATGAAAGTGAGGTAAGAAGAAAAATCGTTTAATTATTTATTTTCGAAAAATCTATCTCCAATAACTGGTTTGAGAACCTGTATATTATTCTTTATTGTTCCTAAAAAGATTTAGTTCAAATTCATTTAATCAATTGGCTCATACAGCTTAAAAAATAGAAAAGCTTATGTGACAATTTTGGTCTGTGGAATAAATAGAAAACAATTTTTTTCCAGAGTGAGAGTCAAAGAGTTGGTTCATTGGAGTCTCTCAACAAAATAGTAAATGATGATAGTGGTGAGTACCAAATTAATATTTAAGTTTTTTTATTTAAAAGCAATAATTACATTTTTTGTAAATATTATATATCTTTAATTAGTACAGTTGTTAAATTCTTAATATCTTAAGATCAATTTTTAAAAAATATGTAACAAAATTCGATAGTTAGGAAATTATTTTATTAATAAATAGGAAATAGCACACCCCTGCCTCCGATTAGAGGGTGGCGGTCAGTGAAACCACCCAATGTAGTACCCCAGAGACCTCCTAGAACCCGTCACACGTACAACAGAGTTTAGCAGCAAGAGGTAGAACGCTGTGCTCACTTTGCACGCTTTAAGTAATCGATAACTAAAAAGGTCGTTTCTTTTAAATAAATAATGACGCGTTAAGCCTTTTTATTTATCAATATCAGTAACATTGACAGCTTATTGGGTTTCTTTAGCTTCAGCTAACCTTCTTATAAGCCAGCTCAGCGTTTTGAGTTTCATTTTAATTGGAGGATGTCAGCCATACTCAAATGTGGTTAATTTCATTATTGACAATACAGAGTGACCATTTATTAGATATAAGTAGTATATCAAAGATGGACAACCTGTATTTTATTTTCAAGAATTAACCAGTTAATTGGGTTTCTAGTTTGTTATTTTAACGATCATACTTAATTTGGATTTGTTTCTTGTTTCAGATTCTTTATTGAGTACAATGACGAAGCTGTATGACGAACGATTAAAGGAGGAGCAACCATCGATCATGTCTGGCGAGGGTATCCCCTATGTGGACGAATCGCCAGAAAAGCATAAAAAAATATCATTTCCAGATAAAGAAAATATTCCACAGGTTAGTGACTTATACAGAAACCCTAGTTTACACAAGCACCAACTTAAAGCTTCAAAAAAGGAAGACAAAGAGTATAGTAACGACAAAGAAAAGGAAGAAGACACGATGGCTATGGATAAAGTACCTGATAACGATAGGAATATTACGAAAACGTCCGTAATCACTAACAAAAATAAACTAAATCAGAGCGGAACGAAGCTGAGGCGCTCCGAGTCTTTAAACAGGCCCGAACGAACCAGTTCACCGCTGAACAACAAATTAAAAAGATCTGAGAGCTTAAATAAGGGAGACAGACTAAAGAGATCAGACAGTCTAAGCAAAAGCGAAAAAACCGAAAGTAATATAAACAGAAAACGGGAAATCACTCTCAACAATCGTAGGTTCAAAGACTCGATGAAGAATAAAAGACGTAGTGGCCACCCGGACCGTTCGATCAAGAGAAGACACACGGTAGGAGGCACTAAAGACCCGGACAAAATAACCTGGGTCATGGACAATAAAACCCAGGAAACCGACGCCAACCAGAAGAGCCGAAAAGAAAAATCTCTGCGTACCAGCTCTCCCGATTTGAGCGCTATGCGTCGCGATAGATTTTTCTTCGAAATAAACCTCATAGGCCCCGAAAATATGGTCGTGGCGTTGAGGCAGCATCTGATCGGTGCGCGACCTCAGAGTTTTCCTGAAAGCTCAGTATTTAAAGTACCTCTGGAATCCCACGTATGACACTAGAATGAGTCAAATTACTGTTGGGAGGTGCCTTTTTCAAGAAACAAAAACATCAATTTTAATAGACTGATTTGTGTCCAATGTGCAATAATTGTGCATTTTTATTTATTTGTTAACGGGAATGGGGTTGTTAAGGGTTTGACATTTTGGAACAAAATTAATAACAATATTATCGACCAGGAATTTGTATTTAGCTTAAAATTTGCTTTTAATTGTGATAAATATAGATTTTATTCTCAAATTCGAACAAAACATTTTTAAATTTCGGACCAGTTATTTTTGTTCCAAACGCCCCCTATAAGTTTTTTTATCAAATATTTATTTTATAAAAGCAAGAAATATGATTTCTAAAAACAAACGTTAAACTTTAAAAAAAGGCAAACATTTTTTTAACAAAATATTCATATACTGATACAGAGTTCAGTACAAGTTCGGAAAAATATTAATTTTACTGATCCAATTAAATCTACTAATTTTAAATAAAAAATACTGCACCTAAACTTACAAAAATATAGGGTTTTTATAATACTACATCGGGTGAATAAATAATATAGTAATTTATTTAAAACAGCTACGAACTTAAAATAAAATCGATTAAAAAAATCAATAAATCACAAACAATTTTTTTAAATTATCTTTCTTATCTATCTTACATTTTTCTGATCTAATCCGAATTTAAACCAAACTCTGTAAATATATAAAATATTATAATTTGCAACTAATTTTATTAGAAGTATTTAAAAATTATTTGTTTTAAAATTAAGTACAGTGAAAGTATTAAATACAAAAATTATTTTAGATTACAAAATATATATATTTATGACATTTTTAATGTTGTAATTTTAAAATATTTGATACAAAAATGTTTGTTTTTTTAAAACCAAAAAACTTATTCAATGAGACTTTGAACTTGTTGAAAGTGTATAGAGAGCGCATTTATTGTTATTTTTTGATAGTTTGCTTTTGATTACATTGTGATGTTGATAATAATTCCAATTTAAAGCAAATAAATTTGTGATATAACGCTAGATTAGTCTTGTAAATAGGAAAAATATGTTTGGTCAAAATTAATAATTTATGTCAACTGTTGTACAGCGTGTTTCGGGTTTTAAGCTATAAAAGACAAATACGCAAGATTGGCTGAGGAGAAACGTATATTTTTATAAATATTTCTATGTACTTTATTGTCAAGTCATTCAGAAATGAGAACGTATATATAGTGATACAAAACTAGTGAAGATATGTAAGCATATATAGTTACTTAAATTGGCGGAAGAGCTGTATGTGCGTACATTGTTCGAAAATTTTTGTGATTCGCCCCATATTTATTTCATCCACTGTACAGTATTGTTTATTACTGTGCCAAAAACGTATCAATTTTATGAATGAAATTTCGCTTGATGCCAATGGAATTTAAACAGTTTGCTAACTTGTATATAAAATTATTTTATTGCTTGTGAGTTGGTGAAAATCTTAAAATTACTACTAGGCTGTTTGTATCTCTTGCCTGTTATTGTTTTTATAGTTTGTAGTCTCAGAAATGTATGTGTTGTTGTAATTTTGTGAACAAATTGTAAATATATTCTCAAATTATGCACCAGTATAAAATGTTTTATTCCATCTTCCAGTTTCCTAAAATAATAAAGATTATCATATAATGCTAATCAAGTAAATCCTTGTCTTTATGCAACTAGCTGTGCTTTAGAATTTAAATGAAGTACCAAAATTTGACTTGTCTACACAGAAATTGGCTTTAAAATACTTGATACTTTATTATAAAATGAATTCTATATATTTCTAAATCCGTTTCAAAAAAGCCCTTTAATTCTTTATAGTATTAATGAAAGCAATTGGAAAGTGGTTTTCGATTATCAATTATAAATTTGCAAAATATACGAAAAAAAGAGTCCAGTTTAATTAATTTTCAAGGGTACATCAAATAGAAGAGAATGAAATGAATTAAACGAGACTTAATGTAAAATTATGTGAAAATAGACAAAAATACAACTACAGTATTAAAGAAGGTTGAAGATAGCAAATTTCAGAATTTTTCAAAAAAAAGTTTTCAAAACCTATTTGATCAGCGAAGTTCAAGAAAATCATGAGTAAAAATTATGAAAATCATGACAGTTTTGAAAAATTACGAGTAGATTTTTCAAAAACTAGTAGAGCAATTACAACAATCCGTTTTTAATATAGATTTTTGAGTAAATTGTTACTTAACAGATATCTTTATTTAGAAAATTTAACAATAAATACAAAGGCTTTATTGTAATCGATAAATAGTTTCCTGTTTTGAGAATAAGGGTCAGTCACAGAGTGGTTTTTTAATTTTACTGTTTCAACTTTTAATGAAATGTAAAAATTAAGTACGATGGAAAGAAAAATAAAATAAATAACGAATAATGAGAAAAACTAAAGAAAACCAGTAGGTGAAAATAAAAAACAATAATGTTTGGAATCGTATGCTTCTTCTTATTTGACATTCAGTCAGAGATAAATAATTTAAAAATTTCCGAAAATGAAACATGTTTTTATGAAAAAAGCATTAACTATTTCCGAAAACTCTCGATTTTGTCAAAAATTGTTTGATCCTCAAAAGCGTAATCTACAATTTTGAAATTTGTATTATATCAAAATGTTTGAGATTGGTATTTTTTTTAAAACCTTGCAAATGGTTAATTAATATATATAAATATATTTATAATCTGTCCTAAATCAAAGTACATTTTCCTGTTTTTTTATTTACAATGTTACTCATTGTAATAAAAATAAACAAAAATAATCTGTGAACGTATTGAAAGCCAACTTAATCCTAATAAAGGAAATCTACAATTAATAAATCGATTATTTTCTTAGTTACATTTTTAAAAATTTATTTAAAATTGGAACAATTGTTGAGATTCAATTTAATTTTAATAAATAGGAATTTGATAAACATAAAAATAAACATACTACCTTATTTGACTAACTCAGAAAACTGTGTCATATATTTCCAAATTGGCTGCTCGTTAAAGTAAAATTATCAAAATAGGAAGTTAACCACAAAAACCCATTTTTATATCAATTGCCTATTCTAAGGTTTTAGAATTTTTTCGCCGGAAAAAACGGATATAGTCATTTCCGGTTAATTTTAGTTCAAAATAAAAAATGTATATTAATTCTTTCATTTTATAAAAAACTGAAAACGTTTGGTATATTTTAATTTAATTATTACTGATTGAACGCAAAGTACATCAAAAAGTAATATTGTTGAGCAATGTATTTTCTCTATGACCGATATAAATTGTATTTGTTTTTGACGAATAACGATATTCATTACTCACGCTAGTGAGTAATAGAGATTATAACGCAACTTTTATAAGCCAGTTCCAGGAGTAACGCAAACATCTTGTTTAGGATTCAAAAATATAATTTTTGAAAAGTCTTTTTGAATTCCCGATTAATTTTTATTTAATATTCATGTAAATATTAAAGGAAAGACTTTATACGTAGTGTATAATTATAATGCACTTTTATTATTTATTAATGAATGAAAAGTTTTAATTTTGAGATTCTTTTTTAAGTTGAAAAAGTTTCAACATTTTCCGTAAACTGGCACAGGTATTTTGCTAAATTATCAATTTTACTTCCGTGATCTAATAACGTGAAATAAACAATGTTTTTTAGGTGCGATGTGAATGCTGCGAAATTGTCAATAAGTTAATAAATTGGAACTGAAAAGAAATTTGATTGAATAATTGTTTTGTTTAAAATTTTGAACAGAGAGGAGAAACATTTATAGATTTGTTCAAGTTTTTTAAATTCCTGTCTTTTTTTAATACCAGTCTTTGAACATGTAGTATTTGACTCATACGTAATGGCTATTATTCACTCCAACAATTTACTATTAAACAATTTATCAAGACTGATTTAACAGATCTTCCCTGTAGTTTCAATATCAAATTCCACACCCAAATCAATATTTTCAGGAACCTTTATTAGTTCATAATAGATGATTTACCTTCAACGCAAAATTTCTATCTGATATTACATATTATTTTCTAAAACTAGACAACTTAATTAATCTCTATCATCTAATCGCAAGCGACAAAAATCAATTTCTAATTACAGCCCGAATTATCAAAATGTCTACATGTAAATAACGAAAATCATAGATAAAGGTTGAGATTATCACGGAATAATGAGGACATACGTTACAGAACCGGATTTTCTCTGAAAACTTTTATTAATTACAACAAAGTATTGGAAAAAATGCATTAATATTCAATTAAGATTAATTTAAGCAGTGAAATAATTTTACTTAAAGGTTTGAAAGGGCCATTATTTATACCGGATGGCACGACTTTTTATAATGTATTGTTTCTATTTTTTATCAGATACAGATTTCAAAATTTTCATATAATATAGGGTAATACAGAATTCTTGCTTTATTATTATTTTTATGCAAAAACTATTGAACGCGTTTATTGAGCTAAGTAAAATTTGTATGTTAACACTGATATTTTGATCACTTATGCACAATTTCTTATTCATTAAAAAATATACGTTTGACTATATTTTTGGTTGAATAGTGAAAACAAACTTTAAGTCCCACTTAGTATTAAAATCGTACTTTCTTATAAGTGGCGGGATGTCAAATTTTGCATTGTCAGTTTAATTCCATAACGTCAAATATTTTTATATACGTCTTAAACATAAAATATTTAGGTAGAAAAGTACATAATTACGAAATATCGTAAACTAGCTTTTGAGGGTTTATTATTGTTGAATGGTTTTTGAACTGCAAAAATAAAAATAAGAGGTAAGTAAAATAGTATATAATTTACAATACAATCAAAATTATCACATATTGCTTGCATTAAACTCACTAACAAGAAAAATGCAGATCTAGAATTGAGTGTTTTTATATTTTATTTTAATTTTTCAAATATTATATATCGGAAATTGAACTGAAGTAGGTAACGAAAGTACGATTCTTATATACCAAATATTTACTCAAATTATAGAATTGTTTATCCAGCACCTGAAGAACATTTTCAATTTGGTGTAACTGAAGATTCGATTGTGTCTCTTAGCAAACATTTTAATCTGTTTTTTACCATCGGATCGCATGTTTTGTATATTTTTCATTTTTTTCACATCAAAAGTCATAAAGATATTTTTCGTAATTTTTTATTGAAATTGTGGCCTTTTTATATATCGTTTACTATTCTATTTTTGAAGGTAATGTGAATGAATTTCAGCAATTTCATCAAACATTTATGAGTATGTAGATTTTCTCATTTAGTTTTATGGCAGAAGCGGCCTGAAGGAGTCTACTCTGGAATTTCTATATATTGTTTTGTGAAAATTGTAAAGTGCGAATTCGTAGTTAGAAATATCATAGTAGTGTTCCTTTTTAAAAATGAATGCGAATGTATTCTAAAATATTAAAATACCCGGTGGTCCGTTGTATTTTTCACATTTTAATGGTTTATAATGAAATTTTATAAGAGATCGAAATAGAAACTTTCGGTTTTCATTGAAATGTTTTACTTTGCCACAAGTTTCAACTGAGCACGTTTTATATAATTATATTTTATAAGGTAGTTTTAATTTGCCATTGTTGAATTTAAATAACAAAATTTCACTTTTTTGTAAAATGGGTAATGTTACTGTTTTAAGATGGGTTTTTTAGATATTTCGATAGTTTTCAATTCCTTTTCAACATTTTAGCATTTTAAATAATGGTTATTTTGCTTAATTCTTCGTAAAAAAAACATTTACAAGCTTTGTATGTTAGTCATATTGGTAATGCAGTACCTATTGGGAATAAATTTTCAGCATTTTTGTATGTAGTTTGAGTTCCTAAATTAAAATCAAGCCTGTTTATATTTTATATAATTTTACACAATTTTGTTAATCATATTCTTTGATTACATATGTTTTAATTAAAAGTGTGAGGAGTTGCCACATATAAATTTTTGAGTTAAATATTTAAAGTAAATTTTGAGTAAACTAATGTCATTTAGAAATTGGCCTAAAAAACAAATGAATCAAATCATAATTTTGAAAATAGTAATAAATACATTTAAAAGTACAAGAAGTAACAGGAATGAAAATTTAGGACAAGGAAATTCAATATCAGAAAGAGGGAACATACAAAAACAAATTAAAGCATCACAAGAGTAAATTAAAGCATTACAAAAGCAAATTAAATCCTTACACAAGCAAATTAAAACAGCTCAATAGCAATTAGAGCATCAGTTGAAAAACACAAGGAAATTACAATATAACAAGAGCAAATTAAAGCAACAGAAGAAAACATGATAAGAAAAAATTGAAAGTCTAAAAATAGAATTAAAAGAAAGAATAAAATGAAAAATGGCAAATATGTATATAAAAAAATGGACAATAAATCATAATATAAATAAATATGAAGAAGAATATGCTGAAGAAGTAAAAAAAAACTGTATAATAATGAAAAATGAAGCTTTAATTAAATGAGACATGAAAATGGTGCGAGACTGTATATAAATTTGAAGTAAAGGTGTAAAAAATTTTAAACCAAATCATATCTAATTTCATTTTCCAGTTTCGCTGTCTTTTCTCAGGCTAACAAGTAATTGTTCATGAATTTTGTTTAGCTCTTACTTTTTATAGACTCCAAGAGCCTTTCTATGTAAAATTTCAGCCAATCGATAAAGTGCAAAATATTCGTTGATTTTGGTCCAAAAAGGGGCATATCAAATAAAAGCTTTTTTCATTTTGATCGATAGTTATTTTTTCTGTTTTCAATTTTATACATTAAATTTTAAGTTGCTATTAAGTGAACCTTCCTCTTTTGAAAGCGGGTGGTTTGAAGCTTTCACATCCACTCAGTTGCAATAGACTTTTAAGTAATTGGACGTAATCAAATATTTTTTTAAAACCGTTATCTTTCATAATTTTCTAATAAGTATTAATACTTTATACTCTAGTATTTATTTGAAAATATCATTTTTTTTATTAAGGAGTTTTTTAAATTGAGATATGTTCAAAATTTTCTAAAATTTCGAGATAATTCAAATGCTTGTAATTCGATCTAATGAATCCAAATGAAATTTATTTTTATTTTGATAGATCACGAAATTCTGAGTTTAGTGTAATTTATAACTTTGGTGCTTTCTAATTTTTTTTGAAAACTAAACGAATAAATCTTTCACGTGTCGTAAAAACTGTGGATTTAAATTAAATTTTTGAAGACCGCCCTGTATAAATGATAGATTATTCGAGAGCAATCAAGTAAAATAACATTTACTCCCTTTAGTAAGACTTGAAGTAATTTTGTTGAAATTTGATTTTCCGAATTATTTTTACATTCCCATTAACAAAAACCTCCATTTCCATTAATGGTATGAACCGAAACAAAATATACATCCCGTATACTGATTACCAACAGGATATTATTAAACCGATTCCAGACCTGTCTCTTATCGTAATTCTTTTTCCGCTAGAAAATTTCAGTAGGATCGCGATTCATACGTTAGTTAAATTAACTAAATGTTGTTAAACCACCCTTACCGTAAAAAAAGTCACAAAGAACATCCGTCATAGTAAAAGAAACATTTCATTTGCGATTGCCCCCTGTAAAATCGATTTTTACGGCCTACACACGTTACGCCTTCGCTTCTAGCATCAGCGCCGCGACGCCGACTCTATTGGCGTCCTTAATCTACATGAGCGTCAACCAAACATTTCTGTTGATATCCCAGAGGGTTGTGTTTGGCCTTCTGAAGAAATAGTTAAAAAAAATTGTTGATTCATGGGAATGTACGTCAATATGTTGTGAGTGCGTTCAGTTTGGAACACCTGGTAAGTGAAAAATTAGTTTTCACAATATAGATTAGAGTTCATTTCTGACACCTGTTAGGTAACCTTGGATGTCCTATTCTATAATTAAACGGGACCCCGGCGTTAGAAGGAACCTTTGACCTTTTCGTAGCGATTTGATGTTAAGATTTTAGATTTTTATTTGTTTTTTAACGCTTCCTCTTTTCTGCCACAAACATAAACGTGGATTTCTATGGCGGTGGTGTTAACATATTGAATACTTTTAAGATTGACGTCATCTGAAGACGTCTTTCATGTCAATCTTTATTCTTGGTATTTGCGTCAACATCAATAACCTGTCCATTTTTATTTCGTTTTTCAGACGGTACGTTGTTATTCTATGGAAAACATTTTCTATATGAGCTTTTCACATTGATTTTACTTATTTCCATAATCTTTAGAAATCCCAACTTTTGTTATTTTGCTACAATGCGTAACAATGCTTTTGAATTCGTTTCAATGTTGTATGTGTTGTACCTGCATACAATTTCCAATTTCAAAAGAAAGTTCATTTTTTTAGTTTTTCACATGAACTCGAAAAGATCAATGGCAATCAGGTCAAAATATTAATTACGACGGCCAATTTAAAATAAATTAATACCAAAGTTATCTACAAGGCGTTTCTACATAATGGTGCAACATTCATTTAAAGATATAGATGTAGAACCTTTTTACTTACAAATTGCATATAATAATACTCCCCTTAGCTAAAAATACTGGAAGACAGGCAAGTGTTGTGCAGTAATCGGAAGATTATTGATATAATTATTTAGTTTTTTTAAATTTGCAAACTAAAAGTAATTAATAAGATTCAAATCCAGCAGCCTTGCTGGCCATATTCTGGGCACTCCACGCTCTATTCAGTTGTTTTGGTGTTGTTAAGTTTAAGATGCTCCAGTATGTTGAAATATTGTTGAAATGTTTCTTATTATTTTATGTCTAGTATAATACATCTGTTTTTATAAAAAAATTTAAATAAATATGTGGGCCCACTGCATAACTCCACTAGCGTCGGTCATACTTTAATAAATAATTACTCAATCAATTCTCGAGAATTTTGCAATCTTACCCATTTTAATATTAGATGCATTTTTTCTCAATATCCATACTCCTTTTTCTGCAAATTATTCGGATTAAGTATTTATCTTTTTATTCTATCTGTATTCCATCCGTATCGATTTTTTTCTGTATACGATTTTGGAAATAAATATATTGGTAGAACGAAAACCGTGTTTTTTGTATACAGCCTTTTTAAAGCGGTTTAAAATCACGTATTTTTTAAAGAAACTATGGCCTTACACATGAAAGAGTTTCAATCATTTTAATATCATGCTTGAAGTCATTAAAAAAACTACAAAGATAGTCATTTTGTTTCCTTTTTTTCTCGAATATCATATATGATATTTCAATTAGATTTTACGATATCACCTTTAAATTAATTTCAAAACTTAAAAAAAATGATTACAAATCAATCCAGATACGCTTTTCACTTTTTTACACTTAGAAGAACCTACACAGGATGTCCGCGAAAATAATGCATATTTTTAAATGGTATGTAGAACGTGTCATTTGCAAAAATATATTCTAATTAAATCACTAGTTTACAAACGTTTTCTAGAAAATTTATACGTGGCAACACCTCACACTTTTAATAAAAATATGTGTCAAGTAACCAAGGAATATATACTTGGTGAATCATGAAATTGTGTTAGTTGGCAGAAGTTTCAGATCGTTTAATCGTTTTAAGTTTATGGTTTGGTATAATAGTTTCAATAATACAGTGAAAAATGGCATTTTATTTAAATCAAGAATATAACGACACGTCAATTAATCTAATCCGCGATGTTTTGTATCAGTGTCCCAAAGATTGTTGAAAACTGGAAGTGGCAGAAATCATGCGCATGGTATAATAATTTTTCACTCTTCTATATTCCCTGCAATCGACCATTCTAAATATCTTGGTGTACTAAAATACTAAATATGGAAACATAAATAATACTTATTTTGAATTTCGACAGTCTACCAAAGCGTTTTAGTATATTTAAATCTCTATCTAGGTTTCGGTAATTGACAATACCATTCTCAAGGTAGAAATAAGTTTGACAGATTAAAAACGTAAATAAATTACATGTCATAAACCTGACAACCAATCATTATGAGGAAATATTCTTCTTTTTCTAAAAATATATTTGGTTAGTATTATTTAATTCAAAAGTTGATCTAACATGATTGAAATTCCCAGGTTTAGTAGTTCCTTCAATACTATATATTGAAGATATTTTAGGTGTTTCTTAATTTCATTATCCTCCAAAAAATTAAGTTCTTTTTTATCACTTATAAGAAGTACTTCCACTGTTGTTTCCATTGTGTTATTAAGTGTAGGTTTGTATTTGGTGTCAATGTGGTGTTTTGCGTAATGTCACTTATTTGGTTGTTTTAATCTATAAGCTTGTAAGTGCTCACACTAGCGTATGTTAAAATTTCTTAATGTCTTGCCAAGATAGATGACGTTACAATCCAGACAATTTAGTTTGTAAATTTTGAAAATTTATTAATTTTAGGTTTTACTTTTTACAAAAATGAAATAATGTAGTTCTTACTTTAAAATATATTGTACCAGATTTTTGATATTTTGTTTGATATATCTCCGAAATACGTAATTGTTCCATGGGATCGTTCATCTCTAGGTTGTTTTGGAAAGATCAGGTTAACGGCAAGCTTTTCTTCCATTTTATTAATTAACTTATTTATTAGATGCGATGGATAATCATTAGAGGTAGCGATTTGTTTTATTATATTAATTTCCCTTTTAAAATCATCCTTACTCATTGGTATTGAAAATAAAAACTTATTTTTAGAACGTTTAAAAACTATTGTTTATAATTGACTGAGTTATCGGTATATAGTATTTAGATAGATTTAAAATACTGATATGAAATATGCGGATTATTATAACCTATATATGGTATTAATAAAAATCGTTAAAAAACAAAATAATTAAACCGATACCTAAAAATAAACATAATAATTCTCATAAAAAGATAATCTCGCAGACGGACGAAAACCGAATTATAAAATCTAATATTGATTGAGAGGTTTTAAATTAGATCCGAATAAAACGGCTTTTCTGTTGAATTTCTAATTCTCTTCTGCTACGTTTTCGAATTTCAGAGTTGCCCACTGACTCTAAATTACTTCGTGTAGGATGATGGATTCGGAGTCCCGGATCGAGATTGTTACCTCGAATTCGATTTACGCAATCGAGGATAATGCTTATTGGACATTAATGAAATTGTTTGCGATCATTTATTTATTATTTAAACAATAATTATAGGTACATGTATTCCGTTTTAACACAAAATCGATTTTGAATATGTTAATATGCAAATAAAGGAGTTGCAAAGTTTGAAAGTAAGTGAGAAGTATAAAAGTTTTAATCAATATTTTCTTGTATATATGTCCCATTTCAAATGGCGACAAGGTTAGTCAAAAATGTCACCTAAAGGTCCTGAAACAAAAAATATTTCTGTTTGTCTAAAGACTAGAACAATTTTGGGAGAACTTAAACGGGTGCAAAACTAAAAAAAATTCTGTAAAAGGATTTCCACGCCTTAGTATTTTACATAAATGGACTAAGAGAAAAGTTGGAAATATTTACACAGGTTTATTTTTATTTTTAGGCCATGCTGTGGCCCAGCAATTCGCTGAGAATTGCAATATTGATTGTCGCTGTAAATATACCTGGATTAATTGCTGAAGGTGGTGTTGGTAAGTAAACTAATTAACAATTAGGAATAAAGAAAGTGTCTTAAAATGAATAAGTCAAAAATACAATAATATTTTTGCAACCTTAACCATTCAAACCAGATTAATATTCAAATTTCTTCAAGGAATAGTCCAAGCTACGACCACCATTTTTAAGAATAAGGAAATCAAAATTTTTATTTTCATTTTAACACATTAAATGGCGTTAATGGAGTATAAATTAATATTAACTGCCTCTGTAAAATAGTTTGAGAAGTTGGTTAACTCTAACATTACCATTTAGATTATTTCTCGATAAAATTTGTCTCTTTATTAATCAGGTTTGAATGGTTAATTTAGAAGAAAAGTCATTAAAGTTAACAGGTTTTCAAGTGAACCATACAATAATAATTTCCCTCGAGATATTTACGTACCTTATTGAGAAAATTGTTTGCTTAACGATATTTCTGTACGATTTTATCTGAACATTTGTATTTTAATACTGATAACATTAATAATAACATAAATAATGCTTATTTTTACAAAATCGATAACTGATGAATATGATAAAGGAATATGGAAATTATATTAGGTACAAAAAAAATATGTATAGAAATTTTTATTTTGTTTATAAATAGCAATATAGCTTTTAGAACGCATTAAATATGGTTAAATGTAATAGATTTTTCCATGAATTTATTAGTATTATCCTGCGAAAAATGGCAAAATAATGACTAGATAAAACATTTTAAAGATACTAAAATATTAATACATATTCTTGGTTATAAATGATTTATTATCCTTTTAAAATATTGCACACGACTCAATGTATAGATTGATATACAAGGTGATTGTCAGAAAACTCCCCAGGATATTATTTTGGTAACTAATAAAGATGTTTAAATTCAATGAAAGATCTTCATTAGGTACAATAATAAGAGATTAGATGATCCCTTTCATGTTTTTAATAATGATTCAATTAGTGATTGTTTTATTTTTTTTTACAATTTTAAGTGTACTTTGTATTAATAAAAAAAAGGACGAAATCACTTTTTGTATGACCGATAGGGGAGTTTTATGTAAATCACCCACCCTGTAAATACTAAAATACTCTCTGTTTATAGGATGTCTTTACAGTGAACGTATTTGCTTAGAAGAAGAATGGTGCTATGATGGCAAGTATTCAACTCCAAGATTAATATACCTAAATATCTTACTTTTTGAGTGTTCAGATAATTGTTTAGTAAATTAATCGTTCAAATTATCACAATCAATTTAAATTTTTCACAAACTTATCAGACCAATATAAAGAAATATCGATGCTTATTTGTTTCTTTCCCGTTATCTAGATCTTGCTTTCGGACGTTGTTTAAGATCTATTGGAGATGTCGACGAAGATGACTTATACAGGTACATAAACATATTAGCAGCATTTTTATATTTAAATATGAAAAGATAATTCTACTTATCTGAAAAATTCGCCTATTTACAAGGCTTTCTTTAATACGAGGGTTGCTATTTATGTATTAAGAATAAAAAGAATAAATTTTATCAAAAATATATTTATTTTCAAAATATTCGCCTTTAAGTTTTATACACTTTTGCATGCGATTGAACTACCCTTCAAAGCACTTTGTCCAGTCAAAAGATGATGGCTCTAAAACATGGTTTTTGAAGGCCTCAACCGCTTCTTCGGGCGATGAAAATCGTTGTCCACGCTGTTTATCTTTAATTTGTGGGAACAATAAGAAGTCATTAGGTGACAAGTCGGGGCTGTAAGGCGGATGACCCATCAATTCGAATTTTTTGGGTGTCCAAATACCCGCTTGTTCTGAGTACATATACTGTCAAAAATGTCAAACTTTTAGATGGCAATGACATATTTCACCTGGCAACACTGGTGTTGCCAGTTCTCAATACATAAATAGCAACCCTCGTATTATCTATCTGACCATTGCGTTCAACACTCATGTGTCTTTAAAAACCTTATATATATAAGAATCCATATATTGTAACATTTAGTAATATATTGACACCTTTATATGTTCAGATATGATTTAGAACGAGAAAGCCTCCATGAGATCAGCAATGAGCTCAGGAGGTTATTTGCTCTCGGATACCGATGGAACCATGGCTACACCCAATGCCGCTTACAAGCTATGCTTTATGCAATCAAACATGAGTAAGTTCTTTGAAATGCATTTACAAGCATCAAAATGTTTTTTTCTATTAGTATGACATTTGAACCAAACTCATGCTCCCATTTATCGGATAACGATTTGGAAGGTGCTCTCGCGGCTCTAGAAGTTGAGATGGAACCAAAAGAAATAGCTATCATCAAATACACTCCGAGTGTTGAAGATCCTCATGCACCTTACGCGGATGAAGTTTATTATCCTCCGGTTAAAGATTATGCACAAGAAGAGCTTAGACAGAAAATTCTAGCACCACATGCCATTGAATGTAAGTTTTTTCCACTAATGTATTAATTGCGTAACTACGCTAATACTCTCAAATAGCTTCATAGTAATTCTTTCATAAAATGTATCTGTTTTTGTAGTGGACTTGCCTGATCCTTACGCAAAATATCCTTCATCTAAACGCACATGGATTCCACAAATGAAACGCCGCGTACGACCTCACCAACCACCATTAGAATTAAGAAAATCTAGAAGAAATGCTTTGGATTTCCTACCGTCTTATGACAATGGTTATCAGAATAAAATCTCTAAAGAAGAACTAACTACAGAGGATATAAGGGAAATGTATCCGATGATTAAATTCTTAAACGATTTGCAGTTGACTCCGAAGGAAGTTTCCCATTTGCTTGGTCCCGAGAATATCGACAAACTTGGCGATCTGGTCGATAGATACACCAAACCTGAACCAAAAGATGTGCAAGATATACTGAAGGAAGAACTGGAAGCAGAAAAAATAGATGATGTCCCAAAGCACCGATTTAGAGGTGGATTAGATCCCAGCGATTTTCCAGGTAAGTGATTTTTTCCTTTGGTAGTTGATGTGACTTGATTATTCATACAATCTTTAGAATCGCGGATATATTTTGATGAGTTTGATGACGATGATGAAAATTCCGAATACGGAAGTGGTCATCCTCTTCCTGAACCTATTTTTAGAGAAAGGCAACAAATTATGAATGAAAAGGATGAAATTTTTGGAAAGATGAAGGATCAAACCGATTCGGCTGGCGTTTATTCTGAGGGAGGAGTCGTTTGGTCACCTCCTATAAATTTAAAAGGTATGTAAATAACCGAAGCTACAATTTAAATCAACATATATTTTATATTTCAGATAAATTTCAAGCCCAACGTGATACTGACTTATTAAAAAAAAATTGGAAAAACTTGATGGAAAAGTACAATTTGGCATTCAAAAGACCTGAAAGATTAGACGTGAAGAAACCTGGTCCTCCATTTTCTACAGGAAACTACAAAGGTGTCGTCTTTAACAAATTTTTCGAAAATATTCGTAACATATATTTTTTTTCAGTCGTTAACCAACTAGGAACTGAGCCTAGCGATATTATTTTACCTTCAATGATGAAGAAAGAACCTCGTGGGGTACATCCTTATCCCGATTTTGAATCATCGAGGAACGACAACGATCAGTTAGAATATGTCTATGTTAGTTTCACAAAACCTCTTAAAAACTGGAGACAGGGCCATAACATTATTCAAAATATTTCTGATATTTTGAAGTTGGATCGAAGAACTTTCGCGGACGGAAGGTAAAATTACGAATTATACGCAAATATCCTTTTTATGTTTATAACCAGCTCGGGATTTACGTGCTCATTATCACTCTAATGATTTTTTTAGGACATTTGCAGATTCTGTTGCCTTTAGAGTACTACCAAATAGCCGTGGACTAAACTCAAGCGAAGTAGCAAAACAAATCGAATTAGCCAAAGAAAAAATTAAAAACATAGCAAATGTGGAAGTTAGAGGAATTGGAATTGGGAATAAGGTAAATGTCATTAACGAAGAACAGTAGTTTCAAATTTTCAACTTCATCTTTCTTATTTTCATGTATTTTTTAAGGAAAGCGTGGAACGAGCTATAGTGGCACCATCTTACCACAATTACGCCGTGGACCAATTCTACGTCATTATTTTCATGGTGTGCGGTGTTTTGGGAGCGATGATTATTGCCGCAGCACTGCTAATATTAATTAGAAGACATATTAAAATGCGCGAGAAATTACAAGGCTTATCCAAACCAGATACGGAAGCCAGCAAAGATTATCAAGACCTGTGCAGAGCAAGAATGGCTACCAAAGGACAATCGACAAGCGACACAATTCATGGACGAATTACGTCCTTATCTAAAGAATCTGAACAAAGCCCTTCGAGCAGATCTAGCACGTCATCTTGGAGTGAAGAGCCAGCATTACACAACATGGATATATCTACAGGTCACATGGTGTTGAGTTATATGGAAGACCATTTGAAGAATAAAGATCGCTTGGAGCAGGAATGGGTGGCTTTATGTGCTTACGTGGCCGAACCCTGTGAGGCGACAATTGCTTTAAAGACAGAGAACAAAGGAAACAACCGGTATCCGGAAGTGGTACCTTACGATCATGCTAGAGTGGTTTTAAATGAACTCACTAACGCTAATGGCTCTGATTATATCAATGCTTCGAGTATAACCGATCACGACCCAAGAAATCCGGCTTACATTGCTACTCAGGGACCGTTTCCACATACCGCACCTGATTTTTGGCAGCTAATATGGGAACAAGGCGCTGTTGTCATCGTTATGCTTACAAGGTGAGCTTAAAATAAGCAAAATTAATTTCTTCTGCTAAAATAATAATATATTTTTTTTTTCGTAGATTAACTGAAAGTGGAACAGCAATGTGTCATCGTTACTGGCCAGAGGAGGGATCCGAACTTTACCATATTTACGAGGTCCATTTGGTTAGCGAACATATTTGGTGCGATGATTATTTGGTCAGATCTTTCTATTTGAAGAATATCCGCACCGGTGAAACGAGAACTGTCACACAATTCCACTTTTTGTCCTGGGCCGAATCCGGTATACCCGCATCCACTAAAGCTTTATTAGAATTCAGGCAAGTACTTTTAATTTCAAAATTTCTATTTCCACATCCATATAACATCCAACCATCGACCAAAATTATTCTTTTATGCCCATTCCTCTAAATTCTGATCACTGAATTTTGACGTTTGTTCATTTTTAGGAGGAAAGTCAATAAATCGTACCGTGGTCGTTCTTGCCCGATTGTGGTGCACTGCAGTGACGGTGCAGGTCGTACAGGAACCTATTGTTTGATTGATATGGTGCTCAGTCGAATGGCCAAAGGCGCCAAGGAGATTGACATTGCTGCGACCTTGGAACACTTACGCGATCAAAGACCCAGAATGGTAGCTACAAAACAACAGTTTGAATTCGTGCTCACCGCAGTGGCCGAGGAGGTCCACGCGATTTTAAAAGCATTACCGCCCCAACCCAGTCCGGCCCAGGTACCAGATAAGGAAAAATAAATGGATTATATTGTAAAGTGTCTGTTGTCCAGGCTCGGGCAATCGAACACTAAAGTATTTGTATTAATTTGGGTATTTTGGGTATGTATATAGTAAAAAGGGTGTTTGCTTATTGTACAATTAAAGTTATAGGAGCATTTCATTTTCAAATGTTTTACATTTGGACAATAAATTTGTACGGAATACGAGAATTAGTTAAGTATGCATTAACAAAATCCCCAGATTAATTTTTTGTTTCAACCTCAATTGAATTGAATTGACGTAATTACATCAGCTCACGAATAATATTCACATACTAAATAAGTAGCAACAACCAGTAGATTCCAGCACTATTGGCTGTTTCTAATAATGTACCTTTCTTCAAAACCTACATATCTATTTATGTTATCCAACAGTTTTTTCTCAAATTCTCAATAAGAATTTTATTAATGAAACAGAAATGTGGTATTTGGAATGGCGTTTGGATCATTTCAGTGAATGTTTTTTTGAGACTGAAGAAAGTGCTTGTGCAATTTGAAGTATTACAATGTACCAAACCACATTCCCCAAAGACGCAAATGAAATATTTATTTATTTTTATATGTTAATTATATGACAGAAATTCTATTAATGAATGTGTTAAAGTATACGTTGTTTAGTTAGATTAACTTAGTTAAGAGCCTGTTTTTTAGTTAGGAGGTAATATTTTTGTTAAAATACGTAATCATAGTTTGAGGACGCCGTTTGGACGCTTATTTTTGATACCCAGCCTCTCAAAAATATACTTTCAAACTGGCTTAAATGTTGACGCTTATAAAAGAGAATATATATTAAAAAATATTTATGTAACTTGTATGTTCCAGACTGACAAAGTATTGAAAAGGTAAAAAAAGGAAATTTATCAATTTCTGTCTACCAGGGACGCCAAACCGACGGTTCTGTTGGTTTTGCTTCTCCCAAATGGATATATATATATATATATATATATTGACATTTTAGTATTTAATAACAAAGGTATAATTACAAAAAAATGTTCTATACCATATTTATCAACTCTATTTTGTCAAACATGTTATTAATTGTGAATTATAAATGTACTGATTCATCAGAGTTAGAATCTTAGTGTAATGTAAGCATGTGTATGTATACAGCATACTTGTTGTTATTATTTTTTTTGTCTTTTTATCCTTTCCCTTTTCTAGTTCCTTTTTATCCAAAACCGGGGACATTAACATTATTTAAAATCATATCTACTTTACTCTCAATGTGCCATATTAAAACATCATGAAAAAAGCGAAGAATTTGGACGAGATAGACTGACTTAGAAAAAAGTAGAAAAGTGTAAAATTTAAAAAAACATTCGAAAAATAAAAATTAAATTATTTAGTGTTACCATTATCGTGTAAGTTTTGTTATCTCCAGTGTTATTTTGTCTGTTGAAAAATTAAGGTAAGTAACCAAAAATAAAATTGTATATTTTTGTATTCAAGGTGTCGTAAACTTTTAGCACTTTAATTACTGTAATGGCAACTTTTTCCTTAATGTTCCAATTTTTATGGACCTTAAAGATTAAGTGGCTATGACCTTCTATAACAGGTGCATAAAGACCACACATGAAAATATTTTATATTTGGCCAAAACTACCCCTATGTCTATTTTTAATACAATCCAAATAAATTTCAAAGGAGATTATTAGACTTTCAAAAATTATTCGAAAACAAAGAATGTCTTGCGATTTGATAAGTTTTTTAATAGATGATTTTTTGTAAAATCGCGATTTCTAAAATGACCACAAAAATAAAAGTATTTATCAACCAAAAAAATTCGTTAAATTTCAAAAGGCAGTCATAGTTCCCCAATTTTTTTGAAAATAATATCTTGATTTATCTGAAATTTTTAGATAGGGAAATTAATTGATTGACATTTTTAGAAAATAGCGAAGAAAATTTTTATTACCGAATTGCATCATAATTTTCATAAAATCGCATTTCCGAAAATTATCTCGATATTAAATACGTGCGAAATAAAAAAATCGTTAAAATTTAGACAGAAAATGAATGTCTTTTGATTTAGCGAACGTTTTAAACTCAATGCTGATATTTTTAATAGATTCGCTGACCCTTTAGAGTAAACTGCTTATTTGCCTAAAAAATCCTCATATAAATTTGGAGTCTGATAATCTATCAAAATAAAAAGGACCGATTTGGATTCAAAAGGTCGAATTACTTATCAAAATAAACTTTTCCGCATATCTTTGTGACATTTTTGAGGATTTTTGGAAACCTTGAATTTTAATAATTAAAATCATTTACGAGAAAGAGGTAAAGTCGGTCATTTAAAACACAAGGAATATTTTAAAAAATATATGAAAATTATCATTTAGCCATGAAACCAATGGGATTTAGTAATAAAATGAGTTTCAAATAATTTCAAATTTTCAAATCATCAAAACCATATAGAAAATACTGATACATTTTTTAGTAACACTAACCTGTTTAGTTGTTTCATCCATTCGTTGTTGGGTCCATAATCCATATTTGTTTTGAGTCACTCCCGAAATAGCGCGTTTCTTTCTATTTTCGAACACATTCGTTCTCGCGTAAGAATCATGTCATCGTACTATAAAATTGCATACAAACTTCAGTCCATAAGACGTTCGGCCAGTAATACCACAGAATTTGTTATTAATATTTACAAAACCTCATTTATTCTTGTCAGGAAGAGGAATTTTAGTGGATTGATTTAGAACAATAATTTTTATAAGAACATAGATTTATGATTTCTGCAAAAATGTTGATACTGATATTCATTTATATTTAAACGGATTTGAAAAAGTTAATTAAAATAACTAAAAATTAATTATACATATTCTCTTATTTTTTTACCGATACCGATGAGATTTATTTCAATACGAACGATCTGAAAAAAAAAGTAATTTGATAAAATGTTTCATAATAGAACAAAACCGTTGTTATTAGCAATATAGTTAAAAAGAAAAAAGAAAACGTTGATAACGTATTAATAAAATCAAAATTAAATCAATATTTATAGAAAAATTAAAAAACTAACAAACTGTATATTTTTATTTTTATTACTACTAATGTGAAGCACCCAGTAGATCTCTCACTTAGTTTTTTAATCTTTGACATTTTTTAATTTTTCATTACAAAATATGGAAGCAAAAATGAAATCGTTTTGTATTATTCAAAAAGTGTAAGTGATCAATTCAAAAATGAAAAACTAAAATACATTTATCCTTTTATTTTTACTCTCTTGAGGCACACTTTAGTTAAAATCATGAAAAAAGTAAATTTCATATTTATTTAATGGCAAAATATTTATTTAAATTTAGATTTAGATTAATGAAAGTATTAAATTGAATATTTCAATTTTTATTTCTACTGATGTGGGGCACTTTGTAGCTATCTCACTTATTTTTTAAATCTTCCAAATTTTTAATTTTCACTACAAAGAATGAAAGTAAAAATGAAATCCATTTATATTCAAAAAATTAAATCAAAGTATTACTCAGTTTTTTTATGTTACAGTAAAATGAATAGTATATATTCTTTTTATGGAACGACTCAAAAATAAAAAGTACATTTATCCTTTGATTTCTACTAACTTGAGACACCCTGTTGTTTGAAAAAAAAAGTAACTTTCATATTTATTTAATTACAAAATATTTATTTACATTTTTAAAAATGAAATCACTGTGTATATCTTAAAAAGTAAAATCAACATTTATGGAAAAATGAAAAAACTGACACACTGAATATTTACATTTTTATTTCTAGTAACGTGAGATCCTCTATAGGTATGAAAGTACAAATGAAAAATTAAATCATTTGTTAAGTAAGACGTTAAGATAAGCATATCTTGAATTTTTTTCGACCAACTCAAAATTGGACAAACTAAATGCATACATTTACCTGTTCTTTAACGTTCTAGTAACGTGAGACACCCTGCATTTAACGTTTTAAACTAAAATAACATGATGTATCGCATTTATCTTAAAAAAATACATTTTTTCTACAACACGAAAAATGAAATAAAAATATTGGAAATAGTAACATTTTAACCGCAAAATATTTGTTTTAAATTATGTAATATATTAAGCAAAGGTGGAGGGAAGACCGATAATTTTAAATGTTTAAACGAAAATTTAATAAAAACTTTTATAATGCAGATTTCGGATTTTATGCATAATGTGGAATAATAATACATGGTTGAAACCAAGTAAATATCTTTAAAACGAAACGGACGATATTTATGAAATTTTACAAATAAGTGCAATGGGGCAAAATGCAGCTGATGTACATTTTTTTGTTAATAATATACTTCCGGTTTAACCGGAAATACCCTCAACTTTTTTCATTTAAATGGGACACCCTGTATATTTTTGCATATTTTGAAAGAGCTTGTTATTTCGAATTCATACATACTGGGGTTTGTGTAAAAATCTGTAGGTAGTAGGTAACTGTTACCAAACTATCAAACTGTAATTTACGGAAATAAATTGTACGATTAAGAATGGTTCATTTATGTGAAAACGATCATATTGAAATATTAATGATGATCGGTTATGGTGATCGATTCATAGAGTGTCCCATTAGTTTTTTTTCTTTGGGATTATCTAAAATCTACAATCACGTGTTTACGTTAAACGACTAACATGCTTGCAGGAATTGAGACAAAGTATTATTATTCTCATTAGTCTAAAGTAGATAAATGTACTTATTCTACAACTAAAAGTGAGTTATTTATCGTTTTTACAAATTATTTTCACTAAACCCAGTATGTACAAATTCGAGAAATAACAAGCTCTTTCAAAATCTGCAAAAATATATATAAAATTAAAAACGTTGAGGGTATTTCCGGTTAAACCGGAAGAATATTACTAACTGTACATTAGATGCATTTTGCCCCATTGCCCTTACATGTAAAATTTCATAAATATCGTCCGTTTCGTTTTAAGGATATTTACTTGGTTCCATACTTTATCCCAACCCTGTATATTTTCATCAATACTAATATTTGAGAATTACAATGACATAGAGTGTATTACTTACTTTTAATTAATCAAAAAGTCCTTAATCCACTCGCACAATTTGCACCGATTCAACATTTATTCACATACGCTTTAATAATACAAATAACTACATCTCAAGTAGGCTAATTATTGAGTGTATGTAAAAAGCGATTGCGTCGGTTTTTTTGCGGATGTTTCGCCAGGCATTTTTTGCTCCTTTTTTTCGGTATATTACACCTTCTCATTTAAATTACTAAACAGAACGTCTATTTATTTATTAAAGAATTTAAACATGAACAGCTTTTACTTCAATACAGATAAATATATTTACAAATTATCATTTTTTGAATTAATCTTCTCTTATAAATTTTCAATATTTTTAAAATCTATTAAAAATAAAAAATTAATCATAATAATATAAGGTAGAATTTTCTCAATAATTTAAAAAAAATAAAAATATTTAAGGAAATGTTTGAACAAGTCGATTTTTATTTTTGATTACGCATATTTTTATTAAAAAAGCATCCAAATGTAAATCCATGCGCAGGGTAGCTGTTCCCTTAAAAAAATTTGAATAGGAGTTGAGTGATAGCTCATTTGAAAGGGTTCTTAATTATTTTGTAACTCTTTGAATTTTGTATCATTTTTAAAGGTTTTTCCAATTTTCTCCGTCTTTTCCCTCGCTAACAAATATTTTTTTAGGGATTTGGTTTAGCTTGTTCCTACTTTTCTTTTACCCAGAGGCTCGTTTTATGGAAAAAGTACATTTTCGTCTAAAGCGGGACGTATCAAATAATATTCTTTATTATGTGAAGTCACAATTTTTAACAAGATGGCATTGATACTATAGACAAAAATATTGTTTAATGCATAATGGTTTGGTATTATCCTAGATTGTAAAACGTATCCTTTTTTTTTTTGAAAACTTTAAACTTTTATGTACCCCTCAAATTTTTTGACATACTTTTTACAATTTTCCATTTTCCACTTTTTTTAATATATTCTAATGAGATGATTTTTTTTTGTTATAATTCATAAATAATTTATATTAGTTGTCTCTCTTTTTGACATTGAATTAATTTTAAACCCACTTTTACTTTTCATTTCCGGAACCACTAAAAATATTTACAAATGTAACTCTTGTTTCGCCATTTATTAAAACAACTTATGTAAAAAAGTAATAAAATAAAACATCGACTTCCAACTAGAAATATCAAGTTTCATTCTATAAATGTATAGCATTAACTTGATAAGGGTCTCGGGTTTATAAGATCGTCGTCCCTAGGAATAATGTATAATAAATTTATTTAATTTAATTAAAAATAAGCTACCTTTCTCATATTTACGGCAATAGTCAGGCAATACATTAATACTATTTGCAGAAACCTGGAATTCAAAGTTCAACCTAGCTTAAGTTTTATTTATAGTTAAAAGATGGCATGACATATTACAAAATAAGCTAAATTATAAATTTATATACAGTGTGACCACATTTTTTTATAATATTGTGCATCAAAAACTTTATTTGGAGACAACGTTTTTAATGAACACTACGACATTTTTCGTAGTCAAAAATCCAGAAATCTTATTAGGGATTTTTGCAACAAAAAACGAATATGCCACTGTATTTAGCTAGCTTCCAAATGTATTTGTCCCAACTTTTATTAAAATATATTTAATAATAATTAATAAATAATGGGATGGTAGATTTCAATAATATACCATGTAAAAGTTTACAAAATGTTAACCAGCGATTTTTTATAAAAAATAGAGTACTTCACTGTATTTAGATTGCGCCAAATACATGTAATATAACTTTTATAATGTTTTTATTAGAATATAATAATAATAATAATAATAATAATAATAATAATAATAATAGCATTTATTTCCCAACAGTAACCCATTTACAGAGCAATTTTTTTACATTTTATTTTGAAAAATGGTATTTAATCAAAATTGAATTAAATCAATATTTCAAAAAAATAAAAATATTAAAAAAATAATTATATAAAACGTATAAATTAATAAAATACTTCAAAGATAAATAAATAAAAGTAAAATAATATCAAGTATAACATAATAAATAATAATAATAAAATTTAATTCATACAAAAATATACATATAAATAAATATTATATAAATGCAGAGTTTTAGGGCACAATAGAAGGTTGATTCTGTGTGTGCACTAGAGTTTTGACCAAAAAAAAGAGAAAAAGAGAAGAAAAAAAAACAGAAAACATATATGGTACCCAATTCACAGTAGCAGCATACTACACTACACCACAAAAAGGTATCTCATTGCATACGTTAATCCAACTTGTGATAATCCAATGTTCAATTTTACTTTTTAACTTTTTAAATGAGACACCATTCCGTGGCTTAAGATCACCAGGAAGGATGTTCAATACTTTTGGGAGTGTATATGATATATGCCTTTGAGTAGCTGTGAATAGAGTGTTCGGGATACTTAAGTTTCCTTTTGTTATTGATCTTGTTTCCATCCCAAGCTGATTTACAGGAATCATAAATATATCATTTCTAAAATTAAAACTTACAATACTTTTAATATAAAGTTGTCTCAAATTTAATAGTCTAGATTCCCCAAACAACAGGGCCGTGGGATAATACCTATTTTTAAATAGCACTACCTTTATTACATATTTCTGGGTGACATATAGTGGGGACAATACACTATCACAAGTTGCTCCCCAGGCTGTGATGCCATATGACAGCACAGACTCGACCAGGGCTTTATAGAAACGTCTCAAGATGTTTGCATTGACCAGTTGTCTCAATTCATAGAATTTATATAGTGAATTACGTACCTTATTATTAATATACTCAATGTGACTTCGCCATGTCATGCATTGATCAAAGATTACACCTAAGTATTTAATACTCTCCTTTCTTTTTATTTCCTGAGTGCAGTTGCAAGTGTCATTTAAATTACAGTTATATTTGTGAAGCTTCATGGTTTCCTTACTTGGCAATCCTCGTGCATTCATGGCGAAACCAACAAAGAATGTTTTGTTATTATTCAACGTTAAGAGATTAGAATCCAGCCAATGCTTTACATTCATCATAGCGCTTTCACCTCTGTCAAAGGTTTCCTGCCATGTCCGATCATTGACCAACAATACTGTGTCATCAGCGAAACATACTATCTGTCCCTCTGTGTTTAATTCTGTTAGTGAATTTACATATATAGAAAAGAGAATCGGACCGAGGACAGTACCCTGTGGAACACCACACTCAACTTTTTTTATTTCACTATTAATGTCGTTTACTTTCACTATTTGTGTTCTCTCATTTAGGTATGTTCTAAAAATGTTTAACGCACTACCTCTTATTCCCAAATTTTCTATCTTTTGTAGTAAAGTGTGATGTTCCACAGTATCAAATGCCTTTGACAGATCTAAAAATATCGCTAAGGGTTTGTAACCTTTATTAAAATTACCTATAATAAAATCTGTCACTACTGCAACAGCGTCCTCAGTACTGCGGTTTTCCCTAAAGCCAAATTGATTTTTTGATAATATATTATTAGATTCCAGAAAATGCATGAGCCTAACTTTAATACACTTTTCAAGAATTTTTGCAATTGCACTGGTTAAGGCAATTGGTCTGTAATTATTCATTAGGTTCTTTTCATTTGATTTATACACCGGAATTATGACAGAGTTTTTAAAAATAGTGGGAAATACGCCAGTATTGAGAACACAGTTTACCAAGTGTGTAAGAGGTTTACTCAAATTGATACTATTTTCCTTAACAATACTAACACTAATTTTATCGTTATCCACAGCTGATCCGTTCTTTAAGGAAATGATATGATTTACAATTTCATTGTCTGTTACAGGCCTAAAAAACAAAGATTTTTCATATATTTTATTATCCATGACCTTCACTTCAGGCGTAATTATTTTTTCACCCAACTTTCTACCCACAGTACTAAAGAATTCATTAAAATTCTGTGATATCAAGAAACTATCATAAACATCCTGGCCATCGTCGTTCCTAATACAGGTAATTGAGTTCTTTGACCGTCCCTGACCCGTTACCTCCCCAATATTTTGCCAGAGTTTCCTCGGATTACCCATGTTTTCAGCAATAGAACTTGAATAATATGAATTTTTTGCCTTAGATATTAACTTAGATAGGTTATTTCGGTACTCTCTGTAGTTATTTAGATAGGTAATATTGTTCGGATAGGAGGCTACAAGCTTTTTTAGTTTATCTCTTTGTCTAATAGAGGTTACGAGTCCCCTTGTTATCCATGGTTTTATACCCCTTAATCTGGATGTTATCTTTGTTCTGCTGGTAGCATTTTTAATTTGATTTTGTATTTTATTTATGATAGTCTGAGCTATATCATTAGAATCACCACACTGATAAACATTCTCCCACTCCTCATTGTTTAAGTTATTTCTTAACAGTTCTCTGTTTATTTTATCTATAAATCTTAATTTTCCCGGGTTATTTTGAACTTTATTTTGAATGTGTACGTTTAATAAAATAGGATAGTGATCAGATAAGCTGCTTTTTAGAATAACACTATTAGTATTTTTTATAATAGTTTTTTGATTACTTACTTTTAAGGCTATATGATCTATACAACTTCCACTGTCTCCGTTTTTTCTTGTCACTTTATCTATTACATGTTTGTATCCATATGACGCTAGTGTGTTAATATATTTGTTAACATTTACTGATTTTTTATCTAGAATGTCTAGGTTAGCATCGCCCACAAATAGTTCCAGGGAATGATTATTTAATGGTTTTTGCAGCAATTCATTTGTATTTATTAAGTAAGATTCTTGTGAGGTGGAAGGAAGTCTATAATGTGCGATGACGCCAATTGACAGGGAATTCTTGATGAGTGAAACTCTTAGGAAATTTGATTCATTAATTTTTATTATTTCAGAATTAAGTACCAGCTCGCTTTTTACATAAATAATTGTACCATCACACCAATTCAATTTACTTTTGTTGTAAAAGATGTCATATCCCTTCATTTTAAATTGATCCAAGTTGCTAAAAACATGGATTTCCGACAATACAATCAGATCAAAATCAGTCTCTAAAGACTGTAAAAATACTAAAAAATTATTAAAATTTGTTATTAGCCCACAAATATTTACATGTAGCATATTAAAATCCCTATTTACATTAGCAAAATATTTAGTCTCTTTTATATCCTCACACACTACCGCTTCACTGCCCCCTAGCAAAAACGAAGTTGGATCGGTGAATGTTCCAAAATATGTCCATTGTTATTGTCTACCTATAGATTTTATTTTATTGTAATTTTAATTTCTGAACATCGCTTTCACTGGACACTCTAATAACGTCAGAGCTTTCAGATTTTTTAACAACTTAAACTTGTTGTCTTTTAAGTTAATTTATATTTTACTGTTAGAAATGATTTTAAAAAAAGAATTTCATAACTAACCTTGCCGTCAAGTTTTACATAATTTTTTTGTCCTGATGATGGCATTGTATTGCTGAAAGCGCTCGACTTTTTGACTTGAGAAAGATATAAATTTCTTTAACTCTAATCTTCATTAAAGAATCTTTACACACTTATAATACAAATTTGGCTTTTTCTTTCACATACTTTTGAGGTTAAAGATAATTTTCTTTGATGATGGTTATGGTATATCTTTAAATAATTTCTTTAAAGGGATTTTTCACTTACCTTTCCATGATCACTTCAAGTAATTTGCTTTTTTTCAAATATATTGAGATTTTTCTTCATTTATAATAAATTTATTTTCGTATTGATTGGTTATTGATTTCTGTTAACAACCTTACTTTTTTTTAAAAAATCGTTAAAAATCTGAGTCCACCCTAGTTAAGATATCGTATTCTACTAGCTACTCAAATGCTAATTTATTATAGCGCAGCTGGTGAAGCATAGATCGCAATACATAAATAAATCAAAATATTTGGCGCCCTACATATGAATTTAATTCGGCATAATAATATTTAATATTTAAAGTTCATATACATAAAGAATATACATCACAGGGTGTTTTCACTTTTTTTTCTTTCTCAAGTAGTCTCTGTTCTACAACGCTCATTAATTATAATTTTGGTAGTACAATTATTTGCGGAATAATAAGAAGTAAATGAGCAGATTGTTTTTCAGCTCTTTCGAATTATAAAAAGCAATTTAAAAAAATTCGCTTGTATTTTTACATTATTTTGATAAAAATGTGTTTCCTCAATGTAAATATTTTATATTTTTCATCGTAGGCATGTATTTTTGTTTTTTTTTAATGCGAAAAATCGACGGGCCCGTTAATTACACAAAATGACTCGGTAATTTTTTTCTGTTCGAAAATTATTCTTACAAAAACAATAGATACTTACACTACTTGTCAATAAAAGAATAATGTGTATATTATGCCTCTTTTGAAGCAGCAGATCTTTTTCCTCGCTTTTTGTTTGTATATTTATATACACGCCCGTGCCATATTACTAGTTTTACAGTACACAATCAAAAAAGTTAATAAAAACAAAATTAAAAGCAATAAATGATTATAGGACAGGGCCGCAAGGATTGCGATTTTTTGCTCTCCTTCAAAGTAGAGTGCCTACCCCCGCGAATAACTGTGCTAATAATTTACTCTTCTAGTATTTTTTAATTGAACGTGTTAATTGCTATATCATTTGTCATTCAACGTCTTTTTACATAAATAAAAAATGGTGGACGCGCCGATTTTGGAGTTTTGTCCATTACTTGCAGTTGATAAACATTCAAGTACATGTCAGAATATACCTGTGTAATTATATTTCTTAGATTCATTACAATGGTAACTTGGTTAATGTTTTAGTAGCTGTTGGGGCAACTCTAATAGAAACCTTTTATAAACATATTTTAAACATATTCACACAGCTGTTGTCACCTAAATAAATATAAAATAAATTTCAAAAAATTGCTCTATTGTGTGTGGTGCTCTTAAAAACCATACTTCATAAATAAAACTATTTTTCGTAGCGAAAATATATATGATGATTTTTTAAACATTTGCCTTTTTAGGTTGGAAGTACAGTACTGGCTTCATTGATGCCAAAATGCTTAGCGCCCATCTCTTCCCACCCGGTACTGATACGGTAACATTGATGTGTGGTTCTCCCCCTATGATTAACTTTGCTGTTTTACCAAATTTGATAGATAAACTTGGGCATAGAAGGAGAGATGTATAATGTATTGAAAAGTAAATATTTTGTTCATTTCTTTAGTGAAACAATAAAAATTGAAAAATGTATATGATCTATCATAATTTAAGAATCTAGCAAACAATTCCGGGATTAATGATTTTTTTTTTGGAAACTAGAATTGGTTCAAAGTTGGAGAGGTGCTTCTCTTCATATTTGAACCATTTAAATTTGTCTTCGAAAATATCAACGAATTGGAAACGTGGCGCTAAATGCTAAAAGGGATTTTTTGCGAATATATTTTTTCTACCACAAGGTACGAAAAATATAGATTATACAAGGTATATGGCAGAAGTTGCAATGAATCAAGGATGAAATATTAATGAAATTAGAAAGTTTTAAACATAACTGAAAAATGGTTTTTTTGTATAACCCCAATTAATTATAAATTAAAATGAAAATTCTGTATACAGGGTGTCCCAGAATATGTGGGCAATCTCCAGGATTCGGATAAAATATGAAAAAATAATATGACAAGTTCCCATAAAAAAATTTCCTACAGGCCCTCCCTACTGAGATATAAGCCCCTGAAGGACGCCTCTGGAAATCGGTTTATCTTGAATAATTCTTAAAGTACTTGGTGTAATTTAATAATTTTTCAGTATGATGGTTGCTAGGTAAGTCTCCTCAAAATGAACCATTTTAATTTTATTCGGCTTATTTAGTTTTCCAGGGACGGACTAGCTTTAACAGAATAATGCTTATTTTTTTTACACCCTGTATGATAGAGGCATATCAATAATACTATTGAACAGCTGAAACCTTAAACTAAAAAAAAGGTACTCTTCATCGACATCGATAAAGTAAACCGTTTACGAGAAAAAATTTTTTGTTCCATATGCGTTTTTTTATTAAATATTCGATAAATACCATATTTTACTGATTCATTTTATACGTCGGTTCAACATGAGCTCCTTCTACTGCAATGCATTCCCTACATCTTTTAATTGTAGATTGTTGGAGCCTCCACAATGCGCCAACATTATTCCTTATTTCGCGACAATGGAAGTTAATCAGTTCCAATAAGTGTTCCCGATTTTGTATTGGATTGGCGTATACTAAACATTTTAGATAGCCCCCAAAAAAAAATCTAATGGATTTAGGTCTGGTGATCGAGGAGGCCAAGCCACTGGTCCTCCCCTTCCTATCCATTGATTTTCGAAGACCCTGTTTAGGTGTTCTCGAACTACTAGACTAAAATGTGGCGGAGCCCCATCATGCATGAACCACATATTATGTCGTAGTTGCAGAGGTAGATCTTCTAAAAGTTCTAGCAGATTGTTTTGAAGAAATTCCAAATACCTTTCTCCATTTAACCTCCTTGGCAATACAAATGGTCCAATTAAGTGTTGTCTGATAATTCCGGCCCACACGTTGATGGGTTCAAATTGGTGCTGGTGATGCGTTACAATAGAAGCATGGGGATTTTCCTCTGCCCATAAATGTAAATTATGAGAATTTATGATGCCGTTTTTGGAAAACCCAGCTTCATCCGTGAAGAGAACTGAACCAATGAAATTTGCATCGTTTCTGTGCCGATCTAAAACCCAGTTACAAAATTCCATCCTTCGCGGAAAGTCTTCAGGAAGAAGCGCGTGGACTTTTTGAAGGTGGTATGGCTGTAACTGTTGCTCAATAAGGATTCTAAAGACCATTGATTTTGAACAATCAAATTCGGCAGCCAATTTTCGAACAGCAGGATCTACTTGTACGGCATTAAGGATGTTTTCTTCAAGACCATCAACGCGATGGTTTTGATTTCCACAATTGTGACTGGCTTTGTCAAACTTTCCTAAAATTATTTACGACCTAAATACTTTAAATCAAATCTTTATCATCCGATAAGTACAAATTAAAAATAAAACAACTTAGTTTTTACCTGTCTCTCTTAAACGACGATCTACTCTTTCAAAGGTTTTTCTGTCAGGAATTCTTCTGTTTGGAAATCGTTCTTCATAAAGCCTTCGGGCTTCTAAGGCATTACATGATGCAAGCCCATACATTAAATGCATGTCGGCATATTCCTCAAACGTTATATAACTAACTAGCAATCCAGTAAGTAGGTAGAGGGTCGAACATGTTTCAGTCACAAATTTTTATACCATTGGATTATGTTTGATTTTGACATTCTTTTTAGTTTTGTCCAAAAAGGAATAATCTATAAAATAAAACGTTTGGACTAGTAGGATATACGAGACTAAACGCACATTTTAGAGAGGTATTTTGCAATTCTAAATTTCTGCGAAAATAAAAAGTCAATGAAACAACCGGTTAATATCAATTAATTTAATATATAAAATAATTTTTAATTATTTTTAAATACGATAAATAAAATTCTTATTCTAGTTTATATAAAATATTGCTAACAAAGAGATCTAATTTTCATAAATGAAAAATATCACCAAACTTAACATCTTTAATTATATTATATGAAATTCAAGTATTTTACTAATCTAATATTTAATTTACAACATGGCTATAAAAATAAAGGTTGATTGTATTAAAAATTAAAAAATCGTGATTGATTTTTTATAGCTGAAGTCCATTTTTTACTAAATTTTATTTAATAATAAATAATATGAGATATTTGAATGTTTATTTAAACAACATGACAATAATATTATTAAAGAGAGAAATTGAAAAATTCTTTTTTTAGAGTTTATGTGATATCTGATGCGAAAATATGTCTATACAACAAACAAATAAGTATTTTAAGATGTTGTGCCAATAGCCATCGTTGCTGATACACGTTTTTTAAAAACTGTAATTTTTTCAAAAAGTGTAAAACTTTTGATTCATTAAGGGGGTAAGGACGGGATAGTTATCAAAAATATTTTAAATTTGTTTTCCAAAATAATTTTAATAATTGTTTAGACCAGTGATCATATATTGTTGATTCTTGAGATACAGGTTGTTTATGGTCTTGTGATTTTAAACACCTTAAAAAAAGGTTATTAACGCTAAAAGTTGTGTAATAAGGAAGATATGGCTTTTTTTAATTTTTATTATTTTTTATTTTCTTATTTTTAAATGAGGATTAAACAAATACAGATTTTATTTTAATTCCTATTTTTCCAAGAAGTTCGAAGTTATCGGCATGTTGTTAAACGAAAAGTCTCGTTCGACGTATCCATGAGTTGTCTTCGAATTGTGGTCGCTGCTGCTCCAAACCTGATTACGAAGATTATCTAAATCAATTAACTCCTTAAAAATAAGAAAATAAAAATTTAGAAAGTCGTATCTCCCTTACAACTTTTGTTACGGCATTTTAGCATTAATGACCTTCTTTTAACATGTTTAATCACCCCATAAAAATAAACACACCGTATAAGTATGTATCTAAAAATTGAATTCGACTATGAAGTGTTTAATGATTTAGTGTAGTTTATAATAAACAGAAACTTGAAGAAACAAATATAGAAAACTTTGATAGTATATGTGCATTTTCTCTGGAATTTATGAAAAAGGAATAATGATGTAAGAAAGATAAATAATACAAATAAATAGATAAATATGTTAATAGTTAATGACAAAAACTATAAGTCATTGATATTTAATTACTTTTTTAATAAAGAAGGAGCCTTCCTAAATATCTTTAATTTTGTATGAAAAAATTAAAAAAAAATATATTGAAATTTTGTTCTTCTGTCATTATTTTTGTGCGTTCAAAGAAAAACGTTCCAAAATTTGCTCATTTCCACACATAATATTTTTTCTCCACGACCATCAGTGGAATGTATTAATTCCAAAATCATTTTTAATAATAGAACGTGAACCTTCACTTTTGAGATAGCATTTTTATTCTGAAAAACTTCCTTCTTATCTGTTTTGCATAACAAGTGACAGAATGAATATTCCGTAATTGTTCTAAACAATATCGATAGTCATGGATGTCAAAATTGTCAATGTCAGATGCTCAGATGCAAATGGCGACGTAGTAATATTCCATTTTCAGACAATATCGATAGCCAAATTTCAATTTTTTTAAAAACGTAAATAAATTTCATGTCAAACTTCTGTTTGCATAAGGAGTACTGTGGTCATTTGATCGTTTAATAGAAAATGGGAAGTAAATATATCATAAAGTACCTTTCTTGTTCATTTTGTTCCATAAAAATATATGAATTTTTATCTTTAATTTTATAGTTTAACATTCGCCTGTTGAAAGGATGCATAGTTTAATAAGAAACATTTTTGTTCTATAGTATAAATAATAAACAATAACAAAAAGTAATAGTAAAATATATGTAATAAAGGAATATCAACACTGTTATTTTTAGAAATAAATTCCTTTTCTATAGAAATATTCTTCAATTCCACCTCAAAATGATTTTTTTTTTCAAAATAAGATAGTTAAATATTCATAAAAATTATCGGTTAAACTTTGTAGGTAGCTGAAATATCAGGTTTCTTGGGAGTATATCCATACAAAAAAATAGAAAGGATTACAAAGCTTGCTCCTAAAGTAAATTGTACTGATAATTCAAAATTGAAAATATATATAGATGCTATACACGAAATTACGATTGCCAATGAGGTTGCAAATCCTTTAAGTATATTGTCAGCATATTTGACAACAACAGCTACTACAAGTCCCCCGCAAGCCTGTAATACTATAAGATAATTTACAAATTTATCATATCCGAAAAAAAATCCGTTGTCTTTTATTCTTGCGCCGTCGTACAAGAAACAAGAAAGCAAACCAAACGGAACAGAACAAAAAGACAATTGCACATTTCTCAAAGTAAACTCCAGCAAATCCAGAAAGGACACAAGCTGACAAAGCTGCCATGAAACCGATGAAATGATTTTGTTCCAAACCTAAAGTTGATTTTGTGTTGTCATCCGAATGCGCTAATTGAACAAGTACTATTCCAAAAAGTAAGGTCAAAAGTGAGATCTATTGCGTACGAATCAGTTGTTTCTTTAAGATAAATACTGAGAACATTGCAGTTGTCAGGATTTTCAATTGGTATGTTACCTGAAATTTAATTAAATAGTAATTAATCTGGTTAACTTTAAGGACAGTTCTTGACTTGTCTTTTGAATATATGTATTTTGGAACGTTGCTTTCTACCAACCATTTAGCTATTATGAAATTAAAAAAAACCAAACGCGATTTTGTTTTGCTAGGTTAATTGATGTTGATCACATGTAACCATGCAAAAAAATATTTTAGTAAAATTACAATTTTTCTGTTTCTGAAGACAAGTACACAAGGTTAGTCAAGAGAAACTTTACATATTTCAACCATAAATGGAGAAGATTTAATTTAATTTGCTTATACAGAGATCTCGTAAACTGCTAGGGGAATAATATAATTGGTTACGGAGAATTCAACAAAGTACGGTAAGACTAATTTTTTTGTTTTTTAAGTTTAGCGTTGGTATTATAAAATATGTTAAATAAGGGTAATACAATTCGACACGAGAAATAAAATTATTATTAGAAAAATTTGCCAATGGGAGAATTACTTAGCAACGTTGCCAAGATCTTTAATAACACGTTCAGGTACGACTACTATGAAAAAGTACGTTTTTTCTATTGTTGTAGTTTTTCAAATGTATTTACAATTGCGGTATATTGGAAAAACCAACATAATTGAAAAGTATATAGTGTTAGATGTTTTTAACTAGTTGTCCAACAGTAACATTGGTAAAAGTACATAATAGTGCGGGAAGTTTCTGTTATGACTGCAATTTCTGAACGAATGGTATTCTATTATCAACATGAAAATAGAAATGGGCCACTGTGTAAATCCATTAAGAAAAAGAACTAGTTATTATAGCAGCTGTGAAAATAAATATGATGAAGATACTTGCTTAAGAATACGAAAAGTTGTGCACGAATGTTTAATGAACAACATTCCTCCAACCCTTGACACCGTACAAGAAAAAAATTAACAAAACGGAACATCTTCCATATTCCTCTAAGGACACAATGTGAAGAATACTGCACAGCGTGGGTTTTGTGTATGACAAACAGAGTAGAAATTCAGTATTAATAGAAAAATAAGAAATAATCGCTTGGTGTCGTCAGGTTTTCGGGAAATTAAAAGTTGAAGAATAAAGAAGCCAGCACTATTTGAATGGAAGAATCGTGAGTTAATACGAGAACTACCAATGGACAACAATGGCAAGATAGAACAATAAAAAACCCATCACATGCTTTTGTAAATTCAATAGTTTCAAGCGGTAAAAGACCAAAACCTATATTTTTAGTCTATGCAGTCCATCCAAAAATGAATTCGTTAGAGGTGCAGACGACGTTTCTGGCTAAAAGAGGTGTTGAAAATTACCATGAACAGATGGGCTTGAACGCATTGGATAAATATTTGAAGACACTTTATTATCGGATCATACAAAAAACTTAAAAAATGTCATTATCATGACAATGCATCTTGTTATTCTGGAAAACCATGCATTCCCAAATAGTATTAAAGAAAATCTCAAATTCAGGAGTGGGTGTCTAAAAAGGTTATTTTGAAGAAAAATAAAAAAATTGGAATTCTAAAAATTGATAATGCCTTTAAAATCATTTATAACAAATAAAAAGTTGACTGTATTGCTGAGAAATACAGAGGTCAAAGCGACGAACAATACCACGTTGATATTCACATCTTAAGATTCCCTCTTTATTACTATGAACCAAACCCAATAGAAATGGTATGGAGTGAAGTGAAAGGTTATGAAAAAGTGAAGTGAAAGGTTATGAAAAAGTGCAGAGAATAGAACATTGGTAACGTTGTATCAAACAATACAGAAAAAATTATGGAAAATAAATAACATGCAATATGACATTGAACTTATTATAATAACATTACGCGACGACTCGCAAGATGAATAATATGAAATTGAGTTTTTTGAATTTTCGATTATTTTAAATAACAACTAATTACAGTACGTGTTTTTAGTTATTCGGGTTTTTGTTGAAAACGACAAAGTTTTTGAAATATAACAAATGTAAAAAAAGATTTAGAATCAAATTCTCCATAAAATAAAGAAACAGGTCAGCCAACGGGTTAAAAAAAAATCTGTTTCATTTTAATGGTGCATTTATCCACTATCAACCCTTCAGAATGCTACAATTGAACTCTACCTTCTGTCTCTATTAATGCTCTTGGTGCACTTACAACGTGCACCAAATTTGGTTTTTCTAAGTTCAAGTTTAACTGAGATATTGATTTTTTTCAAAATTTGAAACCCCACTTTCAAGGCCTATAATTCTCAGAGATGCAATTTAATATATTGGTAAGTCGCGTTAAATCATCATATTTTAGGTTCCCCTAGATGCCCCTGCTTTGCTTTAGTTCTTATACGAATTACCCTATATATTTTTTATTTATAAATGACGATAAATCTTAATGAAAATTTAAGTGTGGTATTTTCATTTAGTAACGAACCGTTAAGTTTATTTAGTATTTTTTTCGAATCTTTTATAGAGTCCATAAACTAGACAGACGATTTATGTTTTGGTATAAATTGGCCATAAATATCTTATAGGTGGAGATTATAATGCTAAACACAACAGCTGGGGGTCAAGACTGACAACCCCACGTGGTAGACAGCTGCACAAAGCAATAACAGAAAACAACCTGAGATATCTACCTACGGGTGAACCAACATACTGGCCCACAGATCGCAACAAGATCCCTGATCTATTAGACTTTTGTATAATAAAAGGTATATCACATAACTACTTAAATATAAAACTGGGACTTATCGTCGGATCACTCTCCTATTCTGGTAACCATCAGCCCTCAAATAATACTAAAACCAAAAACCATAATCTTAACAAACAAACATATAGATTGGAACACATTCCGACATGACGTTACTAACAAGTTAAACTCAAAATTGCCACTAAAAACCCAAGATATCGATAATGCAGTAGAACATCTAACCACATCAATTCATGCAGCAGGGTGGAAAGCAACTCTTGAAGTACACAACACTAGCCAAACAACTATATTCCCTGAACGAATCAAACAGTTAATCAACGACAAACGTAAACTTAGGAGAAGATGGCAAATCATTCGTGCACCCAATGACAAAAACAATCATAATAGAGCAATAAGGAACATTAAAAAAATACTCAACGATTATAAAAACTGTAAAATCCAGGAGTATCTCAGCAATCTCACAGGCACGGAGGAAACAAATTTTTCACTCTGGAAAGCTACTAAAAAGATCAAATATACACAAGAATCATTTCCTCCAAAAAAAAGCGACGGAAAATGGGCCAGAGAGGACTCTGAAAAAGCAGAGACATTCGCTAAACACCTGGAAAATACATTCCAACCATATCCAGAGACTCCACCTATCGATATAGTGTCATCAATATCCACACTTCTAAAAGCCCCTTACCAGCTAGATTTGCCGATAAAAAAATTTAAAACTAAAGAAATAGAAGATGCCATTAAAAATAACCTTAAACCAGCTAAGCCCCAGGTTATGATCTAATCACGGGTAAGGTCCTAAAGGAACTTTCCCCAGAGGCAATCAAACTTATTACTATTATCTTCAATGTGATTCTAACACAAGGACACTTCCCGCCACAATGGAAAGTGGAAAGCTCAGATAATACTAATCCTAAAACCCGGTAAAAATCCAGCAATGTCAGTTCATACAGACCTATTAGCCTTTTACCAATACTATCAAAAGTTTTTGAAAAACTCTTCCTTCAAAGGCTACAACCAGTTTTAGAAGAAAAGAACTTAATACCGAATCACCAGTTCGGATTCAGAAACAAGCATGCAACTATAGAACAGGTTCATAGAGTTGCGAATGAAATACGCAGTGCCTTAGAACGTAAATAATACTGCTCTGCTGCCTTTATAGATATCACCCAAGCCTTTGACAAGGTCTGGTATGAAGGGCTTTTGTACAAAAACAAGAAGAACCTACCATACACCTTCTATGTAGTACTAAACTCCTACCTGACAGAGATATACTTCCAAGTGAAATTCCGCGAAAAAATATAAGATGGAAGAAGGACTTACAATTTTGCATCCAGAAATTATCGCATAAATATTTGGTATAGATTTCTAAGAAAATTGCAGAAAAATTTCTCTCTCTCTCTCTAAAAAAAAATTTATTAAGCCAACTTGTATCACTAACTTTATATACAACTTATACAAATATAATTCATAAAATCTTTAAAGGGTAAGAAACATGCAAATATAGAATTAACATTTTCATAAACATATACTAATATACTAACCTGTTGAAGATAGGAACATGTCGCCTTCTCGAGTTCTTGCATATCTCATGCTAAGACCTAATATAGCATTTTGAAGTGTTAACGTTATTAAGCTAACGTATTTAAGAAAGGAATTAGATTCTGAAAAGAGTAATTAATTAAATACTTATAATATTGTAAATGGTACGAGTATCTTACCATTTTTCTGCATTGTAACTTTCTTATTATTGGAGATCTTGTACAGTGAATTATGTTTCTAAAAAAATGAAAATAAAAACCAGATAATCGAAAACACTACAAATTGAAAAGGTACCTTTTTTTATTATGACTAAAATTTTAACCACGGGAAAATAAATATAATAAGTTATTAATGCATATTTACTAATACTTAATGTACACTAACGTGTAAAAGGATTAAAATGTACACGTATCATTTTTATAAAGTTTGTATTTGGATTTTGAAATGAAAGGTTATTTTTTATAAAATGTCATGTGGCAAGAACACTGACATCTAATATGTCTGTGGTCTATTGACATGCACGTTTTTTTTAAGTGGAGGTAAACTATTATTGTCAATAAAAAACAACAGTAGTTTTGAATTAAAAATCAAAATAGTACACCGCATACTTTGAAAACTAAAGCATTGTATTTAACATTTATATCGGCAGGAGTATAATTCGAATACGACCTCTGGTGAAAAAAGTGAACCCTTCAAAGCAGTAAAATAAATTAAAATAAATCGAATTTTATTTGTTTAAATTTGTTTACACTTACTTTACCTATACTATTTTGTAATGAAAAGCACAAGAATCGTATTTACGAATATTTGTTTTACTATTTTGAAGATTGATGACAGCGTCCTCTAAAGCAAAGTTCATGTACCAACGAATTGCGAATTGCGAAACGCGAACTTATTGCCCATTGGTTAACGTTGACAGTTGTAACGATTACTTTATTTTCAAGGACTTCGCAAAATTTAAAATCTAGGGTGCGGGAAAATTAAAACAGTTTTAATTTTTATGCGAATTTCACTAAATTTTCAAACTTACGCATGCGCAGTCTGCAAAGAAGAGTAAATTTACCTTAACGGATATTGTTTTGTTTTGTCTTTTGCATAGAGAAATCTTTTGTGTTTAATGTTATGTTTGGACGACTTAATTAAGTTTTATTTTTTTTAAATATTTCATATTTAAATTCCATTAAGCAAACGAAACGACAGGACTGTGACAGACTGACAGAGTCAATTGGCACATAATTGTAGCCACACTAGTTTTTTTTTTTACATTTTTCCCCAGAATTATCGTAGGTACATGAAACGTTTACAAATTAAAGTAGCGAATGCGAAAAGCGATATTCGCAATTCGTTGGTACATGAACTTTGCTTAACGAATTTCACTTTTCCCAATCACTTGTATTTCAAAAATTTGTTCTAATATCAGATAGACGTCTGTCATTTTTCTTTTATTAGGTTATTAGACGCATATATATATATGATTAGACGTTAGGTTAGGAATTGTGGCAACAAGAATAGTAGCCACAAAGCAATTAATTTTTGTTAATTTTTAATATTAGCTTAATAATGAAGTTATATAAAGCCAACGTTGCAGATATTCTGCGAACAACCCAGAGAGATGATTTATTCATTGTGGAATTAGAACAACAATTGCATACATTCATAAAATTACTGGACTCTAGAAATTATAGCAAACTAAATACATCAGTTCCCATGATAGCTAATATTTGGTATTATTTTATGACATCACTTGCCAAAATACAAATGCTTGGGGAAGAATATACAGGCACAGTAAGAGTAAACAACAGAAATTAAAATTCCTTCTAATAAGGTAAGAATTATTAAGAAACTGTGTAATGTATTTTAATTAAATATATTTAAGCTAGAAATAATGTGGTTAGTCCTTCATGTAGGAGGTGAACCCATGTTGGATCGATTATTACATTTTTCAAGAAAGAAAGTTTCTTCCTCTTTGGCTTGACAAGACAAAAAATTTCTACTCAAATGTATTCAAATAATAATAGATGAAAAGCAAACTTTAAAACAAATACATAATTCTCTATTTTATATAAATGGCAAATACTACAATGTGTCGAATAGAATTGCTGGAATACAATATGTAAATTCTTAATGACTTACTTTATTTTACAAAATAATAATTTTAACTTTTCAGGTTCTATTAAGGGAATGGTTAAAAGATAATACTTTTAGTGGAAGTTTTTATATGCTCGGAAATTTGTCTTTATTTTACGTTTTACTAAATTTTGTTTTCAAAGTACTTTCGTCAGGTAGCAGCTATGTACTTTTAGATAATTCTGATTCATACACTTCAAAAAAAAGTTGCATCTTATGTGGTGAAAATATTATATCTGCCTCTGCTACACCACGTGGACATACATTTTGCTGGAATTGTATCTATGAGAGTTTGCAATATCAAAAAAAATGTCCAATTTGTAGGGAAGATGTTAATCCTATGAGAATTATATTTTTACAAAATTTTGTTTAACATATTTTTTGATCGATTGGTCTATGAGCTTTCAATTTTATTAAAACAGGGTGTAGCTAAACTGTAGTAGATGGAAGAAAAATTTGGGGTGATTTAATAATTAAAATAACTGGCGTAAGCAAAAATTTTCATTATAAATATAAAAGACAAATTATACTTTTCACGGTTTTCCAAAGCTTTTTAAAAATTCTTATATGACATGTTTCGCCTTTCGATACCATCAGATATGATATAAAAAATTGACAGATTTTTCACGCACGTGTCTTATTTGTTATAAATATTTGAAAGAATAGGCAGTGACAGACAAGACAAGAAATGACGAAGTATCATATACAATAAGATTTTGTGTACTATAAATTATTTAACCAATAATATTCTTCATTTTCTGCAAATTCAGGCAAGTTCATACCGGCCAATAAGTCTTCTTCCCATAATGTCTAAAGTTTTTGAACGGCTAATTTTAAACAGGATTGAAGCTGTAATCCCTATTGAAGACCTTATTCCTAACTATTAATTTGGGTTTAGAAAAGAACACTCAACAATTCAACAGTGCCATAGAATAGTAAATAAAATTAAAAAAGCTTCGAAACTAAGAAAATGTATACTGCTGTGTTCCTCGACGTTCAACAAGCCTTCGATAGGGTATGGCACAAAGGTCTCCTCTACAAAATCAAGCAAAATCTCCCTGATCAACTATACCTCATTTTAAAATGCTATTTAGAAGACAGACGCTTTCAAATAAATTATGAAGATGAACTCTCAACTTGCCATCAAATCAAATCTGGTGTACCTTAAGGTAGTGTCCTGGGACCCTTCTTATTTTTGCTATTTACAGCTGATATACCAATAACTCAAGAGTTAGACTTAGCAACTTTCGGTGATGATACAACAATATTATCATCTGATACTGATCCCGTAAGAGCTTCTAGCAAGTTACAAAACCATCTAAACCTACTGCAGTCCTGGCTAAAAAAGTGGAAAATACAAGTAAATACAAATAAATCCTGCCAGATTACTTTTACTACAAAAAGAAGTATCTGTCCTCCAGTTAACATTAACAATGCTCCCATACCTATAAAGAATGAAGTCAAATACCTTGGCCTCCACCTGGACCAGAAATTGACATGGTGCACACACATTAAAACCAAAAGAAAACAATTGGATTTAAAAGTCAAAAATATGTATTGGCTAATTAATAACAAATCGCAGCTGTCACTAGAAAATAAAACTCTAATTTATAAAACTATATTAACACCAATCTGGACATATGGCATTGAACTGTGGGGGTGTAGCAAGCCATCGAATACTAAAATTTTACAGTCCTTCCAATCCAAAACTCTTCAAATGATTCTAAATGCACCATGGTATATATCAAATCAAACTATTCATAACGATCTAAGAATTCCATATATCAACGATGTAATCAGAACCCATTCAAATAAATATAGAAATAGATGTACAGACCACGACAAGAAACTAATCAACATCCTATTCAACCCACCATTTGAGGATAGAAGATTGAAAAGAATCTAGCCAGAAGACTTATAAAACCAGAGAACCGTCACTGGGCGGTACCTAACTCATGCCTACTAACTTTAACAAATCATTTACTTATTACTCTATTTTATTTTGTAGTAGATTGTAAATTCGCAAATAAAAAAAAAATTCTGCAAATTCAGGGTATACACAATAAAAAAATGTCATAGTTAATATTTAATAGTTAGAAACTTAAACAAATGTTTAAAATGTACGTCAATTCTCAATATATTTTTTTGGTTTTAAAAGGGTCTACTTTAGGAGGGAAACACATTGGTTTAACGTCTAGGATGTGTGGGTATATAATAATAAAAACTAGTCAATCATTGTTTGGACCCATTATTTTTGGACTCTATCAATTATAAATGTAAAAGATAAAATATACTCAACAAATTCCACGATATTCCAAAAAATTTTTAAATATTCTTATTTTTTACATTTACATAACTACTCAATAGATTTAAAATAAACTTTTTTTTAAATTGGGACATTCTAATCACCGCAAATATTTTTAGGGTTAACTTTTGACAAACAAATGTCAAATAAATATGTATATAGGAAAATGTTCTAAGGCAAGAGCATTTTAATTTTTGTGTATGTAATGTATTTTTAAACAATCAAGAAAAAAACTTATTTCGCACTAAATTGAAAAAATACCACTTTTTGTGGTTTAATTTAGGGAAAAATTTCAACGAAAATATGACCTTACCCTTCCAAATAATTTCTTTTAAAACTTTAATTTTTTTTATTCTATTAAAATTTTGTTTGTCAAAAGTGAAGCATGGTTTTTTTTGCATTTCCCATCTAAATCCTAGCCTTTTAATTCTAAATTTATTGCAATTATAATCATATTGGGATTATTTTTGAGATCGGTGCATACCTAAATGATGCTTGCGCTTAATTTTTGTCATGTTGCAAATTTTGAGATGGCATTGTTGTTTTAAATGCCTGCATAAATATGATCTAAAGGGATTTAGGTTTAGTGGTCTTAACGACTAGAAAATCATGACTTTATGAAGCCACCTTTTGCAGTATTGGTCATTTAAATTTTGCTTCACTTGCGAGCTATAGTCATGAACTAATGTGTTAGTAAAGTATTCGTCTAAATTGTATGTTTTCTAATAAGTAGAGTAATGTTTCTTGTAGAAAAGTTAAATTTAAAGAAACTTTAAAATATGGGTTTGGATTAACTTATGGTCAATAAATATCTATGCATGTAAGTTAAGCAGTTAAAAATGTACATTACAACAATTAAGAAAATATATTAATTGGAAGCGGAAATATGGAGATTTTGTTGATTTCTTCTAGTATTAATTTTTATTAATTAATTAATTATATATATAATTGTAAATACAGTAAATATAAACGGAGAGGACTTTATATGGAATAAATGTACTGTGAAACTCAAACCACCGAATCCAAAAAACTAATAATGAAAATAGATAACCAAAGGAGATAAGATATGTCAACAAAGGTGAGGGATACTGACAATGAATGTAAATTAATGTTAGAAAATTAGGTACTTGAAATATAAGAAGTATAAAAGGGAAAGAGATAGAAACATGTAATGAATTTGAGAAAGCAAATTTATAAATTTTAGGGATACCTGAAATCAAAAAGAAAGAAAATGGATTCTTTGAGTTTGAAAATTGACATCAGCTAATATGGAGTGAAGTGAAAGAGAATGAAAGAGCACAAACCGGAATAGGATGTATATTGCACATAAATATCAAGAACTACATTTTTGAATAAATGAGAACTAATAAATAAACGATTACTGACCATTGCACTGAAGAATCAATCCAATAAGAGGACAGTAATTGCAGTATATAGACCAGATGAAGACGTGAAAGCCGAAAATAAAGATTCATTCTGGAAAACGATAGGTAAAGCAGTAGTGGGACAAAATGGAGAAAATGTCAGGAACAATAATGGTTATAACGGTTAGAGGAGGAACTGTATCAACTGATCAAGAAAATTATATCAAAGCAAAGAATGCCACAAAACAGGAGTGAGACGCTAATAAATCGACTGAATGAAAAGGGGTAAAAACCGAATTCGTAAATTAAAGAGGCACAGTTGATTTTAACTGATTTTAAGAAGGCGTACGATAAAATTAAAAGGCATGCGCTGGAACAAACGGATAATCAAGTAAAGATAAATGAATATTTAAAAAATTTAATGTAAAAGGAGATCTTAGGCAGGGTGACGCAATATTTTCAATCCTATTTAATGTAGCCCTAGTGAAAATTATTATTGAAACCAAAATTAATGGGACTAGATAGCTATACTACAAAAGGCATCAATGCTTGGTTTTTGCGGATATAGTTTTAGATTCATAGAATTATCGAATAACTCTCAACGCAACGACGTGCTGGCCCTTTAAGAATTGATCACATATCTCATTGCTATGAATCTATTTAACTCATATGTCTTGTAATCTTAATTTTCTTGGCGCAGACCAGTATGTTCAAAAGTCAAATGCATTTTAAGTCCATAAAAATTCTCAGTAGAGTTGCAACCAAAAAATTTTCAGATAATGTTCGGGAATTAGTTAATCAATCAAATCAAAATTAAAAAAAACCCTCAAGCACCAAAACAAATTTTAATTAATCAAATTATAAATCTATTTGATTTATGTATTAATTAAAATTACTTTGTTTTTGATGATAAATTTTATATTCAAAATGAAGGATTACCAATGGATAGTCCAATATCACCAATTTGGAGAAATATTTTTATGGATAATTTGGAACAAAAAATTTTTGATTCAAATATTCCCAGAAATGTATTGTTTTGGCATAGATGTGTTGCTTTTACAGATAGTGATAGACAATTAGATATTTTCTTTAATTTTATTAACAATTTATATCCAAAAATAAAATTTACTGTTGAAATTGAAGAAAAAGTTCTATAAATTTCTTAGATATGAATATCACAAGAGTAAACTGTAACCTTCAATATTAAATCAACTCATACAAATATGACTATCCTTTATAACTCAAATCACCCTATGTGACATAAATTAGCAGCTTATAATTCAATGATACAAAGAGCAATACTAATGAGTGATGATGATTTTAAAAGAGAAAGTATTATAATAAAACAAATCGCTAATACATATAGGTTGATTCATAAAAATGAGAAAAAGGTTGCCATTAATCTTATATTTCCAAAATAGCCTAAAGAAGACAGCTCATACAAAGCTATTACATATTTTGAGGATTTTTGGACTAAATACCTATATAATAACCAAAAATATTTTTAGGAAAATAAGAATATTGTTGTACATATTGCTGATAATGATTGGTTAAAATGTTTATGATATAAAGTTATTTACACTTATAAAAAAATCTGTTAATCTTATGTCAAATCTTGAGAATGCTTTAGATAAATAGCGAAACCTTGGTCAAATCAATGTAACTTCAAAACTTTTGTATCTCCATAAGTCTTCCTGCAAGTAATCCTGCTTGTGGACTTCTAATGATGGTTCCTTTGCACAAAGGTTCTGGTCGGCAAAGAGATGAAACTCACGTTCAAATTAGGAATCAAACCCATGACTTCACAAAATCCAACTGTGATCAATTTTACTGACTGCGCCAGTTAAATTACTTTAAAACATATTTTTTAAAAACGATACAGCACTACTAAATCTTCAAAATCTCCAAAATCATATAACAGCTGTGTGCAGAGCTATTAGGTGAGAAACTTTTGAAAAAGTGTGCGAGGAATTTCAGCACAGTCTTTATTATTGTATGGAAAGAAATTGTGAACATTTTGAAAACTTTATAAAATAGCGAAGGCTTATTAGCTAGGTATTCCTAGTAATTTTTCTTTTTAATCGTTTTGTAAAATTTCAACCAATTTCCAAAAATGATACACTGATGTATTTTCCGCGAAAAGGGCTTTCAAATGATGTATAACAGTGAAGTTGTTCTATAATCTAGGTTAAAAATTCCGTCAGAATTATTGTATTCTTACACTAGTATAAGTTTAAATGTGTTTAAAAGAAAAAAAATAACAAATCTTCTTCCGAATGGTTTCAGAAAAGTGACATATTGGTCCGCATATTGACGGTTTCGGAGATACAGAGAGTTATTTATTTTTGAAGCATTTTGCGTTTACACATTATTTTTATGATTTACAAACAAACGATAAAAACTTATAATTAAATCAAAAGAAAGAATGTCAGATAATATGTTCAAAATGCTCTCCTCCCATTTCCAAACAAGCAGGACATCTCTGCCGGAAGGATATTCCAATTCTCTCTAAAACTCCTACATTCTTGATTAATTCGTTGTTGCAACTCTTCGAGGCTATTTACAGAAATAGCGTACACTAAACTTGCACTGGCAACGATTGTAAAATACTTGATCGGTGTTTGATAGATTAAGAGCCGACTACATAATAATAAATGAAAAAGCTTCAAAAAAGAATCTTTCATATCTTTCTGTTGATTTTTTTTATAATGTATATCGTTTGTTTATACATAATAAAAATAATGTGTAAACGCAAAATGTTCCGAAACCGTCAATTTGCGGACCCATGTTTATTAAGACTTTTTGACTTATTTTGGCCCATACTATTCCTTGTTCAAATATTCGAACTTTTTTAACACCCTGTAAATAAATACTGTAAAAGTATATCAAGTTCTTTACAAACTAGACGAGGAACAAAAAATCTAAAGTTGTCAATTTTACAACAAAACTATCAAAATTGTTTCATTTACGCATTTCCCTATCGATATATGACAGATAGTAATATAATAATATTAGTAGTTGTAAAATAAATTATTGTACTTTTATAAAATATCATCTTTTAAATCTTTCATTTTATTATCATAAATACAAATTAAACCAAGAAACAAAACACAAAAACTAGAAGAAGCAATGGTTTAAGTTTCAGAATATAAGTAATTTTTAATTGTTCTGACAAACATTTTTAATATTGCTAAATTGAGAACCAAATAAACATATTTTACAAGCCAAGAATTATACTTAAATTTTATAATTACTAACAATTATACTTACTTATGGTAGTTATTCTATGAACATGATAGTTTTTCTACAAAGTTCGGAAAAAATACAAAAAAACGTACTAATTAATAAATTATGAAATAACATTCTCCATTTTTAGCTACGATTTTCTTTTTCTTTCACATGTACTTTAGTTTAAATTAGGACATTTTCTTAATGATAATGAGAACATACTTGAATTATGAATTTTTAGCAGAAAATTACAAAGAATAATAATAAGTTATTCAGATACTTAAAATGAAAGTAGGACCACATTTAAAAGGTTATGTAGAATTTTACTTATTCTTATATATGTATGAAATATTTTGCATTATATCTTCGCATCTTTCAGTGAGAGTACAGTCATTGAGCTACATATGAAAAAAGTTTATGGAGTTATTAAAGTTGTTTAAATCGGGGCAGTGAAAACTTTTAACATGTATCTAAGTTATGAAGTACCTATCGTTCTAGTGTATATTTACTTGCATACAAAACTGGACAACATTTTTATAAATATTTTCAAAGATCGGCGTGAAGCTCCAAAGAAGGTTATTGAAAATGCCAACGTCGCGCAGTCACACTCCTACGTCTATAAGACTTACCAGGAGCAATTTACGATCAAAAGACCAAAAGTATCTGTTAAATCTTAACCAAAATATAGTATGCAATTGTTTTTCAAAATGTAGCACAAAAAATCGCTGACAAACAATACAGGGTAAAGGGAAACATCATATAAAATGAGTCCATTGGTTTCCTAACCGAGATACAGGGTGTTTATGAATGAAGTATAATTATATTTAGATATATAATTTATTTGGCAATAATTTTTGAACCACAATTTTAGTAAACTAATAGTATCGTTACCTTAAAACTATAACAATCTTAGCATTTTAGTCAATATTATATTAACGGACAAATTTTGAATTTTTCTTATTTGTTATTGAGGTTTTCCACACATTCTTCCATTTAGGAACACTAACACGCACACTGTTTCTATGAATAAAAAAAAATCAAACTTAACATATTTTCTTCTTTTTTGAACTATTGTAATAAATCTATTTATTTAATCTAACCATGTCACAAATTTCTCTAGACAAGGTATGAAACAATTAAAAACAATAGAAAATTTTATTTAGTTCTGCAGTTAAACATAATCTATGGAGAAGTCGTAAATGAAAGGTACTGATTTTCATAGTTTCTACAAACCTTCTAATAGATGCCGCTGCAATTAGTCCGCAGGGACATTTATAATGAATTGTTCCACTATCTTTTGTTTCTATATACAATGGTTATATATTTATATGGAATATAACAAATATACTAAAAATATGGAACAAAAACGGCTATTAAATGTTTAAAAACCAAAAATCTGTTTCGTATGTAGTTGAGGATAATGTGAAAAAGGAAACTATAACGGAGATAATTTGTACTTACTGTAAAAGTTTGAAGAGGGCTCTGCATTCGGAAATCATCATTTTTATTCGTCATAACATGATTTTCGGGGGGATTGTGGAAGAAAACTGGCTTTAGAAGGCTTACTATGCGCAGTATGAGTGCGCGCTGGTCTTTGCGTTATCCAGATTCTTTGTACCATTCCTAGCATACCAGAAACAGACAAACTCTTCGTATAAACGGACCAAAATCCGTCCTAATTATCCAATAAAGTTGGCAAAGAGGCACTTATTTTCAATTTTGGTAAGTACATAACAATTTATGAATGTTTTTCATACAGTTTTAGCGTTGTTTTGGCCTAAATATCCGTTAGAATGTCAGCAATGTGTCTACAATTCCTACAATATTTTACATACTTGTCATGCTTGCTCTTACGAACTTGTGACGACCGGGAACGACGGCGGGTGTCGGTGCCATTTGAATTTCGAATTTTAGTTTGAGAAAAAATCTTAAACAATTATCAATCGTTGTTATCTTCATCAAGTGTTAATAAAGTGGTGTGGTTTGTGAATATGGAACAACAGCCTTTTGTTTGTGAACGCGATGGATAGCTTTGTGGCCACAGCAGCGGCACATTGCACATTGTTTACAACAAACAGTTGTTCATTTGCTTGTGTTGTTTAATTGTCAGTGCTCTCAAATTACCTACTATTTTTTTACGGATTTCATCGAACATGTGAGCTAAGGACTATAGTTATTTTAGTGATTTGTTCAGTTTCAAGTGCCTTTCTTGCGACGAATATAAAAGGATTGTACATACCTATTTTTTTACTCAGCTACTTCCAAATTCTATGACGAAATGTATTTAGGTATTTAAATTATTCATTTTTTATGGTTTTTAGTAGGAATTGTTACATATTGCTACATAATATATATGCACAGTGATAATATGTTTTTAAATGAATGCATATATTTCATTTCATGGAATAATTTCTATTTTCTTCTTCATATTTATGCTCGGCACTAGGGATAAATAATTTTTTACCTATTAAGCCAATAATTTAGTAGATTTATTTACAATATTTTTTTTAATCATATATATATATATATATTTATATATACCTACTTAGAGAGGGTGAGTAACTTAACTGCCTCTTAAGTAGGAAAGTGTCCAATTATCTGTCTAGACTACCTAACAATAATTAAAATTTAAATAAGTACATCTAATTTTAAATAAATATCCCATAGAGTACATTTACTTGAACATTTGTTTTATTTCTGAAATTTAAAGATTCGTTATTTTTAATAGAAACTTTAAATTCAGCGAGGAGTTTAGATTTTTTAAATTTAATTAAATTAAAGAAACTCATAATTAGAGAAAGAGGGATTAACAAATTGTAATAAATTTGCAGTGTTTATTAAAACACAAATTTGAAGATATTTTTAATGAATTTTTCGGATTGTAATGAATTTACGTTTGGTAATTGCCCAGAAGAACAATAAAGACAATTGTAATTTGCAATTCATAATATTTATGTGTTTTTTAAACTAAAGGATTTGCTTAAGTGTAAAATATAATTTGTTGATTTATATGACCTATATAGATAGTGTGAAAGATTTAATATACATACTTAAGTAACCATTTGTGAAATTAAACCTAAAATGACATTGACCTTAATCCGAAAAATTTAAAGTTTGTACTAAAACTTTTTCAAACCACAATAAATTCGTTAAAAGCCGTAACTGAACATTCACAAATAATCACTATATTTTTCAATAATGGCACCTTTGATATAAAACTGTATATATATATACATATATATGTTTGATCAAACAGAAATTATTCATTGCAATTTTCTATATCAGAGTGCGATATATTTTATAGTTTGTCTTAATTTCTTTTATTATTATGTTCAATGGGTTTATGTTTTAATCAACAACAAACGACCAATCTCAACTTAGATTTAGATGGAATTAATTAAAATTCTGAAAGCTTGGGTATACAAAAAAGAGTTTTTGTTTCGTAATTAATTACTGTATGTGTATTCGAAATTTTGATGTATTTTTGATATTTTGTGTTACGTTTGTATTTATCAATTGTTAACTATATTATTCCACCACTGCAATAGCAACAATCTGAGTTCCTGGGAAACTCTTGAATCTGGTGTATGCTTTCGAATACGTCATTACCAATTAAATCTCGTAATTCCCACTTCTTCCAATATTGACGTTTGATAGGTGACTAGAATTTGAACCTGTAGAATACAAATATGTAAAAATATACGAGGTGTTCCTTTTAAATTTTGCTTTTTAATTTTCACTTCTGAGGATTTAGAACTGCCTCTTATATAACTAACTCGAATAAAAAAAACTGTCAGACCGATCAAAAGCTATAGGGCTGGCCCATATTTCTTTTACAACAAGTGTGTTTCATAGGTAAAAGGAAATTTTTTAAAAGGAGATAGAGGTCACGTAGGTAGTTCTAAATAACCATATATAATGGGTTTCTTAGCTTCCATAACCAAGTTACAGGGTGTTTTATCAAATATGCCTAATTTTTGAATCACTTAATATATTTTTTCCATTTTTGGCATACAGCTTACAATTGTGACGAAAAATGTATATAATTATTAAGAGATATGAAAATCCATGTTAGGTCTTAGTAAAAATTGAAAAATATTTCAAATATCAAAACAACACCCTATATTTTTAATATTTCCATTCTAGATTTGTGTAGAACGGAAAAAGTTGAATTGTAACAGGTTGTTGTTGTTTCGCCACAAATTTAAATGTTAAAATTTTTATACTGAATGTAAAATTGTAAAGAAAAAGAAAATGCAAACAAATTTTTTCAAAAACGGATTATTTTCAATATTTAAATAGTTCCATATTAATTACACTTTGCATGTTTTTTCATTTTAAACAATTGTAAGTATTAATTTAGATTCGTACTTAATACAAAATAATACATTAATTAATTTGCGATCGCTTCGTATAATTTTATTTTATTACTTTATTAATTTTATGTAACAAATAGAAAATCACATGCAAAATTCATTAACTGCCGCCAAAAATTTGAATAAATAAAGTAAGGTGGAAAGATAAAAATGCTTAGTAATTAACAAACAATTATTAAGAACTGGTTAACAAATTTATAATAAGCTGCTTAAAATGCCCGCTTTTTTTATGCACGTTCTTATATGTTTAATGATGTCTGACACAGACTTTCTAATTAAATTTAGATCAGTTTTCAGTTCCTCGTATGCTTCCTCTATTCTTTGAAGCAGTACGTTAGTGTTTATTTCTTGCGAATACTCCTTGGATTTCGGGTGTCCTCATACAGTATAATCCAGTATAAAGCCAGTTATGAAATCATCACATTTTTATTAGGAAAGTTATGGTCTAAAATGTTCTTCTGTAACTCTGAAAAGTTCATTATACTAACTGGCTAAATGGTTCTGGACCATGCCAAAAAAAGTGAGGTGGAATTATCATGTTGGAAATACACATATGGTCGATCGAATAATTATTAAAGACACTACAGCAAATATTAAATGAAAATTTTATTTTGGGAATGCCTTCGTCTGGTTACGTGGGTATTTTCTTCTGCCCAAAACACATACGAAAATTAAAACACTGTATTTAGTAAGTTAAGCTGAGGCATCATTAAACGTGCAAAACAGTGCCTGCAACAAAATGGCGGACATTTTAAGGCGCTGTTATAAATTTGTTTAACCAGTTATTAATAAATGTTTGTTAATTACTACGAACGTTTATCTTCGCATCTTACTTTTCCATTCAAATTGGTGGCGGCTGTTGGTAAATTTTGTATTTCATTTTCTATTATTTGTTACAAAAAACTAATAAAGTGCTAAAATAAAATTATACGAGACGATAGAAAATTAATTATTTAATTATTTTGTTTTAAGTACAGATCTGTAATAATAATTAAAATTATTTTAAAACAGACAAACAAAAAAAATATTAACCTGGTACTTTTATATATATGAAATAATCCAATTTTGAATGATAAAAAGTTACTTAGCATGTTTTTCTTTAAAATTTTACATCCATTTTAAAATTTTTATCATTTAAATTAGTGGCGGGGCAACAATACCTTGTCACAATTCAGTTTTTTCTGCTCTATACAAATCTAAATTGAAATTATTAAAATTGTGATATACTACAAGGTGTTAATATTTTAAATATTTTCCTTAAGACTGAACCTGGATTTTTATATATCTTTATAATTCCATACATTTTCCGTCAGAATTGTAAGCTGAATGACAAAAACTAAAAAAAATATTAAGTGATTTAAAAGTTGTGACTGATTGAAAAACACCACCCTACCCTGTAACTCAGTTATGAGAGCTAAAAGACCTATAGAGTACATGGTTATTTATGTGATCTGTACTTGCCTCTGTAATCTTTCCCTTTACCTACGAAACATTCTGTATAATTGTTAGTTGTGAATCTCATGATAAATACTTTTATGTTTACAGAAAAAAAAAATTTATGTATCTTTAATTTTCGTAATTTTTGAGAGAAGAGAGAGGTAACAAACATTTCGTGGACAAAATAAGAACTGATATCAGAATTTAATAACCTAAAATTGAAATTTGAAATTTCAGCAATCATATTTTGTCGGGACCGGTTTATGTAGTGCCAAACAAATGACGTTTCCCTTAGCGGTGATCTTTTAATTACAACATATGACTAACTACTACTAACCATTAATTTATTTTATTTAAATTTAATAAATTCATTAAATAATTTATTTATGTATATAAAAACAAGCTGTAAAAAAACACTTGTGTGAAATTATATAATTATATGTAAGACAGCATTGCGACGAGAATTTAAAATTTTAAAAGGTACAGAATTAATACAAAAAAGTCTTTTTTATTTAATTTTTCAAGGAAAAAATCATAAAACACTTTATTAATTTGATTTAACCTTTCAAAATCGTTGAAGGTATCATTGTAATCAATATATAATTATTTGGGTATCAAATATTCAAATATGTAATCGTTTATCGTTGTTACTAATTTTCAATTTAAAATAGTAAAAAATAAAAAGTAAAAACATCATCAAAAAATCTTACATTTTTTACGTTTAAAATTTTTTAAGAAACCGTCAAATGTATCAAAGGGTTAATAAGTACAATTTACTAGGTATTTTAATCAAATATCTAGAACTAGTACATTTTTGCACTTTACAAAACGTTTGCTTGATCTCTTGTCAGAATGTGAATATGTTACACTCATTTAATTTCAATTTTTAGATGCACATAACTTCTATTACTCCACGACCATTAGTGGAATGTATTAATTCCAAAATATTTTTTAATAATAGAATGTAAAGATTCTCACTCTTGAGATAGAATATTTATTCTGAAACACCAGTGTATCACCATTACAACATATAATATAACTTTTGTTTTTTACTTCTCTATGTTATTACATAAAACAGGAATTCCGAATTCAACCCGATAAACAAGTTTTGACATAAAATAAACTAAAGGTTGTTAATTTCACTCTATTATAACAAAATGGTATTCCTAAAAAAATACTAATTATCTCTTTATGAGTGCATGTAATCCTCCAAATTTCAAATTTTTTACATTCTCAATTTTAATTCTGTTCTTTCGGGGGTGATATCTCTGTAGCGGTTGAGCTGAGAAATGTTTTTATAGGAAAGATAACTCATAATTTTTAGTGAATTTTTTCACATGAATTCAGAAACAATCCTGTAAAATCTATAAAGTAATCCATGAAGTATTTATACATCCTTTATATCCGAAATTGTAAAATGTAATTAGTTGATACTTTTAACTTTTAAATGAAACATCCTGTTCACATTCCCTTTCTTATTTTCTGCAGAATTATCGATTCCAGAAATGTAGCACGTTTAGTTTTGGAATTCTCAGGTTGGAATCTATAAAAGAAAATAATATAGTTGATGGAAAATATTTACACTTTTTGATCATTGAGAATTCCATTTAATGTCTTTTTCTTCTTTACGTTAACAATAAAATTAAAAATTACATCACTCAAACATATTAAGAAAACCTTGTTATAATATATATAATTATTCTTTATATCCATAATTTTCATAATCTAGCCATTGTAAATATAAAAGATAAAATATACTTATCTTATAATTCCACGATTTTCCAAAACTTTTTAAATACTCTTATGAGAATTGTTTCAGCTTATATCTAAAGCTATATATCTATTTTCATAGTTCATTATAGTTGAGATATTTGTTTTCTTAACAATTGCTAAATATATCACCCATATCTTACGCCATCCTAAAAGGTACCTAAATTAATAGAAATTTCTTTTTAATGATTAACAAACATGGTTTTCAGCAGCTGCAATGCTGCGTCCTCTTCTATCGCACGAGATACTCGTATTTGCAGTGAAACAGCGCTTATTTTGATATACGATTTATTTATTAAACAAATGGGTGAAGATAACTAGAATCGACATACCTGTTCATACCTGCCAACCCAGTAGTTATGCCAGGAAAAAAATAGACAACCCAACGTTTGCATATTCTACAGGCTTACTTTCGGTTGGTATTAAATTTATTCGTTAAACTCATGAGTGCACTACTTAATAAAAACCCATTTTTCAATAATTAATTAAAAATAGTATGGCCAGGATTTTTTTAGCAAACCCATTCGCGATATATTTTTTAACATACTAAATTCCATATTAAATATCATTCATCCATTAAACAGATGGGTGAAGGTCGTCTCTAGTTCGGCTCTTATACCAATAGTTATTTTTTCTTACTAGGAGTAGAATGCTATTATTTGTCTCAGTGACATATACATTTTTATTTTTTCTTCAAGCGTTAAAATACAAAAATTAGTATAAAAAAGATAACTTTAACTGTTATAGAAATATTTCCTCTTTAGCCAAATAAAAACAACAATTTTATTTATATTAATTATTAAATAGGAAGATTTTTTTAACTGAAAATAAAATTACAAAATTTTCAATTTTCTTTAAAATGTAAATTACAGAAAATATATTATTTTTGAATATTTATTGTAATATATTGTTATATAAATGTCATAATTATTCATGTTAAAATCTAGTAGTAGGTTTGTTCATTTAATTGTCATGTAAAGTTTTATGTACTATGAAATTTTTGATATTATTATTATTGAATCACTGCGCATTAACAAGTTGAAGATAAAATAGTTTTTAAATAAATAGAAAAATGATTACTTTATATTTATTGAATGTGCAATATTGTAAAGTGGAAAAATACTCAATACTAAATATCAACATGACAGTTCTAACAAATTAAGGGTACATAGATCTCTTTTCTTTAATCCGTTGCTATGATTACTTTTTTGTACTGGTAATAAAATGAATACTTTTTTGAACTAGTATTTACAATAATAAGCTATTTCTACAAAACGTGTTACATGGCATAATGTACCGTATTATTATTATTATACGTTTGATGAAAAATACGTTTAATATAGTACCTATATTTAATTAACGTTATGAACTTAGACTGATAAAGGTCTTTACCGGTAACCTTTAATGTTATAAATGCATGATAATAATAATGGTATCTTTAACTTTAAATCCTAAACTTTTAAAAAATAGCCTTCTGCTATCAACACGAAAATATTAATATGATATGATATGATGTGAGATATTTTAAATTCAAAGTACTTATGATGAAAAAGTAACATTGACCTTATTGGAATTTAAATTCAATTTTTTTATTAATAAATACTCTTAAAAATTCTAGACAAACTAGCCTGAAATATACTATTCTCAATATTTCTTTTTTTGTTTGTACGTGAGAACACATACATACATACATACATACATACATACATACATACATACATACATACATTTTTATTCTAAAGGCAGATATAATGCAGATTTAGAAACTATTACTTATCAAGTATTGTTAATACCTGTTATCGCATAGTTTTATCAAGCACTTTAAAATTAAAAAAACGCAGTTTTATAATCAAAATAAAAATCATAAAAAATATTATGGTAATTACCTTATCTTGATTGACATTTCAAGATAAGATAAACTGGGCACCTATAAATTTTATTTATATCTTTGCAAAATATTTCACATAATTATAGTGGGCTTATTTCTTATTTTCGGCCCGTTTTCATATTTTTGGTTTTAACATGAGTTCTTTGTGATTTTGTTAACAGTACAAGTTTTTTAAATTTGTATTATATCTTCGATGTGCTTTTCTGATGGCTGTTATAACTATTCTTTCGTTTCTTTCTATTAGAATTTTTATTATTCCATTTTCTCCAAATCTAAAGAATTCTTCCAAACATTTTCACCGTAATTCTAATTCTCTTTCTTATTATTTACTAGTCTTCCCTGTTTGTTTCTAAAATAACTGGTTTTCACCAATTCTTAATAAAAATTACACAAGAGATTCGGATATTTCATGGTAAATGTCAGAGTGTACTCAGTGATTCAATAATTACGAAATCATTACTTAAAGTATACGGTGTTATTGATCCTGGAATTTTACTATTTCCAATGTAATCAGTCCAGAGAGCGCGGTTTACAATAATGTTTGTTTGGCTGTTTTAAAATTTATTTTGTGCGATGTATAAATTATAAATTCTCAGTAATTCCAATACTAAAATAATTACAGATTCTCCCTTTAATTTAAAACTATTTAAGGGATTAAGGAGATTGGGTCAACAAAAGTAATGACAAAGTGAAAAAAAATTAGGTTAATTTTATGTGTTAAAAATTTTTTGTGGCAAAATCGAGACGAATAGGAAACTCCTTGTTGAATAAATAGGAAAAAATATTTATTGTAGTTTTTTTCTTGAATTTCAGTATGTTATTCTTTAAATTTTTACAATTTTTTTCATACAACTTAGAAGAGTTTTTGAATGCTCCTTATTAAAAAAATATTTAAATATCAATAACTTTTTTTTTTGCCAAGTATGTAGGTGAAGCGGAAATGCTGTATATGCCACAAATAGGTTATTTGAATTATTAGATTTTCGGTGCTGATAAAATATACTTTTTCACTGATATGTTTTATTTTTCAAATATACTCGTATATATTTTCTTCCCGTTCTTATCAATTTTATTTATAAAAAATAAAAGTGCAAAATTTTTTTATGGATATCGGCAATAAAAAGTCATACCAACAAAATAAGCTAGGTACGACTAGGTGTGACAGCTGAAAATATTTTTTTCATGTTTAGTTGGTATGTTGCTTCTTTCATTACAATTATTTAATTCTGTAACAATTTTTTTTTTAAATCAATACTACTAAATATTTCATAATCTTCCTCACACTGCGTCTGATAATTATGAAATAAGTCGCGTTTTCTGGGTATCACATGAAGACGATTGAAGTTTTAAGAATAGTCGAAACTGTAAGAAGGAAAAGACAACAATATGATCAGAAAAAAATAATTCGGAGTTGATTAATAAATGTTTATATTAATTCTACATACTTGCGATATTCATAAGTTTTAAAATTATAAGAACTTTTTATAAGAATAACTGAAACTCTAAGCCAATTAAAAGATATCGGTTAGCGGTGTTTTGTCAAGTAATAAATATTTTTATTTAAAACTATATAATTACATTCCTTTATTATGATTCTTCCACCCCGCTTTAGTAAAAGATTAGAAGATTCGACTATTGACGGTCTCCAATATTTTAACTGGTCATGTATATTCTTTACTTATATAAATAATATATTCAGGGTTGCATAAAATGGACATAAAACATATCTTATTTTAGTTTACTAGAAAAAGCATCCAATTCTTACTTGTTAAAAAAATCTAAATAAAAATTAGAAACAGTTAGTTGGTATTTAATTATCGATATACCCAAACGAAAAACGATGAGAACTTGAGTAGGCGTACCAATATGAGTAGCCCACTTTTAGAAACCTGTTTAACTTGTACTAGTGTTGAATTATTTTGCATAACATAACTATTGATACATTATATTTACTAGAATTGCCAAACTTAATAGAGTTATTAGGTTGTAAAAGGTGTTAATATGTTCATTAATTATAAAATTTTTAAACTCAATAAGAATATCCTTTACAAAACTAGTTTTTTTCCCTAAAAACTAAAATAGTTAACAAGCACTTCTTATACTATGTTCTCAAAAACTTTTAGTGTTTAAAACGACGTTTTCTGAATATGTCTTTTTAATATTCCTTGAGTATTATTTAAAAAAATATGGAATCGCGTTTACTCAATTGTAGACACAGGGTGTTGCATTGGGAAAGGGCCTAACTTGAATTGTAATGGTAGATCATCAGCATCACTTGGGTGGTTCCAAATAACCAATATTTAATGAGTCTTTCACACTTTTTAACTGAGATATAGGGTGTTCCGAATTAGTCAGTATATTAATTTGATATTTGGTACGCGTAATAAACCATTATCTGAATAATCTATTAAAGTATTACCAAAAAGAAAATCCAGGACCGGCTTAACGAAAAATTAAAAATATGAAGTAATGCCCCACTTACGTGCATTTCTTATAGACCCTAAATTTTCCTTACATATAATTTTGCGTTAATTTATTTGAAAAAACTTAAAATTAATGCATTAACATTTCTTTACATGTCATTTTGTTGTTGCAATCAATAATTTTTTTTTCTAATTTAACTGAAGCATCGATTTCTAGTTTTGAAATTACTTAAGACTTGTGTATACCGATAGTAACTGAGCTTTGATTAGGTTGAGAGTTTATTTTAAACCTGTGAAAATAAACTTTGTGCAATGTATTCACGGATTCACCTCAAAGAGAAGCAAGCTATCTCTCAGTGGGTCGGTCGTCTGCATCAGATTAATTTTAGACAGATTAAAATAAACTTGACTTGTTACGATTCTCTCCAGAACATAGACAGTTTTACAAATTTTATAATGTTAATATATCTAAAGTTCATCCACCTAGTTCATATTCTAACAAAAATTTGCTTATAAAAAGACTGAAGTGGTGTTGTCTTATGTAGTAAGCGTGTAATGTAAGATTTTTTACTCGATGTGGAATTCAACAAATCACAGAGAGTGAAAAAGTCATTATACTCACGAATTATTTGTAAATATCAATCAATGTGATAGTAATCTTAAAATTTTAGAATTTATTAGTAGATACCCGAATAGGTCTTATTCGGATATCACACTGTGTAGAAGTATATTAAGACGGTTTCTTGATTATCAGAAAAATTGAATTTTACTAATATAACGAATGTTAATAAATTAATGATTCTCCAAAATTAAGAATATTTTTTCTACTACCATGCGTCAAGTTCGACTTTAGAGCTGGATTTCTCTTCCGGATCATCCAGGATTAGCTGGAGTTCATCCAGTTTGTCTTCTAACCTTCTTATATTGTGAAAATAAGTAATTAATTTCCAATTTTTTATCATCTAAATAGATAAAGATTTGCCGCAATTTTTATATTGATTATACCTCTTAAAAATCAAATCTCTTTTAAGCAACTGATTTAAGCCAGATGGATGGAAGGTTTGTATATATCATTCTTTAAATCAAAATCAAAGCCCACCGTAAAATACTTGTTTTGGGGTTCATTTATTGGCATTTTTTTATTTTTTGATCATTATGTTATTAATATTTTTGAAAAAGTCTTGTTTCTCTAAATATCGTTTTATCTTATTAATGTTACGTGCCGCTCCCCACTGTAGAGGTATAATCAACACTTTTTTTATACCTTCAAAATCACTGTTGCTTCATTTTCACCATAGATTCTTTTTTGTTGCTGTTTTTATTTCTTCTGTATTTAACTTTATTATCAACTTTATATTGTTCTTCTATAGGGTTATTTAGATTGAGAACCTTATTCTTCAACTATCGTTGCGCTGTCATGGGGTCTTTCAAATTTGATGAAAGGTTGTCAATATTGTAGTCAGTGTTTCAAGGAATCTTGAATGAGTTGGCAACGTTGGGAATAATCTTTGAGAGGTGGTTACATTTCCTGTTGATTGAATTTGAATTGATTTTGAATGGTTGATTTCTGTTTATTTGTTGGGTTCAGTTTTTTATTTAAATTACTTTAAAGGGTCAATAATTTGTTTTAGAATTAAATTATTTTCCAGAACTAAGTTATCTTTGTATTCTTTTCCATCCAATAATTTTTTTAGTAATTTAGTTTACTATCCAAAATGTTAGTACTTTTATAGTGTTTGCAGTTGTACAGGTGTTGCACCAGTGTATCGACATTTCGTTTGTTAATTCTTTTTTCGTTTTATCCTCATTCGTATTCAGTTTAGACTTTTTTAGTATTGGTTTCTCAAAACCTTCCTCCAGTTTCTTCTTATAAGGTGTTGATGTGATAAGCGCAGAAATATTAGCTTGGAGAATCACAAAAAATGTTTTTAATATATGTCGTAAATAAAAAGGAGTTGCATTTTTATAAAATTGTTCAGTAAAAATGGAAGCGTAACATGAGATTGATTCTAAATTGTTTTTCTTGGTGTTACTTGTTTCGTAGGTATTACAAATGTCTTGTAGGTGTTACATATCTTGGAGGATATATAAACTTAACGTCCAAAGCCTCTACGCAGTGTGCCGTATGTGGAGGAAAATACAACATCTTTCTTTCTAGCTATTTCAATTGTCGCTAGACTTTTTGTATGAATCGCATGTCCATCTAACAATAAAAACACAGCCGGTTGTTTAGAGGGATTTGAAAACGGAATAAACTTTTCAAGCCAGTACGTAAATATACCCGATTTCATAATCCTGGATAGTATAGTATCTAAGAGTTATGGCTTTGCTCTAGCTCTGGCGACATAATACAAGCAGCTTACTTGTCATTTTCCACGCAGCGATAGAATTTTAAAGACACTAAGAAACTATACAACCAAGCTTTAGCGACTTTCCTCTTGTCTTATCAAACTCATTAGGCAAACCATTGTGATAGCAAGCTCAAATTCCAAATGTCGAAGGGCATCTAGTGTAAAGCCTGTGCTGGTGTAAAAACTGGCTTATACATATCTAGTTTACTACTTTTCACCATTTTTAAATTTATGCGAGGGACTAATTCTTTGGTGGCTGTTAAGTATCTATCATTCTTTCTAGGACTTGTTGTTTACTGCCTCTCTCATACTCTCTTCCGAAGAAAACTTGACTGTTACCTTTTCATTTATATTTGTTAAATTTGAAATATATATATATATTTATATATATATATATATATATATATATATATATAAACCAAATCTATTTGGACAAAACGGGATGTAATCTATTTTAGCCAATGACTATTCTGTTTTAACAACTGGAGTTTCTATAATAAACAATAAAATTCTAACCACCTAGTCAAACAAATATGTAGAAATATTTATACCAAAATGAATCACAATACAAAAGTGTAAAAACAACTTTCCGTTAATATACCTTCGCAAATAAATAAAATTTGAAATCCCATGTGATTTTTAATCACTCAGTATCAAACTTGAAAAGTTAGGATAGGGATATGTAAGCGGTTTTTATTGATTTTCAACGGTTTGGTTGCTACAGATATTTAAATTAAAAAAAATGTGATCTTTAGGTGGTTGTAGATCCTTTATTAAATGTAATAGACATGAAGTGTGATACATCGTTGAAATTAGCTCGACAAGAGGTTTATAAAAATGTAATTCCATTTAAAAAAACATAACTTTGGTATGGCACTGCGTTCCATAACACTCTGTATATTTGGGACTAATTTTTAAAGGTGAATCTCAAGACTGCCTATACTTACTGTAAATACTTTTTTCGTAACTTCAATAATAGGGGACTAATTGAGCTTTGCCACCCTGTATATGTGGAAGTAATATTTGAACTTGAACTTTGTTAATTTCCTATAATTTTTTCATTTCATTTTGTTTGTAGCATTGATATCGTCAAAAAAATTAAATTGTCGTTTTCTTTGGCAAACTAAATCCAAGAGTTTCATGAAGTAATTCGTAATAAGGAGAAGAAGTACTACTGAGGGAACTCGAAATGGGATTAATTATCAAACATTTATAATTTTATATTTCCTCAGAGCTTAATCGAAATACCTTACATTTTTGTTTTATCTGTCTTATTCCAATAACGAAATGACATGTTTCATATATTTTTAAAGTCTTACCTAGATTTTACTTCTTAATATATTGGAGTGACTTGGTCAAAGTTTTCTACAAATTTCCATATCTACTTATCGAGCGCAGCATAATTCGTTTTTATATCTTCGGAGGTTTATGACTTTCCATTAAAAGCTTAATTTTATAAAGTTTATAATAACCTCGGAGTAATGAAAAACATCGTATGCGAATTGCGTGGTGCAGCGACTCTATGGAATGCGCAGGTTCCTTTTCCGTTAATGCTGTATATCGAAAACAGGATAGTTCCGATACCACCCACCTCAGTCTAAAACTTCATGTTATTCATAATTCACCGTCCTGGTGACCCATCATGTCAACTTCTACGTTATTCCGTCTCTTACTTACTTTTGGTCTACGTTTGTGTGCTGAACTTGATAATTCTGCTTTCAATAAAAAAATTGAGTATTCATGATAGGGACATAGTAAATTTTTGATTTGAGAAAGTTATAACATTACATTGTTGAGTAATCTTTGTGGAAAATCATCGAGTAGCGACAATTAATTCCATTGACTTTTTAATAAGAAGACTAGTAACACCTGCTAAACGAATCTATCTATCTACTCCGGATAATGTTATAAAAAAATATCGGCTTGACGCAGGATTAAAATATTTCATCCGTATCCAATTTAAAAGCAGATATCTCTGGATAAGATTACGCCAATATTATGAATTTTAGAAGACTAGTTTACATTATAACGCCAACTGATATTTTTGAACTTCATACTTCAATGCTACCGAATATTCCTCTCAACTTATAGAATGGAATGTTTTCTTTCTAAGCAAACCGGTCACGTTGCCCAGAACTGTCCCAATACCCAAACTACTCTTATTCAAGTCTCTCAACCTCAAACTGCTTTACCTATCTCTTAAGCCACAACCCATACCATTTCTGCACATTGTGCAGGTATCCCAACATTCACAAGCCCTCTACTATACACAACTTACGAATTCATCCTCAGCTTCAAAACACCCACAACTAAGTTGTGACCCAGACTTCCCTAATCTTAAAACAAGTCATCCATTTGACGACACTCAAACAAGATACAAAAGACCACATTAGTTAGTTCCTTGGTGGAACACTGAATGTGAAGCATCTGTTAGAAAGAGTAAAACTGCCCTTAATAGAGCTAAAACTATTGAAAATTTAATTAATTTTAAAAAACTTAAAGCCAGAGCTACATTAGTAATATAAAATAGCAAAGTAGCCTCCTGGCAAAACTATGTCTTTACACTTATCTACAATAAATACACCCATAACACAAGTGTGGTCAAAAATTAGACATAAAACACTTCCGAATATACTTGCTCTTTTACACGAAGGACATATCACCAACGATAATGAAAAAATACTAGAAATTCTGGGTCAACACTTTGAAAATAAATTCACAAACATGAGACTCGATATTGAATTTGCTTATTGCACCTTACCCTTGTCGTGAGCAGAGGATGATGCTGCTATCAATTCACCATTCACAAAAGTTGAACTCTTATGTGCTCTAAAGTTCTGCCAAAACTGCTGCAGGACCTGATAACATCCTATTTATATTGCTAAAAAAATAATCACCATTGTCTATTTCAAAATTATTAAATCTCTATAACAAAATATGGTTAACTGGACAATTTCTTAACATTTGGCGCCAGTTGGCTCTCAATTCATAAAAAATCTTATCGACCAATTTCTGTAACTTATACTTTATGTAAACTAAATGCTAAATAACCGACATACTTGGTACCTTCAGATATTCCATATCATTAATGAAGCCCAATCGGGTTTTGTAAGTAACCGATCTACAGCGGATAATCTTGTTCTTTTACAGACTGCCATAGCTGAGGCTCTAATGAAAAAACAAGATGTTATAACTGCTCTTTTTGACATCAAAGGTGGCATTGATACGATAAGGAAATCCTCTATTCTTCGCAAACTACATGAAAACAGCCTATCGAGTAACATTTTCCGGTTTATTAAAATTTTACTAACTTTACGAACTTTTAAAATAATTGCCAACGGACGCACCTGAAAATGCTTTGTTGAAATAAGTGGCGTATCTCAAGTCTCTATACTGGGTCCCATATTATTCTTTCTTACCGTTAATTATATATCTCAAAATTTCCATTTACCTGTAAAACACACTATGTACGCCGATGATTTAGTCATGTACTGTCATGGTAACATAGAAACAACCTGCGCTGTCCTTCAAACTGCAATAAATCTCCTTGGTGATTGGTCTTTAAACATGGGCTTAACCATTTCTGTCAATAAATCTAAAAGCATCAAATTCACCAGAAGAGACAATAGGTGGATAGGAATATCGGGGTGAGGACAATAAATAAAATACCAAATATTATTTTAAAATGGTCGATGTTTCGAAGCCTATTAACTTTTTTCTCAAGGCTATAAAAACACATTTATTAATTTCGTTTCTCTCCTTTTTTTTATATAAAAACATATACAGACGTTGAATCAATTGTTTCAACCCTTACTTTGTAAAAATGATCCATAATAAATATGAAAAGATAATTCTACTTATCTTAATTTTCAACCTATTACAAGGCTTTTTTTTAATATTATCAGTCCGATTGACAGATTTTGCCTAAACAACCTCATACTACAAACATTCCAAGCAACTACCATTAAAATGTTCTTCTTTTCTAAAAAAATTGTTATTGATAGATAGGTATCTAGTTCAAAAGGTAATCTAAGATAATTGAACTTCTAAGGTTTAATTGTTCATTCGATACTGTATAGTTCTTCTTTCTTGTCACTTATATGCATTTTTCCACTGTTGTTTCCATTGTATTATTAAGTGTAGGTTTGTGTTTAGTGTCAATAATTTGTTTTGTGTAATATGACTTATCTGGTTGTTTTAAACTATAAGCTCGTCAGTGTTCACAGTACCGTATGTTAAAATTTCTTAGGGTCTGGCCATTGTAATGCCATTTATCTTGGCCAGGCCATCCACGCACTCCTACGAGAAGTTCAGCCTACCATCAACTATCTCCATACGATATACCCGTGGAAATTTAATGGCTTCCGAAGTCCAGCCAATCTGTCAGTCATGCTCTACTCATCTAACTGTTAGGCATATACTATTAAAATGCCCTTTATATAGAACCTATCGACATAAGCACAAAATAAATGAATCACTTAGCGACGCCCTAAACTTAAATAAAGCAGAAAATGGACGAGGGTTACTATTTATATTTCGGAAACTGGCAATACTGATCACATGTGAATCCATCTGACATTTCCATTGTAAAGTTTGACATTTTTGACGTTTGACTTACTCAGAACATTTTGTCATACGGACGCTATTTGTTTGTTTTATATTGATTTGAAAATTTCATCTCGGCAAAAAATAGGACTGAATCGTGAACATTTTCGAGAGATTTTTTACGAATTTCGACGTGAATTATCACAATAAAAGTGCATCGATCAACTTAATTCAGCTTTTAGGGGTGAAGTTCCATCTAAAGACAGTGTGTATAGTTATAGTGAACTCAATAGAGGTCGTGGTTCGTTGTTGTTAACGAGTTTCGTGAAGATGGTTCAAAGTCGGGTGTAGTGCCAGAAAACATCGATGTTGTGCACGAAATAATAAAGCAAGATTATTATTTAACATATTGTGAGATTGAGGCATCACTAGGCGTTAGTTCCACCAGCATATATTGAATTTTACATTAACACTTAGCTGTAAGAAAGAACAAGAGACGCCGGATCGTTCTTCATCATTACAATACGAGCTCTCATACATCGGCTCAAATAAGCGATTATGTGAACACTTAAACCATCGAATTGATAGATCATGCTCCGTACAGCTCTGATTTGGTACCTAGTGATTTCTTTTTACTTCCATCCGTTAAGAACAAACTGCATCGTCGACAATTTTCATGTACCGAACAAGATGTTGAAGCGTTCAAAAACTGTTTTCCGAGTGGAATAATTGCTTTGAAAAATGGTTTAAGCATATGTAAAAGTATGTATACCGATCATCGTGACCAGTACTTCCAAAAACAATAAAAATATATTCGCACCTTAACTATTGGCTTTTGCTCCTATTCCCGAAATATAAATAGTAACCTTCGTATTATTAATTCTAAAAGACATTAATTTCGTAAATAAAATTTAGTTTATTTGTATTAAATTGTTTTTATTAATTAATTTGTACGTATCTTAAATCACGTCTAATGTAACTGTGTCAATGACCAGATCAGTCGAGACACGTTAAGATTAAATAAAAAAAAAAGTTTAAAAAATCTAGGTAATAACAAAAATGTATATATTTATTTGTAATTATTAAATAAATTCTATTCTCTAGTAGCTACTAAACTTTTGATTTTTGTTAGAGCCAAATGGTGATTTTACGATTGTTGTGATTTATGCAACGATATGTTTATTTACTAATACACAATGTGTTTCATTATGAATTATTCATATTGTCATTGAAGAATTATCGACCCAAAATATGACTATTTAACCTAAAACACTTTGAATTAAATTAATTGTTTTAACTCTTACTTTGTGGAAATTATCCGTAATAAATATGAAAAAATAAATTATACTTATCCACAGTATTACAAGGCTATTAAGTTAAATTTTATCGACCAAGGATTTGCTATCTGTCTATAGCATTGTCAAGATTGACAGATTTTTTTATAAGCGTAAATAATTTCATATCATAAACATGTTAACCAATCATTATCAAGCAATATGTATAACAATTTCATATTCCTGCAAAAATCAAGTTATTCTTCTTGTCACTTATATAAAGTACTTCTACTGTTGTTTCAATTATGTTATTAAGTTTAAGTTTGTATATAGTATCAATGAGGTGTTTAGCGTAATGTGGCTTATCTGGTTGTTTTAAACTATAAAGATCGTAAGTGTTCATTGTACCTTATTTCAAAATTTCTAAGAGTCTTACTAAGATAGATGGCGTTATATATCTAAAATTAATAAAATAAAAAAAAATCAGGTATTTACAAACTAAATTGTATGGTTTGTAACGCCATGTATCTTGACCAGATCCTTTTGAAGAGTAGGATATTGAGGGGCAAAAATAAGTCTTTACCCCTTCCGTATGCCTCTGGTAACAGCAAGAAAATATCTTAATATTTGTTTCTAAGCTTAATCTATCCATTATAAATGTAAAATATAAATTATATTTATCTTAAATTTCCACGGATTTCCAAAATTTTTAAATATTATTTTAAAACGTGTGTTGTAAAACAATTCTCATATTATTGGTTAGAAAATGTATGATATACAATATAATAAGATACCTGTCGCTTCTAATTTCTTGTCTGATGATCCAGAAAGAAAATGAAGAACGTTATTGGTACAAATATTTATAATAAGAAATCAAGCATATGCGTGAAATATCTATTAATTTTTTATCATATATCTGATGATACCGAAAGGTAAAATATAAGAATATTTAAAAACTTTGAAAAATCGTGGAAATTTGAGATAAGTATAATTTATCTTTTACATTTATAAGAAAATATATTCTATACAATAGTTTAAAGTATTTTATTATGCATACATTTTTTGCCAAGTAAGAACAAAAAAATATTAAAAGGTATCACAACAATGAGCAAAAATAACTTCTAAATTTTTAGATAAAACCCCCTCTGTATCTGGCTTAAGGGGAATAGTTTACCTAATTGTTTAAGGTTAAATCATCATATTTTGCGTTAATGTTTTTTCAATTATAATAAGGACAATTTTTAATGAAACACGCTATATATTTCCCAAGTAGCACACGTGTTTTATTAAAGCTTTGAAGTAAACTAAGATAAGTGTTCTGATTTGCGATTATATTATTGTATATATATTGATTTTTTCTGAAAATAGACTATTTTCTATATTTTCGTATTCTTCATTTATTTAGTAGAAAATAATAAATGTCAGTAAAAACGAAGTTGTCGAAAAACTAGTATATAATAGTTAAGACAAAACAATGGAATAAAAATTGGTTTAATAGGGAATAGAATAAACAACACAACAACTTAACGGCTCAAAGCAAAATATTTACAAGAAAAATGAAAGCGTGTGACAAAATTATGTAAAATAAACCAGTGGATAGAAAGAGAAATATATAAAAAATTATACTATGCAATTCTTACTCTAATAAGAATTTGGATAAAAGAAAATATCTTGAAAGAATGTAAGAGATAATTGATTCTAAACAAATGAGAAATGTCATAATCTAAAAAGAAAAACAGGAATAGCTTTCGGAAAAAAGTTCCAGGAAGAATAATATTGTTATTATTTTTAATGATTTCAAGCAAGCATTGGTACTATTGAAAAGAGAACAGTTATTGAAAGATCTGATAGACTTATGCAGCTGATGTAGCAATTATTGCAACAACTAAAAAAACCATACTGGAGTTGAAGGAAGAACAAAATGAGAACATGCAATTACAGAGGAACAACTGAATATATGATGCCAATTGTAAACGTGGAAATTACATTTTCAAAATAAGTAGAAACGTTTACTTACTTAGGATTATTTATAAAACGAAAAAAATGAATCGTTTCAGAAGAGGTTTTGGTGCTATATAAGCGTAATACAAAAGACTTTTACGCATATTTATAAATATGCACGATATTTAGGTTCACCATTACACATCGGAAACTAAACAGTAGTCAAGATAATGGATAGCAAAAGATGAACCTGTCCCAAAAAAGACGAAAATAGTTTTATCAGCCGCGAAGAGTATCGCGCTGGTATTTTGGGATGAAAAAGACAGTATTTTTATTGATTACTTTGAGAAGGGTAAAACAATAAATACTAACTTGTATTTTTTTTATTTCCTAATTTTGATACTATGATTTTTTAGCGTATAATTAGGAGATATTGGGATGCTAGGACAAAACGAGGAAAGTGAATATTTCAATGTATAACATTAAACGCAAATATCATAAAAACTCTGAACATTCTAGTTTAGTTGAAAATCTTGAGACGACGCTGCTTCTTGATGCGCGGAAATAAAATTAATATCTAATGAATGTAGGGATTTTCGTAATTTGCGAAAACAAGTGAATTATTAAAGATTTCACCTTCTCTTAATGAAATTTTATTCCATTTCTAATGGAATTACTTTCATATTTGTCATTAATTAAGATGAAATTGTTTCGACTCGTCTCAATTTAATGTTAACAAAACGGTTTCATTTTTTCTATTTAAAATGTCTCAGAGGAGATTTATTTTAAATTATCTAAAATCATAAATGTATCTAGTATATATAGGCTGTGTAATTTTATTCCCGACATATTCATGTTAAGAATTCAGATGTTATGCTGACCAAAATACGAATCGGCAACAATATACCAACTTCAAGATCATACAACTTCAATTAAAAGAGGATTCTCATACTTATTGAGAAGAAACGCAAAATGTTGCTTAAAAGGTTAAGTGTACCGTTATACTTGTTTATATTTTGCAAACGGTTAGAGCTTTTGGTTGTTCTATATATAATTTTAGAGAAAGCAGCTACCAAACTAATTACGAAAATCAAAACTAATTTACCACCATTTTGAATATATCGTTAAAATAAGTAATACCAAGAAATTAATCATAAGATATGTTAATAAAATTGTCGCTTAACTTTGGTCTTAATTGCTTGTTAGTGATAAGTGCCAGTTTAAAGTAATGTTCCAATAAAAAGGTCAATCATTTTCTAGTCGTTGAACTCTCTTCGATAGTCTGATTCGATCGACATTAAAAAGAAAAAGTATTCACATAAAAAATGAATGACGGATATTTTTGAGAACATGCCATAACCTAGCTGCATACTACTTGAATGCAACTATAAGTTATATAAAGCACTATAAATGGTTCAATTCCGGTGTTGCGATTCACACAGAACTATGAATCAAAGTAAAGTGCAAAAACATATATTTTAGATTGTACGTAAATTGGAGCGTTTTACCTTTAACAAATTTAGATTATTTGGACTAGTAAATATTGATCGTCTTTTCTCTAAACGACGTTTTCCCAATATATTTCTATTAATTAGGAAGGACATCAATGCATAACTATTTTTTTACTCGAAATAACTGTAACACTGCATTACATTTTTCACAGATATTAGAAATGCTTTACAAAAATATAGATAATATTTTCTCTGATAAAATAAAGTTATGTTCCATTCATATCATGGGCTTGATTTTTCGAGGAGTAGTTTATCAAAAAATATAGATATCAAATATTTTGAATATATGTGTAGAATGCACTATTAACAAAAAACTCTTATAATAAAAGTTTTTCTGTCAGCCGTTCGTTTTCTCAAATATTGAATATAAGATTTTTGAAATAAAATTACATTTGACCACCTGTCGTTGTTTATTTTTTGTTTATCGTAGAGAAGGGCTCTTCTGTTATAATACCTGATATACGACGCGGCGTTGTCGGTTTTGGATGCTTCTATGTAGATAATATTAAATTTAATATAAAGATATACTAACTAATGTAATACTTTTTTGAAAACGACTGAGTTAAGAAAAGATATGAGTTTTTTGTTGTCAATTGTACATTCTGCACGTACCCTTAAGGAACGCACTATTTTCAGTAATTGAATAGTAACAGGCTTATGCCTTCCTGTTTAATTCCTCTCTTCGTTGAACATTTATTGTCTGCAATATTTACCTTTTATTGTCACTTTTCCCATGACATTACAATCTACAGCTTCGATGACTTGCTTGAGTTCTTCCAAACATTTCCATATTTTTTCTCTGGGAACAGTATTGAATGCTGCCTTAATCTTTACGAAAATTAAGTAAAATTATTTCCTTTGTTTGGTTGCCCATTTTATTACTCTTTTTGAAGAGATGTGAGCGTAAAAATGTGAAATATATTTATAACATAATTTTTTACTTTATTTGGCACTGCAGCTAGTCCAATTGGTCAATGCTTCGTAAATGAATTTAAAAATAATTTTCCTTTTTTCCCGACTTTTCCTTTTATTTTTTTTATTGTTTATTCTATATTATTTAATGTAGTATTACACGTTTTAGTTTAATTTTACGAGTCATATGGAATGCATGGCTTTTATTCTTCTAAGGATTCGCCAAAAGTAAAAAAAAGTCCAATCCAAACGGAGTAAATATGCAAAACAAAATAAGTTATAAGTACATTTCCCATTAAGAGAACATTTATTAGTTAGGTAGCTGTTTAGTTATATTTTAAACAGATAACTTACTAACGGTTCTTTATTAATATTTATTAATAATCATTAGATTAAATTGAAGTACTAATAACCAATCTTAATGGTTTAATTGATTTAGATGAAATACATCACTCTTTCTAATTGCATATATTGATAAATAGATATATTTTAATTAGAAGTTTTTTTAATTTAACTTATGTATTTTATTTTTATTTTGATAGGCAACATGCTTCTAATGATTAGATTAAGTATTATGTATATAATATAAGAGTCCAAGTAAGCATAAAGCATAAGTTAGCAGCACCCGTAAAAATAAAAGCTGAGTTACTTTATACATTTTATAAACCATAAATTTTAGTTTAAAAATAATAAATGGATTTGTAAACAAATTCAATACTTACGTTAATACTCTTAAATGAAGTATTCAGATCTTTAGTAACGTCGCGGTTCAATTTCCATTAAAATTCTTAAAACCGTCTTAGAAAACTAATAAATAAATTTTTTTTCTTCTCTTTTATTGGGAAATGTTTCAGCTTTTCAAAAAGAGATAATAATGCCTCAACAATACAGTAGTGTAAGAACGGTACTTCGAATTAACGAATTAAAAACCCCTTTACTACAGTCAAAAGATTTCCTGAAATAGTATAATAAAACGATTATTAATATTTTTATGTATTATGTAAAATAATATGAATGAAAAGTAAAATAAATTATTTTAGAAAATTCAAGATATTATAATTATATAATTTTTCGACAGTTAAAGCTGACATTTCTGATATTTCACGTCTTAAAAAGTTTTTTAGATTTATCTCTCAACGGATTGTTTTACATCTCGTTTATATCGCAGAATCTATTTTCTCCATGTTTTCCAGTAGCTGTGCACTGAATCAAGATTTCTAGAGGTTAAAATGCGTCACTATTCTGAAAATAAATTCTGTTGGCAACGACTCACATGTGGAGAAGGCAACTAAAAAATAAAACTTAACTCATTTGAACGTGCAATTACATACTGCAACTGTAATATATTTTTTATTCCTATACGGAAATTGACCTATAGCAAAAAAAAATTATTCTATGTAACAAATGGATATTTTTTAACGGTTAGAATTAAGAGAGCAAAAAGGATGAGTTATTCACGAGTTTGATACAATATTAAAAATTTATTATAATTTATAATAATAGTAAAATTATAAATTGGTATTAATAAAAACTTGTCACAGGTTTACGGATTAGCTTGGCAAGGTTCGATATGTCCGTAATTGTAAAATATATTAAAAATATTTATTTACACATTTTAAAATTAATGTCATATATATACAAGGTGTCCAGAAAGTCACTTCACAGAAAAAAATGGCACTCTAAACATCGGTTTATGTCAAATAACTTAAAAACGATTTCTGTTAAATAATGTTATTATGTACATTTATTTCTTGAGAAATGCCCAATCAAATTTCCTGAATACGATTTTTTAATTGGTGCCATAAGCGGCTCGGTTGGGTACGATATTGGATACTTTTATTCATAAATTTTTTGTTTCTAAAAATCTCGCCAATTTGATATGATAATTAATAAATTTGACATTTTTATAAAAAAATGATTTTTCATCTATGATAATTTATAATTTTTTTTGTTAGTCAATGGTAACATATGTATAGACACATGAAAAGTTAAAATCGATTTTTCTCGAAAAGAGTTCGTCGTAGAGAATATTATTTTTTTTTATAAAAATGTCAATATTTGTTATTAAAAAATCGTAATCGACTTTAGGTGATTTGCATAAAATCGACATAAAATAAAATGAACTTGCAGCTTTTTTATGTGAAGTTTCTGAATATATATACAGGGTGTCCGCGAAAATAATGCGTATTTTTAAATGGTATATAGAACGTGCCATTTGCAACAAAATATTCTAATACATTTTTAGTTTATCCAAAAATTCACTTTCCACATATACACAAAAATTTTTACGTGGCAACACCTCAAACTTTTAATAAAAATATGTGTCATGTAACCAAGAAATATCTACCTAATGAATCATAAAATTGTTTAGTTTACAGATGAATCGGACCGTTTAATTGTTTAACTTTATCGTTTGGTAAAATAGTTTCAATAATTCAGTGAAAAATAGTGTTTTATTCAAATCAAAAATATCACATATTAATTAATCTAATACGCGATATTTTGTATCAGTATCCCAAAAATTGTTGGAAAGTCCAATTTAGCCAATACAATTTAAATAGGGAAAATATTAAGTATGGATACATCATTAAAAATGTAATTTTATGGGTATTAGCAATATGATTTTTCTTTACTTTATTTGTGATTTTAGCGCCCTGTTGCGGGGATAAAATATTTTATGGTTTCCAAAGTGTGACTTTATTTGAAAGTGGAATAAGAAAGAGAAATCCAGAAACATGGAATAAAAAAGAAGGTAAACTGGAAGAAGATCTGCAAAAAACTCAGGAAAAACAAAGATACAGATAAGACGACATGGCAAGAACAAGGATTACGAAATGATTTGGGAAAAATATAACTGCATGGAATATCCGAGGTTTAAATGGGAAAGAGGTAGAAATTAAAGATTAACTTATTAAAACAGAAACAGATAGAAACTGAACAAAAAAGGAGAGAGGAGATACTAATGCTAATATATTGTTATACGGAGGGGTTTCTCAAGAAAAAAGAGCAGAATCAGGTGTTGGGTGTATGATAAATAGGAATTTGGTTCAATACAAAAAAAAAGATACAACGTAAGTCACTGAAAGAATTCTCAAAGTAGACTTAAACATTAATAACAGATTAATAATGAAAATGAAAGGAAAGAAATCAAGGATAGCTTCTGGAAGGATTTGTTAATATTAGCTGAAAATAGCAAGGGATAGTTATTCATCGATGGTAATCTCAACGGCAGACTAGGGTTGGCAGGCACAGAGAGCCATGATCTAGGAATTAATGGAGAAGTTTTAAGAAATAGTAATGTGATGACTAATCTAATTTTGCATTGAAAACAACTTATTTCTAAATAATACATTTTGCCCACAAAACATCCGCAAATATATCAGAGAAATAAAAAAGCAAGAACGAAAGATCTATTATCTCCTATATACTGGTAGAAAAATAACAAAACTTAACGGAATAATCATCAAAGACGTCAGAGTGAAACGAGGGGCAGATATTTATATTTAATATCCTCCAAATGTCATTTTGCCTCTTTAAAAAACCAGAAGCTTGTATTGTTATTTTCACCTTTTGGGCATTAAATTAAATATTTATTACCTGATTCAAAGCCTAAACTTATTCAGTTTCCATAATTTAGAACTTTGAGGATACAAATCAACAAATAATATCAATTTAAGTTTCTTTTGTTAAAAAACTTCTGCAATTATGAATAATCAAACTTGGAAAATGTAAAATAGTCATGAACGTTAGGATTTTTCAAATAGTTTTCATATATAGCGTGTCATTTGACTTGATGGCCACAGCTTAGAAGCATATTCTTTAGACAATTTTAAGTTGTCTTATACACTTTTGTCCAAAACTCAAAAGTTAAGGAGTTACGGGTAATGTTAAATTTAACGAATAAAGTAAAGACATTGTCGAATAAAGTAATATAATATTTTAATAATTAAGAATTTTTTTATTGCTAACACGAATTTATTTAAATATTTGATTCAAAATGTCTCGATGCAGCTTCATAAGACATTCTTGCCCTTCTAATAATTGAAGACGTAAGATCTCTGAAGATCTGGATCATGTCGTAAGGATGCAGTTGCAGCCACAATAATTTGAATTAGCTCATCTCTGGTTTGTGGTTAGTTGGCCCTTAAGGTAATAGTCAAGAGGTGTTAGATCTAGTGACCTCGGAGTTCAGAGAATTAGACCTCCTTTTCCGATCCACCTATTAGCAAATTGTTATTTAGGTATTGTCTCACATTTACACTAAAATGAAGTGGTGTGCCATCATGTTGAAACCACATGTCAAGTCTATTCCGAAGTTGAACATCCTTCATTAATCCTATCAACGAATTTTGTAAAAAATGAGATAATGCTTGGATGTTAAACATTCTCCAAATATGAATGGTCCAATAAGAAGGTTATTAAGAACACCACGCCAAATATTCATGTAGAAGCGATGTTGAAAATGCGTTTTCCTAGTTTCAAAAGGGTTCTCAAGTACCCATGAATGTGCATTTCTGATATTAGTAATACTATCACTAGTAAACGTGGCTTCATCCGTTAACATAATTTGCCCACAAGCCTGTTGGTGTGCAATCAACCAACGACAAAAGTCAATACGAGCATACAGGTTATTATCAGAAAAAATAATGTATGCAACACTTTAAAAGTGAATTTATACTGTTCCTGGAGTTGACCACATAGTTCGTTCCTTCCGTAATTTTCTTCACTTAAACTAAAATAGCACCTTTAAACAGCCGCATCATAAACAACTATTTTAATACGAGACCTTTAATATTTTTACAATATACCAATTTTCCTCTCATTATATCTACTTATTGACCTTTTTTTATTAAATCTTTAATTCAAAGCAAGAATTGATAGAAGTTACAGATGCTTAAAGTGAAGATGTATCGATCAAAAAATTAAATATTTTAAGAGCAGAGGCACTTTAAAGAAGTCATATAATTCGCTAAAATTGAAATATCTCAAAAACTATTAATGTTTGATATTTGAAATTTTCTCAAAATTTGATGTAGAATTTAAAAATAAAATAAAAAAATTCCAATATGTCGAGTAAAATATTTTGATTTCGTATCATATCGCTACAGTACTGTCAAACCGGAACGTTTCTGTCACTGATTTAATGTAACACGGCTAAAAAATGTTGCGAGTGTTTAGAATAATAGTATTGTATTAATTGCTTCAACCCTTACTTGGTGAACATGATCCATTATAAATATGAAAAGAGAATTCTACTTATCTGAATTTTCACTGTATTACAAGTTTTTTTTTTAAATATTATCTATCTGACCATTGGTTTCAACACTCATGTGTCACTTTCAGAGACAAGGTTGACAGATTTTGACAAGCCTAAACAACATCATACCACGAAACATTTCAACCAAACACCATTAAGATGTTCGTCTTTTCCATAAAAATTGGTTACTATCAGTCCAAAAGATAATCTAAGATAATAGAACTTCCCAGGTTTAATTGTTCATTCATGTGTAATAAGTTACATTACACAAAATACCTCATTGACACTAAACACAAATCTACACTTAATAACAGACTGACTGACTGACTACCTGCCATTTGCCACTCTTTTTCAATTTTTCCTGATTTATTTCAAGTTCCTATGTGGGAATTTGTTATGCTTATACAGGTCTTATCCTTTCTTATTGGTTGTTAGACTTTTGTGGCAAACCACTTGCTATTATTTTCATACCTGTTTTGGGCATCTTTCTCATTCCACATACCTAGGCTAGTTTTGTATTTTGAGTCTTTGGCTCTTTATTTCCACTTCTTCTCGGGAGGATTGTTTCCTTACAGATATTCATGCATTTTTTAACATTATCCTGTTGTTTCTGAGTTGCATACTGGCACTAAACCCACTTTGTGTTCTTTTCAATTGAAGCATATTTTTTAACTACTAAAACATTTTAATTGATTGATTTACCACATACTCTTGTTAAATTTTCTTATTTTTCACCATTTACTTTTTAATACCACATGTCAACTTTATTTAACCTTAAGTATTTAATTTTTGCTGTATTTTATTTATTTTAACTAGGTAAGTTTATTGATTGTACGCTTAAACATTTTGTAATATTTTTACTTTTGTTATTGTAGACCTGATGATGAATTGATGACTCACTGTAGTCAACACTAGTCGTCCCCTTTTATAGATTAAATGGTTAGGTGGTAATGATTTTGAGTTTATTTGGTTAATAATAAATTTTATAATATTTGTTTTTATAATACCAAGTGTTGTATAGGATGATTCGCCTTAAACCCCTAAGCGAAACATATTGACGGGTGGTCATATTTATTGCTTTAAATATTTGTCATAAAATTTAAAATATGATTTTTTAAATTTCATAAATATGACAAAATTGTCAATAAAAAACGTTTTTGAAACACTGAACGTATGTAAAACTTTTTAACAAAGGAAACTTGTGTTGTTAGCTATTTTCAGAATTCAGAAATTTCTTGCCGTTCTATTTTTTTAAGTTCTCGCTGTAATCTTCTAAAAAAATTAGCAAATTAAACGCCGTTTACACTTTTTCGATGTATGGAGATACCGGTTTTATTTTTATATGTCAAGAAATATATCAGCAACAATTTAAGCAAAAAAGATCGGCTTCTTCAAACACAGCTAAAAATAAATCAAATCAAAGTGATATTATTAGCAATAAAAACAGAAGTTACGTATGAAATTGTTTGAAGGTCGTACACCACATTCGATCGCTCGTAATAGCATATGCTGCAAATGTAGAGAACGTGTAGTTTTAATAATTATTGAAAGTAAAATAATACCTACCTTTACTTATTTATAATTAGGTATTTTATTAGTTATATAGGTATACAATATTCTCATTAATTATTCTATTTTTTTTTATTATTAAATTGAAATTTACAACCTGCTACATATGTTGGCTATAAGTAAATGTGATTAGGGTTTGTACACTTGAGAGGAGAAGTCATCCAGTGATGACACTCCAGAATTATTTAAATTTTTAAATGTTCAGATGAAGGTCACTGGTTTATTATGTCTGTTGGCCAGTGCCTCTTTAATCTTCTTACGACTTCAGGTTGGATGTGTAGCATTCTTGCTTCCTCGTTGGGATGGTCTATTAGTTGTTCAAGATAGTTCCTTGTTAGTCTAGTAATTTCATCGTCGACAAATCGTATACCAGAGTTTTCATGTAGAGTTTTGTTGCTAATGTACTATGGGGCGTTAAAAATGATTCTAAGTATTTTTTATTGGACTCTTTGGATTATTTTTGTGTTTGATGGCTTTGAGCAATCCCAAAGTTGTATGCCATATGTCCATATAGGCTTAATTATGCTTTTATAGAGAAGCACTTTATTTTCTGTAGAGAGTTGAGATTTACGTCCAATTAGCCAGTTCATCTATCTTATTTTTAGGTTTATTTGGGTTTTCTTAGTGGAGATATGCGATTTCCAGGTAAGCTTTTTATCTAGTATTAATCCAAGGTACTTAACTTCTTCATTTACTGACAACTGTATTTCGTTTAGTGACACAGTTTGACATATAACCTTTCTGTTTGTAAATATAATTTGGGCTGATTTGGTGTGATTTACTTTTACTCGCCATCTTTTAAGTCAGGTTTGGAGTTGGTTGAGGTGTGTTTGTAGGTTATTGGTTGCTACTTGTGAGTCTTCATCAACGGATATTATGCCCGTGTCGTCGGCGAATGTAGCTGTTGTAGTGGAATTAGTTGTGGGAATGTCAGCAATGAATATTAGGTAAAGTATGGGACCCAAGATACTATCTTGGGGAACTCCTGAGTGGATAGGAAAATAATCGGTAGTTGCCGTATTAAATTTAACTTGGAAGTTTCGATCTGTTAGGTATGATTTTATTACAAGATAGTGTGGGATAGTTTAAGTTTGTATAGGAGCCCGTCATGCCATATTCGGTCAAAGGTTTGTACTATATCAAAGAAGGCAGCTGTGCATATTTTCTACTCTTCAAGGCTTTTATGAATGCTACTTACTATTCTGTGACACAGTTGTACTGTTAAATGGCTTTCACGAAAGCCAAATTGATGTGTTGGTATTATTGTATCTATTTCTGCATCTTCTGTGATTCTATAAAGTAAGAGTTTTTCAAGAGTTTTCGACATGATAGGTAGCAGGCTTATTGGGCGATATGAGTTAGCTCTGTTTGGGTCTTTACCTGGTTTGTTAATTGCTATTATTTGGGCAAACTTCCACGTAATAGGAAAGTATGCTGTTCTTAGTATACTGTTATAGATGGTGGTTAAAAGAACAATTGCTTTTCTGGGAAGTTGTTTTAGTATAACTCCCGTTATCAGGTCAAATCCCGGAGCTTTATAGTTACTTAAATTGGAAATTGCTTGTTTCACTTCCGTAGGGGAGAAGGCTCTTGTTGGTAGCATCATCGGACAGGCTGTATCTAGGAAGTTCCTGATATCATCGTCGTTATTGTCGTTGTTATGTGGTTCACTTGATTTAAAAATTTTTTATAGGTGTTCGGCAAATATTGATGCTTTGTCCTGATCGGTTTTTCCCCAACTTCCATCTTCTCGCTGAATAGGTGGGATGTATTTAATTGGTCTCTTAAATGATTTTGTGGCCTTCCAGATAGAGTGGTCACCTTTAGATAGACTTGTGATATAAGATTCGAATGTGGCGTTTCGAGTTTCTTGTAGGATAGTTTTCAGTTGGCGTGTTGTCCTATTATATTCATTTTTATCTCTAGGGTTTCGACTATTTTGCCATCTACGCCTAGCTCTTCTTTTTTGAGCAATAATAACTTTATATGTACCGATACGTTGATAGTGGATTATTTATTTGTAACTGTTGATGGAGTAGCTATATATGCTGCTGCTTGTATAGTCTATGTAAGGTAGTTTGTTGCGTTATCAATGTCCTGCGGTTGTTTTAATATGATGTTAAGACTTATATTTTCCTGTAAGTATGTTTTAAATATGCACCAGTTGGTTTTTGGTGAAGTTAGTTTAGGTGTGTTTGGAAGAGTGATTATATGAGTACTGAGCGTAGCAATAATTGGTGTATAGTAAGTTGAAAGGTCCTATGATGGTTCTATGTTGACATAATTTGTTGTTATGCCTTTAAGTACAATGAAGTCGAGCAGCTCTGGTAACTTATTGGGATCTGTAGGCCAATAAGTGGGGTGCCCAGTCGATAGATAGGAACAGCTTAAGTTTGTAATTGCTTGTCTTAGGTTTCTGCCTTTTGTAGTACATAATCTCGATCCCCAATCTACGTGTCTACGTCTCCTCCGATAATGAACTTACCAATTAGTTGATTAAACAGATCTTCATACTTTTCTGTACTTATTCCATGTCTAGGAGGGCTATAGATAGCAGTCATATCAAAAGACCAGGGTTGAGAGCTTATATGGATTGTTACTCCTTGGATTTTGTCTGTCTGATATTTGTTGCCTTCGTAATGTAGAATGGAGTTTCGAATTAGTATAGCAGAGCCACCATGTGCGGTACCATCAGGGTAATTGCCAGTAATAAAATTATTAGTTAGGTCATTAGCCATACAAATTGTTGTTCTAGAATAAAATTGATATAAAAATATGTACCCTGTTACAAGTGCACACAAAGCATATGTTGCATACTATAATTTTTCTTCTATAAAATGAAAAATACTAGAATGAACAAAAATATAATTAAACTTATATTAAACACAAGTTATAAAAAATATCTGCCACTTTGTTTTCAATTTAATATTTTAACATTAATATAAAAGATTCATCTATTAAATCTTTTGCTCATAAAACATTGAAATTACTACTTGTAGTTATTATGTTGGAATAGTTATTAGCAAGTGCTCTATATATATATGTACGTCTTAAACCATGCGAATGTTAAGCTCTTAAGGTTGGTTTTCGTAACACTTTATATAACTCAAAATACATCAGAAAAAAATATTGTACTGAAAAATGTAGACTATTAAAAAAAATATTTTTACAGTTTATTATTTTTTCTAATATCTTAAACAGTGTACATGCACAGATTACTAAGAACAAAATAAGTTGATGTAAAAACTAATCAGTGTTTTAAATAATTTTAAATAATTTGCATAATGAAATAACAAGGGACTCAACAAGAGGCTCACAACGTTGTAATTATGACAATTCATGAAGATGTTACCAATTCAGAGCTCAAAATTAAGTTAAGACGATGTACTTGAAAACATTAGGATGTTTCTTAGATGTGCATAATGTTAACGTTGCAAAGACAAATGACAGCTTGTTATGAGCGTTATAAATAGCTTTACATTACATTATGCGTGCTTAAATGGCATCACACAATTGTGGCATACTATATTTTTTCTACCACTTCCAAATGAAGATGTATATAGGTACTTTTATATATTTTTAAATACAAATTACAATAGCTTCGTAATTATGTGCATTATTCCGCGGGTAGTGTAGGTATTTTATAATTTAATTTCTGAATTATCAGAATCCATATCTCATAATTATTTCTTAACTTTTAACAATTAATATTTTGAATTGACACGTGTTATGTTTAATGATAATGACTGTCATATAGTGATTAAATTTCTCACACAGATAATCAACGCACCGGGGTAGAAAAAAATATTTTATTTAATCAGTTCCGGAGTATATTAAATAATACGTTTTTTATTATCGTAAAACAAACAGTATTGGTAGTCAGTTTTTGACAAATTAATAATAGCCAACTGACAATTGGTAAACGATTATATACCTAATTAATACCTCGCATAGAAAAATGAAATTATCTCAAAAACTAATAACTTAATGCTTAATACAAATATAAATATGGCAATAATGTACTACTCTCGATAGTGATATAAAATACAGGGTGACCATTAAAATTACTGAAAAAATAATGTACTTGTGATTTGACTCACGTTATATTCGATTTAACGAATATTAACAAAATCATTTATATAAATTTTGACAATTATGAAAAAAATATAGTTTCAGTAGATTGTTGTTTTTGTACTCCTTTTCAATTATACAGAACATTAAACTTGTTACGATTTTCATGGAAAATTAGTTATAACTTTTTAAATACCCTGTATAATAGATTACAACTTATATTTTTATAATGGGAATGTAACGAAAGTTTCAAATCTAAAGTACAGGGAGTTTCATTTAAGTTTCATTTAATAAAATATAACTTAGAATCTGGCACGGCGTTATGGATCACCGTAACATTGGAACTAATTTTAAAATGTGAAGCTTAAAGCTACCTAAATTTTTTTGTAGATAACTTATTTTGGTATCTTTTATTATAACAGACTTACTGAGCTTGACCCCAGTAATCAATTACCTGTATAAGTAAATAAATAGATTTTTATGCCAATAAAATTATTGGTCACATTATTGTCAAAACATCACGTATTCTTGAAGTTTTCTTTTAATTTATTGATCACAATATGTTCAGGTCATATTGAATGACAAAGGAGTGTTACCTGGAACAAGTGCATTTTACAGCCATGGTCAGATAAAAGGTTTCATCCTCAGTATTCTGCAGTCACACAGCCCGTTCTCGGTCCAGTCTCGGCCCAGTAAAATTTTGTTTGATTCACACTATCGTATCGATCACAGTGTTTTCTCGATCCAGTCTAGCAAAAAATATAATTTAATTTTTATATAGAAGAATTAGCAATCATAGCTCTTCTAAAAATTAATCACTTTTTCGAAGATGCACTGCTCGTACTTATACAAGACTGATTGAATGTGAAACGAAAGCATTGACTAATATAAACAAAAGGGCTAGAAAAACTTGGTTTATCCCTTAGATAAATAATATTTATTATACTATTTGTACTAAAAGATGGTATCGTAAGAGAAGTTTATTAAATGATAACTTGTTTTTGTATTAATCTGAAAAACTTTATAATTGTGGTGAATGTCCTTTCTTATTTATTAGATTTTATTTATCTGATTTCATCTATTCATTTTATTTAATTATATAATTTATATTAAGCAGTTTAAATGTTTTTTGATTTTGATAGTTTTGTATGTATTTTAATCTATTTGTTTCTATTTTTCAATTGTTTCTTTTTATATATCAATTATCAGGTATTTTCTTTCTAATTCGTTCCCCTATATTTTAATTGATACATTGTACCGAACCAGTCATGTTTAACATTTAATCATATAAAACAGAAAAAACATCTAGCAAGAAGAAGAATGTGGCTACATCCATGTTTAGTACATAGTAAAACGGAATATTATGACCACATACTGTATGGGCAGTTAATAAATGATGCAGTAAAATGTATTACAATACTGTCGAGTGGATTCTGAAACGTTCGAAATGATTTTGTGAAATATGGAACGAAAATTAAAAAAAAAAACGTTTTATGAAGTAATTTTTCCACGAGACAAATTATTATTATCAAATATAAAAACAATCATAAAACTCAAGAATTTGACCAAATTTTAGAGGATATGTATGTACTGCTCGTTCTTATGTAAAATTGCATTGTGCCATATTCGATCACAGTCCAGTCAAATATTATTTGAGATGTACCGCTGCTGGGCCGTGAATGGCACGGATAGGGTGAATGTAATAATTGATTCTTGTACAATAATATTTTACTGAACAGGGAACGGACTGAGACACTGGTACGATGTGTGGATTGAGCCTAAGGATAGGGACACAAATATCGGATGGATTTGTCCAAAATCGGGCCGGTGTCGCGTACAGATGATTGTGGTGCATGGGTTAGAATGGACCTCACACGTGTCGGGTTGGTTCAACCGAGATCGGGTCGTCCGCACGATATCGTATTGCTGCCGGTTATTCGAACTATGAGGATTCGATATCCTGTATCGGACAGATTGTAGTGAGGGATAAAAGAGTACTGAAGTGGTCAAACGGGCCCACATTTCCGACAGTCCTCGAGTATTAATTGAATTTATATGTTACTGTTTTATTACTTTTTATACCTACAATTTCGCAAATTTTATTTACATCATATATTGGCAATGGCAGAAGCCGAAAATGCTAAAACAGACAGTGAATTACTAATAACTGCTAGAGAACCTCCCATCCTGTGGTAGAAATTTTTGGATTATAAAAGAATAAAACATTAACAAAAAACGGGCTAAGAAGAGAAATATCACGATTTTTACCGGTTCATAGATATTTATTCATTCATTCATTTATAAAATACACACATGTTATAAACAAACATATAAAAAAAATCATTTCATATAAAAACAGTAACTTCTCTGGGAGTCACTTAGATGCAAAGTGCATCTGTGTGTGTCTCATTATCAATAATACATTTAATTTTATTATACAATTTTAAAATATTATGATTCTTAAAACCGACTCCAACTATACTAGTAATTCTGTATTATAATAATTCAGTAACAATGTAAATAAACGCATTAAATTGCTTAAATAATTCGTTGAACAGTTTATACTTGTTAAATATATACATATGTATTACATTCTTTTGAGAAATTTCTTTCTTAGATATTTCCCTTATTAAGTGTGGTAGTATAATATAGATTTTTGGTGCTAAATAATTAAAAAAATGTTAAGTTAATGTTTCTGTTACTCACCGAAATACTAAGTTTTTCATTTACTTTATTTTTTGTACGATATTGATGAATTACAATATTTTGTAATTACTTTCGTATGTGTGTAAGTGCATATTGTTGACTTACCTATAGATAACTTTGACATTACAAGTATCACATGTAAAAAGTATATCTGTTGCATATATTTTATTGTTACTCTAGATTATTTTTAGTAATATGTTTAATTTGTACAAGGCGTTATCATATAAACTTTCCCACACTAAAATACCATATTTTATTAATGATTTGTATGTGATAACTACATTTTTTTTATTTAAAGCAATTACATTGGACATCGTTCCTGAAATCAAAAAGATTCCTGCAGGTTTACCTAATATTTTACATGTGGTTGCCATTAAAACTTATTTTAAAGAATAAAATCTGAAAATAAAAGAATACGCAATATACTTAGTTTTTTTTTTTAATTTAAAAAGAATTTGTTTTTAGAAAACGAAAACGAAAATTTTTTATGTCTGTTTTCGATCCATTTTTGTGTATAGGAACTATTACTGCTTATAACTGCTTTGAAGTGTGTAGCAAGTATCCCGGTTTCAAAACACAAGTTAAAGATATGAGCTAGGGGGTGTAAGTATTTCTAAGTGCGTGTCTTTAATTATATTTGTGGGTATTCCTACATTTCCAAGTGAACTGTTAGTTTTTAACTCAGATATATGAGTAATCAGATCATTACTATTTATTTGAGATAAAAAAGAGAAGCTGAGTTGGGATTTTTTAAATTGTATGGAACATCTGCATCTGGTATTTTTCTTGACAAAAAGTAACTGTTGCAGAAATTTGTCATATGCGTATTATCTGTAAAAGCTGTATTATCATCTCTATCTGTTCATTTTTAGTTTAGTTTTCATTTGTACATTCTTTTACAAGATTATATAATTTCTTTATGTTATTTTTATTTTTGCTGCTATTGTCACGAGTTGTGGCTGGTTGGGGGTCGCAACTCGTGATTCAGGTAATGAACGAAAAGCGGGATAAAAAATATACAATTATTTATTAAATTAAAAGAAACAAAACAAATTAAGTAAAAAAAAAATAAACTAACGAACAAGTAAAATGAATAATTACGTTACACTAACCCCAGTCCCACACAGAATAACGAAATGAAATCAATTAAATACAAACACAAAAATCAAATACAAACGGGTCCTTACCACATTTCTTGGCCTCTGGGAACAATCACAAATTGCAATATTTTTCGATTCTATTTTTGATTATTTCTTTTTAACTAAAACCACTGCCCTGTCAGAGAAGTTCTGCCCCGGATCCCAGGAGTTCTTCAACTCCCTCCTTTCTTTTCTTTCAAGCCTGGCTCTATTTGCTTTTGCTTCGGCAGATGTTATTCAATTTTGTTTAAAAATAAAAAAATTACACACTGATATCACCTTCTTTTCGTTGAGGTTACGGTGCTTGCCCAACCTATGAATTTGAACTCATCGAAAATATTTGATCGTAAATTAATTTTTATATGAAATAATAAAATATAAATAAAATGTTATTGTTTAAAGTTGAAAAAATGTTAAAATAAAAATTAAATAGTCATGACGAGGTTAATGAACTTTGGTTCACTTATATTTTTAAATTTTGAAAAAGATTTGAAATAAAAATATTTTAATTTAAGATTTGGAATTATTCATTAATATGCGCTCATATAGGAATTTGTGACACTATGATTTTTTAATAATTTTCGTTTTAATTTGTCTCTGCATTTTATAGATGTTATTAGTCCATTAGTTATTTATTTTTTACGTTTTTTGTATTGTATTTTAGTTGTTGTTGATTTTGCCTCATCTAAAGCTTTATTAAATAACGAAATGAAATTATTAGTAGCAGTTTCTGGATTATCATCATTTGTTATTATTGATCAATCCTGATTATTCAGTATTTGTTTTAATTTGTCTATATCCGTCTTTATTATATAAGTTTGTTTAGATCTATGCGCTGATTGATCTGTGGGTTGTCTGTGAAATGTTTTTTTTGACAAGATGTTGTTCATAACTGGAACGTGATCTGTTATATGATGATCTAGAGTGAAAGATTGAAAATCAAGTAAATTTGGTTTTTGGACTTGTTTAACAAAAATGTTATCCAAATAAGTCTTTGAATCATATTGAGTAAGAGTGTTTATACACGAGGTAAAACCAAGTTCAGCTAATGTAGACATATATAAAGTTTTCATTATCAACTGTATCTAATAAATCAACCTTTGTAACATCCACTGTTAGTTTATATAATATAAAAAAATTATTATAAAGGGTGTAACAAAAAGGGAGATCACACATTAAACTACATATTCTGAAGCCAAAAATATCTCGATTAAACCTAACTTACCTTAGTATAAATCTTCACATAAAAAAAGTTATAACCCGTCGAAGTTACAAAATGAAAATCGATTTTTTCCAATATCTCGTGAACTACTTGAATTTCGTAATGAAAATTGTCATTTGACTTTCTTATACTAAGGGCATCTTTAAAAAAACAACGAAATGTGTACTACACCCCATAAAATTTTAGGAAAGTTATGAACCCCCTCAAGTTTTTATGTACGTTACAATTAAATTATTAATGTGGCACCATTAGTTTAGCACATTATTTTGTTAACTTTTTGGCCTCTTACCTATTTTTCGAAAATCAAGTTTTTATAGAGATTCGGCTTCTTTCCCATTGTGTTCTGTAGTAACAATAAAGGTTATAAATGAAGTGTAATGTTATTCGCAGGTCCAAAAAATAAATGTTAAAGCTTACTGAAATTTTCAAATTGGCCTCAGTTTTCTATTATTTCTGCAGCATATACGTCCTCATTCATAAAACCCCAGAAGCAAAAGTGAATAGGATTAAGATTGGACTTCTGGCTGGCCAGAATAGATATTCCCGAACTGCGTTTTTAAGAACTGCAAATAATTTACACCATTTAAATTGTTTGCAAGAAATACTGTCCCGATTATGTTATTATCTACAATTTCTTCCCAAACATTGTCTATAAAATTCCTTTCATGATAAGTGACTTTTTTGCGTGAGAATTTTTGTCAACCTAGATGTGCGCGTTATGATGGTTCGTAATACCATTTCTATTGAAGATAGTTTCGTCGGTACACAAAATTTGATTAATGAAATTGACATTTCGAGTGTTTTCCGTTAAAAACCAATCGCAAAATCCCATTATTTTAGAATAATCTTCATTTAGTAACACCTAAACGGTTGTTAAGTGATAGACATGAAGCAACAGTTCCTTCAATCTTCTCTAAACCATCATGTGATAAACATCTAGTTGAGCATCTACTGCCCTCGTACTGCTTCCAGAGCTTTCTTCAATTACATCTAAAATTTCCTCATATATTCAATGTTGTAAAATTAAAACGGAATCATTTAATGTTACATTTAAAGTCATTAGTATAAGAAGTGGACAAGTTTTAGAAAAATTGTTTCTTTTTTGAGGAAAACTTCAACTTTTTGTTGTTGTTTTTTTTTGTTATTTATTAATTTACCTTTTCTTATACCTAAACAACCATTTTAACACATTATGTTTAATTTTTTCTCACTTAAACCTTTTTATTAAAAGTATCACACTTTGCAGTAACTATTCTGGTTTCTTTTACTTTTAACAGGCAATTTAGTTGTATTTTTATTTACTCACAAAATGGTTTATTATATTTATATTGTCTTATTATTATTGCTTTATATTTATAAATCATAAAGGGTTCGCTTATATTGGAATTCCGACGCATTTTCTCACTTAAACAGCAACTTTTTAAATTTCTTAGAAAAATACTTTTCTGTTATTTGGTTAGTTCGAAAATATTTTTACAGATTCAGAAGTTTTATTATAATTTTCGAGATAAAAAAGAGAAAATTTACGTTCCTTTTTAGTAAGTTTTTCAATTTTCCATAATTTTGACCTATTGATTACCAGTCATAATTTTGGACTACCTTATAAAAGAACCAACTCTTCAACGCTAAAGGACATTACTTTAATGTTGAAAATTCACTCATATAAATGGTTTTCCTCTATCCGCAGTGTCTTTATATAGAGGCCGTTTGAACTACAAAATATGCGTTTTTCACTTATCTATGCTGATTAAATTGTTTTTAAGCCCAAAGTATGACATATGTTTGAAAGGTAAGGTAAGGTAAGGTAAATGAATAATCCATATTTTTTTAATTACTCTTTATACTACAAAATGGTTGACGTTAATGTCCCTACAAAACGCATTCCTAAATTGTCCGATTAATGATTATCCATGAGCAAAAATAAATAATAATAATAATAATTGAGAAAATTACTTTTTGATTATATCTATTTAAAAACTTAATGTCATATTTAATTTTAAGTTGTTGTAAATATTTTCTATTATTTTCTGTTTAATAAGATACGAATATCTTCAAAACGGTGCTAGTTCAGACAAAAATGAATGATTGAAGTTCGGCCATAGTGAACTGAGGATTACTGCTTTCCGTAGGACCGCGTCATTTATTACTTCTCCAGAAGCAGTAATCTTGACAAATATTAATAAACTGCTAATTTTATTTTGACTCTTTCTGCCACTCTTGCTGTCTATTCTAGTGTCACTGTTTAATAATTAGAATATTCCATGAACTAAATCGAACCAGAGTATTTAAATGAATATATGCAGGCAATATCAATGTGTATTTCGTGTTCTATTTTCTGGTCACACTTTAATTATTTTCTCGTTAGTAAAACCAAAGTGATTACCATAATAATTAGGTGAAAACTGCGAAGTTTAAGCAAATTTAGAAAATATAACAACTATTGGAGCTATCTGTGTTACGTAATGTGTTACATTACATAAATTTTGTTTCCTTTCATAACAATACATGCCTCTTGTTTATTATTGATTACATAGATTAATTAACGTTTATTTTTCTTTCAGGTAAGTCGAATTTCGTCGAATATAGAGATAATCGTAAGTAATGTGCCATAATATTTACATATAATTCTTTATTTGAGGTTGTGTTATCTTTAATTAACTTCTCAAAGTAAAAAATACTCTTAACAAATTTTGGAGCATACATTTTGAAAATTTCAATTCTGTGAAAATTTGTTTATAGAATTTATAATCCATATTTAAAGCTTTAAGACGTACTTTACAAAGTTCATTTTTTTAAACCCGATGTAACTTTTATAATTTAATATACTCTTCAACATACATATGTTAGAAAGTATTTGGATTAACAGTAGTAAGAATAACAGTTTTGTTTTTATAGAATTGGTAAATAATTGCATCATTTATTCTGATATCTATCTAACGTTTTCGTTGTAGTCGTTTATCATGTTATTAAATTTATGGAATACCCATAACATAATACAAATTTAAATAACTATAATAAAATAATTAGTTACTATAGATGTGGAGGTAATGACTCTTCTCCATTTGTTTTTATCATTTTTTGCTTGTGTCTAGTTTGATCATATCGCTTTAAGTAACTATGTCTCACACTGCTTATTCTGTGTTTCCCATATAGACTTTACATTACTATCTCCCTTCATAGTTTTTGCTTTTCTCTAATTGTTTGATTGTTATTTTGCCTAATCTGGCCATTCCTATTTTACATATTTTCGTTTTCGTTTTAATTCCTTCTTAAGTCTATTTTTAATAAAATGTGGGGTAGCCAGATGGCAGAGCCTATACGCAAATCCAAAAAGCTGGTCTGGTAGTGGTCTCCAAAAAAGAATTAAGAATGACCAGAAATTTCTTATAATTTTATCTGACGATCGCAAAGAGTGAAAAAATTATCTTCTGAATATTAAATTTTTTTTGGAAAATTGTGGAATTTTAAGATAAGTATATTTTATTCTTTATATTTATAATGGATAGGTTCTACAAAGTAAGTGTAGAAACAATCATTTTCATTTCAAACTTTTACAGTCGCGAAACAAAGTACCCCGTATAGCAAACCTCTGGTATTAAGACTCTAAATCTTAAATTCTTCAGCAAATGATCAAGTCTTGAAAGATGTGCGACACATATTACAATATCGCCCCGACGTCCATCCACCATCGACCCCCTTCACTAAATCACAGCTTTTTCTCATTTTCTCTCACATGCAGCTTTTAGTCTAAAGACGATGGCGACTTGTATAAAAATTACCAATATTAATTTTCAACTCGCTCAACTTGATGCGCATCTGCACAGTTGTAATCCTCCCTCTGTGAATTGCTGTCATTGTGTAATAAAGGCATGCCCAACTTAATCAAGACCGTGGGCCGTAACACGAATATCACATAAAATGGCGGGCCATACTTATAATTCAAATTTATAAGGGATAGTTTAAAGAGAAAACCCACAATTATATTTCAAGGAAATAATATTAAAAGTGTGTTAGAAAACAAATAAAACAAATAAATAAAAACATAGTTAATGCTATGACTTGGCTCTCATATTACTCAGGTAATCAATATTTGCTAAAATATTAGATGTAATGTGTTCTCCAAATGTGAATCGATTATTTTTGTAGAACTAATGAATTTTCTTTACGTCACAGATGCGCAAATAAACAAAAATACGTACACGGACGGTGTACTACCAAAGATAACAACATCGCAATTTGAATGTCATTTCTTGTGTCGAGCGGATCACATTTTTTAGTTACAGAATTCGTTTCTCAACGTTTTTGGTAAAGCGCTTATTTAGTGTTACATCTACCTACTTAGGTGTAGTTTTTAGTATAATTTAATATTGTAAGGGTTGTTTACTAGTTACAGAGGAGCAGTTAATACATTATCGTTTAAAATGTAAAATATACCAAGGCCCTACACTTAGCGTAGTTAACAGTTACAGGAATAAAGTAACCCAACTAGCTACTCGATGTTTTTAAATTTGTTTTTGTTATTTCTTCAGCCGATTGCTGGCTTCAATTGGCGCACACTGTTGCAGCTAATGCAAAATCCATCTACTCTACGTATTTTTGATTTAACAAACTTAGTTCCATTTGTTCTATGTCTACATGATATGGAGAGGAAAACATTTTCAAATTTGCTTCCGGGCAGCGAAAATTTGGAAATCTGGTTTTAAATTTCAACATTATAAATTTTAATTCTTTAGCAAATGTTTCAAAATTACAACTAAATTTGATCCAACCATAGCTGGAGCACCATTATAACTGGTTTTGTTCCCATGGTCTTCTTTACTGATGCACCACATTTTGATTAGAGAAATGTCAAATAAAAATACCAGATATTGTTTTCTTCTTCTTCTTTCTCTTTATATTAAGCGGTGTCGCCTGTTGACACTTCGTCTCCTTGTCCCTTATGCTCTTAAGTTGTCGCTCCATCTATTCCGAAGGCCGCCCTCGACTTTTTCGGCCTAATGGTCCCTTATCGCGCGCTATCTTTACTAGTCTCTCAGCGTTTATTCTGCTAATGTGAGTATTCCATTCTTTTTTTGCAGCACCCAGTCATTGATATTTTCCTTCTGGCAAACCGTTCTTATAACGTCACTTCTCTCTCTGTCCTACAGTGTTCTTCCAGCTATCCTTCGAAGTATCTTGATTTCTGCTGTCTCCAATAGACGTTTGGTTTTGGCCGTTTCGGGTCTTGTTTCTGCGCAATATGTCATGATAGGCTTGACGGTTGTCTTATAGATCCTGATTTTAGTCTCTATTTTGATATTTCTATTGCGTCATATTATATCATACAAGCATTCTGCTACTCTTGTTGCCTTTGTTGTTTGTTCTCTCACCTCTGCTTCAACATCACCGAAACTCGAAATTTCTACACAAAATTTATATTATATTATATTTTTGAAGTTGTAAAAAACATTTAAAAAAATTCAAATACAATGTGTACTATTTTCTCAGTACAAGTAAACGTATTCTTATAAAAAAATAAATTTAACCGTATAACTGTTACTCGAAACTTTTTTATTTCTCTAACGAAAATAAATGTTTAAATAATAAAATGTAATGAATACCTGTATACTTGTAAAAAGTTGAGTACATGCGTCAAGTTACATTTTTCTATGATAAGGAATCACTTAATATTTTTTAATATATTTCATACAAAGAATTTTTATTTAGTAAAAATAATTATTTTTTTCTATAGAATTCAAAACATTCCTGACTTATCATCGAAATAAACAACCAAAATAGTCATTTCGGTCCTGTTGAGTAAAAATGATTGAAGTATTTATCACAATTTTTTATGCAATATTTGTTTTTTTACTCACTTTGGTATCAATTGTACCAGTGTTTTTTTTGACCCATTAATCAGTAATAATTTAAGTTATGATTGTTTCCATGTTTACAAAAATGCCAAAAATTTAAGCAGAAGATATTTCGTACTAGTAGCAGTACCCAATATTTCTCACAACATACAATTTTATTGACAAAATAAAAGATGGAAATTCCCATCAAGTAGCAATATTCCAGAAAATTATATGAACAAAATAGAAATAGAAAACTAAATTTAAACAATTTCAAAAATTCTTAAGAATATTATTTTTACCGTGAAATGTAAATTGTCTTAATTTTTTAGTTTTAAAAGTAATTTATCATCCAGTCAGATTCCAAAGGATATCAAAATGTTAAACATTTAAAAAATCTTATTTTCAGTATATACAGCAAAAATAAAACTCAATTTTATATCTTAATATTATTTATTATTAATACTTAATAAATTACATAGTATCAACTTGCAGGTGTAGTTTTGATTTTTCTAATAATTTCTATTTTGCTAAATACATTATTTTGGAATTTTTTTTTTTATATCTTTCTTCAAAATATGTATTATTATGGTGCATGTATTCTTGCATCTTACTTTTTAAATCCTTTGAGCCAGGATCAATATTTCTTACTGTTGACAGTTTTATTTTAGTCAAAATAGCAGTTTTCTTTATAGCAACTGTTTTCTTCTTCGTTCTTTTTGGATGCTTGTAAGAAAAACGTTTTTAATAATGTGTTCTGCGTCTGTAGCTAAATGTATATGCTTTCCGATAGGTACAAGTGCTAACGAACTAGATTCATTTAATTGTATCATCTGTAGAATTTTTATAACAATTTACTATCTTTCAGGCTCACGTTGAAGTTAATACTGGAATTAATATAGACATTTTTAAACTCATACTTGACATGATCAGTTATCTGGAGCAAATACAAAATAATGAAAGCCTAACAATTCTAAGATTTTAATCCTTAATGTAATTTTAATTTTGTTTAGGTGTGCATTATGGCGTCTAGCAATCGTGCTTTTTCTTAAATGCAATACTTATTTATGTTAAAATACGTTTTTCCGTGTTTAATAATACTTTATATCGTCAAATACAGGATGAGGCATTAGTGTGGCAAAGCTCGATTAGTCCGCTATTATTGAAGTTACGAAAAAAATATTTACAAAAAGTGTAGGCAGTCTTGAGATTCACATTTTAAAATGAGTTCCAAATATACAGTGTGTTCAGGAACGAAGTGCCAGAAAAATTTTTGTTTTTTTTTAAATGGAACACCGTATATTTTTACTTTCTTATAAACCTCTAATTTCAACGAAGTATCACACTTTGTGTCTATTATGTTCAATGAAGGATCTACAGCCACCTGAAAATCACATTTTTTTGAATCTAGATGTCTGTAGCAGCCAAACTGTTGAAAATCAATAAAAACGGCTTACATATCCCTATCCTAATTTTTCAAGTTCTATGCTACGGCATTAAAAAATATTTGATACAGAGTGATCAAAAATTTGAAATCCCATTCCGCGAATTTTTCACTTAATATATGTAAAGTACTGTTTAAACTCTTTGTATGTAATTTACCACCATTCTAATAAGTTAGTTTTTTATGATGATAATGAAAGATACTATTCGTATCCATTACTAATGTACCCCGATCAAAAAGAAGGAATTGTTTCCACTGATAAATATCTAGGAAATTATAATAAATGTAAATGTCCATCGATTATTTAAAAACATTTTACATTCTATTACTGTGAAGCCATCGAGAAAAATCATAATTCGGGTAAGCTGTGAAATGTAAATGTTTTGGATTGGAACTTTAGCCACTTCAAAAGTATGAAATTGAAACTGAACGTTTGTGTCAAATTTTTCAAAACTTTTATTAACAAAATTAAATTTAAAAAAAGCAAAAATTATGGAATGTTACTTCGGTACAGGTGTGAAAGTAAATGGCAGTATCATTTCGAGATTATAAACATTTTTACAATGATAATGTCATTCTGTGGAAGTGGCTAAAGTACCAACACAAAACATTTAAATTTCATTACTACTCTCCAATTATGATTTTTCTCGATGGCTCGTTAGCTAATTAAACACATTTGTTTTATAATTGTACAAAAAATAAAAAACAAAAGAAAACAGTTTAGATATGATTGGAATTTTTTATTATTATTCATTTATTAAGTTTACTACCATTATTACACTCAGTACTACAGGATTTATATAATTTATCTGCAACCGGAAAAATTAAAAGAATTACGATTGTAAAAAGTCATGGACTTATTAATTTAGTTGTTACAGCCTTTAAAATCATAGTAGTTTAACTTTAAAACATTAAAAATAAATGGGTGTAAAGTGTACTAATCACACTAGTCAAAACAAAAATGAATAAGAAAAACGCAGAGACCGCTTATGCGTATACTAAGAACAAAGGGGTGTCGCAGTGCCGCTACACTTATTTTTTCATCGTCGCCGAATATCAAATAGCTTCGGCATGAGACCATTTTTGGCAGAATCCGACAAAATTTGTTTTTTTTTCTTTGTGTTTGGCATTAACCTCGGGTTGTTAACCTTCGTGTTCTGTGTAGACTTTGTTACTATTTCCCGGCGCCACTTTAAGAACAGCACTGTTAATTTGAAGCCAACAGTGAATGCTCAAATAGAAATCACCTTTAGGGACGAGAACCGACCTCCTAACTAGTCAAATTAGGAAATCAATTTCTGAGTTGTAATCAAATCAGAAAAATTCTCGCCCCCTGTCGGGATTCGAACCAATTAGATCACCAATTTGCGGCTCTACCGCGGAGCCCACTCCCATAAAAAAAAATGGGTAAATGTAAACAATTATGTTTTTTACTTTCTAAATGCAGTATTCCACATTTATTCACATTTAATTAAGTGACAAGTGATTTATTTATAAGTTAAGAAAAATTTATTTATCTATGGCCAATTTAAACAAAATTTCATTTAGTTTTATACTATTACTATGTACTGTGTACATGTTAAGTCCTCATTTGTACTCCTGTGTCTTTCAATATCGAAAACAAAAACTCCATAAACGTGAAAGATATGGATAATAAGCAGATTCTTTAAAGAAATATCTTCATCAAGAAGATCATTCTCTGTGGAACTCTGGCCCGCGGGCTCCTGGAAAAACAGTGAAAGCAGTGGAAGAATTTAAGGTTTGTTCCGATGAACAAAATTGGTCGAGACTAAGGCAAAACAACATTTTTTCCTGATGTTTAATTTCATAGCCAACTTTTGAATTTTTTATTATTTTAAATAACAACTACAATAAATGTTTTTAGTTGTTCGGGTTTTTGTTTTTTGAAAAATATCAAGAGTAAGAAATGTTTTAGAATTAAATTCCCCATAAATTAATGTAATAAATTTTTAGGTCCGCTAACAGATTAAAAAATCTTCTTTTATCAACCCTTTATAATGCTACAATTGAACTCTACTTACTGGCGATAAATTCTGTTAGTACACTCATAACATGTAGGGAATGTGTATTTTTTAAGTTCAAGTATAACTGAGATATTGATTTTTTTCGAAATTTGAAACCCCACTTTCATGGCTGCTAACTTCTCGGGGTTGCAACTTAATATTAAGGTAAGGTGCGTTAAATCACCATATTTTACTTTCCCCTACATACATACCCCTGCTCTGTGTCGGTTCTTATGCGAATCACCCTGTATGTATAATTTTTAAAACTTAAAATTATCTAAAATTATTTAACATGTTATCGATTAATTCTGCAAAAAAGCTAGGAAAGTTGATTTTATATGAAATTTATTATTGTTAATGTTAAAAAGTGAATTTTACAAAATTGCCTATCTACAATAAGAAGTCAGAGAAATGGCATTTCTTGGATTTATATCTACCCTACTTAAATGGAAATATTCATAACTAAAGATAAGCAGAACCGATTCAATTGGTCTCATTTTGAATATGGCACTAAGTTAGGTGCAGCTCGATTTGCTCTAATTTAAACTAATCCAATGTATTACTCAAAATAGATTTAAATGAAGTACCGAATAATAATTCACTACTTTACAAAAGTACTTAAGACTTAACTTATTAGTTCTGTACAGGACATTTATTCTATTTATCACTGTTTTGTCTATAAAGAATTTATCACAGGTGCAATATATATCTTTGGACTAATAAAATTATACATTGGAGATAAGGTAAGTATTTCTAAAGATTAATACCGTATTTTTTATTACCATAATAATGCTCATCATTGCACTTAATTGAGTAGTACTATTTATAAGCAGAATATTCTTTACATTATACTTACCTGGTAAAGAAATAAAAGTATCTTTCTTTATTAAGAGCCGTAGTTATTATGTTATTGGTATATTTGAATAAGTTAAATTGCAGTAGGTATACGTAGTTTCTCAATTGTGTTTACTTAAATATTAGCAGTCCTATTCATCTGAAGCTATTTTTATTGAAATGTGCATTTAGAGTATCTTTCTATATTTGGTTGATTCTAATTGCTGCTTTCGCCCTGTATCATGACATGTTTTCAAATACTTGTCAATTTCGGTACATGGAAGTAGGTTTTTAAAGCTTATTTATTTATCGATTTCTTTCTTAAATTGCTTTGGCCGTATTAAATACTAAAATATAGGATATACTGAATAAAATGTACGACATAAATTCACTAATTCTGTAAGTATACCGAGTCCTATTTTGTACTTACTTTAGGTATACGGTGATACTGGTAAACGATGACAAACCAGTCAAAAAAATTTTTTTTTGAAAAAAATTATAAATTAAAAATAAAAATCGACCTGTCCGAGTTTTACCTCTAAAAATAGTTAACTCGTGAGATAATGGACCGTTTCCATACTTTATGAACGCACTGTATTTTTTAATTCTTTTATAGTTTTAATAATGATATATTTTTTGTTTTAGGTAAGATTTTCCATGGTTCATCAATATAGTGGTAGTAAGTAAAGTAACAACCATAAGTACTTAATTTTTATGCACACTCTCATCTCATTCAACCTAAGTAAGCCACAAAGTTTGACCTTTTGCTCTTTACAAAATTGAAATTACACAAATCACTAAAAAGACGTCAAATATTGAAATGGACAAAATTTTGCCTGAAGGCGGAAACAATAATGATGAAAACGCCAGCGACCCGCAAACGATTTATTAAGCAGGCTGGCACATTATCCCTGGATCGGAACAGCTTGGAAAGAATCCATGGTGTGTGCGGACTCTAACTTACTTATATGCTTTTGAAAATTTGCGTTCCGTTCCTTTCCGTTTCGCGATAATGTGCAGCCTGCTTTATCTGAGATAACCGACCTTTAACGCCTCTTTTCTTAATTAGAGACACATTGCCAATGCCGTTTTCAACAGAAAACAAAAAGTTTTCTAATTAAAAATATTGAAAATTAATTTAAAAATCGTTGTTAAGTAAAGGTTCGTTCGATTTTTAAATTTATTGAAATAAGTAATTATTTTAATTCTCGGTCGTTAATTTAAATAACACTAATTTTTCAAATTTTATTAATGTCCGGTACTTTTTATAAAGAATAACTTTTTTTCATAAAACTAATAATAAAAAAGTTTCCCATATGGTGCCGACTTAATTGGACACACTGTATATATATATATATATATACAGGGTGGTTCAGAAATTTATACCCCAAATAGTTTTTATATACACTTTCTTCAAAACTTTATGATAGAGGAGATACAACCTTAAAAGGCATGAAATGAAATCATGTATTTATCAAATATCTTGAATGACAATTTCAAGATTTAGAAGTTATTATAAGACATTCGGATCATGAATTTTATGTCACCATCTATTTTCATTCTTTATGAATAAAGAGCAGTTTGGAGTAGTTTTATAAAAATTACTGTAAAAAATAATTTCTTACTCTATTCCTCGTGAAAAGGTGTTCTTTTTACATTCCGATAAATATCACCATTCTTAAGTTAATTGACCTAGAGTGTACATGTATTAATTATATTAATTATAATACCTAGTTGTAATTTTTAAATAGATCAAGTAAACTTTGGGATAGGAGATTTTGTAATCAACGAACTTTGCTGAGATCTTACAAATATATCATGACAATACTTTAAATGGCAAATAAGGATGAACCTGTTTTACAACAGCTCTTTAAAATGTTCTCCAGTTTGTTATACACACAATCGAATTATTTTACCCAATGAACGCATTTTTCCATTAATTGGTGTTGGATCATTTTTTGAAATGGTAGATTCTTGATGGATTTGGGCCGTTAAATCATATTCTGTATTAAAATATTATATATTTTTGATTTTAAATAATAATTTCCCAAACTAGCAGCTTAGACATTTATCTTTACTTTGGTGTTGTCCTCAGATCAAAAAAGCATATCCGATAAGAAATTGTTTTTGGAATTTACGTAAAAAATTACTGTAATACATATATTGAATTTCAGTAAATTATGGAGCTTAATTCTACACTTATTGTATTATTTAACTATTATAGAACGTCAAACACGACAATGACCTAAAAAAATTGTCTAACTAATTTTTCTGTAGTAAATAAGAAATATAAATTTTATTAGCTCTAATCTTTAAAATACTTTGTATTGGTTTTTAAATATAATGTCGTACTTTTTCGGATTCAGCTTGTTAAGATATAATATATCACCAAATACAGGATATTTAAAAAAATTGTCCATGACGTCATTACATTAATCTGGATCACCCTGTATAATGAAATTTTGTTGTATAATCCAGAACATTAAAATTAAAAATCGACGTGATTCAGGTTTTTTAACAAAAGTTTTTGGTTTAGGAAATAATAAATATATTCCATACTTTATGGACCACATTGTACAAATTAAATGTATCCAAGTATGACTCGATCGTTTACTTGTCGAAGTTGTCCTTTTCTAAGTAAGCGAATTACACAAAATTTACCATGTAAACAAGTACGATTAATCCTAAGAAAAATATGAAATATACTCGTAAGTTAATTAATCATATTTTTCATTGATGGTAATGTGAAAACTCAAAGTGTGTGAAACCGTTATTACAAAATGTGGAGAAAAATTTATGTGGTTTATTTTTTCTTTCACTTTCAATTCAAATTTAGCTAAAAAACGACGTTTGACTTGCTAGCATCTTTCCAATCGTATGAATGCAACTAAAAACTTGCATTTTGATTAATTGCAAAATCAATAATAATAGTGCGAGTAGCCAAATTCTAAACGTCGCATTTTAATAAATTTCTTCGAGTTGGTCACTTCGTGTTGCTAAAAAATATGAATGAGAAATCAGCAATGGATTTTTATGTCCAGCTTCACATCGCCCAGAAAACGGAAAAATGTCTTAAAACATAGCATTAGATATGAATTCGTTCAAATTTATAAATTTTTATATCACCAAGAAGCAAGTACCAACCTTCTTAGAAGAAAATACAGACGAAGAATACATAGAAACATTAAATAAAGAGCTTCATAAATTAGGATTCAGATGGAGAAAAGCTGTACATAATAGAAACATTTTAATAGAACGTAAGACACTTTAGATTGAATTACTTAAGTCAAATGAAAAAGTTTTAAGTTGAAGGTAAATATATTGTTTATACAAACGAAACTTATATGCATTAAAAAACTAATGGAGAAGGTAATCAATCCCCTATTAGAAGATTTTACCTACCTGAATGTCATTATTTTTTCGAAACAGTTCATTGAAATTACGGAAATAGGTATACTGTTAGTTTATATTTGTGAAAGATATATTATATTAATTATATGGGTTTAATTGCAATCAAAAAATAGTTCTGGCTTGTTGCACATTCATGTGATACAATGTTTTTATTTAAAATCCGAGAATTTCGATAAATATGACAAATTAGTATAATAAATCACTCCTACAAATCTCGGTCCATGTTTCTAATTCTTGTACCACCTCTTTGTTAACAAATTGCGAATGTCGTGGATTAAGTTACCTTTGATAAAAGGTAATAAAAATTAATAAACAATTTATAATTGCATGTCATAATACTTCATTCAATATTTTCCAAGCATTTGATCTTCCACTTATTTCTCAGTGCAAAACATTTAGATAAGATAAAATTCAGTATTTTTTATAAACCGTTGATTTTATCGAAATAGTAGTATCGTTTCTTTGTAAAAACACGTTAAGGATTATTTTTGATACCAAAATGTTAATTTGACAGTTTAAAAAATTACTGGCTGAAAAGTCGTGGGTAGAGTCGATTCCCGATTTTCTACGAGGTTTGTAAAAATGTATGTTTATTGAAATGTACAAACTTTATTAATTTAATAAATCATCCAAATTATTTCATATTTGAAAGTAAATTTCTAAAATGATTAACAAATATTTAGAAATCCTAACTTTGCACTCCAGTAACAATCTGCTCAAGAGCCACAATTCCTATTGAAGATGTTTAGTTTTCGTGAAAATGATTGGCAGAACAACAACTAATCTAAAAGTCTGTGATCATAAATCACTTATTTAAGTGAATTTTAGATCCCAATAAAGCAACAGCAATTGCTGGTACTTAAACTGTACAGGACATTTAATAGTCTCTCTCGGTTAGAAATTAATGAAATCACCGTTACTTCTTGTGTGAAATGCGTTACATTATTTACTTTTTTTTTTGTTAAAATATATAGTTCTGTGGAAAGAACGATTTCTGCTTTTTGCCCAAACATAGTAAAAGTTAACCACAGTAAATGAAGAACTCCGTTCCACGTTAAACCACTTTTATTATGGTAGGTAGCATCACATTACTTGATTCACTAGCTCTGCTATTAACTTTTCTAATGAGATAATAATCACTTTTGAAGAATCTTGAATAGGCTTGTTTCACCATAGAATAAAATTATACAGAGCGGATCACTGAAAACAACGGTCCACTTTTAATCCAAAGCGAACATATTTTTCCGATACAGACATCTTATCATATGTTATTCCCTCCTTTCCACTTTCCCAACATCTTCTTTTTAAATAGAGAATATACCAAGTGTGGTACATCCATAACTGTTCTTTCGATATTAAGTCTTGTGTAAAAAAAGTTTGATAGGAATATTGGATGACCATATCGTAGGTTTCATAAATATTTAGCAAAATATAGATGTAATCTATACTTAGAATTATGAAAAAGAATAGTCTACCCACCAATAACAATAATCGTAGAAAACAATCCAGAAAACTTTAATGTGGATATTATTTTACAAGACTATACTTCTGCTCATTTCCCAATAAATATAAGATTTTTTTGGAAAAAGTATCAGACCGAATTTTTAAATTTGAAGACTGTTATAAAGAGAATTGAAAGGGCTTTAAAATTATGCCTTACTTGACCCCTAATGCCATTTAAATATTTTGGGGTGATTGTTACCCTCGCTTAGAGGTGTAAGCAGCGAAGTAGAAAATGCCGGAAAAAAGTGTGCCCCTTTGATCAAAAATCGACGGGTCTCTGCGTTTATTTAAAACGTTGACGTAGTTCCTGATAATGGCTGTTCGTTTGACCACCCTGTATTACACCCTTCTTTACTTACATGCTCATATGTTCCCTCAAATGGTAATAATAATTTTGAGCATACATTCCTTTTTTTATTCGCTACTCTTAATGCTTTTATAATCACTAAATCTCCTTTTTTATACCTTACTCGTTTTTTAATTTTCTTGCTTACTTTTTTCCGTATTTTCTCCATCTTCTTACTCATTTTTTTCTAACATCATAACCTACTTCTTCTATATTACTATTTCTTCTTCGAATCCATGGTCTTTCTGGCTCTATTTTCTTCATTACTGTATTCGGACTTCCATTCAAATACATGTCTATTTCATAAAACATTTCATCCCATTTTGCTTGCTTGGCATATACCAATAATCTTAATATTTTCTCAATGTATTATTATTTATTCGTCCTCTCTCAAATTTTGTTAATTATTTTAACAAATGGTCGATTTCTTTGATATTTTGTATCACAATTTGTTCTATAATATCGACTGATATTATCCTCCTCCTTCATTCTTGGATCTAAATATTGTGCACTGTTGTATATCTGTAATATATATAATTTTTTGCAAAATTTGTTTTAATTTACTTTTCATGTGAATGAAACAATTAAAACATTAGGAAAACGTAGGCGTTGCGTTTCATTTTTAAGAGGTGTTGCACTTTAAAGTATTTAAGACTTAATTTTGCTAAAACGATGTAAATATCGAAAAAAATCGTGGATGATCATATGCCTGAATGCTCTATGTAAATGCCTTTCTAATGACGTGCCACACATGATATATACCCTATTTAAAATTAAGGGGTTGGGAAAGTGGAAGGGAGGGGGTTGACAAATGGCAGATGTCTGTATCGTAAAAATGTGTCCCACTTAGAAGAAAAATCGACGTATTTCATCATTTCCTTAAAATCTAATGAATACTACCAAATATCAGGGTGGACTGTTTTCTATGACCCACTCTGTATATGCATTATATGGATTATACTTTCCATGATATACTTTATTAAGTACTTCTGATTGTTTTACTTCATCCCAAAAATATTCCAAAAATTTAATTTTCAATTCTTCAGTATTTTGAATCAAATTCTTTTTACATTGCCACAACTCATGTCCACTTAGTAAACTATCCTTTTATTTCCTCTATATTCTCTAATCCTATTATTTTGATCATGAATTTCCCAATAAATATTTTCGGATGTAACTTTCTAATATCTCCCTCAAATTTCACGGCAATGTCTAATATTTTTTGTGTAGTTATTATAACTTCTTTATTTTTCTTACATTCCTTCACTTTTTCTATAGTTTCTGCCAATCTTTTCTGTATCCTTCTCGTGATACCTTTTCTTCTACTTCTTGTAGATTCTCTATATTCTCTTCTATTTTCTTCTTAAGTTCTTCTGCCTTTTTCCCAACATCACTTACAAATTTCAGCAACATTTTCCACTTATTAATTCTATATTTCTTTCAAATTTCTTCATGACTCTGCACTCCATTTCTTTAATCTCGTTATTCATTTTTTTATTTTTCTCGAATTTATTCTAAATTCTTTCACTGTTCTTCAAATTTCTCATCTATTCTCTTCATCATTTTAAATAATAATTTTTTCATTCTCTTATTTCCTTCTTTAATGGTTGCTTTGTCTTTACTTGAACTATCCTGTTCTTCTAATATATCATCAATTTTATCTGCATCTTCTGTAGATTCAATCTACTTTCTTATTTCTTGTCTATCTCCTATCAATATTTCTTCCATTCGTTCCCGTTTCCATATTTTGGGTTCTCCAAATTTTTAACTGGCTTATTAACTCCTTTGCCTCACGTTGCAGACGCCAGTTATTGTGATATTTTATATTTTTAATAAATATTTCCATACTTTCATTTGCATTTTTATTTTTAATTGACAAAATCTTAATATTATGACAATTTTCGCTACTTGACACCAAAATCAATAATAACATCTTTCAAAAATTAAAGCCCTCACTGCAAAAACAGATCTGTAAATTTACTGAATATAACGTTGGCAATTTTGTAACCAACGTTAAATTATGTATTTTTTACAATTACAATATTTAAATCATTTGTAATGTATACTGACGCAACAAATTAGGTAATTATACTTAATAGGTTACGTAATATAACTTAATGTATTGTGTAAAATTACATTATATACAATGTAAACAACGCAAAAAAAGTTATGTAGTTGCTATTAATATATCATTTAATTTTACATTAGTTTATGTAAAGAAACTTAATAAATTGTGGAAATATACTACGTATATTATGTGTATAAACTTTATAGATTGTGTGAAAAAGCTTTATAAATTTTGGAATAGTACTTAATAAATTGTTTATATTTACTAAATATTTTAATTTACATTGTAAAAATCGCAAAGGAAAAACAATAATCTTTAAACCTATATTTTGAATTTAATCATATATGACACATTTTGTTCCAACTGAAACCTAAAATTCATAAAATATCTATAATTTCGTATTATTACGTTTATGTAAACAAAATGTGTCTTATTAGAAATAGATTAAATTCCAAATATAGGCTAAAAGTATATTGCTTTTGAGTTTCCGATTTAGAATGTAAAATGTAATTTTTACAATATAAAGTAAAATATCGAATATATAAAAAAATAAATTTAAATAAGATACAGATATTCTAAAAAATATGCAAAAAACGTAATCTTCAATTCTATCTTAAATCTGCAAATTAATTTTTTTGTATATTATGAACTATAAAAATAAAAAAATGTGGAAATGATAAAAAAATTCACATATTTTTATAAACAGTTTATTACATATTTGTAATAAAAACATGAGAATTAGTTAACTCTAACATAAACATTTTTTAAATAAAATAAAAGAGTATTATTGTCTATATAACATTACATTTTTTATCAAATTAAAAACTTTTTTCTTTGTGCCGGTAATTTTTTTGCACTTAGAACCTGAATCAGGATGTATTTTTAAATAATGTCTTTGTAAAAACTCTAATGTAGTCTCTACTGACGAAGAATACTTTAAATTCATTATAAAATACATATAGACGCAGACTTTCATAGCATCTAACAGAGACGTGTATCCTTCTTCATCGATAACTTGTTGGTCAACAAAAACTTTGTAAATTGTGTTTCCATCGAACTCTAAAACAAGACAATTCTAATTAGAATTGGGATGTACAAATACATCGTACCTACTATACTTAAACTTACTTGTTTCAGTTCATTATCAGAATCTATATGAATCAAATTAGAGGTGCAGTCAGAATCTAAATCACTAGCTGCTTTTTCATTACTGCTATGATTTGAATTTTGGGCATTATTTTGAATAGTATCATTTGTCTGGAAATGATTCCTTGTAACATGACTTCTAAATGTATGAATATTTTTAAACAGGGCAATTCTACCGCAAATATTATTCATAGTACACAAAATTTCACAGTTCTTTTGAAAATGCTTGTACACGTGTTTAAATATTTCATACCCGTGAAAAGTTTGGAAATTACAGACAGAACACTTTATTATACTCGTATTATGAACATCGTTTGAATGAATATCGTAATGATGCCGTTTAACATGTTTAAAATTATTGTATTTTAGAAATTTTAGAAGGCAACCATTATGTTTACATACAAACGAAGCCCACGGCCAATTTCGGTGTAAATATTGATGTAAATCATATTTTCTCACTGTTACACATTGAAAATTGCAAATGTTACAAATAAACATAATTAAAATATGGTACTTACTTAAACAAACAAACACTAAACCTCAAATAAATAGACTTTATTGTTATTCCGTTAATCACAATCCTCCAGCGTTCTGCCTACTTTAAGTAACAATTAAAACATTGCATCACTTCGGGTCGAGACAGGTTTGAAGCTACTGCGCAATTGCACTTTTTTACAATATAGATTGTGTAACATAATATTCACAGTAATTATTAGGTTTATTTACAGCATCATATGTTGAATTACAAAATATATTATGTAAAATGTTTATTCCAATGTAAAGTTCCAATAATAGTGTAATTTTACCAAAATCTGTTTTGTAAGGTTACTATGTAAATAGTATTTACATTATTAGATGGGTATTTAATACATTTACCTAATATATTTGGTGAAGTTTACATAATATGTATAGAACATTTACAGATTTTTTTTTCAGTGCTCCACATTTTATATAAAAAAATTAATAGAAACGCAAACCCAATAACATAACAATATTTAACTATATCAAATTAAATCGATATATTAACAAACTTGCAGTAATTCACTGAGCATAGAGAATTTCTTTTTAACATGATGCAAAAATAATTAGGAGGAGGAGTATAGGTAACCCATAACAAATTGATATTAGTTTTTTAAGTGGGCTTTAAAATCATAGTAAAATATAGGGAGTTCCATTGTACTCGCATTGTTGTAAATTTCCATCCATATTTCTAATTCGAGTACCACTTATTTGTTGAGTTATTGAGCACGTCGCGGCAATACTAAATTATAACATAGTTATATCTCCAAAAAATCGGAGATCAGTTAATTGCTATTACGATGTAGAGCCGGTTCTGTGAATATATCCACCATTTATACACAATATCAGGTTCTTTGTTAGGAAATACACATATCTACCTATATTATAAAGGATATGGTGGCGATATTAGTCTTTGTAACTCCGGTTGCTCGTGTACAAAGTTGATATAAATGTAGCGGCGTAACTGAAGCGCAAGCCACCACAACAAAGTGGAAAGCTTTGACAGAAGAACGCGAACGTCTAATTTAAACGACTCAAGCATTCGCACAGACTACACCCGAACTAAATTGAAATTCGCTTTGTTATCTCAAGCTTAACTTTGATATACTCATCTTTCATTTATCTTATTCTTCAAGGGTAATAGAAGAATTTCCATATAGTGGTTTCTATGTAGTAGTCATTTTACCGTTCAGGTTTTTGTAAATATTTATTTCTTGCCATTACTTTCCAGCTAAAACATTAAAAAAAAATGTAGATATTTTTGTAGTAAATTTTAGAAATTTCGTGATCTACATATGTCATATTTATTCAAATCAAATTTAGGAAACTAAAAATTAACTTGATGCATTTTTCAAAACTCCACGGGGAAAGGATTTAACAGCAATGATCTAGATTACTTCTCTACAATGTTACATGTATTTCATTGAAAGAATATTCATGAAAGAAAAACAGTCTTGAAAGGAAGTGACCCAACTTTCACGACAAAAAATGCAATTTTAACCGTGTATGTTTAAAATTACGTATTTGGAAATGTTATTATATAATTTAATTAAACTAACTAAAAAAAAGTAACTCAATATTTTCATTAAACATACTAACAGAACACGTATACAAGAGGGTTATATATTACGTTATCTTTACGACGGAACGTTTGGAGGATGTTTAAGAGTGAAGAAAACGTTGCAGAGGATACATAAAAGTTTCTATTGTGTGAACTGCTCTGCTATGTGGTGAGTAATGGACCACACGTTCAACAAAAAGTATAGCAAAAAAATAATATACTCATAAAATAATAATAATATCCTTAAAGTTAGGACTGAAATGCAGAGAAACTAGTCGATTGACTAATAATATTTTTTATTTTAGAAGTATAAGAATTCAAAATATTTTTCGAACTTATTGTCACTACGCTGCTTTACTGTTGTTAACTTTTCTCCTTCAATTTCATATTATAATTATACTTCCCAAGATCTCCTTAGAGAAGAACAGAAGCAAGTTCCCATAACATTACAAGTGATTTTGAATTTAAATTGCTCTCCAATATCCTTTATGAATTCTACAATAATTAATTATTTAAATACTATTGGTTTGCATCCAAAAATCTAACAATTATTTCTGATGTTTTTGAAGATAAAAGTCTAGAAATTTTGGGTTGTTATTACAGGAAACCAGTGAACAATTGAACAGTGTATCTCACACCGCACCATCAGGTTAAGCGCCGCTCTCAGCCACGCCCACTCCAAGATTTTAAATTACACCCCGTATTTTTTTTGGTTGATGTTGAAAAAACGCTATTTTATCGATATCCCGATGTAAAAAAACTCGTTACTTACATCATGAAATTTGTAAGATATTTAAGGGCGTCGTATACCTATCCTGAAAAACCGATATCTTTGTTATTTAAACTCGCCGGTTTCAATGTAACATTGTAAAAATGTCTATTTTGGGGGATGATGCTTTTTTCATGTTATATTTTTTTAACGATTTCAATCTGCCATAAGATTAAATTAAAGGAAATGCACTCTTGTAACATTCAACTACACTAAGAGTTCGGTGACGCAGATTTCAACAGAAGAGTCGAATTTTCTGAAAAAATGATAGATTTGATTCGGCAAAATAGAAATGTTTTGGAAAGTAGTTATTTTCTACAGTTAAAAAAGTTGCTTATACTTAAATGGTCTTGTGAATAGACATACTGTCGATATTAGCGTGTCTTAAATCCCCACATTTTTCGAGAATACCATACATACAAAATTAATATACATACATATAGGCTGGAATTCTTAATAACCAAGTAATTGGCCCGATATTCTTCCAGTAAAATTTAACTGGACCTAGGTACTTACTTATTATATAGTGTCTGGAAGAAAACTTGAATGAAATAGCAGCGATTTTGTGTTCATGTGCTTACTTTCTTCTTTCGTCAATCCGGTTTCCGACAGACATTTTATACTGTTCTCGAAGTAGTGTCGAGCCGGTGTGTGATTTTCTTAAAATTTTTGTTCAGTTTTCCTGATTTCGCTAATTTGGCGTTTATTTTCGACTTTGTATCGAATGTTATATTTCAGTTTCCCACAATTAGTGGGCTCAATTCTTTTGTCCACATTCAATTCGGCCTGTAAGAATATTCTTGCAACCTTTCTCAAGCCTCTATGACCATGCGTGGTGCACTATTAGTTTTTTGACATCTTTTTGGAGTCCATAAGTACTTAGTGGTTTCTTTTTCATATTAACCTTGGGATAAATTTGACTTGCCTCTTTCTTTAATTTTGGATGTTCAGGTGAGTGGAGTGGATTGATTGGTTGACATTACTGATCCTACCCTCAATCTTTCTGTACTTATTTCCTGCTTTTTTGGGAGCTGCTGGTGACAACTTGTTTACTAACAACTTGTTTATTAACTGTGTTTAATTTTTCTTACTATATAATGTTTTATTTCATTATCACATTTAATTTTTCTGTTTTCACTGATGTATTGATTTTCATTCCAGTTAAATAAAATTTTTTAGGTAAGTTTGTTAGACTTTTGTAAAAATCTTCTTCTGTCGGTGCCGTATGAGATGTCCCTAACGTTTCCAATTACATTGGCGTGTTGTTCACGGTTTTTGGCTAATCTAAATAGTCGTACGGTACTGCGTACTCCGGTTCAATCGCAAATGTTCTCCAGCCGTGACATTCGCCTCCTTCCAATTCCTCTGCGACTCTCGATTTCATTATAAATTGAAGGATTTTGTATTGGTCTCCTCTAAGAACATGCTTTAGATATGATATTTTTCTTATTTTAATAGTTTTAAGTAATTCAAGATCGACATTTGCTCTGTTTAACACTGCTTCGTTGGTTTGTATAGATGTTAGGATCTTTGTAGCATTCTTCTATGTAACTAGACCAAATATAACATTTTATCTTTTTTTTGCGCAATTTTAGGTCAGAAAAGTCGTGCGAACTATTTTAATTCTGCATTTAATCTCTTTATCTAGTCTAGTTCTCTAGTTGTTTGTTTGGTCTATCTGGAAGGAAGCATCGACGTGTGATTGGTGACAATACCATAAATTTTGTCTCGGTGACATTTATTTTTAGACCCATTTCCCGTCCTCTCGTGTTTAAACAATCCAACAACTCTTGAAGGCCCTGGATACTATCGTGTAAGATGACCGTGTCGTCGGCATTTCGAATATTATTAGATATTATTAGTCAGGTCAACATTGATCTTCACTCCAAGGTCTTTATCATGCAATGCCTGTTTGAAAATTATATCGGAGTAGTTGTTGAATAATAACGGGGATAGAATGCATCCCTGTCTGACGCTTCGTTGAATGCAACATTCGTCGGTTAGTCGTCCATCAATTCGAACCACTGTTTTCTGCTTCCAATACAAGTTTTCTATAATACCCAGATATCTACCGTCGATTCCCGAGGTTCTTAATAGGTTCAAAAGCATTCCATGCTGAAATATACATAAATATCTTTAAATATATTTAAGGCAAAAAGTGTCTCACATAATGCTTGTATTTAATTTACACTATTATAATATTGTTAATAATGATCAGACCTGAAGATGACTTTCTAAAAGTCGAGTTCGAGTTTCTTTTGATCAATTATTCTTCAAATCGTTAAAAATGTTTTTTATTTAAATGTAAACGGTGAACATTTTGAGCATTTAATTTAACTAAATGGTGAATAAATCTTGTTTTAAGTATTTCCATGGCTAACCTATGATTTTTCGGAATTAATAATTTCTGATATCTGGAACTTTCACCTTTAAATATCTGATAAATTTCACGATGTAAGTAAATAGTTTTTCATATAAAGATATTAAGAAAATTGCGTTCTTTCAAAATCAACCAAAAAAATACAATGTCATTTAAAATCACCAGAGTGGGGATGGCGGCGGGCGGCGTGTGACCCATTGATATACACTATTCATTGTCCCCCTATATCTCAAACAACCACCCCAAAATTTCAAGTTTTTATCTTAAAAAACACCATAAATAATTCAATATGAACACCTGGTATGATATTGATTGGCATAGAGAAGCATGCTTTTACATGGGCTCACTAATTGACGTTTTCAATATAACAAAGAGTAGGCTCGAACCATGAGTTTGATTTAAAGTTATGATTTCTTACTTTGTCTTCGAGACGTTGCTCCTTATTTCAATCAAGCAGGGGATCAGAAAATATTCCGATCTTTAAAGGGTGATTCATGACTACGTAGTAAAACAAACATACATTTTTTAAATGGGTCACTATTTTCTCATATTTATATTTCTCTCATAATCCCCAATTTCATAATATAAGTTGTATAAACTTATGCAGGGTATAAAGAGTATTTACCATTTTTATATTGAAATCGCTATGAAATAAACAATCTGTACGTGAAGAAGTAGTAAATAAATAAATTTAATATATGAAATAAGTTTAACGATATGCTCTAATTTTCAAACTAACTGAAACAGAAATCATTAACGAATATCTGTATAAGGGTAAACTAAAAAAGAAAATTACGATTTTCTCATTTTTTTTGTTCATCTACCTTTCTATTTTTTATTTCCTCAAGAGACTGTGTGAGGACTTTCATTTTCCTCCTCAATATTCTACGCCACTGTCGTAATCGTTGTTTTAAAGGGTATTCCTGCCGAAAAATATAAGGTTTTTTCCTATTAATTTCATGTTAAATAAAAGTAATAAGAAGTCTTAGATGCACCTTATCTGATTTTCCCTAAGTTTGATAAGAAAAATGACTAATCCAGCGTGAATTAAATTAATTTTGAAGGTTTATATTGGTTTCTTAATTCTTATAATCAAATTTAGAGAAATCGATGAAAACCATATGAGAAGCGCCTAAGGAATATAGGAACTTTATACCTTATACAACATAAAATAATGGGGTGTCCTAACATGCATAAACGTTTTGCCAACTTTGAACAAAAAATATTAGAAGGTATCGTAACAGTGAGAAAAATACACTTTAATTTCTAAGAGGAATATTTTACTTAGGTATTTTATGTTAAAATTGTTATTTTGTGGGTCAAAGATTTTTCAATTAAAATAGTGACAATTATATCTAGGCCCATGGCTTCAAAATCTAGTTATCGTCCTCTCAATTTGTTCTCGATACTCTTTACTATTTTTATCCATTTATTGCTGTCTACTGCTGCGGTTTGCCATTTCTATATTCCTATCATCCTGCACTGTTTCCAACTATTTTTTCTTTTGCCTCCTACCCCCTATTCTCAGTCATTTATGTGTTAAATGGTTTTTGCCCATTCGTTCAACGTGTCTTAGCCATCTTATTCTTTGCGCACTGATCAGATGAATTATTGTTGCTTAATTAAATTTATTTGTTAATTCTTGTCTAGTTTCTCTATGAATCTTTAATTTCCCCATATATTCCATCTTCTTAGTTCCTTCATCACTCCTGGTGCTTTGGTTCCTTTCCCCATTCTGCGCTCTATTTCAATCGTTTATTCGTTTAGTTTAGTCACTAAAGCCCTGAGTATTCAAATTGGATTAATTCTTCGAAACTCTATTATCTATTTTTATTGATTTTTTCTTTTAGCTTTTTTACGTTTATTTTTGTCCTACTCTTAGATATGTCGTTTTGTCCTGATTAATTCTTATCTCATATCCTCTTGATTACTCTAATAATTTTTTTATTTTCACAATAATGAAAAACAAGTATATGAATATATTAAGGAGCATAACTTTTTATAAGGGCTAGAGCGAATTTTTATTTAGATAAGCTTAATATACATCCAAAAAGATTGCATTCGAAAACAATGTATGTGTATCATCGGCTCTTTAGTCAAAAAAAATATGTACCTGTATTTCGTCACTTGTAAAACAACCTCTTATTATATTATTTTTCTGTTAATCTAACCGCCTCCTTTCTTTCCATCAAGTGTTGTCTTTAGAAACAGGTCATTAGTTTAAGCGGCAGCCGAGGCAAATCCGTTATTCAACGCAAAGCAAAAATACGTATGTGTAAAAATACTCTTTGCTCTCTTAGGTGTTTAAAAATAGTAAATAAATGAATTTCATAATCACTATTAAAGGGTTTGGAAATTTAGTTCTTTTTGTTTTTTTTTTTGATTGTATTTTTGACAATATTTTCATAACAATTATAAATATTTTTTGGTATTTTACGACACTACAACCACATTTAACAAAGAACAATTTAATTCTAATCTAAATTAGTAATATACAGACAGCTTAATTTAAGATTTATTCAGCTATATTTTTAAAATTAGATACACTAAGTTTTAAGTGTATAATGCAATCTAGGTCTTGTCCTCTTCATTTAAACTAACTCAAAAGTTTAGTGTTCTCATTTACATGTTGATGGAACCGTTCTTGAAAGTTCTTGACGAACTTCTTGATAGTATTGGCCGGTCGCATTTTTTTCGTTGAGGTCTCGTTCTAAGTCACTGTTCTTGCAATATGAACGATAGATCTCAGTATTTTATTTTAAAATCTTTGAATGATTCAGACGTTTGATTCAACAACCCCATAACTGTGTGCCGTAGATGCATACAAAGTGAACTTTCTTTATGTGAGCCAATAGGTATATTTTTCTATATCTGATGGACAGTCTTTCTATTTTTTTTATATGAATGACCCTTCCAGTTTTATATAATTTGGGAAGTTACATGAAACATACTTTAAAGAAAAATGTTAAGTTAAGAAAATGGTAGAAAGAAACCCGACGAGCGTATAAACCGGTGTTGTATTTATCTCGCTAAAAAGATCACCGAAGCCATCGACTTCATTATCAAGAACAAGTATTCTGAATTCTTAGGAAATACTTGTCTCGTTTTTAATTGAATATTTAAACTGCTTTGATAATGCCGAATAGGTACTTTACTTTGACCTTTGTGTATCATTGATGAACATTTTTTATTAGGGAAACAATAATTTATTTTGTACTCTGGTCGCTATATAAAAGATAAGTGTTATAGTTTAAAGTGGTTAAATATTATTTTTAATTCGTTTATATAAAAATAAAAAAGTGATTCATTCATATTTTTGTATTATTAATATCAACATGATTTTGGCGTTCTTAAAAACAATTCGATAAAAGTACGTTTTTTTTTATTACAACAGTTCTCTAAACAATTATCTAAAAAGGGTCTTTTTATTATTATTATTATTATTATTATTAATCATTATTAAAACATACTCGAATTGATTTTCAAATTTATGTATTATGCATTAGAATATATAGAATTTTGTTGTAAAATATTAATTTTCGGAATAATCAAATTTAATATATATAACAGTAATCTGACTTATTTATAGTCCATCGCGAAACATAAACATTTACCGGAAGTTCGGGCCGTGATTAGCCGTTTGTTTTTAAAATCCGGACAGGTGTACTTTGTCAACAGCCAAAATATGGACCCTTGCCAGAAAGTTGAAAACATTAAAATCTCCTTTAACATTAATAAGTTTTATTTTGATTTTAAGATAAATATAGAAATTTGGATTTAAGCAAGTAGAACTTATTTAAGAATTTCACTAAAAAATACATAATTGTTTTGACCTATAAAACAATTATGTTCAGTTAAGCACCGAAAGGGACACATGAATCTACCACTCATATGAGATGTACACAAAATTTTTGATATTTTGATAATATCTCCAAAATATGTAATTGTTCCGTATGTCCCGTCACCTAGGTTGTTTTGGAAAGATCATGTTAACGGCAACCTTTTCCTCCTTTTTATTAATTAACCTATTTATTAGATGTAATGGGTTATTATTTGAGGTAACGATTTGTTTTATTATATTAATTTCCCTTTTAAAATCATCCTTACTCATTGGTGTTGAAAAGGCTCTATGTATCATTATAAGCTGCTAATTTATGTGACAAAGTGTGATTTGAGCTAAAGGGATATTCATATTTATATGAGTTGGTTTACGATAAATTGAATATTGAAGATTACAGTTTACTCTTTTGATATTTATATTTAACAAATTATAAATATAATTAAGAAATACGTTCATGTAACCAATTCTGAATATATGCCTTTTTTGAAGTTATTGAAGGTACTTAATTAAAAATCGTACTATGGTAACTAGCATTGTCCATAATGATTATAGCTGGTTCTTCTAAATTCGTCATCAGCTGATATTCAAACCAATGTAGCAAGATATCTCTGTTCATCTCGCCATGGTAATCCTAATCCTGGGTTTTTGATGAAAATATCATCTTTGCTCCTGTAATAAATTCAGACGAAGAACCGGCATGCACCACTATATACTTACAATAAAAAAAATAACACTTTATTATTTAATTTGTTCTTTTCATTATGCATATTAAAGAAATGTTCCGTCAAGCAATTATAAAAAAAATTTGGAAAAATGTACTACTTTAAACGGAAAATTTCAATATAGTTATACATTGCACCCCCTACTTTATTTTTTCTCAGGAACATCCAACTGTACCATTTATAAAGATATACGTCTCATCCAAAAAAACAAACTGATACAGGCCTTTTATTTTCATATTAATATACTAATGTTGAAAATGTACAGAGCAATATGTGGTAACTCCATTAAACCACGACATGGGTCATGACTCATGATTCTTATATTTAAAACCCATATTTTTTAATACTTTCGAAAGTGATATTGTACCACCATTAAAAGTATCACGAACCTGGCGTTTTCCTTTTAAATTTTTTAAGGTTGCGTGTTCCTCTAAAAAAATACTTTATGTTATGTGTGAAAATACGGTTTTAAAAATACTCACTGTTTCTGTACATTTCATAAATAACATTTCGGATAACAATTTAATCAAAAGCATGAATTGTAACAACTGGTTTTTACAATATCGATTTTTTGTTTCACCTTTATTGTTTTTGGCTGCGAGATGATTAACCATTGAAAAACGCAATTGCAAGGAATCTGCAACTCTCTGAAATGCAAATTATATAATTTAGAACAGCATACTGAAGTTTCATAAACCTAATCCAACTCATAATTTTATTTTAAATACTAAAAGTTTCTATAGAAAATACTCGGTGTTTACTTACGTCTCTTACAGCAGTAAGTGGAAGTAATGGACCTCGATTTTGGCGTTCGCGTTCAAAATAGTTTGTTAAGTCCATTACCATTTCCTGGGAAGTACTACTTAAATGAGGAATGTCATAATATCGATAAATGGATAAATATTTTGGCAACGTTGTAAAGTATTGCCAACTTTAAAAATTTAATTTCCTCTGTCTGTTAAGTGTAAATCGCTTTTATTCTTATTCTTTTTTTGCTATTCTGTTGACTATAAAAATTTCAAGTTTATTGTGAAAGACCTATATATTTGATTTTTCTTTAATGCGCCAGGAGGACGTTTTCACGACGTTTTCAGTAGTGTTAACAAACTACTGGCGTTATTATCAAAAATAAAAAAAAAACGTTTTAACTGTTGTTATACTGATTATTTCTGTCATTACTTTGTGGAATCATTATAAATATAAAAGATAAATAATACTTATCTTGAATTTCCACAGTGTTCCAAAGCGTTGTAATATGTATTCAAGTTTACCTAAGTTTCGGTATTTTGACATACCATTTTCCAAGACAGAAAAATAGAAATTCAAGATAAGTATTATTTGTCTTTCCATATTTATTATGATATGACTAATTTCCATCAAGTAAGAGTAGAAACAATTAATTTAATAAAAAGATAAAATATAGTTATCTTAAAATGCAACTACTATAAGTTTTATCTTGTGAACGGATCTGTAACTTCTTTTCCTACTAGTCTACATGCAGAAAGCTTCGAACTCAACACGAATGTTTTTAGCCCTCACTTAAAAGATGTCAAGTAAATTAAAAAATCACGGTTATAACTCATTATAAACGATAAAGATGGCGCTCTAACATCTGTTTATTTCAAATAACTTCAAAACGGTTCTTTTAACTGACAACAATCGGTACATATATTTATTTCTTCAAATGTGCCCAATTAAATAGCAAGAATACGATTTTTGAAATGTAGTAATAAGCGGCTCGTGGAATATGGAAACTTTTATTCATAATTTTTTCTCAAAATGTCTCCATTTTCCCATAATATTAAACAAATATCGACATTTTTACAAAAAATGGTACTTTTATTTGAAATCAATTTAAACTTTTCTGCGTCTATGCATACATTTTCATTGACTAACATATACTTTTTTTAAATTATAGATGGCTCCGAATTTTTTTTAATGTCGAAATTTATAAAATATTGTGTCATAATTGCGACATTTTGGAAGACAAAAATTATTAATATTCTATACCCCACCCAAACGAGTAGCTTATGACTATAATTAAAAAATTGTATTCAGGCAATTTGATTGGGCACATATCAAAAAAGAAAGAAGAAATTAATATTGTTTAACAAAAATTTGTTTTGAATTTACCTAAATTAAAGTGATGGTTAGAGGGCTCTCTTTAAAGAGCTCCCTCAGAAAACATTTACAATCTGGCGTGAGCGAAGTATAAACAAGATCAGAATTAGAAAAGTGAGAAACGAGAACTACCTACAAAGTATTGAAATTTTGAATTTTTTTTTCTATGAAGTTACTTTCTGGACACCTTGTACATGGGTTATTTGAAACCACCTGGGCGACCTCCATCCACAGTTAAAGATTGAACCTTTCACTGTATTAAACGGTTTTCTACTTATTTTAGAAACTTAAAGATTTTTTTCAATAACAAAAAAAGGGCTGCGATCTTCAACGAAATGCTTAAAAATAGATGTTCCGCGTTTTATAAACACTCACTTGGGAAATAAGTTATATTTGATATATTAAGGCCTTAGTTTCAGTGTATTTTAATGTATAAGAAACAGGGGTTTACTAGTTCCAACTTCGTTTAAATTTTACTAAATGAATGAAAATTAAACTTGTGTAGCTTATAGTATACTATTTAACGAATGAAGTCTTATTATTTTTCATGTGACCTGTTATGTAATTAAGATTAAAAAAAACAGAAAAAGTGATTTTCACTATTGAAGATAAAAAGTATATAATATATAGTAAATATTTTAAAATTTTAAAAATATTTGATAAATGTTTTCGTCATAAAGGAGATTTGTTGAGTTCATGCATCCATAAAACAGGTACTACAATTCGTATAACGTATAAAAATGATGTAGCCCCAGTTCTTTCTTAAAAAAATACATTAAAAATACTCGATCTACACAGAAATAGCGGTTTATTACTATTTTTCCTTGCCAACATTCCAATATTACTACAACTTTTTTTTATTGTATTGTAATATAACGTAATTTTACTATTATTTAGAAATTTAGATAGACCTGCAATTATTACATACTCTCAACGTTCTGAAGCGTGAATATTCTTCTTCTTCTATTCATGTAACATTAAAATGCGGAATAATTTAATAAAAAATAAAAAGTATCTTGAGTTTCTAGGAAGCTTGCGCAAAATTAAAATCTTACTATCTGGAACTAAGACAAAGCACAAAGGAAATCGGATGCGCAATTAATTTACTTAATTGCGGTTTGCTTTGCTCATTATTTTATAGGTTAATACGATTGTTTCGAAGGTATAACTATAATGTACATAAAAGTCAATATATTTAATTCAAAATTATGTGTGATCCATAATTCCCTTATTCTTTATAATATGGAGTGTACAAAAATTATTTAATATCTTAGTTCTAATTCTGGTTTCTCTTCAGTGCTAATATATCTTTTGCTTTTCGCTTTTTACTTTTGGAAATAGTGGAAAATAATGACGGGATTACATATATAAAAAATATTTTTCTATGTTTACCATAAAAAATTATTTTTGTTTTAATAAAACAAGTTCCGACTATTTTTTGGAAAAAAAAAGAACAATGCGTCGAAAACAAATATCATTGTTATTTGAATTTACAATATAAGACCTATTTGTCAAATTTCTTATTTTTTCCTCTTCAAACACTTTGTATTGGGACATGATAGATCAATAGTAAAATACGCGATTTCGAACTATCTGAATATTCCACATTTACGTATGCCGCTTCAGCCCTGTATATCTTATAACTATATTCATTCTTCAGGTCTTCTCACTATTTATAACTATCTACTTCTATCTTTCTTAAAATGTAATGCAGAGATAATATATTCATTTTTTATTGTTTCAGGTATGTATTAGTAAGGAATGATTTTAAATAGAGTAAGTAATGAAAATTAATTATAATATTCAAACAGAACAATTTAAATCTTACTCTTCTGAATATTGATAGAAAAATCCATAATAATCTTTACCGCAGTCATGTGTTGCAACCTTTGTAATTTTCTAATTTGAAAAAAAAACATAAAAAAAATTAACTTAATAAACCGTACAATAAAAAATATTTTAATTTCAATAAACCCAGAAATCAAAGATTGAATGTGTATATAATAATGCAATTTTTATCATTTTTCATATTACTTACATTTTTATTGCTTTATAACAATATGTCTTGGTTGTTTAAATTTTTTTATTGATATTTGATACTTGAAAAACCCACATGTTAATCGAAAATTTTAATAAACTAGAAATAGCCTTGCTCTCGGGATGGCAACATTTTTAATTTATGACGATTATATAAATGAATAATATATAAATACTTTTAAAACAAAACCAAAAATGATATAATAAATGTTTCATATCAAAAAGGTTGTTTGCAATGGATTGAACCCAGCGTCAATTTTATTGAATCGAAACAAATATTTTCCGTTAATTATATATAAAATTTTGTTCACATATTATTACAATACATATTTGAAAGAATAATGAATGAATAATATTGTTTGAATTCGTTTTAAAATACAATATATTTAATATAAACATAAAACAAAATTTTAATTACGAGATAAAGCATATTTTTCTTTAGCTGAATTACTGATTTTTTTTAATCCAAGTCATAATTTCAAAATATCTTCTACACATACAATTACTGGAATCTACCTTCTGCTTTAAATAAAGAAATCCAGCGGAGTAAGACCTGGCAACCTAGCTGGCCATTCAATGAATCCCCTTCTCTAAATTCAATGATTTGGAAATAATCCATTTCAAAACTCAGAACGTTTGAATCATAATGAAGGGTAACTCCAATTTGATCGTACCATATATATTTATTTGGTAGGTTCCGATTATTACCATTTGGAAATTAATTCGTCTATTTGCTGCTTTAACATATCTAAACATTTTACACGACTCAGATTTCTTTTTGTAGAGTTATTTAAAATCATAAGTATACGCCAATCGACAAAATAATATTGACGAATTGTGTATTGTTTAATAATTATTTAGAAATAAATGTTTCAAGTTTTTAATTTTTGTTTTATACATAACTGGAGTTAAAAACGTTTATTAAAAATAAAACGTATGTGTTTTGTTATATTATTTTTTTAAATCTCCACTAATCACATAAAAAAATATGCTATTTGTGTAACAATCCCATAATCAGCCAATAAATAACATTTTTTCACCATTTTGTATTTTTTAGCATGTTGGAGGTACTAAGTTGGAAGCATAATTATTTTTTAAGATAGTGACACTTTTTCCAAAAAAAGTTGGCCACATCTGGATTATTATAATGTGTCCTGGTAGCAAAATTTGATAAAAAAATTTAAATTATAACTGGTTGCTCTCCAAATAAATTACAAATTACTGATCTAAATATTTTGGAATACCCTATTTTAAATCATCAATTTATCTTCCGTAAACTGTAATATTAAATTACCTGTTAGTTTTTTTCAAGTTCTTAACAGAATCCTGGATACAGCTAAATAACCTGTACTATTATTCTAGACGTATGGTTGTTTAACCTTACAGCATAAACTGATCCCCGAGTTCAAACTAGAGAATTATTTTCTAGTCCTCAAAATTTAGTAAAAAATGTATACCTAGATAGATACGGAACAGAATTGAAAACCAAAAAGATAAAACCCCTTAAGAATTAAAATGAAATCTAATTTCTATTGTTGCTTTGATATAAAATAATTAACGTACATACTCATATTCTGAAGTTCCAGTGTGACTCATAATATTTGTAGTTGTTAAATTATGTTTGGTTCTTGAGATGTAACACTTATTCAATAAATAAATGCACCATTTATTATAAAATATGTCACGTATTTTGCGTACCTTTATATAAAATATTTATCTCAAAACAATGAATACCATAGTAAACCAATTGTAATTAAAGGACAAGGGAAATCACTGTAATAAAATGATTGTTTATATATGCTTCTCAAATGTAAATAGAAAATTGTAAATTATTTTTGGTATTAAAACCTAATCTAATAATATAACCAGAATCTCGTCGTCGAATATTTTGTCGGTTTAGGTCTTCTTTCTACCTGTTTCGCTTCACCATCGTTTTATCGGGCGTCATATACTGTCTTCCCGGATGTTGATACCTTAGCATTTTCTCTGGTATTCTATCTGGCATTGTTTCTACATGTTCTTTCCAGTTATTTTTGTACGGTTTTACTTTTTCTTCTAGTGGTGTTATATTTAATTCGTTTCTTATTATTTCGTTCCTTATTCTCTCTCTTCTAGAACCACAACCTATGATTACATTTTACTTGAAAAAAAAATATAACTGTTAATTTAACAAATCTACTATTTATTTCTTGTCACATGTCGTGCTAGATAAAATGATTTATCTTAAAAGAGAGACAATAAATATTATTTCATAAAATTATTAACAAAAGTGTTATTTAAGAACAAAGAACATGTATGTTTTATTTTTCGAATGAGTCCCAATATCTACAAAAAAATTCTATAAAAAATACACTTAATTATTTTCAATTCAATTCAATACAAATATTACTTAAAAACGGAAAATTAAATTAAATAAAAAGAATGACAATGAATCGGGAAAAATTGAAAAATGAAAAAACTAATTGTACAACTTCGACGATGTAATGACATAAATATAACGAAAAAAGAAGTATAGTCTATAGACGCGAATTTAGAAGAACTAGATGTTATTTATAATTATTAATATTTATTTTATAACAGCTATACAATAGTTAATGGGACTATGAAATGACAGTTTTTGCTTAACAATAATTTTTAGAATGTAGAAAGAACATAAGTAAAATACAAAACTAAGTCTTGGCCTTAAATAAGACAAGTACGTGATCAATATATTATAAAATCTTAAAACTAGCAAAGGATGTTGACAATGATATTAATATTAAAACTCGAACATTCCAGAACAATGTTTTGCAAAACATGGTTAATACATCGTGATGTATTCTCTACATTTTCAACTTTTCAACGATTGGGCAATCGAAATCTAAACGGAAAATTAAAAATTGGAGAGACTGGGATTATTTGTTTTTGTTAAACATTAGGACCTTGATTTTCTTCTAGTTATTAAATTAATCGGTTGGACATTAGAAGGAAAAAGAGTGTTAAATATCAGTAAAATACACTGATTTTTTATTAAATGGCATTTGAAATAAAGTAAGTAAGAGAATCTGTCCTTAATCTTTGTTATAACTGGCGTGAAATCCGTTAAACAGATTTTTTAGACTACTTAGTAGTGGTCGGTTTACCAATAAAAGAATCTTAAGAGTTTCAATGGATTTTTATTAGTTGATCCGTATTTGATATAATTATTTCAAACACAAACAGGTATTTTATTAGAGAAAACTGCTTTAAGTCTTACATACTTAATTAACCGTAAATTAAAAAATTTCAAAGTAATGTAATTTTAGTAGATGTTTATTGGTTGATATCAATTTTGAAACTAATTGAAGTATTTCTTCGGTTTGAGTTTGCGTAAATCAATTATGTGTTTTTTTGGGATTTTGCGGTTTTTATAGATATAAAACTTGAAGCCGCCTTGATAACAAACGAAAATGATCCACATCTGATTTAATCCCCACGTTTTTTCAAAAATTAGTTGTAACAATTGAAAAAAACCCTAAAAAATTATTGATTTAGTTAAATATTGATCATTAGTTGGACAACATGCAACCTTCCTGTTGGATTATATCCTTCTCCTGGCATAATCATCTTAGTTAACGCACTTGGTGCACATAAATATTATAGCGTTTAGGAAGGGAGCAAATCAAATAATTGTATATCAATTGTAAGTGGAAATATACCAGTAAAATTTTTACATCTTCGGTAGTGCACTATATTTTTTCTTAACTGAAAAAAAATTGTAAACTGACCAACTGTAGTTATATTATTTTTGATCAAACAACATTTTTTTTTTTTCATTTTCTTGTTCTTGGACATCAAAATAGTGTATAGAAAATTTAATGAAAATATAAAGTATTCTGATACTTTAGATTTAAAAAATTAATTAGCAAATAGAAAACTTAATAGAAAATGATTCATGTTTTAGGTTTATTTTTCTGCAACATGTCAAATATAGAAATTACCTTAATTGTCTAATTTCCATCTTAGGTCCTACCAATTATCGTTAAGTGCCGACAACTTTTAGGTTTGCACAGTACGCCAATCGGAATGCAGAAATACATAAATAAATTTTTACATTTTTATAATTTGTATATCCTATATTAATCATTTATAATACTGGGTGCAGAAAATATATTTGTCCTCAAATTTTTAGATTTACTATACTGAAGTATTATTGTCCAATATCCAATGTTCAATCTCAAATTAGCAAATATTTATTTTTACTGTTATAATAATAAATAGTAGTTTCTTCCTTCTCTCGTTATTACTCTTTTTATTTAAGATATAAATAAAATTTTATTTAGTACATCTTAGTTACTAAATAGTGAAATAAAATTCTAAGATCTTAAATTCAAATAATTACTCTCCGGAAATGATACGTTATTATACTTTTACGTATGTTTACTGATGTTTTACAAAACTTACAAAAAAATCAATTTTAATATATTGCAAAACCAAGTAAATAAATAATTCTCTTTAAATGGTTTGAAATATGTTGTCGTGTGTTACAGGAACGCTGACTGCTTGATTTATTGTCATTAGAAATCACGAAGAGAGATTCAACAATTATCCATCAATCAACACATTACTTCATGATCATGTTAAAAATATAAACTACAATTTCTTAGGAAAATTAGAAAAAGTGTTAAGTTTCACAATTCTTACAATAAACTCATTGGCGGTATTTGAGGAAAGAAAAAGGTACAATGCGGGAAAATTTATTTATATGTATAAAACAAGACATATATCTTGTGACAATAAATTGATTACCATTTTTTTATAGTTTTTAACATAAAAAATTAATATTTAGAAGAAAAAAGAAAAAATATTTTTACTTTTTTAGATAATCCAGTAGATAATGTAATTTAATAATCGGCACTATATTGAGTTTCAAAATTTTTATAATAATGGCAGACATGTGGTCAGTTTTACATGTATAAGGCTTTGAAATTAACCATACATTGGCTTTTGTAGCCAATTTGCCTTTCAAATAATTGCGATCAAAATAATGTAAACACTATAGTAAAATTGATATATTTGTACGGGCTTTAATTGAAATAACATAATCGTATTTATGAAATACAACTTTTAATAAAATATTATAATAATAGAATACTTTCGATCCTTAAATTAATTTTTGTTATAATAAAAATTTAAATACTTTTGAAAAGTAAAAATTAATGTAGTACGCCCATGACAATTAAGACAATAACAAAATATTAACGTCACCAGAAAAACGTAAATTATTACGTTTTTTGTTTGGTGAAAATCAGTGTTCCGATCGATTTTTATTGTTAATCACATTTATAATATTTTTTAAATATGACTTAGTTGCGCGCAGCATGTCACCGCTGTGTTATCCATCGGGTATGTCAATGTGCGTGCATTCAAGAGGTTATTATTTATTAGGTGAGTTTGTTTGTAAACTAATTTATCAATGGTTATAAAATAAATAACTAAAACAATGAAATTAATGCCTCCTTACAATTCGAAATTATTTGAATTAAAATTGTTGATGTTGCAATGTATTGAAAGTAAAAAGAATTTTTGCACAACTCCAAAACGTTTCAATAATTATTGATAAAAGGAAATTCAAATTTTAAAAGTTCGGTAGAAAAGTTTTGATATGTTACAGCTAATGCCAAAATATAAACTTCTTACCATTACAAATCTATTTAAAAATCTCTGTCGTTGTTCTATAACTAACCTGCAAAACTTAACGATTTATTTGAAGAATATCAGTCAATTGGCGCGAAAACCAGATATTCTAAAATTATTTTCTTGTATACAAGGTGGCCCAACAGAAAAATAAGTAAATCGCTTAATTATTTTTTAATGGAATGACCTAACTTACGTTTTAGATACCCTACAAAATGTTATTTTTAATTTTCTACCCATTTCGAAGAAGAAAAAACCCCAAAAATATTACACTTTCATTCTTCTATTTAAAAATAAATGTTTTGCTGTCACAAATTTAATGTTGGAACTTAAAAAACTACAAATCTAGATAGCCAATAGGTATAAGATATTTTTAGACCAAGTTTTAATTTTTTTTTATTTTGTACAGGGTGGTCAAAAATTAATTTTCTCAAATTTTTCAAATGGAATTACTATTATTATTTATCAACGAATGGCAAATTTTATACCCTTCGACTTTCGCATATACTTTCCTATATCTAGCTGTCGTCGTTAAAAAGTAAATTCAAAAAAGGCATTTATCTCTAAAATATCTCATTTTATTCTAGTTTAGTAGTAGATTATCTTTATGGCAAGTGAAACCTCGTTTGAAAGCTACTGTAAATACCTATTCAGTCATACTAATTTTGTTTGGGTTTATGCTGATTTTGATGGATAAATTAAATAAACGACAAAGTACTTTATGCTCGAAATGCACAGCAGATTTTTTTCTACGATCACATTATTTTAAGAAACAGATATTTCATTAAATTATGAATAATCGGTTTATATTAAAAGTCAATTGTCGCCCTCTTTACATGTAACTAAACTGTTATCATATAGATGGCGCTATTACATTTTGACATTTTATCTCAAATGCATGAAGATGACTTTTTATTACTTAAAAGTCATATAAAATGGTTGATCATTTGATGGTTAACTATATACTTTGTGAAAACATGAAAGAAATTAAGTTAATTAAGTAAATAACATTCCTTTGTCGGTAAATATGATTAATTCCGTCATGAACAAGGCAAAATCATATCATACGAATATGATACAGTTTGTGATAAAATACGTATTTTCAGCTGATAAAATGAAAGTGAGTACGTTTTAAATTAGTTTACATTAAAATTCCCAACCAATTAGTGATATATAGGCAAGTAGTACATATATCACCAAAATTTGATGTAACTTAACTTAAAACGTACTCACTTTGATTTTATCAGCTGAAAATACGTATTTTATCACAAAATTTCTCTTTCAATCTTTTAGTTTAACAAAATAGGAAAAGTTGGTCCATATTCAAATTTTAAATGAAATTCAAAAAATAGAGGTTAATAGAGATTTTGTACTTTGTCACAGGTTTGTGAAACCCTGTATATTTTATTTTAAACATATATTGATGGTTATCATTTTTTTGACTAAAACAGAATATTCTGCGTAAAAAAATACGATTAATGGAGACATTTCAAAATAATATTGCCGGGAAAGCTCTATAATATTCTTTTAAAGGTTTACATATAAGTACATACTTCTTTTTCCAGTTGATATCCATTTCTATTGTTTTAACTGAGCGGCATTTTTTTAATGGGCACAAAACTTTACAAATTAAGTCATTGGCCTAATTTAAAAAGACATAAATTCCTGTTAAATAATATAATGCAAAAAATATTTCATAAATATTCAACTTTTTAATTTCTACCAAATATGTGTTGGTTATTGCAACATCTATTTAATTATTTACTGTTTTAATACAAACTGGTTAACGTAATATTAGATTCAATCTGGCAACACTTATTGTAAATACATTTAAGCATTTTTGACATTTAATAAAAAGTAGTGACATTTTATTTAATTCTCCGTCACAAAGTTGAAAACGCATTACAAGTATTTTATTTGACTGGTTATTAAATCCAATTCATCTGATATAATCAACAATATGATGTACATACACTGCCTTTAAAAAGTTGCTACTCTATAGATCTATATTAATAATTCCGGTTAAGTTTTCTTTTCCCATCCTTTTATTTTGAACCTGTAATTGTTTTGTTTTCTCTGTAATTTTTCTTTGCCTATTATATTCGGACAGTATTTTTCAGTAAACATTTTTTAGGAATGTTTATTAACTTTTTATTTTGATGAAGCTGTTAAATATTAATATTTTAGTTGATTTGCTATTTTCGGTAACATTCCATATATCTTGCGTGCTATAGAGCTTAGCTCCCACATTTATGTTTATGATGCTTCTTATAAAATCTTATACTTTTAGATTTCCCAAACGCTATTTGAATTCTTCCTTAATTCCACTATAACTAAATGAATGAACTATAGTACGCTTTAACGATCTAAGTTCTAGACAAGAGTAATTGTTATTATTACTCTGTTTATGTAGAATTTCGAATCTAATTAAGAGCGATCAATATTCATTAATTAATCTAATCAAATATCTGTTCGGATTAATTGTGATGTTTTTTAAAAATAATGGTCGCGTGAATGTATGTGAACAAAAAAGACCTGATTAATCAAAATGATACATTGTTATTTTCCACACAATATAATTATGTCGGAAATGAACTCTGGAGAAATATTCGATAATATTCTAAATGAATACTTCACCAAAAAAGTTTTACGAAAAAAAGTTATTCTTTATGAAAATCTCTGCTTTCGAAAATAATAATATTCAGGTATTTACATTTGACATTAGATGTACAGGGTGTCAACAAATTACAAAAGATTAATAGGAATGACCACTTCAATTTCAACTTAAATTTTGCAAATTTTTCTTGTGAAACACGTCAACTTTTATCTTATTTAACAAGTCAACACACCTCAAATGTTTATTTGTTGATTTGAAATATTTTAGCAATCAACTTAAATCAGTAATAAATAAGTAATACCCAACAGATTAATGTTACAACATTTTATTGTTACAAGGAGGAGCTAATGTTCTAATAACTATAGGTAACTTTATTTATATATAAATAAAAAAATAGGTTATTAAAATTAAGAGAAAATAGATTTTCAGTACATTGTCTGAAAATGAAAGCTTTAAGATTTTAATGATGCAAAAAAATATTAATACACCGCGTATTTGTAAGTTAAGGAAACAACTTTTTGACCATATATTTGAACTCGGCGCTATCTAAATATTGTAGCGCCACATCTTTTATATGGAAGAAATATTTCCCTACTTAAAAATTGGATTTGTTTTTAACTTGGTCCTAATATTGTTAAGATATACACATCTTTTTTTAACCTAACATGGAATGTCCTTTTAACCTACATCAAATATAAAAAATATATAATAAATGTATACAACTTTTATTGTCGTCCCCATAAACACCCCTATATATATTATTAAGATATTATATAATATCCTAAACAACGAATTAAAAAAATGCTAATTTGATTAATTTTAAACTCAAAGAGTACATATAACAAAATTTTACAAAAACTTGAATTATTGATTTACAAGTAGCAAAGTGATGGTGCGTAATGTGATTGAATATAACCAATCATAAAGCACAAATTTACTAAAGTAGATAATATTAAGTTCATCTTCCAACAGAAAACCAATCTTAAAAAAATTCGCAAGACTGCATCCAGTACATAAATTTACTAAAAAAGGCTTTTAATACATGTAGTCCTTGTAAAATTAATAAGCATTTTTTAAAGATAGGATTATGACGGAAAATAACATTAATATTAGAATATAGAAATGTTATAATTTTCAAAAAATTCCAATAAAGTAATGAAATTTATACCAACGTTCCCTTAGATCGGTGATTCTCAACTACTGTGCTAAAATATTATTATTATGGATCGCCACCGCCCTTATAATTATGGTGTAATTAATCTTAGGTACGCTCCTAGCGATAATACGTGGAACTAAATCTAATGGCAATATAACAATTTTATAAAAATATTTAAGAAGTTTATCTTTTATGGATATTTATACATAAAATGTTATATATCAGAAAATATATATTTCTAAATAACTAGCCAAATAATTTAATAAACACCATTGTTAAAAAGACAATCCATAAAATGTATAATCCACATAATAAACAAAAACAGAGAAAAATCAAATAATAGATTTTTAACTCTACCATATGTACCTATCGGAATAAATCCAAAATGTTTTTAAAAATGAAAAGATCACTATAAGCATAAGGGACAATATTTTAATAAAGAATTTCATTAAAATCTACCATTTCGAAAAGCAATAAATACATGTGGTTTTCGAAATACCTTGTAACGATTGCAATGGACAAATCAGTCAATATTTAAAGAATCGACTTAATGATCATAAATACGACAAAAAGAACAAAACAGCTTTAACAAAACATAAAGGAAAACAACCATAATTTTCATTTTGATAACGCAAAAATCCATAAAACCGAAAATAATAACAAAAACGAGAGTTTTATGAAATTATATATATACAAAAAAATGAACAATGCATAAATTCAAAAACAGATACAAAAAATATAAGCAAAATATATCATAACCTAATAAAATAACCATATCACCAAAATGACCGAAAACAACAAAGATAAAAAAATTTCTTTATTTTCGATTTCTTATTTAAGGCACCAATTTGGATAATTTTGAAGTAAACTAGTTTCTCTTAAGTTTACTTCATTCAAGTCTACTTGGAAAAGTTCCTAATATTTCATTTTATTTTCTGTTTCAATTGCTTTAAATAAAAAACTAAAATCTAATAATTCAAGTTATTTATACTGTGGGCTAAATGACCAGCAGGCGCTTCTCCACATTGTCATCTTCAAAACCTGGGTCTCTCAACATCTTTGCAACATTATGCAACATAATACAGGTACCACCAATTTTGGAATATTTCGCAGTTTAAATCGAGAGACGTAGAGTAAAATGAGGAATCGACATTTAAGCTGTCCAAAGCACCGTTCTATTGTAACTCTTTATTTTTAAGTGTATTAAATTGTCTTTCAATAACATTTTGAGGATTGTCGTAAGGAGTCATCAGCCATGGTTATATATAATTTAGCATAAAAAATGAAATGATCTCATCCACCAATCATTAAGATACTAGGAAATTCTTTGAAATGGGTTTTTCGCAACAAGATCTATTATATTATTATACAGACAGATTGACAAATATTCACTGTTGTAAAATATTTGATATAGTTACGTACTCTAAACATAATTATCCATAAAAACATTTCTGCATGTCTTTTTTCGAAGCTATCACAATTTCTGCCTAACAATAACTGTGTAAAAGAAACTATTATAAAAAGGTAGACTAAGGCATTTTCTTTTGTGATTGACACGTATCTGCCGGCAAGATTTAAAATAGCTTGAGGTGTAAGTGGAAACAGATAACAAAAATAAAGTATTTGACATTTTTTGAAATAATCTTGTGAGTTTGTGCTCTGTTATTTTTTGATTTATTTGTCTTAAGCTAAAAACTTTGATAATGTTGCATATGCAGCAAGGGGCTAACATCCTTATAATTCCACTATATTTTAAAATTATGCAATAAATAATAAATCTACATACGACTCCGTTAGGAGTAAGTCAACACAAACAAATTTTATTTACTTTTTAATAAGATTTATATGGATTTCTTAATTTTTGGTTTCTGTCAAAAATGACGCCATAATAATAAACAGGGTGTTTAAAAATTCATCCGAAAAAAATTAGGAGAAGATTCCTTGTTGAAAATTATGAGTGAATGGTGTTTCCTAAAGAAAAAATTTCCTCAGCCCCAACCCCTAAAAACATATCATTCCCGAACGGATCGAATTAAAATTGAATTTTTGATTTTTTAAAACTAGTTTAGCAACTTAAAATTTTTGGGATTACATAAAGAGATAATTATAGGACTTTTTCAGTACTATAATATGTTATGTTATAAGGGGGGAAATTAACAACCCTTATTTTATTTTCTCTCAGAACTTTTTTATTAATTTTTAAATTTATAAATTAAAAATATTCGGAATTTCTTTTTATTTCTTAATTTTTTATATCTAGCATTTTCCCATTATTACTTCTTTATGAGTCTAAGCAATCCTCAAAGTTTTAAGATTTTACATTGAGAAAAAAGTTAAAAATTTAATTTTAATTCTATTCTTTCTGGGATGATATCTCTTAAGGGGTTGCTGTGAGAATTTTTTTTACAGGAAGTCTTCATCATTTTTAACGAAGAACCCTCTAGTGAATTTAAAAACGTTTTGTATAAAAATATGACCTATCGAGTCCTTATAATTAAAAAATCTAAATTTTTAAGGTGTTTGAACATTAGAATTTTAAAATTTAAAAATAACTTTATCTGTAAAACAAAGGATTGAAATTCTTACGATGATAGGACGAGAACTCAACAAAAAGTATGCCGATTGCTTAGTAATATATATTCAGGACGACATATAACTTAAGTACAGTGAGTAAAATTAAAAAAAAAATTTAGGAAAATTGGTAGTGTAGTGGATCAGTGATTGATTACTGAGGAGGATATTAACTTATAAGTTTTATTAGATATCCAAAATAATCCACATTCCACCATTCGCCAGGTTAGCTATTGTTGTGGTGTTCCATGCATATAAAGAAATTAAAACAAAAAAAGGCATCCCTTTAAAATATATCTAATTAAAATAATTATCCGATGAAGTTCTGTACCGAAGAATGGAATCTACATAAACAATGATGGAATAGGGGTTTAACATTGATTCCCTATTTGCAAAAAATGTTTTTCGTCAGATTAAGCACTTTTACATTACATTAACTAGTAAATCGATAGAATTGTATTAGCTAGTGGCTATTGTGCACAAGAAAATCCTAAATGGATGTGAGAACATTCTACTCAATATCCACAAAAGATAATGTTTAGGCTTTAATTCTACGAAATAAAATAATTGTACTCGTGTTTCTTTGACTGCACCGTACACATGCCAACTTATCTACAATTTTTAATGACTGATCTAACTCTAATGAATGAATTTCTAAGTTCCGAAACATTGATGAAACCCATGGTATCAACAAGATGGAGTGCTGACCCTTTATGCAGAAGTAGTTTGAAGATATCTTCACCAAGTTTTTGTAAAAAAGTGAATTGATAGATGAGAACTCAGTAAGTGGCCACATAGATATAAGGAATAACATTTCTCAGGAAACTAGACTTCGGTAAGAGTTTATTAACCTTGGGAGACACGGTCGGGTAAAAGGAGAATTGCAGTTTTAACACTTATTCTAAGTGGTTTTTTATTAATCTAATATTATTTACGTATTATTTTTTTATTTTCAATTTATTAAATGAATTCAAAAATACTAATACGAAGCACGTTCGAAAATAAAAGTTAACCCCTCTAAGGATTATCTAAAAATATACTGTAATCACAGTCGTCTCTCCTTGAACACCGATTCTTCCAGATTTCTGAAATCATTTTTAGTATTTTTTTTTTGTCTAATAATAAAGCACTAAAATCCAGTATATCTTGGATACATAAAGTAATTTCATCTTTCATGCAGTGTTTAAGCATTATAGAATTTAAATTATCACTACTATGCCTGTTATTTGGGCATTCTAATAATATATGACTCGTACTAATAAACTCCTTTCCGGTGGTGATATTTAGGAATGGCACAGTGACCTAACCTTATTCCATCAATTGTAGTGACAAACTGTCTATTTATATTGACATTATGGATCCATGTTGAATGATACATTTCAATGTTTGATAGAAATCATAATTTTTATATTCTACATATATAACTTATTAAATTTATTCCATTGTTACCTTCTAACTTGCTAACTTCTTTTTCCTTCTGTTGTAATTTATTATTTACGATTATTTTAGTTTTCTATCTCAAATGTCAAGATAAGGTATCACTTTAATACCGTCCCCTATTTCTACTTAAATAGCGTTAGCCTTTATTACCGTAATATTCCATTTACACGTGTGTAGATGTCAAAATACCGTATTCCATTATTAAATTGTTACAAAAAGAGCTTGAGATAACTCCTTAATATTTTTTTTTAATCTTACATACCTTCGTTCATTCCTCTTCTCTTTCTTTTCTTATGTTTGCCTATACTTTTGGGAACACATCTCTATATCTTACTACTCTACTTTCTTAAAATTCATATTCTGTCTAGTTATTCTTTTTTTGCTAATTAAGTCCGCTTCATTATTATTTTTAACATAATTATAACCACAAAGCTAGTCATAAAAATCAATCATCATCTTTTAATCAATATGAATAAACACTATACTAATGAGTATACAATCAATTTATATTTTGACTCTTGACCTAATCTGTATAATTAAAATTTTAATGTGTATATGCAGTACCCTAATTTGAAATTTTTGACATCTGTAATTTTTTATCTAAATAACCAACCAGGTGAGAATAAACCAAATTGACAATCATGCTCAAAATTGACAGTGCATATATCTCTCAGTTAAGAGCACTGAAGTGTTTTTCTTCCACCAAGAGATTTCTTGTAGCTTCCGAAACCAAATCAAACTATAAATTGTCAGAAAATTTTATGGAATCATCTCTCTCCACCTCGAAAAATCCTACAGTTGAAAATATTTCAGAATGCATTTCGACGACAACAACGGATTCTTACCAAGAAGTAGCTGCATCTATTAAAAACTGGTCTCTTGATATTCCATTTAATAAAACGAAAGAATCTGAACCAGCTTCGAGCAAATCCAACAGCGGACATGCAAAAACAACTACTTCAAATTCTGCCATTCCTTCTTTAAAGGTAGATATCAGTAACAATATTTTGTATACATCAAGTGGAGACGGAGGTACAATGTATCTGGCTTCCTCTTCACCGAAAATGAAAACCATTCCACGTTCATCACGATTTTTGGATCGGCTCCTTGAATTTTTCTGGAAATGTAGCCCAGGTTGCCAAGATTTACCAACACAATAATAATTTAAGTTTGTACTTATTTATTTAAATATTTAATCATGTAAGTTGTCAATATTTGTGATATTATAACTTATTGTGTAAATTCTCAATATGTAATATCATGTAAACATCAGGTTTTAAATATTTTGCTTCTAAAAAACTAAATAGAGAAAGTAATAATTATTACAAATTGTGACATTAATTTGTAATATTTGTAAAACTCTCTCTATAATAAAATAAAACATTGTATGTATTTAAAATTTTACACCTAGATGCTTATCGAAGGGTCATTAACGTTTCTCAAAACTGTACGCCACCTGGTTACTGTACTTTTACTTGTGGTGAATTTTTGTGAAATATATTTCTGAATTCTTTTAATGTATTAACCTTTTCACTCAAAAAAAAAACAGGTCTTATTGGCAATAAGACTGATGTGATAATTATTTAACACCTCTACAATAGCAAATGTGTTTTTCCATAGATATCTAGGTGTAAAAGTTTAAATAAATGGTTAACTTTAAGGAAATTAATTATTTTAAATCACACTAATTTCTTTAAAAAATGAAACACTTTTTACACTTCACAAAAAAACTGGGAAAATTAGTACAAACCGATACCTACGTCAGAAAAAATTATTTTTGAAGATTTGAAAACCCGCTATTAAACCCCACATTTGAAATCTACAATTATTGAAGAAGGTTGGAAGAATGGAAAAGAAAACAATAGTAAAAAGTGCCGAGAATATTTTTAGGGTGTTTATTGTAGAGAACTCAATTTTAAATTTTTAAATGTAGGTATAATAAATATTGTTGAACGCTCTCAATCAAATATTAGATGACATAAAAGGTCGAATGGTCGTTGGACGAATATATACTTTTGTAATATTAAACTGAAAGACGAATATTCAGGACTATTTTGTTCTATTTATTGAATGATATTTGTTTTCGCTTCTCTTTGCCCTTCAAAAACAGCGATGAAAGTAGAATTGCGTATGGTCGAGCTTTTACTGAATTTCAAAGGGAATTACTTCAAAAGCTTCGAAAATAAAATGACTCCATTCCGCATTTTTTTTTTATATGTTGTCCATGAATAGCGGATTTTTTGAAGTTTTATCCTTTCTTGAATTCAATCCAATTGTTTTTTGTAATTACAAGAAATAAACATAAATTCGGTTTAATTGAATTCACGTTTTCTTATAAATAAAGTTTGAGCGTTATAAAGATTATAGAGAAGAGTTTTAAAAAAAAAGGGGAAAAGAAATTGGAAATGAAAGCTGCACGTAGATCAAAAAAACAAATTTAAAATAACATATATTTAATTACAATTTAATAGTAATTAATAGATGATATCTAATAAACCCTTCAACAAAAACATGAACATAATGATTATAAGTAAAAAGGGAATATAAAAAAGAAATATACATAGATGAGAAAGAAAGGAAGGTCCTACAATAATTGGAACCAAAAAACAGATGAAATAGGACAAAAAAAGGAAAAAAACAGTAACGAGGGAACTTACCATTAACCAAAATGCATGGAAAGAATGGAGTAGTAATTGAAAAAGCATTAAACATATCAGACGTTAAAAATGGGAAAAAGGATTTAAGAATCTTTCTGCTCATTGAATTAACTTCAACTTGTACCACGCGTGTAGTTTAACTATTAGTTCAAAAATACCTATAAATCAGTAAATCAATCAATAAATATATTCCAAGTTATTTAAATATTGGAAACTTGCACCCATCCTGAGCGAATGACTTGATCTCTTATGAATTATTCATTACATGTATGACGTCACTCAAAGTGTGACATGTAGGTACCTGCACACTTTTAAAAATAATGAGATATAGTGTGAGGCACTAGTGTAGCAAAGCTTGATTAGTCCGCTATTATTGAAGTTTTACAAAAAGTGTAGGCAGTCTTGAGATTCACATTTTAAAATTAGTCCCAAATATACAGGGTGTTCAGGAACGCAGTTACATTTTTATAAACCTCTTGACGAGCTAATTTCAACGATTTAACTTCAATAATAGCGGAATAATCGTACTTCGACGCACTAATGCTGCACCCTGTATATACAGCAAAACTGCTTGATTTTTTCTATTTAATTATTTATTGACCTTGATTTTTGATAAAAAAAATTATACAAATATAACCTAACCTAACCTAATTTAATCTGACCTAACCTAACCTAACCTAACTAAATTATTTATGGAAGGGGTTACGTAGCTCTTGGCTCCGACCCGATTCACGATCCTGACTGCTATTTAGAAATATGCTAACGGGCACATCTTTAAAGCTAATGAACTGTGCAATTTATCTTTTGTAAAATCTCTTTTACCGCTACCTCGTATAATGCGTATTTCATTGTAGTTTTGATTAAGAGGATTTATCATCTTCTCCATTTATTTGTCAGACCATAGTAGTCAATAATTTGGACAGAACCAACACATGAAAATCGCATTTTGAATCCCTTCTGTGTGAAAATCATAGAAGAAATGGAAATACATATACATGAATATATTAAAAAGTAAAAATATTGGACCACCCCTGACCCTGTATACAAACTTCTTTAAAACCAAAGAAAATTACTCGAAAATATTGTGTTATCTAAACGGTTTTCTTTATTTGCATTTGTTAGTAGTGTCAATGTTAACTAAATTGTTCTTTTATTAAACAGATTATTCGTAAAACACCACATTCAAAACTTTTTGTTTTGTCATTTTTCTATCTTCATATTTTTAATATGTTACTTTCTATATTTTTTTGTTCAAATCCTCATATTGATAATTTAAAAACATATTCTGTATATTTGGTCATACCGTAGATTAATAATAATTAAACTGTAGGGATGGATTTATATCTTAGACATTTTTTTACATCTGTAATTGATTTTTTTACATATAGTATAGTAAATCGTATTTTTTTCAGGTGAGTCTATCAAACATTTTGCTGTAATCTACAATGTGTAAGTACATGTAATAATTTAAAATAAAAAAGAAAAATTTAATTTATATTAACATAATTTCAAAATTGTCTTTAAAAAATTCGTTATTGTTATTACTACTAATTAGTTTATTAAGAAAACTATAGTTATTAATATTTTATCTATCATCGCTAGTAATATGGTCCTAACAATTGTAAAATATCTTGTAAGCTATTCAAGATGGGACGTAAGGAAAAATAAAAAATTGGAATTCAAACATTGATCACAGTTTTTCATGATAAATAACTGAAAATATGAGAAAAAAGAATCTTGCGAGGTTCACCTAAGTAAGAGATTTTGATAAGTTGACCTTGATTGATGTCTCCATGCTTAATGGATAATATCGTCCACAATAGAGTTTTAGTAGACCCGCGATTCAAAATTCCTGATATTGTAGAGGTACGATTTTGATTTTTTACACTAAGTTGGTATGGGAAAGGTTTCTGCAGAATCGGTGTCGCATTGGATAAATTAAAAGCAAAAATGAATTCGAGCTTCTACTTCATTCGACTATTTAAAACTATTTAAGAGTCTACAAGATTTTAGTATTTAAAGAATTATAACAATGAACGAAACTTCATTTGAAACTAGACCCCATAATGAAAACTACAATTTAAAGAATGAACAGTACAAAATACTCCGGCTTCGAAAAAAATGAAAAAGAAAAATCAGCGGGAAGATATGTCGTTATGTTTTTTAGTGATACTGATGGAATCTTGCTAATTGACTATCTTGGAAAGGGAAACTCCTCTTTCTTAATTGGAAAATAATAAAATAAAGATAAACCAAGAAAAGTGGATTTTACTCTAACCTCTTACACGTTTTCTTACTAAACAAAAATTTATCGATTTACAATTTAGATTTGGATCTCTCCTAATACCACCCATTTCGAAAGGTTAAAATTTTTGTAAATGGAAAAAAGTCAGTCTAATAAACGACTATTTTGAGACCTTGAACAAAGTCAATTCTGAGAAAGGATTGACAAGTCGGGAAAGCAATACGAAGTGCATTGAGCCTCCAGGAGATTATCATAACCAAAAATAAAATATATTTAGAACAGTAATCCTTTCGGTTTAGTCTTATACCAAAAACTTGTTAATCATCCATACATTATTATTATTATTATTATTATTATTATTATTATGTTTCCATTATTTTTGTTAAAGTTAATTTAATTATTCTGAAGTAGATGGCAGAAAAATTGATTAAAAAAGCTTAATAGATATTTTTACAATGAATCCAATATTTTTTTCAAATAAACCAAAAAAATACATGTGATATATATTATATACAAAAACTAATCACAAGTAGAGTAGAACCGATGTTTTTAAGGGCAGGTAGCCCAAGGGGTCTGATTTAATCCGTTTAAGGAAGCAAATCTTCTTTTAGGGAAACAGAGTTGGTGGAGAGGATTCAGTAACTGGAACCGAATAAAATGTCAATTTTGGGTTGGGCATTTTTGAAAAATAAATAGGTATCCTTTTCTTGGTTCTTCTGATATTAGACCAGCATTTCAGCGATGACATAATGTCTTTTCAATCAAAGGACAAAGGAATTAAGGATTCTAGGATCTATATCTTGGGAATATGCAGTATGGTTCAAATGAAAATAATAAATTCATTATTTCCTTTCCATTATTCCCACCCTAACATTCACATTCTCTAGGTATTGAGTACGGTACTTCTGCATCCCGTGTGGATTTTTTGTAGCGCAATACCGTAAAGTCTTGACGATTCACATGACCGTTTAGGAGAAATGTAGCTTCATCAGAAACAATACTTTTTTAAAAACATCGGGTCTGTGTTATTTTTCTCCATTAGAATTTCACAAAATTCAACTTTTCTATCCATAATCTTCTTCCATAAGTTCCTCCACTAAATTTACTTTATAGGGATGCCACTTTTTTTTAGCAGGTTAGCGAAACATCTAGTTTCTTGTTTTCAGATATTTGTTTTCTGCTACCTTTAGGGAGGTTTTTTTGCATGATCCGTTTCTCTAATTTTTTTTTCTCAAGTTTGCTTACTCAAAAAGTTAAAAAAAACCGACTTTACCAAATTTATTTTTGGTTATCAATAAATACATCATAACAATACTTAATAAATTAACAAATCTGTTTGATTGTCATTAACATTACTTTTGACATTATTTTGACAATAATACTTAGACATAATTGATATTTAAGAGACCTTTCAATTGATGTATGATAAGACCCACTTTTCTATTTAAAAATTTTATTGTAAGTAGATTTGAGTAATTTTTTTGTATGTATTTTTTTAATACGTAACTGATTTAACAGATGCTGTTTTTTGTAGTACTTTATATCAACATTATTTAAGTAAGTCCTAAGCCTAGAAAAAGTGTAAAAGTAAAAAAGAAATTAATAATTGTCCAATAATTAAGAGAAAGCAAGGTTTATTACCATAATATAGATGTTATATACATTTTCTTTTAAAGTTTAAGGTACCCAAAAACTATTTAATTTTAGATTTTATTTATTTAATGGTGCTATTTGAATTTCTTTGTGCAATCCACATACATTGGGTAACCACACCTTGTATTATTAGTAAGGATGCATTTAAAAAATATATATTTTGATTAAAATATTTAAAATATAGATTAATATAACTTTCATAATGTTTGTAGACTAACGAACTAATAGATTAAAACTTTTATGTATATATATACATATATATATACAGTGTGTCCATGGATGGGGTCCCCAAGGGGGAAAAAATCTTTATTATTCATTTTACGACCAAAAGTCATTCTTTATAAAAAGTTCTGCTTGTTGAGAAAATAGAGTTGCCTTATAAAAATTTTAGATTAAATGTACAGGGTGTTAATAAATTAGGAAAATATGAAAATGCTTCAAGAGGGAAGTACCATTATTTATTATTTTTAACAAAAATTTTATAAAACAAAGTTGTTTATAAACTAGCATAGAGACTAAATACAAATTTTTAAATAAAAATTCCAATATTTTAAAATAGAATATTAATAATTATTACTTTCATGTAATAATTTGCATTTTACAAAAAAAATCAAGATAGCCGATTTTGTATACGTTCATGTTATGTCAGCATTTTATTTACATCTGTGAGTATTTTTGAAAATGTTAACCAAAGAAGAGCGTATTTATTTAATACAATGTTACGGTATTGGAAATGTGTCTTATCAATACGCTATAGATGTTTTTCATGGAAAATTTCCTAATACGCCCGTGTCAAAAAAAGCATTGCGAAAATTATTTAAAAAATTTAATGAAACTGGATCGGTGATGAATGTAAAGAAATCAAAGAAAAAATACGACGAAAATGACGCAGCTACATTATTAGCAATAGGGTCAGTTTTAGATAACCCGAAATTATCTTTAAGGAAGCGTGCACAAACATTGGATTTAAGCAAAAGTCAATTACACGTAATTTTTAAGGAAAACAAAATTATACCGTTTAAGCCAAAGATTCGGCATACACTTGAACCTGGAGATGAAGAGAGACGTTTAGAGTTTTGTTTATGGATAGGTGAAAAGTTCCTTGAAAACCGAAGATTTCATAGATTTATTTTTTTATCGATGAATCTACATTTTGCACAAATGGGCACGTATCTTCACAAAATAGTCGTCATTGGGCTTACGAGAATCCTAATTATGTGATAAACAAACGAAGTCAACGTTACAAAAAAGTTAATGTATGGTGTGGAATTTTGGCGCAAGGTGGATAGGAAGGTTCGGCCCAATTAATTATCCAGCTAGGTCGCCTGATCTTTCATTACTAGATTTCTTTTTGTGGGATGCATTAAAACAAAAGGTTTACTCAAATAATCTTCCACATGCTAGAGAAATATTAAAAGAGCGCATAGAAGAAGCAATCCATGAACTGAATGTGCCGCAAATCATTCGTAAAGTGTACGGTAAATTTATTAAGTTAGCGGAAAAATGTGTCGAGGTGGGAGGTAGTTATGTAGAATAATTTTAAAATATTGGAATTTTTATTTAAAAATTTGTATTTAGTCTCTATGCTAGTTTATAAACAACTTTGTTTTATAAAATTTTTGTTAAAAATAAAAAATAATGGTACTTCCCTCTTGAAGCATTTTCATATTTTCCTAATTTATTAACACCCTGTACATTTAATCTAAAATTTTTATAAGGCAACTCCATTTTCTCAACAAGCAGAACTTTTTATAAAGAATGACTTTTGGTCGTAAAATGAATAATAAAGATTTTTTCCCCCTTGGGGACCCCATTCATGGACACACTGTATATATATAGAGTTAAGAAAGACTAAAGGGAACAACTAAGGCTCATTCAGCTGAATGAAAATCAACTGCACCAAGAAAAAAAGCACTGAATCTATAGAAAAGGTCGAATTAAAAAAAAACGACAAAAATAAAAATAATATTGCTCCTAACGTTAAATAATATAAAACAACAATAAAAATGCGTATTTGCTCAAATTAATCCAAAAATAAATAAGTATGTATAATAAATAAAACAAGATTGATTGTGCATTAGAGATCCCATTAAAGAAAGTGCACGCTGTCACTGCGTTCATCGTAGAAAGATCCGTAATCAAGCTTAAGTTGTGCGAGCAAGAGAGCAAAACCAGAAAGGGTATAAAACAAGTTTTTGTATGAGTCATAGGCCCCGCCAGCATTAATTGCGTTGTGTTGATGCCGTCGGCCACAGTTGATCTGACAACGTCGCCATCGTTGTCAGATCGGACCGCTTTCACTGCCACCTGAGATTGAAAAACTTCGCAACTGGTTCCAAGGGTGTTAATGGCTGGTTTGTACTTTTAGTAGAGACTATAATTAATCATTATTAAGGCTTTGTGACATGTTCAAAAATTATATCACTGAGATTTAATTTTTTACTAATTGCACAAATGAACGAGATTTACGCCCGGGTTTTTCAATCTTAATAACCTATTAATCTACTATCCAAACCAGTCGTCTGAAAATTTTGCAGAATAACTTCGTCCAATCACCATTTTTTTTTTGTTTATTTGTATTATTAGAATATCATTCATTTTATTCACTATAATGTTTGTTGACTGTATTTTTAATTTTAATTTTAGCAAATTAAGTATAAATTATTATTTTCAGTAACACCTAATGCCTAAATTCGTCCAAAAGTAGATATCAACTGCTAATCCTACCCCTAAATTCGTACCCGTCTTAATCAGGTTTGTTTAATTACACTAAATAACTACACAATAAAAAAATTACATAGTTATAATATAAACTAAATTCGAATCGAAATAAGGCATTATAAAGAATTCTTCAAAATTATTGCATCTCATCTTTTGTTATTTTCCCAAAATTTCAAATTATTTTGGGTTATTAAGTTAGATTACATAAGGTTTCTTTTATAAACGTTAAAATAACCAATTTTGTATTTTGTAATTATTCTTAATAAATACATGTTTTTGCGTTCTTGCTAATTTTTTCATCTAACAGCAAGGAAGAAATTGACAGAGATAAAATTCAAATTTGGGAGTTTTGTTGATCTGCACTACTCGGAATAAATTTGGTATTACTACTTCAGAAAGGAAATTAGATTTAAATTTGTAGACTAGTTTAGATACGTCCATTTTTTATTATAAAATGTTTACTTCTATTGCAACAGTAATTTATAATGTATCGAAAATTACCTTTTCGTAAAAGATTTCAAATATATTTCATGCATAAATGCATGAAAGGTGATTGATTACCCTGAAGTAAGTGTAACTTGAGAATCTCATTTAAAAACATCTTACCTATCTACAGTGAAACACATCATCACTTCAAGATATAAAGAGAAATACATGGTACCTATGTATCTCAAAGTACCTTTTGCTACTTCTACGTTATATTAGTGTGGCAAATTCCAACCGTTATGTCTTTTAAGGTATTCGCTATTATAAAATTAAAATCGGAACCATTCTAATGTAACTGTATGGTAACAGTTTCTACCTCGCTACTACAAAGATCCTAATAAAATGCAGTACGACTTTTTCTCGCCACCAAGATCAAAAATGTAAATTTGAACCAACCGCTAGTTAAAAAATTACCATATTCATACGTTTTGAAGAATAAAATACAATTTATCTATCTATCTATCTATCTATCTATCTATCTATCTATCTATCTATATATATATATATATATATATATTATATTGTCAGTGTCAAAGTGTCGATATTTCAAAAATCGATTTTATCTACTGACAATTGACATGTAGGTGTAGATTAGGTTAGAAGATTAAAGGAATATCTATAAGACGAAATAATTTTGAAGCCATTTTGTTGAATTTGATATTCCTAAATAGTATAATGATACCATAGAGTAGCGATTTTAAGTAACACGAAAGTATTTGGGAGAGTTTTACAATAAAAAAAATATGGTACATTTAAGGTATTTGGTATATGGCCTACATAGAGTTACAGAAACTAAGTAAGGTAGTTTTTCAGATTTAGATCGCTTGGCACCGAATGTTAACAAAGTATTCTTGCAATCCCTTGAAATCCTTCAATTTATTTCACCACATGCTTCCATTGCTTATACGCAGGATGTAATATCTCTACCCAATATTTTTGGGAGAACTCACCTTTATAGATAATAATTTCAGCATAATTCCCTAAGCAATAAAAATCTTAAACAGCTCCATCCGAAGTTTACTTTGGAAAATGTGCTAAATATCGTCTACGATTTTGGATAATGCATGGGGTTATTAGTTTGATTATTAACATTCATATTTTAGTAAACTTTTAATACATAATCTCAATAATAACATAAATCCTCCTAGTAACTGAAATCATTGATATGCAGTTGTTTTTTGTTGAAAATATAAACCACAAGCAAGGTATGACACAGCATAAAACTTTTAAACATTTCTGACAAATATTCGATGTCTACAGACAACAAACATAATTTATGTTACAATTAAAGACATTGATATTTGCAAGTTTATTTAAGAGCAGTAAATATTAAATAATAAGCCAAGTGATTCGTTATAAATCTTCCACTTCTTATTTCTTGTAGGTATATATTTGGACTGGAGAGCTCACATAGCGTAAGTTCCATTCCATTACACTTACGATGATTTAATGTTGTTATTATTTTTGTGACATGTATTTTATTTATTTATTCTTAACTTGTATCATTTTGAAATAAATAACTAAATATATCAATAAGTATCTAATAGACATCAAGTACCAATACATTCTATAAAATACTCTCCAATATCTTCCAGAAAAAGCTAAATCCTAACTTCTATGTTTCTACAGTTTATCGTCGTGTTTACTAAAGTATATAGAAATTAAGTTGTATGCAATCTGGCCTAATGTTTATCATAAAAGTGAGAAATATTAACTCCATAACGCTACAAAACTTAAATGAAATTAAATAATAAATATCTAAATTACATTAGTAACACAAAGTTTTTAGGAATGTTCTTTTTTTTAAAACCTTTTTTAGAAGAGTTATATTAAAATATAACGTCGTGTCAAAACAGTTTTACATTCTCAAATACTCCTTCCAATATAAACTTAGGCTCGGAGTATTACCTCCTTAAGGTATGTATGTATACCTATAAAGTACATATCGCGTAAATAATTATTACAATATACTTTCGTTACACCTCTGCACTATAGAATAATATAGTTATCTAATTTTATTCTTAGCATCTATACTTAACTATTTAAATGGTATTTTTAACGCATTAAATTAATTTCTATCCATATCAGAGGATTTTGGAAAAATGAAACTTTAATTGTGCTAAAATTAGAGATCAAAAAGAATAAAAATTTGAGGGTGCTTCTAAAAAACGTAAATAGCTTGATCTCGAGATTAAAAGAGTTTATAGAAACGGCTCATGACGATCCATAATCAAAATACATTTTAAAAATAAGTACCATTTTTTTCCTTTTGAACCTATTTAGCTTCTAATTTTAGTATAAACAAATTTTCATTTTTTTAGTTATGTTGCACTTGGATTGATCTTATCTTTCATCTTACTACAGTCACGAAAATACTTACCACTCTCTAAATATATTTCTTTACACCCTTTTGATTTCTTCCGGTGCTTAAATGATAAAAATGATCCCCTCATTCTTTAATCAAATCGTGTTGCCTCTAAACTTGAGAATCACTCCTATAAACATTTCTGTCACATATACACATAAATTATCCCAAAAACACTAATGGGTTAAGAACTGTAGCCAATCTAAAGTTATAATTAAAACTACATGCAGTATCTTGCGTTTTTAATAATGAACTCTTTGCTATTTTACGCAAGCAGTTATTCATATCAAATCTCACAATATTCTTCTGTCTCTCATAATCACTGATTTACTCAGTTCCATCCACAAAATAAAAAAAAAATTAAAGTACAGACAGAATAATGGGCAATGAAATAAAGGATGTTTATTTATCAGGTAAACTATAAAAAATAGTTCAATTAAGTTTGAAGTTAGGGGATATTGTTATAGGGAATATTATGCCGGTATAAAAGTAAATTCTTTTCTCTGTATTTATTCTAATAAAATACAGGGAGTTATATTTAAGTTAACGTAGTAATTAAACAAAATATTGCGCTGTATTGAGACTCCTAATTGTACCCCGATTTGTACATTATATATAAATGTATAATCAATTAACTCTGGTGGAAAAATAATTGTGGAAATACAGATTTTCATTTTTTACTTCGTAGTTAATTCCGATGCACATAAGTTTTTTGTCAATGACACATTTTTCAATTAGCAATTTAAAGGCCTTAGGTAAATTCCCAAATTAGTTGGTAAATGGTCTTTTCGGAAGTAAAAAAAAATCTTGCATTTTTTAAGATTTTAGGATATCTAAAATACTTCCTCATTTATTTTGATGATATACCTATCCCATATGGAAGGAAGAAACTCGGTTATTTTGTCTTCTGATGTCCTTAATTGGGTGTTCTGAAACATTGAAGAAAAGCATTTCATTTAATGATATTATTAATAAAAGTGTAATCTGCATAACCTATTTCAAATAAAAAAAGTTTTTAAAGAATATTTTTCTAAGAAAAAAAAAATACAAAATTCGACCTTTAAAAGTCTCCTTCGAAGGTCTTTTTATAAAGTTTTTGACATTTATTTTCTTTTTTAAAACTTTGGGAGTTTTAAAAACGGGACCAAGAATCCTCTTTGTCAAATAGAATAAAACAACGATATTTAAAAAAAAATGATCATTCTAGTTAAAAAAATTATTTGTTTCACAAGTATCGGTATCGGAAAACTGACGATTATAGTTATTAGTAGTTCATTACTTTATAAGATTTCTGCTGGCATAAAGGTATATTTTTTACAAATCTGTGGCCATATCTTCTAAAATACCATATTTTTTAAAATCCTTTGAGATGGGTATTTCTATTTAAAAGATAATTTTCAGAATACCATATAAACTAAAATATATATTTAATATTGCTTATTGTCTAAAAGGTATAAGAAAATTTGAATTACGTATATCTGTTTTAATAAGAGAGCTGTTTTCCGACATTACAACTTTTATAAGTAACCTCTGTGACTATAAAGAGATGTTATTTATTCCTTTGCGATGTATAATTTTAAGTTGGGGTTTATCAAACTAAACCACATTTAATTTCTTTGTTAAATACGCTTAATTAATAATTAGAAACATGTTATTTTGCTATTTATTGATGACACATATGTAATAAAAAGTCAAGTAAGGTAAACTAGTTGCCCAGCTCTCTCAAAAACCCAACAGAACTGAAACTGAACATCAAAATTGGCACAGTTTCGATTTATGAATGAAATATAGTTAAGGAGTAGTGGGTGTAAGGCGGTTCCAATCATCCAGTGCTAAAGAGGTTACGATCCGTTAGTAATCTTGTGTGTATAAAACGAAACTTGTCTCAGATCTTATCGAGCAAAGTTTCCATCAAGAGCAGAACAAAGAACCACAACGCAGGTACAAAAAAGTGAAGGTGATTAAAAGAGCCGTTGTTGCCGGTTCTGCATTTTAATGATAATGATCTTGTTATATAAATAAAAAGTAGGAATGGACCAGAAAATAAAATAAGTTATTGATTGTAACTAAAATAGCGATGACCATAATTATACAGTTAATTCTATTAGTTTTTAAAAATTTTACATAAGACGAATTTTTATTAAGCAACACTCATTCAGTATTACAAATAACGTTTTGGTTTTTAAAATTTTTGTTACATTTATTTTAATAAAATATGGTCAAGCAATTAAGAATTATTCATTATTATTCTTAAAATTCCAAGTATCTACCAATAAGTATTGTTAAAAATAAAACCTTTGGTGAGTTTTAAATATTGTTGGATTGACAAATTGTATTTTTACCTTTCAATATCATTAAAATGCTGTTAGAATAATCCGTTTCTCCTCCAGCAAATTATAAGGGAGACGTCGATCTTCTTTTTGGAAAGCAAATAACGAATTTTATCCATTGACCCTCAATTAATTTCTTTATCTTTTTGTATAACTTTGGTTGTCGCTGACACAAACCTCTTAAAGATGCTTTAGAGTATTGCTCCTAGGGAGATACAAGTTTGAACATTTTTCACGCATTTTTTCAATTTTCAAATACTGTTCAAAATTAATGGATGGTTCTGCAATTATTTTGTTTTTACATTGATAAAATGTCGCGACTCATGACAGTAGAAATGGATAGAATGCAATACTTGTAAGAATCGGATACTTATTAACCGAAATATCAAATAACTGACCATCTATTGCTGTTTGATATGATTAAAATATAATAAATCTCGACTCCAACGCAACTATTCGAGATCTGAAAAAATTAAAATACAAAAACCGTTATTCTAAAGCTTTGCTACTTCGATGATTCGATGAAATGGAAATTATTTAAGAATACTGGTTAATTTCTATAATTTGAGTCACCCATCATTATCATTGCATGACAAGTCATTAAACCTGATTTGTAGTAATTTTTGATTGTTGCTACTAATAATATATCTAGGTCTAATATTGAAATTGAAAACAAAGTCAGATATCTAACCTAAAAATGCATTAACTATAATACTATACTACAATACAAAAATAATTTCAAGGGAACTGATTCAGTACCTTTTTCTTATAATGTGTGTTGAAAATTATAAGTATTTATTTTCTGATTGGAGATATTTTAATTTTAATTAGTAAAATATATTGTGCAACATATGCGTCATTCCACTTTTTAAATAATAGATTGGAAATTCGTTATTTAAATACAGCAACCCACAGATACCGTTGCTGGAAGATCAATAAATACGTTTCTGTTACATATTTATAATATTCTTGGGATATGAAATATTTACCGACAAAAAATTATTTTTTATGTTATACTGTGTGCACATAAAGTATGGAATAAATTCATTTTAAGCTAAACAAACAATTTTGAGTTTGTGATTTTAATTTAAAGTATTTTTACATAACAATAAAATATACAGTGTAAATCATTTGTGAGTAACGATGTTATCGACTATTTTTTTAAATGGCACACCCTGTATAAATATTTTTTAGATTGCAAATTTCAAGACGATTCCAAAAATATATTTATATTATATACACACTGTATATTCAATATTTTAAGTATAACGTTAATTTCCCATACATATGTTTTTATTAAATACTTTCATGTGAAATATATTCAGTATTAATAAAGATTGTAGTAACTTGGCAACATGTCAATACTCAGTCTATTCTTGGTAAACCGATTGTGTAATAAAATATAATGCTACTAGCAGTGGAGTACGTTATTTGGAACGTGCTTTATGATATTAATCGCTTTTATAATTCTATTATCTAAATTATGAAAAGAGCCTGTAAATATTTTTTTAAAATAAAAAAGAAATGGTGAAACCACAAATTCTTTTGTGTATAATTAATTACTGAACCAAATAAACGCTAGATAGTAAATAAATATTTAATCATTGAAATTATGAGATGGTTTTCATTGTTATATTGTACTCGGGAAAAACAATATTTTTATATAGTAAATATTAATCAATACTTTAAATTTATCCCAGCATTCCTGTTTATTTCAACAGTCTTGCTTTGTGAAAATTCCAATTAATAAAGACAACCCTAGGTAATAAAGAAAATATGAAGCATACACAGAGTGGTTAATAAGAGCGAGATATTATTAGGCAACTATAACTATAAATTATATAAAAAGTTTTTATATCATTTTAACAATTTATTGTATTATATACAAATTTGTATTATAAAAGAAACATTAAGTCATTATTTAATATTTTTCAACAAATGTTACAATATAAAATATTTTTTTGTCACAAAAAGGTAGTAAGCATAACCGTTATTTAAAAAAAAAGAGTTTTTGAATATTAAACATACGTTTTTACTTTCTTTTGTATTTGAAATACACAGCTTATTTTATAAAAAATTGTTTTAAATATAACAATTTATAATATTTCGAAAATATTTACATGCTGTTATAAAATAGTTTCATATAAAAGAAATCAAAAATATTGATCAATTGCTATAATTCAAAAATTATTTGCCAATGAAAGATTAAACCTTAGTGTATTTTTTTAAGTAATACAAGGGTTTTCATTAAAAGGTTAATGTGAAATATCTTTGACACTATAACTTAGTACTCAGTATAACCATATTTTACCGAAATAGCGAAATTGAAATTTATAATAAGAGGCAGGATATTCCATCAAATAAATGTCTTTGATATGAAATATCCTATATATTTCAAAATAATTCGTAAATAAGAAGCTTAAGACTCTTTATAATTTTCATTTAAAACTTTTTTTAGTATCTATATCTCAAGACAACACAAATAACTCCGGAATGTAAGTGTAACTTATAAATATTTTTAGCGAAATGTGCTGCAAAGTACCTACATTTCTATGATTTCATTTCTTTTTTTTTTATTTATTTCGAATTGTATATTTTTCTTCATACATTTCTGAAACAAGATGTAAACCTTTTTAGGAAGGTAATTAATAAAAGGACACTAATTAATAATATAATCAATAAGGGCTTAGTTGCAGGCACGTATAAGATGAGAATAATTCCTAGTCTTCCCCATTATTTCTCAAGTTTAATAACGGACCTCAGTTGGTGGGTATTAATAATTCCGGATACGCCGTACATCAAAAAGTGCATTAAATCATCTCTGCTTTAATAATATTTCACGCCTTTATTATTCAACCCAAGTGTTATTACGTTGCTTGTTAACTAATGGCTAGTTGTATACAAATGATATTTTTTGATTTTTTACATTTTGAGACATATAAAATAATTAAATAAGATTTTAATTATTTTGTGTAAAGTTTATAATTATTCAATTCTTTGCTTTTGCCACAGGAATTTTTGCATTTACTTTACTCATTTGTTAATTCATTTTCCGATAGTTTTTAGTTCCTTTATAGTGTTTTCCTATCGGGCTTAGTTTCTTACCTCGTTTATCCTATTTTTCTTTAATCTTCTTGCTATTGGCAAATCACTATTGCACTAGACTAACAGTTGCATTCTTTTTATTAAAAACATTTAGTTTTACTAAAAAATAATTACATAACGCACAATTATAATCTTAGATTTAATATTACTTTGTTAAAAATCGTTAATAATAAACAACCAATTACACCTACTTAAAACTATAAAAACGATTTTATAGTCTTTAATTATTATATTGTTGTCTCTTGTACATAAAATTAATTGAATTGGTGGACAAAATTAACATCTGTAATGCACAAAAGACTCTACATGTTTTATGCAGCTGACAAAAACAAATTAATAAAATGTTTAAATTTAGTTACATGCATTGTATTCAATGAAGTTAGGTAGGCATCAAATAACAGAGTCCTGGTGCTATTGTATGTAAAATTAAATTTATCATCATATCATCACTGTAAAACAGTTAGTTAGCATATGTTCCTACATGGTACAATTCTTTACATTATACATTTTCATATTATGACGGGTTTTAAACAAACATATAAATGCCAAATTCGGATTCTAACCACTACTCGCCCAAGTGTTAAATTTATCAATATGTCTATTTTTTGGATGTGTTTCCTGTTGCAAATTATTTTAAAAATTAATTGTAATTGTCTATAGAAAGTACTTTCGTGTAAGTAGTAATTAATGAAAGTAGACTGTATTTGTTTAGTTCATTAGTTATTGTTATCAATAGCGTCCTAAGGCGGGAAATTAATATATATATTTAGGGTGCGGTATTAGTGCGTCGAAATACGAATAGTCCTTTATTATTGAAGTTACGAAAAAAAGTTTTTATAAAAAGTATAGGCAGTCTTGAGATTCACATTTTAAAATGAGTCCCAAATATACAGTGTGTTCAGGAACGCAGTGCCAGACAAAATTTTTGTTTTTTTAAATGGAACGCCCCGTATATTTTTACATTTTTATAAACCTCTTGCCGAGCTAATTTCAACGATGTATCATACTTGATGTCTATTATGTTTAATAAAGGATCTACAGCCACCTGAAAATCACATTTTTTTGAATTTATAATAGATGTATGTAGAAGCCAAACCGTTGAAAATCAATAAAAACGGCTTGCATGTTAAAAATTATAAATCAGATGAGATTTCAAATCTTTGATCACTCTGTATCAAATATTTTTTAATACCATAGCATAGAACTTGAAAAGTTAGGATAGGAACATGTATGTACATAGTTTTTCGGAAATTTAATATAATTCTTCTATGAAGTACGAAAAACTGAGTCCCACAAGATATTACTGGACATACAGGCTATTTGATGTATAATACCTTCATTTCTGAAGACTTTCAAATGATTAAATTACTATTACTATAATGACTTTACTTATTTAATAAACATTAAAGTTAACAAAGTATTTATTTTCCAAAAAAATCGTTCTTTTACGTGTAAACAAGTATATACAGAACAATAAATTGTTCCTATGAGCTTAACACTATCACCATAAGAAACTATTTCACAAAACTAATTCTTTCTGCAAAATGGTCCATACTTTTCTTTGGATTTATTTTGCTACATTATATTGATTGCTAGTCCTAAAACATGCACTATTATTTTTAAATAATACTAGGTTTTAGAAAAATGTCTTAATCCAAATATTTATTCTTCATTACATTGTATATTAGTTTTTATTATTTGTAAGTAAGGGTTATATTTGTGTAGAATATATAAGTTTTATATTTGTGTTTATAATGATTTTTAATTTTTGGTAATTAGTATGAGTTATTTTGTAGTTTTAGAGTTTAGTTTTGCGATAAAACTATTGTGTATTTGTATTTGACAATGAATCTTGTAAACATTCACCTGCAAAAATCGTGTAGTCATCGATAACTGCACTCGGTTAAAGGTATTCATGATACAATAAAATATTCATGTAGATATTCTCGATTGAATGTTGATATTTTAAAGACAAAACTAGGTTATCTGCATAGGTTATTCTCTATAATACGCAGTGTGATGAAGCCATGGACATTCCTATGTCGCCATCATCGCCATTGTAAAGCAAATTTATGGGAAAGGGACGGCAAGTCCCAGTAACATTTCCATAGCATTTATAATGGTCCTTTTCCACTATGGACTTTGGTTAATTGCATGTACAGTGAAAAGTGTCTGGATAATGGTCACCGAAATTCAGATTTCATCTCGCTCCGTAGGAACACAGAGAAGACCATCATACTCCCCTTTTCCGAATTATTTTGTCCCTCAATTCCTTTTGTGCATTGCAATTTTCCACTCTAAATTGTATATGAGAAATAGATTTAATCTCTAATTTCTTTTAAACACTAGACTGTATTTGTAACATACAGTCAAAAAATTTAATTAAATACAGAATACTAGCCCAAAAAACGTATTTGTATGAATATGATTAAAATAAATATTAGAGATATATTATATTTATCTTGAATTTCCACAGTATTCCAAAGTTTTTGTAAAAATTATTATGATTCGGGATCTCGCACTTTCATGTATCGTCTGACATTTGTCTGAAATTGATAGATTTCTCATGTACATGCTTGATTTCCTATTATAAACATTAGAACCAATCAGTATCAGGCAATACATATATACAGTATTGCACTATTGCCTGATACGGGTTTATTCAATAGTAATGGTCCCTTTATTATATGTATACATTTTTTCGAAAACTTTATAATAGAGGAGCTAAAACTCTAAAAATGTGTGAATTGAAACCTGTATTTATCAAATATCTCACACATACTTTTGAACAACAAATTTGAAAAGTGATTATAAGACATTAGGATAACTAATAATTTTATGTCGACATCTACTTCAAAAATAAAGGTTCGGTTGGGGTTGTGTGTATATATCTTTGAATAAAAAGTAGTAGGGAAGTAGTTTTTCACCAAGGTCAGTTGACCACTATGTTTATCCAAGATGGCTGCTTAATTAGAACTTGCCAGTGGCGTAACGTATTTAATGGTTTGAGAGAGCAACATTTAAATTCAGATTAATAATTTCATTACATAAATCAGTTTTTTTTAATTATATTTCAGATTATTTATATGAATTTTATTATCAAAATACACAATTTATCATTTTTTTACGGAGCAGTGCTGATCAAAATGTAGACTCAAAAGAATTTTATGTGAAGTGTTTCGAACATAAGCTATTTTTTCTAGGACCCAATTATCTTTATTCACAACCTTAACCCATTCTATTTTCATCATGTGGAAAACTTATATATTAAACACGTAAATAAATTTCATGTCATAAACCTGACAACAAATCATTATGAGGCAATATTCTTCTTTTTCTAAAATATTTATTTGGTTAATATTATTTAGTTCAAAAGGTGATCTAAGATAATTGAACTTCCCAGGTTTAGTTGTTCATTCAATTCTGTATATTGAGGATATTTTAGGTGTTTCTTAATTTCATATTCCTCCAAAAAATCAAGCTCTTCTTGTTTGTCACTTATATGAAATACTTCCCCTGTGATTATTTATTAATTTTTGGTTTTACATTTAACAAAAATGAACCTACATTATTTCTTACTTTGAAAGATATTGTAGATGTTGTACGAGATATAATTTTTGATATTTGGTTTGAAATATCTCCAAAATATGTAATCGTTCTGTATGACCCGTCATCTTTAGGTTGTTTCGGAAAGATCAGGTTAACGGCAACCTTTTCGTCCTTTTTAGTTAAAACAATTAATTTAATAAAAGTGGTTGTTCATTGATAAGCTATTTATAGTTTTCTGGAGAAAAAGTTCGTTGCGCCCATGGCGTCGGCAATTTGAGGTTATAAAGGTTTTACATGATAAATTTGAAAGGTAAAAAATTGCAGCGTTGTTATGTCTCATTTTTTTCCTTCACTTAAAGATAATACTGTGACATTGCTTCCTTTTAATGAATATTGTGCTTTGTGCAAGTTTATTTTATGTTTGAAATGTATTATTTTTATAATGAACGTAAACGTCGAGTATAGGTAAAACTGTATAAAAATTATTATTATTATTATCTAACAACATGAGAAAAAAAGAAAAAATATATTTCCTGTTTTCTTCTATTCATAATTAAAAAATATTTATTGAACTTGTTCTTTTTGTTTGCCAGCTCATGTCATATAAACCTTTCAATCCACAAATTATTTGTTCATATAAAAACAAATTTCTATACTAGAAAATATATTTATTATACAAATCATAATAAACTATATTAAAATTTATCTAAACTATAGATTTAATTTAAATTTAGCAATTTTGCTAAAGAATCGTCACTGTCATCAGGTTCATCGGTATTGAAATCAATAATAACTGGAGGCATATCATCCCTATCAAATCTCACTTCCCTATCCCACCAATCTTTTGTGATTTGTTCAGTTTGTTGTACAGTTTTAGCCCAAACATCAGGAGTTGCGGTTTGTAATGCCTTTTTCCAAATTTCCGGAGAATTTTTGGCTGAAGTTCCATTACTTCCTACATTATTATTGTAAAAGGTCTTCAATAGGATTGAACAGACAATGGTAAGGGGGAAGTCGAAGCACTTTATGGCCATATTTTTCGGCTAACATGTCAGCTTCATATATAAATATATATAAATATCTATATATATATAATGTTAAACTTTTTAAAACAATTTTGTACTTTCGAGCATACGTTTTTATCTTCCAAGATTACATTAATAATCATTTTAAACATATAGTAATATCTAGGAAAAGTAGAGTTTTCTTTTTATTTAATTTGTCTGAACTTTATTTTTCCATTTTTATATCAACTTACATTTGTACTAAATTTAGTAACTTTTTCTGATGAACGTAGTTTCATAGGGAATACTACGTTCATGTAACAAATTCTGAATATTAGCCTTTTTTGAAGTTATTGAAGGTACTTAATTAAAAATCGTACTATGGTAACTGGCATTGTCCATAATAATTACAGCTGGTTCTTCTAAATTCATCATCAGCTGATATTCAAACCAATGTAGCAAGATATCTCTGTTGATCTCGAAAAAAATAACACTATTTAAATTGTTCTCTTCATTATGCAGATTAAAAAATTGTCCCATCAAGCAATTATAAAAAAAATGTGAAAAAATGTATTACTTTAAATGGAAAATTTCAATATAGTTATACCTTGCACCCCCTACTTTATTTTTCTCACACTTTTTTGATCAGAATCTTGCCAGGAACGTTCAAATGTACCATATTTAAAGATCCACGTTTCATCCAAAAAAATAAACTGATACAGGCCTTCTGTTTTCATTTTAATACACCACGTGTGTCATCTTTCTTATATTTAAAACCAATATTTTTTAATACTTTCCATAGTGATGTTGTACCACCATTAAAAATATCACGATCTTCGAGTCTTTCATTTAATGTTTATAAAGTTACGTGTTCCAATACTTATGGTACATGTGAAAATAAAGTTTCAAAAATACTCACTATTTCTGTACATTTCATAAATAACTTTTCGGATAGCAGTTTGATCAAAAGAATCAATTGGTAACAAGTGGTTTTTATGATCTCGCTTTTTTTGGTGGGCTACTAAGGATTTCTTTCACCTCTGTTGTGTACACTTACATCTCACATCTTACAGCAGTAAGTGGAAGTAATGGACCCTCAATTTTGACATTCGCGTTGAAAATAGTTTATTAAGTTCATTACAATTTGCTGGGAAGTAATTCTTAAATGGATATGCATTTTAAGTAAAGAAAGGTTGTCAGAATATGGATAAATCACATGTATTTTGGCAAGAACCATTTGGCAACGTTGTAAAGTATTGCCAACTTTAAAAATATATTTTCCTCGTCCGTTAAGTGTAAATCGCTTTTATTCGTAAGTGTTTTTTGATATTCTATTGAATATAAAAATAACTAAAAATGACGCCATTTCAAATTTATCGTGAAATACCTTTAACAAACAAACCGATTAGTCATTAATGGTTATCCAATATGGCCGACTTTGTCTACTTATTCTTCTATTGGTTAATATTGCACATGCTTCTTCCTTACTAGTTTATATATACAGGGTTGGGATAAAGTATGGAACCAAATAAATATCTAAAACGAAACGGACGATATTTATGAAATTTTGTAGTTAAGTGCAATGGGGCAAAATGCATGGGATCAGAACTATTAAAATTAGAATATTTCACTCATGTAGTGTGACACTCCAAGCGTTATAATGTTCTCCAATTAATTATACAAGGCAAAATAGAGGGAAGAAGAAGACTTGGGTGCAGAAGAACATCCTGGCTTTGTAATTTTCGAGAATGGTTCAATACAACAAGTACTGCTTTGTTTAAAGCTCTTGTTAATAAAGAGATAAGAGCCAATATGATAGTCAACGTTCGTTGAAGAACACGGCACACGAAGAAGAAGAATATGTTTATGTTTACATTTTCATTGACTAACAAATACATTTTCAAATTATCATAGTAGAAAATCATTTTTTTGTAAAAATATCAAAGTTTATTAGATCTGTCAAAAGGGCAACATTTTGAGAGACAAAAAAATAATAATAAAAGGATCCAATATTCTACAAAATAATATCATTTAAGAGGAATCCGTTTTGAAGTTATTTGAATTAAACCGGTAGATGAAGCATCTTTAAAGACCTCTAGTATTTTTACATGAGGTGATTTGTATTAATTGACACAAAAATGAGCTCTAGATTTTGCACTTTTTTTCTGTGAAGTGACTTTTTGGACGCCCCTATATAAGTGTATAAGTGTAAAAACTATTGAGCTTGTGATTCATTATTTAGACGCAGACTTTATACATTTTAACAAAAACAATTTAAATGTCATTTTTATTAATTCAACACATCGGTGTGCACATATTAAATTTAAGTCTTGAGCCTTTTCATTGTCGAGAATTTGGCATATTTATTGTTAGAAAGAGACTCGTGATTTACTACAAACCTCATTTGGTACTCGTTAAGTATGGCTTGATACTATATTTTTGCTAAATTAGTTTTTTCCATTGCATTAAAATTTTATACGAAATAATCCGATCGACTGATTTCCGTAAAACAATAGTACTAAAACAAACGGTTGAATAACACTGATCATTGAAAAACAGAGTTTGGAGCATTTCATTAATTTACCTGTTCAGCTTACTCAAATTTATACAATTGCATCAAAGCCCACTTTAAATTAATTGAACAAATGAATAAAATGGATTGGAATGGAATGGAATGGAATTTCTATATTGCTTCATATAGCTCGCTTTATACCTTTGTGTGATCATTTTCAGTTGCATCGGATATTTTCGTTGTTACTTCACTAACATACTGAATTTCTACTGGAGGATCACCCCACGTTAGAAATTTTGGAAATATATTTTTAGACATTTTTTAACAAAATTAAATTGATTTTATTCAAAGTGACTAAATTATAATTTTTTAGCCTTAATATTGAATAAATGAATAAATCTGTATACCTTGTTGTAATCGAAAATTTAGTTAAAATTTTAGTTAAACAAATTATATTTTCATTGTGTGAAAATACAATACCTATAAGTTTCCATAAAAGTGTATGTACTTATTATGTTTATCCATCTCTGTGTAGCGTGTCACAATTGCTTTGTGTGAGTTTATTGTCCTCATAAAAACCTTTACCAAATGCATAGATAACAGTCGAAATATTCATCTTATTTACCAACCAACATCAACATGGAAACTATAAAACGCCGTGCTTGCTTAATTTTCCATTCCAACAATTTCAAACATCATCAAAAGCATTCTGAAAAGCCGAGAACTTTGTCTTCCTTTCCATCGACCATGGACGGATGACGTACATTATGTACAGAATTCACCTTTGCTGTTTTTATTTTCTTTTACAAAGAAACTTCATTGCACGAAACTCTTTTGCAGATTCCATTCTTAAACGGAGAGTTTTTTTAATATACTAAAAATAATAATATTCTATAAACATTACATTTTGAAACCTTATGTAATTCGAGAAAAAGAAAAGAAACTGATAAATGGTTTTTTTTTAAGAGAACAAGAATAATAATGGTATATTTAGGCGTAAACAGACATACTAGATTGCAGCAATTTAAGTTTTTTATAATTGCATCAATAATTTGTTTCTACATTTTCTGTATTTACTACTTGGTGAATATTTGGTGCAAATTATATATTGATAGGTTAAACATATGTACTAAACATAAGCAGTAATGGTTGAATTTACTGGTATTGCTTACTTTTCCTTTATTTTTTAATTCGCAACCACCACATAAAACAAGAGCATTACAGTATATATTTTCTATGACAGAGAAATTTTATTGCATTAAAAAAGTACAATTTGGAGTTGTTTCATCACAACAACTCCATTTCGTCACATTAAAATGGTATGGTAATAAATAAATATATCGAGGAAAATACTAGTGGAGATGTCACAGAAGAATTTCCGTCATTAATAATTCTTGTCATAGTCTCTCGGTGGTATTTTGGGATTGTGAGAAAGTTCATTCTTTTATCCACAATAAAAACCGTTATATTTTTCTTAATGCAGATGTTTTTCTTTTTGGAGGAGTTGTCTGAGAGATATATTATTAAGAAAATTGAAAATGAATTTGATATCAGTACGTTTTTTAATATTTGTTAATTTTAAATAAAGGGACAACAACTACAACGTAGTTACGTGTAGATAGTACACCAATGAGCACGAGGAATCGTGGCCAAAATATTTGGAAAAAATTCTGGTTAGATTGTAGTCTACTCACCAGCACCAGTAATTATCCGTGGTCGCAAAAACTATTAAACAAAATTAAATTGCATAAATCTGTGTAAAATCAAAAGAATACTCTACCATTTTTTTACATTTGAATTTCACGACATAGTTATTGATGTTTGTATATCACATTCACTAAATTTCTCTGTTTATTTATCATTTCTCTAAAATTGTAAATGACTAAGAAACGTTTACACATTTAAAAACAAAGTCGACTTCTAGCTTAACGCTTTTTTGATCCAAGTAATTATAAATAGTTAGTTCTAGTGTTGATGAGTCTTAACTACGAAGAAAATAATGTAGTTTTTACAAAATGGCTATTTTAGAAGACACTGATGTTGCAAATAATAACCATTATTATTGAGAGGACAGTTTATTGATAGGTATTTGAAAGAATTCTTTTTAATATTCGTTCATTGACCGAAGATCCTCCAAATTCAGATATTTAGAAATCCTTAAATAATACTCTTTTACCTAAACACTTTTCTGGAATAAATGTAGAAACATTTAAAAATATTGCAACCAAATATAAATAATTTAACTTTAGGTATAGAATAAGCAGGACATACTTTTTTTTAAATTGCAGAACAATACAAAGTTTGTTTATGAGTGTAACTAATGTGAAATAGTACATTGTGCAACAAGTGAGGAAAGTAAGACTTTTCTCACGAGGTTGAAAGAGTTAGAAAAGTACTTTCCCCACGTATTGCACACTATACATTTTCTACGAATGCCCATTAATTAATTAATAAACCATTAAAATAAACCGATAATACCTTGGTTTTTATAATTGTAAAATTGGATCAATTTTCTAATAATATCCCTGGATTTCTTTTGGAATACTAGTTAAAGAGGTTGACGCCTCAATATTTGTAAAATTGTAAAAAATCTTTGTAATCAGTTTTTGAGTTTAGATTGGTCTAAATAGAATTCGCAATTTCATTGGATATATCAGTTTTGTTTTTATTAGTCATCTATATATCCTTCAGCAACACTACTTGAGCGCCAAACACTTAAATGTTAGAGAAGAACACCACTTGCATTCACTAAGATTGTAGCTGAGAATTTTAAAAATTTTGCCCTTTCTTTAGCCATGCACAAAATTTATTCTGATAAATTGAGAAAAAACGGTTTTGAGTAAAATTGTTTGGGCGAAATGCTATATATTTTTTTGTAAATTTTATAAAATGTTCACTTCAATCTTGAAAGCATATTTTTGATTTGTTTTATTTTAAAAAGCAGTGAAGTATTCAAATCTTCTAATTCATTAATCATTAATTTCACCTATTCATACAGATACACCCCTGCCAGACCAAATAAAAGGGCTACCTAAAGATATTTTTTATTATTGTTTTTATAAAATTATATTTTTGTTTTATTATTAATTGTACCTAAACATAATAAAAATTATTAACATTTTACTTTCCATTAAACCTAGACTATTTATATGTCAAACAAAATATCCAACAACTGGGCTATTTATTGTTAAGACATTTTTTTGACTTTTTATCCGGAGCTTCATTTATTAATTTTTGAAGTTCTTTTACTGTAAAATTTTCTCGGGATATAATTAATTCTATGTTTTTCTTTTTAAAAAGGTACGTAAGGTACGTAATACTAAAAATAAAAAAATATATAAAAGTTTTTAGATAAATAATAAATTCTAAATAAATAATAAAAACATTCTCACAGAATGGGCTGTTTGTTATATTGTAGTTTCATGAAGAGTAAGAAAAACAATATATTTCTTAGCTATCGCAGAAAAAATTAACTTTAGCAATCAAATTTAAATATTTTTTACCGCGGCTTAACATTTGATGTGCCATTTGTTTGTTGGAGTGGTCATCTATTCCCGAAATAGAGTAAAGTGTCTATATGGCAAATGGACAATTGATCAGTCAATGTATTTGACATATTTTGAAACTGTCTTGATATTTGATTGTTGAGCGGTAGTCGAATCTACCAATTTTGTCCTGATTTATTATTGTCAATTATGATTGTAACTACCGTAACTCAACATACCTAAAAACTATAAACGTGTCGTTATATTTTTTGTCTCTGTATCAAAATCTCTCAGCCCTCACTGATATTATTAAAGCTATTATTATTTAAATGTTAATATGACAATATGTTTTGTACGTCTAAAATAAAACTAGTTTTTGGCTTGCAACTTTAAAGGTGTATTGATTGTACAACCGTATGTTAATTGTATTACTAATAATTACTATGAATCGACAAACATTTGATTCATTCCACTGTGTAAAAGTTGAAGAATACATAAATAACAAACCAAATTTGTTTCGATTACGTTTTTTTAGTTTACATATAGCATATCTATCTCCTTAACAAGTAAATAACATAGAATATTATTCAATTGACTCATCTCGCAGTTATGAATTAAGGAATATTTTTTTAGGACTAGATGACAAAATGGAACCAAGTAATTATAAATGCATATATTCTGTCTCGTTAATATTATTACTTTTTCAAAAAATCTACTCTAGATCCAACCAATAAAAATTTAGTGAATTGCGCACACCACAACGTTACCAACGGTTTATAATGGTTTTTATTGAATTTATGGTAGTTGTATTGTTATTCTTGATATGTCAAGTTGTGAACAAAAGTTTGGAATTTACAAATAGTTTTTTATAAATTATATATTTTTTCGAAGACGTGAGAATTTTTCTAGTGTTTTTAATAAATAAAAAATGGTGTGAAGTACTTAGGAATTTTTAGTATATTGCAGTGAATATCATTGTTTTGTAAAGTATAGGAAGTTATAACAAGAAAAATTCGTTTTTATCCCATTAATAAATTTCGGATTTGAGGGTTTAGTATTAATGCCTTGTTATAAAAAAGGTCTGGGGTTGTAGTTGTACTACATAACGAATATTTATTACGTGTATTATAAATCCGTTAAAAACAATATTTATTTGAAAAGGTAGATGTGGGATTAGCCGTTATAATTAAGCAGTAGGCAATATCAACATGAAAGGCAAGCAAGTCAGCGGCAGTGGCAGAGAGGCAGCAGAGCAGTGCGGCGGCGAATAGAAGGCGGGGAATCGAGAAATGCGTGGAATGACGGCACGACCAGGTAGAACACACAACGGAATTCAATCGGCCGCCATAATTAATACAGCCCTAAACAATACACTGTGCCATTGGTGGATTCCGACCGCCAGAAAAACTCTTTTGTTTTTACCATCTCCTATTCAAACATTTATGGGAATGTAATATCTTGCTATCTCCTTCTGGGAGATTCTTTGCATTGATTCGATAGCCAACTGTGGTCAGAGGCGGATTTTTAAAGGGTTATTTTATCAACTATTTTACCCATATCTCCCTCACTTACATAATTATAAATTACTTTCGTCACTAAAATTACTTTTATTTGATATGACTAAATTATCGTTATACCCCGTCTCGAAAATGTAATTATTTTCTTTCAAAAAGAAAGTTACAACCATTATCCTTCCTGTTACTTCTCCCCATTTAGATTTACCATTTATTTTAATATATGTTTTTCTTTTTTGGAACAAGTACCTAACTTATTGGCCGCTTCTTTCATCTTGAATCCATTCTCAGCTTGAATCCACTCAGTATCCTAACAATTTTCATTGCAATGAATTGCTATAATCACCGACACACATATTTACAGCAAAAGAATGGACGAATGGACGTAATAGATCTAAATAAATAATAAAAGTTTTATGACTGTTTTATAAAATTGAGTGACTCGAATATTAAGATAACAGCAAATACTATTTCAGGATTAGCTATTCGACATATCGGTTACCAATTGTTATAAGTTTTCTATTCTGCCTGCCTCTACTGTTTTCTTATAAGTCTATGTCAAAGTCAAAGCAGAACAAATTCAGATTCTTCTATTATTTATTAATTACTTTTTTTTTCTTAAATTGAACGATTAATTCTATTTAGTAATTTTTTAAAACATCAAACTCTAATCCATTTAAATTATAGATGCCTATGGCTGTAATGGTTTATTTATATAATGTCGACTTTTGAAAAAAATATCTGTTTATTGTAATTTGTCGGCGACAGCTTTGATATCTGAATTGTCATGGTCCTATTATGTTAAAATACATCGTTAAAAAACAGTAGGAACATTAAAGGTAATAAAATATAGGAATATACCATTCAGGAGCAAAACAATTATCTTATTGTTTTGGTGAAACATTCCCTGGATTCTGTACTCTAAAGAGGGTCACTTGAGATCCTGCTGAGAGGATAAACCAGTTTCCTTATAAATCTTAAGTTTAAGTAGTTCATATAATACAAATAAAATATGATTGCATTAAAAATTGAACCTGACAAAATATATATTATTACTATTCAACTATCACCTTAGCATGCTCAACCGAATAGCTCAAATACAATTTATCTGTAAGTCAATTAATTAACATTATACTAAGTCTGGAAAATTTGATTGTTGGTTTATTTTCAATCGAATTTTGAACTTCAAATCCAAATATATAAAAATTGATAATCCACTTACACCCCGTATCATTTGATATTTAATGTGAGGAGAATCCAAAACTCTTGCAAAAAAAACATAATTGTACCTAAATATATGTTCTTGTTAAGTATATATAATTATTACATTCGAATCTTCAATTGTTACTAACTAATATACGAAATCGAATTTAGTCAGAAAGGTAGTATACAGCCGTTTGCGTTTTTAAAGATTGACTACCGATAGTATCAATTATTTAATAGGTGATTTACCTTTAGAAAGAATTCATTTGTCAATGTGTGGCACCGATTATGCAGAAAAACTGCCAATTAAAAATTACAAAAGCACTTAAATATATTTTATTTGTGTGCTTAGCTTACATTACATCTTGAGTTAGTCACTGTTATAATAACTAACTGCTTTTTTAAGAACATGGATTGTACATGCTTTTTTTCCATGGTTCTAATCATATTGGTGCAAAGTGAAGTTAATCGAAGTTAATGGAATTCTTTAAAAATCGCGAAACTGAAACCTCTTAAGTCAAGAAGGCATAACTTGATCTTGGTTTTGATAGTTAAACTTGTATTGTATGGTTTAAATTATAAAATTTTATATTTAATACAGCATTTACCCAAAGCTATAGAAACTAACCCCATTTACACTCTTTGGCAACAGAAACTGAAAAATTGTAATTTGTCAATATTATACTTGGTTGTCATTTGAAAGAGTGATCAACCAAAAAATTACAAAAGTCCTTTCAGTATTTTATTCAGCTGACCATTTTTCTGGACATAAATATAGAGACCTCGGCACACATTTAAAATTAATTCTGTATCAAATTTAAAATATATTTTTTCACCGTGTGTTTCTCAAAGGGCTTTAGGATTTTGTCTTTGTTCGAAAAAACTGTGTATAATTTGCACAAATATTGTATATTGCGAACTTAAATGTTAAATCACAAAAAAATGATATGTAAGCTTAGTACTTTGGGATAAAAATATTTTATAAATAAGATAAATTCTAGTTATGGAAATGCGGAAGTAGACCGACAGAATTATCTTGTTGTCAATTTCCTGTCGATTATTGAAGAGACCAGAAAATTAACGGTATTCCAGACATTGCGGTGTCTTTGCAATCGGCGCGCAGGTAATTTTTATTAACTGTTTTTATTAATTATCTGATACATTATTTAAAAATTAGCAATTTTGTGTTTTATGAAAATTTTAAATGCTTTTATTATTACTCAGCAAAATAGAATATAAAATTTATATAGATTACACGATGTATTTAAAAAAAATGAAAGCTGTATTGAAAGAAAGCATCAGTTATATAACAATTGTAATCATAATATTTGAATAAGATATGAAATTTTATTTCAATAAAATATGATGATTTATTTGAGAGAAAAGATAAATTAGTACCAAGAACTAAAGGTTTTTTCATTACGTTGACTAGAAAAAGTTTTGTTCTAATCAGTCACTTTAGTGATTAAAGTGCCACTTTTAATTTCTAAATAAAAAATGTAACCCTTTTGGGTACCACTTAATGGGAACGGAAAGTAAAAAACAATTTTATTCTTAAAAATGACATTGGAATAATAAATATGTATACTTTTGTCTAGCGTTTTCACTTTATGGATTTCATGACTGCAGCCGCCATGTTAAAACAGGTAATAATGTAAACAATTTCATTCAAATTATTTGTTAATATTTGGGCTTCTATCAGTGAATCTTCAAAGAAGTTGGTTAAATAAATTAATCAATGCATTTATGGGATCCTCTTTTCGCTCACGTACGATTTTAGTGAAGAAAATGTGGATAATTTACACATTTTGTATCATTTTGATGTTTCAATCTTCTTCTAGTGCACATATTTAGAACAATTTTCCTAGTATAATAACCGGCAAAAACGTCAACTGTCCCTGAGAAACTGGCTACCGCTATATCAAAGGGCGTTTTCATATTACACGACACGGCAACGGCACGATAACGGCACGACAACGGCACGACAGAGTCAACGATGCTGGGGGGGATTAAATTTACATTGAAATAAATGAAGTGGCTTCAGACTAGACGACATGTCGGTGTCGTGCCGCTGTCGTCGCCGGCTGCCGTGAAGTGGCAATTTTCCCTCTCATGTCGTCCCGATTTTTAATTATAATACAAAAGTAATGAAAATAATATAAATAAAATATAAATATTTCTGTATACTATCCTGTAGGTTGCTTAATATATAATCAAATGTATTTTTGGTCATCCGAAAGTAATTTAAAAATGTAATTTGGTCGCTGCACAATTTTTCAAATAGAGTGTAATAGCTACCGTCAACATATCTGACTTTTACAATAGGATGTATCCATAACTGTTTTCGTTTTGTAACCCTTTTACGTCGTCGAAGACGTAGTAAGTACAGTAAGTATAACTTATCCATACTTATATTGGATTAAAAATAAAAAACCTAAGAATAATTATCTTTTATCGGTGCCGTGTCGCGCACTTACTTATGCTGTTAAGTGTGAAGACGCCTAAGGACATATCGGTATCGTGTCGTTGTCGTATCGTTGTCGTGTCGTCTACTGTGAAAACGCCCAAAGGCACCGAGACGTTCCTTCGATTCTGTGTAGTGTAGTCTTCTGTGGTTTATTAGAATAAATATAAATATGTAATTTTTTCAATGTAAAAATGGCATTCCTTTATAGATGAATCATATCAAATTTGTTATAGACGTGTGTTTTATTCTTGTTCCGAAATTGATATATATTTATATATTTTTTAATTTCTATAAGACATGGTAAAAATCGTAACTTAATCCTTTTAAATGTTGCCTTCAAACTAAAGTACATGGTCTTTTCCTATTTTGTGACTTTTTCCCGTTTTGTGACTTTTTCCCGTTTTGTGACTCGATAAATTTTAACTGGAAAAGACCCCAAATGAATTCATGTTTTGTGACTAACATAAAATAAATCATATATACTCCATAATAATCCTTTCACCTTCAAAAGCAGTTTTGTTCCACAGGTCGTCTTTTCTCATTTCTCTATTTACATAATAGTCATAATAATATGAAATTGTACTACGACTTTTTCTACCCATTAATTTGAAATTTAACATTGTTGTCGTTTCTCTTTTGCTATTGTAAGCTGGAAAATGTTTGCATTTATCCTTAAATTTTTTGTATTCAATCGATTGTGCCAACCTTCCAATTAATTGGTAGTTCGGTTCATTTAGTTGTAGCACACCCACCATCATCAAAATATCGGTATCAACCAACTTTTCTATGAAATAATCGTTGAATAGTTGGGAAAGTGGATGATCTTCGAAACTCTCTGTAATCAAGATACAACTTTGATCCATTTTCTTATGTGTGGTCGCACTTTTTCGCTTTGCCTATAATCGGTGCCCACTTTTCGCTATAAACAATGGTTGAAATGAAAATTGCAGGCAGTAACAATAGTAATAATAGTAATAATTTTGGGGAATGTCTTCTTAATAGGTGGAAAGGTATCGACTTCATAATTAATTTTGAAGTTCCTTAGATTCCATAACAGTATGTACTTTTGAATTATAGAAAAAAGTCTGATATATATTGGTTAAATTTTGTCTGGCGGCAGAGCAAAAAGGGCAGAAATTATAGGGTTTCACTCTTTGGACTGCCAACGTCGGCGTGAAATGTATAAAGCTGTCATAACAGCTTTTAAATGTCCCATCACCAAAAATATATTCTGTCTTCCCGCACCTACTTCAAAAAACAGAAAGTTGCTCGTAATTTGTTCAGATATCTTTCCTTGTTTTGAACGAGACGACTTCTAATGCCTTGTGTCAGACGGAACAGAGTTTGTTTTTCTTCTTAATGAAATTTGATATCTCAGTAACAAATTCCACTCCTATTTCCTTGTTGAATATCTTGATAATTGCTGTTGTTTCCTCACGCGTCCTTTTTCATAAACAATAAATTTTCTATTAATATTGAGTACAGAAACTGAACCACGAGAAAAATTTCATCAAATAATTACATTTCTATTTTTATGTATTTTATACTGTATTGAAATCAGATATATACGTATGAGGGACATATCCAAGCTTCGCCACCAAACCAGGTTTAGACGTTATCGTAATCCTATATATTTCCTATAGCCAAACTCAACCACTACGCACAACCAAATTATTACATCATGTATATGAATACCAAGAACCGGATTAAATATAACTAAAAAGGAAATGGTTTTTTTATTAAAAATATAATTTTCATTAAAAAATTATAACAAATTTTTAGTTACAAATGGGTAAATATGTATAATAAATAATTTTTATAAATTGTCTTTTGGTTATTTTCCTAGATTTTTACATGACAAGTTGTTTTTTAATTAATTCTTGTTTTAATGTAACATCCCTTCTAACTTTTTTTACATTTTTATTTGCATTTTTAAGTAGTTTATTATATGTTCTATCTCAAAATTAATAACGACTTAAAAACTGAAAATTATTGGGATGACTATTGTAAAAATTTGAATTTAATTTTGAATGAAAAAATTGTGAGAGTTTGTTGAATTACATAATTAGCATTTGCAAGAAAAACTAGCCCAAATTTCTAGAGGAAATCGAACTTCTTCGGTTATACAAAACTATATAATCGCAAAACTCGGAAATTTTTGGACAGACATTTTTTCAAATAATTCAGATACAAAAATATCTGACATCGTCGCTCTCCGATAACAGCGTTGCAAAAAATAGTAATGTTGGTAAGACATGCTGGCTAACACCTATTACATTCTTTCTAATACAATCTACATTATTTGTTAGTATTTTCGAAAAAAAATAATTTTGGTGGGTTTTTCATTTCAGTTTATCACCGCTTTTCTTTTTGTTGCATGTCTTATAACTTGTCCACTAATGGTAGTTTCTTCTTCATAACTGATTATTAAAACGTTTTCTTCCAAAATAATACTTCCTTCCTAGTGTAAATATATTAGATATAATAGATATAATAAATTATACTTATCTGAATTTCCACAGTATTACAAAGATTTTTAAGTTATTCAATCGACCAATGACACAGCATTATTTAAATTTGGTTAGTATTATATTGGCACTCAGTCAAAAAGGTATTCTAAGATAATTGTACTTCGCGAGTTTAATTGTTGATTCAATACTATAGATTGAGAATATTTTAGGTATTTCTTTATTTTCAATTTCTCTAAAATATCAAGTTTTTCTTTCTTGTCACTTATATGAAGTATTTCCACTGTTGTTTTAATTGTGTTATGTAAAAGTGTTGTTTTGACATTTAATAAATATAATCTAAAAGTCAACCTTTAATCATTATAATATTGTCCAATAGGCATACCTTATTCGAATCAGTATTGGTTCTAAAGTGAGACAAGAATTATTTTGACTTGATCTTGCCAAAAGTTAAGAACTTACTGCGTTTACAGGGAATTTCCATTCAAGATACTGCATGAAGGGTTTATAATCTGCATTTCTGCATATTTAATTAATATTTAATATGATATTTTTATTATCTGAAAATCTTCTGTCACACTTTATCCAGACTAGGACTGGCAATTTATAACATTACTCGCTTTAAGATAACTTATTTATTGGGGTTTTTAAAAATTTCTTATGTTTCAAATATGCGTTTGCCAAAAAATATTTAGAAAATATACAAATAATAGCTTAAAATATAATTAAATGTACAAAAATACATCTATTTTATTCATCATTCATTTCTGCGCTGCTGTCTTGCAATCTTCGCCCAGATCTATTAGCAATACGGTAATAGCATGATTTATAGACTTTTGCCAGGCATCTGAAGTTTTTCTATTAACTTATCTGTAATGAGAGACAAGACTGAAGGAGATAATTTTAGATCTCTGTTATTTTCTCGAATACGATTTCCCCCATATAAACTCAATAAAATTAAAATACAGTGGTACGGAGGTAAACTTAAAACAGCATGTCCATTGTCTGTTGCTGTTGCATATATAACATAACTTTTATCAAAATGCTGTTTAGTGGCCGTTTTGGTAATAGCGTATTTTGAAACCATTTCTCAAAAAGATCTTCATGATAACTTAGGGAAAAGTCGCTGATATTTTTAGCTAACACTTACCCAGCCGCTTTCTGTAAAATTGTAATTTATTTACCTCTTGAAGATGGAACATTAAACACGCTTTTTGGAGAATTATAAGTCCATCCTCTTTCACTATGTGTGAATGTTAAATCAAATTTCGTCTAAATAGAAAATCGGTCAACCTTCGCTTGTATTCTAAAAAATTACTTATATTCAAGTTAAAAGGTAATTGGATTTTTTGACTAACTAAGATTAAATATTTCAACTATTTTTTATGAAAGAAATTATGACAAAATATTAAAATGGCAATTTAGATTTAGATTTCTATGGTAACAATTACAGTACTATTTATCTATTTATCTAAATAACTAATTTTGTAAGATTGTAAGTAAGGTAGGATGAAAAAACAAAAAAAATAAAGAAAAATGTGTTATATACCTAATTGCTAAAAAATGGTGATTGGTCTAAATTTAACTATTCAATTCAAGGTGTTAGTGATAATATTCCTAAAAGATTTTTAAATTTCTAACAGCTTAGATTATTTAAACAATAGCTGTTTCGGCAAAGTCAAGGATCTGGAAATTTTCAATAGGGTTGAAATCATGGTTGGTTTCAAGTAGTTGATTATAGAAAACTGCGAGAAACCTGTTGATTTTAGATTTAGATAGCGTACTCTTTTTTTTAATTCTGAATTAATCAATATAAGGGAGGTGCCCAAAAGAAACCGAACTATTTTTGTACAACGTCATTTATTCAATTTTTCTTCAAAAAACATTTAATCTCCTTCAACGTACTCTCCATTACAGTTAATACACGTGTCCAATATTTTATTCCACTGTTCGAAACATGTTTGAAATTCCTCTTTTATGATACCTGACAGTGCCTTCGTCGTATTTTTCTTTAATACAGCAATGTCCGCAATACGCTTTCCTTTCATCTCCCTTTTCATTCGGGGGAATAAAAAGTCACAGGGTGCTAGATCGGGTGAATAAGATAGGCGAGGCACAGTGGTCATACAATTTTATTTTATTTTGATCAAAATAATATACAGAGTAGTTAGGAAGTTATGAGTTCTGAAAGAAACAGAACAAATTGTGTAAAACACCCTATATCTCAGTTATAAAGGGTTAAATATAGGTTTTTTGGAACTACCAAAGTGACGCTCATCTACAGTTTTCCAATGTATAATTATTTGCAATACGAAACTACCAATTGTTCATATTTTGGTTTTAATTTAAATTTCTTGGTTTTGTCCTTCACACATTGTAGACTATCTTTGCATTGATAATATTAATAATATATTTTTCTCCCAATTAACAGTTATTTTTTTGTTTTAGGCAGCGTTCTGACAACAACCACCATTTCGTCGCCGTGGACTCCGGTCACAGGCCCGCAGGCCGACTCCAACGGCCCGGGCCCTGACACAAAGAATTTGGATGTCGGAGATATGAGTGACGTAAGTAATTATATGAAGTTTATCAAATTTTCCCAATGTTCCAATAATAATAATAATAATAATAATAATAGTTTATTACGTAACATGAGATGTAAACATCATTTTACATATAAATGGAATGTAATAAATCCATGAGCAGGTTTGTAGATGTAAGGGAGGATGTATACTGGTATGACTGTGGAATAACATGTCATGTCTTTACTGGAAAGAAAAACGTGGTAGATTTAAGTTATTTAAGAATATCTGTGAAGACATTTTCTATTCTTATGATATTGTTGTTTACTGTTTTCATCATTCGCTCACAGAATTCTACTCTCCTATCAAAGTCGTTTTTATATAGCTCATGAGTTGGAATTACCGTATACGGATGCATTTTAATCTTCTTTAGTATTTGTGCAAAAGAGTAGTGACTAATATTATTTTCCAATGCGACTAGTCGAATAGATCTCTCTGGGTTTTCCTCAAATATAAGCATGTTGTATACTTTTGTTGTCCAAAGAAGCACCGTGTTTCTTGATTTTCCATACATGTCCAAGTTCTCTACATTGTTTTTCAATTTTGCTAACTGTTCCTTGAAATATGGGGTTCGATCTGAAGAGGCGAACAACTTCGGCTTGAGTAGATGTTCTATCTCTATAACCGATCATCATCAGTATATAGATATTTTTTGAATTTCAGTTAAATACACCACGCTTACAGTAAATCTAAATCGACGATGATTTTCAAATTTGTTTTTGGCTGACTTTCCAATTGACTTTGACACTACTTTGAAGGTATCTATATAAACATTAATACTCATCGTAGTAAAATAGTGGGAGTAAACTGCAAAAAGTTATTATGCCTAAAAAACATCAACATTTTTTGCTACCATTCATTTCTTTATTTCTGTTTGAGTACGACAAATTAAGAAACACGGTGGTCCTTTGAATAATGAATCAAAAGTTGATAGAGATCAATGTTACATTTGAGGAAAACCCACAATGCATCAAATTGACAAGTCAATATTAAACAATTTCCACGTTAATTTCACGTGTCAAAATATGGAGATATTAAATTTATACCATTTGACTGATATACTCTGTATGTAATCTCCAATCTTGTTACTGTTATCATTATCATCATCATGGTTATACATTTCACCCATTTATTATCATATATTGTCAAAAATTGATAAATATTAACCTATTAAATGTAATTTAGATTTTTTATAACATTTTGAAAGTTTTATTAAAGAAAACAATAAAATAGGTGCTGTTTAAACCTCAGTACACTGTAACAAAAAGAGAATAAAACTTACAATCTTTCTTTAAAACAGTAAACCTATTCAAATGTTGATGATTTCCAACAAAATTTTAATACAAAACTGGTTTAAAATTGAGTAAAAAGTCAATAGGTTTTAAGTAAACTATTAAAATAAATACACAATCTTAAGAAATGCCTAATCGCTCGAGTATCCGCTTAAAACTTTAGTATTTTTCGTTAAAGCTTAGAGGTATTTGTGAAAGATTTTCATTAAAGCATTAAAAATACAGAAGTGCAATCCATGCATTGTAATAGGGTATCATTAGAGTGCAAACGCTTGTTTTTGTTATGAAAATAATTGACCGTTATTTACGCTGTAAGTCTCAAAAACACTCTACTTTTGAGATCAACATAAAAAAATATTCACATAGCACCACAACCAGTCAAAGTGAAAATAAATCATACATGCCGTTGTCAATTTTCTTCTATTGATATGATACAGTGATTAATTTTCTTTTCACCGTAATAGAGAACTTGATATTAAATAGGAAAAAATTATTACAAATCATAAGGTCACATTGTCAGAAAACATGTATCAGCAAAAAACGAATTAATTTTGCCCCAGAAACGTTTATTAAAATTCTTTTTATTTATAAAGAGGGGCAAAAATATTTTGGTATATCAAAGTAAGTTTTTGAATTCTTAGCCATTATAATGAACGATGATCCGTACTTGCGGGGTGGACACTATAAATCGTTTAAGCATAGGAGATTATTATTACTAAGTACTTACATTGTGACAATTATGAACGATTGTGGTATCGCCTGAGTAGATATTCTTAGTAAATTGTTACTTACCAATATGTATATATATATATATATAAAGAGAGAGTGATTGCTACGTACATACATATGTTAAATATCGTTTAAAAAAAGGTTTCCTTCATTGGTGTAATTACGCTTTTATTATTATTTCAAATAATGTGATGAAACCATTTTTGTTTTATTTCATGCGATTGTTTATTTGCGTTCTTGAATGTGTGATTATAAACAAAAAGAAAGATTAGACATGGTTGATTTTCTTGGTGATCTTCATATACGAGTATGATCGAAATATTTCGAATTTCAGTACATAGAGTGCTAGATAAGTTTTGAGATATGGTAACACCAATTCCAATACGTCAAATTTGACATCAGCGTCGTATAGTTTTATTTTTTTTATAATGGTATACATAGTCTAAACGTTTTGTCATTCGAGATCGTAATCAGCAACAAATCAATGATCTATGCATATGAGCCCGAATCTAAACAGCAGTCGACTGTTTCAAGGCAATCCAAATCCAATAGAAGTTGTTCTCACACCAAACATTTCTAAGTTGCCTGTTTTTTCGAGAAACAACGAACATGTCTATTTATCATCCTTTTTCAGGTACCTTATATTAAATTTTATTTTATGCGAAAAAATTATAAACATCAAAGGTATTAGTGCAACCTAGTACCGTTACTTCTGAATGGTACAGAACCAATTTTTGTTAGAAGTATTTGGAAACGAACCGCTAAAGAAGAATGATTCTTCATTCATCACGACAATGCGAACTCAGATCTATCGCGCTCAAAACATTGATATCTCATCCACCGTTCAGCTCTAATTCAGCCTCCAATTACTTCTTTTATTCCCGAACGTTAGAAATAAATTGCTCCGCCATTTTTCGATGGATGCGTTCAAATCGCATATTTTGGAGCTACCTTTTTCGGAGTGCTAAAAGTACTTCGACAATTCGAAAATTGGTTCTAATGAATACAAAACTATATTGATCTTAATGAAGAATATTTCGGAAAACAATAAAACTATTTTGTATAATAAATGTTTGTTGTTAGTTGTTTATCTCGAAATTTATCGAGCGCTCACCTATGTAATGTTTTTTTTTAAATATACAAATTTATTCCTACTATTAAGCGACTTTGAATCTTTATAATGGTTTATAAAATGGTAATTAGGTTCTACAAAACAATATTGTTAATTTAACACTCCGTATGACTATTAAAAATGTTTTGGTTTGTAGATGTTATGGTAATAAATCTAAATTACAGAACCAACATTCCAAAAAAAATGGAGAACAAATTACTTAGTGTTTAGACTAGGCTTAACAATGGGTTCATATCAATTAAGCTTTAATAGTTTTTATACAAAAACTAAATCTGCTTTTACTGCACAAACACGCAATGAAGTTAAAAATTATGAGAATAATATTCCTAAAAAAACACAATACCCTTTAAAGTTAAACTATTAAATTTAAAAAACTGTTTTCGCCATCATTTAAATTTAGATTTAAGTTATTTAAGCTATTTGAAAATATAATTATTTTATTTTACGTTACATGTTAATTACATTGTTACACTTTCACATTATCCTTAGTGAGCTGATTTACTTTAATTCGAACATGAATACTATGGAAACATAGGAGGACCACAGTTATTTTTTTTTATCAGAAATTCCAACTTATTACTCTTTTAGTAATCAATAAATTTGTTAATGTTAGTGTTATCCAATAATACTTTTTGCTTAAAAATGAGGGTAGAAATGAATCTTAAACGAGCATATAATATTTTTTATACGCGACTAATATACATATAATCAACATGCCTATACTTAAGTTTGTTTCTGAATTGTGGGTTTTAACAAGCAGCAAAAAAGTAGAAAACAAGCTATTGAAATGATGTACTTAAGAAGCGTAGCTATGGTTACGACGAAAGACAGGATTAGAAATTAGAGATAAGAAAGGAACTGGGGACTGAATTTATACTGAGAGCAATGAAACAACAAAAAGAACGAGACAGTACAAAAGAGAAGGTCACAATTTTGTTAATAGTATTTATGCAATGAAATGGCAACTTCGTACGTTTAAAGCTGTTTATCCCCTTTGGTATGAAACTAAAATCCACTAAAGGCCGCAAGTGTTAAAAAATTTTAAATAATGACTAATCGCTCCCAGACAACTTCTATTGCTTGACGATTTCTTTCAGTAAATGAATTATATCTTGCACTAATTTTGTCGTTGAGGGATTCGAAAGTCTAGACACGCAGAAATTATATCTTTGAATGAAATAAACTCAGTCAACTTATTTAAAATTGCTTTCGTTGTTGGATTAAATTTAGACATATTATGAATATAGAATTAAAAAGTGTAGAGAATAGGTAACAAATTAATGGGTGTTTTGTCTTAGAAAAATGGCCTTTTTATTTATTTTAAGGATATTTTTCAAAAATCCGTGGCTCTCAACCTACGAAATCATTTTCGTTAGGTAAATTTCCACGCATCTATAAGAATTGGCAATTTCTTCTACTTGAATTGTCTCGAACTGATCGAGGTGCGATTTTGGCGCAACACATTAATTAAGCTTAAAAATATACTTTTGATTTAGAAAAATGTTTTCACGAGTTAAGAACGGCAAGTTTGCAAAATAAATGTTGAAAAATAAATAAAACATTAGAAGCAGTACATAATGTTAAAGTACAAGTAAATTAAGTTTCATTCTTTCTAGCACCTAAGGATAAACTCGATTTTTCTGCTGTAAAATCAGATTAAATTAATATTTTATAATACGTCCAACTATTATCAACAATAACTTCAACAAATAAATCCTGAAAATTCATCCAAACAAATCCCAGTTTTAAATGATAGCAGTTTAACCAATAATGACAACATCAATGAAGCGATAGTGCAGCAACTCCAGACATCAACAATAAAAGAAACAAAACCAAAAGCTAAGTGACTAATAACGTCGCCCTCATGCAGACTTCATAAAACTTGATAAAAACCTGAAACATCATAAAGTTACACAGAGTAAATGTTTGTTACCTATCGATAGGATATTTTAGAAATAAGAGCAAATATTCAATCATCAAATCTTTAACTGTTGACTTTTTTGAAAATATACAAACAAGTTCAGCTGATCCTCTTAAGTATATCGAATAATTATACTAGTGATTACTACAACATCTAACTAAAATTTACTCAGTATCAACCCATAATCTAGAACACAGGAATATAAATGGGCTCTACACCCATCTTGAAATGGTTAAAATCCACATTTCAGACATTCTGCCGTCCATTATGTCTTCAAAAAACGAACTTAAAAGATTCTTATTACTGCAATTTCAACAACTACTGGTAACTCCATATAAACAAAAATAATGTTCCCTCTCACACCAGGATTCATGTCATCGAAGAAGCTGATTACAACAACCTTCAAACAGCAAATAGTGAAATCGCACCACAATTGTCTAGAGTAGTGACTTTTAAATTACCTAAAATCTACTATAATATCCAAAGGGCAAAAACTGTAGGAAGACGAATGACAAACAAAATCACAGGAAATCGAACAAGAAGTGGTATCGTGTAATCGGTCATTTTCTGCCTCAGGTACAATATCCTGCTTGCGGTTTGGTCATATGATATTGACATTTGCATATGGTTGAACTCATATTGAAGAGAAGATTCCAAAAATGACTGAATGTATTTAAAAAACCAAAGTGACTAATAATATCAGAGAAATTGCAGATCTAGCAACATTGCAAATGTAAAATCTAAAAACGTGGATATTACATCTTTTCGAACTTCAGCTATTAGAATATAATTTGTTTGTCGGAAGTGGTAAGGGGCATTATCCATTACTATAATCTACAATCGTATTGAGTGGAAAATTACGGTATTAATTGTTCATTCAACCATTTCTCACATAAACTGGAAGGCATATCTTGATAATAATCAAACGAACAATTCGAAATATTCTTTGCCGATAAAAGTAAACAATTCGCAACAAATTCGTTTTCATTACCAGCATGTAAAATAATTATGCGCTTTCCTCTACTTGGAGGAACATTTAGAGAACAACTCAGAAAATGTAGAACTTTCCTTATAGTAAGATTGCATACTACATGTACCAATTCCACACTACTTGTAGATAGAAATCATAAATTTGCGAAATAAAGGCAAATTAATAATTCATTGAATTCAACAATAAATTTCAAGATTGTGATCCTGATACATACCTTCTGGCACAACTGTGACGCTACAAATTTATTCTAACTATAAACTAGAACTGTAATTCCAGTTGCTTATCATAATTAAAATACACATGTAAGCGTTTTAAATAATTGTATATACAGGTTCAGAAAGTATCTAAATGGATATAGGTGTTATTTTAAGCAGCGAGCAGCGGTGTATGTCCTCTCGACGGAACTAGAGGTACGACCACGACTGCTGGTACGTTACTATCGAATCGACTGGAACGACGTACTCACCTCGATGTATCCCTACTTCAAGATATTAATAATGAGTTCTCTCTGTTTAATAACGCGTTCTTTATTTCTCGCTTGCATTCGTGTATGACTACAAATATTCAGGCTGAATCTGTATATTTTTGGATTATCAATACCTAGATTTTAATGGTTCTCTATAGATCAAAATTTTTTATGGTTAGAGTTTTGTAAAAATTTGGCAAATTCTTTTTATATGTTTGTCTCTTTGTGTCATCTATTCGAGTATGCTTGATCTAAAACAGTGTTCCATTATGACGCATAAGTTAATCTAAATCGTATTTCTTACTAGATAAAAAAAATATTCCATAAAATTTACAAACATTTCAGAAACATATTTACACAAATATGTAAAATGAAATCTTCTACTTTTATCATTAATTAGTTTCAATCTCAGTAAATTGAATAATAAATAAAAAGTAGATTTCATTCTTTAAACATCATAGAGGGTTCGCCAATGCAGTGGGGAATTTTTGAAGTTCAAAAGTTTATTTTGAACATGACGGTTTTGTTTTATTGTTTGATATTAATTGACATCTGTTAAACTTGGAGCAGTGGTACAATATTCATTATGCTTTCTGGTGTAAACTCATTTTATATAAATGGTGACTTCGTTACTTTTGTACATGTAAATAAACAAAATAGTCAATTAAATTAATTGTTTCAACTCTTGCTTTGTGGAAACTATCCATAATAAATATGAAAAGATAAATTATACTCACCTGAATTTCCACAGTATTACAAAGCTTTTTAAGTTATATTAAATCCACCAAGGTTTCGCTAATTTGACATATAGCACTTTCTAGATTTCATAGAATATTAACATATTTTTTATAAGGGGTAAATAAGATCATATCATAAACATTTTAACCAATCAATAATATTCTTCTTTTCCTAAAAATATTTATGGTTAGTATTATATAGGTATTTAGTCCTAAAGGTAATCTAATATAATTGAAAAATTATATCTTGTACAACATCTTCTACAATATCTTTTAAAGTTAGACAGAATGTAGGTTCATTTTTATTAAATGTAAAACCTAAAATTAATAAAATTTCAAAATCGGGTATTTACAAACTAAATTGCCCCTATTGTAACGCCAACTATCTAGGCCAAACCTTTAGAAATTTTAACATAAGGTACTGTGAACACTTATAGATTAAAACAACCAGATAAGTCACATTACGCAAAACACCTCATTGACACAAAACACAAACCTACACTTAATAACACAATTGAAATAACAGTGAAAATACTTCATATAAGTGACAAGAAAGAAGAACTTGATTTTTTGGAGGAATATGAAATAAAGAAATACTTAAAATGTCCTTAATATACAGTATTGAATGAACAATTAAACCTGGGAAGTTCAATTATAAAGAAGAATATTGTTGATTGCATAAAATGTTTAAGATATGAAGTTATTTACGCTTATAAAAACATCTGTCAAACTTCTGTCAAAACTAGAAAATACTATATGTCAAATTAGCGAAGCCTTGGTCGATTCAATATAGCTTAAAAAGCTTTATAATACTGTGGAAATTCAGATGAGTATAATTTATCTTTTGATATTTAAAATAGTCAATATTAGATTAACTCAAGTAAGTTGTATGAAAAGCCAGTAGATACACCAACAGTTAAGTTGTGTTCACTTTCGTCTTATAACATCATTGGGCTAGATTTTTCCAAACTGAAACATGACAAACAAATATTAATGCACACGTTGTGGATAGAATATTTTTGATGCAACAGGTCCCTCAATTTCCGGAAATTATTTTTTTTTCTGCAGGTGGCGTCATAAGTCCTATTGCTCCTGTTTTAAGATAACTCTTCCCAAACACATATACAAAGATCCCCAAATTTGTTCGCATGCTACATTTTTCTTTGAGAATTTCTGAAGAACAGGTTTAATATATATCTGACAAGGAATTACACGGATTCAATAAGACCTGCTTCGTTGAGTGAAAAAAAAAATCTGTGAAAATTAGATGAATGTTTACATAGAAATTGCACTCAATTGAGAAGCGTTACTTTCAACAAGAAAAATTGCATACTTTACTAAAATCTGTAAAAAAATTAAAAATGTTTTTATTATTAATTAGTATTAATATTACGTCACAATCTTAATCAGTATATACAACTACATATATAATGGATTAGTTGGCTCCTTTAATTCTGTTTGACTTTCTGGTTTCTTACAGCCTATTAAACTTTTTCAATATTGCACAATTTTTTTTTTGGTTAATTTATGGAAATACATGTTTTAAATAAGTTTCGTAAATCTTACAGTTTTGTAAAAATTATCCTATTATTTTAAAAATAGGATATCTTTTAAAAATAAAGTAAAATTTATGTTTGATTTGAATAATAATTATTATTTATTATAAAAAAATCCGATGTTTTATTTTTAATAGCCAATAAAATATTTTATAATTTTCAGAATACATTCCTAATCCTTTTGACAAATAGCGGAGCCATAAGAAATAATTGAAATACGTAGTAGAAACATTTAAATGGCCTCCATCCAACCCTTCATCCATATAAAAACTCTATAGGGATTATTTTATTTAAAATCTGTATGCTAGATACGGTAAGGGAAAATTTTAATGAAAAGCATTTTGTAGGATGAAAAAGACATGGCAGCTGCAGATGCGGAAGGGGTTTGGAGTCCGGATATTGAACAAAGTTTTCAAGAGGCTCTAGCCATATACCCACCCTGCGGACGACGAAAAATAATATTATCGGATGAAGGAAAAATGTATGGTAAGTGATTTACGGTCATTGGTCATTTTGTTTTTTTAATGAAACAAATTACCTACAATATCAAACTAAAAAAGAAATTATTATCGAATCATTACAAAATGTGATCAACTTATACTACGAAGATTGATATTTCCGTTATCTTGAGAAATAGGAAAGAAAGTTATAAATAAAAGATATAAACAGAGTCAAGCATCACATTTTAAAATTATTTCGTAATATACAGGATCTGATAAGGTCACAGCATATCAAAGTTATGTTTTTTTTAATGTAATACCCCGTATATTTTTACATTTTAATTAACCCGTTTTTATTGATTTTCAACGGTTTGGCTACTATCTAAATTCAAAAAAATGCTATTTTCAGGTGGCTGTAGATCCTTTAATAAACATAATAGACATCAAGTGTGACATATCGTTGAATCAGCTCGGCAAGAGGTTTATAAAAATGTAAAAATATGTGGGGGATTCCATTAAAAAAAACATAACTTTGATATACTGTGACCTTATGAAACACCCTGTACACATATTATGAAATAATTTTAAAATGTGAATCTTGACTATATCTATAACTTTTATTTAAAACATTATTTCCTATTTCTCAAGATAACGGAGATATCAAACTTCGGAGTTTAAGTTGATCGCCCTTTATGAAGTACCACCAAACATAAATGAAGTGTATTAAAATTAAACTTGCCAAGAAAATTATTATTATTATATGATAGGTATATCGGGGTGAGAACAATAAATAAAACACCAAATATTATTCAATTCTTTCTCAAGGCTGTAAAATCATTTATTAATTTCTTTTTTCTCCTTTTTTTTTATAAAAGCTTATACAGATGTGTTTCGTTATTATTACAATATATTCTATAATACAATAATAAAAATGTAAAATAAATTGGATTAAACAAAAAATTCAACCCACTTATTTTAATTCAATTTTTTTATTCATAATTATATGTATAATCTTTATAAAAACAACATTTTTCATAAAAACGGTCAAACATTAATGTGTTTTAAAAAAGATTTGATCGAAGAACATGGAATAGGAGGATGAATTTCTGTAGGTAGAATTGGCTTGAACGTCTGCCAAGTGATAACCAAAGCAGCTGTTATATGATATTTGACGTTATTATTTTATTTATTATACCACATTTATTTTCTCTTGCCAATATTGAAGCATTATCTAAGTCAAACTCAGGTTTCATGGCAAAGTGGTGGTTTGCTAATGCTGTCTGATTATTTTTGTTTGAATTGTTTTCTTTGCAGTCAATTGCGTGTTGTTGTAAGCGATTTTTCAGTAATTGTGTAGTTTTACCAATATATGATTTGGGGCACTCTTTACATTTTGTATTATAAATTATATCAGATATATGAGAAATTGGCGTTTTATCTTTTAATTTCGAAAATATATCCGAGTTAAGTGTTTTTATGGGATATAAAGCCAATGTACACCACAAATTTTTTGATGTAATTGCTCGTCGATTTTTTTGGGACAAGTTTGGAATATATGGAAATTTAAAAAAGGTATTTATTTTATGGAAATTATTCATAATAAATATGGAAAGCTAAATAATACTTATCTTGAGTTTCCACATAAGTTTGTCATAAACCTGACAACCAATTGATGATATTTTAGATGTTTCTAAATTTTTTGTGACGAGTTACTCACTTGTCGGCGACTTGTTCAAACATGCAATACGAACGCGCCGCGTCTGGACTTGTTTGTGTTTGCTTCTGTCACACAATCACTCAGACTGGTAAGCTGTTAACTAGCAATTTTAGCAATTCTTGTGTTTCTTGAAAGGCAATATTATTTTTAAAAAGCAAGCTATTTTATCAAATACGGCAGTAAAGGCTAGATTTGTTGTCAGTCAAATACTGGCAAAAAAATGAAATCCTTTGCGGATGGAGAGATGATAAGATTTAAGACTTGTCCGAGAACATAGCAACAACGCTTCGTGAACGCATTGCAAAATTCGTATATAGGATTTTTAATACAAATCCCGTTGCACGTCATATATCAATTATGAGATCACGACCCTGCAGTGTTGTCGGCTTGTCTAAATTGTCGAGGAATGTAGGAAGTTTCAAAAATGTAAGGTTAGGTTATGTTGTTTAGCTTTATTATTATGAAAAATTAATTTATTGAAGCGTATATGAACAATATACAAAAAATAAAGACAATATTATAAAATTACCGAAAACGTGGTGAAAACACACAACTGGTTGACGGCCGGACGTCAGAAATCGTTGAAATATTTCAATCTAAATACTCGACAACGTCGCATCAAGGCATGCCAATCGCTACAATGTCATTTCTTCATCATAAATACGAGTCTCATGGGCGTAGAAAATTTCAAAATTATTTAATGTAAATTATGGTTTTTTGAGTACTAAACATATAATAATGATTTATAAACTTTATATTATAAAGAATAAGACGTATATAAGCCAATATAATTTAAATAATTCTAAAATTATCAAAATAATTACGATTACTTTTTCGGTTTTTTAGTACTGTGACTACGTTCATGAGTCCTCGTGAATTTTCGTGACGTTTCGTATGATTTATCTTAGTTAGGGAAATTTTAATTAGTTGGCAGTACTATGACGAAAGAGGTACGTCACTCCTGACGTGCAACGGTATTTGTACTAAAAATCCTATACTGTTCTTTGGCACTTGATGAGAGTTGCGATATTAGCGATACAGCACAGCTGGCTATATTTTTACGTGGTATTGATACCAAATTTAATATTACCGAATAATTGTGTTAGCTGATTCCAATGCAAGGGACTACAACCGGCAAAGATCTGTACGATGAACTAAAGTCTGTGTTGGAAACATTTTCAATTTTATTAGAGAAGATTATTGGTATATCGACAGATGGAGCACGAGCAATGTCAAGCATGGAGGTAGGAGTATCGGGAAGGCTATTTCAAGACATTAAGAAGGTCACAGGAAAGGAAATCCTAAGATTGAGTTTGTCAAATGTCACAGTACCAATAATTAAACCAATCAATTTTATAAAGTCGCGCGCATTAAATCACCGTGAATTTAAAGAATTCCTGAAAGATTTAGAAACTGAATATGGCAACGTGGTTTTTAATACCGAAGTACGTTGGCTTAGTAGAGATGCAATAATAATAAAAAGAGTATACAACTTAAAAAGCGAAATACAATTGTTCTTGGATATGAAGGGATATGCCTTTCCTCATTTTGGTAATAAAGAATGGATGTGCTATTTTTGGTTTCTTATCGACATGACTCAGCATCTCAATTATCTTAATGTGGAACTTCAAGGCAAAGGACAGTTTATTCACAATTTGTATGATAAAATTCAGGGCTTTAATAATACCGATTTAAAAAATGTATTTTTCTCAGTAAACATCGAAAATTTTTATAAATCTTATGTGAGCCCTGAGAAATTTCCGCTTTTGACGAAAAATGCAATGCAAATAATGTCTCTGTTCGGAAGTACGTATGTTTGCGAACAATTATTTTCAACCATGAAATTATTATTATATATTATTATTTTATATTTTTTTATTCTAATGTTTATTATAAATAAAGTTTTGTAAATTATTAAAAAGTGTTACTTTATATGCGGCCCGCGAAAAAATTTTAAAATTTAAATTAACCCGTTGATTAAAAAGGTTGCTCACCCCTGCTTTAAAAGATGTAGAAAATTTTGTACGAGATATTTTTGATATTTTGTTTGAAATATCCCAAAAATATGTAATTGTTCTGTATGACCTGTCATCTTTAGGTTGTTTTGGAAAAATAAGTTTAACGGCAACCTTTTCTTCCTTTTTATTAATCAACCTTTTTAGTAGATGCAATGAATAATCATTAGAGATAGCGATTTGTTTTATTATATTAATTTCCCTTTTAAAATCATTCTTACTCGTTTGTATTGAAAAGGCTCTATGCATTGAATTATAAGCTGCTAACGTAGGGTGATTTGAGTTATAAAGGATAGTCATAATTGTATGAGTTGTTTCATGGTAAATGGAGTATTGAAGATTACAGTTTACTCTGTTGATAATTATATCTAAGAAATTTATAGAGCTGTTATCTTCAATTTCAACAGTACATTTTATTTTTGGATGTAAACTGTTAATAAAATGCAAGAAAACATCCAATTGTCTAGCACTACCTGTAAAACGAACCAAAACATCATCAACTTATCTATACCAAAACAACACATTCCTGGAGATATTTGAATCAAAAATTTTTTGCTCCAAATTTTCCATAAAAATATTTGCCAGAGTTGGTGATATTGGACTACCCATTGGCAATCCTTCATTTTGAGTATAAAATTTATTATCAAAAACAAAGGCTAACTTCTCTAATCACGACTGTGATGCATATATAAACACTGTAGTTGAAAACATTCTGGTCACAACATATTCTAAGAGTTCCAAGTCAAGTGATGTGATGAAACAATAGAATTAAATGGAAATTACGGGCATTTCTGGAATTGGAAATGCAAGGCGCAGGCTGTAGAGATATTGACCGTGCGTCCAGTAAATGTCCTGTCTCTGTCCACTCTTGGCAATGCCCTAGGTCCGTCCCTAGGAAGAAGGCGGAGGGAGAAGAATATGTCAAAGAAGTAGGGATGATAAGAATTGAATTACTAGTCCAATTACGGTTCATGTTTTAACACTTCAAATTTTTTTACAAAGTATGACTTTAAAATTAAAATAAAATGTTTATTAAAAGGATAGAATTAATTTCATCTTCCACTAATTTTCACTCCTTTATGTTTCTACTGTAAATGTAATATAATTTATATCGGTAATAAATTAAGGAAATTATTTAAAATTTAATAAAAACTCGTACAACAACCTGTAAATTTTTTTTTATTAATTTAACATAATGTATTTTTTGTTTCATGCTTACATAAATAATTGTATGAAGTTTCTTAGGACGGTAATAAAGGCATGGACAAAAGAACTGTTAGCCCATAAACATTCAAATTTTTCTTGGATTTTGATAGTCTATTTTCATAAATGTTGCGTTTTTTCTATCTACTGACGCCGGCCTTTATTTAAATAATTTTGAATCGGTATTTACATTGAGATCTAACTGATACCAACCAAATATTCTTATTTTTATGGGTGGGATCAGATTTTCTTGTATAACACTATTTTTAACATAAAACTAAAACTTAATGTTCATTTTACTAAATGTTTTTTTGATAAAAAAAAACAAATGTCAAAATTGAATTTTATATAGAATTTGAAATGACCATACGAATGCTAATTTATACTGAAATAAACAAGAAAAGTTAAATGTAACAAATTTTAACCGTTTAAAAAAAATAATTGGAGATAATTTATTGACCGTCTTATTCCTATTTTACTTTACGCACTAGTGATTTCAAGTCAAAATTAATCATAGTGAAAAATGTGCTATATAGTAGAAAAAATGAAAAAATATTTTCAATTCAAGGATTCATAGAAAATATAACACTTAAAGTGAATTCCAATAAAAACTATTTGAATTGACATAAGAACAAATATTAATCCACTGTAAAGCAGGTGGAACTTCCAAAAATAAATTAAGACGTAAACTTAGACGTAGTTTTTTCCGTATATGACACTATCACAAAGAGACAAGACAAATTGCATTAGAAAATGATATCAGCCTAATATCTGTTAGACGAATATTAAAGGCTGAAGTTCAGTTGATACAAGAGCTTAACGAACCCGAACAGACGTCTGCAATTTTGCGAAGAATTGTGTAAAAAGTAGAGTGAGAACCTACAATTTAATAAATACATCATATTTTCTGGTGAAGCTACTTTATTAATAACGTAATAATCGGCCCTTACCATTTTGAAGAAACCACAGCTCACAGGTACATACAGATGTTACAAATATTTCTATTTCCACAATTACAACAAAAGTTTCAAATTGATTATGAACGTGTAAATATGGTTTAAATAGGATGCGGCAAGCTCTCATTATGTCAGAGTCGTCAGTGATTATTTAGACAAAATATTTTCTAACAGATGGATTGGCTGTATAGAATAACCTACAAGATCACCAGATCTTACACCGCTCTACTAGTTTCTGTAAGATTGTTTGAACAAAAACTTTATGCAAACAGACCTAAAAACTTACAGGATTTAAAAAACCGAATTACACTAGAGAATAAATTTATTGGTGAGGAGATGATAAGAAAATCAGATAATAAATATTATAATTATTTATATCAATTTGAACATGTATTTTAATAATTGTTGTTTTTGAAATTTGTTTATAAAAAAATTCTTCCTCGTATATTTTTTTGCAACTATCAGCTAAATCAACGAGTGTTGCGATTTTCCTCTATTTGCGTAATTTCAATTGGTCATGCCAAGAGGCATGAAAAATACTATATTGTTAAAAACGCAATTAAAATTTCTTTCAATTGAATTATGGCAAGCAACCTTTTTGTGTATAAAAAAAATGTAGGGGTGGCCGACCATATGAAGGTGTTCACGTCAGGGTGTAAAAAGTATTACATTAAAAACAAAAATTGACGTGTTTTAACGCCAAAATGAATATATTCGTTATTTTGAGTCACTGTATAATAATATACCCCTATACCCCTTTAGTAACGGAAAGGTCGTTTTGGATATTAACTCTTTATATTTAATGAATAAACTGTAAAAAGCAAGTTTACTTTTATTTTTAATACGCATTATTACTCCATCCGCAAATCTAAACTTGCCTAGCCTCTAGACTCAGAAACTACGATGAAAGAGATTCGTTATTACTAATTATAATTTAACTGTACTTGTAAAGGGTGTTACTCCACGAAGCGGTAAATCTAGTACCTAGTAAGAAAATTCTATAAACCTCATCTGAGAAATTATGAAGACTATATATTTTTTAGGAACCTTTTTTCTATTTGCTGTTATAGATTCTTATATAATTTAATATATGTTGTGGATCTAGAATATTGTCGCTCTATTATTGACAAATAATAAAGCCGACGCGTATACATGTGAATGCAAGTGTAAAATTGATTAATGTTTGTTATTGTCAACCGACTTTTGAAACACCTCATATTTACAAAAGCAATAAGCGTTGCGTAATAAGAAAAAATATCTACATTTTTAATTACAATAAGAGATGTAAATTTTGCCCATTGTTTTAAAGAATTGTAAGTATTTCTTGAGCTGTACTAATTGAAGTTAGAATATTTGATTGTTAAAATTATAAAATGATCGTTAATTTGGCATGGATAACATTCATTTTCAGTATCAATTAAATGTATTAGATTTTCTTAAGTCTGCCGATATTATCATGATATTGTTCTCAAATATTATTAATTGTTTATTCATTTATATTAATACTTGGCTAATCTTCGTTAAGTAGTTCTTTAAAATAACATGGTAACTCAATACTGATAGTTTGATTCCAATAGCTATTCTTAATATTTTTTAAAATAATTTTCTCATTTCTCATATTTTGCATTTTTGTAATAGAGAAAAGAGATGGTCGATAAAAAAATTGAAATGAATGTCTATGAATATATAAGTTATTAAAATATATATAAATAAACTTTAAAGTTTTCGAATATCTATTTCTTCTGCGCCTACTATTGTAAATGAATAGTTGCATACATCTGTAAATTTACTGTAAACGAGTATTCACAATCTATGGCATTTTAATTAGTGTAGAGCAGAAGTATGTAATGTCCACAAATCTGTAAGTAGTCAACATTTAATAAAAATGCCTAGTAATCTATGAATCCTATAAGAAACAATTTCGATAATTATCTAAACCTAAAATTTTTTTCTGTTCACAAACTACTGTTATATAGTAAAAAAAAAGTGATTAGTTACGAATTTTTTACACTGGAAATCGCTTCCTCCTGTAGTCTACTTCTTTGTATTCCTTGGTGACAAGTGGACAACGGATTTCGCACGTCGTCTCGGTACCGACTGGCGACCGAGTGCCGTTTCGTCGTTCCGGTGTGTCGTAATAACCACCCGACAACCGCCCCCTCCGTTCCCGTCGTTTTGCTCCCTTACGAATGACGTGAGCCAAATCGACAAACACACTGTAATGATACGCTGAATTCACATATTACATGGCAATGGACGCCTACCAAAGTATCATAAAAGGGGCCCTATAATCAATTTAATTTTTCATCCATCAATGGTACTCTTTATTTTATGGTAAATATTTTTTTAAATGGAAATAAATACGATTTGCAAAGGAAAAAACTAGAAGATCGGCTAGAAAGTAAGGAGTTAATAATAATAAATAGAGTGAATTAATTAAACCAAATCCAATAAACATTGACTAGTAACAGAAAGACCAGAAGAAAAAGGACAAAATAAAGAGTTATTACAACGATAAATAGTAAAAATCGTTAATTAATCCGAATCATTTGTGCATGCGCTATTTGATTTAAACTAAATCCTAATAAAGATACTGTACGACCATTTTTTTATAAAAATAATCAAAAATTAGGATAAAATAAAAAAAACAATTGTAATAAAATGTAAAGAAACATAATTTATAACTAATTAAAATGATATATGTGGTTATGTTTTTTGTCGAATAAGGTAAAAATAATACAAATATTAAATGTCATATACCCTAGTAAAGTAGCTTCAAAAAATGTAAATCAAAACTTTTCTTTTCATTGTCAAAAACTACAGACTTAACATATGACAATATAAATAACAATTTGGCACATCACAAACGAATTAAAAATTAAAAAAATCAACATATATTTAAAAATATCAAATAAGGAACGTTCCAAATGCAAACAGTAGGTACATTTAATAAAGGTTTAAATTACAATCTTTTTTCGAAGTGAAAAAAAAAACTTGTTTAAAAAACGAAAATAGTGCGTAAAGGTACGTGTAAATGCACCATTAACAACAAAAAATTCTAACATATTCTCCATAAACAATCCGTTTTCTTAAAAATTAAGGATAAAATTATTAAATCAAAATTACATTTGTCAACTCGGCGCTATGCACCTTATGTTATAACAGACAAGCGCTGCCCATCCTAAGTATTTAAAATTGAAAATGTTCTTATAAAATTGGAAATATCTCAATAACAATTATAAACGGGTATATGGAATGGTTCACAAAAATGAAAGAACTATTTTAGCTCTATCAAAATACTGTACAAAATATAGAGTATTCCATTCCAAAAACAATTGTTCTTATTTAGATACAGACTGGCCAATATACAACGATTTTGATATAAAAGTGTTCATAACTTTTGAAACGTCCAGTGTATATCTGACAAATCCTATATTCGGAGACTTAAAAAAGTCAGCAGAATTCAACTAAGTAATAAAAAATGTACCATTGCATTTAAAAAATTGCATATTTAGGTTTGTCTGCAGCTATGGAAGACTCTGTATAAGTGAAAATAATTTTAGGTTGTAAAGCTTAATGTTCCCACAATTTTTTGGTTCCAATCTAATAATGGAACTGTTGAACTTTTACACACTATTGCAATTTTTTTGGGTATTTAGTATTACAAAACTTGTGTATGATTATTATCATAATCAAATATTTTTTATTTTTTATTAGAATTTCCAGAAACTACGGAGAATTCATATATGTAGCAAAATAAAAAAAAATGATAAATGCAATCATATCTACCTACCTAACTAAGACAAAAAATCAAGTTTTGCGTTCTATTTAATAATTTGTGTTAACTCAATGTAATTAATTTAAAATAATCCGTATGATCGATAAGTCCCTTATTTCTGATTATCAGGGCGATTAAAACTACATTTCAAAAATTATTACCTAATTCCGACTATATAAAACGCGTTTTCACAATACATCAAAGACCTAAAATAGTATGAAGAAATTGGAATATTTGAAATTGAAACATACATAAAAACAGAAATATTATTTTACAAAAATATTTTTAAATTCTGAAGTTAACATTTTTTAGATAAATCTAATTAAATGTAGCATTCACCCTGGGCTTCTATCTTTTATACTATTTACTTTCATTTTCTCCGATCTCTTGCTATATTGGCATTATTTGTGGGTTTTTTGAAAATGGTCATTATTCCTTTGTTTGTAGGGCTTCCCCAATTGTTCTAGTATCACTAATTATTTTGCACTTTGTTTTCAACTATATTGTCATAGTTCAGTTTTCGGATGCATATAAAACTTTCCTATCGGCCGCAAACTTTTTGATGCTCTAATTTTGATTGCCCTTATTTTTTTGTTGTAAATATTTTTGATAACGACCCAACGACTATATTTCCTTTCAAAAGTCTCGTCGCCCTTTTTTCCTGCTTTGTAGACGTTATGGTTATTCCTAAATACATAACTCCAAATGGTTAACTTTTTAGATGTATTCTCTTCCTCCACAGTAAATTATTTTGTTTATTTATTTTCTTGTGTTACTTCTGTAGGTATTTTCAAATGTACTCGTATTTGCTTCTTCGACAAATCTAATAAAAGTCTTGTCTAATTATTTTTTCTTTGTACTATATGGTGATAAATCGAGCTTGTTGTTTGTATTTTACCTGCTCTAATTAAAGTTTGAATAAATTTGTTGACAGTGAGTCACATTGTTTTAGTCCTTTCCTTTGTAAATTATTAAGCTATTATATATATCTACATGTGTTTGTTAATGTCATGTTCAGTAAATGTATCAGCTTACTTGGTATTTCTATTTTTCTGATAGAAATTACAACGTATTCCTGGAGATAGAGTGAAGCAGTTTAAAATCAATAAAGATTTAAAGGTAGATTTGGCTTATAGCTGTTGTTTTGTATCGAATTTAACCCAATAATTGATCCAGTTTTGATGGTCTTGTTCTAAAGCCTCTTACTACCCTTTCATAATGGACTTCTTAATATATTACGTATGATTTTAGCAAATATCTTGTATAGTACATCTTTAGTTTTCATCAAGCTTTAGCAAACTTTTTAAGAATGAATATATTAATGCACTGCTCCAACTTCATATAATAAACTAATTATTAAAAATAAAGCCCCTTTTTGGAATCATCCTGTTAGAATTGCACTATTTTGTTAAACAGAATGTTGTTTTTGAGAAGGAAAGAAATGGTCACATTTTTGTAAGCCAGAACTTGATTTTAATCGTGACACCTATTTGGCGCAGAGCTTTCTCATGTCCAAAATTTCGCGTAATATGTGATGATGTGTTGGGTCTTTTGAAATTCCCACCGCCTCGGCAATCTCCACCAACTTTAATTTACGGTCACTCGAAACCATTTCGTGGACGTTCAGGAACATTTTCCGTCGTAGCCGATTTTGGCCTACCTAGACCGTCTGTATTAGTGCTTTTACGGCCACGTTTAACTAAAAATATTCACAAAACAACTCTTTAGATTGAATACAGAAACTAAATACACAAATTAAATGAAAATACAAAATTAGTTTCAGTTGACCTTAGTAACGTAATATGTTTTCAAAAATTCCTCCATGTGAATGTATCCCATTAATAGCTAAATTCTTAGGAAGAAAAAACATTAACCAAATTAATTAAATTATAAACCTATAAAATTACTTTGGTTTTGATGATAAATTTTATAATCAAAATGAAGGTTTGCCAATAGGTAGTCCAATATCACCAATTTTGGCAAATATTTTTACGGGTAATTTGGAACAAAACATTTTCTAATTCAAATGCCTCCAGGAATGTATTGTTTTGGTATAGATATGTTAATGTTTTGGCTGGTTTTACCGGTAGTGATAAACAATTAGATGTTTTCTTTAATTTTATTAAAAATTACAAATAGGACCATCCCTTATAATGTTACATAGAACTTTTTGAATACTAATGAGTGGGGATGATTTTAAAAGTGAAATTAATATAATAAAACAAATCGCCTACCTCTAATAATTATCCATTACATCTAATAAATAGGTTGATAAATAAAAAGAAAGAAAAGTTGCCTTTAACCTTATATTTCCGAAACAACCTAAAGATGACAGGACCAAATATCAAAAATTACATTTTGGACTAAAAATCAAAAACTTATTAGGAAATGAAGAGTATTACTCTACATATTCCTTGATAATGATTGGTTGAAATGTTTATGGTATGAAGTTACTTATTCTTACAAGAAATCTGTCAATTTTATGTCATTCTTTGTTAATGCTAAATAAGCGAAACCTTGGTTATAGAAAAGATATTTTAAAAAGCTTTGTAATACCGTGGAAATTGAGATAAGTATAATTTATCTGTTTATATTTATTACGGATTAATTCCACAAAGTAAGGGTTGAAACTTTTAATTCAATAATTTTTATACGTGCCGTTTTAGAAATATTAATTAATTCTGACATGTTTACTTATATACGTTCTTTTGCATCTATCTTTATGATTGTTCTAACCTTTATAACATTAGTCTGTCTGTTGGGACCTCTACCAAATATTGCAGTTTTTTATATGCCGTTTTACAGATAATACATTAAAAGCAGCATAACATAAAAATGTTTTATCCTCTTGCTCGCCGCCACTATTCTACGCCCATGAACTAGACCGTAGAGTACATCCACACATTTGGGATGTTCCCTACTTACCGATACTTGATTATGCTTTCTTAGAATATCTCTAATTCGTTTAATGTAAGAGTCTCAATTTTTATTTTTTTATATAAAATACAAAATAGTAGTTTCTGTAATAAGGTTAGAATGAAAAAAATTCGGTATGTGAGGAACTCACTCGATTTTTCACTCATTATTTTATTTCAATTAAAATTTGTTATTACGCGTCGGCCATTTACATCTGACATTGACAATTTTGACATCAATGGCTATCTATATTGTTTAGAACAGTACGGAAAGTTATTCCATCACTTGTTATGGAAAGCAAAACGCATAAGAGGCAAGTGTTACGGAATGAATATTCTCTCTCAAGAGTGAGAATGTTTACATTATATTATCAAAAATGAGAATCCCAGTTTTAATAACAAATATATATGGTCAAGATAGGAATACGACGCTATTAATTACCAATTCATTTACTTAAAAAATTATAACTCTAGAATATGGTACTTTTGGCACATTTTACGGAACTACAAAGTGGCGTTTTGCTTATACAATCGGAAAAATATTTTTCCGCTTAAAAATGTCAAAATGACGGTAAGTGTTTTTGTACAATAATATTTTCTTATTTGTACAAATTATAGAACTATGTTTAATCTATAAATTATATGTAGGTATATGTAAGTTATTAATTTCATTATTATATAATAGACATTTTTTGTTCTATTGAAACAAATATCTATTATCTAACCTAAAAGGTAAAGTTGAATTTTAGAGAAGTAATGGTAAATATATTAATTAAAGATTTAAGGAATAATGCATAACGAATAATACTTTAACCACTTGTATGTAGAGCGAATTATGTATGTTTTCAGTAATAGTAAAATATTGTAATTACTGTGACTGTCAAAATGTTTTATGTTATTCTTAAGTGTCATATAACAAAATTTCAACTTATGTTAAACGAGAAGGATATCAAGTCTTAGTATTAGTCTTGTTTATTTGAGAAAAAAACTCACAACATCATCTCTTATATATACGAACATCACTGTAACTATCAGTAGTTTTAAATAATTAAATATTAAAAACCGGTTTTTAGTAACTTTACATGTATTACTTATCTATTAAATTTTCAAGGCAACCAACGCCTTACCTGTACACAACACATAAGTAATATAAAGTAAAACAAACCATTTTACTTTTAAAAAATAAGTTCTTAATAATTTTTAAATTTGTTATATGTTCATTACAATTTAGCCAAGTTTAATCAAGTACTCTCAATAAGATGTATTTTTTGTGTTTGATATATTAAATAACATAAAGAGATTATTGAGGTAAAGTAAACAATGATATAGGTGACAACAGGAAAACCTATTTACTGGCCACCTGACACAACAAAACTTATAATCCAATTGATTGTACTTCACTAAAGTTAGTGAATTGAAAATCCAATCAAGTTAGGCCTTTCTTCTGATCATTCACTAACAATGTTAACAAAGTTTTTAGGAAACAACCAGCTCTATGTAATGCTCAAGTAAAACTATTCCAACAAAAGTTAATTAATAGATCTGAAACCAGAACACATTGAAAAAACTGAGTAGCAAGCAATACCTGAATTAAATAGCGAAAAATCGAACAAAGATTACTCAATAATAGTAATAGAGAAAATAGAAAATCTCAGAAACAGCAACAAAGAAGGATCGGAAATTGAAGCAACGGCCTAATGTCTATTCACATCTCAAATACATCCAATGTAAACAGTAGTATATGTTAAGCGGATGCTAGGCTCGTAATAACAAACCCTCTCAGCGCTATTATTGGTCGAGCAAACGATGGACAAAATGTGCTATCAGGGTGGTATTCGATTTGTTGGCTGCATACAGTTTTGACAATTTTAATGAAGTATTTATTGTAAATATTTTTAGTATAAACTTTTGTACTTCTTGTATTTCTTGAGTTTAGCCGAACAAACGTCAGTTTTATTTCACAATGTACGTGTTGTTATTGTCACTGATTTTCTTTTGTTGGAGTATTTTATATGATCATACTACGGTTCTGTTCTATTTAGGCCTTTACGTGCTTCTTCTGACATTATCCGTATTTGAAATGTGAATAGATATTAAAATAAAGATATGTGCTGCTGAGTTCTTAGATATTAGTTGAATTTTAACAAAGTTTGTCATGTGACAATAAGAAATAATATCATTTTTATGAAATACTTAAATCATATCGCATAAACAAACACTTAGTAACTTAATTTTATAACAATAGAGAAATGTACTGATGATTTACAAATTAATATAGATAAAAACAAAGCATGAGGAAAATTAAACAAAACTGTAAATGTCACAAATAGATTAAAAACATGACACCAAGTAATGTCGGCCATCGAAAGAACAATAAGTGTATCATGATGGGTACCGAATCAGTTAATCCAGAAAGAATTTCATCCTCAGTGTATTTTCTTGACACAAGTTGTGAAGTGTGCCAACTAAATTGCTTGTCATAAATTACATTAAAAAAATTTTCTACGTGCCTTATTATTTTTAAAATAATAATCATGTAGTTAAACAATATACAGGATCCACGAAAATAAAGGGCATATTTATGGAAGAGGTATAAAAATGTATGCAGAATAAATTTTTTTTCTAAAATCCGTCGTTTTCTAAGAAATAAATATTAGTAGCTTACATCTATCCAAATATTTACCGAAAAGCAACTACTAGGTAAGCCACCGAAACAAAACAGATTTAAATATTTTGGATCAATTTTTTGTGATATTCGATCTGTTTCGTTTTCGGTGCCGCACACTCTATAATACTACATACATGTATGAACTAAGTTGAATATGCATTTAGACTTGTCATCGAAAACTATATAAAGTTGTGTAGAAAATTTCTCATTAACTAAATGAAAACCGCAAATTAGCCAATAAAAATATTTATAATGTATAATGGAAATTAACCCGTGTAACTAAATTCAAATTGCGTATTCCATTATGCGACATAAAATAGAGTGAAATTTACATTTGTGACATCACATAAAATTGTGGTTACATTCAAACATTATTGACTGCATTTGAATAATTAGGACAATTTCCACGGAAAAGCGGAATTTTTTGAATAGTTTCGTGTTTGTACTTCGTTCCGACATTTTGCAAGTATAATTTTCTTTGATAACAAACTGAATCCAAGTGCAAAATCGTAATTATCATACTTACTTTCAAATAAAAACGCAAAAACAGAAAAATGTTGTTACGCAAGATATAGCAGTGTGCTTTACAGCAACGAAATTAAACAAAGGAAAAAAAGTTTTAAATATTTTATACCTATTTGAATTAATTTATCCTTATAGGACTAAAGGACGATATCGTTACAATAGTACATTCTCTTTAAGAAAAAAGGATAAGAGTATATAATGCAGTTAATTAAAAACATATTACGAAAACATGATGACTCCAAGTTTAGCTCATCATTGTTCATTGTGGAGCAGAGGTTATTATAAGAATTTGTTGTGTCGAAATTTGATATTTTGTTGTATTGACAATGGGTGTTTAAAAGATAACAATGTTGAAAAGTCTGTAAGGGCATATTTTCAAAATATATATCTAATTAAGTATATGATATTAATGATTCGTTAAAATATTTTATATGTTTTAAATCTACTACTTTTCTTCAATCAAATTATTGACCACTCTAGATAACATTTTCTTTAACCAAATTACTTAAATAATAAGAGAATGAGATCGCTTTTCTTTATCTCCCTCATTTTTTGACTTCTACCTACTGAAAAATATTGTAAGAAGAATTTGAAATAAAGAAACTCTACAATCTCTTCAATATACATAAAGTACTAAATGAACAATTAAATCTGGGAAATTCACTTATTTTAGATTACCTTTTAGACTAAATCTATAATAGTAAGCATTTTTTTTAGAAAATGAAGAATATTATTGGTTAGAACATTAATAATATAAAATCATACTGTATATAACATGCCTGTCATTTCTTATGGTTATCGAATTTACCTAAAATGAAATTTCTTTGGTTATTTTCAATACAAAGTAATAATTATGCGATATTTGAGTCCATTAGAACCTTTTTTACATTAATGCTATATCGGTATTTCCCAAAAATATCTAAAAAAAATTTTTAGCACAAAATAATGTATTCAAAAATTTTCAACAAGTGTTGAATTTTAAATCGTGTTCTAAATAACTCTCCTTGTCGAGTTTTTTTTAGCTTAAATGAGCCTTTAAAAGTTATAGTTTTTACATGTTTCCCAGTCATCTTATAAAAGTGTTATAAATGAATAAAGAATTTGGATAAAAGGTAAGGAAAAAATATAAGTTATGTTTGTTCCAGGTTCTACCGGTTTTAGGGTCTTCACAATTTGTTTTGTTGTTGTTAGTCCAAATTTTTACTATTTTTTGTTCAAGTTTATAAAGATGAAATGAAAGTATTTATTCCACAAAAACTTATCAATAAATTTAAATTGCTCTGTTCGCGTAAATAGGTATTAGAAAATTTTTAGAGAAAAAAAATAATAATATTTTTAAGATTATTTCTAACTTAAATTTCGAAGATACTGTAACATTTATTAAGATTATTTTGTAGTCATTTTAAGAAACCTCTTTAAATTTAATTTAAAACATAATTTTCACCATTAAAAGTTTATATTATTTCCAATGTTGTACTCATACTAATGTATTAAGTATTTAATGACGAATTGACTGGTGGTCACGAATTGACAAGTGCGAGAGAATCAATGACGATATTCTTATTATGAAATCAACTTTATAGAACCATTATTAGGGCTTAGAACGTGTGGGAAGAATAAGGAAAAGCAAAATAAGCAGAAAGAGTAATGCTGATCTAAAATGCTGAGAGATATTTCTTACAGTAACAGTATACTTATAATAAGAATCGTTCCTAGTATATGACTATGTGACTCATAGACTGGAATAGGGAAAGAATGCCTTATTTTTTTTTACTTGACCTTTTCAGTTTCGAATGCCATTATCAATAATCTCGTGTTTTGTGTATGTTTTGTTGCTGTTTCTAGAACTACTTTTAAGATAGCATAGTTAATTAGAATATAACAGTTGTCGCTCCTTAAGAAATGAAAATTTGTTTTTAATTTTCAAAAAATAGAGAATGCATTTTTATTGCTGACTCGTATAATATATTGTTTATATGTATATATATTTAAATAATACTACAAAATTTCCACTTTGCAATAATTTCAGTTCATTTAACTTTTCAAGTGTTGACTGTATAATGTTAATATCAAGATTGCAGCTTCCTACTACTAGTCTCAAAGATTATAATATTTTATATATTTACATTTTTCTAATATACTTACATGTTGTAATTTTTCTCGGCGAATATTATAAATTCCCAGAAATAAATAATGTTTAACATACGCTGTAAAACAAATAACTATTTTTTCCTAATGTCGACTGCTTAAAGCAAAATTTTACAAATAAACAAACTTTTAATAAGAGCGACTAGATCATCGAACTATTTTTTGCTCTTTTGTTACTTCCGAACTGCTGAATTGTCTGAAATTGCGTCATCTCATTCTTTATTTTCTCAGCTCCATATATTAACCCTTTGAAATTTTTACATAATCCGAAAGATATGTAGGAAGCGCCACTGCGAAAGTTGAAAACTTTAGCACAGGATCGGCAAAACTGAAGACACGAGTGGAAACTGTGTGGGCGGTGGGGATATTCCCTCGAAAAGAGATGCGAAAGGATGAGGGTGCGGCCCGAAACTATGTCAAGAATGTGCAATTAGTGAGCGAGCGCGAGTTTAGTGGCAGAGCCAAACGGGCTTTCCTTCGAAGAAAATATAAGAAGGGTAGTAGTACACTCAATCTGTGAAAAATTTCACAAAATTAATTTTAGGTATTATCGCTAATTGATTTCATGTCTCGTTGTTTTTTCTTCTGAGTATTTTTGTTTTCGAAAATAAGTTAAATTTATTTTTTAAAGAGAATATATTATCATTCACTTAAAAAAAATCAATTAAAATGTTGTTTTAAGGTGAAATCAATTTTTCTGCTAACCTGCTTTTGAAATTAAATAGTTAAGTAAATATTTTATTTATTCGTTTCCTTCCTAGGAAAAATACTTGTTTATAATTAAAGTCCAAATAGTGGTTCATTAAAAAGGAAAATTACTTTGCTTGTGAAAACAATGTGTTTTATTTTATTTAAATATCTAGTAGTTGTTTTGAAATGTTTTCTATAGCATTCATTCGATATATAGGGCGCGACTTTAAAATCATTTACTTTGTCTAAACAAACTATTCAGAAGAACCATTTAGTGTACAAAGTCCCCGCATTTATTTGACCATGCCGCATATACAGGGTGCATCAATATTTCCTACCAGTCCAAACAGCTAAGCAGCTGCTATAATGAAACAAAAAATGTAAAATATTTTAGAATTTGTAAATAAACGTGATATAAATGTTTGATTTATTTTCCGTGGTATACTTCTAGATTTACTTATTATATTATATTAAATTAAAGAAAATTTGTAAATTATGACATAAGGTGAGGCTAGATGAAAACGAAACGGGCATTGTCAGAAACTTCGGCCATATTTTTGGCAAACACTCAGACCTATAAATGTTTTATCCAATACACTTATTTAAAATTTCTCATTTTATCACAGTCACTCACTTGACAAAATTTCAATGAGGCGAGGCGAGTCGAGCGGTACATAATTTTAAAGCTTTTCACTTTCTGAAAATGTCTGTTTCATTTTCATAGGACCACCCAATATATTATTTATGTATTATACAAGAGTCCCATATTTAAATATACACGTCTAAAAAGTGTTTTTTTTTTGCAAGACCACAAACTTCGGGGACTCTTCTGCTGCTCACCTAGAAGATCATTTTCAAGACTTTTCATGTAAATAACTATTATTAGACGCACGGTGTATTTCATAATGACGGATATTAATTTTATGTTAACTGTGTTTATCTATAACAATTAACAGTCATGCAATGAATTAGAAATATACTAAGTACCCACATTTTGATATTTTGTAATAAATAAGTCCTATTTGCATTTATATCAATTAAAGTAAAACTGTAGAAAATTGTCAATTAAAAACACATAATTTTCCTTTATTGTGGTGCGTCTTTTCGTTACGATACTTTAGTTTTTAAATCAAAATAACATCATGCTCTTAAAAACAAATAATTGTTTTATAATTAAGACACACATTTGATTTTTTGACCGAATAGATAAATGTAGGAATGCTATTTATTACATAAATGTTACCGCTCTGTTATAAACAAATCTATTGAGTATAAATATTTTCTTAAAGAGGCTAATATTTTTAGTGATATTTATGTAAAATCGCAAACATTAGAAGAGCTTTTATTAGCTTTACACACGCAATCTAACCATATCATGGCAAATAGTAGAAAGGAATGGAAGTTTACTTTAAATAGATATACGATGAATTCCAAGATTTTTTCAAAAAACAAATCTCTTTTTTGTTATTGATTCAAGGAACTTCCGGAATTGAATTAAATCAATATTATAAAAAAATGTCTCGTGGAAGAATAAAGTTTAAAAACCTTTTTTTTTACGAGAATGTCATTTCCATTTATCTTACTCTTGGATTGGTAAATTACTTCTCAGACCGCATACCACTAGAGTAATCCATTTTAATTGTTTTATTCCAGTGGAAGACTTTTATGTTAGAAAGCAGTATTACAAAACATTTTTCTTTTTCTCAATTTGTGATTTAGATTATGAAAACCGTAAAACATAGAGCGTGATTCATTTAAACCTAATAAACATGTTTACTGTAACCGTCTGTCTAATTCATCATTATCAAATCATATCCAAATCTATTTGTAAATAAAGAATACATAAGGCAGGTCTTGGTCTCATTGTCAGTAGGTACAACTGAAACTGAAGAGTTTTAATCCAACTTGCGTGATTAAATAAATAACTTTAGACCTTTTTTGCGCCTTTTATTATTTTCTATCGCCATAAAAATAAAGTTATTTTAATAATAATGAAAACAAATATTTTATTATTACGTACTAGTGCAGTACATTTTATTCTCTTATTTTACAATGAAATAAGAAAATCCATTTGATAAGCCTCTTATGCCTTTATTTTAGTTTTCTTGCTTGGGAGAAACACGCATTTTCCATAAAATATTAACTGAATTTTCCCTCATTTCTGATAGAATAAAATTATTTATTCACCTTGGTAACCGTGGATGGTATATAAATATATATATATATATATATACATCCTCGCTTTTCATTTTCCCTCTTGCCTTTCTCCACAACTTTCCGGCGCAGCGTGCCTGCTACGTGCGTGTTTATAAATCAATCAAATGAAGCATCCAAATTAAAATATTACCCTTAGTCGAGAGCCAGTTTAGAAATAATCCACTCCAATTATATGACTGTTGATGAAATATTCCGAGGGGTTTGAGCGGTTAAACAGAGTTATGTGAAGTGAAAGCTTTTCCATTTATTAAGGGAATGGTAATTGTTATTCAAAATACAGTTTCACCTATAGTTTAATTCACTGCATGGTTTTATAAATTAATGAGAAATATGGTACAAAAAAAGGTACATGTAAGGAATTTCTCGTTTACCTTTCTACGTGTGTACCGGAATATGTAACATTTTATTTAAAATAATTTGCTTTAAATGTAATTTGTTTGTATTTTAATCTTTTTTTTTACATAAAAATAAAAATTTCAACTATATCTCTATAAAAAAGTGTCATTAATTGCAATTCACACATGCTAATATTTCTTATCTGACCTATTTTTATCTACTTTATAAAACGTCAGATCGTAAAAAAGTATATTTGTGCTTTTCACACTTGTTGCACAAATTAATGTCATACAATGTATATTAAAAAATAAGATTTGAAGAAAAGAAAATATATAACTACAGTATATAATTTTTGTATTTGAAGTAAAATTGCATTCATTTATTTAAAACAAACTGGTTATGGATATAATACGTTTATTATCAAAAAGCGATAATGAAGTTATGTTTAGGTACTATTTTCTACGAATCTGCGATATATATTACAAAATTAATAAAATAGAAATTAACCACACCTCACGGCTCTTCTTTGCTTATTTCCATTTCTAATGCTGGATGAACAGACTTTTTCTACACACACCTATAAAAAAATAAATATCTGTACTTGTCAGTTGTCACTATGCATTTTCCGTTCCCAGTAATGGCAATATTAAAAGGAATATATACAGAGTGGGACACCCTTAAATTTGGCAGTAGTCATTAAATTTTTAGAAAATAGTGAAACACGTCGATTTTTATTCCAAAGGGATATATATTTTCACAACACAGACATTTGACATTAGTCAACCCCCTCCTTGCACGTGTCGAACCCCTTAATTTTAAATAGGGAATATACCATGTGTGGCACATCATTGGAAAGGTATTGCGATGGACTAAGCCCTATGATCATTCATGACTTTTCTTTCTATAGATTTTTTGAAAATGTTGAAACACCACGATTCTTTCGATATTAACTATATATTTGTAAAAAAAGTCTTAATTTAATTAAAGTCTAATACCTCTTAAAAAAAATAAACAAAACACCTATATTGTGCTAAAGTGTCACATTTTTTCATCGCGTCAAAAATAACAAACTGCAAAAATTTACTAAGTAATTGCTAAGATATTTGATAGTGTTTACTGTATTTTTTGGTTACGTCCAAAGTGGTCTATTCTATTACAGATCGAGTTGAAATTATTTATGTATCTATACAGGCAGCGGCATTAGTGCGTCGAAGTATGATTAGTCCGCTATTATTGAAGTTTTTACAAAAAGTGTAGGCAGTCTTGAGATTCACATTTTAAAATTAGTCCCAAATAAACAGTGTTTTCAAGAACGCAGTGCCAGACAAAAATTTTGTTTTTTTAAATAGAACACCCCGTATATTTTTACATTTTTATAAACCTCTTGCCGAGCTAATTTCAATGATGTATCGTACTTTATGTCTATTATATTTAATAAAGGATCTACAGCCATCTGAAAATCATATTTTTTTTAATTTAGATGTCTGTAGCAACCAAAACGTTGAAAATCAATAAAAACGGCTTACATGTTCCTATCCTAACTTTTCAACTTCTATGCTATGTTATTAAAAAATATTTGATACAGAGTGATCAAAAATTTGAAATCCCATCTGATTTTCATTCATTTTTGGAATCTTCTCTTCAATACGAGTTCAACCGTATGCAACACTTATGATTTTATGTAGTCTAGAAGATCTTAAATAAATAAAACATAATTCTACCAACGCCTAATTGTCTCAATAAATGTTTTAATACAAACTATTTTCAACTACATTAAAACGTAACAATTAAAAGATTAGAACATTTTTAAAAGAATGATTACTTAATGAACTGTCCAAAATGTGCTCCATTTGTGAGTTGACAGTACTGTAATCGATGGTATAATGTGTCTACCATATTTCTTCATGATTGTCTAGAAATTAATCAATATTCATCTATAATTCGTTGCCTTAGCTCTGCAAGAGTTGCTGGTTTAGTTTTGTACACTGAATTTTTCAAGTATCCACAATAAAAATAATCTTTAGGATTGAAATCAGGTGAACGTGGAAGCTATTCAATACTACCTCGTCTACCAATCCATCGTCCGGGAAATATTTCATCTAAATAACGCCGAACATTTACATCAAAATGAGCTGGAGCTTCATCTTGCTGAAACCATATCTGAGTTTCTCAGTGTAGTTAATTAACTGAGTACCCACTATACCTGACCATACATTTAATTTTTGTGGTCTTTGAGTATGATGTTCACGCATCCAATGTGGATTTATGTCACTCCAGTACCTTAAATTATGTCGATTTACACTCCCATACAGTGTAAAGGTTGCTTTGTCGGAAAAACATATGCGGTTAACGAAGTTTCCATCATTTTCAATTTTATCCGTCATTATCTCAGTAAACTCTAATCTACGGTCGACGTTATCTTCACTTAATGCTTGCAATAAATGAATTTTGTATGGTTAAAATGTATTCTTATGTAATACACGTAAGATTGAAGAATGATCTACATCATGTACTTTTGCAACCCTGCGTGAGGATGTGTTTGGGTGGATCTTCAACGAAACTCTGCATTATATACAATATGTCTCAGTAAGTTGGAACCATATGGGAAACTTTTTTATTATTAATTTTAGGAAAAAATGTTATTCTTTATAAAAAGTTCTGCATGGTCTAAAACCTGAAATACAACCATCGGATTTAAAATTTGTTGAGCCGTATACAAGGTTTGTCGAAAAATATAAATTTTGCTCAAGAGTAAAGTATCTTTATTTTTGACAATATCGAAAAATGTTACTAAAAATAGTTGATCAGAATTAAAAATTACGTTTAAATATGCAAGTACATCCATTTAAATTAAAACTTCAGATTATTTTATTTTTTACTAATATTTCTATTTTGAATGAACATTTATCTCTTGTGATTACGAAACACATGATAACCTTTTAGTTTTTCGATATTTTCTAATAATTTTGCAATTAAAACGTTTAATAAGTGCACTACAGTTAAATTTGCATTATTGTAGACATACGTTTTAAAAATAATTTTATTAACGTAAATGGATGTACTTGCATATTTCAACGTCATTTTTAATTCTGATCAACTTTTTTAGTAACATTTTTCGATATTGTCAAATTTAAAGGTACTTTACTCTTGAGCAAAATTTATATTTTTCGACAAACCTTGTATTCGGCTCAACAAATTTTAAATCCGATGGTTGTATTTCAGGTTTTAGACCATGCAGAACTTTTTATAAAGAATAACATTTTTTCCTAAAATTAATAATAAAAAAGTTTCCCATATGGTTCCAACTTACTGAGACATATTGTATAAAGTTTTGTTGTCATTCATAACTGTTTTTGGTTTACCTGATCGGTATCTATCTTTTACTACTCCAGAGTCCTCAAAGCGCTTTACAGTTTTTTGTACCGTCGCCTTATGTTTTCTCATGACACTTTTTTAACATTATTTTGATATATATGATATTTAAATACGTTATTGTTGAAATTGCCATTGTATATACGGTGTAAAGCTTTAACTCAGTTATACAACGTATTCAAAAAAAATCCTCGGACTTCTCAATTTTATTTTTTTAAACGACATTATTGACAAGCAAATTTAAGTTTTTAGTTTTTGAGGTGTGACGCCATAGTTACTTTTTTCAAAGGTACTTCAGTTTTTTCTCTAGTTTTTAATAGAGGGACTTATCACTTAAATGGCGATATAAAAAAAATAAAATTCTTGCATAACAACTTTATTGAGAAAAAGTAATTTTTTTCTGGAAAACTTAAATTTTATATTTGACGATTTTTATACGGTGGATTTGTTTAGCAGCTGTTGGTAAAGAAGACGAAAACATAAAAGGTGATTTATCACTTCAATTTGAGTTATTGTAAATGGATTCTACATAATGTTGTCCAAAAAAGCTTTAGATAACTACAAAATAGAAGAAAGATTGAAGCTACTGCATATCAAATAAAAATAATATCATTTCGAAAAAGTATTTCCGTGGCAGGTAGAATAACGACGTAAAACAAACAAAAAAGACTAAGAGTAGAAATGTAATTCATCCTTCCTGAAAGCATCAACTAAGACTACGTTTACACAGTCAATCAGGTAAATATACATGCTTGACGATGTCTTTATGATCATTATGGGTGAGGTTTCACGGGTTTTCCTCACAACTAAGGCTAACACTAACATTACACTTCTGCAAGTTGTCCAAAGCGCCATGACAAAGAAATCGACTACTATTTATAAATACTATTTACTATTATTACTACTACTACTACTACTAATAATGATAATATGTAATAACAACAACAACAATACGCAAGCTTAGCAAAACTTCTGGGGTGACTGCAGTGAGGAATTATAAGTAAAATATTATTATTGTTATTTACCCATATACATTATATTTATGGATTTTCATATTTGTTTACCCTTATTGCTTTATGTTTTCTTAAAGATGCACCTATTTTATATTTTATATTAGTCTTGAATGTGGTGAACAAGATACTTGTTGAATGTTGCTAATATTTTTTCATTTTTTGTTTTTGGATTTCAATATTATCGTGGCTAAAGGTGACATAGGGTTTAGGTTTAGGCAAATAGTCAAGTGTATACTTTCCTGTTATCGTTTTAGGAATCATAATAACACTTCTTCTATTTTGTGTAAAAATGATTGATAGTTAAAGGCTATCCTCCGTTTATTAAATAACTTCGTATCGTTTAATGTGTAAATAAATTTATATTCGCAATCAAGTTTATTGGAAACATTGTTCTTTCTTTGAGAAGATCGTTGCTATATATCGTTGTATTTGATTTTAGTTATTTTAAATGATTTCTTTGATTCTTTCTTTCTATGTTTTGTCTGAATTATCAGGAGTTTTAATTCTGGTTCTTTTCCCTGTAATTTTGTGGATATATATATATATATATATATGTCTAACATTTAGCAATATTTTGTTTCCTAGTTATTTAAATAAATGCTAGATATGTATTAATTTTTTTAGTTTACCTTGTTTGTCACTTTTCAAATATCACTATGAGCAGAAAATGGCCAGTTTTTGATAAGTGGGTTGCGTTACAGCAATCATAAATATATATTTAGTTCTATTCTATATAGTTTGGATTATATCAAATTTAATTCCTTAATTAAAAGGCTCCTAACAGTATTCAAAACATGGACAAATATTTGGAATTTTAATTCTTTATCGAGTAAAATTGCATTTTGCATGTTGATAACTTTTCACATTTATTTCGAAAACCGACTTTTAGTATTTGTAAAAAGTATCATTTTAAAAGGTAAAATAACTGTTAATCTACATCTTTCATGACATACACTTTTAATAGGTTCTAAATATTTTTTTTTGTTTAAATTAAAACAAATAAAAGCCATTACATCCGTACTTCCTTTCTTCTAACCCTTTCATACCCACTATACTAAAATAGGGTTTATTATCGGTGATCATTTTAATATGTATTTTATGAAAAAAGTGTTTTGTGAAAATTAGAAAATAATTTTGTGTAAGTAGGCTAAGTTAAGTTTTATGCACAAGTCAGTAGTGTATAAAGAGCTCCATTATATTTCTACGACTTTAAAATGAAAATTTTTGGAATCAATCAATGAAGAAATATATACTTATACGCTAATTTTATCGAAAAATTCATTATAAAAACGCAGAAACTATATAAAAAATTAATCAAACTTATAATCCACCTTAATTAGTTGTAGTACTCTAAAAACTTTTTAAAGAATATTTAAAACAATTTATTTCTAATAATTAATTTTTAGATTTTTTCCGTGTATTTCATACAAATTATTTTTTTTCTTCGTAAATAATAAATCCAGATTTACCAAAATTTCAAAAAATGATGCTGATAATTTAACAGTTAAGCTATAATTTTTCCAAAATATTTTAACGTCAATTTTTTTAGTGGTAGAGTTAGATAAACCATAAATCATTGTCATGAGTGACTCGAAAACTAAATCTCGAGAAGTAATAACATTTTTATAATTTCGGTTACTAAGTATCCGATTCTCATAAGTAATCGATGCGTAAAAAAAATAAATTCATGCATGCGAAAAAAAAAGTTTTTTTACGTTCTATTAATACTAAAAGTTATGTAAGCTACGTATAATAATAGCAAAAGGAATTAATAAATATTTTGTTTATGTTTGACTGTGTGCACATAGTCTTAACAGACCAGCAGCCAGAAACAGCAACCGGTTTGGATGGGCTTACATAGAAGAGTTTAACCCAAAGATCAAGATCGACGGTGGCCGATATAACCCAACGCATTTACACTCAGTTTACAGTTATTGATTTTATAATATTGCCGTAAGACGTAGAACAACCAGTTTTATTTTCATTGCATAAATTCAATGAATAATTAAAATAGAGATGCGCGGCAAAAATAACCTGTTGGAGGATGTTAAGTTAAAGATCTAAAATCGGAAAGGAGAGATTTGGTTTATCCCTCAGATATTATTTGAGCTATTATCTAGATAAACGGAAAACTTAACACCAAAAATGAAGACATCCCATCTCATAATTACCAACTGGATTTCATTCAGACATGCTTGGACTATCATTTAATATAAAAAACGAAATTATTTGTTTTGAAATTTATACAGTAACGATCAAAACGAGGCAGGACAGTATCTAGGTAAATCTCAATACTGGAAGAAACCTCAGGGAGAGTCACCTGGAGGGGAAGAAGAATTAGCACTAAAATATGTGTAGTAAATACTAGCCACAGCTCTAAAACAATGCTAAACTTATTATTTATAATTTCTCCCCTATAAAAGATATACATTGATGGAAGATTCTTGATTTTTTTCTGTTTCAGGTCGAAATGAACTAATAGCAAGGTACATAAAATTAAGGACAGGAAAAACAAGAACAAGAAAACAAGTTAGTTCACATATACAAGTATTAGCTAGGCGAAAATTGCGAGAAATACAGGCAAAACTTAAAGTTGTAAGTAATAAGTATTATTACCTTTTTATTTTTATAAGATTGTTTGTATCCGTAAGTTCTATTGTTTTAGCAGGTGATATTAGTAGCAAAATTTCGTTTCAAAAGAACATAACACAACATAAAACATTTACGTTTTTATAAATAAGAAGTATATACGCTGTTTTATATTATTGTATTAATTGTAATGTAAAGTTAACGGTCAAATCTCATAAAGTCAATAAAACTCATCTTTTATTTAAAATTAAATTTTTTCTGAATTTTTGCATTAGATTTAACTACCATAGTTGATAGTGGTTGCAAATTATCATCGAATATCTTGGATTATTTAAACCTAAAACGTACCTATGTACCGGTACATGTTTAACGAAACGTAATTTACCTTTTCTATTTTAATAATAATAATATTTATGTTTAAATCAATACCAATAGTCAATGTAACAAACATCAAATTTATGTACATCCTTTTATTAAAATAATCCCGTTCTTATAATTACATCTATAAATGGTTTTTAACGATGTAATTGACGTTGAACTTTTCTTTTTAGCATATTTACGAGTATTTAGCATTGTTCATTCGTCTTGGTATAAGAAATAAACATCTTAATATCACCTAAATGATTTTTTACAGGGAAAGTGTGTAAATCATTTTCTTTATAATGTTGAGGCAGCAGAAATGTGACATTTATTGCTTCTATTTCCGCGATTTCAAATACTTCCTCAGTAACCTAGCTAAATTTACTTATTTCGAACTAATGGTTTTTGTTCAGGCTATTTTACAGTATAAGTCAATTACATCTAACAGGATGATGCCACAGACAATATATATTTATATTATAATAATATTAATAGATTATTAAATAACAGTTTGTGTTTCATAATTTTCAAATGCTAGAAAAGCTATCTAACCGATATGACGTAATTTTAAGCATTGAATACGTTTTGTAATGATCAATTTCTTTAACTTACATTCTTATTCATTAGGCAAATAGATTATAAATTAGTTTAAAAGCAAATATGAATAAATAATAGTTACGCCTAAAAACTAAGCGTAAAAATCTTGGTCACGAAGAAATACTTTTGGCGGTATGGCTACTTGCAGTACTTGCTTATTTTTAGTAGAAAATGATTAAATCTTTACTGGTATATGCCTTTAACAATGCATTTACTTGTAGTCACTATACCTTGGTAGCAATAACTTATTCACTCGGATCATAGTAATTGCTAAAAGCTTCGACTAGAAACAATGGCTTTTGCTAGGAGAGCTAATAGATAATATCTAATAAAGGCAAAAGTTCCTTTTTTTCACACTGTCAAAGATTTTAAACTTTATTCTGTTTTTATCTGTTTATTAAAATTTTAATAATTCGTTTTTAATTTCTTATTGAAAAATTCACATGTACGTAATACATATATATATATATACAGGGTGTTACTATATTCGACCGACAACGCTTTACCCCAGAGAGCTCTCGTTAATTGATGAATTTTGATATGGGAACATAAACCCTTAAAGGGCTTAGTTTCCGAGATACACGGTGTTAAAAGTTTGAAATCAAAATTAAAAATTTGTCATAAATCAGAAACGCCTCCAAATATTTTTTTCAAATTTGGAGACCAATATGCTCTTTAAGAAAGTAATATTTTGACATAAACTGACTTTTGAAAAATTTAACCAGTGGCGCGCTATCAGGGTTTGTGGCAACTTTTATCCCCCCTATCTTTTACGCCACTGGAACAAATTTTTTTTTTTTAATTTTTTTAAATTCTCTGTTCATTTTTAGTTAAAAAAGTAATAACCTTTTATGGAGCTAAAATGAACGGTGTTGTAGATATTTGATTCTGAACAAAAGTCTGATTTATGACAAATTTTTAATTTTGATTTCAAACTTTTAACACCCTGTATCTCGGAAACTAAGACCTTTAAGGGTTTATGTTCCCATATCAAAATTCATCAATTAACGAGAGCTCTCTGGGGTAAAGCGTTGTCGGTCGAATATAGTAACACCCTGTATATATATATAGATAGATATATTTAAATAGAGTTCTACTTCAAATTAATTAAAATTATATTATTTTATTACTAGTTCGTTTGTAGAACATTTCTATATTTTTATACTAGTGTCAATTTGTTATAATTTCTGACCAGCATGTTACATGTTATAATTGTATAATCGTGTTTATTAGAGCATAAAATTATTTTCTTTCTTTGTGCATGTGTAATTAATATATGGAGAAAAGTGCACCTGGAAGTCGATAAGTACAATTCGATTACATAGTGCAAAGTAAACTATTAGAAAATAATTTCATATTAGTTTTTTTGTAGAATGGTACTGCTTCCATTAAATAATTCATATCTTATGACCTTTGAAGTTTGTACTTCAATATTTATTATAGTTTAGTGAATTTCCAGCTTTTTCAGGGGGCCCGACAAATAAGGATTAATTAAGTATAAATTAGTAAGTTAAAGCACACGCTCTATTAATCAGTTTTTTCTAAACCCATCACTGTAGATGACCAATCAATAAACTGTTCATACGTTCGTTTTATCGTCCACAAATTTTATTTAAAGTTAAAAGATTAACATGAAAACTACATGTTTTAATTTCTTATAAAGAGTTAAAAAAATTTCATTCTCAAACGTAAACACTATCTATTTTTTAATTTAGTGCAATAAGATAGGTGGTACTTTTACATAGTTAATGTCAGCGCTTGGATAATTGATCTAGTTACTTGCTGTACAGACAGCAATCTAACGTCGAAAAAAATCGCAAATGTTCCTTTTTTTGATAAATTTCTGTATTTAAAAAATCTACAGTGAAATAAAAGAAATTGCTTTGAGATTAACACTGAATAAATATTTGACTATACATATAAACTTTTTCTTATTATTAAGCATACATTAAATTTAAAAGTGGGATACTATGATAAACATGCTGCCTATAATCTGTATAATCTTATAAGAAGTTGTAAGCTTTTAGCTCTACTTATCCAGCGAATCGTCTATTCTCTCCTTAAGAACTATATAACAGAATTACGCTTAAGACAGTGACGTACTATTTTTTCAAATGTCAAAATCTAAAAATCACTTAGGTTAATTAAATCATTAGAGCTAACAAATGGTACGCAACTGATAAGTTACCTGCGACTAATTCGCGAATGTGATACTATAAAGCAGCAAGAAATGTAGTAGCTAGGTCGTAAGTTATTAATGGAAAAAGGAGGAGGACCATTTGTTTTTAAGTGTGCAATAATATATTTAGATAACGCCCTTTCGGCCACCATCTGGCCGTCAAAAGATGATAAATCCAACACCACAAAAAGACATTAAAATTTAAAAAAAGATACGTTGTTTGCATTCTTTGTTGGTTTCTCTAATTAATTGTTACAATTTCCTCAAGTTCAGGTTTTCGATTTAAGATTACAATTAGTATACCGTGTGCTGGTAAAAGTGTTCATAATAATTATCTCGGACATCTCGATTTTTCAAAACATCATAATGACAAAAGTTTCGCTCCTTGCAGGATCCCCCTCTTGTGACAATAATACTTTATTTTTTTTTATATTGATAAGGTAGATCATGTGAATGAGATATCATATGACGTACGTTCTACGAAATGTTTTAAAACACTGATTTCCGAGTTATGCAAGAAAATGTTTGAGTACGTACCTGTCATTAATTTAGTTTTAATAAGTGTAATGTTATAATATTTTTATTTATTTAAAACTTATTTTATTTTCAAATCGTTAATCCAACTCTTCAAATCAAAGATTTGATAGAACACAAAACATTACTTGTAATTTCTTATCTGACAATTAAATTAACAACCTACTTACACTGCATTTATTATGTTATTTATGTTTATTTGGCTAGATAGGAAATATATATTTCAATAACAGTCGTAGTAATCTTTTTTAGCCTGTCATTTGATATTAAGGCTTGAAGAAAAAATGAAGAAAAAATTGTATATGTCACTAGGAGTAGAAGGCTCATTATATTATGTTTCGCCCAGTTTGTACAGCCGAGGCCTAAACAAATAATGTTTACCTTCTACTCCTAGTAACATAATGTACTATTTAGTATGTATTTGCAGATGAGGTGTCTCGTTACGTATTTTGTCATTTAAAAAATTGAAAATATGTGAAGAGGAATAATGCAAGACTTAAAACTTATGATTATTTAAGTATCGGCATGTCCCAGCATTTTTTTTTAAGACAGACTAGTTAATAGTGCAGGAAGTAATACTTATTCCATCGCACTACATACTATTTTTTCTTTTTTCTTACCTTACCACATTAAGGTGACAGTTTTTTTATTATTATGGTGGAGGTGTAAGGTTTCCATAATCTATTGCTAACCAGTTTTGGTGATGGTAGAATTTAATTTATCAGGATCACGTGGCCAAAGAGAAAGCTCTCCAGACGATGTCGAGCATGTCAAGTGCACAGATTGTATCTGCTACCACTGCAATGCACAGCAAGTCAGCAGGTCTCAATATTGGTCTAACTCATAACCCTGTTTCCTATCCTGGAGCGGTAAGTGGAGATGCCTCTTTATCGCGCTGGGAAAATTTTCTTAACCTGCATCTACTTGCTTCCTCCTATTTCAGAAGTGTAATTTTTCATTGTTCCTCTTCGATTACCCTATTTGTACATTTCTTTACTAAAATTAGGTTATTTTTAATTTAGAAGTTTATTTGAAATTGAACGTTCAGGATATTTGAGTTGAAAATTGTTTCTTATTTTAGATCAAGTATACGTATGAATTTTATTCATGTTTTCATATCAGATTTATTTAATTAATGCAAAGACGATTAATAACAATAGTACAACCAATATTTTTTATGGATATTACGTACTTATTATTTCTTTAATTATTTTAATTATCAACTATTTTATTATTATTATTTTGGCCCATCAAGGAAATATAATTATTAATATAATTTTTTTTGTGAAAAAGTTAAAAAAGCATCTTAGATTATAAATAATAATTTTATTAAAATACTTTTTATAGGTTTTAAAAAATACCCCTTACTGGGTGTAAAAGGACTTTTTGCCTCTTTTTGTAAAAAAAAACTTTCATCTCCTTTTTGTGATTCAGTAATTTTTTTAGTCAGAATCGGTGGAAATTACATTAACTTCAATTACATATAGTAAAAGTAAACGTTGACCTCAAAATTCAAAAAGAAGAAAATGGAAAAAGAACCGGCGTTTGAAACCAGAAAAAATACTGTAAAGACACTGATTCAAAAATGTTATGAACACGACGCTAACTTCTCATTTTTTTCTTTTAAACTGAAAACACAAACCAATTTTTTTAAATGAAGGTATTACAAATACATTCTGACAACAGACAATAATTTTCTCTATGCAGAATTCATAAAATATCTGCGTATCTGACTAAAGATATATATATTAATGTAACATATATATATATATATATATACCGTTTTTTCTCACTGAACTGATTGATTTAAATAATGTATGTGCACCTGAGTCGCTGAAAAAAGACAAATGTATATTTTTCATTTTCAGGAATAGCTTGCTAGGGTTGTTAAATTTATAAATTATTTATATTATTAATGGTTTTCATATAGATATTTAAAATACAAAATAAACGATTTACTTTTTTACACCCAAACTATTAATTTTCGTTGAAATCGGTTCAATGAGGGCAATTCAAAATTGTAAATAAGTTTTAAAAATATATATCTTTATTGTTATAAAAATGTATCTTTAAAATGTGTCCGGTCACGAAGTGATTTGTATATTTTCTTGTAATAAAGGACCCAGCACATATTTAATGAAATTTCGAAGTCAATTGGTTTTATTAAAATTTTAATTATTATTAGGTATGTAGTGAAAGTAATTGTTACTATTGAGCCAAACCTAAAGGTATAATAGCTATCACAGAAAATCTGGATGATTTATTATTAAATATATACGTATTATGTTCATACAAAATGTGAATTAGTAACATTTAAGTATATAGAGTGTATCAAAGCTGTATAATTGAAAAAAAAATGTATTTCAGAATTCTCACGTTAAATGATTTTATTTGGGTAATAATATTTAAAAAAATACTTTCATAGTTTCACTTTCTCTCTCTACAGGTTCAATCAAAAAGTAAATTCATGGATTTTTCAGATATTTGCAAGTAATTATTAATTCAAATGATTATATTATTTATACATTCATATTTTACCTTAGTGTGTCCACGTGTGAAGTGATGTGCTCAAACTTTTGCCATAAATAAATTATGAAGAGTTAAAATACTAAATTTTTTAAAGTACTTTACTTTTTTCTTTCATGAATAGCTCGTTTTCAATGAAATCTTATTTTCCATAAAATGATTGTATTGTCACTATAATATAACCCTTTAAGTGGCAGAAGATTGAGGATAATTTTATAATGAATCTTTTTAGTTATACTAAATTATGTGATATATAGAAGTGTAAAATTAGCATTGATTTTTTCTTTGGTTTTTTTATTTTGAGTAGGAAATTATTATCCTAAAGACCTTATAGCCAAACAGGCATATGTAAAATTCATTGGGATATATATTTCTCACTATGGGAAAAATCTGAAAATAACATCTTGAAGGTGAATACTTTTGTAGCCATATTACTTTTTTGGTAAAAAGACGTCCAGGAGAATAGCTAAGCTTTTTTCTACTAGAGAAATTATCGATAAGTTCATTTACCAACAATGATCTAAAATTTAGATTGCTAACGGGCTTTTGTTTTTCTATTTTTATTGAGGATTTATATAGAATGTAAGAATTTACAGTACATGCCTCCAAAAGATATAAAAATATTATCATCCACCATCTTCTTGATTTGCGATTGATGTTGTAGAAAGCCATATGTTGGCCAAAAACGTGAACTCCTCCCATAAATTTGTTGTATTACTCTATCATTTTGGGACAATTTACGGGAAGTTCTTCTCCTTGTTTGTTTTTTCTAAAGACAGTTGTGGTTTCACTTGGATTATGAATTGTGAATGCAACACAAACACAAGTTTTCCCCCTATCTTTCCATTTTGTTTATCCAATATTCTCAAATTGAGCCAAATCATATTCTGATTGAGACGTATCTTTATACATTTTTAACATATTTTTGGGACAGTGTTTTCTCTGACCGAAGGGTGCAACAGGCAAATAATTTTTTTCTTATAATCTCGTCTAATAAAGTTATGCTGTTATAATTATCAAAATATAAGCACATAATATTCGGGAATTTTCATAACAACTTTTGAACCTATATTTTTGTCAACTTGTCCAGTATTTGTTTTTCCGGTATATGTGTCAAAATTGAGCAAGTAACCAGTTTCAGCACAGTATCATGCCCAAACTTTGAAACCTCTTTTAGTAGGCTTCATGGATAAATATTGTTTCATACAATATCGTCCTTTATAGCCAATCATAGATTCATCAATAGATAGAAGAGGGGGTGGGGTGTATATTGTTGTAAAAGTTTCTTTCAAGTATACGATGATTGGACGTAACTTGTAAAGTTTATCAAATTCTACATCATTTGAAGCTGGCATTTTTAAATTGTCATTTAGGTGTAAATGTCGTAAAATAAATAAAAATCGTTTGACAGTCATTACTCTGGCAATTCTCTCGACATGGAAATTTTCATCATCGGACCAATATAGTTTCATATTAGGCAAAATATACATTCCCATAAATATTAATATTCCAAAAAAAGCTTTTAGCTCAGGTAGGGTGACTTTTACAAAATCGACGAAATCGCTGTTTTCATACTCTGAATATTATATAATTATATATATTATATAAATTATCCTCGGCATCAACCACCATGCCATAACATATCTCATCTGCCAGGTCTTTCTGACTCAGATATTTTTTCTGTCACATGTTTTACTGTCCAGTACAAATTGCAAAAGTTTGCAGAATAATGAAAACATATATTTTCAGCCTAGCTAAATATTTGTTGTTTGTAATGTCATATTTAAAAAAATGGATTTTGCTTTATTCTTTACAAAAAAAATATTAATAAAAAACTCGAAACTAACCTAAATCTAAAAAAAAATACAAACACTTGTGGTAAATACTGATTGACACTAAATTTCGACCATGTAAACTATAGAATAATTAAATATTATCTTTATAATAATCAATACCTTACCCTTGTTTCAAAAAATTTTGATTTAGTACAAAAAAACAATCACAATGATTCTTAGCAACACGTTATTCATGACAAGTCGCCTGAGAAACCACCGGGATAATAATTTCCCACTCCATCTCTTCACAACTATACCAGTTCTTTTACTACTCGCTAAAAGATGACAGCACGACTGTTACAATAAAAATTAAATACCTGGGATATTATTTATTATTTCCCCTCTAGCACATTTAATTGTTCCTTGATACATGGTCTGAAAGTATTATCGCACTACAACAAGAAGGGATAACTAGCAAATAAGGAAAAACATGATCCTTTATTAGGTACTTTTGTTAGTATTTATTACATTTTGGAAAAATCTATTCCAATATGTGCCAACATTGTAACTTTCGTTAAATGTATTGAATAATATACTTTAATGTTGCAGAAATTTTAAAATTAAAACTTAAAATTAATGAAAACAATATTTTAGTTCAGTTTGCTGGAATAGATTAAGCTGAAGATATATTAGACAGAAAGAAATTGGAATTAATTTCAAATTTAATGGTGGCGATAAAGATTGGAAAGTTCGAAAAACAAAGATTAATAAAGACAAACTTTTTTACATAAGAAATATTAAAATTTAAATAAACTCTATCGATCCCGAGATAATATTAAAAATGCAGGTTCCTTGATGATTTTAACATAATTACAATGGTAATGTATTCTTTAATTACCATTTACCACTTTTATTTATTGCTGTAAGAAATATTTTAAGTAATGTGGAAGAGGCATATGAGAAACAACATGTACTCTTTCAACATAATCAAAATTGTCTTTTATTTTAGATTCAAAGTTCTTTCCAAAAATATCTTTAATACCTTTTCCGTTGAAACTATCCCAGCTTCTGCATCAGGTTAATATATGAAATTACTAATAATTTCAATATTTGTTCTGTCTTAACCAATTTTAGGCTTACTTGCTGTGTGGTGCAGCTGTAATGTAGTCTAGATTTGTGCTATAATGCTGTTTGGGCTTACTTTTAACATTCCTACCAAAATGTGATTTAATGCGTATTATTAGAAATGTTATTATTATCATATAATATATATATTAACTAAATTTTTTTATTTGATTTTAGCAATTCTGGCAGCCCGGTTTACAACCTGGTACATCTCAAGAGTAAGTATTTTTGCCCATTATCATCATAAATTCGATTTGAAATAAACTTACTGATATTTTTCGAGTTATGTGTGGATAGGTATTCAAAATTCAAGTTTTGATGTTAAAATGACGAAAGAGGTAATAAATAACAATACGTGCAATTTTAACGTTGGACTTTTGCTTTTGTTCTTAATTACGCCATATGCATACATTTTATTCATTTATTGAATACGTTCGGGCACTTTAAGTAGCACTTAGCTTTATTTTTACGCTACTAACATCAAAACACATCTTCCAAGTTTCTAAGCATTAATAAAAATTGAAGGATGTCAACTAAGTTGTATTTTAAGATTGCCACTTTAAAATTTTTCATATTTCTGTAAGTACAAGGTATTTCATTACTAATTGTCCATATTGTAGGTGGGGAAACCACTCAAATTAGGACGATTTAACCTAAAACACTTACTATAGGTAAAATATTTCTTCTAACTGAGATACAGTGTTTTATTTTAAAAGTGATTTTTGCGCACTGTTATGGTACCTTCTAATATTTTTTATTCATATTTAGAAAAGCTTTATATTTGTTAGAACACTTTAAAATATTATAGAAGGTGTTACTCGCCATTACCAGAGGCGTGTGATAGAAGTAAAAACTTAGTTTAAACCTTCTACGTTCTAGCCACTATCGTAATTTTCATAATGGCCTATTTTATATTGTCCTGTTGTTTCAGTGTGATAGAGTAGATGGTTTTCAAGATATTTGTGCCCAAAGGTATAAGGTTCCTATTAATCAAATATTATTTGGGCTTAGGTTTCATCGATTTCACTAAGTTTGATCAGAAAAATTAATACTAGAATTAATCAAACTAGAGATGAAGGTTTATATTGGTTTATTAATTTTTCTGATCAAACTTAGTGAATTCTACGAAACTCATGTGAGATGCACCTAAGTTATAAAATTAAATTAAAAGGAATTCTATACCTTTGGGTGCAAATATCTTGAAAACCTTTGACTCTGTTACACTAAAACAACAGAACAATATTTATTAAATAATAGGACAAAAAAATAGATCATTATGACAATTACCGTAGTGGGGTAGAATCTAGAGGGTGGAAACTAAGTCTATACCCCTACCGTACGCCTTTGGTAATAAAGCCCTTGGTATTAATACATTTCTTATTTTTATATTCACAATATAATTTTTTTTTATTATACCTACACAATAATTATTTTCTAGTGATTGACGAAATGAATTAAATGTTATTACCGTTAATTAAAAAATAATGTTAGAATTTATAAAATTACCACCTTAGCTTTGAGTTTTTCTTCTTTTCTGAAAAATGTTCGGAATAATAACAATATCCTCCTTAGCTGTAAATGAAAGTGATGACGACTGAAGTGTATATTACAATTTTACTTGTCATTTGTACAGTATTTTAATTTTGAAATTTTTTGTAGGTTAGAAAACGGGAGCCGCGTTGACTCCCGAAACATATCTGCATTAGATTTTATGTAAGTTTTTATAATTAATACATAATTCATTCATCAGAAAGAAGGATAGCTCAAAGCTTAATATTAATGTTGCCCAAAGTAATATTTCAGTAATTGGTTTTGAAGTAAGTTGGTTTTTATTAACAAAAATAACATAAATAATAAAATTATGTACAGAATCAAAAGACAATTTTAATTTAACTAGATCAGTGAATAAACTTACCAACAGCGATCTCTTGATATTCTGTTCTTTACATTTATCAATGTTCATATTTATTTATTATTTTACAAATATTCAATACTCCAAAAATACCAGAAAACAGTTTAATTTTATGAAATAATTTAATTTATATTAAAATTAAGGTCTACCTTGTCATAAAAATTTCTTCAACTCACAGATAAAATGTTTTGACGTTTGGCAGATGTAATTGGAAAATAGATATGTAACTTTAATTTATAATATTGAAACTATTGAGGTGACAGTTTACAGTATTCTATTTTATTGTAGTAGATTTGAAATAGTGAAAGCTTTGTAATAATCTTCCACCTACTTAGAGATATCTTTATTTATATTACCAGACAATGTAAAAACAGCATATTTAAAATTCTCATCCAGTTAATTTTTTCAGTGTCAAACCATTTGCCCAGGCAGCATATTCAGCAGGTAAACCTGCAACAGCAGTATCTGCAGGAGAAGTAGGATCCCTACAATCGGCGCCGCCACCCGTTTGGGAAGGAAGAGCTATTGCAACACACAAGTTGAGGCTAGTTGAATTTTCTGCTTTCATGGAATCACAAAATCGAGACGAAGCAGTAAGTATTTATTTCACACATGTGTTATTTCTGTTTTAATCGTATCCCTGAATATTATTTCTATTTATTGATTTCTCTTATTACATATCTCTGGATTTGTTGTTCATGTTTATCGAATTATAAATTCTATTAGTGAATTAATTTCGAACGAGAGTATTAAATTATTCAATTATTTTTCAGTAAAGTAGTAAATTAAAGAAGCGTTCTAGAATGTCATCAAGTCAAAACGGTATTTTATTTCATAGTCCCATTATACTACAGGTACCCGAAATGATCATTTTTCACATTTAACTTATGCCTTATACCCCCAACCGTTTTACATAATTACAATAGTGATTATTTTCGCGCCATCCTTTACGTATTTATTGGTTTTAATTCTATGATCGGCCCTTTTTCCGATTATAAAATCATATTACATTTAGTAAAACCTTATTTTTTAATATTATTTTAAAATTGAAATATATTATTTTTAACACAATGTTATATTTATCAAACCAATAATTCCACTTGTTGGATTAACGTTAAGTTCTAAACTAGCCACATAACATCATACATAATTCCAAAGCCCATGACCAAAACCATGTTTCATCGCTGTACGGCCACATCCATATAAAATCGTTAGATTAGATCATTCTGGACCCGACTAGGAGGGTAGGAATGGTAAAAAGAGTCACTGCTTCGAGGGAGGCTATTTCTGCTATGTCAAAGAAAAGCAGATGGTATTACCACAAAACATTTGATATTAACAGCATTCATGGGTTTTGTAATTTTTGTTTTCACACATTTTTCGCATCACGTCGGTCCTGACATCATTTTTAGAACTCTCTATAACAACAGTCCGGTTTAGTTTTTTTGTTTTAACCTTTTGTTGAGAACGGCTATTTTAGTAAAGTTCGCCGCATATACAGGGTGTGTTCCTGAACACACTGTATATTTTAAAATGTGAATCTCAAGACTGCCTACAATTTTTGTAAAGCCTTTTTTCGTACCTTCAATAATAACGGATATATCGTACTTCGACGCACTAATGCCACACCCTGTGTATATATATAGTAACGGTGTAAAAGAAGAAATCAAATAGCTTAATTAAGGATTATACAAAAATTGATAGATACAAACACATAAATCAAATAAAATTGGTTAAAACATATAAGAACATTTTCCATGATTTTTATGTAATACTTAAACTAATCAGAATTCTGTAATTTTAATAGAAATTGTTGATGAAGCTTTGGTCGCTACTTAGAAATAAGTAAAAATTTAAAATTTTTCAATTATAGCAAAATTAAAGTAAAAACATTAGGCTTTGTATCTAAATAATAAACGAAATTTTAATGTAGAAATAAAAATTATAATTAAATCAATTGTTTAAACTCTTACTTTGTGGAAATTATTCATAATTCAAAAAAGATAAGTATAATTTATCTTTTACATATTTAAAAATTATAATGCCAAGACGCAAATAAAAACATATTTTAATTATATATAGTTCATTCTTTGGATACAATCAAAAATGAGTAAAAATGTATATTGTTTTAATTTATAATCAATAATTTATTTGAAGTTTAAATTATTAAGTGTCAAAACTAAAAAAAAAATTAGATTGCTATGATTTCGGAAAACTATTTAATTCCTCGGAATTTGACGGAGCTCTCTTCTGTTTGATACCTGCTCTAAGAAAAACATTATTAATTGTAAGAAATTTAAAATTACTTTACCTTAATTTTTAATTTTTCTTAAAAAAAATAATTAAACTATAAGTTATTAATATTACCTGATAGTATACAACTGAAATATTCAGTTATTGTTTTTTATTATCAGACAGATTATCATATAAACATAAACATTATTGTGTGTAGTCTAAAAAGCAAAGATATAAGAAAAGGACAATAGTGCGATCAATAGTAGTTAATACATCTTACCTGTTATGGATGTACTCCTACAGGATGGTGAAATTTGAATTTTTTTTGAAAACTTTTTTATTTACTCTTCCTTTGTTTAACAATAAATGTATATAATTATATTATTATTATATTGTTTGAACCATATTTTTATACTTAATAAACTAAAAAATCCGTTTGATTGTCATTAATACTTTTTGTGACAATAATACTTAGACATAATTGATATGGGTAAATAGATATTTAAAAGACCTTCCAATTGATCCATTGCCAGACCCAATTTTCTATTTAAAAATTTTCTTCATGACGTCATCACGCTCACAGAGATGACGTCAAAAATAAAAAGGAGATTTGACGAAGCGCTCATGTAGAAATAAAAATTGACAGGTTTCAGGATTTTCTCCTAAAATCGTCGATTTACGAAACAATGAATGTATTCCATTCATTTGGACCATACTGTATATATATAATGAGTGATCAACTTATAGTCCGAAGTTTGATATCTCTATTATCTTGATAAATAGGAAAGAATGTTTTAAATAAAAGTTATAGATAGAGTCAAGCTTTTCATTTTAAAATGATTTCTTGTATATGTGTCACTGTAGAAATATCTAAAAAAACGTGTCTTCTGTATCTCACAGTTATCATTCAACTACATTCCAAAAATCAGACATTACTATGAAACATTTCGGTAAAATTATTTTAACATTTTTGAAAAGATGGTCGAGACAGACGTGACGGGGAATATTTATGAAAATAGTATATTTTGATTTAGGGTAATTAAATCTATCGATGTTGTATGGTTTTCTAAATTCGTATTTCAAAAAATAAAGTTTATAGCATTTTAAAGCAGGCAATATTAGAACCATTTTCCTCAACACTCATTTTGAATATGAAATTGTTAAAGGAAAAATCTAACAGGTTTGACGATGGTTAACCCCGAATCGATGTTCAATTGCCCAGTTGCGTTCTTGGAGCTTATACATTTCTCTACGCTCTTTATCTATTCTTCTTCAATTTACTTCAATTTCACAGATTGTATTATTTTTTCTTCGATAACGAATCTCATATGTTGTTTGTAGGTTTAGATATAAGTTCAAAATCTAAATCCTTAAAAATTATTATATTAAATTAATCGTAAATAAGTATGTTACTTATCACGACAAATGGAATTATAAAAGTATGAAGTTCAAAAAAAAAATTACATATTACAAAATTTATTTAATAAAATGAATCTTCTCCAAAAATTGATTTGCATTTTCATAAAAAAGACATGGTTCTAGAGGTAAATGTAAATCAACATTTTTAAACAGAACACAACAATATTTCTTACACTTTAAGACAGAGTTGCAGCGAATATAATCCAATAATTCGTAATTTTGCTCGTTTATACTTTATAAATATAAAAATTTAATAATTTGCTTTGAACGTGCTCAATTTGATTAATTCAATTTTTATAATTAAATAGAGACCCAACAGCGTGACTTAATAAATTGGAGCATATTTAGTGATTTAGAAACACAGATCTAATACGAAAGTTTAAAAATAAATTTGTTTGAAGGGTAACACTATATCTTTTATGGATTCTGAAATAGTTAACTGATCATTATTTATATAGTATATATAGCTTTGTAACGGAAAATGTGTGATATATTTATTGGCATTGAAATCTAAGCAGTTTTGTAAGCAAGAGTCCACTACTATATTTAAATTTGATTGTAAATTCTGACGAGCAATGTCGGTTCTAACTACGGCGGTAATTTCAAGTCATCTACATACAATAATAAATTTTGCAGTAACTATATTTATTTACAAACATTTAGAAACAAATCAAAGGAAATGGTCCCTAAATGTAAATCTTGAAAGTTCCGAACCTTTTTTTATTCGGTGAAATGCCTTGGAGAAATTAGTGTAGCTTGCGAACCTATAAGCAACATTTTGTAAAGTGAAATATTTTTATAAGTTCATATCTAAGTGACAATAAAATATCATTATTAATAATTATGTTTATATAATTTTTTTATATTTAAAGTCTGCTTAGGTACTTTTATAACTTTAACTTTTGTTATTATAATATTGACTTTAAAAATTAAACACGAATATTTTTTAATTCAGCTTTTTTATTATTTTAGTATCAGAAACATCTATTCGTACATATAGGAGGACCAACGCTATCATACTCGGATCCTCTTTTGGAGGCAGTTGACGTTCGGCAAATTTATGATAAGTTTCCAGAGAAGAAAGGAGGGTTGAAAGAACTTTACGATAAAGGACCACAAAATGCGTTCTTCCTCGTCAAATTCTGGGCAGATCTAAACTCTAATTTACAAGATGAGAGTGGAGCATTTTACGGCGTTACAAGCTCGTAAGTCATATGGAATACATGATCTATTACAATTACTTTAACTGGTTATTTTCCTGATACAATAGAACTCTCTCTTTTTTATTTCATTGCTGACAGAGTTCTTGTTTTAATTTTCTGGACCCTATCCAACAACCTCAACCTTCTATATCCATCTGGGTCGCAAATCACACAAGAAAGAAAAAAACTATCGTTTCGAAAATATTTACTACCAAATGAATATAAAAATTTTTCTCTTTTAGAATTTTTATTTTTTTGGTACTTTTGATTTATACTATATCTTAATGTTAAAATTCTCCTAATTATAGAATACGTAACAAATGTTTTATAAAAATAGCTAAATAAAATTTTATTTTTAGAAAAAAAATGAGACACAGTTCACTAAAATTAGATTAGATAGGTTCAAACGTAAAGTATTACTCCCGCTATCCCGACGAAATAGCCCCGACAAAATAGCTTTTTATATTGGGTAATTTTAGGATTAAGGATATATAAGAATTTTGTGATGGATATAATGCCATTACTATTGGAACAAACAGTAAGGTTAGGTTATTTGAACCAAAGTATAAGGATTGGATTAAATATGTCTTAATAAAATGTTGCTGTGGCAAAAGTTACAGGGTGTTAAGTTGACTTTTTTTTCCATTGTACAATATATTTATAAATTGTTGACGAAATAAGCACAAAGGCATAACTTTAGACTAAGAATGTTATTTTATTTATTATTTTACATTTTTCTCCAGTGGTCCACATCAGCGATTCCCGAAACTGAGTCTTACTAAAGTTACATCATCGGGGAATCACTTATACGGCGCCCCTATTATCAATAAATAAAATAATATTGCTTGCCCAAATCAACCTCTGGGTTTATTAGCCTTTGTATTCTGTGTAGGCTTTGTTAGTGTTTCTCGGCCCAACTTTAAGAACAGCACTGTTAATTTAAAGACAACAGCAAATGCAATAGTGGGAATCGCCTTTAGGGATGAGAACCGACTTTATAACTTGTAGTCAAATTATTAAATCAATTTCTGACTTGTAGTCGAATCAGAAAAATTCGCGATTACACCCCTCACTATATCCTGTACGAAAATAATTGAAGAAATCCTTTTACAGGTGGATATTTAGTTCTCTTCAAGCACATTTTGATTATAAAAATAACATTTCAAATGTCAACCTTTGCGCAGGATAGCTGCCTCCTTAATAATTTTATGGCAATATTTGATGGGAAGAATGCTGACAAAGAGCTGTTAGTAATAATTACAGTTTGATACTGCAGATTTTGATATGTTGATATATAATATATAATAGCATAGTATTGTTTGAGACGTTATAAGCCTTGAAAAAGGAGTTTCAAATTTCGAAAAAACTCAATATTTCAGTTACACTTGAACTTAGAAAAATCAAATTTGGTATACATTATGAGTGTATCAAGAGTATTTAATTGACTGTAAGTAGATTTCAATTGTAGCATTCTAAAAGGTTGCTAAGGGATGATGCACCATTAAAATGTGACATAATTTTTTAACCCGTTGGCGAACCTAAAAAGCTATTACTTTATTTTACGGTGAATTTAATTCTAAAATTATTATTAGCCTTGTTATTTTTGAAAAAACTTTACCGTTTTCAACAAAAAAACAGAATAACTAAAAACAGGATGGCAGCTGCGTAATTTAAAATCATCGAAATTTTAAGAGTTGGCTATGAAATTAAAGGTCAAACTTGACGATATTTTAGGTTCTCCTTCATGTACTTACTCTGTATAGGTTCTTATACAAATCACACTGTGTAGTTTCAGTGTGTTACATTATGAACCAACTTTCTTTGGGAATGATAGGATAATGAATATTGTAGTTATGACCTTTAGCTGAAGATAAATGATGTTGCAATGAAGTTTTAAGGGACTGTCTATTTTGGGCACAATATCTGATATTGATCATATAAGGTGAGGTAAATCCCCTTCAGTGATTGCTGATGAAAATTACTTATCCAAATGCAGGAAAACACAACCAGTGCGACTTTCTATTTTAGATCCATCACTGTATATTTGATCATAATTTTGACATCAACCGGTGAAAATTTATTTTTATGTTGTAGGGTTCTTTGTGAATATCACAAAAGAAGGTAACTACATATTTTGTATGAATAGAGGGTTTCTGGGGAATATGAGTAACATGGAGATAAAGAACTTGTGTGAAGGAATAAGATATTGGATAATCTAGTGTAGCTTGGTGCTATCATAGGGTTTTTTTGTGATGCTAATACCTATGTGTCACTACATCAATGGCCAATAAATGTATATTTCTGAGATAAGTCGACTTTCTTACATATATTTTAGTAATAAAGTTATCACTTAGTAATTGTCTTCTTAGTCCCAGGGGGCTTCAACCTCTTCTGGTTTCATAAGGTTTATGAGGTTTACTTTAGATATCTTAGGCATTTAAACAGTGAGAGAAGATGAACACTGTTTCTGTCACCAGTTGTCTTATTTAGGAGTTTTTCAGGAACGATAGGCGTATTATTGGACTGTCTGCGATTCTTGTAACGATTTACTTTCTCCGATACCTCCTTGACAGTATTCTCTCCAATTCAAGCTCTTTTTTTCTTTTTCTTTGTACCGGTTACATGAGTAGGGGATTTATCGTTGAGGATAATGAGGTTACAATTATGAACAGCTTCCAATAGTGATTTACGATATACGTCATCGTATATATTGTAATAGAATTAGAAATATGTTAAAAGAATTTTATCCAATCTCTCAATGTTATCTGAGTTCTTGGTTTAACATACACTGAGACTTAGTGAATTTTTTAGCTGCTGATGGGTTGATAGATATATCTGTGAAGTCGATAGTAAGTTCATATTGGAAATTAGGTTCTTTAAATTGCTGCATCACTGTAACCATCATCACGATCATATCTGATAGTGTTAAAGCACCTGAAATTATAATATTTATTTGATATAAACCAAGTCTCGAATAACATTACAGTTAAAAAATCCTTTATTTTTGTTAGAGACTGCCAAACGACAGTTCCATTGCAAAATGCTTATTTTATTTAGCTCTGCAAATTTGAGTCAGTATTTATATTAAATTGAGAAATAAACATTTCTTGAATTTCATCTTTAGTTACATTAAAATATTGACAATGAAAATTTACTTTATAATCTTTATAACCAATTAAAATGATGTTTATAAACAAAATTTGTGTGAGCGGGTCATTGTTCGAGGTTTGTCTATAACTAGGAGAATTTAATATACCGCCCTTTTGCATGGATGTACTATGATTGGAATTAATTTGTTTATGCATTAACAAGTCTGAATTAGGGCTATTTGGCCTTATTCTTTTACTGGGTCAAGAATTATTGTTTAATGTATACAAATTACTGGAGGAAGGTTGATTATAATGGGCTTGGTAAGCGATGGATGAAGATGTATGATATTGTATTTTCATCTAAAATTATTTATTCATCTGGAGGTAATGTTGAATAAGACTTTGCACTTGATCACCGTTGCTAAGAAACAATTTAATTTTAACCTAATTTATTAATGTGAAACTTAATCTAATATTTACTGCAATAATCCTTAAGTTCTAACCCTAACATTAACTACCATAGAAATTATGCTTTGCACTTATCAGGTAAATCAGAGCAACAAGCTTTCTCTTAAATTTTCTGATTAATCCTGTAATGTTCAGGAGTTAAATTGTCTCTGCATTTATGATGAAATTTAGAAAATTTTGATTTTGAAGGTACTAGTGAAATTCCGCTGTGGGATAAAACTCATGTGGCGGTTTTCTTGGTTTAGGAATCATGATGATTTCAGCAACTTTTTAAAGAAATATAGATAGTCATCTTCCTTGATAGACTGTAAACTCTTGTTACAATAATTCCACTTTTATGTTTTTTTGCCTATGTTATTACTTAAAATTCTATAAATGTTATTTATTATTTTATATCCCATTCCGAGTATATACTGTGATACAGTTTTAATCTTTAAATTTAATGTGCAAATGTTTAGTGAATTGTGTCTCAAACATCAATCTTATCTATTGGCTTTCTATAGCATAATTCTAATATTAAATATTTCGTTGTTTTTGAATAACTGCTTCGGTTTTAATTTCATTAAATTTTCTAAAAAATATAAGAATATTTTTTCTTGTTTATTCAGTTTAACTAGGATCATTTGTAGTATGTCATTGCCAATTGGGGAGAAAAACATTGTAGCTCATACAACAATATCTCGAATATCGTGTATAGACCATTAAATTGTAAATTTTTTTAAGATATTGTTGTCATAGTACTCTATAATGACTTTGAAATTATAACAACATTAGAATGATACGATATATTATTTTCATAATATGTTTTTTAGGTATGAAAGTAACGATAATATGACAATTACTTGCTCCACAAAAGTTTGTTCTTTTGGAAAACAGGTGGTGGAAAAAGTTGAAACTGAATATGCTCGATATGAAAACGGACGTTTTGTATATAGAATCCATCGAAGTCCAATGTGCGAGTATATGATTAATTTTATCCACAAATTAAAACACCTCCCTGAAAAATACATGATGAACAGCGTACTAGAAAACTTTACAATTTTACAGGTAAGTTTTATCATTGATTAAATAGTAATACTTTAAATATAATTTTACCTATAATAGTTTTTAGAAACAAAGTAGTTATGTCTAATACACAATGTTTTTATACCGGAAACTATTGAAATCGTTCTACTGGTGATTCTGGTTTAGAAATCTAGTAACTGATTATATTGAACAATGTGCAGGGAATTAATGTGGTCTTTTGATTGATTAAACGGTTTTCAAAATTGTTGTTATTTATCTATTTAAATATTTAGGGCCTGTGGTATATCGTTGTTTGTTCTTCTTATACACATTTTTGACTAATGATTGCCAAATGCGGATTGACATTTCTAAAATAATTATAACCTAAAAAATTCCATAAAATTCATTATTTTGAACCCAATATTCCACACATAATTTTGTAGACTTTCTTATAGATTTGTATAATTTTTTTTAGTTGCTACCTTTTTGCTTTCTACTATATCCCACCTTTTAGCGATTCTTGCTGTTAGTTCTGGCTTCTATATATTTTTTACTCTTTTCTGTGACGTCTGTCCGGTGAACCGCACATTATATTTAGGAAGGTCCCCCCAAATGCATATAATCTTTATATTTCTGATCCATTTGTGATCTTGTGTGATTTTTTTTCAAGCTTCCAAGGTTTGCCTGGAGAATTTTTATACTAGTGTTGGCCTGTTGGCCATTATAATGATTGTAAGAATAAGCTACTTGTCGTTGAGAGCGGCTTATTTCTTTACCGTATTAGCTTTATGTAGTAGGGACATCTAGTCTGGTAGTATTTATGTCCTTCTGTCCAATATTTTAGGTAGAAGGCAGGGTTTTTGATGTATTTCTTCATCTTTCCTCTGTCTAAATTGTAGATATCTGCAGCAATGTGTGATGTTCGATGTTAATAACTCTTAATTCATCTTCTTATTCTTTTAGGAAATAATATCTCAACAAGTTTCTATATCAAAACCTTTATTGAAAAAGCCCCGATTTTCCATACACTTATTCCGATGAGGCTAAAGATCTGTTGAGTCGTCAGAATTAGTGTTGTATTGAATAATTAATACCTACCTACTTAATCTAAACATTTATAAAATAATAAGAGGCCATGAACCTATAATAAAGATATATACATTATGATAAAACTTTACATCTTTTTATAATTCTTATACTACTAGAAATGGTTTAATAACAATAATTACTTCTCATTCTGCACATGACTCAACCGATCCGTAATGTGTCTTTATTTATTACATCGTTACCTACCTGTTTCCTTAGGGCTATTGTAGCCGATTGGTTTCCATTCAGCAGGCTGACTTGAAAGAATGTAAGTCTTTTATTTTCATAAATACCTTTTCGTCTTTTCTATCTCCATTTTTATTTTTATTTTTTTCGTTAATATTAGAATGTATATCCGTTACATGTGTGATGGCGTCTTTTACTTAACTAATACTTCCGTTTCCGCATTTTAACTATTAATGAGGTAATTTAAACTTTCTGCAATTTCTTTTTGCATTTTACTTCCAAAAGTAGATTTCCTTTTCTATTTTTTTAGTGGTTTTAATTCATATTGATTAGTCATTCAGTTAACAATGCACTTAAATTTCTTAAAAAGATCTGCATATGTATTCCCACCGGTTTTTATAATCATTTCCTCTGATTTATTTTCAATTAATTTGCCTGTTTTTTTCCTTTTGTTAGTTGTTCGCGCCACAAATTAAACCATTTTTTATATTCGCGAATTCTCGCGCTGCTCTGTGTGCGTACCGACGACAGTCAAGAAGATGTTGAGACGGAGATATAACGTTATTGTTAAAAAGTTTGTTACCAAGTTTTGTAATAAATGCGTTAAAAAATACATTTTATTGTGGAGTAGTTCCAAATAATAAGTTCTCTAGACTAGTTAGAACTAACACTACTTGTGTTTTTTTTCTAATATCTGATTTGCCGTTTCTGTTTTATAGAATATATGTTATATTCTTTTTCATATTACTCATTTTCTAGTTTTCCTCCTGTCCTCTGTTTCTTTAACAACTTTCCAACTCTTTCTATTTAACGCATCCCTTCATTAATCATTCTTTTATTATTTATTACATCTCCGTGTATCTTTTTCCAATGTCCAATTTTTCCCACATTTTGGTCCATTATAAATGCTACATCGTCGTTTATATTTGTTTCTTTAAGATTTTCGTTTATTACTCTGGTTAAAGTATATGCTTCCTAAGGTCACTTATGATCAATTATATCCTGTAACGTATCCAAAGTATCTTATGCTTGGAGTGTGCTTAAAATGTTCTTTGTTAATTGCAGTTTCCCTTTGTTTAAACTCTTCTTCCATGTTCTCTTCATTTACTTATACCTCTGTGGTTTTTGTTTCCTTTTTTATTACCGATGGACTTTCATTTCATATTTTTAGCTGTCTTTGTAATTTTGGTTTTTGGTGTAACTACAATGAACCGTGTTAATTCTTTATAGGTATGTTCTATACTTGCCTTTATTGTTTTTATTTCTTTTAATTCTTTTGACCTAACTTCTGTTTCACCTCGTTCATTTCTCTCTCCTTCTTTTGTTCGGTTGTTTCTCATATTCCTTGTCTTTTCTGTCTTTTCATTAGCGAGAATATTCTGTTAAAAGAGTTTTTCTCTGTTTCTTCTGACATTCGCGTGTTCAGGTCATACTATGTTGCTCTACCAGGTACAAACTTATATTTTTTTTGGTCCTGATAAGTTATGGATCAAGTTTTTTTTAATTCTATCTTCTTTCTACCATGCTTCAGAGCTAACTGGTTTAGGCGTCTCCTATCCTAGTCTGAGAAAAATCTCTTCAATTAAGTTTTTTATATATAGAACAGTACTTAGTGTTTTATTTTAACGGTAACTAATTATAAATACTTGGATATATTTGTTTATATTTATTACATACCATATTCTTTCTGTTACCAAGCATCTTTTAAATGCTTTAAGATCTTGCTTATTTACTAGTACATCATCTACTTTCACACATGAAACAAAATAATTATTATCCACTACTTTATGCAATAAATGTTTTTTTATTCTGCGTTATACAGGGTGTTCCATGAGGTTTTGCCCAGTATATATCTCTAATACTCTCTGAACTACGATATTGAAATTTGGCAATTGTAAAACACTGGATTGTTTTGCCCATTTTAAGTAAGCTCACGGAACTTACTTAGACGATGAATATTGCATTAATGAATGTGAAAATCAATATGAGCATCAAATGTAATAGTTGTAACAGTGTTATTTATATTTGTAATCTTTCTTTATTTTTCAAATTAAAAAAAGCCTTCATAAAAATTGTATTTATCGTTTCTGTAGTAATAAAAACACTGACAAATAGGTATTGCTGAATTGGCATTAGACAGACCTTTACAGCAGTGCAAAAATATACAGTGTGTCCCATTAAATATTTTGAAAGTGATATCACGTGACCCGAAATGTGACGTTGCTACATCTTCGCTATTTACTTAAAATGGGCAAAACTACCTAGTGTTTACAATTGCCAAATTTCAATATCGTAGTTCAGACAATTTTAGGGATATATACTGGCCAAAACACCCTGTATAATATAAATAGTTCCTAACGTTAGTTACACAAAAACCAATATCTTGAAAATTATTAAGGAATATTTCATATTGTAACTAAAAAGTTATCAAGAGCGATATTTATGACTCGATCGCAGCCAAATACAAATGCAAATATTTTTCTGAAAAACTGGACTTACTAAATTTGAGAAAATATGTCAAGATTTAAAACTGAAATTAGTGATTTAACATCTGTGGGTCCTATATATTTTTTCACGCGCTTCAATAATTTGGATGATATAAGTAAGCGTATATTACTTACTATGCAGCGTTGCCCCAGTTTGGTAACTACACAAGAAAATGGTGAAAGCGTTCTTAATCTCAATTCAGTGGCAGTGACGACGTGGATATCGCTCTTAATAACAAGTGGATTCTAGCCGTTGTACACCGTTTATATGGTGTATTTCGACGTTTATTTTTGAGATGCCAATGTTTACTTAAAAGCCTATTCGATTATTTTCAGGTTGTGAGTAACAGAGACACGCAAGAAACCCTATTATGTACAGCGTATGTATTCGAAGTATCAACTTCGGAACATGGAGCACAACACCACATCTACAGGCTTGTGAAAGACTAGCAGGTTATTGGTATAACCATAACCTATCACTTCAGTGCCTACACTCTCACAATACTAGTATTATTATCAGTTACTTACTTTTTAAGAAGTACCTAATTAAAGAAGAAGAATGTATAAACGAATTCAAAAGCTACCTACATTTTCTGATATCATCCAATAAAGAATTTTTTCCACCAGATCGCTTCAGTTCCACTTATATTTTTCTATTTCAGATACATTTGGAGGTAATCAAGTGATCTTTTTTGTTAAAATTACCAAAACTGTGTCAACTTTACTGCGAAGTCTTGGGGCTCTTTGTTATTTTCGATTTCCTCAAATTTTTATTAAATTACATTATAGAGTAATAATTTTATTAAAGAAAATTTCAATTATTGGAATTTTTAGAGAAATTATGTTTATTTAAATGTACAAAAAATTTATTTTTAATTTATATATACGTTAATATATTTACAACATAGGAATTATTTCTAAATAAGGATCTGCGCTAACAGATATTTTGAAAACTGTGATTATCCATTTTTTAAAATAGCAAAATATAGGGTAGAAAGGTACTGTGATATGACAATAATATTTAATAAACGTTTTGTAAAACTCAAAACTAATCATGTTTTAACCTATTAAAGAATAATATGTGCTTTACAAAAACAAACAAGACTTAATCCAGAAATTTTGATTTGATAAATCTAAGTATATGAAAATTTTGATTTTAGGAAATTTTATAACGGTTTTATTGATTCAAAAAAAGTTCTACATAATTTTACTTTTTATTGTTACTTTACATCATTAAAATATGAAAGAAAATATAAAATACCCTTTTTGTGTAATCGTATAGAGTTAGTATTTTGCAACGCCAATATACTTGACGTAATTTAATTCTGCATCCTTTATTTTTAGCAATGGCCGTGAAATTGTCATTTTTTATGTATAATTCACTTCTTAATTATTGCTAAAATGTTTTGGATACATGAAGAACAAAGCATGTTTCATTTTTTTAAGTTATACTATAGATCAAGTGATATATTGTTATTCGTTTTCAAGCTGTTTAATAATTAATGTGTCAATATTGTAACCATATCTATTGAAGCGACAAAATTACACAACAGTAGTCCATAAAAAATCATTAGTAATATAACAAAATGACAATAATAAGCATTTAAAAATTACTTGCAATTTTCGACTTTTAAAGGCACGCGGCTTAGACTATATATAATATCTGGACCGAGTGTGTGTGAGAGAAAATGGTCATGAACATAACTAGGGAGAGAGAGGGCAATAGAACACGAAATCATTATTAGTACTGTTAATATTGGGGTTAACACGATGTTATACAATGTTGCAGGTTTTTATATTTTTTTTGTTGTAAAAATACAATTTTATGTAAAACCATATTGTATTAGCAATACATATAAAAAAATACGAATTAAATGTTATTTTCTTTTAGACCATATATATAGATCACACTCCGTCTAGTGATTAAATATGGTCTAAGGCACGCAGACATGACTGCAATACTAAGACATTTATTATTGAATAGCTAAAAAATGAGTATATCAATTTTTTGTCGAGTCATTCTAGTTTTTAGTGGAAAGAAGATATATGATGTATTCTTATTTCTATGATCCGATCAAAAAAATGAAGAGAGGAGATTGGTTATGCAAGCGAGGAGTATCACTTTGAGCAATAGTGATTCTGCGCAAAAAATCAAACAGGTTTTAAGAACTTAAGCTCTGCCATTCTATGCTAGTTTTTGTACAACGTGTTACATTAGTAGTTATCTTGAAAGGTGCATTCAGTTTCAACGTATGCGCGGGTTCGTGGCTCGTTATAATTGACGATTGATGTATCAAATATTTAAAATTTCTTCCTCAAAAGAAATTTAGCTTTTAAAGTCGCGTAATTCTTACAAGAGTACTTTCATCTATGACATTTCGCCTTAACTCTAACTTCAAATATTTTCAAACCTTGAAAATGATATCTTATTTATTCCCTTTGTTGAGGGTTTAATATTTTTCTTTAAATTTGCCAAATTTTAAATTTATAGCTTCTCTTTCTCTCAAAGTTATTTTGTAAAAAATCTTATTTGAAATTCTGCCATTTGTCTATATTTCACAATTTTGTCATTTCTATTATACCTTGTCTATTGCTACAAAACGTACTTTTGTGTTTTTTGGGAGAGTTTATAATTCTTTCCGTTTACTATTTCTTGCATTCTGAGCTTCTTTAAAAGTTGTATCAGCAAAAACATAATAATTGTAACTATTAAAATATTTTTTCTAGATCATCTTTATAGTTGAAATCTACATTGTTTTAACTACATATTCTTTTTAATCTTCTCCATTTTTTTTTGTATTATAATCCTTCTCCTTTAATAATCCCTAACACTCACTTTAAATATGAAAAAACCATAATTGTATCCATATTGATGATTTTATGTTTTTGCATATTGTGGTAATAATTTATACAGGTTGTTCTATATTCGACCGACAACGCTTTACCCTAGAGAGTTCTGGTTAATTACTGAAGTTTGATATAGGAACATAAACCATTAAGGGCGTTGTTACTTAGATGCAGGATGTTAAAAGTTTGAAATCAAAATTAAAAATTTGCGATAAATCAAGAACTCCATTAAATATCTTTCACAAATTTGGTGTTCAATATACTCTTTAAGAAAGTGCAACAAAAATGTTCTGCCAGTGGCGTAAAAAATAGGGGGGCAAAAGTTGCCACTAACCCTGATAGCGCACCACCGGTTAAATTTTTCAAAAGTTATTTTATGTCAAAATTTGACGTTCCTTAAAGAGTATATTGGTCACCAAATTCGAGAAAAATATTTAAGGCGTTCTTAATTTTACACAACTTTTTTATTTTGATTTAAAACAATTTTAACATCCTGTATCTCAGTAACTACGCCCTATAAGTGTTCATGTTCAGGTATCAAAATTCATTAATTAGCCAGAGTTCTCCAGGGTAATGCGTTGTCTGTCGAATATAAAAACACCCTGAATATATATACAGGGTGCAGCATTAGTGCGTCGAAGTACGATATATTCGTTATTATTGAAGTAACGAAAAAAAAGTTTTTACAAAAATTGTAGGCGGTCTTGAGATTCACATTTTAAAATTAGTCCCAAATATACAGTGTGTTCAGGAACCCAGTGCCAGACAAATTTTGTTTTTTAAATGGAACACCCCGTATATTTTTACATTTTTATAAACCTCTTGCCGAGCTAATTTCAACGATTTATCACACTTTATGTCTATTATGTTTAATAAAGGATCTATAGCCACCTGAAAATAACTTTTTTTTTTTTTTTTTTTTAATTTAGATGTCTGTAGCAACCAAAATGTTGAAAATCAATAAAAACGGCGTACATGTCCCTATCCTAATTTTTCATGTTCTATGCTATAGTATTAAAAAATATATGATACAAAGTGATCAAAAATTTGAAATCCCATCTGATTTTTAATTAGGATAGGGACATGTAAGCCGTTTTTATAGATTTTCAACAGTTTGGCTGCTACATACATCCACATTCAAAAAAATGTGATTTTCAGGTGGCTGTAGATCCTTTATTAAACATAGACATAAAGTGTTATACATCGTCCAAATTAGCTCGACAAGGGGTTTATAAAAATGTAAAAATATACGGGGTGTTCCATTTAAAAAAACAAATTTTTTATCGCACCCTGTTTATACAATGCATTTATAAAGTTACCCTCCTTTATTTTTGAACGGGGTGAGTTTTCGAAATGCGACCAACCTGATGAAACTATATCAAAAATGTTACCTTTGACATAAGAGTTAACTCCAATGCCTTCACATGGCATCGGGACGGATACTAAGTTATGAATTTCAAATGGCATCTATGGTCAAATAATAGCTTGTTTTAAACCTCTTTACATCCACGTTTTATTTTTTGAATTTGGATAATTAATGCCAAAGTTACCATGGTAATATTTTTATTATAATACATTTTTTTAAGTATTATAAATTTATTATACAAGAATATTGGCTAGAGTAAGTATTCAAAATGAGCAACAAGGACATCGTGATAGATCTCTAGGCGATAGCTGAACAAGCACATGATAAATACTATGAACTTCAAAAAAACCTTATTATTAATTTTTTCAACCAATTTACGCAGTTTGCAAATACATCGACAATTTATAGCACAGTCAAAATAACTACCAAACTATTTCGACAACTTTTATTTAACAATTAGTTTTTCACAATAAACATGTTAATGCATTTTTCATAAAAATATATTTTTAAAATCTTTCGAAAAAACCATAATTGTAGATCATTTATCTTTAATTTTTTAAGAATTAATTGAATTAAATATCAATTTAAGTTAATATTATAAGCTAATTATTTTATGCCGCTACCCTTGTAACTTCGTTATTACTGATCCAATTTCAAAAAAAAACAATACATGAATGTAAACAGGTTGAACAGACGTTGGAGTTTAACTCTTATGCCAAAATGTAAATACATGTAATGTATGGCTGATTTGAAATTTATACAAAATGACTTTAGTTTCACCAATACTTAATTAATTGTAAGATTTTATATAACTGACTTGACATAGACTAAAGTATCGTACATGTACCTACTAGAGGTAGTCTGGTTTTAAAGGACGACACCTAAAAAAATCATATTACCCTATGATAAACTTTATACAGCGAAGAAAAAACATGTTTTAAAATAATGTAAATTTCACGGTTGCACAAAAATTATTGTGTATACACAAGGATGCTAAATTTGTTACAGCAAACGTCAATTATGAAAAGGTAATAACCCGCAGATGTGTTCAAATTGAATACACCGCTTGTAACGCTAATGAAAAGGGAGACGTTAGTATAGAGGGGTCAAGCTTACATTTAGGATATTTCATCATAATTGGTGTTCGTTGCAATGACCTTAAAATGATGTAGTCTTGGCTGCAAGCAACCTCCTCTATTTTTTGCAAAAAGAAATTTGGCATCCTTGATATACAAGTTTCGTAAATAGGACAGTCCATAGCCTAAATATGAAAAATATAGTTATTAAGTATTAAATACTTAATATTGGATTTTCTCTTTTGTGTTCTATCACATTTTCTATTTATTATTCTAGTAAATTTTGTTGAATTTTCCAAACTAATTCCCAGCTATTCATACTTATTTAAATAATGGTTTTTCATAATATTCTAATTTTCTATGCAAATAATTCTAAATTTTTAAAATATGTTATTACTATTAAGAATTTAATAAAAAAAGATCACTTAGTATACCAAACAATCTTGTATATTATATTTGCAACGTACTTCTAGTTTAAGTTTTTATATTTTGCGAGTTTTTGGTTTTACTTTTCTTATTTAGTTAGATCCCGACATTTCAAAACCTTATTTATCGTTTTTTGGGAAAAAGTTATTTTAGTATCTCAATAAGTGGATCATAGAATAGACTACTATTTATTGTACAAAATGATCGATATTAAAAAAATCTAAACTATGATCTACTTCCTTTAGGTATACATTTTTTTACTTAGATTAATATTTAAGAAAGTTTGCTCTTTGTGATGATAATTTTTAACGTTTTTATATATACAAATAGATATATACATAATTAGATTTACATCTGATTTTTCATTTTTTTAAAATAAAATACCCAGTATTTTAATTAGTTTAGTTTTCTGCCAATAACATTGTTTTAGCTTTAGATAAGATGTCTCCACAAAATTCGCAGGGTGTATCTTTAAGGTACCGAATGGAGATTAAAATTGAATTTTGTGGGGTATATTTTCATTAATTTGTGTTCAGTTTGGCCCAAAGTTTGCCAAATACATGGTACCCATTGAAATTTATTGTGAAATTAACTCAGAACATTCAAATTACTATGAAAAATGTATAAAAAAACAATTGAATACTTAAAAATAAATATTTATTATGAATAATTTCCATAAAGTAAGAGTTGAAACAATTAATTTAATTGAATACTTTCTAGTATTTTATTGTACATAATATTTTTATATTAAATACTGTCATGCATATATTTAAGGTTTATCTCAAGAGATAAAAGGTGCCAGGAGTTTTAATTTTTTATTTAGTGATTTTTTTGGTATTTGAGATCCGTCACATTTCAAATAAAATAAAATTACAAATATGCCGAGATATTAATAGACAATTATTATAATAACCTATCATTAGGTTTAATTGAAAAGAGTTTTATTAAAAAAAATAATCCATTTGAAAATTATTTTTGAAAACCACTGGTACCTCCTTCTTTTAAAATCAACGACTATATTTTAGTTGGAACTTAAACAAATTAACAATAAATACATTTCTCTTATCATAAACCTCTAAATATTTCATTATTATTTGGGCTGCTTTAAACTTCTAACAACCTTAATAATCTAGAATGACAAAAATATAACCGGAATAAAAAAGAAGAATAAACTCTAATTAACAATTGTGATATTTTAGCTTTGATAAAAATATACTGATTTGCAAGTGTGTTCCTCTGTTTAAAAACAGATTAAATATTTTTAATAATAATCTTAAAAGTCTTAGTAGTTGTTACAAAATTCGCCTGCAAAGTACTAGGAAAGTCTGAAGCATATTGAAAATGACTATGATCACTAAAATACAATTACTTGTTATATAGAATTAGGAAACATTTATTGGGCTGATGAACAAGACCTAGAACTTCATGAAGTCCGAATTTTGAAAAATATATTTAATTTTTAAGAACAAACAATCGTTTTGGAAACAATTTTTCCAGTCATACAAAACAAAATATTTTGTACTCTTGTACCCAAAGTTTTTTTAAATATTACAATTTTATAAAATTCATTTTTAATATTCATTATCAAATAGATTCCTTCCTGGGTGGTTTCTACATGGTAGCTATTTATTAAATTTATTAATAACTTATTATTATTAAATTTATTAAATAAGATTTAGAAATATGAATAGAAATTGTGACAGAGTTGATATAGAAAGAATTTCAAATATTTTCTTACTTAGTGTATATATTACAAAAGGGAATGTCGGGGTGAGGACCAAAAAACAACAGCTATACTATTTGAAAATATTGCACAAGTTTCGAAGCCTTTCGATTCTTTATCAAGGCTCATCTCTATGTTTCCCTTTTGCAATTTCAAATAATACTTGTTATTTTCTATACATATCTCTTAAATTAAAATCAGTAATTTTAGTTTTGAGAGAAACTTATGTTTTATAAAGAAACCCTAATATTTGTTTCAATACTTAATTATGTTATAAAGATCATAATAATATAAAATAAATACGTGTCCTTTGACTGCCTTTTCTCTCGACAGTAATGAAAGACTTTCCACCTCAACAAATCAATATATGTATTATTATTATTTAGATAATTAAATATTAAAGTGTCCATGTTAATTTGAGTTATTTATTCTGCCGGATACTAGGCTAATAACTCGATAATAGTGAATATTTTTTTATATAGTTGAAATTATTTTTTTGTTAATTTGGATGTTCTGAATACGATGTTATCACACTCGTCTATGCACAGTGCAATCAAAGACTAAAAAGAAGCGAAAACGAGTTGTGAAAGCATAACATTTTGCAGAATTTTTATTATTACAAGTGGCAATGTTTTGATCTCTGATTTAGTCTTTTGAAAATTAATTTAATAAGTGTATTATGTAATATTTGGTAGCTTTTAATTTCTTTTTTAATGAAATTGGACAAAACAATAAATCTTAAGAAAATGACTATCTTGAATATAATACTGACACTATGTCTTCTATGAAGATAACTATTTTTTGAAATTTAAGTGGTTTTTCAAAATGTAGCATACCCACTAAACTTACTTCTTTGAAATTTTAAAGTGATGCGCCATCATACCTAGTTAATTCCAAAATTTGGTGTACACATTTTTATTTTGAAAATATATTTTAAATTAGATTAACTCTAAAAGAACTATGTAGTTTAGAATGCCATCAACATATAAATGCATGTAGTTTTTGATGTACTTAATATATCACAATATTTAGTGCAGTGCCAAGTGGGTTTAGCGGGTAAAAATAAAAATGAAATAAAGTGGAAATGTGTCAGTTTTTAAAAGTAAAATTGTAAATATATTTCTATGAGCATATGGCGGCTAAAATATTTTTATCTCTTGACAGGCAGTTACAAGGTTCTTTATAAAGTGTGCTATATTAAATGAGATTTTTTATCCATATCTGGAATTGCCATATCAAGTAAAAAACATTTATTGAATCTTTTACTTTTGCTCTTTGTGTACAGTATTTTAAATCAGGTTTATAATTTGTATTGAAAATTACAAAAATTTAAACATAATTTGTTGTTTTTTATTTGGACCATTTATTATCCCAAACTCTCCTTTTGATTATTGTGTATACTACAAAACGGAAACATTGAATGGCAAGTATGCTAGTTATTTTAGCAAGTTTTTGTATGAAAATTGGAAATAACGAATGTCGTCATTAGGAAATTATTAGTCAAAAGGTACTCCGCTTCAACCTTTTAATAAAAAAAATTCTAAAATCTACTATTTTAGATAATTAAGATAAAGAGACTTACACTTGGCTCGAGCTTCAACATCACAATCTTAGACAAATTTTAAACAGCTAATGTTTTAAGTGTATTACATGTAGCAATATTTGCTTGTCTCCTTCTAGGAAAGCGTCTACTAGGAGCTGGACTATTTTTACTTCATTCTGGCCAAGCTATTATCTGGTTTTTAAGGATGATTTATATCTAAAGAAGTTATTAAATTATTTTTCTTGTTTTATTGTAAGTTTTGCAGTCTAGCGTCGTCAGTCTTCGCGGTCCTGTGCCTTTTTATAGGTCATTTGAAATGTATTCTTATTTTTGACAGGAGAATCATCTATTAAGAAACGTCCCCACTAATTTTGCTGGTTAGGCCAAAACTCGATTCATATACATCGATTATTGCCTTATTTACATACTCTAGCTCCATTACTTCCAAATGTTGTTTAAACCTTCCTATGTGGCTACAAATAAGTTTATTTTTACACTAGTATAGTTGACAACCGTCTGAAATAAGTTAATTTCTAACGTTAAGCCAATATTTTATGATCAGAAAAAGAAGGTGCTTTCAACATTCTTAATTTCTTGAATAGATTTTTTAAGTTCGGTTTACTTAGAGTTGTTCATTTTTTTATTAATCACAGTGGATGTAATAACAATTAACACTGGATTCATAGAGCAACCATTAATTTATATATGAATATCTTTTAACTACGTATTTTTTACTAAATTAGTCCAATGACGTCCTCCTTTTGAAACTTTGTTTGTTTAAACTCACAAACACAATGTTCTGCTTTGATACATACTATACGAGTTCAAGTGGTTTTGTTCTTTTTAGTCTTCAGAATATATGATTCTTGTCCAGCAGCTGAAGTACTTCTGCATACTCGTGGAAGTCGTGGAAGTGAAATCGATCTTTATGCAGAATGAATTATATAAAAGGTTTGCTAAGAAAGCAAACATTTTAATTTCTTCTTTAACCATTGGAATTTCATGGCCTGCATATGTCGGCGTTCCTAGAGTACACTTGATAATTCACCATTGTACACAGACATTTATTTTGGAATGTTTGGAGTATTTTGATGTGACTATCTTTTGCACAACTCCATTGTTGTATACTATTCAGCCAGCTAGGTTTTAAAATTGCTTATAAACAAGTGTTTTATAATAGAGGGACAAGCTGAAGTTTCTTCCTATGTGTCATATGTAATGCCTGACTTTTATTTAGGCTTTTTTCTTTTTAACATGTTATTTTCATATTAACTTAGCCGTTAGTGTGATACTATGATATTTGGTATATATGGTATCACATGCTGTTTGTAGTTTTCAGATGAAGTCTTTCTTATCCTGTCCTATTACAAATAACGCCGTTTTGGAAATATTAAGTTAGCTTGCAGATTAGTCCCTCATGTCCAACCTTGTCAAAAGCTTGCGGGATATCAAAAAATAAAGTTTAAGCAATTGATCTGACAAATGTCGTGACCGTGCAAATGACGCCCGACTGTCGTCCTTGTATCGATGTATCGAGGGAATCCCTGACAAAAAAATCTGCTGAAGTAATGGGAGTTGTGAGCAAATAAATACAACAGTACATATCTAACCGGTACGTGTCGTCTATCGTCTAATTATCTTGACCTTGCACGTTCTTTTATTCTTGTGTTACAAGAACAAGATTTGTTATCATGACCAAAGTTGATGTTGAAATACTTATTACAAGATCAACCTGTTACATCGGATAGGATCTAGAAAGCCCAACAAGAAATGCTTGGTTCCAAGTTGTCACAAAGTTGTACAATCTACTATTTTTTTTCTTTAAACGTCTGTGAAATACCAAAAACGTTAATAGTTTCATAAGCTTCATTTCGACCTATCACAAAGCATGCCCAGAGAAAACTACATCACCTCATGCTAGCTGCTTACGAGTTTTTGTCGGGATACATATAAATAGATGCTTTAAAGGATACAAATCGTGTCAGTAGTTGTATGGGTGACCACCAACGAACACCGTCGTAATATGCCCGTACTGCCTGCAGCGACTAGTAGCATATCATAGCTCGCAGGCACTATACCAATGAGCACGAGGTATAGTGGAGATATGCCGTATTTCGTATTTCGTTAAACTGTCGGTCCCGAGTCCATGGGCTCGTTAAAGATCCCTACCTCGGGTTGGAATACCTGAGGATTCGGAAAAATTGCCGGTTAGGGGTAGCGTGCTCCCGGCGTCGGTGATTAGCCCCGGTAGCAGAAATAGGCCGACGTTAAATAAATAAATAAAAAAAAATTGGTTTTAGTTATGATTCTAAAATCAATGATTGTTTTTAATTTATAGTAAAACGGTGGAAATCACTTCAAAAAGATTGAGGTTGGTTTCTAAGGAATAACTGATCCAATAGTTTTTGAGAAATATTATCATTTTACACATATACTACTTGAACGACAATGTTGAGAAAAGATAGAGCTATCACGCAATGTTAATCAGGTGTAGTAGTTATTTCTAATAAATTCCAGAGTGTAGCTGCCTTGTAAATTTTAAACTTAAGTTCTTCTTAAGCTATCAATAAATTTTATAATAGATACATAATATATAATTGATTATTACTTTACCTCTTTACTTTTCTCAGGAATTTGTTTCAAATTTTCAAATTTCTTCTTTTCTTCAACTACAAGGGCCTTAGTTTTTTTTTTCGAGTTGCGTTAGTTTGGGTCATGCTCTCTTGCAGTTGAATATCTTTATTATAAGCCTTATTGAATGCTTCTGATAAACTTTCTTTTCGTTTACTAAGTTGTTCATAAACTCTAGAAAAACTACTGATCACAATTTGCTAGCCAGAAAATAGATGTACCTAATACATATTTTCAATTTATTGCAAAAATGAACAGAAAAATAAAATTGTCTTCTCACTGACGAAATTCTTTCTTCATAATGAAATAAAGTTGAATGTAAAAATGTATTCATTTTAAACTGGTCGAGACAATATTCGACACTTTTCGTACACCCTGTATTATATTTGGAATCTGTAAGCAGCGTTTTCAAAAAATCGAAACGAAAAATTGGTCGACGCCGTTTTTTGGCCATAATTTCAATAATTAAAACTCAAATACTCCACCCCTAAATAAAATTTTAGTTGTTGATTTAAGTAGTTTAAAAGGAATTTGTTGTTGTTGTTTCAATAGTTTACGTGATATAATTAATGAAAATGACGCAGATTTACTTATTTGTGATGAAATAACAGAAAAAAATAACTCTTGATAACCTTTAATATCGCGTTCTTAATTTCGTTGCAATAATAATATATATATATATATATATATATATATATATATATATATATGGCATCGAAACAAATTTTGTTCAGATTTATTTAAAATCTTATCGAATACGAAGAAATTATGAAAAAAGTCAGTGTAGTATTTTTGATTTTTTTGTTGTATCATGTAAATTGTGATAATTTTACTTTCGAGAATGTAGACATTGAAATACAGAAGAGAAATTCTCGAACTTCTGAAAACAAACACATCGATTTTAGCGATCGCTTGAAGAATTTTCTACCCGAAGACGTTTTCGTTGTAAAAATATCGAATCAAAATATTCCCGTGTTATACCGAGGATCAATTTCAGATGTAAAGAGTTCATTAAGGATAAACAATTGTAACGTCGAAGAATTAAAACCGGGTGCTTTTACCAACGCCCGTTTAATTATTTTGGATTTTACAGGTACGTAAAAAATATTTATGTTTTTCCACACTCTTTTCACGCTTTTTTATATCATTAATCGTTCGTAATGACTGTTTCAATTCTTACTTATTGTAAAATGTGTATTTTATATTTTAGGAAATAAAATAAAGTCCATTGATTACGGCGTATTCAACAACGTGTCAATAGAAGTCTTATATTTAAGTTCCAATGAAATATCGACGATACATGCGCGGGCCTTCGACGATATGAAATCTTTACTGTTAATTTACTTAAATGACAACAAAATTAAAGTTTGGAATTCGGAGTGGTTCAAAAACTCCCCGAACGTCGCAATCCTGTATTTCCAAAACAACGAAATTCAAAAAGTGCCAGAACACGCTTTCAAAAATATCAAAGGAGAGAGATGGACAGATATTGGTTTGATTTTTAACAACAACAAAATCAAAGAAATCGATCCTGAAGCTTTCACCGATTTAAAAAAAATCATTCGATTAGATCTGAGTAATAATTTATTGGAAGGTTTCCACGAAAATTTATTAAGAAATATTAATATAAACCAGTTGTATCTAGACAACAACAAAATTTCGTGTTTATTTAATGTCGCCGACGTTTTAAAAGCAAAATGGGTGAATTCGATCGACTCGAACCCGATGTACTGCGATTGCCTGGATAAAGTGAAAAAATATGCCCGAAATTACCCTGAAAAGGACGTAAAGTTTTCCAAAATAAAATGCGAGTCACGAGTTATATGAAGAAATAAGCTCACCATCACATAAATAATAAGAACGGCTCAGGTTAAAGCTAACGTTGCATTCTTCGCATTATCATGCAAATTCATTTTTTATGCATTCTTGTTCTGAACTTTGTACATGAAACAACTTAATTAATATTTTGTAAATTTTTAAATAAAATATTAATTTTGAAAATAATAATTTTTAAAAAAGAATTACTGAGTTAAAGTTATTTATCTGGCGCAGTCAGTAGGATTTGGCGTAGTAATTTCGGGAAAAGTCACGGCACCGAGTCCGATTTTCCGAAATTTACGTGAGTTTCAACTCTTTGACGTCGAGAACCTCCCTTTTGGAATCTACTCCTGGCTAGAGGTCTATTGAACTAGAATCACTGGAAGAAGAAGAACTCCCGAGGTAAGTGCTGGGTACTCCTTTAAATATCCTTTATATCTATACTTATATCGTACACGCATTTTTAGAATAGGTTAAAGTGAAAGCAAATATTTAAATCTATCAAAAAAATAATAATAATAGATTTTTAGCTTATTAGAAAAAGTACTTATATATGAGTACTGAAGATATAGTAAAATTAGTTGAAAACTTTAATAGAGTAGTAAATTTAAGAGAAATGGAAAATAACCCTGTAAATGTTTCATTGTTAAAGCTTCATATTGATATGATACCTTCTTACGATGGAGATGAAAGTAATTTAACTAAATTTATTAGTAGTTGCGACTTTGTAGTAAATACATACGCGGCAGTAAATGATCAAACAATTCAAAATTATATTATCAAAGTTATTCAGTCAAAATTAATAGACAAAGCAAATCTACTGGTCGGTTCACGAAATGAATTAAATTCGTGGAATGCTATTAAGGGAGCTCTATAACAATGTTTCGGAGATCGAAGATCTCTCGAATGTTTTGAGCAAGATCTTTTAATGGCACATCCACAAAGAAATGAACATAGGCTTTGCTAGGAGATTACAAGTTTTAAGAAGCCATTTGATTTGCAGAGTAAATAATTCTATAGAGACAGAATGACCACTTGCTTTAAAAGAATCATGTAGAAGACAATATGATCAAATGACCCTTCGTACTTTATTAAGAAATCTATCAGGCACTTTACAAACTATTATTAGACTTAAGAATCCAATTAACATTGAACAAGCCATTGCATTTATTACCGAAGAAGAAAACTTCCGATACTCACAGTTCCAAACAATCAATCCTCTTTCCAGAATAATAGAAATCCTATTAATAATATTCCTCAGAGAAATCAGGCTCCAGACAATCAAATTCCTATAAATTTTCAAAGAAATCCCAATACATTTCCCAGTCAATCGATTCCGATACAACCACGTATAATAAACAGACATTATTCGACAACCAGACAAGTATTTGTCCTCCTAAAAATGTATTTGCCCCAACAGGTCAAAAACCTTGCGGAAATCCAGAACCTATGTCGACTACGTCTAGAAATACTTTTAGACCCAGACAATATCAATAATTTTCACAACCCATGTCAACTTCATACCAAAACGCATTCAAACCCAGACAAAATAATCAACCTAATTTTGTATCGGAAGAATTGTATCAAACTAACAATATGGATTTTGAAAATCCATTCGAAAATCCGCTTAATTCAGGCAACTACGAGCTTGAAAATTACGTGTCGAATAATCAATCATATTTTGAAGATAATCAAACTGCCCCAAATTCCAATAATAATGAATACATTAAAGACAGAAATTTTTTGGATAACCGGCCTGCCGGAACCCAAAACATAAACGAAATTTTCTCAAATTCATATTCAACAGATCTGCCATATATTACTATACAAAACCCGCCTTTAAAACTTCTTATCGATTCAGGAAGCATGTCCAGTATGTTAAGCCCAGCTATTGTTGAAAAATATTTCCCAGAAAGTATTTACAACGACCAAACTTTAATTATAACTGCTATAGGTAAAAAACACACCCAACATAAAGCTAAGATTCCCGCCTTCGCTGAATTTAATTCTAATGTTACTTTAAATTTTATAGTATTTAAGTTCCACAACCATTTTGATGGATTATTAGGTTTAAATGAATTACGCAATTTAAAATTTTCTGTAGATTTAAGTAATAATGTATTAAAAAATAAAACGGCAGAAATTCCTATTTTATATAAAATAAATAGAGCAAACTATAATATATCGGTCGACGCCTACGAGGTACTCGCAGTTACGAAATGTTTAAAAAAAGGTGCGAAAATAGAATATATTTCGGAATTTTTAGAAACTATCCTAACGAATTCTCCTGTACTCCAGTATCCAGATTTTACGAAACCGTTTAATGTGACTACGGATGCTTCCAACTTTGCTATTGGAGCGGTCCTCAGTCAAGGTAAAATTGGTAGTGATTTACCCATAGCTTATGCGTCACGAACTTTAAACTCTGCTGAAATAAACTATAGCACAATTGAAAAAGAATTACTGGCAATAGTTTTTGCTTTAAAAACCTTTAGATGTTATTTGTTCGGACGGAAAACAAATATAATTTCCGATCATAAACCTCTCAAATATCTTTTTAATATGAAAGAACCAAACTCAAAATTCATAAGATGGCGTTTATTACTCTCCGAATTTGACTATGAAATTCATTATAAACCAGGTATTCTAAATCGAAACGCAGATGCTCTTAGTAGAGTCGAAATTAATGTATTAGGGAACCAACAAAACGCAAATTTATCCGACAACCTAGACGATGACATTGACTCTTTATTAGGTGAACCTGGAGACATTAACCAAGTCACCAATAGATACCTAGAAGATTTGATCGAACCAGTAGAACTAAACGACGAACTCGAAGATTTAATTAAAACTGTAACTTTGAATGACGTAAACAGAGCGGAAGCACGAGAAAATTTAGGCATCAGTAACGAAGAACTGATTCCCCGACAAGATGTAAATCGAGGTAACACTCCCTCAGAAGACGATATAGAAACAATACATTCGGCAGCGGAGAACCCTATCTTAGAAATTCCCTTGACCAAAAATATTACGAATTCATACAACAGACAAATTATAATTAAACAAGGAACACGTTTTCACGTAACTACTACTAAACATTTCACAAATAAATCCCGCATTACGGCCTACCTAACTGACGATAAAAATCAAATCAACAAACAAATCATTGACCTTTTCAAAGACTTTGTAGATCCGAAAAAACTATATTGTATTCATATCTCAATTCCCAACTCGAAAATTAACCTCTTGCCTCTACTTATAATGACTGTACAAAATACATTTAAAAATAATTCTTATAACTAATATCCAGAAAATTCGTAACAGATATAGAAGATGTAGAAGAACGTGAAAACTAAGTTATATTGGCCCGACATGAATTCTGACATTACAAAGTATATAAACCTCTGCGTCATATGTAATCAAGCAAAATACGATAGACATCCTCCACAAGTTAAATTTTCATTAACTGTCACCCCTACTATTCATCTAGATGTTTTCCAAATAATGAAAACTAAATTTTTAACGATACTTGATTCATTTTCAAAATATGGTCAGGCTTACATTGTAGAACCTGTTCTTAATTCGGCTACAATTATAGAATGTTTAAGTATGTTTGTGTCCCATTTTGGCGTACCACATTCGATAATTTGCGATAGCGGAACCGAGTTTAAATGCGAATTACTAAAGGAATTCTGTAAATTGCATAGAATAAAATTACATTTTACAACACCTCAAAATTCAAACAGCAATAGCCCAGTCGAAAGATTTCATTTATCTCTTTTAGAAAACTGCAGAGTATTAAAAATGCAGCATCCTAACATGAATATAAAACAGATTGTACAGTTTGCTGTTATCGGTTATAACTCCTCTACTCATAGTGTTACAGGACACCGACCCTACGATATAATTCTAGGTAATACGAAAGCTCTTGACCCCTTCGACTTGACAGATGAACATATAATAAACGAATACTTGGACGAACGAAAATTACGACTTCAAACTCTATACGAAACTATTTACAATAAAACCTTAAAACAAAAAACCAAAATCACAGAAAAACGTAGCCAAACTCGAGAACACCCTATACAATATAAAGAAGGACAGGAAATATTTATAAAAAATAGAGAAGCAATTAGAAATAAATCAAAACAAAAAAGATTTTAACGTCAAAAAATCGCACGATTAATAAATCAAAAGTTAAAAAACCTCTCACTAATGTTCGAATTTCTTTACAGAATGATGATCACTTGGACAATAATATCCTTGATCCTGGCCCTTCCACTTCTACCACTAATCAAAAGTAGCGATGTAAAAATTCAAGAATTAGATTCTCCTTTACTACCCTTAGAAATGGGAAGAACAAAATTAATACAAACTAAACACACTTTTCTACATTTTGTCGACACCAGTTTATTAATCGTCCAGTTGGCAAATGCTGAAAAATTTTATATTAAGTTAGAAACTTCATTAAATTTTACAAAATTTGAAGACGTAGAATTAGTATATAATCTATTTGAACATGCAAAATATTTATTAAATACCACTAGAGTAAAACTAAATAATCTTGCCTGTTACAATGTTAAAAATACAAATAGAACTAAAAGGGGATTATTTAACGGGTTTGGAACTGTAAGTAAATGGCTTTTTGGAACTTTAGATCATGATGACGAAATTAAGTATAATTCGCAAATTCAAAATTTAATCGAAAATCAAAATTCAATTACACACCAATTGAAATTGCAATACTCTCTTAATATACAGCTTATTGATCCATTATAACAAATCAATAAGTAACCTGTACCAAAATCAGCTATTGTTAGAAAAACGATTGAGTGATATTTACAATATGTCAAAAAATTTCACCGACTAAATGTTCATGTATATACGGTTACCGAATGCTCTCGATCAAATAATATTAAATTGCCAAAACTTAATAAACCTTGTAGATAATTTAGAAAATGCTATTATGTTTGCACATCTAGGTAGCTTACATACTTCAATTATACCGCTAAAACAATTAATGGATTTAGTGAATTATGTTTCATCGATTCATGGCGAAAACAAAATCATTAAATTCAAGAACCCATATAATTATTATGAATTAGCAGGATCCAAGTAAAATTCGAATTGTCAAAAATAATATTTGCTATTCATATTCCAATTCTGATTGATAGCGACTTCCTGACCTACCAAATAATTGCCTTACTCTTTAAAAATTCCATTCTCATTCCACCGAACCAATTCCTTGTACTCAGTACGACACTCCACCAATATCAAGAAAACCCATGTCCCAAACTTGAAGATACATACCTGTGCGAACAACGTGAAGAGATTGCCAACGACACTTGCATCTTACCTCTGATTCGAGCCGAAAAACCAATTTGTAAAGCAGAGAACGCTGTTTTGTATCATACTATAATAGAACAAATCAACACACAATTTCTGTTAGTATTGCCAGCAGAGAATCCCCTTAAAGCCAGTATAGATTGCGAAAGAAAAAGGATAATCGTAATCAATGCCAACACAATTTTCAAAATCCCAAATGGTTACAGCGTAGAAATAAAAAATAATCTATACGAAAACACGGAAGATAAAATTCGTATAAATCCTCTGATATTACCGAAATTAGAGTGGACCCAGTCGACGGCCAATCGGATAAAAAATAAAAATTTGCCTCTGAAATTACATTCTATTGACTGCAAATCGATTCAAGAACTAAGAAAGGAAATAGAATCAAGCCAACCAGGACAAGAAGAGAAGATCCAGCCTGTAATATGAAACATGCCAAGCCTAACATCTATAGTAATAATTACAATCATCATTTGCATATGGTCCTGTAAGAAGAGATCCAAGAAACACGAAAATCCCACAACACCATGAGTACAACTTGAAAACAACTCCTCATCGGTATTGTTTTCTCCTAAGGAGGGAGGAGTTATATGAAGAAATAAGCTCACTATTACATAAATACTAAGAACGGCTCAGGTTAAAGCTAACGTTGCATTATTCACATTATCATACAAATTCATTTTTTATGTATTCTTGTTCTGATCTTTGTACATGAAACAACTTAATTAATATTTTGTAAATTTTTTAAATAAAAGATTAATTTTGAAAATAATAATTTTTAAAAAAGAATTTCTGAGTTAATGTTATTTATCTAACGTCTACGCGAACAACCAAATGTTCGTGCAAAATCTTATGTATGTTGGTCATACTAATACTTAAACATGCCTCGATTTCACGGTATGGCACATGACGATCTTCTTCAATTAGTTTTAGATGTTTTCCGGCACAACGACCGATTTTGGATGACCTTCTTTACCTTCGTCCGTGGGCGAACTACGGCCACGTTTGAATTCAGTGTACCGGTGATATACACTGGCTTTGGATGGCGCTTCATCACCAAAAGTTGAATTAAATTGACTGATGCACTGTTCTTGAGTTACACCACGTCGAAAGTCATAATAAATCATAGCTCGAAAATGTTCGCGAGTTAATTCCATTTTTTGGTCGAGATGAGATTGTCAACTTACTGTAAACAACACAAACAGTACTCGCACGTCAAAACGTTCTGTGTACATATATTGTTAAAAATGTCAAACTTTAAGATGGCAATGACAGATTTCACCTGGCAACACTGGTGTTGCCAGTTCTCAATACATAAATAGCAACCCTCGTATATATAAAATCGAGAAGCAAAGCAAAACAAAATTAAACCAAGACATGTAAAATCAAAAGTAAAACGCGATTTAGGCACAAAAATAAGAGAAATCATAAATCCGTAGTAAAAAAGCCCTCCAAAAATATTACTCTTGCAGGTGAAGACACGTATAGACGACAAGCAGAACGACGACAAGCAGAACGACGACAAGCAGAACGACGACAATAATCTGCCTTCTTACCCTATTACTAACTCCCATAAGTTGCGATCTCGAAATTCATAAATTACACAGCCCTCTCCTACCTGTTGAACTTGGAAAAACCAAAAATATAGAAACCAAACATACATTCATACATTGCCTCTAAACAGACTCCTTATTAGCGCAATTACAAAATAGTCAGTACTTTTATTGTAAGTTAGAAATAATTTTAAACTCTACAAACTTTGGAGATAATAAAGCTATAATTAATAACATGTTCGTACATACAAAATATTTACTTAATACAGTTACGGTAAAATTAAATAATTTGGCTCCATGAAAAAGGAATAAACGTGGATTAATAAATGGTGCAGACACATTAAGTAAATAGCTTTTTGGTACATTAGACCACAACGATGAAATACAATTCACAAATCGAAAAACTTTTTCAAAATCAAAATTCAATAACTCATCCTGTAAAAGTTCAATCCAACTGCGAGAAGAAACAAATTTTGATTATAAAAGAAAATACCTTGTTAAAAGTTCCAAAAGAATGCAAAGTTATCACCGAAAATTCTACCAAAAATATAGATGAACGAATATTTGGAAACCCACTAATTTTACCAAAATTCAAATGGAATATAACAAAACATATTCAAAATAACGAAAAACCGATAAAACTACACGCAATAAATCTACAAACCATCAAAGAAATGTCACTGGAAGCAAAATTAATAACAACCCCAAAAATTCAAGAAATCCATCTTGCAATTCGGAATACTCATAGTCTTGTGCTAATATTCATGATATATGCTGCTGGTATCGGTATCACGGTATTCCATTTCAAGAAAACCATAAGACCTACCACCAACAAAGAAAGAGACAGTCAGCCCGAAAACAACCCCAAATCCGTATTGTTTTCAGTTAGGGAGGGAGGAGTTATGTAAAGATAAAATTCCAACTCTAATAAAAAATGGATTACTAAGCTTTTGTGTCTTGGAAAGTACTTGGCTCGAGGACAGGGACCCTGTATCTTGCTCTAGCTACGAGATAGTTAAGTTGTACTTTTAAACTTTCATTTTGCATTTTCTGTACTAGAAAATAAAATTGTTTTTAAAAAGTTGTTTTAACTATAAATTAATTTAACTGATGTGTCTAAAAACAAACTCTTTTTGTAGAAATTACAAAATCGGTGTAAGTGAAAAGTTACTTTTTAAAAAGATTTCTATCAAGTTTTTGAAAACGTTATTTTGGATAAAACAGATTAACGAAAATTTAAAAAAGATTAATAGTAATTCTTTTACAATGGTACCAAATTGATAAAGTGGCCTAAATCCTGAATCCTAATGTAAGCAATGATGATTATGTGTTAACCATATAACTTATCTTTGCAACTGAGGAGACAATAGCCTAAATTGAAAAGGTGTTTTGTAGATATAATGACATATGCGATTCCCAACAAAGGTGGAAAATTCTTTAACGAGAAACCTGTTATTTTCTAATTTAAAACCTTGCACGTCGACGACTAAACGTTGATTTTTAAAAAACAGTTTTACTACTTTTTTGAGTTGTTGATAATTATCACCATCACATTTAAGACTTATTAGTTTATTAACAGTAAAAGGTAGTTAAACGTTCTTGATACTGTTAAAGTAACATGATTACAGAGGTTTTTTATAAGAAGTACATAAAGTGTATTGTAAAATATGACATGCGCACTAGTACCGTTTCTTCTTATTCAGTGAAATGTACACTAGTACTCTTTTACTATTTTTATTGGATTGTAGGAAAATTATTTTTCATATAATATAAGAAATATATCAGAAACGTCATCGGTTGTAGGCTGGTCTGTCTCAAACTCAATGAGTAAAGAAATACTACCACTTTAAATTATTTCACGCTGGTTACTACAGTCTATGTGAGATAGAGGAACTTTCAACTTTAATTCATCAGGTGAAAAGAGGCTGATTCTGTGGCAGGTTATAATACGATTTTTGGTAAGTGACACGCATATAATACAATTTTGTACAAATGATACTGTCAAAATTTAAGTGTAATCCTGATATGGATTGCGGCCACTGTTTAAAAATAATATGTTATTAATTTTACAATGATCAAATTTGCTCATTTCCTTTGTAAGTTTTCCTTTTCTACTCTTTTGAAACCCGACATTTACGTGTCTTGGAGTTTCAATTTTAGAACCTGTTTTAAGTGCCCAAGTATGACTCGTGGAATTATTAAACGAGGGATATGCAATGAAATGTCATGATCGAGAAGTGTATTGGGAGTTCTATACTGCATTATGCTATATTAGTGAGTTCTAATTGTTCACTTAAACTCGGTTTGACATGTGAATTATATCATCCTCTTTAAGTAATATTATTTAAAGAATGCTGATTCTTGCTAATGGTACAGAATTGTCCCAACGTCTAATCAGAAGGGAAACATTTAGTTAGTAATTTGCTCTCATACTATGCACATCTTTATATTTTTGTCGGGTTATTTTGGATTTGTAATTTTTCCAATAAAAATATTTTTAAAAGCGAACTTTTCAATTGTCAAGATTTAATTTGTGGAACATTACAATTATGTTTTGTTATTTCAATTTTGGGTTTTTCTGTATCATCTGAACTAATTACCGCGTCATAATCATCACTTGAACGAATCAAAACTAATTCTTATTTCCTATTCATGATAATTTTTCTAAAGTCTTCAAAAAATCTTGTCAAATGTTTTAAGCGTATACAAACATTAAAATTAGAGCTGGCATCCACTAAAATGTTATCATTGTTAACTTCCTGAAACCAACCAGCTCTTTGAAGCAGAATATTTTCATTTTTTAACTTAAATAGTTTTTCATAGTTGAAGTTAATCCTACATCTCTTATACTGTCTTGTGTGTATTTAAGTCTTGGCCAGTCACTTGTAGGTTTGAATCTGATAGTTTCTTTCTGGGTGGGAATTCATCACAACCTACTGGCCTCGGTTACCACAACAATTTGAAACCGAACCACTCCCATCTCCGGCTCAGAGTTAGTCCCAGTGAATTCCCCAATTATCCTAAGATAATTGAACATATATGCCGTACAGCAAATTTAAGTTTGTATATTTTTTGTAGTCTGTTAAATTTGCGTTGCATCTTATACAAGTACTTTAAAGGAAAGTACTTCAATATTTTTTTTGGTAAACATGTGTAACATTTTTCCTTGTTGATGATCTAAAATTAAATCAGCTGCGACTTCTATTTTTTTAATATATATATATATAAAGTCAATTGTAGCCATTTTTACAATTTTGACATTTTATGTCAATTGCATAAAGATTACTTCTTATTAATTAAAATCCATATAAAATGGTTGATGATATGATGGTAAATTATACAGTATGGTCCAAATAAAAGGAATAAAGTCATTATTTCGTAAATCGGCGATTTTAGGGGAAAATACTGAAGGCAATCAATTTTTATTTTTAAATGGGCTCTTCGTCAGAGCACCTTTTTATTTTTGACGTCATCTCTGTGCACGTGATGACATCACCAATAAAAATTTTAAATAGAAAAGTAAGTCTTGCAATACATCAATCGAAAGGTCTTTTAAATATTTATTCACCCATATTAATTATTCCTTTCCTTTGGACTGTACTGTATACTTACATTGTGAAAACATGAAAGAAATTAAGTTAATTCACTCAATTTGTTCCAATCAGATTATTTGTAACAATTGTAGTTTGACAGAAAAAATATTCAAGGGATGATATTAACACGGGGTGGCTACTACGGTCTATCAAACTTGGATGCCGAGCTAGTCTCAAGTCGAAGAAAGAGGTGAGTTATAAAACTACATGTGAAGATGGTAATCCTAGGGCGCCAGATGAATTTCAAATTCTAAGAGAAATTGCCATCCAGCATTCAAAATACTAGTCAACGGTGGATCAAAATTCATCAATAATCCACCACCAATACAATGAACGACTCTAGTTTATGCCTGCTCAACTCTTATACAACTCTTGCTTAAAACAAAATAATAATAAAGCTTTGGAGGTAGAGAAATGACACCTGACAAAATTACAGTAATATATTTTATTATTATTAATCGTAACCTTGCTTACGGGGTGGACAAATTTTAGTGCGAAAAAAAAGAAAGTGAAAGATAATTTAAAATAATAATATTGACAATATTGTACAGTCATGCCAATTGTAGACCGGGATTAATTTAATGCCGTATAAAAAAAAATATAATGTAACGACCAGATACAGGAAGTAGATAAAGCGCTGGTTTAAACAAGTTCCTCTCCACTACCCTTTAGCAAATTGAGATGATCCCTCATTATTCTTACTTGTTCCCCATCACTTTAGAATTGGTATTTTTCATGTAGGAAGACAGTTCAGCTTGTAAAATAAGAGTTTTGAAATATGGATGTTCTACTTTGTAGAAATAAAAATAGTAGATTTGGAAAGTGGTATAAAAAATGTAAGTGATACATTCAGTGATGTGGGTCATGAAACAATTTATACACCGGAGGAATGCATAAATTTAACTAAAAAGTATCAAAAAGGTGAATAAATCTGTGAATTATATTTGAAAAAAAATATGTTTACACGTTTTTATTCCTCTTTTAAACAATATGGAATTGGGGCTATATTTAACAAGAATTGAGACATTTTTACAAAGTGTTTTACATGAAGCCTCCAATGAAGATAAAAAAAATAAATAAATAAAAATAAATAAGAAGGAAAAAACTTGTTAAAATGTTATTAAAAGTTCTCAAAATATAAAACTGTTTTTAGTTATTTTCATTGCATATTAGAAATAACACTCCACTCCCTATATTAACTATTTTTAAGATAACTTTATAATTTAAGACAAGCTTTAGCAGTAACAAAGGCTGCTATTACCACATTTATAGATGTCAAAGAAGTGTAAGTCTCTTCTCGATACTCCCAGTTAACAATCAGCGAATTCTCATTTACAGGAAGCAATGTATTGACATATATTGATATCTGATAGCATTGAAAAAAAATTGCGGTATTATTAACAATTGATGATTTAGGCTAGTTTTCTCGCAGAAGAAATTTACCCCAAAAAGAGTTTAGCATAAGCTTACCTAATGAACTAAATCCCTGGTTGTTTTATCGAAATCCAAAATCTTTGAATATATTAAGTTTTTGCATTTTGTGTTTCAGTATTTAAAGGCCAATCTAATGACTCTTGTTTAATTTTTATAAATTTATTCATCATTTTGGTAAATAATTTCTCATTGCCTAATATTTTATCAAATTGTATAGTATTGTAGGACCAAATTTCGTATACTTCCATAATTTTATATATCCACACTGCTCAGCCTTCCAAATTTCTTTCTTCTGTTTAGCGTTTGTGAATGATCGTCTTTGGAAAAAATCTCTTTTATACTTAAAACAATGAGGGCATCCGTGGTAATAGCAACCTTTGAATTCAAATACTTGCTTAGTGTCCTTGCAATACTCATCTACTTTAAGTCCAGCAATTTGAACCTCTTTCTCTCTGGCAGCATTGCTAATATTAATAAATCTTTGATATTTTTCCCAAACTAACCAATTATTTTCGATCGATTGATGTGCCATCGATAATCGCCTTTAGGAATAATACCAATCCTGTTTAAAAAATGTCTTTAATACAAGTTGAGGCTATTGTTGTTGCTTCCAAGATTGGGCAAACATCTAACATAGTTTGCGAAATTTAAGATATAACTTTGATAGTATATTGATATCGGAAACACAATACATAATTATTTCTTTCGAAAAATCTAAAACATAATTATCTTTTACTTTTTGAGCATACCATTTGATTAACTTTTCTATGTTTTTTTATCTTTCGCATTATCAGGGTCATAATATTCAAGAGACGGCATAGGACCAACATGATTTTCTATGTTATTGAAAAGATGAAGAAAGTAACCTTTCCTTAACTCTGAGAAACCAAATGCCTTTGGAAGATTTATGAATATTTTACGTAATAGCACATGAAGGAAAGAGAAATTTAAAAATTTATACGCACACCACATTTTTTACAAATCATAGCAGTGGAACCAATAGAAATAGCACAATATTGAGAAAAAAACGCAAAGATTAGGCTCGTGCAGAAGAAAAACATTTACCTGTCTTGTCTCAAAATCATAAAAAATAAAAATAAAATATTTTGATGGAGGAGTTTTTACATCAACTTGAATATAGTGTAATTGGTCAGAAGGGCAGTGTTTTTGGCGAAAAATCTCATCGCAAGTATGGGACCTGACGATAATACCAGTACTTTAGCACATTCGTCGTCAAATGAATTATAATTCCTACTCCCTGGAGGTCCCCTACCAACAGGTATTTTTACTGTTATAACCCCTAAACAGAAACTTTCGGTATTAAGCCCTGTAGAATTTGATTGATATATTTTCTTCCACACGTCATCAACAGTCACCTTCGATGCCGGCTTAAAACGCATCCACCCTTCTCCTTTAGAGAAATCATTGAAACAGAAGGTAAATCCTACCTGATCAGTAACTTTAATACCCTCTGTACCCTTAAGAATAATTTGGGTGATTGCATATTTTACCTACTCAACAGGTTCTCTAGAAACAGGGATATCTTTAATTTTAAACTCTAGCGTTCGGTCCTGCAGAGCAAAACAATGAACTTGTTTGTAGTATTCCTAAACAAATAACATTTTTTCATTTTAAAAATAAAATTTAAAATTTTTAAAATTCCGATCTAACAATTATTCTTGTACCACATTTTATGCTTAAAACTCGCGGACAAATCTGAACAAGAGCAGTCTCGCTTATACTTTTATATCGGATTCTGTGAAGGTTCTTCTTTGTTACAGGTTTTAAAATAAAACTCTAAAAGTCTCTGTCTTCAGTAAGATAATCAACGACCTATAAAGTATTTCAAAATGACCACAAGCGACTTGTAGTTCTTCAAGCAAATTATTCAAAATTATATTTTATTACAACAATGTAAGTGAGGTTTTTATGTTTTGACACTAATGGATTAAAAAATAATACTATGTGCCAAATAATATACCCACTCTAAAAATAAAATACCAAGCAATAGTTCTATGTATAAAGTAAAATTTGTTAAATGTAACGGATTAACTAAAGATTCAGAATGAATTTCACTTTATTGTTTGACACTGCCGAAAGTATAAACAGAGTTGTGAGGAATTATATGGGTTACTATTTTCTACGTCTCTGTGGTGTTTATCGCTCTGTGCAATAATAATTTAAATATATATATATATATATACTGAATGACATGGAAAATGCAACACCTTGTAATAGTTTATAAATTGGGATAATTTTTTTACACAGGATTTGTCTAAAATTAAATGTTATGTGATTAAAATTTCATGACCGCATAACAAAAAATAGGGCCAAAAAAATTAATAATGTGTGAGACCTCCTTTAGCTCTAATGCACTCATCTATCCGTCTAAGCATAGATAGATCTAATTAAATGATTAATTTCATCGAGAGGTATCTTTTCTCAAGCAAGTTGATTTTCGTTCTGAAGGGCTCGTAAGGTCTGCAAAGGATTGGCTAAATTATTCAGCCATCTTCCTGTGATATCCCATACATGTTCAATAGGCGATAAGTCAGGAGATCGAGCTGACCAAGGAAGAAGATTTACACCGGCGCGTTTAAAGTAATCTAAGGAAAAACGTGTTACGTGTGGGCAGGCATTAGCTTGCTGAAAGAGTGCGTAAGGTTAAGTTCTTAAGTAGGGTAAAACATAAGGCTGTACAATTTTTTCGATATAACGGCGAGCTGTCATTATACGACGAAGACTAGAGATGACTTACTACCATGTGCAATAGCGCCCCATACCATAACGCCCATAGTTTGCATGTGCGCCCATAGTTTGAATGTGGCTCTCCACAGTATATTGCAGATCTCGTCTTTCCCTGCGCCTTCTTCGTACCCTTCCTCGACCGTCGTGTACGCCCAGTGTGAATCACGAATCATCAGTGAATACGACCGTGTTCCAAATGACATCCCAGTTTGCTCTTTCCCTACACCATTGAAGATGCTATTGACGATAGTTTAAAGTCAAAGGGAGCACAAAATGAGGACGATATGACACAGTCCAAATGAATGTATTCGACGATATACAGTTCTCATAGAGATTGGCCTACCAACTAGACCAAACCATTCATCTCCAATCGACCTTGTGGAAGTGAAACGGTCCCTAATTGCCATTAGTCTTAGTCGCCTATCTTGTGCGGCTGTGGTTCTTCTTCGAGGTCCTGTACCTCTTCCCCTTCTTTCCCTACCTTCAGTAAGCAAGGCTCGAACACATCTCATCACTGTACTTGGGTTACGATAATTTGATCCCTATCAAACTCACTAAGCTGAGAGAAATTTTGCCTTCTACGCACAACAAGCATTGAACTCGATGTTTATCTCTCGAAATAAATATAAACTGCCTGGATGAAATGACAGAATGTACTAAATATTGTTTTAAATTTAAGACCTGTTTCAAGAAAAGAAAAAAATACTGCAAAAAACCTGCTGGTCGAAATGGGATTGTTTTTTATAGGTTGTCTTTTTTAGAGGTGAGAACGATGTATACAGAGTGAGAACAATTTTTTTTAAGTATTACTACGTGTTATATTTTCTATGTCATTTAGTATATATATACAGAGTGGACCAAAAGTTTGGAAACGGCCAATTATCTCGTAAAATGCTAGTCCGAATTTTACAAAATTTGGGATAAGCCTACTTTGGGAAACGGAGATTCCAGATTTGGCCGTTTCTCTGATATTATTAGTCACTTTGGTTTTTTAAATATATCGTCGTGTATATTCAATTATTTTTGGACTCTTCTGTTCAATACGAGTTTAACCATTATAACACTTAGGATTTTATGTAGTCTATAAGATCTTAAATAATTAAAAGTCTGGCAACGGCTAATTGTCTTAATAAATTTTTTAATACAAACTATTTTCCACTACACTAAAACGTAACAATTGAAAGATTACAACATTTTTAAAATAATGATTACTTAATCAAGTGCCCAAAATGTGCTCCATTTGTGAGTTGACAGTACCCTAATCGATGGTAGAATGCGTCTACTACATTTCTCCATGATTGTCTAGAAATTAATCGAGATTCATCTATAATTTGTTGCCTTAGGTCTGCAAGACTTGCTGGTTTAGTTTTGTAAACTGAATTTTTCAATTATCCTCAATAAAAACAATCTTTAGGATTGAAATCAGGTGAACGTGGACGCCATTAAATACTACCTCGGCTACCAATCCATCGTCCGGGAAATATCTCATCTAAATAACGCCGAACATTTATACCAAAAAGAGCTGGAGCTCCATATTGCTGAAACCATATCTGATTAAAATTGTCCTTAAACAAGTTTCTCAGTGTAGGTATAATTTCATTTCTAGAAGCATTTCGTATGTATCTGACGTTACATTTTTTTCGATAAAGAAAGGCCCAATTAACTGAGTACCCACTATACCTGACCATATATTTTTGTGGTCTTTGAGTATGGTGTTCACGCATCCAGTGTGGATTTATGTCACTCCAGTACCTTAAATTATGTCGATTTACACTCCCATACAGTGTAAAGGTTGCTTTGTCGGAAAAACATATGCGGTTAACGAAGTTTCCGTCATTTTCAATTTTATCCGTCATTATCTCAGTAAACTCTAATCTACGGTCGAAGTCATCTACACTTAATTCTTGCAATAAATGAATTTTATATGGTTAAAATGTATTCTTATGTAATACACGTAAGACTGAAGAATGACCTACATCATGTACTTGTGCAACCCTGCGTTAGGATGTGTGTGGGTGGATCTTCAACGAAACTCTGCATTATATCTGAAAATTTGTTGTCATTCATGACTGTTTTTGGTCTACCTGATCGGTATCTATCTTTTACTATTCCAGAGTCCTCAAAGTGTATTACAGTATTTTGTACCGTCGCCTTATGGATAGGAGATTGGTTTAGGAAAGTATCGTTGAACAAGTTGGCTACTTCAGATATTTTTCTGTCGCCGTACCCTCTCATCATTAGAATATTAATGCATTCTTTTTGATTAACAACCATTTTAGAGAAGCAATTTACCTTGCAGAACTTTTCAAAACACTATTGTCAGTTTTATTTAATAATGTCATTGGTGAACAAATGTTAAAATCACAGCATTCTAGATTTAAACATTTCAATTTCTTCAAATCTAAATATTTTGCACTATTTTATTTATTAAAGACCTTCTAGACTACATATAATCCTAAGTGTTACATATGATTAAACTCGTATTGAAGAGAAGATTCAAAAAATGACTGAATATACCTACATAGTGACAAAGTGACTAATAATATCAGAGAAGCGGCAAATCTAGCAACATTGCAAATCTGGAATCTCCATATCTCAAAATAGGCTTGTCCCAAATTTTGTAGAATTCGGATTAGTAATTTACGAGATATTTGGTCGTTTCCAGACTTTCGGTCCACTCTGTATATAAACTGATTATTTTCATGATTTACTGAAACATCTGTTTCTTAAAATAATGTCATCGTAGAAAAAAGCTTGTGTGCATTTCGAGCGTAAAGTACTTTGTCGAAAGCAACAAATTTCTACTTTCCGCTCTTTAAAAACAAATAGCAACAATTTAACAAAATTTCATGACTGAAATGCTGTCTGAAAAAATGAAGTTTTATACACAAATTTGTGCGAATTCATGAAAAAAAAAGTGTAATATCACATTTTTTTAAGATCAATGACGTGAATATTCCGGTATCTCATTGAGATGAGAATAAAAGGCCTAAAACTTAGTTAGGTAATGAGTAAGGCAAAGTTTAGAGAAAACGCTTTATTTAACATAAGAATAATTACTACAAAATAATTTTCGGACAAATTTATTCGAAGCTTGTTTTTATAATCTAGAAATAAAATTTACACAAAACACACTGATATGGCAATTAGATATGTATAAAAATATTACCATTTCAAATATTAAAACTTGAAGTACCAGAAAAGTGGAATATATACATTATAATACTAAATTGGCTAAAACTGTCATTCAAAACAACAGATTTTATAGTTAGATATAAACTCGTTCGAGCGTTAAAATATTAAACATATCTTAAAATAATACAAATATTATCTAATATATAAAATGAACTAGCTCTAATATAAAGAAACAAACCAATTTGTGTTGGGTTCAACAAAATTTGAGCCATTTCTTGCAAACTCCAACAAAACTTTTGTTTATTCTTTCGCTGTGTAGTACTCAAAAACATCTTCGTAGTTTTCTGCCATTCCCTCTGCTTCCACCAAATTCAGACCCAAAACATTCGGATTGATATCAGTAATAAAAATGTCATTACCCAGACCACATTCGTTGACAATATCTTGTTTTGATACTGGAGGTGCCAAAAAATCTATAAACATTGCAGACATTTAATTGTTTTAATGGATATCTTTAAAAGGTACATAAAATAAGTTGTTGATAAATACACACATGGAAAAAAGTTAGGAATATTCATAAATTATAAACGTATCCTATATTTTTATTTGGTTAAAGAACGTACCAATAGGGTACGCCACTGTATCATTCCATAGACTAAAGAACATGGTATTTTTCTTATTTTTTTTTTGAAATCGGGTGAGGTTTTTGTCTACCGTATCTAAGTAGGTTTCTGTGCTTGAGTTTTTATCAATAAATAAAGCGTTTATATCCAGATATTAGACAACTTGACGTTGTACTCAGTGTGTTGCAAAGTGTGATTAGTAGCCTGAATCGTAGATTTTGGGAAACAGGCGATGTTTCTGAAAGGCCTCGGATTGGAAGACTAAGGACTACTACCAGAAAGCAAGACCACTTTATTACCATCACGATACGAAGAAATGTAATCAAACTAGCCTCGTCAATAGCTGATGATTTACGAAGAGCTACTGGGGTTCAGGTTACCTACAGAACGATAATTAATCGCCTACATAGTGTGAACTTATGGGTAAAAAAGACCAGGGCGCTATGTACTACTTAACGTTTAATATCGCCGAAATCGCTTAGCTTCGTGTTGTAACATAATAAGAACTCTGAATGGAGCAATGTTATGTTTACAGACGAGTCAAGAGTATGCCTTCATAGCGATTCTTGGCGAGTGAAAGTTTGGAAAGAATCTAGAGGAAGAGTTCACCAGCGTCGAAATCAAGAAATTTATCGTTTTGGAGGTGGCAGTTTAATGATTTGGGATAGGATTTTTTTGGTGGTAGTACGGAGCTCTATTTATATGATGATACTATGAATGGTCAGGTCAGGTACAATGTAGAACCCAATTTTCTATTTTTGGATGACAATGCGCGACCACACAGAACCAGAATTGTACTTGTCCAAATAGAGACAAATGAAAATAATCATTTAAGATTATCAACAAGATCACTAGAACTCAATCCCATAGAACATGTTCGGAATTGTCTCAAAACAGCTATTCGTTCTCACAATCCCCAACCGCATACCCGTGATGAGTTACGAGCTATTTTGCCTGATGACCACCGTGACCATATGGCATATATGTTTCCTCTAACTTTTTTCCATGTGTGTATATCGTCTGTTTGGCTGACATACTATAGCGTTCTTGGGGCAAATGAAGTTATATGTATTTTCGCCAAAGAAATTCTAAGGACATTTCGTAACTTTTATTATCAAAATTCAAAAGGTTAATGATGTCTAAGCAAAAAATATAGGTTAAAAATTGTTGAAATCATAATTTTTATGTATAAAGTTAACTCTGCATTTATCCACCGTGATTAAGTGAATTCTTGGTGATCCAAAATTACTCAAGATTACAGGATTTCTTTGTTGAAATAAAGGTGTTTTAAAAATTAATCAAAATTTCTCTAGAAATACATACAGGGTGTTAAAAAAACTCACTCTAACACTCCTACATTATTCTTCCGGCAGAGATGTCGTGCCTGTTTGGAAATGGGAGCAGGACATTTTGAACATCTAATCTAACATTCTTTCTTTTGATTTTGTTTATACGTTTCTATTGTTTGTTTGTAAATAATAAAAATAATGTGTACACACAAAATGCTTTAATAATAAATATCTTTCTGTATCTCCGAAACCGCCAATTTGCGGACCCATATTTATTAAGAGTTTTTGACTTATTTTGGTCCATACTATACCCTGTTCAAATATTCGAACTTTTTTTAACACCCTGTATATTTTGAACTATGCCGTGATTGATACTTGGTATACAAAATTAATTCATTTTGATATTTTAAATAAAAAAACAAATACTAACTTGAGTTAGTTGAATTTTTATATTTAATATGATTGCATTGCAAAATGTGTTCTAGTAATGAGACATAAATCTATCTATTGCATATTTAGAAATACTTCTTATTGATGTTTATTGTTTAAAATTAATTGATAATTGTCATTTAAAGAAGCAATTCTTAAACCACTAGTATTTGCAGCTTCCAAGTTGTGTAATTCTGGATTCATTTGCTCAAGTATCATGTATTGTACCTGTGTAGTAAACTGTATGGGCTGGTTGTGGACTGTATTAATTTTATTTTAAATCACTATAAACATATTTGCGTGAATACAATATAAAAAAATGTCTTTGTACTACGACGATTGTAACTGTACTTGTTTATTTTTTTGGCAATCATGGAAACGTTTATTTCGCTGGAAGTCATGGAAACGCGGTGCACAGGGATGGTGTTAGTTAGTTTCCCAACAGTACCATTTATACTAAATATTGTTGGACTTGTTCCTACAAATTTGCCGCTTCTTGAGAGAATCATGTAAGGAGGCCAAGTCCGATAAAAAAAGTTACCCGTTTCCGTCAGCGAAATAAAAAGTACAGTAAACAGAGCGAGTCGTTGCCGGTGAGAAGTACCGCTCTTGAGTTACGCACGAAAACAGCACTGGAATCAGTCTTTTACGTTTTTTCAAGCGATAAACGTATCAGTGTTGTGTTGTATTAAGCTGAAGATGGGTTTTAAAAGTAAACTGAACAATGATATTTTAAACAGTCAAATTCGTAAAGTGTTCGATAATGTTTTTAAATATATGGCGGAAGAAAAAACTTTCTCTTGGTAAGTTGTATGAACGTGTTTCTGAAACTTGTGTTTTTGAAAGAAGTATTCGAAGAATTGTCAAGGAAAAAAGTGAAAAATATGTTGGTGCCAGTTCTCCTAAAACCGACTTAAACGATGGAGATAAGGGTTGCTGTGTAGAATAATTTAAAGAAACAGGATACAATGGAGGGATGGATTTTCTTCGGAAAGTAATAAAATCAATGTACTTTTGTTGGTGGAAAAAAAACGAACAGAAAACTTTTCATAAAAAAGTACGACATTCGTCAATTAAGAGTGTCCTATTTTCGTGCCATCAAAAGTTAAAGAAATTAAAAAAGATTGATTTTATATATGGATGAAACCTATCTCTTTAGTAATCATACCGTGGCGACTTGTCGGAATGATAATTCCAATGACGGATTAACATAGCCCATATCAAAAGGACCAAGACTAATCATTACATTGGCAACGAGACAGGTTTATGCCCGGTGCTAAATGGATTTTTAAGTATGATCTCACAACGGGAGATTACCATCATGAGAACAATTATAAAAAAATTATAAAAAGTGGTTACTGGAAAAATGAATTCCTACCTTGCCTCTAAAGCCTGTGCTAGTAATTGACAATGTTCCTTGTCATAATGTTCAAAAAGAACAACAGGAAATTAGTTGTAATAGACTAGTTGAGGTCTAAAAATATTTACTTCAGCACTAACATGTTAAAGCCCGATTTATATAACTCGCATAAGCCTACATTTATAAAGTTCGAGATACATGACATTTTTGCTCAACATGATCATATTATTTTGCGATTACCGCCATACCACGCAGATTTAAATCCCATCGAGTTAGTAAGGGCATCTTTTAAGAGTACTTTACATTATGTGATTTACCACATCAGTTATCACAGATCTCATCACAAGAAAATTATATTTTTGTATTGTAAGTATAGTTTAAACTATTTCTGATAAATCACAATGTGTAAACTAAAAATATTACTTATGACAAAATCATGTGATTAACCACATAATGTGAAGTACTAAAAAAAAAAGAAAAGTTTATGGAAGCTGAACCTTTCATTAACAAAGTAATGAACAATTTTATTCTGAATCGAAAAGTGACGAGGAAGACAGTGATTGAAATCTTGAATAATTTTTTTGTATTTATTTAGATAATATTATATTATTACTTACATTGATTCTATAGTGAAATTTGCCTCAGTTATCAGTGCACGGAGATAGGGAAATAGCGGTGCCAGTCGTGTTACTCTTATTCTGTGTACGAAATAGGGTCGCCTATACTAACTTTTACGAAATATAATTTGGTTAGAAAATTAAACTTTAATTCGAATTAACTGGCAAATAATATGTCGTCTTATCTTGACTACGTACCGAAAAACATAATTAACACTAGATGTCGTCCGCACTTTAAATCTATTAGACTACGTATCTTTGACGCTAATTTTAACTACTGCAAATGATGAAATAAAATTTGCCAGTTAATTTGAAATTAAGTATACAATATTTTTATAGTGAAGACACTTTGTTAGTTAATTAGAGCAATTAAATTATATTATTTATTTTCTATCAAGTAAAATTGATACGAACATTTATTAAAATACTAGAGTTATTCATTATCGATTTAGTTTTAATGTCTATTCAAATTCTAATATTAATTACTTTGAAGTCAATACCTAACTGTTTTAACTAATAAATATTGATTTGAAATATATGTAGTTATTTAATACATTGTTTACAATGAAACACCTATATTGGTAACTAGATTTTAAAATATATACAAATATTCAAAATAGTTTTTTAATATGATGATTTAAATGAATTAAATAAAAAATTGTAACCATAAATTAATTAATTTACTTCTTAGTCTCTATCACTGCATTTTTCGAATATTTTCTTTAACAATGGCTGTGACAATGCGCAGCTACGATTTCTCCCATCTGCCACGACTCGCTCTGTTTACTGAAATACTTTTTGATCTAATATAACGTGTGTCGCGTCGCCCCACCTTGGCTCACTCCCTTTTTTAAATAGTTTCTATGGGTAGACATTGTCTCTAGTATCTACCGTTACAAAAAAGTAATTATTGTAAATTTCACTCTTGAACCAGCATTATGTATGATTGCGGCGTTGCTGTCTGTTTTTTATGGTGTGAAAACTATAGTCCATGTTAATAGCCCTCTTAACTTCTATGTTCTGTGTAACATTGTTTTGTAGTTCTATCTCATCTACATCTAAATTGGTTAGAACTGGACCAATCTATGTTGTACCGTTAAATTTGGCGTTATATCAGTTACAATTCTTTTTAAAGTTCACCTTGTTTAATTCGCTAATAGTTCAATGTTTGACAGTAGTGCAACCAAGGACACATTTATCTCGTTTGGTTGTTGGTAATGATATATATACATAAAGGTACTTTGATTTTTTAAAATATGCTTGAATCTAATAAATTCTATATCTTAGTCAATTTACACGTACATTTTTAGAATGTAGCTAATTTTAAAGGTTTGTTATGGAGGAAAAATGAAATATAAATAATTTGTTAAAATTATCGGATACGACCCTTCACATTATCTTTGTCGATTTATTCTTTTAATATATAGAAATTCTAATTACGCCCATACTCTCTAATCGTAGTTTTTAAGAGACTTTAAATTTTAAATAGTTACATATCTTACATCTTTTACTGTATGTTAAATAAGTGCAAATAAAATTAATTTCATCCAATTCCTTATTAAGATAATTTATATACTAAGTGTTAATTACCGCAATTAGTGTAAATCTAAGTAGTGTATGGTTTTGATCAAAATTATAAACAAACCGAACTGTCAAAAATTGTTTTACGATTTGTTTAATTTTGAAGTATTGAGTATATATTCAAATCGACCTAGGTTACACTATATGACATACCATTTTCCAGATAGACAAAAGTTTGACAAATCCTTTAAACGTAAATAATTTCATGTCATAAATATCACAACCAGCAAGAAAATTCGTCAAATGTTTCTAAATTAAAGAAGTTCAAACATATATATACAATAACTATGTTCCGCGAATAGATTATTTTACGATGGTTTTAAAGACAATGGAGGAGGAATGATAACGGCGAGCAGTGTAGGCTGATGAGCAAACTTTATACGTAAGGAAACTTTAATTACCGTAATACCCATGTCTGGACTGAGAAAAAATTCTTACGCCACTCATTATCATGGTAATCCATGGTCAACCACTAAATGTTAAAGGAATTGTTAGAAAATGTCTCTCTACTCTCTACTCTGGAAAACGTTATGGTTTCAGTATTATAATATTGCCTCCGTCCCTTTTTTGAAATGTTTTTACATAACATTTGATTAACCCAATGAGTTTTATATTTAGAGCCATATGAAAACTTAAATATATTCAACAGAACTAATAAACTTAGGAAGTTTAATGTAAGATAAATAATTTTAACTCAGAAATTCTTTTTTAAAAATTATTATTTTCAAAATTAATATTTTATTTAAAAAATTACAAAATATTTATTAAGTTGTTTCATGTACAAAGAACAGAACAAGAATACATAAAAAATGAATTTGCATGATAATGCGAAGAATGCAACGTTAGCTTTAACCTGAGCCGTTCTTAATATTTATATAATGGTGAGCTTATTTCTTCATATAACTTGTACCTATTTAAACAGCATCAGGATTCATTGAAACCGAAACTTGCTGCATTTAGTAGATTTTCTATGCTATGCAGAACATGTATTAATATTGGAAGCCAGACTTTCAAGTAATTATTTTAATATACATTTATAACCCCTACTAAATACATGTCTTATTTACTAATATACATTTTTAATTCTCTTCACATTTACCTTTTCAAAATTAAACAGAAAATAATATTTTTTTCGTTCATACATGTATAGTTGAGCTTAGTTAGTTTTTAATAGTGACACTATTGATATCTTGAAAACAGTAGAAATTAAGTGTCAGTTAAATGGCGGCGAGGAGAGTTACAAATTTAGGCAATAAAAAAATTACCTACTGAAATTAAAAATATTCTAATCATTCCCGGAGATCACCAGTGTCGGTTCTATTTATTTTTCAAAATCAATCAAAAATTCGAGATAACCAAAAAGGATCGCAACCCAAAGTTTTTCTTCATTTTTTCTGTTTAACTCTAGCTAATACACCATTTAAGTACGAATTTATGTCTTTATATTCTTTAATTAGGTTAATAGATCTAAAGATCTGCCAGTCATTATCTCAATCACACACATTCGTCATTTATTCTTTTACGTCACTCTTACAGTATAGCATTACCGAATGTTGAAACTGTCAGTTAAATTGATCTATTGATAAATTTAAGATGGTTTTCTGATATTAAGGGTATTCGTGACAATTTCCTTTTTCCGGACCACCAGGAATTAGTTATCACATAAAAAACAGATAATTGTTTGAATTAAAGTTTCGTTTATTAAACAAAGCAAGGTAAAAATTGTTAACTTATATACAAAACAAATATTTAATGGGTTTCAAAAGCTAATGAAAAAAAGTGAACACAAAATGTCATATACGTAATATGAAATGCTGATGTGCGAGGTGATCCATTTAAGTGGTAAATATATTGAGAATAAGTAAACAAGAGATAAGATAGATAAAAGTTGTATATTTAGAAGCAGAACATTTACACGACCTCCTATAGTTGTAAAATTATAAGGACCCTATGGATTCTCGCAAAGTAGCACACATTTGAGCGAGGCACGAGAGTGTGGATCTGTTCCTAGCTCCGCCTCGTACTTGCTTGACTCTTCTCTGCTATCTTCGTTCCAGAGGCGACCTTTTGTGTCTGAGTCTAAGAGATACGCGGGATAAGTAATGAGGTGCTCGCGAGTAGGCATGAGTCTAGATGCGAGTTCGCCGCCCCGGGTAACTTTGGCGAGTATCCTCGCCGAAGGTGCCCTGCGAGAGTGTGAACGGGTCTATACGAAAAAATAGAAATGCCTATTTTATATAAACCATAAAACTTTTCAAATGAGTTATGACTCGACCCTATTTAATACTTGTCAATCCTGTACGAATAATGTTTATCGTAAAGGTATTAAGTAGAATTTAAGATATGGTGGCACCAAAAATCAGAGGGCCACCCCGCTGCCATATTTAGTCAAAAATACACGTTCAAAAATGAACAATATAACTTAATGATACTATTACACGAGGGTTAAACGTCAAATCGTACCACAAAGAAATATATTTTTTTATTGGAAATACTTGAAAATAGTCATATTAACAATGAAGTTGTCTGAGTTTGATTTCTGTAAATATGAGGCTAAAACAGAAAACAGCAGAAACAGCAGGAAGGAGACAATAATAATGTCAAAAGAAAGGTTAAAATCCCAGAGAAATATTCTGATTATGAATTATAGATGGTTTCTGATGCCGTATTGATTAATAAAAAAGAATAATTGATAAAAATAGAATCACATTTTAAAAATTAATTTAAAATTGAAAACTCAAAATCTAAAAATAATGTTTCATTTTTTATACCTAACAATTTACAACTTTAATATGTAAAAATAAAACCAAAACACAAAATTTAAAATTAACACATTCAAAATTTTGAGTGCGTAATTAATCTTATGTTTATACCTTATGGTTTTGAAGAAGATCAAATAAATGATCGAAACGTTGCTAATCAAATGAAAACATTTTTTTGTGCTGTCCTAAACCTAAAAATTTCCAATTAGTATCGTGTCAAGCAGGAACGCTACCATAGGAAAAAATGGAACCCCATTACTACTCGGTGTGTACCATTTAATTTTTTTGAAATTTATTCTGAATTTATTGTATCTGATCAAAAGTTATATTCCCATCCCACGAAATCAATTGTTTGTACAAGAAATTGATATCATTGATCTCTGAAATTGTGAAACTTCCTTTTTAACTTTTCATTATGTTATTATGTCTGCCGTTTACGTTATTTATACATATACAATATGTCCCCCTAAGTTGGAATCATATGGAAAACTTTTTTATTATTAATTTTAGGAAAAAAAGTTATTCTTCATAAAAAGTTCTGCATTATCTAAAACCTAGAATACAGTCATCAAATATCAAATTTTTTCAGTGATAACGAGGTTTGTCAACAAATATGAGTTTTACTCAAGAGTAAAGTACCTTTAAATTTGACAATATCGAAAAATGTTACAAACAAAAGTTGATCAGAATTAAAAATTACGATTAAATATGCAAGTACATCTATTTAAATTAAAATTTCAGATTATTTTATTTTTTACTAATATTTCTATTTTGAATGAACATTTGTCTCTTGTGATTACGAAACATATGATAACCTTTTAGTTTTTCGATGTTTTCTAATAATTTTGCAATTAAAACGCGTAATAAGTGCACTACAGTTAAATTTGCATTATTGTAGACATACGTTTTAAAAATAATTTTATTAATGTAAAAGGATGTACTTGGCTACGTGACATTTGATCCCCGCTTTGGTACCAGGAACGGATTTAATTCGTTCCTATGACTTAGCGGCAACTAAGGCAAACCACTATGTAGTGACATATTTAGTCGCTACTACGTAGCAGGTACTAAATGTGTTGCTTAGGATGGTCCTAAAAGGACACAAAATAGTTTTAAACAATCATGGATTGAAGCAGACACAAAACATATTTTGCGAAAATTTGTCTGTTGCTATTTAAGAAAGACTATGGTGTCAGTATTTTATGATGCATATGGCATTATTTATATTGATTACCTTGAAAAAGGCAAAACAATAAACGGACAATATTATGTTAACTTATTTTATCAGCTGCAACATGAAATTCTGTAGAAAAAGCCTTGATTGTTAAAAAAAAGGACAATGCCGTGACACGAGTCTATTATTACGATGGCTAAAATTAATAAAATGGTCTTTGAATTAATGCCCCATTCACTCTACTCGCGAGACTTGGCTCCTTTGGACCTCAGTATATTACCAAACTTAAAAAAAATACGTTGGCTGTGTCCGATTTGGAAGATACTGCCAGTACAAACGTCTATTTGGAAGCTGGATGCTTTAGTTTATAGAAGCGGCATAAAGAGCCTTGAATTTTACATGTCTATATAAAACGGTTTTTGACTCCGTATTTTGTCTTTTCCTCTTTTAGACTGGAAATTTTTCGTCCCATTGTCTTATATTTTGTTTTATTGTACGTTAAAATTGATGATTATAATTTATCTAACGAAAAGTGGTAAACTAATAATCATATTATATTAATATCGTTGAATCTAGACCGATTAGACGAAACGTTATAAAGAAAATCACGTAATACTTTAATGGACATCAGTTTTCTGTATTAATTATTTCAAAAATAAATTTTAAATTAACTAGATCCAAAAAAAGTTATATTTTTTACCGGTTCAGAATCCAAAGATAAAAATCACTTAAATGGATTATCTCTAAGGCATGAATTGTGGCATAAATGGTTTAAGTGCATTTTTACTAAGACTAAAATTAATTCGACATACCTATATTGTGTACTGCAAAAGAAAAATACATATCAACAAATACAGAGTGGTATTAAAGTCTCGTAAGTTATAAATACCTTGAGGCTTAAAATTAAGTTTGCCATGAAAAAACCATTTACATATTTACTTAAATTTTCAACTATTTTCCTTCAACATGTGGTAAATATTTATACACGATAATCAAAAAGTTAAAGTTTTGGGCTGCTCTGTACGGAAATTTCTTTAACTTCAAAGGAATTTGAATGGCAAGGTAGGACTCAGTTTAGCCAGCCACAAAAATTAATACAATCTGAGACATTCACACATATCTATGCCCAAGCTAAGATTCGAACCTGGGACCTCGGGACCGAATGTCGGTTCTCCACTCACTCGACCACCAAGATCAGTTAGTGTATGCTCGCATTAATCAACCTAAGGTCTATATAGGGTGTGCCACATAGCTTAAATTAACTATGTTATCTTTTAAACTGTAATATACAAGGTGTCCCAGAATTTATGGCAATTTCCCTGATACAGATAGAATACATAAAGGCAATATAAGTCGTTCCTATAATTTCTTTTTTCTACTGTTCAACTAAAACTAGCTCTATATCGATGAAATGTTTTCAAAAATTTTTATTTTTTTTATATGGTTTAAATTAAATGCAAACATGGGCTTAGTTTTCTTTACGGACGAATCTGAATTTTTTCAAAACTGCACCAACAACTGAATTTATAGGCAGATATTTTTTTACACAACCATTCTGGATAACCATTTTTCCAAGAGATCTGCTTCTACGTCATTTAGGAACTTCGCCACGATCGATTTAACTTCAACAATTAAATGTGTAATATTAGGAAAGTTTGACAAAGCCAGCCACAAATGCAAAAATAAAATCAATGCAAATTTCATGGGCATAGTTCTTTTTCCCCATTCTTCTATTGAGACGCATCATCAGCATCAGTTTGAACTCATCAACGTTTAGGCCGGAATCAACTGGACAATTCCTATTGCGAAGAAGAAATAAAAAACAATATGTGAAATTTTTTTCTTATAAATTTTAGATCTACCTTTGGCAATATAATGTGATATTATGGTTCAGCATGATAGGACTAATATTGGGATATTGTGGAAAGTTCAATAATAATAATATTCAATTCTCAGAGCTAGGCAATGTATAACGTTACAAGGAGCTCAGGTTGAACTGACATACCAAATTATTAAATAATAAGAAGAAATCTACTAGAGTTGGACCTAATGCACCTGCTGTCTATTGTCACCATTGAATAAGAATGTGTATTCGTTACTAAAACTAGTGTTTCTGCAATAACCAGGTGAAAACTTCATTCATTTTTATTTCTTCTATCGTGATCGTTTTCTAGTAATTCATGTTCTTATTGCACACTATCAGTGTTAGTAAATTTATTTACAATTTGTCTAAGATATATTAAATAAATTAGATATTTGGAATAATTACCTATAAAAATTTTCGGCTTCGTAATAATATTCGCTAATCCTAACAATAATAATTTGCAGCAAATTTTTCTTCTAAGAAATGAAAGTGTAACAATGTTGTAATGAAATAATTTTTACTGCCTAAGAAATGAAAAAAAAAATATATATATATATTTCATTAACAAATTTAAATATTACCGACCTCTATTTAACATTTAAAATCAAGAGCAAGTCGTTGAAACTAATAATTTGTCTTAATGTACTCGTATATGCTTTCCCTCTATAAAATCAATGTTCACAATAGACCCCCAAATATCGCTGAAATGAACTCAATAGAAAGAAGTCCTATTTAAAAAAAAACTTTATACTGCGATTTACTTCTGACACACCCTGTATATTATTATCTTTTCAAAAATATGCACTTAATTTACTTATTTTAAAATTTGAAAACTGTATATTTTTCAACAACCACAATATTTATATTATATTACCATATAGGTAATATATGAAAACATTTTTAAAAATTATTGGAAAAAATGTCGTAACCGTATATATATTACAAGTATTGTATCCTTTGTTTCTAAACATCTATAAATATAGTACAGTTCGTAACATAAATTTAAACCGTTGCACGTCATCAGTGATATATATATTATGATTTTCAAATGAAAACTACTTTATTAATTAACGAAAGAACATTATGCAGTATCAAAGAATATGTTCCGTACACACATTCTCTATACATTCACAAATATTCATGCCCACGCCGGGACTCGAACCCAGGACCGAATGTCGGTTCTCCCTTCATTCGATCACCGGCAGAGAAAAAGTTTTCATAACATAATTTTTAATATATCACGGATTTCTCACGTAACATGTTCAATTTCAATAATAATTTAATTTTTTGTACATTAAGCAGTCGTGTATGATATGGAAATAGAAAAACAGCTATCACTTTAAGAAACTGATAGCCAGAGACAATTATGTAGATTTGGATTTTGAGCCATGGGATGTTAATAAAAGTTCTTAAGAAGAACACTTTCCTGAAACTAATGAATCAGTTGTTGTTATGCCCATAAATTTTATTAATGCCTTGTCAAAGAAGAAACCAATGGGAGTCTATCTAAATGTCAGGTTTTAAAATAAAACTTTGAATGCTATAAAATATTACTTTGTTTCAAAACTACAAAAAATGTATTTGTATAAACTGTTTTACGTTTAAAAAGTAGGTTTTGTACTTCAATATTCTTTCGCAATTGATATTTTGATTTACTTATGCAATTTATAATTACATTTTTGGTTTCTACATCAATAAGTGTCTATTGTTTATATATTATATTTTTTGAAACTTCTAAATATAAATAAATGCATATAATTAACATTTAATCATTATTTTTTTAGAAAAATTAAAATGTTGCTATGTAAATATTGCGAAAAATATTTATGAGATATCTTCAAAGACACCTTAAAGAGAAAAAGGAAATTGAAAATATCCAAATAATACAAAACAACGACGACGAGTACTGAAGTTACTAAGAAACAGTAAAAATGTTGATTTATTTTTAACAGGGATAGTAATATCGATTCGTCAACTAAAGAAAAATGAGAAAACTGAATATTTCCATGTGCTTATTATAAAGGTTTGTTTTTAAAGAAATATTTGAAACGTCATGCAAAATCATGCTACGTTAAGAAACAAAAACCAAATTTCCCGTGCACAAAGTGAAGAAGATGCCACTTGGCTTATTCTCAGACGGAAATTGCTTATGCCATGGACACCACGAACGTAATTTCTAAATTAAGATGTTTCCTAGGAAAACGGTGCCGTTATCTAACGGTCGTAATATAGCGGTAGACGACGTCACTAAAACGTCATCTATGCAATCTTTCGGACGTGGTTTTAGATTAAATGATGAATGCTAAATCGATTTGGACTGAAGAGAGAACAATGAAATTTTCTTTCATTTTGTGAAAAATCAAATCATGAAGCTCTATTCAATGTGAAGAGCAAGTACTATAATAAATCACTATACAAACAAAATTTGTGAAATCAAATTGGGACCTCAATTGAAATGTCAGGTATGTATATAATTGCTATATTATTGTACACTTCTTTATTGAATGAATTCTTTTTATTCATGAACAGATTTATGGTCAAAAACTGGAAAATAAAAAAATCATGCAACATTGATTTGTATATAGTTTTCGTTGAAAAAACCTTTCTCGCCCTCCACTTTCGAAAACATAAACGAATTTTATTGGAAACTTAGGGTTTAGCTGTTAAGGTGAAGGTACGTAATAAAAGTAAAATATTTCATGCTGCATAGGAGGATAAAAATATTTGAATTTAGGTTTACATGGTATTTAAATTACAAATAATGTAGTTATTTTTGTATGTTTGATAAAAAATTCCTTTCTTAAAAAAATTAAAGTATTTTGGGCATTTTCTGAACAATATCTCGATCAATATGCGGTATAGAACAGCCAAATGTATTAAACTTGTTTTGGTCCTTATTTTAGAAAATTATGAAAAACGCTGGGACGTTAACTTTTCAACTCAACTGTACGTTCTCGAAATAAAAATATAAATATACAGGGTGGTTCAGGTAAATCCAGCACAGTGGGTTCTCTGTTTCTGTTATGGAACGTTTTTGTCCTTTTCTGTCGAGTTAGCTTCAACAAAATAATAAATTTGATATCTATTATTTATAGTAAAAGATCTAAAGCCACCTGAAAATCAATTTTTTTTAAATTTATGTGGCTACAGCAGGCAAACGGTTGAAAATTGAGAAAAATGGCTTACATATCTATGCACTAACTTTTCAAGTTCTATGTAGTAGTATGAAAAAATATTTCACCGACAGTGATCTAATATTTACTGATTTTTGATCACCCTGTATCAAATATTTTTTTCAATTTTTAACCGTTTGCCGCTACAGTCACCTAAATAAAAAAATATAATATTCGGGTAGTCGTAGATCCTAGGAATAATATCATGTGTGATACATCGTTAAAATTAGCTCGGGGAAAACACAAAAACATTGAAGCCACACATAAAATAAAAAAAAAATACAAAAACAACATAGAATACAGAGTGTTTCATTGAAAAAATGGGAATACCGGCTCTTCTGGACTTATGTGAACGGCATTTAAATTTATATTTTTGTTTGGAGAACGTAGTATTGAGTTAAAACGTTGAAGTGTTCAATGTTTTTAATAATTCTCTAAAATAAAAGCAAAAATAATGTTATTCCATTTGGCTGATTTATAGGTTTCTGATTTAATTAAACCAGATAACATTTCCCTTGAAGCTAAAGAGGATTTACTGATTGCTCAAATAGGAGAATAATATTTTAAAAAGAAGCATCGAGAACGTATGTAAGTTTTATGCGGAAATTAATAAAATGAGAGATTTTAGAACATAATCTATAAATGAGCCAAAAGAATAGATACAAACTATAACATTTTTTAAAGAACCGAGAGATTCTAAATGGAATATTGATTTAGCTTTTCAATCAATAGCCATGGATGTCAATGTCAGATATAAATGGCGGCGTCGTAATAACAAATATATTCTGTAATAAGGTTAGAATGAAAAAATTCAATAAGAGTGGAATATTACGAACGCCAGCGCCAGCGAGCATGAGGAACCACGAGTATCGAATTTAGTTATTATTTTTTTGACAACATACAAAAATTAAAACTAGACAACTCTCATTCAAACCAGATTTTTTGCAGACAACCCAATATCATCGTGTTTGTAATGAAACAGCACTTATTTTGATATACGATTTATTTATTAAACAAATGGGTGAAGATAACTAGAATCGACATACCTGTTCATACCTGCCAACCCAGTAGTTACGCCAGGAAAAAAATAGACAACCCAACGTTTGCATATTCTATAGGCTTCATACTTTCGGTTGGTATTAAATTTATTCGTTAAACTCATGAGTGCAGTGCTTAATAAAAACCCATTTTTTAATAATCAATTAAAAATAGTATGGCCAGGAATTTTTTAGCAAACTTATTCGCGATATATTTTTTAACATACTAAATTTCATATTAAATATTATTCATCCATTAAACAGATGGGTGAAACTCTATACATCTCAATAATTAATAACATTGCATCATCTATTTTTTCCTATATCATTTTTCAATCTTCATTATAGCGTTATTCAAAATTATCCTGTCTCAAAGATTGTCAGTCAGTGCGTTTTGGAAACAGCCATATATAGTTTAAATATAAACATAAAAGAAATTAAAAACATACCTTCTAAACCGTTGTCTGGGTCTGCAAGATTGATGTATTCAACTTCAATGTTAGTACCTCTGGAGGTGTCAATAGTGAAATTCTGTAAATATAAAAAAACATTATACAGGGTTGGGTAAAGTATGGAACCAAGTAAATATCTTTAAAAAGAAACGGACGATATTTATGAAATGCAAAATGCAGCTGATGTACATTTTTTTGTTAATAATATACTTCTGGTTTAACCGAAAATACCCTCAACTTTTTTAATTTAAAGATCTTGTTATTTCGAACTCGTACATACTGGGTTTAAGGTAAAAAATCTATAAAAACGAGGAATACAGCACTTTAATAAACCACTTTTAAGTTTTTATACATTAGAGTAAAATACCATTTATATAAACAAATTGATATTGTTTGTATTAATAGTAAAAAATAAACGAGTACTACCTAGTAGGTAACTGTTGCCAAACTGTCAAATTGTAATTTACGGAAATAAATTGTACGATTAAGGATGGTTCATTTAAGTAAAAAAGATCATATTGATATATAAATGATGATCGGTTATGGTGATCGTGTTAGAGCTCATGAAGAAGTGTGTCATATTTTTAATGATTTGCATCCTGAAAAAAGTCCCATATCACGTTCAACAGTTACTAAAACATTACAACGTTTTAATTCAACTAGAATGGTCAAAAATTTGCCAAAACCTGGAAGATCGCAAACCACAACGAACGAAACTATTAGACAAAACATTGCAATTGATTTTGAGGAATCACCTCAAACTTCTACCACAATTTTGGCACTAAACCATGGTATAAGTCGACGTTCTGTAGGGAAGATATTGAAAAGTGAAAAGTATCATCCGTATAGATAGAATTGGTTCAAGAATTATCAGACGATGATTTTGACCGACGGGTGGAGTTTTGCGAACGACTGATGGACATCTTTAATGTCGACGAACATTTTGCATCTAATATAGTGTTTTCCAATGAGGCAACTTTTTATTTAAATGGAACAGTTAACCGCCATAACTCAAGGTATTGGTCAAATCAGAATCATCATTTGATTCATGAAGCACATACCCAGCATCCACAGCAGTTGAACGTTTAGCAGTTACCACAAAAAAAGTTTGGTTTCAACAAGATAAAGCACCTGCCTACTCTGATAGACGAATTAGGGATTTTCTGGATGCGAATTTTCATAATCGATGGATTGAACCTAGAGAATTCATAGAGTGGCCTGCTCGTTCTCCGGATCTAAGCCCATTAGATTTTTTTCTTTGGGATTATCTAAAATCACGTGTTTACGTTAAATGACCAACATGCTTTCAGGAATTGATACAAAGAATTATTGATGAATGTGAACTAATACGTGGAGAAGTCTTGGAAAGAGTGACTCAAGAATTTGTTAATAGATGGGCATATTGTCAGGAGTTGAACGGAGAGCATTTTGAACATTTGAATTAATTTTATTTAAATTATTCTCATTAGTCTAAAGTAAATAAATTTACTTATTCTACAACTAAAAATTAGTTATTTCTCGTTTTTAGAAATTATTTCCACTAAACCCAGTATGTACAAATTCGAGAAATAACAAGCTATTTCAAAATCTGCAAAAATATACAGAGTGTCCCATTTAAAGTAAAAATGTATATCAGATGCATTTTGGGCCAATGCACTTACCTACAAAATTTCATAAATATCGTCCGTTTCGATTTAAAGATATTTACTTGGTTCCATACTTTATCCGAACCCTGTATTTATACAAATATCTCCAAAAATATTATTGTTTACACAGGTTGTTTGAAAATTTGGTTTTATTAACTATGAGAAATAAAAAAAAATATATGACCATCAACGACAGATACAACAAATATAACATTCATGTATAATAAATATTACTTCAAATCTTCAATAATAAAATTACTATCGATTAATACTTATGCAATATTAGGACACCCCGTTATAAGATACTGTAAAATTTTGCATGAGTAAACTGTGTAAAAAAATATCTACACATATAAATAATTTCTGAATGAGAAAATTATAAAAGAAAACTTTGCTCTTGAACTTAAAAGGAACGTAAAACTATGTATCTACAAACTAATAACTGAATTCAGGAAAAGCATGGTTAGTGCAAAGTACAAAGTGAGGAAACCCCTGAATATCTCATTAGCGAAAAACTGCAAAATTAATCTTTTTACAAATCATAATGAAAGAATAGTTTCAAATTATTACAAAATGTACAATGTACATGGTGAGCCGGAGAAGCGTAACAAACAAATCGATTTGTTTTTTAAATAGATTTCCCTATTCATAATAAAATTTTCTAGTTCCAGACTCCTTTAAGGGTAGTAGCTTAAGATCTATATATCGTATAGTAGATATCGTTAATTAAATAATGGATACGTGTACTACCAAAACTAATAGAAACACTTAAATATCCCAGTAACTGTCAAAATTCTTTAGGGTCTATCATTTTATAAAAGTATTATATCTTAATGTTTCAAAACGTATACAAATCATAATTTTACGAAGCTTTAAAAACAAGTAAAGAGCATACCCAGAAGTTATATACACGTTTAAAAAACTTAGTCCACAACAAATATTTATTACTAGATTAACCGTTTGCACAACTGCTAAGAGAAACGAGAAACAGGAAAATTTATCTAAAATAAATGATGAAACAAAACTAAATTAAATATTTCAACTTGAGGAAAATACTTAAATATAATTAAACCAGATGTCTCTAAGTTACAAAACAGCAGAGAACTTGTTGACAATATTGTGAGGTCAGATAAAACATAAGACGTTAAAAAATACATTCAACAAATTGCCAAAGACGGCCCTGATCGCAAATTGCAGTTTTTTTGAAAGAAAAGAAAAGTAATGAAATAAAAAATTCTGATGAGGACCCTTTTTCTCTAAATGGAGAGGTAAATAGATATATCTGCCATATTTGATCCAGTCCTAATACATATTGGATGAAAGAAAAATGATGCAATCACCGTAAATGTTTGGTCGGGTAGCCTATAAAGAACAAGAAATGGACTTACATAATTTTTTTAATACCACTAGTTTACTTGAAATTCTATAAGAAATTTTTTTAAATGGTTGAATATTGTCACATTGTAAATCATTTGAATTTCGATTATTAAAAATGTGTATAAATCCTGCCGCCCAAATACTTCTACAAATGATGAAACAACACTGTATGTGCTATTTGAAATTGAGGAAATTACTCAAGTATCACTAAAGCGTTTGGCACACCAATTTTGCTAAGAGGTCGGCGATAAATAAAATTAAGTAACATAGACGTAATCGTTTGGTTTCCTTTTCCAAATCAACTTGTAAATTTATAGTGAGCTGAAAAATTCTTAATGGCCACCCTGTAATATTTGAGATATTGAATAGTTTGTATACTTTACATTAACCCCATATAAAAAAATTTAAATAAAAAAACTTACTTGTCCGGTAATTTCTCCTAAAATACTTTCAGTGGCAACTTGCAATTCTTTTTCGATGTTATCCTGGGGTTTAATATCAGTATAAGAATTATGGAAGAACTGGCTTATTCTTTGTTTCTGAAAAATAGAACAAAATTGTGCTCCACTCTAAAACTATATTATTTTTTTGTATTTTTTTGTATTTTTTAAAAGAATAAATCGAACCGCAGAAAATGACTTACAATTTGGGAGCATTTTTTATCATCTCTTTGTGCAATAGTCCACAAATGGCCGGCACCTTGAACTGCCTTTCCTCCTTTTCTAAAATGTGGATTTATCGAAAGATTATGTCTAACAGAATTCTTCCACCTGTCGTCATTGGGTTTATAAAATGGAAAATGATCTCTAAAAGAAAGGTTAAAAACATTTTATATGCATAGTCTGTTAAAAATTGCAAATAGTTTTTAAAATTATAAGCCATTGGCAATCCATATTAGTATATCATATATACAGTATCAAATAATTCTACCTGTTAATTCAAAAACGAATATAAAGCTAGTTGCCTCTCGTACTAATGCGGGCATTTTTAGAGATTCTTCATGTTAATGGTAAAAATGATAACAATTGACCTTTAATATAACCTGATTATTCATGATTTACCGAAATACCTCTATTTCTTAAAATAATGTGTTCGTACAAAAAATCTTGTGTGCAATTCGACCGGAAAGTATGTACTATGTCACTTTCGACAGATTGCTGCGTTCCGCTATCACTTTCCACTCTAAATACACAAATAGATATTTTCTAATGCAAGACATTCCTCTTTTTAGAACTGGGCTCCATTATGCTTTCGTTCCAAATAAGGATAAAGTAAATAAATATTTTATTTCGGAGCACAAAAGGTCTAGGTGTAAATTTTATAAAATGGGAGATAAGTGCCTAAATGTTCGCTTGAATCTACTTGAAGGTCGTATATCTTTGGTACACAAAAAAAAACAAGTGCGTACTTGGTTGGTGTCGAAATCTGTCGGGAAAATGTATAACTAATAATTTTTTTATATCTTAAAATTTAATATGGATTTCTCAAAACTGTGTTACTGTTAGTTACACTCCTTGGGCTCTAACCCCTTCAAATATGTTTTTTTTTGTTTTCATTATCACAAATTATTATCAAAATTGACACTGAAGCACAACTTTAGACAAGCAATATTAATTTATAATATTTTACATTTTGATGCAGGGGTCGCCACATAAACAATTTCCGATAATGAAACTGAGCCGAAACTTTTTTTGATGAAACTTTTTAGTAAGTTTGATTAGAAAACGTGATGTAAAACATAATTTTTATATGAAATTGATATTCTTCATGAAACATGATAAAACCTGTTGCGTGTTTCAAAGTGTTACACTTCATTTAAAAGCTAAATTTATAAATAATTCACTACGTAACGTACTTTTTTAGTTACATTTATGGCCCTGGCAAAGCCTATTAACCAGACTTAATTATGAATTTTGGTAAAAATTCGCAATTGGGGAGTTAATGTGTTAGTATTTTTAATTTTAATTTAGGGTATTATATATTTTTTTATTTTGTTTTTTGTTTTTCATTTATGTTTTTGTTTCTATTTTTTTTTAATTTTAATTCAAAAAATTACTTTTCAGCATCAATACTAATTATAACTTTCTATATTAAATGTTTTATTTTTACAATTTATACTTACAATTTTTGACATGTACCGAATGGGTGCTCAGCACTTACCGATTAGTGTGGAAAGTTTGTTTGCTACTTTGGTAGTAAATTTGGTCATCAAACCCTTCCACACTATTCACCATTCAGTACATGTCGAGTGCCGCATGTCTTGCTTCACCTTTATGCTTATAAAGAGGTGTAAGAGTGTGGTTAAAAGCTTTAATCGGTTTAAAACTTATCTGAAATAGAGACTCTTCACCTACTTTTAGAGCTAACGTATCTACTACTTCATTGCCACTTAGTCCTGCATGGTCCCTAAAATAATATTTTTCCCAAATTTGTAATTTTATAACATGATTTCTGATTCGATATAGTCTACTTATTTGGACTTATGTATACTTGCCAGTCAATCAACTATACACTTTTACTATCTGTAAATATTTATTATACACATTTTACTAATGGTCGTGGAGAAAATTATTATTACAACATGTGTGTTGTACACAATATTCAACTTAACGTTGTCAAATGCGGAAAATACAGCAAGAAAAGCGGCAACAGTAAAATCATTATTTGTAAAATGTATTTAAACAAGTGACACTAACGCAGTTATTGCATTTTGACTAGATTTTGATTTTCGAAAAACATACCAGAACTTTGGGAGCATATTTTTTTGTTCCATCAGTTCTCAAGTCTGTTTTTTACATTTCTTTCTAGCGTCTTTAAGATGCAAGAGGATAGAGTTATTGGTGTGTATGAATGACACAATTTTTTGATTTTCCTCGCTTTTTTATTGGTAGCACAATATATTCCTTCCAGTTGTCAGGATTTCGATGTGTCTTTCCTGATATCAATAAAAATATTTAATATCCAAATTTTATAGTGCCTAGGTAAATGATATATCATAGAGCATGAGAGATTGTCATCACAAGAAGCACTTTTTTTGTTTGTTTAAAGCTGAGCATTGAAATAAATATCCCTTTGTCTACTAAGTCGAAGCCGCGGAGAAACGGGTTCAATGTATTTTAAAATGTGTTCTGGAAAATTTGGGAAAGGCACCCATTGGGGGGAAATTTTCAAGTCAAATTCTTCTAATTAGTTGGTTGACTGACATATTGTTCGAATGTTTCCGTTTTTTAAAGGAATTTACTTTTTGTCACACCTCTCTGATAGGTGTTGTGGAATTCAGGTTTTGGTAATATTCTACCCAGTTCTGTCAAGCAGATTATTAATTGTAGGATTTTCTTTATAATTACTATAAGCAATTTTTCGGTTTTTTACAGAATTTTATCATCTTTTTCACACTACCAAGGTTTTGGGTTAATTTCTTAATAATATAAGTCAAGAGTTTTTGTATGGCTATGTTGGCTAACGTATTAATATTTGTTCTAAATCTTTAAAGGTTGAAGGAGTATTATAAGATTCTAGATGAATATAATTCAATCAGCTTTGCAAATATTCTAGATCTTGTGAATCCTGTGACTTGCTAGTGTTGAAAAACCGTCATTCAAATAATTAATATTACTGTGATTAAAAGTTTTTTTGCCGTAGCTATCTTTAACTTCGTAACTCCATGATATACTGTGGGCATTAAAATCCCCCCAATAATAAAGGGTTTAGGTATGTCTTCAAAAAATTCTAACCAGTGTCTCTCAGAAATCTGAATATTTGGTCCAATGTAAATTCAGACAATATACAGAGGACTTTTATCGTGCAAAAGTTGAACTGAAATACATTTATTGATAAAAGGATACCTATGATTAAGGTGAATTTCTTCACATTTTAAATTTGATTTTAACAAAATGGCAGTTCAGCCATATCTGTCTGCACGATTGGACCAAAAGCAACTGTAGACTTTAGAATTATAGTAATATTTTTATTTAAACCAGATTTCTGAGAGCAATGCAACGGAAATATTATTTTGATATAGTAGATATTCTAGGGTTGCTTTGTTAGCTATTACTGAACGATAGTTCCATTGCAACAAATTTATATTTCTAACCAGATCTACGGATTTGAAACAAAGTTTTCTGTTTGTTTCATGCGGTTTATGATAATAAGAACCACTTCTAAAACTAAACCAATTGTTGAATTTAATGGCTCTGATTGTGAATTTGTAACACTCGAATTTTGTAAATACTGTGGACTATTGAAAATATTTCCAAGAAAAGAGGATGAGTTTTGTTGATAAAATGTCTTATCTTGCAATTTCAATTTGATTGACTTTTACCTTTTATTACGATTTGAGGTTGAAAGAGTTTGATTTTTTAAGTAAGTTTATTAATAGAAATATATTTTGGGCAGGATTTGTGATTTAAAAGTAACTATACATAATTTGATACGAGGCAACGTATTCTACAGTTTTAACATAATTCATAATTTTTTCAACTTTTTGATTTATTCTTTTGACGTTTGAGACGTCAAAATTGCAATGTTGGTCAAATGTGATTATTTATTTGTCTACAAACGATTACTTTATATTTCCTCTTGTGTTGTCGAATATTTTTCCTCTTTTAACGTTCAGAAATTGGTATCGATAAAATTGTATTTTCTAGGGAACTATGGATTGTTTCTATGTCTGAATTATTTTCAGATATTTTATGGTTATTCGTAATACTATTTTAATTTTCAGATTTTCTTTTAAAAAACTTAGGTATTCTAGTTGAGGAAATTCATTTGTTTTTTCCGATTTTTTTGAAATGAAAAACTTTGTAATTCGGTTGTCTAATTTTAAATGGAATTTCTGGATAAGGATTAACTAATTTTTTATTTATCAAAACTATATTTATTTTCATATTGGCGAAGTCAGTAATAGAAATAACACCATCAAAGTATCAAAGTAAAGTCGTGTAAGATAAAATTATAAATGTATGTATTTATATTAAATTTCGCGAATGCTAGCACATTTGCTTCATATCTTATCTCTTTACTTCCAGATGTTCTTAAAGTACTATTTGAATGGTACATTGGAACATTAGATAGCATGATAATTGATTTTGATGCGTCAGTGTCGATTAATAGTTTTTATCTCTAATTATGAAAAAGGATTATTTATTGTTATTAATTTTTTATCTCTATTTTGTATTCTTTTCTATAAGGCTGAAAAATTTTAATTATAGTAGCTGGATTTTTTAAATGAATAGTAATATCATTATTTTTTCTTTGAATATCAGTACTCATTAATAACGGTATTCTACTACCAAAATTTAATACTTGTAGATCTTCATTCTTATAAGGTCTATTTCTATTTTTTCTTTCACAACCCAATCCATATCTCTTCTGTCCAGTTTGAAATTTCTGTTCTATTTCCTACCAGTAATTCTGCTCTATGTACTAATTTTTCTTTTGTACATTCAAAACTATTCTGATTAAGTTCATCATTATATAAAGCTTCGTATCTTTGTATAAAATTATCTCTCATTTCAGCCATCCACACAAATGTTACTAATTTGTAAATTACAAATTGTGACATTCACATACATATTTATGCCCATGCCAGGATTGGAACCCGGGACCTCGGGTATTAAGGATATTGCTACCACCATTAGATTGTTTGTATTTAAAAAGACTTCAATTCATATTGGCTATTATATTTGCCATGTTTATATTATCTTCTAATGAAAGTTTATTTAATGTTTCTGTAATATTCTAAACTTCTGTCATAATTTAATTTTTTTGATAGTAGGTTTTTTAATAATTCTCTGCCTGGCTTATTATGACTGGAATTATTTTTTCTGTTTTGGAGTTTTTTGCTTGTTTTGTTGTGTTCTGCTCGGACGTTTTTTGTTTTTCGGCAGTAACTTGCAGTCGCGCGATTAACTAGTTCCTCTTCTTCGTAAGAATTGACTGGTCTATAAACACTTTGTCTTAGTTGGGCTTTTAGGGTTTTATTTCTAGTATTGCTGTTTTCAGTTGTCGTCGCTATTCTATTATTTTTTGTTCTGCTGTCATTATATTTGGCTGTGAATTAGTGATTAAATTCTCCTTATTTTGATTAAGCGAATCTTGTTCCAAGTTTTTTACTTTGTTGACCATTTTTAATGGTGACCCAATTTTTGGTTTTTCAATGCTGTAATATTCTAACGTAAACAGAACTGTGTTAACATACGACATCTGTTATTGATTGAACTCAGTACACATACATGTTCAAACTGATTGAAACCCGACATTCAACTTGGATCAAAATGAAACATTTTATATATAACAAAACCAAAAAGAATTACCTTGATACGTTAACGTAGTAAGGAGATATGTATATATAAAATTCGCTAGTTTACCATAGGATTTCGCAACTTATTCCATCCCCTTAAAGGTTATTCGTAATTTTTCGTTATTGTTTCTATGTTATAAAGTTTGAATTGTTGTTATCTGTTTAGTTTGAAAATATCAATAAAGAAATCATCCATATGCATTTTATGTACGGTTTGGCAAATGGAAATTTACTAAAAGTTAGATATCTTTACTTTACAAAAGTCCACAAAGAGTAGTGTTCATCGTTCCGTATTCGTATATCTTCGCCAACGTTTTCTTGATATTGGAAGTTTTGTAAGAAATTCAGGTAACTCTGGTCATTCCCGGTTAATTAGAACTGTGACGGTAGAAGAAGCTATTCTTAAAATTGATGATCAGCCCGAAACAAACACTAGAAAAATTTTAAAGGAGCAACATATTTTTTATACCATAGACCACTTAAATTCTTTTGCATGAATTAAGTAACACCCTGTATAAGTTTTAACCATCCTTTATAAGGAAATTCTTTACCTACTGGAATGAATATAGTTCTTCATTAATATTACATATTAATATGAGTAATCGAATATACTCGAAAATTTGAAAAATTTTAAACATTGGAGTATTTATTATTATAAGTAAAAATCCTAAAAAATTGTCAATTTACCCAACCAATAAAAATTCTGTGTAATCCCAATTTTCCAAGACTCGAATTACCCGATACATTAAGACCACCAGCGAGTATTCCGAGGGAGCAAAGTTGTGGGAATCGTTGATATTATAAAGGCGATTATCGTCAATACCTTGTACCAGGCACGGTGAAATGAACCGCATTTTCGATATAGTATAGAGTAGCTGAATTCAAAAGTCATATAACATCAAACGGACAAAATAACGAATAAATATTTAGCTCTGAACGAATTATAAAATTATCAGATAGTTACGTTTAAAGAAGTTTATCTTACATCTTCTGTTTTGGAAAATAGAGCATACATTATATTATTACTTATATATAATATACATGTAATATATATATAGGAATTTTAGTACAAATACCGTTGCACGTCAGGAGTGACGTACCTCTTTCGTCATAGTACTGCCAACTAATTAAAATTTCCCCAACTAAGATAAATCATACGAAACATCACGAAAATTCACGAGGACTCATGAACGTAGTCACAGTACTAAAAAACCGAAAAAGTAATCGTAATTATTTTGATAATTTTAGAATTATTTCAATTATATTGGCTTATATACGTCTTATTCTTTATAATATAAAGTTTATAAATCATTATTATATGTTTAGTACTCAAAAAACCATGATTTACATTAAATAATTATGAAATTTTCTACGCCCATGAGACTCGTATTTATGATGAAGAAATGACATTGTAGCGATTGGCATGCCTTGATGCGACGTTGTCGAGTATTTAGATTGATAGACTAGAAATTAATCCCATTATTATTAATCCTAACAGCGATGACAGTGATTCAAGTGATTCAGATTTGAATTAGGAGAAAGGATTTACCTTTTGTAGGAATTCGAATATTGTAGTTGAATTGTTTCTTATAAGAAAAATATATATTTTTTTAAACAAAACATTGTCTTATTTTAATAACAATAAATAGTTTGCTATCTTTTTTATATATCTCTATTTTATTTATTTAATAAAAATATAGTACAAATAAACAACATAATATAACGATTTTTATAACAGATTATTGAATATTAAAAGTAGATAATACAGCAAGAAAAAGAAGAATATCACAGTTGTAGATTGCTAATGAATCAACTGAGAAAAACATTTTTCAAATGTACTTAAAAACTGGCAGGATGAAGTGTCTTGAGTGTGAGGATCATATATTGTTCATATACGCTTCAATAAATTAATTTTTCATAATAATAAAGCTAAACAACATAACCTAACCTTACATTTTTGAAACTTCCTACATTCCTCGACAACTTAGACAAGCCGACAACACTGCAAGGTTGTGATCTCATAATTGATATATGACGTGCAACGAGATTTGTATTAAAAATCCTATATATAGCACAAAAATAGGTGAAAGCCAATTTTATGTATACGTGGGAGACACTTGACGTATCGCCAAAAGTACCAACTATCTACCAAGTTTACTTACTTAATATGACCTAAACCAAAATTGAAATATAGTTAAATTTTTTCTTTATTCTGTCTACGGACCCTATTTTTTATTTAAATTAAATATACATTTTAAAAAATGGAATGTAAAGTTACAGTTCAGTGATAGAACTTGTACTGATGATGGAGAGATCGATGGTTCGAAGTCTGATCAAGGTGATCGAATATTTTTGTGATTTTACTAGATGTTAGAAAATCGGTTTCCTTAGCCTGGAGGTGATTCCCCTCTCGAGCATTCAATGGTGGTTTCTAATTAACCGTGCTGTTCCCAAGGTGGCACCGTGAAGCAGTAACAAACAAAACTTATAGGACCGAGAGGGTAATTACAAATATTTATAAAAAAACAAATGCTGGGCAAACCATTCCCCCTCGAACTATATCTGATATTTTTAACCACCACCTTATTGTGGCCGTCACACTTCACCTGTCTAATACTACCGAATAAGGGGTGTCAGGACAATTTTCATACAGCCCTCGCGGATGTGATCAAGCTTCGAACAATTAGCATGTCTAAACGTTGGTCTCGCATCACTGATTTTCCATTTTTAATGAAGTTGGTCTATTCTCATTTCGAAGCGATTATTAATTTCAGCAGGAAATATAGTAGTAAATTAACAATATGATAAATATATTATTATTATATTGTATTTAGATTCTTTAAAAAGTCGAATTATTTCAAGATATTGTTTTAAAAGCCCCTTCTTTTTAAATACATGTAGCATCAAAACGAACCTAAACCGATTCATTTTTAAAAATTAATAGATTAATAAATTTAGTTTCAATTTTATTAATATAGTAATGACATATAAAATATTAATAATTCTACTAATATCAAAAAAAAGCTTGAACAAAGAAGCGAAAAGAAAATCGTGAGAAGACGTCAGCCATAAAATGTAAGGAACAGAGAAAACAAATTCACAACTTAAAAAAAATATGAAAAGAAAAGGATGCGCCATTATATTTAAAAACAAGGAGGGTCCTTCAGTAACCGAGGAATATAGAAGAAAAAGATGGTTAGAATGCTGTTCAGAGCTGATTAAGTCAAATGAACACATACTGGTATTTAAGAGATTATCAGAAATTATTGAACTGGAAAAGCACACATCGCTACAAGGATATTCAACCGGAATGCCTTAAATATATGGCTGAAGCTATTAATATAATATTACAAAGATATCTGTTATAGTAATTTATATAGTAAGGGGTCAATTCTGTTATATTATAGTAATAATACTGATTATAACTTCCTTTTAAATTATAACCCTGGGTTATTTTTAACCAAAAAGTTACAGAATAGACCCCTAAGTCAGTAAAGTGATTCTATTTCGAACAAATGTAATATTATGAGCTGAGTCAGCCAGCAAATGAGGTAACTAATAGATGAGTTGGATAAAGACATTTATTATACAAATTTTTATCGCCAATCGTAAAAATTTATAAATAAATTCGCGATAAAAATTTAGATGTTGGAAACCCATTCAAATACGAACCACGCTTGAGACTACTTAACTACGGTGCTCTCGACTGACATTGTCACGATTTCTATACAGTATTATACACTCATGGGCTATGTTTATAAATATTAGCGGCACTAAAGTACTTTATTATTGAGTAACAAAGCGTTGGTTTACTGTCGTGAATCGCCATGGTAACGCATTGTTTTATTGGCGATTGGCGATAGAATACAAAACATACCGAATGACAAGCAGCATTAATAAGGGAGATAATCAAAAGGGAGATACAACTAGAGAAAAATCTCTTAACCTTCAATGGCAGACAAAATATAATAACAAAGATTAAATATATATAAGTATTAGGAAATCAAGCGATTTCAGAAGACGTACATAGGACTAGATCTTTGTAATAAGGCAAATAATAAAAACATATTGAGTGAAAACTAGAAGAAATTCGTATGTGCAATACATTTTGAAATGAAGAGAATCTTGGAAACATTGAAATAAGAACTAAAAAAATCTTACACGCAGAAACGAATAACGCATTAAAAACATCTCATATGCAAAAAGATATCAGACAAGAAATGATCCGTAGTAAAAATAAAAGTCTTGCAATTGCAAAAATACCAAGTTGAAACTAAAAGCTGCGCTAGGTGCAAAAGTGTAGGATATTTTATATCAATGATATGGTTTTAGCAGTCTCTAACAAAAGACGGTATGTCAAGAAGTAATGAAAAATTTTGTAATGAATATTAACCGTAATAAGCAGACATACTACTAGTAATGAAAGAGAAAGAAATCAGCCTAATTTTACGTGAAAAATATTACAAAATATCTAAAAGAGTAAGGCATGTCTTTAAACTAAAATAAACTAAATTAAAACAAAAATACACAAGGCGTCATTCATCCCAAAATATATTGCAACAAGTCATGGGTACTAGAATTATCTAATCTAATCAATAACGGAGTTCGCGAATACATAAGTAAGTTAAAAAATATAAAACTCCTTTTTTAAAGTACTTTTTCAATTTTCAACAGTAAAAAAGTCGAATTAATTGGGAAATCAATTCGCGTACTGTACTTCCCCAGCTAGTAGAAGTAACTTTTTATTTTACGTAAATTTAAGTAAAACATAAAACAAGTTAAATTTTATATCAAGGTGAATATTTTTCTAACATATCCTCAACTGTCATGCATTATTCTCCTCCCCACAATCACGATAACCAATGCAATTTAAATAGGGAAAGTATTACGTATGATATATCATTGAAAAGTTAATTTTATGGGTAATTCAGCAATATGATTGTTTTCTGTTAAACTTTTAATTTTAACATTCTTTACCGGAACAAAAACTGTTATGTGTTCTAAAGTGCGAAACTTCATTTAAAAACTAATTTTACAAATAATTCACTAGGTAACGTAAATTTATTTTATTTGACTGCAATTACATTTATATTGATTTAATCTTAAATTTAATACCCACAATATTATGCTAGGCTTACGCTATTTAGTTCAATTATGTTATTCATTGAATTATTAATAAAATTATTGAAGTGTCATACGTTGGAATACGTTACAGTTTTTTATCCCTCTAGAGGTCGCTAAAATCAAAAGTCAATCAAAAAACAATAATATTGCTGAATTACTGATAAAATTACCTTTTCAATGATGTTTCGCACTTAGTACTTTCCTTATTTAAATTGTATTGGTTAACGTGATTGAGGAGAAGGGGATGCTAGAAAACCGTCCCCTTGATGTAAAATTTGACGTGTTGTTTGTTTTTCTTAAATTTACATAAAATAAAAAGTTATTTCAACTTGCTGGTTTTAAAATGAAACTTTTAATACCATGATCCGTCAAAAACTTTCGAAATAATTTAAAACTAATAAAACTAAATACATAACAAATCACATTTATATAATATATTCAATCGACTTTATGAGATTGTTTGTGGTTCTACAATTGCTTCATCAAATAATATATTATGTTGCGGTCATAGAAAACGTACAGTATGTGTACAATTTATTTTAAAATGTATTTCCTCCAATCGTTTCATTTTTGCACTAGCCACAAAATATTGTGACCGAAAAAATACAAAATAAAATTACAGAGAAACAGTTTCAAATTTCCGTTTATAGGAATTTATCAACAATTGTATTTTTTTCTCAATTCCTAGATAGAATATCAAGCGTCCCTTGCATTTTCTCTTTGTATCGGGTGGTTTGTGATTTCAGTGCCTGGTACTGGAGAATACGCTTTCAGTGAAGAATAAGCAAGCAAGTCTTAGCTTCCCTAAATCCTTACCCCATTTAATTTATATATGTCACTATAAATGTGCCCACTGATGCACGAAGGGACGTAGGTGATTATATTGACTAGATATGCACTAAAGTTCCATATTCACAACAAACAAATAAAAAAGTTATATATTGTGAAGAGAAATATTTCAGGTAGTTTAAAAGAATCGCTTTTATAGAGAAAGCAATTTGTTTAACATACTTTTTATAAACTAAAGTAACTATAGTATCTATCTGCTGTAATAAATAAAATGATACAGATACACACATCAATATTCTGGCTGTTAAAATAATTTAGGCAGTTACTTTAATTATTGACCAACATTGCTCTAAATCGTAAAAGAAATACAAAGAATATTAATATAGTACAGAAGAGAATATTAAAGTGGTAATACAAAAATACTCAGGGCCTCTTTTGTTCAGGCTAAGATGATAAGTAGAAAATTTTCTAAGACCACAAATTTCAAACTTGAAGAGGATTGAGACACAAACAGATCTCACCACTGATATACTTCATCTGAATATTAAGAGAGAGTAAATTCCAAACTGAAGTGGAATTTAAGAAGACTGTAATTTTCAATTTATTTAATAAAATATAAAATAAATATACAATATGTCCCCCTAAGTTGGAATCATATGGAAAACTTTTTTATTATTAATTTTAGGAAAAAAAGTTATTCTTCATAAAAAGTTCTGCATTATCTAAAACCTAGAATACAGTCATCAAATATCAAATTTTTTCAGTGATAACGAGGTTTGTCAAAAAATATGAGTTTTACTCAAGAGTAAAGTACCTTTAAATTTGACAATATCGGGTTAAATTTGCATTATTGTAGACACACGTTTTAAAAATAATTTTATTAATGTAAATGGATGTACTTGCATATTTAAACGTAATTTTTAATTCTGATCAACTTTTTTTAGTAACATTTTTCGATATTGTCAAATTTTAAAGATAAAGCAAACTAAAGTAAATTAAGGAAGGTAATATTGATTTTTGTAATTTTAGATTAATATAATAGATATATAATTCAGCAGCTATTATAATAAGAGCGGACAATGTTCCTCCACAATATCGCTTTGATGAAAGATTTCTGGTTTGGATTTTTCGCGTAATGAGGCGATCTCTTATATTTTAACTGTAAACGTTGAAAGATTTTGTAAAACCAAAAACAATCTTGTGTATTTAAATAGGGTAATTTGAAAAAGTTTGTACTCTGCATAAAGTATCAAACAAGTGTGAAAACAACAAAGGTATGTTTTGATAAATGTAAATTGCACTTTGGAGATCGACCCAATGAGATGATTTTAATGAATTACCACACCTCTGGTGTAAAATAAATGTTTAACGCTAATTTCTATAACAAGAAATTTATAGCTAAATTGGTCTAAAATTTGAACTTTATATCACCCTATCCCGTATATTTCAAAGGAAACTACTTACAAAATAAGAGCTAGAAAAATAAAAATAATATGGCTCTATCTAGGATGGTTTTCCATATCTGGCGTTTAAAATGCACAATATGCATTTTGTGCGTTCATTGGGTGGAACTGCATGAGAACCCTTTTTTCCGATAAAAACAAGAGCAAAAATATGTTAATCTTGGTTTATTAAGATTCTGAAATGGCGTTAAAAAATTTGAGGACACTTATTATTTCTGGCACTGGAAAAAATGGACTTTTTTTTATCCTGATATAAAATCAAATTAGGCCTAAAGTAATATCAGATACCAGTACACTTTTTTATGAGAAATGCAAAAAAATTATGCTGATATATTACAAACCTAAAATTTGCATATTATGGTGTAACTATCAAAACGATTTTCCACAAAATTAAAACATTGGATTCGATATCGTGGCAACAGAACAGAATTGCTTATGTATAAACTTTTAGGTTAGTGTTCTCATCACCATAAAACCGTCTCTAAAATCTATTTACAAAGTGTACACTTGGTAGAATTTCTTCTAAGCGAAAATCAATCAGTAAGTATTTTAATAAACACAATTTGAAATTTAGCCATCCAATAATTTATATACCATAAAATAGGAAAACTTTTTCAGCAGATTACAAGACATAATCCGAATTATTAAAAAAATATCGTTACAGCTTATTATATAAGCTCAGATTTTAAATGATTAACGTTAAGGACGATTTTAGTTTGCAGAAAATTTTTACAGGGTGAGTCACCATAGACGCGACGGTCCATAACTTCACAAAGGTGCATTTGTTGAAAATTTTGTAAGAGTCCTTTTTTGTGTATATTAAAAAAAGTCATAATTTGAAATTAGTTCCACTTGTACAGAATGTCCGAAAAAAAGATATATATCAAAGTTGTTTGATTAAATGGAATATCCCGTATGTTTTTACATTTTACAACCTGTGTTATGTATATGCAACTCCATCTGTTAAAAACAGCAAGACACGCTCTTTATTAATAGCGTTGTTCTTACACATTCAAAGACTGTATTGCCGTTTGTGCGTTCTAGTACCTGTACCAATATTAAATTGGGTCGCATTGGAACCAACTCGTCCATCCCCGCAACTATCACGTTAGCGACGTTTTGTCCTTTAATGTTGGTGGTTTCGTCAACAGAAACCCATAAGTCTTTGACATGCAATTCTGAACTGATGTCAGCTTTAACCTGATTATACACTGGCAATAAATAGTTTATTCTTAGGGTAGACTCCGCAGTACACTACACTGCTGTAGTTTCCATTAGGACAAGTTTGTAAAAATTATCTAAACTCGAATGTTAATATTATTAATTGTTATTTAGTATTAACGAATATTATCCATCACAAATTTAAAAAAAAAAAAAAATTTCTAGCATTAAATCGACAAATATTATGAGGAAGTGAAATCCGTACCTGGAATGACATATTAACATACGGGCCCTGGTAATGAGACATATTGGCAATTATTAAATTTATATTTACCAAATTAAAACAATTTGTCTATTTTTCTTTACTTTGAAAGTTTTATAACTCTATATAAAACTATTATTTTTTATTTCATAAAACCGATAGTAAGATAGATAAATTAGTAAAACAAAATAAATTTTAATTTAATTTTTATCTCTAGTCCGCACTGTACATTTTAAAATGTCACAAAGTAGTTTTGTTTATGATTTACTGATAATTTTTTGCCACTCGTTAGCTGAATTGTATTCCTAATATTGATAAAATTTACTTAAGAAAAATAACTGGACATCCAATATAATACATGAAAGAGATGGAATTATTTTTTTAAATATTCCCAACAAAAATAAAAGTTTTCAATATTTATAATTCAATAAAATTATATATGGCAAGGTACTTGCGTATTTTTTCAGTTTTGTGTCAAATCGCTGTGAACTACAATGTTTTAAAATTATGACCAACGATAAAGTCTTAAGTCTATAATTTCTACCACATTCAATACAGATAACAGGTTTAGCATAATAGTGTAAAGAACTTACTTTTGCATACCCAACAACATCTCGTGCTTTTCGATTTTTTAAACTATTGCCAATAACATTTAAAATCTCACTCTTATTACACACTTTTAAAAGAAGCAATTATACAGAGCGTCAGCGAACATAATGCATATTTTTAAATGGTATGTAGAAGGTGTCACTTGCAACAAAATATTTTAATAAACATTTTTCCTAACATTATTAGTTTACCCAAAAAATTCATTTTAAACATTTACCCGAATTTACTCAAATAAGCTCAACAGACTTTTAATAAAAATGTGTGTCATGTAACCAAGGAATATGTACCGGATGAATTATAAAATTATGTTAATTCGCAGATGTTTCGATAATTTAATAGTTCATTTTTATCCTTCGGTAAAGTAGTTTCAGTAATTCAGTGAATAATGGCATTTTATTCAAATCAAAAAGATCACGACATGCTAATTAATCAAATCTGCGATATTTTTACTAGTGTTCCAAAGATAGTTGGAAAAAGTAATGGTAGAAATCGTTCCAATATGTAATAATTGTCGAGAATACATTTTTCACTCTTCTAGATCCCCTGTAGTCGACCATTCTAAATATCTAGTACTAAATATCTGTACTAAAATAAAAACTTATTTTTAGAACCTTTAAAAAACCTTCGTTTATTACCTACGATTATTTGGAAAGATGTAAAGAACTAATATTTAATTCTTAGAAAACGGATGACTTTAAAAAAAGTTTTATAAGACATTTTATTCTACATACGTTAATAGGATTTATCCATAAAAATGTGCATTATTTTCGCGGACACCCTTTATATTCTGTTGCCGGTTAAATAAATCCCAGATAAATTGTTATTTGTACATTCCCTACTGAAATTGTAAATAAAATATTACTTATAAATAATACTCACGAGATCCATTGATAAATACCGGATACGGTTAATTCTCCTTTTTCACTCAAAGCATATTCTATCAATTCAGTGTAGGTAAACGGTGGTTTCTTCAGACCCGAATATCTGTAGGTATGTCCTTGACTTTTAACATCACAGGTTTTAATTACAGTAGGCATCTACAATTAATTTTGTATTATTTACTATTATTACATGATAAAAGAGTAGGACATTTAATTATGTAATCCACTAGACATTCTATTCTGTTTCTTGGGGTGGTCGTAAATAAATCAGTAATGTCCAAGCTGCTGACATTTTGACCAAAACGATAAATGATGTACATGCGTAATGTACACTAACGAGCAAAAACAGCGTCACTTCGAAATTATGGTGTACTTGTGTTTTATCTACAGGGTGTTTTGTATAAGAACCGACACAGCAGGGGCATGTAGGGAAACCTAAAATATGGTGAATTAACGCAACTTACCTTTATATTAAGTTGCACCCCTGAGAAGTTAAAGGCCTTGAAGTGGAGTTTCAAATTTCGAAAAAAATCAATAGCTCAATTACACTTGAACTTAGAAAAACCAAATTTACCACACGTTGTAAGTGTACTAAGAGTATTAATTGACAGTAAGTAGAGTTCAATTGTAGCATTCTAAAGGGTTGATAAGAGATGATGCACCATTAAAATGTGACAGATTATTTGACCCTTGGCGGATCTAAAAATGTATTACCTTATTTTATGGGGAATTTAATTCTAAAACTTTTCTTACTTTTAGAATTTTTCAAATAATCCAAATAACTAAAAACCTGAATTGTGGCTGTATTACTTAAAATCATCGAAAATTAAAAATTTGGCCATGAAATTAAACACTAACTTAACGAGGGTTGTTATTGCGGGAGTGGAATAATATCGACCAAATGTGATCGGTAACTTAATCGAAAGTATGCCAAGCAATCTTTAACGTAAGAGATGGCAATATACGATACTAGTGATATGTTTCTTTTTCATTTTTCCGTTCCATATTAAATTCAAGAAGAAAGAGACATACCTAGTTTAAAGCCTTAAATTTGTTGATTTTGAGAATAAATTTATTAAACGACAAATATCATTTGCAATTCAATATTGGATTTTCAGATCAATATACAAGATATATATAGTATGGTTACCAATTGGCAAATACAAGCTTAAAACAAAAAGAAATTAATAATAAGTGCATCATAATTTCGAAGTGATCTCATATAACAATGTCGCTATCTTAAACAATGCTCATATCGCTATCTTTATATATCTATCTATAGATATTTTTAGCACGATAGTTCAACATCTCCGTTATTTGTTATTTATGCAATAGTGACATTTTTTACGAATTATTCAAATCAATATATGTAATAGGTGGAAGACTTTACTTTACACAAGAATTACCATGATTGTAATTTTCTAACTTTAAATCGGTGAGATTCTAGTCTTTCGCTTCTATTTAGACCAGCTCTCACCCCTAAATAATGTTTGGAGTCCGTGTAGGAAGCTATTTGTGCTTTATAGGCGAGCAAACTGAATTTTTTCCAAAGCAATATTTTGAGAGCATGCTATTCAAACAAAAAAGATATTATGAATTTTCGTTTGAACAAGACAGGTGTGAACTTCTTAGGAAGGGTTTACTAAGGAAATACACTAATAATGAACAACCAATAACTAAACTATGAAAAATATTTTTTCTTCTATTCCTAAAGATTTTCATGGGTTCTATGAGTCCCTTAATTATTAAGAAATAGTAACATTGTATAAATATTTTTTATGATCTTCTTTAAAGTAATTATTTTTTTTTATTTTTATAGAATATGAAGAATCAGATCTTGTTTTGTAAAACTTCTTACTCCAATATATAAATTGAAACTTTTTTCTGTTTATTAATATTTTATGAACTAATTTCGATTAAATTCGATTAAAAATGACCATTCGTTCTTCTTGTTTTCTAATACTCTCATTAACAATAGATACAAAATGTCTGTTTATTAGTATTTTCTAATTTTTAAGAACTTATGATATATTTCGAGCTTTTGATTGATAAGAATAATATTTTTATAATCATATTTCATAAAACCAGTTTAGTTCTTTTTGATATGCTAATTTAAAAAAGGGGATTTCGCAGTTGAATAAAGCCTGGTCCCTCCAAATACTTGTTTAAAATCTCGTAAGAATATTTTCTTATCAATAAAATGCAAGACCACCACTGTCTAAATAAAATTTTATATAGAATTAAACAGGAGTCTGGGAATTCGATAAAAGAAAATTTTATAAATAATAATTTGCTTTAATCTTTCTAAAATCTAGAATTTAAAATCTAGAATTGTGGTGTTAATTGTCCATGGGCGATATAGCCTTCTTGGTGATTTCTGGATTCCGTATATTAATATATATAATATATAATATGTGCTATAAAAAAAGGGGGGGGAGGGGGAATATTCGTTTTTACATTTTAAGATATAGATGATAGTGCACTTTATCACAGTAATCAATTATCGTTTAGCCAATGACAAAATTAGTTATATAAAAGAAATTGTTCTTATGGGATTTCAAATTTTTGATCACTCTGTATGAAACGTTTTGGCTGCTAGTTACATCTAAATTAAAAAAAAATGTGATTTTTAGATGGCTGTAGATCCTTTATTAAACATAATAGACATAAAGTGTGATACATCGTTGAAATTAATTTATAAAAATGTGAAAATATACGGAGTGTTCCATTTTAAAAAACAAAATTTGTGTCTGGCACTGCGTTGCTGAACACACTGTATATTTGGGACTAAGTTTAAAATGTGAATCTCAAGACTGTCTACACTTTTTGTAAAAACTTTTTTTTCGTAACTTCAATAATAGCGGATATATCGTACTTCAACGCACTAATGCCGCACCCTGTATATACATTTTTTTCATTCAATCAATTTTAAATATGGCAAGACTGAACAATTTCAACTATATAACTAACTATATAGCCACCTAGGAGTAAATGGAGTCCCTATATTACAGAAAATTAGTTAAGTTTTTGGATCTCAACCTAGTGTAAGTATAACCTTAATTAAATTTTTTTTTTCTATTTATAACACATTGTGCCTTTGGTAATATTAATGTTAGAGCATAGGTTCATAAAATTAGTTAAATAGTTTACGTATAATGTTGGCTTCCTATATTCTGAGACAGGTGATTTATAAAACAAGCTGTTTTTAATTTTAAAAAAAGTAGGTGTTTTTTCTTATCAATTAATTTATGTTTGAATCATTCTGTAAAATCAGCGAGAGACAAATAATATTTTTGTGGTAAACCATTCACAGGTCTAAAAATATTTCATTTCCTTAATTATGGGTTTATTAAACATATGTATCAAAAAAAACCTTACGTGAACTATACGTGAGCGAAAAGGAGAAGCATCAGCTAATTGTTCCTCGTAGGTTCTTTGTATGTTGCGATTAATGTTTTCAACTCCAGAAACATCTGAAAAAAAGTGTTTTGAAGAGTAGATGTAAGTACTTGCTTTAGGCTATAAATAAATGTTTTTGTGTTTATTTTGTAAACAAAGTTAGTCGCCTTATTCCTAGGTAATGAATTTTGTAACAACAAAAACAGGTGAATTCAACAATTTATAAATATAAATAAATAAGAATTTGAAAACAGTAAAATATGATTTGAACATTACCTGGAACAGGAGGCAATTCTTGAATTTTGTAATTCAAAAGCCAAGAAAGATTTCCTTCAGTGCAATCAGATTCAATGCCACTGTCAGAGCCTCTTGGACTTGGAATAGTGACATCACGAGGAGAATCCGTTAAATCCGCATTCTTCATAGAAATATTCTGTAAGCCGCCAATATCCTTAGAATTAACATGCATTTCAGCTATTATATTTGGAATTTTATTAGTTGTATCCCAACATCCATTGACCAAAACTACCTGCAAGTTATTTTTAATTTATAATTTAATTAGTAGTTAGTAAATACAAAATACATTGCGGCTCAATGGTCTAGGGGTATGATTCTCGCTTTGGGTGCGAGAGGTCCCGGGTTCAAATCCCGGTTGAGCCCATTTTTTTTCAAATTTTTATTTTAAAATAAAAAATTAATGGTTTATTCGTTTTTAATTAAAATATTTTGAAAGTATCTTTTAGTGCTGAACATACCTCTTCTCCTTGTTCTTGCTTAATGTTATCTTCTCCTTTTATAGCAATTTGAGGAAAGCTAGTGGATACATTGTAATTCATTTTAGGGGTTGGAGTTTGTATTGTAGGTGGACCATAGGACTGGGAGATTACCCTTCTGCCATCCAAGGGGTTAAAATATTCAATTTTTATCGGAGTTAGATTCTGATCAAAACAGTTTCTTATTATAACTTTGTTATTCATTTTATATTCGGATTTAGTTTAATTAAAACGTTTTTTTAATATTTGCAGGAAAGATTCTCCTTTTTGATCAAGATCAATAGGAACGAAATGGAGTTTAAAAATATAGCAAAAATACCACAGAATTGAGATTTTACTTAATTTGACATTTCATGGCTTGGTAGGATTTACTTTTTAAACGATAAAGCTGTGTTATCAATTAAAAAAAGGCCTCGAATTTAGTTAATACATGAGTTTTGAAGATATTCGGCGTGTACCAAAAGTGATACACGGAACCACCCCAGAATGAATTATTAAAACAAAGACACAAGTTCAAATAAAGGGCAGAAACAACTGGATAACCAATATTTATTTATAAATAGTTATAAATAGTTCACAATGTTTGAAAATTTGAAATTTAAAAAAAAAGTGTTTTCGCCAAGAATAACGGGTGTGAACAAATGTAAAATGTTATTAAATTAATGTAATAGACAAAATTAGAAAAATACATTCATATTTTTCTTATCTCTACTATGGCTATATAATGTACTAAAAATAAAATTAAAAACGTTATTACAGACATTGTCTGTTCTCAATATTAATATAGCAATTTTAAATTGATATTTAACTTTTAAATACTATTTTCAATGTTTTCTAAGCTTCAATTTACACATAAAAGTAGACGGGCGGAGGTGCTGTGTGTTGCATTATGGTAATAGAAAATCACAAGACAAATTATAATATTTATGTATTTTCAAAGTTCAAGGCCAATTCCCACCTAAGCAGCACCGAGCAGAGCGACGCGACGCAGCAAAATGCTGCTTCCAATCGTCTCCATATAATCTCCAATATTGGCGAAACTGGTAAATTTGCGTTCGTCCTGCTGAAGTCACTTAAACAGCATATGAAACTCTCCTTCTTCCAACCTTGCACGAAATATCTACTGTCTGTTCCTCTTTCTCTTTTTCTTTTCAAATTCATGAGCTATACTAACTAAAAATACTATACTGTTTAATGAAGACGTAGGTCCTCCATTGTTAGTTTATACATAAGTGAATGACAGATTTGCTGCTTCGCTTGTCGGATGCTGATCTTAATCTGCTGCTTAGATGGGAATCGACCTAAAAGATTCTGCTTTGTTTATGGGGGAATTGGGCTTAAGAAAATTATAAAATCATTGATAATATAACGTGTACTCTGCATTTACGTTTACGTTTGTGTGTAACCTTGGAGACACTAGTGACTTCACCTGTCATTAAATTAAAAAAATAAGCTGATTTGTTCTTCAAATATAATAAACGTTTTTTGAGAAAATATTTATTCTTTTTCACATTATAAAAATACTGACTAAAATAGTAGTGTACATTTCACATGGTAGCAGCTTAAAACGAAATTCCTAGTCTACAACCCCCAAAACCCTTTGAACCAGATAAGGATCCGGCTACCGCATTGGCTAAATGGAAACACAAAATAAATCTGTATTTGACAGCTGCAGACCTGAGCACAGATACAGAAGCAAAACAACAGGCGATATTAGTCAATCTAATGGGAGATTACGGATTAGAAGTTTACAATACTTTAACATTTTAGACAGAACAAAGAAACGTTCCTATCATATTGGCAAAACTGTTGGAACATTTCATGAACCATATAAAAATTCCAGATCGAAGAATGGCTCGAACGATGGAGAATAAAAATGAACGAAAACAAATCCCAGCACATAACATTTACCTTAAGAAAAAGCCAATGCCCTCCGGTTACTATTAACAACATAGTGATACCCGTAACTTCTTGTATCAAATACCTGGGATTACACTTAGACTCTAAACTCAACTGGAGGGAACACCTAGCCAAGAAACGGAAGCAGATCAATCTAAAGTTCCGGGAATTATATTGGCTACTGGGAAGAAGATCGCCAGTCTCTCTACAAAATAAAATCTTAATATATATGACAGTCATCATACCCATCTGGACCTACGGAATAGAATTATGGAGATGTGCCAGCAAAACTAGTATTACTCTCATACAACGAGGACAATCTAAAATCCTTCGATCACTAGTCAATGCACCATGGTACGTCACAAACAAATTGATCCATCAAGACCTCAGTATTCCAACAATAGAAGAGACAGTACAAGAAAGAAGTCGTAACCACTACCTAAAGCTGGGCAGCCATTCTAACCTACTACTACAGCCACTAACCCAAGAACCAAACAACAGAAGACTGAAACGAAGCTGGCCAATTGATCTCAAATAAAGTGCAAGAGACCTTCTCACTGGAGAAGTCTCACCAGGATATTCCTAAGACCAACCTTATAGCCAACAGAATAGCTCATAGAAAATGTATTTTTAATGGCTTTTAATTGTACAATAAAAAAAAAATTCTGTAACTAATACTCCAGTATTTATACTTCCATATTTTCATTCAACCTTACCTGTCACGCTAGCCATTAATGCCAGTCAATATAGAGTGGGAGGCCATATAAATATATCTTCTAGCGGTAGTGCTAGGCTGCAAGAAATATTATTACTTATATGAACTATTGTGGATCACAAACTCTATTAGGCATAATGAAAAAACCTATAGAATTCGTAACTCCAGAATTACAAAGGCTAGTACTAGGCTCACTTAGATACATTACTCTTGAATATCTCTCAAGGAAAGAGCGATTCATCCCAGATTTTCTATCAAGATCTCCCTTAAGGACGCAAAATCGACGGATTATTTAGATGACTTCACGTCAAAAGTACCATTATCGCATCAGATCCAAAACGTCGCAAACTTTTAAACAGCACTGAAAACGATGAAAATCTTCAAATATAAGAAACGGTTGGCCTAAGCAAATAACCTTTCAAGAACTCAAATCCTATTTTAATTATAGAGATAAAAGCCTTGAGCTCGATGATTATCTATTTAAATGCAATAGATTAATAGTACCTAAAGAACACTGATATGATATTCTTACAAAACTATATTCAGTACATCAAGGTATTATATATCCTGTCAAAAGAAGCTCGAGTCTGTTTTTTGGCCTAACATTAATGAACAAATTTTAAATATGATCTTATTGTTAAAGGTATCGCTAAAATGTGACTATTTTTTAATTTTGACAACTATGTCAATTAATATGATAGATTAGAGATTTATCTATGGGTTAGACTTTTGAGTTAAAGTTGTTCAATTGTGTTGTATGTATACGAATTTTTGAATAAAGAAAATACCATTATTTCAAGAATCATGTACAATATTAATGGGTTATGGGCCCAGAAGCAAACAGAATATAGAGAAAGTAAAAATAAAAGTATATTTTTTTAATAAAGCAAGAGGAAACAAATTTACAAACAAAATGATGTCCACACATGACAGAATTATTAAATGATAAAAACATTAATAATTGAAAATTCCGAATTGAAAGAAAAAGACGAAAATAGAATACTAGATATAGTAGTACAAGAAATAAATGTTGATGACTTAAATACAATCGAAAAGGAAGCAATACTAAAACGTGATTCCAAAGCAAAGTGTCTGATTGTTCAATTTTTAGACGATTGTCAGTTAGCAAATCTGAGATAAGAAAATTGCATATGAAATGTGGCAAGCATTTTAAGAAATTTATGAATAAAAAGTTATACAGAGACAATTGTTTTTGAAAAGGAAGTTATTAACTATGAAGTTCAGAGACACTGGATAATGTTATACTAGAATATGAAGAAATACTAATAAAATTAAAACAAGTGGCGTGAATCCACAAGAAAAAAATCTAATTTAAAATCTATTATTAACCTTAAATCTTATGAGATAGTTGTAACCGTAATTGAAAATTTACCAGTAGAATCAATAATCTATGAAAGTGAAAAAAATAAACTAAAAGCTGGAGAAGAAAAGAGAAAATTACAAATTGTAAATAATCGCTCAGAAGATGTAAACTCAGATGAAGCTGCGTTTATAGCAGACGGTTGTTTTAGATGTGTGGAAAAATACGTAATTTTAAAAGAGAATGTAAAGTAACACAAATAAGTAATCAAAAATTCAGAGATGGTCAATCATTCGGAGATGGTAGACATTCATTCAACAGAAGTGGTCAATCACACAGAAGAAGTCAGTCATATAGAAGTGGACAGTCACATACAGCTGCGATTCAATAATAATAATACTGAAATTGAAAAGCAAGCAATATTTGCTGAATAAAATGAAGAAAATCTTGAAGAGTGGAATCAAAGTATAAGTTTTCTTGGTAAAACTTATAAGGAGGTAAGTACAAGTAAATACAATAATTTACATTTTTATATAGACAGTGGCTGTACTGACTATTTGGTAAACAAAAAAGAATATTTTGATAATTTAATTATTTTAAAAGAGCTTATAAAAGTAGCTGCAGCTAAGGATACAAGTTATGGGTATAGGTATGGGAAACACAAATGTTTGTAGTATTGTAAAAGATAGGGTTATTCAATGTACAATTAAGAATGTTTTGTATTATCTAAGAAAAAACTTGTTATCTGTTAAGAAATTAGAGGCTTCCAGAATTAAAGTAACATTTGAAAATGGTCCAGTGTAGCTATATATGATTTACATGAGAATTTAATTGGTATAGGACATTGTAAAAACTTATATGAAATTTCATTTAAAGTTTTTAATAATGAATGTTTAAGTGTTGAAAATCAAAATACTGAAATGTTAAAATGGTGCCAAGGATTTGCACATATTAATTTTGAAAGCTTAAAATATTTATTAAAAAATAGGATGGTAATAGGCATTGATAAAAATATGAATATGTCAAAAGGTGTACTTTTGTGAGTCTTGTGTTGTAGGAAAGATGTCAAGGTTGCCTTTTAGAACGAGGGAAAAAAGTAAGAGATTTTTGAAATTGTTCCCACAGATGTATGTGGCCTCTTACACACCAGAACTTAACAGCAAGGCAGAGCGTATGAACCTTACTTTAGTTGAACGTAGTAGAACTATAATAAAACAAGCAAATATATCAAAGGAGTATTGGGGTGAAGCAATAAGAGTATCTATATATATTATAATTAGAAGAAGAAATTTGGTACGGAAAAAGCCTGATGTTTCTAATTTAAAAGTTTTTGGTTCCGTGGCATATAGTTATATATCAAGGGATTTATGGCTTAGTGCAATGGAAAGAGAACTAGATACAATTAACAAAAATAAAACTTGGGAATTAGTGGACAAACGTAATGAAAATTATAGATACTAAGTAGATATACACTTACAAACTCTGATACAAACAGGTAGAAGGCATGATTGGTAGCTTGTGCATTTGCTCAAGACTTGTATAAGGAGCTTGATATGTTATATTCACCCGTTGCAAGAATGAATATAATCAGGATCAGACTAATAGAATGGCACATACAAACACTTAAAGGTCTAGTGATAAAATCCTAGTACAAGCACCCATATATCATTGTATATTGAGTATAATAGCACCCTCAAGTAGGATATACCTTCTCAAGCGGAATTATTGATTAGAAAAAAGTTTAACTCCTCAATCCCAATGGCGAAAAGTGTATTGAAACCTCTATTTAGTACTGAACTAAATTTGGAGACTCTACCTAAAAGAATGCTAAGACAGGAAAAATACTACAATAATATATCTACCATACTTAACTCCGCAAGATTACATAGTTATCCAACAGGGAACCAGAATGTGGGTTTCCGGAGAAGTTGCAGTTAAAAATAGATTCCGCAGAGCTACATAGTTAAGCGGGAAGATTGGGAGATTATACCGAAGAAATAGGATACACCTATAAGAATTTATATTTCGATACACGCCAAACATCGCAAAAGGTAGAAAATCCTACAAAAAGAAATAAATCTCCAAATGACAAGGAAGGGATAATAGATCTCCCCAGTTCCGTAGAGAAACTGTTCGCCAAAGAGACCAGAATCTCCACGACGGGAAGAAAATTTGCCTAAAACTTCATCTTAGGGTAGGAAAATTAAACCTCCAAGCAAATTACAAGACTGCAAAATTATAAGTTACCTAGTTATTTGGTATATTATGGTAAGTTAGCTCACGTTGTTCTTTTGTTTTGTTTTGTTTTGTTTTATATAAAATTTTGTCTCAAAGAAGACCGTGTAACATGTACATCTGCGTTTACGTTTACATTTGTGCGTAACCTTTGAGACATTAGTGACTTGACCAGTCATTATATAAAAAAAGATAATCTGTACTTCAAAGATAAAGTTTTTTGAGAAAAATATATTGTCTTTTTCACATTATAAAACAACTGGCTAAAATAGCAGTGTACATTTCACAGATAACAGTGTAGACAATGATTTCTACATAACATCTGGTAAGCATGAAGTGCAGTGCAGTGCAGTGCAGTGCAGTGCAGTGCGTAAGGACATGATAATGCCAACCTCACAATGCTACTAACCGCACCTCCTAGTGAATTATACAACCATGGTTGCTTAACACTATATAACGTGTTTTTCCAGCGGCTTCTGGAAAAAGCAGTGGTTACAATATGGCGCTTTCGGTGAAGCCTCGGGCGCCATTTTTCTATTTTCGTGGAGAACACACGATCCCTTAAATTAGCAATATGGGTGCCTAGGTAGCAGCAGTGGTCTGATTGAAAAGTTACCAAAATGCTGAAATTAGTGGAAAATAGTCTTTAATTGGTTTCCACTACGATTCCTGGAGACCGGTGCTATATTTAAAATTACTAAATCAACTGTACTCTAAATAAAAAAAAACGGAATAAAAATTTTAAAATAAAAATTCGTTATATTGAGTAGAAACATATTTACAATGAATTAAAGAAAGCAAATTAATATCTCAGAGCCCACCCAGTACGAATTCTATCCCAATGGTCACAAGCAGTAGTTTTGCCGGTTAAAACGAATTAAAGAACGGAAAAAAAATTAATAAATTTAAATCTGAACAAGTTATCAAACGGGTATTTAACGAAAAAAATCAAATTATATTGAAAATCAAGAACCAAATTTAAACATTAAAATCAAATATCAAAAATCAGGTAACAAAATGTAACACTGAAAATCAAATATCAAAAATCAGCAAGAATATCCGGAGCCATAAAATAGAGGCGTATCAGATGGGTAATGCCTTGAATATTGAATAACATTCTCCATTAATGTCAAAGGTATTTGAACGTATATTTAGTTTGCTGAATATAAAACTATGCTTGATAGAACCCAGAAGTTTATTTTATATTTTTGCCATCATTTTATTCGTTGACAAGTATTTTGAACTGACATAATTCATCTTAACAAAATCACAAATGAAAGACTATCTCTACTATATCTGTTATTTGATGAAGTTGAGCTATTGTCGAGTCCTTGTTTATATCTAAACTGATGATCAGGAGTAATAATGGTTCTTTGAATTAATGGTTTCATTCTTTTAAGCAAGACTTTTTCAAATAACTACTAAAAAAGTGAAATCGGTCTATAAGATTTTACTTGATGTGGTGGTTTTCCAGGCTTTGGTAATATGATGACCTCTGATACTTTCCAGCTTGTAGATACTTATTTTAATCTATAGGCTGCATTGAATATACGAGTATGTCAGCATTACAACATCTTTTCCAAACAGCTGTTTCAATATTTCTCCGTTGATTAATCAAAGCATGTGCTTTTTTTTGAACTTAAGTTAGATTTTATATCTTCTGCCACTTATTTTGAAGGAACAAGAGAGATTTCATCGAATCCAATTTCCATTATATTCAAGATTATTATTTTCTATTAAATGAGCTGTGGAAAATTCCGTTGTTATGTGATTAAATCAGCTATTTTGTTCATTTTCTTCTTTCCATTCTTTAATAGGATATAACGATTATTCAAATTCTTCATCTGCTGTTAAATTAATTAAAAATGATATCAAAGATTCATCATTTAATTTACATATTTCCTTGAAATAAAATCATGTAGTAAGTTTGGAATTTTATTTGTATCAGTTAGCCAGTATTTTGGTTTCCCTGTAGAATGAAAATTATTTCCTATTTCTATGATGGTTTTTCTTAGGTCATTTCCTTTATCAATTATTTACCTTGCTCCTCAGTCGATATGTTTATCGTTAAAGTCTCCTCCTATTAGAAATCCTTCACCCATATGTTATAAGAATACTTTGTAGTAGTCCTATTTTAAATTGTATCTTGGTATACAGTACACAGCAACTATGATTCCATTTTATTTAGTCTATTTTAATAATCTGGATTTCTGTAGTTTGGTTTTAGATAGACTTCATTGTGATTGATGGAATCTTTAATGATAATTGCGCTTCCTCCTTTTGCTTGGTTGTCTGAGTCGGGATTATGATAATCTTTAAAGCTCTTTAATTTGATATACGATTGATTCGTTAGATGTGTTTCTGATATCAGATACACGACAATACTTTGCATATTTAAAAATACTTCTAATTCATATATTCTTATTTAGAATGCCATTGGCATTGAATGTTCATATTTTTAGTCTGGTTTATTCAATAATTGCTTTTTGGAACTATATCAAATGCTCTAGCTTCCAAGAGGTCAAATCTTTCTCCTATTCGGATCGTAATTTACATAATTCGTTGCATCATCTGGTGCAAAGATGACTTTTCTATTGATCGGGGTTGGTTTTATTGTGCTTTGCTTCCCTGTACAACTATAAGAGACTTTCTCATTTGTTTTTCTGGATGTAAAATTTTGGCTTAAGTGTCTGTTTTACTTGACTTTGTTGCTGCTTTCTTTTTTGTAATTCCTTGGTGATGAAACACCGTCTATAATTTGCTGAGTGTGCTTTGGTATGTTCTTTGGTTGTGTGCATTTAACGCCTACTGGATTCTTCTGGAAAAACCCTTGAGTATGCCCATTTCTTGCACAGTGGAATTAATTTTCCTGTTTTCAACATTTCTATTTTGATTTTCTTTTAGACAAGTAATGATCTCTCCTGTTTGATGAAATATTACAATAAATAACAATTTTATATATTAATATTGGTCATTTTGTTTTTTCAGTTTGTTTTCTACAGAAATTATATTAAGTCATCTCTGTTATATGTGTTACTCTTTCTCGTCTATGTCTCATGATGGATGTAGATTTCTGACTATGGCTCTTATAGGTCTTTCTTGTTTGTTTTCATAAGTAGCCCATTGTTGTTTGGGTTCGTTCATAGATTTTGTTAGTTTACGATACTCTCTCTCGTTAGTAAAATTTTCGCTTAATCGTCAGTGTAGCATTTAATTTAAATTTTTGGATTGTAATTATCTACTTGGTTTATTATAACTGGAGGTGGCTTTTTTTCTTTTGGAGGTTCTTGCTTGTTTTGTCGATTGTTGTTCTTATCTAACGTTTCTTTAATTATCTCGGACGACGACTGAGTTTTACATTTTTTGTTTTTCGACAGTAACCATGCAGTCTCTCGGTTAACTAATTCTTCCTCAGAACTGACGTGAGTTATAAGCACTATTTTGATTGACATTTGGCAATTTGGGTTTTTAGGGTATGTATTTCTTATAGTGTTTTTAGTTGTTGAAACTCTATTATTTTTTGTCCCGCAATCATTTGATTTGACTACAAAAACGGGGGAGCGTGTCTTAGCCGTTTGTATGATAAAGAAAAATCACAGAATGGTAACCTAATCTAATGTTTTTAATTGTTTAAAAAATTGTTACATTTTTATTTTTATATTTAAGATTGTTCCTTTAGTTTAGTAAAATGTTTCCAGGTCTTTCATTTATTTTTCTTATTTGTAGTGCTACTTCGATTGCCATTTTAACTAATATCTACTTATGTTTGATTTTTAACTAGATGATCATGCCATTTCAGTTATCTTTTATCTTTTATTACCTCATAGTTTATTTCCCTTCTTATTTTTTCATTCTTCCTTAATCCGTTTTACTTTTTCAGTTATTTTACTTTGGAATTTCAGTTCTATCGCTTCTGCTACTATGATATTCTCTTCACGATTCTTTTGGGGAGTACATCATACACTTACGATACTTATGTCAATAATGGTATAGATATTGAACTATACAGAGTGTCCGGAAACTCACCTGGTCATCGAAAACTTCAGATATTGGACGTAAACTTTATTTTATTGTTTGTTATAAAAAAAACTCTTTTGAAGTTGCTATAAACAAACCTTGCATAATTTTCTGTTTAACTAAAAAATAAATGAACAATATCAAAATATCTGTTGTCTTCCTCTAATTCAAAAGATTGTAATGGCAATGATAAATTCTGAACTTTTTATATAACGCGCTCTAACTCTGTATTAAGATTATCTAGATATGGATGATTATTTTTAATAGTGACATTTGGTTAGTGGCACCCTCTAGGTCTCGGTATGCAAAATTAAAAAGATATCCCTCGTAAAGTGAATAAAGTGGTATTAATTTTATTGTCCAAATTTAAAGCTTAATATCTTTTTTCAATTGCAAATAAAAAAATCTATTCTTATATATCTAAACATATATCTAAATATACGTTATTCTGTATAAAAATATATTTTTTAACATTTGAAATAAAAAAATAAGAATTTTCATCCCAAGCCGTTACTTACAAACGCGTATAAAGATCAGATGAATCTTAAAGCAAAAATTTTCTCAAAATTATGTTTGACAGAGATTTACCGGACCCATTATCCAATTGAAACAACACTTTGTATTCTTTTCTGTAAATAGTTATAATCTCTACTTTTTTCAATACTTCAGTAACCTTATTTATTTATTTATTTATTTGCAATTTTTCTAATTTTCTAATTTTATTCGGCATTACATTTTTCTTTCATCATTTTTATAATTCTTTCTAATTTTCTAACAATTATTTTAACGAAAAAAAAATATGACAACACATTTAGTTAGAATGGTCTATAGAAGTATACTTATTTCATAATTTAATTAGTTTATTTTTAAATATTATATTTTTGTAAGTATTTGTTTATCGTTATCTACTGATTCATAATATTTACATTTATTACATGAATTATGTATGATATACATAGGTATTTAAACTTCATTCTGCTTTCGACTAGAGAACTCTTATAAACAAGGATTAGAGAGTTTATTAAAATAGACACAGCGATAATAAGACTTTTAAAAAAATAGAAATACAAGAAAATGAAGACGACTAACAGAATAAGAATTTACCTAACAAGGGAAGCCAACACAAGAATAAAATTTTGCCAGAAGAAAGCAGAAATAATGTAATGGAATAAAGTATGACATTTAACTCATAATAGATAGGAACGGATTAGGCTAATCAACTAAAGAAATAAACGATTAACTAAAAAAATAATCGACAAACAAATATATAGAAAATAAAAATGTAGAAAAGATAAATATTAAATAAATAATCCCGAATAAAAACATAATATCTAGAAAATAATTATTAAGTAAAATATGGCTGAATATAGAAGAAAATAAATAAAAAATAAAGAAAATGGAAGTGGAAAAACGGAAATTATATCAAAAATTAAGTATCATTTTGGTACAGTTTATGTTTTGTTAAAAGTGGTTCAAAAATAAATCATGCATTTAAAACAAGTGCATCCTATAAAAAGTAGTGATTTTATAGTATTCAGTTTTGCAAACCTTAACTCTTTCTATTTAAATATTATGTGTATATTCCAAATAGTAATATTTATTACCTTTAACAAAAATTTGACGTTCACAAAAGTCACTTAAAAAAATTAAAAAGGTGCTTGTCAGCGTTTCTGAATATTTGCTTACGGTTGATTTAGCTACGGTATCAAGTTGTTTTCAAATAGCACAAAATAGTGGCGCGAGCTGCAGTAATCAACCCCACTATTACAATTATTCAAAAAGGCGCAGCCGTGTTTCGCTTTCTGAAATCGTTTCAAAAAATGTGTTTGTATCGTATCCTCTTACAAAAAATGTAAAAATTAATATCGAATATTGGGAAATACAAAGTAGAGGTATAAGTTGTTTTTCCAAGTAAATATTTTCTCTTTCTTCCGGTTATTCCAAAAAAACTTACTAAAATGAAATTCATACTTTTTTTATTTACTAATCCAAAAATTAATAGACACCTAAAGTTTTTTATTAATGAAACTTATTACTGAAAACTTTATAATTTCCACATGTACTTATCGGGAACGACGAGAAGCGCCTCAGGGATCAAATTATTATTTTTCTTGACGTACATTTTGTTTAAAGGAAAACTTATGTAAATCTAATCTAATCTGAAGCGAATTTAACCATTTGACTTCGCACTGTATTAATATGGAAGATACGTTTCATAAAAGTTAAATTTTTGTTTTTTTGTCTAGAATTAATTATTAATCAACCGGTTACAAATCTGTTTGAACGCAGTGGGAGGTAGGAGTCAATTTGAGCAGTTTTTATAAATATTTTAGGTATTACTTATTTAGAAGTTTGTGTTTATAGTTGTTTATCAGTTAAAATTATATTTTTTAAAACGCTTATGACTTTATTTTTTCAAATATTGCATAGTTAAGGAGGGTTTTTACTGAGCTGTCAAACAGAATAAATAATTAATGCTAAAAGACAAGGCATTTTCTAAATTTTAGTTTTCTTTAACATTTAGATACATTGAATGCATTCCTCTTTTCTCATTCAGAAAATCTTGTAACGTTATTCAAACAGTAGCAATGGTTATAACTCGACAAATTTGGCTTAAATCAATATGGTTAATTCTTTTATCTGCGTTATTTTTATGTCATCTTTTCTTCCAAATGTGAGTATTTTTTCTTCTATTAAAATACAACACAGTACATTTAAAATGATATACATGTATGTAGTTGTTAAAAAAATTGTTTGGTATCTTTTAGACACCAAATTTCATGTCGTATATGGTACCTCCACCTTTGCTATGTTCCGTAAGTCAAAAACATCCTTTGCAACATCTAGGGTGCTATTAAAGCACTGACACCCAATGTGATTGAGTACAAACTGGTTTGGAACTAAATTTAAGCCCTAAATTTGCAATGTATGCCCATTAAAGTGGTATGTGTCCTAATATGGTTTTAATAAGTAAGACATGACGAGATAGAAGTCAAGAAAAAGCTAACGTTTTACCCTTTCAAAATAGACAGAAAGTAACTATTAGAGAGAAATTCCCAGCTTGCTCGCCTAGAAAAAGTTTGTTTGCAATTCTTCAAAAAGTAAATTCTTTGTGTTTGAGGTGGTATGATGCTTTTGATTTGTTTGTTTTATTTTATTTTTTAATATTTTTAGGAGAATCGGAAGTTTAACTTTGTATCATAGATTTTATTTCTAGATTGAGTCCTAATTACTCAACTTTACCAAAAATAAAAGTTTAAATAACGTGTAGGATGATAAATTCTAGAAACATTTTGTTGTGGTTTTGTATTTATGAATTTTTTCTAGAATCACTTACAAAGACACTTAACAATGTGCTTATTCTGCAGAAAAAAAAATTAACTTTTACTAATTTTGATCAATAGTCAACAGTTTTTATGCAAGAAATGTTCACATTTAAGAAAATTGTAATTTGCCAAATTACAGTTTTCTTACTTCAAGTCCTAAGTATCTCATTTAGGTTATACATATAATAGAAAATTATAAAATTGCTGCTTATTTCAATTTATGAATGTTTAAAAAAATATTAGCAAAATATTGGTAAAATGGTTTACTAAAATTACAGAGCGATATAATTTTTTTTTCATTCTAGAAGAAACTCTCGCAGGCACCATTCGCTTATTGTCTAATGCGTGAAGTAGTGTGGGATTCTAGTAGGGATGTGCAAGATTAACCTAACCACTAAAACCCTCTCTCCTTTTTTCTTGTATTCCTGTATTATTAATCGATTTCAGAGGTACTAGGTATTTTTCTATCGTTTGTAAATAATTAAAATTATGTGTAAACGCAAAATGCTTCATAAATTAATAACTCTCTGTATCTCCGGAACCGTCAATTTGCGGACCCATGTTTATTAAGACTTTTTGACTGTTTTGATCCATACTATACCCTGTTCAAATATTCGATCTTTTTTTAACACTCGGTATAGCTATGTAATTTTTTAACTTATATGTTCACAGCTATTTCCCTCCAGTTCCGGATATTACCATCTGTAATGTCTTCCATAATCCAGTTATGCCATCTCTTTCTTCTCTTTTTTCTTATTAGGCCTCTCCGTACTGATATTTTTGGCATCCTATCCTTATGTAACCTTTCTACATGTCCTAGCTATCGGACACTTGATGATCTTGAGTATTTTAGGGTCATTGTAAAGCTCCTCCAGTTCTTTGTTGGACCTTCTTTTTCATCCATTTCCTGTTTTTTCCTCCTTAGATTCCCTTAATATCTTTCTCTCCCATCTCTCCATCATGGCTTCTTCTGAAGTTTTTTAATATCCATGTCTCGCGCATGCGTTGCTGTGAGTCTTATTACAGTTTTATAAAATCTTATTTTTCTTGTCACACATTCCGATTTCATCAGCAACCATAAGTTTCCGTACTTTTGGTCATTTTGGCGATTCTGGCGTTTGTCTATTACCACTCCCAGGTATACAATATTTCGGCCCTTTCGATTTTATATTGTTTGACGTCTAATATCGCAAAACATTAATATTTCTTTATTTTATGTATTTCCCATAATCCTGTACTTAGTTTTTTTGATTAATTTCTAAACTAAACTTTTTTGCTTCCATTTCCAACTTAGTTATAACTTATAACATTTTTTAATTCTTTTTTAGATGTTAGTATTAAAGCTACGTCGTCTGCAAAGACCAAACATTGTGTTTATTATTAAAAATTATTCTTTCCTTTTTTAATTGCTTATTTCGTATAATGACTTCTAAAACCAAGTTGAATATTCTTTAAACCTCTTCCATAGCACTTCGTTTTTTGTTTTCTCTGGTGACATTTTTACCAGCCTGATTATTTTCGTTAGTATACCTAGTTCACTTATTACATGCTGGTTCTATTTATCCTATTATGGGCTTGTTTGAAATATATGAACAGAGCAAGGCGTAAAGGGTTACTTTGCACTTATAGCATGTTCGTTTGGATTTCTTTTAAGATGAAAAATTGGTCTGTTATCGATCTGTTGGTTCTAAAACATGCTTGATGTTCTTCCAATCATTGTGTAAAGCAATGTCCCCGTAATTTTAACAAAGGAGTTTGTCACTCTTTTTGGGTATCATGTATATTATATTAACGCTTTTCGCCTTTCTACGGGCATTCCTTTCTCCCATACCATTCGGGTTAGTTCATACTTCCCTTTCTGTAACTGCTCCCCTCCACATTTCAGCATTTCCGCTATAATTTCATTTTCCTTTTGTTTCTTCTTGTTTTTGAGAGCTGCGATTATGTTTTTTATTTCTTCTACATTTGAAAGTTTTATAGTAATATCATCATCTTCAAGATCGAGACGTACTCTTTCTTCTATTTGATCCGCTTCATCTCCATTTAATAGTTTCTGAAAATGCTCTCTTCATTACTTCGTCTCGTTCATGTATCACTGTCCCTTCCTGTTTTAAGGTAGCTATTTGTGCTTGTATTATTACTTCTTTTATTTGGTCCCATATTTTTCCACTTGTGTACTTTGATGTTGTCTTCGTATATGCTGAACTAATATTTTTTTCAGTTTTCGTATTATTGTAAGATGCTTTATATTCAGTATTATCAAGGCGTCCAGAAAAAAAAACCAATCATAGTTCACCGTTATTGTCTACCACAATTCTCTGCAGAAACCAGAGGCATTCCAGTATTAAGGTCATTGCATGTTATAACTTTTGCAACACGAATGTACCGTACAAGACCAAGAAACCTAACCTAACTAGTTACAACGAGTACATTCTCAAGAATTTTTTGGTAAATGTCTAGAATTTTCGGGAACCTTCGAGAAAGCCAGAAAAGGATATGTAGAAAGTGATAGTAGGAAATAGTAGTGAAGTGTCAAAGTCGTAGCGAAACAGAACCACTGCCTATTTACGTCTTTTTTTTAATAGCACTAAGATTCGTTCCATTTCAGCCAGACACCCTGTGATTATATTTAATAAACACATTCATACAACACCCCATGTCTACACCGGAACTCGAAACCGGGAATCCGGGAACCCGGGGAACCCCTATTTACGTTAGCTTATATTTATATTTACATGCAGTTCTGTAAAGTTTACCTATCAAATGAAGTTAGTTAAACCCACACGAATGTTACAATATTAAAAATGTGAGAACACAAATATTTACTTTTATATTTTATTTAAATTATATTAATAGCTAGGTATAAACAATAACAAAAAGAAAACTAGAAAGGAACCGACAAATTATATAAGGAATAGCTGTAATATACGTGTGGAATATTTGCTTTTATGTTTGTCGTAAAAATTTGTAGAATCAAACTCAAATGAGACGGGAAAAATATTTTTTTTTGTAATTGAGAATTTGTAACTGCTTCCAAAAACCTTTTCAATTCGTAATAAGTAAATGGTAAATAGTAATAAAATTGATAAAAGGAGTTTCTATAAGTATCATTCGATTGAAGATCAATCGCAATCATGTGTAAATTACTCGGTACCCTACGTCCTCAATATAGTTTAAAAAGGGGTTTGCAAAAGTCTTCAATTTGCAAGAAATCTTCTCGTACTAACAAAATCTATTGTTGAACTGATTTTGTAACTGCATTAAAAAGGATTTTATTTTATTATTTTTCCAAAGAAAATGTATTCCAACTTCCTCGACAACTTTTTTACAATTCGAGATATAGTCCAGGTTTTTTCGTCAATATGTTTTGTTAAGAGCTTGTTTTTTATTTGAAATGCCTTTACGTCTTTGTACATATCATTTATTAATATGTGTTTTTCATCAGCATATTTAACTCATGAGTGCTACATAAAGAGCAGTGCTTCCTTTCCGTTTTTTCCGTTACTCTTTCGCGAATGTCACATTTTAATTTTGGCGCGGCAATAAAATAATTCAGTAATAGGAATAAGGACTTTTATTTAAAAAAAAATTCCGAGCCGCCGTGTATCAACTGATACTTTTGAAAGGATTTTAGAAACTGACACACTCCGCGCCATCTGCCAACTAAAAGAAAAATAAGACAATGGCGTTTAGCGGTATCTTTATTGAGATCTCTGCGCATGAAACACATGTAAATGACAGTGAGTGGTGCGAACATAGTTGACAGGTCTACTGATTACACTTTCATCCACTGATGCCGATAATACCAATGTTTGGCTTGCTCATCAATTTTGTCTTTTATTTAACATGCTGATTTTTGATTTTGCCACATTCATCAGCAAACTTCGAAAGAGTTTTTTAAAACGATAAATGTAATGAAAATAAAACAAACAACAGGCTTTCGACTGTAGACATTATTGGTTATTTGCGTACCAAAAGTTATATCTTAGAAGAAACAAAAATTGTCTTAATGGTCCTTTCCAAAACAACTTATTAGATATGCAAAGAAATACAGGATGCTCCTTAAGTAATTGTACATAGAAGTACAGTAGAATCCTCACTTTAAAATATTACGATTTGAACTAACTTGCTTTAATAAAACGTTGATAATAAGAGAGATACAGGGTGTTAAAAGTGAAACTTTAATTTTTATTTTTCATAATAACTAACGGTTTTTGAAATGTATACATAAATATTTTGTAGAGGTCGCTACATAGGCCATACTTGTGTAAAAATGCAGTAGTATCTGCGCTAATATTTTTTTTACAGTAATATTATTAGAGTATTATAGGAGTTAACATAAAAAATGTGTATGGCACTAAAATGAGGTCCTAATTAGGAAGGCAATAAATTTTATTTACTAAACAAATTAAGAAAAGACTAAGCTAAATAACATTATAACTTTAATCGTAAATAAAGTAAATGTTTGATATGTCCAACATTGTCTTCGATGCATTTGTCTATACGTTCCATAAAAGATCGTCTCATATTAAATAATATCATTGGGTCAAAAGAAACTGCTGCTCTATTTATTTCTACCCAAATTTGGTCGCGGGTATTTATGATATCCTTATAAACAAGTTGTTTCATTGTATCCCACACACCGAGAGGATTAAAGTATGGGCTACATGGTGGTCAAAGGAAGGGCTACCACAACCAATCCAGCGTTCAGGAAAGTTAGTATTTAAATGGGTTCTGACTTCTCTCGTATAATGTGGCGATGCACCAACTTGCATAATCCACATATTTTGCCTTAAATTCAGTGGCAATTCTTGCAACAAATCAGTGAAGTCATTTTACAAAAAATGTAAGAAATTATCACCATTTAAATTATAGGGTAACTCGTATGGCCCTAATAAATAGTTAAAGTTAAAGAATATTGAAACAATAATGTTCTGTCAAAATCATTCCTGACGTCCATCTACTACGTTAACATTTTTCGAAATTAATAATTAAATAAGAATCATACAGCTGATCACTTAAATGAGAAGATTATCTTTAAAACCGTTAAGTTTTGGGGTTATTAACAAGTTTACTTTTTTGTCAAAATGATGTGGCTTTAATATTCTTTTACAAGACAAGAGCAGCAAAAAGGTTTGGCGTACATTTATGCCACAAATGTGGCCTATATAGTGCCCTCTACAAAATACATTGAAATAGGTACAAAATTATGATTTCTCATACCCAAAAACCCCCACTACCAAATATTTATGTATACATGTTAAAAAACGTTAAAGTTATTGTGAATAACAAAAATTAAAATTTCACATTTAACACCCTGTATCTCTCTTATTATCATTTTATTAAAGCAAGTTAGTTTAAATCGTAATATTTTAAAGTGAGGACTCTACTGTACTTCTATGTACAATACTTAAGGGCCACACTGTACATAAAAAACACTGAAGATGACTTAACGGATTTTTGGATAACCACCTAGTGAAAGAAATAAAATTGACCTGGCAACGCTGTCAGCAAGTGGCAGTAATCAGTAATGTCACTAGATATAGTTGGTATCTGTCAACAAGAATAATAATTAGATATTTGTTATTATACAATAATTAATGTAATTTAAACATAAATATGGCTGCTGCTAGTAGTGAAGATTCGCCAAATACACCTGTTTTAGCTGTTAATACTTGTTTTATTCCGGAAAGAAACGATAATGGATCCAGATCACCTTCATTATCATCCATAAATAATTTTCAATGGACAACTGTTTTGGTTTCAAAACCTGGTCATAGAAAGGGAAGGAAGCAAAAAGGTTTGTAAAATAAATATGCATTTTAATACTTTTATTACATTAAGTGCACTTGTCTTACTATAAATAATTTTGTAGGGGGTGGTTTTATAAAATTACATGTTCCTATGTTTATATTCTATTAACAGCTGTTTCATTAAGTTTAGAAGCAATTAATTTGTTAAGCAATATTAACAAAATATTTAAATATGAAAGATAAATTATATCTATCTTGAATTTGCACAGTATTCTAAAGCTTTTTTAAAATCTATTCTCTGTGACTGTATAACGTTAGTTTATTTATCAGGATATTTTACCCTACATAGCCTCTCTGGAAAATCCCTTTGTACTATAGTAAACTCTATGGCATGCTATGTAAGAAAAAAATATTCGTTGTTAATTAGAAAATCGACCTATCTAACTAATTTTCAAAATGTTTTCCGTCAAAAAATTTTCCATCGCTGCACACTTTACATCAATTGTTCTAATTGTTATCTCTTAAAACATTTTTTTTATTCAAGTGTTTAATAATACGGAACATTGTATCATGTAAGAAGTTTTGTAGAAATAGCCTATTATTATACTAGTACAAAAAATAATTAATTTTATTACTAGTACAAAAAGTATCCATAGCAACGGATTAAAGAAAATATATCTATGTAGCTTTAATTTTTTAGAACTGTCATTTTGATATTTAGGGTTGAGTATTTTTCCACGTTACATAACTTATTTTAAAATCATTAACGCAACTCTAAGCGGAGTGATTCTCACCTCAACTCTAGGATCTCGTTTTCTTTTTATATATCGGCATAGACTACAGAACAATAACAACATCAAACATTTTAACGCCTTCTTGCGGAAATAAAAACTGTATTGCAAAGTGTGACACTAATTTTAAAAGCATTTAAATATCAAAAATAGTTTTGTATTTTGTTATAATGGTGATATCGGTTTAAGTCTTCTATATTTGATAGCTGCTGTAGGTACTCGGAAATTAATTTACTTGTTTACTTAAAATTACTATTTAAGTTTAGTTTGCAGTAATGGATATTTAGTTCGATATTTTTAATATTATACTATTTAGTATTAAGTAAACGTGACAACGTTGACGGTTGTTATCATAAAATATATTAGTTTTGCTGCTAAAATAAAGTTTCTGATAGCCATGAAATGCAACTCAAATGGAAAAAATCTTCCGCTTTGGGGTAGTGCAGTTTCTATTCTCTTTAAACTATTTTAAGGGCCAACATCATCACGTGACTTATTCCGACTAAAAACATTTGTTTTCGTATAGTCCATATAATTCATATAGACCTAACACACTAACTATAAACACATCTCCTTTCTTCCGATTTAATTACATGAAACAAAAATAGAAACGAATACAATTTCAACAAAACAGCTTTGCCAACATAGCACAGACCCGGTTCTAATAAAAATAGATTTAATTTTTTTGGCGCACACACGAATGGATAGGGTATAATATATGTATGTTTCCGGTGAGTTAAATTTATGAAAATGTGTCAATAATTACAACGTTAATGGTAACAAAAATTTAAAGGATACAACAAATATTTGCCGGCTTTTTACAGTCAAATTTCAATTAACAATGAAAACATTGTTTCATAAAAATGAATGAATTAATTTTTGTGACAAAATCACGAGCACATAGGACGAGTGATTTCGACTGAAAATTGTTTCATACATTTTCATGAAAGTAAAGTTTCATTTTTTGAAATATCGAAAAAATTTAACCTGTTATGTGTATACTTCCGAAAAAATCATAGTACGTTTTTTAATTGTCTAATATATTGTAAATATATATGTATATAGTAAAATATCTTTCCGAGATCTCATTCGTGTATATGCGAAACGTCTATTGTGACTTTTATCGTTCTCGGTGCAAGTATGCTCCATTATTACTTAAGTGTGACTCAAGTCGTTTACAATTTCCGCAAATGATACAATATAAATAGTAATTCAAATTTCCCCGAAAACCTGTACTAGGTCGCAGTCAACGTCAGGCGTGAAAGCAAAATCTGTCAAAATGTATGAACACTGTTGCCAAATTATAGATTTGTATATTTCTAGTGTATCAACTGATTAATTTTTTTCAGTATTCGAAATGTGGTTTTACTGCTAAACGGTTGAAATTAAAAAAAAGTAGCATTAAAACTTTAAATTTAAAAAATCTGTGTGAAGGGGGGAACGTATTCCTTTTTTGTGTTGTTACTTTTTTGTCATTTTTGTCTACATCCCTTAGATGTAAAAAGCTGCATCTCTCAGTTTTTGAATCATCTCATTTTATCAATAAATTTTCGAAATATTTGGAATTTACGATTTCATGCAGTATCGTTGGCTCTTAAAATATAACTACCAAATTTTTGTTTCTCTTCGAATGTGTTTTTGACTGTCTTTAACTTAAGGTATGTTACGTTACTACACTTGTACCCGTTATAAACCGTTTAAAGTTAGATAGAAATACAAGTAACTTTGCAATTTGCTAGTTTCCTAATAGATGTCAGCTATTGCTAACTTTATATCGATTTTGCTGGTTAGTTACACGCTCAGAACTCTACCCTGAAAATCAATACTCACTCCTACATTAATATATGTGCGGTATTATTTGAGATGTTAACAAAATATCCTACTCGTTTTTTTGTTAAGCGAAATTGATATCGAAAAATATTCAATGAAAGTACAAGAGTTACCAGCCGAGGCCGGCTCCATGGCCATGGAGCAAGAAATGGCCGGGGCTCAAGACACAATATATTTGTGCAATTTTCGAGTATCGGTTGACGGAGAGTGGCTCTGTCTCAAAGAATTGCAAGATGTTGAATTTAACATGCAGGATTCAATTTCGAAAGCTCTGTCAACTCCTTCGCCTGAAATTGCTGTAAACCCATTTGGTATGTTTTGCATATCGGTTTTATCGATATCTATATAAATTATAAAATCAAATTAGAAGCTATCATTATTTTTTTCATTCAAAAATCTTCTTAAACGTTTCTATAGGGATAATGCTAGAAACGGTTAGACGGAAGTTCATGTAAATTTTGTAGAACTGTGGTTTAAATGATTAGTTTTTAACTCCATAAAATTTTGAAAATGTATTTCAACCAACTTGTTCTCACATAGTGTAGTTAAAGTCGGCCATTTACCATGAGTAACAATCCATAGCCAAACTATAAAAGTACCTTGAAAAAGTATATAATTCATACTTCAAATGCTTTTCAATAATAATTATTCCAACATAAAAATGAAAATTAAAAAATTAAGATGTTTATAATAGATACCGGTCTGCTTCTACTTTACATATTTAATTATATTATTTAATATAACCAGTTGTAGTTAATAACTTTCCTAAATATATAAGGTCTCCTCAAAAATAGTGTGTTCCTTAGAGGTATGTGTAGAATGCATCCATTAAAAAAAACTCTTATATTTTTTTCTTAAATCAGCCGTTTTCAAAAAAAAACATTTTATTAGTTAATATATCTATATATATGTAGTTTATTTATTATTATCTACAGAAAAGTACCTAACTGGCACCATCGCGCCATGTTTTAAGTATTTAAAACGGGAAGCATTTCTACCATAAATATAAGGTGCACAGCGCCGAGTTACAAAAATGTAATTTTGATTTAAAAATTTTATCCTCGAGTTGTGAAAAAACGATTGGCTTACAGAAAATATGTTATAAGAATTTTTTGTTATTAATAATGCATTCTGCACGTATCTTTAAGGAACGCACTATTTTTGTGCACCTCTTAAATACATAGATATTTAAAAGCAAAATTTTTTTGAATTGTTTTAGGTCGAGATCCTGTAGTTATTGAAAGAAGTAATTTAGTAAATATAAGCAAATTAGTCGTTAAAGAATTGATTGAACAATCACTTAGATATGGCAGAATGCTTGATTCTGACCATATGCCATTGCAGCATTTTTTCATTGTTTTAGAGCATGTACTGAGGCATGGCCTTAGGCCCAAGAAGGTAAGTTTTTCTCTTTCTATTTATATTAGACCCAAAATTACATAATTTTAATTATGAAAATATATTTGTGACGAACTCTATAAACATTTTGTTCAATTTGAAATAACTTAAGCGTGTCACAAATATTCTATTTTGTACACATACTGTATTTGATTAGAATACTTTCATTATTTCTTATTTTGAATAATAAAAAATCTCTATTTCATAAAATTTTGAGGGCGCGCATGTTATGAGTAGGTATAGTTCTTCTATTGTTAATTACAAAACCTAAAAAAGCTCATTAAAATCCAAGAAACTAACAAGCTCCAAGAGCGTTTTGAAATTGTTTTAATTAATTAATTGTCCGATTTTACGCTATTTTCTTTTTTTAAACACTCAAACATATTTAAAACAACTTGTTGCGTTTGTATGTGTAGATCGTTATTTTTAAGTACATAATTCTCATTACTTATTTGTGGAATTTCATTATTTTGCGATATTTCACCACTATTTAATCACTGTACACAAAGCATATTTTTAAAGAAAAGGAAAATCAAAAATATAAAGAAACGCAGTGACTACATATGAGTAAGTGAAAAAAAATATCAGATCTTTTGGATACAATGATATTAGTAATATTTTATCTAATGGAAAACTTCTTCAATAAACATTGATGAAATACTTACCGTACATAGAATACATTTCTAGTAAAGAATCACCCATTTTGAAAAACAACCTAATTAAGTAACACGAGATCAGTACTCACACAGTAAAGCTCTTAGCTTAAAATAATACAAAAATAGTACCTTATCGTCTAGCTTCTAAATAAAGTTAAAAAAATACAACAGTTTAAGAATGTCAGTCCAGATGTGCCAAAACCAACAAAAAAAATAAAACAATAAATTTATAACACATTCAATTACGAGGACTCTTAAAGCTTAAAAAAGATCTGATTTCACAAAAATTGTTCAAAATTAAAATAGTGTATTCATTAAAAAAACCTAAAATATAATTCTTTGAACAAATGCTTTTGTAATAAAAATGGCGCTTGGTACTCTAAGAGTAAATACTCATTGCAAAACCAAGTCCTTGTTTTGTAGAGTTTGCAATAATCCTATACAATAGAAATGGTACCACGGCAAACAACTATCGCATCTAAAACATTTCGATACCAACTGATTTTGACAAAAGGAACATTTCCAAATCCTTTTAATTTCTCTTTTTAATTAGATATTTTATAATCCAATATAACCATTTTCACTCAAAAAATTTTTCATAATGGCAAAGTCCAATGAATCATCTAAAATATAAAATAACTTTAAATAATATTACCTATTGTACACCTACAGATAATTACCTAATATAATAATATTAAAATAATTTCCACTTTTGCAGTTTAATTTTTGTCTGAATAAAATTTTGGTGTACAAGTGTGTACAAGTTTTTAAATACATAAATGAATTACAATGGTGGGTTATTATGTACTATAATGGAATTTGTCACATTCAATTTTATTTGGCATTTGTTTGAAATATTAACGTTTGAATTTATTATGCAATAATGCAATATTTAGTAATAAAAATGTGTGAGTATAAACAGAATTCTGAGAAGGCGGTATTTCATAGTCCGATTTCCTCCTAATATTATTTTAAATAATGTGTTATACCATTAAGAACATCCAAATTTGTAGATGATATTTGAATGGAATTTTCGGAATTATCTTTATTATATTTATTATTTAATCTTCCAATACTTTTTTTGATTTGGAATATATTCCTCTAAAAAAATATTACGTTCAAGTTTAAGTCGACACATATTTGCAATTAAATTTTGTAGATTATATTACTTTCTTAAAATAGATACATGTAAAATTACTGATGGATTTTCACAGTCCTATGTTCCCTCCATGAGCCATATATTTTCTTTTTCTTAAACTAAAAATGCAAACTCTCTCCTGACTCTTCTACAAAATGAAAAGAAAAATTAATGTTTAAATCAATATACTATTTACCTTGCACGGATGTAAATTTATTTTTAATTTTTTCTATAGTCACCTCATTCCACTATCTCCAAGCAGATGTAATTTCTTGTAACGCTTTAAGCCCATATTTAAATATGCTGTTGCATGATAGCCTACCTAAAGTTGCAATTGAGTTGTTGATGATGATCTTTTTTCTTTTCTGTGGCACTGACAGTGTTCTGTTTCCTGTTGTTTGCAAAATGATTGGTTCATTACTTAACAGTTTGTTTACTACTGTTGCAATCAACAGCAATATTCTGTTTGTAAATAATATTGCGTTATCCATCTTGGATTGCATCATTCTTTGGCAAATAACAGCAACTTTAGATTCTTACGGAGTAAAAATATATGTTTGCATGGCAATAACATAGATGAAAAATGTCTACATTAACATTTATTACTATTAACTTAGTAAAATTAGGTTTTTGATTTAACTAAAAAAGTAGTTTTATTACTTGAAATAATCTTAATATATTTGGCCAATTGAATCTGCTTCAAAACTTATTGAAACATTTCATAATGTTTTTCGGGACTATTATCTTCGAATCGAGAAACAGGGCGTATTAATATATGGTTAGCAGCATGATGATCTCTTTCATATCGTTGTAAGTGTAAAAACAAATATATTTCGAATTAATTCGACCATGTTATTAGTTTTCTTACAACCTATTTAATTTTATTAGGTAAAGATGCCATTCTGTTATTGGTATTATTTAAAAAATTATTATGCATGCTAAATACAGTCCACTCCTCTTTGATCCCCAGGACCGAATGCCGGTTCGCTGCTCACTCGACCACCGAGATGGCTTTAGTATAACGAACATTTACATTTTAATTCTGAAAGTTAGTTGGTATACTTGTATATCATTGTAATGTTAATAAAGGTATTTTTTTCATTGTTAATATTATATTCTAAATAAAGTCTTTTTATTATTATTGGATGTTAAAAATCCAGAGACGAAAATTTAATATACCAATTTCATAGTACGAAAAAAAGTGAGGAGAAGCGAGGATTGTTAGAGCGAGTAAAAATATTAAAGTAGTTGTGAGTTTACAATAATTATTTTTAAAGATAGAAAGATATTCTCAAAAAAACATTGAGTAATGTTAAATTACTAGCATAAAATCGTTTTTATTATTTTCTCTTTTCATCCCTGTCGTCCTATTTAGCTATTATTTTGCTACTTTTGTCTACTTTTTAAAGCTACTTTTATATTTCTGTTTTTATAAGAAATTACATCCTCAATAATTCATGTTATTTTTCAAATTGATTGAATATTCGATTGATGGGAAAAAGCTCTTTTGCTTCACAACAAAATTCGGTTAATGAGTATAAGATTTACATTTTTTCAGCGCAAGGATTCTTCTCTTCTCCGCTTTTCATATGAAGAAATAGAGCAAAGACCGTAGAGATGTTGAATTTTACATAAATTCTGATTTTAGTATTTTCAATCAATCTTAATTAAGCAGATTTTGTAAATATCTGTTTTTAAGTTTTTTTATCTAGTTAGCTCTCTAGCGGCGATCTATAATTCTAAAATTAATTTTCATTTGACGTTGGCACTTTATCATTCATTTAAAATGATCCACCCTTCCCAAATGCATTACAACAAACAAAAAAGTCCAGACATGTTAATTTCTATGCAAAAATTTAATATTATAAACTGTCGCTATTTATATTATACAAGTATTTATTACTTTAATCCGGTTTGAAAATTATGGTTTGTGTGCGTCGTTTCCTTTTCAAATTAAAATTTTATTTCAGGGCTTGTTAGGACCCAAAAAAGAACTCTGGGACATTTTACAAATGGTTGAGAAGTACGCTCCAGAAGCACAAGATATAACTGCTAGTGTCAGAGATTTACCAACAGTTAGGTAAGTTTATAGAAATATTGGTCTATCTTATTTATTTATTTATACTTATTTATCTGCAGTGTTTCTTTATCAGTTAGTTCAAATTCAAATATGGGTTTGCCACGCAAAATTTTACCCAAATTCTTTCTGTTCTTAGATCATTTTCAAGAATCGTTCCATTTTGTTTTTCTTATGATATTTCTTGGTTCCAGAGTTTTTGGCTCACCCTTTCCTCTTTTTCCTTCATTTTCAATTAAATTTCTATTTAATTTTTTCTAGTACTTACTTCTGACAGTTTTACATATAAATCTGTTGATTTATTTTGTTTTTAGCACTATAACAAGTTTATATTTATAGGGGTATGTTGTAAATATATCAATTCAACGTCATTTTAAGTAACGTAATTTATTTTCTCCTATGAACCATGAGAAAACAGGTTAACATATGCGTCTAAACTGTAACGCATCGCCACATACTGTCAAAGTCAAAGCAAAATAACTTCAGAAAATGCATGAAATAACTACATTAAAAAATACAATGCTTTCACGCATAGATGTAGATGCATGAAATTAAATTTCACGTTTGGAGGAAAAAACTAATTCTTGTTATTTTAAAGGACACATTTGGGTAGAGCAAGAGCTTGGTTGCGCATAGCTTTAATGCAAAAGAAATTGGCCGATTATCTTAAAGTTTTGATTGATCATAAAGATGAAGCTTTAGTAGAATACTTTGAACCTGATGCTCTGATGTTAAGCGATGAAGCTATTATTATAATTGGTCTGCTCGTTGGATTAAATGTTATTGATTGTAATCTATGTGTTAAGGTAAGTTTCAATAATTACATACATTAATAAGCTTGCATTTTTCAATATATACATATATTTTTTTTTTCCACGTCCACTGTGAAATGTGTAGTTACGTGCATCGATATATTGACTGCAAATGAGTATTTACACATTTCTACTAGTTACCTGCTAACATTAATAGGAATTCTAATAATTTCAGGATAAATATTTTATTTTTAATACGTGACAGCAATTGAGGTTGGTCAGATATCATATACAGCAACCAGTTGCAATAATCCACCTTTCTATCGTAATCACTATCATTTAAGTACTATATGATAATGATGAAACATAAAAGAAATATAACATCCTAATAAATATCTTTAAAATAAATAAATGAATATGTTACAATATAACCATGCCAACAAATATTAATGTGTAGATATATTTTGTTTAAGACATATTTTGCAGATGAATAGGTAACTAACTTTTAACTTTACATCCAACGAATTTACCTGTGTTCTGTCAAAATATGGTTAACGGTGGTTCTGCTTATTTCTAATTCTCTAGCTATTGCTCTGATACTTAAATGACGGTCAAATTGCACATAGGCTAAAATAGTTATTGTGTTTTTCTCTGAGCGACCTCTGTCGCGTCTTCTATAAACAGGAAGATTTACGTTTCTGTCGTTCTTAAACGGTGTATGAGTCGACGAAAAATTCTGCTACCGGGATGACGTCTTTGGGGATATTGAATTGCATACACCCTAGCCGCAACATTTATTTGACACATATTTTTTTACATAGCCCACGACTTGTTTTTTATATATTTCCATTTTATCTTCCTTAACGCCGTTTTCCGGTAACAGTAACTGTATTATTGAAATAATTATTAATAGGATAGGGAAAGTCAATTTTAAGGAGTTCAAAATTGTTAAAAGCCTTTCAGTAAAACCATAGTAATCTATATTCAACGGAAAATGCTTAAAATTTATACATATTTTAAGATATCTCGAGATAGGAAAGAGATATCGACATGCAGTTTTCGCCATTTTGTTGCAAATTTGGTCTACTTTTATAGTCTATTGTTAAAACTACATGCTTCCATTTAATATTTTCCAAAGATAACTAGATTTAAAAAAAAATAAATAAGGCCTTCACTTATTAGGTTGTGTCGAAATTATTACTCTTACATTGGTGTAAGAGCTGTTTTCAGCAAGACTAAGTTTGCAAAGATCGATTATGCAGAGCCGAAGTTACAGGCGGTTTTCCGAAATAAGGTTCCCACTCTCCTCCGCCTCTTATTTGAAAAGATAAACTACAACTTGTGAAATCAAACAAACGCAGGATTATTGGATGAATACGGTGATCGTATTTTTAATGCCTTTTAATTCTTCTTGTCCTATCCCATTGTGATCTTTTTAGATCTTTTGTTGTCCTCTCTGTATTTAGAGTTCACTATCTAGCTTTAACCTTTTAATTATGCTTCCTATCCTTGATATTACACCTTTACATAGCTTTCTGGGTTTCGTTTTCTTTGCCAAATAGTTGAAACATTACTCTTGCTAGGCCTTCATACTCGCACAGTACTTGTTTCGCAGCTCATCCTCTTCCTGACAGAACCTATAAAGACTATCCTCTGCGAAGCCGTTTTTGTTTACGTGATTTCACAGCCTACAATATTCCGTCAGTAGTCCTACCATCGTTCTCGTCCTTTTCTGCCTGTGGCTTGTCTTGCCTTTCACCTGGGGATTCTTGCCACACCAGCGTAATGCCTGATTACTTATCCACATATGGATCTGCGCCTTAATAACGCCTTTAGTAACCTTACAGTACAATTTTTGATAATGTAAAAAATAAAAGATGTAATGTTAATGTAGGATATGTTCAAAATGCTCGCCTCGAATATCTTGGCAACATTTTAATCTTAAATAAAAATGTCTTCTAAACGTTATTCAACGTCTGAGGCGTGACCGACAGCTAAATCACTTTGTTAGTTTTGTATAGCATACATTTCTATCGATCCTCGTTTCTCTATCCAGCGATTTGGAAATGTTAAGTCGAGGTACTGTTGGACATTGTTTCGGTAATGTAGCGGTATCCGATCTTACTGGCACCATATCTTATTCGCTGGACTTTGGGGGTTTGCTGGATCAGGATATAAGTTTGCCAAAGTGCTAAATAATTATCCCCATTCAAATTGTCATCAATGAAAACTTTTGTTAGTGTGTTGTAGCGAATTTCCTCAATGATTTTTTTTTAATGTTAATGTTTGCAATATATTTGAAAAGAATAACATTTTTAAATAGAGATTGGAGGGGCCTTTCAAATTATATATCACAAGCTCCTACTTCCCATTAAAAAATTTGGGGGTTACACTGTCATGCAAAGGGGGTTCAATACAGTGATGATTTTTTTTAAATTGCAGGATGTTATTTCATAATCTAAAATTGACGTATTTCGGGGTTTTTTATAAATAAGTACAATAAATGAAATAATGAATTTATTCCTTTTGGATGTTCCACATTGTATAATACAAATTGAAGTGCTTAAATATTATTAATATAAATTGTTTAATTTCATACAAATCGTTTGCTTTTTTGTAAATATTACCCAAAAACTGGTTATTAAAAAAATAAATGATAAAATGCATGTTTTAGGAGGAAGATTTGGACTGTCCACAGGGTGTAATTGACTTTTCATTGTATCTAAGATCTTCAAACCATGTGTCGACAGATTCTTCTAATGAAGAACAAGGGGATGCTATGATTACTGTTTTAGATCAAAAAAATTACATTGAAGAACTTAATAGACATCTAAAGTAAGAAATACTCATACTCATTTAGAAACTAAATACCATTGGTGTCTAAAAAATTTCCAAATAATAATTTAGGAATATTTGGTTTACCTTAAAATAATGTCGCTCCTAAAAAACAGAAACAGTTCTGAGTAAATAGACCACAATGAAAATATTTCCTAAAATATGAGCGCTTTTGAAATAGAATTTGAAAACCAATAATTATATTTTGTTTGTTTTTTTCTTTTATGCTTAATTTTATGATTGAGATAAAAAGTTCGATTTTCAATGTGTTTCAAAAATATTAGGGAGGCACATGTTCTACTTTGTTTAATAATAGAGGACTAGACTCTTTACTGAAAAAATGGGTTCAATTCCCACCAAAAGAAAGAAAAAACAATTTCTAATTTTCTGCATTCATAATTGATTACTTTTATTTGCCAACAAGTTCTATTTTGGTCTAAAAGAGTTTGATACGGCGATTTCTATTTTATTGTATTTAACTGCATGTATACGAGTATTAAGCATCTAAAATTTATCAATTTTTCAGCAGATAGTCATACTAGACTTAAAGCTAATCAAACACTTTCAATAGATTCAAATGACTCAGCATGAATTATATTCAGAATAATGCTGTTACGTAAAACAATAACTTATTAATTTTGGGCAGTACAAGTTATTTCACAGATAAATTTAATTATCCATCCGCTTTTACACTTTTCCAAAAAAATATTTTACGGCATTCCTAATGTTGATGTCATTATTTAAAAAAATTGACTACATCACTATAAATCTTATAAACGGAAACACCCAAAATTTCATAAAAAATAATTCTCAAGTAATAAAAATACTCGTATTCGTTTTGGAAACGCACACCTTGTATATATATATTTTTAAGCAGATTTTAGAAAAATTCCGGAAACTATAATGTAGAAATTTATTTGGGGAAATCAGAAGTCAATAAGCTCGTCGCTGTATTCTGTAGATGTAAGTCTTAAAAATATAAGCAAATATTTCTTTTCCAAAATGATTATTCGATTTTTTATTAACAAATATTCTTCAATTATATACACCCCAACGATTCAAAATTACCACACAAAAAAGCAACTTTATGGCAATAGTCACCGTCCAGTAATTCTTGGTGGTGCAACTGAATGTGGTATGAATGGAATTCATACTTGTGAATTATTCTTTGAACACTCTTCTGACGCCAAATTTCACGTTTATTAATATGTGGATTTTTTGAAACAGCCATCAGCACATTATAGTATATTATGTTACTAAGAGCAGAAGGCTAACATTATTTATTGAGTCCAGAATATTCCACAGCCGAGGCTGTTACCCCTTTAAATATTTTTTTCAAAATTGGTGACTAATATTTTCTTTAAGACATAAATTAAGTTTTGAAAACCAGTGGCGCGCTATCAAGCTTAGTGGCAACTTTTGCGCCCCTATTTTTTACGCCACTGGTAGAAAATTTTGGTTTATTTTTTTTAATTCTCCGTTCATTTTTAGTTAAAAGACTAATACCTTATATTGAACTTAATATATTATATGTTTGAAGAAAAAATTTATTTTCTTCGGTCATTACAGTTTTTTCACTTTCATGTGTTTCATACATTTAATAACTACTATGATTAGAACTCTCCATTAACCTTTCAAAAGCTTTTTGTCAGTTTGTGTTTGTGCGGCATATCTCTCTTGTTAGATTCTTTTTAAAAGTTAACAATTTTTCGTAGATTATCCAAATGCTCAAATCATATCCTCTATTATCATCATTTGTTCTTTATTATTGTTGTAGATTTGTTAAAAGATTCCTTGTTTTTGTTCCGGTTGTTTATATTATTATTTTAATTACCGATAACTTTTAGTTATATTTTCAAAAAATTGACTAACATTTGCATTAATAGCTTCCCTTACTTAGTATATTGTTATATCGAGTTTAATAATAAACATTTTACATTTTTACATCTTTAGCATATTGTGCTAGCCTATTGGCTTTCCATAGAATTTGAACAGAATTCATCTTAAACATAACCCTATGAAAGTTTAATTGGCTACTAAATTACTGGACGAATAGTTATTTTTTCACGCATAAAATATATATCATGCTTTCATTTTAAAACTAGCCATTCGAAATATGTAACTTGATTTTACGTAATTTTAAAAAAAAACTGTAAACACTTCAAATTTTTTATCAAGAGGGTCATTTTTCAAACATATCCTCAACTGTCATACATCATTCTCTTCCCCTCAGTCACGTTAACCAAACAATTTAAATAGGGAAAATGTTAAGTATGGTACATGGTTGAAAATGTAATTTGATGGGTAATGCATTCATGGTAACGCTTTACCTTTGATTTTAACGCCTCGCTGGGACAAAAGCTGTTACATATTGCAAAGTATGACACTTCATTTGAAAGCTAATTTTACAAATAATTTACTACGTAACGTAAAATTTGTTATTTTAGTTGATTGTGATTAAAATTAAATTGATGTAATCTTAACTTAAATACCAGGAAGCTAATTTTATAGTTAATTCAACCATATGATTGTATGTTGCATAACTTTTCATTTTGCGAGATAAAAAACTGCTACGTGTTCCAAATGATGTTTCTTCATTTGGAAGCTAATTTTATTATTAATGAATACGTAGCACAGATTTTTTGTTTTAGTTGATTGTGATTAAAATTAAATTGATTTAATCTTATCTTTCACTGCAACAATCTTATACTTAGCCTATGTTTATTTAATTTAACTATATATTAAGTTATGCATGCAATAAAATTAGCTTTCAAATGATGTGTCAAACTTTGAAATACGTGACTAATTACGGAATTACATTTTCAAAGATGTGGTGAACTAAGTACTTTCCCTATTTAAATTGTATTATTAATAGTGAAGGCAAGAAGGGGTGGGATGTAGGACAGTTGAGGATATGTTAGAAAAATGTACCCATTGAAATAAAAATCGATCTGTTTCTCCGTTTTTTTCTACAAAAAAATTGTCTTCAAGAATTCGATCTGTTTCGTTATCGGTGACGCAACGAGTGTATAAGTGCCTATTTAAAATATTTTTTTTCTATTTCAGTGCAACTGTTGGAAATCTCCAGAACAAAGTTGAATCATTAACAACTACAAATGCACTTATGAAAGAAGATTTAGCTATAGCAAAAAATAATCTATTGGCATTATATGATGAAAACAGGCAATTAAGACATGAGCTAGGCAAAGATCCGGACAATTATGTAGTAGGGATTACTGGAGTTCAAATAACTAATATAGAAGAAAAGAACACAAAGGATTCTTCAATGAATAAAGTTGTTTCTAGTGAGACCGTAGAACTAAAACAAAGATTAGAAGAAGAACGAAATTTGAGAAAAGAAGCTGACAATGAACTAGAAATACAAGTAAGTAATTTTTTTTAAACATATTCTAACTGTGAAACCTTTTGTAGAAATATTTCTTATCTACCTGCTAAACAATTTTGAAAAAGGAAATTATAAAACTTTTGTTGGGTTTTGACTGTTTTTACCTTGTCTTGATTGTACTGAAAGCGTTGCCAGCGTTTTCATAGTTCAAAATTGTGCTAGATCTTTTAGTCTTATAAAAATTCATATGTATTATATAAAAACATAAATTTTGGGTATAAACTGGAAAAAACTTTTGTAAAAACTCATTTGTTAACGAAAAAATCACCCATGTTACGTTCATTAACAGTAAATGCTGACTAATTCTTGTGGATTGGTATTCCTATCATCTCACTAGTTAAATCGTTGTATCAATCTTTTTCCCTAAGTAAGTAGTCCTGCGAAGGTTTCAAATCGGCCAGATTTTCATAATATTTATTTAATAAAATAATAAATAGTTTAAATTAGTATGTTCGAAAGTTGAAATAAATATGTTGAATTCTTATTAATGTAGGAAATTTGTTTCAAATCTATGTAAAAAATTTAAAAACAGATTTGTATTTGTCTAGTTTATTAGTGTTCAATTTTTAATTTTTGAACTGGTACTACTCAAAATGTATTTAAGGAAAACCATCCAAAGTTTACAGAAAACAAACATTTTTATTTTGTCAACATTTTTAATAAACCTCCAATTAGATTCTTTCCATTAAATCACAACCATTAATAATAAAATTACATTAAAAACTAATGAAACTCGATGATAGAATGGCCTTAAGCAACGTATTCTTTATCCCTTAGTTAGTTTCAATTATTATTATTGCTATTACCAATAATTGTTCTAACTTAGTAAAATAATAATGTTTTTAGTTTTATTATAAAAATTAAATACTTTTTTATAGATGTGCATGAAAGCTGAAATGGAGGTGGCGATGAAATTATTAGAGAAGGATATTCACGAGAAACAAGATACCATAATATCTTTACGACGGCAGTTAGACGATATTAAATTGATCAATTTGGAAATGTACAAGAAACTTCAGGTAGGTACAGCATGTCAATTAAATACAATAATCACATCATAATTTATCATTTACATAAGAAATAAAAGCCTCTCACAGATTTGAAATCATTTATAAGAGAGTCGGCATTTTTTAATCATTTTCCATTATTTCATCGCATACCACATTGTTACATAAAGTTACACTTTATTATTTCAATTTTATTCATTTTTTTTATATATGTAACAGTCTTTACTGGTATATCAGTGTCGTGGTAGTACTACTAGGAGTACCTTAACTGAAAAACTTCCTGAAAACTATTAATTACACTCTTCAATAAAGTCTTGTTTACCATTTTCTAATTTCAAGGGTAAGCAAATCTTACATATTCTCATTCCAAGTGGAATTTGGCACTACTGAAGATAACCTTAAAGTTCAAAGCAGTTCAAACCTATATTATATTACAAATCTGTATTTGTATTTCAAATATAATTATTTTGGGCAACCTACTGAATGCGTCTTCTCGAATGGCCAATATTGGTGTTTACCATTTTCTTTTTTATACTATCAAATATAAGAACTTATAAGATTGTCTTTTAATTTGAACATGAAATAGAACCACTTTGTAGAAATTTTGCTAACGAAATCTAGAACTTTTAATTTCAAAGGTGATAGTGGACGACCATCCCATTAAAATTACTTGTCTCATCGGATTAGAAGGAAAACGTCCTCTTAGAAGTGGTCTCAGATTTACAACTATGTCTTTCATATTTTTACTCTTGGGAGTCTAGTTGACGTAAAAAAATTGAAACGTAATGGATTTATGAATGCAGAATTTTTTTATTGATTGATTACTCTATCTAAACGTTTCTATCAAGTTCGTCTATTATTGATGTAGAAATGTAAAAACTAACAAAAATCAATTTTCTTATTTGAATTAAAATATCTCATAAACGCTTACAGTTAGGTGAAAAACATTCCAAATAATTTTTCCCTCTTCAGATTCGGGGGCATAACTTTTAAAACACCGGGAATGGACCTAGCAAACCCTTTATTGGATGACTTGAAAAAGTCTGCAGAATTCATATATGCAATAAAACATGTATTCCGTTTAAAAATATATATAACTTTGGTTTGGCCCTGCGTTCCTATTCACCTTGTATATTTGTTACTAATTTTAAAATGTCAATCTTAAGTCCGTACGCATTTTATAAATACGTTTTTTTTTTGTAGTTTCAATAATAACGAACATATCAAGCTTGGCGAGATTAATAAGTCACCATGTATCTATGGTATATTTAAAATAATATGATATAGATTATCCATTTTCTCGAATGTAATAACGGAGATTGGAACCAATCAAACTTTGGTAACGATTTTGAGTTTGATTGTTTCTAAAATAATATAATTAAACTCTCAAAAGTTTTTGGAATATTGTTTTTCATTCTTGTATGATATCTTAATAACTATTGCTAGATAACTAACTACATATTCGTAATTATTTTTTTTCCTCTATTTTTAATATAGCTAAGATATGGACCTCATTCTTAGTTGACCAATAGGGCTTTTAATTTTTTGTTTGTAGTCCAGATGAATGACAAGATATTTCAATGCAATTTTTGCCTTGCTAGTAGTATTGTAACACTCTTAGGAGTTTAATAAACTTAATTTATAAGAAAACCTCAGAACTACGTTTAAGAAAATAAAATCTGAATTATTAATTAAAGTTAATCCAATATGAGTGACTCTGATTCGGCTCCATTAAATTTGACGCTTTACTATAATTTATCCTAAATTCCACGCATGTATTATCTTCTTGGCTTCTCGAACAGATAATTCTTAAAGTTTGTGAGAATATTAGGGAAACTGTCGTAGTTTTCAGAGGTTAGGTTAGGTTAGGTTAACCCGCCTTTCCTGGTTCTTGTCCTGTGCAACCAATCCATTACAATAACATACTCTTTTCTAGAGATGAACACAATTTTCTTAAATCTGTTTATGTACATAAATTTAAAATTTTGAAATGAATTGACCAGTGAAGACTGAAGAAATATTTTGTAGTACTAAACAATCGTCTAAATTGTCAAACCGCATGACATTTCTTATTTTCTTATCTTTCAGTTTTTGTTCACATTTTTTCTTGTAAATATGTGTTATAAAAAGGTTTGGCTGATTATAGGAATGTGAAATGGAATTGACTCAGAAAGGTGAAATGGTGAGTCGACTTCAAGCCAAAGCTGGACAAATTGGAAAGATTCTCAACAATCTTGAGAAGTACAACCATCTTCTGAAAGATGATAAAAAACCAACGGACAAAAAATCATTGTCCGAGAAAAAACATCCCATTCCTAAATATTGCAAAGATAAAAAAAGTATTGAACAAAAACAAATCGTAAACGCCGAATCAACAACGAGTGAACAAGAACTAAAAGAACCTATTCCTTCTGATTCTACAGAATCCTTCATAAAACTTGATTTAGAATTAAATTCTCCAGAACAAAAGGAGTAATTGGTTAAATGGATCGATTTATATAGATGCGTGTCAAATTAAAGAATGGCCGATTTTATTTTATCATGTTCATTTACTAGCTATTTCATAAAGATTTGTATAGATTTTAATTCTGTGGAATTCTTTAATTGGTTGTAAAATAAAATATTAGTTTTCTTCTTAGTAAAGTTGAACAAGACACGACAGGGTGAATGATACATTAAAATGAAATATATCAATTATTTCACATATGTAATGTTTATTTTAAAACTTGCCGTAAGTTTAAACTGAGTCAACAGTTAATAAAATAAAAAATAATGTAAGACGTTGAGGAAGATCCGTGACGACGCAGCTTTTTTCTAGATAATTTATATACAACTGACTTAGGACTAGATTGACTCATACCGGATTTTTCAGAGATATCTGTGTAATAATATAGTATGGTCAAAACACATTAAGATTTCACCATATAAAAATAAAAATATCGAATTAAGAATTTGTAATGACGTTAAAGCAATAGAAATACAGATTTTTCACAATATTCTAATAAATCAAATTTTCTGTACAGCTTTATTAATCCATAAAAACTACAGAGAGAGAGAGAGAGAGAGAGGCGGAGATTCAATTCCTGGTTACACGAAATTGATATTTAGCACGATTTAATGGCACTAAATCATGTTATTTTGTATTTAATGGTATCCAATGATGATATTCCCAACAAACAGAATGAATTAATTTCAACTAAAAAACATTTATAGTTATCCTGCGTAAGATAATTTTTCATGAAAACACTAAAAAATGTATCGCATATAATAATATACTACTTTCTTATTTTTATTAAAGTTGTCAGCCGACTAGATTTGAACTAAAATTGTAAATATAGAAAATAATTGATAAGGAAGTAGTAATGAACCTGTTAATAATAAATCAATAATAATTGTTAATATCTGATCTCTTCCAATATTATATTTTACCAAAAACTAGTAAAGCAGTCAAAGTAAAAGACCTGTAGAAATTATGTTATTAATTAATGATTTATGTGTTTTTAATATTATAAACCCTATTCATACATTTTCCTCAATAAAAAAATTATAAAAAATTACATGATTAGGAACCTATTAATTCATCATTTTTGTCTATATTGCATATAGCCATTCAAAACTTTAACCATTATAAATTATAGAAAAGTTTAACTTTTTAATGATAAATAGTCGTCATTTTATTTAGTTGTAAGTTTTGGAATAGGACAGAATGGATTCAAATTCCCATTTAAGAATAAAATATGTAAACTTTATTAGTTATAAAGATTACAAGCGAATTAAAAGACAAATACTGTTATATTAAAAAAGTGATATGTGGTAATTTCCGATAAACAATCATTAAAATCAGCCAATTTTATGTAAATCGGATGATGTTAACTTCCCTCCTTTAGTGTGGACTTTTAAAATTACAGTGGAGTACTTATTGGCATTTCGTTCCACAAAGCTAGTGTATTTTATTTTGTACAACAATCTGCGGACGTTATATTTCAAAGAATCATACTTTCGACTTTTATAGTAGAGCCCATCATGGAGCCTATTGAAATAATTAAAATTAGGCTAAAATAAAATACATAATCCATGAAAAACTGTCGTAATTCTAGTCGGTAACAAACCAGGAGAGGGCCGGTTTAATTAACATAAATTGATTCACTTGCAGGTTAATCATTAAACAAGATGCGGCGTTGTAACGCATCTTCTCGACGTTTTATAATATCAATTTAATCTCATTTTTAACTAAAAATATCTTTTACCCCACAAAAGTAGTTTTTACCACTCGAAAAACATTCCTCCCATTTTATTGTAAAATTTCTATTTTTGCTAAAAATTTTTGTTTTTGTATTGCAAATCAATTACTTTTAATAAAAAAACGTAAATTTTATTATTTGTCTTAAATTATTATTGTTACATTTTATTTAAAACAAGGCACATTTTGAATCATCTTTAAAACCGGCTTTGACGTCACTTATGTGAATACCATAATATTTAAATACACCTAAAATCAAAATTATAATTATCAAATTTTTTTAAAGATATGCATGTATACCTATTCTTAATTTTGTAATATTTTTTAATATCTAAAGTTTTACAAATTTTTTGATGTTTACAAGATCGAAGATTTTTCTAACATAACTTTTAAACATTATAGAGGAAAAGTGGCTCAAAAACTTTCCCTCTATATTTACTAGCCGTATAGATGTTCTCGGCTTCCCTCTATAAAATTTTTAAATACTAGGTGTGCACAAGCTGAAGCTGCAGACAAGCAGTAATTACCGATCCGAATTTGACCTAGACTAGATGGATTCTCGGCAAATCCTGACAGCAATTTAGGTTAATCGTTGAAATCATTACAGGTCACTGCATACTGAAAAACACGTGGAGAAGAAATTAAAAATCTTATGGACTATTGGAGCGTTTGCAAGATCTACAGGCAAATGCGATTGTCGAGAAAATGAATACAGAGGACCTATGTCATTTGATGAAACGACGTCTTGGCTTTATAAAGATGTTAGAAAAATTGAAGGACGTATAACGAAAAAAGCAAGGAGAGGAGAAGAGTTAAGAGTTACAAATAAGATCTGTTCAGGCTAAGTTTCTTAGTCTCGGTTTCTCTATGAAGTATTCTACCAATGGTTAACTTAAAATTTTCAATAGAAATTTATTTCAATAACTTCCGACATATTTATACTTCCTGGATTTTTAAAGAATGATGGTAGAAGAGTGGAAAGTAAAGTATTAATTCTTTGAGAAAAGTAAACATAGAATCTTTTAGTCACAGTACTCTTTTGGTTTTATGTATTGCCTCGTCAAAGTAAGCAGGATTATTGGAATGAAACTTCACATTTATCTAAGTGACTTCTAAGTAAAGTGAATTTTAACTCAATATCAGCAAAACATGTTCTTATTTATTTTGTTCAAAGCAAGCAAAACGACAAATAATGTGCCCGTTTTAAATATTAAAATAAAAATAACTCTATCGTTTAATTATTTATTATTGGCTTAACTTTTAAATAAAATATCTAAAAATAAACACTTAAAATAAATTAGTTATCGACGGGTTAACGTTTATTTTTTTTTTACTTGTTTACTCACATGTGAAACTATCGTTAAAAAGCACTCCGCTCCGAGTTTAATACTCACGCAGGCAAGCGCACTCCTCCATTTGTCTGAAGTGAGAATGCGCCGTAGTTTCAATTTCTATAGATTATTTAGTTTTATTTGTAATATTAATTCAGAAACAAGTCTTTGGAATAATGAGAACCTTAAACGAATATTTAAAGAAAAATATTCCTCGCAAAAATCAATCATAACGCAAGTGTTTGCTCCTATGTTGTGACTGATTCAAAAAGTACCACTAACATTAAAGCACAAATTGCTGAAGCTACCGGATACTCGGTAAAAACAATCGAAAGAATAGTTTTAGAATGTGGTCAGAACTCGGAAGGTAAAGGATATTCATCGACCATAGATAATAAATTATTTAATAGCCCATAAAAGCGCTAAAGAACTTCAAGTATAATCCACATTTCAGTCTACAAAATCGGAATAAATAAGGACAAAGATTATAATTTTCATAAAATTATGTTGCATGAAAGTTGTACGTATCAGCTGTACTTGGTGATTTACTCGGTCAACAATTTCTGTTGCTTATTCCACATTCCAAAATTTGCTGACAGGGTATTCAAGTAAAAATATTAAGCAAGGAATAATTTCCAATGATGAAAGTTTGTACATAAGGGCCAAGTGTGTCTTATCTCCACATACCGAAAATGTACTTTATCTTCAATGTGTTCTTAAATTTGTCACGAAATTCTTCCCTAACATTTTCATTGAACCATTTTATTTTTTCAGCGTTTTAAAGTTGTTTGCGAATTGGTAAATGTTTATTTTCCAACCTTGGAATTTTATAGATAAATGAATCTGTGAAATCAATCAACTACTGCTGAAGCGCCTAAAACCAATAATTCTTTCTAACCAGTTCGAATTTAGGACTAAATATTAACAAGAGATCAGGTATATCAAATAAGAAACATTATTAAAAAAGGTTTTGAAAAAAAGCAAGCACGATTTTTAGATGTAGTACATATATTTGACGGGTATAACATGCAGCATACAAGATGGACAAGATTTGGCCAAACCAATATGTGAAACAAGAAACATATTCTACAGTAAAAAAACCCAGATGTAGCCTGTAATATTGTGCTAGTACCAGTTCTATATCTGCTTTTAAAATTACGATATACTTCAAAGCGAAATCGTCACTATTCACTAACAATGTAACTGAAGGCACCGAGAGATGAAGGACAACAATAAATGAGAATAAATCATTGCTAATTCACTTTGGAAAAAAGAAAAAAGAAGTGACCTTGACAACGAGTACAAAATAATGCATCAGTTACTAAGAAAGAAATATCAGCTTTCTACACATAATAAATTACTAGTATTTGAACAAATTTTAAAGCCAGCCTGGGTTTTACTTAATTCAGCTCTAAAGATGTGCAGCAAAGAGCAATAAAAATAAGATGTTTCAGAACGAAGTGCTTCAGGATATTATCAACCTATCTTGATATTAAGAGCAATTCATCGTAAACTCAAAAAGTGGACAATTAAAGAAAAGGTTAAAGAGTTTGCAGGAAAACATGATGGAAGAATCCATTGCCGTGACAACATTGAGGTCCTGCAGATTCTAAAAAACAACGATTAATAAAGATGATTTAAAAGTGATTTTAGGTAATTTGTACTGTGTTATATTTAAGACACTGACGGGAACATCTTAGTTTTGCATTCCTAGGATTTGATTTTAAGAATTCTATAGTAAAATTATAAATTATTAGTTACCGACTAGTAAAAATAAACTCTATAAGAAAAAGAAACTTTCAGCTGCGTGTTTAAAAAAAAACTTTCAGCCACGCGTTTCGATCTGTTCGCTGCGCATTCATAAATTTGCTGAACGCGGAGCAGACTACCTTTTACCGAAATCAGTCAAACATTTGTAGATTGGCTTTGTCTAGGACTAGTTACTTTTAAGAAATATATTGTATATTATAAAAAATGAAAATTACTGATAAACAAATTGTCTTTAGAATCAATCATTTAAAATTTTAATTTTTATTAAACATTTTTACTGATATTAAATGATTGCAGGAATGTTGCACTGTCTGTTTTTTAAAGTATATACTTTTAATTTAATCGGAAGTTCATAATATTGAATTTTACAACCTAAGGCTACTGTTAGTATTAAAAGCAAGCCCATATGTGTAAATTTTTGTAATATTTAATCAAAGATTATAGTTTTCCTCGAGAATGATATTTTTGTTTATCACCTATTGGCACTTTCAATGATTTTGGAATAAATAAAATATTCAAGTGGAGAACTGTAAACTTACCTTATTTCAGGAAAGCGAGGCTTCTCTAAGACATAAAACTGAGTTTATAACCAAGTTAGAGGCTAAAACCCAATCTATGACCGAAACTGTAAAAACCCTCGAAAATAAGTAGGTATATTTTTTTATAATTACTTTTATATTTGGTTTATCTTCTTATATAATTTTCATCTAGGTACAATTTAACATATTTTTGTGTTGGGAATAAATGTTCATATCTCCAAAATATAAGTACTAGTAACTAGTAAGGAAATATAATTTTCTAAATGTACATAAGGACTAGGGTGGGTCGAAAAAACCTACTATTTTTTTTTACTTTGTACTCTGAAAAATCGGTTACTATACACCTCTAGAGAATTCTCACCCAACATGAGCTCTTAATTTTGATAACAAGGTTCTCCGCTTTACAATTTCCATTTTTTTCCTCAGTATTAGAAACAAAAATTCATATCTCTTCGACAACTGTTCGTTAAAAAATATCTCTCCTCATATTCTTGTAGGAAATCGAATGCTCTACCAAAAAGGCCTCTTACAATTTTTTCGTAAACCTCACCGTTTAAAAGATATCGAAGGTCAAAGTTTAATTATTTTAAGAGAAATTTCTGTTTTGCTTATGAATTTTATAACTCGCTTACAAAAAATTTTTATGAATCGCGCAACTCATAATTAATTAACTGCTCTACAAAAATGGTCTCTTATGATTTGTCGATTAAATTAAGCGTTTAAAAGAAAAATTTTAAAATACGTTCTAAACAAACGCCATAAAAAATCATTTTTCTTGTTAAATGTTAAATATTGAGAGATAGCATAGTTGTTAAATGACATTTGTGCCGTAATTGGGAAATGCTCGCGTCAAAAGTTGCGTCATATATATTTATTCAAAAAACATATAAACGTCAGAAATTAACAGTTGCTAACTGATAATAAGCTGGTGACATCAAATTTCTTTTTCGAAAATCACACACAAATGTCAAAAGTTGACAGCGAGCAATTTTATGATTGGTGTCCATATTATATTTTATTTAAAGTAGAGTTGGTCAGAAGATGAACGAATGCCATCTAACTTCTGACATTTGTTGGATTTTCCGTGTAAAGAAAATACGAGAATTTATCCACCACTAAGATACATGTCAAATGCCACCCATTAACGGTGAAATATCATTTGTCAACATTTGACGCTTGTAGCTGATTTTCAGCAAGCGAATTATAGCGTAGTTTTTAGCAAAATCATTTTGCTAAGTCTAGCTATTTTTTTAACAAAATAATTTTGTTAATTAAGGTAATATGTCATCATCTGCAAAAATGTTATGTATGTGTACATTTTCAAAATATATTGATGGTTAGGAACTGCGTTAATAGAACAGATGTATATTTTACAAAGAAATAAAATGCAGAAAAAAATACGAAATAATATAAACGTCTATAATCACCAATTTACTTACTTTGGTGTTGCGTATTTATTCCCTTTTTATGTATCTTCGTTGTTTCTGAAAATGTGCAAAATGTTCCATGAGACACGCTGTCTTATCAACGAGATAAAAGTAATTAGGAAAAGCACCAACTTACTTTGAAAACAAAATTTAAAATTTATATAGAAACTGGAATCTATTAAAAAAATTAATCATGATCCTAAGCAGTATTTTGAAAATTCAGGTCCGTATTAACATTAAGGGGTGGGCCCTCAATAATTATCAAAATATTTTGACTATTTAAAAACCCTAAATTGAAGGAAAAGCCTTTTTTCTATTTTCATTATTGATATAAATATAACAAAATAAGTTCAATTTGGTTGTTTCACATCTCCCGAATATTTCTAATCTTTGCGTTTTATTTCTTGTCTTATATAAGTAGTTCAGTGTCTCATGTAATTTCTGAGACTCTAATATTAATAACTTAAGAGACATATTTGTCATCGTTTTCCCCTTGTATCAGCATAGAGTTTTATAATGTTTCATTATAGTTTTCAATATTAATTCCAGAAAGAGAGAGAGCGTTTTTATGAGACTGACACTAACGAGAAGGTAAAAAAGTGGTCAATCCTTCTTTTTAAAATTTAAATCGAGTTAATAAGTAGTTATAGGCTAGTTTATTGTCTGTACATGGAACATGATAGCGTCTACATTATGTACGCTTTACTTTATAATTTATATTAATGACATACTTCCTAAATTGCAGATAAGCACTTCATTATAAACTAAACATATTTTCATTAAAAAGTTTTTGTATATATATATATATATATATAAGAAAGTTTTGATTGATATAAGTATACAGTTTTTATATAATTTGTTTATATATCATGCGTTTTTTTTAAAAGTACCCTGTTCATATAAAAGGTAAATAATTTAAACGAGCTTCATCCATTATCTTTGTGTTTGGTACATTGATTAAAAGTTTGTAAATATTACATTCTATTTTACCATTATATGTCATTCATTTGAAGCTTTGCTTTTGTAAAAAGTTTAGTTACATTACTAATTAATTAGTTTAAGGTTTAATGTAATTAAACAGCTCCATTAATGTATGGTAACATATGTAAAAATGTTGGCAAACCTTCACTACAAGCAGCTACTAGTATATTAAGAAAAATGTTATATTATTAAATTTAGATATTTATATTCTTGTAACATTTCTAGCATCTATGTTACACCTTTGTGATGTGTCTAAACATTGTATAGCGCAAATTGTGATTTTTACTTTTTTTGCTGAAAGTGTTTAAATAAAAATAATTACCTTAACCTTGAATTTTATTACCTATCCTATTTTATTTTGTAGTTTAGGTTTGCCAGTATTTTTTTATTCTTTTTTTACATAACTTAAAACCATTTATACCTTACAATCATAGTTACATCGCTGTTGATGGAACCAAATAATTAGAGAACCTTTCTCTGGCATCAGTTACTGTAATACCGTGCATTAGGTGGGTATTTAGAAATTGCAAAAATAGTAAATTGTCAATTTTTTTTATTGTATTTATGTGTTTATTTTAAAGTAAATGCTTAAAATTTCTGTCCCCACTTCTAGTAGACAATCTACATCGGCAAATAAAATTCCGTTTATTTGACCTAAATGCGCTTTCATTTTGGTGTACTAATCTAATAACTGTAATTATTTGTTGGATCAGCTCTTATTCGTTGTGGTGTTCCTCCCCACAGGAAAAAAAGTTTAATGGGTTCTATTTAAATATAGCCTTACCTCAATAGCAAAAGGAGGAGCTGCAGTGACATTGTCCGACTTTTTGCAAGCGGAACATATTTAGGCGATTTTTTTGGAACAATTGTCAATAGGTCTCATCCTTTAGTCTTCGCAGCAGCGCATAAGGACCAATCAACCTGCCATTGAGTGTTCCAGCCCACATATTTACCGTAAAGTTCTGTTGAAAGCGATCATTTATGATTATTTTAGTGTTACAGACACCCAATGGGGTAAATTGTTATAATTGGCAAGTAAAAGTGCTTGGACCCGTTGTACATGATAGAGATAAAACTGGTTTCCTCTTGAAATGTTGGGCACTGTTGACAATGGAATCCTAGAATGTCTTAATACACAACCAACTCTTGGTAAAGGATCCTTTAAAACCATTTCGAGTATTTCTTCTTCGCTGTCATAATTAGTGGTTCTTTTTTCTTACTAAAGTTTTGCAAGTATCTGCCCCTCCATGTATTAGTTATTATTAGTTGTAGTCCAGATATTGTTCGCGACCCAGGGGTACTATTCTTGACCCTTCGCAATTCTCAGTCACTCGTAATAATTCAAATTATGAAGGAAATAGTGAAATGTGTATTCTTGACTATTCGTAGAAAACTCGAATATCGCAATATACTACGAGTCGGTCTTAGTAAACGTAAGTAACTTACGAGCGATATTTAACCCTACTTTATTTAAGTATTTATTAATTTACAAGATACTGCTAATAGAGAAAATTTTAAAGACTTCGAAGAAATGGCACAGAGACGTAACCGTTTCGAAAACATTTGAGATTTCAAGTCATAGTCAATTTGTGCAATTTTTTAGATTGTGTAGGCATATTAACATTCTTTATAAGAGTCCAGAGATTGATTGATTTAAGCATACATTTTTCAGAGCAAAGCTTTTCTTTTCATAAATTCTAATAGTAAATGCTTCTGTTGCATAAATGCGCTAGTCTTTTAACTTTGAATATTATTATTTATTTTATTATCATCCATTTTCAAAGGATGAAAACTGGAATGGATGGATTCTGACATTTACTATTTAATAAAAATCCTACGTTCAAATCGCGCTGTTGTTAAGTGTACTTGTACGACAAAAATTACATTTGAAGGTGTTTGCGAAGTACGCTCGAGAATACTGCTTTTCCAAAGTGTTCGCAAATCAATCACTCGCATCATTGCGCATATGTAAAATTGTGATGAATCTCAAGAATAGCGCCCCAGGGAATCGTTCACAATATCCTCTTACAACATTTCAAGCTTTCTTGTCACAAAACGCTTAAATTTCTTGCATACTTACAAACAAAATAAAGCATTATGTTGAAAATATGTCAAGTTGTGTGCAAACAAAATTGCGAGTACTATCGCAAGTAGCTGAAAAAATAACTTAAATTATTAGCTATTAAAACAAATTTTTTTCGGTAAATGTACGACTTTCTTTACAAAACGTACATTCTTTAAAAAAACTATTGATTACAAAACCTCGTTAGAATCTACAAAAAATGGAAATTTTTGAAGGTGAAAGATACTTTTATTGGAAGATTGTCTTTTTAAGTATCCACTAAAAAAGGATTAGCTAAACGAGAGATAATTTTGTCTCGAGCTTTCTGTTGAGACTAAGTAGTTTTAGGTAGAAAATGAAAAAATAGAAAATATATTAAATAACTTTGAAACCATCAATAATAAGATGTCTATATGTAGTATTATTTTGCGAAATAGAATTATTGGACTCGAAACTGCTACTAACTTCAAACTATCTCGTTGTAGGGTATAGTGAAGGAAGAAACACTCTTAAGCTGTTTGTAAAACTGAAATAGCAAAATTCAGAATATGAAGTTAGGCATTTTGAATATAAATAGAATATTTACTTACAACCAAATTAAATATACCCAAAATTGTATAAGATGTATAACTTCAAAGCACTCAGAAGATACTAGAAATTCAATAATACAAAACTAAACTGACAACCAGTGAAATACATATTTATAACAATACTGAAAGTAATCTATTGAAACTTAAAAATGAAGTATATCTATTGATCCTTTGCATATCTATTTGTTTTTAATGTATGAAGGGTGTATAGCAATTAATATGTCCTGCATTTCACTATTTGTGTGTTATATATATTATAGTATCAGATATTAATATGTACAAGTAAAGATTTACTGGACGTACTGTATATTTTCATTACCAAAAGTATACAATAACTAGAAAAAGAGGGTCAACTGCAATTATTTTATCACATTTATTTTTTTTGGAATTCTTAAGACTTCGTATTTATAAATAGCTAAAAATATATATAAAATTATTCGCATCAAGAAGCAGCGATCTCTATTAGGCAAGTAAGGGAATATGATAACTATAAATTATTATTTTTGTGAATTCTTTAATAGAAGAATAAAAAATATATTCTTTATCCAAACCAAGCTATTATATTATTTCTTAATAAATAAATATGTAATACACTGAATTAGTAGCCATTAAAAGTTTTTTGTAATAACTACTTCCAATACTCTATAAATTACCTCTGCCGTTGGATTTAAACTGAATTCTTAAAACGTCTTGATAAACGATAAATGGAGAAATACTTAGGTAATGGAAGTCCGAATTTAGTAACAGACTTCAACCACTTAGTCTGCAACCTTAAGGTGTAAGCGAAGTGAGATAAGTTATATCAATAATTACTTGATGATTCTTTGAGATTCATGACTAATTGAAATATTGTGAAAATCAACAATTCAAATAATGAAAGTCTTAAATTATAGTGAAAAATATTTTAAAGTAAATGAAAAAATTTCGTTTGGCGATACAATAAGGGAGAGAAAAATAATAATAGTAGCTGATGTAATATTGACAGAATTCTATTACAGAAGTGTCACATTATCAGATTACTCCAAGTTACTATATAAAAATTTATAGAACATGACATATAAAATAAATAATAATATGAGAATGTAAAATTTTAAGAATTTTCGGCGGAGAGGAAGATATTTAGAAATATTCAGACTTTACAAAAAACATAAAATAACTAAAACGTAAAACTCAAAGATTAAGGTGGTGGGACATATCACAAGAAACTCCAATGAGGAAAATGAAATTGTAAAACAAGCTTTAAATAACAGGAACGGATCGACCGAGGCAAAAATGGATTAAGCAAGTAGAGGAGGATATTAAGAAACTTGAAATTACCGCATAAAGATTAAAGAAAAATATAGAAAAGGCTGGTGAAGAATTGTCAATTAAACCATGGGCTTATAAGGCCTGTTCTAAATATATATATATATATATATATATATATATATAACTTAAAACTTTTATATTGGGTTTGTCATCAAATTAATTAGGGCGAAGAAAGAAAAACTCTTGCTACGCCGAGCTTTCGGAATTTTTTTTTCCTGGATCGAGGCTAAAAAAATATGAACATTTGTTATAAAATTACTCTAATAAAAAGAATAACTTACGTGCAAGTGAATTATTATAAAGTAAAATAAAATAAAAAGATCATATTTGGTTAATCGTCGTCTGCTGTATTAAAACCATTGAAGATCTAAAAAAGCATATACATATTCCATTCTTCAGTTTTTCAATTTTTGGTATTGTGTACTGTTTCAAAACATTTTGTACAATTTGGGGAATTTTAATTTCGAAACTATACAAGATATTTAAAGGTCATTTTCTCCATACAGTTTTAAATATCTGTAAGTTTTTTGGCACATCTGGTTAAAATGGAAATAAAAAGCCTCCTTTTTGCTTGATTAGTATTTTTAAATACTAGTACCTGTGTTTTTTGTACACTAAAAGGAACGTTTTTAACTTTCCAATGCATTAAATATTTAATAATCATTTGATAAATTGTGTAACCGAATCGTTAAAAAAAGTTCTAAAATGGTTTATCTTCACTTCAATGAAAATATTTAAAAATGTTGATTACTTTTTAAAATACCCTATTTTGATTAAAATGTCTTTTATTTTTCATCAGGGTTTTAATTTTTATTGCTTGGAAAGGTAAAACAAGTCTATTTCTAGGCAAATAAAGAATCCACCATATTGTATTGAAAATGTTTCAAAATAAACGGAATTGTTCAAATTCTCGTAAATAGGCACAGCAAAACTTACATCCACTTAAAACTCAACACTGGGAACCGGATCTAAATATCTTGTTTACTTTCGATACTATAAACTTACAAAATCGATAAAATTAGAAATACTTCAATAATCCGTTACTGATTGAAACTAGCCATTTTCGCCTTATCAAAAGTTGGTACAATATGAGTAGAACATCTTAATTTCGCTGTTATATCCCATAGAAAAAGACTAAATACTTTTTAAAATTGAAGGCAACATACAAATATTGAGATGATGGATGTTGTTCGTTTCGGACAAATCTAATAATTCCTAAATAATTATACATACTATAAATCGTCTGAATTTTTAAGGTATCTAGAAAGTGAAACACATCGTGTTACTGCTGAACAATTAAAACGCGAAGTAGACATACAAGCAGCCCAAGTAGAAGAGCAAGCTTCTAATATTGAAGGAGATTTAAAAGTTGAAAGAGAATGGAGAATTTCTTTACAAAACACAATGCAGCAGGATAGAGACAGAATATCTAAATTACAAGTTGAAAATGGACAGCTCAAGTTAATTGCTCAGGTTTGACAAATAAAAATACTAGTTTGTTCGTACCAAAAGATTAAATTGTATAAAGCAAGTTTAAATAATGATGAGAGTAAACCTACTTTAGGGTTGGTTTAATACTCAGTTAGGTACAGCAAGCCATCAAGAGATGACCGGTGGTTAGCTTCTCCCCAGAGATGCTCTCTAAATTCGTATATCTTTAAGGCTTAAAAATATATAAGTATTTTACCATAATGTAAAATACTAACATCAGCTTCCTCAAGAGGGTACGAATTTTGAAGGCACTACTTATATCACCCACCATCTATCTCGGTAGGCAATTTGTAGTAAAGTACAATTAAATCAATGGTAAATGCCTAATATTCCAAGAACTCATTTTTCTACTTAATAAAATTTATTTAAGTCTCTTATTTTATTTTAGAAATATGCACAACTTCAAGAAGAATACTACACCCTAAAAGATCAATGCCTAGAGCAAGAACATACGCTCGAAGAATTGGGAGGAGAATTGAGAGAATCTAAACTTCAAATATCCGATTTGAGGGAAGAACTGAATAAATCTCGACCCGAGGGTTCTTGGGCAAAAGATAATAGTACAACAAATTGCAATGGCTGTAATAAAGAATTTAATCTAACGAGGCGAAAGGTACCAAACAATTTTTAAAGCACATTTTTTTAGTAATATTTCTAGTTTTCTTGCCAAGGAGTAAAATTATTACCTCTATTCAAATATCGTTAAAAGGTATTCCGTTCCCCATTCAACAAATTCATACAGGTGGTACATACTATCGGGGCGCGAAGGTAGTTGTAATCATTAAAAGTTTTTTATACCGTTTCTGATATGCTCAAAATTTATTTTTTATTTGTTAATTCAGCCCCCCGAAACTTGTTGAAAAGGCATAAAAAATACTCCTCTATTGGAATGGAAGTCGCGTTCAATTATGAAAGTGATTAATTATCCTGTAATAATTAAATAATTTTATTAAATTGTAAATTAACAAAACTAACTTATAATCAAAACATTTTTCTGCATAATTAAGATTCCGTAAAGTGTAATATACGTTGTTGGGATAAAGTATGGAACCAGGTAAATATCTTTAAAACGAAACGGACGATATTTATGAAATTTTACAAGTAAGTGCAATGGGGCAAAATGCAGCTGATGTACATTTTTTTGTTAATAATATACTTCCGGTTTAACCGGAAATACCCCCAACTTTTTTAAATTAAATGGGACACCCTGTATATTTTTGCAGATTTTGAAAGATCTTGTTATTTCGAATTTGTACATACTGGGTTTAGTGTAAAAAATCGGTAAAAATGAGGAATACAGCACTTTAATAAACCACTTTTAAGCTTTTATACATTATAATAATAACTATCATGTAGATAAACAAATTGATATTGTTTGTATTAATAGTAAGAAATAAACGGGTACTATCTAGTAGGTAACTGTTGCCAAACTGTCAAATTGTAATTTACGGAAATAAATTGTACGATTAAGAATGGTTCATTTAAGTGAAAAAGATCATATTGAAATATAAATGATGATTGGTTATGGTGATCGTGTTAGAACTCATGAAGAAGTGTGTCATATTTTTAATGATTTGCATCCTGAAAAAAATCCCACATCACGTTCTACAGTTACTAAAACATTAGAGCGTTTTAATTCAACTGGGATGGTCAAAAATTTGCCAAAACCTGGAAGACCGCGGAAAAGTGAAAAGTATCATCCGTATAATATACAATTAGTTCAAGGATTGTCAGACGATGATTTTGACCGACGGGTAAAGTTTTGCGAACGACTGATGGACATCTTTAATGTCGACCAACATTTTGCACATACCCAGCATCCACAGCAGTAGAATGTTTGAATGGGAATTGTCGAAAATAGGCTTATAGGCGCATTTTTTATAGACGGAAACTTGAATGGTGACAAGTATTTAGATTTACTGAATAACGAAATTATTCCTGCACTTCAACAGAATGAGCAGTTACCACAAAATGTTTAGTTTCAACAAGATGGAGCACTTCTCCATTTTGATAGACAGGTTAGGGATTTTCTGGATGCAAATTTTCCAAATCGATGGATTAGACATAGAGGATTCATAGAGTGGGCTACTCGTTCTCCGGATCTAAGCCCATTAGATTTTTTTCTTTGAGATTATCTAAAATAGCGTGTTTACGTTAAACGACCAACATGCTTGCAGGAATTGATACAAAGAATTATTGATGAATGTGATCTAATAAGTGGAGAAGTCTTGGACAGAGTGACTCAAGAATTTGTTAATATGCTGGCATATTTTGAGGAGGTGAAAATGCCCTAAATCAAATTCTTTTTTTTTTGTTTGGATTTTCTATGTATATTAGTTACGGCTAGCTTTCATCATTGAAAATGGCTCCCAGTCCAGTATTTTTATTATTATTATTATTGGAGTGATCCTATCAGGCAGTATTGATGTGTTTTGAATGTGGAAGTCAGAAGTATGGTAGATAGGTACAACTTTCATGTTCAGAGAAAATCTGTCTTGTATACGTGAATTTACTAAACTATCAGTAATCAGTGTTTTTAAGGAATCGACTTTCAATAAATAATAAATTCAGTTCCAAATTAACGTATCAATGCTTTTTTTTTCAGCACCATTGCCGAAATTGTGGAGAAATATTTTGTAATGCCTGTTCCGACAATACAATGCTTCTTCCTTCTTCTGCTAAACCTGTACGGGTATGTGATGACTGCCACCTTCTCTTAATAGGCAGAAGTACTGTGATGAATTAGTTTAAGGATAAAAAAACAGTTGTATTTATATATTTTATTATGAATTAGATACAAATAGTAAGTCTTAAATTATGTTCGATTTTGTATAAAAAAAAAGGAGAATGAGATTTATAATTATTTACATTTTTATTCTATTTTTCTAAAATATAAAAAATATATACAAAAAAATATCAAAACTCATTTTATAAATTTAAGTTAATAAATGCAAATAAGGCGTCCATATTTTATGACAAAAATGGATTATTATTGAAAACATTATAAATACATTTTTTTATGTTATTTCAAAACATTTCGAGCTCATAATCATAAGTGAAACGTCATTATCATCGATAAAAGCTTAGAAGGGAAAGTAACTTAAATATTTATTTTATTTTGACTATGATGTATAAAATATCTACAATGTTTTTATTTTATCTGAAAGATGGTGTATGTAGTTTCTTAATTCTAGTATGAAAAATGTACCTGTTGTAAAAGTATATTCTATACTTATTTTTAACCAATTTCACGATTTAAATGTTCCAAATAAAAAATTTTAAAAAATGGCTGAGAAGTAGGTATCTAGAATGCATCTTTAATAAGTCGTGTATAACAAAATCCTTGTGTTGCAAGATTTTTCATCAAGAAAATGGTGCTCCATCAGTTTTAAAATGATATTCTAAATAGTAATATTGATTTCCAAAGTTTTTTGAGAATGCAACACACAATTTTAAAAAGTTAATAAGTGTATATTTTTGCATTCCTTATAAAAATAAAAAATTGAAATTTTATAAAAATTAAAATTTATAGTTGTTACAGTTTTTAGAGACCTTTGTAATGATGGGTATTTTGAGATCGCTAAGTTTTATGTTTGAATTCACTTAAAATTTTACTGTATAGTTTTTGCAGTAGTAATAACAATAAGTCTACGAATTTAGTGAAAAAAATGTATCATAAATTTACATTTTTCTATGAACTGTAACATTTGTAAAATGATTACATAAATAAGTAATATAAAAGATGGTAACTGGTAGATTATTCTTATAATACAAAAGTTAAGGATTTTTTTATGCTTTATATCTCGTAACTTCTAAGAAAAGAAATATCTCATCATTATTGTAACTTATAATTTCTAATAAAAATAAAACAAATATTAAAGTTGCCCCTTAACGTTTCCCGAATTATCTGCATGGATAATTCATTTTAATTCTTGTTTAAATTAAAATATCAATATGTTTTACATAACCCGAGCTATAAACAGTATTTTACAAATGAGTGGAAATATTGCTAAGAAGCACATACTTTATTGCAATATTTCCAGTTACAAATGAAACGCTTTTTAAAGCACATGTTATGTAACATACTAGTATGAAATTTATAAAGTCAGCTGCTCAAGTCCAAATTCCTTTAATAAGCTATCATGATTTCCTCTTCACCATTAAAATGTCAATTACACATCGCGTTCTACGATACATTATTCCCTTGAACTGCAGTTTTTTAAATTTCATTTTTAAACTAAACTATATTACTTGTCAAACTTAAATATAATGAATGTTAAAACTACTTTGGACGGTACTTATTAAATCTTAATATTCGACAATTCGAAATTAATAATATAAATGGACGGAAAATATTTCCATAATTTAACAATTTGAGATTCTACATTTTAAGCAGTCATTTGTCACAAAAGTAAATAACTAGATTTCTTTAAATAAACTTGTCAATTATTTTAAAGGGGTTTATTTAAACATATCTCTAAATGTAGCGAATCTTGATTTATTTTAATATAAACAATTTAAATTAGAAACTGATAAATAAAAATAAAGCTGTCATTCTTGGGCTACAATTAAAAAATCATTTTCAACTCTTCCAAAATATTTTGATATTTGAGTTTAAAATTCAATTAAAACATAATTTTAGGCGACAAGCTTTTAAAGAACGGTTATTTCATATTTATCTACTTTTACCATAAAAATCTATAACAAATGATATATAACTAGTAAAGCGCTCACGACCAAAACTACTGGTGAATAGGTTAACGAGATACCACTATTACATCGATGATCCAAGAAGCAGAAACACCAAGTAACATTGTCATAGTAGTTCCTGAAAATGTAACTTATTGAGTATGTTAACCAACTAGAAATTTAATAACATGTATTTTTGCTATCCTTACAATTAAAAGTGGGCTTTTTAACAGTGAGTCTAGTGTCAAAAATGTGTTTAAATCACTAGTGTTAAAAGTGACTGAGGCCTTCTCTTGAAGTACTTCACAAATATTTCACATTAAACGCTTCCGTTCTTTTTGGGTAATAAATGAAACTTTGCCCTACTTCCTGAATTTTTTTCTTATTCAGTCTTCGTAAATTATTAAAGCTATTTTCGGTAAATAATCAACAATAGCTTTAAGTCTTTTTCCTGAAAGTATTTTGTAACTATTGACAATCAAAACAATTGTCCAAGTAAATGTAAAATATTAATAAAAGTCGCTGTTTTTTAAAATAAAATAGGCTTCCTTTTTTGATCGATTTTTTAGAAGAATATACAGGTAGTTATGTAGAAAAAATAATATATGATATATTGAAACTGATATTAATTTGTACCTGTAGTTTTATCTATGCTTGATTTTTTTTCTCCCGAGTGTTATTGGTAATCTTCCTTCCATTAAATTTTGATTACCTTTAAGTCTGATATGTTTGTGGTAATATTATTTTACATCTTTCTTGCTATTTAAATATATGTGAATATCATAAATCAATCTCACTACTACATTTTAAGCCGATAATGGTGGTTATAGGATATATTTCGGATTTTCGTCGCAGAATGAAATCCATTTTTAATATAGTTACAAAAATACTATTCTGCTTCTTCTTCTTCTTCTTTGAGTGCCGTGCAGTTTACTGCGTAGGCGTCCTCCAAACTTTATATATATCTGTTATTCGCAGCGTCTCTAAGCGCACCAAAGTCGTGAATTCCAGTCCATTGCCGGATGTTGCGTAACCAAGATAATCTCTTACGGCCAATGCCTCTTTTACCTTCCACTTTTCCCTCCAATATCAGACGCTGAAACTCATACCGGTCACCTCTCATGATGTGTCCAAAATACGAGATCTTTCTCTTCTTGATGATCTCGAGCAGTTCCCTATCTTTTAGTTTTGCTCTTCTTATGACCTCTTCGTTACTGACTCTCTCTACCCATGATATTTTAAGCATACGGCGAAGGGTCCACATTTCAAATGCCTCGAGTCTGTTCATCGAAGCAGCCTTCAGAGTCCACGTTTCGGTACCATATAGGAGAACAGACCACACATAACATTTTATCATCCTGAATCTTAATTTAATATCTAGTCTGTGGTCGACTAAGAACGTACGTAGGGATATAAATACGGCTCTCGCCTGTTCTATGCGGCATTTGATCTCTATCTCCGGGTCCCATTTCTCATTCAGGTAGCAGCCCAGATATTTGAATTTCTGTACCTGTTCTATGTGCATGCCATCGATGGTTATTTTGCACTTTGACAGGATGTTTTTAGAAATTGTCATAATTTTGGTTTTGGCAGCATTTATTTTCAGACCCCGAGCACAGCTTGCATCATTTACGGCTTTCAATATTGCTTGTAAATCATCTTCTGAGTCAGCTAAGATTACCGTGTCATCCGCGTATCTGATGTTGTTGATGTGGATGCCGTTTACTTTAATTCCTAAGCTGCTTTCCGTGAGTGCCTCCTGAAACGCTCTTTCTACATACAGGTTAAAAAGCATTGGTGACAGTATGCAGCCCTGTCTTACTCCTTTTTTTATTGGGAATTCTTCAGGGAATTCTGCTTATCTAGTAGTAAAAGCTAATAATAATTTATCTTTTCATTATTACTAATACATTATGGCAGGACAATGTTTTCCAGCAGTGTTAGTTTATTACTAGGTACCCGTCTTGATCAATTTTAGAAAAATACTTTTACTCATTCGCCTGCTACTGATGCAGATGCCAATTCGTTAAAAATGCCTCACTTTACATATAATGTGGCGCAACGATATACATACATAAGTGATAAAATTGTTTGTTAAAAAAATAAGAAATTCTGACTGATGAAATTCATGAAGTATGGAAAATTATTATTTCAAGTAATTACAAGATGACAGACATGAAGATAGTTTCTACATGCTGCTCTATTACTTCCATTTGTTTGAAATAAAATTACCGTTTGCTGTGCAATTGGAGCTTAATATCATATCAATTTTCATTTTGAGGTACTCTTCCATCTTTTTCAACATTAAAAAAGTATAAGAATAAAAAGTACCTGAAGCTTACGAGGCTTCACACATGTGTTGCACATTTTTTCTACAACTTGAAAATGAAAATATTCACAATGAGGAAATATATACTTCTACCTTTCAAGCTGAAATTATAATAAGCTATTGAATCAATTATCTTTATATGAAATATTTATTGTACTGGTACCTTCAAGTAATATGTATATTCATATAAGGTTTTATAACTAATATTTTTTATTCAATTTCAAAATTACAATATTAGAGTCAATGAATAATCCAAAGTGAACACAAGTTAGGTTAAAATTACTGTAATGGGCAACTTGAAGAGAAGCATTCAATGCTTAAAATTAGTTAGTTTGTGTCATCAAATGTAAATAGATAGTATTAGAATAGTGGTTTCCATATTTTAATTTGTCAGATCTTGAACCATTGTGTTGGAGTACACTGGTTCTCAAATTTGTTTTGACAGAATCATATGAAAATGCACAGTTCTGCTATTTGACATTTTGTTTACCAAATATGCAATTCTTAGAAACATTTGTTTGTATCCAGTCGCGACATTCCATCAAAGTAAAGAAATGCATATCCATCTATTCATTTTTTCCAGTACTTGAAATTATATGGGTTCTAAAGGAAATAATGTGTAAAATAACTCCATTTAGAACATTATTTCATTCACAGACATCAATGCGTAAAATTAAATTTCATGTAGAGTAGAAAAATTGAATTATATCATCATATAGCACTCAGACACTTCTAGGACTCATTTGTAAAGTATTTATATTATTTATAATATAATAATCCTAATGCTTTATTTTCTCATACATTTGTAAAGAGTTATTTTATAATCAAAATATAATGTCAATAATAAAATGTTCTGATACTATTTTTCAAAATCAAAAAGTGCTATTTAATTTAAAACTTAAATATCTTATGGTTTATTAATTTGATTTCATTATTATATAAAATAATTTTTTTACAAGATTCCAAAAAAGAAGAATCTTCAAAAATTGAAACCTACAAATTATAAGGAATATTAGTTGTGCATGTTTAAGTGTCTAAAATTGGCATATTATGAGGAGTCTAAAAATTTGAAGACACTATTAAACACTATCTTATAACAAAATATACTGTTATAATGACAAATATACAAACATATTAAAATATATTATTAGTTTTTGAGAAAAACTCTTACTCGCCTATCCATGATCTCCTAGGTTATTTTATATAAAACAATTTTTAACTTCAAAAATTAACCATCCAAGTCAAAAACTAAATGGAATAAAAAACGGTAATTTAAGCAGTTTCTAAGAAAATGTCTATGGCCACTATTGTAATACTATAAGTTTTACATATTAATTAAACTAAAAATTGAGGAGAAGTCTAAATGTAACTGGGAATCCAAGGAATTAACGTTAAATTATTAAAAGATTTTTGATACTGTCGGAAAATATAGACTTTCTTTTTTGAAATTTGACAAAAAAAAATTTATAGAATAACTTAATACATATTACACAACAGAAAATGTTAGTAATATTGGATATTTAATTAAAAAAATGGGTAATTAAAAAGCAACATTGACCCATTTTCATATTGTAAATTTTTGATCTATCTCTTGTAACTCTATGTAGTAAAATTATTATTACCTATAAATATCAAGCTCTTTAACAGTGTTATTAACGTAATTGGCTAATTTTACATCTACTGCAGCAGGTCTGCATCCTTCATAATGGTCAGCTGGAATATCTGTTCTCAAACCTTGCACAGAACTTAAACAATCTCTTGTAATTACAGTTTCTCCTAAAAAAAGGATAGAATTTGATATTTTATTTAAAATATTTAGATAAGTAGAGATAGTATTTTTTTTTTGTTTGCATTGGGCACAATTCTTATTAACAGCGTAACAACATATATCTAATTAATAAAATCAAAGTATTTTGTGTTATACATATACTTAAATACAAATAACAATATGAAAATAAAAATGAGAGTACCATCTTTTTGCTCCAAAATTTTTACACACACATCGTCATCTTCGGGGCATACCTTTGTCCAGTGAAATAACCAATTAAAAGGGGTTCCACACCCTGGTTGTGTTGAAACACATTGATAACACCAAATACCAGAAGCTGAAAATATTAATCATAATTTCTGCCACACCCACAATTAAACAAAATTTTAATAAATACCAACTTACTTCTTACAACAAAACCAATTAAAAATATCGACAATACATAAGGCACGTATTTAACCATATTTCCCTAATTAATTATTATTATCTTACAGTGAAATGTTATATTTGAATTTTATTATTATAATAACAAAACTTTCAATAGCTTTTAAACTCTATTCTGTTTTTTCCTATGAAGTACATCACTTGTCGTTGTCAAAATAGACAGTAGTTATATTTGGTTCCGAATCATAGTTCACAGACCTTCTAAATTATAAAATACGTATAGTACAATAACCGTTAATAAATTTTTCTCATTTTAAGGACATCGTCCAAAAAATATTAAATAAATTTAATAAATTTTGAAACTAAATTTTGAACGCAACACGAAATGTTTAGATAATTATTTTCTAGAGGTCGCTTCAAATTTTAGATGAAGAAAATAAGACTAAAGTATTTAGAACTTAACCTCAAACATATGCCTAGTTGCCAAAACGCCTTACTTTTCTAACTTCTAAATATGTATTTTTCGAAGATTATCTATAATAACAATAGTTTTCTGCTACATTTAAAGAAATACAAGCTATATATATATATATATGTATATAGCTCGATTAGTCCGCTATTATTGAAGTTACAAAAAAAAAGTTTTTACAAAAGTGTAGGCAGTCTTGAGATTAACATTTTAAAATTAGTTCCAAATATGCAGTGTGTTCAGGAACGTAGTGCCAGACAAACATTTTATGTGTTTTATAAACCTTTGACAATAGTGTAATAACTATTTTACAAAATATCTTTGTTAAATATCTTTTCTAGCCTAATTGTTGAGAATAAAATTAAGAAATAAATTTTAAGGTTAGTGGAGCCCTCTATTAACCAAAAGTTTAAAATTCAGTAGTCATTGGTACTTTTTAAAAGAGGTTAGTAGAGGTCGTTGTAATAGAAGAAGAGAACTTATATATACAATAATAAAGAAGTTGTTCCTTGCGGGTGTTCGAGTTTTATTATAAAAATATACTAAAAGTAAAAGTAATAACAAATTTTAAAAAAATAAACCAACAGGTTATGGGCCCAGGCACCCTAAGAAAGTAAAAGTAAAAGCATCGTCAGTAAAATAATAAGTAAAACAAGTAAAGCATCTCAAGAACCTTGCCACACGGCAAATGCGAGAAAAAACATGGCGACCAGGAATGAAGACTACATTGAGAAATTGGAGGATGAAATTTCATATCCGATATGGAAATTTCAAATTACTGTTTGTCTAAAAGCCTATGATATTTATAATATTGTTGATGGAACAAACATCTTAACAGCAGAAAGTACAAATGATGAGCGCAGCAAATGGAACAAAAATGATGCAAAAGCACAAAAACTATTAGTAACCTCAATAGACAAGAAATATATGATGCATATTATTGACTGCAAAACGAGCAAGGATATGTTCGAAAAAATAAAAACAATATTTGAGAAGAGTTCAGCAGACCAAATTTGTCAATTATGGCAAGATTTTTACAGCTATAATTATGTAAAAGGTACAGATATAAGCACACACATAGGAAGAATAGAAAATACTGTACATAAACTAAAAACGTTAGGACAATCTATCGCTGATACAATGGTAATTTCAAAAATTTTATCATCACTGCCATCAAATTATTCATTTTTCCAAACGGCTTGGGAATCTACACCAACATCAGAGAAAACTCTTGCACTATTAACAGCCAGATTATTATCTGAAGAAAACAGAAACAAAGAGAGTGAAATATAGGTATTGTAAAAATTGCAAAACAAACACACATGATACAAAGTACTGTAGAAAAACAAATAGCAAGGAGATAAGATGTTACCAATGTGGTTTAAATGGGCATAAATCAAACACTTGCACTAAAAATAAAAGGGAACCTTGCCCCATATGCAAAAAGACCAATCACAGTGAACAAGATTGTTTTTTTAGAAAAAGACATAATGATAATGGAAACGGCAGTAAAGTAGCATTCCTTACGGAAAACTCAGTTTGTAACACTCAAGATTTTGTAGTAGACTCTGGTTCATCGTCACATATGGTTAACAATAAGAATTTATTCAGCACATTGGAAGAAAATTATTCGAGCATAAACGTAGCAAAGAAAAATGAAAAAATGGTTGCAGAAGGCAAGGGCAATGTAGACGGAAACTCCTGTACATTGACAAATGCACTGTATGTTCCTGAATTAAGTAAAAATCTACTCTCAGTAAATGCCATCACTGAGAATGACGGAGAAGTTGTTTTTACAAAAGAAAAGGTCATAATCAAGAAAAATGAAATAAAAATATTAGAAGGTATAAAAGAAAAAAATGGCTTATATATTATAAATATAAATGAAAAACAAGAAGAATGTTATTTAGCCCAAAATGAAACAGCTCAAAATTGGCACCGAAGACTAGGTCATTTGAGTATAAACAACATGAAAAAATTGCTAGACCTGTCAAATGGCATAAATTTGAATAAAAAAGATCTTGAAATAGAAATCTGTGAACCTTGTTTAATGGCCAAACAAGTAAGGTTACCTTTTAAATCAACAAGACAAAGAGCTGAACGTCCAATAGAAATACTCCATACTGACATTTGCGGCCCTATAGATCCAGTTACCTGGGATGGCATGAAATATATATTGACAGTGCTTGATGACCACACTCATTACACTAGAGTTTATCTTCTTAGATATAAGAGTGAAGCATCAGAACATTTAAAGAATTTTATTGCAGAAGCAGAATCATATCATAACCTAAAAGTTTCAAAAATCCGTTGTGACAATGGAGGTGAATATGTAAGTCTAATTTTTAAAGAATTCTGCAAAAATAAAGGAATTATTATAGACTATACAATTCCAGAAACACCTGAATTGAACGGAAAAGCAGAGAGACTCAACAGGACACTTCTTGAAAAATCTAGAGCTCTCATATTTGATGCAAATTTAAATAAAGAATTATGGGGTGAAGCCACTTATGCAGCAACTTTTCTACTCAACCGTAGTCCTACAGAAGCCACTGATAAGACTCCCATAGAAAAATGGAGTGGAAACAAGCCAAACCTATCAAGACTCGAGATTTTTGGCTCAGTAGCATATGCAAAGTCATTAGGTTATAAAAAGAAATTAGATTCTAGAAGTAAAAAATATATTTTTGTTGGATACGCACCCATAGGCTATAGACTTTGGGATGAACAACAAAGAAAAATCATAATATCAAGAGACGTCGTATTCAAAGCACCAGAAGTGAGAACAGAAGACAAAAATAGAGCAAAAATATATATGGAAAATGAAGAAAAAGAAAATGAAAATCTAGAATTAAACAATGAAACAGAGATATTAGACGAAGACTTATCAGATAGTTCAGAAAATGGACAAAATCAGGAAGATATAAACTTAGGAGAAGGCAGCTTAAGCGTAACAAAAAGTGGAAGACAAGTAAAGAAACCAGATAAGTTAAATGATTATGTTACAGACTTTGAAGATGAAGTTTTCTTAACATATCAAGAAGCAGTAAATGGAGAAGAGAAAAGTAATTGGATAAGTGCAATAGAAGAAGAAAAACAATCCCTATTGAAAAATCAGACCTGGACATATGTTGACACTAATGATATTAAAAACAAGAAAAAGTTAACTAGCAGATGGGTATTTCGTGTAAAGGACAACGGAAAATTCAAAGCAAGATTGGTAGTTCGTGGATGTGAACAGAAAAATGGAATAGATTATAAAGAAACGTTTAGCCCTGTAGTAAGTACTACATCAATAAGGCTTTTGTTTGCCCTAGCTATCAAAAACAATATGAAAATAACAAAGTTTGATGTAAAGACAGCCTTTTTGTATGGAAATTTATTAGAGGAAATCTATATGCAGGTACCAGAAGGTTTTGAAAGCGACATTACTAAAGGCAAAGTTTGTAAATTAACAAAGTCCCTTTATGGATTAAAACAGGCTCCATTAAATTGGAATGAAAGATTAACAGATTTTTTAAAAGGAAATGGATTATACGCAATAAAGAGTGACCATTGCATTTTTACAAATGAAAACAAATCTTTATATTTAGCAATATATGTTGATGATGGTTTACTTTTAACAAAAAATGATACTGAAATGAAGAAATTAATCAGAAATCTACAAGCTGAATTTGAAATGACTGTAGAAGAAAATCCTGGACAGTTTTTGGGAATGAAAATAAAAAGACAAGAAGGTAAAATTTTCTTAAATCAAGAAAACTATGTTCAAACTACTTTAGAGAAGTTCAACATGCAAAATGCAAAGCCAGTATCTACACCAATGAATTCTCAAGAAAATGATTCAAAATGTACAAACATAAAATACCCTTACAGAGAAGCCGTAGGGAGCCTTTTATACCTGAGCAACAAATGCAGACCAGACATTACATATGCAGTAAATGTTTGTACAAGAAAAATGGAGAATCCTTTGGATAGTGATGTAGTAAACATAAAAAGAATTTTCAGATATTTAGTATTTACTCAGTCAAATGGTATCAGTTACGATAACTCATCATGTGACAAAATAACTGCTTATTGTGATGCAGATTACGCAGGCGATAAAGAAACTAGAAAAAGTACGACTGGGTATATTATTTTTTACTGTGGCGGACCTATATCATGGTGTTCCAAAAAACAGGCAATTGTATCACTATCAAGTACAGAAGCCGAATATATTGCCGCAGCTGAATGCTTAAAAGAAGTGATGTTTTTGAAGACTTTAATTGAAGAGTTAACCAGTGCAGATTTGAAAGTTGACCTGTTTATAGACAATCAAAGTGCTATTTCTTTAGTTAAACATGGACAATTTAGTAAACGTAGTAAGCACATTGACGTCAGGTATCATTTCATAAATGAAAAATTTCAAGATGGTTTTATGGACCTAAAATATTGTGCATCGGAAAATCAGATCGCCGATATATTCACAAAGCCTCTGGGTAACTTGAAATTTCAGCATTTTAAAGAACAGTTTATAACAGAATGTTTTTAAAACTGTTTATTGTTTTGTAATCCTTTTTTTTTTTTGGTTTGTTTGTATTATGTAATCGTTTTGTTTGTAAAACTAACCTCAAAATTTGGAGAAGGTGTTGAGAATAAAATTAAGAAATAAATTTTAAGGTTAGTGGAGCCCTCTATTAACCAAAAGTTTAAAATTCAGTAGTCATTGGTACTTTTTAAAAGAGGTTAGTAGAGGTCGTTGTAATAGAAGAAGAGAACTTATATATACAATAATAAAGAAGTTGTTCCTTGCGGGTGTTCGAGTTTTATTATAAAAATATACTAAAAGTAAAAGTAATAACAAATTTCTAAAAATTAAAACCAACACTAATAACATAATTAATACAATTTTGGCAATTCTGACAGGTTACTTTAGATATTGACTTATAGAATACATTTTTAACATTTGGTAATTTAAAAGTTATTTTTAGCAACGTAACTTTTAACTTGAGTCCATATTAACTCTATTGATAGTAAAATAATACGATGGTCCGAGAAATCTGTTAAATTTTGTACTGGAGTCGTTGAAAACAATTTAAAATCGTTTACAACTGCAGATACTGCATGTACCGAACTATAATTTGCATACTAAATTTAGTCATCATAAAATATTTCTGAAAATTTTGTTCAAATGAAGTGCAAGAACTATTTTTCTGAGGACAATTTAAATAGAGAAATGTGTATCTCTTCTTTTTAATAAATTTGAGGTATTTATAGACGAATTGTTATCAATATTTAAAACATGTAAGCACACGAATCACATAAGCAAAATATACAATCTACTTATTTCAATTAGTTACAGATATTTTCATGTGATGCCGGATATTTGTCTTCAAATAACTCAAATAATTATTATAGAAATCATACAAAGCGGCAACACCGTATTTAAAATAAAGAATGAGATTCCGGAGATCCAGTTTACGACGAGTAACGGGATGACGCTGTCAGTTTATTGTTTACGTTTGGTGGAGTGATTCGTTCGTTGTTCCTTATCCCATTGTTTGGATAATTTTTGACTTTTTATATTTGTTTTACAGTGTCTTGTTTGTTTATTTTGCAATTTCTGAGGATACATAGAATTTTAACAATGTCTTAACAGGTAAACTTCATTTATACTCACATCATAATTAATTAAATTAAGTCAACTACAAAAAGTAAATAGTTTCATGTAACCTTTAAATTAATGATTCTGTTACTAAATAAATAATATAGGTTCAATATAATATCAGAAAGAGTCTTTGTACAATTAACTTAATTATTTTGTTATGTTAAATAAGTGTAGGTAGAATGGTTAATATTTCGTATGTTTTAAAAAATAAAATAAAAATGGACATTAATTAAATGATATTATACATACCCAGTGAACTTCAATAATCTTAGCAAATAACACACAATATTTACCTAGATCAAAATAATTTTTTAGTTAAATATTTAGTATCATTTACAGCTTGCAAGGTCCTGTAATTGTTGATCTAATTAAAATGTGTTAGTTGTTGTCAAACATAGGCACATATTTTTGTTCTACTAGGCATAAATATTTATTCTTGGAATAATTTTGTCTCTCAGTTATTTATTGTTATCATATTGTGTATGTTAAAAAATACAACTATGCAGTTTTAAAAACTTTGAACACACCTTATTCTATTACATTTATAAAATGAATAATCCTCATATTAGTCTTATTGTTTGGCCTTGTACTATTATAATTACCTATTCTGGTAGAAAAAAATGGGTAATTTTCATTTTTTATATTTATTATAAGAAAACTAAAACAATGTGTTTTATAAGTTATAAAATAAACGCAATACTGCTAGAGTAAAATTCCGTATTTTCGTAATTACTGGTTAACCTACCCCCTTGTAACTAGAAAAATTTTCGTTTCGTTTACTCTTTTGATATTTATATCTTAAGAAATTTATAGAACTGTTATCTTCAATTTCAACAGTAAAATTTTTTTTGGGTGTAAATTGTTAATAAAATTAAATAAAACATCCAATTGTCTATCACTACCTGTAAAACCAGCCAAAACATCATCAACATATCTATACCAAAACAAACACATTCCTGGAGATATTTGAATCAAAAAGTTTTTGTTCTAAATTATCCATAAAAATATAGGCCAAAAATGGTGATATTGGCTACCCATTGGTAATCCTTCATTTTGATTATAAAATTTATCATCAAAAACAAAGTAATTTTGATTGATACATAAATTAAATAGATTTATAATTTCATTGACTGAAATTTGGTTAACGTGTTTTCTTTATAAGAATTTAGTTATTAATGGTATACATTCACATGGAGGAATTTTGAAAACATTTTACTAACGTCAAATGAAACTAATTCTGTATTTTCATTTAATTTGTGTGTATTTAGTTTATGTATCAAATCCAAAGAGTTTTTTACTGAGTATTTTGATATGATATCAATGGGTAATCCAATATCACCAATTTTGGCAAATATCTTTAAGGATAATTTAGAACAAAACATTTCTGATTCAAATATCTCCAATAATGTGTTGTTTTGGTTTAGATATATTGATGATGTTTTGGCTGGTTTTACAGGTAATGATAGACCATTATATATTTTCTTTAATTTTATTAATAATTTACATCTCAAAACAAAATGTACTGTTGAAATTGAAGAAAACAGTTCTATAAATTTCTTAGATATAAATAATAAAAGAGTAATTTCCAATATTCAATTTATCGTAAACCAACTCATACAAATATGACTGACTATTCCTTATAACTCAAATCACACTATGTCTCATAAATTAGCAGCTTATAATTCAATGATACATAGAGCCTTTTCATTACCAATGAGTAAGGATGATTTTAAAAGGGATATTAATATAATAAATCAAATCGCTACCTCTAATAATTATTACATCTAATAAATAGGTTGATTAATAAAAAGGAAGAAAAGGTTGCTGTTAAACTGAACTTTACAAAAAACCTAAAGATAACGGGTCATACAGAACAATTACATATTTTGGAGATATTTCAAACAAAATATCAAAAATTATATCTGGTACAACATTTTCTACAATATTTTTTAAAGCAAGAAATAATGTAGGTTCATTTTTATTAAATGTAAAACCTAAAATTAATAAATTTTCAAAATCGGGTATTTACATACTAAATTGTCCGGATTGTAACGCCATCTATTTTGGCCAGACCTTAAGAAATTTTAATATACGCTACTGTGAACACTTACGGAGCTTATAGATTAAAACAAGCAGATAAGTCACATTAGGCAAAACACCGTATTGACACCAAACATTTAATAACACAATGGAAATAACAATGGAAGTACTTCATATAAGTAACAAGAAAGAAAAACTTGATTTTTTCGAGGAATATGAAATAAAGAAACACCTAAAATATCCTCAATGTTCAGTATTGAATGAACAACTAAACCTGGAAAGTTCAATTTTCTTACATCACCTATTGAACTAAATACCTATATAATACTAACCAAATATATTTTTAGAAAAATAAGAATATTGCTTAATAATGATTAGTTATCAGGTGTATGACATTATTTACGTTTTTAAAAGATCTGTCAAACTTCTTTCTGTTTTGGATAATGGTATGTCAAAATAACGAAACCTGGGTAGACTTGAATATGTATTAAAACGCATTAGAAGAACTGTGGAAATTCAGATAAGTATAATTTATTTTTTCATATTTATCATGAATAATTTCCACAAAGTAAGAGTTCAAACAATTAATTTAATACATTTTATGATAAGTTAGGTTTAATTTCAATAAAACAACTCAAGAACGGGTAGTGTCAACAATCAAAGATACTACAATGTAATGTAACTTCATCTTAAATTCCTTAATACCTAGCAGGCAAACAAATTACCAGTTGTGCATTCAATTTAGGTAAAAATTTACGCATTTCCAGATGCAAAATTTTTACCCCCCTCACTAGTTACGGATATATTAGTAATTCAGTTCAAGCGAAAAGTAATGGATAGGACGCTTATCTTATAAATAAATAAAGCAAAAACAATGAATCAATCTTATCAGATAAAGATGAACGTTATTCAAAAGGGTTTTCATGTAAATACTATTAATTTTTAGAATTAAAACAAAATAATTGAAAAAATAAGATTAATTTATGAGAATTATAAAATAAATATTGAAATATTTTTAAAGTAATCTCGCTGACTACTTACTATGATTTTAATATCCTGATCTAGATATATAGTTTTTGTCGAAAACAATTGTCCATAAAAGGATTTAATCTTATTAAGTAGTGAATTTTAAGGAAGTAAAAAATTTTATAACAGAAAAAAATGCAAAGGTGCAGTTATTTGGACATTTTTTAAAGGTTATGTGGATTGGTATAAAAATATAATTAGCAGATGTTCAACAGTTCTTCTTGGACGCAATTTCTATTGAAGGGACTGAAGCTTGTATAATAATATATTTACAATACGTTGAAAATAAGTAGCAGAAGAGTAATGCAACAATCGAAAATTTATTTGAATCTGTGTTTTAGAGCATAACATTTGTGTTCTCTAATATTTTCATTATTTCTTTTATTATGAATTCCCTATTTTCAATGCTTCTTGTTTAATTTTAAATAATATACTTAATAGGTATTTTCTTTAATGAATAAAATAAATAAAGTTCATTTTCTCCGTTCACATATATCAAAATATCTAGGCCCATGAAATCCAACCTGATACAAATGTATCATATTCTTCAATTCGTAGATAAATTTGGAATATAATCTGATATGTGTCCCTATTTACAAAAAATAAACTGGAGAAGGTACACTTTTTATGGAAATATGAGCTATTTTTTAAAATGTATGAAAATTTTTTAGACGTTAGAATGATTTACATGTTTGATTATGAATATAAGGTGTTTAAACATGTTATTTATAAACGGCAAGCTTAATATTTACTAAAATGTGAAAAAAATAAAAAGAAAAAACATGTTTTTCTAACTCCTAAAATTCATTAAAGCTACGTAGTAAGCATTTTACGTACGATTACAGAATTTTATTATACAATATATGCACATATAGTTTTTTTGGAAGATACCTCATAGTAAACAAGAGATTAAGGTAATGGTGACATAACATCGTACACATTTAATATACAGCGTGATTTATTAGTTTGTCAAAAAGTTTTTTAATAACCTATGAAATGAAAAGTAAGTTTTCTAGATAATAATAATAATAATAACAACAAGTCGGGTAGTTTAATACAATCAAAATAAATGTTTCTATCTATGAAAAAGCATAACTGAAGTTTCAAACTAATACTTTTTGTAGTAGGACAATCTAAAGTTGATTTTAAATTTATTAAAGGGAACTTTCCGATAAGATATTAATGCTCTTAACAAATTTTTATTTACCATTCTGTTCCATAATCCCGAAGGTCAATTGGAAAATTCGGGAATAGCTATGGAAAAAATTTGTACGACGTGTGGCAATTAAATAACGAGACCGATGTCATAAATGTGATTTATTGCAAACGAAGTTACAAATTACTTTTATCCCTTTCAATATACTCTCCTTCCCTATCTATGCACCGCTGCATACGTGCCTTCCATTGTTCAAGGTCGTCAGCTGTCACCTTGTTCAACAACTCTGCCGTTTTTGCTTTCACTTCTTCCACAGACTGAAAATGTGTTCCCTTCAGCGTACTTTTGACTTTTGGAAACAGATAAAAGTCACAGGGAGCCAGGTCTGGTGATTACGGAGGATGATCGAGCACAGGAATGCGCTTGTCCGCTAAAAACTGCTTCACGGAAAGGGCATTATGGGCAGGCGCATTGTCTTGGCTCATCATCCATGCATCGTTCTTCCACAAATCCGGTCTCTTCTTCCTTACTCTTTGTAGTAGGTCTGATTAACCGTTTGACCCTCAGGGCACCCATTCAGTTATAATGATACCCCTGATATCGAAAAAAACGATGAGCATTGCCTTTGACTTGCTCATTCGTGCTTTTTTCAATTTGGTCTTCCAGTGCATCAATTGACGCTGTGTCTCGAGTTCGTATTGGAAGATCCATGTTTCATCACATGTGATGACATGTGTTAGCAAGTTTAGTTCTGCTTTGAGTCGTTTTATGACGTCACAGTAAAGTTTCTTCCGAGTTTCTTTTTGTTCCCGAGAGAGGTTTTTTGGGACCATTTTTGCACAAACTTTTGCCATCTTTAAATTGTCACGCAAAATTTGTCTTACTGTCTCTCTGTTAATGTTTACCATATCAGCGGCTAGCGATTTTAGAAGAATTACGTCAACGCAATATTTCTAGATGTGGTCAAATAGTTCTAGAAACACTCGAAAATATAAAAAAACGTTTAAAATGTATGCTTATGTATGACAGATAATTGTAATCATTTTAGGTATCTAGTGTAAAATAATTAAGTTAGTATTCCTTAACGTTAGAACTTATAACAAGGTTTTTTAATGATTTAAGTTTATATTTAATTAAATTGTCTTGTTATTTTATGAAATGAATTGCTAAATAGAATTAATTTTCAAATAAAATGTAATAGTTTTTATTCCGCTAGAGGGCGCTAAAATTAAAAGCATCGCAACGCATGGTGACATTGTTAAATTCTCTATAAAAAATTATCTGTTCTCTACTTAAATTGTATCGAAGAGAAGGGAAATTAAATGTTACATCTGAGAATATGATAGAAGGGTGTTCTTCAACCGGTTTTTGCTTTCTTTTTGCACAAATATTTTTCCATCAAGATATTCAATTTGTTTGGATTTCGTGTCTCACCCTGTATATTAATTTGAGGAGAATTGTTATATGATGTTTATTTAGATAGTATTAAATCATATACAAATATTTTTTAATTCAATTTTCTCAATTCCTTTCAAAGTTAAAAAATACGTCAAGGTATCTGAATGATGGCGTAATATTATAAATAAACCTTGAAAACAATTTTAGTAAACAAAATATACTTATTAAGAGAAATATAATACAGTAATTTCTAGAAACACTTTAAGGAAATGTCTGCTTTCGTCAATTTTGTTAATTTCATTCATTGTTGAGAATTATTTTATCTCGTGTTCCTAGAATGGTACAATTTTTTTCAGTTCCCAAATGATATATGTGATGTTTTTTACAAATTTTTACAGCAAATTATTAAGGTTATTCGGAGGTTACTTGAAAATAAATGGATTTATGAAAGGAATTGGTTATTATAAAAGTATTATAAATGTTTTTTGTTGAATAAAGTAGTAAAAAACTTTATGATAGGACATTATTATTACAGCACATAAGAATATTTATCCTCTAGCACCGTTGCTTTAAAATATAAATATGATTAATTATGTGGTATCGATTGTCGATTGTTGCTGCAGTACTCATTAAAGCTTGTCTTGTGTTATGGTTGATCTCGTTCAGATCAAAAGATAAATTTCAGTTTAAATTTAATTTCCAGAATAATTGAGATTCTACTATCTAGACATTTCTAAAAATTCTGTATGACTAAAATGTTTACAAATTTGCCCATAATACATGAATAATTATGTGGTATATTATTGCGGTTCCATAATAAAGGTCGTTATCTTATTAATTAAGTTGATATTTAAAAAATTAACAGACCGATGTTTCAATTTATTAAATTATAGCAAATTAGATAATTATAAATTTAATACATTTAGTTACATAATTTAAGAAATTTCAGCGGAAATAAATGGCAAAATATAGTTAATTATAGTGGGACATAATTAAGGGTTAATATATTCTTCAATTAAAGGAAACTGACAGAATCCGAAAACTTGGTTATTTGAATTTTTCACATAAATTTTGAGGTTACGTGAAAAAAGTGTAAATACAAAAGTTGTAGATCTTTTTATTACCTACAACTTTTTTCCATATGACTTGTAGTTTTGCCGGAAATCGAAATAAATGCCGGAAATCGAGATAAACAGTTTTCTACCCTTAAAAATTCACCCCCTTCTACTTCCCGGCCTCAGATTGCCCGTAAATTATTTTTCCTTTCATTTTTGTTATATTCTCTTCCTTTTCCATTGGGTTTCATCCTAGTATTATTTTATTTCGTTTCAAAAATTATCGACCCTGTTCTAACAATGCGGTTGTCTTATACAACCACTTGGATACAAATATAAAATCATTACAATCCTCTTCAGTCTTCAAAAATACTCTAAAGCAGAAGCTACAGGCGTCCCAGTAATTTATGATAATGTATGTCTTTGCATTATTTGTTTATATGCCTCTTTAGAATGATTTTGAGTTTCTTAGTGTTACTAGGTATACCCTACTTCAGGTGAAAATCTTACAGAATAGACGGCATTTTCATCATTAATCAAGCCAAATGTACATCTAATTTTGTATGTGCAAAAAAAGACCTTTTATTATTATTATTATCAAGTTATAGAAAAATAACATTCAATTTCTCTTACAGGTTCATGTTTGTAAAAAGCATTATTTATTTTAAATGTTTTAAGACAAGAAATTTTATTTGAAATTAAAGATTGGTTGAATAATTTTTGAAAAAATGTTACATTCTTTTATTGTTGAAGCTGACAAATTAAATTTTATTTTCAAGGTTTTACCTGTTAGTACGAAAATTCCGCCCATAAAAGAATTATTTTGGCAAGAACAAATTAAATTTAATACCTCCATCATCCAGTGGTTGTTAAAAACAGATATTAGGATTATTAAAAATTAGCAAAATCAGTTCTCTCATTTTAAACATAATGGCCAATACGAATAAAGAGGTGACTTTTTTAACAGATTAATCTATTACCTATAAAGAAGGTTGATCTTAATTTTATGAGGACAAGTTCACTAAGAGCAACCCATCAACTCTTCTCAAGAGCCCACAACTATATTTCGTTTTTAACGGGACACTTTCAAAGAAATGTGTAATGAATACAGAACACGAATGGGACATTGCTGGAACGAGATGGTTTTTTGGACTTTAAAATACATTGGCGTATGTAATAAAAAAAGTGTTACTACTTAATGATCTATACACACGTGGTTCTCATATAATTAAAATTAAACTTCTTTACAGGTAAGTTGTTTAATCATTAATTATATTTCATCTCTAACTTAAAAAGAACCATCATATTTATTAATCTAAATAATAAAAATCTTAATTACATTAAGTGCCCTTGCCCTTCACAAGTAACAAGGGAGAGTAATTGGAAAAGGTACATTATAGGTACAACTTTTTCTCCAGGTTTCTGTGTTACAAATATATTGAATTAATTTAACAAATAAAAAGACTGGCTAGTTAACTTATATACAGGGTGGCCAAACGAAAACGAAACAGAGCTATTAGCAGGAACTGCATCAACATTTTAGAAAAACACAGGGACGCGTCGATTTTTGATCAAAGGGGGACACTTTTTTCCGGTATTTTCGACTTCGCTGCTTACACCTCCAAGCGAGGGTGACAATGACACCAACATATTTAAATGGCATTAGGGGTCAAGTAAGGCATCATTTTAAAGTCCTTTCAATTTTCTTTATAACAGTCTTTAAATTTTCAAATTCAGCGTGATACTTTTTAAAAAATTACATTTTAAAATTTAAATTATGTACTTGTTTAGTTTTTAATAAGAGTTTTTAAAATTGGATTTTTTAAAAAATTTTTTCAAAATAGTGAAAATGACACATGGGTCGTTGAGTACGCCAATGGTTTAAATGTTGATTTTCTTGCTTTTGCATTGTTTTTGTAATTTTTTGATCACATTTGTAAAATACAAATGGATACGATACGGGCACACAAAGAACGTGAAATTATTGGATTCGTATATCGAAACGAAGATTTTTTTAAGTGTGTTTTTGAAAATTAAGTACCATGGTCTATTCCATTGCGGAAAGGGTAGATATAATTTCGCTTTATTTTATGAACAATAAGTGTGCAAATGTTACGGCTCAGTTATTTAATGAAAAATATCAAGATAAACAGGTCAGTAGGAAGTATGTTCTAGAGTTAGTGAAAAAATTTCAAGAAACTGGAAATGTAGTTAATAAAAAACGAGAAAATAGACCGCATGTAGTTAATACAGCTAGTGAAGTTGCAGTTTTGGGACATGTTCATCTAGATCCTACGTTAAGTACAAGGCAATTAGCATTTGTGTCTGGGATCAATCGAACTAGCATTCAAACCATTTTGAAGAAGAACAAATTCCATCCGTATAAAATACATTTAGTGCAGGAACTTAATGAGGATGATTATGACCGCCGTTTGCAATTTTACGAAATAATGAGTGAGCGAGCAGCGAACGATCCCCAGTTTTCTTTTTTTAATATCTGTTTCTCCGATGAATGCAGCTTTTTTATGAACGGTACCGTAAATCGTCATAATTGTCGTTACTGATCTGATTCAAACTCAAGAATTTACCAGGCGGTACATACACAGCAACCGCAAAAATTAAATGTATGGGCTGGCATTTTCGGTGACCGGCTGGTGGGTCCATATTTTTTACCTGGTAATTTGAACGGCTAAATGTATTTGCGATTACTGGAAGATGCTATTGACCTTACTTTGACCGATATTATTGAAAATGACCAACAGTATAATGAAGATAATTTAATGTTTCAACAGGACGGTGCTTTGATTGTTCCTCAGTATTTAGACCAACATTTTCCGCGGCACTGGATTGGGAGAAGAATGGCCTCCACGGTCACCAGATTTGTAGCCCCTTGATTTTTTTGTGGGGATACCTCAAAAGTAAAATCTACAAAACACAACCAGCCTCTTTAGAAGATTTGCGTCAAAGAATTGTCGAGGAGTGCCATCGAATCACTCCTGAAATTCTTCGGAATGTGCGAGGACGATTCGAACAAAATCTATATTATTGTATGGACGCGGGTGGTCATCAATTTGAACATTTAATTTAATTAAGAAGTAGGTAAACAAGTATACATAATTTAAACTTTAAAATGTAATTTATTAAAAAGTCGAAAATACCGGAAAAAGTGTCCCCTTTGATCAAAAATCGATTGGTCCTTGTGTTTTTCCAAAAATGTTGACGCAGTTTCTGATAATGGCTCTGTTTTGTTTTCGTTTGGCCACTCCGTATAAATATATATATATAACAGCATTCAACAATAATTCAACAAAACATAGAAGTGCGTAGCCAAAATAGGGAGAAAATCAAGAACATGGTATTTTTTAATTAATTTAATTAATTATAAAAATACCAATCTTGTTATTTATTTACCTATCACCAATATTAGATAAATAAATATATAAACATACATCAACATCGTCGGTTTTATCTTGTAAAACTTTATCTAACGTTGATATTTGCTTGTTCAAAAAAATGAATGAACACACTTACGAATTACATTTTTTTTAACTTCATCCACGTCAACTTTTAATAATTTTGGTCTCCCTAGCTTTGGCTTTGGTAAGGTTGTTCCACGTCATTTTTCCTTCTTTAAAACTTTATATATCGTAGATTTTCCATATCCTATTATTTACTTCAGATTACATTTCAACTACGGTGTCAATAGTATTTAAATGTTTATGTTGTCTAAAATAGTTGTATGCATATAACCTTCTTTTCATTGAGCGGCAAATGGTCTAGTTTTAATTTTTTAACCGGTGAATGCTCACAAGTTACTTTCATTTTCAGTCACTACTATTTTTCACGTTTATCGAAAGCTAAATAACTGAATATCTACAAACTTGAATTTGCCGGTGTCATTAAAATATAATTATCGCTTTTTATTACGGTTATGGCTCTACCTGACATTAATCCTCTTAGATACTCTGCTATAACAATGAAAAATAGTCAAATAATACAATAGTCCAAGGAATATACCTACTAAGTTTTATTCTGAAGTCGTCCAAAACAATTTAAAATCAATTACAAATATTCAATATTTAGTGCAGTTACACTACTATAATTTGCATACTAAATTAGGTATTATCACAAAACAGTTCTGAGAATTTACTCTATATTAATGTTCAAATGAATTACAGTAAGTAAACTTTAAAATATTAAGTATTTTTTTGAATTTGATGGGAACTAATGAATTGTCTTATTTTAACCATTTATGCTATTAACATACTAAAAATAAATTTCTAACAAAATTCCCGGGTATACGGGCTCTTACCGACTACGTCATGTCTGTCGTTTTAGGTTCAAAACAAAGTTTCAAATACGGGACCATTCATATCTTCGTAACGTTTTCACGACTCAAATAATTATAACCCCTATTCTCAATTCCTGTTAATCCCGCAATATGTGAGATTATGAGGCATTTTCATTTTTCTGATGACCTTATTCTACCATAAGAAATTTCATACAAAAAGATGTTTTTTACTTTTTATCTTGTCAAATTTTGTGTCAGTATATTGTTACGTATTGGGTTGTTTTTTCTGAATAATAAATGTATGAAAGAATCTGATTATTAACTAAGAGGGTTTTTACCCATTACGTAACTTGGTTAATGGAAATTAAAGAGGCTGAGTAAAAAAAATAACAATTTATTTATCTATTGAAAGGGCAACTTAAACATTAAATAACTAATACACTTAATAGCAGGGATAGGCACTATCAACTTCTCGATCATCCCAGAACCGAAATTTGACTCTCGCTCTTCTTCTATTTTACTAACCAAGTAGACCCTAATGTTTATTAATTTTGATGACCCTACTAAAAATATTTATTTAACATTCGTTGGCGGCCTTGTCCCATAACTCTCGCTCACGTAATATTAAATAAATCGTAAATATTATAATTTGGAAAATAAAAAATAAGTTTTATGTACAGGGCGATGTTTAACTAAATCCCTGTACATACTATCGTAACAATATTTTGATTAACTCAGGTAAACGTCCATTTTTTTTTTATTTTGGTTCTGAATTTTAATAATTTTTTTTAGTTGAATAAAAAATTGTATAAATTGTTTTGTTATAATAAATAGTAACGAACAAATCTCCATCTTGAATTTAATAAAGCCTCTACATATCTGCCATATCTGTTCATACGTGCAACCGTTCAATTACAAAATTCTTTTAATACATTCCTAACCATCTGGGGAGTTATAATTTTAACCCCTTCTGTAATTAATCTCTCTAATTGGTCAACAGTTTAAAATTGCCTTTGAAGATATACCTATTGTTTTAAGTAGCCCCACACAAATGAGGTTAAATTTGGAGGCCGCGGTGGCCAACAAATTTCCGAAAAACGATGAATAACTCTTCCATTAAAAATATTTTCAATTAATTTCATTTTTAAAAGCGCAAATAACGATCCGCATTCAAGGATTCTCGAAAAAAAGGTCCCAATTATTCGATCTTTATAAATTCCGCACCACACGTTTGTTTTGAGCGAATACTGGTTCCGAGTTTTCATTGTAAAATTTGGATTCGTATAATTTTGGGTAGAAACTCATTGGATGAGAATATCGAAAAAATAATCGCTTTTTAATATAAATAAATACTATTACATATTTGAATATTATTTTTAAATCTGTCACTTTTTCTTATAACAATTTTTGATATTGTTATAAAGAATATTTTCTTCCCCAAAATTAGTAATAAAAAAGTTTTCCATACGTAGACACACTGTATTTGACAGAGGATTAATAATTAAAAACGCTAAAAATACGAACACCGTGCAAAAGTATATTTATCATTCAATGTCGTTAAACTTCATCTCGCTTCCTCTCTATTAAATCATCGTTTAGATTTCAAATAAACACTTTGCGGATATTGAATAATTTTATAGTGGTTACTGAAATATCACTAAATGCAATAAATACATAGCTGAAAAATTTGAAAAAATGTGTCTGACCTCATGCGACGTATTTTACATTCGTGTTGAACTACATATAAACGAAGGAAGTTGATGGTTTAAACAGTTTTGATGACTCATAATAACGTTAATGTGCGATATTCTATCATTGTCAGAATACGTATCTTCTGCTGTACGTATTCAAATGTACTACTTTCATCAGCACCTTTCCAAGAAAATTATGCGCATTAATTTTCAGATCACGTTTAAAAAATAAAAATAGTTTCTAGATTTGGTTTTCGGTGCAATGACTTAGCGTAAATATTTTAGTTATATAAAAGATAAATAAGTTCCGTAAAACTATGATCGGTGTTTTAGATTATGTTAAATACAAAAAATGATTTTTCATAAAAATGATTAACATCGAAATTTAGAAGGGTCGGGGATTAAGAAAATTAATTTAAAAAACAAAAAAGTAAAAAATTAGGAGAGATTATTACTACTATTACTATTCTACTATAGGTCGATTTTTATTTCTAATGAAGTATATTTTGAATATAAAAATAATATTTGAAAGAGTTTTTAATTCCCCTTTTAACCCTTTCAAATGAGCTACCATCTAAAATTTTTAAGGAGGCAGCTAACCTACGAGTTGACATTTGGAGTGTTATTTTTATTATCAAAATGTGCTTAATTGGAAATAATAATCGATCGGTTTGGTATTTTTCTTAAAAATTTTATCGTGAAGGGTAACACTTTACATTCGCACTGTGTTCCTTAAAACAAATAGCAATAGTTAAGATGCTCTTCTGAAAACTAGAGATTATGATATATATATCAGGTTGCCTTGACCGTAACCATATGTTAATTTTAACCAGAATTATTAGTTGTAATAAAATTTCTTTCTTTTCAATGCACAATAATGTGAACTTTCACGAGAAAACTTTTACTATTTTTATGAGAATACGTAATTATGTAATCATATATTTCGTAAATTGATAATTTTTTTTTCAAAATAATCCAACTCTCTATGATACGGTTTATAATTTTTCTCATTTGAATATTATTAAATACAAATTTAGGAAATGTAAATTTTTTAGCACTTAGTTGTTATGCTCGAAGCAGAATTAAAGGCAAGTAGAATATGTGGCAAATATCAAGATAGAGGAAATTAATAGCAATCTTTAGAAATAAATAAAACTATTCAATATATTTATTTTCAGATAAATCATCAAATTAATTTCTAATTAAAAGTTCATTACTTAATTCAGTGTTAAATTTAAAATAATATAAGTACCTATACTTAAATTATTCAGGATGGTCCATGTACTTGCGGTAATAGTTAGATAGATGATTTTTGTTAGATAGATCAACCTCTAACTTGATCATATTCTTAAATTATTCTTGATCAGTTAAGTTCAACGACCTGCAATACTTGTGGTTAAATGATAAAGAAAATGATTCAAACAAACAATAAGGAACACTGTAGAATAAGTGTTTTTTAGACTGTTTATCTACATCGGATTTTTATCCTCATCTTGATCTGTTTTTAGTTTTGCATTCAGGCATATAGAGGGTATTCCTAATGAAATGTAACTATAAAAAATAAACTTCCATATTTATTTTACCTAAATACAAAGTTTCAGTGCGATACATTAGTGTTGCAGCTACAGTGAGTTGTCATAGTTGAGAAAATTTTCGCGCAATATGCTTCCTCTTCCATCTGATTTTTTTATTTAGTTTACTTTTTATCTGTATCTCAAATAATTTGCTTATGGTCTTTAATATGCAAATTGATCTTAAAGATTTCGTTATTTTCAGAGGTGCATTTCCTTTTAAAATCAAAACAATTTCTATGCTTCAGAAATTCCTCATTTACCAATAGATTGTTCATGACTTTTAGAATAATTTTTTAGTTCCATGAAGGGCTCCATACTTACGAGGATGGGTTGATTAATTCGCGGCGTAACAAAGAAAACAATAATTTAGAAGAATAAATTTGTTTTTATTTTTCCACATAATGTCCTTCTAGTTGAATGCACTTGGTCCATCGATGTTCTTTATCCCATCCCTGTAGGTAGATTCTGGTAACTCTTCAAAATAACTGTTTGTCGTTTCAATCACTTCCAAATTTGAAGCATATTTCTTTCCCGCATTAAATGTTTTCAAGTTGGGTAATAGGCTGAAGTCCGACGGGGCCAAATCAGGGGGGGTAGGGAGGTACCAGTTTCAAAGCCCAGCTCATTAATTTTAGTCATCGCGATAATGGTACATTATCCTGATGAATTTCTTTTTGGCTAACCCGTGTCTATTTTCTTGAATTTTTTGGTAGAGCTGTTCTAGTAGATTAGCGAGTAGGTAACTGGTGAAATAGTTCCTGCCGCATTTGGATGCCATTTTATAGAGGATGAGACGTCCGTCATTTTTGATTCCCACTCGTTTGAATGAGTAGATCCTGTCAACGTTTTGTGGTGACATAAATGTTTTTTTCAGTAACTAACCCCAGCTTAAATTTTATCTCAGTGGATCAGTTAATAAACTTGAAACAAACCGGTACACAGCTAATGCTAATATTAAGTTATTGTAGTCTCAGTTTTCTCTATTTTTTTAAACACTGACAACTTACAAACTTTGATAATGAAAACTGCTTGACAGACTCGGACAAAATTTTAATGTCAAACTGTGACTGGATGTTGCTAGATGCAAACATAAAAATTAAAAAGAAAAACCTTGGTCTACTATTGTAGGCCGCGAATTAATCAACCCATCTTCGTATTTCAATAGGTCAAGACATTCTGTTGTAAACGGAAAAAAGTTCTTTATAATTTGCCTTTTTCTGTCAGTGCAGAACTTATAATGTGAGAGGATTTAGCCTTTTTGCCATAATTTTATATACATCATCCAAAAGATATCTAAAACTGTATCTTTGTATCTTTAATAAGCTTACCTAGTTCTGTCCTGTATCTCTTGATGTTATTCTTATTTCTTCAATTCAGTGCGTTTATAATATTTTTGTTTGCATTCGTCTTCTGATTTGGTTTTTTGTTTTTTTTCGCTATGGAGTCGTTCCAAAAATAGGATATGTTTATGCTTTTGTTACGAGTGTATAAAAAAGATGTTATTTTTTTAAATTTTCTTGATCAGTTTTGTGCACAAAGATAGTTGATTGGCAATTATTTATGCATTTTATTCTTACTAGCCAACCCTGTCAAGAATGGCGGATTTTCTTCCTCTATAAATATGTAACCAAATGATTATAGGAATGAATCTCACCAAAGGACAAATAACATTTTCTAATTTTTTACAGTTGGAATAATAATTTTTTGTAAGAAAAGGATTTCAATAACGGGGTCGTGAACCGTGAAACAAACTACACTTTCTCATACCTACAAATTATGAATTTTATTCAATGTATTTTTTAGCTGCCATTTATAAAAATGTGCAAGTATTTGCATTAGACATCATACTTACGATTTTTGCATTACCAGATTTTTGTTTATATAATTACTATCCGTATTTTGCAATCGGAGGTAAAGCATTTTGAAATTCTACCTTTGATTTAGTGATTCCATGTTTTATCTTTTATTGAACCTGGAATTATTTTTTTTTATAAATTGATTATTTACTAAAAGGATTGGAATAGAACTAACACTAACTTCTTTCTCTTTTCAAATGTTGAAAAGAAGTCTTCGGATACCTTCTTCATGTACTGATTTAGGAATCACCATGAATACGGTTGCCTGATTCAATTTCGTTTACCTTTTTGTTAATTTTTTCAAAAGTTTTTTTAATCCAGTGATCAATATGCTCATTACTATAATTTTTATTAGAATTTGGACACCATTTTTAGCTTCATTTTTCAAGAACGAGTTAACAATGGCTGCTGTTTTTTATGTCTGTGAAGAATACTTTGTTTCGGAAATAATTCCTGTTTAAACTAAATATTCCAAAATAAGCAAAAAAGAACACCGACGCAGAACTAACCTAACGACACTGGTAAAATCGAGTTTAAAATGACAGGCCGCCATGTTCTTGCTTTGTACATGTTTGCTTTTCAATTTACCTTCTTCAAATCTTTTGTTTTCCGTTCTAAGTATATTCTAGTAGAGGAATGAATTATAGTATTATTGTTAGGAAAAAAACGCAGATGAACCTTTTTCTATTCTTACTGTGACCTTGGGAGTAGATTGAGGCTATAAAAAAAAGATAAGGCGGTTTTGTTGATATAAAAATTAACGCTGATTTATTATACTAATTTCGTATAAGTATACTTCTCAGCTTTCATGTACAGCAACAAAAAATAAATACCATCATCTATTAGGAAATAAAGTTGAGGGTAAAATGAGTGGTAATTCGGATCGTTTATTAAAAGTAATTAATTCTAACGGGTGCATTGTCCTTCGTCACTTGTTGTACTCATATAATCTATATGACTTCCTTGAGAAGACAACAAACGTCAGCCTGTAGAAAAATATATCAGTAATTACGAAGTACACACACAACGTATCATTAGTTCCATTTGTCCACATTGTCCGTTATTAATTTGATTTCAAAGTAGCAAAGCAACGGTTGGCGAAGACTCTACAAATACCTTTAATTTACAAATAAATAATACCCTAATCGGATAAAAGCAAACGTTACGAAATTCCTACACACTTCTAGTTACCTGTTGTGTCAACATTATCAGGTATAAAAATTATGTGTTTGTACTACTTTCTCTAACACATGTAGGTACAGAGTTTAAATTTTTTGAAACGGAAAAAAGTTACACAGTCGTTATCGAAGCGCCTATTATGTAAAGTTTACATTGTAAACATTTAAAAGTTGCTTATATTGTATATTTATTTTTGTTTCCGTAGAAGATAACTAATATTTTGATACTTGTTAAACCGCGTTCATAGCAATAGTATTGATAATCAACTTATTGTAAATTTTAATGTTTTAAATTGTTTAATTTTAGCTTAAGGGCGGAATTTGGCAATGTATTTATTAAACATAGGCGTACACGTCAACTTTACAAAAGCTACATTATCTAGTGAAATAAAAAAATACATTCCGATAAAGGATGAATGTCGCTAGTGCATCAGATTTTTTGGTCATGTAAAATATAGCCATTATTATTTAAAAAAATTACAAACAAGGCAATTTAACATAATAATTTATAAGGTCATTAATTAAGAAATTAGTCAAGACTGAAAAAACTTACATTAAAACTGTACTTTTTCTAAATACTTCTATGAAAAATGAATTTGTACTAAAATCTAAAACCTCCATTTATTAGTCAGGTTTTGAACAGAAATGTTGAAATCCGCAATATTATCAAAGCTATTCATGATAGATTAATCCAGATACTATCTAAAAGATGCCGCGCGCCATTTTCGGCAAACTCACCAGAAACCGGATGTTTGTATCATTACGCGCTTAAAAGTTATAAGCTGTTGAAATGGGCTACTTTTCTCGAAGACACGATATATATATATCACCTTGAACAAAAAAGTTGTCAATTTAGTTTTCATATTAAAAAATAAAAGCATATATGTATCTTACAGTAAATTTTTCTTCGCATAAAAAAATTATTTTTTACGTTACATAATAAAAATCGCAACTGCAATATTTTGCATGTTCATCTATATTACGATAGAGGCAGCACCTTCCAGGAACGACTTTTCTGTTTCTTACTCGAAGTGGTTCCTTTTCAACCAAATTGCGCCCCTAAAGTTGGTATACAGTATGTATGATGCTGAAATTATACTATTTCTGCTGACTTCTTTTGTGTTTGATCATTTTCATGACATTTCGATTAGTGTTAGATTTGATCTCCGGGAAACTTCTTTTATGTACGTCATGTACCTACAAATTCTAGCAGTAAATAAAGAACACGCCGCGGTTATAGATACTGATGCATATAAGAATTATATTAATGAGATATTAACAAAAGAAACCTCTCAAATGGACCACAGAAAGGTCAGCTATTAGCAGCTGCACTTTAACTTCTAAACTTATTTATTTTACTCGAAAATAATTTTAATATACTATTGTTACAAAATTTGAAAGTGAAACCGAAGTAGATGGATGGATGAATAGAAGAATAAAGTATAAAATACATAATTCCAGAAGGATGAATTAAAATAAAAACACCGTTCAAGCAGGCTGGTCAAAACTTAATAATGACAAAATGTTTTGGTTTAAACTTAAACTTCTTGTAACCAAAACACTAGAGATTATTCTAAATTATTTTCGTTGATTTTACTATAAAATTTACTATATCTATCGGAGTATCGTATTGTGCCATCGAGAAAAATCATAATTGGAGTAGGCTGGGAAATTTAAATGTATTAGATTGGTACTTTAGCCACTTCCAAAGAATTTTGTTTGCGATAAATGTAAATAAAGGTAGTAGTGTAAGAAAATAGAAGCAATTTGTGGGTATACACCAGTTAAAAAATTAAAATTAGACGAATTGTCACTGAATAAAAAGGGTGGTACAGAAATGTATCCCACTAATTTAGACAACAAAATTATAAATTATTTAGATTAAATTAATGATCTGTAAATGTCTAAAATGTAAATATTTAATTACTTTAGTTCTGGTTAAAATACTATTTTTTGTTGTTAATTACATTTATATCTTATTTACTAACTAAAATACTCATTTACTATACATTCAACGTATGTACATACAATGTGATAAAATAGCTTTACAACACCTTTGTTTGGTTTAATTGCCGCTTTCTTTGGCATTCGGTTTTAAAGAACTAATAAGTTTGTGGAAATCCTAACAAGAAGTAATGATTTTTCAACAGTGATTTATGATTTCATTTATATTTATATTTTTAAGCTTTTTGCCACTTCAGGAATGGCACTGTTAATTTGAAGCGAAGAGTGAATACTCGAGTGGGAATTTCCCTTTAGGGTATGGAAACTGATTTTCTAACTTGTACTCAAATTAGAAAATCAAGTCATGTAACCAGCACAAGGCTCTACCACTGAGTTAACGACCCATCATCTTAAAGGCAATTCAATATTAGGTTAAAATAAATGTTTTTGTTATTCCATTAAACCAAAAGTATACAAGTTATTATTTTTTAACTAGCCTCAAGCTGGTAGGTTGTTTCTAATATATGCGAAAAATGATCATTTATTTCTCATAATTAAGAAAAAACTATTCGCATCTATTTTATCGTAGTTTTAGTAGACAAAATATTTTATTTTTATAACAAAATAATCAATAGTACACTTTTTATTGCCACGTTCTTTTGAGGCAATGGTGACAAGTTATTGACGTCAATATTTTGTTTCATTAATAAATTGATGATTGCTACTCGTTCCATAATCTATTTATTTGTGCCCACTGGACTGTTACTCAAATAAAAATAATTATATTAATCCATTCCTTTGTTTATTGTTTCAGATAAACGGCTGTGACTCAATGAGACTTTTATTTCTAGACTTTAAGATCGAATATTTTATTGGACGGAGATAAGACTTAATGAACCTTCCAAGATGTTGCTGTACTCTGCAATTATTTTAATCTGTTCGTTAGCTTCAACTTTAGGATTACTGGAAGGACCCAATATCTGTACCACACAGGAAACGTATGTAGATTTACTAATTTAATTATTAATTCAATTTTCTGTGGAAAAATTACTCATTTCATAATTTACAACCGCATTTTTTATGAATTTTAATATGTAGGTGGACAGACGGTGTTATTTTGAATCATCTATGAAGGTCTCTTTTTTTCTTTCCTTATTTGTACTGAATTTAAGAATGTAATAAGGAGCTAACAAATAAAAAAAAATAAAGGTGCATTTCTTTTTCTCATATGTTTAAATTGATTTTTATGAAATGTTTTATCATTATTAAAGGGGGTTTTGTGCAAAAACGCTTAATGGAACTGTGTTTAATTTGTACATCTTTCTAAAGTTTTTAAAACGATATTATATCGATACATACAGGGTCCCGTAACCTTTGTCATAGTTCTATAACTCCTACTATGCAAAACTTAACGATTTATTTGAAGGCTGTCTGTCAATGGGGGTCAAAACCAAATATTCTAAAATTATTTTCATCTATACAGGGTGATCTAACAGTGAAATAGGCAAATCACTTTTTATTAATGGAATAACCCAACTTTTTTATATTTTTAGATACTTTATAGTCACTGGTACATACCTAAAAATCAGTAACAAAAGTGAATGATACTAAGTCATATTCTAAAACTCAAACGGCCAATAATTTGTTTTTTCCTATAATATACATATATTGACCTAGAGAGCGTTGATATACCATTTTAATATAAAAAAATCTAGATCTTTTCAAATACCAAGTATAATGTATTCAAATTTTGTATTAAAAGAACCAGGAAGATGCGAGTTATCTGTATTTGGAATAATGTACATATCTGGAGATAACCCTTATTTTACCCTTTTCGATTTTAGAACCTTCATTATTTCATTATATAAATACCTATATGTACCTAAAGTCGTATAATAACATGAGGTAATAATAAATAGGTAAATAGCATTTTTAATATTGTTTATCCTTCACTAGCACAATTGCTTTTTATATGGTATATGTGTGTATAATTATGAATCCGAGGTCATTATTAACATACATTACAATTGCACGTATGTATAAGTACACTTTTGATAAATACAATAAATTCAGTGGCGGGATGTATATGACTAGATTTAAATTTTGGATAATTCAGTCAGACGTAGGTAGAATTAATAATTATCCACTCGGGGATAAACAAAACTGACGTCTAATAAATAAAGGAGATTTTAGATAAATAATACAAGAAACTTATTTATATATGTAACTATTAACAAACTTTTATGCTTTTGATCAACCTCACTATAGATTTTATCGACAATTTTTTATTCGAAGTGAGTGAAAAGAGATTAAAAACAATTAATATAGAAGTAACTGAGAAGTTATTTAGATATTAATAATGTAAGTCTTAAAAATCTGTATTTATACCTATACCTTATTGTATAAGATGTTTCAAGTTCACATTGATCGTACATATATATAAATTAAAAAAACATATGGGGATTATACTTCAACACTATGCAAGGACATTTATATGACTTGACACAAATTTTAGATTTAGTAGATTACCTGTAATTATTACAAAAGTTCTTTTATTCTTATTTCTATTTATAATTCTATAATATGCAATTACTCTTATATTATTATAAAAAAAAGAGAAAAAGTTAAATACAAGAATAAAAATAGTTATAAAGACACAAAGGCTAAGGCGAATGAGAGAATAACAAATACACATTAATAAATTTGTTATTTATCAAATTTGTTTTAAGACACCATTTGGGATCAACGTAAGTTTAGCTTTTAAGATATATCAGATTAAAATTAATAATTGGTATATAAAACCGGTTTTAATAATAGGAAAATAATCGGCGAGATATATTAATACAAATTCTGTAATCCCTCTTCATAATCATCTCGTAATGCGCTCATGGAATACTTACTTAGAAATGCTCAGTTCATTGTGACTAAAATTCTAAAGTTAATATACCTACATAAGAAAATAGTAAAGTTCAAAATATAGGGGATAAAGTTCAATTAAACAATAATTTATGTAGTCGGAATGATATATACGTTAATAACAGCTCAACACTGTTGAAAATATCCTTAGCAGTTCTTAGAAAAAATAAAAGATAAAGGTAACATGTATAAAATAATATGTTATTTATTACGAGAAATTAATTATACTTTTTCAGATGAGTTAACATTTAAATTAGTCTGGATCTAATTGTTACCAAAAAAAATATAAATGTTGCCAAAAAACAATACGACGACACGAGAAATTACAACATTGGATTTTTTGTCAATTAAAATCTGCCAGAGGGGCACATACATACATGCTTTTATGAAATATCATTATCGAATCTATTGGCAGTCAGAAAGCTATCAAAGATTTATTTGAAATTTTTACAGATTTCAACAAGCTTTCAAATATTTTAATTTTATCATTATTATCTCGTTTGACTCACCTTCTACATTATGTTCTAGTTTATTATTGGGATATTGTAACTATTTAGGATATGTTTTAATACACAGTGTATTTAAACTAGCGACACTGATTGAACCAAATTTTTGAGTCATCCTGTACACGTATATTTTATATAATAATAAAAAATCTTTTACTTCTAAAATTTTATAAAAATATTTTAACTAGTGTTACTATCTCACATGTTTAACGCTTTTTTTAGACCACCAATTTATTTATCTACCTTAACTTTAAGATCTAATTTTTCATTATATATAATTGTATTTCATTTTTTTTATTTTGTTAATCACAAATATCAAACAAAATCAAACTAGAGTTTTCAATATTTATTAAGGTTAGCAAAATTATAAAAATTCACCAACTTAAACTACAAAATCTACAATATGTCAAAAAATTGGGATATTTTACCGAAAGCCATTTTCCATATACTTTATTAAAAAATATTAAATTAATGAAGAAAATTAACATTCTAATACACAAATTTAACTAATAAAAAATATTATGGCAGAACACTAAAAGTCAGTAATTAATCTCCCTCTGATATTTAAAATGTAGAAATAAAATTTAGAAAAACTAAGAAAATACGGCCAAATGTTATTTGCATTTTTAAAATTATTTTTTCTCTTTTAGTTTCCTTTTTTCTTTAGTAGATTAACGGATCTTCTTTAGTAGATTAACGGATCTTCTTTAGTAGATTAACGGATCTTCTTTTTTGTAAATTTTATAATTTCACATTTTTTAATTACTACATTAACTTGACATCTTTTGTCACACAAGACGTTATTACATTTCATTTAATCAATTTGTAAGTATATCCCCCTATTTTTTGAAATATTTTATATAAATTTTAATTATCTTTATTTTCGCATTAGGACCTGACGATGGTTTTTTAATAATAAGAAAATATGTTACGTAAATTAAAAAGATATCTCAAAATCTACGTTTTAAATTTTTAGTCAAAAAGTTTTGAATTTGTTTTTTCGAAATTAATAATAATTTCTGTTAGATATATTAATACATACTATAATACTATGTATTCCTTATTACATTGTGCTTCTAATTGGTCTTTAAAAACTATTTCTGTGATATCTTGAACGTGCTATTTTCTTTTCTTGATAAGTTTATAACTAAGAACGAACAATTTATGTTTTCTTTTTTAATGACTCATTTCCAAGACATAGTCTTATATTTATACTACTAATGATAGTGATAAGGCTAGGAAATAATTATTAATAGGCAATTATTGGTTTAAAAACCTTCATTGAAATTGTATACATTTATTGAAAATAACAAATTTCATGTTAAATAGTTACTTATAAAACAAGCAGTGAAAATCATGATGACTGTAACACATTTAAAACTGATTAAATGTTTGACGTACTTAAAACATAATTTATAGTACATTCATTTCGAAATTAGTGGATCATTTAAAAAACTATTACTGCATTACTAAATTGTGAAAGGTACAGTTAATTATAGGAAATTTTAGTTTATTATACTCGTAATTTTAGTCTGTTAATTACTTATTTTGTATTATATATATTATATGTATATATACTAACAGAAATTCATGATTTACACGTTCGTTGGTTTTTTCCTAAGATATTTAAATGCATACAAGATTTCTGGAGGGCGTGTGAAATATATTCAGCTGGACCAAATGTCTGGAAACGGGCAATTATCTCGTATATTGCTAGTCCGAATTCTACAAAATTTGGGATAAGCCTATTTTGCGCTACGGAGATTTCAGATTTGACATTTGCAATGTTGCTAGATTTGCCGTTTCTCTGATATTATTAGACTACATAAAATCATAAGTGTTACATATGGTTGAACTCGTATTGGAGAGAAAATTCCAAAAATGACTGAATATACAGTATTTAAAAAACCAAAGTGACTAATAATATCAGAGAAACGGCAAATCTAGCAACATTGCAAATGTTAAATCTGGAATCTCCGTAACCCAAAATAGTCTTATTCCAAATTTTGTAGAATTCGGATTAGCAATTTACGAGATAATTGGCCGTTTCCATATTTGTGGTCCACGCTGTACAAGAAGTATATGTTTCAAGATTTACAATAAGTTAAGTAACAAATCTCTATTTTAATTCTAAGCGAAAATTGAACCGAAAAATTTACATAACATACGAGGACTGGTGCTTTAATTTATTGCTTTTCAAAATATTATATAATAATCTATGAACTTTTTCATGCGAATAAACCAGTTCTCATTTTTTCCAATCTAAAGATGGCACGCTTATCATATAGACCATAATTAATATAGGTAAACCAATAAATTTTCGTTGTACTTATTTCGAGAATACTTTATTTTCTGGATTTGCAGAGAGTAGTTAACAAATCAAACCACAAATACTTTGTTGATAATAATATTTTTCAAGCTTTCAAAAAAATTATAATTGCAACGGACATGTTTTCTTTACTTTGATAGAGACCCTACACATTCAAAATATTATGTAAATGAAACGTCTACTCTTACTACATCAACATTTTTGACTACTAAGATAGGGTTATATCATTAGGCCATATATTCCTAGTCAAACGACTTGGTGTTGAAATGAGAAATTAAGCACTGTATATACATACGTTTAACAATTATAAATTAAACATTGGATACGGTGAAGAACGAAATATAAAATTGAAAACAAAGAATAAATAAGAGATTCCACAAGAACGGTAATAAGAATAACTAATAAAGTTACAATCAAAATGCTCTTGGAGTTAAAGCAGAAATTTCATCTAGATCAAATATAACAGAAGGGTGTGGAAAAAACTCCTTTGATCACAAACCAGTTATGAGCACTTCGAAAAAGCGGTATGAGTAGAAGTGCAACCAATTGGACTGGTTTAAGTTACTGAATAAAATCTAGTGGGGCATTTCAAGACACAGCTTGAATGAGGTAATCTGGAACTAGTAGCACAAAACTTTTTTAACATTTCTGTTTATGTTTCAAATCCCCGAATTCGTAGGAACTAAAACAAAAGTCGAGTATTGTCATTTTAAGATGAAGGTTTCTGGGTTACCAGAATTGTATTGTAATATTATATTCCATACAGACTCCGTAAAAATTCCATCAACCCATCATATAGTTAAATCCCTAATTTAATTATATATACAAGGTGGCCCAACGAAAACTTGACATGGGGGTTTTGGACAATATTATCGTAGGAAAAGAAAAACGCTCGGACAGGTCGATTTTTGTTCCGAGGGGGATATTTTTTTACGCTACTCGTAGCATCATCACTTCAACCACAGACGACATTGGGGTGAACAACCCCTAGAATTGAAATAGGGAATAGAAGTCGAGCCGCATATCGTTTGAAAATCAGTTGAATTCTATAAACAACGATATGTAGTTTTTTAAATTTGGATAAATTATTTACAAAAAAATGATTTTTTCGCAAATGAACCATTTTGTAACTTTGAAACTTTAAAATTTTTGCAAAGCAGTTTTTTTTTAATTTGGATAAAGTTTAGCATTTCTGGGGTGATTTGGCTCTCCTATTTCATCTTCATATTAACATCTTAAAAGAAAATAATTTCTTTTCTAATTTAACTTTCATAATAATTAGTTCATAAAAATATATTGTAAATTGTCGTTTTAAAAAGATCTTTCAAATTTCTTTCTGTCTGGAAAATGGTATGTCAAAATACCGAAACCTAGGTAGACTTGAATATATATTAAAACGCTTGGGAAGACTGTGGAAATTCAAGATAAATATTATTTATCTTTCCATATTTATTATGAATAATTTCCACAACGTAAAAGTTGAAACAATTAATTTCATTCTAATATGTGTCTGTTGTCCTTCATTTAAATTCTCTATTATTTATCGAAGGCAATTCTGAACGCTTTTCAAATATGTATATACTTTTCTAGAAGCTATTTTAAGACTGAAAAATGATGCACGGTAATTTATAAAGCTAAATTGATGATTATTGCTTTTGGTATTTGGTTCAATAGTTTTAGAAGAAGTTTTTCAACAATTGTCGATAAATGTGGAAATAAGCTAATCGCTCTATAAGATGAATGTGAATTAATGATTTTGCCAGGTTTTGGAATTAACATAATCATTAATAATTAACATTTATTTCCTTGATAGTCAGGGCAAATTAAAAGAGAGCTTAAGGAAGTTCAATATCACTTTTTCTTTATCTGGGGTTAATTTGTTAAGTAATTTGCTCTTGGGGCATACCTTTTATCATCTGTCATTTTTTTCGACTTTATATATATATATATATCATCAATTTTTTCTTTCATTAATATGGGGCATGTCTCTTTTATTTGTTTGTTTGTTAGCTGTAGTTTGCCAAGTGGATTTTTGAATTGCTTTTTTAATATGTTCTACAGCAATGTCTATGTTACTACAGTCATTTAAAATTAACAGGTAAAGTTTGTGTCTAAATTTTAGGCAGTTTATACTATTTAAGTTTAGTATAAATTGAGTAACTAAATATATAAATAGAATTTCATTTTAATCACTAGGTCCGTGAGTTGGCTCTCTAGTGGAAAATTATTGAAACCTGTTTATTCTTATAGTTTTAAGATGTTCCTTATCTTTTATTGTAATTAACCTGGACCCCCATGATGGTGTTTGTTGTTATAATCTCCACCTATGAAAAAATTACCAACCAACGTTCTAAAGAGGTGTTGATAATGCTGAAATTTATTGTGCCTTGGTGGACAGTATACAGGGTAATTAATTTATACTTCGGAATTTGATATCTCCGTTGTCTTCAGACATCTTAAAAAATTTTATATAAAAATTGTGGAGATAGTCAAGCTCCTCATTTTAAAATTATTTTGAGATAAACAGGATATATTCTAAATTGAGGCCAAATTTGTTTGTAAATCAAAGTCCCTGTATATTAGTTTAGATTTGAATTCTGCTTTTACATAAAAAAGCTTGTTTGTTGTTGATTAAAGCTGGTATATTTTATTTCAAATCTCTTAGGATAATCTTTTATTAGTAAAATGGTTTCAATAAAGTCTCCTTTTATTACAATTTAACAACTATTTTGTATACGGGGTGACCCAACACACACATTTAATTTTCTTTGTTTTGTTCTAAATGGAAATCTATATATTTTATATCATTTCGGAAAAGTGGTGTTTTAAAATATTTTTATTTTTGTGCAGTATTTTCTGTACCTAAATGTACGTATTGAATTATGTTAATTAATTATTGATATTTTATTTACTATATTTTGGGTATTATTTAATATATATGTAATATGTAATTTTGAGACTATGAATTTTTCTAACCGCGAATTAGTAGGTATGATCTAGTCTAGATAATGAATGGTGAATAGTATAAAAACTATAGTTCTGAACTATTTTAAACTTTTATTGCTATTTTTTCTTAAGTCTACTAAAAATACGATTCAGAAACATTTCACAAATTTATTCGTCATAACATAATAAAGATTTTTGATAAATTTTTATCAGTTTTGAGTTCAGTCATTCTCTAATCATTATACACATAACAATAAAACATATTGAAACTAGATTTGACAGAGTCGTTTACGATTATTGCCAGATATTAGTAATTACGAGTCGTGTAAAAAAGTGTCCAAAATGTCATTTAATTATTTATTGTTAATACCATAATTTTGAACTTAGTTTTTTTCATTAAATTAAAAACAGTTTTAGTAAGAAATAAATCTATATTGTAAAATGCTGAAAAATTAGGATTGAAATTTAGGGACAGGTTATATATATATATATATATATATATATATATATATATGACTGTATTAACTTTATTTTTAAATCACTATATACATAATTGCGTGAATACAATATATATAAAATGTCTTTGTACTACGACGGTTGTAATGGTACTTGTTTACCTTCTGGAAATCATGGAAACGTTTATTTCGCTTGAAGTCATGGAAACGCGGTGCACAGGGATTGTGTTAGTAAGTTTCCCAACAAATATATATATATATATATATATATAAATTTACATTAAATCTAAAATTGCTAATAGTTTTATATCAATATATTAATAAAGAATAGCAAATCAACAAGTTTGATAGTTTATTAAGTTAAGTGTTCGATATCTCGATATCATTGAATTGAGTTTATAAGAGTCATTGGGATGATTAGTTTTATCAAACTAATCTTTGCTAAAAGCCCTAAGTGTAGCGCGTTCGTAGAAAAGGTCGATTGGGTGTATATTTCTCGGACACTAATAAAGATATCAAACTAGTTTTTTTGTAGTATACTTAAAAAAATATACTTTTACTTGAAATAATTTCATTAGATTTTACAATTTTTTTCTCGATTATATTGAATTTAACCAATCAAAAAATCATTGGATATTATAAGGCATTATCGGTATATTTAAACAATATTTTGAGATGTGAATGTCCTTGATTGTGTTGTTATTGGCGCTTCTGATACTACAAAAATAATCTCGTAAGAGTAGGCGTGTAACACATTATATATATTTTAATGTTGAATTATTGAAAACATGTATATTTTCTTAGTCGAAAAATATATTTTTACTTTCTCAACTATAATAACAATAACAACATTTGAAGTCATATAATAAAAAATTTTTACAAGTGCTTTATTAAAGGTGTCTATATCGAAACGTGTTCAAAGACGGTTAATGTGAATGGGCGTGTATTTTCTAGCTAATTGCCCTGTGGTAATTACTGCACATTAATAGGCGCTATAAACACTGTTATCAGCAAAAGACTCCTATTATCCAAACGCAACAGAGATACAAAATATCACATCCTATGGTGAGATAATGTCTGAAAAAATGCAGTTAAAAAATATAATAAATGTCGTTAATTTAGACAATTGTATATCCCCTAATATAACAACAAATTTTGTCACAAGCTTATTATTCTTCTTTATTATTTTAATACCACCACAAAACATGACGAGATATATTCTAAGTAACCTTTCTTCCCTCATTTTGACTGGTCCCTCTCAAAAAAAATATGCCTCTAGCTAAGCTAAATCCCGTGCCATTTGAAGAATATAAAGAATATATAGAGAAATTAAATATTGTAATTTGAAATACGTAATCAATTTTTATAAGAGAGCCCCAAAATTAAAATTACGTAACGAATACTTATATGTATGGCTATTTTCTCTATAAAATTATCTTTTCAATCTTAATTCTTTTCCTATTTAAATTATATTGTGATAGTAACGGAGGGGAGGAACGTATGAAAGTTGAGGATATGTCAGAAAAATGTCCCTCTTGGAATAAAAATAGGTTCTTGCGTTTTTTTTGCAAAAAAAATTGTATTCAAGAGATTAGATCTGTTTCGTTTTCGCTGCTGCATCTTATATAGCAAGGACAACGTTGGACAAATCCAGGATTCCCTAGAAACAAGTACGGGATTAACTCAAGGCTCAACCTTGAAACCCATACTGTTTAACTTGTACAAGTTATCATTATAGGAAATTTTACCGAAAAAATATATAATGATCCAATATGTGGGTGATTTTGTCATTATGATTAGTAGGGAGAACATTAACTCAATGACAAATGATATAAATAATCCTCTAATAAATATAGAAATCAGTGGCGGCTCCTGGTTCATGTTATAGGGAGGTCATATACAGTGTGTACATAAAGTATGGAATAAATTCATTTTAAGCTAAACAAACAATTTTGAGGAAAAATCCGGTTTTTGATTTTAATTTAATGTATTTTTACATAACAATTAAATAGAAAGGTTAAACCATTTCTGAGTAACGATGTCATCGACAATTTTTTTAAATGGCACACTCTGTATATATTTTTTTAATTGAAAATTTCAAGACGATTCCAAAAATATATCATCTTGTGTTCGGTAATTAATAATTTTGAAGATACAATAATTTTAAAATCTGTAATTTTGAAGACCTTAATTAAATTAAAATAACAAAATAATACAACAGTAACAATAAATTGCCATACAATAAATTACAGTAAGATTCTATCTTTTAAATCATTTATGTCGTCGGGTTTACTTTTATACACAACATTTTTTAGATGACCCCACAAATCTAATGGCGTGAAATCCGGTGACCTTGTTGGCCACTCAATGGGGTCCTCGTCTACCGATCCACTTATTGGGGAAATCTTCGTCAAGATGTTCGAACGGCGGCTGCATAATGTGGCGGCGTCCCATCTTGTTGATACCACAGACTTTCATCGATATTTCCTGGATTGTTTGCACTAGGGAATAAATTCATTAAAGTTGGAATCAAAAAGTTCATTAAAAATTGCAGATAAGTTAGCCCGTTTACAGTTCCATCAAAAAAATAGGATCCAATTATTTTATTTCGAACAATTCCTACCCAAACATTAATTTTCTGTGGATATTGAGCGTGATGTTGTCTCATCCATTTAGGATTTTCCTTTGCCCAATATCTACAATTTTGTCTGTTGATTTCCCCGTTTAATGTAAATGTGCATTCATCAGAAAAAATAACGAATTTTGCGAAAAGTGGATCATTACAACACTTATCCATCAAAGTTTCGCTAAATTCCATTCTACGATGCGAGTCATCATCTGATAGCTCTTGTACAAGGTGCACCTTAAAGGGACGCCACTTTTCATGTTTTAATACATCATGTTCTCGACTAACTTGCCGAATACTGTTGTGTGGATTTTCTTTCATAACAAAACGTTTAATTTAGTATCTTCGGCAAGTGCTGGACGGTAGATCTTCTACGGTACCAAACTCCCTAATTTTTTTTCCAATTTTGCTCACTGTTGACTGACTTATAGGTTGTTCTGGATATTTATTATTAAGCATAGCACATACCTCTTGTTGAGTTCGCATCTTATCGCCACAGCCAATTAACATAAGAACTTCAATCCAATAGATAAACGCGTTTTTATATATAAAAAATATATATATACCAATTATCAAAAATAAGCGGGCGATTCATTAGTAGCGACTATAACAAAGGACAAAAACGATAAAATATCCTGTAGCTCTGATATAACTAGCGTTAACCCATTAACCATAGGTTTTAAAAAACTACCTAAGTGACTCCTACCCACAGATAACATTTCTTCGTTTGCTAATGAAACTCACTGGATACATTTTCAAAATAAACTAAAATTGTTACTTTAATTATGCCAAACAGCGACAAATGCTTTTGGAGTCTTTATTGACCAATAATGATTCTGACGAATAACCGATGTTACTATTAAAAATATTTGTTTCTTACAAATTTTATATTTTTATATTTTAACAAAGAACAATATATATAATTTCTCTTTTATTTTAGGTATACAGTAACTGTTCGAGTATCAGAAGAACAACCGTATCAAGTTAGAGAATACGTTTGGTGTTTAAACTTTCCTCCTAGATGTTCAAAATATAAAATTAAATTCAAGACAGTCTACAAAAATCAAAATTTAGTTAAAACCAGACCGGTGGAAGACTGTTGCAAAGGATACACAAAGAATAACATAGGCGATCGTTGTATACCAGTTTGCTCAAAAAACTGTGTTCATGGAACATGTATTGCTCCTGATACTTGCCAATGTGAATCTGGATATGGAGGACCATACTGTGATATTTGTAAGTTATTATATTCTTTCGAAAAACATACTTCCAACAATTAGTTCCATGTATATCCATCAATTCAAAATTAATTTATATTTTATTTTCTAATTTTTTAATATCATTTGGAATTTTCTCCTTCTAAAAATTGTACTTTTCCCGTCACTTCTAATGTTGAATTTTCAAAATATACCTTATTGTTCTCCAACTAAATATGTCTGATGACTACATCTACATCTATATTTCTATTAACATTTTAATTTCCATTTCTTGAAATTTATTTATCTTAATTTCTTCTTTCCATCAATTTCTTGAACTTTCTTATGATGTTCTTCTATATATTTCTTCCATTGATTCTCTTAATAATATTAATAACAATAACAACAATAATAATAATAATAATAATAATAATAATAATAATAATAATAACAGCAATTTATTGGTCACAATTACCAAACTAACTTTAACTCTTGGATCCTGTAATATTAGTTAACATAATATATATTTACACTTTACCATTGAACGTAATAAGGAAATTTATAATACCAACTTTAAAAAAGATATATTGGCAAATGGACGAGAATTACCTGTATAGTTTCGATAGAATTCCTAAATCTTGATCATGGAAGTAGTGTTAACTACGAGTTAAACGTCCCTGGCTCCCTCCCTAACTTCTTCCCGTCTAGGCGCTGTGTGACTTAGACCCTTTTAAAATAATTTCTATATGTATCTACAGTTGGTTGTTTACAGACAATAGTTCAATTGGACTCCTTTTATTTTTTAACGTTTTGTTTTTAACAAGCAATAAAGTATTTCTATTATTTTCAGTACACAACATGCCAAACGAACGGTTAGTCACTTTGCTTCAATAATGAAAGACATATATACATTTTACACGAACATCGTCCTTTCATTTTTAACGAAATGTCACAAGTAGGATTCTTTTGATGAAAAACATAACCAAAACGCTTCTTTTGAATAGTTTTTTTTATTCTCTTGCTTCTCATTTAATTCACTAAATGTCTTTCATATTATATCGATTTTCTTTTATATTTACCTCTTTTTAACCTCTTTCACTTTCTTTTTGAGATTCAATTGACTGCTTTTCAATTATATTTCCTCTTCCCCACACTCAATAAAATCTATCTCTTGTTTATTATCGTTACGACATCTTAATTCTCACTATTATATTCATTCAAAAATTCTATTTGTTAAAATTTTTCTGAGAAAATCACAATTTCTTTTGGTTAAAACCTAAATTTTTACAAATTTCTGTGAAAAATTACATTTTCTTACAATTTTACAGGAATATAATTTTTTTTTAGTTCACATCTTACTTTTTTCGTTTTATTCTTCTAAAATCTTAGTTTTTTAATTTGCTTCATTAAAAACTCCTGTTTTAACAAATATCTCAGAAATATGTCGTTAGTTAAAATTTCTGCTAAAAAACACCCAATTTTTTTTATCAAAATATCATATTTTTGATCTGAAATTTGTTTTGCCAAATTCTCCACTAAAAAAGTTCTAGTCATGTACATATAAAGTGTGCTGCGATTTTTTTATAGTTTTATAGATGAGGTTGGTTTGGGGGTAAATTTGCGCCGGTAAAATATAACGAGACATACGTTATCTAGGGAGGATAAAATGAGATATATTTCACTGAAAAAAGTATCAGCATGTAGATTTTAAAGGTGTAAGATACAGAAAATACGTTTTTTCACACATACGTTGGAAAAAATAAAAGTTAGTCCAAAAAAACTCATAGCAGCCTGTGTGAGAATCGGGTCTACACGTAGATTTGTGTTAACTACGAGCTTTAACAACTAAATGTGCGGACAAACAAAAATGTATTGAAAACCTTAATTTACATAAATTAAATTATTAAATTAAATAATTACATATTGAAATACACAGTGGGCGAATAAATAAGCAAAACTATTGCACAATTTAAGAACTAATATTTTAATATGGGGTTACATCGCCAAGCACTTTTACAACCACTGCAATCCTGTCTGGCATTGCCATATTTCAGCCAATTTCATCTTCAAATCAGCAACAGTTCTTTGGGGATCGTCACGCGATTTTTGTTTCATTTTATGCCACGTCTCGATAACATTAAGGTTCGAAGGCTATGTCCCCAAATAATTTTTTAGTAGTTTTAGCCGTATGGCATACAGTACCGTCCTGTTGAAATATAAAATGCATGTCCGGATAAAGATCTTTCGCGCTTGGTACAAGACTCTTTGTTAAACATTTTTGATATTTTACCGCATTAATTTTGCCTTCTACCACCTCAAATCTTCCTAGACCCACTGCGGACATACACCCCCAAATCTTAAAGCCTTTAGGAAATTTTACTGTCCTTTTGAGGCAATCTTTATGAAATGCTTCTTTTGCAGTTCTAATAACCCGTTTATGAAAGTCTCCCCCGCATATGTCAAACTTCGACTCGTCCACTAATTTCACGTTCTTTGTGTGTCCGTTTCGTAGCCATTTGTCTTTTACAAATGTGATAAAAAAATTACAAAAACAATGCAAAGCAAGAAAATCAACATTTAAACCATTGGCGTACTCAACGACCCTTGTGTCATTTTCACTATTTTGAAAAAAATGAAAAAATTTCCAATTTTAAAAACTCTTATTAAAAACTAAACAAGTACATAATTTAAATTTTAAAATGTAATTTTTTAAAAAGTATCAGCCCGAATTTTAAAATTTAAAGATAGTTACAAAGATAATTGAAAGGGCTTTAAAATGATACCTTACTCGACCCCTAATACCATTTAAGTATTTTGGGGCGATTGTTACCCTCGCTTAGATGTGTAAGCAGCGAAGTCGAAAATACCGGAAAAAAGTGTCCTTTTTTGATCAAAAATCGACGGGTCTCTGCGTTTTTAAAACGTTGACGCATTTCCTGATAATGGCTCTGTTTTGTTTTCGTTTGGCCACCCTGTATATCTATACAGAGTGGGCCACAGAAAACAGTCCACCCTGATATTTGGTAGTATTCATTAGATTTTAAGGAAATGCTGAAATACGTCGATTTTTATTCTAAGTGGGACACATTTTTACGATACAGACATCTGCCATTTGTCAACCCCGCCCCTTCCACTTCCCCAACCCCTTAATTTTAAATAGGGAATATACCATGTGTGGCACGTCATTAGAAAGGCATTTACATGGAGTATTCAGGTATATGATCATCCACGATTTTTTTTCGATATTTACACCGTTTTGCAAAAAAATCTCTTAAATAATTTAAAGTGCAACACCTCTTAAAAATGAAACGCAACGCCCTATGTTTTGCTAATGTTTTAACTGTTTCTTTCACATCAAAAGTAAATTAAAACAAATTTTGCAAAAAATTAGTAATTTTATACTAAGACAGTTTGTTTAACATTGCTGTTAGTTAATCAATTTAGGTATTTTTTGAATTTAGATTATTTTTTAGAGGTTTTTTACCTTTTTTAGACGTGAGTAAGATGAAACTGTGTTTCTCGGGATGCAAGATATGCTTGTTATGCACGCGTTTAGTTTTCAAAATTCACCAGATAATAAACTTCTTCAATTTAATAGACGAAAAAAATATTTTAAAATAAATTTATTAAACTAAAATAATTAATGTAATAAGGCAATGACCACAGTCAGCAGTTTTACATTTTCATGTCGGAAGCAGTTGACCGAATTCGATTGGTGTTTCTAGATTATATTATTAATTTGATTTATTTTTTAACGTATTGCACTTTATGATTCTATACTCTATACCAGTGATTCTCAACCTGGGCGATATCGCCTCCTGGTTGGCGATCGACATCTTAAAGTGGACGATTATTTGACTATACGCTTTTGGGGGGCGATAATCATTTTGCGAATATAGAAGCAAAACATTTATTTGAACGAAGCAGTTTAGAAGAATTTTGGATTAAAATTAGTAACACATTTCAGAGACTGTGGATGGAAATAAGAGTTTTAATTAGGGCATTTCCAACTTCATATCTAGTTGAAAAGGGTTTCAGTGCTGTTTCTCAAATGCTGACTAAGCAAAGAAATCGCCTAAATATTTGCGGGCAAGGTGACTTAAGATTATATCTCTCGAAATTAGAACCAAATATTATTAAACTTTGCAAAGATCACCAACCACCTCAAGGTTCTCATTAAAACTTTAAATTTCATTTAGCTTATTATTTATATGTTATGTTATATGTGCAAATAATTATATTACTTTATGTATCTTACTTTTTGTAGGTTAATTTAAAATTCTAAGTAATAAATGTTATTCTACTTTTGTTCCTTTCAAATTTCTTTGGATATATCTTTTTAACGCCTAATCTAAACCAAACCTACCTTATATTAGGGATTATCATGCAATTTTTATCTGTTAACATTTATAGGGGGCGAATTAAGAAGTGGGCCTTACAAAGTGGGCGTTTGGTCCAAAAAGGTTGAGAAACATTGCTCTATACTAATCACAAATAGTCTGGTTTTAAAACTGTTTTATTCAGTCAGCAGTAATCTGATGGTATTATTATCAGGACCTACTAGCATCTCAAACTGATCAGCCCACTTTATTATAGCGACACTTTGTTGATCTCTAACACTTTTTTTTCTAGCTTGCCCAACGGGACTTTGGGGTAGAGAGTGCCAAAATAAGTGCGAATGCAAAAATAATTCAACATGTGATCCTTTCAATGGCAAGTGTCACTGCTCAAGAGGATGGATAGGAAAGCATTGTGAAAATAAATGTGATGGAGACCACTTTGGACAAGACTGCTTAGAAAACTGTCGATGTGAAAATGGCGATTGCGATCATGTTTCTGGAGAATGTAAATGTCATGCGGGATACATGGGACCGCTGTAAGTATTTTTTTTAATAATACTTTTTCCTATTGTTATAGAAAGGTTATTGATAGAATTTTAACCAGCATTCAGAATGTATTATTTATAGCTAATAAAAAATTATAGTAATTCTACATAATAGTATATTATGTTACTAAGAGTAGAAGTCTAACATTATTTGTTGAGCACAGTAGATTGATTGCAAAGCCGAAGCATGTTAAAATAAAAAAATAAGTATAAAAAATATTACTTCAACTGTTAAATATTTCCTATGTGGCCAAATAAAAAGAAATAACATAATTAATACATAAACTGTTAATTTAACTGTCAGATGAGAAATGACAAGTAATTTTTTGTGTTCTATGAAATCTTTGATTTGAAATATTGCATTAACTATTTGAAAATAGAATAAGTTTCAAATAAATAAAAATACTATTACACTATATTTATTAACTGTATTATTTTGCAAAGTGGAAAAATACTCAACACTAAAATATCCAAATGACAGTTCTAATAATCAAGGTTAGATAGATCTATTTTCTTTAATCCGTTGCTATGGTTGTTTTTTTTTACCATTACAATAATAGGCTATTTCTACAGAAATTTTTATTTTACATGATTTTCTACTTTATTTTAAATTATTGACAAACAAAATACAAAGTTTTAAAATATCCACTTCAATTGTTGAGCAGTGTATATCTTTAATTGGATTACTATATTTGCAATTTTTTTAACCTTTACTTGAATGAGGACCATCAGCAATTCTTACTAAAATATCCTTCTCCAAATCTACTGTAATTGTTATACAACAAGAGAAAAAACAATATTTACTTAAATAATAATGGGATATCAGTATGGCGACAAGGACAGTGGCGTAGAATGTAGAAAAACGAAACTAAGTCCCTACCCTTACTCTACGTCTCTAGTAATAGCGAGAAACTATCTACCACAATAATTTAGTGTTTTAAGTATTTGCCATGTATGAACCAAAAAAATGGACTCAATTCACTTTTTAATTTTTGGATAAAACACAGTGTATATCGGTTAGGAGAAATATTTTACCTAAATGTATCAGGTTAAATCGTTAAATTTTGGGTCAAAAATTCTCCGACTACAATACGGACCATTCTTAAAGAAACTGTATTCGAACTTCTTATTAAGTAGTGTATTGCGAGGTAAATTTATAAGAAATAAAATATTTTCCAAGGAAGATAGTTCACGATATCCATAAAATTTAAAAGATTCTAAGTTATTTATACATATAAATTATATTTATAACTTTCATTTTGATAAAGAGTAACCATAAATCTTCTTAAATTTAGGATATTTTCGTAGAGCCACATAACAAGTCAAGAATCAGAGTATACATAACTAAAACAAATCTTTTAAAAAACTATCAAAAAAAAGATTAAAAAATTAATTTAAATTTAATTAATTAAAACTTTTGGCATATAGATGTATAATTAAAAATTAAAGTAGAATTTTGAGATTAATTGTAGCCTCCTTGGATCAGATGTTGGCAAAAGTAAATTAAATATTTATTTATAATATAGTAAAATTAGTTATAAAAAGAAACTGGATATTATATAATGAAGACTAACATAATATAAACTTACATTAGTTTTAAACACAAAATTATAATAAGATTAATTTAAGAATTTCTAAAATTTCAACCCGGAGGTCTAGTTTATTTTATTCCAGTTTTCTTTTATTATTAAATCAGGTTTTATTTAACTTTAGCTTCTGTAGTAAATAATTTTTGTATCTATCCTATGGCTTAAGACATTGGTAATTGATGCTTTAAGGACTTTTTTCTATCTAACCTAATGCACGAAAGAAAAAAAAGCTACTTGTGGTTCCGGGTTATGGGTCCATTTGTCGATAAAATTATATCTTAAGATGTTAACTCTTTCTTTATTTGTTTCGTTTTTCTAATTCTATGGCTTCTCTTATTATTCTTGATTTCAGATGTTGGATATTTGCCAGTACTTCGGTGTTTTCTAAATCTCCTGTATGTGTCGTTGGGTCAATGATATGGTCTTCTGATTGTGTTGAGAGATACGGGCTACCTCAGGAAAGCACAAAAAAATAACTTAATTTTACATTTTATTCACTCTCTATAGTGGTTACAGAACTTGGATTTATAACCTCAGTAGTCGTATACACTCAAAAAGCCCCCAGTTTACCGCGTGTAACCGTTTTGTTGTATTCTTGTGTCATGTGACCCTCGATAATTTTTTAATATTTAATTCCCAATCAAAAGGCACCAACAAAACGTTACACGATTCGCACATAAACCTTTGAAATAGAATTGTCATCATATTTAAATAACACAACATAGTCTAAAAATATTCAAATATTTTATTGATTAAATTACATAAATATGACTTTACAACAATTGTTCTTTGTTTGTTCTATGTGATTTTAATTTCGCGAGCGATAGCCCTCTTAAAAACGATGGTATAAAAGTATAAAATTCTATGATATATAGGAAGGATATTACTACTATAATTAAGGAGAATAATACAACGTACACAACAAAATGTATTTGAAATAATTTAATTGCCAAAATAACTTATTGATAGATATTTTTTTACTTGTAGTTACTTCAACAAATACTCTTTTATATAATTTTTAAATGCTAGTAGTTGAAAGAATATTTTTCACTCCTAGAAGAAATGCATTTTTGAGAATCAACGGTTTTATTCGCCTCAGAATATATTTTTTACCTACGAACCAAACAAATTTTAATGATAATATATCGTTATTATAAAAACCGTAAATGGGTTTATGGTTTTATGAGTTTCACATTAAAATTAGTTTATATTGTTTTTTACAAAAATTATCAATAAGTTCGCCTGCATACTATTTTATATACCTATTATAAATTCCTCTGTGTATATAGCTATAAATTTAAATATATACTCTTTTTGACTATTTTAAATTTAAATAATTAACAATCAAAGAGGAATATTTTTACTGATTATGTCTATCGACAATGTATTGCCCGGTATATATCGATATTCGCTCCGTTAATGTATATATTTTTCTTACGTTGGAATAACATTTTTGTTGAATTTGTTCATGGACAAGAGCAAATCTTGGATTGTTAGCGGGATGGTTGTTTTTAAGTTTTTGCAACTTAAATATATAAATAAATTATCTTGATACTTAACTATGATATAATAATAGAAAAATAATTTTCTTTCAGATGCGACGATCTTTGTCCAATTGGGAAGCATGGGCCAGAATGTAAATCCGACTGTCGATGTCAAAATGACGGTACATGCGATCCAGAAACGGGTTTTTGTTTCTGTAAAGAAGGTTGGACAGGACCGGTGTGTGCTAATCGGTGCCCATTTGGATTCTGGGGACTAAATTGTTCTAAACAATGTGATTGTTATAATGGTGCATCTTGCAATCACATTAATGGAACGTGTGAATGTCAACCAGGTTTCACAGGAGACCGCGTACGTATTTTTTCTATTTTCTTAAAAATAGGTTGCTACTGTTATTCATAATAACGGTCAACATATAGCTAGCAATGTGTAATTGTACTCGAAAGCTCTAAGCATTGGTGCCAGGGTAATTAGCAGTTGCTAAGCGATATTAACAATTTAATAGTTACAATTACTTATTTAACCTTTTATTGGATATCATCATAGAAAGGGTGACATCGATGAATGAGGGTTATCGAATGGAACACAACAGAGTCAGCTTGGTGTGCAACACTGATGATGCAGCTATTATCACAGAAACGGATGACGATCTACAGAGACAGCTACGTAAATTCTACCAAGTAAACCGATAATTAAACATGGTTATCTCCACAAAAAAAATGCTCAGTTTTGCCAAAACCCGGTAAGATGCAAACTGCTAGTAGAAAACATGAAGTACCGCAGTTAAGAGATCTAGGAATATATGTCATACTACCATGACCCAAAGAAGGATCTGAGAAGACAGATAAAAATAGTGGCTGCCATGTCAGGATGCCTGAGACGAATAGACTGGACAAACCCGTTCATGTGAACAGTTAGTAAAATTAAAATTTATAAGATATGCATCAGACCGGCAATGACATATGGAATAGAAATTCGAGAGGAGACAAACAAAACCAAAAGCATGTTAAGAGTAGTTGAAATGAGGAACTTAAGAACTATTATGGGTAAAGATTAGAAGAGATCGAATTAGGAATACAAATATAAGACGACAATATGAAATGCAGAACGTAATAAGATAAGGTAAACAAAGAAAAAGATAATGGTACGTGCACGTAAAACGCATGGAAGAAAACAGGCTACCACGCATTTCTAAAGTCTAAAAGACCTACAAATAGATGGAAGGCCAGCTGGCAGTCCATCTTTCAAGAACTTACACAGAGGCAACCCTAAAATAAACAGATCGCCAGATCTCAAATAAGAAAGATAATTACAAAAATAACTGCAACCAACGACCATCCATCGAGGTCTGAGTGCCTTTAATATTAATTAATCAACTATACAATGTGTCCACGGCTAGAGTTTGGAAGAGGAAGAACTTTTTTATTTGTAGATTTAGAAGAAAAGGTCATTCTTTATAAAAACGTCTGCATGTGTCGAAACTACAATTTCGAATATCACATTTACGATTACTATACGGGGTACATCAAAAATAACGGTTTTAATGATTTTGATTTCGTTTTTTTTTTGAAATTTTATGAAAATATTTTCAAAACCGTGATTTATTACACCAATTGTGCAAAAAAGACTAATAAACATTTTTCTCAAAGTGGTTAATTTCATAGCTACTATTAAAATAATAAAATATCAAGTAGTAAAAATACAAATAAGAAATAGTTTTCTTACAACAAAAGCATTATTCGGCCAGATATAAAATCATATTCTAAGTAGAAAAGCAACAACAGTTGTTTGTTTTTACGTAAAATTAGTTTTAAACGAAATCCAAAAAACTAAAAATGTTCTTTCTGACTAACCCTGTATAGTAACCACAAATCTAATATTCAAGATTGTAGTTTCGACACAAGCAGAAAGAATGACTTTTTCTTCTAAATCTACAAATAAAAAAGTTTTCCTCTTCCAAACTTTATCCGTGGAAACATTGTATATTTACGCTTTGAAATGGAATCTATTATAAGGATATTTATAATCCCAACTTAAAAAACAAAAGTTAATGTATCTAAAAAAAAACGAACAGTTTTAAATGCATTGATCATTCTTCGCTTGTCAAAATGGCGAGAATTTCCTCTATAGTTTAGGTACTATTTCTAAATCTAGTACCTGGAGGCAGGATTCTTTGGATGAGAAACATATCCAATACTCGTTTATTGTATGGTTTTTTTAGATTTTCGTGTAAGTTTTATCCTTCTTTCATCGTTTGATTTTTTCTTGGCTTGATTGTGTATTCATTAGCAGGGTATGCGGGTATCTCATTTTTGTAATTATTTTAAGTGTTTTTTAATAACATGTTAGTAGTGATTAGAACGAGGGTGAAATAATATTCTAGAAGAGGTCTACAATTAGAATTGTATTGTTATAAAACAGAATTTATTTATCAATTGAAATTCTAACAACTATGAAATATCTTGGTTTTGTTAGACAATAACTTGTCATTTGACGATCAATGTAACTATATATATAAAAAGATTGACAAAAAAATATACTTTTTCTCTAGAGTTTCTAGGAACTTATTATTCAACCCCATTTTGATTATTGCTCTTTCTTTTTATATCTTAAACCAAATTTCCAGATTATAAAAACTACAAAACCGAGGAATGAGAATTATCTTACATACTAGTCGCCTTAAACATATTTCTCTTATGTTAAGCAGCTTAAAATGGCTTTCTGTTTCACAAAGACTGTTTTATTTAACAATGGAGTTTATGTACAAGGTAGTTAAGTAATTAGCACCTACATATTTTTATAAGTTTTTATTTTACAATTCTGATGTTCATCAATATTTTACACGAAGACATAATGATATTTTTATCCATAGAACTAATACCAGCAGTGCGATGAACTCATTATTTTTTAAAGGCGCTGGTAATTTAAATAAGTTACCTCTTGAGGTCAGGTTAAGTCCCACAATTGAAATTTTTTAAAAAAAGTTAAAAGAATATGTGTAATAGTTATTTGAATTTTAAGGATTGTGTAATTGTTTAATTGACATAATTATTTGTATTTGTTTTTCTTTTGTATTTAATATTTTAACTTTATATTTTATAATTTAATTATTGTATTGTATTAGATATTTTTATATTGGGGTTTAATATTTAAATAAATAAACTTCTTACTATTAATATATAATCAAAAATAGTTTTGATAAGTATATAAAAGTTTTTTAACTTAGAAATAAAATTTTCTAAGCTTCTATCCACAAAGTTTGATCGGAAACTGAGTCTATAGTGAAATTTGAGTGCCAGTGGGAAATTGAATTGCCATCATTAATATCTTGTGTTTCCCCTTTCCCTAGTGAGAAGATTTACTTTTATTTTAGTCATTTGACCATACCTATCTCTTATCTGACAATAATTTTCTACGTACATCAATCTATAATTATTTCATCAAATATATTAATCAATTGTTATATTTTTAAACTCCTTTTTTTACATTTTTTTTCATATCTCACATTGATATTTCTACTTGACGTATGAACAGGAAAGTCGACTTCTTTTTGAACCTATACATGTTTCAAGAAGATAATTACAAAACTTAGCGATACGTTCATCATTATGTTTAATTACACAAATATGTCTTCCACTTCTTCCTGTGTTAATTAGGATAGACCTAAGCAATAAATTAACCACCTCTCAATTTCTGAATATTCTATTACCTAATATATCATTAAGGGTTCGATGTGTCATTTACTTCCAGCATTTAAGTTTCTAAATATTTGAAATAGCTAATTTTCAAGCTATAATGTCCAAATTACCGCTAAGCATGGTTTTCCTAAGAAGCAACAGTAATTAATTTTCTATATTATATACTCTTATATACTTATCTAATTTCTCAAAGTCGATAGACTAGATATTCGAATTTTACTTGTAGGGCTTTCTAAACGACATTGTTGAAAGTTGAAAGTAAAATATTTTCTATATAATGATGTTAAAATTTTGTGAATGATTCTAAAATAACTCAAATTAAATAGGTGGCCTGGAAAAACACTAAATCCCAGTGAAAGTAATCTAATGATTTTCATGAAGAAGGCATTTTACATTTGATATTAGTAATCCCTAAAGGACATTCACATTAACATTAAAATGTAGATAAACATTAGATTTCTATTTAATCATTCTTTATTCAAAGGAAATATTTAATTACTGTATAGAGCATTTGTTTTTATATAATTTTATATTTTCTTTTATAATATTTTATTTCTTCTAATTCCTATTCTATTAGTGAATTTACCTGTTGGATGGTGTACTAAAATAAATAAATAACTATAAAAAATTATAAAAAGGTTTTTTCTATTTAAAACATTTAAAAATCGTGGTTATATGTTTTTCCAAATTAAAACATTAATAAACATCAAACTAATATAAGTTATGGGATGATCTTACTAAAATACTAATTTTTGAAAGTTAGCACTTTTTCCATAGACGAGCACGGTTACTCGCAATTTTTCGGTTTCTCTGAATAATCGTTATCGACTGGCTAATCTTAATTCTAAACGATTGATCTTATTATTTTGAACATAATCATGCAATTCTTAGCTAATTTCAAGAAAGCGATCATAAACATTACATCCGTAACGGTCAAAAATTACAATTTTTGAAATAGACAATTTAATCTTATCTATTGTAGTTTTCTACCTCTACCAAAAACTTTTATTAGATTATATATTTATTGGTTTTAGTGTTTGGACGTTTGTCCTGAAGGAAGATTTGGAATGAATTGTGGTGAAAAATGTGATTGCCAAAATGGTGCAAAATGCTTCAATAATAATGGAACATGCATTTGTCCTAATGGATGGGGCGGAAAAAGATGTCAAAAGAGAATTTGTCCTGACGGTTACTATGGACCTTCTTGTCAAAAGACATGTCAATGTAATAAAGAAAATACGGAGATGTAAGTAGTAACTTATATTATTAAAAAACCATTTACATACAATATGAGGAACAAAAATCCGCGAAAATGATAATTTTGCAAAGAAAGAGTAGAGCATCAACCGCTTTTTAAAGTAAGAGTTTATATATATTTTAGCTTATTCTATTTTGATTTCGAAAGGGTTTAAACTTCTGTAAAGTATTAAGGATAATATATCACTAAAAACAGAAAAAACAAGCTGTTATGTCATCTTGAGTTAAGATATATATATATAGGGAGACTCAATAGTGTGGCGAAGCTCGATTAGTCCGCTATTATCGAAGTTACGAAAAAAAAAGGACTTACAAAAAGTATAGGCCAGTCCCAAATATACAGGGTGTTCAGAAATTCAGTGCCCGACCAAAGTTATGTTCTTTTAAATGGAATGCCCCGTATGTTTTTACTTTTTTATAAACCTCTTGCCGAGCTGATTTCAATGATGTATCAAAATTGATGTCTATTATGTTTAATAAAGAATCTACAGTTATCTGAAAGTCACATTTTTATTAATTTAGATGTATGTAGCAGCCAAACCGTTGAAAATCAATAAAGACGGATTACATGTCCCAGAGTGGGTCAAAATTTGAAATTCCATCTTTCATAGATGACTTGAGAATATATATTAGATGACATAACAAACTCTATTGGCAGACATTGCAAATTAAACTATTTTCGTAAAAACATTAAAAGAGATCAGTTTAAAAATAATGAAAAAAGGAAATTTTACATTGTGTTTTTGTTTTACATTTTTTTAGGTGTCATCCTTGGACAGGTGAATGTGAATGTAAAGCAGGATGGAACTCAGTTGACTGTTCTAGACTTTGCCCAATTCTAACTTACGGAAAAGGATGTGGTGGATCATGCAATTGCACAAATAATGCTCAGTGCTCACCTGTCAATGGTACTTGCATATGTCCTCCTGGTTATACAGGTGTCGATTGTGGAAAAACTTGCACCGAAGGTAGTTTTGGAGAGGACTGTGCACAAAAATGTGATTGTAAGTAATTATTAAAATTAAACTATCAGTTGTCTAAATAAAAAGGCATCATTTCTAAGAATCTAAGAGAAAACAATAAGAAACGTTTTGGATAAATTCCCTGTAAATTTTTGTTGTTAAAACTTTTCTATGATTTACCCCGTATACGTCACTTTTTTGTTATTTTTCGTAAGGCTATACTGTGTAGGTATACATTATCAAACAATACTATGGTACAAAATGTTCCTATTGATTGAAGATTTGAAAAAAAATTATATTGGATTTTTTTAACAAATTCTGATGAGGCAAACGAAAGTTTTGAATTTCAAATAAATCTACCCCCTCCCCCTATATCCTTAATTGTTGATCTATGCTAAAAAATTTGTATTCAAAATCTGTTTAGTATAATTTACATCCTTTTCTTATTTTTGTATTAATGGTATTTCACTGTTGAACGTGCACTATATTTCATTAAACAACTATACATTACTAACAAAACACAAGATAAATGTAACTGCCCCAACTCTGCAGCATTAAAGGAATCTTAACACGAAAGTAATATATATTTTTTTTTAACTTTCTTTATGTAACATTCTCATTTGTATTTTATTTTTCAATTTTACTATTCTACGATTTTATTTAACCAAAATTTAAATCTTGTCTACTTTTCCTGGCAGAATTGACTTTTTTAGGTATAGAAATAAAAGTAGAGAGACTGTGAGTTTAATAATAATTTTAGGCAAAAACGGTGCCAAATGTTCTACTGAAACTGGCCAATGTCAATGTTTGCCTGGTTGGGAGGGACAGCAATGTGATAGACCCTGCAGTAGTAACTCCTTTGGTAACCATTGCACTAATAGATGTGTTTGCAGAAATGGTGCATCTTGCAATCCAGTAAATGGTAAGTTCATAAAATGAATAAATGTAGTTTACGACGTTTGGTGCATGCGAATTTTGTTTAACTAGTTAATTCAGTGAGTCGTGTACCCCATATAGAACTGTATAAATTTTTTTAAATTATTATAGTGGAATATATAAAAATATAATTTTGGCACGAAATATGCTGTTACTTATCAGAGCAAGATTGAATGGGAAAAGTTGACTAAATTTCGGGCTTCCGATTGTAATTGTGTACTTTTTTGCAATTTTAATACTTCGTGATCAGTTTCTTGTTTTTAACCATCATTAAAATTTTGTAGAAAATGAAGTCTATAAGGGACTTTTTGGCACTTACTTTAGAATATCTTTCAAGATTTGACACATTTATTCTTAAGATAAGTAGGGTTTTAGATATGTTTTGAGATGTGGCAACAATTATTCCATTAGGTTAAATCTGACACCAGCGTCGGATAGTTTAACGTTTTTAATGGTATTATTACTCTAACCTTTTTTTTTCTTCGAGTGCTATATGTGTCATTTATAGTGACTTGGAAAAATAATCTCAGCCAAAAAATGAAATTAAATCGTGAAATTTTTCGTGCTTTGATTTTTTAAGAATTTCGCCGTGGATTTTCAACTCACTTCGACTGTTGGTGTTGAAACACCATCAATGGCTAGCATCTTTCGCTGGTTTTCGGAATTTAATCGTGGTGTTTGTTCTCTCCACGGCGAATTTCGTGAGGGACGTCCAAAATCGACTGTAGTGCAGAAAACATTTATGCTGTGCATGACACTTCAATAATTTAAAAAAAATTGTTTCATGTTGGATACCACATAATTTGACAATCGCTGACAAAAAGATTTATGTTGACTGGTCAAAGCAAATGTTAAAAAAAATCATTGACGGTGCTTCAAAAGACGTTTATAAGATCGTGACAGGTCATTAATTACAGATCTATGCATATGAGCCCGAAACTAAACAGAAATTGACTGCGTCTTTCAAGATGCACTTCAAAGCAATTGATCGCCAGTTTCTTCAGAAAGACGGGACATGTCGCCATCGCTTTATTAGTAAAACTGTGAATTCTGGATGGCACACAACTACTTGTTTCCCATAAATATTCAGAGAAATGAGGAAAACAAACCGCCAAAGAATCATTCTCCATCTCGCCAAGGCGTACTCCCACACATTGTGTCAAAGAAATTACTTTTTACTTGTTTATTTCAAAACGTATCTAAAACCCTATTTATTATTCATTAATTCAAATATTCATCATTTAAATTGAAAAAGGATGTTGAGTGAATATTCTATAAGTTAAAAACAAACCATTAAGGTTTAATTTCCTGGAACTTGTATTCTTAGTATTTATCTAGGAACATTTTTCGTTAAACTTTTGTTTTCACATTGATTTTTGTTTTTTGCATGTTATTATGTGTTATTTAGGTAGTTGTACTTGTGGGGCTGGATTTTCTGGTGAATTTTGTGAAAGTAAATGCCAACAAGGTTATTTTGGAATAAACTGTGAACAGGTATGTCAGTGCCAAGAAGGACATCATGCTGGTTGTGATTCAATCACTGGCAAATGTATATGTAAAGATCAGTGGAAAGGTAGCTATTTTTTGTGATATTTTAAGTTATTATAATTACGTCAGCTTTTTTATTTATATGTCTGTAGAAAGTATTTGAAATAATAGACGGTATTACTAAATTAAAAACAATTAAATTATTACTTGAAATTTGACATTATCTGTGCCGTTTTTTCATCGTAATTCCAAACTTTCTTAGTTCTATTATTTTTTTTATATAACCAGCTTCTTAATGCTGATTGTTATTTTAATAAATAACCATGTATTTTAACAAATTTTAGTAAAACATGTTTTACATTTAAATACTGATAACTGAACACATAAGATATTTTGAATGAAACGTTTTCCAGCATGTTTTAATATTTGCACTAATTAAATACTAAAATAATCCAAAGCATTGATCATATATGTGTAATTTTAAATACAGAGTCCTAAATGAGGAACTAAACAATCTTATTAAAACTAGGCTATAAAAAAATTGAATATGTTAGTTAGTCAATAAGAGGTTTATGTTATCGCTATGCTTTTAAGTTAATCTCTATTTAGTGTATTTTTTGTAATGAAAATTAACAATAACCTTAAATTTTAGGCGTAATGTGCGAGTCAATGTGTCCTGAAGGCAAGTTTGGCTCATATTGTGAACAAACATGCAACTGTCAAAACAACAGCTCTTGCGATCCCGAAACAGGTAGATGTTTTTGTGCCAGAGGTTGGCAGGGACAGGATTGTACCACTCCTTGTGACGCTGGATTTTACGGTAGCGGCTGCAGACAAAGGTGTCCAGAAGTTTCCAAAGGTATACATCGTTAACTTACTTTTAAATGTTAACTAAACCAGTTTTATTTTTAAATATAATTTTATTTGAACATATTTATTTATTTATTTATATAATATTTTTAGGGAATAAGACTTGCGATCATATCACAGGAGAATATGTATGTCCACCTGGTTATAGAGGATTTACTTGTGAACATCCTTGCCCATTTGGAAGCTATGGAAAGAATTGTGAACAAACTTGTTCTTGCAAAAATGGAGGCGACTGTCATCACGTTACAGGTAAACTAAAAAATAAAAAATATATTTTAATTTTTATTTCCAGGAATTTTAATGTAACAAACTATAAAATTATCATTAAAAGTCTAGAATACTTTTATTATTTTCTAAAAAATTAAATTCTGAAAAAAAATCTTACAATATATCTATTATTATTTTAAATATGAAAAAAATAAATTATACTTATCTGTGTTTCCACAGGATTCAAACGCATATAGCATTTTCAAGTTTTAATAGAAAACTAGATCATCATTAATATTTCTATTTTTTAAACCGGATGTTCGAAATTGTTAAAAAAATTAAAAACGAATACGCAATTTTCTTTAATACCTACCTTCCAAATTTCATTTCGATATCTCTAACAATTCCAGATATATTATATTTACTTGGTGCCACACATTTGCCCCTCATTGTATATTGTCAGATTTTTTGTATGTTTAATTTTATTTTAAATTGTTATATTTATCAATACATACAAGGCAAACACTGCAATTATACTACCTCATTTAAAGTTATCAAAATCAATTTTGGAAGATGGAATTTTAAGAAAAATTATAATTGAGGGGATTACGAGCTAATAAAATAATATGAGAGAACAAGAAATTTTGCAGTTCTTGTCAATATATCTGAACTTCTTGCTCCCAGTATTAAACCGGTTGTTCCCAACGAGAAATCATTAGTGGCCGCAGAAAGATGGTGCGCCACCGCACTATGCTTTCTTGGTGAGAAACTACTTGGACAACGTCTTCATAAATCGGTGGATAGGTCGAAGAGGGGCAATTGAGTGGCCACCCACCTGATTTAACTCGTCTAGATTTCTTTTTATGGGGATACTTGAAAAGTCAAGTATACATAAATAGACCACAAACTATTAATGTACTCAAAGAACGGATACGCATTGAGATTGCAAAAATAACTCCGGCAGTTATAGCGAAAATTCGAGAAGAGCCCCCTGCTCGTCTTTCGCATTTTATTTTAGCTGACGGTAAACAATTTGACCATTTGCTTTAAATTTGGTTGTAGTTAATTATAATGTTTATTGTAACATTAAAAATTTAAGAAATTATTTTTTTGACAACATACAAAAATTAATTACATAGACATTGATATGGGTCAATAGATATTTAAAAGACCTTTCAATTAATGTATTGCAAGGACCCACTTTTCTATTTAAAAATTTTGTTGATGACGTCATCAGCCTCACAATAAAAAGGTGATCTGACGAAGCGCCCATTTAGAAATAAAAATCGATGAGTTTCAAGATTTTCCCCTAAAATCGCCGATTTACGAAATAATGAGTTTATTCCTTTCATTTGGACCATACGGTATATTGTTGAATATATTATATTTTTACAGAAAACATAATATTATCTAAACCTATAATTTTTAATGTAAAAAAAAAAACAGATAAAAGTGACTACAAATATTACAGTAATACAATTATTACAATTATAAAATAGCAGGGTACGTTTTTTTACTGATTTTTAAATAAAATTGTTTTAGTTAAAGCATTCCTAACTCTCTCTGTCGAGTTTTTCAGTTTAAACGTTTCATGATGGATACAAGAATTCATTTAGTTATAAGATTTTTTGGGAGTTTTTTTTTGCATTAATCCCAAAGATTTCTAAGCTAATGCAAAGTTTTTATAAATGTTTTACACATAACCTACCTATCGTACTTTATCGGCACATAGTGTACATACTTCCAAACAAGTCGTACAAATAGCAACATGCCAAAAACATTAAGTCTATTTTCTATTAGAATCGGGCCTGTGCAGTATTCTAGAAAAAAAAGGTATGTTGGCTATGTTTGTTGAATTTGTTTTCGTTTCTCTCTTTGTTTTTTCTTCATGTTTCCTAATCTACATTCGCTTATTATAAATTACTCCTAAATCATTAAATTACAGACTGTTTATAGTTAAACTCAATGTATTAGGTATCAACAATACGTCATCATTGATTCAAAAAAAATTTTTAAATATATATAATAGCAATATAAATAGGTGTGCAATAATACTCACAAGTTGAGGTATATACTTGATTGTTGAAAAATCAGTACTACGCTGTGCCAACCGCTCTAGAATTTCAGCTTTTCTCCAAGTTGTATTTGATAACTTGTGTAATAATCTATGATATGGAACATTGTCCAAGCGCAGTTTCAATAGACATTATTAAAGTTTACATCCGATATTGCCAAAGAACATCCCTCATCTTGCTTTTTTCGCATACAAAAGCATATTTTAGAACTGTTACTCGAATTAAACTTAATTACGCTAAATTTCCTTCACATCTAACAAAATGGGTTAAATAGAATGCGCATAATGCCCGTGTAACAATATCTCACAGATTTAAATCTTATCTTCTACGAGTGTAATAAAAATAATAATAATAGTTATTCTTTCAACAATTTATTATTATTTGAATTTTTAGGTGAATGTCAGTGTTTGCCAGGCTGGATGGGTCCAAACTGTACTGTACCATGTCAATCCGGTAATTTCGGTATTAATTGTAGCCAACATTGTAAATGTTTACATGACGGAGAATGTAGAAGAAACGATGGAGTGTGCAGATGTAAAGCAGGTTGGACTGGCACGCAATGTCAGGAACGTAAGTTATCATTTATTTATTGTTTTTGTTTTATTTAGGTTTTGGGAGTGCAGAAAATATTTTTCAGGTTCTTACTTATTCGTTTTATTCAAAAAATATAATAAAGTTCGATTAAACTAAATAAGTACCTAGCAAATTTTTATAAACTTCATATTATCGCTCTATCATGAACTTCATGAGGTGGGGCGAATTTGTTTTTTCGTGTCTAAAAATCAATAGTTTGTAAAATGTTCAGAAGGAGGAGAAAATATTAGTATATAAAATAAAAAGTAAATATCGTTTTATATTTGGAAATAAGTTTAATAATGGAAATAGCTTCTCTGTACATCATCTTTAGATATAATTATATCCCCTAATATCATTTACCAAATCCATCTAATTTTGACAGACTCGAGAAAATATGAGAATGAATCATCGATGGGCATCCTCTGTCTCTGTCGGAATTAGAACTATAGACTTCGGTGTTATTCATTTAGAACTTTTTATTGCTTAATGGGCTAATTCTTCCTATGGCCTAGGTATTTGGATAGTAGAACTGGTGGATGGTGTACTACTACTAAGTTGACAGCATCGCCATTTGAATTTCACCTCTCGGGTCGAGCGGATCTGATTTGTTCGTTACAGAATTTGTTTCAGTAACGCGCATAATTAGTGTTGCAGTTGTTTTCTACCAAATTAGTTGTAGTTTTTAATGTAATTTATTGTCATAAGGTTGGTTACTACTTGTAGGGACGCATTTATTAACGCAACTCTTGCATATTATCGTTTAGATTGTAAAATACAGCAACGTGCTACCTTTAACATACTTCACAATCACAGGAATAAAGTAACGTAACTGTAGATTTTTTCTCCTACCTCTATAAGTAACGTAACTGTAGATTTTTTCTCCTACCTCTATAAAAAATTTAAAATATTTAAGTTTTGTATCCCAAAGTCGCAGAAATACACCAAAGAATAAATCCATTTTTTCATCTAAAAGAATTGTATGAAATAATGACAAAAGTGATACCGGAACTTTAAATTTGATTTTTAATTTCAACCAATTCAAACTATTCATTTAATTACATTAATCGCGAAGAAAATATCCATGGCCACCTCTAAAGTTATACATTGAAATTGGTTTCACAGTATTTTTTATGATTTCTCTCATCACTTTTAGCAATAAGATATTGCTATACGATACAAATACTATAAGAAGTTCTATTTCCTCGACCAAAATATTGAAAAATCCGATTCTTAATAAATATTCTTTTAAATTCCCTACAGTGAGCTAATAAACTAATTTCCTGTTTTAAAACGATATTAAACCACCTGACTGTATGTAATATTATAATATAAAGTTTATTTAAATTTACAAGGTATAAATGAATACTGATATAATTTAAACTACTACTTTATTTTAGGAAGACGCTACCATCAATTTTTACCAAACCGTCTTTTGTTCTTATCAAATCATAAATCAAATACAATTCCTATATTACAACGTAACAACTATTAAATAGCTACATTAAATTATAAGTTATTTCGTTACAAATGGATGAGTCTTAAAAATATAGATTGTTAAAAAAGCAATCAAGACTAAAATCTACCTTAATTTTACTAAAGGGGGTTTTCTAAAATTTTTGTATATTATCTGTATATTAAGAATCAAAAAGAATTAATAATCTTTATTCACATATATAGATAATGACAAGAATGCAGGAAAAATATTTTAATTCAATAAAGTCTAATAAGAAAAAATATTCTTGATTTATTAATCGAAAAAGTCTAGAGGATCGTCACTGTATGTTAAATCATACAAGTTAAGTGTTGACTAAATGGTTATATTTAAATAAGTAAAGAATCATAGAACAAAACTCAAGCTTCAAACAGGACCGCAATTCTCAGTATAAAAGGCTTGAATCTAGGGAGGAATTAAAGCTACTAAATTAAATAAATTAAAAAGTGATATTAAAAATGTAAAGATACAAACAGATAATGAGAAAGCAAATACTCTTTGGAGAAAGTGAAAAAATAAAATTTCTTAAAAGTAAAAATATTGAGTGATGTAGAAGAAAATTATAAAATCAATAAATAAAGGATCAAGAAAATACAAGTTTTAAAAATAAAGTCATCAGTCACCGAAAAATGTTATTAATATAGGCACCACTCGCAAGAACCAAAAAGATATGAAGCTTTTCGGACAAAAGGTACGAAATGTTTTAAAAAGAATTTACTAAAGGAAAATGAATGCGGAATGTGGCTAAATAGAACAAAATTTGTCGCAAATTGAATACAACAAAATTTAAAAGACTCGATGGCTTAGATGGTTAGTTCACAATGGTCTTCATGCAAGAAAGCATGTATTAATAGCAGTATGAGTGATACCAAAAGATGATGAGTATAAATTGAAATAAACTTAAAGTAGAAATAATAAACAAAAATTGTTGTTTAAGCAAGTTAATTTCAATAAAAGTCAAGAATTCACTGATAAAGACTTTGAGTCAAGACAAGAAGACAAAGATAATATGATAAAATCGAAAAAGAATTGAAAAACAGAAGACTAAGAAACAAATGAGTTTTCATTGTATACACTTATATACATAACTCAAGTATCTTAATTAATAAGTTAAATACAAATAATAATGAGTAAGTTTCCGTCCTAAGTCTTCACAAAATTAAGGTGGTGGTTAATTACGGTTAGGATTTTTATTCATTCTTATTTTGTGCGTAGTAGCTTCGGGTCTCATTTGCGTTTTTTTTTTTCGATAAAAAGTTATTAATTTTAGAAATCACTTTTTTTTTAATGATTCTGATGTAGTATATATAAATTGGTTTTAAAAAAGGTTGTCCTTATTTGACTAGAGAAATGTTATTGATGACATATATCTCATAAGAAATATTTTACTTCTTATAGTAATTTTCATGTGTTTCTACAAAGGACCCCGGCCACAGCTTATGAAAAAGTGGTCCCCGTCAAATGAACTGAAATTTTGGGAATAAGTAGATCTCGATGAGTAGAGAAAAAGTCTCCAAGGCACCAACCTCCGGGGATGCCCCGTTTTTGAGATATGAGCGTTTCAAAACTCAAAATTCAGCTCTGGCATATAGGTTAGGTCGATTGTTTATCAATGAAAACATTCCTTTTTAGAGTCTCTCAAGCCGGTTTTCGGTCCAAAAAAGCTTTGGAGATATCTGCAAGCATCGTAACAACATAATGAGACACGATCCCGCCCCTGAACCCGCGGAATTCGCCCCAATTGTGGGGGATTTCGGTTCGCTGTCAGTATGAAAGGAGACACCTGTTTTTCTTCTCTCAAATATACTAGTTACGAATTTTGGTGACTTAGGTGTCTATTTACAGGACAAATAACATCCCCTGACTTCCACAGAATGCCCGAAAGACGCCCAAGGGGTCGAAAAATGACATAAAATGAAGAGATCTGGACTAACCCTGACAGAGTGTATGGGAGATACCTCACCGGTTTAGTTCTGAAATGAGTCAATGAACACAACAAAAATTGGGAAACAAGGTCAAAGCATTATTTTTTTTATTGAACGATTAGTTTAGTCTCGAAAATATCATCTGGCATCTTGCCCTTCGTCAATTATTTCCAATGGACACCTAAGTCACCAAAACTCGTAACTAGTATATTTGAGAGAAGAAAAACAGGTGTCTCCTTTCATACTGACAGCGAACCGAAATCCCCCACAATTGGGGCGAATTCTGCGGGTTCAGGGGCGGGATCGTGTCTCATAATGTTTTTACGATGCTTGCAGATATCTCCAAAGCTTTTTTGGACCGAAAACCGGCTTGAGAGACTCTAAAAAGGAATGTTTTCATTGATAAACAATCGACCTAACCTATATGCCAGAGCTGAATTTTGAGTTTTGAAACGCTGATATCTCAAAAACGGGGCATCCCCGGAGGTTGGTGCCATGGAGACTTTTTCTCTACTCATCGAGATCTACTTATTCCCAAAATTTAAGCTCATTTGACCGGGACCACTTTTCCATAAGCTGTGGCCGGGGTCCTTTGTCTATTTTAGGTAATCCCTCTATTTTCTAAGATATGTAAAGAATTAAAGATTTTTATAGAGATTAATGTTATAATGAGTAGAACAGTTTCAATTATGATATTACATAGCTTGTTATTCAAAACAAAATTAAATTATTCGTTTTTCCAAAGACCTGACAAAATGACAGCTGCTCTCTTACTGGAAGTTGATTGCTTCCCCCTTTCATATCTCTGACAGTCTGGGTTTTGTATTATTACAAAGTTAACTTCAATTTTCTTTTTATCCAAACCTAAGCATAAAGAAGTTATATTTATTTTTCTATGAATGACCATTTTTATTTTTCGTTTATCGTTGTCTACAAAAATATCGATTAATTATACGCGGATTTGACCGATTTTATCCTATAATAAAATAAGTCTATTAATCTTCATACTTCTCTTTTAGGTACGAGACTAGTACAATATATTCCATTTAATATACAGGATGAGTCACGCTCAACGGGACGGAATCTAAAGGGTCAACTACGAAAAATATTAAAAATTCGTTCGCTGGGTGTTTATAGGCCTTTGTCAGCTACAATTTAAAATTGGTTAGACATCTACAGAATTTCCCAAATTATTACAGCAATATAAAGTTATGTTTTTTTTAATGGAGTACGTCGTATGTTTTTACATTAATAAAAAATAAAGAATATTTGATACAGTGATCAAAAATTAGATGGGATTTCAAATTTTTGACCACTCAGTATCGTATTTTTAATGGCATAGCACAGAACTTGAAAATTTTATCTGCTACAGACATCTGAATTCAAAAAAATGTGATTTTCAGGCGGATGCAGATCCTTTATTAAACGTAATAGACAAGTGTGATACATCGTTGAAATCTGCTCGGCAAGAGGTTTATAAACATATAAAAACATGGGGTATGTCATTAAAAAAAACAATTTTAGATTGCAATAATTTGGGACAGTCTGGTTATGTCTAACTAATTTTAAATTGTAGTGGCCAAAGATCAACATACACTGAAGGGATTTTTAAATCTTTTGTGGTTTAGCCACTTGATTCCGTCCTGTTGAGCGTGATTCACCCATAATTTGACTAGAGCCGGTAAATTTTATCATTCAGAAGTTACCCGTTGTGACCAGACGTGAATTGTACATTGTTTTGTGAAGTCAATATAGAAATATTATTATTAAAAATGGAACTAATTTGGAATATTATATTAAATTTTCAAGTCTAGACATACCATTTTTAACTGTATATTATTTAGTAGGCAAATGAATTTATATAATTATTGAATATAAATTATTGTAACTGTATGTTTTAAGTCAGAGAAAATTAATGATATAAAGGACTTTTTGTGAAAAATTGGTAAAACACGTTTTAAAATGTTTTAACCCTTGTAAAGTAGCTACATTAAAAATTAGTGAAAAATATCGGTATTAAAAGCAAGAATGTTAGTATTAGAAACTTTCATTACATTTTTTTTAGTGTTACCTTATACAAGGTATTTTCAAGTAAATGGGAAATCTACTCAAAGTACTATTTAAAACTAATGTCTATTCACATTTAAAATATGAACAATATAAACAGATGAACTTGAATACCTAAAAAGAACATGATCATATTATGCTAGTAACCCCCGCGAAAAAAGTAATTTTTCGCTATATATTGTAATATTAATAAATACAAATATTATTTGAATGTATTATTTTTACTCCAAATCTGATAAGTTTAAGCTAATGCTATCACCAAATGTTAGTACAAATGGTGCAATTTGAACCTTTATATTATTGTTTAATTCCCACATATTTGGTTCTACCTTTTGATGGAAATGTTCAATATAACGTTGTCATTTCTCTGGAAAAATTCATAATACCTCTTCGTTAAAAATAATTTTTTATCGGCAAATTTAAATGTATCAGACTTTTTGGATTTAAATGCCCATAGTGTATCTTGAACAAATTAGTCTGCACCTACAATTTATAAACCTTTTTATTTTCCTATAATTATATTTAAAAAACATATCAGGAGTTTACTATTTTAAAACAAAAAAAATTCTCACATCCTTAAAGAGTTGTAAATAGTATTTTTTATATTTACAGGATATTTCATTGTAATTATCTATAGAGTAACTGTAGACACATTGGCGCTCTTGTCTCATTGCGATTGAATTAGTAATCTTCAAGGTGTTTGCGTTTAAAGATAAAGTTTTTAAATAGTTTACTATTATTGTTAACTAAGAATAATAATATTAATAATTGTAAGTTTAAAAGATAATAATATTACCTAAAATTTGACAAGAAAATATTTTACCTGACGGGCAGAAATTCCTTCTAAAAACGATTGTCTGCATGAAGAGATAGAAGTATCTGCGCAAACTTTCAATTTCGTATGGCCAGCGTTAATTTAGATTCCATCCATATAATAAATATATTGTTTGGCCTTCATTCATGTACTTTTTTATTTTCTTCAAGTAGTCTCCTTGGTAAATGAAAATTTCCTCTTTATCCATCAACACACTATTTCTACCTAAGTTTAACATTTAAAATTAATGTTTATAATAGTTTCCAGAAAGTTGTACTTTTAAAATTTGGCAAATCTGGCTCCTAAATAGCAGTTTAAATACTTTATCAAGTGTCAAGTATCAACTAGGATAATTAAACGACTTATCGCTCCATCTTGTAAGCACTTTACAAACTTAAAAATACTGTCAATTGTGTCATTTAACAATTTTAAGTCATCATACATGTATTGAGAACAATTTTAATGGGTTATCTCTCTTTTACAGTGTGCCCAGAAGGATATTATGGAGACCATTGTATGGCTCCCTGTGAGTGTGAAAATGATAATTTCATGTGTCATCCAGTAGAAGGTTGCATTTGTAAACACGGTTTCACCGGCAAACATTGCGACGAGTCGAATATTCTTGGCAGAGCCGGGTCAATTGAACAAGCGGAAGGTGGTTACGGAGTAATTGTAGCTGTCACCATGGTGTCCATTATATTTATTGCTATAGTGATACTACTTGTATTCTATTATAGACGTCGTGTTTCTAATCTGAAGACAGAAATTGCTCATGTGCAGTACATAGCCGATCCGAATTCGTTTTCACCAGGTAATTATTACAAACTTATTCTACTTCATTAGAATAGTCAACAAACACTTTTTAAGTCGACCACTTTATTGTGTATACTTATAAAAGTATTATACAATGTGTCCACGGATAGAGTTTGGAAGAGGAAAAACTTTTTTATTTGTAGATTTAGAAGAAAAAGTAATTCTTTATAAAAACGTCTGCTTGTGACGAAACTTTTATAAAGAATCACTTTTTCTTCTAAATCTACAAATAAAAAAGTTTTTCCTCTTCCAAACTCTATCCGTGGACACATTGTATATTAAAAATGTGAAAAGACAAATTGTACTTATCTGAATTTTCACCGTATTACAAGGCTTTTTTTTAATTATTTGCCTGACCAAGGTTTCATCACACACTGTGACATTTTCAAAGACAGGCAAAATTTACAGATTTTGACAAGCGTAAACAACTTCACATCACAAACATTTCAACCAACCACCATTAAGCAATATAACATTTTTACAGCAAGCATTTATGAATATCAATGATATATTCAAGATTAAGGGTATAATAAAATTTTTAAATAGAAATTGCTCAAAAGTTGTTATAGAAATAGTTAGTCCTTGACATTATTTATTTAATCTGAATTGTTAAAATCCAAAGGTTGTGTCCAGTTTACTAAAAAATCTAGAGATACCTGTCAGCTATCAGATGGGTTTAACCCGAAACTAGTAGTAGTAATAAATAAAAAATGTTTAAAGTGAGTTACTTTCCCTTCAAAATCTACTATACATAAATGATTATGGAGTCCCTCTACTATTTTGACATTTATCTGTTAACCTGCCTTCTCTACTGGGGCCCTAACCCAGATCAAAAAACGTTTAATTTTTCCAGGAGTTACAGGAACGACCACTATTGAGTTGGATATTCTATTTTCATTAAATTTTGTTTTAGATCGCAATCACTTTGACAATCCTGTTTATTCTTATCAAGGCAATACTAAACGAGACAACGAACACCTTTTAAATAACACTACAAAATTTTTCAATAACTTACACAAGCCATCAAATACAAATCTGGAAAGGGCACGCCTTGGAGGAATTCCATGTTGTTCAACAGATGATGATGATTTAGCAAAAGGTATGTAAAAACATTATAAATGTTTGATCTAAAAATAATTTCGGTTCGTTATCCGTAAACTTTAGTTTAATAAAAAAGGTTGAATAGAATATCTATTCAACAGAACTATTCATACAAGAAATATCTGAACATATTTTTACATATTCAAAAATTGGTTTATTATTGTTCATTTTTTAGATATTGGAATGTTGTCCTTTATCAAATTATACAGGGTGAATTAGAAATAATGAATGAGACACATAGTGAACAAAATTTAATGATTTAAACCAGCATAACAAGTTAATTGTTATAATGATTGTTTCTACCCTTGCTTTTTGGAATCAATTCATTATTAATCTAAGAGGCCGACCTTGACTTCTTCGGCCTAATGGTAACTCATCGCGCGCTCTTTACTACTCTCTCAGCGTTCATTCGGCTGATGTGAGCATTCCATTCTTTCTTTCTCTGCAGCACCCTTATGTTCTGCCTGGCAAATCGTTCTTATCTTCTCTCTCTGTCCAACAATGTTCTTCCAGATATCCTTCGAAGTATCTTGATTTCACTAAATCACAGCTTTTTCTCATTTTCTCTCACATGCAGCTTTTAGTCTAAAGACGATGGCGACTTGTATAAAAATTACCAATATTAATTTTCAACTCGCTCAACTTGATGCGCATCTGCACAGTTGTAATCCTCCCTCTGTGAATTGCTGTCATTGTGTAATAAAGGCATGCCCAACTTAATCAAGACCGTGGGCCGTAACACGAATATCACATAAAATGGCGGGCCATACTTATAATTCAAATTTATAAGGGATAGTTTAAAGAGAAAACCCACAATTATATTTCAAGGAAATAATATTAAAAGTGTGTTAGAAAACAAATAAAACAAATAAATAAAAACATAGTTAATGCTATGACTTGGCTCTCATATTACTCAGGTAATCAATATTTGCTAAAATATTAGATGTAATGTGTTCTCCAAATGTGAATCGATTATTTTTGTAGAACTAATGAATTTTCTTTACGTCACAGATGCGCAAATAAACAAAAATACGTACACGGACGGTGTACTACCAAAGATAACAACATCGCAATTTGAATGTCATTTCTTGTGTCGAGCGGATCACATTTTTTAGTTACAGAATTCGTTTCTCAACGTTTTTGGTAAAGCGCTTATTTAGTGTTACATCTACCTACTTAGGTGTAGTTTTTAGTATAATTTAATATTGTAAGGGTTGTTTACTAGTTACAGAGGAGCAGTTAATACATTATCGTTTAAAATGTAAAATATACCTAGGCCCTACACTTAGCGTAGTTAACAGTTACAGGAATAAAGTAACCCAACTAGCTACTCGATGTTTTTAAAATTGATTTTATTATTTCTTCAGCCGATTGCTGGCTTCAATTGGCGCACACTGTTGCAGCTAATGCAAAATCCATCTACTCTACGTATTTTTGATTTAACAAACTTAGTTCCATTTGTTCTATGTCTACATGATATGGAGAGGAAAACATTTTCAAATTTGCTTCCGGGCAGCGAAAATTTGGAAATCTGGTTTTAAATTTCAACATTATAAATTTTAATTCTTTAGCAAATGTTTCAAAATTACAACTAAATTTGATCCAACCATAGCTGGAGCACCATTATAACTGGTTTTGTTCCCATGGTCTTCTTTACTGATGCACCACATTTTGATTAGAGAAATGTCAAATAAAAATACCAGATATTGTTTTCTTCTTCTTCTTTCTCTTTATATTAAGCGGTGTCGCCTGTTGACACTTCGTCTCCTTGTCCCTTATGCTCTTAAGTTGTCGCTCCATCTATTCCGAAGGCCGCCCTCGACTTTTTCGGCCTAATGGTCCCTTATCGCGCGCTATCTTTACTAGTCTCTCAGCGTTTATTCTGCTAATGTGAGTATTCCATTCTTTTTTTGCAGCACCCAGTCATTGATATTTTCCTTCTGGCAAACCGTTCTTATAACGTCACTTCTCTCTCTGTCCTACAGTGTTCTTCCAGCTATCCTTCGAAGTATCTTGATTTCTGCTGTCTCCAATAGACGTTTGGTTTTGGCAGTTTCGGGTCGTGTTTCTGCACAATATGTTATGATAGGCCTAATAGTTGTCTTATAGATCCTGGTTTTAGTTTCAATTTTAATATTTCTATTGCGCCATATTGTATCATTCAAGAATCCTGCTACTCTTGTTGCCTTTGTTGTTTGTTCTCTCACCTCTGCTTCAACGTCACCGTAACCCAAAATTTCTAAGCCAAGATATTTGAATCTCATTTCCTGTTGAATTACTTTTCAATCTCCAGCTTATATCTGAGGAGGCATTTTGATCATACATGTGATATGGTCACATTTAATGTCTTCGCTGTACGATTAAATTCATTTAAAAGTCTCTGTAGGTCATCATCATTCTTGGCAATTAGTACCGCATAATCTGCGTAACGTAGGATAGTTATTTACTGGTCTCCCATTCTATAGCCCCTCATTTCTCGCACCTTTCTTATTATTTAATTCATTATGAAATTAAACAGGAGTGGGCTAAATGAATCTCCCTGTCGTATACCACTGCCAACTGGTATCGGTTCAGTAAGCTCTCTCTTCACTTTTGCCTGAACTTGGTTGGATGCGTAAATATTTTCTATAGTCTTAATCAGATTATACGGGATTTGTTTATTGTATAGTAGATGAAGAACGTAATTCAGCTGAACTCGAGCAAACGCCTTTTCGGAATCTATGAAACACATGTAAGCTGACTTGTTGTATTCAATTGATTTTTCTGTAATCTGCCTTATTACAAATACTGCGTCAGTGCAAGATATTCTAGATCTAAATCCTTGTTGTTTCTCTGCTAAACCTGTTGACTTTGTTATTTCTATTATAAGTTTTAGGGAACATTTAGTCCTCTATAATTTCCTGGCATTTTCTTATCTCCTTTCTTGAACAAGAGAATGGTAGTGCTAGTTCGTCAGTCATCTGGTATTCTATGAGCTTTAAGAATTCTTTGTATCATGCTTGCTAGTTTTTGTAAGAGAGTTTGGCCGTCGTAGCTTAGTAATTCATTTGTGATTTCGTCTTGTCCAGCGCCTTTTCTATTCTTTAGTTTCTTTATTGCCAGCTCTACATCATATGTTTCCATTTCAGCATTGTCATTGATTACTATTTCAGGTGTATTCAAACCAACCTCCGTATCTTCTCTTGGTATGTGGCTAGTCTCCACCAATTCGTTTACTTCCTTTCTCTGTGTTCTGATGAATCGCTATATATTTTTCTGCATTCGATAAAAGTTAAAGTCCTTTTTGAGAATGTTTCCCAATGTTTATTTTTTATTTCTATCACCTTTGCTGTGGTCGGATTCTTCGATAATAATTGTATGATTCTTGTGTTCTTAATGTTCGATGATTAAGGTTTACCTATTTCTTTTATTTGCATTTATCTTTGATCTCTTTGCAAAACCATGGTATTATATTTGGTTTTCCCAGATTTCTCTTTGAGGTTCGGGTACCAAGGGCTTCTTGCGCAGCTTCTTTGATGTTCTTTTTAATTTTTTCGCAGTTGTTATTAATGCTGTCCTCATCCGTGATTAGGTTTGATTCGATTTTTTCTTTAAGCCTTCTTTGATATTGCTTTTTTCTTGTTGGATCACAAAGTAGTTTAATATGTATTATTTATTCTAGGGGTGGGACCTTTGATTTTTTATGTGGCCCAATTTTCATTCTAATTTTTCCTAGTAGTAAGCTATGGTCGCTACCTACATCCGCAGAGTTTAATGTTCGGATGTCCAGAGTTTGTTTTGGGTGAAAACGTCTGTTAATTAAAATGGTTGACTGGTGACTTCTTGCGTTTAAAAAAAAAATATTCATTGGACTAATTTGCATGACGTGACATACTTGAGATCTAATTAAAGAGCTTTTTTAGAGGGTAGTTCAACATTTTGACTTCTTCCTCACCACTCAAAATTTTGGACAATTTTTCTCTTCAGTGGTTTTCACGCACATCTACATTACTAAACTATTCATTTTAGATCACACATATGCAACATCCTTAAAATCTGCTTAATTTCTACTTCTAAAAATGTAATAAAATCCATTCAAGAAACTAGAACAACTATTCACATTGCTTTAAAATCTTTGGAAACGTGCGTAATTTAAACATAAGAAATCGTCCCATTACTTGTGGAACATTTTTCACAGTTTGTTAAAAAAAGGGATTTACTGAATTGAAAAAACAAGTAATCAGCGAAATGTAATATTTGGTTGGTACTTTATTAAATTTTATTTTTATACATTAATTTTCTTTTATTCCTTATTATTGTTGTTTTACTACTTTTACGTTTTGTTTTCCTACATTTTTTGTAGGTAGGTACCATATTATAAACATTTGTATGTTTTTCAAGTAGTCTTTCTACACACTGAATTTAAAATCAAAGTATAATAATATCATGGATATGAGAAAATGAGGGTGTTCTAAGTTATTACATTGGAATGAAGGTTCCTATTTTTTTTGTCCATTACTAGTATGGTTAGTTAGATTGTAAATTATGATACCCTCATTAATTCTAATTGAAGAAGAATTATTTGGCATTAGTTTTTAATATCAGTTGTTTCGAGATATTTAGAATCTAATGCTGCTTAGAACAAAGCTACTTCTCGGAACAATGGAAGAAAAGAAACATTATACATAGTTATCCCCAAACATGGTTCAGACCATAAGAAAATTAATAACTATGGGTCCATCACTCTTCCCCCCTCTTTTTTTGGTGCTTTTCAAGAAGATCAAAATTTCTCATGTGGTAAATTAGCCGCGGTTCACATATGCCCGAAATCATATTTAAATAATAATGACATGCAGTTATCATTTCAATAAAACCAATTTTTGGCCATGATTTTGTTTCATTTTAAAAGTTTACACCTCTAAAAATACACCCTTTATATACAAGGTTATTTAATATCACTGGCTGCAGAACTTCGGTCGATGACCTTTTGGTTGTAGTTATTTTTTTAATAGTGTCCAATCAATTGCTGTTATTTGTATTATATTATTATTATTATTAGAATCTAACGTTAAAAAATATAAAGCATTAAAATCTAATTTTTTATGCTGCCCTTAAGCAAATTTAACACTGTTTTTTATTATTTAAGAATAAAAGTCTACGTTAATAAAAAAGATCATTGATATACACAATCACTACAGGACAATAAATACATTGATCATAGAAACGAATCAATCTCTAACCCAAATCACTAACTGAAAGATAATTATCATCCAAATAGCGTGGACATGATGAATCATTATAATCGTGCCAACACTAAAATAATAACACAGCTACTAATTATAATCGAGAGATACCAACAAGTTAAGTCAACAAACACATTACTTGAACACCATTGTTTAAATCTTCATATTTTGTGCCCAAGAGACTGTGTCCCATTTTTCTGTATCACCTTTTATATTTTAATTTTTTTATCAAAATATATTTCAAGATATTATGACATACACCAGGATCCACCGTGCCTTTTTAAAACTTATTACTAACGGGCAGAATTTTTGTGAGTAGCTTCGTTTTAACGACACGCCCAATTTTTTCCTCTACGAAAACTCTCGATAGTGGTAGCTAATAGAATGCGCAGCTGTTAAACATTTCGTTTTGGTGATTATCCAAAACGTACCACTTAATTTGTAGGATAATGTGACCATCAAATTATATAAACAGTTATTAAACAACACTAAAAAAATCAGCTTGTTAGTAATAATTTTTTATGACCTTCTTCTTAATCGGGGGTCGCTCCTATCAAACCATGCATTTTGTAGGACAAACGTTTTTTCGAGATTTTTTATCAAATTATCTCAAGATTCAACTAAAAAAATAAAATTTGGACATTCACCAAAACGAAATGTTTAACAGCTGCGCACTCTATTAGCTACCGCTATGGAGAGTTTTTGTAGAGGAAAAAGTTGGGCGCCTCGTTAAAACGAAGCTACTCACAAAAATTCTGACCGTTAGTAATCACTTTTAAAAAGGCACGGTGTATCCTGGGCTAACAACTATTATCATTATCTAAAAATAATAATATTGTTACCTCAGCCTTGATATTGATATCTATATTAAAGTTTTCCTTTAGGTATTTGACATATATGCAGGTGCATATATTTTCCTTAATAAGCCTCTTTTATTTAATTTAAATACAGGCTAAGTAATATTTAACTAAATGCTTCATTTTGTCAGATAAACAAGCTTTATATAAAATGTCTCTTAAGTTTTTGAAATTTATATTTTTAAATCGCATGTTAAAGTACCACAAAGTTTTACTTTTTGCCCTATATTTAATGGTTAAAATTAAAATTTGCAATAACACTCCTTAGCACTTAAAAATGTTCGATCTTCTTGTACAAAATAATAAATCAGACGCATCAAACTGTACGTCAAGAAATTTGCAAACATCTCTGTCCAGGTAATATATAAAAAAACAAACAAAAATTAAAATAGTTTTAAAATTTACATAATTTTTGTAAAATAAAACAGTTTACTGTGTTTTGCAACCGATTATATTTACATTTCAAAATACAATTCTAAATAAAAACATTGTTCTTTATAGGCAAACTTACATTACATTAATTGCTGGTTCTTCTCTTTCTTGGATTTGACAAGCCTTATTGCCTAATGAAAGGTCATCAAATAATGTAATCAATTGTTGATAAATAAAATTGAATATCTGTGTAAGATCAAAAATCAAAAGAGCATGTTCTTACACGAAAAAGCAGATATCTCCCAAAAAGTCACGGGTCAGAGGGAAGAGTCCCACTGACCACCTAATTTATAACGTGATAAGAATCGATATTACCAAGTTGTTCGCCGTTACTTTTTATAAATATTCTGTTTGAAAGTAAATCATTTTGTTTTTGTTGTCCTTTTATTTTTGTCATTTATTCCTTTAGTTTATTAAATATTTATACATCCGTCTTTTCCCTATTTGATTTCTCATTTAATTATCTCTTCAGTACGTATTTATTTTATGTTTACATTAATAACCTGAAACATTGGCATTACTGTTTCTTTGCAATTTACTCTCATCCTTTATATCTTTTTGAAGTTTAATTTATAAGTATTCAGTCTGATGTAAATAAAGAATACTTTTTATTTTTCTGATTATTATTTTCGCGACTTTACAATATAGAATTCTGAGATTATTTAGTAAGATATATGAGAATATAGCAAAGAATAACATCATACTCATACGTTAAAATGAAGTTGGTCTTTAATTAACGTAGTACACACACATTAATTGCTATTTGGACGAATATCCGATAGATAGCGTTACAGTCCATACTTATCGGATTGGATTGTGACCCAATATCTCAAGTATAAACTTGAACAGCATGACTTAAATGAATTTTTTTATATCGTTATCATTATTGGATTATCCTGCTGCTGAATTACATTTTAAATAATTTTTGTTTTAAGGAATATATGAGCCAGGATTGGATGAACTGAAAAGCTTAAAAAATAGGGAAGCCGACGCTACTAATCCTAACATTTATCACAGTATCGAAAAATTGGATCACGTCTATGCAGAAATTAATCAGAAGGATGCCAAAGATATTGGTATGTATATTTAATATCTGTTTTATTTTGGTAGTCAGACTAAATTGTCAAATGATAATTTTCATTCGTGCTGATAGGACAATTCTTGGAAAACATTTTATGCACATTTAAAAAATACTGTTAGAACGACTACAAAATGTTTGAAAAAAAATGTATAGTTGTCATAAGATGTACAATTATCAAATAAGGTAAATCCGTGTAAAGCTAGATGGCCAGAGACAAGCGTTGGGTACATCATTTATTGGAACTTTTCATATTATATAGGAATCTTTAGTGCGCATTAAATGTTAAAAACAATCAGTACGCTTGTTACCAATTCAAATTTTAAATTGTTAGGTTCATTCGAATCTTAAAGAATTGTTAATTAAAATCTATTAAAATAAACATCGATTTCGAAATTCATTACTTTGGAAAATGCATTACTGAAACAATGTACTTTAATTATTTAGAACTGAGATGAACTAACATGTTTAAAATTAGTAACATTTTTGTAACCGATTCAATTGTTGATTTATTTAGAAAATGTCATAAAAAGTGTCTTACTTCATCTTCAAAATTCATGAAATTTTGTAAATTTTGTGTGAAGCATCAGAGATTATATCTAAATAAGAATCTGTTATAAAATTTTTGTGATGTTGGACCCAAACGCTTTCTCGTAGTCGTTAAAGCACATCATTACATATTTACTCTGGTCGTTGCAGTTCTTATTAGGATATTTTAAGTTGAATAAAATGTTATTACATTATTTATGTGAATCCTAACGCTACCTGGTAACAAATTTACAAAATAAAAATATTTTAAATTAGTCGTTAATAAACATATGAATGTGATAAACGGTTTCCGAGATACATACCATTTTATCAACAAAAATATAGTATTAATGCCATTTTTAATTTAGATTTATTCATTTGGAAATATACCAAGTAAGTCGCGATAAGTTATTTCTTTTAATTTGCTTATCTTATTATTTTGTTTGTAGTGATATATAATAATTTAACAGAGTTTGAAATTATCTTCTTGAAATACACGTTGAATTATTATTATAATATTCTTACTTTTTAGAAATGGAATACGACCATTTAGACTATACAAGACCTGCGAGCACTTTAAAACCTCACTATCAGAGGATGGCTAGTCCTTTTGGATCTAGAGACCTTACAAAAGACGATAAAAATGTGACTGAATAGTGTCGCTCTAATTTATACGGTTTATTTATTCTTTGATATACTTTTTATGGTTTTATGGAACTAATAAGTGATACGTTTCTTCCAATTTCCGACATATCTATACTCTATTTTTTGTTTCTATAATTTTAAGTAAGTAAAATAGATGTAAATTTGTAAAACCTATTTTCTAAATACATAATATCAAGCGACATGCTTATTTGTGAAACTTATTTCACTATATTTTATATTCAAGTATTCTGTAAAATTTGATAAGTTAGACAAAATATTAAATATATCAAAAACCTAATTTTTCATAGCTTATATTTTTGTGTGTATCGAATTTAACAGCATTGTCTGATTTGATTTATAACTATTCCAAAAACATATTTTTATAAATACTCTTATCACGAATTTTTTAAACTTATTTGATGTATATATCCTGATATTCAGGATGTACTTTTAAATGTTGTAACCTTTTATCCAATTTGTAACCCTTTTATATTGAAACTTTTAGAAAACATTCGATTTTCCGAGTAAGTGTTTTGTAAAAATATACATCTTTGACATGCTTTTTTCAAAATTCAATGTTTAATGTTATATGTATTCAAATTTGTATTATAAACATTGAAAATTAATAGTGTACAGCAAACGTTAACTATGAGAAGCCAAGAAGGCACAGATATATGAAATTTAATACGTTCCTCTACAGGGACCTATATACGTTTAGAGAACTATAGCGTAAGGTCTTAGAACAAATTTAAGTATTTGATCTGGCTTATCATAATTAGCGTTTGTTAACATATAGGAAGAAGGTTATGTTTGGCATAGTCTATATACTTATTTGAGAAAAGTTAAAATATAACAACTAACTGCATCACTCAAAAACCGTACCAATGATTAAATTTCTTATATATGGCTTTTGCCTTGGTTTATTCTGTTTATTTGAGATGGCGTATATATTGTTGGTGTTAAGTTCTAAAGAAATTATATCCTTCTAGTGTCCAATCCATCAAAAATATTTTGCCAAATATATTGTGTTTCTGGATTGGTTATTCAATGTCCATTCCCGGACTCATTTCTTTAAGTCCCGCTGTGTCTTCCTTCGTTGGTATCGAGGTTTTCTGACTATCTTTGGCCACCTTATAGTAGGGTCATTTAGAGATAGTTCCATTTTGCGTAGTTGATTCCTATGACATTTTCAAACCAAACAGGGCAAGCACTTTATTTCCTGTAATCTCCCACAATGTAATTGAAAGCAATCATATTTTTTGCATAATTTAATAGTATTGCTCTCTCACTGTAGTTAAAATTGACTGACTAGCTTTAGCATTCTAATTCTTTATTCAACCCCTCTCTTTGGGTTTTCATTCTCCTAGCCGGTAAGACCATACCCTTGCTATACAGGGTGAGGCATTAGTGTGTCGAAGTACGATTAGTACGCTATTATTGAAGTTACAAAAAAAGTGTGTTCAGGAACGCAATGCCAGACAAAAAATTTTGTTTTTTTAAATGGAACACCCCGTATATTTTTACATTTTCATTAACCTCTTGCCGAGCTAATTTCAACGAAAGTAATAATCTTTATATATTTTGTTATTTACTTTTTCATGATTTGTCAAGATATAACCTTCGTTTTCTAAAATTTCAATTGTTTTAATCAAATTTTATAAACTTAGGCAATTATGACAAATGCTCAATATTTCATCTTCTTCGATGGTATCTGTATTTGTTAGGTTGGTCCCACATAAATCGAATAAATGTTTCAGTTTTATTTTGCCTGTACAGAAATGAATATTATATACGTCACAGAATTTGGTACCTAAACGATATTTAACCTATATATTTAATATTATTGTTTTATAGTCAATAACAACAAGATTTTAAAAACATTGAATCTAAAGTATGATTTAAAAAATGTGGCATGTATTATATCTAGATAAAAAGTATGCTCTTTCTGCTATTTTATGACTATTTCTTTCTATGTACTCTCTTTTATATACAGGTTTGGCCTAAATATTTGAGGTCATACACGAATCCATGCAAGTGATATAAGACGTGTTATGAAAGAGAGAGAACGTATTACAATATCTTGAAGTAGGAATACTTCGAGGTGGGAACATCGTTCCAGTCAATTCGATAGTAACGTTACAGACAGTCGTGGTCGTAACTCTAATTCGGTTGAGAGGAGACACATCGCTGCCCGCACCTTAAAATTTCGCTTATGTCCTTTTAGATATTTTCTAAGCAGGTATATTTGTCTTGCCCCGTGCCTCTTGTGGTCACTAGTTTGACTTAAAGCTGCGTGTTTATCATTCAAGAACTATTAGATTAGTCGTGATATCTTGTCTTCCCCATATCTGCCAGAAACTTGGGTATTTCATATATTTTTAAAAAATATTTAATTTAGGTTTGGGTACCAAATTTCATACTGTATGTAATGCGCCATGGTGTACATTTATATAATTTGCAGATTAGTTGAAACAGTATTAATTGGAGCCTCTAATTGGCCATATAAAACTTTCTAAATGCTCATTTTCAACAGTCTGGTTATAAAAATAAAAAATAAATTTAAAGGACATTAAAATTAAGTAAATTTATTTTCCTTTTTAGATATTATTAAGAGTGTTGTGATAGTTCAGAACAAAAGGAATTTGTTTGTATTATTTAAACTAAAGAAATTGTATTTTTAGTATTTGTGGGATTATAACTTATATTATTATATTTGTGTAATTTGTACAAAAAATTTATATTAATATATATCTATTAAAATTCTGTGATAAGTTATATTAATGAATGAATAAAGAAATATTATAGTGTATATATAAACCTATTATTTTCAAGTACTTTTTAGAAACAATAATATGACAAAGAGCTAATCATGGTTTAAAATTGTCAACATAACCCGCGAGATAATCCAGTTCAAGCTACATGGACGCGTCATGGATGTTTGATGAACATAATATTCTAATATCGCCAAAAATGTACACAAGATTTTATTTGTAATTAGTAGCTACAAAATTTCTTGTGTTTGTTACATTGTTTTGTATATACTATACTCTCTTGCAATGAGCATATGCAATAATTAAGAGAATTCAAGAAAGGAATATGCTCGAAAAACAGTCAAAGATCGTTATCCCTAAAACCCGAAAAGAATCTATAAATTTTTCCAATAATAGCAATTAAAAAATAAAGTATTCAAGTATATGTATGTCCGGACTGCATATATGTTGCTGTCGTAATTTTAAAAAAATTTAGTTATATATGTATGTAAAAAGTAAACATTTCTGAGAACTTTCTCAGCAATTTTCGTAAATTGAAATTATAATCCGCTTCATCGTTTACAATTTCCGCAAACGGTACTGTTGCAAATAGTAATTCAAATTTTCCCGAAAATCTGTACTAGGCGTCTGTCCAAATGTATGAATAGTGTTGCCAGATTATAGATTTCCAATGTATAGGCGTAATCTACTGACTAATTTTCTTCAGTATTTAAAATGTCGTTTTACTGCTAAGCGGTTGAAATTAAAAAAAGTTGCATTAAAACTTTAAATTTAAAAAAATCTGCATGATTTGGGGACGTATTCCTTTTTTTGTTTTGATATTTTTTTGTCATTTTCTCCGGCACTTAAAAATATTTAAAAGAAAGGTACATCCTCCCTTTGGTGTAAAAATCTGCATCTCTTAGTTTTTAAATCAACTCGTTATCTACATCCGTTTTCGAAATATTTGGGATTTACGATTTCATGCGGTATCTCCTGGCTCTTAAATTTAATCTTAATAAAATATACACAAATAGTTTTTTTGAAAAATTTCTACTCTGTCTAAGGTCTTTTTAAAAAGTGTATAAAATTGTTTCTCTAAGAATGAAGTAAGTTTGTATAATTATTGCATTAAATAACTTACTATTTTCAGTTCCCATTGTTGTGTTCAACAACTACTACATTTTTAAAAGAACATTGATTCTATTCATGTAAGGAATTTCATAAATAAATGTAATAAACTGCTGAAAATAACATAAATATTTTTTATTATATGAAATGGAAAAGAAAATGATTGATGACAATCAGTTTTTATATTTAGAAGAATTGGAAAAAATTTTCTTCATATACAAACTGTAAATATTCATTCTAAATAAACAGACATTAATATTATATAGTGCGAATGTTTTAATTTTGAAATATCTAAATATATTTAATGGTTCCACTTATTCAATTATACAAAAATAACTAAACAGGACCTGAAAACAATTTTTCATAAAACGCGAAAATTATATAAACTATTGATTTCCGCGGTATTTTTATATTGGAATCAAGAGTTAATTTCATGAAAAATGGATCAGAACGAATTTTGAAAACAGACTATTCGTATTTATTTACATATTGTAGATTGTATTGAGTTGTGTATGAAGAAGCTCAATTTGCGATAACTTAAAGATGTTCCATAATAAATATATTATTTGTATTCTTCACACATCCCAGCGACTTTCTCATGAGCGATAGTCACACGTGTCTGTAAAATAATGATTGTTTTCTTCACGCGTATAATGAATAATATGTGTGTTGTAGAAATAGCCTATTTTATTTAGTACAAATGTTTTTCATTTTTTTTTACTAGTACAAATGTTTTTCATTTTTTTTACTGGTACAAAAAAGTAACTATAGCAACGGATTAAAAAAAGATGTATATAGCCTTGATTTATTAGAACTGTCATTTTGATTTTTGGTATTGAGTATTTTTTCACTTTACATTTTGATATAATGTGTTAATTTTTTTATTTATTTAAAACTTATTTTATTTTTATATTATTAATGCAACTCCAGCATCTCTTCTTTTTTTAAATCATCATAGAATACAGAACAACAATATCAAAGATTTCATAGAACACAGAACATAAGAATACCAAATATATTCTTCATTGTATTGCTTGGGTGTTATCGTTTACGATGTAGTATACAGTGCATGAACGCGTTCTGTACATAGCAGTTCCATTATTTCTCTATTGTGAATCCGTGTGAATGTGAATGTTTGTATAGCCTTTTTAATCTGTTCTTGATTGGTTGTACCTTTGTGATTTGGTATAGTAGTTCGATAAATGCTTTGTGGAGGGAGTTAAAATGGTGTCTCATTTTTGTGATGACTCTTAAGGTTGTTGTTTCTGGTATCTGTTGTGTTTTCCAAACTGATTTTCTTTTGTCTGGTATATGGCCATATTCTAGTCGTGGTCTACAAATACTTTCATAGATGTGAGCTGCAGTTTTCTTGTTTATTCCTGTGTTTGTATGTGTTATACTTTGGAAGTATTTTCCTCTGCTAATCCTTTTTTTTTTTAAGTTAAGTTTGTTGTCGATAGTCATTCCTAGGTACTTTATGGTTGATGTGTATGGTATTACATTATTGGTAATATATTATTATGTATTGGCATGCGATTGATTATTGATCATTGATTGATGTATTGGGACTTGAAGGTAATGGGCTTCATTCTCCATATTTTAAACCATGTCACTGTTCTGTTCATACGTTTTTGTAGCTCTTCGACTGCTTTTTAAAATTATTATTGAGTAATCAATGCTGTATCATCTGCATACTGCAATATACAGGGTGCGGCATTAGGGCATCGAACTACGATATATCCGTTTTTATTGAAGTTACGAAAAAAGTTTTTACAAAAAGTGTAGGCAGTCTTGAGATTCATATTTTAAAATTAGTCCCAAATATACAGTGTGTTCAGGACCGCAGTGCCAGACAACATTTTTTTTTAAATGGAACACCCCGTATATTTTTACATTTTAATAAACCTCTTACCGTGCTAATTTCAACGATGTATCACACTTTATGTCTATTATGTTTAATAAAAGATCTACAACCACCTGAAAATCACATTTTTTTTAATTTAAATGTATGTAGCAGCTAAACCGTTGAAAATCAATAAAAACGGCTTGCATGTTCCTATCCTAACTTTTCGTGTAATAAATGTTTGTGAGAAACTGTTATTCACTTTTATTTGTATTGTTCTGTCACTCGGGTAGTTTTTTTTATTATTGTTAGTAAGTAGTCCGGTCATTTCATTTTGAATAGTTTGTACAAAATACCACAATACCAGATACTATTAAGGCTTTATTAATGACTAGGAAAATAGCAGCACTGTGCTCTCCCTGCAGCCTGGAGGTTTGTTTACTTGATGTTGGTATCGTTGACGGATGTTTAGTAGAGTCCTTTTCCTTAAAGTCAAATTGGTATCTTGGTATGTGTTTTCCGACTTCCTTCTTTAGTAAGTTTTTATCGATATTTTCAAGATTTTTAGCCAGAAAAGATAGTGAATGATATATAAATGAATTTTATAACCTACTTTTTAATTATTTTTCGTGATATTTTATCGTACCCTGGTGCTGTATTTCTTCCCGTGTGTATAATTGTAAAGTATGTTTCTTCATGGATTGTTTTATCTTCGAACATTGTGGTTTCATCAAAATGTGTGTTATAACATGTTTGTATATTTTGAAATTGCCTATTGTCATATTGAGCGTCGTGGTCTTCTGTGAAATGTTTGGCTAATAGCTCTGCTTTCTCGAAATCATTGCAAAGTAGGGTTCCATTTATTTTTAGGTCGGCTACATTGAGGTCAGTTTTATATTTGCTTATCTTTTTGATTTGTTGTCAGTAATTTTTTCCCCTTAGTTTATTAATTTTGTTACATGCGTTGATCGATTTGTGTTCTCTGCATTGTTTTATTAGTGCTTGAATATTTTTATTTATTTTAGTTATTAATATGTCGTTTATAATCTTCATTGGGGTTTTTAGTCAGTCTCTGTAGATTGTGTTTATAATTAGTCGAATAATGAATGGTGGTAGTTCACTTGTAAAAATGATTTTTTTCACTGGGAGAATGTTCTATAATGGTTGATTCTAATTTGTTTATAATCCTTTAGAATGTGTTCATTTATGTTTTCCTGGTCCTCAACATACTTGGTTATTTTCCTGTTTACTTCTTCTATGTTACATTTATTTGTATTACTTCTGTATTCGCCTGTGTTATCTATCTCTTTTTTTAAATGAATGGTAACTTCTATTGCTGAATGTTCACACCCAAGTCCGGGTGAGCCACAATTTGTTCTATGTTCTACGTTTTCGGTAAATAGCATCAGGTCAGGGGTGGTGTCTTGGATATTTAGCATGCGGAATGTGCGGGGAGTCTGTACTCTTTAAATGGGTTTTTGTTCATAAATTCCTTTATTTGTTTTTCATTTTGTTTGTTTACATTGAAATCCCTTATAATTATACAGAATTTGTACATAACTACTTTGTTAAATAGCTTGTCTTCTAAGAAAGGAATACTAAATTGTGTTGCTTCAGATAACGGGTTGTTTATTTTAGGTGAATTATTTGATTCTCATGTCTGACTTTGGTTAAACCTGTCCCAAACTCACGCCTCTAGTATTTGTGTATACTATATTACCATTTTTTTAATCATATCCCAGTTTCTGTAATTTGTGTTGGTCTCTATATTGGTTAGTTATTGTTTCTACGAATAGTGCACAATTTATCTAGTATCTTTGGATAATATTTTTATAAGGGATTTTTTTTGGAGTGTAGATGTTGACGTTGGCATAGACAATCTTAAGTTTCGACGAGAATTTGAGCATTATTTATACTATTGATTGGTGAAATTGTTTGAGGCTTATCTATATCAAACATGAGAATGTATAGTCTTTTACCAGAAAATTGTGTTACTGTATCTACGTTATAATCGGTAATAAATTATTTTCTTAATTTTGTAGTATTTTTCTCTGTAAGCTTTTCTTTTGTTGAGTTTACATATGTAAATGTTTATGATGACGTCGTCCACTGTTATGTTGGAGTGTATTTTTGAATTCTTTGTAATTTTTGTGTTAATTTCTGCAGATTTTTTATTTAATGATTTGATTTTATAATTGGGTACGCCTTTTATTGGTTTGGTTGGTCTTTTTGGATATGCCAATGACCAACTTGTGTGATCCTCTAAGACACAGTCTGAGCAATTTAGAGGTAAGTGTTTTTTACATTTTGATTCGTGATGTCGTCTACTGAATTTGTTGCATTTTTTTTTTTTAATTTTTCTATTGAGGTAATGAATCCTCGAATAATTCTTATAAGTGTGGTTTTGGAAGTTATTCTCTTGCTGTACCTGTGGTTGATATTAGCATTTTTAAGTTGTGCATTTATTTCTTCTTCTGTTTCTGTTATGTCCTACTGAGCCTATGCAGAGACTATACGAATTTGTTGAGTTGGCTGTGTGTGTTTGTTGTTTTATTGATGCTTGGATTTCTGCAAAATCTAGAATTTGTTTATCACAAATTAGTTTTTGGATAGTTTTAGTCGTTTTAGGTTTTTCTTCATCTGTTTTTAGAAGAAATCCGATTTTTATTTTTAGTATTACATCATTTGAGTTGGGATTTTCTGGTACTCAGATGTCTATTTATTTTTATTTTTTGGCTAGATAGAAAATATTTCTATAACAGTTGAAGTAATTCTTTTTATACATATTTTTTATTTTAACGCTTGAAGAAAAAGTAGTTAGTACTCGTATATGTCACTCGGATTAGAAGATATGTATTGCCCAGTTTGCAGGCTCAACAAATAATGTTAGCCTTCTACTCCTCGTAACATAATATATACTATGGACCGTAACGTCACTACATAGCAGTTGGCTAACCTGATCTGTTTGCAAACAAACTTTTACCTTTAAATTGATGTCATGCTGTCATTAATCCTCATGTTTTTTAGTGGTTTGCGTTGCTTATTTTGGATTTGATTAAGTTTTTTCTGGATATCTTAATAATTAAAAGACTTTTATACATTTTTTCAAAGCTTTGTATAACCCAGTCATTGTTCCCCGACTTAAAATAATTGTTTTGTTTATTTTAGATAGTATTCGTGCCATGCTGCAGCATAGGTACGTCTCAAAAAATATTTGACTGGACTGTGATCGAACTTGGTACGGAACGATGGTATGAATTACCGCTCTTCTGTTCCATGTCCGGTCAATCTTGCATAAGAACGAGCAGTGAATCACCGAAAATTTAATCAAATTTTTGAGTTTATATTTAGATTTTTATATTTTTTCTACTTACTACGCGTTTTCTTCTATTTTTCCTTACTATCCTCTTCATCAAGAAGATGAGCTATGATATGGTTAATTCTTCAATCGAAAAATTAAATGACTTTTTTGCAAATGTGACGATTTTTAATTAAATAGTTCAGTGTATGTAAAAGACTGCACCAAAACCGGATTGTGACCGGCACGTTAGTGTGGATCAAGTCTTATGAGAACACGCTATTAATTATTTCAACAATTTTTTATTAATTTGTTTTAAATAGGAGAATATATACTTTCGGATTACTACGGCGCGCAATAGTTTTGTAAATTAAATACTTTGAAATTTTTCGAAGATTAAAGAAGTATTTTTTTTTTACAAAAATTGTAAGGTTTTCCAAATTAAATACTTAAGTAAATTAATGAATTACAAAATTTTGATGGTTGACTTCTTCTGTTCAATATGGCGTATGAGGCGACATCTATGAATTAATTCAAATCTAATATTCTTGTTTGTCTACACAAAAAACATCCCTACCCTAATTATCAGTCCTATATCTGGAAAAATGATTGATTTATTAAGAAAACTATATTTTATTTTTTAAATTTCATTAACATGCAGCTCAGAAAGTAATGGTCTTAGACCCATTATGATGAAATATTTTTGTTGTCTTCTGATCCTACAGTTACAGTTTGCCCCTATACTTATGACCTACCCTATATATACTTTCTTTTCTTTTCCTGTTCTCTCCAAAGATCTACTTTCCCAAAAAATATTTCCAAAATCCAAATGCATGTGCCTACTTCTTGCTGTGTCTAGCCGATATTTCGAAGTTCGAAGTTTTACATAAAACCATAAAGATTGCCATCTTAACTTCATCAGGATGACCAAGTAGAAAAAGAACAACATTTAAAAATTTGAACATTAAAGCCAATGAACTTAGGAACTATAGAGCTTATAAGATCTCCAGAAAGAAGCTTCTGCAATAAATTCAAAGTTAAATTATTATTTTCGTACATAATTTTCGTCCTGTTTATGAAGCATGTTGTGTATTCTTCCCATTTTTTCTCCTCTTTGCTGCTTATACCCTCCAACCATGTCCTTCTCGGTCTTTCTCTTCTTTTCTTTTTAAATTGGACCTATTATAAATTAAAATCTGCCAACTATTTTTTGATCTTGTATCTTCGTATTTTGCTCTGTTTCTTTTTATATTTGTTCCCATTTTTGCAGCGTATATTTTTTCCCTTTTGAACATTTTAACCTTAATATCTTTTGGAGTTTCATTCTTTTACATAAACGTATGTTTTATAGTGTTAAATATTTTGTAGTTCACTCTCCAATTTTTTATACTATATTTTGTCTCTTTCTTATTGTCAAGATTTTGTATCTTCTTTGCTGATTTTCATGTAATTCTTTTTTAAATGTTTTTTATATATTTGTTTATTAAGATATTTTTAAACTTTTAGTTAATTCAGTGAAAGTTAAAATTAAACAAGTGAAATAAAAAAAGTAATTAACCTTAAAGGATGAAATATTTGCTTTTTGTTTACATTTACTCATTTAGCCGTTGACTTTAAATCGTAATTTTATGACTTGTCTTGAGCAAATTAATGTTTTGAACGATACTCGTGGTGCTTTTCCCTTTCTTGTGTAATAAACTTTTTGATCCGCTATGCCCGACTGCCAATGATGGGTCATTAATTTTTGCAATTTTGTTGTATTTTTACGGTACTCGACGTTTTTAAGGCCGAAGACCGTTTACACTGATAGCGGCTTTTACAAAGGGTTTATGGCAAATCCAATAAGAAGATAAGTAAGTAAAAGAATTTACGTAATTATTTCTGATTCATATACGATTCCATCATTTGATGAGCCCCATATTGACTTTAATCCATACCCAAATATATAATAAGAAAGATTTGTGGTTATTATAAATATGGAAGGTTCTTTTATGATTTTAATATTTTAAATCTTCTTCTTTCTCGAATAAATTATTTTGCACTATATGAGCATCGTTTGTTAGTTATTATTTTCTTTAACTCATTAATTATTTTCTGTTTATTTATTTCTTTGTCTAACGTGGATTTATGATTGATTGAGAAGGTGGTGAATGAGTGAAACTCCTACGAACAGCCAGTTTAAATGCGATTTTTTTGGTCCTTTAACAGAAGACTTCGTTCTCGTAGTTATTTACAAATTTTCAGGCTAGCTGAGCGCTAGGTTTAAGGAAGATCAATCTTGTCTTCATCACAAAAATCGGGTAAAAGGGTCTAATACGTTTGCACAATTAGTATCACATCTCGCTTATATGGTTAATTTATACCAAATGGAAGTAAGGCTAAAGCATACTTCTTTCCAATATGCCTATAGACAAAGAAGATTTATAGAAACGGCCCTTCTTTATTTTTTAACACTTTCTTAGTAATTTGCATTAAAATTTTGATGACAGAAATTTCAAAAAGTGAAAAATTCGTAATTAAAAAAAATTTTAAAAATTAGGTGAACCAGGTACTATCCGGAAGGTGAACTATCACAAGAAGCAGTTTTCTCCCCACTACTATATAATATTTCTATAGTGGACGTACCGAAGACGGATCTCACAATAACAGGATTTTATGCCGACTACACCGAAATAGCAGCAAGAAGCACCCAACCACGCCAAATCATTAGAGATTTGCAAGAAAGACATGCTAGACCAAGGAAATAACTGGACGACATAGACCTGGGCATAGATTAGGACATAAAATAGGATATGAATCGAGGTATGGATCAGTGAGTAAAGCAGAACTGCAAGAAATAGGAGGACTAAAACATATAATTTACACACCAGAAGAAAAGACCACAACATACAGAATTCACAGTAGAAAAAAAAATTAAGAGGAGAAAAGCGCATGCTGCTACTCGAAGTAAGAAAAAGATAAACAACAGGTAAACTCCTACTTTCCTTCGATTGAGAAGTAAAAAACAGGGTATAAGAAGAAGAAATGAGAACTTGTCAGACAGATAAGGGGTTGGCCGCTGGGTTTTCTGGATTTTATTTCAGTTGCGAAAGGGAACAAAAGTTGATGCAAGAAAACTGTAAAATTACTGAAAGGAAAAAAACAAAAGATTTTAGTTAGTTTTCAGTTGGAGCCTCATAGTTGTTCCAAAATCCGAACCGGAAGGGCTATGCTACAGGAGTGCGCAACAGGATATGCCTAGAATATCCTGTTGTGTTACTTTAGCTGCAACTAGAAAATTAAAAATGGCGGGTACGGTGGAGAAAATAACCTTAATTAATGTATATAGAAAATAATGTAGAGTATTTTATTATCGGAAGAAGGTTGTTATATAAGCAAGATATGGTATATTTCTGATAAACTTTTGAGATTAACAAATAGTCGATAGATCTATTTCGCTTTACTTTCAGCACTAAAAACATAGTTCCAAAATATAGTCCGCATTTGAGCTAATAGCATGCTCATTCGAATTGGAACGCTGTTGGCAGCGTACTTTTGTGACGACATATCTACAGCGCTGGCAGTGCATTTTGAAATACGCCTTCTAGAGAAGTTGATTGTTAACGAGTGTATCTATTATATGTACCTATACAAATTCGGTGGAAATGTTTTATACCGTACAAGAACTATGCGAGTGACAGAAAACGCGTTATGAAAGAGAAAGAATGGTTTAAAATATCTTGAAGTAGAGATATATCGAGGTGGGGATATCCTTCCAGTCAATTCGATAGTAACGTACTGGTCGTACCTTTAGTTTGTTCGAGAGGGGTCACATTATTGCCCACTTTCTCGGTTATCTGGTCATATATTATTATTCGTATTCTTTTACTACTTAAGATTTCGCCTATAGGCTATTATGTTCTCGCCTCATCTGTATATCCCATATTGGTGTTACTAGTCTGAGTACCGAACTACAAGGGAATAGAGGATAATGAAGCGGACAGGTAAGTTGGTAAGACTCGGAGCAAGCAGATGATTCTACAGGCTCGACCTCATTATAGGATTAGAAAATTGTAAATCTTATTAAAAGCAGGTGACTCTTGACCAAATACAAATAAAAACAGGTTTATCGTCATGGGTATATATATATATATATATATATATATGCCAAATAGTATTTTCAATTTCTTAACAAGTGCTTAATTGCATTCTATATAATTGGTGTCCGATTGTTTTTTTCATAAATTAAGATAAATATATTAATATTTGGTCAAATTTCGACTTTTGTATGCAGTGTGACGTCCATATTTTTGTTATATGAGAGAATAGATTACACACAATGTTCGAAGATGTTAATTTCTATTCCAACATCTTTTTATTTACCACCGCTTCCATTTTATTGAAAATATAGTTATATTTAGGATTTATTAGAAGAAATATGAGTCTAGATACCGATATTAATTACCCTAAATTATTATTCATTTCAAAGAATAACAACTCATAGGAAAATTACTTTTATTAATAATGCAATGCACTTTACTATCACTTCAATTTGATGAACAAGAAACATAGAAGAGGAAATATGTATTTTTTGTGACGAAAACGCCACTGGAGTAACAAAAAGTATGCGTTTGGCGTTTTATATGTAAATTAGGAACACTTATAAGATTTTTAACAGAGTTAAAAGCTAGGTAGATAATTTCCTATAAAATTAGTGTATTGGTGATCTGGAGAATTGTTTGGACAAGGCCACCCATGACGTCCAATGGGCCGTTATCTTTATTACTCTTGGTAAGGTACCTTCTGAAACCAATAAATTTTATATACGGGGTACTGTCGTTGTTTGAATTTCATCGCAGGCTCGGCCAAAACGGTCAGATCGACTTCTTTAACTTTTTACGACCGAATAATATCGTTCGGATGATCTTTTAGACGAGAAGGTTAACGAGGATTATAATATGATAAGAGATCTTTTGATGTTTGTTGAATCAAGAGGTCGTTCCGATCGTAGTCCGGACGCTTATACCATTGTTTGGTTAATAAATGGAGTAATATTAATTTTAGTTTAATTTTTGGATTTGTTGATTTTCTATTGGACCTTAGGCATGTAAATAGATTTGTCTAAGCCAAAACGATGTAAATTGTTGAGTAAACAAATAAAACTCCAATAAACAACTAATCCACAAATTACGAAGTGTCAGTAGGACATAGTTAAGAGAAATTTAGGTAAAAAATAATATTTAGAAAATTAATTTTAAAAAGTGAATGCGACTTTTTTCACTGATTTAACTGATTGTAACTAATACTTTTAATGAAACAATCAATTTGTTTTATTATCAGTGAATATGCACATTAAAAATATGTGAAAACCGTCAAAATATGGAAAATTATATATTTGTTTATATTTACACAATTTTACTCTAATAACCTTCTTATATTTAAGCTTACCTTAGACTGTTAGAAATATGTGCAGAAAAACAGTCTACGCTAAAATTAAATATAAATTTAGTTAAGATATTTGTGAAAGTAATCGTAATCATTAAATAAAGAATGAAAAAAATGAAAAATTTATCCATTTTAGTGTATATTTTCTATTAAAAATCATTAAGTGCCATGATTCTTTACATATTTTGTACTTTTGGTTTTTATCAAATTTAACTACAATAATTTTTTTTCTGAATATACTACTATTTTATTAATATAATGTGTACAACAGCATTCATAATTTTTTCAATTTTTTATGTAATTTTGTGTGCAACTTTTACTGGAATGTTTTAATTAGCAATGTGATTGCTTTCATGAATTTATATGTGTAGCAAACATAATTACATATAATTTTAAAGGTGGATTCATGCAACTTCAAACAACCGTAGGATTTATTCAGAATACACGACAAGTTCTGATATAAAATATGAAAGCTTCCTAAAATTTAGCATGTGAAAAATTATTGTATGGAAAAATTGCTAAATAAATGTATTACAAAATTTCTCAATTACTAATTATAAACTAAGTTTTTTACCTGACGCCGACAACAAAAAATTAATATTTATTTATATTGCTTGCTACGCACAATAAACTATACTAAAATTGCATTAGCTTACAGCAAGCAATCAGGGAAGAAGTGTATTTTAATTGATCGATCTGTAATAACTGTAGAGCATTATTTTACCATTTCGCTTTTTATACATAAACTAAAGCATCATCTTTAATATACGTTACCATGAATCTCAGTATTTTTTTTTCTGGTGCCTGTCATCCTTAATCCAACGCTTAACCAAAGGAGTTAGTATTAAATGCTTTTTTGGTTAAAATTTGACAAATTATTTGTTGAATCACTTTGTACATTATGAACATTTTTTGTGGTTGTTTTAAACTGAACATATAGAAACACTTCAATATATTTACAACGTTTGTAAGCTACCGTTCTATCAAGGAAACTACCTGATCTTATTTCTTGGACGTTTATTGTCAGGACAAGATAACAAGATCAATAATTTATTGGAATGATTGGTAGTTAGTGAGCAGGCTTCTGTTTTCTCTTGGTGGTAATCAGCCGATGAAATTCTTTTTATGTTTTGGATTTTTGACTTTCGATCCTAGATTAGTACGATAAATATGGTTAAGTTGTACATTGCTGAAAAAAAAAATGTAAGATTATCTTTAACTAACTTAAACTTAAAGTAAACATAACATAAAGTAGAATCTATTGGTAAGGTAAAACTGAACAACAAAAAGAAAATTTTAATGTATCGATCTTGTACCGTCAAGGATCTAATTATTAGTACCTCTTCAGTTATTAATTTGATTTGGTTTTAGGTACTTGTTGTTATTCATCAGAAAACTATATATTTTGTAGATTTTATTATAAGTCAATTATTTTTCAATAAAAAAATTGACACAGTTATTGTTAATGTGTTTGTGGGTATTACTTTATTGAAAAACTGAGCAACATGCCCATACTGTTAGTTACTTATCAAGTTTTTTGCAACAAACGTTTAAAACCCATCTAAAAGCACTTACAACAGGGGAACATTTACCTACAAGGAACTATAACACTTTTATTAATTTATTTAAAATTGCCTGTAATATATTGTTTTTCATTAAATGAGGCGACAGGCCATATCTTCGAAAGAATCTGTTTGACAAGTTTTAGCATTACAAAATAAAACCAGCTATATCAAAATGCTTAAAAAAATCTATTAAATTTGCCGGTACGTATATTAATTACTATAATTAATTCCGATTTTTACAAAATATTGAGGATTGGGAAAAAGTCCTTTGTTTATATCACAATTTTTTGTCATTTTGTCAGCACGTTTTATCTAATAGAAATATTTTTAACTTCCAGTTACTTCCTGTTTTTGGATTCTACGTAATATACATTTCCCGTATTTGTGAGTAGTTTATTTTTCGAACATCAAGGCTGAAAATGACAAACGTATTTTTAAAAATCCATTGACAACCCTTTATTATAAATAATACACTTAGTTATAATTTCTTGAGAATAGTAATTTTTTAATGATATACCCTGTATATTATAACATCTTTTATTTCCTTAAAATATTATATTATGTAGCATTTCTTAATAATAATACATACAATAGAGAAAGAAAGAGAAAAGAAAAATCCGAAATAGAAATACAAAAAGTTGAAAAATACCTAAGGAAGATAAGAGTAAAAAGGAACAAGAAAAAATACTAAGCTTAATTAGATGAAGAAATATTGTCAGAGGTAACTAACGGAATGAGATTAATTCACCAAAACAAATGCATTCAGAAAGCTCCAAACTTATTTACAAAGATTAATATGTGTATGGTAGGTACTAATGCTTTGGACATTTTTTCTCATTTCCTCTATTTGATTTTGAGGTTTGCTATAATTGTTTTACATGTTAAAATGAACAAAATTTATTATGAATAATTTAGGCAAGTCATAAAAAAGAAAGTTTTACTACGCTACTGACCATATTCCGCATATCATTTAGTTTTAAGCGGCTTACACATTTTATTGACCATTAAGTATTTCTTTTATATCCCAATATCAGGATATAAAAATTTGAGTGCCTGTAATATTCATAAAATGAAGTTCAATATAAAGAATAAATTCTATTAATTAAATATATTACCACACCAACTTAATAAATTCCTTGAAGAAGCATAGGTATTATTATATTTATTTACCTCATAGTTTGTAATAGTGTCAATGTATATTTATGAGTAGATACAGTGTGCTGGAATAAGTGAAGACAAGAACTCTTATGACATAGCATGGTGATGATAATTTTAAAAATAGACTTGTCCAAGCCCTTTCGAAAAGTTCTCGGCGAGTACCATCTACTAATTTTATTCCTATGTCCCTTCCTTTCTTGCATGTCTTCTTTATTAAAGTGAAGGTTGCCTATTACGTATTCATTATTCTTTTTCAACAGGATTTTTTTAAAACCTTTTCTTTTTAGTTATGTTAGACAGTTCTTTTATTAACCAATTACTTTTTTATCAAACTTTGGAAATTCATTTTTACATCTAATATTTGGTTTTAAGTGCCCCCAAATTAATTCCATGGGTTTAAAAGTACAGTAATATGTGGCAATCTCAGTATATTGTGTTTATATTTTTCAACAATCCTATCAACGACATACGCTTTTTGAAATTTTTTCGTATGCAAAACTTTAGAGTGGTTTTTGCTTACGCAATTTTCTAAAAAATATATGATTGTATAATTAAAAAAATTATATTTCGTATAACTTTTATTGGAAGTTTTAATAAGCTGCTGTGAATGTTAGGAAGTGTTTTCCACAACAATTACAGTGTTTAGTTTTAAATTCGGTATTGGTGTTTTCACAAACCATTCCTTAAAGGCGTTGTATACCAATCCTGAAATGAGAATACCCATATTTTTTTATTCTTGTAATATTGTAATATTGTAAAAAGTGTCTATTATGGGAATGATGTTTTAAAAAATTTAAATATTAACATGAATGCTGATGTTATGGTGGTTAGAACGGAAGATGTAAAATACCGTAAAAGTTTAGAGATATTTCTTTGTAGGTATCCAATCAGGTTGCAAATCTACAAGTGGAATGTGGTATTAGGAAGACCATTTCTCCTAGAAAACCGAAAAAATCGAGCAAGGATTTCAGAAGATATGAAGCAGAAAAAGGCAGTACAATCCGTAGACGACTCTTCAAATCCTATTTCAGATAATGAAAGAGATAGTTTCCCGCCAATTTATGCCAACAATTGGTCCTCAAGCGGGAAGGTGGTAGCCCTCACCGTAGTTCCCACTGGTAATGCGTTGGATGTCTTTCAGACCCTCCAGGCCGTCGGAAAGTCGTTTAAGCAGTACCATTCGAGACGATATTCCTGCCATGGTGGAACCTAGGAATTACGATCAGGATATCATAGGGGCAGATATGCTTATCGGTATAGCACTTGTCATGTCTGCTGCAAATGTACCTCTACTTTATTAACATCAAGAATACGAAGATACGAAGGTAGGTACGTTGGAGTCATTCACCAGGTAACTGCAACCTTTATCCATTTTGACGATGTCAGAAAGGAAGAACCGTTAACCGTAGCCTAGAAATCACAACTAAGGTTTCTAGCTGTTTTCCACATTAAATTTAAAAGGTAGATATTGGCAGTTAGAAATGAATTCAACGAACAAAAATAACGGGGTATTACCAACAGAACAAGTTTATGGCAGCATATGACCCTTCAATTTGTTGTTTGCAACAACAGCTACCTTTCAACGATTGAACATCCTTAGAGACTTGTTCTTGAAAACTACTTTGTCTATAAAGATGATGTTCCTATAATGTGTAAGATGTTTATGAACATTTGTTGAAAGTGAAAGAGGTTTTAATAGACTATGTGGTGTTACTTTGACACTAAATATCAAGAAATACCATCTATTCCGAACCAAGGTTAACTATGTGTGACATATATTTAGCGCAAGAGGCGTCACTGTGGGCCCATCCAAGATATAGGTAGTCGAATCGAAAAGTAGAGATTTCAACGAACAAAAAGCCCACCGAGTTTTTTAAAATAGCAGATATTTTGACGCGAGAATTTTCGATTGAAAATTAGGGTGCTTTTTCGATATTAAGTCAAAATAAGGTGAAAAAATAAATATTTTAAATCAAAAAAATTACAGTGTATTTGGGATATAAAAAGGTAAGTTTTCAACAAATTCCGTGAAAAAAATTTTTTTTTGTAAAAGAAATAAAAAACCAAAAACTTGTTTATTTGAATTTTTCACATAAATTTTGTGGTTATGTGAAAAAAGTGTAAATACAAAAGTTTTATTACGTACAACTTTGCCATTTAACTTTTTTCCATAGGACTTGTAGTTTTGCCGGAAATCGAGATAAACAGTTTTCTACCCTTAAAAACTCACCCCCTTCCACTTCCCGACCTCAGATCGCCCGTAAATTATTTTTCCTTTCATTTTTGTTATATTCTCTTCCTTTTCCAATGGGTTTCATTCTACTATTATTTTTTTCCACTTTTTAAAATATTCAGCTCTGGTCTAGTAGTAATTGAGGTTAGTTTTTTATTGGATTTTTTTCATAACATGAAAAATGCATTTTTTCTGTACCTAGCCAAAAAATATTTTATATAGAATAAATAAATGATTTTCGTCAAATTTACCTATTGTAAATTAATTTTTTTTTTCATTCAATGATTCGTTTTATTAAATTATAATCGGACCGTAAGTGTAAGGGTGGCTTTAAGGTTGGCACGTGCAAGCAATAATGTACATCTATTTGTCAAATTTATTAGTATCGCGCTTTACTGAGGGTGTGAGGGGTTAGAGATGCACTCTCGAGGGTTTCTATATTATCTGGTGCTTCACCCTAATCTCGTATAAATTGCAATGATAACCCTCGGGGGATTTCATCTTGCTTAAGACAGGCGTAGACGAGAATACTTAAATATGAAACAATATAAATTTTATTCAAATTAAAGTAATTAATATAAAGAGATCGATTTGTGGTAAATTATTTCAAAATATACTACCGGTCAGATAACTAATTAAACTTCTTATTATGATTAGCAATTACTTAAATATTTTTTTAATTAATCCGAGTATAGTTACAGAATTTGAAAAATGTATATGCTAATATTAAGGAAAATCCCCTATATAAGCAAGAAGCTTGTGATGCTGTTCAAATATTATACCGGAGAAGCTGTTGCTTATTACCCATGTTAATTTGATCATCCTTCAATTGCTCGTCTTGTTCTAAAGCCCCAAACATATTATTTAACCCCACTTTTACACAAAAATACCCTTAAATTTTTATTCGTTCTATTTATTACGATTAGCAAAACTAAGTCTCGATTTCAATCCTCAAATTTAAAAACCGAGCAGATCATATTATGTTTTATTAATGAAGTTTTCTCAATGTCAGAAAAGATAATATGAATAGTGCACTAGTAACCATGAAAGCATTTAATAAAATCGGTGTAACAAACATCAATAACTAAAAATTAACTGAGACCATATATGTCCTTCGAAAGGTAATTTTGTTTATATCAATTAAGAATATATTAGGTATATGTATAAAAAGCAATATAAATTTACAATACCAATTTTTTTGCGCGTTTTGATATTTTTTTAAAATACGTCCTTTTAAGGATCTAATTCCTACGCCAGTGGATGTTCCGAATCAATTTTCCCCTGAAGAATATCAAAGGAAAAACGTATTGAATGTCAAGTGTCCGTAAATCAATTTTGTTCAACCATTTTGACATTCATTCAACCGAATTATATTGTTTTTTTTGCAATATTCATTTGAAATATTCGATGTCATTTTATAGGACCGTATCAAACTATTATATTTAAAATAATATATAAATTATTTAACAGATGTAATACATAATAATAAATAATATTTAATAGTATTATTTAAATTATTATATGCAGGAAGATTTATATTACTTTTTGTCGAGTTGAGTGAGATACAGGGCATTCAGGTTTATTAGGACAATTTCTTATGTTTAAAGCAACAAAATATTTTATAGTAAACATAACATCTAAAGTTGTGTTAAAAATATCAATTGAAAAGTTGTGAAAACTAAAAATCAAATTAACGGAAGTCCGAAATCATAGAAAAATTTATACTATAAGCTTAGAAACATTATTATTCCCAAAAATTCAAGGAAAACAAAAATCGTAGATATGATTAAAAGCATATCAAAATACAAAGACATAATAAATATTTTTGTTCTTTTATTGTTTTCAGATTTAATAGCGGCACTGGTGTAGTTGAAATATGAAATGAAAATACCCATTTTTTAAATTCCGGGTTGTATCGTGTAATTTTGTTGAATTCCGAGTAAGATTACTAAAGCTTTTAGTAAATACTTCTCATATTCAATAGTATTTAGTTCATCTAATATTTAGCACTATCTAGTAGCTTCTTTTATTCAAAGCAGTTACTTATAGGTAATTACTATTTTGAATGAATAAGGCAGATTGATTTTTCATTCTTTTTACTTTTAGGCGTGTTAAAATATATTTTTGCACCAATGAACTGTAATTACGTAAATTGTGATTTAGTCCTTTACGGACCATCAATAAAGTATGTGATAGGAAAAATTGTATATTAATAGGTTTTGGTTTTTATTCTCACATTCCCAAATTAAAATAAAAAATATTTGTTTTTCTTGAAATTGATTTTATTTTAAATCTTGTAAATTGCATTACATATTTATTGTTCTTTTTAATTCATCCCTTATACGAATATAAAAATCAGCAGTCTCATACAGTCCGATCTTAAAGCTTAAAGCTTTTACTAGAAAAGTAGGTACTTCTATTAAATAAGTTTCTGTTTCAAATAATAATAGAATTTCATACATAATACATGGTCTTTTAGAAGGAGCAACATTATTTTTAATTTTAATTATCTGTACATTCTAAAACCACTTCGTCCAAATTTTTCTAAATAATTAATATCCATTTTAACAAAGTTAGGTTGGGTTAGGTTAGGTTAGTTATTTTATTTATAAAAAAATATCATTCCATAAATTTCAAAGGTAATATAATTATAAAAATTAGTAACTAAATTATAGGTAGAGATACCTATATCCCATATCACATGTGTTGCAGAAATGCTATTAAATATATTAAACATAATATTCTATTTTAATATAATTTAATTTAAAAACAGATTAATTCGATGTACATTACCTGTATCAAGCTTAGGAAACAGAACAGATTTATCTAAAAAAGATCCATCAAAATGATCTTCCTCCTTCAATAATAAATTCATCTTGAACTCAGCGGAATGGTAACAAAAAATACCGCACCATGACTTAATTGTTGATTATTGATTGTAGCAACTTTGTCCATACAAGAAACTAGGCCTATTACTTGGATTTTCATTAAACAATTCATGTATTGACGTTTAAAATGTTACAAGTCTGTTTTCAGTATCAAGAGCACATTTATAATTCTAAACATTGCAAAAAAAAATTTTATGTTACATCAAAACGCAAATATTTCTTTATGTTGAAATCCCAGATAGAAGTATTTTTTAATCAATTGGCAAATTTTTACCTAAAAGCAATTGTATTAGAATAATAAATTCAACTATTAACTATTGAAAAGAATAACAATTAAGGAAAATTCATTTTAAAACATTCTTCATCTTATTGCATTGTTTATATGTTGCGATTAGTGACTTCTTGTATTAAACGATATGTAGGTTTCTAAAAATTATACATCGCAAATAAACTTAGCGACTCCATTATTTCGTTTTTATTAAAAATATATTCTAACTAAGCCTATTTGTAGTTAAGTAAGTTAAAAAAAAACTTCGTCTGTCAACATTATTTCTAATTTTTTTCAACCAAGTAATAAAAATAGCAGGCTTTATATACGCATACTATGTAAATATTTTTTCAATTGATGTCATTTAACAAAATTCTGAGATGCAACTCGGAATTTAACAGAATTCCAATATGTAGGTTACTTGAAATTTATGGAAATTTCGACTTGCAACTCGGCCAAAAATAAAATTTAAAATAAATTGGTCCTTCCACGTTTCCGTGCATTTTACAAATTAAATCATAAAAACTATAATGTAAACAAAACAAAACATATCAGTTGGGTAGGAAACTAAAGCTCAGAAATAAATAAAGTGAAAATATTTTCTTCAAGTTTGGTAGATCGTATAAAATATTAATAGAATATTCTAATAAAAGCGGAGTACAAATCATTAAGGCACTTACATTGTACATTAGGTGACGTTGGTAAATAAATAATTTTTTTAAATGAAAATACCTTTTGAGAGTATTTTTGGTATTATAATCTGAACAAAATTTCGATTAATCAATAAGTTTATTTTAAATTAAATTCATTAGTTCTAAGATCAAAGTCGTACTCTAAACACTAATAGTATGTATACAGATTTCCGCTTAATATTTGTTTTTATCCCTTTCATTAAACGAGTTCAAAAGGTTTGGCTCTCTTGAGAGTACTTATCAGGAGTTGTGTTGTCCAGTAGCTGCACAGCTTCGACATGTTTCGTGACCCCTGGCAACTTTGTTAGCTATATCTACTTCAAGGTCTCGGCACAAATCTTTGGATTACTTCAATGTTGAATTTTTTAGCCCACCCCTATACATATAAACATTTTTTTATTACTTGGCAAATCTAGCTCTGAATTTCTAAAAATGTGTTATGTGCGCGAAGTTAGAATGAGAAAGTATTCGGACGACAAAGAGGGTAGTAGACTCTTGGGGAAATTGTACAGTTGGTCAGAAGCAATAGAATGGACCAGTTCAGTTAAGTATACTTGTTTATCGGACTGGTCTGATCCCTTTTGCTATCGCGCATCGAAAGGCGTGGCCCCTTCATATTCAGAACTAGATTTGCCAAGCAATATATTCATTTTAAACCAAGCTCTTCACATTTCTTTATTACATGCGTGGTTCTTCAGCGTATTTTCTTATCGAGATTCATGCCCATTTATTTTGAGGGATCAATATGCGGAACTGAATATTGTTCATTTGAATGATAATTTAGAATATTTTTATTAGAGAATTCTAATAGAACAGACTTGATTTCATTCAGTGTTATGCTCCAAGATTTAGTGCAAAATGTTGTTATAATCAAAGTAGATTTTTTGTAGGCCATGATTTTTGCTATTATAATAACTTCGGTATCATTAGCAAAAGTTGAGATTGTATCTTGTTTTAGGTCAGGGAAGTTACTGGTATGTATTCGATTAGATACTACTAAATCTAGTACCCTGTCTTACAGCATTTCTGCTTTAATTACTTTTAATTCAGAATAAGCATGTATTTTTTAAGTTGAAAATATCGATGCACAATGAAAATAGTAGAGCAGATATTCTTTTCTTTTAGGGAATTTTCTTTAATCTCCGTGCTTCCGTCAACTCGATTTAGAATAGAGTAGAGTAACTTTGTTTGAAATCAAACTACTTGAAGGGGATCAAATTTTCTTCTCATGTAAATTTATAATTTGGTCCAACAAACAACAAAGAAACTATATCACGCGACATCTGATTCCTGAAACCTATTAAACGTTACATTGGGGATACTATTCCATTATGGATGATTTTATGAATTTTGAGAGTGTGCGTCAATACTTGTTTTAAGGCAATTTTTGTATTATGTATTTACTCTATGTTACTGTTTTCATGGTAACCCTGTATATTTTTACATATTTGGATTCTTCTAGTTCAAATAGATACCAGTCAATTGTCAAATGTCACTTCAGATATTTTCCAATTTTTTTTTAAGTAATACTTTTTTTATCTAGTGCAATGATCTTATTCAGATTATTAAAAAAATGAAGCAGATTTCCTCAGAAAGTATAAATTTTCCAAAAAAAAAGTATTTGTCATTATTTTATTAACGATTAAATTTTAAAAAATCCAGATTTTTAATTGAAATTCACTTTTTTCAATAGAAACATACTTGGGTCAACACTTAAAGGCTCTTTTATGTATACAGAATGATCCAAATGAAAGGAATACATTCATTATTGCGTAAATAGGCGATTTTAGGGGAAAATCCTGAAACCCGTCGAATTTTATTTTTAAATGGGCGTTTCGTCAAATCACCTTTTTATTTTTGACATTATCTCTGTGAGTGTGATGACGTCATCAATAAAATTTTTGAATAGAAAAGTAGGTCTTGCAATACATCAATTGAAAAGTCTTTCAAATATCTATTCACCCATATCAATTATTGTCAAAAGTAGTATTAATAACAGTCGAACAGATTTCTTAATTTATTAAGTATGGTTATGATGTATTTATTGATACCCAAAAATAAATTTGGTAGAGGCCGTCATTGACAATAAAAATACTTTTTACCTTTTTTTTTTTAAACTAATTACTATATCAAAATTCTTTTATTGACATTCAACATAATTGTTATTGTCAAGTGGTTAACGACATTGTAGTAAACGAAATTAAAAACTTTTTGACTCTTTTATCAACGTGAAGCTGAATAAAACGGAAAGAAATGAAATCTAATATTAATTGATTGTGGAGATAAAACACGTACGCAGAAAGAAGTATGTACGTTATTCAATAATAAATATCCCAATAGAGAACCAATTACACAGTCCACAGTAAGCAAAATTGAAAAAAAAAATAGAAAAACGGGTCATATAAAAGACCTCCTTAAAGGTAGTGGAAAACAAATATCTGAAAACAAGAAACTAGATGTTCTGCCAGCCTTTGAAGATAATCCCTATACCAGTTTCCGGCAAGTAGCGTTAGACAATGAGCTTGGCCATCAAACAGTTCTTAGAATGCTAAAAAAGGAGAAGTGGCATCCCTATAAAATAAATTTAGTGTAGGAACTTATGGAAGAACATTTTGATAGACTAGTTGAATTTTGTGAAATTCTAATGAAAAAAAAAACAGACCCGATGTTATGAAAAAAATTATTTTTTCTGATGAAGCTACATTTCTCCTAAACGGTCTTGTGAATCGTCAGATTTTTCCGATATTGGCCTATAGAAAATCCACTCTGGATGCAGGAGCATCGTACTCAATACACAGCGAAGTAAATGTTTGGGTGGGAATAATAGATAATAGGATTATAGCATCATACTTTTTCAAAGAAACCTGAACAGGTCCTCGATATTTACAATTTCTGCAGAACTTCTTGCTCCCAGAATTAAACCGGTTGTTCCCAAACAGAAATTATTTGTGGCTGCAGTAAGACGGTGCGCCACCATATTATGATGTCTTGGTGAGAAACTACTTGAACAACATCTTCCCAAATCGGTCGATAGGTCGAAGAGGAGTAATTGAGTCGTCACCGAGGTCACCTGATTTAACTCCTCTCGATTTCTTTTTATGGGATACTTGAAAAGTAAAGTATACATAAATAGGCCATAATGTATTAATGAACTCAAAGAACGGATACGAAGTTATAGCGAAACTTCGAGATGAGTTCCCTGCTCGTCTTTCGCTTTGTATTTTAGCTGACGGTGAACAATTTGAGTACTTGCTTTAAATTTGGTTGTACTTAATTATAATATTTATTGGAACACAAAAAAATTTAACAAATTATTTTTTTGACAACATACAAAAATTAATTACTTAGACATATTGATATGGGTGAATAAATATTTAAAAGACCTTTCAATGGATGTACTACAAAACCCACTTTTCTGTTTAAAATTTTTATTGATGACGTCATCACATTCACAGAGATTTCGTCAATAATAAAAAGCAGATCTAACAAAGCGCCCTTTAAAAATAAAAATCGACTGGTTTCAAAATTTTTCTCTAAAAACGCCGTAAAGTAAAGCGATGTACATAGTAATTTCCTTAAATCCTAAAAAAAGACGAACCTGTTTAAGCAAGGTAACAATAATGTCAAATAATATTTATAATTTAAAAAAATTAAATAAACTATTTTTCCAAACACCACACACTCTGCTAATAAAATTGTTATTAACATTTTAAAATATTTTTAGTGTTATACTGTTTATTGTTTAGAGAAGAAGAATTTTATAAATCAATATTATTCGAAATTCCTGTTTAATTTTTTACTTTTGGTCTATTGCTTTTTTTTTCATAGAACTAATACTACTAATACCAATAGAACCAAAAATACAACAACAATATTTTTAATCTTTATTAAGTGACATTATATAAATACTTTGATTTCTCAACAAGTTGAAAAATGTCATCAAAAACTAAAACTACTTCTCACTAGTCTCGAAGATTTGGTTACTGGGCTCTTCGGTTGACCATCCTTCTCTAAATCATAATGATTTTCTGAAACTATTTGACATTCATTTAAAAACTTTATTTTTATAAAATTTTTACTAAATTTGATATTGTGTTGATATTCACAATAATTATTTATTGTGGCAACTAATGCACCTTATCAAAAATTAGTGTTTAAACAATCAATAAAATTTAATAAATAAGTAAAAAATATAAAATCTACTATCTCGTTAACCGAAAGCCGATAAACTCATATTATAAGTTTTCCAAATTTATTATTCCACTTCAACTCATATACTTGGATTTTTTATTTTATATCTATTTGTTTATTAAAATTTAAAATAATCAACTTTTATTTAATTTCATTTAAATTATTAGTTATATCTATCTCCTCTCCGATTTAACTTTAAAAAACACTTTTATTTTTTATTTTTTCTAACAACGATCTCAACCAATCACATACTTTCCTTTAATTCTGACTTTTTTCTTTTACTTCTCTTTAATCTACTTACACATCCGGCTATTCAAAAACCATCTCAAAAAGTTATTTAAAATATCGGTTACTAAAACATTAAGTATTTTTTTAGGGAATACAAATTGATTTTCTCAATCACCTATGATTTGATATCAAAGAGCCATTTTTGATGTACAATACATATGTTATTTGGTTTAAAGTATTTTTCCAAATAATACTATACGAATACGAAATATTACTTTATGGGATTTCCGCATTAACAATTTTGAAATTCCTGTAAATGGACAATTTTTATTAGTTAACACGTAATAAATCGTTAAGGTAATTAAAGCGGAACAATTCAGTAGAAGATGCCACTATAGACACAAACATTCCACGAGTTTCTTAAATTTGCCTCTGTCAGATCTCACCTTGTAAATTATTTGCTAAATGTGAGACCTATAAATTTTTGCGTTCATGTTTTAGTGAAAGCAGGATAAAGAGTTTACTTAAGTTCAAGTGGAGATGTATTAAGGCTTATTAATATCCTATTTGACATTTTTGAGCTCCTGCTGCGCGTGATATATGTGTCTGTTGGGACAGATAAATCGTTAAACAACGCTGTTTTTGTTAATTTGTTTGAGTCAATGAAAGAGCTTTGATTTACAAGTAGTCGTTTTAAAAATATATTTCCATGTTCTTTATAGTACAGTTTTTACATACACAAATAAAACATTTCGGGTTGCTAAAGTCTAAATTATAATATTATTGAAAATTAACGTTAGATTGTATTTTATTAATAATTTATAATAGCTTAATGAAGATATTAGCTCGATATTTTTAAATTCTCTCTTTAAATTTCAATGAAGGTAAAAATGTATATGGGCATAAAATCAATAGTTTTGGTACCGCAGACTATTGAGAATAAAATTATTATATTGGAAGATGATCATAGTGAACAAATGTTATTGGATATATGTATAATCTGAAAGATAATTGGAAATTGTGATTACATGCAAGTCGGTGTAAAACTAAAAAAAATAGAAGTGCATGTATCAAGAAATTTCTATTTTTAAACTTATAGTATGATAAGTGGGTCACTTCTTTGGGTTTTTCCAACTGCTTGTAAAATAGATTTCCCTTAATAAGACTGATCACGTGATCACCAACCGATTAGAATATTAGAGTAATAAAACAACCCTATTTTTAAAATAATACTTTTGATAATTTTATTTAATATCTAGCTAGTAGAGTAACCCAAAAATTTTTGTTAATGTTAATTTGTTTATTTGATTTGCTTGATTTATCTGATATATTTGATTTATTTGACTTATTTGATTTGCTTTATTTTATGTATTTTATTCGATTTATTCGATTTCTTTTATTTTATTTATATGTTTTATTTGATTTGTTTAATTTGTTTGATTTATTTTATTCGATTTATTTTATTTTATTTGATTTAGCAGTGGTTTTCTTTCTGGTTCTTTCTCCTATAATTTCTTTGATATTATTGCACAGTCATGTCTAACATTTATCAATATTTTATTAATTAACTTATTTTTGATTTTCGTATTATATTCCCCAGTTATTGAAATAAATGTTAGATATGTATTACTGTTATTTTACCTTGTCACCTTTCAAACATAACTACGAGCAGTACAATCTGAGAACTATTCTGTAAAAACACAACTTATAGTCTCCTCCTTATGACATCGAAATACTAAAGAATGGATAATATATGTTAAATAAATAATAAAATAATAAAATTGCCGGTTTTTAGTAAGTGGGTTACATTACAGTAGCCAAGTCAAATTTTACAAAATATCATTGGACTAACTTATCTAACAATAGAATTAATAATCCGATCGAGTCGCAAAAGCAGTATGGCCATCGAAGCTGGAATGTTCGATGAAATAAAGTAACCGATTACCGAATTCGGTTTCGATCAAAGGAGGTCGGTCTGTTTGTATAATGTGTAATTAAGAGATGCAATTTACTGCTTTCAAACAGCCAATTTAGAGTTTCGTGCCGGTTCGTCGGCATAACTTCGGTAATTTTTACAAATTGAAGATCCATATTGATTCCTAACTACCATACAGTAATATAAAATTTAGTGTTTTACCTCATTTAAATTGGTGGCAATGTAGTTGTCCTAATATTAACTGCAAAAATCTTCTTTAATTGTGTTTCAGGGGCAAGTTTAAGTTTATTCTTTCGCCATTAACACAAGTTCTATTCTCGTTATGGATCAGTTGTGTAATAATTGTCCTGTATTTGTGAGTTAGCTACAATTAACATTTCTATTTAAATTTTTAAATTCCAAATTTGGAAAAAAACGTTTACGTTAATCCTCAAATCTCGTTATTTTGAAATCACTATTTCACAACGTTTCGTATGGTTTTGGAGTTCACAATGGAAATTCAAAATGACGTCAATAAATAGTACTTCACATTATGTGATTTATCACACGATTGACTCATGTCATCAGCAATATTTTTTCAGTTTACACTATTTGATTTATCAAAAATAGTTTAAATTATACATACAATTAAAATAATATAGTTTTCTTGTGATGAAATCATGTGAAAAATCACATAATGTAAAGTACTCTTTAAACAAAAAATCAGAATCATCTAGTACCTACGTAGATATGGGAAAAATGATCAAAAAATGAAAAGGAAAACAAATAGTGTCCTATTTAGAAAAACTTTTAATTCATGTGTCAGTATGGATTATCATTTTCTGGGTGATATTTCATATGAATGTCGGTAACGTCGTTTAATCTGCTTTATCGAACGTGTAATTTTTGTGTCAATTTTTACTTCATTTGTCATAAAATATATTATTTTAGGTTAGTGGTGTCATATAATTTTATAAATAAAATAATAAAATGTGAACACAAATAGTTCAAATCATACCTACAATTAAAATTTTATAATTTTTTTTGTGATGAAATCATGTGACAACTCATGTGATAAATCACATAATCTGAAGTCACCGTTACAGAAACATATTCGGCAAATCTTTCTCAATTGAATGTACACATGGTGATACCATATAGTCCATTTACACGTACGAACACAATTAACTATAAACACGATTTGATTATATGAAACAAAGAGAGAAACGAATACGATTTCAATAAAACTGCTTTGGCAACATATCTTTTCCGCTAGGGCACGGCTAAAACATGTTCCAGACATATGAAAAATCGCAGAGGTAGTAATTATATTAAAACCTGGACAACCAGAACACAATGTAACATCATATCGTCCAATAACATTGTTACCTATAATATCTAAACTGTTTGAAAAAATATTATTGAAACGACTCAAGCCTATCATAGAAAGAAATGATTTGACAAGGTTTGGCATAAAGGCCTTATCCTCAAAATTCAGAAAGTATTTTCACCTGAATATGTATAACTAGTAAAGGAAGACTGTTCCGAGTAAAACATGAAGATGAATATTCTGAGTTCAAAGACATTAAGGCCGGCGTTCTACAGGGTAGTGTTTTGGGACCTGTCCTTTATCTATTGTATACTTGTGACGTACCACAATTAGAAGAAACGACCCTAGCAACAACATTTGCTGATGTCACCTCGATATTGGCAACTGGTGCTACTAACAACGAAGCAGCAACTATATTACAAAGAGAAATAAATAGATTTTGCTCCTGGACTAAAAAATGGGGAATAGACATAAATGAGACAAAATCTGTGCACATAAATTTTACAAATAAAATAAAACACAATAGGTATATCCCAATAAAAATTAACAATAAAATCATACCCCAAGCAAATACCGCAAAGTATTTAGGCATGACCTTAGACGTAAAACTAAAGTGGAAAGAGCACGTTAGAAAGAAAAAGAAAGAGCTAACAATTAAATATAAAAGAATGTACTGGTTAATAGGAAGGAAATCAAAATCATCTATTCACAATAAAGTTCTACTCTATAAACAAATCCTAAGACCAATTTGGTCATATGGACTTTAGTTATGGGGATGTGCAAGTAAAACATCAATCAAAGAAATACAAACATTTCAAAACAAAGTCCTCAGAGACATAGTAGACGCTCCATGGTATATCAGAAATGATGATCTCCACCGCAACTTACAAATAAATCCCGTGAGAGAAGAAATCAATAGATTAGCCACAAGTCATCAGCAGCGACTCCAACATCACAAGAATGCAGAAGTAAGCCAACTTCTGAACAGAAACGTACTAAGAAGACTGCAAAGAATGAAGCGACTCGACTTGAGGAGTTAAGTGAAAGTGATAAAAGCAGAGTAAGGTGTTATGTGATAAATGTACGCGTAAATTGTAAATACTAAGTAAGGACCATTGGGACCACTTAGGCAAACATTTTGTAGGGTGATAGGATTAAATGTAAGCTATAGATGAGTCGCATGACTAGATTAGCATCACGTTAAAAAAAAAAAATTGCGGTGGGTTAAATTTACGGAAAAGTGGTGCACTGAAAATGATTTAGACAAAGTTTCCAAAAATGGATCAATAATCACAATGTTAATGGCAATAAAAATTTTAAAGATACAACACGTATTTGCCGGTTTCTTCCAGTTAAATTTCAATTAACAATGAAAACAGTTTCATAAATATGCATAAATTATTTTTTTTGACAAAATCACAAGCACGTTGGATGAGTGATTTCGTCTGAAAATTGTTTCATACATTTTTATGAAAACAAAGTTCCATTGTTTGAAATTTAATTGAAAAAAATTAACCTCTTATGTATTTATTTCCGAAAAAATCATAGCATGTTTTTAAATTCGCTAATATATCGTTATTTTTTAGACAAATTTTGAATAATTGAGTATAGGGCATTAAAATATGCACCTACATTACTAGGAGTAGAAGGTTAAGTTGTTGTGCAAACTGAGTGAAACATAAACTGAGCCTTGTAATCGGAGTCACATGTACTTAATATTTTTGATTCGAGCGTTAAAATAAATATCTATAAAAAAGAATACGTCAACTATTCTAGAAATATTTCCTTTCTAGTCAAAAAATAAAAATAAATAATATAAGTACTAACAATTTTATTTATATTAAAAATTAAATAGGAACAATTTTTCTATAGATTTATTATTTATGTTAAGATTTAGTTTTGTTTTGTTTTATTCTATTAAGAATAGACTGTTGATTTAAAGTAATATTTTGTGTTCTATGACATTTTGATATTGTTATTGTTCTGTGTTCTTTGGTGATATAAAAAAAAAGGAGAGATGCGAGAGTTGAGGTGAAAATCATACCGCATTGATTTCAAAAATAAAAAAACTTTTCTGGATTTCTGGAATGCAAAAAGACGGGAGTTTAATTTTTTTACGAAAACAATACCTTTCTTATAATTCGCGCACTGAGTTACTAAAAAACGTCCAACATGAGGATAACATAATAAATATACAAATTTATAAAACATTTATTATAAATGAAAAAAATGTTGTTCTTTACCAAACTTTTCCTTTAAAGTTTCTCCTAAAATGTAACTATATATATTGCAATTTCATTATTTTTGACTCGTGCATTTTTTAGAACCTATTTAAGGATAACAAATAAAAATTTAATGTATCAAAATGAAAATTTCGAAAATATACAGCAACCAAAAAAATGTATATACTTAACCATAAATTGGCACTAGACATAACCAAATTAGCAAAAAATTTGAAATGGCATTAATTAAAATTACGTATTACTTTTTAGCAACTATTACATAAGAAGCACTTAACTATTTTTAATGGCATTTCGCGTTCTTTTCCGAAAACTCACTCGTTTATAAGATAAACGTTATCATTCTCGGTACAAGTATACGCCTTGGTTACTTAAGTCTGACTCAAGTTGTTTACAATTTCCGTAAACGATACTGTACAAATACAAATAGTAATTGAAATGTTCCCAAAAACCTGTACTTGGCCGGAGTCAACATCAGGCCTGAAAGCACGATCTGTTAAAATGTATTAACACTGTTACCAGATTATAAATTTGTACATTTCTAGTATACAGGAGTAATCTACTGACTAATTTCTTCCAGTATTTGACGTGTCGTTTTACTCCTAAACAGTTGAAATTAAAAAAAAAGTTCATTAAAACTCTAAAATTAAAAAAACTGCACGAAGGGGGAGGAATTTCTTTATTTGTTTTGATGGTTTTTTGTCATTTTCTCCGGTACTTAAAAATATTAAATAAAAAGATAAGTCCCTCCCTTTGGTGTAAAAATCTGCATGTTTCGGTTTTTGAATGATTTCATTATTCCAATCCGTTTTCGTAATATTTGGCTTTTACGATTTAATGCGGTATCATTGGCTCTTAAATAAAAAGATGGCAACAGTGATCTACGATACTTCTTTATTATCCAATATACACAATATCTATAAATGGAGTCATCGCAAGAGAATATTTTAATTAATTTAAGAATAGAGGGTTGCTAAAAAAATATTTTTAAAATTATTTACCAAAAACTAAATTGTGATTTTAATTAGAGGTGATTAGTCATATTCCTATCATCAAGTTAGCTAAAAATTTTAGACCATACTCCCAATTCATACAAAACAAAAAAGGAAAGTGAAGCGAACATAAGGGGAAATGATTATTGATAGTGTTAATATTGTGGTTATGACGGTTTTATAAAGTGTTGGAGGTTTTTATATTTTTTTGTCATAAAAATAAATTTTTTGTAAAACGAGACTCCAGTAATTATATTTGGTCTACGGCTTCTTAGCACTTGCAAATTAGCAAGCGTGATCGGCACTCATTCGGATTGGGTACAGATGTAAGGCATTCATAGATTTAGGAAAGAAAGAAATATTTTTAATTATCTATTTCACTTTTTCCGAATAATTTAGTTAGTTTAGTACCGCATATAAAAAGTAAAATGAAAAATAAATACAAATGAATTGATACTGAACTAAACCGGGTGTTTTAAAGTTGTTCGACTACACCCAAATAGCTGTACTAGGCTGTGTTTTTTGATATTAATAGTCTGGTATCCTAAAATTCTGTAAATGGGGGCAAAAATGCAAGCAACTAGCAAACAAAAGTATTCGTTTTAAGTTTTAAGGATAACATGAGAACGCATGTAATTAATATAATTAAGAACCGAATTTTTGCCTGACACCTGACAGTTTATTTGTGTTTAATCATTTTAGTCATAGGCGTACCCTCAGGATATACAGTTAAACAACATTAGTTTTATTAATTTTCTTATTTCAGTATTGTCGAGTGTTGTTTCATTAAACCTCCGCCTATGATAAATGTAAGTGAGTGTCCTTACCTGATTTCAAGTAAACGTCCGGTTCTAACTTTTTTTTTATTTATTATTTATTGTACAATTAACAGCAATCAGAAATACATTTTCTATGAGCTATTCTGTTGGCTATAAGACCTAAAGGTTGGTCTTAGGAATGTCCTGATGAGACTTCTCCAGTGAGAAGGTCTCTTGCACTTTATTTGAGATCAATTTGCCAGCTTCGTTTCAGTCTTCTGTTGTTTGGTTCTTGGGTTAGTGGCTGTAGTAGTAGGTTAGGATGGCTGTCCAGCTTTAGGTAGTCGGTTCTTAGTAATAATGAATTTATCGTTATTGCTTAACTTCACTTAAAAATGTCAGATTTGTGGAAACAACATATTATTTTAAGCGCACGGTTAACTCTTTCAAATGTTTTAGGTAAGGGCGAACTTTATTTTGGGAAAACTTAAAAGGTTGATCCACAATACATCCTTACTAAATAAAAAAAAACTGGGACTACCTTTCTCCGATTTATTAATTCTCCTTATCCTCGTTGCTTCTAAGTATCGGTATCGGTTCTGGGCAGATGAAGTAATAAGAAGCATGAGTTAACCAAGTAGGGAGATGTTGCTAGCTAAAGTGAAACTGATAAAAGCCTTGTCAAGGAGCAGAACCTCTAGATGATAAAAATCCAGGTATTAGGTAGCAAAAACCTCAAGACATGCTAAATAATTTTTGTTAAAAAAGCATTAGCGAAACAGACAGCAGGGTTACTAAGTCAAAGTAGGAAAATCGGTTAATAAATTAAAAATGTAATTTTAATATAATTCTAATATCAAATGGTATGAACTAACGCCGAGTTCATTGATAGCTCATTCTTTGAAATTTGTCAGTAAATAAGGAAAATCAAAATGTTATTAATAATGCGTCAAATTGCCTTAGCAATAGCATACATTTAACATAAATCTAGAATCATAGAAAATCATAAATATTTGAAGAAACAAACAAAATACAGGTCAATTAGTACTGGCAGCTGAGTACTCGATATCGAAAATGAAGAAGAAGAAGTATATCAGATAATAATCTTTTGCCAAGTACCTAAAGCTGAAGTTGCATCGTCCTATATTTTTGGTTTACACGAACCAGAGGTTACAATTTTCAGGTAAGACCACTTCAGATATTGGTTCAAATAACTTCTACCATATATTAAGAAATGGATGACCCTTTTCTTACTTTGACTTTATGTTCACTATATTGAAATAGTAATAACAAAAAAGAAAAACAGGAGTTAAAGTGGGAAGTAAGTGGAATGTATCACTTTCTGTGGTGGATCGAATTATTTTTTTATATTTCTGCTACCCTGCAACAATTAAGTCGATTCATTCAATGGAATAACAATAATTTAGACTGTTACAAATTATCTTGGCGACAAAATACTTATTCTATTCAAGATTTACTTATATCATTACATCTATTTGTTGTTTGATCTATTCAATTCTATTATAAGAAGCAATCTACAAAAAATAATAGTCAGAAATTATTTATCAGATTGAGGACATGTGCCTTTGAATATATTAAAAACTCCACCCTAAACATATCGCAATAATTGAAGCGAATAAAGGTGAACGTGTACATGTGTGTCTGTGGGGTCCGTTCTGATCCCCTGAATCCAGCAAGGAAGATATATTAAAAGTCACGGGTATGCCGTATAAAGGTCCTTTTATTACTGTCTGCTCCTTCTGAACGTTTAACATTTATTAGATTGGGGTGACCGCTTGGCCATGATTAAATCCAGATAGGAATTTTAATACTTGTCATAGAAAATTAATGCTTCTCTTTCATCTATTATTACAGGGTTATTAAGAATTTAATCTCTTTAATATAAATAGGTAAATGCTAACAGTTTGCTGAATATATTGATTTACATTTTTCGTTCGCTTTTATCTAAGATGTAGGATGTTGATATTGACATTCAATTTTGTTTAATAAGTCAGATATAGCCGGTACGAAAAAAATAAACAAAGTTATATGATCCTCAGATAATATAGCTTTTTGGATATTACTCTAAAAATTGGTAAATTTTTGTGTTTTATGGCAAATTAATCAATTAAGAGTTTTTTTTTTACTTTGGAAGTTGATGAGAACGGATGAAGACATGAAAATCGAAATGATCAAAAAAGCATCAGCCAAAAAAATATTTATTAATAAATTGGGAATCTAACATGTGCTTACAATATTCTAAGAGTAACAAATCATTTAATAAATAGATACGCATTAATGTAAGGAAAAAATTAAGAGATAGACTAGGCAAATCTTGAAAAATGGTGGTCGAACTGCTAACTCTCTAATTGTAAGTGTTCTACATCTATAAAAACCAAACTAAAAATAATATATCAAAATTAGGAGACCTACCCCTATGAACATTTATCCAGAGCAAGAACCAACCAAACATTGGAAATTTCTGTCTATTAAGTGCTACTAAAAATATTCAATTTTAAAATAACTGACGTAGTAAAGATTAAAAAAAAAGAGGAAAACGACTGGAAGTAAGTTTTAAAAATTACCGAGTCGCTAATAATCCTTTAAAATGAAATTCTGAATGGAAGAGGTTATGAAATATTTATTCCAAGCGCCAATGTCTCAAGTAATGATATAGTAAACCGTAGATAAACATCTGACTAATGAAGACAATAGTTTATAAGCAAACTAAACTAATCGATTACAAAGCAATCAATGCTCATCGTTTTAGCAAACAAATAATAGATAATAATGAAAATATCTGGATGGTGCGGCAACGAAAACGAAGCAGATCGAATGTCTTTTTTATAGAAAAAAACAGGTCGATTATTATTTAAAGGGGGGCATGTCAACTGACAGTTCTAAGTTTGACACATAATTGAAAAGGTAATTTTATAGGGAATTCAGTCATATAAACGCTTGTTACGAAAGTTTTGATTTTAGCGTCCTCTTGCAGTAGAAAAACGGTTATATATTTCAAATTATGATTTTTCATTTGAAAGCTGATTTCAACATTATAATGCATAATTACCCTTCGAATTTAAATCTACCCGGTTTTGAGTCTTTTTCCACAAAAACATTGTCTTCAAGATATTCAATCTGTTTCGTTTTTGGTGCCATACCCTGTACTTATATACCCACAGGAACGATATGTTTTACTTTTTCAGGGAAAAGATTTCCTGAAAATGTAAAAATATTTAACTCAGAATTGACAGATATTTATTTTGTGTCTCAAGAAAAAAGTAAATAAATAAGTAAACATTGCGCCTACTTACACGAAGAAAATATTACTTGTTAAAGATGATACTTCCAATAGAAAACTGCTGATCATGAATTGCCCAGAACAGAACAGGCAAAAGAATCTAAGGGATGTGGTGGGTGGTATTTTAAAAGAATAGCTTTTTAAAACGTCAGTAGAGTCAGAGAACTTCATGAATTATTATCAAACTTTCCAAGCTTAGAAAATTCTAGAACTGAAGAAAACTTTATACTAAACGACACGAAAAGAATAGTGCCAATACATAGTTCTAATATCTTTTGTTTAAAAATATTTAGCTTATCAGCAACACAAGGAAAAAGAAGAAGGAAAGTGGTGAATAAACATAATAAATGCTTACTTTTTCAAATAGTAAAATCACATTCGGGTTTACGTTAATTTATCAAAAGAATTAGTGAACAATCAGTTTAAAAATAATTTGATTAGATGCTAACACAGTTAAATGAATTTCAAAACAGTACCTACATATCTAAGTTTCATACAAAAAGTGGGAAATCAATCGCAACACTCTCAATCAACCAAAACTTTGCAAACATTTTAAATATCAAATAAAGAGGATTCAAATCAAGAATTAATATCAAACTCGTCGGGATTTAAAAAAAATCGTAAATAATAGCCAAGTTAGTATGTACGCAATGCATTGTATCGTACAATGCAAATTGTTGTTAGTTTTAATTAATAAAATCACTCCTCACCTCATATTATTAAATGAAACTTGGTTGAATACATCTGTACAAGTCAAATTTAAGAGACACAACAATAAGAATAGATAGAGCGTGTATATGATAGTCATATATAACAGCATCAAATTTAAAGAAATTACTTTTACTATAGATCATTTACCAGACGAAATGTAGATCCAACAGTCATCAACAACTTAACCTTGACAAATATCTCCTGTCCTAGAAACAAAAAAAATTCTGATCATTTATGGGAAAACATAATTAGGAAAATATCCTATCTGTATATACAGAGTGGACTAGTAGTGTGTGGGTGGAAGATTATCGGTTTATTAAGGCACACAAAAAAGTTGGTAGTTCATTTGAAAAAATCTAGTTACCTTTGATTGAAATTTTGAAAATTAACGTAGCGTTTTCTTTTAAAGCAAAAAGAGTTTGACTTTGATCGTCCTGTCTATGTTAGTACATTTCATGATTAATAACACTGCAGAGTCACGGTCTTTTAGTTTTATGAAAACTGCGATATCAATTTTTACCAAACATCTACATTTTGTAAAAATTTCGAATTGCGGCTAAACAACTCATTTTAGATACCATGTGTGATTTATAAAGTTATACTAAAATTGACCAAAAAATCCAAATATGCAATATATTCTGGGGGTTCCATTTAAAAAAAAACAGCTTTGATAAAAATCACCCTGTATAACTATTGCAATTCAACTGAAAATATTTTTAGGTTGTAGCCTTAAGGGTACTCCACATTGTCCCGGTAACGAATTTTAGAAAGGTCCGTTAATAAACCGACAATCTTCCATCCACACACTAATGGTCCACCCTGTATATTAATGAAAGAACTAAAAACCACGAGCTTATCAAAATGGGAATGTCATTCAAATGTCCTTAACAATCTTAATTTAATTTTTTTAAACGATGGTTTAAAATACCCCAATTCAAACGGAACTTAAAAAAACTAACTGGGGAGGTCATTATGAGAAATGAAGCTTACTATTTAATGAAACAGAAATCTCTGAATACCAGTTTTACAATACAATGGAAAATATAGGTAAAGAAACAATAACAATTAAAAAACATTTCCCTATATGAAAATGTCAAAATCCATAGTGAACGAAACATGTGATTCTGCACTCAAAGATAGAAGATACAGATAAGAAAATTTTTCAGGGGACCCTACATAACATTATATTGAAGATAAATGACATATTGCATTCACAAAAAGATTGGAATAAGAAACAGAACAGTTTCCTCAAATTCTGTAATTAATTAAACCGAGGTACCTCAACAACAAGAATTTGGAAAAAAAATAAAAATTTTGTAGTACAAGTAATAAATTATAAAATTAACAATCCTGATAGACGAAATGCGTATTAAACAATTTGACATTATGTAATTCAATATTAGAATTTAGAGATATCCTTTTACATTAGATAACAAGAAAGGTTCTACGAACTCAGATTTAAGATAATAAAAAAGATTCTGGCGTAAGTATGGATGGAATATCCTACTCCATGTTGCAACATTTACTACAACAACGGCTCTTAAAACTATTAGCAATATACAACTAAATTATTATAAATTACAATATTCCAAAACAATGGAATGAATAATTAACAATCCCCCTACTTTAAGCAGGTATACGCGGAAATTACCCTAACTGTTTGCGTCCAATAGCACAATTTTCATGTGTCGGGAAAGTACTAGAATCAATATTAAAAAATAGATTATCTTAGTTTATGGAAAAAACATACATATTATCTAGCATATCTTATAACAGAAATTCAATTAGGATTCAAAAAAAACTTACTGACCTTAGCTGCCTTCATAGAGTTACAATCGACTTATGACAAGGTAGATGTAAACCTAATAGATAAATTCATAGAATTAATAGCTTCTAGTTATGCATATGACAAATGTAATTAGAAATAAGCTGTTAAACAGAGCAATTTTTTAATATCAAGGGTTCACAAAGAACTAACCTCAGGATTACAATTGATAACAGTTTTATCCAAAATATACACCATCTTCTTACTTCCTTATATAAAATAATACAATCATACATAAAAATTATACAATGACATGATAGTACTAACCCAAGGTACAAAAACAGACAACTCGTCAACCCAAAAACTTTTTAATTAAATTAGAAAATTGGTTCCGAATAAATCGCAATACATGCATGTTGTTTACAAAAGAAAATGATAGATCAACACTGTCATAAATAAAAATAAAAGACAACGTTTTACCGTGGAATGATTGTGTAAAATATCTAGAAATCTATTTATAAAAAAATTTAAAATGGAACAATCATATAGACTTCAATAATAATGATAATGATAATGAACATTCTGAAAATATCAAATTGCTTCATTACGCTTTCGGCATTTTATTTTGGGAATAATGAAGTTCCACAGATAGCACAACAAATATTTGTCAGTCTTTTCACAAACGTTTTTATTCGGCGCGTTTTGTTATATTCAAATTTATTAATGTAAAATTAAATAGAACACATATACTTAACAAAATTAAAAACTATAGTTACAAAAAACGGCATGTGTATAGAACAATACAAACACAAAAATCCTCTCATTTCTTGTCATTATAAAAATTGTTTGAATTTTTTTATCACTTTTTTTTAATTTTTAATCGCTATTTTATGTATTATATTCTTCTTAATGTGCGTCTTTATAATATTACATTTTTTGCAATTTTATATTATATTATTTTCATTTTTGTACTTTGTGTACCATTTGAAATGGAAAATTTTCTTAGTTTCTTAATGGTTAATTATTGAAATTATTCCTATTAATAGTTTGGTTAAATCGGATTAGATACTTTTAATAGTTGATAAGAGCGGAGTGTATATGTCTTCCTAGTTTTAAAACATGCGTGTAATTTGCTTGTAGGATTGAGAAACCCCACTGACGTAACTGATCACGGCGTGCAATTGGCATTCACCCATAACAGCAATAACAGGATTCATAAAATGATTTAAAGGATCCACCTCAATAGAATTAGTGAAATAATATCTAAAGTTGAACTGATACCTATACACCAATTTTGTTTCAGAAAACATTATTCGACAATCCAACAATGCCATATGATTTTAAACTATATCAAAGAAACTCTAGAACAAAAAAAAAGTTGGGCCTCTGTATATTTCGACATTCAACAGGCATTTGACAAAGTATGGCATCAAAGACTGCTATACAAGATAAATCAGTTATTACCTCCTCATTTTCCTATTACTTAAATCCTTACTGAGCAACAGATATACACACGTCAAAGTTGTTTATCCAATTACCAATTCATAAAACTAGGTGTTCCTCAAGGAAGCGTCCTTGGCCCTTTCCTCTACCTTCTATATACTGCTGGTATTCCGACCACACAATATTTACTAATTGCAACCTTTGCAGACGATACGGCAATCATGTCATCAGATCGAGATCATACAAGAGCATCAGAAAGGTTACAATTTTATTTAAATCTACAAGATTGAATGCAACGGTGGAGGATAAAAGTTAACAATGACAAATCTACACAAATCACGTTCACTACAAAAAGTAGTGTTTGTCCACAAGTTTCAATCAACAACATGCAAATACCAGTGAAAATTGAAGTTAAATATCTTGGAATATACCTAGATCAAAAGTTAACTAGGAAAACTCTTATCAAAGCTAAAAAAGAACACTTAAAGCTAAAAATCCAAAAAATTAACTGGTTAATTGAACGTCGCTCACAGTTAATCATTGAAAACAAGATACTTCTATATAAAACCCTAGTGAAACGAATCTGGACATATGGTATATGACTATAAGACTATAGCAAACCATCGAACATCAAAATATTACAAACGTTTCGATCTAAAACACTTCGAATAATAGCTAATGCTCCATAGTTTGTAAGCAACTACATAGTACATAACACCCTTGGAATTTCAACCATCAATGAAATAATCCAACCTTAGTTGACAAAAACAAAACTAGGAATAAAAATCATTGATAGTTAATCTATACACTGATACTATGGAATGCAGAAGACTAAAACGCTACTGGCCAGAAGACCTCTTAGAGTAGGTAAACCTCGGAAAAAAATTATATAAGAATAATCTTCACTTTTGAGACTAACAATTACTGTATAATTATTGTAATGCTTTCTCAGCTTATTAATTTTTTTAATAAAATTATGAAATGTTCAAAGTTACCTAAAGAGAAAGGAAACTGATGATGAGATTCCTAATGTCTCTTTATATGTCATAATTAAAAGAAAAAATCGTTGCGTCTTACAAAATTTTATTTTATTTAGTACAGCAGATCAAAAACCTAGAAAACGACAGTTTTCTGTATATTCTTTGACTCTTGAGTCATTACAAGGAACGGTGAATATAAAAAAGTATACATCGATTATATACAACTAAAACTAGATAAGTTAAAAACATCGGAATTTCACTACTGAAATAATTTAGTTTAACCTTTGCCTTTCTTCTTCTTCTTTTAAAGAATGCGTACACGCCAGGAAAGATGAAAGACTCTTATGTCGCGTCCAGATCAAACAGACAAAATAGAAACTTTTAGTTTTTCAACTATTCTGCAACAAAGCTCAAATATTTCAGCGAATTTTTTGTTTTGGCTCTGTCTTGTCTCCCGATTGCGAGTCCTATCTATAGTCTCGATTTTTTTTTGTTGCTTTGAAAGTTTCTAAAGAGTTATGTTCTTGTTTTGTTTCCTGTTTATGTTTTATCTCTTTGGTCTGGACGTGGATGGCATTAGAGGCACTAGTACTTCTAAATTTTAAGTCAAGGATATATCATTTAAGAGGTAACTAGGAAGGGACCTTATACTATGTCGTTATATTAAGAGGTATTTTCTGAGATACTAGATATTCAAGGCTACTTAGATAATAACAAAAGAAATATCTGAAAATCGAGGCCTTGTGCTATTGCAATATTAAATGTTAAGGTAAACTATTAAATATTATAATACTGAAAAGAACACAAAAAATACTTTTTCTCTGTCGTTGAAAAGGCGAAGAAGCATAAACCTCTATTAAAAATTGAGAATAAATGTTTATACTCAGTTCCAAGATTAAATTTCTATGAACTATTAAAAAAATAGTTTTCTAAAATTTAGTAGATCTGACGGATCAAGCACTAGGCAAACAAATTGAAACAACAAAATAAAATAGGAATTATTTATCTTGATATAAATAAAATTTAAGGATGTCACTATAAGAAATAATAAAAAAAATTCTATTTCATTTTGTGGACTTATTTATAAACAAAATAATAATATTCTCATATTTTTATTTGCATTATAACGGGTGGAAATTCATCTTCAAAGTGAGCAATTAAAAGTTTCGTTTTAGCTTCTTCATCCTCCTGAAGAGTAACATTTTTTGTCGAAGTCTTTTTCTTTATTTTATAAAAGATATCAAGATTGTCCAAGTTCTACAAAACGTAAAATTTATAGAAATTTTCTTAATTGCTTAAATTACAACTGAATATTCCTTGAATCATATTTGGCTACAAAAGCAGATCTTAAATTAATTGGGTTTACTCTTATTAAGTAATAGAGGGACTCCATTATCATCTATGTGACTTGAAAATATAGAGGTGAAAGTGACTCAGTCTTACCACATTAAAATTGTTTTTATTCAATATTTATTATAAAGGGGACTAAAATTGATTAAATGAAATTTACTGATATCTTATGTGAAAACAAATGTCATGTTAATTTAATGTGAGTAGCTTTTTCCTCTTTATTGTTATTATTTATCAAAATCAAAATGATCCTTATAATTTGCTTATCTAATGTAGAATCTTTTACAATTTTATGCGATAAGGTGAACATTCGTTTTCAAGAAATAATTTAGTTTTTATAAAATTGCTATGTAATGCTCTATTTGATCTAAAAATTCGTTATAGTATATACGGGCGAGTCATACTTACGGGTCAAATTGGAACTGTAAGTTGAGAAGGCAGAAATAATAGTATTTTACTTAACACTAATGGGTCTTTTTGAGTTAGAGGGTGTTGAAGTATAAAAAAGAGTTTGTTAATAAATCAACTACTAAAATTAGAATTTGGCCCATTATGACATCTAATTTTATCCTCTATTTTGAGGCTCGACAATCGCCTTAATATTCTAATTATAATATAATAAAGAGATATATTATAGTTGATACAATAAATAATTATCGGAGTTTACATAAACTTAATACTTTATTTTAAAGTCCTAACTATTATCATAGTATTTCCAGTAGTGGACTGAGATTTGTTAGAATCCAAATTATCGTCTCCTCTAATCTCGACATCTTTTTTTGAAATGAACATCCCTAGTAAAAGACCCGATAGTGCAGCAGCCATGTGACATACCTCTGCACCTTGGTTATCTTGTCCTTGAGGATGATAGTATTCAATTACTTTTGAAATGAGGAAAAGTAATACTATGGAACCAAAATAGATATCTAAGACACTGAATACCTCTATCCATCTCTTCTTATTCACGTCCTGAAGAAAAAAACATTCTTAAATGTACAGGGTGATCCATAATAATTTACTTATCCCATCTCATCATTATTACTATATATATGTATGTAGATAGAAAACGATTTTTAATAAAAGTTACAGTAACAAATTAATTACGATTTACGGTACAGTAAAGAGAACGCGTTATAAAAAAGCGAGGTTATTTCACCTCTAATAATTTCAAGTGGGTATATTGGAGATGAAAATATAATTCCAGTCAATTCGATAGTAACATACCGGCAGTCGTGCTCGTACCTCTAGTACAGCGGTGTTTGAGAGAGTAGGATTAACAGAGGAGCCACATTATTACACTCTCTCTGGGTTATTTAGTAATATATTATTATTCGTATTCTTTTACTTCTTAAGATTTCGCCTTTTGGCTATTATGTTCTCGCCAATCCTGTATATCACATATTAGTGTTCTATTCTGAGTACCGAACTACAAGGGAATAGTGGATAATGAAGCGGACAGATGAGTTGGTAAGACTAGTAGTTAGCAGATGAATATATAGGCTCAACTTCAGTATATAATTGAAATCGGAAAAAATATTTCTGCAAAAATACAAGATTGATTATCTATTAAAAATATTTTTTTTTGTATTTCGTAATTTCTATGTTTTTGACAACATTTAAAAAAATTCACTTTATTTAAAACATTTACATATAGAATAATAAAGAATGATAAAGGGTGAGTTATTTATAACGTTTGTTCATTATAAAAAAAAATATTTTACCGCCATAATTTTTCCTACATAAGCTGCCATAAGTGCATAAACTCCACTGCTCGCCCCTATCAAGTTGTTCCTTTTAAATATGGCATGGACCGAGCATCCAATTATTCCTCCAAAAAAATAAACTATCAAAATACTCCACCATTTACTTTTCCATCTCATACGGATCCCCAAGAGTAACTGAATAAGCACGTTAACTCCAATGTGCATATACCTGAAATAATCAAAGTATATTAATTTATTTACATACGTGAACTAAAAATAAGAGTTATACTTAAAAGCAAATTTTTGAAATGTAGATAGCGATAGGTGTCAAATATCTATTAAAAATGAAAAATGGTGGATATGGCTTGTATATAAGTTCAAAACATTATTGATTTCGTTAAAATGCCAGGAGCACTGGATTACAAACAACTATTGATATCTGATGCTAATATGCTTTCTAGAAAATTATTGGTGAATCTAGATGCATGAAATTAAAGAAGAATAATATGTATATGAAAAAAAAATCATTTTCACCCAATATATTTTTTCTGTACTTACCCATCATGTACGAACATATAAGTTAAAAACCTCCAAACTTCTTTTTTTTTCTTTGTATCATACTGCAAATATTGTCTTGTAAATCCGGAACTAGACGAAGAATCTTTTAGTGTTAGTTCATCGATAATAAAAAGTATTAATTGTAAGCCGGATGTCAACACCTCACAAATTAAAATCCACAAAATCTGCAAATTCATTAATATAATTATTTTAAAATATATCAAGTCTCGTAAGTCTAAAACCTAAATTATTTGAAATGTTCATAATACAATTTAGTTTTCTTGTTCAATCACATAAACAGGGTGTTTCATTTCGAGTTATGACTAGGAACTGCACTATGGTGTAATATCTATTTAATTTGGAAACACCATTTTTTTCACCATCCCAGCTTAAATGGAAAATAATATACCAGTTGAAATACTAAGTTTGCAATCTGTTTAATAATCCTGTAGTATTTGAGGAATAACCTGGAGCAAGAGTAGTCTATGTAACAAAAACATATTTTTGAGATATTGAACATTATAGCGTTTTGTATCATCAATTAAACAAATTTAAAAAATTTTTGTATAATGTACTTATGAACTTTAGTGGAGTATTAATTTACCTTTTAGTTAGATTAAAGAAACTAGCATGTAGAAGAATTTATTCATTATACATTTTTTTTTCGAAAAAAAAACATAGTTCTCTTATGCGTGAAGGACATTCGATTTGGTTGTCACCATAATCAAGATGTTGTGAGTTTGTTAATACTAATAATTGCAAATACTCATAATAATGACTAGTTTACTTCATCTTCTTCTTCTCTTAGATTTGGTAATACTTTCTGGTAGTCCATGTTGCCTTCCAGCATGGGGTAATGACGTGAAGAAGTTGTGATGTATGGGAGGAACGTACTTCAACATTTTCCTAATGTCTTTCATTTTTTCCTTGCTAATAACTTTCGTAGATTTATCTGTCATCTAACTTATTTAGGTTTACAGAGTGACATTCTTCTGAGTAGTCATAGGTATATTCCATTATTGGTGTGCCTTTTTTAACCCTAATTTTTTTCATTTTGGAAATGTAGGCTTTATCACCTTTGTCACTGATTAAATAATGATTGGAACCTTCACTTCTCTTCATTATGTCAGATAATGGAACAAAATTGACAAATTTATTTGTCATGTCATTTACAATGAATGGATTTTTTCTTCTGTACGTCTTTATAAGATCCATCCATTTTTTAAAGATATAAACGTGTTCCCTGTACTTTTGAGCATGACTTACTGCAGCGAAATCTGCGTCATTAGGCAAGAATGTATGGCCGCTCACCAAAAACACAATTTCAATCTCATTTATACCCTCCAGCGAATTAACAAGAAACATCATATACAACGTTACCGACCAGTTCCTGTTTTGCCCTCCACGAGAATGTGTACAGATTATTAGTATTCCAATATTACTTGGTATATAATTTTGGCCATTGTAGTATAGTGAAGAAACTATTTCCGAAGATCCTTTTCCGCTGGTAGTTTCATACCATATATATATAAGTTATTAATTCCTTCTGTGTTAAATAATAATGAAAACCTAAGTTATAGGTGTTTATTTGACGTAAAGAAGACACTTCACTAGTTTTGAGGTAAGGTGTGGGTAGCGTTCTTTCTAAATGACAAGTTAATAAACAAGTATTGTTAATGCTAACTTCCTGTACCAAAACATATGTTTTTATTTTATTTAAAAGAGCTCAAGCTGCTCCAGGGAGTTGTATATGTTCTTTTTGCTGTTCCAAGACAAGTTCACGGCGTTAATTTAGCATACCAGTAAGTGTAATTTTGAACTGGTCACAAGTATCCGTTTTTGGAATATAAAAATGTAGGTTAAAATTGGTATTAAAAATGTGGAAGTAAAAACTTTTTTTTTGAGGAATCCTGTTATCCGTTTCACATTGAATTTTGTAAAGTTCATATATTTTTGCTATCGATAAGCTTGGAGCTAAATATAACCGTGATATTTTGCTCTGTCCGTAATGAGTCTGATATTTAGGAAATTAATTAATGTGGTCCTTGATATAATTCACGCTAGTTATATGAAGAAATAAGCTCACCATTACATAAATACTAAGAACGGCTCAGGTTAAATCTAACGTTGCATTCTTCACATTATCATGCAAATTCATTTTTTATGTATTCTTGTTCTGATCTTTGTACATGAAACAACTTAATAAATATTTTGTAAATTTTTAAATAAAAGATTAATTTTGAAAATAATAATTTTTAAAAAAGAATTTCTGAGTTAAAGTTATTTATCTCGCTGCTTACGCCTTTTATCAAGTTGTGGAATGGAGGCATTTGATTCACGTTTAACATTGACTGCATAATTTACTCTCTGGTTACTAATCTGCAGTACATTTAGAAAAACCTTTTTGTTTGTATTGCCAAAACAAAAAAGTAGAGTATTATTTCTGCGACTAGGAGGCTGATTTGGAGCACGCTTTCGTTGTCTAGCAATCGGAATAATCTTTACTGAAGCACATAACCATGCAGTTTGGCATTATAATCCCCAAGGTTATATATGATCGAAATATTTGCTCTTGTCGTTCAGTATCGACTGTTGCTTTACAGTTCAACCGGCACTTACAATCACTTTCAATAAAGTGTTTCGCATGATGAACATTACCCTTTTGGTCTATATTCTCCTAACCTATATCTCGATTTGTTTTTCTACTATTACGTTTCCATGTACTTGCCTGTCGCATCCTTTTCCGAGTACGAGTTACTTCTTGTTGTAACTCACTCTCGCCCAAATTGTCAACAGCTACTAACATGGATGTGGAGTCTTCCATTTTTTGTGAGGCGGCTTATTTGGATTTTATCTACGGGATACCCACTTTCACAAAATATGAACCTAAACGACAACCACTGTTGCAATATTTTAGGTTTCTAAAGGGAAAGTGACGTAGATCACTTTTGCATTAGTTGTATTTTTTCGACATCAAAAAGTAAATGTCTGGTTTATGTATAGACTACTTTTGTTTACAAAATACTAATATATGACTGTGCAAAACTAGTTTTCAGGGCCCCAAATCTATACTAACTCCATTTTAGCAAAAATGTTACACTCTTGTTCCAAGGTCCTCATTTAATACTTATAATTAAGAATATGTTCAAAATGACAACCTAATATTAGGAAAAGAAGAATTCGTTAGAGGGCGTTGTCATCAATCTTCAAAGTAGTAAACCAAATACTCGTGAATACGATTCTTGTGCTTTTAATTACAAAATAGTAAAGGTAAAGTTAGTACAAACATAGTTACACAATGAAAACTTGGAAACAACTCAGTATGATAATATAACTATTTATTTTAAAAGAAAATGAAATATGCAACCCACCATGTATAAACAAATATTAAGATACACATAAAAAAACATTTAAAATATGGAAATTGATTAAAAGTCCCAAACATAAACTGTACCACTTTGACCATCATTTCTTATCATAGATACAATAAACGGTTAATATTTGTTCATGGTTTAAGTTTTATTCTTTTTCAGAGAAAATGAATTTATAATATCTTAAAGTTACTAGGTATACATATACTTTGACTAATATACAGTTCCTTACCATTTCATAGGTCTCGATAAGACATAGTTGCAACTCCCGGATTGTTTTGAAAAACTGCATTTAGTTTCTTTTTTACTAGTTACCCGATGCCTCTATCTAATTATGAAATATAAAGCGTTTGTAGTTTCATCGACACTACGTATAAACCAGATCTATTTGCTTTTATATTTTTTTAGCAAAGGCAAAATCTACTTTGAGTATACCAGATGTTCTTAAACGAGATTCGAAATGTAGACTCACTTCACCATGGTCATGTTGCACGCATTTATGTTTAAAGTTTTTAAATTTTAGATTGTTCAATTGTTTCCAATAAATCTAAATTAAATTGTTGTTGTTTTTCGGTAGGGGTTGGCACGCCACTATTTAAATATAAATGTTTATTGGAGGAACTGATCACTGATTCCCAAACATTACACCTATTTGGGTCAAACACTAAACCTGGACAATCGGTAAGCCATAACGACACTTTTTTATTAGAAGGTAATTTTCGAGACATTCTGAATCGCTGTTGCTATAAAACTAAAAATATGTATATAGAAAGTGCCAGATATGTCACGGTAAAAACGCTTCAGAGATAAACTATCTAAAACTAGATAACTATAAGTACCTATATGTAAGAGATAACATTATATTATTATTCATTAAAAAATGTTTTCTATAGATAAGTCGTATCAAACTTACTTAAGCCTAGAGTGTACCTATTACAAAAAAAATTGAAGAAGTGGAATTTATTAAGTATAATTTCGAATCGTTATCATATTTGTTGATTGCATACCGAGAAGGATTTTTTGAAATCTACAGGGTCCGGCAAACCATTGTTATGGTTCTATAGCTTCTACTATGTAAAAATTAACGATTTATTTGAAGGATATCTATCAATGGGGGCCAAAACCAAATATTCTAAAATCATTTTCTTGTATACTCATATATGGTGATCTAATAGTAAAATAGGCCAATAACTTTTTTTAATGGAATAACCCAACTTTTTTTACATTTTTAGATACTCTGTAGTCACTGGTACATACCTACAAAATATTCTTTTCTGTATCCCATCCCTCTCGGGGAAAAAAATTTGCCTCAAAATATTATATTTTCATACTCCTATTTCAAATTCTTGGCTCTCTCAGATTTAACGTTGGAATTTAAAAAACTGCAAATATAGAAAGTCAAGAGACCAAAGATTTTTTTATACCAAGTTTTAATTTTTATTTTGTACAAGGTGGTCAAAAATTAATTTCATTTTTCAAAAATTTCTAGGAAAGTTTTCTCAAATTTTTCAAATCGAACACCCTGTATTATTATTCATCAACGGATATCGAATGTTGTGCCCTTCGACTTCCGCATCTACTTTCCTGTACCTTTCTGTCGTCGTTAAATAGTAAATTCAAAAAAGGCATTTATCTACAAAAAGTTAAATTTTTTCCAGTTTAGTAGTAGATTATATAGTTTTTGACATTAACGTTTCAGAAGTTATTTATACTGATTGCCATTGTTTTTCTATTAATACCTAATGAATTTTCCAAAAAACGAATTAATTGACATGATTTTTGTTTTGGGAAATCCGACAGAAATATATATATATATATATATATAAATATATATTTTTTTAGTAGTATAGAACTATTGATTTTAAAAAGGAAGGAGTGCTACAGATATTTAAATTTAAAAAAATGTGATTTTCAGGTGGCTGTAGATCTTTTATTAAACATAATAGACATGAAATGTGATATATCGTTGAAATTAGCTCGGCAAGAGGTTTATAAAAATGTATAAACATATGGGGTATTCCATTTAAAAAACATAACTTTGACATGCTATGACCTTATGAGACACCCTGTATATTACGAAATAATTTTAAAATATGAAGCTTGACTCTATATATAACTTTTATCTAAAATATTCTTTCCTATTTCTCAAGATAACGGAGATATCAAACTTCGGAGTATAAGTTTATATTATGAGATTACTCACTTTTTTATTCTACCAAAAATAAACAATGTTCCATGCTTGTATATATATACATATTTAACATAAGAAACATTATTTTAATTCATATGGAATATTTTCATGACTTCCACATTTTAAGTAAATTAAAATAAAACCTATCCATCGCATTAGGCTGTAAAACACAGTTTAAGGCAATTTGTCTTGCTTGACTTCTGCAACCTGTAACTATATGTACCTGTAACATACGGAAATACCTTCTTCTAATCTAGAAGCAAATATAAGTAGCAAATGCACGGTGGTCGGCTTCTTTTCTTTTAAAGATGGACACAACATTAAATTAAAATCATAGGAATGTGCACGTGGCCCGTTGAGATCTTTCGTTTGCCTTCACCTGGTTACCGGACGTCTATTAGGAAGCATTTTCAAATAGATAAGATGAAAATTAGTAGTTATCATCGACAATTCTACCGTATTTGGCTCGATCGTAAATTTTCTTACTTTCATTGTGATACACAAGAATTTAACATACAGGGTTACTCAGTGTAAATATTCTCTTTTGATTAGGGTATATTCTTTGACTGTCTACCCTACTTTTTCTTAAACTGAGTGCGTCAAAAATAAGGAAATAATATTTGTGTTTAATATTGAAATATTAGAGTAAAAACCAATGGTGTTACACGTTATTTACAAATATTAAGTATAGCATACTACATGTATGTACAGAGTGATCAACTTATAGTCCGAAGTTTGATATATCCGTTATCTTGAAAAATAGGAACGAATATTTTAAATAAAAGTTATAGACAGAGTCAAGCTTCACATTAATTATTTTAATTAATCATTTAGACCCCAAGTGTGCTAGTTTGTTGGACTTGTTTTATCGGGAGGAATACAGGTTGTCCCATTAATAATTTTGAATGCGACGTCACGTGACCAAAAACAAATACCTCATTGGGTAACACAATAACAAGGAAAGATGCAACATTTGCTCTAATTTACACCCCCAAAATTATAATTCTCTACTACTGCCCAATTCTGATATATTACTTGTCTTAATCGTCGTGGGACACCCTGTATAACCATTTCAAAATTGGTTTATTGCTGCATTATATTTCATGAAACAAATTTTTATCCAGTTTGTAAATGAGGAAAGGTTGAAATAAGTCCGGATCTTGTACTATTACATTAAAATTTACGACTTATTCTCATCATCAGGAATCGCTCATGTGGTGCTCTCCATAAACACATTTAAAATATTAACTCTAATGTTATGCCTCTGGGCTAATTTTGATCTATGAAATCATTGTGAAATTATAACCAACAAAACAAAAAAATCTTTAAACATTAACAATTGTATCTTTTGTCACAGCAGCATTTTATTAAGACTTATTTGGTCCAATCCTTATATTTCGGATTAAATAACCTAAATAACTATTTCCCGATAGTTCCAACTCACCCTCTATAAGCCTATTTTCTGGCATTCTGTATACCTACATAACTTAACAAGCGTCTTTTATTTCTAATATTTCTTTTTCTAGGGAAGCGTATTTCTGTTGAGTTTATTCTACTTTTCTTTTTCACAGGAAAAGGCCATGTCTTACTTTCCTTTATTTAGTTGGGGCTATAATTCTTTTTGCGCCTTACGTTTTAATCTTTTGATTATTGATTATTTCTCTTTTTCAATGGTTGTAGTTCTTAACAAATTGAATACTCTGCCATGTTCACCAAGTTTTCTGTATATTAGTTGTTTTTCTTTTTCATTTACTACTACGGTAGTTTGTAAATATTTAAAGCTAGCAACTTATGCGATGTTTTGATTTTTGGGAGTAATATTATATGTTCTATTGGTGTAATGATTTTTTGCATATTTTTTTTCTTAATTTCTTACTTAGGAAAATTTACATTATTTCTCTAAACAAACTTCTATTAATTGTACTTATTCCATTCTTCATTATCCTAAAACTAGTGCTTCTATTCTCAGTTAATTTTATTTGTATTATCTTATCAACCACCAATAGTTTTTCTTTAATCCATCATGTTGATTAGTACGAGTATCTATATTTTTTAAAGAAAAATTCGCATGACTAAATTTTAATTGGTAGATTTTTTTGTAATTTAACTCAAGTTTAAATACAAATTTCTCACGATTCTTTCACATCCTCAAATATTTTTTTAAACTATTAGCTGGGTCCAATGATGCCTTATTTTTCCAAAATTCAGGCATTTTATATGTGTTAATAAGACGTTATAAGAATTTTGAAATAGTAACAGTCATCCATTAAGTTTTTTAAATATTTGGTAATAGATGAGAAATGCTGCGAAATAGTTAATCTATTGTGAATACAACAAGCATTTCCAATGGTGTTAATATTATTTTGTAAATAATTTCTTTAGAGACAAGCTTTGTTGGCCCTAGAAACTTGTACCTCTGGTGAGGAATTCAAAAGGTTTCAAAGACTACATAAGAATATGTTTGATTAGGATAAGAAGATGCCTCGATGAACGATTAATGATGACCGATAAGCCATATAACAAGTGGATGATAGGTTATTGGTGTTTATGTTACCGTAAATAGTCGAAATCAGTTATTACGCGTATTTACTAGTAAAATTACGAAGTATCAAAGAGCATTGGTAATTTCGCGTTCTTACTAGTAAAAACGCAATAGTATTAGGAAGGATACGAATGAAATGTTTTTTTTATTACAGTTAAAGCTAGAATTAAGGATAATCCTAGGTTTAACCGGTTAAAGTTGGGTCGAACTAATACTAGTCGGTTAGTTTAGGTTAGTTAAGGTTATATTTGTATATGTTAAGTTAGGTTTTAGTTCGTTTTAGCATTTCCTAAACTTCCACCTTCAACCGGCTAAAACCTAACCAAACCTAACCTAACCTAATATTAACTAAGCTAACATAAGCTAAACTAACCGATTCGCTCTAACCGGAAGCAGTAAAGAGTCGAATAAAATTTTTAATTCGTTTCTTTCCTAATGTTTTATGTGATAACGCGTTCTTACTAGTAAAAAAATGAAATTACCAGTACTCTTATACTTTGCGTTTTTACTAGTAAATACGCGTATTAACTAATTTCGGCTATTTACGGAAATATATATACGCTTCCTCGATGAGGATGAAAGGTGGGAGTCGAAGTCGATTTCGTTCTAATCGGACAGTATAATTACCACTATTACCACTGTACTGATGAGCAAATTACAGAACTGATTTTCAGCAAATTATAAAACCGTTTTTCAATAATTGGATTGTTAAATAATGATTTCAAGTAAAAGTGACAGTGATTCCGATAAAACACCAATAAAAAATTGACTAACAACTTAAACTGACACTGTAATAGTCAATAAATCAATAAAAAAAAAACAAATAATGAGTGAATACCATTTTTTTTTGTAAATTTAAATAGTTCACATAGATTTTTGCTAATATGCATTGACATTGATACATTTCATTAAATCTTTAATTCATAAGTGCATCTATAATGACAACGACTATCAACGAATCGAATTAGTTGAAGAAAGACTAGTCGTAGTTATAACTAAAATTAAAATATATATTTATAAAATTTATTTTAATAACATAAAGATGTTAGTGCGAACAAATTGGCCGATTTGTGGTTAAAATATTTTGTTGTATCGTTCAATTAGCATTGTTAGGTTTTAGTTGGAGAAGTTGCAAAGTATTAAATAACCATTTACTTCACTTTTATTAATGTCATAAGTGTCTAAAGGGAATGACATTGCAAACCACATTTATTGAACTTTCATTACAAAATCGGAATTCTTTAATTTATTCCTTGCTCCCATTCTTCGTAAGTGGGACAGCAGAGAGTTAATCATTATCATTGCAGTCGCAAGATGATTGTAGCTTTTCCTTAAAACCATATTTTCCTTTTTTAAGGCAATTAATTGCTTGCCAATTTTTGCTTAAGTTAAGAATCTCTTTTTAAATCCAGTGTTGATAATACTTGAAGTCGAGTTACTTGACTGGAGTTGTATGTCCATTATAATGGATATTTCTGGACGTGCTTGGAACTTCGGAAATCACCGAATTTTTTTCTTAATAATCCAAAACTGGTGTCAAACCAGAAAAGCGAATCATCCGTGTTATGTGATTCATCTCCGGAAATATTTGTAAGCGTTTTTATCCACTTTTCTCGAAATACATATCAGTTAGGTACGATGTTGTTTATATTTCTTGTACCATATAACTTTTTAGTTCTTCTTTGTTAGTCATACTTAAAAACAACAATGCTTTAATAATTGTGATTACTTACCTTGTCATAAAAAAAAATTGGAGTGGGCAACTAATTGCTTTTAAGATTTCAATATGGTTTGCTTTGGTATCGCTTTAAATATCGTTTAGGCATAAATGGTATGTATACTCTCATATAAATGAATATTATATATGATATATATCTTCGATTGACATCCCTCTCACTATAATCGTTTATGGAGGCACCTTCGACATATACTTACCCTTAGACTCGTTATGTAGTCCATATAAGGGAGCTACATGTAGGTATTATCTTAGGTGGTTGATAATTAATTTTCTTATAATGATTTGTACACGAATGAATGTATTCACATTAAAAATCGGAAAAGTGTTTTCTTGTCATTGCATTTAAAAAAAAACTTAATGAATCTTCTTTCTTTCTGGTTCTTTGTGCCGGTCAATTCGCCGACAATAAAAATATGGACACGTCCAAAAGGCTAACGATTACTTTTATAAATTTTCGAGCTTTACTTAAATAATTGACACGAAATATCAATAGTAATAAATAAAATGTGATTAGTGGCGGTCGCAGAGGCCGAACAGTGGAAGCAGGTGAATGTCACAGGTTTTCTCAGTTGGCTTTGACCGCTTGCTGCTCACCGCGGTTATTTTAAAGCGCGTTTTAATCTTGAAAATGTTGTCGAATTTTATGGGCAATTCTCAGAATATTCCGATATTGATCAATAAAATCGAAACGTTACATTTTTTCCTAGATGAAAGCGTTTTGAATACTCTGCTCCCGACAATGGTCTAAATATTTTTTAAATAGATTTTTTCATGCACCCAAGCAGGTGAGCGATGTTCATGCAGGTGACAGATAAATAGTTATTTATGTAATAAGAGTGTAAAGTAACCTTTTTTTTACGAATGTGATTATTCAATCAAAAAAGTTCTTTACACACGAATTACATATATTGTTTTTTTCTACTACCGTAAGTACCTATTATAGGTATTTTATGAACTATACAATACAGAATTTTATTATTATTTTACGCGTGATAAAACAAACGTCACTTTGCTTAAGTTACAATTATAATTAACGCTCACAAAACATACAATATAATCAAAAGTATAATATATAAAAGTTGATTGTTAAACTACAATTAATGATAAAAACTTACCGCGCCAAAATTAAATTCAATTTGTTAATAGTTAATGGTATAATAACAATAGTCTAAGCTAATTGTGGCGAAGTGTATTAATCATCGAAGAACTTTTAAGATTTAATGACATTTTGACAGTATTAACCGTAATCCGATAAGATTTAAAGAAAATAACGATTAAAATAAAAAATAATTGATAACTCAATGCAGAATATAAATTTAATTTCAACGATGACATAAATAATATTAATAATAAGTTAAAATATATTTTTTTTTGTTGTTCGGGGCTGCTTACAGATGATGAGTTTCTTTTTCTCTTCGAAATTTTTTGTTTTTCCTCCATTTTTGAAATATAGAATTTCCTGACTATAAATATTATTTTTATCTTGTTTGATGAGTATTTTGAACCGTTTTGTATACGAAACTGTCTTGCAGCACTATATAATAGATAGTAGCATTTTTTTAGGTCTATTAATATCAGTTTTGCCTCGTTAACAATTTTGACTGCTTGTATTTTTGTCAGTTGTTATTTTCTTAATTTGATAAACATTCACATATTCGATTTTTTTCTGATTTCTTTGTGCAAGTATTTTCTTCTATGCAATATTAATTCGACTTCGATTTCTTGGTTTAATTCTTAATTCCTGTTTGCTGTTTGTATAATTTCCGTTATTAGGTACTTCTATTAAGTTTTACAATTCTTGTTCATTAATTTCTAAGCTGTTTTCTTTTTTAGACTATTCACAGTTTGATTTTTATTACCTAAACTGACCTTATAATTGAAGGAATGTTAGAGAATTTTACTCCGTTTATTGTTCCCGCTGTGACTCATTGTCTTTAGAAAATTAACATTTTCGGAATTTCCCAATCCTTTTTTATATTCACTTTAAACTGTAAACCAGTGCTATCGACGTCTTTTGTACTTAGAATTATAACTATAAACACATTAAAATATTTTGCATTTAATAATAATAATAATAATAATAATAATATGCCTTTATTTAACAAATATGCTCTTACAACACTTGCATCAGGAAGGCGAAGATTAGCTTAGAGCTACTTTTTAACTCTTAACCTTCCTGGCTAATATGAAAAGTTAAAAAAGAATAATAATAAGATAACATACAAAAAAAAAATGTAATACAAAATATTTCTGATATACATGTATGTACAAACGTAAGATATACTTATAATATCATTGCTTGGCTAACAATATGTCCTTAAAAATACATCCATATTTAAATAGAGATCAAATGGACATAGTGAAGATGAAAGAATTGTAATATTTTACTAAATTATATGTAAAGCAACGCTCAAAACAAAACCACGGAGTCTTGTGGCATAGTAATAGTCTTCTGTCTGATATTAATGTAGTGGATAGATTTTCTAAAAATAATTGTTTTATATAAGTAAGAGCGAGCTTTAGATTTAAGTAACCCATATATAAAAACAAGGAAATTTAATTAAAAAACATGATTAATTTTTAACCATCTAATTTGAGAAAAATGAGGTGCGGTATGGTTATATTTCCTTCGATAAAAATAAATCTGCAACGTGTATTTTGAATACGTTGTAATTGATTTTTGGAGTCCTGGTCTATGCAAGGGTAGTAAACAATATTGCAATAATTTAAAACTGAAAGAACTAAAGTTTCGTTTAGTTTTTTACGCATTTTAAAATTTACTATATGTTTATTGACATAAAGCAAACGCCTTCTCATATAACACTTTTGAACAAGTGAACTTATATGACCTTTAAATCTTAATGACTGATAATATCTATAATCAGACCTAAATTTTTTGCTTTTGTAAAATGGATCCTTGTGGTACACCTGACACTATACACACAAATAAGATTTAAAAAAAAGACAGAACAGTAACTGGGATTTTTTTTCCAAATGTTAAGAATCAACAGAAACCATATAAATCCACACTGCAAAAACAGATCTGTAAATTTACAGAATATAACGTTGGCAATTTTGTAACCAACGTTAAATTATGTATTTTTTACAATTACAATATTTAATATGTAAATATTTAAATCATTTATAATGTATACTAACGCAACAAATTAGGTAATTATACTTAATAGATTACGTAATATAACTTAATGTATTGTGTAAAATTACATTATATACAATGTAAACAACGCAAAAAAAGTTATGTAGTTGCTATTAATATATCATTTAATTTTACATTAGTTTATGTAAAGAAACTTAATAAATTGTGGAAATATACTACGTATATTATGTGTATAAACTTTATAGATTGTGTGAAAAAGCTTTATAAATTTTGGAATAGTACTTAATAAATTGTTTATATTTACTAAATATTTTAATTTACATTGTAAAAATCGCAAAGGAAAAACAATAATCTTTAAACCTATATTTTGAATTTAATCATATATGACACATTTTGTTCCAACTGAAACCTAAAATTCATAAAATAGCTACAATTTTGTATTATTACGTTTATGTAAACAAAATGTGTCTTATTAGAAATAGATTAAATTTCAAATATAGGCTAAAAGTATATTGTTTTTGAGTTTTCGATTTAGAATGTAAAATGTAATTTTTACAATATATAGTAAAATATCGAGTATATAAAAAAATAAATTTAAATAAGATACAGATATTCTAAAAAATATGCAAAAAACATAATCTTCAATTTTATCTTAAATCAGCAAATTAATTTTTTTTGTATATTATGATCTATAAAAATAAAAAAATGTGGAAAAGATAAAAAAATTCACATATTTTGATAAACAGTTTATTACATATTTGTAATAAAAACATGAGAATTAGTTAACTCTAACATAAACATTTTTTAAATAAAATTAAAGAGTATTATTGTCTATATAACGTTACATTTTTTATCAAATTAAAAACTTTTTTCTTTGTGCCGGTAATTTTTTTGCACTTAGAACCTGAATCAGGATGTATTTTTAAATAATGTCTTTGTAAAAACTCTAATGTAGTCTCTACTGACGAAGAATACTTTAAATTCATTATAAAATACATAGAGACGCAGACTTTCATAGCATCTAACAGAGACGTGTGTATCCTTCTTCATCGATAACTTGTTGGTCAACAAAAACTTTGTAAATTGTGTTTTCATCGAACTCTAAAACAAGACAATTCTAATTAGAATTGGGATGTACAAAGCCATTACCATTTATAATTTTCAATTTGTTAAAATGTATAAAATTTAATAAATTGTTAAAATAAAAAATCTTATACATATATATTTGAATACAGAATAAAAATACCCTTCAGATGAGGTATTATATGACCTCTTCGAAGTTTGAATGACAAATACTAAACCGATCAAAAGATAAAATAATATTAAAACATTTTTACACCGTTAGCTGTAAAATTAAAATACCCTTTAAAAAGTAAGTCACATATCATCTCGTTCTATTTATTTATTATTTAATGATATTTTTAAAGGCTTACCAAATATTAGAATGCAAGGAGTTCCAGGTAAATTTTCCAAGTACTCTTCTGAGGACCCTTCACAATTCCTTAGCAAAAAGGAAATGTCATCTTTGAAATAATTTACAATACAGTTAATTACAAACGTGATCCTGCTATTTTGGTCTTGATTTTCTTGCCAAATTTCTTCTTCTATTTTTAATTTAGATTTAAGAAAAGACAGTAGATTATCTCTTCTTTCAACCAGATTATTCAATAAATGGATGTTTGAGTTAGTCAGTTTGTTAAAATGCCAGAAAATTGCCAACTTTGAGAGTAGTATCGGCCACTCTTCTCTGATATCTGACACTGTTCGGAGATTTTCGGAGTTCAAATAATGTCTGATGGCGGCATATGACTTTTCACAAATACTATAGAAATCTTCATCTGAGCTTTGAGTATTCCTTCATTTTTCGGCAATGTTGTTTACATTAATATCTTCTGTTAATGTAGGTGCCCAATTTATGCACCCTGCTCGAGCACTTACAAATCGTTTTTTTAATATTATGGGACTTAGCTCGTTCTTTTTTCTTTTGTGAGGACGGTTTAAGTAATTATTGCGTTCTTGCAACTTACTGACTAAAGAGTGACTTCCATCACCAAGAACTATTTTATCCTCATCAACGTCCATAAAAGTATTTGGATACATATCGATAATTTTTTTTAGCAATAATTTTGAAAGCTTTTGTAGGAATGTTGGTTTTAATCGAACGCATGTCATCAATAATATTTTGAACTAGATTGTTAATTGTTAATTTGTTTTTAATACCTTTTTCAAATTCAGAAATATGATCAGGTTTTATTCTACTGATAGGTTTTTGTATATCAAAATTTAACCACTGGTACTCAGTGTTACAATCTACAGTGTGAGATATACTAGTGTTCTCAGTTGTATTTGTTACTTGTATCAAATTATTGTTTGCTTGGTCGTTACTGTTAATGGTTGCAGTTGTATCAAGAGATGTAGTAGTTATACCAGAAGAGTTACTAATTTCTGCAACGACTTTAGAGACAGCAGGAATCCACTCTTAATCTTTTTCTAATAATATTAGTATTTCTGATTCGACATAGGGTACAATTTCATCATCAATTGGTGTGCCATTACTTTCTAACACTAACATTGAACCGTTAAGCTGCAGTTTATTAGAAGCTAAAAAAAACAAAAAGTTATTATTTCTGTTTACCTTTACCATTAAAGGAATATCTTTGTTAATTAGAAACTAAAAATGGATGCTCGAGAGGGAAATCATTTTTAAGAGAAAAATTGAGAGAAATTACGCCCCGACCGGGTTCGAATTCAGGTTGCCAGATCCAAGGTTTCAATGTTAGACAATGGCTATTTAATTTTTAAACCCCACAAATATATTTGGTTAAAATTTTGACTTACCATTTAAAATTATCCTGCTATAAACATCTTCTTCATCATCATCTACTAAAACAGAGCATTTTTTGTCTCTTTTTTGAGACCAAACAATATACACAGATTTCATTCTCTGAAATAAAAAAAGCAGTCACTTGTTCCTAGTGTATAGAAAACAGAAAACATTATGCGATATAAAAAAATAAAAAAATCAGAATTTTTACATTTTTGACCATCTATAACATCTTTAAATGTATCGTTTTGTTTAGGTAATTTAAAACACTGTTCAGCAAAATTTGGTAATGTACATAAAGTCTTTATTGTTAATTTAATGTCTACATAATAAAAAAATACATTTTTAGTACTTACATCATAGTATATCATAGTTGGAGGTACAAAACTGAAATATTTTTCATAATATTTTTTTCTACAATAAATTGATCTTAGTAGGCCACTCTTTTCTGCTGAATGAATTTGTTTAAAAATAGTGTCTTTTAGAAATTCGTACTCCCTCATATTTATATTGTTTTTTTCTTGAATTTGTTTCAACATATATAGAGAATTGACTCTATCTAGATCTGTAAAACCTTCAATAATAGTTTGTAGGGATTTGTTACATAAAAAATATTTCGACTGCAATGTTAAATACATCGTACCTACTATACTTAAACTTACTTGTTTCAGTTCATTATCAGAATCTATATGAATCAAATTAGAGGTGCAGTCAGAATCTAAATCACTAGCTGCTTTTTCATTACTGCTATGATTTGAATTTTGGGCATTATTTTGAATAGTATCATTTGTCTGAAAATGATTCCTTGTAACACTTCTACTACTTCTAAATGTATAATATTTTTAAACAGGGCAATTCTACCGCAAATATTATTCATAGGACACAAAATTTCACAGTTCTTTTGAAAATGCTTGTACTCGTGTTTAAATATTTCATACCCGTGAAAAGTTTGGAAATTACAGACAGAACACTTTATTATACTCGTATTATGAACATCGTTTGAATGAATATCGTAATGATGCCGTTTAACATGTTTAAAATTATTGTATTTTAGAAATTTTAGAAGGCAACCATTATGTTTACATACAAACGAAGCCCACGGCCAATTTCGGTGTAAATATTGATGTAAATCATATTTTCTCACTGTTACACATTGAAAATTGCAAATGTTACAAATAAACATAATTAAAATATGGTACTTACTTAAACAAACAAACACTAAACCTCAAATAAATAGACTTTATTGTTATTCCGTTAATCACAATCCTCCAGCGTTCTGCCTACTTTAAGTAACAATTAAAACATTGCATCACTTCGGGTCGAGACAGGTTTGAAGCTACTGCGCAATTGCACTTTTTTACAATACAGATTGTGTAACATAATATTCACAGTAATTATTAGGTTTATTTACAGCATCATATGTTGAATTACAAAATATATTATGTAAAATGTTTATTCCAATGTAAAGTTCCAATAATAGTGTAATTTTACCAAAATATGTTTTGTAAGGTTACTATGTAAATAGTATTTACATTATTAGATGTGTATTTAATACATTTACCTAATATATTTGGTGAAGTTTACATAATATGTATAGAACATTTACAGATTTTTTTTTCAGTGCACTTGATATTAAAACTAAAAGCACTTTCGGACATATACAAAATATCTTTATGAGCACTCAAAAATAAAATAAAAAGGACGTAGATACCCACATCAATCTAGATAGCCACATCAATCCTGGTAAAAAATTTAAATGTTACTTGAGTTTGAATGACCAATTGTCGCTGATTTGTGGTATTTTGTATTTTGTTGTGGTTTTTATTTTCTCCTCTATTTAGGTATACAGGACAAGTGGAAAAGTTTGCTGTGTGGTCTTATTAGCAGTTTGCACATCTAAGACTTTCGTTTCCAGTTTTAGGGAGCAGAGATTACGTGTTAGATGATATGTCAAAAACACCAAATAAAAATGAAAATGCGATTACGAGTTTGTTTTTTACGATATCTAAGAATTGAGCAACATTCAATAAAGTTTGTTGTAAAAAATAAAAAACTTGTTTTGATATTTATGTCCATACAGAGAACTTTCAAGTTACCGTTTCCACTATAACTACATATGTTTGTACCATAAATTTTACTGACACCAACGCTGTTTTTCACTATAATAGTAAATCTGTGTCTTTGAAACTCCAAGAAGCTTTGTCGGTAGTGTTGCAAGTGACCGGAGACGGTATCTGCAAGCTTTTAAGTTTTTAAAAGTTACTGCACGCTCTATGGCCCATATTCCTAGTAGATGATCGGCATTCTTGCCGAGTTGAAAATTTTTTGGCTACTGTAGGAATTTCTTCATCATTTGCCGTTAAGAAAATGAATTGCAAGTAAGAGTTTTACGAAGGTATTATGTATTGCATAAAATTTAATTATTTTTAATTTAATATAATTAGTTTCACACATTTTTCAGGAAAAACAAATTGTAGGAAACAAGAAAACAAGGAGATTAAGTTGTATGGATTGAAAATAAGAAAAGAATACATTTTTTTGTAGGTTATGGAAAATAGTACATTCAGTAGACATACCGAGTCCGAGATTTTCCCCTAAATTGTGGAAATATGAAATATTTACCAGCTTACTTATGTGTACGCCGTAACCTAGTAAAATAATTATACTCTCAGTTACCAACTGAAGACGATTAGAGGTTTAACCGTATAGGCAAATTTAAATATACTGATAAATACTGCCAACTAAATGTTAAAATATTCGTTCGTACTTGGAGTCCCAAACTAAATAAGAGCGGTAAAATTTTATATTCACTTGAGCTGATTTTCAAAAAAATACTTTTTGATACTGATACATGAGTTATATGAAGAAATAAGCTCACCATTATATAAATAATAAGAACGGCTCAGGTTAAAGCTAACGTTGCATTCTTCGCATTATGATGCAAATTCATTTTTTTTATTCATTCTTGTTGTGATCTTTGTACATGAAACAGCTTAATAAATATTTTGTAATTTTTAAAATAAAAGATATTAATTTTGAAAACAATAAATTTTTAAAAAAGAATTTCTAAGTTAAAGATATTTATATCGTGTCAAAAAAATTTGAAAAAATGTAATCAAACTCATTTTTATATATAAAATCAACAAAAACAAAAAACACGGTAAATTTTATAAGTAATCAAGGGGGACATTTGTCAAATATATCCTCAACTGCTCTACATCGCCACAATTAAGTTAACCAATACAATTTAAATAGGGAATATTTTTTTACATTTTAAAGCATAAAAGCCAGGAGAATATCACCCGCTCATTAAATTAGCTTAGGGAGGAAATGAGTCAATATTAAGAAGGCTCCTTTAGTCTTGGAAGACAACCCCGCCAGAAAATTACCCAGCCCTCCAGGTTGGGGTTTGAGTCGATGGACCTGCACTTCAGTATTTATAAAAATATTCTCTTGCAAAAGTTCTCGAAAAGAAAGAATCGGAAGGTCATAACCTAAGACGAAAACAGGCTATGAAAAGGATGATAAGTTTTGGAACATGGTATATACAAGGAATATCTAAGAAAGTCGCCGAAATATTCAGAGAAAATATATGGCTGCTCTCACCGAAAAAAAGAAGGGCACGGAAGTAGAAGAAAATTTTGAGTATGTTCATATAAATAGTGGTGTCCCATAAGAGGAACGAACTCATAGTGGTGTATCGCTCGCAATTAAAAAGAAGTTTAAGAAAAATTCCGAGATTATATAAAAGACCGAATTTTCCAAGTAGAGATAGACTTTAAAAATAAAATAATTGTGTTCATAGTAGTCTAAACTCCAAATAATGAGTCTACTGTAGCTACAAAAGATGAATTTTATTATATACTGACAAGAACACTGGACTGTATCAGTGATCGCAAAGAAATTATATTACTTGGTGATTTAAACGAAAGAATAGGTAAAGGAAGAAACAATGGGGTAGTAGGCCTTTAAGGAGAAAATACCATCAATGATAACAGTGAACGACTTATGGAATTTTGTCAACAAATGAACCTCAAAATTGGTAACCGTTGGTTTAAATATAAAGACATTCACACCTATATATGGATACAGACCACTCGAAAGCTTAAATTGATCATAGATTACGTTATATACAAAAAGCATAGTAGACTCAAAGTACAAGACATAAGGGTAATGCTAGGAGCAGAATGTGGTTCAGATCACTATTTGCTAGTAGCAAAATTATATCTCCCGTATAATTTGACTAATTGTCGAGCATCAGAAGATATCGAACAAGAACTAAAACTAACCCAATATAACCTTGATAGCTTAGTCAATGATTACACCAGATTTTTATACCAAATAAGATTAACAGGTAAATTAATAAAAAATCCAAAAGGCATCTCCAAACGAAATGTACGAATGCGTAAAAACATCTGTACATGAAGCAAGTCTTTAAGCACTTGGAGAAAAAGTGCGTACAAGATGTATCGTAGTGGAGTGATGATTTAGAACCTTATATATTGTCGAAAAAGAAGGCATATGAAAAATGGGTCCTATCCCAAAATAAGGAGGACAGAAGAGTGTATCAGACTAAAAGACGGGAAGCCGATGAGGCAGTCAGTAAAGCTAAAAATAATTACTGGGAGAAAACTTTTAAAGAAGTAAATAAATGCTTGAGAAATACGAGAGCTAACAAAGCCTGGAAAATTATTAATACCACAAAGAAAAATAATAGGGAAATTTCAGTAATAACAAGAATGGCTGCAACATTATAAAGATCTGTTAAATGAAGACAGAGAACAATTTTTAATATAAAGCACGCAAGACAAAGAACAACAACCAGAGGATGCGATGTTCTCTTTAGAAGTGAGAGAATCCATTGCACAAATGAAATGTGGGAAATCACCTGGCCCTGGAAATATACCTACGGAATTATTGAAAGCAGCTCCAGCTATGCTAAGTTAAATTTTAACAGAGCTACTTAACAAGTGCTTAATAAGATAAAAGAAATGATCGTGGTATTAGTGTGATCACTGTGATCAATTCAATTGCAAGGTTATATGGAAAGGTTATTAAAAAACGAATAGAAGAACAATTCTCCGACTCTGAGGAGCAAAATGGATTCAGAGCGGGACGTTCGTGTATGAATGGCTTTTTTACACTCAAACACTTATTGGAAAAATGAGTAGCACGAGGAAAGGAAGTGTATCTAGTCTTTGTAGATCTACAAAAGGCTTATGATACAGTGCCATTAAATAAGTTGTGGCCAAATATGCAATCAAACAGTATCAGTAAAGCATATGTGAATGCTGTTAGAAATATATATGTTGGATGTAGAAGCATGATGATTATGGGATCTAAAGTATCTGACAAATTTAACGTCTTAAAGGGCCTCAGACAAAGCTATACCTTGGCACCTTTACTTTTTTAAATCTATTCAGAAGCCTTAAAATTATGGAAAAAAGTGCCGTAAAATAGGGATTCAAATCAATGATGAAACCATTTATATTTTACTCATTGGTGGATACTCAATAAAAGAGACAGAGATCGACTTTTGGCCCTGGAGAAGAAGTAGTAGAGTTTCTGACAAGAGCACGTTAGGAATGATAGAATCCGATAAATTGTGGGTGTTAAAGGAACTATCCTAGAAACAATAGAAGGAAAATAATTGGTGTGGTATGAACATCTCCAGCGGATGCCAAATAATCGATGGCCAAAGAAAATGTGGATGTGGATAGCCCCAGAGAGAAACAAACGAGAAATACCCAAAAAAATATGGGCGGAAGAGGTGGAAAGAGCCATGGCAGCAAAGAGGACTTGAAGTTGGTGACTGGAACGACCGGAAATTATGGAAATCGAGAAGCGCAAAACGGCGTGTGATACATCATTGGAAAAATTATTTTATGGGTAATTCAGCAGTATGATAGTTCTTTGATTTACTTTTGGTTTTTGCGTCCTTTTGTGGGAACAAGAACTGTTACGTATTCCAAAGCTAATTTTATTAACATGATGACCTCTGCTGCTTTGACCAATAAGGCAGTTGTTTCAATATTTCACCGGGTAAGTACAAAGCTGGCGCTTTTTTCGGACTTAGGTTGATTTTACTTGGCGCCACGAATTGTTTTGATTAATTATTATAAATATATATGACGATCGATTTATTAAAAAAAATTTTAAATGCGTGAAATGTTCATAATGGATGCTCGAAGGTAAGTATATGAAAAATTCAAAAAACATTTAAAATTTAAACCACAATTGCCAACAAAGCTTATTCTTAATCTCTCAAGAATGGTTGCAACCTTTAAACTAACTTAATACAACTATTATTTATTATACATAATGAAATAAGTTAATCATTATAAAGTTAAAAAAAAATATGATGGATTTAAATTATGTCTCTGTTAATAAAGTGGCGTGCTTGACATTAACTAAAACATGTAAATAATTTCAAAAAAAAAGTTCTGAAAATTAATTATTTGGGTTACCGGTACAAAAGTCTACTAGGTCGATCTTCAAATTCGTTACTGGAACTTGTAGAAAACTTTAACTCCCTTAACTGGAATGTGATAAAAACTTGTCCAGGTTGTAAAGAGAACACAGGATAAATTTCCACTTTTACTAAAGGTACGTTAATAGATACATTTTCCGTTTAAACACTGTTTTTTCAATCACTGGACTTAATATACTTATATGAGCCAATTTTCTGGGCTCAATTTCACAAAATCACTAGCACAAAACTTTATACAGTCGTGTATGTACCAAATGCAAGTATTCACAATTTATTTTAGATGAAATTTAACTTTACTAACAATTTTTTTATTTTAGATAACATCTTGTTTTAGCAACGACAAAAACTGGAATGGCGGACTGACGATCCGCATGGCATTTAAAGTAAAAATTAAAATTTCAAAGTTTATGTCATAATTGCCAAAAATACCCTCTACTGGGTATTAATTTTATTCTGAACCAATTCCAAAATTGTGAGATAAGTTAAATTTTCGTCTACAAAAGGTGAGTATAACAAGATTTATTACTGTCCTGAAAATTTGGGATCGTTAGGTACATTCTAAATCATTTAATTTTGCTCTGGAAAATTGTCATCTGTCAAAATTAGTTTTTATAAAATTTTCCAAAATGTAAGCTATTTTATGGCCATATCTCAATTGAAATGAATTCTTTGAATCATTCGTGAGGTTTAACATCGTTTCTCATAGTTTACCATTGAATTTAATATTGAAAATTTTCCGAGTCATATTGTCACATACATATGGTATATCTTTTTTAGTTCAGGCCAGACAGCGCTTGTGTATTTATTTTTTTTATTTTGAGCACTAATATGTGGTCACTCAAGAGTTGTATTCTTGGTGTTTTGTTCTCTATACAATTCTAATGTACCTCTGCTTATATCCTATTAATATTTAGTCTTTCCTCCATTTATTAAAGTATGGAATAAATTCATTTTAAGTTAAAAAAACAATTTTGAGAAAAAATTCTGATTCAAGTCGGTTTTTGATTTAAATTTAATGTATTTTTATATAACAATGAAATTCACAGGGTAAACCATTTAAGAGTATCGATCTCTTCGACAATTTTTTTATATTTTTGGAAACATCTTTAAATTTTCAATCTAAAAAAAATCAAATATACAGGGTGTGCCATTTAAAAAAATTGTCGATGACATCGTTACTCAAAAATGGTTTAACCTTTCTATTTAATTGTTATGTAAAAATACATTAAATTAAAATCAAAAACCGACCTATCTCAGGATTTTTTCTCAAAATTGTTTGTTTAGCTTAAAATTAATGTATTCCATACTTTATGTACACCCTGTATATTGTTATGTACTAATCTATTTATTTCACCTGCTCAAAATGCTTTTCCATTTTTTCATGCTAAAACAATTTAAATACATTCGTTGTCAAAGGCTCTTACTTTAATACCGGTCCTGTGGTTGAGTTAAAATAAAACTTAAAAATTTATGTGTTTTAAGAGTGTTTATAAAATAACGTTAAGCTTTTTGTAGACATATTAATGGGCAGCTAAGTATCCTTTCTCTTCTCTGCCGCAACGGTGATTTTTATTGGCAACTTTTTTCTCTCTTTTTTAATTAACTGTCTTGAGTTCGTCGATATTATATGAGAATATTGATGTTATCAACATTAAACAACTTAAACATCTTAAACAACCAGATAAGTCACATTACGCAAAACACCTCATTGGTACTAAACACAAACCTACATTTAACAACACAACTGAAACAATAGTGGAAGTATTTCATGTAAGTGACAAGAAAGAAGAACTTGATTTTTCGGAAGAAATATCTAAAATGTCCTCAGTATACGGTATTGAATGAACAAATAAACCTGGCAAGTTCAATTATTTTAGATTACCTTTTAGACTAAATACCTATATAATAATAACCAAAATGTTTTTTAGAAAATATTATTACATATATTGCGCAATGGTGGTTGGTTAAAATGTTTTGATGTGAAATTGTTTACGCTTGTCAAAATCTGTCAATCTTACTTGTCTTCGAAAATGTAACAGTACTGATGAAATCATGGTCAGACAAATAATTTAAAGAAGCCTTTTAGTACGGTAGAAATTTAGATAAGTACAAATTTACTTTTTCATATTTATTTAAATATTTTCTGATTACGGTGCAAATTACTTAAAAAATAAATAGGAGTTAAAGGTAATATTAAAATTGCACGTTAACTTTTAATGATGATTGCTATTTCAGATAATAAATATTTTCTGAAATATGTAGGTACCATGATATCATTAAAGTTACGTTATATGTATTATTAGTTTTTTAATTATTAGGCAATATTTAATCTAATCTAATTGGGAAACTGCATTAATCCTGTTGGTTTGTCTATGATGCAATTTTAATTTATTTTCTCCATACCATTTAGGTTTGGTATTACTAAATCGCGAAAATATGACTTTTTTGAGCTTATTTATGAGACTTGGCTATTTTGGATACAAAATAAATAATTTAGCTTATTTTTTATTTCATTTGTTTGAAATTTAAAAAACATTGAATATCGAGGAGAACCAGTTGAAACATGTCCTTATATCTAATCAAGGTCATTTTCTTTAACGTTTTGTAAAAGTAAGAATATCATAACCCCCAAAAATTTCTTCAACGCCAAAGGAAATTATTTAAAAACTGGATCAGATTCAGCATATATTTTAAAAATAAAATATTTTTTAAAATTGTCTGTGTGAAATGGATATATGGTCCCTAACATGATAGTTTTAACCTAAGGGACTAAGAGAATTGTTACGATCCATCTTGTATATTTTAATATGTTTTAAGAGTACTTAACCTTGACATTGTCTCTATAGTGCAAGATACCTTAAAGCTTCCTAATAAAATTAAATTGATGTCAGACGAAACAGGCACGCTGCATTTTTTAAATAGTTACAATGCATTATAATAGTTAAACATTTATAAACATATCAAAATCTATTTCAGACAACATCTTGCGTTTCGGAGATTTCAGAAATTTCCGGAATTTTCAACTTTTCTCTCAGACGACGCTGTCTTATAAATAAATCATGTACCATATAATTAAATCTTCACTTTTTATTATTTTATCGCTCTTAAAAAATGGATACATTAAATTGTAATTAATATACTGTATTAAAGGGCGTCAGGAAAAATAAATATCACGTACTAAGTCGTTCCTCCTTCCTCTTTGATTCTGAACGAGGGGTATTTTAGGTCTGAGAGTTAGTCCTAAAGTTATTTTACTCGAAAGAAAATGAACTTACAGTAACTTTAAGTACCTACAAAAAGGCCTTTCACGATAAACTTGAAATAACGTTACAAGGTAATGTCTTAGTTTTTTTCCTTCACTTAAAGATAATACTGTGACATTGCTTCCTTTTAATGAATATTGTGCTTTGTGTTAGTTTATTTTTTGTTTGAAATGTAAAAGTAGTTTTGAAATTTGCAATTTCAAGATATGTAGTTAAGTTTGAATCGAAAATGTAAAAATCTGTAAAAGGTGATTTTATCCTTCCAGAGAGCTATAGGCAAATTCATTTATTATCAGCCTACTTCAAACCTACTGAGAGTGTAATAATTATTCGACTCGTGCAATATTTAGATAATTTTAGTCTCTTCTCTTATGAGCAATATGGATTCATAAAAAGGAAGAAAACTTTAGATGTAATAATGTCTTTTAAAAATAAAATACAAGATGCGTTTGAAAACAAAAATTTAACAACATTTACATGTATTATTTTTATGAAGAACGTAAAACTGAATAAAGAATATTATTATTATCTAACATAGTGAGAAAAATAGTAAAAATGTATTCTCTGCTTGCTTCTGTTCATAACTGAATATTGAACTTGTTTTCTTTTATTTGCTAGCTCATCTCATAAAAACCGTTGAATCCGCAAACGATTTGTTCACTGCAAACTTTTTTTCATAAACACATACTTCATATAAAAACAAATTTCTATACTAGAAAATATCTTTAATATACAATTGATAATAAACTATAAATTTGATTAAAATTTAGCTAAACTATAGATTTAGTTAAAATCTAGCTATTCTGCTAAAGAATCGTCACTGTCATCATCATTAGCGGTATTGAAATCAATAATAAGTGGAGGTACATCCTCCCAATCATATATCACTTCACTATCCCACCAATCCTTTATGGTTTTTCAGTTTCCAGAGAATTTTCCGCTGTAGCTCCATTACTTCCTACATTATTATTATAAAAGGTTTTAGGAATACCCTAAATACGTTCAATAGGATTGAACAGAGATTGGTAAGGGGGAGGTCGAAGCATTTTATGGCCATATGTTTCGGCTATTAGCTTCGTATGTTTCTGCTGGTTTATTCCTATAAATATTTTAACTTTTTAAAAAAAAAAAGTTATTATCATCCATGATTACATATTATAAATATATATATATTGTAAATATATAATAATATCTAGGAAAAGCAGAGTTTTCATATTATTTAATTTGTCTGTACTTTATTATTCTTTTTTTATATCAATTTATATTTATACTAAATTTAATGATAAACGTTGTTTCATAGGGACCATGTTCAGGTAACCAGGTCTAAATATCAGCCTTTTTGGAAGCTATTGAAGGTACTTTATTGAAAATCATACTATGATAATTGGCATTGTTCATAATAATTGCAGCTGGTGCTTCTAAATTCATCATCAGCTGATATTCAAACCAATGTAGAAAGGTATCTCTGTTCTTCTCGGCATGGTAATCGTAATCCTGGGATTTTGATGAAAATCATTCAATAAATCCAGACGAAGAAACGGCATGCACTACTATATACTTACAATAAAAAAATAACACTATTTAAATTGTTCTCTTCATTATGCAGATTAAAAAATTGTCCCATCAAGCAATTATAAAAAAATGTGGAAAATGTATTTAAATGGAAAATTTCAACTCTTAGTTTCTTTTTTCTCACACTTTCTTGTTCAGAATATTGCCAGGAATGTCCAACTGTACCATCTTTAAAGATACACGTCTCATTCAAAAAAAAACAAACTGATAAAGTTCTTCTCTTTTCATTTTAATTTATTCGTGTAGAAAATGTACACGTTTTATAGTAATATGTGGTAACTCCATTAAACCACAACGTGGGTCATCATTTTTATATTTAAAACCAATATTTTTTAATACTTTCCATAGTAATGTTGTAGCACCATTAAAAATATTACGATCTTGGAGTTTTTCTTTTGATGTTTTTAGGATTACGTGTTCCTCTGAAAAAATATTTATATTACACGTGGAAACAAAGTTTCAAAAATACTTACTGTTTCTGTACATTTCATAATGTTTCGGATAGCAGTTTGATCAAAAGCATCAATTGGTTTTTTACGATCTCGCTTTTGATTGGCTTCGATATGATTAACCCTTGAAAAACTCAGTTGCAAGGCATCTGCAACTCTCTGAAATGTAAATAATATAATTTACAACAGTATACTGAAGTTTCATAAACCTAATCCAACTTAAAATAATTTTGTTTTAGATAATAAAAATTTCTATTGAAAATACTCATGTGTATACTTACGTCTCTTAATCTCAAAATAGTTTGTTCATTGTCCATTACCTTTTGCTGGGAAGTACTAATTAAATGCTTATGCATTTTAGCCAAAGAAGGGATGTGAAAATATCGATAAAGGCAAGTATTTTGGCAAGATCCATTTGCCAACTTTAAAAATTTAATTTCCCCTGTCCGTTAAGTGTGAATCGCTTTTATTCTTAGTTTTTTTTTGCTATTCTGTTGAATATAAAAATAACTAAAAATGACGTCATTTCAAGTTTATCGTGAAAGACCTATACCTTGTTGAAATAACATCCAGATTACGAATGTTTATTTGTTACTGCAATTGTGGTGCCGCTCCTGTTTATTAATACGAGTGGGATGTGGTTCTGGGGCGGCCTATTTCTCCTTCAAAATTGTGACGTTACTTGGGTTGTTTCCTTTTTTATTATATTGTCCTATTTATTCTTGTTAAATTATGAATTCATTAATTTTAGAAATGCAAATGCCATTTACTGTACAACTTCTCTTGCAGATAATTGTTTTAAATTTTATTGTAACCAAAATATCTGCCAATTGCATTTGAATACGAATTAGAGATTAGCCAATAAAACACATAGAAACATATATTAAACCAGCAGTTTAAAAAATAAACAAGCTCTCTTGTTTTCAACAGTTTTTGTAGAAATAAAACGAATGTTCGACAGTCAGTTTCCAATTTGATAATATTAACTTTTCATAGTTAATTGTTAATTTAATGAGCGACAGAAACCTTATTAATTAATTATTTAGTTCGCTTATTTTGCCAATTTTGTAAAATACCAGCCAATTTTAGATATCCATTTTTTCTGGTTTAAAAATTGAAAATACAACCTTCTTTTTAAACAATACCTTATGACGTAATGGAGATCTTTTTAAGTATAGTCTTAATCTTTTTTCAAATTTGAAAACTAAATTATATCGTCGTTATATTATACCACAGGCTTTGTGTTGTTCATTATCCTTTAATTAATTAGATATTCGATATCAAGAAAAAGGAATTGAAGCCATGAAGATAGAAAAACGATTAGCCAGGGTAAGTAAAGCAGTGCGAGCCCTATAGAAGTTACTAAAATCAAAAATTGTATCAATAGGAGTCAAATTACGTTTATATTCCATAGAAACTAGACCTACTGTATACTAAGGATCTCAAGCATGGAGTATCAACAAAAAAGAAGATAATAAAATAGAAGCAAGGGAACGAAATATTATCCTAAGAAGAATGGATGGGAGAGTTCAAATGAAGAAAAATGAATCGAGAGAAAGCTAAATATCACACATATGATTAGATCTAGAAAACCGAGACCAACCGACCGGAATAAATAGGAATTGATGAGTGTAAAGATAATTCGAAATTGGGGAAGGAAGAAGCAGAAGAAGAGGACGGCAACGATAAAAATGGATTGATATAGTTAACGAGGACTTAAAAATATTAGGAGTTAAAAGCTCAAGGGATAAAACTAAAAACAGGAAGTCATAGAGAAAAATTGTCAACGGACTGGAAGTCATAGACCTACATGGCTTAAAGTAATCCGGATATAAACGGACCACCTTATAACTTTTGCACGCTCTGAGAAATATTTTTATAATTTGTTTGATTATACTAGAAGTAGTTTTGAATCACCTGACGTAAAAACTAAAAATATTTCCGGATTAAGATATAAAAACTGAAAATATATATAGAATACCCTGTACATTTATACATATTTCGATTCTACGGGCTTAAATACAATTTAGACAATTGTCAAATGTCACTTTCATGTTTTTAAATATTATTTTTATATCTAGTTGTCTTGGCCTTATTCAAATTGACAAAAATGAAGCATATTGCCCATATGCCCATATTTTTAAAAGTGATATCTGCTGAAAATGAAAAGAAAATATTTAACAGTGTATTGTGTCTGAATCTGAGAGGATTGATTGTCAGAGTATAATAACTAGATTTTATGGAATTTTTTACTTAATTAAATTAAGTACTAAATTTGGAATTTCAACAGATTAATTTGTTTATTAATTACAATTTTTCAATCTTAAATTTATAGTTTATGTTTGTACGGGGTTACATTTAGTGTTTAGTAGTTAATTCTGTTTAATAATTTTACGCAAAATCTCAGAATTTTAGTTTACAATAAATTTTTGACACAATATTTATAGTGAATGTTTTTCTTGCATTTAGTTACTTAAACAGTTAACTTAGATACACTATAATTTAACACAATATATTCAACAAAGGTCAAAAAGAATAAGAAAAAGAAAATAAAGGCGTAAAGAAATGCATTGTGTATTCAGAAATCGAGAATTTGGCGGCATCCCAGTCGTTCTGTCTCTTTTTATTTCGACGTTTCGCAACGAAACTGAATTTTAAACAGTGTATATTTCAGTACAGCCGATAGTCTGTCAACCAAAAAACGCCTGCTGTAATTTGACAACATGATTGGACACTGAGAATGTTGGAACAGCCATACCAATAAAATAAATTTAGGGAAATCTTAATAATAGTACTAAAGATTAATTACAATTATAGGCACAAGATTACCACGAATTTTTATTAATTTCCTGAACGAAATTCTGAAATGGTAGACGCAGCTTGTGTAACAAATTCCAAACTCCTAAATGTAAGTTACTTTTTCTTTTAATAACAAAAAATATTTATTGATATAGTTAATAGAATTTTGACATTTTAAACGATTATTACTTATAATCGATGTAATCTTTTCATAACAATTTGCATAGTTGGAATAAAAAACGAGTCAAATGTATATATATATATATATATATGTATATATATATTCGAGTCAAATACTTATAATGAAAAAGTTTAAAGGAATGAGATACAAGGTAGTATAGAAAGGACTACAAAAAAAGAAAAATTGAAATGGAGTTCGGAGAAATCAAGTTGAAAGAGAAAGGGTTGTACATTTTAATGAAAATAAAGACTGTATAAATAGAAAGTTCCTGGTATAAACTGAGATGGGAACGCAGATATAAAAGGTGTTCCAAAAACTCTCTATTTTGTTATAAATTTTGTCAGTCAGTTTAATTAACTTAATGGGCATTTTTTGGAAAAAAAGCCTTTTTAATTGGCGCAGTCAGTGGCATACTGAGTAGATCATAGTTTTAGGTTTATTTTTACATTTCATAAAGTTTTCTGAGTAAATTATGTGCTCTTTTCATGGTTTCATAAAACAAGTATTTTTTGAAATATTAGCATTTAAAGAAATGGTTTCACCGAAATGAGGAATTTAATGCATTTAATGCTATTTACACTAAAAATATTGGGATATACTATTTTTTCTTCAAGCGTTAAAATAAAAAATAGGTATCAAAAAATTTCAACCGTTATAGAAATATCTCCTATCTTCTTCTTCTTCTCCGTGTGCCTGTGTCTTCAACGAACGTTGGCAATCATATTGGCTATTATCACTTTGTTAACAGGAGCTCCTAATAATAAAGAAGTACTTGCCGTATTGAATCATTCTCGTAAATTACGAAGCCAGGATATTCTTCCCTCTATTTTGCCCTCTATAATGAATTGGAGGGTATGATAACGCTCGGGGTGTCGCACTACACGAGCAAAATATTCTAATTTCCGAATTTTAAAATTCTGATTATTTCGGGTTGCTTATGGAGACGATGTAATATTTCTTCACTGCTAACCCTGTCAACTCAACATACGTGACATAATCTGCGGTACACCCACATTTCAAAGGCTTGCAATTTTTTCAATAACGTATCTGTCAATATCCAACTTTCTATTCTATTTAGAAGAGAGAATATGTAGCATCTGGTAAACCTTCACCTAAGATCTATATTGATGTTTCGGCTACATAACATTTTCTTTATTCGGAAAAACACCGTTCTAGTTTTCTCTATACGAATTTTGATCTCTTTACTCATATCCCAATTGCTGTTTAAATTAGAGCCTAGGTATGTTTATTTGCTCAAGCGGAACACGATAAGTTGTAATCACAGAAGCATTTACTGGTTGTATACTGACACTCACATACATTAGTTTTTTGAAATGTTGAGCTTTAAACCATACTCATCGCATGTACTAGTAATCCTATCGCACAACAACTGTAATTCTTCTAGGCTAACAGTGTCGTTCGCATATTTCAAGTTATTAGTGTTCGCTTCATTTATTTTGCTCCTGCCATCGAAACCATCAAGAGACGTACTCAAAGTATAGGTTAAAAAGTAATGGTGACATAATGCACCCTTGTCTTATACCCCGTCGAATTACCACTGTTTCTAACACGTTTTGGTTAATCTTAAAGTTTGGCTGTTGATACCAATAAAGGTTTTTAATTATTCGAAGGTTTTCCGTCAATTTATCTTGTTTGACTTTATCGAAAGCTTTCTCAAAGTCTATAAAGTACATATAAACCGGGTGGTCGACATTTCTGCACCTTTGGACGAGCACTTGGATACAGAATAATTCTTCTCTGATTTCAAGGTTATTACGAAACCCAAATTGCGTCTCGCTGATTTGTTACTTCTTTTATCTTTTTATATTCATTGAAAGCATCATGTCTCTTTTGTAATTCTTTAATCTCTTTGCATTTGTTTTCGTACCACGTCTCGTATATTTCATCTGATTTTTTATTAATAGTGTTGTATTTTTGTTGGTTTTGATTTTTAAATGTCCCTTCTTTCCTCTATTAATTTTAAAATATCATCAGTCATCCATATCTACTTTTTGTATGCAGTCATTGATATTTTAGATGTTATTTCTTTCACTATATTTTTAAAAATATTCCAGTGATCTTCGACAGCTTAATTGAGTGATTTATCTTCTTCAAATTTATTCACTAGAGTACTCACAATTAGATAATGATTTTTTTGCAGGTAGTCGACTTTTAACTTTTGGGGAGGTTGGTGTCTTTTAATATTTTTTAGTCTCAAGTCTCCGACCAGGAGGTTATGGTCTGAGGGGACATGGGCTCCAGACATAGTCTTGACTGCTTTTTACTGAATTTCGATATCGCTCATTAATAGCGATATAATCAATCTGGTTTCTAACTGGGTTGTTAGGTTTGTCGACTGGTCCAAGTATACAACCTTAGTTTAAGTAATTTGAAAAAGGTGACTATAGAGTAAGCAGTTAATTTAATTGTCAGATGAGAAATGACAAGTAATGTTAAGTGTTCTAGGAAATCTTTGATTTGAAGAGTTGCGTTAACGATTTGAAAATAAAATAAGATTTAAATAAATAAAAATATTATTACATAATATATTTATTAAACTTAGTATTTTGTAAAGTGAAAAAATACTCAACACTAACTTGCTTGATTATGTACGATGTATGTTAATTTGGAAGCTTATAGATATTCCTTGAAGAATAGTTATTAGAATTTGTTTTTATTTATATTCTTAGATTTTATTGCATTTTTAATATCCACTTGTAATATGAAATCATTTCTACTATGACAGAACTAATAAATCAAGGTTACATTGATCTTTTTTCTTTAATCCGTTGATATGGTTACTTTATTGTACTAGTAATAAAATGAATAGTTTTTTGTACTAGTACAATATTAGGCTATTTCTACAAAACGTTTAACATGACTTTACTTATTTAAACTTAACAGACATGATATTTTTATTGTATTTTTTTTATGGTAATAAAGTTGTTCTATTAATTCTATTGCTATAAATAATTTATAAATTCTATTAACTAAGTGAGCAAGTGGCCTTTTTATAGACGATATTATATTTTAATTTTGTTTAGTATTTTCCATTAGATTTGTTTAACTATGCTGATTTGATTAGAAAAGGAAAATAAATAAAAGACCTAGGTAAAACATTAATTTATTGAATTTAAAAAAGATTATTGCATTGAATTGTTACATATTAGGATAGACACCGTTACTAAAATGATCCCAAAATTCTCTTAATTTTCAAAATCGGTTATTTACAATTAAATTATCCGGATTGTAACGCCTTCTATATTGGCCAGACATTATGAAATTTTAACATAAGTTACTGTGAAAACTTACGAGCTTATAAATTAAATCAACCAGATAAGTTACATTACGCAAAACACCTCATTGACACCAAACACAAAACTACATTTAATAACTCAATTGAAACAAGAGTGCAAGTACTTCATATAAGTGACAAGAAAGAAGAACTTGATTTTTTGGAGGAATATTAAATAAAGAAAATATCCTCAATATTCAGCATTAAATGAACAACTAAACTTGAGATGTTCAATTATCTTAGATCATCTTTTGAAGTAAATAATACTAACCACATATATTTTTAGAAAAAGAAGAATATTGCTTAATAATGATTGGTTGTCTGGTACATGAACTTATTTACGTTTTAAAAAGATCTGTCAAACATCTTTCTGACGGGAAAAAACGCAATTGATCAATTCAGAGTCTCGGAAAGGGATTTCAAATAATATGTTCTTCCTTCAAATTTAAATGGAGTAACTTAATTATATTTTTTACAAATTAGTCTTAATGATATTTTGGATGAATCACCCGTAGGTAATCTGTGCGAGATGGAAAACGTTTAATTTGAAGATTTGATAGAGTTAAGCTCCTATTTCATAGGATCACAGTCAGTCGGTGAGTACAAAAAAAGATATTAAATAAACCGGCAGCATGGTTTGGATCTTGTAGTGGCTGTTACACTCACTCTCCCGCAGTCCGTATATAATGCCGGCTTGGGGGAATCAAGGGGCGTTACTATGGTAACGTGATTCGACCAATCAGCGGTCCCTTTATTTCATAGCACACTATTTCTGACACTAGAACGCCCGGCATACACAACGATCAAAATATGAGTTCAAGTTGAACAAAGACCGCGGGTGAATGCCGTCATGCGAATAATGTAAAGGGACCTTTTAATATTAGAACTCCTACCAACAAATTTAATTTTGGCGAAGGCGATTTCATGGTAATCACAATATAATATGTATACACAGGGATCAAAATGCGTATATCTACATTTTTTTAAATATAATAAATATTACACGATAAGGTATTTTTCTTCAAGCGTATAATTAATACTACATTAATTATATCATTAACACATTTTATAGAAATAGCTTTTTACTTTACAACTACAAATATTTTTAATTTTTTTACTAGTGTATAAAAAAGTAACCATAACAGCGGATAAACAAAACAATATTTAGAGTTGAGTATTTTACCATTTTACATATATACTGCTCAACAAATGAACTGGATAATTGCAAAAATCCTGAAATTTACATTTAAAAGAAAACGTAGTATATTATCAATAAATACCTACTATTCACAGCGAATATTTTTTGCATCTTTATTGGTTTTTAGCGATGCTCTTATCTCTTTCAAGAAAATAAGCAGGAATGTTGTTTAAAAATCTTAATGTATCAGTTATGCAGAAGAGTGTGTACTAATTTAATACTGTTATTATTAACACTAATTTTGTGTATTCGCTTGAAGAAAATGCCATTAAGACGGTTAGAAACAGTGCAACTCCAGCAATTAGTGCGTTGGATAGAGGAATGTTTGCCTCAAGAAGAAGTCGCCATGCGGCTGAATGTGTCTCAAAGTGTCGTAAGTCGTGTATGGAATCGGTATTTAGCAACTGGATCTGCAGCGTAAACACATGGAGGAGGACGAGAACGAGCTACAACTCATGCTCAATACCGCTTCATAGTCCTGACTGCAAGAAGAAACCGAACATTCACGGCTTCAAGAATTAGCAGCTTGTTTAGACAAGCTACTGGAAGAGAGAATTCTGGTCAAACTATCAGAAGAAGGTTTTATGCATGTAACTTGAGAGCTAGACAACGGACTACACACCCAAGCCTGACGGCGGAGCAGCGTACATGCCGATATCGGTGGGCGAGAGAACATAGTCTTTGGACTTTTCAAAATTGGAGACACTGCCTCTTTACTGACGAGTCCAGATACGTGTGATGGTCGAATGTTAATATGGAGAGAAAGAGGACAGCGATACAATAAAAATTTAATGGCCCTAACAACTCTTTTTGGTGGTGGATCAGTTTGCGTCTGGGGAGGCATATGTTATAATGGTTGCACTAATTTAGTGGTCTTAATTAATGAGACACTGACTGCCATACGATATCGCGACAGGGTTGTAGAGCTGATAATTATACCGTTTTGTGCTGCAATAGGTGAACGATTCGTTTTCATTGACGATAATGCCCGTCCTCATTGTGCGAGAATTGTAAACGATCGCATACAATATCATGGAATTACAAGAATGGAGTTGCCACCATGTTCACCGGATATGAATTGTATTGAACATGTTTGGACCGAAATGTCTAGGCGATTAATCCGGATTCAAGAGTCTCCTCAAACCTTAGAACAGTAGGCTAATGAGTTCCAGGCAATTTGGGAAATCATACCTCAGGAATTTATCAATAATTTAATAATTAGCCTTCCAAATTAAGTGACAGCACTAAGGCGGGCAAGGGGAGGTCCAACAAGATATTTATTTTTTTAATAGGGATTTTGTGAATTGCCCAATACAAGAATTTTTTATTTTGTTACTTTTCAACTTATCAGTTTTCTTATAATTGTTAAATTTTGCATTGAAGTTTTTTTTCTTTTATCTTCTGGGTTATAATAATGAATTAATAAAATAGTTTTTATTTTACATGATTTTCTACTTTATTTTAAATTATTGACAAACAAAATACAAAGTTTTAAAATATCCACTTCAATTGTTGGGCAGTGTATTTAAAACTTATTTTATTTTCAAATCGTTAAGGCAACTCTTAGCAGACTGATTCTTACTTCAACTCTCGCATACTTTTTCTTTTTTTATTTACCATAGAGCACAGAACAATAAGAATCTCAAAAATTTCATGAAACATCAAAACATTACTTGATAATTCTCGTCATTCAATGAAATAAGTAACCTACTTCTTCTATTAAAATAAAGTAAAACAAAACACTACTACGAGATGTTTTCATTTTTTGGCTAGATAGGACATTTCTATAACAATTAAAGTATTCTTTTTAATACATATTTTATTTTAATATACTTGAAAAAAAAATTGTAAATGCAGATATGTTACTCGGATTAGATGATTCATTATGTTTCTCCCAGTATTCTGGGCACAAAAAATAATGTTAGCTTCTACTCCTAATTGTTAATAAGAAATGGTTAGTTAGAATGTGTTTCCAAAGACTGCTACTGGCTAAAAGTAAAGTGAAATTTTAAGAACTGTAATAATTGTGAAAAGTTAAATTTTTAGAAAGAGTAAATATCAATTAAATTTTTTCGCATTTAAAAAATGATTTCTCATAATTCATATCAATTTAGAAATCAATGACGTTCTGTAATAGTGTTTTTTTTTGTAGCAACGTTGGAATGAAAAAAAATCAATACAAGTGGAACCACGAGTAGCGACTTTTATTATTCTAACCCAGTAACAGACTATATTTTCTCCACGACCACAAATGTATTCGATTTTTTACTCATTATTTTATTTTTAATTAAAATTTGTTATTACGACGCTCCCATTTCCATCTGACATTGACATCCATGGCTATCAATATTGTTTAGAATGATTACGGAATATTAATTCTGTCATTTGTCTTAGAATGAAAATACATGTAAAACACTAAAACACACAAGTATTTCAGAATAAATATTCTATCTCAAGAGTGAGAATGTTTACATTATATTATTAAAAATGAATTTGAAATTAATAATTTCCACTAATGGTCGTGGAAAAATCTATTTAGGTACGACATTCCGTTATAGATTTTTGATAAAGTACAGTATTTAACATATTATAATAGCTATACCTGAGTAAGTAAGGTAAAAACAGTTTTCGTCACTATAAGGAAATAACGCAAAAGAAAGTTATTTGTAGAAGCACTGCATTCATTTTGCTTATTTTATAGTGAAAGTATTACACACTATTTTTGTCATACTAGTTTTGTAATAAATAAACCTTATTTTTGTTTATATCGTTTAGTTTTCTTTAGAGTTCCACGATATGCAATAAAAGGTTTTTGTTTTCGCACACATGTTGCACACTTATTATATAACTATTGGTGGCACTTCATACATGAAATACCAATTAGGAACATTTAACACAACTTTTTTTGTACCATTTTCTTTTTATTTATTTTAATATCTTCTTTGTCAACTAGTTTCCTTTTCTTCTCTTCCTGTTTTCTTTGCTTTTGTACCATCGTGTCTTCTTTTTTCCTATAATAATTTCTCCACTTTTTACATGTAACCACTGATGGTACTTTTTCTGGTTTTCTTTGTCAAACTTTTGATTTTATTTCAGGCTACATTAAAACATTTTTAAATAGAGACTCAATGTTGTCTGAGCTAAATTGAAAATTATTATTGGATGACATTGGTCTTGTCGACATTGTAGGTGTTACGTCACTTCAATGTTTTGTTGTGTGTGGGTTTCTTTAAGTCTTTCCTCTTACTGTTCGCACCTTTTTCTGTTTTCATAATTTCAGTCTCAAGCTGTAGCTATGATCTATTTACATTAATTGAATTTTCGAATATTGATTCAGCATCGTTACTTTCCGTTTTTTTTTCTATTGTTGAAATTTTTATACTGATATTGTTTTTCCTGTCCCATCACTAATTTCTTGCTCTCATCAATGTCACGATGTAATAAACCATCTTAAAATATATATATATATATATATATACTGAGTGTCCCACGACGATTAAGACAAGTAATATATCAGAATTGGGCAGTAGTAGAGAATTATAATTTTGGGGGTGTAAATTAGAGCAAATGTTGCATCTTTTCTTGTTATTGTGTTACCCAATGAGGTATTTGTTTTTGGTCACGTGACGTCGCATTCAAAATTATTAATGGGACAACCTGTATATTTGTGCCTTTCTGTATTCCTCCCGATAAAACAATTCCAACAAACTAGCACACTTGGGGTCTAAAGTGATTAATTCAAGTGCTACACGTACTTAAACGATTGTAAGTTAAAAAATTCATAATTGAATCCCTTGTAATTTTCGGCAATCTTACATTCGTACGTAATGATTAAGACAAACCAATATTATAATTTTTAATAAAAATTCAAATTAACTGTCACAAAAAAAACTTACAATATTAAAGGAGATGTTCAAATCGTAGTGGTACAATCGTTTAAGTACCTGTAGCTCTTGAATTAATCACTTTAGACCCCAAGTGTGCTAGTTTGTTGGAATTGTTTTATCGGGAGGAATACAGAAAGGCACAAATATACAGGTTGTCCCATTAATAATTTTGAATACGACGTCACGTGACCAAAAACAAATACCTCATTGGGTAACACAATAACAAGAAAAGATGCAACATTTACTCTAATTTACACCCCCAAAATTATAATTCTCTACTACTGCCCAATTCTGATATATTACTTGTCTTAATCGTCGTGGGACACCCAGTATAAATTACTAATTTTCTAAAGATTATACCAACTTTGATACAGTCCGGAACCGTCAGCTACTTCTTTCACACCTCGTGCAACAGTAATGTCGAAAGCCAAACATTTTCTGCTTTCTGAAATGTTATTTAAGACAGTATAGTCAGTATAGCCATTTCGGTTTGAGAATTAAAAAGGAAAAATCCATTTTTTAATATACTGCTGTCACTATTTATCAATTTTAAAATATAGTTTAAGACTGGACAAAAATTTTCATTTTTTAATCGTATACCAGAATGTTCATTTCTTCCTTTGTTTCTTTTTTCCACGCCGCTTTAAGAGGAAAGAGAGTTACATTTATCGGTTGTCAAAAATGAGTCAAATTGGGGCATGGTGTACTAAGATCTATTTGCTTGTCTGTACAGAAGTCACTTAGTGATAAAGTAGAAGTGGGAAACGTGACCATGTAAAAAAACTATTATTGAATACTCAAAATTATTTACTATGAGCCAGGGGTAAAACACTATTGTGAAGTATTCAAAAAAGTCTGAACGATTATCAAACCAGCCCATAAAGGCTGGCCAGGTTTAGTTAAACATTTAGGAAGTCTAGAAATTTATTAGGATCATTGATGGTGCGAATTGGCAATCAACATTACCCAATAATAATGTGGTAATATTATCTTTTTTGTCAAAATGAAAATTATTGTGAGCATTTTTATGACCTCTCCTAACTAATACTTTATTACCCGAAGGGCATAAAAAGAAAGCTGTTTCATGGCAGTGGAAAACTCTGACCAGAGTTCAAAACAATATCAAATAAATTTTTGGAATTTAAGATCATCGATTTCATTAATGTTCTTTCTTGTAACTCCAGCTTGCGTCCTCATTAAATTTTAAGCCACAACATGCTCAGTTAGTATAAAATATAGTCTCAAAAATTCTTGGTACCTATGTTTTCCGGGTGTTTTGCTTGTACAGAGCGTTTCTCGTTTTTTACTTTTTGAACAATATTTGGACACAGTGCTTTCTTCTGTTTAATATTAAACATGTGGGCATTTTTCTAACCCTTGGGGTTTTACCTTTATATTTATCGGATAGGGTCATGCGCAGCACATTAAATTGTTCCATGCTGTTGGACAACATTTATTGTATTTTCCATATTGATTTCTGATAGTGATTTCGGGGCACCTTTAGGTAAAAACATTTAAATAAATTCAGTATTTAAACTCAGAGTTCAGTTTTTTGAAACAAAAATTCAATAAAAAATTAGGATTATTGTACTCTGTTTTTAATTAATTCATAATTCGCAAAACAAAAATGTGTATCTAAGTTCATGTGCCATTTGGAATATTACACCAATAAATATTTGAAGGAGCAACTAAATGGTTTCCTAAAGTCAATTACTTATAATTGATTCACATACTGAAGATATGATGAATACTAATTCCATGCCCATTACCGACTACCTTACTATGATGATTATAATGCCGGATATTTTATATTTTCGTTTAATACTATTATGCAAAGTGACTAAGTAACTTAATTCTCATTTCACACAGTTTATGAATAACATATGTTTTCTTAATTTTAACAACCATCAAAATATGAGGTTCTTATTTTTTGCTACAAAAAGTAAGTAGTTTAATTGTAGGACCTGGTCCAGTTTTGATGTTAATTTTATAAAAACTAACTGTTAGTTATAAGCATTTATTTAATGCAAGCGGTGCACCAGGCTGCTAGGGATAATCTCGATTATTCCTTTGCGAAACGAGTATTTCGCAATTCCAATTCTATTCGTGAAAATTCAATTTTTCCACTAATTAACCTTACCATTTCATTCATTGGAGGAAAATCATACAAGAGCTGCTGCTTTCGGGATAGACACACAATAACATTTAGAATTCCGAAAGTGGCATTATTGCTTTTTAAAATATTCCCTATGCACTTTTTTATGCCAATAAACCAGTTTTCATAATATTTTCCAATCTGAAGTTGGCATCCTCATCACTGTATTTGTAAACGAATCAACTGAATTTTCTGGGGCTTGCACATGTTGACCACGCATTGATTTTTCATTTTTATAAATGAACGAAATACATGGCTGCGTCACACCTTTTTGTTGTTAAATTGTGTGTTCAATTGTTCGTTGACCTGTGAGCGGGGCTTCTTGCATTGTCCTGGTGCTGAATGACGTAACTAACATCTTCTATTAACTTTCTTATGTAAGAGAAAACTTCTGGTAAACAAATAGTTGTGTACCACTTGGCATTCACTGTTCTAAGATTTTCTAAAGGACAATAGCTACATGCTTAGTTTTTGACACAAAACAAGCAATCATTTGCTTCGAAGCTCTCCGACTTTGAGTAATTTTTGTTGGCTTTGCTTCATTTGAAACATAAAAATATTGATGTGTTGTTTTTTTCCAGTTTATAAGAATATACCAACTTTTATCACCACTAACGATATCGTAGGACGTACCTGAGTTGAATCGTTTAAGTGTTTCTTTGCACCATTTGACTCTGAGCTGTGTTTGATCTTCTGTTAAATTACGCGGTATCCATCCAGATCACATTTCTCTTACACTTAAGTAATAATGAAAAATTTGATTAATCAATGCCTAAATAAGACTGACCTATACGACAGCATCAAAGTTTTCTACCCTTTTTGAGGTTGTTTGTCGACCTTTACGAAATTTAACACTAAAACTGTTTCCACGAAATTTGAATTCTTAATACCATTGAAAATTATTGTACTTAATGGTGCCTTCTAGCCAAAAGCAGTTTTTAGATCATCCAAACATTTTTTCACTTTTCTTTAATCGAAAATAAAACAAAATCTTTTCTCGAAAATGCTCGTGATTTAAATCCATAGTTTATTTTCGATTCGTTAGTTTAAAATTAAATTGTACTCGAACAGCATTATTAAAAAAAAAGCCTAATAAAATCTAAAATAAATATATGTGTAAGTATATTTTTATATCTTTTACTGTTTCTCCTTTGTTTGTCTTTTTCATTGCTTAGCCAAAATTTTATGCCAGTCCTCTACTTTATTCACAGTCGAGTGGGCATAATGGGCTTTTCAAGAAAACATTTCTTGTTAGAAATAAATATCATTCTATATAAAGTTGAGTTTCCTTTATTTTATACGTGTCCTGTGTATTCGCTTTTAGAGATATAGTTGAAGATCGTCTTTTTGGTTTTTTATTATTAAAAAAGTGATAAAATTATGTTAAATTAAATTTCATTGGATCTTGATGGCCCAACAGTGTAAGACATTATTGAAATTATACCAATAAATGCAGAAAATAATTCATCAACACTTTATTGTTTAGACAGCAAATAACTTGCTACACTAAGCAGTAACATCCTTAGAAAGAAAAAAGGAAATATAACTTAAATCTAGTTTACGCTTCTTCATGTAATTAATTTTTGACAGAGTGTACGTAAATTTTTTTGCAGTGTATAAACAATATCGCTGATTCGATTAAAGTATAAACACCGATCATTTTCAAGAAACAACTGGTAAACTTGGAAAAACGTTTTTTATGAGTTTTATGTGTTCATATCTGACTTTGGTTAGTGTCGTTGGTTCTGATAAGAGGTTCATTCGTTTGATTATTGGTTTCCAAGTATATTACTTGATTGACTATAGACATGATCATGCTAGCTCCCAACGACTTGGTAATAAGACATTTATACAAAATAATAAATGTCTAATAACTTATATATGTTTTTCTCTAAATTAATATTCAACACTTTGCACTAAATATGTCAGATTAGTAAAAGTTTATTTATCTGATTTAATGATTTCTTTTCAAACAAGCACTAACACTCTCAATTAATCTTCTTAGGAATGCACTCCTAAAAATTAAATGAAACACCATTAGTTGAGTCGCATTGCTAAATTAAAATTATCTCATTCATCGGGTCTGTTTAATTCTCAGTTTACGGAGCCTTCGATTAGTAGATATTTAAAATCGAAAAATGAGCATACCTGTGGCTGTATTTTGGGACCTTGGCACTCGTAAATAGACAGTCAAGAATGTAGTAGTCGGCACAAAGTTGACCGTCAACACGGGAATTGTTGAAATATTTTCAACTTTTTCTTATTGTCGTGGGAAAACCGCCAAACGTACAGGAGCATAAGGTTCTTGGCCAAAATATATACATATAAAAATTTAAATCGTAAATGTGTCTTACATATTTATTAAGCATTAAGAGTTGCTAATTATTCGCCGATATACATTATTAAGAGTTCTGGAGTTCTGGTGATAGGAGAACAAGAAAATTTTATGTTCGAGTTTAAATATATTTTAATGTAGGTATAAAATAAATAAATAGAACGAATGACGAATATCGAAATTTATAGAAAATATTTGTAGGACTTATAGTTCCCGAGTATAAATTATTTAAATTTTTTTGCAGAAAAACTGATTCACTTTCTACGCCACTTTTATTAATAGAAGGAAGAAGGAAGGTGGTAAAAGTCATTCAGAAAGTCACTTCATGAAAAAAATTGTAAACTTTAGAGCTCATTTTATGTCAATTTGATGTAAATCAGTATATACAAAAATGTCTCTTTCATAAAGCAGCTAGAAGTCTTTAAAGAGCCGCGCTCTAACCATCGGTTTAATTCAAGTAACTTGAAAATGAATTCCTTTATTAAATGAAAATTATTTGTACATTTATTTTTTGAAATGTACCCAATCAAATTTCTTGGTAAGATTTTTTAATTGTACTTGTAATTTTTTTTGTCTCTCAAAAATCGTCATCTATAATAATTGAAAAAAATTATTTGTTCGTCAATGAAAACGTATGCATAGAGACATGAAAATTTCAAATATTTTTTTTTCGAAAACGGTTCACCGTAGAGACTTTTACAAAAAAAGTATTAAATATCGTGTCAAAAAAAGCGACATTTTGATAGAAAAAAATATGAATAAAAATAAGCAATATCCTACCCAAACGGCCAGCTTATGACTACATTTATAAAATTGTATTATATATATATATATATTATTTAATTAGATATATTCCAAGAAATAAAAATAACGAATTTTGTCACTAGAAACATTTTGAAGTAATTTAAATTAAACCAATGTTATAGCACCGTTTTTAATGAGAACTAAGCTCCCTTAGAAAGCATTTATAGATAAGATGATTTGCATCAAATCGACATAAAATAAGTTCTAGATTTTATAGTTTTTTGTGAAGTGATTTTCTGGACACTCTGAGAAGTATCTCTTGTCCGATAACGTGACCCCTACAATTTTTTTTTAAATGGGATAACCGATATAATATTGGTTAAATCTTTCAAAAGCAAATTCAACCATATCACACTTGTTATAATTCTATTCTGCAATAATGATAAAATGAGCCATTTACTTTTATTAAATTTATTAAAGCAAGATTTTGCACCCCAATGTTGGCTTCCAGTTCAAATTTAATAAAAAAAATTGCCCATATTATTATTACTGCACAATAAAATCATGACAAGTGTGATATGGTTGAATTTCTTTTTGAAAGATGTAACCAAAATGTAATATTATACGGGTTGTTCATTTAAAAAAAAATTTGTTTGGTCACATGACCGGAAATGAAATTTTATAATAAATAAGAGTATCAGTTTCGACTGTTGTTAGCTGCCAAATTTAATACTTGTCATGTGAACAGTTTTTGAAATACTGGACTATCAAAACGTCGTGGGACGAAGAGTTTTGATTAGAAGGATGCAGTTGTAGGTCAAATATAAAATTTTACCACAATAGGTTGCAGATAACGCTGATTTTAAATATAATATTTTAAGGAATGATCTACTTTCGGTTACACCGGAAGTAACTACTAACTCACTTATTTTTAATAGAACATGGTTTTTTTATTTTATTTTTAAATTCTACTTCAAAATTTGAGAAAATTTTATGAACCATGACCTATAGCATATATTATCAGTTTCTGAGATATTTCAATTTTTTTGAATTTTTTGAGAGGAATGCAAATAAATCACGATATTCTTGCAAACAAAAACGCTACTAACTTTATATTAGTGGCTCACGTGACATTCAAAGGGGAATTCAGCACTGAAAACGAAATTAACGAGGAAAAAAATATTCTATAAATATGGTGTTTAATAGATACAACTAAATTACTTACAAATCACACTTAGGGCGGGTTGTAACTCGGTTGGTTAACAAAGTGGTCATGGGAACATTGGTTAACCTACGGTCAATAACTCAATCAAGTTCAGTATAATTCCATAATATCATATTATTCTGACAACTGGTCACGTAACTACCAATTTTAAGTAGTAAGTTCTGCTGCGTTAGTTCTTCTAAATGTCATTGACATATCTCAAAAATTGTTTTGTTGTGTGTTTATGTTTGAGGAACGACTATTACGACTAGTTAGTATCTAATACATTAATAATTTCTCTTATTCCGTCTATTAAAAGTTGAACTGTTACTTTCGTTAACCTAAATATTTGTCCGAATTCTTCATTATTCCATTTAAAAAAGGGATTATCTCTAGGCCAAAAATTACTGAGAGAAGTAGGAAATGCTACCATTTCAACAAGCTCCAAAAAGTCCTCATCATCAATAAGCAATAATAAATGAAATCCAAATCTATCATACCTGCTATCAAAAAGTTTCTTTCCTCAAATGTGACGTATGGACAAAAACTAATTTTGTTATTCTGTATTCTGAACCATAGTTAAACCTTCAAAATGTGCAGGTAAAATGATCAGTAGATAACCATGGTGAACTTGAAATGTATGACATTGATCAACATTGACTTTTCGAGTTCATACATTAAGGTTTTCCTCAAATATAACAATGATCTCTGCCTTTGTTTCGCTTTCTTTCTTAATTTTTCGTATTGTCCCAATTCTTGCGAGGTCTCAACATAGTTGCAACAGCAGTATTCGAATATGCCAAAAGATAAAGAAATGAATGGTCGCCAAAAATGTTGGCGTTTTTTGTACATAAATAACACTTGTTTGTAGTTTACTTGTACCGCTTTAATATGTTTATTTATATTAATTAACTACCTTTGTCACTCAGCCAAAAGCAAATTTGAAAATCATCGTCGATTTAGATTAATTGAAAATATGGTATATTTAACTGGAATTCATAATATAACTATACTGATGATGATCTGTTATGAAGACAGAATACGTACTCAAGTCAAAGTTGTTCGATTCTTTAAAACATAAATTTCATGAATTTAGCAAAATTGAAGAGCAGTTTGGAGAAATTGGATGTGCACGACAAGTTTATAAGCACGCTTCTTTTTTGGACGAAGAAACAAAAGCAGATGTCATGCGGAAAATCCGGATACATCTACTCGATAAGTCGCATTGGAAAATAATATTAGTCATTCTTCCGTAGCACAAATACTAAAGAAGAATAAAATGCATCAGTATATACATAGAAAATGTTTTGTTTTCGGATATGTAAACGTCAGTCGTCAGAATTTTCGCAGGTATTAATGGAGTTCACATCGTTGGCCCATTCTTTTGAATGAGAACATCAATGGTGCAAACTACTTGGCTCTTCTTCAAAATCGTCACTACCTTCAATGAAAAATGTTAAACCCAATAGAAGAAATCCACACCTTTATAGTGTCTTTCCAAATCATTAGATTGGAAGTAAGAATAGGTAAAATGTTCAGCGAGGTCACCAAATCTTAACCCTCTAGGTTTTTTCTTAAATACTCCTATTTGCAAATATAGTTACCTTACATTCACTGTGTATAATATTCAGCATAATTTCTGTAAACAGAATTGTAATTAAGCCGTTATATAGAGAATTAAAAACCCTTTCAAATGAGCCACTACTCGACCCCTATTTCCATTATCATTTTTAGCAGCACTTCCCCATCCTAATTTATTTATTTTAGCCCACCGTTTTTGTTGCGCTGTGTAGTATTGAATTATCGTGTTGCAGAACAATGCCTTTACTGTTGACAATCGCTGGACATTTTTAAATTAAATATTGATTTTTTCTCTTATTCCAACCTACAATTATTCCGAAAATACTTCACCAAATACACAAAAACGCCTTTTTGAGATATAAACCTGCTTAGCAATAGTTTTTGGCTTTTTGTTCGGAGAGATCCATTGAGTTTTTCATTTCGGATTATCATAGAAAACTTATATTACATCTACAAGCAATCAAAAAACGCTCCTGTATTGTAGTGTTGAAATAATAAAATGCACGTGATGGATCAATTGGCTTTTTTTTTTGGCCCAGACTATTTGACAATTTCTTTATTGTCTGACATTGATTTACCTCCACTTCCGCCCGTAGCACATCATTGTCTAAAGTTGTTTTTCTTCCTAATTGGTACATGTCCAAAAGTTCAAAATTAGCTAATTTGAATTTGCAAAACCTCCTTTGGCATTCATGAACATTTAATGCAGTTGAATAAACATCGCAAATGTATTTGGTATTAGGTTAGCCATTTCACACAAAATTTGGTGACAAAAGGCATTTTTAATTATCTGCAAGTAAACAAGTACTTTTACCAAAAAAATAATTGCACGAGTTATTAGCTGATAAAAGACGAGTTAATTGGTATGTATAAAAACGATATTACTTTTTAGTCCTCAGTATATTTTATTATAAGTATTTTGACGCAATTCTTAATATCTTTAATAATTAATAATCTAAACAATGATTCATTGCAATAATTTTTTATTCTATTGGTTTTAGAAACATCAGCAAAGATGTTTCGATCCCTCGTGCAAAGGATTTTCGGATTTAAATTTCGTATAAATTATTTTTAGAAATATTAATACATTCATTTGCATTTAAAGTATGGCTTGAATTATTAAATGTATATGTAAGGTGACTATTGAAAAATTAAACAATTTATATCAAAATAATTTTAGAGCTCCGAAAAACAAACTGTGTCGGTGACAAAAATAAATCCAACTCGCACACGGGTTCACTATAATTGCCCTTTGGGACGAGTCGTAACATAAATCTGTCGAATGGTCTTTGGTATGCCATCATCTAAATGTATTTTCATTCTGTACGCAAATAGACAATTACTAACATTTAACTTGAACATCTCACGTACCTTGGAATCGCTACCGGATAATTATTTTTATTCATTTGGACGTAAGTATGAATTATTTTAATTAGGTCGTCTCAAGTACAGGTATTGCGTGCACCTCTTTAATGTATATCACAAGTTAGCAAGGTATGTTTGGAATTTTAAAATATTTTCAGTCCATCACAATTTTATATTTACTTTAGGCTAATTTTTAACCAATATAAAAACATTTTCATTAAAAGTAGTATAAAAAAAATGATTAGGGCAATTGGTTCTTATTAGACTTCTATTATACCTAACATTAAATTTTTTTCGATATTGCCTTAAGGGAAAAATTAGTTACTCTATACGTACTTAATACAATAATTTTTCTTTAAAAATGGTAAAAACTAAAAAGTGTATTAACCTCCTTATGTCGTTCAATGAAAGAGTATATAGATCTTCCATCTGCCAAACATTTATATCCTTATATGTCAATAAGCCACACATTTCATAATTTAAGTTCTCCATTAACTAGAATAAGGATAGGTTTCTTTGTAGTTTGTAGTCTGTTAGTAATTCAACGATCAACCGTACTCTAGATTTGTCCAGGAACCACCTGGATTTTAGTTGTATTCGAGCGACAAATTACTTGCTTTGGCTGCTTATATCCCCAACTTGCTTCCCATGTCTCACGGAAACCAATCTCATTACTCACCATTACCCTCTGGCCTGATATTCAGAATCGCGATCGTTTTTTAATAAACGCGTAAACACTCTGGAATTTTTGCGGCTCGTTCTTATGTTATTGATGAGCTGAACTAGCCGGAGGATTAAGAAAAGTAGTTACTTTCTACTTTCTTTATTAAAATTATGAGCGGGAACTATAAAATACAAAACATTGGTAAAAAATGAAACTAAAGTATTGTGATAAAAATATAAACAAAACTGGCTGAGCGAGAGAAAACAAGCTGTGCGTTATTGAGATTTATTATCAGTATATTGGAAATATGGTGGAGTATATAATTCTATTTTCATTGACCTCTCAGCCTCCACCAAGAGTCGTGATTGATATTACATATCTCAACAATAAAGATTATATATCTAATTAAAATAGCCTTAACAAGAATACTATTAGAAGACAGGAAGAATGAATGAACAGAGTTAAATCTGACAACTAAGCAAAGTCAAAAAAAAATGAGGTATAAAGAACGTAAAGGAAGATTTTGTTGAAAAAGTAGAAGAGGTTAAATTAAGTTATTGAAAGAGGAGATAAATAAAAAACGATCGATATTGAAAGTAATATGTTAAAAAGAGCAATGACTATCTGTAGTACAACCTGCTGCGACCTTGGTTCTCCCAAATATTTTGACACAATTATTTTTTGCGTTCTTCAATATTTTCAAACTATATTAATTGTAGAGAGAAACCCGTTATTATTATTTTATAGCTCCACTATTAATAATCGCCATAAGTTTCTGAAACACTCTGCCGAGAAAATAATAATTTCTCTTAACCATATGATAGTATCGAGTAGATATTATAAGAAATGTTTTTCTTGTATTCTTTAACTTTTTTTATACTAAAATGAAGTAAATAAAAACTGATTTTTCTTTCGTTTTACACTTAATTGAAACTTAAATATCTGCTGCGCTATATTATGAGAGTCAATGACTCACCTCTTCCTCATACTCGTGGGAAAAATACTCTATGGAATTATGATCGCTAATCAATAATAATGATTCTGTGTTCGGGTAGGCCACCACAGGGGGTGCACCCTTGTTATTCCTTCTTTCTTTTGACAGAACAACTGTCCCTGGCTGATATCTTAAGTTCGAGATTCGATAAAACAAAACACAAATCAAGATTTGAACTCAGATATAATGTGTCACCGATCTGTCTAGTACAGAGCAGGCTTTGCTTTGTTTCGAGCATAATTTGGCTTTTATCTAAATCTCATGATAATAATCAAATAAATAAATTTTTGCCATCCTTTTAAATAACAATAAAAAACAACTATATTAAAATCAAATGATGATAAAAAATATCAATATCTAAATAAATTATTTTACGTTTTAAAAGGATCTATCAAACTTCTTTCTGTGTTGGAAAATGGTATTGTCAGATACCGAAACCTAGGTAGACTTGAATATATAAAAACGCATTGAAAATATTTTAAAGAGAATATGATATTTGTAACTTTTAGTTGTCTAGTAAACTTGATACACATTAAAAAGTTTTAAATTTTGAGCTAAAAGCTAAAAGTTGAACATTTTAACCAGATTCTTCTAATTACATTTTCGATAGTAATTTTTGTATTGATTTAGAAACACAAATCTTGGATTATTAGTAAAATTTAATCTACTAATTTTTATGAGTGCAGCTTTTTTGTATACAATATGGAACAAACGTTATCGAAACACATAAAACCACATATTAAATAAGACAAATTAAACAAGGCAATTGTAATTTTTTTCAAGCCTGAACATGACCCTATAGAGTCGAAACTAGTTGTCTTTAATTTGAATAAATTTTGTGGTATCATTTTGAGTTTCCTGTTATTAATCCAATTTGCCACATTCGAACCCAGTGGAGAACCTACTTTATGATAAAAATTATTATTAATTAAAGTAGTTCCAGTGGGGTATAATTTGAAATTAAGAATCGTTGTACACGAATACCCATACTTACTATCAAATATTTTCGGTTAAGATGATGTGGCAACGCTGCAAATTTTAAAGAAATTACCATCAAAGATTTAAAATTCGCGCTCTTTGGCCTTGAAGAGAACTATTATTTATTATATATGGAATTAAAAAGAAATTAGATTTTCGTTATTCTCCTGAATACACAGTTATTTAAATATGAGCTTATTAAGTGTAAAATATGAAAAAAGTTGTTTCATGGTATTAATAATAAAAATCTAAATGTCTGAAGAACGTTTCCATATATTTCGAATTATATGAAAGGGTGAAAGATTTTTGCATACTGTACGTATAATAATGAAAGCATTAGTTTTTTGTTCGAACTTAATTATCACTCGTATATCACTTTCATAAGTTTTTATAACACCCATTTTTATTATCTTATTGGATATTAGTAAATATATTAATTTAGATAAAACATTTTTGTAACCTTTATAAATTATTTTCTTTCATTGCCATTAACAATAGAAAGGAAGTATTTTAAATATCTTGGCGTCAAAAACTTGGCTAAAAATCAATCACTGGCAATGTTAAGAATCGAAAATAGAAGGAAAACGTCCATTCCTTTTCGAACACATCAATAAATCTTTCAAAATTTATGGCCACAATAATGCAAACTCGCTATTTTTGGAACTAGGAATAAATAAATAAATTTAATCACCTTTGTGAAATGGATTAAAACGAATGACGAGAAAACAAAAATGTAAATTAGTACAAAATTTGTATTGCTTATTTTAAAAATATACCCACAAAGGTTTTAATGTTCGTAGATTCGCGATACTTTTGTATTAACCTACTTCAGACAAGATGAAGTCGAAAATTATTTGGATTTGATTTGATGTCTTTTAAACTAAAAAATGAGAATATGAAATTTTAAATAAATATGCAGATTATTTATTAAATATTAATAACATAATTATAACAGTTAAGAATGAAAATAGTAACACATTTTCAATACAAGCATTAAAATACACTACCATTCTTAATTTTTATTCACAATAGTTATCAAAATTCCTTTTACATTCCCAACATACAATTTTATTGTTTATAAATCAAGTTAACAAAGTAACTGTATATGTATGACATTTTACACATTAAAATGAAATTGTCAACATCTAAACGGGTTGATATTATTACTACAAATCGTAGCAGGAGTTAAAGTAAACACGTGTCAAGAAGACCTAAAACGTGTTAAGTTGTTAATAAGGACATTTTACACTTCCAGCTACTAATTAAAACGTACTTTTCAGGAAAGAAGAACTCAAACCGAATACCGAAACCTAAAACATTCAGAAATTCAGACCTCATTGAAATGTCGTGAGTCTTTCTTGGTAGTTTATATGCAGAAGAGGCAACATGATGCTTAAAATATTTGGTTCAAGATAATCACGAAAAAAATACACATTTTATTAAAAAACATTACACAGTGTTTGTTGTCTTTGAAACCTTGTTGTTAGTGATAGCAAGTACTCTGTTGATTTTAGAAAAATTATTTATATAAAGACTACTTGTATATTTATTTTTATTCTAATATCCAATTCAGATATTAAGATAGAACACTTTTTTAACATTTTATCTAAATTAAAATAAAGAGTACGTCAAGATCACTAGAAAAAAATTGCAATCAGCGAAATCGAGTATTGAGATTTTCTTAGTTGTAGGAAATGTACCTATAACCGACTCGAACTATTTAAGAGTTGAGCAGATTATGTTTTCTTGTGCATCCAGGTTTGCCAATTACCTTTTAAGTATTTGCTGTATTAATTAACACAAATGGTTTATTAAGAAATTTTATTGTGCTTGTCCCAATTGGTGCGGAAGATATGGCGCAGTTGATGAGATTGTTTTTTGATGAATTTCAGAGAAAGGCAACAATGAGACAATGAGTTGCCTAATACATAACCAGAAATGAAAATTAGTGTGCAGAGATCGGTTAAATCTGTTACTTTTCACAAATTATCGTGAAATATATTTTGACTATTTCTAGTCTTACACGATTTTTGTGAATAATCACAATTTTATGACGCTAAATGTTTATAATATGTTTCATAGTTTAAGTGGTTCTCATAAGTGTAGACTGATTGTTTAACATTAAACATAAACAATTTTCAAATTTGCAGAAATGTACCTATAGTGCCGATGAACGGCCTCCTCCTACGCGATGGGGATAGATGGCCTCAATCGTGCAGGAAAGATGGTTTTCAATAAATATTAAGTATTGGATATTTTGAACTATGTTTTAGCATACCAAATATACATGAGAAAATCCAATTCAAACTATCTACATGGACCGAGTTACAATTAAGCAACGCAATAAATATTGTCAGAAATAATTATGAAGAAGGTTCTCCATTGGGCTCAAATGTGGTATATTGAATTAACCAATGAACCATTATTATTTTTATGGTGTGTTCTACTTAAAAATTTAATCTATTAATAAAATCTAGTGTCTTTTGACTAGAAGATGACTCTTGAGAGTCGAAACTAATCACTTAATTTTTATAATAAACAGTGTGTGGTAAAGATTTTGTTTTTTTTTTTTGTTAGAAACAATTATGTTGGTGTCAACGAGACAGCAAAAGTACATAAACAACATTAAGAAGAAGACTAAAAACGAGAAATTGACAGTTAAGAAATCGGAAAGCTTATTTACGGCATGAGTACGGGAGATGAATCGGAAAGAATTAGGTAGCTATTTTTCATTACTAGAACACACCATTCACCCCAACAGCCTTTTTGATAAATCAGGAAGTAACACTAATAAGGATGAGACTGGTCTCAATACGTTGCATCTGGGAAAAGAGGAGAAACAATAAATGTTATTGTCTGTTGTACCGGAGAGGGTACTTTTCTTCTTCCAATGTGCGTACTTTTAAAGAAATAAAAATGGGAAGATTCTATGCCGCTAGGGTCTGTTCAAAAAACAAGTTTTTAGCCTGGTTAAGAGAACACTTTGTTATTCGTAAACCTCAAGGAACAATGTTACTTAATATTAGATGTTCAAGCAGAACATTGCAGTTCAATAAACATTTTAGAGTTTGTTGAAAGCCAAAATCTAATTTTTCTTGGCTTTCACATCAAACACATTTTTTTATATATTGACTTATCCTTTTTTAAATCGTGTGAATCCAATTATTACACAGTTTGTAATGCATTTATTAAAAGAAATCCTACTCCGAAAATAGGATAGTTTGGACTATTGCAAAGCACCGCGTGAGCCTATTAACGTCAATGCAGTATCATAATTTAGAGTATGTAGAATAATTCCTTTAATTCTCTATGCAATTTCGGATTATACCTACCTTATCTGCTGAAGTAAAAATTCTGTTTTTTTTATTAACTGTCAAGATCATAAACGTACAACTATCAAAGAGCATTCTCCTTATTGATCGCAATAGCAGGGAAGGACAGTTCTGGCCAAAGGTTGAGAATTTTAACGCTAGAAGGAGTTTCTGAATTTTTTAGTAAGTAGACAAATGAACATTACAGAAAATGTTGTGGAAAAAACGTTAATAAACTAATTAAGCTAAGATGGAGAATGACTCCATTTGGTTATGTTGTTTTCAATTAGAATTTATAAAGTAGAATTTTTTCGAAAGTATATTTTCATTATCACTTGAGCGAAATACATTTTTTGTTGCCTATTTAATTAACATAATTTTATTTTTTATATGATTTTAATTTGTTTATTCAATCAATATATTTGTATTTCAAAAGGATTCAAAATTTTTGATTTAGCGACCCGCCCTTAAGTTAAGAAGATTGAAGTTAGTGGAAACCACTCAGACCGTGATTTTAAAAGAGCGAAAAAGTACTTCACAAGATGGGTTGCATTATTTTTATTGATTACTTTGAAAAGGGTAAAACAATAATTAGATAATAACTTGCTTGATCAGCAGCAACAGAAAATTCTGGAGAAAAGGTCTGCCTAGAATTATCAAAAAAAGTTACTTACAGCAGGATAATGCACCGTGTCATAAATTCATTATTGAGAAATCTACAATTAATTAAATGCGTTTTAAATTACTTTTAGTTTTCGAAGAGCTGGACAAATTAGTTTATAGGAACGGCATAAAGTACCTTGAATTCCGTTGGGTGTATTGAGCGACAAGAGGACTATGTCGAAAAATAATAGTAGAATTATTTGTTCTGAACGTTAAAATAAAATATTTATAAAAAATATTACTTCAACTGGTATAGAAATATTTCCGATTTAGCCAAAAATAAAAATAAATAAAATAAATACTAACAATTTTATTTATATTAATAATGAAATAGGAACAATTTTTCTAACTGAAAATAAATATAAAATTTTCAAAGTTCTTTAAAATCTAAAATACAGAAAGTGTATTATTTTTGCATATTTATTATATATAGTCCATGAATCATCGTAGAAGCGACGGTCCTTAACTCCAGAACAGAGCATGTGATGAAATTGTAAGAGTACTTTTTTGTGTATATTAAAAAAAAAGCCATAGTTTAAAATTATTTTCACTTATACAGGTTATCTCAAAAAAAAAAGAAGTATCAACGTTTTTCAAAATGGAATATTCCAGATGCGTTAATTTTTATAAACCTTTTGCCGAACTGATTTCAATGATATATCATACTTGATGTCTATTATGTTTAATAAAGGATCTACAACTACCAGAAAATCACATTTTTTTTATCTTCAAAACTGTTAATTACCGAATACAAGTATTTTTGGAATCGTCTTGAAATTTGCAATTTAAAAAAAATAAAATATACAGAAACACAGATTTTTGACATTTTTCAGTAACATTCTTATTTACTGAAATAAACTGGTACAATGGATTAAATCGAATGCAAGTAACACCTGCTTTCCACAAACACAAAATGTTGAAGCACCTATACCTTCGTTTAAGTTTAAATACACAGAAAATTGAAAACATGCCCAAGGGATTTTAGATAACTGACAAATTAACTGAAAATTAGATAACTGGTTATCCTTATTATGTTATTTGTTTTCACAATTTTTTCTAAAACTTTTGAGAGTGTTGGTAGAAGCGATATTCGCTGAAAATTTGCAAAGTTTTCGTGGTCACCTTCTTTATACAGAAACAGTTAAACAAACTACATATATCATTTATAATGCTATAATATAGCTTGGTTTAGGATATTTAACAATATTTTTACAGGCGTACCATTACACCTAACATATTTTATAATTTATATAATTGTAAAATCTCTTTATACTCAAATATATTAGTTGGCATAAAGTAGAATGTTTCTTGTACAGAAATATATAAGTAATAAAAGCAATATATGCTTATGTTGCTTGATAATTATTTATTTAATTTTAATTTAAACTAAAACTAGTATTTTTTTTACATCTTAAATTATTAACCATGGCCATATTTCCTTTTATTTGTTAGCCCCTTTATGTATAGGGTGAGACCAATTTTATTTCATGATTTTCCTTGGTTATTTTCACAAAATTTGACACTTCGATTTGAGAACTTCATAATTTCAACTAATAACAAATATATTCATATCTATTTACAACATAGAACAACGTATTAATATTTTTCGTTGTATATTAGAGAAGCAATCAGTTATGATGGCGATTTTTATTAATCTGGCTACGTTAATAAACAAAACTGTCACGTTTGAATTCAAGAGTGTATTAAAAATTTTCTCTTAACGTATTAGTGTTTAGTGCCGATTCTGTTTACAAGGCCCGATTGAGCCAGATTTCTTCGCGAAAAACCTACCGGAATAATAACAACGGTGTTACTTAGAGGTATATTACAAAATTTATTTTCTATCTAATTACCCTAACTGTTATATTAATAAATATAGAGCCAGTCTAAATTGCGAAGATACCGTTATAATTCGCACATACGTGTAAGTTTTTAGTAAGATTATTTTCCAATTACGCAGGATCTAAAATAAAAGGCACGCCTGTTTAAATTAAAATGCATAATTTATTAGATAAATATGCAAAAAGGTAGTAATTGTCAAAGTCACGGACGCAAGTTTTGCATATCGCGCACCTGTTTTATTCCATATTATAATGTCGAAATGGTATTAAACTGAGGGATAAAAGCAACAATTGACTATTATTCAAATTGTCAACATCGCGGACCATCTGTTCTTCGGTTATTAACGATAAAAAAATTCAATATATTCGAAAACCAATAAGTAACGTAGTCATTAGCAATTGCAAATGAAAATATTATTATTAATGGTGTTTTGATGTTCAGGTTTTTTGAATTAACTCATTGTAAAGAGGCCTTATTTAGTTTACTTTTTACTGAATTTCTTCTTATTCTCCTTATTAAATACGAGTATTGTATGCAATATTACCATGTTTTCCTGCATCTATCACACCTTTAGTAATTTTAAATTTAATTAATGATTAGTGACACGTTAGCAAATATTGCTAACTCAAAAATCATTTAATATAAATAAAGAATAAATATTAGAAGTGTGTTCAAATATAATTTATTTTGGAAATAAATGAATAGTTTATAGTATTTTGACAGACCGATAATGATTTGGATTTCTATTTCTGGATTTTTCTAATTTCAACAATTTATCCGTTTTCTATATATTATCATATGTTTCCTGTTTTCGTACTTATTTAACATTCATCAAAAATGTTCATAAATAGGGTGTAAATGAAGTTGAAAAAGTAATGAATGAGTCAATTAGATCTTACGCCAAGCAGAAAATTCATTTAGAGCAGTAATTTCATGCTTTTGGGTATGTTCTCACTAAAATGTAAAATGTTAATTCCACATTCCATTACCAGTCATTTGTCATAATCATCGCTTATGAAATGGATATAAATTCTCTATATTGAAATATTTAAGAGCATTGATACCATCACAGAAAACCGTTTTTTTTTCTAAATATAAAATTTATAAATAGTTACCAATTATTTGAACATAATAAATTTCTTGTTTAATTATAAAATGATTAGGTTTTTTATTTTACATTATTTCCTAAATGATTTGGGAACTAAAAAAATACCTTTCTCGACGCCTGTTTCGCAATCTATGTTACCATCAGGTGATGATTAAAGCGGTTTTTTATCTCCCTATGTTATTGAACCAATCGTTATGTATGGCGCGGTAACTTGTTGGACTAAGAAAACCCAGTCTATTGCGGAGGATAATTTGTCTTTACTTCAGAGATTTTCATGAGCGCTACTACGGGTGTCATGTCAACTACCCAGACATGGCAATGGACACAATTCTGGGTATTTTCATTTTCATATTTTGTTGGAGACCAGATTTACTTTCTACATATCCGTGACACTGGCTAGTTAAATCAAAGGCCGGTCCCCTGACGCCTATCTGATCTGCTACGGAAATATCTACTCACCATACTCTGGAAATGGACTCGGATGTACTTCTCATCACATACATAAGTCTTTAAACGTCCTTCTTCCTGGAAGAGACGAATGTGAAGGGGAAGAGTTGTCCCTCCCAGGGTCGGGTACTGAAACTAGGGTGCTAGAAGGTACTGAGAAATCGACACTCTCGCAAGAAAAGGAGCAGAATTAGAGTTGACTGGATTAATGAGCTGAAAAGAAAAATTTTCAGCACTGCAAAATTATTTTATGCCCAATACTGTCGGTTCTGCAGAATGGAAGATGAAACTGCCTAGCACATTCTTTATTACTGTCCAGCCCTGGAAATGAATAGATTCTGTACGTTCGGTTTTGTACAACTGGAGCTTAACAACTTTAAAAAAGCTTCTCTAAACTCAATCATTTACTTTATAAGGAGGTGTGTATTGTATGATAAATAGAATGTCTTAAAAGTGAGCCAATAATCAAATTACTGAAAAAAAACCATGTGTTTTAAGTTGGCCTAAAATTAATTCTAAAATTCATTATTAGTGTTGTTTCCAATAGTTGGTTATCCTATAGCCGTTTGGCTGTAGGAGGTAAGTCTAGTTTGTTGCATCTGTTTGACGACAATATATCCATGCTAATTGGATTTCTACTGTAATGAACACATTTATGTTGTTCCTTTTCTAGGTTCTTTCACTTGCGGCGTGATATTTTCCAACACAATTCACGTATCTTGGTTCATTAGAACAGAATCTGTGGCGTCTCTTACACTGTGGAACAAGTTTCGATTTTCTGTCTGGTAGTTTCTCACCCCTAATTTCCAGTATGTTGGTAATACTAAATATTTTGTTAACGTCTTTTTCATTTCTAAATGACAAAATGAACATTCAATGGCTCTCTAGTTTTGCGTGTGGTTCCAGACAATACAAATAATTTTAGATTAGCTGAGTTTAAATATATTTGCTTCTTTAAATAAGAAAACGACTAACTGTTTTATTGAATGTTATACAGAAATCTACAGGGGTTCTAAATGGTGCAGTATATCACGAACACCTCGTAAATTAAATAAATAACCACCTAAAAACTGCTTGGCAGCCACTTTTTCTTATAAACCTAATAGTTTCAGTATCTCTACTAAGAAAAAAATTATACAATGTATAAAATATAATCTTTTAATAAATTATAATGATATTTAGACAAGCTATTTCAAAACACGTTTTTGTTGTTTTTTCTAGTGTTCTCATTTTCGTAATAGTAGTTACTTCTTATGTAGGGAATGGTTTTCTCTTCGCTTACAAAGTTTTTATAATTATAGGTAAATATGTAATTGTGTTTTTTTGTATTGAGTGACGGCTTCGACTATCAGGGCCATAAGCCTCGTGTTCTGTGTAGGTTTTGTTACCGTTTCCCGGCGCCACTTTAGGAACAACAGTGTTAATTTGAAGCCAATAGTGAATACTGAAGTATAAACCACCGACATCCTAACTTGTGGTCAAATTAAGAAATCAATTTCTGACTCAAGTCAAGTCTGAGTCAAATCAGAACAATTCTCGAACCGGGGCCCTTTCGATTACCAGATCTATCACCGAGTCACCCAGCCCCTTGTTGTGTTTTTTAGCAATAAACTTAATAAATAATTTTAACGAATGATATACGTATTATATTAAAAGTTAATACTTTAGGTATAATTATGATTGCCACATTTTATGTTAAGGTAATTTAGAAAGGGAGAACTTCCCAGATTTACTTGTTCGTTTAGTCCTTTTATCAAGGATAATGTATAATACCAACGAAATGTTTTATAAAATGAAGAATTTTAATGGTTTGAACTTTTATAATAAAAAATCCAGTATATATGTCAACCGTTTCTCATTTTGGTTGAACAATTGTCATAATAATATTTAAAAAGTTTTAAAATTAAAAAAATCAAATCTATATCACCACCTCCTGCAATTAAATTATTTGGCTATTGTTTCTCGTATAGAACGTGTTTATTTAAAGAAATATTTAATACGAATACTTCATTCAAAAGAATGTAATATAGAATGTGTGTAGATGATGGCTTATAATTTTTTAGTTTTAGTTACTTAACGATAAGTTTTCGAGGAATTGGTTGTTTTCTGTAAACAATCAAAAATTCATGGTGATAATCTGATACAATTTATGCTGGTATAAAGGTTTCTGATCGTTTCTGTGATAAGAAGCAATACAAGCGAGACAATACCTTCGGCTGAAATCTCTTAGGCATTTATATTGTCGGCTTTTGGTTTGAAAAATTCTTTTTTACCTTACAAGTATTAGACATTTTAATAAAAATATTTGGATCTTTGTTTTCTTTATATGTATAAATTACTTATAACATGTTAATAATTTTATAAAAATTAATTTTGCTTTGTCTTCGGTGTATTGGGGTAATAACTACACATTTTATAATTAGTCACAAAATGCAATAAACACCAACAAACAAACTGAACTCATTACAATTTCAATTAAAAAAAAAACAGCCAAATTCCGGTTGGGACACAAAATTTGATGCAATACAATGTTTATTAGACAGAAGTATGTCATTTTAGTTTTTCTGAATTTTCTTTGGAAAAACATTAAAAAATAACATTAATACAACAACAATTTTTAAATTTGTGTATACAGGGAGTTTAAAATAATATTCAAAAATTACAAGTACAGACCTGGAAAATACACATTGTATTGGTCTACAGTTATGTAGTTAGTAATTATTTAATAATTTTAAGGTGAGGGTGGATTAAATATTTTTAATAGTTTATTACTGAAAGTGAATAATAATCCACTTTTTAGCATCTGAAAAATTCAAAGGGTTCTTACTATGTAATTTAGTTTTTTGAGCTCTTTTCAAATATGCAAACGGATTTTGAAAATTTTGGTGTACATGTTGTTATTTCAATTGTAATTTTTTGGTACTCAGGACCTAGATTTTTCTAGTAATTAGTAAATGGATCATTTGGGCCCTGAATGAAAAACATGTATACCAAATATGATAAGAAAATATACAGAGTGGTTCGATAGTTATTACCTCGGGAAGAAATAGGCAAAACCCATAAAAACTGTATCAATCACTTCGAAGACCTCCATCTGTAGTTTAAGTATTTCCCTCTCCCAATGAAACACCCTTGTATATAAAATGTATATATCGACCCCTTATTGGATAATTGGACTTTTGGATAATTAAATTCTAAAGTTTCCGATGTTTGATAAAGTAAATAACAAAATTTTATATACATAGATGATCAAAACAGTTTGCTACTTTAACTTACAAAATGAAAAACTGCACCTAATGGTTCGTTGCCGACGATATTTTAAAAAGATTCTCCAACATCTAACATTGAATACAGCTACTTTATTATACATACAGAGTGAGTTTTAAATATGAAACGCCTCAATAATCTCGGCTTGTACAATTTTTATAAATGTTGGTTTGTGAGGGTTTTGTAATACGGCCGATCCTATAATAGTATTTACATTGTTATCAGATTTTCCGTTTTTCTGGATATTACCTTTGTTATTTCAAATGGATCACCCTGTATATTTTATTCTTGTTGAAATCCATAAAAAATACTGAATATTTTTCATGTAATATTTCCTATACCAAAATTCCATAATTTCGGAGTTATAGTTAAATTTACATTATATCCGCCCAAGTTAAAATAATACATTAAGATGGCTTTGATTGAATAAACTCCTTTAATTTGAAAAATCTTCATTTCATTTCATACCTAAATAATGTGTTTCCAAGAAAATGGATTGGAAGGCGTTGTTTTATCGAATCACCCCCACTATCACCCGATATGAATCCTTTAGACTATTTGCTACGGGGGCACTTAAAAAACACCGTTTAGAAAACAAAACCTGCCAATATTCAGAAATTAAAAGATCACCGTAGAGATAAGAAGAATTAAGCAGTCAGAAAATGTATTGCAAAGTTTTAAAGATCGCATGGCTTATTGTATTGAAGTAATAAACATTTTGAGCATCTGCTGTAATCGTCTTTACTTTATGTTTTTCAAAGTTCCCTAGTTGTTTAAATGTGGACTTTCTTTTAATGCGACACAAATATATAAAGACACGTCTTCAGTTGTTGCAGGTTTCCTGCGCCATGATTTGGATAAACCTTTTACTGCACCAGTTCCTTTAAACTTTAAACAGTAGACCTTGTTATGGGATTTCTATTAGGATCTAAATTATTAAATATTATTCAAATTAAATTAATTTATTTAATCATAGTCATCTTAATGTATTATTTTAACTTGGGCGGATATAATGTAAAATTAGCTATTAAATTATAAAATTTAAGTATAGGGATTATTATATTACCAGAAAAACCGAAGATCTGACAAAAATGTAAATACTAGCATAAGATGGGTCGTATTACAAAACCCTCACAAACTAAAATTTATAAAACAAGCCGTTTCCGAGATAATTGAGGTGTTTCATACTTAAAAATAACTACGTATAAACAAATGTCTATATTAGACTTTCTTTATGTCAAGTAGACTTGTATTATTAATTAAATTTTGAATGAACTTATTGGTACTGATAAAAATGACTAGATTGGAAGTTATTGTATTTAGATGTAGATTTTATATAGATATGAAATATTGTATAGAGTAGTTTTCCCCTTGGTTAGTGCTATCAATTTAAGGTACCTGACCAACTACCTTCTTTTTGAAATATTCGCGGTCTAGAGGACATTTATAATATGGACGTAACTCATTCACCTCTTACCGAAAAATCAACAAGTCGGTCTTTTCAAGACTTATTTAAAATGAGAAAGAACAGCAGCTGTGACTCGACATAGACAAGAAAGTATAGTGTTGTTAGGCAGTATCTAAAAAAATATATATGCCGGTATTTGCCACATAGAATTTTAAATCATAGTCTATAGTATTTTATCTCAAAATTATTATGTAAAGATGCTGCAAGAATAAATGTATAAGTACTGCAGAATGGGTAAAACATCATAAAGATCTATGGTTTAATCACAACTATGTAGACCCAGAGGAAGAAACTGACAATTATGTAGACAATTTCATAGATTACCTAACCCTTGAAGAACTGGAATAAGCACTGAAAAAACTCTAATCTAAAAATAATATCAACTTAGAACTAAATACAGCGGTATAATTTTCAAGCTCAGATTTCTTCACTTTCTCAACATTTGCTGGAAACGTAAAACTATCCCTGAAGATTGAACAAAGGCAAAAATTATTTCGCTATACATAACAGGGTGATAGAACAAACAGGAACAATTACAGAGGTATTAGTTTACTGAATTTTAAGGTTTATGCAAGAATTTTAAGATTGAGAATGGAATTAATAATAGAAAGCATTCTTTTGGAGGAACAACATGGATTTAGAAGGCGGAGGTCTTGTATTGATTGCATTTTTACAGTACAACAGATCATTGAAAAAAGAAGAAAATAAAACCTACCAATCTATATGGCACTTGTCGATTTTACGAAGACTTTTGATCGAGTCAAACAAACAAAGCTGTGGGATATACTTGAAAACAGAGAAATTGCTAACCATTTTATAAAAACCATCAAAAGCATTTACAGATGCACCGCAATAATTTTAGACGACGGAAATAAAAATGTAAAACAAATTTACATCAATCAAGGAGTTCAACAAAGTTGTTGTCTGTCTCCGCTTTTATTCAATATTTATATTGATGGTATCATTAAACGTTGGATAGAAACCGCACCTTAAGAAATTCAAATACACCCTAAAAGATCACTGGAAACTTTACTGTTTGCTTATGATCCGATGATCATTACTTCCTCTAAAGACGATTTTCAAAGGCTGTGCATCTTCTGAAAAATATCACTATGAAATATAACTTGTGACATATAGACGTTTAAAACAAAAGTTACGGCTTTCATAGTCAATGAACCAGCAAAGCAAAAATCCACAGAACAGAAAGTCGCATACAATCGACCAAAATGAAATTCTTAAGAGAACTAAAGGGAAAACCTTATCAACAATGTTGACATCAGAGACGAGCTACAGATTCTTGCTGTTAATGACAATATAAAAGAATATCGATAGAAATAAGTAAACAGAATTGAAGATAGAAGTATTCCTAAATTAGCTCTTCAATATAAGCCGAAACGATGAAGATGTGTAGGTCGACCTAGAATGAGATGAACTATAGAAGAGGAACAGGCCTCTGGTCTAATCTGTCAAGATGATGATGATTATATTGAAAAATATATGCTTTTGCAAACGTTAGTAATCAAAAAGTTAAATTTCTAATTTAAAATTTTTTATTATGTAATATTCAGGACTGTTTGAAATCATTGCAAATGTCTTAGAATAAGAAAACTTTTATTTTAAAAAGGCATACAGGTATGAAAAGAAACTAAATTTTCAATAAACTTGCCAAAGCACCAGTTTTTGGAAATATCCTAAAATTTTATTTACAACTCTAATAGTGTTTACCGTGGTTTGTCATGTGCTTCCTAAAACTATTTTGTACAATCAAAGCATTGGTAAATATTGTACTACGACATTCGCGATAATGAAGATTGACCATGTTTGATTTCTTGCCCGATTATACACGGTGGCCAAACGATAACGAAACAGAACCATTATCAGGAGCTGCGTCAACATTTTAGAAAAACACAGGGATCCGTCGAATTTTGATCAAAGGGGGACACTTTTTTCCGGTATTTTCAACTTCAAAATTTAAATAACTTGTTAAGATTTAATTTCTGTGGTTATGTACTTAGATTCCAAAAATCAGTTTTTACACAAAAAGTCGCTTAAAAGTTGTTAAAGAATACAAACATTCCCTTAATAAACTAAACCAAGTTGTTTCTCTTGTAAATGCCAGCGCATCAAGTAATTCACGTCTAAGAAGAAGAATTCCTAGAAAAAGAGATTTCAGATAGTCATTTTCTAGGATCACTAAATGCCAAAAGTGATCTCAGGAGTGAACTGAAAAAAAAGTAATTATAGCATAGACTCGAGAGCATAAGTATCATAAATCTTCTACCGAATTTTCTTATTGCTGCTATAAGTGAATACTCGTAATTGCGTATGTTTTTCTTCACAAACCTTTTAAAGCGCAGTTTACATTGAAACATTTTGAAATGGCATGAATGTTGTGAAATAAATTATCCCATTGTCCTATATTATTTACTATTTTATAAAATTCTTTATTAAAAATATTGTATGCCTCTACCGGCATATATTGTATCTTTTAAAGAAAACAAAAAGCTACAGAATGATTACAAGAACAATAAATGATGATTAACAAGCCGGAGATAAGAAAAAGACTCCTCTGTCTTGTGTCCTTGCCGATGGTACCGGCCGGCGACTGATGGTACCCTGGAATTCTTGTCTCACGCTACCTCACGCTTCACTCGACGGTACTGTTCTGTCCTTCAGAAAGTCACTGCTGACTGCCATGGTACTCTAAGTGGAACCACTGAGTGGTACCCGCGTGTTCTCTGCGGTACCGGTACTGTCTTATTCTTAAAATGAATTATCCAGGCTGAGAATGTCGTAAGGAATGTCGACTAGATTGATTTTTTAGCAAATCAGTACAACATGACTTTGTTGATCCGAAAAGGTAGTTTGATTTTGTAAGGAATGTTTACTCACTGAATTATATAATTTAATATAACTGATGTACATAAAAAAATCACTATCTCTACAGGTAAAAAAGTACTGTAAATTGTAACAGGATAAATCATTAAAAAATGTTTAAAAAACCTAAAATCATTTTGTTTTCTCTTTTTAGTTCTACTTAGCATTTAAAATAGTTAATTAAATATAGCATCGAATTTCATAAAAAAAAGTTGGTTTAAAAATTTGTAAAACATAACGTCCAAAAACTATTTTTAAAAAGCAAATTTAAAAAACCTTACTGCAAATAACCTTTTCCCCACTATTAAATAAAATTATTTAAATATAGATTATTTTCGACATTAAAGCAAATGTTCAAATTTTGTTAAATCGTACCTTTGAAAACTGTGATAAAATTCGATTTATTTATAAAATTGTTTAGTTTTGTGAAATAGCTTAGGGACACATAACGTAATTTTAGAATCAATAATAGAAGATATATAAAAGAGGAGCAAAATTTTTTTATAAATTAAAACTCACAGATATAAACACTAAAGAGGATAATAAAAATAGCCCTTTTTTTATTCGTTCTTATATTGCATCTCTTGTAAGTACTTCATTAAGGCCTAAAAATTTAATATGTAGCTGAACTCACTCCCATATCTCTCATTAACTTTTAATTCAGCCCTCAAAGATATTAATCTTTCTCCAAGCCAAAAACTCAAAGCACCCTTCTTGCAAATTAAGTAAAGGAGTAGTAACGATCACAAAAAACTTCCTTCCGTCTCCACCTTACCTGTTTAGAAGTCGTTTATTATTATTTATTTTCTTTTAGGGTTAATATTCTCCGCCCCATTCCGAATTCCGACAGTGTAAATATGCCTCATAAAAAGTCTTTTTCGACAGGCATATTTTAATTAATTCAAGAAGGCGGTCTGAAGACGAGAGACAAAAGTTTAGAACAATTTCAGTTTAATTACTTCAAATTTTGAACCTTAATCAACATAGTCGTTCGCTCTAAATACCTTAAAGTATTTACTTTTACCAATTCACAATCCAATTGTTTAGTAGGTAAACTAGTCTTTTTTCAAAATAACTGAAACACTATCATATTTAAACCCCTCATGAAAAGCTATTTGATATTTCATCACCTATATGTAGAATAAAAATGTTTGTAATAAACAATAGCAAGATTCAAAGATAAGAAATTGAACTGATCAAAAATTGTGCTTAGAAGGTAATTTAAAAATTAAGCAGCTTTTCTTTGACCACACTTATTGAAGTCAAATTGAGTTTAGCTTTTGAGGTTTCATGTTGCGCTGTTAACAGTCATAAGAGCAGTAGCAATATCTTTCTTATTGGTTAAAAATTTAGAAAAAATATTTTTTCATTCATATCATCTGAATGTATTGATACATATTTTTTATACAAATCCTTAAATATTGTTCCCCCACACTAGTAAACGAGCGTGATCTTATTTAAACAATAATTCTTATGTGAACGGTAGATCCTTAGTCTTGTATCTCATTAACGGTCATTTTTACCAATGCTTTAAATCGGCATAACCAAAACAATCTGAAAATAACATACATTTCATGAAAATATCTTAAACTTTGACATAATATCTAAATTTATTTTTAATTCCCCAATACTGCTTATTAGGAAAAAGAAATTTTTCAAATTGTTCCCTACTATATACTACTACACTTTTTTGTGAAAGAACCCTTACCTTTGCTTTTTTAAATTAGCACGTAGCTTCAAACACTTGTCCGAAGGACTTTTTGCATTATTTTAATTTAGGCTATAATTACATATCGGAGGTCAACTAGTCGCCTACATATTGATTGCGAAATTTTATCATTTTAGAATAGAATATAAAAAATCCCTACCTTAATATTATCACTTTTCTTATATTTTAGGTATTTAGTTGAATAGTAATGAGTTTTGGGATCATCAAAAACGTAATAGTTACTTGCTCAGTCTCTTTCGTATCTTCTTTTTGGTCCTTTGGTAATAGTAACGGACGAAGAGGCCGACGTCTGGCAGTTAAGATTATTCAAATTCTTAATGCTATTTCCCAGTCTTATCATGGACCTGTAGGTTGTCAAGTTTCTAATCTTCTAGCTGCTCAACTGATGGTAGGATATATTTTTTATCCTTCCGCACATTTGACAGTCGTGGTCCTCCACTAGTCTGAATAGGAACCAGAGCCTTTGGAGTCTGCAGTGACTTGTAAAGACTCTAACAATTGCCTTACTAAACATTTTTTTTGCCAAGTATTTAATATTAACGAGATTTGTGCACACCAAAAAGCATTATATTCACACATTTATACACACATTCCACTACCCCAGATCGGTGCTCATCATTCACACGCACAATCATTCCTTTCATTAATTTGTTCTTCTACCCGTTGGACTGAAGAGTAGGAAATTAGCTGTCTTTGCCATTTTTGTCTGGAATAGCGACCAGCGCTTTTCTCCCTATGATCCTCCTCTTCTATCTTCTCGTTTACTTCTGTTGTGATCCTCTTCCTATGTGTGTTGGTATTATTCCTCCTTTGTTGGTCTTCCGTTTGCATATCTGGCCTCTTACTTTTCCTTATCCTCGTTCATGTCCTCTTCTACCTGTTTTGTTCACCTAGCGTTTTCTCTATGATCATCCATGTTGTAATCGGTCGATTTTCTCGACCCCAGGTTGGGTTAGGTCTTCAATTTTTCGAATATCATCCTCGCTCTGTCCTTCAATACGCCTATCATTGATATGGCATCTAATTTTCTGTATATCTGGTTGTCGTTTCTCACACACCAGGGGGCATTAAGTGCCATTCTTAGTGAAATAGTCCTCTTTCGTTGGAGTTTCTCACTTTCTGTTCGCGGTGTGTCCCTACGCTACTGATACGTATGTCATAATCGGGATGATTATAGTCTTAAGACTCAGGTTGCATCGTCTTTCGATTGGACAGTTCATCCGAGCTCTCGCTTGTTTCAACCTGTCTCTCATAGTCTCCATGTGTCGTCGTTAAGTCGACCTCTGGTCCATGGTTGTAGATACTTTTAGATCATGGAATGTTCGCCCCCTCCTATTTCCACGTCCTCTTCTGGCCTGTGCATCTCCTTCGTAAAAATAATTTTATTCATAATACTTTCACTGACACAAAGAATCTAGGATAAATAAATAAAATTTGTGCGTATCATTTTTGTAACAGTAAATCCTAAAGTTTGCTCCTTTTTTATGATCTATTTATCTTTCTATGATGTTAATAAAATCTAATAAAATACGTAAGGTCCAATTTTAAACCCACAAATCAAATTTAATTAAATTTATCCCTCTTCGAGTGCTTTTTATGTGCTTACGCATCTCCTGGCACAATTAGCAATTATTATATCATGGGGTGTTTGGCAGACACCTGTTTTATTTGATTTTTAATTATGTGTGGATAACGACCGAGGAAAACATAAAATGAGTATTGCTGACAAGTCACTATACTAGACTGGATTATCAAATGACGGGTATATAATTCGCACCCCTATTTATTTGAATTAACAAGTGTAGTAGTGGAACATAGTATAAGGGTATAATGTGTCGTATGAAATTCTTTTCTTTCTAACGGCCAGAATTTATACAGGGTCGCCGAGTTAATGTCAAACTGAAATTTACAAACACTGAAATGTTTTTTCGACAATTATGGATTGAAATAATAATATAATTATTCAAAAATATGGCATGTAATATTTGATATAGCACAATTTAAATTTTTAATTATTATTTCTGATACCATGATCTTAAAAAGATTCATAATGATTGTATATCCCATGAAACTAACAGTGTTCTGATTTTATTTGCATTTATTTTTATGTGTGCATGTACTTTAATATTTATAATAACATCATGATTATTTAGATTTTCTCGTCAAAATAAGATAACTTACTTTCTTTAAGAACATCTTCTTTTAATTTTTTACATCTTCTTGAATAAAATCTTCATCTACAGTTGAATGACTGCCTGAGTTGGTTGCTATTGATTTACAATATTTAGTTAAGTTGTGAGAATAGATAGAAAAGCCTCTATTTTGGCTTGAGCAAGACAAAAAGTCCATTAGTACCATTCATTCCTACCACCGAAATCCATACCTAGTCGAGTACATTTATGCTTCAAAATATCACGTCAATGATTATATCTGCGGATAGTTTTGGTGGAACAGATATTTTAAAGTTCTCGTAAGTTTCATTAGGTAGCTGTAAATATACTTTTTTAATAATATAATAATAATAAATACTTTTCTATTAAAATATTAATGGACACACTTTCTTATTTTTTTTAATAACGATTGAATTGTGGGAGATTGGTCAAACGGTTCTATATTCAACTGTAAGTAGCCAAGTTTTGTGTCTATATTTAACACGCCTATTATGCAGAAATTCGAATTATCACATTATACGGGTACCTCACTAGAGACAATAATGTATTCAGTTCCGCAAATTTTACATTTTCTGTATGATAATCAGCTCAATACTCAGTAGACTTTTTCTGACATTTGAATAAGGGATACACGATACCAGTATCAGTGGTGCTGCTTACAGCAAATACATTTCTTTATATATGTTTTAATCAATTTTTTTTCCTTAATGATAAAAAAATTGTTTTCATTATTAACTGGCACGTTTTTTTGAATGTCTATAATATATAGAAAATTGAAGTAGTTAAAAAATATATATTTGTATACACGTATTTAAATGAAAGTGAAATAAAAAAACACATTTTTAATTTTTTAAAGAAAATAGGGGATTTTATTTCAACTATTTCTAAGTGCTTTATTTATTAACAAATAACAGTAATACTAAAAATAGTTATTTTTTAAATATATATTTTATTATAAGATACAGTAATGGTGTTGTGTTTATCAATGTATAATTGATATATATCATCAAATTATTAATATTATATTTTTTTGTTATAAGTTATATCATATGATTATATCATTCAGTTTTCTTCCAAATTGATCATTTTTTGTAGTTTTATTTTTTTTTAATTTAATAAAAAGTTTAAAGGTTGCAATTTCGTCAAATAAATACCAAAAGAAATTGATTGAGTTATTTACTAAAATTCGTATATATAAAATGTTTTATAGAACATTTATTAATTAAAGAGACAAATGTATATACTGCTTCTTAGTTTACTTGTTATTCTCAAGATCCCTGAAATCTCATTCTAGAAGTTTGAAAATTGAGTAGAAATTCCTGAAAGCCGAGCAAATTACTGTAGATAGTTAAGGAAGTGTATGCGTACCATTTGGTGCAAGGGTTATAATTTCACAGGAGTTTCAAAAGGGTAAATTAGAACTAATAATTTAATCTGAACTGCCGAACTAAATAGTAAATTCCGATTCTGAAACAGAAAAGAAACATTTTAAAATGTTTTATTTTCCCTTTAAGAATTAAATAAATCAATATTACTATATTAAAAGGTAACGCAGTGTCTATACTTTTTATCGAGCAAAGACCAAAGGCCAAGCTGCTTCTTCTACTCTTCCATATAATTTTTAAATTATTAAAACTGATATAATTAATTCAATGTAGAACTTTTCTTAACAGAATGTTTTGAAAGATAGTAAATTTTGATAAATACTCGTAGTAAACAGCTATTTCAACCATTCGAAAGTTTTGTAGTACCCATATTTTCTATCATAAAAAATATTGTCTGTTATTCCATTTCCTCCATTGGCATATTTTTTCGCTTGTATAATGTGATGCACATATGTTTTAATATTAAAGTAGAATTGTTAAATATTAATTTTATCTTTTTCTAGAACTGCTTCTAGCTGGTGTTGATGCTGGAGCACTCCAATTAATATATTTAGTTGTCACCAATTTACTTAGTATTAGATTTTTTATAAATAGTTATGCCCAATTTTAATTTAATTTTCAACTTTCGTTAATTTATTTTTTTAACCTGACCTATGCTAAATTTTTTAATTTTTATAATAAATACTATTCAAAATGTATCATATAAAGGACTCACAAAATAGAAACAATACAATATACATATATATATATATATATATATAAATAAAAATCACAGAAAAAAATTATTAAAATATTTCGAATTTAATGTACCTGGAAAAATTCAAGTGTTGATTAAAATTCATGGTTGATTATAAAATTGACCAAATACATATATATTTTTAAATGTACAAGGTTTGACAACTGAAAGTAAAATAATTATACATAGAAAAAAACATATTAATCTGTTTGGATTTTAAAACATTTTATAGACTAGTCTCCTTTAAATCTACTCGACACTGTTTGGGCTAGTGGCTAGTTCAATGTTCTGGGAACTGATAATACTGATAACTGATTTTTGTTCGTGTTTCTTTTTAGTGTGTACCCGAAATGTAATTCACATGGCTGTGGAGTGTCTAGATTTGAAGTTTATAAACTCCCTGTATAAACCAAGTATAAAGCTAAAACAATAAGTGTACATGTTACAGAAGGCTATATAAAAATCAATATAAAAACATTCCAAAATATGTTGTTGTCGGTAAATTTCAAGGCAGCTGTGTGGACACGGAATCAGTGATCGGAGTCTGAGATAAACCAACAATTGAATTTTCTTATACGGGGTGACTTAAGATGTCTTGAAAGAATCTGAATGTATTTACATAAATTTATTGACGATGCAGTGCTACAATATTTAAAAAACCTGTGCAACTTTACTTATTTATAGATATATAAAATTTTGGAAAATGTATTATAAGCATAAAAATATAAATATAACTCCAAGGCTATTCAAAACTGTATTGTTTTAATTGTGTACGTATTTGAAGTTGAAGAATATTTATTACCTTTGGAACCTCCTGATGATGCTAACATAGTAAAACGCAGTGGTTTTTCTAATATACAGGGTGACCAACTTATACTCCAAAGTTTGATATCTCCGTTATCTTGAGAAATAGAGAAGAATGTTCTAAATAAAAGTTATAGATTTGAAATCCCATCTGATTTTTAATCATTCTGTTTCAACTATTTTTATATGCCACAGTATAGAACTTGAAAAGTTAGGATAAAGACATGTAAACCATTTTTTATAGAATTTCAACGGTTTAGCTCCTACATACATCTAAATTAAAAAAAATGTGATTTTCAGATGGCTGTAGATCCTCTTTTAAACATAATGACATGAAGTGTGATTTGAAATTAGCTCGGCAAGAGGTTTATAAAAATGTAAAAATATACGGAGTATTCCATTAAAAAAACATAACTTCGATATGCTGAAACCTTATAAAATAAAATAATTTTAAAATGTGAAGCTTCACTTTTATTTAAAACATTCTTTCCAACCTGGATAGTCGATGAGGGTTTAATATATCCGGTCATTTTTCAATCTACATTTTTTTAATGATAATATGTACCTATATGAAAAATTTGTGGTAGTATAATTTATAAAAAACCGCGAATAAAAGATAATATGTATCACTTAAAATATTGAATTTACCGTCAACTTCCGAAAGTGTACAATATACTTTCTATTTATTATAAATCTATACCTGGTCCTCATAAAGTAAACGTTTCTTCATCACTTTCCATTAATTTGAAAAAATTAAAAAATAAATAATTACTCTACTTCTGATTTAAACAATTGGAAAATGTATTATAATAATGAATGTTTTTACCGTACTTTCTGGAATTTATCCATTATAAATGTAAAAGATAAAACATAATCACTTACTAACTTTTTTAAAAGTTTTGAAATATCCTGGAAATTTAAGATAAGTATATTTTATTTTTTACATTATAAATGTATTATTAATATTTTACATTACTTTGCTCTTAGAAGCTATATACACAAGATTAAATAAATATAAAAATCTTGGTTAATATCTATTACGATAAGTTTTAATTTTTTAAAATGCTTTGTATAAATAATCAAAAAAGTAATATATTTCACATGGTAGGGAAAAAAGCTTTCGCCCTTGGTTAGTTTCATTGCCTTGGCTTTACTTTAGCAAAGAAATGCTAAATTTTTTTTCGAGTTCAATAAATATTTTCTAATCAGATATGTTAAAAGATTATAATTTGTTGAATGTTGCCAACTTTTTCGTAAAGTTAACTCATTTGAATAAAAACCTTCTATTAAATATTTGTTATGGTATTATTGCGTCATTTGTTCCGATAATAAAAGCCAAAATTAATACGTATTAAAAATAATGAAAAATAAATACTTAACTTAAAATTCTTAATTAATTCGAATATCATAATTGAAAGGTTGAGCACTTTTTCAGATTTGTGTAGTAGCAAATGTCTCCAAAATATGTAATAGCTTTGAGTGACCTGTTTCGGAAATATAAAGTGAATGGCGACCTTTTCTTCCTTTTTGTTAATGAAGCTATTTATTAGATGTAATGGATAATCATTAGAGGTAGCGATTTGTATTATTATATTAATTTCGCTTTTAAAACCATCCTTACTCATTGATACTGAAAAGGCTCTATGTATCATTGAATTATAAGCTGCTATTTTATGTGACTTGAGTGATTTGAGTTATAAGGGATAGTGATATTTGTATGAGTTGGTTTAGGACAAATTGAATATTGAAGATGTCAGTTTACTCTTCTGATAATTATATCTAATAAATTTATAGAACTCTTCTCTTCAATTTCAATAGAAAATTTTATTTAGGATGTAAATTGCTAATAAAATAAAAGAAACCATCTAATTTTCTATTACTATCTGTAAAACCAGTTAAAACATCATCAACATATCTATACCAACAGAATACATTCTTGGAGATATTTGAATCAAAAATCTTTTGTTAAAAATTATCCTTAAAAATATTTACGAAAACTGGTGATATTGGACTACCATTAGCAATCTCCTTCATTTCGAATATAAAATTTATCAAGTAACTTGGATTGATACATAAATTAAATACGTTTATAATTTCATTAATTAAAATTTGTTTTTTTTTTGTTTTTTACTGAATATTTTGATATGCAACCATAATTAGTTAAAGTGTTATTAAGAAAGTCTGCTGATTTTGTATTTGAGATATTGAAATAAAAACTACAGGGTCTAACTAGTTTTGTATCTTTATGTAATTGAATTGTACCTTATAATTTTGGTGCTTGAAGATTTTTTTGAAATATATGTTTTTATCATAGTTTTTTATCAAATTAATAATTTAACAGTTACAAAATTTTAAATACAAATAATAAAAAATGTGAATGCATTGTTTTGTTATAAATATGTTGATGATGTTTTGGCTGGTTTTACAGGTAGTGATAGACAATTGGATGTTTTCTTTAATTTTATTAAAAATTTACATCTCAAAATAAAATTTACCATTGAAATTGAAGAGAAGAGTTCTATAAATGTCTTAGATATAAATATCAAAAGAGTAAACTTAATCTTAAACCAACGCATACACATATGACTATCCCTTATTTATAACTCGAATCACCCCATGTCACATAAATTAACGGCTTATAATTCAATGACAAATAGAGCTTTTTCAATACCAAAAAGTAAGAATGATTTTAAAAGGGAAATTAATATAATAAAACAAATCGCTACCTCTAATAATTATCCACACCATCTAATAAATAGGTTGAATAATAAAAAAGGAAGAAAGAAAGAAAGAGTTACCGTTAAGCATATATTTCCGAAACAGCCTAAAGAAGACAAGTCGTACAAAGCTATTACATATTGTGGAGATATTTCAAACAAAATACCAAAAATTATATCTATAAATATTTTCTACAATATCTTTTAAAACTAAGAAATAATGTAGGATCATTTTTATTAAATGTAAAACCTAAAATTAATGAATTAAAAAATCAGGTATTTAACTCTTATAACATTAATATTACAGCAGGTTAGAATAAAGGGTTAAAATCGGCTTTTATCACAATACCCCTTTAAAAAATAAATCTAACATCGTTTACAAAGGCATACATTCATAATTTATGTCAAAATATTAAATAATTTATTCTATTTAACTAGATTTTTTTATCAGGAGTTAATTTTTAGTTATGAAATACCAAAAAGGGTATACAGAATAATGGACTGAAGATATATGGATAATTTTTTTTTCCATTTTTGAGCATGATACAATTAACTTATAGTCCTCCTGTGTTTCTTAAAAGCTTTGTGTTTTATTCTCACTATTAAATCTCCACGTTTATGGAACCTATCAGCAAGATTTTAAATTTGAACAGTTATTTTTTTAAAATTAGGATTTTATTTTCTGGCTTATAAGAACCATTATTACGATGTTTTTACTTTTTTACAAGCAGAATAACAGATATAACAGATACCTATAAGAAATTTGATCTCATACATGTTTTAATTCTTAGTTTTAAATTAAGCTAATACTGTGGCTTTTAGGTCAAATTACTTGTTAAAAATACAAGTTTAAATTTCTGAAAAAGTTACAGCTTGTTATAAGTCAAGATTAAAATATATTATGTATAGAGATAAGCATTTATTTTAAAATCAAGAAATCGGAATATAATAAACGTCTGAGAGGTAATTGTTTGTTAACGATAATTTTAATGTAAACGCCATAATATGGGATACTGATCAAAGTACAATTATACACATATCGCATAATTTGCATATTAAAAGTACCTGCAATTCATAAAATTTTCTCACATTTGCATGCCAAACGGTTTTCCATTCGATAAGCGACATTTTTTTGTCAGAGCCATCCAATAAATAATGTAAATTAGATTCAAACAACACTCTTTAATAAAGTTTATTAGTTTCGCTGCACAAAGAACCCACATTATTTTCTATCATATATATATAATTATTATTTAATATGAAAAGTTCGATAAATAACTGAAATGCCTCTATCCGTTTTATTACTTTCGATTCATTTGAATAAACACTTAAGGTAATAAATATTTATCATTTTTACATTCCCGCCGCATATTGCCTTTTAACTTTTAACTAGCACAGGACAAACAAATTTGAACTACGAGTCCAAATATCTATCCTGATCCTATAATTGTAGTAATTATTTTTAATATAAGCTTAATATGTTGAAGAATTATTGAGGTGTACTGGCTTATATGCATACATTTATTCAACCTTTCGTAATATTCGGAACTTCCACTTTATATCTCTCAAATCATTCAATTTTTATTTATTTTCTCCATTGCTTGGCCGACTTAATTTATTTTATAATATTGACACTTAATTGAATTACTAGTTGTTTTCTAAGGAATTTCTATTCTTCGTTATTTCAAATGCTCATAAAATCAATAGGACAACTCTTTATGTATTATTTGGATATCGTTTTTGGAGAAGCATTGCCTCAAGAAATATACTAAAATATTATTAAGGATATAAAATTGCAAAAATTATATACATTTCACTTAAATCATATGTTATTAGTGTTATTACAGCAACTTCTAAGCCAGACAGTATTTTAGACGGGTTTGGTTAAAGTTATGTAAGAGAAAAATAAAGAATGACATCAAACTTGTTTAACAGAAATTATAAAAGCAAAAGAGAAATAAAAACAATTTTTTAATGAAGTCAAACTACAACCATTTGTAAAACAACACTAGATGAATTACTTAATGATTAAATTAATTGGGGGTGATAGCACTATTATCTCTATCTACCTTTAAATAGAGTCAAAACTATTTTATGCTTTCGATGGAGATACCTTGATTAGGTAATGTTATAATATGTTTTTTGTGTGAACTTTCTTTGTTAACTACTGCTTTTAATTTTTAATTTAAAGCTATTGAAATAAATAATGTTTTAATTAAAGAAAAATAAATAAACTATTAATTTTATATACAAGGCGGTATTTTACTGAAACACTATAAATTATAGCAAGGGTCCTGTTGAATAGAATTAATTGTCGGCAGTCTTGCGATAAAACATTTTTTTAACACAAATATCAAATAAACTATTACATTTAAATTTGAGTACTAATCTCGAGTCTCTATGTCTATATAATTAATACTAAATTTACATTTGCGTCTTTGGAAAGACTGGAATTAACTGGAGTTAAGTCTGTCATAAGATATCTGCATCAGTTCAGTACTGCTTAAACTATAGGTACCTCACCGTCAATTTTAGGATTTTCCAATTTATAATATACTATATATACAGGTTAACGCATTCGTGTCGCAAAGCTCCATATATCTGCTATTATTAACCTTACCAAAAAAAAAATTACCAAAAACCGTAGGCAGTCTTAAGATTTACTTTTTAAAATTAGTGTCAGTTATATTATTTTAAATGCACTGAAAAAAATTAAGTAACTCTCACAAAATTTCATATATCAAACAAATTTTTACACAAATACAAAAATAATTAATGGAAATGAAATTTTATGTAAATTTACAATTTATAAAATGTAAGAGATTTACATTGGATAATTACTTTCTAAACATAGTTAACTTACCATAAACATTGTGTAAAAATAAAGTTTTACAGAACAGATGTAATATTTTAAGATAAATTATGTAACTTTCTCATAACTGATTAAGTAAAATTAAGTATTTATTAAAATTTCCATATTACGAATTATAGTGTATCAAAACTAAGTATAAAGTGCTAGTCAAAAGTCCTTTCCTCCCCCCTTCCTATCTTTTGAAAGGTTATATTTATACTAATAAAATTTCGAGGTTGAAAATAATCGGATGTAGATATAAGAGGTGACGTAATTGTCATAGGTGACGTCACATAGCACCTGTAATCAAAAATTTTAAATAGAGCCTTATGGCAAGTGATACCTCGTTTAAAAAAGGTACTAAAAATACCTATTCAGTCATACTAATTTTGTTTGGTTTTAGACTGATTTTGATGGATAAATTAAATAAATAATCAAATAATTTTGCACTGAATAATTTGCATGAAGTAATAACACTTACTCTTAATTTTATGTGACAGATTGCTGAAAATGCTTAAACTAGAGTGTAATTTATTTACAAAAATTCTGTAAAAGAATTGCTACATAAAGATATGTATTTTCACATAACTTAACGTTGGTTATTTAATACGTACCTTATGTTGTGCGATTTTACATAAACTGTTTTTGCAATATAGTTTATTTTTTTTTGCATATATAAATTTAGCAATCCGCATTTGAATTTTTTTCCATCGTTACTAATTTGACTACCTATTCTGCTTTCCTCTAGTTACAACGTGTCCACCTGTCTGATGTTGAAATGTTGAGTACTGGATGAAGACAGAAGTTAGTCTGAATTCAATTTACTCCTTAATTAAATAACGGCGTAAACAAAACGAATAGGCTAGAAATACCAAAATAATATGGCTACGTACGTGATTTTCATAGCAGGGAACATATTTAAAAAAAGTTATATTTAAAGGTATTAGTGTTTATAATACGAGTACTTGTTTTAAAAATGATTTTCTAACTTGTTGTGAACTTAAAAATCCATTTTTAACTTATCAAATATTCCAGCGATCTCTGGATCACTACCAGAAGGCTCTTCTATCAAACACAGTGAACAAATAAACATAAATCAGATGTCGTACATTCATTTTTAGCTAAATAAGCAGTTTGGCTGCAGACAAGTCGATTTTTTTATTTCAATTTAAATATAAAAATTAACAGATAAACATTTAAACAAGAAGCCTCATTTTGAAGCAAATTACAAATTTACCCATATGTCTTAATTGTATTCATACAAATTTAGTTAAATCTTCAGTTCAATAGAATAACATATTCTATAAGCATACGAAGTGGTTATTACTTTAGAAGATGTATGGATAGATAAATAAAACTGAATGTCTTAGGTAATATCGTGATTTTTCTTTTTATGGGACCATTTACTACCAAACAATATAAAATCCATAAAAAATGCGCGTTTATTTCTACAAGTAGGTACTTTAATATTTAAATAGTTTAAATAATTTCTACCAATAACTTTTTTAATTTAAACAGATTTTATATAAAAATACATATTTTGTTTGCTCATTAAATTATTCATAGTTCATCTGCACTTTCTGATTCAGTACTATTACCAACAGTTATAATTACCAGATCAATTTCTATTCAAATAAATTTTTCGCAATCGTACCATCTTTTTTTATTACTAACTTAGTGTGTCTAACGCATTTTGCTTAGACTTCAGCATCACACTTGGCTAATGTTTCATTCAACATAATTAATACTTTTCCATCGCTTTATCCATCCACGCCATCAAAATTGATTATATTTTTTTATACTAATATTCAAATTCTCGTAAGGTGGAATTATAGACAGAACCCGTTTATCAACTTAGGGAAATAGGTTAAAAATTGATGATAATAAAAGTTATTAAACATATAATTACTGTTAAAATAATAATCTTATAGCGTACAATTAATTAAAAAAAAATCTGTTTTTGTAGAAGTTCCAGCTCCAGACATACAAAATTCAGGTAAATTCAAATATGTAAATGTAAATATTGTATGCATACTGCATAGATAGGATTATTTTGTGTAAAATATATCATTTTGGTTGTTTTTGTTTTTATGTTTAGAATGATTTTTAATTTTTTATAGTAGATGGAAGTTATTTTTTTTTATTTTTAAATTTATTTTATAGTACATTAGTTTTCAAATATAACATAATTTAATAAAAAATAAGATAAAAAACTTACCGATGTTGTAAAATAGTCGAATGAACTATTGTACATTTTATGGATTTAAATCACAAATGATAGGCAAATTTTAAATGAAAACAAATAGGATAATAGCTGTAAATATATGTATAGCATGAAGTGATGACACTTATCAGATTCAACCTGTCAAATATAAAAGATTCTTTGTAAATTGTAATTTTGTCTTTTTTCATTGTTCTTAATTTGTAATTCGAGATCACAACAATATAGTTACTTGATTAAAAGACAAACATTATGTACTTCTAACGATGTTTTTACTATTGATAGATAAAATATAGTACAGCTAAAAATGTACCTATGCGTTACTTTATGTACTCAGTGTAAATAATTATTCATAATTTGTTAAGTAGGTCGGCCATGAGAGTATATATTTTATTTCAAAGGTTTTGGGGTTAGGGTAATAATATTAGTTTCCTAATTAATACAGATTCGTTATGTATTTATTTTACAAACGGTATTTTTCTATTGAGGTTACGGTATTGAGGTACATATTCAAAAAGTTGCTCATAGCTATTATCAAAATTTTATATGAGTGTTAAAAAAAAGATCGAATATTTGAACAAGGAATAGTATGGATCAAAATAAGTCAAAAAGTCTTAATAAACATGGGTCCAGGAATTGACAGATTCGGATATACAGAGAGTTATTTATTTGTGAAGCCTTTTGCATTTACACATTATTTTTATTATTTACAAACAAACGATAAAACCTTAGTTATGTGCTACAAATTACATTTGTTTTTCATAAAGGTTCTTAACTTCACTATTTAATACAATTTTAATTTAATTCATAATTCTATTGTTAATTTTTACTATTTGTTCAATTTTTTACCCTTCAAACTGCATTGTTAATTTAATTAAGAAAAATTTTTTGTTTTAACTTTGGTATTGTTCCCGTTTCCTATAATTAGGTAATTATAAACTATATGCTTATAAACCTATTGATTTACTTTTTGTAACGTTCGTTATTATTTTTATACTGCAGACCTGATGATGTCTTTGTAGAAGTCGAAACTAGTTGTTACTTTTATTTTAAAAACTAGAATTTAATAAATAATTTTTGTTCGAGTTTCATTGGATTATTCCACTTTACTACATAGGAGCAACATGGAGAACCTTTTTTATTATTCCATATATTTATTACGTGAAATATTTACCAGTATTTGTCACTTTATTAAGAAAGAAAATCATCAAGTGTGACTTGTCATTCTATAATAAATTTACAGATCATTTAACCTAATCTGGAAATCCCTTAAGCGCCTTAAACGTACCGCGCCTTTTGCAACTTTCGACGCATCGTATCGGTCAAAAAGAGGAAAAGAAGAAATACCCTGACAAGGGATGCAAATGTTTGAAATGTGTTGAATGTGTCGTCCCAGTGTGCACATGTGCCTTCTTGGCTGCCGAAGTGAATAGCAATAGGCCTGTCGACCAGTAAATCATGCAGAAACGGAAGCAGCCCGCAAGTCTGAAGCGTCTTACATGTTTCCTCTACAGCTGTCACTTATTTCGTATTATGAGAAAGGAGATCCGAAAAATGAGAATTGAAAATGTAGAAGTAAAGGGTGCGAGCCGTGAAAATGACTGACATCTTAAATTAATAAAAATGTACGTATATAATGAAAAGGTTGTTATATGGGCGCAACAAAAGAGGACATTATTTCAAGAATTGTTTAAGTTTTCCAGATCCATTGAAAATTATATTTTTACTGTTTGGCTCATTTAACAATTCATTTCACCACCATTATGAACACTAATTATAGTAGATAGATAATATTTTTAATATTTAACTTTTAACGATAAATAGTACGGTAGTATAACTACCATCGTAAAAAAGGTGATCCTTTTTGTTGGACTGAAGATTTTTGTCAAAAATAGTTCAAGCCCTGAGAAAAATTCATTTTGAGTTTTTTCAGTTTTTTATTTTGTTATCAAGGCCCATATTTTCATAAAGTTCAGCAAATCCTTAGTATTATAAAATTTGCGTAATAATCCTGATATTGATAGTATCGAATGTTTTAAAAACAAATGAAGTAGGTAGGTTCCTATATAAAAAGGGAAATAAATCAGTAATAAAGAGATCTTAATTTGGATAGAAAATCTAATTGATCAGTGATATACAGAAAATGATCAACTGAAAAATAAAAGTAAAAAAGAAATAAAGAAAAAGTACTGAATAGGGGGGAACTTAAAATACACAAAAAAGAACGGTCAATAATTGACACTTTAAGACGAAGATGAATACCACGCACATTAGATATTTTACTTACTTTGTCATGTTTACAGTTTTCATAGATGATTTACAAATGAAGAATATTGTTGCCTGGTTTTCTTTAATATACAGGGTGACGCATTAGTGTGGCAAAGTTCGATTAGTCCGCTATTATTGAAGTTAAGAAAAGAAAGTATAGGCATTCTTGATATTCGCATTTTAAAATTAGTCCCAATTATACAGAGTGTTCTGGAACGCAATACCAGTCCAAAGTTATGATTTTATTTTAGCTTAAATTCTACTAAAAATAATATAAATAACCATCCTGGAGAATAACAATGAATAACATTAAATCCGTAGGTATATGCGTATATATATGAGAGATATTTATTAGATATGGGCCGAATATATCTGGCATACTTATTATAAACAGAAATATTTCCGATATAGATATATGCTCTTATTTCTTTATACATATATGTACCACCAAAGTCAAGTGAATATTCAGAGGAATATTGCCGGGAAAGGCAATTGTTGGTTTACTAAACATACACTTGAACCTTTATATATGTGTAAAAAGAATATGATGTTTTCTATTTTCAGTTATAAGTCAGTTATGATTACATACAGACCAATTACATATTTTGGAGATATTTCAAATAAAATATCAGAAGTTATATCTCATACAACATCTTCTAAAATATCATTTAAAATAAAAAATAATATACACTGCGCCGTAAAATTAACGCGTAATTGTAAAAACTGCAAAATTTTACTAATACATGTATAAATGTATGTTTTTTTCAAAAATGCGATGATGTGGTAAACAACATTCTTTTAAATTGCCAAACTTTTACTTTTTAGAATTAATATACCGTGCGTGTTCAATAATACGATAAATCCTTATTATCAAACAATTCATAATACTCCAAAAGACACATTAATATTGCGTATTTCCACTTCTCGGCCTAACTACGGCTTGACATCTCCTTAGCATACTCAAAATCAAGTTTCTGATAACATTTTGATCCAATTCATTACATACATATCTCAATGAGCATTAATGACAGTTCATTTCGGGTAGCAGAAAAAGTGTGTAGAGCTCTAACTTGCTATTCCATATTATCTCATATCTGGTCTATAAGGGTTGATATCAGGACTTTTGGCTGGCCAGGCCATTCTTAAAATGCCGACAGCTTGAAGATAAGTTTGCACCATTAGTGAAGCGTGTAGGCGAGCATTGTCTTGCATGAATTCAAAATTATCCTGAATAAATGGGTTATATAGTACCACATGTTGTTCTACAATGTCTGTTATATACCGATGTACATTCAATCGGCCCTCTTGGACAATTACCAACTCTGTACAAGCCTCCAAGCTAATGCCTCCCCATACCGTAACAGATCCACCGCCGTAAGCAACTGTTCCAACAATATTGCACTGGGAAAATCGCTCTCCAGGGCGTCGATAAACTCTTCTGCGGCGATCATCACTAAAGAGGGAAAATTTAGACTAATCACTGAACATACATTGCCCCATTGATGATTATTCCAGTTGCGACGTTCGTGTGCAAACTGAAGACGTGGCCTTCGATGAGCTGCGGTAAGAAGTGGCCTTGAAGCGGCTCTATATGGAGTAATAAATATACTATTCCATCAACTTTCTTCTTACTGTATCACAACTTATTTGATAATTATTGCATTTGTTGTTTATTGTAACAAAGTGCTTGTAACAAACCGACTTCGAAGGGCTTCTAATCGCAGAAATCGATCTTGACAATCTCTGGTGATCTTATTACGTCTTCTTTGGTTACTACCAGTTTCTCTAAATCATGCTACAGTTCTAGAAATCGCGGATTTCGAAAAGCCAAACCGTAAACATAATTGGGTTTGGAAAAAGTCTTCTTCTACAAGAGCAACAATAACAGCTCATTCCTCTGGAGAAAGGTTTTTCAATTCACGTACGTTATGTGCCATAATGATGAAACACACTTAATACAAATGAGACACGTTTTTAAATTAATAAACAGAGCCAACTAAACAAGTAGAAAGACAAATAAACAATATTGATAAAAATTAATTTATACCACTTTTTAAATTTTTGCAGCTTTTTGCAGTTTTTACAGTTCACAAAAACCAAAGATATCTTGATAAAATTGGAAGACAACGTAAATAAAATTTTCTTAGCCATTAACGTAGACATGAAATATTTACCAAGGTACATATTTAATTTTAAATGACTATGCGTTAATTTTGTAGCGCTGTGTAGATCTCTCTATGCCAGACCCTTAGAAATTTTGAAATAAGGTAGAGTGAGCACCTCATTGACACTAAACACAAACCTACACTTAACAACACAATTAAAACAACAGTGGAGATACTTCATATAAGTGACAAGAAAGAAGAACTTGATTTTTTGGAAGAATACTAAAGAAATATCTAAAATGTCCTCAGTACATAGTGTTGAATCAACAAACAACCTGGTAAGTTCAATTATTTTAGATTTCCTTTTAGACTAATATACTAATAAACTATAAACATTTTTTAGAAACGAAGAATATTATTGTACATATTGATTAATGGTGGTAATAATTTAAAAAGCCATTGTAATACGGTGGAAATTCAGATAAGTACAATTTACCTTTTCTTATTTAAAAACGATATTCTGTATAAGTACGTTTTAATGAATTAAATTTGTTAACAATTGGTAAATAAGAAAAACTGTAGTTTCTAGTTTCTTGAGTGGTTGCGCCAACTATACATATACTATGGAATGAAAGACACCTACCTTTTTTGATATAAAATATTTATTGTAGTACTTTAAACTTTGCACTTCGTGCAACTTTTAGTATTTTCAGCTAAAACACCGTACCTCAATAACTCATTATTTAAATTTTTATGCTTGATCTGTTTTTTCACTATTATCATAATGACGACCATAATAATATGATAGATAATGTTTACGTCACTCTAAGTAAGAACTAAGAAATGTATACGATATTTCTTAGTTTCTACTATATTAAATATTCAGGATCTTATTTAATCTTTAAATTATTCGATTATAATTATAAACTCTTAATAGTGTGGTGAAAGTAAAAATCGTCTCCTCTTTGCTCTATTTGACATTTCGAGTTTAAAAATACCTAACAAAACGCATTCTTCTGACTGAACTGAAATAGCTGAGGATCTAAAATTATCTCGAAACGCTTGTAAAAACTGAACCTTGTACGCAATACCATCAATTATAGTGATTTAATACTTTAATTGAGGCGCTTTTATATTCCTGGGCCTTATTTATTGTCTGACAAAATATAAATGGGGTACAAAGTAGGGAAAAAATATTAGAGACTAGTCAAATGTGTTTTTTAAAATACTTTAAAAATGCAGAAAAAACTATTCTTCTTCCTAAAAGTTAGAATAATTAATAATCTCCTAATGACATATTGAAAGAAATATGATGTCTAATATTTTGTTATAGCTAAATGTTTTATATTCTTAATAATTTTTCAAAAGATCAAATATAAACTTTTCTAGAAAAAAATATCATTTTTTCTACTATCATGCGTAAAGTACGGTAAAGTATTATAAAGTTAAATAGTAATAAATCGTTTTTCTTAGAGTTTAAAATTATTTTTAACAATAAATATTTGATTTTTATAATGTCGTAGATTATATATCTAGTAATAATATGTTAAAAAAATATATTTTTACTAGTATTTAAAAATTATTTCTTATTTTTTGACCATTCTCGCAAACAGGAATTTATTAGAATTATCATTTGTCATGATTGAACCAAGAAATATAATTGTTAAGCGGCACAGTACAGTTATTTGTTTAGAACCATTGCATTCAAAAAAGTTTCTTTTCCAGAGGTCAATAATTTATTCAGTTTAAAAAACAAAACACTTCAAAATTTTTGACAACAAATTACAAGTTTACTTTGACATTTGAGAGTTACTGACCATGACAAATTATATTTAAGAATTGACGCCAAATTTTAAATTAAGTTATATCACACATTGAGATTGTAATTTCGATTCCACCACTTTCCCGTATTTCACATTTAGAAACTAATTCTCATTATGACTCGACCATTCACTATTTGGTTTTAGTATACCAGTAGTGTTTTTAATCATGTGTTGCCAACTAGCAACAAAGTCCGAATACAAATAAAACACAAGGATAATATCTATATCTAGCTAATAATGACACCAAGTAAAAAAAACTCAATGAAATAGCAGCTATTTTTGATGCTAGATTGCAAAATTTCATTTTTGCATTTCAGACTGAAAGTTCTTTTCATTAGTAAAGTAGCCTTTCAGTTATTAACTTAATTTTTATAAAAGTGCTTCTGTTCATTTTCTCAAAAAATTTTCCGTTAAATTTAATAACAAAAACAAACTAGTCTATTTGACCTAAACTGGCCCATTTTAAATGAAAAATAATTTAAAAATAATGACTGAAATTCGCACATACACTATAAAAAATATTCAATCAGTGTTTTTTTAATATTTTTTTTAACAGACCATTGTTTGTAAAACAAAGACGAGTACATTATTCAAAGGTTAAGAGCAACCCACCTCCGACTTCCCGCATAAAAAACGAAACTTATTTTTGAAGCTAATGTAAATGAAATTCATACGATTGTAGACATTTTATTATTATTTCCGGGAGGCACCCTAGAAAAAGTTTATTATTTAATATTTTACATCAACAATCGCGTTCTATAAGTACCTTTTAATAATTCTGAGACACTAAGATCTTTGATTTATATTTTAAAATCGAATTCCTCTTATTGAAATTAATTGAAACTACCGAATCGAACTCTATACAATACGATAAGTTTCACTCTGATAAAAGGGATAAAACAAAGACAGAGAATCAAAGTTCAATATGAAGTATCTCGGTTTTGAACATCATCAATATAAAATGGTGAGCATATTTGATTCATCAAGAAGGATTCTCTATTAATTAAATAAAGTGAGTGTTTCTAAGATGCCGAACAACAGAATGAAGGAAATCAATACTTTGGAGAAACGGAGCGAAAGAGAAGTTGGGAAGTGAAAGGTTAAAGACAAAGGAGATTTTCTCGGTTTTGTACTTTACAAGACAAGTTAGCGTTATACGTTGTTGTCAAATTATAATTATTTGCAATATATGTATAATGAAAATAAAATACTAAAATTTTATGATGTTTGAGTATCGGATATACATTTAAACATGTAAGGGATGCATAAGCTCTATTCAAAAGCAAGTTACAACATGTCCATGAAATTAGCTTTTTAAGTTACTTAAAATACCAAAAGATGGTATTGTATTAGTTAGATACTAGCAGAAGGGAACTGCACCGCCTTTTATATAATTAGCTTATTCAATAAATAATAATGCATTTTCAAGTTATTCAAAAAAAAATATTACTTACTGTGATTGAAAATTAATTAATTAAGTTGAAAAAGAAAGAACAATAAGATTGTACTATACTTTTAAGAATGGGAACCATAACAACTATTCAGAATATGTTTATACAGAAAAGTTATATTATATTGCGTAGGTACTTACTTTATTTAATCATTTATGTGAAGTACCGATTATTAGGCGAGTTTTAGTAAATAAATGTATTATGTTTTTAAAAGAATATATGGGTAGAATTTGAATTATTTATAACTTTTAAAATCATAATTGAGTTGTCAAGTTTATAAATAATAAAATTTGCCACCCTAATATAACCTCCCCTGTTGTCATTTGATTTAGAATGGAATATTTATATGATGAACAATATAATTAGAACTAGATAATAATAGTATTTCGAACAATTGTTTCTATCTTTTACACATTATACCGTTTAAAATGGTAAATATAACAAATATATACAAAACTTAACATTTTTGAAATGCTTTTCTTTTATTTTACATATCTATTGCTATTATAATTCATAACAATGAAACAGCAACTACTGTTTTTAGAAAGTACCGTTTATGAAATGAATGTAGAAAATTAACATAAATATGTTGTATTATCTTTTGTCAATATGGGCTTTAAAAGTAAAATAAACTTATAAATAACAATTTTTATAATATTATGACCTGAACACTAAATTATGCAATGATTATGTAAATATTTTTAGTTAATAACATAATTTTTGTAACTTTGACAAATACAATATACGTATTGGATAGATTAGTTACGTTCAAAAATCAACGGCCTAAATATGTATTTCGAACAGATAACGAAGAAATAATTCATAAAAAAATAATGATAAACAAAACGTATATCCACTTATTTAAAATAAATGGAACCAGTGGTTTCAAATATAGATATTACTTAGAAGAAGTTTTTTTTGTTGGGTTTTGTAATCAGGTTAATTCTAAAATGGGAATATCCATAAAACAGAGCCGATATCTCTCAAAATACGTCAATCCAGATGTGAAACTACCCATCAGATCGACAAACAAATAGTCCCAAGCAAATAAATTGCCACTTTTCCCATAAAAACTCATTAGTCTACACATGGCACCTTTTGCTAATTGGCTAGTGATAATTTGGTTCCGACTGAGAAATTTAAATGAGAAAAATGTTGCCTTGCTAAAATACTTATATATTATGTTTAAGTTTATGTGAAAAGTCAAAAAAAAAAAAAAGAAAAGATAGTCAATCAAAATTTTCCGACCTATGTATAAATGTCAACAATTGCTTCTTTTGTAATGCTAAATATCAAATATAAATGTCTATTTCAGTGTTTCTGAATATGTATTCTGGAATTAATTTAATTAATTACGATAACCATGTTGAATATTGTTAACTTCAAATATTCAAATACATTTACCTGAAAAGTTTAACGTAAAAAATCTAGTAATGTTGTAGAGTGGACCAAAAGTCTGGAAACGGCCAATTATTTCGTAAATTGCTAGTCCGAACTCTAGGAAATTTGGGATAAGCCTATTTTGGGATACGGAGATTCCAGATTTGATATTTCTATATCATATCAGTTGAGGAAATAATGGGTAAACACCATTTTGTAGGACAAATATGAAAATATATTTTTGTGATATGTACTATAAGATTTCTCCCCATTTACAGATTGTATAGTTAAATAATAATAAAAACAGATGTTGTTTGAATAAAAATCTGTAATTTTACAATATATACGTTAATATCATATTTTCAGAGAATGTCATACGTATGCAAATATCTACAAAAAGAACATATATGTTACAAAAGTCTATCTGTTTACAGTACTGTGTTTAAAATTGTTAGTCTTATTTTTGAGATATTTTTGAATTTCTTTGACACTAAGTCTGACAACAAACTTATTTGAGGTATTTATTTTAATATAACCTTTACTCTGGAAATTTAGCAAGCTATCCACAAACTGAAAAATAAATTAATGGGGCGAATTGAAATTCTTATTAAACTTCTAGTGAAAGGAATCTCATCCATTAGTCGTTCTGTAAAGTGGATGCAGATATAGTTGCCGAGATATATGGAGAAAATTATGCAATCTCGCTGATATATTTATCCACTAAGTTGTCCTTAAAAAAAAACGAAATTATCAACAACCAACAAATTTTGCCTTTTTCAATCACTTCTATTTTATTACTAGGTAATTATTGTACGTAGGAATTAAAAATATCAGTAAAACTGCAAACATTTATTTGAATTCTATAGAATAAACAATGCTGGTAACCGCTCTTTGAAATGTTTGCAATATTTGAAGTATCCAATGATATTCAGTTCTGCAAAAATAAGTCTTCTCTACGTTAATTACCTGTCGGGTCGTGAAGACAAGGGGTTGATATACACAGTTGTACTGGATTAGTGTCGTCCGCAGGGGATTATTAATCCTTCCTTCCTACCACATTGGCGCAACTACATTTGTTCGGGGACCGAATGTTAGTTCTCCGCTCACTCGACCACAGAGGTCGGCAATATTGCAATAAATTTATTATATTTTTTAGGATATAAAATAATTTCATAAAGAGAACTTCAATAAAGTCAGGAGAACATGTATACTAATATGTCATGTCTAGCAGTTCATCTATTTTTGTTTAATTATACTCACTGTCCTGAGACAATGTGGGGTAGTATTTATCTGAAAATTTATATCTGTGACAAACTTACATACAAACATAAGAGTTACAAAAAAAGACACTTAATAGCGCATGTGGATCGGATTGGTCTTGCTTAGACTAATAAATTTTAATCTTATTTTAAATAATCAATTCAAGTTTTTGAATATCAGTCCTCTCTTTTACATCTCTGGTTGATTAGAAACGTTAAAAAGAATGACAATCTGTATAAGAATATATCATAGTTTAAATTTAACCCTCGCTAAACTCACGATGAGAGACAAGTTCAGATTACCTTTGCTTTCTTCACCCATATGGTACACACTTGATTTTTACGTGGGCGTTTTCTAATGGCATTAATCAAAGTGGGCCCTCGAAAAGTAAATCAAAGGGCCTTGGGCCATGTTTTGCTGTTTCTGTCGAAATGATGAATGAACCATATTAAGGTTACACGTAGTAGGCTAACGGGAACACTAGTAATATTATTAGGCCGAAATTAGAAACATGGGAACGTGTGAAATGAATTGGGCGACTTTTAATTTTATAATTGGAAAATATTTCTGGTCAAATTATTTTAAAAGATATAATTTGTTTGACCATTACAGAGTAATTACAAGGGTAAGCCATTCATGGGGATCTATTTAATACATTATGATAGATATAATATAAAGAAGAAGAAATAAATGAGTATTTAGTTATTTCAATTCTCCCTCCCATATTTTACTCATTAGTTTTCTGTAAAATGATTAAGTTTTTGACGGAAAAAGTGTGTTTTTTATACACAATTGACCAAATTCCAAAAACACCATCACCATGTAAATGACTTACCTATAAAAATACTTATCGAAATATTTCAAGAATTATTTATAAGAAATTTTAGAAATTTAGTGTTTAAAGATTTTAGACTGGGTTGAATCTAATTTTACCACGAGTATTCTTCTATTTCTCATTTCCAGCAGTGAATTATTCAAATTTAAGAGAAACATAGCTTTTGTGGTGGTTGAGTAATTTCCAACAAGCCAAAAAAAAAATCCAGTTTGCCTTTAATGTATTTATATGTATAAATACTACATCCTCATGGTTTTAAAAATAGTAGTTACAAAGTCAAGGTATTGATTATTTGGTGTTGGTAATGGTCAAAAATAATTTTCTATACACCAAACAAATTTTAGTTTTCTGGGGTTCTTAGGTTTGGTAATACAAATACAATTAATAAAATGGATAGCGTACTATATGTGGATTTAAACCAAATTTATGGAGGAGAAAACTGGCAACACATAATAGAAAATATGGAAAATGATTTCCTTCACAACCAAATCTAGGTATTGAGTCAATAGATGCTTTTTACTTTACCATGATCAAAAATTAAATGTTTTACCTTATATCCACCTATATAGACTTTTAATTTGTTCCTACATAACATTATTATCTAAGAAGGTGGGGAGACCACGTTCATGCCTAATTTGTTTAATCAACGTTAATATCTGCTAGATGAACTAAAAATAATTTTAGGTTGACGAATAGGTATATCCTTAGCTAAGTTAGGACACAACAAAATTATCAGGCAAGTACCTACTTCTAAAATATATCGGTTAGGGTTTCCCAATTTTACTAGTTTCTGTTTACCAAAAACACTGAAAAAAAATATATTTTGATAGATGGTGGAAATATATGTATCTGATAAATTAGATTATTTAGGTTACTGTGTATTAATTTTAAAACTTTACTATTGTATTGTCCTTACCTAAATACTCTAAGGGGCGTATATAATTTAGAACTGTTGTATCTAAATTAACGAAATATTTAGAAAGTTAAGAGGCTTCACCGAAAATGCCATATTGTAACCAACTTTTCCAAAAACACGTTACAAGTATGAAAACTATAGATTGGGTAGGTTAGCATTTATAAAATTCTTTATATTTATTACTTTTACAGAATTCTTCCCTTAAGTTAAATTTTCTTTTGCCAATATTTCTAGTTAGGTACAAAATATCGAGGTGCTTATTTAGGTTTTATTTTGCTATTTTTTCGTGTGAAATTCCATATCGATAGATTTATTTTTTTTTGAAAACTTGCAGTTTTTGTTGTATTATCGAAAAACGCCCTCTAATGGCAAGATCCTAAATCGCAATCACCATACTTTATTTAGAGTTGGTTTCTTAAGGAACATTCTTTTCAGCGATACCAAGTTTATTGAAATCCTTTGAGCTATTTTGTAATTATAGACATTTGTTTGCAAAAACTTTTGACCACCCCCACCACTTTATTTTCAGAGATAGTGCAAAAAGTAATATATCAAAAAAGGCTCGATTTTATCTTAACTTTAAAAGACATATATTTTTTTGTTAATAAGGCAAAATTCCAGGAACTAAAATTAATTGAAACAATGAGTTTATTCCATATAGCTGTTTCATACTGTTGATTTCTAATATCCTGCACGAAGGGTGTACTAGGTATACTAGGTTCACTTGCAACATATTAGTTAATGTTTTTTGACTAAAATTTGTAGTATATTTTTTCATATTTTTTTTATTAAACCAACGTTATAATATGTTCAACACTCTCTCTTTCCTATTCTCAACTTCGGCATAGGGACAAATCCGTATTTGTATTTAAAAATGTAAATGTAAAAGATAAATTGTACTTAAATTTCCACGTTTTTCAAAGCTTTGACAATTGTCTTGCTTTGTGGTATCTTCTTCTTTGGGTTTTATGCGCTAAGTCTCTAAGAATTATTTACCCAGTACAAATATTTATAACTGGTAAGCAAATTACTTCAAAAAGGTTCTTGTTGAAAGAGTTCTATGATACTTCAATTTTATATTAATTTTTTTTTTCGATTTTTTTATTATAAAAATTTAAACCAATAACATTTTTCATTCAGATACCTACAGTATGGTTTTATATTATAAATTTTCACTTATAATACCACTAGTGCCTAAATTATTTCCTGATAATAATTTAGGCACGTGTGGTATTCGGTAAGAAAATTTTACACCATAAAATTTCAAAACTTGACAGACATGAATTAAAAATAACACCGTCAAGTCGTTATGTCATGCGCATATAAGCGCTTCTATAGGTCAAAAAAAATTTCCAGTGAAATTTCGTCTAGGGTACCCACCAAGAGAAAAATTTCCGGAAATTTTGGTGTTGCCATAGAATCCATTTAAAATAAAAGCATTTGATTGGTTATAAAATAGAGGTGTAAAATTTTCTAACAAATAATATCTTATGTGACGATGCCTCAGAGATAAACAATTGTCATGAGAATATTTCACAGCTTTGAAAAACAGTGGAATATTAAGATAAGTATAATTTATGTTTTATTATTATATTATTTATAATGGATATATATATTTCACAATGTAAAGGTAAAACCAATCATTATATTTAAAAATAATTTCCATTATGTTTGTGACAAACCGCAGGTTTTTCTAGGCCATTGTTAAGTGTTTCGAAACTATTTTACTATCAGAATAGTTACCTGGTTTGGCCATTATTTCTCCAAAATCCGTATTTTTTAGGCTGTGATGGCCTTATCTTCAGAGTTGTTCATTTCAGAAGGTCAGCAAAAGAGATAATAATGTTAAGCTGGGCAGAGTACTGTTAATTTCATTAGTTATTATTATTATAATATCAATATGTCTTGTGATACCTACGAATTCTAAGTTGATTTAGAAATTTAAGTTGTAGAAAGAGATGCAATCCTAAAGCCGCTTTTTCTTTTTCTTCTAAAACCGCTAAATTCACAATTTCGAATATTTTTTAACCAGGCGCTCTATATTATTACAGAATGGTTTATCGTTATCAAAGTTATATAATTCATTTGAAAATTACATTTACTAGTGGAAAGATAAAAGGTATCAATTCATTTTTTTTAACAATATATTCATTACATCAACGTTTAAGAATGATTCCATTTTATTCCAAAAGCAAGTCAACGTGCACAAGTTTACATTGTACTCTCTGCTCGCGTTTTGGAGCTATTTTTCTCATTCTTAATGACCTGTTCTCTTCTGGATCAATCGGAACCGTAGTAGTATTTGTAAAGGGAATCGCTATCGGTATCAATTAGTAATTGTGACAATGCGGTGGGACATTATTAGCCCAGCTGCGACGTAGTCTTTGGAAAAAGTTGACCCGTAATGGGTCCGTTAAAATTCAGAGGGTGTTCGGCATTTGTTTTATCTTCATTTCCATTCTGATGCCGATCGATTTCAGTGTGTGCTGGTGCCGTTTTAGTTGCTTTGGCTCACCGCTATTATTTTAAAGGATCATTAGTACTGATTTTTAATTTTCTTAGTAAATTTTAATAAATAGTAGACCCTTGTTCACGGAATATGAGTTAGCTAAGAATTTTAATGGACCATCCTAAAAATTATATTTAAGGACGCATATCCTTTTTATTTAAAGTTTTATTACGAGAATAACTGCATTGTACGAGTACCTCGAACTACTTAAACAACCAACTCTACACGATATACGTTAAAAATATGCCACTTATAAATAAGATTATTGGCTTGTTTTATATACATTTATATCAACAGTTTAGCGACAAAAATAGTAAAGAACAAAAGCAATCTAATAGTAGATATGTTATAATTAAAATACCTATATTTATAAAAATAATGAAAAAAAAACGGTGTGTATAACTTTTTTGATTTCAAATTTAATGTGAATGGAATTCAAGAAATAAATTTGAAATTTTTTATTTGATGCGTGTTTGTTTCCATGTATTATGCTTTCACAGATATTCGCTGCTTAAAATCAAATTCAAATTTTTGAAATATACTCGTAATAGCGAACTTAAAGAATTATTTCAGCATTAAGCATCAAGTTTAACGAACATAATAAAATATTGTCTGTATATATAACAATAAGATAAGTTAAAATTTAGTACACAAATGCAAATTAACAAATTTATTGATATACAGGGTGTCCCGAAATATTTGTGCAATTTCTCGGATATGTTGTTTTTTTTCGGCCACCTATGCAGAAGCAGGCCCATAATAGACACCTCTAAAAATACTTTTATTTGAAATAAACAAAGCAATTGAATATTTATTTAATATGGTAGGTTATTTTTTTCAATAAATGTATGAAAGAATCTAATTTCATTCATGGGTTTAAACCACTATGTAACTTGGTTATTGGAAATTAAAGAAGCTGAAAAAAAACAAAAACAATTTATTTATATATAAAAACAATTCATATCAAAATATTAGGGCAACTTACATCTTTAAACAAATAACACATTAATAGCAGGGGTAGGCATTATCACATCTCGATATCTCGAGCTTCCAAATATGACTTTCCAATCTTTGTTTATTTTCAAGCCAAGAAAATACCAATGGGTAATAAGTTTGTAGATTTTTTAAAAAATATTTATTTATTATCGGATCGCTCACGTATTATTAAATAAATAGTAAACGGGAAAAATGATAAAGAAATTTTAAGTTCTATCTACAGGGGGATATTTAACTAAATCCATGTACATACTATCGCAACAATATAGGTAATTTAGTTTGCCAGGAACGGATTCGCTTTTATCATGATACTTATTTATAGTCTGTGTTATTAGTTTCGAGATTGGAACTTTTGGTTTCTCGTAACTGCGTAACCCTTGACTCATTGAATACTAAATCAAAATACTGCACTCGACGTATATAATATAATTTTAGGGGAAAATCCTGAAACCCGTCGATTTTAATTTTTAAATGGGCGCTTCGTCAGATCACCTTTTTATTTTTGACGTCATCTCTGTGAGCGTGATGACGTCATCAATAAAATTTTTAAATAGAAAAGTGGGTCTTGCAATACAACAATTGAATTTAAATATCTATTTTGTATTTAAATAACTATATAAGTTCAAACTTCTTACGGATTTTGGAACAAACATTAAATGTACCTGCTTATTTAATAACTTTGTTATTCAAAATCAAAAAATAATATATAGATGCAAAGAGATTGAAGACCATTAAGTCAAAATTTTACTTGACTCTATGTGCTATTAAAAATTTTCAACTTTGTAGGCGTCCAGAGGCCATTCTGAATGCGTCGAAATTTTATCTTTGATGCCAAAATATAATATTTGTGACAAAGTTTAACTCTGTCTTGGTGGCATTTCGATAATTTACTCCGTTCAAAAAGTAAAAGGGACATACTACATTACGTTAGAGACTTAAACTATACAAAATTAAAAATATAAAAATAAATTATATTTATCTTAAATTTCCACGGTACTCCAAGCTTTTTAAAAATTCTTATGACATGTTTCACCCTTCGACATCATTAGATATGACATAAGAAATTGACAGATATTTCACGCATAAGCTTGATTTCTTGTTATAAATATTCGATCCAATTAGCATCATTAGACAATACGTTATTATATATATATTATAAATTTTCTAAAAATTTGGTTCATATTATATATTTACTCTAAAAGATCTAAAATAATTGAACTTGCCAGATTTAATTGTTCAGTCAATAATATATATCAAGGATATCTTAGATGTTTCCTTATTTCAAATTCATTTAAAAAATCAAGTTCATGCTTCATGGCACTTAAATGAAGGACTTCCACTGTTGTTTCTATTTTTTTTTAAACTGTGGATTTGTGTTGAGAGTCAATGAGGTGTTTTGCGTAGTGTTACTTGTCTTGTTGTTTTAATATATAAGCTCGTAAGTATTCATTATATCTTATTTTAAAATTTCTAAGGGTATGGCCAATATTGATAGCATTACAATTTGGGCAATTTAACTTGTAAATACCTGTTTTTGTTAATTTAAGATTTTGGGTTTTACATTTAGTAAAAATAAACCTACATTATTTTTTACATTTATACAGCCACTCTTGATGATGCCGAAAGGTAAAACATGTCAAATAAGAATTTTTAAAATGCTTTGAAAAACCGTGGAAATTTGAGATAATTATAATTTATCTTTTATATTTATAATGGATAGATTCCACAAAGTAAGAGTAAAAGCAATCATTATGAACAAAAATGAAATAGATGCTTTTGTCGGAGCTGTTGTTTGGAAATTCCATATAAATTTCTTCTTGTCAATAAAAATTAAATATTATTCGATGATAACGGGCAACATGTTAATGAGTTCAAATAGAGAACTGAACCGATGAAGTTTGTATGTCTTTATTTTCGTAAATGTGGCCTGGCTTTATTAAACTTTCCTAAAATTCTACTTATATCTCTAGAAAAAATGGATCACTAGGGAAAAAAATTGGATAAACTCCGTCTAGTCGAAAAAAATGTATTACATTCATTTTGATTTTTTCATTATTATTATCATTATGTTTACTTACATTAAAATTGTTCTATCTAAACTTCCTTGGCGATGAAAACAATTGAGGATATGTGACATTCTAAAAATAAAGCACCCTAAAAACAAAACATTCATCGGATATATTTTTCGTGTCGTCTACGGAGTCTAGGAATAACAACAACTGTTACCGCAGTTACAACGCAATTTCATGACAATTATGGATAGATTCTTCGTTTATATGGTTATTTAGACTGTTTTTCCTAGGGGAGATACCACTCTTCTACTCAATTAGCTCGTAAATTTTCTAAACCAGTGACACTTTTTCTTTTATTTGTTACACACTTTAAAATCAGTTGATGTTCGTTCTTCGATGTGTAAACTATTTGTTAAAAGCAGTTAAACAGCTATACTATTTTTAATGGTTTCTTAAAGAAACCACTTATATTTTGCAACCCAAACATTTGACTTTTAGAAATATTTAATGGAATAATTCAGACGTTATCTAGGATTTTTTCTACTACTAATTGGACTACTCCTAATATGACAATTTAAAAAGAAATACATTAGTTTTTAAGGTATCTGCTGAATTCAACTTTCTGAGCTAGGTGGTATGTGGATGAAAAAACTTATTTAAATGTATGTGTGAAAAAAATTAATATAGGGATAGCCAGTAGATTTTGCTGTAGATTATAGAAAATTTGTCGTAAAAGTTCTGATTTTTATTAAAATTCCATTGGAATATTTAATATTGTTTTAGGTTGATAGTCATATAAATAATTTAAAACTTAAAATAAATTGTCACCTTAAGCAAATGGCAGATTTTTAGTTGCAGTAATAGTTATGTCAAAATAAAATTTATTTAAAAATTTCAATTTCTTTATTAGTTAATCTACTTATGGATGTCACTAATCAACGTTTCTTATTGATAGAAACATCAAAATTATGAATAAATTGGTATTAATACTAATTTTTTAATATTATCTCTTCCTTATGTTAATAAATATAAAATTGATAGTTATTATGCGTAATTTCATTATCGTCAATACTATATTTAAACTGAAAAAGTAATTACAGCAAATAAATATGAAAAAATATTAACGCATCTAAAAATAATGACCTTTATTATATTGTCTATCTGATTTTTCTTTGCCAAATGCAATTAATAAGTTAAATTAAATAGCCAAGCGAATTTTAATTAACAATGGAGAAATATAAATAAATTATCGTGTTGTATCTTTTAAATATGTATTTTAAACCCTAGAAAAATAAATAAAATATGAAAATGAAAAGTTAATTATTAGTTGTTCAAAAAGAGAATTGTATTTTTTCAAATTTCTTTTTGTATAATCCCATATTGTCCCTCTCATATTGTTTTTTGGTGACATGAATCTCAAACCTTTTTCCTTGGACATCATTATTCGAAAACTAATGAAGGAGTGTATGCCCATGTAAAAAAATAGATAGTTTGTCTTCAAAGGCCGTTTCCTTATGAAAACTTTTTTTATCACTCTAATAGCTTTAATATATATTACTTATTACTGCTGAGAGGTTCGCACACCCATGGTAAAATTCGTTAAAAAAAATAAATTCTTGAAAATGATATAAAGCTGACGAACATTAAGAAAAATATATATCTGCTTTAATTCCAAAGATGCCAAACAGTAAGTAAAATATTTTAAATATTCCAATTGCTATTTTATTTAACAAACCAGCGGAATTAATAGCGCGAATGCTATTAACTATAAACTATCTATGATAAATTAATTGTAATTGCAAATCGAGCGTGTTGGAATTTATTATCTAGCAGCGACGTATCCGATGGGCAAAGGGAAAATTATTTTTATCTAGTAATAAATTCTTATAGCTTATAAAATAGAGCATTATACATATTTGAACCAAAAACCCTTTTAATCATTACTAGTAATAATTTAAACATAGTGCAATGTAATTATTTTATTAAAAAATAATATTACGCCTCCCAATGGTTTCTTCAAATACCGTACAAGGAAAAAAATAATATACGTTTTAGCGTTAAGTATTATTTCTAAGAAGTTCTAATAAAAAAAAGGTAAATATATTTTTAACATCCACCATTGTTTTTTAATAGGATTATAATATTTTCAGTAGCTTCCTAACATTGGTTGAGCTCTATCATAGGGTGATTAGTGATTTTTAATTTTTGGTGTTACAATATAATCGTCAAGAATAAAATCTACTACGTTCTAGTACTAACGTATAAAAGAATAGAGGAAATTATAGATATTAAGTATCCAGAAATTTTGCAAATTTTGCCAAATGCTGGTGTTCAAACGAGTCCAAATCGAGCAAAAACCTTTACTTGAGGATATTATAAAAAAATTGAGTTAACATTTTTAATACTATATGACATAGTAAAATTGATTTAAGTGTATGTACTTGGATCGGTATTGCTGTCATAAGCATACTAATAAAGGACTATGTTTAAGGTAAATGAGCTTGATATCAGTATCAAACAGTTTAATAACTGCTACTGTATTCTTTAATGGATATAATTTAGTGATATTAATATACTCTAATTAAAGTTATTAAACTCTTTTTTCTTTTAATGACTAGTATTAAGCGAAAATTACTTTATTTATTAGTGGTAGTCAAACTTTCCTCTATTAAATAGATAGCGATTATTTAGTGCAACATCTGTGGACTCGGAATTGGCAGAGTAATTACGACATTTTGGAATTTTTATTAATCAATTTAATCAAACACAATTCATATCCAATATGTGTAATAGGTTCAATAAAAATATTTCATTTTTAATGCGAGTAAGTTAGTGTGTATGTATGTATTTATTTAGGTAACTGTTTAAAATATAGATAAAAACCCTGGAATGGGAATGGCACTTACCTATTTCTCTTCTGTACCGGAAAAGTTATTTTCTTGTACTGTTTTTTATATATATAGGGTGTTTTGAGATGTCAAACTTCATCAAGAAAATTGATATTCTTTATAAATTTCAGGAAAATATCATTTAAACACCCAAATTAGCTTAACGTCAAATATGAAAATATTCTTCTGGATATATACAACTGGAGAATCCCGGATCAAAAGTATTAAGATTTAACTCACATCACTTAAATAAAATCTGGCTTCTTCTTAAGTTACAAGGTGTTTTATTTAAAAATTATTGGTGCCCAGTACTTTAAAACTATTTGACTTATCCTTATTATATTTGGCAGGAAGTGTAGTTACTGTACACCGTACTAAATTATGTTTAATAAATATTTTTGGTTACTATCAGAGGCGTACGACAAGGACAAACGAGATGTTGACCCTAAATTCCTAAATTCTCACTGGCGGAATTGTCATTTTAGTCCAATTTTCTATGCAAATGACAAACACTTCCTTCGTAAAAATAAAGTTATTATTTTTCGAGATATGTAAAGTTAAACAAACATAAAGCTGCACAATTTTAATGTATATTAATCACGTCAGTGTTTGTTGGCCAAAGTATTGCATTTATTAGAAAAATGAAATTTTTTTGGTTTAATAATAAGTTTAATGCACAATTTTTTCTAATGAAATTTTTTTTAACATTGTAACCTTTTCGCTGCTCATGTCAGCTCCCTTTCCATTAAGAAGAGTTCGCAATAACTTATATCTGTTCGATATTTAATAATTTTTCGAAACGAAATATTTATGTGAATCACAATCGGGAAAGTACACACGATATACATTTTATCAAATTATAAAAATTTGAAAAATACTCATACACTCATACGGTTTAATTTCATCTTCCAGATTTTAATCTAACTAAGAAATTATTTTTATCTTTTGCAGAAATTGAAGATATATACGATTTTACCTTATACAAATTCCATACGTGGTAAAATCTTAACATTTTGCATTATAGTGATACTGTAGCTGAAAAAGATCTATAAGTTGTCAAGACTGTAAATAGAAAGCCGCATTTCACGGCGGCGGCCTAGGAAATATTTTATGTCAAAACTGCTAAATTGATTTAAAGCTATATTTGGAAAAGTTATTGTATTTCGTGTAATACAAGAAGCGGAATCTTTGAGAATTTTACATAATTCAAATAAGAAAATTATTTGAATTTTTTCCATTCTTTACAGTGGCGTCGTAAAATTCTCCAACTGCCAATAAAACCCTGGTTTACCATAGCGATTTCCAGAAGTAAACAAACATTTTATTATGCAATAAAGAATTCTACTGCCGCTAATATTTTTCAAGAAGGCCCTTATTTATAGGCAAAATTTCAAAAAACTGCTTATAAATCCAATTTAACATTAATAAGAGTGATACTACTTCACTTACCTCACCTTACCTTACTTTAACACTCCACTACTATCAGGTTTTCCCTATTTATATATTTTTCTTACTTTCTGGAAAGTTCAGAGTATTCTAGATATTTACCATAATATTTTTGTCATTTTCGAGAATTTTTGATAAACTGTCATAACTGTCAGCTTTTAGGTTAGATTTCTGGAGCTTGTTCTCCTGTAAATTCTTGTAGCCAATATTCTTGTAGGATGTAGATGAAAACCAGTTGATATTGACGAATTAAGAAATTGAAAAAGAGAAGAAATAAATAACATTTCTCAGGAAATCACCAAATAAGGAATTTATTCCAATATACTATATATAAGTGTATATCATTCCACTACTATAAAAATGTATGACTACTTACGTTTGTACTGGATGGTAGATTATATTTTCCATTTGTAATAAAAGAAATTTTAAGAATTTGAGTTTTTTATTACACGTAACATTGGGCCATATATTTACACATTAGGTACAGCAGAGCTGAGAAAAAGGAATATTAATATTTTATAATTCTTTTCGCTTTAGTTTAGAAAATTTATATGTATAATTAGTAATTATATATTTGAACCAAATCCGACTAGTAGATTTTCGTATTGTATTAATTTTATATTGATTAGGTTTTCGCTTATAACCTTAAGGTAGAAAATATAATCGAATATAATAAATAGAAAAAAGATTGAAATATTTGAGTTTTCTCTTCAATATTGACATTAAATTAGGCTAATACATCCCCACTTAAATATTATTTTACAATCAAATTAATTTAATCGTATTGAAAGATTATACACTTTCAGATGATGTTTTTATACTCAAGCAAACTTTTAAGTTAATTTTAATTCAATTTTGCGTTTTAAAATTAAAATAATTTATAATTCCTTAAATATCTTCTTACTTTTAGCAGTTGAGTCTTTATATCGAGTGGTGTAGGTATATTTTTGACAATTACCTATCTTAAGAAAAATTTGAAATTCTCTTTTCCTATTATGTTCTTTATTTACAAATAATTTTATTTTGGTACTTTTCATTAAATAAGATTACAAAAGTACTAGTATACTTGGTACTACCTAGTATAGACAGTGATTAATTTTTTATACCGACAGTATTGCTTTCTCTAAAGGTAGAATAAAATAAGGGAATGAACTGACTCTAACGATATTGCTTTTCTAAGTAAGCAGCGATAATAGGCTATTATAGAATTAGAGCCTAGTGAAAAAGACAACTTCGTATTAACAAATATACAGAATTTAGAAAAAAATAATATGTAATGGGTTTTTTATTTAATATCACTCAACCAGCATTAAGAGTTCTATTCCAAAAAGAAGCATCAGTGAATCTTTGTGTGTTTCAAAATGAAACAAAGCCAACAAATGTAACTCGAATTCGGAGCGTTTCGAAGCAAATGATTTGTGTTGAAAACTAAGCATGTTACTACTATTGGTTTATAAAATCGCACAACGATGAATGCTGACTGGTATACAACTATTTATTTACCAAAAGTTTTCTCTGAAATGAATGGCCTATGTATTGAACAAATTCACACAAAAAATAAATACATATTTTTTATTAATAGATGAGTAGGTAATACGATTTCTATTTAATTTTAAACATTAAATGAAAGACGTAATAAAACTAAGCGCATGTCCATGTCTGCATTCCTTTAACTTTTTGTTTTTTGTCCGTGTTTGGTGATAGAATTGTGAAGGCAAATTTATACCATTTAAGTAGCAGTTTAAAGTATCACAGCGGTCTAATTTTTTAAGATAAAAAAAAGAAGACATTTTTAATTTTATGGTAGGTTTTGATTACCTAGTTTGAATTTTGATTTTAAACAAAAAACAAAAGGAAGCTAATGTATTATTTTTAATATCTCTGGGATGATCGGAATTTTTAATTTAATAGACATTTCTACTACATACGAGAGCAATACTGTCCTTATAAAAAAGTAACCGCATTTTACAACTTTTTCCACAAATATTAAATATGAGAAGTAGTTATATATTTTATAAAAATTAAACAAAATAATAGTACACTAGCCATATTAGCAAGATACACATTTACTTAATTAAAAAAAATATTTTTTATATGGAAATTGTTCCATAAAGAGGTTCAACGATGAATAATTTTCTATTAATTCATGTTTATTGAAGATGAGACTTTTGGTCTTAATCTATCAATACGATTTTATTGATTTACTTTCAATAGACCATTGTTATACAGGGTGATCAACTGTTATTCCTAAGTTTGAGATCTCTGTTATCTTAAGAGAGAGGAAAGAATGTTTCATATAAAAGTTATAGTCAAGCTTCACATTTTAAAATTATTTCGTAATATACAGAGTGTCTCGTAAGGTCACAGCATATCAAAGTTATGTTTTTTTAATGGAATACCACGTATATTTTTACATTTGTAAGGTAAAGTTAGGATAGGGACCGGCGAACCGTTTTTATTGATTTTCAACGGTTTGGTTGCCACAGATATTTAAATTAAAAAAATGTGATTTTCTGGTGGCTGTAGATTCTTTGTTAAATATATTAGACATGAAGTATGATACATCGTTGAAATTAGCTCAGCAAGAGATTTATAAAAATTTAAAAATATAACGGGGTATTCCATTAAAGAAAACATAACTTTGATATACTTGTGACCTTATGACCGGTATATTACGAAATAATTTTAAAATGTGAAGCTTGATTCTATCTATAACTTTCATTTAAAACATTCTCTCCTATTCCTCAAGATAACGGAGATATCAAACTACGGAGCATAAAATGAGCACCCTGTATATAGAATAAACATTTTTTTAAAGTTATAAAATGTATCCAATTTTCACGAGAAACTACAAGTTTTTCCATTTAATCCCAATGATAAGCTTCTTTGTTCCGGTACAAGTCAATGAAAAAAGATTCACACATTGCTGAAATATTAATAAAAATTTAATGGTATAGTTTCATCTTTAAAGAGCACTAGTCCACTTGGAGAAAACTTTATGACCTACACCTTTATTGAAACTATTTATCTTAAATTTAGCCTCTTAGAATTCACTTTATCTTTCATATTTATTATGGTAGATTCCACAATGCACACGGGTTGTAATTCAGTAAAAATTGATGTGTTATTGACTGGGTGCAGCAGGGTGAAAATATATGAATACATGTAACCTTCCTATTGTCTTATAAGCCAATAAATCAAGTTTCTAATTAAAAATTTGTTATTAACTATTTAATGCAATTTAAAAATGTTAACTACAGGGTGCGCCAGAGAAACTAACTTATTTGAAAAAACTCCCGAGCGACGAGTTGGGCGGGAAGAGGACTGGGAGGGGGCGCATCTGGAGGAGGAAGTCCCCAAGATTGTTCCCCTCTAGTCAGTTGCCATCATGCTCTGGTCTAGAGAGCAGCGGCCGTTCGCCGTCGAGAGCTTCTTTTCTAACGGTCGCTCACTTGTTGCTACGCAACGTGCCTTCCGCGCTCGCTTTGAAATTTCTCCTCGCAGACTCGTTCCTGGCCGTAATTCGATTCTGTCGTGGGTTCACTCATTTCAGGAGTGTGGAAGTGTTGCTAAACCCAGAAATGGACATCCACGGACCACCAGAACACGGAAAATGTCGAAAGAGTGAGGCAGTTAATTCTGCGTTCTCCCCGGCGACCGGCTCGCAAACATGCAGCTGCTCCGGGAATTTCTGACACCATAGTTCGATGAATTCTCCATGAAGACCTTCGATTTCATCCATATAAATTGGCTGTTGTGCAAGAATTAACTGAACGCGATTTTGTTGCCCGTCAAAATGCATGTGAAGTGCTGCTTGACAACCTGCATCAAGACGCGATCGTTTTTTTCAGTGACGACGCTCACTTTCACATTTCCGGCTGCGTTATTTATGGGGTTATTTGAAATCCCTGGTTTACGTCGATCGATCACGGACCATAGCTCACCTCAAGAATAACATTCGCTACGCCATTGCCAACATACTTAATCAATGTATGCACAATGGGGGTCGCCATTTAACCGATGTTATTTTCAAGACTGTATGAAAAAAAACTTGGGATACTGTATTCTCAAATAAAAAAGAATTAAAACAATAACTGAAGTACTTTTGTTTTTATTGACCTTTCAAATAAGTAAGTTTCTCTGGCGCACTCTGTATATATAGTAGTTTTTTTTGAGAAAGAAAAGTATAAGTAGCCATATAATTTTAAAGGGGCACCAACATATTGAGATTGAGATGAGATGACACCGTTTTCCTTCTCCCTTTATACGAATTGTCCATATAGTTTTGATAATACGACTATATGCGACTTTAAGAAAGTACTTACACTAAATACCCCTAATCAGTGATCGATTGTTGATGATCGTGTTTGCGCGCAGAAGCTACTTATGTCCCCTCAGAAGAATTTGACCACATATTTACACATCATTAATAATCTACAAAACGATGTAGAAAAAGTACGTTTTTCGTAGGTAAGAATGACTAGGTGCGGATTGAACCGTCCACGGTTTTTTTTTGGTAAAAGACTGTGAAATGCTACAACTGGTCCAAAATAAATTGAAAGCATAATAGAATTATTAACATGTGACTTAATTCAAAGAAATATGTACATTCAAAATGTTAACGTGTTTTGTTAGCTGAATATTAATAAAATTGAAAAACAAAAAAATATTACGGATTTCTCTGTCTATTTAACAATGCTAAAAACTTGGAACGAAACATATATTTTTCCTTCAATTATTATGTGTAACTTAACACTGCTGAGATTAATTAAATTATTGTTGCCATGGACAACCTAATTTAATTACTTACTCCAATTAATTTACAGTCAATTCATGTCAAATTTATCAGCTTGTCCTGTTCTTTACAAGCTTTGTCTCATTTATAAAAAGCAGAAATCTATATCATTTTAATAATCACTTTTTCCTAGTAGGCAGCAAATTATTTTGACGCTTCACAAATCCATAAAGAGATAGTAAAGCCCAAGAGTCTTTTGATATCTTACTTTAAGCATCTAGGTACATTTTATAGGCTCCCACTTTCCACTATTCTATTCGTTTAATTTTTCTCTCGTAATTCATATCACCGTTTTAGTAAGGTCTTATTTACGAAAACAAATTAAGTTAAATTCAGCGGTAATATCTTCTAAAATCTAAAAAATCTAAAGCACAAAAGCGAAAAGAAATATAATTTCTTCATTTTTTCTAAGTCTTTCTTTTTTAAGAACTTAACATTAAATAATACAGTTTGTACTTTTTATATTACACTTAAGATCATGTCTCACTTTTGGATTTTTTTATTAACAAAAACTATACAAGTCTTTTATGGTTTAAAACCAGTAGAGATCCTTTGAGGAATCTTGCACTTGTGCTTCTAAACCTGAAACAAAGAAAAAATTATTTTTAAATAACTTATGATTTCATCACATAAATATGAAACACACATAACCAAATCTTAGTCGTGAAACGTGTCTTTAAAACACCCATAATTCATTATTCTTAACAGCATTTACTTAATACAAATTATTTGTCTGAAACAGCGTTTAAATTCAAACTGCCAAATCTTTACTAATGAGTGAGATTTTTGCAAATATTTGATGTGGTGACTATTATCAAAAAATGTTATCTTAAATGTAAAGCGGCGGTGGCGTATCTACTTAACTATAGTCTATAAAACGTGTTCAGAGATATGTAAAAATTTTTCAGTTAAATTAAAGGCTTTTAATATTATTTTTTAAAGAAAAAATATAAATTTCTTTGTACAAAATTCTACAGTTCTCAGGAAATACGTAGTGATTTGCATAAAATCTGCAGTGCTCTTAGATATTAACAGGGTATCTATATACTAATTGGAATTAATATTCCATATACTCTAAGAAAATAGATTTGTTTATAATAAACATACCACCAAAGGATTGTTTTTTTTTATTACAATGTGTTAAATATAAAAATCTGTAAACGATTATTTTCAATTACTTTCATATCAATTTTCATTATTTTATTAAAGTAGGCTAATAGTTTTACTATTATAATACATAATTAGTTGACGGTGATTGATTAGAGGGAATAAATGTACATGTTACTTGTTAATTTAAAAACTAAGATAATAAATTCAAATAAATGCATGCTTCCTAGGAGAAGCTGGATTAGCTGTTTATGGATTGATTACTTATCAAAAAAAAAGAAAAATCTAGTTCAAGTAAAATTTCGAAACTATCAGATATGTTGGAGAAGAAATAGTCAAAAATCTAAGAAAATTCAAAATAGTTCATTTTAATATCTTGTAGAATGGCTGACGAAGGAATAAAGTTTTTCCGAAAGCTCTCAAATTAAGTGAAAAGAGTTTCTGAATTTTCACCCATTAAAAACTTAGTTGCATCCCCAAGATTTTAAAAATTTCGTTGTTTAACTTGTCAGTAGAGACTTCTTTGATTTTTTCTTTTCTTTATATATATATATATATATATATAGGGTGTTTCCTAACCTGGTGATTGGTCCATTCCTATTAAAAATTTTCAGTCCAACCCCTAAAGAGATATGACAGCCAAAAGAACGCATTTAAAAATGAGTTTTTAATTTTTTTCTCCGAATTAACGTAACTTGAAATCTTCAAGACTATGCATACACTCATAAAGATGTAATTATAGTCATTTTTTCAGGATTATCATTATATTTTAAGGAGGTGAAATTAAGAACCCTTATTTTATGTCAGAATTTTTTAATGGCGTTGAATTTTATGAATTAAAAATATTATTTTGGAATTCCTATTTTATTCTTTAACTTTTTGTTGCTTGAGAACACAATTAAAAATGTAACAAAATAGAAATAGAAGAACGTAAGTTGCACATTTCTACATTAATTCGAACTTAAAAAAAGTTGAAAACTCAATTTTAATTTCGTTTTTCAGTGGGTGCTATATTTTTAGGCGTTGAGTTGAGAAATTTTTTTACAGAAAACACGCCTCATTATTTTAAACGAAGTACCCCTTACCGAATTTTTTCGCATGTATTTTGAAACATCTTGTATATATATATGTAATAGATATATATGGCTCTATTTGTGGAATTTTAAATGTTATGACACACATTTTTAACTACATAAGGTGGAGCTAATATCGAAAGTTATTATAATGATATGGTTTAATACCACTTCCCAATACCTTTCTAATAATGTATCAAATATTGTACTTAAAATTAAGGGGTCGAGGAAGTGAAATGGAGGGGGTTGACCTATAACGATGTTCATATCGGAGAAATGGTGCGTGCCCCTTGGATTTAAAATCGACCTAAGTATTTCAGCATTTCTTAAAATCTGGTAATTACTGCCAAATATTGGAGTCTACTGATTTTGTATACATATATCTACATATACTTATAAGAAATTATAATGTTCCAATGATTATCAGTTTATAATAAAAATATTTACGGTGAAAACATAGATGTACCTAACTCATTACTTGCATCAAAGAGTAAATAGGGGTTCCATGTTATGAAATTAGTTAACAACTATAAATATCTTTTCTAAAACTACAAAAAATCGAAAATAAGACAGAAATGATTTGCTTTCAATCCAGTCCCTAATAATTAGGTACTACAATTAGAAAAAAATTATTATAATTTCCCACATAACCATCTCTCGTCTGGACGTAGAGCTTAGAAAATCGAGGCAGCAATTACTTGCCATTCCAGCAGCTTTGTTTAGAGGGCAACACAGAAAAGTTCACTGTCAGTAAGTATTCCGCATCAAGATTCACAAGTAATCAATAACTTGTTTTGTCCTTTAGCTGACCAATGGTGAACGTTGAGCGGGCCAACCCACTTTGTCAGTGGCCAAGCCCCCGCGATCAACCGACCAACCTCCCCTCGCGCTTTCCCCGTCCTTAGCGTACATACGCATTCTGCAGCACTTCTAAATGCCCTAAGCAATATGGCAAATATGGCAGGCGCAGCTGCTACTGACTTTATTTTTCTTCGTGTAGAAATTCAGGGGTGACAAGCTCAGAAAGACGCCCGCGCCAATGAAATACTTGAAGAACACTAAACGTTGAAAGGGGTCGAAAGTCTAGAGTAGTTTCAACCTGATACTTTACAGAAATAATGATGAGCCGATTATAATATTGTAAAATAAGAGTATTTTTATTAAAATAAACAAATATACACGCAGAACAAAGTAATAGAATAGTATTAAAGCAGTTTATTTAATTTCAAAGAAAAAAATAGCTCCTCAAAGTGGTAGGATAAGTGAAAAGGTTTCCTTAAAAATGTCTTTGGTAGATTTCCTATGGATGCATGTGCGTGTGCTCACACGGACAATTCACAACCAAATGACTAACGGTAAGGGGGTGTTGCGTAGAAGACACAGTAGATGTCATTATGTACTCGTAAGTGATTTTCGTATGAATTATTCTTAAACGACGTATTATTCATTTCTTTTTCCGACATATACTTCATTTGAACATTAAGAGAGAGTAAATTCCCAGAAATATGTTAGTCAGTCTAATTTTTAACATCTGGTAATTTAAAAGTTGTAACTTGAGCCCATATTCATTCTATTGGATTAAACTTACACTGGTAATGTGGTAAGCGAATAATTTAAATTCCAGTTCTTCGGCAATTTCCTCGATAATATACTTTTTGTAATTTTGCTTGTGTCTCTTAATAATGGTTGATAATTCTGCTTACATCATTATATCGTCAAAGGGTATACTTCTACAACTTAACCATATTGCAATTTCACCTTTCTTCTATTTAGTGGTTGTTCAAATTTAAAGTAATCTGAATTGGAACCTTACATTGTCCATTACAATCAACGAATTTTTCGGTATTAAATCAATAATTTCTTCGAAATGTTCCTTATAAACGTCTCCATTCATTTCTTCGTGATAATCAACGGTCTTTTTTGAATCAAATAAAAATAAACCACACTCAAGAAAACCATTTCTACTGTCTATATGACAAAAAAATTATTCTTGCACTCTTCCTGTAGGTTTCTTAAGATGAGTTCCTAGCCTTGTCATTTTTAAAAAATTCATCCACCGCGATTTTTAATAATTTTGGTCTGCTGGTTTTGGCTTTGGTGAGGTTACTCCACCTTATTTTTCCTCTAAAATTTTAGGTATATATCGTAAATTTTCCATATCCCATTGCTTTAGATGACATTTCAACTACGGTGTCTTCAGAATCTGAAGGATTATGCTGTCTAATGTGATAAATGGTCTAGTTTTATTTTTTTAACTGGTGAATATTCACAAGTTACTTCGATTTTCAGTCACTAATATTTTTCGCGTTTATCGAAAAGTAAATAATTATTTCCTTCTATATTCCCGAGGTAACGTAGATGACAAGATGTAAAGGATTTAAAAAAGAGGCTGTTTATTACCTTTTTGATAAATAAGAAGAAATACTGGATAAACAAAAGTTTACTGCCAACCAAATATACAGTATGGATGAAACTCCATTATTCACCATTCACAAATATTCGAAAATAATTGCAAAAAAGAAAAACACCAAGCGAAAAAAGGGATCTAACTTGACAAGTATATGTATGTACTATGAATGCAGCAGGCGTATTCATACTGCCTTTATTGATGACGCATATTAAAAAATGGAGCTTCGCCAAATATAGCATTTGGAGGCTCGAAAAATAGAAGGATAACATCGGAACTAATTTCCAATGGCTACAAAATTTTACAAAATATACTGAATTAAAAAACCAAAAACAACAAATGCTTTTTTTTCCTGGATGACAGAAGTATCATCAAAGAAAAGGACTGTGTAGCTTCTGTACATTTAGATAAAGAATCTGTTGATGGATCTGAAGGAACAGCATGACCTAGAATTACGTTGTCCCCGACTAAAGTTGTATCGTTACTTAGAATTGTGAGGCTGCCAAAATTTGCAACACCATCTAGGAGATTGAAAAAAAACTCAATGTATCGTCGAAACCTTCACAATATTTCAAAAATCTCCACCCAAAAATAATATTGCATCAATTGATAATATTTATAGCAATTAAATAATGTATTATTTGGACACTTTATCTCATAACCCCATAACCCCTGTATAATAACAGTTACCAAGAAAATGAAACAGAAACAGAGCCTACAATGGAATTAGGACAAGAACTATACAGGCTTTAAAACAAGTTAAAATTCAAAAAAGGTTGCAGAAAACTATAAGAAAGACAGATAAGTGAAAAATCTCACAAGGATATAAAAGAAAAATCAAAAAAACTTAGTTACGCCGACTATGTAATAAAGATTATAAACAAAACATTACCCAGTCTACTATATGTAGTAAAGATTAAATGTTGGCGTGGTAAATAAAATTAAAAAAATATGTGATATATGTTTTCAAACCAACTGATTTTCTATATGTCAAATAATTATTTCTTAACAATTTATAAACTGTTCCAAGACTGATTATTCTAGAGAAGAATGTGAACTGATAATGTCCTAGGAAAATATCTGTCTGTAGATTTAAAGTTGTTCATATGACTTCGTGTTGTTGTGTTATAAATTTATGACGTCATCTTTGATGCCTTAATAGTACTGAAGATGCTTTTTCAAACATCTTTTAATTACCTATTTTAATAAAAGATTTTTATAAGTTTATGAAAGCGGGTTGATAGTAATTTTTTCCATAATGGTACGATTTGAGAAACCTTGCAAATATAGTTTATTTATGTTCTCTTTAATACGAGTATAATCTTTGTAGTCGCTAGCTTTTTTATTCAAAAGTTAGGAGGGGGGAAGCGGGAAGTTTAATACAGATTAACACAACAAAAAGTCAAATGCCTCAATTTACACAATACAGAATATTATATTTTTTTCCAATGAGTAAATTAAATGCTAAATTCATTAAAAATCCAAATTTATTCAATCGTAGATAATATGCAGTGGTAATGGATATGGTTATTTCATTATCTTATTTACATAATTTCCATACGATATTATGACATATTAATATAGTCGGACAAAACCAGTCTAGAATTTTGGTATTCAGAATTGTGAATTCCTAAATTCCTAACAGAATGGTCGTCCATTTCGTACGAAAAGAACATTTATCACTCGTTATTATGGATTACGCCGTTCGCTGTTACTGTTCTGTCATTATTTTTTTGTTTCATAATTATAAAGGGTATTAAGGGTCACGCGACTATAATTACACCCCATTGCCATTTCCTAGAAACCTTCTTATCGGGTTATTACATCTTTCTAACAAATGTGTATGTGTCAAGGAAGTATAACGCGACCACATTAGTAAAATATTTATATTGCATTCAGCACAATTTATGGTGCAGTACCTTTTGTTCTGACTTTCAAACTATTAATCTATTACTAAAGTGCTTTGATATGAAAATAGTTTCATCCTCCACAGACAAATGGATGTCTCAAGTTGATTGCTTTTTATAATAAATTTTTTAAGGGATGACGTCTAGTTCTTAAAATAAGACATACTGAAACTAAAACTTACTCTAAAATACTATTACTAGCGGTTTAACAGTTGACCAGAACACAGGCTCAATTTGTGTATTTCATATATACTCGGTATCCGTTTTGAGGTAAATCTTGATGATTATTATTATTAATATGACTAACTTACAACTAACCTGACATAGTAGGATAAGAAGAATACGGCGATTCTATCGACGGATGTTGCCAATCCATAGCTTTACAAGGTGCATGCGATCCCATGTGCAGTCTTGATCCGGGCAGAAGTAATCCGCCATATTGCGCAGCCATATTATGATGATGGTAATCGTGCACAGCTCTGTGATGCTGACTGTACTGGTACCAAGCGTCGCTTGGATGGTAGTGATCGGTATAAAGGTCAGCAGCGTGGTGGGTACTACTAGAGGCTCCATTGTAATGCTGGCTATTCCAGAAGGAAGGAGGAAAGTTACGGGTTGACATTGGGGAGGTTTCTGTAAAGAAAAAACAACATTAACCATAAGTTGTCTCTATACAATCAAACATTTAAATGCAACACATTGTATATTTTTACATATCTGGATTCTACGTGTTCAAATACATATTTGTCAACTGTCACATTACGTTTTAGATTTGTTTTTAATTAAGCATGTTATTATTTTAAAACATTGTTACATTGCCTAAACAGGGTCGGCTTCAAGATTATATTGCATTAGAAAATTATAAATTACTTTTTATTTAGGAAATAAATTACTAAGTAAGTACATAATTTATAAACACAAAAATAAGAAGTTTGTCAATTTTTGCCTCAGATGATTCTGAATTGTCTCTAATATAGCAAATCCAAATTTTAAAAAACTGTTAAAGCGTTTGTATCTGCGGAACAACCCCTGTATCTTCAAAATCCGTTTGCATATTTGAAAAAGCATAAAAAACTAAATAATGTGCCCTTTAAATTTTTGCGCAGAAAATTTTATGATTCAAATTTAACTTGAAGTGTAGATTTTAAAGCATTTAGTACATATGGCCTTAGTGCGGCAAGCCGTAGTTTATTTACCTTCCTTAACTAATCGTGAGATTCACTATGAATACTGAACGAAACAAAAGAAAAAGAAGAAGAAAAAGATATACAGTGAGAAGACACCGCCACCAATTTAGGACGCAAGGAACACGCCATCCATCAATACCGAGCGGGACCCTCAACCTTACACGGAGATAAGGAGGGGTGGAAGAAGATGATGAGGAAAGAGTAAGGAGAAGAGGATTGTGCTCCTTCAATCTCCGCACCAAACTCGAAACCAGAAAAAAAGCGAAACCCAGATTCCCTACCTGATCTGACACAATCTGGTGAATGAGATGATCTGCTGTGAATCGAAACTCCTATCAAAGAACCAAGGAAAGGACACATACCATTAACTATCATTTCCGGAAAATCCTTGTTCATGGTGTCAGATAGAGCAAATAACCAAAAGACAGAAAAAAATTGTATCCTCGAGCACCTCAAAGACAGATAACACCACTTCAGATACAGAGGAATTTACTGAGAATATGAAAAGCCTTCACTTTTTTTGCTCTTTATGAGAACTTTTCAGGCAGCGTGGAGGTATTTATAGAGGGAGAAGAAGAGGAATAAGGGGAAAACACACTCGCCGGTGCGGACAACACCCTCATCGGAGACAATTCACCCACGAAATAGTAATGGTGGGCATAGACATCGCAACACTGAAAATCGATTTTCGATAGCATCATTGCAAGAAAAGACTCTTGTATTCTTAAGGCCGCCATCTGTCATCACTTCTGTGGTCGCCTTTGGTCGACTCTCTTCTCGGAGGTACATTTTCAGTGCTATGTTGGCAACACGTACATAATTGTTAAGTAGTTATCTCCATTCTCCTTCAAACAGCCCGTAATACAGTCTACATTTGGTATCGGAGTAATATATATCTGTAAACCCTCACCAAACTGTAGTTGATCCTTTTATAAAAAGCAGGAAGCTTAATAAGCTTCGTTATCCGATTTTGGAAGGGGTAATCATTCCAATTGCGAAGAAAGTAAAATATTTGGAAATCATTCTTAATAGGAAACAAAACTTGCCTGGAATTTTCTTCCGGTAAGAATAATAAACAATGGTTACATACGGCGCTGTAGCTTGGACTAAGGAACTCCATTCTATTGCCGCGGCTAAGCTAATGACTTGAGAGACTGATATATGTAGCCATTACGGGTACCATATCAACCATGACCATGGAGACAAATTTGGTTCTTACTTCTCTTCATTTTGTATCGCTTACTAGTTAAATAAAGGGGAATAGGGATTGTATGCAAGAAAATTAGCAAACCATTTTCTTTCCAACAACAGTACTTACTTTTTGTCAGACAGTCAGGCAACATAAAAAGCATTGAGCTTGAACCAGCTGAACTCGAAGCTGGTCTGGAATTATCTGTATTTCTTGAATGACATTGATACCTATAACAGAGTATACCTACTCTGAGTGTAATTAAGTGGAGGGTAATGAGAAAATTAACATTCTCGCAACAAAAGGGGCAGTGTCCAAGTTTATTGGACATCAACCTTTTTTAGCATTGCCAAGTGCATGACCAAAGACAATATTTTTAAATTAACAGAGATGAAAATCGACCTGCTCTGAAAAGATAATGCGTTTTTTATACCTAGTCCTTTAGTTGTCACCATATCCCAGATTTGGAATGGAGAAGAAGGATCTACGCATTCCAATTGGATTGCTTACATGTCATTGTCGTATGCGATACCTTTGAAGAACATAGGTCTGATTCATATAACGAACTGTGGTTTTTACAGTGTGAAGGACGAAATGACAGAGTATACCCCATGCTCCTCTTCAGCTGTTCCATAAACTGAGTCTAACGACTTTTAGAAAACTTCACCAATATTAACTTCGTAAGAAAGTCTGGAATGTATGGTGAATTGCAACCCTTGGGGTGAGCCAATATAGACGTCAGTTGGCCATAGTGGAGAGAAGTATGAACAAAATCACATTTACATTAACCGAACCTAACCTTAGGCAGTTACAGATCTACATGCGCACATAATTCTGAGTAATTCTGAAATAATTTTATTGATTCTTTCTCAGCGTCGACTCGAAATAAATTTATTTTATTTTGTTTGATCGTTATTTTAATTCCACTAAGAATAGAAAAGAAAGATATTTTTTTTATGAATGCAATAAATAATCTTGATCACCTGTTTCTTATTCATCAGCGATTTACGACTGGGAATATTTAACACAAAGTTAATTACTAATGTATATAAGAAAATATTAACGTCTGATAAAAGATTTTTCATGCTTGTTAGGTAGATGTTTTCTTAACTGATAATTATTACATGCTGACATTTATGGAATTTGAAAACAACCTTGCGGTTATCAAATTTTTAAACGTAACAAGTTGTTATGGTTGAACTTTTTAAATTAATTTTAGAAGAATTATTCATACCTCATATATCTCATATAAAATCAGTTTGAAGTTTTTAGTAGAAACTGATAATCTAACTGCTATTCGAAAATACGAGATATAAAATATAATTTTGAATATTTCGACATTTAGAATTCAAATATCGGCGTATATCCCGCAATTCCACGTTTTAAATCTATATTTTAGACTATCTGAGTTATAAGTCAAAATTCCAATTTATGTTTGTTAGTCTTTCATCTTTTAACCTCAACACATGTCTCAACCACCTCAGTCTTCGTGTCCTTATTATATCTGTTATTTTCCCTCCATTTCAGCATTTGACCTCTTAATCCACATATCATATATTCTTCTTTCCTTCATATATTTTCATTAGGTCTTTCTAGTTTGAATAAGGAAGACCACTAAAAATTGTACATAAGTTGACCCGTGTTTACAATGCCGTCTAAAAATATAAGTGCATTCATCCTAAAAATGTATGTTCATTGAGAAAAGAGGCTACAATATTACCTATATCCATCACTTTAATTTGATCTTGATTAACCTGGAAAACCTCTTATTTAGTATCCTTGCCAATAGTTGGATAGTCTGGCCTGCTTTAGGTAGATCATCTAGGGTATCAAACTCACTACATATTTTCGTTAATTTTGTTCATCATTGATCGACTTATTTCGTTCTGGATATTTATTATTAAACATTTAATTTTTATTTTTTCAACTTTAAAACAAATTTGAAAAATGTGGGTGTTAGGTTTGTTTCAAATAGTAGGATTGTGAAAACTTTTGCATAAGTGAATGACAGAATCTATACACCTTTCATGTATATTTGAATATCGATGTGTTAAAGATCATTTAGGATTTACTGTTTTCACTAGAATGACCTCTAAGTACAGCATGTTTTGATTGTGCTTATTAAATGAAATAAATAGTACCAGTTCCAAAGCGCCACAGGTCACTTACTTGACTGGCCAGTCCCATCTCTACTCGGTTGGAACGTACCTTTACTCGAGGACTTGGTGATTTATATAAAATGCTATCTGATTATTTTTATTTCTGAATGTTGACTTCAGTTTTAAATTGTTGATTATCCTTTGAATATGCCGACCATCAGACTTCTGGTTCACACACTCTATCGGCTTTACTTTTGGTGTTAAATATTTTACTTGACGCTGCCATCTATTTAACATAGCACTTAAGCAAACTTTGAACAAATGAAACAAAGATCTGCAACATTGCATTTAAATATTATTCATGGCCAATTACAACCTCGTCGGAAATATGGTCTTTTTACAGAAGAGGTAATTTTACATTTTATAGACACTGAAACAAATATCTGACACACAATGTTTGAATTGTCCATTAGCATATACAATAGCTTTCAGATAAAGCTACCATGAAAAGGAGACCCAGATAGTTAGTTGAATGTTTATACATTTTCCTTAGTTAAACGTTTTCTCATTTAGAAATAAACTGAAGAATTTTAATTCCGTAAATAGGCTTTTTAAAAGTTTAGTTATTTCGTGGTAAATATAAGAAAATTTCCTTTTGGTTTAAATGCATCTCCTGATTAAAACTATCTAAAAAGTGTTAAAACTGTTATCAAAATAAAATTCCACTTAAGTTTTTTTATTAAATGTAAAGTCATTTTCTCGGTTCTTGGTATGTGTGTCATCATAGCTATCCAAATTAGGCAAAATTTTGAACTATCATACTTTTAAAAATTGGAATAGTTAACGGATTGCGATTAATTTTAAATTGCCGACTCAACTTACCTTTAAAAATGTAAATAAAGAAATTCCATACAAATGCGAAATTTTTGATTCACCAGCGTTTAATACTAATATATTCTGAAATCGTATGAAAATAATTTAAAAAAAGTCTATATACTAAGAAAAACAAGTATGAATCTAAATCATATTCATTCCACAACTATTTTCTTTAAACATTTAGAAATAACTGGTCATTAAATTTTGACAAACGGTTCGATCTCTACGTAATAAACATTAATGGAAAAAATTTTAAAATAGTATGACATTAAAATTTATTGTATTCTTGTAAAAATTCCTCAAAGATTGTGTGATACTAGTTCATTTGACAGCCCCATAATTCTGGAAGCCCAAGCTCAGTGTCCGCTCCTAGAGCAGAAGAGGCAATTTTAGTACGAGAAAATCAAAATCTGGAGACAAGTGTGCGAAGAATATCTGCCGAGGTAGGAATTAGTGCTCCTCCATACCATGTTCAACGTTTGTTTTTCTGCCGACGGTTTTTACTGATCAAGCCGGCTTCACACGAAATGGAATTGTTAATTTCCACAACACGCATGTGTGGGGCGACAAAAATCCCTATATTCTAATGGAATCCAGACATCAAGTACGTTCTTCGTTAAATATTTGGATGGGTCCTATTGCTTTACCAAATCTATTAACAGGTGCTGCATATCTAAATTTCTTGCAAAACACAATGCGTGATCTGTTGGACGATATTCCTTTGAACCAACCGAAGGTAAAAAATGTGGTCCCACATGATGGTGCACCACCTCATTATTCGATTGCAGTTAAAGTGCATTTACCGAAGCGTTTCCATGTCGATGGATAGAAAGGGGCGGGCCTGTATCATGGCCTGCCAGATCGCCTGATTTAAACCCTCTTGGTTTCTTTTTTTGGGAATATTTAAAAAGTTTAGTGTACGCTATATCTGTAAATAGCTGCAACAAGGAATTAATGAAGGATGTCACCAAATCAGAACTAATGTTTTAGATAGGGTTAGAATATCCTTCCGGCAGAGATCTCGTGTCTGTTTGGAAATGGAAAGAGGGCATTTTGAACATCTTATAAAACTTTCTTTCTTTTGAATTTGTTTATAAGTTTCTATCGTTTGTTTCTAAATAATGTGTAAACACAAAATGCTTCAAAAATAAATAACTCTCTGTATCTCCGAAACCGTCAATTTGCGAGCCCGTCTTTATTAAGACTATGACTTATTTTAATCCATACTATACCCTGTTCAAATATTCTGTATAGGGTGATAAATACCCCCTAATAACATGGCTTCTACTGTTGTAATGTAAAAGCCAGATAATAGCTCTATACAATTAAGCAAGTTTAAACTTTTAGTAATTACATAAAGAATATATAGGTATATTATATTTTTTATACGGTTTAATCGGTGGGCTAAAACGTTAATCGTAAATGAAGTTCTAAATACAAAGACTTATTAGAAATTTTATAATATACATCTAACCCTGAGGGAAATATCATATGACCATTAAAGAGTGTCAATTTTGCTTATTTATTAATAAACAGAATGATTCATGAGATATGTCAAAAAACCATTTAGCTACACTATCTATACTGATTACTTACATTCTCCCAATTTTTTAGTGAAACTGTACACTGTTTTCTATAATAATAGATTGGCGCTCTCAAGACCAAAACCAACTTTAAAAAAATTAATTGAAATATTTTCTATAAAAAAATAAAAAAAACTAATTTTCAAGGTTTATAAATAGGCAATTAAAACTGTTAATGTCACGATTATATTGACTTTTAATGAATAAACAATTTTAGCTAAATATAAAAGTCACCTTATCGTATAAAATAATAAGGTAACTACTTCAAAAAAAAAATTATGGTAAAATTTTGTGCCAAAAGAAATTGGTTTTAATTTATGGTTTTTTTTAAGAGTTTGTGAAATGTAAGTAAAATAATCACCTTTCGAAGGATGTGCTGCACTTGCTATATTCCCTATTAAAATTTTAACTGTATGAGGCGGTGGGAGGAGAGGTTGGTTGAACTTAAGATTTCTAGTAGAAAAGATATCAAATTAACAGTGCACCCCTAATTAAAATTCTACAAAAAGTTAATACAGCAAGCTAATCTAATGGGTTAAAGTAAACGAGAAAACCTTGCAAGAACTTATTAAAATATTAAAAATATGAACAAAACTTGAAAAGGAATAAATTCACAGAAAACTAAAAACAAGAATATTGAACGAAGTATCTTTTGTATAAAATAGACCGAGATTATGATTATGATTGAATTTTAATTGAACAATATAGATACAATATAGGTGTAAATGAACGTTATATTTTTATAATTGAAGTGTACCAGACCGTTGTAAAAATATTGCAAAAGTGTGTCAGTGGTACAAACGAATCCAGCGTCATTTGGACGGTAACTTGTCTACCTTCAAACTTGTTCAATTAGATTGGTTTCTTTGCACAAATTATATTCACATCAAAATTATTAGTTTCGAGAGCTCTTACGATGAAAACTGGTGTTTTGTATACAATACCCCAATGAGCAGATTTTTATAAAATATATATATATATAAGCACACTTAAAATTTTTTTAGATATACTACAGTCTTTTGAAACACACCACATAAATAAAATCTTTTTAAAATATAGTATTTAAAAACTTAAATATACCTATAGGAAATAAAATTCAAAATTATTGTTGAGGAATCAAATCCGTGGAGTATGTTGTGCCCCACCCTGCTTGTTATTTTATTCGGCAGTACCATCAGATTTTTCTTATTTTCAAAGAAGATTGTAATAAAAACTATATCAGTATAACTACTGTAATTGTTAAATCAAAGTTGTAGTAAATTTGACATGCCTTTTCTGCACATTTGTAAGTAATGTAAAAACGAACTTGTAAATGTTTATTGGTTCCGTAAGTCACATTTGTTCTGTTTCGATATACAGGGTGTTTCATTGGGAAAGGGCCTAACTTCAACTGTAGATAGGGGTCACTTTGATAGCTCCAAATAACCTATATGTAATAGGTCTTCCACCCTTTATAACTGAGATGATTTATCAATTTGGCCTGTTTCTTTCGGAGCTCATAACTTCCGAATTGCTTCGATATTTGGTACGTGTAATAACTATAATCCGGAAAATCTTTCAAAGTATTACGAAAAAGAAAATCCAGGACCGGCTTATCAAAAAACTAAATCTGTTCATCTACTTCTTATTTTTCCGCACACAATTGTACTACCAAAATTTTACCTTCAAAGTATAATTTAAATATTTTTGTTAATTTTTCAGTTTAAATTAAATGTACTTTACTTATGTAGAGAAGCATCCCAAAAATTGAATTGAGTTTGTATTTTTACAAATATACACCACTGGAAAATTTGACTACAGGCCGTACTTAGGACATAATCATTTAATATGTTTCGAATTTTTCGAATATCTTATATAATGATATTTGAAAACTATGCATTAGCTATTGCGCTTTACAAGAAATGACTTCCAAAGGCGATAAAAATACTTATTTCCACCCTACATGGAGTATACACACTTCAAGTAATCTATAAGCTAGATACATTGAAATGTATGTCATTTGTTTGAAAATTTCTAGTTTCTGTCTAACGGTGTTTGATGATTTGAAGATTCTATAGTGTTTTATAATTTTTACTTTTGCCTAGTCAGCATTATATATGCTTTAAAATTTTCTATTCGAGAATACGCATATATTGTAAAAAGAAAGAATGCATTTATATATATATATATTTATAAATGTGCCTCATGTTGCATTTACGAAACGAAAAAAATATAATCATTATCAAATTCATATACAAAAAGTACAGAAACTACCAGCAGGGTACGAAATTCTACGAATGATTTTTAGTAATTGGATCATTCAATATCGTAGAATTTTAAGTAGTTTTTTACGGATAAGATTCAGTTTACACAAGACGGCGTTTATAATTTACGAAACGAATGATTATGTCCTAAGTACGACTCTGTTGTCACATTTCCAGTAATCTGTATTTGTAAAAATACAAGCTCCGTTCAATTTTTGGCATGGTTCACTAAATTTAAGTTAAGTATATTTTATTTCAACCCAAAAATTAACAAAAATCTCTCCGATACCATTTCGTAACCCCCAAATCGCTCCTATATTATTCTTTAAAGGTAAAATTTTGGTAGTAGAATTGTCTGCAAAAATAAAAAGTAGATGGCTAGATTCAGTTGTTTCTGCTCGTTCGAATTATAAAAAGAAATTAAAAAAAAACTTGATATACAGGGTGTTGTTTTTTATTAGAACGACGAATTTAAAAATTTTTTTGTTAAGCCGGTCCTGGATTTTCTGTTTGGTAATGCTTTGGTATATTTTTCAGATAATGGTTATTAGGCGTACCAAATATCAAAATAATTTACAGAGTCATTCGGAATTTATGAGCTCCAAAAGAAATAGGCAAAATTTTTAAAACCCTGTAGCGCAGTTAAAAAGGGTAAAAGTACCTATTAAATATAGGTTATTTGGAAACACCAAAGTTCACAAGTTATAATAATGTAGCAATACTATTTCTAAAAAAGTAGAATAAGCCCGTGTTACATCATTGTTAGATCATTTAATTACGTCAATTAAGTAATTGTTAAACAATAATTTAGAGACAGCTAAGATTTTTTTTAATTTATATTAATTACATACTGGGTAAGTAATAGAAATGAGTGTCTACAACCTATGCAAGAGCTCTACAAGCGGTAAAATGATTAAAGAATCTCAAAAAACATTGAAAAGAAGTAGCCACATCGTGTTATCCTTGATAGCCATCTTAAACGACGGAGGGAGACAGAAAATGAAATATTTTACATTCTGATGGATTTATGAAAGTAATTACCGTAGTGAAATGACATAAATAAAGAATGATTTATTTTTAATGAATGACAGAGCTCATAGGCGTACGCAGAAAAAAAATGATGCGGATGCAAGAGGAATATGTTTATCGATAGTTCCAGTATAAATATTTAAAAAATTAGTAAAATATTTTGATTTAAAGTGGTCGTTGAAAAATGTCTATCATGGTAACGAATAGTATGTATTTGATATTAGTTTTTGTAAGAGGAGGTAGGTTCTTAAAACAATAAAGTTTGAGAAAAATAAGTAATTGTAATTTGTCCAGAATATTTATTAACATTTTTTCAGTAAATATTTAATAACAATTAATCTAGTTGATAAGGATAGAAAAAGTACAAGTTTATGGAATATATAGAAAAATAATACCTATATAAATCTAAAAACATAATTTATAGACAATGTATATTAAGGAATGATATTTCGGTTCATGTTTTATATTTCTTGAGAAATTAAATTTTTTTAAATATTAAATTGCAAATCTCCATTAAATATTTTAATAATCTTATCGATAGAGCTTGGTGGCCTTTGAATAGTAGTAATATGATGTGTCCAGCGAAAGAAGTTATATTTGTTCAACAATGTTTAATTAAATTTGTTTTTCAGGTCTGACTAAAAAATGTTAATTTTTGGTAGTTTATGTTTTTTTACAGTTCATATCGAATAGTAGCTTCATCCTTATTTTTGTTGAAAATTTTTCCGAGGCGTGATGCCACTATAAATATGATTCCATTAGGTTCTAAAATGAATAATATTGGCAGCGTGACAATTGAAAACTGCGCATAATTTAGATTTTAAACACCATTGAACATAGAGAATAAATAAATAGTATACTGTGTAACAAGTGCTTAAAATTAATGGTTATTGAATTTTTTTAGTTATATAGCTCTAAATATTTCTTATTAAGACTTAAACGATTTCATTATTGGCAAAACAGATTTTGCTTTTTAGTAGGAGATCCTCTTGAGCTGGTGATCGGTATCAACGACGATATATTTCTTTTTAGATTTACACTAGCCCACAAAGTTGTGATATGTTTGACCAATGGGATGGTAAGAGTGTTCGTTGTCTATTTAAAATAAAGAAATTGTATTTCTTTAGTATCGTATCTAATGATGTTCTTGGAACCTTATGTGAGTATCTCATTTACTACACACTTGTAGATTTCGGAATCTACGATGAACTTGGCATTTAAGGTGTCGGTTTGCTTATTTTTTGTTTTTTTAAATTTCTCTCATGCCTTATTTGAGATCATAACGTTCTTCTTTATTAAGTTTCTATGCTGCTAACTTTAACGATATTATGGTTACCATCTCAGGAAGTAGTTTAGTACTTGCTTACTAAATTTTTCGGGACTAGGATTGCTGTGCAAGAAGAAATATTGATTAATTGATTTTTCTAGTTTGTGTTGGTTTTTAATGGCTGTTATGATTGCTGTTAGTAACTTCCTTTTGCAGATTTATTCTATTTTTTGGTATAAATACTCGTTATTTTAATTTATGATTCTTTTCATATTTCATTATTATTCATTGTTTATTAAAAATAAGTTGCCGGCATTTAGAAATGTCATTTGTTGAATTTGAAGGGCTGCACTTTCTGCCATCTACAGACGGCTCTTGAGTGTACTACATCGTATATAATTCCAATAGTAGCGGTGTGTCGTTTTCACAGTCATTTCTTTAATGTGAATATCAAGGTGGTTGAGATTACGAATTGTCTCCATCTAGCTAATTGGTGTGGTTCTCATGATTTTCAGGTTCTGTTGAAATGTGCAATAATCTATCCAATCTACATTTTAGATGATCGTTATTTGGAGAGTTTATAGTCATCAAATAAAACCTCCATGGATTTTGTAACAGCCTTGAAGACCGATTTCGCATTCTTGGAAAAGAAGCCACAAGCCACAGGTCTAGCCTATGATTCTTATTGTTCATAACCTTTACTGCTTTGCCAGTAGTACAGACTATTGCTTTCTAGTATAATTAAAGTATAATTAAAGTGAAAAAAAATATTTAAAGAACGTACACGATAAATTTAGAAAAAGACTTGGTGTAATTAACTTGCAAGAAATTTCAGCATATTTCAAAAATTTGGTGCAATATAGAAATGATCTAGTTAACTCAATATAGTGTAAGACAAAAAAATATGCAAATATACTATGAACAAAAGAAAAAATGAATTTTAGTTAATAAATAGTTGTTATAAGTCACAAAGTTGTCCCATTTTTAGATTGCTGGAAAATGAAGACAATGGCAAGTATTAGGTAATAAATCAACATCTTTATTTAATTAAAGAGATAAGTTGGTACTTGTTAAGTTCATGATCTGTTGAAACCGCCTTCATTTTATAATTTATCGTACCTACTAAATTAACGAAAAGAAGATTTTTTTTTAGTTTTTCTATTTAGTATTCTATTTAAAATATTTACACCTCTTTAAATTTTTTTTTCATTCTTAAAGCTATAATTTTTTTTTGGTACATTTGTTTTAAATGACTGATTTTATTTTGAAATATCATCTTCCCCGATGTCAAAGAGCCGCTTATGGTAAACATCCATATGCTAGTTGCCGCTTTAAAACTTTTTAAATTAATTATGGTTTTAAAATATCTCAAATTGTGACACAGCATAAATATTTAGGCGTACGAATAAATTTGAAAATGATATTGTGATACGGGAGCTTCTTCCGAATTATTTATGACCTACTCGTTGTTTGTAAAGATGCTAATAAGCAACCGTATGACTCTTATTTGCCTGAGCATTATTTTAAGATTGTAGGTTTTTATTTTGACTTTAAAAAAAGACTCACCTTTATAAATTAGTAAAAATGAATAATAATAATTTTTAATATTTTTTTTGCTTGTTGTTTATTTAAATTAGAAAAACATTTTTTTAGATGTTATAAATCTATTAAGTTAATACCACGTCGCATTGAAAATTTCTGCAACAATTACCTTCTGTATTAGATTTATTTGATATATATTTTTTAAATATATTGAGTATGAACGAGATACGCGTCATCCCTATAACTTTTGAACACTCTGGCAGGTTTTTTAAAATTAGGGTTGGTTATTAGAGAGAGCAGAGGCAAACCTATCCAAATGACATAAAAATAAAAAAGGGCATTCCATTTAAATAAAATGAGAAAATATTGGTCCGACTTTTGATTTTCCGTGTATCTACTTTATGATTTTTATGCCAACTTTTTAAATAGAGCAAATAATATTTACCCAAACTAGTAACAGAAAAATTTCAAATAATATGTTCCTCTTTAGATACGGAGAGATACTATAAAAGTCATAACTTTTCCAATACCAGCAGTAAATTCAATACTGGACAACTTAAAAAACTCGTATTTGTGACTAGTAATTTTAATATGTGAATCTTAAGACTGCCTACGCTTTTTACAAATACGTTTTTTTTACCTTCAATAATAGCGAACATATCGAGCTTTACCATACTAATGCATAACCATGTACAGATTTATACAATATGTCTCAGTAAGTTGGAACCATATGGGAAACTTTTTTATTATTAGTTTTATGAAAAAATGTTATTCTTTATAAAAAGTTCTGCATGGTCTAAAACCTGAAATACAACCATCGGATTTAAAATTTGTTGAGCCTTATACAAGGTTTGTCGAAAAATATAAATTTTACTCAAGAGTAAAGTACCTTTAAATTTGACAATATCGAAAAATGTTACTAAAAATAGTTGATCAGAATTAAAAATTACGTTTAAATATGCAAGTACATCCATTTAAATTAAAATTTCAGATTATTTTATTTTTTACTAATATTTCTATTTTGAATGAACATTTATCTCTTGTGATTACGAAACACATGATAACCTTTTAGTTTTTCGATGTTTTCTAATAATTTTGCAATTAAAACGTTTAATAAGTGCACTACAGTTAAATTTGCATTATTGTAGACATACGTTTTAAAAATAATTTTATTAACGTAAATGGATGTACTTGAATATTTCAACGTCATTTTTAATTCTGATCAACTTTTTTTAGTAACATTTTTCGATATTGTCAAATTTAAAGGTACTTTACTCTTGAGTAAAACTCATATTTTTTGACAAACCTCGTATACCACTGAAAAAATTTGATATTTGATGACTGTATTCTATGTTTTAGATAGTGCAGAACTTTTTATGAAGAATACATTTTTTCATAAAACTAATAATAAAAAAGTTTCCCATATGGTTCCAACTTACTGAGACATATTGTATTTAATAATTCCTTTATACAGGTATATCCGGTGGTATAGAGTGTAAAATTTGCCTCATGGGTCTCAAGTACCATGTACTATATTTCCTCGTCTGCTTTTTATTTCTCATCGTATTATTTCTTGCCTATACGTCAGATTCATCCCTTTTTCATTCAGTATTGTTTACAGTGCCGTTCCACGTTTTTTATGTCTTCCAAACCATTGGAGCTGACGGTCATCACTTAAATTCTTTATTGGTTACATCTTTTTATCTCAGATTCCTTTTTTTGTTCATTTTGTTCACCAGTTACTTTGGGGAAGGTTGACATAGACGTCTCAGAGATTTATTTTTTCCTATCAATTATTTCCTTATGCTGTGGTATAATTTAGATGTATCTTTTAACCTTGCATTTAATTCTGTGTTATGGTAACCTTTCTTGTTTGCTCTATGTATTTGAAACTCTCAACTTGTTTCATTTTCTTTCCATTAGTATAAATATGTAGGCGTTTATAATGCATTCGTTTCTAAAACCACTCTCTAGCTGTTCTGATATTTTATTCGTTTGCCTTACTAATGTCTTTTTAAGGTTTCATTCATATATTTTGGATGGAATACTCATCAAGATTATTCCTCGGTACTTTTAATACAACCTTTTATCATCATTCTTCAAAATTAGTACTATGATGCCAGGCTTTTGAGTTTAGCCCTTCCTTCCAGGTTCGATTCCTCTAGCATTCACGTTTTTCAATATTTTACACCGTTATCTAGTCATAACCTGCCGGTTTCTCTCTCTTAAACGCCCGTATGTATAGACTTGTAGGAAAATGAAATAAAAAGGAGGGTGCTCTATTTAAAAATAAAATTTGTAGCCTCGTTGGTTCCCTATCTTTATCACTATATTTTTTTATATTTCAAATAATTGGACTTTTTTCTTTCAACCTAACCTAGCCAGGGGTTAGTTAGTTTGGTTGTTTGTACTAAAAATAAAATTCACATCTATTTATGCCTGATTTCACCAACGATAAAAGAGACCTTATTTGATGAATACATTTAACTGTCGAATAAAAAAATACGATTTTGTTTCACCAACGTTAAATCGCGATAAAGTTGACGTTACTTAAAAATTTATTTAGTGTTTTCTAACCTCAATACTAGGTTTTTGTCATTGAATTTTTTTATATTATAGGCTGTGTTTGTTAGTTTGTTTGATTTCGAATAAGGATAATAGGTAAGGTAATATCTTATGTACATTTTAATATATTTAATAATAATTTATGCATTTTTAAATTATTCCAGATTTTTATCATCATCATCATCATCATCATCTTCAGCTTGTTTGATGAAGATTTACATTATAGCGACCACCTCGAATGGTTTATAAAAAAGAAATCTCATTACTGAGTATGATGATGTGGACTTTAAGATTAGGTTTAGATTATCCAGAGAATGTGTTGAAAAGTTTTGAATTGAAAACCATTTAGATTATTTAAGTAATAGAAATAGGCTCATCAGTCCCATGAATCATTAATTGTGCATATGTAAAACCCTTGTATATTTCTGGTAGGAAGTTAATTAAAGTACTGCTTCGGTGCATAATCGATTTTTGACCAACAATTTTATTCCAAAAAGTATCTTGACGTTTTCTTTGTATTTGTATCTAGTTAAAAAACGTGAGGTATTTTTTCAAGAGTATGTTTGTTTTTAGATATATGTATAAAAATGTCATAAGCGTAACGCTGTCTTATGTCCAACAGACCAGAGTATTGAAACAATAAATCAGTAGAGTATGTTGATTTTTTGTTATAAATAACCTTTAAGATTTTTTTTGTAAAATCTCTAATATCATTAATTTCATTAGATAACTTTTGCTTAAACTGTCAAATAACTAAACAAGGATTAAAAGCGTTGGTGAAACGTCAAAATATTTAACCAGAAAAAACTATTTTTATTATCGTCGATGACACCAATCATTAGTTTAATGAGTTTAAACCCAAAACCAAACAAAAAAAACCTTAAGGATTCTGATTGGCTTTAAAAATACGTGGTAAACATTTATAAAAGTATATTATTTTTACTCACCCTTGGTATGAGCGGAAGAAGTCTTATCTAAAGCTCTAGAAAAATGTTCGTCTACTACGGAGGCTGCGTCGCCTTGATAATGGGTAAAAACAACACAGTTTGCAGAGACGTACTGAGCTCTAGAGTTACCGGCCTCTTGTGAGTCATCGTCGTCCACACCTGGTTGGGGGTCTGAAAAAAGTATCGTTAGTTACCAATTTAGACCGTAAAAAGATATCTTAATGAAAATAACAAACAAATTTTAACTTGTTTAAATTAAAATAAAATAATGTCAAAATGAAGATTTAGATTAATAATAAAATGTAAAACATTTAAAAAATTAAACATTCATGATTATAGGTATCCTCATTACACTCATCTCTTTAATTTACTATGAACGCAAAAAAACGAATCACTTTTCATTCGTTTTGCTGGCTAAGTTTATTGGTCTTCTTTGAAAATAATGGTTCTTTATGACACCAAAGCTTAAGTTTCAAATCAGTGACATCGAGATAATAAGTCAAATTTTGGAAATATGCAAAGATAATATCATCGGGGGAGTAAAAAATGCTTAATTATTTTTGAAAAAAGTTAGTTATATCCAAGCTTATCAACAAATTGATAGAAATGATAATGAGTTCATGAATAACATATACTATCTTTTTTATCCCAAACATTACTCATATCGCTATCTTTGTTGGTCATAAGCTCACCCGATAATACATACGATTATTACTATTATTGCTCGGCAAAATTTTATTTTCGAATGATTCACATTAAATAAAAAACACCCGCCTTAATCATCTATTTCGGAAATTAACTTTTTTTTGTTACCAAGAATCTATTCCTAAAATAAATTACATTAGTTTTTCTTCGAACTTGGTATATGATTTCCTCTCTGAAGAAAATTGTTTGGTAATTTATTTCATTGGTGTGGTACAGAAAATCGAGTTATATTACATAACTTTAATGTACCGCATTTTTAATAAAGGATCACAGAATTTCATCAGAAAAAAAATAAAAGAGAGAGCAAATGATAAGGAAAAAAGACATATTTGGTGTTCATGGATATTAAAGCAGCGTTCAATAGACACACACGAAAGAAACAATGTGGAAATACCTACAAGAAATTGATTTAAATACAAAATAATTAAAGTAATATAAGGGTGTACATAAACAATTCATGGTAAATTAAAAATAAATGTAATGATCTCAAGTAGTTTGGTTTGAAATTGATAAAGAGAAAACACGCAGATTGAACCATCTACTCTTCAAAATTTACACGGATCGGATGAACAAACAAAATAACAACAGGATAGAAAATCTTAAGTTCAGTAAAACTTCAGAGGCTTACAGGATGACATAGTGCTCATAGCAAAAGAAAAAGAGAACAGACACAGAATGTTATATAAATGAGAACGTAAACAAAGACAAACAAACCAAGGTGTTAAAAATTAACAGGAAAGCAACGTGCAGAAAATATCAAATATTAACATTTAATCTAGTCACTTCAATATTGTATTGTATCAGTATACCAGCTTTAAAACAGTTATGAAATTAATCTGCTACAAATTAACAAATTATATATTTAGTAGTGGCTAGGATTGTCTACGCTCCACAAGTCGACATGAACTGTTTTTCGAAAACGGGTTAATTTTTAGAAATTTCTTAAAATAAATTATATTTATAACTGAATAGAAAAATCCCCAAAAATTTCTATGATAAAATAGAAGGTTTAAAAGATATTCGAATAATTAATTAGCGATTGACTATTTGCCCTCTTTGTAAAAGCAAAAAGTTGAAGAAAATTTTGCATACTAATATATAAGATATATATAAGATATGCTAAATTTCATTTTTATTAGTTTCTAAATAACAATGATTCGATATTTGAAAAATGTTAAACAGAAAATCCATCTTAATGTATTGAATAATATAAGCTTCTACTCCTTATGACACCCTGTATATAAAAATTCCATCGCAGATTTAGCGAGCTTTTTATTTCTTGTTAATTTGTATTGATATAAATGTTTGTTTATTATATGCTAAGAAGAAAGTAACTGTAACTACAATTTAAATCTATGTAAAAATTGACTACAATCTTATAATTTAGAATTAAGTTTGGACTTACTGTTGTAGATTAGGCTACTACTCATATGCTACTATTTAGCAATTATATTATAATCATTGTAGTTGTGAATTTGGTATGTATGTTAGCAATAATTTAATATAATTTATATTAGTCCAGTAAATAAATGCCGGGACACCCTGGAACCTGGACATTAGGTCGCGTGCAATTTTTTTTTTCTCAACTTGTAGGTAAATATGGGTACATTTACTTCTGAAAATATGTCCTTCGGGAGATGAGTGGAGGGGGCCGGAAAATGGCCAGAAACCCCGAAAATCCGGTTTTTGGCTGATATCTCCCGAAATATGACACTTAGAGAAGTGGGCTTTGGCTATAAATGGAGAGCAGTTCATTACCTACAAAAATTGCCTTTAGGATTTTTTTCGCTGCGCTAATATTTCTTGCGAAAAAAAGGTTTGTAAAAGTCTTCAATTTTCAGAGGCTGAAAATATGTTTTTTTTTCAATCAAATTCTGGCACGAGGGGTCTGGAAATACATCAGTCTTCATTTTTCGAACTGTAAAGACCAATTATAGATGGCGCCAACATATTTCTCCCTGTTTGCGAAATTATCATGGCGATGAACAACCACGGGGAATGATTGATTTCTTAATAACTCTTCAGGTTGGTACATGATTGTTGTCCCCTTGGGTCAAGCCATTGAGCTATCCTTATTTGATATGCGGAAACGGGGCCAATAAATGAATTGCGAAACTTACGAAAATCATGTTCTGCATGTGATGCTATCTTCACCTCTAGGGGTTTTGTCTTGAGAGGGCTAATCATTGTTGAAGAGGTTCCAATATTTCCTCGTTATTGTCCTCGGAAATGTGCTGAAAAGATTTGCTAATTTTTCGCATTTTTTCGCAATAATTCATAGTCACAGTTTTTGAAAAATAGAATTTATTATTGAAAAATATATGAGCAACATAACATATATGGGAAGTATAACAACTATTCTTAATCACCAATCCGTCACATTTGGCTCGGATGAAAATTCTTGACTGGACTAATCAATCTCTTCTTGGTCTATTCGGTCTACATCTTCTGTTTCCTGACCATCCACGTCTGGCTCTGTTCCTGGCGCTCCCTCTACCCTTTCTTCTTCAAGTATTGTCGTATCTTCATTTTCCATATCATTGTAATTACAACACGGTCCAGCATGACATGAACCACAAATAATCGAGCACTTTAGTCCCGATTTGATACTATACAGAGACGACGCGTGGCCGGGACCGGGACATGTATCACAATCAAAGAAGTTTGGAGGCAAAGTTTTTTCGCGTACACCTAATAAAATAGTCGATATATACATTGATGGAAAGCTGGGAGTTTGATCTTTTATTTAGTACAATCATTATCCTCCAAAAATTCAACCCTGAAAAGAAAACAACGATTAAAAAAAAAACGTAGATTTTTCATCGAGGTGAGAATTTTCTCAATTTTCCGGGAAACTAAAAAATTTGTAGAAAAATAAAAAAAGCCATCGATAAGGGGACATTTTCAGCTTTCAAATAATGTGCATTGAACCCCAATATGGCTCTTCATTATTTATCAATTATCGATAGACCCAGGCATTTTCAAAAACTCCGAAAATACAAAAAAAAACGTCCCAAGAAGAACGCGTTGTTTATAAAAATACACAAAAATTATTGATTGATTCTACGGAATACATTCGTCGCCTATCATAGCTTCATTATCCAAAAGGATTCGGTGAAACTACTCTTGATTAAAAAAAATATGAATAGATTGACAAGGAGGGTAAAATATCGAGGAAAAACAAACTTTGGCTAGATTTTTCAATATTCCAGAAAAATAAAAGAAATAAAAAAATAATACTATATTATAGCTACAGGTCCCTCCTTTCATATGAAGTTTGAATCATCAAAAAAGATTAATTTTTACCCAAGTTATGGAACAATTTGTCTGCCCGCATTCACGGAGCGTGCTTTACGAGACGCGGCGCAGCAGCTCGAAAACCAGGCTACGGTTAGGGGTGGTTATCTCGAAAACGGTTAAATTTTTGACAAAAATGATAAGGACCGTTTTTGTAGATAATCGACTGCTCTCCATTTCTAGCTAACCCCCACTTCTCTAATTTTCGGGATCATTGGCCATTTTCCAGGCCCCTCCCCTCACTTCTCGGTGGACATATTTTCAGGGAGTAATCTACCCATGAACACCTACAAATTAAAAAAAAAAAATTGTGCACGCGACCTGATGTCATGGTTGATACCTTCGTTTATTGGACTATATGTCATATATTGAATAAATCTGTCTTCCTTATAATCTACACATAACCAAACTTATATGGAATCACAACCCAAGTTGTAATCTTTTGTACTAGATATGTTTTGCCCAAGTAAGACGTCTGTCTAGATGAATTCCCAAGTATTTTACCTCATTTTTTTGGGGCAGGATGTTACCGTTGAACAATACTGCTGGGCACGTTTCTCTTCTAAGTGTAAATGTGATGTGCACCGATTTTGTCGCATTGGCTTTAATATGCCAGTTCTTCATCCACAGCTCGATCTCACTGAGGTGTATTTGTAGGTTCCAGGTGGCGATAATTGGGTTGCTATGTGTAGCTAGTATACCAGTGTCATCTGCAAAGGTAGCTAGGACAGTGTGGCTATCTCGAAATGAAAATTTTATATTTTTGTAATTGTAAAATGCCGCCAAATTTTTGTATTATCATAAGTGTGCCGTGACAAACAAAGAAAAATCAAGAGCCACTGATCTATTGAATCAAATACTGCTTTTAAATGAAATGATACCTTACAGTGTACAGCTTTCAAAAATGTTTTCCCTGTCTTACACCACCAACTGAATTAAAAACTTATTTCAATGCCAAATAAGATTAATTGAAAATTAAAGGTTGAATCATTTTTAATAAGAGAATGTTAAGCTTCACTTTCTTAAAATTTTTAAATTGGTAAAAATGTATAATTAAAGAAAAGACGACTGAATTAAGCAAATATATGATTAATAACCTATTTAAAAAATATATAAGTTGATTCTGGCAAGTAAAAATATGAATAGTTTGTCTGAAATGTGTCCAAAATAATTGTCGAACTCTGTATAGATTGATAAATACACCTTCTTACTTATATCAACTAATCTTCTGCATAGTTCCGACATAAAAAATATGTGCAGTAAATTAAAAAACAAACTTATCGCAAACATTAAGTATTTTCTTTTAATAAAAGATGTGTTTTGATTTCTGAATAAATACGTTGCGAATCTCTGTTCATTGCGCGTAAAACATATTTTCCTTGAGCAAAAAACAAGTGCAATGGTTTCTTAATATTGTTAAGTATTATGCTTTACAATAGAGAATATACATTTTTTCTTTCCGCTTTTTTTAAACACATTGATAAAAACATGGAATGTATCTTTTTAACAGTGTGAAACAGATAATTATATTTTATAATGTTAATAAATACTAACGCTTAGAAGAGTCACGTTTAACTCATTTTTAATAAAACAATACTTTTTCTATTTTTAATTCAAAAAATATTCACGTCGGGGCGTCGAAAATTTCCATTTTATTCGATAACGTCAATTTCAGAAGAACTATAGTAGTCATTAGAATTGTTATTGGAGACTGTTTATTTTCATATTATTTTCACCAGGATGTCATTATCTACATATCAAAAAGGTGCTAATGAAAATTTTATACAAGCATTTATATGTGCTTAATTTTTTACGAAAAATACATAAATATACAGGATGTCGAAGATTGTGAGAAAATTCAGTAGATTCCAATATTGCATTAAAACCAAAAAAAATTAGATAGCATATAGGGATGACTGTGTCTTGGATCACTTTTTTCACCATTCGAGGAAAAATACCTTATTGGATATTTTAAACAAAATAATTATTGAACATTTATTTAGCTAACTTATCATCCACGTAAAGCTTTTTTGTTGCAAAATTAGAACTTTATTTTAGCTATTTTATATAGTATTTATATTTAATTCAAGGTCCATAAAGGACCTTGGATCACCAACTCAAGTGCCTTGCATCCTAACTTGTCTACTTAGGTGTTACTACTTAGAAACAACCCACACCCAAAACACATATTTATTGTTAAAACTAAACCATGCCAAAGCTCCTTCTGTTTCTATTAGGTCTGTGGAAATAGTGTAAGAAGTTTCACCTAAACTAACAGCAATGGATCATTTTGTGTCCAATAGAGTCGAACGATCAATAACATATGACCCTAATTAATCGTTATCACTAAAAATTGTTGGAACTAATGGCAAAATACAAGATTTTTCAAAACTATTAACAATATTACTTGCACTGAAATCTTGAGGGAAGATAAGTCCAATAAGCCAAAAATCAACTGCTTGGTTGTAGTAACTCTTCGAAGGAAAGTAAATAGCAAAAGAGCCCCTTTAAGTACGAAATTCTTAAATTGTACTTTAGAGAAAATCAGCATTGGAGAAATGTGATATCCATTAGCGTTTATACATGCATTCTTGGTTACCAACTGATCGCGTTCACCTGAATTCATAGAACCACATTTTTCATATCTTCTGTAGAGTCGTTAAACCAGTTTAATTCTGATTTCAGATTCTTTCTAATGGAAATAAACCAAATTTTTAAAAAACAAGAAAATACTGGATTCATTAAAGCTAGTAGCTCGGGAGAAACACGCACATCCATTCCTCGCCAGGAATTTTCTCTTCATCCCATTTTTCAGGATACTTTCTCTTTATTCGTTGCGGCAAATTTATAAACCATTTGACGAACTCCTTTTTTTGTTGAGATCCAATACATTTTACCAATAATATTTATATGGTTTACAAATTTTTCTTCTTCATAATTAAATACCTTATTTATGTCATATTTTACTTTAAACGTCTACTGATCGTCAGTAGATATACGTTTTTTTGGAGACCCCGTGTAATTGTTTGCTGGACTTGAGTCTTGAGTATTGTCAACTAGAACCAAATGCCAAGGAAATGTAACGTCGTGAACCAAGGTACTTACAAGTCTTATTTTTGATCCGAGGTACATTAGGAAGCATAATGACAAATAAAAAAATTGTACTAATATAGGGTTATTATTATTACTACCGAATACTCAGATTTCACTTAAAAAATTATTTTTCCTTTACCGATTTTTGTAAAACAATTACTATTAAAATACAAAATCGTTACTTTTTGAACTGAAATTGAAAATGAGTATTTGTTACCTAAAACGTGCCACTCTACCTGACTCTTCTAGATACAAACTTTAACACAGAAGGGATACTGTAATTTAAATTAGCTATTCGTTCCTAAATGGCAGCATAAGGTATGAAAAAGAGAGTGATCTAAGGTACACTATGATCAAGGTATAAGAGTCTCCCCCCTAAGTTAAGGTACTTAAACTTTAAAATAATTCAATTGTACTCTAGTTTCAAGCCTATTTAAACATACCTTTTTTAAAATGTAAATGATAATTTTTACTGAGTGATATTGCAGACATTTTTTATTTTGGCAAAGTAGATGATTGTAAATTACTTAATTTAGAAGTATTAGCTGATTTCTGTCAGTTTTTAAGATATGTCGACCTTTAAACAATAATAATTTTTAATATTGAGATTATCAAGCCTAATTTTTTCATAGTGGTAATATTAATATTTATGTTAATTATTAATGTATACAAGCAAAAAAACTATCTAACCTTCTGTGCTGCTCCTCCCATGTAAACTACAATCTTCTTCCTTTCCAGGCCTAAGGGGACTAGTAGGTGAACCTCCTCCCGTCGAACTGACGGATCCTCCGGAGCTGTGTGCCGATCCCTGCAAGTAAAGCGGATGAGGATGACCTCCTCCCGCCGAACTTCCTGACACGTGGCTGTCGAGACTTCCTGCTGCCACAGAGGCCAATCCTGTTCCAAGGGAGGAGGTTCCATTGCTGGGACTTGATGCCGCCGCCGCTTGGGATAGGGTGTGCGCATCTTGAAGTCGTTGTACATTAAACTGAAAATAAATAAGAAGTTTTTTTAAATTCAACCAAAGCTGCTGCCATATACAAATTTCTCCAGGAAATGTAAAAATATTTTTCCATTCCATGAAAATATGTAAACAAGAGCATATTTACTTAGTTAAGCCTGGAAATATAGAAATTGTATCAAAACTTGGCAACTAATTTTGGCCGTTTAGGGCCACATCTAATTCTAACAATTTACAGAAATCCATTTATAAAACAAACCAGTAAATGCCAGTATCTCTAAAGTTAAGCACTTGATCCGCTATATTCTTATGTCTTTTTTCATTATCCTTTTCCAAAACTTCTTATCCCTTGCTTTCCTTTTCCAGTTCTGGATTTTCATTATTTCTAAACCGTTCTCCATTTGGTATTTTCATCTCGTCATCTCGATAAACTTGAATATATATTAAAACACATTGGAAGACTGTGGAAATTGAAGATAAGTATTATTTATCTTTCCATATTTAATATATACTTTCTTTCGTATTTTTATTTTTAATTTACAAAATATTAATGTTATGACAAATTTCTTTGCAACTATTTGACATCAAAATCAATTGTGACATATTTCAAAAATTAAAGTCCTCTTCACATACCCTCTATAAAAATATTAATAGAACCGCAAACCCAATAACATAACAATATATAACTTCATATTTTTGTCTTCGCCTCCACTGAGTTACATTCTTTAGTTCTTCCTTGTTTCTTATTATTATTATGTCATTAGAAAACACTGATGTCTTTTTTGTTAAACTAATCCATACCTATTTATATTTGCATCTTTATGGCTTTCTCTAAGGCTGTGCTAAATAAAATCGACGACAGTGTTCTATGTTCTCAAATTTTCCGATATTCTATTATTTATTTCCACTTACTCTCCGTTATTGCTAAGGTAAGTTTTATCTTTTGCCTGTATTTCCCTTAGTACGAATATTTGGTCTGTTCTATTCCAATCGATTCCAATAGATACCATTCCATTCCGCTTCGTTCCATTCCATTCCTTTCTGTTCTATTCGAATCATTTCCATTCCATTCTATTCCAGTTCTTCCCAAACCATTCCTTTCCTTTCCATTTCTATTTTGTACCAAATTACGACCTCTATGACCCATCGAATATTTTTCTATATGTTATGATTTAATTGCTGTTCAACTGGATAAATCTTAACTATTCAAACATAAAACTTTTTTAAATTATTTCACATTAAGCAAAAATAAGCATAATATGCAATTTTAAAAAGTATATACATTTACTCTTATAAAAATAATATTTTGATGTAATATTCGATAAAAAAGAGTATTATTTTTTTTGTTTGGTAAGGTAAAATCATCAAAATAATTAAAAATTGTTCTTTTAACGCCTAGTCTTTGTGAAGTAATTTGAAAAAAGGTGTACTTTATTCTTTATTTAAACAAAATTAAAGATGACTCAAAATATGTTAAAATTATTGACTGTCATCAGTGCTCTTGAATATATTGAACCTAGAGCTAACCGGAGCTCGCACATTGTGCCACTGGCAAGATATTATTTTTATCAAAATTTAGACATTTCAAATAGAAAATCATAGAAACTATATTACTATGCATCTAGAATCTCGGCACCTCTACACTCTAACAATATACAACTTGCCTAATGAATAACAAATCTGATAGAGTCAGATAAAAAAAGTTTTCCTTGTTATAAATTAACCCAAGAGTCTTAGCGAACTATAATCCAGCTACCTCAATATCTAGACCATGAATGCAGGTTTACGATAATAAGGATTTGGTAAAAAGACTCAAGAGCAAAATCCTGTTATTGTCGAAAAATAGTGATGGTGTTAGTTCCTATTAGAATAAAATTACACGTAAAGAGTAACTAAATTATTAGAGTTTAGGAATTACTTTATTAGAGTAAAACCTCAGTTTTAAGTTTTTCAAGTAATTTTGGTAGTAAGGAAAAATTATTCATTGATTTATTCATAATGATAGTAAGATGACTCGCATTTGCGAATACTTTTATTAAAGAAAAAAATATATAATCTCAACTCGAGTGTAACAAGTCAGACCAAACCTATAACGTAAATTACCGTGTAAAACTAGTATCGGTACCTACCTGTTGAATAAATTTAATGACCCAAAATTGGGAGACAATAAATTAGGGCCGCAATCTTTTCTCAAAAAAAAAACGTAGACAAAATGTGGGAATCTAGTAAGAAGCGTGTCGGTGAATTTAATCCTTTCCCAAGACATTCCATTGGTCGCAAAACAGCAACAGTTGCCGATAGAAGAAGAGTCTAAGAAGAGACGATCGAAAATGGCTCGTGGAATGGTTTATGCGCGGCTAATCGCGATCTTTGCTTGTTTTTCAACCCGGGCCTCTTTGATCGATAGACTGGGAACAAAAACGAGTCACTTGCTGAAATTAGAAGTCCTGGAAGGGGTTTGTTCAACGCCGCGGAATGCTTTGAAGTCAGCCGCCTTCGATGTACTTCGGGAAATTAAGAATGAGTGGACTCTTAGGCTGTAACATCCGCTACCATATTTCTTTCAAGTAGTCATTGATTATGCTTGATTGACTGGTCACGTGATCGCCAAATTAATAAGTAATTTAGAATACAATATATAAAATACATTTAAATTAACTTAAAATACCAAATATACATTATCTAGTATTTTCTAGTCATAATTAGTATTTGTTTCTTAAGTAACGTATTGTTGCTAACAAAATGCACAAAAGTTTATCCAAAACATATTTTCCAAATGCTTAGGAATAGAAGTTCAACAATTAAATATTAAAGTAACGTTATGTACGTGATTAGTAACTAAAGGAATTTCATCACTTAGTCGGTCCATTAGTATAATTTTTGTTGCGTTTATCGAATTTTAGGTTAATCTAGAGGAAAAAAACTAAATATGGGCCAAATGTTGTTTTGCTGAATAGCTAAAATAAAATATTGAGAAAATATGTTATAGATTGTTTATTAAGGATGTTCTGCGTTATTGCAAAAAAATATTACATAATACTCGTAGATGACGATAATAAATGTGAGTAAATATATATAGTAAAAAATATGGGCTACCTACAAAGAAAATAAGGATCGTAAATGAAATTAAGAAAAATATAAAATGTTATTCAAATAAAAACTTAATTAAGAAGGATTATTTTTAACTAAACTCATTTACAAAAAACATATACATAATCATGTGTTTCAACCCCTTCATAATCATTGTGGGCCCACATATTGCACATAGGTACTGCAATCATAGGTCTCCTCTTATATCGGCTAAAAAGAACCCTTCCCAAAATATACAGGTCGCTTCAACATCATTAGGTTGCTGTTGTCCAACTTGTAAATCAATATTTTAAACATAAAAACTTGAAATTTTGGGTGATTATTCGGGATAAACTGGAACAATGACCAGTGTTTTTGATATCGCCTCATCTGCTCACACGCCAGAATTTTTCTATTGTATGATTTCTGAATACTTTTATTTACTCTGTGATGAACTATTACTAATATTTTCAACTATTGTTGGATACATAAAACCATAATTCATTTGAAATTTCTGAAACCAATTTGGTTGTAAAACTTTTCATTCAATTTGCTGTCTGTTAGAAATACTTTAACCGTCAATAAAAGGTGTAACTGAGGTATTTAGTATTATTGTCTGTTTTAAAAATTAACAATTATTAAAATAAACAGATAGACGGATGTTTTGTTTGACTGCAGAAGCTATTCATATACCATACATCAACTCATATTTTCCATTTTAATAATCATGACTAAACGACGGTTAGATTTTGTTGTAAGCTGCTGGCTGCTACCTTTGGGTGGGTATAGACAATTAATACTTTCTGCTGTCTCCAAACAATGTTTTTTTAGTAGTAGTAGCTGTAAGTAATTTACTCTGGAGGACTTCTGACATTGTATAGTATAGGTGTGTACGCTGATAGTATCTGGATGGTAGAGTGATTAATTCAACTTGTTATACTTGAATATTGTCAAAAAGGTATATTTACTTTTTGCAAAATCTATTATCTCTAATAATTTGAAATCAAAAAGACTTTTAACCTGAATGAAAAATCATTAATATCTGATTAGTTGTTATTTGCGAGAATAATTTTTATATGAACCAATAATGTTCTTTTGGCCCGTTCAATCTAGTACTCAATTTTTGCTATCTGTTTTCAAAGACACCCTATATAAATTACCTATGTCATTTACTAATTTGTAAGAGATAGTATTGAAGTTCAACTTTTAGATCTACAACGTCTTATAGGTGGTCCATATTCTCCATAGTCTCCGTAGAAGGAGATTTTAATAACCAAAAAGTTGAGACGAAAATTCATTGAATGGTCTGATGTCGGTTAGCAGTTAATACCTTTATAATTAATTCTCGATCGGTTGAGAAGAGTCTCTGTTAATGGAATTAGCAACAAGTTTGAATCACTGTGCCTTCGTCGTTTTTCTTTTATTTTCGTTTTATTATTGTGATCAGGTATTGATCCGAAACCATCGTCGGTTCTTGGTAGTTTTACCAAGAATTAAATCTAGTGACAATTGTTGCTTTCTTTTACCGTTTTTGGTATTCTTCTTTTCCGTATCGTCTTCGCAGGTTAATTTAAATCCTTATTCCTCTTCGCTTTCTTGTTTTTAAGCGGATCGCGTCATTTCTTGAAATTGTTGGCTGGTTTTGAATCGCGTAGTGCATGGGTGTGACTCTTTGTCTTATAACAACTTCTTGTTGCATTCCTGGCATATATTTCTAGAAGAAGTTAAAAACTTAAGATCTAATAGACAGTTCACAAAGTCTCTTATTTTTATATTTACCACTTACAAATTTTTTAGAAAGTGAGCTAAATATTACCTATAATTGAATAAATTTACAAATTTATAATTTGTAGAATTATTTAATTCTGTCGAGTGCTGACGTGTAAAACATTATCTTCAGGGCACTATAATATTTTTCACAGAAATAAAAAAATTAATATTATTAACATATGATTATTCCAATTTTTGAAATAGTCAGTGAGCAAACTTAGTTTTCAGCACAGAATGGATGTTATCGGACATTTGTGGTATATGTGTAAGTACTGGTGTCATGTTACCAAAATTGGCATTGGCTCACATTAAATAATTTGTTTGTTTAATATATTTAATTCAGTATGCGATTGCTATTAAATTTTTAGGGCTGTTTGCCTTGAACTAGGATCGTAATTTTTATTAATTTTACTATGCGATTTTATAATATCCTTTAGCTTAAACATTTCATTTCTTTTAATTTGTTTAAGTTCCGTTTGTTAAAGTTTATAACCATTTTTTAATGAGTTGTTTGGTTTTGTTCTGTCCTAACTGAATATCATTTATGGGTGATGAAACTGTTGAGCCAACACAACATTCTTAATATTTGATTATTACAAAACCGGTATCACCAGAGTGTTTTCAAAATAATAGGATCAAACTGTAAGGGGTTACTTAGCGCAATAGTATAAAATATTTGAGTAGAAGAACAAATAGCCGAAAATGTTTCCCTAACACGTTGCCGCCCTAAGATACTATTATACTTCACGTGTACATTAAGAGAGAGTAAATTCCCAAAAATATGTTGCATTAATCAGTCCCAAAATCAATAAATCATAGACATGCGTTTCCAAAATAAAATTCAATTCAAGAACACAGTGTTTCGTAATTTATTTAATAACAAAGAAAAATACCTATCTTTTTATTTATTTACCGATCACCAATTTTACATAAATAAATATATGAACATTGAAAATATGAAATAATCTTTGAAAAATAATAATAAAGCCTATTTGGAAGATTTATAGCAAAGAATAGGCGACGAAATGTCACAAATGATTTCTGAGGTGATTACTCGCATTGTCCAAAGTGTTTACACTTGTGCGTGGCAATGTCAGGTAGCTGACGGATTATAGTCTGAACAGATAAGATGAACGTTGTTCTAAATCGGAGAATATTTGTTTTTGTGTTGACTTTTATGTGGTGGCTTCTTCAAAAATAAAATTTGGGTTTTCTTGAAGAAAATGACATTTTCTTAATAAAATTGTTATGCAACATATTAATTTCTTTATATCGTCATTCAACTGGTAATTGTGGGATGCCATTAAAAAAAATTAACTATGACATCACCGTGCTTAAACACGTTGCATAATTGAGTTTAAAGCTTGGTTCCAAACTTTATCATCACACCGTATATAGAGATCTAATAATTAACGATTTTTTTTGAAAATGGCTGACTTAAACAAAAAATGTTATAAGAATTTTTTGTTCTTAATCATACATTCTACAAAGATCTTCTTTAAGAAACGCACTGTTTTTGTGGACTCCCTATATAATTAATTAGGGTAAATGGATTTTTTAAGCTTCACGTCACAGATTCAATAAAAATATGTACGAGGGTTGCTATTCACGTATTGAGAACTGGCAACTGGTGAACACTGGTGTTGCCAAGTGAAATTTGTCATTTCCGTCTTAAAATTTGACATTTTTGACAGTATATGTTCTCAGAACGTTTTGACGTGTGAGAACTATTACAGTAAGTTGAAAATCTCATGTAGGCCAAAAAATTAAATTAACTCGCGAAAAATTTGGAGATATGATTTATTATGACTTTCGCATTGGCCTGACTCAAGAACAGTGCATCAAACAAATAAATTCAACTTTTGGCGATGAAGCAATATTCAAAAACAGTGTATATCACTGATACACTTAATTCAAACGTGGCCGTAGTTCGCTCACGGACGAAGTTAAAGAAGGTTTTCCAAAATGGGTCGTTGTGCCGGAAAACATTAATGTTATGCGAAAACTAATTGAAGAAGATCATCATGTGACTTATCGTAAAATCGAGGCAAGTTTAAGAATTAGTATGACCAGCATACATAAGATTTTCCACGAATATTTTTGTGTTCGGAAGCTATCTGCGCGTTGGATTCCACATTTGTTGACAGATGCTCAAAAAAAGGCTCGTGTCGATGGATGCCGTAAAATGATTAAATAATACAACTGTGGTGTATTCAACGCCGTATACAGCATCGTCACAGGTGACGAGTCGTGGATTTATGCAAATGAGCCAGAAAGAAAAGGCCAATCGGCAGTTTGGGTGTTTCAATGTGAAGATAAGGCAACAAAAGTTACTCGTTCTCGAAATGTTAAGATGCAAATGCTGGAGTGTTCCTTCACGAAAATCGATCATGTGGCAACTATGACTCTCGAAAATCAAACGACCGTTAAGTTAGCGTGGTATATACAACCATTTACTTGTCAGAAGTTTTCGGTAAATTGAGAGAAACCAATCCAAAACGACGAATCATTTTGCATCACGACAATACAAGCTCACACATATCAAGTGAAATAAGCGAGTATTTGGACACACAAAAGATCTAATTGATGGGTCATCCGCTTTACTGCCTCGACTTGGTACCTAATGACTTCTTCTTGTTCCCACAAATTAAAGATAAACTGCGTCGCCCGAAGAAGCGGTTGATGTCTTTAAAAACCATGCTATCTTTTGACTGGACAAAGTGCTTTGAAGGGTGGTTCAATCACATGCAAAAGTGTATAAAGCTTAAAGGCGAATATTTTGAAAAGCAATAAATATATTTTTGATAAAATTCATTTGTTTGTTCTTTCTATTCTCAATACATAAATAGCAACCATCGTACGCCGACGATGTACTACTGAATTTAACAACATCGTTGTTCGATTTTCATATCTCGTGTCAAGCGGATCTAATTTGTTAGTTACAGAATTTATCTCTTTACATTTTGGGGAAGGCTTTTAATTAGCGTTGTAATTGTTTTCTACCAATTTAGTTGTAGTTTTTAATATAATTTATTGTTTAAAGTTGTTTACTAGTTATAGGGTCACAGTTAATAACGCAACTTTTTTACATTATCGTTTAAATTTTAAAATATAGCAACGCTCTAACCTAAGCGTAGTTCCCAATCACAGGAATGAAGTAACCTAACTATATACTCCATATTTTTAAAACTGAGTTTACTATTTCTCTAGTCCATTGCAACATTAATTAGGGCACAGTGTTCTGGCAGTATCTGGCAGCTCTGTCTGCGATTAATTAATATTTACCATTTTTGAAATCTCTTTCGTTTAATATTATTAATAATAAAATCAAAATGTTTCGTTTTATTTTATTAACCGATATTATATGTGATGCTCGTTGTCTAATTTGTAGGGGATTAAAATTCAAGAAACCGTCTAAGCCAGTCGTTTTGAAAACCTTTTATTGAAATTATTATTAAAGTGATTTAACCTAACTATGATAAACATTACAAAACTGAGGTTTAGTTCTTTTTGTTCACCAATGATGATAGTTCAAGCGAAAATTACTGGCTGTTAAAATATAATTCAATAAACTAATCTCCATTTTAAATGCTTATTATCTATACATGTTTTTTGATACACCCGTCATTATTAACTTAAATATATAAACTCACGCTAAGGTCCTGTTCGCTTATCCCAAAGTTCTGCACATGTGCGTTAACTTCCATGCTGCTTGTGGTTTCAACACAACTGCCTGGGATTGGCTTTCTATTTATACTTTTCTGTATACTTTATACAAGGTGATCAACTTAAACTCCCAAATTTGATACCAACGTTGTCTTGATATAAACTAAAAAAAGTTTTGCATAAAAATACTGCAGAATGAGGCTCCACTTTTTGTAGTTATTTTAAGATATGAGGTATTCCGTGGACCTAGACCATTTCAAAACATTTTAAATTTTAAAGATATTGATTTTATTGCACTGTACAAAATCTTGTTGAAGTTGAGGTCCTGTATATTTTATTTAAAACAAAGCATGCTTCCACTGGAAAATATTTTAAAGTCCAGTTTGTAATTTCTTGTGAGAATGGCAAATAAAGAAAATATACAGTTACAGTTTTCTTAAATATTTTTTTTACATAACTGCTTAATCAACAGAGCAACTAGATGCAGGGTATACACTAGATTTATATATCTAACAATTCAAACAAAACATTATTTATTGGAAATGAAAAATAATATTTCATAGAAATAAAATTACCATTATTAGGGATAAGGATCTAGGAAAATTTGCTGTAGAAGTTGAGAAAAATGCTTTGTATCTAGTAACAAAGATGGCACGAGTAGGTACACTGACTGAGAATGTTTAAAACCGGTATAAGCGAGTTGCATCACATGGTTATTTAACTAGCCGAGTAACGTCCAGTAATTAAAATTTGTCCGCTTGTTAGAGAAGTACAACCGACAACCTCTAAAAGTTAAATTTAAATTATGGTTAAACATTTTTATAGGTTAGATGAGGTTAAGTTAAATTAGGTTATCACTTAACCATTTGTCATGAAATAATTTGGAAATTAATTTAAAAATTGTCTTTCAGTTTATAACAGTTAAACAGAAACACAATTGATTAATGATAAATCTGTGTTTTGATGATATTTAGTTTGGGACCTAATTCGGTATAATATTGTATTTTTAACTGCCGGAAGTAACTACCTAGCTAAAAGCCACATTTTTGTAGTACTCTCAACTCGGATCCACCAGTTAAAAATAAATTAACGTGGAAAGCAAATTTATTATTATTTTTCCAGCTCCGCGATCCTTAGCACCCCATATGTCAAATTTCAAGTGATCAATGATATAATTTAAAAGGTCAGAAAATGGTCATAAAAAGTCAATTGGATTGATTAATTGGTAAGCGAAAGAAATTTTTTTAATAACAATAACATTAATAAAATAAAAAAATTAAAGTTTTATTTAAATTTTTACCTATTTCGGTTATGCTTTTAAGAAAAATAAGCGAATAAGCTTCGAGACATTTATGTATTTTATAGGAATATTGGATCTAAGAATATTGACTAGAATATGAATTTCTGTAGGTAGAATTACGTCTGTCAAGTGATAACCAAATTCGTTGTCACAATAAATTTGACATTTTTATTTATTTTAATTCTGTAGAGATGGGAGTAAATCGTACTTAAATTTTGAATGTCCATTCTAAAATTAACAGTGTTATTGGATTGAATATAAATCATTTCTAACATAATTAATTTCAACGCGTTATTTTCTCTTGCTTATATTAAAGCGTTATCGAAGTCAAAATCATGATTCATGGCAAAGTGCTGGTTTGCTAATGCTGTCTGATTATTTTTTTACAGTCGTTTATGTGTTGTTGTAATCGATTTTTTAGTAATTGTGTTGTTTTCCCGCTATATGATTTGGGACATTTGTTATATTTTATTTTGTAAATTACATAAGATATATGAGCAGTAGCCGTTATTTCTTTTAATTTCGAAAATATCTCCAAGTTAAGTGTTTTTAATGGATATAAAGCCACAGTACACGACAAATTTTTTGATGTAACTGCGCGTTAAAATTTTTGGAATAAGTTTGGCATGAACGAAAATTTAAAAAAGGTATGTAGGTTTTGGGTAGAATGATTTAAATTTAAGTGAACATTATTATTAATTTTGTTAAATATACAGTTGATTTAAAGTGTGGGGTAACTATTTTGATGTTAAAGGTTTCTAACTAAGGTTAAATTGTTATTCATGAATTCTGTGCTATTAAGATTGTACGTTCTATATATATAAGAGGTTTTTAATAGTAGCAATTTTTTGTTTCATCGGATGGTAATAATTTAACATCCTTCCCGAGAAGGTCGGTTTCATATACCAACTTATAGATAGTTTTACATCTTCATTACGTTGTACTAAAGTATTTAAAAAAGGAATTTTGCCAAAAAAAAATTTCTCACCCCCGATATTCCTATTCATCTCTGATAATATTTTTCATTTCAAATAAAGTCTGTTCAAGTAAATCATCTATTTTAATCATATTATAAATATACAACTATAAATGGTGGCAATTAGTAAACCAAGTAGTCGGGTCCTAATTTACACATCTGTAGCTTGAAGGATTCTTCGAAATAATATTTATCGCAAATTAACACCGAAACTTTATTAAAACAAACATTGAACACCTCCTATTTTAGTGTTAGGGACTTAAATTACATACCTTCGGCACTTATGGGACCTAAAAATTGTAACAAGTAAAGAAAATATAAAGAGTGGACAAAAAGTCTGGAAACGGCCAATTATCTCGTAAATTGCTAGTTAGAATTCTACAAAATTTGAGATAAGCCTATTTTAGGATACGGAGATTCCAGATTTGACATTTGCAATGTTGCTAGACATAAAACCATAAGTGTTACATATAGTTGAACTCGTATTGAAGAGAAGATTCCAAAAATGACTGAATATACAGGATGATGTGTTTAAAAAACCAAAGTGACTAATAATATCAATAAAACGGCAAATCTAGCATCATTGCAAATGTCAAATCTGCGAATCTCCGTATCCCAAAATAGGCTTATCCCAAATTTTGTAGAATTCGGACTAGCAACTTACGAGATAATTGGTCGTTTCCAGACTTTTGGTCCACTCTATATATTCCAACACAATGGGTACTATTTTTCTAGACCACTATACTTTTACCAACTACCATAGAATCAGGAACATCTAATAATGGTGAAAGTAAATATATGGTTTATTCTACGAATAGGGGTATACTTTGACTCACAGGATCAAATTGTGCTATGCACTTTTATCACTTTCTTACGTGATCCTGAGAAAATTTGTTTTAAATAAAATTCTTTCTTCAATATATTACTAATTTTTACAATTTCAGTATACATTAACACCTTTATTTAAGGATATCCATATTTTATATTGGATTTTGATTTTCCAAAACTTTTAATATATCTTGATGTAGTCCAATTCCAACAATATTTTCAATTATTCTTTCATTTATTTTTAAGCAACTTAAAGTTTAACCTAATCGCAATATTTTATTTTTTTCTCAGCTCTAGTTAACATAATATATGCTATTAAAATGTTTCGGACCTTTTGAATGTAATCTCCAAATGACCTTATTTAACAATAAATGATTTTGTCTTAATTGTTTGAACAAATTTTTTATATTTCTGTTTTTGCCGCTTCAATTCCCATTATTTCGAACAATTAGTATTTATCATTAGCAATTACATAGATATTTTCAAGGTCCTAAGCAATCTTCAACATTTATTGTGAAAAATTTCCAATGGTTGAAATACCAAATAAAGAAATTTTCTAAATGGAGTCATCATAAAACCATCTTACTTCTTTCTGCGTTCAGTTATAGTTAAAAAAATCTCTTTTTGGTATCTAAAGTTGCTAATTTGCCATATCATTTAATTGCTTCCTTAGTTGCCAACATTTCTATTTGGCATATATAGTTGTTGTGGATCTTTCAAAACTTTATTAATTTTATATTTCTATTAAACTATTTTTAGATTACAGATCTTATTTGATCAAAGTCCTATTATTCTTCATTAACCTCTTTTTTTTTCTTAATACTATTGGTATTATCCAAGCTTTTTTTATTTACTTGCAAGTTAACTTTTCTGAAACAGTGACCAGTACTTCAATAATAAAATTTTCGATTTCTTTTAAATCTTCAATCGTGTTTTATCTTAAACTTTTACTTTCTGATCGATTTAATTACATATTTTAATTATTTGGAATTCTTCATAGTCATCTGCAGAGAGTAACGATAATTAATAAAAACGTAGGATGTGAAATATTAGCATGGCTAATATATCACCGTTCTTAACTCGAAAACTGCTTTTTCTAGGTGTTATTATAGTATTTCTCGCCAAAGCTTTTAAAGCTGTTTTCCTGATTTTAATATGCAGTGGGGTCAATATGTATGAATAAATTTATTTTTAACGTTATTATGAACTTTTGGAGAAAAACCTGAAACAAATCGAATTTTATTCTTAATTTTAAGTTATGGCATAAAAATATTACCGCCTCCTTTCACCCCCTCTGAATTATGACAACCCCCATGAAAACGTTTAATGAGAAAAGGAATCGTGTGATACCTCTTTTGAACGGGGATTTTAATTCTCTGTTCAGAAATAGACTGTTTTTTAAGTTTGGTGCACAACTGAGAAAATTTATTTTAAAAATATAAAATTTTGATAATGTCTCCACTTCAAAAGTTTACATAGAATGAAACATAGAATCTCACATAATTTAGAATGTATTTTCTAATTTATTTTACAATTATATTAAGTTTTTCATGACATTCATTTACTTCTTGACAATAAGCAATGCGATCTTGGAATTCTCGTAGAACATTTTATATAACCTCAGGGCTTAATTTTCTCCGTTAGAAATGCACCAAATTTAAAAACCTGTAAATTCCTTAACAGAGAATTAAAATCCCTTTCAAAAGAGGTATCACACGATCCTTTTTCTCATTAAAAAATTTCGGGGGGGGGTATCATAATTTAGAGGAGGTGAAAGGATGGGGTAATATTTTTATTCCACAACTTGTGTAAAATTAAGAATAAAAATCTTAGGTTTTTCCCCAAAAGTTCACAATAACGTTAAAATTGAATGTATTCCATACATATGGATCGCATTGTATATATTTCAATTTCTTCTAAATTTTTCAGATACAAAATCCCATTAACACCTTTATCTAATTTGTATTGTATTTTCTGATTAAGTATCACATCGAATTTATGTTCTTTTTTTGATTACAATGATATAAAAGATAATTTTTTATATTTTCCACTATATTATCATGTTATAATATCACCCCTATAATTTCAACTTTCTCCTACTTCTCGTTTCATTGAATTTTATTTATTTCTTTATTGAACGGTTTTGTGATTCGTAACTGAATATTAGCGATGCCCGCAGATTTATACGCATCTAAAGCTTTTCTAATACAATATTTCTTTTTAATCATAATTTTCTATATAAATGTATATTATATTATAGAACAAATCATTTTTATTAAAATCATATGACACGATTCATTATCACCATATTATTTTATTAAACGTATATTTTTCATATTTTGAATTTATTTTTGGTAATAAATGATTTTTGAGTAACAAGACTTGTACTTCTTGATTTTGCAACCTGTATTTAGCAATCGAGCCTTGCAGGCCATTATTCCTCATTTTCTTAAAAAACTCTTTGTTACCAATTACATCTCCTTTTAACTTTATATACTCTCTGGTTCAGGAATAATTGACAATCTCTTTTTTGTTTTAGTTGTACGTTTTCTGTTTTAATGCTTCTATTGCATTTTCTTGGTTCACTTTTCATTGCTTAAATTTCATCTTTTTTTAATTTTTCAAATTCTATGGCCATATCTCTGTAAATATTTCCTATAGAACTTTTTTTTCCTCTTAACCAATCTCTGTATATCTGGAAACGTTGCCAATACACACCCAAAACATTAGCTATTATTGAAATCAAGAAATTTTCAACCTTACTATTCACCAATACGATTATAAATATGTATATATGTATTTACATATATCTCGCAAAACCTATTTATACAGGATGTCCAGAAACTCACCTCACAGAAAAAACCTGCAAAATAATTTGATAACGATTTGACACTGGTCACCTTATCCAATGATTCGTCCTAAGAGAGCTAGAGCTCTTTAAAGATAGCGCTCTGGCATCGGTATAATTCAAATAACTTCAAAATGGCACATTTGGCACATTTGTTTCTTATAAATGAAATGACGTAAATACTTTATTTAACTTTATACATAAGCGGGTATTAGATATTTTTATTCATATTTTTGTATCTCTCAATATCGTCATATTGACGTCACAGTTAACAAATCTTGACATTTTTACAAAAAAAATGATACTATTGTAAGGTCTCTACGATGAATCGTTTTCGAGAAAAACTATTTAAATTTTTCATATCAAATAAACTTTGAATTATCATAGACGGCTTTAAAAAATCATTTTTTTTTTATTTTAGAAAATTTATTAATTATCTCAAAATAGCGACATTTTGAGATACAAAAAAATTGTGTATAAAAGTATCCAATACCCACTCAAATGAGCCGCCTATGACTACAATTAAAAAATCATATTTAGGCAATTTCATTGGGCACATGTTAAGAAATAAATGTACAAAATAGTATCATTCAACAGGAAACGTTTTGAAGTTATTTGAGGTTATAGGGATGTTAGAGCGCCACCTTAAAGAGTTTTATCTCCCTTAGGAAGCAATTTTGAATAAGATTATGATCGTCAAACCGACATAAAAACTCTAGATTTTTCAGGTTTTTCTTGTAAAGTTACACCCTGCATATTTAAAAAAAGTGATTCTATCATCCTTAAAATTGTAAATGATGATTAAAATAATGCAGATTTGTTAGTTATGATTTGTCTGTTTTTGATAAATCACATTGTTAAGATAGTATGTACTGGGTGTCCCAATAAGATCGTCGTATTCTTCGGAAAATTCTGCGTTTATTTGAGTTTACAGGTTTTAGTACAGTATATCTTTTCAAATAAGAGGCGGGGGAGAGTGGGAACCTTATTATGGAAAAACGCCTGTAACTCCGGCTCTACTTAACCGTTCTTTACAAACTTAGTCTTGTTGAAAACATCTCTTTTCCACTAATATAAGAGTAATAATTTCGACACAACCTAATAAGTAACATGCACGCTAGAAGGAGCTATTTATTTTTTTATAAAATCTAATTATCTTTGGGAAATATTAAATGGAAGCATACAATAGACTATAAAAGTAGACAAGTTGGTAACAAAATGGCGAAAACTGCATAGCGATATCTTTTTCCTTTCTACACATATCTTAAAATATGTGTAAATTTTACGCATGTTCCTTTAAATATAGATTACTGTGGTTTTACTTAAAGGCTTTTAACAATTTTCAACTCCTTTAAATTGACTTTTCCTATCCTATTAATAATTATTTCAACAATACAGTTGCTGTTACCGAAAAACGGTGTTACGGAAGTAAAAATGGATATATATAAAAACAAGTAGTGGGCCATATAAAAAAATTAAACATTTGCCAAATGTTAATATATATACAGGGTGGCCAAACGAAAACGTTAACATTTTAGAAAAACCCAGGGACCTGTCGATTTTTGATCAAAGGGGGACACATTTTTCCCGATTTTCGACTTCGCTGCTTACACCTCCAAGCGAGGGTAACAATTATCTCAAGATATTTAAATGGCATTAGGGGTCGAGTAAGGTATCATTTTAAAACCCTTTAAATTCTCTTTACAACAGTCACTAATTTTAAAATTGGGCTTAATACTTTTTAATAAATTACATTTTAAAGTTTAAATTATGTTTAGTTGTTTACTTACTTCTTAATTAAATTAAATGTTCAAATTGATGACCACCGGCGTCCATACAATAATAAAGATTTTGTTCGAAACGTTCTCGCACATTCCGAGGAATTTCCGAAGTGATTCGATGGCACTCCTCAACAATTCTTTGACACATTTCTTCTAAAGAGGCTGGTTGTATTTTGTAGAATTTACTTTTGAAGTATCCCCACAAAAAAATCAAGGGGCGTCAAATCTGGTGACCGTGGAGGCCATTCAATGCTACCTCTTCTCCCAATACAGTGCTGTGGAAAATGTTGGTCTAAATACTGATGAACATCAAAGCACCGTCCTGTTGAAACATTAAATGATCTTCACTATACTGTTGGTCATTTTCAATAATATCGGTCAAGGCAGGATCAATAGCATCTTCTAGTAATTGCAAATACATTTCGCCAGTCAAATTACCAGGTAAAAAATATGAACCCACCAGCCGGTCACCGAAAATGCCAGCCCATATATTTAATTTTTGCGGTTGCTGTGTATGTACCGCCTGGAAAATTCTTGAGTTTGAATCAGACCAGTAGCGGCAATTATGACGATTTTCGGTACCGTTCATAAAAAAACTGCATTCATCGGAGAAACAGATATTAAAAAGAAACTGTGGATCGTTCGCCACTAGCTCACTCATTATTTCGCAAAATTGCAAACGGCGGTCATTATCATCCTCATTAAGTTCCTGCACTAAAAATGTATTTTATACGGATGGAATTTGTTCTTCTTCAAAATGGTTTGAATGCTAGTTCGATTGATCTCAGACAGAGATGCTAATTGCCTTGTACTTAACGTAGGATCTAGATGAACATATCCCAAAACTGCAACTCCACTAGCCGTATTAACTACAGGCGGTCTATTTTCTAGTTTTTTATTAGCTACATTTCCAGTCTCTTGAACTTTTTTCACTAACTCTAGAATATACTTCCTACTGACCTGTTTATCTTGATATTTTTCATTAAATAACTCAGCCGTTATATTTGCACACTTATTGTTCACAGTGGCGGCTCCTGGTATATGTTATAGGGGGGTCATATATACTTCACTATAAAAAATGATATACTGTAAATATACTCCCAGTTTTAAATACCTATTTGGCACTTCCATCGTATATATTGTATATTTTTACTTGGTAATGCCACATATTTATTAAAAAAATATTTAATTTAATCCTGTTATTATTTTATTACTTACATATTTAAATGGATTTAAACTTGAGGTCAATTCTTCGCTCTTTAGCATTTGCATAGTGGTTAATTACACGCTCATTAAAATCAACGATGTTTTCTATGATTGATTTTTCTATGCTTAACATAGTCAGTGCAGATAATATTTCTTGTCCCATATTGTTCATAAAATAAAGCGAAATGATATCTACCCTTTCCTCAGTGGAATAAACCATGGTATTTATTTTTCAAAAACACAATTAAACAAACCTTCGCTTCGATATACGAATCAACTAATTTCACCTTCTTTGTCTGTCCGTATCGTATCTATTTGTCTTTTACAAATGTGATAAAAAAATTACAAAAACAATGCAAAGCAAGAAAATCAACATTTAAACCATTAGCATACTCAACGACCTATGTGTCATTTTCAGTATATTGACAAAAATGAAAAAAATTCCAATTTTATAAACTCTTATTAGAAACTAAACAAGTACATAATTTAAATTTTAAAATGTAATTTTTTTAAATAGTATCAGGCCGAATTTTAAAATTTAAAGAGAATTTAAAGGGCTTTAAAATTATGTCTTACTTATGCCATTTAAATATTTTGGGGTGATTGTTACACTCGCTTGGAGGTGTAAGCAGCGAAGTCGAAAATACCGGAAAAAAGTGTCCCCCTTTGATCAAAAATCGACGGGTCTCTCCGTTTTTTTAAAACGTTGTCGCAGTTCCTGATAATGGCTCTGTTTCGTTTTCGTTTGGCCACCCTGTATATCTCTTCCACATCAAAGAAAGTTCAAATTTGAATCTTCATCTTCAATGGTTTATAAATTTACAGTAGACATATAAAATTTGAAATATGAAATTTTCAATTGTTAGTGATGAGCAAAGTATTCATTTTACACCCCAAAAACGTACACTTTTATGAACTTAGCTATTTAAGCATAATGTACAAATATAGAATATACTCCCATTTAGAAAAACCTACTGTTGAAAATCGACGGGTCTCTCCGTTTTTTTAAAACGTTGACGCAGTTCCTGATAATGGCTCTGTTTCGTTTTCGTTTTGCCACCCTATATATATATATATATATATATAAGTAATTCAAACAACAATAAAAATAAAATAAACAGCACTACAAAATATAAAAAATTGAAGGTAACTAGTGACGAACTAAATGTTCAAATTGTCGCTTATCATTTTCGACGCAAGCGTTTACTCTTTGAAGAATAGATTGAACAGCAGTCTCAATTTCTCCTCTTGAAATTTTTTTACATGGCCTTCTACTCGCTTTTATATATTTCCATTTTAACTTCCATAACGCCGTTTTCCGGTAACGTAACTGTATTATTGAAATAATAATTTAAATTGAAAAGAGTTGTTTTCAACAAGACTATGTTTGCAAAGATCGGTTAAGCAGAACTGGGGTTACAGGAGTTTTTCCATAAGGTTCCCACTCTCCCTCGTCTCTTATTTGAAAAGATAGACAAAATCAAAGAAACGCAGAATTTTCGGAAGAATGCGATGATCTTATTTTTTAGGCAAAATTTATTAAATATCTATTTTTTTATTTTTTTGGTATTAAACTACGCCTTCTAGGGGTGGACATGTAAACTTGAAAATAGTTTCCAGGTTTTTCTCAAGGCCGCGTTAGTTATATTTTTTTCCCCGAAGCTGTACTATACACGGTTTCCAAGATATAGCCAAGAGACATTCTTATTGGGATACCCAGTACAAGGATTTAGTCAAATATCGCCCTGTAAACAATAAAACTTACTTTTTATTTAATATTTTCCAAATTATAATATTTACTATTTATTTAACATTAAGTGAGCGAAAGTTATGGGACAAGGCCGCGAGCAAATGTTAAATAAATGTCTTTAGTAGAGTCATCTAAATTAATAATTCTTGGTTAGAAAAATAAAAGTAGATCCGTAGTCAATTTTAGGTTCTCGGATGATCGAGAAGTTGATAGTGCCTACCCCTGCGATTAAATGTATTAGTTATTTAAATATGTAAGTCGCCCTTATATTTTATATTAGTTGTTTTTAGATAAATAAATTGTTATGGTTTTTACTCAGCCTTTTTAATTTTCATTAACCAAGTTACGTAGTGGGTTAAACCCCCTGAAAATAGTACTTAAAGTTTTTCGTATATTTATTATTCAGAAAAATAGCCCAATACGTAACAAGTTTAAAACAAATACTATTTTCTCTCAAGCGTATAATAATACGGGTACATTATATCATGTAACACGTTTTGTAGAAATACTCTGTTATTGAACTAGTACAAAAAAGTAACCATAGCAACACAGTAAAGAAAAGAGATCTATGTAACCATGATTTATTAGAACTGTTATTGCGATATTTTAGTATTGAGTATTTTTCCACTCTACAAAATAGTACATTTAATTAATATAATGTAATAATATTTTTAATTATTCTATTTTCAAATGAAAAATTTCATAGAACACAAAACATTACTCATCATTCCTCATCTGACAATTAAATTTAAGCCTACTAGGCTTGGCTAGATAGAAAATATATCTATATCAGTTGAAATAATGTTTTTTATATATATTATTTTTTTTATTTTAACGGTTGAAGAAAAAATAGTATATGTCACTCGGGGTAGAAGGTTCATTATATGTGTGCCGAGAGCTCAACGAATAATGTTAGCCTTCTATTCCTAGTAACATAATATAAAATTTTACTATTTTTGATACAAACTTTATAATGCAATAAAAGTTCTATTACCAAATAAAATTTGAGAAGAGTGATAGTTTCTGATAAAAAAAAATTAGCAATGAACAAGAAGTACAAATATTTTAGATAAATACATAATACTTATAGTATATTTGGAAATTGATTTATTCAAAATTGTAGCCGAAAAAGTTTTCACATATTCCCAGAAACACATGAAGTTAAACTTCACAATAAATAAACTGAAAATATTAACGTACATACATGTAATATACACAAAGACACTTAATTCACACTGAACAATTCTGGATTTTGATTCTTTCTACAAATATCTATCTATTTTTTACCCATTTTTTGTATATCAATGATTAATCGTGCCAGGTACGATAAAAATAGCAAAATCATAAGTTGAATCAAGTGAAAATACCAAATTATTGATGCACCTGTAACGAAGTAACATACATGTTAGAATAAACTAATTTAAATATAAAATAATTTGTAGAAACAATTCTTTGCATAGTCAAGCAAGTACTTTTGTAATTCACTACTGTAATTCAAGAATATTTTTTATGGTAATGTTTATTTTGGAATTCAACTAATGTAATAATGATAAAAACAAATTAAAAAATGTCAGAATTGCTTGCAAATTAAAACCATCCACTAGCATAGTGCTTCAAAAGAATTAAAGGAAACAAGCTTCTTAGAAATTCAATAATAAGGTTCGGTAGTTCATCACATACACCTTGTATGATACAGTTTATTGATACTCCTATAGAGGCATTTTTGCGAAAAATTGAGGAGCTATAAATTAAACGCAAATTTCTTGTATCAACGTAAATTTGTTTAAAGTAAGCTTTTGTAAACTACCACTTATTAAACATAGCGATATTGATGGGTTTTCATTTATCATATATGGGGTTGGCATAAAATATGGAACCAAGTAAATATCTTTAAAACGAATCGGATGATATTTATGAAATTTTGTGCAATGGGGCAAAATGCATCTGATGTACATTTTTTTGTAAATAATATACTTCCGGTTTAACCGGAAATACCCTCAACTTTTTTAAATTAAATGGGACACCCTGTATATTTTTGCAGATTTTGAATGATCTTGTTATTTTGAATTCGTAAATACTGGGTTTAATAAACCACTTTTAAGTTTTTATACATTAGAGTAAAATACCAATTAGTTAAACAAAGTGATATTGTTTATATTAATAGTAAGATATAAACGAGTACTATTTAGTAGGTAACTGTTGCTAAACTGTCAAATTGTAATTTACGGAAATAAACTGTACGATTAAAAATGGTTTATTTAAGTGAAAAAGATTGTATTGAAGTATTAATGATGATCGGTTATGGTGATCGATTCATAGATTGGCCTGCTCGTTCTCCGGATCTAAGCCCATTAGAATTTTTCTTTGGGTTTATCTAAAATCACGTGTTTATGTTAAACGACCAACATGCTTGCAGGAATTGAGACACAGAATTATTGATGAATATGAACTAATACGTGGAGAAGTCTTGGAAAGAGTGACTCAAGAATCTGTTAATAGGCTGGAATATTGTCAGAAAGTGAAAGGAGAGCATTTTGAACATTTGAATTAATTTTGTTTAAATTATTATTACATGTGAAATGCGCTTTAAAAGAAAATTCACTACATGTACTTTGAGTATTGTGAGATTTATCGTTAAGGTTATTTGATCTATAAATCTTAATTATTATTATATCTATTTTGATTTTAATCATTAACTATTCAATACGAAAAATTTTGAAGTCTCATTTATCTTAGGACCGACACTCCCTCTCACACTGAAATTTATATATTATATTCTTGCAACTCTAACACTATATTTCAATTGAAGTATATTAATTTTTTTAACTAAATCAAATAATTCTGTGATGCCTACCAAACCATACAACTCGGTATTTGGAGAGTTCTACATATGACTAGAGATTGCTGTTTTTGGTTTTAGGTATAGATATTGTCAATCGCTGATTGGCTGTCAGAATTAAATTCTATAATACGTATTTTCTGCAATTAAGACTAATATATATTATAAAAAATAATATTTATTTATTTCTTATTATGGACAAGGTAGCCATACCCAATTAACCTAATCTTATCCACAATTCTATTTTTAAAGCTTAGTAGTTAGTGTCTTTCTGGATTTCCATAAAAATAAATATTTTTTTATAATATACAGGACGTTCCTAATTTATGCTAAAAAATTTAAAAGATTCCACGTTGAATAGTATGAGAGATGTTACCTATAAAAAATGTAATTTTTAATTTTTTCTCAAGTCCGAGTTATTGTGAAATCTTTAATTTTAAGGAATACATAAATTCATAAAGAGGTAATGATGCGATTTTTTCAGTATCACCGTTATGTGATAACAATTATAACTTACTTTATATTATTTACATCTTTATTTAAATGCATTTTTATTTTTGTCATTTCACTTAATAAACATTAAAAATATTGCTTCTGTATTTTATTTTTTTGTTCTAAAACTATTAGTTCTATGGAAACAAAGTCGGGAAATATAATAGAAATTTCGAATATTTTTAGTTTATAAAATTCAACCCCATAAGAAAGTTCTAACAAAATAGAATAAGGGGTTATTGTTTTCACCCTCTTAATGGTTATTCTGAAAAAATTCCATAACTACATCTTTGTGAGTCCAAGTAATTCCCAAAAAAAATGAAAACTTAATTTTAGTTCCCCTCGTTCGAGGGTGATATATCTTTAAGGGTTGTGCTGAGAATTTTTTGATAGGTAAGACACCTCATAATTTTAAACGAGGAACCTCCTCCTGAATTCTCTAGCATATTTTTTAAACCCTTCATACTATAGAATTTATATCCTGACGGTGAAAGGGCGTCAACTTATTTTTATACAGTTTATAAATAAATTTTATAAATATATATATATATATATATATGATATATTTTTAGAATCATCTTGAAATTTGCAATCTAAAAAATATATATAGGGTGTGCCATTTAAAAAAATTGTCGATGACATCGTTACTCACAAATGGTTTACTCTGTATATTTCATTGTTATATAAAAATACATTATATTAAAATTAAAAATCGACTTGTCTCAGGATTTTTCCTCAAAATTGTTTGTTTAGCTTAACATGAATTTATTCCATACTTTATGTACTCACTGTATATATATTCTTTTTTTTTATCAGGACACACTTAATACCTTAATTAATATCTAATAACTAAGTAATAAATATTTCACGATCATGATTTTTTAGAAACTATACATATATATTATTGTGTATATATTTTAAACAAAATGATTAATTGTACCTGGTACCGGTATATTTATAAAGATCATTGTTATAAATTCAAATTGTTATTCAATTAAAATAGTTAAAAATTGATAAACGGCTGTGGTACTTGTCTTTGTCCGTCCAATATCACACAAATAGTGTCATTAAATATCGTTAGTTGTTATAACTTTAATTGTTTATTACTTAATTGTTCATTGTTAACATGTTTTATCGTGCACCTCATTTAAAAAAAATGAAGCACGATTAATTTAGTGTTGATTATTTTTTCATTTTGTTTATCATGTACCTAATTTAATTAATTACACTTGCTTACTCAGCCTCGGCTCAAGCGTATTTGATGCCCTATAGGTGAGTGATTTTAATGATCGCTTTTATAGATTTTAGTAATAAATTTAAAGGAAACAATTGTTTATATACATTTTATTAACAAATTATTAAAAAATTATTAAAAACTTAAATCAGGTTGTTCTTTTTTTATTAATAATGCGGATTCCAAACAAGTTTGTATTGGATTATGATTTTATTTGAATTTAGAAAAACTATGCACATCTTTGGGGACAGCTACAGGAAGTGTTAATAACCATCTTATTAGATTGGACAAGGTATACATTAGTTAATTTTTGACAATTTACGTTAGAACTTTCTATGGAGTTGTAATTGTTTGCATTTGCAATAGCTTCCAAATCACTGTATAAGTTATTATCGACAATATTCTTAGAAAATACGTGATTAGAAATCCTGTACCATCAATAAATATTCTTTTCAAAAAGGTTTTGGAAGTTACTTTCTCGATATAATAAAGATATCAAAAAAAAAAAAAGTAATCAGTTTTAGCTCTCATAAAGCCCTTGTTGACTTGTGGTAGTAAGGAGGGCAAAGTTACAGCAAAAACGTACTTTTGATTTTGATTCATTGTATTTTATGTTAAATTTTATATTCAAAATGAAGGATTACCAATGAGTAGTCCAATATCACCAATTTTGGCAAATATTTTTATGGATAATTTAGAACAAAAAATTTTTGATTCAAATATCTAGAGGAATGTATTGTTTTGACTGGTTTTACAGGTAGTGTTAGACAATTGGATGTTTTCTTTAACTTTATTAACAATTTACATCCAAAAATAAAATATACTTTTGAAATTGAAGATAACAGTTTTATATTTTTTTAGATATGAATATCAAAAGAGTAAACTGTAATATTCAGTATTCAATTTATCGTAAACCAACTCATACAAATATGACTATTCCTTATAACTCAAATCACCCTATGTCACAAAAATTAGCAGCTTATAATTTAATGATACATAGAGACTTTTCAATACCAATGAGTAAGGATGATTTTAAAAGGGAAATTAATATAATAAAACAAATCGCTACCTAGATGTATTAGATATTAGAATAATTATCCATTACATTTAATAAATAGGTTGATTAATAAAAAGGACGAAAAGGTTGCCGTTAACCTGATCTTTCCGAAACAACCTAAAAATGATTGGTCATACAGAACAATGACATATTTTGGAATATTTCAAACTAAATATTAAAAAATATATCTCGTACAACACCTTCTACAATATCTTTTAAAGTAAGAAATAAGGTTCATTTTCCTTAAATGTAAAGCCTAAAATTAAAAAATTTTCACAATAGGGTATTAACAAACTAAATCGTCCGTATTGTAACGCCATCTGTCTTGGCCAAACATTAAGAAATTTTAACATAAGCTACTGTGAACACGTGAACACTTACAAGTTTATAGATTAAAACAACCAGAAAAGTCACATTACGTAAAACACATTATTGGCAATAAACACAAACCTACACTTAATAACACAATGAAAATAACATCGGAATTACTTCATATAAGTGACAAGAAAGAATTTTTTGGAGGAATATGAAATAAAAAATAAAACTTATCCTCAATATACAGCATTAAATGAACAACTAAACCTGGGAAGTTTAATTATCTTAGATCACCTTTTGAACTAAATAACACTAAGCAAATATAAAATAGCTAGTAAATTAGCTAGTAACTTCTAGATTATAGATTCTAGATAAATAATCATGTGATGCATTCTATAAAAGGATATCTGACAAACACTCTTGCTCTATTTAAAGCACATTTTTAAATGTTTACTCTTTAAAGATGATCTAATCTAATTTTATTGAAAAAGTTTGGGATCTACAATCGAAAATCGATGGTAATAAAGAATGGAACATTGTGGCTTTCCCGATACAAATGATTAAAAAATAGTCGGCGTTCTGGCCGATGTCTAACACAAATCGGCTTTTATTTTTGATCCATGATCACCAATAAATAACACTCCCTGTCAGCTCTACCGAAATTTACATAGAGGTTTTGCCGCGTGAGAACATTTTATTTCTGAGATGGTTCACTGATTTTTTATTGATTTCTTATTAGTAGCGTTTTGTTTTTTTTACTCTTTAATAAATTAGGCAACTTTTGTTTTTATCCAAGATTTGTGACCAATTATAAATTTGGATTTTAATATTTAGATATGTGATCAGATAAATAAAGGACAGAAATAGACGCTTACAGATAAAAACGAATGATATCCTAAAAGTTGGAACTATTACTAAACTAACAAATATAGGAAAAAAGAAACCACAAATAGATGTTCAAATAATAATAGAAATAAGAAAAGAGACAAAATACAATTAGCTTAAAATATGTAGAAATGGCATTGAGACGAAGGTCTGTAAAAACATTAAAAAAAGCATAGAAATGAGAATTGGTGCCAAAAAGTAAGAGAAAATATTTGTACCTTTACTCAAAAAAGGTAACGAAATACAATATGGAAATCTAAACCAATATGTTTATGATCAGGAATAATGAAAATATACTCAACTAAAAATAAACGAAAAAGAAATACTAGAAAGATAAATAGATGAAGAACAAGTTTTGTTCAAAATTAGATACAATCGAGAATTGACAGTTAAAAAATCGAAGGCGGTTTTTCGAGCTTAGACATACAAAGCGCCTTTCTATGCAATAACTAATGATATCAAATTGGATATAATACTCCAGTTTGTGAAAAAACCCCATACTTCGAGTCGACAAGTAATGGCAACAATGCATGTTAGCCAGCAACTCAGGAAGCTCATCGAAAACCTTAATGTTTGTCCAGGGATAGTTGGAAACCGTTTCTATGGACCCTTTTTCATTGATGACAATTTGAATGCAGATATTTATTTAGCAATGCTCTAAAATAATGTCGTAGCAACTTTGGAAAACTTATATCCTGATCCAACTAACCCTCAAGTTCTAGCGAATATGATATAGTTCCAGCAAAATAAAGAGCCGCTATATCACTGAATCAGTGTTCGGTAGTAAGTAGCTCGATTTAATATTTCTAAATCGAAGGATAGGGAGGCGAGAATCGATATAATGGCCAGCACAATCACCTGATCTTGCGCTATTAGACTTCTCCCTAGAATAACGCTCGAGATTAGGTCGGTCAAGCTTCAGATGTTGAATAACGTTAGATGACAATTTTGATTAAGATTAGGATGTTGGCAAGACATCTGTTAAATTAACATTTATATTTTTCTTTGTTTTTTACATTATCAAGAATGGTATTATTAAGTTTATAGTGTGTTGTAGCGAATTTCCTCTCGTCAATTAGATTATTTTCATTTTCATTTATATTTGAAAATATTTTTGAATAGAGAATAAAGAGATCTTTTAAATGATGAATAACAAACCCCTACTTCTCTTATTAACTATTGGGGTTATAACTGTCACTCAAAGGGAACGTAAGAATGAAATTTTTTCGTTGCGGGATGTCATTTCATAATTTATAATTGACGTGTTTCGGAATCTTTTATAAACATGCACAATAATTGAAATAATGAATTTATTCCACACTTGGAATCTGAAATCAGTAAAAATAATGTAGTAACAATTTCTTATCATTTCATATTTTAATATTTATTTAAGCATACAAGAGCCTATATAAATAATATTTAAGAACTTGAAAAGTTAGGATAGATGCATGTAAGCCGTTTTTATTGATTTTCAACGGTTTGGCAGCTACAGACATCTGAATTCAAAAAAATTTGATTTTCAGGTGGCTGTAGATCCTTTATTAAACATAATAGACATCAAGTATGATACATCGTTGAAATTAGTTCCATTTAGAAGAACAACATTTTTATCTGGCACTGCGTTCCTGAACCCACTGTATATTTGGGATTTTAAAATGTGAATCTCAAGACTGCCTACACTTTTTGTAAAAACTTTTTTTTCGTAACTTCAATAATAACGGATATATCGTACTTCTTTGCACTAATGCCGCACCCTGTATGTGTAGTTTTTAAAAGGTTTTAATAATACTATTTTCTGGCTTGTACTAAATAAAAACCGAGACCAGTGACCGTACTATTACCACCCATATAATTATATAATTTTTACGTTGTAGATTATGACATTTTTCCTGAAGGTAGGTGCTTTATACAAGGCATTAATAATGAAATGCTCCGTAATTAATTCGGAAAACCTGTTCATTAGTAAACTGATTGAATTAGTTAAAATTATGAATAATTTAATACCTACTTCTTAATGAATTGAGTTTATTGCGACTATTAATAATTCAGTAAATATTATTGACTTATTTTGCTTTATAATTAAGAATTAAAAGTTTTTTCTATGCAAGTTTTCCTTAGATTAATTTGGTTTGCTAGAAATAGGCTAATTTTTTATACAAATATCTACAAAATTGAATTAATTTAAAGAAACGTTGAAAACCAAAAAGGTTATTTATTTCCTCTCTATTACTCCATATTCTAATGTCATCGATCTCAAATATTTAAATTATTAAATTGCAAATTTTATATTCTCCCTTCTTTTCATATGTTAAAGGTTAGGTACCCGATAAGAATTTTATAGCAATATTTTCATTTAAGAACGCGATATTGACCTCGTAAGGCAGTAAATGTATTTTTCTTTAGCTGCTATTTCTTCTTCCATTACTGGAAGCCATACGAGATGATGGAATCCATTTAGATCTTGCTAAATATCAAATTTAAGATTAGTTATCAAGTTTTCTTCTTTTGTATGGTCTTTGTATATTTTTAAACAAGGTTTTCTATTATCTCAATTTTCAATTTTAATATTTAGTTATTACTTAATACGTAACACTTTGTTCTGACTGTGAAATTTTCAAACCTCTTCAACTTCTTAGTTTTTTCTATATAAATAGGTATATACAATACCTGCTTAAATCGTCAATAAGATTAGCTCATTTATCTGGCTCTCTGTGTCTCAGTTCACATAAATTGGAATGGATAATATACGGAAGATCAGTTGCAAGATTTGACTAATGAGAGAAGGGACCATTGCTCATTTTCCCTTAGAGATATAATTACAGGTTATATATCCTTTCTGTAACCATTGCCACAGTTGAAGTAAACAGATTTTTTTTCTAATAAAAGTACAAATCCATTTCTTACAAATTTATTGAATGTAAGTTTTTTTTAGTGCAAGAATGCAAAGAAAGTTCCAATACCTCTATCTGTAGACATTACTTTAGAACTAGTCGATACGAAAATAACTGAAGTGTCTAACTCACAAAAGAAGTAGTTTTTATTGTTGGTTAAATGGACAAATAGCACTAGAATCGATATATCAGATGTTTTTGTTAGGTTTTATTTAAAAAAAGAATACCTATTCGGTCGCTGTCATCGTCAGGTGTTAGATACACTAATTCTTTCCTGGCAGTTATGAATTATCTGACTGTGTAGCCTTTTTGCTAACCATTTCGTATATTTCCGGAAAACTATCAAACAGCAACATGCTTCTTTAATAACGAAAAGCTAACTGTGAAGCTCTAAACGTGATAATTCATATTAAGTTTGGAAATTGATTTTTAATGTTGTGAATGAATCATAGCTCCAATCCAAGGCTCAATCAACTCTTACTGACTCAAACGACCAAATTGGTAGATTTATTTTTATATGATGCGAATGTAAAATTAAATAAACATTGTACTTTTGATCTTGTTAGTGTATAAGGTATATAACACATAGGTAATTTCTCCAAATGTCATGGACTAAGAAACTATGTGAATTTTTTTATTAGGGGCCGTTGTTGAAGGATCTTACGACTTTCAATTGAAAGAACATTAAAATTACAATATTGATATAATTGATGAATAACAAGACATTTATTTGGTCTTTGTTTTAGTTTGAGTTGCAAATGGTTGTGTTGTATAAAATGCAAAATCTTTAAATAGATTAGTGAGATAGAATCCTTTGTATTCAAAAAATCAAATCAAAAAATGGTTTAAGAAAAACGGGATGTGCTATTAAGTTGCTTTTAATCAAAGTTCAATGCCCTGTAGACAATATTTTCACAATTTTCTCTAAATGGATTACTATTTTCTTTCTATCGTCAAATGAAAGTTATTTCACCATAATTTGACATTGATAATATAATCTCTATATCCAAAATGAATATTTAAAAATTGTACTTCTAGCAAAAATCACTTTTGGTTGCAACCAGACAGAATTTATTATTATATACTTACAGATATGTTCATATGTATATACAACATCAAATATAAAATTATATATAAAAAAATGCTCGAAGAAACCTCTCAATAAATGATGGCAGGTTTAAAAACGAAGGACCGACATACCAATCTAAGAATTTGCACAATAACACACAGCTTGTTGCCTCATGCCCTACTTCGAAATCTCCTGAATACACAACTGAAGGATTTGAAATACAGAGTAAAATAATCAATCCAAAGAAGAGCATCACCCACTCTGAATAGAAATTGATAACTTACTCACCTTTGACTCGCACATAGTAAATTCCCAAAAAAATCTGAAAACAGTCTAACTGCTACCAAAGCTAGAAGGACAGAGAAGTACAAAAAGACAGGTACTGTGTGGAGTTCCAATATGGCGGGTTACAAAACGGTTTCCCTACAAGCGGCGCAAGCAATAAGCGGAATTATTCCGATCCACCTGAAATGACTGGAACTGCGGCCGTCGCAAGATAGGAGGAACGAAACCTCTCACTAAATATCAGCAAATTGAGGGAATACGAATACCATGGAAAGTCAATAGACCAAAATGCTTATCCCGCATGTCTTCAAGCTCTAGTGTAAATGTCGATTCAGACAAACACAGATACTGAGTGGACATGGCTCGCTTTAGACGCTGACACAGAAAATTAAAAACGGAATTAGCAAAGAAAGGTGGTATCCTTTAAACAGCCATGTCTTAAATAATGAAGACAAAAGAATCGGAGACGAGAGAACACCAAAAAGTTGAACGTAATGTCTGAAATCACGACGACTAACAGGCAGACGTTAGCGGCAGAAGATGTATGACCGCAAGTCGAGAAAGGTGGAAAGTTTTTAGTGGGTAGTTCTTCCGGTACACCCATACTATACACAAACCTCCGATACCTTGTGTCGTCGGGTAGAAAGTATTAATAAACGACTTTTAATACATCACAAAAAAAAAAGAAAAATAAGTTAATCAAATCAAATACAACAGTGTTTATTTAAATAACTCATATAGAAAGATACCTATTTGTAAGTTAAACTTAAATTGTCTAATATACCGGATGTAAACAAATCATTAGTTACGAATTATATTCAATTAAGTATTTACTTCATATACAGATGCAAAATGTTTATCCCTAGTCACCAGTAGAGAAGTTCCCGGTTGCGATTTTATATCTGTAGTTGTTATAGGTACTTTGTATACTTAGCCCTTAAAATAACCCCACAAAAAAGTCTACTTTACTTAATTAATCTTATTGGCCAGAGAATTGGTCTTTATTCCTATAACTTTGAAACTTAATAATCAAACATATCCAATTGTCAGTGTTTGACAGATCCGTAGGCTACTTAAATTACCAGTTTAATAAACTTCTTGTATTTTTAGCTTGATCTTAAATTATTTTTCTGTGATAAAAGAGTTAGGTATATTAAGTCTAATAATGTCAATAAATTTGGTTGCGTCATAATTTCTGGCAGTACAATTTGTAATATAGGTAAAGTTGATCTACATCGAAACCTATTCACTTTGGATACATAAAATCAATCATCAAAATGAAAGTATAGTTAAATATGAAATAACCGTGTAACTTTTATTTAAACTTTTTTATTTAAATTTTATTTAAATTTATTTAAAAATATGAAACAACACAACTTTGATTAGAAGCTTGGTTATGGGACACCAAGTATAAATAAAAATATATTATTGAGAGTTGTCCGCAATTTTTGTCAAACAATTTTTCATAGCTTAAAGACAAAAAAGATATTGAACTTTATCTTATCACACTATTAAATAACATTAGAGGCTTTAATTAAAAAAATCCTAACCAAAGGAAAATATTAAATTAAATTAATGATAGGTATATACAAAGGTATAAGTAAAAGTTTAACTGTACAAAATCTTTCCTTGTTAATTTTTATGGTTTCTGTAAAAAAATCAATAATATCCTTAGGTGTTTCGATTTATACGTTGCAACTTGATAAAAATATTTATCTAAATCTTAATATTCGTACTCCAGTTTCCTGTTTTGTCGAAAATATTTCTTAATCATATTCGTGGACCGGAAACTAAGCATTACATTAGAGTACCTATATATGGTCTAATTTTTATATTTCCTGGCGATCAATTAAGTTACAATATTTATTTATATGCAATAGCAGCATCTGTGATAAAAAATGAAGGATTCTTCGAAATAAAAAGGGTTAAAAAATTAACTGTTTTGACAATGTTTTAAAGAATATTTGTTCAGTCAAAATATACCTATACCTAATTTTTATAATAGATAAAATAAGTAATACGGAATAATTGTTGCGTATAAATATTTTGTAAGTACTAATATTTTGTATTAATTTTTGAAATATAACACATTGTGAAATATTTAATTCATTTTTCAGTTTTATATTATTTGACAAATATTGTCCTAGTTTATATAAAACAGTACAGTCTTATTTTTAGGTTTCCTGTTGATGATGGATCTTTTAAGAATTAAAAAATCTGGTACCCGATTCACATATCGGCATTTCCGTTATTACCTACCTGCTTGTTGCCCGGTACATATCCGTCAATTGCGTATGGGTAAAAAATTTCAGTTTACAATTGATGGATGTTGTGTTGGATAAATAAGCCAATGAAAAAACGGTTTTCTTAGAGTCGGTATACTTGTATCCACCGTTTAAATTTAAATGATTCAATTTAGGTACTCACCCTATCGTACTGATGAGCCGCACCAAACGGCGACGAAAAGGGTCCTGTCCTGGGTACAGGATGAGCGGACACAGGGGGAGCAGCCCCAGCTCTTTGATACAAGTAGGGGTAATATGCCTGGTACATAACTTCAGAACAACTCATTATATACATATATACATTGCAAACGTTTCCGCCAACTCGCACTACCGTCCTAAATTTCTTAGACAAAAATCGAAAACAAAATCAACATCCCGCATGTACAACACTAATTACCAATAATTGCACTCAAGACATCTTCGAAATGTCAAAATACTATTTTTTTACGTCAGTTTCGAAAAAATAATACACGACGTACCAAATAGCAATCAGTATGCGACTGACTTCTAGACTGGTTCAAAAATTCTTCAACCCTGTTTGCATCGGCTCCGCCTCTTCATTACCCCACTGCCAGACTAGTCAACTCCGCCTCCATAAAGTGATTACAGCATTCTTTGGGTTGCGGCCAATGGAAAGCTCGGCCGTTGATAGACTGTCCAATCAAAATCAATCATTTACAGTGGTATGCTGACGCTACTAGCAGGTTTTATATGAAATAATAGTATTTACTGGAAAAGGGTATCGTCGCCATACTCAATCAATTTAACAGAATGAATTAGTCTTTATTAGGTATTGTTAGAATGATTTTTTATTCTGTCGAGTCGTTCCATGTGAGAGGGTGAAATATTCGTTTCCAAATATCAATATAAAACATGACCATTATTTTAAATGTATCTGCTAACTATATAAATCCCAAATAGGTACATCAAATAAACTAATTTTTAGGGATACCAGTGATTAAAACATTTTTCTATGACTCGGGTTAGTTAGGTATTTAATTCTATTTTTTGCAATTGCAATAGGACCAATTCATTTTTATTAAATGAAACACTGTAAAAACGAAAAATTAGAAATAGTACCTATTTGCATTTATTTTTGTCTTCTTCTTCTTCTTTTTCTTTCTAACATGGGTAATCATATTAATAGGCCTGTTCATTGCCTACACGTCTTCCCGGGAAGATGAGGTCTAGCATTCTCACCATCGTTTTGGTGGTCTTTTTCCTACTGAGTTATTAATTTTTGCGTTTTTAACTAGTCTGTTGTCTTCCATTCTTTTTATATGTTTGTTCCAGAATCTTCGTCTCTGTCTCACCCACCTATATTTCGCACTGTTGTCTAATGTCTTCGTTTCGTATTCTGCCTCGTATACTTCTTAATGTTTTCATTTCGACTGTTCCCATCATTTGTTGAGTTCTATTTATTTGTAACTGGTCTTGTTTCTGCCGCGTATGTTATGTTTTATATATCTTGATTTTGTTTTCGATATTAAAGTATTTGTTTTTCAAAAAAATATCTTTCAGGCATCCTGAAATTCGAACCGCTTTCATTGGTTGCTCTCTTACTTCATTAATAAGATTTCCATGAATCGTTATTTCTGCTCCCAGATATTTGAAGTGATTTACCTATTCGATCATTTTGGAATTATCGATTTCCAACTTGCATCTTATCGGTTCTAGAGATTTTACTAAGCATTTAGTCTTCTCGGTGTTGATGATAATATTTATTTATTGCTTTAGTCTTAAAAGAATGTAGCAAACTCTGGATATTATCTTCAGAATTTGCAATTTGCTTAGCGGAAGATATGGAAGAATGTATTTCCCATTTGGAATCCAGTTGTTCTGGGAATATTTTCTATTCCTTTATCCATTTTGTTTCGTCTCGGAATGCTGATCATTTTGCCTCACATTTCGAGACGACTGACATTGATCTACTGGGAGTAGCAGAACAAAATGACATCATTTTGTAATGTACCAGATATGTCGCATTATTTGCAACCACTGAACTTCACATTATCTACGAGAGTTATACCTTCTATATTCGAAAATGTCTGCCAAACTTTCGGTGTTACAATTGTAAAACAAAAATTCCAGGCAAAAATGATAATAACTGTAGGCTACATTTCTCTTAAAACTTAACCTAACCGAACCTAAATTGTATTAAACTATACTCTAAAGAAATAACCAGTTCCAAATTCTCCACAGGCAAACTTTTATTAAGCGCTTCGTCTTCGGTGCTGATTCGGCCACGTTGAAATTCGTTTATCCAGCAAAAACCCGGTCTTCAACACAAAAACAGAGTCCTCATGAACTTCGTCTAACTCGGCTTTGATCTGCGCTGCTGTCCACTTCTTTAAATAAAAGTGTTTTGTTACTGCACAGAATTCTTTTTTTTTTTCATCGACTGCCAAACTCGAACTATTTACCAGACTTATCAAGCGAACCTCGTATATTCAAATCGCCATATTAATGTATGCGAGTTCATGTCATTGTCAAATCAATTTTTGGTTATATTGATCCGGAATTGTGTAACAAGAAATTAAAGTTGTGTGGATCATGGATCTTAATTACCTAAGTTTGTTTTTCACGAATATGTGACTTTTACAGTACTTATATATAGTTCTAATCTTTCTTGCGTAAATATTTGAAATTTAAATTTTTTGAAACCACCACATAAAATTGTAAAAAAATGAGCCTTTCATGGTTGAATGGATTAACTCGTTTATGAAATCTATCAAATAACAAAGTTTTGAAATTGTATTGGACTGTTTCTAATAATTAAGCTAAAAGATAAAGAATATATTCTTTATCTTTTATATAAATTTATTTATCAGATACTCGTAATTTATTCCCCAGTTAGAATAACATTACACATTTTTTAAAGATTCACTTTTGCAAAAATTAGCTAGCTGACTCCCAACACGCACTTGATATGTCAAAATTCATGATGGCGTGTGTTTATTTTTCTATCAACTTATTTTATATCCAAACAATACCGAATACTAAATTAATTTCTTAAGTGATATTTTTGAAAATTCAGTAAATATTAGCTATTAATCAGATATTTAAGTAAATAGAGAAAGTTACAATTTTGAACAAATATTTTGTTGTTTTTACTATAATTAAAAATATAATAAAAATATTCCAAAATTGATACCGGTGTTTATTCATATAATATTTCCGTATTTACTGTATAATAAATACACAAGTTGTTCCTGGAAAGGTTCATCATAAGGGGGCGATAGTGGAGGAATATTTATTGATTATTTGAAATTAAGAATCCCCCCCCCCTGAAAACCACGGAAGTCTGCCTCAAAAAAAAGTATAGCAGAAAATTTTGAATAAAGCTGTCAATCATTGAAACGAAGAAAATCTGTAACAATGAACAAAGATTTTGACCAAACCCCGTTAACACATAATGAAACAACACTCTTTCAAGAAATAATATATCTATAGCTTGAACTGCAAGCAGTTTTTCAAATACTCTTTGAATATTTAACCTGATGAAGACGATCTATTCACTATAGAATAAGCTCCCTTTATCAGCAAAAAAAAGTCGGTGCAACTGAATTGCGTATCAAAAAAAATTTTTTTCTACCTGTATAACCGTCTTTAAAACATCTGAAACTGCCTCTGAACTAGCTTTCCGGGTCGATTGTGTCCTCTTGTAGGTTTTATTTTTAATCAACAATAAAAATATCAGATACTAGAAATATTTATTATCAATATATTTACAAATGATTATTTAGCTAAATTTATGTGTAACATATTTGAATACTACAATTTCTTTTGTGCTGAATTGAGTAATTTTATGTTCAATGAATTGTCATCCTTTTCAAATTTGCCACTTTACATATATTTTTCCTTTTTTCTTAATCGAATTTAACTTAATAATAGTCAATTCATGAATATTCGGATAATTTGGCTTTGTTGCTCTTAAAATCTTCACAAAACATTGAACGACATTTGTTGGAGAAAGAAATATTGACAAAATAAATGTTTCGCCCGCATTCCAACTGGATAATTATCATTTTTGTATTTTAGCCCAAGCTGTTGAATTTTGCGCCACCTGCAATAAAAAAAGTTTTAACGTGTATTTACATATCAGAATCGTCAGTTAAGTTCTTAGTGTCCTTTAAAACAGTGTTACGGTGCTAACATTTATGGAAATGTTGTTACTGACAACGAATCTATAAAATGGAATCTGCAACCGACAATTTTCACTTCTGGCTAAACTCTACACTACTCGCATGAATTGCAATTTCGAAATCTATGATAATTGTCTTGAGAGTTAAAATGTAACTTTGATGTATGTTTATGGGAAACCAAATATTATTAACAACAAATAAATTTTTGATTAGTATTAACCTGATTTTTCGGGAGCCATTTGGCCGTTGGTAAAACTCGTTATCCACCATACTTCACTAGAAATAAGATATTAAGGGGAACACCAGTTTTATTGTTATTAGGACAGAAATGGAGATTCATTATAGCGCGGAAGCCTCTTGCATGGATTATTTCTATATATGATGGTAAAAATAATATATTGGGTGTTCCTGGTACATATAGAATCTTCATGCATAATTCTTCAACAAAGGTACAAAGGTTACATGCTATAGCGGAAATGTACTTAGAACGTGTGTCATGGTAATGAAGGAGCTCGCCAGAAGGTACGTAGTCGCTCTCCAATGGGTTCCGGGAGACTCCGGAGTGGAAGGTAACGAAATAGCAGATAGCCAAAAAAGGAGCTCAAACGCCATTCATAAGACTAGATAGAACCCTTTTGTGAGATCAGTGAGATCAGTAGATACCAACACCAGGTTGTCACAAACAATGAAGGAAGAAGACAAACAACGATCAAATAGTTGGAACAATATTCAAGAGCTTAGCCAAGCTAAGATACTTTTGGAAAATTACAACTATAAAAGATCGAAAACCAATATAAGTCCCTGTAAGAATAAGCTTCGATGCCTGAGTAACTAGAAAATCCATATTTTCGTGCACTTTTAATAAGTTTTTCTGTTTTTCGATAGTTTTATGGAGAAACCATCTTAGCCTTTTCGGTTTAGATATTGAATTATTTATGATATTTATGATTTACCTAATGATTATGTATGCCACTTTTTCTTGAAAACGTACAATATGAGATATATTCATGCCAAACATAATAGTTTTAAATATACAATTTGTCACGTAGGCGATGTTTCCATTGAAACTGCCTTTTATATTATTAGTCAATGTTTAATATTCAATATTCAATATTCAATATTGACTAGGTTTGGTCCTGGGCACTACTGGTCACTTAACACTTTACACTAGGTGTGCTGGTATTCTGCGTTTCAATCTACGTATCACTCTTGATGGCTTCATGAGGTCCTTTGCTAGCGCATTTGGGTGTAGTTTTAGTCTTTCTTGATATTTCTTGACTGCTGTTGTAATTTCATCTTCCACGAAAGACAGTTTCAGGTCCCGATGAATCGCCTTATTAGTAATGAACCAAGGTGCTTTTGTGATCATTCTGAGGATTTTAGATTGAAATCTTTGAATTATTTCTATGTTGGAATAGGAGGCAGTTCCCCATAGTTCTATTCCGTAGGTCCATATTGGTCTTAGTACCGTTTTATATAGTATTAATTTGCTTTCTAGGGAGAGTTCTGATTTCGTACCAACCATCCAGTACAGTTTTCTTAATCTAAGACCTAATTGTTTTCGTTTGGTAAAGATGTGTTTTTTCCAAGTTAACCTTTTATCGAGGTACATTCCAAGATATTTGACATCTTCGCTTTGTGGTATTTGTTTATTGTTTAGATATACTGGCGGACAATTTCCTTGACGTGTAGAGAATGTTATATGTAGAGACTTGTTTTCATTGGTTTTGATTTTCCACTTTTTTAGCCACTTCTTTATATGGTACAGGCTTTCTTGTAAAAGTTCCGAGGCTGTTGTTGGATTTTTGTTTTACGCTAGGATAGCTGTATCATCGGCGAAAGTTGCGGTAGTTATGCCAGGAGCTGTTGGTAAATCAAATGTATATAGCAAACATAGTACGCTTCCTTGTGGTACCCCTACACGAATTGGCTGTTGATATAGGCACTCGACATTCTCGAAACTTATAATTTTCGAAAGCTAACATTTGTCCACATTCATTTAACATAATTTCTAACTTTTCGATATTTACTATTTTATTAATTGCTGTAGACTAAATCAGTGTTCACTTTTGCTTAAGCTTTCATAAACAAAAAACTTCCCTCACTTAGCTATAAGCCCCCCCCTCCCTCCCAACTAGTTAGAGGGAAGTTTGTGGTGGGGTATAATTTTTTTTAAGTTAAAATGGACCTTAGCTTAGTTTAATAATGTTATCTTTCCCAAATTTACAGTAACTAATGTAACTAAGATATTTGATGTTTAATAACTCGCGAATATTATAAGATAGAGATGACATGTATATTTTCCAAATCAGAAACAAAGATCATTACAAAAGTGTTATAATATAGGAGGTATCCCTTTAAAAAAATATTTTTTTTGTTGAATCTCAGGAAATCTCACGCCTCTGTGTTTTTATTATATACCTTTGCTTGTATTCTTAATAATAACGAAAATAAAGGTTGACCAAAGTAATTCATTTTAAATTAAAATAAGAATATTCTACCTGGATCAAATCAATCTTTTCTCACCAATGTGGCCTAACAGAGTGACTTAAAGCTGCATGAGTAACTAGAAAATCCATAATTCTTGGTGCACTTTTATTAAGATTTTTAAAACTTGTAATAAGAGACTGTAGAAATTTTCAGACATAACATAGCTTTCCTGCCAAAATTTATTTACGAAATCAAATTTGTGAATTAATTGAAATAAATCTGGAAATTAATCCAAAACTCATTCTCGTTTTCATTTTTTAATCTGGCATAATAATCATCCACCGATCATCACTTCACCAGTCAACCAATGTTTATTTACATCTTGGAGAACGTCATTGATGACGTCATATAACAAAACCACTGTTTAAAATTAAATTAAACCGCTGTCACTTGTATTTACAGGTATGTAAATGGCAACCAGGACATAAAAAAACGTGCCTATGCCCATACATTAAAAATATTCTATTTATCCTACCTACTGACATCTGTCCACAAATAGTAATAAGTAATGCTGACGAAAGTAGATTTCTCCATCAATCTCAAACAAAATTTTTTTTTAGTTTGGTATTTCTCCAAAAGATGACGAACAAACAACGTAGAATGAGCGTTGGGGTGTTTCGTAGGAGCAACATAACAGCAATGATTGTGTTAGAAACAATCAAAATTCAAAATCTTTACCACAGACTACTTTAATTAATACGGTTAATTACAAAATTGATGACTAGTTTCGGCTAAGCAGCCATCTTCAATATTCAAGTCTACAATAACACCTAATAATATACAAAATAAAATAATATAAAATCTAGAGGAAAACACAACTTGCTCAAAATTTGGATCACAAAACATAATGATAAATGAGAAAGTTGAGAAACTAATTAATAGTAAAAAATATTTTTTAAAGTAACTAAATGATTGAATTATGCAAATTATAAATTAAATTGAAAAGTTACACATAACATATTAAAAAATCGCTAAGCGTCTCGGCGGTGGTGAGGGAAAAGATAGGGCAGAATCAAGACAAAGTAATTTGAATCTCAACGGAGGACAAATGAAAAATCCAAAGCGATTGAAAATTTCAATCGGGATATAAACTAAAAGGTAATAAGGAGCTAGAAAACACCCAAAGGAAGTAATATTTGGTAAAAGGAAAATAAGAATGAAATCCGAGGTCAGGATTGAAGTTCCTAACGTAGAAACATAATTATTCATGACATAGTCATTGCCAAACCGAAAAAATTGAAAAACTTAAAGGAATTGGGATAATAAAAGTGTAAAACATCCAAAAAAATAGTAGAAAATTGTAGTTAACTCCCAAAACAGGGAATAATCCATTTTAAGTGGGGAATAAAAAGTATTAAGATGCGGTAAAACCGTATGACCGGTGAAAATGAAGCAGGAAAATGGGAAAATGTAATCACGATCATTACTGAACGAGATATTGGCAGATGTGAACTTGAATGACAGATTTCCGTTTAAGAGGAAGAGACGGCCTTTAACTATGCAGAAATAGGCTCATTGGAAGGTGGTCCTCAATATCTAAAACCACAGAATGTCTTTTTCAATTGGATTGTAGACATCAAAATTTTTGAGTGCATCATCTCCAAGAATAGTAAATCTGAGAAAAAAATTAAAGGCCGTAAGAAAATTAAACAGAAAGAAAATATATTCGGCAAAACGTGACTGGTCAATTAATGATTTTAAGGATATCTATGAACCATTTTTAAACCAAACACTCTGGTAATTATGATAAGAGGCTTGTATAATAATTGGAAGCAGCCAGTAGCTATTTTTTTGTTACCAGCCAATTTAAGACATTGCAATTTAAAGATACCATTATTGAATTTATTACAAAATTAAATAATGTATGTTTGTTGGTAGATATTATTGTTAGTGACTTGGGATCTAAGTTTGTAAAATTAACAAAAGTTCTGGGAGTTACCGAAGATAACTCTGAAATAACATTGTGAAATACAAAAATCACAGTTTGGTGTTTGCCATTTAATAAAAGCTGCATGTAATAACCTTTTAAAAAAATATTCAAGTTGATAATAAGAAAACTTCCTGGTCTTTCGTAGTAATATTTTAAAAACGAGACAGGAAGCAATTTTATAAATATGCGCCTAAATTTTACAAAAACCCATTTATATTCTAAAAATTTTCAGAAACTGAAAGTAAAACTGTCAGTTATAAGTACCACAGTAGCTAGTGGTATCAATGTGTATCCATCTCTTGGGACCATACCTAATGTCGCTTTTGGAACCATTGAATTTATTGAAAAGTGTAACAACCCTTTTGACTTGTTTAATTCTTATAAGATAAATGAAAGTAACGAATATAGAAAAAATATCTGGGTGAATCCTTTCAACTTCTTATAAATGAAATGCTTTTTTAAAAATATGAAAATAAGTGACAAAAACGGAATAGATATAAGAATGTAACTATTTTGCCAAACCTATCTCCAATTTAACAATATGAATTGCAAAGAAGACTTGGATGACTTGCTGGTTAAATTAGATGCCAAAAAAATTTGCAATTAAATGATGAGATATCAGAGACTACGACTTAAGCCATTGCTTTTAATGATTATGATTATAAGTCCGAGAATATTACTGTTCAAAATCCGTTTAAGTATCTTTGTGGCTACTTAATAAAAAAAGCTTTGAATATACACAGATGTAATATACCTATATAGAAAATTTTCAAAGGTTTCTGAAGATCAAAATACAAGTCAGTTGCTAACATTTTTTAAAGCTTTTCATAGGGCCAGAAGCCTTGCATGGAAGTCTTCGTACTCCCAGTGAAATGTTTTTCAAATTATACAGGGTGGTCCTTAAGTAATTGTTTTTTATTTATTTTTATTTATTTGTTTTCTTTAACGTTGGTCTAGTTCTGCGACCAGGGCTGATCACCGACGCCGGGAGCACGCTACCCCTAACAGGAAATTTTGCCGAATCATCTAATATTCCAAGCCGAGGTAGGGATCTTTAACGAGCCCAAGATCCATGGACTCGGGACCAACAGTTTAACGTCTCCTCCGAAATACGGCATATCTCCACTATACCTCGTTCTCATTGGTATAGTGCCTGCGAGCTGTGATATGCTACTAGTCGCTGCAGGCTGTACGGGCATATTACGACGGTGTTCGCTGGTGGTCACCCATCCAATTACTAACCGCGTTGGTAATGTTTTTTTCTTTTAAGAATTAGTAACAGTTGGTATATAAGACGAAAAGATAAATTATATTTATCTTAAATTTTCAAGGTTGTTGTTTCGATGGTGGTAACTTTATGGTCTTTCGTGTGATCTGTATTTTTACTTATTACATATGTTTAATTTATGCAGACGTGAAAATGGTATTTATTATTTTTTAAATTGAAATTTAAATAAAGTCGCATAATTCAAAGAAATACTTTTAGCCTTATAAATAATGTTTTCTTTATAAGAAAAAGGAGAAAAAAATTAAAGGTGTAATTTTTAGGTTCGCCTGACAAAAAATCTGTAATACAGGAATCAGAACCGTATTCCGTTAATTCATCTCTAATGACACATATAAATTCTCCAATGGAACCTTATATTCGCCAGGTCTTGAAACGAAAATTACAGAATCAGTGTCATAATAAAGTGTCCTATCCTATAAAGTTTCAGACGTACTATATTACTACATTAAGCTTCAAGTTATTCTTCTTTATATTCCAGTTAACAATTATTTTCGTTTGATTGGAAATAACGAATTGATGTACATTGAAGGGTTGGTCATCATTAAATTTAATTTTAACACTTTCAACGCAGATGGCATGCGTGTGCACTATTTAGTGTCTTAACCATAACCATTCAAAAATGTACGGTTCTGTGACTACGCTGTTTACTCTAAAATATTTGTTATTTATTAAATAAGAGTTTTATCCTTAAATGAAGTTCCGTTCATAGCATAAATAATACTTCTGACATCAGCACTGAACGTGTTGAGGTTTTCCGATGATCATATTGAGCAAAATTATCTAAAAATGAATTTAAGATAAATAAGCCAACAATCGAAGTCCCAGGTTATTATATCTCTTTTTAAATTTCAATTGAATAACTTTATGTTGCAAAAGCTCCTCTCAACGGATCGACGATATTTCGGCCAATTAGATATTTTTGTATAAATTTGTTTGTCTTTTTAGTGAACGAATCTCAACCTGAAATTTTATCAAATTGAATGGTTTCGCATTCCCAAATCATATAAAATACCATTGTTGTTTATCCGTTTTGAACTGTTTTAAGCAATTTTTTCGATAGAACTGTTGCTATAAGAATTATTTCCTTTATTTCTTAACATAGCGGATGCAGATGTGTTAAAAACATCCAAAAAATCCCCAACTTGGTCAGTCTGACAGCAATTTCCGTTTTTTCGAAGATAACCTGTTGTCCCTTGATATCGTATACATAAACAACTATAGTACTATAGTAGAAGAAAACTAGACTTCGTTTTTGATGAATTTAATATGAAAATTAATGAAGACCTGGGTAACAACCATGGTTGTCTATTTAAGAAGCAACACATTTATTTACATGATCAACAGAACGAACATTTTAGAATACTTCAAAAGTACGTATTTTACCACATCCTCATAGAATCAAACACGATTTCTTCGAGGGCCTTGGTTCTATCTTTAAAACAGTACCTGGAAATTTAGACGCAAATCATGTAAAAACGTTATGACAAATATAAAAGAGTTACAAAATATACAGAAAGGAAGAAAGTATTAACACAAACATTTTTTTTCTTGTACTATTCATAAGATTACCCACATGAAAAATTATTAGAATTAAAAATAAAACACACTGAATCAATTGTGAAAGGTATAGTACCTAATGTATCGCGAAAATTCAGTGTTCATTAAAGGGACAATTCACCAATTGATCGAATTATGTAGTAGTAGTAGGAGCAGGGCGGGGAGGCTGGTGCCTGGCAAGTTCAGGCCCTTTATGCCGTACCCAATCGTCCCCCTCCTTACTTCCTCACTTCCTCGTTTGCCCTTCCTCAAAACGCCTTGACCTTCCAATGAAGGTTATGATATCGTTTCATGAGAGGGCTTGTAGGTCTTCAGTTTCAAACTTTTTGGCACCAAAGATTTCTTTCCTTAGATGCCGGTGGTAGACCTCACAGTTGCACAAGTAATGGAGGATGGTTTCTTCCACCCCTCCACATTTCTGTCCGTCTTAGTCCTCCACTGTCCCAAACAGGGACAGATCTCTTTGGAGCCTACAATGCTCAGTGAGTACTCCAACGATCAACCATAGTTGCTATCTGGTTCTTTCCAGCAGCCACCTAGTCATTATTGAATCGGCGATTGTCTGCTTGGTTTGTCTACATTCTCAACTGCCTTCCCAGGTCCTTCTTAACTCCTTTTGCTTCAACTCGTCAAGTAGTGAAGAGGTTTGCGCTTTGCTTATTCCTATTATTGGTTCCAGTCCACAGGGCTCGTTATCAGCCCTGAGCCTTGCTAACTCATCAGCACGTTCGTTTCTCATGATTCCTCTCTGTTATTACTTAGCTTGCCTAGAGCCTCTACACACTCCTGAACTAGAGCAATTCTGCTTCTGGGATGATAGATTGCTCTTAGAGCTGCCTGACTGTCTCAGCAAATGCACATGCGTTGTTGCAGCTCCGCCTTTGCTTCTAGTTCCTCTGTCGCCTTTAGTAAACCGAACACTTCAGATTGAAATACCTTTGAGTGCTTGCCTAGAGCATAGTTCTATTGCACCTCTAGGTATTCTATCAGTATTTCTGCTCCTGACTTCCCCCCTGTCCGAGAGCCATCTGTGTAATACATCATACTCCTAGTAGGAATCCCAACATTGCCACTCTCCCACTCTTCCCTCAAAGGGATTGTGAGTTGGTATCTTCTTTCTGTCCTTATACAGTTATTCAGTTGCACCGCCTTGAGTGTTAGAAGGGGGAATTCCCTGTCCACCTTCTTGGCGATAGCCGTGTCTCTTATTCTTTTGAGCACCGCCGTTGCTCCCATTATAATCAAGGATGGCAAGGGCGGCATTCCAAGTAGAACATCTAGCGCTATCGAGGGGGTAATCCTCATAGCTCCTGGTATACCTAAGTTGGATATTCTCTGGATATGCGCCAGTTTACATTGATCAAATTATTCAACATTATCTATTCCGTAATACAAGATCTAAGAAATGTTGTAATGTTTAGAAAGTTTTGTAAAATTCACCCAAGTACTTCTACAATTAAAACTATTTATTTGATAAATTAAAAAATATTGGAAAAATAATAGGTCTTAACGAACTTCTCTTAAACATAAACTTAGAAAATGGTTTATAGAATTACCTTTATTTTACATATCTCCATTACCTTTTAGTTTTTTTCATTTGTATTCTCTACCTATACGTCATGAGGGTCAGTTGAAGGAAGCTACCCATTTATATTTTGATAGATACACACTTGGATGAACTGCAAAAATTCTTAGATATTTTGTACATATATTTTTTCTACAGAATAATGGTTACTTTCTTTGACAAACTGAAAACCGTAAAACTAAAACTAAGCGCTCCAAAACTTCAGGTATTCTTAAAAACGAAATAGTATAGAAATTAAGAACAAATACAAAATCAATTTGTTATTCTCTAATTTCTAGAAATAAGAACATCAATGAAATATGTATTTGTATAAACAACTTGCATCACAAATATATTTATAACTTATTTTTTTTGTTATTAGCATTTATGTATTTTTTTATCTATTTTCCACCCAAACTTGAGGTCCATCTTTTAATCTTAATACTATATTCGCCTTGAGCTTAATATCTTCGATTCTCTTGTGTTGCGTAAAAATCTTAAATTTTCTCAACACCATTGCCAGTACTGTTTTCATTATTACCATTGCATATTGGCCACCTGAAAAATTATGTTGTTAATAATAGAATGGTGTAACGTTAAGAAAGTATATTTTTTAGAGTCAGTGATGACGATATACATATCACTATTAATGAAAATGTAGCACTAGAAAATAATTTAAATTTTTATTTTCAAATTTTGCAAAGGTAATAATGTGATTACTTTTGGTATAGGAGTATTTGATTATTTCTATAGATAAACTATTGATTTCGTGCTTCGTTAAGAAATGTTAAAAGACTCTGCAAAATGTAAACTACTTAAAATTATCATCTTTATTGACCAAACATTTATACATGCATGTACATTTAGGGTCATTTTACAAAATCCTAAAAATCTTGGGTTCTGTAAAAACAATTTGTAGTTAGAAATTTTTTTACAAAACTATTAAATATTTTACAATTCATACCTTTAATATTACAGTCTCTAAAATAATGATTGAATACCAATATCCACTCTATTTTTTGCTGATGTGCATATTCTAGAAAATGGTGTAACTAGATCCTCCGCCTGTCTGATGTTATAGTTGTGGATGTCGGCGTGGACAGCAAAATCCTTACGGTTTTTGTGTATGGTTGAGTGTTACAATAATGTAGACACAAGGTAGTGATAAAATACTATATTTTTCAAATAAATAATATAATAAATAATATACCATATCTAATATGAGTATGTAGTAGGGAATGGAATACCACTCTTAGTGTTTCCTTGTCCAGTGTAGAACTTAAGTTTTTTAAGAGAAAAACTTGGGACGGCTGTTTCGAGCAATTGTAGTCTGTATGTGACGACCAATTGAGTCTGGTGTGTAGATAGATTCCTAATAACTTCATTGGTTCAAATTTTTTAACCAGTTTGTTAGAACTAAGTAAAATGCAATTTGTTTTATTTTCGCTGAGTTTTAATTTGTATGTTTTAAACCATTCTTTTGCTTCGTTCAAGGGTGCGTTGGTCGCATTACCTTTTTCCACTATCGTTGTGTCGTCAGCATAGAGAAAACATCCGCTTTCACTAAAGCATTTGAGTAGATCATTGATACAAGATAAAAATAGAATAGGGCCAAGTACCGATCCTTGAGGTACTCTGTTAGTTGAAGGCAGCTTAACTGACCCATTACTGTTTATTTCTACGTATTATCTCTTACACCATAAAACTCCAATTTATATATTAGGAGACCACAATCGACGCAGTCAAAAGTCTTGGTCAGGTCGCACATGATTGCAGTTGAATCAACACCTTTGTCCAGATCCTCAACTACGTCATCCATCAATTTAAGTAAAGCCGTGATAATTGATTTGTTTTTTTGAAAACCATACTGGCATAGGGAAAGTAGATTTTTCTTTTCCAAATAGTAAATTAATCTAGATTTTCTTATTTTTTCAAAAATTTTGCTGATTACAGGAACTATCGCAATTGGACGATAATTTTCTGGATTATCCGGGTCTCCTTTTTTATGGACTGGAAGTAACTTTTTTATAGGTCAGGCCAGTTGCCCTCGTCTGTACACTTTCTGAATAAGATGACAAGTGGTTCAATCAAGTATTCACTGCATTTTTTAGTTATTACTTAAACCGTAATGACCTAGGTAATTAGACTTCTTTAATTGGTTAATAGCAGTTTATACATCTTCATACAAAATAACTGATATGAAAAAAAAAACATGATGGCTTTATCAACTTATTGAAAAAATGTTGATTTGTGGTGCCTGATGGTTCGATTTCGTTATAAATGTTTTCTGCTACAGTACTAAAATATGCGTTGAAATTATTTGGAGTGCATTCGTTGTTTAAGATAGTTTTCGTTTTTGTAATTCTTTTATTATTCACTATGGACCGCGTTATTTTGCTTTTATTGTCTGCTTCAATTATTTTTTTCATTTATCAGAGCCATTTTGTATTTTTTTTCTTGTATTACACAATTTGTACCAATCCGAAAGAGTATTTGTCTATTTAAACTTTTTTTTTGCTGTCAAACAACTCTTTTCTCATGATTTTTATACTTTCATTGAACCACTTAACGCCTTTCCGCTTAGATTTAAACGTTTTTATGGGAAATCAAAACTCAGTAACTTCACTTATTTTGTTTATAATTATTATCGCGATTTCTGTGGACTCAAGATCATGTAAATTTATTGTTATTATTTACGAAATTATTAATTCGTTTGTCATTTATAATACGTTCAGTCTGAAATAAATTGGATGATTTATTTTTCTGGGATAATGTACACATATAAAACGAATCATGATCAGCAATGTTTCAATCATAGTTGCCAATTACTATATTTTTACAATTTTTATTTGTGATTACGTTATCTATACATGATTTAGTTTTAGCAGTTACTCTTGTAGGGACATGTATGTAATGACACAGATCAAACATATTCAGTATATTCAGTGGAGAAATAATTAGTCGTGGACGTATAACCGATCAATTTCCCGGTATACCGATGGACTTGACATCAGCGTTTAGATATATAGATGGTTTCATTTACTTTTTCAACAAAAACTTAAACGTATATTACAAATATAGTGAATATACGAAAAAAGTTGTTGAAGCTGGACAATTTAGTTGGAATCTATTTAACATACCCTGTCCCAGCGTAGGGTTAAAAGAGCAATTGAAAACCCTATTGACAAAAATTATAAAAAGATATTTTATGAATAAAATGTACCTACCAAGTAAATTGAATATAATTAAACGCTTCGTTCTTTATTATATACTCTTTCAGCACAATTTTTTTGTTTTTCTTCGAAAAATATTACACATGGTGAAATGAAAATTTTTTTTGATTTTTAATAAATGATATGAAAAATTTTTGAGTTTTAATGAAACACCTTTTGCATATTTTTAGTTGTTTATTGCAACATTACATGAGGATCGAAACCTTCTTTGAATACATTTATAAAGAAATTTTAGTAACAAAATACATATAGCAGATAACGTGAGGCACGATATTGTAAATGTCTTGTTAATTTCACCATTTAATTGTCCATCCTTGACGCCGGCGTCATCGGAAGAACTGGTGTTGGTTGAATTCGTCTTAACGGATAACAGCAACATAGTACTTTTTTCGGTATTCTTGTATTGTCCAAATTTAAATTTCCCAACTGCTTTATAACGTTTTCTTTGTCTTCGTACAGTTTAATATCTTTACGAAGTTGCTTGAGTCTTTCTTCAAATTTAAGGACTTTTCCCCAAATATGTTTGTCTTGACGTCGCATGTCTTAAAGCACTAATCCCTCCAAGCGTTATTAATAAATATTATATAATAACCCCCTCTAGATCACGTGACATAATTATCCAATCATGATCAAGCAATTTTTTTCGTAAAATTAGCATCTACGTTGCTTGTGGTAATGCCTGTTTTTTCCTCAATTCAATTGGATTAATAACAACGAAGATAAACGCTTTGTGCCCTTATGGCCACGTTCATTGCGCATGTTTTTCTTTAAATTTGACATCTACGGCACTTATAGATAATACCTACCTTTTTCATAATTAAATTGGACCAATAATAACGAAGTTAAACGCTAATGCTTTTATGACAACGTTCATTGCGCATGCTTTTCTTTAAATTTAGCGTCTATGCCCCCCTTTACATGATATCTGTCTTTTTCGTCATTCAATTGGACCAATAATAATGAAGTTAAGCGCTTTGTGCCCTTATGGCAACGTTCATTGCGCATGTTTTTTCTTTAAATTTGACATCTACGTCACTTTTACCTGATACCTGTTTTTTCCGCGATTCAATTGGACCAATAACAAGGAAGTTAAGCGCTTTGTGCCCTTATGGCCACGCTCATTGCGCATGTTTTTTCTTTAAATTTGACATCTACGCTACTTCTAGATCATACTGGTCTTTTTCGCTATTCAATTGGACCAATAACAGCGAAGTTAAGCGCTTTGTGTCCTTATGGCAACGTTCACTGCGCATGTTTTTTCTTTAAATTTGACATCCACGTCACTCATAGATAATGCCTGTTTTTTCCGCGATTCAATTGGACCAATAACAAGGAAGTTAAGCGCTTTGTGCCCTTATGGCCACGCTCATTGCGCATGTTTTTTCTTTAAATTTGACATCCACGCTACTTCTAGATCATACTGGTCTTTTTCGCTATTCAATTGGACCAATAACAGCGAAGTTAAGCGCTAATGCCCTTATGGCAACGTTCACTGCGCATGTTTTTTCTTTAAATTTGACATCTACGTTACTTATAGATAATGTTTGTTTTTTCCGCGATTCAATTGGACCAATAACAACGAAGATAAACGCCTTGCGCCCTTATGGCAACCATCATTGCGCATGCTTTTCTTTACATTGGACATCTACGTCACTTATAGATAATACCTGTCTTTTTCACCATTCAATTGGACCAATAACAACGAAGTTAAGCGCTTTGTGCCCTTATGGCAACCATCATTGCGCATGTTTTTCTTTAAATTTGACATCTACGTTACTTATAGATAATGCCTGTTTTTTCCTCGATTCAATTGGTCCAATAATTACGAAGTTAAGCGCTAATGCCTTTATGGCCACGCTCATTGCACATGTTTTTTCTTTAAATTTGACATCTACGTTACTTATAGATAATGTCTGTTTTTTCCTCAATTCAATTGAACCAATAACAACGAAGTTAAGCGCTTTGTGCCCTTATGGCCACGCTCATTGCGCATGTTTTTTCTTTAAATTTGACATCTACGCCACTCATAGATAATGCCTGTTTTTTCCGCGATTCAATTGGTCCAATAACAGCGAAGTTAAGCGCTTTGTGCCCTTATAGCTACGCTCATTGCGCATGTTTTTTCTTTAAATTTGACATCTACGCCACTCATAGATAATGCCTGTTTTTTCCGCGATTCAATTGGACCAATAACAAGGAAGTTAAGCGCTTTGTGCTCTTATGGCAACGTTCATTGCGCATGCTTTTCTTTAAATTTGACATCTACGCTACTTCTAGATCATACTGGTCTTTTTCGCTATTCAATTGGACCAATAACAGCGAAGTTAAGCGCTTTGTGCCCTTATGGCAACGTTCATAGTGCATGTTTTTCTTTAAATTTGACATCTACGCCACTTATAGATAATGCCTGTTTTTTCCGCGATTCAATTGGACCAATAACAAGGAAGTTAAGCGCTTTGTGCCCTTATGGCAACGTTCATTGCGCATGCTTTTCTTTAAATTTGACATCTACGCCACTCATAGATAATGTCTGTTTTTTCCGCGATTCAATTGGACCAATAACAGCGAAGTTAGGCACTAATGCCCTTTCGGCAACGTTCATTGCGCCATCGGGTGACAGTTTCTAGAACTTTAGCATTATGGGACTAAAAATGGCCGCCGCCGCTCTCCAACGCCATCTACTAACACTTTGTGGAACTTTAACATAATTGGACTAAAAATGGCCGCCGCCGCTCTCCAACGCCATCTACTAACACTTTGTGGAACTTTGACATAATTGGACTAAACATGGCCGCTCTCGAAATTTGAATTTACCGCGCAACACGTCGGCGCGACACCAGCGCCTCTGGTGGCAGTTTCTTGAATTGATTTGGAACGAACTTAGCTCTACTACTTATAGACTATGTTAATTTTAAAACTTACCTTCCCCAGTAATTTAAAACCTGCAAAATATTTCAAAATTCGCCAGAAAACGTTATTATTTTAGGGCGCAACATTTTTGATAGTCGAGTAGTCTTGATATGTTCGTCCCCCTAACCGCCAGCAACCCCTACTTTAAAATCTTAAATAGAATTACTCCATTATACATAATTTTGAAGCTCTTTTCACGACGAATACATCAATGGATAATTTTTGGAATTTGGTTGAAATATGAAAAATAATTTAAAAAGAAAAAAAAGAGGAAAAATTAATAGGAATAACTAGCTAATAAGTCTTTGTTGTTATTTTAGTAAGTATTCAAAATTTTCACTATTTCTTTCCATACAATAATAAAGACGGTGAAGAAATTCCTCGCGCACTTTTTCAAATGTTTCTCTCCTAATAGTTCTGCAATCAGCTGTTATATCATTTTAGAGATCTAGAAGATTTAATAGTGCTGTTTTGTAAGCCACTGATTTGAGATAACCCCATAGGAAGAAGTCATCTGGACTAAGATCGGGAGATCTTGCAGGCCATTCCATGGCACCTCTTCTTCCTATCCGCTTGTTAGGCAATGTGACATTCAACCAATTACGCACAGGTATAGCATAATGCGCAGGTGCACCATCTTGTTGAAAGTGGATTAGTTCTTCGTGGAGTAAAGGATTTCCGTGCTGATCTATTCGATTTTCCAACGATTCGGTGATAAGTACATCAATTGTTTCCCGCAGCATATTTAAATAAAGCTCCACGGTAAGAGAACAGTTTATAAATAAAGGACCTATTATGGTGTTCCATAAATTCCTGACCTGACACTTAATTTTTGAGGGTGTTGAGTATGGCTTCTCGGAATAGATGTGGGTTTTCATCTGACCTGTAACGACAATTTTTCTTGTTCACTTGACCATTCAGGAAAAAAGTACATTCGTCCGAAAAACAAATATTTTTCATTAGAGTAATATGTTCTGACATTATTTCACTTTCAATTGAAATCTTCGATCAAAGATCAATGGGAGTAGTTAAATCTGCTGCAGAATGACCCATCATTTCAATATGAGTTGCCTCGTTTCAAACTCTAGGCTTATTTCGTTTAGCATTGTCTACAATTCCAGATTTCCTGAACTTTTGCAAAAATTGTGGCACATAAGCATGCGAAACATTTCTATCTCGTTAAATATTTGAGCTGTCCTTCGCGCACACTCTTTGATGACACCGTAAATCAAAACCATTTAAAACTCTTTCTTCTAAGGAATAAACCGTTGTAGGTACTTTAAATGATGTTTTTAAAACACCTTAAAACCAACTGTAACCATTGCATTCAATAGGAACCTACGTAAGGAATATTTTTTTTACATTTCATTATAAAAAATATTGGGACCATCGATATGGAAATCGATCGGGATCTCTATTATGTATTGCTATTGAAAAACATGATTAATTCATATCTATTAATTAAGGGTGGTAACAATAAGTACTGGATACAATAAATCTACGAAATTTACCAAAACCAGTTATTTTCACCGAAAACAGAATGATTAATAAAACCTATGATTTTCTTACTCATTTTTAGATAAAGAGTAACCATGTTTAAAAAATAATATTTTATTTTTAATATACGTACCGATACAATTTCGTGGACCATAAGAAAAAGGAATGAAAGTACAAGGGTGTCTTTTTACAACGTTTTCTGGTAAAAATCTATCTGGATCAAATTTCAAAGGGTCAGTCCAATATTTGGGATTCCTCTGAATATGAACGGGGCCAAAATAGACTGAACAGCCAGCTGGGAAAACGATGTCATCTAAAATAAAATACGTATGTTACTCTTGAAGCCTATAATTAAAATATCTATATTCTATAAAATAACAGTCCATTTGTCCATTTTAGTTAATGGATATTAATGCGCAAAATTTTTGAAGGAGTTAGAAATCAATAAATATCTGCAATATATAGTACTGAATGAACAAATAAATCTGGGAAGTTCAATTATTTTAGGTTACCTTTTGGACTAAATATAATAATATTAAACAATTTTTAGGAAAATGAAGAATATTATTGCTTAGAAAATTTATAATATAAAATCACTCTATATATATACAAAAATATTCTCCGAGATGTATGGCGCCAAAAGATAATATTTATTTAACAAATGAAAAACAAGAACCTATAGAACAATTCTGAAACGATCTAGAGCAGTTCCTTTACCGAGAAAGCTTCTTCTACGGATTCTAAAGAGTCTGAGAAATTAACAGCTCCTATTCCAGCTTTAACTCCTGCTTCCACTATAGCTTTAACCCACATTTCTAGTTAAGCTTTAAATTACTCTAAAACAACCGACAATTTAAACACCCCTGCAACGAGGTTAAAACGACAGCCAAAATATTTGGAATATTACGTTTTAAAGAGAGCAGGGAAGAATGTGATATATCTATTTTTTTAATATAATCTATGTACTCACTATTTGAATTAGTTTCTTTTTGTGAATATTGAAGTTTCTAGTTTTATTAAACTTTGTAATCGAAAGGTTTTTTTATAACATAAGATACAAGTAAAGAATGCAAAACTTTATCAACTGTCTCTTTGATGAAAAATGAAAATGAAAAAAAAATGAAAATATAAACTCTGTTAATGCAGGCTGAATTTAATATTTCTATTAAAATGAAATCGTCATTACACTCCTATTTTAAATATGCTTTTTGTTCGATATTACTCTGTTCTTTTTCAAATATAAAATTGTTAAATTTAAGTAAGCAAACGTCTAAATATATTATCTATTGAAGTAGTATTTTACTATAAATTATTAAGTTGATAAAGATTATCCATTTTGTCAAATGTGGTATAGGGGATTATAATTATGTGGTAAAAATATTGAAGTTTTCATTGTTTCTATAAATTATAATTTTAAGTTTCAGAAACCTCTTAAATACTCCCAATTCTCATAGATATATTGTACTGTATTCAAAAAAGTTGGTTCTTAAATTTAAAAAATAATCGGCAATACTTATTCGTTGTATAAAAGTTAGAATATACTAGGCTAAATAAAAATTTGAATTAAGTACACTTGCCTACAACAATGTCCTCTTTGACTTTTCTTAAGAAAAACGCAGCAACAGGGAATAACCTCAAACTTTCTTTAATAAATCTTTCTGTATACTTCATTTCTGGAAAATCAGACGGTAAAGGTAATCTGTCAGGACCCATAATGTCCAAAATTTCATCGAGCATCTTTTGCTAAAATAATTTTGCGATATTTTTTTCTTAAATTTGTCACATTTTTTAGCTCACCTGTTCATCTGGGTACATTCCAAGTAAAACAAAAATGCAGTTAAGAGCAGAAGCTGTAGTGTCAGTGCCCTAAAACCCATAATCAATAGATGGAATAAATAACATTTATTTTAGACATTACACCACCCATTTCAATTCTATTATGCACGACTGGGGTAAAGTGCACTTAGGAATGAATTTAGCAGACGTTAAATACCACTTCGTCGTCCGGCGGGCCAAAAAAAGCAATTTCAATAATTAAAATGTAAATAACCAATACCAAATATTTTAATGAACTTAACTCATTACACTTCAATATTTTATTGTCTTAAATTAGTTGACCATTTGGCTTACTTAATAACATATAACATTAAACTAAATTAGTATTATGTTCGTGTATGGGACTAGTGAAAGATCTATTATTTTTCTATACATTTTTTTATTTTAATTTTGTAAAACAATTTTGTTTTTGTGCTTTTCTGTTTGTAAGATATTTAGATGGTTCCATACTTATACTATATAATAATAGGCATACGGAAATAATTTTACCTACAAGATGTGATCCAGAAAGGCTTGTTTCATGCACTTGATATGTAAATAACTATTTTGGGCCATATATATTTAAAAGAATCAAAATTATAAAAAAATAAAACTCTACTTTACCGCTATCATAAAAATGTCCACTTCTTCTCTTAGTTCGTTTTCGGTGAAGTTAGAATTTTCTAAAATAAGATCTAAGATAGCTTCATGTTTTGTTGGGGCTAAAAAAAAATAATTCTAGGTTTTACAAATATTACATGAAATAAGTCCTTATATAATATTGGGAAGAGTATAAGTTCATATTTATGTAAGTATAAATGAAGTAACTGCTGTATTCTGTATAAAACTGTATAAAACCTTAAGTATAAACAGAATCATTTAAATATTTACCTTGTTCCGTATCGACCTCTAATAATTTTTGTTTCAGTTTCTGTTGATATGCTTCCATCTTCTTTTTAACTAACTAAAATATTGAAGATGTTAAAAAATATTTTTTTAAATTAACATTACTTACAGTTCCTGTAAACTCTTTAAAATTTTTTATTACTCTATCATATTCTTTACTAAGAGGATACCAGTGCCAAGTGAATTCTAAATGATGCCAGATATGAAAGATTCTGTATGTTGTTATTTCCATAATTCTACAACATAAACATTTATAATTATAAATAAGTTGTTAATGCATCAAAATATTTTTACTTTACAAAAACCCATATATTAATATCGCTACTTTTGATATTTTAAACGCGTTAGGTCAGATAGTCTCATTTCTGCACTTGTGTAATAAATGAGTTAGAAGTTCTAGGAATGGTTCTAACATGCCTTGATCAATGCAGCATTTATTGAATAGAAATAAAAACCATATTTGCGTTTTAAGGATAAAATTGCCTCTCTAAGGTTAAATACAATGACAGGTGGCGTAAATAATGAAGAAGAAGGTTTAGAAAGCTTTTGAGATATAGTAGTCGATCATTTATGTCTCCAGTAGTACTGTTTACAATAGATTCAGAAAAAGGACTAAAGAATATATTAAAAGTACCTGAATTTTTATGGAAGTTCTATTTGCCGATTTATTTCTACCGTGTCTTTCATTATTTATCAATTTTCATAACGTTTTAGATTTACAGTCGGATGATATTATTAGTTCCTCATATGCCCTCTTTTTCTTTTCCCTCAAAGATTTTTTATAGGACTTTCTAATGTTAGAGTAATTACACCAGTTAATTGGAAAGTTAGTTTCGTTACATTTATGAACAACCCTTCTTCCATCTTTTAACTTATTTGAGAACCACATTATTTCGGGCCTTTTTTGAAACACCTTTTTTAACCGAAAACATATATCTGGATAAAATATTAATAATTATACCAACAGAATCAATGGAATTACATTCAGGCAAATTAAAGTATTTCCAATTAATTTTGCTAATGCAAATAGAAAAATGAAATAGGTTAACATTATTCATCATTCTCTTTTTGTAGGGAATATTGAGTTACGGATATTTCGGATTTCTTAACAGAAAAGTTCCAGAATGATCCGAAATAAGAGGCGTTTTAAAGATCATTAGAATTGATATTGGCAATAATAATATCGAGACAAGACCGAGAAGTCAAGCAGATTCTGGTAAGAACGTGAATAAGATATATTTCATCAGTTTCAAATGTAATGCGTAACTCCCTAGAAAACTTATAATTAATTTTCACATTAATGTTCACATTAACGTCTCCCAGTCTCCCAAAACAAGTATTGTTTAATAAAGAAGGTTCTGCAATGAGCTCGAATGTAATATCGATTAATCACAAACTTTACCACCTAAAATTAATTATCAAAATAAGTCTAGTTTCGACTCTCAAGAGTCATATTCAGGTTTAAAGTAAAAATAAGTGAATAATTAAACTAAAATAATAGACAAGGTGGTAAAAAACAGACAACAACTAAAGAAGGTTGTGGTTAAACAGGTTACTAACCCAAGCTTCCAAAAATAGTACAGAAAAGCGAATAGAAAAGATAAGACCGATCACTAGTAACTTCTGTTGTTTGTTACCTTTTTCTTACCACCTTATCTATTATTTTAGTTCACCATCATACTATGGTTCTGGGGTTAATTCGCACACGGTTTGCCTCACTTACTTGATTTGTTTTTGTTTTAATATTGAAGTAATTAACTAATTTCAATTTGATTTTATAATGTCGTTTAATAAACTTTGTTTACATTTTCTTATTATATTATGTTACATTTTCAATACCGCATGTAAATTAAACTTTGTATTTTTGTTGTTTTCAAGCCTGTAACTTTAGACCTGAAGATCTTGAGAGTCGAAGCTACTCGTCATTATTTTGATAATACATTTTATGTGGTGCACAGGTTAGTTTTCTGGCTTTTTGTCCTGTACGTAAACGTTGTTAACGTTCTCACAGGCAATACCCTTGATCTGTGCAGCCAATTCATTATACTGCATTCTTTTTAATTGATTTTCACCTGGAATGCTTCTGGTTTCAATTATGATAGATCATAGGTTGGTTTTTCTTTGGGAGTGTTGAATATTCTCTATGCTACGTCATTAGTTTTCTTCTTGATGAATGCTCCACGGAGTTTACAGTTGCTAAAAATTCTCACCTAGTGATGCAGTAATTACGCTTTTGATTTAAATATCGTGATAGTGAAGTAACCGAGAACTTGTTCCTGACCAACCATCAGCTGTGATAAAAATTAATTTCCCTTCAAGTAGCTTAGAACCGAAGCTGAGTCAACTACTTCTTTAAAACATCATAGACGATTTGATACTCTTCATCCCAGCTGAAACGTTTATATTTCTTAGTCATTCATATCATATGTCTGCAAACTTCTTAACGTAGCAATGGTATTAAGAGCACATACTCAGAAAACTGAGCAATTGATATTTATCGAAAGGAATTGGCCGTTGGTGAACTACCTGTGTCTTATCTGAATCCATGGAGATACTATCTCTATTCTCTGTAAGGCACCAGATAGTCAGCTTTAGCTTAGAATAGGTGGCACCTCTTAAGTTCTAGTGACATATTAGCAGCTTACATTCTATTAAAAATTTATTCCAAGTTCAACGGATGTTAATAAAAAGTTTTGTCCATTATAATAACATTATCTACATAGACGAAGCAGGTTTTCCAGGATAAGCCTCTTATAATGCCCACATTTTTGTAGTTGGATTTAGCTATCTTCATTAAAGTATTCAAAATAATACAATGAATAATTGAACAAGTTGGAAGTGAATAACCCCTATCAAATAGTGAACGGGCAGATTATTAAAACGAAATTTGGTCAATGCGTTTATTAGAAGTAAAAGACACTGTGGTATTTTTTCCATACGTTAAATATTATTTATAACTTATAAAAGTCGAAGTCAACATTCAATAAAAAAAATTACAAAATTTTTCTTCGCGATGATGTGACTTTAACTCAATCATTTTTCATATTTATAATGTCTAATTATAACTTCTCCTTATTTTAAATATGTTGCAATTTTTTTAGCAACATCGTCATCATTTGAGCAAAAGGGTTGATGAAAAATATTATAAATACTTCTAAATTATAGATTTCTTCAATTCAATTAATAAATTCTTCTAATAAATAATCGAAATGTTTGGCAAACTGATGAGTTGTAGCTTTTCCGTCCCAATAACTTTCAATAACCATTTTTAAATTTGGAGAATGCGAAAAACTGGTTTTTCCCATATATGATTTCCAAAGCGGCAATTTAGCTTTAAAAGAATTTATGGCATTCATCATCGAAATAATATGTTGATTTTTATCTTGTAATTTCAGGGCATTTTAAAATTCTCTCGCGGGCACGATGTTGTCGACCCCTGGTCTAAGGGTAAGATGGATACATTTTTGAATTTAATCATATTTTACAAATAGCACTTATACCGAGGTTAGGTTTATTTTCTCGAGATCAAGTTCAATATTAGCTTGCTTCCTTCTTAATAGCTTGAACGTGGGCGTCATTAAATTCGTAATTGTGACTAGTGGTTTTTAAGTTAGTAGTTTTAATCTTTTATATCGTCAGCCATTTTGTTCCCGAAAAAAGTGTAATGTTTTTCAATCCCTCCCTTTATGGTTCTTTATTTTTTCCAAGTTTGACGTTAACAGATTTGCCACTGACAGTTTGACATATACATATTTGATGTTGACAGTTGGACATTGACAGATTTGACTTAACGACTTGGCAATATCGTTTCACTCACATAGCAGAGGTGAAAGTGCCTCTATAACTACTAAAATAAAGGGTGTTTCTTTAGGAAAGGTCCTAACTTAAACTGTAGATGGACGTCACTTTGGTGGTTCTAAAAAACCTCTATTTAATGAGTCTTCCATCCTTTATAACTGAAATATAGAGGCCTATTTCTTTCGGAGCTCATAATTTCTGAGTTACTCTGTGTATTATTTTGATATTTGGTACGCCTAATAACCATTACCTGGAAAATCTACCAAAGTAGTACCAAAAAGAAAATCCAGTACCGGGTTATAAAAAAATTTAAAAATTAATCTTTCCAAAAAATAAGACCCTGAATATCGATTTTTTTTAATTACTTTTTATAATTCGAAAGAGCAGAAAAAACTAAATTTATTCATCTACTTTTTATTTTAAATGTTGCTACAGGGCCGTACTTAGGACATAATCATTCAATAGTTTCGAATGATTTGAACATCCTGTATCATAATGAAAAAATGATAACTAATATACATTTCAAATGTATTACTGTAGTGGGGAAATTGGTATGTTAGTTATATTCCTTCTAATTGTACTTACTTATCTAAATTATTGCCAAACTCTGAGTTACTATCTTGAATATCCATATTTATACCCATTGCAGTCTCTATAAATAAGAGCACAAATTAAAAACGATAGATAAAAATAAAAAAAAATTACTTAACAATAAGTAAACTTAAAATTGCACGATTTTCCAAAACTTTTTAAATATTCTTATGACAATTGTTTCACTTTTTGGTAAAGATATTTCTTTAATCTTATCTGACGATGCCAAAAGGTGAAACAATTGTCATAAGAATATTAAAAATGCTCGAGAAAGTTGTAGAATTTTAATTTAAGTATATTTTGCCTCTTACATTTTTAATGGATAGATTCCACAAAGTAAGGAGTAAAAACAAATTTTACGATTAATATAATTTAACTGTAAAATTTATGCATCAACTCATATAACTTGTTAATATTTGGCAAAAATATAAATTTGGTGAGTAATGTCAAATGAAATGATTAAGCATAGCTTTACATGAGATTATTGAGGTTTACTTTATATCTAATCATGGTATAAATAATGTTTTGGTAATTTTAACACTCGAAAAGAATAAAATAAATAACTTGTATAATATTAAAATTGTTTTTATTTTTATTTATAGTCGAATTTTTCAAATTTGTAATTACACAACATCTCTTCACAAAATTAAAAAAAAAATCTCGAAAACGGTTAATTTTAGCAATTTTGTTACTAAGGAATGTTGGTATAATTCAAAAATTTATAAAAATGTCAATATTTTATCCTAGTGGCGGAAAATTTAAGGGTGGAAAAAGGTATCTGACCCCTACGGTCTGAAAAAAAATGGAAATCACCTATATGTTAAAATAAGTAGTTTACCAATGTAATAATCCTCCTAAAGTTTTTAAATTATTACACTATAGATATAGAGCTTATTTAAATTCATATTATGCTATTCTTCTGTAAAAGACCAAAATATTTCATTGCTTTTTTGCTTACCACAAATAATATCAAGAGTTAAATTAGACAGCAGTTTGAATAAATCCAGATTCTTATTCTCAACTTTTTTATGAAGATTTTCTACAAGAATTTCCGTTTTTCTAGTAAATATCTCTTGAAAATTATCTAGCATTCTCTGGCTAAAAGCTGGCCGTATTACTTTTCTATGTTTCCTCCAATTTTCACCTAAAAATAAATTATTGTCATAGCTAATGAATAGGAAAGAGTATTGAATTCCCCAAATATTCGAGACTGAATAAAAAGGAAAAATAGATATAATTAAGAAAATAAGTTTAACAACAATGTAGAAACTAAGTTTTTTTTTTAATTTATAGGTTATTTATTTATAAGTGATAATCTTAAAAATCTATACGAACAAGTACCATAGGAATGCGGTACCATGGCACTAAATTATATCGCGAGGAGCACTTATTTACGAAAGCAAAACGAAACATTTAAAATATCAGATGATTTTATTAAGAAACCAACTTCAAAAGCTGACTAAATTAATTGAAGACGAATGAAAAGAAAACTAAAAAAAGTACAAAAATCTTAGGAAATTGACAAAAAGTTAAAAATTAAATAATAGGGACAATAAAGAAGAAAAAATTAATAACAAAAAATAAAAGACAAGAAAATAAACCAAAACATGGAAACAGAACAAATACAGACAGAAGAAAAAAGAAAATGCAAAGGACATGAAAAAAGTATTAATAAAGCAAACGAACAGGCCGACCAATAAGAAATAGAATTCATTGAGGAGAAAAACACAGGACCACAGAAGACGAACAATAAAAAGAGTCACAGACAATGTGTACAATAAATAAGTGATGAAACAAAAAAGAAACGGCTAACATGAGATACTGTTAGAGGCCACTTAAAAAATTCGGTGATTTTTATTGAAACTCTAGATGACTGCAGGAAAGTATTAAAATACCTAGAAGAATTAAATATTTCAGATATGGATCTTTTATAAAATGCGAAATATAGCGCTACTGAGGGGAAGAGCCAACAACAATCCAATTGCAGAAATTATATAAGACCTAGAGAAATAAAGACAATTATCTATGAAGATTCAACGATTCAATGATTTGCAAAGTACTCCTCAAAAAAGCCATTAAACTTAGTCTTAGTGGACGACGCTAAAGATAAGAAAGAAGAAATCATGAAAATTAACCACTTCAAATAGTAAAACTGGGGATCATTTGTTATTACTGATATATGTATAAAAGTTATAATAATCCAAATTTTGAAAAATTGAATGTACGACTAGCAATCAAATTATTAAACCCTAATTTTGCTACTGCAATAAAAGTAGCTTTTAGAACTGGAGATCTTGTCATTTTTACAGCTGAAAGTACTATTTATTTTATAAAAATGATAAACAATTTGTTTATCAACTTAATAGTTTTATTTACAATTCTAGAAATCAGTTTAGTTAACAATTTTAAAAATACGATTGTATCACCTAAAAATTTTGTTAAATTATCTACATTGTGTACTGTCGATGGGAATGTCATTAATTTTAAAGTATACTCCGAAAAAAAATGATTCTATAGCTGGTAAAAGTAATGCTGAACATGTTGTAATTCTTTGTTAAATGATTATTACGGAAAACGTCGTACATTTTGTTGTAACAATTTTTATATTTTCTGAATTGAATTAATTATGAGTTAAAAATAAACTAAAATATAACCAATATGGGAAGCATTTTTACAATTAATATTGTCTAAGAAAATCATAAATTAAATTATAAATATTAATGATGGTTCTGCAGCGAAAACTCTAATAAAAAAAATGAAATCTGCATAGAAATATTTGAAAATCAGGGTACTAAAATGAATATTTATGTTCTCTGTTGAAGATATGTGCTATCAAGTAATAATTCTTCTTCAATATCTCATTTTCGTTTGGAGTAGAAAATTCGTTTTGCGATTATCATAGGATGGCTGTCTAACCAGTTTATAATAAAGTTCACAAAGTAATGAAAATATACCAAATTTTTTATAATTGTACTTAACAATTAAGTTTGATTTAAAAGCAGATTTGAAGTCCTAACAATTAAAAAAATATAAATAGAAAAAGATTAGACTTTTATGCGTTTTCTTTAATAAAAAATATATATAAATATGGAAAGATAAATTATACTTATCTTGAATTTCCATAATTTGCCAGAGCATTTTAATATACCATTTTCCAAGACAGAAAAAAGTATGTCAAAATACCGAAACTTAGGTAGACTTGAATATATATTAAAACGGCTTGGAAGACTGTGGAAATTCAAGATAAGTATTATTTATCTTTCCATATTTATTTTGAATAATTTCCATTAAGTAGGAGTAGAAACAATTAATTAAAAAATCTATATAATTCCTAGATACATATATAGAGTGGTATGCCAAATCGCTCATCATTAGAAAGGGCATTTAAAGGGTAATTCAACATTGTGTCTGGTTTTTAAGTTGACACATTCGGGTTTTTCTCAAATCTAACAATATCATCTACTATTGTTTCACCATCCAAAAAAGCTCGTGTTTCATCATTGCAAGAACTAATCACAGTAGTAACAGCAGTATTCGAACATGCATATAAAGAAATGAATGGTAGCATTAAATGTTGGTGGTTTTTTGAACAATAGACTTTTCTCTAGTTTACGCGCACTACTTTACCAAGTTTATTTATATCAATGTTTATATACCTGCCTTCAAAGTCAGCCGAAATCAAATTCTCGATTTAGATTTACTGCTTCTTTGAACGACAAACCAAAAGTAGACGTAATGATTATATTTGAGGAAACCCCGCGTGCAGTTACCCGACAAGCCGCATTTGAGAATAATATTAGTCAGTTCTTCGTTGTAAAAATACTAGAGAATAAAATGCACCTGTATAAGAATTTTTTATCCCAGCAGAAGAAATCCACAAATACCAGCGGACATATGGTTACCACGGTTAATACTTTCATCTTCTGGACATTTACTTTGGGCAAATGATTCATGACATGAACTACTTTTTAACAATACTTTTTAATGATATCGAGACATCTATAAATCAAACTTAAAAAACATAAGTTTATCACCTGTGTGTCCAATTGCTTCAAGGCGGTTTTACCACAATATTTCTTTGTCTTGCGCATGATTTTCTATCACTTTCTTTAAGTTCAATGTATAAACGGGTGAAGATAATAGTATTTGAGGTTTTCATCTGCTTCCTGGTCCTTGCCCAGTTAGCCGGGACTCAATTTAATTAAGAACACCGTATCAAATTATGGCATTGCATGCAGATCTACCCTGACAGACAATTAAAGTACTCAATATCGTCTATAAAATTTGTGACCATATGAATACCCACTAGCTTTTATAAAGTAACTGGAATGAAGGATTGAATTTCATTCTTATTTGTTCTAAAGTAACTATCCTAGAATCTTGACTTTAGTAGAAAAAAAAAGATCTCAATACTTATGCTATGTGCATGTACGCCGCGTCGCCCTGAATGAGAAACATTCTAAGACGGATGTATGATGTTAAAATATGTATTATGCATAAGTATTATTAAAATAAATGTTGTAATTGTAAAGCTTACTTCTATTTTACAATAAATATTTTTACCTCTGGCTGTTATAAGACCTTCACCAATAACGAAAGAAAGAAATTTGTAAAGATAGTCTTTGTCCAATGCATTTGAATTAGTAAGAATCTTTTCGATGTGTTCAGGTCTGGCTACAGTATAATACAATTTAGGGCCAAACCACATCCGAGATATATCTGGAAATTTCTTCTGTACTTCAATAAGGTTTTCCATTATATCTAAAATAATAAAATAATATATAAAATTTTAAATCAATTCTAACAATAATACTCTAGTATATGACTCAATAGTATATTCTGCAACAACGTTACAATGAAAGAATTGGATACGAATGGAATTGGAAACACGAGTATCGAATTTTGTTATTCTAACTGAGGACAGACTATATTTTCACCACGACCAGAAATTTACTCGATTTTTCACTAATTATTTTATTTGAATTAAAATTTGTTTGAAAATAAATTATTACAACGCCGCTATTTGCATAGGCGCATTTGACGTTGACGGTTTTGACATCTATGGCTGTCGATATTGTTTAGAACAATTACGGAATGAAAATACATGCAAAACATAAGAAGCAATAATCTCTCTCAAGAATGAGAATGTTTGCATTCTATAATTAAAAATGATTTTGGAATTATCACATTCCACTAATGGTCGTGGAGAAAATAATTTATGCATGAATTTCTGACTCTATAAATGACTGACCACCTTTAGACGAAAATATAATCCGTTAAAATGTGACTATAATTTTACATAAAATTATTTTAAATTACATTTTAAAGAAAACTACTTATTCTTCGTCATTAATATTGCCATTATTATAGCACTACAACTACAACCAAGTAACAAGTAACACTTGTACAACATTTAAAAGAGTTAGCCTGGCCGTTTATGTAATGTTATACGAAAAGTCAAAAGAACGTTTGGAAAACGTTAACATTAAATGTTTGGTAAGTGACAAATTTATGAGTATCTAAAATTGAGGCAAAAATAAAAAAATATTTTAATAAACAGAAAAAATATATATTTAATTGCTTTTACATGTTTTTGTAGTACATAATACCAACAGTTCAACCAGAAAATTGTTTTCAATTAAACTGTAAGAAATAACCATTTTTAGATATCTTTTCTGGATGAACTATTTGGATGAAACTTAAGAATTCCTCCAAGCTTTGCTTCATAAACTCACTTCATGAAGGACCAGGTTTTTTGAGACCAAAGCAAAGACAACAAACCAATTGTTGTATACTGCTTCTCTATTACTACAATTCTTATTAGTATTAGTATTAAAATGTACTCAATTCAATCATTTGAGTACAAAATTAAATACGAATACTATTATTTCAAAAATAATCCTGACATCTATTTTCACACACAAAATTTATGTCATGTTCCTAGAAATATTGTTGTGTGTGTGAGTTTGACTGCGGATCTGTGTGTTCCATTTACCTAACCAAATATTTGTTTTATTTTTATTATTAATGTCGATTTTCTCTCGTTTATTTTTCCTTTATGTAATTATTTTCCGTTATTATGTTCTATGCTATTACAACCTTTACTGAAGATTTTTTTAATATATTTTTTGTATTCGATTCATTTTTTTTTATTTTATTTTTACTATAATTTTTTATTTTGTTATAACTATTTTTTATTTTTATTTTTTTAAATATGTTTTATATTTACAAATTCTATTTAGTTATATTTTAATTTCCAAATTGCGAATGTGATTATAAATTAATTTGTAAATATTAGTATTATTTGACGATAAAAATCCAAACAAATTTAAATTGACTAAGTGATTTCATAAATAAATCTTTTATGTTCTACCGTGCCGAATTCACAACATTTGCAGTTTGGCGAATGTACAATATTAATTTTCTATAGATGAGACGGAACTAAAGTATGATTAAACCTTATTCTTGATATAGTTCTAATCACATCTCTTGTGAGATTTAGGCCACTGAACCATGGTGAGTGAGGTATATTTGGATTTAGTTTTTATACCATAAACCTTTGGTGCAATTTTTATATTTGACCAACCATTTAGCTTTAATTTTATTTTTGAATATCAAAAAAAGATCTTCTTGGCTAAGTGGGTAGTTTACAATTTGATCATTTTGTATTGTAGTTTGGCTATAGTATCTACTTTTTCATTGTGTGTAATTCCATGATGTGCTTTAACCCAACCAAATATAACTTATTTTCCTTTCTGTTTGAGATCCGCCATTTTATTTATTATATCTTTTTAATATAATTTAATTTAACGTTGCTCGAATTGTGCTCAATTTTTTGTAATACACTTTTACAGTCAGATATTATTAGGATTTGTTTTGTATTATCTAAAATTGATTTAACACAGTTGAGAGCTGCTAGAAAATATTGAAAAATATGTTTCTAATTCTTTTATTCAAAGTAATTATTTATTGGATCCCAAAAAGCGTATACAACTTCATGGTCTTTTTTGGATGCATCTGTGAAAATTATATGAAAATCATCATTATTTAAATCTGAATTAAACAGTGTATTTCTAATTCGGGAAGTGTAGGTTGAACAATTTCTTAAATAATTTACCTGGATTACAGGAGTAATTGTTATATTTGTTTGCAATAAAGGCACAATATTATTTTTATACATGATTTCTACATACTCTAAACACTGAGAATAAGCTTCACAAAGTAATAATGATCTTTTTTTGTTCCAGAATGTAGAAGTTAGGTGGCAAATAAATTACTTGTGTATTTCGTTTATTATGCTACTGTTTTTGGTCATCATTTTCTGTGTAAACTTGTTGCATTGAAATTCTCTTCTTACTTTCCAACGGCATTTCGTCACACTCAACATGTAGTATGGAGGTAGGAGTACTTTTTAAGGCGCCTATAGCTAATATTAGGCTTTTATTAGCCAATATGTCTATTTTTTTGAAGTGGGTCTTTGCGGCTTGCGAATATAGTATTGATCCATAATCAATTATGGATCTTATATAGCATATACAGGGTGTCCCACGACGATTAAGACAAGTAATATATCAGAATTGGGCAGTAGTAGAGAATTATAATTTTGGGGGTGTAAATTAGAGCAAATGTTGCATCTTTTCTTGTTATTGTGTTACCCAATGAGGTATTTGTTTTTGGTCACGTGACGTCGCATTCAAAATTATTAATGGGACAACCTGTATATTTGTGCCTTTCTGTATTCCTCCCGATAAAACAATTCCAACAAACTAGCACACTTGGGGTCTAAAGTGATTAATACAAGAGCTACAGGTACTTAAACGATTGTAAGTTAAAAAATTCATAATTGAATCCCTTGTAATTTTCGGCAATCTTACATTCGTACGTAATGATTAAGACAAACCAATATTATAATTTTTAATAAAAATTCAAATTAACTGTCACAAAAAAACTTACAATATTAAAGGAGATGTTCAAATTGATGCCCATCTTCGTAAATGCATTTCTCAAATCTTGATAATAGATTTCGGTTACATGCTGCCCTAATCATTTCCGGTGTCACAGTTCTACAAGCATCGCGTATTTTTCTTTTCAAATCGTCTAAATCTCTAGACGGAGTTTCATATACGATACCTTTAAGATATCCCCAAAGGAAGAAATCTAACGGTGTCAGGTCTGGCGACCTTGGAGGCCAGTAAATAGTACCGTTGCGTCCAATCCAGCGTTCTGGAAATATCATGTCCAGATAATTTCTCACTCTACCATCAAAATGTGGAGGTGCACCATCTTGCTGCCACCACATTGTATTTCTTTCATTCAATGGAATGTCTTCAAGTAGGTCTGGAAGTATATTTTGTAAGTACCTGTAGCTCTTGAATTAATCACTTTAGACCCCAAGTGTGCTAGTTTGTTGGAATTGTTTTATCGGGAGGAATACAGAAAGGCACAAATATACAGGTTGTCCCATTAATAATTTTGAATGCGACGTCACGTGACCAAAAACAAATACCTCATTGGGTAACACAATAACAAGAAAAGATGCAACACCCCCAAAATTATAATTCTCTACTACTTCCCAATTCTGATATATTACTTGTCTTAATCGTCGTGGGACACCCTATATATAGGAGTAGAAATACTTCGGGATCTGCTACCCAACTGTATATGTTTTCTCCAGAGTAATTTCCGATCCAACGTCATACCCAGATATGTTAAACTAGTACTAGTAGTCTTATACCTTCTATTTTCGCGCCTTTACAAATGATTATTTTGATAAAAAATCTATTTTTTGTTAATTCGTAAAATTTATTCTACTAAGATGGTCGGCTAAAATGTTTTAGAGTTTTATTTTACATTTTATATTAAAACATTTATAACTAATTTTAATATGTTTGTGTTCGTCTCTGGTGACTGCTCTTATTTTTATTAGTCAATTTCATCCTTTCTGCATGAATTTTTGTGATGAAACGAAATAGTTTGGTGTAAGACTAATTAGTCAATTTTACAATATCGGTAAGTTTTTCTTAAATTATATCCTACTTAACTAATTAATACTATATTTATAAACATAAAGTACTTAAAACTAAAATCTATTACTAAAATAAGCCCTATCAACTACACAAATTAAATTCTATAAAATAACTTTCAACGTAAAAAATAAAAATCTCTTTATCTTACATTAAAAGATAACCCTTTACCTACGAATCTATATACAAACTGTCTATATTACACCAAACTATTTGTTATTTTTTAATTACAGAGTTTTGTATTTGAAACCTGAAGATGTGGCTCATTTTGCCACGAAACAAGTTCTCTTCTCTTCTCTTGGTCTATGAAAAAAATAAAATCTTGGACTGTGAGACTAAAGGACTTATTTCTGCCAATCTCTTTTCATCGATCTTATATTATACTGTAGAATATTGAATTTAATGATCTAAAACTGAATTCAATTTTTTGAATAAATTATCCTTTAAAGTGCTATCCCGTTAAGACTCTTTATGACTTTCTAGAAATTCTTTCATTACGTACACAATGAGTTCACACAATTCTTCTGCTTTTGTTTGTTGAGAAGTGTTAGGATTATTATTTATATTATGACCATTTGGAATATTTCTATAGTTGAATGAATATTTCATATATTTTTAAAAGTTTTGTTAAATGTTTATAAATAGTAATACTTACCACTTGTATGTGACAAAAATAAGTAAGCTGTTCCAATAAATGGAAAAGAAAGAGGACCTGGAATATTCCATGAATGGTAATACAAATATCTCCTTTTCCAAATGTACTGAATATACCATGTTAGGATGAAAGTTAAACAAAGAAAGAATAAAATTGTCGTTACTAAATTTCGAGATTTGTTCATTACATTAATGGATACGGACGAGAAAAATTCTGTAAAATAAATAAAATGTACATGTATTTTATTTTAATAATATAATAAATCTCCAGAACCGAGCATTTGATGAAAATTTTATAAAAGTACTTTTTTGTGTATATTCAAAAAATCCATATTTTAAAATTAGTCCCACTTATGCAGGTTGTTCCAAAAAAGAGATATGTATCAAAGTTATATTTTTTTAAATGAAATACCCCATATGTTTTTACATTTTTAAAAACTTCTTGTCTTGGTAAAAAACGACTAGGACAACATCTTCCCAAATCGGTGGATAGGTCGAAGAGGAGCAATTGAGTGGCCACCGAGGTCACCTGATTTAATTCCTCTCGATTTCTTTTTATGGGGATACGTGAAAAGTAAAGTGTACTTAAATAAACTACAAACTAACTGTTAATGAACTAAAAAAACGGATACGCATTGAGATTGCAAAAGTAACTCCGGTTAGTTCCCTACTTGCCTTTCGCATTATATTTTAGCTGACGGTAAACAATTTGAGCATTTGCTTTAAATTTGGTTGTATTTAATTACAATATGTATTGTAAAATTAAAAATTGCCGATTTACTAAATAATGAATTTATTCCTTTCACTTGGACCATACCGTATGTGTTTATATCTTATACTAAATATAATCTCTGGGCCGAGTGTGTGCGAGAGAGAATGGTCATGAATATAACTAGAGAGAGAGAGGGCAATAAAAGGGGAATAAACAGTAGTGTTAATATTGTTCGCAGTTTTATGAAGTGTATACATATGTGTGCTTTGTTTCCCCTCTGTTTCCATCTTTCTCTTAGACCATATATTTTCTAAGATCTCTCTAGTATCCTCTCGTACTATGTATGTTCATTAAAACTATAGTGATGTAAGAGTGACGTCGCACTCAGTCCAGATTATATTTGGTCTAAGGTTAAAATATAATTCGTGTACTATAAATTTTTTCATTAAATGAGCTATTTTTTTATGTGAAAAAAGTTTCACGGTACACAATAATTGCATAAACAACTATTTCTGTAAAACTAACGTAACGTGGAGCCCTGCCCAAATATAATAACGTTAATCATTTTAATAAATTTTTCAAAATAGTAAAAATAAGGAAATTATTTAAGAGATATTACAATGTTAGAGAAAAATAAACAACATACTTAAAGAAAAACTATATAAAATGAAGGACTTGTGAAACTTGAAATTTGATGTTGATGCAAGAGCAGAATTTTTATGCCAAAATTTGCTTCGGCCGCATACGCAAAAAATAGTTATATAAGAACAAAAAAGAATGAAGTTTAGGAAAGAAACCACTTAAAAATATTTTTATTGTTCATGGCATCTTGAAAACATATGGTACTTACTCAAGAATTACTTAAAAGCTGTGCCAATTTTATGACTACTTTATCTTGAAGAGGAATTTTGGATTTGTATTGTCAAAACAATATCAGGTTAATTTGTTATTGTTGTTGTATTTAAATATTTATAATAAAGATAAGATGGGTCGCCTTCTTACGGAAGATCAAAAACGGAGGCGTTTCGAAGTGTGCTAACGCCTGCTGTCACGCTACGAGGAAGAAGGGGAGGCTTTTTTACACCGAATTATTACCTGCAATGAGATTTCGTTGCACTATTACACCCCGGAATCCAAACAAGCTAATATAGAGAGGCGTAAGAGGGGAGAATCTGCACGAATGTCGTACAGTAAACGCCGCATACTAGTGCCAACTTTTACGCGAAACAAAACTCGCATATCGTCGGAAAAGATGTGAATTTCCAATCCGAGATGTTATCTAACTTCACGACAACGCCCGGTCCCATACAGCCGCCATTGAGGAGTTAGCTAGTACTCGTAATTAAACCATCTTCACTTAACGATTAAAAATCTATTATTATTCCCAGTTCCTAAGATTTTTTCTATTTTGTGTTTATTAAAAAAAAGAAGGGAACATTAAATACAACGCTTTAAAAATTTATAAGTGCAAGATGTGTAACAACTTTGAATCGTATTCTTCATCTGCCTTTTGTTCGATGTGGCGGTCGAATGGCGAAAAAACCGACTCGATTCAGATACGGTCCAACTTTGGTGCCAACGTTGGCATATGTGCTATATTACTGGGCGAACAATTTTGGAGCCAACGTTGGCCCAATATGAGCACCCGGGGAAAGACAAAAAACATTGGGGCGACCACACATTTGGGTTCTATTCACTAGTTGGCAATGAAGGCGTGAGGATCGTCTTAGTATTAACGAAAATGAGGTAAGAGCAATGGACTGCTATCTCCGCATCAGGAATGTTAACGTTGGCTCTACATGTAGGTAACTGACTGACGTTGGCCCCAATGTGTGGGCGCTTCAAGAAAAACAAGCCAACGTTGGATTTCACTACTTATGATCATAAAAATTAATAAATGATGTGACCAAAAAGGAACGAAAATATAGAGAGAATTGAGAAAGAGGATAAGACAGAGAGGGACAATGAAAAGATAGACAAAGTCGGATATAACAAAATAAAATTAAAATAACTGGAGATAGAATGGGAAGAAGGCAGAAAACTAAAAAAATCAGAATGGGTATAATTCAAAAAACGAATAGAAAAATACCAAGAAAGAATGATTGTGATAATGATGACGATTCTGAAAAGAAACAGAGCATGAATATAAAAAATAATGAACTAAAAAAAGAAATTAAAAGAAAGAGAATTAATAAAAGTACTACAGAATCGGAATTTGCAATAAGGAAAATATTATTGCAGCCAGTTAAAATGAAAGAAGCAGCAAAAGAACTAGAAAGATATCAAGTAGACGTAACATGTTTACAAGAAGTATGGCGACGGTGAGGGGAAGATCAACAAAAGGAAATAAGCCATGTGGTACGCAGGAAGTACAAAACAAGGATATGGATGAACAGCATATATAGTCAGAGGAAAAATAAAAGGGAAAATATTACAATTTAAAGCAAGTAAAGGAGGAAGAGTATCTTATATAAGAATAGACAATAGATCAAGAAATTTATCAATTATAATGTTTACGTCCCAACTGAAAATGCAAAAGATGAGGAAAAGGAAACATTTTATGAAGAACTTGAAAAAGTGTATGCAATGGCTCCCATATGCGAGGATAAAGTATGGAACCAAGTTATCTAAAATCACGTGTTTACGTTAAACGACCAACATGCTTGCAGGAATTGAGACAAAGAATTATTGATGAATGTGAACTAATACGTGGAGAAGTCTTGAAAAGACTGACTCAAGAATTTGTTATAAGGCTGGAATATTGTCAGGAAATAAAAGGAGATCATTTTGAAAATTTGAATTAATTTTGTTTAAATTATTATTCTCATTAGCCTTAAGTAAATAGATTTACTTATTCTACAACTAAAAGTGAGTTATTTTTCGTTTTTACAAATTATTTTCACTAAACCCAGTATGTACAAATTCGAGAAATAACAAGCTCTTTCAAAATCTGCAAAAATATACAGGGTGTTCCATTTAAATTAAAAAAGTTAAGGGTATTTCCGGTTAAACTGGACGTATATTATTAACAAAAAAATGTACATCAGATGCATTTTGCCTCATTGCACTTACCTACAAAATTTCATAAATATCGTCCGCTCTGTTTTAAAGATATTTACTTTGTTCCACACTTTATCCCAACCCTGTATCTTGATTATACTAGGTGATTTTAATGCCAAGTGGAAAAGCAGAATGCTACAAATAGTTGTAGAAATTTACACAATCCATAAAGAAACAAACAAGAATGGAGAAAGTTTATGTCATTTTGATGCAGAAACTAGGCACGTATGTAGTATGTTTAAACATAAAAACATTCATAAAATTACATGTATAATGTCAGGAACAGATATAAGCAATTAGATAGACCATGTTTCAGTTAAAAAAAGAAATACATTCGTCACAAAAAGTATCGGATAATTGGAGTTTTTAAATGATATCTAATAAATCAAAGTCCAGTTTAAAATAATTTTGAATATTTAAAAAATGCATTACCTTTTATTACGAAAAACAGAAAAATTTTAAGTAACAAAAAAAATCTTAGAACAAAAAAATTTTTTAGTATTTTGTATTGCCACGTCTGGCTCTAATGACAGCTCTCATACATTGCAGAAGGCTTCTTATCAAATCCCTAATAAAGTGTATATCTAAATTTTCCTATTTTTCTACTAAAGCGTGTTCTAAGTCATCTAGGTTGCCTGGATCAATACTATTACGAGCTCGTATGCACCGTTCTAGGTAGTCCCAAACATGCTCTATAGAGTTTAAGTCTGGACTTACTGCTGGCTATACTAAAACTTCAATACCAACTTCATCAACATACTCCGTTGTTATTCTCGCAACATCCCAACATCCGGACACGCATTATCATGCATAAGAACAAAATTCACTCCAATAACAGGAACAAACGGTACCATATTTTCTTCAAGAACCTCTCTAATATACCGATCAGCTGTTAGAGATCCCCTACGAAATACGGTCAATTCCGTACGACCTTCAAAACAAATGCCTGCCCATATCACAATAGAGCCACCCCCAAAATTCCTGGCTGGTCTTATGTTGCACTGGGCAAATCGCTCACCTTCGTATCTGTAGACTGGAATACGTCTAACGGATCCGAAAAGTGAAAATCTGGACTCATCCATTCCAACTTCCCTTAACCTGTTCCTAACCGAATTAATGCTTGCTCTCACATTTCGAACTCTGGAGAGTACATTTTGAAGTTGCCATGCTGTAATATGACGTTCTCGTAGAGCTTGTAGACATAAATAACGGTCATCTCCACGGTTGGTACACCTTGGGCGTCCTGGAACTGGTCTTCTATTGTAACGCCCAGTTTCTTTGTACTTTCTTAATTTTCTTGAAACACTCAATTGATTAATGTCCATAACTTAGGGTATAAAGAAAGAAACAATAGGAGCTATAAAATAAATTAAAATCTCATCTGATTTTTAATCACTCTGTATAAAATATAGATATTTAATTTTTAAAAAATGTGAATTTCAGGTGCGCTAGATCCTTTATAAGACATAATAAACATAAACTGTGATACATCGTTGAAATTAGCTCGACAAGAGGTTTATAAAAAATGTAAAAACATCGGAGAATTCCATTTAAAAAAACATAACTTTCGTGTGGCACTGCATTCCTGAACAACCTGTATATTTGGAACTAATTTTAAAATGTGAAAAAACTTTTTTTTCGTAACTTCAATAATAACGGACTAATCAAGCTTTACCATACTAATGAGTCACCTGTATATTTCGTTTTATAAATTCGAGAGTACAAGTATACATATTTATATTGTTAGTAAAAAAATCAAAGAAGAAGATGAAGTTAATTAAGCTCAATTTATTCATAAACACTTACCGTTTGCATTTCCAAGTTCACTCATGTTTACTTAACATGTAATTGCTTGACTGCACAATACTTAAAACTCAAATGTAGGTCTATTATGCATTTATATTTTTCTAATTTACGGTCTACAGCAGCGGAACGACTAGTGGGTCACTTCATATAAAAAAATTTCAGTCTTTTTTAAGACAGTCTGAAAAGAAATTAATATATTAACATAATAGTGTTAACATTAGATGCGAGTGTAAGATATATGCATTATTCGATAAAGTACATTTTTTCAAAGTAATTTCTTTCATTTAGCTTTAAACATCTAAAGGGACTGATTAAATTAACTACGCCCTCATTACCCTTCAGTAGAGATCTAAACCCTTCAGTAGAGATCTGAAAATTATACCGTTTTAGTTTTTTTTATTATTTATTAAGATACGCTATTCTACATGTATAAACTCAATTATGGTAAGGGAAAATACAGACAGTTATCTTATACAGTACCTTAAATAAATACAAAAAAATATAAACAACTGAAGAAGAAGGAGGAGGGTGAAGATGAGGAGAGAAGAAGAAGAAGAACAACAAAGCTTTGATTTGACCAGCTGTTAAATTATATGTTAAACACATTTTATGGAAATGTGAAAATATTTCTGCGCGTAGCATGTAAATAGTACGTGTTTCTCGCTCTTAAAATAATTGTAGCAATATTACAATTAACTTTTGTCAGAAAATCAGCGTTATCAATTTTTTTGTCATTTAATTTAAATAAAAAAAGCGTTGAAAATAAATCATAACGAGAAGTTAAACTGATTAGATAATGTTTATTCAAAAATAAGTTGTAAATTATTCCGACCGTTGGATAGAAAAGTTAAGGGCTATCTTGAACTTTTGTTTTTAATTTTAAAGCAGTCTCATGTTGGCAGTCATATTCGAATAGTCGTATCTCTTTACTTTTTCTAATTTCAAGAAATGTTTTATGGATATCTAACTCTGTGGCACATAAAACACATAAAGCAATAAAATCCTCAAAACCTTGTGAGATCCCGAAAAAAAAACAACAATCATCAGTTTGGGTCTTTGAGAATGAGTCGGCTCCAACAAAACTTGTTCGTGAAAAAAGCCTAAAATAACACTTTTTTTGTAATGTTTCCACTGTAGCACTGGAGGCTTTACCTACGCTACTGTTAATTCAGAATGGCACACTATAGTTTATTTGCCTCAGGTTCTCCAAAAGGTTCGCGACAAACGTCCAAGAGGATCATCTGGCATCAAGATAACGCTCGGGCTCACGCTGCAGCTCAAACAAATGAGTGTTTGAATGCCCAAAATATAGAAATAATGGGTGTTTTTAAAAATGAAATAAACAAACTACGTCTAAAAGCTTGGAGAAAATGTTCTCAAGAAGGGTTTTTGCAGATGCAAAAATTCATCGACTATGGAGGGGAATAAAAAAATATAAATAAATGTTTCTTGTAAATAAACTGTGTTTTACGTTACTAGGCTCAGCGGAAAGAGTACAGCCATCGTAAATTAATTTTGATGTGTACATTTTTACGGTTTTTTGCATCTCCCTGTATGGATACTCTATCCCTCATAACAGTAGAATACTTAGAATACTTAGAATTCGTTTAATGGAAAAGTTTCAATGTTTATTTTTTTATGTAAAATACGGAAAATGTTTTGTTTGGGGTATAATCATTGGAATCGTTAAAAAATATTTAACTTTTTTAAAAAAAAAGTCACTGAACAAAAGCATCATCCCCAAAATAGACTATTTTTACCGTGTTGACCATTGATTTTTTAGTGAAATCGAAATATTTATTTTTATTGACATTTAATATAAACGTACAGCTATGCCGCTGCTTTTACATTTCTTATCATATCCTTGAAACATATTTGTCTATAATAATAATTCTCGTTTACATATTAATTCAATAAAAAAAAGTTGTATTTTGATAACAACATATAATTAAGACACGGTCTAAAATATTTGTGTGCTTGTTTATTCAATTAACTTCGGGAATTAAAGACATTAAACAAATTAAAGAGGAGATAGGTACAAGTAAAGATTAGAAGAAGCGTCTGTCTTCTCTGTTCATATTGCTCCATGCTGATGGGTTAGGCCACCCTGAACAGATGTCATTGACATTGACATTAAACATTTGAATGCTCCTTTTGAGTTTATATTGACTTGGTTTCATAGACACATCGTCGGCACCTGCTAGATACTATCAAAATAAAACAATTTACTTGCATCATACTTTAAAAATCTATGATTATTGAAGATATTGGAAACTGAAAATTTGAAAATAGCAGTTAATTAAAGAGAAATGGAAAATATCCCTCTAAAAATTTCAATTATTCATACGATGCCTGATTATGGGTTACCGGATAATTCCTGACCAAATGAGCTGCGATAAAATACTCCGACAAAAGAATCCCGATTTTACATTATTTTATTTTTATTTAAACTTAACTCTAGTTAATTAAATTTATTGTCAGAGTTTTTCGATTTTTCAGTTAATTGTTTACACACTTGAGAGTTTCGAAATTAATTGCATTATTAAATGGTAATAATTTGGCAAAGAATACCTGTTACGACTATTTTATCAGAATATGTAATTGTTTAAATACTGTATCTATAGCATAAACAACAATAAATAAATTATATGTATTCTAATGAATTATTGGAACTAAAGAAGCAATTATCTTTTTTATCATATCTAGCTAATAACAATACTGAATCAAATGAAACAAAATAATCTGTATTCCATTTATAAAAACAAATTAAGTCTAGAAAAGAGAGCATTTTATAATAGACTGGTGGCTCAATCTGACAACAAACAGAAAAATATGTGGCAAATTATATCCAAATTACAAAAAAAAAGCTTCTATGGATTATATGACTATATGGATTTAAAAATAATTGAAAATGGGGAATATGTATATGTTGAGAAACTAGCTAATAAATTTAATGCACATTTCTTAGCTAATTCTATTCAAGAAACTGATTGTTACTTTGCTTTTCTAAATTCTAACAATCCTTCCCCTAGTAATTCCCTTTTTTCCGTCTGGAATCAGATATATTAAAAATTGTATCTAAGCTAAAATGTTCAAATTCACATGGATTTGATAAAGTATCAAGCGCTATAATAAAAAAATGCAAGCTTCAAATTTCACTTCTTTTGTCTCGTCTAATAAATTTAATGTTATCTCAAGGCTCTTTTCCTACTAGACTTAAACTATCAGTAGTAATCCCAATAATTTTTTAAAAAGGGGATAGTAATGATCTTTTGAACTATGGGCAAAACATCTTCTGTCAACCTTCTCAAAAAATTTTTGAAGCTGTTATTAATTTACAACTCGTTACTTATTTTTCAACTTTTAAAATAATCTCTAAAAATCAGCATGAATACCTAAAATCCAAAATTACAAATAAATTATTTTGCTAACAAAGTACTTAATTTAGTTGGTAAAAAGGAAACAGTTCTAGGTATCTCAATCAACTTCTCAAAACCTTTTGATTATACTAATCATAACATACTGCTGGCAAAATTATATAGATGTGAAATAGCTCTGCAATTATTTGAATCCTATTTAAAAAAAGATCCCAGAGAGTTCGTTTACCTAATGGTAAAACTAGCTCGGTAAGAACCATTAGCGTTGGAGTGCCTTAAGGTTATATTTTAGGCCCTACCCTTTTTTTTGGTGTTCGTTAATGATCTAAATTATCATTTAGATGAGTTAGAGATTTTGAAATTCTTTCAGTACACTGATGATGTAAATGTGATAATATCGGCAGAGAATATTTTTCAATTAAAAGAACTTTTAACTCAAATTACTTTCCTAACAGTCTATCAGACAGCATTAATATGTTAGAAGTAATCTTTGATACGCAATTGACTTGGTCAGAACATATAGATACACTATGCAAGAAACTTCGAAATCACTGCAGTCGTCATATAAAACGAACTCTACTGTTGCTGCCTTCAACTCTAGGATGAGAGTTGGCATCGTAAATTGAGGTACCAGTTAACAAATTCATAGAGTTTTTGTACTTCAAAAAGTTCCAATTGCATTATTTCTGGCATTGGTTTTCGGGACTCTTGTAGAGATAAATTTGTGGAACTAAATATGATCTCGGTTATTGTCACATACATATATGAGGTGTGCGGTTTTGTTTACAAAAATAAGGAAGAGTTCTCTAAAAATGTGTAAACCATGAATATTGGATGAGGCACAAAAATAATTGGCTGTCTGAGCCTCTTAATACGCACTTTATCTAAAAAGTTTAACTTATAATGGATGTAAATTATTTAATGCATTTCCCAAGGAAATATGCGAAAGTAGAAGGCCACACATATTTAAAAAAGCCTTGAGAAAATATTTGATTAACCTAAATTGTTATAAACTAAATGAATTTTATCAACGTAGGGATGATATTGGAAAGGCACTGGAATAGTAAAAATGTTTATACATTGATATACTTGTTTTCTGAGTGTTATATGAGTTACTATGCAGTTTGTAGCATCTTATATATTTTTTATCCATTTATACCTTGTAGTTTGTAAGATTGTAAAATTCTATTCTATCCTATTCTTTTCTATAACTACCACGACAATAAATCTGCTAGAAGAACTACGGAATGACCTTAACCAAAAACAAAGGGACTATATGATAGAAGACCACCAAAGACACACTAGACCGAAGAAACAACTAGAAGAGGGCATAGATCGAGATATAGATCAATAAGAATGGTACGTACACCCAACGAATCGAGAAGACCTATACAGCGCGTGCAGGTACCAGGAAGAGGACGTGGAGGAACCGGAACATAGTATCTTGGGTCCAGGTAATAATAATAATAATAATAATAATAATAATAATAATAATAATAATACCAATAATAATAATAATAATTTATTATTTGCCAAGAATAACAAAAGTAACACACATAGAAATAACCTAAAAGCTATGGCAAATAAATGGTATAGCATTAGGTCCAAAAACCAATCCTTCCATGCTATCCAGAACACTCATAGTATACCTACGAGGTATAATATAATATTCACAAATGACATTTTACATAACATTAACAAGACGTCATACGTTTGATTACAATGGAAAATTTGACGTAACCGAAGATATAAACATAACAAAGTTCTTAAATAAAATAATTTAAATATGTAAAATAAGTTAAATTAAGTTAAGGTAGCTCTTATTGATGTTCGAGTAATTGCATTTTAAACTTTTTCCTATAAGCATTGACAGAAAGCGTGTAATTAAAGATATCCAGACGATGACTCATTGATGATATTTGGTAAGTAAAGGATCTCTTATATAGTTCTAGATTATGCATAGGAACATCAATCAAATTCCTATGTCTTAGATTTATATTATGGATGTCAGTCCGAAACTTAACCTTATTCAGCAGATATTCATTTTAGCGAGCAAGTTAATAAATGTAAAATCGCAAAGTATTTTTTTAAAACTTTATTGAAAAATTAAAATACAAATCGAGAAATTTATTCAAAACGATCTTAACTCTTTGAACGCTGTTTTTCAAAAGCGTAAAAATACTGGGAATAGAAAAGCAGAATAAGCAAAATGCAAAAAAACAATTCCTAAATTAGAATCTATAATTAAACCTAAACTTTTATAATAATCATTTATCGGATAGATGTCGTTATCTAACAGGATATGTAGATCAGGTAAGATTACATTTCTCTGGACTCACGAAGAATTTCTTGGGTGGATGATGGAGATATTTAAAAACTGTGAAAAAGGGAACCACGTCATCGTGCTATACTGAGGCCTAAGGAGGTATAAGAACGGGCTTTTAGAGGCTAGATATCTAGACACAACGAACCGCGAGCCCGGTAGAGTTTTTAGTGGGTATTATGAAGACCAAGTTCCACACTAACCCACCAGCATTTTCAAGGGTGAGTGTGCGTAAATGCATTTTCTCACCTCTAAAAAAAAGATAAGATGAATTTTTTGCTATCTATCTATTGATAGAATCCTTAATGATTATTGCTTTCATTATTTTGCTTGATTGTTTAGGTGGGGAGTATGATAAATTTTAAAGCCTTTTCCTTTGCTATATGATCGTAAGATGTGTTTCTGAGACCAGACATACGTCAATACTTTGCATGTTTGAAAATATTTCCAATTCATACATTTTCTCTTTTCTACATTATCAGCATTGAACTTGACCCAGTTATTCAAGTGTCACGGTGTTGTTTTTCAATAAATAATATTTGGATAGATGTAAAATACTAATAGGAGAAGTGGGCCTAAAATGGGACATCAGTGTTTCTCACTTTACTGGGGCTTTGAACTCCGAGTATTACCACGTGTTATATTTGTATGAATGTTAGTGTAATTCGGCTACAAACAAAACTCCGAACCGCACGTGATTAAAACAGAAAGAGTGATTTTATTGCATTTTGAAGTTGTAACTGTAAAAATAAGTCTTTGCTCTGTAAGCTTTTAAATTAAACCAGTTGGTCATCTTGGGTTATTACTGCACACCGAATCATCTTGAGAGATTAGTTAACGAACGTTGTCTGCGAAATTGTTCTGAAGGACGCTTGTTTTTTACACGGTAAGTTTATAAATTTCAACGGGTAAAATGGGAAATTTTTATTGAGTTAAAACCGGATAGAATCCCATGTTATTATTTAAAGGCTACAAAACAGTTTAATGTTCCAAAGTCGACTTTAGAAAGGCGATTCAAAAATTAAAATAAGCAGGCAATCGACCATTCAAAAGAACTGGGTAGCAGAAAATTAACATTTCCAGTGGAACTAGAGAGACAGCTGGTAGAATATGTTAAAAATATGGAAGCTATGTTAGATGGATTAACAACAAGAAGTATTCGGAGTCTTGCGTACCAAATTGCTGTTAGAAATAATCTCGTCCATTATTTTAATAATGAAACTAAGTTGGCACAATAGCACTGGTTGCATTCCTTTATGAAGAGAAACAAGTTGTCCCTTCGCAGCCCTGAAGCGACTTCTGCTGCAAGAGCTACAGGCTTCAACCGAGAAGCAGTTAAAACATTTTTTGATATATTGGAACCGCTCCAAGAAAAACATAATTTCCCACCATAAAGAATATTTAACTTAGACGAGACGGGTATCACTACTGTCAAATCCCGACCATAAAAAATTATTGCTGTCAGAGAAAGAAAACAAGTACGTTTTCTCACATCAGCCGAACGCGGAGAGTTAACCACTGTAGTAATTTGTATGAACGCGAGTGGCATTTTTGTTCTACCTATACTTTTTTGCCTCGAGTGCGGATGAAACCTCAATTTGCTGAAGGAACTCCACCAGGTTCGTTATGCATTTGCCACAACTCCGGATGGGTGCAATTAGGATTATTTGAGAAATAGTTTGATCATTTCATTTGTCACACCCAATTATCGACGAGTAATCCAGCGTTACTTATATTTGATGGGTATAAGACACGCAAAATATTGCAACGATAGACAAGGCACGGGAGAACGGTGTGACAATTTTATGCTTGCTACCGCATACTAGTCATCGCATGAACACCACTAACTGCCATTAATGGTTTTAGTAAAACTGAATTATGTCCAATGGATCGTACAAAATGCACAGAAGATATGTTTGCTGCAGTTTTGCCAACTAACTATGACATACCTCAGAATACTGACACTGATAAACATGATGCAGTTGCAGCTGAGCTGCCTGAAAAGGAAGTCATCATGAAAAATTTTCATCAATATAATCAGTCCAGAAATAATTGCTCCTTATCCAAAAGCCGTAAAAGTGAAGCTTTCAAAGAAGAAAGTCAGCAGAAGGGGCAAGGCTGCAGTACTTACGAGTACTACTTATAAAGAAGAGTTAGATAGATCGTTGGCCGAGAAAATCAGAAAACAAACTGCTGATAAAATGAAAAAAAAAAGAAAACAAACGATAAAAAACAAAAACACTCCAAATAGCAGCTCATCAAAGGGTAGGAGAAGGGTGTACAAGTCTAAGGTATTGAAGGTATCAAAGGACCAATCCAACAGCAGCTAATCTGATGACCTCGATGTGGAATGCTTGTTTTGTGGAAATTATTATTCTAAAGACTGCCGCGGAGAAGGATGGATAATGTGTTACATCTGCAGTAAATGGGCTCGTGATGCGTGTGCAGGTGTAGAAAGTCACGACGATAGCGAATTCACGTGGGATGATTGCATTCAAAAATAAATTGTATTTTTTTAAATAAAAATTTTCTGAAACATTTCTTTGTATAAAATGCATATCCCGTTTTACCTCCAGAATTTTCCCAATTTACCTACACTCTTTAAGTAAAATAGAAAATTGCAGACATTTTATAATTACACATGCAACTTTTTGCTTTTTAATTTTTGTAGGTTTTTGATAAATATCTGGTTAAATCAATAACCATAGAACAGTATATTCACTTTACACAATTTTCCAACTTTTATTATCTTCTGTACAAAATGCCAAACGTTAAGTATCCCATTTTAAGCCCATTTCCCCTATTTATTTTTTTGAAAACGGCTGACTTTAGGAAAAAAATCAGTTTCATTATCTGATTTACAGAGTACGGCAAAATGATCTACCACATTATGCAGGAGGGGGGAACTTAGTGTATTCATTGAGTAGCTAGCACCTTACCATTTTAGAGGGTCTGGCACGGTGGCCTTATTCATATTTGGTCTAATTACAATAAACTATATATAATAATTTTCTTAAAAACTACGACTAATCACAGAAGCGTCACCCCAGAAGAGGCTCAGCTTGTATTGTGATATACTTATTTAGTAAGTTCATACATTTGTATCCTTAATATTAATCTTAATTACTATAATAATTTCTATTATCATTCGAGAACTAAAGATTACAATGAAATTTCAGAATTAAGTGAGTTGTAGAAATCAGGAATAGTTCATAATTATATGAGTTGTCATAATCGGGTGTATTGTCATAATCGGGTGTATTGTCATAATCGGGTGTATTGTCATATTCGGGTGTATTGTTATAATCGGGAATATTGTTCTAATCATGTTGTCGTAATTTTATGTAATGTAATTAGGTACAGCGTCAAATTCAAGTCTATTATTTTATATATATTATTTACCTATATTATATTATTTACACATTTTATATTATTTACATATTTGAATTTACAAACTTATGGAATATTGTTCTGTCACTTTCCCCTATCCATTTTTTAATTTTTTGTTTAAAGTGTTTGTATTGTTGTATATTTTTTAAAAAATCGGGAATTATTGAAAATATTCTAGGTGCTAGATAGGAACAGCATTTTTGACCTGCAGTTTTTTCGCATCTTGGTGTAATATATGCTCTTCTCTTAATTCTCGTTTCGTATTTGTGAGAAATGGGTTCTATTTTAATTTTTTTTTGTTTAGTAAATAATAATATTTTTAAACAAAAAATCTGCCGAATATCTAATAGCCCCGATAATTTAAATAGGGAGTTTGTGGAGTAAGTACGACTTTTCCCATATATTATTTTTATTAACCATTTTTGAATAATGTCTACATTTTGTAGGTAAAAGTTACTTACTCCGCCCCATCCTATTATTCCATAACTCAACTGCGATTGAATTAATCCATAATAGAGCGTCTTTAGGTGAGCTTCAGTTAACAATTTTTTAAGGTATCTAAATTTCCCTAACATGCCTCTTAATTTTTGTACAACCGATTTAATATGAAGGTTCCATCTTAGATGTCTATCAACTATGATACCTAGGTATTTAACTGATTTTGCAGCTGGAATTGCACTGGACTGATCTATTTCTAAAGTAGTAAATTTCGGTAGATTATTTTCATATGATGTAAATGGTAAATAGTGCGTTTTTTCAATATTTAGTGTGAGAAGGTTATGTTGGAACCACAATTGTATTTTCTTAAAATCCTTTTCAGTTTGACTTTTTAAATCATTCCAATTCGAGTCCTCGTAAAGAATGGCAGTATCGTCCGCAAAACTCATAATTTTTCCTGTGGTATTGAGCTTTAATAAATTATTTATATATATCAGGAATAATAATGGACCCAATACTGTACCCTGAGGAACACCACAAGAGACCAATTCAGGCTCACTGACGACACTGTCAATTTCCACGTATTGGACTCGTCCTGAAAGATAACTTGAAATCAAGTCAAACACTGTGCCTCTTAATCCGTATGGCCTTATTTTCTCGAGAAGTTTCGCGTGAGACACAGTATCAAAAGCTTTTGACAAGTCCACAAATATACATAAACTTGGCGTATTTTTGTCTAACTTTTGGTATATATATGAAGTTAACTCATAGATTGCATCTTCTGTGGATTTACCTTTCCTAAAGCCATATTGACACTGTGAAATTAATTCATGTTTATCCAAAAAATGTATTATTCTCTTTTTAAGGACTTTTTCAACAATCTTTGCTATGTTGGATATCAATGAAATAGGTCTATAGTTTGACATCTCTGACTTACTCCCTTTTTTATGCAGTGGTTTAACAATACCTACCTTGAAAACATTTGGGAAACAACCTGTAACCATGCAATTATTAATTAAATAAGTTAAAGGTGTTGAAACTTCTTCACATATATTTTTTAGCGTCTCAGATTTGATTTTATCGTGTCCTGGTGATTTTTTATTCTTAAGTTCATTAATCATATTTTTTATTTCAGATTCTGTAGCAGGATTTAGATACATTGAACTGCACATATTAGTGTTTTCTCTAAAATAATTTTGAACATCTTTTACTTGTGGTATTTCTGATGCTAATATTTGGCCAATATTACTGAAATATTTATTAAAATGGTTAGCTATTTCTATTTTCTCTGTTACTACATCCCCGTTTACTAGTTTAATGTTATCTATTTTTGTTTTAGGTCTAACAGAATTGCAAGCCTCGTTTACTGTGTCCCAAAGTCCTTTCGATTTATTTTTATTTTGTTCAATGTTATTCTGAAAATAAGTTGTTTTTGATATGTCGATTAGTCTTTTTGTGTATTTTTTTAAGTAATTATACCTAGTTTTTAATTCTATATCATATGGATTTTTTATTGTAGCTTTATATAACTTATTTTTTTCGTTTATTGTTTTTGACAATTTAGGCGTAATCCACTTATTTCGCGAAATATTTTCTTTCTTTATATTAAATGTTTTTGTGTTTTTGTTTATATATTTATTTAGGGTTTGAACAAAGTAATTTGCCGTACTATTTGGGTCATTATTTTGATATAAATAATTCCAATTTTCGTTTTGAAGGTCCAGTTTTAAAGTTTTGATCTTTAAGATGAGGGAGCAGGGATACTCTGAAGGTATGTTAAAACTAATTAACAGCTATCTGCGGGACAGATGTTTCAGAGTCAAACTGGACAGAACCCTATCAGAAGAAGGACACCAAGAAGCAGGAGTACCACAAGGAGCAGTTCTATCCCCACTGCTGTACAACATCTATATAGCAGACATGCCGAAGACGGCCCACACTCTCACGAGTCTCTACGCGGACGACACGGCTATAGCGGTGAGAAGCACCCAGCCACACCTAGTCACCAGGTACATCCAGACAGCCATGAACTCCATCCACGAATGGTGCATCAAATGGAAGATAGCTCTAAACGCCGAGAAAACCCAAGCGGTTTTCTATACGAAGAGGACACAAAGTGTGCCAGAAGAGGAAATAGAGCTAGACGAAACAGACATCGGATGGTCCGACAGTGCTAAGTACCTTGGTGTAACTATGGATAAGAGGCTGACGTTCCAACAACACGTAGAGAAAGTGAGAGAAGGTGTGAAGCAAGCAAGAGCCAGGATGAACTGCCTACTAGGAAGACGAAGTAAACTGAACCTGAGGACCAAGTTGCTGCTGATATGTTCCATAATCATCCCGATTATGGCATACGCATCGGTGAATGGGGACATACGGCAAAAACCCACAAAGAAAAACTCCAGAGGCAACAAAACATCACAGTAAGAACGGCAGTAAACGCCCCCTGGTATGTACGGAACAACCAAATATACAGGGAAACGGAGGCCACACCACTGCTAGAGTTGACGACGGACAGAGCGAGAAAGCTCTTCGAAGAGTTGCAAAACCATCCGAACCAGGAACTAAGGGAGCTAGTGGACTACACCAGAGGACTACAGGAAGCACGCAAGGCCCAAGAAACAAATAGAAGAGGACGAAGAAGAACAGTCCCAAGATCAATAAGAGGTAAGTAAATCCAACTAAGAGGACCACACACGAAGAACCAAACACACACCGATAAGAAGAGAATAAAACCAAAAGAAGAAAAAGTGCGCGAGGTGACAACGTGGGAAGACCAAGGGAGAAAAGCGCTGGCCGCTACCCCAAGACAAAGAAAAGTAGGACAGGTAGTATCACCCCACTAGCCCTTGGGGTGATATCTTGAGGGAAGAATGTGGACGAATGTATCAGAGAATGAATGCGATAGGTCCTGTCTGGAGACAGGGGGTGGTGGAATGGGTTCCCCATCTTCTATATCAGTAAACCCGATATGGAAGATAGGAGACCCGGGCTCAGAATGCGGGTGTGTGTGTGTGTTACCATTTTAGCTGTTATCATGAATTGGCCGGGCGAGCATCGTATCTTTATTATTGAAACATTTTTGTAAAATAACGAATCTGTAATTACGACGCAATTAACTTTTCATTCTAACTTCGTTTTTAATAAACATGCTCTGGTTCCAGATCGCAAAACAATATTGTTGTGGGTTTTAAACTTAAATTCACAGAATCAAGATTAAAAAGAAAGTCCACTGCTTTTCTTACATTTGTGATATTTTCAGGCGTTTGAGCACTTCTGGGTCTACCGGTTGCTGAAACCTGAAACCCACAACTGAATTGTATTGCTATTTGGAACCGGAGAATGTTTACGAAGCGCGAAGTGAGCACGAAAGGTTCTTTGGGTCGTAATCACAGATTCGTTATTTTGCAGACATATTTCAATAATTTTTTTATCCTGGTGTCATTATATTTGGCTGTAAATTGATGATTAAATCCGCCTTAATTTGAATATGCGAATTTTGTTCCATGTTTTCTACTTGAATTTGTTGACCATTTTTTAATTGTTTTTTGGTTTGTCTATATAATAATATTCTAAACTAAACAAATTTGTTGAAGAGAATTTTAAGCAAATTTTACTTAATTAATATTAATCAAATATTTATCGATTCAAATAAAAATTTTAATCAACAAAATTGTTGGGAGATATTCTCCATGAAAAGTACTTTCCAATTCTGGCGTAAATTACTGTTGCGATAAGGCATGTTTTTATTTCCAAATGTGTCCCAATATGAATCTATGTATCTGTATATGTACTACAGATTGCTTATAAATAAAAACCCTGTGTTTGATATATTTTTATTTGTTCATTTATATACAAAGAAATAAAGAGATTAATACATACCATAAAAATATTTTATATATACAGAATATTAAAAAAATACCAATAAATATCACTAAAAGTCCATACTACTCATAAAAGTTGTAAAAAGTGACTTGGTTTTTACAAAAAACAAACATCTAGTAAGATAAAGTTGTGCAACTTGGAACTGGAGAAGAGACTATTTTAAAAAATATGGAGAGGTCCAGAAAACGTTCTATATTCGATTTTAAATTTTCACATATTTTCTCTAACATTTTACTGATATTTGTTGATTACATTGTTACCACGTTTGAAAACATGGATAACTTGTTTAAAAATACTAATAATGAAATACTATTAAAGACAATTAAAAATGAAAAAAACATTAGACTTTAATTGTCACAATAATTTAAAGCTAATGTCTGTTACCATGTTAAATGAATTATCAAATCATAAATCCTTTCAGTAGTTAGTGGTTCTATAAGAATTTAGCAAAGTCATATAAGTATTCAAGATTAATATTTTTTAATGTACAGTCTTCAAAAAATGTATATAGTGGAAATTAACTAAACTTTTAAGAATATATTGGATAACTTAAAATGGGTCTATTATAGTAATATTTTCTATATCTTTATTGGTAATACCTCATTCGATATTTTCTAGTTCATTTTATTCAATAGTATACTTACTACTTTTGATCACCCACTTTTTTTATTTTTCTTTAAATCTTAACCAATTCATTGGCTCCATTTCCGTTAACATCTTCGATTTTTTGGCTTCTTTGTATAATTATTTATACGCACATAATCTTTATCGTACACATCGGGTATTTCCATTTGTACAACTTCATTAAACACCATTTCGACTGTGTTACATCCGAACAATTGTTTCTCGTACTCGATTAATTGCTTGAAGAATCCACAATTTGGTTTTATCCTAGATCGACGAATTTTAACGTAGTTATAGGAATCTAGAAGACTTAAACGATGGTATTTCATGAGATAAGCTATGCAAATGCTGGCCGATCGACTTACTCCTGCTACGCAGTAGATTAAGGTTCTTCCTTCCAAATTTGAAATCTGAAACCAATGAATTTATTTTAGAAATTTTTTTTAAAAGAAATAGAAAACAGTGACTTATGTCTAATAATATAATACCTGTTAAAATTACAATTTATTGAAAAATACACAATGTAAACGTCCAAGCAATCTTAAATCTTAAAAATTATTCGTTGCGCAATTTTCGAAATACATCAAGGAAAAAAATTCAGTTCAGTTGAAATTTTAAAATCGATTAGGTGAAATTAGGCTGAATGAGTAGAACCTTAAAGCATCTCTTTTTGGACGACATTTTCAAATTCGTCTCTTCTGATACTAACTTTTCTGCTTGTTTGTCCAAAATATATTTAATGACAATTATAATTTGGACACGGAATTTCAATAACACCTTGGTTCTCTAATGATATTTTAGTATTCGGGTTTCTAAGTAAATTTGTTTTGGTTACTGGTTCTTCTTTTTTTTATGGTTTAGTCGTTCTATTGATGGTTTGCTTGCTAAGGCAATTTTGTTACAGTGCTTTGCGGAGTTGTGCATTTCTTCTGTGCCTTGTTTTTCGGTTCGCATATTTGTATATGTATAGTGGACGCAAAATAATTTGTATGTAGAAAACGTATTTCGATCAACTGTTGTTTTGGTGTTGGAAATCGAAACATTTTTTTTTTGCTTAAATGACTTAAAATAATGTGAAACGCCGAGAAAAATTATTTTTAGAATAACAAAAATGTTGCTTCTATGTATTAGTTCCTCGGATAATTTTCGAATGGTTTGACTAATTGAGTTTTACATTGGCCCATATAGAAGCCTTAGAATACAGATTTGTATTGTTTTTGTGAAAAATAGATCAAGGGATTGCGGTAAAAGGGGGGTTGATATGCCAAAAACTGGATATTTCTCATTATATATAACCCTCATTTTCTAAGACTTTTTAATTTTTCTTATTGCAATTTCTAGGGAGGGGTGAGCTTAATATAATAAAGTTCGGAGTGGAGGTAATAATCTTAACAAAATATATATTTATTAATCAACTTCCAACCAAACATCTTCAGAAACCTATTGTGATTTATTTCACTCATAATTCCATGGATGCACTGTATCTTTTTCTTGATTAAGACGTCGAGGAATGGTAATTGTCCGTTTGATTCTACTTCCATTGTGAATTTGATTCAGGGGTGAATATTATTGAGGTGATTAAAGAGGTCTTGAGGTGGTCCCTATCATGTGTCCAGATCACAAAATTTACCGTCGATATATCATCAATTTTTAGTGCTATAACTTCGAAGTTCTTCATGAAAAATTTGACTATTACTAGCTTTTTCTCTTCTAACTACTAACCCTATCTTAGGGAGAGAGTGCGCTGAGGTTACTTTTTCAACAAACAAATCGTGTTAAGAATGCGACATCACCGTACATCGGAATTAACCTATCATACTGTGTGTTGTTCGTTGACAAATCAAAAACGATAACGATTGTTCTTAGACACAGCTAATGTGATATTTTTTTGTTTGTAACAAAAACCAATTTTAATATTAATTATATTTACAAATAGATATAATAAATTTTTAATTCTATTTTAAAGTAGAAGTTCTTTGCTTGAAATGATAGATATTTTTAAATTTTATATTAGACCTTAGGCTTTTAAATTACAAGGTATTTATTAATAATTGACGTATCTATTAAATTGGGTCACCAACTTTTCATTTTTTTTTCGTTTCCGAGAGACGGAATTTTTATGGACATTGAAGCAGAAAATAACATTCGCACACAAAAACATCTGGAATGAGGTCGGAGAGACATTCTTAACATACTGAAAAATTTATTTTTTGGTTTACTACTACGACTCAATTAAGATATTTAACTAAAAATAAACAAGAATTCACGAAAAAATGCAAGTTGTGAAATAAAATGTTGAAAAGAATGTCGTTGTTAGAGGTTAAAGGAATATTTATATTTAATCGGAAAAATTAAGATTAATTATCATAATAGGTACTATTCAAAAAATACAGACTAAAAAGCAAAAATTATCTAATGTTACTTCCGTACAATTGTGAAAGTAAATGGCGAGTAGGAGTATTCAATTCCAGAATGAGTAGGTGATTTCCGCGACAAACATTCTGAATACTGTTTAAATACAATGGTTTTTGCATTCTTTTTAGAAATTCTGTGCAGTTATTCAGAGAGGCCGGTAGCGTCGGTCGGAATACTGAAAGTTCCTAATTTTACAGCTGAAAATGTTGAAGCTATTCAGTACGTTATTGGTGAAAATCCAAAAACATCCATTTCAGTATTGGTTCAACAAATAAATTTAGCTTATGAAACAACTAAACTCATTCATAACACAACTGGATGACAAGGAATTACGAAATGGGTATTTGAAAAATTTTTGATGACAAAATAATAAGCAGGAATACTAAAATCCAATGCTATTTATACTCACATAACAGAAAAGTTTCAAGAGATCAACAACTCATTGCAAATCTTGTATAAATTTTTTTTGGATTGCGGACAAGAGTTGGGTTTATTTTTAGACGTAAATGGATATTTGCTACAAATTCTGTAGTTTTATATATGTTTTGATTATGATTTCGATATTAAAGAATTATTTTTTTATTGCAGTATTATTGCGAGGTTGTAAACTTTCTTGTTATAATCTACTAGAGCAGCGACAGAAAATTTTCACCGAATACCGATTACTGACACCGGAGATATTTGCGAATGTAAGAAAAGCCTTTGAAAGTAAATTTTATCATTGTATGGAGATTAATTGAAGTCAATTTGTACAATGCATTCATTAATTTAAAGAATTTTTTTTTGTTACTGATATTGCCAAATAAATAGTTCAAGCTAAAATATCTTCAAAATTATTTAATTAATTAAAATAGTATTTATAAAGTTGTAGAGCGAAAAAAAATGCATTTCAAATAATTTTTTTTTTGACCACCCTCGGTATTTAAAAAAATATGGGTATGAATTTCTTGCCATTAAAGATTGAGGCGTTTTTTTCAATTTTGAAATAACTCTTTTGTTTCTGAGTTTGTGGTAAATTGCAAATATATTTTCACTAATCTTAATAATTTTATATCTTTTAATTCATTAACCTGTCTGCAATTTCGAACTTTTGAAGCGGCCATGAGGAGTTCCTTTTTAATAATTAATAAGTTTATTTTTACTAAATTTTTATTATAATTGTGATCTTTCTACATATTTCTTTGGTATAACATCAACTGCTATGTTCTTATTACTTTTATGAAGTACACAACGTGAATATAGAACATGCAGTTTTTAAGCTAACCATGATTTTTCTTTTAATTTACTGAAGTAGTTGGAGAAAAAGATTACTTTATCTCGCTTCTTATTTATGGCAGGATTCTAAGAATTATTTTTGCCTTTATTCAATTTAAATTTACGTTGCCTAGTACCTAAATTGTCCAGTAAGTTTTATTGCTCAATTGATATCAGAGTTATTTGATGTTTAATCAATTTGTTCAAGATTTGACAAATAAATTTTTCTCTTTTATTAGTTATTTTTTTAGTAAACACGTTTAATGAGTTTTTTTCCAAATTTACAATGTATTCAAAAGTATACAGAGCATTAAGTAAAAGATTTGGTTTCTTGCCAGATGGCTTGAGGTGTGCACCATCTCTAATTATGAGTCTCTAGAATTTGCTCTAAGAAGTCTACTGACCAATGTCAATTTAGTCTTCTATGCTCCATTGGGTCTATATAGAGATTGGGATTAATGGATTCAGATTATTTTCATTACGATTTTTGCTTCTAGTTTCTGTAGCACTTCGTTTATTGTTGGAATGACAATATTAATATGTAATGCTTATTGCTTGGAGGATTCGCTAATGTTCGAAGTATTTTAGATAGTTTAGATTAATGTTTGTAAGTGCTATTGTAGCCTATTCAATAATTCTTGTAGGAAAGGAATAAATTCATTATTTCGTAAATCGGCGATTTTAGGGGAAAATTCTGAAACCCGTAGATTTTTATTTTTAAATGGGCGCTTCGTCATATCACCTTTTTATTTTTGACGTCATAATAATACTTAATAAATTAAAAAATCTGTTCGAATGTCATTAATACTACTTTGACAATAATACTTGGACATAATTTAACATGGGTGAATAGATATTTAAAAGACGGGCAAGGGCCCCAGCTCTATACGCCTGTCATGCGATAACTATAGTTAAGCAGTGTCCAGCACGGTTGTAGTTGGATGGGTGACCACCAGCGAACACCGTCGTAATATGCCCGTACAGCCTGCAGCGACTAGTAGCATATCATAGCTCGCAGGCACTATACCAATGAGCACGAGGTATAGTGGAGATATGCCGTATTTCGGAGGAGACGTTAAACTGTCGTTCCCGAGTCCATGGATGTTGGGCTCGTTAAAGATCCCTACCTCGGCTTGGAATACTTGAGGCTTCGACAAAATTTCCTGTCAGGGATAGTGTGCTCCCGGTGCCGGTGATCAGCCCTGGTCGCAGAACTAGACCGACGTTAAATAAAACAAATAAATAAAATAAATATTTAAAAGACCTTTCAATTGATGTATCGCAAAACCCACTTTTCTATTTAAAATTTTTATTGATGACGTCATCACGCTTACAGCAAAAAGCAATCTGACGAAGCGCCTATTTAAAAATAAAAAACGACGGGTTTCAGGAGTTTCCCCTAAAATCACCGATTCATAAAATAATGCATTTATTTCTTTCATTTGGACTATACTGTACATGAGGTAACGTAATAGACCAATGCTTATTTTTTGTGGAATACATTGAGTTTATGTATTAATAATTGGATAAGGAGGCTTTGACTTGAAATATTGGGTAGTATCTGAGTAAGAGGAAGATACCGAATAGTTTATACATATTTTAGTTGTTGTGAGCCATAGCTTTATGTGTATACTTCTGCTGAAGTAAATGTTTTTAAAGGAGGTAAGAATTAATTGTGGTTAACGAAGGAGAGAGTTTGTTTAAGGAGCACAGATACATTTCTGTATCAGTATTAATAATCGGAATATTGATGGCGTTAAAAGTTAGCTAAGTGTTTTGGGAAAATGTTACTCTTTTTCCCAATTATTATTGCTAATTATTTTCATTTCACAACATATGTCAATTTTATTAGCTACGCTATTTAATTAAAACTTTTCATATAAAACGTTATAATAGACACAAGATCCGCCACTGTCTATCACGAGTATTATGATTCAGGAGAAATAAATGTATTTGTTTACACATTTTTTAATTTTGGCTTGAACTTCGAAAAATACATACATTGAAATTATAAATAGAAATTGGCTTTAAGTTGTGTTGTCGGCAATCAAACTACGCTAATATATGGCGTATTGTATGGAAGTTTTATGTTTTTTTAAAGCGAATATCCCAAATTTATCCAAACACTTTCAATTAAATAACCATTTAAAAATAAAAATATCGAATTGATTCTTTAAAGTATCCGATTATTTGCAAAGTATTTCCATTATTGACGCAGTGACTAATCGTATACGGTTCGTAGAAATAAATTCTTATAGTATGTAGTTTTATACATATAAATTGTGAAATTATTAATACCTCCTTGTAGTATTTTCAGTACACAATAGCCAAACGAACGGCTAGTCACTTTGCATCAATAATTGAAATACGTTAGACAGCTAATCAAAGTTAAAATTCTTAATGTTCGAGACTTATGTTAAATGCAGTAAAAATGAGCTTATTCTAAAAAATTATAATTACAAATATATCGGATATCAAAAAAATATGCGTTTTAAAATATATTAGAAAAAAATTGTTCGATACCTGTCTTTACTCAGTTATATGACAGACATTTTAACTAACTATGATTAATTGGTATTAAATTCCCAAACACTCTACAGTATTATACATATACATTTAATAGATAAAAGAGACACATTGGTTAAATAACTCATTAAACTTAAAGTTCAGATAAAGGGAAATGATGTCACCAAATTTAATAATTATATTTAAAGAAATTTTTTGAAAGAAAAATGGCCAAAACATCTTACCGTTTAAAATAAATTTAATTATGAAACCGAACAAAATTTTTGGCTATTTATATGTAAGAACCTACTTTTTATAATTAGTTCAAATTATTTCAATTATAATTGTTTACTGTAACTTCAAAGCTATAATAACAAAGAACATCAATATTTGTAAACAGATAAAGTTAAGTGTTAAATCCTGTTTACTAACATTGTCAATTTCAATTTGATAATTTTCTGAGAGTAAATTGGAATTAAGGTTTGAAATTTTTAAAACTATGAGAATAATAGAATTTCTTTAAAATAGTTTTAAATTGTTGAAAAAAACATTTAGATTAATGTGACATATCGGTTGTTTTAATTTATAAGATCATTAATGTTCACTATATCTTATTTCAAAATTTCAAAGGATCTGGCCAATATAGATAGCATAACTATCCAGAAAATTTAACTTGGAAATATAAGGCTAATGGCAACCTTATCCTCGTTTTTTATTGTTCATCCTATTTATTAGATGTAATCATTCATTTGTATTGCAAAAGCTCTATGTATCATTGAATTATAAGATGTCAGATTGAGAGATTTGATTTAGAAGGGATAGTGATATCTGTATGAGTTGGTTTTCAATAAATTGAATACTGAAAATTACAGTTTACTCTTTTGAAAGTTATATCTAAGATATTTATGGGACTATTTTCTTCAATTTCACTATTAAATTTTATTATATTTATCAGGTTAGTATAAGGTTTAATAATATCACATAGACTATGTTAATTTTAAAACTTCGTTATTATGTTAGAGCACAACATTTTTGATAGTCTTGATATGTTCATCCCCCCTAACCCCCAGCAACCCCTATTTTAAAATCTTAAATAGAACCCCATTGATTACGCATCATTTTGAAAGCCCTTTTCACGGCGAATACATCAATGTATCATTTCTGTATCCTCGTAGGAACAAGCCATTTGGACTAAGATCAGGAGAATGTGACATTCAACCAATTACGTACAGGTATAGTATAGTGCGCAGATGCACCATCTTGTTGAAAGAGGATTTCCGTGCTGATCTAATTGATTTTCCAAGGATTCGGTGATAAGTACATCGACTGTGTCCCGCAGGATATTTAAATAAACCTCCCAGGTAAGAGAACCGTTTATAAATTAAGGACCTATTGTGATGTCCGCAGACATTTAATTTTAGGAGGTACAGATTTCTCGGAATAGATGGGGCTTTTCATCTGACCAGTAACGACAATTTTGCTTCTTCACTTGACCATTCAGGAAAAAAGTACATTCGTCCGAAAAACAAATATTTTTCAGTAGACTGGGTGATCTACGAGTACTAATCTGTTCTGACATTATTTCACAAAATTACAGTCTTCGATCAGGGTTATCTTCATACAATTCTTGAAGTATTTACAATTTATAGGGATAAAACTTTCTTTTGTTATCTTGTGTACTGAGCCAATTGATATTCCAATTTGGTTTGAAACTTTTCTAATGGAAGTAGTTGGATTTGCCGCAAAATGATCCATCAATATGAGCTGCATCATCTAAAAATGTAGACGTTTCGATGTCGGGACGTTTCGGCACGAAAAATATATAGAGGGTGGCCACACGAAAACGAAACAGAGCCATTATCGGGAACTGGTCTGATTCAAACCCAAGAATTTTCCAGGTGGTACATACACTGCAACCGCAAAAATTAAATGTATGGGCTGACATTTTCGGTGACCGGCTGGTGGGTCCATATATTTTACCTGGTAATTTGACTGGCGAAATGTATTTGCAATTACTGGAAGATGCTATTAACCCTACCTCGACCGATATTATTGAAAATGACCAACAGTATAGTGGAGATCATTTAATATTTCAATAGGACGGTGCTCCTCCACATTATGCTTTGTTTATTCGTCAGTATTTAGACCAACATATCCCACGGCACTGGATTGGGAGAAGAGATAGCATTGAATGGCCTCCACGGTCACCAGATTTGTCTCCCCTTGATTTTTTTTTGTAGGGATACCTCCCAAGTAAAATCTACAAAACACAACCAGCCCCTTTAGAAGAATTGTCGAGGAGTGCCATCGAATCACTCCGGAAATTCTTCGGAATGTGCGAGAACGTTTCGAACAAAATCTTTATTATTGTATGAACATTTAATTTAATTAAGAAGTAAGTAAACAACTAAACATAATTTAAACTTTAAAATGTAATTTATTGAAAAGTATTAGGCCGAATTTTAAAATGTAAAGACTGTTGTAAAGAGAATTAAAAAGGCTTTAAAATGATACCTTATTCGACCCCTAATGCCATTTAAGTATTTTGGGGCGATTGTTACCTTCGCTTGGAGGTGTAAGCAGCGAAGTCGAAAATACCGGAAAAAAGTGTCCCCCTTTGATCAAAAAATCGACGGGTCCCTGTGTTTTTGTAAAATGTTGACGCAGTTCCTGATACTGGGGCTCTGTTTCGTTTTCGTTTGGCCACCCTGTATGTAATATTAAGGTTCTTCCAAATCATGAAAATCCTTTTGGCTACAATTGTATGATATATAATAGTACGGCTTGAAGTGATTCTCTCGTAAGTGAGTTACAGCTCAAAAGTCCTAATGGTAGGAACCACTTTTTTTTATTTTTTAATTCAGAGCTTGCAAATTTGTGTGTCTATATTTCAATTCTGTTAAATAGTTTTAGTCTTAATGCAATTCATTGATTCTTCAAATATACTTCGAATATTAAATTTATTTCCGATATTCTACCGGTTGTCCCACATGTCACATTTCATATTTTTTACAAATTTGCGGATTTCCCGAAGGTATTTCCTCTATAGTAGAGGGTTCGAGCAGCAAACATATCTTCCTGTATAATTTTCTCGATTCTAGTATTCCGGTTGTCCCGCGTGCCATATTTTATTCATTTTCCAAGATAGATAGAAAATGATATTGTTAGATACCGAAACCTAGGTAGACCTGAAAACATATTAAAACGTTTTGGAAGACTGTGGAAATTCAAGATAAGTATTATTTATCTTTCCATATTTATTATGAATAATTTCCATAAAGTAAGAGTTGAAACAATTAATTTAATTTGAGAAAATTTATGTTCCGAGTTTTAACTTACCCTATATGCAATTTAAAGGTTATATCAAAAAATTATAAAACAGATGAAATAGAGCGCATACCTAAACTACTAACTATACAAAAAATGGAAAAGTAATAAAAAATGTACCATCGTATTTAAAAAAAAGTATGTTTAGGTTGACCTGTAGCTACGGAACACTCTGTATAACAGAAAATAATTTTAGGTTGTAAAAACTTAAAGCCTCCCAACAATTTTGGTATGCAAAATGTATTGATTCGAATGTAACACTATCGATTCACCCTATGTATGGAATCTTCTAATATTTCTGTAGTAGGGATATCAGGGGTACTAGTCTTATAATGTTGAGCGTTAGCTTTTTCATGAGTTTGTTCTAATTCTATTATTTCTTGAACAGTTATTAATGTTATTATGATAGTTTGTTGTCAATGAATAATTTGTCGCATTCAATGTAGCACCTATTTGTTTGTTACAGTATAATAAAAAGAGTTTTAAATTATTTTCATGAGTTTTTACTTCTTGTTTTTTGTTAGCATATAGGTACTATTATAATTCTTCTAATATTTCGCCCTGTGGCATCGTCAAATATTGATATTGATAGCATTCCATATACAGATTGCTTTTTTTATTATAAATATTCCAATTAATAACATTCTTCATTTTCTAAAACATATGGTCAACATTATATATTTAGTCAAGAAAGTAATCTATGTATAAAAGTTGAACTTTCCAGACTTATTTACTCGTTTAGTTCTCTATAGTATTCAGTTTTATTAATACTTTTATAGATTCTGTAAATGTCTTTAATCTATTTTATTCTTCGCATAATTAATTTGTTCTATTTATTCATGATTTTCATTCTTCGTCTAAGCTATTCAATTTTCTTTGCGTCTGTTGTTCCCAATTTTTTTCGTAAATCCTTACATTGTTAAATGGTCAAATCGAGTAATGAGAAAATACAGAAAATGTTTTTCCGATACGTTAATGTTTCATGAGTTCAAGGTGACCTAAACCTACATTTTTAAATGTTAACGCATTTATATTTTAAAAAAACTCGAATGTTGACCCCAAGTGTCTATTGGAGTGATTCTTCATAATAAAATACTATATAATACGAGTTCCAACTACTATTTTTAAGTTTTATATAATAAAATAATCATTTGTAAATAATTCTATTGAATGGGTCTAATTTTAGGAAATAAAATAACACCAGACAATTTGGGTTAAAGTAATTTGACCTTCAGTTCAACATTTAGACATTGTACTTAAGTCACAACTCAACAGCGAAATGATAATACTTATTTTACGTAGATCTGTGTAATGTGACAAAAATACAATATAATAAAATGTTTGTAGTACTCTCAAGGAAAGCATGGTATTAAATATGAAAAGATAAATTATACTTATCTGAATTTCCACAGTATTCCAAAGCGTTTTAATATATATTCAAGTCTACCCACGTTTCGGTATCTGACATATCTTTTCCAGACAGAAAGAAGTTTGATGGATCTTTTTAATCGTAAATAATTTTATGTCATATATATTTTTTTTTTGACTCCCCATATTTATTACAATATATCTAATTCGCCTGTCAGGAGACAGAGCAGATATTCAGTAATAGTTTTAAATATACAATTTGTCACGTAGGAGATGTTTCCATTGAAACATGCCTTTTATATTATTAGTCAATATTCAATATTCAATATTGACTAGGTTTGGTTCTGGGCACTACTGGTCACTTAGCACTTTACACTAGGTGTGCTGGTATTCTGCGTTTCAATCTACGTATCACTCTTGATGGCTTCATGAGGTCCTTTGCTAGCGCATTTGGGTGTTGTTTTAGTCTTTCTTGATATTTCTTGACTGCTGTTGTAATTTCATCTTCCACGAAAGACAGATTCGCCTTATTAGTAATGAACCAAGGTGCTTTTGTGATCATTCTGAGAATTTTAGATTGAAATCTTTGAATGATTTCTATGTTGGAATGGGAGGCAGTTTCCCATAGTTCTATTCCGTAGGTCCATATTGGTCATAGTATCGTTTTATATAGTATTAATTTGCTTTCTAGGGAGAGTTCTGATTTCGTACCAACCATCCAGTACAGTTTTCTTAATCTAAGACCTAATTTATCGAGGACATTCCAAGATATTTGACATCTTCGCTTTGTGGTATTTGTTTATTGTTTAGATATACTGGCGGACAATTTCCTTGACGAGTATGTCATAAACATGGGTATTAAAATTAATTCTGAACCAATTCCAAGACTGTGAGATAAGTTAAATTTTCTTCTACAAAATGTGAGTATAATAAGATTTACTACTTCCCTGAAAATTTGGGATCCCTAGATACATTCTAAATCATTTAATTTTGCTTGTGAAAATCTGTCAAAATTAGTTTTTATTAAATTTTCCAAAATATAAGCTATTTTTTGGCCATATCTCAATTCAAATAAATTCTTTGAATCATTCGTGAGGTTTAACATCGTTTCTCATGGAATTTAATATTGAAAATTTTCCGAGTCATATTGTCATCAACATTGTCACACAAATTATGGTATATCTTATTTAGATCAGGCCAGACAACGCTTATTTATTTCTATAATATATCTAATGCCTTCATTATAGAATTTGTGCAAATTTACTCTTGCTTTTAGACATGTTTTTGCCCGCTATTAAATATAAAAGTGACATGATCTATTCCTTCTATTTTGAGCACTAATATGTGGTCACTCAAGAGTTGTATTCTTGGTGTTTTATTCTCTAAACATTTTTAATGTCCCTTTGCCTATATCCTATTAATATTTAGTCTTTTCCACATTTATTTAATAAATAACTGAAATTTCTCTTTATTTTTTAGGTATCCTATGATGAAAATATATCTCTGTTAAGATACTACCCGAACTCTAACACTCATCGTTGGTTATTTAATATTTTTATTATTCTAATTATATTTCTATTAGTTGATACTTCACAATATATATATATATATATATATATATATATAGGTTCAATAATTTTGGTCTACGGTTGCTAGAATTTTTAGATGAAAACAGATAGATCATCGCACAACACCAGAACCGGCAATGATGTTTAGTTAAAAGGTGTTTAACGATAACAAGAAGAACAGAAAGCATACAAAGACAAGACAAGAGAATATGGAGATAAATTATTCTCATAAAAAATATCCGTCAGAACTTTATCTGTTTAGATACACTCACATGCTTTGGTAACATCGGACTGGAAGGAGACAACTTGAACCGTAAAGGACATTTTCTACAAGTTAATTATAAAATATAAATCCTAATTTTACCAATAAATAAGAAAGAGCAAATTTATTTATCTTTAAAGTGCCACATTTGCTATAAAAAAATGTAATTGTTTTTATGTGAAAAGGTATTTTTTTGTTCATTTTCCCCTTCCTTCAACTTATTAGGAAATTTGAGTTACAAGTACTTTTTCTCTCTCTCGTCCGTTAGTTATTTGTTGAGTCCAGTTTTTTTACATTCTTATCTTGTTTCCCCTTATTCTTTTTGCTCATAAATTTTCTTTAATAGTTTATTTGAATTTATTTGAACTACGTGAGCAACCAATTTAATAGTCGTCTCTTTATAATTGTAATTCTATGTGCTTGTTTAGCAACTACTCTAATTGAAAGTTTTTCAAAAAAATGTACCATATCCATTACATTTTGTTAAATAGTTATATTTGAACTATCTAGTTTTTCGCTACCATATCAAATAATAAGCTTATTACTTATTTATTAATTGATTCTATTCTCTGCATTATTTATCTTTATTTGTTAAAACACTTGCAACAATTGACTTTGTTATTGTTTTCGTAGATTTTTGGTTATATCGCTTGTTTCAGTTTGTGAAGTAGTTTCTTCGGTTTTTCGTCATTATGACAAGAGCCAAAATTCACACAATGACGGGTCAGGTTACTTTTTCATTCCTTTATATTAACGAGTTTGAGCTTTTGATATTTTTTAGTTCTTATAATTTAAATTTTGAAATCATTTACATTTAAAATTTACTTCTTAACAAGAAACTAAACAAATTCCCACGTCAGTATTAAGAGAATGTATAAAAATATTTTACAATTACATTCCTACTATTTAGTTATGAATTCTTTAAAGCCCTATCTCACGTATTTAGGAAACAAATATAAATTCACCATTAAATATATTTAAAATATCATTTAAAGTGAGTTTTCATTTACAAAATTAAAAAAAAATAGTAAGTAAAAAAGAAGAGTGAAAACCGGCCCTACACAAACTAAGGCACCGACTAGATACTGCAAATTTGCTAGACAAAAACATCATTTATGAATTAAGATCAGCCGCTGGATGGCAATTAAACAAAAATAGACACAAGCATTTTATTTTCATGGTACATTCGATTCTGCTATCGTAAATACCGAAATGTTTCCAAATCACTTAACATTTTTTGAGCGTTAATTTTCTCTGATTAATTGTTTTAAAATTGGATACAACTTTAAAAACATTGATTGCATTTTCGTTAACAATTAGAGAGCATCTATTTATAGAAAATTACGTACAAAATATTTTAAACATAACTACAATTAAAATGTTGCTAAAATTAGCAAATAATAGCGACAATGAAATACAAAATTTCAGATAATTATAACAAAATATTCGTGTAAGTTATCCAGTGGCGTCGCGTGATACTTAAAGCTCAGTTTAGCAGCACTAGATATAAATAATATCTAAAGTGTTTAAGTTTGAGGGGTAGTCAAATGAAAACCGAACGCCCTCCAGAAAACACATTCGTCGCAAAAATTGACAACACTATTATTAATTATCGATACGGCCATTTCTGGGGTACGGGAAAGGCATAGTGACAACTCACAGGTACACATATCTAATTGTTTGTTTATTTCTCTATAGGTGAGAGTAATAAAAAAAGTGTTCGTCTAGAATTAGAAATAGAGGCAAGCATAAAAAAGCAGATAGATGTGGTTCATTTTTTGGTAGCTGAGGGTATTGGAAATTCATCGTCACATACACATATTTCCTGTGTATGACGAATATTGCATTTCACTGATAAGTGTGCACAAGTGGCACAAAAAATTCCGAGAAGAACGCACGTCATTGCAAGACGATTCCGGTAAAGTCATGATGACCTTCTTTTTCGATTGCAGAGTCCTTTTGCTTGTCGACTTCCTCAAGCATGGAGCAACAATAAATGCCAAGTAAGCAGTACAAAATATATAAATTAACAAAATAGTGTTCCATTTAATTTAGAATGTTTATTGACTAGTGTATCACCAAGTAGTAGTTTTAATTTAATTAATGAAGTAGTATACTTTCCCTAGCTACATCGTACCATTCCGGAATTTAGTAATGAGAAATATAATTCCATATTTAAAATTATTTATTTGCTTTTTCTACGGTGGACCATCTTATTTTTTTTATTGGTACAGATTATTCAAGTTATAGTCCTGAGTTTGTAAGAAAAAAGTTTTAAATAAAAGTTATAGACAGAGTCCAGCTTCATATTTTAAAATTAATTCTCAATATAAAAGGTGTTTCTAAGGTCACAGCATATTAAAGTTTAATTTTTAAATAGACTTCTCTGTATATTATCTTGAATTTCAACTTGGGTCAATTTCCCTATTCCGACAATATAGAGATTTACTAGGTCCTGCAGAGTACTTTCAAAGACCACTTCTATGTAAAAATATTAATGAAATCGTCACCCTTCATTATTTGAATTTAACAACTAAGGGTTCATTTCTCAAGTCCAAAAGTATTTCGTATTACTCTATCTTTGTTGTAACTCATCTCGTTTTTGATAGCTTTGGTTTTGTATAAAGCTTACCCAAATCTCACGCCCATAATTTTCTCAGTTATTTTAAATGGAACACCCTGTATTCTCCAAAAACTACTTACAAAATACTTTTACTTTTGTTAAGTATTCCCTATAACTAAATGTTACAGTTATTGCTTTATTTAGATTTTTAATAATAAAAACGACTGACAGCAATAAACTAAACATAAAATTCAAAATATGTAGTAACCAATTAATTATAATAACTGCTCAAAGTGACCTACTATTACATTTAAACAGTGTAGTATCCGATTTTCCAATGACTTACCGACATTCCTAGCTATTGGAAAAGTAAGGTTTTGGAAAGCAAACTTAATAATTCTATTTTTCATGTCCTCTTGTGTATTAAATACACTTTTTCATATATCCCTACAGAAAAATAGATCTGGTGATATAACTGGCCACTGAATTGGTCCTCCTCTTCCTATCCATCGTTCTGGGAGTTGACCTCAAATTAGTGCATTGTGCTGTATTGGAACCCCATCATATAGGTACCGAATCAAAACTCATATAATAATTTAAAATTTGTTGCCAAACAACAATACTACCTTCTGTCAAACACAGCAGACATTGCCAATTCTATCAAACTTAAAGTATTTGGCAAAATGTTTTTTTTTAATAGCGAAATAACTTAATCACTGCAACATTTATATTTAGGGAATGCTTAAATAAAAGTATTTTGTAAGTGGTTTTTCAAAGATTAGCCTTCATATGTTAATTTTAAATAATACTATTTTATTAAGATATTAACATAAAATAGCCCTACGTATCTGTAAAATTACCCTTTAGAACCTAATAAAACCTCATATTATCGGAATAGGAAAAATGAACGAAAATGAAATTGACTCTATTTATAGTTTTTTTTTCAATTTTCTTTCGTATCTCTGAAGGCAACAGAGGTATCAAACTCCGGAGTATAAGTTGATCACCCTGTGTATATATGATGAATATTATATGAAATATTCCTGTATTTCAAAAAGCGCTATGTTAAATGGTTTAAATTCAGTATTTAGTAATGAGATGCATTTTCCTTGTATTGTTCATGGAATGCCTTAATCATGAATCTGTCAAATTCAAATGTTAAAAAAGAAACAAAAATGGTTAATGATTTTTTTTTTAATTCTCAAATATTTCTACTTACTTGTTGTATGAGATCTGAAGCTTTATCGAAGTATGATAAAATCCTAGAATTGCCAGAATCTACTACATCTATCTTATAATATATGACGTCATCTTCATGTTGCGGATGCGGCAACTCCGGAGCGCAGGATATTATACACGAAACTGCTAAAGTTGTAAGAACTTGAGGGTTCACACTACTGGCGGATGTAAGAATGAGGTTATCCGTTATTTCTGAGAGGTTCGTAGTTATACATGGAAATAAGCTTGAAAGTATCTCTGGGGATTCAGACCTGCAAAAATCTTCATTATGACTTGAGATAATATTAGAAAATAATGTTTTGTTTGATCTGATAAAAAATATATGTAAAAATAATAATGATGCTACTTAGACACACGAATTAATTCTATAAATAATAAGAATAATGTCCCCTAATAAACAAATTCAGTGTCATTTAATGCATTTAACCAGCATACTCTTAACGTCCATGGAAGAAGAAAGTACGAAATAAATTGGGTATACTAGATAATAAAAAAGTAAAAAACTATGCTGTATGACGATATTAAAAGACGTTTTAGCATTTTTTGTTGCATTAGAGAAAACTTTAATTTAACCAGACCTAAAAGGTAATTAATATTAGGAATGAACTAATCAATGGCGTGTAAAAAAGTTTATGACAATTTTTTAGTTTAAATTTTTACATTTTTTAATCGAGATATTTGGTCACAAAAGTATATTTTAAAATTTGAGAATTTCAGGAATCGTTACCCATAAAAAAGTATATTCTTATTTTCTGTTTTATATATTTATTAAATGAAAACTAAATTCTTGCATTCAATTCGTGTTTCGCTCTTCCAGTAAATAAAAATACAGTTTGGTATATAGAACCACTATGTAAAAATACAATGTGACTTTTCATATTTAATTCAAAACATAGCACCGCTTAAAAAAATGGTCTTAGGTCAACATGCATAAACTTAAACAATTTGTTAAATGTTAGAAACTATTTTTTTTTTGCTTTGTTCAAAAGCAGATTTTACCTCCTTATTTCAACTTCTTGTGTTTCATTAAAAATATTTTGCACGTAATTTTCACTATATTTATCAGATTCTTCGATGATTGGCTCAACTTCCATTTTTGAAATAAAGTATTCCATAAATTTCACCAACAGTTATTTAGCTGTATTAAAAAGTTATTTAAAATTAATTTTATCACAATTTTATTATAGATTTTATTCAAAAATATGCAAGAATTTCATAAAGTTTACGAACTGTTTCAGTGAAAGTTTCAAAAAAAAACCTGAATTCTGAACAAATGCCAAGCGCGCAACTGAATCATGGAATGCCGCGATTTACCTGAAGTTTTAAACTGTAATCAAAGTAAGCGGGACCTGCGCTCTGGTGCTCGCATTCCTCTCCTGAATATTTGTGTAAATACTGAATTCCAATCATGACTTTCAGCTGAAAGTTTTCCAACTGAACAGATGTATAACGATGCTAAATTTAAAACAAACATATGCATTATCAATTAAATATAACCAATTATGATTTAAAGTTGTAAAAGAAACAAAAACAATCAATAAACGAAACTATTTTTATAGAAATTTTGTCACTATTATAGATTTGGCTACCAACAGAATTTGATTCTCTTCCGTGGATATTTTATATATACATATATAGACAGATTTTATTTTTATAATAACAAAACGTCTTAGTGACTTTTGTATAATTTATTTACCAAAAATAATGTCAATGTAACGAAAATTAAAAAACAATAAATTGCATAATAATAATAATTAAGAAACAGAGCATCGACTTGCTTAATGTGGTAGGAACTGACAAATCAGAAAAACACATTAAATCGTTACATACAATATTTAAAAAAATACTTGATTTCATCATACTTGGGCTATCTTCAAGAGTAAAATGAAATGTATTTAAGTATTTTTAGACACAATAAATGACTCTGCGTTCGTAGTCAATGGGTAAATCAAGAATGAAATGATAACAACAGAAATGGAACTGGATAATTTTCAAATGTCTGTTGGGGGAGAAGAGTTTCATCAGACCGAACAATCTCAGAATATCCCTAAATTCAATGAACGAGGTAGGGGTTAATGATGAAAAATGCAACCAAAACATGTGAACCACACTAGATGTGAATAAATTCTCTATCCGAAAGCAAAATTAACGCTTTTAGGTTTCTCGTATTTACTATTCAAAAAACTTGTAAATTATTACATGTAGGCAAGTGTGTTTTGTAAATTAATTATTACATCTATTAAGAAATATATATATTACGGTTGCAGCAGTATCAAATAAAATGCTGTTTGCTTATACTTATCTTTTAATATTCTACATCAACATATATAATTTAAACTAATTATATTATTACTATCAAAAGGTACTGCTAAGAAAAAATAAATACAAGTTGTTCAAAATTCAAATGAATTTTAAACAGAAAATTTTATCATTTTATAAAATTCCCTCTACTTCTTGTTTATCAAAAGCATTGGTAATCTCCCGATTCCTAGTGACTTTATTTACTATTTATTAAAATGATTCGACAACTGCACAACGTTTTAGTGAAAAATGACAGTTAAAAAGTAAAACAAAGAAATATCCCTTACACTTCTATTAAATCGTGTCTTTTTTTAAAAGATACCTGCTTAGTCACCCTTTATACACTACTCAAAACAATTATCGCATATTTTCTCAAATGTCTATATTTAATCATCAAATAAAAATAACATTGATTTATATATTTTTTATCGAATAAGGACATGTTTTAAGGGATTTTACGAAGTGTTGCAAAATTTACATAAAACGTAACGAAATAAGGCAACTTTTAATTTTTTAGTGTTTTATTTGCATTAAAACCAAAGAACAAAATTAACATTACTGTCCGACCATAATGAATTTTACAGTACAAAACATTAATTAATATTCAGTATTACCCCCTCTAGCTCTTACAACTGCCCTGCAACGCCTCCCCATACTTAAAATTAAATTTTGAACATAAGCTTCGGGAATTCTATCCCATTCCTCTATAAGAGCTTCAGACAATTGTTCCAAAGTTTCAGGTGGATTTAATCTTCCTCTAACGGCTCTTCCAAGTGCATCCCACATATGTTCAATTGGATTTAAGTCAGGTGACCTTGCTGGCCAATCCATGATATTAATATCGGTGTCTTGCAAGAACCTCGTCACAATGCGTGCTGTGTGAGGACGGGCATTATCATGCATTAATATGAAATTATCGCCTATAAATGGGGCAAAAGGAATCACATACTCTTGAAGGATATCATTAATGTACCTTTCAGCATTCAAAGTACCGTTTTGTACAATATGGAGATCAGTACGTCCACGAAACTTTATTCCTCCCCAAACCATAATGCCTCCTCCACCGTATGCATCCAACTGACGAATGTTGCCCTGTACAAATCGGGTTCCAGGCCTTCTATACACCCTTACACGACGGTCATTTGTTGAGAGAGTAAATCTGGACTCGTCGGTGAACAAGACCGTGTGCCAATCAGCTGCTCTCCAGTTCAGGTGTTCTCTGGCGAAGGCTAATCTGCGTACGCGGTGTTGCCTCGTGAGTCGTGGTCCCGTTGCTGGTCGTCTTGGCCTTAAGTCAGATTCTCTCAATCTGTTTCTAACCGTTTGATCACTGATCCTAACCTGGTAAGTTCTTCTTAGGGCATTTTGTAAGTTCCTAGCTGTAGTTGAACGGTTTCTTAAAGTTTGCAAAAGCAAAAATCGATCCTGCGCTGCAGTTGTGACCCTATTACGGCCTTGGCCAGGACGTCTTGAAAATGCCTGAGTCTCCCTATACCGCCTTAACACTCTACTTACTGACGACTGGGTAACATTTAAAATTTGCGCTATTCGGACTTGATTGTAACCCTCAGCTGACAGAGTAACAGCCGTTTGTGCTTCAGCATCTGTTAAATGTCTAGTAAGACGTCTGTTGTTATCGTCCATAACTCTAATTTCATCCAATTAATAATTTCGTGCGAAAGTCTATGTTCAACTAATCGAATACTCGTGCCATTGATAAGTAAAGGTTTTAGCATTTTGTAGTTATACAGAAAAACATCAGAATAAATGATAAAGAACAATATAAAAACCCATATCTGCCGGAATTTGCATAAAAAAGATCTATGTTTTTAGTACTAAAAATCTTAGTTTACCAGTTTTATGAATAAAGTCTTTTGTACAGGGTTTTCAAAATATGCGATAATTATTTTGAGTAGTGTAATATCGTTATAACGCATATACGGGAATTAGGCACTTTTGAACTTCTGATTAGCTGGAAATCGTCCCAGCACACAGACAGCTACAATAAAATTAAAAATAGTCACATACCAATACATTTTCTAACTATCAAACCTTTAACACAAAGATACATCTTCTCAACTGTCGTTGAAAGAGCATCGAAATTATTCTTCAAACTTTCAACAAAAAATCAATTCAAACTATTAAAATAGCAAGAAGCAATTAATAACGTTGTTAATAGAAATAATAAGTGTTTTGAAATGAAAATAAATTGAGAAAAACTAATTATAACTACGTTTATTTATTTCTGTCTCCATTTTTTTGAATATGAAAATGCAATCACCATTGTAAAATATACTATAACGTACCTATCTGTTGGATATAATTATCTATAGATATATGTAACTTTTACTTAACCTATTTATTACGAAATAAACCATTATTGTTTTGGAGTTCTTGATTTTCATTATCTTAATTTCTATAACTATTTCAAATACCAGCGACAATTCATCTATACTTCATTTGACCTTTAAGAGAGAGAATATTCTGAGAAATGTTTGGTGGTAGTACCTAATTGAGTATGCAAATCATAGTATGGTACATGCGGTAAATCTTCAATATTTGACAATGAAATTATAAATCTATTTAATATATGTATCAATCAAAATTACTTTGTTTTTGATGTTAAATTTGATATTTAAAACGAAGGATTACCAATGGGTAGTCTAATATCACCAATTTTAGTATAGATATGTAGACGATATTTTGGCTGGTTTTACAGGTAGTGATAGACAATTGGATGTTTTCTTTAATTTTATTAACAATTTACATCTAAAAATAAAATTTACTGTTGAAATTGAAGATAACAGTTCTATAAATTTCTTAGATATAAATATGAAAAGAGTAAACTGTAATTTTCAATATTCAAGTTATCGTAAACCAAGTCGTACAAATATGACTATTCCTTATAACTCAAATCATTACCCTATGTCACCCAAATTAGCAGTTTATAATTCAATGATACCTAGATCATTTTCAATACCAACGAGTAAGGATGATTTTAAAAGGGAAATTAAATTAATAAAACAAATCGCTACCTCTAATAATTATGCATCTATTACATTTAATAAATAGGTTGATTGATAAAAAGGTAGAGAAGGTTGCCATTAATCTTTTCTTTCCGAAATAACCTAAAGATAACGGGTCATACAGAACAATTACATATTTTGGAGATATTTCAAACAAAATATCAAAAATTATATCGCGTACAACATCTTCTACAATATCTTGTAAAGTAAGAAATAATATAGGTTCATTTTTATTAAATGGAAAATCTAAAATTAATCAATATTCAAAATCGGGTTTTACAAACTAAATTGTCCTGATTGTAACGCCATCTATCTTGGCCAGACCTTAAGAAATTTTAATATATGCAACTGTAAACACTTTCGAGCTTATAGATTAAAACAACCAGATAAATCACATTACGCAAAGTACCTCATTGATACCAAACACCAACGTACACTTAATAACACAATGGAAACAACAGTGGAAGTACTTCATATAAGTGACGAGAAAGAAAAACTTGATTTTTTACACAAATATGAAATAAAGAATTTGAATTTTCCCTCATTTTGTAAAGGCACGTCTATGGTTGATTGATTTTGGGACTGATTAACGCAACATATTTGGGAATTTACTCTCTTTTAATGTTCAAATGAAGTATATATCAGACGAAAATTGTGGAAACCTCCTGTATCTCTCCACAGAATAATTAAAACGTATTGTATTAAAAGTACAGCACCGAGTGTACTGAATTGCAATAAAATAAAAATGTTTTTGCACTTTTTGCACAAAACATTGTCTTTAAGATGTTCGATCTGTTTCGATTTTTGTACCACACCCTGTATATTATACTGAATAGGTACATATTTAAAAAATCTGCAACTTGTTTGTTGCATGCACGTCTACTTAGGTTTCTTATATACAGATCTTATCAACTCCAATAAATACACTTATGAAGTCATGCTCATCTAAATTAGTAGACATAAAATATAAGCTATACAGATTTGGCGGAAATATACAAGGTGTCCCAGAAGTTCGGACCCAAAGATAATAAAGGGCTTAAAAATAATGATAGCACTTTATATAAAATTTGTTCCTTAGGCCTTTCGTTAACGAACTAGAGGGTTATAAATTTAGAAATAAAAAAAAATTATAACTATTAAAATACTTAGTTGAAATGAATGAAAAATTAACCATTTATAGACACTATAAATGCGCCTTTTTGGCGTTATAAACAAATCTACACTACCCTTGTGAACTCAGGTACGGACTAAGTTCAATGGTGAATGAGGCACATTTTTTCACTTCTAAATATGCCACCTAAATTTTATTATCACTTGCGCATTCACTATTTTTTTAAAAGCCATAATTAAAGGAAAATATCTCGTATTATTAATAACTTATTAATAAATCTAAACATTCTCTCTTAGGAATAATACCATTTAAATTTTTTGTTTATATATAATAATATTTTATTATTTACGCTGGTGAAAAATTTCAATTAATTAAGTGCTCTAGGAAACCGCCAACTATACAAAACCCCAGTATTTCTCTAAATGATGTAACTTTACCCGTGGTTAAAACCCATAAAATTTAACCTTTGATCGGTAATTAAATTGGAAAGTCCATATTAAAAGCTTAAAAGCCAATTGTATAAGCAGACAAAATATCATAAAAAGACTATCATATCACCAATGGGATGCAGAATAAAACATATTATTACAGTTTACAGAGGCCTAATTCGGCCCAAAATAGACTATAGCTGAATCATTAAACTCTATACACAACTCTTCATTAAGACTTTATTTGGGAGCCTTTAGATCCAATCCAACAGAAAGTTTGTACATTGAAGCTCATGAAGTGCTACTCTGCTAGAGTATTGAAAAATCCCAATAATGCTGTATACTCAACACTCAGCAACTTACAAGTAAATCCCCCAACTTCTACAAAACTACAATCGATTCGGCAAATGTTGCCTTCACTTCTGTGCAATATTAATCTGACAGCCACAACCCCTACCCAAATTATTCTCTCTCCCCTTGGAGCAAAATCACTCCCGCAATCAATACTTCTCTAAGTCAATACTCCAAGCAATTGCAACAACTTTTTCTTCAAATAGTCCACGTATCGCAGTTTGACAGAATCATCTACACTGATCGCTCTAATAAAGATGATAAAGATAGTTATGTTGTCACCTCTACTGATGAAATCATCAAGACCTCCGTCTTACCATCATTTTCCAGCATTCACACAGTTGAGCTTCTTGGAATTCTTTACGTCATAAATTCACACTATACATCACTCCCGTCCAGCTATAAAAAATATATACACACAACATTCCATTGTACAAGCCATTCACCATTCTATCCATCAATTAGCAATCCACAGAACCTCCCTTACTATCGTCTGGGTTCCATCTCATATTGGGATCCAAGGCAACGAAACAGCTGATTGTGCAGCAAATGATGCATTATCATCAATATGAGATCCTAAAAGCATTCAAACTTACTATGACTTGAAGAGCCTATTTAAGCGCTCTGAGAAAGAACGTTGGCAAACCCACTGGAACAGTGTTTCTACTAAACTGAAAGAAATCCAGCCAATGATTGGCACATTTGATGTCGCCCTGGGAAGGAAACAACAAATAGTTCTTAGAAGGTTTCGCATAGAACATACACGACTCACTCATGGCTAATTAATGGCTTCTGAAAACCCATTGCAGTGTCAAGATTGCAGGTGTCGGCTCACGGTCAAACACATACTATTGGATTGCCCTAAGTACTTAACCAAACCAGATCATTAAAGATCCTATTCATATCACCAAATTTAGTTCAACACTTATAGATCTTATTTTTCTTAATAATGAAAAATGTACAATCAATGCCGATTTCTTTACTAATCACCAAATGGTTTTTTGCGAGCTCTTAGTTGAATCAAAACATATTCAAAATTTTGTTGCTTACAGGGATTTTAAAAATTTTAATACGGAGCAATTTAATTCTCATCTTTCTAATATTGCTTGGGAGCGCATGCTTCATTCTAGAAAGCAAAGTAATCTTTTGGACCTCTAAGATATTTTTTTTATTTAATAAACTTTTAAAACAGTTTGTGTTAGTAAACCTCCAGCTCCGTGGCTTAATATTCATATAAAGGAAAGAAATAAACCTCTGATTAAATTTAAAATTTCACTTATTACTGATGACTGGAATGAATATCAATTTTGCTGTAGCCTCTGTACCCTATCAAAAATCTTCTAATTTACGCCAACTTGACCCAAATAATAATGTCGACTGTATACGACCCTTAAGGATATGAAAAGTCAAACAAAAAGTGATATCAATGTGCCCATACATTTAGCAGATCCCTTCAAAATAAATAATCACTCCATTTTACAGAAAGGCGGTATTTAATTTGTTAAATCAATATATTCTTACAGAAATTGTAAATACAGTCAGAATTCCAGTTCCAGTTTTTTACTGAATATTTTGATATGTACCCGTAATTATATAAAGTTTTAATAAGATAATGTTCATGAGAGGATGTGAAAGTATAAATGAGGATCAAATAATTTTAGTCAAAACTTCGAGGAAAAATTAATCTTTTAAACAATATAAATTCAATTTTGACGAAGTAAAGCGAATAAATATTAATTTCACTCAAATAAAATTATTACGAGATTAGTTATTCTAAGAACAATTACAATAGAATTACCAAGTGACACTTTCATAAAGTCTATTACATTACAATTGTCTTTTCAATAGCTTTTAGTCAAATAACATTATTGAACGTTCCTGTATACCGCCGTAAAACTGAAAAACTCAACTTATATCTAAGGAAAAGTGGACCACTAGTATTTCTTAAAATTAATTTCGATAAAGATGCACTAAATAAACTGATCAAATATAAAACTATTATTAATTTGTATTTAATGAATCATTGAAAATAATGTTCATAGGCTAAGAATGAAAGGAACATTTTAAATACAATATTATTTTATTTTCAATCTTAAGTTATTATCTACAAGTACATTCTCGTTCACTACCGGTTTCTGCTAAATTTATTAATGGGGATTAATATTGAAGGCTACTTCCTATATGTAACATTATTAATTTGTCCTTTTCCTGTCGGTCCACTTTCAAACCTGAAGACAATTTTCCACAATTGCTTGACTTGAAGATATAACGTTTTTGTCCTGCCAAACTTTGAATCAGTGGCCTTGATTAATCCAGGTCTTACATAAATAATATCCTTCCTTTTTCCGTGCTTAGCAAATGTATTATATTAATTTCTACGCTAACATATTATTTCATCCCGTTCTATTAACAAGATTTTTATAAATTTTTTGGTAATTAAAATTATTTTCATTTAAAATATTCCATAAAGATTTATAGCACAGCCAGATCTTGCTTTGTATCAAATATTTTTTCTAATGAACGTCATTCGTTTTTAGAAAACATTTTTCAAAAATGTATCAATTTAATTCTACATTTTTTGTCCCAAGGTATTTTTAAGCATTTGAAATGGCTCCATACACATTATTTTCTTTTACAATAATAAATACGGTAGTTGTACTTGTACCTGTATATCTGTGTCACATTTTAACTAGTTTGCTTTTAATCTTAGTTAGATGATATACGGCCAAAACGAAAAAAAAAACATTTCCAAGCATTGGTTTTTCTTCCAAACATAATGTTTTTTATATATAATAACCTCACCAAAAAAATCAACTCTTTACCTTCACAGTTGAAAATATCCAAAATGTGATTGATTTACTTGCACTATAAACAGAAAACGGGCCAAATTGTAGTAAAACAATTAATTAAAAACCTCTAGAAATTGGTTTATAGAGTAGAAGCAATGACTTACAAGAAAGCTTTTTACATATTTATAAAAAAAATTGTGTATGGCATGTCCTTGATTCGCTTTTCGTCAAGATAGTCAAACTTATTATAGAAAATTATTTTGCGTTGTACTTAATCGCGAGAAGTAGCATACGAGTTCGTCTGCTCCCCGTGTGTTGCAAATGTGAAAGTCAGAATCGTCGCGATATCATTTACGTTCTTATTGATTAGTAACAGGGTTTATAAGATATAAATACACGGGACGGGAAAAATTCGATGTTTTTAGATAAATCTGGTCAACGAGTTTGCAGAGCGTTCCGTTTATAATGTACACTGCTACATTCTGCATTGAGAAAGAGCATTTGTAGAAGATACCCAGATCCTTACGCCATGGAATAAAGTGCTAAATATATTTAATAGTTAATAAATGAAAAACTATAAATTTATAGGATCATAATAATTATCAGCTCATTTATTAACAATCTATTAATAAATCTATTCTGAAGAAAACAAAGTTTATTTTTCATTCTTATCTTGTGCTCCATAGTGTTTTATAAACCTCGCTGACGGGTCTGTAACACCTTCAACCCAACGTGGCATCCAAAAATGTGGCAAAAAATAATTAGCTAATTTGGGATATGTCTTCTCAAACGTTTCCCTGTAGTAGAGAGCTTCTTTCGTCATTGGAATGCAATGAGGGAATTTCTGTTTTACAGTGTCTAAATTAAATGGCTCTGGCATTCTTCTCTCAATGATTTCTTGAATAACAACGAACAGAGATTTTCTGTTTGATGCTACACCATCACTAAAAAAATAATCGTGTTATTAAAAATATAATAGCAAAACATATCCTTTTTGAAAAATTACTTTTTTTTACGTTGGTTATTAATGAGTTACTATTAGAAGTGTTTATCCGCTTTAGTCTTTTTTTGAAGAGTTGTGCGGGAGAACAAATTTCGTCATAGGGCAGAATTTAAACTAGTTTTTTTTAGCCACATATTGTCTGTCAACCTTTGAGCATTATATGAATTATGTTAAGATAAATGTAGCGTCTTTTTTTATAGATAGGTTTTCCCAATATGGGTTATATGTCTGTCATCTGTCAAAACGAAAACTAATCGTTATTCTTTATCTTTATTAAAATTGTTTTTTTAATTACCTTTATCATTATATTATACTTTAAAATAAAAAAACCTCTAGCTATACAGAAAAAAAATAAACTGTCGAATCCTCTTTAAACACTATTTTAATGTATTATGAAGTATTATATTGACATAAAATTTACATGCAAAAAGAATTAAGGCAAAAATTAATCCAACAGGAAATAAGTATTACCTGAACGCTTCTTTATGTCGCCAAAGAATTTCGTGCGGTAATAAATCAGTTCCATCAAAAGCAGATCTTAGAAGATATTTCTCAACGTTGTTTTTTGGTTGTTTCAGTTGTTGGTCCAAGTTTAAGTAATATTCGGTAAATTGAATATCAAGAAAAGGAACCCTCAGTTCTAATCTGTAAATATAAGGTTCATCAATCTGTGATGTTGGATGTTAATAATTTTTAATGCATCTTATTCTTTTAGGAAATAATATATTAACCCGTTTCTATATCAAAACCTTTATTCGAAAACCCCTGATTTTTTATACACTTATTCCGACGAAGCTAAAGACCTGCTGAGTCGTCAAAATTAGTGTTGAATCGAATAATTAATACATACCTACTTAATTTAAACATTAATAAAATAATAAGAGTTCATGAACATATAATAATGATATACAGTATGCTAAAACTTTAGCTGTTTTTATACTACTTATATTACTACAAACCACTATTTACTTCTTCTCACTTAATCATGTTTTAGTAAATTTATACATATAGACATAAACATTTTAATTGAATAAATTTTTATATTGGACATTTATACAAAAGGGTTTGATATTGTACCTAATGTTTTATACACTGTAAAAATGAATTTGTCAAATTTAGTCGCGCATAAATCACACATTTATTTTATTACAGATAAATCAACTTTTTATAGCACTAAAAAAATGGCATATATACAGCAATAAATTGTGGCGCGAAATTTCAAATTTGAGAAAATTAAATTTTAAAAACGCTCGCCTAATTTTAATAACGCATATAACTATACAACGTACATAGACAATAGTACATATATCACCAATTTGATGGAAATTTTAATGTAACTTAACTTAAAACGTACTCATTTTCATATTATCAGCAGAAAATAAGTATTTTTTCACAAACCGGGGCACAGTCATATGATATGAATTTACTTTGTTTGTGACGAAATTAAACATATCTACAGGCAAATGAATGGTATTTAGTGAATTAACTTAATTTCTTTCATGTTTTCACAATGTAAGTATACAGAGTGAGCCAAAAGTCTGGAAACGGCCAATTATCTCGTAAATTGCTAGTCCGAATTCTACAAAATTTGGGATAAGCCTATTTTGGGATACGGAGATTCCAGATTTGACATTTGCAATGTTGCTAGATTTGCCGTTTCTCTGATATTATTAGTTACTTTCGTTTTTTAAATACATCACCCTGTATATTCAGTCATTTTTGGTGATTACTTAATCAAGTGTTCAACAAAATGTGCTCCATTTGTGAGTTGACAGTACCCTAATCGATGGTAGAATGTGTCTACCACATTTTTCCGTTTATTTAAGATATTTTAGACTACATAAAATCATAAGTGTTATATATGGCTAAACTCGTATTGAAGAGAAGATTCCAAAATTGTATGAATATATATGATGTATTTAAAAAACCACAGTCACTAATAATAACAGAGAAACGGCAAATCTAGCAACATTGAAAATGTCAAATCTGGAATCTCCGTATCCCAAAATAGAAGTAATCTTTATGCAATGACATGAAATGTCAAAATTTAATAACGCCATCTATATGATAAAAGTTTAGCGACATAAAATGTCAAAATTTAATAGCGCCATCCTTATGATAAAAGTTTAGTTACATTCTAAAAATGGCGACAATTGACTTCTAATATAAACCGATTATTCATGATTTACTGAATGAAATATCTCTGTTTCTTAAAATAACGTAATCGTAGAAAAAATCTTGTGTGCAATTTGAACGTACAGTACTTTGTCGCTTTCGACAGATTTCCGCGCTCCGCTAAGCCACAAAGGACCACTTTCCGCTCTTAATACACAAATAGCTACTTCTTGATGTTCAACGATTTTTACATAGCAGTCTTGAAAATACATGCGAGTGTCTGTGCTGCCCAAACTATTTATTTTAGACGTAGTATAACACATCGTTGAAATCAGCCCAATACAGAAAACATCAGAAATATGTGTACTTAGAATTATTCCCAAACCTAGCTTAAATTTAAATGTATAAAAAAGCTAAACATTTTTTAACTTATAGTTTTCCTAAAGTCTAAAAATCAAAGTATCAAATTTCAATAACTATGTATGTACCATTAGAATGAATAATTCTTATAAGGAGAATTTATTCAGTATGAGCTAATTAAAAAGTGTTTTTAAGGTTGTAACTACTTATTTCTTCATTATAAAGATTTTCATTTTAAAGTCATAAAATAAGATAGTGACTGATACATGCGTGAAGCCTTTTATAGTCATGTTTAGAAGGCTGATGGGAAAAATAAATCTTTAATTCTCTTACTTCTGAGATGATGTTGTTCTATCTGCACGTAGACCATCAAACAAGTAGATTTCTCTTAATAGTCTCAAGCTGTCTTCATGTGCATCCTGAGGGGTTGGTGCATCTCTAAAATAAATGTAACCTTGCGCGACCTCATCAGCTCCTTCGCCACTAAATAAAACCGTCATTTCCGTGTTTTCAATAATATATTTCGAGATCAAGTACATAGGAATCGATGCTCTAATTGTTGTAATATCAGGTGTTTCCAGTGAATATATAACATTGTCTAAAACATTGGCAACATCTTCTTCGGTAAATGTAATTTCATGATGTTCTGTATCTATATATTTGGCAACAAGCCGAGCTGCTCTGAGGTCCGGGCTATCACCCATTCCAATGGAAAATGTCTAAAAAGAAAATTAAATATTGCATAAAAAACTCTAAATAAATATTACAGACTTCATAGGAGTATGATTTAAATATAAATGCTTTATTTAATATACAGTGTGGAACAGCCAAATGGAAAAATCTAGTATCTCCATATTTTGACACTGTTTAATGATATGCCGAAACACCGATATTTTTTTGAAACGGTATGCCAAGTGGCACAAGATTGAATCCATACAATTAAAATAACTTGAAGATACGCGTTTCCAACACCATTAAATCTATCATGTTACAGATGTTAAACAATTTTGACACAACATTAATTTAAGAGTGGGGCGTTGCCAGCTCATATAAGGGGATAATTTCGGGCATCTCTTATAACTGTAATTATAAATTATTTGTAATTATTAATTTATTACTTATTACAATTATTATTTATTACAATTATTCTAATTACAAAGTCTATATGAACCATCCAAATTATTTTTTTCCGCTTTCATTTCGAATGAGATTCAAAAACCACACATAGTCTTGAATTGACCCTTTGAATGCTCTTTCCAAAAATGTGCCACCTGCAACACCGTCTTATTAAAAACAATGTTGGGACGTCACCAACAGGAATCTTGTGACCCATTAGTGCAACCAATCAAATCAATTGACGTGTTTCGGCATATCATTGAAAAGTGTCAAAATATGGAGATATATTCAATGTGGCTGTTTCAAACTGTATAAAATTATAACATGAATAACACAATTGACATGAATGAATGACAAAAATTATATTAAAGAGTTAATGTTTTTAAAATAAAAATTGTTTTAAGGGATCTAAGGCTGACACATCAAAATAATGTTATTTTAGTAGGACACTGCATACATTATTATATTTTTGAAATATATTAGAAGTAATAGTAATTTATTCCCATAAAAATTCTTAAGTACAAGTTATATGTCTAAAATTACAGGAGCGAATAAAATTTAAATACCCGATAGGGTAAAACACCTGTTTCAGGCAAAGAAAAAGAAAGATAGAATATACATTTACAGACAAGAATTACTTAAAATTACATAAACTAAAATTCTCTAAAAGACAAGAAAGAAAGGGTAAAAGATATAGAACACAATACGAAATACAAAAGATAAAGTACATACGATATTTTTCAGTTACCTATTTAACCTACCTACTTAATACAAAAAAAAGTCTAGTTGTGAAACTCCACTATATTCCTGAAATAGTGTCGTGGTTTGCTTTGTAGAAATTTGATTAAATTCCTTTTATAGATGGCAAAATTATTTATGTCTTTAACGCTTTTAGGAATAGAGTTAAATATCTTTGGAGCTAAGTAGCAGAAAGATCGTTGGCATAATAATTTGTGCATTTGAGGTAGGGAATAGTGATTTTTATATCGAGTGGTGTAGTTATGCTGGGAGTTTCATGTAATGCTTTATGTTATGATATTTTATTGCAACTGCCAAATAATAATGTCTGAGATCGAACAATCCAATTTCTTTATAAACCTCACCTGACGGATCTCTAGGCCTTTTATCAAATATTAGTTTTATAAATCTGCGTTGCAATACTTCTAATGGTTCGAGGTGACTTTTTAGAGTTCAGCTCAAGTCGAGGATTCCATATCTCAAATGAATTTCTACTAGCGAAAAGTAGCTCATTTTTAGATGTTCCTGAGGTATGTATTTTTATAGATGTTTAAATTTGTACAAAATACTTGGCGGTTTTTTAATTACACACATAATGTGATGATTTTATTATAAATTGTTGTCCAATATTATTCCTAGATATTTTATTTTTGTTACAGGGTGTTTCTGAAAAGTTTTACCTTTTATTGTTACTTCCATGCATTGAACTGACTTTAATATCAATCTTGGGGTATAAAGTGAACAGCGTAGACAATTGAAACTAGTATATTTTGGATTTTATACGTCAGAAAACAAAGAAAAATGATCATATTTTGGTAAAAATAAACAAGGCTATTCATTTTTTTGGACCACCCTGTATAAAATATCAAATTTTGGCAGAGAAACGAGGCCGTATTACTTTTTCTCAATATTCTTATTGGAATTTTTATTTAATATGAGACATGCCCTGCGTAATAACGGTTTTTAGCATAAATTACTTGATATTTGTGCCTGTGTAATTTTATACCGGACATAGCCATGTTAAGAAATCAGATGTTATGCTAACCAACGTACGAATCGACAACGTTGCAATATATCTACTTTGAAGTCACACTCCAACGGTTGATATTTAGTAAGTAGCAAGGAAACGTAAAACTGCCGAATCGAGATTAATAAATGATTCTTATGTACGATATAAATTCCTTTTTATTTTTTGGTACACCTCATATCTCACTGATAACTTTGACGATTATATTTTATTATTGTAAGTAATATTTTTTTATTATATTATTATACATAAAAGTTGTTGAAAGGATCAATTTATATCTTTTATATTTTTAATGTCTCTATGCATATGTTGTGTTAAATTTGAGTAGTGCAAAACCTAGTTAGCAGGTCTATTTGTTAGGAGTACACATTTCACCCTAACTTTTATTATTGCTACCAACAACATAAAAAACATAAAAAATGTGTACAAACTGTATAAAAATAATTAATTTTGATAACAACCTTGCGAACTATAGTAGGAATTATTTAAAAATGCAAAACGACAATTTTAAGTAGATTTCTTCTTAGAGAAATTGACATTCAGAAATTGTTTGTTAATTAAGTGAAGTTCTTATCACATATAAAATTCTCTTTATCAAAATGAAAATTATTATTGAACTTGGTTATTATAGATAGATATTTATTTGTTTCTAAAAAATACATGCGTCTGTTAAGAAATTTGCATTTGCAGGCTTTATAGAGAAGTATATTGGCAATAAAATAGAATATGAAAAATAGTTTCGTAGCTGTTCCGATTGCATAGAGTACACATATCTTAGGATTAATGGTATAAAAATAGTTTTTCTAAGAGAGTTTGATGACATGATCATTACATACTCTAAGTTGTGCGTAATAGGTAAATATGCATATTAATCTCTAAATAACTTGAAACATCCTGATTTATTTTTAATTGTCTATAAAAAGTTAAATAGTTGCATTGATTTAGCCGATTTAAACCTTCCTGCCACAATTTATTTTGAAAAATGTCTAAAAGTTCCTTCCTGTTTTTTCTTATCGAATTGGCTTTAATGTTATCTTCATTGCATTGCAAATGCAAGCCATTCATCAAATTGACTCATCCAATTATATCTGGGATCTACAGAGCTAACTAAATTCATTTGTATCATTAAACATATTTTTGGAAGACGGTTATTTTTCATTTCCAACAATTTTATGAGCCAATTCAGTGCTAGTTTAAATATGCAGTAGGAAATTTTTGATCTGCTGGTTTTCAGGCGTACAACAAAATCCTATATATTCATAGATAAGTAAAGTATTCTTTTTAAAAAGAAAAGGTGGATTCTAAAGGATTTCCACGTAACGGAGACCCCAGACTGGTATACAGTTGATCATAAAGCTGTTAACTAAGGCGTCAAATAAATAAGTGCGTGATGACCAAGGTTGTAATTTGGTTTTTGTCATAATAGGGATTATCGCCCCAACTGCTTGACGCGTCTTAACAGCTGTATGACAAGCCATTTTTCTGAAAAATGAAGATGAGCAGAAAGTGATTCCCAGGTATACAAAATCGTTTACAACTTCAATAGGTTGTTTATTAAAATAAAAAGAATACTTTATTCGGTTGTATCCCCACTTATAAATACAGTTTTTGTTTTGGCTACATTTACTGTTAAAACAATTTTGCTCACTATATTCTTCAAGTAATTTTAGTTTTCGTTTTAGATCTACCTCAGAGCCGAAATAATAGCAAGGTCATCTGCATATAAAAGAATTAATATTTCATTTTTATTGTCTATGTTTATACCAGCACCCCTATCTTTAAAAAACTTTTCAATATCAGCAATGAATAAAGAAAAAAAATAAAGGACTTAAAATTTCCCCCTGCAGAACACCAGTACATAGTTATATTTATCGAGTTAGTGAGTCCGTCAGCTGCAAATCACTTTCGTCGTTGCCTCATCGTATTTTTTCTGTAGAACTGATATGAGCTGGCCGCTTACTCCGATATTAAACAATTTTTGCCAGAGAAGTGAGTGTATTATTGAGTCTAATGTTTCTTTAGTCTTAGATGTAATTGGATGATTCAATTCAAAATAAAAACATTGTCAGTGCAACCTATGGTTTTTCGAAAACCCGATTGAATTTCTGAGAGTACTTTATTTTCCTCCTCCCAGTTTATTAACCTGTTTTTTATAACGTGACTAAAATTTTTTTGAATGCAATTTATCAGTGCTATACCGCGATAATTGTTTGGATCCTGAGGATTTCCCTTTTTATGAAGCATTTTCATAAATAAAATTTTGGTTAAAAAAATAGGTTATATACAAAGTCCAATTATTCGACAAATATTTATAAAATTCATAGGATATACTATCTGGGCCAGGTGATTTACCGTTATCACATGTATTTAAAACTTCATATATTTCACTGACTGTAAATGGGCAGTTAAATGTTGGGTGAGATACATCAAAATATTGGATATTATCCGAGACCCTAACTGTATTTCAGAATAGAATAATACCCAACAGTTAACTAATATATTAAAATTATTTTAATTACCACTAAACTTTTTGATTGTTGACCAACATTTTTTTGAATCATTAGAGTTAATTAAGGTTTCAGTGATTGATTTAAAATACATATTTTTTTTGTTTCTTAATAATAATTTATGACTTTTTAGTTTGGAGATAAGCTATTTTATCTTGATCGCAGAAATTGGATTTTTTGCACAACTTTAAAGTATTATTTAAATCAAGTTTAATTTTTTGACAATCGAAATCAAACAAAGGAGCGTTTGTCTTTTTGTTTTGGATACGAGAGGAATGGCTAATTAAACCTAAGTTGTGGGATACAATTATGATAGTAGTACAAATATTCATGTTACACTCTTCCACGGAGCTTAGATGATTGTTGCATTGTAGTTTTATATTGCAATATGCTATCATTGTACCATATTAAAGATATGGAGTTCCACCATTGTGAAAAATTATTTTTGTCGCTGACAAAGTCAGAGAAACAAGTAACTGTCAAAAGAATAGCAAAATGATCTGAAACAGAGTATTCGTTGAGTACAAGGTCATGAATTTTATCTAAGTAATTATTATTCAACCATACCAAACTTGGTTATTATGCGTGACACCCATTAAATAAAACCAAAAAGAGTGTTATTCTTAAAACATTTAAAATAAAAAGTAATTCCATAATAAAATAATCCACAATCCTTAAAAATTTAAATTAAGTTTGGTATTTATTCTCACCTGTATTTTATATGGCAAATTTTCTTCTTTTGCAGCTTTAACAAGTAGAGCAGCTATAAGTGAAGAGTCAAGACCTCCAGAAAGTAAACAACCAATTCTTCTTTCTGCCATTAATCTTTTTTTAACTGCTGATTTTAATAGTTTTCTGATATTGGGTAGATGATCATTTGGAATTAAATCTAAAAAAGAATTGACTTAAAATCTAATAAATAAAATATTTGATTTAAATGTTAATAGGTATTATTTATGCAACAAGTCTATAAAGTGATACTTATTGGATTGCCGCATGAGCCGCCAACTCGTGAAAAAATATATCGCCGATCCGTTGTTAGGATATAAATTTTAGAGTTATTAGGTTTATAATTAAAACTTTGTTATAAAAAAGTATTTATTTATTATTATGGAAATCAGGATAGACAATAAGCTTTAAAAAAACAATTTTAGGTTAGATTAGATTAGGCTTGCCGACCTCGTTTTACATAATAACAAATAAATAAACAATATTTTTTATAAGTAAGACTTAATTATTAACTTACTGTATAACATTTATACCCATATGGACCATCAGCTAACAGAGAGTTGTTCCTATAGCAAATTAGCGATGGTGAATCGGCTACGTTGAATTGTCCCAGATGGCAATTTATTTAAATTATTTCAGGTGAAAACATATTTTTTTAGACCCTTTAAACAGTTAACTAAAGGCGGGTTTACATATGCATTGATTTGCTGGCGCCAGATTATACTGGAGTGCCAATAAACTAAAAATAGATGTCTAAACACCAGTTGAAAACATGCATGCACGGATCGAAATAGTTGATTGCCTTGCAACTTTTGCTGGCGCCACTGAATACTGGCACGCCCCTTACGACAGCGCAAATAAGATTTCAAATCTAAACTCTCGCTGGCGTGTAGCTTTTTACCTTTCACGCTTTTGTAAATACATAGGTCAGGTCTAGTACTAACCTCTACGATATCGCATACAAAGTGAAACTGGCGATTTCAAATTCAGTTGTGAATGTAAACGTGTACTTGCATGAATGTTCAAATAAAGTTTCGTGTGTAAACTATGCATGCTCGAAAAAGTTTGAAGTCTTCTGAAATTTGGTTGCGCAAGTGATATGTCACGCAACGATAAACATAAAATATGCTTGCTTTTCTTCGCGATTAGAATATTAAATAAGGCATTCAACAATTCTATTCAAGATAAAATTGAAAATTCAGATGAAACTCAAAGCTCAGATAGAAATACAGTTGAAGAAAAATATTTAATAATTTTGTCTTTATTGCAAAAAAGATTAATTCGCTTTCTCAAATTCCTTCTAGTTTGATCCAAAATTCAATATCTGAAAGTTTAAGAACGCAACGGTTATCAAACATAAATAAACCTAAATTAAATATTCCAGAATTTTCGGTAGATATTACCAACTGGAATGCATTCATTGAGTTCTTTGAAAATTTAATAGTAAATGATCCCTTGTTGACAGATATTGAAAAGTTGATATATCTCAAATCCTATGTAAAGGGTGAGGTTATATTTAATTTCAAATGTATAATTAACTAACTATAATTTAAAAGTAGCGTTGGACACCTTTAAAAATAGGTATGACAATGAGTAGAATATATTCTTCGAAATTTCTTCTTTGAGCAAAGTAAATTCTTCCACTTTGAGAGAATTTGTTACTTCTATAAAACAAAATTTTTTTCTCAAAAATTATATAGTCATACAAAAAGGGGTTTTGATTTTGAAGTTCGTATAAATTCACGACCAACGTTACCACAGGCTCCTTCAATTTATAGAACACAGATGTTCAATTTTCGAACAACAAATAATTCCTGATTTAAATTCTACTCAAAAAAGATTTCCAAGGTCAGAAAAGTTCCCACTTTGTAAACAAACTGCTTCAAATAGTAGAAATTACAATTCCAGGTATTCACCTAAGTTTGAAAGACGGTTTAATAGAAATATTCAAAATAATTCTATAATAGAGTTAATCAAAATGGATACAGATATTCAAATTTGGAAAGTTCAAATGATTTTCAACAACAAAGATTAAACTTTGAAAATTCTAACAAAACAAATAGTTTAGTGAATTTTTCAAACAATTCTCAAAGCAGCACAAATGTTCCTAGGATACTACAAAATAGCAGCGAAATTTCACAATGCTTAAATTCTTCCAATCAACAAGTAGAAAATGTTTCCAACAACAATTGTATTACGATGTCGACCTTATCCAACACTGTAGAAGCACTGTTAGCCACAGCAGTATATAACTTAAAAAGTGAGCCTATTCAAGTTAAAACTGTTTTAGATCCTTGTAGTACAGTTTCATTAATTACAGAGAATTTACTAGAAAAACTTCAATTCATTCCACAATAAAGAAATATTAAAATAAATGGGATTGATGGCATAGTAACCAATTCCAACAAAATGGTAAATTTTAACGCTCATTCCAACATAAGAAAAAAATTTAGTTTCAATATAAATTGCGTGGTTTTTAAAAAAATTAAAAAAGGTTGCCTCAGTTTTCATTGCGTAGAGAAAAAATTTCTATTCCTGCAAACGTTAAATTAGCAGATCCGAATTTCCACGCTCCTTCTCAAATTGACATTCTTTTTGTAGCGAACGTATATTACAATCTCCTAAATGGTAATATAATAAAAAATCAGAATTTTTTTTTTCAAAATTGGTTGACTCCAAATTAGGATACATAGTCGGTGGTCCTATTCCTAGAGAAGCTCTTTCATACTCTTCACAAAATAATAGTTCTAATAACAGATGTTTTTCCTCCAAAGCTCTGATACAGACAGCTTGTTGTTGTTGTTGGTTCTGGGAAATTGAAGAATGTTCCACAAAAAGTAAAATTCTTAGTCCAGAAAAAGAGTTAGCTGAAAATATTTTTACAGATAATATTAAGATTCTAGAAAATAGTCCCTTTTAGGTAAACTTGCCTCTAAAAAGATCTCAAGAACATTTAAAATTAGGCTATTCGTATTCGTTAGCGAAGGCTACATTTCTTAATTTAGAAAAACGTTAAATAATATTATGTTAAAGGGTTTTACTCTTCAGCCAGAATTATTTGTTCATACGTTCAATTTTGTGCATACTTGTTATAAACAAAAAAATCTATAGAATGATAAAAATAAATCCATATGAGACGTTTTTACAAAATGTGCTATGGCGAGAATGTACTACAGATCCTTTAAAATTTTTAGAATTACTGACAGTAACTTACGGGACAAATAGTGCTCCTTACTTAGCTGCTCGTATATTAAATGAATTGGCATACAGGAATAGAGAAAGGTTTCCGTTAGCGTCTGATGTTATCCTATCGCAACGTTATGTTGATGATTTGTTATCTGGCAGTGATTCTATAGATAATTTGAAAGAAACTTATATTCAATTAGTAGAGATGCTATAGTCAGCAAATTTCTCACTGCACAAAACACAAAACTTCCTAAAATTCCAGATAAAAATTATATTACTAAATGTAATGTGTCTCATATTATGAATATCATGGATTTTCTGATAGTAGCTTAGTGGTATATGGTGCTGTTGTTTATATTTGTGCAATTTATGGTGAAAATGATACCATTTCTTGTCATTTGATTGCTTCGAAAAGTAGAGTAGCTCCATTTCCTTAGCAAGACTTTAATTATGGGCAGCAGTTCTACTAGCAAATTTAGTTACAAAAATAATTTCAATTTTTGAAAAAAAATATCTTCTTTCACCACACATTTGTGGACGGATTCTCAAATATTGGTTTAATTCGCGTTCTTCGAACTCGACTCCGGGAGTATGTTTAGAGTTCATCTAATTTTAAATAAAGACATTGACAAAAAAATATTTTTCAGTGTCAGTAAAGAAATTTAATTCAATCACAAAAAAATATTCTGAACTTACGAGTTTTCGTCGGTTCTTTATATGTATTACAATTAGTCACCTGATGTCTTTAATTATGGTTATTCAAAGAAGAAATCTGTAAAAATATATTCTTGAAAAAAGTTCAAGAATTTTAATTAGACCTATTGAAAAACATTTTGAGGTAGGAAAGGTCAACTACCACACAATATGATCACCCATAACAATAACTTTATTAAAATTAAAATTATTTAAAATTAATCATTGAAATTATTCCGTTCGTCGAAATTTTATGAGTTTTGATAGTCAAGAGAAAATATTTCAGGCAAATCGATACTTTCTTGACCCTTTCATTTTTTACAGGTATGAATGCGTTGAAGACAAGGTTCATTAAACATTTTAGGATTACATTCAAAGCACACAATATTTAAATAATTTATAAGAAGATCAACAAGAGCAAACTTATGAAGTTATTTAGTAACTATCAAATCGACCTCTGAGGATTAAATCAAATATGTACGTCAACAAGCTCCATACTTTGATATCATCAAAAGTAAAAGTAATTCCAAAATTAAATAAGCCATTAAATCATAGAAATTCTTTTCATTGCTATTAATAACACTAAAAGTATATGAAAAATTGTTGCTAAGCCGAATGCAACCATTTATTAAATTAAATCTATAAAAAAAATTTTTTCAATAGAATTTTCATAATTAACTTACCTACAATAACCTAAAACGATCTATAAATAATTTAATCTTCAGAGGTTTAAGTAATATTATTTTCTTACCTGAATAGGGCACAAATGGCATAAAATTTAATTTATTTCCAGGTTCAAAAAATTTTGTGCTCCTAACCAGTTTTACTTTCCCATTTTCTAATAAGTCATATTCTTCAAAAGTACCTGGCGGGAATGGTTCTAGTATTTTACCTTCTCCATTTAAGTTCCTATTAATTTCAATTAATCCTAAAATACAATTTGTTAGATGAGGGTTTTGTTCGATAACAATTAGTTTTGTGGAAAAAAAGCAACAAATCAAAAAATTAAGAAATAAAACATGAATTTCGAATATTTTTAATTTATAAAATTCAACCCTATAAAAAAGTTCCGAGATAAAATAAAATAAGGGTTGCTAATTTCATCTCCTTATAACAAAATAATAAATGAAAAAAATCCCATTATTACATATACATATTTATTAGTGTATATAATCCCTAAAACTAAAAGATTAAAAACTCAATTTTAATTCGGCCCTTTCAGAGGTGATATCTCTTTAGGAGTTTGGCTGAGACAAATTTGTGATAAGAAAGATTCCTGTATATCAAAAACATCACTTCTTTATTAGAGGTCGGTTCAAAAAAGCAATAACGCACATAAAACAAAAAAAAATGAACTTGGATGAGGTAGTTACTCTTGGGGTTTTTACAAGTGTTTTATTATTTTTTTCGTTATGTGCGGTGCACCATAATGTAAATAGTGCTGCACAGACTACAGGGACGATCACCACTAGCCGTTTCAGCCTTTCGTTAATTGATTAAATTTTATAAATGTATTTTGTTTCTCTCCCACTCAATGATTGCTGCAATTTTGTCTTGTTTCGACATATGAAGCATATGGGAGTTTATAAAAGAGTAAATGTTAGTTCCATTGGAACTTTTTTTAATAAGTAAACTGTTATCTGAGGTCCCTAGTTAAGAGATCATAATTAAATATAAGAATTTAAATTTGAATAAGGGGTTACGTTAGTGTAAAGAACTACAAGAAAGTATATTACCGTTATAATCGCAAATTTTATAACGCCAATTTGAAAATATAATAAAGTCTCGTAATGTCGTTTTCACATAACTAAGCAGATTAGTTTACGTATAAATGAATACTCAGCTTGAGTATTAATTTTTGAAACGTTCAGTCAAAAGCGGTTAATCTTGAAAGTAGTTCTCTTTTTTTTTGTTCTCACCGAAGTTGAGTAATTATTGTTTAATCGTTTCTTATTTAGAGTTAATCTATAATCAGTTTTTAAACTCATTTTTATATTTACATTTGGTTAGTTCTGTTCGTTTAAATTTTTTTATACATTTACTAGACATTGTTCTTGTATGAAGGTCAACCTTCCAGATCTGTACTGAAAGAATTATAATATAGGTATCTTTTTTAAATTTTTTAAACATATGATCGTTACCTTTAGCTTCAGAAGAAATGCCTAGAATTCCGGTGTGGCTAAGTACTCTAAAAAGCGGCCTGACTCCATAAGGATCCCTGCCTAAGAAAATTTTTCTTTTTTCTATATCTACTAAACAAAATGCATATACACCATCTAAATTTTTTATACATTCTTCCATTCCAAATTTTTCGTGTAAATGAAGAATGCTTTCAACGTCACAGCGAGTTTCGTAGTTAAAACCGAATTGTTCTTGTAACTAAAAAAAATACAATATTATTTCACTTTAATTATTGTAGAATAACCAACGAAACTAATTCTTCTATTTAGTGAATATCATGCCAACCGATTCTGATTTTAGGTGTTTAAGTATTGGTGACCGGCACCAATGGCGGAGACAATCTATATCTATAAGACATAATATGAATTATGATAATGTATTAGTTTACGCTTGATTATCACTAGAAACCATTGTTAAGTTGTGTTATTTACGAAGTACGAAAGTAAATTGGTTTAATATTTATAAACAAAATGTTAAACGTACATTTTTTTAAAGTGACTTTTTGTTAACTTATAAATGAGAGATATTTATTTGGAAATTAACAGTACATATTCTTCTTTGTAAACACAGGTAATTTTGTCGCCAAATGACTATTTGAATATTTTCATATAGTCAAAGTAGCTGAACTGGGCGATGGATGCCTCTTTTGAAGCGCTAGAGAATGACGAGGAAATTTCGTTCAGAAAGTCTTTCCTCATTTAGCACTGTAGCTGTGACAGAGAGTCTGTGCTTTTCCAGTAAATAATTACAAGACATGAGGCAAATCAGGCACCAGTTTGCTCATCGCCATGGCTGGCATAATTTCTGGTTTTATAGAATCAGATTAGTTTTTCAAGAGATATGAATAGCTGATAGGTATCATTTGATCAGGAAATCAGTAAGTAAGTATCAAGAGAGACCCAATGTATGTAACTTTATTTTTGTCTATGCTATTGGTAAAACTCGCTACACGGGTATTATTAAAATACTTTGATCAAGCGAGTCTCTGTAAACGTATTTATGCTACGAGCAGAAACACTTAAAAAATTAAATATAGCCAAGACTACTGCAATTTAAGGTCATCAAAATGATGAAAAACTGTAAACCTGTAAGAATACCAATGATCAACTGTAGTTTGGGTCAAAATTTGTCCAATAATAATGGGATCGAAACTTGTATCCTGCTTTGCTTGGCTTTCCTACAGCCTGTACTTTCCTTCTTTTGACATCTTTAACGCTTATTGCACAACAAGCAATGACAACATTTTCACCTTGCCCACAACTATTGTGGGTTTCGGCATGTAGTATTCATCATCATCTTCTAGTCGTGCTTGCTAATCTGTCCTTGTTTTTTTTTATATTTCTTCAATTATATCATCGCAATAATAAATATTTGTTCAGTTAAGGTAAGTACTGCTTCAGGGACTCATTTGTCAAAATGTGTGTGTGAAGTAACATGAAAAGCATTAACACTAAGGGGCATTTCAGGATAGCTAGCTATGGTATAAAATGTCAATTTTTGTAAAAGGATTGTACAAAAATATTATCAACTCTTGAAATTCGCGCGACTTATAATTAATACCTATCTTATCAGTGCTTAAACATAAAAATAGTAACAATTTATAGCCATGTAAAGAGTAACCTTACAGATTTATGTGGATCTTAAAATCCTTAATTGACAGTTTGCGTAGAAAAGCTTTTAAGAATTTAAAGCTTTTAAGGACACAAGGCACATGGCTTATTATTTTTGCATTTCCATTAATCCTAATTTATCATTTTTAAAAACTATATTTTTTCATTTGAAGCACTGAATAAACGCTAATAATATACTTAGAAATTTAAAATTAAGATTGTACCTTACTTATTAAGTGGGGCTACATATCGAGCCCAAAATTTATCTTACCTTTTGACAGTTATAAATTTCTCCATTACAAATTAGCACTGAATGAGGATACTGATGTATCTTCATAGGCTGCATTCCATAAAAAGAGTCTACAATTGCTAGTCTATGGAAACCAATACAACAATTCTAAAATAAATAGTTAAAATTGTAAAAGTTATTTAAGAGATAAAATATTACTAGTCAAAAATAACATATCTGCCAGTTTTTCTGATTTTAAGATTCACTTACTTTAATTCTCTGATCATATTCAACTCTCCAAGCATCTGGTCCTCTGTGACTAATGTTGGAAAACGAAGATGCACAATGTATATGTAAATTTGAAGTAAGTCCAAAAACGGCCCAAATTCCACACATATCTTATAATTTTTACTACCTAAAATAAGTACATTTTTTATTGAATTGATATTTCTCGTGAAAATGCGAAAAGCGCTTTTGTTACTAGATACTTTGATCTTAAACAGTGCGTTTTATTCCAACAGTTAAGCAGCGCTAAAATATCTAAGTTTCATGTAGGTCTAGTCGATCTAGGTAGCCAAAACAAATTGACATTTTTTCCAGGCAACAAGGATCAGTATGGCAATAAAAAGTTAAGACTATCGGCCCAAGAAACCGCCAATATAATTGGGCCGACTTGCCTTAATTAATGAATGTTATTTATATCAGGTTAGAAATAGATTAAGTAATTACAGTGGACAGATTTCGTAGTGGCAAACGAGGCTCTGAACTTGCGCAGACAGAGACCACATGAAAGTAAAGTACACAGCTATAGTGTACACTACGCGAAACAAGTTTTGTTGTGATAGATAATAGTACATTTAAATGCTAGTTACTAAGAATTAATTAAGAATTAATGACTTTTTAATTTAAGATTGTCGAAACTACCTCTTAAAAATATAATACTAAATGTCTTATGGATAATATTTTAATATGCGTTATTCGAAAAATACCAAGAAATAGGTACACTAATAAATTTTTTTATAATTTTACGATTTTAATACATGAATCACATTAAGTGAGATAAGGTTTAAATATCCTAAAATATGCCAAAGTAATATTAAAGAAATTTTATTTTATAAATAAGTTAATCAGATATAAAATAAAGAAATAGATTAAAATCAAAGTGATCAAATAAATAAACACATAAATAAAAAAATCATGTAACGAAAACGAAAATCCGGCTAAAATGTTTAACTAGTTTTCTTAACAGAAACAAGTAAACAATTAATATTTAATAACATCAATATTCATTAGTGCGCCACAGTGCAATCTTAATTTTTGTTTTTAAAAAATATTCCATTCAGCTCAGATGCTATCACTACTGTCAACATATTAAAATTATTTAGCTATTTTTATATTAAGAGTCGAAAAGAATCCTTTACTCAGATGAGAGTGCAAATGTTTACTATTCTAAAACTCCATAGATAAGAAAAAGTGAATGGCAATTACACTCTAAAAAATTTAACAATAACATATAAGAGTATATTGCTAAATATTCAAAAATTATATATTTTAACAAAAATTATAAATTATAAGTATAGTCCACTTTCAAATAACTCATCAGACCTCAGAATATGTGTGTTTTTGTAACCAGACCCTTTCATTTTGACAATTATTTAATATAAATATATAAACACTGAGTAAAATCTGGTAATACTTGTCAAATTTTTGTGTACTTAATTTTCAATAAATTACATTTTGAATTAACAGAATATAAATAAACGGAAAGTATTAATTATACAGGATGGTCAAATGAAAACGAAACAGAGCCATTATCAGGAACTGCGTCAACATTTTAGAAAAACACAGGGACCCGTCGATTTTTGATCAAAGGAGGACACTTTTTTCCGGTATTTTTGACTTCGCTGCTTACACCTCCAAGCGAGGGTAAAAATCGCCCCAAAATACTTAAATGGCATTAGGGGTCGAGTAAGGTATCATTTTAAAGCCCTTTCAATTCTCTTTACAGCAGTCTTTACATTTTAAAATTCGGCCAAATACTTTTTAATAAATTACATTTTAAAGTTTAAATTATGTTTAGTTGTTTACTTATTTCTTAATTAAATTAAATGTTCAAATTGATGACCACCCGCGTCCATACAATAATAAAGATTTTGTTCGAAACGTTCTCGCACATTCTGAAGAATTTCCGGAGTGATTCGATGGCACTCCTCGACAATTCTTTGACGAAAATCTTTTATAGAGGCTGGTTGTGTTTTGTAGATTTTACTTTTGAGGTATCCCCACAAAAAAAATCAAGGGGCGACACATCTGGTGACCGTGGAGGCCATTCAATGCTACCTGTTCTCCCAATCCAGTGCTGTGGAAAATGTTGGTCTAAATTCTGACGAACAATCAAAGCATAATGCGCAGGAGCACCGTCCTGTTGAAATATTAAATAATCTTCACTATACTGTTGGTCATTTTCAATAATATCGGTCGAGGTAGGGTCAATAGCATCATCCAGTAATTGCAAATACATTTCGCCAGTCAAATTACCAGGTAAAAAATATGGACCCACCAGCCGGTCACCGAAAATGCCTGCCCATACATTTAATTTTTGCGGTTACTATGTATGTACCTCCTGGAAAATTCTTGGGTTTGAATCAGACCAGCAAAATTGCAAACGGCGCTCATAATCATCCTCATTAAGTTCCTGCACTAAATGTATTTTATACGGATGCTAATTGCCTTGTACTTAATGTAGGGTCTAGATGAACATGTCCCAAAACTGCAACTTCACTAGCTGTGTTAACTACAGGAGGTCTATTTTCTCGTTTTTTATTAGCTACATTTCCAGTCTCTTGAACTTTTTTCACTAACTCTAGAATATACTTCCTACTAACCTGTTTACCTTGATATTTTTCATTAAATAACTGAGCCGTTACATTTGCACACTTGTTGTTCATAAAATAAAGCGAAATGATATCTACCCTTTCCGCAATGGAATAAACCATGGTATTTAATTTTCAAAAATACAATTAAACAAACCTTGCTTGGATATACGAATCCACTAATTTCACGTTTTTTGTGTGTCCATTCGTCTTTTACAAATGCGATAAAAAAATTACAAAAACAATGCAGAGCAAAAAATCAACATTTAAACCATTGGCGTACTCAATGAAAAAAATTCCAATTTTAAAAACTCTTATTAAAAACTAAACAAGTACATAATTTAAATTTTAAAATGAAATTTTTTAAAAAGTATCAGGCCGAATTTTAAAATTTAAAGACTGTTATAAAGAGAATTGAAAGGGCTTTAAAATGATGCCTTACTTGACCCCTAATGCCATTTAAATATTTTGCGATTTTTTTAAACGTTGACGCAGTTCCTGATAATGGCTCTGTTTCGTTTTCGTTTGGCCACCCTGTATATTATCTTGAAGGTCAATATTAAGGCTGAATTTAGGTTCAAATTGATATGTGTATAATTATGTTTTAGGAAGATAACAAAAAATAGTAACTGTCCTTATACTAATACACATGTCAACCACTCTGGGATCACATGTACATTTTTTTAGAAAAATTCTGTGTAGAGGACTTGTTTTAAAAGGCAAAAAATTAAAAATTACTAGAGTTCCATGTAAATATTACATACAAAATGTAAATAGTTATTATCAAGGGCGAACAACACTGTAATGGATTAAACAATTAAAAAATAATAAAAACTAATAAAGATAAAGAGGACATTAGTGGCGAAGGACTGTTCTTAAAATTTTAATCACATTTTTCTCAAAACAACTTTTTTAAACTTGTACATGCGATAATTTGGAAATAATTTATAGTTGGATTTATTATTTTTTTTACCAAAACATTTCTATAATTCAATCTTTATCAATAAAAATGTGCTTAAATATAATTCAATATATACTTACTAGCATATACCTCTCTTACAATCCAAAAACAATTCATTCATTTACAATTAAAAAAATGCAAACATAGTGGCAATTTTTCAGCCTTTCACATACCTAAAGATGAATATATATGTACTTAGTTTGACATTTTTTATAATAGAAGTTGGGTAATAATATTATAACCTGATTTTTTGGTGGAACAGCAAATGAACAAAAAGCATTTCTTTAATACAATATATAGGATATTAAAAATGTAATAAAACGGGATACATTTAGTTTTCTAAGTTTTTAACTGTAGATATTTTAAATAGAAAATATGATGTAGGTAGAGTACTACTCTAGTTTTATTCAACGATTTTAAGAAAGTAATTTTAAATTAATAAAAATATGAAATATTTTTAAAAAGAGCAGTTATGTATATAGTATAATTCCACTTTGTTTTTTTTCTATGGCGAATATATTGATATGATAATTAGAATTGAGAATTTTTTTTAAATATATCTTTAAATATAAAACAGAACTGTTAAAAAAGGTAAGTACTCAGGTTATTCAAAAAGACGATAGAATAAATTACCTCGTATAGTCATCAAATGTAATATCACAAACAAAATAATAATGGCCATTGAAACTAATTATGTGTAATTTGTAAAATTTTTAAATATTGAAATTAATAATTTAACTTATTTGTCATAGATATATTACTATGAAATCCTAGAACAGTAACAATTCTTTAAATGTTTCTAATTTATTTTACAAGAAAAATCTACAGAAAATTACTTAATTTACAAATTCCAAATACCTACATATTAATTTAATTTATAGTATTTATTTGATTAGGATTTAGTTAAATTTTTTTTCTAAAACGATTTATAACTTTTATTGGTTTATTTTTAACCCATTCTATATTTAACATATTTCGAATAAAAACTATTTATTACACAAATAATTTAATTTTTTTTTGGTGAAAGAGAATATTGATTGGTTGAGTGATCATTCTATTACATTATTGAAACATAATAATTACTATTTGGAATAACTAGATTTTCCTATACAGGTTAGTATAATTAGTATAAAAATGTCAAATTTATAAAATACAAATAAACTTACCTTGTTTAAAACTGGCAACTCTAAATATAATTAAACAAAATTTCTATTTATAAGGACTGAAGTCTAACCACCACCTTGCTCTGTTACTACTTCTCTGCTTATGAATACTCAGCAAAAGATATGGGCATGCTTGACACATTAGCATGATGCAATAATTTTGTTTTTTACCGGTTAATATTTTCCAAATCAAATATTAATTAACGGTGAATTATGTACTCTATAACATTTACGGACAAACTTTCTTTGATTTGTAACTTAATTTTTTATGGTCAATTGAAGCATCAACAACCCTAACCTCACTTATTCTTGCGCATATTTTTATCTGAAATTAGCTCCCTACGTCTCTTCTTCTTTTTATAGTAGTTTTCTAAAAGCCTCAGCGGGTCATTTATTTTCTTGATGATGAGATGATTATTAAATAGCTGTGAAAATAAAGAAATTACATAAGTTCAGTGAAGGAAAGCCATTTCTTTAGGATGTACACAAAAAAGAAAATCATATTGCCACAACTCTATTACCCAGCGGATATAAGAATCATGTATGAAAGTAAGAAAGAAGAAGAATAATAATTTTTCATAATTTTTATTACTTTTGTTTGGAATAGTGGAAAGATAATCAAACAATGTTATCATTATTAATTAAATAACCTATTGATCTTTGATTTGGTTATTCTGTTCAACAATTTAGTTGAAACGGAATGAAAAAGTGATAGGATTATTTAATCATATCCATTTATTTTGTTTTATTTTTGTTAGTTTTTGTGATTATTGGGAATAAAAATTACATATTATTAAATAAATAAAAAAGATTCATTTAAAATACAGTATGGCTTTGAAAGGTTTAAAAGTGTTGGAGTTTTCTGGGTTGTTACCTGTTCCTTACTGTGGTATGGTTCTTGCTGATTTTGGAGCTAATGTAATTCGGATTGATAAAGTAAGAAATATTTGTTTTTATTTAATTTTTGGTTCTAATCGTTTCTGTGATCAATGTATAACTAGGTAATTAGGCTGAATCTATTTTGAATAGATAAAAAGTACTTATTGTTTTATGACATATTCTTTAAAAACGCAGGTATAAGGTACCTATATTTTTAAATGTGGCTTAACAATATCCCTACAGCAATTGCTTAACCAAGCCTATAATTTCTTTTTTCTTATTTAACAATATAGCTGTCATTTTCACCATAAACAAGTTATCGCCATGATCAGAAAATTTTGATATTGCTATTCTCAGCAGCACTCTCTATGTCTAAATTTTCAAAAAGTATCATTTTTTATGTCAAAGAAATACTTTCTTTCTTACTGTAAATCTCACGGTAGTCAACGCAAAACCGAGTTGACCCATTGTTTTTCTTCGCCAGCGCTACTGGAGAGGCCGAAGGATTACCGAAGGACTGTACTAATCCATCCTTTTGAATTATTTTTTCAAATAAAACTATATAAATATATAGAATATATTTGTGTTTTAATTTTAGTACTTAAAACTTTTCACAAACAGTCGTGACTCTTGTCATCCTTGTTCTTTCATTACAATCCTATCTGTATGGGGTGTCATTGAAATGGTATACAAAAATTAGGGGGGTGATAGTACCCCTAAAACTGGTAAAATAAGCTTCTATAATTATGGGTCGTTAAATACTTATTAAGGATTAATTAGGGGCGTTAAAAGAATAAATTAAAAAAAATAGTCATTTTGAAATTATAAGCTTAAAAACGAGATACAACTAAAAGGTCCAGGCTAGCATAAAATTTGCCCCTAAATCAAATGGTGATATCGAAAAATTATTTGTTTAATCGGGAAGAGTAGTTCTTGCAAGGAGCGGTTCATTTATGAATAACTTTTTTGGGGTTGTCTTTTTTACAACGTGGTTTCATTTTTTAAAACTACGTACTTTTTGTTATAAAAAAGATGCTCTTGTTGCAAGTTGCTTAGAGCAAAAAATTATCCAGTTTTTCCATTATAATATCTTTATCTTTCAGTTCTTTCAATTTTTCAACCAAGTTTTGATTGAATTTACTCAGTACTTTATCTTGAATTTTTATGAATCATATGACATATTTTACCATAGTTATCGATATACAGGTTATTTCTAAATACATGCAAATAAAGTTAGGAGATCCCTCGTTGAAAATGATAAATGGTATTTCCTATAAAAAGTAAAAATAAAATAAAGAGATATCACCGCCTAAAGGTCGGATTTAAAACAAAGTTTTTTATTTACTTCTCAAGTTTGAGGTAATATAGAATCGTGTAAAATCTTGAAATTTAGGAAATACGTATATATAAGGATGTGAAATTAACAACACTTATTTTATTTTATATAAGAATTTTTTTTGTTTAAATTTAAAAATGAAAAATATTCGAAATTACTGATTTATTTCTATATGTTTTTATCTGTTGTTTTTTCACATGGAACTAATAGTTTTTAAACAAAAAAAAACAAAATATTTAATAAGTGAAATAATATAATTGATAATGCGAAAACAGAGATGTAAAGAACAAAACATATTATTTTATAATAAATGTTGACAGTTGTTACCCTTAGTCGTAGCACATGTTCTTTACATCTTTATGATTTCACACTTTCAATTATGTTATTTAACGGAATAAACACTAAAAACAATGCCATTAATTCTATGTAAAAAACAACAGATAGAAAACTTAAGAAATAAAACCGGATTTCCGAATATTTTTAATTTTTAAAATTTAAACCCATAAAAAAATTTTAACATAAAGTAAGGGTTATTAATTTCACCCATTTATAATAAATAGCTGATAAATTTTATAGGAAAGAATTTTCATAACTATTAACGATCTTCTAGTGAATTTTTTCGTATGAATTTAGAAATACCCTGTAGGTTACACATTTTTTTAAAATTCATAAATATTTACTTCTATTTTTAAATGTTTTAGATCAAAATATGTATTTAAGTAATTCATCATTAGTAACACACATATGAGGTGTAGCTACAGTACATGAAATTGGGAATTATAAACTTAATGAGACCGGTCTCAGTGGTCGAGTGCGGTGGGAGCCTATATTCGGTCTCGAGGTTCCAGGTTCGAATCCTGGGATAGTTATGAATGTGAGTATATGTCCCGTAAGAATTTTAAAAATTACAAATATAGTGACTGCAACGATCAACTCCCAATATAATAAAAAAAGGCAAAATGAACTGTCACATATTCTGGATGTCCAAGATTCAATGTTACTGTCAACATCACCGATATTTGTGAAGTAGAAAGATAGACCCAGATACAAAACAAATGTATAAAAAACGACCCTTCAACATATAAAATAATAGAACGATATAGCCCAACACACATTTTTAACTGCTTATATACAGTGTCGACAAACGAAAACGAAACAGAGCTATTATCAGGAGCTTCATTTTAGAAAAACACAGGGCATTTCCAGTCTCTTGAAATTTTTTCACTAACTCTAGAACATACTTCCATACTGACCCGCTTATCTTGATATTTTTCAATAAATAACTGAGGCGTTACATTTGCACACTTATTGTTCATAAAATAAAGGAAATTCCGCAATGGAATAAACCATGGTATTTAATTCTCAAAAACGCAATTAAACAAACCTTCGCTTCGATATACGAATCCACTAATTTCACGTTTTTTGTGTGTCCGTATCGTATCCATTTGTCTTTTACAAAGGTGATAAAAAAATTACAAAAACAATGTAAAGCAAGAAAATCAACATTTAAACCAGTGGCGTACTCAATGACCCATGTGTCATTTTCACTATTTTGACAAAAATGAAAAAAATTCCAGTACCTAGTACTTAATGTACTTAAGTACTTAATGTAAATTTTAAAATGTAATTTTTTTAAAAGTATCAGGCCCAATTTTAAAATTTAAAGACTGTTATAAAGAGAATTGAAAGGGCTTTAAAATGATGCCTTATTTGATCCCTAATACCATTTAAATATTTTGGGGTGATTGTTACACTCGCTTGGAGGTGTAAGCAGCGAAGTCGAAAATACCGGAAAAAAGTGTCCTTTGATCAAAAATCGACGGGTCCCTGTGTTTTTCTAAAATGTTGACGCAGTTCCTGATAATGTCTCTGTTTCGTTTGCGTTTGGCCACCCTGTATAATATCTTATATTATTAAAAAGAATTATCGTATCAATAATAAACCAGAGTTTAGTTTACACTTACCACCATTTGGTATAATATTTACCTCAATTCGGTGATTTAATTCTTTGGAGCTAGATCTTTCGTGTGTTACATTTCAAATGGTAGTAAATTGTACCTAACTGATAACCAAATCCAAAATTTCGTTTATTTTCAATTGGAGTAGTATCATTGTTCTAGTTAACAAAAGTTTTACAATAATGGTTTGTGCAAGTATGGATATGATGACAATAATCCACAAGTTTGAGCATGACGCCGTAGGCTCACTAAAGAAAAATTACAAAATTTTAGAAATTTTATTAAACGTCTAAATGGATAAAATAACTTCATACTAACAATATTAAATTACACAAATAGACACTAAAAATATTAAAAATATTGATTTCTTTATATACTTTAAATATATATATATATATATGTATTGCGTTGCATTAATTATATAAATGTATGATATTTATAATTAGTTATAGTGAAACAAATTTTATTGTTGACCGCCAAATTTAAATTTTTTTAAATTGATATTTGAATCACTGGTATAACACGAAATCTTACTCAGGGGTGGTTCAAAAATTTTATTGATTTATCGGAAAGTTGGGTTAGAGTCAACAGTTATTAACGACAGACAAATCAATACGAAAATCAATTTATTGTAAATAAAGAAAAATCTCAATGTGTTTGAAAAGTGCAAAATGCTTAAAGTCAACACTTAAAGGTAAGTGAACAAAATTTTTTTAAAAATGTCTCTAAAGTTATACCATAATTGTTGTCAAAAGAAATTATTATTAACCTCAAATATATGGACGCAACCTTTAAATTAATCTAATATAACAAACGTTAATTATTACATACAATTAAATATGTTGATATCAGAAAAAAATGAAAAATTGTGATGAATTTAAAACACGTGTTTGTTGATAAAGTGGCTTCCTTAATCACAGCTAAAACATATAAATCATTAAAAAATTTCTAAAAAATTGTTTATGAATTATTCATGTTTAAATCAATTTATCAAAGTTATTGAATTAAAGGAAATTTTCTTTCTTACACACACTGAAGTTTGTAATCTTTGGTTATCGGTGCAGAAGTCTTCCAGATGAATTTCCAAATCCGTGGCTGGAACTTGGTAGAAAAATTTCAATCCCCCCAACTGGAGTGTGGCGAAAATTCGATGAGGTTGTGAAAAACTGCAAAACTGCAATTACAATGGCGAAAACTATAATGGCGGACTGTGTATTCGCAAAGCTATTTATAGTAAATTAAAATTTGAAAAATCACCCTATCGGATTTATGTCATAATTGACAAATTTACCCTCTACTGGGTCTTAAATTTAATCGGATCCAATTCCAAAATTATGTGTTAAGTTAAATATTCCTTGACCCTTTACAAAACATAAGTATAACAGGATTTATTAATTCTCAGAAAATTTGGGATCTCTAGATAAATTCTAGCTCATTTAATTATGCTCATGAAAATTTTCATGTGTCAAAATTAATTTTTATTAAATTTTCCAAAATATAAGCTATTTTATGATCATATACAAACTGAATAAGGTTCTTTGAATCTTCTTTAAAGTTTAATTGTGCATTTACTTTTCCCTATACATATATTTTTCCTCAATATTTAGTGTAAAAATTGACATGATTCATACCTTTTTACTTTAAGCACTAATAGTTAATAAATATGGAAAGATTAATAATACTTATCTTGAATTTCCACGGTCTAATGATTATCCAATACATCTAATAAATAGGTTGATTAATAAAAAGGAGGAAAAGGTTGCCGTTAACCTGATCTTTCCGAAACAACCTAAAAATGACGGGTCATACAGAACAATTACATATTTTGGATATATTTCAAACAAAATATCAAAAATTTTATCTCGTATCTTTTTTAGTAAGAAATATTGTAGGTTCATTTATATTAAATGTAAAACCTAAAATTAATAAATTTTCAAAATCGGGTATTTACAAACTAAATTGTCCAGATTGTAACGCCATCTGTCTTGGCCAGACATTAAGAAATTTTAACATACGCTACTGTCAGCACTTACGAGCTTATAGATTAAAACAACTAGATAAGTCACATTACGCAAAACACCTCATTGATACCAAACAAATCTACACTTAATAACATAAAGGAAACAACAGTGGAAGTACTTCATATACGTAATAAGAAAGAAGGATGAAATTTTTTGGAGGAAATAAAGAAACACCTAAAATATCCTCAATATACAGCATTGAATGAACAACTAAACCTGGGAAAATCAATTACCTTAGATCACCTTTTGAACTAAATAATACTAACCAAATATACTTTTAGAAAAAGAAGAATAATGCTTAATAATGATATTGTCAGATACCGAAACCTAGGTAGACTAGAATACATATTAAAACGCTTTGGAAGACTGAAAATTCAAGATAAGTATTATTTATCTTTCCATATTTATTATGAATAATTTCCTTAAAGTAAGCGTTGAAACAATTAATTTAACACTAATTGTTGATCATTCAAGAGTTATACTATATATATTTTGTTTCTCTATGCTCTAATAAAATCCCTATAACTATATCCCATTAATATTTAAGCTTTCCCCTTTTTATTTAATAACTAACTGACATTTTTCTGAATTTTTAGGTACTCCTAGATGAAACAACCCTCTTTCAAGATGCTACCAGGACTCTAATACTCATTGTTAACTATTTTATTTCTTTTTTATATCTCTAACTATATTGCTATCAATTAATACTTTACAATATATATATATATATATATATAATATTTTAATGACTAATTTTTTACGACAAAGATACAGTTATTAAAAGTACAATTTGTATAGACTACGGTTTTTCTTTCTATATTTGCGTAATTATCTGTGACGTTGTAAGTAGATCTTGATTTTATTAAATTTTGCTTTTATGTTGATGGCATAGCTTCTAGCTTCTAGCCCCTGAACGACGGAAACAATGTCTCGCATATAATTCCACAATCGGTAATTTTAAAAATGTAGCAATATGTTTTTTATTGCCTAAATATTCATTCTGTAAATTGTGCAGAAAATAGATGATATACGTGTGGTAGTAGAAATAGTATTATATTGTATTGTATTGTGCTTTGATTTACCTTAGTATTATACTAAATATAAATAAATTTAATCAAATTCATTTGGTGGTCAATGTCTATAAGAATAGTGAGAGATCCTTTTATGTTTAGATTTTAAACAAATAACCCCTTATTAATAAATAATGTTTTTGTTGTAGATCGGTTTTGATACTAATTTAGACTGCCTTGGAAGTGGAAAAAAGTCGATTAGCCTTAATTTGAAACATCCTAAAGCTACTGAAATTGTTAAATTGTTAAGTAGCCAATCCGATGTTCTGATAGAACCTTTTCGAAAAGGTGTTATGGAGAAATTAGGCTTGGGACCTAACGTATTAATGAAAGAAAACCCAAAGCTCATATATGCTAGGCTAACGGGGTATGGTCACAAGGGACCCTTTAGCCCAAATGCAGGTCATGACATAAATTATGTAGCTCTTTCAGGTCTTCTATCATTATTTGGAAGGTAATTATTTAATTTTCACAATAAATTACATATTTATCATGCAAATGTGATCATCTCACAAATTGTCTAATTTTTTTATACAAGGTGGCCTAATTATAATCCCCAAGGAGTGTAGCACCTTAACTAATGGAAGTATCATACAGCACAATAGGCTTGGGATAATTAGAAATCTAACAAGATGTTTACGTTTTCTGAGAAGAATTGCAACAACTTACCCGCATTATGACATTGTTCGTTTTTGATGATAATGAGTTACCAGTGAAACCTAAGACGCAAGGACACGTGTCAAGTAGCTAAAGCAAGTTACTAGTTACTTGCATGGTGTAAACAACTCGATTTAGTTGTGCAAGAAAGAAAAGTTTTCGACTCACATCACATTACGAAAATATAACATTCTCTCTTAGAGCAAGAAGTTTAATTGCAAAATCAGAGTTTCTGAATTATTTGACTAAAGCATGCATATTAAGAAAAGCCTCTGTTTGTTAATTATAATGAATTTGCATTAAAACTTTATTTTGAGAGCATTCACACATTATAACGAATGAATAAAAGTTGTAATTACTTCTTTAATAAGTCTCTTTTTAGGTACGGAGACAATCCTCTTCCTCCCGTTAATGTCTTGGCTGATATTGCTGGTGGTGGTCTTATGTGCACCTTGGGAATATTATTGGCCTTAATAGAAAGAATGAATAGCGGAAAGGGTCAAATAGTCGATTGTACAATGGTAGAAGGTACAGCTTACTTAGGAACTTGGATTTATAGAGGAAAAAATAAAATACCAATTTGGGGAAATGAAAGAGGAAAAAACGTACTAGACGGTGGAACTCATTTTTATGAAGTATATAAGACGAAAGATGGAAAATACATTTCGGTAGGTGCTCTAGAGCCTCAATTTTATCAACAGCTACTTGATGGTAAGTTGGTACCAAATCTATCATATAACTGTAGAACGTCGAATACCTATAAAAAGAGTTTCATCTCATGCTAACTTTTTATGTGAAATAGTCTTTTAAACTGTATTAAATATGACTTCTGCTTGAATAAAGTATGCAAAGGTTAAGATTTAGTTGAATCTCAAGCACTCTATGAAAATATAAGTTCTAAGTTAACTTGTAATTAAATATGACATTTGGTCAAACATAATTTCTTTTCCTTTTAACACTAATTGCTTGAAATTTAGCAATGCTTTGCTTTTTTGTGAAGTTACAAATTTTGGATTTATGGGGATTTACCATTAGTTCCTACTCATTATAACATTTAATTCAGCATGGTTTAAGTGCTCTCTGAAGTTATATATTTTAAAAATCGCTTTTCCATAAGCAATGGATCCTTCGATCTTTAGTAAATTTCTAATTTTGACTGGATGCACTCAGATGGCTGGTATTATTTCCCTTTTGGTTAGTATGTTTAGCATAAATTTTATGAAAGTATTGTTAAAAACCAGAGAGCGTAATTTACACTCGTAATTGTCAGAGGAAGTGAAGCAGATAATGTGAAATAATTAGTAATATTTATTTTAAAAGAAAATTAATTATAATCTAATAAAATAGTTGTGGTGAAATATACAACACACCAACTAACTATGAAAGAAATATTAAGATATACATAAATAATATTGAGAATATGGAAAATGTTTATAAATCACATAAATTATGAAATAATTATTGTTCTATCGCATCAGTCATCGTTTTTATTATAAAAACATATTTGTTTCAAATGTTTGGAATTTTTTCACAGAAAAGGTACTGAATGTCGTATCGTTTCTGTAACTCGAGTTACCCCATGTATAAAACATGACAAATATATTTGACGTACCATATTTTTTTGTTTGCAGAAGTCGCCTACACATTTTCATGTACTCCACATAATCAGTAATACATAACAAAAGTCCAATGGTAGATTTCGTTGTAGAATATACTTGGGCTAGGTAAGATGTTCTTAAATGAGGTTCTGGAACTACAATCACTTCACCGTAGTCACTTGGCATCCATTTATGTATAAAGTTTTTAAATATTGTATTCAGTTATTTCCAAGGAATGTAGCACTCGATCATGGATACTAATAAATCTAAATTGTTGCTTTCCGAATGGAATTGGCAAATAACTTATACATATATGTTTATTTGAGGAATATGGTCTTGTAACATATGTTTCTTTTCACTCTTAATATTGTTACATTACATAATGAACATCTACTTTCAATATATAGGTCCAATACTTAACGTAGACATTCGATAACATACGACATTTTTTATGAGAAGGTAATTTTCGAGACATTCTGAATTGCTACTGCAACAGAACTAAACATTTTATATTATAAAAATATTCCCAGTAGGACTTACTTTTCTTATCTATTTTAATTTGTTTAGGAAATTCTCAAAATTAATCTCAATGCACAAGAGGTGGGTAGTTATTGCTTTTGGAAAATTTTAATCCTTTTTCTAAATAAGAGTCAGGGGGATATGGTCTCTAATCATTTTACCATTAAGAGTTAATGATAACAGTAATTTATACTTAGGTTTGTGAAATGTAAAATTTAATATCAACCAAAGAAACATTATAGTGAACAAAACAGGTTTTATTCTAATAATACAAATAAATAAAAAAATAACATCCACTTTTAATACAACACGTAAGATTCTATCTCCACTTAATCCTCTGGTCCTGGAATATTGCAGGATATTGCGCTCTCTGATTATAAGCAACTTCAATATCTTCAAATGCTGCTAAAGCTACTTTCATAGCCTCTGTTGACTTTAAATTTATTTAACCAATATATACACTGATAGTTGTTCAGAGTATTTCATCTCACTATCCGTCACAATTTAATTGATAAGTATTTTCAACGTTTGCGTTAGAAATGACGATAGATTTATTTTGATATCATTGGGCTTTTTCACCTTGGGTAGGTGTCATATTTTCAATAAGTTCTCCAAGCCACACATGCACTGAAAATTTAGTTGATTTCAAAATCATTGCGAAAATTTTCTTTTAAGGACAGTAAGTTAACATGTGACATTAATCCGATTTGCTTTTGTTGATACACAGTGCTACACTTGCTCATTTGGTACAACTAAAATTTTAATTTCATATAAAATATGTTAACGTTGTATAATAGTAGCATTGTCACATCACAAAAATGAAGCATGGTATTCAGATAACATCAGATTATTTTTAAAAATGAGAATGATTCTATTTTATTGACAATAACATAGAGTAAAAGCATTTAGTAAATTAGTACAAAAATATATAGCATATTTTTGCAAATACTATAAACACGTGTAATTGTTGTTTCTTGAATGGTTAGTTTTAATATTTTCGGGTTGATATCCATAAATATATAAGTCCCCGATTGTTCCTTAATTTTTTTTACGTGTATAATAGGTTTTTATATTAACTTAAATATTTTGGAAACGATATGATAAATCTAATATTTGAAGCTTTTCAGTCTGCTTATTCACTATTGTCAAGTAAATTCACTATATTTTTCCTTGGCCGATGATTTCACTCTGAGATCACTTCTAATTTGACCGTTGGATACATATAAACCACTACACATTAGTGATTGTACATAACACGTTTGACTGGAACCCTTCATTTATTTCCATTTGTATTTTGCTGCAGTTTCACATAATTGGATTTCATCGTTGCTTTGAACGAGACTTTGTAAACTAATAGTTTATTTATTAATTAGTAGACCAGTAGTTTTTGTTGAATTTTATTTCAAGCTGCTTAGACTTGGTGAGGATCTGTTCTCCATGTGAGTTCTTTGTTGATGTGAACAGGTATTTAACATTGTCAGCAGTAAGATTGGTCGTTTAATGTAACTGGTGGAGTACTTCCTCTACATTTTGTAAATATTACTTGTATCGTTTTTGATTCATTAATACTATTTGTGCATATTCTTGATTAGTAATTTATTCTTTGCAAGGGTTGTAGGCATACCGCTGTTACTAGGTTTGTATGGGTTACCATTACTGTTTTATCTTCCGTGAATGAGGCTGTGGTTATGTTTCTGCTTGGGATAAATCAACGTGAACATATCAATTCAATTAACACTGAAGGACTGCCAAAAATGTAAACCCGAAGCACGTGTCCACTTCAATACACTTCCATTCCCCATTACAATCTATCCGATACATGATATCGGATGGTCATAGTGGGAATAACCGGAAATAACGACATCGAGCGGTCGGTCCGTCGTTGGGTGGACTCTTCGGACAAGTGGGATAGTTCCATTCAAATCCATGCAACACAATCCTCCCTATCCGACACCAGGCTGATATCGAGCAAATCCATACAATACTTTTGTTCCTATCCTCACTGCTGACAGCTATGACAGTTTTCAGAGCGCTCTCGAACATTTTAAGGATATTTATTCTATTAAAGGTTTTATAATTTTCTGGAACCTTCAAAAAAACAAGAAAATATATAAATAGGGTGACTAACAGTATGGGTAGTAGTAAAGGATTAATGTACGACTCGAGCGAAGTAGAGTCACTGTTGTTAAACCCACACAAGTGTTACAATATCATAGTATTCTGTGAAAGATTCATTCTTTAATTTGTTAGAGTTTTTTTTAAATCTCGGAAGGCTATGTGATATCGACTTCGTGTCTTCAGATTGTCATATGTCTTATACGTTTTTCAACTATATTTTGTTTAATTACAATTGGATAGTTTAGGGTTAATTTTTAGGTTGTTATGTTTGATGTAGATTTCTGAGAATATTCCTGTGCGAAGATGTTTAAATAATTGAATGTAATTTTCTACGTCTGCTTTTATTTTTAATGAAATAGTGAGGCTTATCAGTTGATCTATTACTCTGTGTAATACAGCCAATTTGTTTTATTGTTGAATAACACTTCAGGTTTAATTTTTTTCAATAATTGTGCTGCTAACAGTAGTCATTACTGGATTGAAATCCGAATATAATCTAGAGTTAATTATATTGCCAGATAATCAGATGCAATGCCTTAGGATAGCGCGGGAACTTTTTTTTTGAAACAAAGTCTATATATTTATTTAAAAAAGATATTTCTTAATTTCAGGCTTAAGTTTAACTGATGAAGAAGCGCCTCAATTTGGAGATTTCGATAAACTAAAGAAATTATTTGCTGAAAAATTTGCAGAAAAAACTAGAGATGAATGGTGCCAAATTTTTGATTCTACTGACGCTTGTGTAGCTCCAGTTTTAACATTGGAGGAAGCTCCACTCCATCATCACAATAAAGAACGAAATTCTTTTACCAGTGTGGAAGACTGTCAAAAGAGTCCCAATCCGCATCCTAGTCTGAGTAGAACACCAGGAGAGACTAATGCTGTCAAACCTTTGCCGAAAACTGGAGAACATACTAAGAACATTTTGATTGCTATGGGTTATTCGCCTCAAACTATACAAAAGTTAGAAAATGAAAAAATAGTTGACTGTTGTAAATTATCTAAGCTGTGATAGTTTTAATATTAATTATAAGGTTGTAAGGTATACATGTAATTTTTGGTGATTTGCCATATTTGTTTTTATTATTATTATATTATTTTATATGATTAAAATGTTAAAAAGTTTTATCATTCTTTAGAGGGTAAACTTATAATCATATATTAATTATATTTTTTAAGAAATCATAAATTTGCAAACAAACATCTTCATATTTTATCCAAAAAGACTAATAATATAATTTTTTTAAATTGCCTTAAAACATTTTGACTGGTGGTGAAGAAGAAATCAAAATTTTAGACTATCCTGGACCGAAAAGTCTTCCAACAGTATCAAAAAATATTTAATAGTTTTTACACATTTAAAGTCAAAATATACGAATTTCTATTATATGCCATGTCCTAATATTACCTTTCAAGTGAAAGTGGTTAAAATAAGTTCAACTAATAGATTTCAATAATCTAATAAATTATGGGCCTTTCCAATTTGAAAAAACAAAATTTGATGTGTCACATTTCTTGGACTTCCCCTACATATTGCAAAAATTGTTTAAACAGAAACCAGTGTTCACTTACACGATGTTGCTTAAAAAATGTTTTGACAAAATATTCTGAATAGAGAGCAGACTGATTATGCCTGTTATTTATTTTAGTCGTCAACGGTGTTTTCTTATGAGTATTCCTTGAACAAATGTTTGGATGACAAGCTGTTTTTCTATTCCTTTTAGTATTTTATTATTTATGTTCTAGCTAGTGCAAGATGGCGATCTGGGGGTCTCGCATTCTACCAAGTTTTTGCACTGTCTCTTGTTCAATGGTTGGTATTCCGTATACGTTCTTTAAAGTTTCTTGGATTGACTTCTCTTTTACAACGAATAACGCAATTGCGCTTCCTTCTGGTATCGATATCAAATTTTCACCTTTCCGGGAGTTCGTTTGTTTCTTTGTACAGCAGATAGTGTTAATATGTGGGTTCCAAGTAGTTTGTTGTTGGGTTATATATCGACGATTCGGCGTTTCAGCTTTTTCTCCCGGCTCTAAGTATTACTTCAAAATCATATGCTGCCGATGTTAATGCCCGATGTGGTAATCTTTCTGGCTCTTTTAGAGGTAGGACCCATGTTAGTTGCCTGTGATTATGGTGAATTATTTTTCGTACAGGTAACATCTGAATGTTCTATTCCGCGTACGACTCCTAACGGTTCTTTTTCTGTCGTTGAGTCGATCATTTTGGCTCCTACTTGCATATACTACGGGTCTTTCTCTGTTTTTTTTTTATCTAATTCAAGAAAAATAAAAAAAAGTAAGTTTTATGTCATTAGTGACGTCTTCAATTTGACTATTGATATATTATTGCTGCCAGTAATTATCTTTTTCTTTTTGTATACTTTCCCTCTGTTGATATGATATTAAGCTTGGTGCTGTGCAGATATGAGCCAGGATCTATTGTTATGCCATGTTTTATTTTAGTTGTGTTGTTTAGTATCTTGTCTTTATCGGTAAACAAGTGGTAGTACATTTTTAGTAACTGCATTAGCATTTCGTTTACATACTCAACTATATTATCTAATTGGAACCCTTCATGTATCCAATTGTGTTTTGAGATATAAAATTTTCTGATGACCTTATCTGGCTTTTCCTCTGAGGCTTTGTCTACTAATATTGAAAGGCTCATTTTATTCACTTTCCTTTTCTTAGTTTTTTCTCTTGCAGTGACATATTAGATTGAGCAGTAGCAGATTCTTATTTGACGAAATATCGCTGTTTAGATTGGCGTCAATATTCCTGGGTTTCACAAGCTATTGTATCTCCTATTAATTGGTGTTAATATTTTCCTGGTGTTCGGACCAACGTCGCTCCTGGAATTATTAACGGATTCTCTAAAATAGTATCAGGGCTGTATCATTCGTGGTATTTTCTACCGTAAATTCCTTTTCTTCTCTTGTGGAGGGTTTTCATCAATTATCTTGTCTTAAGGAACGTTTCTTGTTTTTCTTTTGCGATAGTTTTCTCCTTATACTCTGTTGCTTTTGTCTTATGTTACTTCCTTAGACTTTATTTTCTTTTTTCCTTTATCCTTATATAAGACTACCTAAACGTTCAGTGTCTTCACTGATAATGATATCGTCGCACTCTATAACCTCTATACTGAAATCAAATACCATTTTCTTAGTAGCAATGGCTATTTTTGTCGAACCGAACAATTCAATAGAATGTCCCGTTATCCTTTTTATCCAATTCCCATTTAGGGATTATGGATCTCTTAATAAAGGTATAAACAAATATTTGTTATGGAAAACGGCTTTATCGGTCTTCTAAATATTCTTCCATAAGATTAACATATTTTTATCTTATTGCAGGTTCCTACATCCTTGGAATGCTTTAACTCGTTGGGGTTTCGATTGTTTACTACTTCGCCTCCTTTTGGCTACTACTTTTTCCTCTCATGTTTCCTTATATTTATAAAGTCATAAATATCTTCGTAGTGTCGTCTTCATTTTTAGTTTCTTTTGGCTGAACTTGCTCTAGTGATTTGCTTTAAATATCAACAAAGCGTGTTCAGAGATTGAGGGATTTTCATCGTCTTCAGAGATGAAGTTTTCAAAATTGTTATTTTCATTCTCTAGTTGTTGTTTCAATGAATTTTACAGTTCTTACAATATCCACTTTCCTTTCTGAAGAAATTCGTACACTATACTCTTTGGATTCTTGAGGATATCCAACAAAAATTTCTTCTTTACCAGGCGAATCAAATTTTCCTTTATTGGGATCCTTATTTAGGCAATACACTTTATATCAGGTTTCTTACCATTCCAAATTTATTAATATCGTTACAATAATGAAATGTAGCACCATTGTTCAAACATCAATTGAAGTTACTTACAAAAGTATCCATTTGTAAAACATTCAAAGTTTATTCTTCGGTTAACTTGACAGAATATTTCTTCGCCTTACAATCAACAGCTTTATGATGAATTTTTCGACATTTGTGACATCGAAATTTAAAACTACTGTCACCTGAATTGCCTTGGTTACCATTATTTACATTCTTGACATTTTTACTATCTTTACACTCCTTAAAATCAAATTGCTTTTGATTGGACTGCTTCCCAAACATCGCATTTTGGATCAAGCATACATTGTTTTGTCTAGCAATGCTTTCTTCAATGATTTTTACATGGAGAGTTTCAGGCGAAGGTAATTCGTCATGAGTTTCGATTGCACATCTAAAATTCTCGTAACTACTTGGTAGGCTATATAAAAACATAATTGCTAATAAATCTGAATTAATTTTCACATGTGGTGCAAAGCACAAGTCAAGCGATTGCCAAAAACCAAAGAATACACCAGCCAAATGTGCTCTCTGTGAAGGAGAGCACACAGCGAATTATAAAGGGTGCACTGTATATAGAAACTTACAGCAGGCGAGAGGAAAACCAAATAGTAGAGAACCAGGACACATTACCACTCAACCAGCTATTAATTTCCACATGAATCAAGCAAGCGCTCAACAAACAGCTTACAGCAGACCAACATACGCAAATGTAACAAGCAACTTGAACGTCAACAACCAATCCTTGGATCTAGGAGCCCAAATGAATATATTCCTGAATGAATTTAAGTCAATGTTTATGCAGCTTATTAATCAAAATAGCATGATTCTAAATATGCTTACTGCAGTAATAAATAATAACCCCAGAAATGGAAACTAAATCAATTCGAATCGCCGAGTGGAACGCCAATGGTTTATTAAACCACAAAGACGAAGTAATAAATTTTTTACAGTACAACAAAATAGACGTCCTCCTTATCGCAGAGACGCACTTTACTGAAAGATCAATGTTAAAAATTCCGAACTATTCAATATACCATACTCCCCATCCTGATGGAACAGCTCACGCTGGAGCGGCAATAATTATTCGCACTGCTATTCCGAATTATGAACTACCCCCGTTTCAAACAACCAAATTGCAAGCTACCGGTGTCCAAATTTCTGCACGTCCATGGTCATTTAATATAGCAGCAATGTACAGTCCACCTAGACATAGAATCGATACAGAAGAATATGAAAATTTCCTCAGCCATCTAAGTGGAAAATTTATTGTTGGCGGTGACTGGAACGCAAAGCACACCGACTGGGGATCTCGGCTAATTACTCCTAAAGGAAGAACCCTACGGCAAGCTATGCTTAACAAAAACTGTACCTATTTATCAACAGGCCAACCAACATATTGGCCTTCCGATCCCGCGAGATTACCCGATTTACTAGACTTCTTTGTTCTTAAAGGAATCTCTGCAAATTACGTCAACATTGAAGCCAATTGGGACCTCACAACTGACCACACCCCAATAATAGCAACACTTAGTACCCACATAATTCATCGACCTAAACCTCCTAGACTTACTTCTACGAAAACTGACTGGTGTCTTTTTAGACATAACCTTCACGAAAACCTAAATCTAAATATTAAACTAAAAGAACCTGATGACATCGATAATGCTGTAGACTATTTTACACGTATGATACAAGATGCGGCATATAAAGCTACACCAAACGAAGCTACGCCGAGAAGTCCAGAAAATAACATTCCGTTACATATACGTGAGCTAGTTGCAGAAAAACGAAGAGCTAGAGGTAGATGGCAGAGAAGTCGAAACCAATTAGACCGAGTTGAATACAATAGACTAGCCCAACAGTTAAAAAGAGTTCTCAAAGATATCCGCAATGCTTCCTTTCAGACATACATAACCAATCTCTCTAAAGAAGATCATTCTTTGTGGAAAGCGACAAAAAATATTAAAAGACCAATGGTCCACATTCCACCAATAAGAAGAAATGACAATAGTTGGAGTAAAACTGACAAAGAGAAAGCAACAACATTTGCAGAACATCTTTCACAAGTGTTTGACACACCACAACCACAGCACAATAATCTTAACAACGATGAATATGTGACAGATTTTCTTAACAGTCCGTGTCCTATGATGCTACCTATTAAGGCGTGTTCACCTTTAGAAGTTAGACTGGAAATTCAAAGAAGTAACAGTCATAAAGCACCTGGTTTCGATCTGATAACTAATGAAATACTAAAACAATTGCCGAAAAAAGCCCTGGTTTTGTTAACTACTATTTACAACAGCATTTTTAGATTGACATACTTTCCAATAACATGGAAGTTTGCACAGATAATACTAATTCACAAGCCTGGCAAACCACCAAACAGAGTCACATCATATAGACCAATAAGCTTGCTACCCAGTATGTCAAAAATTTTTGAAAGAATCTTGCTTAACAGAATTGAAGAAGAAGCAAATATTACCAACACAATTCCGATACATCAGTTTGGGTTTAGAGCTAGCCACTCGACTATACAAAAAGTGCACAGAATTGTAAACAAAATTAATGTCTGTTTAGAAGAAAAGAAAGTATGCACGGCTGCATTTTTAGATATCGAACAAGCCTTCGACAAAGTGTGGCATGACGGTCTCCTGTATAAACTTAAAATGATCCTTCCCACACCCCACTACCTGATCCTTAAATCATACCTTGCAGAGCGCTCCTTCCAAACAAAATTTAATCTAGAACTATCACAACACCATCCAATCAAATCTGGAGTGCCCCAAGGTAGTGTTTTAGGACCCCTGCTTTATTTAATTTTCACCGCTGATATCCCTACTACGGCAAATACTACACTAGCAACTTTCGCAGATGACACTGGGGTCATATCTATCCACAAATCTCCTCAAACAGCAACCCAGCATCTCCAGGATCATCTAGATCTGATACAAACATGGATGAAAAACTGGAGAATTAAAGTGAACCAAACCAAATCAGCTCAAGTAACTTTCACTAACCGGAGAGTAGTTTGCCCTAATGTAACAATTAATGATGTGCCATTATCAGTAAGTGATCAAGTTAAATATTTGGGAATTACACTTGACCAGAAACTGACATGGAGACCGCATATAGCAGCAAAGAAAGAGCAAATCAACATTAAACTGAGGCAAATGAACTGGCTTATCGGTAAAAAATCACAGCTCTCTACCGAAAACAAACTCATTCTATATAAATGTATTATTAAACCTATATGGACATATGGCATATCACTATGGGGATGCGCAAAAAAGTCAAACAAACATGTGATCCAACGAGTACAATCAAAAATCCTAAGGACGATATTCAAAGCACCCTGCACGATGACGCTGGAATACCATTCATTGAAGATGAAATACGACGACTAACCTCGAACTACCTCGATAGCCTGGAAGATCATCCAAATGAAGACGCCAGCAACCTAATTGTTCCGCCAGAAATCATACGAAGACTAAACAGACACTGGCCAACAGACTTGTTAAATATAAATATAATAAGGAAGTGTTATCAATGGATAACTTCTTCCCCCAAATGTAAACTACAATCCGATTTACTTATAGCTTAATACATATAGCTGATTGTAAATTTACTTGATTACTAATAAAAAAAAAAAAAAAAAAAAAAAATTTTCACATCCATCTCACTCAACTTAGCGACTGCGTTAAAAAACTTTATGTGTACTCGCACCTCTTCCCCTTCATTCATACGCTGAAGTGTAAGTTGTTTAAGTTGAGTCGCCTTTCTTGCTGGACCTTTCGATGCATAAATGCTCTCTAACTTGAAACAGAATTCACGGAAACTGGTACATCCTTTGATGTGCTTCAAGTCCGTTGGATTAATTGATAAAATTAGATCGGACTTAGCCTTGTTATAATTTCTAATCCGAGTGTCCAAATCAATTCTGGACGCTCCATCACCAGTTACTAGTAATGGTTTCTTGCATTCACCACTAACTTACGGCCAAGCGTCGTTCTTGACAAGTAATGCTTCAAATTCCATCTTCCAAGTGTCATAATTCTGGTTGTTAAGAGATTCAATTCTATAAACGTTGCTTCCGTTCATTTTACCGCAACCAGCTCGCGTTTTTCGTCATTCTTGATTTTAGTTGCTTGTATCTGGGCCCATAACCTGTCAGATATTCTTGAGTAGCGAAGATTGGTGCAACTATAATAAAAGAAACTATTCACGAATGAACATTTAATTCAACGACAGTGACAACTATATAATTCAATATGACAAGTACATTTATATTTATACAGGGCGATTAGCAACATGGAGGTACTATTATTATATCTCCCTGTTTTTGTTTTGAAGTTATTTTCTCTGTTTGTGGAGGTACTTTAGTTATATTTTACTGTTTTTGCTTTGAAGTTATTTTCTTTGTTTGTGGAGACAATTTTGTTATATTTCCATGTTTTTCTATGAAGCTATTTTCTCTGTTTGTGGAAGGACTTTTTTATATTTCCATGTTTTTGGTTCAAGTTATTTTCTATGTTTCTGGAGGGACTTTTCTTATTTTTCTCTGTTTTTGGTTAGAGTTGTTTTTTTTGTTTGTGGAGGTACTTTTATTATATTTCGCTGTTTTTAGTTCAATTTATTTTCGCTCTTTCTGAATGGACTTTTTGGTTCAAATTATTTTCTCTCTTACTAGAGTGACTTTTCTTATATTTCCCTCTTTTTGGTTCAAATTATTTTCTCTGTTTCTGGAGGGACTTTTCTTATTTTTCCCTGTTTTTGGTTAGAGTTATTTTCTCTGTTTGTGGAAGGACATTTCTCATATTTCCCTGTTTTTGGTTGAAGATATTTTCTTAGTTTCTGGAAGAACTTTTCTTGTTTTTTCCTGTTTTTGGTTAGAGTTATTTTCTCTGTTTGTGGTGGGACTCTTGTTATATTTCCCTGTTTTTGGTTCAAGTTATTTTCTATTCTGGAGGGAGTATTCTTATTTTTCTCTGTTTTTGCTTAGAATTATTTTCTCTATTTGTGGAGGTACTTTTGTTATATTTCCCTGTGTTTGGTTAGATTTATTTATTCTTTTTATGGAGGTACTTTTGTTTTATTTCGCTGTTTTTGGTTTCTTATTTTCTCTGTTTGTGGAGAGACTTTTTTTTATAGTTCCCCTGTTTTTGGATGAATATGTTTTCTCAGTTTGTAGGGAATATTTTCTTGTTTTTCCCTGTTTTTGGTTAGAGTTATTTTCTCTGTTTGTCGAGGTACTTTTGTTATTTGTCCCTGTTTTTGGTTGAAGATATTTTCTCAGTTTCTTGAAGAACTTTTCTTAAAGGATCCAACATAATTGATATTGTGTGTTTCAAAAATGAAAGAAATGTGTTAATAGATATTTAAACATACATACAGTTCCTTTATAAAATTGTAATTTAACATCACAATTTCGGCTTTAAATCACTCTTTGCTATAATAGTGTTCAATGTTTTTATTTAATATATAATTTAATATATATATATATATATATATATATATATATATAAGTGCGTGTTCTAATTTTAAATAAACATTTCTGGTAAGGTGCGTTTTTATTTTATATTGCCATTATTTAAAACTGTTTACATAATATACTGGATCGTGACTTTCATTTCATTCAATCAGTAATAGCAACCCCTTGGCGAACGATAAATTATAGCTCTTACCAAATTCCAACTCTAAAATATAAACTTTTAACAGCCGATTGCAAAACTTTCTCTTTCCAGGCGCTAGGTAATGCGTCAGCGCGACTTTAATTTCGGGACTTTTATGATGATTCCGAAAGTGAGAACATAGCAATTTCTGAATTAACTATTGCAAAGATTGACGAGCTGCTCCGCCGAAATTAAATCGGCAGACCGTGTAAAACTAGGGTTTGGGAAGTTTCGGGGGCCGGGGTGGCACAACGAGAGAGATATTCGCCACTGATGTGGCAGCAGACTGTACCGGCTAAATTGGTTTGTGTGTTTTTATGACTGTGTTTTAGTGCCGGGCCCGCGCGCGTCTTGGATTGCGATTGGGTTAGCAGGACTCTGCGAGGGACGGTGTCACACATTAAAGAAATTTAGCTTCAGTTGCAAACTTCCAACTGATTTCCTATTGTAAACAATATAAGCTTATCAAATATGTGTTACAAAAACAATCTATTTTTTATAAAAAAAATCTTTATAATAATAGGAGGTCTTTTTTATCAATTTTTGAAACCACCGAATCTTTAAATTTTGCACTAAATAAGTATTATTCGGAAATCCTGAAAAGAAAAATATGGTTATTTTTACCCTATCAAATCAATAACGTCATATTGACTCTAATGTGGTCTCCTATATTATTAATATTTTTAATGATGCTAATTATATTAATGAAAATGTTAATTTGGTGCTAGTCAGTAGTTAGATTTGTTTCACTCGGCCATCTCCAAAAAGGGAATTTGTCTTTAAACAAATTTTAAGAATCTGGATTAACATTTTTGAATAATCTCAAGAAGTAATCACCAGGGTTAGTTTATTCCATTAGTTTATTGGAAAACATCTGTCTTAGTACCACGAGGCTTGGCTACATTAACCAATTAGTTGCAATCAATTAATAAGTGATAAATGTTTAATAATCTAGTTCCTAACAATAATTTTATCGAATTTTTATTGTAGAGTAACTAATTTATTTTATTTTATTTGCATTTGAGTACAGAAAAAGCCGACACTTGTAATTTGAATTTTTGTATTTAGGGTTTTTTACCTCGTCAGAGTTTTTTTAACTTTGTCAAATATTGGTGTTGGATTTTGAGATTCCTTTTTTGAATTTTCATAATTCCTATTCTATTTTGTGCTGTAATATTAGTGGTTCACACGCTTGGCTTGGTTCTTAAAAGTTCGCTGGAAATCAAGCCAAGCTTTTGCAAAATCAAGTCAAGCTTAAATATTAGCCTAGCTAAGCTTTTTCCAAAAAAAGCTTTTTTTAAGTTTTCAAGTTTTTTAAAATATTATCTATACTAAGGTGTATTTCCTGGCAATCAGTCAGTGGACCATAATTTTTACGAAAAGAACCCATCTGATGTTTGTATATTTTAAGATAAAGGTAATTTATTCAATATGAATAAAGAAAGTACAATTCTGGACAATGGCAGCTGATACGTGCCCTTTTTTGGAAGACACTAATAAGCACCCAATGCATTAATCACTTGTTTTCTAAGCGACGCGCAACCATTGATTCTGGACAACAAATACAATATTTTTGTCTAGAACTCCAGAAAATTATAATATTAACTCAGAAAAACAATTTAATTCCCAAACTAGAAGATATGTCTTGTCCAACCCAACTATTCCGACACATTAAACACTTTATAGATTCGCCATTTAATCTGTTGCGTAATTTGGTAACGAAAAAGACCTCTCTACAGATGCAAAAGTTGCAAGAAGAGATAATAAGTCCTTTGCCATTTCGGATAAATTTGAGAAAACTTTTCGTGACGTCACCACCAGTTAAGCATATCTTCGAAGTCTTCAACCCTCGGTATCTCTAAGTATTTATCAATTTCGTACCACCAAGCTTCAGTAATGGTGATTTTGAAATACACTTAAGAAATATGTAACAAATTCATCATTATCGATGTTTTCAGTGTTAATGGAAGTATTGAAATCAGTTTTTTCAGGCTTATCGTTATTTAAACAGTAGTAAATGCGTTTGTGTAGGTTCTCAAATTTTTCAACGGCCTATCTTTCTAAACTTTTTCCCCAATTAGTAGTTGAGAAAATATCGACCTTTTGTCGTAGATTACCCAACATATCCAGTTTGTCTTATCATATTGTTTTAATATTTTATCACGTGTACCTTGAACCGCCAATACTAATGTTTCATCAGTGTTGTTTTCGTCAATTTTTTTGTCAAGTCACCACCCCATTTTTCATATTTGTCTAGTAATAAGTTAATTCGTATTACTTTAATTGATGAAATACATTTTTCTGCTTCCAAAGTTATTGAAAGTTTATTGAAACCTCTTAAATAATTGCAAACTCATTGAATACGAATCTTTTCAATATTTGTGACTCTTCTAAATTTTTTATTTTAAATCGTCCGTAGTGTCACATACGACGTTATCGGCATTTTTTAAATTTGGACCTCAAGGTAACATATTAAAAGAGTAGTTTCATTTAGTATTAACATCTAATTTCAGCGTTTTCATCTTATAGTCATTTAAGGTCCCACAAAATTATTCCAATTTATTTTTTCAGATTTTCAAATTTTCTTCACAATATTTTTAATTTTTTTAATAGTTGAATTGCACTGAACTTCACACTCTACATAATTAACCCATTATGCTGTTATGTTTATAATATAGGCAAAAGGGACAAAACGCTATATCGTCATATTTCCCATTTAAGTTTGCTAACTCTACGGCAAAATAAAGTTGCTGTTTCTATTATCTCTTGTTACACATTGAATGCTATTGTTTAAGTTATAAAAGTGTAAAGTGCTATGAATCATCCTGTAAAATGATTAATTAAAGAATAAGTCTCCTTTATTTATTTGTTCTGCTATTTAATTAAGATTGAAACAACAGAAAAAGTTGTTCTAAGAATCAAATATTAAAAGTGGAGGTTTAAGCAAGTTTCTGAAATATGTGAAAACTTTATTGAGTGCTTCTTTATTCTAGTAAGAAATATGATTAATGAATTTTTGAGAAATAATTCGTCATAATGAAAAATTTCGACAAATTACTATAGTATCGAAAAGATCTCAAGAAGACAATTGAATAAAAATCATGTTGCAAAATCTTAAGAAAAATCTGAACTTTATAAAAAATATTTGATATATAACCGATGTCATTTTTCCTTGCTAAGTAATATCGGAGATAATATTTAGGAGTGTTATGTAAAAATAAATGTAGCCAAAATGTTAGGACTAAATTGTGGTTCACTTACTTTTTTAACAATTTAAGTTTATTTTGAACGTATGGAATAATTTAAAAAAACTAGTATCTCGCAATTGTTTACACCAGAAATTTGAACCAGAAAATTTCTTCCTAGAAATGTATTTACTCAAATTTAAAAAAGTTATAGGAAAGGAACAATTCCAACAACTATCTTATTTTGTAAAATGCTTAAAAAAATTTCCAGAAAATACCAGGGTACCAATTTTATGAAATATTTGAATATAATTTTATTAATTACTTTGAATAAATTTAAAAACGCAAATCTATTATTTAAGGTGTTGAGTGAAACGATTTTCTTTATAATGGTTTAAATTAAAGTTAAAAAGTCCGGAAGGCAATTGTTTAAATTATGTATGTAGATAGGTATCTTCTTTAAAAAAGAGAAACATACAAATGTTTTTTGTTTTTATATGACATATTTATTGTAGTAAATGTACAACACTAACAATTTAACAATTGTATTCACTCTGTGATATATTTTAAATATTAATTTTTTTTTAGAAAATGTATTTAGTAAAATTTAGTTACTCTTATGAAAACTGATGTCTGGTACTGCAATCTTAATACAACATTGTTTGGATTTGAAACATTTCTGCCACAATCTTACACTTATTTAAGACCACTTAGCATTCGGTAAAATCTGTCAGCAACGGAAACACAGCACTCATATACAGAATATTTTAAATTCATCCGAAACAAATTAGGAAAGTATTCCTCATTGAAAGTAATTAGTAATCTTTCTTACAAAAAAAATTTAGTGTAGAAGCTTAAAATTTTAGAGATGAAATATACGCACTCAATAACCCAATAATATATGGTAGCATAAAAAAGCATTTTGACGAATTTGAAGTGTTAGCAGAATTTGATAATTTTTTTAGCTGTATAATCCTGACTGAATTCTGGAACAAGTGAGAAAATGGTTTTTGTGACCTGAAAAATTATAAAAAGGTAGTAAATACTTCTAAACTAAATCAAAATGAGGGGAATTGCTATTTTTAAAAAAAATGTAACGTACGAACTATAAGAACATTAAAATTTTTCTACTATGATAAAAATAAAGACCACGGATAATTTCTCCAAAATGTTTCTTTTAAAATTTACTTTAACATAGGCTCCTAAAATTAATGTGAGAAGTGATTAGTACAAATTCATAATTGGGGAAAAGTATATAACCACGAAGATCCAGAAATTTGTCTTAATAATATTGTTATTACTTTTAAATCGGCGATTCAATTGTCTAGATATAACGTAGAATTAAACAAATTCATAAAAAAGAAACCATGGATCAGTCAAAGACTTATTTAACTGTTTCTACCCTTACACTGTTGAATCTATCCATAATAAATATAAAAGATAAACTATTCTCATGTATATACTTGATTTACCATTATGAACATTCGAACCAGTCACTATCTGGCGATACATATATACAGTGTGTTTTTTATTGTAATCTTACGTTCTAGGTTATTTTCTTTCAATAAATATATGAACAAATTTAAATATTATTGGGAGGGTTTATTTAACCCACTACGTAACTTGGTTATTGGAAATTAAAGAGGCTGAGGAAAAACAATAACAAATTATTTATCGAATGAAAACAACTAGTAAAAATATAAGGATAACTAAATCGAGTCTTTCATAGATTTACTTTCTTGAATGAACTTTCGAAAAATATAGTGTATTCAATGAAATAGAAGGGTACGACTGTACTGCGGTATATTTCGATTTTTATTCGGAGAACGTACAATTGGGTTCAAAAGTTGACGTATTAGAGATATTTTTATATTTCCTAAAATAACGAAAAATATAATTTTATTTCTTAAATATTATAAATAATTATATAATATATTATATTAAAAGGCAGGATCACCACGAAAAATCACATCGTACAAATTGAACCCTAGTTGACGAGTAAATGAAAAAAAAAATGATATATTTGATTAGGAAAAGTATCAAAGGTTTTTTTGATCAATAAATAGAAACCTACGAAAAATATAAGATAGGTATGACATTGGCTAAAAATCGACAAAAAATGCATTATTCCCAAATATAAATACAGGCGTTATTTATGAAAATACTAGTAAGATAAGGACAAACTTAAACTTAACTTTACACGGTTGAATAATTACATATTTACTGAAATATTTCGAATCCAACATAAAGAGGTTAAAAATCATATTTAGTATAAGAAAAAACACATAATAATTATATTTCTCTTGGTGATAATTGATACTATTAATCAAAGAAATATGCTGTTTCCTAATTAAATCGACGTTGTAGTTTTTACCATTTCCAAAATGACAATATTAAAATTTTGTTGATTAGACAACTTAAGTCAAAAATAATGTTTGGACATTAAAGTTAGAGTGGATAAAGAAATTTCTTACCTACGCGTCGAACGCTGCTCTAGGGTAAATTAAAGTTCGAAGACTTCCATGGCCAGAGTGTATCTAAAAATTACTGCTTCCAGAGGACCGTGTCGTTTTTGAGATATATCTCAACATTTGCTGTCTGTCATAAGCGGTTTCTTCAGGAGATGAATGTGCTTGGTAACTCAACTACTCGACGTAGCCAGAGACGACACATATGTCACCTCTTGAAGAAAACTGTTTATGATAGCGACGAAACGTTGAGAAATATCTCACAAATGACGCGGTCCTCCGAAAGCAATAATTCTTTCAGATATATTTTGCTTCTGGCTATATTTAGTAGTTGACTTACCATGCACATCTCACTGCTTGAACAAGCCGCTTATGAGAAACTTCGAGAAATTTCTCAAAAATGACGCAAACAGTAAATTACCCTGTGAGGCAACAAACCGTTGGGTTAAATTTGGTCAATTATTAGAAAAACTTATTTGCCGATATTCATTTTTTCATTTTCAATACCCATTATATTGGAAGAGAGAAACTTTTTTTTGTTTAAGCGGTATATTTCACATTGGAATGCACTCATTTCGTCCATGGCCTATTATTATCGAGGTAGACTGTATAGAGACTAACAATCAATAAGAAAATACAAATGTAAGATTTGGGTTGCATAAACTTCTTCAAATTATAGAGTTACTGATATAAAAATATAAGGATATAGTTAATTGGAAACATTTTGGCAATATGATATATTTAGAGAGTAATTGGGTATAAGTACAAAGCACTCTTTATGACAGTTTTCATGAGACTTGTATATTGAAAAGGTACATAAGTTGCCACTATTTACCTGTTAATTATGGTATACAAATTTATCGCCCAGATAAAATCAATAGTAGTAGATCACTTCTAAACTAGCCTTGATAGTAAGTAAATAGTTTAATTGGGTCGGCAAAATAGGCCTAGTGGGGCCGTCCGTTCAAGAAGGGCAGATATCTCAGTCCCTGTAAATGGTTGTGCCCCAGGGGATTATACGTTATATCGTCTTAGCCTGGCATCCACCTTCAAGTTTCACTTTGCAGTATATCGTTTTAATAGGTCATAACAGGGATGTATTTGGAATGTGATTCTGTTACAAATATAAAAAATATCGCACTAGCATAAATTTATTTTATAAATATGTTTACGAAAACTATATGATAAACTACATTATGGTGATGAACAGAATATTAAAACAAATCATAAATTAGGAAAGATAGAAATCTGGAACCTGAAAAATGGAAGTAATGCGTTAATTATTATAAGATTTATACAATGTAACCTATAAATTTTACAATAATTTCGCAACCTATCTTAGCATTTTGTTGAGGTTCTTAAGAAATAAAAGAAAGGATATTTGCATTCCTATGTCAAGCCTGGCGTTGAATAATCATATTTTGACCTCATGTACAGTTGTAAACAGTTCAGAAATACTGTCGTCTCGGTTAAGGCACATTTCCATTATTCACTATTCTAAAAATTGAACTAATGGTATAAAAATTCCGATCGTATATTGTGGTTTCATCTATTATCGACTTATTAGTCAATATAAAATCGAAAATATTTATTCCATCAATCGTGGTAAGGTAAACAGCTGTGGTGTCAAACTCACTTCTTAACATAGGCCTTGTAGTGCACAAGATGATTTACCCAGAGCTTTACTGTTGTTTTTATTCATTTTGGGAAATACTTTACATTTGAACTATTATTCCACCTTTTGTACTACTAGGATGATTTGGACAACAAATGTTATGTCGGGGTAGGTTTTACGAACGATGAGTTATGATAGGTCAGCCTGGATTGAAATGTGTGAATATGGAAAGGGATCAGGTGGCAGTTTGGCGGCCATTGTTACTGTTACTTCCATGTGGGCAGAATTTGATAACGTAGTTAAGAGCGGAAAATTTTGAAAGGTTCTGTTTAACCTTCTGCATTTGAGCAGGATAATTCTTTCCGGTACTTTTTCGACTTCGGAACTATTGAGTTTGGTCGTTTCTTCTTGGGAGTTCACAAAGTTACACTTCTTTAAGGATTTTGAGGGTTTTCTATTTGTTCGACACGCACTTGTATCTGGTAGCTGCAAAAAGCGATCATCGGGGAAAAATTACTGTGTAATATTTCACGCCACATTTTGTGTCTGGTTTGCACTAACCATTATCTTTTCCTTCTGTAACCTACTGAGAGCTCATTCGTTAACTAATCGCTTTTTATCTCTCTCTTTTAGGTTTTTTTTGTATTGGAATTTTGTTTACGACTTAGTTTTTACATTACATGGTTTTTTGCGGCCTGTGAAAATTGCTTTTGCTACTGGTACGACCTTCGTTTGACCTATTTAGTCAAGATCGCCAAACCAGAAACCTGTTATCTGCAGTTGGGTATAGAAAACAATTTTGAACCTTAACCTTGGATATTAGGGTACTGTTGAACTATAATTTACTTATTATTAAGGACATTAGGAAAGTCTATCATTGAAAAATAATTTAGTAAATGTAAGTTGCCTTTTGAAGCATTTTCAGAAAATTTGAGCTATCAATGTAAAACCATTGAGCATTTAAGATTTGTAGACATGAGTGAGCTCATTTTCTAGTTAGAGGAGTGCTTTGGAAAAGTCGTAGAAGCTCTTTGAAGATTTTTGTTATAATATGTTATAATATGTATTTGTACTAACTTATTTATATTTTATGTTTTACTAGTAACAAATAAATTCTTCATTTAAGTTAAATAAAGTTGAAACTATAGGGCTCTGTATAACATTCATAAATATTTGTCTAGAAGTGTCAGTATAAAATCGAAAAAGGTACACTCTGAAGAGTGATTCTTGTTTTCTTGTTGGTTTTCCGAACTTAATTTTGTTAAATCTTCCATTTGTAGAAAATTAATTATTTATTATTAATTTAACTCTTATAATTGTAAATTTATCATTTGTTTTATATTTTATACAGCATTAGAAGGTCTTATGTACTGAGTCTATTAAGTAAATCAATTCATTAATTAAATTTATCAATTATTTGGAACAGTTATAGGTTTATTTATTTTTTGTGTATGTGGTAGTACTTGAGTCTTGGCCAGTCACTTGTAGATTGGTGGACTGGTAGTTATTTCTGGGTGGGTATTTCATCTCACCCTACTGGCGCCTCTTTACCACATCATTTTGAAATAGGACCACACCCAACCCCGGCCCAGACAGTTAGTCGCGGTGAATACCCCAATTGTCCTAAGAAAATTGGACTGAAATACCACACATCAAGTTTAAATTGTAATTCATTGTAGATTGTTAAATTTGCGTTGTAATAAGACTTGGTTAAACAAAGGGGTTTTAATAGTTCTACTGATTTATAGAATTGTTTTTGTGACAAATTTGAGAAAAAAGTTTTTGTATTATAATTAGCCAAACGAAAATAGCTAAAAAAAATGTTTAGGTCCGAAGTCTACCGCTAAATGTCCCAATCTGTTGATTCTCAAGAACAAGAAAAGGAAAAATGATTCACAAGTATTTTTTATCAGAAGAAGAATACAGCTGATAACGAAGTTCTGCTAAATATCCAACTAAAAACGAAACAGATCATCAAATATCTTGAAGACATTTTTTTGTGAAAAAGGTACTAAAAACTAAAATCTACTATTGAAATAACCCCTATCAACTACATAAATAAAATAAAATTCAAAAAATTACAGTCAACAAAAATTAAAAATCTCTTACATTAAAAATTACCCTTTACCTACAAATCTATATGAAGATGTGGCCCATTTAGCCACGAAATTGGTAATTATATCCTCTTTTTCTATGGAAAAATAAAAACTTAGACTGTGAGACTAAATGACTTATTTCTCCCAATTTTCCTTTCATTAATCTATACTCAAAGATGGCAACAACAACCAATTTAAACATATTTTAATAGAAGTTGAGTTCCATCTATATGGGGCCATCTAAATCCGGCGGCATACTTATATTTTTGTTAGAAAAATCGCTAATAAAATTTCTGGATTTTTGACTATGAAAAAATATTCGTCCTTACCTCTAGACTCCATACTTGAAAGTCATATTTATTTTCACACAGTTATGAGAGCGTTATTTACTGGATAAATATAAAAGATTAATTTTATTTATCTTGAATTTCCACAGTATTCCAAAGCTTTTTTTTAATATCTAATTGCATTGCTAACAGTGATAGAAGATTGAAAAATTTCTAATATATACTTGACTTCCCAGCGAAACTTAAGTCACAGAAAAAGTATTTAAGAAAAACCTTGGAAGGCTCTGGAATTTCAAGGTAAGTATAATTTATCTTTTATATTTACTATGGATACATTATATGAAGTAAGGGTTGAAACAGTTAATTTAGTTCTTTACTTGCACAATTTTCTAGAGTTGCATTGCCTGTAGGTTACTCCTCTAAAAAAGCGTAACTAATCAAACGACGTAAATTTGAAATGCAATTTTATTTGATTAGGTTTAATGGGTGTTTATTTACTATTTAAGGACTTTTGTTTCAAGTTTTGTTTTGTGGCAGATATTTAAGCTTATATTGCTTAGGACTATTCCATTTAAAATATAAATCCGATTTGATTATAAAATGGTAAAATATATTTTAAAATAATTTATGTGAGTCTCCTTTTGCGAATCACTATGACGGTATTTAGATATCCTCATTGTTGCCTGCAAGTAAATAATGTGATTTAGAAAAATGCAGTCCATTCAATCAATTCAATTGGTTTTGTTAGTTACAATTTTGAAAAAAAATTGATAAGTGATATGAATATAATTAGTGTTTTTTTTTTGTATAAAAATTGTTCATTTACACAAAAGTATTCTTTATTGAAACCTAGTATTATTTGAAAAATAAGTCAATTATAAATGTAAAAGATAAAATATACTTATCTTAAAATTCCAGGATTTTCCAAAAACCTTTTAAATATGTCAATATTAATTTTGATGTTTAATGAATTTGTTAAAAATAAATTTTGTATATTGTATTTTGTATACCGAATATCTAAACCAGATCAGTCAAAGTCAAATGGCTCATACTCAAATTATAATGGGGAAAATTTAGAGAAGAGGAGAAGAACAAAATTAGGAAAAATATCCTATTTATTTATATTAGTAAAATTGATTTGTATATGATTCACAACGAGTACTTTGGGAAAGAAATTGGTAAGAAAAATGGTTTTGATTAGCGAAATAATAGAGGTTTTGTTTTTCCGAAATTTCTTCCATTTATTATTCTTTTAATCGTAAAACGTCAAATATCGATATAATAAATTTGTTTTGGAGTTTTCATACGACTGATAATAAAAAAATATAAAGATGAACAATTCCTTTCCCGTTTTATTTTTATTTATTATTTTATATATAAAAAACTCACGTATACGAACTTTTAAGAAAAGCTTTGGAAAACTGTGGAAATTTAAGATAAGTATAATTTATCTTTTATATTTACAATACTAGATACATTTTTTCCATTTTTTAGCTTTCTGTTTTCCGTCAATACAATTTAATTAAATTTCAATGATTGTACTACCTTTATTTTCCATTATAAATGTAAAATCACAATTGTCATAAGAATTATTAAAAAGTTTTTGGAAAATCGTTGAATTTTTAAGATTAAACGTTATATTACTTACTTACTTACTTATATTATAGTCTCTTTCATAAAAAGTATTTAATATTAGTATCTGGTGTTATGGAAAACCGTAACAGAATAATTGAGTAGTTGCATCACCCTGGCGGTTATACACTCAATATTATACCAGTCAAAAAAAAAGAGCGGAACCGTTGATATGACAAAACATTTTGACATTGACATTTTTGACTTTTTGAAGAAAATTAATAAAAACTATGTTTTACTGTTGAGTTCTTTAAGTTTTTCCCTACTGAAGTTTTTGGTAATATCAATCTCTATTTATCATTGTTCTTCCTGATTCCTCCAATATAGAAGTTTTAGAAAACATAGAAAGTAGAAAATATTCACCCTCTTCGTTAAGAGGAGTTTCGATTCATCTTCTCCAGATAAGTACACAGTTTTGTTACAGTTCTGAAATTTAGTACAAAAATTAAATAAAAAACAATATTGAATTGCTTATGTAAATATGCCATCAGAGAACTTAATTAGTCTTAAGTTTTAGTTGTAGTAGTGGGTGGACAAGTTAAGTAGGGACAGATAATTATTACAATTTAAATTTCGTCGTGGTAGTTTGTATTATTATTGTTATTTATTCCTCATTTAAAATATACCAAGTTCACATGGGAATGTTCAGTACTTGGTTATTAATACCCTGATTTTATGAAAGAAAAATAATTACTAACAGTAGGTCAAAAAATAACCTTATAATTTGAATGTAAGTAGTTTTATATTTATAAGCTTTTCTTGATGAATTCTATTGCGTTTTTAAAGCCTATAATTTTACATAATTTCCAATTTTTCTTTTTTGAACATTTTTTGGAAAATCCTTTTTTTTATGAAACTCTTCAATGTATTTAGAGATAACAAATCTTTTTATTTTGATTTTACCTTTTAAATTCCCAAGGTTATCTAATAGTTGATTGTCATTGTATATGTCATATATTTTCTCAAATTATTTTTATTGTAGGTTTGTGATCTTTGTTTTCCTGGATCCTGTGCATAAAACAAATATACAGGGTATCCAGAAACTCACTTCACAGAAAAAATCTGTAAAATCCAGATAGAACTCATTTTATGTCGTTTTGATGGAAATCACCTTATCCAAAAATGCTTCCTAATGGAGCTAGAGCTCTTTAAAGATAGTGCTATAACATCGATTTAATTCAAATAATTTCAAACGGTTTTCTTTTAAGTGACAATATTTATAATGCGCCAAATTAAATCTGTAAATGCGATTTTTTTAAATGGAGTCATAAGCGGCTCGTTGGCCTATTGGATATTTTGACATGCTAATTAACGTATCTTGATATTTTTTGGGCACATTTAAAAAATAAATGTACAAAATAATATCATTCAACAGGAATCCGTTTTGAAATTATTTGTGGTAATAGGGATGTTAGAACGCCATTTTTAAGAGCTCTAGCTCCCTTAGGGAGCAGTTTTGGATAAGGTGATTTGCATAAAATCGACATAAAATGAGTTCTGAATGTTGCAGGTTTTCTCTGTGAAGTGACTTTCTGGACACCCACTAAATAATAGTTTTTTTAAATTGACTTTTAATTTAATGATTTTAAAGATGTATGGTGAGTACTACTCAAATTAAGTAACTTACAAATATTCGAATTCGAGACATTATTCACTCTAATATTCATAGATAACTACATCGTTAAATATCAGCAACTGGCACGTCTTTATACTTTTCTTTATGTTATTATTACAGCATACCAATCAGGATATATGTATATGTAAATACTCATTTACAATTACTTTATAAATGTAAATAAATAAGGATTTTACTTATTATTGGGATATCTAACGATATCTCAGAATGATACATTCAATATGGTGGCTAAGATCAGATAATCCTTTTTATTTATGTGCATATTTTGGTATAAAAGCAAATAATTCCCAAACAAACACAAAATAGCTTTGTTTACCATTAGAAGCGCAAACTCACAGCACGAAAATCATACTACAAAAAATAAAAGTGATTATTATTATTCTAGTTGGTATTGGTAATTTTTTTATGCCAACAGTCGTATTGATTTCATGTTATTTTGTGTAATTTCGATTGACTTAATTTAATTGAAAGGCCCTTTTAAATTTTTTTAGGGTTTGCTTTCTAGAAATCATGCGAAAGATTAATTTTGTATAGATTTTTTAAAAGAAACAATATAAGTATTCTGTCTACTTAAAAACTTCTTATAATTTTAGTAAATAAGTAATCTGTTTGGAGACATTTTCTCAAATGATAAGAAATGTTGGCCGAGTACGCTTTTTAACAAAGCCTAATGCTATCCAGTCCATCGCCAACAATTTAAATCAAGTAGAAGAAGACAAATATTTGGTGAGTTGGAAGAGAGAGCTAGAACGAAGGAAGGAAGCAAAGACACCAGCGGCTTACGTTTAAATTTTGAAATAGGATGAAGAAAAATAAAAAAATTGTTGTTTTCATATTGTCTTGCTTCACCAATCACAAACTCAAAAAGAAATATAGGCGAAATATTGATGAAAATGAAACAGGTTAAAGAATATTTAAAAGTTATCGAAATGTAAATAAGAAAATAAAATCACTACATATAGGAAAAAAATATTTAGATGATTTTCGTTAAATGTGTATAATTATAATCAATAGTTTACCGAAGAAATTTTAAAACAAGATTCCTTAAAGAACACAAAAGAACGAGGAAAAATGAGAATTTGTTCAAAATTCCAATGATTACAGATTAATTTTAAAACTCATAAAATTTCATATTTTTAATTTTTTTGAAAGTATTGGTAACATCACTAACCCTAACGACTATATTACAATTTGTTAATAGTATTGACAACGTTGTAAAGTCCTGTCATAAAAATCAAATTGTTCGCCTTGAACTTGAGAGCACTTATCACTTATCCATTTTTCTTCTACTCACATAATTATTTTTGTTTTATATTATATTTTATTTTGTGGTCCTCTTTTTTATAGTCAAATATTAATCTCGTATGTAACGAGACGTTTTTGTTTGATTAAGAAATATTATCACAACATATCTCTAAATGAAACGATGTCATTACAGAATTTAGTATAAAAATACTTAGAAGGAAGATTTCTAAGCACAGAACAGTATTTAAGTATTTAAAATTACGGCATAAAAATACCTATGTCATTTTGAATAACTAGTATTGACAATTGTTTTAACGGTTTAAATCGATTCTGTTTCTAAAACAGTGTATAATTTCAGAAAATTTACCAATAAAATCTACCATGACGTGTAAATCTTAGATTTTCCCTGCATCCCTAAGTTGCTGAAATTAAAACGAACCAATATCTTAACAGTCTTTCATCATACGCAGATTGGAAACTCCATCTCCGTTCAGTATTTATAATGGTACATTTTTTTTAGTTTAGTTCAAGAATTAGAAAAACGTAAACATTACTGTTAACATATTTTATGTAAGAAAGTTGAACACAACGGTAGATAATTATGAATTTGTAAGTAAAAAAACCGACTTTTATTTTCCCGTTCTTGTTCAAAACTGTTTATAAGGATTCCACTATTTCTTGGCAGCTTCAGAACAAGCCTTTAGACGTTAATATTTTACATTTTTACATTTACATTTTACCAAATTATTTATGTTATTAGTTTTACTTTTAAATACTTTAAACAAAGATGATTTCTAAAAAGCCGGTCACATCGAAATAAAAAAAGCAAACAACACTCTTAAAGGAGATTTACGTTTGAAGTCAACGACAACGACGGAACGTATTCCAACTTTACATTAAATTATCTACGTTTAGTAAATGTAAGATGTGTTTCGTTTTTGAGAATATTACATTATCTCATTGGCTGTAAAAATAATTATTAATAATATATTAGCAGCATGTATGTTTTTGTTTGTAGTAATATATCTGGTAATAATTTGACTAGTTTGCTTTCTAGTTTTGTTTAATACTAGCTTCATTACAATGATAAACAAGAGTAGGTTTGTTTTTTCCTTCTTTATATATTCTAAGGCCTGGTTCTTAGTGTTTTTTGGGGATACGCCCATGGGAAAGAGAAAGGGAGTGTAGTTGAAAGTTGGGAGTTGGAACTTCAAAAAGACATGTGACCCACGCACAGCTTATCAAGAGACGGTCGTCGTCGTCGTCCAGCGAAGCTGCTGCCTACGAATTCAATTTCAATACATGCTCTCAATCATGCATGGAGTTTGGGAGAAAGGGCAGTATAGCAGGTGGAGAGTGGACAGGGTGGGAATTAGGAAATATAAAACATGCGAAAAAAATAAATGAAAACATCAAATTTCAAATGTTCCAATGCTGCTTATTTTTATCATAATTATGAGACAATCTTAACGACCTCGTCTTTTATTATATCCATTCTTAGAATATATATTTACATTTAATTTTAGGAAATGTATTATTGATTTATAACTGGATGCAAACTACATGTTATCTAATATATTATTATTATGATTATATGCTTAATATGATGTAAAAGAGAGAGTTTTTTATATATTTTAAATTTGTATTTGGAAAAACTAGTAATTATAAATAATTATTTTATTTATTCTAGTCTTTATCTAGGGTAGCTGTTCTTCTCCATTTGGAATCCTATTTTTATAAATTCAAACGGAGTGGAAGAAAAGCCTAAAAAAAGTTTTTTTGAAAAAAGGGTTATCTGAAATGTACAATACTTGAGATATATATACTAGGGCTGCCTTTTTAATTTTGCATATAGAACAGAAATAAAGCAGTTGATTGATTTTATGGTCTTTATTGTTTCTCGAAGCATTCTCCACGAAGGTTAATGCATTTTTGCAATCACTGGTACCAACTCTGAAAGAAGTTATTCAACTTATTTGTTAGTACAGTCAAAATTGCGTTGTTGAAGGTGTCAAAGGTAAAAAAAATCGTCTACACTTAAGTCGGGGCTGTACGCAAGAAGGTCCATCAATTCGACTTGTTCTTGCTCTAAAAATTCAATTATTTTGCAAGCTGTGTGTGAACTTGTATTGTCTGGATAGATGATAATTAGTTATTCTGTTTTTGTTTTTCTAAGCTCAGCGATTACTTCCGGTATGGTTTGTATACAACAGTTCTTCGATCTTGCAGAGGTATCATTGCTACATGGCCTATTTTGACCATATTTTTGGACATACTTCGAGAACGGATGGCTTTTAGAGGATTTTCTTCACCTTGGAACACCCAAACAGACCATTGACCTTTATTTTCGAGTTCATATGATTAAATCCACGATTCTAAACCACTGACCAAATTGAACACGTTTTTAGAGTTTCCTGCATTGAATCGATCTAGTGTTTTTTAAGACCAATTGACCCTAACTTATTTCTGCTTAACAGATGGGGTATCCAACGGAAAACTCACTTTTTCACACTCCATTTCTCAAGCAAAATTTTTATTTTTTGTATTGAAGTTTTTGGAATCTCTAATGTTGCCTCAAAAAAAATTGAGTGATGTGGTGCTTCATTACCGAAAACAGAAACCAACTCGGTTACAACAATTTTTGTTAAGATCATTTTGTTCAAAAGTTGAAAGAGATTATTGCGCGAAAATTTTCTCGATTTAGTTCCATAGTTCCAAAAACTATTCTTGGTAGCCCCAATACTATATGAATAGCACTAAAACTTTGGATTCAGATCAACTAAATATAGAGGTTTATTTTTAATAGTGATGTTTGATTAGTGGGGTCCTCTATGTCTCTGTATGCAATGCTAAAAGGCCATCTCTCGTACATACAAGGTAACATATTAATTGGTAAAGCTCAATATGCCCTCTATTGAGGATACCAAAAAAATTATTTACAAAAAGCGTACGCAGTCTTAAGATTCTGGGTGTTCAGGAATACAGTGTCAGATCAAAATTATATTTTTGAAATAGAATATATTTTTTATTTCATATATAAATTCTGCTAAACTTTTCAAATCTTCCAATATAGAGTTTGCTTTGTCCATTCCAGGTATTTTAAAAGTTATGACCACTTTTATGTCAAAATCCATGTATATTCGCACCTCGTATCAAAGGAAGATACAGTTATTTGAAGTTTTTTGACCACTACTAATTTTTGTTCGTATTATACTTTCCTCCTCTATTTATAAAGTTTAATATGTATAAATATTTAGGATAAGTAGATTACGCTTTTTTTTATTGTCAATGTTTTATAGTTTTGTAATTAATAATACTCAATGCAAATTAAAGTTTACAAAACTAAACCTAGAAATCCTAGAGAGATAAAGGAAAGAATTTTTTATGAGCCACAATTAATTTTCATAAAACCTTGTAGAAATGTAGACGCCAGACTCCTTTATACTATCCATTAAGGTACCAACTATCAATTGGGAAAAGGCCTATGGTCTCCAATGCTGAATTAAGGGTTCAAGGAAAATTAAATACTAGTAGGATTGTTTTAATAATCCAATACTCTAATAAGTTTGTAATCAGTAAAATAAAAAGGATTGTACACTGTAAAAATTGTAAATACAAAATGCACAACAAATGCTTTCCAGTCTTTTCATAAACATTTTAATTATGCTTTTTATTCGGTTTTAAAACACCATGGCTCCTGGATTTTTTTCTATTACTGACATTTTGTGTGTTTTTAAAAAATACGTCCTTGAACCCTTTTAGGTTATTTTAAAAAATTTGCAATTATAAATTCGATGATTTTTATTATGTACAATTACAGTACATTACAATATTACATTATTTTTCAGAGTGTACCGAACAAAGTAGTTAATATGTTTTCAAATATCCTGTATCATGGTATGGACTAAATATGTCACTACATAGTGGCTTGCCTAAGTATCATGTTTTTCATATTTCTGAATATTACTTATCTCAACTTAACTTGTTATTCCATTCACTAAGGTTTCCATAACATCATTCTTTTAATACGTATACTTAATATAGCGGTATAACCAGAATTGAAAATATCTAAATAATTCATGTGTTGTTCATATCGGATACAAAATATACAAACAAATGAAAATTTATCGTAAATTTTTGAAAATCACACTGAAAAAATAAAAGAGCCGTCAATATATGCACATATTTAATAAAATATAATTTATTTATTTATTTATTTATTTATTTATTTATCTACGAGCAACTGCCCAATTTAAAATACAAAACATAAGTAATGTACAAAGGAACATATAAGACCTAACCTACAATATAAAAATACATAATATTAACAATATAAATATATAAAAATATAAGAAACAAATAATTAAATTTAATTAATTAATTAATTAAATTATCTGGAGACATCAACATTTCAGATACATAATTTAAGCTGGGATTTAAAGACTTTTTGACAGTCGAAGCAATCCAATCTGTCCGCATACTGATTAGCAGATCTAGCCGACCGTGGTAGAAAAGAATTATGTCTGTAGTTAGTCCGATGTTGTCCAATATGGAAAGGCTGAATAAGCCTTGTTTGTCTAAAAGGAACGTGAATATTGATTTTTCCCAATAGTTCTGGACTGAAGCTATATGCGTGGAGTAGATTGTAGAATGTGGTAAGGTCATTGTGCATACGTCTGATCTGAAGGATGGTAATATTAAGGGAACTCTCAATATCGGAGTAATTAATATCCTCAACTCCACGGTGTTGCTTTAATGAAACGAATCTTAAAAATTTATGTTGAACTCTTTCAATGGCTTGAATATGAACATTGTAGTGGGGGGACCAGACACATGAACAATAGGGGCCTCACAAGTGAACAAAACAATATTTTAAATGAAGCTACCTTTAAAAAATCCTTAGCACATCGCTTAATAAAGCCTAACATTTGGAGGGATTTTGAGACTGCCAATGATATGTGGGGTATGTAAGATAAGTGGGAATCGAGGACAACTCCTAGATCTTTAACTTGAGACACCGATTCCAAAGGGCAACCATTTATATTGTAGATTATTTGTTCTGTGGGATATATGTTACGACTGAAGACCATTAGATGGCATTTTTTAACATTAAGTTCCATTCCGTTAACTTCACTCCAGTTGCTGAGACGATCTAAATCGGCTTGCAATTTTATGTAATCAGAGTCGTTCTTTATTCTTATATAAAATTTTAAGTCATCTGGAAACATTAGGAAGAGGGCAAATACAAAACAGGATGCAATGTCATTCACATATAAGCTAAACAGAAGAGGACCCAGGTGTGAGCCTTGGGGTACTCCCGATGGTACTTTAATCCCCATTGATTTTAAGCCCTGAATACGCACTATCTGCATTCTTTCGGTAAGATAAGAAGAGAGCCATTCGAGCAGTTCCCCCTTTATTCCAAAATTCCGCAGCTTATTAATTAAAACTTTATGGTTAACCCTATCAAAAGCTTTTTTGAAGTCAGTATACACAGCATGTACTTGATAACCCTCCTCTAGGGATTCCAAGAGATAGTCTGTAAATGTTAAAAGGTTAAGCTCAGCCGAGCGATGAGAAATAAATCCAAATTGTTGATCGTTAAAACAGTCTTTTAAACTAGCTGATAGATAGTCACAGACAAGGCTCTCAAATACTTTTGGAATACAACTCAATATACTGATGGGTCTGTAGTTATCAACCTGTGAGTTGTCTCCGGATTTTAGTATAGGAGTAATAAAGCTTGTTTTCCAATATGCTGGGAATTGTCCGCTTTTGAAAGGTTAAAGATATGGAAAAGAGGTCTGGAGAACAAAAAGCTGCAGTGTTTAATAAGAGATGGTGGGAGACCATCAGAGCCTGGCCCTTTGTTAATATCCAATTTAGATAGTTTTTCATAGATAGAAGATATAGATATGCAAAATTGTGATAGGTTGATGTCACCAGAAGGCAAAGTATCCTGCAAAACACACGTTTTGGAAAAATTAAAATATAATAAGAAATTATCTTTTTTTTTAATAAATCTTTTTTTATATTAGTATAAATATATAATTGGAGAAAGTATATTAAGATTCTTTTGTTAGTTTATAGGAAATAGCATTATATTAATACTTTTTGAACTTTTGAATAATGGTGTGATTCCATATTTTAATTTTTTAAATGGCGAAAATGGTCTACGTATCTCAAAGTACCTTTGGCTACTTCTATGTTATATTAGCCATTTACAAGGTAGCAAATTCCAACCTTTGTGTCTTTTAAAATATTAGCTACGTTAAAATAACAATCGGAACCACCTTAATGGAACTGTATAGTAGCAGTCTCTACCTTGCTACTACAAAGACCCTGATAAAGTGCAGTACGAGTGCAACTTAACAATGACTTCTGAAAAATTACGGATTCTCCATCAACCAATATTTTTGACCGATACCTAATCAAAGTATCGATATTTGAAAAATCGATTTTTTTTATTGACAATTTACATGTAGGTATAGTTTAAATTAGAATTGTTAGATGCCTTAATGTTATCAGAAGAATTAATTTGGAAGCCATTTTGTTAAACTTGATGTTACTAAATAGTATAGTGATACCATAGGGTAGCGATTTTAAGTATAATTCACTAAATGGTGGCATGTGAAAGAAACGGCTACATTCAAGAGAACATAGTCTTCTATTGCTTATTCCAGGAACGTTGCTAGAATCATTATCTGGAACTATAAAGTACCATATCTTGTAAGTCTCAATTGAGTTCCACAAACTAGGAACTGCCTCAAAGCTTTGCCGTTTCAAAGTAGTAATCTTTTGAAAAGCTATTTTAATAGTAGCCGGGTAGTTCCATTAAATTTAAAAATGTCTTCAATGTTGCGGACCTTTGTTGTAGTCAATTTAAGTAGCAAATAGGTAACTGCTACACTTTATCAACAACATAAAGTTATTAATATTTTTAAGTTAAAAAATAGGTAACAGGTTTGAAGCATTTACTATTATAAAGTTCCGTTTCTACAATATCTGTTCCTGATACCAAATGTGTTGCTTGGGATATGATCTAAATGAATAAATAAGCATAGGGTGAAATTATGAAATTATTTTGCATTTTGTTCAAGCAAATAATACATAAAAGATTTGAAGTAGTTAACACTATTAAATTAAAATAAATATTCAAAATGTTCTTCATCTAGATATTAACAATAATAGTTACAAAACTCTTCTCCATTGTACACATATTTTGGTAGGTAATAGTATATTTATTTGATCTTCTTCTTTTTCTAAAAATATATTTGGTTAGTATTATTTAGTTCAAAAGGTGATCTAAGATAATTGAACTTCACAGGTTCAATTGTTCATTCGTTCATTCAATACTGGATATTGAGGTACTTCCACCGTTGTATCCACTGTGTAATTAAGTGTAGGTTTGTGTTTGGTGTCAATGAGATGTTTTACATAATGTGACTTATCTGGTTGTTTTAATCTATAAGCTCGTAAGTGCTCACAGTACGTATGTTAAATATAATATGTGAACACAATGGAAACAACAGATTACAATTGTAGTATATCAAATATAAAATATACGAATCTGATTTCCTTCTGCGAATATTTAATTCTTCTAATGCCTAAGTTAACAAATAAATCTGACTACTACTATTAACCACATACTGATCTTAAATCGATTTGAAATATTTTGAATGTTCTGTGCTCATATGTATATCTGCATACCAGAAAACAATTACATGATAAATATTAAATAATCATAAGAGACATTATAGTAGCAATGACCCTTGTGGATGTCGCTCCTATAGATATATCTAATTTAAAATTTTAAAGTAACCACTCTAACCCGGATTCCAGCTTTGTCATCATGAGTGGGATCGAGAGAAGAGATGGTTTCTAGGAGAGCAAGAGAGACGGCGTGTACATCAAAGTCCTGCAGGCTTTCGCTTCGTCCAAGACATAGCGGAAAGTGTTCCCCCGCTTGCCCCCCTGCAGGATTGACGCGCCTGCCACGCATATACTCAGCTCACGCATAATTTAGAGATGCTGGGGACGGCAGGAGGGAGATGGGGGACGAGAGCTACGGTGGCGGTTGCCAGAATGGACATCGCCCAAGCTCAATCAATACCTCAGATCCAGGACTACTACTGACTACATTACTGCGATCAGGAGAATCTCCTGTTTTCTCCTTCACCGTAATATATGTTTATTATGAAACACGTCCGTTTTATTTTCATTAACTATTTTCTTATTACAGCAGATAACTTAATATACGACTAGTTATACATAAATAGGAATAATGATCATAAATACTAGCTAATTCGTATTTTTCAGGCAAATTCCTTTCATTAATCAATAAATAATAAAATAGATCCTGAGGAATTAATATAAGTTTATAGAGTGCGGCCTATACGCCCTTAGTGAAATTAGATATATCAGTGAGACAAATACGTTTAGCTGTATCCATTATTATAAATATTAAAACTGAATTAACTTAAACAATCATCGAACTAACATATTTACACAATCATACGTCTCTCTCTATACTTTTTTCAATATATTTAAAAAAAACCAGTTTATATTTCAGTATTTACCTTATTGGATTAGAGTTACGTTTAAGTATTTTTTTAAAAGTAAAATAGTAGGTTATTATTTAGTTTTTTCTCTCGTAGCTGAATTGCTTTTCTTGAATCTAATATGTATAGCCTGCACTGAGTAGGATAACTAGCATATTTTTAATTTTAATTGTCTGCGCCCGTTGTATGATTTTTTTTTAAAATGAAGAGGAAAATAATTTATATGGTCTGTCACTTTTTGATATATTTATACATGGTGGTAAAATAAATATTTTGAGTTTTCTTCGATTTTATCCTACGTACTACATTTGAGTTTCATGGATAACCTTTTATACAATAAATATTTTGGACCATTCTATATACAGTGTGTACATAAAGTATGAAATAAATTCATTCAAACAAACAATTTTGAGCAAAAATCCTGAGACGGGTAGGTTTGAGTTTAATTTGAGGTATTTTTACATAACAATGAAATATACAGGGTAAATGATTTGTAGGTAACGATGTCATCAACAATTTTAAATGGCACATCCTGTATATTTTTTTTAGATTGCAAATTTCAATACTTGTATTCCGTAATTAATAGTTTTGAAGAGACGATAATTTTAAAATTAATACCGGCATACCTTTGGTTATCATTATTGAAAAAAGTTGTGATAATAACTCAGTAGGCTACTCGTTAATACTCTCTAATAATAGTGACACTTGAGAAGTGTAGTACCAGTTTAGTTATTCTGAATTTGCTTGTTGACACTTTAAAAATGCGTTTGTCTATAAAACAAAGGATTGAAGTTCTTATGTTAATTGGTTGTGGCGATAAGATGCGAACTGAACAAGAGGTATATGTTATGGTTAATAATAAATATTAATAATAAATAATTAAATGTTTTATTGACTTTGGAAGAAAATCCACACAACAGCGTTCGGCAAGTTAGTCGAGAACATGATGTTCCTTTTACTTCTATTCATAAAGTATTAAAACATGAAAAGTGGCATCCCTTTAAGGTGCACCTTGTACAAGAACTATCACATGACGACCCCGATCGTAGAATGGAATTTAGCGAAACTTTGATGGATAAGTGTAGTAATGATCCACTTTTCGCAAAAATCGTTATTTTTTCTGATGAATGCACATTTACATTAAACGGTGAAGTCAACAGACAGAATTGTAGATATTGTGCAAAGGAAAATCCTAAATGGATGAGAAAACATCACACTTAATATCTACAGAAAATTAATATTAGGGCAGGAATTGTTCGAAATAAAATCATTGGACCCTATTTTTTTTATGGAAATGTAAACGGGCCATCTTATCTGCAATTCTTAATGAACTTTTTGATTCTAACTTTAATGAATTTATTCCCTAGTGCAAACATTCCCGGAAATATCGATGAAAGTCTATGTTATTAACAAGATGGAGCGCCGCCACATTATGCAGCCGCCGTTCGAACATATCTTGATGAAGTTTTCCCCAATAAGTGGATCAGTAGACGAGGACCCATTGAGTGGCCAACAAGGTCACCGGATCTCACGCATTAGATTTTTTTTTGTGGGATCATCTAACAAATGTTGTGTATAAAAGTAAACCCGACGACATAAATTATTTAAAGGATAGAATAAGGCAAGAAATAAATAACATTTCGCAGGAAACCGTTAATAAAGTTCAGCAGGAATTTATTGTTCGCTTAGGACACTGTCAAGCACAAGAAGGAAGAAAATTCGAACACTTACTATATTTTATTGTGTAGAAATTTAGTGTGTAACAATTTAGTGTGTAGCAATTTATTGTTATTGTTGTATTATTTTGTTATTTTAATTTAATGAAAGGTCTTCAAAAATACAGATTTTAAAATTATTGTATCTTCAAAACTATTAATTACCGAACACAAGTATGATATATTTTTGGAATCGTCTTGAAATTTGCAATCTAAGAAAATAAAATATACAGGGTGTGCCATTTAAAAAAATTGTCGATGATATCGTTACTCACAAATGGTTTACTCTGTATAATATATATATATATATATATATATATATAATATGTCCCCCTAAGTTGGAATCATATGGAAAACTTTTTTATTATTAGTTTTAGGAAAAAAAGTTATTCTTCATAAAAAGTTCTGCATTATCTAAAACCTAGAATACAGTCATCAAATATCAAATTTTTTCAGTAGTATACGAGGTTTTTCAAAAAATATGAGTTTTACATAAGAGTAAAGTATCTTTAAATTTGACAATATCGAAAAATGTTACAAAAAAAAGTTGATAAGAATTAAAAATTACGTTTAAATATGCAAGTACATCCAAAATCGCACTTAATAGTTCTTTACATCGGATTAACTGTTCAGTTTATTAGACGTTCTTAGGCAATCTCTGATTAAAAAGGATTCTTTTACAAAAAAAAAATACATATTAGGTGTATTTTTTGTATACGAAATATATTTTTTCAGGGTAGCAACTCTCTTACAAAAAATAACCCAATTTATTGCTGAAAACAAATCTCCGCGTAACCTCGATATCTAAAGGACTTAATAATTAAGCAAACGAAATACTCACTAGGGTATGTCAAAATTCGAAAAGATTGTCTGAAATCATCACAGATTTCGTGACACCTACTGTTTCATTTATTAATATCCTTGAATGATTAATATCAGCTAATTTGCACGAGTAGGAATAGATTGACATTTGAGCTTCGCTCCGACGTCCACCGTTAGCCAGGACCGTAGGGACGCATTAACCTTTTCGAATTTTAAGTAGTAAAAAACGGCTACTCCACTTGTTGAAAATTAAATATACAACATTTTATGTGGCCATTTCAGGAATACGAATCGTTACGTTTTTGAAATTAAAACATTAACTATACTAAAACAAATAATGATTAAGTAAGTATGTAAGATATAGTTGTCATCTTATTGGCATTTGATAGATGTCTAGAATAACGTCACATTTGATATTAAAATATTTGTTTATTTGTGTAATTACCTTAGGTTGTTGATTGAGAATCCTGGTTCAATCTTCGGTCGAAGATCGAGATTATTTCCTGATTTTAATACAAAAGTTACGGATGAATTTTCAAAGTGGTAATGTAATCAGATTCGACTAAAAACTAGGAAAATTAGTTTGCAAATAGGGAATCGAAAATTCTCCTTTAGAGCTCAAAATAAACATTTACTAAATAGTACTGATAATTTCCCTGTCTATTGCTCTCTCTCTATCTAGTTATGTTCATGACCCTTGTTGGCTATAAATTTGAACATATTTATCTAAATTCTCCGAAATTTGAAATAAAATTTGTTCTTTTCCTGGTAAGTATATATCCGCATAATATGACCTAAGCAAGTTGTAAATGTTTAGCAAAACCAACCAGGATATGTTTTGTCAGTTTAATATTTGTATTTCTTATGTTCCTAATTTAAAAAAACTCCTTCCTCATTGGGATACCTAAAAATAAATTGATCATCGATTTGACTTCGTTTAGGAACTTTTTTGATAGTCCCAGAACATTTGAGAACGTTTTCCAAATGTTTTAAAGTTGACCATGAATTATAAGTGCTTGCTTTTTTATTTTCTATTTATTTCAACATTAATTATTACAAAAATTTTCATGAATAGCTTTGTATAATTTAGGAGCAATAACCATTAAAACATTTATTTAGGGATTAATTAGAGAGCAAAAGGTTCTTGCACTAGCTTCACTTGGTCTACTCACTTTCCGAAGTATTTAGCTCGTTCTTAGCTAGTTATTTTTAAATCTTCTACTTCGGAATGCATTATTTTTACATGTTCTTTTTTCATTACATTTTTCAAGGGTAAAGTATTTGCTAGGAGCCATCCTGTAATAACATGGAGCTCATCATTCGCCTTGATCATTAAATATAACTTAAATTCTCTGATACTTCTGTTATAAGTGTACCATCATCAGTTGTCAATCTTCCCTTATTCTTCTATCAGGAGAGCAAACTCTCTTCATAGTAGTAATAATGGTACTAGTAGAAGTAGTAGTTAAATTTCAAATATAAATTTAGATATAGGTTGCCCTCTTATTAATCGAAAGTTGATACAGCTTCCGGTGAATAGAAACTGTAAGCTATTATATTTACCAACTATTTTTAGGTTTAAAAGACAATTTAATTATCTATACATAGCTGAATTAGTATAGAGTACTAATAACTCTATAGATGATTACTTTTAGCCTAAGCTGAAGATTCGGTTGTTGCGTACTAAATCCAACAAAATCATCTCTATGAAGTTCTAAAATAATTTACTTATGTATACATATATTATAAAACAAAATATTTACCATTTGCTCTAAACAATTTGTTGTAGCAACAAAAAGAGGGTGTTAAATACCTATATATAAATTCTTGTACTAGATCAATCGTAAGATGCTTAAGTGCTTGTAGCATTAGATACATTGAATATACTTTTTGGAGACTATTGAGAAGAAGAACAGATTAAAACAGTGGCCAGTAATTTACTGTCATCTATTGGTTCTTGGATGCATTGGTGTAGATTATTTTAACATTTTGGTATATAATAATTAAGTCCTGGAAATATTACTAAGGAATTGGTTAGGACATTCTTTCTTATCGAATCTACAGAATTCGGTACTGAGACCATTGAGAACTACGTATAGTATAGCAGTAGTTAGATTAAAGTTTTTAAACAGTAGAAAAACATTAGGAGAGAAGCGTTTATAAAATTTACTCTGCAGAAAGAACTTATATGTTATATATTTAGTAAAGGGTTACTATATAATTTATTGAGTCAGCGATATAGATATTAAAAGAACTTATCACCTCAGGTACAACCGAAAGTTGAAAGTTTTCTGTGTAGGACCTGTCAACGAAGCCAATCTTTAAACAAATTTTTTAGCGCTAAAATAAATTATTTGAAAACTGAAAATAGTGATATGTACATATTTTATTATGTTCAATGATTTTATATAACAATATTTTATGAATTTTTCAATATTTTGCACTTTAAATCAGAATATTTACAGTTAGGCTCCAAATGTGACACATCATTGCAATCAGATCAAAGAGAGTAATTTAAAAAGTAAAGTATGAAGTCTTCTATTTCTACTCTTACTTTGTGGAATTTTAAGATAAATATATTTTATCTTTTACATTTATAGTTTTAGTGTAACGAATGTTTAGTTCTGGTACACATGAAGTTAAAATATATTTTTGGAAAGGCTTGCAACTACAGAACGCCATGTCTATCTGAAAATAATTTTAAGATGTCAAATGTTTTGGTTTTAACGTACATTTCTTCCGAATTTTTAACTCGAATTTATCCGTTCGTAACTACATAGCTTTTAGAAACACCTGAAAGTCTGTAGAATTTTGGTTTCAATTCGACAAGAATAATACAAAGGTAATCGCTCTGGAACCCTTCTGTGGGGACAGCCGACGGGCCTGGATGAAGTCAGCACATCAGATCGAGCATACTTTCAGACTTCTACCAACAACCTGCTAAAAAATTAACACTCCATTATGAGAGAGTGCGTTTAACACTCAAACAATTTGAGATACTCCCCTGTTTCGCCAGAGAGACAATTAAAAAATCATACGGTCGGCTCATCTTCATTTTCACTCTTTGCACATTACATCAACCGATAAAAAACGAGTTTATTGAGTTTAGACATGACATACTAATAGGCTGCTGCCAGTCAGGGGAGTGGACGTATAAATTTTCAATTGCTGCCACAACTTGTAAATTTATTCTGGACGGCAATGGGTTCGAACGTCACGAGAATATACAAAACAGGAGTTGCGTTATTAGTCAGGATAAATCACTTTAAAAATTTTCGTTATTTTAGGTGATCAGCTTATTTGTTATTTTTTAGGCTCCTTTCCAAAGTTATGACCCTCTAAAATGTAAATATTAAAGTTTTTTCGTATTTCCCAAGCAACACATTTAGTCTCGGGAACAGGTAGTATAGAAACCGGAACTTTATAAAAGTAAATGGTTCCAACCTGTTACCTATTTTTTAACTTAAAAAGATTAATAACTTTCTGGTACTGAAAAGCTGTAGCAGCTACCTATTTGCTACTTAAATTGGCTACAACAAAGGCCCGCCACATGAAGACATTTTTAAATTCAGTGCAACTACCCGGCTACTCTTCAAACAGCTTTTAAAACCGCTGCTACTTTGAAACGGCAAATTTCCGAGGCAGTTACTAGTTTGTGGAACTAAATTGTGACTTACAAGATGTGGTACTTCATAGTCCCAGATAGCGGTTCTAGGAACGTACCTGGTACAAACAAGGGGACCTAAGAGAAAAGAAACTTTAAGTAACATATATAGAACCCGGGTACGTCCCGGGAGTAGACTGTGTTTTCTTGAAAGTAGCCGCTTCTTACACATGCCACCATATAGTGAATTATACTTAAAATCGCTACTCTATGGTATCATTATCCTATTAAGTAACGTCAAATTTTACAAAATGGCTTCCAAATCAATTCGAAAGAAAACGTCTTATAGATATTCATCTACTTTTTACAGAAAACTTAAAAAAATAACAAACGGCCTAGCGAAATTCGAAACAAAGACTGAATTGCAGAGTTCAAGTGAACATGAACAATATATTGACACATATGCAAACAACTAGCCATTGGTTCAAATTTACACTTTTATAAATGTACTTATAAAGTGGCAAATGGAACCTTGGTGGCGAAAACAATTCGTACGTACTTCATTTTATTAGTATCTTTGTAGTAGCAAGGTAGAAACTGCTACCATATAGTTACATTAGGGTGGTTCCGATTGTTACTTTATCGTAGCGAATACTTTAAAAGACAAAACGGTTGGAATTTGCCACCTTATAGATGGCTAATATACCATAGAAGTAGCAGAAGGTACTTTGAGGTACGGAGGTACCATTTCCGCCATTTAAAAAACTAAAATATGGAAACACACCATTATTTTTAAGTTCAAAAAGTGTTAATATAAATGCTATTTTCGATAAAATAACAAAAGAATCTTATTATACTTTCTCCAATTATACATTTATACTAATATAAAAAATATATATAAAAAAGAAGAAAATTTGTTATGATATTTAAGTATATTTTATTTAATAAGTGTATATATTGAAGGCGCTTTTATTTTTTCAACCTAATTTTCAAAAATTTACGATAAACTTTCATTCGTTTGTAAAATTTGTATCCGATATGAACAACACATGAATTATATAGATATTATCAATTACCGCCATATTAAGTATAAGTTTAAAAGTATGACGTTATGGAAACCTTAGTGAATGGAAGAACAAGTTAAGTTGAGATAAAAGTATTATTCAGAAATATGAGAAACAAAGACAACAAACATGGAAAATATTGTAGCCGTGAGGTTCCATGAAGTTGTAGGGACTGTAGCCGGAACGTAGCAAATACGAGTTGGCTACGTGACATTTGTTCCCCACTTTGGTACCAGGAACGGATTCAATCCGTTCCTATGACTTAGTGGCAACTAAGGCAAACCACTATGGAGTGACATATTTAGTCCCTACCACGTAGCAGGTACTAAATGTGTTGCTTGGGTTATTACTTATAAACTATAGTTTCAATCCTTATATGATAATTTCAATTGTATCTAAGATAAATGAACGACTTAAAGTTGGATTTCTTATTTACTAGATTAAACAATAAAATTTTGTAAACATACAAAGTGCATGCACCCGTTGTTAATTTGTATTTTTTTTCTGTGACTTATGGAAGGTTTTTTACTTAAACGTATTTTAATTTGCGGATTTTTCAAAATTTTATGTGAGATATATTGAAAATAGTAAAATTCTGATCTAAATTTTAATTTAATATCTTTGAAGTAGTAAAATAAGATATATTTACCTATCAAGTACCGAATGGTTAAATTAAGTTTAACATTTTTCCTAGTGTTAAATATAAAAAACCCTAATGTTTTGTGCATTATTATGCTCTATATTGATGAAAATACCTAAAATTCCTAACACTAATGCTGTATTATGATTCTCGTTTGCTTAGCATTTATATGTAGGTATTTACCAAAGAAAGCGACACATGAGGATGAAAGAAAATTCAATATGGAAATGGCAAAAGAAGTAACAAAATGTTAAAGCATGGCAACAATCGGAAATTTTATTCTCAAACAAGGGAGGAATGACTAATAAATCTGTAGCAGGTATACATACTAGAAATGAAAAGACAAATAATAAAGAACGAAGAATGCAACCTGTTAGTAGGAACAAATATGATAATTAATGTGGTACAAAAACTACACAAAGTATGATGAACATCTGGAGAACAGAAATTTTACACTTACATATGCGTACTGATGAGGTAAACTAGGTAATCATCAACAAAAGATTAGGAAATTTTATTGGTACCGTGTGCCCATTCCGACCATTAAATACATGAAAACGTAAACAATGATTTTAACAAAAGATATAAAAACAGGAAATATATATGGAAGAAGAGAAACTTGGAAATTAAAATGTCAATTGATTATCAAAAACTGGAGATTAATGAAAAACAATTGTTTTGGAGCAAGGATAGAATTTTGAAGAAAAAGGATTGATAAAATTAAAGCAAAAAATCTACAAATAAAGTAAATACTGGACAAAAAGATAGATCTGACCAAGAAAATTATATCGCACATAACTGAAAGAAAATAATCAAAAATGGAAATTGTGACAAATAAATAAAAAAGTAAGTACCTGTTTGGAGACGATTGGAATGTATACGTATATTACTGAATAGCGGAAAGGATGGAGAGCAGTCGGAAGACGATTACATAATAAGGAAAGACAACAATAAGACTATTATAATATGGAAATCTATAACAGATATATTTGTAAGGTTAGAATATGAAACAGACGCGAGACAAATACATATATACAATGCATATTGTGTATGGACGAAGTCAAGAAATAAGAGTTAGATTAATTTGAGGACAAATATACACAAGAAGTACAAAGTAGGAATGAAAGATCAATAATAGATCTATTCAACGTCGAAAAAAATTGAAAGAATTGTGAGTGATTAAAAGTCCAAAGAGGGTGCAACATAAGCCGTGCCATTTTTTAACACAATTGAAAATAGTAAGGGAAAACAATACAGCAGATAGAAAGGCTACACAAAATAAGAACGTCGAATTCATTAAAAGCCTTTAAAATACAGGAAGAGGCACTAGACATAAATATCTGGAAAAATTTAAATGGAAATTCGAAATAAGTTGAAGAGATGTGCGAGAAGACGTGAATGTAAAAAAACTATAGATAGTAAACAATCACCCTGGTGGATTAAAGAAGTGAAGAAAAAGGAAGCTCTCAGGAACACCAAAGGTACGTAACTCAACGATATAAAATAAAAACTGATTAAAAAAAACTAAAGTATTATTTATAAATAAAATGCTACTCAGTAGGAAATGTAAAAGTATTATTCCGTTCTTTAAAGAACATCAGAAAGGATAACAACAAACAAATAGAAAATAATGAGAAAGACAAAGCTTCACTAACAGAGGACAAAAAACAGAAAACAAATGGCGAAAATATTTTAAAGACTTATTTGGAGCAACAAGTGAAGACCAAAAATTCCGAAAATTATAATATAGATTTAAAAGAGGACAAGATACCTCAAAGCAACAAAAAATGGACGAAATTATACCAGAAATAGTAAAGTAAGTGTATAACAAAAGAAAACTATAATTGTATCAATCTTAGCGGAGACAACAAGGACTAAAATAATAATAGAGAGCTATCAATGTTATGCGTGGTATATAAGATTTATAAAAGGATAATCGAAGAAAAGCTGAGGAAAGTACTAGAATCCATACTATGGGACAGTTAAACTGATTTCAGGGCTGGCAAATGAGCTTAAGATTAGACATTTGTTGATAGATCAATTTCTAAATAAATCAGAGCCTTGAATATCCATTATTAATTTATACAAAAGATTCGATAGTCTACCACCAAGGAACAAAATCTGCAAGCAATATAGTGCATATTTAAAATAACTAAAAGTACAAATTACAAGCTAGGATAAAAAAGGCATTAATCTAAGGAATTAGATAATGGACAACTTCGAGTAAAAAGTACGTAAGAAACGGAAAACAACATATCTTTGATATAGAACTGTTGTTTCAATAGTTTTGTTAAGTGTAGGTGTGTATAGAGAATCAATGAGGTGTTTTGTGTATCTGGTTGTTTTATTCTATAAGTGTTCACTTTATCTTATTTCCTTCATATAAGTGACAAGAAACAAGAATTTGATTTTTTAAAAGAATTTGAAATAAATGAACATCTACAATATATATATACTACTGAATGAACAATTAAATCTAGGAAGTTTAATTATTTTAGATGACATTTTAGACTAAATTAATAATATTAACCGATTTTTAAAAAAAATGAAGAATATTATTGCTTTGAAAATTTTTAATATAAAATCGTACTGTATATAAGATACCTGTCATGTCTTATATTAAATTCAATGATGCCGAGGAGTTATTGGTTAGAATATTTGAAATAAGAAATCAAACATGTGAGTGAAATGTTTGTCAATTTCTTATGTCTTATCTGACGATACCTTATAGCGAACCAATAATGAAAGCTTTGAAAAACCGGGTCATTTAAGATAAGTATAACTTATCTCATACATTTAGAATGAAATATATTTGTCATATAAAGTTTTTAATGCTAAAGAAACTATAAACCGAGATAGTAGATGAAGTGAGGATACATAAGTACACAAGGATTTTTCTTTTTCTTTTTGGTAGTCATGAGACCCATTTAACCACAATGTTTTTTTCGACCCAAGAATAAAGGATATTTAAGTACTTTTCATCTATAAATATTTCATTAAAGTCACTAAAATTAAATTTAGTAAGAGTTTAAATACCAAGTGTAGTACTAAAAACCAAACAGATTAAATATCTTGAAGAAAATTGTTTTATAGAAAAAATGTAAAAACAGGATGCTTTTTATTCGAAGGGGGACATTTTTCTAAAATATTTTCAACTGAAAGTATTAAGTTTGACACTTCATTAAAAAGGTAAGTTTATAGAGTATTCAGTCCTAGGCGTGTTCTTTGCCTAACTCTTGATTTTAGCAGAAAAATTTTGGAAACAAAACCTGTTAGGTATTTCAAATATTTATATTTCATTTGAAATCTAATATCAATAATTTAATGCATGAATTCATCTAATTTGTAATTCTTACAGTTAGTTATAATTCTGCAAGGTTTTTCATTTCCTACTTAAGTTCATACAATGTACATTTTGCTTTTTTCCTTTTTTTGTAAATTGTGCAATAAATTGTTTAAATTCGTTTTTAAATAAAGTATTACAATTTGTACCGATTTTGTCGCCGCAAGATGGCTCAAAAATCAAAAGTTAAGCAGCGAACAGTAATATCATAAAATTACAATTTCAATGATGTGTCAATATGAGTAATTTCAGTTGAGAATATGTGAGAAGAATGTCCCTCTTGCATTTTATCCACAAAAAAATGTCTTTAAGGAATTGATCTCTTCACTTTTCGATGCTGCACACTATATATTCAAAAGAACCTCTTGTTATTTGTGCGTTGAATATTTTTTCTATAACACACTTTAGCGACTCACCCTATACTGATGCAAAATTGAGCTATATAAAAATTGTTTATTTTAGCAAGATTAAAAAAAAGACAATTGACAAGATTCAGCATCCTATTAAGTATTTAGTGCGAGTCCCTTTAAGTAGTTTACTTTTTGTGGGAATTTTTAAAATAAAAATATGTAGCATGCTATATAATAGAGAATAGAAAGGTTATGATATATGATTTTATTACAATTATTTAAGTAAAATGTAACTCCCCAGCAAATAAATATAGGTAGTTATTAATAATATGCTTTTTAATAATTATTTTAAAAAAGTTTCCCAATATTTTGCATTTGGGTTGTTTCACTCATTCTGGATATTATTTTTATATATACTAGTAGTTAATGTTAAATATATTTATGCTCAAAAAGTAAATTATAAGATGTCATAAAAAAATAAAACACGGAAGCAACTTAGTGAAATTTTAATATTTTATCAAAATCAAAAAATTGATGTTGGAGAGAATTCCATATAAGAAGTTATATCTAATTGTAAAATCGAAGAAAAATAAGCTTTTTTATAACAAACCTCTATATTTAATAATTGAATGACAAGATTATTAAGTTATTTTTAATAACATTCGTCTATCTTAATTAATTATTAATTACGGAGCTCTATACAATACCAATCAAATTTAATGTATAATCGATCCCTTTGGTTTTGGTTCAAAAAATATATTACCTTGAAGTAAATCCTACATAATTTAGTTCTAAGTTGCTGAAAATAAATATATTTTCTATTAAAATTCCTATCCAGATACACAATTTAAGGAAAATGGTATATACCATACAATCGGTTGACAAGAATACATTTGTTCCGTATCACCTAAAAAATCCTAACAAATCCTACTCTACCCATCCCTCATGCCGTATAGACCCATCAATTTTTGGCATTCACGCAATTTTTCGGTTGACCCTAAAGTGACACATACTTCTTCAAAATCACCTTTTCCTGCATGCATATGAATACCTAAGCAAGTGGCCGGTGTCCGCTCGGAGGGGCTTTAAGAACAGAGAGTGGGTTGAGATCGATAGAAAATGCCCCCCTTCCTCTCAAACTCCGCACACTTTACACTTCCCACAGGACTTTCACTCTCCGCTGACGGACTCTCCTCAACTCTCTGGACTTTCTCCTTTACGTTAGTACGTTAGTACGGGCGGAATACTCCAAAATTTACTTTCTAATGACCTTCAAAGTTTAAAATATCTCATCGATCGATGCACATTTTCGACAAAGGAAATCCGGAGAAATACTCTTGGAAACACTGTATTTGTTTCAACCAAATGAACGTTTTTATAGATAAAAAAATTAAAATGTTATCGAATTAAACGATTTAATCTTGGTTTAATTAATTCAAATGATAATTAATATCCCAGTATGAAGTAATAAATGTTCTATTATTCACAGTTAAGGACATTTTAAATTTCCCTCTGTGTTGAGAGTTATGGATCCAAGCGAACGAGTGTTGATAATTTGAAACATCTGCACCCTCGGATATGAAGAGTTATTTTAAATTACTTGGTATTGAATGGACAAATAGTACCAGATGGAGTAATCAGAAATTACTATTATATTAATTTTCTATAACTTTTTCTTTTCCAAGGAGTCATTAGTTAATTTACTAACAAGTCTATGTGTATAGTTTACAGTATTTGATAAACTATTTTACTGTTCAAATTTAATTATCTCTATAATTTTTTTAAAAGTTATGAAACAATTTGTCAGTCTTAACTTTCTTAAATATGTATATTACGAATTATTTTTTTTAATCAGTTGGAAACGATTCTTAAACAGTTTTATGTTTGTAGAGCAGAAACACCTGAATAAAGAATTTTCGAAAAATTAATAGTTCGATCTAATTGTACTTGAAGGTATTGTGTAACTCTTATTAATTTTATTTTATGTGAAGTGTTCTAAATAAATACCATGTACTTTTGGTACGATAGACCGAAATCGTGATAACTCACCATGTGCAATATACATATAGTGAATATGGCAGAATTAATTTACTAAACTGTTATTAGAAGTGTTTTCCTTAAATATTATAGAACTGGTATAAGAAACCCATGGTTTTACAACAATTACTGGTTTGGAAATAATGAAAAAAGAAGGAGCTAGGTAACAGATGAAATTGTTTAAGAAATGCTTGGACAGAGGATACATCTAATTCGTTTTTCTTTTCTTCTAGCTTACCTACAATGAATTATCGTAATAAAATAAATAACAAGGATGGTAGCAATAAGAAAAAACAAATTTCATATGAAACTGTTTATACTTTCGATTTTATTAACATCGCGCTAACAAAATTTGAATGAACTACTCGCACTAAATTCTACTGGTGTTTAGAGGCACAGGAATAGCGGCGTGTCGAGGTGCCTGTTAAAGTAACAGGGTATCAGAAAATTCAGTTGCGTAGAGAAGAAATATTTTAAAATGCAATTTAAAATAAGTGTGCTATTTAATAAAACGGAGGTAATCACTAAGTAAGTTATGAAAGTTTTTTGGAATATGTTGAAACATTCTTAAGTTTTAGGTTTTATGTATTTTAAATAATAGTAGGAAAAGTAACATGAAATTTGACATGAATTGTCTATGTTCATAAAAAAATAATAAAAAAAAAGTTTTATAAATAGTAACTATAACAAAATTATTAAGAATATAAATAAATTTTAAATTTAAATACATTCTGTCCGCAAGATATATCAGAAACATTCAATGGGCTTTCATCTCTGCAAAGGTACTGTAGACAATATTTAAAAACGTAAGAACCTCAAAAAACACAAAATATTAAATACCCTTTTTTTATTCACAACAATAGCAACTTTCGAGTAAAAAAAAATCTCCAATTATATATCTAACGACATTCATTTAAACACATTAGGATATGTAGGAGTTACACTGTACATGGTTTATTTGAAAACTAGTTTACCAGTAGAAAACAACAATTTACCAATTTAAGAATATCCAAAATTTGGATTTCGGGCAAAATATTTATTATACATATAGCAAGACTTGCAATGAGCCGTTAGATCAGAGGTAGAAAAATTTGCTTAAACCTATACTGGATCCTTTTAAATTCGTTTACCTTGAATATACGCCAATCGTACCAATTTGTAGACCGGGTTCAAATTCAAAATGACCGACTACCGGTTTCAGAGGCAATGTTGCAAAAGTTAAAAAATTAAATGGAACATCCTCTATATTTTTACTAATTTGGAGTCTACGAGTTCAAATAAATACTAGTCAACTGACAAATATCACTTTAGTTCTAATTTTCTGAAATTTTTTTAAATAATATTTTTTAGATCTAGGGTTCATGATCTTATTGAATTATAAAAAATAAAGCAGAATCGCCTAGAAAGTACTAATTTTTCAAAAAAATATTAGCCTTTATTTTATTATAGATTAAATGTCCAATTTTTTATTGAAATCTACTTTTTTCAACAGAAACATACATGGGCTTCCCTTTTTATTAAATTGCTCTTTTAAGTACCAGTAAAATAACGTACCTAGTAATTTCTTTAGTTACTAAATCAAGCAGTAATTTTTAATTTCTATTAACACAACATGGTCCTGAAGTCGATCCTGTTTAGGCAATGTAACAATATTTTGAAATAATAACATGTTTTAAAATAAATAAACTAAGTTTTCTGAACCTTGGGATAATCCGAAAGGTGAGAAGTATTTTGATATTGAAACTATTATATATCATATTTAATTAATTTAATTTTAAAAATAACTAAATATGTTTTATTATTTATTTTCCTGTAGATCATAAGTTTTTTAACTTTTGATTTGACATGAAAATCTTTTTTCAGATAATATTTAATCACAAGATTATAATAGCGAGGTCCGGAACAGTTAATAGCTGACCAGATGAGAAAAAAATACTAAATGTGACGTGTTTTTATTGCTGTAATTATTTCAGTAATATTTTAGTGATATTTCCATGTTAAAAAAGGCATGTAAGATATTTAAATTCTGTAAGTGGCATTCAACTTTCAATGTAATCTATAGATATTGTATAAAATATTTCATCATAATAGGTACTGCAGTGCTAAAGTAGAAAGTACCATATCTGTCTAGTTAAATATACTCGGAATAAAGATATACGCTTATCTACTTATCAGTAGAATAATTACTAAAAAAAAATTAGCTGTTTTCAGATTGTTACATATGTCAGCTTCAAGTTTTATTTATTCGAAATATTCATAAAACCATCGGTAAATTTTTTACATTTTTAATTATATACAAACCTAGTAGGTTCTTATTTGTTATATGATTTCTTTTGATGTAGCCGCATTGGAACAGTTATAAATATTTATAAACTTTGTTTCTTTCTCATTTTTTATATTGAGCTTTTTTAGTTGATTATTCATATCGGAATTGTAGATTCCAAATAGTACACTACGTCGTTATTAACCTAAAAAACAATAAATATTTTTTATTAATTACTATTAATATTATTTTTCATTTTTTTTATTAAATAAGTAAATGCTTTTATAAATTATTTCAATACATATATTTCAGACACCTTATAGATGATGTGTTAATTCATTAAAAATTTATAATCATTACTCATCATGTATATCTATGCTTTTTGTAAAGAAAATAGCAAAGTGCTTAACAATATAATTAGGGAGCTGTACCACAATTTGATGAAAATGTTTGCTGTAAACTGGACAGTATTAGTAACAACTTAAATACCAATTACTTTGATTTTAAGAAACATATTATTTTTTTGGCAAATGACATGAATAGTTTCAAAATCTCATTTATTTTAACAATAATAACAAAGCAACAACATGTTTTTTAGTCTAATACGTTATTATAACGAAAATAAAGAATCCACGTTGAAAAATTAATTAAAAATTTAACACTTTATATGTGTTGAATTAAAAAAAAATACTCAGCTTCTAACACTATTTTAATTTAATTTTAAATCGTAAAATTAAGATTCGAGTGTATATTTTAAACCGAATGTCGCGTCGATCGTTCAGTTTTGCTCAACGTCCATAATCCCAGTCTATATAATTCCGTCAGGATCGAGAAGAATATGCAAAAGACATCGGAGATTCAGCCCTGTGTAAAATGACCACTGGCCGTAGGCTTGTAAACTTCCCAATAGAGTGCGGGGGTGGGGAATGAAAAGGGAGGCAAAGGGGCTGTAAACTTTCCCTTCTCAAAGATCAATACCTCTACTCTAGTCCGGCGTCCAGTAGCTTATACTTGGACTTGTCGGGAATGTGGATCGTATCCTGTTTAAAATCAGCGGGGTGCGGGAGGAGTGAGAATTCCGTTTGCAGGGCTCTTTATGACAGGATAGAATATTTATAGCATAGCTATTTTTCTCTTCGTATTTAGCGATTACAAATTTAAACGATTTTTTGCCTTTATAGTCTGCATTAAATAAATATTTTTTTCCCAAATTCTTTCATAAGTAATAAATAACACTAATAACATGTGATTTGGAGTATTTGTTCGCGAGGTTTAATATTTTAAGAATCATTAAAGTTTGTAATGGTTATTTATTAGCATGAACTAAATCTATTTAATTTGGAAAGAATATTGTAATGCAGATAGTAATACTATTTTCATGTAATGTAGATTATTATTTGTATGTGGTAGTTGTAACTATTTGATTTCACATAAATTACGTTTTTTGGCAAAATTAAACAAAAATATTTTGGTTGGTTGGATCTACTTTTGTTATTTATCAGCTACCTTCCTCTTTCTAAAAATTTCATTCAGAAAACAAGAAAGCACTGAAATAGAATTTCTTAATAAGAGAAAAATACAATATATACCTAAATTCACAAATAAAATTTTAGTAATTCCCTCGAAAATGGCTTTAAAATTACAGTCAAATTATTTCAATTACGAAAAATTACAAATTTGTAACTTAATTAAAAATACGAAATCTGTCAAAATTGATAAAGGAATTAATAGTAGTAATATTAGTTTTAAAAACTATTAAAAATAAAGTTAGAGAAACTGATCTATAATGAAATCTGATAAAGGTGGTGCGACAATCATTTTAAATACAAAAAATTAAAAATAAACGAATTTGTCCTGTCAAGCGACTTGAAAATTCTTAGTTGAGATCCAACTAAAAGTTTTCAGATATTAGGGAACTAGTTAATTAAATAACGAAAAATATATGATTCAAAAAAACCTTAAACACCAAAATTATATGATACGGTTAAATAACATAAAGATACAAGACCTGAGTTTCCTATGTCAATACACCAAATAATAAATTAGTAGAAATGCACAATTAGACTTTAACTAATTAACTTTAAAATTGATTCGAAAACTTAATGCATATAAGATAAAAGAACGCACAAAAAGTTGTTTCATTTGAGTTAGAACGGATTCAATCAAATTCGCGACAAAGACTTAGAGACTCCACCGGTAATAAGAATAGTTAAAAACTAACTGGTTTGTATTCTAAATTGGAGCGTTTACTGTTGTAATAACTTAATATTATATTAGATAAGGATCTGAACAAAAATTATATATGGTTGAGTGAGGATTTATAAGAGTAGGAAATATTATTATCTTATTTTCAACAGTAACCGTTTGTATTCGTATATCATATGCGATGAAATCCAAAAAACATAGAATTTAACTTTTTCCTTTTAAATTTAGAATATTTTTTTTTAATTAAATATCCAATTTTTTGTTAAAAACAGATTTTTTTCCTTAAACGTGATGACTTTTAATGCTACAAACTATGAAACAAAATTTGTGTTTACTATTTTATAATATTGGCTAAATACTAAATCCTAAATTTTAGTAAACTAAAAAAACCCTACATATGGTCAGTACAACATTTGCTAAGATATGTTATTATACTTTAGGTCCTAGAGAATGTCTGTGCTACCTCGAAGGATCCGAAAATTCGGTTGTGAGAATTTCCTCTTCGGTCTAAGGGCCAGCGGTTCTACTCCAGGTCTCCAAGGAGTCTTTAGGGTGTTTTGAGATTCTGTAGTAATAAGACCAACTTTAAAGCATCGGAACTAGAACGCTTACTGAAAAACATATAACAACACTAAATACAAAGGAGAATATATATTTTAGAGGAAGAGGAATGAATAGACAAAGTTTGCAGGTAGAACCTATAAGTGAAAAAATTACAGAAGATCAACCAGTTTATTTCGGACATTTTTGCAATACGAAAAACAGTGGACTACTGAAAAGAATGTCCAAATCATTTGAGAAAGATGCAATTAGACCGAGTGTAAATAATGGTTGGCATTTCAAAAAATTGAGACCTGCAAACTAGTAAAACAAGAAATTGGCAGATCGACCAAAACCGGGTGGCTGTTCAACAAAGATCTATACACCATTTTATGTAACAACTTCTTATCTTTTTTAAGGATGTCATGTCAAATGTTTTAGATTTATAAAGAAATCGAGGTGTTCCGAGCAGAAACAAGAAAGAAATAAGGAGTAAAAATAAAAGAAGACTAGGAATTCGCAAAAAAGAGCGCAACAAATCTAAATACCTGACCCTACTATTACTAAGTAAGTAAGTTATCTGCTATTTCTTTGAACAAAACTATAATAGTCAATAAGGTATAAAGGAAATCCTTTTAACTCTTCGCAAATTGTAGACTTGTCGAAAACTTTGATTAATTTATGCAAATAATTATCTTTGTTGCAAAGTTGCTTCAAAGAAAAAAGCGCAAAATCTATAGAGCTCATTTTATGTCAATTTGATGTAAGTCACCTTATCCAAAAATGCTTCCGAAGAGAAATATGGCTATTTAAAGACGGCGATATAACATCAATTTAAATCTATTAACTCCAAATTGGTCCATAATCAAATGGCATGATTACGATTTTTAAAATGCAGTCCACTTGGATGGGATATTGAATATTTTTATTTATAATTTTTTTTTCTTCAAACTGTCCATATTTTGACATGATATTTAATAAATATCGACGATTTTACAAAAAAATGCTAGCTGAAATCTCTACGCCGAATCGTTTTCGAGAAAAATCAATTTAAACTTTTCGTGTGCATACGTTTCTATTGACTAAAAAATAAATGTCTAAATTTTTATAGAAGGATTTTTTTTGTAAACATTTCTAGTATTATTAAATATCATGTCAAAATATCGACATTTCGAGGTACATAAATTATGAATAAAAGTATTATCCAATATCCTACCCAAACGAATTGCTTACGATTACATTTAAAAATTAAAATTCATTAAAAGTGACTACTAGTAAAAAAATCTATATATATATCAAATTTCATTTTGCGCATTACAAGAAATAAATGTACGGAATGATATCATTTGCAAGGGATCTGTTTTTTGGATAGAAACTAATCCAATTTTATAAAATTGATGAAACATCAAGGAATTAAAGTCAACAACGTAAAAAATACATAGAGAAATCTTCTTAATCAAAATAAACAACGTAACTGCTTTTTAGAATTAATCTATAATTTTGAAACTAGCTTGAAAATCTAATGTGTTTTGTTAACTAAAACTTCTATATCTTTAATGATTAATGCTACCCTTGCTTTGTAGAAATCCATTATAAATGTACAAAATAAAATAAACATCTTAAAATTCCACAATTTTCCAAAAACTTTTTAAATATTCTTATGACAATCGCTTCACCGTTTGATATGATCAGAGAAAATACATTTTCAAAGAGTTTGGCCAATATATGCAAATTTACAATCCGGACAATTTAATTTATAAATACTTGACTTTTTTAATTCAGGAAATTTGGTTTTTATATTTATTAAAAATGAACCTGCACTATTCTTTACTTTAAAAGATATTTCTGAATATATATGTTACTCGAAATATAATTTATATTTTATTTAAAATATTTCTAAAATATATAAGAGCTTTATATGATTTCTTTAGGTTGTTTTGGAAATACAAGGTTAGTTGCAACCTTCTTCTCTTTTATAAGCTTAAACAGATGTAATTGATAGTTATTAAAGGTAACTATTTATTTTATTATATTAATTTCTCCTCTACATTTATTGGTATTGAAAAAGCTCTATGTATCATTCAATTATAAGGTGCCAGTTTTTGTGACACGGGCTGATTTGATTTAAAATGGATAGTTATATCTGTATGACTTGTTTTTCGATAAATTGAATATTGAAGATTACAGTTTATTCTTTTAATAATTATATCTAAGAAATTTAAGGTAATAATGTTTTCTTCACTTTCAACGGTAAATTTTATTTGTAGTTGTATTAGTAATAAAATTTAAAAAATATCTAATTTTCTATTATTACCTGCAAAACTAGCCGAACATCATCACATACCTATTTCAAAACAGTACATTTTTGGTAATATTTGAATTAAATTGGTTCCAAATTATCCATAAATGCTAATTCAATGATGCTTTATTACATATCTGACTGGTTTACAGGATACAGATTCTTACTTATTACAATGTTCATTTAATAGTTATTTTGACTTTATAGGTACATCGGGTTTATAATTATACGATTGGTAATTCACACTTTGTTAGTTAATAAAATAATAATAATAATAATAATAATAAAGAAATTTTATTATGTGAATGTTGAAATATAAACTTTAAACAAAATAATAGTCATAAATTGATTACAAATTTACATATTCCTATACTCTACTGTACATTGTACGGCTCTAGACTTATTAACAATGCATATATCTTCTTTTTATACATTTTAAAAGAAACAATTGACTTAATCAGTTGTCAAACAAATTGTTGTAAAATTTTACACAGTTATACAGAGTACCCTTTTCTGTTAAGGTAAGTTTATGTTTTGGATAGATTATATTTAAAGTTCTTATACAGGGTGGTCAAACGAAAACGCAACAGAGCCATTATCAGGAACTGCGTCAATGTTTTAAAAAAACGCAGAGACCCGTCGATTTTTGATCAAAGGGGGACATTTTTTTCCAAGCGAGGGTAACAATCACCCCAAAATACTTAAATGGCATTAGGAGACGAGTAAGGTATCATTTTAAAGCCCTTTCAATTCTATTTATAACAGTCTTTAAATTTTAAAATTCGGCCTAATACTTTTTAAAATTTAAATTATTTTATTATTTTAAAATTAGAATTTTTTTCATTTTTGTCAAAATAGTGAAAATGACACGTAGGTCATTGAGTACGCCAATAGTTTAAATGTTGATTTTCTTGCTTTGCATTGTTTTTGTAATTTTTTTATCACATTTGTAAAAGACAAATGGATACGATACGGACACACAAAGAACGTGAAATTAGTGGATTCGTATATCGAAGCGAAGATTTGTTTAATTGTGTTTTTGAAAATTAAATACCATGGTTTAATCCATTGCGGAAAGGGTAGATATCATTTCGCTTTATTTTATGAACAACAAGTGTGCAAATGTAACGGCTCAGTTATTTAATGAAAAATATCAAGGTAAACAGGTTAGTAGGAAGTATATTCTAGAGTTAGTGAAAAAATTTCAAGAGACTGGAAATGTAGCTAATAAAAAACGAGAAAATAGACTGCCTGTAGTTAACACAGCTAGCGAAGTTGCAGTTTTGGGACATGTTCATCTAGATCCTACGTTAAGTACAAGGTAATTAGCATCTGTGTCTGGGATCAATCGAACTAGCATTCAAACCATTTTGAAGAATAACAAATTCCATCCGTATAAAACACATTTAGTGCAGGAACTTAATGAGGATGAGTATGATCGCCGTTTGCAATTTTGTAGCGAACGAACCACAGTTTCTTTTTAATATCTGTTTGGGCTGGCATTTTCGGAGACCAGCTGATAGGTCCTTATTTTTTTCTGGTAATTTGACTGGCGAAATGTATATTACTAGAATATGCTATTGACCCTACCTTGACCGATATTATTGAAAATGACCAACAGTATAGTGAAGATCATTTAATGTTTCAACATGACAGTGTTCCTTCGCATTATGCTTTGATTAATCGTCAGTATTTAGACCAACCTTTTCCACGGCACTGGATTGGGAGAAGAGGTAACATTGAATGGCCTCCACGGTCACCAGATTTGTCGCCCCTTGATGGATAAAAAGTATTACGCCGAATTTTAAAATTTAAAGACTGCTGTAAAGAGAATTGAAAGGGCTTTAAAATGATACTTTACTCGACACCTAATGCCATTTAAGTATTTTGGGGCGATTGTTACCCTTGCTTGGAGGTGTCAGCAGGGAAGTCGAAAATACCGGAAAAAAGTGTCCCCCTTTAATCAAAAATCGACGGCTTCTTGTGTTTTTCTAAAATGTTGACGCAGTTCCTGATAATGGCTCTGTTTCGTTTTCGTTTGGCCACCCTGTATAGTAAATTATTTGTGACCCACAATTTTCAAAGAAATGCTTGTTTTTATATATATAAAAAGTCAGACATTCTTGAATATAAATTCCATATCCAGTTAGTATATTCATTTGTTTAAATTTACCCCTATATTACTTCCCTAAACCTAACTTCATTATTATCCGTAAAGTTTTTTTTTGAGTAACAAAAAACTGGTCCATATGTGAACTGCTGCCAAAAAACACAACTCCATAACGAAGATGAGTACCAAAGTTAGCCTGGTATACCTTCTTCATCATATTTCTATTTAAATATTTTACCCTCACCAGAAAGTGACAATGACGGAAGTTAAGCAAATAATAAAAGGAATCAATATAAAAAAGGCGCCTGGTTATGATTTAATCTCTGGCAAAACTTTACAAGAACTATCAAAAAAAACATACAAATACATAGTATACATCTTTAATGCCATGCTGAGAATAAACTACTTTCCATGCACTTGAAAAGTCGCCCAAATAATAATGATCCTCAAACCGGGGAAAAAGCCAGAGGATGTCTGCTCCTACAGACCGATAAGTTTACTTCCATCTCTCTCAAAAATATTTGAGAAGCTGTCTGCTAAAAGACTCACCAAGATAATAAATCAAAAGAAAATGATACCAGATCATCAGTTCGGATTTCGCAATAAGCATGGGACGGTAGAGCAAGTCCATAACCTAGTCAATCAAATTAATAGGGATATGAATGACAAAAGATACTGTTCTGCAGCCTTCCTTGACATATCCCAAGCTTTTGATAAAGTGTGGCACAGCGGACTCCAAATCAAACTAAAAAAACTACTTCCCCATCCTCACTATCAACTACTCAAATCATACATAACTAACAGACATTTCACTGTGATACAAGGCAATGAACATACTGATATCCAACCCATACACCCTGGATTTCCACAAGGTAGTGTCTTAGGACCAATTCTTTAATTGATGTACCCAGCACATTTACCGACTTCAAGATCCACCCTCATAGCAACATATGCTAATGACACTGCTGTACTATCATCCAACAATGGCCTCCAACATCTTACAAGCTCCTCTAATCAAACTACAGTGCTGGCTGAAAACATGGCGTATCAAAGCCAATGAAGCAAAATCGATTCACGTAACATTCACCCTACGAAGAGAAACATGTCCACCGGTAACGATTAATAAAAGTAAACTTCCACAAGCAGAGGATGTAAAATATCTAGGCATACACCTGGATAGACGTCTAACCTGGAGGAGACATATATTTACAAAGTGTAAGCAACTAGGCATCAAACTACATCAAATATACTGGCTTATTGGCCGGAAATCAAAACTGTCCATAGATAACAAAATATTGTTATATAAAACCATCTTAAAACCCATCTGGACGTACGGCGTACGTTCAGAGGTTCCAAAACAAAGTGCTACGTGCAATAGTCGACGCACCCTATTATATCACTAACGAGGTAATTCATCATGACATCCCTCTGGAATCCGTCAAAGAAGCCATAACTCGTTTTAGTGCCAAGTACAGTGAAAGAGTGTCAGCTCATCCCAATGTGCTAGCCAATCAGTTAAATGAGTGCGACAACAGTGAAGTGCGAAGGTTGAAACGCCTGCTACCATCCGATCTGAATGATGAACACAGATAAGTTTGGATAGTAAGACAGAAAAAAGACTTAGATTAAGATTAATTTAAAAGAGGTAACTCGCTGGAGTAATTCTCTACAAGTCATCCACCCATCCATATCAAACGTTTATTGCAGTTACTCGGAGAGTTAAAAAAAATGTTACAAGTATTCGATTAGTGTAACATGTACCGTTTAATTTTTTGTTCACTTCATCGATTTGGACTCTCTAATTTATAACATTATCCAGGTATATAACCGAAAAATTTTACACATTCTTAATTTTTGTGCGTTGCCATTGGTTGAAATTTCCCTTGGTGGTATGAACCCTGGGTGATTAGTGGTAAAAAAGACAGCATTTGATTTGATTTGATTTTCCCGAAAATTATACATTGTTAACTAATCCTCATTTTTTAAATTGTGTTTAAAGCATTTCTTATTTTCTTCGTTAAAAATTCTTCTGTGACAAAACTTATTTTTAACGTTAAAAGTAAATGTAAAACCTCTAATATAAAATTATTTTCGATATCTGTTATTATATTATCCAAGCAAGCCCTACCCCGAGTTGATTCTTGAATTGTAAATTGCAAGTTAAATTAGTTTATAAGTGAGCAAAAGTTATTTTTAGAATAAGTATTATCTTGCAATAAATTTATTAGTAAGCTTAGAGATATTCTTTCTCTTAGATATGCATGTTCCTACTGCAGTATTGTTGATTCGATTCCATTAAACTAAGAGAAGTAAATAAACTATCGAAGCACAATGACACCAACAGCTTTGAAGATGGAAACAGATTTTTGTACTTTTTTCCTAATGTATTAGTTTATTTTTCAGGTTCTATTCCGTGAAAATATTGAAATCGTAAACATATCCCGTACCTATAAATTTTGTCTTGTACTCAGCAATACTTTGAAAACAGTTATCTTCCTGCATGTTTGGAATATTTCAGATACTGAACCACATTATCAATATTATAGGTTTCAAATATATTGGTAGGTTTTTCGGGTGAAGCAAAATATAGTTTGAACAAAATCAATTGGAATCTGTCTCGAGATAATCTCCATTTATTTAAGATCTTCTAGATTACATAAAATTATAAGTGTTGGTAATGGTAACGGTACAAGGGCGGGGAGATTGATGCCTGGCAAGATTATCCCCAGAAGTCCCCACTGTGCCTTCTATGTTTTAATGTTTATTTCATCTACACTTCTAAAACATTGTTGCATAAAAATATACATTTCATTTATTTTAATAATTTGTTCTTAAAAAAAATATTGTATTCATTTTATGACGTATCATTATTTATTAAAACACAACTTTTTTTTTAGCCAAGTTCTTAAACAATTTAACCAAAGTTGACTAGTAAAAGAACTAGAATTTAGTAGTAGTAGTAGTAATAGTAGTAGTATAAGGGCAGGAAGCCTGACAAGTAGGCCTGTTCAGGCCCTTTTTACCATCCCCAATCTTTCCCTTACTTTCTTCCTCACGTTTGCCCCTCCTCGAAACGTCTTGGCCTTCTAATGAAGGTTAGGATGTCGTTCCATGAGAGGGCGTGTAGACCTTCCACTTCCATCTGTTCGACACCAAACATTTCTTTCCGTAGATGCCGGTAGGCCTCACAGTTGAATAGATAATGGAGGGTGGTTTCCTCCTCCCCTCCACATTTCTGGCAGTCTGGGTCCTCCACTGGCCCAAACAAGGGCAGGCGTCTTCGAAGCCTGCAATACCTAGTGAAGACTCTAACGATCAAGCATAGTTGCTGTCTGGTTCTTTCCAGCAACCACCTGGTCCTTGTTGGATCTGGTCCGGCGATTGCCTGCTTGGCTTGTTTACATCCTCGATTGCGTTCCCAGGCCCATCTTAACTCCTTTTGCGTCCACTCTTCAAGTAATGAAAAGGTTTGCGCTTTATTTATTCCTATTATTGGTGCCGGTCCACAGGGCTCGTTGCCGGCTCCGAGCCTTGTTAGCTCATCCGCCCGTTCGTTCCCCACGATCACTATATGGCCCGGAACGCATAGTAGTGTTACCTCCCTAATATTTCTTAACTTGTCTAGGGCTTATACACATTCCTGTTTCTGGGATGATAGACTGCCCTTAGAGCTGCCTAACTATCGCAGCAAATGCATATACGCAGCTGCGGGTTCGCCTTTGCTTCCAATTTCTCTGCCGCCTTTAATAAAGCGAATTCTTCAGATTGAAATACCGTGGAATGCTTTCCTAGAGCGTAGTTCTGCTGCATTCCTAGGTCTTCTATCAGTATTCCTGCTCCCGACTTCCCCCCTGTCCGAGAGCCATCTGTGTAGCACAACATACTCCCGGTGGGGATCTCAACCTTGCCGCTCTCCCACTCCTCCCTTAGAGGAATTGTGAGTTGATGTCTTTTTTTTTGTACTTGCCAGTTACTAAAACCAGCCCGTCAGCTGCGTATGCTTGCGCATAGAAATCTTGTTGCCTAAGCCGTTCTAACAGGCCATTCATTATGAAATTCCATAGGTGCGGTAAGAGGCAACTCCTTTTAGGCAGCTTCCCTCAACTTCTATCTCTCTGGAGCAGCAATCCAGAGAAGCGGTTACTTTCCTCCGAGCTAGACCTGTCGCCACCCAGGAGACTACCGCCCTGGGTGTCCCCCTGGATGTTAGTGCTGTAGTTATGACGCCTAGCTTTGTCGAAGACCCCTTCCACGTCAAAGAAGACTGTAAGGGCTACTTCTACATCCTTTACGGCTTTACGGCCCTGCTGCCTTGTAGGGACTAAACTCATTCACGGCCCAGCGTATAGAGTCCTCAGTAACCATCATTTTAGCAAAACGCCAGTCTGAATTGACCGGCGGTCGCCAAATCGGCGGCAGAGCCCCCACAACCAAGAAGTGAATCTTCAGGAGGTGCCCCAATGTTGCCTCCTTGGATAATGTCCATATCCTATCTTATCTTCTAAGGCTGCCTATTGGTGTGTGGGTACCTTCGGCACTCAGTATTTTTGCTAGTCTTGCTGCTTCAGGTAGTGAATCGACTTCCCCGCAGAAGCGACGCCAGCTAGCCCTTTTATTTTGTCGCAGTTCCTTTTTAAAAGCTCTTCTTATATTTCTGTATTCGTCCCATTCGTCTTGCCCATTTCCCTTGGTTGCTCTGTTAAAAGCCCGCCTGGTCTCTTTTCTCAAAGATATGAGTTTTGCACTCCACATTTTTTCAAGGACTTCCCTTGTAAATATTTGTCTACCACGGCCAAATCGCCTGAGTCTTTCCCTATAGGTTTCCCAATTGGTATCTCTGGGGTTCATGTGTGGGTACTCGACCTCAGCGGTTATGCTGAATTAGATCATTCTATGATCCGAGATCGAGATGATTCCCGTGACCCTCCAGTGGCTTACTTTATCCACTATATCATGACTTACCAACTTAATGTCTATCACCTCGCTTTGATTTCTAGTGACGAACGTTGGTACTGTACCTCTAATTAGAATTTCTAGACTTGTCGTTGCCAGGAACTCCAGTAGGGCTTCGCCGCGAGAGTTTATGTCGCTACTGCCCCACAGTCTTCCAAAGCGTTTTAACATATATTCTAGTCTCCCTAGATTTCGATATTTTGACATACCATTTTCCAAGACAGAAAGAAGTTTGCAAAATGTTTTTAAAACGTAAATAATTTCATGTCATACACCTGACAACCAATCATTATTAAGCAATATTCTTCTTTTTCTAAAAATATATTTGGTTAGTATTATATAGGTATTTATTTCAAAAGGTTATCTAGGATAATTGAACTTTTATTGTTTAGTTGTTTATTCAATACTGAATATTGAGGATATTTTAGGTATTTCTTTATCTGTAGAAAGGCTTACCAGATTCTAACAGTGAAGTCAGGCTTTAAATTCAAAAAAATGTTATTTTCAGGCACTAATGCCGCACCCTGTATGTCTCTCCCCGATTTGGGCATCCCTAGAGCCACATTTCTGTATCTACTGGTTTAGAGCGGTATTTAGATGTTTTATATCCCATCCATTCGTATGTCGCCAAAAAATTAAATCAATTTTCTTTTAGAACCGGACTTGTGCAGTATTCTATAGGAAAATGTATGTTGTGACAGCAGTTTTGTTGAAATCGTATTCGTTTCTCTTTTTGTTTCATGTAATCAAATCGGAAGAAAGGAGACGTAATTATAGTTAGTGTTTTTGTAGTTCTACATATATGGACTAGATGGTCTATAAGGAGGCAAATGTTTTTAGTTGGACGTGATGATGTTGGCTCTTAATTCATGTAATACTTTCCACAGTTTATCTCGTGTTATTGTGGGTAAATCAACATCGTCGGTCATAGCTTGTAAAACTTTATCTAATGTTGGCATTTGCTTGTTCAGAAAAAATAAGTTTACAAATTGCATTTTTAAAAAGTTTATCCATGTCGACTTTTAATGTTATTGGTCTGCCTGGTTTTGGCTGTAACGAGGTTACTTCACCTGATTTTTCCTCCTTTAAAACTTTATATATAGTAGATTTTCCATATCTCATTGTTTCAGATGACATTTCAACTACAGTGTCAATAGTGTTTGAAGAATTATATTGTCTAGAATAGATGTAGACATTCAATGTAACCCTTTTTTTCATTGAGTGAGAAATGATCTGGTTTTAATTTTTTAACTGATGAATACTCACAAGTTATTTCCATTTACAGTCACTACTATATTTCACGTTTCTCAAAAACTAAATAACTGAATTTCTACCAATGAGAATTTTATATAAATAAAAGAGTCATTACTTGTTATTATTAAAATATAATTATCCCTTTCTATTACGGTAGCGGTTATGACCGGCCGTAATTCTCTTAGGTACTCCGCTATAACAATGAAAGATAGATAAATAATACACTTCTGAAAAATGTATTAAATTTCATAGTGAAGTAGTCGAAAACAATTTAAAATCAGTTATAAATATTCAAGATTTACCGCATTTACTGTACTCTGATTTGCATACTAAGTTCTAATGAAGTGAAGGTAATTCACTATAAGTCTTCATCAATTATGACAAATACCTTAAGGAATAAAATTTCAAATCGTATCTTTTTTTTAGTTCCGATTTAATCTACAATTACAATAAGTTTTGTTCTCAACCCAATGGTTTGCAAATGCTCTTGATATCCTTCGGAATTGTAAGAAAAAAAAAGAATTTAGAAAAACTTAATAAATTGTCATTAAAGCATGTTTGTATCATAAGTTGTCATTATGTGCAACTGTAGTAACGTTGACTGTAACTCATTTGTGCACCTTAATGTACAGCAGGTTATTGACTACGGTTACTATTACTTCGAATTTATGAGTGATCTTTATAGAGAAAGATTATCAAGGGTTGTCAATCTGAAGACTCTCAGAAAATAACATAATATTTAATACCTAAATGTTCGTTTTACAATTAGATTGTAATACAAGTTTTAAAATAAATCTTCCATTTGTTCAAAATTTTATTTATAGTTTATAATGATGTGCTTAGTTTTAGAGGGAAATCCTTTTCCTCGCCATAAAAAGTTCCTGGCTTAACCTGACATCTAGTTCCTTTCTTCAGTTCTTTAACATTAGCAACAAGAACTCTAAAATTAAATTCTGAATCCGTCATATTATCGTTAACTGCTTTCTGGAATTTAGAAGTTAAGATCCATAATTCTTCTTCGCCTTGTGGAGTATATATTAACTACAAGAAAAATATAAAAGCAGGTGATGATTTTATATATATATATATATATATATATATATACAGGGTGAAACATTAGTGTAAAGTTCGATATGTTCGGTATTGAAGTTACCAAAAAACGTATTACAAAAAGTGTAGGCAGATTTAAGATTCACATTTTAAAATTAATCTCATATGCAGGGTGTTCCACAATGTACTGACAGTCCAATATCTCGAAAACTGTTCGCATGACAAGTATAAAATTTTATAGCTATAAACAGTCGAAACTGATTTTTGTATTTTTTATAAAAAGACTACCGGTAAAAAAATGACATCTTATACCGGTTGTCCAATTAAAAAAAGAAATGTTGGGGTCACGTGACCAGAAATTCTCTATGTAAGCGTTTATAAAATATTTCAAATCAAATATTTTTTTTTTAAATTAACAAGTTAGCCGTGGAAAAACTAAACATTCATCTTGGAAAATAAATAAAAATTACAGATTGAGGTTACGTTTAACACTAACATAAAAATAATACAATGGTTTTGTTTTGTCGATTTTGAAACTCTTCCAAAACATTGGTTAGGTTATCAGAGTTATTTAGACTAGACTATTTAGATATTTAGACTTTGGACTTAAGGTAGTCTCGCAAAAAAGTACAAATGGATTAAATCAGGAGGATAATGGCATGTAATTTGACATTTGATTTAATAGTTTGTAATTTTTTCAATTCTTTTTTAAATATTTATAAATTGGCAGACGAGTAAATTAGAACTAAATTATCAATATCACCCTTTTTTTTCCAATTTCTAAGATATGTTTTAGTTAGAAATATCCAATCACAATGATTTTTTATTAAAATAATCTGTTATGTCATAGAAGGGTTTAACTGTTAATATTTCCCTTAATATTTTCCTAAATGCTTTTAGAGTCTTTGCGATTTTAATAATTATTGGAAGTTTATTGTACATTTTGATACCATTATACGAGTACACAAATAAATATTTTATTAACGTGGATCTAGGAATTAATGGTGTCAATTTTCCTTCATTACATACTATTTACTCTATATTACTTACTTTCATTCCGGTAGGAAATTGTAAAGTCTCTTTGTTAGAAGCTGCAATATCTGTGCTCGAAGTATTTCGACCATACTTTCCCTTAGTATTAAAACAAGCAATGTTAATTTCTTTTAGCAGACCAAAATACATTATACCATCTTTATCAATAACTTCTGAAGAACTCTGAGTTCCACGTCTTCCTTCGAATGACTATAACAAAAATAAATAACTTTAGTTTGGAGATTAAAACGTTTAGTATGTCGTACCAGTCTAAGAATCTTCACTTCAGCAAACCAAAATATTGTACTTGAAGCGCGTTTCGCTAAATATATTAGCATTGTAAGTAGATTATTCAAATTCCTGATGACGTTAACAAGCGAAACGGGCGTTGAGTATTTTGGTTTTGGTGATGTGATTCCATAGTCTCAGCCAACAATACTTTCATTTATAGTGTAAATTGCACCATTTTTATAAATTATTATTATTAAGAAAATTTTTGGAATACCCTGTATACCTACCTTACTTTTTGACATCATTCAATACCTCTCGGAAAGTTAGAACTGGAACGGTGTATCTTTTGATAATTTCGTAGTATATTTGACAAAAAATAGAAAAATAGCAATCTTCAACACGTATCAAGACTACTTTTTTGCCTAATATAGGCCAGGGAATCTTAATTATTAAATTACAAAAAATGAAACATTGTTTTCATGAAAATGTATGAAACAATGTTCAGACGAAATGACTCGTCCTACGCACTCTTGATTTTGTCACAAAAATAATTCATGCATTTTGATGAAACCATGTTTTTGTTCTTAATTGAAATTTGACTGGAATTTTCCATATTTTCTAAAATTTATTTAGTGACCTTTAACATACCAGCTAACAAATCCATGAGAAACTTTCAAAAACAATTAAAACCCCAACGTACATATTATTTCTGATCATTGATATCTTTGCCTATTTTTTCTGGATTAAAAACTGATATTTGTTTTCGAGAAATGAGATGCCAGAAGGAATTATTTTTGACATGATTCTAAGAGTTTTAATTCATGCAAAATGTGTTTTACGGCTAATATGTTGCAAGTTAAAATATTTTGAATTAAAACTCTGTGATTTGGAAAACTAAAATTAAAGTAATAGTAAAAATAAATTATTAGTTATTTTTCTGTTTTTGATCAAATATTGTATAAATAACGTTTAGGGTTGATTTAATTTCTCATTCATGAACTCTCTTTATATTTTAAAGTAACTTTAAGTTATAAAGCTTATTACAATTAATTAAGTATCAAAAACCTAGTTAAAATCAAAGTCGTTAACTTACGTGGAATATTTCTTCCTTTGAAGATGTGCTTTGATTTCGAAGGTCTTTTGTGTAGACCCAATGCTCCGTATCGCTGCTCATTGCATGGTAATATAACTTTCTAGGTTCTTTAGATTTTTTGGGTGATAAAGCCATTCCAATAATTCCATCCATAATATCAAAAGTAGAACCTACAATTATTATCTATAATATCTGAGTATGTGTAACACTTTATGTCTATCTCAATTTGGTGAATTTATTTATTTATTTCTGACCTACCCGCTATATCGTATACTGCAAAATCGGGATCAGGACACATAGTATAGTGCTGAGTTTTCCAAGATTTTTTATTTGCGACATCGTACACAACTAAAGCATTTCCTCTATTATCCGACATATATAAAAATGTATTTTTGCAGTTATCGCTTTTACTAAGAATTTCAACAATTGGAGTTCCAAAAATTGATATTTTTAAATACTGATCTTCAGGAATTTCGTATCTATGAACAAGTTCGCTCTGAAATATAATAATCAAATTTTATGATCTTTCGATTGATTGTGTTCCAGGACACAAAGATCTCCTAACTAGCTTTTTGGGGCTATTAAATTCTTAATATTAAATTATAGTAATTGGATTTTTAATATTAATAGATTAATTTTCTATAATATTTTATTACTAATAAAAAACAAATAATAAAAAGAAATACAATTATGCAGTCCTTTTTACAATGAAGGTAGATAAATTAATGCTTAAAAATAATGGCCAACGCGTGATATAATCATTATAGACAACTTTTTTATTGTTTTAAGCATGTTTGTAGAACACTTTATAGATTTGAAAAATATAGATATTCAAGATGAGTCAAAAGTTGGTATAATGACTCTTATTATTTTACAAAACACTTTGTATATCATAATGTATCCATATTAAAAAAGCAAACTTTAGACATCATTTACAAAGCGAGCCGATAGATATATTATTATGAATTTTGTAAAAAACATATTCTTTCCTTTACTTCTTGATGAAAAAATTAGTTGAAAAACATTATCTGTCTGAATGTTTTTCTTTCTGGGTTTCTTTTTTTCTAAACTATTCATTTCAGTTTTTATAGTACAATATTATAACTTGTTTCACTACAAATTCATATATACATATTCCTGTCATATACAGAAACCATTAGAGGAAATATCACATAATCGTTAAAAGTGACCTGATCCCATACTTGATTAACATATAGGGCTATTTATTGAATGTTTAAATGAGTTTTTTTACTTCAAAATCCTTAAAAAATATGTTTCACAATTTTTAATGACATTTGATTTTCAAGATTTATAAGAAACAAACTTGTTAATTAAATGAGTGACTCTCTTAGAGAAAGAAGCTGCATTTAAACACACAATCAACATTATTCAAATTAGTTAGTTATAAATATAAAAATGACAGTCAAAGATTTATTAATTTTGATGTACTGAATTTAAACTCGAATTCTTGACAGAAAAATATTTCATTTTTTTATTAATCCTTTCAATCATTAAAAGTCAAAGTGTTAGTTTTGAAATTATTGGTAAAGTAGAATTCGTTAGAGGGCCCTGTCCTCAATCTTCAAAGTAGTAAAACAAATATCCATAAATACGATTCTTGTACTTTTCATTACAAGATAGAAAAGGTAAAGTAAGTACAAACAAATTTACATAATAAAAACTCGGAAACAACTTCAGCATAATAGCACAACTATGATTTATTTTACTGCTTTGAAGCATAGACTGTCCAACTCTCAAATACAATGAGGTGTTAAAGTTAAAATAAAACTGGCTATGGTATTATATCAAGAAAATGAACTCCGTAATTCAATTTCATACTGTATAAGTTTGTATCGTTTTTATTTACTTTTTTTAGCGAATTGAGTGAATCTATGTTTAAGTGTTTTTTTTTTGTAATAAATATGGAAAGATAAATAATACTTATCTTTCCATATTTACTATGAATAATTTCCATAAAGTAAGAGTTGAAACAATTAATTTAATTGTTTTTGTGTTTTATATTTTTATATAGTAGGTAGTAGTTCTGTTTATTTATGAATATAGCGGACATTGATATATTTGGTGAAATTGAAAATGCTCATAATTAATTTAATTTTTGAAACGGGTAAGATACCTAAGGACTTCAAAACATCGTTTATAAATCCAATTTATAAAAAAGGCTCTAAGAATGATATCTCAAATTATAGACCAATTAGCTTAATCACTAACTTTACTAAAATTTCTGAAAAATGTTTAAAAAATAGATTAAAAAATTATTTTATTGACATAAAAGGGTTTAAGCACTTGTGATGCCATTATGGGTTTAGGGGAACAGCGCCAAAAGTGTTTGAGAACTATCTTCACGAACGTCCTCAAATGATAAAATTGGAAGTTTGAATATGTACTTTTTACTAAAATTGGTGTATCGCAAGGAACAGTTCTGGGTCCTATACTTTTTATTATTTACATAAATTCTCTCTTAAATTTGCATGTAAAGGGAGTAGTTATCTCTTTTGCAGACGACACTGCATTGATATTTGAAGGTCAAACCTGGGAGGAGGTTCAACATTCAGTGAAACATGGACTATCAATAGTAAAAAAGTAGCTTGAATATTATAAACTAACTTTAAATATATCTAAAACTGTATACATTGCCTTCCTCTAAGCGATGCAAACCAACCAACGTACACTCAGATTGATATAGATAAATCTGACTTAATTGTTAAAGAAGTAGCTGGCACTAAATTCTTGGGAATAATGCTGGATAAAAATTTGAAATGGGTGCCTTACGTCCAGTATTTAACAACTAAAATTCGGAAATTCATTCTAAATTTGATTTAATATGTAACGTCTTAAACAAAAACCGTCTCAATAAAATATATCAATCATTAGTCGAATCTTTAATAAGATATGGAATAATTGTATGTATTTATATCAGATTGCATTACTTCCTCTTAATGTAATTAAGAATTATGTTCTAAAAATAATTATCTTTAAAAGCAGACTGTTTTGTATAATGAAAATATTCTAAATGTTAGTTAGTTCCCTGTATTTACATGCTAATTATATATTCTATCACAAACTGAAAAATAAAACTTTCATAAATCATCCTTAGATAACTAGAAATCAAAAGAAGGAAATGTTAAGCATACCGTTATATAAATACGTTGGCAACCAAAAATTCTTCTCTATTGTAGGGCCTAAGGGCTATAATATATTACCTGACAATATTAAACAAATAAAAGATATTAAAAAAATATCAAAAGCTATTAAAAAATTCATTCTTATCAATCAAAATGTTTTAAAAGCCTATTTTAATTATACATTTTTTACTTTAGAGATAATATTAAAATTTAATGAAAGGAAACTTGGGAGAAATAAGTCCTTTAGTCTCACAGTCTAAGCTTTTACTTTTTCATAGAAAAACAACAACCCACTTGATATAATAATTTTGTATTCACATAACTATCAGTTAATTAATCAATATTTTTGCGATCCAAAAAACAAATATTTAGACCTAATCTTGTGTACAAACAAGTGTTAACTCACTTAGGTTGTTATTTATAAATTTATTTTTACATTATTTAAATTCTTCAAATTGTATTTCTGGCTTATATGCACTATGTTATAGAGTTATAGAGTTTCAATTGTTGTAGAAATATTTTCTATGTAGCCAAATAAATAAATTTGCCACCAGTTCTGGCAGAAAGTGTCTTCTTTTGAATTCTCCCAAAGTTTTATTTATGCCTCCTATTAATAATATTTTTTCTTTAGTTGCGAATTTTAATTTTGTAGTTACTGCAGAACTCCATACAGGCATTATTAATTTTAATGTTTCAATATTTTTTTGTAGAAATTGAAGTAAACGATTTTTCGTAGAATGTGTTGAATGGATAATCATTCCACTAGAATTACCTGAATCTTTTAAGGGACTGCTTCGCCCCTCTCTTGCTGTTCTAGTAATGGTAGAATTTTTGTAAAAATACATGCTTCTAAAATAGTTGTTTTTCTATATTTTGTTAGTTTTCAATATATTCGGACTCTTCTTTTTTTGAACACTAGAGCTGTTCTGATAAATATTTGTCCATATATAATCTTAATATTGGCTATTTAGTTTTAGTAAGCAACATATCAAATTTCTTCTAAATCTTGGATTAAAGATTTTTACTTAAAGTAGTGGTGACACATCATATAATTTTTTGTTGTTGTTTTCCTAAACGAAAGAGGATTTTTAATTTGGAAGGCCAATCTTCTTTTACTAAAGAATCCTTGAGAAATATATGTGTTTACTCGATTTATATCTCCAAAATTCTGGAATGAAACATTTTCGTTTACAAACCGTTCAGGAACTAGAAGAAATAGTGTCAAAAGAAATTGAAAAGAATATCTATATCCTACTATTATTTTTATACGTTTTATTCTATAATTTATAGCCTTAGAATTAGTTGGACTGCAAATGTCCACTTTATTTTGTATATATTTGAATGAATCTATAGATTAAGTTTTTGGTCTAAATAATTTACCATTTATTTTTTGACTCCACTAGCTTTAAGTTTCCATAAGAATTCGCCTTTTATTATAATAATAGCAATATCAGTAGCAATCTGTATCAGAAAGTAATATACTAAGTGAAAAAATATTATTAAAATCATAAATATATACAGGGTGTCCGCAAAAAGAGTGCGCATATTTATGGATGAGGTATAAAAATTAATGCAGAATAAAAATATTTCATACATTTAAATATACGTTTAAATATTAGTTTTTATTTTGATTCAACTAGATATATAAAATGATGAATTACAAGGGATGTAGAAGAGTGAAAACGTAAGGAATTTTACAAAAATGTTCAAAGTAAACGGCTACCTGCAGGCACACATTCATATTTTCGAAACTTTTTGTTATTAATTTTATAGTTAAATAATTTCTTACCTTAATTACAAGCTACAGCGAAGTCATAATTGTTTATAAAAAATATTCAAAATTATTTCCATTTGCAAGCAAACCTTCCACTGATCGTAAATTCACTGTGGGATTTTAGTCAACAATATCTAAGATATTAATTATCCTCGGCAAATATTAAACCATCCGAACATTTTCTCCCATTACTTTTTTTAGGTAATACACTACATGTTTTCAACAATCTTTGGGACACTGATATAAAACATCGCGGATTAGATTAATTAACATGTCGTATTATTCTTGATTTGAATAAAATGTCATTTTTCACTGAATTATTGAAAGTACAAGTACTCGTACTTCACCAAACAATAAACAAACGATTTGATTCGATGTTATGATTCATCAGGTAGATATTCTTTCGAGTATTGCACTCAATTGTAGCATTGCCACGTATAAATTTTCGAGTAAATATTTAAAGTGAATTTTTGGCTAAATTAATGATGTTAGAAAAAAAAAATATTAGAATATTTTGTTGCAAATGACACGATCTACATACCATTTAAAAATACGCATTATTTTCGCGGACACCCTGTATGTAATGATTTTTTTTGTTCTATGGCGACATCAGTCGATTATAAATTCTAAATAGTAGAAATTTGGACGTGAAATAACCTCTAAATGGGGTACAGCTACTTTAAAAAGATTTCAGATCTGTTTCGTAATTTTTTGGGGCATAAACATTAGTTATTGATCATTTAAATTATTGATACAAAGAAAGAGAGAGTTCTGAAAACATATTATTAAATTGTACTATTTTTTTCTCCTACATTGGATACTTACAGTTCTCGCATCAAATGCTAGAATTTGAGGAGGGCAAATCATTCCCGTTTCGTTCCACCCGTTATCAAGTACCCACAATCTGTCACATTCGTCAACCTAGAATTAAAAAAGAACAAAAATTGAAATTAAAATTATATAAAAAAGTTTTCTTTTAAGAGAAAATCAAAACTGATGTTGGCAATAAAAATATATGGTAATACAAATTAATAAGAAACCCATAAAAAAGTAACAAATTAGGGTAAATATACGGAACTAGGCAAACATTAAGAAAACATTTTAAATGACGGATCTGAATTTACATTTCTAAAATTAAGGCTCGATATTACTACTATTTTAAATTTCCTCATTTGATTTTTGTTTATAATTGTTAAAAAAATCTTATAAAAGACACCAGAAGCGCTCGCAGCTTAGTATCGCCTGATAGTATCGAACTTTAACCGACTAAAAAAAACTTTCACTCGTAATCATCAATGTGTAGTTTTCAGTTACTAAAAGGTATTGCTTCAAGACGACCCGATAAAGTGTTTTATTAGCCCCGTTTCCAAGTTTTCTCAGGCGTATAGGATAAGTTGTTTGGTTTCTTTCTATCTTATTATTTCGCTGACCATATCGGAGATCAATCTCCACTGCTATGGTAAGCATAATGTTAAATATACCAGTAGTCTAGTAGTCTAGTATTAAGTATGGTCTCAATATGTCTTTTTTGTCTGATTATCTTGACGAGGAAATATCTTATGATCAGCGGAATCCTGTCTATTAGGGCTTGTGTCACGGGACAGTCGCTGTTACCATGTTGCATTCTACGATATCCATTCCTTGGTATTAGTTATGTGTCCATCTTCCTTTTGGCTGTAATTATTATTTTGTATGCTCTTCATATTCCCTAGACACTTGACGTATACGTCATTGTCGATAATACTACCGATGCTAAAAGTTTCCTTTTGTATCCCATTGATCCTTCTTTTTTAGGTATCAGACATGTCAGAAACACAGTTTTTTTTTCTTGTTTTTTCGTTTACCCTTGCTCTATGTCTTCTCAGCTTGATGCATTCTGCAATTTCAGTTATACACCACTATTTTCCCCTTATTTTGGAGTTCCTTTCATTTTTGACATGGATGCGTTACATGTTTGAATTACCGCTCTTATGAGGGTATCAGGGTTTGTGTTTTCGGTCCTCTCTATTTTCATTTCCAGGCCTTGGGCAAAACTGTCGAGGGTTTTTGCAAAAATAGGAACACCTTATGTACTCTTTGAAAATGTTTAGATGGCGAAAACCTTTTTAAAAAGTATTATAATGTTACTATTTTCTATTTCTTTTCGTTCGCGACATCACACATTTAATATGAACTGGTTTCGATATAATATCCATATATCGGGTTTATAATCGGAATATCTACCTGTGTTAAATTATTTGCACCAACATTTTTTTTTACATAAAAATGAAAAAATTGGAAAAAACTTGCAAAATAATAGTTAACAAAAATAACTCGTTATAAGATTAATATTCAATCTTTTATGATGTTTGTTCTTACCATAATTCTAAATATAGAAACAATCCGATCTGTTTTACACTTGGTTGGCTCTTCAAACCATGCCCAAGACGGGTAAGGTCTTAGGAGAAGGTTATTTTTTTTGTCCACTTCTACAGTTGCCAAAACTAGAGGAACTCCAGCCAAGAACCTTGGTACAGAAATAAAAACTGTTCTTTTACCATTTTCTCCTAAAAAAGACGAATTAGAAAAAAAATAATTTACAATTTACAGTTGTTGTACTGTAAAAAACACTTATTTACATGGTACAATTGTTCGTTGAACATTCTATTTTAATTTATGCTTGTATATTTTATTTATATATCCATTTTATTAATGGAAAGAGAAAAAAAATCGATTATTGTTTCTTTATATTGTGAGAACTAATTTTTGATATTCTAAAATATGTAGGGAATAAGTCACTGTTTAAGAAAGTCGTTAATACCTTACAAATGCAGATAAATTAGTGATAAATTACAGACAGGTATTCCTTTTTTTAAATATTTTTTTAATTACAACCGCTTAGCGGTAAAATGAAATTTCAAATACTGGAAAAAATGAGTCAGTAGATTACGCTTATACACTAATAATACACAAATTTGGCAAGAGTGTTGATACATTTTGGCAGCTTATGCTTTCACGCCTGATGTTGACTGCGGCCTAGTACAGGCTTTCGGGAAAATTTGAATGACTATTTGTATAGTACCGTTTGTAGAACTTGGGAGTCAGACCTAAGAAATCATGGAGCATACTTGCAAATAGAATAATAAAATAGGCGTTTATCGTATACACGAATGAGTTCTCGGAAAAATATTTGACTCTATACTCAATTATTCCAAATTTGTCTAAAATATTACAATATATTAGCGAAATTAAAAGCTTACTATGATTTTTTCGGAAGTATATACATAAGAGGTTAATTTTTTTCGATAAAATTTTAAATAATGAAACTTGGTTTCCATGAAAATGTATGAAACAATTTTCAGACGAAATAACTCGTTCTATGCGCTCATGATTTTGTCACAAAAATTAGTTCATGCATTTTAATGAAACCCTGTTTTCATTCTTAATTGAAATTTGACTGGAAAAAGCCGGCAAATATTTATTGTATATATTTTTTTTTATTACTATTATAGTTGTGAATATTGATACATTCTTGTAAACTTTCTCTTTAAATCATTTTCAATGCACCAGTTCTCCATAAATTTAATCCACCGCAAACATATTTTATAAGTCATCCATTCGTGTGCCAAAAAAATGAACCGGGCCTGTACAGTATTCTAGTGGAAAAGCTATATTGTCGAAGCAGTTTTGTTGAAATCGTATTTGCTTTTTTCTATGTTTCATGAAATCAAATCGGAAGAAGTATCTTTGTAGGTCTAGATGGACTATATGTCTATAAGAAGGCAAATGTTTTTAGTCGGAAAAAGTTACGTGATGATGTTGACTCTTAAGAAACTTAATGAACAGAACGAGAAAATGGAGGGAAGTAACGAATCAAAAGCGTATGGATATAATAAACGGAATTTAAAATTGTAATTTTAAATGAAAAGTGATAACCCGTGAGAAATTGAGGAGCTAGATGACATTAGAAGCTGGTAGTTACAATAGATAAGATGAGATTAGAAAAAGGTAGACAATAATCTACATTTCGAAGATAGGATTCTAAAAACATTTGGACTAAAAGAATTAATGAGTTTGAATTAAAATATATTGCCAATTGCATATATTTATGTTCAAAAAGTTATATAATTAGTAAAGTAATATTTACAATACTTACAGTTAAAATGCACATCCACGTCTATAGGTGTAGGTCTTCTTGGTATTAAAATTTCTTTTTCGAGGTCAGATTTTTTGTGTTCCTCGCTGTCATAATCGAATTCTAAGAATTTCCACTCGTACAGAGTGGTCATTTTATTTTGTAATGATGAAATATTTTCCTGTCCATATACATTCCTTGCAAATAGTGCTAATACTATGCAAAAAAATCTACCTAAAAGCAAAGTAACAAATAAAATAAAAATTTTCAATAGTAGAAATAAAAAAAAGATTTAAATATTACAGGACAATACAGATTATTCAGGAATATTTTTCTTCTATAATATATTGAAAATATATTTTAGGCACAGTGAATATATAACCCAAAACAATCTTTTGTTTTTTTTTTGTTATGTCGTTAGAACATAATTGCTTGTCAGTCTAGATACTTTTGATCGATCATTTTGTTGTTTATTCTAGGCAAAAAATAGTTGTGTCACGCATGATCTTAGCTTTTTGCTGTTCTCGCTCGTACTTGTTCGTCTTCGCTCACAGGTGCATCTAACAACGTCGGGCTGTAAGGGCTGTAAATGCTGTCTGTCCTTGTAATATAACAACAAATTGTACATATTCAAAATTTCCACGTGAATTTAATCATTCCATAATATATAGAGTATCCATTAGAAAAAAAATACTTTCATATCTTCTGGCCATTTAACTAAATCTGTATTCACAACTTTTCTATAGATAAGTTGGAAAAGCTTCAAAACGTTTGATTTGACCTTTATTTTCTAGATTAGAATCTTGGAATCTAATGTCGGCAGATAAAGAAGGAGCGTTGATCAATTTAATAAACATGATAAAAAAAATACAATAAAGGCATATTAGCAATACAAGTAACAAAGCAAAAAGGATTTTTTTTATAATAAAATTAGACGAATATGTGTATTATAAAATGGGAACAATACTTTGGTGTAGGATTTATAATAGGAAAACTACCGTGATAAAATTTAATGCAATTTCAGGTAAAATATGCAGAATACGATTGCAGGGTAAATACTTCTCTTATATGTATATCCTTCCACCAACAGAGGGTAAGAATATATTGGAGAAGTATGATTTTTGTGAACAAGTAGCTAGTATACTAAAGAAAACACTAGGGCGTGGGTTGAGAAATAGTACGAATTATGACCTCAAAGAAATACACAAAAAAACTTGGATATCACCTGATGGAAATACAAAAATTAAATAGAATCTATTATAATGGAAATTATATATCAAGCAACTGTTAAGGATGTAAGAAGTTACATTGGAACAGATGCTAATAAGAACTACATTTTAGTTATGGCGGATTGCAAACAAGAAGTTTCAAAGATTCCAAATAAAGACAATAAAATAAAGAAATACAATATGACAAAGATGCAGGAAAATAAAACACAAGATAAAATGAGAGAGCAGTTTAACACATATCTGGCAAGCATGGAAGAAAAAGAACATAGAAGATGAATGAACACATGCAGAAACAGTAATAATAAAGTTTGCAGATCAAATATTGGAATATGAGAAGAAACGAAACGATAGAAAACGGTTCGGTATAAAATGCAGGATAAAGCTACAAGAAAATAACTTCACTAGAATAAAAAGAGTAGATAAGAAACAGAGAAAAACCTACTTTAGAAGTAGGACAGTGAGCTAGAATTTACTAAGACAGAAATAGAGAAAATATCGGCAAAATAAATTATACTATATTGAAGAGCATTTTGTAAACAATGAGTTGAACAAATTATGACAAGAAAGAGAAAAAGAAATATCTCAATTGAGATATGTTTTAGATAAGGTTGTACATTTAATAGGCATTCCGATCAGAAGTGGTACACTTATACACACTTTTTCTTAAATAGATACTTTCTACACATTGAATGTTGTCGGATAGCTCATTGTGGGAATAAATAGAGAAGTTTAGTAGATTTAATAGTATTTGTCATTTTTATCAGAATCAGTCACAGATTCAAAGATCAAGAATCTATCTATTATCAACAAACTCATCAAATTCCATATAAAATAAGAGTTCTTTAGATGCCCTGGCTTCTTCTAGATCTTCTGTATAAAAAAATGTTATTTGCTGACAGTAATGGTTATTAGGAATAATTCGAATAATTGCTGGTAAAATAATTTTAAATTTATTTATTAATCAATAACTTAATTAAATAAGGTATGTGCATTTTTTTATTGATGTACATATTTGTTTAAATATCATAAGCTATTTAAAAATTTCATTAGAGAGAAGAAAGTACAAAGTTGACTGATACATTTAATATAGACAAAGATTATTGAAATAAAGTTAATAAAATAAATTTAATAAACATTCGTCATAGAATACATGCACTAGATAAAATGACAATATCAAAGTAGCACAAAACAAATATACCTAAAGAAAATGACTAGTATTTTGATAGCTGATAAAATGACAATGTGTAAGAACCTAATCGTTTTATGTTAGGACATCCTTAATAGATTTACTGAAATCATCAAATACATATAAACGAATGGTGTTATACCTTATTTAAGCATAAAGATAAAAAAAATTATGAAACGATTTATTTAAAAAATCTATAATATTTCTCAAACTTACCTTTAGAGATCAACATTTTGAATGGACGAATATAGTCGTTAAGCTAATACTTTATATATAGTAATTATTAATCTATTAAACCCACCTGATAAATGAACTTATATTAAATATATTCATTTACTAGGTTTTAATAATTTTAATGAAATAATTAACAATAACGCAAATAATTGCAAAAACTATTTTGACAATTATATTAATATTAGTTATTTTTCAGGTGATAAGATATTATGAATTACGGCAATTACGGCATTGTTAACAAAAAGATATGGTCATTATATTCAAATCGTAATAAGTTTTAAGTGAAACTTTACCAAATTATTTTACAGTACAAAAAACGGTGGTGGTTATGCTAAGTGTTTTAATGATATCACCAAGATAGTTACAAATCATATTTAATTGGCCTCTTTTAATATACATGGTAATTTGTCGACTGTTTTAATTACTTTCTAGGCTCATTATGAATCAACTGCCTAATATCGTGCTTTGATATCCGGTATTCATTATATATCATTGTCCAAAAATATTACGTAAAAGACAAAAGAAATATACGTTGGCCGCCGTCAATCTACCGTCAGGAACTAAATTTTATAATAAGTTTATATTATTTAGGGTATGGTGATGATCTAATAATTGTTAGAAGCAAATACGCTAACCCAAACTCGAAGCGAATTAAAAGAGCCTTCAACACTGTCAGTAATTAACTCTCAGATCTCCACATTTGGAAAATCTTTAGGAAACTATTATCAAAAGTGTGAAGTCATTTGTCGAAAATTTTTGGTAATCTGACATTGACATTCGAACAGTTTACCACTACGTTAACCCAGTTCGAAAACATCATAAATTCCCGTTCATAATACCCTTTATCCAGTATCTAAGTGATTTAAATTAATTAACCGAATATTTTTAATTGAGCAACCATTCACTGCGTATTCAGAGAAAGACATTTTTCTCATTTCCTCAATTTATTAGCAATCTGCAATTTGACATACAATAATCAAATGTAAATAGCAGAAGAAATTCACCCAGATTTTGCTGTGGCCAGTGGCGAAAATTTTGGAAGCTTTCCCTGGTAAAGACGGCTATATATGTACCTGCACCCAAATTTCTGGCGAAAAATTCAATATATATGTACTTCTCTGCTTTATTTAGAAACAAATTACTATGTACATCAATTAATTACACAAGTTGGTTCATGTATATTTCTATCGAAAAAAGTGAATTTCAGTCAAGAAATTAAAATGATTAAATTTAATCGCTGGTACAAAGATTTTCTTTAAAAAATTAATACTTTATAAGTGATTTTGCTTCATTTAGATTTAATAAAAAATAAAGAAGTAGATACAAACTGATTTTTGACAGTTGAGTAGTATGTATTTGAAACCGTAGAATCCAAATATGTAAATATACAGTCTCCCAATTAAATTTTAGGTTTTGCATCATTTCGGGTTAAACCGGAAGTAAGCCTTTTTTTCGATCAGAAACTGAATATAATATAACCAAGCCGTATTTTAAAAAAATGTGTCAGGGACTTCATGAGGTATATGCGTAGCCCTTAACTGGTTTACATTCGGTGTAAGTGTTCTCTTATTCAATCTGTTATCGTTAATAGAAATGTAACAATTTACTGTTTGACGTGATAATCAATATCCTCCCCACAGAATCTTTTCTTCATCTGATTTTGTGTTATGCACATTATTATTTGTGTGTGGTAAGTATATCTGCTTTTATTAAATTTACTATACATATAATACTAAATAATAGAACTAATAGCTATTAAAAGCGGCAAGTGGTACTTTGTCGCTTTGTAGTTATTATTTGTAGAAAATACAAGGAAACTAATGTGCTTGTTTGATAGTATTACAGTTGAGTCTTATTTACCAATATATTGTAACGAAATTTATATTATATCTTAGAAAATTTGGGAACCTCTATGTTGGCTGTGGGGGTGGCTTACAGTTTACGATGTTCAACTGAAATTTATGGTAAATACCATTTCCTTTACATTCTCCTTTTTCCTTTCACAATTTGGATATCTTTGCAACGACTTTCTTTTCCCCACATTTAGATGTCCAATATCGAATGTAAAACAGGAACCTCTTGATTTCTTTGCAAGGAAAAATATTCCTGGTGGTCCAGTTAATAAGCTGATAGTGTAAGTTCATTTGTTGTAACAGCTAGCGAACCTTTCCAAAGGGAACTCATTCATGCCATATATAAAATCTTGAATTAATCTGTCAATATCAATATCAATAGTCACCAAATGTTCAGATAGTGCCCAGACTGCTGTCTGAGTGTCTGAGTTTTCGGATAGTTTCTACTCCGCAATTGCGTTTAAAAAACTTCATAAAAATAAGAGACTGTACACCGCATATTTAACAAACTACAAAAAAATAATTTAAATTTGCTGTGTGGCATATATGTATAATTGGGGAATTCACCGCGACTAACTCTGAGCCGGAGATGGGAGTGGTTCGGTTTCAAATTGTTGTGGTATTGGGGCACCAGTAGGTTGTGATGAATTCTCAACCAGAAAAACTACCACATTTCTAATCTGGCCAAGTTCTACCACACACAATAAAGATAAATAAAAGTCAAAATGTTCTAAATAATTGATCAATTTAATTAATGCTTTGCTTTTACTACGTACTCGCAGTACAATAAGAATTTTGTGATGTACAAAAAAATTAATACAATGATAAATTTACAAATATAAGAAATAAATTAAAAATAAATTTGAAATTAATGCAATTGAAAGTTTTGATAAAATTTAGATTCGCTATAAAAAAAATAACAAGAATTACAAGAAAAATAAACTAGAAACGAAGAATCACTCTTCTTAGTGTGCCTTTAGATTTTTTGCTGACACTACTAGACAGATAATATTTGATAATAAATAGAGCCCTATCGGCTCAACTTGATATTAAGTTTAATATATTGTGACAAATAAAATATGAAGTAAATTCAAAATAAAAGTTGGTAAATACATTAACATTTCATTATAATATTCTATAAGGTTCTAACGAGCTCTGCGAATAACCAATAGCACTCTTTAATTACCAAAATGAGGTCACTAAGGTTTACAACTTCTAGTACTAAATGAAATTAAAATTGATAATCTAAAGTTTTGAGTTAAGACTTCAAAGGTAACTTACAATTTGTAATTAATTTTTACAAAAACATAGAAAACATAGAATTAAACTTTCCAAACGCCCGTAAAATAAATAAATCACTAGGTCAACAGTACCTTATTATGTCAAGTTAAGGTTATATTTTGATTACTCTACCCAATTGCTGATAATGGGTTAATATAGCCACATACGTTCTGAACCGTATGGGTCCTACGAAGATAGAAGGAAAGTCTCCGTATGAACTGTGGCATAGAAAGAAACTAGGTATTAAACGTTTCAGACGAAAGTTAGATAAGAAGTCTTAGGAAGGTATACTCATAGGATAGGATATTATAGAAATGAAGGTTATCGTATTTGGAAGAAGAAGAAAAATATCAAGGGATGTCATCTTTAAAGAAAATCCAATAGAAAGTAAAACTTAGGATGCAGTACTAATAATGAAAAGGAAGAGTTCAAAGAAAATTTACAAGATACCTGTAATAAAATTGATGACTATCAGTCAATTGAATCAGAGAAGTAGAGGAAAGTACATATTTTAAGGGATCACTCAACTCTTTCTTTACCTCAGATATTCAATGACTTTATCATGGCTGCATATCATGTAACAGTTATGAAAAAAAAACAAGCGCAAACCAAGAATAACGACACTGTGGCCAAAAATAGGTTTGACAGTTCAGTGAAGAAAGACTTATTGCGTTCTCTCACTATCTAACCGCACCTTAAATGAACTAGTAGAATAAGTTATTTATATACATTTTGGTAATAAACGAATCTGTACTAAGTAGAATATTTATATACATTTTTTTAAATGTAATATAAAATAGAAGACTGTTGAATCTACTAATTTTTTTGCCTGTGGCTGTTGCAGCATTGAGTCTTGTTTCACTTTATTTTAATCGAGAATTTTCAACAATAGGGGGGTTATCCAAGACATAAATTTTTTTTGACTTAATTTGTATTTTGCGTATTTGTTGGTACTTTATATGTACACATTGTTTTCATGTTCTGATTTAATTCCGCTGTTCCATATTTTAACACAAAAGTACACACTTTGATCGTAAAACGGTTTATCTAAAAAAATGTGTATGAGATCGCCTTAATATGATGTGACCGTTTGTATGAAACATGGTCCAAATGAAAGGAATAAATTCATTATTTCATAAATCGGCAATTTTAGGGGGAAATTCTGAAACCGGTCGATTTTTAATTTTAAATGAGCGCTTCCTCAGATCACCTTTTTATTTTTGATGTCATCTCTGTGAGCGTGATGACGTCATTAATAAAAAATGTAGATGGAAAAGTGGGTCTTGCAATACATCAATTGATTATTATCAAGTTCAAATCTAACTTCGTCGCTTCATGTAATTAAATTCCACTTCTTCTGGCATCAAAATTTGTGTTCTTTTTCTTTTCTTGTCTACAGAACATAAAATTTAAAACTGTTAAAAAGTGAAAACACTTTGAACTTACCTGATAAGTTTTAAATCCTAGGTTTTGGTCCGACATGTAACAAGTTGCTTTTAAAAAATATTTACCCGCTGCCTAGTTTAATTTCGCTATAATTTGATGTAACATTTTGCAAAATAATCTTTCTTAGAGTTCTTTAATTTTTATTGGAGCAGTACAGGTGACCCATGTCTCTGTTTCTAAGTCACAGACCCTGATGTTTTAAAAAGTTTATTAATATTTCGCAATGTTTATTGCGATAATTTATTACTGTCCGCTATGTACACAACAATTTTGATTTGCAAGTGAATGATTAGTTTTCTTATTTTTTCGGAAACAATTTTACCATGTGACATTTTAATTTATCAGCTACGAGTGACCAAACATGAAATAAAATTTTACTATCGGCATGCTTAAAGTCAAGACAGCGATCATTTAGTTTAAAACGTTGTGTATTTTACATAAGAGAAAATTTTAAGCAGAATATATTAAAAAATACCTCTATGTGCTTGTCTGTATGTTTGATAATATTTAAAGTAACCAAAAATATTGTATTTTCAGAAATAGTTTGTTTTGTGATAGGAGAAATTTACTAATTTCGTATTTTGAGTGGTTGGGCCAACTTTACTGAGATAAGGGTTATAGTTAGCCTTGTGAGGTCCTTTATAATTTTCACGTTTTTGTATGCATGTATATTGTGACGTTACTAAATAGAATGAAAAACTAAAATCAAAGGTTTAATAGGCCCAAATATTACAGTAAATTTTAAAAATGATGATAATTAGTAAAATATGAATACACATTAAAATTAGATGTAATAAATGAATGTATAATATTTAATGATAGTAATTATAATTAATATTAATTGCATATATTCAATCTAATAAGAAAATACGATCAAATCTAGACATGTCACATGTATGTTAGGGATAACCAATATGATGAATTTTTATAAAATATTTGATTAAAGATTATGAGTAAACAATATTAAAAGTATAGAATATGATCATTCAAGATCAGGGTTGAAAAGCAATTTGTTCTTTAAAACAAAAAAAAAATATTATGAAGTAAATATTGACATTATCATATGGTTAATTATTAAGCAAATATATCCAAATTATTTACAGATTTTAATTTAAATTTATGTAAAGATAGTCAAAATATTATTGTCGCATGCTATAAATAAATGAGTTTGTAATAGATAAGAATTAAAATGTGAAACATTTGAATTTAAAAATGTAAAACATAGGATCATCTATTTATTATGAATTTTTGTTTAAATATTGTCTTGTACTAGAAAATATATTAACAGTTTTTAGAGAAAAGTGTAGGCTTTCTAAAAATGTAACCATGTCTATTGTAAACATCTATGGCCAGAACGTTATCTTTAGATGAAAAGGTAATATATTTAGCAAAAATTTATATATATAATAAAAAGACGAAATTATCTCTATTAGTTGTAAATTTTGTTTTTTTTAATTTATTTATTTATTCAGTTGTCACTAACTTAGTAATAATTTTTGTTATTAGTAGATGGGCCGAATTTTAATATAATTTTCAACTTAGTTTGCTTAATTTTATTTTTGAACCCCACCTTAGATTATTTGAGTTTCTAAATGTTCTAATTTTTATAATAAATACTATTATGATCACTCAAAATTTTAATAATTTAAATCATCACAAAAACAGAAACAACACTATATATTAAGAAACTAAGGTAAAACATTAATAAAGCAATTAATTCAGAGATGGAATTAAAAAATTTATTATCATCTGGAATTACAAAATATGGATGACTATGCTTCGAAAATCTGCTGATATAAAAATCTAAGTATGTATATTGTGAAAGATATTATCCACTTTTATAGGTAGTCAACAATAAAATATTGCTGAATTCTTGCTATTCGGGATTCCTTCCATCATTATATAATATACTACCTATTACCATATAATGTAACACAATTATACAGTGTGTACATAAACTATGGAATACATTCATTTTAAGGTAAACAAACATTTTTGATGAAAAATCCTGAGACAGCTCGGTTTTTGATTTTAATTTAATGTATTTTTACATAACAACTAAATATACAGGGTAAACCATTTGTGAGTAACGATATCATCGACAACTTTTTTAAATGGCATTCATTATGACCTGTCACATTTAGGCTGTTTCGGAAAGATCAGGTTAACGGCAACCGTTTCTTCCTTTTTATTAGATGCAATGGATAATCATTAGAGGTTGCGATTTGTTATATTATATTAATTTCCCTTTTAAAATCATCCTTACTCATTGGTATTGAAGAGAATCTATGTATCATTAAATTATAAGCTGCTAATTTGTGATTTCAGTTTACTCTTTTAATATTTATGGAACTGTAATCTTCAATTTCAACAATAGATTTTAGTTTTAGATGGAAACTGTTAATAAAATTAAAGAAAACATCAAATTGTCTATCACTACCTGTAAAACTAGTCGAAACATCATCAACATATCTATACCGGAACAACACATTCCTGGAGATATTTGAATCAAAAATGTTTTGGTCCAAATTATCCATAAAAATATTTGCCAAAAACTTTGTGAAAATGTATGTGTGTTTGTTTTAGTATATTTTGTTTTATCGTACTTACATTGAGTTGCTTCTAAATTCTTTAATTTCTGTGATTGTTTAAGAATGGATGTTTAATTCTACTAATGGGATTCTTAATAAAACTTTAACTAATTACTGTTACTTATTAGTAAAATACTCTTATCAAATCTCCTGGATGTAAATGAACAACTGTAAAAGAACAAGGGGTTCAATGATGGTTTTTTTAAATTCTGTGAATAATTCTGGACGACACTTATAACAGTTGCTCACATCTATCTCCAAGTCTTTATTATCAACATGAGTTTTGGGCTTGTTTTTTTTATAATTTATTATTATATATATTATATATATTATTATTTATAATAATTTTTTATAATAAATTTTACAAATAAGAAGTTTACTGTTGCCGCTTTTCTAGACATATCTTCTCCATTCGACAACGTTAACTTGGATATTCTGACAAGTTACCACAAATTGGATTACACATTTTTTGAGGGCACTGTATACTAATAGATTACTTTATTTAAAAATAAACAATGTCTTCTCTTCTCCACGTTTTACAAATATAGAATTACCACAGGGTAGTATCTTAAGTCCATTATTATTTATTCTATATAACATCGATTTGGAATGTTGTATTAGCAACACAACAAAAGTTATTCAATATGCTGATGATGTAATACTATATACAGCACATAAGTCATTCGACAGCTGTAAAAATAATTTTACTGTATCAATAGAAGCCATTCTTAAACATTATTATGATATTGGCTTATCCATATCAGAATCTAAAACAGAAATTTGCATTTTCTCTAGAAAACATCAAATTCCGCAAGGTCACCTGAAAGTCGGTAAATATGAATTTCCTATTAAAACTGTATAAAATATCTTGGTACTTTTTTAGACCGAAAACTTCTATGGAAATATGATATTCATCAAACAATAAAAAGTCAGAAAATGTTATGAACATCCTAAGAGCATTTTGTAAAACTAACTGAGCGCTATTATTTTATCGTACGATGAATCGTCCTATATAGGATCGGTCCAATTAAACTTCCTTGTGGTACTCCTGTTTGGATGTATTTCAAATCTTAATAGGCTTGTTCCTGTTTAATTGTGAAAAGTATGTTCGACGCATAAGATTTTAATGTCTTTACAAAATGTCTTGACATCATTTTATTTAGGTTGTAGATTAGTTCCTCTGCCAGATCTCTTCAAAGGCTTGCGCGATATTAAGAAGAGTTGAGCAGATTTTTTCTCTTCTAAGGCTTTCTTTATTATATCTGTTATTCAGAGCATTTGATCTATAATAACAGATAATTATCAAGTGCTTTTGTCTAAATCCAAACTGATAACAGGAATGATTTTGGTTCTTTCAATTATTGATTTCATTGTTTTAACAGTTTTTCAAGTAATTTAGAAATAATTGGTAAACATTAAATTGCTTTGTAAGATTTCACTTCATGTGGTGGTTTTCCAGGCTTTGGTAATATGATGACCTCTGCTACTTTCCAGCTTGCAGGTTCATATTTTAATCTAAAGGCTGCATTTATAATAATAATTAATTAATTAATTAATAATGGTAAATAAGTATATTGGTATTACTATACTTTTTATTGGAACTTGTTTCAATATTTTACCGTTAAATAAATCAAAGTCTAAGTTTTGAACTTAGGTTAAATTTTGTTTCTTCTGTAACTTATTTTGGAATAAGAGGAAATATTTTTGCCACTTTTTCTTTATTTTCTCTTGTAGAATTACCTTACCCTCTCTAATAGTAGGAGATGACATAATCGGCATTTTAATATATTTTGTCCCTTTTTTTCGTTACTAATCAGTTTTTTCATCAGCTGTCAAATTTTACGATTTAGTTAAGAATGAGTTTATAAGCCGTTTTGTCATCGGGTAACATGTTTGTTGCCATCTCCGTTTTGTTGCCCTTTTATCAGGTCCTTTTTTTGGTTATTGCATTAATATTATTAAATGCAACGGATTATATTCGTCTGGTAAAATTTTCAATTCTTTTTAAATTGCTATTTAAATGAATTTCTTTTCTTAATTCTATTTTGAAGCTTTCTTTATCCGTACTTTTGTTTACGAGAATTGGGTTAGTTTCTTCTTTGATTATTTTCTCAGTAAATGTTAAACTAACGGGAGAAAGGCCAGAATCCAAGGTAAATATTTCTTCTGTAACTATGCAATTTGGCGATATTTTCCTTGAAATGGAAAATTTGGTAAGTCTGGAATTTTATTTCTATCGGTTGGCTAGTACGTTTGTTAAAGATATAATATATTTTACGATTATCTGCTTACCGATTACTTGTACTGAATATGAAGTCGGTATGAACGTGTAAATTAATAAAAAACTATTGAGAACTAAATATTCTTGTTACTCTGTGATCTACATACACTCTTTTTTGAAATATGAAATTCTAAAGTGGGGTACTATTGCTGTTATGATAAATATTTGCATTTAGAATTATTGAAGTTATTGACGTTAAATAGAAATACAATTACAAAATTTAGTCGTAATAGTACGGGAATTTATATAATTGAAGTATGTTGGATTATTTTAAATTAGATCATTTTTAGCCCTTTATATATACCACAACGATATGTATAGGATGTTACTAAATTTATGCAAAAAAAATCATTATTAGATTCCTCGTTAAAAGTTACGAAGGGTCTATCCTATAAAAAAAATTTATCAACTTAATATCAGCAACGAAAGGTCGAATTAATAATAAGTTCTCAATATTTTTCTCAAATTCGAGTTAATATAGAAACTGGAACTTTTGAGGATTACATACATTCTTAAAGAGTTTTTATTTCAGCAATACCATTATGATATTAGGGGCTGAAATTAACAACCCTATATTATTTTATATCAGGACTTTATAATGGGATCGAATTACAAAATAAAAATGTATATCAGATTTCCTGTTTTATTCCTTAACTTTTCTATCCTTTGCTTTTTCCCATTTTCGTTGCTTTTTCCCGCAGAATAGTACTCGATAAAAAACCAAATTAAATTAACACTGTTTTTAATGTTTACTAAGTGTAAAAATGTAAAAAACATAACATATTAATTTATAACAAATGTTGAAAGTGTCCACCTCCATTCGTAAACCATGAAATTAGCCTTTGACTCATTAGTCGGATACCTTAAAAAATTTCTTATGGTTTTAGAAGCTACTTTTATACTATTTTTCAAATCGTCAATATTAGTAATTTCCATAGTGTATTCTAAGGACTTAAGGTACCCTAAAAGAAGAAATCACATTGATTCAAATTAGGAGATCGAGGGGGCCATTGCTGAGTGATGTAGACTTGATTATGATCATAGATAAATAATATCCTTTATTTTCTAAAACATTTGGTTAATATCATATAGTTCGTTCAGAAGATAATCTAAAAAAGGAAAACTTCCCAAATATAGTGCCATTGATATGCATGAGTTCCAATATCTTCTCTTTTAGATTACCTTCTGGACTAAATACTAAATACATAATATTAAAAAATGTTTTAAAAAATGAAGAATAAAATTAGTTAGAAAATTTGTAATTAAAAGAAGGTCTGTATGTCAAATATCTGTCAATTGGTTATATTATCTGATGATGTTAAAGAACATTAATGATACAATTGTGATACGAATATTTAAAGAATTTCATAAAACGTCATGGAGTTTTAAGATGCGTATATTTTTAAGATGCGTATATTTTTAAGATGCGTATATTTTATCTTTCTCATATATAGTGAATAGTTTCCACAAGGTTAGGCTAAAAACAAATTTTATGACAAAAATAGATATATAACTAAAGAATTTTCAAAAAAAGAAAAATATATACGTATATTTGTTAAAAAAAATTTGATACTGCCGATTTTCAAAATTATGGCATTTATGTATTGAATTGCTATAATCAAGATTTATATTTTTATTATTATTATTATTAATATTATTGAACTATTCGTAAAGCTTCTTGTAGTAATCTGTATCTGATAGATCTGGCTTTCCCTTGAACAAAGGTGTACGCTGATAGTATAATCAATATTCCTTCGCAGTTGGTGTTGTCTTTGACATGTTTGACTCAGGGGCATGCCTACCTCTGTATACCATTCAATTTCCTTTTCATCCCTATAAATCACTAAATTACTGTACTATAGCGTATTTTTGGCTTTATGACCTGCATATGTGTAGTTATATGGTTATTTTAGGATTTAATTAACCCATTTACCTGCATTTTTCGGGGGCGATTCTAATCTTATATGCAACTTTTTCTGTGTAGTGATTTTGTTCAAAGATTGCTCGAAGGCATTTTACTTGCAAATGGAAACTTCACCAGAATAACATGCAGTCTATTTAAACTTTGCATAATTTTTTTTTCTAAAATTACCACTGTGGTTTTGGTATTGCACTTTACACCAGTCATTTATGAGTACTACAGTAGAATGATCAGTGTACACTAACTATTTCATCGTGACTAGAAGACCTCTGACTAGAAGTGTCTGTAGTCCCTGACCACTCTTTTCTAAATGAATACCTCTTTTAAAGAAGATTGAAATATTTCCCAACTTGGAAATAGTAGTTTTACTACTCTTTTCTACTAATTATAGGGATTGTAGTGTGTACGTGTTCATGAATTGGTACCTTTTTAGTGAGAGAAAATATAAGGCTATGAGATCTCTTTTTCTTTTTTTCTTTTATTTTTACATGAAGATTAAGTTAGTTTATGGACAAGTTGAATTGTAAATTTGTAAAAGAAATAAAATTTTATTCGTTTAAGTTTTTAAATAAATAATCCCATACATATTTACTCTTTACCAGTGATGATACAAGATTCCAAAATTAAGTCACTTATACATATAATAAGATGTTTAATTTTTACTAAAACTAGTAAAATTTTGCGTTTATATGCAATGAAGTCAAAACTTCCTAACATTGATTTATTATAACGGCTAATTATTGTGCTTCTCTAAGCACCAAGTCTGTGTAGGTTTTTGGTCTAGTACCAATTCTAAGCTGTTATTTTATTTATTTATTATAATGCATGGTCCTTCCCTAAAAATCAACGTGATTGATTTTTTATATCCTTGGTTTTCTGAACATAATCTGTTAAAGTTATAGCTTTAATATCAACTTTATTTGCCATTGGTCAGAGTATAAAGAATCCTTAGATACTTGCCACATAAGTATAATATCACACAGCTTATCGGTACTAACAGTTAGATATAATTCTTGTTTTCTGGCCGCTGTAACAAAAGTGGATAGCTTGATTGGCTCTAACTCACTGATCATGAAGCAGGAATTCATAAAATGTTATATTTCTCTAGTTAATGTGGGTGCTCGTCCAAATAGTACTATTTCCGAATAAATTGGAGGTCCCACGCTTGACAATAGTCTGTCACCAAGAGCTTAGTGCTATCCTCTGTTTGATAATTATGAAATTAGTTCTGTAACAAAACCGTGTTCGTAGAAAATATACTGTATGAGAAATTTTCAGAAAGTGATTCTTATTTACGTGGAGTTGCTTTACTTATATTTAATTTGCAATATTTCCAAATTGCTCAATTAAAATATCACTTTTAATGCTAATACGAGTACTTTAAATAACTTTATCTATTGTAACAATGAAATAATGACGTCTTTTTTTTAATTTTCTGTTATTGCCTTATGAATTTGCACGAATATTACCATTTATCATATACGTGTGAACTGATATGAATATAAGTTGCTCATTATTATTCAGGTAATCACTAACGAAATAATTAGAGGAAGGGTATTTGTTGTAAATGTATGCTCTGATAGCAGTAAAGTGATTTTTTTATTGCTATAGCGTTTCCGTTTATATTTTTGTAGATGATATCTTTTCTAGTTTTTGAAGTACAACAACAAGAGAGTTTAAGTGATATATAGGGTGGTCCACTTTATATTTATATAGTATAGTTAAAAGTTTTATGTGAAAATTATAGAAAGAGTCATGTTCCACATTTTAAAACTACTTTGAAATATATAGGTTGTTTTGGTATTTCGCAACATCAGACCAAATGAACTTAAATTATTTGTAACTGGCACCCTTTGTCATGTAGAGGCATCCCTAGTATGGGTGAAACTGCACGATCCCTTGCAACAATTCGCTACAGTCATCTATTAATAATAATATGAGTTTAAGTGTTACACCAAAGCACAGATTATATGATTGTAACAGAGCCGCCACTGTAAAGCAAAATCAATTCTAGGAAGCTAGTTATTTTTATTTTTTAGGAATGTTGCAATAAAAATACTTAAATCTATGTCCAAATTCAAAAATTCAATCGTTAAAGAACATGCCGGCCTGAATATTATAAATCTTTTAAATAAATAAAGGGTTTTCGAGAGTTCTTTCGGGAAAATATATAAAGGATTTCAGAATCAAGTAACAGATGTTAAGTTTCATTTTTAAAGGCATAATATTAAAAATATGAGTTGACGCTTCAAATGACATCCACAGATGAGTTTATGATTGTAATTTGAAAATAGGCATAGTTCGTAAAGCATGAATTACAGCTGAAGACTTTTTTGTTCGGGTTTTTCCCTTCATAAAGAAAGTTATATTTGAAAATTGTTACCCAATAAATTCTAGGAACTGAGGTTATGGTTAGTTTGTAAAAGCCAAACTCTTTAATAAAGAGAAATTCGTAAAAAATCTAGCAGAACCAAAAACTAAAGGTCAGTTTAAAAATTTAGACGAATTCAGGAATCAGTTGAAATTTAGCATCCGACTCGAAAGGTACTCTTGCAATAAAGTTTTCAATCTTGTTAAATTTGTAAGTTTTGATTTGCCGGTAGTTTTTTGATTAGTAATAGAGTCAACGGTTTATTAAAGAACTCGTCGAGGTTCAATAATTATTCAAAGGATTAATTTAATCTGTTGTATTGTAAAGTCACTCGTTGTTATTCGTATAATTTTTATTTATAATTTTCACCATTTCCTCGCCCAATAAATAAGTTAGAAAATATTCAGTTCATTTCATTGTCAAAGAGTGATCTATAAGGAAACCTGTATACTGGGAGTCCCTCAGAGCCGGAACACCAGGACTGAAAGCCTAAGAAACTGGTAAGTGCTAATTTCCACTATTATTATAGTATGGCTATCGACTAAATAATCCTACCAGTTACATTAACGAATCTATTGTAAGAACCCAGTTTTTACTTCGCTCGGCAAACTTAAAATATCACGTGTGGTGAGGTACATACATTATAAATAACACCCACCCAAGTAGTAATACATGATAGTAATAAGGAGGAATAACCCACAAAATGGGCATAATTAAAAGAACCAGTAAAGAAGAGAGGAACGAAAATATAAAACGTGCTTGTTCTAACAAAAAAGCACTGAAAGGAATATTAATCTGTGTAATTGTGGAAAAGAAAGTAAGTAAGTAACAGAAAAAAATACTTGTGATCTATTTTGGTTAATCCAAAATATTTAAACCTCCTTTTACTGGCATATTGAATTACTTTAAATAATCTGTCTTCTACATTTGAATAAAATAGATGGTACTAAAATATCCAGATATAGAATAATTACATTGTAACACACAGCATTGTATGTAGAAAGTGTTTTTACTAATAAATACCTAATGTGCGGTGCAATATATCAAGGAATTAAAGAAATGAGATCCTGCCTTTTGTCACAATTTTCAATTAAAATTTCATCATTTTATAATTATTTATTTCACTTCACATAGGCCAAGTATGCATAATATAATTATAACATTATTTACACAATTTTACAATACACGAAGTTCTGTAAATAAATTTAGGAGCAACATATGAAATATTTTCAGTGTAAATATATGAATTTAAAAGTCGTATTAACATCTATTATATTCAAAATAACAATAATATTTTTTTTAATTTAACTAAATTAAAAATTAAAATTTAAATAAGACCTTAATTTTATTTGCCTTTTTTATATCATTGAAATACGAGACCGTAAACTGGTAGATTTAGTCATGCTTCTTCTTTTATTATTTTGAATTATAAATAATGTTTCATAACTCCGGTACGGATCTGATATGTTTTTTCAAAGAAAAACCCCCTATATTATTTTAGATCCAGTTAAATTACTTTAGCCTAAATAAAGACAATCTATCTCCTTACAATCCATTGTATTGTTTTGTCAAGGATGACTAATTTTTCACACTTCACCAAACATAGGAATAATATAAATAGTTAATTAAACCTGGCAAATTAAGATTATTTTTATAATCTTTCAGTAATGCTGATATCGCCGAAATGCACGACTAGTACAATAGTTTGATTTGGTGTTTAAGTGCTTCGAAATTGAAATAGTTACTAAAAACCAGAGGTTGCAGTCCCCAAAATAATCACCGTTGTTATTTTTTTTAAATATATAATATTAAATCCTTTCCATTAAGAAATCTTGGTCTTGGTAAAACAAAATAAAATATCTTTTACATTTATTTCCAAAAAATGATCTAATATTAATATAAAATTGTTTTTAAATTTTGTAAGTAAAAAGCAGAAAATTTAAACTCTATGAGTACAGGTGATGATATTAAAATTAGAAAACTATTCTTTTTTTAAATCGAAACATATACAAACCAAATAGTAATACATATATATTTTTATTTTGATACTTGTAAACAAATAGCATTTGCATGCCATTTAGAGTAAAGACCACAGTTAGATTTTAGTAACAAAATTTTATTTGAAGGTTGGAAATTAAAAATTATCTTCCTAAAAATTAAAAAAAATATATAAATCATATATGAAATTAAAAACTAAATGTTCAATTTAATTAACAAATATTTAGATAAATGCAATAATATTTTGAGCATAAGAAGTCAGAAACGAGAGTAAATTCATAAAGTTCAAATGTCTTGGAAGTTGGAAAACTTCAAGGATCTGGATGGGTAAGGTCAGTTATCGCCCTGGGGGAAAATATTACAACTTTGAAAATGAATAATGTCGGCAGTCTGGGTTATTATGTCGACCTTTTCGTATATTTTTATATCAGTTCCGAACAGGTTGCATTCAATTCTATGGTTAAATTATGACGATAAAATTTACTATCGACAAGTATAACTTTAAGCTTTTAAGATAATCAACTAATCATTTGTGGATAAATTGGGGCCCTCGAATTTAAACTACATAATTTCACTTTTATAAAGTGTTCATAAACAAATTAAAATAAAATTTCTCTAGGGTGATGAACTTATTCAGAACTTCCACATCTTCCTTGTATTAGGGTTTTAATGGAGGTCTAAACTTTTTTATTCCATAGAGAAAACATTTAAAAATTCAAACGCTTGATATTAATATATAACCGCACCCACATTTATCCCTAATGCACTTGCTTACCTACCATCTGGACAGTGTAATTAATATCTATCACATTCTTTCTTCTGGGGTAGCCCTAAGATAACGCACCTAACTCGAATTCAGTAATTTCTGCCTTCGACCCCGTGCGACCTTCTAACCTGTTAGAGTTTTTCAAAAGTTTTCTTATTGCAATAGGTCAAAGCATTTTTTTCATACAATAATTACTAGTATTCTGATGTACTATAGATCCATTGTTGAAATTTAGAAGGAATATTGTGTATAAAAATGTCATTTTAAATTAGCATATCCCCTATTAGAATACATGATAGTAACAATTTTTTCCGTCTCTAAAAATGTTTAAAACTTTAAAAGATTTTATAGATTCAACAAAACTTTTGTGGTAGTTTGTATGCGTTTGTATTTTATGTATGCGAAGTTATCTTTTTAAAATATCATTTTATAAGTTGGACCTTTCACTAGAGTTTTTAAGCTTTTATACTTTATTTTTATTTTAATAATTTATTAATACTTTATATTTTGGAGGATCACAAATGTTTAGACTTTTCAATTTTAAATAAGAAAAAATTTTACTTCTAAAAGACATCTATTTACAAAAATTGCTCGAAACGTCCCCTGTTGTCGTTATTTTTTTTTTAATAATAGCTTATTTCATTTTCATCAATCCTATATGCTTCAGTTTGACGTTTTTAAACTATTAAAATATGATGTCTGATGGATGGATGTATAAAAAAAACAAGCTGCTGGTCATTTTTAAAGATGTAAAGCTTGTTTTGAGTTAATTAATTAAAATGGGATATAATATTGAATAATATTGAATAATGGGATATTGCCTGTACAAAAATCTGAGATACTCAATATATATATTTAACCTAATATATTTTAGAAAGGATTAAATTAGTAATTATTATATAATCAATTTAAGTATTTCTTATCTATATAGAAAAAGGAACGATTGGTAAAATGAGGAAATGGACGAGATAGACTGGAATAGATATAATAACAAAATAAAATAATTTTATAAATAACTGAGGACAAACACCAACAAGCTAAAACCCAAAATAAGAGAGATAAACAAAAATCAAAGCATGATCAAAGGAACACCAGAAAAATATGGAATAGTCATTTTGAACAAATTTTGAACCATGAAAGTAACTAGGAATTAAAAATAGAGGTAGAAAGCATTAGAAGAATGAATAGTAATACGTAGGATATAAAGTGACCCACAAAAGCTGAGATACAACAAGATATGAAGAGAACAAGAAAGGAGAAGGCTCAAGAAAAAAAAAGGAAGCTGCGACGTTTACAGAACAACTTAATAAACAAAAAAAAAGACATTTGCAGAGCACCCCAGGGCATATTATCTAGAAAATAAGAGAATATAATATAGAAACATTTATAGACTTCCGACCACATTATCAAAACAAAGTTTATTGAAGAACTAAATCACTGGGGATCTCACAAAAATGTATAACACTGTTAGAAGTAAAGAATGTAAACCTAAATAACAGAAACATAATAACAGACCAAATATAAACCATAGCGTTCGGAAACAACTTGACTGTAATTGCGAAAGGACCTAAAAGAGTAAAGTAATGGAGTAACTAGACACTACTGCAAAAGAATTTGGATTGGGAATCAATAAAAATAAAATAAAATCAAAATTTACGAAAAGGAACAAATGACTACAAATTTAAAAGAGAAAAAGCTTTCAACTATATCTAGGAAATACAATAGCATTACAAGGAAATGAGAAGATCAAAGAAAGAATCCAAAAACGACCAAGCCTTTGGAATAACGTGACCATACTACAACCAATATTTGACGAATATCTGCGGTTATGACCAAAAATACCATGAATTGAACACCTATAAACCCAAGAAAGGAGCAAGAACCGAGAAGAAGGTGTTTGGACGAAGGAAAGGAAGACATCAGAAAACTAAAAATAAAGGACTCAAACAAGGATTGCCAAAAGAGAAAATACTTGAAAAAAATAGCTAATATATCGATAAAGATGTAGTGTAACCTAAGAAAACGAGAAATAATCCACCTCAGTAAATAAATTAAAAACGCGAGGATGTTATGATAATAATCTAACTAAAAAAATTAAAATATTCTATCCCGAAAACAAAGCTGTAATACTTTTAATTCAAATATGTAGAAATAATGTGGTTGTTGACTACATTTATATGTTTGAGGTCATGAAACTTTATTTAATATGAATATAACGAAAAGTAGAGCAACAGTTTAGTGCTATGTATCACCTTGTAAAAATCCTATTAAAATCCATTATTCAATAAAAGGAAATTTATGGTAGAATTTTCGCAGGAACCTTTCTATTCGAAATACCTAACACGGCTTGGTACTATGGAAACTAAACTACACAATTAATACCTTAGACATCTAATTTGCCAGTTATTTGAAATTATAACCTGACATCCGACGTATAACCCCTTCAATCGTATAGAATGCGCAATGCTGTTGTCTTCTAATTTCTTTGTCAGGTATATGATTTATAAAATTATGCTGTTTAAAAATAGCCGACGTAACTGTCCTAATAAATTATTTTTATTTTATAAACAACAAAAAATAAATATAAACAGGGTGTTTAATTCTAATACTTATACGGAAGATTTCTAAGACGATTAGTAGAAACATTTACCATAGCTTTGTAACATTTAGAACATAGCTACAGGTACATTATTGTCTAAGGTTAAAAATAAAACTAATGCTTCAAATTAGAAAACAATTTAAGTTACATCTATTCTTTGTGCTCGAGTTTTTTTCTCTATGTAATTTTATGAATTCGCCTACGTAATTTTAACTTTTATGTGTGTTTTATCCTGAGTAATACCATATTTTGGTACGAACTATTTTAGCCCTGATGAAGTCTAAATATCTAGACGAAACGTCGGCAATAATTTAATTGGGTATCATTTCGAAGGCTGTCCTCAACCCAAGAACTCCCGTTTAAAAATAATAGGCATTTAATAGCTCTTTCATTTTCATAAATAATTCCCTTTATCTACGTGTAATCGTTTATGAGATTTCAGATCAAATAAGGAAATTATTCTTTTTAGATTTTCCTTAAATTAACAAATATTAAGGACGGGTGAATAGTAATTTACCATTATTGTTGCGAACGTTTACAGTTATAAATAAAATGGCCTCAATATACAGGGTGTACCAATCTTACGACAAAATGCAATAACTCTCTTGTTATTTATGTTTTTTAAATATAATAGACATGAAGTGTGATACGTTGGTTGAAATTATCTGGGCAAGAGGTTCATAAAAATGTAAAAATATATGCGGTATTCCATTTAAAAAAATATAACTTTGATTCGTATCGAAAATATGAAACACCCGGTATAACTAAAAATAATTTTAAATTGGGTGCCTTAAACCTCTCAATAATTTTCGTTTGCAAATTTTTTAATATAAATAATAACAAGAGAGTTATTGCACTTTATAGTAAGATTGGTACATCGTGTATAGCTCTGTGTTTTCAGATTTTTAAATCCAAATTGATAAAACTGCAACCTTGCTAGGTTGGTAGGTCTAGATATATTTTATTCACTCGTTTCCCTATCGTATAAAAAAATATATTCTAGCATACCTTAAAATATTTATATTCATTCTTCAATAATCTTTTGATAATAAATAAATATTAATTTAATGTTTTAACATATTAAAGTACCTGTCTATTGTTAGGAGAAATTGCTGTTTATTGAAATACTGGAGTGAGAAGCATTATTATTTTTTATTTAATTACGATCATCTTTCCTTTCAGTTAATTCGGCATGCAACGTTGTTAGAAAGAAAAACTCAGGCTAATGCTGTGATGTTGGGAAATGATCTATTACCAAAAGCACGCAACACTGCTTTATTATACTGAGTTGCATGGAAAACATGAACTAATTCAGTTTTTAACAAAAATAAGCCTGCGAAAGATGTAAGTAGATAAGTTTTACCCGTTTATACAGTATATAGTATATAGTATAGTATATTGAATTAGAAGCTTGTCAAGTAATATAGGTTAATTATCAAATAACATATAGGGCCTTCTTTAAATAAGTACTGACTACTCTAAATAGAAGGAGTAATAGAGCATTAAAATCTTGAAATATTTTTTTTCTAAAGTAATTATTTTATGCTCTACATGTTAGCGTTTAGGAAGAAAATTTGAGATTACAGAAATTATCACGAAAATTGAGTGGAAAGGTACATGTGTGTTCGGAAAACCGATTTTACTACACTAGATTACCCATTATTATTACAGCTAGTAATTGTTATAAAGAGAAAATTACTTAATTTCTCTATGATGAAGTATAAATAAAAAAAGTGGGTTTTAATAATTTTTTAAAGATTCATTATTTACGAAACACTCTACATACTACATCTAAAGTTAGTAGATAATTATGAACAGAAAATAGTGTTGTGAATGTGAAATTGCTTGCCATAGAACTTGTCAAAGTCATTCAGCACTTAATACACTGCTGGGTAATTACATTTTAGTCATAAACTACTATACATACAATGTTATTTTGCTTTATTATGTTCTTGTGTTATAAAAAGAGATTTATATATTTTGTAAAAACTGGTCATTGTGTTCATAACTGAAAAAAAAAACTTAAAAATAAAAAAAGATTACTGTTAATTTCACTTAACTTTATGTTTTATCATTACATTTACAAAAAAATATACGAGTATTTTGTAATAGTTTGATTTTTTCTGCCTTCTGGATCTTGGTAACTAGTACCTAAAAAATGGCCCATTAAAATAAGAGAAGTTCCTTGGTAGAGTTAATTTTAATAATATACGATTTCAAGGTTTATTTATACAAGTTTCTTAATAAGTAATTAAAATAATCGCTACCAAAATATAAATTAACTAGCTGTGTATAGATATTGTTTATTAGCTTTTTGATGGTTTCTTTTATTTATTATGTATTATATGTATGGTCATTATTAGCCTCGCGTTCTGTGTAGGCTATTTTAATGTTCGGAAAATCTAGGCACATTTTGAACATTTTAGATAATTTGGAAATCCTTTTTAATGCATGTCGATGTATGGAAAATCTGTAAGGCAGTTTCTTGAATAGCAAAATATCTTTAAATTGATGTACGTTATTTGGCATCTCTCATTGTTTATAAGTCCAAACTGTTACGGCTAATCCTTAATCAATTGTAAAAAAATTGTTAAATGTTCGTAATGTACAAATCCCACTTTGAAGTACAACGAGCTCAGTTCTATCATTTAAACCAATGCCTCTTAATAATGCTATTCATCTTCTATTAAAATGACGAGTATCTTGTAACACGTTGTCATTGAATATTTCACCTCGTTTTTTGTAAACTCAAGTTCGTCCATCTGGACCACACATTCGAAAATGAGGCTCATCAGAGGTACAACTCGGCTATTCCTGTTCAGGTGCAGTGTTCATATTTGGGACAAAATGCTAGACAATTTATACGGTGTTGTTTTATGATTTAGATTTCAATTAAGTGATATTTGAGTTGAAATAGATTTGCATATTGGCGAGACTTGGACCGTGGATTTTGAATTCCGTTTCTTATTACAATGCGTTCTTGGTAAGCAGTTATAATGCGTGCATGAAGCTCGTATGACCTTCTTTTTACTCCAAAAATATATTCCAAATCCTTTGAAATTGCAGATTGGTTTAGGCGAAGTTCAGCGCTAATTTGCGATTTGTGAACTCCATCTGTAATACATGTAATTACAATGGATGCTTGAAAATTATTCAGAGATTCTCTTTGCATCCCCTTGTCGTTATTAATAACTAACAACTTGAAAATAATCATCGTTACAATACTTCCTGAGTGAATTTAAAAATAGGGTTAAATATGAAATTTCGTTAAAATTGACATTCATTTATGTCTAGCTGTAAAAAATCAATTGAGATAAAGATAGTTATTATAATCATCAGTGAAACGTATATTTTACTAGAAGTGTTTTCGTATTTTGCTAATTTTATTCAGTATATTATTCAGTGTTTATTTTATAGCTCTTTAATTTTATTAATCACACTTTCCAATATCCACTTTGTAGGTTTTTATTTTTACTTTGAGGTTTTATAGCTTTGACTATAACAAATGTGAATAGCACACATCACTATCGTATAAGGAACTCTTAGAACCAGAAAAACCTGTTATTTAGCAGGTGTATGAGGTAAAACAATTTACTCAAAGTCTTTATTGCTGACTGTATATTTCAAATTTTTTGAGCAATAATTAGTATCTACTATCACTAGTTAATGCTACATTTTTTATGAGATACTATAGGCTCCACTCTGTAAAAAAACTAGTAAGCGATAATTTCATATCAAAATCGACAAAATGGCAGTTTTCTGTGTTAGGTTTGATTGCGTGCTCGGTAATAAGCAGGCGCTTACGGCCCTCTGAAAAAGTATACACGCGTTTTTTAAAATTCCCGCGGGACTTGTAGAATCATTCACGGCAGTGAGCTGACGCCCTAATGTTTTCTTTTTTATGTCTTTCCACAAAAATCTCTAGCGAAAATCGCTGGGTGGCCCCTGAACGACAATATAATTGAAAAATTCAAATCTACCAAGCTGGATTTTTTGCGGTAATCTAGATATTTTGCATGCTTTTTTAAATTAGATCACCTAAAAATACTTTTTTTATATCACACAAAACATGATTAGCATGATTTTTTCTAAATAAAAATTTTTTCTGAAAAAATGTTGATATTTGAAACAAAATGTGCAAAAATATTAACGCACTCTCATTTTTCTTCACACTAAAAAAAACTCAAGGCAGATTAGTAGTTTTAACAACTAATCGCTGATTTTAAATTGCGGTAAGGGATCGAGAAATTTATTCCAATTTGAGTACAAAGTTAGAGATGGAATTTTTCAAAAGCGGGGAATGTTTTTCTGTTTACTACAATCAGAAAATTAATCTACTAATTTTTTCTACAAATCAGAATATCAGTTTTTCGTAACCCTGAAGGTAATTTCCACGCTCAAGTATTTACTGTTAGTGTCTAATTAACAATGTTTGTACCCAAAAGGTCACTGAGCATCAGTAGCAAAAGCCTGCGCAGAAAACACGTGGTTTAATGAACTTAGCATTCGGAGCGACTGAAAAAACCAATTAAAAAAACGTAAAAAGTATAGAAACAATACTCTATTTTAAAATATTTAGTTTGGTAATTTCCAAACACTGTTAAAAAATATTCGTCACCACTAAACCAAAAACACGTGTTTTATCTTTCGACATAACGATTTCGCCAAATTTAGACCAGGGTCGATAATTTTTTTGAAAACGAAAATAAAAATAATAGTAGGATGAAAACCCATTGGAAAAAAAAAGAAGAGAATATAAACAAAAAATGAAAGGAAAAAAACAATTTTACGGGGCGATCTGAGGTCGGGAAGTGGAAAGGGGGTGAGTTTTTTTTATGGGTAAGAAAAAACTGTTTTATCTCGATTTTCCGGCAAAAAACTACAAGTTCCTATAGTAATTAAGTTAAATGACAAAAGTTGTAGGTAATAAAAAAGAACTTTTGTATTTACACTTTTTTTCACATAAACCTCAAAAATTTTATGTGAAAAAATTCAAAATAACCAAGTTTTTGGTTTTTTTATTTTTTTATCTTTTACAAAACAAATTTTTTTTTTTCATGAAATTCAGTTTTTTTATATGTTTTTATATACTTAAAGAAATGTTTACTTAGTAAGCAAAATAGTTTGTTCATTTTCATAGATTACTTTAATAATGATTTATGTTTTCCTCAAAATGCAATAAAACAGTTTCATCAACAATATGTAAACGTTTTAATCATTTAGGTAGTAAAGATAAGATCGATGTATTATACTGTAAACTTTTTTTAGGTCAGAAAAATTAAAAAAAAATATTTTTTTTAATTTGATGACATTCAAAAAATATTCAGTCCACAGCCATGCAAAATTTAATTCGAAATATTATTAGTTTAGTTTTCAAAAATATTTTATTATAATTTTTAGTGTAAAATTATTTATACAGAGATATGAGCAAAATAAAGGAGAAAAATATTTTTAATATAAATATACAATTGTAGTTTTTATAAAATTCAACATAATTCAAGCTATTGCGATATGATCTAATTAATTTTCGCAATTATGTAATCTCATGTAAAAAAAATGCAAAATTTTGTTTTGTTTCAAACTGTTGAATCTTAAAAATTTAGCTCATTTCTAAAAATTTTTAATAGTATTGGATAATACCATAAATTTAGAAACAATCTTAAAAAATATATATATTAAAAAAAAAAGATCTCTTTACAAAATTAATTATTTGATTGGCATAACTATACACCATATATCAAAATTTTACTAGGAGGTTAACAAAATGCAAAAACAATTTTTTTTTGAAAACGTAATTAAAAAAAAAATTAATGACAAAATTTCATGTATCTGAAAATAATTTAACTGGCGTAATAGGCTTGTAGTTTCAGTTTCCTTATTAAAAATACTACAAAGTAATCTTGCACTAATTTCTGGGACTATCGCTATAAATCATTTTTCGGCTATTAAAAATTTTTTACGATGATTTGCGTCCTAGGACTGATTATTTAACCAAAGAAGAAAAAGTTTTAGACTAAATGATTTTTGTTTCTTTTTTATATTTGATATATTCTTTTTTATTTTTACTTACCGAGTCAATTTTAGTTTTTACTTTTTCTTTAATTTAAAATTATAGGTTGCATTAGAAACATAGTTTTGGTTTATTTGGATTCAAAAACGCACGTATATATTCTATAAAAAACAAATATAAACTATTTTATTTTATCTTGGTAAAAAAAAAACCTATAATCACATATTTTATAAATGATTTTTTACGCATTACAAAAATTAAAATCCGAGGTAAATTTTTAAGCATAACCTAGTATTTTCCATAAATTTTAGTAATTTTTAAAAAGTAGTCGTATAAAAAAAAGGAAATTTGGTTAAAAATTAGTTGTTTTTTCTTGTATATATTATTTGCGTCATAAGGGTATTTTTTTATAGCTGTTTTGATATATTTTTTATGACAAAATGAAGTTTCTGAAAATATTTTCATTAATAAAATAGCATGCAAAACTAAATAAAATTTTGGGTCAGGAGCGAACTTTCCAAATATCAAGAAACTTGAATAAACCGGTGGATATTATTATTAAAAGTAAGAAAATAAATATTAATTTACTAGCAAATATTTTTTTTATACAAAAAAAATAATGATAAAAAATTCGCCTTTAGAAAGACAATTAGAATAACATTTTTTTTAAGTCTGTTTGGTTTTGCAATGTGTGCAATGTTTTAAGGTCTATTCAAGTTTATAGTAATGGGAAGAAAACAATAATAAATAAAAATATCAATAATAAAAAATAATTTTTGAAAAATTTTCATTAATTAAAATATTTGGATGTTTTGAGTAATCAGCTAGAGAAAATCTGTTTTAACTCTGCTATAAATATAGATTAAATTGGAGGTAAATTGTACATAAAAGGCCCTCATTTTAGGTCAGTAAAATGCAGCAAATCTCTTTATCAGATTTTTGATGTATCGGTTATATATAATTTATATTATGTTTTCAGTACAATTTCAAAATTGTTCACAAAGAAATTTTTGTTAAAGGAATCGTGCATTTATTTTCTGATTGATTAAAAAAAAATTAATGTATCAATAGTAGGAATTGGAAAGACACGAGGAGAAAAATATCTGTAGGATATGTCAAAAAATGGTTGAAAAAATTGAATATCAATTCTTTTTGTGCTTTTGATTGATTCTACACGGAAACATGGATATGTTTTTTTTTTTTTATTGAATACGCATTTAAAATATGTTTGACAATTATCTAGTTTGTGTACAGGATTTTTTCTGGGCTGGACTGTTTGTATTTTACTGCTGTATTTTACTACTTATGTCCACATTTAGTAGGGGGACACTCTCCTGCTTCCCAAAGTAAGCTACCAAACCGGGCTTATATGAAAATACTACTGTTTGTATTTTAGTAGCTACTCTAGTAAAATAGGTAAAACTCTATTTTGATTTCATATTCTAGTCCTAAATCTTATCAATATATGTATATTGCCTCGCGGGTCTCCCTGTTTTAATATAATTAGTTAAATATCATACGGGTAATACCTTTTTTGGTAATGTCCATACCCTGTGTATTTCTTTATAAAGTTTAAAAATGACTTGTTTCTTTTTTTAATGTACTACAAACTTTTAACCTTTTTTTAAATAAAATTTAGAAACCCATGGTTTTTTGATCGGTGTGAAGTTTACCTATAGATTTTTTTATCCACAAACTTGATCATCCACCATTAAAAAAATTTTTTCTGTGTTTTATACAATCAAAAAACGTGATTGTTTCATATTTCAAAAACAATTTCTAAGATGTTTCTTTTTACCGTTTTTTGTTGAAGTAAAAAACAGCTTTTTATACCATTTTTCGAAACACGGAAATTAGGTAAAACGTCCCTTATATAGTTTCGATGCCTAGACCTTTACCAGGATTTGGAAATGGAAACTACTGATCTGACCATCAAAAAATTATTAAGAACTACGAAGATCGACTTTATCGTTACGTGAATGTTGAGGCCATCCAGTTTCTTGATAACACGGGATTAGAAAGAAAGCTGAAGAGGACGAAGCCTATTGAGTTAATTTAGTGACAGTTAAAATAACAGAGCTTGTGAAATGTACACTCCAAGATTAGTGTATTTAAGTATCAGAACAACCTGAGGAAAACTAATGAGTATACCTTAGTTTAAGTTGAAACCCTATCTACTTAGTTTAAGTTAGAACCAAATTGTTAATTGGTCAGCATTGACCATATTATAATTGTATAATACACCGTAAAACTATTTCTTAAAAAAAAAGTTAAGTTAAAATTTTAATTATTAATTATTGTTAAAATTTCTTTGACAAGGTAGTTTCTATATTTTTATAAATAAAGGAAAATTCGAACTGATTAAAAAGAACAAATATATCTGCTTCAGCTAAACTTTAATATTTTTGCTAATTACGTGTGTAAAAACTAAGTGAAAACAATTGATTTTAAATAATTAATTAGTTAAATAAAATTTTTGTTAAAAATATTAAATAATCTCTTACAGGATCGATTTTTAAACTACTCCCAACAATTTATGATCTAAAAAGATAGAAACTGCAAGTGTTGGATATTTTATAATATTCATTTTACGAAAGTATCCAAAATATATGGCTTTTGAGTTATATAAAGAAACGTTTTAATAATTACCTTGTAATAATTTAAATGATACTTTCGTTTCTATTCAAGTTTTTTAAAGGGTAAGAGGCTTTTGTTTTAAAATTAGTAGAAATACTAACAGCCAAATTAACGGTTGCTTTATTACATCGCAAATTTTGAAACCCAGGTGAGACATATTTTTGAAATCAGTATTTTAAAGCCTTTCAAACGAGGTATCAGGCTATGATGATGTTAAAAATCAAATTAAATTATTTGCTATTTTTCTAAAATGGACTAGTTAATGGGGAGAGGGGTAAGGCTTATTCCAACGTACTGTATATAATTCCAAGATATTTTGGCTTATTACTTATTTTAGCTCAATATTACTTTTTTCATGCTAACACATTAAATTGGTTAACGGTTAATTATTTTTGTTTTTCCAACCGATATATGCCCGTCGAAATCAGTGTTTTTCTATGAAAGTAAAAGAATATTTCAAAATAGAAACTATTAAAATGTAAACTACAAATAATTATTTATCCATAAGAAGCTAGTTTCAAGAAATGAATAATTTTTTACGTTATTTTAATTAAATATTAGCATATTCTACATATATTACTTGTTTTCTATTAATTGTGCTCATTTAAAAAATCGTAATTCTATTTATATATTTTATTTTTTTCATTAAAAAATTTTGCTAGAGAACAATGGACTGAAATGCTACATTAAAAATTACTTTTGAAATGAATAATAGACAGCTTCCTTGTGAAATCTAGTAGGTGTAGTCAATAAATTATTAGTATCTCAGTGATTAATATTTAGAAAATTTATTTAACATTACGGAGCTCAGAATGTAGTATTCGGAATATTTTTTATTTTAAAAGTTGAGTTGAATAATGTCTTTTATAATTATAACAGAAAAGTAAGCTTTTTTATTGATTTTGTAAATTTAATCAGTTTTGTATTGGGTGTCTTTTTAACCTCTTTTTTTATTGGGAGTCTTTTTATCCTCTTTTGTATTGGGGGTGTACTCTTTCACTCTCCTACCTTTGATAACACTCCTTGGTGAAATTCTCCTGGATCATAGACATTTTGGCACTAATATAAAAAAGACCACTTTTCATCAAAATATACACCTTTTTCCTGAAAACCCGAACCTAACGAGCAACAAGTTGCGGCCGTTTTGTACCTCATCTATTATCGCTAACTTTTAAGCGTTTAATTGGTCCCTTAATTAATTTTTGTTTATTTTTTTAAACAAATATCGTAAACATGTTAGATTTAAAAAATGGAACAAAAATAGTCTCTACAATAATAATGAAGGGAGAAATCGCTAGCAGAGTCGGGAAATTTTCTTGTGCCCTAAAGGTGAATCCCACTCCAGCAATCACTGTTTTCTTCAAATTATTAATGCTGTTCCTAAAATGGCGCCGGGAAACAGAAACAAAACGTACACAGCACATATTTTTAATAAAAACAGTTGTTGTAAAAATTGATGGATTGGCGAGTGAAATAGTTCCCGTAGTCAAAAATTAAAAAAAATATATAATGAAATTGAAATAATAGAAAAAATATTACATTTTAATAACTTTTTAGTGCCAGAACTAGCATTTGTCAAAATAGAAATTTTTGACGATGCATTTTTAGCACCTCACTATTTTTAATGAACTTTTTTTCATAAAATAGGAGCTCATGAATGTTTTATATAACATTTTTAATTTTTACAGGCATCTGTGAGGTGCACCCCTATGAAACTGTACAATCGACCAGACTACTCAAAGATTAAATTTGAAAAATATTTTCAAAAAAATGAAGAAGAACCAGATTTTTACACAGACAGATATTGCGGGTAATTTCTTATTATCTACTTTTTTTTAGTCAATAGGTATATTTGGAGTTTGACTTAAAAAGTATAATAATAGTAGATATATTTCATAAAATGAAATTGAATCAATTGATAATTAAGAAACTCATAAATATAGTTTTAGTTTTTATTTCCAAAATTAGAAATACTCAGAAAATGGTTTGTTTGACTGTAAAAACTAAAATTCAGCTTCTATTAGATAGAGTGTCCTAGAATAAAGGGAACAACCTTTATAAGTAAAAAATATTTTTTTAACATTAAGTTGATCAATTTTTTTAAGATCGCCATGTTATTGAAAGAAAAAATCCAAAATACGTCATTTTACAATTAAAGGAATCAGAAATAACTATAATTTTAAACAGAGGTAATTAGCCCAATATATTTCAACTATAAATTTTACACTACTGGATAAGTTTTGATTTTAACATTTTTTACAATGTTTAAAAGTTTTTTATATAAAATTATTTATTAGTTAAAAATATAAACACAAATTTTAAATTTAATTAATGCAAGATGTTCTACAAGTTATTCTGAAATTAATTTATTAAGAATAACATTCTTCTTGGGCATATTACCTACTATCACCTCTAACTAGTCTGCCCCATAAGGAATACTTACAAACGATATGTACTCTAAGTATTGAAAAGAAAAAACAGGAAATCAGGTTCTCCAATTAAAATGAATCTTACTGGGGCCGTGACAGCTCTAAAACAGAATCAGATATCGGAGGCGGAATTTATGATTCAACAAGAGAATAGAAGCCCCATTAGATCATGGTACTATTTCATTATCTTCTAGGAAGGTAATTTGATAAGACAAAATCCAAAAAATAATAACTATCTATGAGTATTTCGGTAGCCAGCCAATACTTAAAACAATGAAGTCACATTAGGCGACTTCGAGCCTGGTTTGGTTGGTTAAATTTCATTTTATTACGGTATTTATGCCTATAAATAATTAAAATTACTTTTCAATAATCTTCATTTTCTGACAAAAATGGTTAATAATATATATTTAGTCTAAAAGGTAGTAAAATAGTTGAACTTTCCAAATTTAATTATTCATTCAGTACTATATATTGAAGATATTGTAATTGGTTCTTTATTTCAAATTTTTCTAAAAAATGAAGTTTTTGCTTCTCACTTATATGAAGGATTTCCATATGTTGTTTCAATTGATTTGTTAAGTGTACGTTTGTGTTGAGTACCAAAGAGGTGTTTTGTTATCTGGCTGTTTTAATCTGTAAACTCGTAACTACTCAGTAATACTTTTTTCAAAATTTCTAAGGGTCTGGTCAATATAGAATAGCATTACTTTCCGGGCAATTTAAGTTGTAAATAACTAACTTTTTTTATCAAAGTATTTCTGAAAATATACCACATAACTTTTTACTTTAAAAGATATTACAGAAGTAGTTTTTCGAAATACAATTTTTATTTGAAATATGTCTCAAATATGTAATAGTTCTGTATAATCTGTTTCCTTTAGGCTCTTTTTGATTGATCAACCTATTTATTAGATGTAATGGAAAGTTATTAGAGGTAGCGTTTTATTTTATTAATTAATTTCCGTTTTAAAATCATCTCCACTCATTGATATTGAAAAGCAGTTACTAAAATTCAGTAAAAAAGAACCCTTTAGATTTAATTCATAAGCTTAATACACATAAATTAAAAGAAAACACCAAAATGTCTCCATCTGAATGTATAAAATTCGTAACTAAATTCTTAGAAAGAAAAAACCAAATTTTAATTAATAAAATTACAAACTTGTTTAATTTATGTGTTGGTCAAAATTACTATGTTTTTGATGATAAATTTTATATTCAAAACGAAGGATTACCAATGGGTAGTCTAATATCAACGATTCTGGCAAATCTTTTTATGAATAATTTGGAACAAATTACAATAAAAATCTTTTATCTATGCAATAACTGCGACAAAAATATGGTGACTAATAATTCTTAAGACTTAATTTCGATATTTATGTTTCCCATTAAAATTTGCAATCAAACTTAGGTATAATATTCAATAAACATTTTAGATTCATATTTAAAAATAAATTGATTTAAAATTTGAGTAAATCATTTTATTGCAGAATTGTTGTTTATCTCCGAAACCTGTCCGAATATTTGAGATCTGGTTAATTCGTCTTATTTACTTTTAAATTTCTCCTGTTTATCCAATTTAATAATTTTTTTATTTATGAGGTACATATGTAGTCTTTATTAAAAAAAATAATAATCCTATATACAAGAGTTTTTAAATAGAATACTAAAAAGTTATTAACCTTTTATATTATCTATGTCTTCATCTAGACAAGTTATGATTTAAAAAATACTAAATATATTAATTAAGCTTAATGGGTACAAATGAAATAGCATTTAGAATCTTCTGACATTTTTTTATTTCTCTTTTAGGTATTCCTTAACATTCGTGAGAAAACTTCATGAATACCCACGTGATTACCCTAAAATATCGGTGAAAACAATAAAATTACCCGAAAATGTGAGCCGCTATAATACAGGTTGTTCTTTGGAAAAATGGTCAAAAAAGAAACCTAGATTACAGTCTGCAAATAAAAAAGGGTGCTATACCAACGTAGAAGTATTGGATGAGAACGCTTATGATATAAATGAAATTTTAGAAAACCTTGAACATTCAGATGATATAAAAGAAGGTTCTAATATTTCTGAAGCAAACTCAGATATTGAGGAATTATGGCAAAGATCAAAAAGTAATATAGAAAATTATACAGAAGAAGATCAAAAAGGTGGATATAAAAAACACGATAAATTTTGTAAAAAAATGCTCAAGCATAAATTGAAAAAGTGTATTAAATTTTCAATTTCAAAACCCCCTAGTCCACAAACAGAACAGATAATTAGAGTTGATATTTCTTCGACTATTTCACTTAACGAATTAAAGGAACTTGAAGAAGGTAAAGGTAAGAATTGGTTACTTTCAAATAGATAAATAAACTGATTACTGATAAAATGTTCAAATTTAACTTGGGAGTAAATTAAATATTTTGCAATACCGACAATTTAGGTATTCATATAAACGTGATAGAGAATAAACGTTTTGAAATAAATAACTCCCACAAAATACAAAGATATTGTTGCCAAATCATACTTTTAATAAACGTAATATAAAATAATATAATTAAATAAAATTGCATTTTTTCTGAAACATTAAAAAACTTGTATTAAACATTAAAAAATAAACTAAATAATAGTACACGAAAAATGCCTTTAGACGTGAATTTGCTGGACTGGAATATGTTATTTCAGTAGAAATTTTTAGAAATGAAAGTAATCTCTAAAACAGTTATTTATGCTTTTTGTTAACAGAGTGCGGTACTAGTTTTTTAAATTCTGCCATTACGCTAAATCATTGTCGTACTGAGAGACAAACTAGGCTCAGCATTGGCAACTCCAAAAAAAAACGCGCTCTAGCGGAAGATTTTTAAATCTAGTTTTATGAGTACTCCTTGCATATGTTGCTTTATTTACCTGCAATTTTAGGCGTGTTAATTATTTGTAGTTGTGTATTTGGTTGCTTTGTAGATGTTTTTTGCGTATAATAAAATTTGTTATGTCTCTGAGGAATTGGGGGTCATGAAAATGTCGGCTACACCATCCATTTCCAAGCGTTGAAAATACCAATTGTTGTGTTTATGGATGTTACTCAAAAAAAAGTAAGGATACAGTATACATTTTCACTATTTTCTCAAAAAAAAAAATAGTTAATGTGAAAATATTAAATATATTTAAGGAGCAAGAAGTAGATAAAATAAAGGTTTGCGACAAGGATTTATTAAAGGTAAAACCAATAACAAAAAGTTTGCGTGTATGTTCAAAACATTTTAGAAATGAAGATTATGGTGCAAGAAGAAAGTCAATAAAAAATAAAAAGTATTATAACTACCATTTACTTTAGGTAACGTAGTATGAAATTTCTTGTTTTTATTTGTGATAGTTAAAGTACAAAAAAAATCAAAAGCAACATTGTATAAACATACAAAAGTGAAATACCATCTTTAATTGTGATTTTAAAAGGACGGCCGCAATGTGTTTGCAACGTCTCGACAATCCAGCTTTGCAGCTACATTTACAGTTGGCAATCAAAACTCTAATGGTTTTAAGAGAACTTGTATGTAAGCATAAGGCTAGTATCTCGACAGAAGCCTCTGTTTCAGATAATTTACCAATTAAAATTATGCCTAGTATTAGAAATGTCTTCTACAACGCATGTAGAATCTGTACTGCATTCAAGGTATGAAAAAACCGAAGCCAACGAAACAAAAACGTCACTCATTGTTTAAATTGTTTAAACAAATTTATAAAACAGTTAAAACCACTAAACGCACAAATACAAAACAAAGTAAACCATTTTCACAAGATAACGCTTATAACGTTGCTACACAAAATACTCGTAATCCTCCATATGCGTTTACTTATGCGAGCGCCCCACTCGGTACTTAAAATTGCCAATAAAGAAATCGATTATGGTAAAAAGAAAGATAATACATATAAAACAATAATAAATCAATATTTAGATGGCACGTAGATTGACACAATTAGAAATATATCTGAACCGTTTGTGAAGAGCACTAGAGGAAAGCTAGGAAACAAAAGTTGCTAAGAAAAAAATTGATTCAAATGAAACATAAAGAAAATAATGATGTCATTTTGATGAATTAGTATGACAGTTAAGAGCCGTTATAATTGAATTGAGGGATGAAGATGTTATTTTACAATTTTGCAACTTGAATATTTTTTCTATTTGTATATTTCTCAAGTATTTCTGATTCGTACCTGGTTCATATTTGTATAATCCTTGTCTTGGAATATGAAAACATTTGATTCTAATTTAATAAATTTAAATAAAAATAAATGTTTTAACAAAGTCATATTGGAGCAAAGGAAGCAAATGTAATTCAGACCTCTAAAAGACTCTATATTAAAATATTGCTGTTATCAATAAGGCAAATTTTTTAACATTTTAATAATCATAATAATGTACCATTATTTTTTTAGGTGGTGGTAAGAATTCACGAAAATCAGCAGGAAGGAAGCAGAAAATGGATTTTAAGTGTGACAATCAGAACTTTGTTGTTTGCTGTAGTCAATTAGCTATTGAACCCAAACAAAGATAGGATCCATGTACTTACATTTTTATTAAAATTAGTTTAAGTTTCTCATAGCCATATACTTGTATCAATTTAAAAAAAAAAATATATATTGATCATATATTAATTGAAAAGGGATGCTGGTAAACTATTGACACATACAGCTTGCACCTTACTATAAACTAAAAAGACTGTTACAAACTACTAGAAACAAAACGTTCCATTTTGCAATCCAACGTCTTTAAAGAAGAGGACTACATTCATATCAGAGAACAACAAAAGGCAAAATTTTTGTTGAGAACGTCCAAAAAGCTTAGAGTTATAACTGAAGTTTTCAAATTGGATGGTACAAATTTTCAATAAGAACATTTGACTGCTAATCAACTACCCGTATTAATCACAACAGTAGAATATATAAACGAAGAATATCTCATTATCACTGCATTCTCTCTATATTTTTTCAAATATAATCTATTATGATCTAAATATTGGTTGTGGGAGTAAAATACCTACATGGAATCAATATGGAATATAATAATAATAATTTATATGATCAAAGGAAACTCAAAATAAATGTTTCTTGATTTCGCTAGTTTGGCCTTCCTTTTTAGTTTTTCGGATGTTATTTTCTAATTTCCCACTATTAGTGAGTTCATTTCTGTAACTCCTAGTAAGGAGTCTATCCCTTAGTTCACATTCATTGCCCTTGTAACATTTTTCTTGAATTACTTCTTAAGCATCGCGTAGAATGTGTGGCTGGAGAAGTTTATATATCTTGACATCTTGTTGGATGTCTCTTTGCTCCCTTTTGTTGAATGTTAACAGTCATTGGTTTGATCTCTGCGTGCCTCCCCCTTTAATATTGGTTGTTCAGGTGAGCAGAGCGGAATGGCTTGCTAACATTATTGACTCTTTTCCTCAACTTATCTTGCTTATTTAGCCAATTCTCTTGGCAGTTGGTGGTGGCATCTTATTGTCCACTCAAAGTGCTCCAGTTGTCACTTACATTTACCAAGTATTTTATAATGCAGTTTATTACCATAAATGGTCCCTATTGTCTAATCGCATACAGTTAGTCCAACCTCTTGATGTTGGTTTTTATTTTCAAGTTTAGTATTTTTAATTTTTAACAGTATTTTAACATTTGACTTTATATTATTCATCATTTTATTTCATTACCACATGTAATTTTCACTAAAATATTGACTTTCATTCCTGTTTCATTATAATTAGATAAGTTTTCGCATGTCTTTAAGATCATAGAATTTCATGGCACAATTTTTGTAACTTAGTTTTAAGATCTTTTCAGACCTGAAGATGACTTTAGAAGAGTCGAAACTAGTTGTCTTTGATTATTAATAAAAATTGTTGTGGCATGACTTCGAGTTTCCTTTGATCATTCCAGAGAACCTTTTGTATCTTCCTAAATAAAGTATAGATTTCCGTTAAAACATATTTTCCAATTTTGCTGGTTTTTATCTTATAATAAAAATATGGTTTTGTAATAGTTAAAAGTTGAATGAATTTGACTCTAGCTTGTAGAGCTCAATTATATTAAGTAATCAAGTGAAATTTTCTCAAAATACTTTTACTTTCGCAAATAACAAATTTATTTCATGCTTTATGTGCATAGTGAATAAATATTCTTATAGATATGTCGAAAATGAATTTAAACAGCATAGCTGATTTGGTACAGAGGAAATTCACAAAAGCAGAGGAATGTCAAGAAAACATAATTGTAACATGACATAGATTTAGCTTTGTTAGCATAAATAATTACGAATGTTAAGTAATTTATATAGCTGCTTTCTTGGACAAAATCTATTTGTGATTCTTAAAATACTCTATTTCCAAGTCTTACTTGAAAGTTACATAATAATTACACGTGTATTCTAAAACAATGTATACTAAACTATATTTTCATTCAACATAGTTTTATTATGAGCATCCATCCTCTACTTGTAAAGTTTTCTAGAGAATCATAGCCCTTCTCTAAACAGCGCATTTAATCAGACGCCGTAAGTATAATAATAATCAAAATATTTTTTAGAAAAAGAAGAACTTCGTATATATAAATTACTAGTGGTGATTGTTTGAAATATTTATGATAGAAATAATGTATGCTTGTTAAAGATCTGTCAATCTTTTATTAAAACTTGAAAATGCTACATGTGAAAATAGCAAAACCGTGGACACATGAAAAATTTAAATCGATTTTTCTTGAAAACCGTTCGTACTAGAGACTTCTGGTAAAAATATCATTTTTTTGTAAAAATGTCAAAATTTGTTAAATATCAATCGAAAATGGCAAGAATTTAAGGGACAAAATATATCCCATATCCCACTGTTAGGATACCTTTTGATATTTGTCTATACTTGGCAAAATTTATGTATATTAGGACACTTTAAATGATTGCAAATAATATTTCCTTTCTCTTGCCAGAGGCGTACGGAAGAGACAGAGAATTAGTTTTTCCTCTTTATATTTTACTCTACTATCGTATTCGTCATAATGGCATTATTTTTTATACCCTGTCATTTTCTAAGTAAATATTATTTTCTTATCTCATTGCGACAATGCTAGTAGTTTTCAAGATATTTTCTCTTAATATAATAATAATAATAATAATAATAACATTTATTCATATAATAAACAATAAAAAGAAATATTAAATACAGTTTTATTAAATACAGTTTAGATTTACCTTAGCTAGAAATAAATGTTGAAAAGTCGATAAGCAATAGCTTGTTTCGACAAAAGACTAAATAAAATTATAAATTATAATTCACAAGACATACACAACAAAATACCACAAAAATACTGAATTTATTTTTGCTACACACTGGAAACAATTTACTTAAAATTAATATTTCAAAGTCGTGTCTGGAACTAGATATTTTCAATTAAATTAGAAATTGTATGACGTTCTTGAGAGAGAATGAACTTTTTTAATGACTTTTTGAATAAGTGAGGTTTACTAATAGTTTTAATTTCATATGGAGTGTAGTTAAAGAGTTTAGGAGCCAAATAAGTGTATGACCTCTGGCCAATGGATTTTTGTTTGAAAGGTATGAAATGATATTGTCTCATAGTGGAGCGTGTCGGATAATTGTGTGTTGACTGGCTAAATATGTTATTTTTATGATAGTAACTAACTATTCTTAGGTAGAACAGTTGACGAATATCTAGTATACTTGTTTCAAGGTAGAGATTATTTGACGAGTAAAGCATGGGTCTTTTAAGAATTATTTTTAGGATTCTGTGTTGAATTATTTCAAGGGGGCGGAGATGTGTTTTTAGAGCGCTACCCCAATTACTGATACAATAGCTCATATGGCTCTCAACTAGGGCATGATAAAGAATTTTTAACTGATTTAAATCTAATATATCTATTAAGTGTTTAAATTTACTAACTACAAATCTTAGTTTTTTACACACATAATTTATATGTGTATTCCATTTAAGGTGCTTATCAAGGAAGATCCCGAGGTATTTTATGTGGTCTTTACTTTTAATCGAAATATTTTGGTTAGATATTCTTATATTCAGTTCATTAAATGGCGGAGTTGTCAGTTTGTTACAGTGAAATGCAATGTATAAATGTATAAGGTTCGTATTAATTTAACATTATTGCTTATGTACATTTCACATCAGTTTGGGCGATTTCACTAAGTTTATAAGTCATAAAAATTAATAAACAAGCATGAATCAAAAGAAGAAAAAAATAAAACAGATAAAATGTTATAACTTTATATTTATTTATGTATAATATGTATACAGGGTAATCAACTTATACTCCGAAGTTTGATATCTCCGTAATCTTGAGAAATAGCAAAGAATGTTTTAAATAAAAGTTATAGACAGAGTCAGCCTTCTCATATTAAAATTATTTCGTAATATACATAAGGTCATATCAAAGTTATGTTTTTTTTAATAGAATACCCTGTGTATTATCTTCAATTTCAATTTCGCTCATTTTTCCTATTCCGACAATATAGGGTTTTACCAGATTCTACAGGGTACTTTTAAGCATGTGGTCACTTTTGTGTGAAAATCTTAATGAAATTGTCACCCTGTAAGCCAAAAGAATTTATTAGTAGTCTAGTTTAGTTGCAACGATTTTGATATCTTTCATTTTGTAGACATGGTAACACAAAACTAACGCCCTTGATTTTCTCAGTTATTTTAAATAGAACACCCTGTTTTTATATTATCTTCAAAAACCACTTAAAAAATACTTTTACTTTTCTTATTAGGCATTTCCTTTAGATAAATGTTGCGGTTATTTAGTTATTTCGATTTTTAAGAATAAAAACGACATTTTTGGGATACTGTAAGTTTGTTAGAGTTGTTGTTTATTGTTTGTTAGTATTTGGTTATGAATTTTTCTTTCTGCCCAATTACAAAAGTTTGTTCTCCGTTGAAATTCATCATCGAAAAATTCCTGGTGTAACTGAATATGATATGGGTACTTCTTGTTGCTTGACAGTATTTTTTGTATATAGTTCTATAAGATATTTCTTGTTCCCTGGAAATTTCACGTATACTTGTATATGGATTATCCGTTACTGCTAACAATAACAATACCTTCAGTTAATTTTCCAAGGTAATAACGGTTTTCGTTGTTTCCTTTTTTCAAATGCTACAGTACGTGTACGATTAAATCGATCCATTACTTTCTCAAAACTTCGTTTTTCAGGTAATCAGCGCTCTGGAAATCTTTCATGATACACCCTTACTGCTAGCAAGCTATTTTTATTACATTCACCTAGAATCCAGATCATATCAACTAATTCCTCATTAGAAAAATTCACCATTGGCCAAATCAAATTTTATACTTAAATAACAAGAAATCTAACCGAATCAAACTCAATCTTAATTTTAATTAGAAATTGAAATTAGCTCGGCAAGAGGTTTATAAAAATATAAAAATATACGGCGTATTCCATTTAAAAAAACAAAATTTTTGTCTGGCACTGCGTTCCTGAACACACTGCATATTTGAGACTCATTTTAAAATGTGAATCTCAAGACTGTCTACACTTTTTGTAAATAACTTTTTTTGATTCCCTTTAATAACGGATGTATCGTACTTCGACGCACTAATGCCGCACCCTGTAAATCGTGAGTTAATTATATATTTAAAAAAAAACTTTCTGTATTTTTACCATTTCAATATTTTGTGAAGAAGAGTAAAGCTCTATGCCATCATATCTTTTGTAAAGCTAAGAATCCGTTATAGCTGACTGTCATTGTTATTTTATTTATTTAAATAAATATGACTAAATCATTTTTATTCTATATCTACTAATTGACTTCGAGCAGCACTTATCAATTATTATAGTAAATCCAAAATTACATTAAGGACTGAAACATTTTGGTGTGTTAGTAGTTGCTTGAGTCTTTAATCACTTTCCAAAAATACATGCAAATATCTTCAAAATGTTGAAATCAATATTAATATGGGTTCAAACAATTTTCAAACCATATTTTGGTTGATGAAGGAAGAACCTTGGAGTAAATATAATCTTTTATCAGAGTGTTCGATTAAAAATAACATCATCCACGATCCCACGATTGGCCCTCGTTTAAAATAACCACTAAACAAACAACCAGGTTTGCCAATTTGACTACCATTCAGAATATCATTATGATTTTTAAGAGCATCAGCACAGCTTACTCTTGAATAGTCATTTTGAAAGATATTAACGAATACTGTAAGAACACAGATTGAGTTTTTAGTGTAGCAACTGTCCATAGCTTTGGTATTATACATAATATTCAAAAAGTTATTTACAACAATTGTAGGCAAAGATATACTCCTTACTTGAAAATATGTCAATCTCTACAGGGTGATTTATAACTACGTGGTAAACCAAAGATACATTTTATTTAAATGGCACCCATTATATTTTATCGTATTTAGATTTTTCGCATAATCTCCTTACAGTATAAATTGTACAAAATTATGCGGGATATTTAAAAACCTATGACCATTTTTATATCGAAATCGCTATGAAATAAGCAATTTGTATATGAAGAAGTAGTAAATAAATCATTATTTATTTTACATAAGTTAAACAAAATTTTAATTTTCAGATTAACTGTAACACAAAAATGATCAGTATGTAGGGTAAGCTGAAAAGAAAATTACGATTTTCTAATTTTTTTAGGTGGACGTCTAGAGCATTTACTTAAATTTTTTTTTATTATATGAAGTATTCTGTTAATATCACATTATTGTAGGTGGCTACATTCATCGAAATTGTTATAATACAATTATTTATTTCATTAAAATAATTTTAAGTTATTTTTAGTTACATAGTATATGAAGGTGTTCCTATAATTTAAAAAAAAATAAAAATATCCCCAAGAGTAATGAATTTAGGTATAGGGAATGCTTCACAAAATAGAAGGTCATAAAAATCACAATCTTTTTAGGAAATAAAATATAGGGATATACATTTACAAAAAATTAGAAAATCGTAATAAAAAATTAATATTTATTTACTTACTACTTCTTCATACACAAACTGTTATTTGATACCGATTTCGATATAAAATTGGTCATAACTTATTAAATATTCTGTATAATTTTATGCAGCTTATATTGTAAGAACTGGATTATGAGAGAAATCTAAATATGAAAAAATATAGTGTGTCATTAAAATCAGCATTTTTTTAAGCAATGAGCTCATCTTTGTCTATATTTTTATAAATAACTGTAAATAGAGGCATTTTTGAATTATCTAACGTAAAAATTCAAAATAGCCAACCTCAGGTTTCCTCCAAAATGAACCTAAACCAGTAAATTTAAATGGAACGCTCTGTCTATTTTTTTGAATTTGAAATCCACTGTTAGATGCCACATTAGTTTTAGTTTTCCAATTATTTAAATTTTTAGAGGTGTTGACCTTATTCCAATTACTAAAAGTTGAAGCAAAAATATCTTGAAAATATTAATATTAAAAAAAAACTAACACACTATTAAATATAGGTATTTTAATTTTTGGCTAAAATGATGTACATAGTAATTTCCCTAGTTTCTAAATAAAGCAATAATTTATAACTATCTGGTTTCTAATAACACAACATGCTCCTGAAGCCAACTTTTTTTAGACAATATTTTGAAACGATAGCATACTTAATTTAAAAAAAATAGACTAATTTTGTTGACTCTTTTTTAGAATAATGAAAACTTTCTAAGTAATTTTGCTATATTTTTTGGTAATCTGAATAAGGTCAGGACCATTAGGTTTAAAAAATAACCTTAAAAGATGGAAAATATAGATTTAAAGTTAGATTTGTCAGTTGATCAGAATGTATTTGAACCTGTATAATCCAAATATGTAAAAATAAATAGGATGTTTCATTTAAAACTTCAACTTTTGCATAATTTTCGGTAAAAGCGGAAGTGGGTTATTTTGGATTTTGAGGTTAGATAATTCAAAACTGCCTCCAATATAACCAACCCAAATTTTAAAAAATCTTTCAATGTGTTCGAAAATCATTTACACAGGGTATAAGTTGACGTAGGTTTATAAATAGCATAATGCCTAAATATAAATCCACCTATAGCCAGAGGTTTAGTAAATTCTCTAAATTGTAAACTTTTATTTGAATTATATTTAACTGCGTATTTGTATTATAATCTGTCACAGGTATCACAAAAAGATCTCAAAGAGGAGATAAAAGTATAAATAAACTAGACGTGTCTTATCGCGAACATCACATAGCATAATCACAAAACAGCAGCTTAACGGCAGGCACAGAGCTGGTAAAATATTAGAAAACAAACCTTGGGAAAGATACCAAGTTTGGAAAAAAAATAGAAGCGTCGTTGGTTACGAATATTATGAAGTAAATACGAAATCATTGAATTTAAAACTAAAGTCTTAACAAAAATGTAAGAAAGGCGATGCGTTGTAAGAAGAAAAAAACCATTATACGACCCTCTTTTATTCCCTGCATTGGCACCATTGGCTCTGTCATCTGGTGGAGGAGCCATAGCTTTTGTGGTAAATAAATCGAAAGCTGATAATTCCGAACAAAAAAGTCACCATTCAGCTATCGAAATGAGAAGAAATTATCTTTATAAAAATAAATGACAAATGTATTTATCTGAAATTTCCACAGTTTTCTAAAGCCGAACATTTGACAGAAACTCACAGATTTATTACATATTACATGCTTAATTTCTCATTATAAATATTTCAAACATTCAGCAATAGACAAGACATATACCTACAATATGATTTTTTATTATAAAGTTTCTAATTAATAATATTTTTCATTTTCTAAAAAAATGTTTAATATTTTATATTTAGTCCAAAATGCAATCTAAAATAATTGAACTGATTATTTTAATCTATAAGCTTGTAAATGTTTACTGTATCTTATTTCAAATTTTCTTGTAAATACGTGATTTTTTTAATTTAGGAATGTTCAGTTTTATATTTAATAAAAATGAAACGTCTAATAAATAAGTTGATCAATAAAAATGAGAAAAGGGTTGTTTCCATTAACCTTAGATTTCCGAAACAACCTAAAGAAATAATATCATATAAAACAATTACATATTTTCTAGATATTTCAAATAAAATATCAAAAATTATATCTCGGACAACATCTTCTGTAATATCTGTTAAATTAAATCTAAAACATAAAATTCCTAAATTAAAATTAGGTATTTACAAGTTAAATTGCACGGATTGTAATGCTATCTGTGTTGGCTAGACCCTTAGAAATTTCGAAATAAGATACAGTGAACACTTACGAGCTTATAGATTAAAACAACGATTACGCAAAACACCTAAAATATCTACAATATGCTCAATATGTACTACTGAATGAACAATTAAATCTGGGAAGTTCAATTATTTCAGATTACATTTTGGACTAAATATATAATATTAACCAATTTTTTTAGAAAATGAAGAATATTATTGGCTAGAAAATTTATAATATAAAACAACACTGTTTACATGTCTTCTTGATGCTGACTGGTTCGAATATTTATAATGGGTGATCAAGCATGTACATGAAAAAGAACGAAACTTAAATCATATAAAAATATTTAAAAAAAGTTTTGGAAAATTGTGGAAATTTCAGATAAGTATAATTTATTTTTTATTTTTATAATGGATAGATTCCACAAAGTAAGTGTAGAAGCAGTCAATTTAGAAATGGTGTTTGTTTACGATTTCCTTAATGTTCTTAGATCTCTTTGAAATCAAAAAAGGCACAAAAGTCAAAAAATCATATTTATCTCATCGAGCATTTACAAATGTTGATTTGAAAAAATTTGTTAAACGATTAAAATTCCCAATTTTAGAAGAATATTCATAAGGAAATCGTTTTGGATTCAGAGAGAGGAGAGAGAGAATACATTGAGCAGCATACGAAAAATATGGAAAAACTATAAAATACTTTGATAGTTATGGAAACTTACCTCTACTATGCAAATTAATTGCTGATTTTAATAGTGGTGAGAAAGTCAATATAAATTATATATACTAGCAAAGTCAACTTTTCAATTCATATCAGTCTGGTCACTATACCTTCGAATTCTTAACCAGTATAGAAAGAAATGACATGTTATAACTTACATATTTGTCTTGTATCAATATGTCTTTCTAATACACGTTAACTGCAAATTTAATTAATTGTTAACAACAAACCTTAGAATCTCTGCGGTATCAAATGACCTTTTATATTTTTTGTATACAATTTTATAATATTTCAAGAAAGTTTGCTGGGATTCAAAACATATAAATTTTTATTTTCTAAATTAATTTAATTCTTCTTTTTTCCCTGTTACACGTACTGACAACATCTCAATCTTTTAAATAAATTTGGTGTTAAACATTAACATCTGTGTTGTGATAGATACAATGGTGTCTGTAATTCGTGTCTTCAAGTCATCTAAATCGTATGTTTTTAAGTTTATAAATAGTTATTTTAGATTGGGGGTTTTCTAGGACGTTCAATGGGAATAATTCGAGCATCTCTTACACTAACTATAAACCTAATTTATTGGTATTTATTAAAATTGATAGTTTCAAAACTATTTTTTCCTCGTTAATTTCAAAATTGACTAACGTGTTTCGGCATTTCAGAGATAAGAATCAAAGTATGGAGATATCGAATTTATTCCATTTTTCTATTCCACACTGAATATACTTACAATTTTAAACACATGTTAGTATATACAGAATCCGTTTTCTTTATAAGAATTATTTATATATTGTTAATGTAGGAAATAATAAATACTAGATACAGGCGTTTTATTATAATTAAAAATGATCAATAGTTTAATGCAATAATGGACTCGAATACTAAGAATCAAATAATTTTCGATTTATAGGTTCTATGCATCCCTGAACCCAAGTTTAGTCATTGGTATTCCAGATAACTATAATATGATAAATCAATAGAGTCTTTTAGAAAGTAATTAAGTATTTACCATTATTGATATATTTTAGTTATTAAACAGCAGCTTATTATGCTACTTGGGTAAATATCAATATTTTTAATAGCTTTTAAAAATTACATATTGCAATTGTATATTATACTCATTAAAGTATGTTTTGCTTTTTTACAGTTTATTTTTAGATCTGATTACACCCTTGGAATTAAAAAACTACATTTTTCAGAAACTGCGAAAAACTGTTTTCAACATTATAGAAAACTAATGAGGAGTCACAATATAAAATATATTCTTTTAGCCTTACAACAAATAAATAATATTTTCAGAATTAATTAACAAATAACTCATATAACTCGAAAATCAAGTTTTTTTGTCACTTTTCTGGCAAGAGTGCGATATGTTTTTTCTTTAATCTTCTATACGAGTCCACCATTTTTAAAAACATCCTTATTTCATAATAATCCGGCGTTTCCGCCATAATTTTAGTATCGGAGTCAACAATATTTTTGAAGCATTACAACCTTTTTTGTCAAGTAACTGGGCGGCACCTGTTGATTATATATTCAACAGAAAAATATTTTATAAATAAGTATATAATTTTCCTAATGAAGAATTTTTGTTAAATTTTCATTTATAGACAATAATTAATAATTAAAAGAAGTATATATCAATAAAACACATAAGACAAATCTTTATTGGCTAAGTGAATTAAAATCAAAATAATTATTGGGTAAATAAATGAAAATAAAAATAAAATGTACTAAAGGTAAATGAAATCAAAATTTAACCCATAGAAATGAAAACAATAATTTCAAATAATCAAAATAGTTATTGATTCTATCAATTATAGACATACTCGTGTATATTATTTTTAAGTGGTAAGTACACCTCATTATTTTTATTTATTTTATACCTAAATCAAATTATCATTAATGATAGAATCAATAAATAAACTTATTAAATATTAAATGTAATCTTAATATAATAGCAAACATAGTCGTTATTATTTAACTTGCTTTTTTTCTGGAGGTAAAATATTTTTGATAAAAAAAAATATTCATAACTATTTTATACTAAGATAAAATTTGTACGAAATAATAAATATTAATTACATTTTATCAAAAGTGGACAATCGATTATATACTTAAATACGAGTGTTCGTCTTCTTTATTCTTCTCATGCTCGCCCATTGTTATTAACCATCGATTTTTCCTAGTATAAATCGATTCGCTGATCTTAGAAGGGATCCATGGTTTTGTTGGAAGAAACGATAAAAATCCAAAATATCCTAGGAATCTATGAAAAAGGTAATTATCCCCCTGAATTTTTTTGTAATCTAATAAATGTTTTTTAATTCTCTAATTGGCCTCACCGATTAACTTAGTTTTTATAGTATAATCAATATTAATGATGTAACCTGAGTTACTACCATGCCATTCTTTTCAAACACGAAAAATGTTTGTTTATTGCGGCACTGTTGACTTAGTATTCTTCAAAAAACAAGTTTCTTGATTTTCTTCTGCAAATGGTATTTATAAACCTGCATTTCAAAGATACCTTGATTTCTAAAATTGCTCAAAAACTATCAAAATAGACTATACAAAGTTAATTAAAAGTTTCTTTCTCAATTTTTAAAAATTCTGGGTAATACATAATTTTAGAATTTTGAAATATATTATATAATACAAGTAGTTTATATTAAACTAAAATAAATACTTTGTAATTCTTGGACAAATTTTTCTGCTTTTAAGAGATCAATCAAGTGGCTTGAACTAATCACTAACTAGTAAAATAAATAAATCTATACGAAAATTTTTAAAAAATACTTAGTTTTTAAAAGGTAACTTCATTAAAAGTGTAACTATGAATGGAAATGCCTTTTTAAAAGCAAATTTTGTTGTCTAAGATGGAATAAAGAAGTGGGTACTTTGTAATAATTGTTAGTCATTGAAATGCTTTTTGCGCATATGTTTCCATTTTTTAAACTAATTATATGACAAACAGTAACAGTCTAAGACGTAAAACGTAATTATTAAAATAAATAACTATTTGAATTTTTGAAAGAGTTTTATTTATTATTTTCTAATGTTGTTATTTTCCTTTGGCTGGCTTCTTTTAAAATAGATGTTTGCAATGTTGGCCACTTTAGATAGATGTAATAATCTTGTCTGGGTATTTTTATATATTATATATAACCACATTAATATTTTTAATAAACAAATTCAAATATACTGATTACCAATTCTGCGCCAATTTCAAGCTTAATGGACGGTATTTCGTTATAACCTTCTTGAGTCTTAAGTTTGATATGTGTGTAGTAAACTGCATGGGCTGGTTGTGGACTGTATTAACTTTATTTAAATTACTATAAACATATTTTTCGTGAATACAATATAAGAAAATGTCTTTGTACTACGACGATTGTAATGGTACTTGTTTACCTTCTGGAAATCATGGAAACGTTTATTTCGCTTGAAGTCATGGAAACGCGGTGCACAGGGATGGTGTTAGTTAGTTTCCCAACAATATGCTTATTCCTATATTTATAAGTCGATTCCCACAATTCAACTACTCTTGTTTTTAGCTCTATTACGGTTTTCAAGAGCTCATATATTACCAAATCAGATACAACTGAAATAAAAAAATCGGTTCAAAAAGACATGCGAAAAAGTAAGTAGGTACTTTGAAATTATTCCATAAAATGTAATTGTAGGTAATTGTTTTCAAAAAACTAATAGCATTATATACAGGGTGTCCAAAAAACATCAGTATCTCCTTAAAAACCAAAAACAAAAGAAATCAAGTCACTTTATTAACATTCCACATTTTTATAAGTTAAATTTACATTATAATCATTGTGAAACGCCGGCTGGGTTTCTGGGTAAAAAGTGATTATAAAAAAACTGACTTGACAATTTCACTTGACATTTCCAAAAACAAACCTACATCCCTTTCAAATCCTTCTAAATTCAATATCCTTTTTCATTAGTATTTCATTATAATGCATACATATTAAGGATTATTCACATCTTTATAAAGGCTAGAGAAGGATGAAAAAAATCACTAAATGTAGCTCAGTGAGTATAACATCTTTGTCAAATATTTTCTTTAAGCACAACTTTTAGTGGATGTACTTTAGTGTTTTGAATCCATAGTTAATTTCAAGAAAGAAATCTACAGTTTAAATTTTATATTATATTATATTATATTTTTCCATAGAAACTGTTCAGATATCTGGTTACCTATCAAAATTAAGGACTCAATTAGGGAATATAGATTATTTAGAAAAATATGAAAACGACTCTATCTATTTATTGTTTTTTTCTTATTAAAAATTAAAACTTTTCTTGTTTGATTTTCAAAAATATACTAAGAAAATGTTTTCGTAATGTTTAATGTTTGCGAATAAGCAAGTATTTATTCATATTATTATATTTAAGTGACTCTACAAAAGTATCCATAATTTATAAGAGAAACTGAAATAAAAATACATATATACATAAATATAATAATTTACTTATCAATGTGTTCCAATTATAAAAATCTGTTTACAACTTCCATACACGGTTTTTTCCGTGGTACACTATTTTTATATCCAAAATTATGACGAAACGAAAGAACAAACCTTCCATCGATGCTTGAATTTAAAAACTGTTCAAAACCCTAAAATAATACAAATGAAAAACTTTAAATACTATATTGCAATAATACATTAACACACCTCAGGAAAAGAAAATTTATTTTATTTTTATTATTCAAATGATTTTCTTCCTTTTCTCAGGAATATTGTGGGGTACTTCTTTTTTAATTTGTACTTAATGACTCAGGAACCTCTGCCTCACTGTATTCGTTTATTAAATTTTTAATTTCGTAGTCTTGTGTATATGAAAATCTGTCATTTATTTCAATAGTTTTAGACTGGAAAAAATAGATATAGTAAAAATTGTCCTTTTTAGTGAACAAAATTCCTTTTTTTCCGAAGTAAGAATCGGTACTTTATTTTTAAATCAAAATGGTTTGTTTTCTAATTTTCTATAATTTATTTAACTAAGTATAATTCAATAATTATTACTCAAAGTAATTGTCAGTAAAATTCCTTATATTAAAATTATCTACCACATTTTTTGTTGTTTATAATTAGCTAAATAAATATATATTTGTAACTTACATTATCAGTATGATCAACATTTTTAATCAACATATTCTCATTTTCATTCTGACATTGTTGAAATTTCGTAATAAATTTGAGTCGAGGTCCTATTTTTGAAATTATCTCCGCTATCGTGGATTCAGTTAAGAGTTTAAATGATTCTTCATCAATCCCCTCATCTAAAAAATTCAAACAAGTGAGAACATTTTTCAACAAGTAGCAACAAGTATCTGAAAAGAAACTGAAGGATATGGGATATTCCAAATGGCAGACATTACAACAAATAATGTTTAATAGGTATTATTATTTATAAATGTAATTACAACAACACTTACCGTTGCATTTATGAACGTATTCCTCCTCATCTAAAAACTTTTTTAAAAATAGTTCAATTTTTCTTGTATATAATTCACCAGAAGCACTAATTCACTTACGCACATTTAACACCTACAACAGCACGCATTAAATCGACCATATATATTAAATCCCCGGGGGCTAGATTTATAAGTCAGACTGGGGTTGGAAACTAGTTTTCTATTTTAAAACAATAATTCTTAAACAATTTGGTTTTTTATTACTGTGAAATGTAATATCTACACCCGTTTTAAAAGAAGGTCGTATTAACCTGTTTTTTTTTTCAGTAGGCACAGAGGGGAATAAATCTTTTTTCTAATAGAAAAATGTTTAAACTTCAATATGGTTACAATTTGAAGCACGATAGGTACAGTAATAAGCCAAAAAATAAATGGCTATTTGTGTATTTTGAACGAAAAGTCAATTGTCGCCATATTTACAATGTAACTAAACTTTTATCATATACATGGCGTTACTAAACTTCGTCATTTTATGCCCATTCTATAAAAATTACTATTTATGAAGTAACAAAAAAAAACAGGAAAAATGGGTCTTAGAACAAATAAACATTAGGCTCACACCACCTTTATGTATGGACTTATGAACTATTGTGTTATTCTGAACCCATAAAACAATGCCGCAGGCGTTTGTTTGGTCATCTCTTCAATCAAGTTCATATTCTAAGTATCCCAATCATTACGATAAAATGCATAAAGACAATGAGTGTGCTTGATGTGACACTTTATAAGATTTATTATTAAAAACGATGCTCAAGAACATTATCGTCAAGCTGTGGAAGTACTAAGATGTCTATAAACGTCATTGTCTGTCAACGTGTTACGTTACATACAATTTGGTTAATGATATGATTGTTAAAATATAGGTACTTATATTGTGAAAACGTGAAAGAAATTAAGTTCATTTACTAAATATCTTAAATACCCATTAAATTGGTGGTATATTATGTACTCCTTGTCTATGTACTTTGTACAGTTGTATGCGTAATTAAAATTAGGGGAGCGCTTTGTAAATTTTGTCGCTCTACTCCATTGATGTAGTTGTTGTAGGAAACATTTTTTGAAGAGAGAACATAAAAAATTTGTTCACGAGTTTTACTCAGACACACAATAATTTTATGTTTCTTTGAGTACTAACATTTTATCCAAATTTTATTCTGTATCTCGATGAACAAGGTTTTTTGAAGCGAGCTTTCGATCTATTTGAACAGCAAAAATAATTAAAAATTACTTAATTTAATTTTTAATCCCTCATTATACATACATAGAAAAAGAGTATCATTTAAACAAAAGAAACTGACTTGTTACATATGAAACAGTTTGCATATAAAACTGTATTAGATGTCATTAATTTTTTCTCTTAAATACATGTGTAAAGATTTATAGGTGAGCTATTTCTCAATAAAATTTACTCAAGACACTAGTTTCATTATATTTTAAGCTATAAGAAGTATTTGCCAATTTGTTTGTATTTTTCTGAAGGAATGAAAATTAAACTCTGCCAGCTTAAAGTATAATGATTAAATAATGAAATTTAATTCTTTTTATTTGTCCTTCTCTGTAATCGCGGATCCAAAAAAAGTTAAAGATTAAAAATAGAAGATTTCAGTCTACATACTTTTAAATTTGGTTAGTATTTTTTAATCTAATGAGAAGTCATGGACGTATAAATATGTCCATGTGAGAAGTACGACAAATGTATTCGTCAACAGAGATTTCCGATAAATTTCTGTAATTTTTTCATTCAGACGTTCTCAAATAAATGTCAGAAGGAGACAATTATATAAAAACGAGGAAGCAAAATTTTCAGAAAAATTTGAACCTAAAAAATATTAGGTCTATACAAAAATAGTAAAATTGATAAAGGCATATATGATATTACTCTAGAAGTTGGGAAGACTTGAGAGTTAACTTATACTAAAATATTGTGGTGCCTACTTTCAGCAAAGATGATTTAAAAAGTTTATTTCATGACCTCCCTAAATGACATTTCCTTTTGAATTTTAACAGCCTTTGGTCATAATACGATTTCAAGAGGCTAATAATAACTTTTTCTGAAATTTAGAAATGAGTTTTGTTATTCTAACCGAGTTACACAACCACAAACTTACTCGATTTTTCACTCATTCTTTTATTTAAATTTAAATTTGTTTAAAAATAAATTATTACAACACCGCCATTTGCATCTGCGCATTTGACATTGACAATTTTGACATCCATGGCTATCGATATTGTCAGAATATCGATTATTACAACGTCGCCATTTGCATCTGATCATCTGACATTGACAATTTTGACATCCATGGCTATCGATATTGTCTGAAAATCAATTATTACAACGTCGCCATTTGCATCTGATCAGCTGACATTGACAGTTTTGACATACATGGCTATCGATATTGTCTGAAAATCGATTATTACAACGTCGCCATTTGCATCTGAACATCTGACATAGACAGTTTTGACATCCATGGCTATCGATATTGTCTGAATATCGATTATTACAACGTCGCAATTTGCATCTGCGCATTTGACATTGACAATTTTGACATCCATGGCTATCGATATTTTCTGAATATCGATTATTACAACGTTGCCATTTGAATCTGAACATCTGACATTGGCAGTTTTGACATCCATGGCAATCGATATTGTCTGAATATCGATTATTACTACATCGTCATTTGCATCTGATCATCTGACATTGACTGTTTTGACATCCATGGCTGTCGATATTGTTTAGAACAATTACGGAATATTCATTCTGTAACTTGTTATAGAATGAAAATACATGCAAAATACATAAAAAGCATGTGTTTCAAAATAAATATTCTCTCTCAAAAGTGACAATGTTTACATTCTATTATTAAAAAATTAAAAATGGTTTTTTAATTAACACATTCCACTAATGGTCGTGGAGAAAATATTTTATAAAGTCGCAAGTCACTAATAATTTCCTGGAAAATGATATCTAAATTTTAAGTCAGGTAATAAAAAGAATGATTTTTTTTAAGTCTTCAATTTATCAATTTTTTCATTAAGTGTTAAAATAGATTTCATAAGGTAATTGTCTGAATTACGTACCCGAATATTTCCATAATAAATGTTAGGAGAAAAGTAGATGTAGAATTTGTAAATTATAAACCATTCTAATAGAGTAAATATAAAGTCTACCAAAGTATTTATGTGCATATTTTAGAAAAATACATTTTATGATACAATAATTGTAAGTACGTTTTTATGTATTTTTAAGATATTTTATAATTTAAAAAAATACATTTTTAATTACGGTAGATAACTTAAGAAAAATATTTAGCAGAATATGAATTCTAAGGCGCCTTGTAACGATTTCAATAAGGAATATGTTTATATATATATCTATGAGTAGATCTGTTAAACTATTAAATTCGCGTACATAAATATCAAAGTAACAAAGCTTTGCCTAGAATAGAAGTCAAATATTAAATTATAAATATAACAATATCTGTGAAAATAAAATATTGATATTTTAGTTTATTAATATCGTATTGGGTGTACTTCACAGCGTTGTAAATTACGTTTTGAAGTGCGTGGGAGCCCATTTCAGTGAACATTCGTCTAGTAAGTATTTAGTGTATAATTAATATGCATTATGAGTAAATAATTGTATTTTGGAATGAAAATTCCGTCAGGCTCAAATCGTCATGAGACCCATGAGCCATGAACACCCATTGATCAAAACAAATACTCTAGTAATAATATTTTTGTTTAAATAAATTACGGGTTACATGAAGTCATAAACAGCGTTGTCACATCGTTATGTGGTTTAGAATGTTTATAACAAAACTTGCGTGGGCCAAATAATTTAATGGTGAATACCGTAATATTTTTTTTGTGCAAGCTATTATAAATATAAAAGATTAAATCTTAAAATTCCACGATTTTCCAAAAAAACTTTTTAAATATTCTTAGGCCAATTATTTCACCTTTGTGCATTTTCAGGTAAGACAAACATTACACATTACGCATTAAAGATACAGACTTGATTTTATATTTTAGATGTTCTAACAATTAATATTCTTCTTTTTCAAAAACATTTAGTTAAGAGCCAACATTATCACGTCTTTTTTCCGACTAAAAACATTTTCCTCCTTATAGAATACAGAGTTCATATATACCTACGATGAACCTAACTCTTCTGATTTGATTTCATGAAACAAATAGATAAATAAATACGATTTCAACAAAACTGCTTTCCAACATAGCTTTTCCACTAAAATACTGCAAAGGTCCGGTTTCAATAGAAAATAGATTTAATTTTTTTGGCCCACCTACGAATGGATGGAGTATAATATATGTTTGTCGTAGGTTAAATTTCCAAGAATATCAATCATAACGTTAATGGTAATGCTACGAGCAGCTTTATCTGAAATATGTTTCATACATTTTCATGAAAGTTTCATTGTTTAATTTTATCGAAAAACAAAATAACCTCTTATGTATATACTCCCCAAAAAAATCGTAGTAACTTTTAAATTCACTATAATATATTTTAATTTTTCAAACAAATTTTGAATAAGTAAAATATTTTTCCGAACACTCATTCGTTTATACGACACATGTCTTTTGTGATCTTTATCATTCTCAGTGCAAGTATGCTCCATGATTGCTTAAGCCTGACTGATCTCGTTTACAATTTCCGCAAACGGTACTGTACAAAAAATAATTACAATTTTCCCGAAAACCTGTACTTGGCCGTAATCAATGTCAGGCGTGAAAGTACGATCTGTCAAAATGTAACATTTGCAAAATTATAGATTTATATATTTCTAGTGTATAGTCGTAATCTACTGACTATTTTTTTCCAGTATTTGAAATGTCGTTTTACTGCTAAGTGGTTGATTTTAAAAAAATTTGTATTAAAAAAGGAATACGTCCTCCTTCTTTAGTGTAAAAATCTGCATCTCTCAGTTTCCGAATTATCTCATTATATCAATACATTTTCAAAATATTTGAAATTTACGGTTTCATGCGGTATCGTTGTCTCTTAATATTATATATTTATTACAGAAGTCAGTCTAATAAAGGCGAAATTCCCAGATTTATTTCATTTCTATAGGTCTAGTCAATATACAATCCGAAGTATGTATATGTAATTTATGTTAATTTTTTTAATCTTATCTGATAGTGCCGAAAAGTAAAATAATTGTCATATGAATATTTAAAAAGTTTTTGGAATATCGTGGAGTTTAAGATAAGTATATTTTATCTTTTACATTTATATACCACAGACGCATTGCTACTTTTATTGATTAATATACTTGGTTTCTCAGTTTTACGATAAAAAAGTAAATGATCAAAATCGATATTTTTTTTTAGTTAAAAAATTTGTCTTGCTTACATTTCTAATTTAAAGAAAATCCCTTGGTTTAAAAACAATTTTGACCTGATGATGCGGTTATACTCTTCTTTTAAAGGAGGAAACTTTTTTATAAATCTAAATTAAGATAAATAAGAAAAAAAAACACTTTTCCAAGTGAATTCTATACGATAATCGAATTTGACGTAATTTATTTTCCATTTCTCAATTCTCGTCTTAATCTATGTCTTGACCTTTTTTCTGCTCACATATACGTTCCAAGATGAAACCCCCAAAAAAAACATGTAACAATGCATTAGAGGTCACTCCATCAATCTGCAATTAATTTCCCAGCGCCTTAAGACCTTTCCGGATCCCAAACTCTTGTAGAGACTTTCCAACAGGTTGTCGGTTGGGTTGATCTTTACCCTCACTTGAATCCTTTCAATCCGAGAGCTTTCTGTTTCTTAAGTTTAGCCTGAATGGATGCCGTCTCCGCAGACGGGGCTGTGCCGCCACCACACCGTTGGGATTCGGTTCGGCCGCAAAACCTGTCTCCGTTCTTATGCAAAATTCTTCGCTTTCGAATACTTCCACATTACCTCCTGATGAAGTTTCGATTTGCGGTTGGTATAGTCAAATGTTACAACTCGAATTTCTCTTTAGAGAAAAATGAAAAAAACAATATTTTAAAGAACAAACAGTTTTTCAGGAGCTTCGCGGTATAGAACAACATTGTCAAAATAAAAACTTATCGTACTTACACATGCAATTCGATACAGAACCGAATTACAATATTAAATATTTTTATTCTTACAAGATTTTATCCAATAAATGCTTATTTTTGGCCAAAAATACCTAAAAAATATTTGAAAACATGTTTTTTAATAATTAAAAAAATAAATTTAGATATATACAGGGTTGGGATAAAATATTGAACCAAGTAAATATCTTGAAAAAGAAAAGGACGATATTTATGAAATTTTGTAGGTAAGTGCAATGGGGTAAAATGCATCTCAAGGACATTTTTTTGTTAATAATATACTTCCGGTTTAACCGAAAATATCCTTAACTTTTTCATTTAAATAGGATACCCTGTATATTTTTGCAGATTTTGAAAGAGCTTGGCATTTTTCGAATTTGTACATATTGGGTCTAGTGGAAATAATTTGTAAAAATTTAAACAATTTAAACAAAATTAATTCAAATATTTTAAATACTCTCCGTTCACCTCCTCATAATATGCCAGCCTATTAACAAATTCTTGAACCACTCTTTCCAAGACTTTAACGTTTAACATAAACACGAGATTTTAGATAACCCCAAAGAAAAAAATCTAATGGGGTTAGATCCGGAGAACGAGCAGGCCACTCTATGAATCCTCTACGTCCAATCCATCGATTTGGAAAATTCGCATCCAGAAAATCCCTAACCCGTCTATTGAAGTACAGTTAAGGTCGATTCAGGCAAAAGCTCAATTGATTTATCAGATCAAATGTCCTGTTATAACTGCACATTGGTACCAAAATATGGCATTGGAGATACTCTTGGGAACGACAGTAGTCAACTTTCATTTTATTTTCAAACTTATGGAACAAAGGGACATATCCATTACTAATTTCCATTTATCACTAGTAGAAGAATTGCTAAAATTCTAACGTTTCTGAAGAGCCATCAACAAGTAAAAATTTGAAGAAACATTCCAAAGAATGTTGCAAAAAAAAGATTAACAGAATTGCAAAAGAAATTCGCGAATTTGTCTAGAGTCCTTTAATTATTTTCATAAAAAATAGTAATAGTATTTGATTAAATTTTTTATTGATTGTATGTGTTACTTATATTGTATTAATCCTATATTTTTAGTTTGTCATTGAATTAACGTCTACATTTACCTTAACATTTGTATCAACCTAAAGAAAATACATTTTTTTACACGTATAAATTTATGATTTTTAGTCCTAAAATTTTGCTACCTACCGCAAGTTTCGGATTTTGCAGCGGACACAACGCAGCGTTGTATCTCGCATTAGCTAGCCCGCGTGGCCACTTAAGTACTGCCATCGGGCGGACAGCTCCGAAATAAATCCAGTGGCCGCTGGGGCCCAGTAGAACAGAAAACCTAGAGGACACCGGTGTCCACAATGGCGCTGAACCTGCTAAAATTACTGAAAAAATAATGTGCTTTAGTTTAGACTCACCCTGTAGTCGATTTAATGAATATTAACAAAATCAATCGTTTTTATAAATAAATAAAAATAAAATTTGGCTCTAGCAGATTGTTAATTTTGTACTTCTTTTTAATTATACAGTGCTTTAAAATTGTTACGTTTTTTATGGAAAATTGGTTATAACTTCTTAAATACCCTGTATAATAAATTACAACTTGTATTTTTGTAATGGGAAAGTAAAAAGGATTTCAAATTTAAAATAAAATACAGGATGTTTCTTTTAAAAAATACGGAACACCCTGTAACATCGTAACTAATTTTAAAATGTGATGCTTAAAGCTGCCTACAATTTTTGTAAATAACTTTTTTTGGTATCTTTTATTATAACAGACTTACTCACCTTTATCCTACTAATCAATTACCCTGTATGGTAAAACTCTAAACATAATTAAATGTGTTATTAATTGCCATAGAACACATTTATAAATGTGTGCCCATCAGTGTACATAAACACCTACGTATTTAAATGTAAGAAAGTCGTCAAACATATAAAAAGAAGTACAGTAGTAATCAAATGTCATTTCATTACAAAATCCAACATACCTCACACACATTTATCAACAATGTTTTTTTTATTTTATAATTGAATATTTCTAAAATATTATTCCTAACTTTTGACCCCAAAGACTATAAAAGATCTTTTATTAACATTGTAAATGGAATGTGTAAGAAAAATTTACAAAGCAAAAGAAACATTTCTTTCAGATCAACCTAATGGACACATATTTTCCAGAAACCAAATTTTGACTTACGATAGAAACTGAAAGTCTTCTGAAATAAACATAACCAAAGTGAAAGCCGTCAGAAGCAGACTTCTTAGATATTATCCCTCGTATATTTTAGTAGCTTCAGACGCACTAAGTAGACTCGGAGGAATTTCCGGAACCAGCACAATATAAAAAAAACACTTCAATTTCCGTTACAAATTCTTTCACAAAATATCGCGAAGGTCATTCCCATGCTTGTATAAGAATGATGATTCATTATGAATACATTATTCTTTTGAAGTTACATTACGCCGAAATCTCAAAGGTAAATCTAAACCAGATGAACATAATTTTAATTTAATTGATGTACAAAAAAAAAATCATGAAAAACCATCTACCTAAACTCTAAGTAATTACTTTAGTTCAGTAGAGATTTTAAAAAATGTTTGGGGTTTCAAAATATAACGAAAATTTTAAATCAATTAATACTACTGTCACTGAATTTACAAAGTAAACTATAATTAAATACAAATGTGGATGACAACCAGTTATTATATATAAAAATTTTGGTTAGGTTTTTCAATTTAATTTGCTTGCTTTACTTATATTAATGACAAAGGGATTGCTAAATATTTTTTAACAAAATCAAAAATTAAATTATAAGAAAATTATCAATTTGCTCAAGAACTGTTCATGAATTCAAAGGATTAAACGCGTTACTACAGTTTTTTGTTATAAATAAATTTAGCATATTTTTTTACTTTAAACTAGAGGAATGCAAAATGTTTAAAATCTCTAAAAAGTATCTAAATCTATCCGGAAAAAAAAATATGTTTACGCATATAGAATCTATTATATTTCGGTATATTGTGGATTAAAATAAAATTTATTATCTGGACTCATTACTTAATGAGTTTCTGACCTTGAAGATGGCCCTTATTCTAATAAAATATAAAACTAACAAGAATTATAGAAATCTTCGAAACGACAAAACTTTTGGTTTCATATTTTGTTGACAGATGCTATTTCGACATTCTCCTTGGTATATATATATGGCGTTTTAAAAATTTCGAATTCATTTAGATTTTCTCATCGAGCGCTTTTTTTTTATAATCATATAGTAATTCTATTTATATTAATAATTTTCTTTTTAGTCAGTATACTAGTTTTTTAATTTATTTAAGTTATAATTCTAATTTTTCGACAGCAAGTACTTATTTTTTTAGTTGATTAGTGATTAGTGATTACCTATTGTCGCAAGATAATTAAGTATACTCTAAAAGTGGTAGGAATCGTAAGTAAACTAATTTCAATTAAAACAGAAAATAATGGGTGTTTATGTGTTTAGATTTCTCTTATTTTATATTTTAAAATGAACTAATTTAATCAATCAACGAAATTTTGTTTCAGCATGAAAATAAAAAAGAATACTATCCATTACCCAACGATTGTTGTTCTTTCCTTAGTAATAATAATGAAAATGTAAAAACAAAATTGTATCATAATTTAAATATTTTATCAGGATTTTCTGATAATGCAGATTAGATCTGACAATTTTCTACTTTCAAAAAAACCAGCAGATTTACAGAGGCATCTAATTGCGAAACTTAATTTTAAGTCTCTAATATATCTGGAATGATATTCATCTCAAATTCTTTTCCTATATCGCAATTAAATATTAATTTTGCCATTTGATCATTCCTTCATATTTCCGAGGTTTCTGAGTTGTGTTTAATAAAATAAACTGCTATCCTGTCTTCTTCGAAAAGAGAAAATGTCAAAATTTTATGGCCACATACAACGGTATATTTACCACATTTATCAGTTTTAGGAAGATTTGATTATGAGTTAGGTTAGATTAAGTTAGCGAGAATGCATTACATTTTGCTCCCTAATATCTAAAGTGAGCATATCGGAGGTGGGTTCCAGTTAATTCGATAATAACGCACAGCAGAGTTCGAGAGAGTAGGATTAAGGATAGGAACAGATTATTGCTATCTCTGTTGATTAACTTGTCATAATATTAGTCCTATTCTTTCTATTATTTTATACCCCATTTTGTTACATGACATTTTCAGGCAATTCGTGATCATACATTATATTCCATAGCCTGTCCTAATTCCGAAGCAGGATCATTTTTCATCAAGAATTATTAATTCACATCTATCATTGTAAACCGGAATCTTTGTCATTATTTTTCCAACTAATATTACGGTTTTTTTGTATATCTGAAATACATTAAACATCTTTCGAAGTGATACTGTTCAATTCGACATAGTATCTTAAACTTGGAAATTAATATCTCCAATTGTAATTGGATATTATTAACAGTTGTATGTACCAATGTTTCATTTTGTATTGCTTTTAAAAAATAAACTATTGCATTTCAAAGTGCTTATAAAAATCGTGAATTTCATCTACTAGTATTATTTTTATTTCTTTCGTTTCCCCCATGACCGCTGTTTGCAATGCCACATTTTTTATTCTTCTTCTAATCATTGGAAATTTAACGGAGTGATATATATATAAACACAAATATTTTATTCAAATAATATACAATTGTAACATTTTTACTATAAAATGAATACAATAATAATCACCGGTTATTTAATGATACAATTCTTACTTCTTTGCGATAGTGTTTCATTTAGTTTTGTTACCTTTAAATGCGGATTACACTTATGTTGTAATATCTATTTCCGGACAATTGTGGTCAAAATTTCACAGAGTTCAAGGTTGGTTTGATGATATTTTGTTAATAATATTCTTGGAAAAATGTTTTTAATATTTTATTTTTATTCACCATCATTGTCTACGTTATTATAATATATTCATTAAAAATTTCCGCTGAACAAATTTTGCTTATTGCTAAATTTGAATATGTTGATATATATTTCCAAAAATTACTACGCTGAGGACTACAACTCTTGGTTCTTGAATATTAAGCCACTTATGCACTAAATAAAAACTGTATACTCGACACATTATCTCTTGATGATGGTTAGTTTCGTCTTCTAAACGATTCTAGTGACCACTAACAAAAACAATGATCTTGGCAACTGTGGTTATTAGTTTCCTATACTCAAGCATATTTTCCGCACAAGTCTTCTTTACTAAGTTATAGCCAAGAACTGCCATTGTTATACAAATACTGACAACCTCTTCTTTGAAAGGGAATCTCATTTTTAAATATTCAAAATCCGTCATTAAGAAACAGATCGTGAATGGCCACAATCTGTGTGATAATGCTGGCCAGAACTCCATCTACAGAAAGTGAATTGGGTTCTTGTTACCTGAGAATGAGGCAAAAATATCCGGGATTGGCCAATTTGGACTCCCTTGATCCTACAAAATGTTTCAGTGGAATCAGTACTCACTTTTGCTTGTTGTTCTGTTCTGCAAAAATCATAATCAGCTGCAAACGCAATCATGATCACAGAATTATACAAGATGCACCAAGCTCAACGGAATGAAGCCTAGTGGGAAAACTATCAAAGATATTAAAGAATATAATGCCAATTTATTAAGGATTCCATATATCTATTCTTGATAGTTTTCGCTTAATTCATTGCTTATTTAAAGTGTCCTTTTTTGGAAATAAATCGAATACAATTGATTGTTTTAATATTAATCAATGCATTTTTGATTGGTAATTTTAAATTATTGAGTATTTGACTGGAAGCTATTAAAATATTAGTGTATAGTACCCTATATTTTATTCGTGTAAATACAGGGAAAAATAATTTCCTTATAAACAGCTATGAGGTTCCCTATATCAATATTCACTAATTTCAGACTTACTTGCATTAGTTTTTTGTATCAATAAACGTCATTTATTTCATAGTTCTAGATAAGTATTTTCATATTTCATGACCATTAGTATACTAATTTTTTGACATATTCTCAGAAAAATATTCTGGAGCAACATCTACCTGCAACCACTTTGTTTTTCTGATATTTTATTTTTTCATTCAATTGGCCATAAAAACACGGTCCTACAATTTTTCTTATTAGACTGTCTTATGGTTTTAAAGACCATCGATTTTATCGATCTGTCCCATTACTTACAGTAACACCACGGTTAATTTTCATTTATTTTCACCTCCCAATTTTCTATCACTAGTATTACCAGTTTCCAATCGTAACTTCAACAGATACTGCGACTTATCAAATGTGTATATTTTTTGAAAATAAAAGTCAGCACACTTGACATAATTATTATTGCAACATCAATTGGAATACATTTCCAAAGTAATTATTTCAAGAAACAGTATGTTCAGATTTTTAACAACAATCAAACATATTTTAATACGTGCCATATACAGGATTGGACAAAAAATTTAGGAACATCCTATTTCTGGGAGTTCTCTACTTTCAAATCTAAGTTTTAACTTAAAATACATCCATTCTAACTCAACACCTTGAGAATTTTATATGAAATTCTTTGTTTTCATTTTTAACCATATTAAGTCAAGTTGAGAATATTACTAACGATTCTATTAAAATTATCAAACTTTAATACCGAAAATAATGACGTGCCTAATAAGCATGTCAATAAAGAAATATAGAAAGGAAAAGTCACTTATACTTTACATAAAAAAGTGTAAAGTGAGCGGTTGACGGACCTTTTAATAAAAATATGTAGGGAATTGGAACACACAGCAGCATCATCGTCATCATCTACTGCGGTCTGTTTACCAAAAAGGATCTTCTCCTTGGGGACGCTGTATTTCGTTACCAAGCCACAAGGGTACCTCGCTTCGAAAATAGTTTATATATATATATATAAAATGTAAAAAGAAAATATTCTTATAAAATAGATAAATATTATTATTCTAAATTATAACACAAACAGTATAGTGTAAGTATAAGTAATAAAGGTTGGTCACTTATGTCATAGAAATAAAATATTTATCTTTATAAGGGGGTCGGTATGATCTTTCTTAAATAGATTAGTCTAACTGAATCTATAGAATAATTAGGTATTCAAATTCAAGTAATACGTTACTTTTATTAGATTTTCAGTATAGTCAACTTATTTAAACCATAAAATATAGGAAAATGATTACAAAAGGAAATATTTGCATTACTGTAAGATAATTTGATTGATATTTGGAAATCCAAAGTATCAGGCGGCTTTCCATGTTATTTAAAGTAAAAGATATACCATTACAATTTTCGCTATCGTATGAAAAAATGGAGCATGATATATAAATTTAAAATTTGCAGGTTTGCCAGCGAAGATAGAACTTGTATTTAATTCAATATCTACTTTTCTGTATGCTGCATATAACAAAATTATATAATTGAAATATTACCTGCATAAAATGATACAGGTACAATGACCAATATTATTTAAATAATAATTCAAATAAACCCAAAGTATTCTTTAAACTAAAAGGCTACTACACTAAAAGGATGTTACCTTTTAGAAAATAATATTTTCAAGGATAAAGGTATCAAATTCCACAATCTTGTCGCAATAACCTTACAAATAAAATAAAAAAATATAAATTTATCGAGGTGATAATAAAAAGAGTTTAAATGCTCTATTATTTTTTCATTTTATTTTTTCATTTCTGGCTCATTGTTTAATTGTAAATCTTGGTGCTTTTTCAGACATAATTTTTATTTTGATGTGTATTAATATCTTAGTTTGCAAATATTGCAATATAAAACTTCATCTTAAATAACTTAAATTGGTTCTCTTTGAAAATTAATTTTGCAAATCACAGAAAAATCAATTTATGATCTAAAAAAAGTGTGTAAAGAAAAATCAATCAATTGCATTGTACTCTAAATGTTTCTCTCACCTGCGAATTGCTCTAAGTAAACTAACTATTCATTTACATAAAACTGGTATCTTTAATACATCCATAAAAATTTAGTAAAGAAGAACCGAAAGGTTAAAGTAACAAAAATATCATATAGGCATATTTATTTTTATAGAATATGAAATTTGTTAATTTGTCCATGTGAAGTAAGAAACCCATACACCGTAGAGAAATAACTTCTATGTAAGTAGTTATATATTTTTGAAAATTTTCCTGATGAAATTTCATTTTTTTATGTTTCTACAATAATTCTTGAAAATAGAGTGTAAATTTGATAGACTCCGAAACTTGTCGTAACAAAACTTTAAATAAACAATTTTTCTTTCCTGAAATTTAAAAAAAAATTGTTTTTATAGAATAAAATGGAGCCTTTTATGAAAGATAAGTTTTACTTGGGTAAGTATGTATAGGTAATATAATACAATATATAATAAATAATATTATAAGTTAATTATCACTAATTATATTAAATAGCCATAAACAGATCATATTTTTACACTGTTCCGAACAAAATTGAATGTAACATTCGTACATTGCTATTCTGGATAATAGTTTTGGTCGCAGTAGTAGGAATCGACTTTGAAAATAAGAATTAATTTAAAATTCAAACTGGCACAGAAAATCTAGAGAGCATGTGCGTTACCTATATTTAATGTATAAAGCAAAAGTTACATATAAAGTTAAAAGAACGTTTTTATTAACATTTTACATCCACTTAATATAGCTAATGACATTGAGCTTACGTCAAAGAATCTCTAGTTGCTTCAATTCTTTACTTTATATTTCTCCCTGTGTATTAATTATAAATTAATTATCTGACTGTATAAATACTTACGCAAACTAATTTTTGATTATATCAAAATTTAAACAGGTTTTCAAGGCGACTATAAATATATTTATAATGAAAACTGTTTTATTATAAATAAATTTATTCACCCTTCAGTCGCATATAAAATATTTTATACCGAATTAAAAAATACATTTGTTTTGAAATTTGTGGTTGGTTGTTCAGAATATAAGAGGACAATGAACAGTGAAACTCATCCTGTTCGAGTCACACGTCGCCCTCAGCCACCCCCACTCCAAAATTTTAAATGTCCCTGTCGATAACATTGTTCCAGGTAAATTTTACTGCACCTCACTAATTACAGTTTTTGGAAAAGCTAATACATCCTATTGTCATACACTTTTTGGAAGAAAACTTGAATGAAATAGAAAAGCATCAATTATACTTTCAACAAGATGAAGCTGGGCTACGTTACTGGTTATAAGTTACAAATTATTTAGATAATGTTTTTCCAGGACATTCGATTAGACGTAGGGATTTCAGTGAATGGCCAGCTCGCTCCCCCGATTTAACTTCCCTTGGATTTCTTTTTGTGGGAATATTTAAAGTCTTTTGTTTGTCAGAATAATAGAGGAACATCGAAATTTAACGTGTTAAAAATACTTTTAAAAATTTTATATCTGTTTAAATGTAAACGGTGATCTTTTTGAGCATTTAATTTAACTATAATGTTCTGAATAAATCTTGTTTTAAGCATTATGTAATTTCTGATATCTGAAACCTTCAACTTTAAATACCTCATAAATATCATGTGGTAAGTAACTACATTTTTCTCATTGAGATGTCAAAAAAATGTTTCTTCCAAAATGAATAAAAAAAATACAGGGTGTTATTTAAAATCGTGGCGTGGGGATGGCTGGGAGCAGTGTCTGACCCGATGGGATGGTATGAGATACATCGTTCATTGTTCCCCTATATCGTGTACGACCAACCAAAATATCAAATTTTTATGTTGAAAAACATCAGAAATAATTCAAATTGAGGTTACTTGTAGACACCTGGTATATCTATGAATATATGAATCAAACACGGGATACTTAGTTTTTACAGGTGCAAATGTGTTCTGCAACATTAGGAAGATTATATTTTAGGTCCTTTTCTTGAGTACACTTTCTTTCTGTAATCCAAGTGTAATCCTCAAAAAAGTTAAGTTATATATATGCTAACATAAAAAAAGTCTGCTTTCTTTTATTGGAAAAATTAGACATCATTGATCTAACTTAACCTTTGTTTTGAAATGCAGCCCAATCTTTCTTCTTGCTTAAGGTAGTTCCAGCATGAAACCACTCTCCTGTAGATTATTAAAAATCATAGTATATAGAATAATAATAACGTCTGTTAATAAATAGCAAAATTTCAGAATTTTGGACCTTACAATTCGGAATAATTAATAATAAAGTCAGCAATTTTTAGGCTCACCCGTCATTTAAAAATTAAAGCATGCAAAACTTGGGAATTTAATATCTCCGATGGTAATGATAATTGCTATTGCAATAAAATTTGCAATGTTATCAGCATCATAACTGAAAATGTTTGAAACTATGTAAGGGGGTACGTGTGCAGCAGAACGCTGGAACTACAATAATTTTTGGAAATTGTGGCCATAAGAAAATTTCTTAATAAAATAACTATGCGATCTTTAATAATGTAAACATATCTGTTAAAATAAAAAACATAGACATTTTCGGTACCTTCCGCATTATAGATAATCAATATAATCATTGTAAATAAGACTACTAAAGCTTCCTAATACTACAATCTTCTACTTACCTGTAAAGAATACCACGCAGAACATTTTTGCGAAGCAATAAGGAAAATTTAAACGAAATTATAGGTATTAATGTGAGTCAAAAGTTAATAATTTACTTAATGATTGTAACCGTTGCAAAACATTTACGATATTACTTTTTAAGTGGCATTAATTATAAGGAAGACTGTAAAATGTATTTTCGGTGCGCTACCCGCGCACTTTCAACTACATGTTGAAGCTCCATGGGTCGCTCACTCACTCGGAATCCCGACCTCTCCCAAGAAAGGTAAAGGATGCGATGAATCTTCGTTCATTTTTATATACAAGCCGCAAAAACAACTTCGACTCGAGTCTGAACTCTCAGACCTACTTTTACTTTTCCCTTTAAGCGCCTTACAATTGATTAATAACTGTCTTCCTCGGGTCCCTCGCCTGTCTCATTCTAGAGGGAATACCTTGCAACTTTTTGGGATCTCTTTCATAATCGATCTGCTGAATGAATCGTCGAGAGCCAAGATAAGTCAGATATATTTTTGCCGAGATGTGGTTTGTACAAATTTTTTATAATAAATTATTATGTCATTGTATATACCTATATTTAATAAACATCTTTTACCAAATCGTACCGTGGTAATCTACAAGGACATAGAATTAAATGTGAAAAAAAATTGAATGGAAAGTTTAAAAAAGCTGCGTACAGCGTGGAAATACATGTTACAAAATAGAGATTTGTTCCTCAGCATTAGCTTAAAGACATCCAAAAAATTAAAGCATGAGCAAATAGATATCGGAAAGATATGTTTAAAGTTTGAACATTCATTCCAGCGATTTACTCAAACTTTTATCGTATAGGAAAAAAAAGTTCCTAGTTGCGGTATCTGTACGTTTAGGAATATTTATTCTTGTTTAAAAAGTACCATTTTTTATAAATACATATTTCACTTTATAATAATATTATGTTATTATAAGTAGAAAGATAACATTATTTGTAGAACTTATGCAACCTGGGTGAAACATATAATAAATAAGCTTTCTAATCCAAGTGACACATACTATTTTTTCTTTAAGCTTTAAAATTACAAAATATTTCCAAAAAAGATTACTTCAACTAAATATAAATATTTCTTATCTAGCCAAAATAAATACCATAACAAATACTAACAATTTTATTTATGTTGATAATTATAAAGAAAAAAAAAATTTTATTCCTTGAGACCTAAATTACAGAAAATATATTATTTTTAATAATTACTGTAATGTAAACGTTCTGTAGTGTTATTGTGTTGTGTTCTATGAAATCTTTGATATCCTTACGTTTTATATCCTATGAAATCTTTGATACTGTTATTATTCTGCGTTCTATAATATGTTTGGGATTAATATTGTTTTGTATTTTAAATAAATTTAAAAAATTATTACATTATTAAAATATCAAAATGACAGTCTTAATAAATCAACATCCCGTATATTTTTACATTTTTATAAACCTCTTCCCGTGCTAATTTCAAGGATGTATCATACTTGATATCTATTATGTTTAATAAAAGATCTACATCCACCTAAATATCACATTTTTTTGAATTTAGATGTCTGTAGCAGATGGGATTTCAAATTTTTGATCACTCTGTATGAAGTATTTTTTAATACCATAGCATAGAACTTAAAAAGTTAGGATAGGAACATGTAAGCCGTTTTTATTGATTTTCAACATTTTGGCTGCTACATACATCTAAATTCAAAAAAATGTGATTTTCAGGTAGCTGTAGATACTTTATTAAAGATAATAGACATAAAGTGTAATACCTCGTTGAAATTAGCTCGGCAATAGGTTTATAAAAATGTAAAAATATACGGGGTGTTCCATTTAAAAAAAAACAAAAATGTTGTCTGGCACTGCGTTCCTGAACACACTGTATATTTGGGACTAATTATAAAATGTGAATCTCAAGACTGCCTACACTTTTTGTAAAAACTTTTTTTTCGTAACTTCAATAATAGCGGACTAATCGTACTTCGACGCACTAATGCCGCCCCCTGTATATTATTATTAGCCTTCCTAAATATAATATATAAAGTCCGCTCTCGATGATAATATCTAATCTTGTCTTAGAAGATATTAGAAAAATCAACATTAACAGGAACGGAACAATACTCTATAAAAGTCACCAGTGCTTAGCTTACGTAGACGATATTGTGCTACTTACAAGAAGTAAAACGGAGCTAATAAGGATCACACAGAAGTTAATAGAAGCGTAGAACAAATTGAGTTTGAAAGTTAGCGAAACAAAGAGTGAGTAAATGAAGTTACAAAACAAACATTAGGGAAAGGAATAACTTGAGGTACCAACAAGTTTGGGAATTATAACATTTAACGAGACAAAATAATAGAAGTAACTAGAAGCTCTTATAAACAACAAACGCGAAGAAGAAATGGAAACCGAAATAAGAGTATCCCACAATAACAAACGTGCAGGTGCACTCCTAAAGAGTTTCATAAATACAAAATATCACGCACAATGAAAAAGAGAATTTATAAAACATTCTTGTAACGTAGCGAAACATGGACCATGACGAAAATAAGGGAGAGAAAAATTTTGCGGAAAATTTTTAGGGGAAGAAGAACTGATCAAAGTTGTGAATGACGTAACAATGAAGAACTTTATTATTTATTTAATTAGCCCAAAATAAGTGATGTGATTAAAGTTAAACGGTTTATAGGGCATTTGGAGAGAACGGAAGTTACAGGAGCAGTAAACAATACAGTACGGAGGTTACCGGAAGAAACAAGGAAAAAAGGATGGCCTAGCGAAAAATGGAAAGAGGAAGTTATAGATGATACCAGAGATCGAGGGATACAAAATTGAAAGGAGGAAAAAGCAACTATGTACGAATTCGAAATAACAAGATCTTTGAAAATCTGCAAAAATATACAGGGTATCCCATTTAAATTAAAAAAGTTGAGGGTATTTCCGGTTAAACCGTAAGTATATTATTAACAAAAAAATGTACATCAGATGCATTTTGCCCCATTGCACTTACAAAATTTCATAAATATCGTCGGATTCGTTTTAAAGATATTTACTTGGTTCCATATTTTATCCCAACCATCTATATACGTAATGAAACATTTATTTGCTGAAATTTTTTTTCAAATAATTTGGGGTGACTGCAAGACGGTAAAGTTTTTCATTTATATTTTATTTTCTGGTTGTCGGAAACTATTTATTACCATCGGGGAAAAAACTAAAAATATAACACAAAGTGTTTTTTCATATAAAAATAAATAGTACAAGAATTATAAAAATATAAATAGGTAAACTATAAGTTTTACAATATTTTAAGTATAAGTATAAATAAATATGAAAAGATAATCTACTTATCTGAATTTTCACCGTATTACAAGGCTTTTTTTTATATTATCAGATTTTGACAAGCCTAAACAACCTCGTAACACAAAACATTTCAACCAATCACCATTCAGATGTCCTTCTTTTCTAAAAAATTTTTGGTTATTATTATATAGGTATCTAGTCCAAAAGGTAATCTAAGATAATAGAACTTCCCAGAATTAAGTGTTCATTCAATACTGTATATTGAGGATATTTTAGGTGTTTATTTATTTGATATTCCTCCAAAAAATAAAGTTCTTCTTTCTTGTCACTTGTATGAAATACTTCCACTGTTGTTTCCATTGTGTAGTTTTATGTTTGGTGTCAATGAGGTGTTTTGCTTATTTTGTGACTTATTTGATTGTTTTAATCTATAAGCTCGTAAATGGTCACAGTAGCTTATGTTAATATTTGTTAATGTCTAGTCAAGATAGATGGCGCTACAATCCGGTCAATTAATTTTGTAAATACCCGATTTTGAAAATTTTTTAATTTTAGATTTTACATTTAATAGAAAACCTAGATTATTTTTTTACTTTAGAAGATGGTATACGAGATATAATTTTTGATATTTTGTTTGACATATCTCCAAAATATGTAATTGTTCTGTATGACCTGTCATCTTTCGGTTGTTTCGAAAATATAAGTTTAATGGCAATCTTTTCTTCCTTTTTATGAATCAACCTATTTATTAGATTCAAGGGATAATCGTTAGAGGTTGCCATTTATTTTGTTATATTAATTTCCCTTTTAAAATCATCCTTACGCATTGGTATTGAAAAAGCTCTATGTGTTTTTGAATTATAAGCTGTTAATTTATGTGACATAGGGTGATTCGATTTATTAGGAATAGTCATATTTGTATGAGTTGGTTTACGATAAATTGACTATTGAAGATTACAGTTTACTCTTTTGATATTTATGTAAGAAATTTATAGAACTGTTATCTTCAATTTCAACAGTAAACTTTATTTTTGGATGTAAATTTTTAATAAAATTAAAGAAAACATCTAATTGTCTATCGCTACCGATAAAACCAACCAAAACATAATCAATATATCTAAACCAAAACAACACATTCCTGGAGATATTTGAATAAAATTTTTTTTCTAAATTATTCATAAACATATTTGTCAAAATTGGTGATATTGGACTACCCATTGGTAATCCTTCATTCTGAATATAAAATGTATCATGAAACACAAAATAATTTTGATTAATACATAAATTGAATAGGTTTCTAATTTCATTAATTAAAATTTGGTTAATGTTTTTTCTATTTAAGAATTTAGTTATTAATAAAGGAATTGTTGAAAACATATTACTAACGTTAAATTAAACTAATTTTAAAATATATTTACTACAAATAACAGTAATTACAATATCTATAATTGCAAGCAGCAAACAACATTTTGAAAATATATAATATATTTGCCAGTATTTTATTGCTTAAAGTTATATAAGTAGGCAAAATATGCATGTGTTATTTATATGTACGTTATAACTAACTCTGAAAATAGTAAATTTTAAGTAATAAAAGATTTTACGTCAATAAATCAAATTCTATTGAAATGAAATCTTCTATTCACACTTTAAATCTTTATGTAAAAAATATGTCGAGAAGAGTACACCAGTTTACCTGAAAGCGTGCCTTAGCTAAAAAAATAAATAAGAGAAAAATGGTCATTTTGATTCAAATTTCTGGATCAGATAGCTTTATTTAAATACCGGGTGGCTTTCAGTAAAATAGTCGCTGTAAGATTAGTGAGCGTTTTATAAATAAGGTATTTACTCCTCCCGTTTCGATGTGCATATAAAACAGCTTTTTATGATAACAATAAAAAAAGTTAAAAAACCCTGAGGAAAGTGGCATAATATTTTATACATGATAGATGATAATAGGCGATTTTCTTTTGCTGAATATTTTTCTGAAGTTTTTAACCTAATTAATCAAAATATTAAAGGCTTAACACCAAATAAAACTACACGAAGAGAAATCATAGAAGAAATATCCTAATTAAATTAAATAAAATCTCCTAGTTCCGACTTAATAACCTTCAACAATTCAAGAAAAAATTATCGTATTTTAACATGGATATTCAACAACACAATAAGATCTATATTATTACTCTTAAAACTAATTGAAAGTTGTTTTATTATAAAAAATCAAAATATAATACCTGACTATTAATTTGGTCACATTCAATTCAACAATGTTCCAAATTTGTTCAACAAAAAACAAAAAGATAAAATATTGCCCTTCAATATTGCTTAACATAATACAAGGTTAACAATGTTAAGCAGAGTGGTGACTCAATATTTTTTCCTGTACATATCCGATTTACGAACAATAACCAATACAATAATTGGCATTTTTGCAGATGATAAAATGACACTTACATCGCAAAAAGAACGCTAACAACTTATCGTTAATATCATCTCTGAACCTGATAGAAGAATATTGATTAAAAAATGGAAAAAGAAGGAAACTAATCGAAATCCGCACAACTAAGCTTTTTAGCATCTACATATTAACAACAATGTAATTCCTGAAACAATGTCACTTAATTTACTGGGTATACATTTAGCTAAGAAAAAAATTAAATTAAATACAAATGAGATTTAATGAGATTTATTTGCTTCAAATAAAATTTAAAAAAAATATTTTACTAAAAAAAACAAATTACAAGTTTAATAAAAATTGGTTATAAATGTAAAAGATAAATTAGACTTATCTTAAATTTGCGATATATTTAACCTTTTGACATCATTAGATAAAACATAAGAAATTACAGACATGTCATACATATGATTTTTATATTGTTGCAATCAATAATATTATTCATTTTCTAAAAATAATCCTTAATATTATCTATTTAATCTAAAATAATTGAACTTCAAATATTTAATTTTTCATTTAGTGCTATACATTGAGAATATCGTAAGGGTTTCTTTATTTAATATTCTAAATTTTTCTAAAAACTAAGTTTTTGCTTTTTTTCACTTATATCTAGGGTTTCCACTATTGTTTCAATTGTTCACTATATCTTATTTCAAATTTTCTAAGGGTCTGGTCATTACCTATAGACAGGATTAAAATCCTAGCAATTCCTGATTTTTTAATTCAACAATTTTGTGTTTTACATTATCCATAACTTTAAAAGATAATACAAAAGATGTTCTTCGAGATATAAATTTTGATATTTTATTTGAGATAATATGTAACAGTTTTATATTATATGTTTTCTTTAGGTTGTTTTGGAAATATAAGGTTAATGGCAACCTGTCCTTATTGTTTTGAGATCAACATATTTATTAGAACATTTATATTATGTCTTATCGGATGGTGCCCAAAGATGAAACCTATGTCTTAAGAGAATATTTAAAATCTTTGAAAAACCGTAGAAATTTAAGATAGATATAATTTATGTTTTATGTTTATAATCTACACAAACTAACGGAAAAAATAATCATTATAAAAATTGGTTGGTTCTTTTGGTTCACGTAAATTTTGAGAAATGAATAACTCGTTGATTTTAGGTCGTGTCAGGAGTTTTGAAGAAAAAGAATATTTACAGTAAAACTAGTGAGTAGTATTATATTAAATATGTGTTTTATTTTAAGCGATCTTTTATTTTACTTTAATTTCGTAATTTTAATAACAAAAAATCGATAAACTTACATTTTTAAATTTTATTCTTTTCGTAAATACGTCATATTTATCCTATTTAAATGACTTAAATAAAAAAGTAGCCACCCTGTACAAGCCAGACAATTATTTTTTTACTACTATGCACTACCGCTATTTTACATAAAATGGGTCAACCGATATAAAAAAATTGTGATAAAAAATTGAGGGATGCTTCTGAAGTCAATTGTGATATTGACCACATTTCCACGCAGCACGTAGATTCCGTTACACTTTCTAAAAAAATGGATGTCCTGAAAAAGATATCTAAAATGCGTGAGAAATTTAAACACGTGGATACAGCATCTTTTATCCGCAGACCCCAATTTGACATAATAAGTTTTTTTTCAATGCCAATGGTTTAGATAAATACATTAAACAGTGAAATACGATATAGGCCGCTTTTATGTGGATAAATTTTTTTAAAAGATATTGCAAAGAGAAAGGCTAGGGTAACAAATGGATTTTCTGCTAGTATTAGTGTAAATAAAATATGACAGTAGTTATTTATTTGGTAAAAAAATCATTGTTACTCACTAACTTCGTACAAAAATGTATCGGTAAAAAATACATATTAAAGTTACATTGACATTTATACGTATAACCGAAAATATCTCAAATATGAATCATTTTCATAATTTTCATTCTAATATTATTTATTAATCATCTTCTGCTTCAGCGTGTAAGGTTGGAATGAGAAATATTTTCAACAATTACAGGTACATAGAATCTGAATCACCATTGTAAAAATTTATGTTTTTTTTCACCTCTCATATTATTTCTTGATATGATTTTAGAATACGAGTATTAAACAATCAATAAGTAATATTTTCAAAAGTTGTTTATATAAAACTATCTACATTATCTTTTTTACTAAAATTATCAATGAATTTTGTAAAATGTATGTAATAATGTCTAAAAAGAAATTTATCTGAAACTAATCAATAGTTTGTACATTTCCTTTAATAATAATAATATCCATCATTCAGTAGTTAATACTAATTTCAATTTTAGCAAACGTAGTAATCTCTTTTTCATTATTTCATGTTCGTATAGAATAAAAATTCAGACTGTATAGATAATAAATATATTTAGGAGATATTGAAAAAGTAGTTTGATTAGTAAGGACTACTATAATAAATATAAAATACACGTCTATTTTTTGTGTTTTTAGGATGTTTCATGAACTTGCGAAAAGTGATACTTTCAGAAAATAAGTAATCTCTTGAAAGCAGTAAAGAATAAAATTCATATTATTCTCAAAGTTTGAAAGTACAAGTAATTCATATACACACAGAGTTACCTGATTTAAATTTCACTTCAATATTGCAGCTTTATTCGTCATGCACCTAGATAAAAAGTGACCAATTTTGTGTATATTATGTTGCCTATTTATTACCGTTTTGATGATAAACGAGCTTTGCTCCTATAATCTCCAAGAAAAATTCTGTTAAATGTACTACAAATATTTGTAAATTAAATAATATATTTATCTACGCAACATACAGTTTGATATCGCAAAAGTCAACTTTGCAGTCAAGTTAAATTTCAACGTGTAAGTTTTACATAGTGATTATCGAAAAAAATCCGTATGTCCCAATTCGATAGAAATACGTATAAAACTACCGAAAGTAACAGTTGTAAAAATATTCGCAAGTGAAGTAATTAAAATATTAATGAAATAAACCAACTATATTATTTTTTTTTAAATATCTTTGTGTTTGATAATAATTTTATTTTTTTGTCAGTTTTCTTTTCCAACTTAATTAATATTATTAATTCAAAGCTCCTATAAGAAAAAAACATTAAAAGATAGCAATAAAGAAATTAAAAAAAATAAAATGTGTTTTTTCTTACAATTGGTTTTTAAGTTTTAATGACTAAATGTAAAAATCAAGTCTTTATTATATGAGTATCTCTATAGTAACCTTAAAAACTATAAAAATGGTAACCAAAAAAATAATTATTTAATTATCATTCATACATAAAAAAATTCACATCAAAACTTATTTTTTTAATTAGTATCGGATTATAATTTTTATTTTCAGTTCTGTGTATTTTTATTAAATTCAATTGTAAATCGCACAAAAATCTTTTGACTCCTCAAAAGTTTACCAAATAATATTCATTATTAAGAAGATAAAAATTAATAGATAAATTTTTAGCGATAAATGATATTAATAGAAAAATATAAGGATACTTTATTAAATTTTTTAATTTTTGCCTTTGCTTATTAAAGAAGGTGTTGCACGCATAACAGAACTGTCTCTTATAATTTTTAAACTGTTTATTTAAACAAACATTGTGAACGTGATTAGCAATTATAGGAATAGTTTAAAAATATTTTGAAAATTACAGGGTATCTAAAAAAGAGATATAATATAAAAATTATATTATTTTTAAATGGAACTAGGTATAACCCACTATTTATCCACAGAAAGTCGCTTTAAAAAGTTTAGCATTTGGAAATATGAACAGTCTCGTTGCGCATATAAAATCCATGTTAAGAAGAATTTTTAATTTACGATTGATGTCTCAAATATCTCTCATATGGTTATTATGTATTTTTTTCCACTTTCATTTCCTTTTATATACACCAATTTGATATTAATAATTAATTATATTAAACAAATCTTACGCGCAAACAACCTCAAAATATTTTTAATAGTAGCCGTTTACGTTGCTTGCAAGTACATTTGGACTAAATTTATTACAACGGAAATTCATTTAAATAAATTTTAACAAATAATTAATTTTCTAGTAATTGTTATTTTATTTCAGTGCCAATGTAATTAAAATATCGTTTATACGCACTGAAAAAAAAAATAAATAAAACAAAAACAGTATCCTCTGCAAACTACAGTTTACGAGCTTTTTTTATTGCCTTACCTACTTTTTCGAGACTGCTAGTAGAGTTTGTAAATCTAATTCCAAAAGCTGGTTTTGTGCAGTTGTTACAACTGAAAGATGGAATCAATTCTGTCTCTGTCTTTGAATTCTCTAACCACCTTACACTGAAGTTTCGATGTTGTCAGGTTTCTTCAAGAAAGTATTAGCAAGTGGAAGATTTCCAAATTTTAATAAGAAAAAAAATATAGTTATTGAGAGCTCAGAAGTATTTATCTCAAGAAAACTATTATTTACAGAAATCAATTATACTAAATCAACGGTGATGTTTGGAAAACATTTAAATACAAATCAAATAAAAAAAGTTTTCAATAATATTATATTTATTTCTATTTTTTGAATTTTTTTCTCCGTGATAATTATTAGGCAATAAAACGTACACACTCTCTCCAGATCGATAAGTACCTTAATTCTTGTTTTCTTATAATGTAATCTATAAAATAAAGATTTTTCTGCTAATATTGATTTTGTTCCACTCAGACCACTAAATTATATAAGGCATCTTGAAAAAATAGCAAGTCTCTCATTGGGGTTATAATATAGCGTTAATTATTAAAAAAATAGAAAATGTCATGTTAAGTTGGAAATTGATTCACTCATTTTATCGAATTATATATAATATTGTAAAAAATGTTAAATGTATATCAACTGCGTTTAAGAAGTAGTACATGTATTTATATCTTATTCTTTAGTATTTTGTGCGTATGTTCCTATATATTATTAATATAAATAAATAAAATTATTTAAATGGTGTATATAATGATTCAAATTTTGAAAAAATCTGGTTTAAAGTAGTAGAATTTGAATTATAGTTGAAATTTTACATATTTTTCAGGATAATATCATTTTTCTACGATTGTTTTAAAAATACTATTTTTGTAGTAGTAGTAGACACTCAAAGTATAGGAAAATTTCAAATAAAAAAAAATAGGAAGACAGCAGTAACTAGATAACACTCAATGATCATATAAAGAGTGGACCAAAAGTCTGGAAACGGCCAATTATCTCGTAAATTGCTAGTCCGAATTCTACAAAATAAGCCTATTTTGGGATGCGGATATTCCAGATTTGACATTTGCAATGTTGCTAGGTTTGCCGTTTCTCTGATTATTAGTCACTTTAGTATTTTAAATACATCACCCTATATATTCAGTCATTTTTGGAATCTTCTCTTCAGTGTGAGGTCAACCATTGTAACATATTTCCGACGACGTTGTTACTGTTGATAGAAAAAGTTTTATATCTTCAGATATAAGTGACGATTCGGTAAAGTTGAACAAATTTAACTGTAGTTAGTTTATAGATGATTTTACATCTTCCGTATTTAGTAAATTTATTATTTCAATTTTAATTTTTGACGGCCATTTTATGATGTCTAATTAAAGAAACGTTAAGTTACGGATGTTGGAATGATTACATAATCTGCGATTTTCTTAAACAGGAGGTGAAATGATACTTCATTTAAAAGGTTTCCTAATCGTCTCTCCAACGGTACAATTATTTGAATATTTATTTCTACAGGGTAAACGTAAACTGCTTATTTAGTAAAATGCAATTAACTTATAATACATGTTCAAACTTACGATCTTCAGCAATGATGTAAGGGAAAAGTAAGGCAATAAACTCGACTCTAACGCTTTTTAGAACTTGAATATTTATTTATACAATCTTTGTTCTGATGCGGTCCTTTAACTCTTTTAGATCTTACGGTTGATAAACTTTACTCATTAAATATTTGCATAAAAAAGTCCATCGGAATCAAGTATGGAGATCTAGGTGGTCATTCGATCCATTCTTCCCTATCCACCAACATTGGAAAACGTTATTTAAGTAAGTTAGTACATAACGGCATAGTGTGGGGACACCTCATTCTGAAAAACATACTACATTATCTTTAAATAATGAAAATATAATATTTAATATTTGGTGCTAAACCAGTTAGAATAAGAAGATAAGTTTATTTTTTTATTATATATTATTGTATAATCTGGTAGGATTTATTAATAATCACTAGAAAAAATGGATGTACAGAAAATTTGAATTATTACGAACTCTTCGAAACTCGGTATAATTCGGACATAAGGTAGCTTTTTTGATCCATAATTCCAATTCATAAAAAAAGGATTGATTTTTGCTATTTTTGTAAGAAGTATCGTTTAAAAATCTTTTTTTCCAGTGAACTATTATTACTTTTAATATTACATATTAAATTTTAGTAGCTATATCTAGTTTTATCGGATTTAGAAAAGTACTGGCAACATTCCATCACCCCCGGTGCCAATCCGATACTCACTGTGTGATGTTTCTAGCGCCACGTACCTTTTCGTGGAACTAAACCTGTTGCTCCATTAACATCCCTTTCTAATTTTGAATTCTCACATTCCAAGATGATGATGATCATCAACTTTTGATACTTAGCTCAAAATTTTAATTAGCCTTGATTTCCGATCCACAAAATTTAATTTTCTAAATGTTTTTAGTCTTATTTAAAAATATATAATTAAATAGAAACTAAAACTATCAGGAAATATACCAAATACAAAAATTTGTTTTGGGGAACCTTTCTTTCAAATACTTTTTTAATCCATAAATACAGTAAAATTTTAGAATTTTCTTCCTAGAAGCATTTTTAAATTGTTGATACCACTTAAATTAATGCGAATGACTTGTTTCTCTAGCTCATTCATATTTGTATGGAATCATATCCATTACTTAATATTTGTAGAAATATTTTTGGATGTATCTTGTCAATATTACCTTTAAGATAGAATAGATTCTCCCCAAGTCTCAAATGTGGTATGTGGGATTAAACCAAAGAAAACTCTAAATCTTTACCACAAAAATTTTAATTTAAAACAAGACTACTAGTGTACAATTAATACTCGTGAAAATTAATTACAATATTAAAAACAAATATGTGGTAAACTTAACAATCCATTAGACATTTTTGTTCCTTTCAGTTTTATATTAACAAGATTTGTTAGTTATCCATTATATGTTGTAAAGTACTATTCTTCTTCCAATACTTTTACTTTTTAATTCTTGTTTTCATATTTGTGTACCATTTTCAATTTTATTATCTACCTATTTATTTTCAAATTTATGACATTTGTCTTCAAACCCATTATTTTTTCTTTTCAAATTGTTATCATTCCTTACACTCATATCTTGTTGTTACTACAAAAATATTTTGAAACTATTAAATGAAACTAATTAATTGCCTCTATTTATTAAGAGCGTTCTTACACTACGCAATTTTCCGGCAATTTTAAGATGAAATCATTGTAAATGAAACAATGCCCAACTAAAAAAAAAAATATTGTATGACTTAAAATATGTATTGTACAAATGGTAGGCCGAAGAAAAATTTTTGAGTTAATAACTATGACAGTTGTCCCTATAACAATTATCAAAAGTAGATTGCATAATCGTAAAAATAGGTTTAATCAAAATTTGATAATTTCCCTAAATATTTTGCCGAAGTTGCATGAATGGAACTTGAAAACTAGAAATAAATCCAATTAAAAACCTCCATGGATAAATGCCAGACGACTGATGACATATGCATTACCAAATTTAAAAGTTGAATACAGTGTTTTATGAAAAATTTCATAATATAAGAATGCACTAATCTAATATATTATACAGTAATTTCGGAAAATTTCCAATGCTTAATAGATGTTTTATTAAATTGTTAGTTTATTTTATTTATTAATTACTCCTTATATTTATTTTCTAATTTCATATGCAACCATAAATAAATAATTTTTAAAATATGACGTCATTTGTTTCTTTGCTCTTTACCTAGGTACTATTGAGGATATTTTTGCTCAGCAAAGGATAAAAAGAATGACACTTTTTCTATCACAACTTGTTTTTATCGTACTCCCTTTACGTTCTTCACATTGACTTCTATTATTTTCTAATTTGTCTTGTTTTAAGATCTTAATTACAATTTTGAGACAAACAGTTATTATTTATTTCCTCCAAATTATAATAGGTACTCTTTTTTTTTTTCGAGAAAAAGATATAGTAGTGTCTTTAGTAAATGTGTAAAAAGATTTTAAAACTATTTAAAAAATATTTCAAATGTTACGAAATTACTTTAATACATTTTTTATAATTGCTATTCTTTTTGAATTAAGGAATTTCGTACTTTTTAATCATAATCTATCTAAAGTATGGTGGGTTTTCCCAATTTCCATATTTTTTGTTTATTAAATTTTCTTCTCTCATCTCTTTCGATTTTGTGAAATGTTATAGTTATAGGGTCTTAAAATGTAAAATAGTTCTCAACTTTTTAATTCTAACCTGACCTAATCTATCCTTTCAAATGGTTAAAATATTTTATACTATTTTTTTTCTAATTTTAATATTAAAGGAAAACTTTAAGTGTCAAAATAACAAAGAATTTCTGAAATTTCATTTGAAAATTAGAGGATTACGATTGACGAGAAATATTTTATAGTTAGGTTAGGAAGGACAAAAATGAAGGTAACGCGTTGGTCGTTGAATTTTTTCATTTTTAACAATATGGAAATACTACTTCTATAAATATAATAAAAATTTTAAATGTAGAAGGTATTGTAAAAACAATATTTATTCTACTGGTACTCTCATATTTTTTTCTAAAACGGAATTTATCATTTCACTTAATATTTCCTACTTGATAAAAATATAAATGCTAAAATATCACCTTGTATAATATTTTATAACTGAATAATTGACATTATAATGATTTAGAATGGGTAAAATCGATAAAATGTAACCGCTGGATTTCTTTCCACCTTGTAATATTTCAATTTCAAAATTCTTCTTGGAATTGAGAATCAATAAAAATGACATTTTTGAACGATGTATTGTGACAGCTCAAGACAAACTACTATCATTTCAACGAAAATTATTATAGCCAAAAGTATAAAATGTTCCCAGTAGACGGAATTAGAAAACCACATATTTCACACGATAAAAATAAATATAAAAAATACAGAAAATAACATTTGCAATATTTTGTCTACATATGTAAGGAATCCAATCTAATTTTAATTTTGCTAGTCTAAGCGGTACACTGATAATCTATAAATATTTATTGATATAATTCATTTTCGTTTAAAGATGGTTGGCGATGAAATGGAAGTTTTATCTTAATATTTGGACTTCAAAACTCTATTGCCTCAACTTTAGTACTAATTAAGAGTCGGTAATCACTGCTAAAACAATTTATTGTGAAAATGCTATGGTTTCAAAAAATTGAAAAACTCTTTTTTATCCACTTTATTTAATTATGTTCTTATAGAAATGTTTCCTCAACTCCATAATATCTCTTCACTTTTTGCACTCCGTTTAAGTTAAATTCTTTTTGAGATCGAGTAATCTTTCAACTTGTTTACTCCATTTCATTTTTCTTTATTTTTAATTTTTTGTAATTCCCTTTTTCTCTCTTTAGATTATTTAGTTATTTGCTCTCTACTTGTTATCTATGTTACACTGAAAAACTCTATTTATTTACATTAATTAATCTTATTAATGTCTTATCACAATATATTTTTCTATATTTTTGAAAGAAAACCAACAGCATTTCAGCTTGATAACTTATTGCGCCATTTTTTCGACATTAAACCAATCATTTCAATATTCTAGTAAGCACGAGAAGGTATAGGTCCTGAGAGTGAGTGCAAACGTATTGATTTCCGTATATGGTCGCATATTATGCAGGTATTCTTTAATTGTAGTTGATACTTATTTAATGTCAGTAGTAGTTCAACTGTCTATTTACTGTATTGGCTCTAAGGTTTTTAAACTTCGAGGATTGATTCTGGTCCAATATATTCTTAAGCTTATCTTCTCGTGGAAATTCAACATCTTTTTCTTTACCCCGAATTCCACATGGTCCTGAACCAGCTTGAACGGTACTTTGCGGCTAATGAGTACATAAGGGTTACATAGCTGTCAGATAGTATGTTCATCCTACTATTTCTCTATAGTCGTTTAATTATTTATTATTATAGAATGATACTGGTGTCTCTATATATTTATTTGTTTGTAGTTCTTAAGACACGGAGAACAAAAACTTGCACGTTTACCCACTAAGGACAATAATTTAGAACACTACTGAAATACTACTCTTAATTTATTTTGAATAGGGTATCTAGTGATAAAAAAACTTAATAGCACTTTAATTGTTGAATTACCGATATTCTATTCTGTGCGCTTAATCATAATACTTTTCAAAATGTCAGGTTTCTCTTTATATAAATTGGTAAATAAATTAGCACCTACCTAATACTTTTATCACAAAATCTACACATCAAAAAAAGTTTTTTGATCACTTGTTTTTGTGTAAACCGTTGTGACTATAAATTTTATATCATTAGACTTAATTAAAATTCTTTGATCTTGTGCCGGTTATTAACTATTAATGTGTTGTTCAGATCAGTTATTGCCAATTAATATGACTGTTATTGTACAAAAAAATTGTTTATGGTATATAGAGTTGCATATTTACCAAAACACATATTCCCCTCACAAAATTGAGAGACTTCGTTATTTATTAATTAATTAAGATTTAAAAAAATATTTTCATATTTCATTGTGGATATTTCTAACAGAACTATTTTAAACAATTTTATTATATTACAACGGAATAAAAAACACTATCTTATCCGTAAAACAACAGTTTTTATGAGAAGCTAAAATAAATTTTACAAAAGTTATGTCCGTATTTGCCATTCAGAAGAGAATGTAAGCGATTTTTTGGAAAAAATTGTTTTCCTCTTTTCTTTCTTACTTTATTTGCAATTTATGTAATTAGAGCACGTATTTTGAATAAAATAACATTTTCCTTTATATTAATATTTAAGTTAACTTAATTTCTTTTTAAAATCAGAGAATTTCAAATATCATATATACAGTTTGGAACAAATTCGTTTAAAGTTTTATTTAGCCAATGAGGAAAAAAAGCCCGGACATGGTAATTTTCTTTTAGAGATACGCATTTTTTTTTCGTGTAGATATGCATATTATTTATAACGTCATCATTGTTCGAGTTATGAAGTCAACATTATTTTTTTTAAATGGCTACAGCCTATTATGTGAGTGCCGTTAGCGTCTGGACGTTAGTTATTATGTTGCTTTGCATAACAATATTTTCAAGAAATAAACTTTATGATTCATACAAATGTAATCTAAAAAAATTAAGCAATATTGAAAAAAATTAAAAACTATTAAATTAAATGTTCAAACTACATACCATTATCCTCAAGATTTAACCCTATTGGACTTTTTTTAGAGATACCATACAAAGTTTACGTTAATAAAACCCAATACCATTGAAGAACTAAAATACAGACAAAAGTATCAAATTCGAATTACATATCATCAGAAGTTTAATGGTATGTAGTTTGAGTATTTCATTTAATAATTTTTAATTTTATTCATTATTGAATAGAATCATCAAAATTAATAAACATTGGGGTCTTCTTGGATAGAAAAATAAAAAGGAGATTGTTGTTTAATTTATTAGATAAATATATTGTTATTGTTTTTACGCAGCCCCTTTAATTTCCACTAACCAAGTTACGTAGTGGGTTAAAACCTTTCGAAAATAATATTTAGATTCTTTTATATATTTATTCAAAAGAACTACCCAATATTGTAACAATATGTACACCAAAAAATGGGTATCTCATGTCTGAGTTTTCTTCCTCATTGGCTAAATAAAGCTTTAAACCAATTTGTTCCAACCTTTACGTGATCACTGTATAAACTTATAGCTATCTTTATAGGTTTAATTTCGTCCTTTCAAGGGGTGATTTTTTTTTTAAGGGTTGGGCAGAAATAATTTTTGTAAGCCCACTTGTAATTTTCTATGAGGAATCCACCTCTTAAATTTTTTCGCATGAATTTAGAAACATCTTGTATAATGTCGATAGCAATTTATAAGTTCATGCGCTTTTTTTGGTTTCTATAGTAGAATAATTTCTACTACTCGCCATTGTGGTGAAAAATATGTGAACCTTAGACAAGATCTAAAAATATCTACAGGATTATTTACCATATGGAAAACTTTTATTATTATTGGTTTTTTGAAAAAAAGTTATTTTTTATAAAAAGTTCTGCATGGCCTAAAACTCAAAACAAAAAATAAAGGAATAAAGTACCTTTATTTTTGATCGAAGTGTTTAAAAAAATTAATCAGAGTTGAAAAGTACATTCAGATATGCTATTTTATCTATTTAGCATGAAAAATTAGGTTTTGTAATTTTTGACAATATTTCTTCTGAGGAATGCCACAGATATGATCCTGATATATGAAAAAATTGTAAAAAATGACAAAATCTGAAAATTTTATACTAGATGAATGTAATTATATATCTGAATGTACTTTTCTGATTAATTTCTTTTAAACACTTAGATTTTATCAAAAATAGAGGTACTGTATTCTTGAGCAAAACTTATATTTTTGACGAACCTTGTATAAGACTACAAAAAATTGATATCTGATTATCTCGTTTTGCGTTTTAGGCCATGCAGAACTTTTTATAACGAATAACTTTTTTTCGAAAAACCAATAATAAAAAAGTTTTCCATAATTACAATTCTCTTAGTACTAGAGGAAAATATAAGTATTTAATCATTGCTGTCTTATTATTATTATTATTATTATTATTATCTGTGGTGACAATTTATAATGTAATATATATAAAATCTAACATAGTTTGGAACCCTGTACATGTCCAATATTAAATCGATAATGTATATTTTATAATATCGATAGTTTTAACAGAACTTATTTATATTATATCTAATTTTAGGAAAAATCCACGCTACTTATATTTAAGTGTGCTTCTATTTATATTATGTATTACAATTAGGAAAAAGTGTATTTACTTTTATTATAATTTCATGTTATAAACAAATACAAAAAATCTTGTCGATCAGGAAGCCTAAAAAACAACCATCTTCATTCAAAAGCTTCCGCAAGTAGGTACCAGTCGAAGTCAACCTTTCGGTACTGAATGAGCCGACGTTTTTAGAAATGCTAGTACTTTCTACCCTCATTAAGTGACCTTGAAGCAAGATGTTCTTCGGGGTTGCAACAAACGAGCGAGGAATAATGAACGACAGAGATGGACGACTTCACACAATAGATCCGAAGAAGATAAAAGGTAATTTTAAAATTTTCACGGTATAGCTTGCTTTCAAGATTGTAGGAATAGAAAGCTTCTTCCGAAAATTGATATAATATTTTATCTTTACGCTGCAAGCTATGAATTCTGGTTATTGGGCTGTTAAGTTTTCTGAAGAAATAGATTCATTTTGTCTAGATAGATGGTATTATTTAGAAATATATTTTTTAATAATTATAAATAAATATAAGACATTTAAATGGAAGAAAATTTTTAATAAAATAAAATATTTTTAATTAAGCCATTTTGGATAGTGAATAAAAATTTATTTTCTGTTTTAATCTAGTGCCCTAGTTGTTGAATTATTACTGTATACATATTTCAAGTACTTTTATTTTAAATTATCATAATTCTATTTCATTATAAATATTTTTCTTCCTTTTCGCGCTCCTACTTTGTAATATTCTTTTACTCAAGTTTTTAGTAGATAATTATTCCAAGACGCAAAATAAAATTGGCAGTACAAAATTAACAAATTACGGGGCAGTATTATAGAAAAATTAATTGGTCCCGTTTTTGGAAAAAATCATCCAATGGAAGTTTTTTAAATCTCTTATAAGAAATTTACTGCTAAAAATATAAACAACTACTTTTGTGTATATAAAAACTAACAGAAAAACTAGAAAAAATCTATAGAAAACCAAAAGCTAAAGAATACAGCATTTATCGATAGCCAATAACCTGTTGCACATAATTCATATTTTCAGTATAAACTAATTCTTTCAGTCATGCTCAAATAAAAGAGTCAACAGAACTGAAATCAAAAAATCTCGCAAGCCTTGGTTTTCCATATACATATAATATATATATTTCTTACAGAAACCAATAAATGAGAAGTCCGAATGGATATTGCATTATGTACATAAAGAGGTAAATAACAATATATTATATATATTATATAATATATCTAGTGGACTGTCAAATTATCAAGAACTACTTCATTTATTTTACATATTTGGTATCGAACTTTTCTAATTCGGAAAAAGTTTATTTTTTTTATTTTTTTAATCTTTTTTAGTAAAAAATACTCCTTTATTGAAATAAATATATATGAATGTATAAATTGTTAATCTGTTTTTATATTTTAATTATTATTTTCATAGAAGGAAAAATTTTTACAGAATACAATTTCTATTTAAATCGAACCATATACATGGTGAGGTGTTAGTGTGGTAAAGCTCGATTAGATGGGATTTTAAATTTTTGATCACTCTGTATAAAATATTTTTTAATTCCGTAGCATAGAACTTGAAAAGTTAGGATAGGGACATGTAAGCCGTTTTTATTATTTCAACGTTTTGGCTGCTACATACATCTAAATTCAAAAAAATGTGATTTTCAGGTGGCTGTAGATTCTTTATTAAATATAATAGACATGAAGCCGTGATATATCGTTGAACTGAACTCAGCAAGAGGTTTTTAAAAATGTAAAAATATACGTGGTCTGTTCAAAAAGTATTGCGAATTTTGTGTTTTTTCAAAAAGTATTTATTTATTCATTGATATCAATTTTGTTCCCTTCAAAGTAATTCCCCTCGGATATAATTCATTTATGCCAACGTTTTTCCCAATCCTCAAAGCACTTAAAAAAATCATTTTTTGTGATCTTGTTCAGTTTCTCCTTCGATGCTTCTTTATCGCTTCAATCATGGCGTAGCGTCGTCCTTTCATGGGCCTCTTCAGTTTTGGGACCAGGAAAAAGTCACAGGGGCCAGATCTGGGGAATACCCTGTATATATTTCTATATAGTGTTCCTTAAAGGTACGTATAGAATGTACTATTAACAAAAAAAAGCCATCTGCTTTTTCAAAAATTGAGGATAAAATTTTTGAATCAAAATCACATTTGGCAACTTGGCGCTGCGAGAAGTCCTTTCCGTTTTAACTACATGAAACGCGACACGGCTTTAGTTGCTTCTCTGTAAATAATAATACATTTAATACACATAGATATAATGACTAATGAAAAGTGTTTTTAATAGACTGACTTAAGAAAGAGGTTTTTGTTGTTAATGGTGCATTCTACACGTACCTTTAAGGAACGCACTATTTTCGAGGACAAACTGTTTATTGAACTTCGTCAGAATTACAATAAAAATGAAAATCGAGCTAGAATTACATAGAGAAAAACTTATAATAAGTAAAATATTTCAATTAAAACATTTTTCATTAAAATACAACAAGAAAATATCTTGCGTTTCTTTTTAATATTTAGATTTGCTCAAAACTGTTTCTTTATAAAAAATTGAACAAAAATATTGCTAAAATTTTAAATGCATAAATTTAATTGTATGTATATTTGTATAATTTAGGAATTCCAATTGATGCCCTTTCTAAAATTTCTAAGTTTTGAAGATCTCTGTTACTGGGCCATAGAATATGTTTGTACCAAAAAGAAAATGATGTCTTACTTAAAACTAGTTTAACGACCATAAAAACATCTTATCTAGATACGGAAAATTACTATTCTCTTGAGAAAAGAAGTAGTCAACTTATTTCAAAAATAATTTTAAATGGTAAACATGAATTTTCTTTATTCAGCTATTTTTCAGTTTTATTAAATATCTATTAAGGGAAAAACTGGCATACAAAATTATTTAAATTAAATTAAATCAAACTCCCGATCTTAATTTATTGCGTTAAATCAGGCATCAGTTCGTAATAATTTAAAGGGGTCTGGACTTCAGAATTCACTTTAGGCGAAAATAAGGTGACTATGGAGTGACCGCGGCGACCGAAAGGGCCCTTGAGGTTTTACAGATAATTATTAGAAGGTGTAAATGCGAGGTTATACCCAGAGAGACACCTTTTCCTAATTATACCCTAGCGATTTATAATCACACTTTCATAAAATATGTAGTTTATGTAAGGAAAACTTTTGCTGACCGTAAACTAATCAGAAAATTTCCAATGTCGGATATATATATATATATATATATATACACCATCCCACTCTTTGCTTTAAAAATAAATGTGATATATTCATAACATTTCAGTGTTGATTCTCTGTATGCTCTATTAGTAATTAAACTAAAAACAGGGACTTTTTAGATTCGGTTCATTTTTTATCGTAGATGCTTTATGGGACCATCACATATGCCCAAACTTTTTCAAAATAATGAGCAACAATATTTAGTAGTATTTTAAAGTTTATCAAAGCTTGAATTTGGGCGACGCAGATAATTGAAAATATATATATGTTCCTATACCCAATTTTTAAGAACTCGCATTTGGCGCATGAGAAATATTTACACAAAGTGATTAGAAAGCCAATTTGAAAGAATCGTGTTAGAACGATTTTTTTATATATTTTCCAAAGGTGATAAAACAAATAAATATTAATTTAACTAAATCTATACCACATTTCAGAAACTAGGGGGTAAGAGTTGAAGTATTTTACAGATACATTTATAAAAAGTAGGTGTCGAGGTGTGCCTGTCCCTCCTTCTGCAAATTTACGCCACCTTTTCTATCTTTAGCCAGTTCCTTTACTTAGATCCAAATGTTTCCTTTTTATTCGATAATTTCGCTGATGTTGTTGTTCCTCGTCTTTTTCGGTCATCTCTTCCAATTTTTACCATTTTTTTCTTGTACAATGAATATAATATAACTTGGTTGCTGAGTTTCTTCTGGTGCCAGTCTCGTCTTCTTATATTCCTCTATTGTTTATCATTTTCCCCATTTACTTACAAATACATCTATCTGCTCGATTCTGTTTCCTTTAATGACATCACTTTGGTTTTCTCACTGTTTATTCTTAAATTGTATGTTTTTAATTCTTCCGTACAGATTCTATTATATTCTTTCAAGTCTTTTAACGTTTTTGCAAAGAGCGCTATATCATCTGCAAATATGCATGCCTCTATTTTTACCTGTTGCATATTTTTGATCCGTACAATATATTTTTTTGTTTTTGTACAGCAGGCTCTTATTACTTCATCTATTATGGTGATAAACAATAATGGGTTTAATTTCCACCTGTCTCACTCCATTATTGTTGCTAAAGGTCCTTAACGTTTTATTCCTTATTCTTCTTATTCTTTAGACTCTGCTAATTACCTGCCCTGCTCGCCATATCGAAGGTCTTTTTTATGTCGACGAATGCAAAAAATATTGGTTCCTTTTTGGAAAATATTTTTGCAATGATTTATTGTACCTAGTGTAAAATTATCTTTTACTAGTTCAGTTCTGTAATATTTTTTTATTATTAGCTCGTACACTTTCAGTATATATATATATATATATATATATCTATGTGATGGTAGATTACAATCTGAAAGATGTGCGTTAGCAGAACATAGAAAAGAAAAAAAGAAAAGAAAAACATATTATGAATTATAATGAAACAAAAATTTTAACCTAAATATTTTAAAAGATTTTTTAGATATGATGGTCTTCATATCACAAAATTGTAATACAATTAATAAAAAAAGTGATATAAAACATCTTAGTGAAATATATTGTTACTTGGTATCTGTTGACAACAATATTATTACTAGTTATTAATAAACAAATATATCGAAAAAATATATTTGAAAAATTAAAAAAAAAATATTATGACAACTTTATATGTCAATCAAGTTATTTCCTAACTTATAAAGATTTTGTAAATGTCAAATATTTTAAATTCTGTACAATTAATACTTCTGTAAACATTTATATAATTTAAAAAAATGTTTTTCCTTATGGACTTTATGTTATGGGTTTATAATAATATTCATATGAAATAAACCTCATAAAACTGTAAGTAACATCTCTGTTTATAAAAATATTTTTATTATATAATATTATTATAAACTTAATTTCATTTGTAGTTCATGAAAATAAAATTTTCGAAAGCTGGGATATAATTTTAAATTCTTTTTCTGTTGGATTCCCAATAATTTTGAACCATTGAATAGAGTTACAACAAATAATTCGCTTTTATATAGTGTATTTGCAGTGTTTCTTGCTTACTGGTTGGCACCAAATATTTTATAAATTCTGTATTTAGCTAACCATATTCTGGTGCTTTACCTTTTTTTAGTCTATTTAGCGTTTTCTCTTTGAATGGAGAATTCCAGCATTGCATTTTCACAATTTAATAGCTTTGTAAAATATTCGTTTACAATAATTCCCTCTTCCTTTTCCATGTTAGTTAGTTAGTATTTTATTATATTATTATAGAGGGTTTGTATTTCCATTGTTACTCTTTTTGTATCAATTTGTTCTCATAAAACCCTAGTGTTTATGGTTAAATCTTTAAATGGTTATCAATCGAGGACTGCAATAGTCTCTTTCCATGACGTTTATTATGCTCTCTCCATGTTTACCTATAACTGCCATTTCTCATATTCTCTTCCTGACTATTGCATTCCAATCTCTCAATATTATGAATATAACTTCATAATTCTGTATTGTTTCTTGTAATCGTAACCAAAATTGGTTCTTTTCATCTGCCTTGTAGTCTTCTTTATTTACCTCTATTATTACTTCTTATATATTGTCATTTATGTATTCCCAGTTCCCTAATTTATTCACATTATCCCTTGCTCTGGTAGTTTGGGTAGGTATTCTACTTTCCTCTATTTAAAAAAATATCGAAAAAGTCATAAATTATATGCAGGATATGTCAAAACTTGAAACCAACATTTTCTTATTTTATTTAAATCGAAAACTTTATATTTTTATCTCCTTTGGACAAACATTTAATAGTTTTTTTATTTTCGTAAACGTTTCCTTATATACATTTCTAAGCATGTATGAGATTTTTCAAATGACATAAAATTGCTTTTTTAAGATTTTTTTTAATTAATTAGTCAGCCGTGGAAAAATTACATATTAGTCTTGGAAATTATATTAAAATTACGAATTCAGGTTTGTGTGTTTAACTGAGAAAAAATAGAAAATGAGACGAGAGGAAGCTGCTCAAGCTATTGCTCTATATAATGATGGCTACAGCAATCGGTATATCGCATTTGTCCTTGAAGTAGAGTATCTGATGGAATAAAGAGATTTGGTTTGACTTAAAAAGCGTTGGACAAGGTAGTCCAAGAGCCATAAATTCAATGAGGAACGATGTTTTTGTTTGTAAGGTTGGAACCCTAAGTTTATCTGATACTGTACGTACAGGGATTCGTATACAAAATGTAAGCTCGCACGAACCTGAGACAGGCTCTCTATTGGATATCACTTATTGGCAAGCAGATCTAGGTTGGGATATGGAATTTGGAGAAGGCCTTGTAACCGATATACCAATTCTGGTTCTGATCTAGGATATAATTTTTTAGTGGAGACGTCATGGTATGGGGATACACTTCTTTAGAAATAAGCACCGATTGGTGACCTTGAGAGGAGATACTCTTATCCCTGATAGACTTATACTTAACTTTAACTTTATTATATTATAATTTACAAACTAAGCATACGAGAAAAGTGGTAGCTGTCGGCTGGTCAGTCCCAGCCGAAAAAGCACGGTGGCTTGATGCTCCTTGTTCCCGTTTGCCTTTCCATGTTCTCCTCCCCTGCCCTTACTCCTTGCCAACTTGGCATTATTAAGGGAGTATCTGTAACAATCGCGGTAATGATCTCATTTAGCTAGTGGCTCCCTAAAAAAAATATTCACGTTCTAAGCCATGAAAAACCGTAAACAGGAATGGTGATAGACTTATAAGGGAGATAGGAGATTATTTTCTTCCTATTCTTTTAATAAAGCAAATTCGTGTTTACTCTCAAAAATTAGATTATCAGTTTATGTTTTTCTTTACTTGGAAAATAACGGATATGTAAGTTATTACATATTTTTGTATGATTCTTATGTTCATTGTTTCTAATTAATTAAAATAAATTATAAATTGAAGAATCAATTAACTGTTTTCTCCTGAAAAATAAAGTTTTCTGTTAATTATGCGATTGAGTGTATTAAACAAGTAAAAAATTTATGCTTCGGGTCGACCGTAACAAGTGTTCCTAATTGAAAAAATAATTTTTAAAAAACTCTGAATATCTATGAAAAATTACGTCAGCCCTCTAATATTCTTCGAATTCAATTACCAAACAACTTTTGATCAATATAAAAACTCATATTTGGGCGGTTCCATTACCATCTACCCGAAATATATTTGGACCCATTACAATAAGATTGGTACACCAATTTGACGACTATTATTCAGAATATGCTTTAAGAACTTCAAAAAACGTAGGCGCAACAATATTAAATGCAAACAAAGTCCAATCATTAATTCTAATTACTTCTAATTACCTTTACTGAATAACAAGTATTATTGGTGAATTGTATGCCAGTTTACAGGCACTGATTCTGATAGAAACTATAATAGAAAAGAGTTCTCATTGCAGACACTTTCAGCTTCATTCAAACCATTCAACAACTGTATGCAGGCAGCCTCATTGCGCACTTTTTAAGTCCAAATTACATACGAGGATGTATTAGAAAATAACGAGACTGGTATAACAACGAAACATTTATTTAAAAAACTTCAAAAACTATCCTTCAAAGTATTCTGTTTAATACACTTATCCCATCGTTTTATCCACTTGTCATTAACTTCTGAGAAACGATTTTTTGATAGTCTGTTTGGTATACCCTTCAGAGCGTTGTTGATCTCTAAATACGACTGAAATCTTCGATCTCTCAATTCTTTTTTGACTTCAGGGAACAAATGGAAGTCACATGGACCAAGGTCGGGAGAGTAGGGGGTGAACCATACTTTCTACTACTAATTTTTCAATTGTTCGTTGACAAATCGCTGTTCTGTGAGCCGGAGCATTGTCGTGATGCAGCGTCCAACCAAAGTCTTATGCCACTCAAACACTCTACATCGTGATAAACTATCTGGATATGCACTTTTAATCATTTCAAAAGTTTCAGTTGGTGTTTTACCCAACCGAACATAACATTTTATCGCATATCTTTCACGGGTACGCAAAACACTGACAATTCAATAATTAATTTGTAATAAACGTCAAAAGCCTACTTGAGGAAAAGTAGATTAAAGATAAAGCTTTCATGTCACATTTTTCTGTGTATTAAAAACCTACCCCTGAAGAAGTTAAAGCACCAGTCTCGTTATTTTCTGATACATCCTCGTACTTTTTAGTCAAGAAATATAGGCATTAGAATGATATGGGTCATATACGTAAAGATATAATGAAATGAAAAAACTTGTGTCTACGCCTAAAAACGAACGAGCAATGAAACGACATTACTGTATGGTCTAGTAGTGACACAAAATCTGTTTTAAGGAAAAAAATGTGTAAGTGGCAAAGTGAATGAAGAAATTTTAAATTTCAACTAAAAGAAATAAAACAATCGTTAAAATCGTGGCAACAACTGAACAATATTCGTGAAAACCGAGTGACAGTACTCCTTCACATCAATTATACAAAAATAACACACTCATATTCCTATGTTCAATAAACAAATTTCCCTAAAGAAATTTGTGCAACGTTTCCGTATAGTGGAAGTAACATAAAATAAAAAAAAATTGGGATCGTAATAATCAATTGTAAATAAAAAGGAAAAAGTTCATTAATACAACTAAATAAATAACTAGAGCACTCCCTTTTAGTGCAAGATGTTCTCTTCTGAAACTGTCTTTTTTTAAACCAATTTCTTTATTACAATTCGGAGTTAGGAAGAGAGGAATTCTATTTAATAACGTCATTATCTCCTCTTCTTTTCCTTATTTCGTTATAGTTGTTAGGGTAAGGAAATTATTTTCCAGAGTTGAGTGAATGAGAAGACTTTTATGCTTAATTTAAAAAAGAGTGCCTAGCTAAAAAATCCAATACATGTACTGAACGAAAGATATAATAATTTTAACTTATATTATTTCAGGCTCAGTTGTAGTCTTTTTATAATAAGATCTAAAAAATGGGCTGTAGAAGGAAGATGTTGTTATTATTCGATAAAAAATAAAGTTGAATAGTTTTTTATAAGATGATATATGAAAATAAAAAAGTTCATCATCATATTCAATTTAGGTTTAGGAAGTTTTGTCTGTTCCGATTTTAAGCGGGTTATATCTGATTTCGAGTGCGGCCAACATTTCTTCTTCCTTGTGGTCTGTAATCAAAAACGGCTTTGGGTATTCTATCATCTTCCATTCTTAAATCGTCTTCATGCCATTTTATTCTATATTCCTGTATTATCTCTGTTATGTTCCTAACATCCAGTTTTTCTCTAATTTCCTAGCTTCTTTTGGATTCTATTAGTGTATATTCGGCTAGCTTCTATTCTCTTCATTTGGTTTGTTCTTAAAGTTCATGTCTCGGATCCGTATAGCAAAGTTGGAACAGCCATTGTTTTGTAGAATTTTTAAATTGTTTCCTTTCTTACTTTTTTCAGTAGGGTAATGTATTATTGTTCCTGTTACATGTTGATACCTTTGGTCACTGAGCGTAAGAAACATCGAATTTGAAGATACTTATGTGCTCTAGTGACTCATCGTCTATTACTGTTTTTGCCGTTAGGTGTTCTTAACCATTGAATGCCATAATTTTGGTTAATTTTTTTTAGATATTTTAAGGTTGTATTTTTTTGCCACGTTATGTGGAAGTCCATATTATTTTAATCTGCCATGTCCTCATGACGTTGTTTATATACATATTGAATAGTGCGGGTGAAAGGGGGCACCCTTGTCGCACTCGTTGAGAGATAGATCTTGTATTTTGGCTTGTTATTTTTTCACTACGAATTTTAATTTTATTGTCTATATATAAACTTTGAATTTCTCCGATAAGTTGTTGAGGTATGCCATCTTTTTCCCATAATTTTTTTACATCCAACATGTATTGGATAAAAAATAAATAAAAATTAAGTAGAGATTCTAACGCATACTTGAATATAATTCCAGGTTAAGGTTATCCTCGCCGAGGGACTTTTGATTTGTATTCACTCTCGTTTTAGTTGCTCTAGTGATGTAGAGTCAACGTATTATTATTGGTTGCTGTTATAATATTTTATTCCCAGTTCAAAATTGTTAAAAGTAGTCTAACCCTTAATTTTCAGAGATAGGGTTTAGTCGTAGTGTATCCTTTTCTTCGCTGTTCAGTTGCATAAGGATTTTATAAGCTTTGCTTTATTTTCCGTGTACGTCATACTCTACTCGTATATTATTACTAACAAAGTTTTCCCAGCTTAGTCGTCGTATTCTTTTGTCTCTTTTTTGACCACCGCTGCTTGTAGTTTATATTCAATGTGATCTTCTTGTGTTTTTGTTTGTAGATATTTTAAATATGCTTTTTTGTTGCTTGTTATGATATATTCCAAGTCTTTGTTCCAGATCGGAAGTTTTTTTTGGTTTTGTACTTATTTCTTTTTCCTAGAGCTTTATAAGGTGCTTGTGTTATTATTCGTTCTATTTTTTTCCAATCCTCATTAATATTTTGTTTTTCTTGTGATTGTCGTAACGCATCGTCAAAGCGTTTTTGATATAGTAGTCTAATACTTGGATCGTTGAGTAAATGTATTTTAAAAACATCATCTTCAGGAATCTGTTATGTGTCGTGCTGTTTGTGAGCAGCTAGAGGGATTCGAGACTACAAGGAAGTGATATCATATTCTCTGTAAGACCTGGTATCTTTTATTAGTGGTGCGGCTTTTGTATTTACTAGAATGTAATCAATTACGGATCTTCTGCCTCTTGCACTTTGTAATCTTTTTATTAAATTTTTAAAAGACTTGGCTTGGAGGTATAAGCAGCCAAGTAGAAAATACCGGAAAAAAGTGTCCCCCTTTGATCAAAAATCGACGGGTCTCTGCGTTTTTTTAAAACGTTGACGCAATTCCTGACAATGGCTCTGTTTCGTTTTCGTTTGGCCATGCTGTATATATATATATATGTATATGTTGTAATTGTATATGAATTATATAGTAATAGTTAACTACCTTCTAAGGCCCAGGCTAGTTACTCAATAAGGATCAGGCCATACTAATGAAAGAGGATATTGAATGGGTGGACCAATGATGACATGGGAGTAACCGTAAATTTTCGTAAGACATCACCTGCAAATGAACTATGTAACTGTTATTCATTATTCAATTTGTTTCAGTATAACAGCATTCCACATGATCATTTAGTTTTCCTTGATCTTGTTTTTTTAGGTTTGGTGAACTTGCAATTTTGGATGTCTGAATCATTATTTTGCTTTTGTAATTGGGAACTAGTTTAGAACTGCGATGGTCTGAATTGGAAAAATGATTCATTGTAAATTTAGATTTTCTATGTCCTTTTCAAATGAATTGACAAAGAGTTAGAAGTAAGTGCCGTGAGGTCTTTAATATATTCGCTGATTTACTATATATATTCCGAAAAATGTGCTTAGCGTAAAAAAAGAAAACCTATGGATGAATTATTGTTACATAAAAATTTTAGTTAATAATAATATCCCTACTAAAAGGCTTTTCCTAGAAATGATGTTTGTCTGAGTCTATTAATAAAAGATCAGATATTGACACCTCAGTGATATTTATTCTTATTATTTTCTCTTAATAATAATAATAATAATAATAATCAATTTCAAAATAATAACAATATTGATAATCTAACTTTTTTCATATTTATCATGGTTACACAAGTTACTAAATAAAAAACAGTTTTATATGAAAAAAATAAAATAAATTACAAATGATGCAAATGAAAATTTCGGAAAGCTTGGAATAAATATTATAAAAAGTACACTTATTTTATTGGTGATACCCTAATAAGTTGAAATAATTGTTAAGTATATTATTATATTAATATGTGTTGCCTTCTCCTCACATCATCCTCTCACACATCAATTATCGGGCTGGGATCGGATCGGTCCAAAGAACATAATGTTTGATGTTGATTATGAATGAAATGAGCGCCATATAATTTGATTTTGCGGCTTTTCTGCGAAACTTTGTACCACTGACCGCTTTAACCTTCTGCCGCCCGCTATGTCCGGTCCTGTCAGGGACGCCGACTTAGGGGGGCATTGGACTTCGACGGAAATTGGTGACGAAATTAAATGTTTGTTTATCGGCAGGAGGCTGAGAATGTACAAAACGGAACCACAGAAATAGAATCATTCGACAAGTATTGCTAAATTCGAAGAAATTCGATATTTTTTTCTTTTTGTTCGTATACTACACCTTTAGATTTTAGGAAATAATGTTTACAACTCATGTTATGTATAACAATAATACTCGTAAATATCACTAATTATTATTTTAAATATTAACGTAATTATCTTTTGCATATATAAACATTTTTACAGGATAAGTGACTTTCTCATTGAAATAAAGTTTTTGTATATTTTAAATAGCTAATCGGTAAATAAAACTTTTTCACTTTTCAATGATTTTGATTTAGCAAATTTTATATCAAAATTTATAAATAATAGCTTATATTTCAAACTAATAATTATAAGTACTTAAGTATCTGTCATCTTATCTTATTTTTACTTTTATTGCTACAAAATTACATTAATATATATATATATATATATATATATATATACATATAGAAAATCCTAATTTTCTTTACTTTGTACACACCACAAAAAATTTTTTCATCTAAGAATGCGGTTTCAATAAAAGTTTTGATCTAAAAATAAATAAATAATTTTCTATAAATATACAAGCACAATTCAAATTACTGTAAAGGTTGAGCAAGATTTTTCATTAAAATAATCTACCACTGATCTGTAACACTGTTCTTAAAATTGGTTAATTTACTATGTGTTTTTAAATTGCTCCTGTAAAGATATCGCTCTCGAAAGAACGGAATTAAAATTGAGTTTTATTTTTTTTCTTAATATAGAAACTTGAAATTTTGGTGTTTACATACACTCAAAAAGATGTAATTATAAGATTTATTTCAGTATCATCATTATGAGTGAAATTAACAACCCTTATTTTATTTTGTCAGAACTGTTTTATTGGTTGAATTTTATCAATTAAAAATATTATTCAAAATTCACGTTTTATTTGCCTTTTTATCTATTGCTTATTTTACATTATCTTGATTTGAGAAACAAATTAAAAACTCTATTTTATACGGATCCTTTAGGTGTAATATTTATTTATTATATACAGTGTGTCCTAAGAGGTTTTGGCCAGTTTATATCTCTAAAACTGTCGAAACTATGATATTGAAATTTGGCAATTGTAAACACTGAGTAGTTTTGCGCATTTTAAGAAAGCAGCGACGTTGTTGTAACGTCACATTTCGGGTCACGTGATCTAGTCTTAAAAATATTTATGGTACATACTGTATATTTTTGCACTGCTATAAAGGTCTGTCTAATGCCAGTTTAGCAATACCTCTTAGTGTTTTTCTACTAAACTGTTTTAGAAATATAAACTCGAACATTTAAAATCGCAATTTACCAATTCTTGTTACATACAATCTATTATTAGAATTTCAAAAACTTCTCCTTACGCTGTCTTAGAAAACAAAAAACTTATTCCGAATTACCATCTTGGCTTCAAAAGAAAACATGTCACAGGTACACAGAACTGTGAAAAGGATTCTAAGCAGCCTTTCTGGATGTCACTCAACCCTTCGTTTAAGTTTAAGGTGTTCTATAGTATCTGCAAAGACTTCTACCTTACTCTTTCTTTACTCTCCTATGATGCCTAAGATACGAATCATTCCTAGTAAAACATCAAGATGGATACCTACAGCAAATTCGGAGGACTAGGATCTGGTATATGCTTCCTCTATACTCCACATCTTCCACCTAGTAGCAGTGGGAAAATATACAAATCAATCATCCAATAAAAGCATCAGGGATTTATAAGGTAACGTAAAAAAATTACAATGGAAGAAGTTCAGTTTACAGAGTGTTCTAAGGATAACGTCGACGTTACGGTGTCTCGCCCAAAATCTAAGTTAAATTTTAACCTTCGGGGTTCTTAAAGTTGAGCAACCATTGACGTGGTCAATTATGCATAAGAACCCTCTTTCCTACCAGTAAAATTTGTAGAAAATAGAAAACTGTTAGGAATGACATAACAGTTACGCTACTATTTTACTGCGCCTTGCTGAAGTAACCATTCCTGTCCATTCTACAGCTGTGATAGCAGCTGACCCATTTTCATATTACTGGTATCAGCATTAAGAATGCTTTCCTTCAGGAGGTAGGTAATCTATGATCGGTGATGATGTCCATTATTTTTAAAGAGCCAAAATCAATTTGGCATTCTTAGACCCAGCTGAAACTTGGATCTTCTCCAGTCATTCGTGTCTGTAATTTGGCAATGTTTCTAAACCTCTTAACAACAGCAATAAGAACAGAAATCCAGAAAATTTGGCAGTTGATATTTATGCCTGTCTTGACATATCTCGAATCCACATCTACGCCTTCTCCTCTCACTGTACGTCCCAGATAACTAACCTCGCTTTGAATTAGGCACTTGAGGTTTAGAGCTAAATTAGCAGCTTGCACTTCCTCCATGTTCAATAGATGTTCAACAACTATCTTGCTCATTATAATGACATCGTCTTGAGAAAAATCAGGTTTTTCAATAGATGTCTCCTAACGATGTTTTCCACCAATCATTCGAAGTTAGCTGGAATGTTACAAAGGCTAAATAGGAGAATCGTAAACTGCCAAAAATCCGTTCCGCTGGTAAATACTTTGTCAGCAGGATACATTTCTACTTACCAATATCCATTTTTCAGATGTAAAATGGAGAAAAGAGCTTGACACCTTGCAGAGCAACTAAAGCGTCAATTCTTGGCAATGGCTAACTGTCCTTCTTGGAAACATTGGTAATCTTACAAACTCCTGGAACGCTCTTTCCGCTTCCTTTTTTTATTTTAGGGAAGTGGTTGAGGTGCCTAGAAAGCGCTTAACCAGTGCCAAGCTAAGCGGAACGGTAAAGGTTTCTTTCATACGATGAGTGTTTTTGGTTGGTGAAGAATCAACTCCTCAGTGTCAAAGTGGTTGATTCGGATCAATGCTGCTGGCTTGATGTCTCAACGAAGCTATAATAAGAACATGATGAGAACAGGAGTGATTTAGATGCGACCTGGGATCGATGTCTTCCTCCTGAAGGTAAGCTAAGCGAGGGATAAGGTCTTTAGTTTTTTGTTTTTGGGGACGATCTCTTGACACCGGCTGCTCCGTTCAACTGATTCCGATACTATCGAAAATAGGTGTTTAAATGTTTTGTTCTACTTTCCCCGTACTATTGGCTTCTTGTAACTCAACGTCTAAGGACTAGTAGTATCCTTTTTTTTGTTAAAATTATGTGGCTTTAATATTCTTTTACAAAAGAAGCACTAACTTAAACAGCAAAAAAGTTTGGCGCACATTTATGCCAAATGTGTGGCCTATGTGGCGCCCTCTACAAAATACATTGAAATAGATACAAAATTATGGTTTCTCATACCCCAAAACGTTAAAGTTATTGTGAGAAACAAAAATTAAAATTTCACTTTTAACACCCTATATCTCTCTTATTATCAACATTTTATTAAAGCAAGTTAGTTCAAATCGTAATATATTAAAGTCAGGATTCTACTGTACTTCTATGTACAATTACTTAAGGACCAACCTATATATATATATATATATATATGCTTACTTATCCAATCTCTGTGACGAACGCTCATGATTTATTTTTAGTTTGGGCCAGTTTTTATTATTTTTTTAAAGTGATTTAAAAGATATTAAGGTGCCTCATGCCTCGTTAAACCCGGTTTTGTTGAAACGAGATGGAGAAATGTTTCTTGTAAAAAATAATTACTATAATATTGTTTGGGTATTTGAGTTTATTGTTGCATAGTGCATGTATTTAATAAATATTTATAATTTTAGTTTTGCACTTCACTTAAATAAGTGACTAATGTAAATGTTTGATCAAGCAATGAGATGGTTGCCGTCAAAATGTCGATTTAGTTTAAGATTTAAATAAATGACTTAGATAATATTGAAAAGTTATTGTCTTCAGTTTACCCAAATATTTTTGAAACAATTGAGCTAATCTTAAAGAAATATCACCACTAAAAAATGAAAAACTGTATAATAATTCCCAAGTTCGGCATATTTTCACCGGTAAAAAGCACAAAGAGCAATATTCAGTTCTTATACAGTGCTTTCATTTCAAAACCAGACAAAACAAAAAACACGTAAAATTTTATATTAAGAGGAATAGTTTCTCCTCATCTACTATTTATTCATTATTCCTTCCCCTCAATCAATGAACCAATACATTTTATGGAAATTATGATACATCTTTGAAAAGCTAATTTTATGGGTAATTCAGAAATAGGATTGTTCTTTGTTTTACTTTTCATTTTTGTGCCCTCTTGTGAGAGAGAACAACAAGTTATTTTATAAAAAACATTCCAACGGTCAACATAAACCAATCTCATAAAATGGCACTTCTCCATTAACTTGGTAAGTAAAAGGTAACCCCACAAAAAGAAGTAGGAAGGAGTAATATGTAGTGATTTTGGAAGCCTTCCAAGCTTCATCATAAAAAAACATTTAAATAATTTATTATATTTATCGCGAATTCCAATTATTAGTGGATCGATTATTGTTTTGAGTAATTCTAGATTTAGGTAAAAAAATTGGATTTACCATATATTCCAATTGCAGTATTACAGTATTAAGTTTTTGAAGAAATTGTGTATGAATTTCACAAAAAATCGCGGATTTTTATCACACCAATGTCGATCATTTTTTTGCCTACAAAAATCCGTAAAGTAGATTTATGATTATACCGCTGAATATAAAATTAAAAATCTTTTCGAACGAGCTGTCACTCGATTATTATTACCAGTTAAAATTTTTAGGGAGTACATACCATAAGCTTTCCAAGCATTTCCTTAAATAATTTGTTGTATAGGAGTTAATGGGGGAGGGAGGGGAGTATAGATATTAACACTTTACATTCGCCGTGCACAGTAGATGAAAAAGGTCGTTAAGAGTATAAATTCCTTCATAGTGACAGATTTTGTAAAATACATAAATACTTGACAAATTGTAACAGCTTTAATAACTGTATTTCATATTTAATTTTTACTATTTGTTTTTTATGATTAGTAGTAAATATATGTTGAAACTGGAGTAATTATAGTAGAAAGCTAAGATGAATGATTTACCCAAATAATATAACCTAAGAAAATGTAAAATATATTCAATGGCAGTAGGTGCATTTTCATTTTTCCTAATCTTATTCTATTAATCCATATGTAATAAAATAAGACCGATTCTCAGTCATTTTCCCATTGAGAAAAATTTGAATCTAGGAAGTGTAAATCCGAAGTAAAAAATTAGAGACGATGTTAAGGTTTTATTTTATATCCAATTTAAAATTTTACAAAATAGCTCAATATTGATTTTTACTTATTTTTTTTTAAACTAAGAAATGTCATTTTAGAAATCTTAAAAGTACCGAGAGCAAGGAAAACATGTTTCTATTCTTCAAACAATCTAAATACTTTGCTATATTTGCTTTAGTGTTTGTTGTATAACTGTTTAAATCAGCTAAATGAGAATTTGAAAAGAGTTAACTTTTTGTCCGAAAATTTTATGATATGATCCATTCCACTCAAAATTTCTTTTGTACTTAGGTTAGAAGATAGAGAGAGCAAAAAATGACACGTAAAGTTTCTCAAAATGTTTTTGTGATACATTAAAATAATTCTTAATATTTTCTAGTTGTTATTTCAACGGGTTTTAGTTAATAATACCTGCTTACCCAAAATAGTAAGATTAATAATATTAAACTTTAAAATTTTAAATATATGGACTGAACTGTAAACAAATTTTCACTTTCTTTAGTTGAGCGCGTCTGAACGAAAGTAAAATCTCTTCTTTAGTAGCAGCATCCGACGATACTTGTTCTGGAGGTTCTTTGTTTCAAGAACTGGTAATGTATATTTTGAAGGTCACTTTTGGCCCACAGCCCGGAGCGATGAGTCGTAGACTTCTTGAATAGTGATTCACTCTCAACAATCTGGCATGGCATAGCATTCCAAACCTGATCAATGGAATCCTGTTCACGTTATCGTGCTCTCTCACTACCAAAATAAAAAAGTAATGTAAAAATTTCGATACTTAATTAAAAGACTACTTCATTTGAATTTGTTGTGAGTCAGATTCAAATTACAGAATAGCTGTTATCAATTTACCTATCTTTATATATCTTTAGGCTCTTCCATGACTAGATATATTAGGTACTAAATTTAAGAAAGGATTATAAGTTAATTTCTATCTTATATTTGTTTATTCATTTTATAAAGTAATTACAAATTTGGATTGTGATACCAAATAGTTAATGTGTTTTAGACTTCTTATAAGCGGTATATGCACGATACCTTTTTTACGTGTTCAAAATAAAGTATTACTTATATAAACTATAAATGTAAAAGATAAAAACATACGCTTATCTTAAATTTTCCAAAAACTTTTTAAATATTATCTTCATTTTATATTACAAATGTTCTAATCAATAATATTCTTCTTTTTCTAAAACATTTAATATACATACAGACAATCTAATTAAGATGAACTTCCCAAATTTATTTGGCTAGAATATCTATAATACCAAGTCTGTATATGTAATGCCTGTCAATGTCTTTTCTTTTATCTGGATGTGCGATTGTATATCTCGTATAAATGTATAAATTTTAAAAAATTACAAACATCCGTGCCTGGCCATATGGAATTAGTTCCACTCCTATAAAAAAATATCAGAGCTTTCATTTTACAATTTTCAATTGTACCCTCTATGTAATGGCTATACAGGATGCAGCAGCGATAACGAAACAGATCGAATATCTTGAAGTCAATTTTTTGTGGAGAAAATGCAAAAACCAGTAAGTTTTTATTCCAAGGGTAATTGTACATTAAATAGTTGAAATTTTCTTTCAAATGAAATATAATTTGTAATATGTCACAGTTTTTGTTCCCACAAGAGGGAGCCAGAAGCAAAAATTAGGCAACGACGAGACATATGGCCGAATTCTTTATAAAATAAATAGCCTTTTCATAATGATAATGATTGTCAAACTTAGTACTTTCCCTATTTAAATTGCATTCGTGATTGTAAAGAAGGGAAAGATGCATCACAGTTTGCTTTTTTCCTCGAAAAATGTGTCATCAAGTTATTCAAGATTTCGGTGCCACACCTTGTATATTTATAATATTTTGATATATCATTATTCTTAAGAACCTATTTTTCGAAATAAATAAAATGCGCTTTTTTAGGTAATATCAAATAATTAAAATAGTAAAGGAGTTCTAGTAACAGAATAGACATTTTTAGTGACACAGATTATTATAAAATTTAACTGTTTTCTCAATGTACATAGAAAGTCTGAGGCTCGAAAATAATATAATAATTATCATAGTTAAATAATTTTAAAGTTATGATTATAAATTTAATTATTGTCGAAGAAATAAATTTCTGTTTCATAATAATTGATTCAACCTTTACTATATAGAATCTTACAATGGTCGTACAAATATCCTAAAGGAATTTAGAATATCGTGGAATTTTAAGATAAATATATTTTATGTTAATATCTATTTGCTTGTTATCAATGTGTAATTTAAGAACAATAATGTTTTTATTCGAAATTTTATAAATAATTTTTATTTTTCTAGATCTGCTATCCATTTCATGATGGTAACTCTTAATATTCTACGTTTCTTCTCAATTAGAGGTACAAAATTAATTCCGCAATTCAATTTATAATTAACACTTTACCACATAAATACTCAAAACTCTTTACAAAACCCTATAAATCTAAACCGCAAATTTTTTACCGGCAAGATTCCGAAAATGTATTTCATAATTCCTAAATCACATATTAAAAGAGTGCGAAAAAGGGTTGTGGTCTCACCTTGGAGGGTTCAAAGCCACACACACAGTGGGTGGTGATTTTCAACCGCAATATATAACGTACGCTTATTTTTTTCCACCCCGTGGAGCAACAGGTTGCACAAGTGTCCCTATATGCCCTGTTGGGATCTTCATGAGTGTCTTGTTTTGTTTTTATTTTGCCCTGTGAAGTTCGTTCTATAAAAATGGGTTAAACCAACAGTACAGAGCGATTTCAGTCTGTTAAATTCTTACAGTTTACAGCAAAAAAGTTTTAAGATGAGTTAAAATATTATTGGTTGCAACAAATTACGATCGATTAACCTTTACAACTATTTATATATTTTGTATTTAATAATAATTAACAAATTAGTATCTAACGAAAATAGTCTTCAGACATTTTATAAACAGCTGAAAAACATGAAAATCAAAACTTTAAAATTTTCAATGACGGTAAAATAAAATAAAAAAATCAAAACTTTATACCTGAAATCTCCTTGAATACGATAGTATCCCTTGTATGTACTGGTCCGATGTTAGAGCCAGTTCACCAGGAACATAATGTTGCATGTAGGAATTATCTGCACTATTTTTTGAAAACCTGTCTAAATTATAGATTATGTATATTTTAGATACTTGTTAAATATTAAAATAATTCCCTTTACCGTAATATAAACATAAATTCCGAAAAACACCAGGAATACAGGTAATTAATTATTTATCCTTTATAAACGAAACTTACACTTAAATTAGTATTCATTGAAAATTTTCATTTTTTAAGTTATGTGCAATATTTTTTATAAAAGTTATACTTATTTTTTGATTTTAACGCTTGAAGAATGAATAATATGTATATGTGACTCGGAAAAAAGGCTCAGATTGCACAGGGCTCAACAAATAATGTTCGCCTTCTACTCCTAGTAATATATACTATTATTCCATAAATAGTTTTCACACTTTGGAAATGCTTTCCTGTATTTCGAAGAGAAGATTTTCATTAACTGTCTCATAATTAGTATGCGTCAAGATCGTGGAAGTAATATTATATTTTAATTATTTATTTGTTATTTATGGTTAAAAGGTCTATTCTGTAACTTTTTGGTTAAAAATAACTTAGAGTTATAATTGAAAATGAGGTTATAATTGTGATGTTATTGATTATAACCTCCTTTTAAATTATAATCCTGGGATTATTTTTAACCAAAAAGTTACAGGATAGACCCCTAAGAGTGTTAAATAATTTCGCTATTGTTACTCCAGTTGAGCAGTACACTCATTTCTAATTAAAGTGTAAAAAAAGTTTAATATCATTTAAAAACTAGAAACTAATAGGCTATAAAGTAATAAATTATATCACTAGTAGGTTACCTGTTATAATATTCTCTGATTACATTAAGATTAAGATAAGCTCAATTACTGGAATGTCAAAATCCTTCATTACGTCATAAAGATGAGATTGCATGGTAATTTCGCAAATTAGCGTCCTTTTTATCGCAGCACAGAGAATTTCTCAATCTGATCTGATTACCTCAACGTCGTTACCAGGCTAAGGGGGGTGTGCCAACGCCACTCTATCGTCACATAAGATGCCGTGGACACTCTCAACCACCCCTAAAAATCATCCCTATGATTTTCTTTGTGTCATGTCGAGAATTCCATTGGCCCGTATCAACAACTCAGCTTGACGTCCCAAAGCTGCATCACGAGAGAACCATTGTGATTGTCAATTCTACTTTGAAATATTGCACAGGTATGCAACTTTTCTTTGTAATTTTCGGCTTTGTTCTCTTTGCCTATTTGCGTTATTTATGCATCATTAGAAATTCTTGTTTTAAGATATTATCCTGACTTTAGAGAAATTTCGAGAGTTTCTTTCCATAAATATTCCGAAATTTGTTTGAGAAAAGACTATTTTTTCAACACTATCTATGAAAATATTTAAATCTAATATGAATTCTCAAAGTATCTAAAAGTTTTTTAAAGAGCATCTGAGATAGTGAAACCATGACTAAAATGTAAATATACAAATTTGCAATTATTGAAAACCTGTGTATAGGGTGTAATTGAAATACAAATATTAATACTGCGTTGTCTATGATACAAGTAACTAATATTTTATATTTTTTTTTATAAATTCTAGAATTAAATTAATTATTTCAACTCTTACTTTATGGAAATTATTCATAATAAATATGGAAAGATAAATAATACTTATCTTGAATTTCCACAGTCTTCCAAAACGTTTTAATATGTATTAAGGTCTATATAAGTTTCGGTATATACCAAAGTGATATGATTCGCCTACGAGTAAAAACTACATCCTTTATCTTTTCGCCAGAGACACTTCTTCTAGAAGAATGGGTAATTTTTCACTGAAGAAATGAAGACAGGCCAGTTTCATTTAGATGATTTGAAAGGATACAAGAACCGAATAGATGGTTATTAATTATACCAGTCCGAACATTTATATTTTTTACGAAGTCTTCATATCAGTGATTCTTTGAAATATCCCCGACAAAACCTAATTCTTCTCTCCTAGTTCCTAGATTTAATGCCTGTACTTTCTGAGTTCTTTTAGAGTTTGCCAAACAACAAAATGAGATACTCAAATTTCAAAAGCAAGTTTTCTACAACTGTCTTCAGGTCTATTCTCTATTGTTGCCAGTATTTGTTCTTTGACATCAATTATTCTTACGAAGTGAGTTTTACTCTTTTAATGCTAATTTATTAGCGCTACAGCAGTTTCAATTGTATGGCAATTTACAACTCTTCGATTGAGAGATTGTTCCTGATAAAAAATTAGCGTTTTCACCTGCTGCACCCTATGCCAAAACTAAATCAGTAAATTCAATATTAAAAAACGTCTTAATAAACAATAAAATAGTACTTAAAAACACTTCACAAATAATAATCTCACAACGCCGCGTAAATGGTAACTAGATTGATAAATGATAAATGACCGATTTTTCAACTTAAAAATGAGTCATAATAACAACATTTCATATAGACTTAAGTCTAATACTTCATTTTGAATAAAATATTTCACAAATTCTTAGTTCAGTTATTAAGGCGAATTAAAAAAAAATATTTTTATAAGTTTGTCAAAACTGCAAGTTTACAGTTTTAATATTTGTAGATATTTTAATTACACTCTGTATAGGAATGATTTTTAGGAAAGAAATTGATGTTAACATGTACTGCATATACAGTTAATATATTTGGAGCATTTTTGACAGAAGAGCTTATTAGGTACAGATGCCGGTACCATAAAGAGAAAAATTGTTTTGCAGCTTGTGAACAATTTGAATATACAATTTTTAAAATAATAATAATATTATAATGTTTGGCTATTACGAGACTATTAAAGTCAATGTAAGATTGCTGAAACAACAATAAATATTAATTTTTAATATTGAATTTTTAAAATTAAAATCAAAAGCTAAAATTTAAATGTGAAACCATTTTTTTCTTTATATTATTTTAAAGGTAATAATTAATTAAAGTTTAATTATTGTTTAAATTTAGTTACTGGATACCGTTTAGTTTTTAGTATTTGATTTATATTTCTTTTTAAACTATTTTGTTATCAAATATACAGGGTGATCAACTTATCTCCGTTATCTTGAGAAATAGGAAAGAATGTTTTAAATAATAGTTATAGAGTCAAGCATCACATTTTAAAATTATTTTGTAATATATAATATAAGGTCACAGCATATCAAAGTTATGGTTTTTTAATGGAATACGCCGTATATTTTTACATTTTTTGAAACCTCTTGCCGAGTTAATTTTAACGATGTATCAAACTTTATGTCTATTATGTTTAATAAAGGATCTATAGCCAACTGAAAATCACATTTTTTCTATTCTATTGTCTATTTTTTTTTATTTTTAAGGTTAATTATTATTACTAATGTTTGATGAAATATATTTTTAGAAAAAGAAGAATATTGCTTAATAATTATTGGTATTCAGGTTTGTAACACGAAGTTATTTACGTTTTCAAAAGATATATCAAACTTCTTTCTGTCTTGGAAAATGGTATATCAAAATACCGAAACGTAGGTAGACTTGAATATATATTAAAACGCTTTGGAAGACTGTGGAAATTCGAGATAAGTATTATTTATCTTTCCATATTTATTATGAATAATTTCCATAAAGTAAGAGTTGAAACAATTAATTTAATTTTAGCCCGCTTCTTTGAAGGAGATAACTCACCTTTTTAAGAAGTTACATTTAAAACGTAATCTAGTTTCACAAAATATATGAGTCAATATGCAGTGCCAGAAGCGGAATATTATTCCCAAAAACATAAATTTAAAATTTCGTACATAAACACAACAAGCCGAAAAAGCAATAAAAAAAGCTAAAATTATTTGGTTAAAAGAAGAAACAAAAAAGTAGTTTAAAATAAGAGACTCTTTAGATCTACATTAAAACTATTAAATACGTGAAACTATTATTAGAATTAAACATCAAAAATTTCTGAAATAATCCAAGAAATTAAACAATTTAGAAGAATGTAAGTACGAAAAAACACAATACATTGAAACCAACACACACACACACACATTTTCACAACGTTTCCAGAACTTATCTGATAGTGACATAAAATTTTCAATAAGGGATTTAAATATAGTATCCCACCTAAATTCACAAATATTATTAAAGAAATTTTAGCAAGTTTCTCAGAAATAGCTTTAAAATCCCAGTCTAATAATTTCTATTAAGGAAAATAAAAATTTTGCAATTTTAATTTAAAATTTAAAACTTGTCAAAATTAAAAAAATAAATTACTAGTGATATTTTAATTTTATAAACTAAAAAAAAATTATAAGTAATAATTTAACAGTTATAAAAACAGATAACGGTAGTACAACCATCATTTTAAATACAAATGATTACAAATTTAAAGTAAATGAATTTATTGAATCAAGTAACTTAAAAATTCTCAGTAAAGACCCAACCAAAAAGTTTTCAGATAAGATTAGGGAACTAGTTAATCAATCAAATTCCCTTTTTAATAACTATGATAATAAACATATAATTCAAAAAAATCCTCAACCACCAATATTATATGGTACAAGTAACTTATATAAATATACAAAACCAATTAGGCCTATAGTTTCTTATATCAATACTCCAAATTCAAAATTAGCAGAGTTTCTTAATAAAACTAATTATGGTTACATATCAAAATACTCAGTGAAAAACTCTTTGGATTTGATACATAAACTAAATACACATGAATTAAATGAAAATACAAAATTAGTTTCATTTGACCTTAGTAATATGTTTTCAAAACAACTATTAACTAAATTCTTAGAAAGAAAACACATTAACCAAATTTCAGTCAATGAAATTATGAACTTATTTAAATTCTGTATCAATCAAAATTACTTTGTTTTCGATGATAAATTTTATATTCAGAATGAAGAATTACTATTAGGTAGTCCAATATCACCAATTTTAACAAATATTTTTATGGGTAATTTAGAACAAAACATGTTGATGATCTTTTGGCTGGTTTTACAGGTAGTGATAGACAATTGGATGTTTCCTTTAATTTTATTAACAATTTACATCCAAAAATAAAATTTACTGCTGAAATTGAAGATAACAGTTCTATAAATTTCTTAGAAATAATTATCAAAAGAGTAAACTGGAAGTCAATATTCAATTTATCGTAAATCAACTCATACAAATATGAATATGCTTTACAACTCAAATCACCCTATGTAACATAAATTAGCAACTTATTATTCAATGATACATAAAGCCTTTATCAATACCAATGAGTAAGGATGATTTTAAAAGGGAAATTAATATAATAAAACAAAACGATACCTCTAATGATTATCCATTACATATTTTAAAGAAGTTTGATTCCGATACAACCTAAAGATGACTGGTCATACGGAACAATGACCTATTTTGGACATATTTCAAACAAAATATCTGAAATTATATCTCGTACAACATCTTCTACAATATCTTTTAAAGTAAGAAATAATGTAGGTTTATTTTTATTAAATGTAAAATCTAAAATTAATAAATTTTCAAAATGAGGTATTTACAAACTAAATTGTCCGGATTGTAACGCCATCTATCTTGGCCAGACCTTAAGAAATTTTAACATATGCTACTGTGAACACAGTGCTTATAGATTAAAACAACAAACCTACACAATGGAAATAACAGTGGAAGTACTTCATATAAGTGACAATAAAGTAGAACTTGATTTTTTGGAGGAATATGAGGTAAAAAACACTTAAAATATCCTCATTATAGAGTATTAAATGAACAACTAAACCTGGGAAGTTCAATCATCTTAGATCACCTTTTGAACTAAATAATACTAACCAAATAGATTTTTAGAAAAAGAAGGATATTGATTATAATTAATGGTTGTCACAAGTATTACATGAAATTATTTAAGTTTTAAAAAGATCTGTCAAACTTCTATTTGTCTTGAAAAATGGTATTGTCAGATACCGAAACCTAGGTAGACTTGAAAATATATTAAAACGCTTTAGATAGTCATTATTTATCTTTCCATATTTATTATGAATAATTTCCATAAAGTAAGAGTTGAAGCAATTAATTTCAAATTATTTTACATACAAATTTTATGTACAATTACAAAATGATATTAAATGCATTTTATTATTATTTGTCTTAATTTGTATTACAATATAATGTGATTCTAAATACTTTTATGAGAATATGTTTAAAAGAGACTATAAATTATTTCAAAATTCTATTTTAAATTTCTAATAAGATATCAAACTTGACCTATAAGCCAAAAGCTAACACATCTTCTGATTATTTTTCTTATAAGTTTTATAAGATTCGAAGAAAAGCCAAATTTTGTATTTCAAGTGTGTAATTCTTTAATATGAAGATAAGTGTTGAAGAAAATGTATATTTCTTAAGTCTAACAAGTCGAGCGCTTTCGGCAATACAATGCCATCATCAGGACAAAAAAATATGCAAAAACTTGAGGGCAAGAAGTTAGTTTTAAAGATCTTTTTAGAACATTTTAACAATAACAATACATATTAATTAACTTTAAACGACATCAATGAAGTGTAAAACAGTAACATTTTAATGGTTACCGTTTAAAGTTAATTAATATGTATTGTTATTGTTAAAATGTTCTAAAAAGATCTTTAAAACTAACTTCTTGCCCTCTAGTTTTTGCATATTTTTTTGTCCTGATGATGGCATTGTATTGCCGAAAGCGCTCGACTTGTTAGACTTAAGAAATATACATTTTCTTCAACACTTATCTTCATATTAAAGAATTACACACTTGAAATACAAAATTTGGCTTTTCTTCATTACTAAGTGTGTACGCACCAACACGTAACTTTTGTTACTCTTCATTTTTTTATAAGATTTGTTTTAGATTCTGAAATTCAAACTTTTTAACTTGTGACAACCAACTGTACTCAAAAATTCTAGATATAAAACATTTATATTTATGTTGAAAGAGATTATCCATGTTCTCAAATGTGGTATTAAGGGATTATAGAGCTTCCAATAAAATTCTAAATCTTTACCACAGATATTTAATTCAGAACTTAAAATTTTTTTTTATAATACATCGACGACTAGTTTGCTATTGCTAGACACAAAACACTAAACAATAAAATAATATAAAATACAATAAACAGCGAAACTAACAACTTACCAAATAAAACAAAGTTGCACCATTGAAACAGGTACAGAAGTGGTAAAATTAAATTATCATAAAATTAACATTTTGACTCAAATTTTTAACTAAACATTAGATACTTAAATAAAATCATAAATGAGGTTTAAATTAACAAATTCTTATAAAACTTATTGAAAATTAGTTTAGTAAACAACTCCGCTAAGTGTCTCAGCTATGATGAGGTAAGAAACCAGGCAGGATGGGGTACAAAACCACAATTTTACTGATAGAAGCTTGACAAAATGTTAATTTAATTTTACCACTTCTATACCTGTTTCAATTGTGCAACTTTGTTTTATTTGGTAAGTTGTTAGTTTCGCTGTTTATTGTATTTTATATTATTTTATTGTTTAGTGTTTTGTGTATAGCAATATTTTTCATTCTTTTAGACCTGAAGATGACTTTTTAGCCGAAACTAGTCGTCGTTGTATTAAAAGAAAAAAAAAATTCTGAATTAAATATCTCTGGTAAGATTTTGAATTTTAGTAAAAGCTCTATAATTTATATTTATTACCAAATTCAAAATTTATTTGGTATTCTTTTTAATAATGTATACTATTTTACAGCTTTCTGGGTATAATGAATCTTCTTCCTAGAGAAATATTTTAGTTCTTTCAAATTTGTACTACTTCATATAAACATTCAGTTACAATATATATCTACCTTATTTAAACCAATAACTAATTTGATAGTTTACCACTTTTCTATTACCGATACTTTCTCTTATGCTCAAATTATATTTATCTACTTATTTCTACCTGAATATTAGAAGTGACGACCATTTATTACACTCGGTTTATCAGATATTAAAAGTTTTATTTTATCTTTTTATGGTAGAATATAGGTTGCCTAAAGCCCTAAAATTTCATTTGGTAAGTAAAGTCCCATCAACAGAAATAATCCTGTAATAAAGTAATAATAATAACATGTAAATAACGAAATTCCCTATTTCTTTTAGGGCATATTGGCACCAAACGGCTAATAAACAGTGACACAGTGGCATGTCTAACTTAAAATGTAAAAGGGATGAAATAAGTAGCTTCAATCTATTAAAATTTAATAAATAACCTCTTCGTACTAGGTTGCTATTATTTTAGTTGGTATTATATTTTAAATTAAAAAAGATGTTTTTAAATTAATTGTTTCAACTCTTACTTTAAAAAATTATTCATAATAAATATGGAAAGATAAATAATATTTGAATTTCTACAGTCTCCCAAAGCGTTTTTATATAGAGGGTTATGCATTAGTGTGGCAAAGCTCGTTTAGTTCGCTATTATTGAAGTTAAGAAAAAAAAGTTTTTACGGAATGTATATGAGATTCACATTTTAAAATTAGTCCCAAATATACAGGGTGTTCAGGAACGCAGTACCAGACCAATGTTATGTTTTTTAAATGGAATATACCGTATTTTTTTACTTTTTTATAAACATGTTGCCGAGCTAATTTCAACGGTACATCAACACTTCATATCTATTATGTTTAATAAAGGATCTACAGCCACCTGAAAATCACATTTTTTTGAATTTAGATGCATGTAGCAGCCAAACCGTTGAAAATAAATAACCAGGGCTTACATGCCCCTATCCTAACTTTTCAAGTTCTATGCTATGGCATTAAAAAATATTTGATACAGAGTGATCAACAATTTGAAATCCCATCTGATTTTTAATTTAGAATTATATAGAGACTAAGTACCATATCAACTTTAGTTTAATAATTAAAATATTGGCTAATAATTTTTGTTTACAATCTATTATAATGTCCTAAATGTATAATAAGAAGTAAGACACAATTTACAATATGATTAATTAGTAGAACATTTTGTCAATAAAGGGAGAAGATAAGCAATGGAATGTACTAATAATCAAGAATTAGATATTAGAATGATAATAAACTGATATTGATTATATGACTGGACGTTTCATTTCACTAAAATATATTTACAACTGACAGACAGCAGTGTAAACAAATGTACAATGCTTGCCCGCCAAGTGATAGAGGTAGACACTGAGCGATATTTGCAGCTCAATGGTAAATCGGAAATAAATTCTTTAGAGCCATTATTATTGTTACGTACTTTATTGTGTGCTTGTTTACGTTTAATGACTTGGTTATGAATACAGTTTAGATAGGCAAATATTTGTTTATTTAAAAATAAAAAAATACCTCCATTTAGTTGTTAAAAATATATATATATCTACTCTAGTTTCATTATATATTCATTTCGATTTTATGTCCTCATTAACCTTGAATTTTTTTATGGGAAGTCAATATTTTTAATACTTATTGTAAGCAACAAAACTAAATTTTAGTAGTCGCTTTTCTTAATGTTTTGGCCATAAAACTAGCTCTTTTTCAAAGAAGCGCACCGTACTGTGGGTGAAAAATAGGCACTTAATACAAGTTATTTTCAATTTTATGAAATTCATCAAATTTATTTACGTTTCATATTTTTTTTTTCTACTAGAAACCCTTTTATTGCTGCTCTCTCTTTAACTGCAAAGAAGTGAGTTAGTTATATCGAAATAGATGAAAAAAACCTTTACTTAAAACATTTCAATTCCGTTTTTAAATGTTAACTTGGAATTGAAAAGTACAAATTCTGCTACTCTGTTTTAAGTTTCCAGAAAAACCCTGTGGCCCTTCTATTAGTACGTTATCTATTCCACACCAACCGGTTAACAAACAAACAGTCGAAGCTTTTAATCATAAAATCGAAAACTGAGCTGGTCACTAAGTCGGACCCTTTTGATCTTGTAAATGCCATTTCCATTTATTGGACCAGTTAAATACTTTCAATTGCCCCAAGTATTAGTGTATTTACTGCAGCTCAATTGGGACTAAATAATATTTTATTGAAGATGCCAGATATAAATAATTTTGATTATATATCGGCAATATTTTTAAGGGTAATATTTTAAGATAGAGGGTATAAAAAAGTAAAATAATAAATCAAAAGAGCTAAGATGTTAAAGAATCTTTAAAAAAAGATACATTTTTCATCAAAAATACAATTTAAAGAAGCTTTTCTTACGTGAACTATTTCAGTAATTTGTTTCAATTAGATATTAACCTTTTGGAGTTTATGCATTTGAAATAATTTTTCTAATTAATTCCCTCATAATATTAGTACTTATATAGCGTCCATTTTTATACCAATCAGTATTTGGACACTTTATAAAGCTAAACAATCACATTTTCAAAATTTCTACTACTACTGACTCAATTTGATACTTTATTAAGTAGTTGCTTTACCCAATAGTTCCCTACTAACCGTCATCGTCGAAAAGTAAATATCAATGTCAGATAATTTATTCTCATTTTTATTTCGATATCAAAAAATCTTATAGACTATGTACTTGAACTTGAAATATATTTTTTTAACTTCTGAAATTACAACACATTTTATGCTTCATGAAATATTTTTTAATGATTTTTAGCCTATATCTTATATGCTTAAAAAAGACTGTTTTTTAGTTTCAAAAAACAGGTAAACGTTTAAAGAACTATTTACTAGCTTGCTGAAATTGAAAGGAAATATAAATAAATGGAACTGATGTCAAAAGAGGAAGTTATACTGGCTGCTGACAAACTAAAACTATGGAAAGTCCCTGGGCAAGATGATATTATACCGTATCCACACCAAACCGACAAACCAGAAACAACATAACAAAAACATACCTTTTTAGACACTTTCAAAGTAACAAAACAATTTGGAAACAAGAGATGGAGCTCTCGATTTTTGCAAAATTCGAAACTAAATAGAGCCCAGACAAAAAAGTCACTGAAATGTTACATCTTTCTTACAGAATTGTTGAAAAACTCAATTTCTGTTTTGTCTGTTTTGCGTAGATGAAATATACAGTGTGTACATAAAGTATGGAATAAATTTAATTAAAATAAATTTTAAGCTGAACAAACAATTTTGAGGAAAAATCCTGAGAGTAGTCGGCTTTGATTTTAATTTAATGTGTTTTTACATAACAATGAAATATTCAGGGTAAAGCATTTGTGAGTAACGATGTCATCGACAATTTTTTTAAATAGCACACCCTGTATATTTTATTTTTTAGATTGCAAATTTCAAGACGATTCGAAAAATATTAAATGTTTTATTGGTTATGCAAGAAAATCCACACAACAGCGTTCGGCAAGTTAGTCCAGAAAATGATGTTCCTCCTTTTACTTCTATTCATAAAGTATTAAAATATGAAGTGGCATCCTTTTAAGGTGCGCCCTGTATAAGAACTATCAGATGACGACCCGGATGGTACAGTGGAATTTAGCGAAATTTTGATGGATAAGTGTAGTATTGATCCACTTTTCGCAAAAAACGTTATTTTTATGTTGAATGCACATTAAACAGACAAAATTGTTTATATTGGCAAAGGAAAATCCTAAATGGATGAGAGAACATCACACTCAATATCCGCAGAAAATTAATGTTTGGGCAGGAATTGTTCGAAATAAAATCATTGGATTCTATTTTTTTTATGGAACTGTAAACGGGCCATATTATCTGCAATTCTTAATGAACTTTTTGATCCTAACTTTAATGAATGAATTATTTCCTAATGCAAACATTCCTGGAAATATTGAGAAAGTATGTGGTATCAACAAGATGGGGCATCGCCACTTTATGCAGCCGCTGTTCGAATATATCTTGACGAAGTTTTCCCCAATAAGTGGACCCATTGAGTGGCCACCAAGGTCACCAGATCACACACCATTAGATTTCATTTTGTGGGGTCATCTAAAAAATGTTGTGTATAAAAGTAAAACCGACGACATAAATGATTTAAAAGATAGAATAAAGCAAGAGATACATAACATTTCGCAGGAAACCAATAATAAAAAATTACTGTAATTTATTGTGTGGCAATTTATTGTTAGTCTTGTATTCTCTTGTTATTTTAATTTAATGAAAGGTCTTAAAAAACAAAGATTTTAAAATTATCGGATCTTCAAAACTATTAATTACCGAACACAAGTATGATATAGTATTTTTGGAATCGTCTTGAAATTTGTAACCTAAAAAAAATAAAATATACAGGGTATGCTATTTAAAAAAATTATCGATGACATCGTTACTCACAAATGGTTTACCCTCTATATTTAATTATTATGTAAAAATACATTAAATTAAAATCAAAAACCGACCCGTCTCAGGATTTTTCCTAAAAATTGTTTGTTTAGCTTAAAATGAGTTTATTCCTTACTTTATGTACACACTGTATAAAGGACGCATCAAGTGTATAAAGGTTTATAAGCTCACTACTATGAAGCTCTGAGAAAATATAAAGAAAAGTGTAAAAGTATTTAAAATGGTAGAAGACGAGAATAATAAAATTACCAAAGCTATTTATTATTCGATGATAATATGAAGAATCCAAAGAAAGTCTTAGTCAAGAATATACCAAAGTGAACTAAAGTTTACGGATTTTATTTAAACCTTGGTTTATTAGCTAATTGTTCAAATTAAAATATTTTTTCTACATTTCTAAATATTTCAATAATGAAAACAAAACTTAGAACGTACATTGTTGTCATTTTAAGAAATGTAAGTATGTTCCTATAATTAGTTGCATACATAAAAAGAATAAATCACGATGAAATAATAATTAATAAAATTTTTAAAATTTAATATTGGGGTTAATTTTTTTTAGGTATAGAAATTATATAATTAACGTTTTTGATAATGGAGAAGGCGGTATGTAATAGACGAACCAAAATATGAACTTAACGCGAAATATTCTGGCTACGGACGAAGAATCATAATTAGGCGCACAAATGTAATTATTTTAAACTTACTTTAAAATTAGTTTCTAGCCTTAAATATCCATCTTTGACGAATTAAAGACCGATAATAATTCTTTGGAAAATCCCTCGTGCTTCTTTTTTTATTAATCTTTTTTATGTCGTTTTAAAATAGGCAACTAGGTATGTTCGAACAATAAATAATTTACATTGTATAAATTTTCCCACAGACACCAAACAATTCCTATAATAATCGAATTAAAACTTTACCACAAGTTAGTCCCGAACAAAACAACAATCGAATCAAAACTAAATAAAACCTCTGTACGTCTCAAATATCAATCGACATGTTACTTAGTGCTCCACCCTCTAACTATACCCTTATATTCTTAAAAAGCTATAATTTCAAATCAATAGATTCTCAATCTAATTTTAAATAATTAGGGAACCCCTTCTAAAAAAAGCTTTCTCGACACTCTTTCATTTTTTCCATACAATGGTAACTGGTAATAAAAGTACACACCTCACATCTGTGTTTTGTTGTTTTCACCTCGCAACTTTTTCAAAGACTATTTATTAGTTTTTTTATTGACACATGCCATTGATAGAGAAGGGGAGACCAAACCGTTGGCAAATTCAAACGTGCTTAATGAGGATTTTAAAGGATTTTTTGAAGGTTAAATCTCTTAAATATTAATATTTAAGAAAATAATCCTTATAACGATTTAATATTTCCTAGTAACTACTTCTAAGGCTTTTAAAACTGTTGAAAATTTAGTAACCAGGGGGTAACTTATCCTTTCTATTTTGTTGTTAATAATTAGATAAGTAGATTATTGGAGAAAGTGCTCATAATTTTGAATGCATTCAGGTATATAGAAATAACTGTTTTTAATTTGAAATAATGTTTTCCATATTTACTTTTTTAAGAGTTTGAAGAAGTAGTAGGACCCCAACTATTATATTCCCTCTTTTTATAATTTATATTTACAATTAGAATTTGTGATAATTTCCGGTATTATTTTTTAAATTTCTTTATTGTCATTAGGTCGCACAAAAGTAACTACGAAAAAATAAATCAAAGATTTCATGGTAAGCAAGTATACCTCAGGCGTAAAAATGGCATAAATTGCCAAGCACTAAAGGCTAAAAGCTCTGGACCGAAAAATTAAGAAGAACGTTTCATTGAATTTGTAAAAACAATAACTTCTCAATGGAGCAGGAATGTGGATCAACATTTGGCCGAAAAACTTGAAAAAAGTTTAACCACAATAGTGGTGTCCGCTTTTTTAAGCCAATTTAAGCGTATCTTGAGTTTTTAAATTTCAAAAAAATTGATGAAAAATAATGGCAGGCTGAAGAAAAAATGTAAAAATAAAAAAAGGCGATTGGCTTAGTGCCAGGAACAGATGAGCAATGGAGTAAGATTATATTCAATGATGAATTTAAATTTGATGTGTGTGTTGCAGTCATTGAGAATAAGAAGGATGCGTTTCATAAAGAGTGTTTGAAGCATAGCGCAAACTTTGCTTCCGGAATAATAATCTGAGGAAGCGTATCAGCTAAATGCGTTCTTAATCTACAGTTTTTTAGAGGGCACGCCTTAAGTAGAAAAAAATCTTTAAAAAAACTTGATTCTAAGTGTGAACAAACTTTTTGGTTTAAATTCAAAAATAAACTTTCTTATTCTTCTATCTATTTCGAATAATTTACATTATTGCAGAGGAATGTGTAATAAAATCAGTTTACAATTTATCAAATAATTTAAAAATATTAGATGGAATTTCAAAAAACATAATAAAATGTTTGGAAAAAGTGAAATATATAAAATTAGTCGATAAGAATTATGTTGAATAAAAGAGAACATTAATACGTACTAGATTTAAAAAATAAAGATATAGAAGAACTGAAAAATTCTGTGTTGAAAAGTACGATTATGCTCTAAACAGCGGGCATAGGGTAAATCTAGATAATTTTAAATTAATTAGAAATATTATTGAGAGAAGGTTGGTAGAGAATGCAAAAATATAGATATTTACAGATGTAAGCCTAAAAGCAGGACTTATTACCTATCTTTTACAATCCATTTACTGTTGAGCCATGGATGACTAATTTTTGATATATTCATTTCCTCCTGATGACAGCAAAAAGTCGATTGCAGTATTTTAGTTTGGTGAAGTGGTCCAAGACCTAAGCAATTATGAATCCTATAATGATCATTTTTCACATATCTAGACAATTATCGTTTACAATAATATTTAAACTTAAAGAAGGTATTATTTGTTATATATTAGTGTATTAATTCCTCTACTTTTTAGGTTAAAAATAAGAAACAGTGGCAAAACATTATTACCAACGAACAGAAATAATAAGAAATACATATACATATATAGAATTACTAAAAGCTGTGCTTAACTCTCTACAATGTAAGAAACGAATAGACGGAACAATTAAAAAGGACCACAAAAATATTTACATAATGTATTATTTTATTATTTCTCTTTCTTTTAAACTATAGTTAATTCTTCAAGTGTAAAGTAGTACATTTTATTACTAAAGTCTATATGCAATTTGTAAACGGAATTGTTATAATAATTTATTTGAGGAACCTTTCAATAATTAAAAGTAAGTGTTAGACCATCTGTCGTCATATTATATAATCCAATAAATATCATTAACAAACCGGATTTATTGTGATTCTGATTAAATTGAATGGTCAAGTTTGAGGCAGGTCACGGATAAAGTGTGTAAGGTGTGCGGCCTAAATGACCCATATGGGATGTGCGAATCGCCATGTGCGCCAACCCCTTTACACCTGCGTTTCCTGGTTTGGTGGGATCGTAGACAGAAACATGTTTTGGGAGAGGTAGGTAGCAAATGCGGTTGGTTCATTTTTTGAATCGAATTATAGAAATGTACATATGTCATATAAATGACAATCTCATCCAAATTTCACAAAATGGTACTATTCTACTAAAGTTTAGCATATGTTGACAAACTTACATACTCACTTCTATAGATAGTTTGCAAATCAAGAGTGTTAAAATAAGTTAAAAATATTTATTAGATATCTAGCTAAAATAAAAAGGAAACAAATTTTACAATTAAAAAACTGTGTAGAAACTAAATTTTGTATGTAAAGTAAAATAAAATTGTATAACTAAATTAGTATTTTTGTAATCGCTTTTGTGAAAAAAGAGTGTAGTATTACATCGTACACAATCTTTGAATACTCTCTTGTAAAGTATGCACCAAAAATAAGCGGAATTAGCAGTCTTGTACATGAAGCTTAATAAAATGTATGTATGTATTGTTAAATATAACAAATGGGAATCTTAACAATCTTACAATAGACACATAATAGATATATAATGTCCTGATGTACAAGTTATCATTGGAACATGTGTTTTTGTCTAAGGATATCTAACTACCCTCACAACTACAGGCAAAAAAATTCAAAATATCATTAAAATGAACATTAGTAGCAAACAAAAGCGTCGCCTTGGCGAATTTCACAAAGTAACCAATCAATAAAAATGAAATTTTATACCGTTACCCATCCGTTTACTTCCTGTTTGCCAACGAAAAAAAATTAAAGGGTAAAAACACGATTAATCCATTGCATCCACATCTAGATGCTTTATTGAATAAAACAAAACAATTCGTCTTGGATCGCACTGAAAGGGGCTGCAGAAATGCAGTTGGTTCGAGTCAACATAAATAAGACAAGTGAACATCTGCCTAAAGCGTGACTTGCCATATCTAAAACTCTCAAGATTTTTACCACACAGGCAGAAGTACATTTCCGAAAGGAAAAGAAGCATTTTAACACTTTTTAATATCAGACGAACCTATAATAAATATCTTTCAGTTTTCAACATGATACATAAAGAATAACTTTCTTTAATAATAAACCTCAAAAATGTAATTTTAAATGTATTTTTGGAAAATATTGAAAACCATAAATATGTGTAATATCTAATATCGAGATATTAAACGATATTTAAACTTTTTTGATAAATTTAACATTTCGTTAGTAAACGTGGAGTTTGATAAATAAATTAACAGTTTTCACTTTTATTATTTGCTTTATTATTAGTTGCGTGTAATTTCCTTAAATTTTAAGCATGAAACAATGTATTCTAACATAGATAGTGGACATTAATATTTTAAAAGATCTAAATAATTGTCAAATTTAGGTATTGGGAATCTCAATAAAAATTAAAGAAGCGTGAATCAGTCTGTCATACAAAATACAAGGTTTTCCATTTATTAAGAGAAAGAAAATAAAAGATCCGAGTTTTGAACAGCCCTGTACATAAATTACAAGATAATAACCAAATAGAATGGTACTAAATAATATTCCAAAATTAAAACAGGCAATTATTTCTTTTTTCCCTAGTGTTTATTGACCTAGTTAGCATTAATATAAGTAGGTAAAATTTAAGGGCAAAAAATCCATCTCTCTTAAAATGTGCTGTAAATTGTAGTCAAATCGTATATAAAAGAATCAGGAAATTTTAAGTTATCTGAATATGAAACTACATATAAAGGTTTTCATTTGAAAAAACCGAATTCACGGAATATCTTGTATGACTCAAAATACTTTTTAACTGTATATCTTAATTCCCACAACCATTTCTGATTACAAAATTATTGCTACGAATATACAAACTTTGACGTAAGATTGATATATCCTATATATAGTTCCAAGCATAATAGAAGAATAGCAGTTCTTGGGTCGTTTATATATTTCTGGTCACACATTAAGTTGAGAAACTAATTTTTTCAAAGCAAAAATAACGTGAGTTTTAAAGAAGCTTTTTGTATTTGAAATTGACATAGATTCTCGTAGTTACAGTATTGTTACAAAATTATTTACTTATTATTACAGTGTAAAACTAATAGTTGTTAATACGAGGTAATTTATCAGTGGCGAAAATCATCTCATTAAAAATAAAATGTGAGGTCAAAGTTTTTTCTATCTTGAAGAAGCGTTGGATGTATACATTTTGAACATGTCAATTTCTGATTCGAAGAAGTATTTTAATAATTGGTTTAAAAGTATGAAAAACTAAAATATAATGGCGAATAATTCGAAAAACAATAAAATAATCGTTTTGAATATACAATATGTCCCCCTAAGTTGGAATCATATGGACTACTTTTTTATTATTAATTTTAGGAAAAAAAGTTATTCTTCATAAAAAGTTCTGCATTATCTAAAACCTAGAATACAGTCATCAAATATCAAATTTTTTCAGTGGTATACGAGGTTTGTCAAAAAATATGAGTTTTACTCAAGAGTAAAGTACCTTTAAATTTGACAATATCGAAAAATGTTACTAAAAAAAGTTGATCAGAATTAAAAATTACGTTTAAATATGCAAGTACATCCATTTACATTAATAAAATTATTTTTAAAACGTATGTCTACAATAATGAAAATTTAACTGTAGTGCACTTATTATGCGTTTTAATTGCAAAATTATTAGAAAACATCGAAAAACTAAAAGGTTATCATGTGTTTCGTAATCACAAGAGATAAACGTTCATTCAAAATAGAAATATTAGTAAAAAATAAAATAATCTGAAGTTTTAATTTAAATGGATGTACTTGCATATTTAAACGTAATTTTTAATTCTGATCAACCTTTTTTAGTAACATTTTTCAATATTGTCAAATTTAAAGGTGCTTTACTCTTGAGTAAAACTCATATTTTTGACAAACCTCGTATACCACTGAAAAAATTTGATATTTGATGACTGTATTCTAGGTTTTAGATAATGCAGAACTTTTTATAAAGAATAACTTTTTTTCCTAAAATTAATAATAAAAAGTTTTCCATATGATTCCAACTTAGGGGGACATATTGTATATCCAAATTTATCCTTCTGGCCCTCATATTTATAATTTTTTAAGCAACTTGTTTTATACTTAAATATTTTGATCCTTATATTTAATTTTTAAGATGTATAACATTTTCCAAATAATAAGATACTCTTATTGAACTTTATTTCTCAACAATGTATTCTTCAGCAAATCATTCACGATTTCCTATACACAAATGATTGTTATAAGTTTAGAATAACTTCGATTTATACAACGTTAGATTCAGAATGACTGAAAAAACTTATTCTTCTAACGTGCAAAAATGATTTAAATAACGAGCCAATTAAGCGTTTGCAGTATTTTTTTCGTTGTTTAAATATCGGACTCGTCAGTCTAATCCAACGTGTATGTAGTATATTTGAAAGTACAAACCGACACTGAAATTATTTTACATAAATTTCACAATTCCAACTAAAATCATAACAAGGTGGATAAGGAATCCACCCTTGTAGAATATTGGGTGCTATAAATAGCACCGTTAAATGTTCAATTTTAAGGAAACCGGCTGTTGTTCCGTATGATAGCAGGGGTGCATAATAAAATCAGATTTTGTTGCTCAAACGAAAGGAAGTAACGCTTGTAATACGATTGCCAGCGATAATTTTTATACGTTTATTCAATTTGCAAGTAGAATGCTTTTAGTCCCGCTATCTCGATATCATGGATTTGAAAATTTTTGTATGCTAGGTTTATAATCAAGATGACAAACTTCAAATACACATCTTTAAGATAAGAACCTGTTTTTTAAGCAATATGTATTAAAAAGTATAAGCATAGTTTAATTAGTATTCAACTTGGAAAGTAAATAAAGTGTATCAAATCCAAATCATTATTGGATAATATAAATAGCGTACAACATTCTGAATATAAGCTGCTGCTAAATAATAGTAAAGTACTATTTCTATGGCTGGAACATTAAATCATAGTGCCATCATTAGGTATCCAATTGTAAATATATTTGTAAAATTACCACTGTTTTTTGTAAAACCATTAATTTTCGAATTAGTTAAGATTGGAAGTAAATATGAACACGTGTGTATTTCTAGAGATTTATATTCAAATAGTATATGACTGCGTATAATGATACAAATGATGCTAAAGTGTTCAAATCGGATTCCGCTATATATTTACTATTAGCATGGATTTCTTTTTGATCAATCAATCTTCGATAGTGTATCAAATTATTAAAGTATTAAACTTATCTTGAATAAGCAAACGCGTTCCAAAAAATACGTATTTAACATTATAAAATTAGATATACTTTACAAAATGGTTTAGAATTTTTTACTTAATTAAATTTGTCAAAATCTGATGTTTAGATTTATCTTAAAATCTATTCCAAAAATTTCTAACTTTCAGAATGTAACATGATGTAGAGCAGATAATATTTATACTTACTAAAATTTTCTTCTTTACAGGCATAGAAAAAGTATTTTTCCACTTTTTCTGATAATAGGTAACTTAACACAATAAAAAAAGCTCTAAATAACTCTATTTCATATAATTAATAAAAAAGATATAGAGATTAATCCAAATTACTTATTTGTAAAATTTTCATGGGGAAAAACTTCAAATAATATCAAAACTTTTTTACATATAATTTGTAGGGTAGTTAATGCTTTATACCACATATTATTATAAATTACCTAAATATTCTCCTGGAGGGTTTTGTGTATGTAAGTACAAGATATATGAATTGGCATCTAATAAATAATTTACTAAGGTCGTGTTTATTTTGTATCAAATTTATTTAATAATTTCAAAATATTTTATAAAAATAAACCTAATTGTAAGATTCCTAAAAAAGATATATAAGTTTCATCTGTATACATAATGTTCTAGAATAAATATTTGCTTAAACCTTGTAATGAACACATATTCTAAGCATTAAAGAAAAGTAATTTTTGTGTAACTAATCAGTGATTTGAGCCATACGGTACATAGGGGTCCGATATATTTGGGCATCAAATATTTTTGTAAGCTTTATAATAGTAACAAATTCTAGCTGGCATACGATATGTAAAATTTAAAAATATTGAAATATCACAATAATGTCCAAGAGCTAATATTTTAAATATACCCACTTTTTTTGTATTTAAAACATGAACCATTTTATTGATATCATCACATTTCCAGCAACAATACATCTCATGAGAAAGTTTGCTTTCATGCATCTCAGCACCTCTTCTCTTCTTCTTTACCCTAGATAATCTTTTAATTAGATTTTTTTAATTAATCTTCTTGCAGTGCTTCCGCACGATGCACCGTATCCTGATATGGGATGTTCTTCGCATCACAGCTGCCTCTGTTTACAGACATCTGAGTGCCGATAGCTTTTGCTACCCTTTGCTTTCCCACGATACAACCCTTAGAGATATTTGTGCTTAGTTGCCCTATTTTTACCAGAATCCTTCCGCAACTATCTCCTCTTCCGCGCCTTACACCTTTCTTTCGTACAGAGCCGTAATGCCCTTGAAAAATATTTTTTTAGAGCAATAATCTACAACAGTTGTTGTTTGAACTGGAGAAAGTTTTGATATAGAACTAACTTCAATCTAAATACATAATTCAGAAACAGATAAGATAACAACAAATTGACAGACATTTGACATACTGACTGATTTTTGATCATAAATGTTCTAATAGATAATATTCTTCATTTTGTAAAACTTTTGGTTAGTTTTATAAATGTATTTAGTTATATTTGGAACAACCATATAAGTCTCATTTTGCAAAGCACTTCCTTGACACTAAACACAATAGATAAAACAATAGAAACAACAATAGAAATCCTTCATACAGTCTCTTTATTTAGATTAACCTCTAGGCTAAATATATAATAATTATTAACCAATTTTTTTTAGAATGAAAAATATTTATCAACAAAAATAAAGTGTGAATGTAATATGTCTGTCAATTTCTTTAAACTTATCTGATGATGCCAAAGAACAATAGTGAAACAATTTTCAGAATAGAGGTATTTAAAGAATTTTAGAATATCCTGAAATTTTAAAATAAGTATATTTTAACTTTTGCATTTATAAGGGATAGGTTCCACAAAGTACGGGTAGAAACAGTAATTATGACATAATATAAAATAACTTAGTTCTATGAAAAACTTAATTTTTATTTTAAGTTATTATTCGGTTGTTATATATATAAGGGGCACAACTGATAATTCCAACCCTGTACCGTAAGCATTGTTCATGGTTTGTCGAATTTATTTATGGCAGTAAAGGGATAATACGCGTTCTATCATATGAACTGTAACAATTTTTGAATTGTGTTATTTGAGGGTTTTCATGGAATTGAATGATTGATTTGACTACGAGTGTGAGAATCTTGGCAATCCGATTTTTGATTGATAGTAGTACGTTATTTTTTATTTAACGTATATTTAATCAGTTGCATGTGTCCGTAGAATCATAGTATGACCGTTAAATCATTAGTATAAAATAATTTTTAAGCCTGTATAATTAAAACATATTTGTTTTTGTTTCCTGGTTTTACAACAAATAAAATAATAGTTTGAGTAGAAATAACCTACGTGACTATTGACCAGTTTTTAGACCGCCAATTAACCTTTAACTAAGAGCTGCCTTTAGTGTCAAAAATAATGAAATGTGATTGGCGTTTCCATGGATACCATCTTTTAGGTTCTTACATCTTAGAAAATGGGGCCTAATATAATTATTATACCAATACAGTTTAAAATACAGAAATTATATTGATAACAGGAATCTAGTTCGTGTCCAGTGCCCAGCATCGAAATCGTTTATTCAATCATTGTCTTATTCTCAGTACATAATGTTTGTGATCTTTTGATACCATAATGAAAAAAAAAATTGATTCGGATTTTCCAATAATTTTAAGAGCAGTTATTATTTTTATTGATTAGTACTCTCTTATTCTCCATATTAAATTTTATTTATTTACTTACTTTTTTGTGGCTATTTTACTGCTATTAGTAACCATTATCTGGTTTCTCTTAGCAGAATAAAGAGAGAGTAGAAAGTAAAGAACATCAGCAATAGGTAGAATTCAGAAACAAAAGAAAAAGGATTAGAAAGCAAACCATAAATTATATTATTTTATAGAACATTAAAATCACTTTGTAATTAAAAACTAGACTGCAAATAATAAAAAATAAAAACAAGGATATACTGATGACACTGGAAAAATGAATAAGATATGAAAAAATATTTTCTATATGTATTAAAATTATTTCATCAATACGTAAAACCTAAAAGATAGGCTTTTGCAAAGAACTATTATGTAACATTTAATTGAAAAATTATAAAATGGTATTTGAGTGTCTATTCGATTTTAAAATCGACTACCACAATTTTAATATACGTACGCCAATTTTTTTCTTTAAACGAAAAATTAAAAAATCGCAACACTCAATGGGTTTTTTCTTAATAATTATTTTATAAAGATGCACCTGGGTTATATTCTGCATTTTCTCAAATTAACATAAACAAGAAAATACACTCACTCTTTTGAAATACGTGCAAATACTGTCACACTGAGATTTAAAGGATTGAACCTGTTTACACATTTGATTGTTATTCGATTTTTTTTCTGTAAATACACAGGAAGTCCTTTATGTGAATACAACAGCACCTACCACACTTGGCACTGGTGGGTATTTAATTTCATTTCCTCTGAAAAAAATCTTAGGGTTTATATCTCCCATTCAAACGTGTAATAGCTCAGAGAGAATTTAAAATTGCCCAAATTAGAGCAAGAAAAAAATCGTTTAATGCGATTTAAAACAATATTATATGTTCCTTTTTAATAGTGTTCTAAGAATATTTTCCCTAATAATAATTTGATTTTTTGTCAAAATCCAAAATAGAACGCATGTCGAAGTAACAGATAATTTAGACATGAGCTTTATAAATATTTGTTATACGAATATTAAAAGGAATGATTGCAGAAAATAAACTCGAATTTATATTATTTTATTATATAAAAAATGAAATGAATTATTTCCTAAGAGTATTAGAGAGACAAGGAAAACTATTGGATATAGGATAATATAACATAAATGTCAAATCAAACAAATAATGAAAAGGACCATCAATAATATTGGCATACGCAGACAATATTCACGAACTCAAAAAGTATTAGGATCAAACCATATAAATAGCAACAGGTAAGAAGCAAAATAAATAAGACACAACAGATATTTCTATAATTAATAATTTTATAAAAGTTTACACTTTTGATGCATACTTTTCCAAAACTTCAAAATCATTTGCGTTTAATAAGATTTTTTATATATACAAATTAATAGATTTGCTTAGAAATCAACTCAAACAAATATCACAATATCAGATAAAGCAATGTTTAACTTTTGTGGACTAGTGAACAAACATTATCAGAGGATTTGGATCACTAAATTTGATAGAGATAGAGATAGAGATGTATGTCTAGAACGGTGTCCAAATCTAAAATGATTGACCATTTTTCCTCCAGGAGCTTAGAGGGGGCCTTTGGAGACCAGTTTTATCTGGGAGTATCTTAAAAGAAGATGCGATACTTCATCAAATTTAAAAGAACTAAGTGATAACGTAAGTAATATTTTTATTCCATCACCGCAGAAACGTATATAGGGGCATTTATAACCCAAACCAAAAATCTAAGACCAAATCAAACATGCAGACAAGTATGGGCCCCTATTATGATAATAGTTTGTAATTGTAGGTACTTTTGTTTTGGAGATCGATTTTTGGTCTCGGGAAAATTATGGATTTATGGTCCCGAATTTACAAATTAAGTGAAGAAAATTGTTGTAATATTCTACAATTAATTTATTATTGAATTAATATTTTAGTGAGACATTTATTTTTTTGTGAAATTTTGGGAGTTAGCAAAAACTAATTCCAACCCGATTTTATCGGTTTATTACAATAATGCTTGATTGATATGTTCTTAGAGATTTAATACCCAATACCCTTGATTAAATAATTGTTTTGTTTTTGATATTCTTAATAGAATATTTTTAGTAAAGATAAATTATTCATTTTTGTAAAAAATTGTCACTTTTCTGTGCTTGAATTTTAAGCTTGATTTGAATTAAATTCTTTAATATCAAACATTCTGCTTGCCAAGCAAAAACATATTTAATAATTATTGCAATATTATATTTTAATGGAAAATAAAATGGGAAATGAAATCGTGAATAAAATGGGAAAAAATAAATAAAATTGGAAACGAAATGGATAAAATGGGTAATGAAATAGAAGAAATAAAAAATAGTTAGAAAAGAAATTTGAAGAAATGGATAAAAATATATAGTTATAGGATATAAATTGGTATCACAAGATACAATGACAGAAAAACAAATAAAAAAAGGAATAGAAACAAATTTATTAGAAAAACGTATGGAAGAAATTGTACAGGAGAATATGAATATAGCAGAGGAGGAAAATTTAAAAACTAATAAAAAACAATTTCAAGAAAATTTTAAGTTATTATTACAAGAAGATATGAATTAACGAAATAATAACAATTTGAAAGTTATTGAAGAATAACTTAAAAGTTTTTGCTTAGATAGATAATAAAGAAAAAATAAATATGGAACAAGAGTAATACATTTAAAAATAAAGACGGTAGAAAAAGAATTTGAACATAATAGAAAAATATGGAAACACGAACTCAAGAACTTATTCTTAATATAAAAAAAATATGATTGCATTTTGAAAAGTGATTCACATTAATTTAAGTAAACAAGTTTTATTGTGGTATAATAGTAATTATGTGTTTGAAATATAATAATAAGTTTTTAAGTTATTTCTGGGGAACAAATTTCACAATTTTAATGTATTTATAACTTGGTGTTATTTTATAATTTATTTTTTATTTTGATTTCATTTGTTACCATAAAATAATAGACTATTATTAATTGAGATGTTTACCGATTTGAAAATGTTGATTGTTAAAGGAAAATGGTGTTACGCCAATATAAAATGTTAATTTCCGAGTATTCAAGCGGTATTGGGCGAAGGACCCTACATGTATAAAATTAAAGTAAATGTAATCATTAACATATGAAATAAAAATTATGATATTAGTCTAATGCCATTCTTGATGTCTCATGAATGTCCTCTTAAGATTTAAAATGATAGGGGTATTTAAAAGATAAGGGGATTTAAAATATTTTATTGAACGCGATTATTAAAAGTAATATAGGTATGTATTATTGTTACAATAAAACTGTCTGAGTAATTGAAAATAAAACTTTGGATTCTAAGAATTTAATATATGTATAAGAATTGTTCTCAATTAAAGTTGAACAGCATGGAGATCTCGAAAGAGCTGCAGTTGGAAGTATAATACATATCAACATAGTCTAGTCATTAGATTAGGGCCACTATATCAAGGCCCAGTTTCAATTTTTTTTTTTAGATGTATTCCAAACTTATATTTGAAAAATCGTTATAAAAGTATTTAATACTAAAAGACAAATTAATATAATCATTAGTTAAATTTAAACGTCACATGAAATAAAGATAACCGAATATTGATTTTTTGTGATTTTTTTTTTGTAATTTTTGTATTAAACACTTCCATAAACATAAACCATAAAAATGTTTGAATTAAAATAAGTGAATACGAGTTCGAACAATAGTGTATTTTCAAGAAGATAAATCTTCTTTTTTATTATTATTAATAATAATTATTTTATTAGATATCGTATTTCTGAAATATCTTAAATATGCATTTATTTATTTCACATCCAATCCCTTGCCAACTATTTCATTTCTGTCATATTTTTCACATTTCCCTATTTCTTTATTTATAATTTTTAACACTACTTACGTCAGCTTTTACACTACTTTCTTATTAGGTTATATTTTAAACTAGGTTTTCCGTTTTCATCCCTTCTTTGTATCAAAATCACTATAATTCCAACTTACATTCTCTCATCCTTCTAAAATATTAATATATTGTTGGTTTTATTTAGTATTTTCTCTTTACAGTTTAATCCAATTAAATAAATAAATAATAATCCTACACTTATATTTTTATTTGTACATATCTCTCTCTCTCTTTGCTTTTCAATCAATTTATATCAATTTTTATTTTCTCTATGTATTTACTCCATATCATTAATGAAAGAAATTAGTTTCTTTTAAAACTTGCAGTGATTAGTTAATCAAAAGTGTTGCTTGATATTAAAGTTTTTCTTTAATACGTTCAACAATATAGCCATACGAAGTCCAGTTGTGGGATATAGTTCATAACTCTTGATAGCTGAACAGTTTAATGAGTTTTAATGTGTGTCTACGAATTATAACAACCCTAAATTTGCCAAGAGTTAAAGAAGAAATCAAGCGATGTAGTAAAAATTATACATAAGTATTTATTCTTATCCAATAAACACCCTTTTATATGGAGAATTACTACTGGTTTCTATTCCACCTGTTCATTGGTTTATTATAAAAATCTATATTTCCTTGTTACTTTAAAAATTTTGCCTACTACCATTCAAAGTACAGGAGTTTTCTATATTAATTTACCTGCTGCTTTTACTTCCCAATACAATATTTTATTAATTATTTTATCATCCACATGTAAATATTTCTGTAATTATATTATAATTTTGGGTTAGTTGCTTTACATTTGTTCAATTTCAGCATGCATGGGTAGACTGATAATGTTCTACCGGTTTTTAAATTAAATAAAAATTTAGTTGATTAGATTAAATACTCTTCGAATGTTATTGTTTGATATACTTTTTAGTTAAATTGCTTTAACTAAATATTGTATGATATTTCTTCGCTATGAGATCTTGATCTGTTCTTAAATAGTGTGAAATACTGAAGACAAACAGTATGAATTTTTGTGTGAAAAAAACCCAAATACACTTAGTTGTTATTCTAAAAAAATATTTTATCATATGTTTAATTGTCGTACGTCATTTCACTCCCGTCCAATTTAAACAAGGGAAGTACTTAGGTATGACACATTATTAAAAAGGTAATTATTATGGAGAATTTAACAATAATCCATTTTTTGGTTTTGACAAACGATTTACAGTAAACATGCTAGAGATTAGAACTTTTTTAAAAATTTTGTTGTTGCTCATCAGAATTTGGATGAAAGATTTCCTCGTTACTAGTTTGAAAAAAGAGGATTCATAAAATGACTTTGTGATGATACTTAAAAAGTAAAATATACACCACTCAGCCTTATTCTTTATAAGAATTACGCTCAATACTGCATCTCATAAAATAACTCCAGAAATGATCCATAATGTCAGAGAACATTTTGAGTAAAATGTATGCTGATATGAGATAGTTAACGGTGAATACTTTGCCAATCTTTATTTCTTAACGTTAGAATTCAGCAAAATGTTTAAAGTATTTAATTATGTTTTACTGTGTTACGTATTAAATTATCAACGAAATTAATTTTCAAATAAAGTGTCAGAGTTTTATCTCGTTAGAGGGGGCTAAAATTAAAAGTAATTCAACAAACACTCTTATTGTTGAATTTTACATAAAATTACCTTTTTATTGGCACATAGCAATTGAGGATATGACAGAAGAATGCCCTCCTTATAAGAAAAATCGACCTATTTTTGCGTTTTTTCACAAAAGTTTTTCCTTTAAATGTTAAATTTCGTTATAGGTGACTCCCCCTGTATTTATATTCTTAACATAGAGTGGGAAACTGAATTTTTCATTTATTTGATGATCGCTAAAAAATTTGAAGAGACTATTAGTATTGAAGCATAAAGCAAATCTCGCATACCTATTGTTAGTTACAGACAAGAGAATACCAGGTGGGTCTCTATCTGTATGCAATGCATTCGTCTGTACGGGGGTAAACATAGAGACGACAAACAATTTTAAAGTTCCCATGGTTTTTCTTGAAAGCTCAATCATGCAGGTTAGGGTGGTACGAAACAGATGAATCACATTTTGTGGTGGATAAACATATGATTTTTTTAGTTGTAAGTCTAGAGACAAGGCGGATACGCTAAGATGATTTTAAAAGTCACCTGCAATAAGAGCAGTCTGTAAAGGGTTTCAGATTATTGGTAAATTCTGTATTAGATTTATTTCTTCAAAATATTATTAAACTTATGAACTAGTGAATTGTAGTACAGTTAAAATTTGTTTATTTTTTTATTTTATACAGGGTGTTTCAGAATCGTATGTCATAAATTTTAGGGGGTGTAAAAAGTTTATATGAACCTAGGTCCGTCGCTTTCTGTCTGAAATATATAGGTTAAAGTTTGCTAGATTTTTTTGCGTTTTTTTAGTCCTGACTTTCATAAAATAATTTTATCAAAGTTAGTGGGCGTAAGTTAGGTGTAGAAACACATATTTTAAGAGAAAAACGAAGTTTTAAATTTAAACAGTTGCGATCCTAAGGCCATGAACCTGATTATTTTTTGTGAAAAATATGTTACGCTGCTGCTTTTTCCAAAAAATCGTTTACTTAATTCTAGTTCTTTTTGTTAAAAAAATGGTCTCTTGAACTTTTTTCGTGTTTTCATGCAAAAATATTGAAAATAAATTTTTGAAAAAGTAGCGGAGTTACATATTTTTCACAAAAAATAATCAGGGTCATTGTCTTGGGGGCTCCACTATTTAAATTTAAAAATTCGTTTTTCTCTTAAAAGATGTGTTTCTAAACCTAATTTACGCCCACCAAGTTTGATAAAAATATTTCATGCATGTTCGGACTTATTAAAAAACACAAAAAAGTAATGCAAACTTTAACTCCCTGTATTTCAGACAAAAAGCGAAAACGGACCTAGATTCATATAAACTTTTTTCTCAAAATCACTCATAGCACCACCCTTTAAATTTATGACATACTATTCTGAAACACCCTGTATATGATAGAGATATATGCGCTCTCAATAACGGGTAATAAATAAAGTCTACATGACCTTAATAGTCCAAAGATATTCAACATTCGAACTTTGTTGTTAATAAATAAAATAATTAACGAAATTAAAGACAATCTCGATGGTGCTTGAATCCCTACCGGAAATTCGTATAAAAAAATATTTGAAGCGCGCTTGAGATTTGATGAGAACATTCCATACATAAAAACACAAAATATATTATTAGTACTACATAAATAAAAATTCACTTTCTAAATCTCCCGTCAAATTTTGACAGAATAGGTCCAGTTTAATCACAACTAGGTGTTACGCTAACCTACAGAAATTTTCCGAAAATGTTTACCGTTATAGTAAGGGTTTCAAATTAAAACGTAAAAAGATTCAGGGCGACTCGTCTAAGAAAGATCATCAACCCAATTTCCATATTTATGTACTAATTAAGAAGAAAACACATTACAACTAAAAATATCATTAAACACAAAAAACAGATAAAAAATATGTCACTCCAATTTAACACCAGACCGCTTGTAGCTCAACAACATTCAGCGTAAACGAAGCAAAAAGGAAGTTTATCCAATATCTCTACATGAAAAAATAATAGAGCAAAGGAAACTTAGAAAGCATTGGCAAACAACTAGATTATAATAAATAAATACTCAGTTAAACAATGCGGTGAAAGAACTAAAAAAGATGAAAGCGGTTTAAAAGATTCGTAGCTTCAACTAATATTTTAAACAATTAGATACAGCTGAAGTAACCAATTACTATTTATGGAAGGCTACTCGAAAAATATAACGGTCTCAATATTTATAATAGATTTTAGAAAAGCACAAAGAGGGTGGTTTAAAATAATATACTGAAATACTCACAAAACCATTAAGAAATGTATATGTACTCTTAATGATACAACTGATCCATCGAAGCATAAAGTGAAGTTAATGAAGTGTTCGAAGAACGCTATCAGTTTGAACTAGCAGCTAAAAGCTTTATAAAAAACGAAATAAAGATATTAATTCAATTTGATATTAATCCTGAAAAAGCTCTATATTACAACGACATGACAGCCCAAATACTACAAGAGCTATATTAAAACAACTTTGTCAACTTAACTCAACTAATCAATGCATTTTTTAAATTTTAGCTACTTCCACTTAGTGAAAGATATTGAAATAACAATAATTCTAAAACCAGATGAAGAATTTGCAATTTTATATCTATTCGGCAGTCTACCCTTTTGTGTAGTACTTTTCAAAATTTTTAAAAAGCTTTTATTAGCGAGTTTGACACATATTCTATGACAAAGTAAGATAATTCCAACAAACCAATTCTGATATAGGCAAAAACATTTTAGAATTCAATAAGTACACTTAGTCGTAAACTATATTAATATCTCGAAGCATCCCGATACTACAGAAAATAAATAAGTTAGAAATTACGACATCTATATTTGTTGAAAGGTAAGAAATCTTGATTACCAAGCAAAATATATTACTGTTATGTAAAATAGTATTGAAACATATTTAAATTAATTTTAAATTAATTCAAATCTTCCAAACAAAAGTGCTAAGGATGATACTCAAAGGTTATGTACATCCTAGATAACATACATCAATCTAGATTCAAAAGTAATTTCTTTTAAGGAGGTAATCATGACTCAATGCAACAATGCTTAGATTAAAATGAAAAGTGCTCAATGATTTAATGTACAAAATAAATTAAAAAAATAATGAAATACCGAAAAGTGTAAAGTAATAAAAACAGTCGAATAAACTAATGTAATAAAATGCCCAGTAAATAAGAAAATAATGTGTGTGTTGTTATTAATAATATAATAATACTTGATTGATACTTCCAATTCTAAAACTTTTCTTCTATCATTTTTCTATTACTAGTAGCATCCCTAAAATTATACAACAACATTGTTGGACTGAATAATCCAAACTAATTGACATTTGATGTTGAAGATTTAAATAAATAACATTAACCAATTAAATAATAATAACCAAATTCGAATGAAAATGATTATATATACACTGGAATTATAATCTTATACAAATCTTACTTTTTCCTTAGACGTTTACCTAAAAACATGGGTTACAAAACGTGTTGAGTTTATACGGAGTGTTTCAGTTAGCATTCCCACAGGTGACATATTTTTATTTCTTTTCGAAATCTCTCGGCCGGATTTTTTTTGTATAAAATTTTATTTTATTCTAATACTAAATTATACCGAGTATATTTAATGAATCAGTTCATTATATCTCTTGTCTGGGAAGTGACTCCAAAAGTCCATATAGAGACTACAACATCAAAAACTTAATTGAACGTTAGATATATCCATTTAATTTGAGATAAAATTTGTTTAAATAATTTCCAATCACATAACGGAAATATAACGAATCTGAACTATGAATTTGATATCTAGAGGAGTTTATTTTTTTACGAGAAACAGTGTTCTTTATAATTTCTGATTGTCCATGGATGTATTTCAGATTCCTCATTAATATATTGATAGATTCTAATATGTTGAAATTAATTATAGGAATACTTTTGTTATACAAAATTAGTATATTTCTTTTTATCAGAGCGAAAGCCACTAAAGGGTGCGAGATGCACAGGTTTACAGAAAAATATTAATTTTTCGCTGGTTACCATAGGAAGTCTACAATCTGAACTATTTTACTTTCTATTGAAAAATTAGTGAGTGAGTAATAAATAATTTCTGAACCTATTGAAACGACATAATTAAATTTTTTCGCTGTAACATCAAATAATTAAATTTAAACTAGCACATAATTTTCATTTGTATGTCTCCTTTTTATAGCCAACTTGTAAATCTAGATCCCAAACTTATAAATCGAATATATGATCTCGTACACAATAACATTGCTAAATACTCAACCAACTGTGCACACTAAAGAAGAAATACCCACCTGGATATTGAATGTTAGATGTTATAATGTGTTTAAACGCAGTGGCGGATGTGTTGAGGAACTATGTGGCGTAAATGATGTTTTTATTAAATAAATTAAATAAACTAATATTGCAAATATTACTAATAAGTAATAATTTTTATTTTCATTACTATATTTAATAATGATCAATTTTATCACTTACATCTAGCCACAATCTTCTTTCTAAAACCTGAAACTATCAGGGCCATTCGACCGGTTGAGGCCACTGATTAAACCAGACCTTTTTTCGCGTATTTAGATATTGTATTGAAACATAATGATATATTAATAATGTTAAAATGTACTTATTAAATTATATAAATAAGGGTTTTAAGTATGTTAGAGAATTACCATAAATTATTATCTCCCATCATAGTTTTACAAAATTTTACAAAAATTGGCACCCCTTGGAATTTAGTTATTTGAAAATGTTTAAAGAATTTCTTTCAATTAAGAGAACGTCATATTTTCTGGTTACTATTGAACACTGTACAATTATAGAATAGTAAAGTAAGAAAATGTAAAAATCTCGAAAACGGTAATATGTTGAAGGTAAAACAAGTATATTGTTGAAATTTAATAAGAAAATAGAGAATTAATGTGTGGCTGATTTTCACCGATGAAAATAACTTATAAGGCGCCTCCTTGAGTTTACCCAAATCTGATAAAATATTCGTATTAGGCATAAGTCCAATTTTAAAGAATATATCTAAAAAGGTGAATAATTCATTAGCAAAATTTAATCCATTTTTTCACTTTAACCCCACTGCATCCTGTAGGGAGTGAATATTTAGTGAAAAAGAAATTGAATTTTTCAAACTTCTGAATGTGTAAAATATTTTAAACTTATTTTAGCAGTAGATTCATATAGCACTGCACTGACATGTTGACAGTATTCCTCATACAGAAAGAAGTAAGTCCCTCTCCCACGACTAGTTGTCTCACTTCAATATCTTTTGAAATCGGATATAATGCATTTTGATTTGTGTCTGCAGATAAAGAGACCATTGTGAACGTTCTGTCGGTGTCAGATGAATGTCCAGGATGTTTTTCTAACTTTAATTGATTTTCTTATAAGGATAATTTAAAAATTTTGCTTCGCTGAACGATGATAGCAACTTTTTCCATTTGTATAAAATTTTCCGCAAGAATTATAAGATAATGTACAATATATAAAGAATGCAGACTTTAATTTTAATAATCTAATTTATCATACCTACAATAGTTTTTTCCAAGCCTACAAAATAAGACAACATAGGCAGATAAAAAGCCTGGCTCTAAAAATTTTTTCATTTGCATATCATTAAATTATAAAGGGTGTCCAAAAATAATATGAAAATATCTTTATGAAATACGTGTTATGTTTAAAATATTAAATCTTGTCTGGAAACATAACATCAACTTTTCTCTTGTAAACCGTATAATAATAATTATAATAATAATAGCATTTATTGCCCAACAGTAACCTATTTACACAACAATTTTTACATTTTAGTTTGATAATAGTATTTATCAAATTGAATGATAATAATAAATCAAAAAAAAAAATATTAAAAGTAATTTTATAAAATGTATACATTAAAAGAATACAAAGATAAATAAATAAAAATAAAATGCTATCAAGTATACTAAATATCAATCAAATACACAAATACGTAAGAATATAAATAGTATAAATTAAATTATAACAATGTTAATAAAAAGTATAATACCATATATATATATATATATACAGTATGTCCCCCTAAGTTGGAATCATATGGAAAACTGTTTTATTATTAATTTTAGGAAAAAAGTTATTCTTCATAAAAAGTTCTGCATTATCTAAAACCTAGAATATAGTCATCAAATATCACATTTTTTCAGTGGTATACGAGGTTTGTCAAAAAATATGAGTTCTAAGTACCTTTAAATTTGACAATATCGAAAAATGTTACTAAAAAAAGTTAATCAAAATTAAAAATTACGTTTAAATATGCAAGTACATCCATTTAAATTAAAACTTCAGATTATTTTAATTTTTACTAATATTTCTATTTTGAATGAACATTTATCTCTTGTGATTACGAAACACATGATAACCTTTTAGTTTTTCGATGTTTTCTAATAATTTTGCAATTAAAACGCGTAGTGACTGTATTCTAGGTTTTAGATAATGCAGAACTTTTTATGAAGAATAACTTTTTTTCCTAAAATTAATAATAAAAAAGTTTTCCATATGATTCCAACTTAGGGGGACATACTGTATATTTCGTAGTTCTATATCTCCGTTATTTTGATAAACTGAAATAGTTTTGGTTGAAAATTATATTGGAGTAAAGTTTTTTTTAAGGGATTTTAAAACATACAGGGTGCCTTAAAGATACGTGTAGAATGCACCATTAACAACAATAAACTTATTTTTTTTTTCTTAAGTAAGCTATTTTCAAAAAAGCATTTTATTAGTTAATACTACATCTACATATATTTATTAATATCTACAGAAAAGCAACTAAATCCGACAACGCCACGCCGTGTTTCATTTATTTACAAGAAGAAGCACTTGTTTACTATAAAAATAAGGTGTAGAGCGCCGAGTTTTCAAATGTAATTTTGATTTAAAAGTTTTCTCCTCAATTTTTAAGAAACGTTTTTTATTATCAATGGTGCATTCTACACGCACCTTTAAAGAACACAGTATTTTTGGGGACATAGTACATAGTGTTTTATAAAGTAAGACATATCAAAGTTATGGTTTTTTAATGTACTAAACACTAAAGATTGGTAAATACCTGATTTTTAATTATATGAATTCTGAGTAGTTTATATTCTTTTAATTCTTATTAATGTCAATGAATTGAAGACATTTTCAGAATATTTTTTTTTTGTAAAACAAAACTTGATTTAACGAATACAAGTTTTCCGAACACATGAATTAGATATGATTTGAATAAACTCTTTATTGGCCCTAAGTGATTATCATAAAATATGTCCAAAGTATTAAGTATGTAGATACTATAGATTATCTAATTTCTCTTTTCGAATGGGAAATATTAAAATTATAAATATTTTTGAGATTTAACAACTCTTTTTCACGATTTTAAATAATCTGAAAATTATAAATTTTCAATTATTTAAATGTTTAAATTTGAATATTTTCAAACAATTTATGCCATTCGAAGGGTATTTACATTTTTAGAAAATAATTTACACCTCTCCTTCCTGGCTTAAATATCTCGAGTAAGTTACCAGGTTCATATTGAGATCCCATTAGTACGGTAAATGGGCAAAAAAAATGTGAACAAGTTCAGACCACGATTTTTTCTAATCCCTCAACTAATTACCAAAATTGATAAAATTAATAACAAATCACATAACAGTAATAACTTCAGTGTACCATTTTTTGAGGTGCCCTCATGTGTATATGTCAAAAATAATAACTCTGAGTTAATGACCATCTACAATCGTGTTTTCCACCTAATTCAAGTTTCGAATGGATCTAACTTAAGCTCACGGTTAATATCAGAAGTTCTGATTTATGACCGGAAGAAAGGTAATGAGTTAGAACAGGTGGTGCGCGGACATATCCACAGCCTTGTGGGAAGAATTTATCATCAGAAAGACTACAGAGAAGGTGCTAAGCAAAATTATTATAAAGAGACTTTACCGTGTATTCAAACAAGAATGAGCGCCGACTATAACTCAAAAGTGGCTTATGGTACCTATAATGCAGCTTTAGGAAAAAAAAATTAAAGGATAAAAATGGCTAACATAAATGGACAAACATTATTTCTATAATTGTCTTTCGACTTCTAGAAGGCGAAACTTAATATAAAATTTAAAAATTACAATGAATTAGTTGCTTTAAAAGTAAATAAGATTAGTAAAATTAGCGAAAATCGAATGTAAATATATTTTTCTGGCTCAATAATATCTCAAATAATGAATATCGTAAGACGGATAAAGAGACCAGGACAACTTTTAACACTTGTTCCTTTGGCTAAGCGTTTATATTTGTTTCAAAACATCATAGATAAATTAATTTTTTTTACTGTTAACTCTTTATATGTGGCAAAGCTTTTAAAGAACTTTTCGATTTCTACAATTGAGCTCAAAAATTATTGAGTACATTTCATGTGTGAAATAAAAAGGAACAAGATGAGGTAGGTACATAGTTGTTTTCTTAGTACAAAATCTAAAACAATTTTACACACCAAAATTTTAAATTTTATGTAATTTCCAAATAAGCCGGTGGCCAGTGTGACAATATTTGTTGGTTCCATGAAAGCAAATCCAAAGAACAATTTAGAGATATTTTTATTTAGAATACTCAAATCGTCGTCCTCTAATTTAAGGACACGAAAAATGTAAACATAGGAAAAGCACTGGAAAAGGAAAAGTGTTAAAGTAACTTATTGTTTAAAATGTTGTAGTATATATCTCTTTAAAATTGTCATTTATAAAAACAATAAAGACATACCTCATTTTGTTCTTTTTTTAAACCGGAAATGCGCTCAATAATTTTGGACCACCCTGTATAAATGTTCTAATACTTTGTAAACGTTCTGGAGAAGATATTTGCAATATTCAACTTACAAAATAGTTCTGGATAAAATAAACAAAATTCCAAAATTCGGTTAAGAACAAGATTTTTTCAAAATAGGATTTCTTATTTCTCTTATAATTTAAAGATAGAGTTAAAATAACTAGACACCTTTTAAAATTCATCAGCATATTTCTAATTTTAATGTTTTATCTTATTTACTAATAACTGTTTATTAAATTTATTTATTCAATTACGCCCTCTGGAGATCATAGTATAATTTTAAAAATAAATTAAATTCAAGCCATTTCTCATGACCACTATTGTTAAATATATTTTTTCTCAAAGCCAATCTTTGGTAAGGTTAGCAACCTTATTTGAATACTCGGAGAAAATTAAATAAATTTGGCTTTTCAGCAAAATTTCTAGATTCCAAAAAAAATCTTTTAGATATGTAATTAATTATACATAAAATATACAGTGTGTTTCAATGGGAAAGGGCCTACCTAACTTTAACTGTAGATGGACTTCACTTTGGTTGTTCCAAATATCCTATATTTAATGGGTATTCCACCCTTTATAACTGAGATACAGGGACTTATTTCTTTTGGAGCTCATAACTTCCGAATTAATTTTAAAATTAATAAACATGAAATGTTCCTATCACAAATAAGAAAAATGAATAAATCAATGAAATAATAAGAAAAAGAAAAAATATACAGTTAGGCTAAACTCAATAACCGCGATCAAAATTAGTTAGTTAGCATTTAAGATAGCTATTAAAAAATAAAACTAAAGTAATACAGCCAAAAGAAGAAAGAAGAAGAAAAAGCTATTGGAAACAAAACAATCACGTAACTTAAATATATCTACATGAATATTTGATTATTTTTTAAAACAGTATTAAAAATATCTCTGAGTTAAGAGTTGTAGTTGCCTTACAGTACATAAATGGGTAACATAAATATAGATCCACAAAAGGGTCCCCATACTATATGCAGATAGCATTAATTAAGACTCTGATCATTTTAATGTTATATATATATATATACATATATATATATATTTATTTATTTATATATATACAGTATGTCCCCCTAAGTTGGAATAATATGGAAAACTTTTTTATTATTAATTTTAGGAAAAAAAGTTATTCTTCATAAAAAGTTCTGCATTATCTAAAACCTAGAATACAGTCATCAAATATCAAATTTTTTTAGTGGTATACGAGGTTTGTCAAAAAATATGAGTTTTACTCAAGAGTAACGTACCTTTAAATTTGACAATATCGAAAAATGTTACTAAAAAAAGTTGATCAGAATTAAAAATTACGTTTAAATATGCAAGTACATCCATTTAAATTAAAACTTCAGATTATTTTATTTTTTACTAATATTTCTATTTTGAATGAACATTTATCTCTTGTGATTACGAAACATATGATAACCTTTTAGTTTTTCGATGTTTTCTAATAATTTTGCAATTAAAACGCGTAATAAGTGCATATTCATTTATTTTGCAAATAATAAAATACATTCAAATACTAAGTTATAAAATATATTAATATTAGAAACAAACAAATTTAATTTTCACTCATACTAATGCTTCGACATATCCACCCTCTCGTTCAATACACTTAATCGTTCTATTGGAAAATTCACGTAATACATTCCTTATCATTTGTCAGAAATTTCTTGACATGTTTCTAAACTTATCCTCTCCAAGTGGTCAATATCTTGAAACGGCGCTTTCTGGTAAACTTGTATATATATATAAATAAATATTTATAATAATACACTCATTTTCCTACCTCTTGTTATTCTTCCATTAATAAACAACAATGGGCCCAAGTTGGATCCCTGAGATATTCCAGAAGCAGCCAAATAGTTTAGAGATTTATATTTATTATATAAAAAATATGTCTATTTCATAAATATCTCCATATACATTAAAATCACATAAGATAATAAAATCACTTTTTGCTTAAATATTCAAGCATTTGTATACATGATAAAAATGAAAGTTAAAATACTTTTCTTGAATTTCCACAGTATTCTTCTGACTTAAGTTTCGCTAATCGCATTATTAAAGAATCAGAAGATTCACAGATTTATTATATGCATACTTGACTTAAACCAATCATTGTCAAGCAACATACAGGGTGATGCATTACTGTGACAAAGCTCGATTTGTTAGCTATTATTAAAGTTATGAAAAACAGTATTTACAAAAAGTGTAGGCATTTCAAAATTAGTCCCAAATATACAGTGTGTTCAGGAACGGAGTGCCAGACCAATGTTATGTTTTTTTTAATAGAATACTCCGTATGTTTTTACATTTTTATAAACCTGTTGCCTAGCTAATTTCACCGGTATATCACACTTCATGTCTATTATGTTTAATTAAGGATCTACAGCCATTTAAAATAATTTTTTTTAACTTAAATATCTGTAGCAACCAAAATTTATATGTAGACAGACTTCATGATTATAACAATATTTTTGGATATCTATAATAATGAATAAAATAAACGTCCTTGATTTGGAGACAGCCTAACTACGTGACTAATAACATTATCATCCTATTTGTTGAGATTATAATATAACACCCTTAATGAGAATTTAATATAATAAGTAATAAATAACACAAATTTAAATTTATATTTCTTGACTGTTAAAAGTCAATTATGTTTATTTTGTCCAGAGATTTGCGATTAATGTTAGAGCTTAAGTATGGGATAGGATTTATTATATTATAAAATGTTTCTTTAGAACTAGATTATTAAATCAAATATTAATGAAAAATTTAGTGTTCCAAGAAGAAAAATATGAAAGTGAAATGCTATTTGAATATTATAAACAAACATATTTAAAAAAATAATACTGTTTGTTTTTGATCTCTACACTTATCTCAGTTATTTTTAAAAACAAACAAAGTTTTATAGAAATGGTTTAAGGCTCAATGATATAGTTTTCCAAAAATGATACTGGGAATTACATAAGCCTGTGATAGCTTAGTTATGTAGCTCTTTTTTAAACGGGATACCATTAAATTTTTGAATTTTAAATTTTTTCGTAAAAAAATAATACTAATAACATCGATAAGATACCATAAAAGATAGAATAAAAGACTGGGCATATAAAATGAACGTTTGGATAGATAAGATAATAATAATCACATTTTGAATTTTAAATAGCTACTCCTTGAAAAAACGTAGAAGATAAAGAATAGTAGTATAATATTATGTTACTAGGAGTAGAAGGCTCACATTATTTATTGAGCCCTCTGCAAACTGGGGTAAACATATAATGAGCCTTTTCCGAGTCACATATACTATTCATTCTTCAAGTTTTAAAGTAAAAAAATAAGTACAAAAAAGATAAATTCAACTGTTACAGAAATATTTCCAATCTAGCTAAATAAAAATAAATAACATAATAAATGAGAGTATGCTGTTAATTTAATTGTCAGATGAGAAATGACAATAATGTTTCGTGTTTTATGAAATCTTTGATTTGAAGAGTTGCGTTAAAATAAGTTTTAAATAAATAAAAATATTATTACAATATATTTATTAAATGTGCAGTTTTGTAAATTGGAAAAATACTCAACACTAAAATATCAAAATGACAGTTCTAATAAATCAATAGATCTCTTTAGATTAAACCGTTGTTGCTATGGCTACTTTTTTGTACTATTAATAAAATGAAAAATACTTTTTTGTATTAGTAATAAAATGAAAAATACTTTTTACAAACAAAAATTGTTTTTAATATCTCACTCCTTTCGGAGAAAAAAAAAATACCTAAAAATATTACATTTTTATACTCCTATTTAAAAATTTTTGTTCTCAAAGATTAGGTTTAGTGTTGGAATTTAAAAAACTACAAATGTAGAAAAACCAATAGACCAAGTTTTAATTTTTTATTTTGTACAGGTTGGTCAAAAATTAATGTCACTTTCCAAGAATTGCCAGGGAAGTATTCTCAAATTTTTTAAATGGAACACCCTGTATTACTATTCATCAACGGATGGCAAATTTTATACCCTTCGACCTCCGCATGTACTTTTCTATACCTCTCTGTCCTCGCTAAAAAGTAAATTCAAAAAGGCATTTATGTACAGAATGTCTAATTTCATCTAGTTTTATCACATTAAGTAAGCTGTGTCTTAATGAAGTGTCAAATATTTATTTTCTCCACGACCATTAATGAATGTATTAATTCAGAAACAATTTTTAAAAATAAAACACTTGCTTCTTATGTGTTTTGCATGTATTTTAATTCTATAACAAGTTACAAAATTAACATTCCGTAATTGCTCTAAACAATATCGATTGCCATGGATGTCAAAACTGTCAATGTCAGATGTAAATGGCGGCGTCGTAATAATAAATTTTAATTTAAATAAAATAATGAGTCAAAATCGAGTACATTTCTCGTCTTGGAGAAAATATTCTCTGTAACTCGGTTAGAATAATAAAATTTGATACGAGTGGTTCTTCACGCTCGCTAGCGCTTGCGTTCCTCTCTTATCGAAATTTTTCATTCTACCCTTGTTACAGAATATACAGGGTTATCAACTTATACTCCGAAGTTTGATATATCCGTTATCTTGAGAAATAGGAGTCAAGCTTCGCATTTTAAAATTATTTCATAATATACAGGGTGTCTCATAAGGTCACAGCATATCAAAGTTTTTTTTAATAGAATACTCCGTATATTTTTACATTTTTAAAAATCTCTTGCCGAACTAATTTCAACTTTGTATCACACTTTATTTCTATTATGTTTAATAAAGGATCGACAACCACCTGAAACTAACTTTTTTTTTAATTTAAATATATGTAGCAGCCAAACCGTTGAAAATCAACTAAAACGGTCCCTATCTTAACTTTTCAAGTTCTATACTATGGCATAAAAAAATATTTAATACAGAGTGATTAAAATCAAATGGGATTTCAAATTTTTGTTCACTTTGTATTAATAATGAATTTTTCAAAAAATGAATTCATTGACACAGTTTTTATTTTGGGAGAATCTGACAGAAATTGTTTATTGGCAGAAAGAATTTATCATCAGCGATATGTCGATAGATGTATCCCATATCTGTAAAGTTTAGAAAAATTACTTGCAATATTTACCGAAAATGGAAATGTTGCTTATAAAAAAACCAATAATTGACAAAGGTGTTATTAATAATAAACCAATTGTCTGTTATTTTGACAGTAACGGAAGATACTAATGTAAGCCAACAAAGTATTGCCGAAGTCGTGAGTATAAGTGAAAGATCAGTTGGAAGATTTTTAAAACAGCATTATCATCCTTACAAAATACAATTGCATCAAGAGCTGAAAGACACTGAGTATAAATGTTTGAGGGGATATAATTGGACCGTATTTTTTTGAAGGCAACTTAAAGAGTCTGATATATTTTTTAGCTGATCATCTTCCTGTTCTACTTGAAAATGTTTATTTTGCTCTAAGACAAACGATGTGGTACCAGCATGATGGGGCAGGAGCGCGAGGAGTAAGATGAATTAGGTGAACAGTTTCCTAATAGATGGATTGGTTCAAAAAAATGGCCAGCTCAATCACCTGACTTTTATGTGGGGTTATATTAAAAATCTAGTCTATCCAAAGCCACCTACAACATCCGAAGACACGAAAGAAAGGATAGTGCAAACCGGCGTTTTCTCGAATGCAAGAAAAAAATACAGTAATACATGGAGTTCCATTTGAAAAAATTTGAGAAAACTTAGCTTAAATGGAATAAAAAGTTTTTTTTGCCATATGTTTTAACTTAAAAAATCAGGCAGCTGTCATAATCCTAAAGAATAACATTACAAAATAACGAAAAAGTTTTTCTTTGCAGGAGATATTTTATAACTTTTTCTGCACTGAACCGACTTTCTAATTTCTATGTCATTTATGAGATATTAAAAATATCTGGGGGGATATCTATGCTACATCCTAAAAATGCACCAGAGGTGGATGTTTATTTTCACGCTAAATAACTACCGCATAAATACTTTTAGAAACAACATATTTAAAAAATTTTGATTTTAAAATTTCAATACATACGGAGATGACCAAATCGAATTTTAGGTAGTAATATTTTAATAATAAATTGAATTTGAATAAGTATTTGCTCGCACTTTCTTACTACGTAGGAACAAAAAAAAATTGTATAATTTAAAAAGTGTACATTTATTTTTTATGTTGAACGCTTTCGGTGTACAAAGCCATCATCAGGATATTTCTAAAATTAGTTAGCATAGTTAAAAATTATAAATATTATGACTTATACAATTTTTTGTAAAAACTTAAAATGTAATTATAAAAAAAATTCGTTTAACAGAACAACAACGTAAAATAATTATTTTGAGTTTTCTGTCTCTTTGAGGTTTAATTTCCCTCTAGTAAAACCTATTCTTCTTAAATATATGTTAATATAACTCAATTTTTTGTGCTGAACTAATAATTCCATCTTAGTGAAATTGTTAGGTACAGTAATTTTATTTTCTGTAGGTGAGAAATTAATTAAAGTTAATAAATTTAATATGATTTTTGTTATTTATTTAGATTTAGAGGTTACGTCATATTTGTATTTTTCCTTTTATTTACTTATTTAGAACCATCTTAAATTAACTTAGGATTAATATAAATTACAGTATTAAAGTTTCTAAATAAATAATTATATTATTATAATTTGTTTTTATTATAATTTTTATTTTTCCATTGCTTGTATTGATATTACCTACTTATTGTTTTCATTTGGACCTACTTCTTAACTAATAATTAAATTATTTTATATGTGGATATAAGAAAGAGAGATAAACTATTTATTTACTTTTTTTTAATTTCTAGACAAATTTTATCTTTACTCTGGTATAAAAAGTAATAAACAGTATACTTACCTTATGTAATTTTCTCCCAAGATAGTCATCGATATTAAAAATGGTATGAATTATTGTAATTAAGTTCAATCAAGAAATATAATATATACATATATACGTATATTTATTATTGTTAATATATGTTTAAATTTAAAGTAAGTTTGTATTCTTTTGTTTAATTTTTATTTATTTTATTTGTTTTAGTATCTTAATTATATAAAAAAAAACAAATTGAATTAATTCTGTATCTTTATAAAAATTTATAGCAATTTTCCCAAGTATACTTTGTTTACCTAGATCATAAAATAAAACAATGAGAATATAATAAGTATCTATATTTATTTTTGAGTCAATGGTAAGAATAACATAACATTTCAAAACTTAAATGCTAAACAGCTGTAACGTATCAAGAAAAATTTACAATGTGAAAAACTTTAAACAAATACTACATATAATCAGTCTTAAACAAATAATACACAATATCTTGCAATTTCTTCATTTTTCTTGACTATATGCATATAAATAAAACATTACAGGGGGGCCAAGAACCACAGCAAAAATTGTCCAATATTCTGAACATAACATTTAAATCACACCCACAAATATTCAATTATCAACATAACAAAACAAACACTACAAAGTGATCTAGTTAAATACATTTTTCTATGCCATTTTAAAAAGTATCAAATTATAATATATTGTTATTTAATAAAACAAAACGAAATCATTTATTGTTTCTTTAATTACGTAATATATTTTTTTATCATCATCAAATATCTTCATATTTGCTTTAAAACCTTAAAGCATATTAGAAATAAGGACCATACTATTCATGTTATCAACATTGACACGATTGCATAAAATGTTAACGGATATTTTGTGATAAACGAGATAAAATTGTTTATTTTGCTTGCTTTAAAGGTTGACTAACAAAAAAAGCGTAATTTCTACCCATAAATCAAATGTATTTGTATTTAGCGAAGAAATTTGACTCTTAACCTGATCACTTTGTATACAAACATTTGGTAACTTGTCGTAACGCAAAACAACTTTCAAAATTGATGTTAAAAAATAATATAAATTGCACTAAATATACAAAATGCCGCAAATTCGGTTCATAAAACTACTGGCACGACTATCTCAATAATGCATACTGTTTAGAAATGTATAGGTGATTAAAAAATAACTTTTTTTTAAACAAAAAGAATCGAATTTAAGACATTCTGTAGTAATATATGTCCAATTGCAAAAAAATGCCATATTTTTATAAAAAATACAACAAAATTTCGCTTAAAATATTTGGCACATAAATTGTCTAAGTATTGCCCAACTACAGGCTGATAACTTAAATTTAAGATTGGCACATAAAATTCATCAAAAACTGAGGTAGATTTGTCATGGAAAATGAAATATCACCTAACGTCAACGGTAAAATATGTACACATTTACTCACAATTTTATTATATCTTATAGAAAAAGAAACAAATATCAAAAACTTGCGTTGTAACATTATTGCGTATTATTACTTTTAGTGTATACAGAATGAAATTTATTAATGAAAATGCTTGACAGATGGTCACTTTTTATGATAGAAAACGAAATATTTTAGTGCATAGTAAAAGAGATATCAAAATGCAAGTTTGATCACCCTGTTTTTCCTAGATTCATTGTTCATCAAAATGTAATATTTTTGAATATTTGTACTATATTTAATAGACATTCAAAGTTATTGAACTAGAATACAGTGTGTATATCAAGTTCTTTCCTATAACTATATTATAAATATAAAAGCTTTATAGAACATATGGTTCCATGATTTACACTTAAAAAAAAAAGATAAAATATAAGTGTTGATAAAAAAGTTACAATTTAAACATGTCTAAAAAAATATTAATACACAAGGTGAATCAGAAAAAATGTAAGTACCTGAAAATTGTTGAGCATAAATAAACAGATACTCAATATGCTCATGTCAATGTTTTTAATTAAAAAGGGACGGGATATTTTCTCTTATAAATCGAAAAATATTTATCCTATTAAGCCCCAAATTTGCACAACGTTATTTAATATTATAATATTTTGCACATTAGACACGCAGGGTGTTCTAAAAGGTTACATTTAAGGGAAAAAGTTATCTATTTTCTCTATATTACTTGAACATGAATTTGACTTAAAATTATGATATAATCGATTCTAAAAAATATATTTTTATTTGGAATTAAAAATTAGGTAGTAAAGCCAAATTAATGCAGCGAAATGTAACGTTTTGCAACTTCCTTAAATTTCTATTCATTGCTTTAAAAAACCTTATACCAAATTAAATCTTAATAGGAACAAATGTTTATATATGAAAAAACCAAAAATAATTCCAACATTCTGTACCTTGTATGTTTTACTTGAGCAAATTTGGCTAAATCGTTATTTTTTGAGACCAATAATCTTAACCGAATGTACGCCCCATTTTTCTTCACTCGCTCTGTATAAAATTTTGTACATTAAAATGTTTAAAAAATAAAGATGACACTAAAATACACACTACATCCTTTTCACAAGTTTAAATAAATTCTATTCTTAGATCAATAAAATTTTTGTAAAAATATTAATTTTTGATGAACGAAGCGAGTTTTTCTAATCATAAAAAGTATCTTTATTTATAAAAATATAAAATATTTTTCAATATTGATTTTTGAGAAATGTATTCAAACCGGAAATTCTATATACGCTTAATTGTTTACATAAATGTCAAAAATAAATTGTATATAAGGTATTAAATTTCAAGAAAAAATTCCATTCTGTAAAATAATTATATTTTTCAATTGATGAGGCATATAACCACCAATAGAAAAATAAGATGAGATGCTCTAGTTAAATTTTATACATTTTGTAACCTGAATCTAGAGTTTGTACATCCACAAGATATCTTTAATAATAAAATCTGATATAAATATTTTATATCTATATTTAATAACTGAGATTCTGAGGTATTGCTGTTTGAGTATTGATTATTATCGGACACTATGAAATAAATTTGAGCAATTCTTTCTTTATTTGAATTATTACTCTGCTTTGTCTTCGTTTGACCATATTCAAATTAAATATGAAATAAATATTTACAAATATAATAAAATATTCTTTAAATAGAGTTTACATTTAAGTAGAAAAGTGCCAAATGACAAAACAATTAATTTCTACGTACACAGAGTGCTGATCAACGAATCGCTGCCACCTTGGACTGTGTTTTTCTTATGTGTGTTTCGCAGTGCTTCATCATGTGATCCTTCCGAATAAATCCTTTGCCGCATGTATCGCACGCGTAAGGTTTTTGTCCTGTATGCAAACACATGTGTCTCCTTAGATCGGTTTTATGGTTGAATTGCTTTGGACATAGGTCACATTTATGGGGCTTCTCTCCAGCATGCTTTGTAAGGTGTTCTTGATATGTAACCTCGCAAGAAAATCTTTTACCACACCTCGTACATTTAAATGGTTTATCTCCACTGTGGAATGTTTTGTTATGTTGAGTAAGATAGCAAGCTTTATTGAAAATTTTATCACAATCGTAGCATTTATGTAAACCAGGTTTACTCGTCGAGGTAATTAAAGGTATACCAGTATTTTCTTCGTAGTCTCTTTTTGTGTGAGCTTTTTCCGGAGATTTCGGTTGGGCTTCCAATCTTAGCTTTATGTCTTCCATTATCTGCATTTTAGTTTCCTCCATAATTTTAGATTCGTTTTCAGATGTCATGGAAATCATACTCAAGTCTTCTTCGTGGTTTTCGTCATGCGGGGAGTATCCAAGTATGTATTCTTCAGAGGGGGGAGGTTCAACTGCGGTAAGCACTGTGAGCTTGTAATCATTTTCTGTGCGATACATCACAGTCCTCATTTCTGGCACATCCGACTCGGAAAAATAAGTATAAGGGGCCGTTACCGAACCCCTGCCCCCCACGTTCGCTATATCATAGCCAAGTATATTGAATCTATGCGCTTGGATTTGCGCAAAACTCGGCAGGGGCTGATTATCATCAGCTATGCGCTGCTGCACAAACTGGTATTCACCAGTAGTACTGAGGTTGTTGATAGCCATAGCCTGCGTAACGTGGGGGGCCAACTCGTTTGGGTACATCTGAAATTGGCTGTTCTCCATTGACATCATATGCTGGGGTGGCATATTGAACCCATGGGGGGTACTGCCCGTATTCATTGGGGGGGAACTCAGCGACAGCAGGCCCCTCGAATCTATGTTGGTGGTTGAGAGGCCTGCTTCCCCGTTTGGGGGACTTCCGTTGGGCATATTTGGATTTCCTAAATGGTTCCCCAAAGGACTAGGATGTTGAGGCATAGGGGAGTGGGGCATGGGAGAATGTGACATTGGTGAATGCAGGGGAGGAGTATGATGAATTGTGGGTGGAGGTGGTTGTCTGTCGTAGGGACCATTTAAACCTTGCATTGAACCTAGCCTCTCATATTGTGGCATGCTATTGTTGTCGTCGCTGCGTACTTCGTCTCCGGAACTGCCCGACGGTGGACGATCTTCCTGTTTCGATGACGAATCTCTGGCTGGGTGGTGGTGGGCACTGATTGGGAGACCAGCTGGATCGGGCTGCCCACTAGATTTTACAGCATTTTTATGAAGAGTCGTATTATAATGCCTTTTTAGGTGTCCTGAACTAGTAAACCACTTGTTGCAAGCGGTACAATTATACGTTTTAGGTCTTCGGGCCTCGTTAGACTTCCAATTGGCCCCTTTACCAACGGGTGCTTGAGGTGGAACTGGATTTGTAGGAACTTGCGTGCTTGTAATAACGGGAGCATTTGGAGGTGACGCCATATGTTCGAAAGGACGATATGACTGTGGCTGTTGTCCAATACCGTTCTCCTGGGTTGTCGTAGTAACACCGTTACTCATGAATTCTTGACTATGTACTTGGTGGGGTTGGAACAATTTTTGTTCCGATTGAAACATTTTAGTTTCTGGAATGTTGTCTGGAATGTTTTGTGGAAAAATCTTTTGATCAGGGCCAGCAAACATTCTTTGGTCTTGTGAAAACATTTTTTGCTGTTGAGGATTTTGTTGTTGTGAAGGAGGCCAAGAATTTAACATAGCTGATACTGAATGTGGGTTAGGATCCCCATTTTGACGTTTTTCGTCTTCGGGATAAACATTATGGACCACTTTGTGCGAGTCCAAATCTAAAATTTCACTTTGGGCCGCATCTTCTTGTTTAACACCAGGATGCTGTTCAAACATGAAATGTTGATTCGATTGATATGGAACGAGATGCGAAGCAGGGGTCGTAGGGTGAGCTATGTTAAGGTGCTCTATTAGTTGCGAAGCAGACTCGCACACGTAACCACACTTGTCACATTGTTTAGGACTAGGGGACGGGGTTGGTTGCGGAGGGTACGCAGGGCTTGATGATGACACTTGTGCCTGCGTCTGTCGCTCATAAGGGCTGTTTTGTGATTGATTATAGGGGTGATACCTGTATGCGGTAGATTTGTGGACAAATGATTCTTGATTAAATTGTTGTGCTTGATTAGAATCCATAGAAAAATATTGTTGGTCAGAATAGTTGGAATAATTTTGATTTTGATATTGATGCTGTTGTTGAGGAGTAGGAGAATTACGTTCTACTTTTACTTGGTAATTTTGGAAATTTGGAGAAAATGTAGAATTCTCTTGGTTTTGATAGGGGGAAGATGCACTTTGATAGCTTTGAGGTGTAGGGGGATGGCCAAAAACAGTTTCTGGAGTAGCTCTGCTATATTCGGGACTCTTTTTTTGCATTGAGTCAGAGCTATCTGCAGCAGCTATAGTATTATTAGAAATTAACTCACGTTTAATATTTGCCTTGGTGTTATTGTTATTTGTTTCTTCTGAATGAGAGGAAGCAGCTTGTATCGCCCAATGTTTCAGCAAATTTTCCTTGTGATATTGAAGGTGAACATCCAATGACTCGGCTGAATTTAGCGAAAGACCACACTCTTTGCAATGATACGGACTGTTCGTTTGTTGCATAAATTGTTGCACACCACTACTGCTAGCCATTGCACTTTTTAAAAGTTAATATCAAAACAAAAAAGTTTTAAACAAAAAAATACAACGGTCACTCCTCAAATGTCATAACATTTCAAATGTTCTCAGTCCCGGTGGTATAACATTGTCGAGATAATAAAGAAAAGCATAATTATTTTTAATTCGCATCACTTTCTTAAAATGAAATAAAGAAAACGAAAAAATAAATAAAAAATGTCTATCGAGTCTGTTTAGCCCATTTTTAAGTGGTTTTACTACTGTCCGTACACAAAACTACGGCACACATTTCCACGATCAGATTAACTTTCTGGGGTAACACACGAAGATAAGCACTGGATGCCGTGGTAACACTAACAAAACTGTAGACGAGACGTGCTTACGGTGCCAAATTCAAGTGAACACTGTTGTGGGCCGGTGTTCTTGACGAATTTGGTGGTCCAAGTTGCCGTGCGATGCGTGAAGTTTTGCGAGTTCGCATAGGCCGGCCGCTCGAATTTCGGCCAATGGCGTGTCCGCATTTAATGCGTTCGGGGTGGTAGGGGGTAAGATGCTGCATTTTTGAACATACATTCGGTTTTCGGATTATGATGCTTACGCCGGAGTTTCCTTCTAGGTAAGTCAAACTAAGTCATCGTACGGAAAAGAAAAAAAATCAATCAATTCACTTTTCCTACTTCTACAACTTTTCCAAGCTTGTTTATGACAATGTAAGTAAATATAAGTTCAATGATCAAATGTTTTTGAAGGTTAACACTTTTGAACGCTAAAAAAATGCTACAAAAAATGGAATGCACATACACGGTGTTCCCATAATACGAATATTTTTGTCACTAGAAAAAAATATGCACTTAGTTTATTTACATTATGACATATGGAAAACATGTTTATTAATTATTTTCAAAAAGTTACTTTTTTAAAAATGAGATTAGTATTATACAACTTATTCCAATTTAACAGGCTAAAAAGGGTGATTAGAATTGATCTACGCGATATATTCTACTACTTTTTGTTTATCACTAGGACTGGGATACTCTAATAAAACAATTTTTTCCAGAGGCAATGTATCTATATGATTCCATTTTTGAAAACAGTTTTATACTCCGAACAATATTTTATTTTACTTTTTATTTACGCACCAGATAATATACCTATTAAATTTCATTATTACATGTTTATATTACCTATACTTTTTTGTCGAATCATAATATTTTTGTCGTTATGTACTTCTCACCTCATTATAAAAAAAGGAAAAATCATGACAGTTTTTTGATTAAATCTTATACAAAAAATCGATATATTTTTTTATTATTATTGTATTTTAATAGAGAAGAAAGATTAACAAAATATTCTTCTACTCTTGTTTCTTTATAATAGTTTTAATTTAGGTAGTTATGTATATAAATATTTTAACCCTATATTAATATTTAATTAATTTTAAAACGTCAATGTAATTAATAGTTTAAAAATAGTTTAATGTAGAGAATATTCGAAGAAGACCTGTTGATTTTTATTATTATTTTTATTGATCTCATTTCAACAAAGAATTTACCTTAATAGTCTTAAGTTAGTAGTTTGAAAATGGAATATTTTTCAGTTGAAATTCCTATTAGAATATATGCAAAAATTATTTACTGGGTGTTTTTAAGTTTCAATATTGTTAATTAAATAGTTCTGTAGGTAGTATTTTTAGAACATCGGTATCGGTTTCTTTATCTATTATTGATTTTACTATAAAAATGCGTATGCCTTATTTAAAACATCCTATATATTTGTTAAAATGAATGTATTTTCTAATATAAGAAATATACTTTAAACATTTTATATAACTACTTCTATACCAAATGACAGCTACGAATTTTAAAAAAGCAGTAGGTATCTATTTGTATAATTTAAGGTTATTTTAGCACTCTGTAGTGTCAATATAACAATGTAAACATCCTGTTTCATAAATACATAATTATTTATATTACATTTATTTCGAACTTTTCTAACAAAATGTAAGGAAATGTTTTGAATTTTTTTTTATTTCATTACTAATTTAATCTTAAATAAATCAATATATAGAACTAAAATTTCGGCAATCTCTCAAAATCAGGCTAACCTATTAATTTGAACAAGTCTTTGATACTAAAATTACATTTGATTGTGCATAGCGTTGCATAACTTGAGGTTTAAACAATTAATTTTTAAACAAATAATTGTAAATTTTAAATACCTTTTTTACACATTATAAAAATTAGTGTTAATCGTAGAATTTTAGAAAATATTACCGTGTTTACATATAATATATAAATAAATAAAAGGGAATAATGTTGATTTTAACAATTGTGTAATATGTTTACTATTGTTGTAATTTGATGTAAATTTGTATTTTGGCAGTACTGTATATTGTGAGCAGCATTTTGTAAATGAAAATGAAATTTAATGTATGTTATATCCATTTTTGACTTTTAATTTTAAGCGTCTGTCAAGTGTGATAGATATATCACTGAATAGTTTTTTTTGTTTGTTGTTTGATTTAATGATTGTGTTAATTATTTAAGTTGTTTATTTGACATAGGCTATCTAGTCGTCATAAAAGTATATTTTTATTTTTTCTTATTTTCGTAATCGAGATAATGATTGGGCAAAAATCTAGGAGACCCGATACATACCGAAAACTTAAAAGCAAATATGTGTAGCAATTTGGATATTAATTGTAATAAATCATAGCATGATTTATTGCACCTAAAGATATGACTATTATATATTAAGACAGTGTTATTTCACTATTATAATTACTCGGCAAAAAAATTTTTGTCTCATTTTTTTTAACCTACCCAAAATCCATTTATTTAGAAAAGCATGAAAATATTGGGATACTTTCTTATATAGTGAAATATGATGTTCTAATAGAAGCTTATTTTAATTTATTAAAATTTTAAAAGAAAACAAAAAATTAGGAATCATTATTTAATTAGTAAATATAATTAAGTGTACTGTTTTTTATTCGGAAGTAACTATTATAAGGTTATAAAATAAACGTAAAGAAATATTGATCTTTAAAAACAATTTCTAAGTTAAACAATAATTTAAAAAAATATTAATGTTCAGTAACCCTTTAGTTTATAAATATTATAATTTTAATAAAAATTTGTACTATAAAATAAATAAGAGTTATGTATTTTTATTGTATTTGTTTTGGATCATTTTTTCAACGCCAACGAAAATTGTATAAATAAAAATGTTTTTACACAATGGGTATTTATCATATATTTTAAATTTTCTACCTTTATGTTGCCCAAATTAATTTTAGAAATATAATATTGAAGTGTCCGATTTTGTTAAAACATATTATTAGAAACATTACTTTTTTTTTACTAACATTCAATTTTAAATATGGAAAGATAAATATACTTATCTTGAATTTCCACAGTCTTCCAACGCGTTTTAATATATCTAGGTTTCGGTACCTGACAATATACCATTTTCCAAGACAGATAGAAGTTTATCAGATCTTTTTTAAAAACGTAAATAAATTTCATGTCATAAACCTGACAATCAATCAGTATTAAGCAATATTCTTCTTTCTCTAAAAATATATTTGGCAGTATTATTTACTTCAAAAGGTGATCTAAGATAATTGAACTTCCCAGGTTTAGTTCATTCAATACTGTATATTGAGGATGTTTTAGGTGTTTCATTCCTTCAAAAAATCAAGTTCTTCTTTCTTGTCACTTATATGAAGTACTTCCACTGTTGTTTCCATTGTGTTATTAAGTGTAGGTTTGTGTTTGGTGTCAATAAGGTGTTTTGCGTAATATAACTTACTGGTTGTTTCAATCTATAAGCTCGTAAGTGTTCATAGTAGCGTATGTTTAAATTTCTTAAGATCTGGCCAAGATAGATGGCATTGCAATCCGAATAATTAGTTTATAAATACCTGATTTTGAAAATTTATTAATTTTAGGTTTTACTTTTAATAAAAATGAACCTACATTACCTACATTATTTCTCACTTTAAAAGATATTGTAGAAATTGTTGTATGAGATATAATTTTTGATATTTTCTTTGAAATATCTCGAAAATATGTAATTGTTCTGTATGACCCGTCATCTTTAGGTTGTTTCGGAAAGATCAGGTTAATGGCAACCTTCTCTTCTCTTTTTATCAATTAACCTATTTATTAGATGCATTTGATAATCATTAGAGGTAGCGATTTGTTTTATTATATTAATTTCCCTTTTAAAATCATCCTTACTCAGTGGTGTTGAAAAAGCTCTATGTATCATTGAATTATAACTTGCTAATTTATGTCACATAGGGTGATTTGAGGATAGTCATATTTGTATGAGTTGGTTTACTATAAATTGAATATTACTCTTTTGATCTTTACATCTAAGAAATTTATAGAACTGTTATCTTCAATTTCAACAGTAAACGTTATTTTTGGATGTAAATTGTTAATAAAATTAAAGAAAACATCCAATTGTCTATCACTACCTGTAAAACTAGCCAAAACATCAACATATCTATACCAAAACACCACGTTCTTGGAAATATTTAAATCAAAAATGTTTTGTTCTAAATTATCCATAAAAATATTTGCCAAAATTGGTGATATCGGACTACCCATTAGTAATCTTTCGTTTTGAATATAACATTTATCATCAAAAACAAAGTAATTTTGATTGATACATAAATTAAATAGGTTTATAATTTAATTGACTGAAATTTGGTTAACGTGTTTTCTTTCTAAGAATTTAGTTATTAGTGGTTTTGAAAACATATTACTAAGGTCAAATGAAACTAATTTTGTATTTTCATTTAATTTGTGTGTATTTAGTTTATATATCAAATACAAAGAGTTTTATACTGAGTATTTTTATACGTAACCGTAATTAGTTAAAGTTTTATTAAGAAACTCTGTTAATTTTGTATTTAGAATATTAATATAAGATAAGACTACAGGCGTAATTGGTTTTGTATCTTTATGTAATTTAATTGTACTATATAATTTTGGTGGTTGAGGATTTTTTTGATTTATATGTTTTTTATCATAGTTATTAACCCCCTAACCTAACCTTATCTGAAAACTTTTTGGTTGGGTCTCTACTTTCAATTTGAATCAGTTGATCTAAAATAAAATAAATGTTTTGCTTGATTTAGTTAGGCTATTAAAAAACAATTTTAATGATTAAACATAAATTACTTTATAAAGTTGTATTTTTCTTCTTCTATTGTAATTAGCTAAGATCCTACCTGCTCTTAGTTAACAAAATGGTACTTAGTAAAAATGTTGTTATTAATAATCCCTTCAGATTTTAAGCACATTTTCAAAGGTGCCTGGCGTCTGTTTAATAATGTCAATTAGATATAAAATAATTTTAAATTGAATATATAATTATAATTATTATTATAATGAAATTTCTGTAGTATACTTAGTTTTACATTAATTCATAGACTTAAACTATACCAATTATGGGTAATATTTTGTAATCATTAGAAAGCATTTGCTATGCTATTAACAAAATCTGTTTTTCACTTAAATGGAATATAAAAAAATTGACAATAAATTTTTTCCGTTACAATTTTTTTACAATGATTATCTTCTTGAAACCAGGTATAGGATGGTGTTTCTTATTATTTACCGAAAATTTTCGCAGAAATAAATTGGGGAAAACTACCCAGCTACTATATTTTATATTTATATTGCTGTACTGTATAAAAGAAAAAAATTTGATATGAAAGTTGTACGGGCTCAATTCAACAAAGCTAAAAAAATATTGTGGATATTACAAACAAATTAAAGGTCATATATTTTTGAGTTTACTCTACTTTTTTTTGAAAACTAGTAAAGAGATATAAATAATTGTTTACCGTACATGAGTAGTATACAATATGACTTTTTTTAAATATTTAAAATTATAATTTAAAGACTAGTTCAAAGGGTTAAGTTAAATAAATACATATTACGTTAATTTATCTAGTTAAATAAGCTAATATCGTTAAATGCACTTAGTTTCAATATTTCAAAAATATGATAGAAAAAGTTATTGTATGTTAACCAAATCGTTTTTGAAATTTAATAACAATTTGCTCTAAAATATAATTAAAACTAAATTAATTTACTAATACATCTTTTTTATTGAACGATAGTATATAATTATGGTCCATAATCATCCGAATGGAATTTACTTCAATTGATACCTATGAAAACATTATATACATGTGTGTAGAATTTTCTTAACGCAGATTCTAGAAATGTTATGTGTAATTTTATTCCGGAAAATCGATGTTTAATTACATTTTTATCACTTTTAAAATTAGAATAATGATTTCATTTTCGATATTGTCCTGATCTGTTTAACTAGTTTTGTTTCAATTTAGTACATTATTATTTCAGTTTTTATTTAATAATGGATCACTTTCTTCTATATTAATACTACTCATTCAGGATTTACAAGTAGCTAAAATCATTCTTCATCTTCATTAATAATACCTTTTCTAATGCTTAACTACTCTCTTGGTGTTTTAAACAGAAATAGGTATAGAATAATATATAAAATAAATTTATCTAAATGGAAATTTTTTTAAAAATAAATACATTGGAGTTCCCTTCTTTTTTAAAACTAATTGATTGACTTCATATTTCTATACATATCAATACGAACAAACCCCGCAGAAAGCATTGTCACGTTATCTTGTATTTTCCCGTTTATCTTTAGGATATATATATTTATTCTACTTTATTTATTTTTATAAAACATCCCCTATCATCAGGATTAATCTTATTAAGACAAACAGTAATTACTTCTTTAATTACAGGAATAATAAACTTAAATTTCATGTATAATATAAATACTGTGCTAGCGGTATGTGTTTCGAAATTTTGATGATAGGTATGTACGTTTTTTGTTGCAGTTTTTACAAAATTATTGAAAATCCATGCTATGCGTTACATTCAGTTAGTTATAGTGTTATTAGCGTTAATTTAAAACGATAATGGGAATTAGGGCAATTTTACTATAAGACAAAAAGTGCATACGTAACACCGAGCGAAAGAGTGTAGAGTAAAATCATAATAAAACACGATTAGACAATGGCAGAGCTAGACCTTGAAAAGTAAACCAGAGAGTGGGAGAGAGAGCAGCAGCCGAATTCGAGAATGCCTCGAGGATGCAATTAATGCATGCAGACAGTCTGGCGAAAATAAAAAATAAAAATTACCAAAATAAGTTCACAAGAGTTTATTCAGCGCCGAAAAGGCGAACTCTCTCACCTTGACTTTGCACATAATCATTTCAATTTGTCTACAGAATTGCTTTGCAATTTGTTGTATCTACTGCTTAAGAAATGTTAAGTTTTTGCTCTTTACAGATTTTAAACACACATTTTATTTTACTTGATATATTGATAATAATTGAATTGTCGTTAGGTATTGAAAAATAAAATATTTTATGATTTTATTCAATGACTCGTTTTGAATATAAAAAAATAGTCAAATATCAAAAATAAGATATGTGTGCAGTAATACTAACCTAGTAATATATGAGCTTTAGAACCAGTGTCAGTATCAAAAAATTGTATCTGGCCGGTATTGACAAAACGTATTAATTAATTTTTTATGTTTTACTGTCTCTTCTTATTATCAGATACTTTATTTTTATTTCCAATATAGAATGGAATACACACAAAAATATTCATTTCAATTAAATTATATAACTTGAATTGAAGTAAGTAATAATTTTATATATCATGAAATATACAGGGTGCGGCAGATAAACAGTCGGTTAGACGGATCTCGAGAACTACAAGTAGATGAAAACTGAAAATTTGCATGGAGGGATTTTAAGGGGTGGACTATTTAATAAAAATATTGTTATCCTTCTGTCACTTCCGGTTATACAGAAAGTTGGTTATAACTTCGTTTTTTTACATGGAATACCCTGTATATTTTTCAGTTTTAGGAATATTTACGTTATTTTGAACAATTTTTGTTAATATCTCCATATGCCTATCTTTAACCGTTTTTGAGGTAAATTTTTTTTTTAATAGAAAATACTCTTTTTCACCATGTGACAAGATATTCGCTCTTATGATTTATGACGATAATTTAAACGGGGAGTGTTACTGTAATATTCTAGAACAAGCAATTTTACCGGTAATGCACAATTTACCTGATAATGAGGCTAACGAGAGTTTGTTTCAGAAGATGGTGCACCTGCTCACAATATTCATAGAGTTGGCACGCTGCTTACTGAAACGTTTGAAATAGGTCCCTTCCGCTGGCGACCAACATCCCCACAATTGTCACCCCTGGATTACTTTATTTGGGTATATGTTAAAAATAAGGTATTCTCTGAACCAGTCACTACCAAAGAAGATATGATAAAAAGAGTTCTTCATATATTCAAAGAAATGGATAACGAATCATTTTCAAGAGCTTCTAATGATGATTTTATGAAAAGAGTCCAGAAATGTTTGGAAGTTGATTGACACCATTTCGAACATTAGTTAATTTAGTGATCTTTTATTCCAAAATTTTGTATTTTATTATGTTAAATACTCTGTTCAAGATTTTATTGTTTATTTTAGAAAAGGAAAATTTTGAATTAACAATAAATACAACATGTATTCTCCGTCTATTTCTCCCAATATTTTTAAAAATAAAATTTAGTATTGGAAAAATAATCAAAGCGGAATTACCGGAAATCTATATGAGTTAGGTGTAGGTAACCCTAATACAGGTAGATTGTGAAATGTATACATTAGAATAACCGATTCAGGATACAGGATGTTCTATTTCAAAAAAAATAATTATGTTACGTTTCAAGATGGCGACTTTATTCCATATTTGAGACCACCCTGTCTAATAAAAATAACAATTTCAAAATTGTAAAAGATACAGTGTCATGTGCAATACACTGAGCTCAACAAATAATGATAGCCTTCTACTCCTAATAACATAATATACTATTTTTATACTAAGACTGAATGAAGACAATTCGGAAGTTTAAGAATGTTTCATTTTCTAATTTTGATTGTTTACATCTAATTTAAATATAAAAGTTTAACTCATTTTTATTGTTCATAATATTCTTACTTATAATTCATGTTAAAAGTTTAAGAGTGTAATCATTTTTTAAATATCAACAGCATCAGCTACTAAGGATATTATAGCCTCGTGTTCTCTATAGACTTTGTTACTGTGTCCTGGCGCCACTTTGGCAACTATGAATCACCAGTTCGAGGATTTACCACTGAACCATTCACCCTCAATAGTTTTTTTTTACTAATACTTTTAATAATAAAATTAGTACAATAGCCACTTTAAAATGTATGCGCATAGGGTGTTTGAAAATATGTTTAAAAATTGAAAATAAACAACGGAACAATGTGTAATTATACAAATACACAGGTATAAAAGTAATATTTATTTAATTGTTGGAATATAAAATTATTTTAATAATGTTCATAATTTAATAAAAAGAAATTTTATTTTAATTATAAAGCCAAAAACTTCAATTAAAGTTCAGAATTTAAGTTGTAAAATTGTATACTAAATAATAAAATGTATACTTTCGTTTCGTGTGTCTCCTATAAAAATTTGTTAATTTTATGTTGACTTAGATTTTTCTTATGACCTTGGAGAATAGAAGCGAAATAACTATAAAAAGCACATTTTGGTTGATTCTTTATTTATGGTCCTACAAAGAACTAAGAAACATCGACAAATCTCCTTGTATGTCGGTCATAGAGACTTTAACATTATAAGAGTATATTTGGAACAACTTCGATGATCTATCTTCAAAGTATTTCCGTTTACTAAACATTATGTCACTAGTTTACGATTAAATTAACAAACATAGATAAAAACATCATTACTTAAGTCATTCATGTGTTGCAAAAAATGTAATGAACAAATATAAAAATAGCAAACATCAGACTTTTCTTATGATTAAATTATTATCTGAAAACCCTAATTGTCTATTAGAAATGTCAAAACTGTTCGTCATGGGACGTCATTGAATGTAGGATAGATATTTCATCAAAATAAAAATAAAGGAAAACGCGTTAAATATCAATTTTACAGTCAAAAAGTCATACATTTATATTTTGTCAATGGTCACACTGATTGGAATATAGCTTTTAAGTGTCCGACATAATATTTAATTATAGGGTCGAAATTAGTTTTGTATTCAATTATATTTTTATATTATTCCAAAATTAATTGATTGGCATATTTCATTTTTAACTATTTTTTATAGTATTACTCCTTGTTATTATAACATTTATTTATCGTTTTCTTTTATTTTATTTTCTACTGTTTTTAACATCAACACGTAATGTTTTATTATTACTTAGGGTTCAAAGTAAATATGATTTTACATTAATTTTGTTTAATAAAAACCAGAAAGAAAATATTTGCGTATACAAAACGTGGAATGAATAAATGTATTACAGAATAAATCCAAATTCGTTAGTTCACAAACTAATTATCCTTCGAACGGATTTTTAGACAAAAATCTTTTAGATTTTACTTAGATACTTTCGATAGAGCGTAATGAATATTTAATGAGTTGTATGTCACTCGAATTCTTCTAAAATTACAATTTTAAATTTAAATTTAAATTCATTTAATAAAAAAACTGGAATTCCCAAACCCCCCAATAGTATGTAATGAAATAAAAATATTTTGTTGTAGCGATAAAAAAAATTGTCAATTTTATTACTTTTATGTTTTAAAATTTTAATGTATCATAAAAATGTCATAAATTACAAACAATTGATTTTTATCATAATGACTGTTGCTACCCTTACTTTCTGGAATCTATACATAATAAAAGTAAAAATAAGATATATTTATCTTTTATATTTGTAATTAATTTTTAGTTTCTATAATTTTACTATTATAATGCTGTTTCAATTTATTATATCACTTTATTTTTGGAATTAAGTCAAATTTATCATTTACTATCAATAGTTTGAAGATGTTTATAATTTTAAAACTGTAAACTGAAACGAACATTTGAATAAAATAATAAGTATTACAAAATCAGATTGAAAACAGAAATTATGATATAAAAAAGATGCAGCAAATGAATGAAGTAATAATAAAAAAACTCAAGAAAACTATAACTGTCTAATGATTTCAAAAATAAAGAATTTAGCAATGACAAAACATGCTAACCATTACAATGAATATTTTGCTACAATGTTTAAAAATATTATTCACAAAAGTATATAAGATGATTAAAAAAAGCAAATATTCTTAGTTTAAATCAATTCGGTTTCCAAAAAGGGACAAGTACGAGTGATATCTTGTATTAACTAATATCAAATAAAAAAAGTAGTTTAGATAACAAAAACAAAAGTATAGGTATTTTTATTGATCTAGCAAAGGAATTTGACACTGTTCGCCACAAACAACTTTTAAATGTACTTGGAAGTTATGGAATAAGGGGAGAGGTGCTAAAAGTCAATGAAAACTTTAAAAGACAGAAAACAAACAGTGAAAATCAGAAACAAACATAGTGAAAATTATTATCTCTAATTTTTATTGAACACTGATAACCTTTTAAAATTTGTAACATTGTAACTATGCATTTAAATGAATAAAACATTGTGTAAATAATTTTGTTAAAATAAATACTAACGAACAACCTCTTTCCTCAATTTACTAATGCTTCCACATATCTGCCATATCTGTTCATACAAGTAACCATTCTATTACAAAATTCTTTTAATATATTTGTAACCATCTGAGGAGTTATAAGATTAACCGCTTCTGTAAATAGTCTCTCTAAGAAACATCACAAGAAAAAATGGAGTGGGGTTAAATCTGGAGACCGCGGTGGCCAACAAATTTCCGAAAAATGATGAATAACTCTTCCATTAAAAATATTTTCATTGTACTGACGTATATATAACTTGCTGTGACATGGGGTACCATCCTGCTGGAACCATATCTGTTGACTTTCAAGTATCGGACGGTTGTCAAAAAAATTATTAATTTAATTTTTTTAAAAACGCAAATAATGATTCGTATTCAAGGATACTCGAAAAAAAAAGTCCAATTATTCGATCTTTATAAATTCTGCACCACACGTTTGTTTTGACCGAATACTGGTTCCGGGTTTTCATTGTAAAATTCGGATTCGTATCACTCCACCAGCGGCAGTTTTGTGTAGAAACTGTCGCATTGGATGAGAATATTGATTTATCCGAAAAAATAATATATTTTGACATTAATGGGTTATCTTCAAACTTTCCCTGTATGTCACAATAGAAACCAAAGCGTCGATCATGATTTCCTGGTCGTTGCGTATGAATTAATTGTGATTTGTATGGGTGAACTTTGATCTTTTTTAGAATTATTGCATCTATAGGATTTATAGGATTTGTCATCAAAGATGACTTTTTTCGTAAAGAATACCCACGATGTTCAATTGCAGAGAGCATTACTTCAAACGCAATGTCATTATTGTCAACCATGTTTAGACGTTTTTAATCAATTTAAAATTTCTGCGGCTTCTCGAAATGTTTTATAATTGTCAGCCACTATTAACACAATCACAATTTTGTTCTCCATTCTTAATGTTTCGGCATTTGTATAGCTTCATAAATACGTCTTTTAAACAACGTTTTGAAGTTCACTGTCAAACATGCAGTGCATCCTAGATTAATAATGTATTAAAGTGCACATTTAAATTTTCAATGTTTTCAAAGAGAAAAGGGCGAAAAAAGCCAAAAAAAATTTTTTTATGTAAATACACATTGTTGAACATTTGAAAGTTGTTTTTAAATCTAAACACCTTTTCCTTATAACAATTTACGATATTGGCAAAAATAAAGGTACTTTACTCTTGAGCGAAATCATATTTTCTGACAAACCTCGTATATGACTGAAAAAATTTAATATTTAATGGTTGCTTTTTAGGTTTTAGACTATATAGATATTTTTATGAAGAACAACTTTTGTTCCTAAAATTAATAATAATTTCTATATGGCGTCAACTTACGTAAACACACTGTGTATATATTCCTTAGTCTGATAGTGATAAATATATATTACTTATTTTCATGAGGTTTTATTAGATAAATAAATAAATATTTTATTATACATATTTAACCAAATCTATTACGCTCTGGAACTTGAATTTGGTATTTATTATTTTCTTAAACAAATTTTTAATAGATTACATTACTGAGGCAATCATAATACATTGTGTCCATTTAAATCTCAATATTCCAAATAAATGAAAATGGGTGAGATCAATCATAATTGTAACTAGATAAATATTCAAACAGAAAACACCCTTCTTTCGATGAACGTAAATATAATTACTAGAACACGATTATGCACGTTTATAGAAAATCACAGGTTCACCGTTCGCAGAATGCGGATATATTAGAAGTAATAAGAAACGTAACTTAAACTTATTTACTCAGAAATTTATATTGTCTATTGCAACCGACGTTAGTCTTAAGGGATTTGGAAATTCCAGTTCTATTCTATTTTTGAATGCAAAATAGTTAGATTACTACTAATTGTCTTATCCCTCCTTGTCGCTAAAATAGTGAAAGTTACCAGGCATTAAGTCAGTAAATATTTCTAAAAACAGGAAAAAATTACACAAATAAGGTTGGTTCCTATTTTACATGTAATTTTCATTACTTAATTTCAAAATTCTGTATGTCTGTTACTGTGATACAGTACGCATCACTAATGATTTAATTTAAACAATGTAAGGAACTTTTATTTGCAAATAGCAAACGATCAAGCGAAACTTAATTTAGCTGTTAATACACATAACAATAAGCCATCTAACAATTCAAATTTAACTTACACCTACATGTCAGTTGTCAATAGATGAAATCGATTTTTAAAATATCGATACTTTGATTAGGTATCGGACAAAAATATTGGTTGCTGGAGAATGGAGTTGCATAACTATATTTTCTTTCTTAATAGTTTTTTAGTCATAGAACAAACTGAAAAACGCTGACAATATAATATCAATACCTAGAGTATTTTAAGAATAATTTAAATAAATTTTCACCATTAAAGCATTTATATGTGTAGTTCATTATGGAACAGGATAAAGAAAAATTGTATTTCATTCTTCAAAACGTAAGAATATGGTAAATTTTTAACTAACGGTTGGTTGAAATTAAGATTTTTGTAAATGTACTTATATAGTGGCAAATGGGATCTTGGTGGTGGAAAAAAGTCGTACAGCACTTTAATAGAATCTTTATAATAGCAAGGTAGAAACTGCTACCATACAGTTATATTAGGATAGTTTCGATTGTTAAATTATAGTAGCGAACACCATTAAACACATAACGGTTGCATTTGCCACCTTGAAGAATGCTAATACAACATAGAAGTAACAAAGGTACTTTGAAATACATAGGTACCATTATTTTTAAGTTCAAAAAGTGTTAACACAAAATAGTATTTCCGATAAACTAACAAAAGAATCTTAATATACTTTATCCAAGTATATATTTACACTAATATAAAAAAGATATATAAAAAAAAAGAAAATTTCTTATCGTATTTTAAATATTTTTTATTGAATAAGTGTATATATTGGAGGATATTTTATTTTTTCAACCTAATAATCAAAAATTTACGATAAATTTTCATTCGTTTGTAAATTTTATATCCGATATGAACAACACATGAATTATCCAGATATTATCAATTCTAGTTATACCGCTATATTAAGTATAAGCATTAAAAGAATGATGTTATGGAAACCTTAGTGAATAGAATAAGAAATTAAGTTGAGAAAAGTAATATTAAGAAATATGAGAAACAAAGACAACAAACATGGAAAATATCGGAAGTCAACACTACTAAACGGAAACTATCCTGGAATGTTCCTACAACGTAGCCGTGAGGTTCCATGAAGTTGAAGGGATTGTAGCCGGAAGGTAACAAATACGACTTGGCTAGGTGACATTTGTTCCCCATTTTGGTACCTATGACTTAGCTACCACGTAGCAGGTTTAAATATGTTGCTTGGGCCGTTTTTATTTCCAACATGCACTATAATAAAAATTGTTATTTTTTCATAATTTTATGGCGCACCTTTTACCATCAACTTTGATGGTTCTGATATCTTGTATTATCCTGTTGCCAGGAAGGGCTTAAAGTGCTATTTAAAAGTCCATGTCTCATTAACGAAACCAAACTGATATAAAGATCTCCATTTTTCTGATATATAATTTGATCAAAAATATTTTTTTTCACATCAATATCCTCGTTAGTTCGTCTTCTTTTCGTCGGAAACCTTTATTTCCTAATAATGTCCACAATGAAATATTACAGCAATTGAATAATTGCTTTTCTAAACGAAATGTTTGTCGTAAAGTTGCCAAAATAACAAGCTTTCCTTGAAGTAAATATTTATGTAGCTACTTAATAAATATAATTTTGATTAAATCAGTTTATCAATCTACTTACTTGTATCGTACTTAGTATAAATCAAACATCGAATTATATTGATATCCAGTGTTTGTCTGTCAATAATTGTCTTTTTGAATGAATGATTTTTTGTAGGCGATTTTAAACTTCATTATTTTTTAGTGTTTGTATTATAGTACTGACATTTGAAATATTATATCTAACCTAAATAAATTAATGATAATTTAAATTTTGATGTGATAGTCGCAATATCGTAAACAGTTTTTCCAACAGTACAATTTTAGTTTAATAAGAATTCACGTGCGTATATATTTTTAAAGTTCTTTAATGTAAATTCTAAATTAGTCAATAACAAGTTTACAGATAAACTTAACTTATCTCAAATGTACAGTTTTGCGAAGCTTTTTTTAAAAATTGTTGTTATACATGTTTCACCTGCTGGCATTTTCAGATATGATCTAAGAAATTGGCACATTTTTTACATTTATTCTTGTTTTTTATTATAAATATTCGAAACAATTCGCATCATCAGACAAGACATAAAAAATTATATATATACAGTCTGATTTTATATTACAAATTTTCTAATTAATATTCTTTATTTTCTAAAAATTGATTAATATATTATATGTATATGTATCGTCAATATTGAAATAGTTGATAGTTCATTTACTATAAATTTTTGAAGTTCGTGCCCGTCGCAAAAAGAACATTTAATCGGTTTTTGAAGTTCGAGTAGAGGATTTAGTAAGGGCGATTAAGTAAGTGCAATTAAGACAGGTACTCAGGGGATCAATTTTTTGCAGTACCGTTTCAATCCAGTTATAACTATAATATCAACCAATAAAACGTAATTACAAACATCTTTAATTCATTTATGTATGTTAGAGGATCGTATGGTGGAATTGGGCTTTTCATTACAGTTTGTCTCTATAGGTACCTCTATTCCAATAACGTTAAAAAAATTAGAGGTTCAGATTAAACATAAAAATAACAAAACCCGGCGATCGTATAATATATCAGTGTAACTTAATGAAAAGAATAATGACCATTCAAGTTAGTATATTTAATAAATTTGTTATGATAGGTCAACACCACCAAATACAAAAATAACATTGCCCGTTTTTGTATAACGAAAATAAAGCATCATCCATCGTGGGCCTCTCGTTTGAGAATCAAGGTACCATGACGTAAGCCAATTTCAAATTTGAATGCAACATGCAATTTGAGACTGCAAGGACAAAGGTGCGTTTACCTCTACAAGATAGACGCTTTTGGATTACTACTCATCCATTATACGTCATGGTTTAATGTGTTGTTTCTCGAAAAAAATTTGGACTCAACAAGAATTTCATAATGACTATGAATCCTTCGACGTTAATGATAATTCTGTAATCAACATTGGCATTGGCATGTCATTAAATTTTTTGTTTTTCAAAGCTTTAATATATTTCAGTTTATTAGCTTTTACCAAAATAGAAAAATTGATTTTTCACTAAGTAAACTTTATTGAGTGATGGAAATTCGCTTCAAATAAAGATCATTAATCGTTTATCAACTTTAAACAAGAATTATGATTCTTGAAACTATGTCACTGTTTCTTATACTTCAGCAGCAGGAACTTGTTTCAAAAATGATAAAACTAATTTAAAAAAGAAATCAAGCTGATTTACTTGTTGAGCAATAAAAGGAGGCCAGAAAATACTTCTCCAACCAACTCAGAATAAACGAATGACGGCCTAGAGTATACTAATGATTACCTTTCAAGCAGTTAGACCGAACAGAGAAACATGTTTAAAGTGATACATACCAAAGTTTATCAATTCGAGGAGAGATCTCGTATAGAGACAAATCTAAAACGCACAAGCTAGGGCTTCAAATAGTTGTACAGGAAGTATTATAAGTAGGTTTCGAACAACCAGGTGGTGACCCTATTAAATAGCAACTTTAAGGTAAAAACTTCAACTAAAAGTAAATAAAAGTAGGTTCTATGTAATAGTCGATGCGCAATTTGATGTGTACAATATCGCATAAACTAAATATTTCTCGAAAACCATTTATTTTCTTAATTTAAACTTTAAAAAGTTCGATACTTCGTGATTGTAAACTTTTTAGACATTTAACTTGAGGGCCAAGTTCAATCTTGAATTTCTACAGCAACAGTACTTATAGAAACAGAAAGAACACCTTTATAAATTTATTTGATATTCGATTAAATTTTGATTTTTAAAAGTTTTAAATAAAGATATATTTATTAGAGTCTTTATTACTTTGATGCCGACTTGCTAGTTCAAGCTCGTAAATAATTTGTACAGAATATCACAAACAGATAGTAAAAAAACTATACTGAATGATCGAATATGTTAAAATCTACAAAATAAGACAAAAATATCAAATGAAATGATTTATTTTGATACCTACGTTACTCGACTATATTCAAGCAGAATTTTCTATAAATATTAATTACTTGCAGTAAAATTATACTAGTTGTCTTCATTTTTAAGTTAATCATTTTGTTTAAAAATATAGGATATTTATTCATTTATTCGGTGGTGTCAGACCTGTATTTTTAAAACATATATTGACTTTCATAATACAATTCATTAGTTTTCAGTTCAATAACGTTTCATTATTATCATATTTTAAAATTTTAGAAGTTGGATGTTCCTTATTATCAAGTTTTAATTGATCTTTTCACATTTTAAAACAAAACTGTAAACAAATTTGAACTATGTTTTAGATACGTCGTCAATAAATAAACAGTGTTTGGTAATATAAAATCAACTTCAACAATAATGGAACTAGCATTAAGAAGATTATGAACTGTCAAAATGGTAACTTAAATATTCACATCCCCGTTTCCCATTTTATCACATTATCAAAATGATTTAACCAAACAAGTACTCGCATATTTCCAAAATTTCTTTTATTTAAACGAATTAAAATAAGTATATAACCCTTTATAGGAAAGCATTACATTTTTGCACTGTATATACAGAGGCAGAGTAGGAATATTTGACACGTGTTTAGCTTTGTCCAAATACTGGATAACCTTTAACTAAGATAAAACAACTATTTTCAATTAGTTTCACAGAGAGTAAGAGCCTGCCTAACAATTGGTAATTTTTTTGACATGTACTCATTTTATAGGTACATTTTTTATTTAAATATATTCCAACTTTGGAAAAAAAATTGTTCTGTTTTTGACTTATAACGAAAATAATATTTTCATTTTATTTTAATATTTTATACATCGAAAATTAAGTTTATGTCCTTAACTCGTTTTCCATGAATATGTGGAAACTATCGCCTCTCAAACGGTGTCTGTCGAATATCAGAACATACTGTAGATATAGTTTTAAATTTAAATCCTGTTTTAAAGTTTGACGCAAAAGTCTTGTTATTGGAATAACAAAATTAATTTTAATTTGAATACATATTTATAACTTAGTTTTAATTAAGCAAAATAAGTAAACAAATATAATAGAGGTTAACAACCCTGGATGTTTAGAAGGTGCCTCCGTATAATTTAATTTAGTAATTTTCAATTACGATAAATTAAAAATCATATTTGTCTCAGTTAAATAGCATGATAGTAATTTACGTAAAAAATTAGGAAAATATTTTTTTTTTGGCTTTAGGTTAACATGAGGAATTAGCCACTAATGTTTTTATTTATTATAAGAAACATTTAATTCCTTAACACAATTATCAGTCAATCACAACCTAAAAATTCAAGAAAAGAACGATATAGCAGCAGGAATTACTAGGAATATACTCTTCAGGCTAAAGGATAGAACATTCCCATCCTGCATACTACGAAATTTGATTAACACAAATTAACCCTTTGATAGGAAAATATTGTTTCCTTATACTTTCCTTAAACGAGTAAATGGAGTTCCAGGACGTGCCATAGTTTTGAGTTTCTTTATTTCCATCCACTTGATCAAAAATGTTAAACCTAATAGATTAAGAATTTGATTTTTTAAGTGGAAATTTGTGCGGTAACAACGGCGGCTATAAAAGAAATTCATTGTTGCTAGTGAATTGCATTCATCTAAACCACATCAAATTTTTATGGTTATTAATTAAAATGACAACAATGCTGTAATTCTCCCTGGATTTTCTCAAACCAAAAGCGTTAGGAAAGTGATTACCTTGCAGATGGTTTGCCAAAAATAATTGTAAGGATGCTATTTTATTCATAGGATTTTTTTACTTACCAGTAGTTCATTTAGTCTATTTGGCATAATTTTCAAGAAAAACTTAATAAAGAGATACACTATCCTTTTATTCGACAAGAGAATAAATGAGTTGTTTTCACTTAGTTACTCTTAAATCAAGGTAAATTACACGAAATAAGGATACTAAAAATCAACTTTCTTTTAATTAGGGATCAGGGGTATTTTCACAACTAAAACAGAATTATAGTCTGCAATATATTAAAGTGATTTATTTACTATGTGCATTTTTAAAATATTTTTTACGGTACTTAGTATGTATAGTATGGAGGCCTGCCATATTGGTCATATAACTTAAACCACCACGGAATGCTATAGTCTGACAGATCTGTTTTTACGGACAAATTTTCTCCAATATCATAGTAAGTTAAATTTGCTGGAGATGCCTTTATCCATTTAGTATTTTGTAATAACGGATCCAGAATTGGAGTAGGATTTCTAAAAAAAATATTTCTTAAAATACATACAAAATAAGCTTCGATTACTACGAATTTATCAAATGCAATATCTTTTTATTTTTTGTAATTAAATCAGCGATATAAAAGGAATGAAAAAACTATAAAAATATATTTACAAAATAACAGTGTGATTTACAGAAAAATAATGTATTTCTTAAAATAGAAGTTCGTATAACAATCATAATTAATATAGTTGCAAGTAGATATTGAGTAGAAAAAAAAATACTGAATATTCGGGAAGATCTTTATAATTCTGAAACTGTATTCAATATTGCCGCTATAAAATTAATTTGAGGTGTCATAAAGAGAATAATAAATAATTAAATTATTTGACATTGACAAATAGTTATTGATTTTGTTTGATAAACTTACCCAGTTTTTGCAAAATTAGTCCACAACCTAACTAATCTCTTTCGTACTAAAACATCAAATAATGTAGGAATCCTTTGATTATTTAAGTTATTAAAAATGAAATTAACTTCTTCCTCGTGTCCAACTCCTAAAATAATGAGAAAACGAGATCGACATAGAAATGCAGTACTTCTATGTAATAGCTTTCATTTTTTAATGTCTTGTGAAGGCTCAGAGGCCTTTTGCCTCAATTTTTTAGCCACATTAACTGAGCCCGTTTTTATTATTACTTATAGCTCGTGCATTTCCTACTATCAAGATATTTTGGTCACATAAACGTTTCAGTTCTTGCTTTTGACTTACATATCATGTAATTTTTACAGTATGCATTTCGTGGATGACGTTTGCTGATTGTCTATGGTTTAACTAACCGCTTAAGCTTAGTTTTTATTGTACAATAAATTTCTATAAGTCAGTTATTTTATTGCGTGTTTGATTAAAAAGAGGGACGTTTGCAAAAGTAAAAGCAAATCAAAAATTTTTCGGACAAAATATTTATCGACTCAGACTTAACAAAAAAACAAGTAAGCAAGCAAAAATTCAGAAGGGAGAAATGAAAAGTCACCAAGATAGGATATAAAAAGCTGATTGTGGGCAGAAGTGTATAGAAGTAGGAAGAAGCAACAAGCTAAATTAGAGGAAATTTAGCATGGTTCAAAAACCTAGAAGATACAGATGGGATAGATGGATTTCATTATAAAGACAAGGCTATTGAAGAGGGGCAATAAAAAGGATACAGATAATACATTAGAAAAACAAAATAAAAGGAGACAAAAAATACATGAGGAGATAATAAAGATTTGTATTTAGAAGTTTAGGTCTACTTGGAAAGAAGAAGGACTAAAAAGTATAATGGGAATAATGAGAAGGTACGCAACAGACATAATGGTATCGCAGTAGACTAACTTGACCTTGACACAAATAATAGATCGATATACCTTTTTCAATAGTGGAAACAAAAGAGTAAATATTTAGGGGTAGGCTACATAATCAGTGAAACAATAAAACCTATAACAGAAAGAGTCTGTCAGATCCAAGTATAAGATAAATACACAAAAATTAATGTAATAAATGTACACACACAAATAATAAGAGGTAAAAGTAAACACATGGAACCAATATGATCAATATTAATACAAAAGAAGATAATGAAGGGGTGCAGATCATCAGACAGTCTAAATACACTAATAAGAGTGGCGAAAAACAGAATACGAGTATATAGAACCACAATAAGACCAACAGCGGTGTATGGTTCCGAAACATGAGTTCTAACAAAAAAAAAATGATATGAAACTAGAACTGGTCGAAAGAAAAATATGAAGGAAAATATTATGAATGATAGAGAGATGTAGGTCGATGGAGGAGAAGGTATACTAAAGAGCTGTAAGAGCTCATAAGGGTTGAGAGAGCAAGATGGCTGGGGTACGTTGAAAAGATACCAGGAATAAGACATATAAAAAAAGCCTCAACAGAAGGACAAATAGGAAAGAATAAAAGTGGTCGTCTAAAAAGATATTATTTTCTAATAATACCAAGTACAGTCAATCTGACAAAAGAAAGTAAAGATTTTAACCTTAAGAGCATAAACGAGTAATATTCTGGAATTTTATTAACAAGTGCTGTGATATTCTAGTCTGGGATTTTTTCTTAGGGTTGTTCAATGTTTTCATGATTTCATTTTTCATTAGGTTGCTTACTTTCTTTAATTTTTGCTATTCGTATGGTATTTGTTAAATACAGTTTTTCGAGTGTGTTCTGGGTTGCCTTTTTAAGGCGAAATACGTTTTCATTTTGAAATATCCTACAATCTATTTAATTTTTTTCTGATATTCCATTAATGATTGAATTTAGCTTGTTTGGTGATAATATTTTACTATACCAACAAAATGTCATTTCATTGATAGCGTTTTAACAGATTCTCTAATCACCTTCACATATCTTAAGATGCTAAAATGCCATCTTTAGGTACAATATACGGTGAGTAAAGTAACCCAAAATTCGTTCTAGTTTCACAATAACTTTCTAATTTTTCAAATATGATTATGACATGTTCGTGTTCTATTTCACATTTATCGAAAATCAAAACGTCCACTAATTAAACAAAGAATGCCAAAATGAATTTTATTAATGTGTGGTAATGGATAGATACCAGTCTGTTATAATATGATTAAGTATTGTATTTGGTCTCCAACAGTTACCGTCTATATATGGCGTAATTTGTAAAGGTAAAGCTGCAAATGAAAAGATGGGCCGGGCCCCGCATTTGCCTTTTTAATACATATAATCAAATTCCATTTTAGCAATTTCATATTTTTTTTGGTCTAATTACCTTCGTTTGCTAATACCTTAGTTATAGAATACCTGTTAACGAAAATCGGATACGAATAATAAAAATTATTCTAAATTTATTATATTAGCAAGAATATACAATAAGTATAAGGTTGGAGTGTCGAAATAGAAAAACATTTTTGTTTTATTTGCCTTATAACCTGAGGAAAGAATGTTTTAATAAAATATTTCATGAATTTTGCTTAACAACACTACTGTTTTATTTAGTTTATTTTGATTCAAGCTACTTATACTCGATGATTATTATTCATGTCTCGCATTAAAATGCAGGGATTATATGAAAGTAAAGTGATAAAAAAATGCTCTAAAATATGTTACAATAAATTATTGAGTAAAAACGCTCCTCTAAAATTGGTTTGATTCATAAATATATTCTAACAAAGGATAAAATTTATTTAATAATCCAGTAAAAATAAGAAATTTTGGGAAAGAAAAGACCTCACCAGGACAATTTATCAATGAATCTCCATATAACGGGTACCAACTATCGTATGAGTATTTGTAAAAGTAAACAATAGTATAATTAGAAGCCACCCTCACAGTTTCAGCGATTCCTCTTACAAACTGATCATCAGTAACGTACTAAAACAAAAATTAATACAAAAAAAAATGTTATTTTCTAGTGAAAAAATGAGCAGAACAAATTTTAAGAAATATCTACTTTTTTAAAGAGATGACACTACAATATTTAAGCTGCTTCAATTTTGCAAGCTAAAACTAAGTTCATATTTTTTTTTAAATATGACATTCCGTATATTAATACATATTAATTAATTAATTAATTATTAATATATATTTATTAAATCTGCTTCTAATGTTTTTTCACACAGTTCGCGCATTCAACGATTAAGGTGTATATAAAAGATATAGTAAATTTTTTGTATATAAAAATATGCTTCATCTACTACTTAACTGTAGGTGATACAAAAAAAATGACTAAGAAAAGTTGTCTAACACCTGTTCAAAGATTTTGTAATACCTCAATGTATAGATAAATAATTGTTATTTAAAAATATTTTGTATTTTGTGGTTTATATGCGTTTGGCCTCATATGGGATTGCTCATATTTTATTACAATTTTACGTTTCCTCATTGGTTTCAACGATATAATAAACTTAAAGTCTAATGGACAGTGCAGATTAATGAACATTTAATATTTTGATGTGTGAAAATCATTGAAATTAAAAAAAACAATTACGTTGTTTTTTTTGTTCAATTTTTAAATAATTGACTTTCACTGAATAAAATCAATTACGCAGTAACCTATTTTTTTTCTCATAATTTTGAATCACTCAATATACCCACATATTTCTTTAATGCAAACTAAAAATGTTTACAATATTAAAGACAGGGACATGTTCAATATTTCATAGTCCAAAATATCTGATTTTGAATCATTTGCAATGTTCAAACTATTAATTTTAGACTCCAAATGTGGCAAATCATTAAAATCAGCTGAATGAGTAGATTTGAAAAATCCCATTCCATTTAAAAAAAAATTACTGAATGAAATAAGGACTAACCTGAGACAAATGTTTGTCTTCTACAAAAAGTATTGGCGTAGAGCCAAAGTAATGGTATTTAATTTGAGAAGCTACATTATTTAATTCTGTTTCATCTTGTATATTCAAATCTACTGGAACTAGTTCAGTAGGATCCAGGTCATACCTTTCAAGGTACAATCTGGCTACATTTAGAGCTAAAAACTAAAAATATTAAGTACCTAGAAAAATAATTATAAAAATATTGTATAACCAGGATAATAAAGTTCATTATATACCTTTTTGAAAGATATTTAGGAACTAATAAGACAGTTTTTAAGTTATTTATTCTCTTCTTTCTGTTTATTACTTGCTAATAGTAATGAAATAATAAAATCTAAATCATCCTTTTGAATAAAGAGAAAAATATATTTATTTTCTTCCCCTGGCATTTTTCTAAATCACACTTAATCAATATATCGATTCTAAATATGAACAGATAAATTATACTTATCTGTGGAAATTAAGATAAGTATAATTTATCTTTCCGTATTTATTATGGATAGTTTTCACAAAGTAAGAGTTGAAACAATTAATTTAATATACCGATTAATTATGAATTGTACACAAAGTGACTCGGATTCATATTGCAAACAAAATTTTTACTGAAACATGCTATATTCCATATTTACATATTAAGTGCATTATTATACTCGGCATATTTTAGAGTTGAACGCGCCACTCGCCAGAGACTTCCTTGGAAAAATAATTCTCTATTAAATGATCAATTAGATATATGCTAAATTATTTTAGTTTAACAATTGCCAAATTATAAAATCTTTTTTTGTAAATACCTCTGATTATAATAAAAAAAGCAGAAGATAGAGACAGTCAGTGGTTTTGTATGAAAGCTAATATTCGAAAAGAAAAATGACAGTTCTTAAGTTGTTTTCTAGAATGAGGCTTGCTTAACAGTATACATATGTTTATGTAGAGTTTGCAATTATTTTTGATTTTGCACCACTATACAATGAATAGAAATGGGAATATGACAAAAAAACCTTGTTATTTCTTATTATCAAAAAACTGCTTACCCTCCATAAACGCGTTAGACTCTTGTGAATTAAATCCCACAATAATTGGTATTCGATTGAAATTTCCAGTTTTCAAAAGTTCGTGACTTCTTCCAGTGATAACTGCTTCGGAACTTTCAACTTCAGTAGATGGGGCAAAATATATTCCATGTCGAATATTACGTACTAGTGACAGCTATAAAACAATGTTAATGAAGAAAATAATTAAATATTAGTGTTCAGTGAGATTTAACTAAGTTATTAATAAATATATAACTTACAACAATATTAAGTATCATAGAAATGAGTTGTAATACATTTGTATCAAATTTTCTTAGTTCGTCAACAACTTCTGTAGTATCATCAGTGTAGATGCCAAGCGTTTTAGCGATTGCCATCGTAACTTTTTTTGGGTTTCTAGCGTAAGCAAAAAAATTTAATGTAGTACCACTTTCCATAATAGCCTTATGAAATAAATCTAAAAAATAATTTTACCATATTTAATTTGATAATACATTTTTGTGGGGGTAGGAATGGCTGCTCGACCACAAGTACCGAAGTGCCGAAGAATCATTAAAAATAAGATTTTTCACGAATTTGCTCATACACTTTTATTTATTGTTTCGTATTTCAGTTACTCCAATGTTAATTGATTTTTTTTTATTTACTAAATTAAGGAAATATTATTTTTTATCTACCAAAATTAGTATCTCGTACTTTAACTACAGATTTAATTATTTGAACTCATGCACTTTAATTAAAAAAATTATCTCAAAGTTGTAGTCCTTGAACAATGTATCAATCATGGGTAGAACACGGCAAATGGAACAGTCGAAATCCAGTTCAAAGGTAATGTCAAAAACAGAAATGGGTCAAATGACTACAGTACGAATTTCGTAAGTAATACAACGCCATAAACTCACTGAGTGCTTCATAGTTCTGTTATCTCCACACAGTTCTAATACGAGGGATAATCGGATAAATTCGAAATCTGGCAACCCTGTTTGTTGGAATTAGATCGATACAAAAACTGTTAGTTTTCCGATTCTTAAATTTGTTTACCGTTTGTTCCCTGTCTGTCTAATGAGAGAGTTTACGAAGAGTATTAAAAATAGAATTAACGCAGGAGGACAAGATTGCTATAATTTATTATTATTTTTGTTCGTTTTATTCCAGTAATAAAATACGTCCGTATTAATTTTCTAAATTGGTGCTAAACCTTCATCAATAACGTCGGCATATCGCTGATTTCAAGAATTTAAATTTGGTCTTGTTTGACTTGAGGATCAGATAAGGGAAGAGCATTGATTAACATTAGTTGTTGCTAAAAATATTGATGTTGTACGTCGAATGATTGAAGAAGACCATCGACATACGACGAGATTCAGGTATCTTTGCTCATTTCTCTAACCTCCATGCATTCAATTTTGGATACTCACTTAGCCGCGAGGAAATTTTGTTCTCGGTGGATATCATATGATCTATTCATAACAAAAAAACCAGAACCTAACTGGTGCGAAACAATGCTGAAAAATATTTAACAACAGAAATTCCAAACACATTTATGATATTATTACTTGTGACGAAACGTGGATCTACTCCTAAAAACCAACAATCGAATCCTGCAAAATTTGTGTGGTCAAGAAGCAATTCAAAGAAAATGATCGGTCGCGTAATAGTAAATTTGAAGTGCGAAGTAATTTTTGGCTCATGGAGTATACTGTAAGGAAATTATACCTAGTCTTTAGTATTCGTAAAATTATTAGTTTATCTTTATTTCTTTGCTCCTGGTACATGCTTTAATTGCATCACAAAATTTTAATTGGTAAATGAATATATATCAATGTTTTGATTGATGGGTGGTAGATTAATATGTTCTACATTGTAAGACTTCTAAATCTATTTGGGATAAATTACGTTAGATACAAAATATAGACAATCACTGCCTCTAATTCTAATCTTTTTAATGGAATCTGAAACAGTTTAATTTCTATTTTTACTAAACAAGGTAGGTACAAAGAATGTATTGAACAGATTCATTTTTAGCACTACAGAATCGAGAGGTACATTTTCATGTAGTATCGAAGCCAACAAAATCTTGTGACAACTCAGAATGCGATGATTTTGAGTACTCCCTTCTAAGATCTCTAGATAGTGTTTCTCCAAAATGTTAGAAATAAATGTTTTTGAGTGAGACAAGCCAGAAACTTCTAGGTATCCACTATAGTAAGGTATTTCTCTTAGTTCATATACAGAATTGGGTAGTGCTCTTGGGAATGCTTGAGAATTTTTCAGGTTCTATACTAAGGAAACTCAATGCGATTTGCAGTTTCAAACTAGTTTCTTGTAGCTCAGAGCTTTAGAAACATGTTGTTTAATAGAATTCTAATCTCCAGAGTTCGATGGACAAGATTTTTTCTTAAAACAGTTTCTGGTGCCATAAACGTATGTATGCTCTGTGGTACACCGTTCACAGTCATGTCTTCCTACAGGCATGATGTTAAGTTTCTTCCCCACGTGTAGATTTCTGCAGCAGCTTTCGTCGCCACAATTTGTTATTTCCTTCACATGTTCGGAATCATGTCGTAATTATCCGCCAAACGTATAATTGTTTATCAGTAGACAAAATCTTGCATCCTCATTATCCATGAGAACAGAAAAATAAGTTAGATTTTGAAAGGATTTCCATCCATCAAGTAAATTCTCTAGCTTGGCTATCTAGGATTATACGTATGTGGGTATTTAATTTATTCCATAAATGATTTACACATTGTCCAACTTATTAAGCAATTTGTCTTTTTTGTGGGTATTCTCCATGTAATTTTTTAATGCTTAGAAGAAAATATACAAGAAACTTAAACGTAGAAACGATCAATTTAATAGTGCTGGAATTATATATTCATCTGGATAATAATATTATTGGTTATTAAGTTTATTTTTAAAACTAAAGTTTTTCTATTTTGATATTAACAATTTAGTTATAAACTGGATTATATAAAAATAAAATGAAATTGAGCTAATCTCCATGCTGCTATTACTGTGCTTCTTTAAAATATTATGCTCTTTTGAAAAAAAAAACAAATAACACCATCATATTGCTTAATTATATACAAATTATATTATTATTTTTTTTAGTTTTACTCACCTTTAGTTAAGTGACTTTGTAAAAGATATGAAATTGATGCACTTCCTGCACTTTCTCCGAAAACTGTTATGGACTCTGGGTTACCTCCGAAATATTTAATATTTTTCTTAACCCAAGTCAAAGCCAAAATTTGGTCTTTTAAACCATAATTTCCAGGGGAAGCTGAATCTTCTGTATTTAAAAAACCTATAATATAAGTAAAAAAATCGAAAAAGGAAAATTGGTCCTTTGGTTGTATGCGAATTAAATAGTCATACATTGTTTCGGTTTATTGGAATGAGGTCAATAAGATATATTGGGTGTTCAAATGTTTTTAATTATCGATATGCTACATAAATACAAAAGAAAGAGTTCAAAGAACATATGATTGGTTGATTCACACTCGCTAGTAATTCCGTAGATACCAATAATGTTTTTTGAACTCTGTTTTTTATATTTACGTCTTTTATTGTAACATGGAGATCATTTTATTATTCTGAGTATGACTTTATAACTGTCGAAACGTCGATAATAAATCCATTTAAACCTCCAAAATATTTTATTCATGTCAATCCAACAAACCCAAACAGTGAATATAGTGTAAGGTCACAAAAAACCATCAAGTTAGATATTCATGTTGATTTAGGTATATATTCTGCAGGATCCCTCTCATTTCCAAATGTGTAGGTTTTGAATAATTATGGCGATATAAAAAAGAAGAAGTAAAAGAATGTGTAAACTACCAAGGCATAATGAGCGTACCTAATGCCTAATAGTATTGGCAAGAAAAGAATAATTGAAACAAGGATAAATAAAAAGTTAGAACACTAGTTAGAGAAAACACAAAATGGTTTTAAGAGGTAGGTAAACATTCTTTACATGAATTTTAATTTTTGAACCGCCCTCTCATGATCTAAATGTAAGAGATGTTATATCATTGTTGTTGGCGTAATAGTTCAATCGACAATTTTTTTAAATATACATAAATAGGGTTCATGTGATACCTTATATGAAAATCTCCTAATCGTCTATTAAACGGTATAATTATTCGAATATATTTATTTCTACTCAGCAAAACGAAACTTTATTAAGCGAAATGAAATTATAATAAATGTTCAAACTGATAATATTCTGCAATAATTTAATGGAAAATTTTTCTCTAATGTTTTCGAGAACTTTAGGGGTTATTATAACAAGGTCAAATCTGGAGACAGGGATGGACATCCATTCGATGGATCCTCCTTTCCTATACACCTATCTTGGAAAACGTTAACCAAATTGGTTCATTCATCTATAGAGCAGTGTGGTGGAATGGTATATCATTTCTCTGTGGAAATAATCAATTAAGTTATGACAACGGATAATCTTGAAAAAATTCTAGATATTGAAAACCCAAAATGGTTTCGCAGAATTCCATTCTTCTATCAAAATCATCTTCTAATAGGTCTTAGACTAGATGTACTTTATGTGGATGCCACTTTTCTCTTTTTTAGTACTCTAACAATAGCTAATCGCACTGGATAATAATTTAGTTCACTCAACTGTGGTTATGGGGTTTTTCCGGAAACTCAAGTACCACATCAAGTTTTTTGGTTTCGGGAATTGATTTTGTACCACTTTTAAGGAGATCTTTAATACTGCCCGGTTGTTGACACTTTTTCTTAATTTTAGGAATTCATAAGTAAAATTTTGATTCCTTCGATTTGCTAAATTGTGCCGATATAAATATTTTTATAAAATTATATACGGTGTTTTATTCCCAGTAGCTCATCTTGGCATAATTTAATTCAATGAATGTGCAATTATTGTAGTATCATCGTACTTAACTAAATACATCTTTTTTTTTTCAAGAGCCCTCTATTTTTGAAAGAATGTGTCTATTCCATATAATTACATCATACTACAGTATGAACATATATTCAATAATTCAAGTAATCTGGAACAGAAAAAGGTTGTAAAAAGGATGTGTATCTTCTCAGTAATGTGTAGTAAAAAAAAATCACCCTGTAGAGATCCAAGTAAGAAGCATATCGATGCCTACAATATTTGTAAGTAGCTTTTTTGGATATCCAACCGAGTTATCGAGTTACCTTAAGATACCACAGCAAAAATTCACCCTATGTATCAATGCAATTTTTTCCCCTTACAAGATATGTAACTAATCGAAGTACTTCAAAGGAAGTTTTAAAGGTTATTAAAAATGTAAAAAAAAATATAAAAAATTGACTGATATATTTAAATAAATAATCTACGTATATCAAGTAGAATAACGTTTCTGTAATTAATAAAAAACCTTTGAGGTGCGTTGAGACATTTTTAGGTAACAATAAAAATAAATTTATAATTTTTTATTTATGAATACTCAAAAACAAGCAATAATAAATTAAAATTCATTTTTATTTAAAATATATACAGCTTACCAAATATACCAACCCTGTAATTAAACATTACTATTATAACGTTTTCTTCCAAGAAGTAGTCAGGACCAAACAATTTCTGGGATCCTTCACCGTAAATAAAATAACCACCGTAAAACCATACCATTACTGGTAATAATTGTAATGATTTATTAATCTAAAAAAAAAAGTCTATGTATACTCGTATATAAAATTGTATATTTATTGGTAAATCGTATTGGTAAATAGATGAACACAACTTCCGGAAAAAGTTAAGGACTCAACAAATTTTAAGGAAACATTTGGAAAACTTTCCTTTAATATGATATATACTTAAATTCTAGCAATGTTTTGGGAGTATTTTAGAATATACAAGCTGCGGAACAGCCAAATGAAATAAATTCAATAACTTCATGTTTTGGCACTTTTCAATGATATGCCGAAATATATTATTCGATTTTGATTATAACGGATTTTTATGGCATTATTGGTTGCACTAAAGGCTCATGTGACTTCTGTCGGTGACATTACGGATGCCAAGTGGCTCATGATTGGAAAGAGCATTCAAAGAGGAAATCATCGTGGATACATGAAATCTGGCTTTTCATCACATTCTGCAATTCCCCAATATCAGAACTAAATGGACTACCTGATTCTATTCGATAGCTCAGTAATACCAGCTATAGTTCCATGTTTCAATAGAATTACAAAAAGTAATATAAACAGAGAAAACCTCTTTTTGAAGAGAATCTGAGATAGGAAGCCAGCAAATCGTCCTCCAACCTGCCAGTAAATGGTATCGTCGTCAGCGATTTTGAAGTCATACTGGGCACAGTGGAACTCTTTGATCTTGGAAGATGGCTTACGTACTATATATAGATATTATGTCATATTTACGATGTAACATCTGGAGAACACACAAGAGGAAAGAAAACGTGGCAAAAAGTGCGTGACAGGTTCTACTGGGTGAACAAAATAAGGGATTAATGCAGAAGATGTATCAGCTCTATGGCGAGTAATGGACCACATCGTAAATATAGATCTAAGATGCATCAGTATAATGTGGGAAGATCATTCGAGAGAATCGCTGCGAACATACTAGGACCTCTACCAGAAAGCAATGCTGAAAATAAATATATCCTTATCGTAATGGACTACTTCTCCAAGTGGACATTAGCCTATCTAGTTCAGACTTCTGCGAATTTCTTTTTGGTCGTTAAGTTAGGCTGTCGTGCGACCTGGAATAATAATATATTATGTTACTAGGAGTAGAAGGCTAACATTATTTGTAGATCCTAGTGTGTTGTAAAGCCGGGGCTGTCCAAACTGGGCGAAACATATAATGAGCCCTTTACTCCGAGTGACATATACTATTTTTCTTCAAGCGTTAAAATCAAAAAGTAAGTAAAAATTAACAAAAAAAAAAAGAATATTAAACCAAAGAAAACTCTAAGTCTTCACTACAAAAACTTTAATTTAAAAAAGAGACAACTAATTTCGACTGTAACAAGTCATCATCAGGTCTAAAATACAAAAAAATAACAACTATAAGTGAAACAATCATAAACTTACCAAAAAAATTTTACAAAGCAGCAAAAAAATTACATCATTTGAAGAAATTAACATATCAAGTTCAAAAGGTAAAAATGCAAAGCATAAGCGTGATAATGAATTACAATATTAAAAACAAATAAGTGGCAAACGCCATGAGGGGAGGAGGAAAAACGAAGCCAGCAACTACTAGTTAAACTTAGTTTGGGGAAGTAAAACAATAGGGTAGAAAACCAATAAGGGTAGGTGGCCACACGTCTTACAACCAAAAAGGTAGAGACCTGTGTGAGGATCACCCTTAACAAAAAGGGAAGGTAACAAGAATCAGGGGAAAATATCCACAAAGTGGAAAACGGCAGCCAATCAGTTGCCCTCCATGTCTGACAATCAATATAAATGTGAGACGTGTATAAAGGCAGGGATCAGGGTATTCAGTGAGCTCAAAGCCCAATAGCATGAGGGAACGTGGAAAATCACACTGAAAAGAGGTGGAAAAAGGAAACCCACATAGAGTGGGAAAATATGAGTAAACATATACTCACGAGGAAGGGATCTGTCAAACAGGCACAATTAATATAATAAAGAATAAGACACATTAAGGCACTAGAGGTAAGCCCACAACAGTTAGTTCAATAAAATTAAAATGTCGGATATGTCCACTGTCAAAAACCGGAAAAAGGAGACAGGTGTAAACTACAAAAGAACAAACCAAAGTATTCGGGCCTAAATGTAACAGGCCACTAGGGATAATAAAGGAAAAATAAATTGATGAACCTACTAAGAAAAGGAACCCTCTAACCTAGAAGAGAATGTAACCTATTAAAACTATTGAGAAATTAAATAAACAAAAAAAACGGGGAAAAAGTAAAATAGTATTAAGTAAAATTAAGGTTGGTAAAAATATAATGTTTCTGAGTTAATTGTTGTTCATTGAGACAAAGGAAATTACTAGAAGAACAAGCGATGTGAATTTCAGCATATTCTGGAAGGTTTAATCTAACGCCTTTATTGCAATTAAGTCACTTTATTCCACAATTGCAATATTCAACACTCCCAGACGAGAACCAATTATTGTCCACCATGACCGACCAGCACTATTTGACGGAGATCCCGAAATCAGGAGCATTCTGGGAAGAGGCAGTGTAGCGTTTTTTGGTGGCACAGACCGACGTCGCTGCTGTAAGAACGTTGGATATGAAGATTTACAGAAAAATATTCAAATCCCTAACCTGCATTGACATTTTTGAAAATGTCCTAAATATTCTGATGAATGCCTAGAATTCTCTAAACCTTCGAGAACGCAAGAGAATGATTTAAATAGTCTGCTAATTTATATTTTTAGACAGTTTTCTGAAGTTTTCCTCTTAAACTCACATGAATATTACATTATTTTTTAATTTAGATACAGGTTAACACGGTTTTATATTGTTCTAGTAAATACTAAATTTTGTATTTTATGTGGTTTAATTAATTTCTTCATTTATGTTTAACACTGTATAAAATATGCTTTTCCCGACATTAATATATCTCCCCTATTTCGCTAATGTTTCTACAGCACTTACTACCGTAAATTTTATGCTTTTATTTTCAGTTTCTGATTAACGTTTTGCCGCTGATGTAGTGGTAGAAAATCAGTTTTTTTTAGAACGTCCCGCTATTTGGGATTTGTAGAAATTTGAATATGACTATTTTAAAAATTATTTTTTACTTTACCACTGGTGAGAAAACATTAATATATAAGCAGTCTTCAGATCCATCCAAAAATAGTTGTAAACATTTTGATTTTTCCTCTGTAGCATTTAAAACTCCTCTCCATTTCTTTGCCGGTAATGGAGTCTAAAATGGAAAATTAATTAATGATAATAAAATGAAAAGACGTAAATCTTATTAGAAGTGATACAATCGGTAGTTATTTTCATTACTGTAGTATAGAAAAGATTGCAAGGTATTCTTACTTAATTCTGTATATTGAAATTTTACTAGAAACGTCTGGATCCATATGCACGGTATAAAAAATGCCAAGAATAAAGACTAACCTCTAAAATGATATAAAAACTCATATTTTTAAACTCTCCAATTATAAATAACTTTACTTGTAGTCATTTAAATCGCAATATTAAGATAAACTAATATATAGAGCATGTAGAGTTTTAGACTACTTTTTTTCTTGTAAGTAATATAAATGGTTAAAATGTTGAAATATCCTAATTCATTCAGTTATCTATCCATTATCAATTATTTTCACGACGTTTTCATTAGTGTTGAATCTCTAATGGTCTAATATATAATTGTCTCCTAACGGTCACATTATCACATCAGATTAATGAAGGTCTAATAATGACATATAGGCTAAGTAAAATTAATAATTATACGTCAATTTTATCTTTCACTTGAACAAAGGTATTGGCGGACATTCTTTTGAGAAAAAAAATTATTGTAAATTTCAGTTCTATATTTTTTTCTTATTATATATTAAGGGTGATTTTTACAAGAGATAAGTAACCCTTTATGACATTTTTTGCTACTTTTTTTGAGTTCAAAGATGAGCGTGTGTGTTCGATAATGTACGGGAAAATATCAATCAGTAGTAAGTAACAAACGCTTAAAATTAATTAATTCTATTAATTATATACTACTTTAAATAGTTTATATAAAAAATATAAAAGAGTCAATACCTACAATAACTGATCCAAATGCCTTCCTTCTACTTGCACTTAGAAATATAACCGAATTTATTATTGAAAAATGACTATTTTGTGAATGAGAAATCATTAATATCTACCTTTTTTAAGAAAAAATCTCCACGAAATATTATTTTAATATATATTTTCCAAAAGGCTTGATAATAAAAAGATATATGTGGGTAACTCACCCCTTGAAAACCACCCTTGGTCAATTCAAAGAATCAAGACAAAATACTTAAATACCGTGTCTTTTAGTACAATAACTTACGTCCTAAAATTTGAATTTGTTATGGAACCCCTCTTAAAAGATATTCATGAAAAAACAATTATCGTTAACTACTTTCTAGGGGTTGTTTCACCATACTAAGCGGTTTTGGACATTAAACATGGAATACTTATTTTTAGGTGTTCTCTTAACCCTAGAAGAATTGCTCGACAATCATGGTCCCCTTTATATATTAAAATGAAAATAATATGCTTGAATAGAACTCTTAAAATTGTATCGACAGCTAGCACGCTTTTTTTTATATGGCAAGTTACTTTACAACTAATCATAATTTAGAAATATGTATCTAGTCATTTAGTGTCAATTTATATAGGATGATTCAAAAGTCTACTATCTAACTTATACCACTTTTTACTCTTATAAAATAATAAATATTTGCAAATACCTTCGTATTCAAAAGTTTATCATTTTCAGTCTACTGGTCGTGGAAGAAAAATAAATATAGTTTTTTCGATATAGTCAAAATCAAAACACTTTTTTCATGAAAATATTTTAGTGTTCTGCTATTGAACTATCAAAAATGAATTGTTTTTAGTTATTTCATAATAAATAAGTGCCTGCGAATGCATGTTTTAAATGTTCTGTCTGTTTCCAACAGTTTTTTGTACACTTTTATCCAATATTTAAACAAAATTAGAAAAGGATTAAAAATGTGACATTTAGCCAATAAATACAGTTCCCGATTCCATGTAGCACGGAGCTGGAAAAAATTATTAAAGTATTTTTCCATGAAAATTTAATATATGTAATTTTATGAATAATATGTTTCTCAACACAGAACCATTTTCACTAACCTCAGTAAGCAAAATTAAGAAACTAACCCCCTAAAGGTAGTAAGAGACATTTGACAGAAAACAAAAACTAGGTGTTCTACTATTTCATTTCAAGATAATAACCTCCTCATAGAATACCGAATTAGATAATAACATTAACATTAACCATTCAAGAGATCTTAAAATGCTAATAAAGAAAAAAGAGCATCCTTACAAAGTTAATTTGATTTAGGGACTACAGACGACTTTGATAAACGAGTTGAATTTTGCGAAATTTAAAAAAAATCTAACCCGGTATCTGAAGTTTTTTTAAAAAAGTTCTTTTTTTAGAGTGTATTCTGTATTCATTCTAATATCTTCAGACTTATCGGCGTTGCACAATTTAAAATCCAGATTGGATGCGGACTTCAACTCAAAAACACTAAGAATGTTTGGGGCGAAATAATTGATCATAAGATTATACGATCATACATTTTATAATTTGTGTAAGATTATTTGGTCTGAACTATATTGACAGAAATGTTTTAAACAAGATGGTGTGACTACTCGAACAAAATCTTTCAAAATCAGCGAATAGGGCAAAAATAATTGATTGAACTGTTGCCTAGGTTTCCAGATCTAACCCCCCAAGAGTTTTTTTTACCATAGATGAACTATAAGAAAGTATACGAATAAGGATAACATAAATAACTCCGAAAGTTATAGATAAAGTACACAGCACCGTGTTTTTAAAGTTTTATAAGTAATGACACTCACGTATTAGTAAGTAGAACTCAATTATCAGTTTTTTATATACAGAGTGGGCCACAGAAAACAGTCCATCCCGATATTTGGCAGTATTCATTAAATTTTAAGGAAATGCTGAAACACGTCGATTTTTGTTCTAAGGGAAACACATTTTTACGATACATACATATGCCATTTGTCAACCCCCTCCTTCCACTTCTCCAACCCCTTAATTTTAAATAGTGAATATATCATGTGTGTCACGTCATTAGAAAGGCATTTTCCCAGCCAGTTTCCTGTAGTAGTATTAAAATTGTTAAAATTATATTTTTTTCATTTTTTTATAGTTGTAATCAAAATAATTTATAATAACGTTTCACGAAAATCTGAATTTTTGCTAAATTAGATTTTTTTACAAAAAGTAAAGTACATAACTGAAGCTATAAACATTTTACATGCTTAATGTATGAACTGTTCCCACTCACAAAAATGCTGCTTACAGCTCGCGTTATTTAATTATAGTATTACTTACTCTAAATCGTAGATTCCCTATCGGTGGTTGGGCATATGGGATGCCTTGGAAGGCGTAATATGTTTTTTTCCCTTCAACTGTCGACGCAGCTCGACCAAGTATACGCCCGTTTGGGATTCGAACCACAATATTTTTCTGGAAACAATAAAATTTGTAATTTTTGTTACATATAAATAATAAATATATTAATACACCTGTCCTAAAATCAGACTCGTGTTGTAAAACAGACTTAAAAATAATATTTTTGTATTCATGATCCCACGATCATGCGGTCAGTATAAAGAAAATTTTAGTAAGGCAAAGACAATTACATTTTCTTTAAATTTTAATATAAAATAACACCAGAGACGTATATAAAAAATATTATTACAGGTCAACAAAAAAAACTAAAATTAATGAACCTAGATCTATGACAACAATTATATATTTTAATAAGTACATTATTTCAAATTTATTGTATTTTCTTCACTATCATTATAAAACAAACTAGAAAATAAAGGAATCTCTAATTTACATGTTAAATTAAGAAATGTTTATATCCTTAATCAATACAATTCCGGGTCTACACAGTAAGGGCCCTAAGGTAACAACACCAAGGGTATATTTATAGGAAGTTTAGCGAAATTGGAAATAAACAAGTATTCAGTGTTATATTATTCAAAAATGAAACCAATATCTGTAATATTAGTACATAAATTGAAAAATTGGTAATCTATCTCTTAAGACCGTGATGAAAATGATTTTCATTACTGACGATAAAGTTGAGATTTTTTCTCCACAATTCTTTCCATAGGTAGATTATATATATATATATATATACTTATCTTGAAAAAAAACAGACTGCCATTAGCTAAGAATAAAAAAACATTCTAAAAGAAAATCTAATTTGCCGGTAAACAATTATTATTTTAGTTATTATATTTTTTTTAGTTCCTCGTAACGACACTGTAATGTAAATGTGCATTTATATGTATTTTTATTGATAACAAATTTAAGGTTAAACAACTTAATTTTATATATTCTGATATACAAAAATATAGGCCGATAAGGTTTACTAGGTAATTTTATTTAAATATCTGTAAAATAATTTTATATTGGGGTTAATAATCTACTAATCTATTTATGGAAACGTATCAAGAGTACTTTTTTGCGAAAAAAGGCCAGGGAGTCTTATTATTTTTTTTTAATACTTAATATGTATTTAAAAAAATATGACAAAATCAATGTGATTTATCGCAAAAAACTATTCCTTAATCAGAAGAGGTGAAATGACCACTAACATAAAATTAAGTATCTATATGCAAAGCTTCTGTCTAGAATTTGAATTTTTTTTTGCATGTTTGGAAGCCCGTGTCTCTCTTATTATTCAGCTTTCGAAAAAAGAGTATATAAAAAGGTATCGTTATTTTTAGAAGAACTATCAACCCTAAAAATATTGCTGGACAATCTTGGACCATATAAAACCCTATATTCATACTAAGAGTATATTTTAATCAATGGAAAGATCGCCAACTTCCAGGTTTATAAAAAAGATATAAAAATAAAAATTTTAAATGGAATGTCCCGTACAACACTGGTCGGCAACCTATGAACCGCGGGTCATATAATGACCCATATAACTTCAAGTAACCCACTTGAGGACTGAAAATAAAGTATGTTATAAAAAATTAATTACAAAAATAATAAAAATTCGCGAAAATAAATAAGTAGAATAATATTTATGCTAAGAAAATGTTTATAAATGAAATTAATTCAATAAAGTTTTTTTAATAAAAAGTATAATTACAATTTCAAATTTTTATGTTTAAATTTAAAAGCGTCATATTATTTTTTAAACAATAAAATTTTTATGACGCTTTATTAAAAGACAGTTTTTAAACAAAAATACCTGTGACCCGAAATATTTTTTTATTATTTATATGTTAGTTGATTTTGACCCGTAGCCAAAATAGGTTGCCGATCCATGCTATACAGTTTGGCTTATCAACTATTTTGGTGGAGAAAAACTATTTTTTCCAAAACCTTTTTCCAACATTGTTTAAACGAATCTGAATAGTGCCCAGTAATAACAACTGAGAAGATATAATTATTAAAACGGATGAACTTAAAGAACTTAAAATGATTTTTAGTTTTAATTTTGATAAAAAATATTTGGAAATTATTTAAAATTAATTTGAATTTGCAACCCTATAATATGACCGTAAAATATTTAATCATAAAAACATCTCCAAAATAAATGTATATAATGACATTGTCATTTTGTTTGTGTCACTTACGCTTGTTTTAGTTTGATTCACGTAATTTATTATTTATGAGAAAAAATAAAGGATTGTACCTTTTTATTTTACATTTTGAAAAACATTAATTAATATCTCTTTTGAGGGCATTCTTGCAAAAGTTTTCGAAAAATTCTTACCCATAGGTCCCTCCTCTAAAAAGCGCTTCTAATTCTAAAGGTTCGACTACGTTTTTCCTACTTTATCTGATAGCGTTTACTGGGTGTTTAGGTACTAATAAAGAAGGCAGGTCATGCATGAATTTTCATAACTTACAACATATTTTAAGGATAAAACTAATAGGTATGAATGATTTAGTTTAGTACGGAAAAAGCGAAAATGGATTTTTTGGGAAGAAAATCTATGTTTTGCATTATTTAACAAAAATTTCTACATCTCGCAAATAAAGACTTTTTCGGCCACACTGAATTATTCACATTATTATTTTTAAATATTATAATTTCTGTACGTGCAGTTTTAGAGATAAAAATTCATTCAGATAATTTTATAGCATCTTCTTGAATTTGGGAGTCATTGCACCCTCTGTTTCATTATTTACAATGACTTGCAAATGAGACTCCCACCAAATATAATTTTTCTATGGGCGTTTTAAAAAAATAATTCTGACATGTAATTTTTAATTCTGTTGTGTATTTGTTTACGCTGTTTTATATCTATCTGTGTATTTATTCTAACCCCCTATAACATAAGCATGCCTGTTTTGATCTGTACCAAATAACATAATTTTTTATATCCCGTTTTACAAATAATAATTAAATTAAAATCAGCATAACACAAAAAATATTTGAAAACTTTGAGTGCATCCGCAAATTTGAGCATGTCGCCACTTACCGATGTATTATTATGCACTTTCTTGGAATAAATTCGTTTAATGTAAAAGTCTCAATTTTAATTTAATTATGTAAAATACCAAATTTATCTTATGTTTGCAGGGTATTCATTAAAATCACTAAAATAATATATTATGTTACTATGTCAGCAAATGGTAATAGACTTAACAAACTATTTTGAATGCGAACGTCAAAATGGAGGTTCATTACTTCCATTTACTGCTGTAAGAGATGTAAGTATACAGTTTTGATTCAAGATTAATTACATATCATGAAATTTCAAATTTGATAACTACTTTTACATTTCAAACATAAAATAAACTAACACAAATGTACAATACAGTATTCATTAAAAGGAATCATTGTCACAGTATTATATTTAAGTGATGGAAAAAAACTGAGACATGACAACTCCGCAATTCTTTTCCTTGTGACGTCATTTCAACTTTATCGTGAAAGCCTTTAGGAGTAGAAGGCTATAATGAACCTTCTACTCCGAGTAAGATATACTATTTTTTCGTCAAGCGTTAAAATCAAAAACTAAATATAAATAAGATTATATAAATTAGCTTTTTTGAACTGTTATCTAGCGTTTTTAAATTTTACTGTGTTGTGTTGCCTATCTCTGACCAGTCTGGTAATTTTAAAAATAATGGGTTGGCGACACTGTCAATGACATTATTCTGCTTATAATTTTTCTAATTGTTGTAACCGTTGTAAAAAAATGATTGTTTCTTTAATAAATGAAAATACTGTAAAATGGTTATTGATTTACAAATAAGAAGGCCATCGAGTACAACCGTTATAGAAATATTTCCTATGTGGCTAATTAAAAATAAATAACATAATAAATAGAATACGCTGTTAATTTAATTGTCAGATGAGAAATGACAAGTAATGTTTTGTGTTCCATGAAATCTTCGATTTGAAATAAAAATATTATTACAATATATTTATTAAATGTGCAGTTTGGTAAAGTGGAAAAATACTCAACGCTAAATATCAAAATGACAGTTCTAATTAATCAAGACAGATAGATGTCTTTTGTTTGATTCCTTCATATGGTTACTTTTTGTACTAGTAATAAAATGAAAAATATTTTTTAATATTAATACAATAATAGGCTATTTCTACAAAACGTGTTACGTGATATAATGTACCGTGTTATTATATGCTTGAAGAAAAAAATATATTTTTTTCATTTTTCTTACAATAAATACACGAAAAATGTCAGACGCTTCAAAATAGATTATTTTTAGAATGTTATGGTATACAACGCTCTAAAATGTTAATTATTTGTTTTTTATTACGAAAACTTTTTTTACAAATGTAATTATTTATTAATGTGTAAATTAAATTATTATGCCTTAAATCATATCTAGAAATGCGGCAGTAGTAACCGAAAAGTGCTCTATTTGCATATATTGAATATGTTTTCATTATTAAATAAGTTTTTCTGGGAAAGTAAATTAAATTTGCCAAACAGAGAGGAAGATTTTTAGTATAGTCCGAATTGAACCCACCCAGATCCAATAAAACAAATTTAGACAAATTTGTTATTAGTTTTTCAACAACTTTCGTAATATCTCGGAAATGATTAGATATATAATTTATTCTTATATACTGTCAATAACTACATTTAAACGTCGCTGTAATGGAATCTCATAAAGTATAAAAAAAATACAATTTAAATTCGTACAAGCAACCGTTTGAAAATAATTAGAAACCGAACTTTGGAACCGCTGGTCACCAATTTAACAAAGGCCCACACCCCTCGTACTAGCGTCCTATTCCTCCTCCTTCTGTACAGTGAAGGAAGAGAGAGAAGGAACAATGAAGAATCGTCGTTAGAATTTGCATGGCCCTATCTCCTGATATATGGCTTGGCGGCGTAGGGCCTTATCTGCACTGTCCACCCCGGCCTGGACCGTCGCTCTACCAAGTGCTAAAGTTTAATTTATAGTAGCCGCACTGCATTGTCACGTCTTACAGATGACTGAGGCCAGTTCCTGCTGTCGACTCAAACGGCTTTCTACAAGGCACCAGGAACGACGACGCAACTTTCTGATACCCGGCTGCGTTACAGGAGCGTGTATGGTAATTTCAGGGGAGTTAAACGATCCAAATATGCAAAAAGTCATGATTTACTATCACAATGAGGGGGATATTTATTTATAAGTTTATGAACAGTATTTTCCACTTTAGAGTCTGTTATAAGAACACTCGAACTAATTGCGACTGCTGAATATCACAAAGTTACAAAAGTAATGTATCAAGAACATTATTCATAAATTTAACAACTTCCGTATAAGAAAATAAATGGATTTTAGGAAACTTTTATTTAGAAATGTATATAGTGATTTTAAAATATAACCTAAAATGACTATTAAATTATTCAATAAAAGGTAAGTTTAATTATTGCTTACGTAAATAAATCAGTCAATATTAATAGGCGAAAAATTAAGCAACTTGAGATTTATTATAAAAAACTGATACGCAGATCAGTGCTCAATTTACAGGTTTTAAATGAATGTAACTTTTTTAGAAAGCAATATTTTCAACAAATGACGTCTTAAATAATATTTATTATTTTGGATTTGAAAAATTAAAACGGTACATGTTTACATTTTATTAAAATACGATATTTGCTACCAGAGCACCGATATTATACAACTTCATCTAATCCTTATCTGTTTTAAAATTTATACTGCAACTTGCAAATGGTTTACCTCAATGCATCATTACCGATTTATATATTGCTAATAATTGCCCAGCCGCTTACTTGTAACAGATCCGTATTAACAATCATTTGAAGAAAGAGACTCTAGTACTAGTACATCTTTTTTTTTGACTGTCCTGTTTACAAGGGACTCGGAGATGGAAACTTATCTGTATCTGTATCTGTAAGAAAAGAAACTTCATTAAGCTCTCCTTCTGTTTAATAACAACATTAAAATTACTTTCGTTTACATTTAACGAATATTTTTTATGTCTCTCTATCTTTTCGTTCTCCAGTCTCTACTTCAAATCAACAATGTATAATTTTTTTTCTTCGTTTCTTTATTTAATTACATATATAATTTTATTTATTTGTTTGTATAGATTTATTTAACAGGCAAGGAATTTATTCATTTGTGTTCAATTGCTCCATTTTCATTAAACTTAAACTATTGTTATGAAAACTGTACAGATTTTAGAAACAGTAGATATTAATAAAAAATAATAATTCAACTGAACAAGTAAGAGTATATTTTAAGTAATCTTCTAAGGTTGATTTGAAGTCGATTTTAAACTGTCTACTCGTACGGTATAATCTTGAAGTTAATAGTCAAATTATTAGAGTGACCTGACAAATGCTAAAAGAAGTAAGATTTGGGTAAACAAGAAAAACTTTTAATAATTCGTCAGATTTTATACTATAATTATATTATTATTCAAAAAGAAGCAAAAGTAATTACAGAAATAATTAACTTTCAGAATGCATTTGGCGGTATCGAATTTTGTGATTCCATTTCATTATTGAATTTAAATATCCAAATATCTAATCTAATCAGCACTATATGGTGCATAATACAAAAAGGTTCAGAAATTATTCTAATTTTTCCGACTCGTAATTTAAACGGCTTTCATGACTTTTCGATTAATGTTTATTCTCTGATCGTTTTATATATTTACGCAAATATGAATTGATAAAATTCTACTAGGACCGCAAAAAAAGGGCACGGTCATCACAAATACTAAAAGCGATATTAAGGAAAGGAGAGTTTTCAAAGAAATTTACCAACCATAACAATTAAAAGAAAAATCTACAATATACCGAAAAAAAAACAAAAAAGAAACATTTATCACCGATAAAAAAAGGCTATTTCCGACATCATCTTAATTCAAAATATTTTAATGTGTAGATTACACAAGAGCCATAAAAACAATACCAATTATCAGTTCAATTAATATTCTTGATTTTAATTGGCAATATTTCTTCTACCAATAATCCAGGCTCACTCTACTAAGAGTTTTTCTTCATCACGTAAATCACTTCCCATTGAGAATCGAATTTTTTCCATGGAGAAAGAAAAAGTTAGTAACCATTCCTAAATATAATGTAAAGGTAATCCAACGAGGACATATTAAAATAAGGAAGCGTTGAACAGTATTAAAAAAACCTACTTCAATTGAAAAACAACCTAAAAAAGTCAGCTGCCACAAATCAAACAAAAAACGCACAACAAAAACTAGAAAACTGCTTTTACGAAGTATCGAGTTAAGGTTCAGGGAACATCGCATTAATACCGAACAAGAAACCAATAATCATACGAATCAAGATTCTCCCAATGAAAATTAACACCTCTGACCCATTTTAAATGGTCTCGAGATTTGTTTGTCTATGACTTAGTCAATCGAAGATGATTACAGATTTAACATAAATCATCGTAAATATTATAAACCCCAAGATACTGGACTTCCGAAGAAATAATGAAATTTCAACATTGTCTACTATAACTTCAAACAGAAGTTTCAACAACCAACATCACATTAGAGGTACTTAGATCTCAACAGAAATAAGAATAATTGCAGTGCCTATTCACAGCGTTGTTTAAATGATTTTTGTTTTGATGTTTATTTTAATATTAATATAAAAAAATATCGCAAAACTTCAGCTTTTGTATTACCCAAGGATAAATGTTTTATAACTATTTAGTTTATAGAAAATAACAATTTTTAAACAATTACAATATAATCTAAACAAGCCTAATGTACAAGGATTACATATAAAAAAAGCTCTACTAATTTTAAATCTGCAAATTATATTACATTAAATGTATGTTTATCAGAACGATTATGTCGTATTTAAACTGTGACTTGTGATTTGTCTATAAAACACAGTTTGTAGATTGTAGAAACTTTGTATATTAAACTTATTAAGAACAAAAAGTGAAAAATCAATATATCCTTGCTGGGTTTAATTGCTTTCTTTAGTAGGCCCATTCTACTTTTTAACTGTTTCCAACATTTATAGGAAGAAGGAGCCTTTATACCAATTTGAAAACAAATACATTTTTTCACAAAAACAATCATATCCTGCAAAATGATCAAACCCTATCAGAAATCTAAGTGCTGTGAGTCCAAACCTGCAAAAGCGTAATCTAATGGTGCTGGTGTATGCGAAAGGAGACGTCCAGTTCGTGGCGCACGTGTCACGTGCCATGTGAATCGCGAAACGAAGCGTTATCATCTAGAATCTAGACAGAAGAAACCTTAGGATGTAAGTAAGTCGCAACATAACAAGTGATTTTGTACTTGAAACATCTAATAGCGAACATATAATTTATGTAAGAATATTATTAAAAAATGTACGGAACGTAAATTGACCCTGTAACATAGGTGAGAGGAACACCGTTAGCCATATCTTTATTTAAAAATGGGTTTAAATTAAATTTAGGGTACATCAAATTCAAGTTCTGATACAATTCAGTTTTAGTAAAAGTGACCCGCAACCTGTTAACGGGTTACATACATCTTAGCATATTTTTTAACCACGAAATAAAATGTATAGCATATAAAAGTGATACTTCACGCTTTCATTTGTCAAAGTGCGACCCATGAAAAAGGAATATTCTTTGAGAACGTAAATTAGTGCCCAAATATATCAATTTTGTGATATTCGCCTATTATAAAATAACTCATTTTTTGAAAATTAAATATTCTCACAATAATTATTAGAGACTTCTTGTTCATGTTCAATTTATCACATCAGCCATCTGATGTGTATTTAGTATAAATATTTGTTTATGTCATAAGACTCATAAGAATAAGAATAAGTGTTAATGCGTCATTTGCATCAAATCAAAAGTAGTAATTGTTCGTCTCTTTTTGAAAAATTTATAGAAGCAAAGTGAAGAATATAATAATAATTTTATTCAAGTGCTCTAAAAAAACACAGAAACCATTTCAAGATTTCTACTGATAGTAAATACGACAATAAGCATATAAATCTGTTCGAGAATTTACATTCAGTGATCAGTGATTAAGTTAAATTAATTAATAGTATTAATATTTATGTAACTTAGTCTTATGTTTTATGTAATTTAGTTTTATGAAGGTAGTAAATTTTAAATTATTATTGTTTTAAGTTTCAATTTCTTTAGTTTTTTATCCATGTCTTAATACAATATACATACCTGTTTGTAATTAGTTTGTAATAAGAGTTGGGGTAATTGTTGCAACTTTACCCTTTCATCTTCTGACCACAAATTCAAAACTTAAGGAGATATATAGATGATGAAACGAAATTAAATAATAGTTTTGTTTTTCATTGATTGCCACAGGAATTGTCTTTGAAATGATTTACTTGAATCATTTGAATAATATAGGAAGGGTATTGAGTTTGCTTCTGCTGTAACACATTTTCTTTTTGTTTCAATTCCTACTACTTTTGATTTGATACTTGTCACTTAAATTCTTCTTTTTGAATATACCGAACCTAAAACCGGTTGTCAGTAAATAAAAAATGTCTTGTTTCATAATTGTTTTTTTTTGAAAATATATCCATTTTTTAGAATATTTTGCTATTAGTTAAACTGATATTGTGGACCAACCATTCATGTTAATCTGATATACAGGGTGGCCAAACGAAAACGAAACAAAGCCATTATCAGAAACATTATCCTAAACTGTTCCACACATACTCATCTCCGAACTTAAACTGTAAAAGTGATTAAATAGAATTAATCCTATGACTATTAAAAATGTTTCTATATTTTATCATTCTAATAATTTCATTCAGATCTTTATCGGGCGAGAGAACATATTTCTGGCTGACCAAATTTCAAGTGAATTGTATGCTCTTTAAATCTAATTTGTACAGATCTTCTGATTCGGACGATATATTTTTCTCGGAATCGAAATAATTTATTTCGTATATATTTTCGTCAACTTATTTTTATTATCTTTCTATCTGTGGTAAAAAATTGATATTTTTCAACACTTTTATTAGCATGGTATCTTCTGGCAAAATGGCAACTTTAGCATTATCGATGATTTATACGTCGCTTGTGTTTAATAGGTACAGCATACAATACAATACAATATACTTTATTTTTACTTTTTTAATTCTCTTAGCTTGAAGTATTCAACGTCTTGTGTATCCCGAAGAAGATGCTATTTATGTAGGGAAAAGGATATTTACTGCCTGGTAATATCTAAAAGACTTGATTATCTTTCAGTGATCATCTTATAATGTCGTTAATAGGATGCACTTGATGTTGAGCGGAATATTTCTCTCTAAAACCAATCTGAATCAGGTAACAAGTTGTTAATTTCTATTGATCTATTCAATCTTTTAATGAATAATTTCTCGAAGAGTTTGTAATAGAGAAGTATACATGGTTTAACATCTAAATTTTCAACTTACGGTAAATAGAGCCATTAGAAAGTTTCGTTTGGACAACAAATAGTGCTGAAAAAGTTTTTGGATTTATTTTCTTATATAGATTATATTTCAAAATAAGAAATTACTATCGAGAGTTTTATTATGAAAAAATTAAAAAAATTTCACTTAATTATATTTTTCCATTTTTCTGTGGGTGTAGGAAAAGTATGACTAATAACGAACTATAAACACTTTATAAACTTATAGAACTGCAGCATTATTTCTCAGAAGAAAATATTGTTTTTAGCTCATTTTATGTTTAACATATTTTGATATGAATAAAAATGGGTTTTTATCGTTTTGAGGTAAGCCACGTTATTTTTCGAATTCTCGTACACGTCTCGTTTAAGTTAAACATCCGAGACTCGAATAGCTACTTAAAAGTTCCCGAAGTGATAGGAGCTTATTCCCTGCTGAGTGTTCAGTGCCAATGTTCCTGCTTACTGCTGAACCAGAACGGACACTGATTTTGCACTTTCACCTTTCTGGTTTTGCTGATATAAAATATTTTTCAATCGTAACAACTACTTTTTCTTTATTTTAAAATGACAAATGCAATCGCGAACATAACTTACCTATTAACGATGTGAAGATATAAAATTTAACCACAAAATATCATTTTTTATGTTAAAGTAATGTATTAAGTAAAATACTAAATAAATTACATATCATTCTAAAAATCTGCATGAAGTATAAATTGCCCAATTTTGCTTAATATCAAATTTAAAGAAACACTGCTATGCATTATGAATATTAATAAAATTACAAAAAACTTATTTTGGGAATCAATTTAAAATTTCATATTGTCAATGAACTGGTGGCGTGTATGTTTTTTAAATATAATGTATGATACATATTGTATAACAAAACTCAATTAGATTAAAAAATCACAAAACTACTGCCTCATACATTACTCAGTAAAGAAATTTACTAAAAAGTCTTTTCAATATACGTAAATCTAGTGTTTGGAAAAATTATATCTTATACATCTTCATCTTACATTTTCTATAAAATTATACCGATCTAATAAATTCTAGTTCAAAAATATAGCATTAGAATGGTGCCTTAGAAAACATGTTAAATTATATACTATTTTATAAAAATAAGAAACATTTCTAAGTTCCGATCATTAGAAAATAACTGAACTTTGGTACCTCCGAGTAAAAATACCCAAGATTTTAATATGGTAACTCAAAATAAAAAAAATAAAAATATATTTAAAGAGCAGGCAAATAATTCTAGTTGATGTATTTCAACTAATATTGAGAAAAAATCTTTAAGATATAATTTGACAACGTAGGTTCTAGTTTTACACGACTTCTTTCTTGAAAGAAGAGCAATTTTAAACATAAATATATATGTTTATATAATTAAGAATTTATATATATATATATATATATATATATATATGTATTGGTCAATACTTTTAGCTATCAGCATAAGATAATGTGTTATACCAGAAGTATACTTTGCAATTTAGTTAATAAAGTATAAACATACCTATCTTTTTTTATTTACCCATCACTAATTTTACGTGAATAAATATATGTATAAATTGAAAATATGAAACGATCTTCGAACAATAATAATAAAGTTATCGTGCCTCACATTCTGTTTCAGAAGACTTGTTATCTGATTCCAAAGAAATTAAAACAGGTTCTGTAGAGATATCAATTATGTTATCAAGTTCTCACATTATTTTTTTATTTTCTGTAATAAGATTAATACAATTTTGCCAATTCTCAGAGCTTATTTCAGATATTGACATATAGAATACATTTTTAACGTCTGGTAATTTACCAGTCGTTTTATCTCTAGCAATGAGGTCATTTCAATTCTATTGGATTAAGCTCTCAGTGGTAGGATGGTAAGCGAAGAATTTCAATTTTTCGTTTTTATCATTATTCTCAGTAATGTACCTGTTGTAATTTTGGTTATGTCTCTTGACAATGGTTAACAATTCTGCTTTCAACAGTGTGTCATCAATATATTTTTAGAACCTTGTTGCAATTTTGTTTTTCTTCCATTTAGTGGTTTTCAAACACATTCCCATTCATTTCTTCGTGATAATCAACGGCCTTTTTTGAATTAAATAAAAGTAAACGACCCCCAGGAAAACCGTATATACTAACTATATGAGAAACAATTATTCTTACACCTTTACCTGTAGGTTTCTTAATACCAGTAGTAAATCCTTGTAAAAACGCTTCTTGAGATGAGTTTATATTTTTTATTTTATCAGCATCGTCAGTTATAACTTGTAAAACTGATTCTAACGCTGGTATTTGTTTGTTCAGAAAAAATGAATGAACAAGCTTTGGTTGGGTTATTTCACGTGATTTTTCCCCCTTTAAAACTTTATATGTCGTATATTTTCCATATTTCATTCTTTTAGATGACATTTCAACTACGTTTTCAACAGTATTTAAATGATTATGTTTTATGGAAAACAGTTGTAGACAATTTCGTTGAGTGACAAATGGTCCAGTTTTAATTTTTTCACTGGAGAATACTTACCAAGTTTTTCAGTCACTACTATTTTTCACGTTTAACAAATAAGTAAATAACTGAATTTCTACAAAGTTGAAATTTCTTAAAATAAAATATCAATTACTGGTTAATTAAAAATAGTTATCCCTTTCTATAAAGGTGACGGCTGTGACCTGCGTTAATGCTATTAGATTCTCTGCTGTAGCAATGAATGATAGTATAATAATAGAAAGTCCTAGAAATGTTTGAAGTTTTGTACTGAAGTCGTCGAAAACGATTTAAAATCAGTTACCATACTATGATTTATATACTAAATTTAAGAATTGTCACAAAACATTTCTGAGAATGTAATCTCTTTTAATGTATACAAGAAGTATAGTACCAGAAAGAGAAAAATTGTCATAATAATCAAATAAATAAAATTTAGTATGGCTGCCGTTTGTTATTAATTCTTAGTAGAGGTAAAACAAAACCAAGTTTCTTTGAAATAACAACATTGTAAAATCAAATAGATAAATAAATCTTATACTTAGGTACTTCCAAAAAAAATTTCAATGTTTTTCAATTTTCAATTTTTATAGTGGCTGAAAAACTTATTAACCGTGATAGATTCAAATAAATATTATTTCAGGCAGTAATATTAGTATGTTCTATATTTTTAATACCACTAAAAACTAAATTTCGTGAATAGTTGTAGATAAATTATTGTAATTGGTATGAAAATAATAGCTATATAACACTTGTGTACCAATCAGCTTCATGTATTATAAGCTCTTTAAGAATGTAATATTATTTATTCTATTAAATATATAGATTCATATTATTTATAATTAGCATCTAGCAATAAATTTTTGAGTATGTATCGACTTTTAGAATGTTCAGTGTTTGAACATAACTTCGTGAAATCGATGGTGTTTCCATGTGTAAGAAGGTTTTGGGGCCGGTCCACCCCTGTACATCCATCTGTGACGGCGAGCTTAGCAAGAGACCAAAAGCAAGCAAGAGCGAGTAAAGTTAAGGGGGTAGCGCGGAGGGAAAGGAAATGTAAAGTAGGCTGGTGGACCTGGGTCCAGCGAGGCTGCCCTGAGGTATTGATCTAGAGGCCTAGGAAGGGTGTGAGTGTGTGTGTGCTGACACGCATTCTCACCCCCTTACGTTTCCCTCCTTCAGGTCTTACCGGACCCGTATGTAACACTATCTCATTGTCTCATAGTGTTTTGGTGGAGGAGCCCGTGGAATTTACCTTGGTGAGATTAAAAGCGGCCGCGGAGGGAAACTTCGACGCACACGATCCGGAAGGAGTTTGTTGTTAGGCACGAACTTCTACGGATGGTCACGGTGGATATGTATTACACGAATTTGGAAGGCTGGGCTATATTTCGATAATTCACTTAGAAATTCCTCTTCTAATCAAGTTACTAGAACTCTCCAAAATCTAATATTAATCTGCATAATTTGCACATTTTTAGTGAAATATAATTTTATTCGAAATTGTTGATTAAGATCGCATTAACTTAATTAGAATTACTGTACAATGGAACTTAACAATTCTTAGTTTTAAATGTCTTAGAGTAAACCGTATTGAATTTACGTTACAGGTGTTTCTTAAAATTAACTGAAAACATGAAAAAACAATATGAACATAATTTTTACTTACGAATGCGTCTAGATTATGGATATACAGGAGGATTTTAGGAAACTAGAAAACGTTAATCTATGAAACATTGACGAGTAGTTATTGATCGTTTTTTAATACCCAATAGTTATAACGAAAGTAATACCTTACCTTAAACAAATATATATTTTTATATATTCATTCGATATCTGTTAAAATGTTTCTCTAGATAACAGTTTGGTAACTTGTATTGGATTGTTTACTATATGTTGATATTTTGGGTTAAAAATTCTATTCTAATTTTTAAAAACATCATTTGGATGGTTGAAAATGTATTTAAATATTCTATATATTGTTTGAAAGTTTTCATTATTTAGATGCAGCCGCAACGTTATAATAAAATAAAATAATAAATATTTTTAAAACATTTATGTACCTACCTACTATTTTTGACCAATCAAGTTAGAATTATATAATTTTAATACTATTTAGTCTATCATGCAATTGGGTGAGAATGTTTGGTTACTAAATGCAACTGGAAGATTTTTGCAACAAAAAAGTGCAACTCTGCTTGCGACTTTTGTAATGAAAGTAAAAAATCAAATGTGATAATAATAAGTAAAACGTATTATGCTGTGTTTCAAACTAGTACCAAAGTTGTTTTGGTAGACAAAATATTATAAAAATATGCAAAAATAAATTAGTGCCAAGTCACGATGGAAATCAAGATGTTAGGAATTAACCTAATTAATAAGTTACAATTAATTAATACGTTTCTGAAAGCTAAAATAAAATAAATTCTCTCAACTACTTCTTAAAAATCCCAGTAACAAATACAATTTTGGAAAATTTTATTTTATTACATATATATAATAGTAACTACTTTTTTGCACAAATTTTATTTTAAACAATAGTTTAAAGTCGAATAGCTAAATGGAAAGAATGAAATGTCTTCATTTTTTACACATGGCGCTGTTATGCCGAAACATGTCAATCGATTTTGTTTATAGTGAAATATATTTGGTTGCTCTAGTGAATCAGGTGAGTTCTGTTGATGTCGTCATTTTTTTAAATAAAACAGTGTTCCAAGGGGCACATCATAGAAAAGGGCATTGAAAGCGAAATTCAGTACTCTGTCTGATAATTGAACGCCATTATCTATTTTAATAAATACAAATAAATTACAATTAGAGTTAATGTAAACCATGATCCAAATATTTTTCTTGCATGTTTTAAAAATATTAATATTGGTTCGACTTGTCTGTGAATTAAAAATAACCGAAATTAATTGAGGTTTGCTTTATATAATTAATAATTGGTGTATTTTTCTTTAATATAGCCATTATTAAATAGATGGTATTTATCATTTTGATAAAATTTTATAAATGAATAATTTGGATTATTCTTGGTTTCCTGGCAAATATAGATATTATTAGACATACGTATTACACGTAATAGACTTTCGTCATGTTGCCATATACAGTGTAAAAGAGCGAAATGGAATAAATGAGGAAAAAAATAATTTCGGAAATATTAAGTTTAATATAAATACAAATAAATTGCAATTAAAGTTTATGTAAGAAATGTTCCCGTTTAACGTCCTAACTATACCCCAATTATAAATAAATATTTATAAATCTAAACCACATCATTTAAATGACTTGAAGACACATCATTAATAGTATATTCTGTAACAAGGTTAAAATAAAAAAAAATTTACGACCACAAATTTACTCGATTTTTCACTCATTATTTTATATTAATTAAAATTTGTTATTACATCTGACATTGACAGTTTTGACATCCATGGCTGTCGATATTGTTTAGAATAATTACGGAATATTCATTCCATCACTTGTCATAGGAAACATTTTTTTGTAAAAGTAACTTCAAATAATAACTATTAATTTAAACGTTCCCAACCAGTTAATAAGCTACATAAGATTTATTAAGAATAGAAACGTTTTTTTTTATAAAAAAGAACACGTTCTCTTCATGTTGTATGTTATTTTAAAAATTTGTAATTTACTGGTCAAACAACAACGTTAATTTAACCATGTTATATAAATTAAATAGTGGGTTGCTATTACAGCTGAAAATTACTAGCATACGAGTAAAAACCCAAAGTTTATATATGTTTAATTATAAGCCAAAATACAACTAGGATTCTAGAAAGAACAACACATTAACAGTTGAACATAGGTTTAAAATATGATACACTGAACTAAAAATCATTTATTTCAAATTAAAACGTTCATTTGGTAACTGCAATAATCATATTGAATTTTTCTTTCCAGAAAGCTTTTGCATTCTGGTTCTAGAAAACTTCAGCCAATCTTTGATTACATTATCTACAACTAGTATAGACCTATCTGTTTAAGTGAAATTCCTTAAAACTGCAGCTAAAAAACACGAGCAATTCAACTTCTTATACACGGATTCACATATAGATACTTGCTAGATTTGGATAAGCAATGTGAATTACTGACATCAAAAAGAAAGGAATGAAATGGAAAATGAGAAATAAACACTAACTAAGAGTTGCAGAAGCAAAATTATATATCAAATATATAACATAATGTCAAAGTACAATCCCAAAATGTATTCTAGAACGAGCTAAAAAATGTAAAAAAAAACAAGGAAAATGAATTACCAAAAAGAGAGAAAATACCATCGTTTTTTGATCAAAGGAGGACACTTTTTTCCGGTATTTTCGATTTCGCTGCTTACACCTCCAAGCGAGGGTAAGAATCACCCCAAAATACTTAGATAGCATTAGGAGTCAAGTAAAGTATCATTTTAAAACCCTTTCAATTCCTTTTACAACAGTCTTTAAATTTTAAAATTCGGCCTAATAGTTTTTAATAAATTACATTTTAAAGTTTAAATTATGTTTAGCTGTTTACTTACTTCTTAATTAAATTAAATGTTCAAATTGATGACCACCCGCGTCCCGCGTCCATACAATAATAAAGATTTTGTTCGAAACGTTCTCGCACAATCCGAAGAATTTGCGGGGTGATTCGATGGCACTCCTCGACAATTCTTTTAGTAATACTGGCCAGCTTAGTGATCACATGATTTACAAGTTAAGCATATAGACAATATTTTCCAAAAACGACTTTAGAAACAAATAAATAATTAATTTTTATGCACATACCATGTATCACATTTAGAAGATTTAATTTTTCAAACGATCGTTTCTCTCTTCCTTTCCAGTTAAAATAAAATTGCGACTTCATCCTGTAATAAACATTTTATTACTCTTCGTGTCAGAGCCTGGACCCCGTTGCCTTCTACAGCCGATATCTTTTAATCTAAAATATAAGAAGTGAAGGTAGTCCGGAATAAAACATTTTGAAATTAGCTAAGAAGAGGAAAAGTGTCGCGATTCCCTAACAATTTGGTACTTTACTACTTGCTAAAAAATATTCAATTTTAACGTTAAAATATCAAGAAGTAATGAAAACAGACGAATACTTTTTGCAACAGTAACAAAATTACGACCAAGTAAAAAAAACTTGTTAAGGGTCAAATACAGGTGTTTCATATTGTTTTATTCAGTCAATATCCTATTAATAAATTAAAGAACTTATTTTAATACTCTTGCTAAAATAAAAACGTTTATTTTTTTCAGTAAGTAGGTTTAAATAAAACCAGGCTTTTAATCTTGCCTGAATATTTAACTTAACATGAAGTTTAGTTGATATAAAACTTACAGATTTACTATTTTACCTAATTCCATAATAAATCTATAATAATCTATAAATTTAATTTGAAGTTGATGAGCATTTACAGATTCAACTAGGGATTTTTATAGTTCATTTATATAAACAGGTTTTCTGTAGTTTTACTAACTAATTTTGATATATTCTACAAATTTAGGTAAATATCGAAATATATACACATATAGGATTTTTAATACAAATCCCGTTGCACGTCATATATCAATTATGAGATCACGACCCTGCAGTGTTGTCGGCTTGTCTAAATTGTCGAGGAATGTGGGAAGTTTCAAAAATGTAAGGTTAGGTTATGTTGTTTAGCTTTATTATTATGAAAAATTAATTTATTGAAGCGTATATGAACAATATATGATCCTCACACTCAAGACACTTCATCCTGCCAGTTTTAAAGTACATTTGAAAAATGTTTTTCTCAGTTGATTCATTAGCAATCTACAACTGTGATATTCTTCTTCTTCTTGCTGTATTATCTACTTTTAATATTCAATAATCTGTTATAAAAATCGTTATATTATGTTGTTTATTTGTACTATATTTTTATTAAATAAATAAAATAGAGACATATAAAAAAGATAGCAAACTATTTATTGTTATTAAAATAAGACAATGTTTTGTTTAAAAAAATATATATTTTTCTTATAAGAAACAATTCAACTACAATATTCGAATTCCTACAAAAGGTAAATCCTTTCTCCTAATTCAAATCTGAATCACTTGAATCACTGTCATCGCTGTTAGGATTAATAATAATGGGATTAATTTCTAGTCTATCAATCTAAATACTCGACAACGTCGCATCAAGGCATGCCAATCGCTACAATGTCATTTCTTCATCATAAATACGAGTCTCATGGGCGTAGAAAATTTCATAATTATTTAATGTAAATCATGGTTTTTTGAGTACTAAACATATAATAATGATTTATAAACTTTATATTATAAAGAATAAGACGTATATAAGCCAATATAATTGAAATAATTCTAAAATTATCAAAATAATTACGATTACTTTTTCGGTTTTTTAGTACTGTGACTACGTTCATGAGTCCTCGTGAATTTTTGTGATGTTTCGTATGATTTATCTTAGTTAGGGAAATTTTAATTAGTTGGCAGTACTATGACGAAAGAGGCACGTCACTCCTGACGTGCAACGGTATTTGTACTAAAAATCCTATACCTTGATTATTCCAAATTAAGCACTCAGGAGATAGATAACTCAGAGACGAGCTTATATTCTATTTGGAGTAACTACTCACTTTCTCACAATTTTTCCCAAATGACAATGACAGAAGTAAAAATGCCGCCAGTACCAAATGCGAACTTCTAAAAAGAGAGAATAATTCATTTTTATTTCTCCAACACATTTAAGTAAAGAAAAAAAGAGTCATTGTTACTAGTTCTACTCTAACAAAAACAATACCTACAGCATTGCCGGCTCTGGCATCGGATAATATTTTATTTACTTATTGCATTTAATGGAGATTTAAAACAAAAATTCAGAGAAACATAACATATTCATTCAGAAATAAACATTTGTAGCAATACCTGAAATTATTAGTAAATGTAAGTGAATTGAGCCACGAAATAAAAAAGATATATTTTTGAAAAGCCAAGATTCTGTTATAAAATATTTAATTACATTCTTATCATTTGCGTTGTTGCAGAATTGCCAAAGATGGTAAAAAATCCTAGCTTCATATTTTAATGATTTATTTCGTGGAACATTATAAACACAAATTCTTTGTCATAATTATTGCATTAAACAGGAATAGTTTTATACCTATTACTACTACGTATTTTTATTCTTCTCTACCTTAGACTTCAAAAAGTTACTAATTTTTTTTCTGGCTAGACATATAAGATAATTTTAATGAAATATATACATAGATCAATACCAATTTTTTTTACATTGAAATAAAACATTTTTATAAAGATTCTTGTCAGATTTTTTAGATATGTAAACGACAAATTAAATTCGATTATACTTACCGAATAAGTATGGTTTTAAACGTAGCTATACACAATGAATATAATTGTAAGTAACTTTCTTTCAATGGCGTTATAAGGCAGTATTTAATTTAACGTAAATAAAACATTATATAAAACCCTTTTTTTAAATGAACAAAAAGATTAAAATATTATATTTACGTAATATTTAATTTAGTGTAAACAAAACGCTTTATAAAGAGAACTTTGAAATTAACGCAAATGTTAAATATTGACTTACCTTATAGTAATTAATAATTATACTTATTACTTTAACATACATTCAACGTTCAAAACTAATTAAATATTAAGAATTCATTTCAAATAATATTATATAAAACTTTATTAGGATGTTGTATTCTTTTAATGGCATTATCGTAAATAAGCACTATTTTTTATTTTAAATATAAATATATACTACATATTGATTTTTAGATCTATTTATTTTAAGTTTAAAAATCTGATAAGAACATTTAAAATAACCTTTATTAATTGTGTTTCTAATATCATATTTTACGTTAACGAAACACTAACAGTTATGACCAATTGTATTTTAACAAATAACATAGTTACTATAACCTTCATTTTCCGTTCTGGGCAAGAATTGTTTACCAGTTAATTACTAAAAAACAACGGTAGTGTAAACTGTCAATAATACGAATATTAAATATAAATTAAACGTTTATTAGGACTCTAGATCTTTGAGTAATTGAAAATCATATATATATATATATATAATAACGTTAAAATAACGTTTAAAGTTTTAGTTAAAAGAAAAGTAAATTTTTATTAAAAATTGTACTATTCATATTACACTTTTTGTTATAGAGGTTACATTTAATTCGAATAAAACGTTTATTTAACAACTAAGTTTAAAACGTATAAATAATACGTCTTTAAATCGTATTAAAAATAACTGGCAACGATTTTTTAATCAGAATAACGTTATTTTAACGTATGTATGCCCACCGGGATATGATGTTGTCAATAAAGGATGAAATGATCAGTCAGCTCGATGTTCCCTAAATGCTCCTCTACCTAGAGGAAAACGCATAATTATTTTACACGTTAGGAATAAAAATGGATTTGTGGCGAATTGTTTACTCTTATCGGCAAAAAACATTTTGAATTGTTCTGGCGATTATCATAAAGGTATGATTTCCAACTTATTTTAATAATTGGTTTGGCGAACAACTAATACCGAATTTGCCACCCAATCTGATTAGAGTAATAGATATTCCTCTTTCCCAAACCTAACAAACAAATACAAAAACAGAAAAGTGTTTTAGAATTCATCAGAGAACTTGTTGCAGAAATAACTTCAGAGTTAGGGTCCAATTACATTCTATATGTGATAGCTAAGCTACAGAACATTTCTGATTCATCCGTGTATCATAAATCTGGGTGATACGTCTAATGAAGATGACTTATCTGGCTGTTCCAATCTATAAGCAAAACACCTTATTGACACTTAATACAAACCTACACTTAACAAAACAATAGAGTCAGTAATGGATATCCTTCGTATATGCGATAATAATCAAGAACTTGATTTTTTGGAAGAATTTGAAATAAATAGATAACTATAATATCCTCATTATACAATACAAAGCGGAATTTAAATTAAAATAAATATTTTTATGATATTTTTTCAATCAGTGCGAATTATATATGTATAAATAATATTTTTTTACTTAAATCATTTCTTTTACTGACTCATGAAATATTTCGTATTAAACTGTCCGTAAATAAAAAATCGAACCCTTGAATAATACTTAGCTAGACCTAAAATTAAAAATGATTTATGGGTTCGTTCATCTATTGCTACATTTTCTTAATTTAATCGTTGAAAAAATGTTTATTAATCATTAATATCCCTGCATTGTAATACAATATGATGTCCGACAAAGTTGAGAGTTGCTTGTTTGGAACAAAAGGCTCACGTGTGCTTCAATTTTCTTTTTCGTCATTACTGATATTAAATATATCTTAATTAGTATAATCTTTTCGATTCTATGTGAAATCGAAAATTGCAGACAATGGATTAGAATCCAATGCCAAACAAATTGAATTTACCTAAAGAATTGTCTATCTATACTGTCATCAGGATGTCACTATTTAAGTATCCAATTGCACATCAACTATAAGGCATATTTAAACACTAAACACACTAAATCTGTTAATAAATAACTAGAAACACGATCAAAAATGCAATCTTTCATATACACACATTGATAATTTAGTTTGTTTTGACCTTACTACAAATGGCCGTAGTGACGTCACAGATGCCTCACTTTTCTACGACGAGTTAGCGATCCAGCGTATGATATGTAACATCCTTGATAAAAAAACAGTCAAGTCTGTATGTGAAATGCCTGTCAGTTTTTTATATCTTATCTGACGATGTTATAGGGCGAAACCATTGTCATAAGAATTATTAAAAAGTGTTTGGAAAATCCGTTTTTAACCCACACTGATTGTATTATATTTATATTATATGATATATAAATCAATGCTAGTCACATTTGGCAATCCATAGAAAATACAGAGAGGTCTTTTTGTTTTTCGGTTGGTACTTATATGACCACACATACGGTCGGAAGTATCGACTGCGCCTTTACCACAAACCTTATTTATCTATTTCTGCTGGCAGTTCCTTATTCGTCAATGGCCTTTTTGTCTTTGCACTTTTTAGCTATACTAAATTTAGATCTTACTTACGATTTATATTCAAAACTGTATAATATATTGAAATATTACTACATTAAGGTATTTTTATAACCGAGCCTGTTGGTTTATGTCAATGCATGCGCAAGTGCGGTATCATCATCCAAGTTCTTTATTCTTTTTAATCAAGTGTGGGGATTGGTTTTCAATTTGTACATTCCTGTGAAAAAAACTATTAACTTCGTTAAACTATATATGAAAAAAGTAGAGTAATAAAAATGTATTTTTTTAGCCAAATATCATACACAAAGTGTCATGCGTATATTCGGCTGTACTTCACTATCGATATCGATAATGATTCAGTATTGCCATATACCCAGGGTCCTTAAAGCTTATTTCCACCAAATCAATTTATTTTAAACGTTTAATTTCAAGGACTTTTTAATCACAGAAACGTCAAAACCAATTATTTTTAAATGCTTGGCAACTTCCATTTACCTTTTCGATAAGAATACGTAACAAACCAAGTTTTATTGGTGAACCTAATTAGGTATAGAGGAATGTGGCGTTGTTTAAACTGTACAGGCATTCCAATTTATAAATATAGGCATATTTTTTTCAAAATATTATTGTACGAGTATACAGGTTCAGAAAGTACCTAATTGGACATAGGGGAAATTTTAAGCAGTGGGCAGCGATGTGTCCCCTCTCAATCGAACTAGAGGTACGACTACAGCTACTGGTGCGTTACTATCAAATTAACCGGAAAGCTGTTCCGACCTCGACATATCCCTACTTTAAGATAATAGTAATACGTTCTCTCTCTTTCATAATGCGTTCTCTATCACCTGCATGGATTCGTGTATGACCACAAATATTCAGGCCGAATCTGTATACCATTTAGTGACAATGTTGCTTTTTCGTTTTCGTTTTTGTTTTGTCATTGTGATAGATTTATAGACATTGAGATCTATTTATATATTGTCAGTTAAATAAAAGGTATCACATTGAAATTTAAAAAAAATCTTTTTATATATAAAATTTGTGTGTGTTGAGCAACCACATTTATTTTGATGTTACAGATGACCTTTAAGAAGTTATTTGATTTCTCAGCTGAGTGGTTTTATTGTTTATACATTTAAAAAAAATAGATTTAGGACTTTTGCCAAAAATTTAAAAAATCTGAAATACTTTAAAAGCGAACATTTATTATATTAAAGTAATTATTTCTATAAAAAAATGTTCTTGGTGTTCTTAAATATTTTATACGTTAGAGAAATATTTAAAAAATACTGATCTAGAAAATTTTTGTTGAATTTTGTAAATTATGCAGGCAATATTTGTCTAGAAATGAATTAAGCTGATTATCATTTATTAAATATAAGAATTCACCTACCCTTAGTTAAAGAACATTTCTTGGTACCTACTACAGTTCTATTATTTGTAATTTAACATTTTTCAGTCAGTTTTTTAGAATCTAGGAGAGTCTTCGTTTTACTGCTCATTCTGTTGTATTTCAATTCCTTCTTTATAATCCTGGCACATTTATATCTCAATCTTTTTTCTGAATTTCAATTTTAAATACGTATCTAGTTTTCAATTTTGGATCAAATAAACAGGGTTATGAGTTTTTTTTTTTTCTATATTATTTCTTACATCTTATTGCTTTCTCCTTTTGGACAACCTAAAAATCCTTGTATTTTAGATATCACACTTTAACCCTCCCGTTCTACATATTTATTTTTTTCGGTAATCACCATATGGTTTTGTGCGATACACTACATTTTTACATTAAATTCCGTCTCGTTCTTCATGATAGATAAGTAGGAACATCTCGATATTGACATGATTATAAAGGCTGTCTACGTGCTTTGGGGAAAAACTTACGCATATATCTTTTGTTTAAGTTATTTGAATTCCAAATATATTAAGGTGCATCGATAATTTTTCGAAGAAAATTCATTTTATATTGGCAAAATTTCAATTTTCTATGCCCTGCGTATTTATAGATTTGGTATTTCATGTATTTTCTCATGACCGTATCCAGAAATGAGGAAAAAATCCGATGATACGCTGGTCCTTTTGTCTATCGAAGATGATACAATATAGCCATTATTAAGGTTGTGGTAAGCGGGCGGTGGTGTTAGGGAGGCAAGCGGGCAGGGTGGACAGGGAATAGCAAATGGGCGCCTTGGGCGTCTTACGCATTTCACATACTAAACACGATTACTCGGTCTGTGGAGACGCGCCACGGAGATGCGATATTGCCGAAGTCAGAATCAGGATCGGAACTAGACGCAGTCATATTAATAATTTCGTATTACCAAAGGATCAAAAAAATTCTCACACCTTAGGAACTTTATAGAGAGTTATGCTAACGCTCGTTTTCTGTTCTAAGTCAATCCTTCCAACAAGCGGAGGATCGAATTCGGGATTATTAAACGAGGCGTTTAGTCAACGCTAATACGCTAGTACATTTGCCTTTTTTCATACCAGTACCTGATACACATCTGGTTTATAAATATTTAGTGATAGTTGAGATTTTTTGTATAAATTAATTTATAAAAATATATAAAAGAAAGGAGAGTATAAATCGGGTATGTTTTTCGATAGGGAAGTCTGTAAGAAGTAATTTTTAGTGGACTGGTTGTCGAGGTTAAGATGGAAAATATCATGGCTTTTTAATCTATACGAAACTAGTCAAAACGAAGAACCGTCATTGCTGTCATTTTTGAACAACTCGTAATTAATTTTTTCAGCATTTTTTTTCAATAGCAACTCCCTCAGGGAATAAAAGAAAATTTTATTATATATACTCGTATATGCAACGGGATTTGTATTAAAAATCCTATAGAAACGTATACCAAACAATTATTAATATTAGAGAATTATTCAACACTAACAATTTTTTCTCAAAAGTTCTAACTAATGATATAACTATAAAACAACTATTTAAATTTAACAATGAGAAACACAAAAAGACCTTGTTACATTGGTCTTTTTATTTTCAATAGAATATTACAAAAATGCTCTAAGAATTAATCATTCTTAGTGAAAGTTATATATAGTATAAAATTGTAATGGCTATACATTTCTATGATAGAGACTTCAACGTGGAAAAAGCAGCTCTATTATGTATTTTCTTAATTTAGATATTTATTATTACCTTTTATCTTTAGGTTATGTTTATTTGTAACATACACATATAGTATGTGGGTCATACTTAGCCTTTAGTAATTCGCATATCACCAAAATATTTGAAATCTGTCTAATGTATTGGGGCAGACCTTGAACTCTACTTTGAGACTCCTGATGAGATCAATTATTTGGCTTTTATTACATATATTATTTAATTCTTGAAGGTTCCTGAAGAGATGATTGATCATGCATGTACTATTGATAAGGGCCCGTATGTAAATATGTCATGACGTAATTAACAGGTGTGGAATCAGCACATCGCGCACTCATGCAAATTTTTACACTAAAATGATACATACTACGTAAAATAATTTTACCTTATAACTTCGACAGCGCGTGTTTGTAATTTATAAAATACCGGGAGTATTCCAAAGTTTATAAAATTGCACATTTACTACATAGTCATATATACATCATATTATATCTATTAATTTGTGGCACAAGAATTAGCATAAATTATTAACAACTGTTCGGTATGTTCGGAATTTAGACTTTGGCGCCTGTGATTTAAAATTCATTTGTAAATAAAAAACGATCTTTCTACATCCACAGACGTAACAGGAACATATTTAAAGTTTGTGTAATTTTTTGACAATGGCACATTTACATTTTCTGGAGCAAAATTGACTTCTCTAATTTTTAAAAGATCTACAATACTGTAGATATTTGGAAAACCAGGATTTTTATTTAAAACACTTTCAAATTTCGATTTCACACGATCAGCAATGGTTCCAGAAATTTGAAAAATTAATTGGCGGAGATCAAATATTAGGTGCAATGCCTCAACTAGAGAGTATTTGTCTAATGTGAGTGAATGCTGGAGGTCACGAATAGCTAATGAGATTCTCGAAAAATTGGCATGTATATAGGTTAAGTCATCCTTTATTGTTGGATTTCGAAAAGTCTTGTTGTGCATTCGAGACAGAAAGTGCATCATTTGCAATCAGTTGTTCTACTACTACCTCGTCAAAATAACAATAATAATAACTTGCTGCCTCTATTCAAGTGCCCCATCGCGTCACAATTGGCTTTGGTGCATTCTAGTACCCATAACGATATATAAATAGTTTATTCTTAGGGTAGACTCCGCAGGTACACTAACACTGCTGTAGTTTCCATTAATACAAGTTTGTAAAAATTGTCTAAACTCGGGTTTTTCTAATGTAGTCCATGGAATGTTGCAAGTCACCATTTTAACTAAATCAAAATTAAAACGTTGCTGTCGTTCTCTGGCACTTACATTTCCACTAGAACATGCTTGAGGTTGATGTTTATCTGTTTTAACGTGCTATAAAATATGTGACTTCATTTTACAGGATACCACTTTGTCACAAATTACACAAAAGACCTTAACATCATTAAATTTTAATTCCTGAAAATAATTTATCCACCGCTCTATAGTCGAAAGAAATGGATTTTTCGGCGACATTTTAACAGTATTTAACGGTAAAACTATAATTTATCGCTCGAAATTTACTTTAATAAAAACTTTTTTCCCATTTAGCCCTTTACCAGGCCTATGGATGGCATTTCTTGCTTTAAGTTATTGATTTCTGGTTCTGCTTTTAATAAATGTTTTTTTAACTTCTTTCTCTTTCATTCTACATGTAAAGTAACTCACTTCTTCTTGTTTAAGGTATTGTATCAGTCTTTTGTCTTAGTCCATTGTGCCTAGTTGCAATTTAATCTTTCTTCTTATAAATTGAACATTAAAATTGTAGCTTTTCATTACTTTCTTACTTCTTACTTTTCCCGCTGGTATATTATTATTGGTGTTGCTGCCTGAGACAACTTCTTTCTCTGCAAAATATTTGAACCTATTCTCAAGTTTTATTTTTTTCGTATTCTTCTTCTTTGTCATTACTATTTATTTTTCCATGTGTTCTTTTAATTCAAGTTTCCTGCCAAGTATATCTTCTAGATACCATACTTCATTATTTTTACTATTTGTATCATTGAAATTTGAATCGCTTTCTTCTGCATTGCGGGTTCCTCACTGGTGGCTATTGAAGTTTACATTTTTGGTATCATTTCTTCACTGTTTTTGGTAGAATTTTCTATACTATTTGTAATTAAGGTTTTTAACTTTTTGAATTTTTTTACTCAGTTTTAACTAATTAAATCTAATTTTTGAAAATGTGAGGCAACCAGAATTTACATTACGCGCACATAAACGCCTCAAAGTTTCTTTCTCAAATATTGAACATCAACGTGGTAACTCTTCATTCTATTTTTCATAGTCTTGGCTATTGCAAAGTTGCCACTCAGTGGGTCTCACAATTGTTTACTGATGAGCAGAGCCATTTGTATATAGTCTCATTATTAAAACAGTTAATGCGGTATCAATCAAAAAGTAATGTTTTTTCTCATCAAATTGTAGCCGGTGTAGAGTTTTAGTTATCAATACGAATCAGAATCCAAATGTCAGAGTATCTGGTGGAAGCATCCATATTCGTAGAATGCGAAAAAAAATCGATTTCAACTTTCGGCAGGAAAAGTAATGTTAACCGTATTTTTGATTACCAAAGTGTGCTATTCTGCTCACAAATAGGGCCATTCTTTTGCTTATAATATCCATGTTGCTTAGATGATGTAAGATCTGCTTGCTCATATAAAATTGCAAATATTACAACATTTATTTTACAGTCCCGACTTATTCCCGTGCGATTTTCAAATGTCTGTCCCATTAATTACTCATTGAGACGACGCTGAGATAGACGTTCCTGCTAGAAAATTATACTGGAAACAGCCGCATGAACTTTACCAGCAGGGAATCTCTAGCCTACTCTATCACTAGAGCTCATACCTGACCAGGATCTCAAATATACAAATCAACAATACATCCAAAAAAAAAGTATTATATTATTGGATTCGGTCTCCAATTTCTGAGTTAGCCAAACAGATATGTTACATTTCAAATTTAAATAGCGACCAATTAGTAATAATATTCGAGACAAATAAATATATTTTGCCTGTAGCTATTCATGGAATTAGATTTTCTATTTTAGGAATTAGAACAAAGTTTTAAAACATTCTCCCGATCGACATGTTTTTTTATATGAGACGCTTTTAGTAAATATCAAAATCTGAATGAAGGAAGTAAGTCGTTGTCTAAACTTTTGACTGTGCCCAAAAAAGAAAACAATGTTTCATTTTATGTTTCATCTAATAGAAATATTCATACAGGGTGAGACATAACTATTGGGATCTGAGGTAAACGTAGGTTATTTAAACCAAAATATGAAAATTGGACCAAATATGCCTTAATAAAATGTTGCTGTGGCAAAAGATACAGGGTGTTAAAGTAAAAACATTTTTTTCGTTTTTTCGTTTCACAATGAATTAATAGATTGTTATCAAAATAGGCATAGCGGCATAACTTTAGACAAATAATATTATTTTACATGTTGTTACAGAGGCGCCACATAAGCGATTTCTGATGATGAAACTGGGACGTAACTTCTTCTAACGAAACTTTTTAATCATTTTGATTATAAGACATGAAACAAAATTTTTATGTAAATTTATTATACTTCTTAAAACATGATAATTTCAACCGTTTTCGAGAAAAACGCAATTGAAGAGTATAAAATCCCGGAAAAAGATTTGACAAGAAAAACAGTAGATACAGTTTTATTTGGTTGATAAATCGACATAATAAACAAAATAATTAGAAACGAACTCAAAGTAAATATTCTACGTTACCTCCTCCTACTTCTTCGACTTTTTTATTCTTTTGATGATGGATTTTTTGACATTAAAAATATTTTCTTGTCCTCTTAAAAAAATAACAGCATTTTGTATTTTTTCCCAGAGTTCCTCTCGTGAATGAATTTTATTGACTTAAACTAAGGACTTCATATATCCTCAAAAATAAAAATCAAGAGGGTCATATTCAGGACTTCTTTGTGGTCATTCAAAATAACTTTCTCTGTCAATCCCTCCTTGAGGAATTATGTCACTAAGATGATTTATAATTATTAATGAGAAATGAGGTTGAGCTCCGTCCTACATAAATGATATTTTTCCTCTTACATCTAGAAAACATCCAAAATATCACAAAGAATATTTTGTAAAAAATTAATAAAAAAGAATATCTATTTACTTTTGGAGAAAGAACATTTGGTCCCAGTTCAAGGGAAAAAGTAACGGTCGATTTTTATTTCTTTTTCAAAAAAGCAAAAACGCCTTAAAATTTGACAGCAAAAGGATTTTTTTGATTAGAAAAACAAAGAAAAATTACAAAGATAAATCAATTGAAATACAATTATTACATTTGATGCTCAAATTGAAGTTCACATTCATTAATGCAGTATTGAAATGGCCTAAGTAATTTTCTTGTGCCTGCTGCTTGAATCATTTCTGGTCTAACATTTTAGTAAGCTGCTCTTATTCTGTTTTTTAAATCATCTACATCGGTAAGAACTGTAACATACACTAACCCCTTTAAATAGCACCAGGGAAAAACATTTAACGGGGTTATATCTGGTGAACCAGCCTTCATAAAAATGGTATTTATCCTATAGTAATAAAAACACAAATAGGTATTGCTGAATTTGCATTAGACAGACCTTTACAGCAGTATAAAATATACAGTATGCCTCATTAAATAACTTGAAGACGGTATCACGTGACACGAAATGTGACGTAGTAACAACGTCGTTGATTACTTAAAATTGGCAAAACTACCCAGTGTTTACAACTGCCAAATTTGAATATTGTAGACAGTTTTAGAGATATATACCGGCCAAAACCTTATGAGACATCCTAAATAACAAATTTACATAAAAATGATGTTTATATTATGTTTCCTAATTAAAATTACTAAAATATTTCGATAAAGAAAGTTCCTATTCAGTTTCTTCATCAGGAAATGCTCATGTGGTGCTCCCTGTAACAATAAGTAAAATAATAAATATTATAATATTCTTTGTCTAAAGTTACGCCTCTGAACCAATTTTAATAACAACTATGAATTAATTGTGAAATTATAACCCAAAAACGAAAAAAATCGTTCAACTATATACAACAAACTGTATGTTTTGCCACAGCAACATTTTATTAAGGCATATTTAGTCTAATCATCATATTTTGGTCTAAATTTACTCTATGTTCCAATAGTTATGACTCACCTCATATATTACGTATCATAAAATTATAGTTTATAGGCACCAATAAAGTACAATCTTTGCTTCATGAAAATGCGACACCCCGTACCAAAGGCGCCAAAGTCGATTATTTGAAAAATGAAAAAATCAAATTAATGACCCATCCATCCTATAGTTCTGATTCGCCACCAACTAACTTTTCCTAGAATTAAAAATAAAATGCATTATTAACGTTTTTTCTGCCCTAAAGAAATCTTGGATGCATTTACAGCACACATTTTGAGCATACCAATTTCTGAAAGGATTAGTGTTTTAATAATTGGTTTGAACCTATAAAAAGTGCGTCGCATTTAATGACGAAAACTTCAAAAAAGGATAAAATAATTTCTATAAATACAATATTTTTTTATAGCTATTAGCATTCATTCTCTTTTTTTTTTGTTTAACATTTATAACTCTTGATCCATACTAAAGAAAAATCGATAGAAAATAGACAAGAGGATTGTCAAATTGAATTCAAATATTGATTACTTGTTATTAGTTTTGTATCATTTATTAAAATATCATTGGAGGTATTTTCTTGCTATAACTAAATTACAGTAATCAACTATGAATAACAAGCATGATCTTGCCTTTGGTAATATTACGCACAAAATCTGTTGAATTCAACATATAAAGAAATTGAATTCCTTCCAGTGGAAAGTCGACTGTCTTTTACAATAAATCTAGAAGGCAAACTTCGTCAAGAACAAAAACGATTGGTCCATTTAGCACATACGCCGGGGGCGGGAGTAGGCTGCTGGCAGAATGTGGAGACCGGAGAGGGTTGTCACACACACACACACGACTGGCCTTCTGGAACTAAAAGAAAGAACACTGACTGGAATATTCAATCAAATCAACTTACCCGTTTCTTTATATCATCAAAGTAGTCGCGAAATCCCAAATATGTGACGTTTTTACCGATCGCTCACTAAACTGCAAACACTTTTCTTATTTGTCTTTGTACAGGTTGTGAAAGTTTCTAAGAATTTTGAATGCAATATACACTATAGACAGTACTTCGTTCAAATGAATAAAGTTTGGCCTAATAAAAGAACCATTTGATTCTTGTTTAAACTTTAGTGTAAAAGAATCATGGCCCATTCTTCTCTAAGGATATCTAAGTATCTGTAAGAATGTGTTATATTGTGTTATTTTTGTGTACTATGATGTTATGAATAATTTATGATTGTCAGTGTTATAACATCGAGAGATACATATAAATTAAGAGCCAACATCACCACGTGGCTTTTTCCGACTCAAAACACTTACCCTCTTACATCTTCAAAAAAATATATATAGGCTTACAAAAACATTATCTCTTTTCTTCTGATTTAAATCCATGAAACAAAGAAAGAAACGAATACGATCTCAACCAAAATTATTTTAGCAACATTGCTTTTGTGATATACACATCGGCTAGAACACTGCACAGGACCGGTTCTAATTAAAAGTATCTTCAATTTTATTGTCGCACATATTAATGGATGGGAAAATGTGTAGTGGTGGGTTAAATTTATGAAGAAGTGGTGCATTGCAAATAATTTAAAGAGAAAGTTTCCAAGAATGGAACAATAATCACAATGTTAATGGTAATAAAAATTTAAATGATGCAATTAATCTTTAAATCTTTGGCAGAATTTTTCAGTCAAATTTCAATTAACAATGAAAAATGGTTTCATAAAAATGCATGAATTAATTTTTGTGACAAAATTACGAAAATTTCATTGTAATTGAAATTTTACCGAAAAAATCAACTTCTTATGTACTTACATCCGAAGAAAATCATGATAGATTTTTGAATTTGACAAATACACAAATACACAAAAAATATACAGTAAAATATTTATTTTAAATATGTATTTTTATCATTCTCGGTGCACTCTATTTACACACTCCATGATTACTCAAATTTGACTTAATGCGTTTACAATTTTCGCAAACAGTACTTTACAGATAGTAGCTCAACTTCTACCAAGAAGTTGTGTTAGTCCGCAGTGAACGTTAGGCGAAAAATCATAATCTGTAAAAATGTATCAATCCTGTCGCCATATTAGAGAATACTTACTATATTTCTAGGATATAGGCGTAATCTGCTGTCTAAATTTTCCCATTATTTGAAATGTAATTTTGCTGCTAATTGGTTGAAATTAAAAGAAAGTTTCAATAATACTTAAAAATTTTAAAAATCTGTATGAATGGGGGGCGTACTTCTTTTTTTGCTTTGATAGTTTTTTGTCATTTTCGTCAGCATTTAAAAGTACTCAAAGCGTTTTCGAAATATTTGCAATATATTTTTCTTATGCTAATAAGAGTCATCTCTAATAATAAGTCAAACGTAAGTATTTAATACTCCTGAAGTCTGGTTTGTTTACCATTACATATAAATTAATAAGCTCTAGTAATTATTGTTAGTTTTCTAACCTAAGAAAACTACGTGTAGTACAGATAATTTCATTTATGTAAGCTGGGAAAAGTTCATTCAGAAAAGCGATTCCCAATGTTTATCCAATAAAGTTAACCAGACATAAAAGATGCCTGATCTTATTTACTATTCTTCTTCTTACTCTTTCCAACATGAGTAACCATATTAGTAAGCTACTGACTGTTAATTGTCAACCCGTCTTCCCCGGAAGATCACGTCCAGTCGGTTTGGTGGTCTTCTCTGTGATCTTATTCCTACTGGGTTATTCATTTTTGCGTTTTTAATGAGTTTGCTGTCTTCCATTCTTTTTATATGTTTGTTCCAGAATCTTCGTCTCTATCTCTTATTTACTATTAAGTGTACTAAATTCAAACACTCGCTCTCTAGTTTTCTAGTTTACTATATTTTGGTAAAACATGTCCAAGATTAGAAACAATAATGGTCTCAGGACAGATCCCTGAGGATCTGCAGATCATGGTGCCATGGTACTTCAGTCTGAATATCGTCAATTTTTAAAACAATTCAGCGAACATTTTAAATGCGTACTATTAGTATTATCAATGCATCAAATAAATGTAATTTATTGTTTGATACACATACTTTTTCACGTGAACAAACAAGTTGTCATAACATTTTCCCATCCAAAGATGGGACGCTCATCACTGCTTTTTTAAACGCTTCAACTTCATTTTCTGGGCTTGAAAAACGTTGATCATTTAAATCGAATTTTGATTTTTGGAAATATATGAAAGATACTTGGACTTAGATTAGGACGGTAGGAGGATGAAGGAGAATTTCGTGGAGTTAAATAATCAATTGTTCGTCTTCCATTGATTTTTCTTATTTCGGAAAAAACTTCTTATAAACAAATAGTTAAATACCACTCAGCATTTATTCGCTTTTTTGCAATTTTCTAAAGGGATAGTAGCGACATGCTTAGTTTTCGAGACAAAATAAGCAATAATTTATTTCGAAACACTCCGACTTCGGATAACTTTTGTTGGCTTTGCTTCATTTTGAAGCGCTCAAGCAGTGAATTGTTATTTTATATTTAATTCATAAGAATATATTTGACTTTCACTGCCACTAATTTTAAACACAATATACTCGGTGAATGAATTAACCTCTTAAAATTAAGTTACTAATCAGCTTCAGTATGAGATGCAACTTTCAGTATAAAAACCAACAAATAAAAAATTTAGATAAAATTTTGAGAAAAAAAATCATTATTGTTTTGTGAAACATTTTTGCAGATTCTTTACAAATAAAACTAAGTAAAATTATTATATTATTTTTGAAATTTAAAATAATAGTTTATAGCTCTAGTACCATAATGACCTTTATGTATTTTACCATTTTATAAAGCAAGAAAAGAATATGAATAGTAATATTTATTCTGCAAAGAACGGACCTCACATAAAAAAAATTTACTTATAATCTCGATCGTTGTAAGTAAAAATTTAACAAACCCATATATTTATGTAATATTCTTTAATGTCTTATATAATAATAATATCCTATATCTATAATGAAGTGAAAATTTAGATGCATTCCCAAGATTTTTACAATTTTGTTATATATATATATATATATATATATTTCACAAGCGCGCTTGATGTATTTATCAAAAATAAATATAGAAGAAAATAGGAATATTCTTAGAATATGCTGATACTATCTGTTCTAATTTCTATGTGCCGCTTCGTAAAAACTTTGGTCTGGGATCTATTCAACACTTGGCCTAGCCCATCATCATCAACAAGCAATCTATCTTGTTCTAGCACATCATTTCTTTCTCTCTTCACGCAGTTAGAACACAATGAAAAATTTGATGCGTAGGTCAGGGATAAGAATTCGTGCCATCCACAACATACAAACACTTAATTTAGATTGATAGAAGGGTCGCTTGGAATTAATTTTTTTCTTCTGGACTACGTTTCTGGCCCGCAAAAACTATTCTGAGTATGCGGTGGTCAACTAAAGATTACGGTTTTTTGAAAAATGGATTCTCTGCGAATACCTTATCTAGGTAATTGATTATATTGATATTTTAAGTGGTGTGTAATTTTACAGAAGACACATTTATAATGAAATGAAAGAGATTATTAATTATTACAAGAATTTATGAATTAAATATAATTATAGATAGTGTTAATAGAACATTTTTTCTGTGCCCGCTATTGTAATTAAATAGTTAGGCCTTACTACAAATTTCCGTAAATGAGTATTTTACGTATATGATACTGTAAATGGCCGAAATCCGTTATCATTATTAAGTGTATTTACTAGTAAAAATGCGAAGTATCAAAGAGCGTTCTTAAGAGTAAAAACGCGTTACGACTACAAGGAAAGATACGAATTAATTTTTATTCGACTATTTACTACTTCCAGTTAGAACAGGTCGGTTAGTTATCTTGAGGTTGGGTTATGTTAAGTTAGGTTAGGTTTTAGCCGATTAAATGTGGAAGCTTAGCTAAAACTTAACCTAAACTTAACTAACATAAGCTCACCTAAATTAACCGACTAGAATTGGTTTGACCCAGCTTTAACCGGTTAAACTTAGGATTATTCATCATTCTAGCTTTAACTGTAATAAAAAAAAATCGTGTCCTTCCTAATGCTTATTGTGATAACGAGTTTTTACTAGTAAATACGTGTACTAATAAGTACGAACCGATTTCGGTTATTTACGGTTAACATATATATATATATATATATATATATATATATATATCTAGTTACTTATGAATTCTATGAGCAAAAATATTGATATTTCTCATTTTTAAGACTATACAGTAAAAAAAGATTATTTTTTATTTTTAATAGTTACAAATTTTTTAACAAATTAATTCCTACTTTCCTTTCGGTACAAGTCTCGGATAGCTAAAAACTTCATGAAACAATGTTTATTCTCAGAAAGAAAATAAAAAAATGTCGAAAACTTAACAGAAAAAGTTATGAATTTTAAAAAATAAATATAGCCGTTGAAAGTGCAAGAATTAGTAAGAAAATATCAAATTATTAAACATTTTTAATTGAATTTTTGATTAAAATTATTTCTAAAAATATGTATAAATTTATTAACTTTAACAAACATGAAAAGATGTTATGTAACCTTATAATATCAGTTAAAAGTATCAGTATATATATATTTAAAAAAAAAATTTTTTTGTAGACAATTTCTTATTTCATTTTCATATCCCTGAGCATGTATTATACACTAAAAAAGTAGTTTTTGCTATTTTGATTTGTTTCATTTTTTATATCTGGAGGCTTAAAAAGTATAAAAACATAGAATATAACTCGGACGAAATCATTTTACATGAACATGGACTTTTTCCACTCACATTTAAAATTCTTAATTTTTTTAAATAATACATTGAAATTTAATGAATATTCCTAAAAATTTGAATCTAAGTCTAATTTTGCACAATTAAATTTAATGAACAATTCAAAAAAGTAGGCTGATTTTTGCAAAATCTTTCTTAAACTATTGTTTTTGCAATACTCAATATCATTGTTGTATGAAGTTTTAAAAAAGAGATCAGTACATAGTAAAACATCATTTGATATACTAGAGTGGTAAGTCATATTAGATTAAATATCTGAATCTAGAGTAACCCAAGACTTTAATTAATCTTTAACAACTTCAATCCTTTTTCGAAAAATTATATGATTAGTCGAGGAATGAAGATTAATCGGCCATGTATTGTGATCGTCAGGAACTTGTATTTGAAAGCATGAAAAAACGTATTAATCTTTGTATTGCATAAAAACACATTGATTGAAATTATCTATAAATTACAAAAATTGATAATTCAATTTTTCGCCCAGTTATAAAGGATGCGAGACTTTTTCAATTGCTTAAGTGATTCAAGTTGTTTCATTTGAAAAATTAAGAAAATTTGTAAAGTTTGATTAGGACAAGATTATATAGCATTTTTTTACGATGTATTCGCATCTCGGGACTTCCCAACCGGGGACTTTACCCTTATGCAGGTATGAAACGAGACAACTGGTATCTCGATACATTTTTATCCGTGGAGAATTCGCACAGAATTCGCAACTGGTGCTTTTTTTGAAGTTTAAACTAATACAATTTAAATACGAAAAAGATAAATTATATTTCCCAGGTTTAATTGTTCGTTAAATACTCTATATTGGGGACATTTTAGGTGTTTTATAATTTCATATTCCTCCAAAAAATCAAGTTCTTCTTTCTTGTCACTTATATGAAGTACTTCTACTCTTGTTTCCATTGTGTTATTAATATTAAGTGTAGGTTTGTGTTTGGTGTCAATACGGTGTTTTGCCTAATGTGACTTATCTGCTTGTTTTAATCTATAAGCTCCGTAAGTGTTCACAGTAGCGTATGTTAAAATTTCTTAATGTCTGTCCAAGATAGATGGCGTTACAATCCGGACAATTTAGTTTGTAAATATCCGATTTTGAAAATTTATTAATTTATTAATTTTAATTAATAAAACCTAAAATTTTCTTAAATCGGGTATTTACAACCTAAACACAGATAAATGAAATTTATCTTTTTAATATTTATTATGGATAGTTTTCACAAAGTAAGAGTTGAAACAATTAATTCTGTGCAATTTAGGTAAAATTAGGTTAAGTTAGGTTTCCTTTCAATAAAATAAGTCAAGATAAAAAAGTGTGGCCTCAAATCTCAAAGATATTACGAGAGGGTTTTAAAATAACAAAAATACAAATTTAAATTTTGTAGTCTATGCAGGCAAGTGACCAGTTACCAATTTTATCACCGTTAAACATTATATATGTCTAATAAACTCCTTTTATACTATTATTCATATTTTCCCCTGCAATAATTTTAGTTATATAAGGAAAGTCCTTTTAGAATCATTGAATTTCGATTTTGATTTAAATTTTTATTTGATTTGAATTAGGAGAATTTATCTAAAAACGAAAATTTATTACATACATATATATATTTAATGGTGCTTATTATAAGTGATTATTGTTATTTATCCTCCCCTCAAAGGAAAGTCGTTGGAATAATAGAAATGCAGAGTAGTTATAAAAGTACTTAATGTCAGAAATAAACATCACAAAGTGAAGTTTAGCCTATTGAAATTCAAAAGTTTTAGTAAAGTTGAACGGGTCCAATGGAATTTAGTACAAAAGTTGGCCTAAAAAGTGTAATTAAATCTGGGTAATTTAAAAAAATCCGAGCTGAATTTAAATGGCCTTATAGTTTAGATAACATCTATCTTCACGGACCGGAGCATCCTAGGATTTCTTTTGTTAGAAGCCGTTATTTCAGTTACCGGCCTCCCTACGCTTACACCCCTCTAGCTATTTGGCAATATTTTCGAATAGAAATTTACTTAACTTTCTCTAGTGAGCGGCACATTTTTGAAATGAGTAAATAATGGTGGTAAATACAATATCTGAGAATAGTCTCAAAATAATAATGTTTTAGAATAGCCAAACGCTTTTCGTGTTTTATTTTCGACTTTAAATGCCAAATTTTAGAAAATGTCGGTTTGAAAACGAGGTTTACCTCGAAATATCAACTTCATTGGTAACTTGGTAACTTTTCGCAGAGGCATATCAGAAGGGCATAAGGTAACTATAATATCCATAATTTCTACGCCATTAATTGAAAGGCAATAATTTTATTCAATTATAAAGAACTTTTGATTATATCAGTTTTATACTTAGTGTAAAAGCATGGACTTGTAATTATCGATCATTTAATTAATGCTTATTCAAGTCCAAAAAACAAACGCTTGTGGATTTCGTAGGAAATTTTACCGTTTAATTTCCTATATATGTAATATCGTAATTGTATATTCTTTATTTTGCTTATAACAAAGTATAGGTACCAAAGATAAATGAAAATCGCCTATAAATTGCAACAAAATAATATTTTTTTTTATTTAAACTTTTAGCAGTGTGATTTTCACTTCACCTCTCTGGCTCTCTTTTTTTATACGACCATAGAACACAGAATAATAAAAATATTAAAGATTGCTTAGAGAACATTACTTGACAATTCTCAATTAACAACTAAATCAAGAGCTTGCTCCGAATAAAAGAAAACATAATACTACAACTAGATCTTAATATAAAAATCATTTTGACATTTATATTAACTTTACGTTGGAGTAATAGACCAGGGTCGATAATTTTTGAAACGAAATAAAATAATAGTAGGATGAAACCCATTGGAAAAGGAAGAGAATATAACAAAAATGAATGGAAAAATAATTTACGGGCGATCTGAGGTCGGGAAATGGAAGGGGGTTAGTTTTTAAGGGTAGAAAACTGTTTATCTCGATTTCCGGAAAAACTACAAATCCTATGGAAAAAAGTTAAATAGCAAAGTTGTACGTAATAAAAAGATCTACAACTTTTGTACTTACACTTTTTTCACATAACCTCAAAATTTATGTGAAAAATTCAAATAACCAAGTTTTTGGTTTTTTATTTTTATCTTTTACAAAAAAAATGATTTTTTCCCGAAATTTGGTGAAAACTTACCTTTTTATGTCCCAAACACATTGTAATTTTTTTTATTTGAAATATTTATTTTTTCACCTTATTTTGACTTAATATCGAAAAAGCACCCTAAAAAGTAGAGATTTCAACGAACAAAAAGCCCACCGAGATTTTTAAAAAATCAGATATTTTGACGAGAGAATTTTCGATTGAAAACTTTGCCACTTAACTTTTTTCCATAGGACTTGTAGTTTTGCCGGAAATCGAAATAAACAGTTTTATACCCTTAAAAACTCACCCCCTTCCACTTCCCGACCTCAGATAGCCCCTAAATTATTTTTTCTTTCTATTTTTGTTATATTCTCTTCCTTTTCCAATGGGTTTCATCCTACTATTATTTTTTTCCACTTTTTACCATTTTCAAAGGCTTCAAGCCCTGATGGTCTATAATATGAACTCTTTCGGTTAGTTGAAAATGGTGACGAGGTCGAGACCTGAAGGTTGTCAATTTTTCGAACAAAATTAAATAAGTGATCAAAATACGTCTGAATGTTTGAAGAATATACCTTTTTTCCGTTTTTATTTTCTCGAAAACCGAAGTAAAGAATAACGTCTAAAAATTTATGTAAGAGTACTTAAATCAACCCTTCTACAATACTTTTTCCAATATCTCATTTACGGGGTATGATGTAGAATTTCACTTTTTTCCGTAAATCTATAAAAAAGAAAAGTATAATAATAATTATTATATATATAGATATATATATATTATTAATTTATTTATTTCCTTATTTTTAAATAAGACTCTAATACAACTATGCAAAATTATACTTAAAGCACTCTTTATATCCCGTAATATAAAATACCAAGAAAACCCTCATTATGGTATCTATAACAGATATTTTTAATGAGAAAAAATAGTTATTTTAATTTGAGGGTGTTTTACAAGAGGTGGATGACTGGTCTTTGCTATAAGTATTCAATACGACCATCAAAATTAAGCAATCTGTTTTTCATTATCTTTACGAAAGAACTGTCCAATAGAGACTTAGGAACTGATTTCCTCACTCCATTTTGCTTTTTTCTGTAGTCAGATTCTGTCTAAATTCAATTTAATTTATCATGTTAAAGGGATTAGTACAATAAGAAGAAAATAACCGACTTATCGCTAGATGAGAAAATTCAAAAATAACAATCTTATAATTACCTCTTTTTAATTATTTTCCATCCATGAATTAATCTCATCCACTCTGACTGTTGAAACTAACTGTTAATGATATTTATTCTCAGCCTAAAGTACTAAACAAACAATTTACTTTTGATACACACCCTTATATAAATAGAGTTCTTAATAAAATTATTGAAATAAAAGCAGTTATCCTAAAGTGAAAGCAATGATATTCGAAGACCATATCCCTTCTGGTCTTATTAGCTTCATTGCGCGAGCTGAAATCTTGAGAACGAGCATAAGGGCCAGAACAGGAGGAGAAAGAGTAGATTTTTTCTCCTAGAAAATGAATGTATACGGATCCCAGGAATGGTAAATGTCGACGCAGCAATTCTTTGAATGTATAAGCTATAGAAAGGGGATAAGTCCAGTTAACATATCCGTCCACTATCAGTTGGACTCGCTTCGTAATAGGAGCTAGGACGATGCAAATCGGGATTTGCACTATATTTTATCCACCCTTCTTTCTTTTATGACCAAAAGGGAGAATAGAGGAAAATCTGATTTCAGCTAATATAAGCAATTTTATTCGGACAAGAATTATTAATTTTTTCCAAACTCACCATGTTTCTTTTTCCAGAATTAACACTTGTTAATAAACAATTTACAATATTGTATCCTTAAAAGAATTGCCCAATGAAATTTGTTATAATATCTAATAATTTATTTTTAATATTGGAAAACTTAACAACAATATGATTGAGCAGTGTCCTAAATAGTTATAAATCGTAATAATTTCACAAGATTCTTGATGGAAAGTTTGAATCACCTAAATTATGTTATTCTGCAATGGGTAAAAAAAAATTTAATATATAGGGTCAATTTTTTTTACATATTTAGTTTATTATTGCAGTTATATTCAATATTTTTTAAAACAATTTTATATTGTAAGCGTATTCATTAGTAACGCTAATAATGTTGAGACATTGTAAGAGAAATAGTATAGAGTGTTTTTAGGCCTTTGGTAAGAAGAAAAATAATAATTTTAAATACAAAATGAAATTTTATACATATAAATATTACGTTCATAAGGATATATAGATCTAGGTATATGTAATGTGTTTAGTGGATGAAATTAAGACTAATAAAAAATAATTTTTTTTTTTTTTTTATTTATGGATTTATATATGCCTTATTTTTATTACAAGCACATAAATGATTGAAACTTTTTTCAAACTTGATGCAATATTTCGGTAACTAAAAAACTTCATTATTGCTTACCAATAAAGAAGAAAACGTAAACTCTGCTTGCTCAAATAAACAAAAATCTCATATATCATTACGGAACACCTGGGATTATTTTTCTAAACAAACGACTTACCAAATGAAGAGAATAACAAGCTAGAAAATTCCAAGCATAGTGTCTATAGAATCAAAGAAATTATTAACTCGGAAAAGATACGAGATTAATAATAATAACATAATAGGTGAAATATTAAAATATTTACCAAAAAACCTCCAGTTAAAAGTACGGTGTTCCGCAAATTGATACAGAAATTTCATAATTCTTGTATATAATACTTTTACTACATTATATCTATGTAGTATCCTAAGTGATTAATTTAAAAATACCTTTTTGGTATAATACATTTGAAGGTACTCATAGACTATGTGTCCGAATTGGAGTCTAAAATTAATAGTCTGAATTAGCTTTATTTGGAATTTAAATCATTTACATGTTCCTGTCTTCAGCGTTGAAGAAATATATTTACAGGTTGGTCCAAAATTCTGATTTTGATTTTGATATTTCTTATATGTCAAAGGAAACTACTAAAATAGAAGGATTGTGATATGTAAACATGTTTTTGCCTACGTCGTTTTATTAAACAATGAACTAAAACTAAAATATTTATAAAGATGGATTCGGAATTAAAATCCCATTAGAATATGGTATTCTAAAATCCCTTCTCCAATTTGTAGAAAATGGGTAATATTTATCGTTATTAATAAAATGGATTGAGGAAGAAAAATCTGGTCACAAATGTATGTAGTATTAATTACATAAAGCGACGTCTTAGAAGGTTTTCCTCAATAGAAAGTGTAACACTTTTAATTATCAATTAATGCCTTACTTCACCCTCTCTACTTTTACAATTAGTTTTACAAACATATATTCATTTGATGATAACATTCTCTTTAGAAATACAATCGAAATACTTGTTTTTTATGATAAAGATCTGACTTGGTTCTTCTGTTTAAACTAAAGAGAAAATATTTAACAAAAATTATTTTAGTACACATATTTTAAAATATGCTTAGAAAGTAATAAGACATTGAATACCTTTTAATTATAAAATTCAATTTTGGGCGAAAATATTTTGAATTGACCTTCCCCTTCTCATTAAGGAGATCATCTCCTGCGTCCATCCCCCTCCATCCCTCAAACGCCCTTGAGTCATACATTAGGTTATCCAATATTCTACTCTGGTGGGCGAGAGCTCTAGGCATGCAAATGAAGTTAGTGTCGCTGGGCCGTGAGGGGTGAGTTGGGGACAAGGGGGTGCGCGAAGGGGGCCGAAGGGCGAGGGCCGCACACACGACTTGGCTCGTGCTATTGATTAAAGACGGCCGTGGTCCAGCGGGTAATTAGCCCCTTATCTCGGCTCCCCTGATGCTACTACTGTGTGCATTGCGTACTAGTAAGGCATTTGTTTTTGGTATCATCTCTGCGGGGTGATACGCTGCCAACGGCACTACGTTAACTTGTTTGCCATACATTTCCACCGAATTTATGATGATATATGTTAAGGCCTCTGACGTTGAATTCAATTTTTGGCAAAAACTAAGGACTCTAATTAACAATAACCCGAAAGATAATTAGTTATCTTTAAAATGTACACTTATTAATTAAAGCTCCAATGAGTATGAATCTTTTTTAAAAGTATAACTACGGGGTAATTTAAAAGATAGCTCTTTGTAATTCTTCTCTTCTTATTATTAATAAAATCAAAAATAAAATGTACCATATGTCATATTAAAACTAAAACATAATTTGTTTAATAAGTAATACCTATAAAACTGGAAAAGAAAATAACTACAAAAAATGTTTCAAATTTGAAAAACTTTATTATGTTGATTAATTACTAAGTACATATTTGTTTGTAGTTAATCTTAAGTTAACTTTTTTTTCTCTACAGGGTGATCAACTTATACTCCGAAGTTTGATATGTACGTTATCTTGATAAATAGAAAAGAATGTTTTAAATAAAAGTTATAGATAGAGTTAAGCTTCACATTTTAAAATTATTACGTAATATACATAATGTCATAGCATATCAAAGTTATGTTTTTTTAATGGAATAATTCATATATTTTTACATTTTTTTAACCTCTTGCCGAACTAATGTCAACGATGTATCACACTTTATGTCTATTATGTTTAATAAATGATCTGCAGCCACCTGAAATTAAGCAGCTAAACCGTTAAAAATCAATAAAAATGGCTTACATATCCTTATTCTAACTTTTCAAGTTCCTAGGTAGATTTAAATATATCAACACGCTTTGGGGAAGACTGTGGAAATTCAAGATAAGTATTATTTATCTTTCCATATTTATAATTTATCGTTTTCATAGTTACTTAATATACTTTCTCTCTTTTTGTGTTTCACTGATCTTGTGTCTGTAAAACCTTATCTAAATTACTCTTCCTAAAATTCACAACATATTTCAGCTATTTTTCGATTTTTACCTTTAATTTCTTATTCTGATTTAATATTCTTGTCTATCTATTTTTGTTTCTTGTGGTTTTATTTTGCTCCAAAATATTCTAATTACAAACTATATATTTTAGCTTTTGCTCTTTGTTTGTCTAACTAGTTTTGTTAGTTTATTTATTTTTTCTACATTCTACGACGGTAGTCCCAAAAGTACCTGACCTAACAAAGAAAATACAACAAAATTGAGAAAAATATCTTAATTTCTCTACATAACTTCTTTCACCTAGATACAGTTTTTCCATTGATGTAGCTTCGATACCTTGTTTAGAGTGATTAGTGTCTTCGCCTTCTTTGAACTTTATTCTCTCTGTTCAGTTCATTATTTTGATTGTCCTTGTATCTCAGATGGTAAGAGACGAATCCATATTTCATTAATAGTTACGAATCTACGTAAAAACTGTGCTTTATTGTTATGAAACTTCACCAACGTGACCTAATCTAATCACGCGCCCACCTATCTCATGACCAAATTTTCAGTCAATGTACAGCACTTTTAAAGTGGGTATTTGAGAATTTAAATATAAATTTCACTTCTATCTTCAGTTTCTTCCAGTGAGTACACACGCCAAACCCCTTTACTTTACTTTTTAAAATCTTTACCATGTCTGCTAACTTTACGGATTTTCTTCGCCATTTGTGATGTGATAATTTCATTTTCTTTTTATATTTATGGACCACTTATCCATTACCTTTAGATTTTCTTTTCTTCTTCAGGTCCGCATTCTACTATGAGTTTACTCCAAACGGTAAAGTGGTGGAAAGCCTTTGTCATCATCTACGAAAAGAAATTTGTATTTCTGGATAGTCGGTATTGTGTTCTGTTTGTATATTCTTGTTTTGTCATTTAGTCTTATCTCATTAATTCCAATTTTACATTTGTTATTTTAAAATCATATACTTTACAGATATAATATATAATAAATAGTTTAGCTTAGATAGATCAAAAAATAATTATTCTGAATTAAACAAATTTAATTAAGAATAATACTAACTCTACACTGTAGAAAGTTTTACACCTTGTTACATCCAAATATAGTTTAATAAAATGTATTACACTGTCTTTTTATTCCATTCAGAAGTTGACCTCTAGATACTTTCCTATTTCAACAGTGTACCTTTTTAAATGAACACTCAGAAGGCAAAAATTTGGACCACATTATATATAAATTTCTTCAACGTAACAATAAGACTACTACTAAGAAATATAAATGGTTTTCTTTATTTTCAATAATTTTTACATAAAAGGGTTTAAAATTACAAATAAAATAATTGTTTTGATAGCGATAACCAAAATATGAAAAATAAAATTATGTTTTTATACGAATATTAGGTTAAATCATTTTTTTTAAAGCAAAACTATACCAATGAAATTCATATAGTACATCTAGAATATTAAACATTGATAACTAAGGATTCCAGTGATTTATTTGTACCCTCAAGCGATGTCGATCGGGTATCGTTTTCTGCCATATTAAGTTACATACATTTATTACTATTACTTCAACAATGACATACGTAATATTTTTTTTCTTAAAAAATAAAATGTTCGCAAACATTTTAATAAAAAAAATTTGCTAGTAATTCCAAAGTTTGGACTTAGTAGTATGTATATATTGAATTAATATTAATTTTTAATTATAACCGTTAAATATATCTCAGGTGAGTTCGGTGAAATAGTATGTTATGGTTGAGTCTAATAAATTATAAAAAAATATAATATTAGGTATACAACAGGTATACAACTTAATATCTCATTCTCATAATAATAGTCTTTAAAAAATTAATGTTAAACCTTTTAAATGTTAATACATGTTAAAAATGAAAAAACACGGAATTCTAACACTATTTTCTTTTAATAAAGAGTTTGCCAAGTACATAATATTTAATACACTATACTTAGTTCAATGAATTAAAAAATGTCCGAATTCTAGGTTATGTATAAATTGCGCGACCTTATTAAATATTATTGAATGAATCTATTCGCATTAATAAATTTAATAAATTCTGATAATTTATCTTTTGTTGATGAACTTTACAATTAAATCAATTTTTTTTCTTATTTTAAGTTATAAACAAAATTTCTAGATACATAATACAATTTCAGTGCCTTAATTTTTATAGCTATTTCAACGATATTCACCCTTCATAAGTCAAAATTCAAGTATTATTTATGAAATTCTAAGATTTAATTTATAGGTTTTCGTATTGACAACCCTCTAAAAAAACTAAATGAACTAATTTAACAAATTGTTTGACATTTAGAAAAATTTAGCAATATTTCTCTATTTTAACTTATGATACCTGTCGTTAAATACAAATTGTTCAAAAAAAAAAAAATAATTACAAAGTAAGAAAACTCGTTCTTTCTTTTTTAAATTATTAATATTTTTTACTACATTATATTCTTTTTTAAGATTTTCTTAATTAGTCTGTCATATTTTGGGATTTAAAAATTAAAATATATTCAACTTTATTCACAATTTGTAGCAAATCACTTCTAAACTCCAATCTACAATATTATGATCGATATTTTATTTTTATGTAAAATTTCAAAATCATGTTAAAATACTTAGATAAGAACTAGCCAAATAACATCAAACATCATATTAGAATTGATGTATAAATTTTAATTTCTGATTTCTAGTCAAAATATGCTTAAATAATTATATAACAGGTTTGCAATATATCTTTATTGAAAAAAAAATTTTGATTATTCCTTCGATTAAGCATGAAATTTTCTAATTAAGTTGATTTCATATTATGTATTTGGTATATTTTTTAATAAAAATTTATTCTTATTGTTGAATTTTATTTATTATTAATTTGTTCCAACAAACTATACGAGTATATAAATTTTTGTTTCAAATAATTTGAATTTTTTTTTGATACTGTCATATCAGAATTCCATTATTTTGAATTGCTAATAATCATATGAAATTAATTTGGTATATTAAATTTATAATAAAAATTTTATTACAATATATAATCTTAGGAAATGAATAAAAAATTCATTCAGGTGTTGTAATAGTTTTCAGGATGTTTTTTGATCTAACCGCAAAGCACTAAATTATGAAATTCGAATTTTGGGGCTATAAGAACAAATTTGCAAGTTTTTTTTTATTTTCATTATTTCACATGAATTTTGTTTTTTTGAGCTTAATTACACGCCCACAAAATGTTGACATCAAGAATATAACCAACTTATAGCACAATATGAATAGGAATGCGTACGCCACTGGTAGTTAACCTAATGTATGACTCGCCTCCTTCTAGTTAGCCCGCATTCCTGTAAATTCTCTTCTCTGTTCCTGCTAGGACTTGAGATGAAAAAACAAGCGGCATGGAAGAGCATCTTCTTTCTCCTTCTTGCCACTACTGTTAGTCCTATAACACACACAGCCCATCCTGTTCTCGTCCTGCTGACCGTGGGCTATTTGGACAGGCCGGTGCTGAATAGGCGATTAAACAAGGGGAAAAGTGGGGGAGTGCGGAATTGGGGGGTTGTTCCAGAGAATGAATTTGCTTGCCGTGAGTTGTATTCTCGATTTAAAACTAACATGGGATCTCTTATTAGAAATAACAATGTGCTTGTTTAGGGAGAAGACTCTAATTTCGTATCAACATAAGGTTACATCTTTTAGGTGTGATATTTGTTTTTTAATTGTATTATTGATATACTTAAATATTCCTATAGTTTTAGAAATCAAAATTAAAATATTTATTCAAAGAGTTATCTTTTAACTTTATCTGGAAAATCAAGTATAGGGACATTTAAGCATTTCCTTTTCACTACTAGCAATGTGCATAATAAGATCATTAATGAAAATAGAATGGAAACACGAACATTCTAGTATGATTAAAATTAAAAAAGTGCATCCAATCATTTATTTATTTCAAAATGTTTTTTGTTATTTTAGTAGGTATTTTTTTGAAATTTTTTTGTATATTTGATTCCATTCTGGAAAACATGAAGATACAAGACGTAGATGGAAGTAAAGACAAGCTCATTATTGTGCTTGTAATTTTCTATATTTAGTAAAATCAAATTGGAACATATCGTCAATAATTATGAGTTAGAAAGTAAGTATTGATTTATGGATTTTTAATCATTTTCGGCAATATATTTCTTTTTAACAAAAAAAAAACAAAATGAAGTATTTCACATAAAAAGTCAGCCAGGCGATATGTCTGCTTGATTGATTATTTTTACCCAAATAAATCTATCACCTAATTTTGTTACCTCCATAAATAATAGTTGTTAATATTAAAATAATGGAACGAAGTTGTAAAGAAAAAATCCAAGCATAACATATTGTGCCATGTAAATTCAAACTGATTTTTTATTTTTTTATATTTTTTAGTTAATTTTTCTGTAACATCCTGGTAGGATATAAATTACAAGAACGTAATCTGGTAAATTATGCCAGAAATGTGGCTATCCTCCTTCTGAGTTGGCCAAGCATTTTAGGAATTGTTAATATTGTCGCGCGTGTTTCTACTACTACAATTTCAAGAATTACATGCGCACGGTTAGTGGATTCCATATACTATACCATAGCAAATTCACTCATAGTGAAAACAGAAGACATTTCAATATGTGTGATTAATTTGAGATTAAAAGTAAAGGCGTTTCATAAATATTTTTTCTCGGAAATAGTTTGTCTACGAGAAAAACTAAAAAAATAAGTAGGTATACGGCAACAAAATATATCATTAAGATAAACTAAATTAGTTTTTTTCATATTCCATATAATAATTTTTTCCGTATAAATTAAAATTCTTTTTTCTCCCAAATAAATTAACATCAACTCCAATATAAAATTTCTTAAGTTAAGATAAATCGTCAACGATTAACATTTAATTCTGTTACATAAATAAATATAGACTTTTTATAGTTAAATTAAAGACCGTCCAAGTCAATTTATAATGTAATATAATTTATTTTCGTTAGCATCTTGCAACTTAATACCTAATGTCACCTGACGGTAAAGACTAGATTTGTTTTTCTAATTTTTTTTTAACCTTATATCGACTGAATTATATAACAAGTTATTTAATTAAGTGAATTAAAAGTCTAATTTTAATTGTCAAGTTTGATATATTTAAAAATATTTTTTCTTTGGCAAAAATTTTAAGATTAATAATATTAGCATATTTTATGAAACTGAATTTGGTATCAAAGGGCTTGTCAAAGTCTTGTTCTCATAAAGTGAGCTTAGGAGCTTTTAAATTTTTTTCTGGTCCACATCAACTAGAAAATAGAAAAGCGTGTGTAGCAATAATTTTAGCGTTACTATTGGATGTAGCTGTCGGCGACCTTTTATATATACAACAATTTTTTAAATTATTTTCTATATCTTCTGTGTGTTACTTTTTTAACGTCAGCAATAATTGTCGCCAATAGCTTAATTTTTCTATATATTTTTAATACATTTTTCGGAACCACATTTATTTTCTTTAGTTTTATTCATATATGAATCTGCAGAAGACATACTTTTGGAAAAGTTTCGTATGTTTCCATAAAATTTCGAAGCACATAATTATTTTCTAGTTCTGCACTCATTCTTCGACAGGTTCTTCAGTTTGTTGTTTTAAAGTATTCACTCTCCGTCATAATAGAATCTTCTATTACTGCTATCGAATCCTCTCCAATTAGTAATAATAAAATTTAATATCCGAATATCCCGATCTACTTATATAATTATCTTCATTCAGTTAATACCGTATTTACATGATCAATAGTACTATCATTTTTATAATAATAATTGCATTATTATTGATGGTGTAAGACTCGCTTTTGGGTTTTAGTCCTAGTCGAAAGTTCCACATCTTATATCAAACACAATCCCGAATGTACCCAATAATTAGATTCGTAACGACAACCAAATATCTAACAGATAAGCTGCAAGAAGAAATAATTTAAAACAATGAAAGCAGCAAATATTTTTTATTTAAATGTATAAAATAAAATTATAGGATTATGTTCTGCATAACAGTACTTCAGTTACACCATTGTTTTTATTTATTTATTTATTGTTATTCTAATTTACAGATTTTAAATAAATTGGGAAAATAAAAATAAAAAATCTAGAGAGAGATTATATTACTTCATTATGGTACTAGAATTTTCAGTAACACCATAAAATTTTAATAAATATTAAAATCAAAGTTATGTATCTGATTCTGCTGTGAGTTATAATATTCAACAGGTTAAGGGCATACAATCAGGTTAAAGTATCTGATGTAGAAATGTTTTGAAAATAAACTAACAGTAAATTACAGTAGGACGGATTTCACAAAATTCGCAATTATAAAACTAAGAGTATCGAATTTCTAGGTTTGGAAATTGAAATTATAAATAAAAAAGATCTGTAGGATGTTTGTTGTATCAAAGGATAAACCTGATTCTGTTACTTATGCTTGAATGAAAAGAGGCGATAAAACTGAGGCTATTTTGTCTAGAAGATAATCAATTAATATACATTAGAAACACCATATCTTTGAAAGAAGACTGAGTTTATTTAAAATGTTTCTACAAAAAAATCCACTCTTTCTCGCAAAATCTTGAAAGACTACGCAAGGGACTTGTTAAAAGAATCATTGTGCTTAATTCAAGAACTCGGTTCTGTTAATGTAAATTTTCTTAAATGAAGAAATTACCTAACTTACAAGCTCCTGTATTTAATCCCAAGAGTTTTGCTTTTAATCCAATGTTTCGGGGACTTAATGCCTTCGCATGTAATAGACTTCGAAAATATTCGGACATCAGAAGCTGAAGTTGTAGGCACTTACGCACCCTTAATTTATCTGTGATTCCAGGTGAAAGTGGTATTTGTTTTAAATTATAACTTTGAGGAAGTGCATAAAACTGATCGCAGAGGTAAAATTAATAAAAAAATGGACGTAAATATTCATTTAAATAAATATAATTTAGGGCCTCTACAACAATCAGATTAAAATCCAACCAACAACAAATGATAGCTACAGAACCATAATAAAAGTTCTAAAAGATAAAAACGCTCAATTTCACACATACCAACTAAAACAGGACCGATCATTCAGAGTTGTACTGCGTAATATGCATCCGACAGTAGACAAGGACATGCTAAAAGAAGCAATAGAACAGCTAGGCCATGAAGTTACTAATATTTCCAATATATACGAGCTCAGAACTAAAACAGCTCTACCGCTCTTACACCTGGAACTAAAAACAAATCCCAACAATAAAGATATATACGAAACAAAAACCCTCCTAAATATGATAATAACATTCGAACCTCCTCACCTCAAAAGAACAGTACCACAATGCACAAATTGTCAGCGCTATGGACATACAAAAAAAAATTGCCACATGAATCCCTGCTGTGTTAACTGCGCGCAGGAAACCACCAGACCGGAAATTGTTCTCGAATAGAGCGTAGCAATGACGTAAAGTGCGTACTATGTGACGGAAACCACCCTGCAAATTATAAAGGGTGTAACATCTATAATGAAATTCAAAAAAGATATTTTCCTCAACTAAGAAATAAGACTGTACCAAGTCAAGATAATAAACCACTATCCAACAAGGAGTATCGTATGCTCAAAGAGTAAATGGAAACTGCCTTCCTCCCACAGAACAACAGTCTATCCCATACCAAAACATCCATCAACCCTCAAACAATCTAGAAAATTTGATGGCCAAACTAATGGAACGAATGGACACTATGCTAAACCTACTAACAGCAATGATTTCTAAATTAAATGGATAGCAGTCTCCGGCTAGCAATTTGGAATGCCAACGGTCTTGCCCAACACATGCAACAAATCAAAGTATTGCGTCATACTAATATCCGAAGCACATGTCACTTTCAAAAATTATATAAAAATACCCAAGTACCATGTTTACTGTACTAAACATCCGGAAGGCAAAGCGCAGCTATAATCATCAAATCAATAATTAAACACCATGAATTAGTTAAATTCAGTGAAACGTATCTTCAGGCAGCAAGTGTGTCAGTAGAAAGTAATCGAGGAAATCTAGTACTATCTGCAGTTTACTCTCCTCCAGGTCCTGTTGCAACTCATGAACAATTTACAAAATTCTTTAGCTTCCTTGGCCGCAAATGTCTTATAGGTGGAGATTATAATGCTAAACACAACAGCTGGGGGTCAAGAGTGATAACCCTCGTGGTAGACACCTGCACAAAGCAATAACAGAAAACAACCTGAGATATCTATCTACGTGTGACCCAACAAACTGGCCCACAGATCGCAACAAGATCCCTGATCTATTAGACTTTTGTATAATAAAAGGTATATCACATAACTACTTAAATATAAAACCCAACTGGGACTTATCGTCGGATCACTCTCCTATTCTGGTAACCATCATCACTCAAATAATACTAAAACCAAAAACCATAACATTAACAAACAAACAAACATGCAGACTCGAATACATTCCGATATGACGTTACCAACAAGTTAAACTCAAAAGTACCGCTAAAAACCCGAGAAGATATCGATAATGCAGTAGAACATCTAACTACATCAATTCAAGCAGCAGGGTGGAAAGCAACTCCTGAAGTACTCAATACTAGCCAAACAACTATATACCCAGAACGAATCAAACAGTTAATCAATGCCAACGCAAACTTAGGAGAAGATGGCAAATCACTCATGCACCCAATGACAAAAACAATCTTAATAGAGCAATAAGGAACATTAAAAAAATACTAAACGATTATAAAAACTGTAAAATCCAGGAGTATCTCAGCAATCTCACAGGCACGGAGGAAACAAATTTTTCACTCTGGAAAGCTAGTAAAAAGATCAAATATACACAAGAATCATTTCCTCCAATAAAAAAAAGCGACGGAAAATGGGCCAGAGAGGACTCTGAAAAAGCAGAGACATTCGCTAAACACCTGGAAAATACATTTCAACCATATCCAGAGACTCCACCTATCGATATAGTGTCATCAATATCCCTTCTATAAGCCCCGTACCAGCTAGATTTGCCGATAAAAAAATTTAACACAAGGACACTTCCCGTCACAATGGAAAGTAGCTCAGATAATACTAATCCTAAAACCTGGTAAAAATCCAGCAGATGTCAGATCATACGGACCTATTATCCTTTTACCAATACTGTCAAAAGTTTTTGAAAAACTCTTCCTTCAAAGGCTACAACCAGTTTTAGAAGAAAAGAACCTAATACCGAATCACCAGTTCGGATTCAGAAACGAGCACGCAACCATAGAACAGGTTAATAGAGTTGCGAATGAAATACTCAGTGCCTTAGAACATAAACGATACTGCTCTGCTGCCTTTAAAGATATCACTCAAGCCTTTGATATGATGGTATGATGGGCTTCTATACAAAATCAAGAAGAACCTACCATACACCTTCTATGTAGTACTAAACTCCTACCTGACAGAGATGTACTTCCAAGTGAAATTCCGTGAATCCTATACTCACTTAAGCCCTATAAAAGCTGGGGTACCGCAAGGTAGCGTGCTAGGACCTATACTATATTTACTATATACCGCTGATATACCCACAAATAGCCACACTGTCCTAGCTACCTTTGCAGATGACACCGGTATACTAGCTACACATAGCAACCCAATTACATATCCCAACAGTTATTGAAGAATGTTCCAAATCAGCCCTGCGATATCAAGAAAGACTTAATGTCGACCCAAACACGTTGGCTACGCATCTGCTTATCCAACAACTGTGAAAAAGACTGACTAGACCTACTAGACCTACCCCAGCGTCGCTAGAAAGATTTAGTTGCACCAATTTCTAGTCTCCATAGTGCAGTGCGTGCCTTGCCTTCGGTCTAGTTCATAGTTCTTAAGCTCCAGTTGTCAGTACCTAGTACCTATATGTAAACAAAACTAATGCAACTTACGCATTACTCGCTAGGAGAGATATCACTGGATACCTCTTCTCTATGTCATATTTGCATTTGTTAACCTAAGTACTTGTTGTTTTGTAAAAGACAGATTGTATATTTCTTGGAAGTTAATAAAAAAAAAATTCTAGCACAAAGTGTTAGTTCTGAGGTGGAAGAAAATGTTAATTTAAGCGTATCAGATATTCAACCTTTTTGCTCCTCAAATTCTGCCTCAACAGACATCGATATAGAACCTTCCCACTTGTCCAATTTTGATTTGGAAGGATTCCTAAGAGAAGATTTTTTAGGAGACGTCGTTTAAAAAAAAAACAGAACGTGGGGATAGATTATGTAACTCAGAAAGGGATAAACTTGCAGATTTAATAGTAAAAAAATTTGTGAATACCAGTGGTCGTCTGAAAAATCATGACTTTTTAGTACTATCAAAAAAAATTGAACAACTAATTTCTACTGAAAAGTCTGCTACTTATTATGTACCACCAGTATTCAAAAAGAATTAATTTGGAAACATTTCCGAAAAATCAAATAGGAAGTTGCCAGATAGATAAAAAAATCTAATATATATGGTAAAGAAAATAATTTACAAAAGAAGACGGACTTCACCTAGACGTAAGTAATTATATGTAGATAATATGTGTAATTCTACTCATATGTAGATAATTGTAAAACTTTTTTTTGTAAAAACATAGTTACTGATATACTTTACTTTAGAAAACATTCCCCAAGAGGCTAGAAACGGTCAAATATGGTTAAAACAAAATTTTGAATCAACTGATGATGTCATAAGACATTGGGACAATTCTTTTCCAATTAGAAAACCATTCCGGGAAAAAATGAACGGATAGATAGTATTTTGGAAGCATGACCAATTTTAAGATCACCGTTTTTCTCTTTTTAAATCTTGCTTAAAACACTTTAAAATTAAAATAAAATTAGAATTATATCATTTTATAAGCGGCGACGAATTTTCTATTATATTTATGAAAAGCATCTTCTTTTAGAAATAACAATATGTTATTTATAGGTAAATCGTGACTTCAAAAACATATATGACTTCTCTGAATTCTATTTGGAAACACATTTTTCTCAATTTTTTGAAGATGTATTAAAAGTCAGAAAACACACGTTAACAGCTGCCGATTATACAATTTTAAAACCCTAAAATGAGAACGATTTGACCACAGGTAAGAACAATTACTAAATCCATTTGATATTTTATGATGATTTTCTAAATACTTTCAGATTCAAAGACAACCATTCGACTTTATCTGTTACCCGCTCTGGTGCCTCCTAAAAGCAGAATACAAATTGGTACAACTAACTGGAAACCTTCAATTACCGAAGTACGTGATGGTCTCATTCTTCTCGTCAAAATTCCTGGAGATATTCAGAAGGCAATATCTGATCAAATGAATTCTGTGGTGAACAAAAAATTGACAGTTCAAACATATTTACTTATTGTTGGAGAGTGTCTAAGTAATGTAAGCGAATCATTCGTTGTAGTTAGTAACTGTGAATACAAGTGTTTAAGTGTAATGGGCGCACTTGATTTTTGCTTTAAACTATTTCATATTTTTGATGCTCAATATGCTTATTCGTGTAACCACTTATTGTACTTAATTCAATGGAAGTTATATAAAATAACGACAAAATCGGAACCCAACATACCATTTATTAACGATTTGCTGTAGCCTGCCAAAAAACAATTTAAGCAATGGTTGATAATAAAGTAACAAAATTAATATGTTTTAAGTGCAATAGATCATTTTTGGCTTCTGAAACTTTGTAAGATCATATTAAATATTCTTATCCATTTTTATCCAGGTACGAGTGCAAGGATTCTAATTGCATAAGCTCTTATTAAAGATATCAATGGACTAAGAAAACACTTTAATTTAAAGCATAAATTATGTTCTTATGTTAATTACGATAAACATGAACCCACAGTAACTTTTCAAGTAAACGATCACTCTAATGTATTACATAATTCTATAAACAAAACAGTGAATTTACATAGTTCATCCAGGTAATATAGATTCTCCTATGAGGTACCCACTGTTATTAAAAACCAATTTGCTATGTTTAGCACCAATGCCTTAATTCTGTCGTGCTTTAAAATAGGAAGCAATAATTATAAACCAAAATTTATTCTTAAGTACACAATAATAAACGGCATTTATTTTATATAAAGTAAAAACTATTGGTTTATTTCATCATGTCCAGGCCTATCGGATACTCCTTTCAAATGCGAACTGATTTTTGATTTCTTTAGAAAACCTATACTGCCAAAAAGTCTAGAATGTACACTACACAGAAAATGGAAAATCGTTTGTATGTACTATTGCTTAAATTGTATTTGGTATCTAAGTGGTCCACTGATGGTAACTTCCATGAAATTAATACAAATAAAGGTTTCGATATTTTGTGAAATTATCTAATAAATAGAATTTGGATTTGTTTTTAATTTTGTACTAATGTACTAATTAGCATTGCCTTTTTATTTAGAATCCAAGTAGACCTTTAATTTATCCTACCTAGTAAGTAAAAAATGGACGTTAAAGTTAATTTGTTCCTTAGCTAACCAAAACAATTATGTACATGTTTAAGTATTTTCGTTAAGAAGACACAAGATTTAGTTTTAAAAAATATATTACATAAAAAATTTTATAGAACAGTTTACATTTATTTTAATTCTGTTTATTTTGTTATATATTTCATAATTCTACTAATAAATTATTATTATTTGATAATCGTTTTTTATTTGGAAAGTTTGTACTAGACTGTTTAAATTTTTAGAGGTCTCTTGAAAGAAGAAACTAATTCTCTTAAATAATAATAATAAATAGTAATAATACATGTGATAAAACACTCTTATAGAATGTTTTTCATTCTAACCTTGTTACAGAATCTACTATTAGTTAAGATTAAAATGGTAGTTAATAATTTTATTGCTCTTTAATGGATAACCGAGATATTTTAGTAATAGGTCTAGAATAAATGCCATTCTGAGTTTTAATGCAAATGGATCTAGTATTACCATCCATCCCGGGAATAAGTTTAACTAAACATAGCCAAAGGAAAATTAAATGGGGGGTTATCATCATATTTTAACTATAGTAAATCGTTTATTTTTAATTCTTTAGTTAATGCCATCCATTTTGGACAGTTTTCTAACCTATTAATAATCTAGCTTCCATCAAAAATTGTTACTAAATTTATGAACATTTTTGCTTAAAATAAAACTTATTTACGGGAGTGACTGATTTTTTTTTCTCAAAAAAGAATGTAAGGGTGGCTCCAACCAGGATATGATATGGAGTTAAAGGATTCACATCTGAAGTATCACTATACAAAGGATGAATTGGTCTACTGTTCATGATTCCTTCTCTCTAAATAGTAGCAAGCTATTCGAAGGTGAATATGGAATTCCTAAATAGTACCCCAATGTGGTGAATGGGAGGTATAAATTTACAAATCAATTTTTTTGGAGGTACAATGAAGGTTACCGTATTATGATTGGATATTAATTCGAGGTGTACAGCTTTTGTAGCCATGCAATAACATAACTGGAGCCTTCTTTAAAATAGAGGACTTGATAAGAAATGGGCCGCCAAAGTCTACTCCGAAATAATCTGGCCGCAGTAATTCTATTTGAAAGAAGATCGGCCATGATTTGAGTCGATTGCTAAGATTTCAATCTATGATAAGTGATACGTTTTGAGATATTTCGCATGATTTCCCTGAGGTCATCTAACGGCCAATATCTAAGTCTAATATTAGATAAAACATTTTGAAGACACCTGTGTCTCAGTCGAATGTGCTCTGAGAGCAATAATAAAGAAGCTAGTTTAAATTATCTTAGTAAAAGGATAAGATGTTTATGATCATAAGAAATATTAGAATATTTCAGATGTCATCCTACTCTCAATTTTTTGAGAATATAAGAGTGGATGCAAAGATACATTTTTTCTTTTAGTTTGTAATGATTTAATTTCTTTTGATGTTAGCTAAATTCTGTTTATGATAAAAGTCAAGCTTTTGTCTAGTTGAACAGTGTAACGCTGTTTTCTTTAATTCGGGAAGAGCTCTGATTTGTTTAAAATGAAATTAAAAATTTTCGTGATGTTCAAGAAGAAATGTTGGGCCATAAAACCAGAAAGAATATTTATCTACCTTAAATGCCGCCAATGTTATAATTCTTAGTAAATTCTTAGATTTGTGATGATGGTACGGTAAAGGTGATATTTTTCATCTTCATTAAAGTTTTTATAAAAATGTGCCCGAGTTTTATTAAATGTGTATTTAAATGATTTCAACCCATTACAGTTTTTGATTAAGATTTACCTCATTATTAAGTTGTCTTGTGCTATTATTGGATTCATCAAACCCAACGGATTAAAACTACTGGATATTGGTAACAATGTTAAACCTTTAGAATTTCTTGCAGATGGAGGGAAGACGGAAATTATATTATAACTGAATCAATGTTAGGGTTCCATGCAAGACCTAAAATTTTGACAGGAGTAATTTGCAGATTCAAATTTTATGCTTCCGAGTGCTGAAAGGAATTACTCAATGTTGAATTTTAGCAGAATTTATTAAACATACAACATAACTTTGTCTTTTAAGTTAGTTACTACTAATATGTCATCAATGTACGTTTACCATAAAACAACTTTAGCTTTATAACGATAAATGAGGATTTTGATAAGCTATTTTGATAAGAGCTCTAAAAGCTAAATACGTCGCACTCTTTTAACTAATACTTATTAAAGTTAATTCTATACATTAAAAAGGTAAGTGCTTCGTGGTTCGTTGTTACTTAGAAAAAAGCTTTGTTCATGGATGAGAGTATGATGTCTCTGGTTACACAATGAATAATTTACTTTTGATAAGCATATATTTGACGAATGGTTTCGTCCTAAGCAATTGAAACATAACTTAATTTGAGTGATAATTTGTTTTCGATCAGCTACAAATAATGACAGAAACTTAGGACAAGTTTAAATTTTGAGTCTTGAAAACAGTCTAAAACAGTTCTTATATGTTACTGTAACTACTGTACTATGTATCTGTAAGATAAATAACAAAACAATATTATAAAACAGATTTAGGCTATCAAATAAATAAATATGTGGTCGCTATAAATGGTTTATAAAACTATAAAATAATACAAAATAAATATAACTAGTTCACTTTTACATCGTTGCAAAGATTTTGTTCTACCATTTGCACTACCGGTGTAATTAATTCTGCTGTATCCTTTGGACAACTCAATGACATTGCGCTTCTAAAGCAAGTTTCAAACTCTTCAAATTCGCTAAAAACAAAATATAATATGTATATAAAAATTACTGAAAGCTAGCTTAATTTAAATAATTGGAAAACACTTCCTATAACACCTTTGTATTATTTATATTTACTTTCATAACATTTTATTTTATTTATTATTATTTTTCCAGCCAAAATGGATAAGATTCGAGACATTTTAAAGATTTTTTTTACGAAAACTAGTCAATTTATATTGTAATGGAGTTTGTTATTTTACTCGTATTTGTAGAGGTGTAGAGACGGGAAGTTGTCGTTTAGTTAAATTCATAAAAAAGTATTCTTATAAGAAAATATATTTTGTTTATTATATATTATATTAATTAGGATACCAAAATAATACCACTAATTGCTCTCGTGGAATATTAAATATTTTGTTAATATATTTGTATTGAAAGTTTAAGAGTTTAAAGTTTAAGGCATATGGAAACGATTCTTCATAACTACTTAAGCTTAAGGTCACAAAAAAACTGAATTCAGGAAAAAAGTTCTTAAGACAGTAGTATTTAATGTTTTGTTGCCCCCTAATGTAGTAACAAGTTGTAGTAAGTTTAATTATTTATATTGTGTAAATTTTAAAAGTATCATTTTTATTAATTTTATTAAAAGAATGTTTACAAAATGGCTTTAATAATAATGTACTAAAATTACGTTCCCTACAGTTCACTCTCACGAATAAATTTAAGAAGCAGAAATTGTTGTTTTTATGATTATTATCAATAGTCGTGGAGATTCGGGTAGATTTACAAATGGAGATGATACCATTAGGGCAACTTCTTGTAATTTTTTTGTACCCAATAGTCAACAAAAAATGTAAAAACTTACATTTTTATAATATATTATTTCCAAAAGAAGTTTAAAAATTTAGACCAAAATTGTTTATTCAAGAAGTTTAATTGTATTTGAAAAAATTCAACTTGGTGTTTGTCTGCAATATTTCGACTATTGGTATTTACATTTAGAAATATATACAAATATTTCATAAAAATATACTTATTAACGAATTTAATTAATAAAACTTTTAACTTTTATCATAAAGCCTCTCTTACCCACAGTATTGTGGTAAATACTAATACGACAAGTAAGTACTATCATTCAAACGAATGTCACTGCATATATGATGTAGAAGATAAATATATATTACAATATTGGTAAAATCAAATAAAAAATATTACCTGCAGTGTTGAGTTATTTCTTTAATATCATATATTGACGTTGATACGTTAATCTTTTTCGAACACATTTTTAGTGCATTTTCAACGCCATCATCCCAGCAGCTCTTAGGTCCTTTTTTAAATATGTCTAAAAAACACAATTTGTTATTAACAACTTTTTTATAATTCTATATTAAGTTCTAAAATAAAACAATAATTAACAAATAAACACATTACAAGACTAAAAAGGGGCGATGCACAATCTTGTAAAAGCAAAAATATTTGAATACGATAAATAAAGCAGGTACATACCAGGCATCATATTTGGTACATAAAGGATATAACAATTTTAAAAAGTATTTTTCTATAGGTATGTAAAGGGTGTCCCAAAATTGAGCAATATTTTAGAAATAACAAAATTCTAGCAGCTGAAGTTATTAATATTCGTACAAAATGTTTTTGGAGTAGTGATTAACTACATGAACTGTGCCCACATTACTAAGAAAATTTAGAATGGTTAAATCAATTCGTGATTTTAAACACTCTGGTCGTCCTCCAACAAGTATTGAAAGAACATTTTTAAATATATAACCTGTGTTTTCTATAAAAAGTTTGTATATGAAGTTTTGGTTTTAAATATAACTTCCCATATTTGAAATTAAATTCCAACAAAGTACAAAGAATATTTTAAATTCTTCTTGGGAAATAAGAAACATCAAAAGTGCAGAGAAAGATGCACTGTTCCCAAATTACTAAGAAAATTTAGAAAAGTTAAATCGATTAGTGATTTTAAACACTCTAGTCGTCCTCCAACAAGTATTGAAAGTATTGCTGAGATTGAAACATTCTACAGTGTATTCTCATCAGATTTGCATCTTTATGTTTACAAAAATCAATTAAATAAAAAGAAGGCTACTGATTATGCATTGCAAAGAGATTTCGTTGCATAGATTATGGAACAACAAAAAGTGGATACTTTATCAATCATTAAAAAAATATAACATTTTTAAATATCAACCTGTGTTTTCTATAAAAAGTTTGTATATGAAGTTTTTGTTTTAAATAGAACTCCCAATATTTGAAATTAAATACCAACAAAGTACAAAGAATATTTTAAATAAAAATGAACAGAAACAACTTTTTTAATATATTTTTTCCGTGATTAGTTTCTGTTCTTCTAGGAAAATAAGAAACATCAAAAGTGCAGAGAAAGATGAAATAGAAGGACAACTGATAAAACAACGAGAACAACAAATGCAGTACGAGATCTAGAAAATACCGTAACATACGAGGAAACAAAACAGATTACCGTAGCAATAGAATACAATTCATTGACAAGAATAGTATATACATAAAAATCAAGTGTTTCAGAATAAATATCCTATCTCAAAAGTGAGAATCTTTACATTATATTATTAAAAACAATTTTGGAATTAATACATTCCACTAATGGTCGTGGAGAAAAATGTAGACCACCTTATTACCACAGCAGTTTTATTCTTTGTGGAAAGTCTCAAGAAAAGTGTAAGCAAAGAGAGAATATTGAATATCCCAAAAAACTACAAAATGACGATCAAAGATAAATCTTTTCTTTTATTTGATTGAGAACCTGGCGCAAAAGGCTAATATCTTTTACTATCGAAGAAGATCCTAACATTTTGTAAAAAGCAGAAAATGTTCATATCAATTCGATTTATTCGTCGTTGTATTATTTATCTTCTACAATTTTAATCTTACAATATGTGAAATTTGATGACCAGTGAACCATTTTTGGATATCCATTAAAACAATTCTTACCATATAAAATTTCGGTATTATTTTTACAAAAATAATCCAGGACTTGCTGATCTATTTTTTTCCAAACTGGCATTCCTTTTAGAACAACTGGATTAATACAATCCGTTACGGTATCAATAAATGGTACTAAACAATCGTCTATTTCGGACCTCAGGTTACACCTTTGTTTAAAAGTGTTGTAGGGACCTTTATCACTTCCTAGCATGAAAATACTCATGAAAAATTCATACACATCCGGATTTGACTTAAGGCATCGTAATAAATTATCTTCTTTAGCCTAAACAAAATATAAAGTAATATAATAATTTGGTTATATAATTAAGAAGTAGGTGAATTTGTTTAGAGAATTAAGTTATTAATTAGATTGTCACGATTGTCAGATTTGAAATGTAAACCATAAACATTTTTAAAAAGTTAATAAATTTATAATATAACAATAAATTTTCATAATTGTTGTCAGAATTCAAAACCATTTAATAATTAGGTCATTTTTATTTTTTGTGTGGATAATCCCTTGAAATTTAAATATTTTAAATAACTCACCCTTAACTGTTCTCTTGGACAAAGAGGTTGATGAATTCCAGATGAGTCCATTAAAAAAACGTACTGGGAAAACCCTAAAAAAGTTTTTTTTAAAAAAAGGTTAGTCATTACTTACTAGAAGAGTAAAAACTTAGATTTTAAAATCATATTTTTAAATTAAAATACTGAATGAGTTTTAAAAAAGTATTCAAATAATTCTTACCCAGTACCACAGCTAATGGTATTATCATGATTGTTGCACAATTTCGTTGTCCACAGTATCTTGTTATATATGTACTTTCCGCATTTATATGTTAGGTTTCTTATATATCTTTGTAAATTGCATATCAATTTAACCTTTGTAAAATGTCAAATATAATAAAATATTGCTAAGAAAAGTTGGCGTCAACACATCATTTTAATTAGCACAAGATAAGAAGCAAAAATTTAAATATTTTGCCTCCAAATTATTTGAATTTCCTAATTAATGAATATATTGAAATTGTATATAAAAAGTACTTGTAATTCCATGAACGACGAGGCTTCCCGCGAAATCAACTGCAACAATTTCAAAATTATCTAATATCTGGTTTCAAATTTGGTAGTAGCTACTAATCCATAATGAATAGAAAAATAAATTTATATTGTTATTACTGCGGACTTTTTGATTTTCATTCAAGTTATTTGCTTCTAACAAACAATATTATAAAACAGATTTAGGCTATTAAATAAATAAATATGTGGTCACTATAAATGGTTTATAAAACTACAAAATAATACAAAATAAATATAACTAGTTCAGTTTTACATTGTTGCAAAGATTTTGTTCTACCATTTGCACTACCGGTGTAATTAATTCTGCTGTATCCTTTGGACAACTCAATGACATTGCGCTTCTAAAGCAAGTTTCAAACTCTTCAAATTCGCTGAAAACAAAATATAATATGTATATAAAAATTACTAAAAGCTAGATTAATTTAAATAATTGGAAAACACTTCTTATAACACCTTTGTATTATTTATATTTACTTTCATAACATTTTATTTATTATTATTTTTCCAGCCAAAATGGATAAGATTCGAGACATTTTAAAGATTTTTTTACGAAAACTAGTCAATTTATATTGTAATGGAGTTTGTTATTTTACTCGTATTTGTAGAGGTATTAAAAGAATTTTTACAAAATGGCTTTAATAATAATGTACTAAAATTACGTTCCCTACAGTTCACTCTCACGAATAAATTTAAGAAGCAGAAATTGTTGTTTTTATGATTAATAAAATAGTCGTGGAGATTCAGGTAGATTTACAAATGGAGATGATACCATTAGGGCAACTTCTTGTAGTTTTTTTAATTCACGCAATTCTGAACTTTGGGCCATTTGTGTAGGTTATTAAAAATGAAGCTCTACACAAGAGAAAAATATGTTTTCATTGTTGAGCAATATTTTACAAATAACAAAAGTCTAGCAGCAGAAGTTCCTAATATTCATACAAAATATTTTTGAAGTAGTGATTAACTACATGCACTGTGCCCAAATTACTAAGAAAATTTAGAAAAGTTAAATCGATTAGTGATTTTAAACACTCCAGTCGTCCTCCAACAAGTATTGAAAGTATTGCTGAGATTGAAACACTCTACAGTGTATTCTCATCAGATTTGCATCTTTATAATTACAAAAATCAATGAACTCAAAAAAGAAGGCTACTGATTATGCACTGCAAAGAGATTTCGTTGCATAGATTATGGAACAACAAAAAGCGGATACTTTATCAATCATTAAAAAAATATAACATTTTTAAATATAAATCTGTGTTTTCTATAAAATGTTTGTATATGAAATTTTGGTTTTAAATAGAACTCCCCATATTTGAAATTATGTACCAATTATTGAATACCTAATATTTGGATCATTTTTTGATTTTCTCTTAAAACTTAAATAACTCGCCTTTCTTTGTTCTCTAGGACAAGAAGGTTTCTGAATTCCAGATGAATCTATTAAAAATAGGTATTGGGAAAACCCTAAAAAAAATTACAAAAAAAAGGTGTGTCGCAATCCCACCAGAAGAGCAAAAATTATATTTTAAAATCATGTTTAAATTAAAATAGAATTATCACCCAGGACCACGGCTACTGGTAACATTATCATTGTTGCACAATTTTGTTGCCCGCAGTACCTCGTTACACACGTACTTTCTGTGTTTGTATCTTAAGTGTCTTGTATATCTTTGTAAATTGTATATCTATTTAACCTTTGTAACATGTCACATTGTAATTAGCAAAACATAAGAGGCACAAATGTAAATATTTTGCTTCCAAATTATTTGAATTCAACGAAATTGTATATAAAAATACATTTTTTGTATACATTAATTTAAGAACCATATTAAAAATGATCTAATGTCTCTCGTTTAAAATTTTGGTTGCAGGTACCAATAACAAATCCGTAACTATTATATAGAAAAATAAGTTTATTTTGTTACTGCAGACTTTTTGATTTTCATAAGATTTTCTTGTATTTCAGATGTATGCGCTTATAGTGGCTCGATTGACTGAACGTATCAGGTTTCCGTAAAAATGTTTACTTCTAATCTAGAATCCCAATAATGAAAATCTTCTCACTGCCGGCCGTAGAAAAAGTAACAGATGAATTCTCACAAACAAAATAAAAGGAGGACCTCCAGATTTGCTAGATAAGGATTCACCTAAAAACGATTGGAAATACTAAACTGGTTGAACAAATACAAAACTGGTTAAACTATTGTAAAAATCAAAAAGTTTTTGTAGGCATTTTATAATTCTGGATTGTCGATTTGAAATATTTTTTGGCTGATAAAATGTTTTCAAAATTATTGTATGTAAATTTGTCACAGGATGTTGAGGACATTAGCTTTAAAGTGCCAGTTGTTCAAACAAATAATATTCTTCATTTTCTAAAACATTTGCTTAATACCAGAAGGTAATCTAAACATGCGAACTTCCCAGAATTTACTTGTTTGTTTAGTACTTTATAATGAGGATATCGTAGATGTTTCTTTATTTCAAGTTCTTCCAAAAAATCAAGATCTTGCTTTTTCTCACATGTATGAAGGACTACCATTATTGTTTCTATTATTTTGTCAAGTCAATCAATAATTTTCATATGTGAAAAGATGTAATAACTTGATTTTTTGAATGAATCTGAAATAAAGAGATATATGATATCCTCAGTATAAAGAACGATACGAACAAATAAATCTGTTAAGTTCTCCTTTTATAAATTATTGTATTTATTAACCAAGAATATTGTCGATTTGATCATATTAAATGTTAAATATTTAGTCAAAAAATTTTGAATACTTCTTCTGCATAATTAATTACGAATTGATAGTGTCGAATATTGTATAATATACGTAAGAGACGATGACACTTATTCCACAAATTTGAAAAGCGACAGTTAAGTGGGTACTAGGGAATATTATTTTATTTGGCTCTACAGTCGGTTTTTGGATTGAAATATTAGTGTTAAAATAAGAGTTTTTAGGCTAAAAATTTATATTACACTGAAAAATACCAAATGGAATAAATTCAATATCTAAATATGAATAGATAAATTCTCCTTATTTTGACACTTACCAATGATGATATGCCAAGACATGTAAATCGATTTTGATTGTAGTGCATATTTCTGCACTATTGGTTGCACTAATGCGACATATTACGTATTCCAAGTGGCACATCATTGGAAAGGGCATTCAAAGCGAAATTAAGCATTGTAACTGATTTCTATTACCAATTTTAATAAATACAAATAAATTACAATTACACTTAATGTAAGAGATGTTCTAATGGCCAACGATATCATCAAACGTTAATCCACTAGATTTAATCTTATGGAATATCTCAAGACCATTATTTACAGATCCCAATAATGAGCCACTTGGCATACCATCTCAGTTAAAATATAATTTATTAAAAAGTATTAGGCCGAATTTTAAAATTTAAAGACTGTTGTAAAGAGAATTGAAAGGGCTTTAAAATGATACCTTACTCGGCCCCTAATACCATTTAAATATTTTGGGACGATTGTTAGCCTCGCTTGGAGGTGTAAGCAGCAAAGTCAAAAATTCCGGAAAAAAGTGTCCCCCTTTGATCAAAAATCGACGGGTCCCTGTGTTTTTCTAAAATGTTGACGCAGTTCCTGATAATGGCTCTGTTTCGTTTTAGTTTCGCCACCCTGTATATTAAAACGCTTTGGAAGGCTGTGTAAATTCAAGATAAGTATTATTTATCTTATCTATTAGGAATAATTAAGAGTTGAAACAATTAATTATTTACATTTTTAAATTCTTATAGACAGCTGAGAATATCATTTTTTTGTTTTTTGAAAATGTCGAAATTTATTAATTATCATGTCAAAATGACGACATTTTGAGGGGTAAAAAAATATTAAATAAATGTATCCAATACCCCACTCAAACGAGCCGTCTATGACTACAATTAAAAAAGCGTATTCAGGCAATTTAATGAGTTGCAGAAATAATAGAGTGACAGATGTCGTCCTAGTAAATTTTTATACAGTGTGTTCCAAAAAGTTTTATACAAATGAAGAAAAAGTTTATATTACTTTTCATAAAAAATAATCTTAATAAAAATATCTGTATAACTTGTAAATCCATAAACAAGTATAAAAATTTTATTACATTGGCTGCAATATAGGAAAATGAAGAAAACCATATAAGTTTAAATTATAATGAAGAGCAAAATGTTCATAGAAATTGTTATAAAATGCCATAAAATTTATGGATACTTGTAGATTTGTGGTGTTCCCGGATACAAATTACAATACAGGGTGAGTCCTATAAGAACCGACACACAGCAAGGGATTCTAAAATATGGTGATTTATCGCAACTTACTCTACCTCTATATTAAGTTGCATCCCTGAGAAAATTTGGGCCTTGAAAGTGGGGTTTTAAATTTCGAAAAAATCAATATCTCAGTTATAACCTAACCTAAACTTAGAAAAACAAAATGTGTTACACGTTGTGAATGTATCAAGAGCTTTAATCGACAGTTAGTAGAGTTCAATTGTAGAATTCTAATGGGTTAGTAAGGGATAATGCATCGTTAAAATGTGACAGACTTTTTAAACTCGATGGCGGAGCCAAAAAGTTTTTACTTTATTTTATGGGGAATTTAATTCTAAAACTGTTCTTACTTTTGTTATTTATCAAAAAACATATTGAATGACATATTGAAAAAAATTGTTGATAATGGCCAAAAATTATTCAAAATCAAACATCCTATATGGTCAAATAAAGAATCGGCTAAAATAAAAAATATTGGCCAATTTTTTGTAACTTAAATTATATTATTATGCTTGTTCGAGCATGTTTTTATTGCATCTGACTCATCTAATGTTTTTTTTAATATATTTTATAAAAAAACATAGTTGAAATCTGTTCGACATGACCCAAGCAACACATTTAGTACCTGCTACGTGGTAGCCACTAAATATGTCACTACATGGTGGTTTGCCTTAGTTGTCGCTAAGTCATAAGAACGGATTAAATTCGTTCCTGGTACCAAAGTGGGGAACAAATGTCACATAGCCAAGTTGTATTTACTTCATGGAACCTCAAAGCATAAAATTTCTGTTTTTCTTAACCAGTAATGGAAAAAATAAAGTTGCTTATAGAAAATACCGAAGGAAATTTTCTTGGTGTCTAGTTCCTAATCATTCTACATTTGTATCAAATTTCAATTATTTAGGTCATGTGAATGAAGATAATATTATTGATGCTAATATTAGAAATCTGACAATAATGTAAGCACCAGAAAAATGAGTGGAGAATTAAAGGTTACCCACACAAAAGTAAATAGAGTGTAACATGTTTTTCCCGCGGTTTCTGGAAAATTGTTATTAAGTAACAAGAAATTAGGAATAGTTTTCTAGATTCGTGGCGTTCCCAGATAAAAATTACAATATATTACAATAAACACGTCAACAATTGTTATATTATTTATTGAAGAAAGAAATATTTGCCTAACCAAACTACCCTAATCTAACATAAAGTTTGTATTAATTTTTTATTCTTTAAGGACTTTTTAAATTTTTTGGTCGATTTGTCTTAACAGTATATTTTTCAGGTGTTACTTTAATATTTGTATTTTAGTATATAGTTAATCTGTAACAAGTCACCTACCACACCATAATGGGAAAAACCAATTTAACATTCTTCTTATTACTGACAAACTATTTTAAAAGCAGATTAAATTTATTACAATTGTATATATTACTCTTTTTATGCAAAGACAAAACGAAGACCTTACCGAATTAGCTTGTTGGTTTATTAGAACCCAAGACCTCACTCAATGCATATTAAAATGTTTAACCAACACATTTGTCTCCATCCGAATTGCAACTTGCGACTCATGCATTCTGCATGCGCTTGGCAATTGTCAACGTTAAACAGCTTTTAAAGGAAGAAGACTGGGGGTGGGCTCCGGAGCACGTCAAAACCCCCGGGGGGTGGCCGATAGTTCGAGAATAAATTAAACTGCAACTGGAACTGTACGCCACTTGTGTACCTGTTATTCCACTCCGCTGCGCTTGCTGGACTATCCCTGGAGAATTAACATTTCTTGTGATTCAGTTGTAACGAAATCCCTTTGAAATTGTAACAAGGAGCAAACAATATTTCATGAGGTCAAGTGAAATAAGATTAATTCAAAAATATGAAGTTTTAACAGTATTATCAGTATATATAGTTGACTCATTAGAAGCACCTGAAAGGAAAATACACGAATAGTTTTATATTTTCTTTTTTTCGAGCAACGATCAAAGATTTCCATCCAGAAATTTTCATAGGAAACTTTGCACACTAGCAAACTAATAATGTATATATGTATATCTACATGATTTTTGTACCTCTACTCAATCATCATCTCTTCATTTGTTTGAAATCTCTTTCCAACGAGCAATTTTTTTAAATTTGGGAATGGGAAGAAATCATTGGAAGCTATATCTGACAAATAAGGTGGATGAGGCTGCAAACCGTAACGAAATACGACTATTTAGCGGTAGCAACAGCAGATGAATGGGATGGTGCATTATCGTGATGAAACATCAAATGTGATAATTTCTTATTAAGTTCGGTATCAAAATGTAACAGCAAATCAGCAAAATATTGTCCACTCTCGCTCTTATTGTAAATCAAACCTAAAGTACTAGAAGTACAATCACAACTGCTGATCAAATTAACTCGATGTTCAACCTCGATATCTCCTCTTCCAGAAATTAGAGGGCAAATAATAATACATTTTGGCTTCTGCAAAGTACGTTCTCTTAAGCTTGCAGAGATTTGTAACCATATAGATACGAGTATATTATTTCTGAAACGGTATATGATGCAATACATTCTTTGATTGTTTTGTTTCTGTTTTACCCAACGCTTGATCCTTTTTTTAATCTGTTAAGTTTAATAATAATTATATTTAACATATCTATCATGTCTTATATCATCTACTACATCTATGGATCACTTTTGGATTTAGAAGGTTCTGCTGTGCTAATTTCACTGTGTTGTCTAATAATTCGAATTCCGTCTCTTGTTGTACTGAATATAAATATTTTTCACTGTTCTAATAAAATATCTTGACAGGTTTATTGGACCTCTACGCAACAAATTCTAAGAATGAATAAAGTATAAAGTCGAAAAAAAACCATTAGAGATTAATGTTTTTTGTTTAGTACTTTGCTTTACCAAGGCGTTTTTCTTCTTTTTCGTACTTCTTTTGCCATTATCCACCCTCTTTGATATTTCAGATGTTAAATGATTATCAATAAAAATAATACAAATATGATTGTGCTGAAAATAATTTTGGTTTAATATATGGTCTTTCCCTTTTGTACCATATTTTTTTAGGTTAATATTTTAAGATGAAATGTTCATTTTCTATTATAGTTTTTTGATTTGTGAAGATTATGTTTTGACCTACTGTTAACATAATAATTGTATCTCCTCCAGTTGTGCTGTCTAAGTTAGAAAATTCAGGCCTATAAGATGGCCGTTGTGAACTTCAGATTAGCTGATTTGATACTGTTTGGTTGACTCTTAATTTAAATTAACGATTACTTAAGTATAATTTTAGGATTTCAAAATTGCATTAAATTAAAAATAATAAATTTTATTCTGTAGGCTAGCATTCTAGACCTTATGAAAGACATGAATAAATTATAGGAACCTTTATTGACCCTACTTCATAATTTTATAGATCTAAATAGAAAGAAGAATACACGTAGCAGATATCAACTTAAGAGAAATAGTAAGAACAATATTTGATGATACTGATGATTTTGTTTCCCTACAACCCACTGTACAAACTCGTGAAAGGTCGAAAAATTCTTCAATGCTATAGAAAAGAACGAATTAAGGATAGAGACTTGTATATATTTTGGGAAACAAAACTAGTAGGAAGAAACCGCACTAGATCGTGTGGTGCGTGTAAGCAAGGACCGAACCGATAAAGACAAGGAACGTGTAGGAAGAGAAGGACTACGAGGAGAAGTCCGGAGAGAGGAGAGCGAACGCTTTTATTTGTTAGGCAAATGCCCATTAGACAAGTGCTGTAGCAGTAGCATGGAAATTTAATTTCTATGTTGTCCGAGTAGGTTAAGTTTTGTGCATGCAAATCCAACGGTTGGCGTAAATTAATTATAAGAGAATAGGACAATTCCTGTTAACGAACTTCTATGATTCTAGATTTATTGTTAGGTTATGTTAGTCTCTTTAGCATTGCTTCGTTTTCTCTATTTAGAAATCAGTTAGTGTCTCCTGAATTTGAATAATAATTCTATTTATAATTTCCAGCCTCCGACACTGTCGTATGTATCTGTGGAGCTTTTCGAATGGATAATATTCAAAAATTTATAAAACAATGGACATGCCATGTACTTTTATTGCTTATTTAAAACGAATCAGTTTTAAGGGACCAAAAAACTAAAATATTTCATAATTTGGGGTCGGAATCAAAATTATTGAAATAAGAACAATTAAGAATGAATATACCCTTTAAGTTTATTATGGACTATGTAGGATTTTAGCCCTTTTAATTTTTTCTTATGGGCTGAAGGTTTATAGAAGCACTTAGATTTTACAAAGAAATAAACTAACAAAAAGATTAAGTTTTGTTCAAAATAATATCTACATATATCAATACCTCCATAAAAATAATTTTTGTTTAAGTTTTGTTCAGTCTCTACGCTGTATATTATTTTTTCGGTACATCATGATAAATTTATTTACCAAAAATAGTCTATTTATCCTTATTCAGCTAAATACGAGTAATGAACTTCAATTATACATATAGGTTTTCTCTTTCCAAATTGAGGATGTAAAGGGGTATTTTACTATCCACAACAATGTAGAAGACAATGTATTTTTGTAATTAATATCAACATTATTTTAAACAATTTATAAAACGATGACCAATAATTTAAGCTCTTGCTCAAAAATTTCCTACAGAAAAAAATAATTTTAATTTAACACCGGTTAAATAACAGATAAAATGTTATCTATTTATTGCAAATACTTTGGTGGAAATTCAATGGTGGCTCGGACTTAAATACTACAGGCCTACAGAACCCCCAAAATTATTTCATTTAACCATTTTATGTAATTTATTGAATAATACTTTTTGCAAATTTCATGCCAATACACCTAGATGGTTTAGAAAAACTTTCACTACAAATTTTTTCTAAAACAGAAACTGAATACTAAAAACCAAATTAATACCAAAGAAATTTATTATTATCGTTTACGCTACAATTATAATTGTTGAATAAAATTAAGTAAATTTGATCGACAAGAAAATTGAACACACATTAAATAGTATACATTATATATGCATTTTCCATTGTTTATGTAAATGCTGAAAAGCATAGGTTAAAGAAATAAAATAATCAAAATTTACCCATCGATAAACAAAGATAAATAAGAGCATGAAGGATATAAATTTCAAGAAAATAAGGTGAAAAAGAGCAAAACCTTATTATTATTTTTGTAGCATATGGTAGAAAATTAATAATAATCATCTGAATTTTTTAATAAAATAAATTATGATTTTTTATTTATTTATCCAACAATGCATAACTGATATTTTATAGAGCTAATTGTAATAAACTAATTCCAGTCAAAAAATGTGGTAATAACGATTTATGTAGATAAGTAAATTAATCCGAACGAATCCATAAATTAGTAAAATAAACATTTAATAACATAATCAATATCCCAGATTCCATTCTCATTAAATTTCAATCAAAAGGTGGAATTGTCCGTTAATCCTTGGCACATACCGCACGTGCCTGATCCTGATACCTCAACAGGGCCCGTCCTTTTCTTCTTCGGAAAGGACGACGACACATTTCAATGCGTGTTTGCCTAAGTGGGTTGTCGAAGGGACTAAGAGGGAGGTTTTTGGGGAGTAGTTGGGTGGCGGCTAACCTCAGGTCACTCTGCTACTTTCGCTAGAAATTCGATTACTGGCGTCTCTTGAATATTAAAAATATTCCTTTAGTTCCTATGAGCAACGTCAAAGACATCTGGTTGGAATCTTTGGTGGGATTACTTTAAAATTAAATTTTGAATACTTCATATACCTAATAATATATTGCATTTGCAAAAAAAATATAGTTGGATATTATTTTGTAATGAATTCTATAATATCCTGCTCGTTGAATTTAAATAGTATCATAAAAATCTAAGCTCATTTTAAATATTAATCATCAAAATCAAAAGTTAAATTGTGGCTCTTTAGGAGTAATATAACAAAAGTATTTTGTTGCTAATATACAATGTGTAAATAAAGAATGGAATAAATTCATTTTAAGCTAAATTTACAATTTTGAGGAAAACTCCGAAGTCGGTTTTTGATTTTAATTTGATGTATTTTAAATAACATTTAAATATACAGGGTAAACCATTTGTGAGTAACGATGTCAACGACAATTTTTTTAAATAGCATATCCTATATATTTTTTTATTTTTTAGATTGAAAATTTCAAGACGATACCAAAAATATATCACACTTGTGTTCGGTAATGAATAGTTTTGAAGATACAATAATTTTAAAATCTGTATTTTTGAAGACCTTTAATTAAATTAAAATAACAAAATAATACAACAGTAACAATAAATTGCCACACAATAAATTACAATAAGTATTCGAATTGTCTTCCTTCTTGTGCTTGACAGTGTCCTAAACGAACAATAAATTCCTGTTGAACTCTTTTAATGGAAATGTTATTTATTTCTTGCCTTATTTTATCTTTTAAATCATTTATGTAGTCGGATTTACTTTTATACACAACATTTTTTAGATGACCCCACAAAAAAAATCTGATGGCGTGAGATCCTTGGTGACCATCTCTACCGATCCACTTATTGGGGAAAACTTCGTCAAGATATGTTCGAACGGCGGCTGCATAATGTGGCGGCGCCCCATCTTGTTGATACCACATACTTTCTCAATATTTCCAGGAATGTTTGCATTAGGAAATAAATTCATTAAAGTTAGAATCAAAAAGTTCATTAAAAATAGCAGGTAAGTTTGCTCGTTTACAGTTCCTTCAAAAAAATAGCCCAAACATTAATTTTCTGTGGATATTTAGTGTGATGTTCTTTCATTCATTTAGGATTTTCCTTTGTCAAATATCTACAAATCTGTCTGTTGACTTCACCGTTTAATATAAATGTGCATTCATCAGAAAAAACGTTTTTTGCGAAAAGTAGTTGATTACTACACTTATCCATCAAAGTTTCGCTAAATTCCATTCTACGATCCGGATGGTCATCTGATAGTTCTTGTACAAGGTGCACCTCAAAGGGATGCCACTTTTCATGTTTTAATACTTTATGAATAGAATTAAAAGGAACATCACGTTCTCGACTAACTTGCCGAACGCTGTTGTGTGGATTTTCTTCCATCGACAATAAAACGTTTAATTTAGTATCCTCGACAAGTGCTGGACGTAGATCTGCTACGGTACCAAACTCCCTATTTTTTTTTCAATTTTGCTCACTGTTGACTGACTTATAGGTTGTTCTGGATATTTATTATTAAGCATAGCACATACCTCTTGTTGAGTTCGCATCTTATCGCCACAACCAATTAACATAAAAACTTCAATCCTTTGTTTTATAGATAAACGCATTTTTAAAATGTCAAGAAGCAAATTTAGAATAACTAAACTGGTACTACACTTCACAAGTGTCACTGTCATTAGTGAGTATTAAAGAGTAGCCTACTAAGTCATTATCACAACTTTTTACATCTGACAAGTTTTTACAATAATGATAACCAGAGGTATGCCGGTATTAATTTTAAAATAATCGTGTCTTCAAAACTATTAATTACCGAACACAAGTATGATATATTTTCGCTTTCAAATTTGCAATCTAAAAAAAATAAAATATACAGGGTGTCATTTAAAAAAATTGTCGATGACATCGTTACTCACAAATGGTTTACCCTGTATATTTAATTTTTATGTAAAGGATATATCCTACTTGACAATAATTTTCAGTTATTTAAAAATCGTTCAATCTCAAGATTGAAAATAATTGAAACATGTAATAAATGTCGAATTTTAGCATAACATTTTTTGCCTTTATCGATTGAACGCAGCTTTATCAATGCTTAGTTGATTTATACAATATGTCTCAGTAAGTTGGAACCATATGGGAAACTTTTTTATTATTAATTTTAGGAAAAAAATGTATTCTTCATAAAAAGTTCTGCATTATCTAAAACCTAGAATACAGTGATCAAATATCAAATTTTTTCAGTGGTATACGAGGTTTGTCAAAAAATATGAGTTTTACTCAAGAGTAAAGTACCTTTAAATTTGACAATATCGAAAAATGCTACTAAAAAAAGTTGATCAGAATTAAAAATTACGTTTAAATATGCAAGTACATCTATTTACATTAATAAAATTATTTTTAAAACGTATGTCTACAATAATGCAAATTTAACTGTAGTGCACTTATTACGCGTTTTAATTGCAAAATTATTAGAAAACATCGAAAAACTAAAAGGTTATCATGTGTTTCGTAATCACAAGAGATAAATGTTCATTCAAAATAGGAATATTAGTAAAAAATAAAATAATCTGAAGTTTTAATTTAAATGGATGTACTTGCATATTTAAACGTAATTTTTAATTCTGATCAACTTTTTTTAGTAACATTTTTCGATATTGTCAAATTTAAAGGTACTTTACTATTGAGTAAAACTCATATTTTTTGATACACCTCGTATACCACTGAAAAAATTTGATATTTGATGACTGTATTCTAGGTTTTAGAATATGCAGAACTTTTTATGAAGAATACATTTTTTTCCTGAAATTAATAATAAAAAAGTTTCCCATATGGTTCCAGCTTACTGAGACATATTGTATATATTTAATTTAATTAATGTCATATGTATTATTTTCATCTCTTGTCAAGTTTTGTACTTTTGAAAGTTATATTCTTTTATATAAATCACCAAAAAACATACATTAAAAGAATTGATTTACATAATTTTCTCATAATGTCTAGCACTTGCAAACTAGGTTTAACTGATATTTTACCGTTTTCAAAAAATATATATGTTCATGATTTGGTAGCCGGGTAAAGTTTCCTTTCGGTCCCCCAAACGGAGAGAGACATTGTGTAACCATTGGATGCGCCTCGTCGAGTAGAATACGTAAATCAAAACCAATTTTAGAGGAGATAAATATTTTTAGAGTTATTACCTAATATATGGTACAATATCAGTTCAAAAAATTGGCTTCAATTTAGATAGTTTTTTTTGTATATATTTACTAATTCTATTGTAGTGAATTCAGATCTGAAAGAAAAAATGTATATTTACCGACCAGGAAAAAGTTATTAAAATTTTAAAATGAGAATTGACACTATCTGCTTGTGTTTTCGCATTTTGACAGTTTGAGATAATGTTATTGTGTCTATGAATTTACTGAAAACAACGTAACAAGTTTTAATAATGTAACTAAACTATAATGTTTTTATAATTGAAAATAAATACATGAAAAAATATTTTTCTCTAAATTAACTACCCTGTATCTAGAAACTGCAAGGACCTTAGTATTTTTTCCATTTATAAAAAAAAGATGCCTTTGTTTAGCAGCTTTTTGTTAAAAATTCGATTTTTCTTATTTATATAAAATCTAATTTACCATCCTGTATACAATTAAGAGATATTTTTGAAAAAATGATAATTTTTTATCAGGAGATCTACATCTACAACATATCTGAATTTCAAAAGAATCTGATGGAAAGCCACTTCTCAGGTGATTAGTGTTAACTCATTTAAGCATGGTAGCCTTCATATTATTTACACAATTATGTTTTATGTTTCTATAATCACACCAGTTTTGATTACTATTAAGTATTTGCAAGTAAGGTTAATAAATAGTTTTATTTTTCTAGACCATTTAAAATAAATAAAATTTAAAACAGCATTTGAGTTTTTAAAAAAGATACTTATGTTCATCATAAGAATCATATTTTACTTAACCTCCTTTAGTTTTATAATTCAGTTAGACGAAATATTTATTATTGTATAATTAAGAGAATATAGCTTCACTATGTAAAATGTAGCGTTTAGTTTAACAACTATTTTGAACCAAGAAACGTGAGAATTGAAGCTTCTCCCATTTGGAACAACGAAGTTCAAAGACCATGCTAGCGGCTGTTTCCAAGAAACAAAATAAATACAAAGGAAGTAATGTTATTACTTGCCCAGCAATAATGTTTGGAGAAATAATGTTTGGCTTAGTCAAGTTCTATAACTTTGAATTCAGATCAAATAATCGAGTATGATTAATTAATATAACCTTTCAAACTTCAATGTGGGAGAAATGTGGATTTGTAATATTATATTTTATATACAAATGTAACCAATACTCTGAAAAGGTATAATAAAATGTAATATGTTTAATTCTCAAAAATATTAATTATTTATAATAAAAGAGTTGAATAAAAACAAATTTTAAAAAATCATTAACATTTTAGAATCCATATCTTACCTTTGCTTTTATTTTAAATTATAATATGACATACAGAGTTTCTGAAGTTTCCATACCATCGTCTTTTTTTCAAATTTTACTCACATTTCAAATTCAATTAACTTCTTGTTAACATACATTTTTATGTTTAAGTACACCATCGATAATAAAATATCATATTAAATAGTACCTTTTAAAAAACGATAATCAATTAGAGAATTTAAAAACAGTTATCTGAATTAAAATAGAATGTATAAAATTATAACATACACATTATCATGATTGGCACACTTACCCAAATAAGTATAATAATAAATCTATAGTCATATTATTCCCTTAAATTTAAATTTTAGAGTACAATGAAATATCATGGGTTTTTTTAACCTATACAAGACGAGACAGAATAATAAATAGGTTAAAATTGTACATACGGTACACTAATAACTGGTCACCGCTAGGGAGAAACATTCGAAATAATTGTCACGCTAACAAAAACCAAAACTGTCCTCCGTTATCATTTGAACACTATCTATTAGGGACAAAAATTTTGTGAGTATTTAGATACTAGAAAACTAAAACTAACTAAACTTAAACATACATACTAACCATTATATTGTGATAAATCTCACTCAAACCTTCTGCGTCAGTTTTTTATTTAGAATCTTATCCTTTATAGGTGTATATAAATTATCCACATTTTTAAATTAATTGTTTCTACTCTTACTTTATGGAAAGATAAATAATACTTATTTTGAATTTCCACAGTCTTCCAAGACCAGAATATACACTGTGTTCATAAAGTATGGAATACATTTATTTTAAGCTAAACAAACAATTTTGAGGAAAAATCCTGAGACAAGTCGGTTTTTGATTTTAATTTAATGTATTTTTACATAACAATGAAATATACAGGATAAACCATTTGTGAGTAACGATATCATCGACAATTTTTTTAAAAGGCATACCCTGTGTATTATATTTTTTTTAGATTGCAAATTTCAAGATTATTCCAAAAATATATCATACTTGTGTTCGGTAATTAATAGTTTTGAAGACACGATAATTTTAAAATTAATACCGGCATACCTTGGGCTATATCATTATTGAAAAAACTTGTCAGATGTAAAAAGTTATGATAATAACTCAGTAGGCTACTCTTTAATACTAACTAATGACAGTGACACTTGTAAAGTTTAGTACCAGTTTAGTTATTCTAAATTTGCTGGTTGACATTTTAAAAATGCGTTTATCTATAAAACAAAGGATTGAAGTTCTTATGTTAATTGGTTGTGGCGATAAGATGCGAACTCAACAAGAGGTATGTGCTATATTTAATAATAAATATCCATAACAACTTATAAGTCAGTCAACAGTGAGCAAAATTGAAAATAAATTTAGGGAGTTTGGTACAGTACAAGATCTACCTAAATCAGGCCGTCCAGCACTTGCCGATGAACATCTGTGGTATCAACAAAATGGGGCGCCGACACATTATGCAGCCGCCGTTCGAACATATCTTTTTCCCCAATAAGCGGATCGGTAGGCGAGGATCCATTGAGTCGCCACCAAGGTCACCAGATCTTATGCCATTAGATTTCTTTTTGTGGGGTCATCTAAAAAATGTTGTGTATAAAAGTAAACCCGACGATATAAATGATTTAAAAGATAGAATAAGGCAAGAAATAAATAACTTTTCCATTAAAAGAGTTCAGCAGGAATTTATTTTTCGCTTAGGACACTGTCAAGCACAAGAAGGAAGACAATTCGAATACTTACTGTAATTTATTGTGTGCCAATATATTGTTACTGTTGTATTATTTTGTTATTTTAATTTCATTAAAGGTAAAATACAGATATTAAAACGCTTTGAAAGTATGTGAAAATTTAAGATAAGTATTATTTATCATTCCATATTTATCCACAGTTTTAGTACGGTAAAAAATCTACTACTTAAAGTAACCTTTAATGTTTTTAACAATCCTCATATATTTGAAATTTTATAATAGTTAATTACCTCATCTGGCTGGTTCTGATGAATCTCGTTCGGAGTTATATTGATATTTATAATGAAATTGAAAATGGTTAGCACTGTATTTAATAATTTTTTTTAAATTTAACATAAATAAAAGTTTTTGTTTAAACTGATGGTTAGAGTTGAAATTAAGTAGTCTGCCAGATAAAATATCGTCATACCAATTAGTAAGAATAAGCGAGCTAATCAGATGTACGTATCAACAAAACATCCAAAAAAGGTATTGTATTATTAGATACAGTCTGCATTGTAAACTGTACTTTCGGTTTAAAACTATTAAACAAATTTAAAATAGGCGCTCATATTCTCAGAAATTGCTAAAATAATATCATCTACACGGGCACAGGTAAATTGCACACCGATAATCTTTTAATGAGCTTCGTAAATTTAAGGGACCGTAATCCCATAGGTAAAATGCACACCGAGCACTGAGAGGTAGAGGGTGGGTTTTTCCAAATTAAAATCTTCGGGTACCCACAGTTTATATAATAAAAATAAAGTATAAACTAATTTAAATTGTTATACATATTTCATTTATCGAAAAAAGTTATTAAAATATTTTAGACCTATGACCCGAGTTTCAGTTCATTTTTCACAATTTCAGTTTTTTTTCTATTTTTCTCAAAAATTTCAATTTCGGATTGATTCCTTCTAATTTAGAAATGTTAGTACTACTCTTTATTTATTAGTACAAAAACGTGTGTAAAAATCAGCTGAAGCCACAACTTTAGTTTATGTTCAAAATTTCTTGAATAAAATGCAAAATGGATCTTATCGAAGAAAAAAAATTAGAAAAACCAAACATTGTGAATATTGATCTGAAATTCGGAACATAGGACTAAAATATTATTTAAAATAACTTGTTCTAATGACTTTTTTTAATATTCGCACAAAAAATAACATTTTTAAAGATTTTAATATTCAAACGTCAAATTTAACATTTTACGAAGAACCCCTTCACTCAGAGCCGTCAATGGGTGTTATTTTGGTTTTAAAACTAGCAAAAATCAACCCTTAAGTTAACCCTTATGTGTGTTAAATAGAGGTAGTCTTTTTTACTCCTAAATCATGACTTAGTAGAAACATGATAGAACACAATATCATGTATAAAAATATGCGCGGCAAAATTTTAGAAACCATCAAATAAAACCTAACTAAATAAATAAACTTACCCTACATTTACATACAACTAAATATAAAACAAACCAAAAATTAAACACTTTAATCTTACAGTGTACACAGTGCCTAAATAATAACAGTTGAGATATCGGTGCCCCCAGTCGTAGCTTTGCAGATCTACAATTATAATTATTCTGTTTTTAAAGATATTTTTCCATCCTTTCCAATCGTTTGCTTTAACCTGTGCAATTATTATTTTAGCTAATCTTCTAATTACTTTGAAGTTCTTTTTCCTGATTGATTACAACTCCTAATTACAATTACAATTTTAATTCGCTGAATAAAATCATTTTCTAATAATTCGTCTTCAACTTATTCCTAAATCCTCACAATTTCTCTATATGTTTTTGACATTTGTAATATACCACACTGATTAATATTGGCCTTATTATCGTATTACTTTCTTTTCCGTTGCTCTTCAATTCTAATTTTTATTTGGTAAATTTCTTGAGTGATTTTAAGAACCTGGTCACTTAATTACGTCTTCAGAACAGCATCATGATTTTATGTACGCTGGCCACGGTAATAAACAAAATAGCAAACTAATAGCTCAAGCAATAAGAATAACGCTCTGGAATAAAAATAAACCATATTCAATGGTTTTAAAGGAGAAATACTTCTATTGTACTCCATTCGTATAAATTACTAATGCCATTTTAATGATAACTGATTAACAGATATACATTCAAGTTTGTTGGTATTGGACAATTTATTACTAGTGCCTATTTTCAGTTTTGAATACAAAGAACTCCCCTTAAATGAATTTTAGAATTGTACCAAATATTTTTGTATTTTGTTATTTATTGTATGTTGCAATTGTTTCGACAATTTTGTCCTATAAAAGTGACAGCAGCAACGAAAGCTAATCATAATTTATTTTAGAGATGCACTAAACTATTTTTATTACAAGGCTGGAAACCCTTCGAAACAAATAGAACGGACGAGAGAATTCTGGATAGGGCATAGTCGCAGGATTCGAGTTGCTCGTCAGAAAAGTGTCAGCTCACTATGACCTTTTTTGATTAATGTGTTGTTGGTCAAGAAATACACCGTCATAAAGTACTTTTTATGGCGTGTCATGTTCCGCATGTTATTTACTTTTCTTTTTTTGTTCAACCAATGAAGGAATAAGAAGGGATTTGTAAAAACACGAAGGGCTAAAATGGATAAAAAAATATACTTTGAATCATTTTGTTAAATATATACATGAAAGGAATTAATCTCCCATTGTTACCTGGGGGGTTTTCTCAAAAATATTTTATGTGGACGGCTAATTTATTATGATGTAGATCTTTAATGAATATACATATAGTGTGGAACAGCCAAATTGAATATTTTCATTATTTCAATTGTTGTGCATATTCCCAAAAATCCCAACAGACGTCAATTTTAGATTATGAAACGACTTCCTGAAATGAAAAAATTTCATCACCCTTCGAATGACAGTTATAACTTCCAAATTTTTTAATGGGATACATTATTTGAACGATCTCTCCAATCTCTATTTAAAAATGTTATTGTTTTAAAATTTATTGCAAAAATTATCATTAAGAAAATGTCCGATTCACGAAAGAAGCTAAAGTACACTTAAAGTTATATATCGTTTAGTTTTAATAATGAAAATGTAAGCAAAACAAACCATTTCAGTATTCTTTTTGGACGATATCAATTAAAAAAATTACCGTGGCAATGTTAGTTTTGTTTAAAATACCTTAGCAAATTGATGTGTGACTACAAATGCATGACAGTAATTGTCAGTATTATATTTGTTTGAGTTTCGTTAACTACACTTCAGAAATATGGTTTACTTAAGAGAAATATATAAATTAAGAGTTCAGCAGATGATCGGTTACGGAGATATAGAGATAACATACAAACACAGAACGAAGATGGTTGCTTATTTCTAGAAAAATTTCCGGATTTATCATCTATCCCAATATTTATTAAAAGAGAAAAGCAGTTTCGCTAGCTTGGACATATAAGGCATAAAAAAAGCATCATCCTATAATTAATTATACTAACTTGGATGTAATGCTTCAGTTTGAGGAAAATCATACTTGAGTCGACAAACCGCTGAAATATTGAATGTTAGCCCTGCTTCGAATCTTAAAAGAATATTAAAAGAAAATAAAATGCATCCCTATTTAATGATACCAATTCAGAAATCCATGGAAGACGATTCTAATAGAAGAACGTATTTTTGTGAACAAAGTTGTTTGCTTATAAATTGCCATCTGCACGAGTTATCAAAATAGTCACATAATCTCAAACTAAATAGTAAAAAAATCTAGTATGTTTTTTCCCCAAATAGTATAAATATAAATGTTATAAAGGGCTTTCCCTTATTTATAAATAATGAGTGATTAATTGGGAGGAAAAGCTCAAAAATCTTTAAATAATTTTCAATTCTTATTTTCGTTTTCAAGAACACAGGGCGGGCGTGATTGGTTAAAAAAACCTACATAATTATGCATCAGTTATACAAACATTGTCGTAGTCTTAATTTGTCCTTACGATAAATCCTTAGACCGATTTTAAATTAAGGTCTGGTTTTATTCTACCCATGCTTAGTTTAAGTAACTAAAGCCAGCAGGGTATTTGCAAAAATAAATCAGCTTAAATGGTTTAAAATCAAAAACATGGTTAAGTACCATATATCATCTTTGGGTTTTCAAATTTTAAATACCTCTAAACCTCCGTATATACATGCAAACCTATAATATATACAATTTATATTTAAGATATCAAGATGCCTTAAAGATTCCTAGATATCATCTAACCATAGTTTAAATGATTTGGTCCTCTTCAATCTTCGAAACAAGTGAAAGTTTTCCAGCTGAAGAACTTCTGCGTTATCGTGGACAGTATAGTCGTCCTTCATGCTTCTTAGCTAAACTAGTAATTCATTCTTAAACCATTGCAATATCAAGGTCTCTGTCTATGTCAGTGTTTCTCACATACCGTGGAACAGTTAGAAATACATTTTGGAATATTTGTATTACTTTGATATGATTTTTTTTCGCATACCTTCTTCTGCTTATAAAACAGTGTTTTATTATAAAAGGACAGGTTGGAGAGTCTTCCTGTAAGCCTGTATACTGTCTGAATTTTAAGTTCTTTTTTTTAACATGTTCTTTCCATCTTAATATGGTATTTAATGTTATAGCAAGACTTTGTTCCTATAGGAATTGTTCAGTTTTTGGTTATTAAAGATAATTTGTATTGATTTGGTTTCATTTACTTTGATCTTCTATTTTTGAGTCTATTCGTATATGGTATCTCTCGTTGCTTGTAGTTTTCGGGTGGAGTATCTCTCCTCTGCCTTGTTGCAAGTAATGCTGTTATCTGCAAGGATAGCTCTAGTTTCATCTGTTGCCATTTTGGAATATGCTTTTTATATAGTTCATTCAAGACAGGTGCAAGTACAGTTCCTTGTTGTACTCCTGCTAGGATGTCTTTCAGACAGCCTTTTCCTTCTTTGATACCGAAGAGTCTGTTCGACATATACGATTTTGACATTTTTATACAGTGTCTTGGTAACATTTAATTTAGCTTATAGATTAGTCTCTTTTGCCAAACTTTGTCAAAGATCTGCTAGACATCAAGAAATAAAGGTGAGCAAATGTTTATTTCTTCTAATGCTCTCTCTATTATATCTGCTATTCGGTGAACTTGATCTATTGTAGAGTGCTTTTACCTAAATCCAAACTTATGATTAGGAATAATTTTGGTTTTTGAAATATCCGTTTTATTCTTTTAAGCAAAAGTTTTTCAAATAATTTAGAAGTTACTGGTAAAAGTATATTCGTTCTGTAAGATTTCACATGATGTGGTGGTTTTCCAGGTTTTGTTAATACTGATGACTTCTCCTTCTTGCAGGTACATATTTAATCAAAAGCCTAAAAAAATGATGAAATTCGTTTTCTCCAGTTTGCATGTGATAGCTGTATATACTTTGACAATGCCAGAATCCCAATTCAAAAAGCACTAGCTATAGTGAAATCCACATTAAGATGATAGTGCCTTGCCGGTCTTATTGCTATTGTAAGTCAATTATTATCAAGAAATTATTAGAGAATATCTTTTGATTTTCAATCCCTTGGCTTTTCCAAAATTCTCACATTTGTAAAAAAACGTAAATAAACTACAAAAATAGATACAATAAATAGCAATCTATGATAGAAGTCGCACGTGAACGTGCTATAGCAACGTAATTCTTCCATACAGAAAATATTAGCATAGCTAAAATAATGTTTCTACCATAACTTTATGAAATATATCCATTATAAATATAAAAGATAAATGGTGGCAATTTAAGATAAGGAGAATTTATCTTTTCTACAGGGTGTTAAAAAAAAGATTGAATATTTGAATGGTATGGTATGGATCAAAATAAGTGAAAAAGTCTTAATAAACATGGATCCGAAAATTGACGATTTCGAAGATACAGAGAGGTATTTATTTTTAAAGAATAATGCGTTTACACCTTATTTTTATTATTTACAAACAGACGATAGAAACTTATAAACGAAATTTATGAGTCTTTTTTATTTTTTTAAAAATATTAGGTCTACTATGCATGAGAATGTAAAGCTTATTATATTAAATACATTTTGTTACAGTTATTTGAGTGCAATTTATGAATCAGAAAAATTTGTCTTTCAAAAAATTAATTTTCTCGAGATATATATATTTTAATTAAATTATTTCAAATACAAACTACAAGTTTCGTTTAATGAAATGTTCATGACATTATCAGCAATCTTTTTTAATTTATATGGACTGTGTAGGTACTATAACCGCTTACGTTAAAATTTAAAATTTCACTAAATTTAAGCTCAATATTGAAATACTAAATAAAAACATAAATTTTCCAAATATCTATTTGTTCTTTGTTGGATTTTATTTAGAATGGGCAAGTGAATAGGTATAATTGTCGAATAAGATAGGAAAAAAAAATTCAACTGAAATTCGCCGAAAGTTGAACTTGAAGTTAGTAACTATTACATTTTATGAGGACACCCAATATTTTAAAACATGAGTTAATTAGTACATTTCTTTTTTTTTATAATAAATCTATTGCCAACTAATTCGTATTTTCGTTAGTAAATATTTGTATCTTTTTCAAGCTTATTTTCTTTTTAATTACGTACAGTTAAATAATTAATTTTAGTATTTTTTACAAGTATCTGCAGATGTCACCTGCATTGTATATCGAAACTGCTTCCCTTATTCAAAATAAGTTTGCTTCCACTCAGAATAATTTGATATATAGTTACAGACTATTTTCGAAATTGTAGAATTTTAATTTAATTTAAAATTTTCTAAAATGTTGCAAGGATAAAAAATTCTTGCCGAAACAGACTATTTTTCGAACACGTAAACGGAAAATACTAGTTTTGGTAGTTCGTTAAATGGAGTCATAACCAGTACATGAAACGTTAAATATATTTTATGAAAGACGTGAAATAGTGTAAAATTCAAATACTTCATAATTACTTATAAAAGATTTATATATAAAAAAAATACCCTTTACAAACGAATATCATCCAATATTTTTTCTATTACTATGACAGTAATTCTCAAATTGCTGTATTTGTGTTTATAAACAAATAAGGAATATAGTGTATTTTGCTGATTAGATGAAATATGTCCTAGATATACTAATGTTTACTAAATTTGCATTTATAAATATAATATGTATGTTCGTTATCTTTGTTTGACACAACACACAACTAATTTATAATTTGACGTATTATCTTGGCCATTATACCGATCACAGATATTTTTTGGAGGCTATGTTTTTGCGATTATTTTATCATGATTCATGAAACTAACAATTAGTTCTAATATACATGTTTTTCGTGAAAAAAAAGGAAAATGGAAAATTGTAATGCTTCAAAATAAAATATTTATTTGCATTTATTTAAAATGTTTACTTATATAAAGAAACACAACAAATTATTTGTGAAGAACAAATTGAATTGAAAGTTTATAACCTATATGTTAATTTATTCTTATTTATTGTAAATAATGGTTATAGTTACTTTATTTGACGTATTATTTATAGGGATCATTAGGAGATGATCAAAATTAAATTGACTTCTTAATCATACCCTGAAGATGATAACATAAAGAAACTCGTATCGTATAAAGTATTTTGATTTGGTATTAAGTGGTTTAAGACTAAAACAATTACGACTAACCAAAGGTTCCATTCCCTAATGTGTGAACACCTATAACAGTTTTATTAAACGTGGTGAAATTAGTAAAATTTAATCACTCTGCTTTATTCAGTGTGCATCTAATAATTATATTAATAACACGGTTTCTTCCAAATATTTAACTCATTAATATTTTAATTTTTTGTTTACATAAAGTTAAAAAATACGTTTCTACAAAAATAGGTTATGTGTATTCACATTTTCAGGTACTAACGAAATACAGAACCAATTAAGTTTAAAATTTAAGGTAAAATTGATAAAACACTCTGTATTGCTCTGTATACTTCTATCACTTTTTAAAAAGTTATCCTCATCAATCTTATTTTATTTATTGGACCTTATAGTTTTGATTTTAGTTTCCTTTTAACTAAAATGTTTCTTTTCTTTTATAGACTTTTAATTTAGATTTACTTTTTCTTATCATTTGCTTGTTTGTTCTTTTTTAGTTTTTCTGATTTTTTTGCTTCAGTTCTTTACGTCTTGTTATGTGTACTGGTGAAATAAAGACATAACAAGTTTAGTACGTGTGCATGCAGACTAAACAAATATTAGAAATTGGATGAATTTATCCAACCTTTTTCCAGATGATGTGTCATTAATAGTATTCTCAGTAATTTCAGAATCTTTATTTTCTGTAGGTACTTCTAATTCTTTAGTATTTCTAGTATTTTGCAGGATTTCATTGAAAACCATCTATCCCTTCGAGATTAAAACCATCTGTCCCCATCGTGTAGGGAGAGATGGCTTATCGACATTACATTATAACAAGTTTGAAAATTGTTCATTCTTGAGGTTGAACAATCAGTATACACTTATACGGGAAAAATTTAAACTATGAAACATATTAAAAACGGTTATCTTCATAAAATTGTGATCATCCACAAAAATGGTGGAAATATTTTGGAGCAATAATCAAAATATATTTCGCAATTATTTGAGGAAAACAACAGATTCAATCGATCTGAACACACTAATTTTCATTACTGGTTATTTTATTAGGCATCCAATGACATATAGTTTCCTTATTATTGCTTATCTCTGAATTCCATTAAAAAGCATCTTACCCAATGCGCCGCCTTTACCCTAGAACGTCAGGAAATTGAAAATTTTATTTGCCTATTAATTGAGAAGAACCATTTTTTGTTATATCAGTGGTTATTTGATAACATTCATACATTATTAGTCGTTTAATGAAGTAGATTCCAGCTTATATACCTAGCTATTTAAATTCCACAAAAAGGGGTGTTATATTGGGGGGTATTTCTGGCCAACCTATAAAATCTATTCTTTCCATTCCATTACCTAGGAAATCGTACATCAAAATTATGTCTTACAACTCCTATATAATTCGGATGTTATTTCTTAGAGTAGGATCAATAGTCTCCTCCAATAATACACATGGTATATTTCTCTTTTAAAATTAAGGAGTTGGGGAAATGGAAAAGTGATGTACTAGTTTCAGCGGCCCATTCTATATACAAAAATATTGATTTGAAAAATTATACAGCGATTTATTTTTTGGTTTAGACAAATGTCTTCCTTCCGTTTATTATTTTCATACACTCATGTTGAAATTATAAATACTTGATAACATTATCATAAATTTTTATACAATAAAATAAAAAGGGGTATAAAGTCGTAATTTACGAAAATATATTAATACCTCGTAAAGCATGTTTTACAAAAAACAGCTTTATATATTTTTAATCCAACGTATTTTTAAACAAGTCAACAAACAATAACTTATAAAATTTACATGTACAGTTACAATCCTTTTTATCCTTTTTCTTTAATTTCTCTACCTGGAGTTAGTACCTTCCAATCGGAAATGTCCACTCACTTGATATAGGTCACATTAAGAATAAATGTCCCTTTGGCCTTAGCTTCTTAGATTCAATTACAAGTCTTTCAAGCGTAGGGAACTGACTGTATTACTGCTGTAACGTTTATTTATCTACTTTCTTTCACACTGCCGAATTAATTTGAATATAAATACGTGTTATCGATACTTTTTTTACATTAAAGGCCTTTTTCATTCTAAATTAAGGGTGTTAGTTTAGAAGAGGACTTAACTACTAATACGGAAACTAGTATGTTCAAGTAAGAAGCTATTTTGGTTTAGGGCTCCGTTTTATAAATTTTAAAACCATTAACTAACCTTTACTTTTGAGGTTCAGTGTTAATTTCTTATATTATCTTTATTGTGGAATATTTTAAAATGACCATACTGTTTCTTTGTTACTCATTTGTTTCATTCTATTTATTCGTTACAATTTTATTGTATTGATTTAACTATTTTGACTGGTAATTTTACAGGATAATTATATTAGATAGTACAACAGCAGTTCAAAAAATTGAATCGGTATGTTCAATGTGTCAGTATTATCAATGGTATACGCGATGTTTATTTCTAACCATATAATATGGTTATGTGCTCTGCAATTACAAAGTTGGCAGATGTAGTTTTATAAAAGTCGTTATTTTGTTTGCGATTTAGTTAGAAGCGAACTGGCTTCTCAAGTTAATTGTCCATTAAGTGAAAAACGTCATGTTATTTTCCATTGTCAAGTTATTTGTGTTGTTACTTTGCTGTATGATGCTTCAGTCTAGATTCTTCTTTAATTAGATTTTCACGAAATCTTTTCAGATCTCCTGGTTTGTTTATTATCTAAATGGTGGTGGGAGGTGGCCCTTTTTTGAATGTGTGCAGATTTTCGTAGATTTATCTTGATTCCACTATATCAGGGTTTTTTTATGGATAATATTTAAGTATAATATGTGACCTACTAAATATTTTCAACGGTTAATGCATATTTTATTTGAAAATACTTACGATTGAAAAGAATAACTACCAACTATTAATATCCAGCATTTTATTGAAATCGAAAACATGAATATCTGGGATTAATTTAATAAATTGCAGTAATTATACGATTAATATTTATAAAGATTAGGTTTCTTGTGATTTACAGTTAAACCTTCTAACTATTTGTATTACTAGGAAGAAAAGTGTCCCTTTTCCTCTCACGGAAGATTTATTGCTCGGCGCGGAGGTAGGGTGGTGCTTAATCTCATATTTCAAATCTGATCTTGGAATATAGTAATGATTTCAACATTGTTGTCTCGCCCTATCTTTTCATTTCCCGTAATTTTAACATGTAATAATCTACAAAAATATACTCTAGCTATTTGAAGTAGGTTTAATTTTGGTTGATTAATTGAGAAATCTCTTGAGAATGGCTTATTTTTCTCATACTTTTCGAATCACTTAATGATAATAATAAATACTTTTTACCTAAATGATATATACATAATATCTACGTATCGGTATGAAAAATAGAGCACTTACGTTTTCTAATTTTAAAATTGTAACGGTTTGTGATGTTTTATTTTTATAATAGCTATACAACAGTATATTTTAAGTATAAGTAAGAATGAATATTTATTTGAAGAAAAAACTGTATTTTACGGAAATCCATAAAAAAACTGGAAACTATTCGAAGAATAGGAATAAATCAGTAAACAAAATAGACTTTTGACTCTTTTTTGACAGTTTGTGAGTAACGATGTCATCGACAATTTTTTTAAATGGCACACCCTATATATTTTTTTTTTAGATTTTTAAGATAATTCCAAAAATATATCATACTTGTGTTCGGTAATTAATAGTTTTGAAGATACAATAATTTTAAAATCTGTATTTTTGAAGACCTTTCATTAAATTAAAATAACAAAATAATACAACAGTAACAATAAATTGCAGTTAAGTGTTCGAATTTTCTTCTTTCTTGTGCTTGATTGACAGTGTCCTAAGCGATCAATAAATTCCTGCTGAACAAAAATGCATGGCTAATTTACGTGAAAAAACATCTAGAAATAGTGTTTAGAATGTCTTGACAAATTCTGTACAGTTATTCAGAGAGACTGGTAGCGTCGGTCGAAAAACTGGAAGCGCTGGCCGGCCGTCTAAACGTATAGCTGAAAATATTGCATAACAGAATAGTGTGCAGAGATCGATAACTTATCACAAATTTGCTGATTGCGGAGATGAGTTGGTTGTCATTAGACGTAAATCGACATTTTAAACACATTTATGTAAATTTTGAAAAGGATTTTGATTAAATAAATTATTTGTTTCTTTTTTGTTGCAATATCATTCCAAGGTTATAAACTTTGTTTACAATAAACGTCATTCCGCGGAAGAGGCTAAAGTACCAACCAAAATATTTAAATTTTATAGCCGACTCTAATTATGATTTTTTATATCAAACTATTAATATCGCAAATAAATTGTATCTTTTTATTGAGACTGAATGCTTCAAAATGTTGTTGTATTGACAGTAGTTGATCTGTCCTTGCAGTAATCACTTTGGACGTAGATATAGTATGTTTTGTACTCCAAATATTATATTAATCTATTACAGATTATCCATGAAACTCAAATGTGGTACGCAGGATGAAATCACAAAATTTTGTGGCAAGATTTTGAGTTTTCTTCGATTTCATCATATTAATCTATTATAAAAGAATTTTAAAAGTGTCACCGGTTAGGGAGATTGAAGACTGGAAAATTAGTATAAATTTTAATTTGTTTTGCTTTAATATTGTAATAACCAAAGCCTGTCACCATAAGATGGGAAATCTATTATTTTAGTTTCCCAAAAAACTTGTAGTTCCCAATTATTCAAAACTATAAATTACACCAATTTAAATGTCAAATATTAAGTAATCGACTTCATTTAAAAACACTATAAAATCATTTCAGTATCTTTACGTGTGAAATGAAATAAAAAAAATCAAAATTAAATTGTTAAAAGTGTGATATTATATAAAAAATATTGACCCGTGCGAATCGTTAATAATAAGAGGCACGATTTAATACAAAGTTGAGTAATCCCTTCTATAAAAGGTTTGTAAGCCTCGTGTGGAGTTCATAGGTCAAATGACCACTGGTCACTGGTCACCGACTGACAGTGGTCACCCTTTTTCTCTCTGTGTTCTCGCCCATTCTCTGCTCGGCCTGTCGTCGCCTTTTGCTACTTTTCATTTATCAAAATCTAGTTCTGATTTATATAAACAGTTTCCCTTCGGATGAAATTGGTTTATGTTTTGTCGAGATTCTGTTTCAATTCGCACAAACTCTCACTTTGCACTATGAAAAAGATAAGTTATGTTGTGTTAGGGGATCTACTAGAGAGTATTAAATATATATTTCGTAAAGGATTACTTGGACTCCCCTGTTAACGAAATAGAAAAATTCGTACGTATAGATAGGTGAAGCTGATGTCTTAACTAGAAACGTACTTTCGATTTTTTTTGGAAAAAATTGTTAATTATTTAATATGTTGTATTTGTATGAAAATCAGATCAATATATTTAAATGTTTATAATTCACTGCACGATCGCCGGACTATGGCAACCACCATCGAAAATATCACTAAAAGTAATTTGTAAACGAAAATAAATAATCAAAAATTTTAAATACAATCTGATTTTTAATCACTCAGTATCAAATATTTTTTAATGCCATAGCATAGAACTTGAAAAGTTAGGATAGGGACATGTAAGTCGTTTTTATTTATTTTCAACGTTTTGGCTGCTACAGACATCTAAATTCAAAAAAATGCGATTTTCAGGTGGCTGTAGATCCTTTATTAAATTAAATTAACTCAGCAAGAGGTTTATAAAAATGTAAAAAGATATGAGATATTCCATTAAAAAAAAACATAACTTTGATATGCTGTTACCTTATGAGACACTCTGTATATTACAAAATAATTTTAAAATGTAAAGCTTGACTCTATCTATAACTTTTATTTAAAACATTCTTTTCTATTTCTCAAGATAACGGAGATATCAAACTTCGCAGTACAAGTTGATCACCCTGTATGTATAATAAATTAATAATAGTATTTATATTCTTTAAAATGTATATAATATTAATAAACTGGCACAGCGTTATGAAATATCCTATATACAATTAAAACTAATTATGAACTAATCTACCAAAATTATGTTGTAATAAAAATGTATTATGAATTTAGTCAGGGTTATTATTCTTAACACGAATTAATTATTTTTTAATATAAGTTTAATAAATATTTCTTCGCCGTTGGATAACAATGAAGCGAAAAGAAATATGATTTTTCCGATTCGATATATGTTACTTACACATGTTGTACTTATAATTTTTATAACCTTTTTTGTTTTCGAATAATATAAAATCGAAAATTCATTTGAAAAATTTCCACATATGAGATATAATAAAAACTAACGCACCTGATAACTTACCATTTCCTTTATATACCTACTTTGCTATCAATCGGAATTTTTTTACAAAAACGACATTTGAGCAGGTTATAGCTATTATTAGTGTAATTTGATATTTTCTTACAATAACCTTTTTTAATAGAATTACTGTTCATTTTCAACTTCCTTCCGCTCTACCATTTATCCCAACTTAAATATAGGAAGACCTTTATTTGAAGAGAGGTGATAGTATGCCTGAAAGGCAAGTGAATACTTCAGAATGTCATTACTACAGGTTAGAAAAAAAGAGGGTGAGATTTCAGTTACCCCCTTAGAACTGGGTTACTGACAATAGACCTGAGATGATGATAAATGACTAGCTATTAGGTACGAGAGGGATGTTCATGAGAAAATTTTCGAAATAACAAATTTCCTATTTAATTTTGAAAGAAAAATTACGTTAACAAGAGCCGTAGCATAAATTTAAATATGTTTTTTAAGTTGAATTAAATGAAAATATTCATATTTTATATAATTTTATTATACCTAAACTTATTAACATATTACATAACTTTTCAATTATTAGTTTCGGCGATTAAGTTTGATCATATGAATAATCGAGGTGGTATATACGGACACAATATTCACCTATTACTAAATACTGAAGATATTTTTTAAACATTCTAATAAGATATTATTTTTTATATTTATTAATTTAAAAAGTGGTCCATTTATATACGAGGTGCTGCACCGAAAACGAAAGTGTTTGAAAATCTTGAAGACAATTTTTTTGTAAAAAAAACGTAAAACTGGTCGATTTTTATTTTTTATATTAGGTAATTCTGCTTTTAATTGTTCCAATTAGCTTTCAAATGAAATATTATAATTTTGAATAAGTAACAATTTTTGTTCTCGGTAAAAGTTATTCAACACACATTAATACATACTTTGTGGAATCCATCTATCCATTATAAATGTAAAAGATAAAATATACCTTACAATTCCAAGATTTTCTAAAACTTTTTAGATATTCTTATACATATAGAACATTCAATTAATATTATATATTTATTACAGAAGGCAATCTAAATAAAGGTGAACTCCCCAGATTTATTTGTTCATGTTTAAATGTTCACTGAGGATATCGTGGATGTCACTTTTTATCAAATTATTTCAAAAAACCAAGTTCCTTATTCATATCACATATATGAAGAATGTCCATTCTTGCCCCCATTTTTTTATTAAAGTAGGTTGGTATTGAGTGTCAATGTATCTATTTAAAAAAATAACTTCTGATGCACCAGATCAAATATATTTCATTAAGATCAAAGTAAAAAAATCGTTATTTACTTATGTCTTTTAAGGATTGCCTGAATGATTTCACTAAAAAAGTTTATAAAGTGTCTTATTATGCCATGAAAGAAATAGTCGAAAAGTAACTTACTTGCTTAATTTGCTTTTATGCTGAAAGTTAAATGTTTTTCTCGTGCAAAAAATACATCTTTAAAACTCGTAAAACTCATAGGACAGCGCTGGTACATAGTATGGCAACAACCGTCTCTTTAATTTTTTTGTATTAAAAGTTATACACTGCGTTCATAAAGTACGAAAACTGTCCATTATTTGAATCAAATTGGTTATCTTTAATAGACAAACAGGCTACCGCCTCTTTCGTACAACAATAGGCCAATCCATTCGAGCATTTGTTCTAATTAAGTTATTTGTTTATTTTTATTAAGAAATTATTAGTTCAGTAATTTTCCTTGTAAAATAAATAGTGAATTAAATATTAATAAATACAAGCACGGATTTTCATTACACTCAGTATACTGTAGATTGAAGTATTTTATTTGACGAATTTGGTAGGGTTGAACTATAAAAATATACCATTTTCATTTAAAAAATTTCTCGATGACGTCACATCTGATAAAGTAGTGGGGGTAAAAGTAATTTTTTTGTAAAAAAAGTTATTAATCAAAAATAAAAATCGACCTGTCCGAGCTTTACTTCTAAAAATAGTTAACTCGTGAGATAATGGACCGTTTCCACACTTTATGTAAAAGAAAGCAACAGGAATCACGCCTATAGAAGAAGGCCCAAAATGTTAATTTGTTAAGTTCTTTTGTAGAACTGAACTTGTAGCTATATTGTAATTCGTTCGGCAGATAGTGAAATAAATAACTATTTTTCACTGCTATCCATTCGTTATACAGAGTGGACCACAGAAAACAGTCCACACCGATATTTGGCAGTATTCATTAGATTTTAAGGAAATGCTAAAACACATCGATTTTTGTTCTAAGGGAGACACATTTTTACGATACAGACATCTGCCATTTGTCAAGCCCCTCCCATCCACTTCCCCAACCCCTTAATTTTAAATAAGAAATATTCCACGAGTGGCACGACATTAGAAAGGCATTTACATGGAGTATTCAGGCATATTTTTTTTCGATATTTACACCGTTTATGCAAAAAAAAGTCTTAAATAATTTAAAGTGCAGCACCTCTTAAAAATGAAACGCATCACCTATGTTTTGCTAATGTTTTAATTGTGTCTTTCACATCAAAAGTAAATTAAAACAAATTTTGCCAAAAAATAGTAATTTGATACTAAGATAGTTTGTTTAACATTGATGTTGGTTAATCAATTTAGGTATTTTTTGAATACTTGAATAATGTGACCCACTTTGTATTAGTCAACGTCAATTTAAAAAGTCTACCATAATATTTTTTTGTTCGATATTTAAAATAGCTACTTTATTTTTTCAAATATATAAAGTAAAGTTTGAAACAATCATTATGATAACTAATTCTGTTTTTCTTTTCGGTATAACAAAAAACACGAGTTTGCCGTTTAGCTTTTAGTACTTCTAAATCAAATAAATTTTATTAAATTTTATAGTTTCAATGTCCAAATATTTTCTCACCAAAATTTACAAGTAGAATAAATTTTTCCCTATAGTTACCAACAATTGAGATCTTTATCATAACAAAATACCCTTTACCTCAAATAAAGGAATTTATTCAAATTTAGTCCTTTCTTTCTAGGAAGTAAACGTGGTCAATCGGAAGTATCTATACACAAATAACTTGATTAGGGATCCTTTTAAAAGGTAAAAGGGCATGAGGAAGTAGGGCTACAGAATTGCCAATTGTAGCGTTGGACGCTAACCCTAAGGACAGCTTTCTTTAATTTCTCTTTTTTATTGTAACCGTTGTTAACAAGAAACCATAGTGGACAATCTTCCCATGGTCATCTACAATGACACTTTTTAGATATTGGAATAGGACGGTATGGGAATAATTTGAACTTCTACTATTTAATCTAAATCCTTTTTAGATGACGATCGCCTTAATACATAATAAGTACCTTTTCAGATGTCAATCAAAAAAGAAAGTGAAATTAAGTAATCGAAATTGTAAGGCATTTAACTATTATACAGGGTGCGTCACCCTCAACGGGAAGGGACTTATTGGCAAAACCACGAAAGATTAAAGATTCGTTCGACGGGTGTATGTAGGTCTGTGGCAGCTACAATTTTAAATTTGCAGACTTATCAAATTATTGTACAACGTATGTAGTTGGAAGTCTAAATACAGTGAAATATTTTGATTATTTACGTTAAATTAAATGAAATTATCTATATTTTGTTGATGTAAATGTATGACAAAATAATTTCGTTTTAAAATGGTTCACCAAGCTTTTTTTAAATTTGTTACTAAGGAACAAAAAATAGTTTTAGAGTCCACAAATATGCATTTAGGAAAATATTTTCACTTCTCATTCTCTTATTTTCATATATTTCATAATATATCATAATCATCATTTGTGACTAGTTATTTCAAAAGAAGGCCAAAATATCCGCTAAAAATAGTAATTTATGCCCTTAATAATTCAAATTGTATGAAAAATGAATAATCATTTAAAAGTTTACTCTTACTCGAAAATTAACTAACCTCTTAGAGTACTTTTTTTGTTTATTCGTTCTATGCATAAAAAAAAACAAATTAATCTGGTATGTATGTGGACTCTATTAAAACACTATTAAATTTTTCGCTACTCGTCACAATGAATAGAATGTTGTCGAAAAAGGTTATACTTTTAATCCTCGTAATAACCGCAATAAACAATGAAAATATACTTTTAAGCAAAGCTAAAAATAGATTTGTTTTGTTCACTTTTGAAGTAGTCCAATAATTATTTATTTACTAGTAATAGTGGTAATTCTGTATATTTTACTGTGTAACTAAATGAAAAATTAGAAGCAATATTCGAGCTTAAGCTTTACACCCTTTTTTACCGTTACGTTTAACGTTTCTTAGTGAATAAGAAGATGATTCCTTTTGTGTAAAGAGAAAGGAAGCGACCCAACTCCGAGACAATTGGCTGTGGTGGTACAGAAGTATATCTAAGCAGATCCCCACAAGAGAAAAGACGAAGAGAAAAATATGTAAAAGGGTCCTCCCATTCAACACTGGTAAAAAAATGAAAACGTAAAAAAAGTTTTTATATTATAGTTTTTGTTTTGAGATCATGTTTTTAATTTGCTTATTATATAGGTTAAATTCATCTAGACAACAGATGATGATAACTTTTCACATTTCGCCTTACAAATTTTCTTGGTGCTAACAGCTTCATTGTCATAAATTGTTGCATATTAATAAGTTCCTTTAAAAAATGTACGAAAAGAAAAAAAAACATACAGAGAAACTTACACACTTGTTACATGATATAATGTAAGTATTAGTGTTATATGCTTGAAGAAAAATATATTTACAAACTTTTTAGCCTCATTATCTAACGTAAAAAAAGATTTTACTAATGAGGAAATATGAGAATTAGTTAAAATTCGATACCTTATCGTAGTCATTCAAATGGGTATTTCCAGAAAAACTTATTTACAGCATACAAAGAGTGAAAAAGATAAACCGATGAAACACTGGAAACAGTTTAAAAAAAATATTGTTATAATTGTAAAATTAGCCTCTCAACCTGTAGAAATATCCCGATCAAAATTAAATTTGTCTAGTGACTTATTTGAGAGAAGGTTTAGTAGAAACATTTAAAATGTTTATAAAAAGCGTAATTCTTAAAGTCATGTAACTTTGTTGTTAATAAATTAATAATATTCAAAATACATAATCAGTCTATTCTGTCAAAACAATCAAACAGTTAATTGTAATTTGTACTATGTACTCTACAGAGTGTTAAAAAAATATTTAATATTTGAATAAGGTATAGTATAGATCAAAATAAGTCAAAAAGTCTTAATAAACATGTTTCCGTAATTGACCGTTCCGGAGGTACAAAGAGTTATATATTTTTGAAGCATTTAGCGTTTACACATTATTTTTATTATTTACAAACAATAGAAACTTATAAAGAAAATATCAAAAGAAAGAATGTTAGATAGTTTGTTCAAAATCTCCTCCTCCCATTTCCAAATAGACACGTCATCTCTGCCGGAAGGATATTAGAACTCTCTCTAAAACTCCTACATTAAACTATTTAAATATCCCCAAAAAAATATATGAAGGGGGTTTAAAACAGGCAATCTTGCAGGCCATGATACAGGCCGCCCCTTCCTATCCGTCAATGTGGAAAAGATTTTGTTTATAAGTTTTGATCGTTTGTTTGTACACAATGAAAATAATGTGTAAACGCAAAATGCTTTAAAAAAATAACTCTCTGTATCTCTGCAACCGTCAATTTGCGGACCCATGTTTATTAAGACTTTTTGACTTAACTTGATCCATACCATACCCTGTTCAAATGTTCGATATTTTTTTAAAACCCTCTATACTAAGTATCAGACGAATTTGGTAAATTTAAAAAAATAATTTCTGTCTATAGTATATAAGTTTTACTTCATTTTAGGCATAATCAATTAAACTCAGAGAATATAAAAATTCGCCACAAATTTTATTGTATGGCACAATATATACAGTGTGTCTACTTAAGTTGGAACCATATGGAAAACTTTTTTATTATTCATTTTAGGAAAAAAAGTTATTCTTCATAAAAAGTTCTGCATGGTCTAAAACCTGAAATAAAACCATCGGATTTAAAATTTGTTGAGCCGTATACAAGGTTTGTCGAAAAATATAAATTTTGCTCAAGAGTAAAGTACCTTTAAATTTGACAATATCGAAAAATGTTACTAAAAAAAGTTGATCAGAATTAAAAATTACGTTTAAATATGTTTAAATTAAAACTTCATATTATTTTATTTTTTACTAATATTTCTATTTTGAATGAACATTTATCTCTTGTGATCACGAAACACATGATAACCTTTTAGTTTTTCGATCTTTTCTAATATTTTGCAATTAAAACGCATAATAAGTGCATATTCATTTATTTTGCAAATAAATGTAAATGGATGTACTTGCATATTTAAATGTAATTTTTAATTCTGATCAACTTTTTTTAGTAACATTTTTCGATATTGTCAAAAATTAAGGTACTTTACTCTTGAGCAAAATTTATATTTTTCGACAAACCTTGTATACGGCTCAACAAATTTTAAATCCGATGGTTGTATTTCAGGTTTTAGACCATGCAGAACTTTTTATAAAGAATAACTTTTTTTCCTAAAATGAATAATAAAAAAGTTTTCCATATGGTTCCAACTTAAGTAGACACACTGTACATATATATTTTTTTCATATTCTAAAGACGAATACGTCTGTCATTGTAGATAACAGCATATTATCATATGTCAGTAAAACCATCCTTTTTTTTACAATATTTCTGAAAATTATTAATCATGTTTGAAGAGTAGTTCTAATGTCGTAAATTTGGATGGCCAGTAGAGAATAAGACCCTAAAATGGTTTACTAAAATATAAATATTAAATATAATAATACCCCTTAGGGACCTGGTGAACGAATGCCTCTGGGCATGTTTGTGTGTGCACTATATTGTACTAATCAAATAGCAAAGAAAAAATTATGTTTAGGTAGTAATTGCTTAAAATTATTTAATAAATTATTTTTTCATCAGTAAACATATATTCATTATACCAAAGAAATATGCAGGTTATTATAAACATTGGCCCGAAAAGTAAAATCCGGTTTCCTGTAACCAAATTAAATTGTCATCACTAATCCTTTGCTGGGGGTGATATATCACGTGACCATAAGTCAAGGCCCTTTCAGACAACACGCCATTAATTTAGCAAACATCTCATGTAAACGTTACACAAAACTTTACGAACTGTTTCAACAAAAACTAATGACATGCAATTTAAATATATCTTAGTTGACGCATCAGAAAACTGTTCTTCACTACAACATTAAATAACTTTACACGACGATTTTGAAAGAAAATCACAAAATAAAAACTTATCCGGATTTAAATAGATTTGATTTGGATTTAAAAAATGAAAGCAATCATACTTTTGTTTATACATATACATATGTTCATTTGGACACTCAAATTACTTTTTCATACACATTCAAATATATTATGAATCTTTGCTTAAAATACAGAAACATATTTTCTATAGAGTTCTTTTACAATAAACTGACGATGAGGTCATTTATGTTATTTTTATACTCAACACAAAAAAACTAAGTGTAAATAAGATCGACACTTAACGGACAGGGGAAATAAAATTTTAAAAGTTGTAAACACTTCACAACATTGCCAAAATATTTGTCTTTTTAGCTTTTTTGGTGGTTATGTATTCCGTTTTTTTAAAAGTTATAAAAATTATAAAATAAACTAACACAACACTCATTAAAAGGAAACACAGTTGTCACAGTATTATTCAAGAACACATGACAACGCCGCAATTCTTTATATTTTGTCCTCATCGTCCGTTTATCGTAGAACCTTCTACTAATGATATTGATATTTTCATCATCTTTGACCATGTATACAGTATGGTCCAAATGAAAAAAATAAATTCATTATTTCGTAAATCGGCGATTTTAGGCGAATAAAAATTTTAAATAGAAAAGTGGGTCTTGCAATACATCAATTAAAAGGCCTTTTAAATATCTATTCACCCATATCAATATATAATTAATTTGTAATTAATTTTTGCATGTTGTCAAAAAAATGATTTATTAAATTTTTAATGTTATAATAAATATTATAATTGAGTACAACCAAATTTAAAGCAAGTGCTTACATTGTTTACCGTCAGCTCAAATACATAAGGCTTGATAATGATTAGTTGAAATGTTTATGATATGAATTAGGCATATAAGAAATCTGTCATTTTATGTCACTCTTTGAAAATGCGATTTAGCGAAACTTAGAGAAAGAAATTAAAAATAGCTGTAAAATACTGCGGAAATTCAAGATAATTTATTTTTTATATTTATCACCGATAAATTCTACAAAGTTGAAAGAGTTGAAACAAATATTTAATAAAATTCAAATTAAAGTAGTAACAGAATGAAAAAACCAGTATACAAAGAAAGTTAATCAAGAACAAAATACTCAAAATTATTCAAACATTGAAAAATTGATGGTAAACAAGGGAAGAATATTTAAGATGTATACAAAAAATTGAAAAATATTTTTTTTCCTAGAAATTAGTAAAAAAACCCTTACCCTTACATAAATGAACAATACACAACAATCTTAGTGGAATTTAAGATATACAAGAATATAAAATAATAGATTAATGTAGCAAGCAGAACATGCTAAAAGACAAGCTGCTTTAAGAACTCTGACAACATATGCATGTTAAAAAGATAAATAAAGGAAGAAAAATTATATTCTTTATTTATAAATCCAAGAACTATTTTCGATAAGAAAAACAGACAACAAATAAATATTAAAAACTCGAAAGTATTTGAGATGCAACAAAACATTAAGCTGTGATATCCAATTCAAGTTCGTGCGTTTATTAATTTAAAAATTGTTTGTTTTTTCTTTTATCCCGAATATCTAATTTTATATTGTTCTCTAAATGGAAATAAATTATTCTATAGTAAGTATTGTTACGTTATACAAATATATTGCAGCAATTATATATTTTAAGTAAGTATTAAATGTTACTATATATTTTAAGATTTTAATCAAATCTAGTAATATAATCAAATTTCGTACTTTACTTTTGATATGCATTTATACTTCATAGGAATATACATAGTAAGTAACGAAGGGTTATCTAGAATTTTAACCCTTTCCAAGGGCAAACGTTAATTCATTGTCAAGGAAATGAGGTAGGTACATATACTGCTATTGGAATCAAATTTAGCGTGCCTATGTTGTAACGAATTTCAGTTAGCTCAGGTATGATTTTTTCCCGGCAATTCTCCCCGGTTTGCGCTATCCATCATTTCCGAGTACATAATAAATTGACCAATAAAGATTAAGGTTATAGAGGATTTGCAACAGTTGAATAGATTAATATTTAATATATCCAACTCCAAATTAATAGAGAAAGTATTAAAACTTGGGGTATGCTCTTTCCTAAAAATTAAAAATATAGCATTCTTTCACCCCCATATGTCATTAGAGAGGCCGGATCTAAAGAAGATCACTTATGCATAGTGATTTGTCAATTTTGACCATTCCCTTCTAGTCTCATATATGGCAAGCTACCTAACATATTTTTTTTAAATTTAGTAGAAAAATTCAGGTCGAAATTATATCGTGACCGCACATTCTGTATATATTTCTAACCTTTTAAAATATGTAAAGTTAAATTTACTGTTCCACTTTTAACAAAAAATATTGTTACATCAGTCCTTAGAATCATGAATAAAATATGCTACATTAATTGTTAAGGTTTGTATGTTATTTCAAATAAAAACCTCATTTGGTCTATAGTGCAAGGCTGATTGCAACTGGTGTAATCGAACACAAATCAACCAGCAACTTAAAAACGTTCATTGAACCACCATAAATTGATCAAGAATCATTTTGATTATTTGAATCATTGGTTTTAATTTTTTAATCTTACAAATAATTCAGAAAATAATGGTAGAAGTGAAGTCATTATGTAAGATTTAATTTCAAGTGGTGGTTTTCCAGGCTTCGGTAACAAGATGACCTCTGTTACTTTCCAACTCGCATATATATATTTTAATCTAAAGGCTACACTGAACAAGTATATTAGCATTACAATACTTTTTCTTTGCAGTTGTTTCAATATTTCACCAGTAATTAAATCAAAGCCTAATGCTTTTTGAACTTAGGTTATATTTTATGATTTCTGCGATTCTTTTAGAGTAACATGAGCGGTTTCTTCTAGGATTAAAATGTCAATATATTCAAGATTATTCTCTATTAATTTGCGTGGAAACTTCCGCCAGATTTTCTGCGAATAAGTCAACTTTTTTTATTTTCTCTTGCCCAATTCTTGAAAGGGAGGAATTGTCATAGTCGACCTTTTAATATCTCTTGTGGCTTTCCATAAGGTGTAAATAGTTTTTTATTAGAATTATTTCATAGATTCTCCTCCCACTTGTAGTCTTCCTGTTTTAAATTTTCTTGATGGGGAGTATATTGCAAACATGTTAATATTTATTTAGTCTAGTTGAATTAATTATTATTTTAGTAAAATGAATTTATTTCTGTTAATATATAAGATCGCTAGTGTTCACTATATCTGATTTTAAAATTTCCAAGTGTCTGGCCCATATAGAGAGCATTATAATCCAGACAACTTAACTTATAAATACTTGATTTAGTTAATTTAGGAATTTTAACAGAACAATGGAGCAAATAATGGAAATTCTTCATATAGCTATAAGAAGCAACAATTTTATTTTTTCGAAGAATTTGAATACAGAAACATCTACGATATCCTTAGTGTAGACACAAACTAACAAATAAATCTGGGAAACTCACTTATAATAGATTACTTTCTATAATAATTATATAATAACCAAATGATTCAGAAAAAGAAGAATATTATTGATTGGAACATCTATAATAAAAATCAAGTCTTTATGTGCAATGCCTGTCAATTTCATTAATCCTATCTGACGATACCAAAAGGTGTTACCAGATATTTAAAAAGTTTTTGTTAATTTTTGATAATTTCCACAAAGTAAGGGTTGAAATAAACATTATGAACTTACTACTATTATATGTACATATAATGTGTAATAATTTACATATCCGGTAAATAATGAAACTTGTTTTTGGAAAGCTAGTCGTAGCATACGTGGAGAAATAACGACATTTTAATATTTCCAGTCAAGTATCCCTTCAAAAAATTACAACCAGCCCAAACTAATAGTTACCCAAAACTAGCTTTTGTACTTTGACGAATGACCCATAGAATTGGACAAGTAGCACAAGACACATCATAAGTGGTCTATTTTACCTAAAGCGTGGCTAAGGTTCAAAAACACCCTATTCGGGGTCATTTCCTGTTTATTTCAAGTTTTGGAAAAGTAGATCTAGTTTGCAGTATGTAGTTGTAAATCTGATGGAGTTGTAACATGATATTAAACTAGTTGACAATGTTGAATATGTGAACTGGTCTTCCATCCCATTTGACAAATATTAATTATACTAGTTGAATATTAATAACAAAAAATAGCTACACGATGGTTATTTATTTATATATTTTTTTAAAGGTTTAATAAAATTGTAAGAAGGAAAATACTATCAGATGAGGAAAACAATAACAAATAATTGATCACAGATCAAAAAATATTAAACGTTAAGTATGAATGAAGGTATATTATAAGTAGACGAAGGGAAAAAATAGCATTATAAAGAAATGTGTGTATGATCCATTCATTTTGTTTAAATCATTTAGAATTAAGAAGAATGTATAGACACATTCTAATAGTTTAAAATATGAGAAGAAGGGTAATTACTTTATTTGAGTCTCTTTGGTTATACATATATCTAGTTAAGTTTTGAATTACGACTGAAAAATGAGCTATTACTGTATCAGAAATGATAAAGTTCTCTAGTTCTTCATCCCAATATTCATACTAACTAGCTCGACTGACTGTAGTGTTTGAATAAATTTAAAATTTGTGATATTATACGCATACGCTAGTGTAGCAATCAAGCAACATGTGACTTAAAGTAGTGTCGACGTAAAAAACGTAAAAGAATTGATAGATATTAGAAAAACTTGATCCGTTTAAAATTATGCAACATGTTAAACAACAAATTTTTGCCTCGTTAGGTTTCCTAGCAATTAATTTTCGACCACATACTACATATATACAGGGTGGAAAAACGAAAACGAAACAGAGCCATTATCAGGAACTGCGTCAACGTTTTAAAAAAACGCAGAGACCCGTCGATTATTGATCAAAGGAGGACACTTTTTTCCTGTACCCCAAAAATATTTAAATGGCATTAGGGGTCAAATAAGGCAACATTTTAAAGCCCTTTCAATTCTCTTTATAATAGTCCTTAAATTTTAAAATTCGGTCTGATACTTTTTAAAAAATTCCATTTTAAAATTTAAATTATTACTTGTTTAGTTTTTAATAAGAGTTTTTAAAATTGGAATTTTTTTCAAAATACTGAAATCGACACATGGGTCGTTGAGTACGCCTGTGGTTTAAATGTTGATTTTCTTGCTTTGCATTGTTTTTGTAATTCTAATTTTTTTATCACATTTGTAAAAGACAAATGGATACGATACGGACAGACAAAGAAGATGAAATTAGTGGATTCGTATATCGAAGCGAAGGTTTGTTTAATTGTGTTATTGAAAATTAAATACCATGGTTTATTCCGTTGCGGAAAGGGTAGATATCATTTCGCTTTATTTTATGAACAATAAGTGTGAAAATGTAACGGCTCAGTTATTTAATGAAAAATATCAAGATACACAGGCCAGTAGGAGGTATGTTCTAGAGTTAGTGAAAAAAATTCAAGAGACTGGAGATGTAGTTAATAAAAAACGAGAAAATAGACCGCCTGTAGTTAATACAGCTAGTGAATTTGCAATTTTTGGGACATGTTCATATAGATCCTACGTTAAGTACAAGGCAATTAGCATCTGTGTCTGGGATCAATCGAACTAGCATTCAAACCATTTTGAAGAAGAACAAATTCCATCCGTATAAAATACATTTAGTGCAGGAACTTAATGAGGATGATTATGGCCGCCGTTTGCAATTTTGCGAAATAATGAGTGAGCGAATAGCGAACGATCCACAGTTTCTTTTTAATATGTCTTTCTGTCTGATTCAAACCCAAGAATTTTCCAGGCGGTACATACACAGCAACCGCAAAAATTAAATGTATCGACTGGCATTTTCGGTGACCGGCTGGTGGGTCCATATTTCTTACCTGGTAATTTGACTGGCGAAATGTATTTGAAATTACTGGAAGATGCTATTGACCCTACCTTGACTGATATTATTGGAAATGACCAATAGTATAGAGAAGAGCATTTTCCCCGGCACTGGATTGGGAGAAGAGGTAGCATTGAATGGCCTCCACAGTCACCAGATTTGTCGCCCCTTGGTTTTTTTGTGGGGATACCTCAAAAGTAAAATCTACAAACGACAACCAGCCTCTTTAGAAGATTTGCCTCAAAGAATTGTCGAGGAGTGCCATCGAATCACTACGGAAACAAAACATTTTGGTGTTTGTGTCGTTAATTCAATGCAGTCTAACACAACCCTTAGGACCTGAAATTTAATGAAGCAAACGGACATATTCTTGCAAATTTAATTTTCTAAGTCAAAGTATATTAAAGGTTTCACAAGTTTCTTCATTTGGTCTTTGAGAATTTAACAAAAATAATAATGTATCTGCTGCTTCTCTGACTTGCTGTGTTTCAACTTGGATATTATTTTCTCCAATGGTAAAATCCCAAAAACTATTTGTGTTACCTGCAAATATCAGTTGCCTTCTAATATTTGTCTGAGAAACTGAGATGAAGTCATTCATCTTGAATCAGTTGGTAAGACAGCTAATTTTTTCGAAACCTTTTTTTAACACTTTCCTTCTGACTACCACTTCTTTATTTCCATAAGCGTTTCCTGCTTCTGGAAAATGATGAAAACTCCGTTCGGGATTCTCCCATTGGAATGGTGTAAAACATTTCGGAGGTGATAGTACTCCTGAAACTGGTAAAAAAGCTCATATAAGTATAAGTTGTTAAATGCTTATCAAGGGAGTTAGGGGAGTTAAAAGGGTAAATTTAAAAAATGGGTTTGAAATTGTAAGTTTACAAAACGAGATAAAATTTAGAAAACAATCTAGGATGGCACAAAAGTTGTCACTAAATCAAATGGTGATATCGAAAAATTATTTGTTTAATTAGAAAGGGTAGTTTTTACAAAGGTAGAGGATTCATTTATGAATAACTTTATTGGGGTTGTTTTTTTATAACGTTTGTTTTTAAAAAACTACGCGCTTTTTTCCATAAAAAAGGTACTTCTGTTTGAAATCGCTTAGAGCAACGGTTTTTGAGAAAATTGAAGGCAAAGAGGTTGCTGAACTCGTATTTGAAAAACATAAAAGTTAAGTTATTTATTTTTTAATTTTAATTGTTTACTTCAATTTAAAATGTCCTGTGAAACAATAGAAAGTCTTTACCATTTTTTATCAAATAAACCTAACACTTTTATTTACAGTAAATATTCAATGTGGCCACCACGCATTTCAACACAGACTCTTGCTTTTCTTCTCCATAATTCCATTACAAAGTTTTCATTGAACAAATGAAATTAATCAAATTTTGATTTTAAATAACTACTATATTAAATAACTACTTGATCATTTTAACACACCAAAATTTTCATAAAATTATGCTGATTACAATGGTACAGTCTATTTTAAACTCCCTCTCTGACATTACTTAGCACGTGTTCAATTCTTTGCTGTACACCTTCTGGAGATTCTGGTTGGGTATCACTCGTTTCTATTTTCAAATAACCCCATAAAAAGAAACCTGGGGGTGTTAAATCCGGTGACGTAGGTAGCCAGATCATCATCGATCCTCTTCTACCTATTCAACGAGCGGTGACAGTATCATTAAAAAATTACCGTACAGGCAAAGCAAAGTCTGGTGGTGCTCTATTCTGTTGATATAGAAGCAAATCTTTAGAAAAAATAATATCATTTTCTATTTTTGGTGTAATACGTAGAAGAATTTCTTCTCTCAATAACTCAAAATACAATTGAGGATTTAGCTTTGTGTCTAAAAACATTGGTCCGACAACGCACAATTAACTAAGCAATTCACTGAAAATTTGAATTCATCCAAAAAACAAATTTTGTGCAACAAATATGGATTGTCGGTGTAATATTTGAAAAACAATGAAAGATAAAATACCTACTTCTCTGCTTAAATTACGTGCATGATGTGTTTAATTGAAAATTCTAGAAGCGGCTCAGTAGAGCTGTTATTTTTATAGTACAAACCGACGAGTTCAAATTCTTTCTTGTAAACTAAAAACTAATTTGAAGGCAAATAAATAACCTTAGAATATTATGAGTTTTTAATGGTATGATTAAGGAATAAACTATTATACATTGAATTTTGATTGATACCACCAATAATAGTGAGGTGGTTACTGAATTAAAAAAACTCTGTAGCTTATAAACTGATTACTTTAAGTCCCAAGATTTTTGAAATCAATTGATCGAAAAGAATCGAAAAATAGATAAAAAATGGGAAAGCTGTTTAAAAAAAGAATGCTAGCAAGAATGAGAATGTCTTTTGGCATTATATTTGTCCGACTTCTGTTCTAGCGAGTATATGTTGTTCTACAAGGGCTATGTTTTAAAAATATTTTCAAATATACAGGGTGCTCCAAAGAGAGTGGTGTATCAAAGTTATATTTTTCTTATAACATACACTATATTTGACTACATTTTTGAATTGTGCTTGAAAAATAAACTATACTTTCATAAAGGTTCCCTATACCTGAAGGTAAAAAGTAAAATGTAAGGTATCAAAAAAAATTAAATCTCTACAAATCTAAAAACCACAATAAATTTGCTCTTAGACCTTGGGCATTTTTGGTATTTTACATTTTTTACTAATTATAAAAAATCTTCTAAAATAAAAACATTTTTACATGAGAAAATATAAAAAATGTTCGACATGATGGCCATCCTCTTAGATCCTAAATGTGTCTTTTCAAAGTATAATGTCTTGTCAACTTTTCAGGAGTGGTAGTCTGAAAAGCATTATTTATCCTTACTTTCATATCTTCTGCCATGGTAGTAGGTGTTTTATAAACTAAATTTTTGACATAGCTCTCAAAGAAAGAAATCTATAGGTATTAGATCAGGAGATCTAGGTGGCCATACAACTCGTCCATTTCATTTCGTCCGATACACTTGTTAGGGAAATTTCGGCTTATATAATTTGTCGCAATTATTATAATATTTGCACGAGCGTCATCTAATTGAAACCACATTTTTTGTCTAAGATTTACAGGAATGATTTCTAGAAGTTCCCAAAAGTATTTCTTTAGAAATGTTATTTAAATTACCGTCTAGAAAATAAGGACCGATAACCCAATTACCAATTATTTTCAAAAAAGTTCTTCTTCACTAACTTTTTCAAGAAACCATAAGCCAAAATCAATCTTTGTTTAAGATTCTAGACACCCCAGATTGACTAGTATCTGTTTTTCTTGCAATTTGTCTAGTACTAGCTTTCGGATGCTCTTTTATTTGTGGGCGTACACTCTAAAAGGTAGAAAAAGATTCTTGTGACATTCACCTTTGGTTAAAACCTTGTAAAACTACATAGACCAGCTGCAACGGAAGTCAGACAATATATGCCGTTTCGCCATAATATTACATGACATCCGTCGTGACTCACCCTGTATATTAAACTTCTCCTTGGAATATTAATTATTCTTTTTGTGAAAATCAGTCCTTTAAATATTAATTAATGTGCATACTTTTATCTGAAAGGCACCTTATATTTTTAGAAAAGTAGTATCAACTTTTATATTATTCAATTTGATAAAATTTTCTAATAAATTACGTATACTGACAACCAGTATACAACCAACTCCTAAAATCTCTTAATTAATTGTAGAATCCATTCCAAAACTTGATTTTTGTTCGAACACACTGGCTAATACCAACAAAAGCGCGAACATTAATTAGTTCGCACGGCAATGCCTCAAACAAAAATAAACAACAAACAGAAAAAAGCGTGGATCGTTAGAGCAAAAAACAGTTGAAGTCGAAGAGACGTGCATGGCGGTGAAGGCCAAGGCCAAAACACTGATGCACCAGTCTCGGTGCCAAGGTCACTCGACCTCCAAAAAATATCGCGATCGTGGCCCGCGCTCTCAATTATTCGGGCCAGGACTGGTGCTGTGACTCCTGATCTCGATATCGAGATTAAAGTTGTATCTCACATGACAGAAAACGTCAATTTTCGGAGCAAGAACATCCTCGAACAAATCCAAAAAAGATCTCCTACACTTTATAAAAAGACGTTATTTTTACAATATACTGTTGTTATATGTTATTTATTATTTAATTTTCTTAAACTTTCCATATCTTTATTAAAATATTTCTTAAATTTGAGAACATCCAAAATTCTAATAATCTACAACTTTAATTATTATTCTTCCTTTTTTTTTAATTATAATTGGATCGTATAACAAATTCCACTTTATTAAAATGCATAATAAATCCATTAATATTTAACTAGATTTATATTTTCCTAACCTACTATTAACTTTACATACTACTACATTATACATTATATTAACAAATTTTTTTATATATACTTTTTTTTGAATTTTGTTCAAGTAAAACGTCTACGATAATAATAGCAAATCATTACAACAAATAATAATAATAAATATAACTTTCCTGATTATTTTTATTATATCCTTACATTATTATCTTCTGATAATGAAATCCTTCCATAGTTTATTATTTTTTATATTTGAAATAATTTATCTTTCTCCTTCCTTCCCTATCACTTCTACTAAATGTTGGGCAGTGTACAAAACAAACTCATCCTCTCTCATTGAATATATAAATAAAATGTAAAATTAAACAATTGCTAAACATTCTACATAATTTTTTATTTCCTTTTTTTTTCATATTTCAACTTGTCTCTACCGTCAATAATGCAGATCCAATTTGTTCCACATCTCTAAATTCATTTTTCCCCTCTACTACATTATTATTAGATTCTTTATTCATTTTATTTGTCATAAATATTGTATTTTCCCCAATATTAATAACTTTGTCATACTTTTTTGGTTTCATTATTTATATTCTTCACTTTTTTATAATATCATTATTTTCTTCTTCACTTGGTTTAATTTCATTGTCCACATCTTTAGTTTCTATTCTTAATGCTATGTTTTCTTCTTCCTTTTTATCTTCTGTTATTCCTCTTATAAATTTTGTTACTGCATCTAAGTCCTAAATTAGTCTGATCTTTTCTGATGTTTTCTAATTTCTCTTGTACTCTCTTTTCTGAACTATCCTACTCTTTTCTACATTTTTCAATTTTCCCTTCTATACGATTTTCCATTATACTCATTTGATTCATTTCTTTTCTAATCCCAATACCATAACCATTTTATTTTTTTGCCGGAAATCGAGATAAACAGTTTTCTACCCTTAAAAACTCAACTCCTTCCACTTCCCGACCTCAGATCGCCCGTAAATTATTTTTCCTTTCATTTTTATATTATTCTCTTCCTTTTGCAATGGGTTTCATCCTACTATTATTTTTTTCCACTTTTTACCATTTTCAAAGGTTACAGCCCTGGTCTATAGGTACTGAAAAAAATATTTTTTTGAGTTTTTGCTCTCGTACATCAACTATTTTGAGTTTAAAATTATGTTTATGAAACGTTATAAATGAAGGTTACGTTATTATCTGTAGTAATCAGATGATCTAAATACGTTAAAAAGGATTTGAAGAAATTAGGTACCTACATTCATAAAACCTTTTACTACAATGGATGACAAAAACTCAGGTAAAGTCTTGTGTGTGGACTCCTGTTAGGAATTTTACGGTAGTAGCACGTGGTCATACCTACTAGAATGGCTCGAGTGTAGAATTTACAATTATATCAAAATATATCTTGAACAAGAGGGTCGGGTCAGTATTCTAAAAACAAAAAAATATAACTGATGGCGGGATTACCTTTTACCTGCTGATAGATAATAAATTGTAACGGAAAGCTTTTAAATATAACGTTTAATTTATTTACTATTTAATATACATTTGAACTAAAAAAAGCTTACAGGTTTATATGTAGATGATAATAATTGTATAGACTGTTACAACATTATCACTGTACTTAATATCTCCATTTTAAAGAGAAGTGTTAAACTTTACCAAAACTATTTTTTTAAGTCTTTAAATACAAAAATTACATTTCTAAAAGTTAATATTCATTTTATTTTTTCATTATTTTATTGGGACCTTAGAATATCCTAAAATAAAAATAAAAAACCAGTTATTTTCTTTATAAGATATTATTAAACTTGCCATTTTATTTGCCTGAAAAAATAAATAGTCAGTATTATTTATTGTTTCAAACGTAAATTTAGATAAGGGTGTGCAGAATCAGTCTTCATCATCGATTTGACGAAGTACCACACTTAAGGGAGCTGGAGCACCTTTAAGATGACGCTCTAACATCAGTTTAATTTAAATGACTTCAAAACGGATTCCTGTTGAATGAATCATTTTGTACATTTATTTCTTAGAATATGCCCAATCAAATTGCATGAATACGATTTTTTAATTGTAGTCATAAGCGGCTCGTTTTGATGGGCTATTGGTTATTTGTGTTCATCATTTTATTGTCTCTCAAAATGTCGTCACTTTTACCTATTTACAGATACCGACATTTTTTTATTATTTTCCACGGAGATCTATCATAAGTTAGAAATTTATTTGTGAATGGAAACGTATGCATAGACACATGAAAATTATAAACCGGTTTTTATAATTTATGATTTTTTTTGAGAACTTTTTCATAAAGTAGAATACGTAAAAAAATATTTTCCTCGTCAGATATGGGGTATAATTTTATAGGTAATTTAGCAATATGAATGTTCTTTGCTTTACTTTTGATTTTAGCGTCCTCTTGCGGGAACAAAAACTATTACGTAATCCAAAGTGGGCGACCAATATAAAACTAAATATCTTAGATTACCTATCGTGTTTTTATTTTTTATTAAGCCATTCTCTATTATGCAAAATAAAATCTATAAAACATGTTTATTACTACATGTACATTTTTCATCACAATTAATGTTATTTTTTACCACTTACTTTTTTATAATAATAAATTGATTTATTACATGAACTCACCCTGGCATTTATTTACAAATTGTTTAAATTTGTTTTATTTCCAATTTATGTATTTTTTGCCGATTGATTTGAATTATAAAACCCCAAAATATTTTGTCAACCAAATTTTGTCGATATAAAATCTCATTATTATCTAATACTATTAAGCACTAACAAGGCTGAATCTATTAGATTAGCTACTGATAAAATATAACGTGCCTGACCTCTCACAATTTGAAATTTATAAAAAAGGTTCTTTGTTTTGACTAGCATTAGCGGACATTGTTTTAAATCTCAAGGATTTTTTTAATAACACAAGAAATTGATAGGCTAATTATTTAATTATTAACTAAACTATTTCGTTTAATTTTATTGATCGTGACAGGTTATAATTTGCTAATAACAAGAAGTGTTTATTACCACGATTTACAAAAAAACCAATTTAAATACAAACGTTGCAATTTGGTTTGATTAATATCGTAATGTGTTATTTTTTGCGCTGTTTCTCTATATATTACTTTATAAGGAACTACCGTGACTAAATATTCCAAAATAACTGGTGTTTAAAAATTATTTAAAACCCTTGTATATACAGGATGTCCAGAAATGCTCGCTAAAATGAAAATACATTAGACACCTCCTAACCTACCAATCCAAAAAGAAACTTCCAATATTATGATAAACTAGATTTTAAATTTTATTTAACTCATATTGATATAATGGGTTTCCCAGACGAAAATACAATTTTGTAATTTACCTAAAAACTGACAGTTTTTTGATACTGGAATATTATCCAATTTTTGCATATTATATGTTTTGAAGATTTTTAAATTATAAATTATATATTACATTTTACATTTTGTGTTGTCTGGCCCGCTGTTCCTAAGACAATTTTGTGCCCATTTTACAAAACGAGGTTGACTCAAATAGACCATTTCATTTTGGTATGGTCATATCTTTGACAATCTGATAATTGAATAAAAAATTTGATATAAAAATGTAAAAATTCAAAAATAAAAAATATCATTCAAAATGTTTGTTAGCCCAAATAATTTAAGTGAAATCACCGTAAAATCACATCTAGTATCTAGGATATTTGTTTAACAGCTAAGTTTCTGGATATCTTATATATAAATACCATTATCAAACAGTTTATAGTTAAATTTAAAAGTTAATTACAAGAATTTAGAGAATTTCTCAATCAACGACGACGAATTGGACCATGGCTTTAATGAAACTAACTATAATGTTACAATTTTTAGCCAACAGTTTGTCGGCATGCATTAAAAATTTGCTTCCAAAGTTTCGAAAAGTAATTTTTACTTTTGGTTTTATGTCAGCTAAAAGAATATCCATACATACCATCATGACATTTGAGAACAAAATCTTTAAATAATTTAAATGGGGAAAACGTACTAAAAGTATATCAGCAATTAATTTATTCTAATTAGAGATTACATGTATAACTTTGAAATTTTTCTTATGGAAATAGATAAAAATATTTTACTTCAATTTTTTTATTACACATCGTTTTTGTTGTAAATTTTGTTAAAGTAACAATGCTTAATTTTATGTTGTCAAAGTAATGACAATGCTGATAAATATTCGTACATTAAAAGGTAAGATTATGTCTCCCATTTCTCAGGCAAACTTCAAGAGACTCCAGAGGGTTATCCATAGGAGTAATTAACGGTACTACGCATTTAAGAAAAAACATTAAAATTATAGTAATATGCTGATGTATAACACTTATTACAAAATATCCATACTTATTAAGAGAATAAATGAAAAACAATAATAATAATTATTATTATAATAATAAGAGAATATTAATAGATTTAAATAAAAGTAAATAAACTAAACAGAAAATATATAAAATAATAGTTAGATCTATAATATACAACGTGATGAAAACAATTACGCTGGCTAAACTGGAAAAAGAAAACTTGAAATATTGGTAATGAAAATTAATAAGAACGATAATGGGTAAATATGGGTATTTAAGGAATCATGAAAAAAAGGAAATATTGAAAAAGAAAAGATCGTAGCAATTATAAAAATCCATAAGAATTAGTATATCAAGAGAAAAAAATCAGTGTCAAAAAACCTTACAGAATGAACGGTAAAACAATAGGAAGAAAGAGGAAGAAAAAAAATGTCAAACAGAAAAATTAAAAAAATTAAAAATTTGAGCTTTCTAATAAAGAGTAATTTTTAAAAAAATATACCAACTTATTAAACTAATTAAGTCTAATTTCAGGATATAATTATAGGTCCGTAGTTACAATGTTCAAATGTCTTTGGAGGAGATAGGCATGTACAGATAGAATAAAAAATAAAGTACGTCCTACTACCCTTGCTATATTAGGACAACCAAAAAATTTTATAAATCTGAGATCGAAAAATGTCTTTCCCGAAACAAAAATTATTTAGTTCTGAATTATCCATGTAGATTGAAGACACTCTGTATATTTAATTTTTAAAACGTGGGATTCAATTTATAGCTCTTTGATTTTGTCCAAATTTGACATTGACTGGGAACGTTTGGCGGTTTTCGACCAAGGTTGCCTATTGCTATATTACATTCTTTTCCTGGGAATTTTAAAAACTGTTCTTTGTTTCAGCCGCCATGATCGTAAATATAGATTTTTGTTTTTGTGTGTTGCGTGTTACACGATATAAATATTGTTTTCTTTGTTATTTATGTTAACGCGAAGTTATATTTATGCATTTAACAGACGATTTATAATAAGCTGTTTTGAAATAATTAAACTATTTTGTTTACTTGAATAAAAATATACGAACCAATTGTTTAGTTGAATATTTTTGGTTATGTGGTCAAGTGAGAAATAAGATATATGTATAATATTTCTATTTAGTTTTTCGACTCTATATTAAGATAAACTTTCTAGAAAATAAGTAAAGTACATCATTATTAAAATAAGTTATTTATAAAAACTTAATGGAGCAGAAAAACATTTTATAAACAACATATTTTTGATTTTATATTAACTGTAAGAAAAATCCAAAGGCATGGGCCTAGCTTAACAGAATCAGTTCATTGATTCAGTGGTTTAAATTAAGTAATGCTGTGTGATAGTCTCTTATAACCTACATTTAATAACACAATGGAAACAACAGTGGAAGTACTTCATATAAGTGACAAGAAAAAAGATCTTGATTTTTTGGAGGAATATCAAATAAATAAACACCTAAATATCCTTAATATACAACATTGAATGAACAACTAAATTTGGAAAGTTCAATTATCTTAGATCACCTTTTGAACTAAATAATACTAACCAAATATTTTAGAAATAAAACAATATTGATTAAAAATGATTGGTTGTCAGGTGTATGACATGGAATTATTTACGTTTTAAAAAGATCTGTCAAACTTCTTTCTGACTTCGAAAATGGTATGTCAAAACACCGAAACCTACCTAGGTTTGAACACATATTAAAACGCTTTGGAAAACTGTGGAAATTCAAAGATGTTATGACTTATTTTTTGTTAAACAGACTATCTTGAAATCAGATATTTAACAGATTGTTTCGTTTTCAAGATGAAATAAAATTACAAAGTTGTATTACTTGTTTATTAAGAAAAATATTAAATAACATTAAAAAAACTTTTGACAGATATATGATGACGAGCGCAATATTTTTTTAGGCGATTCCATTACCGAAATACAATATGAAATTTTAAAATGGAACCACGTGTATATTTCCATTTTTAATCTGCTATCACCTAATATAACATGTTGTTATATGTCTAAATTTCAGTAGCTATTACATTTTTCATCATTAATATAGTATTTTATAATTAAAGACTTATTTTTAAAACAGAACACTCAGTAATCTATAATATTTTATTTTAAAATACTAGATAATGGCCATTCAAACTAATAATATCAACGAAAAATTAACACAGTCTTCTGAGCATTATTTCATTTGTGAAAATTATAGCAAATAATGAAAATGTCTTCCATATGCATGTAACATATGAAAAAAAAATGTGACTCCTACGTCTGAATTATATTCTCAAACATATCCAGAAAGAAAGCAATCAGACCGGAGAATTTTCTAAAAACTCGATACAAATTTACAGGATTATGGATATTTTGTGAAACTGTAGCGTAAATTTGAATAAGTAGCGAGTGAGTTAAATGCGTTGGATTACATACAAACTTATGATAAAACTTTTTTAAGTGAAATTGAAAAGGAATAGAGGAATATTAATAATAATAATATTTATTTACCATTCAATTTGAAATATACAATAGTTTTCAGTTAACGATAACTAAATATAGAATTCCCACAGAAGGATGAACCTGTGCGTGGGTTGTACCATATAAATATACCATGGATTATAATAAATAAAATTGTAAAAAATGTAAAACAAGTTTCTTTCAGTATGAGCAAAAAAAAAGCACGAGAAGAATTATATATAGATATCACATTAAAATCACTTATAGATAATATAAATAAAAAGAAGAATATACTATTTCAAAAATAAAACAAATCGCAATAGGATTATCATAAATAAAATTGTAAAAATGAAGTTTCTCTCAAATCTAATCTAAAATCTGTCTAATAGACCACAATGAACTAACTCTATTAAAATAATACGAATCCCTACTTAGTTCAAGGAATAAGAGGTTGGACAGATTTGGATGTAATTATTTAATTATTTGGATGTAGTTATTTTATTAAACTTAATACATTGTTTTATCATATATTTGATATTGATAACACATTAACCGCAACTGGATACATAGATATTTTAGATACAAATTTATCTGAATTCTTGAAAGACTAAACGTGAACTGAGAGAAACACATTTTGATTCTAACAAGATGGCGTTCCTGTTCACAATGTGGAAATCGTTACAAAATATTTACATAGTTTCCTAATCACTGGATTGGAATTCATGGATAGGTTAGGTGGCCTGCCCATTCACCCGAAGTAAACGTTTCTGGTTTTTTATATGATGATTATTCAAAAATAACATTTACAAGACTAACTTTAATAGAAAAGAGTTGTTTTAAAGTGTTCATGAATCATTTTTAAAAATAAAGCTAGTACACATACTAAATTGTGTAAAAAAGGCCAGTTACTACAACAAGAGAATGGAAGACATTTTGTACATTTTCACAAATAAACTAATGATATTATTAGTTTGACAGTTATTGCTTTTTGTAATTTAAAGTGGTCATGACACAGTATTTTTCAAATAAAATAGCTGTGTGTCTTTAATAGTAAAATAATATCGATGACGAAAAATAATTATCCTATAGTGGCAGATACTGAAATATAGACATATCCGTGTTATATTTGGTGAAGCACATTAAAAATGAAAACGAAAAAAAAAACAAAATATACAGGCTTGTTCGATTAAAAAACCCATGTATTATATTTCCCTAAAGAAACCCCCAAAAAAAAATTATGCGCGTCACTGAACTTTACTTTTGTTTTTTAAATATTTTTCTTAATAAACGTAATTTTTATTTTCGAACATGGCCCTGTATCTTGAAAACCAAAGACCATATTGAAAATCTTGACAGATGTATCTTAGCGTCGTAAAATTATTACACGAATCAGTAACGTCAACGATTATTCTTGCACATAGCTAAGTGCATTTATCAAATTCATGCGTATAAAATAACCGTTACAATGGTCCCCAAAAATAGAGTAACTTTCCTGACAGAAACTAATACAAAAACGATTGACCGTTTAGATTTTGAAAAACGACCCCTTCATTAAAATAAATTTAGTATAACATTATAATACAATCATTCCGATATAACGGGACCCTCCTCAAGGTTAATATAACAAAAATAACAAGAGAAATAAAACTACAAATTTTGTAGGCAGGTCGAGAGACCGTTTTAATTGTAATTTAAAGCCTAGGTAACACTTTTAACAAACTTTAAATCATGTCGAACTGTTCAAAAGGGTTTGTAAGACCACCCTTCGAGTTTGACCACGAAGCAGGTACCAGTTGATGTTACCTTTGACCCTCGTTCAACACTTACCACACGTCACTTGATTTTTTCCTTTTTATGCTTCCTTATATTATTTACTTCCGACTAACAGATTTCCGGTGGGAAATTGTAAACTTCAGCAACGTCGGAACAAAAACATTAGAAAATTTATTTTCCTTATTAGAAATAATTTTTTTTAGAATATAGGTAGACTTTTCTAAAATACACCAATTTTTGATAGAATACTCAAAGAAATAAGCCAACAAAACCTCCTGAAATCATATATTACAAATACATATTTCGAAAACGGATAGAGATAATAAAATTATTCAAAAACTGACAGATGCAGATTTGAACACCAAAAAAGGGAACGTATCTTATTTTTTAAAATACTTTTAAATGCTGGGGAAAATAACAAAAAACTATCAAAACATAAAATGAAATACGTCTCTCTCTTCATGCATATTTTTTAAGTATAAAGTTTTCAATTCACACCATTGATAATTGTTCTCTCATTTTGTGCATTTATTTTGACCGCACTCTGTTCAACATTTTCTCGTCTGACGTTCGTGATCTAGCACACGTTCTAGATAGAAGTTGAGTTACTATCTATACAGTACAGTTTACAAAAATTGTAATCAACTTTAGTCAAAGTTGAGCAATCATGGAATGTGAGAATACAAGTACCTACTTGCATCGAAAACGATATAAAAATTAAAATCAACATATTTTTAAAACAATATTTTACTGCGTATTTTTTATTACGCTATACTCAATTATTCTAAATTTGTCTAAAATTATCAATATATTCTTAACGTCTTGAATTTGAAAACCTACTATGAATTTTTCGAAGTAAATACATAAGAGGTTGATTATTTTTATTAACAATAAAATTTTGTTTTCATGAAAAAATTTCAAAATAAAATCACTCATCCTACGCGTTTGCTATTTTCTCACAAAAATTCATTCCTGCATTTTTATGAAACCATGTTTCATGTTAATAGATATTTGACTGGAAAGAGCAGACAGATATTTGTTGTATCTTTCAAATTTTTAATACCATTAACGTTGTGAATATTGATCTATTCTTGGAAACATTTTCTTTAAATCATTTTATAATTCACCATTTCTCCATAAATTTAACCCACCGCTAAAATATTATTTTATACTACACATTTCCTCATCCATTCATATGTGCGACAAAAAAATTAAATATACTATGTATTAGAATCGAGCCTGTGCAATGTTTTAGTTGATGCACTTATCACAAAAATAATGTAGCCAAAGCAATGTTGTTGAAATTGTTTTCGGTTCTATCCTTGTTTCATGTAATCTAATAAGAATGAGACGTGTTTATAGTTAGTGCCTTTGTAGGTCTATATATTTTTTGAAGAAGCAAGGGGGCAACTGTTTAGAGTCAGAAAAAGTCACGTGATGATGTTGGCTCTTAAATTTAAAAACCCAAAAAATTTTAATTTCTTCCACTATTCAAAAAAGTACTTTTCTATATTTAAATTGTATCACATTCCTACATCACGTTATTGTATATTGTTTAGGTAGGAATTCGCCAAAATAGTTTATCTACAGCGTGTTTCATTAATATTTGTCCTTGTATCTTTCTTCCAAAACATGACGATTTAACCTAAGACACTTAAGTAATAGTATATTCTGTAACAAGGTTAGAATAAAAAAAATTCGATACGTGAGGAACCACGAATATCGAATATTGTTATTGTAACCGAGTTACAGACTATATTTTCTCTTCAGAAATTCTGTCCATTTTTCACTCATTATTTTATTTAAATTAAAATTTGTTTGAAAATAAATTGTGACGAGGCCGCCATTTACATCTAACATTAACAATTTTGACATCCATTGCTATCGATATTGTTTTGAACAATTACGGAATATTCATTCTATCACTTGTTACAGAATGAAAGTACATGTAAAACACATAACAAACAAATGTTCCAGAATAAATATTCTATCTCAAGAGTGAGAATGTTTATATTCTATTATTAAAAATGATTTTGGAATGAATACATTCCACTAATGGTCGTGGAGAAAACATATTTTGTTTCTGAGATACAGAATGTTTTATTTAAAAATTAAAAATTGATTTTTACGATACCTTCCAATATTTTTTATTCGTACTTAGGAAAAAGTGTATGAATATTAGAGCAGTTTAAATTATATGAATTTCGTCTCTCTCTATTGGAAAAAGTAGAATTCGTTAGAGGGCGCTGTCATGAATATTCAAAGTAGTTAAACAAATATAATTAAATACGATTCTTGTGATATTCATTACAAAATAGTTAAAATAAAGTAAGTACAAACAAATTTACACAATGAAAACTCGAAAACAACTGCAGTATTATAGCACAACTATGATTTATTTTAATTTATTTTACTACTTTAAAGGGTTCACTTTTTTCCAATAGAATTCGAATTCGAATTATACTCCGGCCAATTAAAAGAAGCGTAGAGGCACAGACTTAGTTTCTTTTCCCCTCTATATTCTACGCATTCTATGCATTTGTCATAACGGAATAATTTTTTGATACACCATTATTTTTTAAGTAAATATTTTGTATCGTGTTGCTTTATTGCGATAGTCAATGGTTTGCAAGATATTTGCGATCAAAGTATATGATTCCTAATTTAATTTTATGGCTTACGTGCATATGAGGTAGATCGATTTTACTGAATTTAATCATAAAATTCACAATTCAGCATGAACCTCTCATAACTAATTTAAGTAATATTTTTATTTCTAACGATTATGAAAATGCATTTAATAAATTATTGAAACAATTGCCACTAATTTTCCTAGAAACTAATTTTCGATTGGAAAATGACTAGATATGTATATGTTTATACACTAGAAAATTATCGAGGGCTCCCTGATACTTAAAAGTATTTCCATGTATATATTAATAGGTGAGAACCTCATTATATGTCTTTTAAAAAGACAGAGATATAACAATTACAGTCATTCCTTTTAGTGATGAAGCCACTTTCACTCACATTGGAGTAATTACCACTACCGGGATAATAAAAATTCTAATGTCGGGAGAGAGGCACACTTCAGGCACTAACTGTTTGATGTGACATTTGTACTATAATAATTGTAAATTTAAATAACGAGTCATATTTACAATTTCTCCAAATTAGGCATTTTGATTAGTTGGAATAGTTGCCATTAAACTAAAGAAAAAATATTTGGCTTATGTAAGTTTGTAGTGCGAAATTATTTCATTCAATGTCTTCATATATGGAAAGGAAGAGAATAAATTTGTGTATAATTATTTAGGAATTCTATCCTTTTGAGCGTAAATATCTTGAAAATCGCTGATTATATCGCACTGAGATAAGAGGACAATATTCACTTAGAAAATAATAAAGTTCCAAAAACTATTGTCGTTATGACGATTACGACAGTGTGGAATGCAGAGCATAGAAACTAATTTTCTATCCCTACCGTACGGTTCTGAATAGCGAAAAATTATCATCTACAATAATTTAATATTCCCTAAAATGCATACACTTTTCGCCAATTATAAATAAAAACTATTGGAAAGTATCGCGACAGTGAGCAAATTTAAATGTTTATATAAAACAACTTGTATCTCGCTTAAAAAATATTCTATTTAAGAATTTAAGAATAAATTGTTTTATTTCTGTATATGACACTCGTTGTCAACAAAAAAGGCACAACTTAAAAATGTGCCACTTTTTAGGTAGGTTTAACCTACCCAGTTAACCTAGGTTACTTACACAAACTTGTTGAAAGTATTTTGAAAATGTTACTAATCCAGTATTTACCTACGGCATTTTTATGAACAATTTTATTATTAATGCTTTTTTTATACATTTATTAGTACTGTAACTAGACAACAAATAAAAATAGATTCGCAACTTCATGTTTTTTCATATTAGAATTGAACTTAGATTATGTCCTAAAATGTTAATATATCTACCAATAAGGAATACTTTATATAATAATTCTTGATAATGTATTACAAAGGAATTCATTAATCCAAAAATGAAAGTCTAATAAATTACAACAATTATAGCACCTAAAAACTAAATAAACCTAAAATAACCTAAATATAGTAGGGAGGTAAATTATTATATTAAAATAAAAGTTCTCTATATAAGACGTACCAGGTTCTTCTCGTTTAAAAAATGAATTAAGAATTTGTTTGATTCTATGGAATTATTGTCACGTTTTTTTTTAAACAGTAATCAAGTAAAACATCAATTGCTATGGTTATGAAAATGTGTACTTAGTTACAGTTCTGTAATATTTCTCACTACTTTTTTTTAATTTTAATAAAATTATATTTAAATAAATTTTTTATAAGTTAATAACTGTTATAAAGGATAGGTAATTTATAATGAATAATCTCATAACAACTGTAAAACTTGTAAATAACTAGGAAGTTCACAAAACTAAATAAATTTGTTACGTCTGGTGCCATCTAGTCATTAGGTTTAGTACTACTCAATTGGGACTTGTTCGAACTCTGTGAAGTAAAATTTTCTTTTTTCCAGGGCAGGGTATAGATGTTGAGATGCAAAAGAACAGTATAAAACTTTTATTTTTATATTTAAATATCAACTATTAATATGTTTAAAATGTCAAGAGCTAACTATTATGAAATTAAAGAAGGGCCTTAACTAGTGATTTTAAGCCAACCAAGTTCGCAAAAAATGATCCCTATATTTGGTGTATTATTGATTTACACAACCCATGCAGATAACGTTAGTAGTCCATTTTCATAATTTTTAAAATTAAATTAAAAAATGGCGCAACAATTCATTATTGTTATTTTGGTTGCATGCATTTCTTGTGATAAGAAAATAAAAATAAAAAATATTTTTAAATTGACATTATTAACATGTTATTTAATAATGATAATTAGTCACGAATTCGCTAGTTAATTTCTAATTTATTTTTAATTTCAAAAAAACGTTTACAAGGTATATGTCGGTACCCTTATATATTAGTCTAATCATTATTATATTCAAGCTTTACCCTCTCTATGAATATTTTAACATAGGTACATATAAAGCTTGATATAAGATTAAGATCTTTGCAAGATAAAGTTAATATTGACTTATAACTAATAAAAATAATAATAATGTTTAAGTAATAAATATTGGTATACATTAATAGATTTTTATTTGTTTTGAATCAAGTAAATTTTATGGCTATATACCGAATCTTTATTTTAAAATGAAGACATTTTATTAGTCTTGCAAACTTTTTTTGTAACTCATAAAAAATTTAAAAAAATTGGCATCAATGCGAGATGTCATGTTCTGTGAAACACTAGTAGCAAGAAAAATAGTGTTTATATTTTTTATGCATCATATTCTCTATCCAAGTAGATAATTGCTTCTCTAAGAATGAAGTAAGTTTGTATAATTATTGCAATACTGTCAATAACAACTTACTATTTTCAGAACCCCTTTTTATATAGTATCTATATAGAAATTCATTTAAATCATTTAATAAAATGGAAAGGAATGTTAATAATCTGAATATATTTTGCACTGATAGAGGGGTGAAGGGATACTACCCATTTGTAAGTATAAAATGACCAATCAAGTAGGCAACATGTAAATGTTGTTTTTTTATGGTATGGAATAACTCCTAGATTTTTCCTTTTTTCTTTTGAAAACCGTTGATAACAACCCGTTTTTATATATTTGGAAAATATCTTCTTCATATAAAAAGAAGAAAGCAAATATCGTTACTGACAAGTTGTATTTTTTACAATTAAGTAAACTGTAAATATTTACTCATTAATATGAAATAGTGCGAATGTTTTATTAAAATATCTAATTATGTTTAATGATTCAACATATTCAGATATATATACAAATAACTAAACTGTACCTGAAAGTTTAATGTAATTTTTCAAAAAACGTGAAACTCTATGTTTTCCGATTGCTAAACCCAATTTTTGTTATAAATAACATGTACTGGTTGTGAAACAAGATAACATGAACTATTAATTTCCGGGGTATTTTTAAAAAGGAATCAAGACTTTACTCTATTTCTTGAAAAATCGATCAGAACGCATTTTAGAAGCAAACTACTTCTTTTTACCTACATATATTATATATTGTATCGAGTGAGAATAATGCTCAATTTGAATTTAGAATTCAATATTTTGTTGTATTCTCTACAAATCCCAGCGCCATCTCATGAGCAATAGCCACATTTGTCGGTTTGTACTTACCTTCTACCTGTAGTATGGTTGCATAATTATTTTTTTGTGGATATAAATTTCAAAAAATAGAAATATGATTTAGAATCGACTTATCTATACTCAACTTAGGAGTTAAGCTTGTTTGGTTTCATTTTGTAAACACAATTGTCAAAAATGAGAATGTGAGTATATTTCTTACCAGACTTTAAATTTAAACCAAAACAGCTCGTCTCCTAGGTATAGTTATAAAGAATCAAAAGTGATTAATAATTCAAATCAAATTAATTGCAATATCGAGTTTTATATCAATAAATTATCTCATAATTTCAGTGTTGTCAAAAGAATTCAATGGTACTTTAACAAGAAAAATAATAACCACTAATAGTTTATTTGGTATGATAACCATTTACCAAAAAATCAAAAAATAGAATTGTTTCTACAAAAACAGAGTAATAAATAATAACATGCTAATCTTATTGTAACCTAAACTAGTTATGGAACAGAAAAATTTATTCTTAACCATAATAATTAACTAATTAATTTTAACTGTGTAACTCTTGTTATCGGTTTATATTTCATAGTAATTTTAGGTAGACTGTTAAATGTCCTTAATACATAATAAAAGAACTTTATTAAACAAGAAACTGTTAATGTATTTTTAACAATTGTGCATGCCATTCAAGCGAAGGTTCATCTCTAGAACGATGCATTTGATGAAAATTTTGTAGTACTTTTTGTATACATATTTAAAAAAGCCCTAATTTAAAATTAGTTCCACTTATACGGGTTGTCACAAAAAAATATCTATCAAAGTTGTTTTTTAAATAGAATACTCCGTATGTTTTTACATTTTTATAAACCTCTTACCGAGCTGATTTAAACGATGTATCACACTTCATGTCTATTATGTTTAATAAAAGATCTACAACCACCTGAAAATCACCTTTTTTTTTAATTTAGAGGACAAAATCAATAAAAACGGATTACATGTCTTTGTCCTAACCTTTCAAGTTCTATGCTTTGGCTTTAAAAAGCATTTTATACGAAATGATCATAAATTTGAAATCCCCATCTGATTTTTGATTATGTCTAATGTTCCAAAATGGTCGCCCAAACATTTATCTTTTGAGGATATTGAGGATATTGAGTATGATTCTCTCGTACAATACGACAATAAGGAGAATTTTTTTTTGATTTCAATACTTACCGAACCTATGTGACACCCCTGTTTATTTTTAAACTGTACTGATTAATGATATTGGACAAATAGAGGCTTAACCTTAAATTTCCACGGATCCAGTAGTTCCACAATTCTGCACAAAAAGTCGAATGTACTTTTTAAAAGAAAAGCAGATAAAAGTTTTTTGTAACTTTGTTTTGTCAAAAGTAGTTTTTTGTGTCTTCCACTTCTTCAGGTGATCCTTTAACTTTAGTATTTATTGTTAGTTTGAATTTTGTTATTAATAAATTTTGATCAAGTACAAAATAATAATGTCCACAATTGCTAAACTGGTTAAAACATTTTTTCTTTATGCAAATAAAAATAGTTGTATTTTACAGGCGGCTACTACGTTCAATGCGAAGTATTGGAATAAAAATGTCAATGACTTTTTCAATTTGTGAATAAAAGCCATTTACTTAATGTACCTACACCATTTATTAATCCACGTTTATTCCTTTTTCGCGGAGCGAAATTATTTAATTTTACCGTAACTGTATTAAGTAAATATTTTGTATGTATAAACATGTTATCAATTATAGTTTTATTATCTTCAAGGTTTGAAGAGTTTAAAATTATTTGTGAATTTTGTCGTCATTCTGCTTGTCTTCTATATATGTCTTCACCTGTAAGAGTAATATTTTTAGTGGGCATTTTTACTACGGATTTAACGATTTTTTTCTAACAAAATTTTTGTGCCTTTTAACAATTGACAATGAAATTCTGTGCCACTCTCACAAGTTATGGCAAATGGTATTCCGAAGTGGACTATGAAATTTATTTAATCCTTCAATGATTGTAGGAGCATTAAGAGTTTCTATTAAATAAGCTTGACCGGATTTAGAAAAAGAATCGAAGTGTTAAAAATCGGTGTTAATGTCGAGGAATATTTAATTTTTGGTAAATGTCGACCGTATTTTGTTTGTTGACATATGTATATTAAAAGAATTAATGTATCGTATAATCTTTCATATCTGGCCAATAAATTTTCGATTAAGGGATTCTAAAGTCTCAACAATCCCTCTATGACATGTCTTTGTTTCATGATGTATAATTTGTTCACGTTCTTCTAAATTTTCGAGATCTCTGACGAATTTTTTAACTTATTTATGGGCATTGTTTTTAAAGGTATTTTGTAGGGTCGTAACTAATATAGGAATAAAGTCCTTATTAAATTCAACTACATGTATGCAATAAAATTTTTTGGGATCTATATAATTTTTGAATAAGTTAATGATTTCATTTTCTACATCAGATGTTAAGCAAACCGATATACAAGATTCCAAATGGAGTTTCTTTAATTATTTTAAGGGTTCTGAATTTTCCTTGTTTTATAATTAATTGATTGTTATACGAGTTAGTTATATTTTCCATATACGGTATAGGTATTTAATATCGAATTTTCTCACGAACTGTGAATTGTCTCGTCATCGTCTTCCGTCTGGTCATTTTTTATTTCAGAGTCTGATTGATAAAGTTGTCTACGTCATCATTTATATCTTCAGGATTACCTAATAAGAAGTCTTGATCCATTATGATAATTTCCATTATACTAAGGGCATCTGCGTTACTATTTTGAGTACCAGGTTTATAATGTAGCTCAAAGTCATATTCTTCTAGTTTAAGTCTCCATCCAATCAGTTTGCAATTAGGTTCTTTTAAGCTAAATAACCATTTAAGAGGTATATGGTCACTAATTACGTGGAACCTACGTCCCTATATGTACGGACGGAAGTGATTTCCATACTATTGCCAAAAGTTCCTTTTCAATAGTACTGTAATAAATTTCGGCCAGATTTAACGTGTGCGAAGCAAAAGCTACTGGCAAACCGTGACCAATTGGTGCTTGACTTAATACTGCACCAAGTGCAAAATTAGACGCATCACTTTTTATACTAAAAGGCTTTTCGAAATCAGGATATTGGATAACTAGATCGTTGCATAAAATATTTTTACATAATTCAAACGTTTCCAAAAATTCAGTGGTATGTTCAATTTTTTCGCCTTTTTTTAAAGATTTCGTAAAAGGCTTTGTAAGTTTTGCAAAGTTCTTTATAAAGCGCCTATAGACCCGTGTAGCCCAAGAAAATATTTAATTTCTTTCGCCGTTTTTGGTATTGGAAATTTTTTTATGGCTTCTATTTTTTTGGATTAGGTTTTACTCCTTCTGGGATTATGACGTGATCAAGTAATTCTACTTCTTTTCGTAGAAATTCGGACTTGTCTAGTTGAATTTTTAAATTTTTTTCTCGTAATTTTTGAAATAACAATTTTAAGTTTGCGACGTGTTCTTCCAAACTAGAGCTAAAAATTTTTCCTTTTAGGTCTCGTAGCACATTATCCATTACTCTCTGAAAGGTTGCAGGAGCATGGCATTCGTAAATACTCATAATGTCTATTTTCGACATTAAAGCCGGCACCCATCTTGTTGTGAAATACTATAAGTATGTTAATCTATTTCTTTGTAGGCACTATTATTCTTAGTTAAAAAATTGTGTAACACACAGCAAGCTAATGTAACAACTTCAACTTTTTAGGTTTTAAATTAATTGTTTGTTGTAAAATTCTAAAATTGTTTGCTAAAAGGCCAAATGCATTTTCAACAGTTCTTCTCTAGCCCTTGACAGCCGATAATTAAACATTCTTTTTGGGTAAGAAAGACCTCTTTGAGGATACGGTTTCATAATTCTAATTGAAAGTGGAAATTCATCTGCTATAAAAATAAATGGTAGAACATTCTCCAAACACTCCGCCGTTACTAATTCGTCCATTACATCCAACATCTACATATACAAAATTATAATTTGCATAAACTAATTCTAACAAGACTATATTATGAGTTCCTTTGTAGTTATAATAGTACGAACCTTCACTCATGGGAGGTTTGAATTTAATATATTTCCCATCAATAGACCCTAGACAAAGAGGAAACTAAAAATGAATGACATCACTCTTCTTTTTGCTAACACCTAAAAGAAATTTGTTATTACTAAGAAGAATCCGAAACAATATGTTACACTTAACTTAAGCATTTGGATATTATTTCTGATAGAATTATCGTGAATATTAATTAATTTAGGAATCGAATTCGATGCCGTGGCTTCACTGCGCCAGTTAAATTAATTTATATTTAAAATAACTTTTTAAAAACAATTTTATTTTCTACAAATACAAAAATGCAAAATGAAAGTTTAAAAGTACAACTTAACTATCTCGTAGTTAGAGCAAGAATGCCGGGTCCATGTCCTCGAGCCAAGTTTCGAGAATCTTCAAGAAAGTATCAAAGCTGTCAGCAGTTAAGTAAGGTTTCTGCGTCTTGTCCTGTTCATCATATAACCAGCGTTCTCTCTCAGGCAGTGGCCTTGGACTGTGCAACCAAACTGTTAGACTGTATCTTCTACCATCTTGTGGAGGTCAGATACATAGTCTTTTCTAGCCGTATTGTCATCGGGTTTGCAAACAAACCTAAGGTAACAAGGTAACACTGCAACTTTATTTCTCGACTTTGGCAAGATTCTTACCTGAAAATTAATTCACTGCTAATTTGTTGTTTCATTCGATCTAGTTATTTTGTTAATCAAAGAAAACCTTTTGATAAATATCTATCAGATTCACAACGTAGTGTTATAGTTTTAGGAGAAACGACCTCGTTTCCAGCGAAAAAAAGTGCTCTTCCACAACGACACCGGCTCATTCATCCCTCATCGTCGCGAATGAATGAATTGCGCTACGAATTAGTCTCTAATTCTCCATATTCACCGGACCTAGACCCCAGCGACTTTTTTCTATTTCTAAACCTGAAGAAATCGCTGGCTAGAAAGAGATTTGCCTGAAATGAGGAGGTCATCGCCGCAGCAGATGCCTATTTTGCGTATCTCGAGACATCCTACTTTTCCGACGGCTTAAAGAGATTGGAGCACCGTTTGAAAAAGTATATTAATCTTCGAGGAAACTACATCGAAAAATAAAAATAAAAAAACCACACCAATACCGTGTTTTTCTTGCCGATTCCGGAAACTATTCCTTATTGTCCTCGTATTTATCTCTGACTTTAATTTAGCAAACGGTCGTTTTTTTATTTTCTTTCTCTACAATGGGAGCTATTCGATAAGTAAAATCTTTTGTACAGTTCGTCGCAATTCCACAATCTCACATGTCTTCTATTCTGCGACGCCACGGTCTTGTAGGTTCTCTTGATTTAACACCTTGTCATTAAAGGTTCGGCCTTTAGCATGGCTGGTGATGCCCCTGATAGTATGCCCACCAGGCTCTTGGTACTAAACGTACCACTTCCTGCATTCCTAATTTCAGACCTTCGACAAAAGATTGAGCAGCTAAATATTCGAGCATATTCTCGGGAGTTGAAGAGTAAGAACACATTACTATTCTTGTAATGTCGTTTCACCAGTTTTCTGTCTTCTATTCTTCAGCTGGGATTGGTAAATTTTCCGTTTCTTTGGAGACCGTTTCTGGCACCAGCTACTTTGTTGAATTGCTCCTAATAATTGGACCAAAAAGTATTGCCATAAAAAGTGGGAGGTTAAATTTTTGTTATTGTTTAATTGTCTAGGAAGAGTCGTAACATCTGCTCGATTTCATTAATTTTCTGAGAGAAATTGTCTTCCTGCTAAAACATCTCCGCCTACAATTTTGCAACTTGGTTGAATATTTTCTCCTTCATCTTAGTGGAGAATTTTAATATTGCAAAACAATATTCGTTTACGAAACCCAAATATTCTATCAACGTCACTCGTAATTCAAGAAGAAAATTTTCTTTATAGCACTCAAAAAAATAACCTTTTAAATTTTCGAAATTTTAATCACAAAGAATTACTCCGACCCACAACAGACAAAATAACTTCACACCACCCCAAAGCCAACCACCTCAAAGACAACCGCAACAAACATTCCAAAAACCACCCTTTATCAATAATTTTGGAAATAATTTTTCAAGATCTAATCAAAATTTCATGGAAGTCCCAAAACAAAACAATTTGCAACGACCCATTAATCAAAATTTTCAAAGATTTCCCCAACCGCCGCAACAAATGAACCCAAACCACTTAAGAATGCTCCAAGTACGTTTCAAAGAGTCATGGATAATATTCTTAGAGGCTTACAAAACGAAACTTGTTTAGTTTATCTGGATGACATTGTCATTTACAGTACTTCTCTCCAAGAACATATTCTACGACTTCGACAAAGATTTGACCGACTTAGAGTAGCTAATTTTAAAATACAATTAGATAAATCGGAATTTTTACGTAAAGAGGTAAATTATTTAGGACACGTGATAACCCCGGCGGGAGTCAAACCAAATTCAGACAAAATTTTAGCCGTAAAAAGTTTCCACTGCCTAAAACTATTATGGAAATAAAAAGCTTCCTAGGATTTTATCGTAAATTCCTAAAGGACTTTGCTAAAATAACCATGAATTAATACTTGAATTTTTACGAGACTATACGATTCATAATAAAACATACTGTATTACTTTCACAGAGACAAACTATATAACGACTTTAACGAAGTTTACCTAAAATATTTCTCAGAGAAAGGTCCTAAATTAATTAAATGTACGAAACTTGTCAACACTGTAACCGATAAAGAAGAGCAAATTCTATTAATAAGAAATCATCACGAAAGTAAAACTAACCATCGCGGAATTTCTGAAAGTCTAGAAGGATTAAAAAGTAACTTCTATTTGATAGGTATTAAAAATTCAGTCTCGGAATAAATTAATTCATGCGATATTTGTCGTAAAAAAACCAAATATTCTAGGAAAAACCCGTACTCTCCATTAATGATAACTAAGACAGCTTAGAAACCTTTTCAAATTATTAATACCGACCTTTTCTTTTTCGATAATAAAACATATCTAACTATAGTCGATGCCTTTACAAAATATGCCCAAGCCTATGAAGTAACGGCTAAAACCGCGATTCATATAAGTAACGCGTTAATAAAATATTTCGCTAGTTTTGGAGTACCGGAAAAACTCGTTATTGATAACGGCACATAATTCAATAATGAAGTCGCAAAAGAAATCCTAAAATTACACAAAATCAAAATCATTTTACCACGGTAGGACAACACGAAAGCAATGCTATCGTAGAACGATTCCATTCCACCATAATCGAACATTTAAGAATCCTTAGGTCAATGTATCCAAAAGAACCCGAAAATCATATGAATTATGCTATTCTAGGTTATAACAGCAGTATTCATAGTGCAACAGATTCCATCCCCTTCGAATTAACACACTCAATCCAGAAACCCTAATGAATTATTTTTAAATTAATAAAAAATTAAAAACAGTCCTCAATATGCTTAATTTTTTTATATTTTATTCTTTAAATATAGAAAATTCATCACTTAAACAACAATAAACATAATAGTTTGTTATCTGCAATATGTCATATACACTATATATGTTGTTATTTGTATTATGTTGTAATGTGAATGGAAAAAATTGGGTACGATTGAAAACTGGACGAAAGCTTTTCAAGATTTTCACTTGAGGTTTGATTCGATTTTGGGAAAAACATTTGGTTTCCGACATTGATTGTGGGTTTTATGTTTTCTTTTTTAAATGTTATTAATTTTTAGTACATTATGTTTCATTTTGTTAAATTTATCAGATTCTCCGCCCGAATAAACTGTTCAAATATTTTTTTATTATTGATGACTGCGTAGCCTAACCCTTGAAAGTCAGAGAACGAAGGTGTGAGTCATCATATAGAAATACATTTTACTGCCATGTGTTTATCCTAAATATTTTATTTTAGGAAGGTCTGTATTTGGTTTACTACTTTTCTCTTCTTTCTTTGAAATAACTCAAACAACACTGTTTATTTAGAAAATGTTTTATTGAAATGACTTTAAAAAAATAATATAAATATTAAATAAATAATGTTACATAAATACCATGTTATTATTAAAACAAAACATGAGGTCAATCTAATCTTTAAAATATATTTAAAAAGTTAATATTGGCAAAAGAGAAAAAATATGTATAGTTGCCAAACGTCACTTACATTTAAAATTGAAAAAAGTAAAACTCTTCCTAAAATCAATTAATTGTCTAACATATACTGAATTTCTTTAAAGCTCTTATTTTTGGTTTCTGGCACTATGACTATAACAAAAATTATTGAAATCAGAGATAATCCTCCGAATATCAAGAAACTGCCGACCATACCTACTGCATCTGATAAATAAGGAAAACATAAAGTTACTACGAAAGCAAAGGATAGACAAATACATGTTGATAAACTCGCAGCTAAAGATTTAATATTGTTATTAAATAATTCGCCGCAAATAGTTAATGGTAATGTTCCGAACCCAAAATTGTAAGATGAGAAAAATAAAATAAGGCTTACTAAGGGTAACCAGAATATCGGATCTGTGTTAACACCCTTATTTTTTAGAAAAAAATAAATACCTAGAGAAATTAATGCTACAGAACACCCCACATTAGATGCAAGTAACAGTATTTTTCTACCCAATTTATCTACCGAAAGGGTTGCCAAAATATTTGATACAATTTGAAGAACACCAATGATAATAGAGGCTGTATCGGGAGGTATGCTAGTGCCACTAGCTTCAAAAATAGTTTGCATGTATCCCAACACTGCAGAAAACCCCAGCAACTGTTGTAAAGCCAATAAGCCACATGTTATTGTTAAACCTTTTCTGGCAGCTTTTGTGGAATATAATTATCTCCAATCTGTTTTTTTACTTTTGCTCTCGGCAACGGCTTCTACCAAATCTGCCAATTCTTTCTCAACATTTTTTGTGGTTCTTATCTTCTTTAAACATCTTTCTGCTGCCTTAGTATTATTTTTTTCGATAAAATAATAAGGACTTTCAGGAATAAATGGAATAAATGTTATATAAAATATACTGATTGGTATCAACTGAAGAAAAGCGAATACTTTAATAGACACTAATGGTCCAACGGCATAAACAAAAGTATACCCGGAAGCTCCTAAAATTCCCATAATACAGCCTAGTAAACCTCTGTTTGTATCTTCGGCTAATTCTGCCACGTAACTTGGTAATACTGCTAATGTGCATCCTGCGCTGATACCAACCAAAAATCTACAAACATAATAAATACTGACTGTTTTAGCTAGAGCAATTGCTACGTAAGCCCCAAAAAAGGGTACACTGAAAATAATTAAAGTAATTTTTCTGCCTAATTTATTAGCTACAAATCCGCAGAAAAGGGTTCCAACTACACAGCCAATCGATGGCAAAGACGCTATCCAAGATTCTTCGAATGTTGTGATTGGTCTGCCAAGGGGATTTATTGACGGATCTTCGCTTTTTAGTTTAGGTAAAGCTGGAGATGCCCATGCCATTGCGATTCCAGTTGTCATCGTTAAGATGTTAACTACAAAAATAAAAGTTTTTTAAAAGGTGTAGTAAGCTCGCGATAGATCGACATTTGTCAAATTGGCAAAGGTTTTCTATCGACATAAAGGTTGTAAATAAACCATACTGAATATTATAAAGCTATAAAACAATATTGCTACACTTTTTATATTGGACAAAGACGCGCATTGACCCACAATCAAGAAAAGCGCCCCAGGTTTTTATAAAAATTTTATAGAAAGTGTTTAACATAACTAAGAAATTACGGTTTTTTGTACATATTTTTATATCTAATTCATTTATCCAACTAATCATTTTTTAGATATTTCTGTAGTTTGTGGCAGAAAGTGGAAAAATCTAGATATTTACAAATGAATATTAAATTATTATGATTGTTCTTTATTACTTCTATAGGTATCTAATTATAGCTGCAGCACCGGTTACTACAACTAAAATTAAAGTTAATTAAATAAATAAAATATAATATTGCTCTGACATTTCTGTTTTCTTGTTAGTTTAAACTTTTCACTTACTTTTAATCAGATAATTGCTCAACTTTTACAAAAATTGCTACACATTTGGAAAAAAGAATAATTTGTGATTTAGTTTAAAACGCCAATAAAAAATTTTCTTTTAAGCCGTTATTTAATAAAAACGAACCAAACACAAATGTATCTGGTCTAAATTATGAAATTTGGATTTTGGAATTTCAATATGTGTGTAAAGAAAAACAAGGGCTGTTTATTCTGTTATGGTTAAATTAGATTATGTTAATTAGTAAAAACCCAATAAAATAAGCACGATGTCAGTTATAAACATTTGTTAACTACATCCATTTTTATAATGACAGATGTAGCTACCAGAAAAAAGAAGCAAGCTGTCAAAAAATATTAATATCAGATTATCAGATTCCAGTATTGATTTACATCCCAAAACACTTTTGCTTTATTATCACTCAGAATGGTTCCATCAACTAAACATTCTAATAGCCTTCTTATTTCATTGACATTTGCTGGTTGCCTTAAATGTTTTTGTTGTGCAAAAAAAATCACTTTGTATTTCATTTATGATTTGTAGACACTGTAATAACTTTTTTGAGCACTACTGAAAAAAATTAAGTGTAACTTCATAGGTTTGGGAAAAAAATTGTCAAACAATAAATTGATGATTCATTCATGACAGAAATGTATATAAATTTGTTCTGTTCTGCACTGAAAACTTCAAGTAAATGGCCATAAAAATTTATGTAATCTAATTATTTTTCTAAAACACATTATTTTAAATACATTTTTTCAAAATCCAATTAAGATACAAAAGTTTTAACACCTAAAGCGAATGCAGTTGATGAAATTATAAGACAAGCTTGTACTAGATTATTTCGGCGTGGCCATTTCGGAGATATTATAATTTTATTAATTTAAATCATAAGTGTGGAAGAGACCACGTAAAAAACAATGGGATCATTTGGGTCATAATTTTCAAATAAACTTAAAATTCTGGCATACAATTCACGGTACTTCCTCTTTTCTTCTACAACGAGCCACTCATAAAAAATTTTACTACAGAACACCAGAAAATAAAATAAAGCACACTATTTCACTGTAAAGAATTGTCTACGGTTTAATATTCATTTTCATTTAAATATTCCAATATCCAAATAAGATTAATATTGCCGTTTTCTCTTGAATTTAAATTGACTCTCAATTATAGTAATTAATGGTCGTTCATTTTCATATTTTTTAACATGTTCAAGCCTACTTTTCAAGTTGAGTACAGAAAGAAATTATTGCACTATTTCTTAACTTTAGAAAAATTAGAATAGCCAGTTCTTTCTGCTAAATGATCTTTTAGTTAGGCCGAAACACTTTCAATAGTCTTTAAATCAGGATGATATAGGGCAGTTTTAAAACCATTTGGAGTAATCAGCTTAGCTATTTTGTATTAAGGTTTGTTCATTTTGGCAATGGCGAATAAATCAGACTTGAATGTATCTGCATATATTTCTTTTTCTGTAATGATCGCTTAGTCCGTAGGAAATTTTTTATTTTAAACGTTGTGGTATATGGAGCCTTATCTATTCCTACAAGAGCATTTTTTGATAAATTTGGAATAAGTTTCATTTCTACCCATACTTCTCATATTTTCGTAATTCATTTCTTTGTAATTGTCTTCAGTTATGACTGGCAGTTCCACACATTACTCATTAGAAAACCATTCCTTCAAATATAATAATAAACTGTTACTTGTTGAAATTAGTTTATTCAACCCTTCGTTGCTGTTGTCTCTCCGGCCGTTAAATTGGATGTGAGGAAAATATGAATATGTCCCATTCATACAAGCAATACTTTGTTTTCTTTATTTTGGCTAGATATTCTATTCTCAGATGTCGAATTTCGTGTCGTTTCTTTAATATTCATCTTAAATTTTTTATTTTGTTTACAACTTCCGTAGTAGCCCTAATTATCTTTTCTCTGTTATTCGAATATTAATAACAGGTCGTCTAAGACCGCTTCTATCGGTATAAATACTTGATTGTTATTGATGTCTTCACCCATTTCTAAATTTTCTTTCTGAAATTATTGTTTAATTCTATGAACGATTCCTGAATTGGGTTTCGTAGATGCAGGAAGACGTTCAATAATTTGAAATTAAAATAATATGCTTTATACCATTAAAATTTAAATTGTTTTTTTCGGATATTAAAAGAGATACAGATAATTAAAATTTGAATATTTAATATTGTAAAATTGTTAGATATATCAGAATATTAAGTTAATTACAAAAGAAAAACTTACTTTTTCAAGAAAATTATGCTTTGGCCATTTTTAGCGTTCAAAATACTCATTAGATCACGGCACTATTCACTTTACTCTTTATGACGAACTTTGCTTACTGAACGAGCTATATCGATTAAATAACTCACAACCCTACTAAACACATAGACTTAAACTCGCCAGAAATTCATATGTAGGTACTAATAAGAAGAATGGTTTGCGACAATTAGAGTCGCTCACTTTGCAACAAATGCATCGGATTAGCGACAAAATTCATTTGCCGACCTGTACTTTATAACCACATCAACACGATCGATCCATACATTAAACCTTTGAAATAGAATTGTCATCTTACACAATTCGTCCTTAAAACATGTTTATGCACTTTTATAAAATATATAATGCATAGTTTAAAAATATCCAAATATTTCCAAATATTTTTCTTAAATATGACTTTTCAATTTCTTTACTCACTTATGTTGTAATTGCAGGTTGTATGATTGCTAATTTACAAGAAGTATTAATATTTGTTTTTAAAAAAACTATTTATTTTTATGTTTAAAATTTTATATTTTCATTCTCGGTATATATTTTATAAAAATTTTCTAATTTTTCTCCTGATTGCAGTGTACCTAAGTGATATGATTATTCTGATATCTTATATCACTAATTAGTTTATTCGGTAGTGTTAGCCAATACTCTGTTCTGTTTAAAATATAAAAAAATAATACTTTGTGAATTGTCTGATCAAAAATATTTCTAATGTAAAATTCCATAATTTTCCAACAACTTTTTAAATATTCTTACAAAATTTTTTTATCTTTGGCATCGTCATAATAATATTTAAATTTAAAGTTTTTGGAAAATCGTGGGTTTCTAAGAAAGATATATTTTATATTTTTATCATATATAATGGATAGATTCCAAAAAGTAAGGGGAGAAACAATTATTATGAAAAATATTTCAAGCTTTGAAAAATCTATATTTTTGTGTCTCATATAAAACATAGAAGTATGACATAGTCAGAAGTGGTTGAAGAAAATATATGTAAGTTACAGAGTTCAATCCCAAGCGTAGATAATAAAAAACGCTGAACTACATGTTTACATAAAAGTGTTACATTTCAACAACAACTTAATAAATATTTTATTGTAGAAATAAAAAGGAGTCTAGTAATTGTCGTAGAATTGAACAGTTGTATTTTCGAAATAAAAATTGTTTTTAAAAAAGCTTATAGAGAGTAATTTTATTTAATTGGCGCAGTCAGTAGGATAGCCATACGGGTATTAGTGAATATAATAACCGGTTCATTTTATTGATTTATTGATTAATAGAACTTAGTGTCCAGTTCCAAGTTTCCAGTTGGGTGAATTGAGCAGCTCAACGAGAAGAATTCGATAGAGAAAGATATCTTCGAGCGGATATTGAAGAAATTCCTTCCAATTCCAGTCCTAAAACGACGGCGAAGTTCGACTAAATAGAGTAGCGATTATTATTACTGTAAGTGCTTATATGTCGTTTAGAGTACAGTAATTACAACTTAATTCAAGCTCATACGATTCTGATTCAGATTTAGATTTAATTAATTTAAGCTCACATTTTGAAAATACTTTAATATTAAATAATATAATCGAAATGGCAATGCCATAGCTTAAAAAGGAATACCTGGATGTGATTCCAGAATTTGAAGGAGACACTTCCTTATTATCTAGATTTATAGAAATTAGTGAAAAATTAGTAAGTATGTTTTATAATACTTCTGATGTAAATGATTTTCAAAACGAATATTTAATGTTCAGTATTTTGGCCAAAATTAAAGGCCAAGCAGCAATAAATCGTCTTGCACTATAAGAACTTGGGAAAATTTAAAACAAGCTCTCTTACATACTTATGCAGACAAGAGAGATATCTACACCGCATAGAAATATCTGATCTGAAACGAGGTAATGAATCTTCGACTTTTTCAATAAAATACATCTTTTGAATTTACAAATATAGCAGTTTTAGGAACTTGCTTTGGTAATTTGGCTCTCAGATTATTGTTACGCGGACTGAAAGAACCACTAGGTACTTTCATGCGTACTAAAAATCCTGTTAATTTAAATTCTGCTTTAAAAGTTCTAACAAATGATTTTCAAATTTACTTAGGACCAAATAGCAACCGTAAGAACAAAATTCTAAAATTTAATTCTCCAAACCATTATTCTCAAATAAACAGATTCATTCCTCAAAATAATTATGCCACAACCAATAAGACAAATATACAAAACTTTCCACAAAATTAGAATCAGTAAATAGAAATTTCACTATCAACCCAGTACAAGTAGAAATATAAATATTAATAGAAATAATAATAATAATAATTTTACTAATACTAATGTTTTTAAGGCCAGTCCAAATCAGAGACTTCCAAATCCCACTCCCATGAGCGTAAGTAATACAAATACTTTTAGACAACCCCCACAAAATTTGCAAAATCGTAATTACTCTCAAAACCAAAACTATATTGGTCAAAGAAGAACCTTCATTTCCAAAGAATTACATAACATTGATGACATAGAAGCTCCTAACAAAATAAGTAATGATAATTTTTTAGACAAAACCGCCTCGGAAATAAACGAATAAGTTATGTTCAGTTATAAAATTTAATTAAAAGCAAAAGCGAATTACCGTACATAACATTCCCATGAACAAATTTAGTTTTGATTGATACTGGTAGCACAAAATATTTTGTTATACAAGAAATAGCCGAAAAATATTTCAAAAAATCGTACATTCGTAAAAAATTTCAAGTATCTACTGCACTTGGGACAAAACAAGAAAATGATTGTACAGTAATTCCATCCTCAAAAATATTTCATTTAAGAGAACTTATTGATTTAAGCTATACCCCGAAATTTACAGAAAAGAAGTTCAAAACATGTTAGACCAAAAAATTATTAGACCATCTCATAGCCCTTGGTCATCCCCTATCTGGATACTCCCAAGAAGCTTGACCCATCAAAAAAAAAATTTAGGGTAGTTGTCGAATACCGTCGTTTAAACGAAATAACTTTAGGAGATAGATATCCCTTGCCAAACATTAATGATTTATTAAACAAACTAGGCTGTTGTCAATATTTTACAACATTAGATCTTGCTTCGGGATTTCACCAACTAGAAATGACCGAAGAAGATATTACAAAGACCGCTTTCAACACTTAAAATGGTCGCTATGAATTCTTACGTATGCCCCTTGGGTTACGTAACCATCCAGTCATCTTCCAAAGAATGATGGATAACATATTGAGAGGTATTCAAAATAAAAAGTGTTTAGTTTACCTAAATTACATTATTATCTTTAATACTAATTTTCAAGAACACATTAATAATCTTAAAGAAGTATTTCAACGATTACATGAATCACACTTTAAAATACAAATAGATAAAGCTAAGTTCTTAAGAAAAGAAGTAGCGTATTTAGGACATATCGTTACACCTGAAGGGGTAAAAGCAAACCCCGATAAAATCAAAGTAATTAAAAATTTTCCCATCCCTAAGAATATGAAACAGTTAAAAGGATTTTTAGGTCTATTGGGATATTATAGGAAATTTGTAAAACATTTTTCAAAATTAACTAAACCGCTTACGTCTTAAGAAAAATCCCATAATTAATATAAATGATTCAGATTATATCCAATGCTTTGAAATTTGTAAACATTTGCTAATGAATAAACCAATTTTACAGTATCCTGATTTTTCCCAACCTTTTAATCTAACCACAGATGCAAGTAATTTTGCTTTAGGAGCAGTGTTAAGCCAAGGAAAAATTGGTTCTGACTTTCCAATCGCGTTTGCAAGTAGAACTCTTGAGTCTGAGATAAACTACTCAACAATTGAAAAGGAACTCCATCCCTATCTGCTTGGACACCGTTTCTCCATTGTAATGGACCTTAGGCCTCTTCAGTGGTTACTTTTCCTCAAACACCCCAACTACAAATTAGTTAGGTGGCGTTTAAAACTCGAAGAATACGAGTATAATATACGAGTAGTATATAAAAAAGGTGCTCTAAACACAAATAGTGATTCATTGTCAAGAATAGAAGTAAATATTAACGAAATAAATACGGTAGAACATAGCCCTTCCAAAGAAATATTTGATTACATGGAAAAATTCAATGACGAATTAAAAATCCTCAAAAATAACGTAGAAACAGAATCCCTTGTAGTTGAACTCGAAGATATAATAAATAATATTGACGACGATGACAACACAATTCATACTACAAACGCAACAGGTATACCCATTGCAGATTGCGCTGTAAATGTCGAAAAAACCAAAACATTGTTTAAGAAGTGAATTTCGAACCCGCTACTAACAAGACATTATTAGGATCATTAAGAACTATGTCATCCACAAAGTAAAATATTATATATTTTTTGAAGACCCCTTGTATAAAAAACGTAGTGTAGTACTTCAAAATTCTCTTAAAAATTCTCAAAATTCTCAAATTTCACTTGTAAGATGTACACAAAAAATAATTGATGTTCCTTTAAATGAGGTTTATGAAGTTATTCAAAATTGTCATGAAGGGAAACAAAACCATAGAGGGTTAGACGTAACCGAAAATAGAATAAAAAGTATATACTATTGGCCTAATCAAAGGGCTTCAATTCATACCTATATAAACAAGTGCGAAATTTGTCAAGCTTCAAAATATGATAGGAAACCTATCAAACCTACTTATAATATTACTCCCATGGCCATGAAGCCATTTGAAATTCTGCATTTAGATACAATAACCTCAAAAGATATTAAATTCTTAACTATTGTTACCTTTTGTCCTCTTTGACTCAATTTGAAATTTAATTTAGGGGCAAGGGCCCAGCTCTATAGTGGATACGCCTGTGATTCGATAACTATTGACAAGCAGCGTCCAGCGCGGTTAGTAGTTGGATGGGTGACCACCAGGGAACACCGTCGTAATATGCCCGTACAGCCTGCAGCGACCAGTAGCATAACACAGCTCGCAGGCACTATACCAATGAGCACGAGGTATATTGGAGATATGCCGTCTTTCGGAGGAGACGTTAAACTGTCGGTCTCGAGTCCATGGATGTTGGGCTCGTTAAAGATCAAAGATCCCTACCGGTTAGGGATAGTGATCTCCCGGCGTCCGTGATTAGCCCCGGTAGCAGAAATAGGCCGACGTTAAATAAATAAATAAAAAAAAAAACAAAAAAAAAATTTAATGTAATTTCATCCTTCTTTAAATAAGAAACTAATAAAAAAATGTATTTCTAAACAGAATTCAATAGTATTTTCGCCATCGGGAGAGAGTAATAAAATCGGTTTTGATCAGTAAACCATGGGCGTGTATATAAATGTAAAATATTAATGAATTTAGATGAAGATTCCCATTTATATTACCTCTTTAACAAAAGAATAAAAAAATATTATATTAAATTCCAAGAAGATTTTAATAGCTTTTTGCTATCATAGACAGTTTTCTTTTTAATATTTAAATTAACAATGTCTCTTAGTTTAATTGTCTTTCTGTGTATTTGGTTACATTCTATTTACAATATTTATTTTGTAATCCTCTTTATTCCCTAGTTAAACACTCTTAATTGCGAAACAACATTAACACAGCAATATTTAAAAATGGAAAATAGTTCTGAATCGTATGAAAGGTATAGTATAGAAAATTATTATAAAAAATGTGTATGACTACGTAAGAACTGTGGAAAACGTGGTCCAACGACATCAAAAATGACAGGTGTGAGAAAATCAACTATACATAAATAATTAATATATTATAAATGTTTAAAGTATTTTACTAATCCTTTAAACATCCCATACGCACGGTAATGCTATGTATACCGGTCACTTAATTAGGAAGTAGAAAAAGATCTGGTATTGTTATTTGGTGGGTAGCATTGTAAAACTAAAATAAATGTGATTAATGTTTTATGGTAAAAGCTACTGAAATACACCGAATTTTTTTGAGCCACCTATGCTGTAGTTTGCATATAATTAGGTTTTACCCATTTTTAAATCAACAATTTTCTCTGTGTATTAATAAAAAGAAAATAATGTATATTCTCGAGAATAAGCAATATTAATTAAATATCAACATACTGATGACGTTAACTGATATTAAAAAAACATGTTTTTATTTTCCGTTAATATTATGATATATATATATAAATAATTAGGAATTAAGATTATTTTCAAAATCTCAAAACAGCGTTTAGCTAAAGTTCGATATTTTTTCCAAAACTAATTTTACACGCATTAATAAATTTAAATTTAATTGCTGCAAATCGTCAGTAGACTAGATAATTAAATTAATTAATATAATGATCAGGAATTTACTAAGTTTTATTCTATTAGTACTTAACATATATTTATTTAAACTTACCAGAAAAAGTAGCCCAATAAAGAAATAAATTTAAGTTTTTAAAAAATTGACCTAAAAATAATATGATTTTTATTAATATTTTATACTGACTATGTTGTGCAAGTAGTAATATTTAAAATATAAATAAATGCACTTTTTTAGGAAAATCAGTTATAATAAAAGCACAAACAAAATGTAAATTTCCTTACCTGGGTATAACATTTTATATTTGAATTTTTAACGTGCAAATAAATTTACTAAAACAGATGTCCTACTGAACTGAAGTATGTTGATATTAACTATATCATACTCTTTCTAGTAATTTTATGTTAAAGATGTAAATAACCTTTGACTGAAAAACACAAAATGCCCTGCTTCTTTCAAATTTATAGTGTAACGGACGACATTCTATTTCTTATCGAGATATTGAGTGTGCTCAGAACCGTAATGAAACCAATTATTTTTCAGAAGACATACATTTATTATGTTCTGTTCAAAATTTCAAAGAAACTTTCTTTTATTGACATTATTTTTTCAATAGAGGCGGCTTATTTGCCGAGGATTTACTAATTCCAATAAATATAAAAGAAAATATATTGCCCAAAATATGTTAAACATCACGTTGACACGTAATATCCAACTACTATTTTTATTCTTCGAAAATCCTAATAAGCACGACCGATAATAATTAAAACGTTTTTCGTAAACAAAATGTAGGTACATGAATTTCAGAATTAGAAAGACTACGAGGGCAATATAAATAATTTAGACTTTTCGAATATGTGAAATTGATAAATATATGTAATATTTTGAATAATTACTATTTTTTATTTGGTAATACCCTAAAATTCCAATAACTTAATGTTAAGTAAACGTTATTACATAATTATTGTCTTTCTTATATTTTATTGAGCCTACTAGGTGCTTTCTTTATTCTAGAAATTAATTAAATTTCTGAGATTTTTTTTTATTTCTGTTTTATCAATTTTTTTAGTATTTATGTAAAATCTAATAAGTGAATTGGTAATATTTTAATAAAAGGTATGATATTTCGCGTAAAATACTAGAAATATAACTTGACCAGTTTAGATGAGGAAAGTGCGTTGGTATAAATTTTTAAACTAATAAATTCTAGTCTAAGTCGACTCTGGCTCGATATTTATAAAGCTGGGACAGTGGCGCCGTCCACATTTCAATTATCTTGCAAGTAGATAATAGAATCACTCTTAAAGGAAACGAAAGTATACATAAAATTGTGACAATAAAAATATTTCATATAAAGCGAATTTCAAAATAAATTTAATAATATACTGAGTAGGTAGTTAATAAAAAGTTATTATTTTTACTTTAAATCTATATTAGATAAAGTCATGTTTTGTATAAGCTAGTTCTTAATTCATTTCATATTCATGTTATTCCTAGGATAATTTAAAGTATTAAAAAATGTCTTGATATTTAGCACCTTGATTAAACATATTTTAATTTAAAAAAGTTTTTTTTAAATTGTAATCTTAAAAAACGAGATAAAAAGTGGTAGTTCTTGCAAGAATAGTTGATTTACGAATAACTTTTTTGAGCTTGTTTGTTTTACAACGCTGGTTCATTTTTTACAAACTACACACTTTTTGCCATAAAAAGGTACTCTTGTTACGAGTCGCTTAGAGCAATGGTTTGCGAGAAAATTGAAGGCAAAGAGTTTGATATTTGAAAAACATAAAAGTAAAATTATTTATTTTTTGATGGGTTGCTCACAGGATAATCGGGATTTATGAAAATTGTGGCGTACTTAATTTAAGCCATTGGTTACTTCAATTTAATATGCCCTGTTAATCAAGAGAAGCGCAAATATTATTTTAAATTATACAAAAGTGAAAAACTTTTAACTACTATTATGGAAAGTCTTTACCATTTTTTATCAGATTAGCCTGACCTTTTATTTACAGTAACTGTTCAATATGGCCACCATTCATTTCAACACAGACACCGCCTCTTCTTCTCCAGGATCTGCGTATCCTATGGAAAATCGCTAGCGTTTTACAAATTTGATTGGAGCAATAATATGTTGTCGTAGCTGCTCTTCGGTATTAATCGGCACTGAGTAAACCAAAGCTTTTAAGTGGCCCCACAAGTAGAAATCTAGTGGATTAAGATATGATGATCTTGCTGGCTAAGCTTGTGGACCACCACGTCTATTCCATTACTTAAAAGTATTCAGTGAACAAATGAATGTAACTGGTTTATTTGAAGCCTTAACATTTATTTAATAAATTATTAAAATTTTGATTCTTTAATTAACTAATAAAATATATAACCACTTGGTCAGTTTAACACGCCACGATTTTAAAAAATGAATATATAAAAAAAACAACCACAAAAAAAGTTATTCATAAATTAACCCCCTACCCTATTAAGAACTACCCTTTCCTATTAAAGAAATAATATTTTTAGATATTACCCTTTGATATAGGAGAAAATATTATCCCAGTCTGGATTCTTTTTATATCTCCTTTTTTAAGATTAGAATTTTAAATTTACCCTTTTAACGCCCCTAACTCTCTTAATATGGATTTAACGACCCATACTTATAGGAACTTTTTTTAGCAGTTTTAGGAGTACCACCTCTTGAGTTTTTTTACACCATTCAATATAAAATAAAAATAGATTGTCGACTCCCCGTGTTGGATAATAAAACGCTATTTTTGTCGCCATCAACCACTTGCGACAAACTAAAAAATAAATACACAATACACTGACCGGGAATTAAAGCGTACCGTTCATATGACAACAAAATAAGTTAATATTAATTTTCAAGATTCAAAGCAGTGTTTGTGTCGTCATCTACTTACTACTTAAATAATAAAAAACTAATATAAAACAAGTGATAACTCTCAGTTCTGCCAATGTTTCTATATATTCACAACTTTTGTAAACCTAATTAAAGACATCCTGTACTAAGAGCAATACATTCGGATGTTATCACTAAATTTTCAACCCAAAAATAATAATTTTCCTGATATAGGTAAACTATAATAAAAAATAATATCGAATGAATACAAAAAAAAATATTTCTTACACTTACTTTATAAAAATAAAATTTTTCCAAAATTTAAAGAATAATCGGAAATTATAATTTCATTTCTTACGATTCTTTTACACTGTTTAAAACGTGCGATGCGGGAAGGTTCTTTCTTATTTGATTTATTTGGATTTATTTGATTCATTTTTTTATTTTAATTTTCTGCTATATTTGATTTATTTGCTTTATTTGATTACATGTACCTGATTTATATTTTTATTTGCTTTATTTCTTTTTTTTATTTATTTAATTTGATTTATTTTATGCAACAAGTCTAATAATATCTTTTTTTTGTAACTAGGAATAAAAAATCAGCGACAGCCATGTAATATACCTACCCAGATGTTACGTTTATGTTTCCGTTGATATAAATTGCTTCCTGTTTATGAGAGTTTAAACTTAATTTTTGTTTATTATTTATTCGTTACATGTAACCCTAAACTTACAAAAAGTCATGGCAGGGGTTAATATTTTAATTCCCAGCAATACGTCTATAAAACATTAAGAGGAACGCAGAAATTTATTATATTATATTAATAATAATTAAAAGCTTATAAAATGTAGTTGATTCAAGAATTAAAAACAAACGATCACGTGTTACATTGTAAGTTTGTTAATAGGAAGACAAAAAAATTATGATCGAATAATTTCTGGAGGAGCTCACGTTATTGGCCTCACACCATCGGATTATTTTGTGAGGGGCTTTTTGAGACAAAAAGTTTATACTAACAATCATCAAATAACCGAACAGTTTCTAGTTAATATTACAGAAGCAATTGGAGAATTTGGACAATTTGTTATGGATTTTTTTTTCAAAATCTTGAAATTGATTTATGCATGTCCACTTAGATTATTTGTTAATATAATATCACGTCATTTATGTTATAAATAATATAAATGTGTTTATATTTGCATAGATTACATAATGAACGTCATTTACAAAAATCAAGTAAATATTTACATATAGAAAAATATAATTAGTTTAATTGTACAACTGAAACAACGGTTAAAAGAATCTGCATCAAAATTACCAGAATCAGTCTCTTTTTTATGAAATTAATAATAATTTAATTCTAGCTTATCAAAATTATTTTTTATTTATATTATTTATTAGACTTTTTTCAAAATGTAGTATTCTGGAAAAAAATGAATATCAATTTCTTAAATGTTAACCATCGCATTTTTGTATTTTAATTTAAAATTATTGGGGCTTTATTTCTAGATAAATAAAATTTTAAATTTCAGTATTATGGTGTAATTAATTGAGAGAATCTCAATACAGTGCAATTTTTTAATTGCAACGTTAACGTAAATGAAACTGTATTTTATTGGTGTCAATATAGGAAAAAATAATTTTCTTTTAAACTGATATGTACCAATAATCGCTAATTTCGGACTTATTTGGATTAGTTTACGTACATCAATAAATATCGCTGATTTCAAAGCGCATTATTACTAATTAGGACTGTGGAATAGACAGTTCACGTGCGATAGTCTGAGCCAAAACTTAATCTGACCGCGTGTGCTAAAATCTCTGAAAAACTGTATCCGCGTCTTGAAAACTTTTGGTTTGGACTGTAACTGCTGCCAACTTACTGAATCCGTACCCTGTACTATTTTACGCACCCCAGACGTATTATCGACTACGTGAGCGATCGTGGCAACGCTGCATTTAAATTAAAATAACCAGTCGCTTCTTTTTCAAGACTAACAAAGTTACGCGTTTTAAAAGGAACATGTATAGATAATTTTTAGTGTTGATAATTAAAAGATGAATATATGCAACATTTATTTAATTGAATGTTTTTTCCGTGATGCTGCACCATCATTAGTTTTTTTTTAAACGTAAAATTAGCCCGGTAGCCAACAAGGATCGTGCGACAGTTTGAATATCGCGCGTTCGATCCGCCTCTTCTTTCGTTTACAGTGTTGTCGTATATTGGAGTTTTAATTATTAATTATATTTTATCTACAAAAGTAGGTGGTCAAGTGCTTCAAAATTTTGCAGAGTTAACTATCAAAAATGTTTCTTGCTGCCAAAAAAATTTGATCAAAGTGGTAAGAAATGCATGCTTACTGTGATCGAAAATGTTACTCATTTTCCAAGTTTCAAAGGGAATACCGTGCATAAGGGAATTTTTTTCATTAATTATTTTCTCTGGTTCTAGGTGGTCAATCTCTCTTAAATTTTAACCACGCACTCAAAAACAATTTAACTTTACGTATAAAAAAAATCAACTAGGTCGTAAGAAAACCGGAACCTCGCGATAACTACCTTAAAACTTATAGGTGTTCCTTAAATTTGGTATATTACTTGTGATATAATATATACACATGATTTTTTTAAATTTTTTAACCTACAAAAATGTTTTCCAAGAGTCCACATAACGTACCTACCCGGCACAGTAAAATTTATTTTTTATACATTAAGCTAAAAAAATACGAAAAGCGAAAAATATTGTTCAACACAGAAATGAAAAATTAAAACAACCTGGGATAAAAGCGTTGCTGCAATATTACATTAAAATGGTTTAACTTAAACCGAAGCTAAATACTTGGCAAGAACTAGAGGAAAAACGCAAGTTTGCTAAATCATGAAAGTGAAATATATCAAAAAAGGATTAGATGATTTTCTAACTTACCAGAAAAAGTAGCCCAATAAACAAAAAAAAATGTTTTGTGTCCCATTTTGTCTAATAAAAGGCAACCATATGTATTCAATTTCAACAAAAAAAATTCTTCTGAAAAATATTTGTTTTTTTGTTTAAATAGGCTACTTTAATTTATTTTCAGATAAGATTATACTGCTACTAAATATCAAAATATAAAATTTGTCGGTCTATTTGATTTTCTAAAGATTTTAATTGTAAAAGTGTGTTAGTTACATTTATAAATATGTCTAATATGTATTTATTTATCTATCAAAATAAAGATAAACGTATCATATACTCCAAAATATTTTGTTATTTTTTTTATATATATTTATACTTCCAACACATTTTGACTAGTAGCACTAGTAGATAAAATAAAAATAGTTATAAAATAAACTTAATTCTTTCAACTCTTACGTTGTGAAAATTATTCATAATAAATATGAAAAGGTAAATAATACTTATCCAAATTTCCACACTCTTCCAAAGCATTTTAATATCATATTCAAGTCTACCTAGGTTTCGGTATTTTGACATACCATTTTCCAGACAGAAATAAGTTTAACAGATTTTTTAAAACGTAAATAATTTCATGTCATAAACCTGACGTTAACTTAATAGAATTCTTTTTTAGCGTGCTTAGATTAAATTATTGATTCTATATTAAATTTAGGAATTTTAATTATTGTGAATCTTATTTCTTCTAATTATAAATAGTCTCAAGCTAGCTAGTTATAGTAAATTAGTGTTTCATAAAGTATTTCACGATTTTTATTAATTCAAAATTAATGACTACTCGAAACACCAAAGTTATGAAGAAAAAAAGTGGCAAATGTTTTTTCAGCCTTGTCTAATGATCATCCAAAAAACTAAAAAATCATTTGGTTGAAATATGTTCTCGATATACTGGTATTGACAGAAAACTATATAGACAAAGTATTAAAAGAGAAAAAAAAATCCATGGAAATTGAGGAATTAGAATAATCCTGGAAACCCCAACAAATTGTTGTAATCGATTTTTATAAACATGATACTCATTTTCGTAGAAAAATGTATACATATTTTTTAATAATTACCCTACTTAAAAAAATGTAAACATATGTACACTTTATCCTGATATTCCAAATATGTGCGAAATACTCTTAGGAGAATTTAAAAACTATGAATTTTGCATATGGTAAAGAGGATAAAAGAATTGTGCTAGTAGAAAAAGATGAAATTATTTGCTGGCAGAGAAAATACATTCGATCAGTAGTAAAATTCCGCCAAGAAAGAAGGCAAATATTATTTCTTTGTCAAAACTTAGGTGAAGGTGAAGGCCATACAGTCTCCAAAGTTTGGCAAAATAATATCATAAAAAGTTCTCGTCAAACATTTATGGAATGTTAGTCTTCAGGCTTAAAAGTTCCTCCAGGAAAAGATCGCCTCTTAATAGTTTTGATAGAATTCAACGGCATTTGAAGAATGATTTGGAAAAATTTTGCAACCAACTGAAGGCTAGATACAACCTTTGAATTTTAAGAAGTTCGAAATATTCTTGTACAAGTTATTGATGTTGTAAATGCACAAAAAATGGGAAAAACGTCTAGAGTACATGAAAAAGTGGAATTAAATATGTGGCAAATGGATATTTCAATCTCAATCTGTAAATCAAGTTATTGTTAAATTGAAAGAAATTAGTAGACAGTGAAAATGATTGATTACAAATAAAAATTCCATGGTCAACTTAAAAAATTAATTTATATATTATTTTCTCATTTTTCAAATTTTAATAATTTCCTAGAGCAGCGTTTTTATTTGCTCCATGTAAAACACTTACTATTGATAAAACTGAAATTATTTTTTGTGTTAGTTCATAGAAGTTCAATTCAATGTCAACATATTTGTGTATGGTTTACTCTACCTAGAAAATCTACACTGACGACCCGGAAAGCTTATGCACTGACACTATTTCATTGTACACACAACCGAAATCCGTATAGTTTGAAGTAATCTCTACGATATTGGAATAAGCAATCCAAGGATTTGCTTCTCCTAATAGTATTGCCGGAAAGTTACACAGATCCTTATTTATTTTACTGTATTGGAAATAGGAGCAATCTGGTGGGAATTTGTTGCAAATCACCTTTCTTTCCCAGTTTGTCAAAAAAATATACTGGAAACTGGTAAAGAGCACTATAAAATATATCTAACGTACCGCTTCGTTAGAAATACAATATACAACTAGAGTTGAAGATTTAAATTATTTAGAGATATTTCATTATGAAGATTAGGGTAGTGTTAAATTGTTGAAGATAATGTGTCTACAACACGGATGCTTTGTGAAGTTTTCACTTGAAAAAGGACAACATTTTTTCTTATACATTTAATTAGCTCCAAGTTGCTATGATTCATGGTATCAGTGTCAAATAGTAAATTAGAAGAATCCAAAAATATAAATAAAATACCTGGTTTAATCATAATGTACACAACTTTCCGTTTCGAATTTTAAATGCACTTTACTCAGTAAAAGGATTTTGATCATTTAGTTCTTTTCTTTGGGTTCAGTCACATAAAAGCATTTCCTTATAACAAATTTAGTTGTACTAATTCATCTCAACAGAAACTACCTAGTCGCCAATCTAGCAAAATTAATTGTTAATGTGTTATTGTTCATTTACTATGAGAAAACTTGGTAGATTAGATATGTATATGACTTGTGCTTGTTTATTAAAAAACATTTTTTAGTAAATAGTTTATTTCAAATGACATTTTAAAAAAAGTATATGCCTTTCTTTACTTTAATGTGTACAATCTCATACATATACCAGTAACTTTTTGGGTAAAAAAAAAATTAATGTAAAATAGTTATTTTGATATTGGATTGTGAATTGTCATTTTGCATTTGAGAATAAAATATTTTTTGCAGGCCATAACAAGCAAAAAAATATCTGAGAATGAAATATAATTTCGCAATCTAGTATGAAATAACATTTTTCGAAATAATGTATCCCACAGTTTAACAATGATTAAAAACGTGAAAAGAAAATTTTAACTTTTATTACAATTATTCCCTTTGACATATAATATACAATTTGCTGCACATATTTTAAAATCAAATATTTTTAGGTTACATCCTGGACGTAAAAACTTTTAGGTTGTCAAGATCATCTAAAAGTCAACTTTTAATAACATTTTAATAGAATATATTTTCATACTTCACAAATCTATTCAGAAGAATTGTTAATTAGCAAAGTCCGTGGTTACAATTTTGAGAGAAAACTATTGGAATATCTAAGAAAATTGTACACATGATAAAAAAAAGTTTACTAATATAAAAACCAATAGGTATACAAAGTAAAAACTCTGAAACCTGTCTACAACGCCGTTTAAGTTTTTATTTGTGCCAAGACAAGTAAAAATTGTATACGAAAATTATGTTTCCTTTGTTATAAAAAACCCATAAATATGATTCTCAGATAGGAATATGTATAATATACAAGTATATATAGATACTTGTCTACATGTTGTAGAACTACAATACCTACAATTGTAACGTACCACTTTTAGTACAAAACATACAAAAAATATATATAATGGCATTGTAGAGATCAATAAAGATTATATAAAAATTGTGAAATATTATTATATTACAATTATATGAATGTGTTTCGTTATTTTTTATTCACAACGAAACCTTAACTTTATATACATAAGTATTACATACATGTTAATAATTTGGAGTCTAAAGAGATGAGTTTGTTAGGGGATTGTATTTACATTAGATGGACGTTTTGATCGAATATATTTTTTCAATACAGTGCTGAACTTCGCATTTTAAGTGCAGTATCCACAGTATACACTCGCTTTTAAACTATTACCTTCTACCTTTCTCTCTTAAAATATCGCAACACCACCGTAATATTGCACTGAAAACGGGACCTGGAGTATACAAATGAAACACATTTTAAAATAAAATATTCTGCAAAATTAAATAGAGGAAAACTATAATTGGTTCTTCACATTGGAACAATGTTCAGTACATTACGACATAATCATTAACAATCATTATTTAGAGGGTTAAGGGTTAGAGTATTGGGCCCATAATCGAGAAATTTAAGTTTAAGACCAATACCAAAACGGAAAAACAATTTCCAGTTCAATATATAATTATTTGTTAGACAATTCATAGTTTGGTCTTAATAACAGTAATGTTCCTAAGGTGGAACTGAGTATCAGTAACAAAGCTGATCACTCCAAGTATAAAAGAAATCTTAAAGTTTCCGGAAATAGCTGAAAAGAAGAAATAAGAAGACAGAAAGTAAAGGAAAATATATAAAGAATCAAAATGGACAAGAGTGCCAGGAGATAATGAAATGGCTTCGGATATGACAAATTACCCGGAAAAAACGGATATGGGTCATTATTTAATAAGTATGTGGAAAAGGCTAAAAATACTGTAAGATTAGATTAAATATAAAATTACTGTCATCTATATATAAATAATGTAAAAACTCAAATTACCTTTGTAAGGATTTATTCTAGCTGATACTTTCCTTAGTAATATAACTGTGTGACGGAGTGTAATGACATATAATAAAAGAAGATATGATGTACCCATGATTTGAAAATCGACCTGATTCTAAGTATTTTTTAATTTGTATTGAGTCACTATAAATAGAAGTTATAAAATAAATTTTTAAAATTTCAGAATAACAGGAATAATCTAAAAAATGCCCATCCAAGCTCAAATTTTAAAAAGTGAAATATAATAAATATGTAACAATTTAAAAAACTCATCTAAATAGATTCTGGGATTTAAACAAAAGAGAAATTTGAAACAAACAAAATCAATTGCATTCTTTAAACCCTGTAACTTCATAATCATTGTATAAATATGTTTAAAACTAATTTTGGGTAAAAATTGTTATAAAATTTATAAAACACACAAAATTTCGCTACATCTGTTGAAATTTTTAACTAGAATCCATCAAACTTTTACAAAAGCTCTAAGAAAATATATGGAAACTTTTAGGGACTTCATTGTAAATAAAATTTCAAAAGCAGTAACAACCAATAAATGCGTTTATTTTATAAATTATAAAAAGATTAAATTATTAACAAATTTTAATAGAGCACCCTATGAAAGTTTTAATCAAAAATTATTTTCATTAATAAAACAAAATTAAAATTTATGAAATATAAATATAATCCCAAATACTAGCAAAACAAAAAAAAACAAATATTTTCTCCTTTCTTAACTTTCTCGTACTAATTTGATGGATATTTATAAGCACCATCAATGTTTGACATTTTTTTTATTTATAAATAATTTAACTAGTTTTAGATATATACAAAAAGATTACCTCGATTTCGCCTATAATATTAAAAACTAAGTAAGAAGTTCTTGACACTCAAGAAAATGGCACAATTAATTTAAAATCACATCCCAGAGCAGACTTTTTGCTGAAAGTTGGTAGTTCATATAAATGGGAAAAAGTAAACCCAAACGTCAACCATATTAGTGAAGAATATCATCCTTGCGATTTTAATTAAATGACTTCAATTAAAATATTTAATGTTTTCGCATCTTTTATAATGAAATTCATTTGATAAACATATTATTCTGACATTTGTCTTCTTTGGTGTATTTTTATCAATAATCTATATTTATACATACAGATCGATTGATAAGAATTAAGTAATTTATAATTATACACATTTATTCTGATGGTATGGGTAAACTTTTGATTGAGTTCAGGTACTACACTTGGCATAAACAATTGCTTTTCCTGCCTATTTAGCATCTACGAATTAAGGATAACGATAAATTATTCTTAATATTTCGTTTTTAATATTCCAAATATGTAGAATCGATCCGCATAAAAAGCTGAAATGGTAAAATAGTAGATAAACAATGAGAGTGCCATTGAAAATACAGGGATATCATAAATACAAAATAAATATAAAGGTCACTGTCTGTGTGTTTGAGAAATAGATATATTTTGATGAACGTAACGCACGCGTCTCATTCCACAATTACCAAATTATAATTAAGCTCATAATGCTTATAATACTTTTTTTTTAAAAAGGGCTAATCTACGGGGTATTTAAAAATATAATAATATATTATAGATCTGTGTTGTTAAAATAAATAAATACATGACATTTTTTAAATACCTCATATTTCGTTGGTGCCAGGAACTTTTGGTGTGTCGGAATTGTCAAAGAACATTGAACCTCTTCACTAATCAAACTGCACGTGACGTGCGTTTCGGCAACTATGTTAGCATAATCAAGAAGCGTCGAGTGCAAAATTTAGATTTTGTGAAATAGTTCAAAGTTCTTAGATAGATATCCCATATTCAAAAATTATCCATTACCTCACAGATTTCTTTTTAAAAATGACCATAATTTCGAAGTTTAGCAAAATAATTAAGTCTTTTTACGGTCGTCTCTCTCGTAGCACTCATTAACCTTACGCCTGTCTGGCACTCTCATATACTTGTAGTATCACTCTCATTGTTTACATACTGAAAATTTTTCGCTACTTAATAGGACTAAACGTTTTCCACCGATACTTTTTTGCCTTTATGAGAATAAAATGCCTTGGTATACGCGTTTTAACCAATGAAGTCATTATTATAATGAAAATAAGACTTTAATGAAATTCCCGATAATATTCACTGCAAATTTGATTTTGTTCTTTGATAAATGTCAGAGAGTTATCAAATAAAATTTTCATAAAAAGTGCAAGACAAATGAATTTGGCTTCATCACGAATGTAAATAAAAACAAACTGATAATTACACATATTTGAATTTAATTCGTTTAAGTTATTCCACTTAAATCAATAAAATTGATACTTTAATAAATTCTAATGCATATTTAAATAACTTCATATTATAATTTCTAGTGCTAAACTCGATATATCTGTGAAAAATCAAATCAGGTGACGACGCTTTAAATAAAAAAGAGATAAAGTTTGGCATCCTTAAACATTTAATATTTGACTTAAATAAATAAATTATTAAAAATATATTTTAAATAAATTTAAATTGTACTTACATTATCTCTTTAACTCAGTGTACTACTAAATTCTTATAATAAGTAACTAAACTTCGCACTGAAGCACTTTTAGTAATTATTTCGGCAGAGGCAACAATATTTATCAATATTTTGTAAGCTTTTAATGTTTAATCAGTTTATGTATTCTCCATAAAGCATATTAATTAACCACCTAAATAGTAAATATACGTATGGTCAATATATAAGGATATGATATGCTAAAAGTTGAGAATATTTTCTACCATTTATATTAACATACACAGCATCAGTAAGTTTTCGGGGTACTTAAATGTGTAGTCTCACTACGTTTCGGAGGTGGAGGTGGAGGTCTTTTGGATTTGAATTCCACTGAATTCCTTGAATGAACTGGACTGGTTGCGTAATCGATTACCGTATCGGGGTTATCCCTGTAAATATTTTCATAGAGGTTATTGGGCCCATAGTGTTCCTGCACCCAGTTTGAAACATTGTGTTCCTTATAGTCTGGAAGGAGAACTGGAGGATCTCGAAAACCTAATACTTCATGGGGTGTGGTTTCAGGTTCTAACTTGCATTTTTGTGCTACCTGTAAAATGAAAATCATTTAGATCAGCGAAAACGACTAAGCAGTAAATATCTCTTAAAATGTACCGGCAGCCGCGATGGTACTTCTAGTCCGGTCAAGAGGGGACACATTATTCTGTCACTCGCATGGATTTGTGTATGTCTTTATACATTTATGCCGAATTTGTGTTTTTAAGACAATGAAGAACTTTTGATGTAATTCTTAAATAAAGAAGAATGGTCCGCAACAATGACAATTGACTTCAGCAATAATGTTGGTATTGTCATTAAACATATGAATTTTAATTGTTAAGATGACAAATTTATTGTTATCTATTATTTATAACTGCTAAATACATTAAAATGTAATAAAATTGTAATTAAATTTTACCTGCCACTTTTTCCTCATGACCCTTTGTAGATCCTTCAGAAATTCCTTCGGAGGTTCTACCAACTTCTTGGGACTCGTTAACTTCGTGGTTTCCGCCCTCTTTGGTGGAGGTGGTTTCTTAGGCAGTGGAGGTACTTCTTGAGGAGTAAGATTAAAACTAATTTTTTTACCAGTCTTTTTGGGGCTTGTTGGTTCTTGGAAGTTTACTTTACGCTGAATGCTTGGCGAATTCTGATTGTTATAACACGTATTTCCAGATGAACTAGAACTATTTGTCGAAGCAATACTATTTGAAGATATCTGCCTCGGAAGTGAGGTTTGCCTCAATGATGAACGTAATCCTATGTGGTTATTAATGGCGTTACTTACAGGTAAAGTAGTTGATTGCCTACATTGAGGATTAACGTAAGAGGGTTGCTCTTGGGGGGAATAAATTAAACTGTTTTGAGAGTAACTAGACCTATTCGCCAAATTAAAGTTAACTAGAGGATTACCTTGAACTGGTGTGCTACAACCACTACCAGCGTTAGATAAAGGAGGACTGCAAACAGGAGTATTCAATCTCGAATGAGTGGGAGTTAAATCAGGAGACATGCCCTGAGTAGGAGTCCTCTCTGGACTCAAAACATTAACTGGTGTGAGATTTCCATTTCTTTTTTTCATTGTGCTGTTTTCTATCTCTCCTGGTGGAGGTGGTAATGACATAAGTGACAATTGACTTCCTGTAAGCTCTGCACCTGTCATTAGAGGTAAATCGCTAGGGTTAGGAGGAGGAGGAAGACTATCAAGTGAAAGATTCGAGTTGTACACTTCCGGAGGAGGTGGAGGGAGTGAATAATTTGGAGAATTGTTTAGAATTACGTCGCCATTTGTTTCCGGTGGTGGAGGTAATGATGTAATTGAGTCAGTCTGAAAGAGAAAAAATCGAGTAAAATATTAATTATATTAGAGAAGCACCTAAACGATTTCAGGTTATTTACATAACATATGAACATTAAAAATTTACACTATTATTATATTAAATTTTCGGAAAAATGTGCCAAATTTTTAATAACCTACATATTGGAACCAAGAAATATCAATCTTACCAAAACTAAAACATAATTTTTTGTCATATACAAACAATATGATAATAAATTAATTGTTTCTACTCTTACTTTATGAAAATTATTCATAATAGATATGAAAAGATAAATAATACTTAAATTGAATTTCCAGTTTTCCAAAGCATTTCAATATGTATTCTGGTCTACCTAGGTTTCGGTATCTGACAATACCATTCTCAAGACAGATAGAAATTTGACAGATCTTTTTAAAAAAATGTAAATAAATTTCATGTCATAAACCTGACAACCAATCATTATTAAGCAATATTCTTTTTTTTTTAAATATATTTGGTTAGTATTATTTAGTTCAAAAGTTGATCTAAGATAATTGAACTTCCCAAGGTTAGTTGTTCATTCAATACTGTATATTTAGGATATTTTAGGTGTTTCTTTATTTCATATTCCTCCAAAAAATCAAGTTCTTTCTTGTCACTTATATGAAGTACTTCCATTGTCTTAGATCACCTTTTGAACTAAATAATACTAACCAAAAATATTTTTAGAAAACGCTTTGGAAGACTGTGGAAATTCAAGATAAGTATTATTTATCTTTCCATATTTATTGTGATAATAATTATACATAATAATACTAATACCATATACCAAATATTGGCAGCACTAATAAAAAGAAAATTGAAAATATATACACAGAACAGACACTTGGTAAATACAAAGCAGGATTTAAGAAAAACAGAACGACTATTGAACAGGTGTTTACATTTAGACATGAAATTCCTACACATATGATATTCATCAGCTTTAACAGTGACTGTGACAACATAAAAAATCAAAGATAATCAAAGCATTGTAAGAACTGAAAATGCTGGCCAAACTTTGACGCTAAGAAATATCAAATGCGTTGTTAAGTTTAGAGGACAAACAAGCAACGAATTTATAAAACAAAAGGGTGTAAAAAGACACAGTGACCTCCTTTCTACAGCACTTTTTAATTTAACTCTGTTAAAGATAATAATAGGTTGTCTTTGATACTTTGATACCACATGATAATAACGAAAATGTGAATATGCAGATACAACTTAAAAACAGAAACAGAAAGTTAAAAAAGACTGCCTATAAATATCCTCTTAAATCTTGATGGCTTCAGTTAGTCAAGCTCAGAAACACATACAGCTAAAAAGCAGTGATAACCTGAAGTTCCACAACTTATGGAAGCCAAACATTCAACACAAAGTGAATCCGAAATCACTTTGGAAAATGACCATCACTGTTTTATTATCTTCAAGCAAATATTGCACTGTTTTGAATAAATTCATTAAAAGGGATGCATTATACTATAAGCTATAAGTTCTAATCTCAGTTATGAATTCCAGTAAGATTGCTAGCGATCTAGAAGGATCGAAATATCACATTTTCATATTGTATGTGATATCAAATTGCAAGACAAGGAAAACAAACCAGTAACAAATATGTCCAAAGCCATCTTTAAACAAATGAGTAATCGGTTTCAAAATTTATAAACTGGACAAGAATGTTGAAATACTTAAAACTTTTGCTCCAATAAATCATTTTTGAATCTCTGATAACTCAAAGCTACAATAAAAAAAACAGTCTGCAATACTAATGTTATGTATAATTTATTAAACATAATTCCATATAAAAAAATTTTGAAAATTACTCGTTGCATTTAAAATAAACAGGTTTTCAATCATTTAATATGAGAGATAGGAGACATGAAAATTACTACCAAGGTAGTTCAGTGATTTGAAATATTTTTAGTGTACGTCCAATTATATTGTTCATTTTTGATTAAGTTGTTAGTGCATATAAGTCTAAATTTCACTTTTCTTGCAGTAATACTAGAAGAGAATAATCCAATTATTACTAATTAAGTTAAATGATACGTTTTTGTAATTTTTGACTGAAAGATGACTACATGTATACCAACACTAATCGTTGTTAATTTGATATTTTAATAACGTATCCATGGCTCCGTTATATATTTTTATTTAATTAGGGAAAAATAATTTTATCAAAAATAACGCGACATTCCTCCTACCAGAAATCACTTATAAATATCAGATGTTGACATTTGTAAGGTGGTGGAAAATTTCTCCGTTAATAGATAAATCACATTTCTTCAAGTGAAGGATAACCTTTAATAGAAGCGTTTCCCACCAGAATATCAATGTCATAAATCATCATTTATCCAATTTAGAGATTTCCAGGAAACGAAAGTCTAACCGAAATAAGTCATCATTTTTAATTATTAACAAAAACTATATATTATGCGTGGTTTTAATTTCTAATTATATTCTTGATTGAGGTTGAAATGCTACACAAATGTTAAAACATTGTATATGCAATTTTTAGTTAAGCTTACCATACAGGATGGCAGGTTACTTGTAGGAGAAACAGACCCTCTCAAGTAACCATTACTTGGTGAATAATCCACATGTGAACCATTTCGTTCAGAAAAAGGAGAAACTCTTTCTCGTACAGGAGTTCCGCAGAGAGGTGTCGAATTTCCGCTTCTGCTACCCATAGATTCAATGGATCCTCTTGATTTGTATGAATGTTGTCTTTTAAGGGTGCCAGTATTAGATGAATCATCAGACTGGTTAGATTTCCTTCTACTGTGACCCCTTGTTAACGTTCCAGAATTAGTGTAAAGTATAGGACTCGATGGAATAGCAGTACCATCAGTTTCATCACGAGTTTCTCCAACTTCTTTTAGTTGACGAGTTATGTTCGTCAAAGGCAGGCTTGGCTTCATGGAAGGTTTACGTTTTATTGTACCTAAAACAATAAATAGTTAATATACTACTGGAATGTTGTTTATATTTTTATATAATGGAATCAGTGGCAGAAAAATTGTGTGAGTGAGAGATTAAAGTAAATTTTCGAGGCCAATTTAGAAAAGTTAACTTCATAAACGCCTTATACCTAGCTTGGTAAACAGATTTAAGTAAGTAATTAGGTTATATTCAAAGTAAATATAATTTGTATAACACAGTGCGTTTTCATTTTGAAATTTTTGATACATAACTCTAAACTTTGTAAGTTGTCCTACCAAAAAAATAGTCTTTCATAATTTGTCACAAATATGGAAGGTTGTCAAAGAAATTTTGCTATATAATACAAAAAACGTCTGGCATTTCTATGAAAAATTACGATTTTGAAAGCTGTTCAAGAGGTTTTCCAAATTTTACGATTTAATTGTATTTTAGGCCATTACCATTTAAAAATACTTATCAATATATTTCAGTATTGAGAATATGCTTTAAAAAGTAGTAAATATTAATTTTAATTCTAAAAATTCAAGAGCAAGTTTTTTACTTCATACACAAAGCATTTGGTAGAATTTAAACGAAACACAAAATGATTACGATTTTATGATGAGGTCATTCATATTATTAGTACTTACCCATGGGAAATTCAGAGTCGAAGGCATTTTCGCAACTAGAAGGGGCACTGTCGGACATGCAGCCACTCGAACTCGAGCTACTGGCTCTGCTGTGACGTCCCGTACTCATGTCAGTTGATGTAGAATAGGTTTCGCTTTGCGTTCCATATCCAGCCTCACTGCTTTGATAACTATATATATACATATACATAAACGTTTTTATTTGTTGATTGTAAGTATAATATAATCAATGTCATTAGTTTTATTAGCACTACTTCAGCTTTTACATAATTTTTCCAGGAGAAGTGTAGAAAAGTTGTTTTTTGAAATTTATTTTGGAATATTTATATGTTTGCTACATTTTGAAATCATGTAGCATCATTCAATTATTTGACTTAACATATAGACATTGTTTAAATTTATATAATGATTTATAGTTAAATATATTCCAAGAAACTTATTTTCAACTGACGAAACGGCACTCCAGTCGAAAAAATAAGACTAAAATGTATATAATAAAATTTTGTAGCCCACGATTTTTTCGATTTTATCTCTTTGACTTTTATTTTTACATACAATTTTGTCTTTTTATTTAATTGTTGTAGATAAGATTAAAAGAATCTGTTAACTTAAGTTAGCTGAAAAATAATCGAAGTAATATGTAATAAGTAATTTTTTTTATGCGTGATGCTACTATAATATTATTATTTTAAGGTAGTTTAGAGTGAAATAATTAATAAGAAAATTAACAATGATCAGGCCACCTTCTACAAAAATCTCAGTAGAATTTTTTTAAATATTGAGGGAAGAAAATATTTTTTAAATAAATTGAAAAAAAAACAATTCGCCGTTTTGAATTCGAGATATATATAATACTTTTTTTTTAAATACCTACACGCTCTTTGGTTAGTCATTGGTGATCCAGCAACGTTGAGCGCATATTTGAGTTGAGCGGGAATTTTAAATCTTTGATTGTACTAATTCATTTCTATTGAATTAAAATTTATTCTTGCAACGTTGCCAGATCACCGGAACCAAAAATATTTGATAGTATGGGGGTTGGTATTAATAAGTGCAAAGGTTTTTAGTTACTGACAATATTAAATATAATAACTATATTATACCACACTGGAACTACCTTAAGTAAAAATTATATATTCAAATTGTATTCTTCAAACATTTTAAAATTTTGGTTAAAGACATTTTCAAATTTGTATTAGAGAAGTAAACCACCTTGAAAAAATGGAAAAAATAACTCACCCTTGCGTAGGAGTTGTAACATTAGACGGAAAAGACTGAACAGCTATTGAACTAACAGAACAACTTCTGGCATTTGCTAAAATGTCCAAATCCTCCTGCGCTAGTTCATCAATCAAACTTCTATAATTATCCATTAACTGTTTCCTAAATTTTGCTATCCTCATCCCCGTCATCCATCTTTCTAGGGTATTTTGATCATCGGCACACAAATATTTGATGTATTTTGCAGATTTCGGCTCTTGCAACCTGGGATGTTTGATGGCAAAACAAAAATCAGTAGGGGCTTTGTATTTTTTCTTCCATCCTAGACCATAGTACATGTGGTTATTGTCAAAAGTTGCAAGACAGACAAGGTCCTTAGCAGATTTAACTTTATCTTTAGGGAAATAGTACAAACCAGAAGCTCTTAGTACAAAGTGATGTTTTTTCCAGCCTTTTTTTGAATCTGCTTTGAGATAAAGAGGCCCTTCCACTTCTGGAGGATTATTGGATGAAAAATATTCTTCAAGTAACATATTTCTAGAGTGTTCATCAAAATCTTGATTTTCTTTTCTGTCCGTAGGTGACAAAAGAAATTTTTCTGGTTGCAGGAACAATTTAATTTTGTCTTGCCTTTCGACGAAATAAATTTTGTTTTTTGAATCACGAGTCCATAAAAGAAGATTATCTACTAGTAATTCGTGGTCCTCATAAAACCTCTCTAAAAACAAAAGTAAGTGTAAGTGTATGTTATAAAGCTAGTATAATAAAAACTAAATAATTCAACGGCTTAGAATAAGAGGCAAGAAACAAATTGCTAATTCTGGTACCTATACTGAATCATTCCTAAAGCACACTCTTAATTAAGCTAATAGTATTTTATTTACCCATGTATAAATCGGGCAAGTGTTCGACGATTGCCCACTTGGGCTCCATTTGTACATGATTTTTGTCTGCTAACAACCTAGTAACATACGAACATATCATTTTCTCATCTACTAGTAAAGATTTAGCCGAACCATCCATAGTAAAAACTTTCAAAAACAACTTCTGGATATTTGCTTCCTTGATTTTTTCCATTGCCATTTTGATTTTTTCTGCCTTAAGTCTTGATGCATCATCCTAAAAAATGCTTAAGAATTAGTATCATTGCGAAACATTAAGCGTTTTTAGAAAAATAATTAAACTTTAACTTTTCATGAATCTAATAAGCGTAACATATTTTAATTAATAATTACAAAAGTAGCGAATTGTTCAGTCAGCTGCACCCTTCTCTCAAGTAAAGATAAAGAAATAATTGATAACTCTATGTTCATCACTTAAGAGTATAGGCAAAGTATTAGATCAGGAGGCAAATAATAAAAATAGGTAATGAGAAACATTCTACAAAATAGCTACACCTTGTGAAATAATTTCGAAAAGTGATATTGACATTTTTTTTATAATTTAACTAAATATACTACTAAATGCTATTTGCCTATATTAGGAAAATGTGATTTTAATATAACTATTTAACATCCAAGGACTAATCAAAATTGGATTTTACACTTTGTCTGAAATAGCTCGATATTGCAATGGTTGGGTAGGTGTTATAGATGAAGATGATGACACAATGGAAAACGTACAAGAAAATGAAATTTCCTGAATAGTTTATTAAAAAGATGGTATTTTGGTCTACATGGCAGTAGAAATTTAAAATGTCTTCATTTTGTTGTTCATTTAAAAAACAACTTTGAAAAATATCTTTTTTTGGGACAACCTGGATAAGTGGAACTAACTTTAAACCATTGTTTTTTTGAACATACACAAAAAAGTACTCTTACAAAATTTTCATAAAATGCACCGTTCTGGAGTTATGGACCCTCACTTCTTCGTCGACTCACCCTGTATATCGAAAACTTCCATAATTTTGCACATTACATAACACGTTACTTTTACTTTTTATCAACCAGAATTCAGAAATATATAAATACTCATTTATAGCTAATTTATAGATGAATATACATAACTTACTATAGTGTTCGATAGGAAAAACAAACGGATGGGGCATGCGAATAAATATTTACAAATGGTTTCATGCTTGTTATACAATCTTTAATCAAAATGAAGGTTTACGTACCTGTTGAATATTCTGCAATCTAAGTGATTGAGGTTTGGCCCCGCTACCACCACTGCTTGCAGAAGACTCACTGGACAGCATGGACACAGTGTCACTGAAAGCTGAATCATTATCTGGAGAATCAGTTCTTCCAGAATCATTTTTTATTATCATGGTATCATCTGAATCTAACTTCACTCGAGAAGCTTCTGAGGACGAACGAGTGTGCGTTCTGCTTTCAAATTGTGACATTGTTTGAGCTTCTAAAAGAGAAAAATATTAGTTTGTATAAAAAGCAAATTAATTTGTTTTGAATTTTTAAGTATTCCAATATTTTTTGTTTATTGTAGATATTAAATACTATTAGTTTTATGCTCAAGTGAAGGGTAAGAAACTTTTCAAGTAACTTTAAATTATGGTTAAACAGAAGAAAAAAATAATCATGATATATCGTATCGTAGTGAATTTTCCAGCTAATGCCATAAAGAAATATAAAACTTAAGAAGAGCTACTTCTATGTCAGACGACTGAATCTTAGATATGAAAGCTTTCCTGTGTGATATCCGATGAAATCTCTACTGGAATATTCTATACCAGCAGAAATTTATTAGGGATGAAAAATGGTTGCTACCCAATGTAGGTTAAGTGATTATACAATATAATTTAAAAAATGCAACTATAATACACAGGAATTAATTTAATAAATACTGACGAGGGGTTCGCGAATTGTTAAGAGTCAATTTCTTCCATCCCATACGATCAAATCATATTTATATATTTATTATATATTTATTCCGATTTGTGCAATTTTTAAACTTGTTTATAATTTAAAAGATATCGATATTAAAATTAACTGACTATGTCATAAAATTAATGGATTTGCTCCTTTCACGACTTTTCATAAACTCTAGATTAAGTTATAACTTTACCTGATTGAAGTTTTTCTCTCGCGTGACCAATTTCTCTTTCGCAAACAGTTTCAAGAGCACAAAGTTCTCCAAGAATTGCATCCAGGTCCACATCTTGCGAATCTTCTAGATTTGCCATGGAAAATCTGTAACTGTCTATTCTAGGAGCGGTGATTTCGGAATTGAGCGGCCTTAGGTGTGTTGTGCTGTTTGTGGGATCTAAACCCTGAAATAAAGATAATTATGAAACTTCCAGATTTTAAAAATAGGTGCTATTTGGATGATTTGGATAAATAGGTAATTCATGCAGAGATAAAATATTTCACGTAATTATTTACTCTTAGATATTCCTTGACTAAGCAATATAATTAGAGACAATGTTAAATTGAAATAAGAATATTTATTATCAACGAGGCTAAACCTCTAGTAAATGAAATAATATAATTAAGGTTCTATTAATTGTTAAATTATAGGAAACTTTAAAGAATATCAGACAACTAGTATCTACTAGCCACATTTTTTTATAACGTGGTTGTTTAAATTTATAATTTGTCTAACTACTTCATAAGCAACAAAAGAAAATATACTCAATTTCCGGTATTAAAACTATCAGTATAATTCCCTTAAATGATACATAGCTAATGGTGGTTAGTGTTATTGTTATTTATTTTGAAATCTCTCTTCATCGTTCTTTTTTGACAAAGCCCATGTTTGTAATAATCGTTCAGTGTGTGGAAGTTACAATCATTTTTCAAATAAGAATTTGAATTAGCAGAATTTGTTATGTTTTTTACAAAGTTGTCCAATAAATAGTTTGGGAGACAATAGCCGGTCGAAACCGTCAACGAAACAGTCTGCATAATAGAAACCAACAAAAATAATAAATTAGTAGAAATTAAAGATGAAATTAATCCAAGTCAAACAAGTTGAGCTGTGAATTCATCAGGAAGAAAATGCGTATCCGAAATTAACATGATAAACATATAATTAGGAACATTTGAATTATTTTATTTTAATAAAAAATATTCATTTTGGATAACATATTAAATATCATTATTAAAGTAAAGTTTTATTCAAAAATAAAAAATCAATAGTTCAAAAAATAGAGTTTATTTGCTTTGCTATATATTAACTACGAAAGTCAAGGACAAACAAAATGTTCCAAAGTGTGCAAGAGAAGTAATTATATATATATATATATATAATTATATAAGGTGTGTATGTGTGTATGTGTGTATGTATGCATGTATGTGTATGTATGTGTATGTATGAGTGCGAAACATTTTACTACATTGGATTGACCTCAAATTTTGTGGTAATAAAAAATACTTGATTTAAGTTATCAGATATCGATGTTCATTTTCCTTAGTTAAGTTCCAAGTTAAATTAATGCCATCATCATTATTTCAAAATACATTATAATAGATCCTATTCGGTATATAACGTACCACTATTGTTTCTTTTTTACCCCAAATAAGTTAACTTAAAAGAACCATAGTGATGTAACATTTCGTTAGTCGTCAAAACAAGTGGAAATGACAATGTAAAGTACATTGAACCATTGCGCCGACAAGATAATGAATTGTTGATTTTTTTCATTAGACGCCGCCAGCGAGTCGGATCATCGACTAAGTTGACAAGAAAAGACTGTTATGACATAAAAATATTCACTTATTTTCCACATTCTTCTCCCGAAATTTATACGTTTTACAGAAGAATATATTAGTCTAGCTACGGAATGCCCCGGAACGAAAACAAACAACTATTTTTGGATCAAATTTTAGACATATTCACAAACAATGTAATAAGATTGGTTAAATAATGTAAAGCATAGCAGTCACAAACGCATAGTTGTTGATATATTAATAAGGTCTACACTACCAATAATAGTAAAATATATTTTCTGATTTAGAATTTCTATAGATAACGTGATCAGATATGTCATTGCTAGACTTATACAATCTCATTTTATAAATTCATTCATTTATTCACTAATGCACAAATAAAGTAATTCGTTGGATACTTCAATGTTAACTAAACGAATAATTCAAGTTAATGATCAAAAAAAAACCGTCCCCTTTCGTTTTTTTTTTAAATCTAGTCGGATCTTTCATATGTCCTTTATAAAAATACTAAATAAAAAAGGTTTGATAAAACCAACAGTTCTTAAATTTTTTTTCAGCAACAAAATTCTCACTAACCGTATATTCGTAAATTAGTTAAGAAACTAATGTTCGTGGTTCTATTCATCACTTATATTGGATTATTTCGTCTGGGACAAGCTCATTAATTTTGTTTTGTAAGTAATTTTCAATAGATTTCTTAACATATTTTTATTTTATTAACTGCTAATAATAACACCGAATTTAATTGCAATCTCAGACTATAGTACGTCAATTTGAATTGTACTTTGAATCTGGGCTTGAAGAACAAAAATTATTTTCGATCTTTTCTACTGAAATAATTTACTGCATGATCCATCAATCCGTACATTTCTGTACTTTTAATATTGTTTTAGGTTACGTCCTTAATTTATTTAAGGAAATTACATGTTTTTGCGACACATGACTGGCAGAAGGAAGGGTAGAAAATGTAACAATGGCGCAAATCAACTAAGGTTAGATCAAATCTTAGTAATAAGGAAACACGACATCACGCACACGGCCAGAACGGGAGTTCCGCATCCCAGAAATTCGAATTAATGTTCTATGGTTGTTTTTCGGATCAAGATAACGTAAGAAACATTTAGAAACATCAAATAAGTTTAATGTAACACGTTACATGGGATTATTTTATGAAATTGAAGACAAATTGTTTAGTTTAGTTATAATTTTAAGGTCATTAATTTATTTCTCGAGAATATAATGTTTTTAATACTGCTGAGACATAAAATAAGAGTATTGAAGATACAAAAATCTTGTGACAATAATATCAAGACGTAAATAATGTATTTTTTATACACGTTGTTCAAAAATCCTTTCCAAAAATTAATAATTTATCTAATTCCAACATCGTATAAAACCCTTCCTTGATTTACATTACTATCCGTCAAGAATATCTGAAACCGCGAGTTCCAATACGCAGTAACCGAAACAAAATAAATGGTGACATTGGTCATTCGAGTGACATTCTTTGAGCTTTTCACTTCGTAATATCGAGAGTTGAAAATGACGAGAGGTAGCGCAATGTTGCCGGATTGACAATGACCACAAAAGTGAAAAATAAAACTTTAGGAACACAAGCCAAAGAAATTATATATACAGTTTGGAAATTTTCCCAAAAAGAAGCAGAAAATGGAATATTGACCATAGATATCCAAAAAGGACAAGAGCGAATTGCGTTTTTAATCGGTAAATATAATAAATAGTAATAATGTCTACATTTCTGTTGATGATTTAAAAAAATATTTTTATTTAAAATAAAACAAATTTTAGCGTGCCGGATATCTCATAAGAAACTCATTCAATTACATGTGTAGTAAGTTTACCGAGTGTTAAAAAAATTGTGAAGGAAGGACGACAAATTGATGATGGTCTTGTTTCCGGATTCACATTACCTAGAAAACGCTACAAGAAATCTTCGGAATTAAGGTGTCTTGTGACGAACAATTAAAATTTTACATTATACATAATATTAAATTGTTCAGTTACAATGACATAATTGAATTCATTGTTTTAACCCTTACTTGTGAAAACTATCCATAACACATATGAAAAGATAATAATACTTATCTGAATTTTCATCATATTAAAAAAAGCCTTTTAATACGGTGAAAATTCAGATAAGTAGGATTAGCTTTTCATATTTACAATAACATAAAAACATATTCTACTATACGCATCCAAAAAATTATTCCCTCTTTTTAAATCTGAATAACAAACAACTGACGATCATGAACATTGGAAAAAAATATGTTTTGCCCTAACGCCCAAATAGCAAATATATAACTAATGTAAATAATTTTATTATTAAAATAACATAATGAATTATATGGTGTAAAATAGGTTCTACCTGTTTTAAAATCTTTTAAATATTATAATAATACTGTACTTTTCACTGACCTTTCCAAGAATATACAAATTTATATTGCTAATGAGCGCCAAAATATTTTAATACCAATGGATTAAATAGGTTTAATTGATTTATAAAATAATCCCTTTTTAGAATGTTCTCACCAGATTGCCAGCATATTATTATTTTCATTAAATAGTAAGTACAAATTCAATTAAAAATAAATGCTGATCTGCTCCAGATTAAGTTTATACCAAATATCGTTACTTAAAATTTGAACATTTTACAAGATATGGCAACATAGAATAACAAATCACTCTGGTTCTACAAATTCTTCGCATGCGTTTAATTTGACGTATCCCTCCTCTTTTAAGTAATCTCGCGGTTGCAGATATTCTTGACAGTTAGTAAAATAGTAAAACTTTGTGTAAAATGATCTATTTAAAAATTAGCAACTTAATAACATTGTTAAATTAATAGACTGAAATTGTATTAAAAAAATTATTTGTATAAAAAAATTTAGACCTCTAAAACGACGTCCACAAATTTCATAACATCCTTATCTAAATAAATTTTTTCCGCGCTTTTGAAATTTTAGACATGCCAAATTTAATTAGCCGGTATTTATTTTTGAATTTATTTGAGCTGATACTAAATAGTAATATTTTACAACACACGCATTGATAAACGAAAAACAGTTGTTTAAATATGAGTTGTAAACCACCCCGATCATAATTTCACAAATTAGAGCATGAGTATCATGAGACATACAAAAAAAATTTAATTGTTATGAGAAAGATAGGATATCTGACAGACCAAAAAGTAATACAATAGCAATTTCGCTACTGATGAATCTAACATCAAATACAAAATATCATTTAATTTTATGCACATTTAACGTGTGAAAATTGTATTTAAAATAATTAGATTTTTAAAGCACAAATTAGTATAAAAACAAATTCATACTTCTAACACCAGTAACTGAGCAATGAACTCGTCCTTGGCATATATTTTAAATTCACATTCGTGTTTGCCATTATAATTCATGGTAATCATCATTAGTGGGTGTTGGACATATTTTACTAGAAATTATGTTGTGTTTATTGAATAAGTTTAGGACATTATCTACGCTTAAATTGTCGTTGAAACACATACTTTACTGAAAATAATCAAAATTTCTATTAAGTATAACGAGTTTTCCGAAACTTATGAAATGATACATATTTATTTACAAATTAATTTTAATCGTACGTTTTTAGCCGAATATTAATATATTTAGTATAATTAGTATTGTTATTATTATGTATTGCTTTTATTAAAAATCTGTATCATCAAATATTTGGTATTTATTTGGTTAGTAAAATGTAAGAATAAATTATTAATTAAATTGATTTACATCACGAAAATTTACAAAAGATTAGCAAGAACGAGTGTTGCTTAAAAAAATTATACTTCTTTCATACGGGGTATCTTATGATCTGTAATTTCGAATTTGCCATGGTTCGATTTTAGAGCAATCCTTATGACCGAAATAATTATTTGTAATTTAAACTTCAATTTGTTTTTCTTTCGATGCTAGGTTTTTAGTTATTAGGAGGAAGGGAAAAAATTTACAACTACATTGGTTAATTAATATATTTATTTCGTAAATAGGAGAAGTAATGTAAATATCATGAAAAAGTGAACTTACAAATAATCGTTATTTTGAAAATAAGTAAGATATTAAACTAGGAATTTAAGAAAAAAAATAATTGGTTTGTAATAGAAATAACTGTATAAAAGAATGGATACAAATTGATTTCTTGGTTTTTGTTCAAGATCAAATTGAATTCGAGAAAAAAAAATAAAAAAATAACAAGGTTCTCTCGGGAACCAGGTAAACCTCAAAAACTATATTCAAATACACATGCTGAAGTGTAAAATCATAATGTGATGTTTTAAAATAATAGGCAACAGAACAATCAGTTTGTAATGCGTTTGTTTATAAATTTATTTTTTATATAATTTATTACTAATCCAGCTAAATAAAATATTTCAATTAGTGTTATGAATAGATTAAACATGTAGAATGGCCAAACTACTTGCTGAAATGATTACTAATGATAAAAATGTTAAAAAACTAGATAATTAAACTATCAAAATACTCTATATGTTGTTGTCCAATTGTTGAGGGTTTAAAATATATTTGAATGTTTCCATACCTACATGACATTTTCTCAATAAAAATATAAGAAAAACGGATGTTTTTTCTTCTAGTCCTTTTTTTAATAGTATGTTAATAAATGTTTCACTTTTTTAAACGTATTTTTATAAAATTTCTTGTCCTTCGAAAAAAATAAATATAAAATTAAGAAAGATGCCCAACCAAAAAAAAGTTGGCTATGTTATACAGATTTCAACTAACGAAATTATTTTCGAAGAAATATTCTTAAAGCATTATTTTTGCAAAATTAATTAAAAATAACAAAAATAAATTATTCTTATTATTTTATTACATTTATATGTTTATTTTACAGTAAGTATTCAAAATTCTTGTCATGACCATTGTCTGATTCATGACATACCTATCAGATACCATGTGTAAACCAAAAGTGGCAAACTCGTATTTAATTTTTGTGTAAAGTCATAAAAAACATTTGAAATTTGGTTGAAGAGAGAATTATATTTATGTACATACAAATGCATAAATAAGTATTTAAAAAATTTTATATAATTGCTATAAACAAAAAAATATATTAAGTATTAGTGTTTTAGGATATAATATAGCATAGATTATGAGTGCAAAATGTCTAACAGTAACGTAATTGCCTACTTGCATGTTTAAGCCAAGCAATTCGTTGCAAATATGCAATTCTCGCTTAAAATTATAGAATAAATATAAAAACACGACAAACTTTCTAGTATCATCCAGAATTATGATCATCTCTAAACTTTTACTAAATTTCATCGTCGACTAGTACCATTATTAAAAAGAAAAAATACATTTACCTTACTTCCAAATTTCCACCCTCTAAACATCATCCTACATCCCTCATATCAAAATGATTCTATTTAACAACCATGTCGTAGTTGCTTGATAAATAGAATAGTGGCCAATAGCGGGCCATCTGCATAAATCGAGGAAAACTATAGAAGTGTCACTTGGTAAAAGTGAAAAGCCAGCATGAAATTGGAAACTAACGAAAATGGAGAAAACCGGCAAAACGGCATGGACGGAAAACGGTGGCAACGAGATGCTTCCGCGTATGACGTCACACTGCCAGGGATCGTTCACAGCCGCCTATGATTCCTGTTCGGGTGCTTTCGACCTTAATCGGATGCTGGGGGTGTAAAAAATGGAATATGCAGGAATTGTTTAAGCTTTCGGGGGGTTCGGGTTAGTTAATTATGGGTTAACGGTGTTTCGGAACACTTTCAAGGTTTCAATTCTCATTTCGGGCTGTTAAAAAGAGTCGAATCGGCGGAGTATATTGATTCAAAGATAAATGTTAAATCAATTTAAAAAAATTAGAAAAATCTGTTTCTGGTACAAACAGAAGTTATTCAAAATTCAGATAATTTTATAAAACAAAAATATTAAATCAAATTGTTTAATTCACACCTAATTAATTTATCCCAGTTATAAACAAAAATGCTCCACCGTTATCCAACAAAAACCTAATTAAACCTAAGGATTAGATTGAGATTCCTAAAATGTCCCTACTATTGTACGAGGTCGAAACATGGACAATGAAAATGAAGACCTCAAAAAGAATTGAAGCCTTTGAAATGTAGCTCTACCGGAGAGTGCTCAAATTCCCATGGACAGCAAGAGTTTATTATCAACGATGAAGTGTTGAGAAGAATTGGGCAACCAAGGAAGTTACTGACTACAGTCAAAGTACGGAAAACAGCCGACTCAGGCCATACACTGAGAAATCAAAAATACACCATACTACATACAATCTACAAGGAAAAATAGAAAGAAAAAGTAATGGTTGAGAAACATCAGAAAGTGGACAAACATGAACGTTGAGCAATTGTTCCACACAGTAAGAGATTGAGAAGCATTCAGAAATGTGGCCGCCAACCTTCGCTAGAAGATGCTATGCAAAGAAGAAGAAGAAGAAGAAGAAGTTATAAAAAGTTGAAGGTGCTAGCTTGTAACTTACAGACATACATGACATTTACCTAACTTCATCGTTAAAATACACTGAACATATTCTCCATCCATCTCTTCTATATGCAAGCGTTATCGTATAAATAGAAAATAAATCGGCTCCATTACATCTAAGCACTTAGTACATCCTCTATGTACAAAATTTCAGTTTAGCTGTTTCTTTGATGAATTACAGATATGCTGTATCCAAGCTACATAACCCCCAGTTATTTTCAAGATTTGTAACGAAAGAAAAATTTGCTAATTTTACATCAAAAATAACTTTAAAACTTGTATTATTAATAAAAAATAATAAAGTATCAACAAAATGATCATAATATATCAACATTTGTAAATTATTAATAATATTGATATTATTATTTATCTTTGTATTGTAAAAGTAGTCACATGTGAATTTATAAGAATTTGGAACCCTAACAATATTTTAATTGTATAATAAATACATATTGAGGTAGAATTACTGGATTTTATTTCGTATTCCAAAGTACTTGAAATTAATACACACCACGACTTGAAGCAGTTCCTTTTCCCAAACACATTTAGAAAACCATCATTTGAGAAAGTAAAGAGAGATTATAGTAAAAAATATGGTTAATATTACAAACATATAACAAAAATACAATTTTGTCCAGGGATTTTATTATTTTGATTTCTTGGTGAATTTTCTTGCTTTATTTAATAATATTTATTAAGATTTTAGAGTTCTATTATTCTATTTCACCAGCCTGTATTCAATTTCACTGAAAAATAAAAAAACAACATTACCAATTTTAAATGTAAAATATTAAAGTATGATTAATTTAATTCAACTGTAATTCTATGAGAAAACCGCAAACTGGAAGTAAACTCGATGCAAACTTGGCGAGGCGGATTATTTCTGAAAAACAGTTAAACCCTAGGGTTTAATTTATTTTTACAATTTAGCAATAATCACATTTTCCGTGAAATTTGCATATAAATCGAATCATGCATTTTGAATTAATCTTACGCCTCGGTAACTTACTAAACGAGAATAATAAGCAACTACTGATAATAAATATTTACCTAAAGCAAATCAATCAGTCTTTACGATATTATACGAAGAAGTGTAGCTTTATGGGGTCACGCTTACTGACCCCGTTGACCTAAATCTTAATGTTATCTCGACGAAAATCTTTGTGCGAGCCTTTTTTGTATTTATCAGATCCATTGGCAACGCTTGCAAGACAATTACTATGAAATAACGTCACGATTTGAGGGAGAAAAATGACAAATTGAGAAGGAAATTTTGCTTTGATAACAAAATAATTAATATCAACTATCCCATAAAGGACAGAGATGTATATATATATATATATATATATATATATAAAATAATACAAATATAGACCAAGGGATTATTAGGATTTCATATTAAAGATAAGGTCATGTAAATGTTTTTTTCCTACGTCCACTATTGTAAATAAATAGTTATGTGCAATCTATAAATTGACCGTAGCTGCACTCTTTTTAACTTAAATAATACCATCCAAAGAGAATATTAAAATGGTTTTTGCTTATTTTCTCATTATCAAGAACTAAACGGTATTAAGTTTTTAGTGTGTTGCGAATTTCGTAAATCAGATTATATTAATTTTTTTAATGTTAATCTTTTTAGTAAATTTAAAAACAATAACATCTTTGAATAGAGAATGAAGAGATCTTTCAAATGATGCATTAAAAATACTCCTGCTTCCCATTTAAGAATTTGGAGGTTAGAACTGTCACTAGAATTAATGAAGAAATGTTTTCGTTGTAGGATTACATTTCATAATCTAAAATTGACATGTTTCGGGATTTTTTATAAATATGCAGAATATTTGAAGTAATGTATTCATTCCATGTGGCTATACAGTATGGTCCATCTCTGTGAACGTGATGACGTCATCAATAAAAATTTTAAATAGAAAACTGGGTCTGGCAATACATTAATTGAAAGATCTATTAAATATATAGTCAACCATATTAAATATGTCTAAGCATTATTGTCAAAAGTAGTATTAATGACATTGGAACAGATTTCTTAATTTATTAAGTATTGTTATGATGTATTTATTGATACCCAAAAATAAATTTAAAATATGTCTAAACTACTTTTTACCTTTTTTAAAAAAAAATAGTTAAATTATCAAAATTCCTTTATTGACATTCAACATAACTCTTATTGTCAAGTGGTTAATGATATTGTAGTAGACGAAATCAGAAACTTTTTGACTCTTTTATCAACATGAAGCTAACTGAAACGGGAAGAACTGAAATTTTAATATTAATTGGTTGTGGAGATAAAACACGTACGCAGAAAGAAGTATGTACGTTATTCAATAATAAATATCCCAATAGAGAACCAATTACACAGTACACAGTAAGCAAAAGTTAGAGAAACGGGTCATGTAATGCTACCTACGTACACTAAAACACTTGTTTCGTTTAGGTTGGTCTTTTCTATTCAAGCATTGCATTTAGTTTATATCTTAGTTTACATAAACAATTAACTTTATATTTATACATAAATCCCTTATTGTTAGCTAAATACTCATGTAATTTTTTAATTGGAATTTCACTTATTTCTGTTTACCAGTATAATTTTTTCTTATAAATTAACAATAAGATATTGCAAAACGAGTATAAATATTAATATTATTGCTTTTAATTTTAAATTAAGTGATAATATCCTTACTTATGTATATTATCAAATTCAATAGACAACATTTTATTTATAAGCCACTATACTTAAGAATTTATGGAAGAAAAATTTAATTTAACTAAAATTTGAAAATATAATGTAACTTCAACGTTTTAATAATCCACGAATATTAATATGTAAAGGTATTATTAAGGAGTGGGTAGGTTAATCATTAAAAAAGTGGACTCAACCAAAAGGTTGTAAGTTTCCCACCAAAGTAAAATATCACTTTATAATTTTTAATTATGAAAATTTAAGTTTCATATATTTCTAATTAATAGTAGTATTCCTTACGTAGCACTTAAAATTAGTAACAAAGACTAAGCAGAAGATAAATCAGTATACTTTTAATTTTTAGTGTCTAAGCTACAATTAAACCGGTACAGTATATGTAAAATGTTAGTAACAGATCATTTTATGTAATATACTTTAAATAAATATATAATCTGAAATGCTACATTATTTTGAAAACATTGTATAACTAAAAATAATCGTACACGGATCCCATACAGAAATTTTAAATCATCCAAGATTTTTAAATTTAAGTTCTGATTTCTCTAATGCAACATTTAAATACTTAAAATAGAACAAAAATATACGAAAATAAATGATAAACAAAAAGGATAAAAATAAGTTGGCGTCCTCTTTAAATTACGATTAAATTAGAAAGGAATGTGAACTCTAAAGTTGCGGGTCGTGTTGGCAGAGACCTAAATTGTTATTAAAACCATGAAGCTTAATGTGTACTCGGACATATTACAGTTCGTTCTTTGATAATAAGAGTGTTTTTACGTAAGCTAACTACGTTCAGTCATCCACAACGCATCTGTGGCTGATAATATTACCTCGAGAAATATTTGATTTATTATGTATGTGTGTGTGAAATATTATGCACACTGTTTTGATTGATTTATTATTCGTCGCTCATTAAAAAAGACATAATATAATGGCGTTTTATATTATTTAGTAATCATTATTTTTTGGCGTTTAAAGTGAAATTTAGTTTACATTTTTTATCCATTCTGTTTAAAACGAAAATACGTTTATTGTTCATTTTTAGATACAATGAGTTTAAATAGTCGTTATTTAACTTTTAAACAAAACTAGTATCTTTAAAACAAATATGAAATAATATGTTTATTTCTGTAAAATGAATGGTTATACCTAACTTTCATGTTTATGGATAAATATGTTAAAATGACTACACCCATTTATTTTTATCGTTAGTGTATGTAATTTTTATTGGTCGTAATAACTATAATTATTATCTTTACACGGTTACTTTAATTGTGTTATAAATATGTATACATTTTTTTTTCAATCGGATCCTGTAATTTTAAAAAAGTATTTAGTGCCGTGAAAAACTTTTGAATTTCAATAAATTCCACAAATCCAGTATTAAAATTTTTTCTGCTAAAATATATAAACCGTACATATTGAGAAATGGAATGCCTGAGAGGGTATTTTGGTATTAGTTACCTAAATACCATCTATTTCCCCTTGAGATATTTATAACTTGTAGAGACATATTTAAAAGAACTTTTAAAGAACATAAGTTTCTATTTTGTTAAATCACTTTGTTTTTTTTTAGTTTGCACGATATATTTGTACTGTAGAAACCGAAATAGGCTCTACTATAATTAGCGTGGAATAACTTTTAACTTAGTTGAAGCTGTTCTTGGAACAGTACAAATTTTAACAAAACAACATCACTTGTAACATTTTTAGCAATAAAAAAAATGAATGTCCTAATAATAATAATAATAATAATAATAACTTTAAAGCATTCATTTAATTCAATATTTGTCAGGTTATAAAACCATGTGTTCCGCTTACAGTTTTTTCTACGCGTGTGCAACGTGCGCAAATATTTTTTATTTTAGCACTTCTCACTGGTACGATATGTATAATTTGTGAGGTTGTTTAGAATATACATATTATAAAATCATATAGTGATGACATGAAAAACTATTCTGATGTATCGACATCTAGACTTACCAATAACATTTTTTTAATTTTAAAGTTAAAACTGATTTATTTAACTAATGAATATACGCACTAACTCACGATTTTAATTAATTCTATGAAAACTTTGCACCACTCTTACAATTATTATCATTTTTACTGGCATTCTTGAGTAGCTGACAAACTAAAGGTTCTATCACCGAAGCAGATAACTACCCTAATGACTGGAGAATCTAACACGAGCCCTTCCTAAAATAGTTTCCTGGACTTTCCCTCGAAGAATTTTACCCTATTCAAATGTACTCGATTTCATCGGTCTGCAGGTAGACATAAATCTCTGAGTTGTTCAGACACATTTAACGGATTAAGGATTAAAAATATGTTTATACAATAAAAGTATACAGCTAGGTAAAGTATATTGTTAAGAAAAGTAGTAAATATTAAATTAAATAAAAATATATTTTTTTGAATTCAATTAATAAATTCATACAATAATAAATTCTTTTATTATGACAACAAATTATAATGAAAATTTTAGATATGTTTATTTTAAGTTAATGTAAAATTTTAGATAATAATTTTTTTCATAATTAGAAAAAACTTTAAAAATATAAATAATAGCGAATAAATGTCAGTGAATAAAGCAAATACTAGTGCATATTTTGCATATTCCTGGTGTTGCCGAAAAGAGTGCGTTCCTTAAAGGAACATATAGAATCCATCGTCAAAAGCAAATATCTTTCAAGTCAAGCGTTTAAAATAACATTATATTATGTATACATTATATTTATTATTAGCTACTGAAAATCACCTAAAGTCGACAACGCCGCGCCACATTTCAGGTAGTTAAAAAGGGGATTAAGGGGAAGAGTTTGACTGACATGAACATAAGGTTCACAGCGTCGGGTTGCCAAATGTAATTTTGATTTAAAAATGTTTTCCTTATTTTTTAAAAAACGGATATCTTAGGATAAATATGTTATAATAAATTTTTGTTGTTAATATTGCAAGTATTCTACACTTATCTTTAAGGACGGAAACACACTGTATATAATTGAAATTCATAAAAATTCCCTTTAAATTGGGGATGTTTATTTTCCCTAACCTAACCTAACCTAAACTAACCTAACCTAAGTACATTTTAAAGAAATTACGAAATTAGTTTATATTATTCAATTGTATATACCTAAGTTCTTTGATTGTTCTGGAATGAAAATCACGAAAGACAATAGCGTATTGTATATTTTCAATGAAATGTAAGCCTACAATTGAACACATATACCAATGATTAAAACGTGAACCTGATTTAAACGATTATTTTTATTATTAACTTATACTACACTAGCTTAAAGAGAGCAACAATATATAAAAACAAAATAAAAGTGCATAATAAGAAACTATTTAAGAAGATATCGTCGTTTTTACGTTATCATTTATTTAATTTTAGCTATTAGCTTGGTTTCAAAATTTTATGTGTATACGCGGTAAATACTCGTATATAAATGGAATCACGACAAACGGCAACCGTGTTAATAGTATTGCAAATTACATTTTTGTCTGTAAAATAGGTTTCTCAATTTTTTTTTAAAACCTTACGATATTTTGCATAGAGATGGCACATTAAGACAAGTAATAATTGAGAGTTACATAGGTTTCAATAGAACGATTATTGAATTTTACATGTAAAATTTTTCAATTTATGTCACATTTCTTATAAAAAAACATCTTTATTTTTCTTAATAATATGTTTAAAACAACAGGTCTGTCATAACATTTATCTACGAATAGTATTTTAATTTAAAAAACGCTTAAACATATACAAAGAAGTCGACAATGTATTTGAAAAAAAAATCAAATACAATTTGCATATAATAAATGTAAAGACTAGAATTAAAATTTCATATCCTCGGAGTTTTTAATTATTAGTAGGTTTGTGTTCGTATAATTTGGCTACGTTACAATTAAAAGCATTCTTATTAAAAAGAATATAATTTTGGTACTTTTTGTCTACCCCTTTTCAAAAAAATCTCCCGTTTTCTTATCTTTAATAGAGAAGATATTCAGTTCATACTTATTTAAATTCATCTGTATTCGCGAATTTTTCTCGATAGATAAGAAACTAACCTTTCATATTCCTTTAGAAATGCATGGAAAATGTAACATATATTGTATTATTCAATTTGACCCTTGCAATATTCGAAGATATTGAATTCGAGTGCTGCAGTAAAATAATGGAAATTCGGTTTTTAGTATATAATATTTGTTTAAATTTGGACAGAAGACAAAAAATATAGAACTAAAAAACAGTGAAATTATAAGTGGAAGTGGAACTAAAGTTTTTCTTTAAATTTTAAATGTGAATTATTTTAATGTATATGGCATGCATATTAAGCGTATTAATAAAAGAAACTGGATTTTATATTCAGGTAACACTAGTACTTCTTTTTGTGAAATTATATATATATATATATTATATGTGAACAAACCTCTAATAATTCCACAATTAACGGAAAATATTCAACAATTAGAGTGCTACAAGCAATTATACTGACGAGTGTCATGGAAAACGCTACAGAAAATATCCTTCTTTGTGAAGTTTGAAAAGAAACAAAATTAAAAAAAAATGTTTTTAAATTGTGAATAAATTATTACAACGAAATACCGAAAAAAAATATTAATTAATCCCAATTAGTGTTCAATCTGATCAGAGGAAGTATTTTTTTAAAATCATTAAAATATGCATTTAATGAATTCTACTAAAAAACCAAACATAGTCAAAATATTTTTACAATCTCTTTATTCCACATTTGTTCTATAACAACGCATGGTGATTGTAAGTTACAAAACACAATTTTAGCCGTGCTTCATAAAATGTTAACCAAAATATCTGTTCGACCCTCTTTCAATACAAATAACCAAAACAGCTGAATGAAATTAATAAATTTCTTTCCGAAGTAATGTTAACCCTAGAATATATAAAATACTTGTGAATGTACAATTCCTTCATATAATTGCGAAGGAAAAATGAGAATTTTTCAAGATGCATAACATTCAAGCGCTTTCAACTTATTGAGAAGCGGTTCAAGTTTTCAAGGAAGTTGTACAAATAAAATCGATCAAGTACAAAATAAAACCAAAGTGGTCAATATGTGACCTAGTTATGAGATGAGATTCTTCGAGAGCCATACAAAATGCACAAGAACCGTTGCATTTGTCCGCAGAATGAGCTAAAAAGCAGAAAAATAGATGGAGGTGCCAACAAAAAAAATGTATTCATTGTATTTTCAATTAGCTTTAAAAGAAAACCATTAGTAGATACTAAAACAAATAAAACAAAAATGTATTCTTGTTTGTTATTATTTTCTTTAATTCTAATAGTGATTCATGTAACAAGTTTCTAAACTAGTAGGTACTGTATTGAATGAACTTGAAAGCCTGCCAAATTTTAAACAATAAATATTTATATAATTAGGGTCATTAGTATAAAATCAAGTTCATGGTTAGTCTCGAAAGTGTAACAAAAGTTGTTTTTTTATGAAATTCCTACAGAAATATTTAATTTAGATATATATTTTTGGGTTTTTTCTCATTTATAGTCAGCTTTTTAAGCACTGATAAAGCTGAGCGTGATTAAAAGAACAAGGATACATTTTATGAGAGGAAATGTGATTAGTGTCATACCAAAGAAAACATAATATTAAAAACCTTTATAGAAAATCTCAATTCGAAAGAGGGTAAACATTAAAAAATCTAATTAAAACCCTAAAAACAAACAGTGTTTTGTTTTCATTTTGCAAAATCATTAATTAAAATGCAGATACAATTACGTTTCTGTATTATATGAAAAATTAGTTTAGGTACTGATACATTTGAAATAAGAAAATTTTTATGAAATTCTTACAAACCTAAGAATGTACAATTTATATTTCTAAATGATTGCTGGAACCAATTAATAAATTAATTGTTTGACTGTATTGATAATTGAAAATTTCGATCTGATTAAATATAAAGTACTATTTTGTAAAATGTACACCAATTAAAAATAGTTTTAAGAGGCTGGATATATCATTTTTCCTCATCAGATACCCTTTATACTACTCAAAAAAAAAACTGTTCATCACTAATGCTTTCTAGTGGATCTATTCTAAACAAAATGAATTATTTGACCATGTTATTCAGTGAATTTTGTTACTTTATTTAAGTACCATTCATAAAAAATAATAATATATTATCGAAAGCAGCGGGGGTAAAAGTAAAAATAGCGATAAATACACCAACACCTACGTCGCTGTTGATTTATGGGCCTCTAGTAAATAGTAAGCAGCCAAAATAAAAATTCTTAAATCCAACAACCAAATGAACGAAAATTGCTAGTTTATTTAATAGCAAAGAAAGAAAATTTATTTCGTAATTATTAAGTACTATTTCAAATTATTTTTATTCAATAGGAATTTCTGTAGTATACTTACGCGAATTTAACAAAATTATATTTAAAAAAATTGTTTATATTACATATTTCTTAAATAAGAAAAGGCTAATTATGATTTTCACTGTTACTAATAAGATTAAGAAAATCAAACTGACTATATATGAAGTAAAAAAGTATTTAAACAAAAATGTTTCAATCTAATAAAAGAAAAAGGTATGTAAACTATAGCGGAATGAAGACTTGGAAAGTTCGGAACAAACAAGTTCAGGTTGAGCTTAAGTTTGGACGGGCGGGCTAACTAACAGAATCTAAAATGAAAGAAATGGCTAGGCTCGACCAAAGATGGGAAATTGGTACAAAATTTTTTGTTCGTAAGCAGTAGTGATGATAGTGCAATTGATGAAACTGACGAATAATAAAAATGATGTATTTATAGAAAAACCTTTCAACGTGAATTCTTAAAAAGTGTTTTTCTAAATTCGAGAATTTTATTCTATTCACTATCTCAATGCTTTATTTTCGGTCAGACATCTTCAGTTGAAGATTTTTTGATTTTTTTTTCTTTAAATAAAATTTTAATTTGTTCATATTATTTGCTTATATTCATATATTTGGTGAATAATTTTTCTAATGCTATACTTTGTTATTAAATTTAGTCCGGATGGATTCTCCATATTAAGCGATAGCAGAGAATGTACCAGCAAATTGAAATCAAGTTATTGTCGTGGATTATTGCGAGTTGAATGAATTTGGCGATATTCATTGTTAAACGTCAGGGTCATATAGATTATCTAGAATATAAAAGTCATTCAATAACATAAATCTCTATATTTTTAAATATTACCTATTGTCTATCTGTATAGAGGCTAAAACAATAAGGGATGTGTCTATACTCTCTGATTTGACAACTTTGGAAAAAATCGGCCTATCAAATTAAAATATTGGGTAAAGTTTATAGTTTGCCCCTAAGTCTATCATTTACAAAATATAATTTTAGTTATAGAAAATATTTTTGAATTTAGGTTTTTAAGAGTAATTTTTATACAAAAAAAAGACTGCCCCTTCTATGTGCCTTAATCTATTTTTACAAACTTGAAATCATTAAAAATATTATCAATTAAAAAATGGATTGATTTTTTCTATCTTAAAAAATTATTTAATTTTAACTCTCCCTCTAAATTACAAGTAAAACATATTACAAAAATTGATTTTAGAAAAAAAGTCGAGATTTAGACAAAAATAATGAAACAATTAAAAAAACTGAGTTACGCAAAATAGTAATCATTAAAACTAATAAATCTACCGAGTTCCGTAAATTTTTACCATTATTTATTAGGTCCAAATTGAAATTTTATCCTAAATCGCATAAAATGTCTTTAAGAAAGGATTCGAAAAGCAGAAAGTATTTCTGTTGCTTGAATTGAATGAAATCAGTTAAAATCTTCAGCGCCTTGCAATGTAAAATTTTCTAAAATTATTCAAATCTCGTATATATCCTTATATTGCGTTTAGATCACTCTAGTTTCATTAAAGTCTTTAGTAGATATCAGATTATCGGTTTGGAAGCGCTTGGCATAATTTAATAAAACAATTGTACTAGTTTCTCTTTCTCGAATTGAGGGTACATACTTTTTCCAGTCTTCCTTGTTTAGGGTTTTACCGAATCATCAATGTGCGTGGCAGTCTGTATGTACAGAAATTAAATGCAAATGCCCACCAGGACGAGAATTACATGTTATACCAAATTCAAGGGAGTGTCTCGGCACAAAACAGGAAGTAGTATGGTAGCTTGTCATGTTCGTTATGACAATTCATCTCCAGTAACAAATGGATTTCAATGTCTGTATCTGACTACCAAATCAATAGAGTTTGTTCTACGGATCCATATAATAGAATGATCATTATAATCCAATATATCGTACAGTCGATTTAAAATAAAATAATCTTTAGTCTGTTTTACTTGATTTCCCTTTCTACAGAAATGTATTTTATTATTTATTAATCATAAATATCACAATTCAAAAATTCACTGATTTATTTCTACTAGAAATGGTTTCACTTGTAAAAAGTACACCTCAAGTTCGCAAACGTGTTGTCGTAATCAACGTCATATTGTAAATTTCAATTTTCATTTCAAAACAGTCGCATGATTTTTCCATGTCCGTCCGTTTATAGAAACAGGAGGTTTTTCAGATGACCGCTAAAAGTGTTATGCACTGATTTGTTTTCGTTTGTTTAGTGATTTATCTTGATCTTGAGATTTTATATCTGTTATTTAGAAAGCATTTTAGGACGAGAAAATAAATTTGGGCAAGAAATTTACGAATTTTATATAGGAGACTAGAATGCCAGACTTTCAAATGCCTAGGAGGGCTGAGATAGATCTAGAATAGGACCAGTGCAATATTTTTTCTTCTCCAACGACTTGTAGATATGTTCGCGTTCTCTATGTATATGTTTAACTGTTGCATGACAAAAAAGTAGTAAGAAATTTAATTACAGATATACTTCTAGCGGTCAACCTAGAATTCTAAAAATAATTTTCGGGCATTTCTCGTGCCCACTTTGTTTATATTTTTTTTCCTAAACTACACTACAAACAGTTCCTGTGAAATGGCTGGCGATCTTTTTTATTTGAACAGTTGGCACACATTTTAAAGTAAAATTGTTTGTTAGTCATAACTGATTATTAAAAGAAAAATACTTATAATAATATTTTCTTATATTCTAAACATTTCATTCATCTTGGACAACAATAATCATATTTTAGGGACAACTTGTATGTTAAATAGAAATTAAACGGTGATCAATCGACCATACCAGGATGATCCCATGAATCCTAATGAATGGGGTCACTTCCGGTTGAACGGCAAATGTCAAGCTCGTTTAGCGAAAATAAGCCAGATATGTAAATCAGCCACAGGAAGATGGCTCGCGAATTTGATACCGACGCCGACGTAATGTTCTCCTTACACATTATCGGGTAGATTGTCTAAATATTCTCTCTCCTTAAGATAATTGTCAATCAGGGTTTACTTTCTCAAAGACCCCATTTGAAGTAATTCGTAGTTCGTGAAGCTTGTTTCAAATAGATAAACGACGTGTTTAGTATACAATTAGGTTTGTTGAACTACAGTTACTTAAATGAATTTTCGCGTTGGTAGTAATTTTTCAGTAATTTTGTAGCCATTATTCCATTTGCATAGCATGTAGCAAGATTTTAACTTTATTAAAATAAGTGATAAAAGTTTATAGAATTATAGCCAAGTTCTTTGAGTTCCAAGCCAAAATTATAAACAACAATATACATATATACAGTTAAACCACAGAAACATCATTACAAAAAGCATAGACAGTCAAGATTCACATTTTAAAATTAGTCACAAATATACAGGGTGTTTAGGAAAGCAGAACCACATCAGTAATATTTTTAAATGGAATGCTATGTTTTCATTGCATATATGAATTCTGCTAACTTTTTTAAGTCCTCCAATATAGAGTTTACTAGGTTCATTTCGGATGTTTTACAATTTATTACCATTTTTATCTCAAAATCGATGTATACTCGTATTTAGCGTATCTGAAGAGATAAACATATTTTGCAACATTTTCGCCGCTACTAGTTTGGGTACATATTCTATTTTTCTCTTTTAAAAAAGTTCTCTAAAAAATCATATTATATATACATGGTAAGTCAAAATTTGGAACCAATAGTGTCTCATTTTATCTAAGGGGAACATCCTATGTTTTTTGTCATTTGGATAAATATTTAATAGCTCTTTAATTTTCTTTAATAATTGCCAATACCTAAATGCAAGAGTTTTTGAAATGAAGAGAATGAAATAAGAAAACTGTTTTTTTTTAATTACCCATTTGAAGCACAAATAAATAGTCAATTTATTTATCATTATTTGTAGTTACAAAAGTATGGTTTTTAGACGATGTATCTCTGGTACCATTCTTCCTGAACTATGGATAGGAAGATGAGAACCAGTTGTTCTTCTCGATTACCAGATTTAACAAAAATTGACTTATTTTTGTGGGAACGCATTTATAAAGTACAACACGAGATATTAGAGATTAGAAGATAAGAGAAGCATTTCATAGTATTAATGTTAGGAACTGTAAGTCGATCATTTGAACGCCGACTGCAACATTGAATTAACATAATGACAATTTGAAAATTTATTATAAAAATTATTTCGAAATTCTAAATGTTATTTTTTATAGTTGTGTTAAACTAAACCTTAATTTCTAATTTTAATTTTCAAGACTAATATTTATGTTTCTCCGGCTAACTTGTTAATTAAAAAAATAAAAAAAAACAATTTTCTTCTTTGATTTCAAATATCAGATAAAAACGTACAGTTAGGTATAAGGAATAGTTTACGAAAATGAAAAAATTTGTAAATGTATATGTATATATTTTTCTTCATATTTTTAGTTTTCAGTGTTTCTCTTAGTTTATTATCTTTGATCGATGTGTTCCAATAGTAATATTTCTGTTTTTTTTTTTATTGATAGTCACTCCGAAATATTGATATCCGTTTAGGTATTTTTGTTCCCTTGATTCAATAACCTCTCACATGTATAATATATTTAGATGGCAACGCATACTTTGTAATTATACTAATTATTATAGATTCCTTCGATAATTTAATATTATGATAAAAATTGGTATTTCACACAAAACATTGTTTACAAGATATGAAGGAAGTCAAAAATATGTTCAGAAGTAAAAGGTACCCTATATATTTGAAGATAATATAAAGAAATGTTAATTGGAAAACTTTCTCGTCAATAATAAATGATATAATAGATAACAAGGGTAGCACTGTTTTGCTTTTGCTGAGTTGTAATAAAAAAATGTAATAAAATTAAAAAAAAATCTTTTTTATAATAAATCACTTTAATATACAAATAAAAATAAATATTTTATTTAGTATGGGCTAAAGAGTAGGCCGATGGTCAACTTTTTTAAAATACCAAGATGTATAGGTACGCCCTTTTCCTTAATTCTTATTATGCCTTTGACAACATAATCACGACTTTTATGTAACGATTTTCTTCTCGTATACAGACAAAAACCCTTCCTGTGTGAGATGTGTTATTGACAACTGGTAAAAATAGCGGACGGGAAGGAAAAACATCTGGCAATGACCATTCACTACAAAGAAGAACCGGAAGTATGTACGACTTATCCCCGGGAATAATGAACATCCGGTGCATATTACTTTAATTTCTCGTTTTCTCTGTTTCGTTCGGGATTACATTTAGGGAGTTAAGTACTTCAAATTTTTAAACTGAACATTGTATCAAACATTTTATTATTATAACTGTAGTAAACAATTTTATAAGAAAAATGTGTTTTTTTACATCATTTAAGTATTTCCGAAAGTTTATATACATATGTTCTAAATGTTTATATTATGCCTTATGAAGGAATTTTCCTTCATTTTAAAAAAACATCCACAATAAATATCTACATTGTTCGTTTAGTGCAACGATTTTATGTACCACTTATTGTCACAATATGACTAATGGATTCTGAAAAGATCTACGCCCACTATTAAAGCCCTGCAAAAGGTCACAAATTAGACGCAAAGGCACCAGACCATACAATCCTGTTCATTTGGAAAACACCTTTTCTTCATAATAGGGCAATGTATTATGACAATATGTTAGACACCTAAGGATGATCATCAGGGTTGTCAGATTTTATTAAAATCTAGTAATTTGAAATATATATGACTGGTGAGCTGTACACAATCGTTAAAAATGTTATTGCATTTTTTAGGACAGAGAAACCTACAATTATTAGGTGTTTAGGATGCGTGATACTAGAAAAAAACAAAACGATTAAGGTTAAGGGGATGAAAAGCAGCAAGAAGGAAGAAGAAAATGAATATGTAGAAAAAATAGCTTTGCTAGCACTGGACAACTGGTCGAAGAGTTTGATAAAAGCAACAATTGAAACTGTTAAAGGTGTAATGAAGAGCCAGTATACAAATATTTATGAGTAATATGCAAAATCGAATTGTTAAAAACAAATCGAGCAAAGAGAGCTAAAAGCGGAACAATATGGTTATTGGAAATGAAAAAAAGTCTCATACACAGAGGTGAACTTAAGAGTAAATGACGCCACATCATTACCAACATTGCCTTATAGTAGTGAAACGTAGTAATAAATAATAAAAAAATAAATAAATAAATCCCACGGTAATGGAGCAGTTCAAAAAGCTAACGGATTATAAAAGATGGATATAAATAAAGAAGATATGTAAAAAGGAAAAAACTTGAAAAGAAAAGAAAATGAAGGAGAAGAAACATGTGATTGACCAAAATAGTAGAAAGAGACATTAAAAAGCAAATGTAAATGAACTAGAAGATAGAGGGACTGATAGAGACGGAAAAAAGAATAAAGAAACAATTGACGTCCGATAGAGAAAAAAGTACGTACTAGAAAAATAGCTGTTTACCTCCGGCATAGTTTTTCTTTGCTATTTATATCAAAATCTGAATAAAAATAATATCATTGGCAAAATCAGCTTTCCGTATTATTTTACAGTTTTTTTTTGGGTTGGAATAATATATTGTTTTTAAAACCTTTATACAACACCAAGGCATAACTAACAGTAATTTGCTGAAAAATTTGTAATTAAAAGTAATGAGTGATTTCGAAATAACGAATGTAATGGACCATTTTCAAGAATATTGACCAAAGGGTGTTAATAATTAAGAATTGGCGTCAGCTTGTTAATTGTAATTGTAATGTTGTTTAAAGTGAAATGACCTTAGAGTTTAAAAAATACTGATTTTTTAAAAACTTTTAATAAAGATAACATAAAATATTTGGCTTTTACATATTCATTTGATACAATTTGCTAGAAGGATCATTATTGATTTGATTTTTTTATTAACTGACGCTTAGAATATGACATTGTATTATATCAGTGACATTTTAAATATCACTCGCATATTATTGAACAAATAACTTTAACGTATGCAAGAAATTTGATCGATTCAATAAAAATACGAGTAGCGTTGAGAATGCGATCTTAAAACATTTGCTGAGCGTCATTCGGTTAGTAAACGAATCAAAAACGCTAACGATCCTCCTTGTGCACGGCTATATGTGAATTTAAACGATCAACTTGGATAACTCAATATACTTTTTTTATGTGCAAAGTATTCCGTTCATCACTTTAATGATACTTTTACCTAAAGTTAAAACCTCTTCACAAAATTAAATTCCGGGGCAAAACTGAAAATAGCATCTTTCATTCTGATACGATTTTAATGAAAGTTTTGATTTTATCAATAAAACCAGGAAATAGTAACTTTATAATCTTTTAGATGGGGCTCTGTAAAGACATGTTACCAGACGATAACCAGTGCCGTATACCTCATCTTTTTCATTATATTTTTTGAATAATTATGTATCACACTGTATTTTAATGTACCTATTCGTTTTTATTTATAAATCTAGGGATATTGTTTGTTAAAAAATGTTGCGTGATATTGATTATATGTTTGTTTTTCTTCGTTAAAGAAAACAACTTAGTGAGTGTGTGAAAACATATCTCGATTACTTTTTCAAACGAGAAATTTCAATAAAGTGTAGTCTTCTTGAATCCATTCTATTATTTTTTTCCCACCGCCACTTTAGAAATACCCTGAAAAAAAATCGACAGTCATTTATATCTTCCGGATGCTACGATTTATATTTTTTGCGATGTTTATGAATTCCTTACTAAAATAGTTATGTTCATGAAACGATATGCAATATTTTTATATACCTTTTTTTCTGATCCGCTTAGTACGAACATTTAAATCATGCTTGTTAACAAAAGTTATTCTCGAGTACTAATAGTGGCGAGAATGTTTTTGATAAGAATAAAATAAATATTCACTGAAAAGCTCAATGAAATGCAAATGGAAATTGGGCATCTTTTAATCAGTTGATGGAGATGCCCACAATACGTTGTTATGAGACAAACATCTATTAAAGATGTTTCAAAGAAAATCAAGACAAATATTAATCCGAAAAAAATATATGAATTCGATTGGATCAGGAATCCCAAAAAGAGCCACAATAAAATTGACGTATTTTTATGAGATGTATTCCTAAAAAGTGGAAAAAGTGATAAAGAGCCCCTTAACTAAATCTCTTGAAGTTTCAGCATATCTCAAAATAGTAAATTATGTAGCTTATTTACAAAATATTGTTTTTCTGGTTGTTTATTAAACAAAAACTAATCGTTAGATATCAAATCTTTGTTAGTAAAAGTTAATACTTTTACTATTAATGACAGGAACCCGCATCGTCGCTAATATTTTAAGCAATTAGAAATGTAATGGAATTTTATGTTACAAAATTAATCTGTTAAAAATTCATTTGAATTTTGAATAAATGCTTCACAAATAGTTAAAACCAATAATAATTCTACTTATCTAAATTTTCACCGTATTACAAACAAGGCTTTTTTTTAATATTAATATGAAATTAAAAAACACCTAAAATATTGTATTGAATGAACTATTATATATTATAAGTTATTATCTTAGATATCCTTTTGGACTAAATACATATATGTATATTAACCAAATTTTTTTTAAAAAAGAAGAACATCTTAATTGTGGTTGGTTGAAATGTTTTGTTGTGGTACGAAATTGTTTAGGCTTGTCAAAATCTATCAATCTTGTCTTTGAAAATAACATATGAGTGTTAAAACCAATGGTCAAATAATATTAAAAAATAATACGGTGAAATTTCAGATAAGTAGGATTGATTATCTTTTCATATTTATTATGAATAATTTTCACAAAGTAAGGGTTAAAACAATTAATTCAAAACCAATAATATAAAATACGAAATTTATTCCTTTCTTTAAGTTTGGTTTCGGAAAATACCACTTTTGTGTTCTGCCAATATTTTCGTCAAGTGATCATCTATCATTTTAAGTACCTAAATATATTCTGTCCATAAATCGTGTACGGCGTAATATAATTATTATTATTGTTAGATTAACTACCTATTTTTAGTGTAGATCTGCCACTGTTAGAAGATGACGCATCCCTTCTTTCGCTCAGATAATGCGGATGAATCATCAGCGTCGCGTCGGGGCGCTCATATCGGAAATGCAATGGCATACAAGGGTGAATAACGGGGGGAAAAGCATTTCAAAATGATTAACTTGGTTTGTATTTTGGAAAGGTCATTGATACGTCTGGGATACTTTTTGTTTACTACTATAATAAATCTCGTCTCACACTCAAAATAAAATCATATTCGTTGATTTTTATGTTAAATAAATATATATTTAACAATAATGATGATGATAATAATAAGGACGTTTATTGTATTGTTTTCCAAATAGCTGACAATATTTTTACAATTTAATAAATGACCATTTAGTGTCTAATAAATATCTAAAATGCTACTTTTATAAAGTATTAGACCATCGACGGTATTGGACGACGGTCAATAACAAATTGTGATTAAATTTTAGATTTAAATAAACCAAATTAAAATCCAACGCAAATGTTAATCGTTCTTGTTATGAGTTAATATTTTTATTTTAAGGAATATTTATCCATAAAAGGCTGACTTTTTAAGTTATTAATTTATATTTCGGAATAATTTTTCGCATGAAAAACTATGGCACAAAAGCAAAATCTTATTAAAGTAATTTTCAATTTATTGACCATATTCAAAAATATGTATATATACAATCATTTAAAATTGAAATTAACAAAAGCTTAAACTTTAAAGATAGTGTTTAGGTAATTTATAGTACAATGCTGCGTTCCATTCCTTTCCATCCACAATTTTCCTGAAAAATTAATGGTTCGTATAGACGCAGGAATTGTACTGAATTATATGACACTTGGGGATTTTATGCTTTAGACACTCAAGCTCTTTATTGCCTTCAATGGACACTTGCTAAAGATACTCGAAAGAAAATAGACTGGCAAATATAGAACCAACAGGCAGAAATTTGCATAATTTATAAGTTCGAGTGTTTTTCTCAGTGAGTGTCTATAATTTCCAAACTTATATAACTAGGTAACTAGGTAAATACGAAATAAATTTGAATTTATTCTTCCTCCAACTATTTAATTAGTCAAAATATATTTTGGTTAAATATATCTGCAAACATACTATTCTGTATGGATAGAACAATATATTTTTGTTCTTCATCATTAATCTCGCATTATTGTATAATCAAATAAATGATTTTAAAAAACTACATTATTTAATCTCCGACACTTTTTAGGACGATTTTGATTTTCTCAAAAATAGTAAAAAGTATTTCCTAATTATTCCTTGTGAAAAATTCAACCGATAGTTGATATTTTTCTATATTAAGTTAATGACTCAGTTGCGTAAAAAATTACTCATATTAATACCCTAACAGGTTATAGAGATTTTACGTGGATAGTGTTAGTTATCGTTTAAGCCGGGCTATTCCATTTATTTAAGGGAACGAAATATTTGTTGACAATTCTATTCTGTTGAATTATCAAATTTTTTTGATTAGAGATCAATTTTTGTAGCAATAAAGAAATCAGATAATTTCGTGTTTGAATAATTTAAAAAAATACTAGACAGATGATATTTAAGTAGTATTTCCAAACTTAGTAGTAATTAGTTGTATTTCTTTATTAAGGTCTTTACTAACACTAACGCATGCACTAATTAATATTCTAGTTGGTTACAAATAGATACCTGTAAATGGACGATAGTTGTAAAGATATTTTAAAATTATATATTTTGTAGGTCATATTCATTTAAATAAGATTTTTAAATTAGAATATACGAGTATATATACATCGGCGAGCAATGAACGACCACTTTTACGAAATATTATTATAATAAAACTGAATTTACAATCTAAAATTCTAGCCTAATTATTTTTTCTTTGAATTTTGCGCGGATCTGTTCTAATCTAATATCGTTTTTTGTATAAACCCATTACTCGATAACTAAGTGGATTTCTCGACTTAAACATGTGCCTTTCTTTTTATAACTAGAGAATGGAGAATGACTAAGGAATGTTGGATCCTTTAAATAAACCTCTAAAAAAAGATTGGAGAATAAGCCGTAAAACTATTTTATTAGGTTGTCCGATTGGTTGATAAAAAAACACCAAGAGACTGGTTTTGGTCTTTAAAGTGTTTTTTTGTTTAATCCACACTGACAAAAATGATTTCTCTGGTACACACAACTATGGTATTTCCATTATTGATGCAAAATAACTAATCTTATAGGGTTCGTTCGCGTGGAAATGAATTCTTATAGCATGTAGCTTTATACGTGAAATTATTAATACCTCCTTGTAGTATTTCAGTACACAACACGGTTAGTTGCTTTGCATCAATAATGGAAGTACCGTAGAGAATTAAAAATAACAAATAAAATTAAAGTTCTTTACTTTCAATAATATTTAGCATTTTCTATTAATATTAATCACCTATAGGGTACTAGTTATTTCATGTTATGTTGAACCTGCTTATGTAGAAGCTCAAACACTTCATGTACATTTAATTTTAATTATCATTAAAAATTTCAAAACTGAAAGGCTTTCCGCTACTTAACAGTTTATTTCTATATTTATGGCCAATGTGCCAACCCCTATGTCTCTAAAGTTTTATGAGGTATAAAATAGGTGTGTTAGCAATTTCGTTTTGTTCAGGCCATTGATTTCTTTATACTTAATAATATGATGTAATAGTGCAAAAAGATAAAGAAAAACACCCGGTGGAAAAAAATGAGTGGATATAAATTTGACAATATTTTTCATTATTTTTGCACATTGCACATTTACGGGCACGCATTAGATAAATCTTGATAAATGAAACATATTTAATCAGCTGGCACCGAACTTAGATACGTCGTTTTCAGTTGCGTGATACCAACTTTTAAAAATTTGAAATCCCATCTGATTTTTAACGGTTTGACTGCTATATACATCTAAATTCAAAAAAATTTAATTTTCAGGTGGCAGTAAATCCTTTATTAAACATAATAGACACCAAGTAGGATACATTGAAATCAGCTCGGCGAGAGGTTTATAAAAATGTAAAAACATACGGGGTATTCCATTTAAATAACATAACTTTGGTATGGGACTGCGTTCCTGAACAACCTGTATATTTGGGACTAATTTTAAAATGTGATTCTCAAGACTGCCTACACTTTCCGTAAAAACTTTTTTTTCGTAACTTCAATAATAGCGGACTAATCGAGCTTTACCAGACTAAAGAGTCACCATGTATATCACAAATCTATTACAAACCGGCTTCGTGTATTTTCACGTTTTCTGACTAATTGCATTATCATCAAATAGTAGCTAAGTAAAGAAATGAAACAAATATTCCGCTTTATAACTTTTTTACAAAAATGCAGTTTCTGTGGAATTAAAAATATATGACCTATCTAGCGTTTTACTAAATGTCACCACCAAAATGTTTATTAATTACATTTTTGTATTAGAGCAAGTTTGTTACTTAATATAAATTTTATGATTTATGAATAACAATCTGATTTTTAGCATAGCCAATTTTACCTTAAAAACCTATACATACATACACTAGATACATTTATAATATTCGGACAATTTAAACAAAAGAAACTGAACTATCGCTACTTTACCACAAATTAAGCAATATGCTTTAACCAACAAATAAAAATAAGACAATTTAACTCGAGCACGACAAGCATGCGGGTATTAATTTTTCACTGGACCTATTAAAATAAAATAAATCAATTAATTGTCATAATACAGCTCCGAGTTCTGTATATTTAGTATCTGGTAGTAGGTTGGAACAATATGCCTACAGATAGTTAATTTTCCCAGTGGGATGCTTGAACTCAATTCTTAAAACAATAAACGAAGCACATTTCATTCATGTTTCGGGAGTTGTCTCAAATTAGAAAACAAACAGAAATGCTACTAAGAAATGATTTTTAATTTTTTTTTTCAGAAGAGTAGTTAAAATAATTCATAACGTGGATTTTATTTTTCTGTTTAATTTCGTCACAAAAAACAGTACTGAATATTGATATTCAATAAAATCGCAAGAGCTTCAAAGAGAAAAAACAAATATTTGCTAAAACATTTTTAAGTACAACCTATGTTACGTTAGTCATATATTTAATCCAGCATAATTGTTTTTATATTATATACTTTTGAACAAAAAGATTTGTTAAGAAAATAAAAAAACTGAGAGACAAACATATACAATTTAAGATATAACAAAACAGTATATAAAATAGTCTATCATTGAACCTTAATCCAAATTCGAAGGAGGTCTCTTACAAACTTTTTTTTCTAATAGCGGGCGTTAAAAATAAACAGAATTTATAATTGTTTACACCAAAAGAGGCACGTATGCGGGACACATGTTTTCTAAATCATTATTATAATTTCGCCATGAAATTAAAAAAAAAACTGCTAAGGAAATGATTAAGCAGATTTCAAGTAACTTAATATTAGTGAAGTATATTATACAGGGTGTCTACAAAACTCTCCAACAAAGAAAACTCCAAATTCTAGAGCTTCTTATTTTATCTTGATTTAGCGTTAACCATTTATCCAAAAATGGTTGCTTTCTTGCCAATGAAACTACAGTTATTTGAAGATAGCGCTATAATATCGATTTCAGTCAAGAGAGGTAACTTTTAAACGATTAATAACACTCTGTACATATATTTCCTGAAATAGACTAAATCATATGGTATGAATACAGATTTTTTAATTGTAATTTAAACTGAAACGAGCCGTTTATGACTACAATTAAAAAATCATATTCACTTCATATAATTGGGCACATTCCACGAAATCAACGTACCGAATGTTATCATTAAAAAGGAAACCGTTTTTTAGATATTCGAATTGAGCCGATGTTATCTTTAAAAATCGCATTACTAAGATATTTTTGGATATGATGATTTACGTCAAACTGACATAAAACGAGTTCTAGAATTTACAGTTCTATTTTGTGAAGACAGTTTGGGAACACCCTGTATAATGATATGCGTGGTGCCTGGAGACACACAGATGTATATTATTAAAATAATAAACTTATTTACTTACTTTTTTAATATAATTATAAAGAACTGTTTAAGAAAATTCTATAAATACGAAAGTAATCACTTAAAAACATATGTATGTATATGAACGAAAAAATACGGGACACCTTGATTTTGTATCTACGTGGTTTTTTAATACTATGTTGGAGCAAAATAAATAAAAACTAATCAACCAGAACATAGTGTCTTAAAAATTCAAGAATATAGAAACACGATTTTTTGTTATGTACAAAAATTCAATTAAATTAGCCGAAATCCAAATCAAAAATTAAAATTAATCAAAATTTAGAACGTATTTTTTTATAAGTTGCTATACATATAACTTGCTTTAAACAAATAACAGAAAAAAAATCAAGTTTCCGGCAGGGAACACTTTGCACCAAATATAATACTTCGGGCGTTAACGTGACACCCTTTTCGTGTAAGCAGTATATAGCTAAGTGCATGACAGAATTTAATTAATAAACTTCAACAAACCCTCGTGCTTTTCATTTTCACTGCTCCTCGAAAGTTCATTTCCATTAAAATCTAACTATAACCAGTGAGATAACATAAGTTTTTCGAGAAAGGGGAGCTGTTTGTTATTGTTTTAAATATACATACTTACGGTTTAGAATGAATATATTTATATATCGATGAGGTTAAAGGGAAAGGCATATAGAAGCAATTTTGACTTCTTAAAATATATTTGAAGAAGATTTGAATGTAATATCTTATTCAATTTTACACACACGCGCTTTTAGAATGAAACTATGAAGCTGAATTTAAATTTATTATGGGGAAAAATGAAAAAAAATTGTCAGATAAGACGTTTTATATTAACTTCGTCGATATATAATAATACATTTTTAAAGATTAAATCTTAGATTCATGTATGGAAAATATGTATTAGTAATCTTTATTAAAATTTTATTTTACGATAAAAATATTTTTCTATACCCACTATTTTGAATTAATAGTTAGGTGTATTTACTTACAGATTAAATATAACTAAATATTTACATTTTAAACATATATCTTGATTGATGTAAAAGAAAAATGACACACATCCGTTTTGATGTATTTAATGAAAATAACTATTTGCCTATGAATTCTGTGATGAACAATTTTAGCAGTTATAAAGTCATAATAAATTTAGATAAGTAATTTAAACTTAAAAGAAGTACAATTTCTAATAAAGTTTGTTTATTTACTTTAATTTTTTGAATAAAACATTATAACTATTTTTGTTATCTCTTTACTACATTTAATTGCCAGTCATGTTGAGGAAACAAATTTTTGTTTTGAAGTAAATTCTGAAATTAATTTTAATGTTAAAGAGTTTTTACAAAATAATGGTGAATCTGAAATGTTTTTACTATTTCCAAGTACGTACTTAAGAATACAAGAAGAAAATTCGAAAAATGACCGTATATCTCCTGGAATTCAATAAATTTCCTCAGGTGTAAATTTATAGAGATAAAATAGTAAAATGAAGCTTCACTGGAAGTATGATTAAAAATTTTACAACTTCCTAAAGAGGATTATTAATCTATAAGTAGATTATCCAAAATTAAAATTTTATGTATTTCCTTTATTACCACTTTGACTTCCAAATTTTACTGCCTCTGGGTGCATTTTTATGTGAAAATGTAAAAATAAATCAACCAAAAAGTAAAGAAAACTTGCGAGTCGAAATCGAAAAGTTTTTAACTGATTCAATAGAAAGTTTTAAATGGTTTTGTACCTCTACCGTAAAATGATTGATGAAAAATTAATCAGTTTTTTTTCTAACCGAAACAAAAAAATTTATAAAATAATAATAATTAATAACAGAATGTCTGAAAAAAAAATACAAAAAAATCAATTTATTTTCTGTTTCTAAAAATTAACTTAATACGCCTTTTTTCATTTTCATTTCTCTACAATATTTATATAATTTAATTCAATTCTGTCTTGCCCAGTCATTCGCATAGATTTTTGTCTTGTTTTTCCAATTTTATCTTTAAAGTTCATCGTTTACATCTTTTTCTTGATACAATAACTTTTTCAGTTTTATTTTCTTGAATCACTCGAAACAATGAGTATTAGTTCACTTTTCAATTATTGTAATTTAATGTATACCAGTTCTCTCTCCTATTTAGTCTTCGTTATTATGGATTTTAAGTTGATTTAAACAGCTCACCTTCTACTGATGTTTTTCGCGTTTTTTCTGGATTAACCATGTGTTATGAGAATATCTCATGTATCACTGATTTTTGTGTATTTTAGCTGTAGAATAATTAAAACTAGTACCAAGATTCTACAAAAAAACGGTTCATATAATTATTGATTTTGGATCTCACAATCAAAACCAAATACAAACCACGACCTGAAACAGTTCATTTTACCAAACACATTTGGAAAAGAACCATTTGCAGTTGTCCATAGATTGCGTGACCGTAAAAATTGGTTATCTTTCGAATACATCACAATTTTCAAAAAAAAAAAAGTTTTACGGTCTCAGGAAAAATTAAATTCCAAAAATTATTTTCTCTAAATTAAATATGATTTTATTAATAACGAATGAGCAATTGAAATGATGTAGAACTTTATTTTTTACCGCATACCTAACTATGAAAGACCGCTATTTAAATGTCGATTGTTTGATCAGTACCATAGATAACAACGTTGGGTCGTAATGAAAATTGGAAAGGCCTACAGATGGGCTGAAATGGAATAGCCTTCGGCGAATGACGGTAGTTAAGATAGATAGGGCACGAGTTCATGCAACGAGAGTACGAACGAATACAGTAGATAGGGGAACCGAAGTTGCCAGTTCCTAATAGATTTTGAAACCGTTATTAAAGTTGATTTATAGGATAATGCCCTTTTCAAACTTGCATTTGATCTATTTAAGGCAAATAATATATATTTATAAAAGGTTTCTGGTTTAATAAGTTGAATCACAATTATAAAAGATCTGCAGCGCGCAAAACATCTATCTCTAAATTTGACGAATTGAATTGTTTAACCATGATTCAGGTACAAGCAATTACTTCAATATTTCCTGTTTTGTCTAAATCAGAAACTAAAAACACAAATTGTCAAATATTAGTAATTCTATATAATAATTAAAAATTTTAACCTAAAGGCCGCGATGGTAGTGTTCAAACACCCAAAGTATGATATTGAGCACTACAAACCTTTTTGGTATCTTCGCAAGTCGTGTAACTTCTCACCCTTGTGCAAATAGAAAACTTCACAACTGAAGATGCGATAAATATTTACCAGTAGAAAATTAGTAACTTATACATTCTTTAAAGTATGACCTAATACAACTCAGATTGAATTATGACAATAAAACACGTCAAGATAAGAAAGACGGGAGTCAAATATCAAGAACAATGTCTTTTTAAATAACTTATACAAATATGTCTAAATTGTCTAATATACCGTAGGCAAATAAGTCACCAGCTGAGAATTCCATTTCAGTGAAAGATTACCCCAAGTTACCAGTTGAGAAGTTCACAGTTAGGAATTTACTATATTTTTATTTACACAAATCAGACTTGCCTTCTCACATTGAGATTATCAGCAGGTTTGCTACAATTTCGTGCTTTACATGGAGACCCAATTTTTTTAAATATTGCCAAAAGAGAAGATAAATATTAGCGGAAAAATTTCATTTAAATTAAATATTAAATAAATCTTTTCATAGTTAAAAAACGTGAATAAACTGTAGAAAGAAAAAGAGCACATAAACCATCACCATTGTTTTCAAACTTAGTTTGTGGAATCTGTTCATTAAAAATCCAAAAGATAAAATACATTTATCTTAAAATTCTACAATTTTCCAAAATTTAAAAAAAAATCTTATGACAATTGTTTGATGGAATTTCACATATAGACTTAATTTGTATTATAAAAGTTCTAACCAATAATATTTTATATTTTCTAAAACATTGATTTAATATTTAGTCCAGAAGGTAATTTAAAAAAAGGGAAATTTTCCAGGTTTATTTGATCAATTAGTACTGTATATTAAGCATATTGTATATGTCTCTTTATTCCAAATTCTTTCAAAAAATCAAGTTCTTCTGCTACGTTTGTGTTAAGTGGCAATGAGGTGTTTTGCTTAATGTGGCTTTTCTAGTTGTTTTAATCTATAAGCTCGTAAGTGTTCACTATATCTGATTTCAAAATTTCTAAGGGTCTGGCCAAGAGAGATAGCATTACAATCCGAATGATTTAATTTGTAAATATATGCTTTTTTTAATTTAGAAATTTTGGTTTTTACATTGATTAAAATTGAACCTTCATTATTCTTTACTTTAAAAAATATTACTGAAGATATTGCTCGAAATGTAATTTTTGATATAAATATCTAATGGCTTTGTATGATTTTTTTTAGATAATCTTCTGGACTAAATATATTATTTTAACCAAATATTTTAGAAAATGAAAAGTGTTATTGGTTAGAACATTTATAAAAAATTTAGTCTGTATATAAAATGCCTGTCTATTTCTTATAATCTTATCTGACGATGCAAAAGGGTAAAACAATCATCATGAAAATATTTAAAAAGTTTTGGATAATCCTCAAATTTTATATATTTACGAGAACTGTTTGATAAATTAGTGTTTTGAATGACATCTTGAGTAAAAAGCCATAAAAGTCGGTAATCTACTCAAGAAAAAAATTAAAATATATTCTTAAACCTTACTAACTATTTCTATATATTTTCTTAACGACAAGAAAACAACATGACTGCTTCTGTTACAAATGTGACTCTTACGTATTTTTCACGAGGTCTTTTCCATTAGTATTTTCTTTTATAAGCCAGAATATGTGTATAAACGTACTCACTTTTTTATCGCTGGAAAGCAAACACATGGTTAAGACATATTTAAATTTACTCTGGCGCCTTGCTTAAACCACAGACATGGTTATGATCTGTGAGCTTGCCCTAATAAATCTTGACTTGTGAAAAATGACTATACATATAGTTAAAACTTGTTTAAAATTTCAGACACAATAATAACATTGAATTTTAAAGGAGGATTACGGCTATTATGACTCAAGAAACACGGTTTATGTTAGAACTTAATATGTTCATAAAATACTATTTCTCAATAAGAATTTATATGTAATAGCTTATTAGAATAAAATAAAAATGAAGAAACCAACATATTTATTTCCCACATACAAGGAATAGTTAAGAAACTAAAACCTAAATTACTAGATAGAAAAATTGTTTTAAAGTTTTTTTTAATAATGTTAATTTAATTTAAACTATGGTTTTTGCTTTTTTATATTTTTTTTATAAACTTGCTTAAATTATTATTCATCCTAGCATACTTTTTGTTAAAAAATGTATGTAATTATAAGGAATATTCTCAAGTTCTTGAATTAAGTAAGACATACATTCTGTAACAAATTTAAAATGAATAAACAAATTTGTTATTCTAACCGAGTAACAGACTATATTTTCTCCACGACCAAAAATTAACTCGATTTTTCACTCATTTTATTTACATTAAAATTTGTTATTACGGCGCCGCCATTTACATCTGAAATTCACAGGTTTGACATCCATAGCTATCGATATTATTTAGAACAATTACGGAATATTCATTCCATCACTTGTTATGGAATGAAAATACATGGAAAATACATAAGAGGCAAGTGTTACAGAATGAATATTCTCTCTAAAGTGGAAATGTTTGCATTATATTATTAACAATGATTTTGGAATTAACACATTTCACTAATGGTCGTGGAGAAATTATATTTACTTTACGCACTAATGAGTATAAAGCATACCGTTCTTTACTGTTTCCCATATATTTAAATTAAGTCCAAATTATGCTAAAATTTCTAAATGTAGTTTTTATTAAATTTCCATTTAAAAATCTAAAAATTATGTGTTTTGTTTGGCATGTTACATATTTAATTTAATATTTTACGTCAATTTTTCAGTCAAATTTAGACAATTTATCATGGTTATACCGAGAAATATCACTGTGTAGTATCAAAATAAATTATAATTTGTTTTTTTTTTTAGTTTTTGTATTTTAAAATGGGTAGATTAATGAACGCCAAATATTAAGAAGATAATTTTTTTGTCAACAAATTGTTTCAAACAAATAACAAATCCCAAAAGACCTTTCCTGATAAGAAAACACCGGGTCAACTTTCAGGCGCACCTCCCACTATCCTAAAATTTATCCTCATTCTAGTAACATATAAAAGTACCAATAACTCAATATGTCAAAAGTGCCAACAAGAACTGGGAGAACAAAATACAACAGTGATACCAATAAAAAAACTAGGTACTTTTAAATTGCTTTTCTTTCCCCTACAATAGCTGAAGAGTGGGAATGTGCGGAGTCTACATCACCCAGAGAATATTTCAAAACCGGATAGGTGAATTTAACTTTGACTCTTGAGGATGACAAATGGGGTTCACTAATATTCGACTTTTCTTTGACTAAGTGTCCGATTTAATTACAAATATTACTAACCAACTTCTCAGGTGGAAAGAAAAATTCAAATTATTAAGAATTGTCAATTAAAAATAGTCATTTATGATACTATTTTAATTTATAAATTGCCTATACGAAACCAAATATTTACTCTTCTTTTTTTAATTGTTAAAAAAGGTGATTTCTTACTGTCTTACTATACTAATACTGAACGTTACCCCCTGTAGAGAGTGTTTTTAGTATATAGAAAAAATATATTTACTAATATCCCACGAATGTAAATTTAATTTTATGGATAAAAGTAAACAATAGTATGAACTACTTCTGGCCCGCGGACTAAGGCATTCAGAAAATTTTTATGTACTTTCTTTGCCAGGCACCAGTGCAAAGAAAATCTTACAAGAATAACAAACACGGTTCTTGTCTCATTGAACTTCCAAACTACCATATTAAATTATTTTACATTAAGGAGATTGTATCCACTAGTCGATCTGAAAGATAAAAAATGGGTTTTGGACCAAAAGGCAGTAGGCACACGGAAATAACTTCGTTAAACGAATTGTTATTAGAATAGAGACTAACACATGTTAAATTTCGAAACTATCTATAACTTCTTTGATAGTGCACATCAAAAATCGGGTCTTTGTATATATAAATGAATGACGCAAGACATCGAAAATATGATTTGAATAAGTTACCATTTTAGGAACTACAAAGGTTCTTTGTTTGGTAATGAACCGGGTTTTATCAGTAGTATAAGAATTTCTACAGGGTATTCCTTAAATTTTTACAGATATTCTGATATATTTTATAAGGCAAAATTTAAACCTAACTAAGGATAATTTTTATTGAGCCTGTATGAAAATTTACTAGACAATAATATTAAATATAGCGGAAGGGTACAAATGAAAATGTAGCGTCATGTACTCATACTGTAATATATTTATTTTTTACGTGTTAACCTTCAAGGTGTACCATCTTGCTAAAAAGCATATAATTCTGCATATTTTTCGGCACAAAAGATTTAACATTTACCATACTTTTTAACTGAAGAGATGTTGGAGTTCTTTTTACCAACTTGTTGCTATCGAAAAATATTGAATCTAACAAACCCAAAAGAAGTAAAAGCGGGTTTTTTAAAGCGACAAATCGAAATATCCACACATTTAGGATAACAGATATACAGAGTATTGGGCAGCGGTAAAAAAATTTCTAAATGAAAAATAAATACTTATAGCACAACCAACGGTTTCCGAACTATTAATAAAATGTTGTTATGTTCAGTATAAAGGCCCGACTTTTCTAGTTTTTCTACATAGGCATTTATTTTAAAATCAAAATCATTTCAGTTGGAATAGTTTTTATGTTACTTGTTCAAAGCAAATTCTTAAAATGATGATTCATTTATTTATAAATGTATGTGTACAACTGTAAAGAAAAGTAAAAATCAAAGTGAACTTAACAGTAAGAAAAAAAAATATAACTTTTCCTACCAATGAAATGTATTACAACACGCTATGTATCTGTTTTAAATATATCCAGATATTTCGATTCCTTGCTTCGAAATAACTTTTCTGTACTAAATTTTGGACTTGATATAATTTTTGGATTTCGATTTGCACGAAAACACTTGCTAAAAATAAGTTAAACACGCTATATCTTTTTTATTAAAAACAATGAACTTTAATACATATTTTGGGTTAAATCTACATATTTTGTGCCCAAAAAAATCTCTACTTAGTCTAGTTCCAATCTTTCTAACTCGTCCTGTTTAATGAAGATCATTTTGCATTTAGCGTTATTCTTTATTTATTTATTTATATTTTTGTTCTCTTAATAAAGCATGAAAATTATTTATACAAGATCTTCGTATTATATAAGACCATTATAGGTAAAAAGAAAATCACGAATTTTTAATTTTATCATACTTTAATAGTAGATATAAGAGTTTATTCCGAAAAGACAGTAGCTGAAAATCAATTTAGAACGAATTGAAATATTTATTTAGTAAGGGAGTAGTTATTATCTTAAAATCCATAAATAAGTTTTAGAACTACAATAAACAAGTTCTATGTAGTTCATTATTTCAAAAAACATCAATCGCTATAAGTAATGAATAGTTGGCATTATTGCGGTTTAATAACTGAGGCAAAAGAAGTAAGTACATAGGAATGCAGAAAGAAGTAATATAACCGTCTGAAGCATTATTTGCACAGAACCGGCACAAGAGTAATTATTTATGTAGTTAATTGTTTAAAACATGTCAAAAAATGTAATATTTTTATGAAATACTTGTATACCTAATTAATTCAAATATTTTTAATATAAAATATATTTTTCACAATGTACGAAATACAATAATATACAAAATAATAAAAATGTTTTAAAGCAAAATAAAACGAAGGACAATTCTTCAAGATAATAGTTAAGTAGTGGTGGTCCCACAAACGGAAATCCAGCAATTTCGATACAGAAGAGAACTAAAAATATTTCATCATTATTTACAAAACAACAAAGAAAACAATCCTAAATATAAGTATAAGCAAAACATTAATTGATATTACCGAAAATAAAATTTTCGTGTAATGTTAAATAAAGTTGCAGGTGTCGGCTAATTTTTTAAAATATATTATGTCTTTTCCTGAAGAGACTTCATTCCATTCTACTTTGGAAAGCAAAAGAAACTGTATTTTGAAAACTATTTTGCATTAAAAATCAATAGTAATCTAATTTTATAAAATAAACGGTGACTTAAAAATACCAAGTGTGGTAAATATTTAACTATTTTTCTTCAGCCCGACACTGAAATAATTGAAAAGTTTAATTAATGAGTTTTTATGGCGTCGACTACTCGTTCAGTGTCAGTGAAGTATATCAGTAAGTAGATTATAAAAAAGTGAAACTGTAACTTCCTGTTTTATTTATAAATACTGAATACTAAATATTTTTATTGGTGACGATTCCTCGAATTCGAATTCCAATATAGTTAATTTTAAACTTTGACATAATTTGTTTTTATGACTCACGTTGGCTCGCATTTAATTCAAGTATTTCGTTACTAACAGATCATTTTAATGACGATCATCAGTATCACACAAACTTTTAACTTACTTAGAGCAAATAAATTTATATTATGTTTTACTAATTAAAAAACTATTTTTAACAAAAGCTGTTAGTACTTATTCCTAGATTTTCTATTAAAGAATAAAAAATATTTTCTGGAAGTTTTATGTTCTTAAACTTCCATGCACAAAGATGTCAAAGTATAGGAAGTACCTCTAAATAATAAAACAGTTTTCTATAAATATGCCCTCTAAAGTAGATTGTTTTTGTAAACTGAGCGTCGAAAAATGTTTGCGGCTTTTTTGTGTTTTTAGTAATACGTGTTACAGTCTATGGTGCTTCCATTATTGATGCAAAATAAGTAACCGTTCGTTTGGCGTGTTGTGTAATGAAATACTACAAGGAGGTATTAATAATTTCAGGTATAAACCTACAGGCTATAAGAATTTGCTTCCACGCGAACGAACCGTATCCGATTAGTCGCTTTGCATCAATATTGGAGACTATAGACTTGTTCCAAATATTACGATTTTGTTAATTCAAAATGTAAAGGATTGGTTTTAGATATTTAGTCCCTTAATTTCTATGTTATTAGAAAAAACATTATTTATTGCAAGAATTTTAGAATCCTGAAAGTGTTTTATATACAAAGTTATTTTCAATTAATTAACCTTTCAATAAATTGACCCGACAAATCTAGAACGAAAGAACTGGTACAGTGTTTGCCAGAAACAACCTTTCTAAATATTCGCTAGGGCCCAGAATTAATTAAATTAAACGTTTAACATGTTACATAGAAACAAATCAAGGGGATTGGGTACGGAGATTCAATAGGCGCCAAGTCCAATTTAAAATCAATACGATTACATACGTTTCAATGAAGACCACAAAGTAAAAGTGACCGACGTGACTGTAGTTTAAGTCAATAAAAACTGTAATCTATCAAAAAATGCTCTTTCTCTAAAACCTTTATACTGTTAAAAAGAAAATTAAAAGTCAAATAGTTTCCGAATATGCAAATCAACGAGTTATAGCTCATATTTTAGTTTTTTAATTTATTTATACGACACCTTGTGTACCTGGAATCCTAAACGTTATGAAATTTAAATTTTCATAGCTCACATTTTCGTAAAACATTTACAAATTGACTCGGGGTTTTATTGATAGTAGTGGATGGTAAAGTCGTCAGATCCTTTTTAAAAAATATACTTATAAAGTAAGTAGGAATGGGATAAAGAATAAGTGGAGATTCTTGGTAGTAAAATATGAAGGTTTAACCCAACGTATTCAGGCGAAGTTTCTTAATTAAAAATATACGGAACGTTTAAATTATTTTTTCAAAACAATTGTTTGTAAAACTGTTTATACTATTAAATCCATAATTGTCACACAATTCGAAATATCTTAATAATTTGCCGAGAGATCTAAAACATTACAGTGGATGTCCTACATATTTTTATTGGTATAGTGACTTTAATGTAATATGATGATAATCAATAATATTTGGTAAAAAAGGGGTACTTTTCTATAAGTTCCTAAAACCGTTTTTGAAATATTTAGAATTTAACATTAAGGTATAAAGCAAGAACGACGACTTTTCTAATATTAAAGTTGTGATACATGTAAGTAGATGAAGATCACTTTAAGAATTTATTGTAAAAAATAAAATAAAATTCTTTTAGACGTATTATCTAATTGTTTTAACTATCGCTGTCTAGAAAAATTAGACCTTAATACTTAACATTATAAGATTTACTGAATTCCAAATCATTGTTAACCCAGGGTAACATTTTGGAATATTCTACATATCTAATATCCAAATTATTTGGTTACCCAAGACAAAACCAGTAAAAAACAGGACAACCTAACCTGAATATTCCCTTTAAACTTCAAGAATTATACGGAACGTTCGAGAAGCCAACAGTATATTTAAATAGCCGGCAATCAACGTTGAAAGTAGTAGTGAAGTGACAAGTTTGACGTAGACGAATCATAGTCGCTAATAGTTAATTTGTAATTGAAGTTGTGAAGTTTTCTTGTATATAAAGTTTCTTAAACCATTACGAGTGTTACAATATTTTATGCTCAAGAAGCTCCACTTACTACATGTCCCAATCTTTATGACTCAGCCTGTATAGAATATAACGAATAAAGAATGTAACCCTTGAAAAGTATTGCTTCATATTCATACATCAGAATAATAGTAATTATTATTATCGTTGTATAATTATTCTTATTAAGGTGGGTTGAAAGTTTTACTGTAATTAGATACCAGGTCGCGGAGTTCAACTAAACAAAAAATCTATTGTGAAGACGTTGCACTCGCTGCGCTGATAAAATTTGATATTAAATAATTATAAACTCGACACGGTTGATATCAGGAAAAATAAAAAAATTCTATGAAAAGATAATATGTTGAAAAATAGGTAAGAGATAATAATTATTAAAAAACATAAGATAACTTTAAAACATTACAATTTTTTTCCAGAAATTGTTGTTGTCTTTAATAGACTGAAACACAATGGGTAAATTACTAGATTAATAACCCACAAATTTGGACAAAAAGTACCTATTAGACATACAGATAAAGACATTTCGAAATGGTATTTATAAGAGATTCTTAATTAATATGATAAGACCACAAAATTTATCTAATTGTTATTACGCCTATAAATATAAAATCGATAATATTAATTTTAATACTGCTGATTATTAAAAAAGAAAAATTATTTTATATTTTCATATTTTTTAACACTAAAAGAAAATGAATAGGACCTTGACCTTTGATATCACTGCTTTTGTTAAGGACAATTTAATTTTTTTAAAGATATTTTTAATTAAATGAAAATATTACTTTATACGCATTTTTTTTAATAAAGTAAGAAAACAAAGGTCACATATATTACCATTATTTAAATCACACTAATTATCTGTTTTAGGAGTAATATTTACCGTTAATTGTTCAACAACTATCCTAGTGACAATTAGTTTTAAATACACAATACCACTATAAAATTACAGCCTAAGCGACCATTATGTTGAAATATTATTAAAACTAATATTGAAAAATTCCACAACAGACACTAAAAATAACGAACTAAATAATAAAACGTATGGTAATTAAACATTTTTAAAGTCTTATTCTCATCTCTATTACTCTGACAATGACAATAACAATGAAGCAATCTTACTATTAAAGTATTGATAAAACATGGTTAATGCAAATCTTGAAGTACTTTAAGAATACTATACAAAAATAGTTCACTGCATTAAAACAATGAAACGAACGTTCCAAATTAAGTTTTATTAAAAACTTTTTGTAAGTTTTAATAATATTTCTTATTTGCAGCTCCTCTTAATTTTTATTTTTGCTTTCATTACTTTTAGTGACCGTTGTCTATAGTAAATATATGCGAAGTAGATAATAGATCAAAATTAACAATAATACGACAAAAATTATTTGGGAATGAAATTTTAAACTTTTTTAGCTGACGGAAATGTAATCTAAAACTTGTTTAGAAAACCCGAAAATCAGAATATTTGTCTCACAACATTTTCCACCTCGTTTCCTTTTCAGAACGAACTGTGCGTGATTTTTTCGAAATCTGTTCGGAGATTTATCAAAAGTTTTCCTGCGTGTCGAAGTTTGAAGATAACTCAACGAGCGAAAAGTGTGAAGGCGTCTTATGATAAATAATCCTATCTATCTACATCCTGTTTACAGGATGGATGTTTTTTGCATTGTCGTGCGTTCGGTACAAATGATTTTATATCAAGAGATGACAGGAAAGTTTCAATTTCGCAGAAGTTCGCTATTTTTTCCTTGTTTAAATCGTAAAATCTCTTCATATATCTTGTACTGTGTTTTTCATCTTTTTGGTGTTGATTTTGGGATCATGGTGAAATACTCTATTGAGCATGTACCAAAAAGGCTTCATAATGAGTCTTAAGACTTTCGATTCGAAAAATATTGGAGTGACGCATCCTACATAAATAATCGGTACATCGACAAGCAATTTAGATTGTTTCTTTTGCTCATAAACGTTCTCTGCAAAGTTATTCTTCTGTTACGACATATACTGAGTCTTCAGATATCAGTAATTCATGGTTCTTTAGTATTACTTGCTGTATTATGATTTTGTCAACCAACTTTAGATTTATTATGTCTTGTAGTATCGTCAGCAAAGGTAATAATTAATAGTTGTACGTGGTGCTTGCGCATTGTCTTTTAGCTTCCAAATCGTTGTTAATAGTACTCACTACCTTATGAACTTTTATGCTACGTTTAAAACTTTTATGTGGATTCTTGAAATACTCTATCGGTAATTAAACTATCTTAAAACTAATTAAAATAACTAAAAGCTTTTTGTAAGTAAAAAAAAATTGGTGATAAAATTTCACGCAATTTAAACTTATTCATCGGTAAGCTCAATTGAAATGGGTACATGAAAAACCATGGACGTCCTCTTTAATAGGAGAAAATACTTATAAAAATGATCTGCTAACTTTTTTTAATTTTTTGTTCCAATTCCTTGATCACTTTTCGAATTGGGTTAGTTTTGTTTTCTAGTTGCTTTCTTTAGTGAATAGCCATAGGCTTTTGTTCGATCCATTATTTCTTCTAGCTGAATGTACTGATTGTTTCCACTGATAAGTAGAGCTTTAAGTTTTCATGTTATACGATTAGCTGTCGACTATCATACCATGTATACTTAATATTACTCCTATTTTTTTTTGATTGCTTGAGTTATCCTCTAGAAATTCAATCGTATTCGGAAATTATTTTTTACCGATGGCATTGACGCAAAAGTAAATGTTTCACTATAATTAAGATTATTATAGCAATATTCACATAAGGAGAGTTGTTCTATCCATGAGCTAACCATACATACATCAGATAGTCTCCGAAAGATGATTTTCCGTTCTTTTCTCTTCATATGATGATGATTGTGTGAGAAATAATGTTTTATTATATTTCAGCCAGTTTGGTGTTACATCCACAGATGTCATCTTGGTCAAGGTTGTTTTATTTGTAATAAGTTTTTAGATCATTGTGTAACTGGAATCCAATTGTTCCCGCATCTTTAGCAGCTCCGTTATGTATTTCTTGGTATTTTGGAATTCGTATAAGATCTCAATTGTTTGTACCAAGGGAATCAAATCTGTACATATTGCGATTTTTTATGTGATTGAATTCCAAGGTCACAATGTACCTATACCAAATTATTCCGCTGCATGAATACTTTAAAATGAGAGGAGTTTGCACTATGGTTGTTACTTTGTTTTTTGGAGGAATTAGTAAATAGAACCTGGTGAGTTTATCAATATAATAATCTGAAATAAACAAGAGATAATTTAAATTAATTCAAAAAATTTCTAAATACATAGATCTTACAGAATCACCAGCGAATGGAAATACTTCCTAAGCTAATAGATTGGGTTAGTTTATGAAGCGGAACCCTCCTCTTATCAAAACGCTCTGTTAATAGGAGCGGATTAAAAATTTATATTTAGAAAAAAGACTTAAAAACTAAGTAATAAAAACCAATTTTAAATAAGAATATGACATCAAATGTTAATCTCATTTAAGCGGAAACCAAACGTTGATTTTTAGATAAGTCTTAATAAATACCAAGAAGTACAATTTTCTTAAAACTTTTCTGATAAAATTACCTAAATAGTTTTAGGTTAATCCGTGTGACTGTTTATACAGGGTGTCATAGATATATGTGAAAGAACTAAAGGAATGATTTTATGAAAACGAATAGTATAAACCTCATTAAAAATAATTTTTGGTCCAATTGACTCATCATGATATACAACTTATACTCCGTAATTTAATATCTCCGTTATCTTGAGAAACAGGAAACGTTTTAAATAAAGTTATAGGTAGCCAAGCTTCACATTTTATAATTAAATCATAATACACAGGGTGTTTCATAAGGTTACAGCATATCAAAGTTATTTTTTTTTTAATGGAATGCCCCGTTTATTTTTACATTTTTATAAACCTTTTGCGAACTAATTTCAACGATGTATCGCACTTCTTGTCTATTATGTTTAATAAAGAATCTACAGCCACCTCAAAATCACATTTTTTTAAATTTAGAAGATGTGTAGCAGCAAAACCGTTGAAAATGCTATGGTATTAAAAAATATTTGATACAGAGTGATTAAAACTTTGAAATCCATCTGATTTTTAATCACTCTGTATAGAACTTGAAATACATATATATATCGTTGAAATCAGCTCGACAAGGGGTTTATAAAAATGTAAAAATATACGGGGTATTCCATTAAAAAAATATAACTTTGATATGCTGTGACATTATGAAACACCCTATGTATTATGAATTAATTATAAAATGTGAAGCTTGACTACCTATAACTTATATTTAAAATATTCTTTCCTATTTCTCAAGATAACGGAGATATCAAACTTAGGAGTATAAGTTGATCACCCTGTATATAAAAAGTACAATTTGAACTTTTGATTACGTCTAAGTAAATACAAAGAAACTTAGGACTTGTTATCAACACATTTGATTTAAAATGTACTTAGCAAATCCATTTTTCTGACTTGAAACACAATAGGTGCCGCATTAACATGTATGGGGAAGGAATGTTATTTCATCTAAATGCATGTATTAATAATTTCTTAAAAGTTTTTATTGTAGGCATACTTTGTAGCTTTGAGATACCGCCATTCAACCAGACGAAGCCTAATATTGTAATTTTCTTTTATTCTATTATTTTCATTAAAATATTTCTTAGACGGTATTATATTATTTTCACAGTTTTATGCGCTCTTTCATTTTCGTTACATACTTCTGCGAGCATCTGAAGATTTTTAAATACTTTCAGAAATAATTAAATCTTTTTGAAAAATTTTGTGGAATAAATAAGTAACGATAGTTCGATAATTCTGATCGGTTCTGACAACATTTAGCTATAGTTTATAAAGTTTTATTTAAATAAATTATTCCGTAATATTATTTTTAGTCTACAAAAGAAAAGAAGACATGATTTACCTCGTACGCCTCTGTAGTCAGTTCTAAATGGATGGAAGACACATGCTAGTGCGGTGTGTAGGCGATAAAATTAGAATATTAGTTGCCCCTTTTCTTGTTTTTGTATACTAAACTTAATACACCAGTTGTCACAGGCGTCAGTAAATGAAACATTATGATGCTTCTATTATAATAGTAATATTTTTCAGTATTTTATTAAACATTAAAATGCATACATAATTCTTTGCTGAGATATTTTGTGTCATTTATTATATATATCTTTTCTCAGAAGAATATTCCAAAATAATACATATAAATTTTGATATTTGTTCTCTATTACAAACAAAAACAATAGGAATAAATGCGATTTTAATCCAAATAAGCAATTTATCTTTAGGTAGGCTAATTAAATAATGAAATTGCCAGATTACATAGTTTGAAATACAATATAAAAATTACCACTAAGTTAAAGTAGAATTCCAATTATCCTTAAATGTAATAATACTTTCAAAAAGGAACTCAAATCTTGGCATAAACTAATTTTTAAAATTAATAATTTAAACATCAAATATATTGTCCATCTACATTCAATTGTCCAGTTCGAAATAACTTAATAAAACGGAAAAAAACAACGAGTTCCTTTTACAATATCACACCTTTTGGAAGGTGATTTGTTCAAGTATTTACGCCTTCATTTTACCTAAAGTGACTTTAGTTATTGTGTAAAAGATACTAATTTTTTAAATAACCTTAATATTCCAAAATCTACAATACACAATACTTAATAGGTATTTTTTAGTAAATAAAAACTGTTTTGTTTAGAATCAACAACAACTAAAAAATAATAATGATTATTAGGAACACAAAAAAAATTGACCTAACTAATAAAAAAAGTTGTTTTTGCATAATGGTTTAAAGCGTTTTCCAAAAACTTTTAATGGGATTAAATGGTTTAGTTTCTCGAAACTATCATAAGCTTTTCTCGTCTTAATGTGCTAGTATATCGTATACTGTAATTAGTTTTAGGTACTTTAATAAATAAAATTAAAATAGATATTTAAAACTGCGTATTTCTAAATTACGCTCTCACTATCTATTCTATGGTAGATGTTTTGTCAATTCTGTAAATAAATTATATGTAGATATAATTAATATATATAAGATAAAATACCACATTGATCTGTTCGTAATTTTTACTAAATATTTATTTTACGTGGTCGGATATCCGCCATGATAATAATTACAAGTAAATAAACAAAATATATATTATTTATATTTGAATATTAATTCGGTAATACTTTATCACTAGAAACAATAACAATATTTTAAAAGTTTGCATCTTACTCGTATATTCTAACCTGCTGAACAAAATAATAAAAATATGCAAGGTTTAATACAGTTTTCGGCTTTCTTCTAGCTAATCTAAAGGGTTCAGATATTTATATAATTTAATTAAAAATTGCCTCATAAAAATTTGCATTCAAAATCATTCTAAAGAGATATATCCACATAATAAAATTAATTTACTTAATCCATTTTTTTTACCTTTTAAATTATAAATACTTTTCTATTTAATTTTTTTTTTGATGACGTCATCACGCTCACAGTGATGACGTCAAAAATAAAAAGCTGATCTGAGGAAGCCCATTGAAAAATAAAAATCGACGGGTTTCAGGATTTTCCTCTAAAATCGCCAATTTACGAAATAATGAATTTATTGCTTTCATTTGGACCATACTGTATATTTTATAATGAAAAATTATTGGAAAGGTTAATGGGAGTTCTTATTTTTTTAATTAATTTAATTGCAATAATGTATAGTTTCATGGTTTCCTTATAGGGTTAACAATATCTTATGCTTAAATTTAAAGAATATTATTGTTCAATTTACTGTTACAACTTACCCAGTACGTTTAGTAATGAGAAAATAATGGAAATAACTGTATATTATATTTTTTTGTCATAAATAATTTTTTATGACTTTTATTTAAAGGTTTTAAACATAAAATATTCTAACTGGAAGGAATAACTCACGTTTTTTGCAGATATAGTGCTTAATGTATCATAACGAACAGACCATACATTTCCTTTTTTTAAAATTAAATTTAGTTTAGATTTACATTATGTCGATTCTCTGAAACCAAAACCCACTATCTTATCTTGAGATCAATTCACATTTTTTTGATCAACTTTATTTATATTAAAAAGTCCCTCATTCATAGAAAACCTAGAATATGCTCTCTAAAGATAAAGGTTTCTTGGGCATTAGAACTTTTTTGTAAAATTATATTTCATTAAGACTAGGTAAAGATTGTATCGAATTATCACTTAGTTAAAATCTAAATTTTTAATGCAAGTTATTTTCAAAATTTAATTAATTTATATTTATTAAGTAAAAAGAAAATGAATCGGTGAACTAACTACAAGCAAGCATTATAAGGTGAGGTTGACGACAATAACAATAAATAACTTTTCCATATATATTTCTAATGGTATAAAAAATAAACACCCTCAAAAAAGCACTAAAGAATCGACATTGAAAATAAATTTCCACAAATACTTTAAAACATCTATTATTAAAAAGAATGTTAAAGTAAATGTTCTATAATATAGTGAACGAAATGTGTTTCAAAGTGACATGAAATGCATTGCCTCTCGATATATCATGTCAATCGTATAAAATATACATGCAAGTATAAAATAATGGAATGTTGGAATTTCTCGTTACATAGAATAAAGCGAATTCCATTTTATAAATTTACATAATTTTAGAAATGCATAAATTATATCATTTTATATTTTAATGAGATATTAATAGAAGCTTCACCTCTTAATTAAAAATTACATTTTCGTATTGACCAAAAAAAATGCTTCATTCGTTTTAAAAAATTATAATAATGTAACTAATAATAAAAAATATATATCTACATTTCCAATAAAATATAAAAGAACAAGCTATCTAAATTACATAAATAATTAAAAGCAATTATTTTACATTATATTTTATTATATTATTATATTTTATACCCTTTACTCCGCTTTTAACTTTTGAATGAATGAAATTTTTCAGAGTCGAATAAATATAAATTCAAATTATAAATATGTAAATAACAAATTAATAATGTTTAATTATAATTTAAAATTTGCTAATCTCAAGAAATATTTTTTATCTACACGTTTTAGGTTAAATCATCAAATTTTGGTTTTCCAGCTGTAATATGGATAATTAGTAATGATCTTGAGAAACAATCTATTTTTCTTTGCAGGTCTTTTGTATTTGATTTATTTATGATAAACTTGATAATTTGATTATATCAAAACCACCCATTTCCGATATAAAGTTGTATAAGAACAAAGATTTGGAAATTTTGTCAATTAAACAGTTTTAATACCTTGTAAAGGACTACTTTAGTATTTATCTGCATAAAGTAAACAACTTCCAATTCTAATTTAAATCTCAATAAAATTTCTAATTAATAAAATAACATCCTTTAAGTTTCCAGAAATGTTGAAGAAAATTTAATTTTCTTTCGACTAAGGACTAACGTTTTTTAATCAAAATGGCCCCTTCCAGAAAAAAGTGTTTCAAGATCGACGAAATATTTTCCTTTGATAAATTATTTTCAATGTTAAAAGAATAATGTCTTTTTAGTTTTGATAAAGGTTTTAGTTTTTTCGATAAGTGAAAAAAAATTTCAAATAAAACAATAGCAAACAGCCCCTTCGAATAGAATTTGTTTAAATCTGATGTTGCCCGCACCTGTAATGAAGAAGAATATTTATCTTTAAAGATTTTGATTATGCTTATTTCAAGTAATTTTATACAACTTCCAATATTTAATATAAAATAAGATTACTATTTCGATTATTTCTTTTACAGACAGAGGTCATTAATGTATAGGTACATATTTCGAATGTAATAAATGAATCAAAATAACTATTTATGTAACAAATGTGTGTAAAGTGAAACTTATTTCACGGATTTTGTAGCCACAATTAAATGAAAATATGTTTTTCTACTGCCGTGGTAGCAACTTACAAACTTAAATTATTTGCAATTTCTTCCACAAATTTAAACTTGTAAATTAACTGTTAAGTGGCTCCTGTTTGTCATAAATATCTAATACTATAATCAAATTATTTAAGTAATACTTCTCTTAAGTTTAATAGCATCAATGAAATACTGCTATCAGGTACTCACTTATAATTTGCTAAGTATTTACTTTTACATACAATATTCGCAAATTATTAATTATTTGTAGATAAAATATAATTTAGTACAAAAACTACATAAGTACATACAATCAACCTTACATTATATCAATCTTCAATAAAGAGTATTGTCAAGTGGGTAGTATGAGTATGGTCATTGATCTCGTCTTATTTCCATATTCAAACATTAATAACATTGAACAGTTTATCCTGTCGAATCCTAAGCGGTAGTTTTACATACAATATTTTTCCATCTTCATCTACATTATTACAATAGTTAAACTTTACCGGAAGAAAATAAGATGGCAGTAGATTAATGACTTTGTTAAGCGTGGTCACGAATTTTGATATTTAATATATTTAATTTCTACTACTTGTTTATCAATATATCTATAGCTTTCTATATTGTTAAAGTAAAAATAGTTGTTACAAACCTCTAGGCATGACTGCTATTTAATTATTCATGTTCAAGACAAGCCAAATAAATCATATAGAGAAAAATCTATTATTCCTCTATTTAAATATGGAGATAATATGTTTTCGAAGAATTATAGTGGAATTTTACAAAACACGAGTGACTAGTATTACTTATATAATTAGGTTTAAATAGTAGGAAACTTTTCGGGACAATACTATACAAGGTTAGAATGGAAAAAATGAAATTATTGTCTGATACTGTGTTCCTGAACACACTAATGCGTTACCCTGTGTGTAGTTACCTTGCAAAATATAGTCTGTGAGCTGTGATGAAATTTTTTGACAGCGTCACTTCCAATATATTGACAAATATAGTTTACTGCTTTTCTGCAAATAAACTTTAAAAAGGTTCAATTTGTGTGATAAAGTTTTATATTTGTTCATGCATTTTCTATAATTTAGTCGTAAATAATACCTAAATTATAAATACATTTTTTTAAATATTTATATCTGTAGGCATAAAAATGTAACATTAACACGTAAAATGACAATTCATTTTACTTAAAGTGGTTATATCAGTTTATACAAATCTTCTTATTTTCTATATGTAGAATTTTAAATATATATATATATAGGTGAATATCGGTTTCCTTAAAATGATCTGGAATATTATTCCCATATAAGCTGTCAAAAAGGATCGGTGTTTTGGAAGTTTTATTAAAAATCAATTTGTCAATTTCCCGTATTCGCTTAATTTACTTGATTGAATTTTATTAGGTCGAGAGCTTTTGGCAGCATGTGGAGTTGATATAAATTTATACGATTTATCAAATAATACTCAACCTTTTCAAAGTTTCAGGAAGGTTTATATCAAATTATATTTTATTATTTTAAGGTTATTGTAACCTGATAAACCAGTTGGTTTAACCTTTTATTTGTTATCGTTTCCATAGTCATGGACATAAATATATTATGCAATCCGTTATTATATAAACAATGAATATTATTGTTATTAAAATGTATACACCAAAATTCCAAATTTGGGAGCATAAAAAAGTTCAAGTGGATTATTTTTACAGTGAAACAATAAACGTGACTTTTTCGAATTACCCATTTAATTTATAACATTCAATGCAAACTAAATAATTCATTATCCACATTTTCTTTTATATAAAAGAATTTACTTTTCAAAAATCTTCCCGCTACACCGACAAATTTTTCATATGAATTATCAGTAAATAAAAATAAAACACATACATTCATTTTGGGTTAAGTTGATTATAATTATAGGAACACTGTAATATATTCTATTGTGTTATTCACAAACCTTTAAATTTTGAAGTCAAATCATGGGATTCATCAGGTAGTGGTTCTTACTTCTAGAAACGTTTAACAATTGTCAAAATACGAACAAAAACGGTTAGCAGCGCTTTAAATGAGATTCTTTTCTAAATCAAGAAAAAAATATGTATACTCTGCCCGTTTTTAAAACATTTTTTGATTTTATAAAGCGTGTTTGCTACATTTTGGTTGTAATAACTTTTATATTGTATTTTATTTTATTATGTCTGTACAAAACCATATTTAGAAAACAATGTCCTACAAAGCCATTATTGTGATGTTTTATTGTTTTCTCACCAGATCTTCAAAAAGACTAGAACGATATCATAGTCATCAGTGAATCTATGAAATCTCATACTATTAATATAAATATTAGCAAAAATTCATTTTTAATGAGGTGATTATTACATTTACATTTATTATATTTTTAACTCCCTCCCCCACAGAAATGAAAGATGCTCCAACACTGAAAAAGTTTAAAAAATTATATTTGATAGGTTTAAGAAATTAACTTAGTGAATATTTTTTTAGTGCTTTTTATAGCAAAACTTGCTAAATAAAAGTCATTTAATTATTATTTAAAACTGGATTGTTTACAATAAATAATAAATATTGTTTATTTCATACTATTCGCCATTTCTTTTCTATGAAATTTTCATGAAGCCGTTTCCTTTTTTTTTATTGAGGGTTTTTCCTTCTATTTTTTGATTTCTAGCCAACTAGCAGGTATTATAAACTTAGAAGATATTGTACACATATTGAGAATATTCATGTTTTACTATTTATATATTTTTTTAAAAACCAACCATTTTAATTGGATTTTACAAAAAAAAAACAGATTTTGAATATTTAACAGCCAACCCTGCAAGTTATTTAAATATACTTAAAGCCATTATATTATTTGCTTGAAACGGCTATATTTATCCACTTGAAATAAGTACTTAAGAGGCATACAATTTGTTTAAGCCTTCTAGAAAATGCTATGGTTTATTTTAAGAAAACTTTTTGCGTGTACAAATAACGTGAGTAAGAATAATTTAATTATTCATTATCCTAAAAGCAGGACTCACTAGCTTGAAATATGTTAATTTTGAACTCATGTAGGTACACGAATATACATACCTATTTATATAAAATATAACTGTAATGTAATTACCAAGTTGGGATTTATTTCCACTTATAAATACATACTTAATATTAAATGAAATAATTTGCAAGTAGCCCAGCTTATATCAATTAAAAACTTACTGAATCGTCGGAATAATTAGAACCACTGTCATCGTCATCGGTTCCCTTTTTGGCCATTTTAGAAGAGCGCCTTATCCAAGACATTATACGAAAACTAACACAGAAATTCACTAAAACTATTGACAAAACAAATCGTCACAAATGATTCGGGAGAGAAAAACGGAAGACACCAAATAGAAATCTAAACGGGAGGGATTTCGAAGGGCACGAAAACGCATCCTCTCACGCGGCTTTCGTTAATGTCGATGTCGGAATTCAGAATTTGTTTGGCCGCGGTGCATTGGACGTACGAAATTCGAAGAGACTGAACTTGATGCATACAGAGAGCATACAGAGAGCGCACAGGCACAGGCACAGGCAAAGGCACAGGCACATGCACAAGCACAAACAGCCACACTATGCACGGTTCAAGAACAGTATACCACCAGACATGAGAGTAATGAAACTGAATCAGTCACCATGGACGTGCCGAAGTTCTCTGTTCATGAGATTAGACAGCGGCGTCACCTTTACTACAAATTATACAGGGTGTGTAAGCAAAAATTAAAGGCTGAATGCGACGGCAGGTCGGTTCAATACGGAAATAGCTATGAAAAAAGAAGTTTTTATGCAAAAAGATTATTTTATTGGATTTCGAAGTATTGATCTTGATATTCTAACCACTTTTTTATACGTTCAAACTAGCCACCTTTTCCATTCAGAATTTAGTAGGTATGCTTAAAATGTGTGCTTTGAACGCTTTTACGGCTTCTTCAGAACAGGAAAAACGTTGACCACGCATTTAATTTCTAATTGAAGGAAACGTAAAAAAGTTACTTTGCAAAATCAGGACTGTAGGACGGGGGATCGATCACTAATTCGACGTTTATATCATGATGAAAAATGATTGCACATTTACGATTTATTTTTCGCCACTGATCAAATACTTCCGGCAAACAAAATGTTGTAGGCGAACCGAACAGGCCGACGGCTTGATAATAATTTTTTCTTATTTTTGATTGTTTTCCTCTTTGCTTCGCCAATTTTTTACTCGCAATTCTCCCAAGTCTTTCTCCACCATTTGCAACCACTTCACTCGAGGTCTTCCTCTTTTTCTTCTTACAGTAATTCCAACTATCAAAATTTGTTTTATTGATCTTTATTATTTATCAATCTCGACACCTCATAATTTGTGGCTATATGAGTATGCAAATGGAATAAACCGAAATCAGAAAAGTGTGCAAAGATGCCTGAATCTCATCGTATCTCTTCTTCAATCATTCTACACCTAAAAACAATATTTTCAGCAACATCTTTTATTGAGGCAAAACCCGATCAAATTTAAATTCTTGAACTAGCGTCTTTGTTGACGGTGCTTCACTCCAGATGCCAAAATTGAACGTTCCATACATTATTGTGTTAAACAACAAGAAAATCATAATAAATAACAGCGTGCAAGTTTTGTTAATTCCATTTTTTTAATTTTAATTTATACGAGGGTCCCTCATAGAATCATTTATAAAGTCAAGTGAAATTATACTTTATTCTTTCAAAAATACATGATTTTTGTAAACAAAATAAAAAAGAATCTAAAATAGAAGAAGATTTACAAAGTTAAAACAATAAAAAGGCTAATAATTAGTTTTCAAATGAAGTGTCACAATTTGAAATATAAAATCATAAGTAAAGCAAAGAATAATTATATTGCTGAATTACACGTTAAATTAATTACCTTTTCAATGATGTTTTATACTTAGTACTTTCCTTATTTAAATAAGGGGAAGAGGGGGTAAGATACGTATGACAGTGGAGAATGTTAGAAAAATGTCCCCATTCATGTCGTGTTTTTTGTTTTTCATAAATTTATGAAAAATTAAAAGTTATTTCGACTGGCTGCTTTTGAAATTAACACACTGTATATACATATACATAAATATTCAGAGCAAATATTAGATCCTCTACTAAAAATCCACGAGAGCGTAAGTGAACACGCTATGAAAAAGCGAAAATGCATTATAATTTCATCTTCAATATGTTGAAACCTGGGCGTATTGAAGGTGGAAATATCGTTCCAACCAATTCGATAGTAACGTACCGGCGGTTATGATCGTACCTCAAATACAGTGGAGTTCGAGAAAGTAAAGAAAAAAAATGTATTGATAGATTCCTTAAATGTAAAATAATAATATAAAGAAAATAAACAAACTAATCTTTATCGATTTTAGGTAGAGGGTGGGAGAAGGAACGACAGAAAAAAAGACAATAATTTTATGTTATATTCGAAAAATATAGAAATTTAAAATATTTAAAAAATAAATTACGGTACCATTGATTTATTAAAAAAAAAATTATTTAGTGTAATTTAATAGTTTAGTGTAATTTAATAGTTCAGCATAATGAAACTCAGGTTTTAATTCCTAATCTAGTTAAACCATTAAAAATTTATTGAACTGTATTGATAAATATTTTTATGTATAAAAAAAAAGTTGTAAAAGGAATACCCATAATTTTCATAAATGCTTCAACGCAAATTTGATTACATTACGTTAAAGATTAGTTTTTGTAAAAAACTATATATCTAATTATATAATTGTTTTAAAAAAATATTTAGAATATATCCTGCAATTAAAAAAAAAGCTACTGGTGCAAGCCACACTAAATAAATCTGTTAACTCCTATTATATAAAATTTATTTCTTATGTAAATGTGTTACATTTTTCATTTTTAGTTACAAAACTACCTTATTATATATACGTAGTTAGTGGGAAAAATGTTGTAATCGTTCCGCTAGTTGAGTACATTAAAAATTTAAATTGCACTAGTCATGTTACAATCGTAGAGACAAAACCACATTTTAATTGCTAAAGAAACGATGAAAGCGATTTTTAATAACTTAAATAAAAGCACTATCTACGCTAATGATTCTAGTTACTCATAATCAACTATTTGATGAGTTTATAGGAAGTAGTGGGATAAACAATATAAACACCACAACGGAAAACAATATCAAATTATCACTATTCCAAGGCTAATTATTTTATCTATTTTATAAGACTCATTAGGTGGATGTTTTTTACCGCAAATATATATATATAATATTTAATTCGTATTCAGACAAAAATATCCGAAAATGAAATAAGTGCAGTCAACAATTACCAGCCGCCTGCAAGAAAGATCGTTAAAGTTATTGATTAAATAAGCATGCTCGCCGTGTTTAGAAGGCGACAGCCACTGTACATCGAATTATACCTTAAACATCACGCTGAGCGTTCTCCGATAAGTAAACCAATCGATAAGGCTAAATCGAATCTCGAAATATATAGAAGCACTTGAAAACCAAACATTCATAGAGCAACTATAGCTCTATAGACATTCTTGGCGTTAATTTGCGATTTTTTATAGAGTGTTTGAAAATCTAGGTCAATCACAAAAAACATTTGTCAGAACGCAAACTATTGGACAATTGCTCGAAACACAATTGTGATAATTGTCAGAATGGAAAATTAACCTAAAAATGTATTTTTTTAAACATAACTTATTAAATTCTTAAATACTTTCATTTCTATAAGTTATGGTTGGTTATTACCTATCTTTTCGGTACATTCTGTATACTATTATTACTTTCCTACTTTACATTTTATAGGTATGTCCTGTATATTATTCATTTTATCGCTAAAATTTCCATAAGTCGTCTTAAAGTAATCTTTCATTTAAAAAACAAACATAATAAGTAATAATATTCCAACAATTAAGGTTATTTATTTAAGGTCTTCATGGAGACATCTCCATTAGAATTAGATTAGCTAAACTTAACTAAAATGTTAAATTTGGTCAAGATTTAAGCCAACGTGGGAACTTTTCCATTTTACCCAACGTATCTTTAAAAAAATCTAATAAGATGATTTAAAAAGTTGGTAAAGATGTTTCTACTTGTAAAGGGCACGCCATGAAGTTACAGTCCATGTACGAATCTGTTTTACTTTACTTTACTTTTACACCAATAAGTTTTTTACGACGCATGATTGTAAATTAAATAAAACATACAAACTCATAAAAAAACTAAAGTCTTAAATAGTCAAAAATCGTAAAAATTCAACAAATAAACGATTGCAAATCCACAACCACAACTGTCAAACATAAACAAATAAAAAAAATAGCCTTCGGGCTAAATATTCATTATACGCCAGTGCAACTTCTAGTGTGCCCTTTACAAATAAATGGAAGGGATCGTTTGAAAATGATTTAACTTTTAAAGCTCCGATTATTGTCTGCTTTAGCATTTGTTCCTACTGCAGATGTGGTGGATGCAATTGAAAACATTTGCGAGCAAGATGAGTTACCTACAGAAGTTCTGTCAGTTATCATTTATTTTAAAGATATTTTTATAATGATATTGTACAAGAAAGGTTGCCAAAAAAATAATTACATAGAAGGATGGCAACGAGGAATTCAACAGCAGATTTTCTCAAATCACCCAAACTGTTCTAGTTGAAGAAGACGGAGAAGGCTTGGAAGGCTCTTCTACAAGTAAAAAATGTAGAGATTGTGTAGAACGGATTGAAAATCTGGTAAATAATTAAGAGCATACGAACACCAATGAACTCTTACGGGACATAGCACATAATTTGTCGTACTAAAATGAAATAAAACAAATAGTTTATAGTAACAAATTAATTTGTGAATCTTTCATTCTAAATAATATTTTAGATTTTTAGACAGCTAGGTCGAACACATAATAATTAGCAATAAGTATTTAAATACATTTTTCGGTCAACTTTCCTTTCAGGTCATTGTTTTTCGGATAATTTTCCATTCGGTCAACTGTTTTCTGGGAAAACTCTTTCGCGAAATTATTTTGGCGTAATTGTCAGTTTACTTTTTATAAATTTTTAACGTATAAAATGTTATAAACTCTTATTTAGGAATTTAAATAGTTGTAAAAATAAATGAGTGCAAATATATGTATTTTTTTCAGAAAAACGTTCGAAATTCGGTTTCTCAATCCATAATTTGAAAATCCAAACAGCATCAAAATGTCCAATCGGTATATGAAGAGAAGTTTTAAAAATTTTTCGCAATGACCTTAGCTTTTTCAAAACAAACATGAAATTTTTAAACTATATTTTCTATGTTCCCTAAAATATATACTGTGTTCAATGGATCTTAATCCATTATAAGGATATAAGTATACACAAATAAAGCTACTAAAAGCAAATCAGTTTTACATGTTTATTTATGCTGTTAATCGTAGTCACGTATACAATTCTGGTGACTTATGTTGTTGGTAAGTTTAATCGTTTCATAAAACTTGTAATCAGCTTTTTTTATAGCCTATCACTAATGACATTTAGTTTAAATATGAAGTGCTTTGTAGGTCAATATATCCTATATCTTATTAATATGAAAAATCGAAAAAAACGTTTCTTAAGTTAAAGATCTAAACAAATGTTGCTATTATAAATCCGATTATTTAGTATAACAAAATACAAATACTTTATTGATTTATATCTAGAAAGCTTAATTCTTGAATATCGTAAGGTCATTCAGAAATAATCAAAAAGGTATAAAGATTTAACTCCCTTCTGTATAAAATTACGCAAAAAAATATACTGTTTGTCGCAATAAAAATGCATAAATATAAATTCTAGTATTAAAATAGTTGATTGAGTTTAATTTAAATGAGTAGGTTCACATGTATAATTCAATTTTACCTCCATGAACGGTCTTATTATTTATACATTATAACCATCTAATGTGGATCCAATATTCTCTTCAAAACTCAATTCTCCCATTCCCCACGTTTCGTTGTACTTTAAAGTTCGATAGAAATAATGTCTTTCGTCCATTTATATCAATAAGCAAGCAATTTGTCTCTTTCTGTATCACTATTACATTTGTTTGCATCAATAAACAAAGAATTGTAATAAAACATTTAGCATTTCCATATAAGTATTGTATTTTATACTTAATTTACTTTTATTCTCTTTCACTTGATTAAGCTTACCAATAATTAATCCAAAATTGAAATTTTGTTTGACGATTTAGGATATTGTTTACAATTTTGTAAAAAACGTTGTTTATGAAAAGAAAGGAAAGAAGCAAAATCTAGAAACTAATGAGTAACATCCATATATGATCAAAAGAAGATGTAAAATAATTCTATAATAATTTTAAAATATTTCATGAACAATCCCCTTAAATTGCTGTAAAGTGCTCAAAGCTGATAATAACTTCACACCGATATTTAAAAATAATATAATTTTATTGATGTTACCTCGTTTAGTATTGTTTCCCACACTATTACATTAATGGTATACAGGGTGTGACATGCATAACGGAACGGTCTCCTGCGAATAAATGGCACACTTATTAGGTATTCGCATTTTTTTAAAACAGCGTTGTGTATACGAATAGTGGCTATAGTTTAAAAGTATATTGTTATATACGAGGTTTACAAAAGAGGAACGACATGAGGATAACTGCTTCCGGAGGACCGCGTCACTTTATGTGATATTTCTCAACGTTTCACAGTCTCTCATAAGCGGCTTCTTCAGGAGGGGAGGTGTTTACGGTAACTCAACTACTCACCGTAACCAGAGGCGAAATATAAATTAATTGCAAAGTGAGTGGGAATTTATGTGTCACTGGACCATGACAGTTCACAATTTACGACAATTTAGGAGAACAATATATCTTTGGATATAGTTCTTTCTATATTTTTATAACCCGCTTAAACATATCAGTATTATTCAAAACAAAACTACAGAGCAAGGGGCCCTAAACGAACGAACCACAAAGACAAATAATTAAATGTAGTTATGTGTTCCGCTTGTTTTTGTAATTCATTGCACTATTTTTAGAGAATTTAGAAACTTTTATAAATGAATAAATAATAATGATTATTTATTACATTTCGAAATTTTATATTTTTACTATTGTTCAATGATAATTCGTTAACACTCTGTATAAGCTTGTATAAAATCACGCGCCATTGGCCATTACAAACATTCTTGAGATAGTTTGTAGCAAAAATTCGACGGCAGTAATTGGTAAAAAAGGATCCAGAACAGGTATTTCTATTTTTGGTAAGATGCGAAGGTCCATCAATGATTCAAAAACCAAAGAATGCAGGTAGATCCAATCCAGATACCTACAGGGTTCTTGAAAAAGGACAAGTTTGGGAAAATTAGAACTGCACCCACATGCATCAGCCATGTCAATAATCTATTTAACATCTTTATTTATATCGTTTACTATCCAGCATAATTTTATATAATACGGAAAAATATTAATAAATACAGAAAAATAGTTTCAACGATTTAACGAGCATATAATTTAGGCAACATTTTAGGATAGTTCATATATCATGTATTACTTAGCGTTAAAATTTTGGTTATCAACAATAAAAATATTACCTCAAAAATTATATATTGATTCTTAATTATTCTAGTTGCTCTACGTGTTTTAAGTTTTAACATTATACTTATTTAATATTAATAACCATATAATTTTAAATTATTGGCTGATTTATAAGTGTGTACGCCCCTCCCCCTATCATCTCTGATCAATCTACTACTTTTATAATTTCTAAGATTCAAGAGGGTAGTTACTCCGCAGAGAGGTTGAAACTATTATTGATAATAATGTGCTTAATTAGAAATAAAACTAGACCTGTCCGAGGATTCCTGAATATTTTTTCGTAAAATAGTTAATAGGAGGGTTGGACACTAATGAATTACAGTCTATTAATTAAAGGCATATTAAAATATTCGCTCAAAATGTACACGATAGAAGAAATCAGGTTTGTCCTTTCAATCGCACGGTACTGATTAAAATCAGTTAAAACTTATGTCGCATTTTGCCTTAGTTTGGTTGAAATATATTCCTTCTAAATCAAAATAAACTTTATAATTTAATTGCCTTACGCAAAGAGGCACACTAAAATGTAATATACACGTTCGAACACATCAATAACGTCCATTTTCACAAGAATGGTTTTTACAAAAAGACTCTCCACAATTATCTTTATTTTGACGTAAATAAATTTATGTAAATTTGCCAAATTAACTTTGCAAAAGAAAGTGGTGATGTGTGTTAATAAATCTAGGCGCTTATAACTTTAAATAGCTTCATATTACATTTCTTAAAAACTAATTAATATAAAAAATATGGCAACATGAATCGATAAATTTTCTTGCCGCTTCATCTATTAATGAGTGAACTAAAAAAGATGTGGCGTATTAACTAACCAATTTTGAATGGCAAATTTAAACTAACGTTTTTATTATTTAGATAATTTTACAAAAAAAATGTATAATTTTTTTAGGTTAATAATAAATATAAATTCAAATGTTACACGGGAAACGTTGTTCAATAAAAATTATTCAAAATTAAGACAAAATGAAACGCAATGTTTTTAATACAATAAGTATTATTTCTAAAAATTATAAAATATCAACCCCACATTTTAGGTCCGACTAATAAACTACGTAAGCACGTAAGTTGCAATTAATAAACTTCAATAAGGGAACAATGTGTAGATAAAAAATATAAAAATATATGAACACAAAACAAATTGGTAGAATGCGTCCTACCATTATACCTAAGGAGAATGGTAGTTTCCAACATACATGGAAATGTATATAACAATAAATAATGGCAATAATAAAAGGTATAAAATCGTAACTCGTAATTAATTTTACAACGAACATGTAAGTTACTTAAGGAAGTAATTACCTAATAAAAATATTGCCCACATTATTCTAGGCCGCTGATTACGATTTAAATTAGAGGATTCATGACGCAGTTTTGTTAAAAAGCCTTTCGAAACCATTTCTTTAAAATATCAAGCTTTTTCACAAGTCTGGTACACAAAAAAACTTGAACGTGTGAAAAATTTTCATCTAAAATCAGTAGATTTATTCATTGATACTGTTGTGGGGTCCGTATCCGTGACTTCTCTTGAAGGTTTTTGTTGACCCTTTATCTGATTTCGTCGGTGCACTTACACTTTTGTGTCAGCTGTTCTCTTATTCCGTTTATCTTGATGACCAAAGGATGACCCTAAAAGGGTCACCGAAGGGTCAAAAAACCACTTCCTACTACACACTTATACCATATAACCCCATTGCTCCCTTTCATTTGGAATAAATTAATGTCTATCGGACGTCCCTAATCCCTTGATCCTGCAGTATTTCCCAAGTTTTAGATTTAGGACTTTTGTATAAGCCCTTATGAATGTGTTATTATGATGAACGGCGCATGTAAATTACCTCTAGTTTATGGGATAGTATGTTTTTATTACTTGCTTCATTATTGTTGCGATATAGTCAATTGTGGGTTGGTAAATACGAAAAAAGGGGTGCGTTTAGTCCACATCATTTGTAGTTGTTTTAACACGGGCAACACCGCCAACACCGTAAAAAAAAACAATTGCGTAGAAAAGAGAGACATTATTATGTATTATGAGGGTTGAGTTACTTGAGTTGTTCCTTAGTTTATGCAAATGTAAGCGTTTAGGTTTTGAATTGAAATATGTGTTATAAAAAACAATAAATCCTATTGAAGTGATTAGTTATTTCCAAGGTGGTCCTTCATGCCAAACAGGGTGCATTAAATAGATATTCAAATTTGAATGTTTAATTTTTGTTTTAAACAAGTAAGAATTAATCAATGGTTAGACTATAACTTAAATCATGCACAAAAACAGACACTATTAACTTATTTTTGTTTCTTGAATAGATGACAGCCAAAAAAGATTATGACTAATATTTTTGGTAAAAAATAACTAAATAAATATGATATTTTTAATATTATTTTGAATAACAATGCTTGCCCAACCAATTATCCTTATGCAGCCATCAAGTAAAAAATCAATAATTCATCAAGAAAAAGAATGTAAACGCTGTAAGCAGAAATAAATCTACAGGAAAATTAGGAATTCACTATTCATTATATTATTAAAGTATTTATTCGTTCAAATATTAGAAACAGGTAATTTTGCAAAAAGTAATTTCTCGAAAATGTATCAATTTCGGGAATTTAAAGGAAAAATATAGAATTGAAATGTAATTGATTTGATCCAGCCTCTCAAGGTCCTCGAAGTTAATGGATTTTTTTTTTCAAATATAAAAAATCTAAAGACTTTTTTAAATATTATTACGACTTAAACACATTTTTGAGTCGTTTTAACCGGTAAAATATAAATGCATGCAGAGTGTATGGTAAGATCCAATTTGTTTTATAGCATTATATTAATAGAAAACTAATGTAGAAATCTGACAAGAATAATTATTTATTTTGGACTAAGTCCGTGTAAAATTTAAAAAGCTAATATTTTGGATTTTCCTTCAATTATTTATTATTACATTATCTAGTAGCACTTATTAAAAAAGTTAAATATTAAATAAAATACATAATGAATACCTTATAACATTCACTCACATTTTTTTTGGTTTCTGATCAAACAAACTTGTCCTTGGCAACACTTACCTGGAATAAAAAATATTAGAATTAGTCAATTTTAATTTAAAAATCAATTATGCACTTATAAAATATATTTTATTTTTATGGACAACAAATAAATACAGAACTCTAATCGATGGATTAAATTTTATTTCATGTAACACTAAACCGTTAGTTTTTTAGTACACCACTGTTGTGGGTTCACCATATGTATTTCTGAAAGTTTTAGAATAAAAAATATGGTTTTTGTAGAATATTTATTGTTTCCATACTTGGGTATACATTTTCCAATACCAGGAAAGGATATAAATTAAGGAACCCATTGTCTGGGTTCTCGACCCGTTCGGATTTGTGTGGTAGACCATGAGGCGTGATCTTACATTTATAATAGTTTCAGGGTCGGTTTTGTGAATATAAACAGAGTCGGCGAAAGACATAAAGGACTTACTTAAACAGTCACTTCAAACAACTAAATTTTATCCTGCAAACAAGAAAACGACGAATAAATATTAATCTCTATACAATGTTCTGTACGTATGCTCTAAAAGACACCCGATTTACAGTTAAATAAAACCTTTCCATATAATTATTTACCTATATTTATACTACACAGTAAATCGCAATAAAATATGTATATATCATTAGTGATAGTATAATAAAATCAAAACGGTCTCTTTAATAATAATAATAATAAATGTAATTAATTGCAGTTGTCCTCTATTAAAGAGATCAAATTATTCTAAGTAAAAGAGGAAATTTCTACAATATAATTAAAACTCCTTTCTTCAGCAAAAGGAAGGTTCCCAAAGAGATTGAAAGCCGTGTAAGCAAAAAGAAGAAATGCAACGTATAGGAGTGAACTAAATAGCAATTAGAACAGGGTCCAAGTTATAGTTAAAGACTAATATAAAACCAGAGACATAAAGGAAGGAAGAATATTTCCTTTTATTTCGTTTTACCAGCCCTTTTTTTGATTACTTTTTTTCTTTGTTCCAATTCTCATAACTATATATGTTACAACTAGTTACTATTAGTTTGTGATCTATGTACCCATTATTAAAAACGAGTAATGAAAGAAAAAAGGTGCAGAAAAAGACAGAAAAGCTACTTTCCACCCTCTTATTTTCATGTAATGATATTAGCAATTCTATAAAATCTCGAGACTTTTATTTTTGCCTCTTGACTAGTACACGCTATGGTTTATTAGTAGTAGTCAAAGTTGACAAATTTAGTGCAATCTTTATAATTAAATATAATCTCAAGGACGGCTGGAAAGAGTTTATAATAAATAAATTACTTGATTTAATTTTATTTGCGTTACTAGAGTAAAATGTTTTCATGTGCCCGGCGTTAAGTTTTTCTTTTGATAAATCTGAAAGGACTCAATATAAAAATATCTTTATTTTAATACAGAGTAATTTATTAATTCGAGAAAAATGGGTACTCAAACTCAGGGAATATTTTATATATAAAACTAGTTTAGTATTGAAGGGCAAACACAGTAGTGAATAAATATTTTGACCTTAACATTATTTTAAGGTTTAAATATTTATTACCTATTATCAGTGACACAGTTTATACAAATGTACTTAGCTAGTAAATTCCTTCAGATTTATTGGCAGAGAGACAATGATACGATCGATGTCATTGGGCTTTTACAGGTAGAACTGAGGAATGCACTGAAGTTATCAGACAAATTTTGAACATTTATTGAAATAAATACAAAATATTTTAATTAACTTTAATAAATTAGTAATACATTTGAAATACAATAAAAATTAAACAATATGAAAAGATAAATTGTACACTTTATCTTTTCATATTTATTATGGATAATTTCCACAAAGTAAGAGTTGAAACAATTAATTAAACAATAAAAATTATTTTACAGTTATACCACTTATTATTTTCGCAGATTGATATTTTGTAAGAAAAATAGAGAACGGAACTAATATTTAGAAACTGTAACTAATTACAAAAAGCCATTAAACTAATTGTTGTTTAACTGTCTATACGTTAAAAAAAATTAAACACACCAACATTCTTTATATTACGAACTTTATTAAAAATAACCAAAACTAATAGGAACCATATAAATTTATATTCATCCTATCAGTTAAATTATTTTTAATTTTGCTCACCTCCTCCAGTCGAAATATATCCTCCTACCGAGGCAAACCCTCTAGATTCAACATTTTATGTTACTAATAGGATTGATGTGGTATATTGGAAGTTGGGGTCGAAATACCCAAAACTAATGCCTATCAGCCTGATGCCAGATGTGCGATATTTTATTATAACTAACTATCCAATTTACTAGAGAACCAACAACCCGTGAATAAATAGAACATTTGAAGTTGTTCTTAAAAATTGGAACCAATATTTAAATTTCAAGCATTCATTTTAAAAACTTGAAGCAAGATTATAAAACCGAACGTGTAAGTTCATAAGTAGTATCTTTCCAAAATATTTGAACTTTTGTTTTTCAATGTTCATGTAGATTTGTCCACGATTTTTATAAAAACTGAAGATTGATTCATTCGCTGTGGGGAAGTGCTTTGTGTCAGAACTTTTGGTAATCCGTATAGATGAGGTGGATTCGACTAATATTATGTCAGAAGTGTGTTTAGGTTTTAATGATGGAATGGCTTCAAAACACTATTACAATGCTGTATAATTATCAGATTGTATAATTTAAATAGGGACCTCTTAAACTGTCTAAGAGTTCAGAGTCAATTAAATGAGAAAAAATACATTTGCTACAAAAAAATTAATTACCCACGACACGGAATTAATTTTGTTACAACACGACATGGTCGAATTACATTTATTACTGTTTTGTGATTGAATAATAAAAAATAATGGTTAAAATTACAATTCCAAACATATCTATAGTTATGTTAATCTTAATTTAAACAATTCAACATTTCAGATTCTTAAATGGTTATCGAATGCAATAACTATTATTAATAGAAATGTAACAAAGTCAAATTATTTTTCATTTGTTGCGACTGCTTATTTTTTACTATTTTTATCTTAAAGACCTAATTTATTATACCAATAAAAATAAATATTTAGGTATTAAAATATTAACTGTGGTAACACCTTCGGGTAAATAAATAATTAGATGTCTCAAATTTACACGGGGATTGTTTGAATGTATGATAAACGTAGTTGACCCGTTGATTCCATTGCATACCGTGGCATACAAAAATGGTTTAAACTGAATAGAATATAATTGGTTTCGTTCAAAGAAAATAAGTTACTTTTATTTATTGCATATTTAACGAAATAAGAAACTAGCGGACATGTCAAACTTTTCTACACATTATAACGTTTTTTTATGTAATTTTACAAAAAATATATGCAATACTAATCCGTATGGTAAATGTCTAATACGAAAAACAAGTGCGTATCATTTAACTTTCATATATTGAGATTTTCTTTATTGTTTGGATCACTGAAAAATACGCAATAAACTTCATTGCGGCTATATAGCTCTGTTTCAAAAGAAAAAGTTTTCTAGGTTTTTTGAATAACTGGAAACTAATATTTCATTTCACTCATTTTTAAATAGATACTAAGGAATAACTCATCAAACATTGCATATTTTTTTGGGCTTGTCTCTCTGCAGTTGGTCATAAAATATATATTATAAAAAACGTATTAGCATCACAGATGTACGAATACGAAATATAATATATTTAAAAGAGAAAAATATAAAATGAATGTTACACGTGAATTTGTAAATATGTGATGGTCTAAGTGAAGCAAATCATTAATTTTTAAAACTAATACCTTAGGGCTTATTTTAAATATACTGAAGTGGGACTAATGCATTGACATTTCTCAATCTCACGATAAGTCACATGACGATCTTTCGATAGCATTTCACACACAGCTTCGGCGTTTTCTGAAACAACAGCGGATTTTGGACATCTCTCACAAAATTCGCTCTGGAGGCAACGACGTTTGTGAATAGATTCGGAATTTTCACGATTTCGTTTCATTTTCAAACTATCTAATGTTGGTGTCAGATTTAACGTATTCAAATTAGTGTTGCCATATGTCAAAACTTTTCTAGTCCACTACGTATATTCATTATTTATAAATTTTACAAAAAATATATGCAATACTAATCCGTATGGTAAATGTCTAATACGAAAAATAAGTACGTATCATTTAACTTTCATATATTGAGATTTTCTTTATTGTTTGGATCACTGAAAAATACGCAATAAACTTCATTGCGGCTATATAGCTCTGTTTCAAAAGAAAAAGTTTTCTAGGTTTTTTGAATAACTGGAAACTAATATTTCATTTCACTCATTTTTAAATAGATACTAAGGAATAACTCATCTGGATGGTGTTTTAAAAAAACAAAACTTATACTCCCTCCCAAAAAATTGGTAATGTAGGTCCAATGTGGATTTTTCAATTTTGTATCTAGATTTTTATATTTTGTCATATATCAAGTATAAAAATATTTTCGAAAAAATACTAGAGAATTCAACCAATTTACGGTAGAGCACATAAAAATGAACCCAAACAACACATTTTGTGTTCACATTTTTATGTATAAATTTTCACAATCAGTTCTTTTGACCATACTTGCAGTACGTTTATAGAAGACTGACATATATCTGTAGAGCTTGAAATCCGAATTTCAAGTATATTGTCATAGAACAAACATTTATAATACTATTGATAGTGTCCGGTACGCTTAATGCTGAACAATGCCTTTAAATGTCCAATATCAAGTTTAGTTTAATTCTGCATTTCAATCAATTTAAAACTCTATAATTATCAACTTACCAACTGTTGAAATTTCTAACATAATCAGCAAATGTGAATAATTATGTAGGAGAATCTCAGTAGTTTCACGAGTATATTAAATATATAATAATTTCCAAAAACTAAATATGTTTTAATTTATAAGCAAATTCCAGTCCAATTAGCTATAAACTGCATAGAAATATTTTAAATATACGAGTAGTTTATTTCGGCAACTACAGGTAACTTATTCATAGAAAAATTAGAGCAAACTTAAACTTTTTAAAATAAAAAAGCTATGTAGATAAACTAGAAAATATTCACAAAGTATTTGACAAGTTTCAACTAAAATTACAATTTACATTTGAAAAGAAGAGTAAAATTTTATGAAGTATTTAGAAGCCATGCTGAGAATATTAGCAAGACCAAAAGCGTTTTACCAAAAATATATCCCAATCATTTTAATTCTGAAGCATCGAGTATCTATAAAAAAGAGAGGTTTATAAAAATGTAAAAATATACGGGGTGTTTCATTTAAAAAAACAAAATTTTTATCAGGCACTGCGCTCCTGAACAGACTGTATATTTGGGGCTAATTTTAAAATGTGATTCTCAAGACTGCCTGCACTTTTTGTAAATAACTTTTTTTGATATCTCCTTTAATAACAGATATATCGTACTTCGACGCACTAATGCCGCACCTTGTATATTGGCCAAATATTTGCAAACGAGCTGTTCAAATATATTAACAAAGTCAACTTGAAAAGAATTCATCTTCTATTACCTCCTGTACAAAAATCAATTTATGCGACTGAAGTTGTGTGTTGTGGCGACTCCTTAAGTTAGTTGTATCACTAGCGTATTTTCTTGCATGGGCAATTTACAATGAACTTAATAATATGCTAAAGAATTTCAAAATTTCACCCTGTACTTATTTATTTTGACTGTAAATCTTATGGAGTATTAAAACATAGAAATTAGCGCTGATTATGGAGCTTTTAAAAATACACGATAGTACATGATATTTCATTGAAAAACTTTGTATCTACCGGGTGTGTTGGACTTACATGAATCATTTACGACAACTTACTTTCATTTCGGGATTTTCGGCAGGGTGTTTCTTAAGGTCGATTCATACACATCAATGAGGTGTCAGCGCCGTTATCCAACCGGCAAATTGAAAATGATTGTTTTAGGCATTTTAAATGGTTGTGTTCATACTGGTATGGCTCGTAACAGTTCCGTATAGACAGTGCTCCATCCGTCACCGTACAGGGATTTTTATATTTCCCCTCGACGATATTTTTTTGTTGTCAAGGCCGTGATATATTCTGTTTCTCAGCATTTCCATGCTGATGTACTCATATCCGTTGTTTCTTTACTGCTCGTTCTTCCTCTTCTTCATCCAAAACCAGAGTAATCATCAAAAGTTCGTCCTCCTAGAACATTCTCATGTGGGATACTGAAATGTACTGACAAGTCACGGAACGAACACTGTTATGTATTCACACATGTCACAGTGAAATCAAGGTCTGAACAAATACGGAACTGTCACGGCACTAACATGTCACTGTCATGTATGAATCGATCTTTAGTCTTATTTTAATGTATTTTAATTTCCCTTAAATAATTTGTCCAATGCCTGTATAATTATAACACATTCCCATCAGTTGGCCTTTACTTTCCATGGGAGGTCTACTGTCAAAAAAAAATCCTTCCCGACAATTTTTTTTTATTTTGTTTTTGATTTTAAGATTTTATTACAACAAAGAATTCATCTCTTTGTTATAAGGTCAATTTGTTATACTTTAGGTACGATCTGGCAATAGTTTCCATACAACAACTGATGCTTTAATATAAATATATAAATTTTGTCAGTAATAGTAAAAATTGTTGATTGTAACTATTTTCCTCTTCATTCAACTAAGAATAAATTGTTTAATTATTAGTGTAGTAAAAAACATTTTTATGAATCCTATATTTTTAGTCAGCAATACTTGAATGTAAGTTAGTTATCAATCAATTTTACTTATGAATAGGATAAAAATTATATTGTACTAATAAAAAATGTATGTGACATGTTCATAAAAGTATGAGTTAGAGGCAGATTATTAATGTGGTACTAAATTATCAGCTCTTAACAAGTGCATTAAATTTAATAGTGAACAAATTCGTATTCTTTATTTCAAAAAGATGATAATTTATTCATCATGTTATAAATTTTCTTTCTTTCGTTAATGATGTAAAACAACTTGTTAGTCTAACAAAACTCTGGCATATAAATCAGGAAATAATGTAATTTCAAACTTTTCGATTAACAACGTCCATACTATACAATGGAACTACGTTATTGTCTACCCTCTATTCATTATCTAACTTTATTTTGTATGACTCATGAATCAAAGTGTTTCCCTAGATGGGAAAACTATGACGTGGTGACAGTTGCTTTCTGCTCGAAGGGTATTTGTTCCCCTTGTTTTCGAGTCGGAGAAGAACTTTAGCTGTTTACATAAAAGAACAGGAGGTAGTTATTGTTTGAATTATCAAGTTTGAGCAGACGAGAGAAGATCAAACATTGCATATTTTTTTGAGCTTGTCTCTCTGCAGTTGGTCATAAAATATATATTATAAAAAACGTATTAGCATCACAGATGTACGAATACGAAATATAATATATTTAAAAGAGAAAAATATAAAATGAATGTTACACGTGAATTTGTAAATATGTGATGGTCTAAGTGAAGCAAATCATTAATTAATAAAACTAACACCTTAGGGCTTATTTTAAATATACTGAAGTGGGACTAATGCATGGACATTTCTCAATCTCACGATAAGTCACATGACGATCTTTCGATAGCATTTCACGCACACCTTCGGCGTTTTCTGAAACAACAGCCGATTTTGGACATCTCTCACAAAATTCGCTCTGGAGGCAACGACGTTTGTGAATAGATTGGGAATTTTCACGAATTCGTTTCATTTTCAAACTAATTTCAAACTATCTAATGTTGGTGTCAGATTTAACGTATTCAAATTAGTGTTGCCATATGTCAAAACTTTTCTAGTCCACTACGTATATTCATTATTTATAAATTTGGCTGTGGTCACAATGCATTCATTTTTTTTCAGTATTTCGAGTCATCCCTGTCATAGTTCATAAGCGTCATTTGTTTAATCATACTTTTTACATTCGATTTTTTAATCTTACACGTCTTAAAACAATTTTTAAATGATCGAACATCAAATCCATGATTCTAGAAAAACAATAAAATCAATTATCCTTTCTTTAATATAATATGAAAATCCAAGAAATAGTAACCTTTCGGCGTCTCATAGACCACCATTGGCGAATTGCGTTAGAGTATATCAAGTTACTTACCTCAAAGTTTCTGAACTAGATAACAAAATCAGAAAAAAACGTATAACAACTTATTCAACATATAATGATGTTAATAGAATGAAATTGTTCATTGAAAGACAATGGGTCTTAATGACAACGCAAAGGTTAAAATTTACATCTTAACTATTTCCCCCTAAAAAATGTTACTTAATATCCATTTAATTTGAGTTATATAATATTGTGATTGAAAAAACTTGTTAGAAAAAGATATAGAATTAATGATCGAATAATCACCAACAAATTTAAGTATGTGTGTAACTCTTAAATTAAAATATAATGTTTCTTAATTGATATTTGAAGTCTTTTATTTCTTTTTAGATTTTAAATTACATTCATTTATAAGATTGAGACAGTCGTCAAATTAATTTGGGCGAAGGAAGAAAAAATTTCATATGCTACGCCGAGCTTTCGGAATTTTTATATATTTAGTATATATTTAGTCTTTTAAATTAATCTAAAAGTAAAGATATTATGATTTTGATATTCTATATCAAATAATAATAAACTACTTCATTATATTATTTAAAATATAGTACTTCAATTCTTGTTATCTGTTATGATTTTGAAGCGAACAAAGTCCAATATCGTTTTATAGGCCATAATTCTTTTCACATAGAAAGGCGTTTAGTTGGTGAGGCGCCATATAAGAAATGAGATTATTAATCAACGTGGTAGCGTAGTCGCGTACCATGTTTTATAGATGATATGGTGAATGAAGGATTTGTAACATTGATTTAAAAAGTTACTAGTTTCGACAACGAGGTTAGAGAAAACAATCAAAGCTTTATGAGCATGGACGTTCCAGTTTTATAGTACAATGCAATGGCAATAAATTCAGGTTTACTTTTATGATTATTACTACTAGTATTGTAAATTGTTACATTAACCACATGACCATCAGCATTAAAAGTAAAGAGTATTACCGTTAATTCTCCAGGTGGAAATGGGATTTTTGTTGAGTCCGAGAACGTTATTGCTCCAAGGCGAATGCATAACTTGTGTCCCACGTCAAAATGCAGATGAACTATGTTTATTATTATGTATATGTATTTTATACAATTTATTAAAAACATAGTTTAAAATGTTTATAATATATAGGAAAAACGCCCTTTCGGCTGTGAAATTTAGTAAACAAAACACAATGAGAAAGCTTCGTGAAAAAAAATTAATCGGAAATGATCGAAAGGTGAACATAAACTAAAACTTCTAAAATTTAATTTATACTTTTTTTAAATATGAGAAGATAAATAATACTTATCCGAATTTCTACAGTCTTCCAAAGCATTGTAATATCATATTCAAGTCTACTTAGGTTTCGGTTTTTTGACATACCATTTTCCAGACAGAAATAAGTTTAACAGATTTTTTAAAACGGTAATAATTTCATGTCATAAACCTGACAACCATCATTATTAAGCAATATTCTTCTTTTTCTAAAAATATATTTGGTTAGTATTGTTGACTTCAAAATGTGATCTAAGATAATTGAACTTCCCAGGTTTAGTTGTTCATTCAATACTGTATTTTGAGGATATTTTAGGTGTTTTTTTATTTCATATTCCTTCAAAAAATCAAGTTCTTCTTTTTTTTCACTTATATGAAGTATTTCCACTCTTGTTTCCATTGTGTTATTAATATTAATTGTAGGTTTGTGTTTAGTGTCAATGAGGTATTTTGCGTAATATGACTTATCTGGTTGTTTTAATCTAAAAGCTCGTAAGTGTTCACAGTAGCGTACGTTAAAATTTCTTGTCTGGTCAAGATATATGGCATTATAATCCGGACAATTTAGTTTGTAAATATCCAATTTTGAAAATTTATTAATTTTAGGTTTAACATTTAATAAATTTTTTTTTTATTGACTATTAAATTTACAATCTACTTCTTAAAAAGTATTAAGTAAATGTGTTGAGTGAGTAGGCTTGGAAGAAGAACACCCAGTGGCGTTTCTCCTTATCGTTTATTTCTTTGGTGGTGGGCTAATGGATTAAGTCTTCTGGCCATGTTTTCTGTAGTCTTCTCACATCAGGCCCGTTGTTATATAGTTCAATTAGGAGGTTGTCGTGGTTTATGGTTCAGTTCTTATATGTATTTGCTAGTTTTTGTATATATATAATAATATAATATGTCTAGAAGCCGAAATATTATTGACAAAAACAAAACAAACGGTGATCTAAGATAATTGAACTTCCTAGGTTTAGTTGTTCATTCAATACTATATATTGAGGATATTTTAGGTGTTTCTTAATTTCATATTGCTCCAAAAAAATAAAGTTTTTCTTTTTTGTCACTGATATGAAGTATTTCCACTCTTGTTTCCATTGTGTTATTAATATTAATTGTAGGTTTGTGTTTAGTGTCAATGAGGTATTTTGCGTAATATGACTTATCTGGTTGTTTTAATCTAAAAGCTCGTAAGTGTTCACAGTAGCGTACGTTAAAATTTCTTGTCTGGTCAAGATATATGGCATTATAATCCGGACAATTTAGTTTGTAAATATCCAATTTTGAAAATTTATTAATTTTAGGTTTAACATTTAATAAATTTTTTTTTTATTGACTATTAAATTTACAATCTACTTCTTAAAAAGTATTAAGTAAATGTGTTGAGTGAGTAGGCTTGGAAGAAGAACACCCAGTGGCGTTTCTCCTTATCGTTTATTTCTTTGGTGGTGGGCTAATGGATTAAGTCTTCTGGCCATGTTTTCTGTAGTCTTCTCACATCAGGCCCGTTGTTATATAGTTGTTCAATTAGGAGGTTGTCGTGGTTTATGGTTCAGTTCTTATATGTATTTGCTAGTTTTTGTATATATATAATAATATAATATGTCTAGAAGCCGAAATATTATTGACAAAAACAAAACAAACGGTGATCTAAGATAATTGAACTTCCTAGGTTTAGTTGTTCATTCAATACTATATATTGAGGATATTTTAGGTGTTTCTTAATTTCATATTGCTCCAAAAAAATAAAGTTTTTCTTTTTTGTCACTGATATGAAGTACTTCCATTGTTGCTTCCATTGTGTTATTAAGTGTCTTTGGTGTCAATGAGGTGTTTTGGGTAATGTGACTTATCTGGTTGTTTTAATCTATACGCTCGTAAGTGTTCACGGTACCGCATGTTTAAATTTCTTAAGGTCTGGCCAAGATAGATGGCGTTAGAATCCGGACAATTTAGTTTGTAAATACCCGATTTTGAAAATTTATTAATTTAAGGTTTTACATTTAATAAAAATGAATCTACATTATTTCTTACTTTAAAAGATATTGTAGAAGATGTTGTACGAGACATAATTTTTTATATTTTATTTGAAATATCTCCAAACTATGTAATCGTTCCATATGACCCGTCATCTTTAGGTTGTTTCGGAAAGATCAGGTTAACGGCAACCTTTTCTTCCTTTTTATTAATCAACCTATTCATTAGATGATAATGGATAATAATTTCACATTTTCATCATTGACAATTTCAAAATATTAATTGATCCTCTTTTTTTTAATAGACAAGTTTCGACAATAATTTATTTTTATGGGTGCCTAAATATATTAGTTAAAAAGAGAAAAAAATGTTTTCAGCTATTTTCTATTTCTATTCGTACAGGTAGAAACCTTGTTTATGTTATTGAAAATGGTTTTGTATTTGAAGATTATTTTACGGTAAGTATATTAAAGAGAATATTTGAGTGGATATAAGAAAGAGTGTGACATATATTGTTACTTTTAAAATTTCGGTATTACGGTATATAAAAACTTAATATTTGGCTTTAGGACTTTTACACTTTACACTATCTTCTTATAATATTTATGCTATTAAAATGTCGGATTATGTTTACACTAGTAGTGTTCTTAAGTTCTAAGAGATTCAATCTATGGTACTCGTGTATCTGTTGCTTCGAGTTATATCGTTGTCACTACTATGGTATATTCGTATTTTTGTGGTAAAAACCATTTATATTTTCTTAGTACAGCTCTATTTCTGACGTTATTGTATTTTGTCTTGCCTTTGCTCTTACGGAAGTTCTCCATTGTTTGTAAAGACGGAGTGTATGTTGTTAGCGTGTTTAATTTCTCATTCTTTCACATTATCTTTTGGTTTGGTCCTCTGTTGCGATTATTTTACTTTTTTCTGTTTCCATTTAGAAGTTTCCAGTTTCTTGTATACATACAAGCAAGTCTTATCTAATTACTTAATAAATTGGACCTAGATCGTACAGAAAAACTTCTCCCTGACAATGGTGATATGAATTTACTTATAACGACGACAAATATGATTATAAATAAAAAACTAGTTTTAATATGCAATTTTCGAGTCCTGCAACTTGTTAACAAAAGTCCACAGAAAAAGGGTTTTTGAATTACTATCATTCCTTTTAATTTTCATAACACGAACTTTTGATACACCCTATATATTAATAATCAATAAAAAACAGAATAAAAAGCGATCATATCTTCTGTGACATTTCTCGTTTCCGTATTGTACAGAATCCACACCGCCTACATACGCAAAAGATTTGCATTCTACAGCTCTGGCGCCATTCGTAAAATGATGCTATTTACATTCTATACCTACATATAACAATAATTATTTTAAATGATATTATCAAAGATTAATACAGAAATTTTCTTAAAATCATGTATTCATTTAATTCATTATTATTTTAGTACGGTAGTTGTTAAAACCTATTTTTCCTTATGGGTGAGATACATAAACTTTAATAATTATTGCTTTTTTACGTTCATTTTATAATTTTTGCATTGTAAATCAGGTAGCACTGCATTATAATGCAGATATTTCATTATAAAATATATTATTGGCTAATCAAAACGTACAGTCGTGTGTTTAAATTCTTATGGATATGATATACCTATCGTTACAACTGCGTGCAACGTACTTAATTTGTCGACGAGATAAATTGCAGGATTTCCAGTATAATAATAAGTAATTGGATAAAACTTAGTAAAACAAGATATAACAAAATATACTTAAATATAAAAATATTCCGCTCAAGTCGGGCCATTATAAAGGTCGCTTCCTATATACATCGCAGAACTGGGTTGGTAAATTGAGTCCCAGCAGATAACAAAATAGATTTGTACTTTTTTACTTTCTTTTGGTAAGGTAAATTGTCCCCAAATATCCTGTATTTTATAATAAATCATTGGTGGCTGGCTATAAGGGGTTATCTTATGGCGAGATTACATAACTTAGGTTAGGTTTAACTTAAAAAGTTAGTAACATGTTGTAGCTTTATTTTATTGCCTGCTATAATTTATTAACCTGGACCTGAATTTAGTCGTGCAATTCCAGACATGTAAATTGTGAGACTCAATTTACATATTGTTGCTAGAAATAATTAAAAGAAAATTTTATTGATAATATGTGTTCATATTCACTACTACTTGTAATCATCGAATTAATTTGGGGGTTTCTCAATTGTGAACTACGCAAATCTACTTCAAGTAAAGAACTGGTGAAAACTATAAAAAAATATATGTGAAGAATACAAAAGTTAATCAAATAACTACATTTCACAGAATCGGATATCTTTTGTCTACATCACAACCGATGGTCAATGATATCAATGATGAGTCGGATGAAAATCTCCAAGCAGGCGATATGTAGTAAAATAATTAATTATATTAGGTTTAGCATGTATATACTAGTTTTCGGTTATTTTTTATATTCTTTATGGAAAAATTTCATTTTAGTTTACATTATTATTGTAACCCATTTAAAATCCGCCTATTCTTACATTATTTTGAATTTAGAAATGTATTTTTAATTAAAATTTATTATGAATTTAATCATTAGTCATTATTTCTATTTCTATATTTTATAATAATAAAGTTCTTCCTTTATTACTAAATATAAACGTTACGGAAGCCATTTTATTTTTAACACAAAAACAATGAAAAATCAAATTTTTAAATGATCCAAAACATTAATTTGCTTGAAATAAAAAAATGAATAGAATTATCTAATATGTATCTCTAAAATATCTTCTAAGTAGAACTGTGGCTTAGTAGGTATTTTAAATAACAGGAATGCAGTTAACTTATGTATGGGTAATACTCTTCCTCTTTCAGGCTAGCGGCCTTTGAAGTATTCTTTAGACAAATTCTTTAAAACGCCCTTTTCATAATTAAAATAATTTCAATAGTTGTAAAATGCTAACTAAGTATGCGCATGTTCTTTGAACATTTTTCCCTGCAAGTTTTAAATTAGAATTAAATCTAATTTTTAAGGTGGATTCGACCAAAGCCATAGGGATTATTCAGAGTAGCATGAAAAATAGTAATGAAAAAAATGCGTTATTAAATTTTGCATCCAAACACTGACTATGTAAAAAAAAGTGTTTAACGCGTATTATTTTTATAATTAAAAAAATTAAATTAACAAAAAAGTAATGACAGTATTCAGACTTTTTACTCATAGCGTTGTTAGAGAAAATAACTTTGTCTAAAGTTGAAATATAAATGAGATCTTAACTAAATTTCCAAATTTGATTTAAAATTATTTTTATTTAGATTTTAAGAAACTAATTGGCACTCAGCATTTATTATGTAAATATATTTTTAAATATACAAAGATTCATTTGGAGGATGTAGATACACGGTATATTTTTATAAGCTCTTACCTTTTGAGATTCCATACTGATCCCGTTAGACACGTTCGGTGCCGGGACGAAAGCTGAGGGTATTGTCGATTTATTAGTCGCACTAAAACTAGCACTTCTCATAACTTTAATCATTTTTTTGTCAATTTTTATGTATCGACACTCATCGTTTTGCGCCACAATTTTTGACCTGAAACTTCCGCCACAAAACATGATTCAAATCAAACAAAAACGATTCGAATTCGAAATAAAAGTCATCGAACTAACTAAAAGTACAATCAAATTAGCCTCATTTCTGCGGAACGTTTCTTTGCACAGCTGCCTACTGCTATGGACTAACAATCTTTTATTACGTACACGCACCTTTAGTTACCTGTTCTGCGGTAACGAAGGTAGGAACGAGCGGGGCATTATATTATGGGCCGACCATTTTTTCTACGGAATTATTCCGCAAAACAAAAGTCGAGGAAGGCAATGAAATAAACACTTTGTTTTACAAAATTGTTTCTTAAACAGAACTATAAAATCAAATAATGTAACAGTGCAAAATTAACTACTTTCTGTAAAAAAACAATGAATTTTAATTCTTAATTAAAATAAGAAAATAATAAATTAAAAGGAAATAACAAATACGTTTTTCTCAACGACGATTAGTGGAATGTGCTAATTTAAAATCATTTATAATAATAGAATGTAAATATCACTCTTGAGAGAGAATATTTATTCCGATACAATTGCTTGTTATGTATTTTGCATGAATTTTCATTCCATAACAAGTGATGGAATGATATTCCGTTCTAAACAATATCGACAGCCATGCATGTCAAAACTGTCAATGTCAGATGTAAATGGCGGCCTCGTAATAACACATTTTAATTCAAATAAAATAATGAGTGAAAAATCGAGTAAATTTGTGGTCGTGGAGAAAATATAGTCTGTATCTCGGTTATAATAACTAAATTATATACAGTCGACCGATCTTCTCGTGGTCTTCGAAGCTCGTATGCGCAATGGGAAATAGTAAGCGTCTCAACAACACAATCAGAAAATGCAACGCTGAAGTACATTCAGAGCAACAGGTTTTCAGATTTATTTCTTATTCGCTCGCCCTTCATTCTGTTCTTTACTACTGAATCGTTGTAATTACTTGTTATTTTCACATTTTTAGAAATCTGTTCTTTTCAGAACTTACAATTCAGTATTCAAACATAGAATTTAAAATTGAAAGAACGTGAAAGAAACTGTCAATCGAGGGAAATTGTGGCCAATGTTGTAGAATTTATGACGAAAGAAAAGTAAATTGGTGTACCGTTAATACCACTTTCAGATGTTGGAGGACGTGTTGCAGCAGCCACCGGCGTTTCGAAAAGAACTGTTTCCAAAATAGTGGAGGAGAAAAAAAATATTGACAACAAACATGTTTTTCAATTTTATTCACCAAGAAGTAATATTATCTATTTATATATTATTTTTAATGATTCTGTTTAGTGTTTTTATTTTTTAGGTCTGAAATTACTTGATTTATTTATGGTAATTTATTTATTTGACACTCAATTTATTTATTTATCTGCCTTTATATGAGTTATTCAATTTCGTTACATAGTTTTTTTATTTATGAGTTTATTTATTTGATCTCTTTGATTATAGTCTATTTATTTGTTTTATATGTGATTGATTTTTTTATAAAATAAAATTAATTACCACTTTATTTAATATTACTTCGGCATAGTTTAAAATATTTAAACCTTATCTCACTTAAAGGATTACCTGTTTCATGTATTGAAATCGTCAAATTATAAAAAAATTTATAAGTAGGTACTTCTTGGTATTTTTCGAATAAGGCGTATTAAAATATTACCTATGAGACATTTAGTATTATATTTGTAAGAGGTAGTTTCGAAAATTTTAAATTAAAAAGCAATTAATTCTTAGTAACTGGCATTTAAATTTACTATAAGCCATTACAACGAAACTTGCTTCGCGTAGTGTACACTAGCTAAGTACTTTCATGTGATCTCTGTTTGCGCCAGTTCAGAGCGTCGTTTGCCACGACAAAATCTGTCCACTGTACTCGTGATTCCTCACGCTCGCGTTCGGAATGTTCCACTCGTATCAAATGTTTTTAATTCTAACCTTGTTACAGAATATACTATTATTCAAGCGTTTACTAAATAATACGGTACATTATATCATGTAACACGTTTTTTAGAAATTATACTGGTGCAAACATTTTTCATTTTTTGTACTAGTTCAAAAAAGTAACCATAGCAACAGATTAAAAAAAAAAGAAATCTATGAAGCCTTGATTTATTAGAACTATTATTTTGATATTTAGTGTTGAGCATTTTTCCCTTTTATAAAATAGCACATTTAATGAATATAATATAATAATTTTTTTATTTAATTAAAACTGGTTTTATTTTCAAATCGTTAATGCAACTTTTAGTGATTCTGACCTAAACTCTCGGATCTCTCTTTCCCTTTTTTTATATCACTATAGAACACAGAACAATAAAAATATCAAAGATTTCATAGAACACAGAACATTACTTGGCATTTCTCATCTGCCAATTAAATTAACAGCCTACTTTTAATAAAATAAAACAAATTTAAACAAAATTAATAATTTTGAAATTTATATAAACTTTACATTACAATAAATATTCAAAAATACTATATTTTCTGTATTTTAGATTTTAAAAAAATTGTTCAAATTTAATTATTAACATAAATAAAATTGTTAGTATCTATGGTGTATAGTATATGTCACCCGGAGTAGGAGGCTCATTATACAGGGTGTCCCAATAGTGTACAAGAGTCCAACAGTTCCTTTATTAGACTGGAACCAAAAATTCACGGGTGTGGAAGTCATGTAGAATTTGATAACATTATTCTATAATAAAAACAATGCTTAAGCTTATCGAAAATGTAAACAGAAAAAGTGATGTTTTTAGCATGATTCCAAGTTTTTCCAAAAATTTCAAGTTGTAAAGAATCTAATAATGGAAAGTGTCACTCCTATGTGTATATTTAGGGCTTGTCACATAAATGAACCTTGTCAAGTGAGGATCAATAACATTAAAGATTTGGAGGGTTAGATTAATTATTAGTACACCTGATAATAACATCTTGCACATTTTTGGTAGATTAAACAAAAATAATTGCAATAAAAATTTAGTCTGGATTAACATATTTTTTTGCATTTCCTTAATGCTTCTCGGAGCTTCAATTTATTAAATCTATTATTTTTTTGTGTTCATATCTTCCGCTCCTGCGGTATCTGTAACTTGTTTATTTTGTATATTTTAGCTTAGTTATTTTTTTCGTGAAAGTAGTAGCCTTGAAATATTTTCTTGCCGTAAATTTTTCTTGGTACTTTATTATATTTCATTTTTTATCACGAATTATTTTATGCTCGAAAATAGGTTCTAGTTGGCTTTTTAAATAATTTACTTTTTTTTCTTTAAATTACTGCCTTGATTTTTATTTTTCTTATTGAGTGGTGCGTTTAACTTCTTTTCCAAGGATTGCTGCGTTAATTTCAGGATATGGCATTTCATGTAGCTAATTGATGCTTAACGCATGATTATCTGTTAAATTTGACATTTGTGATAAAATAATAGAAGTTGAATATAATGAGCCGTTTGAGAACCTATAATTTTAAAGGAATAAATTGAAAAGATTATCGATTAGAAAAAAGTGAAAAAGATTGTTTGTATAACCTACTAACTTCTTTTGTAGGAAACATTATCAAGAACAACTGTTTTTTGTTGGTTAAGAATTTAAATTTTATCGGAGCAGTCGTAGTAAATTCCATGAATGTCGACCAACAATCTCAAAATCATTGATGCTCTAAGAGAAATGATAATAGTAGATCATCTTGGGACATATAAGGAAATTCAATCTTGTTTAGGTATTAATATGAACCAGATTAAGCCTATTTCATCATCAAAATTACTTCGGTGTAAGAAAAATCAGTTTTCAATAAATATCGCATAATTGAACATAAGGAAAAACAGGCTCGAGTCAAAAAAACACTCAAACGATTCAAATCAGGTACATCAAATTATTTGGTCTATGACATCATTAGTGATGATGTAAATTGGATATATTATGAACCGGAAACAAAACAACAATCAACGGTTCAAGTATTTCAAAATGAAGCAAAGCCAACAAAAACTTCTCGAAGTCGGAATATTTCCAAGCAAATGATTGCGTCGAAAACTAAGCATGTTACTACTACCCGGTTAGAAAATCGTAGAACAATAAATGCTGATTCGTATACAACTATTTATTTACCAGAATTTTTTTCTAAAATGAGAAAAAGCAATAGCAGACGTTAGTTACCTCATTCTTTACTAGGACAATGTAAGCTCCCACTTTTTCAATTCTAAATGTTATTGTCTATCTAAAAATTATATATTACCTAATTTAAAGAGCCAGTATGACAGAAGATATAAATAAAATTATAAGTAATCCAAAACAATTATGCAAATAAAAACTCTAACCACTCTCTCCTAAGAGAACGGTTGTAGACAAGGTTAACAAAAACACTGTTCGAGTGGGAAGAAGATAGATACGATGCAAACTTTTAATGCCGGATGGCCAATGGCAAGAAGGGCACTTTTCACGCTGTAGCTATTAAAAGAGGCAGTAATCGGTTTTGAGTATTGCCTAGGGCCTCTATATTTAGTTGTCAGGTTTATCGTGTGAAGATTCGCATTTTCATCCCATCTTTAACATTATTTAGGATAAACAGAATAAATATAAGTAAATACTATAAATATTTTTTTGTTTCTTTATTCACACAATCTGTCTAAGTGACAATAAGTGTTTTTGATGACTAAAGGTTAACTTATTTTACCACAAGTAAGTCAACCATCTGACTTGTAGAGAGTATTCCTGTGAAAACTCTCCTTAAGAATACAACAAAAATTGTCTATTAAGTCAATTTGAAAGATCTAACAGTCTGGGGTTAAAACCTGGTCAGAAGATCGGATGGTTTGAACTTTTTCAGTCGTCTTATCTCTTCTGGCGATGGATTCATAAGGTTTCTTGCTAATTTATTTGGATGTGATGACACTCTTGCACTATATGATTCACAGAACTTTTTGATGGTGTCTTTAACAAGCGGAACTTTAAGATCTTTATGAATTTCACTGTTTTTTACGTACCATGGCGCGTTCACTATTATGCGTAGCATCTTGTTTTGATACCTCTGAATGATTTCAATATTGGAGTTACTAGCGGTGCCCCAGAGTTGTATACCATAAGACCAAATTGGTTTGAAGATGACTTTATATATAAGTAATTTGTTTTCGAGATTGAGTTGAGATTTCTTTCCAATTAGCCAATAGTGTTGTTTGAGTTTTAGTCCTAATTGTTTCCTTTTGGAGAATATGTGCTTTTGCCAGGTTAACCTTCGATCTATATACATACCTAAATATTTAGCATGATCGGAATGTTGAAGTTGTTGTCCATTTAGAGTTACCGGGGGGCAGTTACCGCGTTTCATAGTATATGTCACGTGAACAGATTTGCTGCTATTGGCTTTCATGCGCCATTTTTCAACCAATTTTGTACTTTGTCTAGAGCTATTTGAAGGTTTCTTGAAGCGATTTCAGGTATAGTATGAGACGTTAGGATGGCTGTATCATCAGCGTAGGTTGCTACTAAAGTTGTCTTTGTTTGTGGTAGATCAGCAGTGAACAATAGGTATAACGTTGGCCCCAGGGTGCTACCCTGTGGTACTCCAGCAGATATTGGTAGTATTTCGGAGTAGGATTCGTTTATTTTGACTTGAAAAAACCTTTGATGTAAATAAGATTTGATCATTTCATAGAAAGGATATGGTAAATTTAGTTTGATTTTATATAGTATAGCGTTGTGCCACACTTTATCAAAAGCATTACTTATGTCCAGAAAGGCCGCACAGCAGTATCTTTTACCTTGTAGATCAGTGCTTATTTTGTTAACTACACGGTGTATTTGTTCCACGGTACCATGCTTACTTCGGAATCCGAACTGATGATCAGGTATGAGTTTTCTTTCGTTCACCTTTTCCAGTAATCGTTTGAGTATGATCTTTTCATATAATTTTGAGAGTATTGGCAGCAAACTAATAGGTCTGTATGAGTTTACATCTTCAGCTTTTTTACCAGGCTTTAGAATCATAATAACTTGACCAATTTTCCATGGGCGTGGGAAGTAATTTATTCTTAGTGCAGCATTGATTATTTGCTGGAGGGCTTTTACAGCTTTATCTGTTAATTCTTTTAGAATTTTTCCTGTTATAAGATCGAAGCCTGGACTTTTTCTTGGATTAGTGTTTTTAATTATAAATTTTATTTCAGAGAATTTAACAGTCTTGAGTGGAAAATCCATTTGGTAAGGTGCTTGAATAAGGTCGTTAATTTTTTCTAAATGTTCATCTGGAGGATTTATCTCATGAGGTTTGAAAACGTTAATAAGATGGTTTGCAAACACCGTGGATTTGTCTGTGTCAGTCCTTGCCCATCCACTGAGAGGATTTTGTATTGGTGGAATATGCAGTTGAGGCCTTTTGATTTTTTTTGTAGCTCTCCATAAAGAGTAATCTGTACTTACTGTGGCTGTTAACTCGCTAAGATATTTATTTACCGATTGATTTTTAATGTCAAGTAATAACGTTTTTAACTCTTTGTTTGCTTTATTTAGCCTGGTTTTGTCCCCTGGCATTCTGGTTATTTGCCATCTCTTTCTCAGTTTACGTTTTTCTGCAATTTTTTGGTAAACGATCGGAGGTGTTTTTTCCTTTATATGGGGGGAATATTGTTCTGGGGTAGACATCCATGCAGAGTGTTGTATATTTGTAGTAAGATTGATAACGGCTGTATCTATATCTTCTGTAGTTTTTAAAGGTATTTGTAAGTCTATTAGTTCATCTAATTTTTCTTTAAAGTTTTCCCAGTCAGTATTTTTAGTGTGCAATCTTGGTTGCCTATCTAGTTGCAATACTTCGGAGTACATAGTTATAATTACAGGAGAATGGTCTGACGACAGATCAGAGCATGATTCGATTTTAATTTTTTTGGTGTCTAGCCCCTTTGTAATATAGAAATCCAAGAGGTCTGGTATTTTAGTTTCGTCTGAAGGCCAGTATGTGGGTTCTCTTGTTGACAAATATTGGAGGTTTTTATTCTGGATAGCCTTTAGAAGATGCCTGCCTTTGGTTGTAGTGACTCTAGCTCCCCATTCAGTATTTTTGGCGTTATAGTCTCCTCCTACTATAAATTTGTTTCCTAGGGTGTTTAAGAATTTTGTATAGTCTTCCATTTTATTTTTATGTTTCGGTGGGCAGTAAACTGAAGAAACATGTATTTGATGAGTTTTTTCTACAATTGCTATTGAGGTGGCTTGCAAATGTTCAAATTTATACTTATTCAGTTCATAGTGTTTTATTTTTTTATTGATTATGATAGCTGACCCACCATGTCCGGTTCCATCTGGGTGATTTGTTGAATAGATACAATACCCCGGTATGTTCATATGGCTAAGTCTGGTAAAGTGGGTTTCTGTTATAAGCATTACATCAATTTTATTGGATTGTAGAAAATATTTTATTTCTTGGTTATGTTGACTCAGCCCGTTGGCATTCCATAAAGCAATTTTAAGTAGTTGCGCCATTAGTTTAGCTTTGTGACAAGTGTTGTTAAAAGGTTCATCATAGTGCCCATTTGGGTGATTAGTTCTTTCATCATGGTTTTAAGTTCATTTATATCGTTTGTCTGTTGAGTTAAGATGACCTGTGGTTGATTTGCATTATTGGCATTATTTGTTTGTTGCTGATTTTGGGTAATTTGAGAATACGTTATACCTGTTTGTACAATTGCATTATTTATTTGTCCAACCTTTTTTTCTCTCAATTTGGGGTACGTTTTTTGAAATAGCTGTTTATATACGGTGTATCCTCTATAGTTTGCTGGATGATTTTCATTGCAATTAGTACATTTAACATCCATATCTTTTGTTTTCCTGGGACAGTCTTTGGTTAGGTGGTTTGCGGTGCATTTTACACATCGAGGGATCTTTTGGCAAAAATTTTTTGTGTGTCCGAAATTCTGACATCTCGTGCATTGTGGTATCTCTTTTTTTTTGAGTGGTGCTTCAACTTTGACGACTGTGTTTAATAATGTTTTAATATTGTAGATATCCTTGTTGTTTTCTTTTTGCTTTAGATTAATAAAGAACATTGGAAGTGGTTTGTTTTGTATTCTTTGTCTAATGTTCCAAACGTTTGTAACTTCATGACCTAATTTTACCAGGCTCTCCTTGATTAGTGAGGTATCTGTTGAAGGGTGTATATTTTTTAGGACCACACGAAAGCTTTTTTCTTGTTTAGGTTTGTAAGTATAAAATTGGGTTTGTTTTTCACTTAATGCTTTGATTATTTTACTGTATACTTCGCCATTTTTTGGTTGGATTTTTACTTGCTCGTCTCTTAGAGATTTTATTATGTAGTTTTGGCTAGCAACTTCTTCTAGTAAATTAACGAGAGGGTTGATATTTATAACACCTTCAACGTATATTGGTGGTGGCTTAGGCTCACTATTTTCAATTTCATTGGATTCACTTGTGGAAGCGTCGTCGTTTTGCAAAATACTATATTTGTTGCTAGTTGGAATTGCGTTACCTAACCAGTATTCACTAAGTTTAGTTTGTCTTTCAGGTTTTGAGTTTATTTCTGGGCTTCTCAATCTTTTCTTATGATTATGGACTATTTGAAATTCATTTTCATTTGAATTATTTACATGATTTATTGGTGTTTGAATGTAAGTTTGCAGCGGTTGGCTGTACATCATAGACTGTTGTTGAGGCTGCTGAGGGTACATTGGTTGTGAAGAACACATTGGAGTTTGAGTATGATGCATAGGTGTAGCTTGATCTGGAAACATGTTCACTGGTGGGTTGTATAAATTACCGTTCATTGTTTATCCGATTTGACCGTACTATTTATATTTAATTTTAAATGTGGGTTTTGTTATTTTTCTTTCACAGTAGATAAAAACTAGTTTTATTCGGAAGCACTGATAATTCGCACTGTATCGGTCACGTCTTTACACCACGAAATTCAATTGGCAACTGGAATTCAATTGGCAACTTACTATAAATATGACGGCAAAATTTGTATTCAAAAATTTTTCATGAAATTTCAATTAAAATATTTCCCGACATAACAATTGTGTCAATTAAATACATTAACTTATTTAGAAGAACATTTTTAAATATTATTCAGTTTTTTCTAATTACAACCTTTTGGTGGACAGAAGTAAAACGTAAATATGTTTAATTACTCGTTTATACTAATGCTGAGTTTATGTCAGAAACAATAACTCACTATTGTATTACATTTTTTATACAGCTGAAAATTTAATTTTAATTTCAAAAAATGTCGATGCGTTAAAAAAATAATCAAATCTAAACGAATTATTAAAGTTAAAACTGATTAACGTTGTTTGTAAATAATTCTTTGCATAAAATCATTATAAAATGTGTCAACTTAAGTTGGCAATTCTATTATTAATTTTAGGGAAAAATCATCATTTTTTTGCTATAACTGAAAATTAGAGATTGCATTCTTCAAACCTGAGGTAATATAAACAGGGTAATTAAAATTTGATAATAACATGTATTGTTATTCTTACTTCAGGTCATTATTAAATAAAGAAATATTACTGAAGTTATCTGTTATTTATATATTCATACGTATACAAAAATCAGATGGGATTTGAAATTTTTTATCACTCTGTATCAAATACTTTTTAATGCCGTAGCATAGAACTTGAAAAGTTAGGATAGGGACATGTAAGCCGTCTGCTACATACATCTAAATTCAAGAAAATGTGATTTTCAGAGGCTGTAGATCCTTTATTAAACATAATAGACACAAGTTTGATACATCGTTGAAATTATCTCGGCAAGAGGTTTATAAAAATGTAAAAATCTATCTCCTTTAATAACGGATATATCGAACTTCGACGCACTAATGCCGCTCCCTGTATATAGATTTATTCATATCGAAATGAATTCCTAAAAACTATTAAAAATGGAACGAGAAAATTGTGTTAGAAAATTCGCTTGTTTATTTGGCCACAGAAACCAATTATATCGAGGACGAAATTTTATTTATTTATAACAAAAGCACGGAAGAAATGTTACCTTCGTGTTTTGTATAATTTCATTTTCTGTTGCTCTTGTGAATACGATACGTCACAGAATCATTTAATGAACATAAAATCACATAAATGGTCATTTATGCTTATTAGCTTCATATCGCCCTATTATTGAAAGGCCTTCTGTTTAGTAATAATGATATAATTTTTTGTGTACAAACAAAGATATAGAATAAATAATTATGGATAGTTGTTATCATTATTACCTTCATACTCTTTGTATTAATTCGATGAAAAAACAAGATAAAATATTTGCATCTACGGATTCTCTAAAATGATCGATTCAGGTAAAAAATAAACATTTAAACGACTATTGCCTTTTGACTAAATTATACCCGCCCAAAAAAATTAAAGATGTGAGTATTACTGCTTCCGGATGACCGTGTCATTTTTCAGATATTTTTCAACGTTTCGCCGTCTCTAATAAGTGGCTTTTTCAGGAGGTGAGATGTGCACGAAAACTCAAGTACTAAGTACTAGTATATCTAAATTTTAATAATTGTATTCTGACACTAAAGATAATACCTATAACAAGCAGAAATAATCAAGGTTAAAGAGAAGTCTACAAAAATACACAAATAAAAAACGAAATAAAATAAACAAAATATTTGCAAGACACGTTTGAAGAATTTTTATTACATAAAATATTCTTCACTTCTCGCAAAGAGTAATTTGCTGTGAAATCGAGATAAAAGCCTATGTATAGCTGATTAGGATCTTGGAATAATATCTCCCGCAACAAGTCATTATCTTGTAAAGCTTTAGAATAAGCGTGAAATCATCATATTCATTTTCAAAAAATTGTCTGTGAGACAATATTATGCTTTGTTGTGAACGCAGTTATAATGAAGCAGGGCTTTTTTTATTTAATAAAAGCCATTGTAATAGAATAATAAGTGTTTAAATGTTAAATGCATGAAATGTAAAGTGACAAACAATCAACAGAAAATAAAAATTCAATGCAATTAATTATGTCAAAACAATTACTAGAAGGATAAAATTACCGAATTAGCAGGCAGTTGTAAGAAAAAATAAGTTTTACTGCTATAAGTTTAAGTCTACATTTCTACTATCATACTTTATTTGAAACAGAAAGGTACTGTTTGTTCTCAGTACTTACAATGCATTGTGTACCATAACCATTACCATAAAAAATAAGAAATCTACGTTTACCAATTTGAATTGGGACTCATAGGTATATTTATTTGTTTATTATACATTTACTAAGAATACTGATATATACTTTTTAGTCCCGACAGTGAAGTGTGTTTTCTCGCCGTTGCAGTTAATTTGGCTTTTAATAAAATACATTTAATTTGTATTCCTTGTCATAGAAACGGAAAAGTTATTCCCTAAAGGTTGATAGACATTAGTTATTCAAGAAAAAAAACGTTATCTAGACCTAACTTTTAAAGAATTTGTCAAAAAAAAGAGGAAGTGGTCGCTCCCGCCGTCAACGCATCCATAATTTTCATATTGTTCATTTTTGGATTGGAGGTCACTACTTGAAATAAGCTGTTGCTGCTACTACTACGAACTCTCTTAAAATTCATAATAAAAATTTGTAGATAGAAACAATCAACATGTCCTGCAGTAAAAAGGCTTAAATCCAGAATTAGTATGGTAACACTTTGTAATAAAGTAGAAGTTCGTGTTTAAAATAAATGGTGTTGAAATCTTTTGAAATTTGAATGATATTCTGGTTCGCGAATCACATAAATTTTCTTTTCCACTTTTTCACGGTTATCAAAATATCAAAGCAGCTATAAACGTATTTTTGGTTTTTCTTTTCTTCTACTGGATAAAAGCAAAATATAATGTATTTTTTTACCACTTTATTGTTCTCGAAATAGTCGATTTTCTTCTTATATAGTGGTTTTCGTATTTTATACGGTTTACAATATAAGAACCAATGTGGTCACATATAACATCCTGTTTATCTGTATTTACTTATATTAATATTCTATATTACTTCTCCTTTGATTCTTAATCAATTTATATAGCTTAAAAACCACAAATTCTCATTTTCTTGCTTCTTAATTTAGTAAAATAGAATCAGAATTTAGAATAGAAATGCTATTATATGGCTATTTCGGCTCAATTAATCTTAATTATTACGTGAGGTATAGAAAAGGGCCTGTTACCTACAAAGAGGGACCTATAACGCTTTGAAAGCATATAATTATGTAATGTTATCACCTAAATAAGTATAATTTTAGCTATTCTCTACATGGGAAATAACTAGGGAGCTAAATGACTATCTGTTGCAGGTATTAAAAGTGGTATGACTTTTCTTAGTTTTTTCAGTTAGTTCATTATTACTTCTAAATTACAGTTTGGAACCAAAGTTTTAATTTGATTATAAAAATTGCTGGTAAGTTACATGTAAAAGCAAGAAAATGGTAAATTGTATACAGTATGTATGATGCAAATGACAGCAATACAACAATTATTTCATAAATCGGTGACATTGGACAAATCCTGAAACACATGGATTTTAATTTATTATATACCTTTTTAGACGTTACTTCAACAGTAGGTTTTTCTAAATGGGAGTATATTCTTATATTTGTACATTATGCTTAAATAGCTAAGTTCATAAAAGTGTACGTTTTTGGGGTGTAAAATGAATACTTTGAACATCACTAACAATTGAAAATTTCATATTTCAAATTTTATATGTCTACTGTAAATTTATAAACCATTGAAGATGAAGATTCAAATTTGAACTTTCTTTGATGTGGAAGAGATATACAGGGTGGCCAAACGAAAACGAAACAGAGCCATTATCAGGAACTGCGACAACGTTTTAAAAAAACGGAGAGACCCGTCGATTTTTAATCAAAGGGGGACACTTTTTTCCGGCATTTTCGACTTCGCTGCTTACACCGATTTGGAAAGACGTTGTCCAAGTAGTTTCTCACCAAGACAACATAGTGCAGTGGGGCACATCTAGTTTCTTTGTTTTGTACTACCTTTAGGGAAGTCTTTTAATGACCCGTTTCTCTAAAAAAATACCGTGGACTGTGTAATTGGTTCTCGGTTGTGATATTTATTATTGAATAACGTACATACTTCTTCCTGCGTACGTGTTTCATCTCCACAACCAATTAATATTAGAATTTCAATTCTTTCCGTTTCAGTCAACTTCATGTTGATAAAAGAGTCAAAAAGTATTTGATTTCGTCTACTACAATATCATTAACCACTTGACAATAATTATGTTGAATATCAAAAAAGGAATTTTGATAAGGTAAGTGGTTTAAAAAAAAAGAAAGGTAAAAAGTAGTTTAGACATATTTTCATTGTCAGTGACGACCAAATTTATTTTTGGGTATCAATAAATACATCATAACAATACTTAATAAATAAAGAAATCTGTTTGAATGTCATTAATACTACTTTTGACAATAATTGATATGGGTGAATAGATATTTAAAAGATGTTTCAATTGGTGTATCGCAATATCCACTTTTCTATTTAATATTTTTTTTTTGATGACTTCATCACATTCACTGAGATGAGGTAAAAAGTAGTTTAGATTTTTAGATTTACGAAATAAGGAATTTATTGCTTTCATTTGAACTATACTGAACATATAACAAGAGGTTAAAAAGTGCACAATTGATAATAGGGACATGGCTTTTCTTTACCTTTAATGGGTTATAAATTATAAACAGCAGGCTCCTAAATTCCAAAATATGCGATTTTCAATTGCCTTTGTTGAGAGCGTTCATCTTGTGTACATACTTTTTTTGAAAATAGATTAATAAGGAATATTTTAAAAATGTAAAATATAAAATATACAGGGTGTATTGTTATTGTAAAAAGTGAGATAAGATCTAGCCGCAAGCGTACAACCATAACGTCAAATTATATAACATCATTAACATCTTTTTTCACATAAGGTCTAATATATTTGCAGAGCTTATGTCACAATCCAGTAATGATTTACAGTGGAAATGTTTTTAAACATTTTATAAAATAAGTAACAAAAAATAGACCTGTCGGTTTATGTTAAATATATAATTAAATTACGCAGTCTTAATTGTAATTAATTCAGCAAGATTTAAGATAGAGACTGTAAAAATCGATGTTGATTCCCACACACCTATAGAGGATGTTTCATTTAAAAAATTGTCGATGACGTAATCACGTTCACAAATGTATCATAAAAATATTTCACCCGACGCATCTTAAAAAAAGTTTTAGGATCCAAAATCTAAGTAGCTTATTAATTAAATTATTTAATTATTTTTTTTCATTTAATCAAAAGTAAAAATGTATTTGTCATTTTTATTCAGAACTTTTAAAGTGAGAATGTTTTGATTATACACATTATTACATTAGTGTCGCCCCTCTATTCAATAAAGGTCATTCAAAAATTATTTAACCTAGCTATATATTTTCAAAATTTAATTAGATGCAGATTGTAGATAATTCTTATTTTGTAAAAACGCTATCAAAATATAGATTTAAATATAGTAGATGAAGTTTCTTGCAGATCCTAAACTTGAAGTTGATTTAAAAACAACCGTGTAGGTTTTCTTTACAATTCGGTGTTATAAACTTTACCAGTTCTATGCCAGAGTAGACATGTTCTTATTTGTATTTATGATGACATGCAAATTAGATAATGATTTGATGTTGCATTCAAATGTTATTGTCTTTAATTTACTCTATGTACCAGGCCATATACATTAAGAGATTCCAGTTTTTACATGATCTATTATTAAAAGATTAAATTGAAAAAAATTGATTTAATATTTATTCTCTTAAAAATATGAAATTTACTAATTCTACGTAAGAACTAAAATCAGTAATAATGCAACTAAACAACAATTTAAAGGCCACTTTACTGTGTGTACTGCACATATGGTTCCATCTCCATTTAACGCTCCTCTAAGTATGTCGAAGTAAATTGCGCTTTCTGCTAATATAATGCATTTCTTTTCCCAACTGATGATTAACCAGTTTTGCTTGTTTTTTTGATTGTTGTGTCCTCTTCTATGTAAGTTTTCTAAGGTGTTTTCTGAAAACTAATGATATTGAAAGTTATATAGGCTGGGTAATTAAACAATATATGAAATAGGTATAACTAATTATAATACAAAAATAATATAATGAACAATACTAGGATACTGGCATTTACTTATGACTGAATAATGAAAATAACAATAGAGACAACCACACAAAGTCAGACAAACTACTTAAATTATTATGCGATACAGCAAGACTCCAATCTAAGTTAGATGTAAATATAAAAATTTCTGAATGACGAAATTGCGACTACACACTAAAATCTTATAAACTAATAGCGTTCTTCTAACGTTAATCAACATCTGACAATGACACACCTAATACTAGCGTTATTTCTCTTCTCAAGCCTGCAAGATCGTGTAGTTTCGTTTTGTGTACCTACTCTATTTTTTATATATTTTTATAAAAAGAAACCTAGTGATCTAAAAACAGGTGGCCATCTTTATCATTCTATCGATCCTCGCCTCATTATTCACCGATTTGAATAAATCAAGTTGAAGTATTGCAGGGCATTAATTTGGTGGTGCTCCTCTTGGAACCATATCACATTCTAAGGAATTTATAGCCTCGCTTGTGCAGGCTACAAGTTTGCCAAAGATAACACGATATTACTTTGAAGCAGTGCAAAATAATTATCGGCATTCAAATTTATATCAATGAAAAAGCGATCAATTATATGGTTTCCAATTATACCTGACAACACATTAACCTTTTCGGGGTGTTGTGAATGTAATTATCTCATCCATTAATGATTTTCTATAGACTAGTAGGGACACTTTTGAAGATTGGGATGAAAAGCAAAAGTTCACTGACCAGAGAAAACAATATTTTCTAGTTGAATAACATGGTTATTCTAGCCTTTGCGACCATTTGTTTATAAAAAGTGTTCTTCTATAAAATTTTTTTCCATGAGTTATTAATGGTATAGGCCTGTATTTAATGTTCAATACGCGAACTGTGCAATTGAAACCATCCGATGCTTTAGCATCTTGTCGTCTCGTATATTGATATTTTCCTCAAATTCAAGCATTATGTCTAATTTGGTTTCATTACTCAATGCACTGTAAAGTTGTTTTTTACCTACCGATATACCCTAGATATCCAAGTTGCGGAACTCAATTGAGATATATGCAACAAATCGGGAACTTTTCTTGAAATAAACGAGCAACTTCAACCTGTAGAATTGTTATTTTCTGATAAATAAACAATGTCGAAAAGGAGACTGAAATTGTTTTGTTTGCCTTCTTATTAGCAACAACGAAATTCTATTAGTTTGTGTGTTGTAGTGAATTGCGTTAACCAGAGATAAAGAAACTTTGATGGAAAAGAAAATGTTCGATACATAATAAATTAAAACCAAGTATTTTTGAATTTAATTTGATAGTGACGAAATTACTCTTGACTTGACTTGTTGACTGAAGACCGATCTAATTACAAATAATCATAGCGAATTTACGAATTAGTACTTTTTGTAGGGTGGTTTTTTAGTTAACAAATCAAAATTGATTAGTTTGAAATTTAAAACCATTAAATCATTTGTTGATTACCCTAAACAACTACTTTCATATTGGCTTATAAATACCATATACTAGCACGTGCTTAGAAAATGTCATAAAAAGTGTGTTGCTACATCGTCAAAATTCAATAAATTTTGTGTGAAGCATCACTAAATAAGGATTTGTTATAAAATTTTTATAAACGTCTCAATTGTTGATCTCCATAAACAATTACTTTCATATTGACTTATAGGCACATAAAAGTACCTGTTTAGAAAAAATGGTATAAAAGTTGCCTTACTTATTTAAAATATGAACAATCACATTTTTATTGCATAAACACATAAAAAAAAAAATGAAATGGTGGATGAAAATCTATGGGTAACTTCACGTCGGTATTTGTTTATCGGTTATGAAAGGAGTAAATCCCACTAAACACGGTAAATTTAAACTAACTCGTCGACGCACATTTAGTGTAAAAGTATTTTCGTTTCCCAATTTAAAGTTTTGGGTGTTTCTATCGATTTTGGTAGGTATCCTCTTAATTTACCTATATTTTCATATTTTATTGAAATGTAAGCAAATAATCTCAATGATTTTTTTATATATGTTTAGTCACATTTTTAGATTTATTGAACTTCATACATTTAATAATGTTTAGATTCGAAATTCTAGTTTTACAAACTGATACCAATTTACGTTGTTTTATTGAAATGAAAAATCAATTATTATAATCGACCTTCGGCTCGATTTTTCAATTTTTCGATTTTTTAATGTATTTTGGGATTTCTGATGTGTTTTTCTTAGTGTGTACTGTAATTGTAAGCCAACGCTTATTTATGGCTTTAGCTCTGTGTTATTTTTATTTTTCTACACGCAGGGTTAGGGTAGTTGAAAAGTAGATAATTTCTGAAAATAGCCATTCCATGCATAGATGCCGAGGGACGCTATATTATTGGGGAGTAATATAACTTAATTATCTTCTTTCAAGACCGTCCTAATGGTTTTATAGAGAACTACGATTTTGGTTCCAGCGATATGTCGAAGGGGAGATTGTATTTTATGAATATGAGTAATGATGAAAGAGAAGTAAGTAATAGAACATAATTATATACTAACATGATGAAATTGTAACAAATCCACTTGCATATGGACGACTATCTACATGAAAATAATTTAAATTGGTAATAAGTTTCTAATTTAATTGAAACCTAATTAGTAAATCCATAGATTTTGTTTCGTTATCACTGTGCACAAGTTTGTTAACAAGGGTACTAACAATCTCTCACTCTTTTAGACTTTTGCAATAGATTGAAGTTGGAAGGAAGATCCATTGACTACAGGACTTTGTTTTGGAATCCCACTGTATAGGATATGCACGTAATACTTACCCTATAATGTTACTCAGTACGTCCAGATATTTCATATTGGATTTGAAGAGCAGGTTTCTGTTTCTTTTTAAGAGACAGTTGGGCCTGTCTACCTTAGTAGCAGAATATTTTCTTTTCATAAAAAAGGGTATTTACCAGATTAGTTGGTGTTCTATGTAGCTAAATGTACCACATGAAAATGTTCAGTTCTTATAACTTTATATGATATTTGGGGTAAAACTTTAATGTTAATATGTAGAAAAAGAAAGATATTGAAGATGCATATACATAAGTCTTTGCTTTTTTGGTTTTTGTTATTCAATTCAAATTTCTTATTATGGACTTTAAATTTTTATATATATAAGTTTTTTAAGTTTTTGGCATTACGCAAATTTGGATATTATGTAAACTCACGCGATACAGTGACAGAAGACTTTTATTATGTTGTAATAATGCGTATAAGTGATTAATTAATTTTCAAACTATAATTAGACTGAAACCCAAAAATAATATAATAATAAACAATTCTAAGTTCTAATTAAATAATCAAGACATTCATATATGCAACTATACAAATAAGTCCAACTACTGACATAGTATGTTATATGGTATAGTTCGGTTCTGCTTTAACAATTCGTCATCAAATTGTTGCAAAATATTGAAACTATCGATACCAGATGACTATTAAAAAATGTAATGAAAAATTATTAGATACATACATATTTTGGTATACTGAATAAAGAACGATCATTAATCAATTCTGTTTTTTATAAAATCCTATGTCTGCTTAACAATGCTATTAACTCAGTTATCAATCACAAAATCGTAATTCGAAATCTATCCATTTGAATAATTGTAGATATTTATCGTTTCGTTAGCAGATTTCTCTAATACGTGGACAAATGACCTAATCAAACACTGACAAATTGATCATATACTCGTAGACTCATTCATTATAACGACAAGAAAATATAGTCCAGTAGCATATAAATATACCTGCTTACAATGTTTTTTTTATCAAAAAGTGACTTGGTCTTCTAAAGGTTGAAAATTTTCGGTAGTTTTCACCACATACATGTTGAGGGTAATTATGGTACCAACCCACACATAGGAAAAACTACAATTTATTTATTGAAATTATAAATCATAAAAGGTTTAATTGGTTTATTGTTAAATTAATTGTTTCAACTCTTACTTTGTGGAAATTATTCATAAAAAATATGGAAAGATAAATAATATTTATCTTAATTTCCTCTGTCTTCCAAAGCCTTTTAATATATATTTAAGTCTACCTAGGTTTCGGTATTTTTACATACCATTTTCGAAGACAGAAAGAAGTTTGACAGATCTTTTTCAAACGTAAATAATTTCATGTCATAAACCTGACAACCAATCATTATTAAGCAATATTCTTCTTTTTACAAAAATATATTTGGTTAGTATTGTTTAGTTCAAAAGATGATCTAAGATAATTGAACTTCCCAGGTTTAGCTCTTCATCCAATTCTGTATATTGAGGATATTTTAGGCATTTCTTTAGTTTTTGTAGGAATATACTCCAAGAGCTAATCTTATTTAGGTGAGAGGCTTCATAATTCTTACTTAATTATTAATTTAAAAAAATGTCCTAATTAGGAATGAAACAAATTTTATTTATTAAACAAATTAAGAAAAAACTAAGCTGAATAATATTCCAACTTTAATCGTAATTAAAGTAAATATTCGATATGTCCACTATTTTCTTCGGGGCATTTATCTATACATTCCATAAAAGATCGTCTCATATTAAATAATATCATTGGGTCAAAAGAAACTACTGCTCTATTTATTTCTTCCTAAAGTTGGTCGCGGGTATTTATGATATCCTTATAAATAAGTTGTTTCATTGTACTCCATACACCAAAATCGAGAGGATTAAAGTCTGAGCTACGTGGTGGCCAAAGGAAAGGGCTACCGCGACTAATCCAGCGTTTTACCTTAAATTCAGTGGCAATTTTTGCAACAAATGAATGAAGTCATTTTGCAAAACATGTAAGCAATTATCACCATTCAAATTATAGGATAACTCGTATGGCCCTAATAAATAGTTACCAACACCATACATTTATTTTAAATTCATATTGGAAATGCTTTTCTCTTTTAACATGGGGATTTTCAATTGCGCAAACATGATTATTTCTTAAATTAAAAATACCACGGCATGTAAACTTAGCTTCGTCGGTAAATAATATTCTATCGACGAAAGTGTGGTAAAGATTTTGCCTATTTAGGAAATTACTTGCAAATTGGTATTTTAATAGTAGATCTGCTGGCAAAAAATTTTGCATCGGAGTAAAATGGTAAAGGTGATACTTCTCAAGGTGCGGTCTTTTTAAAATTGAAGTTTTACTGATTCCTACATCATAAGATTAACGTCGTTTACTAACCTGAGGATCATCCTCAACGCGAACCATTATTTCATCTTCTACATCAGGCGTGATTATTCTCGGTCGCTTTAAGTTATCATGTTTAGAACGAAATGAGCCACTTCCGCCAAAATTCCTAAATACATTTTTAAACGTTTGATGGTTAGGTTGCTGCCTATTTGGATATCTTCTCAAATATTCTCGTTTCGTTATATTAAAATAATTTCATATTATGTCTTAACAATTTTCTTTCTTCTTAGTTCACCAAAATAAATACAAAGAATATTAAAACAATCATGTCAAAATCATTCGTGACGTCCATCTACTACGTTACCATTTTTCGAACTTAATAATTAAACAAGAATTATGCAGCCTATCACACTCTGTATCTATCTTATTATCAACATTTGATTAAAGTTCGTTCAAATCGTATTATTTTAAAGTGAGGATTCTACGTACTTCTATGTACAGTTACTTAAGGACCACCCTGTATACATAAAAATTACCACCGTTAAAAATGTCAACTAGTTTAAAAGGACGGACCCCTTAAGAAAATCTTGATATTGGACTTTCCAAAATTACTACCACTGTACTTTACGAAATCGGTATTGACAAGTATACTGTTCTGAAAAAAATGTGTACGTTAATTGGGAATAAATAACGTAAAATATCGGTTTTTATATTTTTCAATATGATTTAAGAAATTTTTTCGACCACTAATTTCTATAGTTTTTGAATATTTAATGACATCAGGTGACGACAACATTACAAAATTTGTAGCGAACGGTGCTAAAAATAACCAAAGTTTACGAGTAACTGGCCTAAATCGATTGTATTGAATCGTTTATAATTCTGTCAGTAAAATATATGAGCAACGGAAGTCAAATACGGAAGCCAGCAAATTACTAATAGCTACAATATGAAAATAGTTAATAAATCATTGTGCGTGCATGCGAGGTAATAAAAAATTAATAGACGGTCGTGTGTTTCAGATTTTTTATGGTCAGAACCGTCCGTGACGAAGATGGCAACAATAGGACAATGTGAATAATTGTGTTTACTCTTAGAATCGGAACTATCTAGAGACAGCCCTACACTTTCTTCGGCGAATTTTCATTAATTTGGTGACTTTTCCCAAAAGTATTTGTTATAGAGCGTACTTCAAATAGTAATTACTATTATATTCATTAGTATTTAAAAATTTATTTTCTGACGAGAACAAATTGTCGGATAAATGATAATTAATCTACAATAGGCTTTCTGCGATTCATTTATAAATCTGTAATTATTTTTAGCATAACTATTCTGAAGCAAGAAATGTTCATAAATTTTGAAGACACTTTTTTTCTGGTTCTTAAAAGTATATCTAAGAAAAAAGAGGGAGCGAATTAAAAATATACATACATATAAATGTTGACCCCTCTCTCTAGAGTTGAGATATTTAGTAATACATTTCTACGGTTTGAATAAGTCTCAACAAAAAATAATCGTTTAAATAACTATCTAGTGGAAAACTAGAACATAGCAGAACAGTGAAAAATTAACCTAGAGCATTTTTCCTGTTAAACAGCTTCCAGGACCAGTTGATGTTACCCATATCTAGAAAATTATAAATAAAAATTAATTTATAATTTCTAAGTTCGAAAAGAAACTATAAAAAATCAACCCTTTTCTGCGAGGCCCGGAATATGATCAGCTGATAAGGCAAAACTTAAAAACATATTATTATTTTATTCTTATTAATGGTTAATAGTACAATTTTTAAGATAAAAATGTAAAATTTACAGGTATATTAGATATCAATAGTCTCTCTGTAATACAATGAAATGGCATTTTAAACTACTGGGATAAGTGGTGATGAAATTAAGTTCAGTTATCACTATTTCTCGTAGATTTCCCAAATCAAATACAGAATTGAGTTTAGATAGACTTATTCTTTATAAATAGGCAATTAAATTAAATTCCTGTTCCTATTTTCAATCTTTTTATCTAAAATCTGGATAACCGAATATTTTACTTAAATAATATCCCCGACTTTCATATATTCTGGAAACTAGATCTTTACTTATTCTAAACAAAATGTTTGAAGTAAGCGTTAGTCAAGAAACACCATTGTTTTGCTTAATACTCTGAAACGATATTTACATTCCACTGGTCTCCACTTCTCAACACAGAAAATAAAATATTTTATTTTCTCTATGTAATAAACCTAACCTAACCACTAAGATGTTGAAAAATTGAACAAAGAGTAAGAAATAATATTCATGAAGCAATAGAAAACGTTCTTGGAAAAATAATTAAAAACCTCATATTATATAAATCTGCCAAAAAATATATTTTTAGAGATTTTGATATATATTCAAAACCCTGCACTTATAATATCTTTAAACGCATTTCATGTAATGCCAACTCTTGTTGGCTTTTGTGAAGCAGTTCTAACTCCTCTAGAAATCAGAAGATATATACTAAGCTCTCCTTTTAACCAAAGTCTTTGCAAGGCCACACATCCTCCCCGTTAATGACAACGTTCGTAGTAAACCATTCACCCTATACTTCCCAATACATCCTCACTGCAATCCTACATTCTATGAAATACTCAATCGTCTCCCTCTAAATACCAACTCACACTACAATAAATCCTTCATTCAAATAAGAAATAACCTCCCCCATCGATGGTCAAAAAGTCCTAATCTATTATACAACCCTATCGCAATTTCACAAGCAAGTCAAACCGTGTCAGTTTATGCGACATTTAATATATTGTTTATTAAAAAAAAGTTAGTTTTATCAACAAATCTATAATTTTCCAACAATTCCACATATCACTGAGGTATCCACAAATATTTTTAAAATACACTGGTAGAAAGTATATATTTCAATTATCAACTGATGCGAGTGGAAAGAGTACCAGAGGCAAGGAAATGTCAAAGAATATCTATCAACTGAGAACACGAGAAGGAATATCTGATATCTTATACAAAGAGAACCTTACAATATAAAAGGTATTTGATTTCAATGATGCCTGTAATATTCAAAGATTAGACGTCATCAAAGTAGTTATATTGATTAATAATGTGTGTCAATCACACCTATACTTTAACCCGTAGAGTAAAAAGTTTAATTAAAAAGTAATATTTATTTACTTCCTTTTATATGTTTATTTTATTAGTTAAATATTTTAATATTAGAGTTTTGAACCTAATTGTTAAATAATAGCTAAACTATTGGTTAGCATAATTTTAAAATAATCAAAGACATGACACAATATTTACGTAGAAATATTGCTTTTTTTTTCTATTATAATTTGATACTCATAGAATGTTCTAATTTTGCTTAAAAGAACATAAAAAATAATTTTCATCTCCAAGAATCCACCATTTATATAATTTTTAGGAACTTGTGCGAGTTATAGGAGAGTAGCGTACATTAAATAATATACATACAATGTGTCCACACGATAACTTAATATTGAATTATATATTTTGTTTATGAAAGAGCGCTAATCGAACATTTTTTGCAAACTAGATTTGTAAATAATAAAAAATAGTATAAGTATAATCATAGTGAATGAGATAATTATTGGGCAAATTTATTTAGATCTAGAGATTTCGTTAAGATATCTATCCGAAGTGTCGGGAGTGCCAAAATCACCCTAGCATAAGATATTAACATTAAACAAAATGCATCCTTATAAAATTCAAATTCACCAAGAGTTCCTTATAATGACTTTAAAAATAGAATTAGAAGTAATGTGACAAACAAAAAAAATGTCTTTAGTGCCCTAAAATTGTTGTTCCAAAGTTTTTTTCTCAATGGTACTGTAAAGCCTGTGGAAACCAGAAATGGAGGACCGAAGATAATATGGCCCTATCACTTGACGTTAGCAAACATGGCCAGTTTAAAAAAATGCAATGATATTAGGTTAAATATACCGGGTTAAAAATGAGGTTATATTAAAAACAAACATAATGAAGATTTAAAATGGATTATAGTTTATTTTGATAGCTATTAAATGTCAGTGATGATCGTCTATAGTTATTGGTAAGTAAAAAGTATACTAATAAAGGGAAATATTTTCAATTTAACTGTAATTCAATGTTCAATTTTACAACAGATGTTTGATCGATATTAGGCTAAATCATTAAGAACGTTCTTATCTATACAAAGTTGTCAAAATGACTCATTTTAACAAATACAAAAATTCCGGTTTTGTTAGCACGCCAAAAAATTAAGATTAATATAAAAAGTAAATTTTACAGCGAGGTCCTTTATATTTAAAATATTTAAAACAAACAAATTATTTAATGTGAACAGTGACTTTGTATGAAGTTACAAAGTATGAATTTAGGTTGAACTATGTTTAACATCACATATAAGAATTGTACAATCCAATTTTAACAATTCATTTTCATTACTTTCTATAAAAATGTATCATTTTTCATATTTATTAATAATAAAGTGTAATTTAGGAAACAACCAACTTTTTGCCCTATGGTTGTTTCAAAAATGGGAATAAGTAATCATACATTATTATTAACTCTTGATTTATATCATTCTAAATTTTGTCATTTCTACGCACGTCAAGCTCTTACAAATGCTGAGGCAACTCGTATAATAAAGTCATTTATTGATCCTTTTTAGTTACTATTGAGACAAATGGTAGAGACCATCATGATTATTAAATTTCAAATCGGTTGTCAGTTTTGAAAACCACGCCTACATTTTCAATGATGCGGTTAACTGAAAAGTAACCCACAATTAACATAAAAGAAGATTGCTGGGTTACATCGTGTACCATTTTGGCAACAGTGTATAAGTAAGACCATCTGCATCTTTGAGTTGTCCTTCTACAATTTCTACCTGTTTATCTGTAAGAGGTTGCTGAAAATAAAACCAGCACCTGCCCCTAATTGAAAATTACCTGGATAAAGCTGATGTATATTTTGTTATTTATTTATTTTTATGGCACACGTGACTCTACGAGATTATACGTGTATGTATGACGATTTTTAATATTAAAATATTAAATGTATTCTTAAATAGTATCTTTATATTATAGCTTAAATATTTTATTAATTTATTATAAATGGACAACTATCGAGAATTTTTTATAATAAATGTTAGGGGATGAAAACGAATATAGAGAGTGTTTTATAGGTAAAGGGGAATATTTTAAAATAGAGACATACTAGATCTAAAAAACCTTATATAATGATTCTCTAGGCGGTTTTTTCATTATGCCTAATTTTTATTCTAAAATAACTTTTGAATTATGTACTCAATATTTTTTTTCTATTTTTGGCACATTTCTGATGAAGAATGTATTGAATTATCAAGAGATATTAAAAACCAAGTTCGGTTTTAAGAAAACATAAAAAATATTTAAAATACCAAAACAACACCCAATATATCACAATTTTAATATCTTAAAAATATCGAAATTGCTTTTTCCCCAAATATCATCATTTGGATTATTTCCAATATTTAAATAGTCCCATATTGATCATATTTTTTTATTTGTTCATTTTAAAATCATCAAGTATGTTTGCAGATCTATACTTAAAACAATAAATTAAGTTTATAATTACAGCGAAGAACATGGACGATTACAGAATGCGTTTTAAGTGAGTGCAATAAAAGGAGACATTTAGATGAAGAACAAAATATTTTCATTTTTATAAGTAACATTCCCAGAGTAAATAAAGTTGCAGATGTCTTTACACTGTCTATTCCGAATATGTAGATAGGAAGAGGTGGACTTCTTTCAAGTTCGCCCAGTGTCAACCCAGTGAATTATGTTCTATATGGACACCCAAAATCCTGGATGTACCTATTCTCAAGAAATAAACACCAGAGAAGATTTTTTTTATACAGCATATTTACAATCTTCTCACCGTTTAAAGGAGCAATAGTAAATTTGTTACAAGACAAAAACATGTGTGGAGAAATGTTCCAACGAAGATCCTCCATTACAGAAAATATGTATACTAGTTAATTTACAACAATTTATGGTTGTGGTAGATCGGTTGGCCAGTTTTGATTTAACCATCTTTCTATTTTTGATTGCATTCTTTGTAGAATCTGTACATTTGACGGTTTAACGCATAACTGAATACCAATTGTCTAAACAGGTTTTAGAATGTTTTTGTATATCAACAATTTGTTCTCCCGGGTTAACTTTGATCTGCGACCCAAGAGTTATGACATTTCACGTAGATTAAAGTTAAGTTGTTGATTCATTTTGATATACTTTTTCCACGTTAGTCTTTGAGTAAGGTGTAGGCAAAGGTATTTTGTTTCAGTTGTGTTTGGAATAAGTGATTTATTTAAATATACTGGAGGGCAAATTGTTCGTTTTATTGTGAATGTTACTTGCATTGATTTGGTTCCGTTTATTTTTATTTTCCACTTATGGAACCATCGTTGCAGGATATTATGGCACGTATCATCAGCAAATGCCGCTATTGTAGTATTGTAGATTAATGGCGAGTCTTCAGAAATCTTTTAAAAAATATAGCAAGCATGCGATCAACTGAAAAACAATCCAGATATTAGAAAATCAATAAGAGACATCATTAAAGTTGCAAGAAAGTGCTTACAACAAAATACTGGACATGCTGAGTAGCTGTTTTAAATTTCTTTAACCAATTAATAAACGTTTGTTAATTACTACGAACTTTTATCTTCTCACGTTACTTTACTACTAAAATTGCTGGCAGGAATTATTAAATGTTGAGCATCATTCCTATTATTGATTACATTAAACTAATAAGAGTTCTAAAATAAAATTATGTGAAGTGATCGAAAATTTAGATCTATTATTTAGTTTTAAACAGACACCAAAATAAGGTTATTATGTGATTTTTTAAATATGGAAAATAAACAAATTTTGAAAATTATAAAAAAAGTTCGCAACTTTTTTCCTTTTAAATTTTACATTCCGTTTTACTATTGAAATTGGTGGAGGTTGAACAACAAAAACTTGTAATTCAGTTTTTTTCGTTCTATGTAAATCTAAAATGGAGATATTAAAATTGTGATATACAGAGTGTTGTGTTAGTATATTAAATATTTTTAAATTTTTTCGAAAACTGAACCTGGATTTTAATATTTCTTGACAATTCAATACATTCTTCATTAGAATTGAAAGTATGCAAAAAATTAGGTATAATTGATAAAACTCGGTTATGGAAGCCAGAGACCCATTATACAGGGTGACCAACTTATACTCCGAAGTTTGATATCTTCGTTAAAGAATGTTTTAAATAAAAGTTAAAATTATTTCGTAATATACATGGTTTCTCATAAGGTCATAGCATATCAAAATTATGTTATTTTTTTAATGTAATACACCGTATAATTTTACATTTTTATAATACTCTTGCCGAGCTAATTTTAACGATCACACTTTTGTTTAATGAAGGATCTACAGCCACATGAAAATCACATTTTTTTGAATTTGAAATCCCATCAGATTTTTAGTTACTCTGTATCAAATATTTTTCATGCCATAGTATAGAACTTGAAAAGTTAGGATACATGTAAACCGTTTTTATTAATTTTCAACGGTTTGGCTGCTAAAGTTATCTAAATTCAAAAAAATGTGATTTTCAGGTGGCTGTAGATCCTTTATTAATTATAATAAACATCAAGAGTGATACATCGTTCAAACTATCTCGGCAAGAGGTTTGTACAAATGTAAAAATATAAAATATACGGGGTATTCCATTAAAAAAACATAACTTTGATATGCTATGACATTATGAAACACGAAATAATTTTAAATGTGAATCTTGACTCTATCTATAACTTTTATTTAAAACATTCTTTCCTGTTTCTCAAGATAACGGGGATATCAAACTTCGGAGTATAAGTTGATCGCACTGTATATGGTTATTTAGATTCATCTATGTGACATATAACTTTTATTAAAATATTTTCTTTTACCACCACCACGTATAAATTATAATTTTACTGAACTACTTTCAAGAAAAATTATTTAATCAACATAGTCGGAATTTCGTATTTCTCTCTCACTAGGATTGAGACCATCAAAACAAAATGGTAAGGCACCATTCACAAGACACTATACTATTTTTATGTTTTCATACAATAGTCAACCAATTTTAAAATTCAATCCAATTCTCAAATCTATTGGAACGGTTTTATTAATTTTATTGTAAACACTGAATTTGTAAGTCACATTTCATTCTGTAACATAAAATGGTGTAACACAAAATAGTAATATTTTATAACATTAGCTGTCAATGAAATATTTTATAATTTTTTATTATAATTAAATTAAAATTTTAGCCTTTTATCAACTGATTCCTGAACCCCAACATGTTGAAATTTTGAAATACGAAATTATCCTACAAAACATTTTATTTTGCCCGTTTTCTTAAATTAAGTGAACTCTTAAAACTTGTGTACTTCAACAAATACTTGATCACACCGATTACACTTTTTGAGCACATTTTAAAACAAAAAACAGTAAATATATCGTAAATATGTAAAAAGGCCGTTAAGTCCTTATTAAGCTTCGCAATAAAGTTTGTTCTTCTTTTGTAAAGTACACAAAGGTAAACAATAAACTTCTCCCCTGGCCTTAGATTACACAAAACGTGGTATAAATAAGCTAATAAAAGGATTAAAATGTAAATTAATAGGAGTAAAGTACAACATCACGGTTATTACCGTTGTAAATAATGAAGTTTCAGCAGTGCGTTGTGTACATGGATGGCTCTTCGTGTAGGAGGTAACTGGGTCAGGGGAATAATAAGTGGAAATGCCTTGCGGGACCAAAAGCTTTTATTTTCTCTGTTGCATTTGCTTGAATTAAATTGAAGTGCATAATAGTTTTTATCTTTTTTTTATTATTCGTACCAGGCGGTTTACAAATGTTCTAAAGGTTTTGCCGACAGCTAAATAGGGCAATGACCCCACATATGGCTTTTTGGATATCTTGTTTAATATATTTATTTAATTTTATTAAATAAAATTAAAAATACATATTTGTTTATTTAACTACTTGAAATCTATTACAAATTTTACAATACTAATAGGTTCTTTATGAACAGAGACATTGAACACAATGTATTCAATAAAACGAAAAGATATGCCTTTTTTCTTTCACGAGTCCAAATGTTTTGTAATTTAAAAAAGTAGGTCAATACTAGAAAAAAATTTCATTGCATTTATCGAGCTGGCATTTTTGCCTTGGACCGATATAATACAAGTTATCAATAGTTATTGTTATTATACAGAGTGGGCCACAGAAAATAGTCCACCTCGATGTTTGGCAGTATTTATTAGATTTTAAGGAAATACTGAAACACATCGATTTTTGTTCTAAGAGGGATACATTTTTACAATACAGACATCTGCCATTTGTCAACCCCCTCCCTTCCACTTCCCCAACCCCTTAATTTTAAATAGATAATATACCATGTGTGGTACATCATTAGAAAGGCATTTACATGCACTATTCAGGCATATGATCATCCACGATTTTTTTTCTATATTTACACCGTTTTTGCAAACAAAAGTCTTAAATTTAAAAATGAAACGCAACGCCTATGTTTTGCTAATGTTTTAATTGTTTCTTTCACATCAAAAGTAAATTAAAACAAATTTTGCAAAAAATTAGTAATTTGATACTAAGACAGTTTGTTTAACATTGCTGTTAGTTAACCAATTTAGGTATTTTTTGAATACTTCCAAAATGGTATATTCTACTGCAGAACGAGTTGAGATTATTTCCATTTTTTTAAAACGGGAAGTGTGCAGGAAGAACAGCGAATTTATTTAATCAGCTTCATGAAGACAGGCAACTTCAACATTCATACGTATTAGAGCTAGTGAGAAAATTTCGTCAAACAGGGTCAGTAGCTAATAAAAAAAGAACTATGAAAATCGTCTTAGGATTGAAGCGGCAGAAGTAGCAATTTTAGGTCATATTAATTTAGATCCTACAAGTACAAGAAAATTGGTCGAAGAATCTGGTTTTTCGCGCACTACCGTTCGTAGGGTTTTAAAACATCATAAATGTCATCCCTACAAGATACATTTGGTACAGGAAATAAACAAAGATGACCCAGACAGATTAAAACAGTTTTGTGAAATTATGACAAAATAAATACTAATGCAAACTTTTTATTCAGTATTTGTTTTTCGGATGAATGTTCCTTTTTTGTAAATGGTAAAATTGCCGTTACTGGACTGACGAAAATCCTAGAGTATTCCACGAAACATATACTCAGCATCCTTTTATATTAAACGTGTGGGCAGGAATTTATGGGGATCGTATTTTTTTGCCACAAAATTTGAACGGAAATACATATCTCGAATTATTAGAGAACACTATTGATCTCTATCTCACAGATACAATCGGAGATGATAATAGGTACTCAGAAGATGATCTGTTTTTCCAACATGATCATATGCCTGAATACTCCATGTAAATGCCTTTCTGATGACGTGCCACACATGGTATATTCCCTATTTAAACTTAAGGGGTTGGGGAAAAGTGGAAGGTAGGGGGTTGACAAATGGCAGATGTATGTATCGTAAAAATCCTTAAAATTTAATGAATACTGCCAAATATCGGGGTGGGCTGTTTTCTGTGGCCCACTCTATATATTAATTTTGTGCTGATGCCTATTGATAATTATAAGAACACGATCTTTCTTAAAAATTCGATACTTCAAATTGTCATAATATCTTCATAATTTGGCGACATTTTTTTTTTAAATTTTTAGGATAAACATTATTTATGAAAAGTTATGATTTCATACAAAATTTTTATTATCCTATTTAAACTGACAAAGTAAATAAAAAATAAATAAAACTGCTCATAGCAAAAACCATAAATTCTTGTTTTAGATTATGATTTAATAAACAAAATTACAAACTAATAAAAAAAAAATTTAAGTTGAAAGTCGTGACTCTATCCCATGAATTAAACTTTTTTAGTTTGGAAAAAATCGTTACTTCAATGTAGGCAGATGATAGATATTAAGGCGATGATTTAATTCTGAACAACTTATTATTTATTATTTTAATATTATAAAATTTTTATTAAATCATGATATGAAGAAAACAAGAACTAATAACGCAATTGCTAGGACCAATTTTCAAATTGTATAGGCATTTTTAATCATTTATATATTACTTAAGACAAGATTAAACAGTGCAAGTGTAATATAATTTTTTATAAATGTAGAACGATTAATAACGCATATAAGTACAATTTTTTTTCGCAAAACCAATAATAACAAAGGTTTTCATAAGACAATTTACTATATAAATTCAAGAAAAAAATAAAAATACTTACCAACATAGAAAAACCCCATTATAAAGATACGAAGAAAAAGATAAAAAAAATTAATTCAAAAGAATTGTTTAATACAAATGGAAAATACTAGACAAAAACGCGAATAATAGAATGTGAATGTGATGTAACCGAAAGTAAGAAATGGAATATAAATTTAGAAAAAAAAAAGACAAAAACAAGAAATGTCAGAAGTAGACATGAATATTTCCATAGTATTACAAAGTTTTTTAAATTATATTCAATCCACCTAGGTTTCTCTATTTTGACATATAGCATTTTCGTCGTCATGTATATTAATAGAAAATTTCATTATATTAAAAAAGTTATATTACTTACAGAATCGGAAAGGTAATAAAATTTTCTCAGTTTTTCGAAGTTGGAACTTACCTGAAACAAAAAAAAATATTAATAAAGTACAAATTGCTATTGTAACAGACTTGTTATTTTAATTATTTTCTACTGCCATATTCAAAAACCAAGTGGGTTGAAAAAATAATTTTCAAATACAGGTGAGTTTTACTACAAATATTTATTACTTTATATCTCTCAAAGTAATATCTCTCAAAGTAATATCTCTCTCTTAAACATTTTTTAAGTAGCAATTATCTAAGTCGGCTTCATTTGTTTAATGAAGTGTTCCTTCCCTGCAAGAAGAAGGTACTCATCAAGAACATTTTTTTATCCCTGTAATACAAGACATCGTAGTTATGCCTAAACAAAGTTCTCTGTAATTTATTTGTTTAAATAAATTATTGGTATCAGTGTAATAATCTTATAAACACAGCGCATAAAATATCATCCAGAACAATAGAAATAAGAAAATTGAATGGGGTGAATAAACTGGGAGAGCACCAAAGTAGATAGATATATTAGAGAAAGATCAAAACGTGAAGCAAAACTTAGAAAATACCAATGAATCCTAAATATTGAAATATTATTCATAGAACCCCCTAGAAACGTTTAACTAAACAAAAAGAGCGAAACTGATGAATGTATTAAAAAGTGTATAATAGGTATAACTAGGGCAAACGGTATTACAGATAGGAACATAAAAATAAAATAACGAAGTCAATCAGGGAAATTTATTATCAGCGACGCTTTTCATAAATAAACTAAGAAAACTAACAAAGGACAATTAATATTTCAAAGAATAAAATAATGGAAGACATGTTGAAAGAGATAGTACACGACGTTAAAAATAAATAAAGGAATCCTAAATGAAATAAGATAAAAAACGGAGTGTGAAAAGAGAAAAAACTGCAATTGGAGAACTACCTTTTAAAAAGTAGGTAGATAAATAATTAAATATTTTTAAATAAGCGAAGGAGACAATGAAATCGAGGTGAAAGGAAGGGCGATAGTAATAAATATAAAACTGACAAAATTAATTATTAAAAACGCTAAAATTTGAATTTACAAAAGGATTATTACATTATGTTTTACGATGCAAAAAGTATGATTAAGCTCTAAATAAGAAAATCAAAAAGCAAAGAATTAAATGGCTGAATGGAAAGTTTGTAGCAACAAAAGAAATGAAAGATCAACGTGTTGGCCAGACCTGAAAGAAAATCTTAACAAAAAATTATACGATGGGAAGAATGGGATATTGATCTATTCCCAAAAATAGACTTTTTTTAAAACTGACGCTATTCCCTCGAGAGTGTGAAGTCGCCAGACTAAACGGAATTTGGACATTTTAAATACACAATTAATCAAATAGTTGCATACTCAGTATTTTTTCACTGTATTATTTTATGGTGGGATTGTTGTAAATCCCTCAGATTAGGTATATATATATATATATATATATATATATATGTGTATATATATATTAGTGAAAGATGAAACTAAGCCTATTGTCTGCTTCGATTTTATATAAAAAAGGCATTATTTCATATTTTTCTGATACTTTTTTAATAATGGTGTTACATAGCATAAAATTAAAGTTATCAGGGATGATAAGAATGTAATGAAAAGTATATAAATAAAAAATGAAAGTGCAGTTGTAAAATGACTAATAATACCGAACTTCGTATTTTATCGTTCAGCTCTAGGTTGAACCATTAGATACAAAAAATTATAAAGTATATAAATATCTAATATCTATAAATTATATAAATAACAACTCATAATACTAAAGTTGATTGAGGCTGGAGAGTCGTAGTTTGTATGCATTTTCACGTCGCATAATATGAACGTACACGGTTTCTGATATACTTCTATTTATAGGTAACTAGATAATTTATGGGGACTATGACCCCGTCTAATTTGATACCAATTTTAAATCTTCCCCAACGTTTCCAACGGATGGATCACACGATTTGTTCTCTTAATAATTAAAACCGCAATTTTGCGTGGACGGTTAAATATTTCATTGTGTAATTTGTCTCTTTTGTTAAGATTTATTTATTATCTTAGTATTGGTATTATCGGTTTTAATTAAACTTTAAGTGCTTGGGAATTACGGGATTAAACTGTAAGAGAATTTTATTTTGCTTTTTAGTCTAAACTCAATACTAGAAACTTCTTAATCCATGTAAACTTTTTAGTACTACGTGTGTTCTGTGGAAAACAAAAATCAATTTTGAAAAATTTTAACATGCGAGCGTTATAAATAAGCGAGAATGCCTTACAATTTCTCCTCTAATATCTTGAAGTGGGCATATCGGAGATGGGAATAATGAGTTAATTCGATAGTAACGTACTGGCAGTCATGATTGTACTTTCATCACAGCGGAGTTCGAGGAAGTAGGGTTAACGGTGAGAACATTATTGTGCGCTCTCTTGGTTATCTGGTCATACATTATCATTCGTATTCTCTTATTTCTTAAGATTTTTTCCTAAAAGATTTTAAATTCTCTCTTAATAATATAGGTATACAAATATTATTTCTGAACATGTATGCTTGGTAAATATATTTTCTATTTCAGGGTAATTCAATTTGTTCCGTTTTCTATCTTGTTTATGTAGGTATAATGCTTACTGTAAAATTATATTTGATTTTTTTAATTCAACATTACAAATCAACAATTAAATAATTGAACAAACCTTTAATAATGGAGGCTAATAACCACAAAAACGTCAACAATTTAATAAATAATAAGTACTTATTGTGATTGTCCACATCTCATTACTTTTTAGAATTAAGTTTTAATGCTGTATGATATTGAATATTGCTTTATACAAATGACGAAATAATATATTATGTTCACAAATATAATATTTTAATTTTATAATATCCAGTAAAGGTTCATCCACTTTTAAATACATTATTATTAAGAGATTATTTATCGCTCTTATTGCAGAATTTACTTTAGGGACGGTTTGACTAATGAGACTACTGAAATTAAAATTACTTTAAGAATTAAAATCTTAGACTAGGTAGGTTTTTAATATTTTGTATTTGCACTTCCAGGTAACTGATCGCGTTAAGTATGAGTTTAAATGTCTATAATAATTTCTAGTATTAACTACAAAGCGAACGAGAATGATAGTAAATTGTAATAAAAATATGGCGACCATGGCAAGATGCAAATGATAATTAGGTGGCAGCAACTGATATAACGGGGTGTTAAATAAACTTGCTGATGATGCTGTAATGTTAAATGAATATAGTTCATGAGCAGGAGTATTCAGTATACATTAATTGAAGGTGAGGTGGAAAAGTCGAACCCATTAGTTGGAAAAATTTAATCTTATATGTAACAAAAGTAGAGGATTTTTATACTCATTCTATAAATTATACTTTTAACAAAATTATTAACCTAGATGACAGTGATTTCGATACTGACCTCGCAGATAAGAAATCTATGTAAAAAAATAAATGTAAAATTATACGGCACCGTAAAAAGTATTATATCATTGCTTTCTAAAGATTTCTAATTATATGTTTTTTACATATTTCGTGTAATTTTTAATTGGAACTTTATTTCTTTTTTTTCAATCTCAAATACTGTCACTGGTAATCAATAAAATTAAATGTTTTATTTATACATTAAGGTGTCTTAACATTAATTTATAAAATATTTTTTCTAGTTTTTGATCACTTCCAAGTCAACAAAAACTGTTTTTAATAAAAAAAACGTTATATATATTTTTTTAAATTTAAAACATTAGCGAATATCAGTATTGAATAATAGTATATTTAAATTTTTATAACAATACAATAATGGACCTGTACTGACATTCCGCTAAATGTAGGGCTAATTTATACTGCAAATCTCTTCAAGTCGGTTAGACAGAAACATTTGTGAACGTAGTACATGTATAATTTTTAATAACAATTTTATAAAATAAGGTCCTTAGAAGTTTTTTAATGAAAACTACTATAATTCACTCTATAATAAAAATAATTCGTTACAACCCCTCTTAAAGAGGAAATTTGTTTGATTTTTTTAATCAGTCACCATGCATTCTGTTAATGATTTTCGGAAAAATAAGATAATCAAATCAACAAATGCCAAAAATGGTAGTAAATCTCTAAATATATCTGTAAGTTATAAGGAAAAAGCAGGTAGTACAGTATACGATATCGTGATTTGGAAAAGAGGGACGGACACACGAGCCCTTGAGTACACGAGCCACCTGTCTGTTACGATGATTTCCTGCCGCACTCACTTCAGGTCGCAATCTCTTCTTGTCAAAAGTGCAGCTGCCGGGGCCATATGGGCGACGGTTGAAGAAAACACATCCTAGGACGGACTAAAACATTTTTTGGTACCAGTAGTCGTCGTAGTCCTATTTCTAAAATCCACCAAAAACAAAACATAGAGAAATTTAAAACATTCGTATTTTAAAATTTTTTCTCCTTTTAATAGTTTTTTTAAACGCAATGTTTATCTATAATCATTTACTTTCCGGGTATATACTCGTATATTTTCCATATGCAAGATTCATGTCCCTGGTTACTGCAAATTAAATCATGGGTCTTGCTTTTATTGGTTTTTGAAAGATCACAATAATATCAAAGGGTCGGACTATAAATTCCCTAATAAATCATTAGGGAATGCGACTTTGCGTGTGAATTTACCGATTACAATTACGAGTAAGGGTAATTTTTGGGTTTATTGTCTCTAGGGAATGAGGGCAGAAATAATGCTGTCACCAAATGATAAATATTTTAAGTAAATGAACTTAACCTGAGAAAAATAATATCTATTAGACCCATAAAGACAATTCAAATTGACATTTGAACAGATCTTGATGCGAACCTGTCCATCTCACTGAAAAGATTAGCCACGAAACAATATTCGAAACAACTTTTGGTCTTCTTGTGTTTGTTTTTAACTTAAATATGACGATTAAAAAAAATATGCTTCGAACTGTAATAGTGTTAAAAATCCTCTTCATTCATTCTCTAAAAAGAACTAGTCTTAAAATTGTAATCTCCGTGGTACTCTAGTGTGAATAAGATCACTTGTTACTTATTTAGACATAATCTATGAAATCTATTTTCCAAATATAAATATATTTTATTTTAAAATTACAGTCATGCAATAGTCATAATGTTTGTGTTTTATTTCAAAATCTAACTGGTCTATCACATCACTATTAAATATCGTAAAATACATTTCTGTTATTGGTACAAAGATTGTGGAAGATACCAAATGTAATATTAAGAACTGATTAAAATGTAATTTCACTATTATAAAAACGAAATGAGTAATTTTTAAATTTAATGAAAATACATATGTGTCCACCAAGATACACTAATTCCTAAAAATATTAAATATTCAACGATTTTAGTCAGCAAAAAAACATTCCAAGAGACAAAATTAAAAAATATTCTAATAGCAATAATAATGTGCTATCTTTAAAATTATCACATATCTTTAGATTAAATTTAATGCGGGCAAGAACAACCATCGACAATAAAATTCATAAAATGTTTTTTGAGAATCACGTCTCATATGAATTTATACTTGTATAAATGTAGACGAAATATACAGAATGAAAAAAACTTTATTTTATTTATCTAAGTCCTAAGATCAACTACATCAAGACGTAAGATTTCAGTGAGTATAGATCTTGAGATCCAAAGTTTTCCTTTCCTTTTCTAGCCGGATATTATCTGGCATTCTAAAAGTGTGATCTAGTTACTAGTTGTCTTTTTTAAATTGTTGTTTTTGTAGGTATTTATTTTAAAATGTTATCTATACCTTTTTGGTTTTATCTGCCCTTTATTTCCCTCCTTAATTTAATGTTCCTGATTAGCTCTATACAGGAGCATGACAATTACAATTTTTTTGATAGTGTCTAGATACCTTAGGTTTCCGAATCCTTCATGTTGTGTTTTTCTTTATTCTCTTTTGTGTTATTTGATTCTCTTTAGTTGACCTTACGCGTCTTCTTTTCTACTCTTAATGAAACATATGTGTGTATTTTATTGTTTATCGTTTTTCCTAAATTAAAATTTTTGGTTTATTTTAGAGTAGTATGAGAATTTCTCGTACAGGACAATTTTTGAACTAAATGGTACAACTTAATTTGAAATACACATGATGACTTGTATAGGCACAGTATCCACGTACGATTAATAAATATAAAACCGTAGACTTGCTATATGTATATAAGTAAAGGCATTTACTCATATTCTTAGATATGTAATTTGGTAGTCAGTTAATATTCGTTTGCATGAATTTATCAGAATAAATATATTTTCTTATGCAGGGCGTTTGAACTAGTCTAGTACGTTGGACTTTATATTTTACTTCTTTCGCCGGTCCTGCTTTCCCGAATATAAAAAACATTAATTTAACAAGTTGTCTTCAATCTGCCATCTTTGGGACATGATTTTTATTACATATAGTTATAAGTATGTATATACATAACGAAGCAGTGTATCATGCATGATTTGTTTATAAAGTTCAATGTAATTACCATTGTAAAATTCACACAAAAAGTGCATGTTTCTTCAAATACAGTCTAAAATAGTACAAATATGTGTATTATGTATTATGGCATTTGCTAATCTTTTCAGCGAAGCGTCCCCTCGCTGTGCAATTTTGAGGCAGGTTACGAATTATTTAGGAAGGAGAACAGGTCAATTCTTGCTTAATACGAACCTGAATACATCCTTTTAATCTCATGGTATACTTAGATTCGACTCTGGCGTTGCGGTAATACTACAAACAGCAGCATCTGGTCCTCATCGAAATCTACCCTCGAAAGTAGCGTATCATATTCAAATACGATGTTATCGGTACCTGGTGCAATATAAACTTTTTGATACCGAGCTAGTACTATTTGAGAACTATTTTAAAAATTGAGCTGTATTTTTGACTGTTCGTTATTAGGTAAGTACTACATCTATGTCAGAGTAGATTCATCTTGTATTCTAATTCAACTCACTCACAAATAATAAAAAGGTAAGGAATAATGTGGAATATTCTCAATTGTTTTTTATAGGTTAAATTTAAATAAAAATTGTAAAACTATTGTAGGTGCAATTTTTACTAAAAGATTATGGTTATCGGTTATATTTCAGACAGAACAGGGTTTAATCTAAGTAATACAGGGACTCCATTTACAAGGCAAATGACGCCCACCAAGTCTTACCTCATATAATATTTTTATTTGACGTTAATTATCACCAAAAACGGGCACCCTTATAATTTTTAATAATTTTTTTTATTTCGTTTCTCACAAATATCTTCCAAATTAAACATATTCCAAATATTGTAAGAAAATTTCAACAATGTGAAAGTTATCATCTTAGGTCAATTTAAGTGTTTATTATTAGCTCTTGTCAATTATTGCTCTAAATTCAAGATGTCTTTAAGTGCAGAAATTGTTGTATATATTATTGCTCCCACTCAAAACAGAAGAAGTCAAAATTATGTGGTTTACAGATTCGGGGATTCACGCAGTACTGTGCAGTGTGTGTTTACACGCTTTAAAGAAACGGGAGCTTGCACTCGATGTCCCGGAATAGGCCTCCAGAGAAGAACTACTCATCGGGATGACCGTTTTATAGTGTCTTCAGTACTAGGAAATCGTCATGCAACTGCTATAGAGATTAAAAACAATATTCAACATGTCAGGAATGTAAATGTTAGTGAACGATCTGTTAGAAGATGATTAAATGAAGCTAATCTGAAATGTCGAAGACCCGCTATAGGACCCGAACTTTCCAGAGACATCGAGTAGTCAGATTACAATTCGCTAGAGTACATCAAAATTGGAATGCACACGACTGGAGATGTGTATGGTTTAGCGATGAGTGCAGATTTTACGGACGATCCACGGATAGCAGCGAAAGAGTCTGGAAAAGAAAAGTTGAACGATATGCCGAGGCTACTTTTAGCCCTAGAGTAAGTTTTCAAGGGGATTCAGTTATGGTTTGGGCAGGAATATCTTCGGAGGTGCGTACTGAATTGTACATTGCTGATAAGTATATAAATTAGATACCGCAAGAGTATGTTATCCCATATGCATCATTTATTGAAGAAAATTTTATACTGATGCATAACAATGGACTCCCGTAGTGTTAAAAAGAAGTTGGCATTTCCCAAATGGAACGGCCAGCGCGCATTCCCGATTTAAATCCCATCGAGCTTGGTAGAAGAAGTAAAAGTTTCTAATTTGATTCACAGTATGTCTAGAAGAATGAATATCGATATACAGGTCCGTGAAGGTAATACGACGTAATAATTAGACAGATAAGTGATTACTACTGGTTTTTAAAAATTTTTTTTCGTTTCCAATAATTGAATAATTTGAAAAAAAAATTTTTGTTAATGTTTACATTGTTCTCTTGAAGTAAAAGCTTTCCTGAACAAAGCATATTTTAAAAACCTCTACCAAACCGTGTGAATAGTTGATAAAAGTTACAATAAAAAAAAATAGAAAATTTAGGCTTTTTATCAAAAATTATATGGGAGCTCGTTTTTCGTGCCGGTGAGTGTTAAAACTGGCTACTAGTTTCGATTACAAAATCATCACATCATCACGCCCTAATGCATAATTAATGAAAGAGAAAATTAAAATATTTGTACATATAAAATAATTCAAAAAATAATAGGCAGATTTATATACTTAAAGTTGAAAAATTGAATATATGACAACAAATATTATGTTAATGTATTGGGCATTATTTAAAAAAAAAATTTAAATGTATACTATTAAAATTAATATATTTTATACAATAATAAAAAATAATAAAATAAAAATTAACAAAAAATTATGCATTCATGTAGAAAAAAAAATTTAAAGATATGATTATTACCAATGGGTCTTCTAAGACGAACCAAAAAATTGTTCGCACACGAAGCACCCTAGGTATATTCAAGAAATACTAGCAAATATGAATAAACTACTTATGAATGAAAATATTTTAAAAAACCGACAAAAATTAGTACTAGTCTTAAAAGAAAATTTAAAGACTTTCCAAATCAATTTATAACGAAGTTTCACTCCAATCTGTCAATATCTATGTTGATAAAGAAAAATACATAAGGAATAGTATATCTAACGTTCTAAGATCTACAGCTCTATAGCTGAAATTCAGAATTTTTTCTACAGTATAGAAATTGGCATAATTAGGAAAGAAGTATTTTTATACCAATAATAAAGATGGGAAAATTGTTTTATATGGATGGAACGTTCAATTGTGGTTTTAAATATTTCATACAACTTTATAAAATCGAAATCATCCTAGAAAGAAGCGGAATTTAGTTCTACGAAGAGAAAAGTTAAAAATGAGATATTAACAAAATCTTCCAAAATAATCACTTAAGTACTATCTTTTTCATTTCACATAAATCCGATCTAGTGAATAGCCCTTATGACATAACTTTAAAACAGAATTTAAATAAACTTTCCTTTTCTTATATATACCATATACTCTGACTCAAAAAATGAACGAAGGAGATAATGTTTCTCTAGCACTAAATATGATTAACTTACTAGCTTTAAATAAAACAAAAAAACAATTGAATAAATTGGATGAAACGACGTCTTCATTATAAATCGTATTTCATATTGGTTACATTTTAATCGTACATTATTGTATGTGGACTTCTATCAATGCCATGACTTATTTACATTATTTTATCTGTACAACTGGAATAAATTCACAAAAAAAAAGTAAAGGAAGCAATTATTCCATTTGTATGTGGTGTAAGATGTGTCTTGTGAAGATGCGCTTCCTTTCTTTTATTGTTTTGTTATTAAATGATGGCTGAGGATGACGGCACAAAAATTAAGATGCGAAGCACGAATATATTACCGGCCTGTTAGATAAATTTTAAGTATTGAAATTCTGTTGCCGTTCGTTTACTTCCTGTCTCGTTCCTATTGTGTTAGTTTGTTAAGCGAAGTGCAGAGATGATGCCCAAGGAGATGGGTTTAATAAACCCATACACAAACATATTAGAAAAACAAAGAATTATATAATGGAAATAGGCCCTTCGTAACTATTTTCTTTTCTGCATCATTTTATGCAATATTGGTTTAACAATCAAAATTTCATATATAATGGTAAATAATTTAGCAGCACTCTTTAAGTTTCTTTGAATACATCTCTAAAACAGCTTACCACTTTTAAGATCTTTTGCTTTGGAAAATATATTGTCTAAAGCTAATAAATCTTTCACGCGGGTAGTTTTAATTAACAAAGGTCACATTTTGATTACAATCTCTAATCTCAACAGTTGAATCCAAGTCAGCGTTCGATCTTTGAAGAGTGTCCACCTATTACCAAAATCAACGTTTTTGTTTAAAACTTAAATCATTTTTGGATTTTTAAAATGCAATTAGATGGTGTTTTAATTGGTTTTCCCCTAATTACATTCATAAGCGATCTTTCTTTAGCTGTGAGTACTGTACAGGACAGAGCCAAAAGAGTAAGCGCACTAAATTATGTAGTAATTATCTTTTTACATCACGATTAGCATTTTTTAGATAAATATTCAATGTAAACAATTTGTAAATCCATGACACCTATATTAATCATAGTATGCACTTGTATATTTAATATAAAAATAATCGCATCAACTGTTCAATCTCTGGTCTAAAACTCGTGTGTTAAGTTGAGCGAGCGTCCATAAGGTTGGCGGCGCGGCGCTGTTTCGCCTTCCATTTAAAATACATTGAAGGCGTTTCTCCTCGGCTTCGACTTAGTGGGCGAAGGGATATTTATTTCAATGTATTTTATCCGAAGGCGAAAGAGCGTCGTGTCGCGCCGCCGACTTAATGGACGCTCAGCTTTAGAATGCCAGGTTTAAAATGAAAATATTTCCTTATTATTTCATTTTGGGCCTCAATTCGTGTTTACGCCTGTAAGATTAACAAATTTCTTTAGATATTTTTTCCATTAAGTTGTTTGGTCTCAAAGTTACTATCGCCGAGATGTAAGACCCTCCTTTATTTTAGTTACATTTTTTCTACTTTATATTCTTGGATACCTTGTAAAAGTTAAAAATGATTGATATTAATTTGGCAATTGTTTTTATAGTTTGAAGAGTTTCAATATAAATATGCAATTTTCAGCTATAAATATAATTAACTAATATCGAAAAAATTGCAAAATAAAATATTAAAATCAATTATGTGTCACTTAAAGTAACGGATAAAATTTCAACATTTTATCTGGTTTAAACAACACTAAATATTTTATGTTACTTCATTAAAACAAAAAATGTAAATATAATTCTACGTGTGATTCGCTATACATATTTATTGTTCTGATAAGTTTCTTTATCGACTTTGCAGCTTTCCGGTAATACATTGCTAAAGCGAACCGTTCTATACCAAGGATTATAAAAACTGTTTGCATATTAATAATAAACTATATTTACTCTTGAACGATAATGCTTTCTCTTGATATCTGAACCGTGAAAAGTCTCGAAATCATAGTCCGACGTAACATTTAAATACTGGAACAAAACTGAAATAGTGAATTACTTACAAACATTGATTGCAAATAATTTGGTTTTATGAGGAAATAGGTAATTTGTTGGTAAGCATGATATCATACGTTACAACTCTTTCAAGTAATGGGCGTTTAGATTTTGAGATAGCCCATTTTTTTTCGAGTTTAAGCTTTATTTCTCGTAATCGCTTGATAAAGAAATAAAAAAAAAGTACGTTTTATTCTTGCCAAGGCGAGTTTATATAAGTAGCCATCACAAGAGGATTACTGTATTTTTTCTACGATTGTTTATAATTTAATAAATTATTTATTTTACTAACACGTACTTAAACTTAGAAGAAAATAGAATACTATTATATTACTCGTATGTTAACCATTCTTATAAATACAGAAATCAATTATGGTGCAGTTAATTAAATTTATTTAAGGTAGTGCTCTGGATTTTGCAAGAGTCATTTGTCCTAATTTAAGCTATTCTTATACGTTTAAATTTCTACACTTTCATATGCGTCTAGAAATCTTTGGGCTCATCGGCAAAATCAAGTTTATAAAAAATTGTATCCTCGGGATTATATTGGATAAACTTAAAATCTAGAGGTAAGATTATTGTTTTTGCTAATGTCAATATCAAAAAACAATTAAGCTCTTGTAGTTGTACTTTAAATAGTCGTTTTTCGTTTTGTATTGATATGTGCCGGTTTACCAAAACATTTTATTCACAGCTACTTCCATTATAATTTTTTTCGATGACTCTATATTTATTATTTTTGGAAGCCTTATGGATACAGTAGACTTCATGTGAAACTTTGTTAGGTAAGTTTGTATAATTGTCCCATAAGCATATAAATCATAAAATAAATAGACCAAATATTGCAGTTCAACCAATGCTATTAAAATTTACCGCACCACATGATCAAAATTCTAGTGGCAATTTATCTTCTCTTTTTTGTAGCAAAGAGAATAATTAACACAAAGACACTAGATTTGAAATACCTTTTAAATAGAATTTTAGTGGACAGGCAATCAGAAAACTTACAATAATTGAAAATCATTATCTTGAAGGAAAATAACCAATATTTATTATTTAGGTAAGGTGCACCGCAATCCAAAAATATTTCAACATTCAAATAATTAGTAACGTACTTGGATGATTTAAAATATTAAAAAATAACCAATTAGCCACCGCAATAAACCTAAATTATCGTAATATCTATTAGAAAACTTCATTTGTACAATAACACAATAGCTTATATTAATTGACTTCTTCAGTGGGTAGAATCACTTTAAGTTTAGGGACATGATTTTTTTAACTTCAAAAGGCCAAAATATATTAGTCACAAAAAAACGATAATTACAGTCGCACGTTTTGAAAATTTTATTAATAAGGTAGTTTTACACGAGATAATTTAAACGTGATTGTAAACTTTTGACTATGAAATCATTGTAATGTAATGTAATAAACCGAATGATGGCATCAATTGTGATAGCAGTTTTCAACAAATCGACAGACTTTCATACGGGTACCACGACGACGTTTGATCCCAGTTGATACCACGGACAGTTGATACCTCCGCCAGTAGATTCCTTACCCGTTGATCCCCCGGAATGCCTCGGCCAGTTGGCCCCCGATTTTTTTTTTGAATTATTTTTGTGTATTTCAAATAAGTTTCAATAAAAGTTATGATTACGTTTCTATAATAAAAATGTTTTATAAATTAAATACACCTACAAATGTTACGAATTTTATTTTAACACAGTAACCACTAGTAATTTCGGTTACTATAGTGCTTTGTGGTTAGATTGTAAAATAAATTCATTTATATTCTTTATTACAATTGCATTGGATTTTAAAGTCACGTACTTTGTACATATTAATAATAAATTAATTAAATGAGATAAAAATAACAAGAATAAAAGATGAAATTTTACAGTTTATTATAATAAAATGAAATATGAAATAAATAACAATACATAATCAATAAAGTAATCAAAAATTTAATTTAAAATAAAATTAAAAAACACATATATCATATATTTTTTTGGATTGAAATAAAACATAAATGAATAATAATTTTTAAAATTTATACATGTTTTAAAAAATTCAAAATTATTATATATATATATATATATTACAGCTACCTCAAATATTTTACTAAATCCTATTTTTATCAATGGCAATTCTGGAAATATAGTTCGTGAAAAGGGTACATTGATGTCACATTTAAGCGACCATAACATAATAACGTTTTGTATTCTAGATATCACAATTAACAAACCTAAACAGAATTTTATTAATACACGAAATTTTAAAAATTTAGATATAACCAAATTCAAAAATAATTTGTCAACAATACCTTGAAATGATATTTATTACATTGAAAACATAAATCAAAAAATTAAATTTTTAACCGACAATATAAATCTACTCTTTAATATACATGCAGCTTTAAGGATAATAAGAGACAGCAAACCTTCATCACTTTGGTTAACAAATAATTTGAGACTATAGTTAAAGAACGCGATAAAGCTTTGACTAAATTAGAACCATGAAAAGTATTGATAACTAGAATCATTATAAGCAGTGTCGTAATTTTGCATTAGCTTCAATCCGTAGAGAAAAAGCACGATTTTTGAATAAACTCCTACATGATAAAAACCAATAAGTATTATGGCAACAACTACGTAAAATGAAAATTAATACGCCTAATGTTAATTCTTATTTACCCATTAATTTATGTGATCCCAATGTCATTAATGATTATTTTATTAGTATTTTTAAAAAATCTGACATACGAGGTTCAGGAAAAGTACAGTTTTATGATAACAATAAATTCAATAACAATATTTTTAATTTTACTTTAATTGATGGAAATATCATACTTAACGTGTTTCATTTTATCAAGTCGAATGCCGCTGGTGCTGATGAAATTTCTCTTTATATACTAAAACTATATTTGCCCAATATTCTTGACCATATAACTCATATAACCAATTGTTGCTTACAGTGTGGGTATTTATTTTCCTAAGTTCTGGCGGGAGTCGGTAATTTGTCAAACAATAATATTCTACCTTCTCAACAATCTGGTTTCCGCAAAGGTTACAGTACTACCATTGCCTTATTAAAAATAATTGATAATATTGTTAGAGCTTTTGATAAGAAAATGGGAGTTTTATTAGTTGCTTTAGACTTTTCAAAAGCGTTTGATTTAATTGATCATGAACTACTGTGTGCTAAACTTAAATACTATGGTTCCGATGTTACTGTTCTATCATTTTTTAAATCTTATTTGTGGAAACGTAGCCAGCGTGTTCGTGTTAATAACAACTTGTCATTACCTAAATTTATAGTGTCAGGTGTACCACAAGGATCCATTTTAGGTCCTTCACTGTTTTTTACTCTATACCTCAGATCTGCCAAATGTGGTAAATAAATCCGAATTCGATACAACTCGAATTAGATGATGTTGCAATAAATTTGTCGGAACAAGCAAAAAATTTAGGTCTGATTATAGATCAGTCATTAAGATTTAAAGGTCATATAAGTTCATTTGTTCAAAAGTGTTATATGAGAATGCGTAAAAAACTAACGAAACTTTAGTTTTTTCAGTTTTAAATTATTGCAATATTGTTTACTACCCTTGCCTAGACCAGGAATCTAAAAATCAATTGCAACGTATTCAAAATATATGTTGCCGATTTATTTTTAATCGAAGGAAATATGACCATATTGCACCTTATTTTTCTTAAATTAGATGGTTCAAAATTAATCACGTTTTTGAATTAAATTTCCTTGGTTTTATATATCGGTTACTTAAATCTAAAGCTCCCTCTTACTTATATGAAAATTATATAATTATGTGTCCCACAGAATCTTATTCCATTCTTTTGAAAGCGACAAATTATATCTCTATTTTTATTATCCTACTTATTTTATGACAAGTAATACGATTAAGATTTAAATTATCAAATAAAATCCATTTAATCATAATGTATAATATCATTCGGCTCCAAAAGAGTCTACGATTTATTAGTATCGATATTAGTTCTCCTAAATGAAGATTATTTTTATTGCCAATTCAGGGGATCAACGGGTAAGGGATTTACTGTCGGGGGTATCAACTGTCCGGGGTATCAACAGACAGGGAACAAATGTCACCGAATCTTTCATATGAGGCGTTCTCAGTGCAGAACTAGCCTTAAACTAATACATCGTTGTATACAGGAAAGTGAAATATTATTTTGGAACCTACAACTCTATAATTTCAGAAGTCGATATCTGTAGTAGAATTATATATATTATTTTGTATCAACACAAAGTATTTCCATTAGCTGACCATTCGACTAATTATTAAAATAAACTTGTATTTGATTTTGTCGGCACGTAATATTTACATTTCTGGAAGCTTTTGGGTAATATCTCGGAAATAATAGATAGTGCATTTAAAACAAATGTTTATTGTTTTTACCAGAGTGTAAACAATTTTTAATGATGGCAAAATATAAAGCTTTGTCAGAATAAAAAATAGTATTTTACTTATTAGATATATATGTATCTTCTAAAGAATAAACAATATAATCAACTATGTAAATCCAGAGTAATAACGATGTATTTGCAATTATTTAAATCTAACTTTAATATTTGACATTTGTGTATACGTGGAAATTCGGGTTTCGCGTTCCGGTAAAGTTAATTTGATATATGGACATGTTCACGGTAACGAAAGCCTTTGTTAAACTGTAATCTTTAACGTTAAGGGTTCCTTATCTTCATTAATTTATATTAGACCGTTTTGATATTTAACTTCCTCCATTAAGCCTTTGTTAATATACATTAATTATTTTAAGTTTTGAATTTTACTTGGTTTGAAAATATATCGGTTTGTTTAACATCATATCTGCTATCTTTTTCCATTTTATCTAATGCGAATAGAATCAGGGTCTTTTGTAGATTCAATAAATTATGGTGCTCTCAAGAATAAATTGTTTAATTTTTTAAATAAAAAAAAAATTTTTTGTAAATGTATAGTTGCTTCTATAAATCGTTTATGAATAAGTATTTATATATTTCTGTATTGGTGTAAAATAAAAGTAAGCTGTTTTGTAACATGCATTATCCTCATGAATCACTGGGTACAATAGTGGGTCACTATATACCTATCGAATGATATATGGTGGTAATGTTATAAAAAAAATTGCAAAATATTTTTAACTAGAAGCATGTAAATTAACTGGAACTGCATTTTAAAAATGTGACGTATCAAAGTTGTCTTGTTTTAATTGAACACTTTAGATTTGATTACACTTTTAAATTGTTTTCAAAAAACATTAAAAAGAGGTGGATTTTTTACGAAATGTAAGTTGTCATAGAAAAACAAAATCATATAAGTTTAAATAGATTTGCTTCTGGTTAGTTAATTTAGATTTTTAAGCTATTATTTTAATTGCTTTATTGGTTTGTTATCCAAATAGAGTGGTATAATAATAACACATGTGCCTTAAATTAAATAGAACACCAAACAGTAATTTATTGTACCAGACTTTTTCAGCAATTTTTAAGTTGAATAAGATTTTCCTATATCTAAACACAGCTTTGGTATTTTTGTTTGTTTTTGTCTGCATCAGTTTTACAACTTGCTTGACAAAAATTAAAACATTTTTCTAATTTCCTTAGATTTCACGCCATAATATATACATATATATATATATATATATATAGAGATGATTAAAATACATTTTTGATTGAATTCAACATTATCGAAGGAACATAAAATACATAAAAAGCAACGAAGTCTGGAGATTTTGTATTTTTTTGTGAACAATTTAAAAAAATAGTGATGTATAAGATATTCGATTTAAAAACCAGTTCTTATATACCGAAGTTTTTTAGAATATCTTATACATTTTAAAATATATTTATTTATCTTTAACATTTAAATTGGATAGATTCCACAAGGTTAGGGTAGAAATAATCATTACGAACAAAATATTTTATTTAATGAGATCCATACGCAAGTGAAACCCATAACTTCATTTAATAAAATAACTGTATAGAAAAGGCCATCTACTTTTAATGAAGTACCAAGTTGATATTTAAAATAAATCATCAATACATGCCCCAAATATTACAACACATTGCTCTCTCGTTTCATACAGCGACTGCTTGGCAAAAAATAAAAATGCAAGTCAACTGCCAAGCGTCAGGAAATTGATTTAACGAATTGCACCTGGAACAGGTGCCGGTGCCCGCTTGTATACTGCGATGCCATGAAATCTTCGATAAACGACTGATTTGTTTTTCAAATTATCTCACTGTGACAAAATAATTACAAAATCGAAAAAAGTTGCAAATCAACCCCATATTAGCAGTAGCCGCATCTGCCACATTCATTTAGCATAATATTTGCGAAGAGGTTTTACACACAAAGAAGAAATTTCCTAATTCTGTAATTACCTGCTTATATAAATAAAAATATATATACAACTGGCCTTACCATTATATTAAATTATTTGTAATAATTTATATCATTCTGTACCTAAGCTGTACCTATATGCACTTGAAAGAGCTCACTCAAATCTATTGCAAATAAAAATGACAAAATGTTTCATAGGATTGCTTATTATACGCTTTGAATGTAAAGTGTTAGGGTAAATGGATTTTCCTATAAGCTGCCAAAAAACAACAGTATGCGCCAACTGAAGCTCGCAATCTGCTGAAGAAATAGTAAAATCAGTTTTAGTGGGTAGTTAGGGTACTTATAATACTAATAAAGCGCGATATATAAACCGTTGACAATTAATTCAAATGAAGATTTTGTTAAATTTAGTAGTACACCGTCCGTAAACGAATTTTTGATGTTAGAGCATCATTAGAAATAAAAATCGACCTCTCAGTTCATTTTCTCAACTATTTTGTCATACATGAGTTAGTGAGGAGTGTAACACTTTGCGTTCGCACTATGTAGACATCTATTATGGATAGATCCATCAATTAAATAATATTTATAGAGTTGAAATTATTCCAAATCTTACCACATTTAAAGTTTTCCATTTAAAAATGGCTACTAGTTTCGATTAATAAATCGTCATCAGGCCAAATTGATTCAATGAAAAATTAACATCCGCTATATGTTTCATGCCAATGCTATTTGCATGGAACAAAATCTTTTAAATTATTATTCAAAACTAAAACAAAATGTCAGCAAAATTTGTAAATATACCATCGTTTAATAAAGCATGAATGCAACGAATGTCCTATTGTAATTTTGTTATAATTGTAATACATTTGTTTGAATTTAATTTTGATAGATTTTTAACGTTTTCGCTATCTAGTGATGTTTATTCGTAAATACCTTTTAGGCGACTAAGCCACTCAAAACTTCAAATAAGCTCCGAACTCCAGCACAACTTCTAATGGCCTCGACTCAAAGGGGTTTTATACTTAGCAAAATAATCCTTTCAATGAGATTAGACGAAATTTTATGTGTGTTTATTTCAAATTCCTCCAAAAAATCAAATTTTTTCTTTCTTGTCACTGATATGAAGTACTTCCACAGTTGTTTCCATTGTGTTATTAAGTGTCTTTGGTATCAATGAGGTATTTTGCGTAATGTGACTTATCTGGTTGTTTTACTCGTAATCTATAAGCTCGTAAGTGTTCACAGAAGCTTATGTTAAAATTTCTAAGTGTCTGGCCAAGATAGATGGCGTTACAATCCGGACAATTTAATTTGTAAATACCCGATTTTGAAAATTTATTAATTTTAGGTTTTACATTTAATAAAAATGAACATACATTATTTCTTACTTAAAAATATATTGTAGAAGATGTTGTACGAGATATAATTTTTGATATTTTGTTTGAAATATCTCCAAAATATGTAATTGTTCCGTATGACCTGTCATCTTTAGATTGTTTCGGAAAGATCAGGTTAACGGTAACCTTTTCTTCCTTTTATTAATCAACCTATTTATTAGAGGTAATGGATATTTATTAAAGGTAGTGATTTGTTTTATTATATTAATTTCCCTTTTAAAATCATCTCTACTCCTTGGTATTGAAAAGGTTCTATGTATCATTGAATTCTAAACTGCTAATTTATGTGACATGGGGTTAATTAAGTTATAAGGGATAGTCATATTTGTATGAGTTGGTTTACGATAAATTGAATATTGAAGATTATAGTTCACTCTTTTGATATATTGATATCATCATTATACTGTACTGAATGAACAACTAAACCTGGGAAGATCAATTATCTAAGATCATCTTTTGAACTAAATAATACTAACCAAATATATTTTTAGAAAAAGAAAAATATTGCTTAATAATGATTGGATGTGATTTTTATGACATGAAATTATTTAGCTTTAAAAGATATGTCAAACTTCTTTCTGTCTTGGAAAATGGTATTGTCAGAAACCGAAACCTGGGTCAGATTTGAATCAATTTTTAAAAAACTTTGGAAGACTGCGAAAATTTAGATAAATATAATTTATCTTTTTCATATTTATAACCTATCTTTTTTACAGGAAATAACAGGAGACAAATAATTAAATAAAATGAATCGACAGTTGATGTATGATTTGATATGTACACAATTGTCAGCTGCGGCTTTATATTTGGCTGGTGGATTCACCCAATAAATAGAGTTCCGCAAGAACAGGAACATTTAGAAAGCTTGTTTCAGGAATTTAAAACTGACAAAGAATAGTACATTCTGTAACAAGGTTAGAATGAAAAAAAATCGATACGAGTGGAACCACGAGTATCGAATTTTGTTATTCTAACCGAGTTACAGACTGTTTTCTCCACGATCAAAAATTCAATCGATTTTTCACTCATTTTATTTAAATTAGAATTTGTTATAGCGGCTACAACCATTTACATTGAACATTGACAGTTTTGACATCCATGATTATCGTTATTGTTTATATCAATTACGGAATATAATTCCCTAACTTTTATTAATTAATTAATTAATATTATATCTCAAGAGTGAGACATGTTCAATCAAATCATTACGGAATTCTTATAATTTATTTTTAGTGTTTTATCGGTTGTGATTTGTTCCGTGATAAGTAATATGATTATGTATACTGAAAAACGCTTATATATGTTGCTTATTACTTATGGCATATATTTTTTGGTTGAGTCGCCGGCCTTAGATATTCCAAAGAATTCACATTATAAATAAAAAATGTAAGCTATGATAACAGAATTTTAACGATGAAAATTGAATGTCACACATTAAACATTAAAAGTTCCATTAAATTATGAAGTAACAGTTAATAGGTGACGACGCTAAACAACTTCTGTACACAAAGTGGTGAAGTAAATATTGATAGAGTTGGAATAGGAATTTTCATTTCATTTCATTTATAGTTTATAATGTAATACCTTTGAGTGTTGCTATTTTAACAAAATTATTTCAGTATAAGTCAAAAATGCCCAATTTATTACTTTATTTAAGATTATTTTCGTTGACAATTGTTATAACAATTTTTTAAATGTGGTGCTGATAATAATTTAGATACGAATCTCTGTTCTGCAATAAATCGGGAATCGGAGAATATGTATGTATAAATGAGTAAAACAGAGAAAAATAAATTTTGTTCTGTTTTTGGTTCAAGGTGACACTTAGTTATTCGAGACAGTGAACTGCAACACTGCCAATACTATTGACAAATGTGATTAACCGTGTTTAATCGTTTGGTTAGAGATGTGAAATGTTGTCAAACTTTTAGCCTTTACGAATGTGATAAGATTTTATTAAATATAAATTCAACCTGTTCAAAATTCATTTGGATTTTGAACACGGTTCATAAGAATATATCCAGCTTTCATCATCACTAATGATGTAGTAAATATTAATCGTTTAAGATTTTCTTTGTATTTATTATTAATATATTAGAATAGTTTGTACTGTGGTTTCTTTAAGCTCGTCTTTACGACATCATTCAGATGGTCATGTAGGGGGCGAGTCTGGAGATATTTTAAATAAATAGTCATCTCGAAGTGAATTTATATAAAGCTGTCAGTTAATTAATATCTACCCAGCAATGATATTTTTATAAATAGGTACCGGTGACGTGACGTCTCTAACACATACATCATAAGATGACGTGTTTTATATTTTTTGTTCAAAAGTCGTTTATTTTTCAAATAATGAAATTATTCCATACATTTGCACCACATTGTTTGTTTGAAGTATGACTGGACTATTGAAAGGTATAAATACATAACTAGTATGGCCCTCTAGGGTTCTGTTCCGGAAATAAAACATATCTGAATACCAGTTGTCACGACTTTAGGATACCTATATTTTAAAATAATAAGAATAAAATGAAACTACTTATTTGTTTAAATAATAAGCAGTCAATTAAATTCTCCTAGAATACGTTTTGTGTACCTATATGACAAGGGAAAATTTGAGTTGCTTTAAAAAAGGAAGAGGATATTTTTTTTAAATTATCAATAAAGAGAATATTATTTTCAGAATTTTTCAATATTTGACTGATATTATAGTTTTATAACTACAATAATTTAACTCATGATATTATTTAAAGAAGTATTCTATTGATTAGGAAAAAAGTTGTGTACCTATTGAAGAAAGAAGAAAAAAATAAAACGAACTATTCAAATTTATAATTATGGGATCATGTCTGGAGTCATCTAAATATTAATTCTACTTTTTGTTCAAAATCGATAACAGTCAAAGAAAAGATCTTGTTTTTGTTTACATTTTGTTAACTGCGGAAACACAAGAAAACAAGTAGTTCCATTAACCGTTGTAATTTAGTTAATATTAAATAGAGCAGCATCAGTTTTTGTACTTAATTTTACGTATAAATAATTTATTATATGTATAGTGTTTTGAACAGTAAGTTATTTCAAAAGTTGTTAAATACAGATTTTGAAAATTGCACCTCTTTATCTATCTATATTTTTTAAACGCTTAATCACCATTTATATATTTTATGCAATATTGTATTTTACAAAACCAGAAAATTGTATAATGGATGATAACATTTTTCGTGAGGCTACGAATAACAAAAAAATGAAAAAGTCGATAATTTCAGATAGATATTCAGTTACCGTTTAAAATCATCCTTTTTTTATAAAGAGGTAGGTGTCGCCATCCATGAGCCGATAGCAGCACTGAGAATAATCGCTAAAAAGAACACACCAAATAAATATTAAAATTTCGTTTGAACGCCTGGTTTAAATTTGAGCATAAAATTCATTCTGATCTTAGATACAGTTTACTAATTAGTAGCCAATTCCCTAGTTGCAAACTCATACATATGAATAAAGTATTTAAAATTTTCCATTAACTTATATCGAATAAATGTAATTGAAGAAGTAATTCATTGTTAATGTTAAAAAATATTAGATAATTGAATATATTTTTTTACTAAAAATGTTACTTTAAGATAGTATTTTGGCGAAGGCTTGTTTTAGGTAGGTAAGTACATTCACATTACGATTTTATAACTGTTAGATTCAATCCTTTGAATGATTCATGATAAATGATGTATTCACAAAAATAGATTGTTAAACAGTGGGATTCTAATTTATAATAAGTAATAGCGAAACACTTCCATTTCTAAAATTAAATGAATTGTTTCAACTCTTACTTTACGGAAATTATTCGTAATAAATATGGAAACATAAATAATACCAATATGTAATTAATTTTTATATGTTGTCAAAAAATGATTTATTAAATTATTAATGTCACAATAAATATTATAATTAAGTACAACCAAATTTAAAGCAAGTGCTCATATTGTTTACCGTCAGTTAAAATACAATGCGAAAGATGAGCAGGGAACTCTTCTCGAATTTCCGGAGTTATTTTTTGCAATCTCAATGCGTATATGAGTTCATTAATAGTTTGTCGTTTATTTATGTACATTTCACTTTTCAAGTATCCCCATAAAAAGAAATCGAGAGGAGTTAAATCAGTTGACCTCGGTAGCCACGCAATTGCTCCTCTGACCTATCGACCGATTTGGGAAGACATTGTCCAAGTAGTTTCTCACCAAGACAGCAGAGTGCGGTGGCGCACCATCTTGCTGCAGCCACAATCATTTCTGTTTGGGAACAACCGGTTTAATTCTGGGAGCAAAAAGTTCCGCAGAAATTGTAAATATCGAGGTCCTGTTAAGGTTTTGTCGAAAAAGTATGATTCTATAATCCTATTATCTATTATTCCCGCCTAAACATTCACTTTCTCTGGGCATTCAGTGTGGGTTTTCTGTAGCCCAATACCGCAAAGTCTGATGACCCTTTAGGAGAAATGTACCTTCAAAGAACGTTTTTTAAAAACTTCGGGTCTCTGTTAGTTTTCTCCATTAGAATTTCACAAAATTCAACTCGTCTATCAAAATCTTCTTCCATAAGTTCCTGCACAAAATTTACTGATGCCACTTCTCCTTTTTTAGCAAAAACAAATTTCAATTGATGTATTGCAAGATCCAATTTTCTATTTAAACATTTTATTGTGACGTCATCACGCTCACAGATATGTCGTGAAAAATAAAAAGAAGATCTGACGAAGCGCCCATTTAAAGATAAAAATCGACGGGTTTCAGGATACCATACCATACTGTATATTCAAGTCTTCCTAGGTTTGGGTATTTGACATTTTTGCAGACAGAAAGAAGTTTGATCTAAGATAATTGAACTTTCCAGGTTTAGTTGTTCATGCAATACTTATATATTGAGGATATTTTAGGTGTTTCTTTACTTCATATTCCTCCAAAAAATCAAGTTCTTTTCTCTTGTCACTTATATGAAGTACTTCCACTGTTGTTTCCATTGTGTTATTAAATGTAGGTTTGTCTTTGGTGTCAATTAGGTATTTTGCGTAATGTGACTCATCTGGTTATTATAATCTATAAGCTCACAGAAGCTTAAGTTAAAATTTCTAAGGGTCTGGTAAAGATAGATGGCGTTACAATCCGGACAATTAATTTGTAAATACCAGATTTTAAAAATTTATTAATTTCAGATTTTATATTTAATAAAAATGAACCTACATTATTTCTTACTTTAAAAGATATTGTAGAAGGTGTTGCACGAGATATACTTTTTGATATTTTATTTGAAATATCTCCAAAATATGTAACTGTTCCTTTTTATTTATCAACCTATTTATTAAATGTACTGGATAATTATTAGAGGTAGCGATTTGTTTTATTATATTAATTTGCCTTATAAAATCGTCTCCATTCGTTGTTATTGAAAAAACTGCTAATTTATGTGACATAGGGTGATTTGAGTTATAAGGGCTAGTCATATTTGTATGAGTTGGTTTACGATAAATTGAATATTACAGTTTACTCTTTTGGTATTTATATATAAGAAATTTATAGATCTGTTATCTTTAATTTGAACAGTAAATTTTATTTTTCGATGTAAATTGTTAATAAAATTAAAGAAAACATCCAATTGTCTTTCACTACTTGTAAAACCAGCCAAAACATCATCAACATATCTATACCAAAACACCACATTCTTGGAAATATTTGAATCAAAAATGTTTTGTTCTAAATTATCTATAAAAATATTTGCCAAAATTGGTGATATTGGTCTACCCATTAGTAATCCTTCATTTTGAATAAAAAATTTTCATTATTTAAAATTTGGTTAACGATTTTTCTTTCTAAGAATTTAGTTATTAATGGTATAGATTCACATGGAAGAATTTTTTAAAACATATTACGTCAATTGAAACTAATTTTCATTTAATATATGTGTATTTAGTTTAGGTATTAAATCTAAAAGTTTTTATTGAATATGTGTGTGTGTTATTAAGAAACTCTGCTAATTTTGTATCTTTATGTAATTTAATTGTACCATATAATTTTGGTGCTGGAGGATGTTTTTGAATTATACATTTTTTATCATAGCCGTTAAATAGGAAATTTTATTGATTAACTAGTTCCCTAAATGTTTGTAATGTGAAAATGCTATATTTAGTAGTGAAATCTTGGTCATATAATATAACCTACAAATCTTTGTAATGGGCTGAAGTATGATTCGAACACGACCTCTGGTTAAAAAAAAGTGAACCCTTTGTTAGTACTTACTATTTTGTAATGAAAAGTACAAGAATCGTATTTATGGATATTTGTTTTACTACTTGAAGATTGGTAAGGCATTCTAATTTTCTCAATACAGTGGAAATTCAGATAAGTACAATTTATCTATTCATATTTATTATGGATAATTTCCACAAAGTAAAGGTTGATACAATTAATTCAATTCTGTCAAATTGTTTCATAGCCAGCCATCTTACCTACCTGTATGTATTCCATATATTCCATTAGGTTGTTAAAATGTTATTTCAATAAAATTGCGTTATGTTTTAAACTTGTGTATCTTCTTTGATAACAGAAATATTGAGATGATTCTTGAACGAGAATGTTGAGAAAAGTTATAACGTAATTTTAATTTTTTCTAATAAATTCTACAGGGTGTTATAAAATTTGGAGAAAAAACACAACTGTATTTCTTTACCCTGTATACGAGTAAAACACTGACGTTTCTCAGAAACTTTTCGTCAGTTATTCGCTATAAATCAGCCTACAACGTGAAAAAAGAATAATCGAAATTCAATCAACAGTATAGAAATAAAAAATAATTTGAAACCTTAGGTATATTTTAGGTGGTGCGTTAATTTTGGAGACTAGTGTATTTTAAAAACAAATTCCAATCTTCGTTTCTCTAAGAAAAATAAATTATTTTTTTGTAGCACATCCTAAAAGTAAACTTAATCAGATACAACATATTTATTAGTAATCTAAATAAAGAATAAATATTTGGTATCCATACAAAATTCACCAAAAAAGGAACAAAAGACTAGGGCTTTATAAAAGTTTCATTGAAATTTTTTTCATAAAATTTGGAAAATTATGAATCCGATAACCTCTGGTAAATTGTAAAGTGGCAAGTTGAATGAAGAGGTGATGGTAATAATATTAATAATTAATTCTTTATTTTTATTTTCACTAAAAAAAAACCAAAAACAAAGTAAAGGACAGTTGAAACATTTCAGCTTTTAAAAAATAAAAAGGTATACCACTGACGTGTCAGTACTACAAGTTATCTAATTTTAGTAAATTTTAATCAAAGGATACTTCTATCACAAATGATGAACTTTTGGTTATGTTATTTATGTAAATATAAGTCTTTTAGATGGAAATTTGTAAATGTACCTGTGTGAATATCCACCAGTTTCTAAGATAATTAAATCGTATATACAATAAGAAGATGTTAACATATATTTTTAAAATTCTGTCGGTCTGAAAACTATAACAATAACTCGCATTCCCAATTATCAGCAAGGGAAAGTCCTGTCGTTTTTGAACAAGTGCTCTTTTATGCGTTGTCCATCCTTAGCAAGAATTCTGATCCGAATGAAACCGGTTTAATTAAACAGTTAGATTAGTAAATAGGCAGAAAAAACTAACTAACAGCTCGAATATGCCCAAGATGGTTTGCGAAATTTCGTTCGGGTGATTTTTCTTTGAAAGATGAACCCAGATCAGGAAGGCTATCAGATGTCAATGACGAAGTGCTACGCAGTATGATCAGGACAAATCCCACGTTAACTTCCACAGAAGTCGGCCTAAAGCTTGGAATTCATCAGACACCTTTGGATCACATTAAAAGGCTTGGTTTCGTGTCCAAACTCTCTGTTCGTGTGCCCTGAAAATTTTATCGACAGAATTTTGATATGTTTTTTAAATCTTGCTCGTCACAAAAGGGAACCGTTTTAGAACCACTTGGTGACGAGATGAAAAGTGGATAGTGTATAAACACGTGGTTAGAAAAAGGGAACTTGTTTGCAAAGGGGAGACACCATCGTCCACATCCAAAGCTGACGTGCATCAGAAGAAGGTTATGTTGTGTTGTTTGTGGGACTGCAAGGTTATAGTGCCCTATGAGTTGCTGAAAGAAAATGAAACGGTCGATGCTGATCGTTACTGTTCGTAATTTTATGTTTTCAATAAAGAAATTCAACGTAAACGTCCATGTTTGGCCAACAGAAAGGGAATAATTCTTCACCACGACAACGTGGTGAGTAGAACTGCTCAAAAAAATTGCAGAGTTGGGTTGGGAAACTTTACCTCAGCCGGCATATTTTCCAAATATTGCACTATCTGACTATCATCTGTTCACTTAGCTGCAAAACTTTCTTGATGGAACAAAATATATAAATTATGGGTGTGTCCAAATGGCAGTGGAAGAATACTTTCCTCCAAAACAGAGGGCTTCTTTTCTAGGGGGTTAAATAAGCTGCCAGAACGCTGGCAGACAGTTGTAACTAACAAAGAACTATATTTTGATTAATTTTTAAATAAAAAGTGAAAAAAAAATGCTTTTTCTTAAGAAGAAAACGAAAGAACTTTCCCTTACTACCTATAGTAGGATTAGAAAAAAAAATCTAAATCTAAATCTAAAATACTTGTAAGGGAGCATACATATAAATTTCATATTTTTTTCTGGAAAATCGCCAATGAATTTAAAGTAGAAACAAATAAATAAACCTTTCGTATGTAAAGCCAGAGTTTTTATAGAAAATAAAACTACATATAATTAATTTTGGCAATTGCCTTGCTATTCTCAGAAGAAAAACCAAGTTTTCTAAAATTACATTTCTGACTATACCTAGTAGTGATTCATGGAAAAATAAAATTTTATTACTTTTATAAGTTTTATTTTACTATATATTAATAACAACAATTATGAAATTCGTTCTATAATTTTACTTATTACATATTTCATGAAAATATTTTCAAGATATTACTAAAGCTAATTTTATTATATTTTCTTAGACAAACCAGTGTTCTTGTAAGTTAATTTGTCACTCCTTATTAATTATTCTATTAAATTACCAAAAACAATAGTATATTATAGTTTCAGAAAAAGAAAACATGCACCTCGACAATAGAATGATAACGTTCGAGTTCATAAAAAAATAATGAGTTACACATTTAAGCGGAAGATAAAAAAAACTGTTTCTTACCATTTCGTATTACGTACAAACAAATTCCTGCCATACCTGCCGATGGCGTAAGTGATTGAAAACTTACCTAAAAATAAAGAAAACATCTAGTATTAATCCATTATTTAATATTCATATTTTTGCATTATAAGACATGCCAGAAACACTTGAGATTATTCACTGATGTACATAATAATCTGATGAAAAAAGCATTACGTTTTTCTATTACCACATAATAGAGGTAAAGAAATAACAAAATTTCTAATAAAAATGCAACAAAAAATAAATATGAAAATTGTGTTGTTGGTTAAATCTTGGGGCATATAATAATGATTTATTCAAATAGGTTATTACATGAAATGGATATTTTTCGAAAATCTAATCGATTCCATAAAAAAAATATTAAAACACTAATAGCATATTTTTTTAGAAACTTTCAGCATACATTAAAATATAAACTTTTATTCAATAAACTCACTTAAAATAATAATCTTGTAAAAGGTCGATCAAGTGAAAAAAAGTTGACAACTATACTATATTACTACGAGTACATCCTTCAAATATTGTAGACATTCTTAGAAAAACAAAAGATCTTTTGAGCAAAATAAAAATAAAAAAATATAAAAGCAACAAGTATAAATTTTTCACTTTTCTAACGAAATAAAATTCTGAAATATTTATACCTGAATCTAGGTTATATATTATAAATTTACTTACAAGTGATAATTGAATGTTTATTGGAAAAAAATCAATCGTCTTGGAAGACAATTTTATCAAAATATCCAACATATAAATGGGCCCTATTTACATTTTTTTTTAATTAAAAGGTAACAATTATCCGAAGAATTAAATTAGCTTACAAAATAAATGTGTCTTTAGATGGGAGACATATTGCGACTAAAAAAATCAAATGGTTGTTGAATATTTTCAATTGGAGTTATCTCCATTTTTAAAAATCCAACCTATCTTTTTGATCCTATTTTGATAAAATTATCTCCCGTGAATGGCAAACTTGATATTTAAAACAATCAATTATCTTTTCTATTATTTTAATTAGTTCTATACGAATCAAAGTACATCTATCATTTAATTATAAGTTGTATTTATATATATATATATATAGTCAGTGTTTAGTAAATACTTCCACTATTAATAACTCCACACTATTTTGTTAATAATTATTGAAATTTCGTTAAAAATAGTTTCAATCTATTTTTATTTCTTAATTGTTTTATCGCAAGTATAGCAGTAAAAACAAAATTTATAGTTTATGATCAAACAGTAGTCACTAATTTTTTTTCATGGTCATTTTATCGGGATCAAGCAAGTCATGGACTAACTAAATAATAAACCAGAACACACATACTGCTATGTCGTTAAAATTATCATTAATTTCCGATAATTGCAATGATAATGGTAATTATAACAAAAGTAAATAAATGTTACGATAAAAAATTTGCCAGTTATAAGATTCTGTTTTCCAAATAATTGAGGACGCACCGCCTACTTATTTTCTAGGCAATTTATTTACATGTATGCCAGATAGATATACAGGGTGTTATTGAAATACACGTACATATTAAAACTGGGTATTGCGCAGATCCCCACTGAATGTAGAAAAATATTATTTTTTAAAAATACCCCTTATTAAGGGAGTTATTAATTTTTGAAAATTAATTCTAAACAAACGTACTTCACTGATATGTTGAGGATGACCTATATAAATTAGGTTTATTTACCTATTTTAAACATCAACAGTAATTAATATGCAAGTTTTTGTCAGATGATAAGAAAACTAGTCTTGTAAGAAATAACCATGTTGCCAAGATTTTCGAATTAATTTCTATTTCCGAAGACTGGTTTTTACTACCCTCGTTATCAAAAAACTAGAATATTTGATAAATGATTGTTTTTAAACTATACATTTTTGAAACTATAGATTATTAAAATTTTAGTTGATTTACGAATCTGGCTAACACGAGCGCGTCATTTCCAAGTTGGTAAAAAGTGTTGTTACGATTACTTTTAAATATTTTTTTACGATGCCACTATTTACGAATATTGAACTAACCGATATAGTGCTGGTTTATGGGGCAGCTGGAGAAAATTCTCGGCAAGCACAAATCCTGTATCGCGAACGGTTTCCAAATCGAAGAATTCCGGACTGTCGTACGTTTATTTCAACTGTTCAGCATCTAAGAGACCATGGAAAATTTGAGAGTGTCAATGCAGATCGAGGGAGAACAAGAACACAAAGAACATTGGCGGCCGAAGAAGAAATATTGGAAGCTGTTGAAAACCGGCCTCAATTAAGTTGTAAAAGACTAGGTCTTGAAATTGGAGTGTCCTCATTTGTTGTGTGGCGGACACTTAAAGAACAAGGTTTACATCCTTATCACATCCAAAAAGTCCAGGCCTTATATCCAGGTGATGAAGAAAAGAGAGTGGAGTTTTGTGAATGGATGATTCAAAAATGTGTTGATATTCCTGATTTTCTAAAAATATTATTGTATACTGACGAGGCTTCATTCACTCGTGATGGCGTGTTCAATATGCACAATACGCATATTTGGAGTGATGAAAATCCTCACGCCATTAGGGAAACTGGGCATCAAAGAAAATTTTCAATAAATGTTTGGGCTGGCATAATAGATCAGTATTTAATCGGGCCTTATGTTCTCCCGAACAGATTAAATGGGCCAGGATATCTCCACTTTTTAGAAGATATTTTGCCAGTACTCCTAGAAGAGATACCGTTACAATTAAGGCAACGGATGTGGTACCTACTAGATGGCGCTCCTCCTCCACTTTGATTTAAACGTACGGCAGTTTTTGAACATTAGAATTCCTCAAAAGTGGATAGGCAGAAATGGACCTACTAAGTGGCCTCCGAGATCTCCGGATTTAAATCCATGCGATTTCTTTTTGTGGGGTCACATGAAACAACTGGTTTATAATGAACCTATTAATAGTGTTGAACAATTAACCAATAAAGTTAATGCGGTAGCCGAGGAACTACGACAAAATCCAAGACTAATTTCTAATGTTCAAAGTTCTTTGGAAAGACGATTGCAAGTGTGTGTAAATAATAATGGACGGCATTTTGAACAATTACTGTAATAAACTTTATTTTGAATTAATTGGTTTTGCTACGGCAACAGTGCAATTTCTATGGGTAAGTTCAATTTCGATTTATTTTACTTCTTTAAATATGGAAACTAGTAGGTCGGAAAAGGGGACTCTTCCCCAATATTTAAATTTTAGAATTTGAAGTTAAAATTGGTGCCAATCGTTTTTGGTCATTACATACTATTCCCCATTTTAATATGTACGTGTATTTCAATAACACCCCGTATAGTAATTTAGAAAGCCACTAAGAACAATTTGCGATGATGAGAACCCTTGTCCTAAATTGATCTACATGCACGGCGATAAAACCAAATGTTTCTCTTCAAAATGCACGCGATTTCTTCTATGAAAACTTCGAATTTTGTCCGAAGTCATTTTGATTATCCCAAAGATGTACTTCAAAGGTTCAAGGTAACTTTGGCCCAATATACAAAATACAGATTTTTTAATATTTGAAAGTAAATTCATAGAGAACGCGTAGGTCCTACCTTTTGTATTGTATTGTTATTTTCACGTCTTTTTGAAGGAAGGGCAATTTTAGAAAAAAAATTGGTATAGGTTTATAATTTAAAAAATATAAACAGAAAAAGCATATTTTTTTGCTTGGAATTGTAGTGCAGTGGACTTTAATACATTCATCAATTTTGCAGATATTTCTCATATTTTACATGTGTTAATCTTAGTATACTTGATTTTTATATGCCACAATAACTATTGAAATCATCATTTCCTTTTTTAATTATTTTTACCTCTTTCGTTTTAACTAGACGGGCTACATATATTTGCATACCCGGTCGTTGTAGGCGATTTACAGGTACAAGATAAACCACAGATAAATAATTAAATTTATGGTTTAACGAGTTTAATTAACATTCATTTCTAATTACAATATACTTATTCTTAAATTACAAGCCCTCTAAATATAAGTGATCCCGCGTTTTTTTAGACACCCTCCTTTCATTAAAGCTCTAGAGAAACCTTACCTAAACTTTTTTTGACTCACCCATACTGATCAAACTCTTATTCACCATAACAAATATCAAATTCTGAAGTATAATGACCCTTTACAAGCTGTCGAGGCCTTTGTTAAAAGTATTATCTGATATGTGCATTAAAGGAACAGAAGCTGGCTGTATAACCGCGGTACCAATGGCACGATCTATTTATACAGGGTATCACAGAACACATAGCTTAATACCTATTTTTTACGAATTTTTGTTAATTATAAATTAATAAATATAGCACCACGTAATTGGGAAGTTTTTAAAAATTGATTAATTAGGGTAACGTTTTATCAGTTTTTTGTTTCAGTCAAGGTGTGTATTAAAATGTATCTTGAAAATCTACAGTTTTTCTAAACGAGAGAAATCTATCATTAGATATTACGACTCAATGCACTACACGATTGAAAGTAATACATATAGTGTGTACATAAAGTATGGAATAAATTCATTTTAAGCTAAACAAATAATTTTGAGGAAAAATCCTAAGACAGTACGATTTTTTATTTTAATTTAATGTATTTTGACATAACAATTAAATATACAGGATAAACCATTTGTGAGTACCGATGTCATCGAATTTTTTTTAAATGGCACACACTGTATATTTTATTTTTTTAGATTGCAAATTTCAAGACCATTCCTGCGAAATATTATTTATTTCTTGCCTCATTCTTTCTTTTAAATTATTTATGTCGTCGGGTTTACTTTTATTCACAACATTTTTTGGACGACTCCACAAAAAGAAATCTAATGGTGTGTGATTTGGTGACCTTGGTGGCCACTCAATGGGTTCTCATCTACCGATCCACTTATTGGGGAAAAATTCGTCAAGATATGTTCGAACGGCAGCTGCAAAAGGTGGCGGCACCCTATCTTGTTGATACCACAGACTTTCATCGATATTTCCGGGAATGTTTGCACCAGGGAATAAATTAATTAAAGTTGGAATCAAAAAGTTCATTAAAAATTGCAGATAAGTTGGTCCGCTTACAGTTCCATCAAAAAAATAGGGTCTAATGATTTTATTCCTGCCCAAACATTAATTTTCTATAAATATTGAGTGTGATGTTCTCTCATCCATTTAGGAGTTTCCTTTGCCCAATATCTACAATTCTGTCTGTTGACTTCACCGTTTAATGTAAATTTATATTCATAAAAAAAATAACGTTTTTTGCGAAAAGTGGATCATTACTATACTTATCCACCAAATTTTCGCTAAATTCCATTCTACGATCCGGGTCGTCATCTGATAATTCTTGTACAAGGTGCACCTTAAAGGGATGCCACTTTCATGTTTTAAAACTTTATGAATAGAAGTAAAAGGAACATCATGTTCTCGACTAACTTGCCGAACGCTGTTGTGTGGATTTTCTTCCATAGCCAATAAAACGTTTAATTTAGTATCCTTGGCAAGTGCTGGTAGATCTTCTACCGTACCAAACTACCTAATTTTTTTCAATTTTACTCACTGTTAACTGGCTTATAGGTTGTTCTGGACATGCATTATTAAACATAGCACATACAACTTGTTGAGATCGCTTCTTATCGCCACAATCAATTAACATAAGAACTTCAATCCTTTGTATTTTAGATAGAAGCATTTTTAAAATGTAAACAAGCAAATTTAGAATAACTAAACTAGTACTACACTTCACAAGTGTCACTGTCATTAGTGGGTATTAAAGACAAGCCTACTGAGTTATTATCACAACTTTTTACATCTGACAACTTTTTACAATAATGATGACCGGTATTAATTTTAAAATTATTGTATCTTCATAACTATTAATTAGCAAACACAAGTATGATATATTTCTGGAATCGTCTTGAAATTTGCAATCTAAAAAAATATATATATAGGGTGTGCCATTTAAAAAATTCTCGATGACATCGTTACTCACAAATGGTTTACTTTGTATATTTCATTGTTATGTAAAAATACATTAAATTAAAATCAAAAACCTACCTCTCTGAGGATTTTTCTTCAAAATTGTTTGTTTAGCTTAAAACTAATTTATTCCATATTTTATGTACACATAAATGAATCTCAAAAAATAAACAAATAATGACATATTTAATATATAATACCTTTACTTATTAGCATAATAATTAAGGAATTGTTTCGGCTACTGCTTAAGTAGGCAAATAGAGCAAATAAAAAGTAAAAGACTGTAGGCATTGGTATTTTTTTATATATTATTACTATTCACAATTTTATTCAATATTATAGATATTAGATTATATAAATTGAATTTGGATAATACCGCGAGTCCGTAGAAGTAGGGAAAATAAAAATTTATCTAACAAAATTTTATAGGACAAGTGCTATTTTGAGATTTTTTTTTACATTTTTTTAAAATAAACGTTCAATATAATTTTGATTATTTTCCAATATATTGTTAAATGCTAAATCCATGTTTAAAGTATAAACATCGAAACATGTATAACTATTTCCAGTTTCCAAATCCATATTTTAAGAGTGGTAGTAGTAACATTTTTTTTGTAAATTAAAAAATGATGACTTTGATTTAAAGATTGTGTAGTTTTATTTCATACATAGAATTTAGCTACTAAGCAAATGGATACAAGATTCGGCATCGTTTTGCGTACCTTTGCTACACATTAAATATGAGAATCACCTTTGTTGTTTCTTTTACGTAGAACAATTTTCCAGCTCTGTATTGTTTACGCAAGTACCTATACAATACAATTAAATATTTATAATTTCATTTTTATCTTTTTAAACATAAATTATTGTTTGTTTATTCGTACATTTCATTATAAAAATACATCACAAATACAGCAAAATAAACTCTACTTCTATTAAGATGTGCTTAGTTTATTTGATGAAAAAAGGACTCGTGTTTTTGACGTTCTGATTAAACGCAATCCTCATTTTAATTTGGGCAATGTTCAATTTAACCATATTTATTATTCATTAAAGTAGCAGAATATTGTCCATTTTGTCACGTCCAAAAACCACAAAAAACTGTACTAATATGACATTTCTGTCAAAACTTTCCTTATGTCTTGAGAATTTTGTAATATAGGTCGATTAATAAATAGACTAATTAAAAATAAATAGAAAAAGAAAAATCGAAAAATCAGTATGCTTGAAATAAATGTTTAATAAAAAAAAATGTCGGCGGTTTAGTACAGGGATACGCAGTTAATTTCTATTAAAAAATTAAGTTAAGTTAAAAAAAGTACATATAATGTTAATATTAACCAATTCTGGACAACAAAACGGTTAGTTAATAGGCTAATAATTTATTTGTTGTAGAATAAAATTAAGGGGATCTGGTAATTGTCAAGTAAAATTAGTTTTCCAAAAATACAACGATAATCTTAGAAAAAATAAAATATATTATAATAAATATTAGCTAGTTGCATACCACTAAAATAACAGACAATATGTACTTCTAGTAAATTATAAAAACCATATTCTCTAACTCTGCGGATTATTTCGTTATTTTCTCGTAAGCTTCTAGGGTAAACATTTCTATTTTATTAAGATAAGATCATGACCTTTATAGTTGTATTTCCATGCATTTCCGGAACATTCACCTTGTTTCTAATTTTGATATGTGGAATGCTAGACATGGAAGTCAGGGTTTATCGGTTATTGATAACCTAAAATAAAAGAATCTCTCACATATTTCCTTTGAGACGTTGTGTATGTGTACACTTTTACAAACTTTAATAACTTATTAGGTGTCACGGGAATTAAAAGGAAGCGAACTGAAAAACTAACCTCTTGGGCAATATTGTTCATTGTTGGTTTTGTTGAACACGAAGATAATAATTTTTAGATCTTTGTTGCATGCAGCAAAACACTGGATGCCTATTGATTGTCAATATAGTCAACCCAAGAAGTATTTTCTTTATGTTGATTTATTCGGTTCCTGTATAGTTTGAATTATTTTTAGAAGTCACCTTACGGTATGTATTTGTAAATTGTTGAATATTTAAACTATTTTACCAAAGGATCGATACTCTTTGTTAACTGACAGCACGTACAGGTTGTTTTTGTAATAGCAGCTGATAGAGTGCAATGCATTTACTAACATACGTGTGTCGTTTAAATTTTCATTATAATAATAATCGAGTGCATTATCATATCAACATTACTATATCCTTCCTCACAAATACAGAGGCAATTAATAGGAAAAAGTAGATTATTTTAAGACACATTAAACTAATACAAAAAATTCTATAGTATATTTTGCCAATTTCGACAATACAGAGGATCTCTAATTTGCCGCTTTAGTTTTTTTAACATAGTCCTTTATTAGGTAAAAATGTAAAAACAAAAAACTTAATATGGAATATCCCTTATGAAAGTACCATTAAGTAAGTAAGTTAAATACGAAATACGAAATTCCGTGGCTTTAGAAACAATCTTTTTTTAATTTAAATATGAATATTTGTCTGTTACATCGATAAATGTAATGTTCTGTTAAAGCCATGTTTTTCTTAATTTAAATTAATGATTTTTAAAATTGAGTTACATTTTAATTCTGTTGCGCTATCGTTAAACGTTGGATCTTATTCATATGGAGATGTGTCGGGAACAATCTAGAGAAAAAAAAAAAAGAATATAGCTGCCAGAAAAAGAAATTTCAATTTACACATTTTGGGATTATTCCTCCTTTATTTTCGTATCTGATATGCTACAATTCCCAGGTAGATAGTCCATAAATTCTATTAGTTGGGCAGATGATTTTTCCCAAGCAAATAAGGATTGACTAGGAATGGACTTCCGAAGAAACAGAATTAATGAAGCCAGTGAAGAGTTTTTAACTCAAACCCTTCTCGGCACCGCACCGCACCGAAATTTTATTGTTTTTCTGAAAACAAAAATATTGTAGGTACCCTTGACATTACAAAATATTTTATTAAATTAATGTTATAGTTCTCTTAATCGACTTTGTTATACTAGGATAAATTTATCAAAAACTTTTCGTTTCCATATTGTGATATTTTGTGTGATGTGTTTTATATTTAAGAAAATTAATGAGATATGAGAGCAGTAATTATAGAAGCATGTATTTGTATGTATTTTTATTACCGAGGAGAAAATTGTCCCTTTTTCCTACCACATATGATGTTTATCATCTGACGCGAAGTGCAGTAAATCATCCTAGGGAGGAAAAGGCACTTTACACTTGCATAATACACCGCTTTTTTGTGTACGTTTTCTGTAAATAGTTGAGAACAAAATGTTTACAGTTCGAGTTTTCCGTTGAACTAGATTTGAACAACATACATATTTTTGTAAAATATTTAATCATTTCAGAACTTGCGATTACATGATACAGAGAATAAATAAAATCATGGCCACACATTTTTTTTAATCTAAAATTATAAAAAAATAATTAGCAAATATAAAACTTTATCAAAAATATTTTTTTAAGATTAAATATTTTATAATAAACGCTATTCATTTGGGAATGTTGTTTTGTATGTTAAAATAAAAAACGTATTTACCCATTTTTAATTGTACCGTATCACTTATTTTTATCCATTAAACTCGACAATCAAAAATAGAAAACACGTTTAAAATGATTGTACTGATTTTATTTTATTAGTAATTCAAAGTTAATTGTACATATGTTAATTATGACATAATTTTAGTTAATTCAATCTGACCAGTCGTGCTATTCTGTTTACAGATCTTTTACAAACTTTTTGGAGTGTAATGTGGAACCCTTCAGTATAATGAATCAAGAGAGCAATGAAAATAAAAGAGAATTTAAAGTCAAACCATGGTGGTTTTTCTTCTTATTTCTTTTCAGAGAAAAAGAGAAATTATTGTAGATTATATACAAAACGATACAAGCATATTTTCGGAAGGAAATAGTCTAAAAGAAAATGAGATTAAATAGAATAAAATAGTGTTTTTTCAAGAATAAGTATAGCTTATTCTTTATATTATATAATACGTAATTATATTCAACAATTTTATTCATCGATTATCAATCAATCAATGTATTTATAAAGAATGTTTTTAATTACAGTCAAATACAACAACCGTTCTTTAGCAATAAATTAACGCCATATTAATAATCAATTCGGAAGGATGCCAACTGCAAGTATTTTGCTAAACAAACCTTACATTTCTATAACGATAATAGAAAATTTGAATTTGGATGTTATCATTTTAAAATTCAATATCAGAAGGAATGAGAATTAAAAAATATTATAGATGTGCCGGGGTTTGAACACTAATAGATTATTGACGGGCAGCCCTCTAGCGGAATCAAGAAATATTATATGAGTCCAAAAACCTATTTCATATATGAGTAAATTATACTAGTTTTCCAAGCAAAGAAATAAAAAATAAATATCTTATCAGTTTATAAATCAGGGACCCTCAGAGTAATATTATTACTTTGAAAATGTATAAAAATAAATCATACTGTATATATGTATTGCCTGATAATGATTAGTTCGAATGTTTGTAAAGGTAGATCGTGCATATAGATGAGAAATTTGTCAGTTTCAAATGTCAGATCATGCATGAAGTGCGAAAATTGAGTCTCATAATTTTTATACAAGAGTTTGGAAAACTCAAAATTGGAGAAAAGCATAGTTTATTTTTTATGTCTATTTTTTTCTTTGTTTAATAACATATATTTTTACTAATTATAAAATGAGAATCATCTCGTATTAGCGAATTTATTTTTAACATTTTTATTAAATACGCAGAATTTCATTTAAATAAAAAAGCAATTACTTTTACTTATTTTTATGTATGTGTATTATTTGTTAGACCTGCTTGTTATATCCTTTTTAATTATAGAGCATACATCTTATTTCAGACAAGTGAATATTTCCTTTTTAATTTTTTTATTAGTTTTGATTTGTTCCCACTTTCCGTGGTGTTAACTAACTTTAAATTAAAATCTTTAATATGGAAATAGAGTGAACTAATCAACATTAAGTAACTAAATCGTATCCCCTCGTAACCTTAACTAAAAACCACTGTAAATACCAACGACATGTTAAGTATTAGCATGATAAAATCTATTCGATAAGAGTTGAGAGGCGCATTAGCGAAATGCATTGTATGCAAGTTGCTTGTCATTTGGTCACATTAGCTTGCAGCGATATCGCGAGGATATTCGATACCAGAGATAACTACTCCTTGATAACCGTAATATAAATAAACATCGCTTTATTATAGCCTAACTTCATTTCTTAAAATTTCATTCTAATTCTATTACCATCAGGACATTTAAGATCGATTTCACATAAAAATATTCCTGCAACTTTCCATAAAAAATCTAAGGTAAGTAAGTACTCTTTAATTTTTTAAACATTTTCTGGTTGCATAGTTTTACACAATTATATTTCAGTACATTGTTTGCGGCTGGTACCATTCTAACCGATATTCAATATCGGTGTTAGTATCAGTTACCATTTCAAGAACTAAATTTTAAATTGAAATATTTTTGGTTTCTCTTATTATACTAACAGGATATAGTATGGGTCAAAATAAGTCAAAAATTCTTAATAAACATGAGTCCGCAAATTAACGGTTACGAAGATACAGAGTTATTTATTTTTGAAGCATTTTGCGTTTACACATTTTTATTACTTACAAACAAACGATAGAAACTTATAAACAAAATCAAAAGAAAGAAAGTTAGATAAGCTGTTCAAAATGCCCACCTACCATTTCCAAACAGGCACGATATCTCTTCCTCTCTTTAATATAAATATACAAAATATTTTATTTTTAAAATTTATGTTTTAAAGAATTTTAAAAACGTGTAAATTTATTTTCAAAATTGTTTCTATTTTATTATTAACATAAATAAAATTGTTAGTATTTATTGTGTTATTTATTTTTATTTGACTAGATAGGATATCTTTCTGTAACAGTTGAAGCAATCTCTTTAATACATATTTTTTTATTTTAACGCTTTAAGAAAAAATAGTATATGTCACTCGGAGAAGGCTCATTATATGTTTCGCCAAGTTTGCACAGCCTCGGTTGTTAGCCTTCTACTTCTAGTAACATAACATACTACTTCAGTACATACATTCCCTCAGGACAGAAGAGCACATTTTAAATGAAATACTAAATATATTCTCCTTATTGAATATTTTTATTTTTAAATGGACGCTTCGTCAAATCACCTTATTAGAATAGATATTTAAAAGACCTCTCAGTTGATGTATTGCAAGACCTACTTTTCTATTTAAAAATTTTATCGATACGTCATCACGCTCACAGAGATGACGTCAAAAATAAAAAGTTGATCTGACGAAGCGCCCATTTAAAAATAAAAATCGACGGGTTTCGGGATTTTCCCCTAAAATCGGCAATTTACGAAATAATTAAATTATTCCTTTCATTTGGACCATACTGTATATCCTTGTGAATCGGAAACCAAACAACTATACACTGTTTGATATTAGAAAATTATAAAAAAAAACAAAAATTACTCGAAATTGGAGTGTTTCGAAGCAAATGAGGACTTGTTTTGTGTTGAAAACTAAGCATTTGGTTACTATCACTTTAGAAAATTGCGTATAAACATTTCGGTTTACTAGCACGAAAAAGTGCATAGATTTTGAAAAACAATAAAATAATTTTTAATTTATAAATGTTTTTGTTTGTGTCTATTAAGTATAAAACAATTTCCATATTACAGACTATGCAAAAGAATATCCAGAAAACATTACTTAGATAGTAATTCAAACCGATCTACCGATGTATGTATACTGGATTGTACAAAATTAAAACATTCTTTTTGAAATCTACACAAGAGTTTTTTTTAAATTATAGTTTGGATTGCTTCCTATTGAAGTATTTTTCACTTACACTGAAAACTGTATTGTGGAAAATTTTACTTTCCTTTTAAAAAATGACATATGACAATACTCTTTCATTTTTTGATTCGACATAATTATTATCATTAATAATCATAATAAACATAAATTCGTCGATTAGTTTTCGAGGAAAATTATGTTTGCTATTCCTTTCTTTAGTTATCTTTTATTCGTTTAACATCTTATGCATTTAGTAAAATAAGTTGAGTTAATTTATTCACCCCATTAATTAGATTACTATTTATAATTAAATTGGAATTTGCAAAATTATATTGATTTCATGTACTTAGAACGAAGAACCAATAGCAACAATAGATTTTAAGGCTCTGACAGAACCTTATTTTTTGATATCATTTACAGAACGAGGTAACAAAGTACTTTAAATTTGAAGATATTACTATGGAAATGGTTTGTCTATATTTAAAGTCTCCTTCTTAAATACAATAATAGTTCATTTGAATAATTTCTTAGAATAAACATCACAACACTGTTTATATTTCAACGCAAAATCACTTCTGTATCTTTTACACTCGCTTAAAGTTGTTGTATAGTGGCATGTTGAAATATACGCTCAAAATCGCTAATCTGGACTTGTAATTAATTTAAATATACGAGACCATTAATCAGATGTGTGTGGGTTTAGCAAGTTCAACGTATTTACAACTGTTTTCTTCGTATATGACAAGCGCCTGCCCGTTAAAACCGTTTTCCTTTTACGATACCCAGATCCAGATATTTTATATTTCAAGTTCTTTATTTCCGCAACAGAAGAACCCGTTGGGTTGCATGCAAATCATATAAATATAATTAAATTATATCTATACATCATTATTAATATAAGGTTTGTAACGAAATTAAATGGACAAAAATCTATTATTATTAATGAACTAGAATTTAATTATTGCATGATGCACCCTATTTGGCCCCAGATTTCAGTTTATTTCCAACTTAAAAAAAAACTGTTGAAACTGTCGGACAATCAACTTGTAGTTCAAGTTGTGGTATCCTCGATAATTTCAAATAATAAAAGAAAGGAGTAAGGAGAAAAACTAGACAGTAGAATAAATAACTTCATTTTATCTACTTTTTGTCGATTGGCGTTATATATATTTTTTCAGAGGCTTTTAAGATGAGTAAATAAGTTTCCTTTTTAAAAATGAAGATAATATCTTTTAAAATGCTAAATTTATTACACATGTGATAGTGCTCGATGGAAAGAAACACTTATGAGGAGAATTCACTTGCCGAGTAAAAAGCATTTGGAGTTGGAAGCAACATTTAATTGGATTTACCAAAAATCCAAAATAAATCATAAAACAACCGCATAATCAGTATGCCGATATTTGTATCTAGTTGATAGTTCTTGCATACTATTATTATACTTTATAGTAATAATGTTCATTTAATGCATAGATAACATACAATTGTTACAGTATTTATGATGACTAAAATAAACATCGACAATTACAGAAAGTCTGTTTATGAGCTTGTTTGTGAAGTGGGTGGTATATTCAATTTTTATTACTAAAATAAACTAAATTAAATTTTTAAGAAAATGAAATATAAAAATTACAAATGGAATGTACGTATAAAACATACAATTTACTGGTTTTAAAACTTTTCTATAATTTGTTTTGCAAAAAATTTGTCTTATATCTAGAACTTTACTAATGGCAAACATTGTATTTCTAGAAATCTAGACCTCTATCATTGAATGTTTTGCTAACCAGAGATGAAAAAAAATCTTTGAATATGAGCCCCCTGAAGCCACATAGTTGGGTTTAAAGCATTATTAAAATTAGAACTGTATACACTTTCTTTAAACAAACTAGATTTCCGAATATTTGGATTTTAAGGCCTATATAACAATTTTTGAAAAATGAGGTTTCACAATTTCGCTCACATCATCATCATCATCATCATTATTATTTGGAACTACTTTTTTGATATATTTTCAGATTTATATTTTTTTACAACTGGATCTTAAACCTGTGGCAATAATGAAATTTGCTGACTTGTTAGATATATTTTATTTAGAAGTTCCTTAATTATGGCATATTTTTGTTTTATAACATATATTTAAATATGTTAATATCAATTACCTTATCATTTCAGCAGATATTTTCAACGGCATCAAAAAACATCAGATCTGTTGCCTCTATTTAACAGAAAATAATGCTCGCTGCAATGTTTTACATATATTGTGAAAAAGCTATTATCAAATTTGCTGGATTTTGTAACATTTAGGTTCTTCTTGCATTTTCTACATCACTCATTACGGAGGCTATTTTCACAGGTTTTTTTGAACCTGTTGCGATGTTGCCAATCCATCCATTTACAATAGTAGCAGTGTTGTTATAAAAGCATTCAACTTTATTTAATTATGAATTTCTACGTTATTATTACCTGAATAATCATATCTTCGCTCAATGTCAAATCTGTCGAACTCTGGCACTAATTTTACTCTGTTAGAGTCAACACCAGTGACATACAAACTAAAGCGCGATGAGCATTGCCTCAACTAGGCAAGGTTGGCTAGAACCAACGTTAATAAAATCAATAATCAATGTCCATAATTATCTTCAAGGTTAATGTGAGTGACCTTCACACAAGGTCAAGTCAGGTGATATGTGATACAGCCATCGATTAAGGTCAATGATGATGTCATTTTCTACTTCTTGTCATTCAGAATCTGCTAAAAAGATCTGCTCAATAGGTTATGAAAACTTTACTAAATTTTGGGTTAACAAAGAATTTTGATATTGGTTTGAACAGAATGTATTCAAGATGGGAGGAGTGAATGCGTATTACTGTTGTAATATGAATACACAAGCTAGTTCAGCGGTAAAAGAAAAGGTTTATAGGGATAAGTTCTTGGGGAGTCCCAACGGCTATAACGCGTTGCGTGCGTGCTAACATGTCATGGTCATTAACTCTCAGGAGACCAATAAGTAATCATCGAGATTGCTAACTATTTGCGGTAATGATAAATATTTCACAGTAACGATTTAACCTTACAAACTTGAAAGCACATTTTACTGGCTAAGGCCCAATTTCATAAGAAACTATTAAAGAAGGGTTTAAAAAAACGAAGCATTAAATTAAAGGCTTCTATAACTGCGACTTTTGTGCTATAGGATTTCATAATAGGAAAGCTACTTTTGCTAAAGTACATTTTAATAAAATATTGTCATGTTGGTACACTGAATTTGCCCGATTTCTATGTGTCGCATGTAACTAACATAAAAACGTGCATTATGGCAAGTACTAGTAGAGGAACGAATTGAAGTTCTAATTTTACTAAGGAGGAGGAAATGCTGCTCATTCAAGAAATTTTTGTTTCGGGTATTTTTATGTATTGCCTCTTCATAGAGACAATTACAACCAATTTTTTTTTAATTATTCTGCTACCAGAAGCTGTTGAAACTCTTCTAAAGTCTGCCACTGTTTTGTGTACAGATTCTATTGCATAAAAATTGTTAGTTAATGGGTTTAATATTTCCACCTCTGCAAGTATAAAACAAATTATTATAAAATATTTGCCTCTAAAAGAGTGATAAAGGTAGGTTTGGTAATCCTAATTTATGGAAAAAGTCAATATCGTCGTATTCTTCGAAATAATGTATTCTATCTCTAGACATTTTTCCTGTTCTAATAAAATAATAATTTCCTTAGAATTAGAATATCATTTACTGTTTACTGAATTTTTAGATATACATGCGACAAACTGAATCATGTTTTGAGGTTAAAAATGTTGCTTAAAGTTTTTTTTAAAGGATCAAAAACGAGATTTTAACTTTAAATAACATTTTAAGCTTAAATGGCTTTTAAAACCATTATGAAACAATTTACAGAAATTAAAGGATATTTAAAATTTTTTTTAAACAACATTTGGTATTTGGTAGTCTGTAGCAGCTATAATTTAAAAATATTGTTTCAAAAAGTATTGCACATCAAAGTTATAGTATTTGTACTAATTTCGACGATGTGCTGCACTTTGGTTTAAAATGAAATGGTTGGACGCGTTCTTACGTAGTCTTCTATTGAAAATAGTAAATTTTCCAGAGGCATGCAGTAGGTGGTTAGAGTAATTTAACCCATATTTACGAATGCCAAAATGTTTTTAATTTCAGAAAAAGCTAATCACAGAAAAATTAATAATCACGTTTAAACTTTTTTGAAAAATTAGACAATGGCAATCCACAATCACACTTAACTGTTTTTATTATTTTCTATTTTCTACTTTTTGTTTTTTTGAAAATTCAACACCAACAAAACGACTACAAGATATAATTTATATTCAACATCCATTTAAGTCAATAACATCAAAGTATAGCTAATTATAGGTCTATTAATATCGCTATCTGATCAAATACTTTTTCTTAAACAAGAAATATATCTCTACGTTCTACTTGAATGGAAACGGCTTACTCCAGATAATTACAATAAACTCTTGAGCGAAGTGTAATTATATCTATAAAATAACTAATTCTTAAATGTTTTACAGAGTGAAAAAAAAATAATTTCTTTCGTATATTTCAACACTTATTTCACTGTTTTTGAAATTATTGTATACCTACTGCAGAGTTTAAAATTTTTGCAGTGTTAAATTCCATTTCAATTTAAATGTTAATTAAATTTCTATATCAAATTTAAAAATCATTTTATGTATCGTTTTATGTAATTTCTACTAGTTACTAATCCTTGATAATTTATGTTTATATGAATATGTGCTCACGGTAATGTTAAATTTTTAAAAAAGTAACAATTTGTTTAACCTATCTTTATCTTATTACGTATAAATTTCGCTTAAGTACTAGTTTGAATTCACTGAGATTAGGAGTCGATAAAGAGACTTTACTGACGTGTTATATACAAACTTTTATTGCCAACCGTAAAAATTTATAATTGAATTTCTTTTTCCGTAATATTATCCATCTAAAGAATGTTATTGTTGTATGTAGGCAAAGTTTTAGTATGTTTTATGTTACAAATCACTATAAACATACCTTTCCCACACCGGACACGACTTGATACCTGTCAGTTACTGAGAGGTAACGGAATTGCCAAAAAGAAAGGACACTCTGAAGTTGCGAATTTAATTCGAAATTGATATTGCTGTTTGTCTATCGGAGTTTAAGATATAATTAGTGAAAGACTTTAGTTGAAAAACAAGATTTTATAAGGCAGGTATATTTTTGTTATTATTATTATTCTTATTATTTATTTAAATATTGTAGGAGTTTATTAGAAAATAAGTATGAAAATGAAAACAGATATTTAATAAATTTGATGTAGGTTCAACTTAAAAATGAATGTGTTGGTAATTTAGTGAACAATAATTTGTATTGTAGACTGTACATATGTTACTTGATTTAACTTTGATCTACTGTTCTAAATGACATCTGCAATGTTAGACTAACAACATTTGTGCTCCTATTAAATGTGAAGTTAAAAAATTAAAATCAATTTAAAGTTTTAAAAGGTTTGCGAATAGAATTTATTAATTTATCTCTGAGATTCTGGATTACCTATGAGGGCATTCAAAATTATCAATTCTAATATTTCTAATGCATATTAATTTTATAATCTGTTATTCTAACAGCATTACAGAAATAATGTTGGCAACTATCCTTTGTTAAGGAGTGAATATAAAAAATACAATTCGGAATACTTAAGTAAAATAACTTTTCAGAAATAATTAGTTACGAATTTTAGGTACAAAATTTATCTAAAACAAATATTGAAAATTGTTATGGTTATTTTGTCAAAATGCATTGGGTCTTATGTTTATCATAATACTCCACTCGAGAGTTTCCAGAAAAAACTATTCTTGCTACAATATCATACCAGATGTACAGCTGGAAACAATGCCAAAGAAAATATTATGGTGGTGCTTAGCGGTACAGAGCTCCTAATAGAGCAGAAACCATCAACTAGTTAATACGATATGCTAAGACTGCAACTATATTTATATCCGCAGCTATTATTACTGAAAGCAAATTTTACGATGGTCTGTTGGGCTAAACGTAGGGACATTTGGCAAGAGTAGTCTGGTGACCCTGACAGGTTCAATAAAAAAGTTGTTAAAAAAACAGAAGATTATCCATAACACTCAAATGTGGTACAAAGGTTCAAATCCCATGAAATACAAACTCAAACCACATAAATTTTATTTAAAGACAACTAGTTGATTTGAAAAAAGTTGTTAGTATTGTTTCATGAGGAACTGGTTATCCAGACTGCGTAATTTTTAACAGTAGCAAATCTCTACAGGGATAACAAACAGTCTTAATATGTCAATAGAAAACTGACTACGTTTTATTGTCTAAATAACATTCGGGTTCGATAGAATTCGAGAAAAAAAGCCATTTGTGGAATATTTATTTCCTTTTATTAGAAATGCGTTGCAGGCTAAATACGCGTTCGCCATTTTTATAAGTGCTATCTCGAGATACAATTGTCGCTAAAAGTAGTGTGAAAATACAGTTTGAAAAGTATAAACATTTTTAGGAAGAATAACAGGCAAAATAGAATGATAACGATATTAATTCACTATTCTCAAAATATCTTCTTCATTACTTTTTTGGTGAACGGATTAAAATCCTTTATTTGTTTTATTTTGGTCATTAAAAATATGATTTTTAAAATTAAAATGACGTTACTCCACTGTAAACGAGTTAAGAGTAATAAGTAATAATAATGATGACGACTTCTTTCGATACTTAAAAATCAACATGGTTTTTAAAAGCCTCAGATCTAACGTCTAGATCAGTAAATGTTAGATCCCTTTCAATAATTTTTAGATATTTTGGAATTTTTAAACTATAGGTTATAAGATTACATTTATATGGATTAAGTGACAAATCTAAATCGAATTAATTTGTTTTCAAGAAAAAAATTCAGTTAAATGTAATTCGAAGATTCAAAATTCAAAAAAATATGCTCACCCTATTTTTATGTTACTACTAACGATTAATTAATATAAATGATAAGTTGTTTCCACAGTTGAAAATATCTACAGTATAAAAAGAATAATTCGATGTGTCTGTAGGGTAAATTATTTAAGCATTCAATATCCAGATTAGTGCGTCATTTAGTTTACGAGGGTTGATTCCTTTGCTCTGCTCGCGAAGTGTAATCGATTTATGAATTTGATAAGTTGTTGAATAAATATTATAAGTTAAAAGTTTTATAGTACTCGATATAGATAGATAGATATATTTTATTTGATCACTTTACAATTATTATGTTAGTGACAAGTCAATTAAAAAAAAAAATTATATAAAATAACAGATTAAAAGAAATGTTATAAAATGTACATACAAATTAAAAGATGTTAGAATATTGGACTACTACAATTTAAAAATTCATCAATAGAGTAGAAGCAGTATTTTAACAAGAAATACTTCACTCTCTCCTTAAATCGATTAAGAGTCAATTTATTATATAAATGTAAGTTTAGGGTTTCGATTTGATACATTTAGTCGATAGTGGTAGGGTCTCAGTTGAAAACCTCTTCGTGATGGATAATCATGATAATCAGCATTTGTACGATTCTTAGAACTATTTTTATGAATCTCTAAGAGACTATGTAAAACGAATATGCATGACAATGGTAAAATTTTTAGTCTTTGAAATAAAGGACGACAGTGTTCCCTACATGAGGCTGGAAAATTTTCTACATAAGCTGTTTATATGTGCGTCTCAATTTAACATGTCATCTATTTTAAAACCCAATATGTTAACATATTGATTAGATGAAATTAGTCGATTAGATGATATTAAAATTTTCTGGATTTTGTCTCTATTTAGTTTGAGATTATTAACTGAGAACTACGTTTCTATTTCCTCGTCGGTTCTAGAGCACCAGTTTAATAAATAAATTTTAGAAACTTTTAAAAAATATATCTGTAGTTATTCATAGTACCTAATTTTGATTGCACATCCGACATAATAATAAGCTATTTATTAATTTGTGTGCATTAACCATTTTTTTAATGATCGAACAATATACATTGATTTATAAAAATTATTATAACTATCAACACATCTTAAATAAGTTTAAGTGAAAGTCAGTCTTGAAAAATTATATAATAACTACTTTCTTGCGTTTATTTCATTTTGAATTGATTAAGAAAAAATAATAAACTTAAACCGCCTCCCCCTATCTTTATTTTTCGTTGCGCTTCATCGAGTTTTTTTCTTTTTTATGTTCAGCCGTTACTGTTCTAAAAGTTAATATAATTCATACCTCGTTTGGTCTTAAATATTTTAAATCTTAATAAAGTACCTGCCTAAATCTAAGATTTTCAAATTAAAATTAGAGCAGAGGCTCAATGTGTAAATCAATTTATTTAGATATTGTTGAATAAATACATAACAATCCAACTGAATATTGTGGCCAACGATCCATTCCAAATGTCAGTAAAAGTCCACTCAAGTTAAAGGAGATGAAATGAAATAAAAATAAAAAATTATCCCAGACATGAATTACATAGTTATAATAAGAAAATAGTTTTAAACTGTAGACTAATTCCAAACGTCATTAAAAATGCATAAAATTATTTGTAACTAGTTTATCTAATCTAATCAGACCTACGATTACAGAATATTAATTTGTACAATTCATTCTCCATAAACTAGAAGCATACATCATATTATATTTATTATAAAAAGTCGCCGACTGTCGACTGGATGGCGGCACAGTGCACTGTTCAATAATTTTTAAATTATTTATTACAAAATTTCAGTCAATTTTAATCCAAGCCAGCAGCGATCGCATCATTCAGTGGCGTAACCATGGAATTCAGTACAAATGTAATCCATTAAAATATTTAAATAAAAAATACTTTAATATTAGAATTATACTTCAATTTATTTTTCTTTGATGATTTTTTTCCAAATGATGTACTAACTAAAAATGGACACCGGTCGTATCTTAATTTTTTACTTTTAAAGTTGTGTTCGAAATGTTATATGTCTTGATGTTCAAAATTTTAGTTAATTTTAAATAGATAATTTTGTTACTTCATAAAAATTTTCTGTTTCTAATTTATTTAAAGTATTGACAACATATCAAATTCAAAATACTTATTTAATGAATTGACATCGCATTCCACGTCGACTAAATAAAACAAATCTGATTGGCCAAAGCTCAATGAAGAACTCTAAAACATTTTCTTCATTTTATCTTAAGTTTTTAATTATTTTTAATATGTTTGTGTTTGTTCTTGCGACGAAGTTATTTACATTTATCTTACACCAAACTATTTGCTTTTAATTACAGAATTTTTGTGATTGAAACTTATCATATGAACTCCAAACTGGTACTTCTATCTATGATAAATAAAATTTGTAGACTGTGAGATTAAAGTACCTTTATTTCTCCATTTTGCCTCCTTCTTCTCCGTCTAATTTAATAAGAAGGATGGGATTGAATTTTATTTAGTGGATATGCCCTTTATTAAGAAATATGGTCTTTTTTGCATAATTAATGTGTAAAATGGACATGTACAGATGTGGATACTCTAGAGAACCATTATATTATCATAACTGAAACTAGGTCACGGTTATTAGATATAAGTGTAGATCAAAAATGTATAATTGAAACTACAAGGTGGTGCCTATGCATTTTGTAATGAAATAAAGCTAAAAGTTTTAAAACTGTTTTATATTAAAGATTTATTAGTATTAAATACCATCCTATATTATATCAATCTATTATTTTACAATTACAAATTAATATTGTCACTAACCTTATCAGTCTAAGCTAAAAGTTAGTATAATGATGCAAAAAAGGAAACTGGTGAATTTTTAATTAACAAGGGTTAAAGACTTTAAACGATTTTTAACTCCTTGGGCTGGTAGTGAAATAACTTTTCTTCTGGAATTTTAAATACCTCAACAATACGATATGTAAATAATTTTCAATATTTTCTTTTTGCAAAGAACCAGTGATTAATGCGAAATGTAGATAGGCTTAATTTATTTTTTGAATCTAGGTACCCTTAAAAACCTGATAAAATTTTGAATTAAGTTGATTAGTTTAAGTTCATCAAAATATATTTGAGTTAGAATATATAATCTAATATCATTTTATAAACAATTTCTTTTTTTAATAATCAATAATTCTGAGAAAAACACTTAAAGTTACAACTTTTAAGTCAATGAGGCAAAAGTTTGATTTCCAATCTTTTACAATGATAAATAGGGTCACCGACGCCCCTGTGAAAATTGTATTATTGTAAGAAGTAACGGTTCGAAAAATTACAAAAGATTATTGTGCCTTATTTGGAAGGATTACTTCGGTTTCTATACAAGTTTTGGATGCATATGCAGAGGAATATTTCCTGTGTATAAACACATATATCAATATATGATAATGATACAAATTAAAATTAGGAATGGTTAAAAATTTCAATCAAACTTATATCTGCATGTGGAGGGAATTCTAAACCAAAATAAATAGAGTGAATATACGTTAATAATAAAGTTTTTTTATTAACACATGTCAATATTACAGTTTAATTTAACAATCAAGTTTCACTTTTAGTTTAAAGCATTTCTTCCTATAAATCTAGAGATGACTAAGTAAGTTAGTGAAGAAAATAAACAGAAAACCCGTAAAAAAATGCCGGTGGTTTAGAATAAAAATACCAAATCACACAGAGTGGATTTTAAGTATGGATCGCCTCAATTATCTCGGAAACGGCTTGCCCGATTTTTATAAACTTTGATTTTTGAGGGTTTTGTAATACGGCCGATCTTATGGTAGTATTTACATTATTGTCAGATCTTCCGTTTTCCTAGGAATATAATAAATTTTGTTATTTCAAATGGATCGCACTGCCTATTTTTTCTTTTGGAAGTCCTTAAAAAATACTGAATATTTTTCATGTAATATTCCCTATACCTAAATGCTATAATTTCGGAGTTATAGCTAAATTTAATATCTCTAACATCAAGGTAAATTCATGGGCGTTGATCAGAGTTAAGAGTAATCTGGGCCGTTTATATATAATTTTTAAACGTATTGTATCCACAATAAAATTCACGTTTTATGAAAAATCAAATTACATAATGGAAACCGCAGATGAAATAATTATACTGTCAGATACCAAAATGTGTATCAAGAGCTCGGTATTAAAGTAGGGCTAGGTATTAAAAGATATTAGATTATTTGAGCAATTAAACCCGGTGTCTCCTAATTTTAATAAAGAACTCTTATTAAAATAATACCTAACAAAAATAGTGCACTTAGCAATCATCTCATACGCAAAAAAGTAATCTACAGAGAACCGATATTCAAGAAAAATATTAGTTGCTAAATTTATGACTAATCCCTTAGACGTTACTTACTTACGAAACACTCAATATAATATAATTATTCCAATTTAAAGTCGCATTTACTTTGAAAGGAGGTTTCTAATTTAAAGACTCGAATGGAATGAAGGTAAACTGTAAATATTTAATAATAAAAGATAAGAAAACAATGTATTTATTGAAAGGTTCATTCGACCATTCATCTTTATTACTTATTGTCATTACTATAAAAATATACGTCTGAAACTGATATTTAGAAATCATTAGGTACTAAAAGTTACCGATTTTAAAAAAATTAAAACAGTAAACAGAATCGAGTAGGGTAGTAGGTTTAGAAATCAGGTTAAAAGCAACCTCCTATACAAATATTATCTTAAACCTCAATTTATTTCGTAAGTTATAAAGTACTAGAAGATAAACAATGATTTGGTACTTCAGTGTATAAGGAATACTTATTCTACAGTATTATTATTATAATCTTTTTCTCGCTACGAAACTGTTTTCGCAAGTAGGCGTAGAAACATGGATCAAGATAAGTTAGCCACGATTAACTACGCGCCGACCGTAACTTTTTATATTTTATAACTACAATAAATGCGAAGCAGACCGATTACAAATTAAAGTTAGACCAAGCATTCTAAATCTTCTTTTTGCTCTTGTCAATGGTTACACAGCTGTTTTACGAAGGAGTATAAAATGCTTTAAGATTTACTTAGACAGAATAATTCGAATCTTGAAAGTTGTAAAATAAGCAGAAAAGAATATAATTAAATTGTCAATACACAAGGAAGATGCATTTGTGCAATGTTTAAAAAAAAAAAACGAAATATTATGGTTTAAATAATATAAAAACGATCAAAATTCGATTCCGCAAAAATTTTATTATCTGGCCCCTATACTTAAATGAAAGCCAATTATTGCTAGCTGTAAGTCAAAATCTGTTTAAAAAAAAATACATTAAAGGTGGTGAATTTAAAATAATAATTCATTAGAGATAACAAAAAATAGAAGCCTCAAATATATATAAAATATTCATTATACATGTGTTTAAGATTAATGAATAAAACAATTAATATCTAGTGAATAATAAAATCTCATTGTGCGGATACTACAAAATTCGTTCTTATCAGACAATAATATTCACACTACAACTAACCAAAATTTAATGTAAATTTAGATTAAATTCCTTCAAGTAACCTAAAAAAATTGTGTGAATATAAATATTACAATTAACGTTAATAATTCTTTCTAAAGACAATCTTTCTTCCGCATCACATTTAATTACATCAGAAATTTACTACCAATTATTTTGAACAATTAGTCATATCAACATATGAAATGTGAAATGTTTATGTGCAAATATTTCTCAACGTAAGTCACATAATACCGACTTACATGCCAAGATGTCATATGTTATGAGGACATTTTTCTGCAAAAAGATTTTTTCTGATTATGTTTCAATAGTACTTTCTGTTATCAAGGTTACTTACATTTGAGCATTTAGGTAATAAAATGTAATGTTAAATAATAAACAGTGATTAATTCACAGTTTTATTATAAGAGCATCTGTCAAAATACCGAATATGGGTTTAGAGAATGATTAAACGACGAAATTATAAAAATGAAACTTTGTGATAGCGCTGTAAAATACAAGCTGATTCATTTAAAACATTTTGGAAAAAAATTGTATTCTTTATTTGACTCATCCTGTATTCGATTTATTCCAATAGCAAAATAATGAAAAAGCTGTGGGTGTAAAAATATTGTTTTTATTAATCTATTTCAACTGAAAAGGGCATTGAAAGCTTTTCAATGAAGAATGGTCAGAACATTTAAATTACTCTGTACAAACCATTATAAGTTGGTAATGTTGTAATGACGACAAGAAAAAGAAAATTAAACATAAAATCAAATATAGTCTACTCAATTTAAAATACTATAATTTTTCACATTTGTAAATCAGACTCAGTATACGTCTAATTTTCGATTTACAATGCGTTGAAGATAAAAAAATGCACATATTTTAAAATTCTTATGTTTCGTTATAAAAAATATTTAAAAAAAGTTAGTTTTAAGAAAACAAATCCTTTATTTTATTGAAATATTAATATAATGAATATTTTATTAACATAAGTGTTAACTTAAAATTTCCCAAAACATATTTTGAGAAAATTTACAGACATGTTGATTTTTATTTACCAAGCGTATCGTATATTGTATTTTGGATACATCTATTAACAGTATTGAAGAATAAATTTGTATCCATTTTCGTTTATTTATATTCGGAATAATTAAGTTAACTACTTTTTAATACTAGTTAATGACAGTGCCACTTGAATTTTTTTTAAGTCTTTTTCCACTTCATGGATATCAACGTTGGTCTGTGTCTATCTTGCCTCTTATTCGATGGTTAGAATTCCTCTATCAAACCCATGTTTTCTTTATTCACTTTCTAAAAATGATCCGACCTTCTAAGTCGTTGTCCTTTAATTTTTCCTATTACACCCTCTTCTTTTAGTTGATTTCCAAATTCATTCGTATTCTACACTTTTGATTTGCTATTAGTACTGGGCCTCGCATGATTCTCCTTTCAGCTATTCTTAATTTGTATTCTTCTTTTTCTGTCATTGACATTGTGTCCGCTGTTTATGTAATTATTTGTCTTATTAGTGTTTCATAGATAAGTTCTTATTAATGCTTTATGTTTTAGTAGTTGTTTGGTTGCTTGTAGTTGACACGATATTTTTTTAGTTCGCCTATCTCCATTATTGGATAATACAATACATAAATACCTATATTTCTCGATTTCTTTAAAACGTGGTTCCAACTTTAATTTTTCTGTTTCCCAGGTTCATTCCTAATCTCGTTATCTTGAATAAATTTGCTAATTGCTAAAAGTCTGTAGTATCAACTAGAAAATATGCGCTGCAAACAATTGAATTAATCGACGAGAACACATTGAGTGACTAGAAAGGTCACTGGATTTTACGTAATTACATTCTTTTTTTGTGGGGTCATTTAAAAGATGTAGATAAAACATAGTAAACCAAATGGTATTATCGAATTAAAAGATCCAATTCAACAAGAACTAATTATAATTTCTCAGAAAACCATCGACACGTACATAGTTCAGCAAGATTGTACTAATCGGCTGGACCATTGTTGGGTGCAAGAAGTGAAGTTTGAACACTTGCTGATGTCAATATTTGGAGTAATTTTGTTTGCTACAGTTTATTAAATAGATTCAAAAATACTAATTTCAATGTATCGTCAAGACTGTCCAGTACCGATCATAAGTATGATAATATTTTTGAAATGGTCTCTTAAATGTATACTTACACAGTAAAAAGAACGAAATATATAAGGTGCACAAATTAGAAGCAGTAATATTTTTATTTCAGGAAATAACGAATTTATTCCATACTGTATAGATCACATTTTATTTTCTCAAAGATATCACTAACGTTTATTAAAAATTAAGAGTATATTAGAGGTACACGCATCAACTGATGTGATCTTTTTATATGGTAATAAGACAGAAAACGAAAAAACTAAAAAAGAAAAGAATAGATTAAAGAACTAGAAGATAAAAAATACCTTTTGCAAGTATCTGAATAAAAATATCTTAAGCTTACTTATAACAATGCGTTCAAAAATAACCAAGTTAATGATATTAAAGGCTTGAAAATTACATACATTGCTTTAAAATTAAAAAAAAAAGTTTTAACTGTTTAACACTAAATAAATTTATTTTACAGATCAAGCGTTCACAATTTAAATTATAATTCTGCAGCTCGACATTTAGTCATCATTAATAATCGTTATTTTTAAACGGATAGAAAAAAGTAATTATCGGCTTGAAAAAAAAAACAATTTAAGCGATAAAAATCTTTTTGCTCTATCACAAAGAAATTTATTTCTTTTGGTATCCCATTTTCGGTCTATGAAAAATAAATAATATAATTTCAAACTTTCGTATTTTCTCTTCATACAATAGAGCTTTCATTTTATTATAAATATTTTTTAGCTAATATGTTGCATTGTGTATTCATTAATTTAGAAATAAAAAAATATTATTCATTATACAAATATTCTGGTATTTTTGGTTGAACTGATTTATTTTTAAACGAAATTATCCTCAGCGCTTATACTGACTAATAAATTATCGGAAAATTACGTTCGGCGAAAAATATTTTCAGCAGCGATTTTAATTCAGATTTCCCAGTAATATAAACAATCAACTAAATATAACTTTTTGTAAATATAAATATCCCGTGAGATTTATTTATTAAACATCTTCACTTCACTGCACTTTTGTCTGGTTAATATAGAACATACAAAGATAGATTTTATTGGAGCCATCTAATAATTACGATTTTGAAAAGAACTCCGCACTAATTTTATGAGAATTGGTGGTGCGTAAGATTGTTGTGAAACTTAAATATGTGATAAATCTTTATACAATTTAGAATTTGGAATAAATAATATTGAACTGGTTTTGGTCATATATTTCTATATTATTGTTCGCAAACTAAGACAAACCATCCACAACGTGATTAAAGCTGTAGGAATGTCATATGGGACCTGATAGCGCATTTTGTCCAAGGGACTTAACATGAGAAGAATTGCAGCGAAGTTTGTTCCTCGATTCCTGACAAATTCAACAAATTGTATTAGAATTAGAGGGTCCAAACTTCTTTTCTAAGATCATACCGGTTAGGTTGGGTTGGACGAAACTTGGAAAAACAAAGACTGGTTCGTGCTCCATGAAAATGCACCTATACACACTGCGATATATCCAGTTTCTGGCCAAGAATGGCTTGTCTGTTGTACTAGATTCATCCTACACACATAACCTAGCACCGTGTGATTTTGCTCTTTTCCGAGGATAAAATCCAAGCTTAAAGGACGTGACGTCAATTTTACAATATCAAGGAAACTAACGGGGAAATGTAGAAATCCTAAACGCAATAACTTCACCCCAGAATTTTAAGTCCCAATAAACATGTGCACAAATAGAAAAAGTGATTTCAACAATATGCGAGTTTCTCAAAAAGTATTACGCAACACTATTCCTTAAAAAATTAGTTAATCAGAAGGTTTTATTTTAAAACCTCGACCATAGCAACGGTAATAAATTCCGAATTTTTTTCATATTGGTAACAGCCATAAATTCTCCATGTTATTCAATAAATAACTGACATTTTTTATGTGTATATAGTTCAAGAATTCCCCAGTTACTTAGGGTTCATCAATATTTTTATTTACAATCCGTTCCTTCAACAATTTGCACAAAGATCGATAAGTAAACCATATGAGCAGCTATAAATATGAAATAAAGAAAATCTTTTCACTAAAATTTTTCCATACTTATAGATTATATCACTAATAATAATTAACGAATTGACATATACGTATACAGATTTGACCTGAATATTTGAGGTCGTACACGAATCCATGCGAGTGATAAAGTACGTCTTATAAAACACAGAGAACTTATTATTAATTATTTGAAGTAGGGATATCTCGAGGTGGGAACATTGTTTCATTCAATTCGATAATAACGTACTGACAGTCATGGTCGTATCTCTAGTTCTGTTAAGAGGGGACACATCGCTGCCAGCTCTTTAAAATTTTGCCTATGTCCTTTTAGATACTATCTAAACCTGTATAGGGTGTTGTTCCTTTTAGAATAAGTAAGCAACCTTGTTTTTCACGTATGAGTAAGAACAGTTGAATAAAAGGAAAGTTGCTTTCAAAAATCACAAACTGACATTTTCTTTTTTGTTGTACTAAAGAATTGGAAATGTTTAATACTTACAATACTCATGTGTTTAAAAAATAAATGCCAACAGCACACTTACCTGAAAAAAAAAATAATGAATATTATTCCTTTAATATAACTGCAATTACAAATGTTGGATTAACGAGCATAAATAAAATTCAATATCCGAGGTCTAAACATAATCTAGCGCCATGTTAAAGAAAATATTAAATTCTGTTTTTTCGTAGTCGTAATAACCCCTTCGAATACTGCATGTCTGTCATAACTTTCATAAGTAAACCTTTATCTGCTGGAAATATTAAAAATTAAACTGCCGCAACATAGAATGATAAATTGCGGTAAAATATTTGAGCCATAAACTCTCTTAAATGAAAGCTATTATTTCATGGTAGGGAAGACTGAAATTGTTCTGCTTTCATCAATATTAGTTTTGTTGGTGTGCAGTTAATTTTAGAACAGGGATAATTTAGTAGATAGGAATCCTGCGGAATATGAATAAGTTTCTGCACGAATCGATTGGTTTTAATACCGTATGGCTTTTTAAATACTTTGCCAGAACAGCTGTTAACACAAAAAAAATAAAATATTATTAACGTTAGAGAAAAAGTTTTTCGAACGCATTACATAATATGTATATCCATTTACATGGCATAGAGGAAACAAATAAACAAAAAGACTAAAATTTAATGTTTCAAAATCTGAGAAATAATTAAGGTCCATAGTTGGCTATACACGTAAGGGTTTTTTCTGGAGATCTAGTCCATCACTTACTAATCCCTTCAAAAATAACTTTGTATTAGTAGATTAGACGGGAATTTCCACACCATTCGGATTTTACGATCAATCGGGCTTCCGCTGATTGGTGCTCTGAATTTAATGAGTAAAAGAAAGCGAGCATTGATTCCTATGAAGCCTACTTAATATCCAGAGGATCTAAAATATCTGCTTATCCCTCATTCTCACATGGTAAATACAGTGACATAGAACGTCGAGTCCACTTCTTCACACAATTTGCATTTTGACATGGCACTTAAATAATGTTGAGATAATTGTTTAATTGTACATTGCCCGTCAATGGTCTTGTAATCGTTCAAATGCTGTTTTTTTTGCAAAGTAATACCAAGCATTGTAAAATAAAAAAAAACTAATATAGAAAATTACAGGAATGAAGGATAGGAGATAATTATATATTTCCTACCGCGAACTTTCCTTATATATATATATAGGAAGGAGCTTTTAAATCATAATGAATGTAGAAAAGCAATAATCAACATTTTGGTTCAATAAGACTAAAATAAAAACAATTCGACTATTATATACTTTTCAAAAAAATAAGCATTTTGAAGTTGTTGGACTGTTATCAATTAGGAACAATAATAAGGTTTTAAACCTTCTGTAGTTAAAAGGAAAAGACACAAGCTAACATTTATGGATACACGTATATTACCAAAAATGAAAAAATAATTAACATTAAAAATAAACTTATATTACAATCAATTGGTTGCCGAATACAAATACAGATTTACGAAAATTGTACTAGGCGATGGTATGCGAGGAAAGAATATATTAAACAGTAACAGATAAATTTGGCAAACAAGTAGAAAGGATATAAATGTATAAATACAGATTATCCAGGGTGTCTCCGAAATTAGAATGTTCCACAAATCTACGTGTAGAATCTACCATTAACAGCAAAAAATTCTTTTAACATATTTTCCCTAAACCATTCGGTTTCTCAAAAATTGAGGATAAAATTTTTGAATAAGTTTCTGGCAGACAAGTGATAATCATTGTAATTTCATGAAAGACGGAGCGGCGTTGTCGGTTTAACGCGCCCTTAAAATAGATACATTTTAGAAAGATAATAGTAAATATAATAATCAATGAAATGTTTTTTTTGATAAGGGCCGACTTAAGAAAAATCTGTTATAAAGTTTTTTGTTTTTAATGGTCCGTTCTATTCGTATCTTTATGGAACTACATATATATATATATATATATATATATATATATATATATATATATATATATATATATATACAGGGTGAGGTATTAGTGTGGCAAAGCTCGATTAGTCCGCTAATATTATTTACCGACAAAGCTATCTTTACTTGTAGTGGTATTATTAATTTAAGAAACAATCATGTAAAATAAATGTATAGTGTGAGATCATTGGAAACTATTTATTAGGGCCGTACGAGGTACCCTATATATAATTTGAATGGTGATAATTACTTACATTTTTTACAAAATAACTACTTTGATTTGTTGGAAGAATTGCCACTGAATTTACGGCAAAATATGTGTATTATGCAACTTTTTTGCACGCTGGATTGGTCGCGGTAGCCCTTTCCTTTGGGCACCACGTAGCCCAGAATTTAATCCTCTCGATTTCGGTGTATGGGGTATAATGAAACAACTTGTTTATAAGGATATCAAAAATACCCGCGACCTACTTTGGGAAGAAATAAATAGAGCAGCAGTTTCTTTTGATCCGATGATATTATTTAATATGAGACGATCTTTTATGGAACGTATAGATAAATGCATCGGAGAAAATGGTGGACATATCGAACGTTTACTTTAATTACGATTAAAGTTATACTGTTATTTAGCTTAGTTTTTTCTTAATTTGTTTAATACATAACATTTATTACATACCTAATTAGGACTTCAAGTTAAAGTACCATACACATTTTTTATGTTAACTCCTACTATAATTTAATAATATTCATCATATTACTGTAAATAAAAGATTAGCATATACGCTACTACATTTTTCGAAGTTACTAATTAAATAAGAATCAAGCAGCTGATCACTAAAATGCGATTATTTGTAAAACCGTTAAGTTCTGAAGTTATTAATAAGTATACTTTTTTTTTCTCATACTTTCTCATACCCAAAAACTCCGACTACCAAATAATATTTATGTATATATATTAAGAATCGTTAAAGTTATTGTGAAAAACAAAAATTAAAATTTCACTTTTAACACTTATATATCTCTTATAATCAAAATTTTATTAAAACAAGTTAGTTCAAATCGTAATATTTTAAACTGAGGATTCTACTGTACTTCTATGTACAATTACTTAAGGACCACCCTGTATATATATATATATATATATATATATATATATAAATATATGTATATATAAATTTAACATATATAAGATTTAACGAATTTTATATTGGAATTGACGTCAAAGTAAATTGGGCGAAGAAAGAAAACTTTTTATTGTTACGTCGAATTTTCAGAAAAATGTATTTCCTTTATCAAGGATAAAAATATGAGTTAGAATATAAGTTTTATAACAAATAATTTTTATATATAATAAATCTGATGACAAGATAATGTTTTTAAAATTCAGAGTTTCTATGTAAGCAGGAAAAAATATAATAATATATATACAGAGCGTTAAAATTTTATTATTTTAGTTATTGACATATTTAAAGTTATGAAAAGGAAAAAGAAGAAAACATTTTTTATGTAATTGCCAGGACGTACAAGGTGATCATTTCGAGTATCCCTTATATTAACTGTAGTTGTAATTTATTTGTATTTATTAAAATTGATATTTTCGAATTTTATTTTTTCGTCGTTAATTTCGAATGGTATTCAAAAATCAAACTTATTGCTGAATTCCCCTTTGAATGCCTGTGAAGATAATTGAGGATACCGGGTTCATTAAATGGTGATTAATTTCGCACAATACAAGAAAGATAACTTAATACAAAGTATCAAAATTATAAATTCTAAAATAATGGTATTGACATCGATCAAAAAAAGCTTTTCTATCTGCCCGTGACGTATTACCACAGGACCGTAATATAAATTTTCTACAATGCCCTTTTCAATGATTTGCCATTTGGCAACATCGATTGACGTGCTTCGGCATATCAGTGACTAGTGTCAGAATAGGAGATTGATTTTACTACATTTGGTATTACACGCTGTATATTGGGTATTATGTTTGAAGGGTTCCGGGAGTTTGTCCACATTGTCAATTTCATGTTTAGCAGACAAAACCTGAAGATAGCAAATGTCAGAAAGCAAACGCTCTTTTGCATGATCAAATATTGACAGCGCGGAAAGAGAAATGACTATTTTTTTCATTCAAAATAAAAAATCGTTTAAAATAACAAGTGATCTTTCGTTTGCTTATTTTGTATTTTTATTTTGAACAAAAAATCTATGTAGTTTATGAGTGGAAGGTTTTGAATTACAGTATTTCTGAAATTTTATTTGTTTCCCAAATATAGATCGTTCCTACTATTTAAATCACTATCTACCTTTTAATATTTAGGCGATAGTAAAACTATCCCTTAAAAGTAGGCACACTGCATGTAAAAGGGAACTTGGCAATCACCAAATACGTCTATCAGATGATTATATGTTAGTTAAAAAATACCGATACAAATTTACTTACTTTCCATGTTACATCAATTTTAAATTCATTAATGTTTGGTTGATGCGATAGCAATCACTATCCTGAATAACTCCTGGAAAATTAATATACCTTTATAAATCATGAGACTGTACAATGGACTTTCTTTCTCTAAAATAAGCTGTGTCGAATGATTCATCATTTTTGAGCACTTTCTCTGAAAAGTGTCATAAGCATATGAAGGAGCCACATAAAAAAGGCGAGCATGGGGACTCGGTGTTGTGCCAGACGAGAACAATACCACGGGCGGTATTTCACACTTCCAAAGCACTCGAGTACAAGGTCATTCGTAAGTTTTACTGACATACAATACAGATGAAGTGCACGTGGATAAGTAATCACTTTAACATTTTAACCTGGTTAATATTTCATTTGAATACCATTACAAATTATTTCCTATTTTTACCGAGAATTGGAGAATAAATTGTGATTACATATAGTAATTGGAAGAGAGGAAAAATATGAAATGATCAATAATTTCTCTATATCTGATGATCTTTAGTTGTTTTAAATAATATTTTCTAAAAACCACAGAAAAAGATTTAATGCATTAATATCACATAATATTCTAACCAGACCCTAAAAAAATATTAACTACCTATAATTAATTTTTGCGATTATAATGACGGTGGCAGTATCTCAGAAAAAAATATAATCATGTTTTCTCTCATATTATTTTAGAAGATTCTATATATCTGAAAAAATCGAAAAGTTTAATATCACATTAATAAAAACATAAAATACATCCTAGGGGAACAAATATTATGATTTTAAAATAGATTTCTTTCAATTCAAACTGGCAATTATAGAGACCATCTTATTTTCAAATTAGAGTGTTAAGGACCATAGAGTAAAGTATTTTTATTAATGGAATGAGATATAGCATTGTACATAAAAAATCAGTTTAAATTAAATGAATCGTGAAGCAATGTAACGATGGTCCTGTTTTAAAATCACAATTGATATTTTGCGAAAAAAGGATAAACAAAAGTTTGTATGAGGTAATGATTGAAATTAGGAAATCATGTAGGTTGTTTTTTTGGAAGCAATTCTGACCTATTTAGGTAATAAGGCAAACATATTTATTATATTCTTATTCGATATAAAAATACTAATATGTAGATAAATTAAGATAAGAACGATGCGATTCCTTAGTTTCCAAAAATTAAATTCAAGTAATAATTTATTACTATTAAGTTTAGTCACTATATTAAACATTGAAATGGAGTCGTCAATAAAATAACATAAATACCAATTAGTTGATAGTTTTCATTTTTTGACATATTAATCATAATTACAGGTGCATCATAAAGTCTCACAAAGAAATATATTGGCAAATATGTTTAAATTTGATAAAATAATTTGAAACATTGCAATATATTGACCATTCGCACATCAATTATTCATAAATATACATTGAAGTACAATTAACACCAAACGTGAAAATCGGAAAAATGTGTTACGAATTTATAATCGCCTTGTACGATGATAATCTATTTGATTTATTAGATAATAATTATATGATTTTAAATTAATTTGTGCGTGCCTAAAATTTCTATTTAGCTGTAGCTGTCGATATTTCAAGAAATATATAGCATTGAATTTTGAATAAAATAAGTACCATTTTAATTCAAGTAAAACGTTCATCGAATAATTACTTGGATGTTATTAATGTTATTATATACTTGGGAACAGATATAGGATTTTATTTGAAAATGTTGGGGATTCTTTATTTATCGTGCGCCATGTTGGACGCTAATGTAGATCGTTTCAATTTAATCTAGAATTTTATTTATCATTTATTAACTAAAGTAACTATATAAAAAATTTCCATGTAATAAAAGCCAGATACAATATATATTGTAAGCTTATGATCTTTTAAGAGAATAATTTTCTAGTGTATTTTAATAAATTGTAAATGTCAAGTTCGCAATGAAAATTTAATATTTTTTTTGCAAATATTAACTTAAGTACCATCAAAATTAGCAATAAAATAAAATAAATAAAAATGAATCAAAATGTATCTAAAATTACAAACGAAAATTGAATTGAAATAAAAATTAACTCTAACATAATTAAGTTTCATTATTAATGAAAATTAACTAACTTATTAATAAATATTAAACAAATTGTGAATTTAAATTGATTCTACACAATTGTAAATTAAATTCCCAAAATTTAAACATGAGCGTTTTAAAGCGAATCAAATCATGAAACGATTGAATAAATTGCAACGAACAGTATATATATATATATATATATATATATAATATTTTTTCTTCTCCAATTATTGGGGTAACAGCAAATAAAGAGACAAAGTTATCTTTTTATATTTATTTCCTAGCTTTCAGAACTTCTAGATTCCATCTTCAGGGAAAAACTAAAATATAATGTACAGTATTTCTGAAATATACCTATTACAATTTTTAAATAACAGTAAATAGCACAAATATATAAAAAGATAAATAGGTACATCAAAATACTTACAATATTCCAAAAATTACTGAATATACATGGTGACGTATTTAAAAAACTAAAGTGACTAAAATATCAGAAAAACGGCAAATCTAGTAATATTGCAAATGTCAAATCTGGAATCTCCGTATCCTAAAATAGGCTTATCCCAAATTTTGTAGAATTCGGACTAGCAATTTACGAGATAATAGGCTGTTTCCAGACTTTTGATCCACTCTGTATATAAATATAATTTTATAATGTTTTCGCTGTTATATGGATACAATTCTTTTATTTATTAATTTGATTTCCATTAATATTTTTCTAAAGCTCAGTATAATATAAACAATATAAAAACCAGAAACTAAAACGTTCGTAGATTTTTCTCTTTTTAAAAATGTACTTCTAATTTTAATATTTGCCATTCATAAATTCTCACATATTCCATTAAAAACAAATAAAGCATAAATAATTGAAAAATCCCTTTTTATGTGAACCCCTCTAAATACGAGTCGATTTAATAATCTCCCTGTACAAAACAATCCAGGCGTATGTGTAGGTAAAATGGCGGAATTGTTTTGAAACACAGTTGATTGAATGAAGAGCACTTGCGTCCCCTTCAAGGCATAAAATGTGAGTTGGTAAACAAGAAGAGAAGCCAATACTTTGTGGTTTTAAGACTTTTGAGAACACAGATGAGATTTGTTTGGCGTGGGGTTTTTGTGTTTGCATTTATAAAAGATAAGTGTTCCATTTACATGAAGAAATGAATGGAAATTTCAGAGATTTTCGATCAATTTTACTTCGTTCAACAATTTTTTTTATATATTATGTTGTATCTATGATTCATATTTTACAAGTCTATAAAATATATAGTATTACAGATCAATCTACAAAGTCCTCTTCAATAAATACAACTTTTTTTATATTTTCCTTCAAATCATTAAAACAACATATCGAACTTAAGCCAACTTTGTGGCAGATAAATGCTTCCCGTTATAACTACCCAAAAAGGCCGCGCGGCGTTCTCAGATTTAGGCGCGTTTCTCTAGATAATAGTAAATATAAATATATACAGATATAGTAACTAATGAAATAACTCTTTAGAAAACGGCTAACTTAAAAAAAATGTTTTAAGAATTTTTTTTGTTAATGGTTCATTCTAGACATACCTTTAAGGGACACACTATATACATATATTCAACAAATAATTATTTTATGTATTTTCGTATTTTTCTAGTTTCTGAAAAGTAAAGCTTATTATACAGGGTTGGTAACCAAGTAAATATCTTTAAAACGAAACGGATGATATTTATGAAATGTTGTAGGTAAGTGCAACGGGGCAAAATGCATCTGATGTACATTTTTTTGTTAATAATATACTTCCGGTTTAACCGGAAATACCCTCAACTTTTTTAATTTAAATAGGACACCCATTATATTTTTGCAGAGTTTGAAAGAGCGAATTTGTACTTATGGGTATAGTCGAAATAATTTGTAAAAACGAGAAATAATTCACTTTTAGTTGTAAAATAAGTAAATTTATTTACTTTAGACTAATGAGAATAATAATTTAAACAAAATTAATTCAAATGTTCAAAATGCTCTCCATTCACCTCCTGACAATATGCTATGCAAGCCTATTAACAAATTCTTGTGTCACTCTTTCCAACTCTTCTCCTCGTATTAGTTCACATTCATCAATAATTCTTTGTCTCAATTCCTGCAAGCATGTTGGTCGTTTAACGTAAACACGTGATTTTAGATAACCCCAAAGAAATGGCCTTAGATCTGGAGAACGAGCAGGCTACTCTATGAATCCTCTAAGTCCAATCCATCGATTTGAAAATTCGCATCCAGAAAATCCCTAACCCGTCTATCAGAGTGGGAGGTGTTCCATCTTGTTGAAACCAAACATGTTGTGGTAACTGCCCATTCTGTTGAAGTGCAGGAATAATTTGGTTATTCAGTAAATCTAAATACTTGTCCCCATTCAAGTTTCCGTGTATAAAAAATGGGCCTATAAGCCTATTACATAAAGCCATTATAACACAAAGACTTAAAAAATAAATATGCGAATCTACAATGTGAGTAAATAAAAACTAACTCCAATTTTTCATGTCTCACGTCTTTTATTGTTCTTCGAAACACGAAGGTGTGATGTAATAATCTATTTTCACCATTAAGGTATTTCATTAGAAATCTATACCAAATTAGCTAACGGAATTTAAAAAATATAAAAGTTCGACCTTAGGGTATTTTTATTGGCACATATGGCAACAACAACTTACTTTTTGAGATTTTGTTGTTCATCTCCTTGTTAGGTTCAGATTACAGAATAACAATACAAGAACAGAAATATATTCTATTTATAAATTTTATTCTAATTAGAATTTTTCAAATATATTGCCATTCCTATAGATATTTTTTTGGCATCTTTGTAATTATTTCAAACTAACTATTATAAAACGACCTTAGTAAATTATTATAAAGTGCCTTAAGGTAGTTTTAGCGTGAAACCACTTTTCTTTAGATTTTTGACAATTTTTGACAAATGATAAAAATAATGTTTATTAATAAATCCGGATGATTTTGATCTTATAGAATTCGAAATAATTAATAAAAAAGTTAGCCATTTTCAGAGTCACTATTTAAAAGATGTAAAAGTTTCTGTCGGCCCAACCATTTTCTATTATCCATAAAATCTCTTTATAAAATTTTTATTTTTAATACAATATCATATAATATTTGTGTTAAGGTAAAGTAGTTTTAAGTTTTGTTAAGTTTTTTTCTTTTTGATACTACGAAGAAGCAAATTCACATAGAACCTCATTCAGTTCCTCAAACAATTTTTGACTTTGATAGAAGGAAAAAATTTATAAACTGTATCTGTAGTCTCAATAACGATTTATTAAGACACGCTTTTTTTCACTGCACTTATTTAAAATCAAAGTTTTCTCAATATATTTCCTACTATAATATCGTCAGAAAAATCTTCCTAAAAGCAAATAAGTCTCTAATTTTTAAGATTATAGTCCTAAGAATAATGAAAGGATATAGGAAATCTGTTATAATAAATCTTCTATTTGCAGTTTTCTTTTCAGCATAATCTGATGTAACTGCCCGCCAATTCCTCAATTAACCAATCTGTAATCACAAATCTTTTGACCACGTATGCGATAATATCTTCCTACTTGCGTTGAAAACATATCAACGTAGGTTTTCGATATTCTTTTTAACCGCGAAATTACGGAAATCAGTAATAAATAAAACACCTATGTCTAACCTAATTTTTTGTGTTGGCCTACGTTATGTTGTTCCGTAAAGCATGAGATAATCGTCTCGCATGTAATAATTTCCGATTAGCTTCTTCATTATGTCTCGAGAAATTGACTTGAATTTATATAGATATTAGTATAAAATTATAATGTATAAGAGAATGCGGTCGTTTCTTCATTTACTTTTTATGTAGGTTTGTGATGGGCAGTTGATATCGTAAAATCAAGAACATGTGCATTTGTCTCATCTTCCCAAAAAATATTAAATAAGTATTTGTTATTTAGGAAAATAGTTATATATGTGTTTGTGTGTGTGTGTCCAAACATTTCTAGCTGAGCATAATAATATCCCAATGTCAGAACATCAGCCTTATTCAATCAACAGGGATAATAATTAAACATGTACAAATGTAAACAACAATTAAATTAATTGTTTCAACTCTTACTTCATGGAAATTATTCATAATAAGTATGGCAAAGATAAATAATACTTATCTTGAATTTCTAGTCTTCCAAAGCATTTTTAATATGTATTCTGGTCTACCTAGGTTTCGGTATCTGACAATACTATTTTCCAAGAAAGAAAGAAAGAAGTTTGACAAATCTTTTTAAAAAACGTAAATAACATGTCATAAACCTGACAACCAATCATTATTAAGCAATATTCTTAGTTTTGTAAAAATATATTTGGTTAGAATTATTTATGAAATAAAGTTTTACAGCATTAGTCTCGTTTTTTTATAGTATTATCTGATGCTTAAAGGGAGAAACACGAGTCGCATAATAATTTTTAAAAAAAGCTTTGGACTCTGGAAATTTAAGATAAGTATAGTTTACCTTTTATATATATTATGGATAGATTCCACAAAGTACGGGTAGAAACATTTAATTTATCCAAATATTTTTTAGTATTAGATTCTACTCCTATCTACTGTCATAGGTCTTAACATTCTGTCAAAGTAAGCAAGTATAGCTATTAGTAGTACTTGACATTACATGGGCTTTTACGGAAGAATGCGCCAAATATCTCCATTAAGAAATACATTTACTTCACACCCTAATGATAAATATCGATTCGTGAAATATAACTTTCACGCATGGAAGTAAAACAGGTTTTTTGGTGAGAAAAGCCAATGTATACAAAATTTTACTTGACGTATTTTTGCTTTTTTCAAGGTTATTTGTTCGTAATAATATTAACATTAACATTTCCCATAATTTAATAATTTCTCGTCTTACGTAACAAATATTTTAAAATAAGGACGACGATCATTGCCGCTAAGTTCATCCGATGTGTGAAATGAGAATAGGAAATATAACATATATTCTTATACACTCTAATCGAAATAAATAACAAATATATAATATCCTTGCCATAATTTGCCTTCGTCATCTCTCCGCTCTCCAAAAAGTGAGTATTTGTGTACCTCATCCATTCATCCATGCCATTATATTTTTATAGAGTCACAATCCATGCAAAATCTTTGCATAAAAGATATCTTTTCAATCTGAGAATATACAGAAATTCAAATTTCTCTTTATTTTCCCGAAGCGCAGTCTAGATTCAACTTTTCTACCATATACTTTTTGAATATTGCATTTCCACTAGCAAGAAAATTTAAATATTTACGTTCACGAACGATATAGAAAATATTTTAATCTTAAAATAAATTGAACGCATCAACAAAAATTGGGAATGGATTATCTAATAATAAAGTAGCCAATACGAAAGAAGAAAATAATTTCACAGCATACGAAAAACTTTACCTAAAACATTTGTCATTAAATAATACAAAAGTTCTTCCAGCGTCATAACTAAGATGAACATATATGAAATAAGTAGAGAATTTTTTTAAAATTAAAAATGACGTTGCTTGCAAATATTTTAGTTGCGTGGAATACTAGGAAGTCAAACTGTAAATTCGAATGTTCCCAAAAATATTCTAAAAATATACATAAGAGATGCAATACATACGCCTAAAAGTAATTTTAAGACGAATGTTGTTGATTTCTAAAATGCTTGTCGATCACAATAATGTAGCTTCACAGTAAATACAACTTTATGTCTGGCTATCTCTAATCGCTCAAAGTAACAGAGTTCCAAGATAGAAATATGTCTTGAAAATTTCAATTTACTAATTGTTAATAAAAAAACAGATTTTACACTAGGATAAACTTCTTACAAAAGAGGTAAACACTAATTTACTCTAATTTAAAATTCAAAGAGTTCATGAAACATTTAGTTTTATATTTTCAGTGACACTGATCATAATCCAAAATGCAGGATGCCTCTAAAATACCAAAAATAAAAGTGGCAATTTAAATTTCTGTTGAAATTGAAGATTGCAGAAAGTTATGTGAACATTCTAAAAATAATAAAAAATAAATTTTGTAAAAAAATCAAAAAAACACATGTAGTTTTCGGGTGCTGTATCAGTCGTCTGCCTGGTTGCAAGTAACGTTGTGTCATCTACAAAGGTGTCTAGTTTCACCTGTTGCAGTTTTGGAATGTAACTTGTGTAAAGTAGATGTAAGACAGGTCCAAGTAAAATTTCTTATAATACTCCTTGGATGGCACATTTGAATAAACTTCTTCTTATAAAATTTTGAACAGTCCGTTCCACTTGCATATCAAGACATAAAGTTCATCAGATTTTTTTCTTCTAATGCTTTCTCTATTATAGCTGTTATTTGAAGAAACTAAGCTTGGAAAAGATACAAATCTCATTTTAGACTTATTTTTTCTTAAACTGAACATTTGCCAAATAAAGTTATTAAGCTTTATTGTGTTTCTCAAAATTTACGATTTGAAAATATGATTATACTTGCCGCCGTGAACTTTTTAATTTTATAGACACCTTGCAATGTTACATTTGATTGTGTGAAATGTTTACTATCGGAGCCACAATTTCTTAATTGGTTACTTTGACAAGTTCATCAGCGAATACTACTAATAATAATAAAATACAATAGCACAGGTATGTGTTAAGGTCAGTAAAAAAGTGTAAACGGTAAAGTGCTCAAATATTTACCTTTTAATACTCCAAAACTCCAAAGATTGTCAGAAATCTGATTAACAAAAATTATGGTACTACGCAATATTCAAAAATAAATGTGATTAATACATACAGCCGCAAACTAAATTAAATTTATAAAAGAATAGACATATATTCAATTGTGAACAGAATGAGACCATAAATAACGACTTATCCGACTAAAGCATAAACTACAAATTGTCACGAAAGTTGTTGTTTTCATTTATTGAAAACCAGGAATATAAATCGTGAAGTACATTTCGTAAAATCCACTTGAAATTTTCCAAAAACGACATTTCAACCTGTGAAAAATGTCGAAGAAATATACGAGCAAACTTCGTGAGGAAATGTAATAATAAAGCTCTCAGGAAATATAGACATTCCTTTAAGTGATATGAAATCGATATTAATTCTATGGTTCTTGACCCCATTTATTTGATATCATACATGTAACACTGATTAAACAATTATTTTTCTAACCTCGAATTAAATTATTACTATAGATAAATATAATTTCTAAATTATAAGATTATAGATTTTACTCGGTTTTCAGCAAAAAGTTATATATAGTTTAGGTGTATAGAGATATAGAGATATGAACCCTCATCTATCCAATATACAAAATGATTTGATACAAGTTGGTCAGAATTTTAAGAGCTTTTTTTTAATATTGGGTTTATGGAATTAAAATTCGATTTGTTTGGAAGTTAAGTCTAAGACACTATATATTTCATAAAATTATAGAATTTAGAATAGTAAATTGTACTAAAATGAATATTTATTTAATTTCATTTTATAGAGACCTCTTCTTGAAAACAGTTGAAAACACAGCACTGCATTCCATAATTGAAACGAAGAAATAACACACTTTGGTTTTAAAATCATTATCCAAAATGGAGCTAATCTATTCTTCTTATAATGCGCTGTGTTATGTATGTATCGTTAATTAATAAACCTTTTCTACTATTAGATATATTTATTTTATTGTACCCATTGCCTTTCTAACCATTTAATCGTCACGCTATATTGTTGTGTTTCGTTATGACGTCTTATTGAATTATTTCTTATTTGAATTATCCAGTTTCTTTTCCAAATAATTTTAACTGTTTTTTTATTTGGCTGCCTGTCTTCGTCAATTCTAATCAAATGTCTAAACAGTTTCGTTTGTTCTCTTAATAACTGGCTCTATTTCTAGTTGTTCTCATTTGACTTTTTTACCGTATTTCTTTCCTTAATGCCTTTAATGTTTCGAAGGTATTTTTTTACAGAATTCCGGTATATGTACACGTTTTTTCATACATGCTTGCATCTAAGAACCACTACCTATTTCTTTTTGCTACTGTTGGTCTATATACATTTTAAAAATGATCAATGTTGTTTTATTGCTAATGTGCTTGTTTTCTATTTTATTGTCAAGGATATATGTATAATCTTGAGTTATCATTTATTTTATGATTAACCCATTTCTCTCTTTCATTTGCCTGAATATTTACCCTTACCCTAAGTACTTAAAACATTCTAAGAGTTTTATGAAATCTACTTTTTTCTTAATCTAGCTTCTGGTATAAATTGTAAATTGTAAAAAAAAATTTATGAAATCAATCGTTACTCCAAAAAACTTAAATAGTATAAATTAAAAACTATAATATTTTTTAATGTATATAAAGTTGAACAAGACGAAATAAAATAAAACAAAACAAAACGAGCAAAAGGTAAATGTGGTAAAGGATATTAATTATGAAAAAGCCAGAAAGATAAGTGAATTCGTAGTAGTAAATTTCTTGCAGGAAGTATTTGGTTAAATAATTATTAGTATTAGTACTAGACATACCATGTTTTTTTAATGTAAAAGTTGTCCACAAGCCTTTGAGTTCGTTATAACATAATGTTACCCCAAAGTTCACTTAAACTATTTTTAACTAACTGACTAATGATGTGTCATTTGTCTTAGATGTATTTATCTTTATATTTTGAGGCATTGGTCGATTTCGCTAAAGAATATATTGGATAGAAAATATATTTGTAAATATAATTCTCACTTCTCCGTAGTCCCGTTGTATGTATTTATATACAAAGTTTTTAACAATTCAATTGTTTCCAAGGAATACTGCACCTGATCATGAATTTTAATATATCTAAATTATATTGTTGATCTTTTTCTTTCTTTAAAACAACCAAGAATGAGGACGACAAAGACATAATAAAAGAGGAAAATCAAGAGAGTTATCATTATGTCTTTAGCTTTAGAAAAAAGCTGAGTGGTCCAATCTAACACTAGCAAAATTAATGCCATGGAAAAGTACACCTTAGAAAAATCTTATACCACGAAGATAATACCTCAGCTCACAAGTCGGTAATTGCGAAATTGAACATGCTCCGTATTTATAAGTCTATAAGTATATAAACTAAAAGTGGATATTTCTAAAGTTTAAATACTTCCTATTTTTTTGAAAAGTTAAAAAGATTTGTACTAAAAGTGTAAAGCTGAAAGGAACCATGTAGAAAAATGAATACAATTTTCCCCAAAAAGTTGTCAACTAATACAAAATATTAGGGCAACTTACATCTTGAAATAACTAACAGATATAATGGCAGGGGTAGGCACTATCATGTCTCGATCTCTCGAGCTCTCAAACGTGACTTTTTAATCTGTTTTTTATTTTCAAGCCAAGAAAACCACAAGCTGTTAAAATATAATTAATGAATCTTAGAATAATATTAGATTATTTTTAAACTGTGTGGGCAAAATTATTTAATTATTGAACAAACAACCTAATCTAAGGTATTGAAAATGCCACCAAATAGTCAGTCAAATAGTCATAATCAATTACTGTCTTTGTTCAAACTGTCGTGACTCTCAATTAAACGTAAAATATTTGACAGAATTCATAAGAATAATCCCATGAAAACAGCCCGACGACGGTATTCTTTACATACATTGCCCTTATCGCAGACTGTTATATGTATTGTGCCTTTATTTTTTATGGTCAAATATTACGGTCATATTTAAAAAAATAATAATATCAATATTCATTTTAAATACGGCTATAAAAAGTTTTTTGAAAATCTGGTAGATAGAAGCGTGAAATTTTTTAGGTTTAATATTATTTCAAGTTTAATATTCTTTTAAATAACAATTTATTTTATTTCTCGTTTCCGAGAATAAAGGCGTTACAATTGTATGTAAACCATAAAGATTTATAATAATTAACCACGCAATTTTGAATATTTAATGCAAATGCACGGTATATGTTCGCAGGATTTCATGGAAATGCGGGTAATTCGAAATTGCCGACCGTACTTTAAACTTGGGAATGCCAGCCGAGTATTATGCATATTTTGCCAACTTTTCCAATTTCCACTCGTTTCCAAACCTGCTTTAAATGCAGTTGTTGGTCATTTTGCAAAGCAACGTTACTTAGACTAATGTCTTTTTAGAGTTAGTTTTCGCCTCGTATAAATCGACTACTGTAAAAGAAATAGATGAGCAAAAATGCCATTTGAAATTTTACATTCTTATTGAATTTCAGAAAGAAATCATATAAAGAGACTCTTACTGAATGAAGGTAATAATAAAAAATAAACAAATTTAGTGAGTACTTTCAAATATACACAAAACTTCGAGTATATTTCTCCACGGTGTTCCCAAATCACCTTTGAATGTATCGCAATATTATGAGTAAAATTTCTACCACATTTTTTTCTTGTTTTTATTAACCACAAATACTTTAGATAATTATTGTTACACTCGTGTTCATATTAATTACATTAATAATGTACAAACTGTGTTTAATCAGTAATAACAGCAAAGTAGATATACATGTTCTAAAGCACATTATAAATTCTAATATTTTTATTGCATTTGCTATAAGTTCATAAGAAAACCTCCTTCATTCAGAAGAAACTCATGCAGAAAATGTCAATGTCAAAATACAAATATATTGTCCAATTTGAAGCAATACCTTTAAATTATCTAGTATATATTTTACTGTAATCTTTTTTTAACAAAATTTAACATGACCCATATAATGTTTTATTTTGTGTTTATACAAGAAAGGAATAAAAAAGACCTTAAAATTATGTTGAAGGATTTGCAATTACAAGAGGAAAAGTTACATCTAGAAAAGAGGAAGCTTGAGCATGATGAAAGACGTTTTGTTTTAGAGGAAAAGATAGTAGACCTACAATTGATAAAAAAATATTTGAACAAGAAATGATTGACCAAAGCAACCTATATGAAACAATATCTGCACAAAGAGAACTGATACAAACGTTTTTACATCAACTCAAGCAACAACGGTATTTGCTTTTTATATTTTCGAAAATAGATTTTTAAATTTTTTTATACATATATGTATAATTTATAGAATAAAAAACTACTTTTTTATTTTATCTATACACCTAAATATTCTTCTACATTGGGAGGTTCAGTGTTAAAAACAGCTGTTGTTTCTCTGCCATAAGTTAATAAAACTGCTATCTTATAAAGATTTTCTGCACTATATAATAACATTTGACATTATTTTTAAAATCTATAAATCTATAAGGCCAATTTTTTGAATTCCCACTCCACAGATGTCCGCAAGAATTTCGTAGATCCATTAAATTGAAAGTCATTTTAAAGTAGATATGGTTTTTCTGCATCAGCACACATAAGAAGCTCCCTAATTCCATATATTACAAACTTTTCATTTCCAAAAACTGCGGCAGATTGTACCTGATCATAAATTTTAGTTTCTGCATCGTTATCGTCCTAGAAATGCTCCTAATAAACTTACTATTAAACCGTGTGCACATTAAATCGATTGATATTTACACAATATATTCTTTTTACGACCTGAATAATATTTTTCTTAATACACTGTTGGACGACAGATTGGTCTAATAGTTTAGATTTTTGTATGTGCCTAGTAAAACACCAAATTTGTATAACTGTGTATAATACTTCAATTTCTGTTTGTTCAACCAAACATGATTTTCTAAATTGTTTATTATCATTACAGGTCAAAGAGAAGTTGCAAATATTTCAATCTGTATAGATATGCATTATTTGAATGGTAAATTGATATTCATTATCTTATTTATAATTGAAAATATGATAAAAAATAGTAAGTAATTTATCTAAGTATAAATAAATAAAATGTGTTACACAATTTAATATTTTTTAGAAGGTATATTATAATTTAAACAGGCTTATACTTTGACTTATATACATCGTTAGCTAAAGCTCATCATATCCTCTTTTAGGGTTTCATTATTTATTTCACAAGATATTGTTATCAAATAATGCATGTAAAAAATGGCGTTCCATTTAATATTTTCAAGAAAACTTCGAACAACGTTACCCTAGTGACAGTTAAAACATCTGGCGCAAAACGGTTATAAAATATTTTAGTAATCATTGGATTATATTTCAGACCATAATACGTTTTCCAGAATTGATTAAGCGATTCCGAACTCATAAAGATTTTATTAAGTTAATTTTTCCATTCGTTTCAACCAGTTAAGACTGGTAAAACTTTGGTAAAAAGTATTACACCGTTTTTTCATGTTTGTCCTACTACGACTGTACAATTATAATACAAACTTGCGAATTAGAGCCCCTTGCACTGAAATTCGAAATTTGAATACAATTTCCAGCATTTTGAATCATAATTTTTGTTTCTCATATTCAGTCATTTATCTCCCTTAATCGGACATTAAACTAATCCCTGTTCTGGATACCAAAGTTTTACATTTGTAACGGTAGGCTTCTGATTCGTATGTCGTATCTTATAATAAATTCAAAAGTAAAATAATTGTGAAAGTATATTAAATAATGGTTTGTCAAACTATTGTCGAAGGTAAGAAGGTCAATTTCTGAATTGTACATAATCTTTTCTTAACCGTTGTATCAGAGTTTTTAGTTGGGAATGAAAAACAATCAAAACTTTCAAAGGGAAATTGACAAAAATTTTTAGTAAATTCCGCGATAATTATAAGAAGTTTTAATTAAAAACTCACCCCTGTTAACGAATCGAGTTCTCCGAGCCATTCGTTTAGCAGTTGTTCTGGATCTTCGGCATCTGAATCCACGTCACCACTTTCGGCGCTTTCGCAAAATTTATTCATCTGAAAAATAATTAATTAGCATTATATTTTGCTGACATTCTATTATAAACAACAATTAAAGTAATGAAAATGGTAAGAAAAGCAATTCTGAAATTATGAAGAGCCTTCTGTTTGAAAATTAGCAAAATATCGGATGACAAAGATGTAAATGTACGCATTTCTTTTTAATAAAATTTATAAGATAAATATTTTATATTAGGAAAAGGTGTACCGTGTACCTGTATGATCTTTTTGACAGAAAGAAATGTCATATTGTACTTCTGGATTCATCGAAGTATAAGTCTGTATTGAAATTTCAAATTGGCCAAAAAATGGCTGCATAGCATATGATCATTTTTTACATTTTCACAGGGACAGGTTTACTGTTCGATTCCTTCTCAACACTTTCTAATTGGTATAGAGATTGCCCTTTATGAGTCAAATTGCTACCAGCGTGGGGGTCCTAGGAGCGGCCGCATTGTTTCCCCTAGCAATGTGACCTTACCAACTAAAATGGCTCATTGGTGCCTTTTGACCGAACGGTCGCCACTGCCTTTTAACCCACATGAATGGATTTTCGATTTTCGGTTTAAATCAAGATATGATAAGTCCTTTGCCAAATAAGTTGAAAAATATTATACTACTACTACGTGGACATCTAAACATAATATGAACAAGAGGGAATATCCCGTTATAGAATTTTCGAAAAAAAAATGTTAGTTTATTTTAAAACATTTTAAAAACATTTGTTTAAAATTTTTTTCTGAACAAAAATTCTTTATATCGTGTAGGCGGGCAAATTATTTGTTTATTTAGTTTATTATAGGACTGAAAATATTGTATTTTAATTTGAAATAAAATTACGGTTACGATATATCATTATTAAATTAATTTCGAAGTATTTATTTAAAAATTTTTTCTAAAATAACGACAACAATGGTGTTTTGACTTCCGACTAACCTTTTTTTATCTAATTCATGAAATTTAAATGTCGATATTTAAAAACAAAGACGATTTCATTATCTCTGTATGCATTTAAACTCCATGAGATATTTAAATTTAAAAAAGATAAAACCAAGAAAAACAGTCAAAGCTATATTAAGAATCCATTCATAAAACTAGTGCGCCCACTCGTTGTAGGCAGAAAAAAGAATTAAGGCAGAGTAGGACGTGGTTGCAAGAGTGGGCAGAGGAACGAAAGTCTATAGTACCATCGGGAGTAATAGTATTTTTCAAGAATCAAGGCGGGTCCACTATAGATACACACACGACCATATGGTCAAACGGAAAAAATTATACAGTGTGGAACAGGTTACGTTGAGAAAGTGATCTTATTCAACTTTACAAAATACATTTTATTGGACCGTTCTCTTCAGTGGATTTACATAATAAAATACTTTTAGTATTGGAATATTACATTAAGATTACCTATTATTATATTATTTATAAGAAGTTATTTTCTTCCAACTTTCTGTTTTCTATTTCTTTTTTAGTATCAACCATCACACTTGAAATCAAACGAAGGTTCAGAAAGCATCCTTGTGTTACTTCCAATTACGTTTTAAATTCTGTATTCTAAGCATTGTTCAATCTGACATTATATTTCTTGTACTTATATATTGCCTTTATAACCTCTATAGTTTCTACATTACTATAAATATATCTTATGTACTTCTCGGTTTCTGGTAATTAATTTTTCACCAATCTATCTTATACTAAAAATTATCCTTTCCTTCATCACTTTTGCTCTAGTACTTTTCTGGTACACTTTATAATTTACTTTTTTGATAGTTTTTGCAATTTCTTCTTTCTCGTTTTTTCTACATGAGCGTTCGATATTCTTCTACTTAGACATATTCTTATCCTTATTTAATGTTAATTCGTTATTTTCTTTAATGGTAATTGAATAGACAAGTTGAAACTGGTGTCTAGTGTTAAAGTGAAAATGACAGGCTTTTATTTAATTTTTAAATTAGAAAAATAAAAATACGTCACTTCCGCTTCAAAAAGAAATCATTTCAGAAATTCAAATGTGAAACGCCCTGTATTTATTACAGGGAATGAACGTACATTAAAAATTCCGTACTTAAATAAAAATAAATAATTAAGATAAATGTAGGAATATTAAAGAAAGAGTCTACAGAAGAATATTAGAAAAAAGTGGAAAAACATATATATAAAAAAATATTGAAAAGATGGATAAGGAACGTAGAAATTCAATAAATCATAAATACGATTTTAGATTAAAATGGGATAACAGTGATTAAAATTTTATAAGCAAAAAAGGAAATACGTATGTAAGTTACTACAACAATGGAAAATGATAATAAAAAGCAAAACAGAAATTATTGAGGTCAAGATTGTAAATGAGGGAAAACACGCACCTATACTAATATATATATATATATATATATATGATAAAAAATCCTGTGCAATTATTTCAAAATTGAAAATGAACACAGTAGGACGAACCGACATTGTATTAGCGAACTGATTAAGAATAGAAGAAATGAATCAAAATAGAGAATAAGTAAATAGAGTAGCAAAGAACAAAAATGAAGAAATGTTTAGAGAAGAAATTCTTACTTAACAAATGGGAACAAATAAAATACGGGAACTATAGGGGGTCAAGATAAATATACTAAAAGAAACTAATTAATTACAAATATTCCTACATCATTAAATCACGTTCATAAATACATTAAAATATATTGATTTTAGATCCATTATTCTTAAGAATCACAAAAAAATAGAAATAAAAAAACTAAAATCAGGATTAGTTTTTATAATTAAAGTGTCCGAAGTTTCCAAATCAGTGAGATAAAAAGTTGTCAAGAAAAACTATATTAAATTAAAAATAATAAATAATAAAATAAGAGTATAAACGATCTAATTTAAAAATTATCGTGGTTCTTTAATTTATATATATTTTTATGTTCTACTCTGGGTAATGTACAACGTCATAAATTCATTTGTTGTTAAATATGACAAACATCAAAGTCGTAAATCAAAAATATCAATAGTGATTCGTAATTATTCTACCGTTTAAAGAAATATTAATGTAATTATAATATATTTTTTATTGTTGTCTATTCTAGCTAATATTTTATATATAGAGTGGATCAAAAGTCTGGAAACGGCCAATTATCTCTTAAATTGCTAGTCCAAATTCTACGAAATTTGGGATAAACCTATTTTGGGGGTACGGAGATTCCAGACTGGACATTTGCAATGTTAGATTGGTCGTTTCTTTGATATTATTAGTTTTTTAAATACATCACTCTGTATATTCAGTCATTTTTGGAATCTTCTCTTTCAATACGAGTTCAACCGAATGTAACACTTATGATTTTATGTAGCCTATAAGATCTTAAATAAATGGAGAATTGTGGTAGATCCATTTTAACATCGATTAGGATACTGTCAACTCACAAATGGAGCACATTTTTAACACTTAATTAAGTAATCATTATTTTAAAAATGTTGTAATCTTTAAATTCGTAAGTTTTAATGTAGTTGAAAATTTGTGTATTAAAAAATGTATTGAGACAATTAGGAGTTGCCAGACTTCTGTTTTATTTATTTAAGATCTTCTAGACTATATAACATCATATGGTTGAACTCGTACTGAAGAGAATATTCCAATAATAACTGAATATGCAGGGTGATGTATTTAAAAAACCAAAGTGACTAATAATATCAGAGAAACGACAAATCTAGCAACATGCAAATGTCAAATCTGGAAACTCCGTATCCCAAAATAGGCATGTTACCAATTTTGTAGAATTTAGACTAAGAATTTCGAGATAATTGGCCGTTTCCAGACTTTTGGTCCTCTCTGTATAAAATGTTTTCTTTATATATTTATTAGATACAAATGTACTTTATGTATGTAATAGTGGTTAATAAACGTTATTCTATTCTAATAATATTACACTATGTTTAGGTTTAAATCTTATTATTTTGGGTCCAGGATTTTCCAGTTAGAATATTTACCATTATTAATTAGTCTTCCTTTACATGTCACACTAACAGATACATGATAATATAGGGTATGAATCGGTGTAAACCTACATAATAAAAAATAAATTCAAGGAAAAGATAAGAGTCGTTCGCAAATATTTATAATTTATTTTACAATCCTTCTGACGATTCTGTTCAGAGAAAAACGTACAAAAAAAAATAATCGCGCGCGAAAATGGCATGCCCATATTTGCACGCCAAGCAGAGGTGATGATAAGATAAGCGCTGTGCGGCCATCCGGCAGCATTTGCATCAAGTTTACGTGTTTTTGCCCGTCAGGAATAAAGCTATACCTACCATTCTAATCAATATTCGTATTTTGCCGGCTACTAGAATAATCGAGCACAAAGAAGAATATTTTCATTCTAATTTTGTGTTCTTCGATGAAATTAAAAAGGGCCAATTATTCAAATTTATTTGAATAAAAATTCCAGTTCTTCTTTGAGAGTAACGCCGAAGCTACATTAGGTTTCGAAATTAATCAATAATAGTTTTATTTGCTTCGAAAATATCTACAATTAGAAGACAGAGTTTTTAATTTCCATGTAAAAAAGTATTTAATTTGTTTATTTATCTTCTTTTTATTCTTCACAAGAAAAAATCTAAAGAGAATGGAATCTGGGCCAATTCTAAATAAGAGTTATCTTTGCCTAACGAATGCTACCATAATCATAGTTACATAAAAATTGCTTTGGATTCACTTAAAATGTTATTACTAAAGATGAACAATAAAGAATTAAATTGCCATTTGGACTCTATAGGCATTCAAATACATTGGCACAAAAAAATATATTTTCTAAATTTCTAGTATTGTGAATTAAAGGGTTAATGTTACTCATTTAAATTCTATTTTAACATTTATCAATCTTTAAATTAACTGTTGGTGTTAGGTTTTTAGTAACAAATTTCAGGCAAACGTACATTTTGATTTGTTAAATAAAATTTTGTTCCATAACAACCTAGATGGACTATTTTTGTTACTTATTTTGTAAACTGTAAGTTCATTTAGTAGATAGATTTAATCATAAGATTAATAGAAGCAAGGTGACTGATGGAACTAGGAAAATCATAAATTTATCTAAGATCTAAACAAAAAGATCCGGTAAACTGATATTAGTATCAGGAAGCTACAAATAATTTTCAAGAAAGATAAATAACATTCAAAGAGATGAATACAACAGCTAAATGGCGAAGCAATGAAATGAAAAATCTAGTAAAAGAGAAAAAGACGCTTAGAAAAAGTAAATCAAGACCAAGTCAGAATAAGATAAAAAATACAACCGAGACAGAGATCAGGACTGAAAAAAAAAAGCAAAAAGGAAAAGTTGAAATGAATTTGGTAACGAAATAAACAAGATCAGTCATAGAAACGTGAGAGATGGATAAAAAAATTTATCAGCTTAAAACTTTATAAATCTATATACATCTAACAAATCACTAACATATTGACATACAGGGTGACGCATTAGTGTGGTAAAGCTCGATTATTCCCCTGTAGATCTTTAGATAAATTAATATTAATTACTTCCCTTTGTATACCTGCATCCAAAATTTTAGAAATATGCTGACTTATGATTAAATTTGCCTTAATTGACTTTTTACTCAAAAATCTATACTGTCGATCTAAACTGAAAGAACTTACAGATAGATAAATGCGATTAACCAACACCATACTAAACACAACACAATAAATAAATCAAAATTCGCAAAAATATATAAAATAAAGTGGTTGCACTAATGCTATTAAATTAAGAAAAACAGGAGCAGTTTAAGAACTTTTAGCTATAAAAGTAATGATTAAATGGGAAAGAAAAATAAAAGAATCAATAAAAAATAGTACAAACCAAATAATGAATGTAATCACTAACAGACATAAAAGTAAAACATCTGGACAAAAGTGGACAAAGACAAAAGAACAAGGAGGAACTGCCAAGAAAAAATTAAAAAATGGGTTTGAAATTGAAAAACGCATAATCGACAGTTTTACGGTAATGAAACATCTGAAAAAAAGACAATTATAATAGATAGTTTAAGATTTAAGATTTAAAGCTTTTTATACAGCAGTTTACGGATCTCAACAATTTTAAAAAAATCGATAAATGATAAAAAAATATAATAAGTATATTAACATTTGGTTCATTTTTTAATGCCATAGCATAGAACTTCTTGAAAAGTTATGATAGGGACATGTAAGCCGTTTTTAATGATTTTCAACGGTTTGTCTGCTACATACATCTGAATTAAAAAAAAAAGTGATCTAGATCCTTTATTTTAATTAATAGACATGAAGAGTGATACATCGTTGAAATTAATTGTGGTTTATAAACATGTAAAAATATACAGGGTATTCTATTTAAAGAAAACAACATTTTGGCGCTGCGTTTCTGAGCACACTATATATTTGGGACTAATTTTAAATTGTGAATCATAAAACTGCCTACACTTTTTGTAAATACTTTTTTTTTGTAACTTTAATAATAGCGAACTAATCGAGCTTTGCCACACTAATGCGTAACCCTGTATATATTGGATGCGCGAAATGGAGTTTGGAAATTTATTGAAGTTTAGTGAGACAAAAAACTTGTTTTTCAACACAAAGGATTGATCAAGCAATGTTCATGAGTGATTAATATTTACGATCCAATATTAGCATATACACATCTAATAGATAGACCTTTTAGTATAAATTAGATTTGGACCAAGAAAAGTCTAAGCTCCAGTAAAAAGAATTCTTCCATAAAATGCAATCTTAACAACAAGAAACGCAACAATGGGCGCATGCAGATTTAGTTCGTTAAGACCAAGTATTCTTTTCCATTGTCGAGAAAAAATGAGCTAGATTCGTATAATGTGAGGAATGGTAGTGAAAAGCTGAGCCTTTTTCAATTACTCCACAATTTCTCGGTCTAATTTTCCAGTCCGTCTCTCATACAAAAAGAAAAAATCAGGTTAATAGTGCCATCATGTCGAGAGAAAGAAGAATTGTTGGCCACGATAAAGAACAATCTTATATATAAATAACAATCATAAACTATAAAATAATAATAATAATAATAATAATAACTAATTAATAATGAAATTTGGAGGTAAAAATGAACCAAATGTTAACATACTTATTATATTTTTTTACCATTTATCGATTTTTTTTAAATTGTTGAGAAGTCAACTGTTGTAAAAAAAACTAAATCTTAAACTATCTATTATAATTGTCTTTTTTTCAGATGTTTCGTTACCGTAAAACTGTCGATTTTGCGTTTTTCAATTTCAAACCCATTTTTTAATTTTTTCTTGCCAATTCCTCCTTGTTCTTTTGTTTTTATCCACTTTTGTCTAGATGTTTTATATCTGTTAGTGATTACATTCTCTATTTGGTTTGTATTTTTTTTTATTGATTCTTTTATTTTTCTTCCCCATTTAATCATTACTTTTATAGCTACAAGTTCTTAAACTGTTCCTGTTTTTCCTAATTCAATAGCATTAGTGCAACCACTTTCTATTTTATATATTTTTACGAATTTTGATTTATTTAATGTACGGTAAACATTTTTTTGGTTATTTATCTTTTATTTTGAATCGATTTATAAATTTTCAATCTATTTTACCATGCAATATATTAAATAATTCACTATTTCTTTCATAATTCTGTATTTCGTATTATGCCATATTGATTATATTTATTATACATTTTACTAATATTTTTAGTATGGTGTTGTATAATCGCATTTATCTTTCTGTAAGTTTTTAAGTTTAGATTCACAGTATAGATTTTTGAGTAAAAAGTCAATTAAGGCAAATTTAATTATAAGTCAGCATATTTCTAAAATTTTGGATGCAGATATACAAAGGGAAATAATTAATATTAATTTCTCCAAAGATCTACAGACTCGATTATATAATTTTAACTGAAAAACTAAATCAGTTTCCAATCCGGAATGTCAATGGTGTCTTTCAGGCAGCTATTTGTTTTTTATTATGGTAAATCATCTGATAAATACATACATAGCTGAATTTGTAGTACCTCAGAGATAAACCTAGACCTTTACTGTTTTTGCTATTCACTAATGACATAAACAAATATTTTAATTCATATCATCTTCTTATTTATTTATTTATTTATTTTCCATACACCACTCTACAGTTAAGAAACTATTTACAGAGTGGGAAAAAGTTAACAGTTCTTATGCGGTCATCTAAAGGTTTACCTTTAAGTTTTAAACGTGTATGTTGTTATAACAAAATTGAGATAATTTATTTGGTGTTAAATTATTGTGTTATTCTTTCTTAAAGATAGGTAGGACAGTTTTCACTTTTTATTGATTGTTTCCGTTCAAATTTTTTTTTAAATATAACATATTGAAAGGAAAATCATTATTAACATAGGCTTTCAGGTTGGTGAGATAAAAGATTAGTAAACGGTTGAAATGGGCAGATTTAAAAACGAAGATTAGCAATATTTAGAAAAGGTCGTTTATGCTTTTTTTGTAAAAACTGTCAAAATTGAAGGAAACCATGTAAAACATATAAAATAAAGTATTTTAATTTATTAGGAGATATACTAGTTGGGATACAGAGACATAAATATATATATATATATAAAGACAAGGAATTTTCAATTATCTTGTTTCAGGGTTGACATAAATTATTAATCCTTCTGTTTAACGGCTTTGTAAACATATGTACGATATATCTAAAAATTAAAAAAATGTAAGTTCAATCAGGAGGTGACAAAATATAAATACCTAAGTTTATAAAAAAAACTTGATACATTCTCTTCATGGATAAAATCAGTCCTATATAAGAAGGTCTCATTTTTGATTTTGTTAGTAATACTTAATAATATAAAAGTCCGTAAAATCATAGGATATTTTAAAATATAATTAAATATATAAATCTAATATGTGATATTGACTGTTAATATTCTACAATGACAAACTCAGCTTCCATGCATAAATCTTGGATATTAATAAAGAAAAATCGAGTAAATTTTAATTCTTGATGGCATTTTATTAATAGTTCAGTAGACAGCATGAAAATTAAAGTAAATGCCAGCAGACGCGGGCAAGAAAAACGTGACAGCAATGACAAGTGGCGTATCGCCATCATCTATCCCCTCTTGCCCCTCCGTCTTTGCTTCTTCGTATTTCCTACTAGCGCACACAAAATGTCATTGCCCCACTAATATTTTTCAAGTTTGGTCTAGACGGAAGAAGCTAAAAACAATATCAGATACCGTTGTAATATTTATGGGTAGTAATTAATAATTCATTTGTTGATAATCGGAGATAAGTGATTCGGGTATTGACTTTAATACTATTTTTTTTTCATTTAATATATATTCGGAGATTCTAAATTTGCATGAAAGCGAAAATTTTGGCTTCACTAGTAGGGAAATTTATTAATTACCAATCAAGTTTTTTCGAAAACCGAAGCCTGAATTCTATTCAGAACAAAATATAGTCATATAGTACCTATCCTAAAACAAAAATTATCTGATGCGAAAAAATAAATAAATAAATAATAAAATATAATAATTAATTTATTTGAATTATTTGTTTACCAATACTAAAAATATTCCGCAAAATTAGAAATTATGGTTAATTAAATTAAAATGTACTAAAGATTGCGTAGTTGCCGAAATCTGCCTGAAGAATGATATTAAAAAACATTAGAAAAAGTGCTTTTTTTAAATTGGAGGCGACTTCCCATACATAAATAGACCAGAATAATAATAATCCTAAAGTTATAATTACTATGGAAAAACTGTATCGACACCAACACAGATAATGTCATCCCTACTCTATGTAAATTATAACAAGGGTATTTTACAACAAACATCGACCTGTTTCGGGATTTTCCTAAAAAATCAACGGTTTTCGAAATAATGATCTTATTCCATAAATCTAGCCATTCACTGTATAATGTATATACATTTTTTTTCTCCAATTATTGGGGTAACAGAAAAAAGAGATAAGTTATCTTTTTATATTTTTTCCTAGCTTTCGGAATTTCTCAATTCCATCTTCAGGGAAAAAATATGTTAAGAATTATAAATTATGGTAAAAATAATGCAATAAATTAATATTAATTTATATTTTATATTGTCAAAAAATATTTTTCTGCATATCTACATTTTATTAACTGACCATTGAATGTTTTATATTTTACTGCATTATTTTTAACATAATTTATAATTCTTAACATATTTTTTTCCCTGAAGATGGAATTGGAAATAAATATAAAAAGATAACTTTGTCTCTTTTTTGCTGTTATTCCAATAATTGGAGAAGAAAAAATATTACATATATTACAGCAAATAAATCGTTATTTATAATTATATTATATAGATATATAAGTATCTAAAATAAATTTACAACGATTTTAATAACTAGATGTAAGTTTACATAATTTGCCGTAAAAATAATAGTAGGAAATAAAATATGTCATTACTATTTTTTTCATAAACAAGTATCAATATTATTGCTCCAGTACCTATGTCTAAGAATATTAAGGATTAATTAATATCAAAAATGTGAGAGTTTCACTAGTTTCTAAAACCAAACCACAAATAGTTGTAGTTTAATTAAATGATTTACACAGATTGTTATCAATATTCTAGGAATCGTAACAAAAGATTGGCATAATTCATGTAATCTTATCATAAAAGTCAACGTTGATAAAATTTATTCCCACCGTTTCGAAAATATATGTTTCGAGTGAGCGAGCGTACTTAAAGAGTTTATTTTCTTTAGGTAGTGGGTTAATAAATCTTTGAGAAACTACAGGTTTTTTCTTCAATATATATAAAGCATAAGATTACTGTCACCAGTGGAAAGTATATTCAAGTAATAAAAAACAGTTGATAAAAAATTATGAACAGATTGGTATCATCACTGATGAAATTCAAATGATTATAGTAAAAAATAAGTTAGTACATAAAATAAATTCCTGATGAGCTACTGGAAAATATTTCGTTCACGGAAGATAAAGGAATTTGGTGACGACAAGATTTGAACATTTTTTAAATCTTATTGTTTATTATTTATAGTAGATAGCGACAAAATACAATTTTACTTTAAAGATCATAAATCTAGGTACTTATGCAAAGTTTTCTCATTGGTGACTCTTTATTACAAACTGTTAAAGCACTGTATACAATTTATAAAGTTTTAACCCTTTTGAGTTTTTAGGTTGTCCTGAAAGGTTATTGTCTATCTTGCTCTTTGCTGCATCCGTAAGATGCTAGATAAGTTTTCAGATATGGAAACATCAATTCCAAAACGTCAAATCTGAAAGCAGTGTCGGTTAGTTTGACGTTATTATGGTACCTATATACATACTCAGAAAGTTTTGTCGTCCGAGTGCTATTCGTGTTGTTTACAGTTGGTTTTCTGAACTCAATCGTGGTAGTCGTTAGCTCCAGGACGAATTTTATGAGAGACGTCCAAATCCGACTGTTGCGCCAGAAAACTCCGATGGTGTGCGTGATCTGATATCGAAAGATGGCGTTCATGAAATTAAGGCATATCTGGGTGTTAGGCCCACTTCAATGCATTCAATATTCCATGAACAATTTTATCGTCAAAAAGATTTGTTCACATAATTCACGTTTTCCGATACCCGAAGAAGTGGTAAATGCATTCTAATTGCATGTTTTGGGAACAGTATTTCGAAAATTAGTTCAAACGCAAGCAATGCTTTAAAAAACAATATTGGTTTGAAATCTAGTAGCTTAGATTCTACAGAAAACTACATGCATTTTTTGTATCCAATATCAAGCTCACTTTTTGCCTTGTAGATTTCTTCTTTTGAGATTGATATACATACAAGTATTTTATGCTTGAGTCAAATTTCTAGGTAGTTACAGCTAAAAATATAGTATTTGTTATACAGATTCGACGAGATTTTAAAATCCAGTAGGCAAAACCTTAACGAGTAAAAGAATACGAATAATAATATATGACCAGATAATCAAGAAATGCGCAATAATGTGGCCCCTCCCGTTAATCATAATCTCTCGAAATCCGTTGTGCTAGAGGAATGACCACGGCTGCTGGTACGTTACTATTGAATTGTCTGGAAAAATGTTCCGATCTTCGATATCCTTACTTCAAAATATTAGTAATGCGTTCTTGTTTTTAAAGGAACGTTCTCTTTCACCCGTATGAATTTGTTGACCAAGCCCATACATCGACTCTTTGTTGGTTTGATTTAGCTAAAATTCCATTTTTTGATGATTTTCCGGAGGAAATAATATCATTTGTCAATTCTGGTACTTTTAGACTAATTTCCCTCCACAATTTTTAGGTAGCTCTACTCAATTGATTTTGTTGCCAAGTACTCTTGGTCCCTGCTACTTTCTATTTGTAATCCATCCAAATATTATTTGTTTGTTTAGCTACTAAAGTAAGATTTCACGCATTTTTCATAAAATTTTCACTTATTGTTAGGATTATTAAAAAAATTTCAGAATTCAAACCAATGTTCTCCTTAAGCGTCATGTTCCTTTGAGAAATCGTTCTTGTTATAAGGAAATCTACGCAATCAAGATCATTTTTTTATGACTGCCATGTATTGTTTTTGATTATTATAGCACTTTCCCCCTTAGAAACCTTGTTGGGTGAATCTCTTTGTTAGATGTGTAAAGAAATATTTGTGAATTAAGACGGTTTAATAAGATTCCCTAATAAACTATACTCAAATATGTTAATGGTATTAAGTATGTTTTGTTATTTTTGTCACATATACTCCCATGCTTTATAAGTTTATTGTCAGATATAGTATCCAATACAACAGTACTAAAATTAAATAAACAATAGTATTATTTTGACAAGTATATACGTAATTGTCAAGGCCATTAAAAATATTATGTGATAAAAACAAGGTCGAAGTAACATTAAAAGTTTCTGTACTCGTGGACGGATATTTACTATTAGTAAACAGGTAATGAAAATGCAGAAGGAAGTCTAGCCACTTATAGACCTTGACAAGCCATTTTACAAAATACGCAGAAGATATTGACAAGATTGTCAAAACTACGACAGGAATTAAAAGTTTATATGTGGCCACTAACAATTATGTGAGAATTAGTAAAGTACAATTTGAAAATGTTCCGGGAGAGGATGGTACTGAGTCCTAACTCTTTTTAATTATAATTTATTCTAATGGATGATATAAATATGTTAAAACAAATAAAAATAAACAATTAGGAGTTCTATTACATTAGATCAGTGTTTAGTGATCAGCATATATAAAAGCAGAAAAAAGAAAACTGAAAAACTAACTAAAACTAAATGCCATAATAAAAGTATGAAAATTGGAAATATTAAAAAGTTTGAAATAGAAAAGATAAACGTTCATTATGTCATATTAGAATAATAGGAATATATTAATGACAGAACAAATTATATCATCATTTACACAATAAAAGAAATAGAATAAGAACTAAAAACAGAAATAATAAATAGTAACTGGTAAAAGAAACTAAAATATACACGGTCTAAGAAAGTACGATACCAAAAGTAATGAAACCAGTTCGATTACAACACGAACAGTGGTAAAATGAATAATAATTAACAAAAGCCTAATAAAAAAGTTAAAAGTTACTTTTTTCTAAAAGCCACTTTAAATAAAATCAGTGACAATGATTGATTCTAATTAAAATGGTTGATCTTACAAATTACATTTGATCATTGAATTATATTATTTAATTAACATGTTTGCTTGCATAACAAGACAAAGAGAATAAATAACCTTACTTTACCAAATCAAGGTAAAGAATTATCGTAAGCCTATTTGTATAATTATACAAAAATGGTTAAATATAATTTTCGGTCGCTCTTTGTTGTACACCTATTCCGTTATAACTCCAATTCTGTCACGTGATGAGATACAATCAAATTACATTAATGTTAATAAAAATTCAATTTATTCAGGAAACATTTTTCACTTTGTTCACACTGAGGAATAAATTTGCTAAAACGATTCCATAAAGGGCGTTAAATGTATTTTTAATGTTTGAAAAAAATTATCAAAATAAAAAAAGTAATTATTGGGACTACCGCCGGTCGACAAAAAATATAGTAAAAAACAAAGAAATTAACATTCATTTTATACAATAATGTAATGAGTAATGAATTACATAAACTATATTAGATACATAATCCTTATTGAAAATAAAACATTATTTAATTGCTTTTATTTTGTTAAAGATATTTAAAATATTGGTATGAAGTTTCATTGCTCAGATTTCTTCGTTTGGTGAAATTAAATTGATTTCGCAAAATTTATAAACACTACTTCCTATTCAAGAGCAAAAAATCTTAGTGACTTAAATAGATTGCTAGTTCAGTTGCTTTTTTTTTGAAAATTGAATGTCCCCGGTTTCAAGATGTAACATTTTTATTAAATTTTCTGAAAACTTGTTACATTTAAAAAATAAATCTAATTACGAATTTTGCAAGCAAAGCATTGGCTGAAGCTAGATGAAACATAATACTACCTCGATCATCTTTCATAATGGCGAACAAGGGATTTAGAACAATATGTTTAAAGTTGTCTATGAACATTACGTAGTGTGGATTTAGAGTAAACTTTTTGAAGTTACGAAAAAGTTAGTTTGGAGAGAATATATTCTATACATTTTTTTCTAGAATATTGGCAGTAATCCTCAAATGAAAGAAAAGTTGGTATTTTTCGTAGATTTGTAAAAAAAGAAATTTGAATGTCTCACCAAACAATACATTAATAAATTGTAATTTAATATAAAAAAATGATATTCACCTGCATCACCAACACCAAGAATTATTTACGTCAAGATTTGTAAGAAATAGTGATACATTGTAGATAGCTAATCAATTAAATAAATACAGGACGTAGCAGCATCTTTTCACAAAAATGGTTTTCTAAATGGAACATTTTTTTAAAACATCTTTTCAATTAGTTAATAAGTTACTAGATTCCCTTTTCATAAAAATGTAAAGCGCATAAGAATTTTACAATTTTTAAAAAAGATTTAGAGGGTTTTTACAGCATGAGCATCTAAATATTAAAAAAACGATTCTACACCATATAACCGGCTAAATGGCAATGAACTCAAGTTGTACTATATTTGGTGAGATAAATCACATTATCACGTCTCGACAATATTTTGGTGTGGTATAATAAAAAAGGTTCATATGGAAAAGAGATAACCATAATGAAAAATATGAAACAGAGTCTTAGAGCCGCTTTCAAAAGAGTGGAAAATGATTTAAAAATAACGTCAACACTATTAAAAATAAGATTTAGAAAATGTAATGGAAAATATGATTGGCATTTTAAGCATGTAAAATATAGTTTAAAAAACTAAATACCAACACAACCAATTCTATCAATATGATATGACTAACCTTGAGGTTATCTACATATAATAATCTGCATATAATTTTCTCTATCAGTCATTGTTTCTTTTCCTGTATACCTTATTAAGATTAGTTATGTTTATTTTGTTATGTGGACATTCGTCGGTAAATCATTAAATTTATTTTTCTTGTTTTAGTTAATTTTTGCATACTGACAAATTGTGTATACCAACACTAAGGTATTGTTATAATAAGACCATTTTATATACATCTGTTGAAATCATTGGCAAATTGTTATTTTATTTTAAGAAAAATCCTGCATAGTCTAAAACCTAAGATTAAATTAACAGATATCAAATTTTTACATTTGTGTACGAGGTTTGTCAAAAAATATTAATTTTGCTCAAAAGTAAGAAACTTTATTTTGGATAATATTGAAAATTGCTATGAAAAAAGAGATCAAAATTAATAAATAACTACATTCAAATTAGCAATCATATTTACGTTAAAAAAACGAATTTAATTTTAGTTTTTCGAATCTTATCTCTAATATAACAAAGAAAATTAACAGATTAATTGGGCCATACTTTTTCTGACAATCTATGACTGCCAAAGGTTACTTACAATTTTTATAAAATCAATTTACTAATTTTATGGATGAAGTATTTTTACAACAAAGTACACATATTCCAACAAAATGTAGCCCCTTGACTCAATACATACATATATTAAGGTCTTTTTTGGCCTGCTGGATCTCCTGACTGAATCCGTCTCTGTTATTTCTTATAGGGCTGCTCGAAACAAAAGTTTTACCAATCAGAGCCGTTTCAAGATATTATTCATTTTTAGAGGATCATTTCAGAAAAAATGTATTACGAGAATTTGGCAATAGAACGATTATCTGTTTAGAAGTATTGCTGAAATGAGTTCAAATTTAATTATCTTTATTCATGGTATTTTCATGTAATTCCATATTTGAAGGCAGTTTTCAATTTTGATTAATTTTTTTTAAACTATTTTTGATACTGTCAAAAATAAAGTGTCTTTGCTCTTGAACAAAATTCATTTTTTTTTTGACAAACCCCGAGTAAGTCTGAAGAAATTTAGATATCTGATGGTTAAATTTTAGGTTTTAGACCAAGCAAAACTTTTTATGAAAAATATTTTGTTTGTCTTGTCTTTTTTTTCTATGGCTTTTAGATAAACAAATAACTATTTATCGAATGTTTTTGAACACTTTGGAAGATTTCAATTTTTCGACGTCCAATCCTAACTAGGTATCACAAAAATTTCCAAATTTTTAAAAATACCAAAAAATCTGAAAAAGTCTACCCTCCAAAATATGCGGTACAGTTTACTTATATTTTTTTTCTTTAAAGATCAACTAAAAGTAAAAGTCTGGTATCTTTGTTAATAATATTATATATATATATATATATATATATATATATATGTATTTGATGTACATAAAACGTGCCGATTACAGAAATAAAACGCGTTTTACTGACAATAACAGTGGAATAATAAACTCGGAATTAATTTGAAGCGGCATCAGCATATAAGAATACAATAGTTTTCTTTTAAATAAAACAAAAGGTATACTTCCGATGCGACGCTAGAAAACCAAAAAGGTAACTACTAATTATTCACGTATGGCTACTATAATTGCTAATTGTTTCCTCTATTTGATGTGCAGGATCATTTATTTGTTTATTTTCTGTTCATAATTACAAGAAAAGTTCAGCAAGTCCAACTACCTGACGACACTTAAGAAATTCTTATAAAAAATCACATCAGTTTACATAGTACAAGTAGATATTTAGGGGAAATTAATAAAGGAAGAAACAACTATAACTAATGTGATAACTGAATAATATTCAATCACAGAAAACATAAATATATTTAACTTTCAGATGTCAAGACTTCAAACATTCCGTTATAATTTTGACGTTTCTATAAAATGTCTGTGAAATTTAAATGTTTTGGATTCATGTTTTAGCGACTTTCAAAGAATGTCATTTTAATCTTGAAATTGAAACTGAAAGTTTGTGTGAAATATAATGGTTGTTACAATGTGTCTTGACAAATTATATGCAAATATTCAGAGAGGCCGGTAGCGTCGGTCAAAAACTGGAAGTGGACAGTCGTATAAGCGTACAGATGAAAACATTGAAGTCGCTCAGAATGTTATTGATGAAAATTCAAAAACATCCATTTACATTGTCACATAACCTGTGATGTTTTCATAAGCTTTTTCAAGTGGACTACTGAAGACGAGTGGAATTTTGACAATTGTTTCAAAATAATCTAAATAATGAAGAAATACTCAATACAGCTTTCTTCTCAGAGGAAGCTTGGTTTTGTTTTCTAGATATATTAATTCACAGAATATGAGGTGATGGCCATCTGAAAATCCTCATTTTTATTGGTGAATCATTACATTCCCTTCCAAAAGTTGGTGTTTGCATTGAAATGTATTGAAGAAGATTAGCCGGTCTCATGTTTCTAACGCTCACAGTGCGTATTGCAATGAGATACTCGCCCCTTCATAAATCAACTAAATAATGAGGAATTACAAAATAGGTATTTTTAAGATAGCGTAAAAGCACATATGCGATTTTTTCATATTTAATTCAATTCAATTTATAATCAAGAAGAATTAAGAAATCGTATAAGATATAAGCGTGAAGAGATCACAGCAAATGTTATATAAGTTTTTGATATATTACGGTTTTTGTTTAAACGTAAATGGACAACATTTTCAACAAATTCTGTAGTTTTATGTTAATTTTTATTACGATTTTATTAAACCAATTTTTTATTGCCGTATCACTTCGAGTTTGAAAAGTTTGTTTACAATGAAAATGCCAAATAATAAATGTCATTTTGTGGAAGTGACTAAATTTTCAACCTCAAATTCAGTCTCTCCAGGTATAATTTAATAATTTAAAACTGTGTTAAAGTAAATCACAGACAAAAATGGAAAATGGTTAAGCTGCAAAGTACGGCTAATTAATAAACGTAAACCTGCAGCTAAATTATAATTTACTTTTATTTATTACTTGAAAAAATATTTGTAAATTTTTTTAGAGCAATCGTAAATTTCTTAATGAAACATTAAACTTTGCAATGCTTAAAAATATATTATAAATCAAATGACAATACAATTATTGTCAAATATTGCTCTTTGTTCATGTTAATTTTTTTTTATTTTAACATTATGGAACATGAAATACCTACCAGGTTAATCACATCGTTTATTTATTCAACAAGCCAATTACACAGAAAGTGACACAGGATGTTCTGCATTCAGTGCACTTATCACAGAAAAATAAACATATTCGCTATCACAGTACCAACTTTTGGTGTTTTCTGTGAAGATCGCATAAAGAGCTAATTTCATAGATCCTCCTATTATCATTTGATTTTGAAAGAGACTATTTCTTACAGTTTTCTATTCCCACAATCTTTGTTTGATTGCACTAACTAGATTTCGCTACATATAAAATTATTAGGAATGAAAATTTTGTTGCCTAATCAAATATCCAATAAAATCCGTTAATTTTGACTCAAATGATCGAAAACTGGTAAGGATGATCAAATTGGAATTCATTTATTCATCAAATATCCAATGAAATTCGTTAAATTTAACCCGAATGACTGAAAACTAGCAAGGATTACTAAATTGGAGTTCATTTATTCATTTCCATGGACACCTTGCAATTTTCACATTTCTCAAATTATTAATGACATAACTTTTTACAATGTCATGATTTGGTTATGGTATTGTTGACTGGTTGAAGTTGATAGGTGATTAATTCATACTGCTATAATTCTAAAATTAGCAAAAAATCTTACGTATAACCTTTCGACATTGAGAATTTATTTAAGCCTGTTGGCTTTAAGTAAAAGACCTCGTTCTACAGGCGTCGATCGGTTACCACTTACGTAATTTTCAAATCTGTTATAAATATTTTTCGATTATCGATGACCATGAGTTAATATAATCTAAAATTATAAACTATAACCCAAATAAAATACAATTCTTCATAATAATGAGTAGTCCCATTCCACTAAACAAACTAGATTATTTTCAGGTCAGGAGCCGTTTAATTAAACTAAATAAATACACTTTGTAATTATTTTTACCCAAAGTTAACAAAGTTTTAAAAATACAATTTTCTTATTTTTACCAATGGTTTCAGCAAATATACTGAAGTAAAGTACTTTTTTAAACAACTTAGTATTACATACAAACTAACGTAACTGGCTTTTTCTTATTTTTCTTCTAAGATTCTGAATATACAGCCCATTATTTCTGGTTTTCTTACAAGTATTTATTTTGGATATATTGTCTATTTAGAAACTTTTAATAATAATTGTATTTAATTAAGTAGATACATATTATTTGTTTATAAAAGTGAATTTTGATATTTGAATTTATTATTGTAGATAACTTGTTCATTATACACTTGATTTATTACTAAATAAGTTAAAACAACCCGATTTCCATATTAGACGGAAATTTCATTTTTTTTTATTTGGTCAATTATCTTATGTGTACAATGCTCGCGTTGTTGGTTGGCGGTTTCCTTATAAGTCCTGTGAGATAGATGCGTCCAACAACTTCTGCATACTAATGTACTTAGTATGCGTCTTTCTTTTGAGCGGCGCTTACCTCTTTTTGGCTTTAACCCAACATTCTACGATTTTGAATAGTGATAGCGACTAAAACATGTCTTATCCAGGACTACATATACAGAAACCGCATACCCAATTAAGGTATTTAATAGCTAAAACATTTCTAAAAAATGTTATACGCATCAAAATGAATCGAGATAGAAACAATAAAATGTTTTTAAATTAAAGTCTATTTTAAATGTAGGGAAAAAAACTCATCCTAATATAAAAATTTTGGAAATTTGTAGGTATATACAATTAATTGAAAAATGTTCGGAAGGGAATAGAAGGATATTTGATATTGTGTGAGAATAAGTACAACCTTTTAACGTATTTTCTCCTATAGACATATACAAAATAGTTTATAAATATTTTTTTTTATTAAAATTTGAAGTTCAATTTTCAGCGACAAACTATTACGAATTCTAATTTTCGTGTTTTTATGTGCATTTACTGCGATGGTAGTGTCACTTTAGGAACAGTTCTGTTTATTAGAGTTTAACAGTGGTTGGTAGAATGTCAAAATTAATTTCTAATTGTCAAAAATTATAGTGTTTTCTATTCATTTTGTTGCCACTTGATCCTATGTTTTAATCATTGAGCCTCCTAGTCAAAATTCCTTTTTCTTATAAATTTTTAATATTGAGCGATAACCTATCGAGAAGTTAATTAAATATGGTAAAATAAATTTATTAATAGTTTATTTTTAAAACTGAAGTGAAGCCACTAAGTGATACGCCTGGAGTCTCAAATTGCGTGAGTTTACCTTTTAGATATAATTTGTGTTTTCTATGTTACGTTTTTTTATTCATATTTTTAGTTGTAGGGTGTTTCTGTATATTGATATAGTCAACTAAAAGTTAGGTGACCTTTTTCAAAAAATAAATTTAATCGTATAAAAACTATGTAAAATATTACTTTTTCTGGAATTATGATAAATATATTTTTTAATGGAACACAACTTGTTAACTTTAGTAGATATATATTCGTTGTGTTAAAGAAGAATTTTAATACACAACAAACGACATGAAGAACAGGAACAGGAATAATTGTCAGGGGAATTCGAGATTAAGTAAATATTTTTATTAAATATAATTTATCATGTACTTTATTTATCTAACCAATAATCGAAAAACTAAAACAAAAAGCTTAGGTTAACTAAAAATGGGGCGACATTTTTCAAAAAAGCATATCTTAAAAATTCTATGTAACGTGTCTTTTTGGAACCATGATAAAAATAATTTTAATGGAACAGAGCTGACTTTATAATGATATATATTTTTATCTGTCACAAAAGAGTGACACAAGAAGTGACTTGAAGACAACTAATTTGAGCTAAGTAAGAATTCCAGATAAATTTTGACAGGTATATGAAATATGAAAATTAGAATATAGAAAAGTTAAAACTTGATGTTTGAGAAAGAAACGATGTCTTCTGAAAAAATTACAGAATCTGGATGAGAGGGAACGACCACTACAGACATTTATGAAATTAACAACGAATTTGAAACAATTGATTTCAGTAAATCCTGAAAATTGCAATGGCTATATTGCGTAAAAAACAGTTCCAAAACGGTCAAGAAAATAAATAGGAAAACATTACGTTCCCCACAATTAATAGGTACATACATACCTTCATACATGATGTATAAAATTTATTAAACCTGGAAATTTAATTTAGTTAATTTAAAAGATTTACTTATATACTTCGAACACGATATAAATATGTATAGGTACTGTTAAAAATGAATGGACTGTTTTGACGAATACATTTTCATGTACCTAATTGTGTTTATTGAAATTTTGATGATATTTCGTTTTCAAATTTCTTTTTTCTAAGTTAGCCCTGTTACCAATGTTACATTATAATTGAAATTGGCAAAAGATTATTAACATTTTTTTCGTTTCACAATAATAGTGTAAAAAATATTAAACTATTAGATTATTGCATAAGTCGATTTCTAGGGTGCAAAGTACAGTATAATATTATGCACATCGAAATTGCAAACTGACTATTTTATTTATTTTTATTATATTATTCACAGACAATTTAATTATTGATTAATATCTGATCGATAATTTTATCGTTATCAGACGTATCAATTTGTCTGAAGATGATAGTATAAACTAAAAACATTTAAAAACATAACCTAAAAGATGACAGCACCTAAGAAAACAAATCCATAGGCAGTAAACATGTTATAATAAGTTACCTTCATAAAGCTGTTAGATCCGTGTAAAGAATACATAATTCAGAAATGAAATGATCCTTACTATTAGAAAATATGAACACCAAACAGTAAAAACAACATGGAACAACAGAGAGAGCACTAACCTAATGTTCTACGGTTGCATCGGAACTGAACTGAAGCGGACATCGAACATATGAGCCGAATCATCAGCGACGTTGCCAGTGAGCGCAGAATTCTCGATGTGAATGCATATTTCGCGCATTCTATGCATTATCGATTTATCTTATCGGCAAGTCTTCTGTTATTCGGGGTTACGGGTTATGCTAAGTGCAATTTCTAAATAATCCAATTCGAAAATATGATGTAATATGAATTTTCTATTTAATTTTAAATTGAGTAAGTGCGTTACGAGTCATGTATTCATGTCCTTTAATAATAAAGAACTAAATAAATAAATAATTTTATTTTTCTATAGTACTTGTGTATGTATGTATAGTTAGATATAATGACCTTGTTTTACAATTCCTACAGGGTTTAGTTTTGTTGCAGCCCGTCCTGATTTAGCCCTCCAATAGTTATTTTTCTTTAAACGCATACAGTATACACTACTCTCCAAAATTACCACACCACCTAAAATATACCTTCAATTTGAAGTTATTTTTTATCTGTACCGTTGGTTGGATTTTAATGATTCTATTCTCACATTATAGGTTGGTTTCTAAGAAATAGCTGCTCTAATAGTTTCTGAGAAATATCAACATTTTATCCATATACGGAGTGTAGAATAATATATTCTAACCGAGTAACAGACCATATTTTCTCCACGACCTGAAATTTACTCGATTTTTCACTAATTATCTTTAAATTACAATTTATTTTGACATTGGCAGTTTTGATATCGATGGCTGTCGACATCGAACAATTACGGGGTATTTATTCCATCACTTCTTATGGAAAGAAAATACATGCAAAACACATAAGAAGCAAGTGTTTCAGAATAAATATTGTATCTCAAGAGTGACAATGTTTACATTCTATTATTAAAATTGATTTTGGAATTAATACATTCCACTAATGGTCGTGGAGAAAGAAAGATATGTCTTCATTTCTCCAGATTTTGCAACACCCTGTCGAATTTATTAGAAATAACTACTACATCTTATTAACATTGCGTAATAGTTCTATATTCTGTTAACATCGTTCCAAAATTATCTTCATATCTCTGTTACCAAAGAAGATACACAAGTTTAGAGATAACAACTTTTTAATAACTTCCAAAGCAAGTGACAGCAAAGAAAACACATTTAAAGCAAGTAAATAATAAGAAGACACTACCTACGCAATAGTCAAGAAAATGTCTCAAAAATTACTTCCTCACAGGGCTTGCGCATACTTAACTTTGAGCGTTGTATTTGATCTTGCCCAACTGTATCCCAAACTTCTGTAACCATTCTGTCAACGTCGTCAAGAGAGACAAATGGTTGTCACTAATATCCCACAAATTCTCTATGAGATTAAGATCAGGGCTGCAGGGTGGCCAGTTCATGGTCTATTGACCAACGTCATCCAAATAATCACGGACATGCATTATCAAATTATTATGCATTAGTAGAAAATTATTTCCTTCGTAAAGAGCCAAGGGAACAATATAGTACCTTTCACTTGTTAATGAACCTCTTCATAAAGACAAAAGTTCCGTTCGCGCTGTAAGAGAAATTCCTGCCCATTTCAGAACAGATGAATAAAGCAGTCGATCGTATATTGCACTGAGCATGTGTTAAACTTGTGTATCTTCTTTGATAACAGATATATCGATATGATTATTCTTCTTCTTCAGATGTAGAACTTATTTCTAATAAATTCCACAGGGTGTTGCAAAATTTGGAGAAAAAATATAACTTTCTTTCTACGCCCGGTATATGGGCAAAACGTTAATATTTCTCAGATACAATTAGTTCAGTTACTCCTTAGAGACCAACCTATAATGTGAAAAAAGGATCATCGAAATCCAACCAACGGTACGAAAAAAAAAATTACTTCAAACTTAAGGCATATTTTAGGGGGTGCGTTAATTTTGGAGAGTAGTGTAACACGTTATATAGAAATAGCCTATTATTTTATTAGAGCAAATATTTAGAATGTTTGAACTATTAAAAAAAGTAACCATATTACAGAAAAGAGTTCGATGTAGCCTTGATTTATTAGAACTGTCATTTTTATATTTTAGTGATGAGTATTTTTCCACTTTACAACACTGCACATTTAATATGATTTAATTTTTTTTAATTCATTTAAAACTTATTTTATTTTGAAATTGTTGAGCAACTCTTAGGGGAGTGATTCTTACCTTAACTGTCGTATCTCTCTTTCCCTTTTTTTACGTCACCATAGAACAGAAAACAATTAGCCGAAGAATAATTCGAATACGAACTCTGGCGGCAACCAAAAGTGCAATTATCAACGGAGTGAAATAAATTATAGTTGTGCTATCATGCTGAAATTGTTTTCATATTTTCATTATGTAAATTTATTTGTACTTACTTTACCTTTACCTTTATTATTACGTTAATAGATTATCGATCATGGCTCTTTACAATCGAAACTGTTGGGTATTTGATTGCACTAAGCGAAAAGGGAAGAATTTCAATTTATCTTTTCATAAATATCCCTCAATTGGTAAGAGTGTATTGAAAATAACGATGGAGTTATTGAAAAAGAGAGTTAGATAAATAAATTAAAAATGGAGAACCCAATTTTCTGCTGTATTAGAGTTTGTTCTTTGCACTTTACAAAAGAGAATTTTTTCATCCAGGTTTGTAAGAAGTAACGTTTTTAATAATTGTCTAGAAATGTTGATGCAACAAGTACAGTTTATAATCATGTGGGACAATAATTTAATATTTTTTACAGATGTTAATAAAAATAAACATTCACGTGTATCTTGATGATGGCGTAGCCTTTAAAAACTCAAATTGAGCTTGAATTTTTAGAGTAAATTCCATATTAAGGCTGAGCTACAATTTAAATCATGTTATTAAATACCCAATCTTTACAAAGACGATATTAATTAATAGAAAAACAACACTACAAACATTCACTTTAAAAACACCACCAATAAACAAGCTAAATAGGGCAAGAATCGTATTTACGGATGATTGTTTTAAGTCTGTGAAGATTGTCATTGACATTTGGCAGTGCTTTCTATCGAATTCTACTTTTCCCCAATAACTATATCAAAGAGTCACTCACAGAACATAAAGATATCAAAGATTTCATAGAACACAAAACATTACTTGGCAGTTCTAGTCTGACAATTAAATCACTAGAGCATACTTGTAATAAAATAAAACATAATTCTACTACTAGATTTCAAGATAAATAATTTTGATATTTATATAAATTTTAAATTAAAATAAATATCCAAAAACAATATATTTTCTGTAATTTACATTTTAAAGCTCTTTTAAAGACATTTTGTAATTTCAGTTTCAATTAAAACAAATGTTCCTATTTAATTATAAATATAAATAAAATTGTTAGTATTTATTTGTTATTTATTTTTTGGTTACATAGAAAATATTTCTATAATATTTGAAGTAATCTGTTTTATACACATTTTTTGTTTTTAATACTTGTAGAAAAATTAGTATATGTCACTCGGAGTAGAAGACTCATTATATACTGAATTACTTTTTGGCCTAAATACCTATATAATAATCACCAAAAATATTTTTAGGAACAGAAGAATATTGTTTTACATTTTGCTTAAAAATAATTGCTTAAAATGTTTATGATATGAAATTATTTACGCTCCTAAAAAAATCTGTCAATCTTATGTCAAATCTCAAAAATGCTCTAGATAAAAATAGCGTTACCTTGGTCGATTCAATATAACTTAAAAAGCTTTGTAATTCTGTGGAAATTCAAGATAAGTATAATTTATTATTATTTTTATTTGTTTGCTTTATTTAACGTCGATCTAGTTCTGCTACCGGGGCTAATCACCGACGCCGGGAGCACGCTACCCCTAACCGGAAATTTTGCCGAATCCACAGGTATTCCAACCCGAGGTAGGGATCTTTAACGAGCCCAACATCCATGGACTCGGGACCGACAGCTTAACGTCTCCTCCGAAAGACGGCATATCTCCACTATACCTCGTGCTCATTGGTATAGTGCCTGCGAGCTGTGATATGCTACTAGTCGCTGCAGGCTGTACGGGCATATTACGACGGTGTTCACTGGTGGTCACCCATCCACCTACTAACCGCGCTGAACGCTGCTTGTCTATAGTTGTCGAATCACAGGCATATCCACTATAGAGCTGGGACCTTGCTCCAAAAGTATAATTTATCTTTTCATATTTATTATGGATAGTGTCCACAAAGTAAGAGTTGAAACAATTAATTTAATGTATTTCTTTCTTAATTTTGTTTAATATTGTCTGGAGCTTCAATTGAAAATTTGTCAAATTTCTGTCGGGTAAATTTTTTTGATTTCTTCAAACGGTATTCTACCGACTTCTTGTTCAAAAATAAAGTTAGTTTGTTAAAATGTCGAATTAATTTTTAAATGTTTACTGTTTTAAAATGTTGTTTATTATAATTAAACACTGTGACCATAAGGTCGATGGCTTTAGTATTTTTGATTTTTCTTTTAAAAACGCTAGGAAAAAGTTTTCAGTAATTTTGTTAACAAACTTTGTCATTTAATAAACCGTCTGTAACAAATTTCAAACGTTTTTTTTTATATTAGCTTCATTTACTGTTTCAATTATATCTGGATGAGTACAAATAGTTTCTTTCTTGACTGTGGGAATTTGACATGTTTAACAGCTTTACACCAATAAATTTTAAACTTAAAACTTGATATAAATTACGGAATTTGTTACTGTCAGATGCCATCCACAGATAACTATGATATGTTATCGATGGTTACAAGATTTGGTTTAATCATAATTAAATAAAAAACGTTCTTTTTAATATCAAACAATACATTTTTGAGGAATATTTAGTGGCATCTAAGTACCTATTGTTATCATATTTATACGTGTACTCAAATTACAAGAAAAAATGTTATCTTTTGATAAAACTGGTTAACAATAGAATCAAAGTATTTATCGCACTAGTGCAAAAAAGTTAAACTTTTGGAACACTAGACTGTTTAAAAAGCGGTAACTATTTGTACGATCGTAGAAAAAGTTTTTTTACTGTTTTAGTAGGTAGATTTTTATTCATGTCCCTCTCCACCACTCCGTCATTACCAATAAATACAATTTAAATAAAGAAAACGTAATATTTATTTTTATAGCCTATCATCTAGCTTAGTCCTGCTAATTATTTTATCATATTTTGAAGTACTGCGAAAAGTAATGTACTGATGGTTTTCATGGAAGCGATTACTGCACATTACTGAATTTTCTGTAGGTTTCCTACCTACTCGGTGACAAAAAGTACTTTTAAAAGAAGATCTTGAGGAAGTTTGAAGAAACTTACACTTTTACCCATAAATGTGTTGTGTTCACATCCCTTAACACTACATTTTACACACACCATTTGCATTTAAACTAGCCTAAAAAAATCAAGTGTGACTTTACAAATAAAATTAACTTAAAAAAGCTACTTCCTGAAATGCCTGTAAAACAAAACAATTTGAAGCACTTAAATGTCTTTCAAAACTATACAACAAGTAATAAAATACTAAGATTAAAAAAAACCGCCCCAAATAATGAGTCACACACAGGCCCATACGTCGACGCCCAATCCGTAGATAAACACTTAATCATTTTATTTCAAACTAACTCATCTAAGACCGGCTCTACGACAACGGAACATTTAACAACCAGTGAGAACCTCTAAATTTGGGGCCAGTTAACACCCGCTCCTTCCTCGACACTCCCTCATCCACAAACTTTTATTTGACAGACAATGCAACAACTAGGGATTTTAATGTTCTTCATTAATAGTGTCATTTAAAAAAAGCAATAACAAGCTATACCTAACGGATAATTACTTTCATTAACTCTCAATATTGCAAATGATCTCGGAAATATTGAAATGCAACAGGTTTTGTCAAAATAAACGCCGAATGTTTTTACAACAGGTTCTAAAAATACATTTATTTTTTTAATTTGCATAAAATGTCGTCTGGTGTGAACTAGTTCTTTCGCCATTTTCTAAATAACGTAACTTCCATAATCCATAATTTAGATATTATTGTCATTTTCATCGAAGAGTAGACAAAAAATTTTACTCTATTGTCAAATGAATTCTTGGAATCTGTTAGTCATTACTAGAATTGAAAATTTTGTTACATCAGTGTTTAAATATTTGATTTTATTTATTTTTCATAATGGATCCAAAAATGAGATGTGCAGTTAAAAATTGCAATATCTAATGGTATATTTGGAAAAGGCGCCCAAACATTATAGTAAAATTTTAAGATATGTATGATGAAAGATTAGACATATTACATAAATCTTTCAAACCTCAAGTAGTTGCAAAGGTATTATTCAATATTCAATTAATTGTATTTATTATGTGATTTTTACACAGTTTACAGCAATGAAATTAAATGTGAAAAATACAAGATACAATCGATAAAGTTTACTCTATCTACTATTTGGTAAAAATATATTTTGCTTTCTATTTTAAAGGACCACTTTAAGCTAATTGGTTGCAGTACTTATCTTCCTAGTTTTTTGGGATATATTGTAAGTTCAAAAGACGAGGAATGAGGTATTCAAGTAAAATAGAAGAGTTATCTCTATCTGTTTTTTACTCTTCTAGCTCCAGAACATAAAATAGTAAATCATTTTCAACAATCCACAAAATAACAAATGTTACCTGGATTTAAAAATTTACAAACAAAGATGAAGTCAAAGCATTTTTTAGATAGGTATTAACTTATTATATATATTATGATTTATCATTTTATTGTGTGGAATGTTTATTATATTTACCTTTGCAGCAATTTAGAGAGGCTAGTGCCAATGGACCGGTAAACTTTGTGGAAAAAATGGACAGATTATTTGACGTTTTAAATTCAAGTGGAAAAATAACTACAAATCAGTATAAAAAATCATATGTTGGATCCAAGGAGCAGAAGCAATTTTTAGAAGATATATTAAAGAGTACTAAGAGTACTATAGGTTAGAAAGATGCTACAAGCATTTTTAATAAACACAACATCAAACAGCAACAAGCCAATGAAGTGCATATCTTGTTTGAATTTTCTGTGTTTCTTCTTTGACTCTTTCAATTTTGAACCTGATGTAGATAAGACATTGTTATATATAATAAATTACCCTGACACAAGTGAAAATGCTTTTACATTTTTTTTAAGATAAGGTGAATTAATCAAAGAAACACATTTTAAAGAGAAATTGCGGATCATGAACAGTTTGTTAATTATCAAAATATCAAACAGTCTGATTGTCAAAATCAATTATCTTTATTTAGTTCCTTCACTAAATGATTTTATACAGATGGAATATGTTCTTCATTTAAATTGTTTGAACACTAGTTCGATCGATTCCAGACACGGTTTTACAAAATGCCTAATACTTACTGTAGAATCTAAATAAATATGCCTCAAAACAGTAACTTTATTAATTTTATTAAATATATTTTTTAATTTTTTGATTTTTATTAACCACTACTAGACCCAGAATCTTGAATTTTGTTGATTAATTCCAGAACATAGTTCATATTGACATTTCTATTTTGAAGTTGTTTATTAAATAGCTGAGCTGTTATATTCGTATATTTATTATTTGCAACGAAAAACAACATATCTATCCCTTTTTGTAAAAGAACAAGACATGGTAATATTTAGTTTTTAAAAACGTAATAAAAATACATTAAATAAGATATCACAATAATTCACAATTCTCTAGTTTAACATTTATGTATTCCGTATTATTACTTTGTAGTTTTGAAAATGTGATAAAAACTAAAAAAGTATGAAAAAAAGTTAGTACAACAATTTCAAGGAACTAGGTGTGTAAGGGAAAGTTACAGACAATGAAACTAATAATGATGCACTTTTAAGAAGTAAAGTGCTAAGTTTTTGCTTCCTATGTCTGGGATAAAACAAAAAACGAAATGTTGACACTTTTTCTTATAAAAAATTACACCGTGTGTAAACAAAATAAAGAATTTAAAATTTCGAAAATTATTTATTTTAAAATGTGCAAATACATAGATTATTTGTTTTTATTCTTTTTTTAATTTTCTCCAAAATGTTGTTCTATTTTGGAATACTTTATTTTTCATTTTAAGAGCACCTGGAAATATTTGCAAATATTCTTCATTTTCGGTGGAATATGGTTCCCATTTAAGATTAGATAGTTTTTTTGTAACTGGATTTGGGTTTCTAAAAAATATTTGAAAAATATCATGTTCTAAACTAATTCGAATAAAAACTAAAATAAAACAATATAATATATATAAAGGAACAAAAAAAATAGAATAGGATAAATGTATGGCATAAGATAATTTTGGTTCAGAACTGACGGATATGTTACTCAAGAAAATAATGAAACTTTCTGAGATATTTCTTATTAATTTCTCTATTAATAAAAATGAATAATACGCTTGAAAAGTCATCTCGTGATACCTCATTTGAAAATCAGGAAGTTTTTAATATACTGATTTTAAAAATGTTTCACATTTTACTTTCAAAATTTACGACTTTTGAGTTTAGCGAGAAAAAAATTTGATTCATATTTTTATTTTTTGATACGCATTGTTAATTTGCAATTTAATAAACTAATTGTTAATTTGATCACTATTTAAAAAGAAACATTCAACGATCAAAAAACTTCAATACAACTGAAAAGTATGATTAAGTTATTATAAAATACGTTTTAAAACTTTTCCTTTTATAATCTAGAGTCCGTAAAATTTTAAACCTAAAATCCAAGTATGATATCTTTTTGAAATTAGTATTTTAAAACCTTTCAAATGTAGTATCACGTGATTGACTTTAATATAAAATTTTTTTTAATGATTATTGTATTAAGCGAGATCATGCAAACGTTGAATATTTTATATTAGAAAATAATTATTAGGAATTTTTTAACCGTTTTAAGGTCTCAATGAGACAGGACAAATAACTGCTTTATTAACAAATTTAATATAATGTTAAAATGTATTCCATTTTTACTTAAAATTTCTTTTAGAACAATAAAGGCTATATATATATGGTTTTATTATGATGATATTGAAGTTTATTTTCAACAAGCACAAATTATTAGAATCGAAACAATGAATGTCACCCAGATCATCAAAACTACTAAATAAAGTAACTCGGCCAATAGAAAAAAAAAGATATGCCAAATTTATACAAACCCATTTAAAGCGAAATTTGTCCACAACGTGGAATAGACATCCATCATCTTTTGATCATTTTCGGTGGGTATCCAACCAGGTCGAAGTGAATATCCAGCGGGAAACAAATAGAATAACTCATCTCCATGGCAGACACCTTAAAAATAAAAATGGTTGCCCTTTTTAATGTGTAATAACAAAAATTAGCGTTTTTCTCGAAAACAGGTGAAATGATCATGTTTCAACAAATATAACAATTTTACATAAATATGATTTTTAAATGATGTTTTATTAAAAAATTAGTAAAAAGTTTTATGAAAAAAGTTACGACTTCGTTTCAGCCAATGGAAAGCATTTATCAGGCGTCCCCTTTGTCATAATGCAAAATAGTAAATAAAATAAATATTTTTTGCCTAAAGTTATACTCCTGCGCCAATTTTTATAACAATTCACATATTTTTGTCCAAATATCCTACGCATACTCTATGCCCCAGTAGTTACGATTCACCCTGTATATAAAAATAATTTTTAGAAAAATCTATCACAGGTCAATTTCAATTTTTTAAAACCCATAAAGTATAAAATAAAAGATATATTCCCTATACCTATTTTCATCCGTTTTTGGGTTATGACGTTATCGAGGAGTTTTTCAAAAAGTGCACCCTATATATTTTTTCTTTTTAGACTGTACATTCAACGATGACTCCAAAACTATATCGTACTAATTGGTAAATGAGAATTTTTAGGTTAGTGTTTATTAAATTGAAACAACCAAATGATACCAAATTACCACAATATCGATTAGAATAAGAATTCAAACTGCAATTTTTCTTATGCCAGATAATGTCCCAACCGATTAATAAACTGTTGCTAAATTTTAACGATGGTTCTTGAGCAATAGATTTACTTCTATTACTTCTATAACCACATATTTTAGAGGGCCTCACAAAAAATATAATGGCATGAAGTCCAATTACTTTGGTGGTCATTCAATGGGTTCTTGTTCTACCAATCCACGTTTGGAAAAACTTGGTCAAAATATTTTCAACTATCGGTTTTTGTTCAGTTTTTTTTTCCTAGAATTCCTATTTCAAAATAACTTTTAGTATAGATAAGGATGTCCGTATAGTTATGTTCAAATTTTAGAAACGTAATAAAGGATCAATTATAAAAAGAAAAAACATGAAAGTTATAAGTCCATTGTTTTTAATTTCCAAGTTAGACAACGACAAATTTATAATCGGGGTAGGAAATTATCCGAAAATATTAAATCTTCTTCATTAAACAAAAACAACAAAATTCAATACGAAAAACCTATTCAACTTCGTGCCATAGAGTGACTTAAAAGTTCCTATAAATAAAACCACGAAACATAATGTCAATTATAGTGCAAGAGTGAGAGATCGACCAAGTTACATTATGGGAAAATTGTCCGCGGTAATAAAGAAACAAGAGCATTAGAACCATAAAATTATTAGCAAAAAAATTATTTACATGTTGCGTTATTTACATTAAACAGTTGGAACATTTGTCTGTAAACAAGAACCACTACTGTACCTTCATTTAAAATAAAACATTTTTAAATGCTACAGGAACTCCTCATTATGAGGCCCTGATCTCTTCATTGTGAGAACGTCGATGAAGTTAAATTGACACATTTATTTTTAGATGTAGCTTTAATGAACTTGCTCTATAAAGTATTCTTTATAAAAAAAATTTGAACCACTTTATGGATTTCATTTTAATGTGGTGGGGAGAGAGCAGTTGATTATTAGCTGTTCTAAAGTGAGATTAGATTTTTTTGGAAGAAGACAGTGGTGGATTTGCCCTTTAGTAATTTTTGATAAAAAAATTAATGACATAATTGTGATAGGGAAGGTTCTCCATTGGGCTCGATTGTGGTATAGAGGATTAACCAAATAAACATGAAATATTTAATGTATAAAAGATAAGGACGACTAGTTACTATTGTCGAAATTAGTCGTCCTTATTTTTTATACGTATTATTATATATATAATATAAAAGTGAATTATTTGTTGTAACTCTATTCAATGGTTTATAATTATTGGGAATCCAACAGTAAAAGAATATATACTCTTTAAAATTATATCCGAGTTATCGAAAATTTTATTTTCATCGTCAGGGAACTACAAATTAAATTAAGTTTATAATAATATTATATAAAAAAAATAAAATTTATAAAAACATGTTACTTAAAATTTTATGAGGTTTGTTTCATATGAATATTATTATAAACCCATAACATAATGGTCCATAAGGAAAAAAACATTTTTTAAACTTTCAAGAATAAATTATTTAAATGTTTCTTTACACGAGCTATTAATTGCGTAGAATTTAAAATACGACATTTACAAAATGTTTATAAGTCTGGAAATAATTTAATTGACATATAATGTAAAGAATTTTTTATAATTTTTACAAAAAACATTTTTCTTTTCGATATATCTGTTTATTAATAACTAGTAATAATATTGTTGTCAACAGATAACAAGTAACAATATATTTCACTAAGATGTTTTATATCACTTTTTTATTAATTGTATTACAATTGTGTGAAATGAAGGCCAAACTAAACATTTTTGTTTCAGAAGATTATTTATGTGACCACCGTGTACATATTTCTAAACTACGAAAGAACGATGTCTGAACCCAAAAAGGTTAAATTAAGAAATCTTGAATATTCTACTCCATTCGCCTTAAATAATTTTCGGTTATTCCATTTTAGGCTTTTATCTAGAACATATCTTGATGGCGAATTTGTATTATTTCTTTGGGATTTTCCTTAGTCCATAAATATGAACTACTAAAACTTTATATTCTAGTAAAGATAAAAAGGCTACATTAATTAAAGTTGTAATCAAAATTAAGTTCCTAACTACATCTCTACGAAACCCAGACACACATTCGTAAATGATATTTTTCTTATAAATCTACAAATCAAAAATCAAAAACTTGATTCTTTTTTGGAAGAATTTGAAATAAAAAAATATCTACGATATTTCATTATAAAAGTCTGAACTAATAAGTAAATCTGGGAAGTCTTCTCTTTCAAATTACTTTCTGGACTAATTATATATTAGTCAAATATTTTAGAGAATGAAAAATATTATTGGTTAGAATATTTGTGATTAAAATCAAGTCTGCATGTCAAATGTATGTCAATTTCTTATAATGTTATCCAATGATACCAAAGAACAGTTGTCATACCGAAGAAAAAAATTTAGAATATCAAGAAATCTTAAGATAAGTATATTTTATCTTATACATTTATAATTTAAATGTATGTTTGGAAATGGTAGATCATTGTATTTTTTAATAGTAATCTGTCTCGTCCTCGTCTCGTATTTTTTTCCACTTTTTACCATTTTCAAAGGCTTCAGTTAGTTTAGAAAATCTTTATAAAATTTTTGTTTGTGCACTCAGACAGCTCTTGGAACCGACACATAATTTTCCTTAAATTATAATTTTACTGCTTCTGAAGCTGTTAAGTGAACATTACAACAAAGAGCATATCTTGAAAAAAAAAGCGTTTGTTTTGACATAAAAAATCGACTCTTGAATTAAGTTCATTTTCCATTTTCTAAAACATTTGATTATTATACTCGTATATTTAATCCAGAAAATAAATAAAAATTTAGGCTTCCCAGATTTACTTGCTTGTTTAGACCTTTATACTGAAGGTAACTTAGAAGTTTTATATTCTTTCAAAAAATTAAGTTCTTGTTTCTTATTAGATGTATGAAGGACTTCCATTGTTTTGTCAAATGTAACTTTGTGTTTAGTGTCAATGAGGTTATTTTATCATTTTAATAGTTTTCAAAGAATCATGGGAGCAGCTTACTACAAATTTTTAAAATTTATTAACGGTGAGGATTGTTTATACTACACAAGTTTATACAATTTTTTGACATAAAGAAAAATGTTTCTAAATAAATCAGAGAATCCTTTAAAAAATGATATATATTGATAAATGGATATTCGTGATTTATAATTAAATTGTAGTAATCTTTGTGGTTGGCTAAATGAGTCATACCTTGCTCAATAGGGGTTATTTTTACCTCTTTGTGCAAGCAGATATAATTTTGTTTCATACTTAAACTCAATTATTTGAGATAAACATGTGGAACGAGTTTCTAGCGCTTCCATTTTGGTTCCTGTAGCTTAGCATAAAATTTTAGGTGAAGAATATTTAATGTTTAATACTTTATACCATAGAAATCTTAGAACGTTTCCAATCAAAGGTCCTTCGACTGATGACCAATGCTCCATGGTTTGTTCCAAATTATCTAATAGCGAGAGACCTACAGATGAACTCTGTGAAATCGGAAATAACGAACTACTACGTTAAGTACAACATTCGTTTAAAAAAGTATCCAAGCAGACTAACTCGTAACCTAACACGTAGACCAACTGTGATACGAAGACTCAGGCGTTATATGCTGTGGGATTTAAAAGATAGATTTTTAAAGTGTGGTATTATATACTCCCAAATCTTAAACTTAGTTTTTAACCTTTGTTTTTAACTAATAATTTATAGGAAATTGTCACAGGACACTTTTCCTACATGACAAATTTATAATTAAACAATTTGCTTATTGTTAAAATCTGTAACAGATTGCAAATAAAGTGGGTAATAAATAAAAATAATAATACTTTATACAAATTGTATATGTGACTATTAATCCTAAATATTAAATTAGCAAAATTATTAAAACAAGATATTCTATTTTATTTTCAATTATCTTATAAAATTTCTGATGAAGTTAAAAATATCTTATGTTTTAAAAATCTTACCGTAATCTTCATCCCCTCCTTGAAACATCATAGTGAAGCTAAGTGATCCTCTATAAGTAAGTAAATAGGTATACACTGATTGGGTATAATATTTTTTAAACAAAGTCACGAACTCGTCAAAGGCTCTCGTTAACCAACTGTCACTATATATCTGAAAAAAATACTATCTTGTATAAAGAACCAAATTTATGTTTTGCGCACACGTGCCCTAAATTCCATACTTGGATGTTTCGACTAGTTCTGATAATTTACTTAGATTAAAATCAAAATACCACATATCCACTGAGGTAAATTCGACCGCTATAAATATTTTAATTCTTGCGACTAAAAATAAGTCTTTAGCTGCAGATGTAAACTCGGCCTAGCCTGCCCATCTTGATCTTCACATAAGGTACCTACTTGGTCTCAACCACTTTGGATTTTTTTAGGATTAATTTACATTTGTATATTTGTATGAGTTATTTAAAAAACATTGTTGTATATCGTCACTACTTCTTATCTTGACTTATTTATTGAAATAAACCTAACCTAACCTAAATTGAGTGTTCATACTTTAAAGAATCACCAGTTGCGAAATCTCTACAGATAAAAATTGATCTAATTCCTAGTTGTTTTTCGAATATTCAATAAAGGTATATTTCATTTGTGAATTAAATAAAATAATAAATACTTACATATAAATACATTAGGAATACTACTCATTCCTGTTTCGTTAAACATAACCATATGTCCAGATGGGTTTCAAATATGGCTTTATATAGAAGTATCTTGTTTTCAAGTTTTAACTGTGAGCGACGTCCAATCAACCACGTCAATTTTTGAGATTTTAGCTTTAAGTATTCGTTTTTACCTTTGATATGAGTTTTCCAGGTTAACTTTTGTTCTAGGTATAATCTAAGATATTTAACTTTAGTTTTCACTGGTATTTGCACGTTGTTGCTAGAAACTTGTAGTGAACGTGATTTGTGTGGATTTGTCATTTTAACTTTTATCCTCCACAGTTGCATCCAATCTTGTAGTAGGTTTAAATGAAATTGTAGCCTTTCTGTTGCTCTTGTAGGATCTCGGTCTGATGACATGATTGCCGTATCGTCTGCAAAGGTTGCGATTAGTGTATTGTCGGTGGTCGGAATGCGAACAGTATATAGAAAGTAGAAGAAAGGTTTGAACTTTGACTTGTATATATCTGTTGCTTAGATATAATTTAAGTATCAAGAAAACAACTGCTTTATCTTGTATAGCAGTCCTTGGTACCATACGTTGTCAACTGCCTGTTTAATCTTTAAAAATACAGAGTCACAAAATCTTTTTTGTTCAAGAGTTTCTTTGACATAGTTTAAAATATTATGGCATTGTTGGATTGTCGAATGTTGTTCTCTGCAACTAAATTAGTGTATAGGTATCAGTTCATCTTTAGACATTATTTCACTAATTCTATTTAGAGGATCTTTTCGAAAATGTTAGATAACTGTGGCAGTAGACTTATTGCGGTCTATATGAATTGGGTTCTTCCAGAAGTTTGTTTGCCTTCACTAACATTATTATTTGAACATATTTCCATTGTATTGGAAAATGATTAGTCTGAAGTATTCTATTAAATAGTGTGGTGATAAGTACAATGATCGACGAAAAATATCGGTAAGGGCTCCTTGCTTATCCCGTGCCTTACATTTATAATGTTTCTGACTTTGTGTCCCTTTTTTTTGAGCTCTGTTTTTATTTGTTCTGTCGAAATAGAGTAATGCAGATCACTTGGTACGATTCTGTTTGATCTGGTATGTATGATGTTGGTTAATATTAGACATGGTGCTATTTCAAGTAAAATCCAGGAATTTGTTACAAACATGTAAGAGGAAATCATTAGAGGATACATTGAGAAAAAATATAAAAGTGAGATGAACATTATAGATAGACTTACTTTTATGACATCACCAAGTGAATCCTCTATTTTGCGGTCTTCGAAGTAAAATTCACGAATTGCTTTTGTTACTGTGTTTGTATCCTTATTGACTCTACCATAAATAACAGAATATGGAGCAATTTCATCAAATCTCTTGGCAAGGTCATTTAAGAGATTTAGATTCTTCATTCCTAGGATAAAAAACAATGAACTATTAATATATGAAAATATTAATGAATTAGTGCCATAATGCTAGTTACCCAAATATGTCATTACCATTGAATTATCTACGTTGTCCACTAAATCAGCAAAATTAGAAAATATAATAAATATATAGGGTGACTATTAAAAATGTTTATTCATAAAGGGTGTAAATGAAATATATACAGATATTAAAAGTACGAACTCTATGATCCGAAACCGATAATTTTTTTTTAATTAATTCTAAATTCAAAAAATTACTCTATTTTCCGAACATCATTCGGTGTTATATGATCAAATATTTTTTGCGAAATACTGCATTATAACACGTTCCCGGATAAATTATTAATCGGTATTAATAGTTGATAGTTGTTAAAGACTTATCAATAAAATTCTAATATTTACTCAAAATGCCATTTCTCGTCTGAAGTGAAATTTGAACTTTACAAATGATCTCGAAACTCTCGAGTTTTTACAGATACCATATTTAGTATGTTACTTAACTGTTCTAATAAACTAATAGTCACAATAAAACTAATTGTTTCATATGACCCTGCAAATAAATGATAGGGATTTAAGTCTGGAGACCTAGAAAGCCAACTTTAGGTCCAATCTTCCGAATATATCTTAGACAGATAAGTTCTTGTAGAAACTGCCATACATTTAAAGTAAAGTGAAGTAATGTATTTTCGAAAAAATGCCACATTTTTTATCTTATAGCAAGAGATGATACTTCATTTAAAAAAATAGGCAATTATTCCTTGAGGAAATGAAGATAATCAGGTCCATTTAGACGATTTGGAATAATATAGGCGATGAGATGATTTCTAATTATACCAGTCCAAACATTTATTGACAATTTTTGCTGATGACCGTTGTTCATTAACAGAATGAGGCGATTTTCAATATTCCATAAATGAGTGTTCTGTTTATTAAAGATTCCATCTCGAATAAAAGTAGTTTCATCAATAAAGAAAATATTTTTACGAAGATTTCCATATCAGTGGTTTTTTGTAATATTCACTAACAAAACTCGATGCTTCTCTTCTCGTCCCCTGATATGAAGCCTCGTCCTTTTAAAGTGATCCAAAGAACAAAATTAGGTACTCCAATTTCAAAAATAAGTTTTCTACAGCTTGTTATTTTTAATCGATGCCAGTATTTGTTCTTCGGCATCAAGTATTTTTACGGAGCGAGTTCTACCTTTATTAACTTCATAAGAATACGATCCTAATATTTTAACTGCTAAATAGCAATTACAGATGTTCGGGAATTTGGCAGTCTTAGTAAGTACCCGCATTTCGAAATAAGAATTTAGCATTAAAACACGTTCATGCACATTTAAATTTAATACAGTAGAATAATTTATTTTGAATCACAGTTATTCAAAAATTCACAGTTTAGTTAATATTATTATAAATAATTCATTAGCTTGTTAGGACTTCAAGTTTATACAGTTTCAATATTTGTATATATTTTAATTACACCTTGTTTATGCAATTGAAACATTCTTTGTGTTTAAAAATATTTTTTTCAATTTCAGCTTACATTCAAATGTGTGTTTTGACTATACAGTACTAAGTTTTGGACTAAAAAAAGGAGCGCAAAAAAACTAGATTAGGTTAGGTTACCAGCTGCTTTAAAACTTCCTTCGTCTCTAACCATACCAGTAATTACAGGAATATCCACGCACTTTCCAGTTTTCATAATATTCAAAGGATGGTCCGTTAAAAAGGCACCTTCAACATTTGATTCAATGGTAGGACGGAAAGGCATTACCGGATCGTAGTCCCATTTCTACAATTTTTTGAATTATACAGGGTGAGTCACCATAGACGCGACGGTCCGTAACGCCAAAATGATGCATTTCATGAAAATTTTGTAAGAGTACTTGTATAGGGGCCCCTCATTAAAAAATATACGTATTAAAATTATGTTTTTTAAATGGAATATCCCATATGTTTTTATATTGCCGGGTTGATTTCAATGATGTACCATACTTAATGTTTATTATATTCAATAAAGGATCTACTGCCACCTGAAAATCCAATTTTTTTGAATTTAGATGTTTGCAGCAGCCAAATCGTTAAAAATCATTAAAAACGGCTTACATGTCCCTATCCTACCTAATCCCTATCCTAAGTTCTATGCTATGGCATTAAAAAAATATTTGATCCAGAGAGTGATCAAAAATCAGATGGAATTTAAAATTTTCGACAACCTGTATAAGTGGAACAAATTTTAAATCACTGCTTTCTTAAATTTATACAAAAAAGTACTCTTACAAAATTTTCATCAAATGCACCGTTCTGGAGTTATGGTCCCTGTATACCACACTATTTGTACGGCCATTAACAAGTAATAATAAACACACGTAATAACTTTTTATTTCATCGATAGTTATTTTTTTTCCATATCACTGTCACCGATAATATTTAATTTTAATAACTAAATATCTACGTACTCTTGAACCGTAAATTTATATGCATAAGTACAATATCCGATGTTTCCTATCATATTTTATTAAGTATCTCATAGCAATACGATAACACAATGTATTTATTTTGTAAGGAAATAGTAATTTTCTATTATAGACATTTTTTTATCGCTTGTATGTAGTCCTTTACACCATTTGTAGGATCATCTTTAAGTATCTATAGGCATTTCTTATTACAACTCAATTTTTACAAAAGTGTCTTTTTTAAATTGAGACACTGCCATTTAAAGTATACACTGTGTTCATTTAAAAACTATCCATCCTCAGGATCTTAAAAACGCATTACAATAAACAACAAAGCCGGGACACGTCAATTTCTAAATTGAGGGGGACATATCCTCAATGCCATATGTCATTTCTCTCCCCTCAATCATGTTAACCAATACAATTTAAATAGAGAAAGTTTTAAGTATGATACATAATTGAAAAGGTAATTTTATGAGTAATTCAGCAATACAATTGATCTTTGATTTATTTTTGATTATAGCGCCCTCTTGCGGGAACAGTAGCTATTACATATTGCAACATGTGACACTTCATTTGAAAACTTACGTCATTAGTAATTCAGTGCATAACATAACAAAATGTAATTGAAGTAAATAAGGATAAGCGTAGCATAAGAGTGTATGTATTAAAGTTAAGATTACATCGATTTAATTTTAATCGTAATCCACTAAATAATAAATTTATGCTACGTAGTGAATTATTTCTAAAATTAACTTTCAAATGAAATGTGACACGTTCGAATACGTTACAGTTTTTGTTCCCGCAAGAGGGCAAAATGTCTCCCTTAATTTAGTATCTCGGCTTTTTTGTTGATTATGATGAATTTTTAAGATATTGAGCATGACTCATTCTTGAACGACCACAGTGTAGAAGACGTATAAACAGAAGTCTTATATATAAGAGAATGTAAGCTTGACTATGCGTATGATACTGTTTCAAATACACGTAAAGGATGTGGAATAGACTGTAGTTAACCATAAGTGCAACATAGGTACAAATAAATTCATTAAAACTTACTATAAAAATTTTGTCTTGACCAATAATAGTGTTAACACCTATTTTTCTCAAACAGTCGATCATATCTCTGCCTGGTTTAATTGGACAATTCAGTGATTTTGCTAACTTCTCTGTAGATCTAACAGTTTCATTATTTTCTCCAAATGCCCAAGGACCCAAGGCATTTCCACTTTGCATTATAGCATTATGGAAAAGTCCTAAAAGTCAAAACAGAATAAATAACAAATAAGATGTAGTACAGTAAATTGTTCAATAAAAACTTTTTCTTCTTAAACCTCTATATTTGTTTACTATTATTTTAATAGCCGGATAATATTTGTGAAATACAGAGTTATTCATTATAAATTACCCACACCTTTTTATCGTTTATTGCCTAAACTTCGTAGCAGTCAATCGCCAAACATTAAAATATTAAGTCACACAAATAAAGTTGTTGCTCATTACACGTGCCATGATGAAAAATTTCTCCCAATTTCATTCTTATAAAGTTAATAACCCTTCAATAACTAAGATAAAACACTACGTCATACGTCACGTTTAGCGTCAAAGAAACGTCAAATAATATATAATGAATAATTAAATTAAATCTATTATTATTCATTATAATTGTTAACCAATGTACACCGTCTTACAGTAAACACGTGGCCCTTGCTGGTTAATTCTAGTGCGTGTTCTAATCGAAACCTTTCGGCCATAATGTTGAATTCTATTGTTATCACTAACAGATAGACACTAACTGAGTTAGTGACCACGAACGAAGAGCCTTTCCCTGATACAGGAAGAACAAGCAATGGAGACGATCCACTTCAGACATCACTACAAATATATGGCCAAATGTTCGACAAGGATAAGCGAGGATATTGAGGAACAAACAAATAAAGCCAAGGAAATAAATGATAACAGACAACCAAGAAGTAAGTTATTTAATTTACAAAAACCCAATTACCACCCGGACTTTGTTTATGTTTCCATCGAAAAAGTAAATAAACAAAACATTGGCAAACTTCAATGGCCGTTGGTCATATTCTCCATAAGAAACTTATTATTTAAAATATTTTAAAAATAGATATAGTGGGTAGAAATAGAATTTGGATCCAAAAAAAAAATCTTAGTGATGCAAATAAAATAGTTACTAATGATCAACTCCAAAAAGAAAATCTAAAAGCTTGCATCCCAAATAATCTATTATCTAGAAAGGGGGAAATCAAACAGGTGGATACTACATTATCAATATTAACAATATCTCTTTAGTAATTTTCTCTCATCAGTTTGTATAACGGATGTACCCAGAATTAAAAGGAAAATCATAAACAATAGGGAAACCTATTTAGTTCCTAAGCAAACCGTAATAGTTACTTTTGAAGACAACATGCTTCCGTCTACTATATATATATATATATATATATATATATATATATATATATATTAACTCGGTAGAACCATACATCCAAAGAATCGAAGTCTCAAATACGGTCATGTAGCAAATCAGTGTCGTAGTTTAATTACCTTATGTATTAATTGTGGAAAAGAAAAAATAGACACAAATATTTGCCGCGATTCAAAAGACAATTGTTGCATTTATTTTAAAGCCAACACGCATAAGTTAATAGCTAAAACCTGTACCATGCATATAAAACAACAGGAAATTAAAAAATGGCGGAAAAAGTATAACTTTTCTGGAACCAAAAGTACTTCAAAACACATCCTATACGAATTCGGTAAAAACAAATAACATATTTCAAACGCTAAATACCCTTACTGAACAAAACTTACCTCCTCTAAATTAAGCAAGGCATAATCCTCAACGCCAAAAACCCAACCAAGCCAACCTACTTGTTCCCATCCCACACGACGGTAGAACTGGAGTTTCTATACTGATTAAAAAGACCATTATATGTAAAGAACTCATATCCACAAATATTACAGACGGTTCCCAAGTCTGCAAAGTCCAAATTACAAACAATGAAGCTACTTGAAATTTTTTCTCAGTGTATTGCCCCCCCAAACTTACTACAACAACACAGAACTTTACAAATTTATTTAATAGCGGCCCTACAATTATAGGGGGAGATTTCAATTGCCACCATAGGCTCTGGGGATCCTATAAAGTAGATTCTTCAGGCTCAAATATAGTCAGTGCTTTAAATCAGACAAATACGGTACTACTTAATGATAGATCTCTTACGAAAGTTTCCAGATCTAGTAAAAACTCCGCTGTTGATCTTAATATATCTTCTCCAGGTATCGTAAACAAACTAAACTGGAAGGTATATATATATACTCCCTGGGCTCTGACCACTTTCCATGAAAATTGCTCTGCTAATGCATCAGCACAACCCTCCTATCAACCCAAAAATAAAGTGGAACACTACAAAAACCAATTGGTCAGAATATGAAAGAGTAACCATGCAAAAAAGATAAACAACCACCCCCACCATGGTGGGACAACAAATGCGACAATATAGTTCATCGCAGAAAAGGCCTTAAAACTTTACACACAAGCTAGTACTGTAGAGAATTACATATAAACTACTGTATCAATTTAAACAGAAATACTTCGGATAAAGATTTTTCATCACCGAGCAAGAAAAATGCAAAGGATTCTAATTAGCTTTAATAAAAGTTACAATTTTGATTGGATCGAAGTGTTTGCGACTAAAGTTGCCTCATGTTCTGTAAACAAAGATGTAATCAATGTAGATGAGCAAACCTGTAATCCTAACGAGTTATTTAATTTTCCCATTACATGCAATGAACTAGTTTTTGTCTTAAAAAACACTAAAAATACTGCCCCCAGACAAAATAATCTACGATATTTTATGGAACTTGTCTATGACCGGCAAAAATTTCTTCTCGAAATATTCAACGACGTCTGGTTACATAACGTAAACGGCTACGGTTGTCCCTATTCTAAAACTTTGAAGAAATCCGAAAAAAGCAAACTGATATATACCAATATCCCTGCTATTTTGCGACCTTAAAACAATCGAAAGAATGATAGAATATCACATTGAATTCTTTGTAGAATCTAACTCCATCTTGCCAACAATTCAATTTGGTTTTAAAAAGGGCTTAATTACCACAAATGCAGTATCCCACTTGGTCGCAGATATCCAAACAAGTTTTCTAAAAACGAATATGTAGGAGTAGGTTTTCTTGACATCAGAGGAGTCTACGTCTGTTGATTTATTAAATTTTAAGAAACAATCTGCTCAGTAATTCCTTCCCGCCAAGAATGTGTAATATTCTATATAATTTATTCTCTCAAAGAAAGGTATATATTCGATCATCCAATAATTTCCTAGTAGAACCTAGAAATGTATAACTAGGATTGCCGCAAGGGTCAGTGGCATCTCCTATTCTCTTCAATATCTTCACTAGTCATGTATATAAGAACTGCTCTAACCACAACATAATTCAGTATTATGATGACTTTGTTATTTATAATTCCAATAAAAATCTGATTGACTGCATATCAACATTAAAAACATCCATTGTCACAATTACAAAAAAACTGGACCCACTAGGCTTCTCTTTCCCTCCAGATAAATCTATCATATAATTTTTTATCAGATATAATTTACCATATTTTGACAAAATAAAGATTTATAATGTTACATATCCTGTCTCCACACAACTTGCATACCTAGGTATAACCCTAGACAAAAAACTAACTTGGAAACCATATATTGATAAAATAGTCACCAAGTGTAATAAAGGTCTAAATTTACTTAAGTTGACAAGAAGAACTTGGTGGGGTGCTGATCCCGAAACCTGTTTAACTTTCTACAGACCCTACATTCGGTCGATCATAGATTATGGCAACATGTTTGCTCCTGTGTGCTAAAAAGATTGGAAACTATACAGAATAATTCACTCAGACTTTGCCTAGGTGCCATGTGCTCCGCCCCAGTCGAACCCTTAAGAGTAGAAGCTTTAGAAGTACTATCAGACAAATTCATTACCAAATCACTTTTAACTGACCCTTGCAACTTAAATAAAATTGTAATACTAAATACATAAGTTCTGACAAACAAATATTGGAAAAATTATCTCCTCTTCCCGTTTCTTTCTTTGTGAATAACCATATTCTACTGTAATTAGTTAACAAACCTGCAGAATATACTGTACAGGAATTTTTTAATGCTTTAGAACCCATACCTATTGTAACTCCAACCTATAGTGATACCCCGTCAATCAGCAATATGGCACTTAAACTTCACCTGTTAAAGTACCCTGATTATATACAAATCTATACTGGTGTAAAGTAAATAGTTTATACACCAAACTATTTGTTGTTTTTAATTACCAAATTCCTTTGTGATTTGAACCTGAAGATGTGGTTCATTTTGCTACGAAACCGGTAGTTCTCCTTTTTTCTATGAAAAATAAAATCTTATAGACTGTGAGATTAAAGGACTTACTTCCCCCATTTTCCTTTTGTGGCAACAACAACCCATTTCAGCATATACTTCCAATTTTATTTTTTGTTGTTTTGCTTTTTGGCCTAAATTTTTTTTGTATCGTCTTTTCATTTATCAATTTTTTCTTCGTAGTTTAATTATTTTTTGATTGTTTTTAATACTTGATTACGTTTTGACTTATACTCATTCCAGTCATTTTGCAAAGAAGTAATCTGTTCCTTTAACATTGTAATCATACTAAATCATTTACCAGTAACATTGTTTTCATAACAATGATATGGCTTTTTTTATCATCACATTCGGTTAGTTGTTTCTTTCGTATTAAATAATTGTAAATACCCCCGAAACATTTCATTATGATGTGTTTCCCTATGCCACTTTTCCTGTCTTGATTATGATATGGACAAAACATTGCAATGTTTAGACATTGTGACACCTAGTTTTTATTTCAGATAATTTAAGAGCGCTCTTGTAAAATGTTCGTGAGTTTAGACCGCGCATTTACTACTTTTTCTGATCAGGTTATCTTAGATTATGCAGGAATCTATTGCGCCCAGCCGATATTCATTAGCTCGCAGATTTATGTTAGAAGAGGATAAATGAAATTTGTAAACTTGTTTGGTTAACTAAGATTTATAATTCGGAAGCTTATCCATATTCCTTGAGGAACAGTTATTTGGAATTGTTTTTATATATGGCCGTATTTTTTATTGCACTTTTAATAACCCTTTGTAATATTAAATACTTTGTACTTAACTTGCAACTATTATTTAACTATTTAACAAAACTTTCACCACCTGGCAAACAAAGACTTTTTCTGTTACACTGAATTATCCTTATTAAGTACTTCTAAATATTATAATTTTTATAAGTACAATTTTAGAGATATTAAATAATTCTGACAAGTGATTTTATTGCATATTTCTGTATTTGGGAGTCGTTCCAACCCCTGTTCCATTATTTAACGCGACTTTGTTGAGACCACTACAAATATAATAATTTTTCTACGTATCGTATTAAAAATATTAATTTTGTCACGTAAATATTAACGGTCTTTTGCATCTCCCTGTATAGTCATTCCAACCTCCATCAAATATATTAAATTTTTATTAGTCTTTTACAAATAATAAACTTTGCAACCATGTTAATTTACTATGTTTACTTATTCATTTGTCTTAACAGCCTAAAAGTAAAAATGATACTAAATGCAGATGAACAACGTTTACAAACAATAAGGATCAACATTTATTTAATTAGTCATGCCCATACCTAAAACAGGTTTACATATAGATTTATAAGAATAAAAAAATGAATGTAAATGTTATCACTAACCGAGATTAAAAACAAGACAGGTATAATTGAATCATTTTTAAAGTAATTAGATCCGCAATTTATGTTATAGCTATTAAAACTTACCTCGGCTGAGAGGTGACAACATGTGGTAATGAACGCTAGCTGCTCCAGCAGAATGTCCAAAGAGTGTAATGTGCTGTGTGTCTCCACCGAAGCTCTTAATATTTTTGTGAACCCATTTCAAAGCTAAGTTTTGATCTTTAAGTCCATTATTACCAGGCACAACTTCATCACCGGTAGATAAAAATCCCAAAGGACCTAAATGAATTAGAAGAATAAATAAAAAAATAATATATAAATTTAATCATTATACATATACGTGTCATTTTATAGTAGGAGAACGTTATATTTAAATACCACTTATTCAAATTGTATTCGTATTTATCTGGAAATACGAAAATACAAAAACCGCTTAGTTTATTGTTTTCTCTTTTGATTCGATTAGCCTTATAATTATGCAATCATTAATAACACAAGAGGACTTCGTGTAAAGCGCCAGTAACTAGAACCATTAGCTGGTTTAACAATCACATAATATCTGAAATTCATGTGCTTTTAAATATCGAATTGATAGATTAGATACTTAGTTGAAAAATATTGCGTCATTCTATTAAAGGTGTCTTTAATTAACAGGACAAAGATATCGTAGAAGAAAAACCTTACTTATTAGAAATTAGTCTTGAAATACAAATGATAGATTAGAAAATAAAATATTGCTAGAAATATCTCAAGCGAAATTATTTCAAATAAATTTACTCGGTATATTTTATTAAATATAATACTTTATAGATTTGTCCATTCACTCTTATTAAATTATATTTGTTTATCTTTAAACGAAGAGAAAGTTTTTATTGTATATCTTATTTGAGGGAGATTCATAAAAATATGTTAGTGAGTAAACAAAGTTTTTCTGTAATAATATTAATTTACTCATATTAAAATGTCCAAACCATAACTAATTAGCACAGCCTTTAACATTTAATTTTTCTCTTCACCGTTCGATTCCAGTCCCATATTATGTAATCCCAAAATTGCTCTTGTAAGTACGTTTTAATTGTGTATAGTTAATACATTTAATTTCTAACTGCACCAACCTAGGCACTTGTTGACATACAATGTCAGCTTATAGTCCCTTAAAAAACTCTTCCAGGTTCAACATCAATTGCCTTGCCTATCATAATGACATCTTCTAGATAGATGAGCTAGGTTTTCCAGAATAAGCCTCGGAGCATGTTCCGTTTCAGTTGTATAAGCTAGTTGGAGAGCTACAAAGACAAACCGCAAGCTGCGATAAACCCATTTCGCTAATAAATGCTGTCTTCTCTTTTCCAGCAAGATGCATTTCTACTTATACAGTGTGTTCCAATATTTGACCGACAACGCTTAACAGGTGATAGCTCTTGATAAATGATGAAGAATGAGGCAGGAACATAAACCCTTAAAATGTTTCTGAGATAAAGGGTGTTAAAGTTGCAAAAATAAAATTATTTTTTCTAAATATTCTGAAAACGCTATTAGATTTTGAATTCAAACTTAGGATAAAGTTCCTTAATTTGTAACCTAAAATTTTAAAATAGATTACAATTTTAAATCTTCACCCAGTGGCGTACTGTAATCGTTAGGCGTAACATTAACACCCCTAATTTGTACGCCACTGGCTAAGTCACCATTTTTTAAGCTTTATCTAGGTGCTTATTTACTTTTGATCAAAAAAGTCAGTAACTTTTATGGTGCCAAGATCAACCGTTATCCAAATATTTGGCTTTCAAAAAGAGTCTACAAATCGTTTTTATCATGTCGATTTAGAATATTTGATTTTATTCCTAATAATTCTATAAATTAGGAACACCTCTTGTCGTTATGAATAACTTGAAAATATTTAGTTAAATTTGAAGAGGGTTTATACTGGTATTAACAGAACGTAAATATACAGGACCGTTTTCATTTAATTGACAGAGAATTTCCCTATTTGCAGTTTTCGTTTTTTGACTGTTTTTTGAGAGTTTGTGTGCTTATTGTTTATTGTTGTATTGGTGCATATTTTATTATTCACAGAATTTTAAAACATTAAAGTACTTTTTTTTAATTTCTTCCTTAAAATAATTATTTTTTCATTCGAAGAAATGACCGACATATTATTATACGGAGAAGCTCAAAAAAATAGAAGACTGGCGGTACTGTTATATGAATAAAAGTTTCCTAATCGCCCCATCATTTAACTTTTACAAGGATTGAGGGGAGATTGCGAGAAACTGGATATTTAATAATTAAAAGGAATGATGCAGGAAGGCAAAGAACAACAAGGACTGTTCGTATTGAAGAAGCAATATTAAATAATAATTTTGAGCGACAGTCTTTAAGTAGGAGACCTCAAGGCAAATCAGTTAATGTGAGTAATAATACTGTATGGAGGGTCTTGCGAGAACAAATGTTACAGCCTTGCAAATTTACTAAAATCCAGGCATTAGAACAACGAGATTATCCACTAAGGGTGGAATTTTCTAATTGGTTCAATAGAAAATGTCGTGAGGATCGTAATTTTCCAAAATATGTTCTGTACACGGATGGAGCGAAATTTACGAGTGGGGCTTTTCAACTCCCGAAATAGCCACGTTTGGACTGAGAAAACTCCCATTGTATTCGCCTACGAGGATTTCAAAGTAAATTTTCAATAAACATATGGGTAGGTATAGTAGGAAATTGTTTAATTGGGCCATATATTTTGCCAAATACATTAAATGGAGCAATCTACTCAGGTTTTTTAGAAGAAGTTTTTGATGAACTTAAACATTAGAACAAATATATGGTTTCAGCATGACGGAGCTTCTGTTCATTTTAGAAGAAGTGCCAGAAATTATTTAACCAGGCGATTTGGGCAAAAATCGATTGCTAGTGGTGGACCACATTTGTGGCCTGCAATATCACCCCATCTAAAGCCCATTGACTTCTTTTTATGGGGATGTATGAAATCGTTAGTTTACGACACCATTGTTTAAACGCAAGAAGAGTTAATAGGAAGTATTCAGGCAGCTGCAGCAATTATTCAGTCTGATCCAACTCTTTTTAGTAGTGCATATTTTTCAATACAAAAACGTTGTAGGCAGTGCTATCAAGTTAATGGTGAATATTTTGAACATTTATTATAGGATTAGTTATTATAGGAATTATAGGAATTTTCCGCGTCATCTTTCAAGTTATTCATAATGACAAGAGGTGTTCCTAATTTATAGGATTATTAGGAATAAATTTAAATATTCCAAATTGACGTGATAAAAAGGATTTGCAGACTTCTTTTTAAAAACAAATATTTCTAAAACGGTAGATCTTGGCACTACAAAAGTTAGTGACTTTTTTGATCAAAAATAAATAAGGAACTAGATAAAGTTTAAAAAATGGTGACTTAGTCAGTGGCTTACAAATTAGGGGTGTTAAAATTACGCCTAAGGGTTTTACAGTATGTCCCTGAATGAAAATTTAAAATTGTAATCTACTTTATCATTTTAGATAAACAAAACGTTGGCTGGCTTAAAGAAAACCAAATTTCTTATAAAACTATTATTAGGATTTCAAATCATTACATCATTGTTTTACAACGTTCTCATTGTCTGTTGAAACTGTCGTTGGAAAGTTCTTGTATAAGGTGTATGGTATTTTTCATGATTTAATATTCTCTCTCTAGTAAAAGACAGATAACTTTACAGCATATTAATAAAATATACACCTTTCTTGTTTTTACTTTTTTATTATTTGATAATTTCGCCTGACTTTAATAACTGCTTTTGTATTTTATGTCTATATCTTGTATATTTTATCGATGATTCGTTGTGTTTTTTGATGGTGGCATTTCTAAACCGAACTAGTAGTCTCGAATATTATTTCTCTTTTTTTCTCTTTTTAAGAATAAACTGTGGTGTAATTATAATTGGCTTCACTTTTGAAAAAATGCTCAATACTTATAAAACTTACATTAAATTATTGAATTAACTAGTAAACTGTCTTCTTTTTAGACTGATTCACAGTCTTTTTTACTCATTTTAAACATCTATTTAACCTAATATTTTTAAATGTACTTTTTATTTTTCGGGAGATCATTGCCCATTTTGTTTCAAAAGTAAATGGGATTGAACGTAAGTTAGGTACTACGTTTCTAATGTCTTTTTCAATTTTTGAAAGTTATCGTTTTCTCGCGGCCTCTTCACTAAAATTAAAATTAATATTGTAACAGAAAACTCTTACCTAGTCGATAGTTCATTATAACAAGTACTATGTCTTTGTCGAGTAAAATGTCAGGACCATATGTAAGAGAATTCCCAGTACCAGACAAAAAACCACCTCCATGGATATATACCATTACAGGAAGGGGAACAGCTTCAAAGTTATCAACCTAAAAATATTTTTATTCAACTAGAGAATAGTAAAAAAAATAATATTGTCTAATTATTTGTAATGTCAATACAGTGCTAGTCAAAAGTTCCCTCCCCCTCGTATCTTTTGAACGGATATACTTACGAGTATACTAATGAAATTAGGACGGTGAAATTATTTTAGTATTTATTTAATTTATCTATCAAAATCAACTTAAGCCCAAACACAATTTGTATGACTGCATAGGTATTTTCAGTACCTTTCAAACGAGGTGTCACTTGCCATAAGGCTCCATTTAAATTTTTTTATCACAGTAGCCCTGAGATGTTATCTGTGACTATTACGTCACCTATTATATCTAGTTGAGAAGCCTACATCCGTTTATTTTCATCGTCGAAATTTCATTAGTATAAGTATAACCGTTCAAAAAAAAAACAGGGGTGGGGGGACTTTTGACCAGCACTGTATAATTTAGTATTTAAGAGAAGAGTTGGAAGTGAATAAAAAATCGTTCTTTTATTGATAATTTTGATAATGTGATGTCACAGTAGGTTCATCCTATTGTTGTTAACATCATTGAAAATAAATGAAAAATGCCATCGTTTTATTCAGTTCTGAATTCTGCAAACAAGAAAATTCGTATTTTTAAAATCCACAAAAACGAAAAAATTACATTACTTCTTATGAAGAGAATGTCTTTGAAGAAGACTAAACATTTATAGGGAAGGATTTTTATAAAAATATTTTATATTTAATTTTATATTAAATAAATATCGGTGAGCTAATTTTATTTTAGTGAGCCGAGACGTTATCTCTATTTTAATATGAGATACCGGGTATTACGATAAAATTAAAAAAGAAATAAAACTTTAATTTGAATATGCTCCGTAGGCATTTTAGAGATCTTCGATTTGTTCAGACCTTATTTACAAATAAAATAAGTTATAAAATTGAGTTAAATTAATTTTTAACATTATTGTCTACTAAATTAATTCATTTATATATAATTTTTTTTTAAACAATGTTTTTTTGTTTAGCAAGGTATAGAGCATATATAGTTAACTTTAGTATGTTCGTATATTTGTAGATTTCTATTTTATATTATTTTTCTTTTTTTCTGGCATATCATATTTTTTTACTATTTGTTTTTCTACTGTCTTGTATTTTTCCAAATGTTTAGATATATGATCTTTCATTGTTTTTACTTCTTGTTTCCTTGTATTTTAATTCGTTTATTTTTGCCTTACCTGTGTCTGTCACGCGCTTCCATCGAGTACTGTTGGGCCAACTATCCTTTTTATTACTTTCGTTTTAATATTTCTTAGTCTTTCACTTTTTCAAAAAAAATGGTTTCATTGTATTGTATAATTTTCTTGGTTTATTTTAGTTTTTTATTTATTTTTTATTAAATTTCTTCCTATTATCGGACGCAAATATTTGAAACTATTTGCTCTATATTTAGTCAATGAATTTCAATAATATAAACTGCTCAAAATTAACGCACCACTTATATTTTCTGACTTATTGTTGTTTTTATTAGTTTTGTACTGTTTTTATAACTGTATGTTATTTAATTAAGTCAAAAAAGTTAAGTACTTCGTTCACGTTATTTTTTTCAGTTTGATAAGTTTATTATTTAAAGTTGCTGTTTGAATGTCGGTTATTCTTTTGTGAGGATTAGTTCGCTAGGTCAATATTTAACAATTTTGTTACAAAAAGATGAATCGAGTACGTCATTTAAGCAATGATGAATGCGTAAGAGCTTCAACTTTGCTAGAAGAGGGAAGAAGTATGAGTTATGTGGCCAATTTACTAGGTGTTAATCATTCAACAATTAGTCGATTGATTAGAAGATTTAGGGAAACAGGAACACACCATAGAAAACGTGGTCAGGGCAGGAAAAGGGCTACAAGTCAAATTGATCAGCGCTTTCTCCGACAACAGGTATTACGAAACAGAAAATGTACTAGTAGAGAACTAAGTAATCAACTCGAAACTGTTAGAAATGTCAGGATTTCTGCCTTAACCGTCAGGAGAAGATTAAAAGAATTCGGATTGGCATGTAGAAGGCATGCTACTACACCGCTACTTGCTACAGATCACAGATCACGTAGATTAAGATTCGCTAGAGATCATGCATAGTGAAATGTCGATGACTGGAAGAGAGTTTTGTTCACAGATGAAACTGGAGTGAGCCTAAAATCTCCAGATGGTCGTGATTGAGGATGGCGCAGACCTGGAGAAATATTTTATGATTGTACTATCTCTCCAAAGGAGCCATTTGGTGGTGGTTCAAAAATGTTCTGGGGGGGAATATGTTTTGAGGCACGCACAGAGCTGGTTCCTATTCGTCCGCGGTCTACGAATGCAGAATTCTATCTGGAAAACATTATTCAAGATCACGTGATGCCGTTTACGCAATTTATAGGAGATACCTTCATTTTCATGCAAGATAATGCAAGGCGTCACATTGCAAGGACTGTTTTGGATTACTTAAATGAAATGAACATCCATATCTTGGAGTGGCCACCGCGCAGCCCAGACTTAAATCCAATAGAGCACATTTGAGATGTTCTAAAAAGAAGAGTTAGAGTGTGTTGTTCTCTTGGAATGGGAAAACATTCCTCAAGCAACCATCCAAAATTAATACCCCGATGAATGCAAGCGGTTATAAGAGCTCGAGGAGGTACTACGCGTTATTGCATTCCATTTTCTTTTTGTAAATTGGAATTTTCTTTTTGTTTGTAAAGTTAAGTAGATTTTTATAATTTTTAAGTTTTTGTACCTGATCGCCAAATTTTGTATAATTCTTCGAACTTTAATTAAAAGTAAAGATTTTCTGGTGCAATATTGTTTAATTATCTTTATTTATATTATACTAACGCTAAATTAAATAATGAGTGCAAAAACAAATATATAATTACAAAATTTATAGTGGTGCGTTAACTTTGAACAGAAGTTTATATTTACTCTTCTTTTTAATAAATAAAGATTTTATTTTCGTTATATTTATTATTTATTTAATTAATAGTTTATAATATAATTAAGTTTTATTACAAATTTTTTTATTATAATTATCAGTATGGTGAATATCATTAGAGTACATCAACTCACCTATCTTAATTTTTTCAAATTTTTCTTTTTATTCTTTTTTTTGGTTCATTTAGTCTTCATTTATTATAACTGATAATAACAAAGAGCTTAGAACTCCAGTTCTTTTGAAAGTTTTATTGTTTATTTATGTAAGTAGTATTTTTATTGGTGATATTAGTCTGTCCTGTTTTTAATGGCTCTCTCTTTACTCCCCCTTTACTGAGACCTCTTTTTACTTTGTTGAATGCCATTCCATGTAACATACAACCATATTACGTCTCATTTTTTATTAATTGATTTTACTTCAAGCTCTAAAATTTGCATTTTGTTTCTTCCATTACTTTATTTATTAGTGATCTTATTCTTTTCCCTGTAACTTCTGCTAGAATCTTATCTGGTGTACCTGAGGCAGTAATTTCTCGGTAATTTCTTAAATGTTTTTTGTATATTTTTTATACGTTTTTCTATAGGGAGGTCGGCGTTTTTTTTAAATAATCTCCGATTTTTCTGGCTTTTTGATAATACTCAGAACTGAACGAAGCGACGGCATTTAAAAAAAAATATAATTAAAAGTAGAGTTTTGTATTATTGACAATGGTGTTAACATTTGCAGGCCGCTCCAATAAAGATACCTTCAAAAGCACGTCAAAATATCACTTGAACTATTATAATATAATAGAACAAAAATAAATTTTTGAACTATAATCACATAACTATTATAGAAATGAAAAAATTGATCTCAGAAGTTATTGCTTATAAAAGATTTCTTATTTTTTGTTACGGAAAACTAAATTGTTTTATTTCAAACAGTGCAATGCTTAATTTTAATAATTATTTTTTTCTACAAACGGTAATTAAACTTTCAAATAGTTAATGCAAAAATAATATTTCCAATATATTCATAACTTTTAAAAATATGAAATTAAAAATCTACCTTTGGTGTATATACATTTAAAAACAGGCAGTCTTCATCACCTGTAATGACGGTTGTTTGAGTAAAGACGTCTCTTTGAGGGCATACAGCGTGGACTTTGGTTGCATTTAAAACCCCCTTCCATGGTTTCTTTGGAACTGGTGCCTGAAAATTTATAGATAATATTTCTAAATATATTATTTATTTTATAGAAAAGTGGCACGAAACAAATATAGAATCAGAAAAATCTAATCAAATATAGGGTGTTATTGAAATACACGTACTTATTAAAACTGGGTATTGCGCAGATCCCCACTGAATGTAGAAAAATATTTACTACCCTCGTTATCAAAAAACTAGAATATTTGATAAATGATTGTTTTTAAACTATACATTTTTGAAACTATAGATTATTAAAATTTTAGTTGATTTACGAATCTGGCTAACACGAGCGCGTCATTTCCAAGTTGGTAAAAAGTGTTGTTACGATTACTTCTAAATATTTTTTTACGATGCCACTATTTACGAATATTGAACTAACCGATATAGTGCTGGTTTATGGGGCAGCTGGAGAAAATTCTCGGCAAGCACAAATCCTGTATCGCGAACGGTTTCCAAATCGGAGAATTCCGGACTGTCGTACGTTTATTTCAACTGTTCAGCATCTAAGAGACCATGGAAAATTTGAGAGTGTCAATGCAGATCGAGGGAGAACAAGAACACAAAGAACATTGGCGGCCGAAGAAGAAATATTGGAAGCTGTTGAAAACCGGCCTCAATTAAGTTGTAGAAGACTAGGTCTTGAAATTGGAGTGTCCTCATTTGTTGTGTGGCGGACACTTAAAGAACAAGGTTTACATCCTTATCACATCCAAAAAGTCCAGGCCTTATATCCAGGTGATGAAGAAAAGAGAGTGGAGTTTTGTGAATGGATGATTCAAAAATGTGTTGATATTCCTGATTTTCTAAAAATATTATTGTATACTGACGAGGCTTCATTCACTCGTGATGGCGTGTTCAATATGCACAATACGCATATTTGGAGTGATGAAAATCCTCACGCCATTAGGGAAACTGGGCATCAAAGAAAATTTTCAATAAATGTTTGGGCTGGCATAATAGATCAGTATTTAATCGGGCCTTATGTTCTCCCGAACAGATTAAATGGGCCAGGATATCTCCACTTTTTAGAAGATATTTTGCCAGTACTCCTAGAAGAGATACCGTTACAATTAAGGCAACGGATGTGGTACCTACTAGATGGCGCTCCTCCTCACTTTGATTTAAACGTACGGCAGTTTTTGAACATTATATTTCCTCAAAAGTGGATAGGCAGAAATGGACCTACTAAGTGGCCTCCGAGATCTCCGGATTTAAATCCATGCGATTTCTTTTTGTGGGGTCACATGAAACAACTGGTTTATAATGAACCTATTAATAGTGTTGAACAATTAACCAATAAAGTTAATGCGGTAGCCGAGGAACTACGACAAAATCCAAGACTAATTTCTAATGTTCAAAGTTCTTTGGAAAGACGATTGCAAGTGTGTGTAAATAATAATGGACGGCATTTTGAACAATTACTGTAATAAACTTTATTTTGAATTAATTGGTTTTGCTACGGCAACAGTGCAATTTCTATGGGTAAGTTCAATTTCGATTTATTTTACTTCTTTAAATATGGAAACTAGTAGGTCGGAAAAGGGGACTCTTCCCCAATATTTAAATTTTAGAATTTGAAGTTGAAATTGGTGCCAATCGTTTTTGGTCATTACATACTATTCCCCATTTTAATATGTACGTGTATTTCAATAACACCCTGTATATCAAATATTAAAGTAAAATTATTTTCACAAACTTTTGTTATTTTTTATTTAGAAACTGTGTATTGGATGGGTCTAATTTTAAAAGTTATGAGGGTTATTTAGGATAGACTTTCTATTTTTATACGACGATAATTCTAGTTTTATACGACCAGCCTTTCAGTTTTAGAAGAGGCGGCTTCTAGTTTTAAAGAACGGGGTTTTTAATGTTTTACTACAGGTTACTAAATTTATAAGATACGAAATTAACTTGTATACAAGATGTTGAATTCTATAAGCATTAATTTTATACCGCAGATTTCTTATTTTATGGGACAGGGGTTTTAAATTTATACGGTAGGATGTCTAGTTTTAGAGAACAAAGTTTCTTATCTTATATATTATATCTTATATACTTATAGATTAAGTGACTGTGTTAGTTAAAAGCAGAGTATTGTGCGAATCTCAAAAAACACGTTAACGATAGTGTTGCTAAAATTATTAGACACTAAGGTATACTAATGAGTAGGACCTTAGAATTTAAAAAAAATTCCACCTTAGTTAAGATAGGTTTGAAAAAAATTGCTTTGTAATTACAGAAAAATACCCTGATTGGGTGTTTTCGTAAAAAAAAAAATTGAATTCTCAAAAAGGTATCTTTCCGTTAATGGTGGCTTATGCTGCTTTCATATTAACTTTTACAACAACTGAATTTGTTATGAGGAAAAAAGTATTAAAAAGGGTATAGGCGATTTAGTGTCAGGTCTATGAACAGAAAGCGTGATCTCGAAGGTTTCTATGCAACTTTAATTAAAGACAAGTTTTTAGAGGAAGACCATAAACAACCTCTTAAATATACAAGGATGACTCGCCCTCAGTTTTGTCTCCTTCGAAGTGTAATAGAACCTTTCACTAGAAAGAATCCAGCTAAAAGACCTTTTGAGTGCTGGGAATCGTCTTTTAATAACCTTACAGTTAGTTATAAAATATTTAAAGGTTTTTTCTAATATATTAATACTTTTGACTTATTTATTTATAAGCAAGACTGTATCATCAGAGAGAGATGCGAAGATTTGTGGGATGCTTTGCTTCCTGTTTATTTAGAAGCGTTCATTAGAAAGAAATGGTAGGAAATTTCTTCGGAATTTTCCTAATTGATTAGGTGCTGTGGGTAGAAAAGATATAAAAATTCAGTTTCCAAACCTAGTCAAAGTGATTTTTTTATTTCAGCATCGTTCTAATGGTAGTTTCTGACGCTTATTATAAAAGACCCCGCACTAATCTCATGAGAAATAAAAAATTCTTTTGCAATTCAGATATGTGATAGACGTCGACCTCCTGGTCAAAAGTTACCATTGCCACAATTTTCTATCATCAACCGTTTAGAAAATATAGGGTGTTGAATACGAATTTTTTATATTGAAATCAAATCCATTTTAACCCTCTCGTATAGTACCCAATTTAAGAAGACTTAAGTTTGTTACAATCATCAATACCCAATTTCGTGCTAAATTCAATTTTCTATTAAAAAGAAAAATCACACGGATTCTGATTTAAAAAAAATATATGTTATGTACAAATCTATTATCTTTCATGATATTTTCAAAACATATTAAGGTCCTTCTAGTTTTTGAATACAGGGTAGTTAACTTAGAGAAAAATTTCAATTCACTTCCGGTGAAACAAGAATTACAACATGACATTTATTTTTGTCAATAAGTGCTCATTGTCACTTAGTATGCTTTCTCCAAATTGGCTTTTTAACTTTAATAAATGTGAGAAAAGGAAACTTTACATTACCTCGTTTTTACCCATAACAAAATGTAGATTAGTAATTTTTATACAATATTTTGTGACGTATAGTGCCATCTCGTGACTACTAGACACATATTACATTTTAAAATAGAATTTTACTACCGCTGATTAATAATATGACCTTTACGACTAGATGCCTCCCAAAACCGACACAAATATATATCGGGTGTTTAACGTTATCTATTTTTTCACCAATTAAAAAAAGAATGGAAAACAAAAATATTTGAAAATTTATCCAGTGGATAAAAAATTGGGGGCAAAATTTTTCGACCTTACAGTATAGTAACTCAGCTGCAATATTTCGTTAAAAAATAGTTATTTAAAAAAATATTTTTATTTATTTAGTTAAACACCCTGTATCTCGTCCATAAACCTTTGTGAGTCGTATTTTGAAACACTTTGTTTATTAACAGTGTGGCGCCGTTCCACTGAGTCATTTTGAAATTGTGATTATTAAAATTAATTAATAAGAGTATATGTAATAGCAAACGGAAAACATGGTTGAAACATTCTAAAAGAATTGATAAATTGACTGTATCAGCTAAAAAGTAATAGAAAATTAATGGATAAGTTGCTTACCCTGAATCGTAAATTTCCAATCGGTGGCTCTGCATAGGGAATTGAAGTAAAGGCACTAAAAGTGCGATTTGATTTTGTCGTCCAAAAATTACCTCGTATTATGCCATCACTGATCGTTACTTGCGGAAAATTTGTTGCGAACGTCCCAACAATACCAACAAGAAGAATACCAATTACAACTCTGCTTGTAAAAATCATCTTTGTAAGACGTGTCCAAGACTAATAAACACCGTTTGTAAATTGAATTGTTATTTATGCCTACCCATATTAAATAGGTCTTAATTGATGGAATTCATATAGTCTGAATAATTTTTTTGAATAAGCAATTTTTTGAATTCGAATTTAAAATTATGTGTTTAGATGACTTAATTTAATGTTCTTTTATTATAATCATTGTTGATTGCAGTAAAGGACTGATTTATTTTATACATAAACTGTAAATCGCTATACCTGTAATATATTTTAGACATCAAAAATTATGAATACGTTTATTCCGAAGAATCCAAAGACTTAATTAAAGACAAAAATCAAAATAAACCCTTTAATCCGAAAAACAATATTCTTATAATTCTTGTTTAGGTTCTTTCTTATCTTCTTTAAGGGGGTCACTAAGTTTTCTCCAGAAGTGTGTACGATCCTTATATAAATGCTTTCTGGTTTCTAATACTGTGTTATCAATTTGAAAATATTCCTCCTTTTCTAAAGTATATGGTTTCCATTTATTTGGAATAAGATGGTTGCTGTCTGGTGTTGGATTCCTAAAATGAAAACATCACAGTATTACCATAAGGTACAATTTTAATTTACACTTCGTAAAATACTATGTGCAATCTTTACATACTATAAAGTCAAACTTGAGAGCACAGTTAATATGAAGTAAAATAAATAAAACGTTTTAATTAAAATAGCTTATTTAAAGAAATCTCAAAAAATATATATCGTATTCTTAACCAGATGCCATACGTAGTTTTCACTATTTTGGTCTAATGACAAGACTTACACAATATTTTTTTTTATTGTTATATTATAATGGTTATGGTAATAGGGCGGGGAGGCAGATGCCTGGCAAGTAGACCTATTCAGACCCTTTTTGCCATCCCCAATCTTTCCCCTCCTTACTTCCTCACGTTTGCCCCTCTTCGAAACGCCTTGACCTTCCAATGAAGGTTATGATATCGTTCCATGAGTAGGCGTGTAGATCTTCCGCTTCCATCTGTTCGACATCAAAGATTTCTTTCCTCAGATGTCGGTAAACCTCACAGTTGCACAGGTAATGGAGGGAGGTCTCCTCCTCCTCCCCTCCACATTTCTGGTAGTCTGGGTCCTCCACTACTCCAAACAAGGACAGGTGTCTTTGGAGCCTGCAATTCTCAGTGAGGGCTCCAACGATCAACCATAGTTGCTGTTTGGTTTTTTTCAGCAGCCACCTGGTCCTTGTTGGATCCGGTCCGGCGATTGCGTGTTTAGCTTGTCTACATTCGTGAATTACCTTCCCATGCCTTTCCTAACTCTTTTTGCGCCCACTCTTCAAGTAATGAAGAGGTTTGCGCTTTACTTAATCCTATTATTGCTTCCGGTCCCCAGGGCTCGTTGGCGGCTCCAAATCTTGCTAGCTCATCCATTCTCCCTCTCCCTCTATGGCACGGAACCCATAATAGTGTTTTGGTCTAATGACAAGGCTTAAATAATATTTTTTTTTCATTGTTATATAATACTAGCTCAGTCAATTTAAATGTGTACGTTACAATACAGTGTTGTTAAATGAAGTATATTAATTCAAAATGGGAAAACGAAAAATTAAAACAAATGTAAAAATATTGTTTTTGTAGTTTCCCGTTCATGAAATATTTGAAATTGAGTAATTAAGTCGACTTTTAGATAACCGCCGCCCTAGTAATAAAATGGGTAAAAATTGCAATCATTGCAATTATGCTTAACATGTTGGAAAAGTAGTGATTTCATTTTAGACGGATATTTAAAAAGTAACGTTTATTATTATAGGAACAGTAGACATATTGAAATGATGCAAATAACTCCGAAAATTATTAAAATAGTTCGACAAGAGTTCATTTTGCCATTGTGTTAAGACTGGAGTGTTGTGAATTTGAACACTTGTTTTAAATAATAAATAAGAATATTATTTGGAATAATAAAAATGTTTGATCGTGTCAATATATATACATAAATTTATTAACACGGTTGGATAGGTAATTAAAAGACCATTTAAATGATGTATCACATTGACTACATTTAAAAAAATCATTGATGATGTCACGCTCACACAGATAACGTCTTGAATAAAAGGAATATCGGTGAGAATACTCGTTTCAAAATATACGCCTCGAAATATGGATTCTCTGTATTCGTTAAGCTTAATGGACAAGAGTCATATTCATTAGAGGTTTTCACTTCTTGCTAATAATGTATTCTTTAATATATTGGTATGTTTAAGTATAAATTTGCAAATAAATTTATTATTAAAAGATTATTTTTAAATTTGTAAGTTTAAAGGAAATTTTAAATATCAGGTAAAAAAATCTAATTTTGCTACCAAACAGCTAATAATAAACATAACTAGTTTTTTAATAATTCTTTCCAATGTGAATATTTCTGCAAACAGGAGACATTGTATTAATAACTATTACTAGGAAAATTTTTAATACGTGATGAATATTACCCATTATAAGCAAAATTTGTCCAAAGTGTTGTAAATATTTTAGCCATCCTTTTATCGCTCTCTGTAGGTGGTACCTCTGGAAATAAGCCATCACCAACGGGAAATAAATACTGTAAGTCGTCAGCATGGATAGTCCCTAAAAAACACAAAATGTCTTAATTAATTTTAATTAAATATGTAAAAAAAGAAGAATAAGTTAAAGAATGTTTATCAGGATAATAATGGTTGTTATTAGTTATACAAAGTTGGAACACTCAAAACAATCCACCCTTATATTTGACAGTATGTATTTCAAGGGTTATCAGACTGCATTCATACACTATTCTTAGTTCTTCCAACTAAACAGGTTCGTTCTTATAAATCTTGCTTTTTAAGTAACCCTCTAAGAAGAAATCCAGTGGCGTTAAATCGTGGGATCTTGGTGACCATTCGATAAAGTCTCTTCTTCCAATCCATTGCCTTGGAAGTCATTCATTAAGGAATTGCCTTACGTCTCTGCTATAATGCAGAGGTGCGCCGCCTTGTTGGTAAAACATATAATCTTCTGAGTACCTGTTACCATTTTCAATACTATCTGTCAAAGTAGGATCAATAGTGTCCTCCAATAATTCCAGATATGCTTCTCCGTTCACATTTTGTGGCAAAAAGAATATACGATCCCCATAAATTCCTGCCCATACGTTTAATTTCATAGGCTGGTTATGTGTTTCGTGAAATACTCTAGGATTTTCATCAGCTCAGTAATGGCAATTCTTCAGAAAAACACATATTAAATAAAAAGTTTGCATTGTTATATACCTTTTCAATTAAAATTTCACGATACCGTAGTCATATTAACATACTTTTTCTACGAACTCTAATACATATGAGTGATAAATTTGCTTGTCTTCATGAAGCTACTTAAATAAACTTGGTGTTGTCCTTGTACCCGTACACTTCCCATTTAAAAAAAAAATTGGACGTAATCAAAAAATACCCTATTAGATTAACTAGAACTACTGGAAAACGCTACTAAATGTATTAGTAACTACTTAATAAATCTTTGCAAATTTGTTATTTTTGATATGATGAAAAAAATGTGACACATTAACCAAACATAGTCGATGCGTTTAATTTTTAAGAGGTATTAGACTTTAATTAAATTAAGATATTTTTACAAAGAGAGTTAACATCGAAAGAAAAGTCATGGATGATCATATGGCTGATTAGTCCATCGTAATACCTTGATGATTAGTATATTCCCTGTTTAAAATTAAGGGCTTGGAGACGTGAAAGACTGGGTTTGACATATGACAGATGTCTGTATTGTGAAAATGTGTCCCTTTTGGAATAAAAATCGATGTGTTTCAGCATTTTCTTAAAATCTAATGAGATTATCAGGATTGACTGTTTTCAGAGGTCCACTCTGTATGGTTAAACAGATGCTTTAATATTGAATTTTGAGTGAAAATTTTGAATATACTTGTGCGATTTTTTTAATTTCATGTAATTAATATCTTATCTGAATAAATCCAGCAATTTATGTTTTCAAATTTTTTCGATAAAATTCTTGATACTTAATTCAATATTTAAACCAGTAAAAACCATCTTTATTCAAATGTATTATGAATTTAAATTTTTTCTGTATTGTCCTCAAACACATCATCTTTATTGTATACTAAATTATTAAATTCAAAAATTTAAATCGTTTATTTTTTGAGAGATTAACTATCGAATTAAAAAGTCAAATTTGAAGTAAGGTATATGAAATTATTTATCATTATACAGGGTAGTCGGTAAGTTGGGCTTAAAAAAAATACTAATTCTTACTTTAAATTATCTAAGGTATTTTCAATATTGATGCAAAGTGACTAATCGTATACGGTTCGTTCGCGTGGAAATGAATTCTTATAGCATGTATCTTTATACGTGAAATTATTAATACCTCCTTGTAGTATTTCAGTACACAACACGCCAAACGAACGGTTAGTCGCTTTGCATCAATAATGGAAGCAACAAAAATTTGCGTAATTTGCTTTAATAAAATTGTTGCCATGACTATTTATTCACAGTGTCTCAACCTTGAGAGTACACGTTTTTTGATGAAAAATCATAAACAGTTACTTATTACCATCGTTTTTTTTAGGTGGCTACGAAGGTCATGTTATACACATTGATTTTTCGAACCAACTAGTACAATTGTTTTGATAGTTGGTATATGAAATTACGGAATTTTATTATTTCAAATGTGTTTAATATGATAATGAAAATCCAGATTTGTACTTATGCAGATTCAATATTTTTAGAATGAATATTTAAAAATATGTTCCCATATATCATACTTTTTAAATCTTTTTTCAAATTTATGAGTTTGTATGTGTAATATTTGTAAATATGATAACCTTGGACATGTTCCAATTGACCTGCTTAGTTTAAGTTAGGTTATTTGTATAAGGTTGAATCTTTTCCTGTCAATATTTTATTTACCCGGCTTTATTAATATAGGCATGTTAATGATTAAAAATATATTTATTTTTAATTTTATTTTTTTTGCTTATGTAATATTTTTTTATATTGCTGAGTAAAAATATAATGAAAAAAAATGTCTATAAAGAGCGGTTTTACAAAAAAAGTGACTGGCTGCCGCGGTTTAATCGCCGGCACGAATCGTTTCTTTCCTAACACTATAAAAAAAAAAAAAAAGAAAGATCAGAGATTATTATTGTTATTTAAAAAGCATTAATTTTTTTTGTTTTGTATAAGTTTAAATTGTTTAAAAATAAATGAAATAAAAATACAGTCCTCGATTATTTAATAAGAAACATTATGCAATTATGCAATACAAAATCGATTAAATTTTAAAAACCTAAATCAATTTCTAATTTGCACAAAGCTACGAAGTATCTAGCAACTTATATTTAAAAATAATGCATAAAATAAATAAATGAACCATACGATTTAGATGACTTGAAGATACCATTAGATCTACGAGATGTGGCAATTAAATAACGAGACTGCGCACCTCCTGTTGCGCACGCTGTTGAGAGGTTGCTAATGTGTCGTTTATTTTGAACCTTCATGAGCAACTACCGTTCGTTTCATCATTCTATCTGATTTGGTTTGCTTTTGAGCCTTGCATGAAGAGTACGTTGTTCTGTAGTAGTTCTGCAATCATGGTGAACATAAAACCGACGGAATGTTTTAAAATGTTAAAAGAGGTGTTTAGTGATAATACTACACGTGCGCGAGTTATCGAATGGAACAGACGATTTTCAGAAGGTAGAGAGGAGGTTCAAGAAAATGAACGTCCCGGTTGATCTGTCAGTTCAAGAACTGATGAAAATGTTCAGAGAATTAATGAAATTGTGCGGGAAGACAGACGCCTGAGTATTCGGATGATCGCTGACATGGTGAATATTAACAGAAAGATAGTAAGACAAATTTTGCATGACAAAAACGCTCCCGAAAAACTTCACTCAGGAACAAAAAGACAATCGGAAGAAAATTCGCTGTGACGTCATACAACGACTCAAAGCAGAACCAGACTTACTAACACATGTCATCACATGTGATGAAACATGGATCTTCCAATATGACTCCGAGACAAAGCGTCAATCGATGCACTGGAAGACCACCACATCGCCTAGAATGAAAAAAGCACGAATGAGCAAGTCAAAACTGAGGGTAATGCTCATCTTTTTTTTTTCGATGTCAGGGTTATCGTCATGACTGAATGGGTGCCCTGAGGCTCAAACGGTTAATCAGACCTACTACAAACAAGTCCTAATCAAGCTGAGGGAAAGAGTATAAGGAAGAAGAGACCGGATTTGTGGAAGAACGATGCATGGATGCTGCGCCAAGACAATGCGCCTGCCCACAATGCCCTTTCCGTGAAGCAGTTATTAGCAGACAAGCGTATTCCTGTGCTCGACCATCTTCCGTATTTACCAGACATGGCTCTCTGCGACTACTATCTCTTCCTAGTGAAAAGGGAACACATTTTCAGTCTGTGAAAGCAAAAACGGCGGAGTTGTTGAACAAGCAGACAGCTTATGACATATAGCATTGCTTTGAACAATGAAAGACTTGTAACTTTTACATTAACTGTAATTGTAATTAATTTGTATTTATTAAAATTGATAAATTTTTTCTGTTCTAATTTCGACTGGGGGTCAAAAACCAGGTTCGTCACGTGAGCCGTTAGTGCAACCAATGAGGAGCAAATATCCGTTTCAATCAAAATCGATTGACGTGTTTAGGCATATCAGTGATGTGTTAAAAATTTGAGTTTGACTTTGTTTCGTTTGGGTTGTATATTCTGTTTGTAGTCTGACCGCTGATACATTACTACCGAAAGAGTGCCATCTCTGTAGGGCCAACACTGAAAGAAAGAAGTAGTACATTAATAATATACGAACCGTAATGTTCATCTCCTCCTCCAAACACTTTGGAAAAACTGGAACTGCCTTTGTATCCAAATAAATAGAAATATACCGGTTGTTTATAATACTTTGCATGAAGCCGGGCAACGTCGTCAGAACATTTAAAGAACCACCCATCAGTATACAACTGAAAGTAAATATATTATCTTATTATAAAAAATTTTATGAACTAATTTATTTACAACACTTGAATTTAGCATTTCTGCGTATGTCTATAAAATTCTCAAAAGCAATATTTCTATATTTCCCGTATTATTTTTAAATATAGTAAAATCTATTACGTAAAAGGGGTTATTGCGACATATATTTTCAATTTTTAAAAAGCAATTAATGTAAGTACTAATTACCTAGACTTCCACGCAGAAAGACCTTCTTCGTACATTCCGATAAAAATCACGATTTTTAGTTAAATAAAATAAAGTATACGCGCATTTTATTGTATTAGTTGCAATTCTTCAATAATAATTATTTTGAAATGTATTACAAGCTCTAACATTTACGGTACATAATTCTAGATTACCCTGTATATAGCAGTATCATGAATTATTTATTTACTAATCTTGTTAAAATTAACAATTACAAGTTATACGTGGTCTCTCTTAAATTTCTAAAGCAATGGCCAAATACGGTTCGTTCACTGTTGGATACTTGACGAATGTTAATTACAATTTAAGGTAAAAGAGAAATCTTATCTACATTGGAAGCTATTCAAATTATATTTATGTATGAAATATGCTGCGTTGAACTATTTCAGATAACTGGACCACAAAGATTTCGTACAAAATCGAAATGGGTCCTTTGGTTTCTTAATTAAACGCTTAAGACTGTATCCCGACGCCTTACTAGGTTATTCTTCCGACATAAAATTAAATCTTCGAAGGGTTTGCTAATAGATTTTAAAATTGTACTAACTAAAAATATACTTGGTTTCAAATATGGATAAATATAAAGTCGAAAAAAACTGAATATTGATAATCTTTACGCGGGAAGAAACTTGTGTGGAAAATAGTCAAAATAAATGCTTAAAAAGACTGACGAGAAATATTCTTAATATTTCCAGTTCACAGTCCAAGTGTCAGGAAGTTAAGGAGGCCCATAAATAGAAGTCTGGAGGGTTTGTACTCAAAAAATTAGGTTTGCAAGAAATCTTTTACAGAAAAACGACTATTTCTTTGAACATTTAAGATATATTTAGTAGTACAAATGACAATGATAGTAATAATATTATCATTTATTAATATTCTGCAGATATTGATTTTTTTATATCTCAGACTACTCCTGGTAAACGTAAAGTAAATTTTGACTGTCAAGACTCTTTTTTGGAGAAACCGTGAGTTTATCCACAACCACTCTTTTATTACTTTATCGATTGTCTTTTGCCTATAGCACAATAGTATTTCCTCTATTTCAACCTCAATTTCACTGGCATCACTTTTTTTCAGTTTCAGAGTTTTCTGCCATTCTCTCAGAAGTAATCAATGCATCTGTATTTATTTCTTCAACTAATTTCCTAATTTCTGTATTCTCTTCGTCACTTTTTTCCCGAACAAGTAATTCTGACAGCTCCCCCCTCTACATCTCTCTCATTGTCTAATAGATATACTGTGAAATCAATTATATAATTAGATGCATCTCTCAAATTATAACAAAAAAGAAAAAAATACAGAAATAATAATAAAATAAAAAACTCTATTAGTCGCTTATATCTGGTAAATATGAAAAATATATAACCTCAAACATCTTGCTTGTTTTTTTGCACTGGATATATTAGCTAACACGTGCGGAAGAGTCAGAAAGATACTGCAAACACGGATCATATTAGGCCTTAAGTGTATTATTGATGAAAAATACGGGGACCACATTATATTTAGCACATTCAGAAAAAATATATCTGTATACAGTGCTAGTCAAAAGTCCCCTCCCCCTTCGTACCTTTTGAACGGTTATACTTGAATAATTTTAGTATTTATTTAATTTATCCATCAAAATCAGACTAACCCCAATCAAAATTAATATGACTAAATAGGTATTTTTGGTACCTTTCAGACGAGGTGTAACTTGTCATAAGGTTTCATTTAAAATTTTTGATTATATTGGTTCTGTAACATCATCTACGACTATTGTCACCTGTTGAACTTGAATTTACCACACTTTATATAGGTCTGACACTGATATGCATAAATAATATTGATAGGATAGACGCGTGCGGGCAGTTGTCTTAAGTAACCTTGAAATGCAGCAAAACATATTTTGATCTTAACTAAAGATAGCTTATCTACTTATAAATAGCAAAATTTCCAAAAATTTTAAATGATCTTAAAACTTACATTTACAATTTCATGAATTGAATCTTGAATTCTGTTTTTTCCAAAATAAAATTCTCTAATTTTGTTATTAATTTTTTGTGGATCTTTTTCTGTCCTATCATAAAATAAAGAAACTGGAATTATTTCATCGAATCTCTCTGCAAATTCGTTCAAGAGTCCTCCATTTTTATAACCTAAAAAATAACATTTTGTTTTTAAAAATCTCTTGTTAATCTAAATTTATAATGATTTTATTAAAACGAAAATTCCATCACACAATATCATAAATGAAGTAATCAAATCGAATAAAACGTAAATAGTAATTCAGTGAAAAGTTTTTAAATTACCTGCTGCTTTAAGACCTCCATCTTCAGAAGTTATTCCAATAATAATTGGCACGTCCATGCTTTTTCCAGACTTTATTAGATTTAGAGGATGATCAGGAAGAAACGGATCTTTTGTTGACTTTGGCTCTACGACAGGTTTAAATGGTGTCATTGGATCATAATCCCAAAACTGAAAATGTATAAAAACGTTATTATTATGTAATAAAAAACAGTTCAAAAATATAAAAATTAAAATAATAAATAAAGTATTCCAAATAAATAAACGTGCCAATAAAAATTTCCAAATTTATGTAAAATATTAAAATTAAATTGTAGCTTAATGTTTTTATGCAATGTATTTCTAAATTCATGCAAAAAAATTCAGTAGGTTACTTGTAAAAATATATAAGTCGTTCCTATAAAACAATTTTTCTTCTTCTTCGTTTGTTGGAACTTTTTAAAGGGGTAATTATTAATTTCTATTAAACTTATTAACTGATTACACGATACATTTTGATTGCTAGCATCATGTAAAATATTTAGATTTCTTCATATGTTCGTAATTACTTAAAGACTTATAAAATGTTCAAGGTACACTTATTTTTACTGTTTGTTACTTAATTTGTATAATTATGCAGTTGTTTATAATAAGTTCAGTTATGTTAAAGAATATACCTATGGTACTTTACAGATATGTAGTTTACTTTCCACTTTTAAGCAATTAATTGAGATTACAGTGAACTTAATGAAATTATTTACAATGAAGATTAAAATTTATTCAGTTTTTCTATACTAATCAATATTAGGTATTAAAGTCGACTTTAGAAAGCTTTTTATTTATAAATGGCAACTCCACCTTCAATATAATTGAGTTGTTTCCTCTATACAAGGTATTGGGGTTATAACAGAATTCACAAATAGTAATAAAAAATATCGAAATTATTTTTTAGACGAGTTTTAGACTAAACAAAATTTCTTGTTAAAGAGTAAATTTACATTATCACTTTTTAAGAGGTTTCCCATATTTATAATTCTATTAATGTTTATTGCTATATACAGAGTGGGCCACTCAAAGTTTACACTCAAAATTCAACATTAAAGCATCTGTTTAACCATACAGAGTGGGCCTCTGAAAACAGTCCATCCTGATATTTGGCAATATTCTTTGGATTTTAAGAAAAGGCTGAAAAACGTCGATTTTTATAAAAGGGACATATTTTCACGATTCAGACATCTGTCATATGTCAACCCTCTCCCTTCCACGTCTCCAACCCCATAATTTTAAATAGGGAATATACCATGTATGGCACATCATTAGCAATGTATTACGATGGACTAATCAGCCATATGATCATCTATGACTTTTCTTTTGATATTAACTCTATGCTTGTATAGAACTGAATTGAAATAGCATCAAAAAAAATAAATGCAGGTTGTCTCTTATGTCATTAAATAGTTGGGCCCCTTTCTGCATTTGGCACAAATATCACATACCCAGAAACCACTGAAGTTTTTAATAGCTTTTTGTTTGAAGGGTTGTATATGTACATGGAAAGTAAATCCAATACCAGTGCTGATGGACTTTACTGAGTCGACATCAAAATATCAGAAACAAGCAAGCTTGAGAAAGGCGATGAGTGTACTAAAATCCCAAAAATTGGAAATTAATAAACAATTACTTCAATAAGAACAAAGAATCTGAGAAAAAAAATTTCGTAAATGAACAAATGATTCAAGTAGATTTAACCGATTGAGTGACCTTCCAGACATTGTACAAAGTTTAAAGGTAAAATTCTAGAAAATCTATGTAATTTAATATTTAGGTATCCTTTCTCTTTGTGTGAATTGGTGTATACATATTTGGCATGAAAATATAACGCATATACGAATCCATGGTGTGATAGAGAACGCGTTATGAAAGAGAGAGAACGTATTACTAATATTTTGAAATAGGAATATATCAAGGTGGGAATATCGTTCCAGTAACGTACTGGCAGCCGTAGTCGTACCTCTAGTTCCGTTGAGAGTATTATTGCACGCTTCTTAAGATTTCGCCTATGACATTTTAAATTCTTGCGAAACCTTCAGACCTAGGTCAAACTTCACAACAACTAAAAAAAACACTGTGCCAACATAAAAGTGATTTTCAAAATCTCAGCAAAATTTGAATAAAAAAACTAAAAAAAAAAGGTAATTAAGGCAATAAATCATACGACATTGTTTTTCCCAACTCGCAGAAAAAGTGTGACAGCAAGTTGGATCAACGATCGATTACAAAGTCGTTTCTGTGATTCCATAAATTTCAATCCAACTGTTTTAGCCGTCGTTCTATTACCATGATATATAAAATTTGAATTTGTTTAATAATTATTTAAATTTTTAATTATCCTGTTTGTGTCCAATTAACATTATAATTTAGTTTTCAATTTTAATATATGGTGTTTAGTGTATAATTTCCTTTAAGAAGTAATATTATGTGAATGAGTATTGCTAGGTAGAAGTTAACATCAATGATTTATTGAGTGGAACGTTCATTTTTAATTAATGTTGTTACAACTTCTAGTTAGCTGTTGTAGTATCTGTAGATGAAGGTATATTCAGAACCAACCTAGACATACGGTGTGTACGTAAAGTATGGAATAAATTCATTTTAAGCTAAACAAACAATAATTTAATGAATTGTAATTAGCTAATATTTTTTATTAAAAATATACAGATTGTCTTTTACAAAACAACCAGTACTTAGGTTAACAAATGCAAATATGACATAGAGAAGAGGTATCCAGTGATATCTCTCCTAGCGAGTAATGCGTAAGTTGCATTAGTTTTGTTACCGTATAGGTACTAGGTACTGATAACTGGAGCTTAAGAACTATGAACAACTAGACCGAAGGCACAACACACACTGCACTATGGAGGCTAGGAATTGGTGCAACTAAAACTTTCTAGCGACGCTGGGGTAGGTCTAGTGGGTCGTACCGTTTCAGTCTTTTCCGCCGTTGTTGGATAAGCAGATCCGTAGCCAACGTGTTTGGGTGGACATTAAGTCTTTCTTGATATCGCAGGGCTGATTTGGAACATTCTTCAATAACTGTTCGGTACGTAATTTGGTATGAACCAGGGGGCGTTTGTTGCAGCTCTGAGTAGTTTAGATTGGAAGCGTTGAATTTTTATGATGTTTGAATTGCTGGCTAATCCCAGAGTTGTACTCCATATGACCATACGGGTTTTATTATGGACTTATATACCAGAATTTTGTTGGATAGTGATAGTTGAGACGAGCGACCTATTAGCCAGTACATTTTTCTGTACACCAACCCAAGTTGTAATCTTTTGTACCAGATATGTTTTGTCCAAGTAAGACGTCTGTCTAGATGAATTCCCAAGTATTTTACCTCATTTTTTTTTGGGCAGGATGTTACCGTTCAACAATACTGCTGGGCAGGTTTCTCTTCTAAGTGTAATTGTGATGTGCACATATTTTGTCGCATTGGCTTTAATATGCCAGTTCTTCATCCACAGCTCGATCTCACTGAGGTGTATTTGTAGGTTCCTGGTGGCGGTAATTGGGTTGCTATGTGTAGCTATTATACCGGTGTAATCTGCAAAGGTAGCTAGGACAGTGTGGCTATTTGTGGGTATATCAGCGGTATATAGTAAATATAGTATAGGTCCTAGCACGCTACCTTGCGGTACCCCAGTTTTATAGGGCTTAAGTGAGTATAGGAATCGCGGAATTTCACTTGGAAGTACCTCTCTGTCAGGTAGGAGTTTAGTACTACATATAAGGTGTATGGTAGGTTCTTCTTGATTTCGTATAGAAGCCCATCATACCAAACCTTGTCAAAGGCTTGGGTGATATCTATAAAGGCAGCAGAGCAGTATTGTTTATGTTCTAAGGCACTGCGTATTTCATTCGCAACTCTATGAACCTGTTCTATGGTTGCGTGCTCGTTTCTAAATCCGAACTGGTGATTCGGTATTAAGTTCTTTTCTTCTAAAACTGGTTGTAGCCTTTGAAGGAAGAGTTTTTCAAAAACTTTTGACAGTATTAAAAATTATAAAAATAATAATTATCGAACATAAGTATGATATATTTTTGGAATCGACTTGAAATTTCCAATCTAAAAAAAAATAAAATATACGAGTTCAACCATATGTAACACTTATGATTTTATGTAGTCTAGAAGGTTTTTAATAAATAAATTTATTAAGACAAACTATTTTCAACTACATTAAAACCTAACAATTGAAAGAATACAACATTTTTAAAACAATGATTACTTAATCAAGTGTTCAAAATATGCTCCATTTGTGAGTTGACAGTACCCTAATCGATGGTAGAATGGGGCTACCACATTTCTCCATTTATTTAAGATCTTCTGGACTAGATAAAATCATAAGTGTTACCTAAGTGTTACATATGGTTGAAATCGTATTGAAGAGAAGATTCCAAAAATGACTGAATATTATCAGAGAAACGACAAATCTAACAACATTGCAAATGTCAAATCTGAAATCTTCGTATCTCAAAATAGGCTTATCCCAAATTTTGTAGAATTCGGACTACCAATTTATGAGATAATTGGCCGTTTCCAGACTTTTGCTCCTCTCTGTATATTGCCTTCTTTTTTTATTTAAAAGTTAGCAGCATTAACCCTGAAAGTTAAGAGCGGCTGCCCTTATTTTTATTTGATATCTAATTTGTTAATAGTGGTTTAACAGTATTTTTCTTTTAACAGTGGAATTTGGTTGTATGGTTAGTTATACTAACTGTTCCAATATTCTATTTGATTTATTTCATAACATTAATAGAAATAAAATGTATTTCAATATATGCGGTTTTATTTCTAAAACTTTTAGTAAAGTATTTTTTTCTATTCATTGATCCTTATTTACAAAAAACACATTGATAAAACGTGTCTTCATAACATTAGTTTTGTCAAAATTGATTAGATGAGAAATTTTCGTCTTTTTGATGTTAATTTGCAACGTAAAAAAACCTCTTATTTATCTGCTAATCAATAATAGCTAACCTTGAAAATTTCATCAAGCTCAACAAAAGTTCTCGCATCCACTTTTCTCAAACATTCAACCATATTTTTGGTGGGTTTTGTAGGACATTTAAGAGCCTTTGCTAGTTTGTGAGAATTTTTTATTGTTTCCTCTGCTTCTCCAATTGCCCATCCACATAAAGTAGTTCCACTTTGAAGTATTGCGTTATTGAATAAACCTGAAAATAAATATTTTGAATACTTTTATTAAGGTGCTGTAAAACTCTAAAACTGTTTATTAGTATATGAATATTGATAATGTATCAGCTAAAATAAAATAAAATTTATAAGTTCTAAATTTCGCAATCTTCGCTATTGAAAAGAGAAATTATAAAAATGTTATCGTGCCATATAAATAACATTCGTAATTTATTTAAACATTAATAATTTACATATACAAAAAGAATTAACAACAAACAAACAATAATTACCTTTACTTAAAGGAGAAATCATATGATAGTTGGCACTTACGCCCCCAGCTGATTCTCCAAATAAGGTAATTTTATCAGGATTTCCACCAAATTTCTTAACGTTTTTTTTTACCCATTTAAGTGCCAAGCTTTGGTCTTTTAATCCATTATTACCTGGTACGATGTCATCACCAGTCGCCAGAAAACCCAACGGACCTAAAAGGTACAAAAAATGTTCTATAAGTAAAATGTTTTTAGTTCAAAATTGAGTAAAATGTTTTTTTCTGTGTACGCTATTGTAAATCTATAAATAAATGTTTACATATTTCTTTATTCAATAAAGTAAATGCCACGCCCTGTGTAAAATGCAAAAACGAGCAAGTTGTACATATTTAATGTCAATAAATATTTATCTATGAGTTAGACAACACACGAATTTTGATGGTGTTATGAAAAAATATTTAAATATAAAGAATGTCAGATTTTTGATAACATTTGTTTATTCATTTTTTATAATTTTAGTTAAAAATGAATGTTAATATCTCAGTTATTGTATGTATATTTTATTTAATTATTTATTTCCATGGAACTTATTCTGAATACTATTTTTATACTCAGAAAGAAAATGGTAAAAAAATGTTGCTCTTAGATAGCTCACTATAGTGATGTAGATATTTATATACACTCACCAGTTTCAAATTAAGCATTTTATTAAATAAGACACACAGATATATAACAATTTATCTGTAGATAACACAGTTTTAAAGGTTTCATCAGCAATTAACACAAAGAGCCCATAATAATTATTTAAGTTTAACATTTATTGCTTTGCTTAGGGTAAATTAAATATTGTCTGTATTTTTTCTTAGAATCGTGTCGCGAAAATATTAACAAATATTTTTGCGAAGAAAATCCGATTTATTCAGAATGAATTTAAAATTCCATGCTACGAGTATATCAATATATTATTTAACACGATACTTTGAGAACGAATAGTGGCATTCTTTTAAGAGAGTTGATTAGAAAGTGAATTTTCACTGTATACTAAAAGTGGATATATTTATTTAAAAATCATAATGATGAGTTTCCGGACTAGTTCCTATTTTTTGTAGGGTGGTTTTTTGTGAAAAAATTATAATTATTAATATAAAAAATTAATTATACTTATTTTAATTTCCACGGTTTTCCAAAGCTTTTTAAAAATTCTTATATGACATTTTTTACTTTTCGCCATCATCAGATATGATATAAGAAATTGACAAACTTTTTACACACGTGCTTGATTTCTTATTATAAATATTCGAACTAATAACGTCCTTCATTTTCATTCGGCATCATAAGTCAAGACATAAGAACTAACGGAAGTCTTATAAACAGTATGCTTTTATGATTTATAATAAGAAATCAAGTATATGAAGTGAAAAGTTTGTATATTTCTTAAGTAATATCTGATGATATCAAAAAGGTCATATAAGAAAATTTAAAATCTTTGAAAGACCGTAGAAATTTAAGACAAGTATAATTTCTCTTTTATATTTATAATGAATAGATTCCACAAAGTAAAAGTAGATACAATCATTATGAAATCAGAAGTTAGGACTAAAATGTTTGTAAGTATTATACTTATTAAGATTTAAATAAAATATATAACCAAAGCTTAGAAACTAATTTTCATATTTAAATTAATTTTTTCCAAATTCGTTCAGTGCCTGCCAGGAAAAAAATATTGCAATATAATTATTTTCTGAATTTATAATAAAAGAGAAACAATATCGCAAAATTGAAAATGTACGGTATATACGGTAATTAAATCATATAAAAATAACCAGTTATTACGAGATTGTATTATTTTCGAAAATCGGCTGCAATACTATCATATTATCAGTTTGCTTCCAGTTACCCTAATGGCATAAGATTATCTAAGAAATTTTTGTTTTTCTTCATTTCAGAAGGCAATATTTTAAATAAAAAAGTTACTACTAATACGTTATTTAAAATTATAAAAACATTCTTAATAATTGCTTTATTACTAAAATTTAATGCATTTATAGACAGATTACATTTTTTCAATATCTTGACATTTTAAAAATTCGGTCTCAGAGACTCAGAACTTAATTATTATTTTTTTACCATATTCTCTACACTTTAAATGCATGTTTCTTTATTCAAAATGTCTGTTATAAATAACGCTTTTTGTAATGTCAAATAAGTTTGTATATATTTCTTCATGTAATCCACACAATCCTAAATTTTGTATGAAAATGGTATAGCCATTAAATAAATAAATAAAATAAAATTAAAGGAATGTAGGATCTAACTTGTAGAGATCAGTTTTATTTTTTGAATGACACGCATAAGTATTTCCATTGTTAAGAAAAAGCATATGCGGGGGCTTGGTTTAAAATCTAGAGCTATATAATTTCTAGGCTTTTATAAAATGTTACGAAAAAGTCTGGTAACAAGAAACATTTTTTGAGAGGTATGATGTATTATGAAATTGTAAGATAATGAATGGGAAGTGGTTTTTGGACTTTTTAGAGAACATATCAAATTTATATTACGTTAGCGTTTAGCGTAATTTGCCCAAAGAACATGTGGTGCTTTGGGTATTGGCTATATTACATTTTATTAAATGACAAAGTATAAATTCTGAAATATTTCACAAAAAAGTTTATTGTTTCTTCTTTCTAAAAGTACCAACAATGTCCCACATTATTAAGTAAGTACTATAGAAAAAAAAATTATACTTCTATTAATCTAATTTTATTTTGCACTATCATTAGTACGGATCTATCCTGGGTAAGGGCGCGGTTTTTCTGGTTGTGTCAATAAGAGACAACAAATTCGGCAATAATAACAATTTACTAACAGTAAAAGAAAATGGCTCAATAAACTAATAACAAATATACATGATTAAAACAAAGAGTTCTTACTTGGTGAATCTCCTAAGGGGGCCCATGACGCGACTTTTAGCTTTCAACTTTCTACTATATACGGGGTCAATGCACATAACTCGCGTAACGGAGGTGCTGGGTCATCTTTCAAATCAGTACATTGACTTGGCCGAAGATTATTTGTCTAGTACCCTTTTTGTATGTGACAAAAACTACAAACACTCTTCAGAAACATTCTTATGGATGAGTCTTTGCTCCGTGTGAGAAATGGCGTCACCATCCTATAAAGAGCTTTCTTATGTACAAAAATTTGTATAATATTTTATGTGTCCGCTCTTTTGAAATTTCCACAGTGTCAGCTATCCCTACTAATTTTAATCGACGATCGCTTAAAAAATTTTAAACTTTTTCAGGATCATATCATCCGTCATAGTCGATTTAGATCTACCTGTCGCTCTGCATAATTAATGATAAAAATTATGCATCAAATTCTCCTAAAGTAGAATCCAGTGCAGCTTTAATTTCCATGGAACTGGAATTTCCCCTTTATGGACGACGATAGACGATAGACAATAACGATTGCCATGCGCAGATTTTCAAATCGTATACAACTTGTTTGTTGTCGTTTATGCTGTGTTTTGAAGAATGTTGTAAATTATATCTTTGTGTTTTGGGCTTTGAAAAAATGTATAAAATGTCATTTAATTAATAAAATATACAGAAAAAACTTAATCAAATACAAAATAATGACATTAATGACAGCACCACATCAATTTAAAGGTACAAATTTTTATATATCGATGGATACAAGTTTGTTTGAAAACAGATCAAGTTAGACAACAGCTATTTGGTAACGTCGCACTGTCACGGTCCATTCTAAAAAATTAAAAGCGGGCTGTCAAATACCAACCACTGGACACAAACTTAAAATATTTCACAGACAAACTAATGAGAGTAATGACATACGACATTTAATAAAATCACAGCACAGTATAGGTTAGACTGGAAATTTTTCGTTGCATTCTCCAAAACAAAACAAATTAGTAGATACTAAAAACTATCAAAAATAAAACATTGTGCAAATAGTGTCAAATTTGATGTAGTCGTATGTATTTGTATTTGATACATAGAAACTGAGTATAGCGTTTTATATTATATTAAACGTTATAATGGTAACTGTAACAGAAAAAGAACGAATCCAGATAGTGGTATTGAAGGGATATAGAGATCGAAAATGTAGAAATTATCTTATGTATTATTTCACATTTTGTTACAGGGGGCGCCACGTGAATGATTTCTAATGATGAAATTAAGTGGTAGCTTTTTTGACGAAATTTTTTACTAATTTTGATTAGAAAATATAATCTAAACATAATTTCTACGTAATATTACTTTTATTTAAACACGATAATTCCATCCGTTTTGGAGAAAAACGCAATTGAACAGTTCAGAGTCACAGAAGGGGATTTCAAATAATAGACAATAAAAAAACTTGTAACGTAAGGCTTGTATTTCAACGGTATAGCAGATTTAAAAATAATTTAACATAAAAAGAAAACAAAATTAAATTAAATGTTCTACGTGGCCTCCTCCGACTTCTATGCCTTTTCTAGTTCTTGTAATAAAGGCCTTTCGGATGTCAAAGAAAACATAAAAATCAAGAGGGTTATTTCCTCTACCAATTATGTTTTCTAACAACTAATGGGAAATGAGTTGGAGCTCCATCCTGTATAAACCACAATTTACTTCTTACATCTAGTCAGATATCATTCAATATATCATTAAAAGTATTCTGCAAAAAGAATAAATAAGAATCTTCGTTTAAATTTGGAGGAAGAAAATATGGCCTTAGTTGTTGGTCGCCAATAATGCCACACCAAATATTCAATTTAAACTCATGCTGAAAATGTCTTTCTTTAACAGCATGTGGGTTTTCTTCTTCCCAGTAATGACTGTTTCGCCAATTAAAATCCCCTCGTCTGGTAAAAGTCGCTTCATCAGTGAACATAATATTCTTAATAAAATTTCGGTCATCATTATGCTTGTTCAGAATACGTTGGCAGAACTGTAACCGTCGTGGGAGATCTCTTGGAAGAACATTTTGAACAGGAGTGAACTGATAAGGGTGGAACAAAATTTTTCTTGTGCGTATATACAAACCATATCCCGCATTTCTTCATTCGTAAAATGATTTCAACGAAGTATTTCAATCGAAAAAGCTTATAAAAATTCAACAATAGACTATAATCTCACAGCAAAAATAATTCACTGACAAGAAAGGACATTTACCAAAAACAATTATCTGACAATCCAAGCACACTTTTCATAAATAAAATAATATTTGAAATTCCCTTCTGTGACTCTGAACTGTTCAATTGCGTTTTTCTCGAAAACCTCATAGTTTCTAATCAAAATCACTAAAAAGTTTACTCAAAAAAAGTTACCACTTAATTTCATCATCTGGAATCATTCACGTGGCTCCCCCTGTAACAAAATGTGAAATAATACAAAAATAATATTCCTTGTCCAAAGCTATGCCTCTGTGCTGATTTCGATAACAATCGATAAATATACTGTCAATTTCAGAAAAAAACGAAACAAAAATTTCAACTTTAACGCCCTATATCTTATTCCACAGCAATATTTTATTAACGTATATTTAGTCCTATCGCCATATTTTGGTCCAAATAACCTGACCTTAGCCTACGTCCCAATACTTATGAATCACCATGTATATACCTATATGTTTTTCTGTTTTCATGTACAGACACTCCTAAATTTCTCAGCAAATATATGAATGTTTATTTGTTTGATGTTTTATGGTTATTGTGTTTTAGATTCAATAAACGTCAATATCTTTTAAATTTATTAGGTATCTACTATTCTTTCCTTTTAAATTTGGCATAGTTCATTTTTATTATTTGTCTAGGACTAATTACGACATGCTATACAAAAATTCTAGGAATTCTTTAAGAATTAGCGAAGCACTTCTTTTTAAATTGAAAAATTGTCTTCTTCAAAATGTGACTCAGTCTCTGTTTTGCCGAGATTACAACAAAATTTAATACAAACTCGTCGCTCCTTGGCCGTAGCCATCACAAAAATTGCGGCACTAGTGTAAAAAAGACCGTACTTGGCTCTACGTGTGCAACATCTAGCGGCGGAACGTCATACTATAATTTGTTCGCGCGTACCAATAACATTTCTGCAGTTTTTGGGTAGCACCTCGGATGTTAGGTTAAATTCTATGAAAATTCTATGAAAATTTTATGTAGAATTTAAATAATCACAAAAGTTCATTTAAAATGATAATTATTGATAAAAAATACTTACCTAGTCTGTAGTTTGTAACAACCAATACAATATCTCTGTCTAATAAAATGTCAGGGCCGTACCAGTAAGAGTTCCCTCCACCACATAATAACCCTCCTCCGTGAAACCAAATCATAACTGGTAGTAGATCATTTTCAAAATTTGATAACTGCAAAATTTATAAATAAATACTTTCATAAAAATCGGATAAAAAATATCAGTTATGTTACAACAAATATTATGTTAATTTTTTGGACAATATTCTGGTTGCTATGTTTTTAGTATTTTTAGAATATATAATTTAGCTTTAATATTCATTATGCAATTGTTTTCAACTAAGTTGAAAGTTACTAAAAATATACGAATAATAGTTTCATTTTTTAAAGTCAGATATTAATTAAAGATAGTAATTTGTTTTATTTATTCAAAATTAATAAATCATTATAAATAAAAAATATTAATCCTGTTACACTTATTTTCATCCTCCTGAGAAATGTATTAGCACACTTGTTTATGTCTTCTACATTGGTGTTGAAATTTGAGAGAAATGATATTTTAAAATGTTATATCTCGAATAAATAAAATAAATACTCGTAGAACGGTGAAGTGCCATTTTTATTTTTTTAATTAATTTAAAAACAATTTTTCTTTAATTTTAAAATAGTGTTAGTTCAGAGTAAATAGAACAATGTTTGCTCAATTTTTATTCTTATGTCTTTAATATCTAATTTTAAACTATTATTAAAAAAGGTAGAATTTTATTGCTGATCTCACCGGAAAAGCTAATATTTTAACATATAAACGTAAAGAACTCATCTAATTAAAATTTAAGATGATTGAAAACCACATTTATCATCAATACCAATTCTTTCAAATTTTCTATAATATTGATTATTACAATTTTTTTACTATTTCTGGTCAGAAGAGTATTTTGTTCTGTCTCTTGGAATGAATATGAATTGGGACCTCCTTATTTAAGCAACGCAACTTTTCTATAGAAACAATTTGAGCCATTTTCTAGCTTTTAATTATAGATTATAAATTCTATATTCTTTTTTTGGATTTTCAACTTACCGTTATCCATAAATTTATTTGTATATTTTTGAATTTCTACACAATTATCTCATTCCCATACGGCTTGTAAGTACATTTTAGGACAATGTTTCTATATAATTAATAGAAGAGTCTACATTCGATATTGTGTTTATTTTTTATGTATTGTTTTCGATAAAACTATTTATATATTTTTAAGTTTTAACCCCACTAATTCAACCCAAGATTCTTTCCAGAAAATTTGAATTATAGAGGTTTCGCATGCCGCATTTGACCGAATCATTTTGTTGTTTAATATCCAACCTCTCTATATTACTATAAAATTTCTTGAAAGTAGTGTTATCATAATTTTTCAGCTCAAAGTTATGAGAGTCAACATTTTTCAAGTACGATACGTATATGCAAATCGTAAATTTTATTTTCGAGCACGGTCCTGGATAATAGGTTTCTTCACATATCTTTAATTTTGACATACTAAAATTTAGTCTGCTATATTTTCGTACACGTTGGTAGTGTGGTGTTGTCAATATTTAATTGGATTAATTATGGGACTATCCGTGCTGTCACGTCACCATAATCTTACATGACTGTACTTTTTTGTACTAGTGAAGCAATTAACTGTATTGAACATACATAGATCGTTAAGATATAATTCTTATTGAGAAATCACAATGTGCTTCCACATTCATTTGGTTATTTCTTCATTATATAACTTTTCGGTTACAATATTTTCGTCAAAATACTTCAATAATTAATTAATTAAGTGTTAATTATTTTATCTATTCAGATGTCATTTTCTAAATACGATTTATATAGAGTCGCTGATATACGGGGTGTCCCACGATGTTTTGACAGTCCAATATCTCAAAAACTGTTCACATGACAAGCATGAAAGTTCGAAGCTATAAACAGTCGAAAGTAATGCTTGTTTGTATGTATTATAAAAATACTTCCGTTTTTAATATCATTTCCGATCACGTGACACCAACAAACATTTATAAATGGGACAACCGGTATAATATTACATTTCTGGTTATATTTTTAAAAAACAAATTCAACGATATCACACTTGTCATGATTCTATTGTGCAGTAATGATAATATGACCCATTTATTTTTATTAAATTACTTAAAGCAAGAGTTTGCACTCCAATATTGGCTACCAGTTTGGAACATCTTCTCACTTTTTTGAAAAAGTTAGATAATAACTTAAAAACACGTATCCTGGAAAATGGATTGGTCGAAATTGTGCCATTCTATTGCCACCCCGTTCTCCGGATATTACACCTTTGGATTTCTTTCTCTGGGGTTACTTAAAAGGTCTACTTCATGTTACACATTCGACTGAGGAAGATGATTTAACAACTGATATGATTACAGCAGCATGTACACGAAATCTGTTAACACCGTTTGAACATTGTGTTAAAGTACATGGTCATCAATGTGAACATTAACTTTAATTTTTTCTCTAATTACCGTACTTTTTAATTACCTATGTTACGTTTTTTAATAAAATAATTTATATTTGATATTATTATTTTAAACTATACAGCTGTCCATTTACTGGCCCAAATTATTATTACTGTACAATAGACTCATGACAAGAGTGGTATCGTAGGATTTATTTTTGAAAGATAAAACTAAAAATGTAATATTATACTGTTTGTCCCATTTAAACTTTTGTTGTCAGTGTCACATGCCCGGAAATGAGAGGAAAATCGAATTGTTTTGACTATTTATAGCTGCCATATTTCATACTTGTCATGTGAACAGTTTTCTAGATATTGAACTGTTGAAACGTCTTGGGATACACTGTAAAAGGAAACGGTCAACTAGTTTTCTTTTTAAAATGGAATACCCTGCATATCACATCATATTTAAATTCTTCTCACATTTCTATATAAAAATTGTATAGAACAATATATACCTAAAATTAACGGTTTTCGAGATATCGAGTTATGAATATCATTTTAAATTTTGAGACAGAAAATATATGATTTCAGCAAGATGGCGCTCTTTCCCATTTTCGACGTGTGATGCGAGAGTATCCTGATGAAACTTTTCCTTGCAAATTGATGGAGCTCAGGGATACAATTGAGGCCAGCTATGCTTTTTTCTCTTGGGTCATGTAAAAAATTTGGTCTACAGAAATAAACTAGAAAATATCGAAGAGTTGCAAGAAAGAATAAAACATAAAACATTTAATATTCCACCCCACAGCGTTTTAAATTCAACACATCATTTTGTTCAGTGAGTTCATTACTGCCAAGAAGCAAACGGTGGATATTTTGAGCACTCTCTATAATAGGGTTCCAAAGAATTAGGTTTTTATGTTAAAATTTATAGTAATTAAATGAACTTGTAAAATTTATTATAAAATGATAATTCGATATCTCGAAAACGGTTAAGTTTAAATACGGGTGACGCATTAGTGTGGCATTAGTTCGCTAGTATTGAAGTTACGAAAAAAAATTACTTACAAAAAGTGAAGGCAGTCTTGAGATTCACATTTTTAAATTAGTCCCAAATATTCAGGAACGCAGTGCCAGACCAAAGTTATAATTTTTTAAACGAAGTACTATATTTTTTTTGTATATATATTGTATATTGTTGACTTTTTCAATTCGTCCAATATAGGGTTTGCTACCTCTATTCCAGGAGTTTCATAACTTATGACCATTTTTATGTCAAAATCAATGCATATTTAGCGCCATGGATATAAAGAGAGAGAGAAATTATTTGTATTTTTTTTCCGCTACTAGAAGTATTCTACTTTCCTCTATTTTAAAATTTCTCGAAAAAATCTAAATTAATATACAGTATAAGTCAAAACTAGATTTTATTTTAAACTGTAAAGTTAGCGGTGGTGACAGACAGTTATATTGTTGAGTATCAGACGGTGTATTAATTTACAAAGTTACACTAACTACATGAATACATTTCAAAATGAACTTTCTCATTGAGCAATTAACAGACATGGTTTGGGTATTGGGAGAATCTATGAAGAATAGTTTACTTGCAACATCTGTTTATAAATTAAAAATGTAATTTTTTATAATTATGTTAAATTTTTATTATTAAATTTCCATCCAAATTACATAAAAAACATTGGATGTTCTGTTTAAAAAAAAAAGAGAAAATATTTGTTCCGAGTTTTGACTCATCCTCTATATTATTTTTTTATTTTTTCGAGTACTTTTGAAGTAAAATAAGTACCAAAACTAGTAGCGGAGAAAAAATTACGAATAATTTCTCTCTCTTCATATACAGGGCGCTAAATATACATTGATTTTGACATAAAAATGGTCATAACTTTTAAAACATCCGGAATAGAGTTAGCTAACCCTATATTGGCCGACTTGAAAAAGCAAGCAGAATTCACATATGCAATAAAAAAATATAGTATTCCCATTTAAAAAAAAATACCTTGGTCTGGTACTGCGTTTCTGCACACCCTGTATATTTGGGACTAATTTTAAAATGTAAATCTCAAGACTGCCTACACTTTTTCTGAATACTTTTTTTTTCGTAACTTCAATAATAGCGGACTATCACTCTATATGTGTTGTTTTGTACTCTATTTTCAAAGAATTTACAGAAGAACATTTTAAAAAAAGTGACTTTACATCGTTATGATTTTTTGGCAAATCCTCTCTACTTAATTTTTTTAATGTAATAGGTTATGAAAAACCTTACAACTTTTATATTCTCTAGCGGTCTTATTTTACGACATAATTGACAGTTTCCATACATATTAGCTATAGTCATGGTGAAAGTATACTTGGGCAAGACGTATTTATGATTATATTAAGGAACTATTTCTTATATGCTTTTTTCTCTTAACAGAAAAACTTAAACTCTTACGTCAAAATTTGCAACATATCGACTGCACAAACAGAACGAATGCAGGAATAGAAAGAACATTTGTTTATTATTTCATGTAATATCACACACAGTTTTTACCAATGATAGTAGTTGTTTACAAATGGTTTCTTTTTTAAATAATATTCTCTATGTGAAAAAGCTCAAGAAAAGAAAGCAATTGGATAGAACCTTCTTTAATTATTATAATACCTTAATAAATTTACTTTAAAGAGTTTTACATTTTTTCTAATCTATAGTATGTCAAAATATACGGAATAAAGATGTTAACCTGTCATTTAATAGTTAAGGTCCTAGTTGTAATCACACCACTGGTATTGTTTTGTTAATAATGATCTTCTTGTTTCTTTTAATAATCAGGTTTCCAAAGGTATCATTCATTTCGGCTATATCCACTATATAAAATGAACCCTCCTTAAACACTACGGCACTGTGTGTTCTATAAAGTCTTGATTATGACTTGCCGATACACTAGTATTTAAACAGTGTGAAAGGCTAGTTATGCATTTTTTCTATGTCCAGCGGCACGTTAACGACCCAGATAATTATATATTTTGTTTTTCTGATCTCAAAATGCATGTGGTGAATGGCCAGTTCTAAGAGCCGTCTTTTAAAGTACTCTTAAGATTATTTGTGAATGAGAATTATTGGTAAATTTCAAGGAACTAAATTAAAATTAATTTTAATACAGTTTGCATGCCTAAAAAAGTACAAAAAAAAACGGTTTTATAATATTAGGTTGTATTTATCCAAATAAATTAATAAAGAAATATTTATGAAATTTGCTGGGTCACAATAAAATGAATTGATTTTTAATAGGCCTATGTAGATGGTTTGTGCTCACGATTTTTTTCTCGATGGGAGTTTCTTTCAAATGTAGTACATTTCTAGAAAATTTGATAAATCTAACCATTTTCGAAATATTTAGGTCTAAACATTGCTCCCTCCAAATAATTAAAATTAGACTAACCCATATTTTTGTACTTTATTGAGAACAATACTGCTGTTACAGTAGTGTCTTTATGGATTATTATGACAAACTGTATATTTTTTGAAAAATTGGAACTTAAAACCCCTTTACCTTGTTGCACTTGGACATAGGAAAATAGTTTTAAATAAAAATAATATCGTATTTAATTGTGAAACAAATATTTTTTACATTCTTTAATCAATGAAGTTCAGTCAGTTTGTGGAAAGTTATAGAGATTGTTATTATCGGCAGTAGTTTTTCATACAAATCAAGATAAATTAAATACTTTAATTTATGGAGAGTTTTCAAAAAACGTTACAGGAGCTGATGTGCGTTTATACGGAGTACGTTTTCCACACAGGCCTTTGCCTATTAAACTTTTAAAAAAGCACATACAACACAACGGAGCAGAGCCGCAATCGATGAAAATGGTGCTGTTGTTTTACAAATGGTCGAAAATAATCCTTATTTATCACTAAGCCAATTAAATGAGGTAACTAATTTTTCTGTTTCTAGTTATCAGAGGATATTAAAAAAACAATTTTTTTTCGTAAAACATTCATCTACTGCATCACTTGAGACCTGGAATTAGCGAGCAGGGGCCCAACTTTTAAGCACAATTTTTCTTTATTTTAGATGAAATTCCAAATTATTTAGAACAAATTATGTGCAACGATGAATCCAGGTTCCTCAATAATGGAGTAGTAACCAGATATAACTGTCGTTAGTTTTCTCAAAAGAACCTTAAGTGAATGAGACTAAGCAGATTCCAGAGAGTACTGTTTTCATGAAAGTACAAAAATATACGTAGTACGTTTTTATATTTGGAAAAAGCAATGCGTAGGACTTACATATTTAGAAAATAATTAGATTTATCTAATTAGTTCATAGAACAAAATCAGCTTAATAATGGACTTTCACTAAATCAATTTATAATTAAAATAGAAGCTTTCTTAGTGCTCTGCAAACTGTATTTTACAGAATTAAAATATTTCGATTTGTACAATTTAATATTTTTCTTGTCTGTATATCCTACCATTTTCTTATAGTATTTCTCCCCTTCTTTAAAATTTCTAATTCTTCTCGTTTTGCTAAATTTTTATTTCCAAAATTTACTATCACTTGCTCTTTTGCTATTTATCACAACTAATTACAAAACTAATTCTTTATTTCTTAATAAGAACATTTTCGTTTGTATTTTTTATTCTTGAAATTTAATTATCGTACTTTCTTGAATATCTACTTTTTCATCAATTTCTTGAATATATATATCATTTTCTTTTGTAAATTACTTACATTTATTCTCATATTTTTTTATTTAGTAAACAAATTTCATATTCATTTTTTTCCTCCTTTAAATTCATAATTTCTCGATTTTCAAGAATTTTTTTATTTTTCTCAAATTTTTTTGTAAAGTTTTTTATATTATACACAAAAAATCTTCTATTCTCTTTTCCTATTTAGATTCATTTCTTCTTGCTCTTTCTTTTTGATATTCAATTATTTTTATATATTTTATATTCGCAAAAAAACTTTTAAATAAAAATAAAAAAAAAGAATTCGTAATAATTATGCGCTGTGAGAGCCTTGATTGGTTATTCTTACGAAATAATTTGTATAGTATAGTAATAATTGTTTATTTCCGTAAATGTTATTGATGTTACTAACAAATCTTCGATATAAATGAATTCTTTAACAAGTAGTTGAAGGACAAATCCGAGAATTTAATTTTTATTCTTAATTGCGGTGTACTAAATCCATTAACTGTAATACTTTCGACCTTAGTTGTAACTACCACGCATTATTGGAATATTTTCTTATTAACTTTATATCCTGTTTAATCGAATTTTCATGATATGAGACGAAGCAAACTAAATCTTCATTGTTGAAGATGTTAAACTTTTGATTAATTTTATTTAATTTATTCAATTCAATTACGTTACAATATGACATACAATGTTATATAAAAAAACATTATTTATATTACAAAAGTTTCAGAAATGCACCTAAGTACATGTACCTGTATGTGCAACGTCATCTTTATTGTAAAATCAATGTTCAATATTTTAATAAATGTTGAAATTTCAACACAATAACAGAAAATAATAACAATAACAACAACTTAACCAACTGATAATATTAAGCTACAAAAATTCCAATAGATTCCTGTCATTTTCATACACATGACGCTTAGTTAATTTAGAGAACTGTGAATAACTGTTAATTGTTTTTATTACTATGGGTAAGCTATTAAATATTTTCTGTGCAATCTAACACATATCTTTGATTTCTATTCTTATTCCTGAAAGGCACCGTCAAATTTAAATTTAAAATTTGCCTCGTTTTATGAGTATGACATAAGGGGATTTTGAAGATGTATAAACAAGAACCATGAAAATATAACATTCTAATATTAAGTATAACAGGAACCATGAAAATATAACATTCTAACATTTCCGTAGAATAAAGTCGATTTCTGAAAAAAAATAACTTTTTGAATGTAATTTTGAATTAAATCCAACGGCCTCAGGGCACTGGCTGATAATCGACCCCAAATAACAATACCGTATTTAAGAATAGATTCAGTTAGCACTTTGTAAATCATTCACTTGGACAATCCATTTTAAATTTTTATCGATTATATACACCAGATATTTCGTTGACATACATTCCCTAATCTCAAATGTACTATTTGGAATTTTTAAAGAAGAAAACTGTGGTCTATTCGCGATTGTTAGTGAAAATGCAATATAAATTGTATTATTTATTTATCATAGCATGTTATTATCAAACCAATTTTTCACTTTACTTAAACCATTTTCAACTCTTATTTTAACCTTCTCCAAGGTTTTATCACTGAAGACCAACACAGTATCATCAGCATATGAGATGATGTTTCCACCAACATCATAATTGAGTAAAGAGTCTAGGTAAATTATAAATAACAATGGCTCAAGTACCGTTCCCTGAGGAACGCCAATTTTAATGTCATCAGGCTCACTATATACGTCTCTTATTTTTTACTTGTTGTTTTCTTTCAAATAAATCATTTTGAAATAGTTGTAAGGTGACACCCCTTATGCCGTAGTTAGAAAGAACCTCTGTGGAATCGTGTCATATGCCTTAGCTAAATCAATAAACAGACCAGTGCATTTATTTCCATTGTCTAAACTAATTTTTAAATTATTTTATAAACATAGCGTCAGTTGTATTGACATTTTTTATAAAGCCAAATTGAGTTTATTAAATATTTTATTAATATTAAAGTAGTCATATAATCTAGTTTTAACAGAATTTTACAAATGTATTTATTTATCAAGCTAATTGATCTGTAATTATCTATATTTTCTTTATTACCAGCTTTAAAAAGGGTATTACAATTGACTCTTTAAATTCACTAGGAATGAAACCAATTGTAAAAATCAAATTGAATATACAATGTTTTAAAGGTTCAAGAATATATAAATGACATGATTTGATTAATTTAAAATTTATCCCATCATAACCAGATGAACTTGAATTATTTAAATTATTTATAATTATAATTAATTCAGAAAAATGGAATAGATCAAATTGGCATGATTATCAAAATGGTATATTAATGCAAGAAGTTGTATGGATATTCGACCGACAACATTTGACTACTTAAATTTTAAAAGTCGAGTATAACAATAAAAATTTTCGTTATCGTTAGTTAAGAAGGGATGTGCAACTTTTTCAATTAACTCTGTTATTAACAATAAATATATAATATGGAATACACTCAAATTGCAATTAAAATAAGAGGAAACTTAAAAAGAAACATACGAAAAGGTATGAAATATCTAACATAAAAACACTAATAACATAAAGCATAAAAATCTTAATGAAAATGGTCATTGGTTTGTAAAACAAATTTAGAAAAATTGTTTTTTTTTTCAGTAATTTAAAAAATATTTTTGTGAAGTGTATGGTTAATGAATTATTGAATTTTTAAAGTATCTAAAAACAGTTTGCTCGCAATTCGTATACTCCTAAGTACTTCCGATAACATCTTTGTATCGGGGGGCTGGTTATTATAAAATATTGGTATAATTTTTTTTATTAAAGGATGAACAATGTTTTTTATGATAAAATCAATAATTTTTTCACAATATACGAATGTTTTGTATATATAAATTAGAATTTAATTAAAATAAGATTCTAAATATACTAAAGCTTCATTTATTACAAGCATATTATGAATAATTTACAGCCCCACTGGTAGTGGGTTGTGATTATGATTATGTGTTTATTGCTTTATTAATGTTATATGTCAATAGTTTTCACATGAAATAATCTAGTTTAAGTCCAGTGGTTTGTATTTGACAACCTGCTATACTAATTATGTTCTAAGTTTTTTTATTAATAGAGAAATTCGAAGTATTAGCCATCATATTTTCACACTAAGGGTTTAAGTTTCACAGAAGTTAAGGGTGAGCTGGATTCTGCGTTAAGCTGCTAAAAGTCCACAAATTGTTTCGAGTGTCTATTGATTAAAATTTATGGAGATAGCTAACACTGTGGGGCTTTGAAAAAAGAGCGAATATATCATATTAAAAGAAATTTTGGATATGAAAAAGCTTACCGCAAGATGGATTCCGCGACTACTCATATCGGAGTAAAAACTCATTCGTATGAATGTTGCTATTGAAAGGCTTTTATGCCAATTCATAACTATGGATGAGACTTTGGCTCACCATAACACACCATAGACAGGACAGCAATAAATACAATGGAAGGCGAAAAGCGAATCAAAGAAAGCGAAAAGGGTTCCTTCGGTCAAATTTATCACGATGGTATTTTGGAATGCAAAAGACATTATTAATTTTCCTTAAATTTCTGGAAACAAAGCGATGATTACACACCATATTTGGCCATATCGAAGTTTCAGTAGGCAAAAATTATGCGTTCGATTTGAAAATTAATGCCAGCCCAAAAGCTTATTTTAAAGAGCTGGACCAATCGGTCTAAAGGAGCCACATAAAGGCCCTTGAATTTCATTGGACGAAGGTATTGAGCAACGAAGAGACTATGTCGAAAAATTAAAGGGCTTTGGATTCGTCTTTTGTTTTTTTTTCTCCTTCTTTTAGACAGGAAATTATTAATACCATCATCGTACATAACACGGTAGTGTAATAGAAACAATACATAATAACTACATTAAAATGCAATTTCAAATGTTAACTATTATTTTACCTTTGGTGTATAAACATTTAAATACAAACAGTCTTCATCCCCTGAGATTGTTTTCGACCTCCTGTAAACATCTCGTTGAGGACACTCGGCATGAACTTCTGTGGCGTTCTTTTCGCCATTCCAAGGGTCATTGGGAAGTGGCGCCTGCAAATAAAATATTTTTATTAATAATAATATGTTCAATAAAACATAATATAATTGCTGGGGAAATGAAATATGTAAACAAAAAGAAAATGGGGGAAATAAGTCCTTTAGTCTCACAGTCTATAAGATTTTATTGGTCAGAAAAAAAACAACTTCCGGTTTCGGTACCTTTTGTTAACGCAAACTCACACATCGCAACAACAACAAATCATTTAATGAAATATGTGACACCCTATCTGTATAATCTACCGTTGTGATCGATATGAGATTTTAATAAGTCTAAGCGTACGAGGTTAGCAGTGAATATTAATTAATATACTAGTAATTGGATGTATATGGTTACAACATCGCATGTTATTTATGCTATTATTTATGCTTTTCTGAAATAATGAAAAACCTTACTCTCCTGTGGTTATGGTGACAGTAAATCTTCATGCTAATATTAATTCATATAATTTTATTAATTTACTCTTTATGCGATTATACAGTTATTTCATTTCAAAACCAGCCAGTAGAAATAACTTTAGAATTTACGTAAAGGATCCCGATGAGAAATAACTTTCCATGAGGTTATTTTGAAAATCAGATATTTTTTATATTTCGACCACTTGATCAAAATTACCATTGCCGCGATTTTATATCATCAACCTTTTAGGTAATATTGGGTGTTGAATAAGAACTTTTTTTATTGGCCTCAATCCATTTGAATCCTCTCCAATTTAAGACGATCAAGGTTTTCGACAATTATCAATATCCAATAGCCATCTTCTTGAATATGTGATAACTTTTTTTACAAAATATTTTTTAAATATATACAGGGTGATAAATCAGATTTTCAATGTAAAAAAAAATTGTATTTTAGTTTAAAATGTTTAATAGAAAACGGTTCCTGATTATTATCCTGTGGATAAAAATATTAAATTCCTTGCAATATCTGGATGCAGGGTTATCAAATTAGACAAAAATATTTTGTCACATATATATTCAATTATAAAAACATTTTAGTTACTTTTTTAAAACTTGCTACGTTGTTTTTGCCTTATTTGTAGACAAAATAACAAGCCAATATACAGGATGTATCTCTTACCTAAACTTAGGTTGTACCCATGTATTCAAGATTCTATGCAATGTTATTATTATATCATAAAATATTTCAAACTTGTTTTCTTTTTAAATCGTTTGTATTTACTTTGAGATTTGTGAGTTATAAGAACTAGTTTGAGCAAGTCTTTTATTTTTTGCACTACGATTGACATAATATTCGAAAAATGGCTATTTTGACTATTATAATATATGTCCTCTTAATTCAGCTTTTTGATTTGTAACATATTTACTTTCCGAAACGAGCAATTAAAATATTTATCAAGTAAATCCCGTTAGCCACTTTTTAAGACACACTGTACATTATATCTAAACGTTCACGTCTCAGATCAAACGTTTTGATTTTCCCATTATATTGATATGTATAAAAACCAAACGAATTTAAAAGGGATAATGTATTATGTTTTTGAAATATTTTAGTACATTATTGAAAAATATGACCTAAAAATAAAACAAATTATAATATTTTAAATTACGCAAAAAGTTTTAAAGAAGTAACTAAAGTGGAATGTTTTTTATAATTGAATACATACGTGACAAAATATTTTTGTTTAATTTGATTACCATGTATCCAAAAATTAAAAGGACCTTCATATTTTGAAAAAGAATGGCTTTATATAGAACATACAAAAAAAATTAAAAAAATTCACGAGCCTTTTTTTTCAAAACAATATAGACAAGAATGTGATTTATCTTATCTATAAATAATCTAATTTATCACCCTGTATATAGTTAATGCTATCGGATATTAATAATTGTAAAAAACCCAAGTTATTCTTAAATTGGCACAATACGAGAGGGTTAAAATGGATTTAGTCCAGGTTCATATTCAACGGCCTGTATTATCTAAACGGTTGATGATAGAAAATCGCGGCAATGGTAACTTTTGATATCTGAATTTCAAAAGAATCTCACGGAAAGCCGTTTCTTATAAGATCAGCGTTGATTCCTTTAAGAAAAACAAAAATTTTATATCAAAGGTAACATTTTCCTAACATACCCTCTTCATTTCTCTCCCATCAATAACGTTAAACAATACAATTAAATAACTAAACTATATATAGAAAGTATAATACATCATTGAAATCATAATTTTATGTGTAATTCAGCAGTATGTTGCTTTTTGCTTTACTTTTGATTTTAGGGCCCTCTAACCGAAACAGAAACTGTTCCAAAGTATGACACTTGCTTTGAAAGATTATTTTACCAATAATTCACAACGTAGAATAAATTTGTTGTTTAGTTGATTGCGATTAAAATTATATAGATTTAATATTAATTTTAATGTCAGCAATTATATTTTGTTATTTTATGCATTGAGTTATTAAAAAAATTAGCTTCCAAATGAAGTGTCACATTTTGGAATAAGTAACAGTCTCTCAAAGGGGCATGTAATAAGTTGAAATATTTTTTTGAAAAATATTTTAAAACAGAATTTTTCTAATGCTCAAATTACTATGTAAAGTTTTTAATGCAAATGTGTATTTACACGCTTTTACTTTTTAGTATGTTACCCTTTAACTCGATATTGTTAGATTATATAAAAAAAATAAAAAAAATAGTTTTATCATTTTTGACTGGTTCTAATTTTAATTTGATTACCTGAAATCTTAATTCTCCCACGGGTGGTTTCGCGAACGGGATTCCTTGAAAACCACTAAATTTTCTATTGTTCCTAGTAGTTAAATATGCACCATTTAAAGTACCATCACTTATTTTCACTTCAGGTAATTCCCCACAAAACACGCTAATTACTAAAACACAGAAAGTCCAGCAAACTGTCCAGGTGTGATTCATTTTGTATATAAACTTGTTTTAACCAAGACTAGTTAATTAAAAATATTTTATATGGAATATTTGATAGTAAATAGTGGGGGTCTTTGTATAATATTATAGTACAGTAAAATTGAGCCTAATAAGCGTGAATCACTATAATAAATAATATGGTATGTGAGTAGATATAGAAAAACTTTATCAATTTGAATTCTTTTTGAAATATTACACCAGTGTTAATTAAATGATAGGTGCACTGAATTCTTTTTAAATTTTTATAGTCCTTATAAGTTTGTGTGTTACGATTTCTATTTCTTCAACTAATTATATTCGCATTAACAGTAATATAATTAAAATTATTTTTTTTTCCTTTTTTAATCCTGCCGCTTATTTTTTTCATTTACTTAAAATTTTCTTTTTGTTTTTTTTAAGTCTTCGATATTACTTGCTTCTATTCTATTAGTACCTACTTGTTATTTTTATCTGAAAATTCTACCTTTTCTGACTAATTGCCTTAATAAAACTCATTTTTGTCATTATGTCTCATTCTTAGTAAAAATATTTAACCCTATTAATATTAGAAACTTTAATTTTTGATATTTCAATTTTAACTGTATTAGTAGAGTTCTCTTTTTTTATCTGTGGTATGTTTTTCTAATCTTCTTGGGTACGTATTATTCTTGAATAATAATATATAAAAAAATTTCCAGAATAATTACTATATTGCGCCATTTTAATTATTTTCCAAATCACTTTATGAGTGATGAATGATAATAATAATAATAATAATAATAATAATAATAATAATAATAATAATGGTAGTCACTTACCTTAGAGATATAAATATTTTTATATTTTTTCCACTCTACTGTAGGGATCAAGCAGCTTCCATTTTGTTTTCTTACTTAAATATATGTGTTGCTTAATATGGTTTTTTAATTGGTCTTTTTTCTTTAAATGTAGCTTTTTTTAAATGAGGCTCAGATTATGTTGGGAAGATTGATTTTTTCATATATATTTTTTATAAGAAAAAAACTTCATTCATTCATATACATATATTTTTTAAATAAATAAATTCAAAATTATTTCTTATTCTTATTATCTCTATTTAGAATAAATTTAAACTATCAACCAGCTTTAAGCTACAAAGTAACTCTTACCTCGATATTAAATAAGTTATTTATTAAGATTAAATTCATTGTTTCAACTCTTACTTTGTGGAAACTATCCCTAATAAATATGAAAAGATAAATTATATTTATCTGAATTTCCACAGTATTACAAGGATTTTTAAGTTATATTGAATCGATCTAGAAAATGCTATATGTCAAAATAGCGAAACCTAGGTCTATTCAATATAACTTAAAAAGCCCTGTAATACTATAGAAATTCAGATGTTATTTTTTCATATTTATTTATTATGAATTAAAGATACTACGATTGTTAATTATTCCACGCTTTTTAATAAATAAATATCTTTAACTACCCTATAAGTATAGAACATGCATTATTAAATTTAAAATGTATTTCGTATAAATCTACCATGTACATATTAAATTATTGAATAATATTTACTCCGTTTAAGTTGGTACTACTTGGTTACATTAAATTACTCGTATTTCTTATCCGATTAAATTTTGTGGAGCATGATTGATGATTTCATGCAAAGTTTTAATCAGTTAATCATGTATTAAAAAGTTAAAGATGTATTTTGATAAACTTGTTCATTATGGTTTTTTTATATTCTTGTAGATAATTAAACATTACTAACCTTTGTACATTTTTACAGGTTATCCAGCAGTAGTTAGTTTGAATAAATTTGTTCTGTTATGGCTTTTCTCCAACATTAGCTTTAATAAATATGAGTACATTCCGGTGGTAGATTCCCACATACATATAATTCAATACAACAAACTTCTAATTTTGCCTTCAAATGAGCTATAATAAATTCCATTCAAAAGATGAATGCTACATAACGATATTACAATATATGTATAATATATTATGTCTTATAATAGTTAAAAAATCTTTAGTATTTATCACCGTTTGTTTACTCAAAACTTGTTTACTTCCGCTCTTTTCGAACTTATTTGGTATCTGTTAATCTGAAATTATTTGATTAATTTTATTATTGTTTTTGACTAAAATTCCAAGTTTGTTCAATCTAACGTTACAAATAGATTCTATAATTTTGATCAAATTTATTATATCGAATTTAATTATTTTAGCAGTTATAAAAATCGTTAAATTAAAAATATTTGCATACTTTTCATTTTCTGTTATCTGAAACTCATATACAGTGGTAGTAAAATTGTTTGTTTTATTTAACTTACGTTTGATTATAGTTTCCGCACATTATTTTATTATATTATATATAATTTTCTTTTGTATTTTATTGAACATGGGTATGATAAATATCATTACAAGTTATATTGTCACGGAATTAATAGGAGATTTTAGGGGCTCCAATTGTAACAGTATTAATTTCGAAAATGAAATTTGGATTATGAATGAATATAATTCTAATTTATTTAGTTAATGAAATAAGAAAAAAATTAATTGAGCAGTTAATATTAATGAATTATAAACAAAAACAAATATATAACAAATGGTTCTCAGAGTGGGTTTATAGAAGTTAGTACAATAAATAATTAAATTTTTATCCTCAAAAGTATTTAAAATTAATTACTAGTTTTTATATTCCGAATATTATTAAAATATTTTACTAAATTAGCATGCCGAATTTATACATATATACTATGATATGGACTCAAAATTTCTTTTCGCAGTTACTTACTTATATTAATATAAAATCTATATTTTATAGTCTTTCTAACTGAAAAATACAATTTATAATAATTTAATTTTGCAAAGAATTTTTATAAATATTGAGTAATTGTTCCATGACTATCTGTGATATTTTTTTTCCATTATATTTGCTATTAACTATATCAAATTATCATTATGATCATATAATTTACATGGGTTTACTTTTTTAATATTACATTTATTTCACAATATTGGAGAAAAGGTTCATAAGAACGATACTGCAACCAAACATAACCACCGAAGGCGAATAAAGACCAGAGAAAATCATAGAAATTGAACAAGAACTAAATGGAGAGAACGTAGTAAAAAAGATTAAAGCTGAGCGTTTAGAATCGATAGGCCAAATAATAATGACAAGACCACCAATAAAAAATAAACAAAATAAACAAAAAAATTAATTGAGCACTTATGTTATCAAGAAGCAGAGGAAGACCAAAAAAAAAAGATGGAAAAGCGACGTGGAGGAAGATATAATATCAATGGAAGTAAGGTACTGAAAGATGAAATGTAGAAATACAATAGAATGAAAAAATATTATTAGCGTAGCTAAAACACACCCTCAAGTTTAAACAGATAATAACAACTTAAATAAATGGATGCCATAATCCCTAAAGATGATGATGCTTCTTTTTTTCTAAACTTTATTTACAATAAAAAATTATTTGACATTTTGATTTACATAAACTATTTTAATTTTTTGTTACTAGCCTTATGAGCTTTTCGAAAATAATCGAAATATTTTCTTCTAATTTGATATTGTTTATATAACATTTAATTATACTGTTTTATAATTTATAATATTTTCCATATTTATTAAATCATCATAATGGCTATCAAACTTTTTAAGTGTATAGTAATATTATACATATATAGGTAGCGAAAAATTAAGTAATCAGGCTAATGAATAGATATTTGATAATAAAATACCCATTTATATGCAGTGATATTGGTCTACGATGTGATCAAAATTAACAATTATTGCGTGGTAGTTTTGCACGCATTCAGGACGTCATAAAATATTTGGACTAACACAATTTTAAATGTATTCAGCAAAACCTCTGTAATTAGCTTATACCGCTAATGCAATTAGCACATTGTTTTATTTTTCTTATATTGCGCCTGCCTGAATAACACCGTTACATGAAATTAAAGTAATGTACCTACTATCCGTCAAGAATATTTGAAATTGCGAGATGCGCAGTGACTTAAAGGAGGAGTGATGCCACAAAGTAGATGCAGGCGAACAATTTCTAGGACCAGAGTGAATTGTTAATCTATGTAGCCATATTTTGTAAAATGTTCAAATTTTAAGTAAGGATAATTGTGTACAAACTTAATCTCGAGCAGATCAGCATTTATTTTTAACTGTCATTGAAAAAACTTCATTGGGAATTACTGTTTAATGAAAATTATAATATGCTGCCAATCTGGTGAGAACTTTCTAAAAAGGGATTATTATCCTTATCTTTATAAAGCAATTAAACAGTACCTGTTTAATCCGTTGGTATTAAAATATTTTGTGGGTTATTACACATATATAATTGTTGTATATTCTTGGAACGGTCAGTGGAAAGTACAGTGTTATTATAATGTTCAAAAGTATTTAAAACAGCTAGAACCTATTTTAACCATAAAAATCATATTATTTTAATAATAAAATTATTTACATTAGTTAAATATTTGCTATTTGGGGGTCAGGAAAAATCATATTTTTCCCAGTGTTCATAATCGTCAGTTGTTTGTTATTCAGATTCAAATACAGGGAATCATTTTTTTGGATGCGTATAATAGAATATTTTTTTATGTTATTGTAACTGAATAATTTAATATAATGTAAAATTTATTATTGTTCGATGCAAGACACTTTTATCGAAGATATAATGCTAGTTTCCAAGATTTCTTGTTGCGTTGTCTAGGTGGTGTGAATCCGGAAACAAGACCATCATCAATTTGTCGTTCTTCTCTCGCAATTTTTTTAACACTAGATAAACTTACACCTACAAATGAAAAAGTTTCTAATGAAATAATTTAAAAAAAAAATTTAAATAAAAATCTCTTTTAAAATCAGTCATAGAAATGTACATATTATTACTATTTATTATATTGACCTGTTAAGGCTGCAATTCGCTCTTGTACTTTTTGTAAGTCTATGGTCAATATTCAATTTTCTGCTTCTTTTTGGGAACATTTCAAAACTATATATATAATTTTTCGGACTTGTGTTCCTAAAATTTTATTTTTCACTTTTGTGGTAATTGTCAATACGGCAACATTGCTATACCTCTTGTCATTTTCAACCCTCCATATTACGAAGTGAACATTTCAAAGAATTTCACTCGAATGATCAATGTCACCATTTATTTTGTTTCGGTTACTGCGCACCCTTAAATCGTGGTTTCAGATATTCTTGACGGATAGTACTGTCCAACAAGAATAGAAATGCCTCGAAATTGGGCACAATGAATGAAACACAATTAAAACTCGATAGCTATGTGCTGAGAATTGAAGAGTGTATTTCAAATTATTTAACAAATTAGTTGTAGCAAAATAAACTACCTAATACCAAAATAAAATGTAACAGTACAAAATAAACCAGAGCTGTATTGATACAAAGTATCAATTGTAATTTTATTGCATTCAATAATAAACTTTAAACTTTTTAGAATAATTAGGATTTTACCTGCTGTGAATGGGAAAAGATTTGCCAAATAATTTGAAATACACTTTACGAAATGCACGTATAATACAAAAACAAAAAATGAGCTACGGCGTGTTATCGTCAAATTTGTCTACTAGCAACTTGATATCAAAGGCATTCTTACTCTTGATGGAAGCCTGATTTTTCTATTAACGAAACATGAACAATCCTTAATTTTAGTACTATTCCCGAGCATTTTGTGATGTCAAAGTAACATAAAAAATTTATGAACTTGTACGATATTTTGCAAGCTTGATCTCTAAAATTTTGTTTTCAAATTGTTTTCCATATTTTTTCAAATGAAACAAAATACTAACTTTTAAAATTCATAACTTTACATAACAAAATCAACATAATTAACATAAGGTTTAGTAAATCCTTTGGAAACCTGTAGCAGCGCTGATATTAAAATTCAGAGAAATATTTAGGTATTTGAAACTTTTGGAAAATCAATGAAAACTGAATGTAGTTATTATAAATATAAAAAGAAAGTATACCTACCTGAATTTCCACCGTATATTATTTGTTATGGATAATTTCTACAAAGTAAGGGTTGAAACAATTCCATTTATATGAAAATTCGATATTTTATTATTATTAAATTAACTGAACTATTTTGACATTGACCTTATCTATATAATCAGTTTTTTAAATTTGGTAAACGAATAAAAAGTTTCATTGATATCACAGAGATTTAAATGTTTAAAGTATTTAAAAATACTAAAAAAATATATACTCATTAAATATTTCAAGGTTTAAGTTTTGAAGATTACATTGAGATATACACATTCTCTGATATATCATTACATCATATTTGGACCATTCGTATTTTTTTATTAATAAACAAACATTAGCATACAAACCGGGGTCACAAAGATTTATGATAATAATGGATATGTATTGTAATCTTAGGTATATCGTTGGGAATGAAAATTAATTGTACAGCGGACAAGTAATAGTTTGTAATAATTCGCTTCAATAATAATAAGTTATAAAATCCTACTTTTAGTTTCGAATGATATTTTTTATCGAAATAAGTTGAATTATAGCTCAGATGGCATGTTATAAAGTTTAACTGTATAATCAAATTATTTTTTCCAACCACCCTAATAAAACACAATTATTTTATGTTCTTCATAGGATGGTGCGTTCACAAATACATACATTATTTTAATTTTATTAGAAATGTAAAATAAAATAAACTTATTTCAAAAATTTTCAATTTTCCAAAAAAAAATTTCATAATTCTTATGACAATTTTTTCGCTTTGTGGCATCAGATAATATATATCGTATGGTCCAAATGAAAGGAATAAATTCATTATTTCGTAAATCGGCGAGATTAGGGGAAAATTCTGAAACCCGTCCATTTTTATTTTTAAATGGGCGCTTCGTCAGATCAAATTTTTATTTTTGACATCATCTCTGTGAGCGTGATGACGTCATTAATAAAATTTTTAAAATACAACAATTGAAAGGGTCTTTTAAATATCTATTCACCCATATCAATAATGTCTAAGTATTATTGTCAAACGTAGTATTAATGATATTCGAACAAATTTCTTAATTTATTAAGTATTGTTATGATATATTTATTGATACCCAAAAATAAATTTGGTAAAGCCCGTCACTGACAATGAAAATATGTCTAAACTATTTTTTACCTGTTTTTTTAAAAAAAAACTAGTTAGTTACCTTATCAAAATTCCTTTATTGACATTCAACATAATTGTCATTGCCAAGTGGTTAATGATATTGTAGTAGACGAAATCAAACACTTTTGACTCTTTTATCAACATGAAGCTGACTGAAAAGGAAAGAATTGAAATTTGTATATTAATTGATTATGGAGATAAAACACGTACTCGTACCCAGAAAGAAGTATGTACGTTATTCGATAATAAATATCCCAATCGAGAACCAATTATACAATCCACAATAAGAAAAATTGAGAAAAAATTTACAGAAACGGGTCATGTAAAAGACCTCCCTTAAGGTAGTACAAAACAAATATCTGAAAACAAATATTTGAAAACAAATATCTGTAAACAAGAAACTAGATAATTTTGATATGCTGTGACCTTATGAGACGCCCTGTATATTACGAAATAATTTTAAAATGTGAAGCTTGACTCTATCTATAACTTTTATTTAAAACATTCTTTCTTGTATCTCACGATAACGGAGATATCAAACTTCAGAGTATAAGTTGAGCATCCTGTATATGTTATCATCCAATTGTTGATGGTTTAAAAGATATTTGAAATTTTCCCTTCTTGAATGAAATTGCCATGTATCTCAATAAAAAGCTCGAGAAAAAAATGTATATTGTTTCGGCCAACATTTTTTTTGAGTGTACACTTAAAAATGTACTATTCCAATAATAGTATCATGTAGAATTCGTTAACATTTATGAGGTAGAATTATTGCTTTTTCAAAGACTTTGTTTTACTCAAAATTTTGCTTTATTTTGAAAGTACGTCATTGGACAGTAATAAACAGAATATCAATTTCCCTATTATCTATAAAACTTGTTCATATTTTGTAGATTCTAACAATGTTTTACAAATCGCCCTTTATTAATATTTTTTCAGAAGAAAAATAATTTATCTTGCAAATAAAAATGTTTGTCCAATAAATTTTGGATTTATTTAAAGATAATAATTTATTCATAGCTACTTGCGTTGGTACTTGTGATTTTGTTTGCACACGACTTATTTTTAACGTAATGCCTTATACTATCCGCGAGTACGCAGAAATGTATTACATTTAAGGGTTTTGTGATGAAAATGCCGGAGCTGCTGCACGAGAATAAATATTATGAACGATTTTCTGGTCTCCAGACTACAGAGCGTTTCAACAGGTACATAGCTCATACATGGAAGGGCAGATCCAGGAAAACTTCAGAGAGTCGAAAGACCCACTAATTATGACAGCGAAGAAGAAGAACATAAACCCGAAACGGTTTTAGAGAATCTTGCAACAAGCATTCGCCATGTTTTAAAGCATTCTAGGATTCCCAGGTCAATAGTATACGGCATTTTAAGAAGAAACCAGTTGGATTCTTATCATGTGCAACGGGTTCAAGCACCTGATGATTTCGACAAAAGGCTGCAGTTTTGTAGAGAAATGCTACGTCGGGGAATAGGAAAGATCGACAATTTTTAAATAATATTTTATGAAGCGATGAATGCAGTTTTCGACAAAGGGGTATCTTTAATATGCATAAACCTAGAGCACTGGGCACATGTAAAACCTAGAATAATCAGAAATGACTACTTTCATTTTTCAGTTTGCGGTAAATATGTGGCCCAGAATCCTCAATGGCAGATTAATTAGTTCTTTTGAGCTGCCGTCGACATTAAATAGCGAGACCTAAAGACGATTTCTTCAAAACGTCAAACAATATGGCTGCAGTAGGATAGAGCTCCACTTCATTATCATAATAGGTAAGGCAATATTTAAATAGAGCCTACCGTAATAGGTGGATTGGAAGAGGAGGCTCGATTCATTGGCCACCGCTTTCTTCCGATTTTAATTCACGCGCATTTAGGTCAATTAAAAATAATTTTATTCGCCGATGTAGATTGTACACTAGAAGTCTCGTCAGGAATTTAGAGCATCTATTGTAATACCAATTAATATACGTAATAAAAAATTGAAAATCTTTTATTGGCTTTGTTATTTTTGATTAAGTAATAATAATAAATATATATAAATATAATAAAAAATATAGTAAGTAACATTTTTGCAAACAATTGGAAAAACTGTATGGATATAATATGTAATTAAGGAAATTCTCTATATGCATATGAGTACATTCAACCCTTAATAATAAGTGTAGATGAAAATAGTGATAGTGTCACAGAACTAAATTTAGAGTAAAGTAGAATCTATTCTAATCTTAGCCCTTTGACGCCGGATGTAAAACCCTTATTTTTAATAGTAATGTTATAGATTTTTTATTTTTTTATCGGTTAACAAAAACTACAGACCGTGTCTTAAATGTTGGGATACTAGGCATCTGTTAATAAAATATTTTCACAAGTAATACTGTATTTTGAATGGTACAAGGAAAAAACAATTTCTTGTCGTTAAGATGAGAGGTTTTTTCCGCATTTCTAACGACACCGTACGTTTGAAGTGGTCTACTTCAGTATCATAAGTTCTTTTGTGTACATCAGGATTGGCGTCAATGAGTCCATTTATAACTGCCAACCTTAATTTCTTAAGTGTAAGCGATTTTCCATCAGGTCTACTTTACAATATAATAAACGCTTTTACTAGTGACACATCCACAAAATACCAAAAGATAAGGTGCCACCATTTTTTCGATTTTCTGTCAACTTCATAAATTGACTTTAGCATATCCATTTTGTCTACAAAGACTATGTTAGCATTGTAATCCTTGACTAGTGTTGGACAAGCAATTTCTTCTATAGTGCCATCTTTTTTCTTCCTTGAAACTGTCGCAATATGTTCGGGGTTAAGATGATTACTTATAAATAAAACGCCCTTCCGTTTCATAAAAACATCTTTGCTAACCCGCCAAACTGACTTCCCTCCTGCTAATTAATTGTCCGATTGTATATCCGTTGGTGTATTCTTTCTTCCCAATCTTGCTGTTCCGAATGCGTAAATGAACTCTTCACGTAGGCTATTCGTTAGTTCCACAGAATTGAAGAAATTGTCAAAATAAACTTTATGACCTTTTCCAACCAATCTGCTAGTAAGGTCCTTTACAACTGGGGATCCTAAATTTTTTTCCATTGTATCAGCAACTTTTCCTGTATATATATCAAATTGGCATACAAATCCATATTCGTCTGCTCTGATCCAGACTTTATATCCCCTTTTTATAGGCTTTTACGGTAAATATTGTCGCAAAGAACTAAGCCCTTTGAATTTTATCATTGACTCATCGATTGCTTGATTTTCTGAGGGAGTATGCGAAGCAAAAGACGTTTGTTAAAGATGATTCAATAAAGGTCTAAGTTTATATAGTTTGTCGTAATCAGCTTCATTTCTTTTAGGTCGAAGAGAATTATCGTTCAAATGTAAGTTTTTTAACAGCCACACAAATCGATCTCTTGGCTTATAAGAACTAATATAGGCATCTCGAAGATCTGCCCGGAAAAGACCAATAGTCTCTCAGACTGGGAAGAGGCTGTATGCCCATTAGTAAGTTTATTTCTAAAAAAACCCGCATTTCTTCTGCATTGATGTTCGTCACCATCGCTATTTTAGACAGCATATAAATTGGTTTCAAAGACAATATAATCAATAAGTTCTTTTGTAAAAAGTTGAAGAAACACATCTATCGGGGTATCTATATTATCTGGTATATTTGGACGGAATGGTTCATTAAAACTTTTTTTATACGGTATACAATTTTGACAGTCTCTAATCCAAATCATATTTGAAAAAAAATATTTCTTTCTACGTATATCCAATGGAATTTCATCGTCACTCTCATCTGCTTCGATTATATTTGCCTCTGACATGTCCTCAACTTAATTTTAGTCTGAAACGTACTCTTCAACGGTAAGTGGTAGAGACTCAATATCAAAAACATGTTTATCCAGATTTGTTGTTCATTAATCTGGTTCTTCATTGCCATCCGAGCAGTCATCAATATCTGAATCCATATCAGAAGGAATATCTTCAATAATAGTAAATATTACTTTGTGTGTCATACGTTCCAAATCAGCAATCGAATATTTCTTTTTGTCTGTGAAAAAAGAAACATACATTTGCCTTGTATCCCAGCATAGTGACCACCAAAATAAAAAGGTGAAAAATTTATTAAATTTATATAGAAATATTTAGGACTCAAAACATAAACAAATATCTAGTCGGTATACATCATATCTTTTTAAAAAATTTACCTGCCACTTTATTGGACCAAAAAATCATAAATATTACACCACAATCAACCACGTACTCGAACACTGTAAACATACATAAAATGTCGCCAACGTCCACCTAAACATAAATTGAAGTGGGAGTTGTTGAAGGGAATCTGGGTTGTCCAGACAACTATATTTTTAAGCCGACCTACACAATGGGGTTTAATTAGATACTTGATTTATTTCATTATAGACAACAATATGGTTCCATCTATACTACACTTTATGCCTTAATTAATTTATTTCAATGCTATATACAAAACAAACATCCAAATAATCTCTTAAAAATGCAATTTTTACGATGAACTTGTTTAATTAATTAAATACATATGTATTATTTACGATTGAGGATATTGTTATCTAGTACAATAAGTTTACGTAAAATAATAAATCAATTGCCAATTTCAAAAATTTTATTTTGAAAAGGTACTCTGATTATTTTTATTAATTACAATTACCGCAAGTTTCAAATCTATACTTGAATTTTTTTATTTTTTTTTTAGATTTCTTAATATTTTAACTAACGAGAAATTGCATGTTTCTAGTTTCTAAAACCTGTGTGTATGTAAGATACACTATTTTTGTCTATTTAATTTTGAAATATTAGATATGGTTGGGATAAAGTGGTATGTCTTACACGTTCACCGAGAGAAATTTCTTTTAAGTTGACTTTTCAAGAACAACATAACATTGGAGATAAGGAGAGACCAATAATTGTTAGTGGCTAAATGGTTTCTGCATATTTTACGCCTCGAAATCGTTCTAGACGCGTTTGTATTGTAGAATAATCATTCAAAATATTGCCAGGTTTATATTTAGGTCAAAATGATAGGTATCAGCGATTATTTACTTTTTTTTACTTTTAAAAGACTCATGAAAAAATAGTGAATTATGTCACCACTATCTGATGACATCGTAATAAAACTGCTGCACCCACAGTTTACCCGATGCGATGTTTCTTGGAGAACAATTAGCCGGCGAGCGTCAGTTAGAATTTTTCATCTGTATTAAATAGTTGTACTAGTTAAGTTTTTGCATCTTGTAGAAATAAATAAAAATAAGTTTCGTTTTTAAAAACGTTCTACAATTACTTTGAAAGTTAATTGGCGCAGTCAGTAGGATATTCGGGATTGATTTGTATCGAACAGATCAATTATCGTATCTACGACTAACCGGATATCGAACCTTAGCAATCATTTTACTGTAACTGGTGGTCACCACTTGAGAATAAGATTTGGGAACTGGATCGACATTATCCATTTCTGCGAGGACGACAAGCTTCGAAGAAGACAAAAATCGCCGAATCGGACCTTCTCCTCATAAATTGGGATGCTACGAGTTGTTTATATACTGTAAGTGCAATTTATGTCTGACCCATCAATTGAGAATTTAATCGAAGTTTTTCAAGATTTAATTTTAGAATTGCCTTTAACTGACTCTATAAATAGTAATAATCTTAAATTAAGTACTAGCTCTAATAGCAATATGGCCGCGAATTTCAAACCAGAATATTTGAATTGTATCCCTCAGTTTGATGGAAACCCAAATGATCTAAATCGTTTCTTAGCAGTATGCGATAGCCTTGTTGCTAATTTTTTCGATAGGGCAAATATAAATAGTTTCCATAATGTTTATCTCATTCAATCTATTGTTAGTAAATTAGTTGGTAATGCTAGAACTGTAGTTAATATCCAAAGTGTCGTAACTTGGGATGATCTAAAGGAAGTTTTAAGACGCAATTTCGCCGACCAAAGAGACGAAACTTGCTTGAATCGCGATTTAGTTATGCTTAGACAACTGCCAAATGAAAAACCTCATGGGTTCTATGACAGAATTTTAAATATTTTAAATTTACTTTGTAGTTACGTTGAAATTCATGAAATTAATCAGGAATCGAAAAACTTGAAGAAAAATTTATATAATGATTTAGCTTTGAAAACGTTTCTCTGTGGTCTTAAAGAACCCTTAGGAACAACTATACGCTGTATGAGACCCAATTCTCTGTCAGAAGCGTTACAATTTGTAATAACAGAAGAAAATACACATTACTTCCAAAACAATAACTCCAGAAATTTTCAAAAACCTAATCATTCACAGAATAGAGGTAACCAAAACAATGGGTTTGTACAAAATCCCAATCCAGCTCAATACAATAATTTCAGACAAAATTTTAACTTTGAAAAATCTCACAATTCGTTTCCTTCACAACCAATTCCGGTTCAACCGAGGCAGAACATGCCACCACAAAAATTCTTCACTAACTCTCAAGCTTTTCGACAGCCTCCTAGAGAAAATGTTTTTAAGCCAAATCCCAATAGATCATTCCCAAACCCGACACCGATGAGTACCTCGACACGATTTACCGGAAAACCGGTAACCAATAACTTTAGTTATAATAAAAGTAATAATTACCCTCAAACCGGTCCTTCAAATTATAGACCACAACCAAACTTCATTGCTGAAGAAATTTATAATACAGAAACTGAAAACGCAAATTATAATAGTGTTTTACCAGAAAGTGAATTGCTTGTACAAAACCAATATTCTTTTGATAATGAAGAAGAAAAATTAAATTTTCATATGCCGGCCGGTCAAGACAAGGGAACATGAGCCCATTGACTATCTCTTTTAATAACGTAGACTGTAGCGAATTACCTTATATAGTTTTCCCCGAATATAATATTAAGCTTCTCGTTGATTCTGGTTCTACGAAGTCATTTTTAGACCCAAATATTGCTCAGAAGTTATTTCCCAAATTAATAAAATTTGATCCATTTATTGTATCTACAGTTTTTCAAAAATCATCTCATAAATACAGTGTTCAAATTCCTGCTTCGAAAATATTTCAACTTGACGAGGAAAAATGCTTAAAATTTTATTTGTTTAATTTCCACAATATTTTTAATGGCCTTATTGGAATAGATAACCTTAAAGCCCTTAAGGCTACTCTAAACTTTGACAATGGACTTCTAATTACGCCAAACGCAAAAATTAAACTAAATTTTCAACAAATAATTAATAACAATAATACCAATATTATCAATTTAGAGCCCCGCATGCAAAGGGTCATACAAGTAAAAACATCGATAAAAAATGGCGAAATAATAATTCCATATCAAAAAATACATAATTGTGAGATTCCAGAAAGTTTAACGATCGCAAAAAACGGACGTGCTTTAACAACAATATTAAATAACACTACAGAGTTCTTATCACTAGACCTCTCCGAACCGTTGTTAGTAGATAAGTTCGACATGACTCTTGTACCAGAATACAACGTAAATAATTTTGATGACTCTATTAAAACTAATAAACTAGATTTAAGACAGATCCGCACTGATCATTTAAATAGTGAGGAAAAGAATTTAATTCTAAAATTATGTAATGAATATTCTGATATATTTCATCAGGAAAATATACCATTAAGTTTTACTAATAAAATAAAGCATAGCATTAGAACTACTGATGAGGTACCTATCTATACTAAATCGTATAGGTATCCATTTATCCATAGGCAAGAGGTAAACAATCAAATTAAAAAAATGTTAGGCGAAAATATTATTCGCCCAAGTAATAGCGCCTGGTCAAGCCCCCTTTGGGTAGTGCCCAAGCGTGGTCAGAAATGGAGGGTTGTCGTGGATTATCGTAAGCTTAATGAAAAGACAATTGACGATAAATACCCGCTACCCAATATTACTGACCTCTTAGATAAGTTAGGCAAATGTCAGTACTTTACAACCTTAGATTTAGCGAGTGGTTTTCACCAAATCGAAATGAATGAGAGTGATATCGAAAAAACAGCGTTTAACACGGAAAATGGGCATTATGAGTTCCTAAGAATGCCGTTTGGATTAAAAAATGCTCCGGCAACTTTTCAAAGAATAATGGATAACATTCTTAGGGGAATTCAGAACGAAAAATGTTTAGTTTATTTAGACGACATAATAATTTTTTCGACATCACTTCAAGAACATTTAGAAAATTTAAAATCGGTATTCCAGAGACTTAGAGATTCAAACTTTAAAATACAATTAGAAAAATCAGAATTCCTCAGAAAAGAAGTGGCCTATCTCGGTCACATCGTAACCCCCGACGGAGTTCGACCAAATCCCGATAAAATCAAAGCAATAAAAAATTATCCGATACCGAAAACCACTAAACAAATCAAGGGATTCTTAGGATTATTAGGTTACTATAGACGGTTTATAAATAACTTCGCAAAAATTACAAAACCCCTTACCAAGTGCTTAAAAAAGGGCGCTAAAATCGAACACAATTTTGAATTTGTAGATTGTTTTGAAACTTGTAAAAATTTATTAGTAAACGAACCGATATTGCAGTACCCGGATTTTTCCAAACCATTTAATTTAACTACCGATGCCAGTAACGTAGCTTTGGGAGCGGTTTTGTCGCAAAGAACAATTGGCTCGGACTTACCAGTGGCGTACGCATCGCGAACGCTAAATGACTCAGAGCGCAATTATTCTACAATCGAAAAAGAACTGTTATGTATCGTTTGGGCTACCAAATATTTCAGGCCGTACCTGTATGGACGGCGCTTCCATATTATAACGGACCACGCCCCTTTACAATGGTTATTCTCCTTAAAAGACCCCTCTTCTAAATTGTTAAGGTGGAGGATAAAATTGGAAGAATTTGATTATACGGTTATTTATAAAAAAGGATCTTTAAATACAAACGCGGACGCCCTAAGCCGAATCGAAATTCACACTAAAATATCAGAAAAAATTTGGGATGACATTGACAAAATAATACACGACGTTGAAAACTCTAGGCAAGAATTGACTACACCAGACCTTAACGACTTACATTTACCTCCCACCTCACTTCCTATATCAAGATGCAGCAGTCCTGACCTGGACAATATTTCAATTCTAGCTAACCCAGATCCAGACCTACTGCAACCCGACGACGGTCATACAGTTCACTCAAATGCTGACGAAGACCCTATCGTGGGAATCCCAATAAGCGATACTCCCGTGAACTACGGTCAAAATCAGATAATTTTTGAATCAGTCTTTCATTCCCCTGCAAAACCGACAATTACGATACTATTTGAACGAAAACAAAGAATAACAGTACAAATTTCGGATAACAACTTTGAACAGGACATAATAAATTTTGTTAAGGACTATGTCGCACCAAATATACCTTATTATTTATATTTTGTAAAGGCCGACATGTATGAACCTTTCTGCGAAGTAATTAGGAAAAATTTCAAATGGCCCTCCTTAAAATTTAGAAAATGCAACGGTAAGCTAATCGATGTAACTAATAAATCAGATATTATAGAGACAATTAAGTGTTATCACGAAGGTAAAAGTAACCATAGAGGAATCGAGGAAACCACAAACCGAATAAAACCGATTTACTACTGGCCCAATTTAAAAGAATCTGTCCAAACGTATATAAATAATTGCGAAATTTGTCAGAGATGTAAATATGATAGGAACCCTGTTAAAGTGGAAATGAATATTACACCAACAGCTAGTAAACCGTTCGAAATTATTCATATTGATGTTTACACGATTGAAAACTCAAAATTTTTAACTTTAATTGATACCTTTTCCAAATATGCACAGGCCTATTACTTAACAGTTGCAGATTCAACGGAAATTGCAAATCATCTTATAACATTTTTCTGTCACCACGGAATTCCAAATTTAATAGTGGCAGACAACGGGACAGAATTCAAAAACTCTGTTATTACGGAATTATTAGGCCTACACAACATAAAAATTCATTTTTGCTCTCCAAATCACCCGCAATCGAATTCGCCTGTGGAAAGACTACATTCTACCCTAAACGAACACATTAGAATACTTAATACGCGTGGCTTCACCAAAACGCCTACCCAAATGAAAATAAAATATGCCGTATTAGCTTATAATTTCACTATACACTCATCAACTAGACTAAAACCCATCGATATTATTAACGGCCACTTAAATAATGAAAACCCGTTCGACTTAAATTTAGAAATGATTTTAACAAGCAATTACGTAAGCGAACATAAAGATTTGGTTAAAGAAATGTATTCCAAAATTAATGAAACCCTGGCCAACCAAAAAGAAAAAATTATAAATCAAATAAATAAAAATAGAGACCCACCAAATGTATTCAAAGTAGGCGATGAAACCTATGTAAAAAGTTTTCTAAGGCAAAAAACCGCGAACAAATTTAATAGACCTACCGAAATAACTAATATAAATGAAAGCGGGAAAATAGTTAGTACGAGCTCGCAAGAAAAAGTTCATATGGACAACCTTAAAAGACCGCGGAAAAAGACATACGAATTCGAAAAAATAAAAGAATAAATAAATATTAATTTTTCAGGTTCCCTATCGCGCTAGGCCTGAGGGAACGAGTCTCCTTCCAAAATCTGGACAATAATTTAGGATTAATACCCCTTAAGCTAGGCATGGCCAAAGTAGAGGAGTACCCCTACAAAATAATACATTTCTATGATCTAAACCCGATAATGTTAGAAATCGACAAGCTAGATATAAAATCCACAAATATATTAACTGTCGTAAGCACAAGTAATTATTCCTGGGATATATCAAATTATTTAAAAATTTTAGAATTCACACAAGAAAAAGTACATTTAAAATTAAAAAACCTCTTGCCTCAACCACAACGAACTAAAAGAGGCCTAGTCGATGGCCTAGGTTCAATTTTCAAATGCATTACTGGTAACCTTGACGCCGCTGATGGAGAAAAATATGAAAACTTAATAAACAATCTTCAGAAAAACCAAGAAAAATTAGCTTCCACATTAAAGACTCAGATTTCACTTTCTGTTAACACTATCAAAAGCTTTAATAATACGATTCAAAAAATAAGTCATAACGAAAAATTATTAGAGTCAAAACTAATGCAAGTGGGAATGATAGTTAACTCAGTTCTTTACAGAGAAAATTCATTTTTTATAAAAGACGTAATAAATCAAATTATTAATATGTTCGAAATCATAATATCTATATTACAAGATTTAGAAAACTCTATCTCCTTTGCTAAATTAAAAATTATGCATCCTAGCATTATAAAAACAACAGATCTGTACTCTGAACTAAAAAATTTAGAAAGTAAATTTCAAGGTTCACAACTCCCATTTACCGTAACCCCTGAAAGTATCTATTTTTATGAAACAATAATAAATATCGAATGCTATATTTATAAAAATAAAATAACTTACATTCTTAATGTCCCCATAACTTATCCTGAAAATTTTTATATGTATCATCTTTATTCATCCCCCGTCCCTTACAAGGGTCAGTTCAAGGCTATCATTCCGCGAAAGAAATTTTTACTCAAGGGTCAATTGCACTATGGTTTTCGAAACGACATTTGCACAGAAATTCCACAACAAAATTTCGTTTGTCATAAAGAACCATTACAAGAAATAGATGGTCACCTACCTTGTGAACTACTGATTTTCGACATGAAAAATTCTTCCCAATGTAAACAAATTCATTTTACATTATCAAGACCAAAATTCAACCAACTCGATAACACGAACCTTTGGCTAGGAGTATTCCCCACCAGTGAACCCTTGAAAATCAGCTGTTTGGACCAACAAGAAGTGAAAATGTTGAAAGGTACATTTTTGATCAATATTCCAATTGGGTGCCAAATAAAATCTACCAAAGAAGAAATTTTCAACCAAAAATCTGTCACTCATAGCCAACCAATGCTCTTCCCAGACATCCAGTTTACAAACGAACCATTACCGAAATTAAATCCTACCGTATCCTTGGAAGATGTAAGCTTAGATCATTATCAGGAACTCCTCGACAAGGTCGCGGAAGAGCAATCCTTGCTGAATACAACTACTATATCTCACATTCCAAGCATCTGGACCATAATCATGTACATTTTAGCAATATTAGCAGTAGCCATGATCATCTATAAGCGATGCCACCACCGTCAAGAGGAGCAACAACCAATGCCTGCTTCACCTCTTGTTCAACTCCCTCACTTGCCCTCGTGAGTCGAATCTACAGGGGGAGGAATTATGTCACCACTATCTGATGACATCGTAATAAAACTGCTGCACCCACAGTTTACCCGATGCGATGTTTCTTGGAGAACAATTAGCCGGCGAGCGTCAGTTAGAATTTTTCATCTGTATTAAATAGTTGTACTAGTTAAGTTTTTGCATCTTGTAGAAATAAATAAAAATAAGTTTCGTTTTTAAAAACGTTCTACAATTACTTTGAAAGTTAATTAGTGTGAATTTAAAATGCTTCCTTCAGTGAAACCGAGTGTTTTTATACTTTTGTTTTTATTAATAATATTTTCTCATTTTTTAAAATATCCACTTTTAAAATTTGTTTATTTTACCTTTAAAAAATCTAAAACGTAGACAAAGTGATAAAAATTAAATTAAATATGGAAAGATAAATAATACTTATTTATTATGAAAAATTTCCATAAAGTAAGAGTTCAAATAGATCATTTAAAAATTCAATTATATTATCATCTTGGAAACAATAAGACATTATATAATATTTCCTTGTGGCAATTACAAATATTGATCACCAGGTGACAATGTTGTAACTTAATTATTTTAATGGAATTTAAAAAAGCTGTGATCACTTTAAAGGCTATCTTTCTATAAATTGCATGTCATTTGATATTTTTAATTCTGCATTCCCACGTAGCGACATATCAGTGGATTGATTTCACAAATGCTAATATTATATTTTAAACATTGTTTAAGTAAAGGGTATATTTTTTTCAAAGTTTCTTAAAGTAAGATGTTTTTAATAATTAGGGACCTAGTTTCAAATTACTTTTAAATATATAAAGTGTTCGAAAAAGTTTCAATGATTTTCATAAATTAGGTACTTAAAATTGAAACTTCCAATTTTAAATGAATAAATATAAAGTATAAATTGTATTTATCTTTTTCTAACCAAGTTTTCTAAATCCTATTTTCAAAGAGTTACAGAAGATTGACAGATTTTTTATATGCATGCTTGACCTCCCATCATAAATATTTCAAGCAACGAGTCGTGCCGTTATGGGTCACAAGCACGTGATTCGGATTATGAATCAAAAAGGTGATGAAAAAATATACAATTATTTATTAAAACTAAAATAAACAAAACATATAGAATAAAAGCAACAGACAAACGAACAGGTAATATAAATAATTAGGCTACATTAACCGCTGACCTACACTTACAATATAATAGAATTCAAACATAAAAATTAAGAAACAATCAACATTCAAAATCTTTACCACAAATTATTTTAATTAATAGGATTAATTACAAAATTTACGACTAGTTTCCGCTAAGCAGCCATCTTCAGGTCTACAATAATAATATACAAGTTATAATACTATAAAATCTAGAGGAAACTTACAACTTACCAAAAATTGGATTCAAATAACAATAATGATAAATGGGATGGTTGAAACCAATTATATATTATGTGGTAAAAAAAATTCAAGGTAAAAACTAAATAATTGAATTATTAAAATGAAAAGTTGTAAATAACATATTTAAAAAAATATAACAAATTAAAAAATCGCCAAGTGTCTCAGCGTTGGTGAGGGAAGAGATACGGTAGAATTAAGAAACAATTGAATATTTCAATCGAGATATAACAGGAAAGCTGATAAGGAGGTAGACACCAAAAGGAATTATATTTGGTAATATTTGGATATCGAAACTTTGCTAATTTTACATTTGGACTAATTAATTTTGGTGGTTGAGGATTTTTCTGAATTATATGTTTTTTATCATAGTTATTAAAAAGGGAATTTGATTGATTAACTAGTTCCCTAACCTTTTCTGAAAACTGTTTGGTTGGGTCTCTACTGAGAATTTCTAAGTTACTTGTAATCATTTGGATTTAAAATGACGGTTGTACTACCTTTATCTGGTTTTGTAACTGTTAAATTATTACTTATAATTTTATTTTTTATAGTTTTAAAATTTAAAATATCACTATTAATTTCTTTTTTAATTTGTCATATTAGAAATTATTAGACTGGGATTTTAAAACTATTTCTGGGTTCTAGACCAAGTTTTAATGTTTTATTTTGTACAGGGTGGTCAACAAGAGACATTAAAATAGAGATAAGGAAATGATTATGAAAACAAAGAAAACGTTTTTTGGAATGGTATTTTTATCAACACATACGAAAAATATTTTATAAAGACTTCAAAAAGAAGCAATAAATTGCCTGATTTTGCCATCTCTTTCTTACCCAAAATATTTCCAATGCACTTATCTTGTAGCATATAATTATTCTAGAACCTTCCTAGTTGTAAAATACTTGGCATTTTTTGAATTGATAAAGATTATCCAGTTTCTCAAAAGTGATTTTGGTGATTGGGAATAATAATTTGTATAGAATTTAATAAAGTAATTAAAAATGATATTTCCAAAAGGTTTAAAACTAACAAACAAAATTATGAGAGGTTACCCATAGTAACATTAACGAAATAATAGAATAAAACCATATTTAAGGTTTGGAGGTGATCAAGGAAATTCTAATAAATAATAAATATGGAAAGATAAATAATACTTATCTTAAATCCAAAATAATAAAAGAAAGATTAGATTTAAATAATGTATTATTACAGCATTTTATTTGTCTCAAAATAACAACGAGTAACAACTGAGATCGATAATAATTATTTATGTTATTAGTGGGATAATGTCATTAATAAAATACAAACGAGTTGCAAGACGAGGGTATTAACCCTTATCACATGAATTAAAATACAACATTTTGTCTATAACTGTCAAGAATTATCAATATCTGCAAATATTGATAAATATAAATTACTTTTCGATTTGTTTTATTTGGTAATAGGCAAATATTATATTAAAAATCAAAGCAGCGATTCTGTAATTGTAGTTATTTATTTATATGGACACATGACAGTTCGTTGTTATTTTTTTTTTAATTTCTAGAAAACGCGTTAATATGAGTGGTTCTGAATCTGAAGTCTTCTATCAGATATTGAAGATTGGTCAACGAACGCAATTTCGTTACTAATTCTACCAAAATTACAAATACAATATGAACAAGTTTATGGACGTTTTAGCAAATGATGCGAGGAGAAGAAAGTGAAAAATAAAAGGGATGAGAATATATCTAAAAATTATAAATCTCTAAGCCTTTGGGCATATTTGGGCACAAAGGAAAATTCGAATATTTGTCAATATATTTAAATATTGCGTTTCTGATACAAAAATTCGAAGGGTATAAACACAAGAAGTCAGTTGATATTAACATAATTGGAAAAACATGCCAAAAAATTGTTTCTTTTTGAGATAACCAAATGTAAAAACTATACCGGCTACTGCTTCAGAAGGTCATCAATTTCACTACTTGCAAACTTAGGAGCGGATTCATCCATAATGAAAAGACATGGAGGCTGGAAAAGTACTTCGGTAGCTAAGAGATACATTGAAATATCCGTCGAAAATAAAAAACGAATAGATACAAAAATTCTGGGCCAAAAAAAATGCAAGTGGACTTATCAAACGAAAAACGCAGTAACAATTTGGAAATTGTGAATAATAACTATCGTTATATGCTCGTTGAATAATATACTATTTTTTTTATTGTAGATTTTTATTTAAAAAAAAATATCCTTAATGAGCGTCAATGAACACAAATACTAAAAAAAACCTTTTGTAAAAAATAATATGTCTATATTTTCAGTTAAAATGGATCAAAACTTTTTAGAATACCCGATATTTTATAAATATTATTAAAAACAATAAAGAAACACAGATACAAATATCTTTTGTATCAAGCATTCATAAAGGTGCGTATGTCTTTTTTAAATATTTCATATTTATGCATGCATTGGTGGTTTTTCCTTTATCTAAATAACTCCTACCTAATTACACGTGTAAAAATAGCATGAGGTAAATAAATATGACGTAAATTTATTAAATGTGTAAATTAGAATAATTAAAGCAATTAATTTCATGCAAATTTATACTATCTTTCTTTTGATTTTGTATACATATATTTAACTACAGGTAAGGTGAAACTATAGAATTTAAGCAGAAAAATTAAAACGTAAATGCTAAACAAGCTATAATAAGTATTTCCATCTACAGTGCAGCATTGTCTGTTTTAAAGGAATCTTACTTTTTGAAATATTGTAACAATTTATCTACAGATAGAGGTAAAATAATAAATTGTGGGACCAGATTTTTGTGAAAAATATTTTTTTGTAATGGAATTAAACTACAAACTCCGCATACCTTATAATTGGACAATCAAAATATGAAAAAAAATCAGATACTTTTAAAATATGTAACTATATATGTTATCTGATTTTAAAATTTAAAAACAGGAAGGTTAAAAATAAAAATTGATATATCTTTTTTAAAAGTCTAAAACCGAGTTCGTAGGCTTCGATCTATTTGAGTCAGATCTCGAAACCGGAACGGCTGCTATGCTGTCACAAGTTCCTAATTTTTTACGCTACTCGTAGTTACCAAATGGTCAATCGCTATTTCCTAGACTTTTTTTGTTTGCTGCTGAGAAAATCTCTACAAAACAAACAGAAGGTCAGTTCGTCGTCGAGGATTAAATCCGAGACCATTCAAATGCGAGGCAGATGCGTTGTCATAATATAACTTCGCTCTGTAATTTTTTTAAGGAAACATTAACTATATTTACTTACTTTTAATAAATACTTTTACTTCATTTTTTTATATTTAGCAAAGGATAAGCAAGATACCTATTAATTATACCATTACATAAGAGTTCTATAATCTATTTCTTATATATGTACTATATCTAAGTAATTTTGGTACAATTTCAAGTGTAAGATTTGAGAATAAAGATACTACAGATCCAGGTACTCGTATTTCTGCTGCATTACAAATTTCGTGTGATGTGGTAACAGATAAAATAAATTGTACTTATCTGAACTTCCACCATATTAAAGTTCATTTCAAGATATTTCGTTGACTTACCATCTGCTTGGAGAGTACTATCAGTTAATCTTGTAAATTCTTCATTTTGAAGTTAAGAACAAAACGGTCGTACTTGAATGTTTGCCAGGAATTTAGTGACTAGTGATGCTCAAGCGTTGATATTTAATTTTTCAAAAAATGTTTGCAAAGTAAAATATAATAAATACAAAATGAATTACTTTCACAATCAAATTTCAATCAGTTTCAAAATAATCCGCCAGTAACCCCAACTTTCTCTTCCAGCAATACAATTATTAGGGGTTTAAATACTATCCTGTACTAATTTGTTTGGATTAACGACCACCTACCGAGGGATTTACTAATAGTTCTCTGAATACAAGTGGCAGGTCAACGAAATATCTTGAAATTAACTTTACAAGCCTATTTTTAATATTATCAGTTTGGCCAGGTTTCGCCAGTCATTGTGACATTTTTGAAGACAAGCAAAAAAAAATACACTGTATATTTGGGACTAATGTTAAAATCTTAATCTCAAGACTGTCTGCACTTTCTGTAAATACTTTTTTTTCGTAACTTCAATACTAGCGAACTAATCGAGCTTTGCCACACTAATGCGTCACCCGTATTTAAACTTAACCGTTTTCGAGATATCGAATTATCACTTTGTAATAAATTTTACAAGTTCATTTAATTACTATAAATTTTAACATAAAAAACTAATTCTTTGGAACCCTATTATAGAGAGTGCTCAAAATATCCACCGTTTACTTCCTGGCAGTAATGAACTCGCCGAACAAAATGATGTGTTAAATTTAAAACGCTGTGGGGTGGAATATTAAATGTTTTATGTTTTATTCTTTCTTGCAACTCTTTGATATTTTCTAGTCTATTTCTGTAGACCAAATTTTTTACATGACCCAAGCGAGAAAAGCATAGCTGGCCAATCAATTGTATCCCTGAGCTGTCTGCACTTTCTGTAAATACTTTTTTTCGCAACTTCAAAAATAGCGGACTAATCAAACTTTGCCACTCTAATGCCTCACCCTATATATTTCTCCTCATTATTTAGTGTAAAAGTTGACATGACTCATACCTTTTTATATTAAACACTAATATTTGACCATTCAAAAGGTATTTTGGTTCTCTATGCTCTAATAATGTCCCTCTAACTACATCCCATTAATATTTTGGCTTTCCCCTTTTTATTTAATAACTAACTAAAATGATTTTTACAGGATCCTAAAACCTATATCAGCTACCCGGATCTCTTTCAAAAAAGTCGATCAAAACTTTCTGAGAAAAGTTCATAATTGCAGGCCTAGAAAACACTGGGTGTAACCTGAAAATTTATTTTTGATTTCAGGGAAAAACTGACCAAATTGCATTTTATTTTTTCACGTGAAACTAACAAACAGCTTAGGAATTGCAATTCTTATAAATAATACAATAATTTAAAAATTTTCAATCCAATGTTTACCCCATCTAATTACAAATCTAAGACAAGTATTTTTTTAACATTTTATTAGCCAAAAATGTGTACAAATACAAAATAAAAAATAAAATAAATCATTAAAATGACGTTTAAATAGTAGAAAGTTTCACCATCATTTGATACGCTTTTCAATGAATTAAAGGAAAACTACTTGAAAACCAACACCATTACCCAAAGCCATTTATTAGCAATAACGGTAAAACTTATTGAGCCGCTTCTTCCTTTTTTGTTTCCTAGGGCCATAGTTTTATCGATCCAGTTGGAAATAGTAGTGACTCTGACGAACCCTGTGGCCTGCCCCTCGATACACTTCACTCCCGCAAACTACCACGTACGGCTCATTTTTAGGTTTTATTAGCAAAGGCCCCCCGGAATCTCCGCTACAGCCGCTCTTTATTCCCCCGTTATAGCTGCAAATGTGCGCTTCTGTAATCTAAAAACAATTTATTAAAAATAAATTTTAAACTTTCTGTCGGAACTTAATTAAAATTAAGAAAATTAAGAAGAAATACCACAAACTAGAAGCAGGTAAACAATTTCTAGCACTAAAAATACTGATTGTAGCGTTTTTAAATTTTTTTGTAAGTTGTGTTGCCTACTTCAGCGGCCGGTTTGGTGATTTTGAGGATGGTGGGTTGGCCGCTCTGTCAATGACATTATTATTCGTGTGATTGTAATGGTTGCTCCAGTTGTGTTTTTAAATTTAAAAAATGTTTAACAATCCGCATTTAAAAGTGTTAAATTCAATTGTTTACATTCCGTGATATTTACTTACAGGGGTTCCGCTAAGGAATTCGCTGCAGGCAGCATTTGACGTAATTAATACATCAACTTCCAGGAGCACGTTCGACGTTATCCCAGCCTCAATTTTTCCCCAACCGAGTATTTTGGCCATTTCACCGGCGTACGACTCTCTGCCTGAAACGTGATCTCTTCATAATTTTAACAAAATAAAAATGTTGCCGAAATCTTACCACGAGCTATTCCAATTGTCTGAACGTACGGATTTAATTTAGCTCTTTTATTTAACCTAACCATACCGACATCGTTTAAATGCACCGACATATCGTAATTTTCGTGAACAAATCTCTTAGGATTTAAAAACACTTGTCTTCCTTCTTTAGTTGTTCATAGCGGAGTAAAAAAATTTAAATGTACCATTTGTGAAAAATCGTTTTCTCAAAAATGCAATTTTAACGAACGTTTATTTGTTCATAGTGGTGAAAAAAAAAATGTTTCATAATATATATATTATATTATATATATAATAATATTTAATTGAGGCCGATTTAATGCATTTGCAAATGAATAAACGGGAAAAGTTGAAGGAAGAGCTGAAAACAGGAACGGGAAAATGTTTACATAAAATACGAAAATGGAAATCCCAAAATTGTTCATTTAGGTACTAAAAAAATACCATAGAATTTACATAGTTAGTTAATTGAAAGAAATTCTAATGTATCTTCATTTTCTCTTTACTTTTCATTGTTATTTTAGTGCAGGTTATATTAAAGTAGAATTTAAGTTGAATTTTAAATAAGCTTAAGGCCTTTATATGTCAGTACTATCTAATAAAAAGTAACAATATCTCTAATTTTTATTAAAACATCACCTATTTTGATAATTTTCCAATAAAACGTTATTGCCATATTTAATCTGTGGACAATTAAAATAAGATTTTCACTGGGTAAATAGAGACAGACCAAAGAATTCAGCATGAAATTTTATTGAATAAGTTGATAATTTTAGAAGGTAAATTTTATAATTGTATCTATATCGCCATACGCAATTGAGTTTCTACAAAAATATGCATCTTGTGGTAACGAAATAGATTTTAAATTTTCTTCCTTTAGCGAATGTTCTGATACTATAAAATTCGTAACAAAAATCTTCAAAAAAGATTTCTGAAGTCTCAGATTTATTTACTAAAGAGCCGATGTTTATGTGAATCATATTCAACCATTTCTTTCTCGTACATTTAGTTTTGATTTGAAACAAATTAAAATTGCTTATAAATGAATTTAAATTTAGGGTGTATTTATAAGAAGTACACAAAATAATCTTACATCAAGTAGTCAAATTATTTTGCTTGTAAAGCATCTAATAAATTAGAAATATACAATACGAAATGTTAGTTTTTAAAAAGGTTAGTTCGAATTTTCAATAATGTCGATTAATAATGACAAAAATAGGAAATGCTTTTTTAAAGGAGAAATGGGCCAGATCACCCCTGTTTTTATCAGAAAAACTGGATAATGAGAGTGAAGGCAGCCTTGAACACTTTTCTTCTTTCTTACATTGTGAACTTGAACATAAACAGCTATTTATAAGAATATAATAATCCTTTCGAACGCACGTTTCATATAATTAAAATCTATGCTATGAATTAAAGAAACGCAACTACTCAGTTAAACAATTCCTCTATAAAATCATCTAATATATTCCAAAAATTGAGCTGTCAAAGTAAATACCAGGAAGACGTAACGATTAAAAAAGAAGAAAATAAGGTTAAATCAAACGCATCTTTTATTTATTTCACAAAATAAATTAAAATAATGCAAAGTGGCGAAGGAAATCCGTTAATTAGTGATAATTATACAACTGAAATCAAACAAGAAGAATTAATTATTAAGGATGAACTTGAAGATGAAACGGTTTCAAATAATAGTTTTGAGAACTTTGAAATTCAACAAGAAATAAATGAAGACATTGTGCCAAAATTCTCTGAACCTGACGCTGTGAATGATTTTAAAAAAGATGATTCCGCAGACGAAGAATTTGAGTCTTCAGGAAAAAAACTCTCATTACAACGTGTTGAAAATAAATACAAGTGTTTAACTTGTGAAAAATCATTTACTCGAAAAAGTAATTTAAATCAGCATTTGCTTGTTCATAGTGCTGAAAAGACATTTAAATGTTCAATTTGTAGAAAATCATTTTCTCAAAAAAGCACTTTAAATCGGCATTTACTTGTTCATAGTGGTGAAAGGAACTTTAAATGTTCTATTTGTGAAAAATCATTTTCTCATAAATGCAATTTAAATCAGCACTTCCTTGTTCACACCGGTGAAAAGAAATTTAAATGTTCTCTTTGTAAAAAATCATTTTCTCAAAAAAGCTCTTTAAATCGACATACTTGTTCATACCGGTGAAGAGAAATTTAAATTTTATTGAATAAGCTGATAATAGACATTAAATATATTTGTAAAAAGACTAAAAATCCAACTTCAGTTTACAAAGAAATGATTGCACTTCTTTTTGTATAACTAAAAATAACTTTATCCAATTAAATAATGTAAAAAAAACTATTTTGTAGTTCTCCTGAAAAGTTGATAAAAACAAGGAAATACAACTGTACCTCTTTGCCTGGAATTATTTTTTTGAATTAATCCTCTCTTTAATATAGTACTTTCATCAAAAATTTCGCTAGTAGCCCATCGCATCTAAGCCCCATAAATATAGAATATACTTTTTTTAAAGAGAAATGGGCTAGGTCACCCCTGTTTTTGGAAAGTTTCCAATAGAAGTGAAATTAGAATTAGAAGTCTTCTTTTTTTCTCATTAATTGTGTACTTGAACCTTAAGCTAAACTAAAAGTAAAAATGAACTTTTCGAACACAACGCTTGATGTAAACAAAGAGAAAACGTAACTACCCAATAAAACAATTCTTGAATATTTCATCTTCAATAATTTGCATATAGTAAAAGAAAGAGAAGAATACATATTGGTATAAATTAATTCAATCTAGGCCTGAGCTGGGGTGGCGAATAATTGGAGGTCAGCAGTTAAAAAAAAGAAGTAAATAAGGTTAATTTAAATAAGTGTTCTTATATTTCCAAATAAGTAAATATAATGCAAAACAGCGAAGTAAATCAATTAATAAGTCATAATTATATTACTGAAATCAAACAAGAGGAACTGATTGTTAAGGAAGAAAATGGAGATGAAAAGGAATCTAATAATGGTTACGAGAACTTTAAAATTAAACAGGAAATAAATGAAGACATTGAGACACAATTCTCGGACTCTGAAACGGTGAATTATTTTAAAAAGAAAGAACCTACAGGTGAAGAATACGAGTCTTCAGAAAAACAACACTCATTAAATTGTGTTGAAAAAAAATACAAGTGTACAGCTTGTAATAAATTATGTTCTCAAAAAAGCTATTTAAATCGGCATCATCTTGTTCATAGTGGAGAAAAAAATTTTAGGTGTTCTATTTGCGACAAATTGTTTTCTCTAGAACACAATTTAAATCAGCATTTACTTATTCATAATGGAGAAAAAACATTTAAGTGTTTCATCTGTAAAAAATCATTTTTTCAAAAATGTTATCTAACCCGCCATATGGTTATTCATAGCGGTGAAAAAAATTTGAAATGTGCAGTTTGTGAAAAATCGTTTTGTCAAGAGCGTTATTTAAAACAGCATTTACTTAATCATTCTAATGAAAAAAAATGTAAGTGCTCAACTTGTGGAAATTCATATTCTCAAAAAAGTCTTTTAGACCGTCATATGATTGTTCATAGTGGGGAAAAAAACTTTAAGTGTTCCATTTGCGAAAAATCATTTTCTCGAGAACGTAACTTAAAACAGCACATGCTTGTCCATGGTGGTGAAAAAAAATTGAAGTGTTCCATTTGTGAAAAACCCTTTTCTCAAAAAAGCGACCTACATCGTCATTTAGTTGTTCATAGCGGTGAAAAAAAATTTAAATGTACCGTTTGTGAAAAATCGTTTTCTCAAAAAGGTAGTTTAAACCTTCATTTACTTATTCACAGTGGCGAAAAAAAAATTAATTGTTCCATTTGTAAAAGATCATTTTGTCGAAAAGACTATTTAAACAAACATTTACTTTCTCATACCGGTGAAAAAAAATTTCACTGTTACATTTGTAAAATATCGTTTTCTCTTAAAGATAGTTTAAACGAGCATCTTCTTATTCATATGGATTTAAAAAAATAAATGTTTAACTTGGAAAATATAACAAAAATTGCGCTCTAAATACCAAATAGAAAGAAGTTATAAGATTAAAAAAGCAGAAAATAAGGTTAAATCAAACACATCTTTTATTTATTTCACAAAATAAATAAAAATAATGCAAAGTGGCGAAGGAAATCCGTTAATTAGTGATAATTATACTGCTGAAATAAAACAAGAAGAATTAATTATTAAGGAAGAAAATGAAGATGAAATGGTGCCAAATAATGGTTGTAGCAACTTTGAAATTAAACAAGAAATAAATGAAGACATTGTGCCAAAATTCTCTGAACGTGACGCTTTAAACGATTTTAAAAAAGATGATCCCACATATGAAGAATATGAATCATCAAGAAAAAAACACTCATTAAAACGTGTTGGACAAAAAAACCAGTGTTTAACTTGTGAAAAATCATTTACTCGAAAAAGTCATTTAACCCAGCATTCGCTTCTTCATACTGGTAAAATACAATTCATATGTTCTATTTGCGAAAAACCATTTTCTCACAAAAGCACTTTAAATCGGCATTTGGTTGTTCATAGTGGTGATAAGAAATTTATATGTTCTATTTGTGAAAAATCATTTACTCGAAAAAGCACTTTAAAAAAGCATTTGCTTGTTCATAGTGGTGATAAAAAATTTAAATGTTCAATTTGTAAAAAGTCATTTTCTCAAAAAAGCGCTTTAAATCGGCATTTAATTGTTCATAGTGGTGAAAGGAAATTCAAATGTTCAATTTGTGAAAAGTCATTTTCTCAAAAAATCGCTTTAAATACGCATTTACTTGTACATACGGGGGAAAAGAAATTTAAATGTTCTCTTTGTAAAAAATCGTTTTCTCGTAAATTCAATTTAAATCAGCATTTGCTTATTCATACTGGCGAGAAAAAATTTGTTTGTGCAATTTGTGGAAAATCATGTTATCAAAAAGGTAATTTAAAACAGCATTTACTTGTTCATAGCGGTGAAAAAAAATTTTCTATAAAGAGCAATTTAAATGAACATTTGCTTGTCCATGCTAATGAAAAAAATGTAAGCGTTGAACTTGCGAAAAATCCTTTTCTTGAACATATGTTGAAGGATTTGAGGAATGGTTCATAAAAACAGTTGTTTCGAAATATCACTTTTAAAGATTTTACTTTGAAGAACATTTAAACCACATGATATCATTTTTTAACCGTTTGTTAAAGTTAATTAGGAGAGTGTTGCTACAATCCAATCATTAAAATGTTTCATTTAAATATTTTTCACACTTACCAAAAATTAGTGCCCGATATATAAAAAATAATTTGTATAAAGGACTTATTTAAATAAGCATTTAGTGTATCAAACTTGTAAAAATATATAAAGTGCTCAAATTTTGATGTTTTTTTTTAATTGGTTTAGTGGAAAATTAATACTACACGTTTGAATATATTTATTGAATAAACAATACAACGTGTTACAATAATAAGTACATTACACAGTTGGGTCCTAAGCAAAACTTGTGTTGTGCCATAAGTTAATACAATATTTTTATTCTAATTGCAAGATGTGTATAGAAAAGTACAATTGTTATTATCGAAAAAATCGAAAAAACAAATTATAATGGAAATTCATAAATACATCATATATAGATAATAAAAAAGAGCTAAACAAAAACAATTAAAGTTGTTCAATTACACTAACATTAAAGTCAGTGCGTCATTGTTTTAAATATTTTTCTTAAAAATTTATTAAGATTTGATGGAATGCTTTTATACAATTTTACTTTTCCTAGTCTTGCTCTTTTTATAGGTTTATAGGGAACTTGGGAATAATAAACATATTTTTTACTATTATTATATTTTATCTAAAAGTTCCATATAACATTTCAACATCTTGCCTACAAAAATTACTTCACTTCTTGTTTAAGCATTCATGACAATTAGTTCTATTGTACAACTTTGTTAAAAAATAAATAATTTCCCCAGCTCTGTTTGATTCTTTCTTTTTCACATTTTTCATGTACCTGTTTTATGTGTTAAATGTTGCCAATGCCAATCAAAGTATTGTACTCTTGGATTGAGTACATGAAAAGTACTGTTGGAGTACTTGTACTCAAGCACGAAAGTATAAATACATTTTATGCATTGAAATTATATTTTACCTATATTTAGAGCAGGAACAAATCAATTAATAACAGAAGAAAACGCTACTTTTCAAAATGCTGGAGAACTTCGTTCGATGTCCATTTGGTAGTTATTGGAATCATCCTTTTACAGAGCAATATACAAAACAGCTTTAGAATGAACAAAGCAGTAAACTAAAAATAGAATTCACAATTAAAACTGAAAGATAACACACGAATATAAACTTAAAGTAAATCTAATTTAAAAATGCAATAATGTATAACAAGACAATACGAATACTGAAATAAATTTAAAGTAACGCTTCTCGGACAACAGATTTTAGTGTACTTTCACTACAAGTAAAAATATCAATACGATGCGATATTCTATTAAAATTAGAACACATGGTAGTTATAGGGGATTTCAATAGTAAGTTAATCGTTGGCGCAGTAAAATAGAACATTAAATTACTCCTCCACTGGTATTGAACGACATTAAAGTTGATACACAAGCCAGTAAGTCGCAGCAGTCAACTTTGTTATGTAAGATTTTATGCAGAAAACGTAGAGAAGAAAGTAGCCGCCCAAATGCAAACTTGTCCATACTGTGGTTGTCCAGTAACAGTTGATGGTTAATATATTAATAAGTTTTAAATGTGAAATATTTCAAAAATCTTTTTTGGACATTATCGATTCTTTCACTGCGACAAGCACAGTATGGGCTCCACACGGTAGAGCGATACTCTAACTTAGATCGCACATATGAGCGGAATAAATTTTTTAGAGCTGAAATATTATTAAACCGACCACAATTCCTGACTATAAATCCATACATTTTATTTGCCTCAGATACTTTTGTGTTTATTTGTTCTATGAAACTAATTTGCGAGTCAAAAATTACTCCCAAATCTTTGATGGACGACTGACGAATTAAAGTTGAGTTATTAACATGATAATTAAAATCAATTATCAACTTCCTCCGAGGAAATGTCGTTGCTTTGCTTTTCGAATCGTTTAGATGTAAATTATATTAATAATGAAATGATAAAAATTAATTGTACAACCCCCATCTCACTTTTTTCGTTATCTTAAATCAAGTAAATTTAAATGAAATGAAATTAATTAATTTATATTATTAATATTAATTCATTAATTTTCCTTGAAAAGTTTAATAACAAATGAATCGTGTCAGTGTTAAATAAAAATTTATTTCTTTTTACTAAAATTATTTTCCAAATAAAATCACAATAACAAGTAGTCGTTTAGAGCGACTTTTATAAAAAATGCTTGTGTATATTTTACATCAATATAGTTTCTATTAAAAGGATTTTTTCTTAAAAAAATTAACAAATTGTACAAGATAAACCTTTTTATCAGGTTGAAACACATTAATTGTTTCGCATATCAGCGTGTCTTTTTTCTGGTAAATATAATTATTAGTTGATGGACCCTCACAATTTTCATATACCATGTTAAATAATTATAAAGGTTAATTTTTTATAGCTGAAATACTATTTAAACTGACGACAATTCCTGACTATAAAACAGATACAGAGAGTTATTTATTTTTGAAGCATTTTGCATTATTTTTATTATTTACAAACAAACGATAGAAACTTATAAACAAAATGAAAAGAAAGAAAGATAAGATTCTAAAAATGCCCTCCTCCCATTTCCAAACGGCCACGACATCTTTGCTTTTAGAGAGAATTCGAATGTGCTCAGCAATTTAGAAACTTTTTTTTTTATTTCTCTTCTTTGCAATTTGCTTTTTCGTTTCATTTGGTTCACTGTTCTCGGTATTTTCTAATTCCACTCTTTCCATATCTCCATACTTCTCTTCCAATTCTGAATGAATCCTAAAAAACAATGAACTTACATGAGCACTACATATGTAATTTCATTATAAGTAGATACATTATTTTTACACTAATTATTGTAGTTTCCAGACAGCCCAGATAAATGGTTAAACAGTACCAAATGCTTTAATGTATGTTAGAAAATACGTTGTAATTGGTCAGTAATACAATTATAAAGGAATATATTTCGAATTAATTGTTTCAACCTTTTGTGAAAATTATTGATAATAAATGTGAAAATATAATTCTACTTATCTGAAAATTTATATTTATTTATTTCTATAGGTCCACATGTGCTCTTCACAATTATTTATTAAGTAACGAAGATACAAGAAGAAATTACTTACAATAAGGAAGTTCCTTGGCAATGCACTTAAATGTTTATAATTTTCAATAGTTTTTGACTAACATACAACAAAAATAAATTTTAAATATGGTCTTACACTCACCACATCCAAAGTTGTTACTCTTAAATACTGTAGAGAACTGATAGTGGTTTCTTTTTTATTCGGGGTTGAAACTGGTATTAGGAATTTTAGTGATAAAAAATAAGGTCAGTTACTAGTATAAACCACTTCAGTGCCGGCTCCAATTTTCCATTTCTTGAGATACCTAAAGACAAACTTTTAGTCATTTGCTCAAAATATTGTTTTTAATAGACGTTTGCTTTACCTGATTTCTCAAATTGTGAATTTTTCTTTATACTTCTAAGGAAGTGCACTTAAATTCTTCTTACATTTTATATCCCATGTCGAATTAACTTTGTAAATCAATCAATTTATTTATATCTTCTCTAAACCCTTATTTTTAGGTGTCATGGTATAAACAATTCTGAGAGAAATATCACAATACATAATTAATTCGAATTCAAAGAATACGTTAAGTCCACCTGACAGTAATTAAAGTAAATTTGTATAATTTGAACACTTAAATGTTTTTAATCGTTATGAATGAATAAATGAAGGTTTAAAGTCCCTTTTTGAGAAAACGATTTTTCACAAATCTGGCACTTAAATTTTCCTGACTATAAAACCATACATTTTATTTGCTTCAGATACTTTTGTTCTACGAAACTAATTTGAGAGTCAAAAATTATTCCCAAGTCTTTGATAGACAACTGACGAATTAAAGTTGAGTTATTAACATTATAATTAAAATCAATTATGAATTATGTTGGATTTAATCAAAGAAAACTCTAAATCTTTACCACACACACTTTAATAAAAATTTGTATGTCTTAAACTAACACTCAAAATGTGGGTTTTTATTTTATTTTAACAAGATATGTTTCACTTTCAATTGTTAAATATTAAATGACTATTAGTTTGTTAACTTTATTGTTCTTATTATTTATTTTTTCATGTGTAATTTAATTTCATATGTTAATTTTTATTGATTTTGTAATTTTGTTGTGTTTAACATATTTTTTTTATACTGTTTTGCTTTCATTTGTTTATTGTTATATGACTTCTCTTTGTAGATTTGTCAATTGAATTTTATTAGAATATGTAGAAAAGATTTAGAGTTTTCTTTGGTTCAAATAAAAGGGAGTCTTTAACAAAACGATTCTTTTTTTACCAATATAATCGAGTGGATCCTTTTTTTAAAGCGCTATTTTGAAGAAATATTTTTTTACAAATGAAACACTTTATTTTTAACAATATGAGAAAATTATTTTTAACTAGTTATACACTCAATTTTTTTTCACTACTATGTATAAGTAAATGCCTTTTTAGAGTGCTTTTATGAGAAAACGATTTTTTGCAAATAGAACACTTGAAATTTTTTTCACCACTATGAACAACTAAATGTTGGTTTAAATTATTTTTATGAGAAAATGACTTATTACAAACGGAACACTTAAATTTTTTTTCACCACTATGAACAAGTAAATGAGTATTTAAATGACATTTTCGAGAAAATGATTTTTCACAAATTGGGCACTTACATTTTTTTTCACCATTATGAATAAGTAAATGCTTGTTTAAATCGCCTTTTCGCGAAAACTTTTTTTCACAAATAAAACACTTCAATTTCTTTTCGCCATTATGAACAAGCAAATGCTGGTTTAAATCCCCTTTTCTTGAAAACGATTTTTCACAAATAAAACATTTAAATTTTTTCTCACCATCGTGAATAAGGAAATGTTTGTTTAGAGAGCCCTTTTGAAAAAATGATTTGTCACAAATGGAACATTTAAATTTTTGTTCGCCATGAATAAGTAAGTGCTGGTTTAAATGGTCTTTTCGGGAAAACGATTTTTCACAGATGGAACATTTAACATTTTTTTCGCAAGTGTGACGAACTATATGCCTATTTAAATGACTTTTTTGAAAAAATGATTTTTCACAAGCTGAACACTCGTATTTTTTTTCGTCTCGACTTAATGAGTGTCCTTCTAACAAAGATTCGTTATTGTGAAGAAACTTTTCGTTTATGGGTTCTTCCTTTTTAAAATCTGCGTCAGAATAAGATGGTTTTTGCATAATTTCTTCCTTTATTTCTTGTTTAATTTCCAAGTTCTCAAAACAATTATTAGACATTATTTCATCTTCATTTTCATCCTTAATAATTAATTCCTCTTGTTTAATTTCAGTGATATACTTGTAATTTTGATTGATGAATTGATTTTCACCCTGGATTCGCATCATCTTTATTTTGATGATTAAAAAAAATGTCACTGTCTTAACCTAACATTCTTCTTACATAATTAATCTAATGGTTTCCTATCATTCGGTTTTTAGTCAGCCAGTTTTAGAACTTGAATTGGGTAATTGATATTCTTAACGGGTTTAATTATTGAGGATTATTTCAGTAATTATCTATTTATGGGATAGTTGTGTTTCTTTAAATCCAAACTGATTTTTTAGTGAGGTAATATAGCTTAAGCTTGTTTCATACAGTCGCGAATCGCGAATTGCGAATAGCGAATAATGTTCTGATTGGCCCATTCGAAATCAACATGGCGGCCTGTCAAAATTTTTAATATTTTGCGAATTCGCAAAATTCAAAATTTGGGGGGCGGGAAAATTGGATTGAGTTCAATATATTCGCGCGATTTGACAGTAGGATCGAGTGTTTTATGGTTGGCACATGCGCATCAACAACAGACAATATCAAAATTTGAAGTTTTGTGGTACTGACAGCTCATGTCATGATTGTTTTATTTCTTGTCTGTTCTTGTTTGTTGACATCGACATCTTGTGCAGAGGAAAGTTTACGAATTTGTTTATCACGAGTTTTTTGGTAATATTATTATTATTATTATTATTGTACCTAATCGGTTTGTGACATGGAAAGAGGCGAGGTATGTTGCTTTATTCATTATTTGTAAATAATATAACCAACATAACCTACAAACTCTCATATTTCTATGGTTTAATTTTAGCATTTTGAGACCGTAATTGAATGTAGCGAGTGTGGAGAGACATTTACATTAGAAAGATCCGCATATCATGAATGTACATTAGAATATGATAGGCAAACCCAAGATACTCATTACAGTGAATCTCAACCACAATTGGAATCTGACTAAATACCTAAAATAAGACAGATTCTACAGATATAATTTAAACGCAAACAAAATAGAAAGAAACAAGTAGAAAAAGGGATAGGTACTTACCTAAGTGTAACTGATACCATTTCTGCAGGTGAAATAGGTTCCCGAGAATGATACATTTTATGTATATATGGTGTTACTTTTTCTACTAAAATATCAAAATCTTCTATAGACATCCTATGAAAATTTCTAAATTTTTTTTCATCTTTGGAACGCATTTCCTGAATTAAATTATGATAGGCCCCTTGTTGCTTCCTTAATTTAAAAATTTCACAGGTTCCAACTGATCGATATATTTTTTTCTCTCTTTTTTTTAACAATAAGGAAGCAGCGATTTTGCGTCTTCGTTGCCAATGACATAAATTGTGGAAATACAAATCCATTTTTAATAAAACCAAATAAAGAAAAATCAAAGTGAAATCAAAACTAAAGGCTTTGCTAAAGGCAATACAAATAAACAATAACAAATATCTAAATTTGTCAAATGTCTCATGTCATAATTCACTTTTCGCCAACATTAGAAATAAGAAAAAAAGTAAATATCCCCAAAAATATCGCAAGTATATGAACTAGTCCGAAGTGGCGAATTATTTTCCTGCGAATTCGCAATTCGCGATTCGCGACTGTATGAAACAAGCTTTATTCAGCTTAAGTGATAATTATAAAAAGAAGATTTCCAACAGCCACACGTTTAATCCTGTTCAGCCCGTTTGTCGCTCTGAAGGATTCAAAGTATTAGTTAGGTGGGAATGATCTTTTCTAAAGAAGCGCTTCATGTAATTGAGAGACTTTCTTTCAAAGGGTAAAAGTTTCTTAATCCTAAAGAACGATTTTTCAAAAACTGTAGACAATAACAGAAAATCTACCTACTTGTGAAGAAGGATAGTAGGAGTGAAGTCAGAGCTAAAAATCTTCTTCTTCTTTTTTCATACTTTGGACCGTGTACATAATAAACTAAATTAAAACGATTGATGGAACCTTTCGTATGCAACATTTCATAAAATTAAAAAAACAACTATCTAGTAAAATAATTCCCTGATAATTTATTCTTAAAATTTGAACCAATTAAATAAAGAATAAAAAATAAGCATAAAAGTATCCAATAATATGCTAATAACTTCGGTGACCTAGTACCAAATGAACAAAAGTCTTTAGTTTAAAAAAAAGAAGAAAGTAAGGTTTGTCAAATAAACATTTCATACTATAGAAAATCAACAAAGATGATTCAAAGTGGCGAAAGAAATCAGTTAATTAATAATAATAATTATATAACTCAAATAAAACAGGAGGAATTAATTATTAAAGAGGAAAATGAAGATGATACGGTTTCAAATAATAATTTTGAAATCTTTGAAATTGAACAAGAAATAAATGAAAACATTGTTCCAAAATCCTCTCACAGTGTGAACGATTTTAAAAAGGAAGAGCCCGCAGAGTTTTCAGGAAAAAAACACTCATTAAATCGCGTGGAAAAAAAATACAAGCGTTCGACTTGTGAAAAATGGTTTTCCCGAAAAGACAAGTTAAACCAGCATTTATTAATTCATACTAATGAAAAAAAATTTAAGTGTTCCATTTGTGAAAAACCATTTTCCCAAAAATGTAATTTAAAACGGCATTTACTTTCTCATACTGGTGAAAAAAGCTTTAAATGTTCCCTTTGTGAAAAATCGTTTTCTCAAACAACCCATTTAAATACGCATATACTTATTCATACTAATGAAGAAAAATTTAAGTGTTCCGTTTGCGAAAAATTATTTTCTCAAAAACGTTATTTAATACGGCATTTACTTATTCATAATGGTGGAAAAAAATATAAATGTTCCGTTTGTGAAAAATCGTTTTCTGAAACGAGTACTTTAAACAATCATTTACTTATTCATAGTGATGAAAAAAGAACTAAGTGCTCCATTTGTAAAAAATCATTTTTACAAAAATCTAGTTTTATCCGACATATGGTTGTTCACAGTGGTGATAAAAATTTGAATTGTTCTATTTGTAAAAAAACATTTTTTCGAAAAGACAAGTTAAACCGGCATTTACTAATTCATAGTTGTGAAAAAAGATATAAATGTACTATTTGCAAAAAATCATTTTCTCGAGAAGATAATTTAAAACGGCATTTACTTATTCATAGTGAAAGGAAATTTAATTGTTCCATTTAAAAATCATTTTCTCTTAAAGTAAGTTTAAACATCTAATAATATATGTTTAAACTTTTGGATTAAAGATGAAACCATATTAAATAATATTCTCTAATATCTTTTTGAACAAAACTCCATGTCTTTATATATATAAGCATGTATAAACACTTTCGAAATAGTTAGCAAATTCTTCTATTGATGTATCATTGTAAAACATTTTGCCGGGAATCCTTATTTTGTATATAAGACCAGAAGTGTTTTGGACCTGATATAACACTATTTTCTAGGGTTCGCAGATGCTCTTTATAAGCGTTTCGGATTTGTGACTTAAGGATAACAAGATGCAACATTCTTCCAAACCTGTATTCATCTGAGCCGATCCAATAAAATCTAAAAAATTGCGGATATGAAAACGATTGTCCTCTAAATTTTCAAAAACATGGTTTGCGGAGAAAAAAATCGCCTAAAATTAAAAATTTGTATGAGTAACTACAAGTTGCCCTAACTCGTCTAAAAAAAGGGTAATATGTCTGATTTTCGGAATTTAGGAGCATGATAAAAATAAGGTACTAATAAAATGTTTAAAACATATCATATAAAAGGCATTTCACAATTTGAAGTGTTTTCAATGGAGGTACATTACATTTGCAAATATATTTATTTTATAATCTCCATTAAAGGTAAACGTCACTTTTAATACACAGTTTGTCATAATATGGTTCACTTTTATCAAAAACATTTAGCTTAGCATTAAACTTGTGTTTATTAACTTTTCTGCAAAACATGTTCTGATTTACACCAATATCATTAAAGTCTTTTATGACCCCTGTTTTGCGGCAACAACCTTTAATAGGCTGTATAATATGTTGCCTATTTTAGGTAGAGAAATTCAACATCAATAGCTGCACTGGCCGTATGAGTGAAGACCATTTCATTTAAGATTAAAAGAAGAAATTAAGGTTAAGAGGATATATTTTTTGAGTTCTGAATAAATAAAGACGATGCAAAACAATGACGAAAATCTATTATTCAGCGAAAATTATGAAAATGTAGAAATCAAACAAGAAGAAATAATTATTAAGGATGAAAATGAAGATGAAATGGAGTCAAATGATTTTTATAACAATTTTGAACTTAAACAAGAAATAATGCCTGTAAAGGAAGAATTTCTTCACATTAACAAAGAGGAGTATGACTTTTCAGTAAAAAGACTCTCATTAAGTGATGATGAAGAAAAATATAAGTGTCCAATTTACGAAACATCATTTCTTCAAAAAGGCGTTTTAAACAAGAATTTACTATTTCATAATGGTGAAAAACAATTTGAATGTTCAATTTGTAAAAAATCATTTTCTCAAAAAAGCACTTTAAATCGGCATTCACTTGTTCATAGTGGTCAAAAAAATTATAATTGTTCCATGTGTGAAAAATCGTTTTCCCGAAAAGACCATTTAAACAAGCATTTGCTTGTTCATTCTGGTGAAAAAAAATTTAAGTGTCCCATTTGTGAAAAACAGTTTTTAAAAAAAGGTAATTTAAACGAGCACTTACTTATTCATAGTGAAATAAAATTTAAGTGTTCGATTTGTGAAAAATCATGTTCTCGAGAAAGGGATTTAAAAAGGCATTTGTTCCTTCATAGTGGTGAAAAACATTGAAGTGTTCAACTTGTGAAAAAAAAGACAATTTGTGAATCATATATCCAAGGATTTGAATGAAAAGTTTGTTTTAATAAAATGTTTTTATGTGGAATCCTTGAAAATAAATAAGTAAATGAGTATTGGAAAATTCATTTTGTTCCAATAGATTAAAACTAATAAATTGTTGAAAATAAGATTGAGCTAAATTATTTAATATCTCGTAAACAAAAACAATTGTTTATAAATATATTTTGTTCATTAAAATTTGATATATTTGTTTCCATTATCAGCATTTTTCACATTAACTCTTAAGATCCAAATTTTACAAGTATATAAGGTTTTAAATGACATACAAGAAAACTCAAAATCTCGTCACAAAATTTTTAATAAACTTGACAACTAGTTTCGACCCAACACGGTCATCATCAGGCCTAAAAGTGAGAAAATAGTACAAAGAGGCTGCAGTATGAAGTGATATTATAATTAAAAATTAAAATACACTGAGTAACACTAATAATAAGTGGCCTATATCAAGTCTAAATTAAAATGAAAACCTGAACTCGAACTAGCACGAGACCACCATGTAAGTGCTGGTTAAGGAAGGGCCAACAAACCTAAATTCTTGCAAGCGAAAGTTAATAATAATCCACCCAAATGTAGCATTTTTTAAAATTTTGTTGTATGTTGTGTTGCCTACCTCAATAACCGTATGGTGATTTTGGAAACAATGGGTTGGCAGTCACTGTCAATAACATTATTCTTATCCTGGTGGTCTTGTAAGAGTTGTAAAAAAACTTTCTTTTTAATAAATAATATTCTGAAATCAATTGTAACATGAAACCAAAATGTTTAAAGAAAGTAAGTAAGTAAGTAAGAAAAAGCCGATTATTATTATTATAAATAAAAATGTTTGTATTGATTTAGAAAGTTAGAAGACCATCAAGTAGACACAAAATTATAAGGAATTGGAAAATGAAAACCAATAAAGGACATTACCTTGGGGTTAGAGAAATGGAATTAGAAAGAATCCCAGACTGGGTTGGTAGAAGCATACAACATTCTTACAAGCAACAAAAAAGATGAGATTGGTGTAAAAATAACCCCTGTCAAAGGGGGAGGAATCAAGATCAAGGAAGCAAAACATGGACAGAAAAGAACTTCAGCCAACCAACCACCCTCCACTTCCAACTTATAATATTAAAGGAAGAGACGTGATTAAAGGTAAATATAAGGCTCATCAATGGAATAGAGTCCCAACAGCATGAGGTGCAATGGGCAAAAGGGTGAAATATGGGGGCCAACACAACGAGCTGGGAGATATCTTATTTTCATTTGATATTCTTGTAGGCTCTGGCATTAACTGCTCAATTCCATTTTGTAAAAACATTCATTTTATTTTCCTAGCATAAAAGCTACTACTTACAAAAATTGCCAGTAAGAAGGTTGTCACAGATATTTTCAAGATTATCTAAAAATAGTGCATCAGATTTGATGGAGAATGACAAAGACATCCAATTATTTATTTATTTATTCATTAACTTTTACAAGGTAGAATTTTTTGTCAATATTGAGTTCATATACTTTGTAATTTTTTAAATCTTATATTTACTAATGCAATATTTATTTACGGCCCTAGTGTATCATGATCTTTATGAGTTTTACTAGTGGGTATGAAACACTATTTCCTTATACATGATTGCTTCTTCAGAAATGTAATTATCCATTAAATAATCAGTGTATTTAATTACTTTTTCATTTTGTAGATTGAAGAACATGGTGCTGAAATCTGAAACTACAATAGAAAAAAGTAACAAGTTTGTCTGGGACCTCAAGAAATCTTGTCCAGGGACTCAATCGTTTTTATTATGGAGAACTTTGGCACGGACACCAGTTTTATTTTTTGTTTGAGCTTTATTTACTTATTCATTAACACTTACACGGTAGATAGTTCTAATGTTATGTGGGATGTGATTAAGCATTTTTATTGGAAGTATGTTACTGCTATTATCTGTATGTGCACCAGTATGTTGAGGCGAGCGGGTAAGTGACATTGATCTTAAGTTATGGTATTGGGTTGGGTATTGATTAAGGTCATTTTTGATATATAAACCACAATGTAGAATGTAAATAGAAATGACTGTCAGCAGTCCTAGTTTTTTTAAATAAATCTCCGCACAAGTGACCACTTTTTTAAACACGATGGTGCAAATGAATCTCTTTTGTACAATTAATAAATCTTTCGTACGTTTATAACTACCCCATAAGAAAGGAACGATACTAAGAAAATAGTATACGTCAACATGGTACCTTAATTTCCACAGGATGGAACAACTGGCGTTCATTTTTTTAAGTAAAGTGTCAACAGGTGCACTCCAAGATAGATGCGAGTCGATTGTTACCCCCAAAAACTCAACTGAGCAGGATTGGGCTGTAGTCCCTGCACCTGCCTGGATCTGGATAGAATGCAGGAGTGCCCTATAGGAAAATTGCATGATTTCTGTTTTATGAGAGTTGAGTAAAAGCTGGTTCTCTACATTATAATCGTACATTATGTTGAGCCCTTTTCACTTAAATCTTTTCAATGTTCATCAGTAACAACTATATTGACATCATCACTGAACACAGCTAATATTTTGGGTGCGTTCAACCCCGAATACTTATTATCAATGAATAGAAGAAACAGCAATGGGCCGCCGACTTGCACCAAAATTGAATTTAATAACTTCACAACAATAATTCACAAAAGTCTCGTGTATTAAAAACTTCAAGGTACCGCTTTTAAAGATCACAACACCTCTATATCGATTTGAAGAGTTAATTTTAAGTTCAGAACCAACAATGTAGTTCTTGCTTCACTTATTTTTGGAAATTTATATAAATTTCATTAACTATAATAAGTTTTGGGCATTTAGGTAAATAAGATCAATTTTAAAGGAGTCGTTTAATGTTTTTTTATAGAGATTGCTGATCTTTATTAACAAATGCAGACTTATAAAGAAATAATTTGAAAAACGAAATTTTGTAATCAACATAATGGAAGGAAAATAAGATTCGCACAGAAAAAGTTTGAGCTTTCCCAGATAAATTGGAACAAAATGGGATTTTTTCACAAAAATTTGTAAAAGTTTTCATGTTTTCATCAAAAAAAAACTTGAAAATTCTGAATTTTTGTTTGTGAAATATAACCAAATATAAACAAAACGAGTTTTAACAAAAAATAGGGCCTTTGAACGAAATTTCCTCAAAGAAATCTGAACAAATGGGATTTTTTTCCGAGAAATTTTGGGTTAATTATATTTTCAAAAACGCTATGGTCGATTTTAATAAAAATTTTAAAATACATTTATAATTTCAATTATCTATCATTTATACTTAATTAAGTTGATCGAATAATTCCAGTGACGTGCCAACGGGGCTTTTTATTTAATTGATAGTACTCGAAATTCAAATTCTCAGTTTAACGAAGTACAGACTCATAATAATTTTCCTTGTTAAATATGTGTGAATTGCAAATGATTTGAAACTTTTATGTCTCAAGATTTTTTTAATGATCTCAATTGAATTGGTATTGAAATTTTATATGTTTTTGGCGGTGGAACAAATTCCCTTCAATATTAATTTGCCTGTACTCTTTTGCTTTTTTTATTTTTAATAATTCCATGTAAATACATTTTATTAAAACAAACTTCGGATAAATTATTTTTATTTCTTTTAAATATATTAAATAAAACGACTTACAGTTTTTTCACCCATTTCTGACAAAGTGATTGTTTAGTGCGGTTTTTATAAAAAACAATTTCCACAAAAAAAAATACATCAAACATTCAGCGCTTTATATTTTTTTACAAGTTTGAAATAATAATTGTTTATATAAACCAGTTTTTAATCGGCTTTTATGAAAAATTAACTCGAAACTGTCTCATTTTCGAAATTCCACTTAAATCCTTCGATATATGATTCATGAATAGTCTTTTCAAGAAAATTATTTTTCACAAGTTGAACTCTTAAATTTTTTTCGCCAATATACACAATTAAATGCTTGTTTAAATTGCTCTTTTGAGGAAATGACTTTCTACAAAGGGAACACTTAAATCTTTTTTCACTATGAACAATCAAATGCTGCTTTAAATTGCCTTTTTGTGAAAATGATTTTTTACAAATGGAACAGTTAAAATTTTTTTCACCTTTATGAAAAAGTAAATGTTTGTTTAAATGTTTTTTCCGGGAAAAATATTTTCAACAAATGAAACTGTTAATTTTTTTTTCAACACTATGAATACATAAATGCTGCCGTAAATTGCCGTTTAGGGCAAATGATTTTTTATAAATGAAACAGTTAAATTTTTTTACACCACTATGAACCAACATATGCATATTTAAAGCGCTCTTTTTAGAAAATGATTTTTTACAAATGGAACACTTAATGTTTTTTTCCCCAGAATGAACAAGCAAATGCACTTTTAAATTGGCTTTTTGAGAAAACCATTTTCCACAAATGAAGCAGTTAAATATTTTTTCACCGGTGTGAATAAGTATATGCTTCTGTAAACTGTATTTTATGGAAAATGATTTTTTACAAATGAAACAGTTAAATTTTTAGTTTATAACTTTGATACTGATTTTTGTTTTGCATCTCTTTAATTGTGCAATAAAAAATTATAAATTGTATCTGTTAAAGAAAAATAAACCTCAGAAATTCAAGAACGCGAACGAAAATGTTTTATTTTATATAAAAAAACTATGTATTATAATATTACACACAATATATAATGGTCATGAAAATTGACAAAATTATTTATATCACTATAATTAAAAATACTAACATTATAATCTACAATACTGTTTACATGGTTATTACAATCTAGGCTAGGGTATTATTTTAATTTTCGTCACTTGTTAAATTCATTGTTACTACCTGATGAAATAATTAATGTGATCTTCATCCAAACATAATTCATACATTTTTATGAAATACAACGTTCTCTCATTGCGTTTTGCCACTTTGAAAATTAACATAAATTATTATTAAAATTATTTGTTTTGATGGTTTTCAGCAAAGTGATATTAGAATTGAATTGCAGTGTCTTATTTTATTTCTCAACTCAACAAGTATATAATTGTAAATGTTCTTCTTCTGGTAAATATTACTGGATATTGGACCATTTCAGTTCTCTTCTGATTGGCTTTTACAAAATGTTAATAAACCATATCATTTGATGTTAAATGTTCTTCAAAGTTAATAAAATCTTTAAAAAATGAGAATATCTCCAAACAACAGTTTTCTTAGTTATCGGATTTTCACTCAGTAATAGAATCACAAATTGTCTTTTCGAGAAAATAATTTAAGACAAATCAAGCAATTAAATTCAATTTAGAAGTATGTAAAAGCATATGCTGGTTTAAAGTATCTTTTCGAGAATACGATTTTTTACACATTGAACATTTAAATGTTTTTTCACCACTATGCACAATTAAATGCTTGTTTAAATTGCTCTTTTGAGAAAATGACTTTCTACAAAGGGAACACTTAAATCTTTTTTCATCACTATGAACAAGCAAGTGCTGGTTTAAATTGCCTTTTTGTGAAAACGATTTTTTACAAACGGAACATTTAAATTTTTTTTCGCCACTATGAAGAAGCAAATGCTGACTTAAATGGTCTTTTCGAGAAAAGGCTTTTTCACAAATTAAACACTTAATTTTTTTCTCGCCAGAATGAATAAGCAAGTGTTGGTTTAAATTGCTTCCTTGAGAAAACGATTTTTTACAAATGGAACACTTGTATTTTTTTTCACCGCTATGAACCAATAAATGCTTCTTTAAATCGCTTTTTCGAGAAAATGATTTTCCACAAATGGAACATTGAAATTTTTTTTCACCATTATGAACAAGTAAATGTTTGCTTAAATTGCCTTTTTGGTAGAATGATTTTTTACAAATTAAACACTTGTATTTTTTGTCACCATGACTTAATGAGTGTTTTTTTACTGAAGACTCGTATTCTTCGTCTGTGGGCTCCTCCTTTTTAAAATCGTTCACATCCTCAGAGGATTTTGACAGGATTTCTTCATTTACTTCTAGTTTAATTTCAAAACCATTATTTGACACCATTTCATCTTCATTTTCATCCTTAATAATTAATTCCTCTTGTTTAATTTCAGTAACATAATTATCGTAGATTAACTGATTTCCTTCGTCTTTTTCCATTTTTTTTAGTTTGATAGTTATCAACATCAGTTATATTAACCTTATTTTCTTCTTTTTTAAACTAATGTCTTCCACCTACTCGGTACTTGGCCATAATCTTTTTGCCATGACATCTTAAGGTTTTTTCTTCTTTTTTTTTGTAATTGCTCAATATTGAAGATTAATTATTCAGTAATGGTTTAATTGGTTAGTTTTTAAATATATATTACAACCTATTATGTTCAAGTGTACAATATACTAAACTTATAACCATCATAAGTAAATATAAGTATAATTATACTCTGTGACAAGGTTGAAAAATCTGCGTTGGCCTCGTCTCGAATAGGTAGAGACCAATAGATTCAAAAAAGAAGAAAGAAAGGTTAAGACGGACACAAGTATTTCGTATTCATCAAAATAAATAAAGACGATGCAAAACAATGAAGAAAACCTGTTAATAAGCGAAAATTATATCACTGAAATCAAACAAGAGGAATTAATTATTAAAGATGAAAAAGAGGATGAAATGTTATCAAATAATAGTTATGGCAACTATGAAATTGAACAAGAAATAAATGAAGAAATTATGCCAAAATTCTCTGATGTTGTGAACAATTTTAAAAATAAAAATCACATAGATGAATACTTTTTTCAAAACAGCAAAACGGAATATGATTCTTCATTAAAAAGAGACTCACTAAGTCCTCGTGAAAAAAAATACATTTGTTCAATTTGTGAAAAATCCTATTACCAAAAATGTCATCTAAACCAGCATCTACTTGTTCATACCGGTGAAAAAAAAATTAAGTGTTCCATTTGTAAAAAATCGTTTTCTCAGAAAAGCAATTTAAATAGGCATTTACTAGTTCATAGCGGTGAAAAACAATTTAAATGTTCCATTTGTGAAAAATCATTTTCAGTTAAAGAAACATTAAAAAAGCATTTACTTGTTCACAGTGGCGAAAAAAAATTTAAGTGCTCAACTTGCGAAAAATCTTTTTCTCGAAAAGGTCATTTAAATCAGCATCAAGTTGTTCATACTGGCGAAAAAAAATTTAAGTGCCCGATTTGTGAAAAACCGTTTACTCAAAAAGGGACTTTAAACCTTCATGTATTCATTCATAACGATTAAAAACATTTAAGTGTTCAAATTATACAAATTTACTTTAATTACTGTCAGATGGACTTAACGTATTCTCTGAATTCGAATTAATTATGTATTGTGATATTTCTCTCAGAATTGTTTATACCATGACACCTAAAAATAAGGGTTTAGAGAAGATATAAATAAATTGATTGATTTACAAAGTTAATTCGACATGGGATATAAAATGTAAGAAGAATTTAAGTGCACTTCCTTAGAAGTATAAAGAAAAATTCACAATTTGAGAAATCAGGTAAAGCAAACGTCTATTAAAAACAATATTTTGAGCAAATGGCTAAAAGTTTGTCTTTAGGTATCTCAAGAAATGGAAAATTGGTTATACTAGTAACTGACCTTATTTTTTATCACTAAAATTCCTAATACCAGTTTCAACCCCCCGAATAAAAAAGAAACCACTATTAGTTCTCTACAGTATTTAAGAGTAACAACTTTGGATGTGGTGAGTATAAGACCATATTTAAAATTTATTTTTGTTGTATGTTAGTCTAAAACTATTGAAAATTATAAACATTTAAGTGAATTGCCAAGGAACTTCCTTATTGTAAGTAATTTCTTCTTGTATCTTCGTTACTTAATAAATAATTGTGAAGAGCACAATGTTGACCTATAGAAATAAATAAATATAAATTTTCAGATAAGTAGAATTATATTTTCACATTTATTATCGATAATTTTCACAAAAGGTTGAAACAATTAAGTCGAAATATATTCCTTTATAATTGTATTACTGACCAATTACAACGTATTTTCTAACATACATTAAAGCATTTGGTACTGTTTAACCTTTTATCTGGGCTGTCTGGAAACTACAATAATTAGTGTAAAAATAATTTATCTACTTATAATGAAATTACATATGTAGTGCTCATGTAAGTTCATTATTTTTTAGGATTCATTCAGAATTGGAAGAGAAGTATGGAGATATGGAAAGAGTGGAATTAGAAAATACCGAGAACAGTGAACCAAATGAAACGAAAAAGCAAATTGCAAAGAAGAGAAATAAAAAAAAAGTTTCTAAATTGCTCAGCACATTCGAATTCTCTCTAAAAGCAAAGATGTCCTGGCTGTTTGGAAATGGGAGGAGGGCATTTTTAGAATCTTATCTTTCTTTCTTTTCATTTTGTTTATAAGTTTCTATCGTTTGTTTGTAAATAATAAAAATAATGCAAAATGCTTCAAAAATAAATAACTCTCTGTATCTGTTTTATAGTCAGGAATTGTCGTCAGTTTAAATAGTATTTCAGCTATAAAAAATTAACCTTTATAATTATTTAACATGGTATATGAAAATTGTGAGGGTCCATCAACTAATAATTATATTTACCAGAAAAAGGACACGCTGATATGCGAAAAAATTAATGTGTTTCAACCTGATAAAAAGGTTTACGGTGTACAATTTGTTAATTTTTTTAAGAAAAACTCCTTTTAATATAAACTGTATTAATGTAAAATATATACAAGCATTTTTTATAAAAGTCGCTCTAATCGACTACTTGTAATTGTGATTTTATTTGGAAAATATTTTATTAAAAAGAAATAAATTTTTATTTAACACTTGACACGATTCACTTATTATTAAACTTTTCAAAGAAAATTATTGAATTAATATTAATAATATAAATTAATTAATTTCATTTCATTTAGATTTACTTGATTTAAAATAATGAAAAAAGTGAGATGGGGGTTGTACAATTTATTTTTATCATTTCATTATTAATATAATTTACATCTAAACGATTCGAATTCTCTGCAAAGCAACGATATTTTCTCGGAGGAATTATCCAATGTAACAATAAATGGTACATACAGACAAACATTGGGATTTTCGCTTGTGTCCTGCCCGTTGAATGGGACACAGGAAACATTTGCCTTTAAATTGTACCACCGTAAAGACACTACGAATTTGGTGCGACTGAAGTGTTAGTTTACCCTCGACCTATAGTTAATTACCAGCCCATTAGGGGTGAAACGACGGGGCGGTGTTAGCTAAGTTCTGTTTGCACTTATTCACATAAATACGGTCGACGTTAGATACTACAGTCAGGGTTGGACTCCTCTCTTAACTCTCTCTCAAAATCTGCAACATTAGGTAACTCTGAAGATGAGGGGTAGTTCGCTGGTACTGATCCGGCCCTACCTCACTAGGATTGATTACCTACAATAATTTCCCTGCCTCAACATAAGGGTTACTCGTCGGTATTGATCCGGCCGTATCTTAATAAGGGCACCTAGAAATTATCTCTGAGAGAGCTCAAACTTGAGTATATCGAAGTACAAATATCTGAAATTGCACATATTTGATAGCCCCTAAAAGGTTCCAGTGAGGCATTCAAATTTCCGATTTCTCTTCTATTTATACAAGTTTTAAATAAATCAAGTTAAATGGATTCTTGTATTTGATTCCATTCACAAATTTGCACCAAATTTTTCAAAAAGGATTTTGGGTTATTTTTATACAACGTGGGGCATATAAATACAAACAAAACTTTTAACTAGACGATCACTGCCGGAGGAGAAAGCCGAATAAGGGTAAGTATAGAAATATCGGAAAAAACGGGGAGTGGGATGGGTTTAATTATTAAAGTTTCTTTGTTTTTTTTTCAAATTAACTAGTACCCAGGGGTAGGTAGGTTACAGTATCAACTTTCATGTGATTCAATACCACTCGAGGAGTAATTTAATGTTCTGTTCTGCTGCGCCAACGATTAATTTACTATTGAAATCACCTACAATTGCCATGTGTTACTTTAAATTTATTTCAGTATCCTTATTGTATTGTTATACATTATTGAATTTTTACATTAGATTTTCTTTAAATTTATGCTCTTGTGTTTTCTTTCAGTTTTAATTTGTGAATTCTATTTTTAGTTTACTGCTTTGTTCATTCTAAAGCTGTTTTTGTATATTGCTCTGTGAAGGGAGTTAATCTGTTGGGCAATAAAGTTCTATTATTATTATTATTATTATTATTATTATAATCTCCGAAACCGTCAATTTGCGGACCCATGTTTATTAATACTTTTTGACTTGTTTTGATCCATACTATACCCTGTTCAAATATTCTAATTTATTTAATATCCTGTATATACAGTACACGAGTATTATTTTTTCGACGCCAGCGCCTCTCTTAAATTGTACGCGAACGTCGAGCTTCGAACATTTTTCGATAGACAGCGCCACATGAAACTTTGCATACGAGGGTCGTACAAAAAGTTTTTGTATCAGGAGAGCAGAAAATCGAAGAGGTATTTTTCGAATTTTTAAAAATAGAGAAAGTTTCGGCTTTTGTATTAGGAGAGCAGAAAAGCGAGGAGGTATTTCCCGCCCTTTTTCTCAGTTAAAATTATAATTTAGAAGTTCGAATTTTGTACCAGGAGAGCAGAAACGCGTGAAGGTAAAAAATACCTTCTGCCCGATTTTGTTCTCCTGATAAAAAATTGTAAAAAGTTCCATAAGTACCTTTTGCACGCCCCTCGTATACTTTTTTACAGCAAATTTTTCCGATTTTTTATCAGGAGAACAAAGTTGTATCAGGAGGTATTTTTTACCTCCTCGCGTTTCTGCTCTCCCGGTACCAAATGTTGAAAAGTTTAGCCCAAAATTTTTAGGATTTTGTGTCAGGAGAGCAGAAAAGCGACGAGGTATTTCCCGCCTTTTTTCTCAGTTAAAATTCTATACTACATTCAACTTCAATATTCCAAAGGTGTAAACAAATACATGCAACTGCAGCGTGATTCTAAAAGATACCAGGGGCGCATTAGGTATTGTGCTATAACAATAATTGTAAAAAATATTTATATTTTGTATTTATTTAGAAATGTAAATAAAAATTTGAAAACTCCCAAAAAAAAACCACTTTACAAACAGAAATATTTATAAAATTGCCAAACACTAAAATAATTGAAAGGCAAATAACAATATTATAAAATAGATATCTACTCAGTGTCATAATCGCTAGAAGAACTACTGTTATTTAAAGTTATTACAAGCTGATCACTTCTTCGTTCAATTATATTGTCAAGCTCCCACATTTTGGGTTCTATTTTAAGTCTTACATGCTCAACACATTTCTTCCACTTTTTTGGAGTAATATTTAAAATGGCCTCTTGAAAAATATTTTTCATGTCCGAAAATTTAAAAGTGGTATTTTTATTGGCTACAAATTGTTTCACATCTGCCCAAATGAGCTCTATAGGATTAAATTCGCAATGGTAGGGCGGTAATCTTAACACAATTTTGTTATGTTCTTTTGCCATTTCGTCGATGATGTAACTGTTATATTTATTTTTATGTTGATTTACTATACGTAATAATTGGGCTTTTATCATTGAATCATCAAACGAAATATTTTTGGAACGAAGCCAATTTTGAATATCAGCTTTTTTGGAGGCCGTATTTGGGATTTTTTCTAACTTTCTGGAATGATATGGTGCATTGTCTAGTACAATAACAGAATTCTGCTCTAGCTTGGGTAGTATGTTTGAAAACCATTTTTCAAAAGATGGGCCATCCATTTCTTCATGGTAGTCGCCACTTTTCTTCGACTCAAATGCCCATAGTCCATCTGGAAGAAATCCATCGCTGCTTCCTATATGGCATACAATAAGTCTTTTGCCTTTGCCTAAAATTTAATCAAAATTATTAGACAACATTTTTACGAAAATTATCTTTTACTCACCTGTAGGATGTTTTAAACCTGTTGAAAGACCATCTAAAAACGCTTGCCTACTAGATGTTACTGATTCGTCAACCCAAACTTTAGATTTTGTGTGGCCTGCATTTATCCAAGTTTCGTCCAGATAATAAATAGTTTTGTTTTGGTCTCTATAGTTTCTAATTTGTATTAAGTAGTCCCTTCTCCAACATTTTATTTCATCCCGATCCATTAAAAAGCTGTTTCTTTGACGTTTATTGAATTTAAAATTCAATTTTTTTATTATTTTATAAAACGTTGTTCTCTTAAAATTAGGCAAATCTAAATCGTCATTAACAGCTTTGAGTACTTTATCAATGGTAGGTATTTCGTTTCTAAAGAAAAAGTCGTGAACCTTTCGGCGGATAGAATTTTTGTTAAAATCCGAAAGCGTATCAAATGTATTTTTTCGATTAAAAATTTTTTTTGGCGCAGAAAAAGTTCCAGATTTTTCATATTCACCAATCACTTTTCGAACACTGCGACTACATACACCTGTTTTTAGTGCTACCCTTGCAGCTATTTCACCTAAGAGTATTGTTGGATCAAGCTGTAGTTCGTTCTTGTAAACGTTCAAAATAATTTCTTTAGTATTTATATCAAAATGAGTTTTTTTTGGTCGTTTTCTTGGTGGGCTCAATTTATTATTTATATTGAACGGATCATCTGCTGAATCGGTGCTAGACATTTTGAAAGCCTATTTTTTTTAATCCAAGCGCTACAGCAAATACTTCGAAACAACTGAAAATTTACATTTTAATACCAATATAAAAATACCCAAAAACAACCTTACCTTCAAATATTATTATTATGAAAATCTTCAACTACAATTTATAGCCTATAAATTTTAAATAATTAACTGAAATATAACTCATAGAAAAATTCAAACCAAAAAAATCTAAACAATTAAAACCTAACACAAAATGTAAATGCGTCAACGCTAGACACGAAACAACTGATTTAAAGATTCGGCTCTGTACACCGCTCTATAAGTTGTAGTGGGAAGATCCTCGACTATTTGACCAATAGATGAGCGCTGCGTCGGTAAGCACGTGTGTAGCACGCGGCGATCATTGTTTACCTCGTTGGAATTTCGAAGTTGAATTTAGTATAGTTTAAAATTTCCAATTTTGTATCAGGAGAGCAGAAAAGCGATGAGGTATTTTAAGAACCACAAGGGTTTTTTAAATAAAATGTACTAGTACTTATAGTAATATGATTTATTGACTATTAATATACACTACAATTTTTTAAGCAAGTCGTTTTGCAAAAATACAAGAGGACAAACGACAAAACAAAATAGAAAAAGAACTGATAATGTACACAGTTTAAAAATTTCCTTATCAAGTAAAACCAAGTTTCCTGAAATAATGTTTCTAGAATTCTTTTAAATTTACACGTTTTCATTTGTTTGAAGTAATTTGTAAGCAAATTAAGTATATTTACATCTAGAGAATTAAGCTCACACTTCTTCAGTCTTACTTACTGATATAGCGGGATTTTTGGTTTACACAAAACTAATAATAATTTTTTTTTGTTTCATCAACTTCTTGTAGAAATATTTTTTATGGCTTGGCTCATTGTGGTTCCACGAAAAAATTATGAAAACAGTAAATAGGTCAGTCCAGATCTGCTCCGATTTCTTTCCTAAAATCACAGGTAAAATTTCAAATTTTAAATACATCTTGCTGCTAGGCAACCCATAATACACTTAGTCTACATTGTTGGTTGACTACACTAAACCGTTTACATTTCTCTTCATCTTACTTTGTAGCATTTAAGTAAAAGTCGTGTGGTTTTATTTTAAATAAAAACAGCACAGTACAATTTTTCGGTTCAAAAAATTAGTTTCTAATAAAATAATTTAATTCCTTCGAGCTGAAAAAAAATACCATTGCTCAACTTGCGAAAAATCATTTTCACGCAAAGGTGATTTTGACAAACATCTGGTTGTTCATAGTGGTGTAAAAAGATTTAAGTGTTCCATTTGTGAAAAACCATTTTTGCAAAAAGGCAATTTAAACGAGCACTTACTTATTCATTGTGAAAGAAAATTTAAGTGTTCAATTTGTGAAAAATCATGTTTTCGAGAAAGGGATTTAAAAAGTCGTTTGTTACTTCACAGTGGTGAAAAACATTTTACGTGTTCCGTTTGTGAAAAATCATTTTTTCAAAAAAGCACTTTAAGTCGTCATTTCCTTGTTCATAGCGGTGAAAAAAAATTTAAATGTACCATTTGTGAAAAATCATTTTCTCGGACAGGCGATTTAAACAAGCATTTAATTATTCATACTGCTGAAAATTTTTTTAAATATTCAACTAGTGAAAAATCATTTTCTTGAAAAGACTAAAATAGGAAGAAATTAGCAGGCAATAATTAAAAATAATTTTTCAAAAAAACGACTTAAATAAGCATTTAGTATTTCAAACTTGTAAAAATATATAAATTGCTCAAATTTTGATGTTTTCTTTTTGAAAAATCGGTTTAGTAGAAAATTAATAATACATATTGATGATAAAAACCACTTAGTATAACATATGAGTAAAAAAACTGTAGTCGTTTACAATATATTTAAAAGCAATAAAAATTATTTTAAAAATAAACAAGTTTGTTTTAATAAAATGTATTTATGTGGAACTTTTAAAAAGAAATAAGTAAAGGATTATATGGGAAAATTCATATTGTCACTATAGTATTTACAGAGATTCAGTTAAACACCCCCCTGTACATAGAACTTACTTTTTATTTAACTTTCTCCAATTTATAACATTTATTATTTATTTAATATTGATTGAGTGAGACTTATGAGTGGAGTCATCAAAATTATTAAGACTCTATCTCGCTATTACTTAACAAATGAGTAATAATTATGTTTACTAAGTAATTTTGGTATTTGGTTGTAAAATTGTTGTCTCTTTCATAAATTTTTAGTAGAGTCTCGGCCACACATGCACAAGTTGAGAATTTCTTTTTAATTTAATTCATCCCTACCAAGAAAGACTGACGAGGAACTCGATTAAGAAAATCAATTCTTTCAACTCTTAATTCTTTTCTAAGATTTTTTTTAATAACTTTATAAAAGGAAATAAATTACAAGAAACGATAGAAGGGCTTCCTGCACAAGACAACATTCGTGCGATTGTTTTTAGTTGATAGAGAATATACATGATTAATTTTAGTATTCGTGCTTTATAAAAAGTTGGCATTTGGTCTTTTGTGCGGAATTTCTTTGTTTTACAACTTAATTTTATATTTGTTCGTAATAATAAAAATTACAAGGATGGTGTGTGCTCCAAATGTACATCAGAAGACGGGTGAGAAGCTAGCGCCTAGCTACAAGCGCTGGTTCGTGGATGTGGCAACGTCGCACGTATGATGTCTCGGTCGCACATCAATACGAGGGGTACATAATAATTCCGAAAATAGTGTAAAACAAATTACAGTAAAATTAATATATTTAGAATAAAAAAGTGAGTTTATTATAGTGTTACAAAGAAAATAACTTAATTATAGTTTTTCAACAATAAATTAATTAAGAAGTTGTTTATTGAAACAAAAATATATCATTTTTTTGTTACATTTTACTGTATTCAAAAACTATACTAACATATATAATAAAAAAATATCAAAAATGTTTACTGACAAACGGGACCAGGGGGTGAAAAAAATTTTTAAAGGAAAATATATCACTTTTTTGTTATTTCTTACTTTATCCAAAAAGAGTGTTGTTCGTTGATTAGACCGGTATTTTTACGTCTCTACTAATATATATAATCAAAAAATATCAAAAATTTTTACTGACAAACGGGACCAGGGGGGAAAAAATTTTTTAAAGGAAAATATATAATTTTCGTTCGCCATCCCTTGCAACTCGATTATTATAATTGCGGGGTTTTTATGGGTCCATATAAAGTATCCAAACCGTACTTTATCAAACAAGATTTTTGGCATAATTTAAACCTTCAAACCAGTTAAATAAGATAATATTATTCCGTCAAAACCGGACTTAACCCCAAATTATTATATCATAATGTATACTATCCTATCCGTATTTATTTAAACACGTATAACTTCAAAAGATGAATTTATGAGAACCGTATCACCCAAGAAAAGTTTTCATCCAACTCAAAAAACGTTATAATCGAAATTTAGGCAACTTGTATATCATCATAACCTTATTTCGTCCGAACAGTATTTACGTATATAGGATTTTTAGTACAAATACCGTTGCACGTCAGGAGTGACGTACCTCTTTCGTCATAGTACTGCCAACTAATTAAAATTTCCCTAACTAAGATAAATCATACGAAACATCACGAAAATTCACGAGGACTCATGAACGTAGTCACAGTACTAAAAAACCGAAAAAGTAATCTTAATTATTTTGATAATTTTAGAATTATTTCAATTATATTGGCTTATATACGTCTTATTCTTTATAATATAAAGTTTATAAATCATTATTATATGTTTAGTACTCAAAAAACCATAATTTACATTAAATAATTTTGAAATTTTCTACGCCCATGAGACTCGTATTTATGATGAAGAAATGACATTGTAGCGATTGGCATGCCTTGATGCGACGTTGTCGAGTATTTAGATTGAAATATTTCAACGATTTCTGACGTCCGGCCGTCAACCAGTTGAGTGTTTTCACCACGTATATCTTTTTTATATGTCTCTATTTTATTTATTTAATAAAAATATAGTACAAATAAACAACATAATATAACGATTTTTATAACAGATTATTGAATATTAAAAGTAGATAATACAGCAAGGAGAAGAAGAATATCACAGTTGTAGATTGCTAATGAATCAACTGAGAAAAACATTTTTCAAATGTACTTTAAAACTGGCAGGATGAAGTGTCTTGAGTGTGAGGATCATATATTGTTCATATACGCTTCAATAAATTAATTTTTCATAATAATAAAGCTAAACAACATAACCTAACCTTACATTTTTGAAACTTCCTACATTCCTCGACAATTTAGACAAGCCGACAACACTGCAGGGTCGTGATCTCATAATTGATATATGACGTGCAACGCGATTTGTATTAAAAATCCTATAACAGTTATTTGTCAAAACCGTAATTCATCCAAGAAATGTATTTGTTGACAAGACTTTAAGACTTTAAGGTTAAGTTTTGACGTCACAACTACGTTCAGAAAGTGACAGGAAATTGTGAGGTTAGGACCAGCTCTACTAAGGCAAAGAAAATCTATTTCATTGATATTAACTAGGTATTCAGTTTAAGTACAGAAACTGTTATTTAGTTTGTTTTAAAACAGATTGATGAATCATTTATTTATTTAATAATTACAGACGTTAGAAGGAAACTAATCTATGATATAGGTATAGGAAATTCATTTTTAAGTCAATTCATTTGCCACACCAATTTTGGTAAGTATAATTTTTTTTATTAACGTATGTTTTGATTATGAAAAAAGTAGAAGAATTGTTTTTTAATACTTCTTTTAGATAATAGAAATGAAAATACGCCAGGAAATAATAGGAAATCTGTTTGTAAACCAAATATTTATCTGCTAATGACCACTTATAGTTTTTTTTGACGATATGTTTTGAGAAAATAGTTGCCATGTGAAATTTTGTCTTATAGTTACTTAAGGGTGAGCACTTTCATATAGTTTTGATTTTATTTATTTCCAAATATACACATAACCTAAATTATTCCTTATATTTCAGGAATAATGAAATATACCTGTAAAAGAAAATATAAATAAACCCTAATGGATTCATATGAAATATTTTCAAATAATGTAATGAAATATTTTTTTTCAAAGGCAATAAAACGGAAGTAAATAAGAATTTTATATCGCAATGATTTTACGTTTTTAAAATAATTGTTGAAAATAGTATAGTTCCACATGATTGTCTTTTGGTTTACCTACCAGAATATATGTTTTAACATACATCTTGTACATGAAAACTTGGGGAGAAATAGGAATATAAGCTGGCTTGAAATATCATAATTTGACACATATGAAAAATATGGTATTTTAATAATTGCACATTGCGCAGTTAATTTACATTACATTATTGAAAAAACCGGTTTGCACCCGTAGCTCCCACTAGTATATACTACTGATGTATTTTCTTTGTGGAAGAGTATTTTTATCCTTATTAAAAGCGCTAGTTTCTATTGTTTTCATCATCGACCCATTCCTTTTTTTCCTAGTGTATTTGCATTATTTTCAACTTTTGTTTAATTCATGTTCTTCAGTTCTCTACTTGTACACTCTTTATAAGTTTCCTTTTTCCTTTAGTTGTGTGCCGTATTTGTCTCGTCTTTCCTCTCCCTTCCATACTTTTTTCCGTTGGAATAATTTGCTTCATTTCATCTCTCGCCATATATGCGTCTGGTCCTCTGTAAAAAAGCGCATACTTATATTCTAGTTAATCATTTATCCGTATAAGGCCGTTATCTGGAAAATCCCTCGGCCTCTGCAATTCTCACAATTTTACATTATCCTGACACTCACATCGTTCTCTCTCGATTCTTTTGAGACAATAGCGTCGAAGGATTCTATAATTTTTATTATTTTGATATTTACAGAATACGTCTTATTAGAGCTTAACTCTGATTTTTTTTAGATAATGGGTTATTGAGATAGTTGATAGTAAGCTGAACTTCTCGTAGGTGTGAGTGCGTGGAGTCCCAATGTGTTTCCCAGGTATCTCTGAGCAATTTTCTTATGTATGTTTTTAGGTCACTCTTAATTTGTATATTTACCGTTGGGTTTTCGGTTATTGCAGCTAATTTTGCAGCTCTGTCAGCAATTTCATTCCCAATGATCCCAATGTGGGATGGAGCCCAGATGATAGTCACTGAAGTGCCTTGAGTGTTGAGCTTTTTATAAATTTCGTGGATTTTCTGTACCAGTGGATGTTTAGAGTAGGTGATCTTGATTGCATGTATAGATGACAGAGAGTCTGTGCAAATAGCTGCATTTTTATTTTCACTGTTTAGCAATTTAAATGCGTGAAGGATTGTAAAAATTTCACAGGTGAATATAGTGCAAGTATGTTGTAGACTGGAGGTATACAGGGTGTCAAGTTCAGTAGTGACAGAACAACCTACTCCTATATTGCTTTTGGAAGCGTCGGTGTATAATATTTTATCGAACTGATACTGGTTAATTCGATCCCAAAATGTTTTTCTTATCAGATGATTAGAGGTTTCATTTTTCGTGAACTCTAGTAATCTTGTGTCAATATGGGGTATAAGTTTTTTGCATGGAGGAATAGGGGTTATTGGATAAGGAATGGTTAGGCTAAGATCGATATTAAGTAGTGTAGGTTTTAGGATGTCAATGATTGTACGTATGGTACTGAAGAATTGGTCAGTTCTTCATAAGATATATTTAAAATTAAGGCGTGAACTGGGTTAATTGGATTAGAAGAAATTGAACTAAAATATGATTGCAATAAATATTGTCGTCTTAGCCAAAGAGCAGGTTCGTTAGCCTTGACATATAAGCTGTGTAGTGGGCTGGATTTAAAAGCACCGAAACATATACGAAGGGCTGTATTGTGGATAGTATCTGGAAATTTTAAGTTAGAGTTTGATGAAGACATATAAACAAAACAGCCATAGTTTAATTTTGATCTAATTAATGCTCTGTACATCTTGAGAAGTACTATTTCCTTGTCATCCCATTTGTGACTAGATAGAGTTTTGAGAATGTTAAGTCTGTTAAAACAGTTTGCTTTTATTTCTAGTATATGTATTTTGAAGTTTAATTTTTTATCAAAAATTAAGCCTAGGACTTTATGGTGAGTTACAACTGGCAAAACATTCCCTTCGAGTAATAGACGAGGCAGAAATGATTAAGCCCATTTTTAAAGACCATTCACTAAGGAGATTTATTGCAGTTTGAAGGACAGCACAGGTTGTTTCTGTGTTCTTACCATAGCAGAAAATGATTAAATCATCGGCATACATAGCGTGTTTTACAGGTAAATGGAAATTTTGGGATAGCATTGATGGTAAGAATGAATAGTGTAGGACTTAGTATAGAGCCTTGAGGCACGCCACTTGTTTGATCAAAGGATTTTGAGGTGCATCCGTTGGCAATTATTTTAAATGTTCGTGAAGTCAGAAAATGTTTAATAAAACGGAATATGTTACCGGATAGGCTGTTTTCATGTAGTTTGCGGAGGATAGACGATTTTGTTATGGTGTCAAAAGCACCTTCGATGTCGAAAAAAGCAGCTATGACCTCTTGTTTTTTCATTAGAGCTTCAGCTACAGCAGTCTGTAAAAGAACAAGATTATCAGCTGTAGATCGGTTACTTATAAAACCCGATTGGGCTTCATTAATGATATGGTACTTCTGAAGATACCAGGTAAGTCGGTTATTTACCATTTTCTCCATAATCTTACATAAAGTACAAGTTAAAGAAATTGGTCGATAAGATTTTTTGTGAATTGAGTTCTGATCGGGTTTTTTGATAGGGATGATGAGGGACTGGCGCCAAATATTAGGGACCAAATTTTGTTGTAAAGATTTAATAATTTTGAAGTAGATAGTGTTGATAACTTTTTTAGGAATATAAATGGGATGTTATCAGGTCCTGCACCAGAGGTTTTGCAGGATGTTAGGGTTTGTAACAGTTCTTCTTTTGTGAATGGTTAATTAATAGCAGCAACATCTTCCACTTTTGACTTTGATAAGGATAAAGGGCAATAAGCATATTCATTATCTAGAGTCATATTTGTGAATTTACTTTCAAAGTGCTGTCTGAGAACTTCTATTATTTTTTCATTATTGTTGATGATATGTCCGTCATGTAATAGAGCGGGTATTTTTGGAAGTATTTTATGTCCCTGTATTTGTCTAATTTTTGACCACACTTATTTTATGGGTGTATTTACTGTAAGTGTAGAGACATAGTTTTGCAAGCAGGCTTTTTTGCTATTTTTGATTACTAATTTAGCTCTGGCTTTAAGTTTTTTAAAACTAATCAAGTTTTCAATAGATTTAACTCGGCGTTATCTATTAAGGGCTGTTTTACTTTGTCTGACTGCTGTTTCACATTCAGTGTTCCACCAAGGGACTGACTTACAATTTGAGGTTTTGTTAATTTGCCTGATACATTCTTTTGCAGTTGATATTATGATATTGTCTGTTAGTTCGAAATTAGAAAGGAGTTTGTCTACATTAAAGGAGAACTGAGGCCAGTTGGCTTGAGAAATTTACCATTTTGTATAGTTAGGAGCTGTAGAGTTTACTTTATTTGTTATGATTATGGGAAAGTGATTGCTATCGTATAAGTCATTCAATAAGTGCCATGTAAGAGAAGGATGTGATTTTGAATCACTAATACTAAGATCTATTGAGGTGAAAGTGACGGAGGAAATGTTAAAATGTGTACTGGAGCCCGTATTTAAAAGAGAGATGTTGTTACATTTTCTACAACTTTTCCTCGGCCGAAGGTTTTAGTAGAACCCCAGATAATGTTATGTGCATTGAAGTCGCCAGTTAAAATAAAAGGGTTCGGTAGCTGGCCGTATTAAATCATCTAATTCGATTTCAGTTAAATTATGTCTGGGAGGAATATATATACAGAAAATTGTTACTTTGTTTGGGCACCAGACATTTACTGCTATGGCCTCGATCAACTCTGATTTAAAAATAGGAAAAATTCTATAAGCGTTTTCAATACAATTCTTTTGATGTTCTCTTTGATCTGTTTTATTAAATTAGTAGCATTTAAGAATATACATATTCTTTTCATAGACATCATCGGATAAACTAATAGAATATTATTTATTATTATTATTAAAATTATATGTTACTTTTTTTTCCAAATATTGTCAAACCAAACAAACACACTCCCAATCTATGGAAATAGTTAAATAAAACAGCCAACCAACATTAAATGGCTACTAAACGTAATTTATCTCTGAAAATAGAAAATTTAATTTATGGTAGCACTTTAGTTAAAATATATATTGTTTATCTGTTGACAAACATATCAATTTTACATTACCCTTACTCACATAACGTAATACAAAATGATGTTTCCCATTAATATGTTTAGACTTTGTGGTCTATAAAGTTTTTACCACTTTTATGCAAGATCGAACTATAACTGGTTCAATTCTAATTGACATAAATTCTAATAAGTATTTTAAAGGTAAACATTCTGTAAGGGACATTGAAGGAACTATATATTATGATTCGCAACTTGATAGAGCTAATGCTTCCTGCTTCTATTTCTTTCTTCTTCTTTTTCCATAATAATATTATTTAACTAGAAAATAAATCTACTACTGCTCCTTCTGTCTTGAGAACTAATTAAAAAAATTTTCATCGACAAGGCGTTTATTGTAAAAATTGAATTATTTGATTTATAAAAACGTAATGTATAACATACAGTAGGGTTTAAGTACCTTAAAGCATTTTTAAAAACTTCCAATAGGAAAGATGGTAATTGATTTGGAAACTGTCTAAAGTATATTACTGAAAAACATAGCTCTGGCCTAGTACCTAACATAAGGATACTAACTAATTCTTTTTGAGGTGATTTTAAATTACAATTATTTTCAACAGGAAAATTTAATTTTGACATCATTGGATGTTACTTGCTATTTAACATATCTTTCATTTTAAATTAATATGATAATTGCTGCTTATTCGAATCTAGATAATGAAACTTATGGAAAACTAGAAACCTATTATCTACCAATATAAAAGGTAAGCATTATAATTCTATACAGTGTGTCTAAGTAAGTGGACGTGATAATTAAAAAACTATAAGAATGTTGTGATGAACGATCCTTGGGATCGAAGCTACGGCGTCTCCACCACGGCATTCAAAACAAAAATCCTTGGAACGTGCTAATTAAAAGGGCACCTTCACCATGTCACGGCATGACATTTTACCATGTCACGCAGGACCCTCCGCCATGCGGTAATAAAACGGGTTAATAAGAATTATTAAACAATTTAGCAAACGGCAACCTCCACCATATTACAGATTAAACGGGCTCTCTCTTGGATAAGGGCGCGGTTTCCCTAAGTGTGTAAAAGACAAATAAGAGACGACAAGTTCAGCAGCAATGAATGGTACGTAGTTCTTACCAAGAGATGTTCTCTCTTGAGGGACCCATGGATCGTATGGTACTTAGGACATTAAAATTTCCCGTGGCGCCTTTTGAACACGACACGAGCAATGCGTAGTCGCGCCCCCCACGTCGAGGTACCACTGGTGATCCCCTTGCCAATATTATTTTCTCGTATTTATATTAAATAATGTTTATATTCTTAAAAAGTAACCACATGTAGTTCACGCATAGTCCGCGAACTATAGGACGGGTTAACCTGGCAAAATTTTCGTATGTGACAATATTATAAAAATTGATTTTTATATGAAATTTATGTTTTTTAAAAAATCATTGCAATTTATTATCTCCTAGACTAAATAAAATTTATATCGCTGACATCAGAGCTCTCAATCGCTTTGTTAACAACTCATTTGATTTAATCTATAATTCAGTAGGCCTCTTCTTCCAGCACTCTCTGAATTTTCCCTATGTAAATATTTATATATTGAATGAATTACACATATTGAGGGAATATTAACTAATAAAGTGAGTGCCTCTTTTATGGATTTAATGTGATGGTTGACTTTCTACTAATTAAGTTAACAAAAAAAAACAAAATGTTAAACTTGAAAAGTAAAGTTATGGTTTTTAAACTTAAATTTAAATTGGGTTAACACCATAGATGTGGCATTCGCTTTATTAGTTGTTACTTTTTAGCTATTTTCTGTTTGTAAGTATCAAATGAAGTCGAGCCCTTTACTGACAGAACCAACAACTTAACAATATTTTTCATACGACAAAACATAAATGTTACATTTGATATGCATAAAAATATACGAGGGTAGCTCAATAAATATTTACTTCTCTTTATTGTTTTTTTATGATATCTTCGAAACAAGAAAGATATCGACCTGTAGTTTCGCTGTTTTAAAGATGACATCCCCTTCGTTTTACGCAATTTTAAAAATGTATACGGCCCTTTCAAACGATGTATCAGCCGTTTGGACATTGTCATTCATTTTTTAGAAGGTAGTTGCCCCTAGCCCCCCTTATTTCGATATTTCAGAGAAAAAAGTTCCAGATAAAAAGTATGCAGAATTTCATCAAGATTTCAGTAAGTTGTGCATTATTAATTATTATTATTATTATTATTTGCCTTTTTGGAGCGACTTACAATATTTACAATCACACACCATTGTTAATAAAGTGTCCTATTTGTATTGAAATCTGAAAACCGAAATTATATGGAACTCTAATTTTTTATAATAATTTTATTGGAATGCTGTTGTGTACATTAATATCCATAATATTTACTAAAGACGTATTGCAATGTTCTACAAAAATATACAGTATTTACGATTAAAACTATTTTTTTCCTTCTTCATCTGAAATTAAAGCTCTTAAAAGTGTAATTGCTGATACCGCTTTTTGAATCACCTGAAAAAGAATCATTGGAAAGTTTTACTATATACAAACTGTTAGTAGGTGTGAAACATTCATTAAGAAAGTATTAAGTTTGATCATTAAAACTCAAATATTGGTTAAAAAAACAATGTCATTACTGAGGCCATCTTATTTTTTTAATTTATTTAAAAATAACGTGCCACGACTGTTGTAGTCATTGACACAGTTAGAGTAGATGTGATTTATGATACATATAATTAATTACTAAAAACATTCAAATAAAAATAAATTAAATCTTGTTACGGAAGTTAATGTCTTTTAGGAATAATAATACATTTTTCACTTCACCGACGCTTAATGATTCTTTTATTTTGTGCTTGTGTCGAAAGATTCAGTATACATGGAATTCAAGAGTATATGACAGATGTGTAGTTTTCTTATAATTATTTTGTCTTTTCTGCTAAGTGAGGGGTTGTGGAGAATGATGGTAGGCAGGAACTTCTTGTAGGAATGAGTAAGTCCCAATATCTTTGTCAGGTATCTTTATGCAGTTTTTTATAGTGTGTGTTTAGGTCACTGCTAATTTGTAGATTTACCATTGGATCTACGGTTGCTGTAACTTGTATAACAGCTCTGTCAGCAGTTTCATTCCCAATGATACCAACACGTGATGAGGTCCAGTTGATAGTCACTGAGGTACCTTGGGAGTCGAACTATTTGTATATTTCGTAGATTTTCTGTACCAATGGATGTTTAGAGTAAGTCTTTTTGATTTCATGTATAGATGAAAGGAAGTCTGTGCAGATCACAGTTTTTATTTTTACTGTTTTGCAATTTAAATGCTTGAAGAATAGCAAAAACTTCACCAGTGAATACAGTATAAGTAAATATGGAAAGATAAATAAATCCTATCTTGAATTTCCACGGTCTTCCAAAGCTTTTTAATATATCTTCTAGTCTACTTAGGTTTCGGTATCTGACAATACCATTTTCTAAGATAGAAAGAAGTTTGAGAGATCTTTTTTAAAAACATATATAAATTTCATATCATAAACCTGCAACCAATCATTATTAAACAATATTCTTCTTTTTCTAAAAATATATTTGATTAGTATTATTTAGTTCAAAAGGTGATCTAAGATAATTGAACTTACCAGGTTTAGTTGTTTATTCAATACTGTATATAAAGGATATTCTAGGTGTTTCTTTATTTGATATTCCTCCAAAAATGAAGTTCTACTTTCTTGTCACTTATATGAAGTACTTCCAGTGTTGTTTCCATTGCGTTATTAAGTGTAGGTTTGTGTTTGGTATCAATGAGGTGTTTTGCATAATGTGACTTATCTGGTTGTTTTAATCTATAAGCTCGTTAGTGCTCACAGTAGGGTGTGTTAAAATTTCTTAAGGTCTGGTCAAGATAGATGGCGTTACAAATTCAAGTTAAGTATTATTTATCTTTCCATATTTATTATGATTAATGACCATAAATTTAATTACAGTACAAGTGTTTTGTAGATTGGACATATGCCAGAACATTCTACACCTATGTTGTTTTTGGAAGTGTCTGTTTATAAATGATACCGAATAATTCGATCCAAATATGTTTCTCTTATGAGCAGGTCAGAGGTCTCTTCTTTCTTGAACTCTAGTAAAGTTCTGTTGAGATGGATGGATTTTTTCCATGGTGGAACAGGAGATATTGGATAAGGATCGTTCGGTCCTGCATTAGATGTATTCAAAATTAACGTAGGAACTGAATTAAATAGATTAGCAGAAATTAAACTAAAATATGACTGCAGGAACTATTTTCGTTTTAGGCAAAGAGGGGTTCGTTAGCCTCGTCATATCAACTGAGTTGGACTTAAAAGAGTAGAGGCATATACGAAGGGCTATGTTGTGGATGATGTCAAGAGATTTTAAGTAAAAAGTTGATGAAAACATGAACGAAACAGCCGTAGTCTAATATTGTATTCCATTGATGACGATATAGAGTTTTAAGAATGTTGAGCCTGTAAAAATCGTTTGCTTTCATTTTAAGTATTGTTAAAATTTTAATTTATTGCTAAACATTAAGCCTAGATCTCACTGAATAATAGACGAGGGATTTGATAATTAGCTCTTCTGCTGAATTTAATGATTTTAGATTAATTACAGAAATAGTTAGGCCAATATTTCAAGACCAGTCACTAAGGTGATTTATTGCAGTTTGAAGGATAGCACAGGTTTGTGTACTTACCGTGGCAGTAGATGATTAAATCAAACCGCGTACAAGTGTATTTTATAGGTAAACGGACATTTTGGGATATATTATTGAGGGTAAAAATGTGGGACGGAGTATGGAGCCTTGAGGCACGCACTTGTTTGAAGAAAGGATTAGGGGCTACAATTGTAGCAATCTGTAAAGAACAAGATTATCCGCTGTAGGTCGATTACTTGTGAAACACAATTGGGCTATATGATATGGTATTTTTGAAGATACCAGGTTAGTTGGTTATTTAACGTTTTTTCCATTAGCTTACATAAAGTGCAAGTTAGAGAAACTGGTCTATAAGATTTTTTGTGTATTGAAGGCCGAACGGGTTTTGTGATAGGGATGATGAGGGATTGTCGTCAAATGTTAGAGAATTATCAGGTTGGCCATATTTTTCTATAGAAAATTAATAATTTTGAAAAAAACAGTAGCGATATTTTTTTTAGGAATATAAATGGAAAGTTAACAGATCCTGAAGCAGAGATTTTTCAGGATGTTAGGGCATATAAGAGTTCATCTTTTGTGAATCGAGAAATGATCGGAGCGATATACTGTACTCTTGACTTGGGTAACCGTAAGGGGGAGTATATAACTTCATTATCTGAAGTCATACTTGCAAATGTACTTTTAAAATTCTCTCCTAAATGTTCTACTTTTTTTTCATTATCGTTGACGATATGTCCATCATGTAAAAGAGCTGGTATTTGATTCACATCCGCAATTGATTCATTATTACATTAGCAAATATTTGTTTCTGCTAACTCTAGTATGTCGAGATGTGCTTGAAACCTTGCATGATTTAATTTAAGTCTTGTAATTGTTACAGCATAGGATCTGGGTACTCTGTAATAATCAATATATGGTATTACTCTTGGTAAAATTGGATGTATAAAAGGATAATGAATATTTGAGTTTTTAGGATATTGTTGCCATTGTGTTGACCACAAGTTGTGTACATTTTTTTCTCCTACATTAATGATATCTGTAATGTCTCATTTGAATTACTTCTAATAGAGTTGTAGATTATTTCGCTAGTTTATTAGTCTTTTCGTTACCTGTTGTACCGATATGTTGCATCACCCAAACGAAAGAAATTCTTTGTTATCTTATGTGCACCGCATGAGCATATCTTTGTATCTTACACATTATGTCATTCAGATGGGACTTCAAATCTTTGATCACTCAGTATCAAATATTTTTTAAAACCATAGCATAGAACTTGAAAAGTTATGATAGGGACATGTAAGTCGTTTTTATTGATTTTCAATTTTTTTGCTGCTACATACATCTAAATTCAAAAAAATGTAATTTTCAGGTGGCTATAGATCCTTTATTCCATTAAAAAAAACAAAATTTGTGTCTGGCACTGCGTTCCTGAACACACTGTATATTTGGGAATAATTTTAAAATGTGAATATCACGACTGCCTACACTTTTTGTAAATAATTGTTTTTGATATCTCCTTTAATAACGGATCTAACGTACTTCGACGCACTAATGCCGCACCCTGTATATATATACACACAAATACAGGGTGTTAAAGTTTGCTATATTTTTTTGTTTTTTTTTAATAAATATTTTTATCAAACTTGGTGGGTGTTAAGTTAGAAGTAGAACCACTTTTAAGAGAAAAACGAATTTTTAAATTTAAACAGTGGCGGCCCGAAAATCATGACCCTGATTATTTTTTGTGAAAAATATGTTACGCCGCTACTTAGATAAAATCCATTGCAATTCTATTGATTTATACGAAAATGAAATATATTTTTAAGTAATATGAATATTCCTGACAGTTATCATGAAAGCTACGCTCCTGACTTATTTTTGTAGATTTATCTTCTAGGGTCTGATATACTAGTTGTAGGTTATCTAAAAAGGTCTTAAATGAAACGTTTTGCTTCAGCTAGGAGTTATTGTTCTGAGTGAGTTTTCTAGAAATGCAAGAAAATTTTAGGGAGTATAGAGGTATTAGAAGAATTTGATTTTGGATTTTTTTGTAGTGGATTAGGATAATAGTTTGTACGACAGAAGTTTTAGATTTGCTGGTTAGGAAATGTGGCCTTATGTATATTGTTGTAAGTTCCTCAAGTGGTTGGCTTATTTGAAGATTAGGGAAGGAAGTCTAGTTCATAAGTTGTGTATTGTGGGGAGCTTGTGAAGGTTGAGTACTTGCAGAACGTGTAGAACCGATGTGGGTTGTGAGTTTTGTAGTGAAGGGGTAGCTAAAGGAGTTTAAGATTGAGAATATTAAGTAAGAGTAGTTTAGGTATTGTGACAATTCTGGAAAACATGACCGATTTCTTACATAGAAATATTCTGTTTTTGATTATGGCACACGAATTTACCAATTCCAACTTTAATTCCAAAGACTCTTGTATATATACAGAGGTACCACAAATAAATTTCAAAAGGATTTAAATAAAAAATCATATATCGTTTACTGCGTGTCAAATGATTTATAAAATATTTTTTATAGAATAGAAAATTCAAGAATATTTAAATAATTTGAAAAGGATTTACGTCTTTTCGAATGCAGTTGAGAATGGTCTAAATACATTGAAAACTTAATATACATAAACAAAAAATGTTATTATTGTCACTTAATCCTCATACTTTTTTGTTTTTCTTTCTGTTATTCTTTTATTCAGTACTGGAAATAAGGTGGAAATTTCTTATTTCCTACTGCTTTCATCAGATTGAAAATTGCGTTAGTTTAATATTGAAAAAAGGTCAATACATTAGACTAGAACTTTTAATTAGTATTAAATAGTTTACGTTAGCTCTAGTCCTAAAAGAAAAGTAACAAAAAATATTTCATTTGACAAGGATGTTAAAATTAACTTTTGTCTTACGTCCAGGTCCGGAGTATGGATTTTCGGGCATATATCGATCGGTATATCTAAATTATTAGAAATATTGCAGAATAAAAAAAGGTTCACTTTTATAATTGCTATATAAGCTTATTTGACATTATAAAACAAACGGTTTTTCAAAAAAATTGTTAGTGCTGTCATTGTACCATATTTTAGAGCAGTTTTTCCCTAGTTTTTGCCATCTTATATTCGTAATATTTTGTAAATACTAACTGATTCTGAATTCTAAAAAAATAGTTATTTGTTACACATTTAAAAATTCACTTTGTCAATGAACTTGTTTGCTTCAAATTGGGTATATACATTAAGTACTTTTAAATAAGTATAATTCAAAATATTACATTTTCTTGAGTTTGTAAAAATAAAAGATAAATAACAAGTATATCTCTATTAGCCCATTAAGTAGACCATACCTTTGATATAGGATAAAGACATGCATTTCCAAAAACGTACTAAATCAGAAAGTAACTTGATTTAAAAAAATACACTAATGAATTAAATAAAGTTAAACAAAGGATACTTATGGAAGAGACAAGAATTTTTGAGATAAAAATAAAAAAACTAGAAATAAAATATTTTTCAATGTTTTAAATCGCTTCCGTTTTTGATTTAAGTACAAAAATTATAAATACTATCTCGAATCACTCACAAATTGTTACATAAAAAAAAGATTGGAAATCAAAAATGATTTAAATAAAAATAACGATTTAAATGTAATACATTAGAAGCGGTGCATTACTAATTATGCTAGATGCCACGTTGTGATATTTCACAGTGTTTTAATAAAATTTATTACAACTGTGTATATTGTATTCTATATTCAGGGTACGATATAGAAAACGAAAGAGATCAAATTGGGGACATTTCTCTAACATATTCTCAATTTTCATACGCCCCTTCTCTCCCACCCTACGTAAATTCAAAAGTAAGTTCGACTGGCTGGTTTTAAAATGAAAACTTTATATGTATAATATTTCCAGAAGTAATGAATTATAATTTACTTACTGCTATTAATACTTCATTATCAACATTAGCCATTCCGCCAGCATTTATAACAATACCTTTCTTTGTATTCATCATCATGTAGGTAAGAGCCCTTTTTATTGGAGCTTTAAAAAGGTACCAATGTGAATTAGTTATGGAGTTAATAATTGAAAGACTCTGAAATTTAAAATATTAAATTATTTTAAGCAAATAAAAGAGATACGAAAAAATGTGACTTTTCAGAAAAAGTTTAGTTCTGTGCAAAAATGATCTGTAACTATAATATCCATACCATAGTGCAAAGGTTGTCAAAAGCTTAAGAACACAAATATTTAAAGTATTAAATAACATTAAACTTTCCTTAAAATTCCGTATTTTAAACTGCTACCTGAAATGGAATAATTGAGAATTGACATATTTATTCTTTAGTTCTTTCAAACGAAACATTTTTGTAGCTTATTGTTACGTATTGGGTAGTTTTTTTGAATAACAAAAGTAGTGTAGAAAAGTTCGTTCTAACCCGCGCATGCGCAGTTCGCGCGTCCCGCAGTCGAGAGCGGCCATTTTTAGTCCAATTATGTCAAAGTTCCAGAAACTATCACCAGATGACGTTGGTGGCGCCAAAGTTCCACAAAGTGTTACTATATGGCGTTGGTGGCGCTGCTGTAGCGCTCACGGACGCGCCGTTATTATTGGTCCAATTGAATTGCGGAAAAGACAGGTGTCATCTATAAGTGACGTAGATGTCAAATTTAAAGAAAAGCATGCGCAAAGAACGTTGCCGTAAGGGCATTAGCGTCCAACTTCGTTATTATTTATTCAATTTAATTGCCAAAAAGACAGGTATCATCTATAAGTGACGTAGATGTCAAATTTAAAGAAAAGCATGCGCAATGAACGTTTCCGTAAGGGCATTAGCGTTCAACTTCGTTATTATTGGTCCAATAGAATTGCGGAAAAGACAGGTATTATCTGTAAGTGACGTAGATGTCAAATTTAAAGAAAAGCATGCGCAATGAACCTTACCGTAAGGGCATTAGCGTTTAACTTTGTTATTATTGGTTCAATTGAATAGTTAACTTACAAATTACATATATTGAATTTTAATTAGTCGTTTAAATATATTATCTATATTTTATGCATTTTTTATAATAATAATTAACTTGCAAATTACATATATTGAATTTTAATGGCTCGTTTAAATGCAACTCAAGTTACAATGTCGCATATGAATATATTATCTATAATTTATGCATTTTTTATTATAGTTAACTTTCAAATTACATATATTTAATTTTAATTGGTCGTTTAAATGAAACGCAAAATAACAAACTCGCATTCTTCATAAAACTAAGTTGCATATGATAAATATATTATCTGTAATTTATACATTTTCTATTATAATTAACTTTCAAATTACATATATTGAATTTTAATTGGTTGTTTAAATGGAACGCAAAATAATAAATACCATTAAGTCTTCCGTCGGGTCTAACACAAATTAGAATAAATTAATCACCACACTGAATGTGCTATGGAATTAAGAAATATAGAATCCCCACCCTTTCTTTGTTGCTAATAAATATTAAGATTTTCTCTAGTGTAGTCAGTCATCATGCTGTTTACAGAAGAATCAAAAGTGAAAAATATCTATTTGGGTGAACAAAGGTTCTACCTGAATAAATCAAAAACGAAATATGTCGCAGTGAGTCTGTCGTATGATTTAAATTTTGCTCCGTGTGTGAAAATATCTGGTAATAAAGGAAACTGTATCGTGTTTAGTGAAAAAGAGTGGAAGGAGTTTTTATCCTTCAAAGAAACTATTGAAGATTTTATAACAGCGGGAAAGGAGGAATCAATAGATGTTAGCCGGTTTTTGTTACACTTTGAAAATTTTGAAAGCATTAGTGTTTTGAAAGTATTAACTGGACATGCTACTGTCTGGTTAGGATCAATTTCCCTTTCCGAGCTCTGGAGATGCTTACCCTTAATTACGCACAACATTGAAGTATTAAAAAGCCAGCAGTTTGTAGGTTCCTTAAAAATTTTACAAATGGCGGTTAAAAACAAGAAAGATGTCATCAACACAGCTCTTACTACAATGGAGCCTATAAAACAAGTGAATCCTATTACATATAGTTTATTACTAGAACTTATATTCAAATACCCCGATGTTCTTAAAGAAAAGATATGAAGAAAGTAACTTTTAATGAAGATTACAATCAAGTTCACATATGGGAATCAGATGTTGAAACAAGTGATTAGGAATCAAGATATCTTAATCCACTACGTTTTAAACGTCGAATAGAAGAAGCGGCTAAAATTATTAATCCTGTTTTAAATATAACTCATAGAAATAAAATGTATAATACTTTACAAAATAAAACACATTATTAAGATATATACTTTTATTTAAAAACATTTTAAATATAATTATTGTTTATCCAAGACTGAGAGTTCATTCCCAACCATTTAACTAGAATTTTGTTTCCCTTAGTTTTCAGGATTTTTTCAATCAAGTAAACATCTGGATATTTGCTTTTTTGTAATTCTTCTGTGTAGAAGCAACCTCTAATTTCTTCTTTATTCTTCCAGTATGTATGTAGTGGGATTAGTTAGTTTAACTTTTTTAATTTTAAAAATTTCATTAGTCCCATTTGGTGTATTTTACTCTCACTGAAGAGCAAATTTACAAAGGTGACATCTATCTTGGGAACTTGGAGGTCCATCAATATGTGTTCTCCATTCTGGTCGATTATAGTGAATAAAACATGGTAGTTTAGTAGAGAGATGGAAATCTTGCCTATATTCTTTTGGTATTTTATACCATGAGTATAAGAGCTCATGAGGACTTGCTTTCTCCAGTAAGTAATTCAACGGAAAATATTTGAGTTCCTGTTCCGTAAATTCAAAGAGTTGTTTTTTATGATTTCTATGTTTACTTATTAAACATTCAGTACAGTACTTTTTTTTCAAAAGATTCATAATAATACTAATGATTACCCCCATTATGTACACTTTTAAGGTTAAAAGCCAAATGATAAAATATTGCTTTGTTATTTATATATATTTATTTTATCAAAATTTTTCTCTATTAGTAAATACATTTTTATCAAGTCCATTAATAAGCTTCTGGTGATTCTCTTGAAGATTATTCTCTTCTGGCTTACTTTTACCCTATTTAAAAGAATATACGACGACGGGGAGGTAATTTATAACGCCAGTAACCCACTTTGGTTGTAGGAGTCCAATTCTCTACATGTTGTAAACAATAAATTGGTCTACTTTGATTGCATAGCCGTCCACAGTAGCCGATAAACACAGAATTATTACACCCACAACTTTTTTGAAGGGAGGGATATTATGTAATATCTAAAAATAAAACAACTTATTGGACTATATATTTTTTATTCATGCATTAAAATATTATTATACAAAAAAAATACGTTTGATAACGCACAAGCACACTTCTCGCTAGTATGATAAAAACATAATGGTTTGTCTAATTCCAATGAAAAAGATTCATCAAACTCGTAGATAGGAACTTTACAGTATTTTCTAATATAATCTGCTTTCTCCTTGCCTTTAACGTATACCATTTCTGCATTTTCTGTTAGTTTTTCAATAATGGAAGCAAACTGATACACGGGAGTAAAACCGTTATTCCAATGAATACAATGATAATTCTTCATTAACCACACTGCTTGCTTGTGTAAATCCGGTTGTAGTAGATTTAATGCAAAAGGTGGTTTAAATGTATAGTGACTTAGCCGAGCTCCATCATATGCGGCTAATTCTTTAACCAAAAATTTATTATTTTCTATTTTAAAACATTGTATATCAACTACTAGTCGCATATTTTTAGTCTTTCGTCTGCTCATAAAACTCTATACCTGTCTTTAATTTTTCTAGGTCTTGTGAAAATTTGACACGTCTTTCTTCGAAGAATATTGTGCACAAACTGATTGTTTTTGTTTTAATATTGCTTTACAATTTTAGTGGTGGGGTTATAGGAAAATTCCTTTTCATGCAATATTAGATAATAAGCGGAAGTGTCGGCAGTGGTTGGTTGTTTTATTTCAAACTCGATTCTCAAAACAATACTTCCTGCTTGTACGACCTCCTTCTGTCTTGCACAATCGATGTGAATTAATGGAGATATATCTTTGAATTGTTGTGGATTAAAAATAGGTTGATTACGATATACATATCGTTGTATGGAAATCGTTCGGAATTTAAGAAAATTCGTTTATTTGTGAGATTACAATGGTCAAATTGACTCATATTTGCCGTTATTTTTCCTTTCCTGTTTTTTTGGAAACCTATGATTACATGTTGAGGAGTTTCCAATTTTGAACTTGTTTTGACGGCACATGTGTGTCTAGTAGAATTATTTAATAAAGGATACTCAATGATTTGCCAAGATCGAAATTTAATAGGTAGGTCTGCATTACTTTTAGCAATGTTTGTTAAACGAAGTTGATGACTTAAACTCGGCGTTACATGTGACACATTCCAATATAATTTTGATTAATTACAAATTACAAAATATAAAAAAATTTTTGATACAAGCAGCGAATTTACAAGATATTTGGTATGCTCTTCCTGCGGAGTATAGAAAAAGCGAAGACCTTAAGAAACTATTACCATGTTATAAGGATTTTCAACAACATGTTTGGTCTGACGTATGTGGTGCACATATGTTATCTTATTGTATTTTTTGTAACAGTGAATGGAGGGGGAAATCTATATAAGATGAAAATAAAAAGTTTTAATATTAAAAGTGACACAATGGCCGATAAAAGCCTTTATACTCGAGTTCTTGAAATTCATAAAATTTTTAATGAACTTTCAATACAAGTTTGGCATAATTATTATTTCGATGACTCAAAATCATATGGAATTTGGAAGGAGCTTGGAAATGATTTTAATCGTGCCAAAATAGTATGTTTAAAATATCTTGATCATAAAATAGATCTGAATACTTTATATGATAGAATAAAAGAACTTAAACTAGAAAAGTATTGTATGGATTTAAAACCATATTTGACAATAGAAGATAATAGTAGTGATGTAAACGAGGATTTAGATGATAATGAGAAGGGTTACTTCAGTGAAGAAGATTCTGAAATACTTAGTATGAATAAATAATATTTATTTTTATTGTTAGTTTAAGGAAAAAATAAAATTATTCAAAATATGTATATGTGTTTTATTTAAGATATATAATTGATTAAATTTTATGATTATAAAATACACTTTTTATTCCTTTCACTTTTTTTATGATATGTTCATGGTTTTTTATGGTCTTTATTGTATACATTTTTGATCGTAAACCTATAAATTCTATCATAATATTTCCACGGTTTTCATCTCTCCTAAAAAATTTTATTTACAAGAGGAATGTTAAAAACATTATCTCTTGGATAATCTGATGTATCAAGTCTGTCTTTTTTATATGATCATTATTATCAAGAATATGGTACATTAATGAGTCTATATCAACTTAGCATGATCTTCAAATTTGTTTTTTTATGTAATTATAATGAAAATCGTATAATAAAACCTTTGACAGCTCTAATATTGTGAAACTAACGTAAAGGGGCTTGTTGAAAATTGTGCTATACATTTCAATAATAACCTTATTTTCATCGTTGGTTGGGAGATCTGGCTTAAAATTTACTTTTTTGTAAGTGTACTTATAAAGTGGCAAATCGGATCTTGGTGGCGAGAAAAAGTCGTACTGCACTTTATCAGGATCTTTGTAGTAGCAAAGTAGAAACTGCCACCATACAGTTCCATTAGGATGGTTCCGAATGTTATTTTATTGTAGCGAATACTTTAAAAGATATAACGGTTGGAATTTGCCACCTTGTAGATGGCTAATATAACATAGAAGTAGCAAAAGGTACTTTAAGATTCACAGGTACCATTTTCACCATTTAAAAAATTAAAATATGGAATCACACCATTATTTTTAAGTTCAAAAAGTGTTAATATAATGCTATTTCCGATAAACTAACAAAAGAATCTTTCTCCAATTATATATTTATAGTAATATACCGGATTTAATCCGTTCCTATGACTTAGTGGCAACTAAGGTAAACCACTATGTAGCGACATATTTACGTATCAGATACTAAATGTGTTGCTTGGGCTTACAAACAATAATATTCTACCTTCTCAACAATCTGGTTTCCGCAAAGGTTACAGTACTATCAATGCCTTATTAAATATAATTGATAATATTGTTAGAGCTATTGATAAAAAATTGGAAGTTTTATTAGTCGCTTAGATTTTTCAAAAGCGTTTAATTTAATTAATTATGACCTACTGTGTGCTAAACTGAAATTCTATGGTTCTGATGTTACTGTTATAGTTCTCGCCTTTTACTTAGATGTACTAGACAAGCGAGACAGCAATATCTATTATTTCACGTAAGACAGCAGTTGGTTAAGTGCGCTCGAACGAACACCCAATCACAAGAAGTACTCAGTAGCGGGCTAGGTTTAGTCTTTTGATAATGTCTCATCAAAGTGAAAACAAGCGTCTACACGGAGAAACTCGTGAAGTTAATAAATAAATGTACGATAAGTACCGACGCCACTGCCAATGGAACCTTATTTGTTTGACCAATGGTTGTCGCTCGGGCGGAGTTAAAATAACACTAGATTCGATTTGGTACATCTAAGTAAATGGCGAGAACTATATGTCTTTTTTTAAATCTTATTTGTGAAACCGTAGCCAGCGTGTTCGTGTTAACAACAATTTGCCATTTTAGGTACTTTACTGTTTTTACTATTTACCTCAGATCTGCCAAATGTGGTAAATAAATTCTCCAAAGCACCCAATTTAACCATGAATCCATCAAAGCCAAGCGCTGTTCTATTTTGTAGTAAATATAAAAGATTAAATATTCAGAATTCGATACAACTCAAATTAGATAATAAGCAAAAACTTAGGTCTGATTATAGATCAGTTATTAAGATTTAAAGGTCATATAAGTTCACTTCTTCAAATGAGAATGCGAATGCTATATGTAAATAAACATATAATAAATTTTAAAATGCGTAAAAACTAACCGAAACTTTAGTTCTTTCAGTTTTAAATTATTGCAATATTGTTTACTATCCTTGCCTAGACCAGGAATCCAAAAATCAGTTGCAACATATTCAAAATACATGTCGCAGATTTTTTTTTAATCGAAGGAAATATGACCATATTGTACCTTATTTTTCTCAAATTAGATGGTTAAAAATTGATCATGTTTTTCAATTAATTTCCTTGTTTTTATATAAGGGTTACTTAAATCTAAAGCTCGCTCTTACTTATATAAATAACTATTTTTAGAAAATCTATCCACAACATTAATATCAGACATTACTATGCTACAACACTCTTCGGCTTTATTTGAGCGTTGCTTTACGTATAATTTAGTAAAATATTACAATTCTTTTATCTTCACCATGTCCAATTCATCTCTATTTAAATATCGGTGTACTGTATATATAAATATATTTTACTAAGTTTGTACATGTATATCAGAAATATTTTGTATTACATTTTTATTGTATTTTATCTTATTTTTATGTTTTTTTAACTTTTCATGTTAGCCAGGAAGGTTAAGAGTTAAAAAATAGCTCTATGCTAATCTTCGCCTTCCTGGTGCAAGTGTTGTAAGAGCACACTTATTAAATAAAGGTATACTAATATTATTATTATAATAATAATAATAATTATTATTATTATTACTACAACGTAAAATAACAACAATAGATATTTATAAAAAATACAGGCGTCAGTGTTAATAAAATGAAAATAGGGAAGTTCCTGGTAGTAGGTTATAAAAGAATATCCAGTAATGCTTATAGCCAACAGTGAAACCTATGAGCCCATTTCCGTAATAGAAAATTTCACCAATATCATCAGTAAGAAAGCGCAAACAGGGATATGTTGATCATACAAAGGAAGTGAGCCAGTAAATGAATAATACCGTTTGGCTACTGTATAGATTACTATACGAAATTTGATTAATACTTGAAATTCTTATAGCTGGAAGAAAGATTCCCAGACACAATAGATGACCCAAATTATCAAAGATGTATCTGTGGGAAGGATTACATGAATAAGAAGGACCTGTCGTACTTTTTATGGAAAAACATTTCGGCTATTTTAAGGAGGCCCAAAAACTAGAGAAAAGGTGTAATTGGTAAAAGTAAAAGAAAAGAAGGTTTCTAAAAAATCACTACTCCTTTCCACTAGTACTACTATTAAAGCAGTTATATACTTACTTGAACCTTTATGTCAGACGCTTGAAGTGCAAAAACTCCTAATTGAACCATGCAACTACCAGTCAGATTAAAAAGGCCTACTGTTTTTGTTAAATCGGTATGATCCTGAAAATGTTTGTATTAAGATTTCAGTTAATTTTTCTATATTCACTACATTAGTCTGCCTAGTAAGTAAAACCCAAACGTAGTTAACCACATTGTTTGTTGGATAGTAATATCTATTCAGGGTTATTAGAGTTGACTTATTATAGTACTAAATGTGGTGAACTTAGTAGACACAATCTAACTACAGATTCTTCGTTAATTTATTTATGTAAAAAATTTGTGATATTATGGTTTCAATATGATTGCGTATTGTTTTTAGTTTTGACATTCTGATTATCATAAAGTATCAATCAGTATCATTTTTCCATCATGTAAAAGTATAACTTTAAGCTTTTTGTTTAGAGACATCTCTTTGCCGACAATTAACTAATTTTGACAACTATCCTTGGCTACGGCCAAACCCTTCCAAAAGAAACATCTTATTTGATGCTTATATATTGTTATGATTCATTATTATAAAGTTAATCTTCGTTGGGCACTGATTTTAAATTATTGAATTTAATTATATGTTGCCATCTATAATTCACCGGCTAAACTATTATTAATAGACTATTTCAATAATTGAGTATATAATTCATGATCTCTTGCTCGTATTAAAACTGAAGTCATTAGTCAGTGTCATTAATTATTAAAAAAATTTAAGTTGGTCATAGTGAGAGTTGATGTATCCTGATACTAACAATTGAAAAAATAAATATGACCTGTCAAATTTAAATTTATATCATCAAAAATTATAGATTTACTAAACTAAATCTGTTTTCATCCCTTCAGGATTTTTAAATCAAAGATTTATTTTTACATTAATTTAACACATTCTAGTTTTTAAATTAACATTTCTGTCCATTTTTTTAAATTTTGGAACTTGTAACAGCTAATGTAAAAAGCTATTTATGTTTTAAACCAAAGACCGATATCGTCAATTATAGTTTCCCTGAAGATGAACTAAATCTTTTTCGAAAGCTTGGAATATATACCTTAAAAGAGTACACTTTGTTCTCTGATTGCTGTTTCTTCAATTTCTTATTAGTTATATCCTAACTTGTCAGTAAAGACGATTTCCACTTACATCATATATATATATATATATATATATATATATCCAGGGTGGTCCTTAAGTAATTGTACATAGAAGTACAGTAGATTCCTCACTTTAAAATATTACGATGTGAACTAACTTGCTTTAATAAAATGTTGATAATATGAGAGATACAGGGTGTTAAAAGTGAAATTTTAATTTTTGTTTTTCACAATAACTTTAACGTTTTTTGACATATATACATATATATTTGGTAGTGCGTGTTTTTGGGTATGATAAATCATAATTTTGTTCCTATTTCAATGAATTTCGAAAAATATTAACGTAGTAGACGTGCGTCTGAGAAATATTAACGTAGTAGATAGACGTCAAGAATGAATTTGAGAGAACATTATTGTTTCAATATTCTTTGTATTTCTTTTGGTAAACTGAGAAAAATGAAAACCCCGAGACATAATAATTGTTCTAAGACACATATGAGAGAAATGATTACAATTTACTGTCAGCAAAATTTCAATGGACGTGCTGCGAAACGAGAATATTTGAGAAGATATCCAAATAGGCAGCAACCTAACCATCAAACGTTTAAAAAATTCTTTAGAAATTTAGGTGGAAGTGGTTCATTTTACACCGGTGGAAAATTTATTGCCAGCAGATCTACTAGTAAGATACCAATTTCCAAGTAATTTTCTAAATTGGCAAAATCTTAAGCTCATTTTCGTCGATAGAATATTATTTACCGACGAAGCTACCTTTACATGCCGTGGTATTTTTAATTTAAGAAACATTCATGTTTGGGCAATTGAAAAAATGTATGGAGTGGGATCATTGGTAACTATTTATTAGGACCATACGAGTTACCCTATAATTTGAATGCTGATAATTACTTACATTTTTGAAAAATGACTTCATTGATTTGTTGGAAGGATTGCCTCTAAATTTAAGGCACAATATGTGTATATATACGCTACTACATTTTTCGTAATTAATAATTAAATAAGAATCATACAGCTGATCACTTAAATGAGATTATCTCTAAAACCGTTAAGTTTTGGGGTTATTAACAAGTATACATTTTTTTTTGTTAAAAGGATGTGGTATTAATATTCTTTTACAAAAGAAGCCCTAATTTAAACAGCAAAAAAGTTTGGCGCACATTTAGGCCACAAATGTGGCCTATGTGGCGCCCTGTACAAAATACATTAAAATATGTACAAAATTATAATATATTATACCCAAAAACCCCCACTACCAAATATTTATGTATATATATCAAAAAACGTTAAAGTTATTGTGAAAAACAAAAATTAAAATTTCCCTTTTAGCACCCTATATCTCTCATATTATCAATATTTTATTGAAGTAATTTAGTTCAAATCGTTATATTTTAAAGTGAGGATTCTACTGTACTTCTGTGTATAATTATTTAAGGATCACGCTGTATATATACAGTATGGTCCAAATGAAAAGAATAAATACATTATTTCGTAAATCGGCGATTTTAGGGAAAAATCCTGAAACCAGTCGATTTTTATTTTTAAATGGGCGCTTCGTCAAATCACCTTTTCATTTTTGACGTCATCTCTGTGAGTGTGATTACGTCATCAATAACATTTTTAAATAGAAAAGTGGATCTTGAAATACAACAATTGAAAAGTCTTTTAAATATCTATTTACCAATTTCAATTATGTCAAAGTATTATTGTCAAAAGTAGTATTATTGACATTCGAACAGATTTCTTAATTTATTAAGTATTGTTATGATATTTTTATTGATACCCAAAAATAAATTTGGTAAAGCCCGTCACTGACAATGAAAATATGTCTAAACTACTTTTTACCTTTAAAAAAAAAACTAGTTACCTTATCAAAATTCCTTTATTGACATTCAACATAATTATTACTGTCAAGTGGTTAATGATATTGTAGTGGACAAAATCCAAAAATTTTGACTTTTTCATCACCATGAAGCTGACTGAAACGGAAAGAATTGAAATTCTAATATTAATTGGTTGTGGAGATAAAACACGTACGCAGAAAGAAGTACATTATTCAATAATAAATCTTTCAACCGAGAACCAATTACACAATCCACAGTAAGCAAAATTGAAAAAACATTTAGAGAAACGGGTTATGTAAAAGACCTCCCTAAAGGTAGTATAAAACAAATATCTGAAAACAAGAAACTAGATGTTCTGCTAGCCTCTGAAGATAATCCCCATAACCGTTTACGGCAAGTAGCGTTAGACAATGAGGATGGCCATCATACAGTTCTTAGAACGCTAAAAAAGGAGAAGTGGCATCCCTATAAAGTAAATTTAGTGCAAGAACTTATGGAAATAGTGGAATTTTGTGAAATTCTAATGGAAAAAAAATAACAGAGATCCGATGTTTTTAAAAAAAAGTTCTTTTTTCTGATGAAACTACATTTCTCCTAAACAGTCATGTGAATCGTCAGACTTTCCGCTATTGGGCTACAGAAAATCCACACTGGATGCAGGAGTACCGTACTCAATACCCAGAGAATGTTTGGGCGGGAATAATAGATAATAAGATTATAGGACCATGCTTTTTCGAAGAAACCTAAATAGGTCATCTATATTTACAATTTCTTGCTCCGCAGAATTAAACCGGTTGTTCCCAAACAGAAATGATTTGTGGCTGTAGCCACCGCATTATGCTGTCTTGGTGAGAAATTACTTCGACAACGTTTTCCCAAATCGGTGGATACGTCGAAGAGGGGCAGTTGAGTGGCCACGCAGATCCCCTGATTTAACTCCTCTCGATTTCTTTTTATGGGGATGGGAAGTAAAGTGTACATAAATAAACAACAAACTATTAATGAACTCAAAGAACGTATACGCATTGAGATTGCAAAAATAACTCCGGAAGTTATAGCGAATGTTCGAGAAGAGTTCCCTGCTCGTCTTTCGCATTGTATTTTAGCTGATGGTAAACAATTTGAGCACTTGCTTTAAATTTGGTAGTACTTAATTATATTTATTATAACATTAACAACTTATTGAATGATTTTTTTGACGATATACAAAAATTAATTACTTAGACATATTGATATAGGTGAATAGATATTTAAAAGACCTTTCAATTGTTGTATTACAAGACTCACTTTTCTATTTAAAAATTTTATTGATGACGTCATCACTCTCACAGAGATGACGTCAACAATAAAAAGGCGATCTGTCGAAGCGCCCATTTAAAAATAAAAATCGACGGGTTTCAGGATTTTCCCCTAAAATCGCCGATTTACGAAATAATGAATTTATTTCTTTTATTTGCACCATACTGCATATATATTGTAAAGTATTAATTGTATAAATGTATAAATTATTATAGTGAAACAAATTTTATTGTTGAGCGCCAAATATAATTTTTTTTAATTTATTCATGAATTGCCATCTATACTTCACCGGCTGCACTAAATTGATATTTGAATAGCTAGTAAAACACGAGAGCTTATCCAGAGAAGGTTCAAATTTGTATTGATTTATCGAAAAGTAGGGTTAGAGTCAACAGATATTAAGGATAATAAAGAAAAACCTCAATGCGTTTGAAAAGTGCAAAATGTTCAAAATTAACATTCAAAGGTAAGTGGTTTTTGTGTTAACTTTTTCAAAAACATTTACTATCGGGTAGATCTAAAACAAAAACTTAAGCATTTGTAGTTTCATGTTGTCATTTAAGCGGTATAGAATACATTTCAAAAAGCGCAAGGGCCCAGCTCTCTAGTGGATACGCATATGATGCGATAACTATAGTTAACCAGTGTTAAAGATCCCTACCTCGGGTTGGAATACCTGAGGATTCGGCAAAATTTCCGGTTAGGGGTAGCGTGCTCCCGGCGTCGGTGATCAGCCCTGGTCGCAGAACTAGACCAACGTTAAATAAAATAAATAAATTAAAAAAAACATTTCTTCAAAAGGCTTCTTTAATTGAATCAAAATGCCTCGAGTGCGAAGGTGCCAACAATTTCGGAAGTTGAACGAGTTTGATAGGATTCGAATTGTGGGACTGCGAGAGGCTGGTTTTTCTATGAGAGATATAGCCGCTACATCGCAGGAGTTTAAACACTGTGGCATGGAACCAAGAAGGCATACACGAAGAGCGAGAGATACAGGACATCCTCGAAAAACCGCAGGACGCGAAGATCGCCTTTTAGAATATTGGCTCTACGGGACCGCTTCTCTTCTACAAGGGCGATTGCGAACCAGTGGTTTGAAGAACATGGATGGGCGATTGCAATGCGAACCGTTTATCGCCGGATAAGAACCTTTGGGCTCTTTTCATACCGTCCTCATTTTGTGTTGACCCCTGGGCACCGATGTGATCGTCTAGCGTGGTGTAGAGAACGAGCAAATTGGGACCAAGATTGGAATTCAATTCAATTCGAGAAGACGTCGTGGTGAAAGACTAAATCCCCAATTTTCTGTGGAAAGGCATGTGCATCACACAGTTGGAGTTATGGTATGGGTGACTATTGCTATTGGAAGTAGGTCACCTTTGATATTCATTAGAGGTAACATGACCGCAGCGCGTTACAACCAGGAGGTCATAAAACCTCATATTGTTCCTTATGTTCAAACTATCCCCAACAGTACATTCCAATAAGACAACGCATGACCTCATGTTGCTAGGGCTTCTTTGGCTCATTTTGAGAGCAATCAAGTTGCTTTGTTGCCTTGGCCACCGAGATCTCCCGATCTTTTACACATCGAGCATGTCGAAGATATTATGGGAAGATGATTACTCAATTTACTCCACCCTCCACAAAGTCTAGCGATCACCTCATTAGAAGAATGCCTAGACGTGGTAATGAGTGCATAAAACATCGTGGTGGCTCAACACATTATTAATTTTTTTTTTGAAGAAGTTAACAATTTACTTTTTATCTTAATTTTTATCAAATTTTGATAATTTACTAGTCTAACTCAAATATACTTGTATACCAAAAATTGATCAAATAAAATAATTATTACTGGTGTTCTTCTTACTATGTCACTTAGTACATATTTTCCTTTCCTCTTAATGAATATAGACTTACCATGATTTTTCTTACCGACTTACCACACTTATAATATATCCATTGATCACTAATACTGCGTAGCTCATTATTAACTGTGGTACCAATACTTTAGACGTAAACATTTCTAGATTTTTTCCGTATCTATAAATTATAGATTATAAGAAACTAAAATCTAAAACTAGTTATAAAAATAACGACAGAAGTAATTTAATCATAATTGGAGAGAATAATAATAAGATAAACATTGAAGATCGTAGGCTTCCACGTTAATCTGAGGATTACTGCTTCCGGAGGACCGCATCATTTTATGAAATATTTCTCAACGTTTCGCCGTCCGTCTCTTATAAGCTGCTTCTTCAGGAGGGGAGGTGTGTATTGTAACTCAACTACTGAACGTAGCCAGAGGCGAAACAAATCTGACCTGGAAATGGCTAGGGACGAAATTTATAGGGTGATGCCGTTACTGGACCGCGAAAGGTCAGGAGTGGAGATTTGGCGTGAAGTAGAAGTGGCAAGTGAAATGACTGTATTCCAAATAGGGGAGTAGTAGTATCCATCTCCTCTAATATCCTTATAATTCCAGCTAATAAAGGCAATGTAACAGTAGTCCTTGACAGGGACCAATACATCCAGAAGTTGAAGGAGTTATTACTAGACTGTAAACACACCACGAGACCCAACAGTAAAAATTGAGCGCGAAATAACTTCACTCATTCGAGACTCTGTCCTTCCAATTGACGTCCACAAATCCTTATTACTAAAAAAATACGTTTCTCCCCGTCTTTATGGCCTATCCAAGGTTCTTAAAGACTACTGTCCTCTCCGTCCTATAGTGAACACCATAAGCCCCCCAACTACAAACTGTCTACATATCTAGCTCAATTACCAAATTACACCGGAAAAACCTAATCCCATGTCCTGAATTCTCAACATTTTATTCAAACAATCTCTACTCTACACACGATCTTGAAGATGTTCTGGTTAGTTCTGATGTTATCTCACTATTCACTAATGTCCCAATCTCAGATTCCCTCAGTATTTTGTAAGATCTCCTAAATGTAACAAGTCTTCTAACTTGGTCCATCTGGTAGAAAAATGTCTCAAATCCTCATATTTCACCATTCAAAACCAACATTACGTCCAGATATCCGGCACCTCAATGGGTTCACTATTATCCCCAGTCATTGCCAACATCTTCATGGAAACCTTTGAACAAATAACCCTCGAGTCCTTTCACCTCAAACCTAAAGTCTGGCTCCGTTACGTGGACCACTTATCATTTGGCCTGATAGTCGAAACACACTTGCAGACTTCCTAAATCAACATCCCAATATAAAATTCACCATGGAAACTACTCCCTTCCTTTTCTGGATGTATTGGCTACACGTAAAACCAACGGGTCATTAGGTCACTCTGTGTTTAGAAAATCAACCAACACCGATAGATACCTTCACTACACCTCATATCGCTATCTTAGCCAAAAGAATTCAGTTATTAACTCTGTAGTTACAGATGCCATCTCCAAACTCCAAGAACCTACACACAAACATTCCTCTTTAAAACCTCAACTTCAAGCTCCGACGCTGTCTCTACCTCATACCCTCTGTTACAGACCGTATCAGTAAAATCCTCCGTAAGGAAGGAATCCGTACGACATACAAACCCCCAAGAAAAATGGTGAATATCTACCCACTGCAAAGATACACCCTAATAATATAAACAGAGAAGTTGGATACTACATCTCCCCTATTTGGAATACAGTTATTCAACTAGCCACTTCTACTTCACGTCAAATGCCCACTACTGACCTTTCGCTGTTAATTTTGTTATATTATTTAGTGTTATTTATTACTTACTTAAGAAGCTTTATGTGATGTTCCACGCATATCTTTAATCTTCCAAAAACTTTATTTTGAAAATAATCTGAGTTGAATTTTTCATAATCTGAACTTCCTTCCATTATACCAGTAGTAATATTTTGGATCAACACTTTAAGTAACATAAACTGAACAAAGAGGTGTTGAATGCAATAAATAAATAACACATCATAAAATGCATTTCCGAGAATTGATAAAAGTAGGTTCCACAACATTATGGTATAAATAATTTCGTATAGAGGACTAGGATTTGTGTCAAAAGGTGTCCATATAATATTTGGTAAAGGTCTTTTTCCTTCTGGCATCTCAACTAAAAAAAATCATAAGTACATTAGATTATTTAGGAATATTACAGTAAAAAAGTCAAATAAAAATATTGGATACTTTTACTAGTTGATCTATGTAATGTTTTGTAACACATAAAAACGCCTTACACCAAATCTATAAAAATAGAGACGGTTGGCAGGAATGCTAAGACCGACAGTCTTGTCAACCGGCGAGTTAGTTCATGTGTTTATGTCAATTAAATAAGTTGTTAAGTTATCATTTTATTTAAATCCAAAGTCATCCTTAATCTAACCCAATAAATCTAAACATAATAATCTATATTTAGAAAGTAAAACTAGTTTTAATTAGAATCTGTGAGGTTTTATTTGCAGACTTTAAATTTCATAGCTAGTTCATTAGTATTATTGTAAATGTTTCGGAAAACTGTGTGTAAATAGTAAAATATGACTTTCTACCAATATTTACCTAATGGAAATGCTACGAACAGAAGTAACACAAAAACTGACACAATAAAGTGACAGATCACTGTAATATTGATAATGAAGAACCTTTTTTTGATTTGTTTCTCGACCACAGGTCCAGCTATGTTAAAGCTCCAAAATTCTTTGGTTACAGTTTCATAAAAGTAGTCTACACGTTTTCTGTCAAAGAAAAGGACATAAATCTTTGTTACAGCCTGAAATAAAATATATATGTATTATACAAGAATATGCATGCTAAGTAGTCATTCACAAATTAGTTTTATTATCATTAAATTAAAAAAGACAAGCAATAATCAACTGATATAACTCAAGCGACTTTGTTAACAAAATCTTTGAAAAACAATAGGATTTGTATTGTCTTCTTCAGCTACTTGGCAAAAGAATATTTTGCTTCGATATGTTTGGTTTCTCCAGTGACTCAGTCATTATCTGGTATGTTTAAATATCTTTGATTATCTTCAAATATGCTCACAAGTGGACTAGCATCTTGAAAATAATAAATTATTTTAACTAAATTGCACTCATGCTGTATTAATTGTACTTGAATATCCAATCTACAAAGTTTTTTTCACAATCAGCATCATAATAAGCTTGTAAAGTTTTTTCTAATTTCTCCTACCTATAACCTTAAATTTGGGCGTTTTTGTACTTTTAAGGTATTTATGTGTTCGTTTTATCTCTATCCAATTATTTTCATCTGATTTACAAATTTTCCTACATAGAAATGGAGTACTTACTATATGTATTTGATTTAGTGTTTAAATGACAGTCTTCCGATTACTTTTTTATTCAGCAATGTTCTTTATAAATGTATTATAGTAACCTACTAAACATAAAATTATTTCATATTTTAGAAATATTGATTTTTTGAGGTTATATGTATCTTTTGAATTTCTCAGATTTACATAAGTAATCTAATTTGTCTATACAGGATGGCCAAACGAAAAAGAAACAGAGCCATTATCAGGAACTGCGTTGACGTTTTAAAAAAACGCAGAGACCCGTCGATTTCTTATCAAAGGGGGACACTTTTCCAGTATTTTCGACTTCGCTGCTTACACCTCCAAGCGAGGGCAACAATCACCCTAAAATATTTAAATGGCATTAGTGGTTAGGTAAGGTATCATTTTAAAGCCCTTTCAATTCTCTTTATAACAGTCTTTAAATTTTAAAATTCTGTCTGATACTTTTTAATAAATTTTTAATAAATGCCATTTAAGTATATTCGGGTAATTGTTACCCTCGATTGGAGGTGTAAGCAGCGAAGTCGAAAATACCGGAAAAAAGTGTTCCCCTATGATCAAAAATCGCGGGTGCCTGTGTTTTTCTAAAACGTTGACGCATTTCCTGATAATGGCTCTGTTTCGTTTTCGTTTGGTCACCTTGTATGTATGGTTAGTGTTAAGATAACTGAAACATGGAGAGGATTTTATAAACAAAAGACAAATAATAAAAAACATATTTAGTATTCATCAGTTTGTCATTTAGACATTGAGAATATATAAAATTATTGTTGATAATTGTAAAACATAAATAAACAAATTAAGTATTATATTTGTTCTGACCTGGTTTTGTCTAAACGTAACTATGTATGGTCCGATATATAAACATTGATTGATTCAAAAATCTAGCTACATTAAATTGAATTACGAACCAATTTATATAGAAAAAACAAAAGAAGCATAATTTCTTCATTATTGTAAATATATTAAATCGTCACAATAGTACAATTTAAATAATTTTTGAATTTACGCTTTATTCTCTCATTTGCTTCAATATGACAATTATAATAAGAGGCCCTGACTACATTTACATATTTAATTTTTAATGTTACATAAGAATAATATAAAAATTTTAATATATTGTTGTTGATTAAATGTTCTACTCCTTCTGAAAAAAACACCTGAGCGCTTAAGAGTATAGCGGTATATGAGGCAATAAAGTAAGTATATTGTTATTTGTAACAACCAAACCTTTGATAGCAGCAATATGTACCAGTTTAGTATTATTGATATTTAAATTCAAATAGATTTTTTTTGTACAACTACCATAGTTGCATTTATTAACATTAACATTTAATTTATCCTTATAACACCAAAACATAGGTTTGTTGATATTATTAATTCGCTAAAATAATTTATAGACAAAAATGGCAGTGCACCAATGCAGTTCTTAACTATGCTCTAAAGAATATTACCGAAACCTAATGTTAATTTGTCTTTTAATTTTTAAGTGGTGGTAATCTTCTAGGTGAATTCTAATGTTGGTATTATAAAGAATTTCTCCCTACCCAGCAATTTTTAAGTGTCCTTAAATTGAACAGAGATTGGCTGTTCTATTTTGAGCTACTATAGTAGCTGAAACATTAAATATTTACTTTCCTCTAGAATAAAAAGCACCTTGCACATCTTTACCCTTTATCGTGCACTAGCCAGACAGTGCCGTCATAATATATTAACTTTCATTTCGATTATCATCGAAACGAAAAAAAGTATAACAGTCAGAAAACTATTTCTCTAACTTACCATAAACCTAACGGGATATGTAGCAACCATTTCAGCTAGCTTTTTGGGTTGACTTAAAGTTTGACATGCGTAAATCGTTCTGCCAAGGAGAATAAGGACTTTTAAAAACGCAGCCATATGCCAGAAATGTTTTTTGTGTCCTTTAAATCCATGTAGAGTCAAACAGTACTTAAGATTTGCAAGAGGTTCTTCTGAAATTAATAAGATTAAGTTATAAACTATAGAAACTTGATATAATTAAAATATCAAAACTTGGGGCATGATGTTTTCGAATATGCACAATAGATTTAAAATATTTAGAACATTCAACTACTTCCAGTTGTACCAGAAGTTCACTGTGATCTTTTCATTTTAAATAGAACACCCTTTGTATTTCGTAATTTCATAAAGCTATGAGGGATACTCCAAATATAGGATTTTGCTACTTTACACTGAACAGTTTACGAAATATGACCATTTTTATTACGAAAAAGTGTCCGATTTGTCACCCTATATCTTTATAATTAATGAAAATGTAAACTTTTCTTTCGTACTAAATATGTTAGTATTGTGTATTTTGATTAAACGTGGATATTTTGTGAATAATTTGTTTATTATTTTACCGGGTAATTCAAAAGGTTTATTTAAATTTTCTCAACTTTCTCTTATATATCACTTCGTATCTTATAACACTGTTAGAAAGAACATTTACTATTCTTTAAGTCTTGTTACCCACTCCCTATACCTAAAACTCACCATTATTGAAATTTTAGCTTTTAAGTATGGATTATGAGTTTGAATTATGTTTGTTAAAGAGTGCCATGGAAAATAATAAACATAAGTGCTAATCAAAAATGAGATAATTTTAAGCTTTACTTTAATATTTTAAATTTTTCATTAACCTAACTTAACCTAACAAGTTATTTACAATACATTTCAGCCTGCTGTTACAGATAAGAACCGGTCAGAATTGAAGTCAGAACTCCTGAAAAAGTTTTTGCAAATAACATAACATACATTACATTTACAATACAACTAATTTATACAAAATTTTATGAATTGCGAATCATTTGACATCATTTAGAAACCACTAAAACTTTAAACCTCTTTGCCTTTGTGACTGCCACTTTGGCTTTTTCCGTATAGAGTCCTCTGGATTAGTTTGCTTGTTTTATTCCTCTTCCAACAATATACCTATTTAGATTTCTTGTAGATTCCTTAACGGATAATGTCATTAGTTTCTATTATTTAAGAAAATGGGTATATTTAAACAATAATCAGCGTTATGACTAAGAGGGCGTCTATTAGGGTGATAGAGATAATTTAAAATTTACTTCTCTTAACTTTTATTTGTATAACGGTAATATAGCGTGGTTGAAAGAGTTCTTGAGAGGCTGATCAGACAATATGTAGACACCAGGTCTATAAATTGATATCGGTTAGTTTTAAAAAAAGAACAACTAGTCAATTAGGAAGCATAAAATGACTATGCTACTGGAAAGGATACCAGATGCTTACTATGGAGTAAAAGGGAATATCCACAAGCCTACTCATCCAGGAGAGAAATATGGCAATGAATTTAAAAATGTCTGAAAAGAGAAAATATAGCCTTGCTCTTATTGACTACGAATATATCGGATGAAACATTATAAAGGGTAATACGATATTCTAGAATAAAGGCAGTTTGGATTGAACTACACAGATTATTTGAAAGCGCATCAGAGGCTCGCAGTTATGATTTATATATGAAGTTTTTCATCTACAAAGATTATTCGGTTCATGAGATAACAATTCATATATCAAAGATGAAGAATATATGATTTGAATTGAGAATTAAAAAAGGTATAAAAATCAGGATAACCTAACATTCTGCTTATCTGAAAAATTCTAGAGACCTTATCTGAAGATTATTTTGCCTTCAAGTTAAGTTGGTTGTTTATGTTGAAGAAGGGCCGTAAGACAGAGAATCTGAACATTCAGCTTTATGCTCATGAGAGAGCAAGACAGGAAGAGAGTACTAGCAACATGGTCACTGTCGTAAAAAAAGCAACGGTGGTTTTCTATCTGCTATCCATTCATGGAAAATACGTTCTCGCAGTACTTCCAAGTTATCTAGAGAAGTGACATAAACCTTGGAATTGAGATGATCCCATATAAAATAATCCAACCGGCTCAAATTTGAAGACCTTGCGGGCCATTCAATTGCACCCCAATAACCAGGAAAATTTTCATCTAAAAACTGACATCCCCCTAATAATAATACATTTATTTTCGACAGGTATACACCCAATAATAGAAAATATCAATACATCAATACAAACAAATTGAGATATATAAAAAGTGCATCATACAAAACTACAGAAGCATTAGACATCCTTATGATTTTTATAAGCATTCAAAATCAGAGCTTCATTTTCATTATTTAAATCACAAACCTTACATATATTGTTGTAAAGACTACACATATGTACCACAGGAGATTTGAGCAACGTATTGGTGCGACAAGGTTGATTATAGAAATACAATTGCGTGATCCTATTCTGGGAGTAAAAAAATTTAGTTTACTTAAAATATAAGGGCAATCGGTGGCATTATGAACCAGTTTGTACAAAAAAGAAAATGAGGCGCAGTTACGCCTATGCAACAAAAGTTTTTATTAGACTTTCGTGATCATATCCTATTTCGGGATAACGACCATAAGCCTTAAATTACAGATATTTAAAAAAAAATTTTTGGATGGCCTCAAGATTTTGTATAGAATTTTTCTAGACAGGCGACCAAACTGGTGTACAGTACTCCAGCTTACTTCTAATAAATGTAAAATATAACATTTTCAATGATTCAGTAATGGAATAAAATATGGTCCGGTAATATGATCCCCAAAAATACCCGCCCATACGTTTAGTTTTAGAGGATGTTGTGTATGCACCCGATATAAAAAATTTTGGGTTAACACCTAAACAATTCCGTCGGCGGTCAACATCCTTCTCGTTTAATTCTTAAACTAGTTTAATTGTATACGGGTGAAATTTGTAAGTTTTTAAAACACGACGAATACGAGTTGCGCTTACTCCAGTTGACTTCGCTAAATTTCTGATACTAGTTGTTGGTTCCAAAACAATTTTTCCCGAAACCTCCACCTCCATAACTTCATCTCTAAGTGGGCGTGGAGGATTTTTTTTTATTAGTAATCGAACCAGTTTCTTTAAACTTAGCCACTAATCACAACACATATATTCTGTTTACATATTTATCTTTAGGACATTGGTTGAAAACATTAACTGCTTGGTTTCCACATTTTCCATTTACGAAAAATAATTCAATCAATTCTCTTTCCAGTCGAATAAACCATTTTTAACGATAAATTGGCACGCCAAACTATCGAAACTCTGTAAAATACTATAATATATAATATACTGTAAGGATTTTATACGAATATTGCAACAAAAAACATCAAGTTGTTTTTGATTTTAAAATGTCAAGAATAGTTAGATTGTTTTTTTGATTCAAAGGAGGAAAGACTGTTAATTTGGGCGTATTTAAACTTTTTTAATGAACCAAATTCATTATTACATTATTATAACAAATGTTGATATCTTCATAAAACCCTTCCAAAAACTTTTAATTTGATGTATTACTCAACCCTCCTGGCCATTTGAAATTTTTGGGGTGGTTCTTGCCCTGTCCAGAGTGTCAAGCAAATCGCCATAAATTTATAACAAAAAACCTTCCCCCCAATACTAAAGTTTACTTAAAGTGAGTATTTTATAGTATTTTATTTGCAATTTTATATCTTTGATATTTTTATGTACCTATATTTTATTTTAAACGATATTTACAAAATTAATGTTTAAATATAACCTTACCATTCATACGGTATTCGTTCTTTTTAGGATAAATAATTTCCATACTAGAGATATATGGTTAACACTGAAGCGACTGTTCGATAAATGTGGCGAGATCAAAAAACAAGTAGCGCAACTAGCAATTTATAATCTATTTAGTTAAAAATTACAGTTTTTAAAAAATCAATATACCTAATTTTTATTTTACATCATTCATAGACGTTGTTCGGACGAAAAAGTTTTTAAATATTAAAAAGATAAATTATACTTATCTGAATTTCTACAATTTTCGAAAGCTTTTTTAGTTATATTCATTCGACCTAGGTTCGATGTTTTGATATATTATTTTTTAGGTTTAATAGTAGATTGACTGATTTTTGATAAGTGTAAATAATTTCATTTTATAAACATTTTTACCAATAATTATTAAGCAATTTATACAAAATTATTTAAAAAAAAATATTTTTAGTTTGTATTATATAGGTATTTAGTCCAAAAGGTAATTTAAGATAACTGAACTTCCAAGGTTTAATTGTTCATTTAATACTGTATATTGAGGATATTTTAGGTATATCTTTATTTCATATTCTTCCAAAAAATAAAATTCTTCATTCTTGTCACTTACACGAAGCACCTCCACTGTTGTTTAAATTGTGTTGTTAAGTGTAGGTTTGTGTTTAGTGTCAATGAGGTGTTTACGTAATGTGACTTATCTGGTTGTTTAAATCTATAAGCTCGTAAGATAGAAGGCGTTAGAATCCAGATAATTTGGTTTGTAAGTACAGGATTTTGAGAATTTATTTATTTTATATTTTACATTTAATTAAAGTGATCCTACATTATTTCTTATTTTAAAAGATATTGTAGAAGATGTACGAAATAAATTTTTGAATTTTGTTGAAAATCTCCAAAATATGTAATTGTTCTGTATGACTCGTCATCTTTAGGTTGTTTTGGAAAAATCAGTTTAACAGCAACCCTTTCTTCCTTTTTATAAATCAACCTATTTATTAGATGTAATGGATAATCATTAGATTTGTTTTATTATATTCATTTCCCTTTTAAAATCATCCTTACTCAAGGGATAGTCATATATGTATAAGTTCGTTTACGATAAATTGAATATTGAATATTACACTTTACTCATATGATATTTATATAACTGAAAATAACTAATTGTTTATTATTTGCTTAAAATACTTTTATGATAACATGTATTTTTTTAAACAATTATTAAGTATATATAAATATAAAAATGATTATAACATCTAGTAGTAATTTTCTGTTTTATTATTTATGAGGAATTTGTTGTTAATTTTATATTATGTCAATATTGGGAAGTAATGTCAAATTTTTAAAAGTCAATCAAAACATTTATAAACGTTAATAAAATAATAATTCTATTACAATGTGTAAAAAAAAATTAACTTGAAAGGTGCGAAGAGATGAGACAAAGAAGAATAAATATGTAAGTAATGATAACAATCCAAAAGCAAAACTAAATTGGAAGATATAATGGAAATAGTCATGCAAAATAAATTAGAAATGAGAAAAAAAAACTATAAGAAGATATCAATAACATAGCTGAGGCACGTAATTAACGTAGATGAAACTTGGTAAGACACACGACGTCAAAAAGAATAAAGTTATGAGTTAGCCCGCTGTTTCCTAAATGCTTCTCCAAATAGAGAAAAGCCCATAATTATTTTACACGTTGTTAATGAAAATGAATTTGTGACGAATTCTTGCTCTGCCGATTACCATCAAGATGTAACTTCTAGCTTTTAGGAAAAATGGTTTTTGCGAACAATAAATGCCGAATTTGCCACCAAATACAGCAAATTACAAATTTTTACAAAATTATGAAGGCAAAGTGAAGCATGATGATCTACATCTTGAAATCACATTTAAAGACTATTTTAATATAATTTAATGATGAAGATGAAGAAAGTAGGGATATGGGTAGTAACCACATTAAGTAACCAGTGTACATGTTTCGCAATTGTAACCCCTTATCTATTTTATAAATTAAATTAATTAAAAATTACAAAGCATTATAAACTCCTGTTCAAAATTAACGCACCACTATAAATTTTGTAATTATGTCTTTGTTTTTGCACTCTTTATTTAATTTAGCGTTAGTATAATATAAATAAAGATAATTAAACAATATAGCACCAGAAAACTTTTATTTTTAATTAAAGATTGAAGAATTATAAAAAATTTGGCGATCAGGTACAAAAACTTATAAAAATTATAAAAATCTACTTAACTTTACAAACAAAAAGAAAATTCCAATTTACAAAAAAAATTGAACTTCACTAACGCGTAGTACCTCCTCGAGCTCTTATAACCGCTTGCATTCGTCGGGGTATTAATTTGGATGGTTGCTTGAGGAATGTTTTCCCATTCCAAGAGAACAACACGCTCTAACTCTTGCAAGCTCATTGGGGCAGGTACATGACGCCGAACTAATCTTTTTAGAACATCCCAAAGGTGCTCTATTGGATTTAAGTCTGGGATGCGCGGTGGTCACTCCACGTACAGGATGTTGATTTCAATTAAGTAATCCAAAACAGTCCTTGCAATGTGAGGCCTTGCATTAACTTGCATGAAAATGAAGGTATCTCCTATTAAATGGCACAAACGGCATGACGTGATCTTGAATAAAGTTTTCTAGATAGAATTATGGGTTTATAGACCGCAGACGAATAGAAACCAGCTCTGTGTGTCAAAATATATTCCCCCCCAAAACATTTTTGAACCGTCACCAAATAGCTCCTTTGGAGAGATACTTCAATCATAAATGCTTTCTCCAGGTCCGCTCCATACTCTATCACGACCATCTGGAGATTTTAGGCTCACTCCAGTTTCATCTGTGAACAAAACTCTCTTCCAGTCATCGACAGTTCACTGTGCATGATCTCTAGCGAATCTTAATCTGCGTGATCTGTGATCTGCAGTAAGTAGCGGTGCAGTAGCAGCCCTTGTAATAACCAATCCGAATTCTTTTAATCTTCTCTAACGGTAATCGCTAATATTTGGGCGATATCTTTTTAAATAATACAAATAAGTTTTTGAACAGGAGTTTACTATTACAGTATATAAAGAATTAAACTGAATTAACATAATTGGTGGGAAAATATTTGGTTTCAGGAAGTATCTGTATTGTTCTCTTAATTTTTTTTAATTTAATTTCATCAATCGCTGTTAACTTTTATCTTTGCCATTGGTCAATCATTCATCTCTTTCTGTCATGTGGACTATCTGTGGTTCTTACTTCCTTTTATTTAAATTTGAAAAATAATACCTAAAATGAACTGAGACCAATATCTAGCTTATGTAGATAGCCCATTATAAAATGATATATTATGTACTGAATAAAAAACTCATTTGTACGTTTACGACACTCCCATCCCAATCTCCACTTATCATATTGTTATTTAACTGGTACAACTGAGTTTTACCTTATCCCCACATCCTTATCCCCTGCCAAAGGGATAGCACAGTTATTCTCTATCACACCAAGACTTATCAATATTGGCCATTTCTTTAATAATTATACTTGTGTAGGGCTTACTGGACGAGTATACTGTAACCATAGAGTCTGAATATCAAGAAAACTATTGTGAGCATGAAAATCTGGATTGTGTCGTATACATCCATTTCTAAATGAGCTACTATTGTCTGTGGTACTGCAGGCGATACTAGTACATTGCCCCTGGACAAGCTTACTACAAAAGAAAAAAAATGTTTTCCTTCTTGAGGTACTTGCCAATTTTCCTAATTAGCCATTCTTAATATTAATTTTCTCTAAGTGACTGTAACTGGTGATACTAGAATTCCTATTTACAGGTTATTCTACAGGGATGGGATAAAGTATGGAACCAAGTAAATATCTTTAAAACGAAACGGATAATATTTATGAAATTTTGTAGGTAAGTGCAATGGGGCAAAATGCATCTGATGATCTTTTCTCGCGAGATTCTCTACTGCCTGGTTGCGTTAACAGTGCCCAGTCTCTATTTTTTTTATACATCACAGTTCCTTATCTCTTGTAATACACACAACGTCAAAAGTCTTGGACCCCCACACAGCTTGGTTTAAGAAATATTTTGATAGAAAAACAAAATATATTTAAAAAAGTATATTGTTTTCTGAAGTTATTTTTTGTGAAAGGAGTATTTTCCACAAACTGGGATACTCTGTTTTCCACTGTATCAAATTCTTGATATCTGTGTACTATTCGCACAACAGATGATCTAGGAATGCCCAAGATTTCCGTTATCTGATGATTAGAGTGTCCTGCATCGTGTAAAGCAGTAAATTCTTGCTCGAATAAACTGAGAAATATCACGTCCTGGCATTATAATCCACAAAAATGAAAATAAATAATACACTAGTCACTTGGCTGAATATGCTATCACTGCCAATATTTCTAAAAACATTGATAATAAAGTAAGGATTAGTTATCGACATCTTTTTATTGCCTTTTTTGTTCCTTAAATACATGTAATTTTTTACCACAGTAAGAAAAATAACTGGGTTTAATCAAATCATTTGATATATAGGGGGTCCAAGACTTTTGACGTTGTGTGTATGTTTCGGAGGACAATACAGGCTCCCTTCCATGTTCTAACTGAAAGCAAAAAATCTGGTGGTATCCTATACCGCCATATTATATGCGAACATCACCACTGAAAGATGCTGGCTACAATCAGTATGATCACTATTCACATGAATGGATAACATATCGGCTAATGTATTTTTAACCTCTCCATTAATCCATTTTTAGCCGGATAGTATGCCGCGGTGAACGTACTTACTATACCCATTATCTTTATGAGCTCGATCACTGTTTCGGACATAAATGTCTTGCCTCTATCGCTCAGTAGGAAACGAGGTGTCCCATGTCTGATCTCGGATTTTCTACTGCTGATGGTCTCTGCCCATCTAGTGGCGTAACTATGATGAATGTTTTTGCAATTTAAATTTCTCCTGAAAGGTCCTAGTAGGTCGATTCCGACTCCATCGAAATTTCGCCCTGTGTTTAAGGGTTATAGAAATTCTACGAGTTTCCTTGTTTCCTACCCTATCCCAAATGACCAAATGGCAGCCAACACTTTTAATTTTGGTATTATATCTACCCTTAATTCACAAACAATTGTTTGATTAAAGTGTTTCAAATCTGGAGCGGACATAAGTTTCTCTTTGAAAGTTGTGAAAGATTGTCCTTATATGTTTTATAAAAATTACATAGTTCAAGAAAGCTTTGTAGTTGCTTGGTTTTTTGCGGAATTGGGAAATCCTGAATAACCGTGAGCAAATTTTAGTCGGTTGTGGTTTCATGATTCCATCGTTTTTCGTTGCTGACCTTGCGAATATTTTCACACTAGATTTCATGTAGGGTTAATTGTTCTATTTTAGAGTAAGCCTCCCTTAATCATTTCTAGGTATTCCCTTATTGTTCTCTAGGACACCATTATATCATATATCAAAATATCCTTCCACTTCAACCCTTTGAATACTTTATCGGTCAGCTGTTGAAACGTAGCTGGGTCATTACACAATCCAAAACTAAGTATATTGAATTGGTATGTTCCATTTCCCTGCGCCACGATGGTCATGTATTGTTATGATTTCTGTTCCAGTGGCACTTGCCAGTACTCGCTGAATATGTCCAAAGTGGAAAAATACCTCGCTCCTTCCATTTAGGTAAGGACATCTATCTATATTAGGCATAGGATATGAATGCTTTTTCGTGACTCCGTTCATCTTCCTGTAATCCACGCAGAACCTATAAGATTCAGTTATCTTTTTAACCATAACTACTGGGCTTCTTTAAGGGAAGCGATACCGTCTAATGATTTTGTGTTCCAGTATTTCATTAATCTGCTATAATCTCTCGTTTCTTCTCAGATACTCTATGTGGGCGACTCTTCTTTGTGTCGGTCCCGCCTATATCTATTTTACGAGAAATGAGGGAGCCCGCAACGCTGATTTTAAAAATATTCTTCGAGCAGGGCACCCAATTTTTCTTTAAGCTCCCTCTCTAGGATTTGACTTAAATCATGGTCCGTAAAAATCACAACTTCTTCTGGCAATGTTTACGCAATTAATACTTCTTCAGCTGTAGCCTCTTACAAGGTGGTTCCAACTTACCTTGAAATAGTTTGACCGCGCTGTTTTTAAAATTTCTCAGGGAAAGTTTGACTATCGCTTATGTATTTCCTGGAGTCAGCTGGCCGACTATTCCTTTTCTCACGAAAATCTTTCGTTGAGTGTTTCTTCTGTTTAAGCAATTTCTAGCTTCATATTTCGCACGGGCTTTAATGTCATATCCACTGTTAATTTGATCTTTTTCCGATCTTCCGATCATAATATCTTTTATCGTGCTCATTTATTTCTTTCTCCTTCCTGGTACTTCGTCCCTATTATTTATGTCAATTATTTATTGATTGATTGGAAATAATTTTTTAAAAAACGAAATTAAAATTACAAATTTATTATTTGAACTTAAATGATCGTCATAACTGAGAAACATAAAAGTGATTAAACATTAATTCCCAGGTCAAAAGCGCGAGAACGCAAGTTCACATTCTTACAGTGTCTTGTTTACATGAATCCGCTGAACTGGTGTCATAACTTGCCATATCTTCTATTTGTATCTGCAAACTGTTATTTTCATATTGCAACCTCTCTTTCGATTTCTTACTTTCTTCATTTGTTTTCTCCCATACGTATGTATATACCTTCGTCTAATAATTGTGCAATCTTCCGAACCCCATCGCTCATTTCTCTACTCCGATCTCCGATCGACAAATTGAGAGGATCTCCTTCTCTTGGGAGACCAAATCCTTAGCTGCTCTCTTTATGTTTTGTAGGTACTCCTGTCTATACAGTTCTTTATAGTCCTTGGAGTTTTTATCTGTAACCAGTGATGCCTGTCAAACAATCTCATTTCTTCCTTAAGATTCTCGCAATATTGTAATTACTACCTTATGTCTTACCTGCATTAGAGTACCATTATAAATGTAAAAAATAAAATATACTTATTTTAAATTTCCACGGGTTTTCAAAACTTTTACATATTCTTATATGACAATTGTTTCACAGAAACATGGAGGTTTAAAATAATTATATCTTATTTTTCATATTTTCAAATAAAAAAATAGTTTCGAGCTCCATACAAAAATGAATTTTCTCAACAAATATCGAAGGTACATAATTATGGATGTCTTTCTGAATGAACATAAAATTCAACAATATCCCACTTTGTCGGTGGAGGGATATGAAAACATTGATGAAAAAATTTTCTTTTAATGAAACGTTTGAAATTTACATTTCGTAAGATAATTATCTTTTAATTAATACATTAAAAATAAATTAAAATTTGCTGTTCGTGTGTAAAAATAATATAAATAAAATATATGATAGTAACTAATAAATATACACTAAGAAAACTTAAACTTTTCTTGGATTTTAAATAATCTAATAATAGGAATTTAAGGATTATTTCAATTATTGACAAAAGTGATAAATTGAATTATTACAAAAGTTTTATCTTTCTTGTGCGATGGCATGAACCTCCGGAGTTATTAGGCTTTCGTGTTCTGTGTAGGCTCTGTCTGTTACTGTTTCCTGGCGCCACTTTAAGATAGAAAAAAAATAGTCAAAGTCTAAATCAATAAAAATCTTGTGTAACAGTAATTCTTGGAATGATCTTGAGAAATTGAAATTGAAAGATTATCTCAAACTGATTTTTCAAAAATAGAGAACTTAGTTGAATTATTGCAAAGAGAAATACGTAGCATTAAGACGCAGAAAGAAATCTCATTCTATATAGTCTAGTTGAGGCTGCAGATGACTCTTCAACGCCAATGGATAGAAATAACGTTAACTCTTTGTTAGACAGAGTTCGTCCGATAAAAGTTATGCTTACAGAAGAAAATGTTCGTGCGGTATTAAACAAGCAAACAATGCGTATAAAAAGTTTCGGTGGCATTTGATAGAATTCCCAGACAGTTAGAGTGTTGCTCTAATATCCTGTGGTAAAAATGTGTAGTCTCTACAATAATATATGTAAGGTTTGACAGAATTGTTAGTAAGTCCCGGGTTTATCTTAGTTAAAAGGATATTCTTGAATATTTTTTGTTTTGAATGTAAATGTTACCAATGAGTAGAGGGACATAGGGATTAGGTGTTCATTACCTTATCAAATTTCTTTTCTAGAAGAAAAACTAAAACCTCAGCTCCTTGACAAACTGTACTTATAACATAATTTAAGGAAGCATTGGACCATGTCCTTATTCTTTATAATTTATACTATTAGGAGTTACCCTCAGATAAATTCTTTAAATGATAGCTTATTTTTTATTTATTTTGTAAGATATATTGTAACTGCAGGTATGTCTTTTTTTATTTAGTTATAAGATTTGTTGGTTTATTTTACTTAACAAAATTAAACAGGAGCGCACGCGTTAGTGGTTGCCATATATTAAATGTCATAATTTCATATATTGTTTTATGAAAGTATTTTATATAAAATGGTAGCCAGAAAAAATTAGCAAAAAGTAATAAAAATTAAGCAAGAAAAAACTTTGAATTGCCTTTCAATACGCTTATGATGATGTTTCAAAAAATACATTTATCTTTACAACCCTTTTGGGGGGTACTAAAGTCTAACAGGAAATGTAGTTTTGAAAGCCATAGAAACATGTTTTTTTCTATTTCGTTATCTTTTGAAATAAGAGAAATATTATTAACGAAAACTTGGGACACTCAGTTTAATTTGGAATAAGCTGATATTCTGATATAACTGGAATTTATTGGAGGTGTTACTATATTAACCGCATGTAATTTCCAAAATGTATAATAAAAAAGCATGCTGTATATAAGATACCTGTCATTTCTTATGTTTTATCTGATGATCTGGAAAGAAAATAAAGAACGTTATTATATTATATTATTTTCTCCCTTAATTTGCATCCAATAATTTAGTTGCTTTGTAAAAGTGTTTCATTATGGCTGTATTATATAGATTCTATATTGTTATTCCAGTGTGTATCTGGAGGTTTAAAGATAACATATATAACATATATAATTATAATTTTAATAATTTAAGAAGATCTATTGTTAATCTTTAGTTTGATGTGAAATAAATGTATAAATTACTCGTATGATAGCTTTCTATATTTTTTTTGCCTATTTCACAGAGTTGGTATCTCCTTCTCAACCATCTCATAATTAGTTTGAAAATGGTTTCTACGTGTACAAAATTTTTCGGTTTGGTTTATTTATATAATACGTAAATTCGTAGTATCGCATCTTTTAAATGCATACAGTAAATAGTTCAACTTTGTTTCAAGATAATGTAAGTATTTTGTAACAATATTTTTTTAATTTGTTTATGCAACTATTTATTAGCCAATAACAAGTTTACAAAGGTTACCGATTTGTTTAATATTGTCACAATAACGTAATAATTAAATTTCATAGTAAAAAGCGTACTAAAACCAGACTATCAGATAATTTAATCTGTAGATTTTTACATCAAATTAATATGAAAATATGAATGAATAGTTGCCAGCATGACCTACATATAGTGAGTTGTAAGTTTGATTATTTGTTTACTGTTTTATTTAATGTCATACGCCTTAATTTTTTCTGTGAAATATAACACTCCCCGCAAGATGAGTGACGCTCTTCCTTACATAGAAGCTTCTGGTATTGTTATCACAGTAACTGATTTTTCAATTTCGGGGTATCCATCAAAAACGATATAGCTGCTTGTATAAATTTTAATAAATAGCTCAAAATTGTACATAATTCCTTTTCCAATGGGTTTCATCCTACTATTATTTTATTTCGTTTCAAAAATTATCGACCTGATCTATAATAAAACTGAAACAGTCAGTCAGTAATTAGCTCTCATACCATATACATTATTATATTTTTGTCGGGCTATTTTTTACACTTTGTAATTTTTCAATAAAAATATTTTTTTTAGAAATGAATGTTTCAATTGTCAATATTTAATTCGTGGTTCAATTAACATTATGCGTATTTAAAATATGAATAGACCTTAGATCAAAATTTTATAATCACTACGTAAATACATTAGTCACAGGAATTGTTAAGATTTTCTGGAAATTCTAGTTCACTATTGTTGAAAAAATAAGTATAATTTTTTACTTTAACAGTTTCTTTTCTTGCAGATGTTACTAACATCATCATTACAACTGGATCTACTTATTCTTTTGACAACACTTGCATATCTTCTATACAGACATATCTCGAAATCTCACAATTACTGGTCGAAAAAAGGAGTTTACAGTCCCAAAACATTACCTATATTTGGAAATTTTCTTAAAGTTTCCCTATTGAAAACAACCATAGCAGAATGGCTAAAAGATTACTACGACAGTATTCAAGAAAAATATTTTGGTCTTTATATTTTTGAAGAACCTTTTCTTGTGATTAAAGATCCAAAAATTATAAAGAATGTAAGTAGAGTTTTAATTTAATACTATGAGCACACATAATTCTTACAAAAATAATAACATTATTTATTTCTATTATTACTTTACATACACGAGATCCTGATTAACTAATTTACCTAAGAAGTAATAGAGGTATTTTGACCAAAAACCTAATTTAACTACTGACAGCCATGACAGAAAATTTCTGCGTAGTTTTAAATTATGAAAAATTTGTATATAATATTACTATCGAGCAAAATTAAGTTATTATTTAGTGAAATTTAAGTTGTGATTAATCAATGGATGTAATATTTGTGAGACACGTCTTCAGTGAAAGTAGAAAAAAATTATTACACTTAGTGTTACTAAATCGAGTTAAAGAAATTAATAAAAAATAGAAGTATCATCGAACTTTCTCAACAAGGATGGTGCAACAACCAGACTTCCTTCATTGGAACCTTGTCGAAGTAATTTGATTACGAGTATTAAAAACTTTGTACTAGGTAAATAGTCTGAGCCCAGAAAAACAGTTTCCAGAACTATATCGAAAACGCCAAGAATATTCTGACAAATGTAGATATTAGTACTATCCTTTAATTTTTGTAAATAAAATATGTATCACCGCTTTAAATTTTAGATGCTTATTAAGGATTTTAAGTACTTTATGGACAGACATGTCGGAATTCCCAACCACGAAGAAGTTCAACAACATTTTATATTCCTTCAAAAAGGCTCCACATGGAAGTCGACCAGATCCTTGATCACTCCAATGTTCACAACTGGAAAAATAAAAGGCATGTTGCCCTTGATTAACTCGTGTGGAGAGGATTTTAAAAATTGGATAAGCCAGAATTTAGGAATTCACGAAACGAAAGAATTGGCTATGAAGTATTCTACAAGTGTAATTGCCAAATGCGCTTTCGGTTAGTACTTATTATGTCTGAAAGAATTTTAAATGAGGTTAAACATTTTTTTGAAATAAGACTAATGTCTTTATTAACCATCATCATAATCAATATTATTATTATGGTTATTATTACTACCCTAAAGAAGCTTATTAAAATATAAATAAATACATTAGAAAAGACATTTGTTATTGCTGTTTTAATGATCAAATTATGAGTTTAAAATACAAAAACATATTTTTCTGATTTTTTATTTATAGACATTGTTTCAATGACAAAGGTAATTATAGGTCACAAACGAATTTGTAGGGTCAAAATAACGTTGGGGTAGATTTAACAATATAAGCTTTCTTGCTTGAACAGATTTGCATGATAAAAAACAATAATAAGAGTTCATAGTTAGGCAAAATATATCAGAAAATGCCATGCGAAATCACAAATAATGAACTGAGTTTTCTTTTAAAACCAACCGGAGGTAATGCTGATTTTACAACTTGTAATGAAACGTCCTGTATATTATTTTAGTTTCAAATCTTTTGACATATAATATAAATATTTTGAACTGACAACCTTCTATCAATAATTTTACCAGTAGTCTGATATTAATTGTATACATGGTTTATTTGAGAATATACAATATCTATATTTTTATAATAAACTCGTAAGTCTTTTTTCAAATTTCTCCCAAATAATTTTTTGGACTTTTCCCTGACATCTACCTACTTTTTTGTGGAGTTTTTACATACATTTTTTCAACCAATACATTTATAAAATATTTAATTCATTAAATATCAAAATTAACATTGACGTACTTTACATTTTCTACAGATTATATACGCTTCCTAAGGGTAAATCAGCATTGTCGAAAATGGCATGCAAAACTTTAGGTTTTAGTAAATCATCCACATTGACTTTCTATAATTTAGATAGAATAAAGCTAATTATTATTTAAAACTTCAGTTTTTTTTGTTGTTTTATTATATTTTTTGTTGCGTAATATTCAATGCTTTTTAATTATTTTTACACACCATAATCGATTAAAATTAAATAGTATTTATTAGTTTTCCCACAGCCATTAACAGTCCAAAATAATGCCATATTGAAAGTGTATAGTTGGTCTCGCTAAAATTTTTAAAGAATTGATTTACATTTTACATTACAATTTTTTACTCTGAATTTTGGATCCTGGATTTAATGTTATTATTTTTAGGTATTGACTCAAAATGTTTTGTCCATAATAACAATATATTCTTGGAGATGGGCAAGAAGTTCTTCGGATTTTCATGGAGGAATGCCTTCTCTCAAACAACATACTTCATGAAGCCTCACTGGGCGAATAAGTTTAGGCTTAATTTTATTGGAAAAGATATTATTGACTACTTTAAACAAATATTTTTGGATGTATTAAAATCTCGACCTGATTGTGACAAATATAACGATTTAATCGATATGTTTAAAGAATTAATAAGTAGAAATGAAATTGCAAACGATGGCTCAGGTACAATGTAATAAGATACATAATCGATATATAAATATTAGGGCTTTCTCTTAACATTTTTAAAAGATACATAAATGATGTCATTTTCATACACGTTAAAATAGTAAGTAAGAAGCATTATTTTAAAAAAAGTAGAGGCGAAGGAAACATATTTGATTAAACCATCTTACAATTTTCGAAGAGCTTTTCCTTTAAAAAAGCAACATTATTAAATTTCGATAAACGTCACTTTCTAATTTTGAATATGAAACCAAAGTATGAATATTACATTTTTTAGATTTAGTATTAATTGAATAAAAAACTGTCGGTAAAAAACAACCATACAATATGTGTAACATTGGTAGGATCTTAATTATAACGCATATATTAAAGATATATGGATATAGCAATGACAGTAGCTTTAAACCTGTCTCCAATAATATAAATATATCAATAAAATTACATATCCCTCGTAAGCAAGGTTTTATATGACACATTAATTATTATTTTTTTAGACGATGCAAAGCTTGCTGGAATAGCTATAAACTTGTTTATGGCGTCACTTGAGGCTAAAAGTGCCACTATTGCTTTCACTCTCTATGAATTTTGTATGAATATGGAGATACAAACTAAAGCTAGAACTGAGATTCAGGCAGTACTCGAAAAATATGGTGGAACAGTTACATACGAAGCTGTCAAAGATTGTGTTTATTTAGAAATGTGTTTGAATGGTTAGATATCCAAATTATAAAAATATATTATTGCAGGAAATCTCGAGATTTACTTTAGAAATAGACATCACATTAAGAAATATTTTATCTGCTAGTATCTCATAATTGCAACATTATCATTTTATGGCCAGAAAAATTCAAAATCATACCACAAATATTACATATATGTATTTTGTTGGTCATTCCATGTTACCACATTCAAGCAGTATGGAAAACCTTTTGTATTATCATTTTAATATCAATTAAAAGTTCATTATAGTTCAAGCAACAATATATATTTATTGTTACGTATTGGTTATTTTTCCTGAATAAAAAATATATGAAAACATCATCTGAAGAGGATTTTAACCCTCTACGTAACTTTGTTAACAGAAATAAAAGAGGCTGCGTGAAACAAAAACAATTTATTTATGAATAAAAACAAGGCCTACAAAATATTAGGGCAACTTACATCTTTAAATAACTAACACATTTAATTGCAGGGGTAGGCACTATCAGCTTCTCGATCATACGAGAACCCAAATTTGACTTTTTGAATCTATTTTTATTTTATCAACCAAGAAGATGAAGAAGAATGTTTATTAATTATGATGACTCTAATAAAAATGTTTATTTGTTATCCGATCGCTACCTTGCCCCATAACTGTTGCTTACTAATATTAAATAGATAGTGATTGTTTTAGAAAATATTAAATAAAAATAAGTTCTATTTTTATATATATGATGTTTGAGAAAGTCACTTTTCAAAAATGTCGAGTAGTCTTAAAATACTTAAATTCAGTATAGTAAGAATTATTGTCAGTAGATAAATTTTTGTATATAACCCGACCTATAAAAATATTAGTCCTGTTAGCAGGCTTGCAATATAAATAACTTATTCTTAAATAATTGGTCTTTTAAAGTAGTTTCAATTTTAGGTACACATTTTTTTGCACTATTCTCCATCAATAAAGGATCCATTCACCCCTTGTTCAGAACCTAACTAATCTCAGTAAATAGTTGTTTATAGATTTTTTAAAATACACTTTTTAACTCACACTTTTTGGAATTTCTGATAAATATTCATTATTTAAATGCAAATTAACCAGTATTTTTCTTTCAGAAACTCTTCGCAAATACCCTGTGTTACCATTTTTAGATAGAAGATGTACTAATAACTATGTAATCCCAGGAACAAACCTTGAAATAGAAAAGGGTACAGCAATTTTGATTCCGATATATGGTTTACATATGGATGAAAATTATTTTCCTGAACCGTACAAATACGATCCAAATAGGTTTTTAAACAAAATTGATTCTAGTGATGGTTTATATTATACACCATTTGGAGACGGACAACGATTGTGCATAGGTAAGTAAAGTTTCGTTTAAATCAGAATAATTAAAGTTAGTTTTTTTAATATTTTTTAGTATGTTGATTTGTAAACAGTCGCACTGGTGCACTTTCTGTTATTAAGATTTTCGACAGCATTACTTATATTATTTGGTTTCATTTAATGACTTGTAGGATAATAGATAAACATTAATTTTTTAAGGAATAATAATTATTCTGTACCTGACTATACTTGTGTAAACCTAAACTAGTTATCTCTACATTTAAAAATATTATGTGTGACATTGATTACGTACTTAGGAAGCATTTATTTTCATATGTAGATTAGAGTAGCGTATTAGGTGTTCCAATATATATTTAAGAGTTGTAAAAATAGATAATATGCCTCCACAATTGGTAAAAATTATCCATCAAAATTTCATAAATAACTTAGGTCTTAGGTTAAAGTACATTATCACCAAAAATATTGAATTGAATTCAGATTTTATTAATTATAAATACGAGGAACACTCGGATAAATTTGGGAATCTGGCAATCCTTCTAAAGTCTCAAGAATATTTCAATTTTCCGATTGTTAAATTCTTTATATTTACTCACTGTAAGGTCATAAAGTTTACGAACCCTATTAAGAATGGAATTAACGCGAGAAAACGTACGTGCTATATTCTGAACAATCTATGTTATCCAAAGTTCTCACTTCACCATTGATCCAACCGAAATTCTAACAGAAGAAATTATTTCACCTGTTGAAATTCTTACACCAAATATCTCCAGAAAAGAACGCTGCGCCCTACGTAACTTCTAAAAGAACTCAAAGATTCTTATACTCCTAGCTGATAAAGGCAACTCAATAGACATCCTTAACAGGGATCAATACATCCAGAAAATGAAGGTATTGTTACAAGATCGTACCTGCTATATTACTATCCGAAGAAATCAAACATCATTCGAGGCTCCGTCCTTCGAATTGACATACAAAAATCTTGTTACCAAAGAATTATGTTTCTCCCTGTGGTATAATCCTCTGTAAGGAAGGAATCCATACTTCATACAAACCTCCAAGAAAAATGTGCCAATATATACCCTCCGCAAAGGATCTATAGTTTTCCTTATTTTCCAAAGGCATATACAAGTTTCTTGATCATGTGGACAAGTCTACATTCGTAAAACAGGACGATCAGTACAAACACGTATCAAAGATACCGTAGATACATGAAATCTGGCTTCATAATTGCGCAATAGCCGAACACCAGCACCAAACAGGTCACTTCCCAGACAGCAGAGTTACCTGAAATTCGCGTCGAAATTTGTTGATTGTGACACCTGTACGTCGATCAACCAATATTCGACGTTAAAATGACGTGACATTTGTACCGAAAAGATAACGTATCATTTTGTTGTACTCGGAAAAATGGAAAGTTAATATGTGTAAATAAAATTCATTTTTTTGAATATTCATTCACATATATCTGATATCCTAAATTTAATTTTATGGAGATGTGCTAGATTTGAGGAATGTCCAAATTTCATTCTTGTTAGGGAGACAATCTATTTTCATGAATAATTATATGTTGCATACCATGGTTTATTTAGAATATTGTTTTTTATAAGTGTATACTGATTTTTATTGTTATTGCAATATAATTTCCAGCCGATGGACGTTCACTTTCGAATTATGTTTTTTTTTTAACAAATTCATGCAATCTGTTAAGCATTGATTTTCAATCTGTTGATATCCATTTTGTATACTTTTTTGCCAATTTATCTACTTATTCATTATATTTTATACCCACATGGGGCTTGACCCATATAAGTTGAATATTACATTTTTTCTGTGTAAGTTGACCAAGCACCAGTTGAATTCGTTGTATATAGGGACGATTAAACTGATTACAAGGAACCAATCGTTTTTGGAGACATTTCAGTACAGACAGAGAACCGAATAATAATGAAATACTTTTGTGTTAATTTTACGAAGCTACGTATTCAAGTGCCATTAATATTCAAGCAAACCTTTCTTCAACTTGCAGCTGAGGAATATAGTAAGCACAACCTGTACTTGAATAATTTTTTGAAGCATTAGTGTCTATAGATATATTATTTGGTATTTCTGCGCAGACTTGAATTTATTATTTGATTGTTTTTCTCTAAAAAGTTACTGTGTACATTATAACTTCTATCGACTTTTGGTAGAATTCAAAGTAATTTTCAATTAGGTAATATAAAACTTTAATATTAATTTTATTACAAAGGCCAACACAGAGGGGTGGTGAATTTTTATCTGCCAATATGAATTTGTTAAATGAAAAATATTTAATTGAAATATTTTATTAATTAAGGGTGATTCTTTCATTTTGATTGCTATTACGCACCAAGACGTCTTCATATTACGTCACTAATACATTAATTTATTTCGTCATTTTAACGTTAAGAATTGAGGACGATGAGATTTAAATTGGAAAGGAAAAAATGACGCCCACTAACACCAAACGTGACTTGCTACCTGGATAGATTAACTTCGATAATACAGTAGTACTATTAGAAGCTCAACATTTCGATGATAGGAAGATTCGACAAGCAATAGCAATTTAAAAACATCCAAATAATATAAACACAGAAGATGCCATGTCCCCACTCCCGACGTGCCACAGTCCAGTGACGAGATCGCCCTATAAATTCGTCCTTAGCCAATTTAAATGTATTTCACCTGTGGCTACGTTTAGTAGTTGAGTTACTATATACACCTTCCCTCCTGAAGAAGCCGCTTGTAACAGAAGGCGAAACGTTGAGAAATATATCAATACTGACGCGCCCCTCCGGAAACAGAAATCTTCAGATGCTTATGAGTTTCGTTGTGTTGAATAACAACAAAGTATGGAACATTTATATTTGGAGGTGAAGCTCTGTCAAAACCGATGGTATATGATTTTCATGAACTTAAGTTTGATTTTATTTTGCCTGAGAATCAACCAAGAAAGGGCTACCTGTCAGCATCAGTTATTGCTGAAAATATTCATTCTGCACCCCTAATATGATTGAAGAAGACCGTCATGTGAGATTTAGATATATTTGCCTATTTCTTGGACATGATACATTCTTAAATTAATTATTTCAAATCTTACTTTATGAAAATTATTGATAATAAATATGGAAAGGTAAATAATACTTATCTTGGATTGTCACAGTCTTCCAAAGCGTTTTAACCTAGGTAGACCTTAATACATATTAAAGCGTTTTAGAAAATTGTGGAAATTCAAGATAAGTATTATTTATCTTTCTATATTTATAATACATTCTATTTTGCGTACTCATTTAGTCACGAATAAACTTTGGTCGCGATGGATACCACATAATTCAAAAGCAAAACATATTTATGATATTGTTACTGCGCCGAAATGATTATCCACTCCTACGAACCAAAGATACAATGAAAAGTTTGGATATTTCGAAATAAAGTTTTTCCAACATAAGTTGTGCAGTGAAGATGCACATCGAACAAAATTATTATATGTTTCGTAGCCAAGCTACTCACGTGGCTACAATTGCTTTAGAAAATAATATAATAAATATGGAATAAATTATTTATTTAGTTAGTTCAATATTTTTTAATTTTTGTTTTTGTTTATACGGTTGAGTGAAAGATCTATTTTAACCTTGTAAGCATAGGATCCACCAAAGTCATGATGATCAATAATATACATATGTAATTATTATTTAATATTAGCTGTAGCAAAGTAACAAATTTTTACATGCAGCAGTCTACTAAGTATAATAAGTCATAGTAATAAGTTCTTAAACTAGTTTTGAATATTTTATACCATTTTCATTAGAATGTAAATGCATGTAGGTATCTAATTTAGTTTGTATTATTTTTAGGTGAACGATTTGGAAAAGTAGGTACTAAAATCGCACTGATACATATTTTGAATTACTTTGAAGTCGAAAAATGCGTTAGTACTCCAGATCCAATCCAGTTTGAGACAAAAAGTTTTCTCCTAGGTTCTACAGTGGGGCTGCCGATTAGATATAAACGTTTATAATTATATTTAAATTAATAATTATTTTTCTTTATTAAACAAATTATCTCATATTCTGATTGTTTCATTTGCCCATTCACAGATATTCAAATTTGGTAATTAGCTAAAAAAATAAAAAAAGGTACAAACAAATAAAAATATGAAAAAGGAAACCAATAACTAAATCGTTCTAGTTTTAAATTTTAAAGGTAAAAAATTACTGTGATATTAATAAATATATTTTAACAGTTTATTTTTTCGTGTTTTTTTAATTATCATTTATGTTTTTTCAAATTCTGTTCGTTATTGTATGTATGTATGGTATCCAGTTTATAATTTTCGGTTTTTCATTTCACTCTTTGGTGTAGCTGGGAGATTTTTATATTGTATTTTTAAATTAGTTCTTACTCTATAAATAATAAATAAATTTCGATTAATGACAATTTACATACATACATAAATGAAATTTGTAATCGAATACATTTTTTAATTCGTTAAAAATTAGAAATATTCAACGGAATAGCTAATGTACTCAGCGATGCCGTAGAAAGAGTTTTCTATCAAATGATTTTTAGCAAATTTGTTAAATTGAGCATCTTCATTTCAGTTACTTTTGTCTGGAAAAAGTTAGTCTAATTTATTAAACAGACTTAAGTCAAGTCGATTCAATTTAGCCGTTTAGGCGTGAGTATATATCTACGAGATAATTTGCATTTCTGATGTTGTAATTGTTTTAATGCTCTATAAACTTAGATCATTAACATATAGTATAAATACTAGAGGGCCCAAGACAGAACCTTGGGGTACTCCGTTTTTAATATAAAATATCTGGGAATTTATGTTGTTAAAATATACGTATTGACATATATTATTAAGATAAGAAGACATTAGGTCGTATTGTTCATTTGTAAATCCGTAAAATATCATTTTTTCCACTAAAATTTCAGTATTTACACAATCAAATGCTTTAGATAAATCGCATAAAATAGCGTGCATTTCAAGTCCATTATCAAGGCCATTTGACTATCTCATCAACAATCATTACTAATGCAGAGATAGTAGACTTTCCCTTTTGGAATCCAAACTGCGAATTCGATAATATATCGATGATTACTAATTTCTTTAATAGAGTACTAGATATCATTAGATTTTTCCTTTCTTTACACACTTTTTTGTTAATATTTCGGTTGGCATTCTAATAAAAAATTTCGAACTCTATATTTTTGTACTCGTAATAAAATGCTTTATTCGAAACTAAAATAATATACAGGGTGTTTCATTACAAATTTCAAAATAGACATTACTTCCTGTTAAATCGGATATATAATATTATATCTATTTTTTTCAAGTAAGATATAAATCTAGACTTAATCAGGATCACAAATTTTTAGATGTTATGGGAACGATCGCTATTGGTTTGTAATTATCTAATTCACCCTTTTAAAAAATCAGTACAATTTATGATATTTTTAAGGAGCTGGGCCAAATGCCTTTAGTAGAGCATTTGTTAAAAGCATGTGTTAAGGGTGCAAGTAATGAAATGGAACAAACCTTACTCACTCGTGTATTCAAACCGTAATAATCTGTACATTGTTTGTTTTTAAGGGAATGAATGGCCTCGAGTACGTTATATTTTGAAAAGAGTAACATAAAAAATGAAGATTTAGGTTTTTGAATTTTATTAAGGTAGGAAAGAGAGTGCGTATCAGTATCACCAAGAGTTTCAATAATTTTCCACACAAAGTGGTGAAAAAGTTATTTAATTCATCGGAGTCCCGCTTAACACTGTATGCACTGGATTTATTTATATTTACAATTTTATTTATAATTTTCCAAATTGTCTCGCTTTTATTTTTAGGTTTTATGATAGTTTCAGCATAAGAAATTGTATTTCTTTTAATGCAATTTTATGCGCTTTACGTAATTTACAATAATCATTCCAACCTAATGGCGAATTAGAAGATTTATCTTTATTCATACTTGCTCGCTTTCGCATACTTTTTAACTCGGCGGTAAACCATTTTAATCCAGGTTACTTATGGTATATCGACTTTAAAGAAAAGGCTCTATCAGCTGCATTTGATAAAACATTAGAATTGTATCAATAGACTGATTTTAGGTTAAAGAACTAATATCAAAAATATCCCATTTTACCTTTGTTATAATACCAACAAAGTTTTCTATTGTATTATCATTAATTGTTCTTCTCTTATTATGTGTTGGTTTTTTAGAAATGTTCACTTTTCCAAAGAGATAGATGCCAGTATGGCAACTGTCTCACGTACACCTGAAACTTAATCTTAATTAATATTTGTTATTATGTTATCAAGGCAAGATCTAGATGAGATGGTTATTCTAGTTGCTTGGTGAATAAAATGACTTAAACCGTACATATTATAGAGATTGCCTGGTTTTTAGTATGTTTTGTATTACCATTTAGATCTAGATTTATATCACCAATAATAACATTTTTTTTATATTTTTGATACATAAGTTCAACTAAATTCGTTAGCATTTTAATAAGTACTAAAATATTACCTTTAGCAGAAGATCAGTCATCTGTTATAATAGCCAATAGCCAATAGTCTTAAAGCTAAATAATACTTATGTTCAATTTCCACAGTGTTCCAAAGCGTTTTAATATCAGTGCATCCGTTGTATTCCCCTAGTTCTTATCAGTGAACCGATGGCATTCCCCTGGTTCTTATCAGTGCACCCGTTGTATTCCCCTAGTTCTTATCAGGGCACCATTTGTTTTCTCCTAGTTCTTATCAGCGCACCCGTTGTATTCCCCTGATTTTTATCAGTGCTTCGTTTGTATTTCCTTGGTTTTTATCACTGCACCTTTTGCATTCCCCTGATTTTTTACAGTGCATCCGTTGTATTCCCCTGGTTCATATCAGTGCATCCGTTGTATTCCCCTAGTTCTTGTCAGTGCACCGCTGGTATTCCCCTGGTTCTTATCAGTGCACCTGTTGTATTCCTCTGGTTTTTATCAGTGCACCCGTTGTACTCCCCTGGTTCTTATCAGTGAATCGTTTGTATTCCCCTGGTTTTTATCAGTGCACCGTTTGTATTGCTCTATCTACACTACTACTGTCTGAGAACAAATACGTGATTAATAGATATGAGGAAAACAAAAAATAATATATCTTAAAATAATAGGCGCACCCGCTATTATTCTGAACGTACTCGTGTAGAAGTTGTCATATGTATGTGTCAAATGCTGACATACTAACCTTACATTCTATCAGCTGAGCAAGATGAAAACAAAAATAATAACCTATAATTTATAACATTCTGAAATTTTAAATCAAATAAGGTATGTACTAAATTAGACGATTCGGAGTAAAAGGTTCTAGAACCAAATTTAACCGTTACATTTTATATTTAAGCAAGAGAGAAAGAAAAAGAGCTTGGGGTATTTCCAACATTTTATATATGGTCTACGGTTGTTCTACTTTAAAGATTGACATTGACATTTGACAGCGCCCTCCATCGAATTTTACTTTATAAAAATGAAACAGCTATTCATGGTCTATCTCAATACTGTATAAAATACAGGGTGTTCCATTTAAGAAAATTGAAAAAAGTTATGGTACGAGTTTTAACGTATGCAATTTAAAGGTTCTATCAAAAAATAATAAAACAAATGAAAGTAGAGCACATCTAAACTACTAACTAGGTATAAAAAAATGGAAAAATAATTGTTCTTATTTAGATACAGAGCTTTTTTGTAATGGATTTGAAGTAGAACCTCACTTTAAATAATTGTCTTGCACAGGGCTAACAATAATATCAAGGAGATTTACGTTATTTTTATCACATAAGTATCTTGTGCATGATTTCTGGAAGTGACCTTTCCCCGCTAAATATTAAATATCTAACACTTCATTTAAAGTAAGACTATCTTCCCTCAGTAAAAGTTTATGCAGTTTATCTTTTCCCCAATGTTTAAAAGGACACCCATTCTGCTTCAAATGACTACAATTTTAAAAATTTCTTAATTCCATTAGTTGGCAAGGCCTTTTTCTGTCTACATTCCCATAATGATGCTTGAATAAATACTCGTGCTTAGATTTTTAATCTTTTTCACTTACTGTTTTAAATTTTTTGCTACAATTCTAATGCCTGTTCGTTGTAAACCCAAGTGATACAATAAAATTCCATATTGCATTCTGCTAAAATATTAATGATTTTGTGTCCTTAAAACTTGGTGTAAATGTGTCATACATTAGGGGTAATGATTTTATGAAATGTCATGTATGTTTTTCAAATGAATTCCATCTAGGTTATAAATACTTTCGGAACAAACACTGAAATATCTCTAATTAACTGATGGATTCATTCATCCTCAATTGTAGGCAATACTTTCTGTTGGTATGATAAACAACCTGAGAATTCACTTCCGAAAAATATATATACTTTGTAAGTGTTAAATTTCGGAATGGAGTCAGATTCTGGGGCGTAAGTGCGAGTTTGGCGAAACACAATTGTGGACGGAAAAGGTAGTACAGGCAGTGTGTTGTGAACATGTAGGCTACTATTTTGTTTTGATTAGCCACATAGATTTGTTTTAGTTAAAGTGGCTTTAACTACCCGATTGTACGGGGATATTATAGTGTCCATCTGGGATTTAGTTGTTTGAAATGGTCCAATTTGCTTGTTTCCCAGTAGACGCACTCTTAAAAGTGTATTTTTGAAGTAAACGGCTGCAACTCTACGCACGAGGTAAAATTTAGTTTTCCATTCCGTGTAGCACATTTATCAGTTGGCTTGGGCCTTACGAATTGACCCTTTTCTAGGAGATTTGTTTATTGAATAGATTACGGGCGAAAATGGGTTTGGAAATCAAAACCCTTATATAATAAATTAGACTTTATCACTTTTTATTTAATTAATTTAATCATTTATTTATTTTTTTGTATATTTTCTTTTACACAATTTACTGGAATTGGGAAATTTGTTTTTACTCTAGCACACTTTATATTAGATTGAATATAACCTTTTCTTTTAAACTTATTGTCAAAGTTTTGTAAATATTATCACCCTTAATGTCATAGGTTGGAGAAAACATTTAGCGATCTTGTGCTTAATTACGAGGAAATTTTAATCTCTGACATTTATACGCCAGGGTATTTTACCCTCTATAAGATTTAGTTAACCACCCATATTGTAATTTATATATTTAAGGAGAGTTATAACGCCTCGTCTGATCTCAGGAAGTGGTATTCGAAACTTGAGAGCACACAATCATAAGGATTAGGAGATTAACTCCATATTACATTAAAACTTGTTCTCTTTTACTACATTTAATTGATCACGGCCTATAACAAGTGTACAAATCACTATTAATATGCACTAAAACTTTGTCCACCCCCATAGGAGAGGTTAGGTTCAACATCAATAAATATATTACTGTAAATTGTGTCACGTATCATTTCTCTACCTTCAAAGCTTGTTATCATTTTCTTTAGGCATAAGAGTCGAGCGGGCATAAAACTAGAGTGGTTCATTGTATTGATGGTGGATTATTGATGAATTTTGATCCACCTTTGACTATTATTTTTGGATATTGGATGGTAAATTCCCACAGAATTTGAAATTCATCTGGCGCCCTTGGTTTACCAACTTTTTTTATAACTTGCCCCTTTCTTTGACTTAAGACTAGCCCGGCATCCAAGTTTGATAGATCGTAGTAACCCGTATCGTTTCTATAAAACTACAAACATAAATTTTGATGGTAACAATGGATGAAACAAAAAGTTCTAGATTTGGACATATCGCAAATTAATAATAAGTGACATTGAAGCTTGAATTGTCAAAATCATTTTGTGTCATGTATTTGTCATTTATACATATTTTCGTAGTTTAAAAATAATAATAACAAAATTGTTAAACATTTTATTATGTTTTATGTAAGTGTAATATTGACTGCTCTTTACCATATCAAATCTACCGACAATGTACTCGCTTGATTTATCTCTGCCCAATTGAACCAATGATGGAAATGATGGAAGGTCCAAATATATATTCGACATTTCTGGAAAATCAAGAACCTGCAACTCGGTGAACGATACCATTAAGCTATGATGCGCTCAAAATTTCATAAGTTCAATCAAACAACACAAATTTGAGAGAAGTTCTTATGAAGTATAAATAAGTAGGGAGAATATTCGAACACCTCATGTTAGTAAATCTAGCCTTGGTCTTCACTACTTTTTCTTCTAGTTCTTCTGATCCATCCAAAATGTAGTAAGATTTTAAATAATTCGCAGTATCCGAATTTTATAAAAAGTAGGATGACTTCTCTAGACGAGCATTCATATCCGTACTGCAACAATAAACATATAAATTTAGTGAGTTGATCCAAACATCTGACATTGTAACATCTTGAAAATAAAAATCTCAAGTCCACTCCAATTAAACTCCCCGCTATAATTCGAATAATGTCTAAAGCGGAACATTGGCATCGTTTATCGACCAAATGGAATTCAATACTGTCATCGTTTCCGAAATCAAGATTCTTGGCAAAATCAAATAGTGCTCCAGGTTGCCATTGGAAAAATTGAAATTTTTTATGGCTTTTACATAAATTCGGTCGCCTCTGAACACAATTTCCTTAACAAATGGACTGCCGTATTATAGTGCAATCGGTACAAGATTTTCGAAATCGTCTACGGTCTATGTATTCCAATAAAATTTCTTGTATTTCCTCGGAACCCACTGTCAAAGCGTTCATAAAAGGTGTATAGTTGTCCGCGTTGGGAATATTCGGATCTGCATTGTAATAGAGTAACATGCAGAATGTTTCTACTACCATTAAATCAACGGACGAATGCAATGGGGTGTCTCCATTCAGATTCAGTACATCTGCATCTGCACCTTTTTCTATTAGGAATTTAATTATACCAGGGTTCATAACAGAAATGTGGACACAGTGGGAATTAATGGTGTTTCTCAGGTCGATATTAGTGTTTCTATTTAAAAGTGTCTTTACAAGCGGCAAATCATTTCCAAGTATTGCGTTAAAGAGTATATCTTCAATTTTCTTAATAATTATAGTCGGTGTTAACAGCAATTTACATGTATTAAAAGTATTTCCAGGCTTTCAAAATCAACGTGGTCTGATGCATTATGTGAGTACATTTTTTTTAAAAGTAGGTGAACGTAATACTACAGTTCGCTAATATTAAACAAGTTGAAGCAAATTATTCATAAGATGTATGATGACATTTTTCTGAAGAAACGTCAATTAAACATGTGGATATGGAAATAGGAGTTCAAAATTGAATAAAATGTAAAACAGTAAAAAAACAACTTTTTAATTATTTCGTTGTTTTATTATTGCCGGGGTTACTTATTTTTATCTTTTGTTAGTTACATTATTTCTATATTTTTTAAAACATTTTTATAATCTAAAAGATATTACTTCTTAAGTGGGCTTTTCCATAAAGCAAAACAAAAATAGTCTAATGACTTTATTTATCAATGATATTATTGATATATTTGTAATATTTTTTAAATTTAAAAACTTCAGTTTAATTTTTTTTAACTTAATAAATAAAAATTAGTATAATTAAATTGTTTCTATTATTCTCATTAAGAAAAAAGGATCAAATAGGGAGTGATCTAAACTATCCTCAAAATAATAATAGTGCTAGAAGTAGAAATTTTAAGAATTAGTGGATGTATATCAAATTAATTAATCTTTAAAACACATGTAATACTGATCCTAAAGTACTTTTCTTAAAAAGTAAAAAAAATGGCCAATTCTTGAATGTCTTTATTGCTAGATCTAATTACTAGTATGCATCAAATGCAAAAAAGATCCTATTTTTCTGAAAATATTCGTTTTCGAGTCATTGTAGCGCTATAACCACGATGGAGAAAAATTTAAATTAATATATGTATATATTTCTTTTTTCTAAAATATTTTATCATAGGTCTTGATGACTCTGGGACATTTTATTTCGGTAAAATACAAATAAGGTATTTTCGAATGCAGAGGTATCTTTCTTCGAATACTGTGTTTATTCCAAACGTGTAAAACGTAACTTTTCCTTGTCATATTTTTCACGTACTCCAAAAAATCTTATTCCAAATAAACGCATAGGGAGGAAATATTTTGAAATCACGATAATTGCTCTCCATGAACTTTTTAGGGATATCGGCCAAAAGAAATACTGAAGCATCCTAAAATACAAAACGATAAAATATATTGAATTTTTTTATTTGAATTCTTTTTCTTTCATAATCACCTTGTTACAAGGAGAAGTTCATTAAAAGTCCAAATGGATTCGTAAAAATTAACTTTTAATTCCTTTAAAAATAGTTCCACTTATTGTGACCGGTTCCGATTGGCTCAAAATTTAAAGCGGAATTACCAACTAAATATAATAATAAAATATAATACAATGACCGCCCTTTTACACATTTATGAGACGTTTAATGAACATCCACGATATCCAAGGAATATCCACAAATATTCAGGACAAAGAGAATATTATTTCTGGCGACAGAAGAAATTATTACTTGTTTCATAAATAAAAACAGACAAAGATATAATGTCTAGTAATTTTAATGGATAGCCATTATACACATATAATGGATATCCATATAATTAATACAATAATATGAGATAATAAATTTAGAACTCTCAATTTGCCCAGCTCTGAACAATTCTTCTAGAGGGGTATCTTTCCTGTACTTTTTGAGGTGCAAATGCATAATTGTCACGTTCCTGTAACTAGGCAGCATCTCCAAAAATCTATCGGATTCGTTGCTTTCAAATTTAATGTTTACAGGTGGCAAATAAAGTAAGTAAATATCTAGATTGGGGTTGTTTAGCGACCCTCTCTACAGAGCTTGCTAGCCTAAAATAAAAGAAAATAAGGACAATTGCTATGAAATTGATTCATCGATTATTTAATGGTAATATTATTATTTTCTCAGATGTTAACTGGCGTTCATGACAAATTTTCTTTGTAACAAGATTGAAGGGACGTCTCGAGAAAAAATATGGATTGTCCCTTTCTGGGTTCGATGTCGGATATATCGAGAAGTGAATTTTTGATTTTACCCCAAAACATTCTATAGTTTCCGGGACGGGTTCTTTTAAAAAATAATAACTTTCATTTATTACCAGCAGAACAAGGAAAGTTATCATTAATTGTTTGTTAAAGGACATTTTCAAAGTTTATAATCCACCAAAAATGTTTTCAAACACTTAAAAAAAAGACATTTGCTCATTAAATTATTTAGAAAAACTTAACAATATTTTAAAAATTAAATTTATTTTAAGAATATTTTTTGAAATATGAAATTGAGGAATACGGTTTTTGCAATTAAAAAATTATTGCCGACTTTTAAACAAATGAATTAACATTTAATTTAAAAAAGACATAAGTAATATATGGAATGACTACTTTTGAATAGGGGCAATACTGCTAATTTATAAATGATAAAAATGCTGCATACTTAAGAAATAAAAAAATGCCATATTGAAACATTACAAATATTTTCAAAATCAAAAATTTGACATAACCAAATGAAAAACTGTGTAAAACAAATAACAAATGTGTATTCTGTTTTTTCGTTACGTTCAGTAACAAAGGCTCTATTTTACCATTTAAATACAAATTTTTAATCAAAACAACGGCCTCATTTTGGATAAATTTTTTTATTTAAAATAGACACTCATTGGTGACAACTTTGTTATTAATTCTCCATACTGCAATCACTGGATTAGAAAAAGTGCCTAGTGAAAACTCACAGTTACACTCATTTGTTTGTTCATTTATTCCGGAGGTCTGGAGATGAGCATGTTCGTCCAGCATTAGAAATGGAGGCAAGCAAAAAAGGGCAATGAGGTGTAGTTTATTTTTTGTTGGTTGAAGGTTCTAGAATACGGAAAATTCATCATTTGCTGTGTATGGCGAACACTACCTGTAATTGTATCTGTATGGACGAGTGCCATAAGATATTCCGAGAAGTAATTTTTTAATTTGCAATTTGCTTGTCAACTTCCTCGAGCGTAGAACCACATCAAGAGCGAAGCACCATGAAGACACATCGCAGAAACTGAGGTGTACCATAAAATGAAAATAGTTTGAAGTACTGCCGGGTGGAATCATCCTTTTGCATTATAAATAATACTGCCAATGTAGTTAGGTATACGCTTTAGAGATTTGGGAACGAAACACTAACATTTTCTCTTGTGATTTTATCATCTTTGGCGATTTGAAGAAAGAGTAAGAGTGGGTGAAGTTATGGATCCATCAGCTACCTAAATATTTTTACAAGACTGGAAATGGAATAAATTTATTAAGAATTTTATCAATTACTTTTCAATAAAAAAACATTCCATTGTTACTTTTTAGTGTGTGTTCGGTTTTCATTTGACTGGCCCTCACAATTTATTTCCTAAACGTTCAACTTTTTCCCCATTAACTCTTTTTCTAATTTCTATCCTTTAGTATTTACTAAATAGCGATACTGCCTCTATTAACAAGTAGCCTTTATATATACGCGTGCAAATTGAATCTGTATGGCTTAATAAATAACACTTACCTAATTTTTATTAAACAAATATTTGTATTCTAAAATAGCCGATTTAATAAAGAACCTCTATTGGAAGAGCCAATATCATCACGTGACTTTTTCCGAACTAAAAACGTTTGCCTCCTTATGGATCACATGGTTCATATAGACCTACAAATACACTACCTATAAATAAATAAGTCTCTTTTTTCCGATTTGAATTCATGAAACAAAGAGAGAAACAAATACAATGTCAACAAAACTGTTTTGGCAACTAGAATACTGCACAGGTCCGGTTCTAATAGAAAACAGATTCAATTTTTTTGGTGAACATACCAATGGATGGGGTATACAATATGTTTGCGCCGGGTTAAATTTATGGAGAATTGATTTAAAGATAAAGTTTCCAAAAATGGATCAATAACGACCACTTTATTGGTAATAAAGTTTAAAAGATGCAACAAATATTTGCCGGTTTTTCCCAGTCAAATTTCAATTACCAATGAAGACATTGTTTGATAAAAATACGTTATTTGGTGTGTTTTAATCGATAAAATAACAGGCTGTTTGCCAGAACAAAAAATTAATTAACACATTTTAAATGTTCCCGTAAATATCAAACTAGCGGATCTGAAATTTTAATTGAAGTTTGTGTTCTATGAATCAGTATTTAGGTCTTTGTTGATTAAGTAAATTTGGTAAATTTTTTGTCCATTCGAATCAAGCAACATAACAAAACAAGTTATATTATCTCGCATTTCAACAATCTTTGACTTGTTGGGTCTCTTGACAAGACGGATAATAGTTTTTTTTTTAGCAATCAGAATATACAGTGCATTCTATAGGCTAAAATGCTGACGAGTGTTAGGTACTCTAACACTAAATGACCTGATCAGGTAAACACCCAGTGGTGTAACCTGTAGATAATTAGACTACTGTCTTTTAGTTTAACATTAAACCTTACTTATTTTAATTCTACTTATATCCTAACTTATATTTACACTTTTAACACTTTTAACACTTTTAACACTCAAACTAAGTCAATTGGCCATTTTCTTTTAAGTCTTTTGTTGTGTCTTGGTTCTAGTAGCGGTTCTAGTAGTGGGTTAGGGTGGCCTCTTATCGTATTGTTGTGTTTGGTGGCCCTTTCTTGGATAACTTCCTATATCGTTTTAACTTGGAGATCTGTGTGTAGCATGTGGTTTGTTACGTACCAGGGAGCATCAACTATTTGTCGAAGTATTTTTGATTGGCATCTTTGTAGGATTGTGGTATTGGATTTAGAAGCACAGCCCCATATTTCTACTCCATATAGCCAGATTGGCTTTATAACAGTTGTATATATCAGTCTTTTGTTTTCAGGTGTTATCTGTGATTTTCTGCCTATCAACCAATTTAATTCTCTTACTTTTATGTCTATTTGTTTCTTCTTTTTTGTGATATGTTGTTTCCATGTCAGCCTGCGGCCTAGGTGGAGCCCTACATGAAATGCAAAACATCACGGGACTTTTAATCCTATGTAAATACTAAAATTTGAATATAAAACGGAAGATAATATGTAAAAACCCAATATCATTAGAACTACATGGATTTTAGGATGTGTCAGAAAGAGCGTGCGTTTATATGAAATCAGTTAAATCTAATAACGAAATTGAAATTAATCTTAGTGCCTTAATCTTCGTGGAGAAAAATAAAAGTCCTTAAGATTTTCTACTGTTTTATTACAGCTCTCTATGCATAATTCAAAAGATAACTTCCGTATTTCAGTACCAATGTGTAACTCTGTTCTCAAATTGGTGTGGTTAATTTTTATTAAATTAAATTAACTTACTACTAACAGTCAATATATTGAAAACACAATTTATGATCTAAAGGTTCGTTTATTAAATGTAATGTTAATGTAAAAATATTGTGATGTTGTCATGAATTAAAAAATGTAAATGTTTCGTAATTTTGTTGGTTTAATTAAAGATTTTATTGCTTGTTTTCAAAAACGAAGGGTAGCTATAAAAAAAAACAAAAAAAATTGAAATTGAAAATTTACAATCCAATAGTTAGGAAAATTTTCTTGTATGTTCTTTGCAAATAGTTCTTGTTGCAATTTCAGTTTTAATTTACTGGGTTGTGAATTTTAGACTGGTGTACTTGATTATGGTACGCTAATCGGAACTGATGGATCAAATGAGAATCAATATCTGAGTTGCATCTCAAAATTAATTGCATCAAGAGCTTCATAACAAGATCCTGATAACAAGAATAAATAAGAATAAACAAGAATAGTTAAAATTAAAACTTTAGAAATCGAACCCAGAATCCAGAGTGAATATATCAAGAATCAAGGGGTAAATTATTTATTTATCAATAAATTCTACATCATAATATTTTACCAATAAGAATTAGCTACAAACTGTAACAGAGTTAGAAAATAGTTGTAAAAGCTTTCGTTAGATACATATTTATAAAACAAATTCTATATCATAATAATATAATAAAAGTATATTTCTTTCAAACTGTGTGATTTCTTGAACTCATAATTTTGCAACAATCTGATATCCAAAAGATATACTTTTTTATTAATAAATTGATAAAAGTTTTGAAATATAATTAAAAGACGTCAAAGGCCAAGTACGTTTCCACTAAAATCATACACCACGATATTTTTAAACTAATAATAAATAATCTTTTTGAGAGTGGACATTTTTAAGTGGTTGCAAATGTACAAATAAAATATTTTAAATATGGGATTATTTGATTATTCTTTCGTCGTAGTTTCTATAGGTAAGTACCTGTAAAAAATTTGTTTCAAAAATCGCGATCACTAAAAATGGTATAGAAAATAAAGGATTTACATAAGAAAAACAATTATCATTGAAAAAATTGATATATTGTTATAATCAGTAACTCATAACTTATTATTAAACAAAACTGAATAGTGTTCGTGATATTTATATTCTAAAGGTTGTTTTCAAACAAATATTTTAAATAAGTCGAACATTCAAAATTTTAATAAGAGAAACTTTCGTGAATACAGAGTAATAAATTTAAAAAATGTAAATTGTGATACAGTATTCAGAATTCCATTATTTTACTGTATGTGTTAGGGTAATTTAGGGTGATAGAAATATACGTTTTTTACTAATAGACTTTAAATCCAAAGAGGTTTTGTTTCATCGTAAATATCATTTCAAAAATGTGTCCTTAATAAATTGTTTGTCGAATATTTTAAATGAATTACAATTTATATTTTTTAATTTTCCAAAAATAACTTTTTAACTCTTTCTTTTATTTTATTCTATTTACAAGCAAGTGCTGTTCTTCTGTCTTTCAATCATTTTTTATTTGACATTTTCTGCTTTAATTGATTTGGTAAAATTGTAACGTCTGTACCATTTAAAAGATATCTTGGTGCAAAACCGGTGATTCAATGATTAGAATCATTATATGTATCTACACATTCTTTAGCTATATTTGCCCAGGCTCTCTTTTTCCCTTTTTCGTTTATTCTTCATCTTATTTTGCTCATTAATGTGTGATTTGGCCTGTCATTTAGGCCATTTGAGAATGGTGCATTTACTGCTGTGATGACCATTGGTATTCGTTTTTCATTTAAAAATTTCTTGAATTCTTTTGAATTGATTTACGGATATTGATCAGTGAGAAACATACGGATACCAATAGATGTAAATATTTTTTATGTGATCTTGAACCTCCAAAACCTATAATTTTGGCTATAGAATTATTTCGAAGGACTTTTTGGTCGAGCCTAGATGAGACATCAAGCCAAGTTTGTCTTGTCCTCTTGATTTATTTTTTACACAAATTGCGCAGCTGCTACACATTTTTTTAATGTTTTTAGTAAAATTTTTGGCTGTATAGAGTATACTAATCGTTTTCTGCATTTGTCTAATACCAATGTGGCATAGGATTTCATATATATTTTTTAACACTTTGATACTAAAATATCTTGCTAAGATTATTTTTTCTTCTTTTCCGACCTCTTTAAATATTCATATTTACTATGAGTTTGTAGTCAGCGTAAACTGTTAATGATTTACCTATCAACGACTATTGCCGGTATTTCACGGATTCTCTTCTCTTATAGCTAAACATTCTAAGTATATTGATTTTTTTTTTCTTAGACTTTATTAAGTTTTTTGAAAAGTAAGCAACTGGTTTTTCTTTTACATTTGGCTGTTTTTGTTTCAAAATGATTCCAACATCTTCTAAAAAAGCATCTGTATGAATATTGACTGGTTGGGAACATATCAGGTTTTCTATCACTTCAAACGCTTTTTGACATACATCAGATCAAACAAAATTTTTATTCTTTCTGAGTAAAATATGCAATGGATCTAATATTATTGCACTTTTCGGTATATATTTAAGGTAAAGCTTGATTTTTCCTAGAAATTGTTTTATATTCATCTGAGTTTGTGGCACAGAAAAATTATTTATTGTAATCAACTAGTCCTGTATTGCTCTAATAGAATCATTTTGTAATATAATTATAACTCAAATATTTAAGTCTGATACAAATGCCCATTTTGTAAATTTTAACCTGAAATCTTTTTTTTATTGCTTGCAGCAACTGTGTCAGGTTATTAATATGTTTTAGTTTTAGAAAATACAAGAATATCATTTATATAATTAACAACATTATCAGCAAGTTTTCACTTTGTTGGTAGGTACTATTCGGACTCTGTTTCTGAGTTATTTTTAAATATTCAATTTGGATTAGTTTGAATTCTTTTATAAAATATAATCCGATAAAAAATTCATATTTGAAACGTTTTTTAACAATAATGTATACACCAACAATATTTCCTAATTCAAAAATTTTTATTTTCAAAATTGTCAAACCAGTTGTTGTTTTAACATCATTAACCGTTGTCAAATTTTCTTCATTACTCAAAGAAATAATCAAACCTGAGTGATATTCCAGATGTTTCTAATTTATTATTTAATATTAGTTTGACATTTATTAAAGGTGTTATTATTCGTTTTTTTGGTTCGTTTCATTTAACTTCACTTCTCACATTCAATTGCTTACATCTTTAATAAAATTTTACTTTACTTTACCATCTTCTTTGTTTCTGATTCAGAAGGTGGCTTCAAAGTGATAACGAATATTAAATTTATTAAATTTTTCATTAATTTGATATGGACTTCCGTTTTTATCATTATTTTTGAAATTTACGGTTTTCATTTTATCCATTTAATTATTATTTGTTAATTTTATTAGACAAATCTCGTATCTTTCAATGCTTCCTTCTCAATTTTATTGAGTATAAGTCCTGGCAATCCAGCTTCAACCAGATCTATTAGGGTAACTATGTCTTTTGATCTTCGCATATTCATCCAGTAAAAGTTTTTCTTTTCTCATTGTATAATCTAATAATGACCCATCTTTGTATTTAAATGATACTTAGTAATTGACTTGGTTTCATCCGTGGTTTGCAAATGATTCACAGATTTTTTTTCCATGTTTACTAGTTAATTGTTAGTTTTATAATCATTGACCTCGTACCAATCTAGACATAAAAAATCTGAGTATTTCAATTTTCTTTTCGTCTGTTATCACATCAAAGCGTTCGTATTCTCTTTCAAAAGTATCAATCCATTGGTCTGCATTAGAATTCTTGCTTGAAAATTTTTCAATGACAAATTTCTCTGTAATAAGTTCTTTTAAGTTCCTGTCATTGTTATCCAAATTCTTCTAATCTGGTATCTTTTTTTAAACTATTTTTTTCTTTATGGTGTCTAGCTGATTATAGTTCTTCTAGTATTTTATACACCTTATCTTCAATTCTGAATATTGAGATTATACTACAAATGTTTCAAATTCAAGAGAAAGTCTCTCTATTTTTGATAGAATTTTATGAGCAAAAATGTCGTTTTATAACGTTATTATTCCCTTTTTTTATTATATTTAGAAATCGAATACACTATATTGTGTTGTTCTGCAATGGAAAGTTTATTTCATTAAATTTTTAAATTTCCTTTACAATATTTTCAATATATTAGCAGCAATGAAGGAAACGGCATTTAAAGTCTGTACAACTAAACTTACAAAGCATTTAATAATATTTTTAATATTTTTTTAAATATCGACAAATACAAGAAAATATTTGTTTAAATTATACAACTGCATTAGAAATATAATAATTAATGATAATGGTTTGATATTATTTCATTAACTATGCAACGAAATAGAAGTACGCTCCAATAGAGTCCTTTGTATTTTACTCATCTGCTAAATTTTCTATTGTAATTACTTGTTTGAAAGAATATTTCTTTTAAAATATTTGTATGGGATTGTTTGAAATTCAGTGGAAATATTTCTCTTTTTTTTTTCTTATTGCTTGATAAATTATAGAAAAAAACTAAGGGACATGAACCGTAAAGTACAACAGATAACAAATATTAGTAATTTTAAACTTATTAAATAATGAAATAAACAATAAAGATAGCTTTACTATAAAATCGATATTTTTACAATACTCACATAAACCTATGAAAAATAGTTAAAAAAAACACTAACTCTTTAAAATGACTCTCCCGTTATTTCCACTAAATCTAGAGATCTAAATAAATCAATCAAATTATAAATTGTTTTTTTTTTCACAAATCTCGATTTTTTATTTTTCGTTTTAAGTACAAACACTAACGATTATTTTTTTAAAGCAGTTTGTTGTTTTAAGTACAAATACTCCAATACCAATTTTTTTGAAGCAGGTTGTGTTATTTCGCTACTTTCGATTTTTTATTTTTTTGTTTTGAGCACGAATACTCACTAATTTTTTAAAGCAGTTTGTTGTTTTTTCACAACTCTGGATTTTTTATTTTTTTGCTTTGAGTACAAACACAGTGTTAAACAAAAACGTTATTTTTATATAAAAACTTTATTAAAACATTAGTTTAAACTTACAAAACTAAAATACATAAAAATTCATTCAACTATATTTTTTTGAAATATTAGAATTATTTTTAGCTTTTTCTATATCTTTATTAATGTTCTTTAATACAAACTTTAGTTAATTAAGTTTTTACATGTCGTTTAATTTTTTTTTAAATTTTTTCCTTTTTATTATTTTTTCGGTAAGATTATAAATTTTTGAATTTGTTTATGGTAATTAAGAATTGTTTCCTCCTCTTTTTCTACTCTGACATATAGTTAAAGTTTTCATTATGTATGTATTGTTCTTCTTCTACTTTATCGGTTAGATTACCTTAGTAGTATAACTAGGCCGCTTCTGGCTCAAATTTGACCTTGAAACTGACCTCCTTGGCGGTTTTCCTCGGAAAATGGAAAATTTTTTTTTTTATTTATTTTTTTTTATTTTTTTTTTTTTTTTTTTTTTTTTTTTTTTTCCGTGAGCCTTGACCTCCTCCTCCTCTAAAAAGTGGTCTCTAAAAAAGAGTCCATTGAGGCCCGCCCGCCGCCGCCGCCGCCGCCTCCTCCGCCCGCCGCCCCGTTCTTGAAAATGGCCGGTTTTAAAAAATGTGGTTCGCGAGCCTCCTCCTCTAAAAAGTGGCCTCTAATGAGGCCTTTGAGGCCCGCCCGCCGCCGCCGCCGCCCCCCAGAAATCCAGCGAGCGGCACCGCTGCTGACGCCGGCACTGTGGAGCGCAGACACGCTGCAACCACCCTGTTTACGTTGTAGCGTAATGTTGGTTGCCTATGCATGCCTCCATAATAATTAAACAAACAATAAGAGATTTATTTTTTTTATTCAATATAATACAAATAGAAACTGCCATTTTTAATCACAAATCCACCTTCTTCTTCTTCTTCTTCTTCTAGTTCAATCGGCTTGAGGAAAATCGCCCATCATTTTCTCCACACCCCCCGCTTTTAAATGACTGCAATAATTAGAAGAAAAAAAAAAAAATTAAAATAAAAAAACCGAAAAAAAAAAAAAAAACTTACTGATTTAGCGGCGGCGGCGGCGGATTCAATCAATTCGGCTTGAGGAAAATCGCCATCGCCGGGGACGGTTTCCAGCGGAGGCTGCTGCGTCGTCGTCGTCGACACTGTGGAATCGCTCATGTTTTGAACTAGATGTGCCGACGATGGATGCTCGAGCGCGACTCAGCCTCCGCTGGAAACCAGAGTCCGCGCGCGCACCGCCGGCCACCGATGCTCTCAGCTGGAATCCGAACGCTGCCGCCGGCCGCCCTCGCTGATCCGCGCGCCGCCGCCTCGACATCGATGCTCTCAGCCAGCTGGGGAACCGTGAATTAGGAGAGCGCGCTATCGCCCCTCGTTAGCCTCGAGCGCACGTGCCCGCTATCTCGCGGTAACAGCATAGATTTTACATCATATCGAGCAAAATTTTTCACAATATTTTTTTCTACTCATTTATTAAAGACATATACATCAACTGAGTTATAAGTCGTATGTATGGACGATTATCTAATAATAATAATAGAGGATAGTAAGTTTAAATAAAAAGAAAAACAGTTTTAATAATATATATATTTTTTAAATGTAAATTATATTATAATAGATATAATGGATAATAGTAAGTTTTAAATGTCCAAGGATATTGATATCACTGATCCGGATGATGATGATGATGGAAACCCCAGGGGAGGGTGTCATGTGAATCATCTAATAATTTTCGTTTATCATCTAATGAATTTAAACCAATTTTTGTTTGATTTATGCTGTAAACTTTATGTTTAAACGATTGAATTGTACACTGCGAAATAATTTTATCTTTCTTTTCAATTAAACAATCCACATAATCTTGAAAACTTATATCATTTTTTACTACGGAACTTTTAATACCTTTTGATTTTTTAACTATAGATTTATCCTCAACTTTATACGTATACATTTTAGATCTTAAGCCTATGAAATGAGTTATAATTTTACCGTTTGTCTCATCTTTCATTAAACCTGGAACCTTCTTATTACACAGTGGAATTTGATATGGATTATTTAAGGCATAATCACTAGTGTCAAATCTGTCAATATGGGCATTAATCACCTCCTTATACACATCATTACATTTAATCTCATAGATAAAAGAATCTGTATCAGTATATAGGATCTTACAAGCGTCATTTCCTAATTTAGATAACATAAAGTCATAATGAAATTCATACATACATGTTTTTGAAATATCTAAAATAGACATTCCAATGTATATGGGTTTGTTGAATAAAATTTCTGATTTACGTAATTCAATAGCCATTAAATCATCCGAAAAAATGGTTCTACTATGGAACCTTGGACTTGCTATTAAATTTTTTGCTCCATATCTTCCCTCCCACTGCGAAACTAATTTAACTACACGATGTTTTCGAATATTTTCCATCGTTTTACCGTATACTGAATTTACTTTTAATTTATAATAATCTTTTTCAAATTTGTTTGTTGTTTGTGCTCGAAACTGTGTATTTAAAGTTACGTATGGTTTTAACCATGCTGATTGTTTAAATTTTAAAACTCTATGTATTTTACGAATTACTAACCCATGATTTATTGCTTGTTTTAAAGCTCGATAATGAATAATGTATTTAGTTTTGTTATAAAGCGTTGTTAAAAGTTTGCAAAATTTTGATCCTTCAGGTTTTCTGTGCTCGCAGCAAAAAGGAAAATCCTTATGCATACTATGAAGGTGATGGGGATAATCTAAGTCAACCTCTAGTATATACCCGATGTCTGCGTCATCGGGAATACTCAATACATCTATATTTGTATCATCCCATTCAAACCCGCCATATGGAAGGGGTTGTGACATAGCCCACCCATACAAATTATTGACGTCTACGTATAATAAGTACTTGTCAGGTTTAGATTTGTCATAATCATGCATATATTTATTATTCGCCTCGGAATAACGACAACAACATTGGCTAATCCCACCGCGTATCGCGTTCTCAATAAATAATATCATATCAATGTCATGAAGAAGCTGTAATTTACACCCTGTATATCTTAACATCGAGTCCCAACTATATCCGGGAATGGTGTAATAGTGGGCCGGGTCAAGACCACTTGTACTATATCCGATTTTTCGAAATCTCTCAAAGACGTCGGCCAACAAAATAATGTCAGTTTTCAAATACAAATCGGAATATTCACCTAAATTTTTTATATTAAAATGTCTCCATACCTTTTGAGCATGTTCATACTGTTCATTAGTAATATCTTTATTGTTAAGTTTATTAAAAAAAACAGATTGTGGAGGTAATTGAGTTTCCTTAAGCTTATCAATATTGTCAATGTAGTCGTATGGAAATACACCTTTACGTGTAAGTAAGTAAAATTGCTCTCGAGTACAACATTCAAATGCATACTTTAAATTGTTAAAGTCTTGCATATCCAAAAGGGATACTAATTCATCTAAAGACGTTCCTAAAAATCGCAGCGAATCTATAAAACGAAATTTAATACCGTTAGCCATGTGTTGAGTGAATGATATATACTTTTCATTATTTATTGGTAGTAAAGAAATTTTACCTAATTTAGCCAAATCTCTTATGATAAAGTGACTATCGTAACCGCTTAAATTATGGAAAACAATTGGAACTACAAATCGCTTTCTAAAATTCAAATTACATGAGTTATGAGCAAATCCTCGAAAATCTCCAGTAAAATGATCATGATCTCGCACGATAATGTCCGTTTCAACAAGTCTTTGTTCGCAAATATGACAAATATGAGCTTTAAAATTTGAAAAATTTTCTCTCATGGGAACTATATTCTTAAATTTAGATTCAACCATTTGTGAGCATACTACCATTTCATTGGCGAACCATTTCATACAGTCAGGACCTCGATAACTGTTAAAATATGACAGACTATTATCATAGTCACATTTAACATAGTAGCCACAACTGAATGCAATGTGTCGCTGATATTTAATCATGTTAATATTAACATTATCAAGAATCGGTTCTAATAATGATTCGAAATCAGCGTATATCACAAATGGTGTTTTTTGTTTGTAAATAAAATTCTTAAACTTTATAAAAGTTTCCTTCGGAAGTGTAATTTTACATTCATTATTTTTTTCACATAATTCTATATGTAAATTCAAACGTTCTTCACTTGAAAAATAATTTAAACATCTATCACAGAAAAATTTTTTATGTTTTTTTCTATTGAGTTGATTACTTAATAATCGTGATAAGTTTTTTATCCAACAATAATGATATTTGATATCGATATGCTGGGTATCGTTAGGATCAGGCGCATCATAATCATTTAACTTGGGAAAATATTGATTTTGAATTAATAATAAATTTATATGTTTTTCCAATTTATTTTTAGTTAAACGTATTGGAACTACTATATACTTATTATTGATTAACTCCAATCCATATACATTTATGGATAAATTATTATTCTTTTCAAAAACATGTATTTTATTTAATTTCATTGGTATCTCCACGTTATTTAAATTCAACACATTGCCATAATAAGGATACGATGTAACTCGATTAGAATTTTTTTCTGATGGATACAGAGCACTTACAATGCTCCAATAAAAACAGGCCAAGTCAAAATTAAAAATATTTACACAACTTTGTTTATTAGCAATTTGTTTTGGTAATTTAATAAACGATGAACTATCTCCACCGCAACCGTTTCCTACTACAAACTTATTAATATTAACTTCAAGCGATATCACGGATTTTAATGCCCAATTTGACGAACGTTCCTGAAATTCCGATAGTTTAAATAAAATATAGTTGATTATATGATTAGTAAACCATTCAAATAATATTGTTGAAGAATCAATCGGAGCATATTTACTGTGAAAATATTTAAAATCTACTATGTCATCATCATCTACTAATTTTCTAATAAACTGACCACAAAAAATAGTGTTTACTTTTATTAATGACATTTTTGATAAAACTTTTTCTACTTTTTCGCAAAAAATTTTAAAAGCATCCATTAAAAATGGTAAAACATCTTTATGTCTTAAATTTATAATAATCCCAGTAATAACGTTATTTTTGAAAATTGACATTAAATCATTCCATTCTACTGAAGCCGTAGGTATATTATGTAATTTATTATATATAACTTTTAAATGACTAATTTTTGTTTGCAACGATCGAACTTGACCTGATAATAAATTACCATTCTTAAGTTTATCACAGCATAAATCAATCGCAATTTTTACATGTTTTAACCATGCTTCACAGTCTATATGAGGAAATTTTTTCATAAAATTTTAAAATAAGTTTATCAATATCCTTTATTAATTGGTCGGACATTTTTTTAAATTAAAACTTACTATTCACAAACTTAAAGAGTGCTTTAGGGTTTCCCTTTTCAGCGTTCTTCTCATCGACGATGCAGTCACCTTGATATACCACAGAATATTTTCCGTTCCCCAATTCATCAACGTGATTCTTCAAAATAGATAATGATCGACGTGGTAAGAATATAACTCGATTCTCCAGTTCAAGCAAAATCGTTTCACCATATTTTGAATTAACCAATTTAGCAATGTAGATTTTCTGAGGCTCATTAACTGGCAGGCTTTTCAATGCAACCACCGGTTTATTTTCACCACCTTCTAGGAGAGACGAATTTATTTCATTTAAATTCATTTTTCTCTAAAATAATATGTACTTTTATTTTTATGCAAAAAATTAAAAATATTTACTTACATTTTTTTAACGCTTTAACACAAAGAAACTGATTTACTAGTAATATGATGCTGTTTTCACAATGAAATTATTAATCAAACTGATTTATTAGCGACACGTGTACTGTCTTTTATAATAATAAAACCTAACCTCATATCCTATATCTTAGCCTCAACCTTTTATTTCAAGGCTACACTCTACTGATGTTGCTCTAACTATAGCTCAATAACGTTTTTGCATCATTCAAGGTTATAATTTGTACTCTACTGACGACGACGACGACGACGATGACGTTACTCTAACTATAGTTCGATAACGTTTTAGTACATACACTTCCTAATCGGAAATTTTTCAAGTATTTTGTGATTCTGAAAAGAACCGTTTAGGGAATTTTCCCCTCTACAAGGTATTTTGTGGTCCTGAAAAGGACCGTTTCTGGGAATTTTAATTTCCCGACAAGACATTATCATTCTCATTCACATTTTTTATGCAGATTATACAGTTTTTAGTGAGATAAAAGATAAATAAGACCTGTTCGCACCTAGCGCATAGGCACATTTCAGGCTCTAAATTACTCATTCTCCCACTAAAATGCTGAAATGCATTCTCACCATCATAATAAAGGGGGTTAACCGTCTGTGCTTCAAGATAAAAACACCCTAAACAAAGCTTTCTACCTTGACACCCATAAAAAGTTTGAATCATGCACAACGAGTCTGTTTGTACATTTGATAAAAACTCTTGACGATTAACCTCTTTTACTATGTAATCTTTTGGATCCCATGTTCTACTATCAGTTTCGATACCCTCATCTGAAATTGGTTCCTCGTTATTGACGGCGGCGGCGGAGGCGGCGGCCATTTCAATGGGATCGTGTGTATGTGTTGAGAGCAAAGACTTGACTGAATTTTTTTTTTAGATTATAATAAAACTTTGATTTATATGTTTTTAATTTGAATTCTAATACTAATTAGTATAATCTATTGCATATGATATCACCTCATATGGTTTTCCGTTTTGCATAATCATTCTTACCGCCCCCGCCCTCGTCGTCGTAGTCGTCGTCTTCATTTAAGAATAATTTAGTTCATTTTACGATTAGTTTGCTGTCGACAGGCATGAATGATCAAATTAAAATATTGAGTGACATATCAATAATACCAATCAAAAAAAACAAAAAAATGTCTAATCCAACAATGTCGTTGGAGTCGATAGTTGCTGATGCTACCAGTGCTTCCACCTCTGATGTCACCACCATCGCCGTTCCCGTCGATGATGTCGCCGCCTCCAACACTATCATTGAATCAGTAAGTTTTTGTTTTTGTTTTTTGTTTTTTCCCTTACTAAATTATTATTGTATAGGAATTTATGGATTTAACGTTCGATGCAGACGATCCCTTCATCAAAAACATATTTTCGTCGGATATGTTTTTGAAGGAAGAGGAGAACCCTCCGACGATGTCGATGACTAAACCGCCTCAGCCTCCGCCGCCGCCGCCTCCGATGACGTCGGTAGCATCTTTAAAGAAGAAGCGAAAATTAACGGAGGAGACGACGCGGAAATTATTAGACAGAGTTACCGAAAGATACAACTTTTTTTTAGTGTCGAAACCTAGAATATTAAAATTATTAGAAGATAAAAAAAAAATTAAAAATGATATGTGTGAATTACGCAAAAAAATAAATCAATACGCAGTTAGATTAGATCAAATTGATAGTGAAATTTTTGCAATATCAGATTCAGAATTTTTAAAATAATTTTTTTTGCTGCATAATTCACACATATCATTTTTAATTTATTTTTTATCGGATATTTTAATATAATAAATTACTTAAATCATTGTGCGCAATTTCAGATTCAAATTTTAAAATCATTTTTTTGTAACTCTTCGCTATAGAAGAGTTCCATCTCTATCATTAAATATGAACGGGTCTCTCGTTTGACTCGATGACTATCTCAACGTCGACGACGGTGAGATAGGTTATTAAACCCATTGTTGTTGTTGTTCGCCTAAAAATCTCAGCGGTTGAGGGCGATAGCGCGGTTTTAAAAAATATATATTATTAAAACTATGTTTTTTTTTTTTATTTAAACTTACTATTCCCCTATTATTAGATAATAGCCTGATCATCCCCACACACACACACACACACACACACACCCAACTTATAAAAGGTGATGTATATGTCTTTAATAAATCAGTTGAAAGTAGAGAATGTCATTAGTAGTTGAGTACAGAACTAAGCTAAAAAAATATTGTGAAAAAATTTCCCGACTAAACAAAGATATTGTGTTTTACGAAGAAACCAGGCAAGTTTTAAAAGATTTATCAAATTTGTGTTTAAATGATGATGGTTCTATTAAACGCAAATTATGTGATATTAACAGCGATATTCAACGGGTTGTTGTATACAAACTCCCCTAATGGAGTGTCTAATATGGCGGTATGTTTTAATGAAAACCAAAAAGAATGTAACCGCTCTGAATGGCAAATGATGGGTAGAACCTATTTAAATGATGGAAAGTTACAAGTTTTTTACGTAAGATTACCCTCAACACCCTCTGAATTATATTACAAGTTGAAATTATTATTTCCGAATAGAAGTGAAGGTGATCAAGAAAAATGGTATAAAATTGGTGAAACTATCACCAATTGTACTCATCCTCTAGGAATTGGAACTGGAATTGGGGGATTAGTAGGAGGAGGAGGAGGAGGAGGAGGTGGAGAAGTCACACTAGGAGGAGGAGGAGGAGAAGTCGATCAACGACAATTTTCAATAACATGTGCTACATTTGGTTTAATGTTATTTATAGCATTAAAAATGATTGTTAAATATTTAAGGAAAATATTAAATAAATAATGATATGTTTTATTTAGTGTTTTTTTTTTTTAATATTTAAGGGAAAATAAAAACATAAAAACAGTTTTATACACATTTATTTATAAAACATTTTACATGTTTATGAAAAAAATTTAATTAGGTAAAATAGTATTAGTAAACCAAGAAACTAAATGATCCACGTTTCTTTGCGCACACATAAATTTTCCTTTTGTTGAATGATGATGGCAACACTGTTGTGGAATTGTCTGTCGAAAATTTTCCGTATCCCATCTAGTTTTATCATACTTGACTACATCATGGATGATAGGAAATATTTGCAGTTCCTCACACTTACTTTGTAAAAATGAAAGTTTTTGTTCACCTCTAACGTAAATTATGTCAGCCGAATGAAGTAGGTAATTTTTTAAAATGTCATTAATTTCGCTATATTCAATATAACCAGAGTTAAATCGAATTCCGTGAAGATTTTTCTCTAAATAATTCACAGTCTTTTTATCACTAACACTAAGATTTTTAAATTGTGTTGGCGATTTAAATAGAAAATTTAATCGCTGTTGTCCAATATGGATGGAGAGCTCTTTTGGATGAAACACTTTTTCAATAATAAAACCTTGAATGTCTACTAGTGCCACTCGCATGATGATTGAAAATAAACTAATTTTAATTATATTAGGGGAGGCTTTTTTATATCTTCCGTGAATCGTGTGTGCGATCTATGATGCACCTTGATATTATCGAAGTATGTGAAACCAAGGCTGCAATAGAAACCTTGATGTTACCACCGGAGAGAGAGATAGAGCGAAGTATGTGAAACTGAGGTCGCAATAGAAACCTTGATGTTACCGGAGAGAGAGAGATATAAAGAGAGAGAGAGAGAGAGATCTGGAGTCAACACTCATTACGAGAGGCTTTTTATTACTTCCGTGAGTGGGTGATATTCCATGAGACAGTCGTGAACTATGATGCAATAAACTTTGGTGTTATCAGGGAATCCTACGTCCGATTCAATTTCCAACTTTACATCGACGGTTGATGACTTTATAGATTCTTCCTGCTTACTACAATCTATGATAAACAATGTACGTAATTTAAAATCAGAAACGGTTAGAAGGGCACCACGTTTTCGATTGGAGTTTGTGTAACTAGGATAAAATTCTGTATAGTTGAAATATGCATCGTTGAAGCGATCACTAGCAAAATCAAATTGCGATCTATCCATCGGGTAATAATCTCCATTTAATATTAATCTAATATTACGAATATTCAAGTGATCAAATGTTGTAGGATCAGCCGCGGTTATATCACGTTTTTCGGTTTGGAAAAATATCATAACGTAGCGAGGTCTTTCAATGGCCGTACTAGTTTTCACAGGCCAGATATCTTTTTTAGCATTTGGCGTGATGGCGGGCAGTTCGTTAAGTTCCCATTTTCGGAAGGGGATTAAAATAGGCCGATCCGATTGAATTGCCTTCAACAGTTTTTCATTTACTTCATAATTGGGGTAGATATGTTTAACTCTTACTTCAATGCTTTCAATATTTATTTTAACTGTAGTTACCGATCCGCCGCCATTTTCCTTAATATTTATACAATCGTTATCGTTTCGAGCACGAACAAAGCGAAAAGTTTGTCTACCACACGTAATCCTAGGATAATCATTGAAAACGTTGAAAATATGCTTTAGCGGTAATAGTAGACTAAAAGATTTACTATTCGTGAGAATTGGTGATAAGGGAAAATTCCAACCGGCAATAGCCATGTGACGCGAGTCGTCAGGTGAATAGCAGGTATATGCGCGAACGGTACTAACTATACCAGGATCTCGCACCGTCTCAATCTCTTTTCCACTCTCACTGTATGTACAGGAATCGAATAGAAATGCTCCGAAATTTTGAGTTAATGAAACATCACCCGTTCCGGTAACTATTAATTTTCCCTTAATATCCAATAGCGAATCATACATAGCAAAGAATGAATCCACTTGGTTGATAACAATTTCCACAATGTCATTGCAGTTAAACGATTTTACATAAGGAGCATAGTATTTACATTCACATTTTCGAATTGATTCATCTATTACGGGTGACCCGTATAGATTAAACATCGGTAATTTCTCAGCTGATTCAGCGACTTTTCTTTTCTTGTAAACTATTGATGATGATGCCATGGTGGTTGTGGTGAGGATGGTACGTTGTCAACAAAGAATCTTCTTATACTAATAATTAATTGGGTTTTCACCGCTTATAACCATTTAGGTCGAGGTCTAAGTTCCAATACTAGGGTGCTTGTTTCACCACGGAAATTTACTGGTTCACCGTTTTGATCGACTGCCAGTACGGTAATATTAAGAATTTCACGTTGAGGAATGACTGGTAAATACAAGAGATTTGAAGGCGTTTCGTCAATTATATATCCAGGATCTGATTTAACGGAGAATTCGTAGATTGTATGAGCGGGTGTGTTTCCGTCAAACGCCCCCGTCGTAATGTTACAGTCAAAACGTACGGTTGACACTTTTATAATGTTGACGGGTAAATCTGACGAATGTATTTGAGCCGGAACGAGATTTTTTTCGGAAAATCCCAACGTACGTCCAATATTGTTAGGTTCCTTAAACGATATGGCATAGAACTTGCTGAAAATTTCGCATTTTAGCGTATTATTATTAGGCCTTAATGAAAAATCTCGATCTGGATCAACGGAATTCTCCAAACCCATTCGTTTTCGAATAAATCTCTCAATATCTGAAATTTCATAACTACCTGCTGGAAAGGCAATTTCGTTTAATTTGTTATGTGCATCATAGTAGTAAAATTTTTGACCCTCTTCAATGTTCGGTATGGAATTATATGAATGAAACGATCTCAACGCTAGCTCATATTCTTTTTCAGGATTCAAAACGATGGGGGTTTGAGGTTTAAATTCAAAAATATGATTGATGCTATTGACTCTCAACAACTGAGACATAATGAAGACTAACGAATTTTTAATAAATACAATAACTTAAATATATTCTTTATTTAAACTCTTTAAAACAATATATACATTTTGATTGCATTTGTGTACCACATACATCAGACCATACATGTCGACTGGAATTCGTTTGACATGGTAAAAACCGTTTTAACTCTATTCTGTACTCCCGTGGAATGCTATACCAGACTGTCTGTAAATCACTCACGTTCAATAAAATCATTTGAATTGCATCCTCGAGGTAACGACGACTATGACGATTCATCACGTAAAAATTTCAAGCACAAATGTCCACAATTTATTTGATTATAAGTTTGATATTGTTCGTTGTTATAGTAAATTTTGACGGGACGATTACGACTACTTAAATAACGAACAAGTTCTATGGGCGGCTTCAAATTACCAAATGAATCAAAATATTCAACAACGTTGTCGTTCATTTTCCTATATGCCACCCAATGTGTTCCGGGATTTTCCCAACTATCTAAATTTACGATACCACATTCACGGTGTGCGCGTACTCTCCTAGGTAGAGTATCGCGCATGAAAACACCTCGAAAATGAGGTATTTTATAAAGTTTAGCATATTTCAGTAATTCTTTATCGTATAATGCTCTATTAGGTAGCCTTAATGACGTCGACGTTTTTTTTGAGGGTTTTTTTTTTTTTTATTTTCAAGATACAGACCGAAACCTCCTTTGCTATTCTTTCGTAAATACAATCCATGACCGATAGCTTCCATCGCTTTATTGTGACGTGTCTCTTCTTCCAGCTTCTTTTTCTTATTTTGAGCGTTTACTACGGAAGAAGCAATACTGGCCGCCCCTCCACTTAACGCCCCAAGGGCACTAAGTCCGGCAAACAAGGGAATGAGAGGAAGAAATCCTCCAGATTTAGAGTCAAATGGAATAATTCTAGGTATTCTAATATTATTTTTACCTCCGGCACGTTTAACTGCTACTTTGGCTGCTTTTAAAGCCAACGATACGGCCTTCTTTAATGTCTTGGCAGGTTTCATGGATTTTCCAATTTTTTTTACAACGTGAGTGTTAAAGGAACAACCCATACCAAGTTTACGTTTTGTTTTCATTACTCCGGTTACAAGTAGAGCGTTGCCACGTTCTCCAAGACTAGCGTCCTTTGATTTAACACGTTGCCAAGCTTGATCTTCTAATATTTTATCGGCTTTATGACGTTCGTTCAATGAATCGTTCTGCGAATAGGCAATGTCGTGTTGTTTGCATGCGGCGTCTAGCGGATTAATACCCGGATCGCCACGTGCCAATCGTTTTTGTAGTTTTGTTCCCGGACCGCAGAATTGGTATCCCCCACTTAAATGGATTTCAAAGGGTAATTTATTAATCAATGTATTTAACACACCCTCTCCTTCGTGCACAAACATTGAAACTAATAAATGAGCGTAACAGCTTCGATATTTATAAGACAATGAAGGTGATTCAACAAGTGCAGTCGTTGCCAATCGAAAATTTAGACGATTTTCAAGACAAAAAGTTAAATGGTATTAGTAAACATGGTCCGTTGTTGCCCGACTCGTTTCGCGCCATAATCTGCGGTCCGAGTGGCTGTGGAAAGACAAATGTAATGTTATCCCTGTTGTTTAATCCCAATGGTGCTAAATTTGAAAATGTTTACGTATACTCAAAATCTTTATACCAACCAAAGTATCAGTTATTACAAACAGTAATGACTCAAGCAAAGGGTATAGGTTATTTTCCGTTTAAAGACAACGATGAAGTCATCAGTCCCACTAAAGCCAAAAAAAACTCCATTTTTATTTTCGATGATGTAGCATGTGATAAACAACAAAAAATTCGCGAATATTATTCCATGTGTAGACACAAAGATATTGATGCTGCCTACTTATGTCAAACATATTCAAAAATCCCGAAACAATTGATAAGAGATAATTGTAATCTGATTGTGTTATTTAAACAAGATGAAATTAATCTAAAGCACATATTTGAGGAGCATGTCTCCCCAGACATAACCTTCAATGAATTTAAAACCTTATGTTCAAAGTGTTGGATTAATAGGTATGGAACGGTAGTTATCGTAAAAGATTTTCCCATTAACAATGGGCGCTATCGAATGGGTTTCGATAAGTATATAAAAATTTGTTAATTTGTGTTAAACGTCACTGTATAGAATGATGTCGGACGATCGAGTTGCTGTGGCTACACATAAACGAAAAGTTGCTGAACTAACGCGTGCTATACGAAAAAAATATTTAGCATTGAAATTAAATCGAACGAATGTGGACGATTCAATCAATAAACTTTTTAAACCAATAACCGATCCGTTAAAAGAAATTGCTATAAAAAAAACTAGTGCTGCTGATGCTGTCGTCGCCGCCGCCCCCATACAAGTAAAGAATGAATCATTTATTAAAAAAGAATATAAGACACATCCTACTAGTACTAAATTTCTCGATTTAGAAGATGTTGCCGAGTTTAATGAGCCTAGTATAATAGAGGAACCTAATTTATCACCGAAACATTCCACTGAACCGACCATCGAATATTCACAGGATGTAATAGATGAATATCTGGATCAGTATCCATCAATAAGTCATACTTACGTTAAAGATTACTGGACAAATAGCGATAAAATTGATAGAAAATATGGTCCTACATATGATAGTGAACAAGATAATTGGACACTTGGTAATAGAAGAATTTCCTTTGATGTTAAAACCGGTGCTATCATGTTGTTATCGGAGAAAGACTTTTCGGGGGGATATGTGAAAGGAACGCCAGGACTTTATCAATTAATATTTTATTCCGATCCATCGTACGCTCCCGATGATCTCGTAAACTATAAAACCATATTAGAACATACGGGGGCGCACTTGAATAGTAGAGGACATTTAAAAGGAGATAACAGCATAAAATGGTATAACATTATAAAACCTTTGATTAAAACCGTAGAAAAAAGTAAAAAATCCAGTCTCTCAAGTTTAGTTCAACATTTCGCCTCTTCATCACCGAAAGAAGGTAAAGGAATGCATTTAGAATATAATAACGCACCTATAGAATATATTTATTGGGACGATCCCCGAGAGCTTATTACTAGATTGAGACTACTTATCGCATCTAAAGAGGCAGGAAATACTTCGCATAACAATGAGATTGTTGCCATAATGAATGAATTGAGGGAGGCTAATATGATAAAATAAGTTTACACATCCACACGAATGTCATTTCAATGATGAGTGTTGATAAATTCGGACGTCATTCCCGTTCGCGTGCATTTGCATTCAAACCATCTATTGTACGATTACCGCACACCTCTGATGGCAATATAGATATTGAACATTTAAAGTTATGCAACGTTAAGGGGCCGCCAACAATTGATGAAGATGCCGCAAACAAAAAGTATGTCGATTCTATGATAACAAACCTTTCAAAATCAATAGATCGAATAGTGGAGAACGTTAAAAATATGTCTGATGCTATGGTAGATATGCAAAATAATATTAATGAAAATATGCAGTTTATTTCGAAACAAGAACAACAACAAACTACAGATTGGGTGACAAAAAAGTACGTTGACGATTCTTTGCAAAAAAGTATTGAAAACGCAAATAATAAATTATCAATAGAGCTTAAGTTATTTCTTAGAAATAACCTTGTTGATAATTATTCAGAGATTAGAAAAAATATTAAAAACCTTGAACAAAATGTAAAGAAGAATCAAGAGCAAATTATCAAATTAATTGCAGTATCAAGAACTACTTTTACTACGCCTACTACACCATAAATAGTAAAATTATAAATCAGTCTATTTATTATCATGTCAATCGCGTCGGCGGTGGAGGCGGTTACGTCACCAGAAAAGATTCAACTTGTTAATGAACTTCATAAATATGCACGAAAAAATTATCCGAGACGACGTACCGTCATCAAAGGACTAGATGATTTATGGCAAATGGATTTAGCCGAAATGAGTCGCTATGCACCGCAAAACAAAGGTTTTAAAATGATTATGGTTGTCATTGATTGTTTTTCAAAATTTCTATGGACTAGACCGCTAAAAACGAAAACCGGTGAAGAAATTACCAAAGCTTTCGAAGACATTTTATTGCATACGAAACATCGCCGCCAGCGTCGTCCGAAAAATTTACAAACCGATCAAGGTACGGAATTTTTTAACGCAAAATTTAAAAATTTAATAAAAAAGTATTCCATTAATCATTATAATACGTTTAGTGTTAAAAAGGCCTCTATAGCAGAACGGGTAATACGTACTTTAAAAGAAAAATTATACAAGTATTTCAGTTTAAACGGAACATATAAATGGGTTGATTATTTACCTAAGTTAACTCAAGAATATAATAATACGAAACATAGCAAAACGAAACTTAAACCAAAGGATGTGAACAAGACTAATGAAAAGATTCTTTTAACGAAAAGATATTCATATCTGAAAATTGCCGGACCGCGAAAATTACAAGTCGGCGATGTTGTACGCATAAGCAAAGCAAAGCATGTGTTTGAGAAAGGTTACACGCCAAATTGGTCTACTGAACATTTTAAAATCATTAAAGTTAAAATAACCAATCCCGTTACATATTTGTTGGAAGATATGCGAGGTCAACCAATCATCGGAGCTTTTTACGAAGAAGAATTACAAAAGGTTAAAAATCCCGACATTTATCTCGTTGAAAAAGTGTTGAAGCGAAAAGGTAGAAAACTTTATGTCAAGTGGTTGGGTTTCGACATTACGCATAACAGTTGGATAGATAAGGATTCGCTTAAATAACAAGATTAACAATACATCTCAGTCAGTTGTATAAAATGTGTTCAACGTATAGTTCATCATCATCCTCTGGATGTACTTCAGAAAGTTCTTATAGCGATAAACAAATGGATAGTGATTATTATAAACAAATTGATCAAGTCTCCAAAAAAATGTGTGAAAACGCAATCGATTTTGAGCATACTTTACTGTTGTATAAAGAGTATTCGACTGGAACAGCGACTGTGGGAAGCGGTCTTAGTCCTGCGAGAAAATTTGAACCTGCAATTGTTTTAAGTCAACCCTTTCGACCTCATCAGCAAATGTCTTTTGATACATTCGAATGGTTAGATCTTATGTCAATGTTGAAAGTTTTGCTTAAAAATTTTTTCGATGACTCACTTCCTCAATTTCCTGATGAATATGATTCTGTTGAAAATCTATGTGGAAGAAATTGTAAAGTAACTCAATATATAATGGATGATACAAAATTTCTAAGTATAAATAAAAAAAACGTTTGTATCGAATTGACAAGAGACCAAGTTTATTATTTAATTGATATAGATGAAAATTTGTTGTGCTATTACATTGAAGAATTGAATAATGTTAATTTTAACAATTACTACTTTCAAGTATTAAACATAATCAAACCGTATTTTGAAGACTATGAAGAAGAAGAAGAAGAAGTTTGGAAGAATATATTAAAAAATATATTAAACTTGACTGATTCATTATTGGCTAATGCTCTCAGAGAATTTATTTATTTTTATAAACATAAATTTATAAATGCCTTACAAGGATTTAGTGTAGAATAAATTTTATATAAATAAATCGTCTTTTCTTTTATACCTCTCATTCTCATTCGATATGTCGATAAAGATAGTTGTGTCGTTGTTGCTCTCAATATTATTGGTAATTCATTGTGAACATATTAATCAAGAAGATGCTATTTCTTTTCTAAAACAATATGGGTACATAACCTCTGTTAGTAATAATAATAGTTTAGAAAATTTCGAATCGTATTTAATCGAGTTTCAAGAAAAATTTAATTTACCTGTTGATGGTACCTTAAATGATGAAACTGTTCGATTAATGAAGCGGCCAAGATGTTCTAATTATGATGAAAATATTGGATATGTTGATTCATATACGGTACACGGAAAATGGAATAAAACTAATTTAAAATGGCATTTTCCATCAGTATCAAGAAAGTACATTACAGTAGCCGCAAAAGCTTTCGAAATTTGGGCTAAAGATTCAAAGTTTACATTTACCAATGTTAAAATAGCTATGCCAAAACCGGATATTACCATAACCCTCGGCAGTAAACGTCATAGTTTTCGAACAAGTTGTTCGGGTAAAGCTGAATGTCCACAGAATTTTGATGGACCTGGAAAAGTTTTGGGTCATGCCTATTATCCAAGGGACGACAGCAATTGCATTGAGGTTCATCTTGATTCTGATGAAAATTGGAATTTTAGCTTGAATATCACGAGTGTTCCGGATAACGAAAACAGTTTATTGGCAGTTTTAGTTCATGAGATAGGTCATACATTAGGTTTGGGTCATAGTGGCATTGAAAATGCTATAATGTATCCATGGTATCAAAGCGATATATCCACATTACATGAAGACGATAAAATGGCTCTTGAAGCACTTTATGGTCCTATACCAACACGTCGTTATCTACCAATTAACCCTACTACTAGCAGTACTACAACACCCCCACCACCTCTACCTACTTCAGCCAATTTATGTAGCCTTAAATCCCCTGATTTTATCTTTCTCGCTAGCACAGCATCGTTCCCCAATTATCGTTTATATATTGGAAGCGGTCGTAAATTATGGAAAATTGATCTTAATGATATGCGAATACCCCAACATTTTGATTTAATTGAATCATATCTTCCTAAAGAAATAAAAACATCTACTATAACTCACATTTTTCAAAATGCTGTAGGCGATCTGATTAGTTATGCTAATGGAAGATGTTATGCCGCATCGTTCCCAGAATTGCATATTCAACATGATTTTATTTTACCATTATCTAAAGACGTTCTAATAAATGCTATATTTCAAACAAATAGTGGAAGCATTTTTATATTTTACGATAACACTTCATACATTGAGTTTCTGGAAACACCTCAAGAAATACGTAATCGTGGCCGAATAACAGATAAATTTCCTGGGCTTCCACCCGGTATTACGTCAGCATTTAGATTTACAGATGGTTACATTTACTTTTTTCAACAAGATACTTACTATAAATTTAGTGAATATACACGAAAAGTTGTTGCAGCAGGTCCCTTTAATTGGAATCTCTTTGGTATTCCATGTCCTGAAGACAGCTTAAAAGAACAATTAAAAACTTTACTGTCAAAAATAATATCTTTTTATGAATAAAAAAAAATGCTTCTTAAGAATTATGTTTTTTATTAAAACAATATTTTATAAAGTAGTATATTTCATATTTTCTTCTTCTTCTTCTTCTTCTTCTTCTTCTTCGTCTACTAGAATGCCATCATCATCATCATCATCATTCACATCATCGATAAGATATGAGGGTAAATATTTCTTCATTCTGCGTAGATACCCTTCAAACTCTAACTTTTTAAGTATATTTACCAAGCAGCATATACAAATAATTCCATCTACGTAATCGTTCATGACTTGAGATCCTTTACGATATCGAGCAGTTATTATTTGACATTCCTCTTCTGTATACATTCGACCCATACCATATACACTTTCACGTTCGTAAATTCTTTCTTGCTTAAACAAATGCCATGATAAGTCTCGCAAGAGATTTTTAAGATTATTCACTTTTGTTTCACTACTAGTTGCCATTTTTTTATTTTTCAACTGACTTTGCATATCTATAAATCTTCTATATATGCATGAAGATAAAGGAGAGAGGGAATTTAAAATAACCTCGATTTAAAAAATATTCTTAACCAATATTTTGAGCTTTAGTAGCTGCTGATGCTCAATATCTCGCTTTTTTTTAATAATCTAATATTGAGGTATAACAACCTTGTTGTTGTTGAGTCCCATCTCTAACATTATAAATGAGTTATCTCCGCCTCGACCGCGATAGCAGGCGCTCTCGAATCCCATGAAGGTCGTCGCAGTCTCGAAGGCGGGCGACACGCGCGCTCGCGGACCACACCTCCTCCCAGCTGAGAGCATCGTCGTGAGGTCGAGGCGGCTGGCGGCGCGCGGATTCTAGCAGCTGAGAGCAGGCGGCCGTCGGCGGCAGCGTTCGGATTCCAGCTGAGAGCAGGCGGCCGTCGGCGGCGCGCGGATGCAGCTGAGAGCAGGCGGCCGGTCGGCGGCAGCGTTCGGATTCCAGCTGAGAGCAGCGGTGGCCGGCGGTAGCGTGCGCGCGCGGACTCTGGTTTCCAGCGGAGGCTGAGTCGCGCTCGAGTCGACGACGACGACGCAGCAGCCTCCGCTGGAAACCGTCCCCGGCGATGGCGATTTTCCTCAAGCCGAATTGATTGAATCCACCGCCGCTAAATCAGTAAGTTTTTTTTTTTTTTCGGTTTTTTATTTTAATTTTTTTTTTTTCTTCTAATTATTGCAGTCATTTAAAAGCGGGGGGGTGTGGAGAAAATGATGGGCGATTTTCCTCAAGCCGATTGAACTAGAAGAAGAAGAAGAAGGTGGATTTGTGATTAAAAATGGCAGTTTCTATTTGTATTATATTGAATAAAAAAAATAAATCTCTTATTGTTTGTTTAATTATTATGGAGGCATGCATAGGCAACCAACATTACGCTACAACGTAAACAGGGTGGTTGTCTATGCAGCAGCAGCAGCAAAGTGTCTGCGCTCCACAGTGCCGGCGTCAGCAGCGGTGCCGCTCGCTGGATTTCTGGGGGGCGGCGGCGGCGGCGGGCGGGCCTCAAAGGCCTCATTAGAGGCCACTTTTTAGAGGAGGAGGCTCGCGAACCACATTTTTTAAAACCGGCCATTTTCAAGAACGGGGCGGCGGGCGGAGGCGGCGGCGGCGGCGGCGGCGGGCGGGCCTCAATGGACTCTTTTTTAGAGACCACTTTTTAGAGGAGGAGGAGGTCAAGGCTCACGGAAAAAAAAAAAAAAAAAAAAAAAAAAAAAAATAAAAAAAAAAAATAAAAAAAAAAATTTTCCATTTTCCGAGGAAAACCGCCAAGGAGGTCAGTTTCAAGGTCAAATTTGAGCCAGAAGCGGCCTAGTTATACTACTTACCTTCTATATTTTGGTGGCTCATTTATATATTTTTTTATTCTCATCCTCATGTTAATCTTCTTCCCCCTCATCGTCATTGATATTTTCATGTATAGGTGTAGACATTGCTTAAGATTCAAATATATCTTTCTCTTCCTCCAATAAACTTTTAAGGATATGGGCCTGTTGGATGCTGTACTTCTGTTTTTAATATCCTCTACTTTTGGTTTTACAAATTTATCAAAATTTTCTTCAATAATTTCCAGAGAACTGTTACTAAGTAGTAACACAAGTTTTCATTTTTCTCGAACTAGTCACTCCGCTTGATAACAATTTTTTAGTAGGTGTTTTCACTTTAATCGCTTACGATGAGCTCTTGCGAAATAGTTCAAAGACTGAATATTCACCACCCTTGCTTTGCTTTTTTATATTAATCTACAATTGATTCGTTAACTGATTTAATTTAATTGCAAATTATTAGTAAGTATAAAAAAGTTTTTGTTCAAAAAATAATCTAATAATTGTAGAAATTAAATTAATTGCGAAATAAGCATACCCACATTTTAATTAAAAAAATAATCTATTTGAACTTTTGAGTAATTATTATGTATCTAAGAAAATAATTTAATGAAATATCCTATTTCCAAATTAAGTAAGCATATGTAGAAATAAACCAATTTCCTGTTTTATATTTTTTAATAGAAATATTCACGCATACAACATAAAGTGTAACGTGCTTACCTTTATAACTTTCGCAATTTTAAATTATATCTAATAGATTTCAAGCCAATTGGTAGATTTCTGAATGTCAATATATGCAACGTCATGTCATTTTCTATAAAATCTACATTAATCATAGATAAGTATTCCATTGACAATATAACGCTTAACAGACAGGTACAGATATTTGTCATTCAACCCCCTCCCTTTCACGTCTTCATGCTCTTAATTTTATCTAGGGAATTCTATGGTTGTAAAAAAAAGTTTAATTAAAGTCTAGCACCTCTTAATAATTAAATATAACGTTTGGCTAATGTGGAAATAATTTCAACTTCTTCTGCAATAGAATAGACCATTTTGGACGTAATAAAAAAATACTCTATTAGATTAGCTAGCACCTCTAGTAAACGCTACCAAGTGTCTTGGTAACAACTTAGTTAATCTTTACAAAATTTGTTATTTTTGACGTGATAAAAAAATGTGATACATTAGCTAAACATAGGCGTTTCCTTCAATTTTTAAGAGATGTTAGAAATTACTTAAATTATGACATTTTTACAAACATGGGGTTAATATCGAAAGAAAAGTCATGGATATGGGTAAAACTATGCTTTATCACGCTTTTGTGCTGACACACTACTGTATGTCAAATGTGTTGAAGCATTATAATCCGACGTAGTGACATATGAAGACAATGAGAAGCACAAGCACACCGAAACAGAGAGGAGTGATTAGGGATTGAGCTCTATTTCAGTTTCAGTGGTTGTTTACTCGTTACACTTTTAGCGATGTGTCTCTGTGTTATGTTGTTCTCATAAAAGGTTAGATGTTAAGAAGAAATAGAAATACAAACGATGATTGAATTAATACAAAAAGCAATGTGAATCGATGGCAGTTTTGCAACAATGAATACTGCAGGAAACTGCAGTAAATAATGATCATTTTGATTTTTAATCTCTTAAAAAAATTCAGTTTCAAAAATCCCTTCCCAGTTGCTATTATCCGAATATATAAAAATATTAGGAATATAATTAATCCACCGGCTACTTCGATTTTACGCCAAACCCTCACGTCTGACCTTTCACTGTTTATAGGAATTAGAGTCCCATTAATTTTCTAATTTAGATGTATTTGTCCTCTAGCTACGTTTAGTAGTTAGTTATAGCGCACATCTAAACCTTTTAAAGAAAATGTTTAGGCGAAACCTTGAGTAATATCTGAAAAAGTGATGCGATCTTCCTCAGATACACTCTTACCGTGGAAGTCATTTTACATGCGTCAAGATCACATAGCGTCTTCAACATCGTGGCCATCTATCTACATATTATATTTACAAAATTATTTGCGCCGAAGCCTCAAAGTTACTATTCATTACCGAATATCTCTGACAACGAACAACATCTGTCTTCTTCCATCTCTCTTATTTAAAAAATGAAATAACTACATCACCATCGCTATCCGCTATAATAAAACCTCCACCTCAAGAGGATTAAAACTTTCTAGCTAGTAGGACCGTGCGGTGTTGGGCAGAACTTATTAATTTACTTCACAGATAAGTCAAAAAAATCATTGGATGCATTCAAGTAGACAGGTTAAGCGATACTTTAAAATGTAATAGGCTAAACCTTATGGAGTAAAATAATATGAATCATAATGTGTAACTATATAAGCGAGAGAACCGAGAGAGGGCGCAATAATGTGTCCCTTCTCAATAGAACTAGAGTTACGACCGCGACTGCCAGTACGTTACTCTCGAATTGACTGGAAATAAGTTCCCACGTCGATGTATCCCTACTTCAAGACATTAATAATAAGTTATCTCTATTTCATAATGCATTCTCTATCGTTCTCATGGATTCATAACGGGTTTTATATATTTACGCTAAATTTGTATAAGTTTTAAAATTTTAAAGATAAATTGATGGTTGATCTATTTAATCAGTTTTAAAACTAACCACCTTATATGGAACAAAAATAATTATTACCCATATCAACTTTAATAAATATCAATTGCTATCGACACCTTTTTTATTGTACTTCTTTAGCAACACTTTAAAACTATATTAGTTGAAGCCTTGTTTTTAAAACTGTCCGCTTATTTTTACATTATACTTGTTAATCGTGTCTTCTAACTTGGTTTTGTTCTGAAGCATTTTTAAATATGTTTCACTTTTTAAATTCTTATTATGTCACACAATTTTAAAATATCTACTGTCACTGTGCATTTATTCATATACATACATTCACCTGTTGTTCTACCAATTATTTCAAGACTCTAATTGCAATGTCATGCAACCTAAATTTTCCAATACAAGGCTACTATAATTCTTCTTTTCTAACCTGTGCTGAAATGACCTAAAACGACTTTTACATTACATTTGTGTATTGCGTATCTTCTAGAAGAAAGTGAATTAAATGAAAAATTCAACAATTTTTTTTTCTTGATAATATAACTTTCTGTTCAATGGCTTAACGTGCATCTAAAGAAAGAAGGCTTTCCGGCCTTCTGAATATTGAATAAAAAAATAAAAATGTCAAATTTACCTTTACATGAAACATGGAAAGTTTATGGCTTTCAACTAATGTAACTAAAATATTTTTCAGATATATTTGAAATGTAACTTTTCATATAATTTAAATAAAAAGTTTATGTCTTGGTAACACTACATCTAATTTGCAAAAAGAAAATATTGTTGATAAGACTATTGAGTTACTAATGTAAAAATATAGAAACATATAGAAAAATTTATGATCATGTAAAAATATTTTTTTGAAGACGCTGAATTTGAAATGTTTATATTCCGATCGATTGTCACGTTTTAAAAAAATCAAAACATAGGTAAAATTATTAAAATACCATGTATCTCGGTAAAGATGATAGGCTGAATTATACAAATGTCCCTCACCTAGAGGTAACATTTTCCTTTTAGACACGCTCTATACCTATTAATGATTAACGAAGTCCAATTGTAGATCTTTATTTATGTTTTAATTGAGGTTGAATTTGTACACAATTTTTAAATTGATTTTCCCTACTGCCAGTTCTCATGTACGATATTGGTTACTATTAGATTATATACCATTAGGAAGATCGAGTTAAAAAAATTCTTAACTTTTTGTATTTACTTTTAGGAAACCTAATTACCTTCTCAGCTGGTACTGCCTTTACGTGGGCCTCTCCAGAAATTAGCAAATTAGAAAACTCAATTTTAGCTATAACAACAGAGCAAGCGTCATGGATCACTTCTTTGTATCATTTAGGTGCAGTATTCGGACCATTTTTATTTGGAAATTTGGCTGATAGGATAGGAAGAAAGTTAACTTTAGCAGGTACGGGCGTTCCTATAGCGATCGGGTTTCTTTTAATGGCGTTTGTAGAAAATCTGTACGTATATTATGTAGCAAGATTCATAAGTGGAATCAGTGTAGGTGGGATTTTTACTGTAATGCCTATGTACATAGGTGAACTAGCAGACAGTTCTAAAAGAGGCTTCTTGGCTGGATTGATGAACCTGTATTTGTGTATTGGAATGTTGTACTCTTATTGTCTTGGACCCTATCTCAGTGTTTCGACTTTCAACCTCACTTTATCAATATTTCCAATACTTTTTATATTAGCTTTTCTTCTTCTGGCCGTAGAAACACCAAGATACCTAATAGGCAAAAACAAACTCCCCAAAGCTAAAGAAATTCTTCAAAGGTTAAGAGGAGCTGATAAAAATATTGATGAAGAAATATTTTCAATAGAAAAGGCTATTACAAATGAAGGGCAAGCAAGAATTATGGATTTATTTACAACATCTGGCAACTTTAAGGCATTTTATATCAGTATCGGGCTTTTGGCTTTCCAACAATTTTCTGGTATTAATGCTGTTTTGTCTTACTCTCAAAATATCTTTGAACAAGCAGGCTCTTCAATAGCACCTGAAGTGTGTGCAATGATAATAGGAATTGTACAGTTAATTTCAAGCTTTATGTCCACAGCTCTAAGTGACAAACTAGGTAGAAAATATCTTCTCTTCGTATCTGGAATAGGTATGGTATTCTCCGAAGTGTTATTAGGGATTTATAGTTATTTGAAAGACCAAGCAGGAAAAGATTTGTCGAATATTGCAGTGTTACCAGTCATTTCTTTGATTGTATATATGCTTACTTATAATGTTGGTATGGGTACATTACCCTGGACAATTATGGGTGAATTATATCCTTCGAATGTGAAATCTGTAGGATCTTCTTTGAACAGTTCCTTATGCTGGGTAATGGCTTTTATTATTGTAAAATATTTTCAGATCATAAAAGAGGCAATAGGATTGGGACCATGTTTTTTTATTTTTTCTGTTTTTTGCGCTTTTTCAATAGCTTTTACTAAATATATTGTTATTGAAACGAAACAAAAAACACTAGAACAAATTCAAAAAGAATTAAACGAATAGTTGTTATTTAATAACATTTTTGTAATTATTGTAAATAAAATTATTTAATATATCCTTCACACTAGTGTCGTTTTTTACTCTGCCGACTTAAGAAAATAAACACCGCATATCATATCTTTTATAAATATGATTAATTTTTATATTATTTAAAATGCCGTTGTAAAATTATTTTTTTCTAGGCTTACTATTTAAAACAAATACGTGTATATAGGGTATCCCAGGAGTTCGTATCCAAAACTTGGGATATGATAGAGGGGCTAAATATAATTATTGCACTTCATATAAAATTATTCCCTTACGCCCTTCGTTAACGAACTATAAGTTTCTAAAGTTAGAAATTAAAAATGGTTTTTGTTTATGATTACTAAACTACTTGCTTGAAATAAATAAAAAAATTAACCATTAATAGACATCATAAATGTGCTGGCGTTATAAATAAATAAATTTCCACTACCCTTGTGAACTCAGGTGAGGACTAAGTTCAATTCCTAGAGCAAACATTCCCGGAAATATCCATGAAAGTCTATGGTATCAACAACGCAGTAAAGGCAGTAAATTAATGATAAAGTTCAGCAGAAATTTATTGATCGCTTAGGACACTGTCAAGAACAAGAACGAAGACAATTCGAACACATACTGTAATTTATTGCATGGAAATTTATTGGTACTGTTGTACTCGTATTATTTTGTTATTTTATTTTAATTAAAGGTCTTCAAAAATACAGATTTTTAAAACTATTAATTACCGAACGCAAGTATCATATATTTTTGGAATTGTCTTGAAATTTTCAATTTAAAAAAATAAAATATACAGGGTGTGCCAATTAAAAAAATTGTCGATGACATCGTTACTCATAAATGGTTTACCTTGTATATTTAATTGTTATGCAAAAATATAAAAATCGAATTGTCTCAGAATTTTTCCTCAAAATTGTTTGTTCAACTTAAAATGAATTTTTTCCATACTTTATTTACACACAGAAGAAGTTGACTTTTGGAAGAATATGAAAGAAAGAAACATCTAAATAAAATATCCTCAATATACAGTATTGAATGAACAACTAAACCTGGGAAGTTCAATTATCTTAGGTCACCTTTTGAAGTAAATAATACTAACCAAATATTGCTTAATACTGATTGGTTGCCAGGTTTATGACATGAAATGTGTTTACGTTTTTAAAAAAGATTTGTCAAATTTCTTTGTGTCTTGAAAAATGGTATTGTCAGATACCGAAACCTAAGTAGATTTAAATATATTAAAACGCTTTGGAAGACTGTGGAAATTCAAGATTTATCTTTCCATATTTATTAATTCCTTACATGTTTCAAAAAATTTTTATGTTAGTTATAAGGGGTTTAGTGTTTTTTGCATAATCAGGAATTAATTTTCTGTAGTATACCAAAACCCTAAAAATCTTTTGATTTACTTTTGGGTTTTGGTGTTTATCGAGGTTTGGGCCTTCCGTAATAATTATGTCTTTAAATATCTGTTTCTTTTTTAAAAATTCACACTTATCTAATTATATTTTAAAATTTGTTTCGCGGAGGCGTTGAAATGCTATTTTTAGGTTTGCAATGTGTTTTTGCAAGGAGGTCGACCACAATTTGAAAAAATAGTAGTTTTAATGAAAATCTCCTTTATTATCTAAATTTAATGAAAAATCTAACCTAAACTGACCTGTCCTAACTTTACCTAAACTAAATTTGTGGGAAAAGTACAGTTTTAATTAAAAATTCCTTTATTATTAAAATTGAAAGAAAAATCTAAACTAACCTGACCTAACCAAAGATTAACTAAACTAAATTAGAAGAAAAAGTAGTTTTAATTAAAAACAACTTTATTATTAAAATTGAAATATAACCTTACCTAAACTAAATTTTAAGATATAATAGTTTTATATAATAATTAAAATCTCCTTTATTATTTAAATTTAATGAAAAATCTAAACTAAACTCACCTATCCTAACTTTACCTAAACTAAATTTGTGGGAAAAGCAGTTTTAATTAAAAACACCTTTATTATTAAAATATAGAGAAAACATAACCAAACCTAAACTAAATTTGAAGAAAAAGTACAGTTTTAATTAAAATCTCCTTTGTTATTAAAATTAAATGTCCAATCTAAATTAACCTGACCTAACCTAAGCTTACCTAAACTAAATTAGAAGAAAAAGTACAGTTTTAATTAAAAACTCTTATATTATTTAAATTTAGTGAAAAATCTAACCTAAACCGACTTATCCTAACCTTACATAAACTAAATTTGTAGAAAAAGTACAGTTTTAATTAAAAATTCCTTTATTATTAAAATTGATAGAAAAATCTAAATTAACCTGACCTAACCTAATCTTACAAAAACTAAATTTTAAGCAAAAGTACAGTTTTATTTATAAACTTAGAGAAATACATATCATTCAATAGACCGTCCACTTCAAGATAAGAAAACGAATCAGACAAATATAAGGATCATTACTTGGAACGCCAATGGAATTCTGCAACGACAACAAAAGCTTCCATTGTTCTTGCACACTGAAAATATTGATGTTTGTATGATATCAGAAACCCATCTAACCAAAGATAGCTACATAAAAATAAGGAGTTATGATGTTTATCTTAGTAACTATCCAGATAATACGGCTAGAGGAGGCGTGGCAATAATCATTAAGAGTGATATAAGTTATTATGACACTTTAAAAATAGAAATGCAACATGCACAAGTAGCAGCATTAAAAATTAAAACCAACAAACAACAAATAATGTTATCATCCATTTATTTCCCGCCTAAGCATAATCTACACAAAGAAAACTATAAAGACATAATTAAGCAACTAGGAAATTGCTTCATAATGGGAGGAGATTATAATGCCAAAAACACAAAATGGGGCTCAGGGATAATAACTAAAAAAGGACAAGAATTACATACTGCATCAACCTAGGATGTGAATATTTTTCTACAATGAAACCAACATACTGGCCCACATATCCTGGGAAACTGCCAGAACTATTATATTTCTAGATAGCAAAAGGGATATCAAAAAAATAAGCAACAGTAGAAGAAGAACTGGACTTATGTTCCGACCACACCGCAGTTTTACTAACAATCAGTGAAAATATTAAAATAACGACCAGAGCACTAGGAATTAATTACCTGAAAGAAATAAGAGACCTTGTAAAAGAAAAAAGGAAAACTTAAAAATAATTCGCTTAATAAATATCTGCAAGGGTTAACTGTCTGCAAAGAAACTGAATACTCGTTGTGGAAAGTTACAAAAAAGCTAAAAGAAACTTCAAAACATTGTCCACCGATTAGAAACGCACGAGTAAGCTGGAAAAAAATTAATAAAGAAAAAGCGGAAGCCTTTGCGGAATACTTAGAGGAAATATTCAAAACAAATGAGGATCACCTTAATGATGATTCAGATAATCAAGACATACCATCACAGAAAATACCACTAACTACCCCGAAAGAAATAGTAAAAGAAACCAAATATAAGATCTAAAACGACTACCAAGAAAAGGCATAGTAAAACTAACTAATCTAGTGAATGCTGCATTTCGGCTCAAACATGATCCAGACATATGGAAAATGGCAAAGGTAGTAATGATATTAAAACCTGGAAAACCAGAACACAATGTAACATCATATCGTCCAATATCATTGTTACCTATAATATCTAAACTGTTTGAAAAAATATTATTGAAACGACTCAAGCCTATCATAGAATGAAATGAGGTAATACCCAACCATCAATTCGGATTCCGTGAGTCACACTCTACAATGGACCAGTGCCATAGAATTACAGACCTAATTGAAAAAGCCTATGAAGAAAAGAACATATGCTCTGCTATCTTTTTAGACATTGCCAAGGCATTTAACAAGGTTTGGCACAAAGGCCTTATCCTGAAAATCCAGAAAGTATTTTCACCTGAATATGTACAACTAGTAAAGTCATATATAACAGGAAGACTGTTCCGAGTAAAACATGAAGATGAATATTCTGAGTTCAAAGACATCAAGGCCGGCGTCCCACAGGCTAGTGTTTTGGGATCTGTCCTTTATTTGTTGTATACTTGTGACATACCACAATTAGAAGAAAATACCCTAGCAACATTTGCTGATGACACCACGATATTGGCAACTGGTGCTACTAACAACGAAGCAGCAACTATATTACAAAGAGCAGTAAATAGATGTAAATAGAAATGGGGAATAGAGATAAATGAGATAAAATCATGAAGCCACTCGATGTGCAGTTAAGTGAAACTGATAAAAGCAGAGTAAAAAATTTTTTTTAAAAATACAAGAAAAATAAACTCTTTTATTATTAAAATTTAATGAAAATTCTAAACTAACCTGACCTAAACTAAATTTGTGAGAAAAGTACAGTATTAATTAAAAACAACTTTATTATTAAAATTGAATGAAAAATCTAAACTAACCTGACCTAACATAACCTTACCTAAACTAAAATTTAAGAAATAATAGTTTTAACTAAAATATCCTTTATTATTTCAATTCTAACCTAAACTCACCTATCCTAACTTTACCTAAATTAAATTTGAAGAAACAGTACAGTTTTACTTAAAAACTCCTTTATTATTAAAATTTTATGAACATTCTAAACTAACCTGACTTAACCTAGCCTTATCTAAAATAAATTAGAAGAAAAAGAACAGTTTTAATTAAAAAATCCTTTATTATTAAAATTTAATGAAAAATCTAAACTAACCTGACCTAACATAACCTTACCTAAACTATATTTGAAGAAAAAGCAAAGTTTTAATTAAAAATTCCTTTATTATTAAAATTTAAAATCTCTTTGTGGTCTACAAAATCGTTGATCGACACCCCCAACCCTACGACACACTAGTATTGTAGAGCTGCGGGTAGTGTGGGACTACCTGAAGGGCTACCCACTAAAAAACATTTCACTTTTTTCTCGGCTGCGCGGCACAAGGAAACGACTTATGATCATGCAACTTCTACCACCAGCGTCTGCGTTATTCATTCCGGGTTTCTGGCATCACGTTCTGCCTGTTGATATTCTCTCTCCTCTGCTTCTTTTATTTTCATTATTAATGATACATAGGAGCTTATAAGGTGCCACTTTTCCTTGTTTTTAGCATAGTTTGGACCATATTGGCGTCGTTCACGACTTCTTCCAAGTCGTTGTTAACATCATGTCGTTCTGCATTAGGTAATAATTCGGGTCTCTATGTCTGCATTTGTACCATCGCTGGACGTCTGGAATGAGCATCTTAGCCCATTGCCCTTTGGCAGTGTTTGCATCCCACTCTAATTACCATTTATTCAATGAGAGGTTTCGTTCCTCCTCTTTTGCAGCACTCCTAGCTCCATCTCCTCTGCTGTATAGTCTCCATCGCTCATTTGCTTGTATATGGATAGGGACTGTTCCGCCTATTACTTGTGCTGCTTGAAGGGAAATCGTCTTGTAGCCAGATATGACCAGTAGTGCCATTCTTCTCTGGATTTTTTCCAGGTAAGCCCTGTGTTTTCAAGTTTCCATGGCTCTGTGCCATATTGGAGCTCCGTACAGGAGTATAGAGTGAACCATTCCGCTCATTACCTGCCTTTTGATACTTGTTGGTCCCCCAACGTTTGGTAGCAGTCTTGTGATAGCTGCTAGGCTGTTCTCAGCTTTTTTTGTGGCTTTTATTAGGTGCAGGCCAAATGTAAGTAGGTCGTCAATTTCTATTCCGAGGTAGGTAATGGTCCTCTTTGGTTTGATTATTTCACCATGTATTTGAAAGTGTGCTGCTTCTCTTACTCTTCTCCAGCTGTGTACTCGCAGTATAATGGCATCGGTTTTCTCTGGAGCTATTTCCACCAAGTTGTCTGTTATCCAGTCGGTGCATTTCTCGAGGGCATAATTGGTGTGGAGTACTAAATGCTCCGCTGTCCGTCCGGATACAAGTAGAGCCAAGTCGTCTGTGAAGGCAATATAGGGACGCATTCTGTACCTAGGGGAGTGTTTACTACTTGGTCGTACATTATGTTCCATAGGGTTGGTCCAAGGACCGATCCTTGCGGAACGCCCATGAACATTTCTATCTCGTCTTTTTTGTCCACAGTAACTCTCCTTTCTCTGAAGTAGTCAGCAATTACATTTTGCAGGTATGTAGGCACTTTCCTGCGGGCCAGTTTATTTAGTATCTTTTGCCAGCACGCCGTAAAAGGCATTTTTTACGTCGAGTGTAATCAGAGCTAACCACTTCGTATTTCTATCCTTTGCTCTGGCTATTACCGCCTGTAGTGCGCTAAGTGTTGATCTACCTTTTCGAAAACCGTACTGTGAATTTGATAGGTTTTGGCGTTGTTCCAGTTCAGCTATGATCCTGCTTTGGATGAGCCCTTCGTATAGTTTACTTACGGTATTTTTAAAAGACAGGTCGGTCTGTATGACGAGGGATGTTCTGGAGGTTTCCCTTTTTTTGGGAAGAGAACCAACTTTGCATTTTTCCAATTTTTTGGGAAGATTTGCTTTATAAGAAGGGCGTTCATCGTCTTGGTTATAAGATCTAGGGTTGCCGCATTTGCTTCTTTTATAGCTTCCGGCGGGATGCCATATCCATTCCGGGTGCTTTCCCTGGTTTAAGGTTATTTAGCTCTCTAGAATTTCGTCAGGCGAGTATGGAGGAATGTGGCTTTTCACCAGGCGGATGGTGTAGTGTACGCACACTTTTGCCTGTTGGTGGGCGGCAAAAGTAGTGTGGGACTCGTATGGTAAATACCCACTAAAAACCCCGGTGTTAGCCTCCTCTGTGCAGCGGTACCACCATTTCTGGTTTTCGTCACTGTACAGAGGGTATTCCACTTATCCCATATCTCTTTCCTCTTCTTCTTGACGTTTCAGAATCTTTCTTATCCATTCTCCTATTCTCTCAAATTCCTCCTTGCTTTCCAGCATTGTTTCAATAATATTGCTCGCTTCTAGTTTTTTATTGCTTCCTGCCTGTATGGATTCTCTTTCATTTTCATATTTTTTGCTTTGAAATATGACGTGTTCTGCTGTTTCTGGCTGATAGCATACTCTACATTTATCGTCTTCACTTTTTTGTATTCTTTTCGTGTATGATTTAAACGGCCCATGTCCAGACAAGAATTGGGTTAGATAGAAGTCCGTTCTTCGGAATCTGCTTTCGTACCATGGTCTTATTTGCGGAATAAGTGATTTTGTCCATCTGGATTTTCCTTCAAGGTGGTCCCATTTCTCCTGCCATCTTTCCACCGTTCTTTTTCTTTCCTTCTGTTTTTCTGCTAATGTTCTTAGACCTTTCTTGTGTATCTCCACCCTTTCTGTAACTAGTTCGTCTATTGGGGGAACTGCTATAACAGCTAGCGCCTCCGCAGAGGCAGTTCTATACGCACTGGCAATTCTTAGGAGCATTCTTCTCTGTATTCTAATCATACCTGCTCGGTATTTTTCCAGCTTCATCGCATCAGCCCATATCGGTGCTCCGTTCAGCATTATTGACTGTACTACGCTGTTTAGAATTTCCCCCTCGCGACTGCCCATTCCGTTTACATTTGGCATTATTTTTTGTAGGCTTACTACCTTTTGCATGCCCTTATCGCAGGTTCTCCTCACATGCTCGCCAAACGATAGATAATGATCCAGATGGATTTCTAAGTACTTTACTGTCTTCTGTTCTACTGTCTACTGTTGTTAGAACTCCGTCATAGAGTATGTTCCACAGTGTCGGCCCTAGCACCGACCCCCTGTGGGACACCTCCATTTATATCCAACTTCCTGTTCTTGGTTACTTGAATAGTTCTTTCCGATAAATAACTTTCGACAAGTTTTACGAGATATTCAGATATCCCTTTTTTCTTTAAATTCTTTATAATTAGTTTCCAGACAGCCGTATTAAAAGCATTTTTAATGTCAAAGAAAATCAGCACTACCCACTTACTTTCGGACCTCCTTACCGTATCTACAACTCGTTCCACTACTTGAATTGTTGACATGCCTTTCCTAAAACCGTATTGCCTTGATCATAGCCCCTTTTCTCCTAATTCAGCTTCCAACCTATTTTTTATAAGTCCCTCGTAAACTTTTCCAATCACATTTAGTAAAGAGATCGGCCTATACGATCTACTATTTTCGGTAGGCTTTCCTGGTTTAGGGATTAGAATCAGTTTGGAATTTTTCCATTCTTTTGGAAACTTCTGCTCTTCGAGTAGTTTATTCAGCTATCTTAGTACTTCGTCTGGTTTAATCCGAACTACCTCCTTTACAATTTCGGTGGGAATTTTGTCTGGTCCTGGTGCTTTATTCTTTTTCAGTTTCATGGCTACCTCCTTAAGCTCATTTCTTGTAAACGGTGTAGCAGATCTTACAGTGTTTAGCCTTGTCCAGGGATCCTCTTCGGTTAGAAATATGTCCTCGGCTATTCCCCTACGTCTTGCATCTGGTATGGTATACGGTTGCTTTGGATTTAATGTTTTCATGACTATGGCATATCCCTGTCCCCATACATCATCATCCAGATTGGAGCATACTTCAGCCCAACACTTCCTTTTGCTTCTGATAATAAGGGTCTTCAGTATTCTCTTCTTTTCTTTCAATTCTTCTTCAAGTGTGTTGCTCTTATCCTTATTCCTGGTAATTTTTCTTCTAACACTAACACAGTCTTCCTTTGCTACCCGAATTTCGTTTGTCCACCAAAATGGTACCGCTCTAAGATTGTTCCTGTTTTCGATTTTACACTTTTCCATATGTCGTCTTATTATTTTCTGTAGGTCTTTTGTGTTTTCCAACATCGAATCGTCAGCATCAAAGGATTCCGCAAAGTGCGCAGTGTTGTAAACTGTTCTAGAATTTTGGATTGGTTTTGTGCCGGTTCGTCTGTCCGAAATCTCATAGTAGATATGTCGGTGGAAAGTATATATCTCCTCTTCTAAAAATCTCCAGTCCCTAAAGCTTGCCTTGATCTTACTTGAGCAGCATGTTACATCTATGTGTGATTTTGTACTCCCCCTAATAAAGGACGGCTCTCCCGTATTCATTACCTCTAGTCCAATGGTCGCCATCCATTCCGCCCAGATAGTTCCTCTTGCATCCATGATAGGTGCCCCCCATTCGTGGGCTTTTGCATTGAAATCACCCGCAATAACTACTTTATCTTTACCAACTTTTAATACCCCATTTATTATGTTATTCACCACTTCTTCGTATTCCTGTATCTTTAGACTGGGCGGAATATAGCAACAGACTATGTACACCTCTTTAAACTTGCATATAATGTGTCTCGATCGATGTTTGTTAGCTTCGTTCCCAATTCCCGTCCCATTGGGCTCGAGAATAGGGAACTACTAAGCCACTCCACCAACGTCAAGGTCCTACAGCTCCTAGGAGGGTAGTGGTGGGTGTAGTGTAGCCTGCCTAAATGCGGGAACAGTCGCCTTGCCATGTCAGTTTAATCAATTTATCGTCAGTGTCTATTGGGTTGCCCACTCGGATATCGGTGTTAATGAAGATACTTTCATTCCATCTCTTGTTCCCGACTTCCCTAAATGATTTAAGATCCACAATATTTGATATGGATTCTACAGTTTCCTCCATCGTCGTCGACCACGCTTCTGTTTGGGTGGCCATTTCTCTTGTTTCTGTTTTCTCCGTTTGGGAGTCCGAGTCATATGTACATTTTTCTGTTGGTTCCATCCTGTGGCTATCAAGCCATTTAGTTACTGAGTTCCTCTGAAAGGTATTAGCATTCTTTCTGAATCTTAAGGAGAGGTCCTTTATCTTGCGATGTGTGTTTGGGACCTCATCAATCGCTTTTTCCAGATTCACTACGAGTTCTTTATATCTTTCTATAGCCTCCAGTATCGTGAAGACTTCTAGGCTCTTTCTTTTTTTGTATATTGCTCCATCGTCCTTCGCGTCGTCATCTATGCATTTCCGTTTCCTGATCTCTGGTTCTGGAAGAGACAATCTGCGCTGTCTAGTCTCCGTTGATTTCATTTGCATTGCTTTATCTAATATATTGGGTCTGCCTCCTTTGGCGATAGATTTTGTTGCCTTTGGCAAGTCTGATCTTCCAACAGACTGGTCGCCCCCTTTTGAAAAACTGCTTAATTATTAAAATTTAAAGAAAAATCTAAATTAACCTGACTTAACCTAATCTTACATAAACTAAATTTGAAGAAAAAGTACGGTTTTAATTTAAAAATCTTTTATTAAATTCTAGTAATATTTTTTCTTTGAAACCATTTTTACTTTCTGATCAATTAATTAGAGTAGGAGGAAGACTTTCTCAAGCAGATATTCCATATAATAAAAAACATCAAGTAATATTGCGTAACAAACAACCTTTAGCAAGTTAAATATTTTTAGACATCATAAACTATTACTACACTTTGGTCCTCAGCAGTTCTTATATTCAATTATAGAAAGATATTGGCCGATTTCCGGTCATAATCTGGCACGAATTAATGTTAAAAAATATGTTATATGTTTTAAGATAAATCCATAGGCAGGAATTTATTTAATGGGAAACTTACCCACTGAACTTGTTAATCAATATCTTACTTTTGTCAACACAGGTTGCGACTATTCCGGACCTTTCTTTTTAAAGGATTCTAAGACGCGAAAACCTAGTTTAACAAAGGCATGGGTTTGTATATTTATTTGCATGTCTACTAAGGTAATTCATCTAGATTTAGTGACTTACCAAACCAGTAAAGCCTTTATAGCCTGTTTAAAATGTACAATTGCAGGACGTGGGGAACCATCTTGCATTTTTTCAGACAATGGCACATTTGTTGGAGCTAATTCAGAAATTTTAACTTTTCTAAAAAGGGAGTCTAAATTTTGGAGGTTGTTTATGTTAGACGTCCTTTAGTCCTTATGATTATCATCCATTAACACCTTCACATTTCTAATTGGAAGATCATTATCCTCTTTACTTGAGCCCAAATATATGCAGATTCCAGACAATGTCACAGCTTGCGGTGCATGTGGCCGAGCATTGTCATGCAAAATGCTAGGGGCGTTCTGCAGAAAGTGTCCCCGTTTTTTTCTCAAAGCCAGTCTGAGATGGTGTTCCAAAAATGAGCAATTATACTACGCTTAACGGTTTGCTGTGGGGGAACGGTATACGTTAGGATTACACCATCACAGTCGTACACGAGAATCACCATAACTTTCACATTTCTGAGGATCTAACGAAATTTCGAACTTGGTGACCCGTAATGACGCCATTCGTTCGATTGATGTTTCAGTTCTGGCTGGTACCATCTGGCCCAAGTCTCATCCAGCATACTTATACGGCGTAAGAAAGCCTCTCCTTCGCGCTCATAGCACTCCATGTGGGTTCGAGCAGCATTGTATCGTAGCCATTTCTGCACTTTCGTCAAATGATGTAGAACCCATCGTGAAGCAAATTTTCTCATGTCCAGGCATTCCTTCAGAATGTGAAGCACAGTCGTATGCGTAAATCCTTTCTGTCGGGCCAGCTGAGGAATCGTTTCGCGTCGATCACTGTCCATTAGTGCGGCAACATCATGCACTTCCGCTTCCCTAACACAAGGATGACCTGGCCGATGCATGTCTGCCACTTTTTGGCGTCCTTCGTTGAAGCCTTTTACCCACCATGCCACTGTTCTGTAAGGCAATGCAGATTCCCCGCAAGCGATTGAAGACCTTGATGACACTGTCGTACTATCCGACTCCTGGCACATTCAATCTTTATCCAACTACGTTGTTCTTGTTTCGGAAACAGACAATTAAAAAAATTAATACTTGATATAAAAAATCACTACATACAAAGATATATAAAAGAGCTTACGCCAACAGAAATCACCGACTACTCGCTATGGAAAGCCACAAGAAAACTAAAAAGCCCCCAGAGATCAATACCACCAATAAAAAAAACAATGGAGAGTGGGCAAGAAATAACGCACAAAAGGCATACGCCTTTGGTGACTATCTCCAACAAGTCTTCCAAACTAACAACTTGGAATCTACACTTGAAGAGCTGGAGGAAATAAATAGAGTTCTAAACGAACCTTTTCAAATGGAGTTGCCCATACAGAAATTTAAATTTAATGAAGTTAAAAATGTATATTTTTGTAAATTGTCTTATTATTAGAACTTATTACTGTTCTGTTAGACAATAAAGAATTATTATTATTATTATTATAGACCTATCAGTTTATTGTCAGTGCTTTCTAAAGTGCTAGAAAAATTAATAAATACGGTGACGATTTCACTGATGCGGTATCAATGGCTCAGCAAACTTAATTTGTGTCGGCACTTGCAGAAACACACTTGTTTTTATTTTTAGTTTTATGTTTGGGCTCGATTGGACCAAAACTATGTTCGGAATAATAAAATAGTGGACTGTATTTTTTTGTTTGTGTATTACAAACGTAATGGTTACAACTTCAATACAAGTACTCAAAGTATCTCGTTCGAGCTCCAAATCAAACATATATATAATATATATATAGATTTTAGGTTAAAAAGAACAGGTAAAAATCATAATATAACGTCGTGCAGCCTCGCCGAAGAATATAAGGCGCGAATAACTTTAATTCAAACTAAAACTATAAACTGAACAGGTAATAATGAATGAAATAGATAGAGCACTAGCGGTAAGACCTTACTTAGATCAAAGAGGATTTTTTATTTATTTATTTATTTATTATAGTCGAAACTAGTTGTCCTGTTTTATTGATAAAGTATTTGTGGTAAAAATTTTGAGTTTCTTTGGTTTAATCCTACATACCACATTTAAGACCTATGGAGAACCTTCTCTTTCTTGAATATAGGAGTTGAGAAATCTGGATTATGTGTGGATTTAAATAATGGTTTTCTTGATGCATCCGCTGAAGGTGTTGTTTAATAAAATGGTTGGTTTACTGGTTTTTGTAAACCTTAGTAAATTAATGATAATTGACCTTTAAAACTGTAGTTTTCATCTCGTATAATAAATATACTTTAGCAGGGCCGCGCCTAAACTTGTATGCGCAGCAGCATAAAAAAATCAATTTTGCTTCCTAAGGTCAAAAGTATATATATTTTGTACAGTATTTTTACTCAGTAGATAGTGACTTAAATTGAAACTTTAAACTTTAATTCAAATGTTTATTTCAATTTTCAAGGCAAATTATGATTGAAAAATTGAGAATCTTATTTACGATATTTTTCGAAAATTGATTATAGCAATGGATTTAAGATGCTACCTAAATTTAATATAAATATATTTATTATTAATGAAGTTTTATAGCAAGGTGAATTTCAAATAAACACCCATCAATTTTTCACAAAAAGAAAACCCATAACAAAAGGTTGCTAAGGACTTTTCTTTACAAATAAAAAGCTATATTGTAACCGAATTAATAAAAAACTAATTTTCATCCTAAAATGTATTTTTACTATTTTGTATATTTATTATGTACATTATGTCATTTCTTTTACTTTAATTGAGTTTTTTATGGTATTAGAGAAATAGTTAATTTTATTTCTTCTCAGCTTTACAAAAATATACTAGCTAAATAATAAAACTCATGATTAAAACAAATAATGAATGATATTAGCAATCCAGAAAGGTTTAGTAACTCTGCCATCTGTCAGACAGTGTTTAAACTACTTACAAATTAATTGGCACGTCGCCATTACATATTTTACTTTTAATAAGTATCATGAATTATTAGTTAAAAACGATACGACGTTTTACAATGATTTTCTTGGCATTATAGGGTTATCTTTTGACTTTTCGTTAACGAACAGTTTACAGAAAAAATATTACTACATTTTCACTGTGGCGACATCTATAAAACAATTGGTAAAAAAGGTACTTCTTACTGTTTGTATCTATTTACCTGTAAAAGGGCCCCGTTTTCAAATACCCTTACCCTTTTAACCACATAATAAACTATTTATCATATTAGCCAAACAAACAGCAAAACAACCTTTTGAGTTTTTAAAATATTAGAAAATTATGGAAATGCTATTGAAAATTGTTTTCATTTTCTACCTTTTAAAATAAGAAAGATAATGCCAATAAACTATTACATGGGACATACCCAGTACAAAAATAAATGCAGAATCTGCCTTTCACCCGTTATAAAAAATAAAAAAAATACCCTATTTTACATCATGTACAATAAATTAGCTTTTTTAATCAGAATGAATCGTCTCTTAATAAAGTTAGTTATGATGGCGGTAGGCAGAATACAGCTTTTAGGTTTTCACAATTTTTATATAACTGATTAATTTATAGTTTTTATTATGAAATTGGCGTGGCATATTTGTAGATTAATCGCTACTTAGTAATAATCACTAAAATTTTAAAAAGGTCACCATTTGTTGATAATGACGGAGATCACAAGAATTAAAAATCGCACTTAATTAGCTTTATCCAAGTCGGCAAGGAAAAACTATACATTAGTAGGGAATAAAGAAAACACTGGTTAGATTAAGATTTTTTAATGTTTCAACATAAAAAATGTAACATCAATCTTTAGAAATGAGTAAAAGTCCTTTTGTATTGCTTAAAGTAGAAAAAGCTAAGTCAACATCCATAAATTTATATGCGTGTCCGTAATAATAAACAGAGTCTACTCCATTTATTGTCGACTGAATTTTAGTAACAAAATAATCAATATGTTCAACTATGAGTGCGTCAGGCTTTATTTGTTTTACTCTTCTTCGAGCCATTAATGACATTAATTGATTAATGCCCTTTACAGTACTAATAAAATCTTGCGTGATGCAGTTTTCGGTATAAGTAAACTCATATTTATGTGATTTTTTCATTTCAGTAAAGTTTTTTTTGTAATCAACTTTTCTCTTAATATCCTCTTCAGTCTTATTATTATTATTATAATTTTCTTTTGTACTAGAATTAGTTTTGTTTATTTTACTAATTTTATTCCTTTTCACATTATTGTTATCTTGAATAAAAACTTCTTCTTCTTCTTCTTCTTCTTGTTCTCCATAATTCATTAGATTAATATTACAGTCCATTTTCTTAAGAGCTACTTTTAAATCAAAGTTATTAATTTTACTATTGTTTGTACTTAATATCTCATTATGTTCAACACAACCAGATTTAGTCTTTCTTAATAGATCATAATCATAATTTGATAATAAATCGTTATCTGATTCATTTGGAACAATATTTAATTTATTTTTGTTTTTTATATTTTTCGTAGAGCCTATTATTTCATTTTTATATGCTAAATTAATTTTTAATTCAGGAGAAATATGTTTATGTTTAGCAAAAGTCATTGTGCTTAAAATATAAATGAGATTAGAGCAATGTGACATGACATAATCTGGAGGATACATAAAATCATAGTCAAAATTTTTTAAAAATGTTATGACTGCATTTAATAATTCGGCACAACCCTCGGCATACTCCGATAAAAGACCTACAAAAAAAAAACATTAAAAAAAGTTTTTAGAAATACTAATTCTCGTATTCTCGTAATTATAATTATAAACATGTTCTTTCTGCATATTATAAGAGCACGTTAACATTTGGTCCTGAAAACAGGATGTTTTCCAAATTAATCGACTACAGGGAAATAACGGTGGACGTAATTTCGAAATAAATGAATAGGAAAATAATATTTTCATTATATTAATGACGAAAATCGTGAAAAAAAAAGAGAATGGCAGATGTATAGTAAAGAATCTTGAAGACCCAAAGCGCATTTCATAGAGAACGTATGATTTTACATATCCGCGACAAAAATGCTCATGCTCATAAAATTAACATAGCAAACAACACTACCCATTGTTTGCGCGTAGTTTCATATATGTACTTGATACCATGGTTATTAATTTAAAATATTTATTTATGGTGGATTATTGTTTTCTGCTAAATCAATATTACTACTATAGTGACATAAACGAATATATTTTTTATAATGGATAAAGGAAAATCCTATTTTTATTTGGAATTAACGTAACTTGTTATAATGGATAATACCCCTTAACATAGCATCGAATTTCAAGAACATTTTACTACTAGAAATAAATAAGAAATTGTTATGTAAAAAAAACATCCACGATATTGGTAAAAACGGAAATGGAGACAGATGTATAAATCTGGGAAAAATATTTAGTAAAATGTATAGAAGATGGGCGACAATATAATAAAAAACATACTAAAAAGTTAATGGATAATTTTCTAAGAGAAATTATGAAAGATTTTGTCATCTATTATAGACATAAATAAAAGTGAAACAGAGGTTGAATTAAATGGCAATGTTGAGGTAAATGAAGAAATAATCGTTAAGTGAATAAATTTTAAGTTCGTTTTACTAATTAACAAATATCTATTTATTATAAAAACGATTTGTATTTAATACTAATAAAGACTAGAAAAGTCATTTGAGACGTCCATAATAATAAAATTTGTTCTCTAAAATTAAAATGTTTTTTAAATAGAAGTTTCTATTTTCGGTGGCTTGTGTATTCTTTTTCTAAAATCATATGAAACGCCTCTGCCAAGTATCTATTGCTGTGAAACTTGTGGTTGCTTTAGCATGTACCAGATGACACAAAAAGTGATAAGACTCTTGATAGAAAACCAAAAACAAACTGACCCTAGCCTGTATTCTAAGACACCTATAATTTTAATGCAACGAGAAGATGTGAACTAGTTAGAATTGACCATGCAGGCTCTAATAAGCTCCGAATCGTACTGTGGAGTTATTAAAAATTCGAAAAAAAAAAGAGAACTATGGATAGGAACTACTATCAAGGTTGTACACTCTGATAAAAGAGCAACTGTGCTAAATATAAGTTCTAAGTACATAGAACTAAAAAGGAGAAGGTCACAAAAAGGAAGGAAAAAAGTCAGCACGGAAACAAATATATAATTTCACAAATAACCCTTCTAACCTTCCTAAAAACCCGACTTCGGTTATAAGTTAAATAAGTATTCGACCAAATAAATTATTATTAAAATTTATAAAGTTAAATAAGTATTCGGTCCGACACTAAAGACATCCACTTTAATTTCGTTACCTAAGTAGCAATACCATCTATCTTATTTTTAATCATTTTCAGGAGGTGAATAAAACAGTTTTACTACTGGACATATGCTACTTCAAAATATTTTTTCTACACTTCGATAACCCTTGTGTGTTGAATTTTACTGGAAAACTGTTAATATATTACCACAAAATACAAAAATTAACTGAGACAGCCGGTGTTGCCATTTATAAAATCAATAATCATCACTTCTTAGCATACATTTGTTTTTGAGTTAATTGCGATTAAAATAAAATTGAAGCAAAGAAAACCTAAATCTTTACCACACATACTTAATAAAATTGAATTGACAACAAGTTTCGACTGTTACCAGTCATCATCAGGTTAAAACACAGAAAAATGACAAAATCAATAAAAATTAATATATGAAGTTAAAGGATATTACTATATTTTTTTAAGAAAAATAACATTGAAAACCTGCCGTACTTCGTAAAAAGTATTCCTTCCTACAAAAGTTAATGTGAAATCAGTGAAATAGCCACTGTTGACAAACAAATTTAGAATGTGTAACGTTTTGTATATTTTTTTAACTACACTCATCTAGATCGTACATCTGATAGCTGGAAACGATTAGACGTGCAAATGTAAAAACATCAATATGGGCAAAAACAATGAAATAAACGGTTGCCACTAGGATAGCGATTTATTATAAAGATGTAATAATTATGTTATAAATTGTAAACATTATCATATTGACCCTGAAGGAATATTGATTTTTTAAGATTTAAAATTACATTTTATAAAACCCAAAATAAAAAAGAATAAACTACCAAAAATAATCATTTGAGATGTTTAATAAAAAGCTCACCTTGAGATTTAACATCCATATATTTGATAAAAATGTGTTCAGTAAAAATGTGGACCCTCCTTTGTGTACTTTCTTTGGAAGAAAGAAAATCTGATATGATTTTAAACTCTGGTGCAGTATTTATGATAACAGATATATCTTCCCAGCATGCTGTAAGAATTTTTTCTCTTATGCATCTAGATTTAAATATTATATCACCTTCTTGAAGTAAATTTTGCAGATTTATAATTAGAAACTGAACATCATAAATGTGAATAATTTCTTGAATTGGTTCTACTGAGTACATAAGTACATCAGAATGTTTGTGAAATTCTTTGTTCTGAAAAAAAGTCACTCTTAGCTGATTTGTAAAACTAATGCAAATGAACAGCATAATTGTTTCAATGTATGTAATCAAAATTCAAATCAAATAACAATGAGCACTTATTTTTATACCAACAAAGTAACATACTATACCTTTTCTGAAACCAGAAAATTTTATTGAGTAACCATTTTTGTTGCCAGTTTATAAATGTGCATATGATGCCTTTCACATAGACTGATTTTCGCATCAGTGGTTTTTAAAGCATAATTGTTTTGAATATTATTATTATTTTATTTTAGAATGATTCTTCTATATCAAAAGTTCTCATGTTTATTTTATTGATAATGGTTGTGGCAGAAAAAGTTTCATTTATACTATTTTATAGAAGGAGATGGGTGCCAAGGAATCAGTGTCACAGATACCCAAAAAGCCAAATGACAATCGTGGGAAAATTCTGTGTGTATGATCTGGTGTAATAAATGAGAAAGTGATTAATTTATTTTAGAAAATAATGAGTTATTCTAAGACAGATTTGGCGGAAGTATGTTGAAGTACGGATATATCGAAGTGCATCGTTCAAGTGAATTCGATAGTAATTTACTGACAGTCATAGTCATGGTTTTAGTTCGGTCGAGAGTGGACACATTATTGAGACTCTCTCGTTTATTTGGTTATATATTATTGTTCACATTCTTTTACTCCTTAAGGTTTCGCCTATTACCTTTTAAATTGTCACCTAACGTGTAAAATTGGGTTGAACCATTCATATACGTGATATAAGAAGAACTATGACTCAAATTTATACAGAGTAACTGTATACAAAGCCAATGTTCACATTTAATAATTTGTTTGCTTTTTAAATATTTAGTTCAAGACAGCAACGCAATCAAATTTTTAGATCTGTCTTAAACGATGTTTCTAATTTACGATTTTTTATGAGGCCTAGTCCTTAGCTTAGTAATGTAATTATTCTCTAATTTACTTATCTGTTTTACAATAATTTAATATTGTTTAACTAAAACATATCTCATCGTTTCTCTGAAATTTTTATGTTGTAGCTAAATTAAGTGTATAAGTATATAATGTCTAGTTCTGCGACCAGGGCTGAATCACCGACGCCGGGAGTACGCTACCCCTAACCGGAAATTTTGTCGAATCTCTGCTTAACTATAGTTATCGCATCACAGGCGTACCCACTATAGAGCTGGGCCCTTGCCCTTAATTATAATTTCTTATCAAGGATTCATCTTACTAGAGGTGGTCTTGATTCTTTAAACGTCAAGGAACAACTGCCTTTACCTGCTTTCAGCAAAGTCCTCGAAGAGTTTTGTTATCAATTATTGTATTGCCAAAGACAGTTTTGTTATGCCCGTGCCGCCTATATCTAGGACACAGGTAATCTAATTTAACAAACATTTTCTGTCAACACTGCATTTTAAAAACTATTTTTGTCTATATGCTATAAAATTTGGACTGAACTACTTTTAATTGTTTAGATAAAGGATTTATAAATATTATATAGATATTGTAATAGTCGAATGAAAGTATATTTTGAAAAGAATTATTAAATGTTAAAATTATTATTGATTATAAATTGGAAACTAATACTGATTATAAATTTGGAAATCTTATATTTGGCAGTATGTTACTAGATTGGCAAACATCATATGTCTAGTGATGAACACATATCATATTATAAAAGAGGTATCTGTTTTTTATGTACTGGGTGTCCCAATAAGAATGGCTCTCGGCTATTGTAGAAATGTCGCTAAAATTTGAATAGTTTGAGTTTATATTACAAAAGTAAGAAGAAGAATTTTTAGGGTTATTAATAAGATTTTAATGTGTATTACGTTGTAGTTACATATCTTTAAATATATGTAAATTTTAAGCATTTTCCTTTGAATATAGATTACTACGGTTTTACTGAAAGGCTTTTAACAATTTTGAACTCCTTAAAATTGACTTTCCCTATCCTATCAATAAAGATTTCTTTAATTAAGGAAGTTAAAATGGAAAAATATAAAAACAAGTAGAATTATCATCTGCCTAGTTGGAGCGATGTAGCCGAAATAAGTCGCGAAGATTAAAAAATTACTAGAAAATATTCTTGGCAACATCGACGAAAAAAAAGAAAAAGAATCGTCAAAAATCAAACCACCAACCTATTCCCATCTCTTCCTGTCGAAGATACTAATGAAAACATTTATTGTATTTTTCTTTATTAATTAGTTAGTTAATTGGTTAATGAATGAAACATTGAATAATCATTAAAAATTAAGTTTCTTTTCCAATAAAAAAATTAAATTATTGTTAAGCGCCAAGTTATTAGAAAAAAGCATTAAAAATACAACAATCAGAAACAATATTAAATGAGATAAATAAAACATTTTTAAATTATAAACATTAATAAAAATAAAAATCAGAAATGTAAGTATCCTAAAATAAAAATGGACATAAACTGAAATAAATATGATAGGTATGATGAAAAATCTCGGAATCTTATACCCTGATTGTTCTTAATATTAAGTTCCACAACATGTTGGTTATAGCAACCGATATTTACATGATCTGATATTAGGTAGCGAAAAAGTTTGGCAACAAGGTATTTTCTTTGTATAATTATGAAATTGTAGGGCATATCAAATTTATGTGACAAAGAGCTTATTTTTTCTTCTTTTCAAAAATACTAAAAAAGTACCAGATTACTAATGTTCTATTATTCTACTATTATTTTTTACTATTCTTGGTTCGCCATTGGTAGCTAGTTAATCTGAAACTAAAAACAGCGGTAGACTCTGAAAAAATGCCAAAAAAGATTGTGTATACAATAAAGTGACAGATTATATTTAGACTTAATTGTATTTGATATCTACAGTTTAAAAGTAAATTAAGAATAATTGCAAATTTATCAGAAAGAGAACGAATCGACATACTAATTTCCATTGGATATGGTGGAAGAAAACGTACCTATGAAGAAGTAAGAGTCACCTGTTCAACGATTTAAATCCTCAAATACCTCCTATAAGTAGATCTACGGTTTCGAGAATAACGAATAAATTTAATGAAAATAAATTATTTATTTCAGGTACACTTTGATGTTAGAGTATATTGAGCGATTTTGCACCGGTAAGCATACTGTAATAAAGCATTTTTTTAAGTGTATCAGATTTGGTATCTGTATGTTTATTTTTCGATAAAAATTTTAAGTGGTTCATTAAAATACCCATCTGGTACGACTCTGGTGATTTTTAATAATTTTGTTTCATTTTGATTTTGAATTTAATGCGTAAGCAGTAATTTGAATTAAGTAAAGTATTTTCAATTTTGGGGGATAGTACAGGATAAAAGAACAAGTAAACTGTGAAAAGTTCTTCTCTGATTACGACCCTTGTAGTGAATCCTGATTAGTGAAAATGTGAATTTGTTATATTTAGTGAAATCCGAAACAGTCTACTACTACATAAAACCGAACAAGTTGTTCCCATAAACGAAATCATACCACAACACCAATTCGTATTTAGACGTGAATACTCTACAGTCCAACAATGTCACAGAATAGTAAACATAATTAAAACGATTTTCGAAGAAAAATGTTTTGTGCTGGAGTATTCCTCGACATACAACAGGCATTTGACAGAGTATGGCATAAAGGTCTGCTCTACAAACGAAATTGCACCTAACAGAACAACTATACTTCATACTAAAATCGTACCTCACAGACCGCTATTTGCAAGTCAAAATTGAAGACAGGTACTCGAATTACCACATCATACAATCTGGTGTACATCAAGATAGCGGTATCGACCCATTCCTGTATCTGATATTTACAGCAAAAGTTCCAACCAGAAGTGATACCTCCTTAGCAACTTTTGCCCATGATACGGGAATGATGGCTGTAGATATTGACCCTACTGTAGCACAAAATGTACAGAATCACTTAAACCAATTACAAAACTGGCGTAATCCATGGAAGATCAACGTTAATGCCAGCAAATCAGTACAAATTACATTGACTACTAGAAAATCTGCTTGTCCACAAGTTTCTATTAACAATACCCTATAAAACCAGTTGTCAAATACTTGGAATTCAATCTTGATGAAAAACTCACATGGAAAACACACATTAAAACTAAGAGAAAACAACTAAATGTTAAACTAAAAAATATGCACTGGCTATTTAAAAAAAGGTATCAGTTATCTCTTAAAAATAAAGTGCTTCTGTACAAAGCTATACTCATACCAGTTTGGTCATACGAAATAGAATTATGGGGCTGCAGTAAAGCTGCTAATACGAAAATACTCTAAACATTCCAAAATACTTCGTATGATAAGTAAGACTTCATGGTATATCTCAAACCAAACACTTCACGATGATCTGAACTTCCCACTAATCAAAGACGTAATAAAGGCTCATTCAGTAAGAAATAAAAATCGCCTGACCACAACAACGAGTTGATAAATAATTTATTTATCAAACCACTTGCCGAAAGAAGATTAAAGTGACTATGGCCAGAAGAGATCTTAAAATATTTATTATCGTCGCGTGACGATTTGGGCTATATAGGTTCTTGTGACGGTTTGGCATATGGCGAATTGGGAATAAACGTATTCCTCATCCTACAATTTAATAATAATAAAAAAATTCATTCGTTTCAAAAATATTCAAAATACAATTATTTTTTATTTTAATAAGGGCTAGTTAGTGGTCCCCAATCTGAAAAAATCATACATACCGGAATAAGATGACCAAGAATATCTTTGAAAATTTTAAAAGGTGGTGAAATAGTAGCCACTACATGCAAGTTTAATTTCCAAAGATCATGAATATATGCCTTTATGCATTCGGCTAGGATAACACTTTGATCAATTTGTTTATATATTAGAAGTCCTCCAATTGGCTGGAAAGCATCATTTGCAATAAATCTTATACAAAAAAGGATGATATGGCTCGGTGAATCATGACTTCTTGAATGGGTTGGATTTATTTTGTATAGGTCATATTCGTTCATACTCAGCAACACATTTCTTTGAGATGGCATGAGCATTAATATTTGATCAGTCAATATTGAATACGTTGAGTAATGTAGTAAAAATGGTCTATATTGTTCTAAAACAAAAAAAGTCATTGAATAAAAAAACCATTAATAAATGTGATAATCATCACCATATTAGTTAATTATTTCAATCACAAATGAAAATCAGTTTACATATACAGGATAATAATTCTTTGACAGTTCCAATTAAACATTTTAGAAAAACTCGACATATCTAAAATATGAAAACTTGAGGTATGACGTTTTCGAATATGCCCAATTGATTTAAAATATTTAGAACATCCAATTATTTCCAGTAATACCGAAAGTTGACTGTAACTTTCTTATTTCAAACAAAAAAAAATATGACCATTTTTTTTATAAAAAGTGTCCAATTTGTTAGCCTGTATGTTTATAATTAATGAAAATATACTCTCTTTTTATCATACCAATTTTTTTTAGTATTGTGTATTTTGAATAAATTTTGAATAGTGATTATTATTGTACCGCGTGATTCAAAGCATATAGATTTCTCGAATTTTCTTAAAGAGATCGCTCTGTATATTATAGCTTTTTTTTAAAACACTCTTAGTGTTCTTTAAGTTTTGTTAATTACTCTCTACACCTATATCTAAACATTATTGAAATGTTAGCTTTAACAAATTAATTTAGAATTTGTATTTTAGTTGCATTAAATTGTCAAAAGAAAACAAAAAAACAATTATTATATATATACAGAGAACCAAAAGTCTGGAAACGGTCAATTATTTCGTAAATTGCAAGTCCGAATTCTACAAAATTTGGGATAAGTCTATTTTGGGATACGGAGATTCCAGATTTGACATTTGGAATGTTGCTAGATTTGCTGTTTCTCTGATATTATTAGTCACTTTGGTTTTTAAATACATCACCCTGTATATTCAGTCATTTTTGGAATCTTCTCTTCAATACGAGTTCAATAATATACCATACAGTTTTGGAATCAATTTATAGTCTGGTCTGAATTTATATAATAAAATTTCTGATATTATGGTTTTACAAGACATGAGGGTGTTTTTGAATTTAGAATTGAACTTATATTATTATTATATTATATTAATAACCCATAATTTTCTCTATTGAGTAATCTTGAATAAAATCCGTTATTTTTTTGACATAGTGATCTAGAGGTCAAAATGACAGTTTCCTTTATCTGCTTTTGTGACTATTAAATTATATTACTTTTTGTTAATTCGTAAAAGTAATGGTACTAAGATGGCCGGCTAACATATTTCAGAGTTTTATATATTTTATCCTAATTTTAACTAATTTTTAATATGTTTTTGTTCGTCTCTTACGACTGCTCTAATTCATGTTATTTTATTATGCAATTTCATCTTTTCGGCATGTATTCTTTGTGATTAAACCAAATAGTTTGGTGTTTATTTTACAACATCGGTAAGTTTTTTTCTTAAATTATATCCTACTTAACTAATTAATACTATATTTACAAAACTAAGGTACTAAAAACTAAAATCTACTAATAAGATAATCCCTATCAACTACATAAATAAAATAAATCTAAAAATAACAGTCAACATAAAAAACAAAAAAATCTTTATCTTACATTAAAAATAACCCTTTACCTACAAATCTATATACAAACTAACTATTTTACACCAAACTATTTGTCATTTTTATTTTTAACTAGAGAAATTTATATTTTGAACCTGAAGATGTGGTCCATTTAGCCACGAAACCGGTAGTTTTATCGTTGTTTTTTATAAAAAAATAAATGCTCCCAATTTTCCTTTCATTAATGTAAACTCACATATGGCAACAACAACCCACTTGAAACAAGAATATCAAAAATATAGACGACACATGTACTTTATAGTAAAATAGCTTATTTTATTGAGAAAACAGTCTGTCAATAGTTTAGAATCAAAATTCAATCATTCAATATACAAAGATAACCTGCCAATTGAAAGATAGGATATGCAAAGAGTCTTAAATGTATACTAAAATATTCGGCTCTAGTGCCACACGACCATTTTTATTAGCAATAGTAATTCGAATTTTAATCAATTATTTAAAAAATTAATTCGTTTTATGAGAGAAATAAAACATATCAAATTTTATTATGAAAACTATAAACTTTACAGAAAGTAGTTTAAATCAAGTATTTTTTTTCTTAATAACTTTATGCAAGCTGACAGCTCTTCACTCTGGTAGTTCATTGTACTATCCCAGATAAAATGTTCCACCCTCTCCAATTCTGTAGAGCTTTGTATGAGGCAGTATAGGCAGACAGGGTGCATGTGGAAAATTTAATGGGGCTACTTTTGGTTCCCCTAAAAATTGTTGTCTGTTGTGGTCCAATGCACAAGGGTATTCATGGCACTGTCTCGATTTTTCTGAAACTGAAGCATTCATTGTACTGCTCCACGATATGCACGTGACCTTTAACTGCAGTATTTCCACTGAGAAAACATCTAATTGAACATAGCTGTTGTCTATTTAGTGTACGTAATATTTCAGCTTTGTTCTCACTAGTTTAGGGCTCTGCTATGAAAATTGTTTCCAGTATTCGACATGCTTGTTCTATACCCATTTTTGATTGCAGAGTGTAGTTATAGTAGCGGTTCCTCTTTAAGCATGAATACTACAGTGCATTGGCATCCATCCCAGCTTTAAGTTGAATTCTTCACGCTATTACATAAACATTTTGAACGATACCTTAAGGCTACTTATAACCATGACTTTGAATTAGTATGATATTTCTATTTGTGTAGGACCTTAAGTTGTTAATAATGCCGCGTACTATTGAGAGAAAAAAGCATCCTAGAATAAGTCTATATTAGAATATGACCTTGGTTTATTTGTCTCTTCCTCCTTAACATAAAGACCTCTTCAGAGTATCTTGACCATTTGGTTTTTTCTAATTACACTCTACAGTCTGGACAAAGATTCCTCTTAATAGCTAAATGCTATAGATTTCTTTATTATTTCTTTTACTTTCAGACATCTTAGCCTTGCAAATGATGCACAGTAGCACAGCACGTATGCCTTAGTGTCCTCTTCTTCCTGGCAGAACCCACATGTGAATTCTTCTGGCCCGCCTATGGTATTCATGTATTTGTTTAATTTTAAGTGCCCTGTCAAAAGGCTGGTTATTATTTTAACTACCCTTATATTGTGACTTAGAAGATCTTTCTTTATTTTCGGCGATGAACTTTTTCGTCTTTCTCTGTTGTAGTGAGTTTACGCACTACTCGTGAGATGTATTTTGCAGCTATTGGTTAAGGCAAACCCGTGTAGTTGCTTTAATATTGCCGCAAAAATATTTCCGCCTCCTTGGTCTTTTCTCAACTCCTCATATAGCTTTGTGTATTTTTCCGCACGCAAGATGTCCTATAAGCAGCCTGTTAGTGACGGTGTTGAACAAACGTACGTCACGATTAAGGTTTACCAGAGTCTCTAAGGTTCCTGTCAAGAGTTTTTACAGTAAAACTTTAAGCGTTTTAACAATCCGTTATATTAAGGTCATTTCGATTTTCCTTTCTCATACAAAGTCATAAACTTACACTCCGATCCGTTATCTGCGTTGCCTTGAGGTACAAATAAAGCTTTTATATGAAACTTATAGAGCCAAGCTCTGCATTTAACATTATTTTTGAGATCATATTAAAGTTTTTTTTAAATTGAAGATCCTAATTTATAATAATGAATACACAGCGTGTTCTATTTAAAAATATTAGGGTGTCACAAAAGTTTATTTCCTATTTCTAATATGAAAAGAGTACACAATTAATTACTGTTTAAGATATAATTTATTTATATACAATATTTACTGTTTAAGATATTATTTATTTTGTTATATAATATAAGAACCCTTTTGCTCTAATAACTTCTTCCGTCACTCAAGAAGCCTCATTATGCCTTATTTCCAAAATTGTTGTGTTTTGGAAAACAGAAAGAAGTAATAAACTGGCAGTTTCCTTGCTATGGCAGCTTTCAATTGATCCAGTTGATCACAGTATGTCGTAGAATTTATCATTTCACCTTGAGGAAGGAGCTCGTAGAAAATTACGCGTTTCCAATCCCACCAAATGGACAAAAAACTTTTTTGAATGTAGTCCCGGCTTTGGGACAGTTGAAGGCCTATTATCCTTACACCAAGTGTGTTTTCTATGCACATTTTCATATAAAATCCAAGTTTCATCTCCAGTGACAAGCCTCTTTAAAAACGGATCCTTTTTATATCGCTGGAGAAGCAAATCGCACGTAGAAATGCGATTTATAAGGCTGGTCTCCGTCAGTAAGTGCGGAACCCAAATTTCGTTGCGATTAACATATCCCATCTTGGTTAAGTGAATATGCACTGTTGTTTTGGGAATCCTAGTAACATTTACAATTTCCCGCACGCTAAAGCATGGCCTTTATCAGGTCCGTAACCGTCGATTTTGGGCGGCCGCTGCAATCTTCATGTTCCAGATTAAAATCCCCTCTCCAAATCTTTTAAACCAATTCCGAACGGTTGCAATAGTTATAGCATCATCCCCGTACACGATACAAATCTCATAGAGAGTATTCTTTACATTGTTACCTGTTTTGAAAAAATGAAGCGTAACATGCCGTAAATATCACGTTTCGCTACCAATGTTTAACGCTGTGGATAAAAGTCTTAAAAGAGACTGTGGCACAAACGAAACGTACTGTAAAAGAACACTGGGACGACTGAAACCGATGCTATAGACGGCTAAATGACTGTATTGTTAAGCGGATTATTGAATCTTTTGGCTTACATTTTCTCAGCATTTATCGATTGGGGAAAAAATCCTATTTTTATCCCATATCTTTCCCAACTTTGGAAGATCTTTTTTAGTTTTAAGCAATCACTTGGATTATACTATACCTTAAAGACGGCTAAGGCACATTCTCATTTTTGTGTATTCTTTGTAATTGCTTAAAAAAAATTAAATTTTTATTATATTCATTTATTGATTTTGAGTTTTATTTTGATGAATCCACTATTCCACATTAGAGAGTTATGGATAGATAATCTTCTTCACCTAAATAAATTTGCTCAAGAATTGCTACGAAGACACGGTTGACAAATAATTCATAAAATAGAGCTCTAACGCCTCAGCCTCAGCAAACAAACAAAAATCCAACCAAAATCCTTCCTAATGATGTAATACTCGTAATCACCGATAACAACTATTGATTACGAAGTGAAGAAAAATACCGGAAAATATTATCCCACATCTAGTGAAAACCAAAAACAACTTTTCTAGAATTTCCGGTATTAAACGCCGTTACCAAACTGATCAACACGCCCTCAACCGCACTGCCCTTAGAATGGGCCGGCGCAAGACAACCTCTACTCAAATTCCGACGCCAGACTAATAGCTCAACCAATCACATTACACCGGCCAAACAAAATACTCTACAAAATAAAACGATGACTTTTAGAACATACTCATGGCTCTAAGGGATGGATTTAAGAGTTTAACAACCCTTCGATGTAAAGTTTTTCAAAGAAAAAATACAAATATAATTCCCTTATTATTTAAGAACTTTAAGAAAAGGCATGTAGTTCATTTAGCGTAAAATTCACACGTTACATATTTAGAACAATAAATCGAGAGATATGTATCAAGTGTTATTAACAAGGTATTACGAGATATTGAGTAAGTATTATTGAAACAATGGTAGCGACACATCGTACTGATCATTGTTTAGTACTTTAGTAGTTTTCATGAAATTGACTTTCGCGATTAGGAGGCAATTTAGCGCTAGATATTTCAAAATTACGTTTTCTGTCGACACGAGATTGAAGTTTTAAATTAACCGTTAACACTGGGAAATTTTTCGTATTTAACGAAGACAACGATAATACTGACGATGAGGGATTTTCTGCCACTCTATAGGTGGATTGAACCGATTCTGGCTGATTAAGACGATTTAAAAGAAAGTGTTTTCGTTAAAACGATTTAAGGTAGCGTTACGTACCGGGTCGGTTGAGTTCGCAGTGGAATAACTGCCAGGATTTTTTGTTAATACATTGACAAGTAAAACTGAGTGATGTGATCAGCTAGAAAAAAAACTACAACAATATTTAGATGGAGGACATTCTATGGTCTTATCATTAGATAGTTTTGACAATTTTTTTTTCTCCAGTAGCGTCCTTGCTTGATACAATAGTATATGAAAATTTCTGGAATTAGGACAGCACAAAATGACGTTTTTATATGGGTAACAACGTTTCGATCATTTATTTGATCTTCTTCAGGCTTCCAAAAATAACATCCGCGCTAAAAATAATTTAAAACGTATATGATTTATGACACATAGAAGAAAGTATCCTCAATCTTTTTATATATATTTAAGAACACTTAGGCGTTGCAAACAATACGTAAGAAATAGATTGACGGTACTTCTTCGCAAGGAAACTAAATTTTTTGAAGTTGCGAATTGTTCCTCGAATGCTTTTTATTATTAAAGTTACAAGTGAATCAGTAACCGATTTAAGCGAAATGGCGAATTGTTTCAACTTACTGCCGTACATTTTGAAATGGTTATTTGATCGATAAGCTCATTGATCAGAGAGTTTTTTATTAGAATATCCGTTATGAAGTAAGTCAAGATCGATTTGAAAGCTTGCTTTAGTCATTGACAGAGTTTCAATGAACTTTGCTGGTTTTCCAACTAATAGTTGTTAAATAAAAAAAATTGAGTACTGGATTGATCATTTTCATTCTCAATGACTAAACAAGTGAATAGACTCATAAACGATTCAAATTCTATGTAATTACCATCAAAAGTTGGTATTTCAATCGAAGGAAGTTTAATATTATTAGTAGGTTGTGTCCTAAGTGGAGTATTTTCTGGAGAAGTAACATTCTGAGGTTCTAAATTGTCTAGAGCTTCTTATAATCTCGACATCTGATCAATGTAAAGTTCATCTTGAGCTTTTCGAATCGTTAGTGGGTTATTTTCTGGTTATCCAGTTATTTGACATTTTGTTAAGATGTGAACATCCATTAAATCGATCATAAAGAGATTTTCATTTGTTTATGCCAGAATTTATTCTTACTTAGCTTATTCATGTTTTAGATTTGGATTTTTCTCGAGATATTAGCCAATAAAATTAAGTATTAAAAATAAAGCAAAAATGCAAAATTTTATTTGGAAAATTCACTGTTGATTGAATTTTCGGTAGATTCACAAACACTCACACACAGGGTGGCAAATTTTCGCTCTTGGAATATTTTCTCCAATAAACATGCTTATTTCATTGAATTCCAATTCATGGAAGCGTCGATAGTTATGCCAATCGGTTATTGGAGTCTTTTTTTTAATTAATTTACATTTGTTAACAATCTTCATTTTACAAATAGTATGAAATTTTCAAACCATATGTTATCATCATTACTTGTTAGACTGTATTTTTTAATGAATTCAGTCACAGTACCTTTTGTCGTGAATATATTTTCTGTTTTTTATTGCGATGTTGTTTTCTCTTCTTTTACGGAGTGTTCAAAATATTCGAATCTTTTATCAGCACATTTTAACTATAATAACGTGCTTATTTTAAAAGGTACACCCTGCATTTTATTAGTGTATCATGCAGCAAATTTATTTAGCTTTCAGACTGTATTCCTATACCTACCTCTTCATCTTTTGAAGTTATTGTAAGTACTTTTAGTTTTTACATTTTTAATAAATTATAAAATAAAATAGTAAATGATAATAGTGTGCTGCTATCGTTTTACATTTAGTCATCTTACTAAATAATTTTAGGATTTATAATCAATTAATAATTTTCAATGTTACCATGGTTTATTCCCTGCAAGAAAGAATTAATATGGTTTTAACCATTGGTGAATATCACAGAAATATTATTATAGCGTTTGTCCATAGAGCATTTGAGAGGTCGTGTCAAATATTTCGTGCTACAATGTAGCTTTTCTAAAAAAACGAAAATTCAAGCGTGTTATTAGGTTCCGTAGCTCATAATCAATATGCCAGTACTAGACAAATTGCAAGAGAAACAGATACTTGTCAGTCTATTATGTCCAGAATCTTAAGTAAACATTAGTACCACTCTTATCATATTAAACTGCATCAAAAGTTGAACAGCACGGATTTTCAAAAACGAATTGATTTTGACTTAGGGGCTCTTGAAAAAGTTAGTGAAGACCTTTTTTTTTAAAATATGTTATATACTGATGAATTAAAATTTCACAAAATGGTCTGGTAAATCGCCACAATTTTCATTATTTTGAAGCTGAAAAAAAGATATTTATTTAATACCATTGATTACGACAATTTGTGTAGTGTTAATGTGTATGGTAATCAGGTAATTGGTCCTTATTTTTTAGACATTAATTTAAATGGTCCAATATTCTTAACATGTTTAGAAAAAGACTATTAGGAACTTTTACAAAACATTCCTATTGATAATAAAAAAATGTGGTTGCAATTAGATGGCGCTCCTGGACATTTTGCGATAATTGAGAAAAATTATTTATACTAAAAGTTCCCTAATAAGTGGTTCTGGCGAAGTGGACCGACCAGTTGCTAGGTAAAGTTAAGTATACGGAACTCCAATACTATCGAGTTCTATGTAAAATAAGCAGGTTATTATAGTTTGAATGTGCTAATAAGAGAACCGATTATTTTGAACATCGTGTAAAAAATGTTATAGTAAATTTCTGCATAAATAGGAGGAATAGTTTATTATTTAAGCTTAAGAGCAAATGTGTCCCGAATACTTAGATTGGAAATATTTAATTTTTTCTAAAATCTTCAATTTTCAGAAAAATTGAAATAAATAAAAACACTCTATATTTAGGTACAGGGAACCTAACTGGAAAAAATATAAATTTGATACATCACTCTCTTTTGGGGGACATCGTATATTTTAAAATGTAGACCTTGTACAATTACATATGTAGATCCGCTGCAACCGAAATCGGGCTATATATGCCGTTTAGCCATATTCCGCAGCGTCCGTCGTGACTCACTCTGTATCCACTACTACGCTCCAAAAATATTCGTACACGACAAATGAAATTTTGAATAGTTTGGAACACCCCAAACCGTTATTAATTTCCCACTTCTTTTTCATATCTTTTTTACAACATACGATACGATGAGAAATGAATAAAAATCTATTCTAGGTACAGGAATAAACGACAAACCATTCATGTATTGTACTCATTATAATTTATGAATACTATAATGATACGTTCTACAGTTTCGACCTTTTTCACATTGACTTTCAAAATGACTATAAGAATAATACCTGTGTCACAAGTACAAACCAATTTTCCTTAACCTGACTTTTCTATAAGATTTCCATTGCATTTTACAAAATTTAACTTTACCTTTAATGCTATATATCTGCTTCGCTCGCTCTCACATGGGAACGTTTTCCACTTTGGTTATATTCCAAAATTAAAGAAATAATAATGATATTTTTTTTAAATAAATATTTACAGCGTTTTGTCAACAAAAATGTGTTGGGAATAATTTTTACAAATAAAAAATACTATCAAAAGTAATCTCTTGAAATTTCAGGACTATTACTTTGAATAAATTGCATCATTTTTTTAACCCTCTTTGTAGTTGGGTACAGCCTGGCCGAAATGGGCTGAGAGCATCGACTTTTATTTTTCAATAGGCATATAAGATTCAGTGTATAAATTTACATGACACTTTAAATGATAAATCTGTTTTCAATAAAAAATTATTTGTCAAATAACGAAATCCGGCGGAAACGAACACCACCCCTTTCCCCGCACTTGAGTGGATTATGGGAATCTTCCATAAAATCTTATAAATATCATTTAGTACGAATAATAGCAAACCAGTCTTTCACCTTTGAAGAGTTTTCTACCATTCTCGCTAGAATCGAGGCTATTCTCAACTCCCAACCCATACACCCCCTCTCGGCAGACCCTTTAGATTTGACTCCATTACCACCAGACTTTGAAAGGAACCCCCCTAACTGCATACCCTGATAAAAATGTAGTAAACATTGCCACTAATCGATTAAAATTTTGGCAACAATGTGCAAAGATGCAACAATTTTTTGGAAATCATGGAAAATCGATTATTTCAATCGATTGCAGGATCGTCCAAAGTGGTTATTTCCCAGCACTAATTTAAAAATAAATGACATGGTTTTGTTGAGAGACAAAGATATACCCCTTTAAAGGCCATTAGCATGAATTATTGAAATTTTTCCTGGTGCAAATAAAAAAGTGAGAGTACAAAGGTAAAAACGACTAATGGAGAATATACTCCTTCAATAGCAAAGATTTGCCCTTTGCCTCATTCAAATTAACTCATCTCGTTTCGGCATTATAACTTCTCAAGCTATCCTTTGAACTTCTTCTTTTGTCTCATATCCTATGACTACTGTGGATGTTAAAAGGCGATAGATCAATAGAACTTAGGAATTAGATTTAAATTTTATTAAGTGCACGTTTCTTTTCAAATGAAATTAGGTTCATAGTAGATTTCTAGTATTACTTTCAGTAGGTCTCTAATAACCTTCCCTACCCCTCCCCTCCCCCGAAAGTTGCGAAACTCAACACTCTTAGACCTGTCCTGTTTCATTTTTTCTTTTAATACGCAATTTCCTGTGCGCCATTCTCCCTCTCTCTCTCTCTATAATTCTTCAATTTACTCGTATTTTATAAAATAGTCACCATCGAAGGAGATTTATTACCCTCGTGGTTTGACTAAAGAAGTCTTGCTTGTGGTAAAGCTGCTAAAAAGTGAGAAAGTAGCTGGTTGTGATGAAATAACCACAGAAATGTTAATAAATATGGAAGTCTTGGCAAAATTGTTAATATGAAGAGAGCAGAAAATTCCAAATTATAGAGAAAGACTTATAAGTATACTGTAAGTTTCATGAGAAAGCCTTAAAAAATTATAAAAACATTGACGCCATTACAATACCAAAATGTATTTCACTGATGACTTGGTAATTTTTGCGTAAAATGAAAAAGATATACAATTTAATATGGAGCTATAGGACATCGTGTTACAGCACAGAAACCTAAAAATAAATATTGATAAGACAAAAATGCTGGTTTCTTGAGGATATAACAACACAAATACCTCGATAAAACTGAATGAAAAAGAAATTGAAGAAAGGGATACATTTAAATATTTAGGAATAAAATTACAAAAAATTGGACGAAGTGAAACAGAATTAAAGTCTGATAGTAAATACAACAAAAAGATTCTAGGCGCTGAAGAATGCTTTCATAAGGAAAAAGAAATATCGAAGAAAAAAAAATTAACATAAGGAAAATGTCGGAAATAAAACTTTTACTCTCACATTCTATAAAATTTTATTCTTCGTTTCGTTTCGTGGCAAAATGGGCCACAGCATCAGGTTCAAATCACAAAAAAATTCTGCAATCAAAAACAACAAATAGTTTGGTGTAAAGTAGATAGTTTATATGTAAGATTTGTAGGTAAGGGTTATTTTAATGTAGGATAAAAAATTTATTTTTTATGTTGAAACAAATTTTTTATATACTTTAATTTAATTTTTGTAGTTGATAGGAGTTATCTTAGTAATAGAACTTAGTAGTTTATAGTACATTAGTTTTATAAATATAGTATTAATTAGTTAAGTAGGAAATTTGGAGTCAAAAATGATGTATTTGGAAAAGAGTTGGCGGTAACTGAACAGAACGTGTCAAGCAAAATCCAATAAAAATTTATAAAAAAACGCTAGGGACAAGGAAGTGGCATAATTCATGACAAAATTGGGTTTAACATTAAATGGCGCAGATAGTGGCGAAAGACAAGAATATACAAATAGCTTACACTAAATAATTTCATATTTTCATTTATATAGATAAAAAAAAGTTCTTACCATTTATTGTCTCTCCGCAAATATTTTTTAAGTATTTAGCAGCTTTTTTGGATTTTCCCATTGTATCTTAAATGTGTGAATACCGTTCCAATACCAGTATGAGAAATTCTGACCATAAAATTTTATTCACCTATTGAAGAAGAATTTTAATAACATTTTTCGCCCACATTAGCACAAATAAGAAAACCTCACAAATTTATAACGGAATTATAAAAATGTGTAGGTTATGTTATGAACCATAGAACACAGATAAGACGAATTTAAAATTATTTCGATTATAAGAGGGGCCTTGAATACTAGTAACATAAATTCTATTGGCAACACTGAAATTATGCTTTATTTTGTGGATACCAAACTCGAATTTGCAATAAATTTATGTTATAATATTCGTCATGTTTGATTACCGTACCTAAGAGATGAGCTTTTTTGTTGTAAAATTAAAGTCTGGTAAGAAAGATATTCACATTCTCATTCTCATTTTTGACAAGTTGACAAGTTGTTTTCACAAAATGGTACCAAAAAAGCTACTCCTAAGTTGAGTATGATAAATTGATTCTAAAAATATGAAATGTCAAATATTTTTATTTTTTGAGATTTGTAACCACAAAAAAAAGTTAATTCAACCTAGTGGCACAGGTAGAAGGTACCTAAAACCGCCATATGTGGTTATTGCTCTGCGTTGGGACTTGTAGAGAATTCAAACAAAATATTATGCAATTACCCTTGATTTCACGCAAATTGACTTCATTCACATTCATAGAATGTAAAATATTTTGGTAAATAAAAGTGTTTGCTTGTCAAACTGTCAAAAATGAGAAGATGAATATCTTTCTTACCAGACTTTAATTTTACAACTAAAAAGCTCATCTCTTAGGTACAATAATAAGGAATAAAACATGACTAATATTATAACATAAATTTATAGCAAATTCGAATTTTGTATCCAGAAATATCGTATAATTTCAGTGTAGCTAACAGAACTTATGTTACTAGTATTCAAGGGCCCTCTAAACTAGTTCCGATCGACTTTTCTTGAAATTGAGTAAACTCTTTGATTCCGTTATAAAAATCCCCGGAAACTAATAGTTCATATTATTTTGTTTCATACCCTATATATGGGTTTTTTATAAATATTAAATATTGAGTATAGCAATCGAAAAAATCGACATTTACATTTTAAGCCGCTACTTGATTGGTGGTAGATTGATAATGTGGTAGAAAAAAATCCTGTGTGTCTAGATAATACAGTGTTGCCAGATCTCCCGTTTTAACGACAGATCTACCAGTTTGAGACAACCTAATAATTTTTTCCAGGCATAACTTTTTGCCATTGGTACAGTGTTACCAGAAAGTGCTATTTCTTTATTATTGCACCAATTGAATATAGAGCGAGCCAAAACGCGAACACATGATTTTGTCAATTTCTTCAAATGAATCACCATGTATTTTATTTTAAAAAGTGAAAATACACTTTACCTTCTTTCAATTGTATTAAGCACTCCCTATAGCTAAAATTTATTAACAGAAAAATATTTTTTTTTTATTTCTATTATAACGAGTTAGCCGTGAACAAATAAAAGTGTAACAAGTTATAAAAAATTCAAAAAACATCGGTTATTAGGACAAAATTCTTATAAAATTAATTTCATAATAAATGTTCAAAATGTCCACCGAAAACATCAATACATCTTTGAAGTCGATCTTCAAATTTTTGACTGACATTTCTACATTAATACTCTGGAATGCTTCTCATATTCTATTCTTCAAATCATCTTGTGGGGTTGGAGGTATTTGAAGTCAATTTTACTTAACTCTGATGAATGAGCTGGCCATGCAATGGGTCCTCCTCTTCCCACCCATCTTCCAGGAAAATGGGTATTAAGATGATAATGAATTAATTTAGTGTGCTGTACCGGAGCTCCATCGTGTAAGAACCACATTCTTTGACAAATGTTAAGAGGAACATTTGCCAACAGTAATGGTAAATGATTTTCTAAAAAGTCCAAATAAACCTGACTATTCACTGTTCCATCGAAACAATGTGGTCCAATTACGTGATCTCCAACTATACCACCTCAAACATTCAAAGACCGCCTAGTTTGACGACAAGTTGCTATAAGATGGGGATTACTTGTCGAATAATGCAAATTATGTCTATTCTCAGTTCCATTTTTCTGGGATAGTCATCTACGAGTAACTCTTGATGCAACTGGATATGGTATGGTAAAACATATTTTTGGAATCGTCTTGAAATTTGCAATCTAAAAAAATAACATTTACAGGGTGTGCCATTTAAAAAAATTGTCCATGACATCGTTACTCACAAATGGTTTACTCAGGATTTTTCCTCGCAATTGTTTGTTTAGCTTAAAATTAATTTATTCCATACTTATGTACACACTGTATTTAAATGTTTCTTAAATTAAATAATGTTATTTAACCTATTTTTTTGGTTAGTTGACAGTATGACATTGACAACAATGACAACTGACTTTTAGGCATATATTAGCCATGGCAGCTATCAAATACAAAAATTCCCAAATTTCATTCTGTGAACTAAAACATCACGTCCCAGAATAGGAATACACGGCGTTAGATGACGTCATAGACAGCTACCGTTTTTAATTCTATATCTATTGTGTTCCGTACATCAAATCTACCGCTCTACTCATTTTGAATCAGGCAGCTTGACAACATGTCCTTCATATCGTTTGTAGCTATTCATAAAAATTACTGTTGTTCCTCATAAGTCAGAGGCTGAAAATAATGAAGGTTTAGAAAGATATTTTTAATATCGAACTATCAACCGTCTATTTAGGGTTTTTTAAGAATTTGTTTTACTTCAAATACTATAATTTAATTTTTTGTATTTCTATAAGGAATATATTTTTGAAATACCTTCTAATATGTCTGAAAAACAGCTATCTGCGATCGAAGCAGAATTATATGATAGACAAATACGTTTATGGGGAATAGAATCTCAGGAAAAGTGAGTACATTATGGCAAAACAGGGTATTGAAACAGATTACATTGCCTTATATATTTTTTAAAATCAAACCACATTGTTAAAAACAATGACATGTTTTTATAAATGCAAGTGAATTGTTTGTTATCTAGGTATCTAGTTTGTTAAATCTAAACTATATTTTTACATTGTAGATTAAGAGCAGCAGATGTTCTGCTAATTAATATTCCTGCTTTAGGATCAGAAATTGCCAAAAATATACTTCTCTCTGGAATTAATTCACTAACAATATTGGATGATGGAGTAGTATCTGAAGAAGAGCAACAAAAAAATTTCCTCTTAAGTAAAGACAGCAATGGAAAAAAGGTATGTAAAGTTGTATAAATCCACCAAGGCACATTTAATTGAACTGTTTGAACCAGAAAACAATAGAAAAAATATTCTAATTTTTACTTATTTTTAATAACAACTGAGTTAGGGGTAAAATTATACTCTAAAGCACTGTAGCCTTAATTATGATTAAGGGTTGACATCACCTATCATTACTGGATCTATCACTCTTTGTGCTTCCAATGGGATATTTGATTAGGCAAACATTATCATTGTTTCCAATATTTTAATGTTAGCATAGCAGGGTGTTAAAATAACAAAAGAAATTTACAATTGAAATTAAAATTTTATCTTTCATTTTTAAGCAGTAACTGTAAAATTACAATGATAGTTACATTTTGGTGACTTTAACCTAGTACTAGTAAAATGTTGATATTTACTAATAGGTAAAAAGACCTCCAAAATTTCAAACAAAATCAAATACTTTAAAATCCCTCATAAATTGTATGATTTTAACGTTTTTTTATCTGTTAATTGTAACGCAGAGTTTAAACGTTTCAGCTTTTTGAAAAAGTAATGTGTCATCAGCATGATAACAAATCAAAAATAAAATGACTATAGGGTCTGATTACATTCTGAATTTTATCCCAAAACACTGAGCGATCATTCATGCTCCATCTTTCACTCATATTAATTACACTTACACAGTCCCAGATGTATGGAAATTGTCAAAAATAAAGCCAGTTTTCAAAAAAGATTATAAATTATCGACCCCTTATCATCGTTATTCTTACCTATAAATAAAAGTTGTGTGGTTATGACTGAATTTTGTTAAAATAATATCAAAAGTTCAGTAGCGTGCAGATTTCAAGGAATACAAAAGTATTTTTTTAATTGGAAACCCTATATATTATTAAATTTTTGGAATTATATTTTTTCTTCATTTGAGTTATTAAACGTCAAAATTTTAGTTAAATTAGTTACTGTATAAATATGTAAAGTTAACGCTAATAAAAGGAGCTATGAAAATTATGTTTGATAAGTGACCTGTCTTCAATCAAATAATTAAATGGTTTATAGTGAGGAGAAAAAGTCCAAAGTTATTCAAAATAGATAACAAATATTTATTTAGGTAATTTAAATATAAATAAATGATAACTGATAACTCATAAAAGATGTTCAATGAGTCCAACGTTTTCTCATATTTATAATAATTACACTGGAAATAGCTTCATTACTGATATTCAGGTTGTTTATTTCAAGTCGAATCCTGTCTTTAATGAATTGAATACTGTTACTAGGATTATTATTATTGAGTCTTTTAGAAAGCCCAAAAAATTAATACATAGGGATAAAATCAAGACTGTTATGTGACCATTTAATAGTTTCATTATTTCCAATCCATATTGGGAATATTTTATTTAAATGATCTTGAACGGTTAGGACACTATGCGGAGTGGCCCCATCTTGCATCCAAACAAATGAAATTCATCTTTTCGAAAATTCTGTAAAATAACATTTTCTGTTTCTGGGATAAATATTTCCGTAGGTAACTCCATTTAAAGTATAATTAGCTCCTACAATTTTGTTTTTGAAAATTTCCACACCATACACTAATAGTTTTTCTTCCTGATGTTTTTTTTTCATTTGTTTCAGAATCGTTTTCTGTTGTGCTTGTTTTTCCACGACCTTCGATTTTTTCTATTAAAAACTTCTGCTGTAGAAAAAGATGATTCATTAGTCCATAATATTTTAGTAAAATAATCGGGATCTTCATCCAACTTTTGAATTATTTGGCGGCAAAAGCCCAGATTTTTCCTTTTATGTGCCTCTGTTAAAACTAGTATGGGTAAAATTTTATTATGGTCTGTAGTTGTTATTTCTTAACGTATATTGGATTTTGAAATAACTTTTCTCCTCGACAATTAGTGGAATGTATTAATTCCAACATCATTTTTAATATTAGAATGTACACATTCTCATTCTTGAGATAGAATATTTATTCTGAAACACTTGTTTTTTGCGTTTTGCATATATTTTCATTCTGTAACAAGTTACAGAATGAATATTCCTTAATTGTTCTAAACAAGCTATGGAGTTCAAACTGACAATGTCAGATGTAAATGGTGGCACCGTAATAACAAATTTTAATTTAAATAAAATAATGAGTGAAAAATCGAGTAAATTTATGGTTGTGGAGAAAATATATTCTGTTACTCAGTTAGAATAACAAAATCCGATACTCATGTTTTCTCACGCTCGCTAGCGCTCGGGCTCGGCAAGTATCACTCATATCAAATTATTTTCATTCTAATCATGTTGCAGAATATATATACTATTACGACATAGTTCACTATCATTTACATATACATTTTCTGTTCTGATTCTCACTCAGAGGTTTTTTTTAAATCGGTTGTCCGATTAATTTTTTACATTGATTTCCTGATGAAATTTTAATTTTAAGATTTCTAGAGTTATCTTAGGAGTCTGCAATATCTTTTATTACTACTACTAATGACAGTTTTTAATCATAGTTAATGTTTGTACATTTGACTTTGAATCACCCTGTTTGTTTTTATTTTTAACCTTACAAATAGTTATAATTGTACTTTTTCAGATTGCAGAAGAGGTTTTAGTTAAAGCCCAGGCTCTAAATCCTTTGGTGAAAATAAAATCTGATACTGAATCCCCAGCTTCTAAAGATCCCAGCTATTTTAAAGATTTCACTATTATTGTAGCTACTAGCATAAAGACTGATTTATTATTAAAAATTGATAAAGTGTGCAGAGCTAATAACATTAAATTAATTTTTGGAGATGTCTTTGGAACATTTGGATTCTCTGTGGCTGATTTTCAAGACCATGAATACTATGAGTGAGTATTTAGTATTGGAATTTCTCTAGTAAATTATGAAAATCATTGTATAATATACAGAAATTTAATGTGTTACATTTTAACAGGTAAATATACTCTAAAGTGACCTTTTGCTGATTAAAAACTATTTTAAACCGATGTGATAGCATCACAAGTCAGAATAGTCTTTGATCCCATTTTAATTGTATACATTGTCTTCATAGAAAAAGTTGCAGCGGGAAAAGGCATGATCCTTTGTGGTATTAATTATTGATGGTTGATTACCCTTGAAAAATGATTATTGATTTGCTTTTAGTTGGATTACGAATTAACCATTCACCATCAGTTAGCTTAAATTTTATTTAAAATTACAGTGCCCTTAAGGAAATTAAAAGAGTTTTTGATCATCACAGATTTCAGTGAAAGTATTTCGGAGGGTATTAGGAATGTGGTATTTCTTTAGTTTGTTTACTAATTGGCTCACTCCAATAGCATTTATTTTATTGTTAAACCACTGTTGCAGTATCAAAGGCTGTACGAAATAACTAAACTGCACTTTTCTGGATATATAATTATCTTGAAGGAATATACTCCAAAGTGTTATGATTTTTCAGTTTTTATTTCTGAATATTTTTATAAGCGTTATAACGTTATAAACAATAAAAAATGTCAATACAACAACAAAAGTCAAATGTGACCTCTCCTGTTTTTATTATCGAAACACGCTCTTGGATACATCTACTGATTAGAGTATCAATTCTTCAGCCACTTCCTTCCTATCTGTTTTCACAACATAGGTTGTTTTAGTTTTTCGTTGTAACAAGTATTGGTCTGTAGATACACACATTGTGACAGGTTTTGATTCACCTGAGTTTGTCATGACTATTTGAGATTTATTAAGTATATATGACTTAGCCCAGTCACAGGTATCGCCCCTTACTCCGATTCGGTACAGTTTTTCCAAAAATAGGTCATGGTCAATCATGTCGAATACTCCAGTCAGGTTATAAAACAGTGACTGGTTTTTTACTGTTAAGACACGAACATATGGTTTCACATAGTTGATTTCTTGCTGCATCAGTTGATCTGTGCTATCTGAATCTATACTCAATTAGGTATTAAGTGTTGATGTTCAACAAATTTGCTTAGCTTTGTATAGTAAGTAAAGTCCAGGATCTTAGCAAACTGTGATTGTAAAAATATAAATTTGTAGTTGCTGGCTTCATTTTATGAACACTTCTTCTTAAATATAGGAACTTTGGATGTTTTTAGGTGTTCAGGGTATATGCCTTGGGAAAAAGATTTTTTAATTAAAAACGAGTGAGGCAATCATGCTGAGTTACATGCGATATTTGAGGCCTTGTCATTAATTTCATTCAAGCCAAGGTGTTTTGGGATTTTTTTTAACGATTTCTTCAACTTCTACAGGTGTAGTAGTAGTAGCAGCAGCAAAACGAGGAGGCTGATGCCTGACAAGTAGGCCTTTGTTGCCATCCCCAATCTTCCCCCTCCTTACTTTCTCACGTTTTACTCCTCCACAAAACAACTTGACCTTCCTATGAAAGTCAGGATGCCATTCCATGACAGGACATGTAGGTATTCAGTTTCAATCAGTTCGACACCAAAGATTTCTTTCCTTAGATAAATGTAGACCTCACAGTTTCATAAGTAGTGGAGGGAGGTTTCCTCCTCTCCTGCTACGGGTATAGTTGGATATAAGAAGAGACTTCCTTCTAAGTGTCCTGAGAGCATTAACTGCTCAACATTAGGGATTGGTTTATTAATATTCATAAAGAAGTTATTAAAACAATTTACAAGAATATTTGTATCTATGATATTTCTATTATTAATAGTTAATTCAATACGTGCCTTATTTTTGATTTTATTAGTGTTTTCATTCACAACAATCCAACTCTTCTTACTTATATTTGATGCTTTCAAAATTGTACCGTTGTTGTATTCTGATTTAAATTTTTATCTAAATCACTGTAAATATGCTTTATTTATATTTGACTTTAAATACTTCATAGTTAGAATAACGAGCAAGTTTACACATTTCACATACCATTTGATGTAATTATTTAATATTTTTAGTTGTCCAAGGTTTTGTTTTGGAGTTATTTTTACGATTGATTGGTTTGAATGAAAATGTTTTATTATAATGATATTGTAAAGTTGAGAATAGTGTATCCTAATATTCGTACGTTTTTGTGGTTTGGTACACATTTGCCCAATTCTCACATTGGAGCAACGTTCTGAAAGTTACCAGGTTATCATCTGAAATATCTTGTCTGTAAAGAGTGGTAGATTTATTATCCTGTGCAGTTGGTATGTTAAAACTGCATTTATGAAATCTACGACATGACAAATGTGTGTCTTCCACCGTAGTAGCGTCAGCTGGGATATTGTAAAATCTAGCATCAATGCTTCTTTTAAGATGGGTAGGGGGTTTCATTTTGATTTACTAAATTAAATTCGGAGAAGATTTTTTTTTACTTTCATTGATTCTGTTGTTTTACCTAGGCAATCTACATTTACATCCCCAGATAAAATATAATACTTAGCTTGTTTATAAATCCTATGCATCAGATCATAGATCCCATTTAAGAATATATTGGAATTACTGTTTGGTGTTCTATATATAGTTACAATAAATACCTTGGATTTTATACCACATTCATTAAGTATGTCAAATTTACCATAGTTACTTCAAATTGTTTCTCTACACAGTTTTTAAAATTAACTGCAGCGACAACAAAATACCCAACAAAACAATAATTGGATAATTTTCAATTAATTGGTCATTGAGTTCAATTTTACTTAAATAAATACAGATTGGAGAAGCGAAATGAATATTTTTAGAACAAATAATGTCATCGTCAGTTACAACATAATCGTATAATTTAAGAATGGATTACAATTTTTTGAGAAAAAGCATAAAAGTGATGGAAGTATTATTTCAAGACATTGTATGGACATCAACTTTAGGAGATTTATTTCAATTCTCGTTGGTTTTGTAGTCAAAGGCAACATTTGCTGCATTGCTAAATATTATTATTATTATTAAATATTGGTGAGAGCATGGGGCAAGCTTCTATTGTGCCCAATAAAAATAAAAATATTAGGTACACCAGGCAACAATGCTCAATTAAATACCAACATTAAAAATAATACTATTGATCAGTCTATTTGAAAATATTTGTGTTTGGTGCCTTAACAGTATAACATATATCTGGGCAGTAAGCCATTAGTCACTTTATAGATAAACGTCAAACAAGCAACATCTATCATTTGACTGACATCTAAAAATTTTAGCCTTTTTAGCATAATTTGAATGTTTGTATTTCTATTGCACTTTAAAATAAAATACGCATGACTTTATTTGTATGTAGTATTTGTAATCTTTTTACACCTTCTTTAGTACATTAAATTAATATAAAAGCGCAATATGTGAAATATGTGTAAATAATTGTATTGTACACTGTTCTTCTGGCCTAACACGAAAGTTTACCAGATATTCTATGAAAAAATAACAATTTTTTCCCTAATTATTTACATATATAATCAACGTGTTGGATTAAGCTTAAATAAGGATCAAGATGTACACCCAGATATTTAATATTTTCTACTATTTCAATATTTTCATTGTCCATACTAATACTTTCTTTTCTTTAAATATTTGTCAATTTTTTCGACTTCCTAAAATCATACATTTTGTTTTGGACGAGTTTAATTTTAATTTTTTAAATTTAAGCCAGTTAGCTAAAATTTTTAATTCGTTACTCATAATATTCATAATTCTATGGTGATCTGACCCTATTACTGATAACATAGTATCATCTGCATATAGACTTACAAAACTATTAGTAAAATATTCGCAAAGTCATTTATATACAATAAAAAGAGAAACGGGCAAAGTACACTTCCTTGTGGTACTCCATATATTACTTCAACATTTTTAGATATATCCTTACCAATTTTTGTTTCTTGATACCGAGAATGTAAATAATTGTTTAACCACTGAAGTACTAAACCCGTTATTCCATATGATTGACATTTTTTTAACAGGTTACCTCCTATCAACCGTTTCAAACGCCCTTTTTAAGTCAACAAACACACTTATAATAGTATTTCCCTCATCGATTTCTTTTTTCCATTTAGCTAACACATACTAATTGCAGTTTCACACTAGTGTCTACTATGGAACCCTGACTATCCCTCACACAATATTTCCTTTTTTTCTAGATACTCATTCACTGCTCATGTACTACTATTTCTAAAATTTTCTCTACTATTGGTAATAAATTTATGGGCCTAAGTTCTTCTGGTTTTTTTTGGGTTAGTCACTTTTGGTACAGGTACAATCACGCTACATTTTAAGTCACTTGGAACTACACCCATTTCTAATGATGCATTCACTAAATTTAACAGAGAATAACCAACCACACTTAAAAAATCCTTAATAAACTGAACAGACAACACTTCATCAGTGGATGATTTGTTTTCTTGAGACCTTTTATGATATGTTATAATTTATTGAGAGAAATTTTGGTGAAAGTATTTAAATTTGAATTACACATCCACTCCGTTTAAGTAAAATTGCTGCGTTAATAAGTTTTCAATGTTTTCAAAGTTTATCTGCAATATACCTTTTTTAATTTAGTTTATTAGCTCTTTTACTGTTTGCCACATTTTTTTACTGTCGTTTTTATTGTTGTCTATGTTCTTCTGAAAATATTGTTTTTCTTTTTTCTTTAGTATGTATGTTACTCCATTTCATTTTTCTTTAAATATTTTGTAATCATCTGCATCGTTTGTAAATTTAAACCTTTTGTATTGCCTATCTCTTTCTTTCTGCAGCTGTAGAACTTCTTCATCGATACATTTAATTTTTGATTTTATTTTAATTTCATTTAAAGGTGACACTTTATTTACTACTTCATTTAAAGTGCTTATCGGGTTATTATATAAAATGTTTGTATCAGTAGATGTATTTTCCCAATATTTTCCTAATAATTCTCTTTGCATTACTAGTAGAGGCTTTTGTTACTAAAATTTCTTGATGTTGTACTGTTTCCCAGTTGAGCCGTGTTCCAATAACTTCATGATCAGTGATGATCTCGTTGGTTTTGTTCCAATTTATTTAAATCAAGCATCTGCGGATATCCTCCTAAGTCTTCTAGTAACCTAATATTCCTGCAGCAAATTTATGGTGAAATCCCCTGCAATTGCTACATTATTTTGATTAATGTAACAATGTTCAAACAAAGTCTCAAAAAAATCAAGGAACTGAATATTGTTACCGTGAAGTGACCTATATATTCCACCAACTAGGAGAGTTTCATTTAAAATTTGTGCCTTTACTGCTATATGCTAGTGTTCTCTTGAAATTTGAGTTTGTTCAATTTCACTCCTTCTAATGGAGCTTTTTATGTGTACATATAGTAGCTCCACCAGTATGTCTACTGTTTGAGAAATTAATAAATGCATGCAATATTTGCTCAAGTTGTTTTTGATTAGATGTCTGCTCTCATATGTTTGCTACTAAAATAAGAGTTATATTTATTCTGTAATTGCTAAAAGTTATAGTTTATTTTCTCATGCTGCATATTAACTTGTCTCTTGTAACTAGGGCGGTTATAATCAAAAACAGTTGTAACGTGTGAATTTTATTGTTTACGTGGAATTGAAGCTCGCTAGTACATATCGTAAACAGAGGACCCAAAATTGAGCCTTGTGGAACTCCACTTTTGATTGCTCTTTCATGTGAAAAAACTGTGTCTACCCTTACTTTGAAAACTCGATCAGTTAGGAAGTTTTGAATCCAAGAATATATTTTATGTAACGATATATTCCAATCGTTTACACAATGCAGTAGTTGAGCGGCCAGGTATAAAACCATGTTGTGGATTTGGAACAATGTTTTCGTTTTAAGAGAAATTCAAGTACGGAATTAGACCATCTAATCTCGGTGAAGCATTTCAACGAAGTTTGAGTAAGTGTTTTTTTACAAGATCTACTGTAAAAGTAAGATGTTCAATAGAAGTCTGCTGACATCAAATTTGTAGAAAAACGCATTGTTGGGTACATCGGTAAAGACCCGCGAGAAGGCAGCTACAAAGTTTCAGAAGAATCCTGGTTGGAGTAGCAAAGGTTACCATCCTCCTTTTTGAGAAGGGGTATAGCGACTTTTGAAGAACGAATATATTTGCAGATCCTTTTAGAATTGACACTGCTGATAATCGATCCTTCAATGATTTGTCTTAAAGAGTCTAGGAAGGACTTTACTCTATTGGAGAAATTACGGTGATTATTAAAATCAGGGACTTGACCAGTTTGCTTATATTTCCGTCAAAGATGTCGTTTGTGTTTAATTAAACGCAATGCTACGTAATTTATCCAAGCTTTTAGTTTATTTTTGAAAGCATGACGTTTTGAAGTATTATCAGAAATTATTCAGGTGGTAATATCGAGAAAAGTGTCTCACATTGAAGAAGGATCGGCTAAATTTTGAAATGTGGTGTTTCAATCAATTTGAGATAGGAGCGAGTTGATTTGGGTGTAGTCAGTATCATTATATGTAACAGAGTTGTTTTTATTGTTGGAAATTGTTAAGTTCAACTGGACGTATACAGTTATGACGGCATGATCCGATTTTCCTATAGGAGAACCTACTTCTAGTGTTGAGAATAGATGTTCATCATTTGTGAGAATAAGATCTAACGTAGAAGGTTGATTATTTGTTCTTTGTAGGTTTAGTTACAAGCAGAGACAAATTCGAGTTTATTATAAAATTCTTGAATATAGAAGGCAGAAAGAAGTTTGACAGATCTTTTTAAAACGTAAATAATTTCATGTCATAAACCTGACAACCAATCATTATTAAACAATATTTTCTTTTCTTTGTCCATTTATGTTAACTAAGGAATCAGGAATTGAGGATTTGGGCCAACTTTCGGCTATTAAAATAATATGCGGTTGTTGTGGTGTTTGCAATTTTGACAAGTCATATAACACCTTGTAAAACTAACTGTTTATTCAAAAATAGAATAACCAATATTTTTGGTGGATTTGTTATCTTATTACAGCAAGTGCAAAGGTCTAAAAGTGTTGACTCGAAAATCTTATGTCTGTGAAATATAACTTAGGTACTAACGTCTTTAGCGTAAAATACTGTGGAATTAATCTAGTGAAAAAGTTACGTGTTTATAACAAAATTCAAAGTTTGAGGAGAGTGCCAAGTTTGTCTTTTTGAAGCAAATTTTGAATGGGAGTGAAGTGATGAGGGTCGACATTTTCGTTTTTTAGAATTCTAATAATAGACGACTGACTTACTTCTGTTGTTGCTGTCAGTAGACGTGAATAGATCTGCAAAAGTTTTGTGATTTGGTTTCTTTCTGTCTAGATATAACAATTCATACCTTCTGGCTCCAATGCGACCACAAAAATGTTCTTGTGCGTATACACAAACCATATCTCGCATTTCTTCATTCCTAAAATGATTGCGACGAAGCATTTCAATCGAAAAAGCTTTAAAAAATGCAACAATGGACTATAATCTCACAGCAAAAATAATTCACTGACAAGAAATGACATTTACCAGAAACAATTATCTGACAGTCCAAAGCACACTTTTCATAAATGAAATAATTTTTGAAAACCCCTTCTGTGACTCTGAACTGTTCAATTGCGTTTTTCTCGCAAACGGGTGAAATTGTCGTGTATCATATTTTCTAATCAAAATCACTAAAAAGTTTCGTCAAAAAAAGCTACCACTTAATTTCATCATTTGGAATCATTCACGTGGCGTCCCCATGTAACAAAATGTGAAATAATATATAAAATAATATTCCTTGTCCAATGCTATGCCTCTGTGCTTATTTCGATAACAATTGACAAATATGTCATTATCAGAAAAAACAGCAATATTTTATTAAGGTATATTTGATTTGGTCCTATCGCCATATTTTGGTCAAAATAAGCTGCCCTTAGCCTATGTCCCAATAGTTATGAATCATCCTGTATAATCTTTCTCTCTTTATATGAAATTTACATTAAATCAGCAGGAAAGCCTAATTTTTTTCTTTATAAGGACTCTGTAAGTCCTAGTTTTATGTGTATTATTTTGTCACCATTTTTGATGTAGGTGCAACATATAAAGGCCAATTATTAAAGAGATACTTAGTCGGTTTAAGTACTCTAATAAAAAGTTCACATAAGAAACCTGCAATCGTAACTAAATAATTTGTCATTCTTGTTATGATCGGGTGCAGTAATTAATTAAGTGCTTTGTGATGACTCCGGAAAGTAGTAAAGTCCAAGATATTTTTACATTTAATAAATTAATCAGATGTGTTGTTTAAGATTTGCTTGGTAATTGTAAGCAAAATGTTTGCTACAATTGTTACTGATTTTTTATTATTTGGGACATTTGATGATCTCATATTAATAAACAGATTTTTTTTATAACCCTAGTAATAGATAAACAACAAAAAAGTTCTGTAATAACCCAAATAATGACTTGCTGTAAACTATTTCTATTGACACACTATAATATTTTTCCAATGCGCCATTCATTGACTAGTCCAGATTTTAAAGAATCAATGAACTTTTACTATAAAAACTGAGAACTAATTCTGAATTTTATAGAGACCAAATTCATTTGGCTGGTAAAAAGAGATCTCATGAAGGAGCAGAAAAGTCTACTGTTAAAGTGCATGGTGTAGTGAATTACCCAGAACTGAAGAAAGTTTTGATTTTGCCAAATACAAAACAAAATGCAGACAATATTAAAAAAACTAAAAGGAGAAATGAGTTATTTTTTCTTATGTTGGGTAAGTTTAATAAGTCTTCTGGATATTTTCAGATATGTTTCAAATTATAAAGTTTATTTTTCTTTTTAATTCTTATTTATTCTGTATGTCAGAAGCAAGCTCAAGGTGGCTGTAGAACCTTTATTAAACATAATTGACATCAAGTGTGATATATCATTGAAATCAGCACGGCAAGGGGTTTATAAAAATGTAAAAACATACGGGGCATTCCATTTAAAAAAACATAACTTTGATTCGTATCGGAAACATGGAATACGCTATATAACTCAAGTAATTTTAAATTGTGTATCTTAAATCTTTCTACCACTTCCGTTAGTTCCGTTTACAAAATTTTTGATATCAACAATAACAAGAAAATTATGAAAATGATTATTCCAATTAATCGGGGTGTCAGCAATTCAATCTGAATCTGTGATATTGGACACTTCACTAAAATTTATTCTTATTTATTGTCTTTTAGTAACACTAATCTAAATTATAATTATGTGCAGTGTTTTAACAACTACTTAGTTTCCTTAATCTCAACCTATTGTAAGTGGAAACTTCCCCTATTTATATTTTTTCATATTTAGTTATACAATATACATTTTTATATGAAAATTAAAATAACTTGTTATAATATTTCATATTATTTGTAGTTTTTTCTCTGATGAAGAATATTTTCCGAAAGCTTGGAATAAATATATAAAGAGTACATTTAGTGTATTGCTGCCACCCCAATTATTTGGAATAATTATATATATATATATATATATATATATATATATATATATATATAAATATATATATATATATATAAATTTTGGATTTAGGTTAACTAAATATTATTATTTTTAATCATGACGCTTGATCAGTGCAGAACTAAAAAGACATAAAAGGCGCCACTGATCAAGTGTCATGATTAAAAATAAACCTTAGTATTTAGTTAACCTAAATCCAAAGTTTCACGTCAAATTTCACAAGTTATTCGAACTATGGATAAAAATCGAGACAATTTTGACACAATAACTGTTTACAAATTATCTCAACAACAATGCCTCGCCGAGTTGGTTTCTGTTTTCGGCATTGAAGCACCACATAAGTAAACAATTTCTCGTTGATATGGAAAATTTAAAAACGGACCGATGAGTCTTAGCGACGATCCAAGGACAGGGGCACCAAAAGCGACTGTCACCCAGGAAAACATCGGATCTGTGCGCAAGCTCATTAAGGACGATCGACATGTGACATATTGCGAGATTGAGGCATCATTCGGGATATCTAAAACCTCAATTCAAAAAAATTTAGCATGAAAAATTGGTGTCAAAAAATTCACGCAGGAAACTCTAAAAACGTATACAGCAACGTCATTGGTGATGAATCCTGGATTAACTCTTATGAACCTGAAAATAAATGCCATCGTCTTTTCTAAAAAGTCGTTTTTTAATCCAAAGGGAGCATATTTTTCCAATATACATATATGTCATATGTTGAGCTCCTCTCTTCCGTTTAAATAGAGAATTTACCAATTGCGGTATGGTACATCATTAAAAAGGAAATGCAATGGAGAATTCAGGTATAATTGTTCTTTTAATGTTAACTCCATTTTGTGTAAAAAAGTTAGTAATTGTCATTGTGTCAAAATTAGTTTCGATTGCTATTTTATTTGGTTAAATTTATTATTAAAGTTTCGTATTTATCTAAAATTCGTTTTAGTACAGGTATCAAGAAGATATCCATATTACTGAATTAAGTGTCTAATTTTTATTATGTTAAAAAAATTAACAACTTAGTAAAACAGGCATATATTTTTAGGTATCACACTTTGAACTATTTAACAGCTTTTTTGCACAACATAGAGTTGATATCGAAAGAACAGTTGTGGGTAATCAGAAGGGTGAATACTCTATCTTATTACCTTTCTAATGATGTAGTATTTACTTAGAGCAAATTTTTATTCATATGACCCATTCAGCTGATTTCAAGAACTTACCAGACTTTGAATAAATAACAAGACAATTAAAAATATAATATTTTGAATTTTAAAATACGGGAGTATAAATTACAAATTGAGAAAATTCTTTTTCAAGCTCATCTTTCTAATTTTCCCAAAAATAGTCCTAACTCCTATTTTCCATATACGCTTGTTTGCGGAAGATAAAAACAAAAAAATGCTATGATAATTTGCAAAATTCATTGCCATTATAAAAACATATGGGGATGCCATTAATCATTGTTAAATTTTATAAGTATTTTCTCTTTATTTAGCTTTGATTGAATTCAGAAATAAGAATGGTCGAAATCCCTCACCGAAATCAAAAGAAGATGATATAAAGACTTTAGAGTCGATCAAGAGAGATATTTTTGATCTTTATCAATTTGATGAATCAAAGTCAAAACTTCCAGCCAATATTTTTGACATTGTCTTTGGAGAAGTTATTCCTGTTTGTGCAGTTTTAGGAGGTGTTATTTCTCAAGAAGTTATTAAAGCGGTTTCAGGGAAAGAAGTTCCAATAAATAATGTCTTCCTATTTGATCCAATCACCTATGATGGAAAGGAAGAAACTATAGGTGTATAATTTTTTTTTGAGTGTATGTGTAAGAAATATGTCGTGTTTATTTTTTAACATTATTTCTCTTCTCTTGGTAGATTTATGTATTATTCTTAAATATTTTAAAACATATTTCAATTATTTTTTACTTTTGATCAGTAAAAGATCTAAATTGTGTTTAGAGTTTTTATTTACTTTCTATTTCACAGCTTACAAATATGACACGTTTAAATTTCAGCTCTCAAGCTCTCAAAAAAGATTATTTCGTTATTGCTTTAAAGCTGTATACAGGGCGGTCGTTAAGTAAATGTAAAAGAGAAATAACTTGTCTTAATAACATATTTATAATAAGAGAAATACAAAATGTCGAAAGTGAAATCTTAAAACGTATTTTTTACAAAAACTGCTTTCAACATTTTATGTTCAAATACGGTAATATTTATAATGTTTAATATTTAATAACACAGGTACAGGCTGTCAAAGTTGAAATATATTATAGTAGTATATATGTATTGAGCAGTTAATGATTAGCTACTAAGGCACAAGTACGAGAATGAATTAAAATGGATCTATAATAGACATTAAATGTGAATTACATTCGCTATTTTTTCTCCACCATAATAAAATATAGGTATTTTAATTTTAAAATTTATTAAAGCTATAATGAAATTATGAGTTGTAACTAAGGAAATGACAAAACACAGATAAGTCAGAAAATGAAGGTTTAGCAAATTAGGACAATTTTAGAATTATTATTTTTTATTTAGTTATACCCAGGGTGGTAGTTATTAAAATGGAACTTCGGTACTTCTGACAGTTTTGTAATAATATCGGTGGATGCCATTGTTGTTGTTGATGGAGTAACGTTTATTAAATTGTTGGTTTGGCTATATTCAACACGCCAAGTGTTTTTTTCGGTCGTGGCTCTTCTGGCCGCTTCCATTGGGATGATTGGGCTTTGATTTCAACGTCATAACCATATACCCATATTTCGTCACCAGTTATATAACCCTTTTGAGCAAATCTGGATCGTCGTTAACGTCATTCAACAGCTCCTGAGCGATGCTCATGCGACGGTTCTTTTGGTCAAAATTTAGCATAAGCCAACCGATAAACTAACTTCCTCTGCAACTTCTGTAATAGTGATTCGACGATTCTCCGTAACAATTTTCTCCTCTCCTTCAACGTTTTCATCAGTTGTAGATATGCTAGGGCTTCCAGAGCGAGCATCGTCATTCACATCTTTTCAGCTTTCTGTGAAGAGCTTGTACCACTTATAAATATTTTTTGCTCAAAGTAGATTCAGCAAAGGCCACAGACAACATTTGAAGTGCATTGGAACACTTAATTTTATTTTTCACGCAAAATTTAAAACAGATTCTTTGATCCATTTTTTTCTATAGCAAAAAATTGCCAAGAACATCAAAACATGTCTAATCTTTATATCCGTCAAAAACAAACTAATAATGCAAAATGGCTGATAATGTCAACATATGTTTGGAACATGTGTACCAACATAACGAAAAAAGAAAATCGAAATTGAACGTACGTAGCTTGCGAAATTTGAAAAGTCACCTTTTATTTGAACAAACCTCGTATATAGGAAGGTCAAAGTCAAAATTAATTTCTTTGATGTAAGGACCATAAAGTGTTGAAAAATATGAATAATTAGTAGCAGAAAGTATAGATTGATTGTAGATTAAAATTGCATGTGTAAAGGTATCGTCTAATAAGTTCTGTGGATTTTGATTTTTTAGACAGCGAAGTTTTTCGATTAATGTGGCGTGAAAACGTTCAATTGGGGAATTAGAGGAAGATTTGTAGACTGTAGTAAAGTGTAAGTCGATTTTATGAAGTTTTAGGAATTCTTTTATTGGAGCGGTCTTAAAATCTTTGCCACTGTCGCATACTATTTTTTCAGGGTAATTGTGATGGGAAAAGTAATATCTGAGTTTGCTAGTACGGATGTCAAAGTTATGTCAGGCAGCTTGTAACATTGCGAGTATTTTCAAAATTAATCAATTGTTATTAGGTAATTGTTTTTGTTGAATTATAAGATAGAAATGTGTAAAATGTCGAAAGGTTTCTAACCTAAGAATGGGCCAGTCTTTCATATTTAATTTGTAAACAAGTTTCACATTTGATGCATTGAGGGCCAATAAAATTGGTGCTTTAGATGTTTGTAGGTATCTGTTATACCCTTATGATTTGAAATATGTTATTTTTTTATTCTCTCTATTTGTTTTTCTTCACTTTCTATATAGTGTAAAAGTTTATTGCAGAAATTAGCCTTGACTGCATTGTTGATATTGTCTTTGAAGTAATTGCAAATAAAAGGTCTGTAATCATGAGGTGCCTTTATACCGAATTTTTGTTAAGCTGTTAGGATAATTTACAGGGAATTTAGAAATCCAGTATTGCCAATTTTCGGTTAAGTGCATTATGTATCTGTTTTTGTTGAACATTTTCCTGTAAGTGACATTGTATTTATTCGGCACAAATGGAGGCTTTCGTTACTGCGTTAATTTGGATTCGAGAAAGGGCGTCGGCAACTTGATTATCTCTACCTTTTTTGTATTTAACTTCGAAATTATAGTCTTCTAATTTTAATTGCCATCTAGCTAAGGGAAATGTGGGTATACCCAAACTACAGATTATGGTCTGTTTCTATTAGGAATTTTTGTCCATATAGGTAGGGTCTAAAATGTTTGCAAGAGTCGATTATGAAAAATAGTTCTTTTTCTGTAGTTGAGTAATTTTGTTCTGCGGTATTTAATGTTCTTGAATAATGTGCAGTTGGATGGTTATGGTGTGTTAAAACTGAGACAATAGTAATATTGGAGGCATCTGTAGTCAAGAGTGAATGGTTTTGAAAAATTGGGGTTAAAGAGAAAGTGATATTAGGAATAAAACGTTAATAATATCCAATAAGACCTAAAAATGATTTTATTTCTCTTACGAGTTTTGCAGGATTTGGTTTTATTCCGTCAGGTGTGACGATATGACCTAGAATGCGACTTCCTTTGTCAGGAATTCGGATTTGTCTAACTGAACTTTAAGATTGACATTCTGAAATGTTTAGAATATTTTAGTGATATGAATGAGATGTTCTTGGAAGGATTTGGAAAAAATGATGACATCGTAGACGAAACAGAATTTGTACAGAAAGGGGCGTAAAATATTATCCATCAATTTTTGGAAGCTGGTGGGTGCATTTGGGAGTCCGAAGGGCATTCGAATTATATAGGGTTTTCGTCTTTCGTTATTATGTGATGTTTAATTTTGGATATCTATGTCAAGTTTTGTTTTTCGTCGTAAAATGTCTTTAAATTTATAGCATAATTTTAGGTTTTTCTTTTTCTTCTGCGTTCAAATGTAGGGTACGAATTATATTGTGGTCAAAATTGATAGGTTATTTGAAATTTCATAGTTGTTTAAAAGTTCAAATTGTTTTGGTTCGAGTTCGACTGGCTTGTCTAATGCAATTTCGTCTATTTAGCCGTTAGTGACGTTATGTATAGATTCTGGGAAAATTGTATTGTTAATTTTTAATTCGGGTAATTATTTCTTCGTTTAGTACATTAACCGGGATTTCAAAAGATAATGTTTAGAAGGGTATTCTCTTATTGTATTTCTGCAATGCTAATGTTTTTTTACTCTAGTTTAAAATTGCGGAACGTGGTTTTCTAATAAAATGTCGAAATCTTTACTCCAATCTGCAATACGTGCATCTATGGGATCGGGAATGTTTATTTCTTTAAATAAGGGAGCTGTTATGTTATCGGAACATTAGTACTTTTTTTCATTGACGTAAGTGTAAAATAATTTTTGATAAATGTGCTGTGGATTAAATAATTTTGATGCATTGTAATTAAAGTTATTTTGGGGCTTATGCCAATTGTTTTGTCTAGATAATTTAGAAAGTTGATTATTATTTCTGATTTGGGTTAGTTTTTTAGAAAATTCATATGTTCACATTTTTAATACAGATACTAGCAATAAGATAAGGATTGTTAATTCCCGTACAAAATGTTTTTAACGCTAAGTTTATAAAATAAGGTGATTGAAAATTTATGGTTTCTTTGTTATTATTTAAACATACGTGTTGTAGTAAATCATTTGAATTAGTTACAATTCTTTGGTGGTACTCGTCGTAATTTTTGGACGGTTTTTGTATCGCTTTTATTAACGGTGTGTCTAAGATCTCGTCGGAGGCTAAAAATGTCGTGATTTACATATTTCTTTTAGGAATTGGGGACCTATTAAGCGGAGGTCTATCGCGAAAATTATAATATGGAGTTTGAGAAAGAATGATATTAAGTTCTTCTTCAGTAGAGTTAGAAAAATTACTCATGAGAAAATAAAAAAATTACTTATAAGAAGATGATCGTTGTGAACTAGTTTTTGTCTGATTAACCTTTTATAAGCTTTTTTCTTTTTTTTTTTACTTTTGGGGCGTCTCCCGTTTGCAATTTTCTTGAAAGAGGGTGGCTAAGGAATGTTTTTGTTTATGTCTGTGCTTTTGGTAAATGATGAATGATTTGTTGTCGTAAAGCCGTTGAATTGCGAGAAGTCCCGAGACTAAATCATGGGAATTCGGCAAACCCACGACATTGCTAAAAATGATATTTTAATATATTTTATATAAATAATCAGTAGTAGAGCACTATGTTGTCTTATTAGAAGGCGCAATTGTTATACAAACTGGTAGAGGGCACAAGCGGAACTTAAAATTTGACTCTACTAATAGTTGCCTATAATATGTTCTGGGTAATAGAATCCCAACACATTGAAGGTGTAAACCGTAACATTGGTTGTCTGTTAGATGTTCATATTGTAAAATATATTGTTGATTAGATTTAACGGGATAAATACCTACTAATATTACAAAGTTAATAAAAAGTAAATATTTTAATTATTTCTTAAATACGAGTAAAGTAAAGAAACACAGAGATCTATTTTTAAATAGCCATTCTTAAAAGTAACAATTTAGTGGATTTTGAGTGGATAGATGATGGTCTTATTTCGTACATATTTTTAATTCATAAATACTTCATTAACATCAAATTTTTTATAAACAATTTTTTATTTCTTTCTAGGAATATATGGGATAAATCATTTATTTCGGCAAGAATTTCTGGTGTAATGTTTTCGAAATAATTACTGTAATCTATATCCATAATAAGAATTCTTAGATTTTAATAGTTTTTAAGAGTGAAAGTTACTCTTTTGTAGAATAACCAAGTAGAACTATGCAGTTTAACTAACTAAAAAAGTAATTTAATAACCTGTTATTGTTATTAATACATATAAAAAGATTCATTAGAATTCTGAAAAGAATGTTTCTCTATAAACCGCGTATACTTATAAATATTTTCATAGGGAAATTCAGGTTTCGACCATTTGATTGAGAAACACCAAAGTAAGAGTAATTATTGATTGTACTTCTTGACAATAAATAATGTATAGACTGTATTTTTATTTTTTAAGCAATTTTAATTGTTATACAAAAATGGTTGTTAATGCTTTTCAGACAACAACAATTCTTTGCTTTTATCTGAAGTCTCAAGGGGTGCAAATTTTCTGATGTCCTTCGTCAAAAACCCGATTCGTATCGGCTGTGACCCCGCGTCAGGCAATCACTTTTATTCTAAAGACGCTGTTCGTAATCCCTACTCACACTTATAGTCCAGTCATATTAGAACTATAGTACAGACATTTTAAGAAAAAAAACTGTTGTGGTTTAGGGATAGCGATCATTAGCAATTTTGATTACACCAGAATATTAATGATAGTCTATAGGTATTTAGACTAACTTAATAATAAAGTAAATGATAGACTTCCTGATCAGTGGCGTGTATGTTCCAGATTAGTAGAATTTATTTACGATTTAGAATGAGGTAAAAAAGGGTTAAAACGTTGTTTAAAAGACTTTAGGCCTTTTCTGTACTAATTTTATACATTCACAATCTAAAAAGTGAATAATTATACACTTGTCAAGTGTAATATTCGTATTAGACATCGTTATAACTAACTTAATAAATTAATTAATCTTTTAAACCAATCCGGAAAAATAGATCTTATTGCTAAATGACGAATCTACAAAAAACAAGTGAGTTGGTTTGAATTATAAACACAGTATGAAAAAATATATAATACTAAATCCCGAATTTAAACTATTTCGCTATAACGGTTTATAAATAACAGGACAGTTTCCAGAAATTTAAGTATATTTGGACTTTTACGGTTTTGATAAAATATCTCAAAAACTAGTGACAATTCTTGTATCAAATACTTTATACATTGTTGACTTTTCATTTTCATTAATATTTATTTTAATGGGGTGAAATATTATTTTACTAAGGAGTAGAATTATTATCGAAAAAATGTGTTTTTGTCAAAAATGTTAAATTTTTGTCAAATCGAAGAGTTTTTATAAAAAAATGCATTTTCGTCAAATATTCGTCTTTATGGAGTGAAATACTATCATTTATACTAAGGAATAGAATTATTATCGAAAAAATGTTTTTGTAAAAATTGTTCAAGTTTTGTCAAAATTAAGTTTTGTCAAATCAAAGAGTTTTTATAAAAAAAAACGCATTCTCGTAAAATATTCGTCTTTATGGGGAGAAATCCTATCATTTTTAATAAGGAATAGAATTATTATCGAAAAAATGTGTTCGTCAAAAAGGATAATTTTGTGTCAAATCAAAAAGTTTTTATAAAAAACGCATTTTCGTTAAATATTCTTCTTTATGGGTTGAAATATATTTATTCTATATCGACAATAAGCATAATTTATTTTTTTAACGTTTTTTATATGCAGCTTCGTAAAACTTTTTTGTTAATTTGTGTTCAATATTCATTATCAAAGTAAAATTTTTAACGTGTCTACTTACTATATCCACCTATATAAATTTTTCTAATTATAACATACGATGTATTCACAGATCGTTTGTTATGGAAACTGTTTATAGGTTTAGTTTTAGCTAGGAATAATTGAAATAAAGGGTTTTTATTATATATTAAATACCTACCTAAAAATGATAAAATCAAAAAGTTCTAATTACAATCCGACAAAATCAGTTGAAACCGCGAGTCTTCGATGCGATTTGATAAAATATTAGAGAGGGGTGACGGACAGAGAGGCATTTCATTGTGTCAAGATTTTGAAAATGTTAACTTCGTTTTTATAAAATTAATAACTGAACGTTCGTTTGTGCAGTGTTGTCAAGCATTTATTTTATAATGTAAGCATGGACGGTAACAAGAAACATTTGGAAGTTTGCTCAAAGTGAAGCTAATTTAAATGAATTAAAGATAGAATTGAATAGAGGACAAGATAGGAGTTACTGTAAAATTTTTATAAAATTTAAATAATAAATCTAGAAAGCGACAACAAGGGTTTTAAACGTAATTCCACTCCAATGTACAATCGTCTGTAATTCAAGCCCTCTTTTTATTTTCTTGCACATCTCGCAGTTCCAACTTGCAACCGGTCTTGCACGACTGTAATTCTTAGTTTTTAGAGAGGGTAAAGAGTCATTTTTTTAATGTTTCTACATGTCTCAAAATTAAATTAAAATAATTTTAGGAAATCTGAATTAATGATTTAAACATCTTTATATCGTAATATGTTTAAAAAATCGAACCTTTTTACAATTTTTGGACTCTTGTTTTTGAGCAAAGATATATGTTGAACATGCTGGAGAAAAAAAAAGTAGATGTTCCGCCCTTGGAAATGGTGCGGTAGTGTTTATTTTTTGAATAAAATGGACTTAATTTTTATCGCTTTCATTTTGGACAATTTTCTTCTGAGTACCTTATCTGTATTAATGTCAGTGTATAGTTTTAATGGAGAATTTGAAAAAGAAGTAAAACCTTTATCCCTCTCTTAAATCCGGTTTTTCTTTTTGGCTATTTTAAGTGATTTTTAGGGTTTGTATTAATATTTTTTCCATACACGTAAAGTTTTAATTATTACAATTTCCAAAAATATTGTATTTGTAACTTTGTTCAGATCTCATCATAATTGACTTAAAGACCTAGATAGTATGTTTGCTGTATTATACAAAAATGTCACAATCTACAATTAGAAAAATAATCGTGACTGAAATTGAGGAGAGGAAAACAAGAAAATACGTTGGATCATCGAGGGTTTTCAAAGATCATCGTGCTCGTTTAACCAGACGTATAATTTACAAAGCGTATAAAAATAATATTGTGTTGACAATAGAAGAATTGCATAATAAAATTAAAACCGAACTGAAAATCAAATGCTGTAAGGAAAGCTTAAGAATTTATTTGAAAAAAAATGAATTTTATTTACAAGACAATTGATAAACGTCAGATATTAATGGAATCTCCACGAATTTCCGAATGGCGTATGAATTATTTAAATCAAATTGAAAAATTTCGAAATGAAGCTAAACCAATAATATATCTAGATGAGACCTGGTGTGACAGTTACGACAATGTGAAGAAATGGTGGTGTGACGATAGCTACAAATGTGTTCTGGATGTACGCCTTCACGTGGGAAACGAATCATCATTCTACACGCAGGTCTAAAGATGGCTGGTGGAAAATGCTTTATTTTTATCTGCCAAGAATATGAAAGATTCGTGTGTGGACCATCATGAAAATATGAGAAGCGAGATATTTGAAAATATACTTTTACCAAAATTGCCAGCCAATGCAATTATTGTAATAGATAATGCGCCATACCAGTCAGCGCAAGCTCAAAAGATTCCAAATATTTATTCAATTAAAGAGCTTCTTAAAGAATGATTTGTACTTCGAAGACTGCTATACGAAAAATGAACTTTTGGAGGTGTCAAAAATAAGAAATTTTGATTTAATAAGACCAGTAAAATTGATCGTATGGCTGCCTCCGTACCACTGTATTTTTAACCCAATTGAAATGGTTTGGCATGCACTGAAGAGTCTTGTAAGAAAACGAACTACTGGGCCAAAGTTTAGTAAAGATATTATAAATATAATTAAAGAAGAAGTTTCGAAAATAACCGTAGACAGTTGGTCCAATTGTGTGCGTCACGTAATAAATGAAGAAAACATTTATAGAGAAAGATTAGTGCCCGAATTAATTATTGAACATGGTGGTAGCGATGAGTCTGACCATGATAGTGATTTTTTGTTAAGTGATATATTTAAAAATCAGTTAGTGTGCTTTCAAACACAAATTTTGCCTGTCCTAATTTTTGTTTTAATTTAGAGTTTTAAATTTTTTTGTTTTATGTGGGTCAATAAATATTTCCAAATTGTATTTAATTTGCTCTTAATATTTCTTATTTATATAAAAAATCAGTTGAAAAAAAATATATAAAGATTATTTCGATTCCAATGTGATCTAGCTGAAAAAGTAAAGTAATAAAGAAAAGAAAATTTTTGAAATTAATTAATTCCTACAATTTATCTTTAGAACCCAATAAAAAGAGTTAAATTATTAAAAAAATAATTTAATTACAATTTATTAAATTAAAATAAAATATAAATAAACTAAAATTGTACTAAAAAAAGATTAAATTTTATTGCCATCAATTAACAAGTGAAGGAATTAAACCAGATGAGTCTAAAATACAAACCATTAAGTTATTTCCTAAGCTAGCTGATAAAAAAGCATTATTAAGATTAATAGGCATAGTTACGTACCTTGGTAGATATATTAGACATTTTAGCATTGAAATGACAAATCTTAGAAAATTAACAAATAACAATGTCACATGGAGATGATCTGCAATAGAAGAAAAATAATTTCACAATATTAAAAATATTATTTGCGATATAGAGACTCTACATTACAATTCAAAAGAAACTGTTGTTATGGAATGTGATTCTAGTAGTTATGGATTAGGTATCGAATATTAGTGAAAACGGATATTTATATTTAAAAAACCATTACTTAAAGCACCAAAGAAACTTCAACAAATGTTAATGGTATTACAAAGATATGACATAGAAGTACAATACGTAGTAGGAAAGGAAAATATTATAGCAGATGCATTGTTAAGATCACCGTTACCATACTCAACACAAACATATCAAGAAAAAAAATATTCTAAAATATTTAAAATAATAGAAAAAACCGATTTTATACAATTTCTTACAAGTTACCAGTCATAAATTAAATTACATAAAAGATGAAACAATTAAAGATTCTACTCTGCAGAAAATTGCTGTATATATGATTTATGGATACCTTGCTCGTTGAAGAACTTAATACCAAAAGTAAATAATCATGTACCAGAAAAGATAGAAATGAATAAGAGAAAAGCTAAATTTTACTATGACAAAAACAGTAAACAATTGCCAGAATTAAAGATTGAACAACCACTAGTTAGCCAAGTACATCCACAAACGACAACTTTGTGGTCTAAAGGATATGTTCAAGAAAAAGTATAGAAGACATATAGCAAACATCAGAGATACTCCTAGAGTTACTGTTAGAGAGGAAATGTTAATAGAAAATAGTATGACTAATAGAAAAAAAAAACCATAATCAAAAAGGTAAACATTATGGTGGAAAATGTTATAAATGTCAACAATTTCCGGCTTGCTTATTAAATGAATTACCCGTAACATGCGATAATTGCTAAATATTTTTCGTGGACAAGCGTGTTTCAACAATCATATTTCTAATAAAATCTGTGAAAAATTTAAGCCATGTAAAAACTGCTTTAAGATAACGCCAAAAAATTTGTGGAACATTCCATCTGACGTAAAGAGTCCGCCTACTAAAGACATTCTTTTTATTTTGTACGATTTGGAAACGCGACAAGAAACTGTTCAAGCTGACGGAAGTTATTTATTTTTATTTATTTGTTTTATTTAACGTCGGCCTAGTTCTGCGAACAGGGCTGATCACCGACGCCGGGAGCACGCTACCCCTAACCGGAAATTTTGCCGAATCCTTAGGTATTCCAACCCAAGGTAGGGATCTTTAACGAGCCCAACATCCATGGACTCGGGACCGACAGTTTAACGTCTCCTCCGAAATACGGCATATCTCCACTATACCTCGTGCTCATTGGAGCAACTGGTGGCATAACTGATGGAGGTAGTAAAGCACTAAGCCCCTGGTGGCACCACCATGAAATAGAAACATGATTATTATTATTATTCAGAGTGAAAATTGCATTGAACAAAAGTTTGCTTCTTCTTGCTCGTTGACTAAAAGAGAAGAGGAAAAGGTGTTGGAAAATTCACATACATTCAATGTATGCCTCAAGAGAAGAAAAAGGAATGTAGTATACGTTGTTTCCTGAACTTTGTGGTGATGAAACTAAATTTTATCGGTATTTTCGAATGTCCAAGTCATCATTTCTCGAACTTCTGGAGTACATAGAAGATGACATACGCGGTATTGATACAAAGATGAGAAACATTATTCTACCTGAAGAAAAACTGGTAGTAGTCTTAAGGTAGGTAGGCGGCCAATGTTGTGGCAATGGTAATTGAGCAACAGCAATAACTGCAATTATATCAGACCGAAGTTGTAAGTTTTCTTTCCTCAGGAACTTTTTGTGTTTCTGACAACATAGACAGAAGAAATAATATGTCTTCATTTATTTCTTCAGTTGATTTATTTTCGTCAGAGGAATTTTTTTTCTTCAGAATGGAAATTAATTCATCATCTTCATTTTTCTTTTAGTTTTTGACTTTATTATAAGTTTCTCGTGGATCTGTCTGGATTGTAAAGTATACTCAGATTCTCCATTGTTCATGATATCTTCATTCGTTTTTTGTCTACATCATTACTTTCTGTATTAGTTAAGCTATTACTTGTTTTCTTCGAAATTGTTTCCAAGAAACGCAATTGTTCGAAGTATACATATTCCGTTCGTCTGCCAGCAGCTGAACTATTTTTAACATTTTTTTTCCTAGAAGTTCTCTTGAGTAACTTGATCGGATTAAATCATCCGCATTAATTTTCGTCAGCTACAAACACAAAAGGCATAGGTTCTTCGAATCCGTGAAAGGTTAACTGTGGCGGTGGAATATTTAACCTGTTCTGTTCAAGTTGCTTATAAAATGTGCCCCTTTGAAACAATGGAATCTGCTGATTTTCCGTATGCGCCGACATCTATAAAAATAAACTTGTACAATGTAACACATATTGCTAAAAGCAAAATGGAAAAATAATTTTTGTAATTGTAATATAGAGATCCACTAGTCTCGGGCTTTAAAACTCTAACTTGTTTTCCGTCTATTGCTCCTAAACAGTGTGGAAAATTACTTCTCTCATAGAACTTGGTATTGATTTAGAATCTGAAAATTCAAAATTAACGTCCATCATTAAACACGATGTTTATGTGGACGACTTGCTTACAGTTGGTAAGTATATCCACGAGCCTCTACAAATAAAAATCTTACTAATAGCTATTCTAAAATCATATGGCTTGGACATTCGAAAAAGGAACTCTAAAAATGCAACTCTTCTAGAAGTAAATGAAATTTCAAACATAAATCCTAATGTTGTCATTAACAGATTTAGGTGTAAAGAGTGGTTAATAAAATTTAAAAACTGTAAGAGCTTGTTCTAAAAGAGAGATTCATTAAAGAAATTCGAGAAATATACAAATTTAATCAAAACACACAATACTAAAGAAATTTGGCGTGGAAAAAAGAGTAAATTTTCATTAATTATAAAGATATGGGGGGGCCAATCGGACACTTTATCGTGATAAAAATGGTCATATTAAGTAAAACACTCAGTGTATCGTAGCAAAACCCTATATCGAGAAATTCCTAAGAGTAGCTTTATCGAAATACATAATTATATACAGGGTGTTTCATTTAAAATAAGGAAGTTACCGTCAACTTCCGGTAAAACCGAAAGTAATTGGACATATCCGGAAACGCATACCTCAAGTTTTTATATTTTAATTATGTCATGTTTTTCTAAAATGTCTAATTGGAACTACTAAATAATCAGTCTGTTTATCATGAACACAGAATTGAAGAAGTTTACTTACTTTCAATTAGGCCAGAACACATAACAGGATTTAATTTAATCCGAGTATGGATTGCTCTCATAGGTACACTTACGAATTTAACTTTTCTGACAATAGTTGACATGATACTTCAAAAATTGAAGAGCGCTTTAAAAACTCCAAGTTATTATAATTAATTGAATGATTTCTTTTTTCTATAAAAAATGTTTGTTTGAAATTTTGCACAAAATCAAATACGAATGCTATTTCATTATTCAGGGAATCAATCATGTTCTACAGTTCTGCTCTAGTTTAAATTATTCAAAAATAATAATTTAGAAACCGCTATTTTTGTTAAATGCATTTCATGTCGCTGATGTATGGCATAGTTGTGTCCAAAAAGAAACATGCTTACGTAATATGAATAAAATTTGTCCATCTTGACACATTTGAAAACGGAAGAAACAATTTAGAGTTTTGCTTCTAAATGTAGGCCAAAAAATCAATGAATTGTGACTAAAACAGTTATAATTCGGTAGCCTGCAAGACACCCGTGATCATTATGTGACCAAAATACGTCTTTATTTAGCAGTGGACGCATATCAGAAAATTTGTGTCTGAAATGCGTTTAGTGTATTTCCATTCGGCCGAGATTCAAGCACACTCGTATTTCGTAAACTCTTTTTTCTGAAATTTAGTGAAGTCGTGCGTTATATAAAGTGTTTTTTATCATCACATTAAAAATATCTTTTAAAATTATTAAAAATCCGTGAAAAATGATACGGTATCACTAGGTATTGTACCTACAGCGTGGGAAAGGGATGTTTCTTTCATAGATTCACACAATTTCTTCTTAGTAATATCTATTTCTTTTTTTAAAATTCGATAATAAGTACTAGTATGCACAGTTTGAATAGCACTTTTTTTTAAGTTTAACTATAGTTCTTTAAATTTTACACTTCCACATATACCATACGCATTGTGTTTATACAAACATTTTTATTGGGATTAACTAAGCACAGTAAAAAACACAGTGGAAATTATGAGTCTCAAATCTTTCCATATGGAATTCGATGTGTCCATACAACACAATGTAGAAACTTTATGCTTAAAATGTACCCATTTCGAAATTATTGTGTCTATTCCACTCATTTCCAGTAACAAATTAGAAATATCATATTAAGAAACAAATTCGATAAACTTCCTTCAGTTCTGTTTCAACCCGCTTTTATTTTACATATACATGTTCTGAATATTTGACGTCATACACGAATCCATGCGATTAATAAAGAACGCGTTATGAAAGAGAGAACGCATTACTAATATCTTGAAGTAGGGATATATCGAGATGGGAACATCGTTCTAGTCAATTCGATAGTAACGTACCGGCAGTCGTGGTCGTACCTCCAGTTCGGTTGAGAAGGGACACATCGCTGCCAGTTTCATAAAATTTCGTCCATGTCCTTTTAGATACTTTCTAAACCTCTATTGGAAGAATCCAAACTAACACAAATTAGAAATATTTTAAGCTCATGTGTATACTGTTGCTATTTAAATACGCACACTCTTTTGACACGATAAATTGGAAATGTTTGGATGCAAATATTTTAGACACAATTTGCGTGAAGCAAAGTACTACGAAGAGTCGAAACGGTTCAGGCACAAATAATTGTGTCCGAGTTTTTCATAACTTGCTACTTGGGAAAAAGTAATATTTTGATGATGAAAGAAGTATAACTTTTTTTGCGAAAGTGATAACGCTTTCCTTATTAAACATTTAAGTTGAAAATTAATATGCGACAAAAAATGTATGGCTTATTTCTTTTGTTCAATATTGCGTATGTGGACACATCTACGAGTTTATCTCAAATACAATATTCTTGATAGGCATTACAAAAAAGAGCCCTACTGTAATGTTCAGGCCTCTATAAAACGATTTATTTTTTAAACCAACATTATCTAATTTTCCACTTTTAACATCCTATAATTCAGAAAGGAACGATGTTATTCAGTGAAACATTATTTTTGTCTTTTGAACGTACAGTTACAATTTGGCCCATTACTTATGACCCACCCGTACATAGTTTCATTTTTTATTTATATTTAAAAAAATTCGGTATACTTGTACAAAATATTTATAGTTAGTTGCAAAATATAATAATTGGACTTCCCAAATCCCCAAAGAACGGCAGCGATTTCGATAGTATGACATTAAAACCATTTCGAATAGGCAATATTAAGCCTTATGTTACTTGTACATTCGTCAGACTTTCAGTAGAAATTTCTGCTGCATTGGTACGCTTTCGTCATGTTTAGTACTATTTGTAACAGGGTTGTATTTCGGCGAACTGCTTAATAATGAAGATAAATATTTTAATTCAATTCCAAAAATAAATAGTCTTATTATAAATTTGGATGATAGTGATAGTGATAGTGATAGCGAGCTTAATTCTTTGTAATTTCTTATTTTTATAATGACTGTTTCAACCCTCACTTTGTTTATATATATTCTTATTTTTAATCAATAAAATTTTAAAATTTAATAGTATTGCATTTATAATAACAAATAACTAAATTAACAAAAATGATAAATAATAAATAATTCTTTAGGATTTATTTATATTCATTCTTATTATTCACAATCCTAATGCCTACCCTGCCCATGAAGAGCTTATCGAGGGATTTGGAAAGTCCATTTCTTATATTTTGCAACGGACAATATATAATCAATGGCGGACTAACCAAAGATACCACTCGGGACTTATCTAATCTTTTACCCCTGCTACTACTGCAGATTTTATTAACACCTTATATATTTTTAACATCTTTTGCTCAATTTGTTAAGCTTACCTGAGAATAAAATTCAATGCAATAAAAATATAAACAAACATTTTTTTTTTAATTATAAAACCGCTTAGAACCATATTAAAATAGCATTTTTTTTTATTAATAAAGGAGTTTTTGAAACATAGTATGTTTTATAAAACTTATTTTTCTAAATATTTTTTTGACATAATCATCAGTTATTAAATTAAAATTTAATTCTCCCAGAAAATTATTTTTTTCCGTTTTGTTTATTCATTCATTCATTCATTAATGAGAATAATATTCTTAAAACGATTTCTAAATTCGGAAAAGTTGTACTTAATTTATAATCATGCAAAAGATGCATTAATTTGATGAATGCTTCTTCTCGATGGTTTATGTCATTCCAGCTTTTGTCTCACTGTTTTTCGTATATTTTATATTTTATTTATTTTTTAATCGGTAAATGGTCTTCGAGACTATGAATATGTTTATTCTGAAAATAAGTGTTAATAAATTGAACCTAGATATTTGGTGGACATTGGATGAACCGTCTGGAATCATCGTAAACAAATACAAATGAAATACTAATTTTTTTAAGTAAAAGTGAAAGAAAAAATTTACCTATTTTGGTATTTGATATAGGTACTTGTTATTTTCTTCTAATAAAACAACTTTAGATGAAACCGCATAGCCATCTCTGGTTCTTTGCTTGTCGCTATTATGTTATCTTCTACAAAATCATTTACAATTAACGTCAATGTAAAAATTTATAAATTTGTATTTTTGTATGTACTGGTACGATCCATATCGTTATTTTCTGCCGCTTTCTTTGCAAAAAGACTTCATTTGTGGCATTTTATCTAAAACGCTTTAATAATTTTTTCCTTGTTTGCGCAACTTTTTTTTATTCATTTTAGAAAAATGAATATGAAATATAATTTAGAAGCACCAAATTTTTTAGCAGAATAATTACAAACACATTGTTTTACTTGCTCTTGTAACAATAAAGCTTTGTATTGTTTCATTGGAAACAGTATAAAAATAATAGCGGTATTTAATTTTAAAAAATATAATGAAAACGACTATTTCACGGTGTTATTAATTCGTTTCTATTTATATACGAGTATAATTGTTTTTCTTGTAACCAAAATAGGCTTAAATTTTGTTACAATTTTTTATTTTGTCGACATCGAAAATTAAAGATATTTTATTAAAATCTCAACTATTTTGAGTAAAAAAATATTATACCCTTGTCACCCTTACTTAAGAGAGCTCTATTTTGGGGATTCATAGATTGTGAAAAATCGAGACTTGATAATTTTTTGCAACATGAAAACGGTGTATTTTATTGAACATCCTACTGCGCAAGTTCCATTTTGCACAACCACTTGAAGGAAACTACGATAATTGAAATGAATTCTGTTTCGTGCACTTTTCTTCAGTCTGTTCTAGATCGTCGTGGCGCGCAAAAGCCTCGATAGACGTGCGTAGCGAAACAAGTGAACGTGCCGTACACAGTTGAAACAAGTGCCGAGCTATGTTGCAAGCCTTTCATGACACCTCAGAAGTCCCAGGACGATCGCAGCGTTCAGCAGGAGGAATCCTGGACTCGCCCACCTTGGCCAGGGTCGAAAGGGCGATGTTAAGGCATGAAGAAGGGGTTAACAGAGACGGGCAGGATATTTTGAGGGCTCAGTATACACAGGTGAGCTGATGATTCATAGTAATCATTTAACAAGGTTAATATTATTAACAGCATTTATACTTGACTCTACATAACTAACATTATATATTGTTTTTGTAATTTCACACCGCTATGAAGGCCTAAAAAGTTAAATTAATTTATTTCCTAATTGCGAAATATTTTCATTTTTAATTGTAGTCGTAATCTTTATATAAAATATTTTAATTGGAGGTTATTGCTAGTATTTTTCAAATTTCGCTTCAAATGCCATTTATTTAATAAAAACATATTTTGAACCTACTAATTTATGCCTCTTCTAATAAAATCTTCAATTTTAAAAATAAACAGTAGTTCAATAAACAAATAAATAAAAATAAAAATAAAGTTCCGCTTCAAAAATTTGCAAATGGTTCATTATGTTTCTTTTGTGATCTTTCCAGTTCATTTTAAAAAATGTAAAGTTTAATTTTAATCGGAAATAGTCTTTTTATAGATCCTAATAATAAAACATTTTATTCTTGCATCCCGAGATGTAACTATTTGTTTACATATATGTAATTCTAATTCTAGAAATATAAAAATTGACAACAATTTTATATACAAAACACATTAACACATATAAGTAAGAAATATGATTTACGGCACTTATTTTTTTCTGTTGTAAAATAATAACGCATGCTTTTTTATAACAAAATCTAAATAAATCTATTAAACATTGTAAGTTAGTAAGTAATACTTTTTTATCAACCAAAATTATAATATCAAAAGACAGTTATTATTAACTCTTGATTACTTCAACAAATGGCAATTTTCGCCTACACTGCCCTTTCAAAAAGTTAATTTTAAACACTCGAATGATTCAAACAAATAATTGCAATGTTAAGAGCCGGTTTAAACAAGGCCGTGTTTCCTGAGACTGTTTGACCACATTTTGTTGAATCATGCACTAACAGGAATACCAAGTTTTACCTAATTAATTATGAATATTTTTTCTTTTCCAAGTTTTGTACCAAAGATAATATATACTGATGTCTTATAATTAGAAAGACGGTATTTTTATCTAAACTTTTTCTATTTTTTTAATGCGAGTATTAGTTTTGAAAATATTTTGTAGTAAACGGTGTCTGTTAAATATATATTTTTTTAAAGGGATGTCCTATATTTTATTATATTTTTGTTATGTCGTTATTGGGCTGATTTCAACGATTTTCTACATTTGGGGTCTCCAATGATTTGTTTCAACAGTATAATCGTATATTTGTGATTTTATATTTTAAACTTCTGGTGTCTTTTGAAAATCCTTGAAGATAGAAAAAAAAACCATTTACATGTCCACATGTATATTGAAGTAAAGTATGAGTCTAATATCTCCCTAAATATAAATTACAGAAGAAAGTTCTTATGCAAATTATTTTATTTTCCAAGATTTGGGAATTAGTTTTCCAATACATTATGAATTATAAATATTTGAATAAGAATATATATTTTTTGTCAAAAGTTTATATAAAAAGAAAGAAAGAAATTTAATAAAAATGCAAAAATTTTGTGATAAAAATAAATCTTCAAAGTGCATCCTTTCTGCGGCTTGACATCCTCCTAATCTTTCACAAATATGACCAATGGTATAGAAGCGTATTCAATAATATAGCTTATATTCTTGCGTCTGATTTTTATTATTTAATAATCCATAGTTTCTCCTTACCTGTATTTTTAAGTGACTTCACAGAAAGGAGTCCTTTAGGCTTAAATCGGATTACCCACAGGCCATTCAATAGAACTTCGAACATTCAATCCAATACCGGGAAAAATAATAGCGTAGAACGTTAATTGCATACTGGTAGATTTAAAAGTTTGATTGTAGAGAAGAAATTAGGCTAAATAATACTATTTTCATTATTGGTCTAGTCTCAGATCTAGCCTAAACATATTTTAAGGTGTTCAATTTTCATTTCTAGCAATACGTACAATAGTGTCTTCTAAAAATTCATAAAATAAATCCTATTTCATTTTTAGATTCATTTACTTTTCATATTTTTAGAAAACTGTGAACAATTAGGTACACAATTATTCATTTAAAAATGATAAGTATTCAAGTGACATTACTAAAGTACACAAGTGCAGTAAACTGGAAATTTAATATGATAAGATAAAAATTGCTTCCTGTAAAGATTGTGACTATCTTATATTTTGCAGAAATCAATAAGTGCCAGTAAATGGGTTTGGACCATTTTGTCAATATTATAAATGATATAATTAATAGCTTTGAATAATTTATTTGAAAATTTGATAAGTAAAAAACATTCTAAATAAATTCAAAAAAACATTGATGAAGTATTTCTTCGGTAAATAGAACTTAATGGGCTTAGCTCGTTTTCAGTCATCTAGGCGGTGTATAAGGACGTCATGTTTTCTTGAGTAAATTTTTCTGAATAAAAAAAAATAATTCAAGTAAATTCAATTATACAAATTTGGTTATATATGTGTTTGGTTAAAGAATTCCATAAACCCAACTAAAAAAACACGCACAGAGTGACTATTTTTCCAAAAATTAATGGATAGCAGACCATAGGATTTATATTTTTCACAACTCGGACTAATTTCAAGTCACCCTTTGTAAATTATAGACAAAATAAATTTTGATCCAAATGTATACATTAGCTTGTTTGGGAAGTATTAGAAAGGCAGAAAGATTGGGACTTTTTATGTGGCATTAAATATATATTTATATATATTTAATTATACATTTAATGAATATTATTTTTTCTTCTGCCTTTCTTTCATTTCTTTAAAGCAATTTATTTTGGTAGTTTTATTTACGCATTGAATTATATTTTTGACAAAGACGGCAAAAAATACAAAAATATTCATTTATTAGTTGCTGAACAACTGTTACTACTATATTTTAACGAAAAATGTTTCGTCTAAATTTTTACATTTTATTTATTATAATTAGTCTTATCATCACTAATATGTTTAACTTATTCTGCATTTTATAATGACTTATTCATTGTTTAGAATTTACATGTAAACATTTAAAAACACTATTGAGGAAACATTAGTATTCGTACATCCAACACTTATTGCGATAAATTAACACTTTATTGATACTCTTATTAATTCAGGGAGTCTGTTTATAAAAGAAGTAATATTAAATGGTATCGAAAAATATAATAAATTGTTTGTGTATTTAAAAATTGTAGTGTGTACTACTGAAGTTATGAGCATGAAAAGTTCTATCGGCTCGCAATTTAAGAAATATCTTTCAACATTTTTTCACAATATAACCAAAATGTTAAATGTCAGAAAAGTCAAACTAATTATAATGAATGAGATCCCGGTAATTACAGTAACTCTGCAAACCGAATTTGAATATTCAATTACGTGTTATACTATTTTTCTAATTCCATCTCATATTGAATATGATGCAAACAATTTGGCATTAAATGTTTTGTTATTCCTTCCTCTAAAATCTGAGCCGCAATATACAAATATATATGTCCTCTTCGGCATATTTTGAATTTTGTAGAATTTAGAACAAAGTTGTTCACTTCCTTTACTCAGATAATTACGAAAAATACCACGTTTCAATTAAAAATAGGAAAATAGCACGTTTTGTAATAAGTTTAGTTAAAGTTTGTAAACAGGCGAGAAGTTTGTTATAAAACCATAGGCGATTGTTACAAACTAAATATATTGCTTTATTTTTTATTTTTCTAATGACGCAGCCCTAACTTTTTATCTAAAAAAAAAACTAAATTGCTGTAAATAATGAGACTAAAATGATTTATTATAAAAGCAAATAATGTAATTAAGCGAAACTAATATTAGGAAGAGACATTAATGATAATGAATAAAAATTAACAAAGAAAAAATAATATAAAAGCAAAGCTAGTAGTTTCATATTAAGAATGGTATGAGGTACAAATAAACGAGCAACATAGCTTAGGGTTATTCAATTGAAAGAACAGTCAGTTTATTATAGGTTATAGTATTCAAAATAATGACAGAAATAAAGGTTGTGCATCACTAGCAGTTGTAGGCGTTATTGGAAAGGATTTTAAATATTTGCAAACTGAAGAATCGAGAAATAAATTTGGAAGTAGTACAAGAAAACACACGAAATCATTATTAAAAAATGGTGACCTACAGGAGAAGCGAATTCAGAAATAGAAAAAATACTGAAACTGAAATTCTGTTAAGCCCAAAAGATTATACTTAATTCCATAAATTATAATTCTCTGAAATACGTCGGAGACGCGCCAATAATCATCGTAAATTTATTTGTTCTTAGTTGATAACGATAACATGCAAATTTATCAATTCATTGGAAATTTTAGAAGTCATTAATTAGAATTTGAAATATAGCTGAGAATTTCTGTATGGCATTCTTGTCTTTGTTACCTGTAGAATATGTCTGGTATATTTAATTTTGAAATAATGAACTGAAAAGAAACTATGGATTTAAATTAGGATCATTGACGAGTAATGATTTTGTTTAATTTCCGAATTTTAGAACAAAAAGAATTTTTAAATGATCTAAAAACTGTTTTTGGCTACATGGCACCACCAAGAACAACTGTTTTTCGTTGGAATCAAGAATTTAAATTTGATCGGAGTGATCTTAGTGACTAATTTTTTGAAGGTCGACCAATAACTTCAAAACGACAGAAAATTAAATGTATTCTTGGTGAATACCGCATAATTTAACAATGTCAAGAACAAACTCGAGTCAACTGGTGTAAAGTAACATTAAAATTATTCAACTCAGGTACATCGTTAATGGTGAAGAAAGTTGAATATATTCTTATGAACTGGAAACAAAACAACCATCCACTGTGTAGGTGTTTCAAAATGGAGCATAGCCAACAAAAGTTACTCGAAGTCGAAGCGTTTCGAACCAAATGATTATTTGTTTTGTGTTGAAAACCAAGCATGTTGCTACTAGCTCTTTAAAAAATCGGAGAACACTAAATGCTGAGTGGAACACAACTATCTGTTTACCAGAAGTTTTCTCTAAAATGAAGAAAATCAATAGAAGATGACGGACGCATCATCCTGAACCAAGCTCCCACATAACACAACGAACAATTGATTATTTAAGCAAACAAACGCTGGAATTAATCACCCATCCTCCTTCATACATTTATTTCCAAAAATCGTGAATCAATTGCGTGGTCAACGTTTTTCAAGACTAAAAGATGTAGTTGAAATATCTAAAAATTCTGTGAAGAGCGTGCCATATTCAAATTGGAAAAAATGTGACAACTGGTTTATTCTCATGAAAAACAGCATACGTTGTCGAGGGGAATATTTTGAAAAGCAATAGAGCCACTGTTTGAATTATAAGTGTTTTTGTTTGCATCTATTCCGAAATTAAAGCAGCAGCTCTCGTAATACTGTTTTCAAGTACCTCAAATCAGTTCAATAGGATTGAAAATGAAATGGTAGGTAAGAAGACGTAATACTTTGTACCTATACTGTTTTAGACTTTAGACTAATGAGAATAATAATTTAAACAAAATTAATTCAAATGTTCAAAATGCTCTCCATTCACCTTTTGACAATATGCCAGCCTATTAATAAATTCTTGAGTCACTCTTTCCAAGACTTCCCCACGTATTAGTACACATTCATCAATAATTCTTTGTCTCAATTCCTGCAAGCATGTTGGTCGTTTAACGTAAACGTGATTTTAGATAACCCCAAAGAAAAAAATCTAATGGACTTAGATTCGGAGAAGGAGCATGCCACTCTATGAATCGATCACCATAACCGATCATCATTAATACTTCAATACGATCTTTTTCACTTAAATGAACCATTCTTAATCGTAGAATTTATTTCTGTAAATTACAATTTGACAGTTACCTACTAGATAGTATTCGTTTATTTCTTACTATTAATACAAACAATATTAATTTGTTTATCTAAATACTCGTAGTATTTTATTCTAATATATGAAAACTTAAAAGTGGTTCATTAAAGTGCTATATTCCTCGTTTTTACAGATTTTTTACACTAAACCCAGTATGTACGAATTAGAAATAACAAGATCTTTCAAAATCTGCAAATATATACAGGATGTCCCATTTAAATTAAAAAAGTTGAGGGTATTTCCGGTTAACTCGGAAGTATATTATTAACAAAATAATGTAATCAGCTGCATTTTACCCCATTGCACTTACTTGTAAAATTTCATAAATACAGTCCGTTTCATTTTAAAGACTTGGCTCCATACTTTATCCCAACCATGTATTTATAGATATTTATATACATAAAGTAGAAAAATATACATATACTCGTGGCAACAAAATTTCCGATGCATAATATAACTAAAGTTACGTAGTGCCACATTTTTACAAAATTCCGTATTTATATGATGTTATTCTTCATTGACATGTCTGTCAGCAATGGAAATATCGAATTGGTAATATTGATGTGGCAACATCCATGAAACAGTGAAGTCGTACAACTATGATATGATTAACAAGTATGACTTATCTGGCGGAATAAATAAACAATTTGTGTCATCGATGACGTGCATCGGAAATTTTGTTGCTACTAGTACCTATATTTCTGCTTATTGCTTGCTAGTTGTAAATTACATGTCGGATTGTACTTCTATCAAGTATTCCCATAAGAATGCTTTTTGGGAGGCGACTTTAAGAGTTTATTATTTTTCATGGTTTTTGCTAGAGTACTAACAGTACAAATATTTATGTTAAGTGCAGCTGTATACGCTTAAATAAAATAAAAACAATATATTTTTATAATAAAATATAAAAAATCTTCAAATGCGGGAAAACAATAATTCACAGTTTTTAACAATGACAACACCGTACTACATATTATACGAACACTACTCTTTAATTAATTTCAATTAAATAAATTTAAAGTTACTAACTAAATTAATTGAATTTATTGTAAATGTAAATTAAGTAAGAAATAAGTAATATTTGTGAGCCTTGTATTTTTCTTATGAAATTTGTGTTTCTATTTTGACAATATCGGGCTTATTCTGTAATTTTTGGTTAAAAATAACCCAGGGTTATAATTCAATTTAATACTCGTAGCATCAAAGTAAAATATTATCAGATAAGTAGTAATGATTATTGAGAATCTAGTAGTTTATTTCAAAATTATTACGCATCGGCTCCTCTTATTTATTTCGATAACGGTTAAATGGAATTATCGCTTTCTTTAATTTATGATGCTCTTTAAAGAGAACTTTGTTAAAATATATAAAACGCAGAAACTATTTACATAAGGAATAATTAAATATATTATAATTTAAAGAAAATGAGACTTTTTTTATATTTGTTATTATTTCTGAACGAATTTACTATTTTTTAGACAGTGCTCATATCAAAAGCACAATATTTAACAGATATATGGATTAAATTAATTGTTTCAACTCTTACTTTATGGAAATTATTCATAATAAAGATGTAAAGATAAATAATACTTATCTTGAATTTCCACAGTCTTCCAAAGCGTTTTAATATACAGTATAGTCCAAATGAGAGGAATAAATTCATTATTTCGTAAATCAGCGATTGTAGGGAAAAATCCTTAAACCCGTCGATTTTTATTTTTTAATAGGCGCTTCGTCAAATCAATTGTGTTTCCCCACCTCCCCTCCTGAAGAAGCTGTTTATCTCAGACGGCGAAACTTTGAGAAATATTTCAAAAAATTACACTGTCCTCCGGAAGCAGTACTCCTCAAATGAACTCAAGGTGGTTTGAATAAGAACCGACACAGAGCAGAGGCATGCAGGGAAAACTAAAATATAGTGATTTAATGCAAATTACCTCTGTATTAAGTTGAACCTTTTTTGAAGTTGTATAACTTGAATGTGGGGTTTCAAATTTCGAAAAAAAATCAATATCTCAGTGATACCTAAACTTAGAAAAACCAAGTTTGGTACATGTTGTGAGTGTACCAAGAGCATTAATCGACTGAAAGTAGAATTTAATTGTAGCATTCTAAGGGATAGCTCACCACTAAAATATGACAAAAAAGTTTAACATTTAAAAAAGTGAATACTTTATTTTATTTTTATTCGAACTAAGCATTAAGAAATATCTATTTTTTTGTTATTATTTGACTTGACAGTCTTTAAATGTGGAGAAAACGTATTGTACATATTGTAAAACTATATTTTCATATCACTTCAAAATGGCGGTTGCCTATTATTTCTACAACTATCCAGAAAATCATAAGCCCTAGTAAGATTTTGATTTTGTCAACTCTTAATGTGCTAGTAATTAATTGTTACCAGCTCTGTCGACAAAGCTAAATTTGGCCGAAATACATTGCGGGATTAGTTTGATCCGCTCGAGCAGAAAATATCGGTCAGGTAGTTTAGCCTAACTAAGCTCATTCGGAATAGAGGTAGAACCTATATATTTACACTTTCTTTTGAAAATATATAATATTTTAATGGTACTTAACTAACTTTTGAGAATCTATATCATAAATGTAATGTTATTTTTTACTTAATTGAAAATGATTCAGAAGTTGAAATCTACGTCACTGTGCATGACAAATGTTTGCGAAGAGTAAATCGGTTAATTGTTATTTTTGTTATGGAAACATAATAGCTTAAGAAATTACCAAAATGATAACACGCTTTTTTATTTGTATGTTGTGTATTTATTTTTTAATTTAACCATAGAATCCCTTACATAAAGTAAGAATTGGTATTGTGTAACGTTCACATTTTCACCGAACCTTAATATTTATTATTAAATATATTTAGTTTAAAATTTTCAATTTCAACTTACTAAAACTATTCTTTTTATTGCCAACTAACCTGACGTGAAGTTATTGTTATCTTTAAAATAAGAATACTTGTACGAGAAGTTTTGTTTTAGGTCTTGGTCTATTTCTACTAATATTAATATTAACACCGAAAAAAAGTTCTGTGATTTTAACGACATAATAAAAAAATCAAAATACAATTCATGTACAAATGAAGAAACAAAAAATTGCGTTTTTCCTTTAAAAGGCTGAAATAATACATTATGGACAATAAAAGTACTAATTTTTTGTGCATAATAGGATTGTACTATTTTGGAGTATAGATATTTCTAATAAGCAGTGTATTTTAGTAAAAAATCATACACCTATCTTTAAAAAGTTTTGGAATACCGAGGATTTTTAAGATAAGTAAATTTTATCTTTTACTTTTAAAATAAAGATTTATTTGTATTAATAAACGTATGTAACTATTTAATTAGAATCGTTCTTTTAAAGTTTTAAAGTAAAGTAAACAACTTCAAATAAATTTATCAGTTTAATTGTAATCAGAAGTTTCCTATATAGTCGATCTTAATCAGAATCCAAAATTGTAACAAATATTTAAATGAATTTTCACAAAATCAGATTTCTGTAAAACTATATTTAAAAACAACGATTACGCGGTTAGGTCATTGAATCTTGTGCCATTATATGCTACTAAATTGTAATTTCAATGAAGAGAGATCAGAAATGTTAAACAGTAATGATTGTTCAAGTGTTGATGATTCACCATTTTACATATCTTGTAGTCAGAACCGTATTTGCTTAATGAAAAAAATAGATTACTAATATATTATAATTAAAATTCTTGAAGCTTGAAGGAATGTGTAATATGAAATAATTAAATTTTTATACCAGTAATAGTAAAATAAAAACCATTAATTATTAAAAAATCAGGTTTTGAAATTTTATGAAATATTTTATTTGATATTAACTTATTACCATCGTTTTGGAAACATACAGAATAGATCTGAATATATATAAAATTGTTTTCAAAAATAGTTCTTAAATAAGTATATATTAAGCTCAATAAATGATTTCTATCACTGTCTGAGGGGTCTTAAACCATTTAACCAACAAAAATTCTATAAATGACGCGCGTTTCGCTAACTATGTTATCACTATGTTTTAACCTAGGAGTTAACTATTTATACAATCCAAAATGGTTTATACACAATATGGGTATTGTATTTAGAATAATTTTATGTCACCATCAAATAACTATACTCCACGAATACTAGAAAAAAAGGAGTACGGTATTTTCTCGTAAACCCAACTAACTGCGTGATAGAATAGTCTGCGATAAAGGGGGGTGTAAAGCCTAAAGATAAGCATTATGAGGTAACAAATGTTTCGTACTTATTCAAGCCAGGGAAAGAAAAAAATAAACGTTATGAAGCTGTTGTGAATATAAAAAGAAGCAATTCCAATAAGTTCAATCTCTGGCCTTTTATTATACTGATGGACAAGTTTAAAATTATCTTTAACGAAACTATGATTTTCAAGTAAAATAAGATTGGCAAATGAAGAAGGAGTATTAGAAATATCTGTTTTTGAATATTTGTTAATATAATAAACATGTTCTTTTATTCTTAAACTAAGTCTCTTTCCACATTGACCGATATAAAAAGCATTACAAGTGAAACAAGATAACTTATAAATACCAGATTTGTGAAGTTTGGAATCAGATTTTTACTATTACAAAACAAAGTTGAAAATTTATTGTGAGTTTTGAAATCTGTAGTGACGTCGAATTTAGATTTTTGTTTTATTTTACAAGATAATGAACCCATTCTAAAAAAATGATAACTTTCTTCAATTCTTCAATTTAGCATCAGTTTCATCCATAATACATACATAAATATACAAACAAATAATTCAAAGAATACAAAATATGCAAAAAAGATCACATACATAACATTTCTAATTACATCTGGAGTTATAGTTTCACATGTTTCTGTAATGAGCCTTTTGAGATCATCAACATCTTGAAATTATCTCTTAAGATATATATTTTCTTTTAAGTAGCTCCATAAAAAGAACTCTTGAGTGGTAATGTCTGGAAACATGTATGGCCAAAAAAATTGTATGTACCTCCCAATCACTCTACTGTTAAAAATTTGAAGAAAAACGTCACGAATATTTTTTTACAGTGATATATTGCTCTATACTGTTTTCTTTTATTTAGTGGTAGCTCATCAAGACATTTAGACAAAACTGATTATTTAAAAATTGTAGGTATCTTTCTCCAAATTATTTCGAAAAAAGTATGGTCCAACAATTCCGCCTTTATAAATGCCACACCATACATTAGTTTTAAATGAATATTGATCTCGCGTTTGGGCATTGAAATTGCGATTAACATTGCTCCGCTATCAATTTTAAGAACGTAATGTACCATCATATGTAAACGTTGCTACGTCAGAGAAAATGATCTGTCGTGTCATAAATCTGTTACCTTCCAATTCTGGATGCGAGCACAAAATTCGGTTTATATTTATTTGATTTTAAAATTCTTGCAACCGGATTTTTCTTTTAGATTTTCCACTGCCGATAGCATCACTTCATATTCAATATCTTCGTTTGTAATCGGATGTTTCTTTCAAAATCTATTTTTAACAATTTCAGAACGCTTTAATTTATTTATTATTTATTTTACATTGTGCATTGTACAATTTTTGAGGATGCTTATAATAGTAATAATCATAATAATAATATTTATTCAATCATTCAGGCATTTAACAAATATATTGGATAGTTCATAAACCAGTCACAAACAGATAGCCTAAGATCTACTAAAAATATATAGTCCTTTCAAAGTGAAAGTCTTTTTTATTTTAAGTTATCATTGAGGAATTCTTCCTTTGAGTAATACCCCTTAGTAAGTAATAGATTTTAATCTAATCTTTATATAATTTTTGTCCATTTTTTGTGTGGCAGGCGATTGTAAAACATTATTCCTTGAAACAAGTAAGACATTTCGTATTTTTTTGGTTTTATGGGAAGGCATGCTCAAAAAATCACCCCGTCGTGCCGGGTAGTTATGGAACTGAGAATTAGTATGCAAAGTGTGAATATTCTCCTTAGCATTTAATGGTATTCTAAACAGTTAATAGTATTCTAAATAAATAAATACACGACAGAGTTAAAATTTTGATCTTGATGAAAGTATTTCTACAGCTATCACCAGGATTTATTTTAAAAATCAACCTAATGATGCATTTTTGCTGAACAAAAATTTTATGCCAGTCAGCATCATTGCCTCAAAGAACAATATTTGTTTAATCCTATGTGTGGTGGAAATTTTCTATTTTTCAACCCGCATCGGCGATGAACTCCTTTCACAGGTATTTGAGGTGGAACGTACGTCTGTATTTTTTGCTAAAAGCTAAATTTTTAAATGGAACTAAAATCTACGTCCTAAATATAGCAAAAGAGGACTGATTTATTGAACATATTTCTATGTTCAGACCATTTCAACTAAGAATCTAAGTATGCTCGGAGAAACTTAATACAGTTTGTTGTTTCTAATAAGGTGTTGTCAAATTTTAAATAAATAGGATTATTATAAACAGATTATTGAAGTAAATTATCTATTGCTTTTTCCACATTAACTATATGGCTATTTGATTTGCACCAACTTGCAAATGTTTTCACTAAACCTTCACATCTTGATATAAATTCCTTAGGAGACTTTGCTGCGACCACTAAAGAGGTGTCACTCGCAAATAATGTTAAAGGTGAAGCATCTATAAAATTTGGCAAATCATTAATATACATATAACATTATTCAAGATTTCTGCTGATTTCCTACATGTTTTATAATTATCTCCAATAATTTCAGTTTTATCTTTAATACTCAATTTTACTGGCATTTCTAATTATTGCAAATTCTTTATTTAATAAATAATAATTGTTGACATATTTATTAAAAGGTTTCATAATTTTTATCTAGCAAGGCCACAAAAGTAAGTATGTAAAATTTTTTGGTACTTAATAACATTTTCAATGAAAATTTTGCTCTCAATTACAATTTGAGCATATTTTATTCTTCACTCCAAATCATGATTTTTTTATTTTCCCTGTATTCTAGACAATATTTTAAAAGTTTTTTTATATGATTATGTACTTACAAGTTATGTAGAGCTTTTTATCAAGAATATTTTTTTTGTAAAATGTAAGATCAACTTTTCCTCCATTTTTATAAAAGTTTATAGGATACATTGTATAAGCATGCATCCATTTCTTATAGTTTTGAAAACGTAAGGTATGTAGGTTATAATTAAGTTTCAGTTATAAAAATTATATTTATTTTGTAATAATTATGGATATCGAGGTAGGGAATAAGCTGTAAAAATATAATTTTAGGTTAGGTTTACTTTCCCAGCCTTAATTTCAATAATAATAAATAAATAAATAAATATTCCTTATAACTAAATACTTTATGGCCTATTTTGGTTTCCATAATAACAAATAAATATACGAGTATATTATACATATGACGGCGGATTTGCGGCTGCCAATCGACTTACTGCGAATTGTCATAAATTTATTTTGGAATAACTACTTTTTCAATTTAGTATTATAAGCGACATTTTTATGTTAAACGCATTTGCTTTTTTGGCCAACGGCATGTATTCGCGTTTTTAATTTCTATTAAACAAAATAAACTAATTTCTCAAATTTAAGCATATAATAATTTAGTAGTTATCAAACTTTTAAAGGACATTGTATAGTTTGTACGTCATTCATTGGGACATCATATAGTGTTTTGGGAATGTTGAGAATTATTGCTAGAATTTTGTACGATTCTGATAGTTGCCAGAATCGTATTCAGCCAAATGCTATGAAAGTGTTTACTTAATTTGTAAAGGTCGGAAATATGAGAAGTCGCCAAAGATATATACTTTTATTCAACTGTATCCTCAAATGGTTTGTCGATATTTGCTTCTATAACATTGACAAATTGTTATTTGTTGCACAGGCTTCAAATAATAGCTTTTTGTAAAAAAAGAACAATTTTAACAATTATTTAGTTTTTAAATAATAAAAGCTAAAACCAACTGAATATTTACAATTTTGAGATATACATTATTATTAACAATATGAAATAAATTTCTTTAATCAATTTCCACAGTATCTTCCCATGATTTATTTAAATCAGTGATAACAGGAGATAAGTTACTTATGATAAAATGAAAATTCAATTTATACTATGAATTAAGTAATTTAATTTATAATCATGGCAAAGATAAATCGTAACTCATTTTAACCAATTTTGATAAGTTTTAAATGTGTACTCACGACTGTGTAGTCTCTAATCAGTGTTACTTTGGGAAATTGTCATTAAAATTGTATTTTAGTTATATCATCGTAAAATTCTATAGATAATATTCAAACAAAGAAAAGTTTATTTATGCAGAATAGTTCTATAAATAACAACAATAAAATCAATACTTTCTCCAAATAGTTTAATCTTTATTTATTTCATTTATTACAATAATTATCTTACTGTAAATAATAGGGCCAAAGTTCTACTAAGAGTTATTACAAAAAGAAACATCTACGTGAATAAATACAAATAAATATTTTATCAAAATACGAGTACAAACCGTTTGTTTCATAGCTGATTTTAGAAAACGGTGTACCTACTTTAAAATTTACAGAAAAAGCAAATAGAAAATTTGATAAGGTTGATTTTAATCATATTTTTAAATACATTTTTATTTTCGAATAAATGAGATATATATATATATTCTGAGAATCTCTCTGGCTTATGGACCACCTTTATAATTTTTGGATGGCCTGGAAGATTTACTTAAAATTTTAGTTAATTTCATTTTAAATAGCCTTGAATTATTTGACATTCAAATATTCAACGCACTATAAATTTTCAATCACTTTCAATGTATTTTTTCTTTTTTTCATCCTAGCATGGAAATATAAAAATCACTGTACGGAACTGTCACGAGTCGGAACAGTATGAACATGACCATTTAAAACGCCTGTAACAATCATTTTCATTTTGCCTGTTGGATTACGTATCGGTCACGGCACTGACAATTCACTGTTATGTATGAATCAACCTTAACAGTTAATATTTTTCATACCATTTCTTGATACACCAAATTTTATATTTATATTATTTTTAATATAAAATATTAAAATTACAATTGACAAGATTATTATAATTATATCTTTGTTACTATTTAGACAAAATACTAAGAACGGAACAATTCCATGATTAAAAAAAACAATTGTTGATATAGTTTGAAAGCATACTTAATTTCTATAATAATATAAATGTTATATTTTGACTGTATCTATAGTATAAAGAAGAAATATTTATTTCGCCTTTGCCACTGAATACACTCTCATATAGGATTTTTAGTACAAATACCGTTGCACGTCAGGAGTGACGTACCTCTTTCGTCATAGTATTGCCAACTAATTAAAATTTCCCTAACTAAGATAAATCATACGAAACATCACGAAAATTCACGAGGACTCATGAACGTAGTCACAGTACTAAAAAACCGAAAACGTAATCGTAATTATTTTGATAATTTTAGAATTATTTCAATTATATTGGCTTATATACGTCTTATTCTTTATAATATAAAGTTTATAAATCATTATTATATGTTTAGTACTCAAAAAACCATAATTTACATTAAATAATTTTGAAATTTTCTACGCCCATGAGACTCGTATTTATGATGAAGAAATGCCATTGTAGCGATTGGCATGACTTGATGCGACGTTGTCGAGTATTTAGATTGAAATATTTCAACGATTTCTGACGTCCGGCCGTCAACCAGTTGTGTGTTTTCACCACGTTTTCGGTAATTTTATAATATTGTCTTTATTTTTTTGCTTTGCTAGATAGTTAACTTATAAAAAAAACTGTTTTAATTTTTCATAATAATAAATCTAAACAACATAACCTAACCTTACATTTTTGAAACTTCCTACATTCCTCGACAATTTAGACAAGCCGACAACACTGCAGGGTCGTGATCTCATAATTGATATATGACGTGCAACGGGATTTGTATTAAAAATCCTATAAAAGAATCTACTTCTATTTTGAAAATGAAGGAACATGTGTCAGTGGAAAAACCGGTGTTTGTATTCCTTTATATAAAAACGCCACTATTTTTTTGGAATGTAAACATTTTGATTGAGATTTATTTTTTATGCCAAATAATTCCGTCACACACCATACCTAAGTTTATTTTTGTGAGCAATCAGAATAAATTTTAGTGGGTGTCAACAATAACCATTGCAATTTCCGGGCTAGTTTTTTAGATTAGCATCAGTATCTTAATTTTTGGTCGCAATCATAATTTTGCTAAAAAGGAAATAACCTAATGCATCAGCTTGAGATGAGTCAACAAATGTGTGGGAAGAATATTTTTTTAGAATTTTTATACAATTAATTTATGATGTGACACTAACATTGAAATTATTATTAGAATGTTACATCATAAAGTCTACAGTGACCAGCAGTAAAAGTGGTATTTAAAATTGAGTAATCTAATTATGTGCCAGTAGTTGCTGACACTCAGAAAAATGTCTTTTACTTATGACGCATATACAGTCATTCCATCAAAATTTATCCAGGATTTAATTATTTTAAATGCTCTTACAGTTACAATATGTATATTCGAAATAATACGAGTCTGGAGTCATAGATGTGGATGATAAAACGAATGCGAATTTAGAGAAATTAGGGTTTGTTTTACTGTTATTTTTTTGTACCTTGCTCCAATACGTCCTTTGTTTTTTCTTTATGAAAATTTACGTATTAAAACTCTTCTAGCCAACAAGATCTGCAAAAAATGAACCAAAGGATTTGTATAACAGGATGATACTCTTCTCATCGTTAAGTCGATCAGTCATTTTTGAAATAGTTTCTTTTTAAAAAATAATATTCGAAACGATTATTTTGTAGAACATGCGAATTAAAAAATGATATTCATGCCCTATGAACCATGAAATAAATCTAGAGAATTTTATCACTGCTATCACTTTAAAGTAAAACAGCATTATGTCATTTTTAAATAGCTCTATCTCTCTTAGCAAAAATTTCTTGATAATGGGATATACGTCGTATCGACATAAATAGGGCTTTAGAATTTGCAGTTTCCTTTTGCAAAGAAAATTCGTGGATACCCTACATACAGATAGCCGTGAAAGTAGAATGTACATTAGGAAAAAAATAAAAAAGTAGGAGTAAAATGCTAGTAGCCTAAAAGATACATTATATATTTATGCGGGATTGGGATAAGTAGTAGTAGTAGTAGTAGTATAAGGGCGGGGAGGCTGATGCCTGGCAAGTAGGCCTGTTCAGGTCCTTTTTTCCATCCCTAATCTTCGCCCTCTTTTCTTCCTCACGTTTGCCCCTCCTCGAAACGCCTTGACCTTCTAATCAACCAACTTTTTTCACTTAAATGGGACACCCTGTATATTTTTGCAGATTTTGAAATATCTTGTTATATCGAATTCGTATATACTATGTTTGTGTAAAAAATCTGTAAAAACGAGGAATATAGCACTTTAATAAACCACTTTTAAGTTTTTATATATTAGAGTAAAATACTACGAGTATTTAGATAAACAAATTAATCTTGTTTGTATTAATAGTAAGAAATAAACGAATACTATCTAGTAGGTAACTGTCAAATTGTAATTTACGGAAATAAATTGTACGATTAAGAATGGTTCGTTTAAGCGAAAAAGATCGTATTGAAATAATAATGATAATTGGTTATGGTGATCTTATTAGAACTCATGAAGAAGTGTGTCATATTTTTAATGATTTGCATCCTGAAACAAATTCCATATCACGTTCAACAGTTACTAAAACATTTTAATACAACTGGGATGGTCAAAAATTTGCCAAAACCTGGAAGACCGCGGACCACAACGAACGGAACTATTAGACAAAACATTGCAATTGATTTACCTCATCCGTATAAGATGCAATTGGTTCAAGAATTGCCAGACGAGTTTTGCGAACGACTGATGGACATCTGTAATGTCGACGAACATTTTGCATGTAATGTAGTGTTTTCCGATGAGGCAACTTTTTATTTAAATGGAACAGTTAACCGCCATAACTCAAGGTATTGGTCAAATAAGAATCCTCATTGATTCATGAAGCACATACCCAGCATCCACAGAAGTTGAATGTTTGGATGGGAATTGTCGAAAATATGCTTATAGGCCCATTTTTATAGACGGAAACTTGAATGGTGACAAGTATTTAGATTTACTGAATAACCAAATTATTCCTGCACTTTAACAGAATGGGCAGTTACCACAAAATGTTTGGTTTCAACAAGATGAAGCACCTCCCCAATTTGATAGACGTATTAGGGATTTTCTGGATGCGAATTTTCCAAATCGATGGATTGGACGTAGAGCATTCATAGAGTGACCTGCTCGTTCTCCATTAGTCCATTAGATTTTTTTTGGGGTTATCTAAAATCACGTATTTAGGTTAAACGACAAACGTGCTTGCAGGAATTGAGACAAAGAATTATTGATGAATATGAACTAATAAGTGGAGAAGTCTTGGAAAGAGTGACTTAACAATTTGTTAATAGGCTGGCATATTGTCAGAAGGTGAACGGAGAGCATTTTGAACATTTGAATTAATTTTGTTTAAATTATTATTCTCATGAGTCTAAAGTAAATAAATGTACTTATTCTACAACTAAAAGTGAGTTATTTCTCGTTTTTACAAAATATTTTCGCTAAACCCAGTATGTACAAATTCGAGAAATAACAAGCTCTTTCAAATCTGCAAAAATATACAGGTTGTACCATTTAAATAAAAAAGTTGAGGGTATTTCCAGTTAAACCGGAAGTATATTATTAACAAAAAAATGTACAACAGATGCATTTTGTCCCATTGCACTTACCTACAAAATTTCATAAATATCGTCCGTTTCGTTTTAAAGATATTTACTTGGTTATATATTTTATCCCAACCCTGTATATATGAAAGTTGAATTTCACAGCCAAAACTGGACACATTTAAAAATTAGGCCTTTTAATAGTTATTTATTTTATTTGTGGGATAAAGACATTATTAACATACGAATGCGATAGTTGCAAGACTCGGGCCTTAGCCTGAGTTGGTAACAGCATTAGTATATTAATAGCCCTTATCACACGAATTGAAATACAATATTTTATCTACGAATGCCAAGAATTATCAACAACTGCAACGATTTAATTTATTTGACAATTGGCGAATATTTGATATTAAATCAAAGCAGCGATTCTGTAACAGCAGTTATTTATTTATATGGCACTCTGGCAGTTTGTTACAAACAACTTCAAATATTTTTAATTTCTCTTAGTTTCTAGAATACGTTAGTATGAGAGAGTCTGAATCTGAAAAAATTACTAATAAAATACGGACAATCATGCAAAGTCAGGAGCGGATTTAGTAACAGTGAAAGAAACGGAGGTTGGAAAAACAATAAGGTAGCTAAAGAATACATTGAAACATCCGTAGAAAATAAAAAACGAATGGCCACAAAAATTCTGCAAGACAAGAATTTGCAAATGGACTTATCAAACAGTAATCACAGTAGTAATTTGGAAAATATTGGCTCTTTAACAGTCGTCGTCTGTAGTGAACTTGTTTAAATGCAAAAATGTTGCTATTAATATTCGTAAATGATTATTTTCAAAATTTATTAACAAATAATTAAATTTTGATTCCGATTTCATTAAACAACCGAGTTAGATAATAGCGTTCAATACCTAACTCAAATGAATTTGACATTAGATTTTTCTCCAGGCAGTCGTAGATAAAAAAACAGTTTTTCTAGAATATCTGTAATACGAGTTATAATAATATTAATAATAATAATAATAATAATAATAATAATAATAATAATAATAATAATAATAATAATAAAAATAATAATAAAAATAATTGGTACAGTACACGGAAATCGGTCAGAATGTGAAAAGATTATACTTTTATAGATAAAAATAATAAAAACATTTTGAGACTATATAACTCTGAAACATCTTAGGAGTATAAATTTGGTTGGCTGATAAATACAATATTTTTGGTATATTAGACTATATATATATATATATGATAATCTGGATTTATGTATGGCGTTAGCTAAGTATGTTATCTTTTCTTTCTTGTTCTTATCTTTAAATAATAATTATACCTGGAAAAGTATTATAATTGCAGTGAAATGGTTTCTTTCATTTTCTCTCATTTCTGCTTATTATAATTTTATACCTGTTAGGTATACTGTCACTGTTAGTTTTGTTTGAAATGTTATAGGAAGTGGTCTATAGTTTCAGTTTGCTGGTATTTACTTTTGTTATATTTCAAACTTTATAGCGTGTGGTATATGGATTCACTTTGCTGGTATTTTTTTATTGTTAAAAATTTTTAACCCTAAATATTACATATTGGGAGAGAATAATACTCACGAAGCTGAAGAACAAAATTACATTAATTATTGTAGGGGAAAATAGGAAGATGGTCATGTGAAAATAAAAGAAGTATTACATATCTCTCTGAAGATGCAAAAATGATAGTGAGAAATGTGTATGAAGGGGTGTGGTCTGAACTTTCTGTATCAGAGGCTATTACTGAAACTGTGTTTCTAACTAAAGTTCCAAAATCGACAGTTTATGCAATTCTAGGAGAAACATCTACACTAAGAAAGAAGAGAAAGGATAGTGGCACGTTTCGAAAAATAGAAAACCACTTGATTGAACCCATTACCAACACAGTGTACCAGATGTATACAACGAATATTTTTCCAATAATTGAAAGTCTTCGACGTGAATGAATTCGAAAAAATATTGTTTCTTCTTTTGCAACAACATTTCCACTGTTCAAGGAGAGTAATCGAATAATTTCTTTGAGGAATGATTACATAAGAAATATAAAGGATCATAGAAAAATTAAAGAAAATATTGTATATTTGGACGAGACATGGTTCGATACTCACGATACCGTGAAAAAAGGGATGACAAAATAATACTAAAAAATGTTCAACTACAGTACCATGTAATAAAGGAAAAAGAATAATAATTTTGCACTGCGGTGGAGAAAATAGGTGGATTGACGATGTGGAAAGTGTTCTTTTTGAGTCATGGATCGAAAAAACCCTACTCCCAAAATTACCAAAAGATAGTGTAATTATCATGGACAACGCCGCCTATCATTCGAGGCTGACACAACCACAAATCCAAGAATTTTTGTATGAAGAAGATTTGTATTTTTAAGAAAACTATACCAACGCTAAATAATTCTAGGTTGACCACAGTAAAGAATACCACAAGGAATACGTTGTTAATAAGTTAGTTGTCAATAATGGACATACTGTGCTTAGTCTACCTCCTTATTTTTGTATTTTAAACCCAATAGAGTTAATATGGGCGGAATTAAAAGGAAACGTAGGAAAAAATAACGTGGATAAATTTTCTTGCATTGCTTTGTTTTCTATAATCATAAAAGTTACATTAACTTGTGTCCAATTAGATTAAAAAAGAAATCGTCTGTATCCTGTACGGAAGATTTCAATAATTTATTAAACTTATAAGGGTTTGTATTGTTTTTTAAATTGTTAAGCGTTGGTAATCTGATTCATAGATTATCCTAAAAACTACTTCATAATTAATTCTATCTATGTACTGAAACATGAATGTTTGAAGATAAAACGAAAGGTATCAACTATAAAAAACAATTTTATAATTTCAAACTTTCTCTAATCGTTGTAACAGAACCATATCAGTAGCAAAAAGAAAGTAAAACAACATCATATAGTTAGAAATAAAGAGTTTAATATATACGGGTAACAAAAATAGTAACAGAGAATGTATTGTTAATATTATCGTAAAACAATATAATTAGCTTTTCGATATATTTTTTTTTCACTACGTGGAATTATTCAGTACATTACGAGTTAAAAATATTATAATAATTAAACCATTTGTGTTCTTGATTTTCTGACGAAAGGGAGATATGCTGTTGTTTATAATTTAATTGAGTAAAAATAATGGGTTGTGTGGAATTAGCTGGTGACATTTTTTGTTTCTATCTAATACATTAATTCATATTGATTGAAAATAGATTTTAGTAACCAGTGTATATATTTTAAATGATCTATGCTGTCACCAAAGAAATGGTACAATAATATTATTATTAAAGAAGAAACAAAAATATTAAAGGTTTGCTATTTTTTACCAATGTCATCCTTTGTCAAAACACGGGCTGTCAGCTTGTCGAGGTATGTTGGAAACTATTTCCGAGGTATTTATAAAAAAATGTTTGTGAACATTTTCTTTAGGTATTTATTAGGTATTTGGTGATATATTGTTATGTAAATATTAATAATTAAATTCAGTTATTAACAAGTTGTTTCTAACATTTATTACATACATGTGTGAATTCAACTTCTTAAAACTCGTAACACTAAATAAAAAATTCTAATAGATGTACAGTTTTCCCATTAAATTATTCCTCAAAAAACATTTTACTAGGAAGATCGTAAGGTGTTTAGCCAGTTCAATTTTTTATATCCTGAACAGTTCTCTTTAAATTTTTAAAAATTGAGAAATTTGTTTTTACGCTATAATTAAGTTTTATATTTTCCGGAATATCCCGATCTACAAGTCGCGTCATTTTTATAATAATGAGTTTATACAATCTATTTTCTAAATCCTCCAATATTAATATTTCTTTTATAAACTTTTTTGTTATTTCTTCCTGTTATTAATTCCGGATAATCTAATCTAGCCCAGCGTTTGAAAATAACCAATAGAACTTTTCCTTTATATATAATTTGATGTCTTTTAATTTATTTTACATTCCAATTTTCAAACGGTTAAAATTATTATCTTTACACAACCCTTTTTCCAAAACTGTTTATTATTTTTCTAGCAACTTCAACTTTTGTTTAAACTCTTTCACCTTGCCTCAAACCTATTATCACTACCTACTAAACAATACCATCACAATACATGATTTAAGTATTACATTTCTGAGGAATTTCCAAAGTTATTAATTTTAAGCTACAGATTGAAAAAATCTGAAAATATTAGAATTAATGTAAATAAGGGAAGTCAGAATAAATTCATTAAATTGTAATACACCAACATTAAATTTATACCTGTTTATATTTATATTATAAAATAAATAGTCGATTTCAAGTAAACTCACATTTACTCAATGGCTACTAAAATTTGGATACCGACAACAAATGCTTGAAATACACTAAAAAATATTTGATACAATATTTAAATATTATCCAAATTTAAAAATATTGTTATTACAATTTTATTTTAATTATTGTTTGCTTTGATAAGTAGAAAATTAATTGATGTATTTAAATGTTCCGTGTTCTGATACAATTTTTATGATTATTAGACAGGATGGTTCTTTTTTTATAAGAACAGTATTGCGATCTATAGAATCGACTGTAAAAGGTTATTTAGAGAACAGATAGTTTGACACAAAAATACTAAACTGAAAGTTTTATACATCGTAATTCATTTTATCTTAGTTGTATTTATTTATTTATATCCACGCAAACAAAGTTCGATCAAGATTTTAATGGGAATTTTTTGTCATATATATTTTCACATTTATTAAAAGCCACAAAGTATTATGTGAATACGTATAAAAAAAATTAATAGCAAGAACTAAATATAAGTTTAAAAGACCTCCAGAAGACACTCATCATTTGGTGTAAATGAATATTTTCGAAAAGGAAATTATTCTTTTATATATTTACCTTTATAAGTATACCTTGTTTATTAGTGGTGATGATAAATTTTTCTTTACTGTTTTGGTGACTTTTAAGTTATTTCCATTTAAGCAACATTATTGAAGAATGATAAAAGATACTACCCAAGATTTTGGTAAGGAGGGAGTTAATAACCTAAATTTTATTAATAAAAACCCCAGCTTTATTCGTCATTGTATTTAACCACATGATTAATAGCGGAAATCAAAGTAATATAAATGGAATCCTGGGACAATTCATGAAAAATTAGTATTCATATCAAGCATCTATTTCCGTCAAAAGACGATACATACGCTTTTACAATACGTAAAACAGCTTTGCAATGCATAATTATTGCTAAATTTAGGAGTATGTTTGCTCAAATCCATTTAATAGGCGAAGGTTTTTACTTGACACAAGTTTATTTGGAGAAAGAGGTCTAGGATTATAAGACGACAGGTTAAACGGTCAGTATCTCAAGATTTAATGTTACTGACTCAATATTCTATATATATATATATATATATATTATATATATATATATTGTAACGGTCTAAAAGAAGATATCAAATATTTTGATTAAGCATTAAACAAAAACTGATAGGTGCAAACAAATGAATCATATAAAATTGGTTAAAATAATAAAAGAACATTTTCAATCATTTTTATGCAATACTTATAATACTTTAAACTTATAAAAATTCTGTAAATTGAATAGAAATAGTAAATTATGCTTTGGTCATTACTTATGAAATATGATATAAGAATTTAAATTTTTTCGCTTATAACAAAATTAAAACAATTCATTGTAAAAAAATTAGGCTTTGTTGAATCTAAATAATAAACTAAATTTTAATGTAGAAATAAAAATGATAATGCTAACATGAAAGTAAAAACATCACATTTTAATTATATATGGTTAATTCTTTGGATATAATCAAAAATGAGTAAAAATTTATATTGTAATTTATAAACAATAATTTATTTGAAGTTTAATTATTCAGTGTCAAAACTAAAAAAAATGAATGATTTCGAAAAATCAAAATTATTACTTAACCTCAAATTTAACTTTTCTTAAAAAAGATAATCACATTAAAAGTTGTTTTAATATTACCTGATAGTATATATGGAAATAATTACTTAAATATAATCTGTATTTTGTGTAGCCTAAAAAAAGCAAAGATATAAGACGATGATAATAGTGCAAATAAACCTTACCTGTTGTGGCTGGACGACTATTAGAAAGTGAAATTTGAAGGTTTTTGAATATAAGGACAGTTGGAATGTGATAAACTTTATTTGGGTAAACGGCCGTGGTTTGACGGACATTTTGAATTGGCACGTAGGGAGTGAGGAGAAGAGTTGGAAGTGGTAACTGTTGATAATTTTAATTTTTTTTATTTACTTTTCCTTTATTTAAAAAAAGATTATTAAAATTTTATCTATATTTTTTTAATCAAATTTTTATTTGAACTCTCCCTAAGATAAGTAGTCAATTGCATCTAACTATAAAAAAATGGAAAATTAATTGTTGTTATTTCGATTCAGGTTGGCCAATATACAACGATTTCGATATAAAAGTGGTCATGACTTTTGAAACGTTCAGTATATATCTGATAAACCCTATATTCGGAGACATAAAAAAGTCAGCATAATTTAATTAAGCAATAAAAAATGTACCATTGTATTTAAAAAAATGTATGTTTAGGTTGGCCTGCAGCTACGGAAGACTCTCTATAAGTGAAAATAATTTTAGATTGTACAGCTTTATGCCCACGACAATTTTGCTATGTACGTTTTTTTGGTTCGAATCTAATAAAGGAACTCTAGGACTTTTACACACTATTGGGACACCCTGTATATAAGCATTAAATGTAAGTTACTAGGAGTAGAAAGCTATCATTATTTGTTGAGCGAAACACATAATGAGCCTTATACTCCGAGTAACATATACTATTTTTTCTTCAAGCGTTAAAATCAAACAAGTATAAAAAAGATTATTTCAACTGTTATGTAGCATTTTTAAATTTTATTACATAGTGTTGCCTATATCTTACAAGTTTGGTGATTTTAAAAATTCTTATAATTTTTTTAATTGTTGTAACGGTGGTCAATGTTAGCTTTTTAAAAAAATGATTTTTTCTTTAATAAACCAAAATACTGTAAAAAGGTTATTGATTTACAAATAAGAAGGCCATCGAGTACAACAGTTATAGAAATATTTTCTATGTGGCCAAATAAAAATAAATAACATAATAAATAGAGTAGGAAGTTAATTTAATTGTCAGATGAGAAATGACAAGTAATGTTTTGTGTTCCATGAAATCTTTGATTTGAAGAGTTACATTAACGATTTGAGAATAAAATAAATAAATAAAACTATTACAATATATTTATTAAATGTGCTATTCTGTATAGTGGAAAATACTCAACAATAAATATACAAATGACAGTTCAAATAAATCAAGGCTACATAGATCTATTTTGTTTAATCCGTTGCTATGGTTACTTTTTTGTACTAGCAATAAAATTAATACTTTTTTGTACTAGTACAATAATAGACTATTTCTACAAAACGTGTTACGTGATATAAAGTACCATATTATTATACGCTTGAAGAAAATGCTACGCCGAGCTTGGGGAAAAATTTATTTCCATCATCAAGGCTAAAAGTATGACATTTTCAATAAGGAAATTAATGAATTAATATAAGGGGTACATCCTTTTATATTAATTAATTTTTTTTTAAATATAATCAATTTGACGGCATGATGAAGTTTTTAAATTTCAGCCAGTTTCTACGTTAATATATAGGAAGAAAAAGCTAATACATATAAAGAGTGTAATCCATTGTATATTAGTTCAAAAAAGAAATATTTGAAATATAAGTATAAAAATATAAAAGAATCATAACCCATTAATTGTGTCTACTTACTATTAGAAAATCTAAGCAGATAATAATTGTGAACAAGATTGTGTATCTCTTTGGTTAAAAGTAGTTTTAAAAGTTTTTAGACAAAGTGTTTTTAAATATGTAATTGTTTTCTGAAAAAAAATACTTTAGCGATCGTGAAACCTGCATGATGACCGACTTCAATGTTGTGATTCGCCAAAGTATAGGATTTTTTGTTAGTAAAGCAAACAGCGATAATAATCGTATCCGTTATGAATTATGACGTAATAATTAGACCAATCAAGTAGAAAATCAGTTACAAATCTAATATTTTTAAAAATATAATGTAAATGGAACTAATTAACAATGTAATTACATGCATTTCGCTAATTTCTTATTGCGAAATTTAAGCTGCCGCAATCGGAAACGTTTTTTGTATGAATAAAAATTGTACCTTACATAAAAGAAAACCTTACCAGGTGTTTCAGAAAGAATCAAAAGTGAGGTTATTTAAACAAGTTATAAATAAACATTTTCGAATAAAAATTGTAGTAAACCAGTATTAAAAAAATATGGGGTAATTGAAATAATAATGGCAAAGATGGTTTAAATATTACCCTCTGTATATACTTCATATATATATATATATATACTGTATATGTAGTTTGGAGCCCTTAAAATTCAGAACGGGTAATCTTCTCAAAGTTTGTATTTACCAGCTAAAGTCTAATTAGTACTTAAATATTGGGTTTATGTAGTTAGTACAGCAGTAAACTAAAAGTAAATATTGATTTAAATAAGCTTAGTTTTAAATTTTGATAGATTATTGAATTATTATACACTTCATGCCAGTAGATAAGTATCTTGTGGTTGCTTGGTCAAAATATTTAAAATTAGTAATTCCAGGAAATATCCAGTTTAATATTTGTTGTACATGATAGATTGTGGGGCATCGGCCGGATCGGCCCATCTTATCAGGTGAACTCTGGTTATTCGATAACTGCACTACAAGCAACGTTGAACTCAATTAATACTTGAATGGATGACCGTTCATGGACACAGTGCTTATAACCCGTACAACTAATGCGTAGTACCATATAGTAGATAATGAGGATTAGATACATTAATGATACAAGGCAGAAGTTCAGCAATGGAAATCGATTATCTGATGTGGACTCTTTAGTTAGATCATAGAGGTTGAACGCTTTCTAATGTAACTCACTTACCAAAAACCGGCCATTTTATTATTTATTTAGGAGACACCACATTGTGTCTTTACAGAATAGTTCTTAGAAGGTACTACTCGTAGTGATATATGAAAAGTGATAAGGTAAAATAAAAAATAAAACAAGTAATACATATCTAGCATTTATTTCAATAACTAGGAAATTTAATACGAAAATCAAAGGTAAACCTAATCAACAAAATAGTACTAAATGTTAGACCTGACTGGTTCGGTGTAATATATATCAATAAAATTGTAGGAGAAAGAACCAGAAAGAAAACGGCTGATAATTCAGACAAAACATGAATCAAAGATAGAACAAACACAAGTACATACAATTTCTAAATAAATCAACCAAGTAAATAGGTGAAATCAGACAGATACATGAAGTAAACCAAATAAATAAATAAATGATAAATGATAAATGATGATGAATAAAGTAAATAATCAAATGAAACAAATTAATTAAATAAATCAAATAATTCAAGTAAATAAAATAAATAAATCGATTACATTAAATTAAATAGAATAAGTCGAATCAATTAAATAAAATCAAATAAATCAATAAATAAAATAAATCAGATAAATCAAATCCAATAAATAAATCAAATCCAATAAATAAATCGAATAAATAAAATAGAATAGGTGAATAAGTTAAATAAATCATTCAAATAACTAAAATCAAATATAACAAATAAAATAGATAGATAGCAAAGATCTACTCAAAAAAGAACAAAGCTCAATGTTTCCCGTGAACGAGAGTGCGAATATTAATTTATTTATACATTAAACGGTACGAAGTTATTTAATAAAATGGAGGATCGCCTTTAAATCTCAACAATTTTCACACAAAACTGAAGAAGTGTTAATGAGACTGGTAGAACGGTAATAAGAAAGTATACACTTGACTACCTGCCTAAAGTTGAGGATCTACTTTTATTCTGGAGGTGAAATCTGGTAGGTTAATGAACACATATACCATATATTCACTCCTAGCCACGGCAATATTCAAATTCAAAAGCGAAAAAAATGAATATTGTTGAATGTTAAACAAGGCTAGTTTTACACATGCGTGGATTCGCTGGCGCTAGTAAGTACGCCAGTTGAACTTTCGCGCCAGTAAACGTTTACATTAACAACTGAATTCGGAATTACCAGTTTCACTTTGTATACGATCTCGTAGACATTATTACTAGACTTAACCTACTTAGTTAAGCATGATAGGCAAAAAGATACACGCGCCAGTAAAATTGGGAAGGCAACCAACTTTTTCGATCCGTGCATGCATGTTTTCAACTGGCGCGCCAGCTGGAGTTTAGACATGCATTTTCAGTTTACTGGCACGCCAGTATATTCTGGCGCCAGCGAATCAATGCATATGTAAACTCAGCATAATATAAAATATGTAAGTAAGCCTTTAGTAATTCCGTCATTGTTTCTATGAGCCTAACTTTGTGTAAATCGAATAAATGCTAAATGATATATTTAATGAAAAAGAGAACATACAACATACAACAATAAGGGTGAAAAATCATGCATATCAATAAATATATTTATATGGGTAAATTTAATTGAATTTGATCAAAATAATATGTTATAAATACAAAAAAATAATACTTACATATTTAAATATTGAGATAGAAGCCTCTTTATAAAAAACAAACACCTTTTGTAACGTTAGCCACTAATTTATAATACGACGAAAACCCCCGTATTTAAAAGATTTATAATATTCAGGCCGACATGTTCTTTAATTATTGAATTTATAAATTTGAACATAGATTTAAGTATTTTTATTGCATCATTCCTAAAAAATAAAAATAAGTAGCTTCCTAGCATTGACTTTGCTTTACAGTGGAAGCTCTGTTACAAATCTTCCCGATATGCCATCTGCTCTGGTTTTTGAGACTTTGTTTATGTTATCCAATCCAAAAAGGCGTGAGAATTTTAAAACAAGAGATAACTGTGTCTAATATGGGCCCCTTGAACATAAAGGCTGAATTTTCATTTCAACAACAAAGTGTACATTTCATCTAATAAAATTTGTTGCCAGATTCTAAAAGTAGTTAAACTACGGAAAACGGTACTCGAATACTTTGTTAAATATGGCCAAATTAATTTTGCGAACTGAAAAGGGTAAGGTGTACTTCTTTAAAGAGATAGTTATTACGTGTTGCAAAATGATAAGATCCGGAAAAACCCAATAACCGTAAAATAGACATATCAGTCTCAGGGGTCCTGGATTCGAGTCCCGACGTGGCCATGGGTGTGCTGTGAATGTATAGAAAATGTGTGAAATATTAGAAATCGACATCGACATTATTTTGTGCCTAAAGAAACGGTATCATGGGATTTTGGTCTTTGTAATACTCCTGAGTTTCGATGAAAATGTCTACTGTTCTCTTGTGCAAATTTTGAAACGTACAAGGGTAACACGCAATATGGGTGGTGTTTTTAACCTGTGGGTCACGAACATCAGGAGGTCGTGATTGTAATTCAAATAAAAGTAAAAAGCCTGGCAATTCTTGATCAGTATAGTCTTTTTAGAAAAAAAAGTATAGACACCGTTTTTAAAATCACTGTTCAAGTTTTAATATAGACCTAGGATGTCGCCATATTTTTTTTTTGTAAAAGGGAAGCGTATTCAAGAAGATTGAAAAATACTGCTTTAGTGAATCAGTCTTCATTTAATTGATGCTTATGTATTCTATGGACTGTTAATATAGTATTTATAAACTAAATTCAAAATTTGTCCTTAATGAAGAAGTTGTATATATTAAATCAAGGAAATAATAATTATGGTAATAAAGTAAGAATATATATTGAAACAGCCTACCTATTTGATCATTAAAATTAAGCCCCAAAATCAGTTTAGTATTTTAAGTTGAAGTAAAAATTATAACAAATACTTTCTACAAAATAAATATAAAATATTTATTACTAAATAAATTTCGTATTATGGGAAATCCGGCAATTTTTTGAACACAAAAATACAATATAGTTTATACAACAACTTTCTTTGATTGCGTCAGGTTTATCTATTTCGTTTTAATACATTAAGTTGTAAACGACAAATAAACGGTAGGTCCGTGATTCTTTATCATAAGAAAATCGAAATAATGAAGTTTTGACGAATAATTATGTACATATGAGATCTTTACTTACAAAGATATAATCGGCTGGCATTTAGGTCACGTTCAGCCTATAACCAATCCATCATGTGAAAAAGGATCGTTCGACACGTGAACTCTACTCCAGTTATGAATTGTTATAGTGTCAAAAAGTTACAGGTAAATTTTAGTTCAGGACAGTATTTCTGAATGTTTCACGTTAATTTGTGTGCTGAACACGTTAATAAAGTGAAACATTTAATTCTCTATTTATTATTTTTTGATTAAAATATGCCGAGATACAAAGATAAAGTACAAGTGCTGATATTAAAATTGCTGGATTATTTTCAATTAGAGGAAGAGGCTGACCAGCCTTTTGTTTCCAGTTTCTGCATTCCGGGAAGTAAGTATGAAATTATAAATTTTTAGTATTGTACTTAATCTACTAATATTAGAGTGTTACCGATGAATTAGGAGTGTCACGCCGACTATAAGGCGATTGGCAAAGGAAGGAATTCAAAAAGGTATTGATTGAGTATGTCACTAGAATGAGTGATTTGAAAGTTTTGTGCAAATTTGTGAATGAAATCAAACACAAGAAGAGATTTAACTGGATTTATTTAATAATTGTTTAAAAAAAGAACAGTAATGGAAAATTTTACTGTCTCACTGGGATCTCTTAGATGTTCCGCCCAATAAAATCGGCAACAAGCCAGCTGCCATCAAATATGTACATTTCAGATGTATGTATTTTAATATATAGCCGATATACTTAGGCTTGAGCTCTCTTATAAAATACCAGAGATATTTTCTAGATGCCCCTATTGAGATACAGTACTGTAGATTTCCAACAGAAAATATCTCATGGAACAACCATATGTGGCCCAAAAATAATTAATTTTTTGAGAAAGTACAAAAAATGAAACCAATTTTTATACTAATTTCTTTGGATGAGGCCTGGATTTTTATTAAAGAAAGAAATATAAATTATACAACGACTATGATTAAATTTTATCTGATGGACATTGTATAGAAACATGTACCAGATAAATTATTCAACAGTATTGAGTATTTGGGCAGAACCAATTGAACAAGTAAAATAAAAGTTTTCTTTATGTTTAATGACTTGATTGTAAAATTATGGTTGCACCAGAAAAGTGGAAAAAATATGTCAGACATGCCGAAGACCTTGTTAATGAATACTGGGAGACAGCAAAAATAATTGATACCAATAACTTTTCTCCTATTATCATTAATTTAAATGAATCAGATTGTGAATCTGATTCGGAGTCACGAGAAGATACTGTGGAAATAGCTTAAAGCGGCTATCGAAACACAAATGTATTTCATATTGTTATTAATAATGTTTCTGTATTTTTAATTATATCTCTGAAAATTGTAAATGTTGCTTTTAGCTTTTATTATTCAAAAACCTGTGAATATGTTTTGTTTTTTCGTATTAATTAAAATTGTTTTGTTTTACTAAAGGCTATCATTTAAAATCTTTTCAACAAATAACAAATGAACAAAGTGTGTAGAAGCAACCATCGACAAACCATTTGAGGGTGCAGTTGAATAAAAATACAGATTCTTTGGTAATTTCTAACATTTTTGACCTTTATAAATTAAGTAAACACTATTGCTTTGTTTCTTAATTGAAGTTGCAATAAAAGAACTAAACATTTGCATATTATTTGACTAGTACGATTCTGGCAACTGTCAAAATCGGATAAAACTTCCAGCAATAATTCTCAACATTCTTAAAACACTATATGATGTTACAATAAATGATGTAGTGAAAGAAGATTCTCGTACAAACTATTACATACTCTTAGGTTCTATTATTCTATATATTGTTGAAACCATATGGAAAACTTTTTATTATTGGTTTTTCGAAAAAAAAGTTATTCTTTATAAATAGCTCCGCATAGCCTAAAACGCAAAATGAGATAATCAGATATCAATTTTTTGCAATCGTATATGAGGTGCATAAAAAATATAAATATTGCTCAAGAATAAAGTACCTTTTTTTTATATCGAAGATGTTATGAAAAAAAGTTGACCTCGTATAACAGTGCAAATTCTGATTATCTCATTTTGCGTTTTAGACTATGCAGAACTTTTTATAAAGAATAACTTTTTTCAAAAAACCAATAATAAAAAAGTTTTCCATATGGTTGCAACTTAAGTAGTATGTAAAATGTGTTTTCATTTGTACTACAGTTTATGAATTACTATTATGATAGTATAAAAAATAAAAGTATTGTATGCTATTCGTGTAGACATAAGTGAATTTTCAATTCGTTAAAAAATCCTACAATAATAATTCGAATAATAACAGCAAAATATTGGTCACAATTACAAAAATTACTACAACCAAAAGGCCATCGACCGAGTTCATGCAGCCTGAAATATTAGTCAACCGAAAATATATTTACACTTTTCAATGAAACCATATAAAGAAATTCTTAATGGTGTGTTTTCACCGATCAATAAAAGTACAAAAAGTAAAGATAAAATAAGTCAGAAGCCACTGTTTCCTTCCGGAATAACAGATAAACTTATAAAATTGTTTCAGATTATAATTTACAAAAGGTTATTGTAAGTTTATTTTAATTGCTCGAGAATTCGATTAAGTCAATTGGAAAAATTTGAGTTCTTTATATTATATTGACATTATGACATTTAACTTAAGAATAAAACAAATGTGATGTTAAATATTCTATAATTACTAGCATTGTTGATTGATTTGATCGAGTTATCTAATATTTTTTATGCATTGTAAATTTATTAATCGACTTGTAGTCGAGCTATGTGTCGCATCAACCACGAAAGGTTATTAGCGACAACAATACGCAACACATTATTAATAAATTTACACAAATAACAAAATTAAATATCTTGTAAATTAATGTCTTTCAAAAACAATAGAATATTGCCTATGTTGCAGTTATCTCCAAGGAGATCACGAAGATTGTTTGGGAGGTTGTATTTATTCCTAATATATTGTAATGATTGGCATTCTATTTTCGTTAGTATTTATATAGGTATTTAGTCCAAAAGGTAATCTAAGACAATTGAACTTCCCAGGTTTAATTGTTCATACAATTGAGGACATTTTAGGTATTTCATTTTCCTCCAAAAAATCAAGTTCCTTATTTCTTATCACTTATATGAATTATTTTCACTGTTTCAATTGTGTTATTAAGTGTAGGTTTGTGTTTAGTGTCCCGATTTTGAAAAGTTATTAATTTTAGGTTTTACATTTAATAAAAATGAACCGAGTACATTATTTCTTACTTTAAAAGATATTGTAGAAGATGTTGTACGAGATAGAATTTTTGATATTTCGTTTGAAATATCTCCAAAATATGTAATTGTTTTAATGACCCGTCATCTTTAGGTTGTTTCGGAAAGATAAGGTTAACGGCAACCTTTTCTTCCTTTTTATTAATCAACCTATTTATTAGATGTAACGCATAATTATTAGAGGTAGCGATTTGTTTTATTATATTAATTTGGTTTACGATAAATTGAATATTGATACAGTTACTCTGTTGATATTTATATCTAAGAAATTTATAAAACGTTCTTTGGAATACTGTGGAAATTCAGATAAGTATAATTTATCTTTTCATATTTATTATGGATAGTTTCCACAAAGGAATCCCTCAAACTCTTGGTTAGAGAAAACTTTTGACTTTTTTGTAGTGCAATTTTCACCTTGTCGTTTTAAAAATTAATTAATTAATTTGGAATAATTTTCTATTTTTACATTGTGTTTAATATTTAATTCAGATTTTAGCATTGAATACTGCTCGATCATAATGTTGAACTTTTAAATTTCTTGGATAATTGTGTAAATAATATTATCATTACATTTGCTGAATAAAAATGTACCTGATTTTCTATCATCATTTTTTTTAGATGTTGCAGGAATTAAGGTTTCTATTCGTGAATTAGCTTCCTCAAGTAATTTGGGTGGTGTGGATTGCGTTTCTCCGGACATTTTTTATAATACTTCGTAGTAAAATGCTCAACAATGAATATCAAAATGACAGTTCTAATAAATCATAGCAACACAGATATCTTTCCTTTAATCCGTTGTTATGGGTACTTTTTTGTACTAGTAATAAAATTAATCCTTTTTTGTACTGGTAATAAAATGAAAACTACTTTTTTGTACTAGTACAATAATAGTCTAATTCTACAAAACGTGTTACATGATATGAAGTACCGTATTATTATGCACTTGAACAAAATGTAAATATTTTTCTGAGGGTGGATAATAAGTTTAAATTGAGACAAAATATTTATTAACGTACCGCAATTTTTTAATGTTTCCATATATTTGAAATATCCTGTATATTTACGTATATAATGTTGCAATTATTTCACGTAGTGTATTTCTGTTACTAACATTTCTTATTTATTTTATCAGATCATCATACTTCTCTTATTTTGCCATTTATTTAACCGTATCCTAATAATCGATTTAATTGAAAAAGCTTTTACTGAACTAGTTTTCTTGTTACAGTCGCTTCTTCCCAGCTTCAGAAAGGAGTCAGCACATGTGATAAAGAGGGGTCTTTTGTGGCAACAAAGAGATCGACTTTTCAGTAGATGGAAGGAGCGTTATTTCATTCTCACAAGAGACTACTTGCATGTATTTAGGAGGGCTTCAGGATCCGATCGAATTTCAGAAATGGGGCAGTTCCTATTCAAAGTGAAACTAAATGATATAGTCAAAATAGAGTGGGAAAACAAGAAGACTTATAGTACAGGTTAGGAGATAACGTAGATATTTTTTTAAACTTTGTAAGAATAAAACAATGTCATTTCATTTTTGAAAAGGGAGTAGCACGATACATCATTTTAAAGGTATTTTTATTCTCAATTCATCCCTCGATAAAAAGATTGAGTAAACTTTAGCACTCATTTTTAACATAATTAATACATCACACGTTTACTTTTCCAATTGTTTAAATTTTTAGAACCCACTATAAAAATAATTTGAAGAACTATCGCCAATTGTTACTTTGTGCAATTTCAGCAAATTATTAGAAATAGTAATAACCATTTCCATGTCCAAATTAATTAGCGATCTACAGTTACTAATTTGTGTGACGCAGTATACAGCTGATGCTTTGGATGATAAGTCAGGTAGAGAAAATTAGACTGACTTTTTAAAGGTTTCTATAGTCTTAACGATAGTCGGTTGCTGAAAAAAATATTTCCCTTTTTAATTCATATTTGTTACATCGCAAACTTAAAGTTCTTCAGTATTACGGGCTATCGAAATTTCTGCTTCTTCCGAGGCTTAAAATAATAATAAATAACATTTGTCATGACTGTGATGATTGTAAATTTATATTCTAAAGTTGATTGTATAAGTGACTGGAATAAACTTTAGAGTGATCTGTTAGATTTATTTATTATGTCGAATAAGATTTTTTTAAATGTAGCATTTTCAAAGATTAAGGAGATGAATTTGAGAGTAAATATTCATATAGAGCACATAAATGACATCATGACTATTTCATATAAGTCATTTATTATTAGGAATTCTTAATGGCAACGACTTAATATGATACTCTCAAATAGCTATTTAATGCCTTTGTGAGGTTAACAAACATGTCTCGGTAGTCTGATATCCACATATTAATAATCTTAAAAATATGAATAAAAAATCTCGTGTATATCCAGAAACATTCTACTCCGTAGGTTTAAAGTTCATTTTTTGTCTGCTCGTTGGTATAAAAATTTTGGTTAATGTTTAAAAAAATCACATCGGTTCTTACACTTTTTTTCGTTTATTATTTTGAGAGTTCCAAATATCATCTACGAATCTAGTCTACCTTCTTTAGCACGAAAATAACATAATGTACTTTTCACATTATAAAAATTCCTCAGGCTATACAGAATAAATAACTGACTGACGTGCTTGTATTACAAAAGCAATACTCTAAATTTCATTTTAGTTTGGAAACTTATTTGCCCTGCCTATTATTTAGTTCATAGAGATCTACATACATATTCTAATCATATGCATGGATTCAATCTAATTATAAATTTAACAAGTCCCATATCCATGCATTCGGAACTTCAAGAATGTCTTGTCCAAAACACGACATATCTTCATATAACATGTTTATTAATATAATTCCTGATATGCTATTCCAAATTAACTTATTTTTAAAAGTTTCTTATCTGCATTCTCTGGCTACTATAGTTATCTCGATTATTCAAAGTTCTATATACTTCTTTTAATCTTTATATCCAGTTTAGAGATATTTTCAGAGTTTTTCCATTTTAGTTTTATTTGGTTTTTCGTAAATCCTCTAGTTAATTTTATTGATTGCCACTATGATAAAGAAGTTTAAACTTAATTTAAAATGACGTCCATATAAATATGAGCAGTTATGATTTAGAAGATTTCTAAAATGTAATAGCTGATTTTCTGATCATTGCAAATGAAATAAATGTAATATGAAAGAGAAAGTTTAAAAATTTATGTATTATGTAAAACATCAATTTTACGAACCATAATGATTTGGTTTTAGTTTTTAGAAACAATTTTTTTTCAAAGAAATTTGATTATTTTCAAAATTCTGTGTTGGAAATTATTTGGGAGTTATTGTCCAACAATTACAAACTGAAAGCTTGTGATGATTGGAAGAGTTTTTGAATTTGTTGTTCTCTATAAATACCAGTCAGTTATACTGCAAACTTCTAAATCAGTGACTGCTTCACTTAAAACGTACCATATTTAAAGATACATTAAAAATACATATATTGTTTTTATTTCAGTTGCCTTAGTACTTGGCAGAGAAGGTAAAATTTATCTTAGATCTGCTGAGGGATTAGAAGATTGGTTTGAACTTCTAGAAGAATGCATCTTTACTAGTAAGGAGAGAAGAAAAGCATTGAGATATTCACAGAATGATAGTAATAAACCGAGAGATAACAATAATATACCCTCTTTGGATGAATTGATTACTTCACGTCAAAAAATTGGTAAGAAACAGAAACTATTGTTGCTCGACATACTCTTGTCCTTATTTTACTTATTTAAATTTTAAATTTGTGTAAATCAGTTTTATAAATAAAATTTAAAAAAATCCAAGTAAGTTAATACCAAGAATATAAGTAAGTTGTAATTATTTTTCATATAAGAAATGTTTATTTATAGATTTCAGACGATTAGTAGCGGACACTGTAAATTCAAGGCACGATACTGTAAAAAAACGAATTAGACCTGAGGTTGAAGATGACTGGATACCTCCCACACTGGACAATAGACTTTCTCGTAAGTACAACTTGAATTATATTCCATTCTTTTATTTACACCTACCTTATTATGTTACGTCTAAGGACCTATTAGGCATTCCTTAGGTGAGCTTTAGCGGTAATTATAACTAAACGGTAGACAAGATAAAATATTAAATAAACTTAACATAAATTAATATATGTATCCAAAAAGACATTTTTTTATAGAAATAAATAAATAAAATAAAAACAGATTACTCACGACGATCGTTACTCAAAAGAAAATAATCCGCCTTTTTATGATTTTTACAAATAACCAGTCATAGTTCGTATTCATGTACGAGTACTTCTACTTGTACAAGTAGTTGTTTTGAAATTATGAAGTAATTTTTTTCTGGTTTTAGGGTTGTAGGTCAATTTTTAAAAGAAAACTACTGTTTTTCACTGGCCCACGTTTCGATAATTTATTTTGTCATCATCGGGGCTATAAAATTTGTAGTTTTAAATTTATTTTTTCTTTTACTTTGGATAATCATCCGTATGACAAGGGCATCCATATTTTAGAAACCTATATATTTTACGTCAAATTTAAATACACCGTTTGATTCTAAAAACGGCTATATGGATCAATATTACCTGCTCTAAAGTTGATAGTTTTTGAGATAACAGATTCCTAGAGCTTCAAAAATAAGTTTAGCAAACGGCGTTTAATTTGTAAGAACAAAAACAGAAGTATCTATTAATTATTTTAAAGAAAAAACTGTTTATGTGCTCACATTGAGATCCTCACAATCTTGACAGTAAATCAAACTTTGGTTGAATTCCCGCAACACTTTTAGAAGGGTATCAGGTCGAATAGCTCTAATTTCATTACGAATTCTCTCTTTTAATTTATCAATATTATTTGGTAGACTAGGGTATACTTTAAATAATTTTTTAAAAAGTCCAGCGGAATAGGTTTGGCGATTATTACGAAAAATGAAAAATGTGATAAAAGAGGCCATAACCAAAAAAACTAAACGGTAGAAAAGTCAAAGATGATTACAATTATTAATAATAATCCTATGATACTCATTTTTGAATACTACTTATACGAATCTATTTTTAAAGCTGGATCTACTGTTAATGTTACTCAAATACTTTCGTTTAAAAACAATGGATGTAGTATAGCGGTGCCTTAGTAAAACCGCTTGTTACTATCAGTTATAAATATTATGGATCAAATGGAAATTGACTATTATAATAATTATTATAAAGATTAATGTAGACTGAAATGTGAACAAAAAAATATGTCCTGAGTGAATCCTGAAACATATTTAATAATGATCGGAATAAGTAGTGGCGTTAATAAAATATTTCATTATTCATAATATGTATAAATATATTTTCATTAAAAAATGTATTTCAGTTGAAAGTTAATAACACATTATCTAAGTACAGTTGATTGTTTACAAGAAAACTTCTCAATATTTATATTTCTAATTTAGACCCAATTGGCTTAAGTTAATTTAAAATATTGTAGTAAATAAACATTTATCATAATCGATTGAAAAAAGTTCTAAACGCTCTCGAGTTACTTTTTTAAATTCCTTTTATGTTATACAACGTGCCTGCACCGAACTATAACAAAATTAATTCATTATTAACCCAAATATTGTCATAAAACAAATATATATTTTTTATATATCTATACTTACGTATATGTACATATGTTGCCCAAGATTAATTATTGTTTGTAATTATTTTGTACTTTTCACATAAGTTTATATACAGTTTCTACAGCTTTTGTAAGTAGATATTCCTATGATTAAATAGTTTTCGTTTAATTTTTAATATAATTTTTAAATTAGAAAAACTGCAGTTAAACATAAAGTGGATAATTAGTTGCGTAAAATATGTCTGCTGATCTTCATGGTTCGATTACTTAAAAGAAAGTGCGCTTTCTACATGCTTTCGTCTTCTGTAGTAGGTATTTTTTTAAATTAAATATAAATGAAAATACAATTAAGCAATATTCAGGGTAAACCACAGTTTCTCATACCCAACCAACAGGATAATATCCATTTGATTCTTTTTGTTGGTGATAAATGGCACATTTTTAATATTACAGTCAGTCAAGTCAGAGCAACGCCGTCTGATATAAAGTTATATTTTTTAAGTTAGTCACTTTGTATTTTATTACATCATTTTGAAACATATGTTAAGTTTTTAAATAATCTTCTTTTTTAAAGAAATATTTATACTCACTGTTTAAGACCAATTTTTCTGTCAATTTCCCATATGACATTCAGCTCTTGCTTGTTCTCTGATCGCTTTTTTAATCGTGTTTATTATATTTGTAACAAATTCACTGGTTTATGGCTATTGTGACAGTTTAAGAGCCCATGACCAAAATTTTTGACATAGCAATACTGCAAAAATCGTATAAAATCCATAGATTCACTTTAAGAATATTTTCAAAAATTTTAAAGAATTTTACTAAATCCTTTAATAACAATACGTCTGATTTTTGGAATGTAATTGAATGATAAATGTAAGATACCGAAAACATATTTTTCAGACACATTTATCGTCACACCTACATAGGAAACCAATAGGTACAAAGTTAAATAATGAGACAAGAAAAAAAAACTCATGGTAGCCAGTCTAAAAGCTCGATAGGTTTATAAAAGTGGAAATATATACGGGGTGTTCCATAAATTTTTTTTGTCTGGCACTGAACACACTGTATATTTGGGACTAATTTTAAAATGTGAATCTCAAGACTGCCCACACTTTTTGTAAAAACTTTTATAATAGCGGACTAATCGAACTTTGCCACACTAATGCCTCACCTTCTACATATATGTATATGTATATATATATATACCAAATCTGTATATATATACACATATATACAGGGTGCTTCTATATTCGACAGACAATGCTTTACTCCATAGAATTCTCGTTAATTAATGAATTTTGATATGGGAACATGAACCCTTAATGGGCGTAGTTGCTGAGATACAAGGTGTTAAAAGTTTGAAATCAAAATTAAAAATTTGCAATAAATCAAGGACGCCTTTAAATATTTTTTTCAAATTTGGTGAACAGTATGCTCGTTAAGGAAGTCAAATTTTACATTTAACTAACTTGAAAGATTTAACCAGTGGCGCGCTATCAGGGTTAGTGGCACAAACTCGACACAGTTACTCCTTTCACGTGTCAAAATTACTTACTTCTCATCTTAACAAATGCTCAAAATGCGCACCACCAACTTCTATACACTGATAAAGGTTCTATTGGAAACATCCCGAACTGAGAAATAGAAATTGCATTTTTTTAAGTTTTTGTATTAGTCTTCTTATTAGTAAAAAGGAGAAAATTGACAAAATAATTTAAAATATCGTAGCAAATAAATTTCAAAAAAAACTGTCCTGTGGTGTACAAATTTTGTAAATGTCAAAGTTACAAAAAGGTTCATTTGCGGAAAAAAAAATTTTTTGTAAATAATTTATCCAAATTTAAAAAACTACATATCGTTGTGTAGAATTCGACGCACTTTCAAACGATATGCGACTCGACCCCTATTCCCTATTTAAATTCTAGAGGTTGTTCACACCACTGGTATAGGGTTGAAGTGACGATGCTGCGAGTAGCGTAAAAAAATGTCTCCCTCGAAACAAAAATCGATTTGTCCGAGCGTTTTTCTTTATCTACGATAATATAGTCCTAAACCCCCACGTTGGGTCACCCTGTATAATTTTCTACACATTCATTTTTATTGGTTTCGACAATTATTCCTTATTTATAAACTCAATGCGTTTGGTATAGGAAGCGTTTTTCTCTTCTACTGTTGCTTTCCTCATTGTTTTCAGTTTATTCTTAAGTACTTATTCATGTGTCGGCCTATTGTTTGTTGACTGGTTTAATTTGTATAGGATTTTTAGTACAAATACCGTTGCACGTCAGGAGTGACGTACCTCTTTCGTCATAGTACTGCCAACTAATTAAAATTTCCCTAACTAAGATAAATCATACGAAACATCACGAAAATTCACGAGGACTCATGAACGTAGTCACAGTACTAAAAAACCGAAAAAGTAATCGTAATTATTTTGATAATTTTAGAATTATTTCAATTATATTGGCTTATATACGTCTTATTCTTTATAATATAAAGTTTATAAATCATTATTATATGTTTAGTACTCAAAAAACCATAATTTACATTAAATAATTTTGAAATTTTCTACGCCCATGAGACTCGTATTTATGATGAAGAAATGCCATTGTAGCGATTGGCATGCCTTGATGCGACGTTGTCGAGTATTTAGATTGAAATATTTCAACGATTTCTGACGTCCGGCCGTCAACCAGTTGTGTGTTTTCACCACGTTTTCGATAATTTTATAATATTGTCTTTATTTTTTTGCTTTGCTAGATATTTAACTTATAAAAAAAACTGTTTTTTTCAAAACAAACATAGTGTGAATAAGCTGATTATTGATGTTTATTTCTACAAAATCCCAAAAAATTTAGACAAGCCGACAACACTACAGGGTCGTGATCTCATAATTGATATATGACGTGCAACGGGATTTGTATTAAAAATCCTATATAATGTTTCTGTCCTATTTTTACTATCGTCATTATATTTGTCTTCTTATTCTAACAAAATGCATTAGAGCCACTCGTTAATGTTATTTAAGATTTTACTGGACTGGTTTTTCGATTTTTCTGCTCAGCAGTATACTCTACTTCGTGATTTATAAATCAATGAAATAATTAAATGAATTTGTAAAACTGGAAATTCTGAAGGTAGTATACATTGATGAGCCATTTAAAAAAATGTCGTAAAAAGTTAAAAGGATTTAGATGTTCCTTTTAAGAACCACTGGCCTAGAAGCATTAATTTGAAAATACTTACAATTCTTATCAATGTTATCATTAGTATCAGAAGACACAATTGGACTTATTCAGAATAGTGTCATTTATTTCAATAAATTGTGTATGTCCATCCCATTGATTGTGTATTATACAGACAAAGAAACAAAGGAATAAAAAATAATCAAACTTGAATTATTTACATGAAAAAATAAAAATATTATAATAAATATTCTATTAGGATGTGCATCTGACCGTCACTATTCAAGAAGGTGAACCTGATAATAAAAGCAGCTGAATAATTATTGTAGTTTATTTCAATTTCACTTTCCAATGATTAATTTTCAATGCATCACAGAATAGACTAAACCACGTAAATATGGGGTTATAAAGTCTAACAAAATATATATTTATAGATGAAAAATCAAACACTATGTTATTAATTAAATATATCCTTGATGGTTTAGAAAAATCAGGTAAAATTAGTTGCTTTTGTCTTAAATTAGCTTTTTTGAATCTTAAAACTCAATTAGGCCATCCTCCCACTAGTATTCGTATTCAGCCAAATAATATGAAAATGTTTAGTTTTTTTTTGCAATTTCGTTTAAACAACAAAACAATAATGTATTTACTTAATTTATAAAAGTCAGAAATATGAGAAATTCTCAAAAATTTGTAATTTTAAATAAATAAATAGAAAATTAAATTATAAAAGGTTATCCATGAAACTCAAATGTGGTACGTAGCATGAAATCGAAGAAAACTCAAAATCTTGCCACACATTTTTTAAATAAACTTGTCAACAAGTTTCGACCTAACACGGTCATCATCAGGTCTAAAAGTGAAAAATTGTACAAATAACAATAAGGAATATAAATAATAAAGTAATAAACAAAACTTACCACAAAATAAATAAATAAATAAATAAAATGACACATTTCAAATATAAAATACAATTAACATCAGGGACTGCGGTATGAAGTGAAATAATAAAAATGTAAATACATTGAGGTAACACTAATAAGCGGCGACATGTGATGCATAAGTTTTAAGAACTATGAACATAAATATTCTCTGAGGTCAGTCGCTATTTATGTTCTCGGCAACTCATTTTGGTAGTAGTTGTCTCTGAGAAACTCGACGGGTACTTGAACGTCTTCTGGACCCTTATTATTCAAATTAGTAGTGTAAGGTTATATCCTGTCGATCTTCCGTTAGCGTATAAAAATTTGGAAAATACATACTGATCTAGTTATATTGTTAATGGTAGTTTCGTTATTGTATCGAATTGGTGACATCAAAACTGGAAATTTTTGTGACGTGCCAAATGAACACTCAACAATTTTTCTACTTTTACTAAGTCTATAGTTAAATATTCTTTTTTCATTTATTAATGTTCGCTGTGTCTATGGTCTCATCAATTTTTTTTAAAGGGAATGCTTCGTTAGCTGCAAAATAATATGGAAACAAGTTTCGTTAGGATCATTAGGCAATGATCTAGGGTTTGGCAACTTTAAACCATCTCTTTCAAGCCAACGACCCATTCTTGATACTCGAAAAATACCTCCATCGCTATTTCTATCACCGAAACCAGTTTCTATGATAATAAAGTTTTCATCTGCATCACAGCAACCCATTCAAACAACTAAATCGTATGATTTATAGTTGAAATTAGTCGACCCTGAATCAGGACTTTTTGTATTCTTATATGTTCGCTATCTATAGATCCTACACAATTTGGTAAATTCCATAAACCTGTTATGCATATCCACTGCTCTTCAATTGGTATTGGCATACATATATTCATTAACTCAACATTCCCATATTTTTTGTGTAGTTTCCGAAATTATTTTACCCATTGTGTTAGCACATCGAGCAAAATAAAATGATAAGCTGGAATAAGTGTAACCTGTCACCAAATGACTAATAAAAAATAGTTCTATTTAATTTTCAGTTTATAAACTTCGTTTCAGTATAAATTTAAATATTTTTTATTATTTTATATTTTAATCACATTTTGTAAAGAAAAATGGAAAACTTAAGAACTGTCTTGATAGAAATATGAAATCAGCACTAATAGCCGTATTATTTAAATGAACACGAAATTCCCTTAGAAAATAATGATCGAAGCGACACTACATCAACAAAAGAAATACTTTGGTGACAAAATGACAAGTTTTGAAAATCCAAACTATGAAATAGGTCATATTTGTAAAGTACAGTATCATAACCTAGCAAAAGGTACCAAAAAAAAGTCTGATTAGTCAGTTGACCAGTATTTTATTGTTGTTGTTTCACTACGAAAACTCCAAGGTAATGGCTCAATAATTATTATGTCTATAAAGATCACTAGTTGTGTCAATTTACAGAAAAAGTTTTTGAATACATTAGTGCTTAATTTATATGTAGCCTTTATTTAATTGTGGAAAAAAAAGATGTTTATTTTTGGGAGGTCAGCTATGCCCTATTCCAAAAGCGGGAAAAGGAAATTAAGTTCTAGGTTTCGGTATCTGATAATACCATTTTTGTTTTGGAAGACTGTGGAAATTCAAGATAAGTATTATTTATCTTTCCATATTTAATATATTTTACAATGAAAAAATTGTTGTTCCAAAAATCCTGAGATTAGACATCCTTAAAATTATTCATGAGGGACACTTTGGTACCAGCAAATCAAAATTAGGAGCAAGACAAATTTTTTATTGGGAAAATATGTCTAGCGACATCGAAATTTTATTTCTAAATGTCAAACCTGTCAATTTAACAGAAAATTGAATTGTAAAGAAGAAAATATCAACTACTCCTATTCAAATATACAGTGTGTACATAAAGTAAGGAATAAATTCATTTTAAAACAAACAATTTTGAGGAAAAATCCTGCGACAGGTCGGTTTCTGATTTTAATTTAATGTATTTTTACAAAACAATGAAATATACTGGGTAAACCATTTGTGAGTAACGATGTCATCGACAATTGTTTTAAATGGCACATCCTGTATATTTAATTTTTTTTAGATTGCAAATTTCAAGACGATTCCAAAAATATCATACTTGTGTTCGGTAATTAATAGTTTTGAAGATACAATAATTTTAAAACATGTATTTTTGAAGACTAATTAAATTAAAATAACAAAATAATACAACAGTAACAATAAATTGCCACACAATACATTACAGTAAGTGTTCGAATTGTCTTGCTTTTTGTGCTTAACCATGTCTTAAGCGATAAATAAATTCCTGCTGAACTTTATTAATGGTTTCCTTCGAAATGTTATTTACTTCTTGCCTTATTCTATTTTTTAAATGGGTCCTCGTCCACCGATGCACTCATTGGGGAATACTTCGTCAAGATATGTTTGAACGGCGGCTGCATAATATGGCGGCGCCCCATCTTGTTGCCACAAACTTTCATTGCTATTTCGGGGAATGTTTGCGCTAGGGAATAAATTCATTAAAGTTGGAATCAAAAAGTTTATTAAAAGTTGCAGATAAATTGGCCCGTATACAGTTCCCTCAAAAAAATAGGGTCCAATGATTTTATTTCGAACAATTTCTGCCCAAACATTAATTTCCTGTGGATATTGAGTGTGATGTTCTCTCATCTATTTATTATTTTCCTTAGCCCAATATCTACAATTCTGTCTTTTGACTACACCGTTTAATGTAAATGTGCATTCATCAGAAAAAATAACGTTTTTTGCGAAAAGTGGATCATTACTACACTTATCCATCAAAGTTTTGCTAAATTCAATTCTACGATCTGAGTCATCATCTGATAGTTCTTGTACAAAGTGCACCTTAAAGGGATGCCACTTTTTATGATTTAACACTTTATGAATAGAAGTAAAAGGAATTTTGCTCACAGTTGACTGACTTATGGAATGGTCTGGGTATTTATTATTAAACATAGTACACACCTCTTGTTCAGTTCGTATCTTATCGCCACAACCAATGAACGTAAGAACTTCAATCCATTGTTTTATAGATTTAGAATAACTAAACTGGTACTACTACACTTCATAAGTGTCACTGTTATTATTAGTGAGTATTAAAGATGTATTGAAAGACCTACTTTTCTGTTTAAAAATTTTATTGATGACGTCATCACGCTCACAGAGATTGTTTATTATTGTTTAATAATGGGAATGCATCTAATCTAAAAGATTAATCAACATTTTTGTTTTAACCTAAATTCCTAAGAGTTTGTAGACTAGATGTCACCTATGGTCCATCCTAGTTTTTACCGCAATTTGCTCACTTTTTTGTTGTGGCTACACAGCACAGCACTGACTCTGCTGGCACTAACTTAACACTTACACAAGCTCAAATGGTTTAGTTCTTTTGAGCCTTCGCCTCTGGGGTTGGTTGTCTAGAAGCTGGAGCACTTCAAGGTTGGGATGTTTGTGGAGCCTCTCTTCATGTCTCCTGGCGACTTTCTTGATTTCATCTGTAATAGATTCGACTTGGAGGTCTCTATGTAAATCGTAGTTCCGAACATACCAAGGAGCACCTGCTATATTCCTCAGTATTCGGTTTTGTAACGTTTCTAGGCATCTAAAATTGCTTTGTTTGGTACATCCCCATAGTTGGAGGCCATAAGTCCACACCGGTTTCAAAACCTGTTTGTAAATCAGTAGTTTATTCTGAATGGAAAGCTGAGTGTACCTGCCTATCAACCAATACATGTTTTTATACTTAATCTTCATCTGTTCAGTTTTCTTTTTAACATGTTCCTTCCACTTAAGTTTGATGTCCAAGTTTAAACCCAGGTATTTTGCTGTTTTCTTATTAGGAACAATACTGTTATTTAGATTAATTGGAAGATAATTTATTCTTTTGTTAGTAAAGTTAATATGGACTGATTTATCTTCATTAAATTTTATACGCCATTTTTTAGACCAGTGTTCTATATTATTTACTGCATTTTGTAGATTGGCCGTTGATTCTTCGATAGTTGCTCCTACTGCTAAAACTCCTGTGTCATCAGCAAATGTGGCTAATATTATGCTTTCTCCCTCCGGAATGTCGGATGTATACAATACAATACAATACACGTAAACATCCGGCTCACAGAGATGACGTCAAAAATAAAAAGGTGATCTGACGAAGCGCCTTTTAAAAATAAAAATCGACGGGTTTTGTTCCCTTCGGATTACTAAGCCCACTACTGGTGAAGGCCAAGCTAATAATCCAAGAGTTGTGGAGATTAAGGCTAAAATGGGATGGGTCAATACCAATGCAACTGCATTTTTCTTGGTTGAAACTCAAGAGTTAACGATTCCGTATAGATTCCAATAAAAATAATTGTGAAAAAATAAAATATATATATATATATGTGGGTTGGTCCAAATACAATGCAGGTGAACATTTTAATGTTAAAAAATATTTTAAATGTTGGAAGATGGGTCACTATAAAAATGAGTGCAATAGTGCACTAGTCTGTTCCAATTGTTAGGGCCAACATGAAAAGAAATCCTGCCAGGAAACTGAACTATGTTGCAACAACTGCAAACTAAGTAAAATGCTAATATCTCTAGAGCTCATGCAGCGACCAGTCCTCAATGTTGGTACCATTTGCAGAAAGTAGATATTATTAAATATTAATTAATTAAAAACTCAATATGAATCAATTAAAATTTATACATTTCAATACACGTTCAATATTTAATAAATTTTATGTGTTCTTTTACATAGTGACTACAAATGAATACGAGATTATAGGACTGAATGATTATTTGGTTATAATTATTCTTGACAATATAATCGGCTTACCTGGATATAAATTATTACGGAAAGATCGCTGGTTTTTTTAGATGCTTTTGTTTGTCCAAATGGCATTGATCATATATGGGTCGAAATTTATATCGGGAGAGCATGTTTTGTAGTAGGGGTTATATATCGCACAATAGCATGTAGCATTACCAATTTTATTGAATATCTTGGATCAACTACACTGCTCAACAATTGAAGTGGATATTTTAAAACTTTGTATTTTGTTTGTAAATAATTTAAAATAAAGTAGAAAATCATGTAAAATAAAAATTATTTTAATAATTTATTATTATAACCCAGAAGAAAAAAGAAAAAAAATCTTCAATGCAAAATTTAACAATTACAAGAAAACTGATAAGTTGAAAAAAGTAACAAAATAAAAAATTCTTGTATTGCGCAAGTCACAAAATCCCTATTATAAAAAACAATATCTTGTTTAGTGCCTTAGTGCTGTCACTCTATTTGGAAAGCTCATTATTAAATTTTTGATAAATTCCTCAGGTATGATTTCCCAAATTGCCTGCAACTCATTAGCCAACTGTTCTAAGGTTTGGGGAGGCTCTTGAATCTGGTTTAATTGCCTAGACATTTCGGTCCAAACATGTTCAATACAATTCATATCCGGTGAACATGGTGGCCACTCCATTCTTGTAATTCCATGATATTGTATGCGATCGTTTACAATTCTCGTACGATGAGGACGGGCATTATCGTCAATGAAAACGAATTGTTCACCTATTACTGCACAAAACGGTACAATTATCGGCTCTATAACCCTGTCGCGATATCGTATGGCAGTCATTGTCTCATTAATTAAGACCACTAAATCAGTGCGACCATTATAACATATGCCTTCCCAGACGCAAACTGATCCACCACCAAAAAGAGTTGTTGGGGCCATTAAATTTTCATTGTATCGCTGTCCTCTTTCTCTCCATATTAACATTCGATCATCACGCCTATTCAAACGAAATCTGGACTCGTCGGTAAAGAGGCAGTGTCTCCAATTTTGAAAAGTCCAAAGACTATGTTCTCTATCCCACCGATATCGACATGCACGCTGCTCCGCCGCCAGTCTTGGGTGTGTAGCGCAATGTCTAGCTCTCAAGTTACATGTATGCAACGTTCTTCTGATAGTTTGACCAGAAATCACTCTTCCAGTAGCTTGTCTAAACAAGCTGCTAATTCTTGAAGCCGTGAATGTTCGGTTTCTTCTTGCAGTCAGGACTATGAAGCGATATTGAGCAGTGGCTAAATACCGATTCCATGCACCACTTACGACACTTTGAGACACATTCAGCCGCATGGCGACTTCTCCTTGAGGCAAACCTTCCTCTATCCAACGCACTAATTGCTGGAGTTGCACTGTTTCTAACCGTCGTAACGACATTTTCTTGAAGCGAATATACAAAATTAAATAGTAACAGTATTAAGTGAGTACAAGTTCTTCTGCACAACTGATACATTAAGATTTTTAAACATCATTCCTGCCCATTTTTTTGAAAGAGCATCGGTAGAAAACAATAAACATGCAAAAATATTCGCTGTGTATTTATTGATAATATACAAGTTTTTTTTTTAATATTCTTAAATGTAAATTTCAGGATTTTTGCAATTAACCAGTTCATTTGTTGAGCAGTGTATTATCGTTTATAGTACCGTAGTACGATAATATTGTTATTATGGGAGACATAAATATTGATCAACTTATTAATTTTACAATTGGGACTCTTATGCAATCTTATAATTTTACCCAGTTAATATCTACCTACTCATATAACAGCAGCGTCGGAAACATTACTTGATGTCATTTTTACTAATATACCTGATTTAGTTCTACATTCTAGTCCTATCGATTATGGTATTTCTGATCATCCAGCAGCATTCTGCGAAATAAATCTGCCAGTTCCGCGAACATCACCTAAAATTGTGCGGTATAGAAATTTCACTAATTTTGCCAAAAAAAATTTTAAACGCGATTTGGAAAATATAAATTGGAATAATATTCTTTACGGGAACTTACTTGATAGTAAAATAACATCTGTTATGCCTATAAACATGATAAACATGCGCCATATGTTGAAAAAAGGACAACACAATCTCCAGCTCCTTGGTTAAGTCAAATGCTCAAAAGTATGATGAGATTAAGGGATAAATCCTTACAACTTACAAAAATATAAAAAAACAAAAATTTAGCCCACGAAATAATTGTGTTGAAACTTCTGAATATTATAAATCACGTAGATTCGATAATAATAAATATTTTTCTATAACACTGGGTACAGTGGACCAAATAAAAGATAGTGTTCTCAACCTCAAATCAAATGTCACAGATCAGATGGAATCTCCGCAGAAATGTTAAAACTCTGCTTATATACAATTGCACCATATTTAACACATATTGTTAATTGTTGTCTGGAAAGGGGATATTTTCCTGAGATCTGGAAATATTCTCTGGTTAAACCCCTCTCTAAAGTCAGTGTCCCTACACAGTTTAGTGATTTGAGACCTATGAGCATCCGTCCTACCTTTTCAAAAAATCTAGAAAAAATTGTTAGTGCGCAAATTTAATTACTCCAAACCCTTTGATACTTTGGATCATTTTCTTCTCTGTAACAAATTTATAATATTATGTTTTTGATGAAACTTTCTATCGATTTTTTCAGCATTATCATTTAAATTTTACTAATTTGTACATATTTTATTCTTAATTATTCAAAAATTAAAGTCATTGACGTATCTTTTCTGTTTCAACTAATTATTCACTTCATTTACATTTAGAAAAAGGGATCTTTGAGTTATTTTTTCGCAATTTATTGTCTTTCAACCATTGTTAAATTGAACTGTCTCAAATCACTTAAATGACCAATATGTGTTTTTGTATATGTCACGTTTTGAGTTCGCCAAGAGTTTAGTTCCTGATTGGCAAAAACTAATAATTTTTCTACTTCCTTGCTTTTTTAGATACCTTTTATTTTCACTTTGTGACAATCTCGTAGTCTTCTTTAATACCACACACACATTTTTTTACGGATTAGTAATAGTTATGATTTTCTTTAAAATAGATGGTTAATCAACTTTAAAATATTTTTTGAAATCACCGATAGGGCATTGTTTGTCAGATATGCAATATTTTAAGTGATCCAATTACCTGTGGTTTCTTTGTGGAATGTTAAATATTTTTTATGGGTAAGATAATATAGAAAAAACGAATAAAATTACTGAATTAAAATAAAATTAACCCTTTCCGAGCTTATTTATAATGAATGAGATGTGGTTATTAAGGATTGATAAATTTAGAAAAAAAAACCGCTCACTTATTTACACTACTTACTATTTACAATTACACTATTAAGTCGGATGTATGAGACTGGTTAGTATTTTGTATGTTAAGTTTATTTTGTATTTTGTATGTTCTAGGTATATACGTAACTAATATGTATATATCCTTCCTGTTCTGCAGCTGTAGTATTGTCAAATTTGGAAACTATTAAAAATTCTGTAATTATAAGAGTTTATTTAAATTTTATTAACGTATTAATTAAAACAATAATGTTATTCTTAAAGGTTAATCTAATCAAATTATTTTGTTTTAGTTTTGACAGACATCGACATTAGTACTTATGATGATAGCACTATAGGAACTCCTTCAATGACCTCTTATAGACTGAGCGATGATGTTTTTTGTATCCAACCACCCTCTTTACGAGCACAAGGCTCGTTCAGGTCCTCTAGGGAAAATGGAAACGCACCGAAAAAAAATGAAAACGTCAATCTTCCTGATACTAGATATTTTAAATTTAGAGGTTAGTACTCCAACTAAATAGGAATGTTAATTCAACATATAATTTCGGACTCGATAAGCATCAATTAGTTAAAAAAATTTCACTTTTTAATAGTACTATCACATATTAATTACCTCTGCATGTCAACAATGAAATAAAATAAATAATAATGTATATTATTTCCAAGGAGCTCGACTTATTGCGACATTTCATAATTGTCGGAGGTGGAGTGAATTGATATATTAAAACAAAATTATTGTTCTACAATAAAATAATTGTACTAAAAATAGCAACATACCAACGAAACATGAAAAATATATTATGATATAAATTACATTTAGAATATGAAAATATTTACGCTGTGATCCTGGAATAATAATTTATTATTCTATATAGAGAAACTACGATTTTCTATTATGTTAGTTAGATAATGGGACACTTTTTTATTTATATCAAATACATTCTTTCAAAACTTACATCTAGCTACTTTTTGGTTGTAGTATACTTGGATGCGACATAAATATTAGGGACAAGAGTATAATTTGGAAATTACTTTCCAGTCAAGTAACATAAAAATAAATTATGGCCGACTACCGATTTCATTGAAAAAACGAAAAAAGTTAAATTGTCTATATATTTTTATATATTTAAATTTTAAGAGCCATCTTCACCATGTGACTTTCTCCGACTCAAAACACTTAATGAAACAAAGTGAGAAATGAATACGATCTCAAACAAAATTAATTTGGCAACATTGCTTCTCTGAAACACATATCGACTAGAATACTGCACAGGTCCAGCATAGAAAGTAGGTATAGGATTTTTAATACAAATCCCGTTGCACGTCATATATCAATTATGAGATCACGACCCTGCAGTGTTGTCGGCTTGTCTAAATTATCGAGGAATGTTGGAAGTTTCAAAAATGTAAGGTTAGGTTATGTTGTTTAGCTTTATTATGAAAAATTAATTTATTGAAGCGTATATGAACAATATATGATCCTCACACTCAAGACACTTCATCCTGCCAGTTTTAAAGTACATTTGAAAAATGTTTTTCTCAGTTGATTTATTAGCAATCTACAACTGTTGATATTCTTCTTCTTCTTGCTGTATTATCTACTTTTAATATTCAATAATCTGTTATAAAAATCGTTATATTATGTTGTTTATTTGTACTATATTTTTATTAAATAAATAAAATAGAGACATATAAAAAATATAGCAAACTATTTATTGTTATTAAAATAAGACAATGTTTTGTTTAAAAAAATATATATTTTTCTTATAAGAAACAATTCAACTACAATATTCGAATTCCTACAAAAGGTAAATCCTTTCTCCTAATTCAAATCTGAATCACTTGAATCACTGTCATCGCTGTTAGGATTAATAATAATGGGATTAATTTCTACATTTCTATCAAAAACTCTCTCTTTCATACCATTTTTGTATTTCTTTTTCTGTATGTTTAATAGAATTTTTCCATACTTCAGGAGTAATTGTTCTAAGAGCTTCAGACCACATATTTAAAGAATCTTGTTCTTTATTACCGTCTCTGCCAATATGTTTATTATAATATTGCTTAGAAAGGCCCCAAATAAGTTCGATGGGGTTGAAAACACAATGATAGGGAGGAAGACGTAACACTTTATGTCCATATTGTTCTGCTAAATTGTCCACCAGATATACTTTTGGTGGCTTGTATCTAAAAAAGAATATATTTTACTTGCGGTTTTTTATAATATGCCAACATCGCTAAATTCAAAACTGTAACATCGATAGATTTTTATACTTTTTGCAGAAGTTCATATTTAAACATACTAACAGAAAAATCAATATTTCTATTTGCTAGCAAGTTTAGGGCTGCTGCAACACGCTAAAATAGACAAGAAAACAATTTCATATTTCTAGACATTTGTATAATCTTTAACTTACCTCTCTGACGGCAGTTAAGGGTAATAGTGGCCCATTATTATCACGCTCCCGTTCAAAGTACTGTATTAATGAATACACAAGCTCTTTACAACGACTATTTAGGTTTTTTGGCATTTTGTAGAAATAAACGTCAATAATCAGCTTATTCACACTATGTTTATTTTGAAAAAAACAGTTTTTTTTATAAGTTAACTATCTAGCAAAGCAAAAAAATAAAGACAATATTATAAAATTACCGAAAACGTGGTGAAAACACACAACTGGTTGACGGCCGGACGTCAGAAATCGTTGAAATATTTCAATCTAAATACTCGACAACGTCGCATCAAGTCATGCCAATCGCTACAATGTCATTTCTTCATCATAAATACGAGTCTCATGGGCGTAGAAAATTTCAAAATTATTTAATGTAAATTATGGTTTTTTGAGTACTAAACATATAATAATGATTTATAAACTTTATAATATAAAGAATAAGACGTATATAAGCCAATATATTTGAAATAATTCTAAAATTATCAAAATAATTACGATTACTTTTTCGGTTTTTTAGTACTGTGACTACGTTCATGAGTCCTCGTGAATTTTCGTGATGTTTCGTATGATTTATCTTAGTTAGGGAAATTTTAATTAGTTGGCAGTACTATGACGAAAGAGGTACGTCACTCCTGACGTGCAACGGTATTTGTAGTAAAAATCCTATATAGGATTTTTAATACAAATCCCGTTGCACGTCATATATCAATTATGAGATCACGACCCTGCAGTGTTGTCGGCTTGTCTAAATTTTTTGGCATTTTGTAGAAATAAACGTCAATAATCAGCTTATTCACACTATGTTTGTTTTGCGCCTTGATGCGACGTTGTCGAGTATTTAGATTGAAATATTTCAACGATTTCTGACGTCCGGCCGTCAACCAGTTGTGTGTTTTCACCACGTTTTCGGTAATTTTATAATATTGTCTTTATTTTTTTGCTTTGCTAGATAGTTAACTTATAAAAAAAACTGTTTTTTTCAAAACAAACATAGTGTGAATAAGCTGATTATTGACGTTTATTTCTACAAAATGCCAAAAAATTTAGACAAGCCGACAACACTGCAGGGTCGTGATCTCATAATTGATATAAAATATGACGTGCAACAGGATTTGTATTAAAAATCCTATACTCAATTTTTTGTCGCACATACGAATGAATGCGGAAACGTGTAGTATAAAATAATATGTTTACAGTGGGATAAATGTATGGAGAAGTTGTACATTGCAAATAATTTAAAGAGAAAATTTCCAAGAGTGGATCAATAATCATGACATTAATGCTAATACAAAATTAAAAGTTACAACAAATATTTGCCGGATTTTTCCAGTTAAATTTCAGTTAATGAAGAAAGCATTCTTTCTTTCATAAAAATGCATAAATTAACTTTTGTGACAGAATCACGAGAGCAAAGGACGAGTGATTTCGTCTGATAATTGTTTATACATTTTCATAAAAACAAAGTTTTATTGTTAATTGAAATTTTGACGAAAAATATCAACCTCTTATGTATTTACTTCCAAAAAATCAGTAGGATCTTAAATTCGCGAATATTTTGATATTTTTTGCACACATTTTTAATAATTGACCATAGGGCAAATATATTGATTTAATTTTTTATTATTATTGGTGCAAGTACTCTTATTCACATACTCTATCATTACTCAAGATGTTTATTTTTAACCCAAACGGTAGTGTACAGATAGTAACTTAACTTCTACCAAGAACGTGTGCTAGGCCGCAGTGAACGTCAGACGAGAAAGAGAATTATAATGATGTGAATGGAAAGCCGACAGCATAACCTGTAAAAGACATCAACACTATTGCCAGATTATAGATTTGTATAGTTATTTTTCTGTGTTGATAGTTTTTTCATTTTTTCGGCATTTAAAAGTATTTTAAAAAAGAACAAATGACCCTCTCTTTGGTTTAAAAATCTGCATCTCTCAGTTTTTGAATCATCTTATTATCTCAATACATTTTCGAAATATTTACAATTTAAGGTTTCATGCGGTGTCGTTGGCTCTTAAGGTTTAAAACGCATACCAGATCCAATGTCATTATGGTAGCAACTTCATACTAGAGCAATTTTTGTTTTAAATTATAAATTATTCGCTGAAACATTAAACGATGAACAGCATGTGATTAATATATATTTTTAATAATAGATAAAAAAAATGTGTTTTTGAAAAATATTCGAGTAGGATAAATAAATTTTAGATAAATAATAGTGACAAAATAACAGAAATGTTAGCCTAAATGTGAATAACTTCTTTCGACATTACTTCTAGTTAAATGATACTAATTAACCTCTTATATCCTATTACTGCCAAAAGGAATAAATTTGTTATTTCAATTATTGTGCATATTTATAAAAAATCCAGAAACACGTCAATTTTAAATTATGAAATGATCGGCAACGAAAAAATATCATCGCCATCGGGTGACACTTGTAACGCACAAATTTTTAAATTTTTAGTAGAAACTTGGGATACGTCATTTGAAAGATATCTATATTCAAAAATATTTTTTTCAAATTTACTGCAAAAATTAACATTAAAAAAATAAAATAATCTGATTGACGAAATTCCCTTTAATAAGAAATACTATTAAGTTCTTGATAATGAGAAAATAAGCAAAACACCATTTAAGTGTTCTTTTGGGACAGTATCAATTATTAAAAAAACACAAAAAAAAAAAGAAAAATGTTAGTAAAATAGAAAAGCATTTTCGCGAGCTTAGACATGTAAGGCAGATAAAAAATCATCTTCAGTTTGAGAAAAGTATCTGCAACATTGGATGTTAGCCATTGATTGATTCTTCCAATATTAATATAAAATGCATTCCTAGACAATGACTCCAACTCAGAAGCTCATTTAAGACAATTTTCATAGTGGAACCTATTTTTGTGAAAAAATGATGAAAATGTAAAGACGCGTACAAACAGCGGTGCGCGCCGTATGTTCCAACTGTGGTTTCCGTCAAATCGAATATTAGTGCCAACTAGGTACCATCACAAAGGGACTTCGTCCACACTTGTACTACGTACATTGGTTCGTTATTCGATTGCATTCAAACAAAAAGACGTAATACGATACTTTGTCCACATTATACAAGTAGCGATTTCGAGCTTGTATGAGCTACCATCTTGCCGCTTTCATGCATGCGTATACTTGTGCAACCTTGTTTGCACAAGTATGCGCATAGGAAAGACTGAGCGTGTACACGGGCCATTAAATAACAATGTGATCCAAGTAGAACTTGTTTTGTTTACTTGTTTAAAATTGGCGCTACTGCTCTGCAAAAATCTTCTCACTGGATGAGAGAAGAACATAAACAATACCCTGAAAAGGTTATAATGTTTGGATAGGGATAGTTGGATATCATGTCATTGGTGACAATTCGAATGGAGATAATATTTAGCACCAGTCCAAAATAACGTCGTGCGTACTTTGGCTAACGTATATACTGGTCCAGCAAATTCAGAAGTTTCAGCAAACATAATATGGTTTCAGCAAGATGGAGCACCGCGACATTACGGAATCAATGTCCGGTAGTACCTCTACTCCATATGGTTGGATAAGGAGACGAACATCAGTAGAATGGTCAACACAATCACCTGATCTTCCTCTATTAGACTTTTTCTTACGGAAATATGTGAAAAGTATAGTATACAAAACTAAACCGCTCAATTTAGAATAACGGCTTGCGATTAGGTCGGTCACGCTATTGAATAACGTTAGAGGACCTTTTTATTTAAAATTAGGATATTACCAAAACATTCGGGCACTTTAAAAATCATCTACATTAACATTGATTTTTTACACTATCTAGAACTGAACTTATTAAGTTTTTAGTGAATTTATGGTCAATCACATTTTATTTTTTTAGTGTTAACAGTAGATTTGAAAACATTAACATTTTTGAATAAAGAATAAAGATACCTTTCAAATAATGTATCATAAACCCCATACTTACACTTTAGAAATTTACGGGTTATAATTGCCACTCGAAGGAGGGTTCAATGCAGCGATGAATTTTTTTCGTTGCAGGATATCATTTCATAATCTAAAATTTAGGATTATGAGCATAATAATTGAAATAATAAATTTATTCCATTGGCCTCTTTCGCACAGTATTGTTATATTGTTTTATTTTAGTTTTTATTTAATTTATTTTTAAATAATCCAGCAGTGTTTCCTTTTTTAATACAGAGTTAGGCAAAAATAGAGCTTCTGTCTAATTCCTCCCTACATATAAATCAACTGATACACTGTTTTATATTATTTTCTCGTATTTTTGAATACTAATTACAAATCCAGACTAATAATAAAAAAACTTTTAAAAAAAATTGGTCTATAATTTATTTTTATGAAAATATTAGACTGATTTGTTAATATTTGCCAATCTTGTAAAATAACTCATAACTAACTGTTAGAATACAAAGATCTTATTCAATAAAACTATTTTTTAAATATAACATTTTTTTATTCTTTATTAAAAATATAGAATCGTTCCGTAAAATGATATTTTATTAACTTTACTATGGAGGACGTCGTTAATTAAATTTTTTTTTTCAGAACGTTCTTACAGCGACATTCAAAGAGTTTAAACATTCTAGACGTGGAAGAGGGCATATCTTGAGGCACTAGTCATTTCCAAGGCCAATGATGTTTCATGTTCTTCATATCAATTCGAAATAAGGTGTAATTTCTACCAATTAGAAATATTAGAAACGAATAATTGTGTTTATTACGGATTATACACCGTAATGAAAAAGTTTGGAACAAAACTCTTAACTCAATTATAACCAACGCCTCTAAGAAAATTTCTCGGACAGGTCAATTTTCTTTTTTTAATTAAAGTTAAATCGTTTTTAGTTTTTTACTTGGTGACGTCATAGTTAATTTTTTTCAATGAGAATCCCCGATTTTTTCTCTGATTTTTGATAGAGGGACTTACCACTTGCATGACAATATAAAAAATTATATTGCTGAGAAAAAAATATTTTTTCAGGAAAACTCAAATTTTGTTTTCTCCCCATTTTGTCGCATTGAGGTACATGCATATTTGGACGCTATTTTTCTGGAACGATGGATAGGACAAAGAGGATCAGTGGAATTTGGAAAATTTGCAGTAAAGAATACACGTCGAAATTGCACAAATCAGCTCTGAGATAATTATTCGCAGCGGCCAAAGTATTTACACTCATGAAGGGCAATGTCAGGTAGCTGATGAATTATAGTTTGAACATTTAAGATGAACGTTGTTCTAAATGGTAAAATATTTGCTTTTTTGTTGATTTTTATGTGATGATTTCATCAAAAATAAAATTTTAGATTTCCTGAAAAAAATTATTTTTCTTAATAAAATATTACTTTTTTATATCGTCATTCAAGTGGTAAGTCCCTCTATTAAAAACCAGAGAAAAATTGGAGGGTTGCCATTGAAAATATTAACTATGACGTCACCTCGCAAAAACTAAAGACGTTTCGACTTAATATTTGATTGTCAATGGTGTCATTCAAAAAAAAATATTTGTATGTCCGAGAAATGTTCTTAAACATGTTGGTTGCATAATTGAGTAACAAAGCTTGGTCCTAAACTTTATCATCACACATATGTATGTAAATTTTATATAAAATATTTACACTAACTGTACCAAATATAAGACAATCCAATGTATCTGTATTGTATCTGCGATATTGTAACTTTGTATTTAGATTTTTTTTACTTATTTGTTGATGAAATAAATGCAATTACTGACAGAACACTTGAGTTATTTTTAATAAAGGAAAAATTATTTTTACGCTGCGTAACATTTAAAGACATTGCTATCAAATAGAAGAACAAGATAAAAAAACCAACATGTGGGTAAATTTATCTGGTACGAAATATTTTACCTTTTCGTCAGATTATCAAGACAATTGAAAACCACGTTACTCGAGCAAATATCAATAAAACAGTGTAATAAATAGGACCGTATTAAGTACGTAGACGATGAATTCCATTTTTTCTCAATAAACTACTGTGGGGTTGCAAATGTATTCAAATTAGGTTCCTCGTTACAAACAAGTAATTTTATTTTCCTTCACTTATTAAAATAATTTAAGAGGGTACTATTCTTAACACAACTTAGATATACCTAAGCTGTGCTCGTAGCTTTAAGTACAAACGTAAACGTCAAATACATAATATTTCCATTTACCGGGAAATAACATGTAGCTTTTAATTTAATATTTAATTACAAAGGGGTTTTTACAAGCTTTTTTTTTGTTTACCTTGTCATCAGAGCTAGGAAATGTTTCTATTATTCTACCGCGTGGCCATTTAAGAGAAGTATTATTTTCGCTTATCATTAGATTTTGACCAAATGAATTCAATTTTGGTTTATGCTGTAACATATTTAAGTAACCAATTCTCACCGTTTCCAACAATTGTTGCCAAAGTTACAGTCGATTTTCGGGCATTTCAGTTAGAATAGAAAATGACCAGGATTTAAATATTAAAAAATCTAGAGAATCCTCGGACAACGAACATAGAGGCCTCGAACTCAAAATTGCTTCAGTTTGAGCTAATATAGTGGTAAATAAACATTTCAGAAATTTGAATTACCGACGGCACGTCTAATAAATTAGTTGATTTCGGGCGTCGTGTAAATTGGACAATTTTAAATTAAAAGGTCCTCCAAAATCAATGCCCATTTTGGAAAATGGACAAGATACAAATACATGGGACTTAGTCTAGTTTCCCATAATTTGACAGGAAGCTTGGGCTGTAAATTTGTGACAAATTAGACAAATTTTGATAAGGTAATTCTCTTTTAGGTAATCTATCTCCAATTCGGAATGTACACGTTTCGTCAAGAAATAAATTAAAAGTTAGTAAAGATTTATTTTAACAAATACTTCCTTTTTCGAATTCAATAATTTTCTGGGAGAGATATGGTCTATGGAGGCATTTAATTATTATCATCAGTGATTCTCGTTATTCTCACACATTGAGTACTTTTGAGATTTAAATCAGATTCCTGTAAAATTGTAAAATGTGAGACCATTTCAACATAAAGAACAATGTATTATTAGATCAAATTTAATATACTTCTTGAAATAAAGTCAACAGTAGTTTTTTAGAGTCAATACATCGCTATTGATATGAGAGTAGATTTTCTGAATTTGTGCAGCTCTGTTACCTACAAACGTAGTGTATGAAAAATTTCGAATTATTTATTTTTTATTTTGTCCAAAAACTGAAACAACCTTTTCTGTAAATTTTGAGAGAAGTACGTACAATTCTAATTTTAACAAAATCGTTACTTTTATTAAAGCTACACGTGATTTAAAATAAAATAGATTGCATAAAATATAGATAACACTTTGAAATACGTGCAAGGCTCCATATATGAAAAACCGAAAATATCAAGTATTATAATTTCGTAAGAAGGGAAAATTTGAATTTTAACTTTTGAGACTTTACCTTTATCTGACATGAAATCATTCTATTCAGCTTTAATCTTAGGAAGTAATGGATAATCTCAATCTATTTTGTGAATCCATATTTTTGCATAATTCGTTATGTTAGAATAATAACCATGTAATCATGAGGATCAAAAAATGAGAAATTGTAGTTAATACGATCTTTTTTGTAAATCTTCAATTATTAACAGTCTAACCTTATAGGTATACAGGTCGAAAACTGTTAAAATAAAGTAATTAATGTTATTTCAGATATGCCGACGTGCCCGTGACTTTCCATCTGCACAGGAGACTGGTTTACCTGAGCTGTTTCCAAGAACACTAATTTTCTCAGCATCGGAAATCCTGGTTTCCTGGATAAGTGCCGCTCATATCTGAATATCTGTCTGTTAGGGAGATCTTCCCAGCCCAATGATCCTGGGCGCTTCTTCGAAAGTCCCGAACCATTTGGCTGGCATTCTGAAGGAATATTGTTCCGTGCCCTTATCTCAGGTTTGCACCGCCTAGAAAGGCCGAAGCTCCAGCATCCCTAACTTTACCATGAATGCATCATCCACGGCCAATGTCCACGACTAATCGATATTTGAAGGGTACCTGCGCAGAATACTTCGCTCTAGAGTGTTCAGACCTCGGTAGCTTCGTGCCAAGGAACGAGCAGGTTAATAGCGACTCTCTCCATCTATTCAGTCATCCTCTGGTATTTTCTGAACAGCCGCCATTACTTATCGCTGTATCAGCTATAGCTCCTCGTTCGAGATCCGAACGATTGGGATGGATAATGACCATTCTCACACTTTCCTTTACAATTCTGAATGGGTGCCTCTGCTCTTGTAAAATCCTAGTTATTCAGTTTTTGTATATAGGAGCAGAAGGATATTTACCTTCGCTATGTTTCTTTTCCAACCTTGCTCATATCCCAAAGAGGGTTGAGGGGATGTTAGCGACTCTCTTTTCACCTTTTCAGAGATCATCTCTGGTGACGTGACGTCCGTCGTTGGACCATTTTGCTGATAAGTACAATAGTGGATATTATTTATCTTCTGTATTTGTTTTTTTTTTATTTGTTGGTCCATACAGATCCTACGAATAGCTAGCGGAAGTAGTCGAGCTGAGCTGCGCTTGCTACGGCAAGGCTAATTACTCTGGAAGGTCACCTAGTGTCCCAGAGGCTGCATTTGCAACACATTCAGACTTCAGCACGGGTCACCTAACACCGTTTTCTTGGAGAGTTTATCGACCTACTTTGTGTAGAACCAACCAATGTCCGTCTTGGGAGAAGCATCCTCGGATATTTGCTGAACCTCCTCGTCTAAATCCCAGGTAGTAGAGTGATGTTGAAAAGGTGTCAGTATTTAGTTACGGTGGACGTCATTTTCACTTCCCAATTCACATCCCATCGATGTCGATACAGCAGGAAAATATTTCATCCCATCGACGTGAAATTTTAATGCCAAAATAACGAAATGTGATGAGGTGTTAGTGACGTGTTTTACAGACGTCTTGGTGACGTAAACTAAGGGTCATACTAGGTTAGAAAAAACGATAGTAAAAATTAAAAAAAAAATATTATTTAAAATTTGTTCATCAATCATTAATTTACGTCAAAAGCAATCAGTTTTGACAGTTATAGATAATTTGTCAAGAAGATATATTAAGTATTTTAACTTGGAAATCACCTAAATTAATTGATATTTTTCTGTGTATTGTCCAATTTGAGGATCAGTGCATCTGCGGAAGTGTTGGTGTTGCTACCGGTGCGATAAGTTTTTCAACCAAATTAAAAATAGATTTAAACTTGCCAGTGGCGTATCATCTAAAAAAAAGCAGCAGGTAAGCAGTTAGGACCAAGCTAACCCCCTCAAAACCAGTCATGTTGGCAACAAGGTGTACCATTTAAAAATCTTCCAAACTTGCACCATCTACAATATCCAATTCAGTCACAACAATTTCCATTTCCATATAATTTAGATATTTATCAAAATCCCAATTTTCCAACAACTTCTCAACAAAATCAAATGCCTCTTACTTCCAATTATCGAAGCCAAATACCAGAAATGAATGACATTTCAGACATTAGCGATATAGAACTTGACCCAGGCGAGGAAGAAGTAAGTAAGAAACACCCGTGACAAGTGTTGTCAGGAAAAGAAAGAGGGATAAACCAAACAACGAACCCTCCAGCCCTAACACTCCACCTACAAAAATTCAGAACCGGTTTGAAGTTCAATCCAATGCTAATGAGACTGAGATCAGCCCGAATAACAATAATAATAAAGAAATCCGACAAAATACACAGAAACTCCAACCTATATTTATTTACGTAATAAAAATTTTCAGAGAAATGATAGAAAATATAACCAACATAATAGAACAGGAAACATATTACACACGAACCCTTCCCAACGACACTGTCAAAATATCAACAAACACCTTAGACACATACAGAAAACTAGCGAGATACCTAAAACATGAAAATATCGTACATCATACATACCAAATAAGAGAAGAAAGGGCGTATAAGATAGTTATAAGACATCTCCATCACTCTATCCCCACAAATGACATAAAAGAAGAACTAGACAAACTGGGTCACAATGTCCGAAATATAATTAATGTGAAGCACAGAATCACATATTAAAAGAGAGAGAAAGAGAGAGAGAGAGAGAGAGAGAGAGAGAGTGATAATGAATCATATAGATAGATAGTTTACCAAATGGTGCAACAATACTGATTATGAACTGTCACAAGAAATGGGGATATTTTCCGCGGGAAGAAGTGGAGTGGGTGCGATGTCAGGTAAAAGTGGGCAAACTTTATTTATAGGCCTCGTGAACTCTCCGTCAGGTGTCAGTAATTTCACTAATCTTACTTTCCCGTCTTTTCCCGGCATGACTTCTAAAATTCGGGCCAATGGCCAGTTCAGTGGGGGAGTGTTCTCGCCTTTTAAGAGAACAATATCACAATATCATTCGGTTTTATGTTACCGCAAGATTTCAGCCATTTTGGCCGATTCTGCAACCGATTAAGGTAGTCGACCGACCATTTCCTCTAGAAAATTTGTTTGATTTTAGAACATTGCTCCCAAAATGACAATATATTGTCTGAAGTACCAGTGACATATCTTTCAGGATAAGGTGTCAAGGCGGAGCCTATCAAAAAATGACCAGGAATGAGGACATGCGATTCAGCTGTATCAGTTGAGAGAGGTCATAACGGTCTGGAATTTAAAATGGCTTCGATTGGCGTTAATATAGTGCTAAACTTCTCGAACGTGAATTTTGTGTTGCCTACTATACGAAGTAAATGGAATTTAGTAATTTGATAGCCGATTCCCAGCGATATCTAATTTTCCGTTGGAAATGTCGAATTTAAAACAAAATCCAATACTGTTAGATGTAATTTATTGTATATTTTTTATTGTAATATTAAACTTGAACATATTGTAATAATGACGAAATACGTCTGTGTCTTGTTTTAAAAAAGGGAGAAAAAAGAAAATAATATCAGAGAAACGGAATATCTAGCAACTTCGCAAATGTCAAATCTGTAATCTCCGTATCCCAAATTAGGCTTGTTCCAAATTTTGTATAATTCGGACTAGCAGTTATAATTGGCCGTTTCCAGATTTTGGTCCACTCTGTATATATGTATATATATATTTGACGATTATTTGCTCATATATTGAAGTAGGACTAATGTCCAGGAATGCCTCAATGTTACGATAAGTCACATGATGATTTTTCGAATGACTTGTAGGTATATCATTAAAAATGTCAAACTATCTGACACTGATGTCAGATTTGACGTATTGGATTTGGTATACCCTATATCTCAAAATTTATCTAGCACCCAATGTATAAAGTGTTTAATTATTAAGTTAGATATATAGCTGTTGTCAAATAACATAATAAGAGTGAGGTTACAGCACAATTTTTATTACACCTATCTCGGACACTAGTTGATGTAGTTAAGATAAATAAAAGATTGTTAATAATTTTTATTATTATAACAAAGATTTTATACTAGCTTACCCCCTACATCTTTAGAGGGGTGTAAATCTGGTGGGCCTCTTCGATAATTATTTGATAATATCGTTGATCGTACTTTTTATCTTTTATAGCATGTCTAGTTCAAGACTGAAGAAGTTAGACTGCTCGCTTCGTTAATGTTTTGACTTTTTCAGTACCCTTGTAATGTATTAAAGTAGTTCACCTTAACCACTTTTCCGCCGTGTTCCAGTGCCGTAGATTACCAGTATTTTTATGTAAAACAAGCTAATGTAGAGCTTGTTTACAATTTTGTACTACTTTGTTTAGGTAAAACTATATACAGGCAACATTCTAAGAAATAGATCTACAGCGCTCTTCTATAAAATAAGTATAGGAATTAGATCTAGAATCATTTCCAAAGCGATTATTAGCTTCGGATATTACCTTTGTTAATGATAATAGAAGCATTCGCAATTTTTTTTTCATATTAAAGGTTATGATACAGATGCACATCTTAAGGTTTATTGATTTATTTGCGATAATAAAAAATAAAATTAATAAAAATTCATATTTTATTTCAAATAAAAACAGTCATTTTCTATTCTATTTTCGAATCTATATTTACTAAACTAACCTATATTTACTAAAGCAAGAAGTATTATTTGCCACTTTTTATTAAACCCATACTAATCTTCGACTAGTAAATTAATTGCTTAAGTAATTCATAAAAACCGATACAGTCTAAAAATTATATAATTTGTCACGACCTAACACAGAAAGAATATTTGCTATAACCAGCACAGCAAATATATTTTTCCTTTGTTTTAGTTAACAAAAACTAAACAATAAATGAAACATACACATTGACAAAAATTATTTACAAAATATACTAATAACACTTCATAACACTATGGCATGCACAATAATAAATATAACTAAAAAAAAATTCAAATAGTAAATCTGTACAACAGATGCTCTTAATTTTTACAATAAACATTATATGCAAAAAGATCACAAAATAAATTAACATGCATGAATTATTTTTGTTTCTTTTTTTTTTGGAAAAGCATTCTTTTGTAGAATAAAACAGGAGTATTATTTTTTGAAATAATAATATATATTATAAACAATACACAAATTAAAATAATAAATTATATTTACAAAAGAATATTGATATGTTCGATAAATTGTCGCAAAAAAATGAATTTCCTCGTTTTTGATTCTAGTACAACTAGAAATTATTCTTGTATTGGGGATCTTAGAAAATTGAATAAAATCATTAGAAAACAGTATAAGGTGTGAATCGATATTATTTACGCAATTCAGGATGTAAATATAAGTCTATCACTTATTGCTTTGTTAAATATTTGTAAATATATGTCAAGTAGGTGTAAAAGAATCCTTACTGGCAAATTTCTAAGATCGTCAATGCAAATTGTTTATTCGTCATATTCAATAATGACATTGTGTATTTCACTACAATAGAGTTAAAAATAAACTTAATTGTCTTTTCGCAAATTAACACTATAAGAATACAATAGCTTATTCAATTGAGTTAGTACGAAGACACAGATACATTAAATTACATAAGACTCATTTTATTAAACTGGGATTCTATGATATGTTAAACCATTTTATTTTCCATAATTAGTTCATTTAGCCATTAAAATTAAAACTTTGAGTTGTTACATTTTTGAATTTAGAATATAAAATAAACTAATTGTGTAAAATAAAATATAATATGCTTTGTTTTTTAATACTGATTTAAGTTTAATGACTAGAAGAACGAGGTTTACAGAATTTTATTTATACTGTTTCATAACAATATTTTGTATTTGAAAATGAAATAAGGGTTTATTGTTTAAGTTGAGTAAGCTGAGTTATATATATTATGTTTTTGTGTCGACGTAGAATTTTATGAGCCTTATTTTGTACCTACTATATTTAATCTATGAAAAATAAATAATGACAAGATATAATTTGAAGCAGGTAATCTACATTAACCAAAGTTGTATTTTCAGATAATGAGCATCTGAAATATTCAGAAAACATCAACTGATTTCCAAATTACTTTCAAGTTTTTAATACAACAAAATAGGTACCGCTGCATAGCAACAATCTAACTCCTAAGTTTCTGCTACTTAATTCTCTACACAGCCAAAAGAAAAGTTTTTTTTTAATGAAACGCCGATCATTTATCTTATAACTACAAATAATCTAACCTAAACTAGAAAAACGACTATTTTGATTAAGCAGTCTTGTTAAACTATCGATTTATCTAGAAAAATACTTTCACAGTAGTTGCTATGTACCAACCTATTTTTTTTAAATATTTTTTATTCTTTTAAATATATTGTTTTATCAGTCACAATGCAATATACGTATATACATATAAATGAGCTTACTTATTAAGAGTTAATAAAACACTTAATTTGGTACTTAACTATTATTAGTTTACTGGTAGGATTGTTGTCTAAACATCGTCGAAATTTCTTCTAATGTCTTGTTCTTAGTTTCTGGCACCTTTTTGTATATAAAGAGCACAAACAAACTTTGAAGGACGAAGAATATTAAAAAGACATAGGAACCCATTGCATTCTGAAAAAAAAATATTGGTCTAGTATTCCCCTTGCAACATTAATTTACAATGTATGAAATTTTAAGATACCAAAGGTTCTACATTTTAATACTACATAATTCAATTTTTAATGTTTAGTGTTTGTTCAAATTTTTTACCACTCAAACTGCATTGTTAATTTAATTACGAAAAATTTTGATATAGCTTTGGTATTGTTCCTGTTTCCTTTTACTAGGTAAGTTTTATAATATGTATGCTTACTGTTAACCTATTGTTTTACTTTTTGAAACTTTCGTTATTATTTTTATATTACAGACCTGATGATGACTTAATAGAAGTCCAATCTAGGTGTCACTTTTACTTTTAAAAATTAGAATTTAATAAATAATTTTTATTGTGGTACGATTTCGAGTTTTATTGGATTATAAAATTTTAAGCTCCAATAATCCTTTAATAAAAATGAAGCAAAATATTACACTCAGTATTTTACCATTCTCAATGAAGAAAATATAATTGTGAGTATCATTTTTGTTAAACACTATAATTAAAAGCTAATTTAATTAATAATGAAAATTTAGACCTGCTTAAGTTAACACAACAAACAAGTTAATCATTGTCTACATTACTACTGGTAGAAGTTTTATCAAAAAGTTAAAGACATTTTTTCAATTTGGTCATAAGATAATACAGGTTCAGAAATAAAATTTATATATCGTAAGTAGAAATCTAAAAGAGTAAAACAATACGAATAATATATGTTTCACATTTGTCGAAAATTTTTAAAATATGAGTATTTTAAGTTTGATTTTTTCTTTGAGTTTTGAGATTTCTCGATAGTTCTGGATTTTATGGAGTGGCAATTAAATTAGTTAAAACTGAATTAGATAAAAAATAGGATTGATAAAGTAATAAAACCTATGATAAATAAGTTAATAAAGTTATATAGATAATGAAGTGAGTCAGAAATAATTACAAATTACACTGACGTATAGGGCTAGGGCTAGGGCAAGGGAGTCGTTTACTTAAAAATCTAAGAAATATTAATAAAGCCGTGAAGACAATGAGGGTTAGTAATGAAATAATAATCAAATAATTAGAAATCGAATAAGTTTTCAAAAATTATTGTCAAAATCACTGAAGTAGATACAAAAGGGTCATTTACTTAAAAAACTAGGAATGTATTATATAGATTCGGCATAAATACAAATATAAGGACACACACGAACCCATGCGTTATAAAAGATTACGAACGTATTACTAATATCTTGAAATAGAGATCTATCAAGGTGGAAACATCATTCCCGTTAATTCGATAGTAACGTACCGGCAGTCCGAGTCGTATCTTTAGTTCGGTCGAGAGGCGTCACATTATTGGTGCTCTCTCTGTTGGTTATTTGGTTATATACATATATTTAGTATTCTTTCACGCCTTAAGATTTCGCCTATGATTTTTTAGATACTAGCTAAACCTGTATAAATCTGAATACAAATGATAACAATACCGTTTTTCCAATAATAATTTACATAAAAAATAATTTTTTATTGTTAATAAACTGTGTCATGTAAATAGAAAATAGAAAAATTGAACATGTGGATTTATAACTATTATCAATAAGTGCTGAGAAATATAATTTCATAGCTGTGTTTGTAATTAAAATTATCAAAAAAGGACAGTTAAGTTACGTATATAAAAAAATACATGTAGTGCATTGTTTCGTTAGCTTTGAATTTAAAATTACCCGTGTGCTATATGACTTTACTTTAAAGACACTAGGTAAACATCTAAATAAATTGCTTTTAGTTCAATCAAATGATACTTTTAGTGTCATAATGACCTTCATTAAATTAATATTTGTCATGAATTTTAAAAATGATAAATGAATAAAGACATTAAAACACTTACCGCTAGTGGCAGGAAAGCCAAACCAACAATGAAATTGGCAGTCCAATTAATGCAGACAGCCAACGAAGTAGCAGTTGGACGTGCGGACTGATTAAATAATTCAGAAACCAGGAACCATGGGATCGAACCAGGCCCAATTGCGAACATCACAACGAAAATCAGGACGAATATGACACAAAATATACCAGCAGTCGCACCAGTGTGCTAAAATTAAAAATTAAATTCAATGCTTTACAATATTTCAGCCTTTTCTAATCAAAACTTTAAATTTTTTTATTCCACTGGAAGATTATATTTTAAATATGATAAAGAGTCGTATCATGTTAGCTTTGCATTATGTGTAAAAAATCTTTCTTATATTTAATAAGTGATGAAGTCCTTACGTGACACTTCACGAGCATGTATTAAAATATAAACTGTATTTATTGTAATTCCCTAAAATCATAAACAAAAATATTATAGATGTTTTTGGCAAAGTTAAAATCTCTAACAAGGGAACTTTTTAAGTAAAGAATAAAATAGACAGTTCTTATTATACCATGATATTACTTAAATAGTATTTATTAATTAAGATGTCTAAATAAAAAGACTCCATTTATCGTCATCATTATATAATTTACGCTTACTCTTTTTGTTGATATATAATTCAACCCTGTGTTAATTTTAAATTGAGTACTTATGAAAAGTTGTAAAAAAAAGAACACTTACCACAAACAGCATACCAATGGTAAGTAAAAGCGTGTCTACTGCCATACCGGAGAAACCAACAAGAAGTAAAGTCTTTCTTCCTGCTCTTTCAACAAGGAACAAAGAAACGACTGTCATTAGTACGTTGATACCACCCATAGCTAAAGTTGCATATGTTGGATTATCACCTTTAAGTCCCGCCATGTCAAATATTTTGCTAGAGAAGAACATAACAGCATTTATACCGGACAGTTGTTGGGCAACCATGACTGTGAGGGAAATAATTAATGGAATTCTTAAAGTACTATTTGTTACAAGTTCTCTAACAGTAACTTTTGGTATCAGTTTTACAGCATCTGACTCAGCCTTCATTACATCCATTTCTTCATGAACATCAAATGTTCCTCTGAACCACGATAGTGCATTTCTAGCCATAGCTTCATTTCCTTTTGACAAAAGTATGTATTTAGGCGATTCTGGACAGAACGGAAGAGTCAGTAACTGAAAGAAACAATTTGATTAAACGTTATTTTTAAAAATTCTCTATTTTTTTAGTCAAAAGGTATTTTATTTTACTATTTATCTATACTTTCAGACCTAAATAATTAAATACCTGGAAAATAGCAGGAACACTTGTCATGGCTAGCAATGTCACCCAGAGAGTATCTGTCCCCAAGATGCTTTTCAATCCAAGAACCTGGGCAATCAATATGGAAATAGTAATGACTAGTTGATAAACAGTTCCTACTGCGCCTCGAAGATTTATGGGTGATATTTCGGCTAAATACATAGGTGCTAAACCAGCATTTAATCCTGAATTAATTCCAATGAATAATCGCCCTAAGATGATCATTTCGTAGGAGGAAATTGATTTAGAGGTTGTTTCGCAGATCACTGCTAGCATAACAAAAATATTATTAAGGAGAAGTCCACCTTTGCGACCAAATTTTTCTGCAATTAGTCCTGAAAAAAAATAAACCTTCTTAAATTTTGTAATATACCTTTCATTTTATATTATTATATAGAGCGAATAAAGAGTTTAGGCCCCAACTGGGAAGTTTTAACAGTTACAAATGGTTTGGTTTCTGTTCAATTTGTAAGTAAAAGTATGACTAGTGCCAAAGGAATAATTTATAATTGAATGTGGAGAAATGTTGTTATATTAGCCCTTTTAAGGAGTTAAAGAAATTTAGTACACTGAGATTATTTATTAACCGAAATTTAGATGTCTTTCACCTGTCTCTTTCCCTATTTAAGAGTCATTTAAAGAATGCTTAACGGTTTGAGTTACTTTACCCTTAATATTTACCTTTAGGTACGATAACTACGTATTTTTGCATATTTCTTAAATTTTATCATTTTCTTAAATGGTTGTAAATAAATAAATAAGTAAAAAATTTAAATAAAAAAATAAAATAAGTCGATAATTTCCTATGATTATATTTTCCAAAAATTTAAAATATTGTTTTCCAATAGTTTCTATACTTGCATACTATTATTAGAATTCTAATGTGAAGTTCAAATAATTGGTAATTCCTGTCGATAAGATATAAATATTATGAAAATGTAATTTCCGTTGGGTTGAATACCTTGGTTTAATTTCCTGATGAATATGGTTGATTAAAATCATTAAAAAAAAAATTCTTTAAAATCTTTAAAATAATTCGAATATATGATAGAATTTTTATCTACTACTTAATAATTGTATTTTTCTTCACAATTATACTTATTTATAGAAATTCTTCAGTAAAAATTGGATAAAAACGGTTTTCACAGGACTTTGATTATGAAAATTAAGAGTGATACTCTTAGTCAGATCTATTACATTCGCAGTAGCTATCTTTCTTTACCGTTATTGTTTATTAACTTAATAATTGTTGTTTGGGCAGTCTACATTGTGATTTATCGCAACTGAATATTTTTACTTTTACATTTGATCTCATAAACGTGCATAGTTTTTTGACTAGCTCATTTTCCAATTTATTCTAGAATAGTAAATATTAGAAGATCCTCATGCATAAATCTAAACACACACTTATTCATTCATTCATTCATTTATTTAATAACTCAATCCAGTAATTACAAATTCGATTTTCTGAGTAAAAACTCCGTTTCATTGTAGTTTCTCGAGTTACAGTTTCTACAAATCTTCTGATCCCGATCTACCATGACACGATCCTACTTTTCTACAAATATTATCGATCCACAAGCAACATTTCATTATGATCCTGAAGTTGACTCCATTTCGATATTATAACTACTACTTAAGTCCATCAACCAAAAGCTGCCACCGACTTCATAAAGTGGTGTTACGAAAAATAGAAAGGAATATCAAAAAGACTTGAAACAAGTGACATTTCTAAACTGCACATTTTCCAAACATACCGAAAAGAAAGTTCCAACTTGAACTCTGAATACTATCATTACAATAGTACAATTTGTAATTATTATGAATGTTATTATAATATAGATAATAATGCTGACCATACTAAAAAAAATCGGGAAGTTTGAGGTTGGGGGAGAAGGGAGTAAGATACAGTACATAATTAAAATTTGGTTGTAGCGCCTAAATTAACAAATTATTAGAAAACATTTAATTAAATCTAAAGGTACTATTTCCTTACCGGTAATTGCTCCTCCTATCATTCCACCCATACAAAATACTGAGGTCATTAATGAGAATACGAATGTAACATTTTCCGCTGAAGGAACCGTTCCTGTTCTGTTCCACATACATTCTTTGATCCAGTTTTCAATAACCTAAAAAAACAAATAATTACTTCAACATTATTTTAAAGCTTACCTCAATTATTCGTTAAGTGGACATGAACGAGAGAGAATGTCAAAATTATCAATATCACGAGAGTGTGCAGATGCGTTGTTTTGCAAAGTAAACGTTCTAAAAAATGTTTGATTTTCAAATATAGTTTCATAATAAGGAAAAATTACTAAGGTAAATTGATAAGAAATGCAGTAGCATATAAAAGGCGAAAAAATGCATAGCATTTATCTCAATTCTTGAAAAACAAGTATTAAAAGATTTTAATTTCTTAAATAAAATAGTTACCATTTCATCGGTTCTACATTGAATTAAATTCCATTTAGACTTTTGATTCTTTGTTTTAGTTGGTGATTGAAGGTTGCTGATTAAGAATTTAAAATTTGCTGAATATTGTTCTTTTTAAAAAATGATGACAATGGATTTGATTAAGATTGCTATACTCGAATATAATAAAACAATCTTATATATTACACATGATAAATAAAATAAAAATATTATAAACAGGAGAAAATCTATCGGCAATTTAAAGTTTGTGACGGTCAAGTTTTATTTCATATTTTTGTTTTTTCAATTTGTTCAAAAAATTATACTTTTCACAACTCATAAATATATGCTATCTAAATATAATTAAAGATATTTATAATTTACAGAAGTATTAAGAAACAACTTAAACTTCGTTAAAATTAATAAAATAGTTACTACAAATTGCACTTGGAGCTTCAAAATATTAAATGTTAATATAAAAATATATAAAAACGGTTTTCACAGGACTTTGATTATGAAAATTAAGAGTGATAGTCTTAGTCAGGTCTATTACATTCGCAGTAGCTATCTGTCTTTACCGTTATTGTTTATTAACTTAATAATTGTTGTTTGGGCAGTCTACTTTGTGATTTATCGCAGTTGAATATTTTTACTTTTACATTTGATCTCATAAACGTGCATAGTTTTTTGACTAGCTCATTTTCCAATTTGTTCTAGAATATTAAATATAAAATATTTTTATAAAAAATTAATGTGATTTAAATTGTTTTGTTGCATTAATAAATTTAAAAAGTTTTTAATTATTGTATAATTTGTTACCTTTTGTGGATTGTTGAGTACTCCAGTATTAAAACCATGTTGAAATGATGAACCCAGAGCAGCTGCAGCTATAGCAAATGCCAATTTTCCAGTAAATGCCTAGAAATAAAAAATAGATGAAGAATTTCTAACTAACCATATTTTAATTTTATTTGATAGTAAAATAGTATATTATGTTACTAGAAGTAGAAGGCTATCATTATTTGTTGAGCACACTGGGCGAAACATATAATGAGCCTTCTACTCCGAGTGACATATACTATTTTTTCTTTAAGCGTTAATATCAAAAAATAAGTATAAAACAGATTATTTTAAGTATTATATAGCGTTTTTAAATTTAAAAAAAATAATGGGTTGGCCACATTGTCAAGGATATTATTCTTCTTGTCATTTTTCTAATTGTTGTAACGGTTGTCAATGTTAGCGTTGTAAAAAAATTATTTGCTTTAACGATTTGAGAATAATTAAATAAATAAAAATATTATTACAATATATTTATTAAATGTGCAGTTCTGTAAAGTGGAAAAATACTAAATATCAAACTGACAATTCTAATAAATCAAGCCTAGATAGATCTCTTTTGTTTAATCCGTTACTATGGTTACTTTTTTGTACTAGTAATAAAATCAATATTCTTTTTTGTACTAGAACAATAATAGGCTATTTCTACAAACCATGGTACCTGATATAATGTACCGTATTTTTATACGCTTGAAAAAAAAGTCTTTTTTCTACGATCACTATGCAAAGTGGGCTTTTGCGCTTCGATAAGTCACGATTATTCATGATTTACTGAACTATCTCCGTTTCTTAAAATAATGTGATCGTGCTTCCTTAGTAAGTTTTCAGATAAATAGTCATATTATATTTAAGCGACTTAAATACGTCCCTGTTAGATAAACCGTTATACGATATTTAAAAATTACTTTTCGAAGAAAGATGAAGCCGTCATTTTTACTAATCAATTTTCAAGGATGATGTTGTCTTATATGTGATAATAATTGTTATAAAAACGTGAATGAATATTTAGCAGCCCAAAATAAAAAAAAAGATTAAAGCGTGATATAAAATATACAACTAGTATACACTAATCATGCTAACATATCATTTCATCACATTAGATATTTGTATAATAAGTTAACAAATTTCTGTTAATAAGTTCTCTTTTTAATACATTTAAATAGTATACAGGGTGTCCTATGAGGTTTTGGCCAGTATATATCTAAAACTGAACTACGATATTGAAATTTGGCAATTGTAAATACTGACAAATAGGTATTGCTGAATTGGCATTAGACAGATATTTACAGCAGTGCAAAAATATACAGTATCTCCCATTAAATATTTTGAAGAATATATCACGTGACCCGAAATGTAAAGTTGCAACTACGTCGCAGCTTACTTAAAATGGGCAAAATTACCCAGTATTTACAATTGCCAAATTTCAATATCGTAGTTCAGACAGTTTTAGAGATATATACTGGCCAAAACCTCATGGGACACCCTGTAAATACAATATTTTCTTCGATTGTTCTATCATAAATAATATCTTAGATTTTAAACTAAGACATATTCTAAGAACATTTCAAAAAACAAATTATCGGTATTTTTAATTAAAAAACCAAATCTGAAATACAATCACTATATTCATATAGAAAAAGTTTAATACATTATTTTCGAAATATTTTGGGAACTAATAAATGTATGTACATATGTACATTAATCACTACGAACAAAATTTTTTGTTGGAAATACCTGAACCTGCGAGGAAAGCCGAATCAAACATGGCGCCAATTTTAAAAATTATACATTACTTAAAAACTGACATTTAATTATAGGTACCTACTTTATTCTTTATCCAAATTTAAGTATTGCCAAAATGAAAGGAAATATTTCAAAGTAAATTCATTTTTAATTTAGTAATACGAAATATCAGTCTTGATTTGGAATTAAATACATTTCGCTAACTAATATTTTAATATAACAATGTAAAAATAAGTTGTTTAATAAATGGAGGAATAAAGTTTGAACTGACGATATCCTTTTACTTATCAACGACTACGGCTAAAATGTTATGTGCTACAATTTCAAAAAATTTATTGTATTCGTTAAATATTCGCTGTTTGCACATTTAATAGGAATAACTAGCCTTACATATTGTATTCAAACGTTTTTTTCGGTATCCGGTTAATTATTTTTTGTTTATTCAAATATAATGAACTCTGACATTATTTTTTATTTCCATAAATAATGTTAATTTATGCAGTTTTAAAACAAGCGACAAGTGAACGTCAATAACCAGGACAAAACAAAAGGAACTAGAATAAATATAACGGAGTATTTTTGAAACTGAATCTTTTGTTGAATTAAGACTTAATTCAATTCTTTGTTAAATATTATTATGTTTATATTAATAAAATATATGAGAATAAATAATGGTGAATTGTAATTAAATATTGCAATGAAAATATAAAATTGGTGAGGAATGACTCTTTTATTATGTCAACTTAAGTTTTCACATATAGATCGATATTGAATAAATGACAGGTATTGACTTACTGCTTTGGGCTGAGGTTTCCGAGCAACGCCTGTTTCAAGTTGCGCCTTTGAATCCGAAATAAATGAAGTGTCGCTACCTTTTCCCATAGTTTGTAAAGATAAAAAATAGATACACACGTCAGCAAAAAACTATTGATATTCACTACACACACGCAAGATAAAAACCCTTTTACAATGGACTATTGAAAGTTAAATGGCTTGTCCTCGCGAGTAACATGAGCCTGTCGGAGTTTGCCATCTGTTTTATACACTTTAAGCATAAAGAAACTCGAGCTGCTATTGGTCTAACCTATGGGTGTTTCGTGGGCATGTGTGTGGTGAGGTCACGGCGGCGGCTGGCGAAACGGTTCGAGAACTTGCTTAGGTTCCGAGTATGTTGATAAGGTATATAGAGTAATTATTAATCATAAAAAAACAAAAGATAAAATGTGGGATTGTCATGTTGAGGTTTCATAAGTAATACGTTCAAATGATTATATTGCTTTCACGATTTTTGGTATACATTGTATAGATATCGAGTAGAAATTCTCTGTAAAAGTGAGCAACTTTAAGAATAGTCTAGCGAATCAATAAATGGGTGACGCAATATTTTACAACGTTGCTGATGGTCAGTTGCAAACGTTTTTTATGGGCATAATAAAAACCTCTTTATATATAAATATTTTTTTTATTAGCAAGATATGTATGTGGGTTTGACGTAAGAATTGGGAGTTGTTACCGAATAATATAAACTTTCCTCTATTACTTGAAAGTATTATTGGCGTACACGGCAAATTTTGTTTTATTTGCGTTTACAGAAATGGACGACTTTGGTAAGTAAACGAACTAATAGTACTTGCGTACTTGTACAATATATAATGAATATATAAATTACAGTTTCATCGTCTTAAAAGAATAAATAATAATTGTAGTCATATACACACAAATTCGTTTAAAATTTAATGAAAATAAATACATTTTACACAAAGATGTAATTAGTAATAATATATGCAAAAAATTATTATTTTACCCACCTCCCATTTATATATCACTTTGATGACAGCTAATAATAAAAAAATACAATCAACACAAAAAGCAGATTTTTACAGAAATCACAGTTATGAAAAAATCAAAATAGGCTAGGAGAAGATGATGTTGAAAATTATTGGTAGCGTTTTAAGAGGAAAGATCAGACTACCCTATATTATCATAATTTATGATTACTTCGTAGAACAGTGATTAGAAAATCCTTATCCTGAGATCAATACATACAGTGTGGAACAGTCAAATGGAATACATTTATTATTTCAATTGTTGTACAAATATATATAAAAAATCCAGAATCCAATTTTAGATTATGAATGAAATGACATTCTGTAACGAAAAAATGTCATCACTTGGAATGACAGTTATAACCCTTAATTTTTTGAAAGGAAAGTAAGGGTGTGTGATACATTATTTGCAAAAAAGTTATTTTAAAATTGATTGCAAAAAGGATCACTAAAAAATAAAATAATTGTCGGAATTCGTTACAACATATTCAAAACAAACAAAACATGAATGTTAATGTAGGAGACGTTCAAAATGCTCGTATCGAGCGTATTTGTAACGTTCTAATCTTAAATAAAAGTGTCTGTCATCTAACGTTATTCAGCATCTGAGGCGTGACTGACCTAATCTCAAGAGTTATTCTTTTTAACTCATCTAAATCGAGTGGTTTAATTTTGAATACCATACTTTTCACATATCCCCATAAGAAGTCTAATAGCGTAAGATCAGGTAATTGTTCTGACCATTCTATCGATCCTCGCTTCCCTATTCACCAATTTGGAAATATTAAGTCGCTGCACATTTAAAAAAGATTTAAAAAAAAGAACTTTATGGATAAAGTTGTATGGTCTCGCATATTAACTTTATATTAATTAATAGGTAAAAATATAAATTTGATGAAGTAAACAATATACAAAAATTAAAATAAAATTTTAGGCAAGGTTACGTTGCGGTACGAAGATCGTTGTATACCAAACCTGACACGAAAATAACTATAGCTTTGTTATTAAAACTCGGATTCTCATGCGGCTTTCATTATGATACAAAAATAATATATTTTGGAAAAAATATTTTGTTAACATTAAATATTTTCCGTATTTTACATAAAAAAAAAAAATTGAGATTTTTACATTAAACAAATTAGAGATAATAATGCATCGGTAACTAGTGACCTCCCCAAATTTGCGGATGCACTTTACAACCCAGTTCACGGACGTATAGTAGTGTCGACGATCAAGGGGATAAACATTTTTTTGTGTTATGCTGATTTAAGATTACCTAATTACAATATTTGGTAGAAGTCTCAATAGGCATAATAATGTTGTGGAGGTTAAAACGATCATACAGGAAGATGCAAAACAACGTAAAAAATTTCATGTCAGAATTAATTAATATTTCTAAAACAGTACGAAGAAAAATTATTATACTTAGTAGAGGTATCAACTAATTTATGCTAAATAATGACCTTCAAATTCAACTTGTTAGAATTATTTAATATCTCTAAACCTGCACATATAAAAATTATAATACATATTATATATATACATAAAAAAATATCTTTATTTACAAGGTAATAAAATTTTTGTTAAGGAGTTAAATAATAGTTTTAATTGAGTACAATGGATTTATTATTAAAAATGTTATAAAATCTAAGGACATAAATAAAAACAAACCCTACTAAATATGCTTCAAAGAATATGGATAAGCTTCTCAATTAACATAAATTATGCTTAATCAAGCAAGTTTACAAATGTATTTTACCTTTTTCTAAAATAAGTCTCCGGGCTAATGAATACCGGCTGAGCGCAATAGATTTATGTAAGACTTATGTTCTTATTAGTAAATAATTACTCTTTAAATCCGACCAGAAAAAGTTAGTAGTCGAAACTTACGTTGTCTGATAATATGTGTTTTTTAGAGAAGTAGCCTACAGGCTATAAAACTCTCGAAAATTTTGCAAATAAAGAACATTCTTAAAAAGCACACTAGTAGAAACTGCCAATCCTTAGCTTGAATAAACTGTATTACTTTACTTTTTTTTACCCAAATAGCACTTGTTCATTGATATTTATTTTACCTGTCAAAGTTATCCGTTTCTGTATACGTAAATTCCACAAAATTTTGCCGTGTACCCAAGTAACAATACAGCACTTGATACGGAATGGATGTGTGATGTTGACACTAGCTTATATGTATAATTATTGAACTTGTATAACAACTTAGAATCTAAATTGTAGATTTGATGGTTGCGGTCTCTTAAGTCTATGTCTATTAGTGCATAGCTAATTCATTAGGACTATCTATTCAATTGATTAAGATAACGTGGACTGAATTAATTCTCTTGTCTGTAGGTAGGTACTTACTCTTGGCTCGTTGTGGATTTCGCTCTTTGGAACACAACTCATTTAACGTAAAATTTTTTATTGAAACCTCTTAAAAATACTTACGTTTCAAGTAGCACCTGTAGCTCATCTCATAAGTCCCTATTGGTTTTTAAAGCGGCTATATAAAGCAGTACTTTATTACTTAAAGCCAATTTATATTGTCTACATATCTGCTAATATTATTTGTTTGTTTCAGTCCGAGATGTTTTTTTGTTTAATATGTACGTTTTCTAAATAAGTACATACGTGTATTATAATTGTCAAATGAATACTGAAATATCACTTGAGGAACTAATATAAATTTTATTATAATTGTACTTGAAAGAGAATTTAACCAGAAATAAAGTGGAGAATGATTTATTAAGATTCAATTACGCAATATTTGCATTTAGACCAAAGAGTTTATTGGCGATTTAAAGATACCTGCCATAAAACAGTTGAATTCTTAGAATCAAATTAACCCAAATAATAGCTTTATAAAATTAGATTTCACTTTTATCTTTAGAAACACATGTAAAAATCGTATTTATTTGTTTATATAAAATGTTTTAGTTATTATTCTCACTGCCAATTCCTCCGAAAGTAATGAAGATATTTAAAATCTGTATTTTGTTTTACTGAAAATTTAAACAAGCAATAAACCCTAAATGCAAGAGTTTACAACATTAACAAATTGATATTTGCGATTTTTTTAAATTTTCGGAGTAACTAGTGCTAGAACAGTGTTGAAATAGTTTCTTTTAAAATATTTTTTTTATATCCTTTTACGCTTTAAGGCATCCATTTTTATCACTATCTCTTCCATTCTCTTCCACCATTTTGCTTTGGTCTTCCCGTCTTTTTTTTCTCCTTTAGAGTTTCAGTTACTTTCCTTTTTTTGACGGTTCATTCTGATAATATAACCAAACTCGTTTGAGGTGCTTGTTTTATAATTTTGTTATTATTGAAAATGAATGATTGAGACCCTGTATCTATATTTTATATAAATATTTATCGTAATATTTTAATATATTTTTGTTTTCATAGAAATACTAATAACATTAAAAATAATTTGACTAAGTCATCAGTTTCATGTTCTACTTCAAAATATTTTCAAACTAATAAATACACATATTAATGAAACTGGTAATGCTTGCAAAGAAAAAAAGTTTTTAAAATCCCGAAATGAAATTATATCTGGGAACGAGGATGACTATATTAGTTTAAGAAATGATCAGGAGCAGGTTTTTTGTAATGACGACATTGTCAGAAACAAATGTTATTTATCGTCTGATGAAAGCACAATTGATAAAACGTAAATAGCTTGAATTATATAGCAGAAACCCTACTTTTACCAAAGACAGGACTCTAGAAAATCTGATCAAAATAATGTTGAAAGTGCTTTTAAAAGTTTATAAGAAAGAGGATGAGGAATCTAAAATCTTGGGAAAAAAAACAAACGCAAAAAAATTAAAGGAAAAAGTGTAACAAGAAGAGGGTGCTACCTGTTCTCAAAAATATAGGATGAAAAGCTAAAGAGATTAATAAAAAAAGGCAAAGAATACATGATTATTGGAAATTAAGAAATATCAATTTGCAACCACTAAGCAAATGTACCAAAAAAGACTAACCGAATGTGATGAAAGAGGAAAACATACTCTATGCAAAAGATTTATAAAGAATATTAGAAGTGAGACACGTTGACTCGTTTTCACGGGTCAGCTCGCATTATTGTTGGTCACGCAAAAATAAGAAGAGTTACCTGTGGAACGAAGCCATAGCAAAAAAAGGGAAGTAAATGAAATCACTAATTGTTCTTATAAGTATATACATAGTTGAATTTTTAAATTACTCGGACTTACACTAAGTCTCTAACAATTTTCGTCAAAAAGAAAAAATGTTTACTCGAAATGTTAAGACAAAATGTTATTCCAGCTGTGTACAGTTCTTTTTATGAGTATCTTCAAGAATCGAAAGTTAATTCTGAAGTAGAGACTGCTGACGAAAAAATATGTTAAACTACCAAATGTTACATATTTTCTTATAATGTAGTTTTATAGATATTTTGGAACTTTTTCTTCAGGTGATAATAAATATTCTTAAATTTTTTATATTTATTACTGTTAATGTTTTCGGTATAGTATGAAAAGTGTAAACAAATTAATATTTTACCAATTATCTTTCATATTTTATTAATTTTGTTTATTTTTTGAGATATTACACTATAGATCTAGAGTATTGATAATTATATTTGTTTTTACAAGAGACCATTTCTATCTTTAAAACATCGAAAATAAATTAAACGGGTATCCCTCTAATTGAAATATCCTAGACTTAAATTTAGTGTCGAAATAAGTTTTTAATGTAAATTCTGAGGATGTATTTAGATAAAAATATAAATTGTAATTAATATATGTATTAAAACATAATATGTAAATAATGTTCTTTATAAAATTGGTGTTTATTAATATTTTTGACTGAAGGTAATGTTTATTTGAAATCAACATAAAAATATTTTAAATATAGGAACTAAGATGAACCTATTTTTATTTTTAATTATTAACAGGAACTTCTTTAGATTTATATTGTTTTAATTTTATAACTTTCACGACGATTAGATTAGTGTTGAATCTCTAATCGTCTCGTTAATACTAATCGAAACGTGGTGTAAATTGTCAAATTAAGACAATGGAGTCTACATTGTCTAGAAAGTTCTAAAAATATTAATTATTTCGTTGATATTATTTGTTGAATTTATAGCATGAGATAACTTTAAAAAAACATATTCAGCAATTATAATCTTAACTCAGATAGCGTTGTATTATTTACCTAGTCAACTGTTCAAGCTTCTATCTTAATCTTTAACTGCTAACTAAATGATAAAGTGGAGACGACGGCGGACTTTTAAATCTAATGTTTACGATTTTACCATCCAAATCAGTTTCATTTTTTACAAGCTCGGGCTAAGGTCTGTATTTATTTATTATTAAGTCAATGACCGTGAATAATTTATTTTTGAATGTATTATTAAAAACCTTAAGATGATTTTGATAAATTTTATTTTAATTTAAGCTATTAATAATTATTCTCGGTTACATACATTAAATGTGTATAATTATAAGTCATTCTATTTTGTAATAAACAGTATGCATTATTGCTAAGTCATTGTGATGATTATCAGTTGGACGTAGGTTAAGTGGATTTCTATTATTTCGTCGTTTCAGTAAATTGACTGTATTATAATAATGAGATAATCAAACTTTTCATAAAGAAAACTATATTTCAATATATTATCAACATGAATAATTGTTGAATGTAATTTTCGCAAATACGATTATTTATTTAGCACTAGAACAATATTCTGACTTAAGGTACATCCCATTGTTAAACTAAAATTTATTTCAAATGTTATCCTATTTCAAAATACGAGCGAGTATTAAATTTTTTTTTATCAGACAAATCCACTCAATTTATAATTGAGAATGTCCAAAAATTTTGTTCCTGAAAAATGGCTACTCCAGTTTTTATTTCGCTAACATTAGAAACCAATTGCGCATTATTTGAAAATATAATTCTGAACGCGCATGGTGCTTTTAAGCATTAAAATGCTAGAAAGACTGTCGAGTATATTATTGAAATGTGCTCAAAAGTGTAGGTATTGGAAAATCTAAAATCTACCATTATTTCTAGGAAGAAAAGTTGTAGTCATAGATGAACCTGATAAACAAAAAATTATTAGTGAAAGAATTAGCAAGAAATTATGGAAAACTGGTGACTTATACTTTGAGTTAATCCTTTCATCTTATTGTTTCGACTACTGGTTAAAAAGTGAGGTAGACAAATAGAACGAATAAATAGTAAAAATACTGAAATACTTTTACATACATACGAATGCCTTTATTTTTTGTCCGAATTATGTCCACTTAGTATTACTAGTAACGATTTTATGATCCTCTCAAAATATAGAACAGTAAACTTTATAAAATACTTCTATTAATAAACTTTGTGACAGTTTATATAATATGTTTCTTTCATATATTTGACTTGAAATTAATCCATCCTATAATGCATGGAAAGCATAATATTGGAAGAATTTGTTCATTTATCTAACAATATTGAGAATCTCATCGCTGTAAACTAACCGGGTCATTCAAAATTATTTTTTTGTCTTCCCTATTATATAGTATTATGTATTAAATAATAGTAGACAGACTCATAATTTTAAAAAAATACACCCTATTAAAATACGCTATTAAGGTCCAAATTGGAATTTGCCTCAATACTTAGGTGTCGTGAAAACAAATCTATAATAAAAGATCGGGATTACTGATTCGGGAGGACCACGTTATTCCTGAGATATTACTCAATGTTTCACTTTCGTTATAAACGGCTACTTCAGGAGGTGAGATGTGCACGATAATTTAACTATTAATCGTAACCCGAGGTGAAACACATCTTTGATAAAAGATATTGAAAGGTCATGTCACCAACCTGACCCAGGTAGCGTCATAATTTTCTATAATTCCCATTTTATAAAGAAATTTAAATCATTTACATTCAAATCCGTTTTTCTTAGGAAGAATTATTCCCACAAATTTCAGTATTCTTTTAGATGTTTATAAAACAAACTCGATTTCTAAACATTACATAGTACCCCCAGATATCATAACCATAAAACGCATAAAAAGTAATTTTAGTTTCATACAAAATTCTATTCCAGCCATAACAATCATAACTATAAAAAATGACACGAATTTATTAGTAGATAATTAATGAGTCTAGCGACACTGTGGGAATATTCGTCGGTAATTAAAATCAGTATAAAAGGCCGAGCTAAAAAGAGCTCAAAATAGTTCAATTTTAAACTTCAAATCATTAGTATTATATATCGTCAACAACGTTCCAGCCGTCCCGACGCTCTGACAACGCTTGAAAATCGACGCCCATCGCATGGTTCTGACGAACATAATTTCTGCCAAATTTCGACGCCCCTTTATTTGCCGGTACTCTGACCGGCACCTCTTTTCTTTCAAACTCAAACGACGTCTCAATTACATTGCGACGCCGTTGACATGTCGGAACCACTAACTGAAGACATACTCCCTATGGTCTGTGTATCTGATGGTGGGCTAATAATTCACGGTGAGTGAATTATCCAAAGTAACCTAGCAATTAGTAGTAATGTAACAATAAATGTACATATAGACAAACATTGGGATTTTCACTTGTGTCCTGCCCATTGAATGGGACACAGGAATCATTTGCCTTTAAATTGTACCAACATAAAGACACTACGAATTTGGTGCGACCGAAGTGTTAGTTTACCCTCGACCTATAGTAAATTACCAGCTGATTAGGGGTTAACGACACGGCGGTTGGCTAAGTTCTGTTTGCACTGATTCACATAAATATGGTCGATGTTACTACAGGGTTGGACTCTCTTAACTCTCTCAAATTCTGCAACATTAGGTAACTCTGACCATGAGGGGTAGTACGCTGGTACTGATCCGGCCCTACCTCAGTAGGATTACCTAGAATAATTTCCCTGTCTTGGTGGGCCTGAACATAAGGGTTACTCGTCGGTATTGATCCGGCCGTAACTCAGTAGGGGCACCTAGAAATTATCTCCAGTACTTTAAAAGAGAGCTCAAACTTGAGTATATCTGCTGTATATCAAAGTACAAAATCTGAAATTGTACATATTTGATGGCAAATGGGCCGTGGCCGATTTTACTGAGCGGGGCCCCCAAGAGGTCCCAATGAGGCATTCAAATTTCCGATGTCTATTCCATTTAAGCTAGTATTAAATAAATCAAGTTAAATGGTTTCTTGTGTTTGATTTCATTCGCAAATTTGCACCAAACTTTGCAAAAAGGATTTGGGTTATTTTTATACAACGTGGGGCACATAAATACAAACAAAACTTTTAACTAGACGATCACTACCGGGAGAGAAAGGCGAATAAAGGTAAGTATAAAAATATCGGGAAACAGGGGAGCGGGATGGGTTAAATTATTAAAATTTCTTTGTTTTTCAAATTAACTAGTACCCAGGGGTAGGTAGGTTACAGTCAAAATGAATTTCCTCAGCATCTTCGTATACATATATCTACATTACAGAACTTCTCGTACACGTGTACAATATACAGTGATGGGCAAATATGTGGAACCAAGTAAATATATCTGGAATCGTTAGAGCTTTAGAAATGAAATTTGGATGGTAAGTATAAGAGTAAAATATGTATTTATTTTTAACTTTTTTAAGAATTTTGTTTAACCGTAATGTCGATTTTAACATTTGTAATGAAACACCCTATATATTATTTTAGTTTCGAATAAAACATTTTATTACGAGTACAAAAATATAGGTTTCGAAATTTTTTATTTCAATTCCAACCCAGATATTAACAAAAAATCTATAAACAAAGGAAAAAGCTAATGATTTCAAGTCGTCTATTAAAGAAATTAATAATCATTAACTAAAACTAAATGAATTACAAAACAGTGAAATAAAATAAGAGTATCGTGTAAACCGAAACTAAACTTAATGTATTAAATGTTCAAACTGAGCAGCATTTACTTCTTGACAACGGGCAAGTTAGTTTGTAAATTCTCTTGTAACATTGGCTATTACTTCTGGTGGAATTCTCGGGTTATTTTTTCAACTAATTCTTGCAAATTGTTTGGTCTGTTAACATAAACCTTTGACTTTAAATACCCCCATAGAAAATAGCCCAGTTGATTAAAGGCGGGACTTTGGACAGGTCATTCATAAGTACCCCTTCTTCCAATCGATCTGTGATGAAATGTCGTATTCTAAAGGATCTCGAACAATGCGAGCGTAATGGGGTGGTGCCCCGTCTTGCTGAAACCAGATATTATTTGGCAATTGTCCATTTACCTCCAGCGCCGGAATCACTTGTGTCTCTAAAAGCTGTAAATACCTTTCCCCGTTTAAATTTTCTTGTAAAAAGAAAGGTCCCACGATTCGGTTGTTGTAAATACCGGCCCAAACGTTCAATTTTTGGAGATGTTGCGTATGAGCCTCTTGTACCCAATGAGGATTACTTTGCGACCAGTAGCGGGAATTGTGTCGATTAACCGTACCATTTAAACAAAATGTAGCCTCGTCTGAAAACACCACATTTCTAACAAAATTATTATCACGGTTGCAAATACCCATAACCGTTTCACAAAATTCTAAACGTCTATCGAAATCGTCTTCGGAGAGTTCTTGAACAAGGCGAATTTTATATGGATGATATCTTTCTCCCTTCTTACGACGGCTAATTTCGTACGTATTGGCGAGTTCAGCAGTGAATAAATCATGATTTTCTTCTAAAGATATAGCAATATTTTTAGCTATGTTTTCATTTGTTGCACTTTTTAAACGTCCACTTTTTGGTAAATTTCTGACTGTTCTACTTGTGTTATACCTTTGGACAGTTTTTGGCGCTACCGAACGTGATATCTGTCGAATATCGTTAAAAAGATCACAAACTTCTTGATGCGTCCTTCTCCTGTCCCCATACCCAATCATCATTAATATTTCTATTCTATCCCTTTCACTTAATTCGGCCATTTTAGAGTTCAAATTCAACTTGAAACACTACTTACTTATTTTGATAACTACTGTTACTGCTACAATGATTTTCATGGTCTACTAGATATGATTAGCTTTTTCCTTTCTTTTGCTATTATCTCGGTTGGCATTGAAATTAAAAATTTCGAACTCTATATTTTTATACTCGTAATAAAATGCTTTATTCGAAACTAAAATAATATACACGGTATTTCATTACAAATTTGAAAATCGACATTACTTCCGGTTAAACCGGAAGTTAAAAATTGTTAAAAAAATTCCAAATTTCATTTCGGTATCTCTAACGATTCCAGATATATTTACTTGGTTCAACACATTTGTCCATCACTGTATATCTTCCAATGCCTAGACCTTGTAGAAGCTAAATTGCAATAATATTGATATTTCTGTCCTAGACTACCTTATAACACATTTAGAAATTCCATTCTTGCAATATTTATTAACTTATAATATTCTTATCAATATATAAATAAATCAATTTGATGTAATCATAACAAACATTACTAAATAATACTTAAAGAAAATATGTCTCAATAAATCTTGGTTCTATTATAGTAAAATTAAAAATAACAATAAGATTAAACAAAAGGGTGATTTATTTGCAATTTTTTAAAATAATAAAAAAATTTATTAAGCACTACCTCAACTTTTATACGCTCTTCCTCTCTCAGTATTTTCCGTTTAAATCCAACCACATAAGGCCGATCTAGTACTATCGAGTATAATATCTGGTGAGTGTCAAATAGCAAATATTTAACAACATTTTGACTTGAGAAACGTTTGTTGTACATTCCTGGGGATCGCTTGTCTAGAATGGTAACATCCTAAATCACACGTTATCAGAGCCATTTGACAGTATAAGAAAAAGGTCAATAACAGCTGTTTTAGATTTGCACTATTACTTGTTTCCTCGTCGGTCGGATAAATAATAAATTATATCATAACTTAGTTGGCTTATCAAAAGCTTGAGATAACTGCATTATGTATTATTATTAAAAAACAGTAAAAACAATACAAAAGAGGCTGCGGCTCACACATAGGTAAAAGGTACAAACAATCCAAAACAAGCTATGGCCCACACATTGGTAAAAAGTACAAACAATATAAAAGAGGCTGCGGCCCATATATAGGTAAAAGGTTCAAAAAAGAGGCTGCGGCACAAACCACGGAAATTCCAAAGGTGCCGGGAGGTAAACAAAACCTGTATTCACCCGATAAGGGAAAGCAATGAAATACTATAATAACTATAATAATTCAATGACAAGTGTTCGTGGGGAATCCCGAGGTAAATGAATTTTCGAAGGCCATAATGTTCAATTATAGAGTTTTTCTATTCACAATTTTATGAAAGGTTTTTTTTTTTTATATATTAAGAGGGAATAAACTGGTATGAACTACGTGTTGTAATTATTTTTTGTTTTACTCACATCAAACTCATTCAGTGTTTACTAGGAGATCAACAAGGGTCAGGCTAAACAACTAAAGATCACGAGCCATCGACGATTGTTCAGGTGTTGAGTGAAATCGAGGTATAAGTGCCTTCATTTCAATATGGTAGGTAAATTTCTCTATAAGCCTTAACGACAGGGTCGAAATAAGTGTCGATATCTATCATTATGATGACACAGTTGTAATTATAGTGGTCATTATTATAAATAAATAATAGAGAAGGTTCTCCATAACTCTGAAATGTGGTATGTATGATTGACCCAAAAAAAACCCTAAATTTTTATCACACATACTTTAATAAAATTAAATTGACTACTACTTTCGACTGCTACCACTCATCATTAGGTCTACAAAGAGAAGTCATATAACAATAATAAATAAAAGCAACACAACATAAAACTTACCAAAAAATGTTAAACCCAGCAAAATTACAAAATCAATAAAAATTAACATATGAAGTTAAAATAGCCAAACGTTTCTGTAATTTTGACGTTTCCTGTAATTTTGACATATTCCTTTGATCCTTGTTACTTTCCCTTTTTGTTAGGGGTGATATTTTCACAGGTCATTTTTATATTGGTTTGCTTTTAATTGTTATGATTATATGACTCTCTTTGCTGACCTGATGTTGACTGGTAACTGTCGAAACTAGTTTAATTCAATTCAATTTTATTAAAACGTGTGTGGTAAAGATTTTTCTTTGGTTCTTATAATATAGGAATGACAATTGTAATTAAAATATGAAAAAAGTTAAAAAATATATTAGGGAGGGGGTGGGTAAATTACACTTGTGCCGTGACCAAGATATAGACTTTATAAATTGATGTGAGCTAGCACAGAGAAAATTCAGTAAAAACTTGTATTTTATTAATCTTCATTTTTAAGTATTTGATACTTTTTCGATTCACAGCTGTTCGAACATTACTAGTGATGGGTCAACGTCCGATGAGGCCCCCTAGGGAAGTTTACCTGCTATCCCAGACTGCCAAAATGTCAATGAAGAACCAGGTCCGGCTTTGACAACAGGGAACGAAATGATCGATTGCATGCGAGAGATACAAACCAGCATTAGACAGCTTGGTACGACAATTTTCAAACGTGGTAGTGCAAATCCTGCAGAAGTGAATGACGACAGGATACAATGCCGAAATAAAAGCCCACTTTACGTTGCCCCAACTCCAATCGTTCCAAAATTCCGTGGGAACGGATCGAAATACCCAGTGAAATTTAAACAGAAGTTAGAAGCCTATCTAAGGAAAATGGAAGTGCTCTATCACTGACAATTAGATACCGTTTATAAGGCGCTAACAGATGTAGCGGAAGATTGGTCGATAATATTTAAAATTTCCTGGAGGTCGTTTGTCGATTTCAGACGGAATTTCTTGGACATCAAGCAAAATAGGGTAAAACATCAGATTAGCACACATTGGTGGTCAAGGAGTCCCCATACTGATACAGCCAATTCAGTCGCTATAGATGATTAAGGATGGTAAAACAATTACGAAAGCCGATCAGTTTCTCCGATAATAATGATAAAAAAAATGTGGTGGATTCCAGGATATGGTTTGGGCAAAGGTGGACAAGGTAGGCTGCATCCCATAACAATGAGAAAATTTAACCTAAACGCGACTAATCAACAGCCAGAGCGAAACGGACCAAACCCATTTTATACATCCAATAGACAAGAGAGGACGCAGTAGACGAAGATAGAAATCAGATATAAAATGGTTATCTACTAGAAATTTCTGTTAGATTTGACAATCCCAAGACAGTAGCAATGGTATATTTTTATTAGAGGAGCATTCGGCCTCAGAAGCAAAAGGATAACGAAACAAGTCCTTTTGAAAATGTCTATAAAGGAAACTAAATTTGACACATCTGTCTAGTTATCCCTGGTCTAGTACTACCCTGTATCATTGGGAATGTCTGACTCACATTACACAAATCAACCATATGTTTGTAGACTATTATTTTAAGAACTGAGAACGGTACTTCGCCACCGATTCAAATAAAATTCCAACTTAGAGATTACGAAGCCGCACGTGTCATACGAGAAGAGGTGGATCTGTTCTCAATACCTCAGAAGGATACTAGTCCCCAAATAACAAGTTTACTCGCCAAAAAGGCTTTCGAAAATGATTTATCTCAACAAGAAAAGAATAAATTGTACGAATTGTTGACTCAATTTCAAAAGGTTTTTTGCGATAAACCAAGACTAACCCATATCTATCAACACACACCAGTTTTATTGAAAGATGTATTTAGCCCTTCTGAAATCTCGTTACTTACGTGAGAAAAAAGGACCTTTCTATCAGGGTTGGATTGGATGCTATGGCATTGAACTCACAAATGATGTCTGACAATGAATGTCCGACGACTATACAGGAAATATTGCAACAATTCCATGGTCAGAAATACTTTACGAATATTGACCTGGTTACGTCCTTTTGGTAAATCCCTGTTCAGGCAGATAGTAAGAAATATACGGCGTTCCTTTACAATGGACGGAGTTTTTGCTTTAAGGTATTGCCATTTGGATTAATAACCACAGTTGGAAGCTTCTCTCGCAGAAGTACGAACTTTCACTCACAATTATATTGATGACTCACTAATGGTTTCACTTACTTTCGAATTACATTTGCAACATATTAAAATTAATCTAGAAAAATCATATTTTCGTTCGCAAAGAAGTTAAGTTTTTGGGACACGTGCTGACTCCAGATGGAATATTAAAGGATCCCTAAAAGGTTAACGCTATACAAAATTTTAGAACACCTACAAAGCAGACATATAAGGTCTTTTCTTGGGCTTTGTACTTATTATACAAGATTTTGTTCCAATTTTAGTAACTACACTGATGGTTTATAATCATTGCTCAGGAAAGGAACCGTTTGGAAATGGGGCCAAGCCGAAGACACGTTGTTTTCAGAAACAAATGAGCAGTTTCTTAAGCATGTAATGTTGATACACCCTAACGAAAAAGAGACATATTATTTGGAAACGGTTTCCTCGGCCGAAGTTTAAAGAGACCAGAAATTAACTACACTCAACTGACAAGGAACTACTATCAATTGTATACGCCATACAGAAGCTGAGGTTGTACCTGCAATATAATCCTTTTATTTTTCGAACGGACCACAACACACTGATATTTTAAAACAGTGTCGTTTTCTATATGAAAGAATTACCAGTTGGCTACTGTTTCTGAATTTAGTATTGTCCATATTAAGGGCTCAGAGAACACCTTAGCCAATATACGCTCCAGAAACCCACTGATACCAGAATTTAAAGAACCAATCCAGGCAGCATTCATAGTGGAAGGAACAAGTGCACGTGAAAAGGAATTGAAAGATATGTCTAATTTACGAGCCGATGATCCCATTATTTCCGAAATAATAGCTCATAAACAGGGAAGGACAGCAGCCAATGACGCATGTCAAACACATAGCCGACAATTATGTTCTTGAAACTAACATACTCTTGTATATTGATCACTTTCGTAAGACAAAGACGATAGCAACTCCACAAGTCCTGCCAGAAAAGATTATTAACCAATAGCCCAAAATTCACCCTGTTATATGATGGCTTTTATCGTATGATGAATACCGCACCAGAATTTTTACGAAATTCGTAGGCTGGAAATGAAGCGGAAAGGCACTTATCGATAATCGATAATCTCTTCAGATATTATACACATCGTAGAAAATAAAGATTTTGATCAATTCTCACAAAAAAAAAGAGTAATTTAAGAAATTAAAGTGATAGACATATGTGAATATTGGTACACCTAAACACCATGTTAACAGATAAATTTAGGTAGTAGTAAATCCTTGTAAAGACGCTTCTTGCGATGAGTTTATATTTTTGCCTTGGCAAACTTTTCCTGCACAATGTCAATAGAAAATGTTTTTACTTTCTATCCTAATTTGTCTTTTACGGTACTGTTGTTTCCCAACGTACAATTTTTTGAAAATCAATTAGCATTGATTGTTTGTCCATTTTTCATATTTAAAGTTTAATTCATGTAACACTTTTCACAGTTTATCTCGGCTTATTGTGAGGTTACTACACCTGACTTTCCTCCTTTAAAACTATATATCATAGATTTTCCATGTCCCACCATTGCTTTAGATGACATTGCAACTAAGATGTCAACAGTATTTGAAGGATTATGTTGTCTGAGATATTTGTAAATATTCAAAATAACCGTCTTTTCATTAAGTGACAAATAAAAAAATAAAAATAAGTGAATGGACGTACACTCATAATAATTGATGTCAATAAAAAATACAAATGTTTTTACGTTAATATATATTTAAGAGTCTGAAATATTTTATTTTGGTAAATACTTCTATTATTTTATAATTTATAATACTAAATCGTACCATTTATTATCTAGGACAGGTTTACTTGTTTTGTATAAATATAACTGTATTTGTTTTTCGAATGATGTCTGAATTCAAATTGTGTTTATTAGATTTTATGAAATATATAAGAGCATATTGTCTTGAGTGGTACAGGCACATGTGAAAATTAAATATCTATTTATACTTTTGTTCTGCAAAGAAGAACAATGACCTCAAGTCTCCAGACAATACAGGGCATTTCAGAAATAGTAAATAAAAAAGTTTAAAGTAGAAAAACCTCCTGTATGAATATGATAATAGTGGTCAATGCAAGTACAACTCAGACTTTTTTATAAAGTGTACCTGGAGTATAAAGTTCCAAAGTAGAAACAAGTGTTGTTGTGTTATTTTATTTGAAGGCATTACATTTTTCAATTTAGCATTTCTTAATAGTGAAATGCCTATAAAGAATCAGCTTTATAATATCTTGAAATAACTGTATTAAACTGTATTAAAGTAATGGCACCTTCCAATTCTAGATCACTAGGATCACATTGATTCGCCTTCTTATTGTAAATAGTTTCGTTAAAACCATGACAACAATAATATATGAACTTTACATGCGAGATGGGTTCATCAGCAATGCTCATAAATTCCACAACTGTACTGATTATTGTAAAGTGAGATTACTCAGCATTTTTAGCATGAATTATGTCACCACTATCTGATGACATCGTAATAAAACTGCTGCACCCACAGTTTACCCGATGCGATGTTTCTTGGAGAACAATTAGCCGGCGAGCGTCAGTTAGAATTTTTCATCTGTATTAAATAGTTGTACTAGTTAAGTTTTTGCATCTTGTAGAAATAAATAAAAATAAGTTTCGTTTTTAAAAACGTTCTACAATTACTTTGAAAGTTAATTGGCGCAGTCAGTAGGATATTCGGGATTGATTTGTATCGAACAGATCAATTATCGTATCTACGACTAACCGGATATCGAACCTTAGCAATCATTTTACTGTAACTGGTGGTCACCACTTGAGAATAAGATTTGGGAACTGGATCGACATTATCCATTTCTGCGAGGACGACAAGCTTCGAAGAAGACAAAAATCGCCGAATCGGACCTTCTCCTCATAAATTGGGATGCTACGAGTTGTTTATATACTGTAAGTGCAATTTATGTCTGACCCATCAATTGAGAATTTAATCGAAGTTTTTCAAGATTTAATTTTAGAATTGCCTTTAACTGACTCTATAAATAGTAATAATCTTAAATTAAGTACTAGCTCTAATAGCAATATGGCCGCGAATTTCAAACCAGAATATTTGAATTGTATCCCTCAGTTTGATGGAAACCCAAATGATCTAAATCGTTTCTTAGCAGTATGCGATAGCCTTGTTGCTAATTTTTTCGATAGGGCAAATATAAATAGTTTCCATAATGTTTATCTCATTCAATCTATTGTTAGTAAATTAGTTGGTAATGCTAGAACTGTAGTTAATATCCAAAGTGTCGTAACTTGGGATGATCTAAAGGAAGTTTTAAGACGCAATTTCGCCGACCAAAGAGACGAAACTTGCTTGAATCGCGATTTAGTTATGCTTAGACAACTGCCAAATGAAAAACCTCATGGGTTCTATGACAGAATTTTAAATATTTTAAATTTACTTTGTAGTTACGTTGAAATTCATGAAATTAATCAGGAATCGAAAAACTTGAAGAAAAATTTATATAATGATTTAGCTTTGAAAACGTTTCTCTGTGGTCTTAAAGAACCCTTAGGAACAACTATACGCTGTATGAGACCCAATTCTCTGTCAGAAGCGTTACAATTTGTAATAACAGAAGAAAATACACATTACTTCCAAAACAATAACTCCAGAAATTTTCAAAAACCTAATCATTCACAGAATAGAGGTAACCAAAACAATGGGTTTGTACAAAATCCCAATCCAGCTCAATACAATAATTTCAGACAAAATTTTAACTTTGAAAAATCTCACAATTCGTTTCCTTCACAACCAATTCCGGTTCAACCGAGGCAGAACATGCCACCACAAAAATTCTTCACTAACTCTCAAGCTTTTCGACAGCCTCCTAGAGAAAATGTTTTTAAGCCAAATCCCAATAGATCATTCCCAAACCCGACACCGATGAGTACCTCGACACGATTTACCGGAAAACCGGTAACCAATAACTTTAGTTATAATAAAAGTAATAATTACCCTCAAACCGGTCCTTCAAATTATAGACCACAACCAAACTTCATTGCTGAAGAAATTTATAATACAGAAACTGAAAACGCAAATTATAATAGTGTTTTACCAGAAAGTGAATTGCTTGTACAAAACCAATATTCTTTTGATAATGAAGAAGAAAAATTAAATTTTCATATGCCGGCCGGTCAAGACAAGGGAACATGAGCCCATTGACTATCTCTTTTAATAACGTAGACTGTAGCGAATTACCTTATATAGTTTTCCCCGAATATAATATTAAGCTTCTCGTTGATTCTGGTTCTACGAAGTCATTTTTAGACCCAAATATTGCTCAGAAGTTATTTCCCAAATTAATAAAATTTGATCCATTTATTGTATCTACAGTTTTTCAAAAATCATCTCATAAATACAGTGTTCAAATTCCTGCTTCGAAAATATTTCAACTTGACGAGGAAAAATGCTTAAAATTTTATTTGTTTAATTTCCACAATATTTTTAATGGCCTTATTGGAATAGATAACCTTAAAGCCCTTAAGGCTACTCTAAACTTTGACAATGGACTTCTAATTACGCCAAACGCAAAAATTAAACTAAATTTTCAACAAATAATTAATAACAATAATACCAATATTATCAATTTAGAGCCCCGCATGCAAAGGGTCATACAAGTAAAAACATCGATAAAAAATGGCGAAATAATAATTCCATATCAAAAAATACATAATTGTGAGATTCCAGAAAGTTTAACGATCGCAAAAAACGGACGTGCTTTAACAACAATATTAAATAACACTACAGAGTTCTTATCACTAGACCTCTCCGAACCGTTGTTAGTAGATAAGTTCGACATGACTCTTGTACCAGAATACAACGTAAATAATTTTGATGACTCTATTAAAACTAATAAACTAGATTTAAGACAGATCCGCACTGATCATTTAAATAGTGAGGAAAAGAATTTAATTCTAAAATTATGTAATGAATATTCTGATATATTTCATCAGGAAAATATACCATTAAGTTTTACTAATAAAATAAAGCATAGCATTAGAACTACTGATGAGGTACCTATCTATACTAAATCGTATAGGTATCCATTTATCCATAGGCAAGAGGTAAACAATCAAATTAAAAAAATGTTAGGCGAAAATATTATTCGCCCAAGTAATAGCGCCTGGTCAAGCCCCCTTTGGGTAGTGCCCAAGCGTGGTCAGAAATGGAGGGTTGTCGTGGATTATCGTAAGCTTAATGAAAAGACAATTGACGATAAATACCCGCTACCCAATATTACTGACCTCTTAGATAAGTTAGGCAAATGTCAGTACTTTACAACCTTAGATTTAGCGAGTGGTTTTCACCAAATCGAAATGAATGAGAGTGATATCGAAAAAACAGCGTTTAACACGGAAAATGGGCATTATGAGTTCCTAAGAATGCCGTTTGGATTAAAAAATGCTCCGGCAACTTTTCAAAGAATAATGGATAACATTCTTAGGGGAATTCAGAACGAAAAATGTTTAGTTTATTTAGACGACATAATAATTTTTTCGACATCACTTCAAGAACATTTAGAAAATTTAAAATCGGTATTCCAGAGACTTAGAGATTCAAACTTTAAAATACAATTAGAAAAATCAGAATTCCTCAGAAAAGAAGTGGCCTATCTCGGTCACATCGTAACCCCCGACGGAGTTCGACCAAATCCCGATAAAATCAAAGCAATAAAAAATTATCCGATACCGAAAACCACTAAACAAATCAAGGGATTCTTAGGATTATTAGGTTACTATAGACGGTTTATAAATAACTTCGCAAAAATTACAAAACCCCTTACCAAGTGCTTAAAAAAGGGCGCTAAAATCGAACACAATTTTGAATTTGTAGATTGTTTTGAAACTTGTAAAAATTTATTAGTAAACGAACCGATATTGCAGTACCCGGATTTTTCCAAACCATTTAATTTAACTACCGATGCCAGTAACGTAGCTTTGGGAGCGGTTTTGTCGCAAAGAACAATTGGCTCGGACTTACCAGTGGCGTACGCATCGCGAACGCTAAATGACTCAGAGCGCAATTATTCTACAATCGAAAAAGAACTGTTATGTATCGTTTGGGCTACCAAATATTTCAGGCCGTACCTGTATGGACGGCGCTTCCATATTATAACGGACCACGCCCCTTTACAATGGTTATTCTCCTTAAAAGACCCCTCTTCTAAATTGTTAAGGTGGAGGATAAAATTGGAAGAATTTGATTATACGGTTATTTATAAAAAAGGATCTTTAAATACAAACGCGGACGCCCTAAGCCGAATCGAAATTCACACTAAAATATCAGAAAAAATTTGGGATGACATTGACAAAATAATACACGACGTTGAAAACTCTAGGCAAGAATTGACTACACCAGACCTTAACGACTTACATTTACCTCCCACCTCACTTCCTATATCAAGATGCAGCAGTCCTGACCTGGACAATATTTCAATTCTAGCTAACCCAGATCCAGACCTACTGCAACCCGACGACGGTCATACAGTTCACTCAAATGCTGACGAAGACCCTATCGTGGGAATCCCAATAAGCGATACTCCCGTGAACTACGGTCAAAATCAGATAATTTTTGAATCAGTCTTTCATTCCCCTGCAAAACCGACAATTACGATACTATTTGAACGAAAACAAAGAATAACAGTACAAATTTCGGATAACAACTTTGAACAGGACATAATAAATTTTGTTAAGGACTATGTCGCACCAAATATACCTTATTATTTATATTTTGTAAAGGCCGACATGTATGAACCTTTCTGCGAAGTAATTAGGAAAAATTTCAAATGGCCCTCCTTAAAATTTAGAAAATGCAACGGTAAGCTAATCGATGTAACTAATAAATCAGATATTATAGAGACAATTAAGTGTTATCACGAAGGTAAAAGTAACCATAGAGGAATCGAGGAAACCACAAACCGAATAAAACCGATTTACTACTGGCCCAATTTAAAAGAATCTGTCCAAACGTATATAAATAATTGCGAAATTTGTCAGAGATGTAAATATGATAGGAACCCTGTTAAAGTGGAAATGAATATTACACCAACAGCTAGTAAACCGTTCGAAATTATTCATATTGATGTTTACACGATTGAAAACTCAAAATTTTTAACTTTAATTGATACCTTTTCCAAATATGCACAGGCCTATTACTTAACAGTTGCAGATTCAACGGAAATTGCAAATCATCTTATAACATTTTTCTGTCACCACGGAATTCCAAATTTAATAGTGGCAGACAACGGGACAGAATTCAAAAACTCTGTTATTACGGAATTATTAGGCCTACACAACATAAAAATTCATTTTTGCTCTCCAAATCACCCGCAATCGAATTCGCCTGTGGAAAGACTACATTCTACCCTAAACGAACACATTAGAATACTTAATACGCGTGGCTTCACCAAAACGCCTACCCAAATGAAAATAAAATATGCCGTATTAGCTTATAATTTCACTATACACTCATCAACTAGACTAAAACCCATCGATATTATTAACGGCCACTTAAATAATGAAAACCCGTTCGACTTAAATTTAGAAATGATTTTAACAAGCAATTACGTAAGCGAACATAAAGATTTGGTTAAAGAAATGTATTCCAAAATTAATGAAACCCTGGCCAACCAAAAAGAAAAAATTATAAATCAAATAAATAAAAATAGAGACCCACCAAATGTATTCAAAGTAGGCGATGAAACCTATGTAAAAAGTTTTCTAAGGCAAAAAACCGCGAACAAATTTAATAGACCTACCGAAATAACTAATATAAATGAAAGCGGGAAAATAGTTAGTACGAGCTCGCAAGAAAAAGTTCATATGGACAACCTTAAAAGACCGCGGAAAAAGACATACGAATTCGAAAAAATAAAAGAATAAATAAATATTAATTTTTCAGGTTCCCTATCGCGCTAGGCCTGAGGGAACGAGTCTCCTTCCAAAATCTGGACAATAATTTAGGATTAATACCCCTTAAGCTAGGCATGGCCAAAGTAGAGGAGTACCCCTACAAAATAATACATTTCTATGATCTAAACCCGATAATGTTAGAAATCGACAAGCTAGATATAAAATCCACAAATATATTAACTGTCGTAAGCACAAGTAATTATTCCTGGGATATATCAAATTATTTAAAAATTTTAGAATTCACACAAGAAAAAGTACATTTAAAATTAAAAAACCTCTTGCCTCAACCACAACGAACTAAAAGAGGCCTAGTCGATGGCCTAGGTTCAATTTTCAAATGCATTACTGGTAACCTTGACGCCGCTGATGGAGAAAAATATGAAAACTTAATAAACAATCTTCAGAAAAACCAAGAAAAATTAGCTTCCACATTAAAGACTCAGATTTCACTTTCTGTTAACACTATCAAAAGCTTTAATAATACGATTCAAAAAATAAGTCATAACGAAAAATTATTAGAGTCAAAACTAATGCAAGTGGGAATGATAGTTAACTCAGTTCTTTACAGAGAAAATTCATTTTTTATAAAAGACGTAATAAATCAAATTATTAATATGTTCGAAATCATAATATCTATATTACAAGATTTAGAAAACTCTATCTCCTTTGCTAAATTAAAAATTATGCATCCTAGCATTATAAAAACAACAGATCTGTACTCTGAACTAAAAAATTTAGAAAGTAAATTTCAAGGTTCACAACTCCCAGTTACCGTAACCCCTGAAAGTATCTATTTTTATGAAACAATAATAAATATCGAATGCTATATTTATAAAAATAAAATAACTTACATTCTTAATGTCCCCATAACTTATCCTGAAAATTTTTATATGTATCATCTTTATTCATCCCCCGTCCCTTACAAGGGTCAGTTCAAGGCTATCATTCCGCGAAAGAAATTTTTACTCAAGGGTCAATTGCACTATGGTTTTCGAAACGACATTTGCACAGAAATTCCACAACAAAATTTCGTTTGTCATAAAGAACCATTACAAGAAATAGATGGTCACCTACCTTGTGAACTACTGATTTTCGACATGAAAAATTCTTCCCAATGTAAACAAATTCATTTTACATTATCAAGACCAAAATTCAACCAACTCGATAACACGAACCTTTGGCTAGGAGTATTCCCCACCAGTGAACCCTTGAAAATCAGCTGTTTGGACCAACAAGAAGTGAAAATGTTGAAAGGTACATTTTTGATCAATATTCCAATTGGGTGCCAAATAAAATCTACCAAAGAAGAAATTTTCAACCAAAAATCTGTCACTCATAGCCAACCAATGCTCTTCCCAGACATCCAGTTTACAAACGAACCATTACCGAAATTAAATCCTACCGTATCCTTGGAAGATGTAAGCTTAGATCATTATCAGGAACTCCTCGACAAGGTCGCGGAAGAGCAATCCTTGCTGAATACAACTACTATATCTCACATTCCAAGCATCTGGACCATAATCATGTACATTTTAGCAATATTAGCAGTAGCCATGATCATCTATAAGCGATGCCACCACCGTCAAGAGGAGCAACAACCAATGCCTGCTTCACCTCTTGTTCAACTCCCTCACTTGCCCTCGTGAGTCGAATCTACAGGGGGAGGAATTATGTCACCACTATCTGATGACATCGTAATAAAACTGCTGCACCCACAGTTTACCCGATGCGATGTTTCTTGGAGAACAATTAGCCGGCGAGCGTCAGTTAGAATTTTTCATCTGTATTAAATAGTTGTACTAGTTAAGTTTTTGCATCTTGTAGAAATAAATAAAAATAAGTTTCGTTTTTAAAAACGTTCTACAATTACTTTGAAAGTTAATTCATGTGAAGGAAACACTATTATCAAAATCTTCATATTTTATGGTATTTTTATTAATTAATGTTAAAAAGTGATCTCCAAAAACATTATTTCCTAATACGTTATTTAACATTTTTGAATAGTTTTTTGCAACTTAGAATACTTAAGGTAATTACATATGTAATACCAGAAATAAGTATTTTAGGAAATTTTTTTATGTATGTTTTTTTACATTTTAACTACCTGCTATTAGTTACTATCGGTATCGATAATTATATTTAATTAAAATTATTAACATTTGACCATGAAAAAGTAATTCAAGGTTGTTTAAAATTCGTTGTCTATAATTAATTTAGTTTTTCTTCACAGTGCCAAAGGATGTTTTGCATCAAACTATCATATCATACTTATATAGCCATTGTTAAACACATTTTATAATTTTTTTCATTTTGTATAAATTTATACATACCTTCCGTATCGTAAATTATATTTAAACATAATTTTTAATATTATTGCCTAGTCCATGACGTCAATGTCAATGTATCGGAAAAATGTCATAAAAATTCAGTAAACGTTATTTACTTTGATTTTGTTCATTTTATTAGAAGGCAAGTACTAGTAATATATCCTTATACAATGGGAACTTGAATAGTCATGGTATTCACAAAGTATTACTAAGCAGAAAGACTGAAAAAAATAAATAAACTTACAATTCCTATCTATTGGAATATCCTATATATTAAATGTGAAATACAATTAATGGTTTTTGGAGTTTAAAATAAATAGAAAATAAATAGAAAATAATTCTTATAAACCGTTTTATTGAATTTACTATTTGCTTGCAAAGAAAAATTTTTTCATTCAATTTTTAACTTGTGGAGCCCTAGAAGTTTCATATATTATTGTGAATAATATATTTACTAGATTTTCAATTTCTATACTCTTTTAGATACCAATACCATTGTTCATCATGTTTTTGAAATGTCTACAGGTTAGTCCTTTCATTTACGTCAATCCAACAAAAGAACAACAATGTTATCTTGTTAAATACTTATATAAAACATTATTTTTCCTAAAACCTCAATTTATTTTGATGATTACATTAGCACTCTATACCTGTACTGACTAAATATATGTATGAACATTACCAATTTTTGACTGAACGAGAATAACGCCAACATTTGGGTTCAGCGATCTTAGCACCTCAGATGGCAAATTTCGAGTTACTAATTATATAATCTAAAAGTTCATACAATGCTCAGAAAATGTCAATTGGCTTGATTAATTGGTTAGACATATTTTATTTTATTTTTTCAAGGTCACTCAAAATTTTTTGCACCCCATCATGAATAAATTAAGAAAACATAAAAACAATACTCGATAGAACATCATTTGCTAATAATTGGTAAGCTAAAATAAACTGCTCAAATCGATTTCTCTTTAAAAAAAATTAATTACATTAAAAATTAATTAAGAACGTAAGTATTCTTAACATACTTAACTATCTATGTTTAAATAAAAATAATAATTAATGGACAATTGTCCATGGAGGCAACTCACTGCCAACGTATTTTAAAGGTTTTTTCATAGCAACAGGCAAATGCTGGGTCAGTAACTGACTCCCAGTTTTAACTTTAAATTTTAATGAGCGAGAAGGCCTTTCTTATGAACAAATAACACTACCCAGACGCAAACTTATTCAACATAACTGTACTATCTTCGCTTATGTTTGCAAGTTGTGCCGATCATAAATAAATTTTGCGTTCTAGGTAATGGCATTTCTTCGTTAGTTATTTTATCACCTTTCTAATAACCATAAATAAAAGAAAAAAATGCATTTACAGTATGGACTATTATAAATGAATAAATGCGTTTGTAGACAATGGTTGGTATGCATTTTTATAATAGTTGCCATATGTCTAAGGTCAATATAAGGAACTGTTTTGTATTGTGTTTGAAGTCCTTAATAATAAATTTTCAGATAAGACAAATAATAAATAAGAATTTTGTAGAGTAGAATGAATTGATGCATTTCAAATTAATTCAATATGTTGGTTTATAAATGTAAGATATATGATAGTGAATACGTACCTTTTCTACTGTGTTATGAAAGTGTCTATAATATACACTTCAAATTAAAATAATACAAACTCCCCTAAAAGATTAAGTCCGGTTATAATTATTTTTATGAAAAAAAAAATAGTATTTACTAGAAACTGTTATCAGTTATTGAAATAGTTTAACAAGATAAATGAAAGCATTAAGCGTGATCTTCAATTTGGATTTAAGCAGAACATTGAACCAATGAACAAGAGTTCACATAATAATTAATATTAACAATAACGACTTGAAAGTTAAAATATATTGATCGATCGGATTTATTGATATTAATCAAGAAAGTTTGCCACGAACGTTTACTATACTATTACCATAATATTTTTGTATCAAGTCTTATCTTGACAGATATGAAGAGGCAATCTCTACAAACTATTTAGGAATGTGTACCACACAGCAGCGAGTTGGAGCTAGTTCTGAACCTCTTCTATAGTGCAATATACCACCAACACACAATAATTGCTTTATATTTTAAACATTGCTTGGCAGCCAGTAGCTCTAGCTTTTTAAGTTTTGTAGACTTATCTTGATAAACAGGGTTGAAATGAAAATGAAAACGAACATTAGGAACTACGAGCATGTTCATAAAATGCAAAGTAGATTGACAAAATGGAAAGCAAACGAAACAAAATCTTTACAATCAAGTACAGTTGCACTTAGGTTGTAGGGTGCCTATTCCTATTGTATTTCGAATGAAAATTACAACTAGTGCTTATTTCAGAAAAAGTTATGTGATCATTGTCAGTAACAGCATTACAGGTTAAAATGTTAATTTCTTCATTTCCTATGAAGCCAACGTGAGACGGTACTCATAAAAATACAATATCCTTTCCTTGATTCTTTAATTGATATAAGAGATTTGGATGAGATGGATAGAATTGTTTCAAACCATATACTTAAAGAATCTCTAATGATAATGAAGTAAGTAAAATTATAACGTAGTGTATAATAGTCTTAACTTCTCGACTATCGTATCTGTGATAGTATATTGGTAAATTACTAGTAATTTAATGAACGTGCATACAAAATACATAAGAAGCAAATGTTTTGGTGTGTTTTTGCTATCTTAAGGGCGAGAATGTTAATTTTCTATAATTAAAAATGGTTTGAGAATTTGGTAGTAGTCGTAGAGAAAACGTTCTTATTAACGATTGATTTAAATATATATGTAAATCCGTATTAGCCCAGAGCAGTTAAATCTCTAAATTATATATACAATATTCAAGAATTATACTACTAGGATTATATAAATTGGTAGTTAAGATATTATAATTATTTCACAAAATACAATTTCTGTATAACTGTACTTTATGAACAGAAAAAATCTATACCTCTGAACACTTTAATTAATTATTAAATTAACAGATAAAAAGCGCGATATTTATTTTCGATTGTCGAATATATTCTTTGTTTTGTTCTTATTCATGATAAACACTTTTATTCTTTGCGTATAAATAAGTAACATATTGCAAAGAGATAAGAGTTATTAAAAAATATGTGAGCAATGAAAAATAATAATCATTATAATTTTTGCCAAAATAAATGTTTATACTAATATTAATTAAACTTTACATATTGTTTAAAAAAAATATAAATAAGAACCTGCTCTTTTTTCATGTCGTCACTATTATTGTTTAGCACAATATTTTATAAATATAGGACTAAAAGTATTTTTAATCAGATGTGTGTTTATATACACGCGATGTAACAAAATATCTGTTTTAAATACTCTAGAGACCCTATTAGGTAATAAATACCCCTCAGGTTTCATCACAAACATTGTATACATATATGTAAACTAACATTGACACGCAATACTTATGTACATGTAATTTTATAAATATTCCACTAAATTACAGATCATTGATTCAATGAAGAATATTAGCATACAGTTTAAAACGTTAGTCAATTCTGTTTTGTGAGCTTTAAATTTGAACGAAAAATAATTATTTAATGAAAGCAAAACACAAATAAAATATTAAAAATTAATATTATTATTATATAAAAAAGAAAGGGAAGTTAAACAAATACAAGAATACCGTAACAAAAAAAAAGTTTGGAAATTTTTATAGGGAGGTAAAGAAAGAAAAGAAAAACAAAAAGACCACAACATTCATAAAGGAAAAAAGGAAACAGATTGGGAAAAGCCGAGGAAATTTGGAGAGGATCGAAAGAACACTTCTTAGGGATATTAAATGAGAATCATGGAAACTGGATAGAGGAAGGCCTATAAACAGTGGATAACGAAGAAGTAGCAGCAGTTGAAGACCCAACAAAACAAGAAGAAAATATTAAATATGCGGGAAACGAAATGAAAACTGGAATATAAAAATTGATAATAAATATTTGGAAAAAAGAAAAAATGCCAAAGGATTGGAGATGTTTTACCATCTTTCTGATTCTAAAGAAACGAGAAGCAACAAACAGCAATAGCTATAGGGAGATTTCTGACTGGACGTTGTGTACAATGTCATCATGGCAACAGTAATAAAAACAAAGATTGACGCAGTTATTGACCCACATATCGCAGAACATCAAGAGGGATTTAGAAGAGGAAGGACCACCACAGAACAAATATTTACGATAAAATAAATAGCAACAACATGCTACGAATACAAAATCTCACTACTTTTCATAGAATTTAAAAAAGCATACGATTCCATAAATAGATCCAACTGTTGAAAGAATTATAAATTTCAAGCAGGATCCAGTTCAATGGAGAACTAACGGAGAAATTGGAAATAAGGAAAGGACTTTGACTCAGGACTAAAAAATAGTTAGTAATACAAAGCTAACTAGGAGAAATTACAAGCAATTTAGCAGAAGCAACACAAAAAATAGGATTACGGATTAAAGGAAATAAGACCAAATTAATGAGAGGACAAATTAATAGTAAAAATAAAAAAGAAAAGCGTAGAAATCAAAGAAGTAAATAAATTCGTATATCTGGGGTCATTAGGTACTTAGTAACAAAATACAAAAAGAAAAGGAAATAAACATGAAAATTCTAAAGACCAACAAAAGTAGAGGAAATTTAAACAACTTAATAAGATCGAAACAGTTGTCGAGAAACACTAAATTTCTCTCTATAAAACTAACATAATAAATACCTACAGCGATGTATGGATGTGAGATCTGGGTGCTTAATAAGTACAAAAAAGTAATTCTTAAAAAGTGGGAGAGAAAAATAATTAGAAGAATTGTAGGAAAAGGAACAGAGGAAGGTTACATAAGAAAAACAAATGACGAAATATAGGTACTCATTGTTCAAAGATGCAACCATCGAAAACGTAATAAATAAATTCAGTGAATTAGACCTATTGAGAGAAGAAAGATCAATAGAATAATAAAAAGTATATCATGGAAGGAACCTACATACAAAAAAAAGATCTAGACTAAGATAAAAGGAGCCAGTGGAAGTGGAATTAAGGAACAAACATAACGAATTGGAGCAATAAGGCAAAAGACAGGAAGGCATGGAAGGACATTACCAAACTCTGAGTCTGACTAGCTGGCACACAGAGTATTACAAATTTAGCCTACACATATAAGGACATACATAAATCCATGCGAGTGATAAAGAACGCGTTATAAAAGAGAAAAACGTATTACTAATATCTTGAGGTAGGGGTATATTGAGGTGGGAGCATCGTTCCAGTCAATTCGATAGTAACGTACCGGCAGTTGCAGTCGTACCTCTAGTTCAGACGAGAGGTGACACATTATTACGCTCTCTCTCGGATTTGTAGAACATACATATATATCGTATTCTTTTACTCCTTAAGATTGCATCCATGTCTTTCTAAATATTTTCTAAACCTGAATATACCGTGTTTCTATGTAAGTCTGCTTCATATGGAAAGCTTATTATTAATTTTGGTGCAAAAAGTATTTTCATAAAAAGTTTTGCATGGTCTAAAACCTAAAAAGCAACCACTAGATATCAAATTTTTTCAGTCATGTACGAGGTTTTTCAGAAAATATGATATCGCTTAAGAGTAAATTACCTTTATTTTTGACAATATCGAAAATTGTTGTAAAGGAAAGGTGTTTAGATTTAAAAATAACGTTCAAATATGTAACAGTATTTATTTATATTAAAAAGCGATTTTCTTTTCTTTTTTTGACATTCTCGTCCAATGAGACAGTTTCTACCCAAAACTGCCATTGGTGGAATGATACTAATCCAAATTTTACAATGAAAACGTGTGGTGCAGAATTTATAAAGATTGAATAATTATACCTTTTTTCGAGAATCCTTGAATGGGGATCGTTATTTGCGATACTTGAACATCAACAGATGTGGTTCCAGCAGGATGGTGCCCCATGATACGACATGTTAGGTTTACGTCAGTACATTGAAAATATTTTTAATGGGATAGTTATTAATCGCTTTTTGAAAATTTGTTGGACACCGTGGCCTCCAGAATTAACCTCACTCGATTTTTTCTTAAGGGGCTATTTAAAACAATAGGTATATCTTCAAAGGCCATTTTAAACTGTTGAGCATTTAGAGAGATTAATTACAGAAAGAATGTAACTCCTCAGATGGTTAGGAATGTATTGTAAAAAGAATTTTGTAATTGAACGGTTACATGTATGAACAGAGATGGCAGATATGAGAAGGCATTCTTAAATTGAGGATAGAAATTGTTTATTATAACAAAATAATAAATTCAATTTTTTATTCATTTAAATGCAGAGTTACAATGTTACAAATTTTGAAAGGTTTAATAAAAATGAAAGATAATTGTTTTGGTCGTAGTAGTAGTAGTAGTTTTTTAAATAAAAGTTTATTTTGAATCGTTTTAGCACATTTATAATTATTAAATGTTATGTATTATTGGACACACTTAAATTTTGAATGTTATCTCAGAGAAAAGGTCGTAAAAAAAAAAAACTGTTTTTGATGTAAATAAATACTTTTGCATATATAAACGTTATTTTTAAATCTAAACACTTTTTCACAATTTGTCAAAAATAAAGGTACATTAGTTACATTACTAAAAATTTGATATTTAGTGGTTGCTTTTTAGGTTTAAGACCATGCAGAACTTTTAATGCAGAATAATTTTTTCACCAAAATAGATACTAAAAAAGTTCTCCATATGGCGCCAACTTACGTAGGACACACTGTATATATTATTATATATAAAACTATAACTTTATTTACAAGAAAATTCACAACTACCTTAAACGAAACTTGAGCTAGAGAGTAACATGAATGTAATACGATCGAAAATGATTCATTGGGGTCCGTTCCAATTTGTCACTTAATTTTCTCAATGTTAAGGGAACGAACATTTAGGACAAATCTTGACGAATGTTAGGGAAACTGCCATTGCTGTCATTAATCTTAGTAGCCAGCTACCTTGCCCCGTGCAACCAAACCGTTACACTATTAATATGAATAGGGAAATTTATAATTTTTTTAAAGCTGATAACTAAGTGATAGCAGATTTTAAATAAGAAGAAAATTCAAAATTTTTTCTTGAAAATTTTCCGTTTTTGTCAATGACCTTCTGCCATCTTTCAGTCAGTGTCATAATTCTATGTTCATAAAACTTTTGCTTTTTTCCAGTAAAAAACTGAATTAAATCATATTTTGTATCATTGTAATGTAACAACACATTCAAACCTAACAACAATAATTTTTGACATGTTGGTAAACCGTAGACATTTTAATTAACGGTTTTTGTATTATGGTAAAAGTTCAAAGGGTAGAATTCCTTTACTCTCATATACGCACGTAACTTCTTGTATGCTTGCGATGCTTTTCTGCCTTTTCGGAAATGACATAATAAAATATGTAATAGATTTTTAATTTCCAGATAAAAACAAAACTAAATAATTAATCGATATAATTTTCTTATTAATAAAAGTGGAAGTTTAAACAAGAACACAATATAAGTTAGGTGCGTTGAACATGTTAACAACCGAAAAGATGTGCTAAAGTTAAGATCTACAAAGTTTGCAATCATTTAGTTGCCAACCCAAAGCAATAGATTGTCAAATATGTACCGCAATAGCACCATGAGCAAGAACTTTTTGTTACAACAAAATGTAAAAAAATGAAAGTTAAAAATGTGACTTTCATAAATAAACAGATTCCGTTTTGTAACTAGCTGTGCATCAAGATTTATAAATTATTTTGACACTAAAATACTGTAAGCAACTGTAAATTGTCATAATGAGCAATCTATATTTTTGGTGTTAAGTTTCGTCCAATTTAATATAACTGCTTAGTAATATTTTATATAATTATTTTGGGTACATTTTCATATTTTATGAATAGTTCACATAACACCTTCTCATTCTTATCACGTCTGTGTCCAGAGTTATAAATAGTGATTTAAAATTTAGCTCTCTAACGTATACATATATCTGGCATCCCATAGTATCTCTAGTTATCGTAATCGTAATCAATTTTTAGTCTGTAAGAAAGATCATTAGGTTTTTTCCGTTTACTTAAAGATGACTATTAATGTGTTACGGGCTGAAAATGTTGCCCCAGTTTTAGTGTCTAATGATTAAAAAAGGTGTTGTACTCTATTCAAAAATCCAGTCTGTAAATAAATAAAATAATAGTTAATTACTACTGTATTTATTTTTTTTAATCATATGAAATTATATTTATAGAGATTATTTATATATATATTAATCTTGTTTTTCGTAAAAAGGTTATCTATTCTAAAGTCTAATAATAATGCACATAGGTGCATAGGTTCAGCAGGCAGAAAATATTCTCATTAGTGAAAATCATCGCGTCAGACTTTAGACAATGATTGAAGTTCATTATCAGTTATTATTGATTTTTTCATGCATCCAATAAAACACGACAGTGACAAAATGCTAAAGATAGTAACAAGCGAGCTAACTGATCTTTATGTTTACTTAAAATGTATTACGTTTCAAGTGGTAATGGACAGATATAGGCCTATTGAAGACTTTTTTAACATTCCCCATGTTGCTTCTCCTCTTACTAACACTCGTTTTGCCCTTCCTCGAAGTGTTCTGACCTTCTTATTAAGGTCGAGCTATAATTCCATGAAGGTGATGCAGACCTGTAACTTCCATCTGTTCGACAACAAATAATTTTGCTTTTAGGTGTAGACAGATTCTACAGCTGTATAATAGGAGGTTTTTTCTTTCCTTCCACAGATGTAACAGTCTAGGTCCTCTATCTCCAGAATAGGGACAAATGCACCGGAGTCGAGAATTACTTGCTTGGTTTGCCTGCATTCTTCGCTTCTTTTAAGTATTGACGAGATTGCGTCTTACCTAACCCTATTGTAAGTCCGTTAATTATCCACGATATCGCTGCGACACTTAGAACCTATAGAAGCCCTTACAGTATTCCAATGTTCTGAAATAAAATGATTTTTGACGTTTTTTAGAAATCTATGAAAACACAGAGATACGTCAACTTTTAATCTCAATTGCTGGTTTTTTTTATTAAAAATCGAATAGCGCAACCAGTACCCTGATTTTCCAATGGAACACCCCGTATCCTTGCATGTTTTTAAAAACTCCCCGAGAAGCTGACTTCAACGACATGTAGTACATATGGCCTAAATCAATAAGACTGAAATTTTGAAATATTTTATTACATTTTTTTGAAAAAATAAATATGTGGGATTCTATTTTTTTAAATGACACTAGGAATTAAACCATTTTAAATAAATGTTTAAAATGTTGTTTGTAATTAATTTATGGTTGTTTGTAATAAAAATGAAGATGACGATAATTTTCTTTTTTTTTTTTTAAGAATAATTTCAATCATATAAACTGAAGTACGAATAGTAAGTAATATAATTTATCTTATGTACCTATTAGTGGTTCGTAGTGCGTGTTTTGGAAGTACAAAACCAAAATGGGAAATTAAATTAGTTAAAAAGAGCTATAATTAGGAATAATTATGTTATTAATAACACAGAATAGGTCCTTTAGAAATACTGATAAAATGTCTAATAGTTTCTTTATTAATTTAAAAAAGCAGAAACAGTGACTTAAATGTTAACCCTTAAGAGCCAACGATATCGCGTGAAATTCTAAATTTTAAATATTTCGAAAACAGATTGAGATAATTCAAAACTGAGACATGTCGATTTTTACACCAAAGGGGGACGTATCCTTTCTTAAAAAAATGTTTTTAAGTACCGGAGGAAATGAAAAAAAACCATCAAAACAAAAAAAGGAATCATGCAGATTTTTTAAATGTAAAGTGTTAATGCAACTCTTTTTTAAATTTCAACTACTTAGCAGTTAAACGACATTTCGAATACTGAATAAAAATAGTCAGTAGATTAGATTACGCCTATACACTATAAATATACAAATCTATAATCTGGCAACAGTGTTCATACATTAGATTAGATTATGCTTTCACTTCTGTCGTTGATTGCGGCCTAGTACAGATTTTAAGGAAAATTTGAAATACTATTTATACAGTACATTTACGGAAATTATAAATTACTTGAGTCAGACTTAAGTAATTTTTATGTAATAGTTGCTAAAAAGTAATATTTTTGTTACAAGTTGGGCCACGATACCTGCGATAATCCTTATTGCTTTCGAAAAGAGATTAAGAAAGATTCTCGGAACGATTAATTAATAATTGTTTTTATAATTCAGTTGTTTATTTTCACTTGACGTGTTAACTTTTCTAATTTGAAATTTTTTTGATAAAATCGCAATTTATTTGTTTCCATGGAGGCTCATCGAATTTTAAGTGAAAAGGGGTTTCCACTTTTAGTGTACGAAAATTATAAATTTTCAAAAGCTCATGTTTCAAAAGATAATAAAATTCGTTGGAAGTGCACTAAAAGAACATGTAGTGCTAAAATTTATACTCAGACAAATAACGAAAATGTTATTGTAGAAAGTTTTCTTTCAAACGATATACAAAGCCAGACGTAAGTCCATTCCTGCTCTTCCTAAAAATCAACAAGAAGTTTTTGAAGTGATTAATAATTTGAATTTGGAAACTAGCAAAAAAGAACATTTTCTGCTTACAGCTAGCTTAGCTGATAAAATTATCTTATTTGGTTGTTACACAAATTTACATTTCTTATGTTCACTTGATGTAATATTTATGGATGGAACATTTCAGTATTCGTCCAATTTTTTTTATCAGTTTTTTACAATACATGGATATAAAAATGGTTATTATATTCCACTAGTTTTTGGTCTTTTACCTAATAAACAATCTTGTACATATTTAAAAATGTTCGAATTAGTTTGTGAAAAATGTTTAGAATTAAATCTTAAATTTGATCCTAAAGAAATTGTAATAGATTTCGAAATTGGCATTCATAACGCTTGTAACTTAAGGTGGCCCGAAAGTAAAATAATCGGTTGCAAGTTTCATTTGACGCAAGCTTGGTACCGCAAAATTAAAACATTAGGTTTAGCATCAGAGTATCAAAACAAAGATAGTGTAATTGGTCAATATTTAAAAGTATTATTTGGTATGCCTTTATTATGTCCAGAACAAGTAGAAGATTTTTTCAACAACGAAATGTACTATCTATTTTTAGGGTTGCCAAAGAACCCGCAAATAATACAGTTTCGAAAATATTTACATCAAACTTACATATCAAAGGAATCATTGTTTCCTCCCAAAATGTGGGCAAGTTTAAGTAACTCTTTAAGTAGAACCACAAACGCTTGCGAATCGTTTCATTCGCGGTTTAATAAAGAATTTTATAACAGTCACCCAAATATTATACAATTTGTTAGTGTTTTGTTAGAAAATCAAATAAATGTGTATGCGCTAATAAATAGTTCACAAAAAAATGTAAAACGTAAAACTAAAATCATGCAACAAAAACAAGATTACATTCAAGGGAAAATTGATGAATTTTTAAACAATAGTATAACAAGATATTATTATGTAAAATGTGTATCTTTTAAAAATATAACGTCTTAGATTAAATACTTTTGTATTAGGTGACTACTAAGCAAAATAAAGTATTATTTCTATTCTTTTTGTTTTATTTACATATTTTTTACAGTGAAAACATTGGGCAAAATAAAGTTTAGCTAAACAAAAAAATAAAAAAATAGGATGTTCTATTTAAAAAAAATCGTCGGTAACATTACTTGTAGATGGTTCACCCTGTATATTCAAAGGTTACTTGCGAATAAAACAAATTACACTCTGGAATTTTCATCAAAATTGTTCATTTAGCTAACAATGAATTTAGTACGAGTTAAGAAATCCCAGCTTAGCGCAGGTAACAGGATTAGTATACGTGGCCCAACTTATGTATAGATAACGTGGACATTTTACTCGTGGACCAACTTATCACCAGCCGCTCAACAAATAATGTTAGCCTTCTACTTCTAGCAAATTATTTTTTAAAAACATTTTACTGTGTATTTTTTAATGCCCTATATTCAATTATTCGACTAAAAAATAACAATATATTAGTGAATTTAAAAACTCACTATGAGTTTTTTGGAAGTATATACATAAGAGCTTAATTTTTTTCGGTAAAATTTCAAATAATGGAACTTTGTTTTCGTGAAAATGTATGAAACAATTTTGAGACGAAATCACTCATACTACGCACTCATGATCACAAAAATTAATTAATGCATTTTTATGAATTCACGATTTCATTGTTAATTGAAATTTGACTGAAAAAAGTCAGCAAATATTTGTTGTATCTTTTAAATTTTTATCGTTAACGTTATGATTATTGATTCATTTTTAGAAACTTTCTTTTTAAATCATTTTCACTTTTCACTTCTTTTCACTTTTCCATAAATTTAACCCACCGCAGACAAACATTATTTTGCCAAATTAAATATGTAATCAAATTCGTTAATATATATGTATATATATAATAATTGGTGTAACTAGTTTTTTTATTATTTAGTTTTTTAGAGGTATGATTTCCTTGAGGACAAATATCATTTTAAGGGGTTAAAGTTTTAAAAGCATGAGATGATAGCCTTACAATGCAACGAACATTTCAGAGAAATATCTGCAAAATAAAGTAAAGCTAGTAGTGCTAAGAACAAAAAAGATAACCAGAAAGATAAGTACGTGAAATGAAAACATAAGAAAATTACAAGCCCATTGTTTTAAGTAAGAGATATGCCTATTCCATACAATAAGAAAAAGGATATTTTTAAATATGAAATAGAATTTTTTAAATATAATATGGTAATATCCTGAACAAGTGTTTTTTGTAATAAAAAAAATAATTTATTTATTTATTCAAATTAAAATAAGCAATTGATTCTTTAACAACTAGTACCCGCTGGGTCCCCAAATTTTATTGTTTGATTAATATCAATTTATTTACGCCACTGTTGTTACTAAAATGATGTCAGGGACAAAAATAAAATAATTATTACCACAACAGTTGAAAAGAATCAAATCAGTTAAATAAAAGTAAAAATAATTCTTAACCTCTAACCAGAAAACTATTAACTAAAATTAATGAATGAAGCAGTCGATAAAAAAGGACCACACATTTTGTGGAAACTTTTATTGAGTGCTTTTTGCTAATATGTATGTTAGGTTAAAAAATGTTGGCGAGATTACCTTTATGTTTTCGGAATAAATAATACCTTAGATACAAATAATCTACAGGGTGACTAAGTTGCATCCCTGAGAAGTTCCAAATTTCGAAAAAAATCAATAACTCAGTTATACTTGAACTTAGAAAAACCAAACGACTGTAAGTAATGTTCAATTGTAGCATTCTAAAGGGTTGATATGGAATGATGCACCATTAAAATGTGACATTTTTTTTTAATTCGTTGGCGGACCTAAAATATTATTATTTTATTTTATGGGGAATTTAATTCTAAAACTTTTTTTACTCTTATTATTTTTTACAAAACTGTTGTTTTCAATGAAAACACGTATTACAGCTGTGTTATTTAAAATAATTGAAAATGCAAAAGTTGACTATGAAATTAAACGTCAAATTAGACGATCAGAAAAAATGTCATTTAATTTTAATAATTGTTTGCCGAGTGTTTTAAAAATTGCCGGGAAGTTTTCATTTAGCGAATAAGTTGGCATGCTATTAGCGTTAGGTTTCTGTAAAGAAAACTTTGAGAAACCCCATAGAAAAATATTTTCCAATAAAAAGTGAACGAATGCAGGTTAGATTCAATAATTGAAATAATATAGGTATAAAGTGGAGATAAATATTGAGTTCTTTGATTAAAATAAAAACAATTAGACAAAATGTTTGGTTTGGTAGGAATTAGCTTACTATTATTTAGAAATATCATTATTATGATATCGTGGCTTATCCTTATTATAATTTTTGATAAAATAAAGTCATGCTTGACGAATTTGTAAAATATATTATTGTTAATTGTTTTAACAATCTTATACCTAGAAGCATTTATAATTTACTTGTGCATAACCAATAGTGGTTTAGTTGGTTTTCAAAAGAGTTTTACCAAAATACTATTTAATTAAATAGGTAACTGCTATATATTTATTAATATTGCAAGTCCATACATGTCGTAGTTTAAAATTTTCTTACTGTACTATAAATATTTATACAAAAATATTGAAATTGGTTTGCATAGATTAACAAAATAAAAATACATTTATTTTGAAAGAAAGCAGTCACGGTCAAAAAATAAGGAGGGTGTGACTATTTAAAATTTCTATTTATTTCAACAACACGGAGGCTCGTCAAGGTATTTAACAACAATACTTGTTATGAGTATGGTTTGTTTATGATGTCTTAATAATTAATACTCATATACAACCATGACCACGTTGATACAACTATAGTTAAGTGGCATTACAAAGATAACAAAATTGCACAACTACTAAATTTTAACGTACAAATAAAAGAAAACCTAGATACTACATCATTTAAGAAAATATATCCGTAAACACATGAACTTTATTGAAAATAAAAAAAAAATTAAAGATATTTTCAACGTCATTATTAGTTTATATTTTTATTTTTTTTAACTTATTTATATCAAGCCATTGAGAAAAATCGTAATTAAAGTAGGATGTAAAATTGAAATGTTTTGGGTTGGTACTCTAGTTACTTTCGTTTAATAATAAAGACGTCAAGTATGAATTAGTTGAGCTCAGCCCAGTATTTATTAGCCTGCAGACTTATTTTAGAAAAATGTAAATTTGCTTGGTTAATTACGGTTTATTTAATCCGGAGGCTTAATCAAATTCCTTGAAGAATAAGATTTGTTCTTTTTATGTCCTTAAATTTTATTGAACTTTTAATATATTGTATATTGTAAAATTAATTCCTTTGTACTAAACTTAAAACTATTATTTAAATATTTAGCAAAAATTTTACAACGTTGTAAATAAAAACTTTTTCTGTTACATTGCATTATCCTCATTAAGTACATCAAAATATTATACTTTTTTTACGTGGAATCAGATGACAAGTCTTCTGAAACACAATGTAAGGAACCATAATTTTATTATTATTTCCGAAATTTATTTCATATTTTCAATGTTTATATGTTTATTTATGTAAGATTGTTGATCGGTAAATAAAAAGGTAGTTATTTTTATATTTAATTAATGAAATACTATGTTCTTGGAATCTCCTTTATTTTAGATACGCACGTCTGTAGTTTATTTCAAATGAAGTATTTATTTATTCAATTCATTTAAATTACAATGTGAGATAGAATGTTATGTAAACAAATAATATTTATGTTAAAAAAGTTTGAGATATGCACCTAACTACATGTACCTGTATGTGTAACGTCATCCTTATTATAAAATCAATATTATAGTAAAACTTGAAATTTCAACAGAATAACGGAAAATAATAACAATAACAACAATTGAATTTTAAGTTACAAAAAATCCAATAGAGTCCTGTAATTTTCATACACGACACTTAGTTAATTTAGAGAACTGTGAATAACTCTTAATTGTTTTTATTACTATGGGTAAGCTATAAATATTTTCGGTGCAATGTAACTCACACATCTTTGATTTCTATCCTTATTCCTGAAAGGCACCGTCAAATTTAAATTTGATATTTGCCTCGTTTTATAAGTATGACATAAGGGATTTTTAAGATGTTGCCTTTTGAAGATGTATAAACAAGAATCATGAGAATATAACATTCTAATATTAAGTATATCCACATGTATAACATTTCCGTAGAATAAAATCAATTTCTGAAAAAGATAACTTTTAGAATGTAATTTTGAATCAAATCCAACGGCCTCAGGGCATTCGCGTACATACCGTATTTAAGAATAGATTCATTAGCACTTTGTAAAAATGGAATTGATCAAATTGCCATGATTATTGTAAAGAGATAAAGGAAAATTAATTTTGTGAGCCATTGCAATACCAATATTAATATAATATGTGTTACAAAAATTTGCCATTTCAATATCAGATAAAAATGAAATTTTCATCTGTAATATGTATATTATCATTGTTCCTAGTGCTATACTTTGTAACGTCATTAACAATGTCATATAATTTTTTTATATTATTATTATTATCATCATTTATTAGTTGGGAATAATAATTATTCTTTTTCTCATTTGTTACTTTATTAAGTTGATTACGATATGATTGGTAATTATCAGAATAGGATTTTCTTTGTATCTGTTTTTTCATATTATCTCTTTTTTTTATTGAAACAATGATTGCATTGGTAATCCACGCTTTTACTTTTTTAAACCTTTTAATCTTAATATTTTTTTTGCGATGTACATGAATTATACATATACAATTTTAACAAATTAGTAATCTTTTCAAAATAACACTGTCATTTGTTTTAAAATATTTATGGATGTAAGAGGATGTAAGAGACGATACCAGAAGATAAACTTTTTAAGGAATTCAGATCATAAAACAATTACACATGGGCTATGATATTATCATCGTTGATATTAATAATTTAATATTTAGATATTTAGAACTTAATAAATAAACTACATTTTCAAAATGTTACTTCAAAATTGATCACTGGAGGCAATGGTAAATTGTAAACTAAATAAATAAGATGATTAATTTTTATCAATTGTACTGTAATTATTATAATTACCATTTAGTACTATTATTGATTATAAAAACACAATATTTTAAATTAATAGATATTACAAAAAACTTTAAACTTGTTTCTTTTGTTATCGATCAGGGTTTATAAAGAACAAAAAGAAAAAAACTTAAATTAGATACAAGTAAAACCTTTATGAGTTATATACAAATCATCATTTATAAACGGTGTATTAATTATAAGCACCATTCATAAAACTGACCTTCTGAAATTGTTAAGTCATCTTTCTACTTTAACATTCGGTATGAGTCACCGTTAAACAGACAGAAGATTCCAGACTCCAAACGAACACTAAAAATAAGAATCAGTGACGTACAAAACGAACGGTCAGAATATAATTCAGTGGCGCCATAAAACATTGAAAATTATTTCTTAAAACATAACAAAATTGTTTGAAAGTGTATAAAATGACACTTTACTTTTTTTTATAAATGGAGTAATGCGGCAATCGAGTGGATGAAATAAATCAACAATTGATTTACATACTATTTAAATAATCATTAAGTAAAAACGTGACGAAAGGTAGCATCTTTGTTTAAATATGTATGTTTGGGGCGAAATAATGCAATGATATTCGATATTTATTTATTAAATATAAACTGTGACCAATTAATAACCGCATCTAATGAACATATTTGCATTCCCTAGATTATTGCATCAGAAAATTTGGTAAGCTAGGTGACACATTTAAATTTAAATCTAATGCAAGAAATTAATCAATCAGTAATAGATATGACTACCAAATTCACATTATATAATTTTACATCAATTTAATCAAATATTAACATTGGGTTTTTATCTATTTTTTGTGCTTTTACTAAATTCGTTCCTAAGCATTTTTTTCTTCATATTAGAACCAGATTTGTATCTTCACTAGTAATAAAATATTCTCTCTATTTATAAATTTAAAATTTTGAACCTCAATATCTAGAGGTATTCTGGTTCCTCCAATAGCTTTTAGGCATAATTAGTTGGCCTGACTCTGAATTGGTTAGTTATTTTACATTATATCTGTTTTATTTATACAAAGTAATCATTATTTTGTTGTAAAGTGACGTTCGTTCCTATTATTTTATAATAAATGATTTTTTCAGCGATTCTGAAAAGACGAACCTAATTTACTTTAAATCCGTCAATAACCATCATAGATTGAACAAAAATAACTAGATTAACAGTAGTAATTAGACAGACTTTTTTATGTATTGCATTGCGAAAACGTCAAATATTTGTATCTGTAAGATTGACATATATATAAAGTTAAATTGTTTCGGTACTTCATTTGCGTTGTACGTTCCAGTGAAGGATCGTTTGGTTTCTGACGACTCTTTGTTACAGTTATATTTGTCATCTTCGGGTGTTGTCCGCTAACTGTTTGCTTATGCATCTTGTTATACGAATACGAAGACTGTATAGTGTCAATATTGTTTTTATTATTATTTATAAACATGTTAAGCATGATAATACTAAATAATTGCTGTTTCCTAATGTTTACAATTAATGAACATTTTTTCAATTTACAATACCGTATTATTATATATTATATATTATAAAACCTTGGGCAATGTTATAGGACCTTGCTTTGTTTAATTGGAAAATTTTATTTTCTTATTTCAAGTAGGTGTGCAAATATTTTCTAATAGTGTTTGAAAACTAATAATTTAAGTATTAAATACGTGAAAATTTAATAAAACGTAAATAAAAATAAGCGATAATTAAATTTAGTTATTTTTAATATCTAGTTACATATCAATACAATTTGTAGAATTTTTTTTCAATTAGTGTTTTTAATTCTTAAATTATACATTTTGTTGCGTATTACTAACTCTTCTATCATCCTTCCCAATTCATCGTTGTATTATTTTTTGTCATTTATTATTTATATCTATTTAGTTTGATACATAATCTCTTCCGAAATTTACCTTTATCGTTTTCATTTTATTTTGGTTAGATATTACTATAGTTATTAGTGTATCTAGGCCGAAAAGCTTCTTCTTCTTTCAACTTCGTTAAACCAAAAATATTTAACAAATATATTTGTCGTAATGGAGATTTTCGATAACTTCCTGTGATTTATTTTCAATTTATTGAATGATTTAAAAAATGAGTGTCATTTAATTGTCTGCACCTGAATTTTGAACCAAGATATCATATATAAATATATATTGATGAAAATAGTATATTGATATTTCAAGTTTGTAAACTGGTTTGTAGTACCCAAAGATTCGAACTATTCTAGTGAAATTTCTCCTCGAAAGTTGCGTTCAGATGAACTAGAAATATGAGCAAAAATATGTTTACGGTGAAAATTCTGTCAAGGAGAAATCGACTTGAGGTACAAACAAGCACGTCCGTATATTAAAACAAATACTTATAACATTTTTGCTAAAAAACACACCAACAAATTATTTCCACAATAATTTCTTCAAACATTTGTTAAGGTCGAGGATTTAGTTGGCCACACACAGTGTACTTTACAGCGTTGTTATCTCAGTCTAGTTCCAGATTGTAAATTATGACCTGAGCTGGACAAATAATTTAATTGTGAGGGCCATAAAATAAAATAATAAAAAATGATAATGTATAGCGGGCCAGATAAATGATATTATTAGAATATTACTATTAAAATGACTAAATAATTTGACCAAATGTATGTAACACAAACCGTAGACAAAAGTAACAAAAGAGTTGTCATAAAAGGTCAATTGATCAAACAATTGGTTAGCAATAGACATTTTTATACTCACGGTTAAAGGTTTTGAAGGCCATTTTAGCACCTCATCATTAATAAAATAAAATAATAAAAGCAGGTCAAAATAGTTTTTATTTAAAAAAATTAATTAAAACACATAGACGGTGACACGCATGTATTCAGTTGAGTAGTATCAGTGTAAAAATTAAATAAACACTAAAATTATTATGGATTTAATTAATAAAGGTTCAAGAAACAATTCCTGCAGTAAGTGATTAAAATGTACTCCATCTACTTCCTGACAGTAATGCATCCTATTGATAAATTCTTGTCGTACTCTTTCAAATGTGTCAGGTGCTGTAGCGTATACTCTCAATTTCAAGTGCCCCCACAGAAAAAATCTATTGGTGTCAGGTCCGGTGACCGAGTTGGCCATTCTATCGGACCCTGTCGTCTAATCGTCTATCACAATATTCCTCATCCAGATAACACTTTACTGCATCATAATAATATGCAGGAGCACCATCTTGTTGGAACGATATTTCCAAGTTACCGAATTCATCTGGATTATCTTCCAGAGTTTCAAGAATTAATGGTTCAACTGCGTTTTGTAACATATCCAGATACAATTCCCACTTTCCCAAAATACCTTCCCAAACATTTACTTTTTATGGAAATTGAGTATGTTTACGAAAGATGTAAGGCGTCATTCCAATACCTCACATTTTGGTCGTTAACATTTCCATTAAGGAAGAAAGTACTTTCGTCACTAAAATAACTTGTTTTTAAGTAGTCTGGGTGTTGGTTAATTTAATTGGACATATTTTCACAAAATTCGACTCTTTGGTCGGGGTTATCATCTGAAACTTTGTGCACCATTTTTGATTTATATGGATAACATTTGTTTTTGGCCAACACCCTATGTACTGTACTTTGAATGACCTCATAGATTGACGCAACTTCGGCTATAGAAGAAGTAGGGTTTATTACCATTTATGCAATTTTGTCAATTTTTTTATCATAATTAACTGTTGGTCAGCAAGACCTTTTGGCATTTTGAACACTACATGTTGCTTCAAACTTTTTAAAAATAAGTCCTTGAGATATGGGCGATCGGAGTACCTCTCATTAAAAATCCGTTCCGCTGCATGAAAATTGTTTCTACAATCACCAATTATTAAATCAGATGTTACTTTGTCGGCTAGAGTACATACCATTTTGCCTATGTAGACACTTAAAAGTTTCGTTAAACAATACTTAAACTAAATATTCAGGGTATAAATACTTTTGCAAAAACTAGAGAATTAAGAAACGTCAACTTTTTTGACAATTAATCAGAGGCGGACTTTAGAATCTTTATTAATTAAATGTGAAGTTATAATTTTCGTTTTTATTTTTTTTATCCATTAAAATCAGGCCCAACCCAAACAAAACAGGTATTTTAGTACCTTTCAAACGAGGTTTCACTTGCCATAAGGTTCCATTTAAAATGTTTGATGACAGTAGCCCTATGAGCCCTATGACGTCATCTATGACTACTATGACACCTTATTATATATATATTGTTGAGAAGCCCACGTCCGTTTATTTTCACCTTCCAAATTTCACTAGTGTAAGCATAAATGTTCAAAAGATGCCTATCCTAGATGACTAGCACTGTATATCCGACAAGATATTAGTGAAATTATCTGAAATGTTTTCATATGAAAACGTATTATTTTGCATTTAAGAACATGTATTTGGTTATAGGTTTAAGTTAAAAATAATATTACTCCGACATCAAATAAGCGGCTAACAAAAGTTAAAATATCTAGTTATATTAAGGTATTCTTTTTTTGTAAAAGTGCTAGTTTAATATAATTTCTATATTATGGTTAGCTACATACAGCTTAGTGTGGGTAGGTAAGTACTCAGCAAATGAACATAAACTGATGCAATAATTTTACAATTGAAATATTTTGTCAATTTCACCAAACGTAAAATTTTCGGACACGAAATATTCAAAATGAGAGATTCAGTTTCTTATTCTTATTAAACTTAAAAAATATTTTAATTATAGTATAGATTCTAAGCATATTCACTTTAAAATAGTTACGCATTGAGCACACATCTCTACTGCAACTAGATTTTAATAATGACTGAAAAAAAAAATTTATTAAACCACATTTTCATTAGACTGCTCTGTTATAAAAATTGACTTAGGCTATTGTTTAATTATAACGTTTTACCAATATGAAAATGCGTTTTATGAGCTCTAAAATAAATATTTATGCGCACCATTTCATTGAATAGGATTTTTTTATTATGAAAAAATCACTACTGACAAAATAAACGCAATAAAACATAAAAGTAGATGTTCCATTTGGTGGTAATTTATTCCGTGCTATCGTTGATATCCAATATATCAAAATACATTGAACACTTCAAATGTTATATTAACGAATTTTATTTTATACAACCGATTGGATTATTTTTTTTTATTTCTTTAAGCTTGTTAATATGACTAACAGTAGTCATTTCTACATGTTTAAATTACCTCAGTTGATACGAAGCAGTCAATGAAACTCGAAATGTTGAAGTCAAAAATTATTTTTTTTATTGTCCGCTTATAGCAAATAATTTAATTGTATAAAAATGCCACGTCGTAGAGAGATAAATATTGTAGTAAATGAAAAATTCCTCATGCTTGAAATATGTAATTTAAAAAATTATTTTAATGGTAGTACTTCTAAACACATTCTAAATTGAAATTATTTTACAGCAGTTACTTATGATAAATATTTCCGATCATTTTACTAAGCAAATATATCAATTATAAGGCTTCAATAATGATTACTGAACATAAACAATTTTTTTATTAAGAACAATAACATCTTCATTAAAATGCCTTGTTATAAAAATTGATATTTGTGAATGCGTAACACTTTTTTATTCGTTGAAAGGAATCCTATATGTGAAACGTCATTTTATACCCAAATTGACAACCATACTTTTTTATACTACTGATTTAAATCCTAAAATTTTAATATCAATATCTTGTTCATCGCTTCTGTCGAATATTACTTTAGTTTTGTCATTTGTTTAGGTTTGTTTCCGGGCGATTCAGCTAGGAATACATCAAGTAAAAGTTACTATTTGACCGAACCTTTTTTAAATGTGCTGAACTTTTGTTGTGATGCAAATTAAGTACTGGCTATATAGCCCTGTTAATATTTTTCCAAGCCGTTCGTCTGATAGGTGCATCCATTGACTTGTTTGTCAACCACAAATTTCTTGCCCATTTACTAATTAAACATCTAAACAATACTCACAGTCAATTATAATCTAAAACACATTTTTAATGTATGCTACCTGTTGTAAAATTTGACTTAACACTCCCCTAATTATCCTGTAGTTAAAGTGACTTTCCAGGAAAATAAAGATAGAAGTATTCTACAATACATACGGCTTCCAGTATATACAGCGTGATCAACTTATACTCCGAAATTTGATATCTCCGATATCTTGAGAAATAGGAAAGAATGTTTTAAATAAAAGTTATAGATAGAGTCAAGTTTCATATTTCAAAATTATTCCGTAAAATACATGGTGATTAAAATTAATTATTTTTCTCATTCCTACTTGATTCGTTTTTAGTTATTTGTATATTGTTCTTTCATTCCATTAAACGTTTTTTTAAATTTAATAATTAATTGATTTTCAACGGTTTGGCTGCTACAGACATCTAAATCCAAAAAAATGTGATTTTCAAATGGCTGCAGATCCTTCATTAAACAAAATAGACATGAAGTGTGATCGTTAAAATTAGCTCGGCAAGAGGTTTATAAAAATGTAAAATTATACGGGGTATGCCATTAAAAAAAACATAACTTTGATATGCTGTGACCTTATGAGACAGCTTGTACATTACGAAATAATTTTAAATGTGATTTAATGCTTGACTCTATCTATAACTTTTATTTAAAACATTCTTTCCTATTTCTCAAGATAACGGACATATCAACCCTCGGAGTATGAGTTGATCACCCTGTATATTTACATAAATTTACAGGATTTAATTGTAAGTTGAAAATAAATACATTAAGAAAATTTTGGGCAATATTGTATTAAATAATACCTAAGTATATTGAGTGTAAGTTTTTTATTAAAAGTTGCAAATTTTCGTTGTCAGCGATAAAAAATATATAAAACCCAATTCTACAAAAATAACATTGACATGAAGTTTATAAATGTCGTCACTTTTTTTTACTTAGACGTAGTTTCATTTAACCTATTAACTTTTTAATAGATGTACAATGTGTTGACGCATTTATGATTGATCAATCTCTTAAATTAAAAGGTTAACAAAAATATTAATGTACATCATTGCTATTAAAAGCATTTGGGAATTCTTTAAACAATTTAGGTAAAATAGATACTTAAAAAAACGACAGAGCCTATTTAATAAGTGATTGAACACTTTTGAAAGATATTTTGTAGAAGGAAAATGAATATATTTCCCTCTTCTATCAGTATCTGTTTTCTCTGTCACTAGGTTAATTCGGATGTGAATTGTAAATATTTCTGTAAAATTGTCATGTAGTCATTATTCTTTCCAAAATGAAATCAAATTCGCGCTCTAACGTAAATAACTTGCTGAAATTAAATAGAACACTTATCAGATACCTAGATATTTAGTGTTCTTAGTAGTAAGTTGTAAAGAAATAAAGCCTGTATAAAATAAAATAAAAAATACTTAAGAATGCGATAACATAAAATAATAGCGGGTATTCTATATGACTTAAACAAGTAGTTTAAACAAAGAAATCAATATGACTTTTTTTGAAAATAATAATAATAATAAAAATAATAATAATAATAATAATAACAACAATGACTATAGAGAAAATACTAGTACTAGATTGTATAATTTTGTTGATAAATTCGAAATTTTATTTACAATTCCCAGTCAACTTTTCCTGTGTCAGTATGAGAAAAAGATAGTGGTAGAGGAAAAAATTACGTATTTAAACAAGTTCCGTTACTTTATGTATTTATTTGTCAATTTGCTTAGTTAACATATGTTCGAAAATGGGTTGTAGATCCCTTTAAAGGTTCCTCTTAAACGATTTCCGAAAATCTTATTAATTTATTTAAATAAAATTTTAAGAGATTATTTTGAAAAAGAATGTTAAATTAGAATATATAAGTCGACTTTTTACTTTTTACAAATTGGTAAATGGGTAAATAAGGATTCGGGAGATTTTGAAAGATAACATTTAATGTAGGCTTGTTCGATTAATTTTATATTAAAAACTTACCGTATATTTTTAATAAAGAGAATAGGCTAGCTTTGGTAAAATTTAAGCCGTAAAATTTCATTTCTTATGTAAATAGTAATTTACATTAAAAAAATTATTGCAATTTAAATATTATGTTGGTTGAAACTATTAGAGATAATTTATCATATTGTTTTTGTAAAAAAATAACAAATAAATATGGAAAATGGTATGTCAGATACCGAAACCTGGGTCAGATCAGAATGCATTTTTAAAACGCTGTTTCATATTTAAAATAAATATAGTACTTACCATATCATTTTTGGAACTTGCTGAATTACTAGGGGAAGCATTAGAAGGATTATTTTCCTTTTTAGCTTCTAATTCCTTCGACTGTGTGCATTGAAAAACGAAAGGATAATTTAAGAATAGTTTACAAAGATCTTCTCACTGAATACCATAAAATGGACAAAAAAATGTAATATGTTAAGTTTTTTTTTGTTGGAGTCATATAACTATAGACTTTTAATCCATTTACCAATTCTGCAACATGTTAAGTTATTAATATTAATTTCTAGTTATAGGGATTTAGCATAAAATAATCAGATTCTAATCAGAATCTTTAATTTTAACTAATTCAAAAAGGAACCAGAAACAATTGTTATAAGTAACAACCAACTTGTTGGAATATTATTAAAAAACATAATTTTAGGATTCTCGTTCATAACTATACAGCAGAAATTTTACAAGGACAGATGAAATTATATATAATTATACAACACATATCTTAAAGCAAATTACCATTGCCATCTTTTAATCCATATAACGGTTTCAGTAATTTATTAAAAAAACCATTTCGAAAATTAACCAAACTAATCGTGCAATAATCCAGATAAAAGTTGCATCATCATTATCTCCTAGTTCCGGCACATCAAAAGTTCAATTAATAAAATGAAAAATTTGTACGGTCAAAATTTGCGATGAGAAAAAGTAAATTTTTTGGTTACTTTACGTCACTATTTATCTTAGATTTACCACTCTGTAATTTGGTTACAATGTCCAATGAGTAATTTATTTTTAACTAAATATTTACAAAATCTACGTAGACACACTTAACTCCAAGCCAATTTAAAAGGTTTAGTTCTCCTGCAGTTTCCAAGATTTTAATATTTATAAGGCAACCTTATACATGATTTTGGCTACAATTTTCAGGTTATTGTCTCGATGTAGATCATTTTCCAAGTCGATTTTTATTCCAAGCAGGAATTTTTCTAACATATCCTCAACTGTCATATGTCCTTCCCTTGCCCTCCATCACTATCTCCAATACAATTTTTATAGAGAAAGTACTACTCGTAAATAAGTATAACACATCATTGAAAAGATAATGTTGCAGAGAATTCAGTAATATTAGCGTTCGTTGCTTTTGATCTTAGCGCCCTTTATCGGGACGCAAAACTATTACGAATTACAAAGTGTAACACTACATTTGCTAATTTTATTTGTAATCAATATATAACATAATTGAATTGAATAAGATAAGATTGTTGTTGTTAAAGTTAAGATTAAATTAAGTTTAATCGCAATAAACTAAAAAAATATTTTTGCAAATTATTAAATTGGTAATAAATTCGTTTTCAAATTATGTATCCTACTTTGGAAGACATAACACTTTTGTTCCTTTAAGAAAGCGTTAAAATCAAAAGTTATGCAACGGACTGATGTATGGCTGAATTCCCTATAAAATTACCTTTTCAATGATGTATCATAGTACATTCCGTATTTAAATTGTATTGATCATAGTGTCGGAGGGGAGGGGAGGGACGAATGACAGTTGAAGACATTTTAGAAACATTTCTCTTTAGAATAAAAATTGACCTCTTTTTGAGTTTTTTCCGCAAAAGCTTTGTTATCGATATATTCGATTTCTTTCGTTTTCGGTGCCGCATCCTGTATTATTATCAGCAACTGATTATGCTAACATAGCCAAGCGTTACGAAGAGTAATGAAATGTAATTTTAGCGATGATATGTTTAAACCTTATTACAGGAACTAATAATGAATTTCACCAGTATATGCGCTGTTTTTCAAGATTAGGAACCATAATCAGCAACATTTCTTCTTCTTGTGGCTTCCTGATCATTTTGATCATTATTTTTTATCCACTTTCCATTCTCATGTCTTATTAGACCTTTTGAATGATTTGTTCAGTTTTTATAAAAAGTAGCTGGTGTTATGATCATCTGTCAACCCTTTAAAATATGTATTTATCGCGTCATTTTTAATTTTATCGAATTTTGTCTTTAAGTTACTAACCGCGGTAAAGAAAACTCTGTGTTGTAAAAATGAAGTAACGTTTAAATATACGAGGATGTGTTGATTCATTCGCGGTCTAACAAAGAAAACAATAATTTAGAAGAATAAATTTGTTTGTATTTTCTACGTGATCTCCTTCTAGTTTATTTCACTTGGTCCATAGATGTTCCAAACTCTTTATCCCATCCCTGTAGGTAGATTCTGGCAACTCTTCAAAATAACTGTTTATCGCTTCAATCACTTAAGCATATTTCTTTCCCGCATGAAATTTCTTCAAGTCCGTCGGCCAAATCAGGTGAGTAGGGTGCGTGAGGTACCAGTTCAAAACCCAGCTCATTAATTTTAGTCATCGCGATAATCGACTTGTGGCATGGTATATTATCCTGATGAATTTCTTTTTGGCCAACCCGGCTCTTTTTTCTTTTTTCAAAGTAGTCAACCAAAAGAATTCCTTTTGCGTCCCAGAAAACCGTCGCCATCACCTTTCCGGCTGAAAGAACTGTTTTCGCCTTTTTCGGAGCCGGCTTACCCTTTGGTGTCCATTGTTTTTGGATTGACGTTTGGTCTCTGGTATATAATGGTGTGTCCAAGTTTCATCCACTGTTATGAACCGGACTACTGTTGGACTGCGCTGAAACAACTCCAAACATAGATCAGATGTGATTTTTCGGATGATCTTTTGTTCAGGGGTAAGCAGTCGCGGCACCCATCCAGCCGATAACTTTCTCATGCCCATAACTTCATGAAGGATATGATGTACCCGCTCTTTTGAAATCCCCACAATCTCGGTTATGTCATCCAACTTTAATCTACAATCTTACAATACTGTTCTGTGGACTTTCGGCTTTCCTGGACGTGGTGCATCTTTAATGCGTGTACGCCCAGCATTAAACTCCGTCATCTACTTTTTAACCATGCTGAATGATGGAGAAGATTCACCTAACGTAGAATCTATTTTATCGTCAGTGAAAATTTTACTTATCTAAAATGACATGGCATCTCTTCAATCAGGTGATTTGTTCCAAATATTGGTAATTTACTTTTAAATGGTTTTAAGTTTTAACAGTAAATTATAGGGATAAAGATGAGACAAAAAATGTAGAATACTGTTTTTAATGTAATTCTCTACATAAATATTTTGAATTAATCAAATATTTTTGTTTGGTCAATTGACTGGTTTTTAAGTACATTTAAATACACTTGATGTAATTTTCATATATTTTCAACGTCAATGCGAAAAGTTATTATTTTTAGATTTACTTATTTGTATTGTAGCTGAATAAATTAAAAATATTTTTATTACTAAGATAAAATGCAAATCAAAATATTTTATGGTAAGAACAAAATACCTTTGGTAAATGAAAATAACGATAAAATTACCACAGTTTCTGGGCTCTTTTATGTATTTACCAAAGTATATTTTTGTAACGCATTTTTACTAATATTATTATTACATAACGTTTAGTACAAAGGATCCCTACATTAATGAGTTTTTTGTATTTGCCTAACATTAGTAATTGATAAACTGGAAAAAATCTTCTTTCATTAATTTTTTCTGTGGATAAAATTTAATGACACATTTTAATAAATACTGCAGTGGACTATACATGTGCCATACATATCTGGTCCACTGTTCATTAGTTTTAAAAAATAATTTTAAATAATTTCAGTGACCAATAATCATGGCTGAGATCTCAAGATGATAGCCAATAATTAATATTTAAATTACCCTGCATAATTTTAATTAAAAATAATAACTTTTCACAGGCTGGTTATTAAAAGGTCTCCGATTCGAATTCCGACCGGGACGAAAGTTTTAATAGCTTTTCTCTTACGTTTTTCATTATTTTTCTTACCTCTGATTCCATGATTAAAGCTGCATAAACAGAAAATATAAATATATTAGATATAAAAATTATAGTATAAAAAGTAGTTAAAAAAATGGTGCAAAGAATGGCACATTGTGTAAAGTTCGTTGTGATTGATTACATCTTACAACATTTATAATGCGAGATATAATAAAATTGGCAACTTGTCAGTTTCACCACGAACCGCAGAGTAAACGAAAAAGGACCGGTTAACCACTCCACCAGTTCTAAATTTTTTATTATTAATAACAATATCTTTAATCAAATTTCTGGTACCTTTATGGGTGGAGTTATCTCTCCTATCTTATCACAATTGGTAATGGATGATGTTTTAGATTTTTGTATACAAAAATTAAAAAAATACGTGGATGACGTTTGTGCAGTTCTTAAAGATTGTGTAAATACAATTTTAAATATATTTAATAACTACAATGATCACCTAAAATTTACAAAAGAAAAAGAGATTGATAATAGAGTACCTTTTTTGGACACTATACTTATCAGAACTCAGAAGAATACTATTTGGTTGGATTGGTACATGAAACCTACCAGTAGCCAACAATTCAGTAATTATTACTCTGAGCATAACAAAAAAATAAAAATTAATCTTATTTTAGCTCAAAAGGAAAGAAAATCTTATCCACGCGTTCTTTTAAATAAATTGATTTTTAATAATAGCAACAACTTTGAAACTAAAATTGAGAGAACTCAACATATTGTACACAGAAATTAATTGTCAGCTAACTACAATATAAATCAACAAGAAAATGAGATTCATAACCAACCGTTCCTTTGGAAATATATTCCTTATATTAAAAAAATATCTTCACAACTTGTAAATGTTTTTAAGGATGAGACACATATTAAAATAACCCAATATATACTGAAACCATCAATAATATACATAGCAAACTAAAAGACAAAGATGAAATTTTAAAGAAATTTGGTGTAATCTATAGTATTCCTTGTCAAAATTGTGATAAATGTTATCATATCATATAAATGTCAAACTTCTAGAGTCCTAATAGAAAATAATTATTCAAAAAGTCTTTGTTTAGAATTTTTTAAAACCACTTTCGACCAGAATGCCGTAAATCAAAAAGAGATACACAACATCTTATTCACAATTATTCTTATTTGCTCTCTGTTAGTCGATAGAACACCATTAAACATTGGGTTGTAAATTAATTCTTTCATACTTTTTTGTATTTATATTTCAAAATTATATTTTCTAAAAATAATATAGGTACAATTCAAATTATTTTTATTTAAAAAAAATAAGTAGCTAATATAATGAAATATTTAACTCGCTATAATTTTTAATTGTTTACATTGAAACTGTAATTGCCATCAAAATTGATTATATTTTTATACAGGGTGTTAAAAAAAGTTCGAATATTTGAACATGGTATAGTATGGACTAATATAAGTGAGAAAGTCCTAATAAACATGGGTCCGCAAATTTACGGTTTTGGAGATACAGAGAGTTATTTATTTTTGAAGCATTTAGAAGAATAATGTAGGAGTTTTAGAGAGTTCGAATATCCTTCCGGTAGAGATATATGCTTGTTTGGAAATTGGAGAAGGGCATTTTGAACATTTTATTGAACATTCTTTCTTTTATTTACAAGTTTCTATCGTTTGTTTGTAAATTATAAAAATAATGGGTAAACGCAAAATGTTTCAAAAATAAATAACTCTCTGTATCTCCGAAACCGTCCATTTGCAGAGCCATGTTTATTAAGACTTTTTGACATATTTTGGTCCATACTATACTCTGTTCAAATATTCGAACTTTTTTTCAACACCCTGTATAATTTCTTTTTTTATCTTTGATAATGGAAATAAAATCTCTGAAAGCTCGGCGTAGCATATAATAATTTTTCTTTCTTCGCCCAAATTAATTTGACGACAACTTCAATATAAAATATATATATATATACATTTAATTAAAAATAAAATCTTACCGACAGTAACAATAGTTAAGATTTTAAAAAACACATGCCTATATACAAAAAAAGTACCTAAACTTATCTAAATAAAAATTATTTTAATTACTTGGTGCATAAAACAGAAAATTTGACAAAGGAAAATCAAGGCATTAAATTAGAATTAGAATTATTCAGATTCGTGGATTTATAAAGTCTTTTCTTTATTTTTTTTTGCTTGCCTTTTAATGGAACCACTGTTGCTACTTTTCATTTTAGAATATGTTTCTTTTAAAAAATTATGTAGAACTTTATTAATTTGGAAAATATTTGGATTAGAAGAATAAAAGAAAGCATTAAATTTTGAAAGATTCACATGAATTCAACATACGGCATAGAATATTTTTTGGCTATACCACATCTTCGTATTTTATAAACTCTAGTAATTTTTTTTTATATTCTTTCCTTAGTCCTAAAGCTTGAATTTTTCTAAACCATGACTGGCATAAATTAAAACCAGAACCTTATAATTTTCTTTGAGGCTATAATGTAGAACAAGCACTAGATATGGCTTTTTCAAAATCTATGACTTCTTCATCAAGAGACAAAATTAGTTGGTAATCTCGACATCAAAAATAATATTTTGTATGTTACGCTTTGTTTATCTGGTAATAAAGCAAATACAAATAGTATAACAAAACGAAACGTAAATGAACAGAAGACAATGAATTTATCAGTTACAACATCTTCGTTTTTGTTTAATTCGGCACAAATTAAATTGAGATTAAAAATGAAAGCTACTAAAGACATTTCTCTAAAACCTTCCAAACTTTTGCATTCTGAATTAAGTATAGGTGATGTTGAAACTTTAACTTTTTCTAATGACCGCTTTATTCGGAATAATGGGTCGCAATCGAATTTTCCAAAATTACCAACAAATTTTGACGAAATTCATGATGCTCTTAGTCAAATGACTATTAAAACGAATAGATGTGACAGTTGCCCACGTCATTTTTTCCAAGTTTTTGCAAATATGGGCTGGCAAACAATATTTACGTACCTTTGGTATTTATTTTACTACCAAGAAAGTCTTCTAATATATATTCCAATGCTTTCCGACTTTTACAGTCAGAATGTTAAAAAATAAGTCAACCCAAGGGTTGAGAAGTTTTCTGGCTCTGTACTGGAAAGATACCTAACACATGACTCGCAATTTCCACCAATTGCTTGGACTAATTTTTCTTCCTCACTTTTACTACCAATGGTTGTGAAGCCTGTCATTCGAAATTTAACTCTAAGTTTTAACAATTAAATCCCAATATATTTTTATTCGTTAAGGCTTTGTTGGAGGTACAGATTGATATTTATATCAAAGTGAGGAGTAAGGAGCAGAAGAGCAAAATTATCCTAGAAAAGGAGGAGTATATTCGAAACCAAATGCTTCTATTTCAACATGGGCATATCAGCAGATTAGATTTTGTCACCAATTTGTCACAAAAATATCAACCAGTGTCAATTTAGCCTAATATTTTTTCATATTTTCAAATCCTGAGCTGTCTCGATTTGTATGTATAAATGTATATATTTTTTGAACATGTATATATTATTATTATGTAGTTTAGTTTATTTATATCACTCAAAAAATTGATAAAGGCTCCTATAACGAGTGATTTTTTTTACATATATTTAGTTTCCAAATTGATAAATGCTCAGATAACGAGCTATTTTTTACTTAAATGTTCAGCCCCAAAATTAACTTAGGTATTTTAAAAAATTTTTGTCTAGTCAATTTTATGCGATACATTTATAAACACGTTAATACAAATGAAAATTATTGTTTCATAATAAAAAAAAAATAAAAGTAAATTTTTATTATTTTTATAATAGTCTAGAAAATAAATCAGGTTTACTTTTATTATACTAATATTTATTCATTAAACCATGTGATTTTTTTAATATGTTAAACTCAAATATCCTTGACGTGACTGGCAAAAACCTTTCAATTGTCAACAATAAAAATGTTCTTAATTTAATTGCTATAAATCAAGATAATTGTTATAATAAATATGAATATGACTAAATTTATTATAAAGTAAGTAGTAACAACAGTATTACAACACATTTTGTAATGTTAAATTAACTAATTTATAAAAAGAAAATTATTTTTTTTTGTGGTCAAAAATGGTTTATATAAAATTTTGTAATTTTTCTTCAAGTCAATTGCAATTAAAGGTTGTTTTATATCTAACTCTAAAAACAGTATATGTATATTTATTTTGAATTTTCTTTTTTTTGTAGCAACATTGTTTTATATTTTTAAATTTAAAATGTAATAATTAGAATTTCGATATTATACTCTTCGTTAATCATTTTCTCTTATATATAAAGTTGAATATCAATACGTTGCTGTCTGTTTTCATATGAAATAGGTCAAAATGTTTTAGTTACTGCTCAACCGGATGTATGGATAGTTAACATAAAACTGAATGTCTATGTTTATTACATAAGCTATATATAATAATAAAAGTGAGGAGTGGTTAAAAATCAGATGGGATTTCAAATTTTTGATCACTCTGTATCAAAAAATTTTTAATACCATAGCACAGAACTTAAAAAGTTAGGATAGGATCATGTAAGCCGTTTTTATTGATTTTCAACGTTTTGGTGCTACATACATCTAAATTCAAAAAAATGTAATTTTCAGGTGGCTGAAGATCCTTTATTAAACATAATAGACATCAAGTATGATACATCACTGAAATTAGTTCGGCAAGAGGTTTATAAAAAAGTAAAAATATACGGGGTGTTTCATTTAAAAAAACAAATATCAATCAATTCCATTTGCAAAATTTTTGATATCAATAATAATAAGAGAGTTATTGCACTTTGTCGTAAGATTGGTACACCCTGTAAATATATATATATATATATATATATATATATACACACATTATTTTTATTATTTATAAACAAACGATAGAAACTTATAAACAAAATCAAATGAAAGAAAGTTAGATAAGATGTTCAAAATGCCCTCCTCCCATTTCCAAACAATCAGGACTTCTCCACCGGAAGGATATTCGAAATAATAACAAAAAACAGTGTCTAATAAGCCAAGTAGGTTTTGGAACCGGTAATAGTGGATATTATTTTATTGTTTGTCCATTGAATTTCCTCGAAATCATTGAGTTTTCATTTCTTAAAAACGATTAATTTGGGGATGATTCATTAAGAGTAGTTTTTCCGAGAAAAAAGTTCAGGATATAAATCGGTCTTATGACTCTTATGTCAATAAAATTTCAAGGCATACTTGATGCTCTAGCCTTCCATTATGTCGATTTCAAAGCCTACTTGCCTTATTAGACACTTTTTTGTTATTATTTGCAAGTTGCATGGTCACTTTTAAGTTGAAATTACTCAAAAACTATTTAACTTCTGGAAACGTATCAAAAGTATTTTTTTTTGTTAGTCTACAAATAACCCTTCGCTAGTTTTAAACCTAAAAAAGTAAAAATTCAAAAATAATATATTTTTGTAACTTAAGTTATGGGTAATTATCTGTGTTTTCATTTTTATAAATGTATTTTATTCTTACTAATTTTGAATACAAATTTTCTTAAAGGTATTTTTCGCGATATATCTAAAAATTCGAAGAAAAAAAAAGGACAAGGCATTGTTAAATATAAGCGGATATGTTGAATGGAAAATTTTTTCATTAGTATGTGATATAAAATGTATAAACCATATTGTTGTATTAACAATAAGCATAAATACATAAATGAAATAAATTAAAAGGCAATACAATTGACTTCAATTAAGATTTGTTAAATCGTTTCAACAATAATTAGAGATCAACATATAAATTAAATGAATAATAATATAAAACTTTTACATAACAAAACAGTTACATTATTTTATATTTGTCCAAATTTTCGTAAATTGTTTTACATAACTTATTAAACTCATTCTAGTGTTTATAAATAATTATCAGGAGATGTTTAACCAACGTTCAAACGTTTTCTATATTTTTTTAATATAAATATTCTTTGTAAGAAGAATAATATAAGATGGCAATTTAAGAGACTAACTTGCTAACAGTCCATAAAATTTGATTGAAATAGTATAAAAAATACGTCAGATACTCTGAGATTATAAGAAATAAACTTAAGGTAAATTGAATTAATTTTAACATAAGGTACTGTGAACACTTACGAGCTTATAGATTAAAACCACCAGATAAGTCACATAAAGCAAAATACCTCATTGACACTAAATACAAACCTATACTTAAAAACACAATTGAAATAACAGTGGAGGTACTTGAATGACAAGAAAGAAGAACTTGATTTTTTTTCTAACCTCAGTATATTGTATTGATCAAATAAACCTGGGAAGATCAATTATTTTATATTACCTTTTAGACATAATACCTAATAATAACCAAAATTTTTTTTAGAAAAGAAGATTATTGTATATATTGCTTAATGGTGGTTGGTTGAAATGTTTATGATGTGGAGTTGTTTACGCTTGTCAGCATCTTGCTTGTCTTCAAAAATGTCACAGTAGTGAAGAAACCTTTCAGACAAATAATTTAAAAAACCTTGTAATACGGTGGAAATTCAGTTCAGTACAATTTATCTTTTCATATTATCTCGCTAGAGACTGACTCAAAAATTATTTCAACATACATGAATTTTTGTCAAATTTTGACTTTATGAAGAATAGGAGGATATATTAATTTAGGTCTTAAAAGATCTTAGAAGTGCCTCTTGAAGGCGCTAGTCCTTTCAATTCACCAACTACACAATATTTTAAAGTCGTTGATAATTTTGCCAAAAAAGTCCAGGAAAAATTTTATTCGGCTCATTTTCAAAAATAGAGAAAATTGTGGATGAAGTTTCTTTTTCTGTTTTAATATTAAAAAGAAAGAATTTAATCTAATAGATCTATTATAAATTGTATCGTCTGTGGATTAAGGTAGGCTATAAGCAATAATGTTTTCGTAAAACCTCTTGTATCATAAATCAAGACTGCCTTATTGTCTTTTGTAATTTAGTTAAAAATATAATCAATATCATTGATTTAGAAGAATCTGAATGAAATGGCACTAAAGTTGTAACGAGTATCGAATATCGGAAAGGTGATGAAATTAATTAGTGCTAAAACTGTCTATTCCCCGGAATACAGGGTTTTTACCTCATGATATATGTAGAGTGAAAAAGTGTTACCTAGCTTATTATTTAAGGGTTATAAGATTTCACAAGTGTAAAATTGTCAGACCAATACGGCTTGTGCTATTTGGAACAAATTAACATCGTAATCAGTTAAAGCAAAATATAACTTAGGAATTAAACAAAGACATATTATCAAAATCGATTACAGACCGGTCAAAACTGCATTAATATACCTCATAAATGCACTTTTAATATGTCTCAACAGAGAACTGCCATATTTACAAGATAATTTATCATATTTAATATCATGTCATATCATATATTCAAAGTTATTAGTTCATGTTATTAGTCTTTATTTTCTCTGAAAAAACTTTGAATTCAAAATTATATAATTTTAAAAACAACCAAAATTATATGTGCCTAAATTAAAATGACTGTTTATTTTATTGCAATTCATTTCTGATTCGGATTAGAGTAGAACATGCCACATCTCGCCTTATTGTATGTAACTAATATTTTATTTTATTAATAATGATTATTATCATTTTATTATTTTTATTATTAATAAATATATTGTTTATTCTATATTTTTATTCGTGTTGTGTCTTCATACATACATTATGGTTTAACAAATGGCCCTCACGACGAGGCTCAATCAGTCAGTCAATCAAATAGGCTAATACACAAATACTACCAAATTATCAGATTCACCAGTTCCCTAAAATATATAAACTGTTTTGCATTAGCAATTATTAAGAGCCAACATCATTACGTGACTTTTTCTGACTAACATTTGTCTCATTATAGACCACATAGTCCATATAGACCTACAAACCTACAAACTATAAACACGTTTCCTTTCTTCCGATTTGATTACATGAAATAAAGAGAGAAACTAATACAATTTCAACAAAACTGCTTTGGCAACATAACTTTTCTACTAGACTACTGCACAGGCCCGGTTCTAATAGAAAATATATCAATTTTTTTTTGGCGCACATACAAATTCATTGGGTACAAAATATGTTGGCAGTGGATTAAAATTATGGAGAAGTGGTACCCTAAAAATAAAAAAAATATTGTTCATTACAAAACTTTTCCTTTGGTGTAAAAATCCGCATCTCGCAGTTTTTGAATCATCTCATTATCTCAACCCGTTTTCTTAACTTCTTCTAGTTATGTTGTATATCCCTTGGAAAGAAAAATAAATTTGTAAATATTGGAATTGTTATATGTTTCTTTAACTTGTTATCGTTTTGCGTTTATGGGTTTAAATATAAAACAATTAACAAAAGACAATCCATTATAAAATCCAGCTGTCTAGTAGACTGGAGAATGGATTACCTTGATTCTATTGATGGCAGGAACATTTATTTTTTAGGTGAAACCTGATTCGATACTTAGTAACTCGTAAAAAAAATGTTGGACTGATGGAAATTCAAAATGTAAAGTAGAGACTCCTTCATCTCAAGGAAATAGAATATCTATTTTACATTGTGGTGGAGAATTAGGATGGAGAGAAGGATTTCTCTTGTTGTTTATCAAAGGATGTACGGGATAGAAATTTAGACTACCAATAGGATATAGAAAGTACTGTTTGAGAGTAAATTAATATCAAAATAAAAAAATAATAGTGTAATAGTTTTAGAGAACACCCCGTATCATTTTCGATAGGTACAAAAAAAACAAATAGTAATTCTACTAATCCGTAATACAATAATATCTTATGGAGAATGCTATACTTTTTAAACAAAGTTAGGCAAAAAAAATAATTTAGAAGAACTTTTACAGTAAATTGTTTTAAACCTGAATTTTTTATCGACAGCATGGAAATAAATCATGGATTTAAAATTTTACGCTTACCACAGTTAAAAAATATTTGTCGATAAAACAATTCTTCTGCTAAGTCCAGTTCTTGTGTAATCAATTTAATAAGAAATGCATTTAACCCGATAACCAGTGACAATTTGAAAAACTGTATCCGACTTGTAAAAAAAATAGATGACATTTAACACTATTATTGAAAAAATTCTAATACACTTGGAGGATATTGACGATAGTTTTATTCCAGAACATAAACATAGTGAGTGTGAAAGAAATGTAGGAGAGTCTAGACGTTCATTATAATTCATTTACATTTCCAAAAATTAAAACGAGTGATAATCATAATACTTTTTAATTAATAATAATTAATTATGTTAGTTTGAATATATTTTTTTGGCTATATGTATTTAATATTAATCTTTTTGAAGTTTATACTTTCATAGTGATAGTGATCTTATTGACTTTTTTATAACATAAATTAATTAGGACTGTGTAGGTCAGAGTTTGCCTATAAAATCATTACTAATGTTTTAATAAAACGTTTGGATATTTTTGCATATTAATATGAAGCTAATATAACTTCCCAGCATTTAATATTTATTCCAATAAAATTTAGACAAAATGGGTTTGTGTAACATTTAAACAAATAACACTCGACCTAAGCCGATTTTGAATAACATATCTTGTTGCCAGATCTTTGCCCGTTCTAGATTTTCTTGCGACACACTGTAAGGCAATATAGACTTTTTACAATATTTAGAACAATATACTTTTTTCAGATTTTATGCAATGTTAAATCCAATAATTATCATTAAGTATTTAAGTCTTTTACGTTATAGGTATTACAAAGTAAACTATCTTCCATATTTCGTAAGCTATTGATCGATTTCTACTCCGATTTTAAATATATTTATACTTTTCAAATATGAGTCAACATTAAAATGGAGAATGTGCATGAAGACACGTACCTATCTATAAGATATTTCACAAATGTTTATACCTCAGTTTACTTTAATATATGTTACGTCACTCGTGAAAAATCACTGAAAACTGAACCAAATCGCCCTTGTTGTGCCCTCAGAGCAGACGTTCTTAAATGACATGCGCCTGAAATCTGCCCACCTGTTTGTCACTACAAAAGATAAACGAGGGTTAAAAAAAGCACCGCAAATCAAATAATACGGCTTGAAGAAAACATAATTGCAATTAGTTGACTTATTGTGAAATCTTAGGCTTCATGAAAATTTCAAACACTTCGTCTTTTTTAAATAAAAGCCGTACTTTAAATCTCGTTTTTTACATGCCAGAATTTTGAAAACACTGAACTGTATTGAAAATGATAATTGTTGTAATTATAGTAGTGTCAAATTAATAAAACATTATAATGCGTGCAACTAAGCATTACATCATTCGATCATATTTTTTTATATTTTTTTTTGCCAATTTGAGATTTAGACGGTACATGCCGATAATATTTTAAGTGAAAAGGGTGTTATCTGGAATTAATTTTTCAGCTGCCCCTCCACTAGGGTGGCCAGGCGTCCCGATTAATCGGAATTGTCGTCAGTTTTAAATCTCCTGTCCCAGTGTCCAGAACAAATCTTTAATGACGTCCGAAGTAACAGGTTTTAAAATTATCTCTTTTTAAACATTTTGTCCATGCCGTTCTTTTTCCAATTAATAAATAATGTTAAAATTTGTTGATTTTATTTTCTTAGGTCATATAAATTAAAAATAAAATAGAAACTACATAGAAGCCCAAGTAAGCCAAAATTTCGGGGGCGAAAAGACAGTGATCTAATATAGTTGACTTTTTTTGGTTGAGGAGTTCCGGTTTGACTTGCAAGAAACCCTACCTTTCACTCTAACTTCTAGAAAAAGTCTTTAATTATATGAAAACAATAATATTTTGTTATAACTTATTATTCTGTATAATTAATTTTCAGTAACTCCTACTAGATTTCAAATCAAAAGAAAAACTATGTTGACCACATGGGATTTTTGAATACTTATCAGTCGATTTAGAAAAAAAAAATTAAAAAAAAGTCAACGAAATAGTCTGTTCCGTTTTAATATATTATTATTAATATTTAAAAAATTATCAAATAGATAAATTGAAAGAATTCAAAATAGATGTTTGCAACTCATTCTGGGTGAGATACCGCTTAAACGTCTTCATTTTATTTATGATACCATAGAAGAAAACGGATTTAACGATAACATAGTCATATTAAAATTAATACTTTACAAAATCCTAAACATTTGTTAAGTCTAATCTTACAGGCTTGCAAAAAGATTTTTATAAATTCTTTTAGATATATGCCTATGTAGTTAGAAATTGCCAGTGCTTAATCTTTATTTTTAAACTAAAAATGGATTTAGGCTTTTTTTAATTCATTTAGAATTTTTTACTTAGACAAGATTCGTGGATTGATCAAATCTTGGTCATTGTTTGCCCGTGTACTTTTTAAAAGACTTAATTATGTTGGTTGTTACTGTATTCATTTAACATAGACATTGATAAATTATCATTCCGGAATTCGATATCTCTGTTAGAGATAATAAAAAATTATAAATGCTCCATATTTTAAAATTAATTTGAAATATACATAATGTGTTATAAGTCAGTCAATATCAAAATTTTGGGCCAAATTATACATATATAAATTTCCTCAACGCCAAAAAGGAATTACTTCGGTTCATCCATCCTGCAAAAGCATATTAATTTAAGACATGTCCATAATTTACATATTTTTATAATTTTTAGGGGAACGTCTACCTCCAAACTATGGACCATACTGTATATTATTATTAATTAATATATTATTAATAATATACATTATTATTATTTATATTGATTTCCATTCTTGTTTCATTAAAATTAGACCTGAAGACGACTTTATAAAAGTCGAAACTAGTTGTGTTTCAATATTAATAAAAACTGTTGTGGTATGATTTCGAGTTTCCTTTGATCATTATTTATTTTAAATCCCACGTATGAATGTAAATGAAATTAGTTCAAGAATATATTTTAAAAATTTGGGCACCGCTTATGTTATTCTCTTCATTCACATTCCGTTGATTAATTTCTGTTTCTATGAAAATGCACAAGCGATGATGTAATAAATATTTATTATTTGGAATAAGTCCTAGCGAGTCACACCCTAATAAATTTCGAGTGAAATCAAATTTAAAAGTCAAGGATATCTAAAAACAGGTTAGGTTATTTTAGATCAATAATTGCAGGCATGTGACCAGCTGGCGAGACTCATTCCGATTGGCCGATAAAACGGGTGTGTATCAAATAGCAGACAACGTTGGCATTCTTTTCTGTTTCAAATACGTAAACTGTTTTGCTTTGGTTATTTTTAAATGGAGTTGGCGTACCGAATTTTTTCAAAATGTTACATCAATTATTTGCAGATGAAGATATGTGTAAGATAGGTTAGTTGAAAATATATAGATTTTTTAATCATTACGTTTTTCATTCATTGGACACCATCACCATTATTCATATTCCAAATAGTTTAAGTCAATGATAGTATTTCTTAAAAAACCATGTTATATACTTTAAGAGGACAAGTCAACTTACACTAATAAGCTCGGTTGATTTTTACACGAAAAATTCTGATTTGCATTATGCATTTTTTTGTTATGCGGATAAAAGATATTTACTTGCTCATTTGAACTACACAATTTTATTAGACCTGTATAAATATGTTGTAACATTTCCACATGTTTCCAAAAAAATGTCATGATTCGAAACATTTCTTTAGCAACCCAAGGTAGATACGTATTAAATATGTAATATGCTGAAAAACAAAATAAAGCACTCATCTGATGATATAAGAAACTCTATAAAAAATTAAATGGAAGAACATTATAAAGAAGTAGATTATGCATGCAAAATGAAAAATCACCATTTTTTGTACACAAATGTGTTTACAGTAGATTAAGGGGAGGCAAATATTTTTTTCCAAGAGTGGGTCGATAAAGAATCTTCTTTTAGAACAATATACTTGAATTTTCAAAATGTTGACGTAAAAAAGGAGTTGCAACCCCAGTCATATTACATAGGAGCTTCACCTATTTTGACAATTTTAGAACTAATGTGACAAAACATTTTCGATATGAATCAAAGTTATGTTTTTTAAATGGAATACGCCGTATGAAATATCTGATACAGAGTGATAAAAAGTAAGAAGGAATTTCAAATTTTTAGCATAGAACTTGAAAAATTAGGACTGAGACATGTAAGCCGTTTTTATTGATTTTCAACGGTTTGGCTGCTACAGGCAGCTGAATTAAAAAAATGTGATTTTCAGGTGGCTGTAGAACCTTTATTAAACATAATAGACATCAAGTATGAGACATCGTTCAAATCAGCTCGGCAAGGGGTTTATAAATCAGTAAAAACATAAGGGGTATTCCATATAAAAAAACATAACTTTGATTAGTATCGGAAATATGGAACACCCTACATAACTAAATAATTATAAATTGTGTAAGTTAAATCTTTAAATCATTTCCTTATTTTTTATGCACTTTTTTTCACTTATTAATATATATTTTTAATTGTAATAGTTTTATAAAAATGAATAATATAATAGCTACGTAATAATTAAAATTTTCTGACCTAATTTGTTTCATTCTTCTAAGGTACTGTCGTCTCCAACACATAATTTCTTCAGAATCAATTAGTATTGGGGTCCATTTTTTCATATTTAAAGTTTAATTCATGTAATACTTTTGACGTTTATCTTAGCTTATTGTGGGTAAATCGGCATGGTCGGTTATAACTTGTAAAATTTTATCTAACGTTGGTATTTGCTTGTTGAGAAAAAATGAGTAAACAAGCTTATGGATTGCATTTTTAAAAAATTCATCGCGACGACTCTTAATAATTTTATAATGCCTGGTTTTATATATCCTAGATTTCCCATATTTCTTTGCTGTAGTTGACATTTCAACTCTGGTGTCAGCAGTATTTGAATGATTATATTGTTTAAAATAGTTGTAGGTATTCAATATAACCCTCTTTTTATTGAATGACAAATGATCTATTTTTTATTTCTTAACTGGTGAATGCAAGTTATTTTCATTTTCAGTCACTACTATTTTTCGCGTTAATAGAAAACTAAATAACTGAATTTCTACAAACATGAATTTAGTTTAAATAAAATATCAATTACTTATGGGCGCTGTTGCCATTAAAATATAATTATCACTTTCTATTAGGGTTACGGCTATGACCGGCCTTAATCCTCTTAGGTATTCTGCTATAAAAATGAAAGATAGTAAAATAATTCTATAATCCGAGAAATATGTTAAATTTTATACTAAAGTCGCCGAAAATAATATAAAATCAGTAACAAATATGGAAGATTTACCGTATATACCGTACCATGATTTGCATACCAAATTAGATATTATCACAAAACATTTCTGAGAATTTTCTCTCTTAATGTTGAAATGAATTATAACTAAGGTAGACAACGATAATGAGGTCAACTCCACCTCGACATCTGGGGCACAGGATTAGTGGATTACCTTCACAATATTAAGAAAAAAATTATCAAGAAAACATTAATGAGTCCTAAGAACAAATAACATTTTAATACATTCTTAAATATTAAGGTAAACGTAACAGATTTTAGAAATAAAAATCTAGATATTACATTTGATGTATACGTGTATAAGTCTTGATTTATAAAATATTTTTTTCTTTCTTCTTTTTAATGTAATTATATTTATCACCAGCATTTCAGGCAATAAAGTAAATTAAGTTTGTCTAACAATAAAATCCAATAGGGAAGATACTGAAAGAATGTATATATTATATATAACAAATATGGTAAACAACAAGTTCAATTCTATTTATAGAGTAGAAATATACATATTAGTAATGTACATGTATAATTAATGTTTTAGAATTTTAAAAATAATCCTGCACACAACAAAGATCATTGTGCGTAAAACATAACTTACAGGTAGGTATTTTCGAAGTAAGTGTATTTTCCGAGATCTATTAAAAACTTGGCAAATCGAACAAATGGCTATTGTATTAGATATTACGTTTATTTAAACATTTTTATAAAATAACTATATTATTCCAGTATTTCCAAAAAAAGTCTTCACTTTATCAGAGAAATATATCAAATCAAATAATAGAGAAGACCCAACCGAACATGGCAGGATAAAATGAACGAGAAATTGTTCATAAAAGATCTGTACATACATGTCAGGGTGAAATAAGCAATGTAATTTAGATTTCTTTACAATTCTATTCTCAATATTTTATGGAGTACTAATCTGTATGTTTGGCACAGTCGTCCTGAAATATATATTAAAAAACTGGAAGAAGCTTTACTTTGTCCATTTTGGTTTTGGCATCTTTTTAGGAGGCATCAAATCAACGTCTATCGATCCGTTACTAGTTAACAAAAAAAATATAACAACCCACTTTTAGTCTGTGATGCTTTTTACTAATATTTCCTCTATTGGTAGAGGTTAAAATATATGTAGATAAGAATATAGATAAGGTCATTAGTATTTGAAGATTTTTATTTGCCTATTGTTTCTTTCCACCAACGTAATACAACTTACGTAATATGAATATACTCTTATCAATGTTTATATATTAAAATCGTTGTTAGGAAATTACGTATATCTTATAACTATTTATAGGATGATCGTAAAACACTAAATAGTCACACACACAAGGTGAGCCGTGCTGAACGGGACAAAGCATAGTAATGGATAAACCGCTACTAGCTTAATTTTATTTACTAAACTATTCTTACAGTTATGTACTAAAATTACGTAGAATAAAAATAATGTAAAGTAATAATTCGTGTGACTAAATTCTGAAATTAATGTATTAAAAGTTGCAAATAACGAAATATTCATAAGCAAATTTTCATCCAAAGGAGCATCTACTTATTAAGTTCAAGAAAACTAATTTAAATAATGTTATTAATCCTAACAAACATTGAAAGAGTTATTTTATTATTTGTATTACTTTAGGGTCATAATCCAACATCTGTTCCTGAATAAATATAATTTTAATGGGTTGAACAGGCGATCTCTTGTGAGCTCGATTACCTTTCATATCAGTTAAGTGCAGTTGATGCAGATATATCGTTCACTCTTCCGGTGTATCTAATAAATATTTTTATCCTTCGAACATTTAAAAATGATTGCGATGAAAAAGGGCAGCACAATAATAAAATATTTTCTTTAAACACCTTATTTAACGGATATAGGTAATAAGAATTTTAGGTCCACAACTCATAAATTATTATTTTATTCTAGGAATAATCTATACTTATTTTCGATTTGTTATACAGGATGTGTCCACAAAAACGACACAGTGTTATTTTTTCGGTATGTCAAGAAGTAATGCGAAATGTTTCGACACGTCAACTTTAGTATGGAGGGGGAAGGTTTTGTATTATTTGGCGACATTTATGAGCAATACGTTCTCGCAGTACTTCCAAACTACAGGAGGAGTGGTATAAACCTTGGAATTGCGATGAACCCATAAAAAATCATTCAACGGATTTAAATCTGGGGATATTGCCAGCATTTCAATTACACTCCTTATTCTTCCGATCCAATGACCATGAAAATTTTGATCTAAAAATTAAGGAACCGCCAATGCATAGTGCAGTGGTAGTCTCAGAGGATGTTGTGTATGCATCTTTTTGGGATTAGGTTATGAAATATAATATATTTGCGATACTGATTTCAAATAAGTGTATTTTATTTGTTAATTAAAGATCTCAAGAGAGACTGTTTTTTCTACTTACGAAAAAAAAGGGAACACTTGAAAACCTTTATGTTGTTTATATTTTTTCTCTAAAAGATTTATGGTTCATCTTAAAAATATCATATTAAATTGATTCATTTTTGCCATTTCATTTTACAATTCCAACACACCTGATAGAAAATGTTTGGTTAACATCTATCCAATATCTATACTCGTGGCGATTAACAATGCAATAAAAAAAATTGCTTCATAAGAAAAACTATTATTGAAAATAAAATTGGCAATTTGCAATAGCTCTTTGATTCATGTTTCACAAAACTGTATTTGGGGGTCAAAATCATCCTCGTTCAGTTCTTGAGCAAGTTTAATTTTTTACCATGAAATTAGTGAGTTTTTAAAATACAACGAACCCTAATTCCACTTATTCCAGTTGATATCAATAATTTTCTGGTACTAGTTATTGGTACTAAAACCATTTGACCCAAAACCTCCACCTCCACCGCTTATTTCTAATCAGAAATCTAGGATTTTTTTTATTAGTAATCGAACCAGTTTCTTTAAATTTTGCAACAAATTCCACTACATACTTTCTGTTCACATGCTTGTGTTAATAATTATAAGTATAACAGGTTATAAATAATCTGCATAATTTAAGGAACTGCCATATTATAAATCATAAACAAGTAATTTAAGATTATCATAAAAAATCACTTTTTCAAACCTGTATTAATAATACCAAATAACATCATAGGAAAATCCGAATTTATTGCGTATATTTCTTAAAGTACATACCATTCTTATAAAAAAATTGATGAATAGCTTAAAGGGCGTTGTATGATCAGATTAGCACAAATATTATCTAAATAACAAATTGATAATTTTACAATATGAGGTTTTTTTCTGTGATGTCATAGTGCCTTGTGATTAAACTTTTGTAAACTCAAATAATTCTCTAAAATATTTGAACGTATCTGTCATTATCAAAATTTGGAAACAAGGCGCTGTGATTCCTTTAAATGATAAAAGGCCGTTTAAAATTTGACAGGAGTCTAGTAAAAGCTTTCGAGAAATAAATAATACATTCCATCTACATAGATGATAGACTGACTTTCGGTAAGAGAAATGTCATTGTCAGAGTCACCTAGATTTTTAAATTATTTCGTTTATTTTTGTGTATTACAGTAGAAAATACATTATTCTGTTGGGTATTACTTATTTATTACTGATTCAAGTTCATTGCTAAAATATTTCAAATCAACAAATAAACATTTGAGGTGTGTTGACTTGTTAAATAAGATAATAGTGTTTCACAACTAAAATTTGCAAAATTTAAGTTGAAACTGAAGTGGTCAAAATATTCCTATTAATCTTTTGCAATTTGTTATTATTTTCGAAAGCAGAGATTTTCATAAAGAATAACTTTTTTTCGTAAAACTTACAATAAAAATGTTTCCCATATGTTGCCAACTTTTTCAGACATATTGTATATAAAGGAATATTATATTATTTATTATTTAACATTTTGTTACGGTGGGCGCCACGTGAATGATTCCTGATGATGAAATTAAGTGATAGCTTTTTTAGACTAAACTTTTTAGTGATTTTGATTAGAAACTATGATAACATCATTTCTACGTATTATTGGTACTTTTGTTTAAATACAATAATTTCACCCGTTTTCGAAGAAAACGCAATTGAACCGTTCAGACTCACAGAAGGGGATTTCAAATATTATTTCATTTATGAAAAGTGAGCTTTTGACTGTCAGATAATTATTTCTGATAAATGTAAGTTCTTGCCAGTTAATTATTTTTGAAGTTATTAATTTATATTATTATTAATTTGATTAGTATAATAAAAAAATTTCGCCTTTTGAATTATTTTATTACGATTATTTCTGTAATTACGATAATTTCTGAGTAAAGTTGAATTATTTTTATTTTTAGTGACAAGTTTTTTTAGTTTATCAAATATTAAATAAATTATAGTCGGAATCTAAAACAAGTTAAAATTTCTAATATTTTTATTCGTATGAAAATTGCGTAATTGTTTATATTTAGAAAGTTTTGGCAAATCGTAGAACATTAAGATAAGAATACTTTATCTTTTATATTTATAATGGATAGATTCCACACTGTAAGGATAGAGACAATTATTTGACAAATATTATCTTCTACCTTTGAACTACTCATCATACTTAATAAATTATTTACATTGAAAAAACGTATACAGTTTAATGCAATATTATGAAACATTGAAAAACCACTTCATTTTTGAAATGCACTTTAGTCAGATACTTAAAATACTTTTAATAGTTAAAGACTATTTAGAAAATTATTGGAAACGTTTAGAAACGCACGCAGCGTAATTAGAATCGACTTTTATTAGATCAAATCCAATTGGTTTGATATGGAGGCGCGTCAAATTGGCGGAGTGAATAATAATATTAATAAGCACTTTTCGGAGAAACAAATATATACAGGGTGGCCAAACGGAAACGAAACATAGCCATTATCAGGAACTGCGTCAACGTTTTAAAAAAATGCAAAGACTCGTCGATTTTTAATCAAAGGGGGACACTTTTTTCCTGTATTTTCCACTTCGCTGCTTACACCTCTAAGCGAGGGTAACCACCCCAAAATATTTAAATGGCATTAGGGGTCATATAAGGCATCACTTTAAGCCCTTTCAATTCTCTTTATAACAGTCTTTAAATTTTAAAATTCCACATGTAGGTAGTTTAGACCATTCTAGATCTGCTTTTTCAAAACAAATGGGAAATTTTACCACATTCAGTTTAAAATCCTGACTTGTCCTTATGCGATTTATAAGTGTGTGGCCAATTAAAACAATTATTGAAAGGACGGCGGATTTGCGCTGAGTTAGAGTTTACCAGTAGCCAATATATACACAAATTTACCAGTAGATTTCATGTCTTCATGTTAATGGAGATTTCTTTTAAGTTCGTTGAATAAACACTACTTTATCGCATCTAAACGTTTTTCTATTGAATTATTCTCGTATATTTGTTTACAGAACAACATATAATATGGATTCATTGAAATGCATTGCTTAAAATGGCAAAAAAACGTTTGCTTAAATGTGGCCAGACGCTCCGAATCATAACTCAACTTTGCGTAAAGAATATAAAATAGGCAGAAAATGAAATTTTCAACAAATATTACGAAAGGGAACGAATATTTGATGCCCCAAAATTATGGCCCACACTAGTGATCTTAGAACTGACAAATCAGTCTTAGAACCAGATAGGTGTGAAACTCTCAATAATGATTTGTTTTTAGTATAATTTCAGTATAGCTTCATTTATTTAACTTAAATAAAGTATAGTAAGTACTCTATTTCATTAATTTGTTCCTATTTTAGATTATCGCTAGAAACTCATTTTAAGACGTACAACTTATTAAAAATAGTACGAAAATAAATTGCTCTAATATTTGTAGACCAAATGTAAAACACAGGTTTATTTTTTAAACGATTTCTTATTTTCGTATAAATAAAAGAGATTGAAAACCACAGGAGTCATAGCCAGATTGAATGTAAGGATTACTGTTTCCAGAGGACCGCTTTGAGATATTTCTTAATGTTTCGCCATATCTGATAAGCGATTTCTTTTTCTTCCTGGCATCTCTTCTTAATGTAAATACCAAAGAATCCCGATCTTTAGTTCTATCCTCATAATTCTCACACACAATCATTTATTTGATCTCCTACTCGTTAGCCTGGAGAGCAGGATACCTGTCATTACCTTTATTGCTCGTTCAGTGCTTTTCTCCCTCTGATCCTCCTCTTTTGCCTCCTCGCTCACTTGTGTTCTTGTCTTCTTCTTTAGAACGAACTGGAAAATCAGTGGTGTGAAATTGAAGTGGCCGGTGAAATGACCGTATTCCAAATCGAAGAAATAAAAGAGACATTTATTTGGAAATTAAGAGTAAATATTCTTATTTGTGAGCACAGATAGTTTCACCAGAAAATGGCTTTTTAATTACTTTTATATACCACAGCAGGCATATCCCTAGACTTATATATAACTAATAATTCTGGATTGTCGGTTATCGGTTATAAATACTGGGATAAACACAATCTAAGTTTTTATAATTAATATCGTTTAATAGAGATTTCAAACAGTTTGTATATAGCTAGCGAAAATGGTGAGACTTGTACATAAAATCTAAATGTATGTAATACATTTAAAAATGTCTCGCCATTTTTGCTTTATGAAATAGTTCACTTATAAGCTGTATCAACTTAATTCAAAATTTATCTTTTCTAAGTTAATTTTGCACATATAAATGAATTGAGTCTTTTTGAGCAAAAATTGCATTGTGTAAGTACGTTTATTTTTAACCTTTTCGGAAATTTCAATTTGCTCTACTATTTTAACTGTTTGGCAACTTTGTGTTGCTATGACGTATAAAAATTAAATAGCTTATTCATGATATGTAACGGTTTTATTTTTTTAAAGGGTTTTCTATATATTGAGTACTTACTCGTGGCAACTAAATTTCCGACGCACGTCATCGATGACACAAATTGTTTATCCATTCGGCCAGAAAAGTCATACTTGTTAATCTCTTTTCTTTTACAAGAAATAGTTGTACTACTGGACTGTTTCATGGATGTTGCCATTTCAATATTATTAATATGAAGTTTCTATTGCTGACAGTCATGTTAATGCAGATTAACGTCATATAAGTACGGAATTTTGTAATAATGTAACACCATGTAACTCTAATTATATTATGACGTTCATAGGAAATTTTGTTGATACGAATATATACGTATACCTACTACTCTCTACGCTGAGATAATTTCTTTCTGTTAGCAGATTATCACTCATATTTATGTTAAGTTTATACTTATTTTATTAATTTTGCTTAATATTAAGTAAAAAAAGATAGAATTTAAGGGCCCCCTTGAAATTTTATGAATATAGGAATCTTATCTCCTACAGATTATTATTTGAATTTTTCTAGCAAATGATCACCTGACAACAACAATCAATCGCTAATGTAACAGTTAGTCCTGCCAATGAATATCTTATTTCATTCTACAAATATGCCTCGTATAATAGTACAGACAAATTAAACTAGGGTATTTTTGTTGAAGAAATTAGTAATAAAATATTACCCTTATTTCATTCACCAAACATTTCTCAATAGTTGAAGGAAAGCCTAATTTTATTCTGTGTTATAAACAATCTAATGTATTAAAATAGTCAAAAAATGCTAGTGGCGTGGCAGGGTTGTTACTGTGCAACAAAGATAAACAAGTTGGATTCTGCCCATGTAAATACTTCGACTTCATGGTGCACCCTTTACAATTTTACTTGGTATATCGCTTAAGTTTCAGTAAAGATATAGTAGCTATTGTTTCGTCTACAACATATATTTATTAATTTTGATATTGATTTTATAAATGAAAACATTACATTTTAACCTATTTAAATTCTCCAAGAATATTTCTCCTTTATACTTAAGTACTCTTTATCTATATAATTATAACTTATTTTTAGCAAAATATAATTATCTACAATTAATAAAAATTAATGAGTATGTGCTTACAAATGCAAATGTTCATAAAAATGCTGATAAAGTCTGTTATTTTATCAATGATGTGACGCACCTCCTACCAACAACCAATTGAAGTAATTCTGCTGAACAGGCCTCCAATTCAAATCTTGATTAAATACCAGCCACATCAAAACAATTTCATTGTTACATTTATCAAACTACAATAAATATTTCACAAGTCTAAATGACTATATTTATTATTAATCCGAGTTGTAGTAATAAATATAAATGACAGCGAATTTTTGTAAATTATTTTGTTGAAAGGGAATGTAGAATATCTAGGTTAATATGTATCACAAAATACCACAAACAGGCTGTGGAGTTTAAAATATTAGTTTATTATGAAATGTGAGAAAGGTTCTTCATTAGGTTCAAATGGGGTAAAGTGGATTAACCAAAAGAAACTCAAAATCTTACCACACAAAATATATTAACAATCGATGTTAAATTTTAGTTTTGTCAGTATTATTTAAATTTTCTTATTATAATAGTGCATTTATTAGTAACACATGTAATGTAACATTTTAATCATTTACCTTTGTTTTTCACTTTATTACTTTAGGTAAGATTATAGTTGCTCATGTTAAAAATGTGCATTTTGTAGACCTGAAGGTTACTCTTGAGAGTCGAAACTAGTCGTCTTAATATGGATTGTTAATAAATTTTGTGAGATAAGGTTTTGAGTTTCTTTTGGTTATTATCAAATACGCAAAGTAGAAATTTAATTTAATACCGTTAATAGATTACTTACTTTACGTAAATGAATAAATTATATAAACGAGTACTTAACTCATGATCCTGATTCAATAGATTACATTCCTTCCGCTGGTTGGAGAAGCAAGGACTTAGCTCCGGCGAAATGTCTATTGGAAATAGTTAAATATAAACATTTTAAAAAAGACTACAAATTTTGTTTTTCGACAACCCAATATTTTTAAAAAAGCAAGAAATATAGTACACAATACATTTAATTTTAAGTTCTATAAAAAATACTGATTTCATTTCACTCTCATTTCTTCATAATGGATCGGGACGTATTATTGTTGTACTGTATAATTTTCTAGAACATATTTTATGGACACATAATAGCACTGCAGTACATAGCGGTAACAGTAATATAAAATGAAAGTTTTTCAGGGAAAACAAAACTTCACAAAATAGCTATTTGTTATTTAACTTTTTAAACGGATTATTATTTGACATTAATGTAATTACCAGTATTTTTATTAATATTATGTTATTTATTTATTTTTAACTTTGGGGTCAGGCATGTTAGTCCTTTCTCTATTCTTTTGGGAGATAGGCGGGGTAAATGAAGTATCCGTTTGTTCTGCCTACTTTTGCCCTTAAACTTAAACTCCCGGATATAAATAACATGCATGGTATTAACACATATTACAATGCAAGCTGATAGCTCAATATAAAAAATGCCAGGCAGATGGGCATACCCAAAGGTTCTACGTCCAAAAAAGCGAGATGTGTCAAATGCACAGGGAAAACATCATACAAAGGACTGTACTAAACCAAAAAATGCCAAACCTAAATGTGTTTATTGCGGTGCAGAGCACTCAGCAAATTACCGTGGTTGTAAAGTGGCTTTTTAAACAAACATAAAATGATTAAACAGCATCCATGACTAACTAAACAATGTAATGAAAACCAATGCACTATCTAATGAAAGGAAAGTTGACAAAAAAGAACAACAGACTAAGAATAATGAACAAAATTTGCAACTCATATTAACAAAGCTAGGAAAACAAGAATAAATTATATCAAGAATTATGCCAAGAGAGAGCTATAGCCAAAACGAAAAATGTTTAATACAATTAAGATACTAGTGTGGAACGCTAATGGACTCCTGAACCAACACCACGAGTTTAAACTAGTTCTAAAGAGAGAAAACATAGATGTGTGTCTCATTTCACTAAATATGTATTTATTAAATTTAACGATTATAAAGTTTATCATGCTACACATCCTGATGATGATGCACAAGGTGGAAGTACAGCGATAAGAAAAAGAAACGAAGAAACCAATAACTCCACACAAAAAGATGCAGATATCTGCGGTAACAATTAAATGTGATAAATATTTATTTACAGACGTGCAATACGAAAAAATGAATATATTGACCTTTTTATCAACTTAGGAAATATATTTCTAATAGGAAGCGACTTTAACTCTAAAAATACCCACTGAGGCTCCAAACTAACTACAGCAAAAGACAAACAGCTTTTATAAGCTGTTAATGAATATGAAGTTATTTACTTGTAAACAGGAAAGCCAACTTATTGGCCGGCATACTTTAACCATATATCCGACCTAACTGATCTTTTCATAATCAAAAATACGAGTATATCTTGAAATTATCTCCAAATAGATGAATTGAATAAATTATATTCTGATCATTCAGCAACATTAATACTAAGTGAAAACATATAACATAAAGATAGCAATACTGCATTATCGAATAAGTACATTGATTGGTTAACTTTCAGACAAATCCTAGAAGAAACAGTTAATCTAAACACACCACTCAGAACTGCGAATGTTCTTGAAAATGAAGTCGATTAATTTAATAGAGACAACCAAAAACTAACTTGATAATATACTCTAGGAATCAAAAGGTGCTTAAAAGGATGTAATTATCCTAAAGAACATTGATATAAGAAAAAAAAGAAAATCAAGCAGAAAATGGTTTCAAAGTAGAACCTCTCAAGATAAAAGTGTAGTGAATAACCTTGCTCAACAGCTAAAAAGAGAAATAAAATAATTAAAAGAAAAATCCATTAGGTCCTACTTGAAAGAAATGATTTATGATATTTTAACGGAAATATCTACAGACATTATCAAATCGTACCTACCTGATAGATATTTTAGGATCAAACAGGATGATGACTAATTGTGATCTTAAAGAGATAAAAGCTGGTGTCCCACAAGGTAGTGTTTTAATTCTAGTCTTCTCTATACATGTGACCTACCAGAACAAGATAATTACACCACAGCTACTTTTAATGATAACAATACCATACTAGCAATAGGCAAAGATAATACAGAAACTACCAGCAGACTTATAAATTTCAAAAATGGGCTAAGAAATGGAAGAATAAACTTAAAGAGGTTAAAACAGTACATATCGATTTCACTAATAAAAAATATAACACGTACCAATAAAAATCAACGGAAAAGATAGGCTGACACGGTTAATACCTTGGATTAACATTAGATACGAAGCTTCGCTGGAAAGCACACGTGAAGAAAAAAAAACAAGAACTAACTGTTAGGTATAAAAAAATGTACTGCCTATAATACCATCGAATTGAATTGGAAAATCATCGTTTACTTCATAAAATTTATCTTGAAATTCGAACTGCGGAATTAAAAGATTTAAATTACAATGAAATAGTGTTAAATTACAATGAAATAATGGCTTTATAACGTAGTTTAAATACTTTTTTATTAAGGATATGTCCGCGCCAGTATCTATTAGGAATTTCAAGGGAATTTCTGTTAGAATGATTAGTTGGATTCATGTTTTGCCGATTGTTGTATTCTCGTTTTCTGCACTCATTTATTTAGTGACCTGATTTTTTGCAATACCGACAAAATTTTTGATAATAATTATTATTTAGTTGATATTTTGCGTTTCTGTTATTAGTATTATTATTATTACGCGACCCATGATTATATTTTTGAAAATTTGAATTATAAGTAGAATTTGGATTTTGATTTTGTAAATATCTAATATTACGTTCAGAGTCTCTTTTTAATCTACAATTAAACGTAGAATCAATATTTTTTTCTACATTTACAACAGTATGTTTTAAACTTTTCATGTTTTGATAATTGCTCTTGTTCTTCTGATAGAGCCAGAGCAATGGTTTTAGAGTTAGGAATTTTTACTTTAAGTATTAATGATATATCTTTATTTAATCCCCTTATGAAAACATTAAGTGCCTGAGTTTTTAAAAGATTTGTGCACGCTTTTTTTGATTCTCTACTTCAACTATCGTTTATTTATTTATTATTTATTATTTAAAAGATTTATGTAATAGTTTTCTACTTTGTTGGCAAATTACATTACGTAATATATATATATATATATATATATATATATACTATTTCTATCAAATAAACGTTCATAATATTTGAGTGTAAATAATAGATATGCTCAAAATATTACTGATAGTTTGGAAATTCACGAAACGAAAAATATGATAAGTTGTTTTAAATAATTATTTCTATACAAAAGTAATTAGTTATTTACTCAGGTAAGACATCTATTATTTACTTAGAGATTCAATGACCATCTACATCTACAGTATGTTAATTTAATTTACAAACAAAATTGAAAATAAAAGACTTAATAGTGTGTAGTGGTACGATACAACAATTTTGTTAACAAGTATAAAATTGGAGTCTAAACTTCCTTCACTGAACTTACCTTCAACTAGTCTGATACAACTACATTGATAATCATATCATGTAGATCTTAATATAATTTAATAAATAACTATCAATGTAGCTAACTAAATATTTTGTTGTAAAATACTATTCTTAATGTGATATTTTTCGAAATTTCCTTTCCTTTCATGTTACTAAAGTAAGATGGGCTCATTATGTATTAGCTAGCAAAATGCTCATATTTGAAATCCCTTTTTATGTCTATTAGTTTCTTATATAATGTTTTCGTATATGCCTCATATAATATTATAGTTTTATCATTTTGTGACCTCATTAATGCAGTCACGAATTTGAAATTTTTATATACGTTCTCATATCCTCTATGTCCGTTTTTGTGTCCATTAGAATGCTAAACAATTATTTTGTCAATTGATATTGTGTTCTTGAAATTGTCCTAAATTATTTGCTGTTTTTGTGTACAAAAGTTTAGTGGACTCGATTATATGATTTCTATAAAATAAAGAATAAGTGGTGTGATGTTTATCAAATAAATGTGTAATAACAATATGTTCGAAAATAATGCATTCTAAAGAAAAAATTAGAAATGTTTGTGACCTTTTCAGAAAATCTAACCGAAATGGAGTGTGTTAAGTGTCACATCATTCCAAAACTATTTAGTCTTTGCACAAATTATATTAGATCAGTCACACCTTACATGACTATTTCAAATCTGAAAGGACAGTACGTACATACATTAAAGCCAGTTTATTATTAAAACATTTTTGGCTACTAGTTTCGGGTATGCAACACACCACCACACCCAACATCAATATTAATGTCTTGGCATTAAAGAAGAAGTTAATTGTTCAAAATTTATAAGTGCAATATACAACAGTGCATAATCGTCCATGTATAAAAAATATTCATAAAATATTGATCAATTTCATTATGTAGATTCTACAAATAAAATATAAATGTTCATATGTTTCTTCAGAGAATCAAAAACTTGCATATTTCAGAAATATTTCTAAGAATATTCACTCAACTTTAGACATTCTATTATGAACGTGAATAGACGAGCATATACCAGGAAGGTTTTATTTATAATAATAATAATAATAATAATAATAATAATAATAATAATAATAATAATAATAATAATAATAACATACTGAGTATTATATTCTGACTATATCTAATGCGTACGTAATACATTTTTTCTGGTATATATACGTTTACACGTATTTAATGTATGTATGTTCATTTTTATTCTTCACGATGGCAAATTAATTATTTTTATTAAAACTTAGGCAAAATAAAAGCTAAAAATATGCGTACAAATTTTTTGGGACCGTTCTATAAAACTAAAATACACAATTTTCATTTTCATTTTCCGTTATATAACAAGTTAAGGCTTCATTTGTTATTTTATTTGGAATGCCTGCAAATTTTTACATTTTCGAAATAGATAATTTTAGAAACAAATCAGATTTTAGATCCAAATTTTATAGTTTAGGTTACAAAGAACTAAATATGGCATATTTAGAATTTAGAGAACAGCAATTACCGTTTGACAATATATAATCAAGGATATTTAGAGCACAAGAAGTGTACAGATTTTATTCAAATATTTCACTATAAGATTTTCGATGAGAATACACGACTTTTATTGCTGTAACTCGTAACTCATATTTTTAGGAAGAAAAATAACTAGTTAATATAAGTTGTAATTTACCACCAAGATGTAGGTTCTTACCTATTGTTATTATAATATATATTGCTTCCAAAAACCTTTTAAATTAGATTGACAATTAGATAGAAAATATTTTTTTACATAATATGTCCTTCTACATACCTAATACTGCCTAAGACACATCAAATTAATTTTTGTCAGCTAGCAGTTGATTAATGCAAATTTATTAAAAACAATTTTCACTAGGTAACTAACAAAACTGATACTAATTAAGACATTTTTTTTTACTATATTCCATGTTGTAAAACTAGTGAGTGTATATTTTTAAATAACATTTAATCATAGATTGCTTAATCTTAATATTAGAAAAATAACATTTTGTAATTTAGAATAATGATTTTAAAAAGCATGTAAGTAAAGTAAGTAAACTTAAATTTTATTAGGTAAATTGTTTTTTAATGATAGCTGGATGCAAAATGATTCGATTTATTTATGTTTGTAATGCAGCTCAATGTTCCTTCACTTCGGATACAAATGTTTTGTGACTGTTCTTAAGTCTCTCGATATAAAAACACTTCTTCTTTAACCAAGTTTATTATTCAATATGAAATAAATTTTGCTTATAGAAAAAGATACAAATAATCGAAGATAATGCGAGAATGAACCGATCTCGACGAATATTACAAATAGAATCCCGAAAGTTTTGATTCTAGAATCAAACTAAACTTATCTGGTAATGTTTTGAAAGTGTTTGTACGATATTTTTTGAGGGCAATTAATTAGGTACTTCAATAAGTTGTTGAAAACCTACTAATTATAACAAGATTTAGATCTAGTTATTTATTTTACTCATATCACCAGACGAATTCGTCACTTGAGACTTGCATGGTTTTATTTGGTAATCTGTTATTGTGAATGTTGTCCCAATAAGTGATGTTTTTAAGTTAACTAGGATAAGAAAAATGGTGTTACATTTTTGTAACGAATTAATTTCGAGGTAGTTGTAAAACGTTTTTAAAAAACGAAATTTATTTCTATAAGGTACAAAAACTTGACAAATACAATTATTTAATATAGATACAAAATTCTAACTGCCGGTCGCCGGCTAATTGTTATCCAAGAAACATCGGATCGGGTAAACTGTGGATACAGCAATTTTAATACGATGTCATCAGATAGTGGTGACATAATTAACGTTAACAATTTGTTAGCTTTGATTAAATAGCTTTCAAACTCCGTGCTAAATCAGTTTTTTCTTCCATTTATCTGAATCTTTATCCATTATGTTTGATCTATCATACTATTAACACTGAAATGTAGACAACCCGTACCACGTTCTACAGATACATTTAAAAATTCACTGAATAATTTTTGTTGTTGCGGAAGTGCGTTATCAACTACAGTCTTGAAATTATAAAGACAGTTGGCTGTTTCCGGTTGCATGGGTAGGGTTATTGACCTGTATCATATTTTTATAGTTCTGCTGTAAATGTAATAATTTTGCTCTAATTTTTAATAATCAAATTACTGACTGCATCGGGATACTAAAGCAAATAATTTACTAAAGTCATCCTGGGAACTAACTATACAAGTAGATTGACTGTGAGATGATCAAAGTCTAATTTTGACAAAATAGACGCTTTATTTTAGGCTTTGCCAAGAATAATTATTATCAGATAAAATCCCTGTGTTACCTAGCTGTATTTTGTTGGAGCAAGTCATTCAAAGAATATTGTGGTTAAACCTAAGGTTTAAATTTTTTTATCTTTTGGATAATAGATGATGTATACTTTAGGCTTGTGCCTTTAACTTAACCGCTATGATAATTGTTTAAGAGTCTCAGAAAATCTACTATAAATACTACTGACATATAGTAACAAAGTTGATCAAAAGGAGGAAAAATAAAGCATTTATTCAGATACATATAAACTTGTTCTTAATTAGGTAAGTCCACAAATACAAATATAGAAGCTGTTCTTAATTTGCCTTTGATTGTTTTAAAGAATTTGTCATTGTGCAGAGGGGTTTCTTTAGACAAATTTCGATACTTATTCTATAAAGTGTTCCAAATGTTTTAGTTTATTTTTAACTTCTTTGTCTTTTATTTAATATGGTACGTGTAGGTAGAAATTCTTTCTTCAGTCCAAATATTAGACGGACAGGTAATGTTACTAGTAAATAATGCTCAAGTCGACAACGGGTAAGACCATAACCATGCTGGCGGCTAACCAACTAAGAAGCCAACAAGAACGTAACAACGACAACGACCAACGAAGCTGAGGATAGGATCATGGAACTCAGAAGGACTACGGGAGAACATCAACTTGATGGGTGAAATCTTGGAGCGAGAGGAATGGATGTCTTCGCTATTCAGGAAACCAAACTACAAGACCATCATAGATGGAGGTACCCAGAATACCACTTCTACGGGGACGACGCCAAATGAGATCTAATAGGAGGAAAAGCACTGATGGTGAAGATAGGACTGGACCACTACCACATCCCCTCACTGGAGGGACCGAAAGGACTTGAGTCAACAACGGTAAGTGTAAGAACTGCTAATGGGACTATTAGCATTTCTGCAGCTTACCTGAGACCAAGGGTCATACTGAAAAAAGAAGAAATCAAGAACCTATTACCAGACGGACAGCAGCAGTTGATCATAGGAGACCCATCGCCAAACCCCAAGCATGGAACAGCTCGAGAAGAAAACCAGCAGGAAGAAGACTAGAAGAGATGCAAGAAGAAGACCCAGAAATCCACGTTCTAGGGATAGAGAGACCAACCCATTACCCAGCCGATGGTAGTACTCCCGATGTGCTAGACATAGCCATCTTGAGGAACCTGGAAGTGGAATGAGAGATCACCAACCTAGAAGGTGGGACAGAACACGAAGAGATCCTGCTAACCATCGGCGAAGGAGATGAAGTTAGTACTTCGACGACAAAAACCAGAACAGAGTAGACAAAATTCAAAAGGATAACAGAACAATTCCTAGGACCCATACCAGCGATAAGGACCAAAGAAGACATAGAAGACGGAGTGCAATACCTAGAAGAAAGCCTACAAGAAGCACTAAGAAGAAGCTCCACCTACACCCAAGAGAAGTACCACAGAAGATTCGCCAGCATCAATGAAGAGCTCAAGGACCTACTGAGAGAGAAGAACCAATCCAGAAGCAGAGCCCAACGCACAAGGAACCAAGAGGACAAAAGACGAGCAAAGATCCTCAACAAAATGGTGAAGGAAGAACTGCGAAATCACAGGAACCGGAAGTGGACCAAAAGGCTGGAAGAATTGGTTCCCCAGAAACCAGCCCTCCGGAACCTACAAAGAGAAAGAGAAGGAGGACTCCGACTTTGAAGAAGTAGAAGAAGAGGTGGAGGAGCTAAACGAAGAAGAGGACCAGGAAACGGTAGGTATCACAACACCAGAGGAGGTAAAACAACTAATCAAGTTTGTTTCAGCCAGAAAAGCTCCAGAACAAAACGGAATAGGTGAAGCGCTGAAGCGCTGAAGCAACCGTTTACCTGACGACCCTGATCAATGGAATACTGAGGCACCAACACTTCCCCAAAAGCTGGAACGTTCTAACAACACGTACAGATGCAGACAAGAGCCAAGATGAACTGCCTATTAGGAAGACGAAGCGAGCTGAACCTGAGGACGAAATTGCTACTGATAGGTTCCGTAATGATCCCGATTATGACATACGCATCAGTAGTATGAGAACACATGGGGAAGACTCACAAGGAGAAGTTCCAGAGCTAACAAAACATCACCCTAACAATGGCAGTAAACGCCCCCTACTATGTACGGAACCACCAAATATACAGGGAAACAGAGACCACACTGCTGGAGGTGATGATGAACAGAGCGAGAAAGCTCTTCGAGGAGTTGCTACCCAAACTAGGAGCTAAGGGAACTAGTGGACTACACCAGAGAGGCACACAAGGTCGAACCTTCAAATGTATTAATTCAAAATACCTGCATTTTGGAACACTAGGATTAATTTACTGCATTTAAATGGTATAATAGTGTTGGTATTCTATTCGATAAAACAGATGTCAGTCGGATAGGGATATGTTTTTTGATAAGCCGTTTTCCTTCTCTATCTGTTTCAAATCTAATCTAAGCCGAGCGTAATTAACAGCAATCCAGTCTAAATACGAAATTTTTCTTTGCTCCAAAATTTGGACTAGTTTAATATAGATTACATATCTAGAATAGATAATGTAAATACTTTACTTTCTGACACAGGTACTAGTGATCATTTTACCATTTCTAAAAACTATTTTTGTATCCATCGAAAGTAATTGCGTACTTGCTCAGTAAACATTGTGACTTATGAGTGGCTCTATGTTTGATTATATTTGGTTATAAAAATGATGGTAATATGGTGGAATAGCTTTTAACAGAGATATAACTTGATTATGATTTGTAAGAAAGTTTTTAACTTTAGGCTTTATTATTTCCGCCTTCTAGCCATCACGTATACGTTCGAAGTACTCGTGTATATCCATCCTTATTATGATAAAATTAATGTTTATCTATTATATATGCTTTTGGCACTTTCATTTATTTTTAATCAAATATTGACTTTCTCACCTTATCACGCGTTCAATTTATTTGCTAAGGTGATAAAACGTAATTGGGATGGTCTGACGCACATTAAACACGTTTAGAATTTTGCAATATCTAAACATCAAAACACAAATAGTGAAAATGGGTGAATATTGTTTCGAAAATAAAAAGATGTGATTTTATTTAATATTTATAAAATTATCAAATCCTTTTTTATTCATTCAAGTAATCCAGTTTCTACATATAATTTCAGTCAGATTAATCAAGTTGTTGATATAATTAGAAACATTTATTTGAAAACTAAATTTGAGAACAAATTTTAATACAAGAAAATTAAATTTTTGTTGGCTTTTTTTTAAGCTAACCTGGATATGCAACTATACTTTATAAACAAAACATAATATAGAGTGAACTGATGGAAAGAAATATTTGTCATAACCAAATATACCATCAGGTTTTAAGTAACATTCGTATTTTTACAGTATATAAAAATTTATCTCATTTCTTCTTGTATTTTTTGACATCATTTTCCCCTTTTACCCTTCCCTCCTCTCTTCGACTATGGCTTCATTATTTCAAGTGTTCTTGGGTCTTTGATATCCTCTTTTTGTTACATGCTCTTCCTTCCTATGTCTTCACTCTGTTGGGGTAACCAAACCATCTAAATTTTTGGTTATGAAGATATCAGAAACAATAACGGATGAGTGAGGGTCGAGTGATACATCAAATTAAAAGTTTTTCGAAGGGCTTTGTGGTGATACCAAAATTTATTACATTCAAGTAGCCTTTGGTCGTTTTATTTCCGTATGGACAATATGTGTATGATTAAGACTTCGTAAGAAAAAAGGTAATTTAGTTTATTTATTCAGAAAATTGAATACATAAAACACGAAAACAACTAAATTAAATGTTCAGAATGCTGTTAGTTAACTTCCTGGCAAAAAAACAGATTTGTTTCAAAATGATGTCGCACACTTTGGCCTATTTTGCGACTTATTTGGCGACGATTATGAACAATATGTTCCAGCAATATTTCTAAGGTATCTGGAGTAGTGGCATAAATCTTGGACTTGAGATGACCCCATAAAGAGTAATATAACGAGGTCAAATGTGACGACCCTTGCGGGCTATTCAATTACACCCCTTATTTTGATCTAATGACCAGGAAAATTTTGATCCACAAACTGACAAACCGTCGAAACATAGTGCGATGGTGCACCATCTCGCTGGAAACTAATTGGTTTTATAAATATTTGCAGATTATTCACGATAACTATCAACTGGGGATACGCCAACTCTTTCAATAATATACGCCAAACGCTTAGTTTCAAAAGAAGTAGTGTATGCACTTGATGGAAAATGTTTCGATTAACATCTGACCAATATAGTTGTGGCGATTAACAATGTCCTTAATAAAAAAGTGCTTCATCAGAAAACAGATATTGAAAATGAAATTGAGTTTTTCAATTGCTGTTTGACTCGTAGTTTCACAAAACTGTATTCGGTAGTCACAATCGTTTTCAATTTTTGAGTAAGTTCAATTTTGTAGGGATGAAATTTATAAGCTTTGAAGATACGATGAATGCTGGTTTCGCTTACTTCAGTTGAAATCGATCATTTTCTGGTACAAGTTATTGGTTCTAAAACCGTTTGTCCCAAAAACTCTACCTCCATCGCTTCATTTACCAACCAAACAATATTTTTTCACCATTAATACCAGCACATACATTTTGCTCAAATGCTTGATCTCATGATGTTGGTTAAAGATATTAGCTGCTTGGTATATTGGTATTGGTATATTCTGTAACAAGGTTAGAACAAAAAAAGTTCGATACGAGTGGAACATTCCGATCGCCAGCGCAACTGAGCATGAGGAACCACGAGTATCGAATTTTATTATTCTAACCGAGTAACAGACTAGATTTTCTTCACCATCAGAAATTTTCTCGATTTTTCACTCATTATTTTATTAGAATTAGAATTCTGACATCCATGGCTATCGATATTGGTTAGAACAATTATGGTATATTCATTTCGTAGCTTGTTATGGAATGAAAATACATGCAAAACACATAAGAAGCCAGTGTTTCAGAATAAATGTTCTATCTCATCAGTGAGAATGTTTACATTATATTATTAAAAATGATTTTGGAATTAATACATTCCACTAATGGTCGTAGCAAAACTATTTTCCATGATAAATTAGTATGCCAAAGTGTCAAACAAAATGTCTGTGTGAAATACTTAAAGGTAAAAACTATTTGAAAAGGATTTTATAGGAATATTGTTGCAAAATAAATCAAGCTATTTTTGATTTTGAATTATTAAGAATAGTTATATCGCTTCAAATTCAAGGGAATGTTAAATTGGACGTATTTAAGCCTTTTTATTGAAATAAACTCATTATTAACTAACGTCTTACTTTGTCATACTAGTAGTGTTCATACCGAAAAGGAAAAACCATTTAGTCGCTAACGGTTACTTCAATGTAACAAATTCTAGTATGACAATAAAGCCCTTCCAAAAACCTTTAATTTGATGTATCAATTGACCTTCCTTATAGTTTGAAATTTTGGGGGTGGTTCTTGCTCTGCCCAGGGTGTGAAGCAAGTCACCGTAAATTTATAACACAAAACTTTTTCCCTCCATACTAAAGTTGACGCTGTTTTGTTTTTGTTGCCGCACTCTGTATTTGAGTCACTCGGTTAGGCACAAAAATTTTAAATAAATATTATTTTAATATAAGGTAAATGTCTTCAATGACCAATAAATAAGCTTAAGGCGCCCAACCAAGCATATATCTAAAAATTTATCTATTTCCTTCTTCTCTTTAAATTTGAAACGGTATATTAAATAAACAAGATTACTATTTTTGCTCTAATTGTTTTTAGTTTAAGTTAACCATGGTTAAAACGAACTTAATCTCTCCTTATTCATGTTCTTTAAATAGATTTGGAATGGTTTTAATAAAATGTAGGAAATACCTTAGACGAAAATGATTTTCTTGGAATAAATACTATATTGCTTCTTGTAAGGTTTCAATTAATAAGTTTTATTTCAATATTTATTCGATTCATTGAACGTTGCAAAATAAATTTTCCATCGCGATAGGATTCAAATGACTTATTATATTTGAAACCCAGTTAGTGAGTTAAATAAATACTATATAAGAAAAAAATAAATTTTTAATATATCCTAGCGAAGAAAAGTATTCATCTATTATAAAGATACAGGGTGGGGCACGGGAACCTCCCATATTTCAAAAGGCTGGTAACAAAAATCTATACGAGATAATGAAAAAAAAACATTACGTCATGTAGTTTTTTTTAAGCTATGTTTTGAAAATGATATCATCCAAATAATGGCCTTGGCGTGCAATACAGATATTGAGACTTTCTTGGAACTTTCTCGAGTGTGGCGGAGGTTGTCATGCGATTTCTTCCTCAATTGCAGTCATGAGCTCTTCCAGGGTCCTTGGACGATGTTTAAAACCTTCGACCTTGAGGTAACCCCATAAATAATAATCGCAAGGGCTTAAATCGGGTGTGCGCGTGGACCATTGAATCGGCTCGCGCAAGGAGATCACCGGAACATCTCCTGGTGAATAGGGCGTGGACAACGGGCTGTAGCATCATCTTATTGGAACCAGAAGCTCTCTGGATCATGCTCTTCACCGAATTCTTCGATTTTTGGCCTCAAAAAGTTCACGCTGTCATGTAACAGTACCGATTAAAGTTTATAGTAACCGTAACGCCATCCTTTGTTTATTCACAGACCCTGATAAATGAAAATGAGCTTCGTCGCTAGTCCATAAAATCGTAAGGGGAGGCACTTGTTGAAGGATCGCCTGACGACATTTCACATGCCGCCCCCAATCCGTTGGGGACAATTCCTGGGTAATCAAATCTTAGTGGGGTGCAAATTGAGATCAGTATGCAAAACCCGCCTAACTGTTCTCGCCGAAATCTGAAGAGCAGAAACATGTTTCCGTGCAGAACGTGTTGGACTTTGTTCGATTGACGCCCTCACTCTAGCGATGTTATATATGTTAAGTTAAATTAATTTATATTTAAATTAACTTTATAAAACAATTTTATTTTCTACAAATACAAAAAATGCAAAATGAAAGTTTAAAAATACAACTTATTTATCTCGTAGCTAGAACAAGAATGCCGAGTCCCTGTCCTCGAGCCAAGTACTTTCCGCGACACAAAAGGTTAGTAATCCATTATTTATTAAAGAATAAATATTTTTATCTTTCACTACCTTTGAAATTAAGCATTTAAAAATCAATAAAAAAATAGAAACACGTCTGAATACTTAAAAGAACAATGCTTTTTAAATAGGACTTTTATCATAACAACCAAAGGAGTGCGTAAATGAACAACGCTTTTTAAATGGAATTTTCACAATAAATATGAAAAGATAAATTTTACTTATTTGAATTTCCACCGTATTACAAGGCTTTTTGATTTATTTGTTTGGCCAAGGTTTCAAATAATAAAATTTATCTTGTCATAATTATTATGGATAATTTCCACAATGTAGGGGTTGAAACAATTAATGGAATTTTCACTATAATGTTCTCTTTTACCTGTATTTACAAAGCTGCCTTAAATATGAAGTCATTTGTTCTGTAACTGCATTAATTTTGTGTTTTTATTAATTGGGACAAAAGTGTACTTTTATAAAATATATTAAACAAAATTTCTAGGTATAACTTGTCTGATTTTGGATACCTAAATATGGAAGAATGCATTTCATCTGATTATACTCCACTTGAATTTGCTAAGCTGCCTATAATGTAACTAAAAGCTAAATCAATAAAAATAGACAATTTACCAAATGTAGTAATTAATAATATAAACAATTGTCTTAATTTTACTGTTAATTTTTCTATCTTGAACACCACTGATTTTATCACACTGAAACAAGTGGATCATATTAACTTAGAAAATAATGGGGTATCAAAAAAATATATCATTATGACGATTACTACAGTAGCGCAGAATGTAGAGGAGGAAAACTAAGTCTCTACCCCTACCGTATTCCTCTGGTAATAATTACAAACTGTCTTCTAAATTATTTTAAAGTATTTTAATATGTATGCACTTTTTGCAAAGTATCAACAGAAAATATTAGAACAGTGAGCAAAAGTTTCTTTTCAATTTTAAAATACCACGGTTAGGAGGAATAGTTTACCTACGTGTTTTAGATTAAATTATCACTTTTGGGTCTATGATTCTCCAGCTGTAATATGGACAATTAGTTATGAAACCTCGTATTTTTTTTATGTAGTAGTGGATAAAATATTTCACATATTTTATTTTTTCTTAATGTGGTCGTAGATAAAATATTGTATGACACTCGTAGGTAAAGTATTTTTGCCTACTCGTTACATCTTCATAACTCATGCGCAAAAGTTCAATTTCACGTACTTATACGACTATAACAACTATTTTGTAACTAAAACCATTCATTTTAATAACAAGTGTAGTATCTTACACAAAAATTTAATTGTAGATTCTGTGAAAAATTGAGGAGAGCTATTCTGAATTATTATTTCTTTTGCAAGTTTATTATATACAGTGTGTACATAAAGTATGGAATAAATTCATTTTAAGCTAAACAAACAATTTTGAGAAAAATCCTGAGACAGGTCGGTTTTTGATTTTAATTTAATGAATTTTTACATAACAATGAAAAATACAGGATAAACTATTTGTGAGTAACGATGTCATCGACAATATTTTTAAATGGTACATCCTGTATATTTTATTTTTTTTAGATTGCAAATTTCCAGACGATTCCAAAAATATATCATACTTGTGTTCGGTAATTAATAACTAAAATGTTTGTTTCATTGTAATTCATACTATGATTTTCTTTATGTACCTATTCGGCTAATGCACATCTTTCAGGATCAAACTTACTATTAAAAAGTTATTGCAAAATACCAAATATTTTCAAGAATTATTTATACTTTCTAACTTTTATTTTTGCATTTCTTTTTCACCTGTCCCGGTGCAAAAACTGAAAATTTAAATGGAACGCTCACTATTATTTACATATTTCAAATAAATACATACCAGACATCTGTTAAATGTCACCATAGATCTACAATTTTCATTTGTTTTATTATTTTTAAATCTAGATTTATAAATTAGTTAAATATAAATTACTGCTTTATTTAGGAACTTACTATGTTCATCATTTGATACTTTAAATCTATTTAATAGACTCATGTATATTTCGTTTGAAAAAAATGAGTTTCAGCTGAAAATCTAAAACTCCTAATTTTATTCGTTGTTTAAATAAACGAAATTTTTTTTCCATTAATTAATACTTTCTAGGTGATTCTGCCTTATTTTATATTAGTATTTACTATGTTCATATTACTACGAGGTAACAAAGTTGATTTCTTTTTGTAATAGTTGAATAGTCATTGGAGTGGAAAACATTGTTTGCTAGAAGGTTATCTAATCTTTATATACGTTTGAGTACGTCATACTCTCCTAAATTCGCTTAAGGCTAATTTTATACAAACATAAAAAGGTTTCCGATTGCCTTTATCATAAAAAAAACATGTCTTCTGTTATCTTGACACACACGTTACTATTTGAGGCTACTTTTATATCAATATATATACAAGGGGATTCATTAGTGCGAGAAAGTCCAGTATCTTCTATATTATTAAAGAAATCAAAACAAAATTTTGGCAGATTGTAGCCAGCCTTATAGATCATATTTTACAATTAGTTGAAATTATACAGAATGTTCTATAACGCCGTGCCAGACAAAGTTATATTAAAAAAGAAACTGTACAGGCCAAGTCCAAACTCAATTACATAATTTTCTTAATTTTTTTAAATTGATCAGCTATATTTCACTGTTTTCAATTTGATTAATTACTCACTATATTCCAAACTAAAGAATTTTTTTATTGTTTCAATTTTATTATTAAAAATTGTGCTTCCAGCAAGAAAAGACTTTAACATTCAGCAATACAGATATAGAAAATACTAGACTCTATGGCTCTAATAAATTACACATAGTGTTTATTATTTGTAGAAAATAAATATTAACGATGACTTAATAATAGGCTCTTAAACCAAAGACTCGAATTTTATATTATTAATTTATTATAGCCTTTTTTAGGTTTTCATAATTTTTAATGGAAAACCTAGGTGATAAGCTATTCACAGCACGGATTTTACTAATAAAGAGGGATTTTTTTTAATATTGGAATAAGAAGATCCTTCCAGATTTAGGCCAACTCATTTAAAAGACGTCTTAATTCTGTTGTTTTTTTTATATCGGGTCCAAGATATCTACAATAAGTAGCTACTCATTAAAAATTTTGAATGGCTATAGGGGTCAAGTGATGGCTCATTTAAAATTGTTATTAATTTTCTTTTCAATTATGTAGTTCTGAATCAGTTTACAGAAATCATTGTAAATATTTTACGTTATAGGGAGTGAACGTCATGTATAACCCCTGACCAATTGCCTTACGATAAAATATTTAAGGAAATGCTTAATTTCAATTTCTCATCAAGTGCATCTAGATTATAAAAATAACATTCCAAATGTCAACACCAGTGCGGAGTATCTATTTCTTTTAAAATTTTAAAGAGCGATATGAGTCGAATGACAGTTTATTTAAATCTCTATTTAACTATGAGCATCTCTTGACCCATATTGCTGTTTAAAATGTATAAGGAGGCAGCTACTCTGCACTGGGGTTGATACTTGGAATGTTATGTTTATAATCAAGGTGTTTTCAATGAAAAATTAAAATCTTATATTTTTTTAAATACTTTGTCATATATATCCCGAATAATTTCTGTATACTGATTTACAATTAAACCGTTAAATAGAGAATGAAAAACCATTTCAAAGGAAGTATCACGTGATTCCCATTGAAATTCAAAATGTTTAAAGGGACAGATACCCTGCGAATGGGGTCGGATTTTTGGATATAAATTTTATATCACAATTCATCCCCTTGCCTATTAAAGTTGTAGTTTTTTTTCCATTTTAAGAAATTGCTTTATTTCTGAATTTCTCGAGGCTCAAGTTTTCGTTATTATGCTGTAAATATGTAATATTGAACTTACCTAATAAAGATGTATATAAATTAATAAAGTGTTTAAGGCCTGCATAGGGCGAATCATATAAACAAGCAGGAATATTACTATTAAGAATTTTATTTTATGTTGTCCCTCTATGTATAGTAATTGTAAATTCGTATTTGAAAAAAATGAGGAATACAAAAAAATAATAATCTTGTAATTTAATATCGTTCAAAATAATGAATATGAAAACTACGGTCTAAAAAATGTATTGAAATAACCATAATTCGGTACTAGAAAAGCCAGTTAGACCTTATTAATTTCAGGCAATAAATATATTCCAAGTTAAAAGAAAAATATAGCAAATCCTACTTAGTCTAACATAAGTGACATACATATATTCTTATATATTTTATATTATCTTTCTTAAACGCTCATCAATTTAATTATTGTTTTTTTTACATAAGTTTTTTTGTTTATTGTAATCAACTATTTTCTTTTTTGTTTTTGAGGTTTTAGAACGATCATTTTCAGTTACTGTGAACAATTGTAAAAAGGATTTTTATAAACAATTAGTAAATAATTAGTTTATCAAACAATTTGTAGTTATCAATAAACTTACCCCATGGGGTTCTCTTCTTAAAGATGTAGTTAAATTCTCGGAGGAATATATGGGTATATCCATTTCACTAACATTAGACGAAATACTCCCTTCCCTATGGATCCCTTTAGGAACCGAAAGGAGAGCCATCGCCTGTTGTTCAGCTATGGTAGGACTTTTAAGATAGTGGCTAGGTCTGATGAATCCGACACCTTCATCTTCGTCATGATCCATTTTCGTGGACGACACAAACACCGAAAAACGAACTTTCTTTACGTGTTCCAACTCTCCAACTCTAGACGTTTTAAACCTTATTTCGGGCTACAATGCCTAAAGCAAAAGTAACTGTTATAAGTACATAGTTAAATGTTTCTTATTATTTCTAAAAATAATCAGTATTTTCATGGACACATAAATGCTTTTATTTTTGTAAATAAACAATTAAAATTAACATCAAAATAAAAAAAAAGTACTGCAACTTTTATAATTAATCACTAAAGCATAATTGATTTTTTGTCTATTAAACATGTGATTGTTAGATACTACTATTATCTAATGTACTTATGTAACTACCAAATCGAGTATTGCATATCGGTCATTTTATTTCTAGTCAAATATCAAATATCTGTGAATTTAAATTTTTAACGTTATTTTGTAAATATGAAAAAGATACGAAATTCCCAAAAAACGGAATTATAACTAAGGGTTAAAAAAAAGTATATTTCGTTAAACATCGTTAACCGAAAGGAATAAAATGGTCAAATGAACGTAAATTATTAAGGGAATGTGCTGACACTATTCCATAAAGTACAATTTATCAATATATCCTATAATAAGTTTATAGATACAGCAAATTACATTGTAGCTAATAGTGAAGTAGTAACCTGATTCTGGAAATTGATAGAATTTGTTATTTTACTATTTTTTCTAAACAATAACTTCGCTCATAAGTTCCACAAGTTCATATATTATAATATTTCAATTGGAAATGTCTATAAATTTTAAGAAATTAAATTTAATATTGTCAAACACATATATATCTTTTGAAACATAATTTTATGCAATCGTGTTAGGATTCCCATTGACCCTCCTTCTGGCGCTAAATATAGTTTTTTAAAAATGTCCATTTTTTGAGTGAATTGAATTTTAACGTTGTCAAACTAAGATTAGAAAATAATCTCAAAAACTAAGGTCCACAAACAAAGCTTCTGTAACAACCAGTTGATATATTATTTGAAAATTGATAGGTCTAATTTTACGCAGTATGCTTCTAGGAGAATGAGATGTGTCTTTTGAAAAAAGCTACTTCTACTTTTTCTCCGATTTCTAAATATAGAAACCCCTATACGGAGGAAGAAGTTGAAACTGCGTTTCATTTGTCTTTCCTATTACTTAAATTTATATTTCTATAGAAAGAATATCACGAACGTTTTACCTGGTTGCGTTTAGAGATTTAGGTTATTAGCTTGATTAAGAGACAGAGAATTCCTTGAAGCCAAGTGCTAAATTATTATATTCATTAACCGCTTCAATAATTTGATCAATTAAACGGATTAACAAGATCATCAGCATATACTAGAACAAAATGGAAACGGAAACAACCTTTTTCTACATAATTTCATTTCAGCTTTACATATTTAATCCTATGTTTTTCAAGACCTTTCATCCCTTCCAAAAAACTATTGGAACTATTAGAACCTACGAATTATCTATTTCTCAATGATTTCAGGATTCGATTTTTTCCAGTTAAAAATTTCTTGAGCTGTGAAAACAGAAAAAATCGAACGGATCCATGTTTGCTGAATACAGGGTACAATATTCCGCTATTGCTCTCTTTCTATGTCTCAAGTTATCAATAAAAATTATTCAGCAATCCTAAAATCACTTTCTCAGAAGACAAAATCCTCTTAATATTTTATGGAGTTGGCTCATCACGTTTAGTCCAATGCTTTGACTGCTTTTTGATCTTCAGAGTGTGGTGATGTATCATATCTCATACACAGTTATAAAACATCGCAAACATTTTTTTAGTGCGTTTGAAGATGTCTAGAGATTGCTGAAATATTATCATTCAAACTCGTTTTTGGCTAATTATTGAGAGATGCGGCACCCATCTAGCACTAAGCTTTCTTATATTCAAATATTAATGTATGATCCAATGTACGCGATCAGAAAATGTTTACGTTCTCTGCTATTTCTCTTAAATTTACTCGGCGATCATTTATCATGACTTCATGGACTTTTTCAATTGATTCTTCACCATTAGCTGTTTTTAGTCTGCCACAATGTGGTGCATCTTCCATGCTTGTTCTACAGTATTTAAAGGCATATGTTTATGCACAAGCCTCTGAAATATAAACCACACCAAGAAGCATGTTCAAAGCGGAAGACTTAATACGGGCCAAGAAAACCGAAAACCAAACTAACTCCGAAAACCACGACGAGGTTCAAACGCCGTATAAAACAAAAGGAGCAAGTGTTGCTGGCAATAAGAGATACGTTCAAGCCAATATTAACCAGGGCTGATGAAATTGAAGTAAGAAAATTTACATAAAAGGAAACTGAAAACAGACAAGAAGTATTAGTATTTTTACTGATGATAGGTTTATCTGATTTTACATTTAACACATTTTATTAAACTGGCATAACAACAAGGTAGTTTGGTGAACTGTAGTTATGATAAAATTTTAATATAAAATGGTAATAGGTGCATGGAGATTATGTATTTAGTTTATTTTATATTTTTGTATTCATAATAAAATAAAAAAACAACTAATGCAAAAATAGTTTTATTTTACTACCAGAACCAATAGCAATATTAAAAGCTCTTAAACACATTGAGAATATTACAAATATAAAAAGTTCAATGTTATTACAGTCAAAGTTTAATAAATAATCTCAAAAGCTAAATATTCATTGGCTAGACATTTGTGACTGGACTCGTATATAAGAAAAATCTCAATTTTATTGTATACAAGATGGACATAATCATAAACCTATAGGTACTTCTAAAAGACCAATACAATTCATCTGATACCACTTAACATCACAATTGTTATTGTCACAGCAAATCATAGGACGTTTATCATCTCCTGTTTCACATATACAATATATGATCAAAGGAGACTCAAAATCATCCTTTAATCATTCCATGTTACCACATTTGAGCAGAATGGAAATCCTTTGTATATAGGTAAAATTATCTTTTTGCGGAAATCCTCGCATATTTTTAATTGCACTAACCAAAAATCCTCATTGAATGTTACTCTTTCAACAATCACATCTGTTCGACTCCATGAAACTAAATCACAATATTTTGTACCTGTAACAACCATTTTCTATTGCATTTGGTAATAATAGGCATGGTCTTTCTTTAAATAAATACCCTTCTGACATGTTTCTAAACATGCACCTTTTTGTTAGAAAATTCTGTTATTGAAAAGTCAAAAAATAGCATTTAACTTCCACACTTCCTATTCCACAATAACTGCAAGACACTAAACTATCTGGTGTTGCTCCTAAATATAGATATTCTGGCTCTATAGAAAAGCCCATCTTCAGCTTGTAATTTAATAAAATACTCGCTCATTGTTTATAAACACAGTGTAAGCGTAATTAAAATTAATCGAGCGTTTGTAAAATTTTGTCGCTCTAGAGCGATAAGGCTGTCATTTGACGTCACTCCTCGGAAAACGTCAATTTTGCGGTGACTTGTTGAAGCGCAAAAGCCTACTTTCCATAGTGATAGTAGAAAAAAACAAATAATTACTTTGTCAGCCACCTTATGAAACGAATTCTTTGGCAAATTATCAGAAATGGAAACAAGTTAAAAATATAACGAATATTTATTTCGTTATATAATGAATACAAGAGACAAGTGAATTATTTTTATATCAGGACGTTCATGAAAATTTATACACCTTGTAGTAGAAAAAGTAGAAAAAAATTACAAAAAATGGGTTACGATCAAAATCGTGATTAGTAGTCAATACTAAAAAATAAATGTAAATACTTAATTATCAAGCAACCAATACTAGCACATTTTTTAGAAAATTTTCTAATCTAAAAACGTGTAATGCTTAATAAAAATATCAATTTCAAAATACGGTCTTTTGTAAATGAAATTTTGCAAACAACACAGAATATATTTCAATTTCGGAAAGGCAGTTTCTTAAAAATTGAGTAATTCAAATTTAAAAGCTCTAAAATTACAAACTAACCATAAAGAATTATTAATCAAAAATGGTAATTTTACAGTAATAAATGTTATTTGATAAAATATAAGTAAAATCGATATTTAGTTGTATCTAAGTGTATAACATATCTAAGCCAAATTAAACTAACATACAAATTTGACAGATTAAGAGATAAATAATATCTAGTTCTTACTTTTGCAACCCTTTAAAAAAGTTGAGTATTAATAAACGCCTCATAATTCCCTTTACAAAAAAATGGTTCATAAAATGTCATTTTGAAATGAAAATTTATTATTTAACGATAAGTAAAAATAAATTAAAATACTATTTAAAAAATTCGATTAACAAATGATTGAGAGTAAACATTTCCTCCGAAGATAATTCAATCAAGCATAATTTGTTCGAATTTGAAGAATTTTAGTGAAAACAGGGCCATGTTTTTTAAATCTGTTAAAAAGTAATAAATCATGTCAGAGGAAGGAAACAGACATTTGGTCATTCAACACACAGCGTATATTGTTCATTATTGTCAACTCTAAATATTTCGAAACATAATCATTCTATCGTTACAAGTTAAGAGTCAGGAAAACATTGTTTTTTTAGAAAAAATAAGGAATTATACAGGTGGTATCTAAATACCACACCACTCCATAGACTCTGCCGTACGATTCTGGCAACAACAAGTATTTTTTTTTAAATATCGAAAATAAATATTAAATAGTATTAAATGTAAAAATAATATTGAAATTAATCATCCTGTACTTTCGGCAGTATAACACGTACATAAGTCTTTTAGTTTAAATATTTAGGAGGCCAAAAGTTCTACAGATAACTTATAAATAAAATAAATATTAGTATTGCAAATTCTAACCATATAGTTATTTTAGAAATATTTAATAAATAATTGTTTTAAAAAAATCTTGTCTTTTAGATTATAAGACCAATATAATTAAAATCAGTTTAGTATAATACTGAAACATTAATAAAAAAATTAAGTGATGTAATATCTATATTTAGATCAAAATTTGAGTATTAAAACTTCTACCACTGATTACAATCCTGAAATAAATATTCGCCTAATATTCTTTAAAATCCTACCATTTTCTATGTGCAAGGCGTAAAAAGTCGTTTTTTCGCTATTAATCAAAAATCGAACAATATTTTTCTTTAAAAACACGAATTCCTCTCTGACAACAATAAATTATCATGAAAATAATGCTGTCATTACTTTTTTCTAGTAATGTGCTAAGAGTAACTTTGTCTCATTTTCTACTCCTATGAATAATAGGCGAACATTTTAACATACTTATTTAATTCTATGATAGATTACTTACATATCCTATCTTTTAATAAAATCTCGTTTTTATTATTTACAGCGAAAACACGATTGTGCTTGGTTATAGAAAAAAGTGTAGCCATTTCATGTTAAAACTAAAACTATTTCTAAAAATAGATTTTAAATGTAAGAAAACGGAAAGGTTACTTCCTAGAGTGATGGTAATAGATTTTCTAATATCAAAACTTACATAAACGTCTGAGTGTTTACCACTTGTTGCTTTTGATGTTATTAAACGAATCCAAATTATTCGAAAATTCAAACTGTAAAACTACCTTGACAATGAAAATACTGAGCGAAATAATTCTCACGACTGGATTTGTCTGTACAAAGTATTGTTCACAGAAAAAAATGTTAAACTAATTACTTTTTTACGCGACGTCGCCAAAAGTGTAACTGAATGACCCCTGCAAAGACGCCAAGCGTCAGCGTCGTTACTTAAAAGATATTTTTAAAACTGTGACGTAGATACAGCGATAGATATTGGTCGAATTTTTTGGTCAACAGAAAACGTACAAAATTGCTTGCTAGGCCTGGAGTTAACAAACAGAAACGAATCATAGGGATCGAATATTTTGAAAATCACGAGACTAATTAAGATGGAAATAACCCAAGTTCCTTGAAAGAAAAATCCGTGTGGGGGTGCCACGTTCATTTTGATATCATGTGAACTCAAATTAGTCCAGTTAGTAGAAGTTAGAATTCAAAAAATTAAGGACTGTTTAGATGCCCGTTTCATGAATTTTTGCTTTTGGCACTAAGCGATGTTATATAACGATAACGACAAAAACTACCGATTAAAACAGCTTCCTTATAAGGTTTTCTCAAGACATACATATTTTAATAACGATTGCTAATTAAACCAAAGTCGATAGAATATCAAATTTTCAATGATGCATTTTATTTTTTCAAAAGATTTATTCTAGCTGTGAGTGGAAAATGTGTCAATTTCTTATGTCATATTGTTACGATAGTATGTATAGGGATTTAGTTAAATATCACACTGTGCATAGAATTTATCTTTTATTTAATATATATGTTTATTTAATATTACGCCAGCGAAAGTTTTGGGGCAACGTCGCGATTACAAATAAACATTTTTGTTAGAGTCATCAAAATTAATAAACATTGGATTCTTCTTCATTGGGAAAATAAAAAGAGATTGGAAGCCAAGTTTGGGTTCTCTGATGATTGAGATGATGATAGTGCCTACCCCTGCGATTAAATATAGTAGATTTAAAGATGTAAATTGTCCTAATATTTTGAAAGAATTAATTTAATTTTTATTATCCAAGTTACGTAGTGAGTTAAAACCCCCCGAAAATAATATTTAGATTTAGATACTTCTTATACTAAAAAAACCACCCAATACTTAACAATATCTGATGATGCCGAAAGGTGAAACATGTCAAATAAAAATATTTAAAAAGCTTTGGAAAGCGGTGGAAATTTAAAATACGTATAATTTATCTTTTAATTAACCAAAAAAATATCAATCGTTACTTCATCCTTAGCAAAGTCAATATCTAATTGTTTGCCCAAATAGGATATCATTCTGCACAATTACAGCCTGCCCTAAATCCTCGTTGCCGTGGATTCATTTTCAAGGATCAAGGATTTCAAGATGTCACTTTAAAGGATTAATAATTAATGACACTAAAGTTTTACATATACATACCAAGAGCTATTGCTGTGAAATTTTTGGAAGTCACCTTATCTTTGTTGCGCTTGACAATAGGCCGAAGTACAATTTCTTTCTGTTGATTAGGCATACAACATAATTTTAGACAATTATTATACATTTGTAATAGACAGAAATATGATATAGATCTAGAATATTCGCTTTTTATGAAGAATAATACTCACAGCATGTAAATGGGATCTTATTATTTTGAAAAACATTAAATTGTGGGTTCGCTCATAATATATATTGTCTAAAACTAATTTTCTTTTTTAACTTTAGGGATCATTGGTTTGTTTATAAACTGAGTAATTTAAACCTAATTAATATTTTGATATTAGATTGTCTGATGCACAATAAATATTTACTAATTTAAAATTATACCGAGCCAACTATATATAACTTGATGTTAAAACTATGGATCAATATTAAACTTGTGTTTTTTGAAAAACTATAAAAAATGGTCTTTTCTTAACATATGGTAATCTTTACACCGGTTTAACCGAAAATACCCTCAACTTTTTAAATTAAATAGGACACCCTGTATATTTTTGCAGATTTTGAAAGAGCTTGTTATTTCTCGAATTTGTACATACTGGGTTTAGTGGAAATAATTTGTAAAAATGAGAAATAACTCATTTATTTACTTTAGACTAATGAGAATAATCATTTAAACAAAATTAATTCAAATGTTCAAAATGCTCTCCGTTCACCTTCTGACAATATGCCAGCCTATTAACAAATTCTTGAGTCACTCTTTCCAAGACTTCTTTACGTATTAGTTCACATTCATCAATAATTCTTTGTCTCAATTCCTGCAAGCACGTTTGTCGTTTAACCTAAATACGTGATTTTAGATAACCCCATAGAAAAAAATCTAATGGACTTAGATCCGGAGAACGAACAGGCCACTCTATGAATCGATCACCATAACCGATCATCATTAATATTTCAATACGATCTTTTTCACTTAAATGACCCATTCTTAATCATACAATTTATTTCCGTAAATTACAATTTGACAATTTGGCAACGGTTACCTATTAGTTAGTACTCATTTATTTCTTACTATTAATACAAACAATATCAATTTGTTTATCTAAATGGTATTTTACTCTAATGTATAAAAACTTAAAAGTGGTTTATTAAAGTGCTGTATTCCTCGTTTTTACAGATTTTTTACACTAAACCCAGTATGTACGAATTTGAAATAACAAGATCTTTCAAAATCTGCAATAATATATAGGGGGTCCCATTTAAATTAAAAAAGTTGAAGGTATTTCCGGTTAAACCGGAAGTATATTATTAACAAAAAAATATACATCAGATGCATTTTGCCCTATTGCACTTTCCTACAAAATTTCATAAATATCGTGCATTTCGTTTTAAAGATATTTAATTGGTTCCATATTTTATTCCAACCATGTACATCATGTGTATGTGTGCTTATACATTTATTTCAACACTAGCAATAGTAAGGTTTAAGTGTAGCAATTCATTTCAATAACTTATCGAACTTTGGAAATTTCCTTTTGAAGACTAATGTTTAGGGAAGACTTGAATAAAATATATATCATACACACATGGATATACGCTTACCAAATAGCAAGAAAAAGCGACTGGCGGATAAGATATCTTGACTGATTACGTTTTAAAAGTCGCATTAAAGAGGTTGAAGAATGCTTTAAATAGGTTTTATTAATTAATTTATTCGATTTTATAATAAGCTAGGTGGAAAAATTTTCGGTTGAAAAAAAAACATATTTTTAAATCTTTTTATTTCATTCCAAATCATTCAACTCATGGTCTATTATACTTAACAATAAGTCTAACAAATCATTATTCCCATCAACTACTTTATTTTGCATCTCTGTATATACATATATCGTGAAGTACACTTCTAAAACCATTTATTTTTCTATACAACAAACCACTCTCTCTTTTAACCATTTGCTCGTAATCTTCTAACGTTAATTGGATATGAATTACATATTTTTTAACCCCCTTTGTTTTTTTTATTTCATCCACCTCGTTATCGCTATTTATCATTTTAACTAATATGTCTTAGCACCCGTACCTAAGAAAGTGCTAATCACCCTGTCAGCCGCCTCGTCTTTAAAGTTTCCCTATACTGATTTTGTTACCGGCATATTAAAAACATTGGACATTTTATAATTTGATGTATCGAAATGCTAAATATTACTTATCATGAAGTCATAAAAGTTTGAAGTAAGGCAAGTTTATCATTGAAATTTTTTTTCAACACCCCATAGTAAAAATGATACATTTTAACTTTAGATAGTTTTAATACAGTACAACCTACGTACAGTGGTTTGTTGTAACATATTTTAGTACGACCCATATGCAGAGCTATAAAATTTTCAGTGAAAATGGAGCATGATTTAATGTTAGGTCTAACCACTAAAGCATTAGCTCCTTGAGATTGTGTAATATTTTGCGAATGAGTTTTCAAATGTATATCAATTCTGCTTTCCACATTTTCCATGGTTTTTACGTTTACAGAATTCACCATGCGTTTTTAATAACTGCTTTCACATTTACCTTTAGAGTTGCTACTTAAGGCTCTATTGAAGTCAATGTATTGTTTAAACCAACCCGACTGCTTAAACCTTAATATTCTATGTATTTTTATAAGAATCACCCCGTTAGCTAATGCTTGTAGTGTATGATATATTTGTTTTTATTTCTTAGGTTGAATTTGAATTGAATTTATGTCGAATCGGTTGATCTCATCTACTGACAACCATAAAAACCCACCTTTCGGTAGAGGTTCAATCATACTACAGCCCTAGAGGTTCGTTGCCTCTAAATATGACTTATACGAAGTAGGTAAAAACGGATCATAATCTGTTAAATAATGATTATGGGATATGTGTTTTGTTGTCCTTACAAGTACTCCCATTTTACAATTTCCCGACTTTTCGAAACCCTTTAACCTTAGAGTTGACAATAGAAACATAGCATTAAATCGAATAAAAATCAATATTTTGTAAACAGATTCAGTTGCAAATAATCCAGGAAATATTAATAAAGAAAGTTTAGATCTACTACGGAGTATACCAGAAGATCCCAGAAACTTAAGAATTTTGAAAGATATTTATTCTAATTAAAATTATTTAATAAATTACGCAGTGCTTATGAAAAATATTTCCATTTATAGTGCGATGGGCCCCTTTTAAATTAGTATTTGGGCACACAAACTCTAGAAATCCATAAGAAATATTTTCACCAAAAGAAGTGTTTTCTAATTATATCACTGCAATGATCTCTTTTTTACAATCGAATAATAGACTGTTTTGAGGCAGTTGAATACTCTGTTTTTTGTTATCTCAACAGGGGGTTCATTGCGTCAATGAATATATTTATAATCAATTTTACAAAATTATGGATTGAGAGGTATAGCATTTGAGTGGATATCATCTTGTCTTATCGATCGTAAACAGTATATCTCATTAATAAATAAAGAAAGTAATTTAGTTAGAACCATCAAATCTGAATTTAAGAATGTAAATATGGGTATCCCACAAGGATCCATATGGGGACCTATTTTATTTATTTTTTATACCAATAACATAAATGCATGTATGTATGCAGCATCTGGAGTACGTTGAGCATAAAGTTGATATTTTTGTTTGTAGTTTCAGCTAAAAACTCCGAGGCTTCGGCTGTGGAAAGCGTTACACTAATTAAAGGTATTTATAATTATTTTAATAATCTTGATCTATTTCTTAATGTTAATCTAAATATAACAAATATAGTTAACTGTTTCTGTATTGGCAACTTAAAGACACGAACATTTTTATATTATAACAACTTAAAGAAAATAAAATATCATTGCGGACACCAAAAAGTTCTTAATATACTGTTGTAAGTTCAAATTTTGTCTTAATTGTATAAAATGAGAGTAAAACCATAACTAATAATTATGAAACTTATTGAGTAATAGTAATTTACTTGGAGAGGAATTATTCATGATATTAATGTTTAGTGAACAATAAATCAATTATCCCACTCAAAATAGGACAATTTTTTATGAGAAAAAGAAGAAGCACAGCATAAAAGTACAGATAAGTTTGGAGAAGAAAAGAAGTATTATTAACTATAAGAACTTAGTCATTCTAAACTGGGAAAATTATATTGAAAAAATTATAATTAAAGGATATATTGGTGAAGCTAGTAGCAAAATTATTAAGTGATAATATAAATAGAGGAATAATATTTTAAATAGGAAAACTAAATTAAACTAAAAAACGTAGTTATTGTTTTAAAATGTACTTATGCGTTTAAACAATTGTGTCTATTATTTTTAACTAGTCAGCAAATTTCTAAGCTTTCTAAATTGCTCAAGAGAAATTTATTATTAGTACAGTGAAGTATGCTTAAACATGTTTTAGGAACGAAATCATGTCATGACTCTATTAGCTGGTTTGCGAAGTGGGAAAATGATGCAGAGTTGGTGTTCAGAGCTCTTAGGCCATTTTTTAGTCGGATTTTGGAATTTTTAAAAGTCCTACCAATGTACATCGCACCACAATTGCTGTTGAGTTTATAAATTCTAGCTCGTTCTAATGGATATGATTTGTCTTTTTATTGACTAGTACTTTGGCTAAAGAATTAGATGATTGAAAGTAAAAGTACTAAGATGGTCGGCTAACATGTTTCAGAGTTTTATATATTTTATCCTAATTTTAACTAATTTTTAACATGTTTGTGTTCGTCTCTTACGACTACTCTAATTCATGTTATTTTATTTTATTATCCAATTTCATATTTTCGGTATGTATTCTTTGTGATTAAACCAAATAATTTGGTGTAAGATTAATTAGTCTATTTTACAACATTAATGAGTTTTTTCTTAAATTACATCCTACTTAACTAATTAATACTATATTTATAAAACTAAGGTACTAAAAACTAAAATCTACTTCTAAAATAACCCCTGTCAACTACATAAATAAAATAAAATTCTATAAATAACAGTTAACATAAAAAATAAAAATATCTTTATCTTACATTAAAAATAACCCTTTACCTACAAATCTATACACTGTGTACATAAAGCATGGAATAAATTCATTTTAAGCTAAACAAACAATTTTGAGGAAAGATCCTGAGACAAATCGGTATGTGATTTTAATTTAATATATTTTTACATAACAATGAAATATACAAGGTAAACCATTTGTGAGTATCGATGTCATCGATAATTTTTTTGAATGGCACACTTTGTATAGTTTATTTTTTTTAGATTGCAAATTTCAAGACGATTCCTAAAATACTTGTGTTTGGTAATTAATAGTTTTGATGATCATTTTAAAAATAATACCGACATACCTTTGGTTATCATTATTGTAAAAACTTGTCAGATGTAAAAAATTTTGTGCTATGTTTAATAATAAATATCCACAACCTTAAGTTGGTCAACAGTGAGCAAATTGAAAAAAAAATTAGGATGACCAGCACATGCCGATGATACTAAATTAAAGGTTTTATTGGCCATGAACGAAAATCCACACAACAGCGTTCGGCAAATTAGTCGAGAACATGATGTTCCTTTTACTTCTATTCATAAAGTATTAAAACATGAAAAGTGGCATCCCTTTAAGATGCACCTTGTACAAAACTATTAGATGATGACCCGGAAATTAGGGCTTACAATACCGGGATTCCGGGATCCCGAATACCGGAATCCCGGACGATTTTTGTCCGTTATTAAAAACCGGTATTTATGTAAAAATACCGGTATTTTGGTATTACACAATACACAATATAAATCTAATTTAAAATAATATTAATTAATTACAAGAAATGTTTTTTGAAGATAAACAAACAATTTCATTGTATTAAAATCTATATCAGGCACATTTATTACATATACCGATGAAATTGCTTTTTTTGAAAAAACAGGAACAAAAGAAACGTATTTACAAAATGTGTATGATTTCTTAAAGACAATATTGCCGACAAGTGTAGAATCAGAAAGAGCTTTTTCGGCGGCTGGTTATATTTGTACGAAAATTCGGTCCTCGTTTGATGATGAAACTGATTGTTTATGTTTTTTAAGAGCATACTTTAATAAACAAAACGCAAGTTATTAATATTATTTCATAAATACTTTCAATTTAATTATATTTTTTGCTTCTTTAATTATATAATGGCATACGAGCCTATTATATGTAAAATGTAACATAGAATTTAATATGTACTTTTTTTACTTGCACGTTTTTTTGTATCTATCTACTCCTACTCTCTATGTAATAAAATAAATAATAACTACTCATTTCAGAACAATATTTATTGGATTTCATATATTATTTCTTCACAAGTCAATATAACAACTGAGGTAAGTAAAAATATAACTAGTAAATTTTTTATTAATAATACCGGTTTTAATACCGGTATCCCGATATTTCAAATTTCAAATATCAAATACCGGTATTCAGATTTTAGTTCGGTATTGTAAGCCCTACCGGAAATATCGATGAAAGTCTGTGTATCAACAAAATAGGGCGCCGCCACATTATGCAGCCGCCGTTCGAATATGTTTTGACTAAGTTTTCTCCAATAAGTGGATCGGTAGACGAGGACCCATTGAGTGGCCACCAAGGTCACCGGATCTCACGCCATTAGATTTCTTTTTGGTGGGTCATCTAAAAAATGTTGTGTATAAAAATAAATCCCATGACATAAATGATTTAAAAGATTCGCCAAATGGATTAAAATATTGTTTCACATTTTAAATGTGTATCGTCCTTTCTAAACCCTTTACAATACTATTTCCTGTCAATTAATGATCTTGATATACCCATGGTCTGTACCAAATTTAGGTTACCTAAGTTCAAGTATAACTGATATATTGATTTTTTCGAAATTTGAAACCCCATTTTGATTGCCTATAACTTTTCAGGGGTTTACCTTAATATAGAGGTCGGTTGTTGTACGAGTCACCTTTTCGTTTCTATATTCGACCGACAACGCTTTACCCTAATGAGCTATCGTTAAATTTTGATATAGGAACATGAACCCTTAAAGGGTGTAGTTGCTGAGATATAGGGTGTTAAAAGTCTTAAATCAAAATTAAAAATTTGCTATAAATCTAGAAAATTTCCCAAAATTTCTACCTTTAGGTCCTAAATTTAGTATTGAACCAATTTTTGGTAAGGACATTTCTATAAATAGTCTTTTAACTGATATTGATTTCATTAGATCTTCTATATCCTATATTCCAACAAAAAACATTATGATGCTAAACTACTAATGTTATAATCAACTATATACATAATATTAAACATTACCATAATAACACAAATATTTATTAAAATTTACTTAAAAAAACTAAACGTTTCTTAAAAATGCATTCATATATTATTGTTGCAAAATCTGATAAAGGTAATGTAACAGTAATAATAAATAAAGCACAATATAATGAATTGTCACTTAATTTACTTAATAATTAAAAGACCTATATAAAATTAACAAGGGATCTAACTTTAACTATTCAAAACAAATGTAATAACTTCATTAAAATGCTTCATAATACAAATCAAATATAATTAAATGAACATGTTACAATGATATTTTCCCAAAATTTTATGCTCTTCCTAAAATTCACAAACCAATACTATCAGTACATCCTATTGTTGCTAGTACTAATGCACCTACCCATCTCTTAGCATTTTTTTAACAGATATTTTGACAAAAGCTTACAATAATAATATTAATAATTTTTATTAAAGATTCAAATGATGTTTTCAAAAAATTTAATAAACTTCAACTTCCTACTAATTATGCAATAGCTAGTTTAGATGTTGTATCCTTTTCAGTAACGTATATTTAGATACAGCAATAAGAGCTATAATTAACAATTGGTCATCCATAAGTAATTATTGCAATATAAACAAAGACACTTCTATAATATTAATAACTTTCTTATTTGAAAATATCTATTTCTCTTTCAATAATATTTTTTACAATCAAAAGTTTGGTACTCCAATGGGAGCTACAACATCCCCTTATTAATGTTTGTTATGTGATGGATGATTTATTAGACATTCTCATACCAGTGTTACCTTTTAATCTTTTTTTCATTAAAGAATATGTAGATGATATCATCTTAGCTGTACCTTAACATTGTCATGAAGAATTATTATTTGTTTTTAATAGTTATGATCCATATATCCAATTTATTTTAGAAAGAGAAGATCATTAATATTGTGGCCCCTTTTTAGATACTAATTTTATACGAAACCATTATTGAAAAAAATATTGTTTAATTCTACATCAATTAATGTTTCCACTAATTTTTCTCGCAATTTATCCCAACGTATAACTTCCCATAAAAGTGATACTCGATTCTATCCTGAAATATCTTCTTTAGCAAAACATGTAAATAGTGAAAATCACTTAAAGAACTATAATAATATTAAAATTTTAGCAAAAAATAGTAATCTTACTAAAAGGCTTTTGTTGGAAATGAGTTTTGTATATCAGGAATTACATTCTATTAATAAAAGATCTGATATTGGGCACCTTAAGGAAATTTATAGTTATTTATTATCTTTCGATTAAACTTATGATATTAATGTTGATAATTCAAGTATTTAACTATTTATCACATTTTTAATATATTAATAAAAGAAAAATTATTTTTAATAAAAGAAGAAATCTATTTTCAATATTTTGTTTTACTACTTATTAATATAGTTATTGTAAAGACTTTTAATGTTAGTATATTTTATATTGTCAAGAAAAATGTTTCCACATATCTACATTTTATTAACTGACCATTGAATGTTTTATATTTTACTGCATTATTTTTAACATAATTTATTATTCTTAACATATTGTAAGTATTTTGATTTACCTATTTATATTTTATTTTTGTGCTATTTACTGTTATATAAAAATTGTAATAGGTTTATTTAAGATATATTGTATGTTATATTTTGGATTTTCGCTGAAAATGGAATTGAGAAATAAATATAAAAAGATAAATTTGTCTCTTTTTTGCTGTTACCCCAATAATTGGAGAAGAAAAAATATTACATATATTACAGCAAATAAATCGTTATATATATATATATATATATATATATTGCAAATATCAAATATCAAATCTGGAATCTCCGTATCACAAAATAGGCTCATCCCAACATTTTGTAGAATTTGGACTAGCAATTTACGAGATAATTGGCCGTTTCCAGACTTTCGGTACACTCTGTATAATATGGAAAACTATTCTTCAAACTCTTCTTAAAATGAACTATTAATAGTTGAGTCGAATGAAGTAGGACACCATGTATATATTTTTAGATATAATAGCAGTTTCTACAATAAATCTTTACCGTCTGGTCTCCGCCAAGCAACCATGCCTTCACAGAAAAATAGTTCTGCCTTTCTGACTTCTATACCTAATTTTTCTTCCAGTTGTTATGCAACCACACATATTTAAACAAACGCTTAGTCGTCGGGCAACTGGAGGCGAGGCTAAAATAAAAAATCATAAACAATCGACACCTAAGCAGATGACACGTTCAAGACCATTCGGACTTCCCTTGTAAGATATCATGTTTTCATTGTTGTCATAATAAATCTTTCAGACTTCATTTGGGTATTTTTCTTGCCCTGGTTGAGAAATATTTTTTAAATTAAGTTAAAACTTAATTAAGAAATAAAACGTAAGTTTTTACAAATTATTTATTTTTGGCCTACAAATTGCTAATTATTAAATCCTAAAAATAATTTCCTCGCAAATTGCGAAAACGTTTACTTATATTTAGGTGGTAACTGCTGCCTCCAAAATTCCTGTCTTTCTTTTAAATAGTCGACGGTATCTTTAATACATTTTTCAATCGAATCATTATTTTCTTTAAACTTGCACTTAATATCAGGATTATTAATTAAGTTATCCAAATAGGCTTTATCCACTTCCAATTCTCTAAGAAGCCTACTTCTTTTTGATGACTTTGAACATTTAGACATTTGAGTACCCACAATTGTACTTTTATTGCTTCCTTTAGATGATCGACCTATAAATTGAAATAAAGCAAATTATTATACGAATTGAAGATCATAGGCTTCCACCACCAGAGTAAATCTGAGGATTACTGTTTCCGGAGGATCGCGTCATTTTTTGAGATATTTTTCAAGGTTTCCCAATCAGTTATAAGCGGGTTCTTCAGGAGGGGAGGTGTGTACGGCAACTCAACTACTTTACGTAGACAGAGGCGAAACATACCTAGTGGAGACGGGATAGATGTGCACAGTAACTTAACTACTAAACGTGGCCAGAAGCGAAACACATCTGAATTGGAAAGTGAGACGAAATTTATAGGGTGATGTCGTCACTGGATCGTGTCAGGCCGAGAGTGGGGATTTGGCGTGAAGTAGATGTCGCCATTAGAATGACTGTATTCCAAATGGGAGAAATGAAAAAACCCATCTTCGAAAATTCGATTGAGAAAGTCATCGTACAGCCCTTCATTCTCCTGTCCTATTTCGTCTGTTGGGTCCTCCCTTCCAAAATTCACATCAGATCGAATACATTTTGAAACAATAAAATGTAACTATCAGCTAAAATTCCTAACCCAAATAGCTACAAGGAACAGCGCTCCGTCCTACACAACCTCCAACCGAACCCTAACATCCTCACACTCTCAGCTGATCAAGGCAACTCAACAGTAATTCTTGACAGGGACCAATATATCCAGAAGATGGAATTATTAAAAGACCGTACCTGCTATACTCCCATGCCACGAAACCCAACACCAAAAATTGAGCGCGAATAACTTCATTCGTTCGAAGCTCTGTCCTTCCAATTAAGGTCCAAAAAATCCCTTATTACCATAAAGAAGACTGATCTTTCCCTCCTATAGTGAACACCATAAACGTCTCAACATACAAGCTGTCCACCAGATACCTAACCCAGTATACACCGGAAAAATCCAATCTCACGCCCTCAATTCTCAAATTTAATTTAAATAACCTCGACTCTACACACAGATCCTTAAGATGTTCTGGTTAATTTTAATGTCACTTTACTGTTCATTAATGTCCCAATCCCAGATTCCCTCAATATTCTGTAAGATTTCCTAGCTAAAAACAACAATTCTTCTAACTTGGTTCATATGGCGGAAAAATACCTCACATCCACATATTTCACCTTCGAAAACCAATATCACCTCCAGATATCCGACACTCCTATGAATTCATCATTACCCCCAGTTAGTGTTAACATTTTCATGCAAATCTCTGAACAAATAGCCCTCAAATCCTTTCACCTCAAACCTGAAAGTATGGCTCCGTTACATGGACGATACATTTATCGTTTAGCCTCATGGTCGACACACACTTCCAGACCTCCTAAATCAACCTCAACAATCAACAACCCAATATAAAATTCACCGAGGAAGCAAAATCCAATAGCTCCCTTTCTTTTTTGGATGGACTGGTTACATGTAAACCCAACGGGTCATTAGGTTACTCTGTGTACAGAAAACCAACCCACACTGATAGATAGATTGACTACATCTCACATCACCATCCTAGCCAAAAGATAGCATCAATTAACTCTTTAGTTGCACATGTCACCTTTATTTCTGAACCACCGTGCACACCTTTCCTCCTGAAGAAGCCACTTATAACGAACGGCCAAACGTTGAAAAATGTTTCAAGAAATGACGCGGTTCTCCGGAAACAGTAATCCTTACATTACACGAATTATACTGTTTATTTAAAAAACATTTACACTGAATACATTATTTAATTGTTAATATGCAAAATTGTTAAGGCAAATTGTAAATGATGCAAAACATCTCCCCCTCTGGCCCATTTTTTAAGTAACAAGAGATGCCGAGTATTTATTTATTTGCTTATTTTTTATTTTCATTATAATATGTCAACAAGGCTCGAACGAGCTTTACGAATAATCAATTGCACCCTTATAATATCAAAATGAGCTCACCAAGGTTTACAACTACTAGTGCTAAAGTTATTAAAATGATAAAAAATTAAAGCTTTGAACATAGAATTAACCTCTCCGAACGTCCGTAAAACAGTAAATTACAAAGTCAACAGTACCTTACTGTCCAAGGTTAAGGTAAAATTTTGTTTAAAATAACCAACTACTGTTAATGGGGTTCTCTTGTGAAAAAGGAAAAAACTGTGAAGTTTTGTTGGTTCTGCTGAAGTGAATTTAACTAACAGGGTCAATTGAAGGTCGTATCAGACCAACAGGAAATTTAACCGGTTACCAAAAAAAAAGTTATATTCCAAAAAACTAGGCAGCAACAAAATTGCTACGTAAAAAACCCTAAAAGAGGGAGATAGGAAACGATTAGTTGTTGAACGAATGAGAGAGTCTGGTCTATTAACTTATTAAAATTTGCATACCCTAATTTCTGGGATTTTTTATCCAATGCGAACCCTCAGGGATAGATAACGGTTAGTCCAGACAGGACCCAAAATATGTCATTTAATATTACACGGTAACTCAGCTTGGAAGAATCCAAAAAAAATCCTTCAAATAAAGTGTAACTAAAATTGCCGTCGCATGACTTCTCCCAACTTTCAACGCATGACAATCCAAGTCGTCCAATCATAACTTAATGTTCCTACAACCTACCCGACTCAACAAACAGGTGACTTCTAAAACATACTAGTGGCACAAAAGGGTGGAATTATGAGTTTAACACACCCTTAGATGGAAAGCTTTTCCCAATAAGCCAAAAACTGTAGCGGAGCCCTGACTGAATACCCTAAGTGACCAGGACTTCCCGTGTTAAGAAAAGAGAATTTGCCAACAACACAATCCTTAACCTGTATAAAATAAACAATAAATAAACAAAAGGTGAAAAGATGGTTATTATCTTTTCTTTATTACTTAAAAACATTAACAAAATGGTATGTATAGATAGATCTATAGATGTATAGTGAAATTAGTGTAAAATTTAGACGTTACAGACCTGTTCTAAAATGGATTAATTTTATTTATCTTCACGTAAACAGATAGTAGTAATCCAGCAAGATAGAGTTAATTATTATTCAGAGCAAGGTACGTTGTCTAATGGTACACACAAGGCAGTATTATGGGTCGTTTGTTTTTTATATTCCGTGTAAACGTTAGGATAGTCGATAAACAATCTCTTAAGTATAGCCAATGACAACTTGGAAAGGGCAGAAAAATAATTCTCGGTGAATAGGCTGGTAATGGACAAAAAGAAAACAAAATTAAATATAAATATTGTACCAGACTCCATGTTGATTCAATCACAGAAGATGACTTCACATCAAGGTACTAAATTCCTTGGAATACATATTGATCAAAATTTATACTTTGATAAACGGAAGGGGTTTTTACATTGCAGAAACTTACAAACAAGAAATCACAACATTAGTTCAAATAGAAACATTCCAATACTATGCCTATACCTATATTTTTTTACAATTCATTACCGAATAAAATTATAATAGAATGTGACTTTATAATATCTAAAAAGGTTATTACAGACCTAATAATAAAACTGGACTCTCCAAATCGCAAACTTTGCTCTGTATTGAGATCGCACATATAACACAATTCATTATTGTGCTTCGTTTCATGTTTCTTGTAAGATCTCAATGTATATATTTTTCTTTTTGTAAGTGTATTTAATTAACCAAGTTCAATTAAATTGATACCATTCACCTTAATTGTACTTGCAATAGTATTTAATATATTACTATATTTTATGATTCTTGTAAATAAGGCTACTTCTTCTTCTTCTTATTATTATTATTATTATTATTATTATTATTATTATTAACTAATTTTACAAATTACTAAATAATTCCTAAATTTCGTTATAGCCATAAATAAGATTTTTATTATGTATGACTATAAGTATATATTTCGAATTAATAATAGTTTAGAGATAATCTTTCATAGATCGATTGGAAATGTTACACTTAAAAAAATATTAGTACTTCCATCAATACCTAGTGTCCGTATTTTGTAGGAAAAGAAATTGTGAATTTGGTCTACTTAGTATTTTTGGACAGCATTAGGATTATTAATTGCATCGGCTTAAAAATAATAACCGATTAATAAGTTAATATTTTCTTTCTGTTCTTTTCTTTGTTCTACATTTATTAGAATTGATTAATTAAAATCATATTATTTATAATCTTTGATATTTTTATGAAACCTAGTCCTAATAAATAAATCACAACTCATACTTTTTTATATTTTTCACTGGATTATATTGCATTGATTATTGTTTAGGATACTTATATTTTGTGTGATTTAATGTGAAAATTTTATCAGAATTTATGTTGTAATTGTAGCAGTTCGGTAACAATTTTCACGAGTTTTTGAACAAGAAATGAATATTTATTGGTTAGCATCGCGTTTGGTAATAGAAATAAGTATTAATAGTATAAATGCACTACTTACTTTCATTTCTGTCTTCAACAGTTACAGTAGAAGAATTTTTCAAAGTTGTTGCAAATCCTTTAAATGTAGCCGAACTTCCAATTGCGTTTTCTATTGCATTTTGTGCTTTCTGGACTCCTAGTTTGAATCCCTCGTGATCTGGTCTTACGTGCAGTCCTCTGTGATAGTACATTAAACTTAATTCGAAATCGCCGAGATAATACAATGCTTCAGCTTTTTGATAGATGGCTTTTATAAAGTTCTTGTCAATCTGTAAAGCCAGTTCAGCATCTGCCAACGCATTTTTAGGCTGCCCCAGTAGAATATAACATTTACTTCTTGATACTAGACAATTTTTTTCATTGGGGTTCAGGTCCAATGCCTAAAATAAATAAATGTTTATTCGAAACTACAAAGTATTTCAAAATACAAACAGGCTTTTGTCTTTAAATATTATGATGATAAAAAAATAAAAATTCTCGTTGAATATAATTTAGTTACAATAAGAAGAGCTCATTTTCCAGTTTAGTGAAAATACCCAAATAATTTTAATGCCCGAACACTTAAGTTCAACACTAATCATCTCAATCAGTATTATAAAACTAGAAAAAACCTCGATTGTTGGTTAGAATCCCGTCACAAAAGTATAAAGAAATCAATAGTATTGATAATCCTATTAATTATATGTAGCAGTATTTTTTTGAGTTTGGAAGTGAGTTTTATGAAGCCGAGTTTTATCCAGATGTTGCTTGACCACGATTTTTAAACTAACACCTTGAATTACTCGTAGTTACATCTACCCTAATAGACCGTCTGTGAAACAAAAAATTAGGATTTTTTTAATCTAAGGAATATTTTTACATGGAATGATTCATTCATTAATGTCTGTCTAATGCTTATTTATGGAATATATTTTAAAATTTGAATCGGAAATTTTCTTTTTTTCTTTTTTGATATACAATGTGTCCACGGATAGAGTTTGGAAGAGGAAAAACTTTTTTATTTGTAGATTTAGAAGAAAAAGTAATTCTTTATAAAAACGTCTGCTTGTGTCGAAACTACAATTTTGAATATTAGATTTGTGGTTACTATACAGGGTTATTCAGAAATAACATTGGTTGGTCTTTTTCGGCAATCCTGGTTCACATTTTATACATTTTTAGCACATACTTTTAGCCCTGGTAGCAACTATAGACCGTCCCTTTTTTTCTTGAAGTGATAAAGTAAGTCTTTTCTCCACGACCATTAGTCAATGTTGTAATGCCTTTTCCAGCGGGTTCTGGAAAAGTTGGTTACGACGTGGTGCTTTTCGGTAACTAAACGCCGTATTCCTCGGGCGCCAGTTTACTCAAGTTATTTTCTCCGCTTCCTTTTGATTCAGTGTCAAAAGAGCCCGGATAGCAACAGATCGAGATTCGGTAATTCCAGAGGTCAAGATGTAGAAAGACTGGGTAGATTTTAATAGTAAAGTCAGGCTTTATTTGATTCCGCTGTAGTGTTCGGAACTACCGGCTGCTAGTTAATTCAAATTTAAGTCTATAACAGTCGTTATTAAGGAAGATCAATAAAAGATAGATGTTTTAAGATATTTAAATATATTAACGCCCAACTATATACAGTACGATACGAGTTATTGTAAAAAATCAGGAAAAATCACTCCCTAAGTTAAATATCCACAACGGATGGCAGTGCAGGACTCGAGTAGGTGCGCGTTATAGCTTTATACTTTAATTTTTAATAGCGAAATAGTTTTGTCCGTTCAGTGGAAAATACAAAAAAAAAAACTATCCGGAAACGTCCGATATACTAGAACATAACGCGGTGTGGTTAAGTGATATATACAAAGTCGAGGGATATGTGACATTTGGGCAAAATAATTTATACAACTTTGGGGCGTTAGACAACGGGTATACTAGGAAAATTAAACTGGAATGTATGTTCACTGCTCGAACACTCAAATCTAGCGAGAATACCTCCGGAAAATCCCAAAATTTGAAAAACACAATGCAACAGGAGGCCTGGGACAACCGGTATAAGTAAGAATGGAGAAAATTTTACGGGAAGATATGTTCACTGCTTCAACACTCAAGTCTAGCGAAAATACCTTCGGTAAATCCGAAAATTTATACAAAAGGTGAAATACGGAACATAAGGCAATGAGAATATCGGAAACAAATATGACAGTCGAAGTATATTTTAAGAGTCAATTAATTTTATTAAAATTAAAATTGTTTAACAGAATTGAAATATAGACACACAAATTTGCAAGCTCTGCATTAAAAAAAAATAAAAATTAAAAATTAAAAAGAGTGATTAATCATCAGGTGGGATTTCAAATTTTTGATCAATCTGTAGAAAATATTTTTTAATACCATAGCATTGAACTTGAAAAGTTACGATAGGAACATGTAAGCCATTTTTATTGATTTTCAATGTTTTGGCTGCTACATACATCTAAATTAAAAAAAAATTGATTTTCAGGTGGCTGTAGATCCTTTATTAAACATAATAGATATCAAGTATAATACATTATATGACAAATTAGCTCGGCAAGTGGTTTATAAAAATGTAAAAATATACTTGGTGTTCCTTTTAAAGAAACAATTTTTTTGTCTGGCACAGCGTTCCTGAACAAACTGTATATTTGAGACTAATTTTAAAATGTGAATCTCAAAACTGCCTATACTTTTTTTTTAATATCTCTTATAATAACGGATATATCGTACTTCGACGCACTCATGCCGCACCCAGTATGTGAAAATTTACTTGTTCATTATTATAAAAGTAATCTGCAAACTTTTCATGATTCATTCATTTCTTATATTTAACGGTTGTTCAGATATTCAGAAGCTGTCCATTTTAAAAAGTTTTGCAAACCACAATTTGTAAGTACCTGTGCATTAACAGTATCAACGTTTAGGTAGATTGGTTTTCTAAATATCCTAAAACGTGAAGTAAGAATTCCAAAATCATTTAAGTGCTAATATCTCGAAAAATACTAATTTTATGGAAGTATGATAAGAGCACATAATTTGCTCAGATAACTTAATCAAATGTAAAAATAAATCTAAAAGTATTATTTATTCAGGAGCGTCCCAAGTGAGGAGAGAGGAGGGGTTCTTCAATCTAGCAGCACACCACTGGCTGCATCAATTAAAAATACGTTTTTGCCAAAAAAAATTAATTAAACCAACTGGCATTTAAAAAAAAAATACAGAGTGATGTAGAAGTTATAGCCAATTTTCATTTATGGATTTTATACTTTAACCCTCTGTTTCTTAAAAATGAGAGGCGCTAAGACATAAGCTTATTGGACAAACCCTATTTATTTTTGGACGTACTATTCACATTAAGAATATGGGATGTTTTTTGGAACACCTTGTATAATAATAAGATAAAAACTACACTTTTTGAATACAATTATTTACCTGCCTCTTCAACCTCCTAGGGGTAATAACTACACCTTTAAAAATTTTAAATAAAAAGGGGTAGCGCGCGATACCGCGTTTAAAACGGTTTTCAATTCTCTATTCAGCAATAGGTATATAACTTTTTGAATTTTGGATATTGATTCACAAGAAAAAAGTAATTTATAATTATGTATTACGTACAAACAAGTAGCAGCAGAGCCAAAAACCTGTGATGATTGACTAGTCTATTAGTTATCTATGTCAAAAAAGAAAATTAAGATCTTTTTGTGATATCGTAATTCAGGTTTGTTATGAATGAATTGGAACTAATAAAAATACTCAAAAATAAATTAAAATTAAAAATCAAGCAGCAGAACATATAAATCACGGCCGTGATAACCAAAAAACATCGTCGGGAAGAAATATAAAAATCACTATACAATGACGGACAGAGCACCGTCTGTACGGAACTGTCACGGGCCGGAGCAGTATGAACATGACCATTTAAAACGCTTAAAATAATTATTTTAACTTACTGACACGTCACTGTTGTGTATGAATCGACCTTAAGGCCATAGAGCCGGCTAGCTTACGATATGAAAATGTATATATGTTGCTTAAAAGAGAGTACAGTTAAATCTTATTCTCAAATTAACAAATGTATCAGGTCTATTAAGCGTTTATTGTTAATAATATAATTATACATAATTAATGTAAGATGACATGACATTGCATTTATTGACATTCAGATCTAGATGATTGGTCCTGCACCACTCTTCAACTCGGTTTAGATTACTCTTTAGTTTAATATTATCGCGCACATCGTTGATCTTGCAGAACAGTTTTGTGTCATCGGCATATAATAAGTATTCTACGTCTATTTAATTAACAATTATTACAGATATTAAACAAGAGCGGTCCGAGATTACTGCCTTATGGAACTCACAATAAAAGAATGTATTCAACAAACTTGAATTCCCTTAAATGAAACATACTGCTTACGGTTGTTCAAATTGGATTGATAGAGTTTAGCTACATTACTTGTAATTCCGAAAATTTGATGTTTAGTCAGTAACACTCCATTCAAGCCTGTCGAATACATTGCTGAAGTCGGTATATATGACATTTATCTGATAATTGGCATCGATGTGTTATGTTGACTAGGTTAATTATTGTAGATATGTCTTATATAAAACGATATTGACTTACAGATAACATGGCCATGTAGTCCTTTATAGATGAGAATTTCAAAAAGTTTACCGAAATGGCGAATTATTAAAATCGGCTTAAAATTGAATACATCATTATTTTCCTCTTCTTTAAAATGTGCAACTCTTTAAACATAAATCAATTAGAACTGAGAGGAGATGCACTGGTCTAAATGAGCAGTAAAATGACGAAGAATAAAAACCCATTCGTATGCTTCGACTTAATTTGTTTCGGAAGCTCTAAAACTTCACTATATGTATTATTCAATTTGAGTAATTTAATCATTAACAGCAATTAAAACACCAGTATTCTTTGTATTATTAGATCGCCATCAGAACGATAAAGAAAGTTTCTAGGAAATATTTCACTGTCGTTATATGACTGATTAAGCCACGTTTCTGTGAGATGCATAACTAAGTAAGTAGTTTGAAGAACAGCGTATACCAGTTTTAGATTGCAGTCCTCTAGTATTTTGATAGTAGACCGAGAAAATATATATATTTTTAAAAAAGTTTTCAGCTCAACAGAGGGGACGGGAGTGTTTTAGTTTTTATTTTAAGCCGAGAACATCCGTCTTTAACTTGTCAAGAGTTTATCAATTAATTTTACACAATAAGAGCATTTTCGCGGGCTTGCTTTACAGATTTTCATCTCATGGGACGACTGCAAATAGGATACAAAATAGGTGACCAGAAACTATAATTCTTTCGTAAGAGGCTTTATCGCATTGAACCGTGGATTGATATATATATATATTTTATTTTATCTAGAAATAAATGAAACTTATAGTTAACAATGAAACTTTCTAGAGTTTCTGTTGAATAGTTCTCAGATAAATCAACAATGCGCTCTTTGGGATATATTAGAGCAAAAGTTTATATGCCATAAAATGAAGACCTTTCTCTTGGAAAAATTTCATGAGTTTTTCGTTCTGATCCTTATTCATACAGTTATTAGTATACCTTTAACACGAATACTTTTTACTTTGGTTAGTTACATTTTAAATTCGGCGGGATTAATTTTATGAAGCATTTCATTTATGTTTTGGTTAAAAGATTTGCTACTATTCTTAGGGTTATTAATTATTACTGGTCAGTTTTATTTTAAAACATCTCGGAGTGACGCACTGTAACATTTTCCAACAGATACTTTAAATGCAGAAATTTCTTTATTTTAGCATCCAGTGCAGTAGTAATTTTGTTCCCCAGTATTTGCTTGATCCTAGTTTCATGACCTCTAATGCAGATACGATTACAGTCATCGGATTTTTAACAAAGTCCCGGTACCTCAACTAGGACGCTCACTTTATCGATATTAGTTAGACAAGAAGCATGAAAGGGTTACGGGGTTTTTGCAAACTTTACACAAGAAAGCATGTTTTAATTCCCGTTACCAGCGATTGCCATTTATCATAATTGAAATGAACAATTATGATGCATATTCACATCAACTACAAGAATTACTTCTTCTCAAAAAATAGCTATTACGAAGCAACAAGAATTTCATATTATATTTTAAAATCTTGTTGATCCTAAACTTAGTTAATAGTTGCACAAAGTTCGTGTCAATGTAATGTTTAATTAGGTCTAATAATGCGACTCATTCTTTCTTCACTAGTTGTGTGTTCTCAATCAATTTTATCAGTGACTGCAATCTTTGCATTTTGTCCAATTCGTTTTTTTTGCCTCTCTGGGAACTTCCACGATCCGTCAGTCGGTGTCAGTTGGAGAAATATTAAGTGCTGCAATAAATTAACTAAATATACACAATAACCGTAAACTAAATTGGTTTAATACAACTTCTGGCTCGCATGTTCAAACTTCCGTAATATAAATTTAAATGCATGCAAGTTTTTAAACAGTTAAATTTGACATTTTAAAAAATGTTTGGTCGATAATAACTTATGATCAATTGCATTTTTATATTTTCCGGATATGCTATTTGGCATTGATCGTTAGTTATACCTTTATTAGATTTTTTATAAACAGTTTAAATTTTACGACTTTTAATCACTCAATAGATTATTGGAACATTTTAATAATAATATCGTTTTTATTGTAGCAAGTCATAATAATAGATAAAGTGCGGTAGTCATAAATTAATGCAATAGAAAAAAATAATTAAAACAGTAATTTAATCAAACGATATTTTTTTATGCCTAAGGAACCTATAGGCGAGTAATATTCTGCTAACGAAATTTAGAAATCTCCTGTATGTGGAATTATGTATTAATATGTGAAATGTGAGATAACGATAACAAGAGATAATTTCTGAATTATCGTTCAATTAAAAGAATAAATAATTATTAGAAGTCAATATTTTTTTTTAATAATTGGCAAGAATTTGCCAGAATTCACCACGAAATTGTTATTGTTAGCAATACTGTAAGGGATTAATTATTTAAATTGGACAGTTTTGATTAGGAACAATACGCAGAATGTTTGAAGAGTATCCAAATAAACACCAGTGTACATGTTAACATACTGAACTCTGAATAAAAAATGTATGAAAAAGAGAGATAGTGCACCTGCCATCATACGCATACAACTTGAAGAAAATCTAAGAGTCAGAATAATGAACTTCTCTCAAGTAGAAGTATCCATAGCGGCCAATATATGTAGATGTTATCACCAAAAGACCAAAGAGGTGTATTATTAGCCCATCTTAGTATTAAACATCTTGCTAATCATAATGTTTAAAGAAACTATTTAGGGCCCTTACGATATGCTAATGAATTGATTATTGTCACAAAAATAAAATTTCCAAGAACATTTTTGGAGTGTATCCAGAGAACATAATAAATAATTGGTGCCAGCGGAAGTAACAATCTGAATCCTCACAAAATGTTTAAAGTAAAATTTTAAAACACATTAAAATAAAATCTACCAACATAAAGGCATGTAATCCAACAATTTTAAGTAGTTAGACATATTGTAAGTTATATTTAGTCTCAAGAAATATTTATTAAAATCTAATAATAAACCTCAAGGTTCTAAATAAATTAGCTTATTGGTATTGTGGAAATATTGGTTCACATCGTTAAAAAACTATCAAGTTTTAATAACTGCTTAGCTATATGTAATTAAGTAGACGTATACAATACCAAATATATTATCAAACCTTTGAAATGAAACCTATAGCAATAGGAAGATCTCCTCTACACATCTCGTAATTTCCTAGTGCTAAAAAAGTACTTGGTTCGGCCTCCTCCGGAATTTGTAATGCTTTAGAACGATCCTGTTTACGTTTTAACTTTAAAGATTGTTTGATATCCCTTGAGCCTAAATTTACTGCTGCTGCTCTATCCTTATCGCAATAAACTTCTTCGTATCTAATTCCTAATCGCCTCCTCCTCCTCTTTCCTTTCTTTTTGGACTCTTCAGCAAATTGTTTTGATAATTTTTTTGAAGTTTCAACAGGAAGTGTTTGTTTGCTTTTCATTTCACCATCTAAATAAAGAAATGACTTTCAATATAGTAATCTATTTTTGTAATATATCTTTTATTTTATTGTGATGAGATGTTAATTATAAACATATTGAACTCATAATTACAGGTAATTTTATAAAATCTCAATAATTCATTTGTCACAGTTGTTTCCTCTAACATAAATTGATTTTTGAATGTTTTCAGATATTTAGTTTTGAATAGATTGACGCAATACAAGTTTAATCGTACAAAATCTTAAAAAGTCTAGCATTAAGGATTGACCCATAAATTAAATAAACGGATAACAAAGCTATTTGTAAATATCCTGACATCTTAAATATCAGCAGATTCTTTGGAATAAAATAAAAATATGAATTTTCTGAGCAAAAATAAGTAATAGCGGGTATATCTAAGAAAACAGTACTAGGTCAATTCACAATCAAAAATATTTTGGAGTGAGAAATCCTTATCTTTGTCGTGAACATGGTAAGATAGATCTATTTCGACATTTATGCCTTCTCAGCCAGGGTACACTAAGACACTAAGAATACCAAGAGAGCCCTAGCTGGTTACTTTTTACATACTACTATTAGTAAGCTTTATGCCTTTAGTTTGGCACAGAGATGGCGTTGCTGTTTGCTTTTGTACAATTAGAAAAACAACGAGAATGCGAGAAAGAACGGGTTTCTGTGTCTTTCTATAGCTTTACTGATGAAGCATAAATTAACAGTGCTATCTTAATAAGCAGAATGGATTGAAATTATAAGGAACGCTTAAAATAATTCACATTAGATAAATCGAAGAGACAAACTTTTGCTGATATTATAAGTTAGAGTGGATTTCAAAAATTCTGTTTTAACGGCATTCATTTTTAATATTGACAGCTGTGTATTTCCAAATGAGTATTAATTTGCAGATTCTAAGACAACTGTACTTTAAAGTACTTAGCTAGTCTGACATTCTCATTTGTGCAAAGTATTCAAAGTTTGTCCATTAAGTAATGATAATTTAAAAAAATACTACTTTGAAAAGCCAAACAGCGCCGAAAAGGTTTTTACATTCCTCAAAGCAGTGCTTAAACTCAGATATTGGAGTAGGCTTCATATGGCATGTTACAAAATTTTTAATATTTTCTGTTATCCCAAAATATTATCTCTTAAGAATAGTTTTGAATCTCGATAAGAAAGTCAGATGGACTCATGTCAGGCAAATATGGAGGCTGATCTCACAGGAATGTTTTTACTGGTCATAAACTGGTTTATTAAAATTCCAAAGGTGTCATTGTCGTAATAATAACACCCAACTGTTCTTGATGTTTATTCTCATATGTATGCTCCTTTTTCGAAGTTTATCAAGAATTTCTCTTAATTAACTGATTGGCTTTTAGGCACAATCTCCTTATGGGCTAAACCCCGGAAATTTAAAAAAACAAATCGGCATGACTTTGAGCTTCGACTTTCTCATTCTTGCTTTTTTGTGCTTTGGAGAGGTTAATGTATGTGATTTCTTGTTCTGGTAGTTGGCCTTCGAGTTGCACTCAAACACCAAAGACTCGTCACCAGTAATGATACGTTCAAGAAAATGGGGCTCATTCGCAATTAATTCCTAAAAGTTAAGACACCTTTCCCTTCTGATTTTCAATTTATAAATAAAAATTTGATGATTAGTGAATTGATTCAAATTCAACTTCTCCCCAATCTTCCGACTGATTTTCGGATTCAGTCAACATTTTAATCAGGTCTTGAAAATTAATGCCTTCCGATACGTGGGTCATTTTCAATTGATTCTTTTTCGCCTGAAAATGTCTTAAACAAAAAACTTAATACGCCCAATAAAGTTTTACAAAAATTTCAGTAGCACTGTGCCCTGTCTGAAGTCAGAAAAAAATTATCATTGAGATACATTTAGTGCTTACAGCTTAGTATATAAAATAAAGCAAATACTATTTCGTTAAGAACTTGAAATGTATACTATCAGAATCAATTGTTGCGTGCATTGTACGACTAAACATTTCAAATTACGTCATTTTCACTGAGAATCAATTTTATAAAATACACTAAAGATTCTTAAATTAACGATTTTCGAAGTGCATGCAAGAATGTTCCTCTACTATAGGATATTGAACATCACATTCTAATTGCTCAAAGTATTGGAATTTCAATGAATTTTCATTGTAAATAGAATTTCCTCTACTCGATTAAGATTCTTATTAAGATTTAGTTGCTTGGTTTTTCGTTTTGCATGGAAACGACATTTGAGTAGGTCAATGCCTTAAATATTATTAAATATTTGAGAAAAAAGTTAGTAAAACATTTGTTATCAGTAAGTAGGGAATTTATTTATTTTTACTCATATTAAATGTTAATGTTTAAATAAGTTACTATTTAATAATTCAAGCACCTAGCAAAAGGAAATTAATTCAAATTTCGCAATTGTTTTAGAACCTTGTGAACAGAAAAAAATATACAATCTTACTGAACGTTAAAAAATTGTTTACAAGACCTTGTTTTAAAATAAGTTCTGCTGACACTTATTTTCGAAAAAAAACTGCTAGAATTACTGTGGAGGCCAGGTGTATTTTACTTTGCAAAATTACCATTGGTCACAATTCAAGTAACTTAAACTAAGTGGTAACAATTTTCTAGAAAATAATAGTAGGGGTTCCGGTACAGAAATTCGAATAAAAAAAATGAAAAAAATTAGGAAAAATGAAAAAAATTAGGGGTCAGTCGCCAACTGGACTGATTTGGAGTTATCTCGCTGAAAAGAGACTAAAATTTTTAGTCTAAATTTAATTTCTGATCTGATTTTTTTTGGTCTAGTCATCTACTGGTTAATGGCTATGTTTTGTTTTTAGTTGAATTTGGTTTTGTTACACAAAAAAATCGCAAATTTCCGCCGGAAATCACGAGAGAAGTGGTACTTAAAGCGAATTGTGTAATTAATAAAAAGCACAGTTCTCAGAGTGTTTTTTCAGTAGGTTGCCATTGCCTTCAGCGGTCTAAGGTTTAAGTCTCCGTTGAGAGTAGAGTAAGATCGAGGATGGGTTGATTAATTCGCGGCCTAACAAAGAAAACAATAATTTAGAAGAATAAATTTGTTTTTATTTTTCAGCATAATTTCCTTCTAGTTGAATGCACTTGGTAGATTGATTCTGGCAACTCTTCAAAATAAATGTTTATCTTCAAATTGTGGAATAGGCCAAATCAGGAGAGTAGGGTACGTCAGGTTCCAGTTCAAAGCCCAGCTCATTAATTTTATTCATCGCGATAATCGACTTGTGGCATGGTACATTATCCTGATGAAACAAGACTTTCTTTTTGGCCAACACGGGTCTTTTTTCTTGAATTTTTTGGTAGAACTGTTCTAGTAGATTAGTGTAGTATTCGCTGTTTACTGTTTTTCATTTTTTAAGGTAGTCAACCAAAAAAATTCTTTTTGCATCCCAGAGAACCGTGGCCATCACCTATTCGGCTCAAAGAACTGTTTTTCCCTTTTTCGGAGCCTGTTCACCCTTTGTTGTCCATTGTTTGGATTGCCGTTTGGTCTCTGGTGTATAATGGTGTATCCATTATTATGAATCGACTCACAAAATTTGTTGGATTGCGCTGAAACAGCTCCAAACATAGCTCAGATGTGATTTTTAAGATGAACTCCTGTTCAGGGATAAGGAGCCGCGGCACCAATCTAGCCGATACTTTTCTCATCCCCACAATCTCCGCTATCTCATCTAACTTTAATCTACGATCTTGAAATATTATTCTGTGGACTTTCTCGACCATTTCAGCAGATGTCACGGTTTTTGGCTTTCCTAAACGTGGTGCATTTTTAATGCTTGTACGCCCACGTTTAAACTCCGCCATCCACTTTTTAACCATCCTGAACGATGGCGAAGATTAACCTAACATAGAATCTATATTAAAATCTCAGTTTTTTCCATTTTTACGGAGGATTATTCTTTCCCCCATTAAAAAAAGGAAGTAGTAGTAAAAGTATTGCAAGTATTGCTTTATTCTTTTGACTTATTGGGTTCCTCACATGGGTCATGGGAATCATTAATTAAGTAAAAATTACATTCGGAATTAGTTAAAGCTTAATTTTCAGTCAAAGTAACGTCTGGCTGTTGTTTTGAAGTGGTTTTTTTTGTTCTGGCCATATTTTCTGTAGTCTTCTCACATCAGGCCCGTTGTTATATAGTTGTTCATTTAGGAGGTTATCATGGTTTATGGATTTCTTCCGTAACAAGTGGAATTTTTAAATCAGTGTGTAATGTTATATTGCTGACGTACCTGACATACGATTGCTCTGAGTGCTTTGGATTGAAATCGCTGTATTATTTTAATTCTTGTTGGTTTGGCACATATAGGTTTTAGAAATGCCTTACATAATAACAGCTTGCTGCTAGGATTTAGTTAAAATATTGCTTGGGCAAAAGATATAGGATGTTAAGGTTGAAATGTTTTTTCACAGCCGAGGCCAAATAAAATAAATAAAAAAGATAAAGGGACCACCATTCTTCTTTTCCACATCTGCATGAAGGCGGCGGTGATATGTCCTGCCAAAAGTCTTGCGCTATTGATAGTCGACTGTTCTTCTTCTTTTCTCTTTGTGGATCGTGATCATGAGACAATTCAGCAACCCTATATACACATAAATGATGATTAGATTGCCTAATAATATTTTGGTACCACCAACGCCATCTAGTGACGGTTACGTGACGTGTGTGGACGTTTACTAGAAGGTGATTAAGTAACATATCAACTAATACTATGCAACCCTCTATACGCATAAATGATAATTAGATTGCCTAATAATAATATTTTGGTACCACCATAGCCATCTACTGCCGGTTACGTGACGCGTGTGGACGTTTACTAGAAGGTAACTAAGTAACATATCAACTAATACTATGCAACCAGATATACACATAAATGATGATTATATTGCCTAATAATGTTTTGTATACATGATGATATGACTTATTTTTATCTAAAAACGACAAACTGTTCGAAAAAAATCTTTAATTATTTTGTATAATTTCTGTAGGTAAATATTTATTATTTAGAAAACATAGCGTAAGTTTTTAAAATCATAAACTAATATATATTCAATTTTGACTTCAAATAAAGAAACACGACGCAGATATGATAAAATATTTCTGATTGTAAAACCCACATCCTGTATACAATAGCTGTATTCGGAATTAGTTAGCTTGAAAACGATTGATTAAGTAACAAGTTAATTTCTAACACCATAGTTTTTGAAAATATTTTGCTAAATGTTTAAATGTAAATGTGATTTCACCAGTTGTACCAGACCGGAGAAAAGATTTAATTCTTTTAGTGTCAGTTCGGATCCCCTGTCCATCAGGTAAGTGCTTAAATTTTATTCCTCGATTTTTCAAATTTAGGTCTATTTAATAATTTAGGCTATAGATGAGCCCTTCTTTTCGAAGAAGATAATGTAAATAATCTAACTGAAGATGAAATAATTCAGCTTTTAAGGGCTTCCAAATATTTTTAAAAGACCAGAAAGTTTTAATAAAAATTTATTTGATAACTCATATATTCATTTCGATTTTAACTTTGCTGAATTAGGCTGTTAGCACTTCTCACAAAATACTGTAATTACTGATCTTTTAATTTCTCTTGAGGTGATGTTTATACAGTTGTATTTTCCATCATCGTTTCCCTGATTTTATTTAAATTTACACAACTCATACATTCATTTTTCAGATACAGAAGAAGAAGAAAGCTGACTACACAGATTTAAAGCGAGTTGATAGCCCCTCTATTAAGGAAGATAATGTAGCTGTGGCTTAAATTATTCAATTTAAGGATAGCCAAATGGATTTGAGGTGATGTTTATACAGTTGTATTTTCCATCAACGTTTCCCTGATTTTATTTCAATTTACACAACTCATACATTCATTTTTCAGATACAGAAGAAGAAGAAAGCTGACTACACAGATTTAAAGCGAGTTGATAGCCACTCTATTAAGGAGGATAATGTAGCTGAGGATTAAATCATTCAATTTAAGGATTGCCATAGGGATGAAAAAGACCGGTAAGTTTTAATAAAAATTTATTTAGTGCTTTATAAATATATAACTCATTTTTTAAATTTTTTAAAGCCGTAAGGCAGCGAACTATGATCCGGAAGAAATTTTCTTTTTGTTGACATAGGTTGATATCTTTTCTCTGATGTTACGGTTATCACCTCATGATCCTTAGTTCTTCTGATCTGCTTCGAAATGATAAAAATAGGCTCACTTTTTGTCAAGACCATCTCCCTGATTTTTTCAAAATTTAGCAACTGAGAAGCACTATAGTTTAGTGAAATTCCTTTCACTTTACAGACAACATATTCACTACCATTACAGCTGTATTTATAGGCATAATTTTTAGGGCCCCCTGAAACGAATTCTGTAATAAATCCCCCGTTTAGCTCGTCCGTAAGATCTCCAATGCAGTCGCCGTGGAAAGGTCAGGAAGACCAACTTGCGAAGAATAGATAATTGAATCGGTATCGTAATATAAGGCTCTCTCACCCACCTGATCCAGGTAACTATATAATTTTAATCTAGCTAAAGCTGTAACATAGGCAGCTAATATAACATTTACTGTTGGGGAAATATCGTAGGCCTCCTCTCTGTATTCCCACGTTACAATTAACGTTTCCTCATTTACCGGTAAAATAGTGTTTACAACTATTGCGGGGTTCGACATCATTAAATAAAATTCAGCAGAATTTCTAATTATAGATGTTTTAGGCATGTTTTGTCTCTGTCCCAGCTTGCCCCAGAAAGAGTTTAACATCAGTTTTGCCAATGATCTTAAACCAGGATTCTCAGTTATTTCAGAAAACTCCAGTAAAATGTCTTCTCTATGTAGAAATTCCTCAATATATCTATCTTTCTCAGCGTCTGTCGCACAATTCTTAGGCCAGCCGCTGGCTTGCTGTTTGATTTTTATAAACTTATTCATCATGCCTGAGAATAAGCCCTCCTGCTCTCTACTGAGCTGTATGGTGTTGTAACTCCATATTTCGTAGATTTCCATCATTTTGTACCCTTTCTCAATAGCTTTAACGACTTCTTCAATCACCCATGTACCATTTAAAGCTCTTTCCTCGTCATCGTGAGTACAATCGTCGTCTTGGTTCACCCCCTCGCCGCATTTACGACAAAGGACAAACATACATTTATCATTCATTCTATAAGGCAGTACAGGGTGATACAGGTTTGTAGGAGGTAATATTTTACATTTTATCACACCTGACATTTGGGAAATATCAGCCAATTTGCATTCGTCGCCCACATAAATTTTTTTCGGGTGGCCAATAGGAAATTTACCAAATTTACACACATAAGGGTAAAGCGAGCAGACATCAACATATTTAATTTTCTCATTTTCTTTCGCCTTGTAATATTCCACTGTATTCCCCGTTCGGCCCCCGTACAGAGAATCTCTAGGGTTTAGAGGTAAATATTTTATGTAAGAATGGTTTTCTGTGTATTCTTCAATTTCTTTATTTAACATTTTTCGAAAATCGCATTCCCACATTTGTACAACGTTATACCCCTTTTTCTCCAAATGTTTATTTTTATTTACAGTTCGTTGGAACCGATTCTCCATACAATCATTGGGATCGTCTTTTAATGCTTTATCACGGTTATTTGTATAGCATTTCGGACACCCATGAAAATAACAACCCTCGAATTCAAAGACGGTATCTCCATGTACCCCATCAACTTTAACCCCGGCAACTCTAGCCTCTTGACCTTTGGCCACATGATGTATTTCGATACCTCTTTGGTATTCTTCCCATATCAACCATTGTAAAGCTATTTTCGAATGGTTATCTCTGAATCTGTAGCCACCTTTAGGGATTATTCCGATCGTGTTTGGTTTTAAAAAGTTTCGCCGAAATACCTTGTTGCACGCAGACGCAATTGTGCTTGCCTCTGTGAATGGACACACATTTGACGTATCCAATAGCTGCTGACGAAATTTGAGACAGGCCTGCGTTAGAATCTGTACATCAGAAACACAATACTCTACAATCTCCTTTTGAAAATCAAATATGTAATTTTCAGCAATTTTCTCGTTGTGCCATTTAATTAATTTCTCGCGCGCATCATCTTTTAAGTTGTCAGGGTCGTAGAATTTCAATGCAGGTATACCTCCGACATAGTTCTGATTTTCCAGCCTGTTAAAGAGATGTGGAAAATACCCCTTTTTCAATTCGGAAAACCCAAAAGCTTTCGGTAATGCAGATAATGCCATCGGAAAATAGTTTAGTGAATCCAGAAATTTAACGTTTCCAGCGTTCATCATAATTAGCTTTGTGCCGCGCATAATCAGGTCCGGATTCAAATCGGTTTTAGTGAGAATGTAATTTAATACGAATTGATGATCGAAACCGCCACCGTTATGGGCTATAACGACAATCTGTTTAAATTTTTTTCGTATTTCTAGTACTTCGGTCAGAAATTTCGTAATTACATCCTCTGTTAGAACTTTTTCTCTGAATCCGCAACTCTGACAAAATAACAATCTTGTCTCGTTTATACACTTGTGGCATACTTTTCTGTATACACACAAATTTGGTTCCTGCTGTATGACCCCATTGACGACTTTTTCTTGTGTTGTCTCCAAGTCATAGAAAACAAACAAAAAATCTTTAATTTGAGGGGATTTTTTGTCAGGTTGCATATAACACAAGTGGCCCTCTGATTGTTTCGATTTACAAATCTTGCAGTAAATTTCGCCACAGATATGATTGTGCGTAGTGCATATTTTAAAACATTTCTCACAGCTTTTTATTTTTTTACAAACCGAATTCAAATGTGCCTCGTAACAATCATCGCCGTAAAAATCTCTTCGGCATTCAATACAGCCTCTTTTTACAACATCTTTATTGCATGCAGGTGATTTTCTGCATGCAAAACACACCTGATCACACCGATGTTCGTTTCTGTTGTTGTAGGGAGTGTGGCAGGCTTCACAAAAATATCCGCACATAAATGCGGCGGTTAGAGATGTGATGACATTGTAATGGCCTTCATCAAAAATCAGATTTAAAGCAGGACCGTCATTTCCTCCTTCAAAAATAACATCCCGCCCTTTGCCACCATATTGATAAACGACGATCTTATAATTTTTTAGATGTTGTTGAAAGTGCTGAAGTTCGAGGATCCCGCATCCCTCTGGAGTAATCAACACCCCGCTGGATTTTACCAGTTCAAGAGCTTTGGCTGCCTGAAGTCTACGACCATCCCTAATTTTTGCGTAGTTTGGATCCTTACTTTGGAATGCCATACTGACTACTAGAGCGCGAGGTAAGCATAGGTTGTCTTTGTTATTTATTGAAATAATACCTCTACGTTTTTTACACTCCTCGTTAAAGGTATTATAATTACGTCCCCTGCCTTTTCCTACGGGCATTTTTACCGTAGTAACACCCAAACAGAAGGTTTCTGTATTCAGCCCCGTTGAATTTGATTGGTATATGGATGAAATTTTCTTCCACACGTCATCAACTGTCACCTGAGATGCAGGTTTAAAAACCACCCATCCTTGGCCCCTTGAAAAATCTTTGGAACAGAAAGTAAATCCAACATAATCCTCCAAGTCCACGTTTTCTGTCCCCTTCAAAACAATATCTTCGATAGCGTTTTTCACCCAGCTTATAGGTTCAGCCCCCTCAGGAGTAGCTTTAATTTTAAATTCCAAAGTTCGGCCCTGGACCCCAAATTTACGGATTTGTTTTGTAACATCCTTGATAATTTCAAAATTCGCCATTTTTCAGAAATATTCTAAATTGTTACTTATCAGTGTAGGATAGCTAATCAGTGACTGATAGGAATGATCACGCACACCTGTACTTGTACTTTTTAAATTTTTGTAGTGCCGGAGTGGGGGTATGTCACGTGACCTAATTATCCGACGTGAAATTGCATTTTTCGTAAACTAGACAGACTTTATTCGAAAATATTTTAAAAATTAAAACCAAAATTCATGTTATATCTAAAAACAAGGTATTTCAGACATTCCGTCACGTGACATATTCATCCAACAGGTGAAATTGCATTTTTTCGTAAACTAGACAGACTTTATTCGGAAATATTTTAAAAATTAAAACTAAAGTTCATTTTATATCTAAAAACAATGTATTTCAGACATTACGGTTGTAGATTATGAAAAATAAAGAATAATTCTTATCGACATTTTGTGGGGCCGTGTGCAAAAGGGGTCACGTTCCCTAATTATCCAACAGGTGAAATTGCATTTTTCGTAAACTAGACAGACTTTATTCGAAAATATTTTAAAAATTAAAACTAAAGTTCATTTTATATCTAAAAACAATGTATTTCAGACATTACGGTTGTAGATTATGAAAAATAAAGAATAATTCTTATCGACATTTTGTGGGGCCGTGTGCAAAAGGGGTCACGTGACATATTCATCCAACAGGTGAAATTGCATTTTTCGTAAACTAGACAGACTTTATTCGGAAATATTTTAAAAACAAAAACAAAAATTCATTTCGCATCTAAAAACAATGTATTTCAGACATTCCGGTTGTAGATTATGAAAAATAAGGAATATTTCTTATCGGCATTTTTTGTAGGGCCGTGTGCAAAAGGGGTCACGTGACATATTCATCCAACAGGTGAAATTGCATTTTTTCGTAAACTAGACAGACTTTATTCGGAAATATTTTTAAATCAAATAATCACGATATGTTCACGTGAAAAAAGAGCTTTTTCGCTATGTTTTAAGAAATACTATAAACACCTGTTATAATAAACACAAATATAATACTCTTTAGAGATACTTTTAACTGTCATACCGGATGAAGCCTCCCCGATAAGACAGATAACGTGCGAAAACACGTTTCCAGGTTATCATTTCATTCATGGTTTGATAATTACGATTTAAACGAAATAAGATTACTAATAAATTAAATTAAAAATAGCTGTAAGAATCAATTTTGTATTGTAGATTTTCTAAAATTTTTCAAAAATTTCCGATTAGACAGAACGGCAGTAGAGAAAACAACGGACGAGGTCATTATTAAAAAGGGATGCTAGCAATAAATAATTTCGTATTGTTTTTAAGTTTACAAAATTCAACATGGCTGCGCTAGTGGGGTGATGTGTGTAACAACGCTTCTGTGGAAAAGTCTTATGCAATAATTTTATAAGTTGCACAAATTAGGTAGCCTTATTTAACTATATTACATCGGTAATGATAATTTTCAGAGTATCCCTAAAAAATAGGTTAAACATTTGACGTGCGAGACGTAAACGTGACACGTGATACGTTAAAACGTGAGGTGCGTGACGTAAAACGTGAGGGGCGTGACGTAAAACGTGAGGTGCGCGACGTGCGAGACGTAAAACGTGACGTTTTTTGACGTGCTAGACGTTTTACGTCACGTTTTTTGACGTTTACGTGATTTTTCTACCGTGTTCCTTGTCTCGTTCCTCATCTATGTTACTTCTAGATCATGCTGGTCTTTTTTTTACAATTCAATTGAACCAATAATAGCGGCTCGTGCCCTTACGGCTACGTTCATTGCGCTTGATACAAATACAAACCCTTTAAATAAATCATACTTTTTTCATACTTTGATATTATTATACCCTACTTACGGTTTCTTCGGAAATATGGCAACATGGTATAAATAATAATAGTAATAAAAAATATGGCAACATGGATTCCAAACATTATCTCAATAGTGAATTCAACTTTCAAGTAATTTTTAAACAGAAACATGGTCACCACAATTGATAACGCTCTCTCTCTCTCTCATAAACAAGGTAACGGGTGAAAAATTATCCAACCGTTATCTTCGATTCGAATCAGTCCGACTACGTTACACACACAAGCGATGGCCGGCGTTTCTACGGAAATATGGCAACAATTTATAAATAATAATAAAAAGGCAACATGGCCTGTCCTGGCGACAACGACGACTATTATATCCAGCCGATATCTTTAAAATGAATCAGTTCGACTACGTCACACACAAGCGATGGCCAGCCACCGCTTGTGTGCATCGCCGCCATGAATCGCGCCATCTTGGATCACCTCCGCTCGGGCCTGCATTCGTGCGCCGCCGCCGTGAATCGCGCGCCGACTCGACTATAGTAATTTCTTCTTCTTCTTCTTTTCTATAGGTGACTGAACGAGCTCCATTCTTCTTCTTCTAGCTGAACTGTCAAGACCATTACTCTCGCACTAAAATGGCCGCCGCCGCCGCTCTCCGGTGCCGTCAAGTGACAGTTTCGGGAATCCTCGTGGCCTTTTTGGCTGAACTGCCAACACGTTGAAGGCCTGTATCTTCTTGCTGAAGTGCCACCACGTTCAAGACCTGTATCTTCTTGCTGAAGTGCCACCACGTTCAAGCCATTCTTCTCCACATCTACATGAGCCGCCGGAGATATGCCGTGGAGTGGGGGTAGGTCACGTGAGGGGGCGTGTCCGTCCATAAGGATCGACAGAAAAAGTTCCCACGATCACTAGTCCCGTACTCTACTTAAGTATTATAAAATGGGATACTGAAGGTTGTTCTTTCTGTAAAATGGGATTCCGAAATAAGTAGAATGTCAATCTTGTTTAAGTTTAAGAATGTAATAATTTCTTGCTTATGATTAAGAAAGCCATTGGCGTTCCATGTTGCTATTCTGAGTATATTTATGAATTTATCTTTCCAATAAGTGTGGTTAGCAGATTCAAGATCATACTATTTTGGCTTATCAACTGAGAAAACATTGCCTTAAATTCGTTTAAAAATGTTGTTAATTATTTTTCCATATTTGTATTTTGTTCTAAATGAGGCCTATTTTGAGTTGCAACTTGGGAATATGTTTATGGCACTGTAAGGTTCGGGAGTCGGCTATTTATGGGTGTGGGTTCATTAAGCTGGAATTGTTGTTGTTGTTGTTGGTAGTGGTTTGCTCGAATATGTTGGTATTTTGATGCTACTAAGTCTTTATGTACTTTACAGCCACTGTAGTTTGCAGGGTGTGGTTCTCCATATAGGGCACATTCAGCAGGAGTGTTCTTTAGTTTTTTGCATGTTTTAGTGTCATGCTGTCCTCCGCACTTCACACAGTTAAATGGTTTTAGACAGTATGATTTTTAGATAAGTAATATTATCATAATGATTCTAATTCAAGTCTTTTGTCTTTCTTTTTGGATTAAAATACCAGAATTGATGTGTTAAGTAGCACATATTTATAAAAATAAATAAATGTAACACTGAAAATGTGTTTCGCCTCTGGCTACGTTGAGTAGTTGAGTTACTGTGCACATCTCACCTCTTGAAAGAGCCACTTATAACGACGAAACGGTAAGAAATTTATCAAAATAGACGCGGTACTCCGAAAAAAGTAATCCTCCTAAAATGTAACACTGTTTATAATGTTATAATGTTTCGTTCATTTAACATTATTTATAATTATTAAAATCATTTGATTCTAATATTTACATAAAATAAATATCTGAAGATAACATTAATTTTTTGACCACGAACGTTTTGAAACATTTTTTATTTTAATTAAGGAAATATTAAACTTTGTGATATTAAGGCGTGCGACCGTGCTCTAAAACATTTAATTTTGAAATTTCAAAAATATAACTTTTTTATACGAAAATGATAAATAAGACGTTCCATATTAAATACGTAGGTAAGTCGCAAATTATAAAATGATAAAAAATTTAGGAATGATTCCTTTTGCTTAATAAACCATATATGGGGACATCGAAGAAGAAATTTTAGAAAAAGAAGAATATTGCTTAATAATGATTGGTTGTGAGGTATACATGATATGAAATGATTTACGTTTTAAAAAGGTCCGTCAAACTTCTTTCTGTCTAAACGGTACGTCAAAATACCGAAACCTAGGTAGACTAGAATATAAACGCTTTGGAAGACTGTGGAAATTCAAGATGAGTATTATTTTTCTTTCCATATTTATATATTTTATTTTTCTAACTTCAACACCTAGCTCAGAAAAGGGACACCTTATTATTATCACGTTAAACATTATTTATTACTTTTTCCCTTTGAACGTACAATTACAATTTGACTCACACTATCTGTAAACTAGTCGCCTAGGAAAGAAAAATGTTTACTTTCATGAAAACTTTTTATATTTTGAGTTATAAAAAGAATAGCAAAATCACTTGTTATAGTTATTGCTTTAATTAATATACCAAAGGGGTTCTATGTGGTAATCGCTGTAAATCGAATGAACATTTGAAGAATAAAATTCTTCATATAATTCAGTTAATAAATAAGTTAATAGTAGTTCTAAGTGTCGTTTGTCTACTCACCGACAAAATATTAAATAAAATGTACATACATTAGCGTAATATCTTTCAATTATTTACGGAACTCCTTTATAACCCACAATATATTCAAATACTATTTACTATAGGTTTGGTAGAATTAGAGTTATTGTATAACGATTACTAAGGCATTTAAAATGTTTAAAAAATAGAAGAATATCAAATAAGAGAAGAATTATGACCCTAGGAGTTTAATAAGAGCAGTCTTTGTTGACGGTTAACACTTCACCGATCATTTATTTGTTAGTTTGATGAATAAAATTCTGAATAAAATTCATGAATATCAAATAGTCAGAAAATGGCGTTCTATTATTTTTGAAAAGTACTTCTATGTATTTATAATAATTATAACTATCAAATTTTGAGGAAAAAAATGTGATTTTTAAGGCAAACTGTGTTATTTTTTTTTTGACAAATTTTATTATTTAATTTCATTGGCATAAATTGTTTAATCGATTCATCTGATTTTTAAGTACAATTTATCACAATAGTTTTTATATAAAAAAGAAATCATATATTACCTTCACCTCTTTTATCATCTACTTTGCATTTACCGGCTTCGTTTTCAACTATATCATTATCTTCAACATTAATTCTAACAAAACTCTGAAGTAATTCTGCTTCTCGTGTTATGCTTAACCTTTTTTCAGCAAAAGTTTTCGTTGTGTCATCCATTTTTCGTTTTATTTGCAATTATATTGTAACTTAGCATGCACGATAAAGATTTCTTACTATAGTAATGCACATGGATAATGCGATATTAGTAAAATTAGTATTTTACCACAACATAATATCTGGTTTACTGCGAAAGTAACACCTTTATGGTAACTATGGTTACCAAAAGGTGTGATCAATGAGTGAAAAGTATAACGCCATCTAAATTAGTTCGATTTCTTATTTGGATACTGTCAGAAACAGATCAGGACTCTTACTTTTATGGAAAAGAATCAAAATTAATAGTCCAGTAACTGAAGGGTCAAACCTGTAGAAAAATCTGGGATGAGTTCCCACATAGCGCAATTTGTAGATCATCGCAGGTGTTTTAAAATGAGAAAATCCTTAACGCGTTCTTGGTAGCGGAAGGGGTTGAAAATGGACCCCTAAACCTTGAAAAACAGGTTTCCCGCTGGCTAAATATGCCAATTAGAGAATTTTTGTTCAGACAAAAAATGAAGATCAGCTCATTCTCTACAAAAATGGTCCTTATCATTTTCCTCGAAAATTCAATAGTTTTCGAGGTAATGGCACTCAAAAGTCCCCTCATTTCAGCTGCTGCTCTACCTGCAGGAATTCCGCTTTCTATGAATTAACGTGTAAGCGGGCGGACGAATTGTTCCATATCTCGGGAAAATATTAATATTTTTCGATGATTCAAAGTTTATCGGAATGGGAAAACCCGTAGCTACAATTCCATGTGACTTGAAGTCAGTTCGTATTTGCCAAAACTATTTAAAAAAGCGGTCAAAGTTTTTTTTCAACAATATTTAGAGACTGCTTCATTAATTTATTCATATTTTCTTTAAAAATAGTCATTTATTCTAATTTTGCCTTGATAATGGGACCTTGGGGGTCTTAAATGATCTCAGAAATTTTAAATATTTTTCCAATGCACATCATTTTAAAGCTTAGATGGTCTACTTTTCGAATATATTTTTTTATTTTTAATAGAGTATAATAATTTTCAAGAAATGAGGAAAATTGGTCACACGAGTCAAAACCGGCCTTTTTTTGTTTAACCATTTCTTGTTCCCCGCTCTTTATTTTTTCCTTTTAAAAGGAAAAAGAAGGAAAACTTTTATCTGAAATAAAAGAATACAAAGAAACGTCTTCTCAGCAGAAAAAAATAAGTGGGGAGAAAAATACAGAAGTTTTCTAAGCTCGGGAGACAAATTTAAGTAACAAATCATCTTTAAAATTATAAATCGTTTAATCTGTAGCTTAAAACACAGGGCCGCCGCATATTTTGATATTGCAATAAAGTTTTCATTTTTGTTAAATTTGGGAAGATTAGAAGATGAAATCATTTTGAAAATGGTCGATTATTATTGTGATTTTAACTTAATGATTTAGATGAAATGAAAATTAAAGAATTGAGTGAATTAAAATATTTTTACGTAGATATAAATTAAGTACAACTTTTCCGAATTTAATTTAAATAACGGCTAAATTTAACACATTGAGCAAAAAAAGTTACCAATTATACATGGGGGGTAAAAAACTCAGAAGTAGTAACAGGGCGGTAAAACAATAAACCCCTGGCGGTATCTATGGTTAGTCCGCCACTGTTTTTCTGTTGCAGTTATAAATTTGAGAGATCCATATAAATGATTGATTAAGTTAAACTTTTTTGATATACAGGAAATGTGGCATTATACAGGGTATTTTTAAGTTAGATGCAAAGCTTTAAGGCGAAGCTAGCATAGACCATTTAGAACCATTTTAGCTATGGTGTTCTTATACTGATTATTTTTTTTTATCTAATTTTTAAGGTTTTGGCAAAAATACCAAATTTTATAGATAATTACTGATACTGGTCAGCTTGAATGATAAGTCAATTTTAGAATTAAAGTCAGTGATCATTTCGAGCATGAAAAGTAATTTTTTGAGCAAAAATGTTTCTTTATTAGTCTGCCTAAAAATTTAAATATTTTCCCTGAATTTTACTTGTAGATCCCAATTCCACCTCTAAGAAATAGCAATACCCAATCGTGTTTTCAAAAAGGTTTGAACAAAAAAAGCACCTTCTTAAATTTTTGAAAATTTTCTGTAAAAAAATGGAAGATGGTACCTACGATTAGAAAACGATTTGTTAGATTGCTTACACATTACTTTAACTAAATAAAATTAAAAATCACTTATCATTCTAGCTGGCCATTATCAGCAATTAACCGTAAAATTTTGGGATTGTTTACCAAAAACTTTAAAAATTAAATAAAAAAAATAGCCAGATTTCGTATAAGACAACCATAGCCAAAATGGTTCTAATTATTATTATTATTACAACTATTACAATAATAATAGAGCGTACAAAAAATAATGTAGTAATTAAAAAAAATACAAGTATTAACTTTTATTTACTTTAAATGCCTCGTCATGATCATGCATGAATCTGTTCTTACCTGCAGTTTCGCGAGATTTTATACCTAATGGTTAACGTAAAGTACGAGTACTTTGCTATTTATCGGATGCTTTCGTGTGCAATAGTGTTACTTACAGTGGACAGATTTTGTCGTGGCAAAGGACGATCTGAACTGGCACAGACAGAGACATGTGAAATCAAATAAAGACAGATAAATTAATAAAATGCAAGACAATTAAAGAAATTAAAAAAAAGCAAAAAAATAAGTAAATAAAATGCGAGTCAAATAAATAAATTAGCATAAATAAATCAAGTAATTTCAGAACAACACTAAATACAATCATTAAAAAGAATATATTTTTAAAAATGTTAAAATAAGAATTAATTACAACGATTCAGTAGTGCACAACAGAATGACGGGCGAGCGAATTAGAAATAAATCTGCAAACTTGTTGCACTGAATGTACTTCAGCGTCGTGTTTTCTGACTGTGTTGTTGAGACGCTTACGATTTGCCACTGCGCATACGAGCATCGAATACCAGGTCGAGTCGTATTTGAACCTTCTTTAGGAATAGTGTGAAGAACGTAGAGTATTGCATCATAGAAAAGTATTGAAAGGTGAGCATATTCACTTTATTTATTATAAAAAACTCAAGAATTTATGTAGCTGAGTTAAATAAAGCAATAATCAATTTATCATTAATTTACGCAGCTTTATAACAGTTTTTAAAACGAAAATCTAGTTATTATGTGTTAATTTGATAGTAGTGAAGATGAATAAGAAGACTTAACGTTCTTAAAACCAGTTAATATAAAAACGGTTATTTTTATGAGTACCATATCAGCGTTTGATGGTACGTCATATCAGTCGTTAACTTCACATTCAGAGCGGGGATCAGATTACAGAATAAGATTTTTGGGAAATGGCAAAAATTATTATTTAATTTATTTTTTTGGTTTCATTTTCAGATAAATTTGACGCTTGTTAAATATAATTAACCTTCATTAAATGTTTAAGTATAACGTTTTATTTTGATTGGTGTAAGGTTATTGGGAGATATCCAAAAACGTTTTATTTTTGTTTATCATACAGACAAAATAACCCTGGTAGCTGAGGCCCTAAATTTGAAGTAGAAGAAAAAGAATGTCTACGTCCCTTGAACTATTAACTTTTTAAATTTTTCTTTCACTGGCGGACCCTGTGTATAGTTATTCCTGACGGACAATTGCATTCATCTAGGTGGAGGATATCCTTAGTGACACAAGCAAAAAGTAATGGGTAATTCAAAATTTAGACATATATTAATCCAGTTGGACTTATTTTTGTAACTTTTAATGTTAAAATGCAGAATCTACTTGACAATCGGATGCAACGAATAAATAATAACTATTTCACCTAGACCATTATAACACCCTCCAGAATAACATCTATGATATATGTCAAAGATACCAAATTGGATGCCTATGCATTTGTTGTCATCTTGGAAATCACTGCTGAAGATACTATAGAGATTATAAAACCAGCAAAAATAAGACAAAGGATGAAAGTAGTACCTTATTTAGTGACCCCTAAATCAAAACTAAAGCTGTCATAAAGACTCTCTGCATTTTGAAAATAATCTATAGGGCCCCTATTCAAATAACAAATTCATACCAATCATCTGAAATAACCACATCATTAGCAGTAATAGACATGAAAGTTGACGAAGGTTTACAATTAAAAAATAGATTATCAAATAAAAGTTGTAGAAAATGTAATCGTAAAAAGGCAGGCACTCTGAGAAGGCTATAATCCCAGATGATCCCAGATATTCGAATTCGTTTACTTCTTCAAATGCTACGCTTTATTTTTTATCTTTACTATTACTTTTCTTTTCAACTAAATTTAAATGAGTTGGTGTATTTCTTTTTTTTTTAGGCACTAAAAATAGTTGATGGCATCGACTGCCATGTTTTATTTCTTTAGCATAATTAAGATCAATGAATGATCATTTAGTCTAATTTTATTCTACTTGACTAAATACATAACTACGCTTTTCATAAACGAATCTACTTAACGTTTTTCGAATTAAGTGGATAGAGAGGAGAGGATCGACCGAATGGCCACCAAGATCCCCAGATTTCATTAAACTTTTTTATATTCAAAGTCTATGAGAGTCGACCAGTCTGAAGAACCTTTCGATACTTTTAAGAAGTGTTTGGTATTATTATTAGTATACATGAGTTGTCTTTTATAATTTTGCTGGATTAAAACAGCAGATAAATTTTAAGAAATTTACTGTTTTTCGAAATCTTATTCAAGAAGATTAATGAACTTTTGCATTCGCTGGAACAAATTTTAGAACATTTATTCCACTCCTTTATTGATAAAGACAAAATTGCGTTTTTGAAGGCATCGACTACATTTTCTTACGACTGGAACCTAATACCATGTAGTCCAATCTTGATTTTCAAAAAGGTAAAAAAATCGTTAGAATGCAGGACGGGATTGTAAGAAGGATAATCTACCAATTCGTCGTTTTCTTGCTTTAAAAATTCAATTGTTCGCTTGTCTTGATAATTGTGTGCTAACTTGCATTATCATTGTAGAGGATGATTCGTCGTCCGGGGTTGGTTTTTCGAGCGCCGCGATTACTTGTGCCAAACAAATGGTTATATAGCTATCGACAGGATCAGTGCTTTGATCTTGTAGAAGGAATATTGCTACATGACTGCTTTTGAGACAATATCACGATTATCTTTTTGGAGTGACTTGGAGAACATATGACTAAAGTTTATTTTCGGGTTTGTATGAGCAAATTCACGATTCATCACCAATAGGACTTTTTTGCGTTGAATCGTTCTATAGTTCATTTAAACATAAAGAGAGAGTGAACTCGCAGAAATATGTTACGTTAATCAGTCCCAAATCAATAAACCATATAAGTGCGTATCCAAAATAAAGAAAAATGGAAGATGTAGAAGTTTTTAATTTAAAATATAAAAATAGCAATGTTTTTATATATTTTCCGAATATCAATTTTACACAAATAAATATATAACATTGAAGATATGAAATAACCTTCAGAAATAATAATAATACAATCGAGATTCATCACATTCAGTTTCAGAAGACTTCTCATCAGATTTCAGTGAAATTATAACAGGTTCTGTAGAGATATCAATTATATTATGAAGCTCCCACATTGTTTTCTCTAATCTTATAACATGTTTTAAACATTGTTGCTAATTCTCAAGGTTATTTCAGATAATGATTTATTGAATAAATTTTTAACATCTGGTAATATAAAATTATATCTAGCAACGTCTTTAACTTGAACCTATATTAAATCTATTGGATTAAGCTCGCAGTGGAAAACGAAGAATTTCAATTCCTCATTATTTGGCAATTTCCTAAATAATGCCATTTTTATCATTTTAATTATATCTCTTAAACATGGTTAATAATTCTGCTTTCAGCATTGTATAGTCAAAGGCCATATTTTTAGATCTTAAATATATTACAATGTCATCTTCCTTTCCTATAGTGTTTGGTAAAGTTTCAAGTAATCTGGAGTGGTAACTTGAATTATTCATTACAGTAACCATTCAGTTCTTCGTGATAATCAACGGTCTATTTTGATTCAAATAAAAGTGAACCACACTCAAGAAAACCGTTCATTCTGTCTAGATAACAAACAATTATTCATGCATATTTACCTGTAGGGTTCTTAATACCAGTACTAAATCCTTGTAAAATCGCTTCTTGAGATGAGTTTATATTTTTGTCTTGCCAAATTTTTCCTACACAATATCCTGCATTAACCCATGTTTCGTTTAAATAGAAAATGTTTTTATTTTCTGTCCTAATTTGATTTATTCTTCTAAGGTATTATCTTCTGCAATATACAGTTTCTTCAAAATCTATTAGCATTGAGTATCAACACATTTTTTCATGTTGATTTTTAATAATTTTGGTCTACCTGGTTCTGGCTTTGATGCGGTTACTGCATTTTATTTTTCCTCCTTCAAAACTTTCCTTTTTATTGAGTGACAAATGGTCTATTCTTAATATTCTAATTGGTGAATACTCACAAGGTACTTCCATTTTCAATCACTACACGTTTATCGAAAAGTAAATAACCGAATTTCTACAAACTTTTTATTTAAATAAAATATCAATTATTTGTAGGCTCCGTGATCATTAATATATCTATTAAGGTGACGGATATGACCGGTGTTAATCCTCTTAGTTATTTTGCGGAAATTTTGTGGAAAAATACTCAACACTAAATATCAAAACGACAGTATTAATAAATCAAGGATAGATAGATCTCTTTTGTTTAATCCGTTGCTATAGTTCCTTTTTTGTACTAGTAATAAAATGAAAAACAATTCCGTATTCTAAAATATTATCTAACAGTTTATTTTCTAGATGAAAAAAGAGCAATTTGGTACTTGAATATTTAAATAAAAAGTTAAATAAAGCAATCTATACATATACATCTATATTGATAAACTTAAAATTATACTACATAGATACTGTTGCTTAGATACCAGATGTTTAAAGCAAGTAAATATTTAAAATGTTATTAGTCGTAAACATTGGGTACATAAAGTATGGAATAAATTCATTTTAAGCTAAACAAATAATTTTGAGGAAAAATCCTGAGACAAGTGGGTTTTTGATTTTAATTTAACTGTATTTTTACATAACAATGAAATATACAGGGTAAACCATTTGTCAGTAACGAATCTTTTTAAATAGAATACCCCATATATTTTATTTTTTTTATATTGCAAATTTTAAGATGATTTCAAAAATATATCTTACTTGTATTCGGCAAGTAATAGTTTTGAAGATACGATAATTTTAAAATCTGTATTTTCGAAACAATAAATTGCCACACAATAAATGACAGTAAGTGTTCGAATTATCTACGTTCTCATGCTTGACAGTGTCCTAAGCGATTAATAAATTCCTGCTGAACTTAATTAATGGTTTCCTGCGAAATGTTATTTATTTCTTGCCTTATTCTATCTTTTATATCATTTATGTCGGCGGGTTTATTTTTATACACAACATTTTTTTGAAAGACCCCACAAAAAGAAATCTAATGGCGTGAGATCCGGTGACCTTGGTGGCCACTCACTGGGTCCTCGTCTATCGATCCACTTATTGGGGAAAACTTCGTCAAGATATGTTCGAACGGCGGTTACATAATATGACGGCGCTCCATCTTGTCTGTATTTACGGGAATGTTTGCACTAGGGAATAAATAGGATGCAATGATTTTATTTCAAACAATTCCTTCCCAAATATTAATTTTCTGATGATATTGAATGTAATGTTCTCTCATCCATTTACGATTATCCTTTGCCCAATATCTATATCTACAATTCTGTCTGTTGACTTCACCGTTTAATTTAAATGTGCATTCTTCAGAAAAAATAACGTTTTTTGCGAAAAGTGGATTATTACTATACCTATCCATCAAAGTTTCGCTAAATTCCATTATACGATACGGGTCGTCATCTGATAGTTCTTGTACAAGGTGCACCTTAAAGAAATGCCACTTTTCATGTTTATTAATACTTTATGAATAGAAGTAAAAGGAACATCATATTCTCCACTAACTTGCCGAACGCTGTTGTGTGGATTTTTTTCCATAGCCAATAATAAAACGTTTAATTTAGTATCCTCGGCAAGTGCTGGACGATCTGATTCAGGTAGATCTTCTACTGTACCAAACTCCCTAATTTTTTTTTCAATTTTGCTCACTATTAACTGATTTATAAGTTGTTTTGGATATTTATTATTAAACATAGCACATACCTCTTGTTGAGTTCGTATCTTATCGCCACAGTCAATTAACATAAGAACTTCAATCCTTTGTTTTATAGATAAACGCATTTTTAAAGTGTCAACAAGCATATTTAGAATAACTAAACTGGTACTACACGTCAGAAGTGTCACTGTCATTAGTGAGTATTAAAGAGTAGCCTACTGAGTTATTATCACAACTTTTTACATCTGACAAGTTTTTACAATAATGATAACCAAAGTTATGCCGGTATTAATTTTAAAATTATCGTATCGTCAAAACTATTAATTGCCCAACACAAGTATGATATATTTTTGGAATAGTCTTAAAATTTGTGATCTAAAATAAAATAAAATATACAGGATGTGCCGTTTAAAAAAATTGTCAATGACATCGTTACTAACAAATGGTTTATACTGTGTATTTTATTGTTATGTAAAAAGATATTAAATTAAAATCAAAAACCGACTTGTCTCATGATTTTCCTCAAAATTGTTTGTTTAGCTTAAATTGAATTTAATCCATACTTTATGTACACACTGTATATTAGTTGTATATAAGTTATTAATAAATATGAACACTTACTTTATTGTATGACTGAATAGCTTTATTAAAATTTCCACCTTTAATATGGCTATTAGCTTCCTCAAACCAAATTTTAGATTCCTTCATGAGATTAGCAAGTCTAATCATGGATTCGGTTCTTTGTCTTTTTCTTTGATCCCCCATGCTGAAATATAAAAATAACATACGATCAACTACAGTCATAAATAACTAATAGTAATTAGATACAGGGTGGCCCAACGAAAACTTGACATGGGGGTTTTGGACAATATTATCGTAGGAAAAGAAAAACAAAATGGTTCATTTGCGAAGAAAAAGCATTTTTTTATAAATGATTTAGCCAAATATAAAAAACTATATATCGTTGTATAGAGACTTCAATGGACTTTCAAACAGTATGCGACTCGACCTCTATTCCCTATTTAAATTCTAGGGGTTGCTCACCCTACTGGTCTAGGTTTGAAGCGACGATGCTGCGAGTAGCTTAAAAAAATGTCCCGCTCGGAACAAAAATCGACCTGTCCGAGGGTTTTTCTTTTCCTAGGATAGTATTGTCCAAAACCCCCATGTCAAGTTTTCGTTGGGCCACCCTGTATATTAAAGATAACAGTATCTCGTGAGAAGTTTGAAAAATTGAAATTAAATCGCAAATACATTGTATAAACAAAGCGACAAACTTTTATTGCAAGTCGAAAAAATATACCGTTGTAAAAGAAATTGAGGTCGGGTATCAGAAAATTGTTTGGAGAAAGTAGGTACAAAGTTAAGTCGACCCATGCTGTATATAAACACTTTGCGGGATTTTACAGAAAAAACATACCATGTCGAAAAATTATCATAAGTAAAATGAAATAAGAAACAATTTACGGTTAGTATGTTCCAGACTCTGAGGAATCTGTTCAGAGGCTCGAAGAAGTGTTTTCGCGGAACTTACCACGATTTTAGGGTCATTAGCGGCACATACAGGAAGCATTCCATTTTGTGTTTTTTGGTCATTTTGAGTTAAACTTTTTGATTAATTAATTAATATCGATTATTATTTCAATTTGGATAGTAATTTTTTTTATTGTATAATAGTAATCAGTCTTAGGTGCTTGTTAGGCGCGATTCTCACTATACATACATTTTAGTAATTTATTTAATTGGAGATTGTTTATTTAGATCACCTGATCTATTCGTTTTGGACTAGTAAAAAATCTGCCATTATCATAATATTTAATATCAAAAAGATCTGCCATTATCATAATATTTAACATCAAAAAGTAGTATTCATTTAATGTACCGGAATAGCTGACGGAGGAGAGTCCCAGCGTGAGGTTGAGATTTTAGCATAAAAAATAGTTTTTGTTGTTTTCAGTTTTGACAAATGAACCAAGTACAGTCTTTCCTAGCCGTTTACATCAAGGTAGCCTAAGTTTTATATAAAATTTTTTTTATTATCATTTCTGACGAGCTCGGTGCTTCTGCTCGAATCTAGGAAGAAATCCTCTTTGGATCTAGATATTATCAAACTATGTGCGAGTTTCACATGTCTCATTATTTCATTTTTGCGAATGTTAATTGTAGCTGTTTAAGTTCTTAATTTTAGTTTTTTATTAATTTATTATTTTTATTGAAGTTAATACACGGAGTGGCCCACCAAAACAGTCCAACCTAATATTTGTCAGTATTCATTAGATTTTAAGAAAATCCTGAACCACGTCGATTTTTATTCCAAAGAGGATACATTTTCACGATACAGAAATCCGTTATATATCAACCCCCCCCCTTTCACGTCTCCAATCCCTTAATTTTAAATAGGGAATATACCATGTGTGGCACATTATTTGTAACGTACCAGTGGTGGCTTGTAAACTTGTTTACGACGCGGTTTTCCTCGGACGCCAGTTTATTTAAATGGTTTCCTCCACTTCCTTTCGATTCAGCGTCAAAAGGACCTGGGTACGGTAATTCCAAAGGTCAAGATGTAGAAAGAGTGGGTAGAACAGTGAAGTCAGACTTTAATTAACACCACTGCAGTGTTCGTAATTACCGGCTGCTAGTTTATTTAAATTTAAGTCTATAACTATCGTTACTAGACGAGCTTAATAAAAGAGAGATGTTTTAAATTATCATATATTAACGTCTTATTATATACAGTAGTATACTAATTATTTTAAAGCAGAAGTCAAAGCCAGCCCCAAGTTAAATACCCACAACGCATGACAGTGCACGATTTAAGCAGGTGCGGATTCGAGCTTTATAGTGAGCCGTTTTGTCTACTTCTCGGTTCAGTGGAAAATAATTAAAAAAACTCTCCGGAAATGTCCGATATGCTAGAATATAACACGGTGAGGTTATGCGATATATACAGTATCGAAGAAAATGTGACAATTGGGGAAAATAGTTTATACAACTTCAGGACGTGCAACAACGGGTATACTAGAAAAATTAAACGGGAAGGAATGTTCACCGCTCGAATGCTCAAATCTAGCGAAAAATTAACAAGAAGAATGATCATTGCTCAAACGCTTAGCGAAAATACCTTCGGGGAATCCGAAAATGTATACAAAATATTATATGCGGAACAACCGGTATACTAGAATATCGGAAACAAATATAACAATCGAAGCATATTTTAAGAATTAATTTTGTTAAAACTAAAGCTGTTTAACATAATTGAAATGTAGGCATACAAATTTGCAAGCTCTGAATGAAAAAAATTTAGTAAAAAGTGGTTCTTACTCTTAATCAAAAAAGTGGAAACGGTAAACTTAAATCTGAGTACTGAGTACTTTACATTTCGGACGCTTGTCGACTCACTTGCGACGACTTCGTTGCGTAAAAAATTCCCGAGACCGATGCTTGCTTCCGCATTTATAGCCCTTTTTGTAATTACTAGGCAAGTTTTACTTAAAGAACGGATACGGTCTTACACTGCCATGTACATGACAAAAACCGAGTCTACTGAGAAAAACTGTATGCCTGGATTAGCAAGGCAGCCGCAGTTTTCAAAATTAAAAACCAAAATATAAATAAATTAAATGAAAAAATAATTCTATTATAATGTCGAAAACGGCAGCCGTATTGACAAAAAAACTTCATTACATATTAGAAAGGTATGTCGATGAAATACGACTAATCAGCCATATAATCATCTACACTCTTCTTTCTATACAGAGTAGTCTACAGTCCATGCTGATATTTGGTAGTATTCATTAGAGTTTTAGAAAATGCTGAAAAACGTCGATTCTTATTCTTGAGAGGACACATTTTCACGATAAAGAGATCTCTCATATGTTATACCCCTCCTTTCCAAGTCTCCAACACCTTAATTTTAAATAGGGAATATACCATATGTGGTACATTATTTGTAACGTGTTTTCCAGCGGTATCTGGTGAAGTTGTTTATGACGTGGCGTTTTTCAGTAACTAAATGCGGTTTTCCTCGGACGTATATGATCCATGACTTTTCTTTCAATACTAATTATATGTTTGAAAAAAACTCTTAATTTAATTAAAGTCTAATATCTTTCAAACATTAAACGCAACGCCTATATAAATAAAAACTACAGTCACTAATGATAAAGAAATATTTTTTCCTCATAAATAGATTCAAATTAAGGCAAATACTTCTACTGCTGTAAGCCAACAACGTACGTATCGCTAAAAAACTTGCTGTATTTATTGCAAATAATTATTATTGTTCTAATTTGATAAATATTTTAGTGAGATAGTATTGTTAGTCTTGTATAGTAAATATTTTGTTTAACCAAACAATGTAAATGTATTTTCTTAAAAATTAATATTTGTTTAATGGTAAATTATTATACAGGGTGTTTGGAAAATGGATACAAAGCTTTAAGGGGAAGGTAGCAAAGATCATTTAGAACCGTTTTAGCTATAGTTGTCTTAGACGAAGTCTGACTATTTTTTTTAACTAATTTTTAAGATGTTTAGCAAAAAATCTCAAAATTTTACAGCTAATTGGTAATAATGGTCAGATTGAATGATAAATAAATTGTAGAATTTGAGTCAGTTATCATTTAGAGCATAATAAGTAATTTTTTGAATAAAAATATTTTTTATTAGTCTGACTAAAAATTTAAATATTCTCCCTGAATTTGGTTTGTAGGCCTTAATTTCAATAGTTGCATAAATGTACCTCAAAAGAAATAACAATAGCCAATCATGTCTTCAAAAAGATTTAAACAAAAAATTCCCTCCGTTTGTTTAAAAATTGCGCTCAAAAACGGTTTTTTCTAATTATTGAAAATTTTGGTGAACGTCAAATGTCTGTAAAAAAATAGATGATGACATAGATAATTAGAACTTGATTTGTTAGAATGGTTAGATATTAATTTAATGAAATAAAATTTAAAAATGCTTGCTTTGCACCCACTTATTTGTGAAGAAACAAGGGATATATTTGAGTACAACTAATTTTTATACATTAAAGAAATTACATTCAAATAAATAATTCCTTCATATTAAAATAATTGAATATTTTTATGTTAATATGGCTTCTTAACGATGAATAAACAGTGTTATTGTTAAATATTAAAATCAGTTTATTTGTCTGAAAATAACTTTTCTTTCGGTGTACCTATTTACTACAATTTGGAAATATGATAATAGTGTATTCATTTATCACCTGTTTTTTTTTTTTTTTTTTTTTTTATAATAACTAGTTAAAGAGATTGTCCCTAACAAATCATATGTAGCACCACGAACATTAGTTTATTAGAGTATTCTCCAAAGTACCGCTATTGAAAATGTTGCTAAATACATGATCCTTTTAAGAATCTAAATGCTATAAGCAATGTTGACAATATTATTGAATTCAATTACGAAGCGCGCGAAAAGTTTGAAGAATAAATAAATAATGAATAAACGCCGATACTTTTAAAGAATATTTCTAGAATTTTTTCCACGTGTTGCTGTAGTTATTATATACGTGACCATCTTACACACTAGAAAAGTCAAAAAGATACCAAATTCAACTTGTGTGTAAAAAAATAAGCCTTGTCCAAATTATGATGAAACAAACTTTTGGAAAATCTTTTAAAAAGAGAATAAATTCGAAAAAGTCCTATACAAAAAATTACAGAAAAACATTACATTACAGTACATTGATTACGTGTCTGTTTGGATGGTTTTCATTAAATACCGACTCCGTCAGGAAATAATTTTTGTTTACAGTCCCATATATAATCATATTTTCAGTTCTCTCTTCCAGTGTTTAACCATTTTAGTAAAAAGCATCTTTAAGAACAATTTTACAAGTATTATTATAATAAAACCCAAACATCATTGAAACACCTTCATTTATTTATATCCCCCAATTATTACAAATAATTATATTTGGATCTTAGTTTGAGCTTTTGTTTCAGGTTTCTTAAAATAATTTTTATATGCATCCATTTGTTTTATGTTATTTTGTTATCAGTGTTAATAACACTTTTACTGGTTGTCTTATTTCGGTTACTTGTGTTTTCCAGAGGCTACTAATAACATTCGACATACCAACAAATAAACCTCACAATTTTAAACAATATGCAAAATATTCTAAAAATGGTTTTTTTCTATAAAAAGAAATATCCCCGAAATGGAATTAAAATTGAGTTTTTAATTTTTTATCAAGTCAAGAAATTATTATGGGATTTTTTTGTTTATTATCATTATGTAAGTGTAAAATTAAAAACCCTTATTTTTATTTTATGGGGTGGAATTTTATAAATTAAAAATATTCAAAATTTCTTAACTTTGTTATCTTTTGCATTTTTGCCAACTAATAGTTTTCAAACAAAATAAAATTGTTATTAATTTTTATTAAGTAATGTATCATAATTGAAAGGGCGAAAAAATAGAGATGTCAAGAACATAACACAAATTATAATAAATATTATAACATAGTAGAAGTATTGAAAAAATTCCATAATTACCTCTTTATGAGTATATGTAATCCCCAAACTTTCAAGATTTTACATTAATTCGGATTTGAGAAAAAAAAATTAACGACAATTTTAATTCCGTTCTTTCGCGGGTAACATCTCTTAAGGAGTTGCGTTGAGAACTTTTTTTATATAAATGACCCCCAATAATTTTTAACGAAATTTTTCGTATGAATCTACAAACACCCTGTATATGATACTCTCTGTAAACGAGTATAAACTATTGCGAATGCAATGTTAATTTGCTTTTAATTTGGTAATTAGATAAGAACTATGTGATCTTCTAGTAAATAAATTTTAAAGTTAAAAATGTTAATGACAAAAGTGTAAAATTTTATTTTCTTGTTATTTTTTTTTAATTTTTACTGAAATATTATAATAAAGTATCTAATAGCTAAGCGGTTGAGTTTATGAAAGCAGGTATCAAAAACTTACTTAATTAAAGATGAATTACAATTCGAAATAGAAGCAGAAGAACGGATATTCCGTGCCAGAAGGGCATGCAGGGCGAACGATCGAGAGCAACTGATTAGAGAAACAAAACCACCGATAAACCGACAACTGCCGCCCGGCTGACACGCCGACCACAAAGAACGACTTATATGCTTTATCGTTCATTTTTCGTGTTTGAAGTTGCTTTCTTATTCAGGTTGAACGAGAAAAATTATTTTTAATCTTACAAAAAAAAATACGTTAGCTGCGTGCTTCCTTGAATTAAACGTAAAGACAGTCAGACAGAAAAACACAGAAGACTTCTTAAGTTACTTAAAATAAATTAAAAACTATTTTACTCTAAATAGACCAGGGTCGATAATTTTTGAAACGAAATAAAATAATAGTAGGATGAAACCCATTGGAAAAGGAAGAGAATATAACAAAAATGAAAGGAAAAATAATTTACGGGCGATCTGAGGTCGGGAAGTGGAAGGGGGTGAGTTTTTAAGGGTAGAAAACTGTTTATCTCGATTTCCGGCACAACTACAAGTCCTATGGAAAAAAGTTCTACAACTTTTGTATTTACACTTTTTTCACATAACCACAAAATGTATGTGAAAAATTCAAATAACCAAGTTTTTGGTTTTTTATTTTTATCTTTTACAAAAAAAAAATTTTTTTCACGAAATTTGGTGAAAACTTACCTTTTTATGTCCCAAACACACTGTCATTTTTTTGATTTAAAACATTTATTTTTTCACCTTATTTTGACTTATTATTGAAAAAGCACCCTAATTTTCAATCGAAAATTCTCGCGTCAAAATATCTGCTTTTTTAAAAACTCGGTGGGCGGTGACGCGAGAATTTTTGAAACATCTTCGAAGTGCTTCTTGAACGTGCAGCTTTTAGTAGCAAAAATTTATTTTGAAACAGACAAAGTGTCGATTATTGTTTTGTTTCTGATTCGTAGGAGCAGATTCACGTTTCATCACCAGTAATAATATGATAGATAATTGTGTTTGAAAGTTCGTTCTTGAATTTTCCAGTATTGCTTTGCACCAATTGACAGGTCCTTGTTTTTCAGTTATGTATAGATTATGTGGTATTAATCGAGAACAAAGTTTTCTCGCGGCTAAATGAATATGCAAGATTGAGTAATTCCAAACATTTTACAATCAGTGGAATTTTCCAAATTATATCGGTAGCGTAGGCGGAAATCATATTCGTATTAAATATGAAAAGATAAATGATTCTTATCTGAATATCTGACTTAGTGGATGCAGGGATATTTATTTCAATGTATTTTTTCCGAAGGCGAAACAGCGTCGCGCCGCGCCGCCGGCCTAATAGACGCTCAGCTTTACAACTTTTTAAGTTATATTGAATCGACCAAGGTTTGCTATTTATCTATTATAATTTTCAAGATTTGACATAAGATTGACAAATTTTTTTATAGGCATAAATAACTTCATATCATAAATATTTTAACCTATCATTATTAAGCAATATCTACAATAATATTCTTCTATTCCTAAAAATATTTGCCAAAACACAGTATTTTTTTATTGATACATAAATTAAATATATTTATAATTTTATTAATTAAAATTTGGTTAATGCTTTTTCTTACTAAGAATTTAGTTATTAGGTAATTGTATAAATTCACATGGAGGAATTTTCGAAAACATAGGTATTACTAACATGAAATGAATTAATTTTGTATTTTCAATTAATTTATGTGCATTTAGTGTAAGTATCAAATGCAAAGAGTTTTTTAGTGAATATTTTGATATGTAATCGTAGTTAGTTAAAATTTTATTGAGAAACAACTAATTTTGAATTTGGGGTATTGATATAGAAAACTACAGGCCTAATTGGTTTTGTATATTATTGTAATTTAATTATACCTTATAATTAACTATTTCCCTAACATTATCTGAACATTTTTTGATTGGGAATTTTTAAGTTACTTGATTCAATAAACTCGTCTAATTTAAATTTGTAATCATTTGTATTCAAAATCACGGTTGTACTACCTTTGTCTGATTTTGTAACTGCTACATTATTACTTATAATTTTATTTTTTATAGTTTTTACGTTAAAATATCACTCATAATTTCTTTTTCATTTTAACAGGTTTTAAATTTTTAATCAAATAACAAATTTTAAATTTTTTGTAATAGAAATTATTGGACTGTGATTTTAAAGCTATTTCTGAGACAGTCGCTAAATTTTTTTTAATATTATTTGTCTATTTAGATGGTATACTTTTGAGTCCCTTATTAAGAAAATCTAAACGTTGTGAAAACGTGTGTGTGTGTTTGTTTTAGTGTACTGTGTTTTTTCGTACTTATATTGAGTGGCTTCTATTTTCTGTAATTATTTGGATTGTTTTAGAAATTTTTGATGTTTCACTCTACTGCTAGTCTCGTATATTTTATCATCCAGTATCTCGAACTCAACTGGATGTAACCTGTAAGTTAATTCTGGGTACATAGTTTTTATGTAAAATGTTTATCTTAAACCAGTTCTTTTAACCAAATAATTTTAGCTTTTTTTATTGCCTTTTCGGATTGTGGTGTTTTTGTACGACATTTAAAATTTAAGTACTTGGGCATATTGTTTCTTTGACAGAACTGTTGATCGAACCATATATTTTGAAATTCCAGGTTAGGCTTCATCTGTAGCGTCTTGAAATGATGAATTAACTCCTCCAAAGAAGTGGCTAAATTTAAATTCATTGCTTCTACCCTCACTTTGTGGAAACTGCCCATAATAAATATGAAGAGTTACCTCAATTTTCATAGTATTACAAAGCTTTTCAAATAATATTGAATCGACCAAGGTTTCGCTATTTATCTATTAAAGCATTTTCAAGATTGACAGATTTTTTTATAAGCGTAAATAACTTAATATCATAAAAATTTTAACCAATCATTTTTAAGCAACGTGTACAAAAATATTCTTTTTTTCCTAAAAATATTTTTGGTTATTATTATATAGGTATTAAGTCCAAAATGTAATCTAAGATAATTGAACTTCTCAGATTCAATTGTTCATTCAATACCCTAGACTGAGGACATTTTAAGTATTTCTTTAATTCATATTCCTTCCAAAAGATCAATTTTTTCTTTCTTTTAGCTTATATAAAGTACTTCTACTATTGTTTTAATTTTAACATAAGGTACTGTGAACGCTTGCTCGTATTAAATATCCAAAATAATCGAGCACTATTTTATAATTATAAACAATACTTTTCCATAGTCCTACATGCAGTATCCGATGCAAATTATCAATGTGTATGAATTCTCAACTGCATGTCAGCAATTAAAACACGAGTCTTTTCTACCACAATTTAAACAACTTCTTAATTCTGAAGATCTGGTGCTTTGGTACGTTATACAGGGTAACCATGCATACCAATTAAAACCATATTTAAATAAATATGGAAAGATAAATAATGCTTATCTTGAATTTCCACAGTCTTCCAAAGCGTTTTAATATATTTAAATCTACCTAAGTTTCCGTATCTGACAATACCATTCTCAAGACAGAAAGATGTTTCGAGTATCTTTATATAATAAATTTATGTATTTTATGTTTATATATTTTTTATTAAAATTTTCTGATTAAATCAATTAAGTGTAATAGATATTACAAAACAGAACAAAATTTCATATATTTATTATTATAATGTATTATGATATATTTAATTTTTTATATATATTTTTTATTTAGTTAATCTTATTAATAGAGAATGTTATCCATAAAACTCCAATGTGATACGTAGAAAGAAATCGAAGAAAACTCAAAATCTTTACCACATAAAATTTAGTAACATTGACTAAACATGACTAGTTTGGACATTAAAAGTCATCACCAGGTCATAAACTAATTAAAAAACAGCAAAATTTCAAATTCAAATTAACATATGAGAATGCAGCATGTTATAATATTACAAATGAAAAAAAAATTAACAGTAATAAGAAATAAGAAAAGATTAGTAAACTGGTTATTTAATATTTAAAGTTAAAAACAAAACATGTTCAAAAAGGAACTAAAATGGGATCACTGTATGAGTGCTGGATTTAGACTAAGCCAATATACCAGTGGGCTTGCAAAATAACGTTCCATGATCAACCAAGAATCATCATGATATGGAAAGGGTAGTTATTGTTTTTTACTTGTTTTAAATAGTGTGCACTTTTCTATGTATGTGATGCATATGCCTTAAGTGTATTATTTCTAAATGGATCATACTTTCCATGATAAATTTTAACGCGTATGTCGGCTTGTTTTTCTTTACCCCAAAAATAATTTAAAAATTCAATTTTCAATTCTTCAATATTTTCAATCAAATTCATTTTACATTGCCAGCGTAATAAATGCATATCCACTTCGTAAACTATCCATGATCCCTTTTAATTACTCTGCATTCTCGAATCCTATTATTTTCTTCATGAATTGTTCAATAAATGTTTTCGGATGTAACTTCCTAATACCTCTATCAAATTTCACGGTATTGTCTAAAATTTTTTTTCTAGTTATTATAAATTCTTCTTTTACTTCTGTTTTCTTCTTAAGTTCTTCTACCTTTAAGAGTCGCTAGAGATCATGCATAGTGAACTGTCGATGACTGGAAGAGAGTTTTGTTCACAGATAAAACTCGAGTGAGCCTAAAATCTCCAGATGGTCGTGATAGAGTATGGCGCAGACCTGAAGAAAGATTTTATCATTGTACTATCTCTCCAAAGGAGCCATTTTGTGGTGGTTCAAAAATGTTCTGGGGGGGAATATGTTTTGAGGCACGCACAGAGCTGGTTCCTATTCGTCCGTGGTCTATGAATGCAGAATTCTATTTGGAAAACATTATTCAAGATCACGTTATGCCCTTTGCGCCATTTAATAGGAGATACCTTCATTTTCATGCAAGATAATGCAAGGCCTCATATTGCAAGGACTCTTTTGGATTACTTAAATGAAATCTCCAGTACTTGGAGTGGCCACCGCACAGCCCAGACTTAAATCCAATAGATCACCTTTGAGATGTTCTAAAAAGATTAGTTCGGCGTCATGTACCTGTCCCAATGAGCTTGCAAGAGTTAGAGCGTGTTGTTCTCTTGGAATGGGAAAATATTCTCCTGTTGTACTTAATCATGATATTTACTGTAACATTAAAAATTTAATAAATTATTTTTTTGACAACATATAAAAATTAATTGTTTAGACATATTGAAATGGGTGAATAGATATTTAAAAGACCTTTCAATTGATGTATTGCAAGACCCACTTTTCTATTTTAAATTTTTATTGATGACGTCATCATCATTCGGATCATACTGTTTGTGTATATATATTAAATATGAAAAAGATAAATTATACTTATCTGTGCTGCCACAGGATTTCAACGTTTTTTAATTGTATTAAAACGACCACTGTTTCGTTATTTTCACATATAGAATTTTCTGTTAAAACTTGAAAATAAAGAAACCATGGTCGTTCTAATACAACCAAAAAAGCGTTGTTGGAATCCTGTGGAAACACAGATAAGTATAAGTTATCTTTTTATATTTATTATGGATAGTTTCCACAAAGTAAGAGTTCAAACAATTAATAAATACAGAGTGGACCAAAAGTCTGGAAACGGCCAATTATTTCGTAAATATATCAGACTCGAATTATAGAAAAATTGCGATGAATGTAATTTATATTTGATTGGCGGCAAAATTTTCAGTTATTTGAGTGGGTTAGAGTTACTGGATCTTTTTATTTGTTTTTGTCATGGTTAAGGTTAGACAAATTAAAATTTTGAGTCTTATCTAGTTGATGTAAATATGAATAAATTATATATATATATATATATATATATATATATATATATATATGTATGTATGTACGAGTATATATATATAAACAAATTGTCGCAATGGACGAAACATGGGTCAATTTCGAAAATAAAGAAACGAAAGAGAAATCCAAATCTAAACCAAAAACTGCAAGCGAACCTTCTTCATCAGAAATTGTATAGCTGCTGTGTTCTGGACACGAAATCGAGTTCTCTTGGTGAAATTAACGTAATGTGGCACGATCATCATTGCATCATACGGTGTCTTTGGTATCTCCGAAGAGCAATTCAATACAAGCGAAGAGGTTTGTGGTCATCAGGCATTGCCATTCTACATGACAATGCTCGGTCGCATACTGCGTTTTCGATGTAACCCACGCACTATACAGCCCGAATTTGACTTTTCGTCTTTTTGCTAATATCAAACGCAAACTAGGAGGACATTATTTTAGTGCAGACAACGAATTGCAGAAGAACATAGAAGATTGGCTGAAAATACAGGCGGATTCCTTCCATGACGAGGGTTTTAGGAAGTTAATACTAAGCTTTTAGTTAAATATCAGCCCCTAGTAGAATATTTCTGACAATATAGGTTCTTTCAAGTTGCGATAGAATGTCTTTTAATCCGAAATGTATATTTCAACAAAATAAAACTACTTCAAGTTTTATACCCCAGCCAGGTAAACTACCACTAACTACATTTAGTTACAAAACATAAATCAAGAAAAATCAAAGAAAATGACAATTCAAATGAGCACTTGCGTGTTTTATTTGGGTATAACTGCACGCAAACAGATTATTTTAAACATAAACTTAATGTATTACATCATTGACTTGTATAAAATCGATGTCTGGTCGTCTTATTTTGAATTGTCCTTTGTTCTAGCTCTATTTATATTAGAGATTAAATAAATCGCATGCTTTTTATAATAACTTTACTATGCAATCTGTCAATTATAATAACAATAAAGCATATGCGATAAATGTAAAATATAACTTGAAGTTGAAGTAGTTCTCTTTAAGGACATTAATTCAATGTTATGTCTGTTTACAATAAAGTTTAGTTTCATCATTTATTTTTAATCTTTTGATGTATACTATTGTCCAGTAGGTTTATAGGCAATATATTTGGCATATGCTAAAAGTGTGGAATATACTTTTTGCTGAACCTTCTTGATCACTTCAGTCAAAGTAAGCGTTTCTAAGTCATTGTTTATTTTTTTATTTATGTGTTTGAGCTTTTCCATTTCTCCATTTCTTTGACAATGTTTCTATTTTGTTGAAGCTGTTTTGTAGGTTTTCTGTATAATTCTACCAGAAAAAGTTTACTGCTTATTGTTAAAATTACTTTTGCCATCTGCAAATGTTGAGACGATAGTGCTGTTATTCGATGAAATGTCGCCGTAAACAAAAGAGACAAAACAGAACTGGAAACACTTCCCTGAGGGAACCGGATTAATAACTTTTTCTTTATATCTTGCTCGGAAATATCCAAATAAAACAATATGATAAGGTACGTTCTGTTAGGTTTTTAGTTTGTGGGGAAAATCATCATGCTGAATGCATGGAGAAATGTTTTTGACGAAACCCAAACTGGTGCTTCGGTTATACATGAGTTTAATGTAATGCGTCTTAGTCTTTGCCATGTACTTCTGATTTTCCTTTTTTCATTTATTTTTTCATCTGAAAATGTAGAGTTTGTTTGACTTTCAGCTTCTCGCGCATAATTTGTAATCATGCTGATAGTATTTGAAAAATGATAATTCTGTTTGATTGTCGGACGAGTTAAACATTAATTAATGAAATTAAACAAATGTAGGTATTTGAATTTCTGAAGTAACAAAAAATTTAATGAAAATACTGACTTCTATTAAACATTTATCATTAAGGCTCGATACAAACACGTATTTTATTCCAAAAAATAAAAGCTAATTTTTTTAGAATAGATCCAAAAGAGAACGTAGCCTGTTTATAACCTCACAAACTAACCCGAAAAACACAAGTAGAATTAATTCACGTCTAAAGATAAAAATTCATCTGAAACCATCTATGATATACAGCAAAGCCTGACAAAATATGTTGATTTAAACAATATACACCCTGTACATAGATATACATGAAATGATATACATATAAAGACCCTTAATTAAACTACAGTCAATTTTTATAATTTACTGTAATATAGCACATGTTATCAGTTGATGTATATAAGAAAGATAATGTTAGATGTATATCATCCAGTTCTATTATTTTAAAAAAAATTTGTTATCTAAAAATTATCTTAAAATTGAATCTATTAAAGCCAAGTAAAACGTATACTCATCATTTCTAAAAGAGAAAGAATTATAAATTTTGATTTATAAATTCAAACACTAACGGAGTGAGCTAAATAAATTTAAAGGATTTTGAGGAATTTGTACATACCGTTACCATTTATTTAAAATTTTTGCGAATAAAATTAATACGTAATCTATTAGATTACGGTAAAAAGTCGATTTCACAGAAGAACAAATAATTTTATGTAAAACCTAAGCTGAACAATAAAGTTTTCAAATTAAATTTTATTCCAAAATATGTATTATTGTTATTACGTAAACAACATTAATTTTCCTGTATCTATTGGCAAACATCGTCTATAATAATAATTAAATTACCTGTATTATTATTTCTGAAAATATTTCATATTGAAAATTTAGTTACTAACTTGTCTCGATTCTCTTGGAGGAAATAGTTTTATTGAAAAAATGTTCATTTTTAATATCCGAAATCCTTGTCCTTCATATATTTTACCTATATAATTTTGAATATGGAAAATACATATTGTAAAAATAAACCATTTGCTTTAAATATAAATCATAATTAGATCAAGGTCAAGACAAATTTTAATATTAAAAGATCAATTTAAAGATATTTATAAACCCGCCCAAAGACAATTTTAACACAAAAGTGATATTTTTAGTCGTATTTTAATTGAAATGAATACAGGAGGTTACATTTACAAAAAGAAGAAAAAAGTACTAAATATGGAAAAATAAATATTACTTATCTTGAATTTCCACAGTCTTAATCATAGTTAAGCAATATTCTTCTTTTTCTAAAAATATATTTGGTTATTCGGTTAGTATTATTTAGTTCAAAAGGTGATCTAAGATAATTGAACTTTCCAGACTTAATTGTTCATTCCATACTGTATATTGAGAATATTTCTTTATTTCAAATTTCTCCAAAAAATCAAGTTCTTCTTTTTTGTCACTTATATGAAGTATTTCGACTGTTGTTTCCATTGTGTTATTAAATGTAGGTTTGTGTATCTGGTTGTTTTAATCTATAAGCTCGTAAGTGCTCACAGTAAAAATATACAGGGTGTACCATTTAAATGAAAAAAAGTTGAGGGCATTTCCGGTTAAACCGGAAGTATATTATTAACAAAAAAAAGGTACATCAGCTGCATTTTGCCCCATTGCAAAATTTCATAAATATCGTCCATTTCATTTTAAAGATATTTAATTGGTTTCATACTTTATCCCAACCATGTATAGCTCACCTGTGTGAATGCTACAAATTGCGGGTAACCGAGAAGAATGTATGAGTTGGTGAGTAGTTGTAACTACGCATACTACAGAAAGAGTTTAGGAGGCATCTGTGTAGTAGATTTGGTCAAAGGAATTCCTGTGTATAGTTGCCAAATAAAGTTGCTTTATCAAGGAAGGATTGTGAGGGAGAGGAAGAGGTATAGTTTGAGAAAAAGCTCGTTTATATTGACGGATTGCGTTAACACATGTGGGGTTCCACCATGGTATGACCTTCTGAGAAGTAGAAACAAATTTCTGGCACCGGGTGGATGTTTTCGGTAAAGAGTTTTAATGTGTCATTTATATTTGATGTGAATATTAGTGTTGTTAATGGTTCTTCCGAGTGGGAACTAAATTCAACCCAGTTGGCAGACTTTAGGTGCCAGAAACTTCGAATGATTTCTTGGTTGGTATTATTGGATATAATGATCGTAAAGTGATTGCTGTCGTGTAGGTCGTCAAATACGTTCCATCAGAGTGTGAAAGCTGTTTTTGGATCGCATATGCTAAGATCAATAACTAAGAAAGTGCCAGAGGAAATATTAAAATGAATATTAGAGCCAGTGTTTAAGAGGCCTTCAGTACGTTTTCAACGACTTTGCCCTTACCGTACGTATACATAGTGTTGTGGGTATTAAAGTCACTCATAAGGATAAATGGGTGGGGGAGTTGAAATAAAAGATCAGTTAGTTCTACTTCACTTAGTTGGTGATCAGGGGGGATATATAGACAACAGATAGTAAGTTTATCCGGACACCAAGAGGTGACAGCAATAGCTTCGAGATCTTTGGTTAGTGGAAGGTGAGAGGAGTATACGTCACTGGAAACAAAAATTGAGGCGCCACCGCTAGATCTTGTGCAGTTTGTAAGGATGTAGTGATAACATTCAAAGTTTTTTAGATTGGGATGATGACTTAAATTAAAGTTAGTTTCCTGAAGGCAAAATAAAGTGGGGGATTGAGTGAAACAAGTTTTTGGATTCTCTCCAAACGAGGATAGAATGCATCATAATTCCATTGCACTACCGTGAATGTTACTGAGAAGAAAAATAATTGTCTGTCGAGTTACCGTCATCAGTTGACATGTCATCGGAATGGCTTTTTGAGTTGCGGTCCAGTTTATATTTTAATTTCTTTTGTAGCCGTCTATTACGATTTTTTGGGGATCGTTCATTGGTTTTATTATAGAGTAAGGTAAGATCTTGCAAAATGAAGGGAGTATCAGTACTAAAATTGTTAGCTTCTGCTAGTGGATCACTAATGCCAAAAGTGTCTTCGGGAAAAGCGATGAATTAAGTTTCACTAAAGGAAGGAATGTTGGAAGAGTCTTCATAGAGTCTGTGAATGGTAGAACGTACTTCGGGGCTTAAACAGTGATTGTCAGAATCAGGTAGATTTGATTTTTTAATTTTCTTTTTATCGGATTTTTTTTTTATTTGATGTTAAGTATTCTGGGGGATGCATGGTGTTGCTATCTTTAGGAGTTGGGGTAGAATCAGGTTATTGAAAGGGGGGAGTAACAAGATTGCTATCATTTGAGTGTGTTCTTTTTTCGCCAGGTTTTGGAGTGGGGATTTCAAAAGAAAGAGAGGGCTCATGGGTACTCATGTGTCCAATTTGTTTGCAGAGGAAACATTCCAGCTTATCAGTAGAGATGAATATCCTATGAGGAGTATTATCCTGTTACATAATAACCCAAGTTTGTAATGTAAAATTTTCAGAATCTGGTAGGACGTATGTCACCCGACGAAAACTCAAAACATGGGCGTATTCTTTTTCAGGTGCGTTACATTTAATGTAAGAGATCGGCGAAGTAAGTTTTAGTCCAAGGTTTTGAAGTGCTTTTTCAACTAAAGAATGGGATATGGAGGAACTGACGTTGGGGATTAATATTCGTTTTGTTGGTGAGATTAATCTGCGAATAGGTATAATATCGGAATTTTAATAGTTACGTTTTTAGGAGATTATCCACTTGAGAACTAGATGACTAATATATAAAAATGCCATTATGACAAATTCTGGAGGCGAAATGTTCATTTTTGGGAGAAACGATATTGCCAATTGCTTTCTTTAATATAATCTAAGAGTACAGTATTAGGTATGGAAGGCATAACGATGGTTTGATCTTTGGTCGGTGTTGGCAGAGGAGGCGATTTTGCTAGAGCAGCAGCAGCATGAGAACTATTGGTTGTAATGCCATTTGTTGTAGATATGTTGTATGAGATTTGCTGGGAAAATGTTGTTGTAATTACTGTATTGGTGTTTATGAGTTATGTTGAAGATATGGACAAATTGTTTGATCCTGGATACCAAAATCACGAACAGTAGTAAGAATGAGATGATATAATCAAATAAAAGTAATTAAAATAAGTGCCCGTGTATCAATATTTAATCTCGTTGACTTGACTATGTGTATAATTGTACTCACTCGAAATTGTCAAAGCTAAAAATTAACATAACTTGTTTCTTTATCACATTAAGATGATAACAAAGAACTCGTTTTCAAAAAAGCAAGACTTTTATCAACTAACGATGTTTATTCGAACAGCTTCTACACGTGGTTTTACATTTAATAAGAATGAACCTACATTATTTAATCCTAATTTATTGGAAGCAGAGAAGAACTCCCGGATGATAAACGTTATGTGAATTTCTTAGGACATAGGAGAACATAGAAATGGAATAGCTGACCAATATGCCCGAGATGCGATAGTTAAGTATCGAGTTAAAAGGAATATGTCATACCGCCGTTTTCACCAACAGTTCCTAAACTAGTGTTTTAATAAGTACTTCTTAGCAGTACGTAATAAATACTTAATAACTCGGTCTAAAGCATTTAATATCAGGTGGCAACGTTGACAACCTCACCATTTTATTTTTATAAATCGCATTAAGCAAAGTTCATGTACCAACGAATTGCGAAACGCGAACTTGTTGCCCATTGGTTAACGTTGACAGTTGTAACGATTACTTTATTTTCAAGGACTTCGCAAAATTTGAAATCTAGGGTGCGGGAAAATTAAAACAGTTTTAATTTTTATGCAAATTTCGCCAAATTTTCAAACTCACGCATGCGCAGTCCGCAACGAAGAATAAATCAACCTTAACGGATATTGTTTTGTTTTGTCTTTTGCATAGAGAAATCTTTTGTGTTTAATGTTACTGTTTGGACGACTTAATTAAGTTTTATTTTTTTTAAATATTTCATATTTAAATTTCATTAAGCGAACGAAACGACAGGACTGTGACAGACTGACAGAGTCAATTGTCACATAATTGTAGCCACACTAGTTTTTTTTTACATTTTTCCTCAGAATTATCGTTGGTACATGAAACGTTTACAAATTAAAGTAGCGAATGCGAAAAGCGATATTCGCAATTCGTTGGTACATGAACTTTGCTTAACACATATCTTTAATTTAAATAATATAATATTGCAATGAAATAAGAATGCAGTTAATACGTTTTAATAAGTTGTCCTTTGGATAAAATGAGATTAACTATTAGATGTCAAAACCTTAAGAACTATCTAAAATGTTCCGACACGATTAAATCGATGCGTGACATAAGGAAGTTCTTATTTGATTCAGGAAATAGTTAAACCTTTGTGAAATCAAATTAAACGTCGGTAGTTCTTAAGCGTGATATAGGCAATGCCTAAGTTTTAGGAACTGTTCGTGAAAACGACCATTATTGTCGTAGTGATTTGAAAGTCTCTTTCAAAAAGAAAATATTTGTATAATCAAGAGTGGGAAAACTGGCGATCAAAACATCACCTTAAAAACAATATCTCATCGTGGCAACCAATTTCTAAGAATAGAAAAATAATTCCACATTTTAATTTAATACTTAATCGCAATGTATACCGCGCGAATTATCAGAGACCGAATGACATCATAGCCTTGAAAAATAATGTTTAACCTAATTGATAGATATTTAATAAAATTTAAATATGTATGCAGGGTGAGTCACCGTTGACGTGACGGTCCATTATGGCTAAAAGGTAAAAAGTTTTAACGTTTTTGTCTATTTAGGAATAAATGTGGTAATGAAGGGTATATTTTAAAGTAATTTTGCAATGTACAGGGTACCCGAAAAAGGTGTGGCGTATTAAACGTATGTTTTTTCTTAGGAAATACTCTATATTTTAGATTGTGCGTAAAAAATAAGATGAATTTATGTACCCAGTACCTAAATATTGTAGTTTCAAAGATATTTTTATTTTTTGTAAACTGAAATGTCTTAATAAAAAATTAATAACTCCAAAACAAATAAATTTATCCAGATCCAATTTTAGCTATAAATAATAGATCAATAATAAAAAGTATTGATGTATTTACAATTATCTAAAATTCTACTGGGAATCTAAAAAGAGGCACTTATTAATCACATATTAAAACGGTATTAACGTGCTTATCTTAAATGGAACACCTTTCAACAGTTATGGAAGTCTGCCCTATATAAATTTTATTGTTTCGGATTTTTTTTAATTATTAAATATTTTTGTTATTTTTCCTGTATTGTACTTAATTAGAACGCTGTATTTTATTAGCTGGCTATGGTTAATCCAATTTTTTCTGCAGTATAAAATTCATAATGGACTAAAAACAACATATCCACATAAACTATACAACTTTAATTACAAAGTTAAAATTATAACAATGTTCAAAGCGATGTCCATCTTGTTGAAAACGCAGTTGTGACCCATTCTTCAAAGGACTGACTTTCTCATGTTGCGTAACGTATTTGGAAGTATTCTCTGAAATGGATCCCTAATTCTTTGTTTCATATTTTCTACTGTTGTAGAAGTTGTACTGTAAATAATAAAAAAAATTAAAAATAATTCGAAAACTACAGATCTTTATAATTTTTAAAAGGTAATCAAATTTTCTACACGATAAAATACAGTGTATTCCATTTAACATAAGAAAGGTATTAGCGTTTTATTATGTGATTAAATAAGTCTCATTTTAGGTACCCAATAGAATTTTAGATAACTGTAAATACATCGATACTTTTGAATTCTGAACTAATATTTACAACGAAAATTGTATTTGACTAAATGCATTTGTTTCGGATTTACTAATTTTTTTCTTTGACCTTCCACTCTATGAAAAATCAAAATATTTTGGGAACAATAATGTTTAGGTACCGTTTTACCGTTTAGCAATAATGAAACGTTGCGTCAATGGTGACTTACCCTGCATAGAATTATAATTATATGTGCATGCATTAGAAATATTATGTATAGTGTACCTATTAATATGTCCGGCTCTAACTCAAATATCATCATCAATTCTTAATTCACTCTATATATACTAGATTCAGATTTTGGACTTTTCTACATTCAACCTCAGAGATTTCTATGATTTGTGAAAATAGCTGAGAAAATGAAATATTTTCATAAAAGTACAATTAATCAATAACACTAACAAACATTCTGGGTCGCACAACTATCAGGTAACCATGTTGAGGTAGTTGGTTGCATACCTGCCAGGCTCACGTTGATGTCAGTAGTAAAGTTATTCAAATTACTCATTATAATTGAATACCAAAAGGTTAATTAAATACTAGGCAACTGTTACACTAACCTGAAGTTTCAAACAAAAATATTTAGTTTAAAAATATCTATTAATATTTAAAATACAGGGTGCTGAGATTTCTATGTAAATAGTTTGTATATCAAGTTATACCATTTAACTAGAGATATATTAAAAACGAAACAATACTTTCAAATTTAGCCAAATATCAAACGCGAAGTATGATTTGTGTTTTGCACAAATAATGGATGTATTTTTACAGGGGTGACATCTTTAGGTAAAATATAGGACGGATATGTTGGAAGAGCAGATCATCGATGGCGCACTATCTACATTACTTTCAGTTTTAATACATTTTGGAAAGAATGTTTGTAATAATATAGGGCAATGTCTTGATTTATGTTTACCAAATATTATTTTTCAGTAGTGGGAATCATATATTTTTCTCTTTTAGTTTGTTATATTGATTTAAGTTGTCACCTAAAAAGTTTCGTACAGAGCCGACAGATGTCACACTGTGAAAAATATTCTTTTTGAATATTTTTTCCAGTATATTGTGTTCCTATTTTTGTTAATCATAAATAACGTATACTCTAGATTGTCGCCGATAGTAATACCTTATTTATATATTATACAATAGTAAGACTAATGATTCTGATCGATTTTTGACGCAATCTGGAGGTTTAGATTGGAATAGATCAAACCAAAAACTCGTGGGAAATTTAAATATACAAAAAAGGCGAAAAGTTCATTTTTTTATTTTTGTTATTAAAAACGTCATTATATACGTTGATCACTAGGAAACTCTTTTAAATCGCAATAATAACAATATTAAATTAAAATGATGTTATTTTTACGATATATGGAATAATATGGCTAGGATTATACAATTAACCTATTGACTGTATTAAAACCTTAATATTGTTAACTTTGGCCAAAAAATGTTTACCAACTTTTGAGACAAAACCGAAGTACACATTTTATTTATCTGCATCCCTAAGCATTATATTATTTTAAGTAGTTATACATTTCTAATAATTGTTATAAAAGCTAATTGATTTTGAAATTAATTGTTTCAACTTTTGCTTTGTGAAAACTATTCACAATAAATATGAAAAGAAAAGTTATACTTATTTGAATTTTCACAATATTACAAAGCTTTTTAAGTTATATTTAATCGACCTAGGTTTCATTATTTCAACTTGAGAGAAGATTGACAGATTATTTATAAGCGTAAACAACTTCATATCACAAACATTCCAACCAATCACCATTAAGCAATATATATATATAAAATATTCTTCTTTTCCTTAAAATATTTTTGGTTAATATTATTTAAGTATTTAGTCTAAAAGATAATTTAGGATAAATGAACTTCCCAGGTTTAATTGTTCATTCTGTATATTGAGCACATTTTAAGTATTTGTTTATATCATATTAAAATTTTTCAAAACCAATCAGACCTGTAGTTTCTTATATGAATACTCCAAATAGAAAATTAGCAGAGTTTCTTTAGAAAACATTAACTAATTACGGTAACATGTATGTATCAATCAAATTTACTTTGATTTTGATCATAAATTTTATATTCAAAATGAAGGATTACCAACTGTAGTCCAATATCAGCAATTTTGGCAAATATTTTTATGAATAATTTAGAACAAAAAATTTTTGATTCAAATATCTCCACGAATTTGTTGTTTTGGTATAGATATGTTGATGATGTTTTGGCTAGTTTTACAGGTAGTGATAGAGAATTAGATATTTTCTTTAATTTTATTAATAATTTACATCCAAAAATAAAATTTACTGTTGAAATTGAACTCAACAGTTCTATAAATTTCTTAGATATAAATATCAAAAGAATAAACTGTAATCTTCAATATTCAATTTATCGTAAACCAACTCATAGCAGCTTATAATTCAATGATACATATAGCCTTTTGAATACCAATGAGTGAGGATGATTTTAAAAGGGAAATTAATATAATAAAACAAATCGCTACCTCTAATAATTTATCCATTACATTTAATAAATAGGTTGATTAATAAAAAAGAAGAAAAGGTTGCCGTTAACTTGATCTTTCCGAAACAACCAACAACCTAAAGATGATGGGTCATACAGAACAATTATATATTTTGGAGATATTTCAAACAACATATCAAAAATTATATCTCGTATATCTATTACAATATCTTTTAAAGTAAGAAATAATGAAGGTTCATTTTTATTAAATGTATAACCTAAAATTAATAAATTTTTAGAATGGGTTTAAGTCAAATTAATTCATTTTTATATTTATATGTAAGTCAGTTTTTGAAAGATAATAAAGAAAATTGTAATTGTCACTTTAGTTTACAAATTTGGTAAAATAAATCAATAAAAGGCAAAATCCCGTACAAAAATTTTTGGTTTATCGAGCCGGATCATATATGGATTCATCACATTTAGAATTCTGAAGAAGTTGAGAATATCGTCCTAGTATTCAAAAATTGCAGAGCAAGAAGCTGAAATCCCAAGATTGCGACACGAAAGAGTTAGATTTTAATGAACGTTAACTTAATGAGAATATATATTTTAAGGCTACTAGTTTAGCAGCAGATATTATTGATAATCAAAATACTTCATTTGTTTATTCAGTATCAATTCAATCCGTAGCAAGTTACCAGACGTTGTATTTCCAAAATTTTACGTTACATCCAAAACGGGGAAAACTTTTTTGATATCTATAAATTTTTAGTGCATGATTGGTAAGATTTATGTAAACACACAAAAACTTGTATACCTTAAAGGCTGTTGCAAAGATTCAGTTTTTGGCACTTCCACCATTGCGGAAAAAGTTTGGAAATAAAAGGCATATAGTAATGCATCACCCCAAAATTTTATTAGTTAAATTGCCAGACATTGCCAAACAAAATTCAATTTCTTTAAGAAAATTATTAGATTCAGTTGATCATCATATCAGCATTTAGAATAAAAGGAAACAACCTATAGAGCATTGGGATATTTTATTAGTTTTTATAATAATTAAAAAAATTCAGCTACAAAAACCGAGTGGGACAATTTGCAAGATGAAAACAAATTACCAAACCTAACAGTTTTGGTTTGCTTTTTAAACAAAAAATGTTTTAGTTTAGAGGAACGAAGTATAGACAATTCTTACGACGAAAGAAATTTTACTAGTACTAAAGAATCCAAAACAAATAAATACAATTGTTCGCATTGTTTGAGTAGCACAAATTTTAGAACTAACTAAAAATATTGATTGGTAACATGTATCAAGTACCGAATAATAACGCCGCAGATATAATAATTTCTCATGGAATATCACCCAAGCAAAAAATCAACCTTTTTTATTAAAGGATGAGATAAATTTACCACAACTTTTTAGATTCAAAGAAATTAATTTGAATTAAAATAAGTATGATACTGATCAGTTGTCCGTCTGTGAAGTATAGTTTTTTTTACAACTAAATACCTATATAATACTAACCAAAAATATTCTTAGGAAAATAAGAATATTGTATATATATTGCTTAATGGTGATTGGTTGGGATGTTTGTAATATGGAGTTGTTTACGCTTATAACTAATCTGTCAATCTTCTATCAAATCTAAAAAAAGCTATGTCGAAATAATGAAACCTAGGTCGATTGAATGTAACTTAAAAAGCTTTTTGATACTGTGGAAATTCAAATATGTAATTTATCTTTAGGTACATATTTATTGTGAATAGTTTGCACAAAGCAAGAATTGAAACAATTAATTTAAAAATAAATTAGCTTTTATATTAATTATTAGGAATGTATAACTACTTAAAATATTATAATGCTTAGGGATGCAGATAAAAAAAATGTGTACTTCGGCTTTGCCTGAAAAGGTGGTAAACATTTTTTGGTCAATGCTAATATTAAAGTTTTAATACAATCAATAGGTTAATTGTATAATCCTTGTCATACTATTCCATATATCGTAAAAAGTACATAATTTTAATTTAATATTGTTATTATTGCGATTTAAAAGAGTCTCCTAGTGATCAACGTATATAATGACGTTTTTAATAACAAAAATAAAAAAATGAACTTTTCGCGTATTTTATATATTTAAATTTCCCACGAGTTTTTGTTTTGATATATTCCAATCTAAACCTCCAGATGGCGTCAAAAATCAATCAGAATCATTAGTATTACCATTGTATAATATATAAATAAGGTATTACTATCGGTAACAATTTAAAGTATATTTATTATTTATGATTAACAAAAATAGGAACTCAATATAACAAACTAAAAGAGAAAAATATATGATTCTAACTACTGAAAAATAATATTTGGTAAACAGAAATTAAGACATTACCTTCCCTATATTATTACAAACATTTTTCTTTCCAAAAAATGTATTAAAACTGAAAGTTATGTAGATAGTGCTCGTCCAACATATCCTCAAGATGGCCCTGCAGGAAACATCCATAATTTGTCCAGAAGAGAAATCATACTTCGCTTTTGATATTTGGCTAAATTTGTAATTATTTCGGAATATTTTGATATGTAAAGGTAATTACTTTTATTAAGAAACACTGCTAATTTTGTATTTGGGGTATTGATATAAGAAAGTACAGGCCTAATTTGTTTTCTATCTGTACGTAATTTAATTATACCAAATTATTTGGGTGGTTGAGGATTTGTTTTTAATTATGTGTTTTTTATCATAGTTATTAAAAAGAACATTTTATTGATTAACTAGTTCCCTAACATTATCTGAAAACTTTTTGGTTGGTTCTCTACTGAGAATTTTTAAGTTATATTGTTTCAATAAATTCATAAATTTGTAATCATTTGTATTTAAAATGACCGTTGTACCTTTATCTGATTTTGTAACTGTTAAATTATTACTTATAATTTTATTTTTTATAGTTTTTAAATTTAAAAAATATCACTATTAATTTCTTTTTTAATATTAATTTTTAATCAAATTGCAAATTTTTAATATGAAATTAAGCAATACCTAAAATGTGCACAATTTGGTATTGAATGAACAATTAAACCTGGAGAGTTCAATTATATTAGATTACCTTTTAGCCTAAATACCTATATAATACCAACCAAAAATATTCTTAGGAAAAGAAGAATAGTGTTTATATTGCTTAATAGTGGTTGGTTGGAATGTTTGTTTCAATTTAATTATTTGTAAATATTTTTCTTATTAATATATTTAGTTTTTTTAAAACTGAAATCTGTCTTTTATTAAAATTATTAAAATCAACTGGTGTTCAGGTCCCGTAGTGAAAAGCAATTGAAGCCTGTTTTCCGTTACTTTTATATTTAAGGAAAATTTTTACACAAAACCCCTTACCGTTTCTTTACTGTTGCACCCTTATTACTAATTTAAGGGTTCGTGTGTTCTCTAATCGAAGAAATCACAGGTACGTTTTACAGTCTAAGAAATAATAATAAAAGTAGATTAAAAACTAAGAGAGTACCGTATTTAAAAAAATAAAAATGATGGTGGTCTTATATGTAACAAATTAAGTTGGAAAATTGGTGTACTTTTTATAGACGTAAGAGGCAAAATAAATATTTCTCTGTTCTAAAGTTTACCTGTAAAGTTTTTTCCTGTAATCTTAATCAACTATAGCCCAAATAGAATTCCATCGAAACAAGTTTATTGATCAAACTACAACGGTGTATTTTAGTAGACAAATACAAATGTGTTTGTAAATAAATTCTGTGTGCTCCAATATGTCAGACTCAAGTCCGTATAATAATTTTGTTGTTCAAATTAATGTTTTGTGAGTATTTATAAAAATTTTCTGTTGTTTACTTGAATTATTAAAATATTAAGGATATCATGGATAAAACCCTTCAATATTGTTCCAATAACAGTGATAAATAATCTGAAATAAATGAATAAGGTTTATTGGAGGCTCCATATAATGTTGCAATTGTCGAATTTAATTATAATGTTGATAGTAATAAATTATTTTAATTCAAATATATTTAACGAAGTTGCTAGTATTATAAGGAGGCAAATGGGTTAAAGTAAGGTACCATTCAAAATTATTATCATTATTTTTATTAAATTTATTTAACTATGAGATTCCACTTCGTTTCCTAAAACAAATTTGTTACAAACATTATATTTCACTTTCTACATCTGTTTTTAAGTCCTCTTTCGTATATTAATCTATATTTCAGGAATTCATTGGAGGTCTTAGAAGAAAATGCAAGAAAAAAATGGCCTGTAAAATGGGGTTTTTATCTTGATTTTCCTAAAGTAAGTGATGAATTAATTTCAATTAATATTTACTAAAAATTATTTGTCAATTATAGATGATATTAGAAAAAGCAGCTGAAAGAGGTGTTAGTGAAGAGAGATACAAACAACTTATGAATACCAAAAAAATAAAATGTGCTTCCTACCAAGAAACATTATCAGCTTTTGTTGAGACTGTTGATTATATTCCTAAAACTTCCTCTGGTAAATTAAAATTAATTAAAGAAATAATTTAATTCAAAATAAATTCTAAATGCACGCAATTTATCACTCTCAATATTAACTAAAACTAAAAATCTAGCCAAGAATTAATAAAAACATTAAGGTGAACCATTTTCTTTGAAGATAAAAGATATTTAGATTTTATTAGATTTCATTCCATATTTAAGTCTTGCTAACAATTATTAAACAAAAAACTACTGATATTTAGATCAGTCCAAATTATGACATTGTGGTTAGAGAATATTCAGTAGAATTGAATCTTTGAATTGGAAGAATGGCTATCTAGATCTCTGGATCTTACCCCAATTGATTGTTGTTGTTGTCTGATGGCTCGGACTATTAATTTATAAACGTTTGTTTACATTTTTGATAAATAAATTATTATATCTGAATATTAAGGCATAATGAAGAATTTTTAAAATTCCCAAAAATATAGAAAAAAAGGCTTGTTACGCCTAGAGATTTCAATACACAATAAATTGATAGTTTTTTTTTCTAACAAAAATTTGTCATTTTTCTGGGTTGGTAGTTATGTTTTCTTCTCATGCTCATAAATAATAAACTAAAAATATAATATTAATTTTATTATTAAAAACGAGATTACTATTTACAAATTTAAAAAATAAACAAAATTTGATTATGTCGAAAGAAAAGCACTTTATACTTGATTTATGTGTTATTCTGGTTAGAACACTTCCATCATCTTAAAAATATATATTGTAGGTAATATATCTACATTACATATCTTAATAAAAAATATATAAAAATATCCAGTTTAATCGTGTTACTCAATAAAAATGATTTTTAGATTATAGATAGACTTGTAACTAGCCAAATAGAACATATTTTACAAAATTCTCAACAATTTTGAATATTGTCTTTAGTTATTTTCACTAGTGTTTTTCAGAATTTAATCCTTCCTTTTTATAAATAATACAATAAAAATATATTCAATTTATTAACAATATATTTATTTATAGGATTCGTAGGATGGAGATGTGATGCCAAGTATACCTTAGAAAAATTTGGACCATTATACATCAGTCCGAAGCACACCTTACCTTATCAACCACCTTACAATTGTATTATATTGGGCTAAAAAAAAAACCAATTCAAACATTCAATAACCAAATTCACCGAGCAGTAATAGCTTCATTTATTTCAGCTTTTTCACAAAAAATAACGGCTTAAAATAAACTAATTTTATCTGCTCTACTTATAGTCTTAATAATTCGATATTTTTAAATATGTCCTTAACAATCTCGTCACAATCTTGTATTGAACAAACTGATGCCATATCAGAAATTAATCCAAAATGAAATCTGTTTTCGTAGTGTATTATTGAGAAACCAGTAGCTAAAAAAAATATTTCTAAAACCAGTGTACTGACTGTCCAAATAAGAATGGCTCTCGGTTATATCTTGGTGTATAGAACAGCTTCGGGAAAATAATGTTTATAACAAAAGTGGCCTTGACAAAAATCTGGAAATTATTTTCAAGTTTACATGTCCACCCCTAGAGGGCGTAGTTCAATACCAAAAATTAAAAAATAGATATTAAAAATACGATTATCGTATTCTTCCAAAAAATCTGCATTTATTTGTTTTCACAAGTTTTAGTCTATCTATTCAAATAAGAGGCGGGAGAGAGTGAGAACCTTATTATAGAAAAATGCCTGTAACTCCGGTTCTGCTTAACTGATCTTTGCAAACTTAGTCTTGTTGAAAACAGCTCTTTTCCACCAATGTCAGAGTAATAATTTCGACACATCCTAATCAGTAACATGCACGTTAGAAGGCGCTATTTAATTTTTTTAAATCTAGTTATCTTTGGAAAGTGTTAAATGGAAGCATGTAGTTTTAACAATAGGCTATAAAAGTAGACTAAATTGGCAACAAAAGGGCGAAAACTGCATCTCGATATCTCTCTCCTATCTCGAGATATCTTAAAATATGTGTAAATTTTAAACATTTTCCTTTGAATATAGATTACGAGTACTTTGGTTTTACTGAATGACTTTTAAAAATTTTGAACTCCTTAAAATTGACTTTCCCTATCCTATTAATAAGGATTACAATTATTATTTCAATAATACAGTCACTGTTACTGAGAAACCGCGTTAAGGAGGTTAAAATGAAAATATATAAAAACAAGTAGTGGGCCATGTAAATAAATCAAAAAGACATGTGTTAAATTATTAAACATACTAATTTGTTCATTTACGTGCATTGCGACTTGTTCCTATTAAAGTCGATATAAAATTTACTTAAAAGTTAAATCTATGCGATGATTCTTACAAACCAAGAAGCATTTGACATGATAGTTACGTATTTTGAATGCATGAGAAATGCAACTGTTGCGGCTATAGGGTGCATGCAATTCAATATCCCCAAAGACGTCATCCCGGTAGCAGAGTTTTTCGTCGACTCAAGACACCAATTAAGAACGACAGGAAACGTAAATCCTCCTGTTTATAGAAGAAGCGGCAGAGGTCGCTCATAGAAAAACACAATAAATGTTTTGGCATATGTGCAATTTGACCCTCATTTAAGTATCAGAACAATAACTAGAGATAATAAGCAGAAGCACCGTTAACCGTATTTTGACAGAACACAGGTAAATTCATTGGATGTAAAGCTAAAAATTAGTGACCTATTCATCTGCAAAATATATGTCTTAAATAAAATATACCTACACATTAATATTTGTTGATATGGTTATATTGTAACGTATTAATTTATTTGTTTTATAACTCTGTAAAGATATATATTAGGATGTTATATTTCTTTTAGGTTTCATCATTATTAGATAGTACTTCATCAAAGCTTAAATGATCGAGATTACGATAGAAGGTTGGATTTATTGCAACTGGTTGCTGGATATGATATCTGACGAACCTCAATTGCTGTCACGTATTTTGTGGTCAGATGAAGCTACATTTAGAAGTGATGGTTCTCAAGAATGGTATTGTCAGATACCGAAACCTAGGTAGAGATTTAAATACACTAAAACGCTTTGAAAGACTGTGGAAATTCAAGATAAGTATTCTTTATCTTTCCATATTTATTACGAATAATTTTCACAAAGTAAGAGTTGAAACCATGAATTTAATACTTATTTATTTTTACTTTTTTGGCTGGAAAGGAAATATTTCTATAACAGTTGATATCATTTTATTTAGATTTTTTTTTATTTTAACTCTTGAAGAAAAAGTAGTATATGTCACATTACTGTTTCGCCCACTTTGCACAGCCTCTGCTAGCGCGATATACTGGACTCAACAAATAATGTTAGCCTTCCATTCCTAGAAACATAAATTTCTATTATCGCCTTAAGAAGCAGAAACTTATCTCTATTCCTTTTGTTATCTACAAATATAGCAAGTGCTTAGTTTCCAGATATCCTTATACAGGATGTTCGAAACATTCGAAACATATTTAATGATTATGTTCTAAGTTTTGCCTGTAGTCACATTTTTTAGTGGTCTATATTTGTAAAAATACAAACTGAATTCAATTTTTGGGATGATAAATTAACAAAAATCTCTACCATTTCTTAACTCCGCTCATAAATTATATTTTGAAGGTAACATTTTGGTAGTACAATTGTTTGTGGAAAAAGAAAAAGTAGATAAGTAGATTCAGTATTTTCTGCTCTTTTGAAATAGAAAAAGAAATGAAAAAAATCATGAAACAGGGTGTTGTTTTTCGGGAAGGCGAATTTTAAAATTTTTTGCTAAGCGGGTCCTGGATTTTCTTATTAGTAATACTTTGATAGATTTTCCAGATAATGGTTATTACGCGTACCAAATATGAAAATAGTATACAAAGTAATTCAGAAGTTATGAGCGCCGAAAGAAATTGGCCAAATTGATAAAACGCCCTGCATTCCACTTATCAAGTGTGGAAGACCCAATTGCTATAGGTTATTTGGATCCACCAAACTGACGCCCATCTACAGTTAAAGTTAGGTCCTTTCCCAAGAAACATCCTGTATAATCAAAATAAATGAACTCTTACATCTTTTCAGCATTTTGCTAAAAAAAGAAATATTTTCGGCTTCGTTATGATATTAATGTTAATTATAGTGATAAAGTATACAAAATAATAAATAAAAATGAGACATAGGGCAGTTAGGAAGAATGACGAAAAACGAGACAAGAATGACAAAAATGTTACGTCCTACTAGGCTTAAAAAAAGAAGAGCATGAAAAACTAGCTAAAAATGTAGAAAATAATGAATGAGAAATTATTATAGAGAAAAATAACATAACCGAAAGATGGAAAGAACTGTTGCTAAAGAAAAGTTACGGTTATATAAGAAAGAGATAAGAAAAATATAGACATAACACAAGAAGAAACTTATAAAGATGAAGTAAAATGAAAGAAGACAAAATCAAACAAGAGAAGAAACAAATAAAATCAAAAATGACAAAGCGCCACATATAGATGGACTAAGACCGGAAATGGTTAAATATATAGGATAGGAAGAGGTTAGTTACCTTACTACACAAAATGTTAATTCCGGGATGAATAATTCAAATCATACTAAATGAATGGATAACTTCTCTTACAATAGATGAAATTATTTCTTTGAGAGGTTTCCGTTAATGATATTAAAAAGCAAACTTTCCAAAATTGTTTTCATGTATACAGGGTGGTCCAACATTCATTTAGACAAATTATTAAATTTTTTTTAAATGAAATGAAGTAACTTTTTTACTTATTTATTTATGAATTTATTTTGTACAAGGTGGTCAAAAATTAATATTAAATTCAAAGATTTTAATTTTTTTAAAATGTTGTTTGAAAAAATAGTGACTACTGCGTCAAAAGATCATAACCAATATTAAATACCATTAATTAGTGGCACAAATCTAAGTGATTCTTTATAATCGAAGATAATAATCATATATTTTTGCAAACGCATTTCTTTCTTGTCTGTTTTATTTCTACACAAAATGCTTAGCAGATTTCATTTTTCATCACTGCAAAGTTACAACATTGTTGAAGGAATTTAAATGTAACGATGACGCTATATGTATATATGGTAACAAGGTGTATTTGCCGTAATGATAATATATATAATTATATATTAACTTCTTTTTTCAAAAGCTATACACCTCTTATAAGAAATCGATTTTTAAATTTCACCTAATATATCCGTATATAGAGATTAAACTAATGAAAGGAATATTGGGAGAAATAAGTCCTTTTAGTCTCACAGTCTCACCTTTAATTTTTTAGAAAAATGAATAAAACTACCGGTTTCGTTACTCAATAGGCCACATATTCAGGTTCACAATATAAATTTCTGTAATTAAAAATAAAAATAAATAAAAAATAAACCGGTAGTTCTATTCTCTTTTTTTTCTGTGAAAAATAAAAGCTGAGACAAATAGGACTTATTTCTCTCAATTTTCCTTTCATTAATGTACACTCACATATGGCAACAACAACCCACTTGCTGGATGGATGTTCGTCCGGCAACTTTTGCCAATATCTACAAAAATCTACATGCGAAAAGAATGAAATTTTATAGTCTTAATTGGAAACTAACACCGAAATACATCAATTTAAAAATCAACAAGGAACATCTCTCCAATAGAAGTCAAAACTACATAAAAAAACTGAAGACCTTACTTATCAAAGAGGAAATCCAAAATTGCTATAAAAAATTTACCACCTAGATATTAACATTTTCTAAATACCTTTATAATGATGAATTAAACTTTCCTATTGTCCGTAAGAAAATAAGTAAATTATATTTTAACAGTACCTTAATAGCCAAGGTTAAGGTTAAAAAATGTTTTCTATACCCAACTGCAGATAACGGATTCCTCTTAATGTGAAAAGGCAAAAAAATTGTGGAGTTGATTGGAACTGGTTTTGCCATCTTGACTAAATTGATCAAACGAAGGTCGTATCAGTAGCAGTAGCAATTTTCGCAGGTCGCACAATAATAAGTAATCCAAAAATCAAGTCGTAAACTAAATTCCAACATAAAAAAATCCTAAGAGAGAGGAGAGAGAGAGAGAGAGAAAGCGATTAGTTAACTAAATTAAATCTAGAGTTGATGGTTGATTATTAGTACGGTATCTTATGGGCTTATTTATTTACTGAAATAAATTAGAATCAACGAAAATTCGTGCTATGATGTTAGAAATTGTACTGGAATTTCTGATAGCCGTAATAGACCAAGAAATGTCGGGGAAATTGAAATCGCCCATAACTATAACATTTTGAAGGTTTGAAAAAGTATCGAGATTTTTAATTAAAAGATTTGTAGAAATGCTATGTAACAAATTTAATCTACAAACTACCCTTATTAAATTTGCCCTGTGGCATATGTGTCCAATTGGGGGATACACGACGACTAATCTGGAAGCCGGAGATGGGTGTAGTCCGGAATTTCAAAGATCTTTATACTATAAAAATGGGCGGCAGTAAGCTTAAGTAAATTCCCCACCTAGAAATCTACCAGACACTAATTTACAAGTGTGTCCAAAAATTGTTGTTCACCAACCACAACAAATAAATATAAATCAAACACAAGTCTCTCAATATTTGATAAATTTTATTAACAAAAAAAAGAATAATTTTGTCATCATAACAAGCGTGGACCAGAAAGAAAATAAAAATTTTTCAATGTTACATTAAGACTATGACAAGAATCACTCTTCGTGTTGTTTTACGAAGACACTGTTGATAAATAATTCATCAATAGTGTATTTAATGTTACCAAATAGGAAAGAAATATATATTTAAATAGTTATATACAACGTAGTCAGCATATACAGGTTTACCACGACTCGTACGAGCCTTAGAACAACTAATTTGCACTCTTCAATTACCCGAGTGAGCTCACCAAAGTTTACAAAATATAGTGCTTTTAACGCAATAGATTGAAAATCGTAGTTGATTAAATAGTTCCGGGTAACAATTACTAAATATGAAATATTTTTCCTTTTAGGAAAATCAAAGAAAACATGAATTATATCTTTACGAACTATCGTAAACAGTAAAATATAAATTACAGTACCTCAACGTCCAAGTCTAAGTTAAAATTTATTCTATTATAAAACCCACTAGCTGTTACTGGGCGTCCTTGTCTTGGAGAAGAATAAGAAATCCCGCGAGGTTATTGCTGCTTCAGTTTTTGATGAAATTGTCCTCAAAGTCAAATAGAAATCTTTTGTAGAACAATCGCAGGTTTCGCCGGTATCAAAACAAAATTCCAACTATAAAAAAAACCCAGATTTTCCTGAGGTAATTATACTGGTAATTATTCGGGGAGAGGTGACGAGATGCCCGTTGTCCAGAACAGGATCCCAAAATGCGGCGTATCGCAATTTGAGTAAGTACAACCTGGTAGACCAGCTGGAACTAACCAAAATCCTTCCTAATGAAGTAATACTCGTAATCACCAACAACAACGTCACTAACTATTGATTACGAAGTGAAGAAAAATACCGGAAAATATCCTACATCTAGTGGAAGCCAAAAACAGCTTTTCCAGAAGTTCCGATATTAAACGCAGTTACCAAACTGATCAAAACTCTGCAACCGCACTGCCTTTAGAATAGCCGGCGCAAAACCAGCTTTTACTAAAATTCCGATGCAAGACAAATATCTCGACCAATCACATTACACCGTCCAAACAAAATACTCTACAAACTAAAATAATGACTTCTAGAACATATTCGTGGCTCTAAGTGGTGGAATTTAGAGTTTAACAACCCTCCGATGTAAAGTTTTTCAAAGAAAAACTCGAGAATTATAGAGTACGAAAACCGCTGAGGGAATAACCCCATAGACAAGACCCACCGAGTCAACAGATGAGACAGAAGGACAGCTGTTTTAAACAAAAGTCCTTAACCTGAATATAATAAGTAAACAAATGATGAAAGCTTATAATAACACGCCAGGCTTGATTTTGAAATGTAAATATTATTCCCTTATTAGTTAAGAACTTTAACAAAAAGGTATGTAAAAATTTAGCGTAAAATTCATACGTTACAGAAGCATTACTGCAGTCACCGAGTTTATAAATGTAAGCAAGATTTATAAGGAAAGGAAACTTGGAAAAGTTTAATACTAAGGTGTCTATTCAGGTATTTATTAACTGAAAGAGCTGAAAATTTATCATAAATTTCATCGCAAAGGTATACACATACACCTCAGTCTTCTCTAGCTAGTCTACAGAATCTGAAGATAGTATATCATCCATTAATAGAGACTAGTGAATCTGAATCGAGTGATTTAAGCCACATCTTGGCAATACATATTATACGTGGTAAAATATTTTGTACGATGCAAACAAATACATCAAAGTTGGTCTACAAAAAGGGGCATGATGTTATTAAAGACATTTTCAGGCTTGAAAGTTACTTACGTTGATAGTTTTTGGAATTCTGTGAATATATTTAATTCTCAAATTTATTCCGCCATTTTTCTTTTTATTCTCCAATTCCTCGAAAAGGTCCACAATTACTTGAACTTGTGTGGGTGTCTGAGTAGAAATAATTGTATGATTTTTGGTAATAGGATATTCAAGCAATTTCTTTTTATTACGTAAAGCTTAACTGGCATCGTATTCCTTAGGTAAAACCACTTTGATCATACGAGGAAATTTTGAATTTGGTTTGCCTAAACGAAAATGCGTAACAGGAGCGGAGACGCAGTTAGCAGTAGTGAGCACAGTACTAATGGCAGTTTCGTTATATTTTTCAAAGTTGATTCTGACTATACTTTCCATTTCCGTTCCGTCTAAGTAAAAAACTATTGGCTTTAAATAAATGTAGGTAGACACACTTTTCGTTCCGTTCTCATACCGTTTCCAAACAGTACCCCAAATAATGTTTTACTCTTTTTAAGCTAGCCTATTCATCTAAAAAAATAGTAGCTGGGAATAAGTTCTCGTCAGAGTATATTTTGCTAGCGTATCTAAACGGAACTGACCACGTACTTACGGAATATGTGATTATACAAGAATTTAATGAACCAGATATGTAATGATTATGGACCGGAGATGAAATGGAGTTAGAATCAACCTATATTCGTCATTGCAAAAACCATAGACTTATTATTCATAGATTCCACCTCCTTAAGGGCATGCTGAAGACTACATTGGAGGAGTAAATGTTGTTTCCTACTTACCACCCTAACGAGTAGGAGATTTCGAGGGATGAGTGGTTATGAATGTACTAGTGAATGATGAGGACCAATCAGGAGATCAGACATGGTGGAATTAATTCTTTGGCTTTTACAATAGAGTTAAAGCCAGAACACCCGAACTCAATATGAGTATGTGTGTGTGCAAAAGTGAGGTCTTCTTTCTTGCTCCGCGGAAACAAGAAATAGAAATATAACATGATAATAGAAATTAAATTGACGAAGATTTCAAACCTGCAGCAGTTACTTTTTTTCAAGATTTTTTTATATGTACGGTTTCGAAATAAATATAGCATTAAAAGTACCTTGTGAAAATCATGAAATCGTTCTATCGAGAGGAGAAATTTTATATTGTTAATTGATTTTTGACATAATTGTAGACCGTTTTTAAAAACAAAATTTGTTTCCTTTTTTATAAGATAGAAAACTTGACAAATACAACTATTTTATATGAAAACAAAATTCTGACTGCATCTCGCCAGCTAATTGTTATCCAAGAAACATCGGATCGGGTAAACTATGGACACAGCAGTTTTGGTACGATTTCATCGGATAGTGGTGGCATAATTCCTCCCCCTGTAGATTCAACTCACGAGGGTAAGTGAGGAAGTTAAACAAGAGGTGAAGCAGGCATTAGTTGTTGCGCCTCTTGATGGTGGTGGCATCGCCTATAGATGATCATGGCTATTTCTAATATTGCTAAGTTGTACACAATTATAGTCTAGATGCTTGGAATGTGAGGTATAATAGTTGTCTTCAGTAAGGGTTGCTCTTCCGCGACATTGTCGAGAAGTTCCTGATAATGGTCTAAGCTTACATCTTCCAAGGATACGGTAGGATTTCATTTCGCTAATTGTTCGTTTGTAAACTGGATGTCTGGGAAAAGCATTGGTTGGCTATGAGTGACTGATTTTTGATTGGAAATTTCTTATTTGGTAGATTTGATTTGGCACCCAATTGGAATGTTGATTAAAAATGTACCTTTCAATAATTTCATTTCTTGTAGTTTTTGTTATCGAGTTGGTGGAATTTTGGCCTTGATAATGTAAAATGAATTTGTTTACATTGGGAAGAATTTTTCATGTCCAAAATCAGTAGTTCACAAATTAGGTGACCATCTATTTCTTGTAATGGCTCTTTATGACAAACAAACTTTTGTTGTGGAATTTCTGGCAAATGTCGTTTCGAACACCATAGTGCAATTGACCCTTTAGTAAGGATTTATATAAAATATATATAAAATTTTTTAGGATAAGTTGTGGGGACATTAAGAATATGAGTTATTTTATTTTTATAAATATAGCTTTCGATATTTATTATTGTTTCATAAAAATAGATATTTTCACGGGCTACGGTAAATGGGAGTAAGCTTTGAAATTTTCTTTCTAAATTTTTTAGTTCAGAGTACAGATCTGTTGCTTTTATAATGCTAGCATGCATAATTTTTAATTTGGCAAAGGACTTAGAATTTTTGTCCTGTAATATAGATTTTGTGATTTCGAAAATATTAATAATTTAATTTATTACGCCTTTTATAAAAAATGAATTTTCTCTATAAAGATCCGAGTTAACGATCATTCCCATTTGCATTAGTTTTGACTCTAATAATTTTTCTTTATGACTTATTTTTTGAATCTTATTATTAAAGCTTTTAATAGTATTAACAGAAAGTGAAATCTGAGATTTTAATGTAGAAGCTAATTTTTCTTGGTTTTCCTGAAAATTGTTTATTAAGTTTTTATATTTTTCTCCATCGGCGGCGTCAAGGTTACCAGTAATGCATTTGAAAATTGAACCTAGGCCATCGACTAGCCCTCTTTTAGTTCGTTGTAGTTGAGGCAAGAGATTTCTTAATTTTAAATGTACTTTTTCATGTGTGAATTCTAAAATTTTTAAATAATTTGATATATCCCAGGAATAACTACTTCTAACATTATCGGGTTTAGGTCATAGAAATGTTTTATTTTGTAAGGGTACTGCTCTACTTTGGCCATGCCTAGCTTAAGGGGAACTAATCCTAAATTATTGTCCAGATTTTTGAAGGAGACTCGTTCCTGCAGGCCTAGCGCAATAGGGAACCTGAAAAATTATTATTTATTTATTTTTTGTTTTCGAATTCGTATGTCTTTTTTAGCTGTCTTTTAAGATTATCCATATGAACTTTTTCTTGCGAGCTCTTACTAACTATTTTCCCGCTTTCATTTATATTAGTTATTTCGGTAGGTTTATTAAATTTGTTCGCAGTTTTTTGCCTTAGAAAACTTTTTACATAGGTTTCATCGCCTACTTTGAATACACTTGTGGGTCTCTATTTTTATTTATATTATTTATAATTTTTTCCTTTAGGTTTGCCAACGTTTCATTAATTTTGCAATACAAATCTTTATGTTCGCTTACATAGGTACTGGTTAGAATCATTTCTAAATTTAAATCGAACATGTTTTCATTATTTAAGTGACCATTAATAATATCGATGTGCTTTAGTTTAGGTGATGAGTGTGTAATAAAATTATAAGCTAATACGGCATATTTTATTTTGATTTGGGTAGGCATTTTGGTGCAGCCACGCATATTAAGTATTCTAATATGTTCGTTTAGGGAGGAATGTAGTCTTTCCAGAGGTGAGTTTGATTGTGGGTGGTTTGGAGAGCAAAAATGAATTTTTCTGTTGTGTCCGTAATAATAGAATTTTTGAATTCGATCCCGTTGTCCGTTACTATTAAATTTGGAATTTCGTGGTGACAGAAAAATGTTATAAGATTTGCAATTTCCGTTGAATCTGCAACTGTTAAGTAATAGGCCTGTGTGTATTTGGAAAATATATCACTTTAAAATTTTGAGTTTTCAATCGTGTATTTTCTATCGTGTAGACATCAATATGATTAATTTCTAATGGTTTACTAGCTATTGGTGTAATATTCATTTCAACTTTAATCCTATCATATTTACATCTCTGACAAATTTCGCAATTATTTATATACTTTGAACAGATTCTTTTAAATTGGGCCAGTTGTAAATCGGTTTTATTCGATTTGTGTTTTCCTCGATTCCTCTATTGTCTGAAATTATTATATTGAGCTGGATTGAGATTTTGTCCAAACTCATTGTTTTGATTACTTCTATTCTGTGAATGATTAGGATTTTTAAAATTTCTGGAGTCATTATTTTAGAAGTAATGTGTATTTTCTTCTGTTATTACAAATTGTAACGCTTCGGACAAAGAATTGGGTCTCATACAGCATATAGTTGTTCCTAAAGGTTCTTTAAGACAACAAAGAAACGTTTTTAAAGCTAAATCATTGTATAACATTTTTTTCAAGTTTTTCGATTCCTGATTAATTTCATGAATTTCAACGTAACTACAAAGTAAATTTAAAATGTTTAAAATTCTGTCATAAAACCCAAGACGTTTTTCATTTGGCAATTGTGTAAGCATAATTAAATCACAATTCAAGTTTCGTATCTTTGGTCGGCGAAATTGCGTCTTAAAACTTCCTTTAGATCATCCCAAGTTACGACATTTCGGATATCAACTACAGTTCTAGCATTACCAAATACTAACAATAGATAAACTGAGGTAAACATTATAGAAACTGTTTATATTTGCTCTATCGAAAAAATTACCAACAAGACTATCGCATACTGCTAAGAAACGATTTAGATCGTTTGGGTTTCCATCAAACTGAGGGTTACAATTCAAATATTCCGTTTTGAAATTCGCGGCCATGTTGTTATTGGAGATAGTACTTAAATTAAGATGATTTTTATTTATAGAGTCAATTAAAGGCAATTCTAAAATTAAATCTTGAAAAACTTCGATTAAATTCTCAATTGATGGATCAGATTATAAATTGCACTTACAGTATATAAACAACTCACAGCATCCCAATCAGTGGCGGCTAGTGTCTTAGTACATAGGTGGGGCCAGTGCAAATTTTGTTTTTTGGTATTCGATAAAATGTTCTTTCGTGAATAATGCGGTAGCTATCAGATGTCCTGTAAAATTAAATCGAGCCCTAATTTGTTGTATAATATAATCACAAAGTTCCAAGGCTTCTACCTTTTTTTTCCTAACAAAACAAAACACACATGAAACAAAAAATGCATTTTTTTTATCACATCCACAAATCCAGTTATTTTTTAAATACATATTCGGATTAAACTTTCTTATACGGCCTTTGAAATTTGCCGAACTAGAGGTAGAAGCCTTCTGTGTTTTTGTAATTTCTAAATCGGGAAGAGGTCTTCCAAGTTCTTTAATTTCAATTTTCTCCTCGAGCGAGTGCGTAGAAAAAGGTTTCACTAGTAAATAACTTATTTTATTCATTTCGCCTCAGACGATGTGTAAACAGAAATTATTTAATTATATACTTTAATTTTTAAGCTGAAAAAACATTTAACATGCACAATGCTACTCAAATATTACGGAAACAATCGCGAAATATTAATCCGCCTCCATCCGAGCCATTCAATCGACTGGCGCGGTCTCGACATTGAACATGCATTCTGGATATCCCCGAATAACCATCGGTACAGCGAGCGCGTGGGGGCCAATTGAGGATGTGCTCAGCTGGAGATTTCGTAGTTATAATACATAATAATTTGTTGCGTGTACGAATAGTACGACGCGAATTTTTTCATCGGGACCAAATTATATAATGATAAATAGTTACTACATGTATCGTATAGCCATAATTTGAGTAAATCATTATATTTCTTAAATGTTTTTAGTTTTTAGTAGTGGTAGTGCACCGGCCCCTTGGCTCCATAGGACAAGCCGCCACTGTTCCCAATTTATGAGGAGAAAGTCCGATTCGGTGATTTCTATCTTCTTCGAAGCTTGTCGTCTTCGCAGAAATGGATAATGTGGATTCCAGTTCCCAAATCTTATCCTCAAGTGGTAACCACCAGTCACAGTAAATGATCACCAAGGTTCGATATCCCGTTAGTCGTAGATACGATAATTGATCTGTTCGATACAAATCAATCCCGAATATTTTATTATTAACTTTCGAGATAATTGTAGACCGTTTTTAAAAACAAAATGTATTTTCATTTCTTTTTTATAAGAAACATAACTTGATAAATACAACTATGTTATATGAATACAAAATTCTGACTGCCGCTCGTCGGCTAATTGTGTTTCAAGAAACATCGGATCGGGTAAACTATGGACACAGCAGAAATAATACGATGTCATCGGATAGTGGTGACATAATTTGTGTTACCCTATATCTTAGAGTATACATATAAAATTACTTGCGAAATAGTTTATTAAGCCAGCGCAATGTTTTGTATTTATGATACCAACAAAAATAGTTTCTATTAAAAAGCTAATAAAGGGAACGGGATAAAAACAATTGATATTTTATTAAAAATAAACATTTATTAGTGCAAAATATTATATATTTAATAATCTTACATATATTGTGTCTGTTATTGTTCTTCTCTACTTTATATTTCCATTATAGAAAGTTCTAATGAGTTGCACCAAATCTTGTGAAAATTTATCTTCATAATGAAACGAATGTGTTACATATGGTTGAACTCGTATTGAAAAGAAGATTCCAAAAATGACTGAATTACAGGGTGATGTATTTAAAAAATCAAAGTGACTAATAATATCAGAGAATCGGCAAAATCTAGAAACATTGCAAATGTCAAATCTGGAATCTCCGTTTCCCATAGGCTTATCCTAAATTTTGTAGAATTCGGACTAGCAATTTATGAGATAATTGGCCATTTCCAGACTATTAGTCCACTCTGTATATAGAGCTTTTTAACCAAAGACGGCTTAATAAATAATATTTTATTTAGGAAAAATAAACTTTTGTAGTTAATGTAATTTACATGGAAATTAATTTTTTCGTTTTCGATCTTTCTTCGCATATTCGAATATTTGCTTTTCCACATAAATATAACGGAACAGTTTCGATAGACGGGCAGGCGCTTTTCCGAAATTTTCAGATCAAGGATGTCAGTATGCGCGTTTCAGTCCTTTGAGAAGCACGTGACGGTATCTGAGGTAATACGCGAAAAGTCCGATACGCTTTTCTATAGTTTCAATATAATATTAAAGAATATAAAACTTTTGTAGTAAGTATGTGGTTGAATGTATATTTTCACCTAATGAACGTCTAAAATAAAAGGAAATAAAGATTTGATATGAAAAAAAAAAGTTATACAGGAAAAATCTAATAAAATCTCAAAAGGAAATTTTTTCAAAGATGCTGAAACTTCGAGGATGATTTAAGAAAAATACTTTAAATTTAACAATCTAAGTACAAAAGGATAAATAAAACTTTTTTATTTCATTTCGGTGAATATCTTCCTATTCCAAAATCTAAAAAAAAATGAGCAAAAATGATCTATTTCATAAAAAGTATACATAAAAATATATAAATTTAGTCATGTATTTAAAAACATTTATCATCTGTCAAAACCCACCATGTCTGTAAAATCTGTTAAATATTTGGGCTTAGTCCATAAAAATACTTTTTATATAGTTAGAAACAATAAGAAGTAATAAAATTACGCTAGTTTTTTAGATAAAATAATTATAAATTCTTAGAGACTTAGTGGTTAGTGCATTTACGTCCTGGGGTATTGTAGTTTGGACTCAAACTAAAGAAAAATATCACTTTTAAATAAATTATTTGATCTATCAGTGTATTTCCCGGCTCTACCATTAACTTTTGGGTTCTAATTGAAAGTAATAAACTGGTATTGAAAAACTGTAAAATAACCAGAGCATCTGATGTCAATGATACGTAATAAAAAATAATAGGAATTAAATGAAGGGATTCTAATAATAAATTACTTGTTAGAAATTTATTAGATTGGCGAAATAAAAGTTTGTTATATTATGAACAATTTATAATAAAAGGAAAAGGGGGGAAACAAGTCCTTTAGTCTCATAGTCTATAAGTTTTATTTTTCATAGAAAAAAGGAGAACTACCAGTTTTGTGGCAAAATGGGACACATCTTCAGGTTCAAATCACAAAAAAAATGGTAATTAAAAACAACGAATAGTTTGGTGTAAAGTAGATAGTTTATATTTAAAATTTGTAGGCAAGAGTTATTTTAATGTAGGATAAAGATAATTTTTTTTATGTTGAATGTCATTTTTTATAAAATTTAATTTAATTTTGGTAGTTTATAGGAGTTATTTTAGTAATAGATCTTAGTTTATAGCAACTTAGTTTTATAAATATAGTATTAATTAGTTAAGCAGGAAATAAATTAAGAGGAAACTTACCTATGTTGTAAAATTGACTATTGTCTTATACCAAACTATTTGGCTAAATCACAAAATAAACACATTCGAAAAAGATCGAATTAACTAATATTATAGCATGAATTAGAGAAGTGACGAGAAAGGAACACAAACATATTAAAATTAATTAAAAAATCAAGGTAAAATATAGAACTCTAAAACATGATAATTAACCATTTTAGTACAATTATTTTACGGATCAACAAAAAGTAGTACCTTTTTTGTCAAAAATCTTTTGTAAAAGCGCGAAAAATAGAAGGCAGAAACATCTACATCTAGTGGAACTTCTCAGTAATACTAAATATAACAAATTTAGATAACTCTTTCAGTATTGGCGACTTAAAGAAAATATATGTATTAACAACTTAAAGAAAATATATTTCATTGTAGAAACAAAAAACGAAATATACTATTGTCAGTTCAAATTTTTCAATCATGTAAAATGAGAGTATATCGTAACTAATAATTATGAAAATTGTTAAGTAATAATAATTGATTTGGAGAGAAAAATATAAAAGATATTTATGTTTATTGTGCATTAGATCAATTATCTTAATGAAAAATAGACTATTTTTATGAGAAAAAGAAGAATTGGCCGAACCTAGGAAAGTTTATTTTTGTTTTAATAGAAAAAGAGCCCATAAGCTTGGAGAAGAATAACAATATTTTAACTTATATAGAACATTATATAGAAAAAGACCTATTAAAAAGGATATATTGGTGAAGCTTGTACCAAACTATTGAGTGATTATATAAATAGGTACTAAATAAATTTTTGAATGGAAAAACTAAATTAAACTAAAAAACATAAGTGTTGTTTCAAAATGTACTTTTGTGTTTAAACAGTTGTATTTATTATTTTTAGCTAGTTTCCAAATTTCTAAACTTTCTAAATTGTTGAAATTATGCCCGGATTCTATTAGATGGTTTGCGAAGAGATCCTAGATGTTCTTTTAAGCCATGATTGTCGAGAAATTGTTTTGAAATTAATGGAGAAATTGGGTAGACGCATTCTACCGTCAATTACAGATCAAGTAATCATTATTTTTAAAATGTTGTAATCTTTCAATTGTCTCGTTTTAAAGTAATTGAAAATAGTTTGTATTAAAAAATTGAGACAATCAGGTATTACCAGACTTTCTATTATAACAAAGTTAGCCGTGAACAAATAAAAATGTGACAAATTATTATAAAAAATTCAAAAAACATCGGTTATTAAGAAAAAATTCTTATAAAATTAATTAATTTCATAATAACTAATTTAAAAAAAAATCTCTTTCTGTTATTAAATTGAAAATATCTTAGAAATTAACGATTTTAGCTATAGGGAGTGCTTAATAAAAATGACGACACTGCACTAATGTAAAAAAAATATGCCTTGAAAAAATTTTTGTTAGGTTGTTCTGTCTAGGGTATACAGGACGTTGAAATGAGAATGATGCCATCTATCTTGGTCAGACCCTTAGAAATTATGAAATAAGGTACAGAACATTTACGAGCTTATAGATTAAAACAACCAGATAAGTCATATTATGCAAAACACCTCATTGACAATAAATGCACACCTACACTTACAATTGAAACAACAGTAGAAATACTTCATATAAATGACAAGGAAAAAGAACTTGATTTTTTGGAGGAATATGAAAAAAAGAAATACCTAAAATGTCTTCAAGATACAGTATTGATGAACAATTAAACCCGGAAAGTTCAATTCTCTTAGAACACCTTTCGGGCTAAATAAATAAATCCATGGCTGTCGATATAATTTAGAACAATTAAGGAATATTCTGACTTTCAATTGTTATAGAATGAATATACATGCAAAACACATAAAAAGCAATTGTTTCAGAATAAATATTCTATCTCAAGAGTGAGAATGTTTTCTTTCTAGTATTAAAACTGATTTTAGAATTAATATATATACATGGTCGTTGAGAAAATATTTTATAATTTTTTTTCTGCAGCGTTTATCGTAATTTCAGTTCTTTTTAAACTATCTAGGATAATACAATATGACATTGGTCGAGTAAGGCGCGATTCTCACGTTTCCTACTGCCACCGTCACGTCATCGGTCAGGCACCGTCACCGAATGGTGGTTTTTGTAATAATGTTAGAATGAAAAAAAAATGTTATTCTACCGAGTAACAGAGTGTGTTTTCTCCACGACTAAAGTTCATTATTTTTGTTTAAATAAAAATTTGTTTTTGCAGCGCCACCATTTACATATGACATTGACAATTTTGACATCCATGGCTGTCGATATTGTTCAAAACAAATATTGAAAGTTATTCCATCACTAGTTATGGAATAAAAATAAATGCAAAATACATAATAGGCAAGTGTTACGGAATGAATATTCTCTCTCAAGAGTGAGAAAGTTTGCATTATATTATTAAAAATGATTGTGGAATTAGCACATTCCAGTAATGGTCGTGGAGAAAATATTTTTTTGCATAATTAAATGGACGTATTCTTACTATCCAACATTTAACGTTGCTTCACCGCTGCGTCTCGTCAAATATTGCCGGCAAGAATATTTGACGTGTCGGTGACTGGTCAAACTGAATACGGGACGGTCAGTGTGAATGCCAAAATGCCACGTCTTCGTCTATTTTCTTTTAATAAATCTTAAATAACATTCTTTAAATATTAAAAAAAAAAAGTAAACACAATTTTACCTCCTGCCACTAATGTATAGAATTGGTGCTTATCTTGTCTTCTTTTAAATATGTATAGAACGCAGACATTTTTTGTGTTTTATTTATTTCTTCTTCCACATGAAAAATAATTGAAATCGTTGTGATTTCATCAATGGTCAATTGCGGCATTTTTTATAAAATACACGATGCAAAGTAACGATAGATTTGCCGATGCCATTAGAGAAATTTGATATTCTGTTAGTTGCTTAATTGCAGTTTCCGGTACGGTGGCGGTACGTATAGTGAGACTCGCGCCTAATATTTTTCAAATTAGCCATTGTATTTTTAAATTCTTAAGTTCTTTATGAGTTTCATGTAAACATGTATGCTTTGTACACGGTGTATCCCATCTAAATTGGAAACACCACTATAGTATTTGAAGTTATTAATCGATTTCAACATTTTTTTTTAAATGTTGTGCATCAAAAGCTTTATTTGGAGACAAGGTTTCAAAGAGTTATTCCTATTTTTAAGTCACACTACGATATTTTTTATAGCCAAAAATCCAGAAATCTTTTTTTTTTAAATGAGTACACCACTGGATTTATATGGCTCCTAAATAGTTGAAAAAATAGTTGAAATTTGTTAATAACTTCATTATGGTGGTGTTTCCAGTTCAGATTGGTCACACTGTATATTGCACTTTCTAACTCTATTGGCAATAAGAAACGCTATAAAAGTGTTGTTTTAATATTATAATCTTGAGTTTTGAATTTACGTGATAAATACCAGATTTATCATCAATATACAGTCACCGGAGACGCGATGGTCCATAACTCCAAAACTGTGCATTTGATGAAAATTTTGTAACAGAACTTTTTTATGTATATTCAAAAAAGTCATAATTTTAAATAAATTCCACTTATACAGGTTGACCCAAAAAAAGATTTATAAATATGATAGTATTCAATTTTGGTTTGTTGTTCTTCTATAGTGGCCAGATTAAGAAGTTTGTTACAATATATGAATTGCAATGCGAAATTTTAAAAGTATTTTGATAAGTAACAACAAATACTTTTTCATAAAATTTATTATTTGTTGCTCAAGATTTAAAACGCGATAACGTTAGATGTTTTCTTATATTATCGAATATTTTTTCTCCTTTGACAAAATCTTTTAATGTTTCCCCTATTGTTATATATATAATGATTTATAATAATTAGGAATCCAACAGGAAAAGAATGTACTATACTCTTTTATTTTCATCGTCAGGGAACTAAAAATTAAATTAAGTTTACCATATTATATAAAAAAACATTTTTTATAAAAAAGAGATGTTACTTACAGTTTTATGAGGTTTGTTTCATATGAATATTATTATAAACCCATAAAATAATGCTCAATAAGGAAAAAAAATTAAACTTTAAGGAATAAATTATTTAAATGTAACTTTACAAGGGGTATTAATTTTACAGAATTTAAAATATTTCACAGTTACAAAATCTTTATAAGTCAGGAAATAACTTTATTTACACATAATGTTGTCATAGTAGAAAAAAATATTTTTGATACATTTTTTTGTTTTCATAATATTTCTTTATTAATAACTAGTAACATTGTTGTGAACAGATAAGTAACAATATATTTCACTAAGATATTTTATATCACTTTTTTTATTAATTGTATTATAATTTTGTGATATGAAGGCCATATTAAAAAGTTTTCTAGAATGACTAGGTTGTGAACCTAAAATTTTTGTTTTATTATAATTCATATTATGTTTTTCATTATGTACCTGTTCTGCTAACGTACATCTTTGAAGATGTAATCTACTATCATTTTTGTGAGAGGTTATTCTATTTTTTAGCAGTATTGATGTTTCCCAGGAAGATACCACCCGATATTCGACGGGACTCATCGAATCCTTTAATAAACAATCAAATTGTGTTTCAGATATGTATAGGAATTGTAAAGGTATAAGGTTTGGCTTACTAGATTTTTTAATATCCACCACCAAATTTAACTAGATAAAGTTTGGATATTAAGATACACTCTAGTGAGAAATAAATAAAATCCGTATATATATATATAGCCGTTTTCTAATTTTCTTAGATGTGCAGTATCAGTCATTTGTCTTTTGTCTTTCATTATATCAGTGGCAAACATAATGTCAATTATATTAGCAGTGGTCTGTATGGTATTTGACTTGGTCTCCGTATCTCCTCTCTCAGTGTTCCCTCTCTTTCGATTGTTTTTTTATGTTTTGGCCTTACCCAGCATTCTGTCTTTCTTCAGTTAGTAATCTAATCGGAATTATTCTTTACAGAACACCTCTCTTGGTTGTTTTTTTGAACCATCTGCCTAATCCGATCGCTATTGTTCTTTGCACCTGAATCAACATTTTTTTATTACTTTTGGCTCTCATATCTCTATTCCATACATTTGATGCTTACGTTATTTTATATTGCAATATCGATACTAAAAGTTGGATAGTGCATCTGTTAGTCGAAGAACAGACAGAAGCTAGGGTCAATTGGTGTCAAAAAATTTTATACCGATTCAACGCAGAAAACTCTAATAACGCTTACAGTATTCTTGTGGGTTTACTCATGTGAATCTGAAAATAAACGCCAATTTTCTGTATGGGTGTTCCAACCAAAAAATATTCCAACAAATGTTATTATTTCTCGAAGTAATCGTATGTCCAAAAAAATGGTCGCAATATTTGTCTCAAAAGAAGGTCATGTATTAACAATCCCTCAAGAAGATCAAACAACAATTACTGTCGATTGGAATATAATCACTTATTTGCCAGAAGTAACACTGATCTTTGAAAAACCAACCCCAATCGATGAATCATCCTTCATCAAAACAATACAGTTTGCACACAGTTCCTATAACAATTGATTTTTTAGAACAAGAAAACGCCAAATTATTAGAACATCCTCCGTACAGTTTCGTCCTAAGTCGATTTATTTTACGCAATGTTGACTGTACAAACGAAGGAGTGGAATAACTGCTTCCCAGGTTGGTTCGGGCGAATGCAAAAGAGTATAAATCTGGCTATTTTTCAATTTTTACAAAATGTACTCTATCAGATAGCTTTAGTTTGGATCAAGTTTTAATTTTGTTTTCTTATAAAATAATCTTGCGAAATGTTAATTGCGACTTCCTTTAAAACTTTGTTACCCCTCGCATATACTCCAGAAAGTTTCAAAACTCTCACGATTCGCCTTTTCTGACAGCATTTTCAACCAATCAGAACTGATTCGATTCTCCTTCTCGCACTTAAGGCAACGGATATTTGCCGGCACGCAGTCGTTCCTTAGCATCCTTGCTAAGCACAGACAAAGGCTCATTATATGTTTCGTCCAGTTTACAAACTGGGCTCTTCAAATAATGATAGCCTTCTACTCCTAGTAACATAATATACTATTTTAATAACTCTTTAGTAACAAAAATACATTTGATAATTAGTTTATTATTAAAGTGAGTGATAGCTTTTGCAAACCGTAATTAAAAAGACACACGGAGTGTATTTACAGTATACAAAATTTACAAGAAGATTTATTTGTTACAAATAGTATGTTGTTATTTTTGTTGGAGAAAAGTGACATAGTGTTTATATATGTAGAACTTGCAATATAAAAGTCAACTCGAAGAATTTATGGTTTCCACATATATAAATATATAAATTTTCTACAGAAAGTGTGTGGATTTGATTGTACAATATATTTGTGAATTATATATAATTTTAAATCATAATATTTCTGTGTCGGCTGTGCAAATTGGACGAAACATGTAATGAGCCTTCTAATCCAAGTGACATATACTATTTTTTTTCAAGCTAATTAAAAATACGTATAAAAAAGATTACGTGGACTGTTATAGAAATATTTCCTATTTAGCCAAATAAAAATAAATAATATAAAAATGCAGAAGGCTGTTAATTTAATTGTCAGATGATAAACGACAAGTAACATTTTGTGTTCTATGAAATCTTTTATATTGTTATTGTTCCGTGTTCTGTAGTGACATCAAAAAACAAGAAGAGATCTGAGAAATGCTAGGTGTTGCATTAACGATTTGAAAATAAATAAAAGTGAAAAGTACTCAATAGTAAAATCACAAAATGACTGGTCTAATAAATGAAAGCTGCTACGTAACAAATTTAATCTCTCAAACTATCCTTAATTAAATTTGCTGTGTGGCATATGTGTCCAATTGTCTTAGGACAATTGGGAATTCACCACGACTAAACTCGAAGGCGGAAATGGGTGCGTTCCGGAATTTCAAAGATCTTTTACTATAAACAAAAAAAATGGGCGCCAGTAAGATGAAATAAATTTCCCAACAAGAATTGTACCAGACACTAACTTACAAATGTCTGTCCCAAAATTTTTCACAAACCACAACAAATAAATATATGTCAAACACAAGTCTCTTAATATTTGATAAATTTCATTAGCAAAAAAACAAATAAAAAAAGAATTATGTAACTATAACAAGCGCTGACCAGAGAAAAAAATTAAAAAAGTTACAATGTTAAGTTAAGACAAGAATACAAGAATCACTCTTCGTATTTTGTTGTTCTACGAAGACACTGTTGACAAATAATTTCATAGAGTATGTAATGTTACCAAACGGGGAGGAAAAAAATAAAATATTGAGATAGTTATGTAAATACAGGTTTAACAGGACTCGTATGAGCCTTCGAATCACCAATCAGTTACCCGAGCTCACCAAAGTTTACACAATATAGTGCTATTAACGCAATAGATAGTAAATCAGAATTGAGTAAATAGTTCCGGGTACAAACTATCGTAATCAGTAAAATATAAAATACAGTACCTCGACATCCAAGTTAAGTTAAAATTTACTCTATTACAATACTCAATAGCTGTTACTGGGTTTTCTTGTCTTGGAGAAGGAAAAAACGTCCATTCAGCAACAAAAAACTGACTAGTAGTCGACAAAATTCTAACTATAAAAAAAACTAAAATGAGAGAGATGGAACGATTATTTCGTTGAACGACAGAGAAAGAAGGAGCTATAAACTTATTTTAAACACGTACCCTGATTTTCCTGAGGTTTTTCTCTTATTTTCCTACTGGCGATCCTTCGGGGAGAGGTGACGGGATGCTCTTTTCTAGAACAGGGAACCACAATGCGGCGTAATCCCAATTTCACAAACTACACGTGGTAGAATAGCTGGAACCAACCAAAATCCTTCCAAATGAAATAATACTCTTAATCACCAACAACAACGTAACTAACTATTGATTGCGATGTGAAATAAATACCGGAAAATATTATCCCACAACTAGTAGAAGCCAAAAACAGCTGTATATACTATTTTTAGTATTATAGATTTAAAAATTGCTTATCATGAGGTTCCAATAACAGAAAATGGAAAAAAGTATACATCCTTCGAAGCATGTGATAAACTTTTTTAATTTTTACGAATTCCTGTTGGTGTAAGAAATGGTGTCGCCAGTTTTCAAAGAGTTATTGACAAACTTATTCACAATCAAAATTTAGAAGGAACTTTTGCATACTTATGTAGATGACCTAACTATCTGTGGTAAGGTCTAAATTGAACATGACCGTAACTTAAAGAAATTTTTAGAGACTAGTAGTAAACACAATTTGACGATAAACAAAGAAAAATTGAAATTTTCACAGAGGTCCATAAAATTATTTGGCTACAACATAGAAAATAAAGTTATGAAACCCGATGCTGATCGTCTGAAGCTCCTTACTGAATTACCTTTTCCAAATGATGCTAGTTCGCTGGAAATAGCTTTAGGAATGTTTTCCCATTTTACAAAATAGATTTCTCTTAAAAAATTGAGACATTTCCTCATTGGCCGCCCATTTCAACTAATAACGGATCAAAAATAAGTGGCATTTATGTTCAATGTAAAGCACAATGGAAAAATAAAAAATGATAAGATACAACGATGAGCTTGGATCTATCATGTTTCAAATTTGATACCCGGGTAGTGAAAATACCTCTCTAGAATTTGTGCAAGCTCACCCCCTGAATCTAAATTATACTATTTACATAATTCTTTATGTCATCCTGGGATTACTCGAATTGTATTAGATCTAAAAATTTACCGTATTCTATCGAAGAAATTGACAATGTCTTCTAAAATATGCGTCGAAATAAAATCTCGATTTTACAAACAAACTCTTATTAAAGCTACTCCAGATTTCCTTTTACATTCTCTTGTTCAAATAAATCTATTGCTACCGTTATTAAGCATCTATCTAACATTTTTTCTAGTTTTGGATATCCTTATTTCATCCATTCGGATAATGGAAGTTATTTTGCATTACGGGAATTTAGAGATTTTCTAAATATTTGTAAAATTGCTTGTAACCGCTCTACACCTTACAAATGGCACAATATGGAAAACAATCCAACTGGCAGAAAAATCAAAGAACTTTAAAATATCTCAATAGGAAATGGTACTTAATAATGCTCGACAATGCATCAGATCTTTATTATGAATTTCTACTAATATTATTCTTCATGAGAGAATGTTTTATCATTCTAGAAGATCTGCTAATAAACAATCAATTTCTTTGTGGTTAATCTCTCCAGAGCTAATATTTTTATATATGTTAAGACTTCTAAGTATGATCCGCTTGTAGAAGAAGTCGAATTATAGAAAGTAACCCTCAATATTCTTATGATAAATTAAAAGACGGAAAGGAAATAGCAGTTTCAAATCATGATGTAGCTCCTGTTGGAAGAGTAATTCGAGAAAACAACTTATTTTCCAATGAAGACTCCGTTATTTTTTTTCTTCTGTGTGTGGCATCAACCACTAAGGGTTATTAGCTTTCGTATTCTGTGTAGGGTTTGTTACTGTTTCCCGGCGCCACTTTAGGAACAGCACTGTTAATTTGAAGACAACAGCGTATGTTGGAGTGGGAATCACCTTTAGGGACGAGAAAAAATTATCGCCCCTGCCGGGATTTGAACCGGGGACCTTTCGATCACCGGTTCGCGGCTCTTGTTGGTTGGTATTAGGGGATTATAGAACTGCTAATAAAAATCCAAAATATTTACCACAGCTATTTAATTTAAACTTAAAAACTTAAAATAACAACGACGAGTAGTTTCGGCTAAAAAGCCATGTTCCCCATGATGTCTTTCTCCCTAGATGTCACTAACCTTTTCCCCAGCATCCCCCCACAAGAATGTATCGCGCTGGTTAGGGATCTCTTGTTTAATACCCCCTTACTTTCCAATCTAATTTTAGATATCTGTGAATTCATAGGTCTAGTATTAGAACAGAATTTCTTTAAATTCAACAATGCATTTTATAGACAATCGTTAACTTTAACTATTATAGGCTCTAGTCTACCTCCCCTCTTAGCTGAGATCTTCATGAATAACTTAGGAAAAACTTTTGTTAATCCTAATTTTAAACAACATTTACTTTTTTACTTTAGAAATGTGGATGATTGTGTTATTCTGTTCAAAGGTCACAAAGATCGAGCGTTAAATTTCCTATATTTTGTCAATACCCTTCACCCTACGATCAAGTTCACGATGGAATTTGAATCCAAATTTTCGCTGCCCTTCTTAGATATGCTAATTTCACGTAATACTTCATCTTCGTCACTTAGTTTTGATATTTATAGGAAACCAACCACAACGGACTGCCTGATTAACTTTAATTCAAATCACCCATTGTCGCACAGTACCTTGTTTTATTGAGCGTTCTCTCTTCTGTTGTCTAGTTCCGCCTTTGTTAAAGAAATTAATCTTATTTTTTAGCTTCAAAAAATAATTTCCCCCTCTCATTTAGTTTATCGGGCGTTTAAAATTTTTTTTTACGAATTTAGACTAAGTTTTAATATTTCACATGGAAACACTCCTGAAAATAAATTCTTTCGAGTTATCTGCGTTATGTTGGCCCTTTATCGTAAAAAATTCAAAAAAGTGTTATATCAACGTAGCACTCAAAACCCAGAATAAATTTTCGTACATGTTTTGCAATAGTAAAAATAAGATCCCCAACCATCACAAATCTGGTATTTACAAATTATCCTGTTCCAATTGTAACGCATTTTATATCGGCCAATGTGGCAGAAGAATAGACTACAGAATAAAAGAACACGCTTATTATATCAACAAATATCGTAATACTGATATTTCCCACAGCTCGTCTTCATTTGCCAATCACATTTTACTAGAAAAACATAGTTTCGACAAATATAATTTTAAACTTATCCATCATTGTAGTAAAGGTCAAAGATTGAACCTATTGGAATTCTTAGAGATCCACAACGTTTATTCATTGAATGATTCACTTTGTTTGAATGAACGAATTCAAATCCTTTGATTTCCTTATCCCCTTTCTTCCTTTTCCTCTTCTTTCTGTTCCTTCTCCAATCCTGAGTAGGACTACGCACCACTTGAGGCTAACAGTTTTTCATACTTAGTCAAAGGCCAGTTGTCAACTGAACTCCGTCATCCAATTAGACATCTGACATTCCGCATGTGTCTCAGCGTTTAGTGAGTTTCGAAAATACTTCTTATATTTTTGCTTTAATTTTCTTAATTTTGTCAATTTTACAAGTCACTGTTAACTAATGAAGTTGGTTTCCTCTCCACACTGAGTGGGTCATCCTTTAGGATAGGCTCTCTCTTCCTTTGAACCTCAATTTTAGTCAATTTTTATGGCTTTTTTACAGTATTATTGACTTTTTTGGTTTTACAAAGTTATTTCCATTTGTTCTCCAAGTTTTTCTTGCTTACAAATTCTATATTTTATGGAAATTCATTCATTTGGGTAGTTTTTCTACTCGTTTCCAATTTAACCTGTTCAAGCCTTTACCAGTAAAATTGTGTTTTTGTACCCCATCCTACGTGGGTTCTCCTCTCATCAAAGTTGACACTCTTAGCGGATTTGTTTACTATGTTAATTATTTAATAGGTTTTACAATATAATGTTAATGTCAAGTTAAGTAAAACTTCAGTTAATACAATTTTATTTAAGTGTTTAATTTTGTTAATAATGTTGAGTCAAAATTTTATTTAATTTTACCACTACTAAACTTGTTTTTTATTGTACAACATTTTATTTTATTTTGTGGTAAGTTGTTGTGTTCACTGTTTATTTTATATTATTTTATTGTTTAATGTATTTTGTATAGCAATATTTTCATCTTTTAGACCTGAAGATGGCTTTTTAGCCGAAACTAGTCTTCGTAGTTATTTTTAAGTTTCAATTAAATAGCTGTGGTAAAGATTTTGGATTTTTATTAGAAGTTGTATAATCACTTAATACCACATTTGAGAATAAGGATAATCTCCTTCAACATAAATGTATTTATTAATCATATTACAGCAATAGAGAAAATAATGGGGAAGTTTGAAAACGTAATTGATATCTTTAGAGAACCTGTTATAAGTTCTCTGAAATCAGATGACAAATCTTCTGAAACAGAATATAAGAAACCATAGTTTTATTATAATTTCCGAAGATTTATTATATATTTTCAATATTTATGTATGTTAGCATCCATATCATTTTGGCATGTAGTTTTCTTAATATTTAATAGCAATATCGGACTATTTTGTTTAGCTTGCACATTATTAAAAAAAGAAAGCCATTCTGTTTTAATACATCGGCTGAATACCTTGTATAAAGAGGAAATAAATCGAGTGTTTTAATATTATTTGTGGTTTAAATAACTATTAAGAGTAATTAAAGCTATGTTTATTTATATAAAATTGCTGAAATATTGCAAAATACTATCTTCTTGAATTTCGCTTTATTTTGGAAATGCACATCTATGGCTTATTGATTTTGGAACTGATTAAGGCAACATATTTCGGGGAATTTACTCTCTCTTAATATTCAACTGGAATATAGTTAATTATATATATTTTGATAGTTTGTGTGTGACTGTGTGTACTATCACTTATTGTTTTTGTTCTAAGTTAAAATTGCTCTATCTACACAACAAAGATAAGACAAATGTCGGAGTGTCCCATTTTTGGAACATTTGAAGATTTTCGGGAAAATATGTTGCCGACATAGGAACATGTAATAAAAAAATAACCTGAAGGTTGTTTCTGGGAAATATCTAACGGTAATGAAAAGATATGAGTTACTAGTTCCTAAAACAGAAACAATTTAGTTAAGAACTTCAATTCCTGCACTGTATAGTAGTAGAATAACAAAAATGATAAAACGTTATATAAAAAAAATGGAAGCACTTAAAACTAGCACAAAAGTAGCGAAGGGTCAGAACGTTCGATTCAATGCTCGAAGAGTTTAGAAAGCATGCTATCAAAAGAGAATAAAGTACCAGCTTTAGAACTAGAGTTTCTGAAAAATGAGCGCTTGAGAAAAGAAGAAAAATAAAATGCAACTGCAACAGTAACAAATACGTCTATAACAGAGCTGAAGAGCAAACAGAAAAGCTTCAAAACTTTACTATAAATTTTGGTGAATGCGACCCGTGGATTTTTTAGATGAGGGAAACTAGGTCTCTCAAACACTCAAATAGACCCCTCATGATTCCAAAAAGAAAGAAAATTTGTGATCCCTCTGAGATATCTAGAGAAGTTGCAGCAATAGGGAGGGAAGTAATCAACTCGTTGAACATCAAAGAATCGAATCGATCTCCTAAATAACGGATAACGGAAAATAGAGGATTGTTTTTTCAACAGAAAAGAAACGAACTAAGTTCTAAAAACAAGTTGTTGCAGATCAGATATAGAGGAACAAACTACCAAGTTTTTAGACCACATTACACCAATGTCTGGTTATGGAAAAGAGTCAACAGACGGTAAGTTATAGATACAGTTATCCAAACGAACGGGTACTTTGCTGCTGCAGAAAATCTCCTTTTGTGAATGCTATGTGACGGGCGCGTAAGTATAAAATAGCTTACTTACGACATATAGCAAATAGATATGTTATTACCGTACAACGTTATTTTCTTACGTTAATAAAGCATAACAGGTGACTAAAACGCATGTAAAAATAGATATATCGTCAGGTACAATTCTTATATTGACATTTAACATTTGTCACTAAAATTAACCTCAAAGTATAATTTAAAAGCAAATAAATATATACACGATTTGGCATATTATGTTTGATAAAATTATATACTTCAATTTTTGATAGAAATAATAATTTTCATATTTTAGCTATATATTTGTTAAATTTATTCTATTGTTACCTTCCCCTAACTACTTAATATAAAAAAAGTTGTGAAATGTACCTGAAATACTGTGCTATACTCAAAATACTAAGTTAATACCTAAATTTAAATTAAATCACTACTTTCACCAGTTTGAAGTACCAAAATTAATCCCCTAATCGACTCGACTTTGATACTTCTTCTTGCTTCTGTTGTCATTTATATTTTATGATTATTTTTATGTTCTATCCAAAATGTCAAAATAAAGTATCACTTTAATACCGTCGATTGTTTTTACTTAGATAGAGTTAACCCTTATTCTTTATTACCGCAATATTCAATTTGCGTATGCGTAGATGTCAAAATACCGTATTCCCTTGTTAATGTGTTACAAAAACGAGGTTGCGATATCCTCTCAAAATTTTATGTAAGTTATTTTTTTTACAATGAAAAAACGCCTTTATTAAAAAATACAGAGTGGACCAAAATTATGGAAACGGCCAATTATCTCGTAAATTGCTAGTCCGAATTCCTCAAACTTTGGGATACGGAGATTTCAGATTCTACATTTGCAATGTTGCTAGATTTGCCGTTTCTCTAATATTATTAGTGGAGGTCATACAGATACATAAAATCATAAGTGTTACATATGTTTGGACTCGTATTGAAGAGATGATTCCAAAAATGACTGAATATATAGGGAGATGTATTTAAAATAATGTCAAATATGGAATCTCCGTATCCCACAATATGCTTATCCCAAAGTTTGTAGAATTCGGACTAGCAATTTACGAGATAAGTGGTCGTTTCCAGACTTTTGGCTAACTCTGTATAAAATTAAGTAGCTGTAAGATTTTTTGAAAACAAAACGTTATTTAAAAAAATATCAATGTCAAAGTATATGTTGAGCTTTGACTTTACAAATCTTTAAATACATATATTTATACAGAAGTTTTTGATAGACTTAATATACTTGTTTCTCTTGTGGTCTCCAAATAACTAAGGAATTTATGGAAAGTTTACTCTTAGTCGTTATCCCTTTGTTATAGTTAGTGGTCGTCAAACTAAAAAAAATGCTCAAAATGTCTTTTAATTTTATAAATAAGGAATGTAGGCAAAATACTAAACACTTTTAACAGCATTACTAATCTTATTATTACGGTTGAAGAGACAAATAAAAAACATTTAAAAATGGTTATCACGTGATCAATATTTCTATTTTAAAAATAATAAATATAATCATAAAGATGTATATAGATTGTCAATTGTCAAATTGATGAAACTGATTTCTTGGTAATAGATCTTGGAAATAATATCGAAGCCTAGACATTTTAGCAGGCATCTCAAAATTTGTATTTGCATTAAACTAAAGTGGAATTTTCAACCATTTTAAATAAGGCAATTTTATTGGAGAACAGACCAAAAAGTTAAAAAAATAGTTTGCCGACGTTTCTAAAATATTTAGACTCTTCCTAAGGTCTTGCTTATAAATGGTTCAGGGACTTTTAGTTTTTTCTTTTTTATACCTTTTGACGTAATAAGTATGCTATTACAATGTAGTTTTTTCAAATTTACGATTTCTATTCACAAAAAAACTATATTTTTGAGTAGACTTTTAGTTTGATATTCCAGCAGCGGCAGCCATTACATATTTTCGTTTCTTCACTTATACTTATAAGATTAAAAATTTAAAATTATTATATAAAATTATTTTTAAATAGTTATCAAGTATCGACAGTAAATAAGTTATTTCTTTACAAAACTATAAAAAGTCTGGGGAATATGATTCTAACAAAAGGACCAACATTGCTTTACATGTGTCAGCGTACTAGTGCTCTTATTAAAAGATGAACTTCTTCATTACTTATGTTGTTTAAAATGAGTAACGAAAGTTACTAATCATGAACCTCTATTAATAGGTTTTTTTACCACAGTTTGATCATATATACTTATATTTTCTAAAATATTCCTGGATACTTTCAAATTCCGCAACTTCTTAAGTATACCGGTTTGATAACAGATCACAGAACTTTAAGAGAATTAAGACGCTCGTCCAAACTTCTAATATTTTTAACATGATCGTTTCTGCTTTAGGATTAACTGAAATACAATTTTGTAAATCCATCTCACTCAGTAGCTCAGACCTACTTAATCATTTCCATTCTCGACACAAAAACTAACAGCAGATATAGTCAACGTCGAAAGTAATGTTAAACATAGATTCTATGCTTACTCAAAACTGGAAGTACTTTATATAAATAAATAATCTAAAAATAACGTATTTCAAGTAAAAAGTATATTCGTCAATAAGTCACATATTATTTGACAATATCGTCTTAAAATGAAATCTCCAAGAATTAAAAAACTTCAGCTGACTAAACTTTATATTTACTTCTATAATAAAGCTTGCTTGTTCTTCAACTTCTCTAATTTATATATATGACAATTGGTTAAAAATATTTCACTTACATACGAGGGTTACTATTTATGTATTAAGAATAGAAAGAACAAACAAATTAATTTTATCAAAACTATATTTATTGCTTTTCAAAATATTCGCCTTTAAACTTTATACACTTTTGCATGCGATTGAACCACCCTTCAAAGCACTTTGTCCAGTCAAAAGGTAATGGCTCTAAAATATGGTTTTTGAAGGCCTCAACCACTTTTTCGGGCGATAAAAATCGTTGTCCATAAAGTTTATTTTTAATTTGTAGGAACAAGAAGAAGTCATTAGGTGCCAAGTCGGGGCTGTAAGGTGGATGACCCATCAATTCAATCTTTTGTGTTCCCAAATACTCGCTTGTTTCACTTGATGTGTGTGAGCTCATATTGTCGTGATACAAACTGATTCGTCGTTTTGAATTGGTTTCTCTCAATTTATCGAAAACTTCTGGCAAGCAAATAATCGTATACCATGCTGAATTAACGGTCTTTTGATTTTCGAGAGCCACAGTTGCCACATGACCGGTTTTCGTGAAAAAACACACTACCATTTGCTTCTTAACACATCGAGAACAAGTAACTTTTGTTGGCTTTTCTTCACATTGAAACACCCAAACCGCCGAGTGGCCTTTTCTTTCTGCCTCATATGTATAAATCCACGACTCGTCACCTGTGGCGATGCTGTATACGGCATTGGATGCACCACAGTTATATTTTTTATCATTATACGGCACCAAGCGACACGAGCCTTTTTTTGAACATCTGTCAACAAATGTGGAATCCAACGCGCAGACAGTTTCCGAACACCCAAATGTTCGTGCAAAATCTTATGTATGCTGGTCATACTAATGCTTAAACATGCCTCGATTTCACGGTATTTCATATGACGATCTTCTTCAATTAATTTTCTTATATCAGCGATGTTTTCCGATACAACGACCGATTTTGGACGACCTTCTTTAACTTCGTCCGTGAGCGAACTACGGTCACGTTTGAATTCAGTGTACAAGCTATATACACTGGCTTTGGATGGTGCTTCATCGCCAAAAGTTCAATTAAGTTGATTGACGCACTGTTCCTGAGTTACACCACGTCGAAAGTTATAATAAATCATAGCTCGAAAATGTTCGCGAGTTAATTCCATTTTTTGGCCGAGATGAGATTTTCAACTTACTGTAAACAACACAAATAGTACTCGTTCGTCAAAACCTTTTGAGTACGTATACTATCAAAAATGTCAAACTTTAAGGTGGCAATGACAGATTTCACCTGGCAACACCAGTGTTGCCATTTCTCAATACATAAATAGCAACTCTCGTATAATATTGGAAGACAGTTGTGTAATAAATATAATTACTACTCAAAATTAATTTTCATCCGTGATGTATTTTAATTTTTGTACCGACTATGAAACACTTTGTATACATTCAAGGAGTATGCAGAATAAACTTGTATTTTTGTAGGTTAGTCGTAAAGTGAAAAGTGCTGGTTGCGAAGCTGCCGTTACCACGTGGAATTAAAATATAGTGAAAATCAGTATGTTTGCAGTCACTGGAATTTTATTTCTTATAATGGGTCTACAGTTTCTCACCACTGGTATGTATTTATTTTATTTATTTTTTATATGTGATTTGTTTAATTAAATTTTTTTTAAAATAAATTCGCGGAAAAATTACTCATATGAGACCTGTCAAAAAAAATCGGATAATTTAATAATGGTATTAAAAATATTTTGAGAATTTCAAATGTTTTTATAATCAGACATAATTAAAAATATTTTTTTACGACCATTAGTAGAATGTGTTAATTACCAAATCATTTTTAATAATATAATGTATACATTCTCACTCTCGAGAGAGAATATTTATTCCGAACCACTTGCTTCTTATATGTTTTGCATGTATTTTCATTCCATAACGAGTAGGCCACTTTATGATTCCTCTACGTCCAATTTATCGATTTGGAAAATTCGCATCCAGAAAATTCCTAACCCGTATATCAGAGTGGGGAGGTGCTCCATCTTGTTGAAACCAAACATTTTGTGATAACTGTCCATTCTGTTGAAGTGTAGGAATCATTTAGTTATTCAGTAGATCTAAATACTTGTCACCATTCAAGATTCCGTCTATAAAAAATGGGCCTATAAGCCTATTATCGACAATTCACATCCAAACATTCAACTTCTGTGGATGCTGGATATGCGCTTCATGAATCCAATGAGGATTCTCATTTGTCCAATACCTTCAGTTATGGCAGTTAACTGTTCCATTTAAACAAAAAGTTGCCTCATCAGAAAAGACTACGTTAGATGCAAAATGTTTGTCGACATTACAGATGTCCATCAGTCGTTCGCAAAATCATCGTCTGACAATTCTTGAACCAATTGTATCTTATACGGATGACACTTCCCTACAGAACGTCGACTTATACCATGGTTTAGTGCAAAATTGTAGTAGAAGTTTGAGGTGATTGCGCTAAATCAATTGCAGTGTTTTGTCTAATAGTTTCGTTTATTGCGGTCCGCGGTCTTCCAGGTTTAGGCAAATTTTTGACCATCCCAGTTGTATTAAAAGAGTTCTAACACGATCATCATTAATATTTCAATACGATCTTTTTATCTTAAATGAATCATTCTCAATCGTACACTCTAGTTCTGTAAATTACAATTTGATAGTTTGGCAACAGTTACCTACTAGAAAGTACTCGTTTATTTCTTACTATTAATACAAACAATATTAATTTGTTAATCTAAATGGTATTTTATTCTAATGTATAAACACTTATAAATGGTATATTAAACTGCTGCATTTCTCGTTTCTAAAGATTTATTATGGAAGCCTCCAACTCAACCTTATTACGGAACCTTCAAGCATACTGCTCAGGCAATACCTTTGTAATTTGTAAATTTTGCATTGATTTCACTACCTATCAATACATACCATTTTGTTGAGATTCTTAAGAGATAAAAGAAAGGATATGTGCATCTAAAGTCAAGCCTGGCGTTAAATAATTATCTTTTCACCTTCTGCATATTTGTGAAATTTAAACTCTTTCTTAAGAATTGATCGAAATTAAACTATTTCTTAGTAAAAACTGTATTTTTCCGTCAAATTTCAATAAAAACCAACCCTTTTCCTTTAATTTTACTATTTCCTGGCCAGATTAAGTGTCACGAGCAATGGACCTACGCCCACCAATAATTGAGCCAAGTCACTACTTTAAATTTATGATCAACGTTAAATTTTTTTATTTGTAACGGCCAGTACTGAAAAAGATGCTTTTACATTTTTATCAATAACATGCTGAATGGCTTCAATATTTTCAGCTGTACATTTATTCGCACGCCCACTTCCCCTTTTCGACTGACGTTACCAGTCCTTCTGAATAACTGCGCAGAATTTTTTGTAATGAAACTCTAACTTAAGATATTCTGTGCTAAAATCAGAGATGCAATCTGGAATTGAACACTACTACTCGCCATTTTTCTCAACAGTTTACGAGAAATTCCGAAAACGAATATATTGTTTAATTCTATTTATATTATCAGTATTTAACACAATTTTAAATAATAAACATACCTCGTATATCAGTCATTAACTAAGTATCCAGTAATTTATATTCTCAACAATAATACATATTGTATATATGTAAATATTGTAATTTTTTATAGATTCATTTTGAATGTAATTTGTTCGTAATAGTTCGTCTACATGATTGGAAAAAGTTTGCTTGACGTCAAATTAGTAATTCGACACAAATATACGTACTAAGATTGGTCGCATTTGGTTCCTACATTTCTGAAATTACTTAGACCGATGGAAAATGACATATGGACTAGTAATTATCTGACACAAACTCAAAGTTGGAGTTACGGGAATATGAAACTGGGACATAAACTTATAGAGTCTGCTACGTCAGTTGCATTATATCGCAAAACTCAAGCCATGTTGAGTTCGTGATGTCCAAGGAGTCTTGTTCATATTGGATGAAATTATACTAAAATAGAAAGAGGAATGCAGTGAGTAGAGTATAGTGTTACTAACGATAAAAATATAAGCACAAATTACGTCGCAGAACTAGACTGACGTTAAATAAAAAATAAATGAATAAAAATATATCTAAATATACACTAGGCTATAATCAATTTTTAAAAAGCATTCATTAAAAAAATTAAGGTGTACGATAAAAGCATAAATTTGAGATTATTGCGATTATTTTAGTTTCACACCAGATAATAGACAATAGGAACATTCTAGGAAAATATCACCATCTTGAAGTAAAAAGGTACCTAGTTTTATCGCATAACTGAGTAATCCTTTAGAAGAACTATTTAGTCTTTTAAATATTATTTTTTTACAAAGTATACAAAGTATGATAATATGATAGTAACTCAGTGAATTGTGTATATGTCATCGACGTAAAGGTATCCGCATCAATATAATCTACTGAGAGACCTAAAACCTTTCTAGAAATGTGGCAAATAGTTCATTGTTTTCTTCTTTAAAATTAAATTATAAACAGTTCAAAAAGTTTTATGAAAGATACAAGCTATAGCAATATTGTCAAAAATTTCATATAAACTTGACACACGAATTAAACAATCCATTTCTAAAGCCAGCTAGATATGCAATATTAATAGAAATAGAAGAAAAACCATATATTAAAGAAAAGTATTTGAAGTCAGGAATCAAGATAACACAATATTTAATTTGGTCGATGTACAAACATTTCCGGAGTCACTTTCCAATGTTCGTATTGAATATTGAAAAAAATATATACGGCATGTAACGATAGAAAAGTTTGCATATAAGTAACAGAAACTTTAATTAAATGAGAGATGTTCTAAATTACAACGAGGACTATACAGGGTGTCATTAAAATGGTGTAAAAAATTCGGGGGATGATAGTACTCCTTAAACTGGAAAAAAAGTCAAATGGGTTGTTGTTGCCATATGTCAGTGTACATTAACACAAGAGAAATGGGGAAAATAAGTCTTTTAGTATTTCAGTCTATAAGATTTTATTTTTCATAGAAAAAACGAATAATCGGTGGTAAACTGGGCCACATCTTCAGGTTCAAATTACAAAACAATTTTGTAATTAAAAACAACAAACGGTTTGGTATAAAGTAGATAATTTATGTACGAGATTTGTACGTAAGGGTTATTTTAACGTAGAATAATTAGATTTTATTTATTTTGGAAGTAATTTTTAATAGAATTTAATTTAATTTTTTTTAGTTGGTAGGAGTTATTTTAGTAATAGATCTTAGTTTATAGTACCTTATTTTTATAAATATAGTACTAATTAGTTATGTAGGAACTAAATTAAGAAATATCTTACAGATGTTGTAAAATTGACTATTATCTTATACCAAACTATTTGGCTAAATGATAAAATAAAACGCATGCGGAAAAGATGAAATTGACTAGTATTATAACATTAATTAGAGAAGTAACGAGAAACGAACACAAACGTATTAAAATTAATTAAAAATTTAAGGTAAAATGCTGAAACTCTAAAACATGCTAAGTGACCATCTTAGTACAATTATTTTACGAATTAAAAAAAGTAGTACATTTTTTTGTTAATAATCTTTTGTAAAAGCCCGAAAAATAGAAGGCATAAAACAGCCACATCTAGTGAACTTTCTCAGTAATACTTACTAAATATTACAAATATAGATAACTTTACAATATGGACAACTTAAAGAAAATATATTTAATTGCAGGCAAAACTGTCATTTGACTTTACTCCTCGGAAACCATCAATTTTGCGGTGGTTTATCGAAGGGCAAAAGCCTTCTTTTCTATTGATCCTAGAAAAAATCAATTAAATCACGTTTTTGAGAGGCGTTGGATAGACCATGGTGGTCTTGGCAACTGAGATCATCAGATCTTAATGCACTAGATTTCTACCTGTGGGACCACTTAAAACTTTGGTTTACTCAATGACATTTAACACTAAAGACCAAATACGATAACGCATAATTGACTGCTCCAATCGTACAACACCAGGGATTATCCTAAGTATAAAAATATTTCGAATAATATTCTTATTTTCTGAAATTTATTACGAGAGTTTTCAGCTACTGGGACGTGTTCATCTATTGGTACACTTACCTTAATTCTGGGAATATTCTCCATAGAGCATGTATATTTTTTAATTTTACGCTAGAATTTCTATTCTCAATATTAATCTAAGATTTATTGTTCTTAACTAAATTTGTTTTGGAAATAAAGGAAAGTGAATTTGAAAATAATACATAAAATTATTTATAAAAATAATAATAAGTTTGTATTTAGAATCTTGTATAGTTGATCCCAATTCTCATTCATGATGCTATCGCTAAAATCTTTTATTGCATTATGAGTAAAAGTTTCTTATAAAAACGGCGCGAGCCATCCTCTTCAAAATTAACCTCAATAAACACAGTTGTGTCTTGTCAAATACATGTAGCATGAAGTAGAAAAAGGAAAATTAACAAATACATTATCAAAGGAAGAATATCTAAAAAAACATTTATGTTTTGTGAGGGCGATCGATATCAATTTAATATGCGAAATGTATTGTGATTTCTATCCTTAAAAGAAGTATAAAAAACTCTTAATGTTTATTAACACAGAATTGGTTTTTATTAATTTTATTATTGTACTTTATTGTAATCCTTTTCTGACCCACGAAGACAGGAGTATTGAGTATTAATTTTTAGTTATAATTATATTTCATAATAAGTTCTCTAACTCTTAGCTATATTTGAGGGTACATTACTTGTAAATATATGTGATCAGAAACATTGTCTAATAATTCTAAATGCTTATTTACTTACATTATTCTCTCTTCATCAAAGAAATAAATAAACCAACATTTTTTCGTCTCCAATCAAATATTCAATCCATATATTTTTATTGTTCCATGTTAAAGTAGATTATATAGTCGGCTCTTTTTTACTACATAGACCCAACAATTTCAGTTTCACCTTAGATAAAGATATGCGCAATAATATGACTCGTACTTAATAGCAGTAAGAGCTGTAATAATCCATAACCAACCACGTTTAATTGGATTAATGATGAAAAGCAGTTTCAGTGCCTGAATCTGCTATAACATATATGGTTTGCTTTAAAAAGTGGATCAATTACTAACTTTGTAGTATTATAAAAAATTTCTCAAGCTTCTCAATTCTTACGGCAAAACAAATTTGCGACGAATTTTCAACTGTAAGGTTTCTTTATAAAAATACATTTTCGTGGAAAAAGAAACGAAATCAACATTTAAACAAACTTTATTGACTTTCTATCTAAAATATAAAATCCTTATTTAATAATTACTTTGTTATATTAAGTTTTCATATTTTAATATGAGCAATCGGTTATTCACGACCTTCATTTTTAGCGATGACATTATGTGGGCTCCATTGATATTTGTTGGTACAGGGTGTCCATAAGCAACGCTACTTACGCTACTTAGATGATTCCAACAAAAGTACTTGTCATGGCTCCAGGAATTATTGGATTATTTGTAATATGTCTGAAAGATAACTCTATATCAATAATTAATGTATAGGTCATTAAAAATGAGGTTTTTAAAAAATTTCAATATCATAAATCTCTGAAACGAAGTATGGTTTATCGAATTTGATATTCTTTAAAGAAAAATCAGTTTTTAAAAAAGTAAATATTTATTTTTATTACAACAGCTTGGTCTGAGAGCTTAACAAAGAATGATCTATTTAAGAAATAAATGTAATTCTGGATATAAAACAACAGTTATCATTTTCTAGGAAAAGTATTATATTTCTGCGATCTAGTATTTGTTGATAAGCGGTCCCACGTAACTTAATAATCAAAAAGTATGGAACATCTTTTTTATTGGGTTCCCTCGGGTTCTTCGTTTATTTTCCTAGAGTGTTTTTTTGCTTCTTGCTTGGACTTTGATTTGATGAACTTGAATAATGCTGCTATAATTAGGTAGTGTCTGAAATTGTTTGAATTAGTTTGAGATTTCTTGAAATTTCATTCATTTCGTAAAGTTCTTCAAAATTTATTTTTGAAATATTTGGGGTTTGGCACTGTTTTGTGTCATGTACTCTATTAGTATAGAAAATTAGTATAGAATAAAAGCCTTGACTACATTCGACATTATTGACGTATTTCTTGTCATCAACCAGATTTCGCAAACCGGAGGTATTTTGATCAAAATTGGTATTGATACTTCCAAATATGTATTGGTTTTGCATTTGGTCAGGATTTTCTTGAGTTCGGTGGGTATTATTAATATTCCATCCATTATAACTTGTTGGGTACCTAACAGTCTCCTGAATATTTAGTTCTAGAATATGGCAGTTGCCAGGGGTGTCACCTTGGAGTAAGTTAGGGGTGTAGTTATCTCGTAGAACAAAATTTCGTTGGCAATTCTAGATATCTTCTAGTAAAGGACATTCTTGTTTTTTGAAGTGAACCTCTTTCTGTATTCGTGCCAAGAAAGGAAAGCGTGGAGTAAACATTTTATTTCTTTGGATAATTGGGTCACATTCGAAGGTTTCAGAAGTATAGGAATATGTATAGCAAAAATTAGTTTATAATCAGATATCGATGCTTGTGTTCCTAGAATTTGATAATATGTTAAAATGTTCTTAAATTTTGGAATATGTTTTTCTTTATAAATTGTGTGTAGATGGTTTATTATATTTAATATTTCCGAGCTACAGATTACTGAGCTATGTATTAAATTTAATTTTGAGAATACGATTACATTTTCTAGGTTATCAATAAATGTTATCTTTGCTTGACAATCTATATTAATTAGATATAACGTACTTTGAAAGCTTAAGTTACTTCCAATTTTATTATTAGCTACCGTAGTAAATATTTCTAATTCTTGTCTAAAATGATAATCTATTTATTATAATAATCTATAAGTTTTTTATGTGAATGAGATTTGAAGATTTGATTCGTGAATAAGATTAGCTTGATTTTGTTTTAGAGAACTAATAGCTTCGTCATATCTCTTTTCGTCGTCTGAATCTAAGTTTCCAAATAAACATTTATTTATTTCACCTATTCCATTAATAAGACCTCTTTACTACGGAAATGTGGGTTTAAATTTTGAAATTTCCTCTCCAGCCTATTAATGAAATATTCTGTTCTAGTTAATATATTTTGGGAGAACCCATGGTAAGATATTGAATTCGAAACATTTGTTTGTATTAGACCGTTTTTTATTAATTCGAAGTGTTTAATTACGCTGTCTATTTGTCTAACAAGCATTTTTAAATCTACATAATGTAAGAACTTATAAAATAATCTAACATTTTCTAATTGGATAGAAAGTACAAAGTTTTGAAGTTTTGTGATTTGTACGGCATCTTGACTAGACACTATTTGGTACACCTGAATAACCAGGCAAATTATCAGGAGGTGTCTGTTCATCGCTATACTGAAACAATTTTTCCGAATCATTTGTTGGTGTTCTAGCGATGTTTTTATATATGCCTTTGTCAGTTTTAATCAAAATATTTTCGTTTTTAATCAATTTTGCTCATTAATTAAATTAATTGTTTCAACTCTCACTTTATGGAAATTATTCATAAAAAATATGGAAATATAAATAATACTTCTCTTGAATTTCCAGATCTTCCAAAGCGTTTTAATATGTATTAAGGTCTACCTAGATTTCGGTATCTGACAATATATCATTTTCCAAGACAAGTTTTGGGAGTTTTTTTATCTTTTAATTTAGTGCTAACATAAACTGTTTTTTGTTTTGAATACGCCGGGGGTTCTGACCTATTTTTATTTAACTGCTTTATTATTTTTTCCATTGTTTCGGCATTACGTTGTTTAATCTTTTTGTTTAGATTTTTATAGTTTCTTTATGATTTTGAACATAATGAGAAATAACTAAATGATCGTTTAAGTCACAAGGATCTGTGTTATTTATAAGACCTTTAATAACTTCAAATAGTTAAACTTAGTAACTGAATGAATTGTGTTCTTATAGTTTAAAGTGCTATGTTTTATAAACTAATTAGGAATGAGATCTTTGTTTTCTTCTTGTATATATCTATAATATTCTATTAAACTAGAATGGAATCTTTCCACAGGGAGAATTAGAATTGCTATTTTTAGCGGTTGTGTTGTGAAGTTCCACGACCTCACTTTTCGAGCTGTGGAAGCCGTCTAACAAGTCTCAACTTGTTTAAACTTGACACTGACTATCTCAAGGGATCAGAGTATTGGAGAAAGTATCAGGGAATTTTTTAAGAATTGGATAATATTGGAAACTATATTACACACTGAGAGTCGATTCGTATCATTTCAAGTTATTCCAAACCCCACTGCAGTTTATACTAATTGTAAAATAATAACATACCAATAATATTTTACAATGAGTGAGTTAAAAGGGGTTGGAATGCAGCCATTTCAATTTGGCATACGATACTAATAACGTGACGATTCGATACCAAATATTTTTTTCTTAGAATTCTGTGTTGGATACGATACTTTGACGATCGATTTTAGAAATCGCTATTATGTGATGTTCTCTTAAGACAAGGTGGATTCGTATCTTATCAAATCCTTAATTCCTAAAAAGGGGACAAAAGTCATAAATTAAATAAACAATAATAGTTAGTTTTATTATTCGTAAAATACAGTGTTGTAAATCTGTGTACAAGGTCTACGCTGGAACAACAACCAATTAATTAACTTTGATGTGGCTATTATTTTTTATAACAAATTTCAATATTGAGATAAAAATTACATACACGTTATTTTTATGTTGGAAAGTAAAGCTGAAAATGTAATCTTAAATAACCGCATGTCTACATGGTGTACCATAAATACTTTACAAAGTAGGTAGAGAAGATCAAAACAAACGTAAACATTGTTTTTTAATTGCCTCTAAACAATAGTTCCCACGAGGATAATGAATTTTTTATAATAACAAAAACTTATATTTGATTCACAAATAATATAGAAAAAAATACTATGAAGCACTTGTAAGTAAATAATAAAAATTCCAAAGATCACGAATTACCTAAGCTATATTTTGCCTTGTTTTGGCCCGTCTTCCCCCTTAAGGTCGTAGCCCGCCTTACTAATTAATTAAATAGCAGTATAAATAAACTAAAAGTAGTGTTATGTGCAATTAGTACTAATAATGTTGAATCATTCAATAAGTCAGGTAGCTCTAACTATTTCCATTATTGGTCATTTTTTTACGAGTATGTACCTGATTTTTTTATTTCTGTAATAGTCATACATATTGTTTCTGACAAAAAACATTGTGTGCCAAAGAGGTTTCCTTTCCTTTTGCAAAAATCATTCATAGAACATTCCTACTTATATAGAAAATATCAACTCAAACAATTTATTTCACGACTTAAAAGTATCTTGAATCACTTTTCTTAGAATCCCAAGTACAGAAATGACTTTTCACGACGACTATCTTCCATTTTATTTTCAATTAACAAAACAACGGAATGAATAAAATTTTAAACTACTCCACGTGTTACAATTTCAATAGCTGTTGAAGTTTTTACATTTTACATTCTTGTAAAGCAGGAATTTCAATTTAGTTGTGACTATTCTACTGAATTAATTAGAATAAAAACATAACGTTCAAATTCTATCGTTTACAAGTTTTAATTAAATTTTACTAATTTAGCTGGTCTAACTAGAAATTCTAATATACTTTCAGAATATTTGACCACATTGAGGTAAAAAAATATAAATTATACATATCAGTTAAAGATAGAAATCTAATTATAATATAATTAATAAATATTTTGTTTCATTAACCTTCAATTGATAAATCTTAAAGTTATTTTTCTCTAAAGGCCTTAAGAGACGAACGAAAAATCAGTACAATGTGATTGTTGAAATAGAATATTATTGTTTTACGTATATACTCATGGGCTTGCACAATTAATTGGTTGTAAGTGAGATTTTTTCACAAAATAGAAGATGAGATAACAATAAAATAAGTTCCAGGAATTTTTACAAGCTTACCAAAACGAACAGTGTAATGTGATTTTTATTAAAATAAGTTTATTAATAAAAATAATATATTTAGTTACTAGGAGTAGAAGATAACATTATTTGTTGAGCCTTCTACCCCTACTGACATACTCTATTTTTTCTTCAAGCGATAAAATAAAAAAATAAGTATATAAAAGATTACTTCACCTGTTTAAGAAATATTTCCTATCTAGCTAAATAAAAAAAATAACATAATAAACACAGTAGGTTGTTAATTTAATTGTCAGATGATAAACAACAAGTAATGTTTTATGTTCTATGATCTTTGACTTGAAGAGTTGTATTAACGATTTAAAAATAAAATAAATTTTAAACAAATAAAAATTAAATTTATTAAATTTATTTATTTATTTTGTAAAGTGCAAAAATCTCATAAAATATCAAAATGACAGTTCTAATAAATCAAGGCTAGATAGAACTCTTTTGCTTAAATCATTGCTATGGTTACTTCTTTGTACTAGTAATAAAATGAATATTTTTTTGTACTAATTCAATAATAGGCTATTTCTACAAAACATGTTATATGATGTAATGTACCGTATTCTGTATGATACGCTTGAAGAAAAAGTTAATTTAACTATCCATAACTTTTTTATTAATAAACATATTTTAATAAAAGTTGGGTCACATCTATTTGGGTACAATCTAAATATAGCAGTTCACTCGTTTTTTTGACAAAAAAATCGCTAGTTAATATTTTGTAAATATTTACCTGGCATATTTTTGAAATTTATCATCATAACTTTTTTATTAATAAATATATATTAATAAAAGTTGGTTCACATCTATTTGGGAGCTATCTACATTTAGTATGGTACTCATTTTCATTCTTTTGTATATTTTGAATAGTTTTATTAAAGTTATGTATAATTTGGTGACTAACAGAGTAGTGCATTTTTATTTGATTTTGTAAGTTCATCTAGTTTTCTTTTAAATGTTCCAAAATATGATTTATTCTTTCGCCGTCCGGAGAATCTAAATTTCCTGTTAAATCTTTAAGAATTATTATTTTTTCGTGTTAAATTTGAATGGATATTTAGATTATTAATTTTTCCTTCAATGTTAATTTTAACTTGCATAGTTTATATTATATTATTTATTAATAGTTGATCTGGATTTAAATTGTATGGGGAATTAGTGTCTAAATGTCTCGTAATTATTTCATGAGGTTTCATTTTTGTTACCGAATAAATACTATTATTATAAACAAGTAAACAATTTACTGTTTGAATTTTTATTTTATGTATATCTAGCAATTCTTTAACTAGCGATTTTTTTAATTCAGTTCCATTGTTGAAAATCGGATTAGGTATGCAATGGTTGGTGAAATATTTCATTAAAGCATTTACTACTTCTATTCCTTGTGATGAGTTTATTTTATAAAGTTGGCCATACTTAGAAAAGGAGTCTACAATAGTTAAGAATTTAATATTTTCTAAGATTATTATATCTAAATGCAGGATTTCAAACGGTTTCGTGGTAGTGGGAGAAATATTATAAGTAGGTTTGATAGGTTTTTTTGTAAATTGACAAATTTTGCAATCGTTTATAAAGGTCTGAATTGAAGCCATTTGGTTAGGCCAATATTATAGACTTTTTATTCTGTTTCATCTAATCTCCTATGGTTTTTTTTACCTTCGTCATCATTTTGAATAACTTCGTGAACCTCATTTAAAGGAACATCAATTAGTTTCTGTGTACATCTAACAAGTGAAATTTGAGAATTTTTTAAATTATTTTGAAGGCCTACATTAAATTTTTCATACAATACAAGGGATCTTAAAAATAAAAATAAAATTGTACTGTGGGACGACATAATTCTTAATGAAATTAATATCGTCTTGTTCAAAGTTATTTTTGGATAGTTACACTAGAATTCTTTGTTTATTCTTATAAGGTTTAATTATATTAGGGTTCGAAGGTTACTTCTAAAACAATTATTTGGTTTTTTCCAACATTTACAGAGCAATCTGCGATGGGTATACCTGATATTGGATTCTCTAAATTAGTGTGAATTGTGTTGTCATCGTCGACAATATCATTTATTATATCTTCGAATTCAACTAAAAGGGATTCGGTTTCTATGTTAATTTTTGAGGATTTTTGTAATTCGTCATTGAATTTTTCCATGTAATCAAATATTCCTTCATATTCCACCGTATTTATTTCGTTAATATTTAATTTATTCTTGACTGTGAATCACTATTTGTGTTTAAAAGTTAACAAAAATCAGGACACTGTAAAACGGGTAAATTCATTAGCAAATTTTTACAAATTTCGAAGCAATGGATATAATCTCTATTATTTATATTAATTGCTGCATTTCGCTTAAGACGCATGGTGAGCGGTTTATTTAATTTTGAATAATCTTTTATACATTTCCTATAATATTAGAATAGACCTAAAAATCCTTTTAGCTGTATCGTATTTTTAGGGATGGGGAAATTTTTAATGGCTTTGATTTTATCGGGGTTTGGTTTTTACCCCTTGTGGTGTAACGATATATCCTAAATACGCTACTTATTTCCTTAAGAACTTAGATTTATCTATTTGTATTTTAAAGTTTGATTCACGTAATCGTTCAACTACTTCTTTAAGATTATTAATGTATTCTTGAAGACTAGTACTAAAGATAATTGTGTCATCTAGGTAAAGTAAACACTTAAATTAAATTAATTGTTTCAACTCTTACTTTGTGGAAACTATCCATAATAAATATGAAAAAGATGAATTATATTTATCTGTGTTTCCATAGGATTCAAATGCTTTTTTAATTATATTAAAACGACCACAGTTTCGCTATTTTCTCATATAGCATTTTCAAGTTTTAATAGAAGATTGACAGATCTTTGACAAATATAAATTATTTCATGTCATAAATATTTCAACCAATCACCAATAGTAATGTATGTATGTTTTTTTCTATAAAGTATTTTGGTTATTATTATATAGGTATTTATTCTAGAAGCTAATTGAACTTCCCAGGTTTAATTGTTCGTTTAATATACAGTATTGTTTGAATTATGTGGACATTTTTTTTTCATATTTACCTCTCAATATGTTATCTATCCATCACTCTTTGGAAAGTGGCTGAAGCGTTACGTAACTCAAATGGCATACATAAGAATTCATAGTGATCATTTTCTATGTTGAAAGCGGTCTTTGGAATATCTTCTTTGGCCATTTCTATTTAAATCCCGAAGCAAGATCTAATGTTGTAAAATATTGACAACGACCTAATTTATCTAATAAATAATTAATGTTTGGCAAGGGATATTAAATTTAGGGGTATCAATAAGTTTTAGAGTAAATAAGGATCTCATTAGAGGTTTTAATATTGTGCTTAACTTTACTTATGAAAGTTAACTGATTTCCATCTACAAGGAAAATGTCAGAATATTATTTAATTAATTTTAAAATAGCTTCGCGCTCTGCTTAGTTCATATGTTCTGTACGAACTTTAGAAATATCAAATTTAAATTTATCAGTATAAATTGTATTTAAATTAGAATAAGTTGTCTGTTAGTATGCATCGGACAGTTCAACATCTATAGGTTGGCTTAAATTAATTTTATAATATGATTCAGATGTGTTAAGAATAATATATAAAGCTTACTTACTAATTTTTTCCAATTTCTATAAATCTAGGTAATAAGGAAGTCCCTCCTTCATATTCTGGAATCATATCCAGGTATTCCCTTTTAAGCTGAGTCATTGCCGTTTCCATTATATTATTTCATTTTAAAGTATTTTCAAAATGTAAGTTTAAATTAATTAAATCCAAATCTTAATCCGAATTGTCTGAGCATGAATTAAGCTGTGATGACCGTACTCTAAACGACGTAGTCGCCACTTCATTTACTCGAACTTCGCTGTCGTCTAAGGACTGGAATTGGAAGAAATTCTTCATATCCGCTCTTCTTCTATCGATTTTTTTTCGTTGAGCTACTCAATTCACCCAACTGAAAACTAAGAGTCAATAAATAGTTAAAACGAACCGGTTATTGTTTTCACTAATACCCGTATGACTATCCTACTGACTGCGCCACTTAAATAAAATTACAGTGTATAACCTTTAAAAAAAACAATTTTTATTTTAAAATACATCTGTTCGGTTCTACGGCAATTACAAGACTAATTTTATTTCTGCAATAAAATATTATTAAGCTGTTAATGAAATGAACACGTAGTTCAACGTTTTTATTATCTACTCGTAGGACCTGAACTGTGCAACTTATACAGGGTAATCAACTTATACTCTGAAGTTTGATATGTCCGTTATCTTGAGAAATAGGAAAGAATATTTTAAATAAAATTTATAGATAGAGTCAAGCTTCACATTTTAAAATTATTTCGTAATATGCAGGGTATCTCATAAAGTCACAGCAAATCAAAGTTATGTTTTTTTTAATGGAATACCCCATATATTTTTACATTTTTATTATCCCCTTGTCGAGCTAATGTCAACGATGTATTATACTTTATGTCTATTTTGTCTAATAAAGGATCTACACATAAATATTTAAAAAACTCAATAGAAAAGGTTAATTCTCCTGAATTATTACATGATGTTGAAGATGGTGTATGGTTAAAAAATAATTTATTGTACAAAAAACAAAAACAGTTTGTAAAAATCCATTTATATTATGATGAATTTGAAGTTACTAATCCCTTAGGTTCTAAGACAGGACTCCTTAAAATAGGTGGAATTTATTTCATCATTAGAAATATACCCTCACAATTAAATTGCCATTTATGTAACATTCACGTTGCAGCTTTATTTTTCGCTAATGATTTGAAAACTATAAGTTTTAATGAAATCCTTAAACCAATTGTGAGAGATCTCCAATTATTTGAAACCGCTGGAATTGATATCAGTGGAACAAAAATTTTTGGTTTCATTGTAGCTATTTCATTTTATAACTTGGGAGGAAATATTTTATATGCAATGGTAGAACCATTCTCGTCAGCTTACTTTTGTCGATATTGTTTAATGGAAAAAGTACATAAATAAAGTATTTAGTGAGAATGACACATATTGTATTTTACGAGATAATGCTAATTTCACCACACATTGCAATTCTTTACGTTTAATAAATAATTCTCGATCAAATAATGTTTTTGGTATTAAACAAAGAACTATTTTAAATGACCTTAAATATTTTAATGTATTTGAAGCACAATTGGCTGATATTGTGCACGATATCCTTGAAGGCGTTGCACAATACGAAATAAAATTGTTTTTATCTAATTTAATTGACAAAAAAATATTGTCTTTATACATTATTAATCAACGAACTACAAAATTTAAATATGTTTCAATTAATATTGGTCAAAAACAAAGTCTTATTTGTCTCGACAAACCAAATAATTTAATTGGCCAAACAGCTTACCAAACTTGGGTTTTGATAAAATTTCTTCCTCTTATATTTATTGATTATTTTTTAGATGAAATAAAGCAAGAATGGAATGTTATCACGCTACTATTAAACATAATGTCTATTGTATTTGCTTAGATTGCTTCACAAATATCTGTAAGCCAACTACACACTTTAATCATAGAATATCATACACTACTTAAAAATATTTAAAAATTCGACGTTAAAACCAAAACATCATTCTATGATTCAATATCCATAAATTATAAAAAACATGGGTCCTTTAGGGGCTTTATGGTGCTTGAGATTTGAAAGCAAGCACAATTATTTTAAAAATGTAATTCATAGTTTAAAAAACTTTTAAAATATTTGCTAAACGCTAGCAAACAGGTGTCAACAACATTTAACTAATAATTTTTCTAAATCTATAGATATTATTGTTATATTTGGTCCTTGTAAATAAATAAATTCCTGTAGTACATATTTTTATTGGAATATTATTCAAGAAAATATGGATATTCCTGACGATACATTTTTGTATTGTTACAAATGGGTTAAATTCGGATTTAGTTATAAAAGCGAATATTTTATATATGCTTTTATTGAAGAATAACCTACATTCCAGAAGATTATTGATATTATCACAATAGATGGTGATATTTTTTTGATTACTAAACAGTACATAATTAACTATTTTAGTGATAAAAGACACGCATATAATATAACGGAGACTGATGTATATGATGTTGTCCGATTAATGGAATTAAAGTATAAAGAACCCTTCAATTCTGTCATGGACTTGACATCAAATTCAAATTTTTATATTGCTCCTAAATATATATTTTTATAGTTTTAGATTCTAACTGAAAGCCATGTTGGCAAATTTTTTTATTTTAACATTTGTTATAAGATCTAAAAATTTTGTTGTTTTGTTTTTTATTTCCTGGCAATGTTTTGCTTTTGTTATCGTATATGTTTTGTAAAAAATAAATCATTAAAATGTAATCGGCTTATTTCTTTTATCTTGAATATCTTGTTTTTCATCTCATTATGTGTTATACATGTTGAACCAGAATTAAGAGATTACCTGATTTAGGATTTAATTATGTATTGTGAAAGTACAAAAATAATATTAGTAAATGTTATTACACTATTTATAATTACCTGCATCATATAATCATTGAACTATAAAACTATAGTTAATGGCAGTCAATAAGAAAAATAAAAATAATGATGGTATATGATATAGGACTAATATTTAGTGAAATAACTTTTACTGAAATCATTTTTATACACAATACATAATTAAATTTTACATCGCAGGTAATCCCCTAAGACCCGATTCTCACTATACGAACCAGCACCGTCACGTCAATGTATCGTATGTATAGTGAGAATCGCGTCTTAGGGGATTACCTGATATACAGTTTAATTATGTATTGTGTACAAAAATTATTGTACCTAACTTTGCTCCAACCTGTATAACACCTAATGAGGTTACCTATTCAACACAATAAAGTGTATTAATTTTACACGATTTCGTGTATTTAAGTATTTATTTTTACACCATCCTGAGTCAACTCCTACACGAACAGTTGTGTAAAATTTACCAAAAAGAAAGTGGTAAAATTTACCAAAAGTCGTATGGAACAATTTTGGTGTTAATTTTAACACGGAATTTTTTACTGTGTATAATCTGCTTTCTGTGAGAAAAATGTATAAAGCTGGATTTAGTTGGTATTGATTTTAAAATAAATATAAATGTAGTTAAAACCTGTATATGAAGTTTATTATAATTCAAAAATAAGTAATTATAAATTATACCATTAACGGTTGGGACACATAAGTAAATCTAAATTTTTAGAGTTGAAAAATAAACAAATGTTCCAAGATACAAATGAAATAGATCAGGTTATTCCTGACGATAATTTATGTGAGGCTTGTATTATTGGTAAACAAACACGATTGCCATTTCAGAAAAATAAAAATAACGAATGTATAGAACGACTTTTGCTTATTGTTCATTCAGATTTTCAACAGTTGACAACAACTATAATTTTATGTTATTTATCGATTAATATACTCATTAGTAGGTCACATATGTAAATGAACAGATGTGTTTTCAGTTGTTAAGGATTATGTTGCTAAGAGTGAGGTTCCATTTATTTAAAATTAGTTGATTTGTATTGTGACAATGGAAAATAATATTTGTCGACTGAGATGAAAGGATAGTTTATGGAAAGAGGTATAAGTAATCATATAACAGTTCCACGAATCCCACAGTTAAATGGTGTATCAGAACGAATGGTAAGAACAATCACAGAAAAAGCTCATCCCTAAATTAGAAAAAAGTTTTTGGGGTGAGACACTTCTTACGGCAACATATTTGATTAATTTAAGTTCATGTAAAGCTTGGAAATATGTTAAAACAACAAAGTTTGATAAAAAATTCCAGAAAGGTATATTATTTGGTTATGAATCAAATGGAATTGAACTATGGGAGGTGCAGAATGAGAAATTTTTTATAATAAGAGATGCAATTGTGGATGAAACAACCTGGTATTAGGCCAAAGAGATTATTGTAAGAACCTTTGTGTGCCTTTGAATCGGTATCAGTGGTAGACAGTTCTGATGATATAAAATCAGATGTGCTAGATGGTGGAAGATACATGTTGTCCGGTAAATCTCTTAAATTAGAGGAGAAATATGTAAAAAAAAGAGATGAAAAAATGTTTATATTGATGTATTTGTTCTAAAATATCCTATGTAAGAAGAAGTGATAGAATTAAAAATAGTCCACATGTATCATATAATGCAAAGGATATTTCAATTAATTAGCTTTTATGTGCCCAATCGATTGTTTGTAAAATTCCTACTTCATATCATGAAACTCAAAGCAGCGATAATTAAATGGGAACGACCATTTAAGATAAAATTGAATCTCTATTAATTAATTTTACTTGTTCTTCAGTTTCAAAACCCGAAAATGTAAATATTGTCGATTGTAAACGGGTTTTTACTATTAAGAACGATGAATTTGATAACCGGTCAAAGCATAAGGCTAAACTTGTAGCTCGAGGTTTTAGCCAGCAATATTTGAAAGGTTATAATAAAACATTTGCACTAGTGATAATAATATCAAGCGTTATATTTATAATTGTTTTTCTAATCAGTTTTTTTTTATTTTATTATTGATGAGGTGTTGAAATTTTTGAATTATTATTAATAACATTTTTCGATCCCTGACCAATTAATCAAACCAATTTACCTTTTATAACAACTTCCTAACCTTTGAAATTACAATTTGTCCCTTGAAACTTCACATGATGTACTATAATCAAGGAGCTTAGTAGTTCGCCCATACTGGAGAAGGAACGATTTAGTATCGATAGGTGTTAACCGTAGCATGGAAACATATTTATTTACAGATTATAAAATAGGAATAATCAATAATATTGTAAGTTTAATCAAATTTGGTGTAAAATTAAAATATTCACATGAGTGGAAAAAAAAACAATAAAATTCTAGTAATAAAAATGAAATTCTATTAACTTGAGTAATCATAGAATGTGTCAATAAAAGTACTTCAGCAAGAATGACAAAAAAATAAAATCAATATATTTTTAAAAATATGCGAGTGTGTATTTTTTAATGCCATATATTTAATTATTCAAAATTTGTCTAAAAAATAAACTAATCTATTCGCGAATTTAAAAACTTACTATGATTTTTACGGAAGCAAATACATAACAGGTTGATTTTCTCCAGTAAAATTTCAATTAATAATGAAACTTTGTTTTCATAAAAATGTATGAAGCAATTTTGAGACAAAATCAGTCATCTAAGCGCTCATGATTTTGTCACAAACATTAATTTATGCATTTTTATCAAAACATTTTTTCGTTTTTAATTGAAATTTAACAGGAAAAAGCCGGGAAATGTTTTATGCTCTAAATTTTTATTACCATTAGCGTTGTGGTTATTGATCCATTTTTGGAAATTTTCTCTTCAAATCATTTTGAATGCACCGTTTCTGTATTAATTTAACGCACTGCAAACATAGTAGTTTATACCCCGTCCATCCGTAGGTGAGACAAAAAAGTGAATATACTTTTTATTAGAACTGGGCCTGTGAAGTGTTCTAGGTAGATACATTTTTTGAAGATGTAAGAAGGTAAGTATTTTGAGTCGGAAAAGGTCACGTGATCATATTGCCTCCTTTAAGTATCCGTGGATAATTAATGGATCTACAATATTTTCCCCTAATATAAAATTAATTACTGAATTCTCAAATTTATTTACCTGGGGTCAATAGCGGCCGATTGCAGATTTTCAGTGTTCATGAAAAGAAAAAAACGATTCTTTAGTAAGTAACATAGTTTTTATCTTTTTTGGCTGTTTTACAAAACTGTAGTCAGCTAATTTGGACTTCCTCAAAAATTTCGTTTTTCACACTCTGTATGATTCAAATCTATGTTTTTTTTAAATAAATCTAATATAATAATAATAATAATAAATAATATAATAATAAATTAATCAGAAAATTGTTAGTTTAATATTTTAAAAAAGATAAAACAGCCCACCGAACAGTGGGATATTTTACTAGTTTTAAATATTTTGAAAAAGTTAGATTATATTACAAAAAATAAATGGGATAATATACAGGATGAAAATACATTACCCCAATTGTCGGAATTAATTGACTTCCTTCATAAAAAATGTTTTCGATTAGAGAAAAGGCAAAGTGATAAAGTTAGTACACAAGTACGTAATAAATACAATAAATCAAAGGAAATTAATTTCCGTTCCTCATCTACGAATCATAACTTAAATCAGGTTTATACTATTACAAAGAATGTCAGGTGTAATATTTGTAATAGCTGTCATTATTAGTTGCCCATTGTTTCTAAACTTATCAAGATAAATGTGATAATGTTATGTATTAATTTTCTTCGGATCGGGTGCAGTTTTGCAAATCAAGTGGTTGTAAAAGATGTTCTAAAAGATCACAATTTAGAAGGAAATAAAATAAGTTACTACAAGAAAATGTTGATAGTATGTCAAAAAATATGCCCGAACCGTCACGTCTTTCAATAGATTATCAAGTAGTCACTAAGATACTGCATTATGAGACACAGGTAGCCAAATAAATTTAATAACAAAGCGCTTATGTCAATGTTTACATTTAGATAGTCAAAATTATGAATTTCCAATTACCGGAATAAATAAAAAATTAATAAATATAAAATATACGGTAATTGCTGCATTAAAATCGCGATTAAACAATTATAATATTGAATTGAGTTTTTTTTGTTTTGTCCATTACGCCCAACTTGCCCCTCATATCTTTTGATAAAAATATGCTTAATATACCGAGTCAATTGTGTTGCTAACGATGAAGTTAATGTTCCAAAACCAATTACTTTATTGATAGGTGTAGCAACCTTTTTTGATTTTGTTTTAGAGGGTAAGACAAAGTTGGGATATTATTTACCAAGACTAATAAAAACAGTATTTGGGTGGGTAATATCAGGTGGAATGAATATGTATGAATCAGCTCGAAAAAAGGAATCTTTACAAGATAATAATTTTTGTCATTTGTGTATTTCTAATGAACAGTTGCACGACAGTTTGAAAAAAATTTGGGTGTTAGAGAAGATTCCTCAACGTAAAGTTCTCCCACAGAAAAGCGTTGTATCTTTGTAAGTACTACAATTCGCAATCAAGAAGATATATTTATAGTTGAGGTTCTTTTTAAAACCGATGTTACGAAATCGCATGGAGATTCAAAATTATCATGTTTAAGACGATTTTATGGTTAGGAATTACGGTTTGGAAAAGATCACAATTTAAAAGTAAGCTATACCCACTTTATAGATGAATTTAAATAGCTTAAACATATGATATTTAAATGACAATTTAACGATAGGTCCTACAGTTCAAGATACGATTGTATCAATATTTTTACATTATTTTACTGCCCAGACTGGAGTTATTAGCAGCTTCTTTACTATTCGAATTAGCTCATATTTAAGTTGATTGAAAATTGAACCGCACCGATTAAAAATATTTATACCTAATCGAGTTACGAAAATAACTAAATTAACAAATTGTCACGAATGAATACATACAAAAGTAATACAGCAGACATAATTTCTCGAGGAATAACACCCGAACAACAAGTAAATAGTATATTATGGTGGAACGGACAACAGTTTCTGATAAATAATTCTATAAAACTGGATTGGCACATTTTTAGCATTTGCGAATTATTTGATTTAAAGGCCGAATCAAATTAAGAACAATTTGTAACTATACTAACACATCATATTGAGCCATTTAAAATATGTAATAAGTTTTTAAGTTTGCATAAATGTATATTCTTAAATAAAACGCAATTTGACAAAAATTTGACTATAGATTAGATTAGTTAAAGGTAAAATTTTAAATCTGCATCCTTTTATCGATTAAAAGTTAAAAGTAGGTGGAAGATTAAGGCACCCCCACCTATATTATCAGCAAAGCATTCAATTATTCTTTCGTATAATGATCCTTTAACATATCTAATTTTTAAATCGGAGCAGATTAAAAATTTCACGCGGGAGCCCAAAACCTCTTATCTATTAATCGATTAAAATATTGGCCAATATAAGGAAAATGTTTATTTAATAAGAGTTATTAAATAATGTATTATATGTTTTAGAGTTAAATCAAAACCTTCCATAATATTATTGGGTGACATTCCAAGTTCTAGACTTACTCCTGCTCGACCATCCACTAAGTGTGAAGTACATTATACGGGTCCCATTCTTATTAAGAAGGATCAACATGTAAAGCTAAATTCGTTAAATTATATATAACTATGGTCCAAATGAAAGGAATAAATCCATTATTTTATAAATCAGCAATTTTAGGGGAAAAGCGTGATGACGTCATCATTAAAATTTTTAAATAGAAAAGCGGGTCTTGCAATACATCAATTGAAAGATCTTTTAAATATCTATTCTTCCACATCAATTGTGTCTAAGTATAATTGCCAAAAGTAGAATTAATGACATTGGAACAGATTTCTAAATTTATTAAGTATTGTTTTTATGTATTTATTGATACCCAAAAATAAATTTAGTAAAGGCCATCACTGACAATGAAAATATGTCTAAACTACTTTTTACCTTTATTTAAAAAAAACTAGTTACCTTATCTTAGTTACCTTAAAATTCCTTTCTTGACATTCAACATAATTTTTATTATCATGTGGTTAATGATATTGTAATAGACGAAATCAAAAACTTTTTGACTCTTTTGTCAACATGAAGCTGACTGAAACCGAAAGAATTAAAATTCTAATATTAATTGGTTATGGAGATAAAACACGTGCGCAGAAAAAAGTATGTACGTTATTCAATAATAAATAATAAAGATCCCAACCGAGTACCAATTATTTTTTAGAAACGAGTCATGTAAACCTAAACCCTAAAGGTAGTAAAAAACAAATATTTGAAAACATGAAACTAGATGTTCTGCTAGCCTTTGAAGATACTCCCCATACCAGTTTACGGCAAGTAGCGTTAGACAGTGAGGCTGGCCATCAAACAGTTCTAAGAATCTAAAGAAGGAAACGTGGCATCCCTGTAAAGTAAATTTACTGAAGGAACTTATAGAAGAAGATTTAGATGGACCAGTTGATTTTTGTGAAATTCTAATGGAAAAAAATAACAGAGACCCAATGTTTTAAAAAAAAGTTATTTTTTCTGATGAAGCTACATTTCTCCTAAACAGTCATGTGAATCGTCATACTTTCCGGTATTGGGCTACAGAAAATTCAATTCACACTGGATACAGGAGTACCGTACTCAATACCTATTGAAAGTGAATGTTTGGGCGGGAATAATAGATAATAGCATTATAGGACCAAACATTTTCATAGAAACCTTAACAGGTCCTCGATATTTACAATGTCTGCAGAACTTCTAGCTCCCAGTATTAAACCGCTTGTTCCCAAACAGAAATGATTTGTGGCTGCAGCACTGCACTATGCTGTCTTGGTGAGAAACTACTTGCATAACGTCTTTCCAAATCGGTGTATTGTTCGAAGAGAAGCAATTAAGTGGCCACCGAGGTAAACTGATTTAACTCCTCTTGATTTCTTTTTATGGGTATACTTGAAAAGTAAAATGTGCATAAATAGACCACAAACTATTAATAAACTTAAAGAACGGATACGCATTAAGATTGAAAAAATAACTAATAAATAATATTTATTGTAACATTAAAAATTTAATAAACCGTTTTTTTGACAACATACAAAAATTATTTACTTAGACATATTGATAAGGGTGAATAAATATTTAATAGGCCTTTCAATTGATGTATTGAAAGACCCACTTTTCTATTTAAAAATTGATCACGCTCACAAAGATGATATCAAAAATGAAAATGTGATCTGACGAAGTGTCCATTTAAAATCGCCGATTTCCGAAATAGTGAGTTTTATTCTTTTTATTTGAACGAAATTGTCTTATTTTTTTTGCGCGTTGGTTTGAACAGAACATATCGAATTGGTGATTGATTTGACAACAGAAGGTTTTTTAAATGCATTTAATAGATTTTTTATCAAAACAGGGCAACCCCAGTAATATTTATTTCGATAACGGCTCTAATTTTGGAACGCAAAATCATTTTTTAGAAATTTTTTCTCTGTTACAAAACAAAGAACATCATCTACAGTAGTTAATTATTTTTCCAATGAAAAAACACGATGGTATTTAATACATACCAAGTCACCTTACATGGGTGGTTCTTGGGAGGCTTCAGTCAATCAAGTCTTGTAAATTTTCATTTGAGGCGCGTTTTGAAAAATAGCTGCGTGAAATACGAAGAACTTTAACTATCTTAACACAAAAAGAAGCGTGTCTAAATTCTCGCCCATTAACCTCTTTATCTCATGATCATAATGGTTTTCTGCTTTTGACTACTGCTCTTTTCTTTCTTGATGACTCCCTTAAGTCGTTGCTACAAGCAGATGTAGCAGGAGATAAACCAATATTATTGTCACGCTACAAACGAGTTCAGCAATTATTAAAACAATTTTGGTGTCGCTGGTCATGAGATTGCCTCAGCTTACTCCAGAAAAGATATAAATGGAACACTCCGGGAATTTCAGTTAAAGAAGGTTCGTTGGTTGTTCTAGTAGAAGAAAATCTACTTCCATTAAGAACGGGCAGAACTCAAAATTTCCTGAAGAAGATGGAATATGTAATATTAGTTTTACAAACTGATATTTTGATTTATAATTTTTGTTAAATTCTACATATTTTACTCTTTTTGTTATAATTTTAACATTTCCAATTTTTTTTTGTATCACTTGATAGTTATGCAAGCGGTTGATCGATCTATTTAAATTTATAAAATGTACCAATTTTATATAGTAATATACACTAATTCATTTTAGAAGTTCAATATTATTTATAATAAATGAAACATACTATTATCATTATCAAAGTCCGTACATTCTGTTACAAAGTTTTGCACCATTGTCGTAATTTGCTCGCCCTCATGAAAGTTTTACCCTACACATTATATATTCATTAGCGCGAGACTCTATTGTTGTAGACTGCGCACTCAAAACTGACAAATGTAACGTGACTCAATTAACAGGCATACTAAAGACACTGCACAGCATATGCATAAAAAGCTTCATGAGATTTTACAGGTAGTTGTAATTTCTAGACCGAGCGGACATTAAAAAAAAATTAACCCTCCTATGTGTCAAAAGAATTTCTCAACTTTAGCCGTTAAATGCGGCAAATATTTATGAAATTTACATAATAAAATTTATTTTGGCATATTCATATTTAAATAGCCATTTATTTTTCCAGAAAACTTTAATCTATTAAAACAAACATTTTCCAGACGTCTTAAGAAAACTTATATCTGTTTTTTATTACTAAATAATCGGTTATATTTTATTTGATATCAGTAACGCCTACGCAAAATCGTATAATGATGACCACGAACATAAAACCCTACTCACTTTTTACGATCATAAAAATAAATAAAATATCTATAATTGTATTTTGACGACTATATGGATTGCTCTAGTTTCTTTATATTAGAAGAAAATTCAACGTATTGGAACTAAGGTATTGTCTCCTATGCAAGCCTTACATTTTTCTGATACTGAATTGTTGTCACTTTTGCTCCTTCTTATTCTATACAAATTTTACTTCCAATTATATTCCCTCCAATTTTACTAGAGCTTGTTCATTTATTTTTGTAGGAATATAAAATATATAAATTGTATAATAATATTGAAACTAACAAATGATTCATTTTTATAAAACACGTAAATCTAGTGTAAACATAATACAAACACGGTTGAAATTCATAGAGTTAGGGTTTATTCTTGGAATACGTTTACTTTAAACACGTTAATTACCTTAAAATATCCTTCAATAGGTCGATAATTAAATATATATATTTTAAATATTTTACCATCTCTGAATTAAAGCAAACCTCTACAATTATAAATTAAAAATGACCTCTTCTGACACCATATTCAACAGGACATTAATTTGACTTTATGTTTTGCACATTTTTTTAGCGTTTTGTAAAATCAATTCAGTTAGTTATTTATAATTATTTTTCTTAAAAATAGGTTTAAATAGACAAGTTAAAAAGGATCAAATGTTTTTTATTTAAATTAATTGTTTTAACTTTTACTTTATGGAAATTATTCATAATAAATATGGAAAGATAAATAATACTTATCTTGAATTTCCACAGTCTTCCAAAGCGTTTTAATATGTATTTAATTATACCTAGGTTTCCGTATCTGACAATACTTTTCTCTGTCTTGGAAAATGGTATTTATCAGATATCGAAACCCAGGTAGACCTTAATACATATTAAAATGCTTTGGAAGACTGTAGAAATTTAAGATAAGTATTATTTATCTTTCCACATTTGATTCTTATTTAAATAATTTATAATACAAAATTGTTCCTTTCATATAAATATGTGCACCAGAACTCTCTTCATAATGAAGCTCAGGATCTCTAGTACCTTTCAAGGTCTGCAATATTCATTCATAATTCCAGGTCTTCCATTCAATCAGTAAGGAAATACTTTTTTTAATAAATTCTAAAAATATATAAAACATGATGTAGTAGAACTTTGTGTTGTTGTATCAAATAGATCTATTTTATTTGGATAATTAATATAAGAAAAAAGTATTTGCAATCTACATGCTAAAACATGGTCATTCCCTACATCTTCAAAGAAATAAGATAATTTCTGAGGAGCTGGATTGTGAGCTTCTATCATCCAATAAGAATAAGCTAGCTAGTTACAATACTATTTGTTAACCGATCCATTTACATTTAATGTGGCTACGTTCGTCTTTCATTGACTAGCATTATACTCGTCTAGTAAAAATAGAATTTAAAAACTCGCATAAACAAAGATTAAATTAGCATTAAATCTAGCTATAAATATTAATGATTATATTTCCACAGGTTTCCAGTTTTTTAAAAATTTGTACATGATTAGTTTCACCTATTTGTCATTTTTAGATATGTCATAAAAAATTGACAGAATTTTTACGTACATGCTTGATTTCTTATTATAAATATTCGACCCAGTCAACATTATTAGACGACAATATACAGTGAGCACGTAAAGGTTGCAACAAATTCTTTTAAAGCTTTATTTAGCTAATAAAGAACAAAAGTTCAGGAACGTCGATTTTCTTTTTGAGATGCGCATTTTTTGGAGAAAACGTATTGTTTATGTCATCACTGTTAATTAAATTATGTTAGTACCGTTAAGAAGAAATAATTTTTTTATAGGCCAGACATTATGTTATATAAGACAACAATATTTTCAAGAAATAAATGATTATTATTCATACAAATATAAATAAAAAAAATTATAACATAATGAAAAAAATTAGCAACTATTAAAATGAATATTCAAATTCCATGACATTAACTTCCTGACAATATGCAAAAGTTGATTTTAAAACTATTCAGTCAGTCTTAATTAGATTAATTTTGGTCCTATTCCTGTCTTTTAATTCATCAATGGTATTGTGTCTATTAAGGTAAACTTTGGATTTAAGGTAACCCTACAAAAAAGTCCAATGGGACTAGATCAGGATGATGATGGCATACAATTTTAACATTTAATTCAAGAGTTTGTAATTTTTTTTTCAATACTGTTTAAAGTCTTTTAGATTTAGATTTAAATGAATAAACGTTTATTTCTTGATAATCATTCTGCAACATAACACAATATCTGACCGCCGCCCGCTTAAAAAAACCGGCACTAATATAATATTCACGTATCTAAGCTTTTTTCTCTATTGGCTAAATAAAGGTTCAAACGAATTTGTTCCAACATTTAAATGCTCACTGTGTAAAAATTGAAAGGTATCTTACATATAGGATTTTTAATACAAATCCCGTTGCACGTCATATATCAATTATGAGATCACGACCCTGCAGTGTTGTCGGCTTGTCTAAATTGTCGAGGAATGTAGGAAGTTTCAAAAATGTAAGGTTAGGTTATGTTGTCACGTTCCCGTTCAAAGTACTGTATTAATGAATATACAACAAGCTCTTTACAACGACTATTTAGTTTTTTTGGCATTTTGTAGAAATAAACGTCAATAATCAGCTTATTAACACTATGTTTGTTTTGAAAAAAACAGTTTTTTTTATAAGTTAACTATCTAGCAAAGCAAAAAAATAAAGACAATATTATAAAATAACCGAAAACGTGGTGAAAACACACAACTGGTTGACGGCCGGACGTCATAAATCGTTGAAATATTTCAATCTAAATACTCGACAACGTCGCATCAAGGCATGCCAATCGCTACAATGTCATTTCTTCATCATAAATACAAGTCTCATGGGCGTAGAAAATTTCAAAATTATTTAATGTAAATTATGGTTTTTTGAGTACTAAACATATAATAATGATTTATAAACTTTATATTATAAAGAATAAGACGTATATAAGCCAATATAATTGAAATAATTCTAAAATTATCAAAATAATTACGATTACTTTTTCGGTTTTTTAGTACTATGACTACGTTCATGAGTCCTCGTGAATTTTCGTGATGTTTCGTATGATTTAGCTTAGTTAGGGAAATTTTAATTAGTTGGCTGTACTATGACGAAAGAGGTACGTCACTCCTGACGTGCAACGGTATTTGTACTAAAAATCCTAAAAAATGTATCAATTATTTAGAACACTTTGACGTTTATTTTTGTTTGTGTGTGGTAGTCTTCGCCTGTCACTTGTAGGTTGGAATTTGGTAGTTTTCTTGATTGGGAATTCATCACCACCTACTGGCGCCCGTTACCACAATAATTTTAAAACCCAACCACTCCCATCTCCGGCTCAGAGTTAGTCGCTGTAAATTCCCCAATTGTCCTAAGACAATACATATATGCCACACAGCAAATTTAAGTTTGTATATTTTTGTAATCTGTTAAATTTGTGTTGCAATTTTATACAAGATGGTTATTCGATCTTAGCTCATTGCCTTAAAAGTTCAGATTTTAACGTCATTCTTTATTAGGTACAATAAAAATTTCAGTAACTGGACGATGGTATTCGTCACCATGAGTTTTTACTATAGCAATTCTAATAATATTACCAGAACCGGAGTAAACAGAAGTACCGGGGGCAAAGCCGATTCCAAAAATTCTCTATATATTTTTGGGCTGCTTCAAATAGCAGACGTCGGTTTCTGCTATATTTAAATACACAGGTTTAATTCTAAGCCTTTCACCAATCAGGAAGTATAAATGCGTCAAAACATTGAGGTTGTGCGGACCATTGGATAAGCAAAACATAGTCAATTAAGATTTTTAAATTGAGTAGATTATAAGCACTGTGACTACAAAAAGCGTATATATTATATTAAGTCGGGTCTATCGTATAGTCCAAAACACAGAATTTATCTATCTAACAGAACAGTTTCTGTAAAAGCACCTTATTGTCTAAGAATATCCCAATAAAGTACTTATATTACTTACTTATTATTTATTGCAATTGACAAATTCATTAGTATATAAAAATGGATTACTAATACTTTGTCTTCTATAATCAAATGGAATTTCTGCACGCTCTGTATATAAATTAGTATTGGGAGTGTTTCGAAGTACACCGATTGTTGTTCTAAAACTTTTTGTTAGATCTAATTATCTTCTTATTCGTTGCTTTCCAGCATTATTTCTTTTAATTAATAAGTTTCCTGTTTCTTTCCGTATTCTTTCAATACTTGCAAATGTAGAATGTTGTGGAATTCGACGATTGCGAAATCTTTATTGGTATAAATGAGCTGCTATTCTACCATTTTTTTAATTTATTATATGGTAAAGATTTTGAGTTTTTTTGGTTAATCCTCTATACCACATTTGAGCCCAAAAAAATATGTGGTAATGATTTTGAGTTTTTTGGTTAAAATTAACTTTTTAACTATGAAAAACTGTATTGTTTAATCTACCAAGAAATATTAACATTTGTTTAGAGATAAATCTCTCCATCTCCGGTCATTTTTACACTATAAATGTTATTACTTTTTTAATTAAAAATGAACAATTAATGTAAAAATTACAGCATAAATTTTCAGTGAATTTATGGGTGAGGATAACGATTATTTAATTGGATTTTACCAAATAAATTAAGTGGAGCTATTTATTCCAATCCCAAGATATTCTCTAAGTCATGTTTTTCAATGAGAAAACAATGTACAACATGCTTGCAAGTAAACTTCCAACAATTTGAACAACTATTGTTATTTTGTTAATTTTGTTATTACAGTAATACATTTGTTTGGATTTAATTTCGATAGAACTTACACTTTTTTGCTGTTGTTATTTTTATTTTTATTAAATTGCAGCAACTGATCTGAAAATTAAGCCCATAAATAGCTTGTATCTCTTTTCGAACTATTTAGCTGCAAAATATAAGATCCGGAGAAACCCAATTGGACCGACTAATTACTCTGGATTACTGGATTTAGAATAACATAAAGCTTCATTATTTTCTACTTTCGTCGCACATTCGGGAATTTCTAATTTACCTACTTTTGTACACGTTATAATTTTATCACCATTTTGAATATTATTTATATTAATTTTTATTACTTGTTCCATACGTGGTGGCACAACTATACAATTCATCATGCACTCGTTACTTGGATTAAAGCAATTTATTTTAATTTCACTGAATGGAGTAAGTAAAACATTATTTATTAAATCAATTTTTGCATTTACCTTTTTTAGATTATCTTACCACAATAGACATTGAAAATAATCGTGAAATTTAAAAACAGAGTAGCTTAAATTTACATATTTTCTAAAATTCAATATTTTTAAGGCTGGAATTACTGTACAATAATTTTCATGTTTTGTCCCAAGTGCAGTGGGTACTTGAAATGGTTTATGAAAGTACGATTTTTTGAAATATTTTTCGGCTAAAAACACATTGTACTACCAGTATTAATAAAAACTTTTAAATTTTTTCCGGGAATATTATGTACGGTAATTCGATTTTGCTATTAGTTAAATTCAGTAATTGAAGATGAGTTATTTGTTTATTTCCGAGGCGGTTTTGTCTAAAACATTCATTATTTATGGAGCGACTAATTACACGATGGGAGGTGACAGTGGACTATTTAAGTGTTTTCGTAATTAGCGTCCATTTTCCTCAAGACAGCTTGTGCGGGGAAATATCGGGAGGTGGTTAAGTAAAATTAAAATTCTTTGTAAAACTAGAACAAATATATTTGCTGCTTTGCAACTATTAAAAATGAATATGTACAGGAAGTTAAACACAAAACAAATTACAAAATGTTTTAAGATCAGTACTCTTTAACAATTGGATAAGCGACAACGTCGCCACAAGCACGGATTTAAGGGATATATCGGTAATAATAAAATATAAAATTAAATTACACAGGAATTTCACAACACTACACTTGTACGTCGTTGGTCTTTTTTTATTACTATCGTGTACTAGGAATTCTTATAACAAATTGTCGGGAATGCGCGCCAATTTGTCACTAATTAATCACATTCGATTTTAGCACTGCAGCCGTAAACTTTTTATATTTTGCGTGGACAATAATAAATAACTTTTTTAGAGAAGCTTAAAAACAATCATTAACGCGTTAGAGACTTCCAAAAATATATTAAGTGAGAGAGAGAGAGAGAGAGAGAGAGAGAGAGAGAGAGAGAGAGAGAGAGAGAGAGAGAGAGAGAGAGAGAGAGAGAGAGAGAGAGAGAGTTCTATAGAAAATTTTACACCTCTATTTTATAACCAATCAAATGCTTTTATTTTAAATGGTTTCTATGGCAACCACCAAAATTTCCGGAAATTTTTCTCTTGGTGGGTACCCTAGACGAAATTTCACTGGAAATTTTTTTGACCTAGAGAAGCGCTTATATGCGCATGACATAACGACTCGACGGTGTTATTAAAAAAATTGCCATTTCAATTGTTAATATTTATTAACTAGGTACAAATACACTGCAATTATCCACTGTTTTCTTTTATTTAAATTTCTTCTTCTTTAACCAAAGCTAAGTGTTTCTGAAATTCTTCCAGCACATCTTCCTTTCTTAATGGTGAAAAACAAGGTGAAGGATTAAAATTCATCAGATGATTGTGTTTAATGTTTAATGTCTGTCAAGTTTTGAAATTTTATGGTGTAAAATTTTCTTACCGAATACCACACGTGCCTAAATTATTGTCAGGAAATAATTTAGGCACTAGTGGTATTATAAGTGAAAATTCTACGAAATGTATAAACACGTGTGATGCTCTTGAAAGACGTTTTGTGACTCTTTGAATTCGTACCCTGATTTTGTCTTAAGGGTTGTTTGCCACCTGGCCTGACCAATAGCAATTGAGCCGGTATTTATTTTAATAATTAGGGGCATATTATTTTAATTATATATAGTTTCTAGAAGTGTACCATTTATAAATTTATGTGGATGATTTTGAAGATTCAACGTGTTGTTGTTTTTGAAAAATTTTACATTTAATGTTGTCAAGAGGGGGAGGCTCCAACTTAAGGAATATGAGAGGGAAATATTTCGGCGCGCTAATTCAAATTCGAATTAGATGGTGAGACGTAATTTTCCATTTAAAATGTCGAATTTCCAGCACCAATTCAAATTACAAGAGAACAGTCTATAGTAAACATTTTCATCGATACTCAGGCTAAAGTATTAGAATTACAAAGGCCAAAATCCCATTCTATCATTTCTTATGGCACAAACCATTGTCAGTCAATGTCTTATTGTATTGGGTATTGAGTTTTCCGGATCTTATATTTTGCTATACCTATATACCTATTACGTTTAATCGTTATTTGAAATCAATCAAATTAAAGCAAATACTTGTTTGGCAAAACGCCGGATGACAAGTGATAACTTGTTTATGTAAAAATAAATAGAGAATTTAAAAAAAAATAAAGTAAAAATTTTCTGCTAGTGGCGTCAATAATAGGGGGTTAAATTTTTTAAAAGTTAGTATACATTAAAATATGACTATCTTAAAGGGTATATTGGTCACCAAATTTGAAATAAATATTTACAGACGTTCTTGATTTATCGCAAATTTTTAATTTTGATTTCAAACTTTTAACACACTATTTCCCAGCAACTAAGCTTCTTAAGGGTTCTTGTTCTCATAACAAACTTCATTAATTAACGATAAAGGATAAAGCGTTGCCGGTCAGATATAGAATATACAGGGTTGTCCTTAAGTTATTGTACATAGAATTACCATAGACGTACAATAGAATCCTCACGTTAAAATATTACGATTTGAACGAACTTACTTTAATAAAATGTTGATAATAAGAGAGATACGGGATCTAAAAGTGAAATTTAATTTTTTGTTTTTCACAATAACTTTAACGTTTCTTGACATGTATATATAAATATTTGGTAGTGGGGGTTTTTGGGTATGAGAAATCATACTTTTGTACCTATTTCGATGTATTATTAATAATTAATAATGTATTATTACAGAGCTTTCGGAAAAAGTATATACAATATGTCCCCCTAAGTTAGAATCATATGGAAAACTTTTTTATTATTAATTTTAGGAAAAAGAGTTATTCTTCATAAAAAGTTCTGCATTACCTAAAACTTAGAATACAGTCATCAAATATCAAATTTTTTTCAGTGGTATCAATTTCTGGGATGTTTCTCTAGATAAGTTGAGTAAATTTTATTTCATCCGAAAACTTAATAAAAATCTCTCCGATACCATTTCGCAACCCTCAAAACGCTCGTAAAATATATTTTAATGGTAAAATTCAGTTTTTTCTGCTCTTTCGAATTGTAACCACTAATTTTAAAAAATTCGATATACATGTTGTTTGTTTTGGATACTCAAATATTTAAATTTTTTGGTTAATTCGGTCCTGGAATTTCGTTCTGGTAATCTTTTGATAGATTTTCCAGATAATGGTTATTACGCATACTAAATATCAAAAATTATAGAGTAATTCGGAACTTATGAGCTCTAAAAGAAATAGGCCAAATTGATGTAACACCCTGTATGTCAGTTATATAGGATGAAAGACTCATTAATTATATGTTATTGGGAACCATCAAAGTGACGCCTATCTTTAGTTAAAGTTAGGCCCTTTACCAATGAAACACCCTGTATAACGCACGGTTTCACTAAATTTAAAAACAGTGAAATTATGAAATACGAGTGCGTTTGTACAGTTATTTGCCGTTTTTAAGGGGCGTTTAAAAATAGAAGTACCATGCCAACTGTTGTTAGTAAACTTAAGTTCGTAAGTGAACCTAAGCGAGAAATTCAAAAATACTCGGATAATATAAAATACTATTATGTTTTCTGAACTGCTTAAAACTACACTTCTTTAAGTTGTGTTCATGATATACACAATAGATGCGAAATAATAATTTCGGTATAATTTAGAATACTATGTGTCAATTTTGTGACTATAATTAGAGCGCAATACATGAAATCTTTATGGAAACATTGTGACAACAAAATTTAGGTATATTTCAGATTGACGTTGGGATGTATTTTAGGCAATATTTGGTCACATTTTAATCACCATTTTGGTCCCATTTCCCTTTTATACTTGCCGAAAAGTGGACAATATGCCTTAAAAATGTTTCGTGCCCAAATTACAGTGTCGACACTAAGTCGACACTGTCCAAATTGTTGGGTCAGCTGCTATTCATAAGCTGGGAAAATCATTTTTAAAAAGTGTAAAATAAATTTGGAAACTTGCATGATTAAGTACGATATACAGGGTGCGACATTAGTGCGTTGAAGTACGATTAGTCCGCTATTATTGAAGTTACGAAAAAAAAGTTCTTACAAAAAGTGTAGGCAGTCTAGAGATTCACCTTTTAAAATTAGTCCCAAATATTAGTGAGTTCAGGAACGCAGTGCCAGACAAAGAAATTGTTTTTTAAGTGGAACACCCCGTATATTTTTACATTTTTATAAACATCTTGCCGAGCTAATTTCAAAGATGTATCATACTTGATGTCTATTATGTTTAATAAAGGATTTTTTTATGTAGTTTTACAAATAATAAACTAAAAACAGCAAAACACTAAATTGTTTTATGCTTTTGTTCGCCGCTACTACCGTACGCCCCTGGACTAATTCGTAGAGTACATCTGCAAATTTATTTTCTTAGAATACTTCTAATTCGATTAATGTAAAAATCTAAAAAGTAATTTTTTTATGTAAAATACGGATAATGTTTTATGTTCGGGGATGATCATTGAAATCGTTAAAAAAAATGTCATCGATTTTTCTTAAAAAGAAAAACAAAACCAATCACAAAAAAGCATCATCTCCCAAAATAGATTATTTTTACAGTATTGTAGTGGAAGTCGCATGAGAATCCGAGTTTTAATAACAATACTCTTAAACTTAAAATTATAAAATAGGGTATTATAGGACAAGGTATGAAGATATTCATTTGGCCAATATACTCATATTATAACAAAAAATATGAAAGGTCTGGAAACAATTTGAAAAAAACTATCAAAATTCTGACAGAACTGATGTTTGGCGACAACGTTGTTAGAGTTGAACCGGAACTTATGTTGTATGCTTACAGTGTTAAACTAAAATCTATAAGAGATAAACATGAACAGTAATATAAAAAAAAAACGAAAATTTCTAAAAAAACAAAACTCATAAAAACTTAAAGAAAAACGAACTGAACCAGTAGAACACATCAAACAATTAAGTGTTATTCTAGCGAATGATATTATAACAATAATCAGAATTAAATAATTAATGACGATTCTTCAGGCCATGTGCGTACGAACAAGCATTGCAAGGAAAAAAAAGGGTAGAGAATAAAATAAAAATTCAACGACGCACTACAGAAACATCAGAGGATAAACAAATAATAGTAAATCACATCTTCGTAATGGTAGATGGCCAAGTGTACATACAATACCATTACTCAGACGACATTAACGCAAAAATTCTATATTTGTAGTGCTACTTATCTAATGTTTAACAAGTTTAATGCTAATTAATGCTAACGTCATTTTATGTTTATTAAACGGTCAAGTAAATAAACGTATATGAGTTTGTCGTAGATGTCTGTGCCAATAAAAGGCTCGAGATTTTAAAAGTTAACGGTGTCTTCACATTATGGTATTTATCATATGATTTCATCACAAAAAAATGATATGATTTTAATTGTAGGTATGATTTGAACTATTTGTGTTCACAATTTATGATTTTGTTTATAAAATTATATGATTCCTGACTGGTTATACTAACCTAAAATAATATATTTTATGACAAATCGATAAAGCAAATTACGACATTACCGATATTCATATGAAATATTATGGTGCCTTCAAATTTTGCGTTTTATTACATGAGTTATCAGATGATTTAGTCATAAGCATTATTATTAAGTTCACACCATGTGATTTATCATGCAGCACAAGAAATAAGTACAGTGATAAGTAAATAGTTTTCAATAACAAGCAGATTTTTAGAATAGGTATCTATTTTCTGTATGATATTTTATGTGAGTATCGGCAATGAAGTTTAATTGCTTTATAGAACGTGTAATATTTATGTCAATTTTTACTTCATTTATCATAAAATACGTTATTCTGGGGTAGTACGACCGGTCAGATGTCATATAATTTTATAAATAAAATCATAAAGTGTAAACACAAATAGTTAAAATCAAACCTAAAATTAAAATCATATCATTTTTTTGTGATGAAATCATGTGATAAATCACATAATGTAAAAGCACCGTTACAGAGAAAATAGATACCGCTTTATTCTAAAAATCTTCTTTTTATTAAAAATGATTTTATTTGTGACTATACTATGACCTGTTCAGCGTGATAAATCACATGATGTAAACTTAAAAATAATGCTTATGCAAAACTCATGTGGTAAATCACAGAAGGTGAAGACACCATAATTGCAGTTTTGATCAGTTTTTGATTTGCTTGTTTATTATCTGACAAGAGATATTCTGATATTAATTCATATCACATTCACCAAAAAACCTAATGCCGCTCCTGACAAACCTCCAAATTTAAAGTCAGCAACGATAGTGTTAACAATGTGGAAGAAAGGCCTTGCTAGACGGATAAATACTGACAAATTCGAATTTGATTTAATTATGTTACATAGATGGATACGTGTGTCTGGCTGTCTGTTGATATCTTAGCTTACAAACTATCAATATAGAATTGGAAAATTTGAGGAGGTGATAAACACATAGTAGCGGAAAACAAATCTCGTATACAAAAAGAGTTCAGAGAACGCCGTGGTTTATTCAGATACACATGAATTAAGAAAAAAATTTTTTGGGTAATGTAGGATCGTAACTGGTTCATTTTCATTATAATTAAAAGAAAATTAATATGGGGCTATGATTTAGTACATCCAGTTTTAAGAGAAATATTTGGGATTTAAAATTATACTAATAATTTATGGGGAATCATGTTCCAGTATTGAATTCTGTGAATATAATTTTTTTTGGAAACTATAAAAAATTAGTGGAAAAAAGTTAATTTTTTTGGAGACGGATATGAACTACAATTTTTATAAAAAAGCTGTACAAAATTTGATAACTCTCTCAAGTTTTAGAGTGCTAAGGGCCCATATCGGTAAAAATATTTAAATCTATGACCTACTTAAAATTATATCGTTACATATCCACCTATTGTTTTGGTTAGTATAACCTCAAATTTCGTTCTATTTCAATTAATAAATAAAAATTACAACATAATTTGCAATTTTTATTTACATTAAAATATACCAACAAATAAATACGAGAAAGACATTTTAAAAAGCAGTTAAGTATTTATTTTCAGTTATTTAGTGATGTTTCCTCACTGTGTGACCGCTAACTGAAAAATGAATTTACCTTCCTAGATTATATTAGAACTTAGTGTACTATAAAAATTAAGTACGTAAAATATTACCCGATAATAGTGTCGATTCTGTAAGCAACATGTTAATTTTTAAAGGAAGTTAAATTTTTAACCCTCCATAAAACTAATTCCATATTCTGTAAACAACAGATATGTTTATTTTAACGCTTCTTTCAAAACTTAACCATACGTGATAATCTGTACGTCAAAAAATGGTGTTAATTTAAGTGCCCGATAAATGCATACCTTAAAATAACATTTTTATAGCTTTGGAGTTAGGTCGTCTTAAAAAATCCTCTAGTGTGTCACATGAAAATAATGGCTAGATAATAGAGTCAATTAAAGAATATTAAGGAATTCAAGTAATTCTTTTGAATTATCCCATGGAAAGTTTCTTAAATTGTTTAGACTCAATAAACTTTTTGCTCTAACGCTTATTAGACGCACGACACTTGGATGAAGGAGTACTAGTAAAATTCCTATTCATTTAAAAATTTTGGCAGCTCTCCATTTTTTTGGTCAAGGGAGAACCAAAGCGGAATTGAACATGGATACAGTTTATCTATTAGTCGGTCTCTAGTTAGTAGATGTCTCACAAAAGTAACAGGCACTATTGTAGATCATCTTCTTAATAAGGAAGTTAAACTTTCTATTACAAATGAACAAAAATCCAAAGTGCAAAGAGGATCCGAAAGTATTGATGAAAGATTCAGAAACTGTGTTGGTGTTGTAGTCTTGCTGCGTGATAAACTGTAGAAATATAGCAAACCGTGATAGGGTGAGATTCTTTAGATTTCCTTTAAACACAAACGTCGTTTAAAGGAACTTTCTAAAATTAGAAGAATAAAGTCGATATAGACGATTAAAAGGAAATATTTATTAGAAGAAAAACTTAAATTTGTTAGATTATATTCGAAACATTTTATAACAGGTATATGAAATACTTATATTGTAAAAGTAAAGTATAATAAAATATGTTTACTGGTGGTTCATTCATTTCGTCGATTTTCAAAACACCACATCCGGTAACAAATCCAGCATCAAAGTATTATTAGTTACTGGAGGAAAGTCAGCAGGATTTGTACTAAATTTGGAATCATCCAAAGCAAAAGGATCTATGCCATTTACATATTGAAGTATTCGTATGTACCGTTCAGCAACATCAGCATTTTCAGCTTGTAATTTAATAAAATACTCACTCATTGTATATCAATACTTAAAACTATTTATTTGGTAAATTACAAAGATATATTAGTCAATTTAAAATAACAGAACGCACTGTAAACACTGGCAAATTCAATTAGACGACGATAAAATAACACAGAAATATATGGCAAACTGCTTTGTCTTACCTCCTGCGGCCATATTGAAGTCGATCATCTGTTTTATATCTAGATAGGACAATTGGAAAATAAATAACTGATGAAACCGTGATATACGGTCGGAACTTTTATACCAATATTTAAATTTTTAGTACATTCAACTCATTAAGTAATAAATATATTAGTGGTACTCTAAAATAAAATAAATAATGGTTGCCAATAATAATCATAATCATAATTGTTATTGGAATTGTTTTAGGTTAGGTTAGTTTTTAATAATTTTTTTTTTATAAATTAACTAGTTCTATATAAACTATGTTTGTGTTAAAAAATATAAAGTGTTATTATTATTATTATTATTAGTATTATTATTATTATAACCCCAAATTTCAAAAATAATTCTAGCCCCAAAACTGTTGATCAAAACTTGTCACGTTACCATATATTTATCTCAACAATTTTATAATATGCCTAGTTTGTTGTATAGTGTTAATTTAATGTGTTATACAGGTCACATACTTTCTGTCGGCATTTATTTCAGCAATACTCATAACATTGTTGTTTCTGTTTCTTGAGTCCGTCGACTTTGGGTTTCGTATTTCTTTTTCTATAAAATCTGAAAATCCTTCCTATTTACTTTTAGGGGCAAAAGCTCAATAAATCGTCAGAAAAATATAAAACTGATGTTTTAGGAATCATTCAATAAAATTCTGATTGGGTTGAGTTTATTGAAAATTACAGCTCTAAATGAATTATAGTTCAGATTCTAATTCATTTGAAAATAAAAAGGCTGTATTTTTTTAGAGATATAAAGTTCTTTTTGTATATTTGAGAATAAAATATTGATAATAAATGCAGTAGAATGACAAAGAACAATTATTACATTGGTTAACAGCAATTAATATATATATATATTTAGATAGGTTTGAATAACTAGATTTAAGCCTAGGTTGAAGTAACACTAAAGGCAAAAACTCAACCTAAAGGTAGTTAAAGGTATTCTAGTTAAATAAATAACTAAATCATAGTAAATAAAACTAAGATTTTGAAGAACAAAAAAGTGTCACAAAAGTTATTATGAAATTAAAATTATAAAGAATTAAATCAAACAGAAAATTATTGATGATAGACATATACAATATATATAAAATTAATAAGAAGCCTTAAATAAGATAAGAAAGAAAAAGATAATAGACAGGATGTTTACGTAGGTATATTGTGTTTTAATATTTAGCCATATGTGTAAAAAAATTAAAGTCAAACTGCGGAGAATTTAAGCCAAAGTGCAGGGAATCTTAAAATTACGTATAGAAAATTGAATACAGTAATTGAGGTTTAAGCGAAAGAAACGACAGAAATTTTGGAAGAAATGAATAGTACATTGTATGAAGAAATTGATTTTTATCAAATAGAAAATAAGAAATATAATTAAAAGAGTCAGAAGGAGGGCCAAATAAAATAAGTTACAGAAAAAGAAGAACAGGATTATCGAAGAAAGTTTAGATAAAAAATTAAAGTTGTAAAAATTAACGTTATCCATCCGATAAATGTATTTTGTATATAGAGAAAAATGTTAAGTGATGATTATTCTTTAATGTAAATTAGGTTTTATTATTGTTTAATTTATTTTGATTTATGCGTAGGATATACAAAAATAAATAAAGATTATCCCTATAATTATGGAGAAAAAAAAATTGACACAGCCAAATTTCATTAAAATAGGTGAGTTGAATATTTTGTACCAGTTAAATCCAATTTATTTTATATTTTTATTATTGTATTTTAGAACAAATTGTAATAATAACGAAACACATCTGTACATGTATTTAAAAAAAAGGAGAATAAAGAAATTAATAAATGTGTTTTTACAGCTTTGAGAAATTTCGAAATTTTGGCCATTTTAAAATAATATTTAGTGTTTTATTTATTGTCCTCACCCCGATATTCCAATTCACATACAAAAATAATTTTAATCAGATGTTTAAGTTCCCCAAAAAATTTAAAATGAGTAATATCAACAAATAATACATTGATTTTCACAGATAGAGATCCTTTGTATAATTATAAATTAATTTTATGTATTTAAATTAGTAAATAATATGTGGTTTTTGTTTATTATGAATAAATAAGGTTTCCTCACTCTTTGACAACCTATATGACAAATATTAAATTTAACTAAGGTAAACGTTTAACATCACCTTTGAAAAATTTTAACAATTTCCGATTTGATGTTTCTGTTATGTTTGGAAAGCACGAACAGTCAAATTATATCGGAACACATATCGTTAAGCCCTAATGATAACATTGAATGTGTACCTTATTAACGTTAATCGATTGTCTGATAAATTGCTTTTTATGTATCTATATTAAATGTTGAGCTACACAGGGTTTCATATTCTGATTGAAAAAGGATTATTTATATCGAAGTTATAACCCACTTAATATAGATCACGGAAGTAGTTAATTTGTGCAAGTGGAAACTATGATAGATTTAATTAGCATACATTTAATATAGCTCCTATAAATCATTTTTGACGGCTCAAGTCTAATTGTTCTTGTTCTAACTCGCAGTATTGTTTAAGGCCAGGGATTTAGAAGCGGTTGATACCAAATACCGGTGGTACATTCTTTCTTATAGATATTACTAGTAATAGACTTTATATCTGCGGGCGTACGTACGTACCATCTTAGATAGTTTTTACTAATGCTCTCCAAATTAACATGCGTAATCATCAACTATTTCATTTCCTACGATACCGTAGTGTCCCTTAACCCAAACTAGAAGTACTACTTTGTTATTATATATTTCTGGTACTTTATTTACTGTATCTAAAATTAAATAATTAATTTCGTTTTTAATATTTATATTGTATAATTTTTTAATTATATAGGTGAACAAAATTGATTAATTCACTAATCTACATTTGAGCTTCTAATATTGCAATGAGTTCTGTAAAATATATAGACGTATGCTTATTTAATTTTATCTTTTTATTAACACCCACACAGCCACAGCCACGCTTCAATTGGATAAATCCTCTTACGAAAGAATTATGAAATCTGGTCACTTATGTGTTGTGTACGACAATTGCTCAGGATTTGTGCGGAAGAAATGTATCGTTTCTTTAAGTGTATCGATTATCACCATTTCTCTAAAAAATGTAAAAAATCTATCTCGTGCCCTATTAGCAGTGGCGTCCATGTGGTGTAGAACAATCTCGCGAAAATGCTCTAAATGTGTAAAATTAAATTATGATACAATACCCGTTGATCATGCAGCATGGCACAAAAAAAAATGTACGACATACAATAAAGCTCTTGACAAACTAAGGATTAACATTCTCGGCTAAATATAGTACCCTCTTCCTCTGATGATCTGGAAACTTTTTCAAAAATGGAGGATATTCAGTTTATTTTCTCGGTCTACTATCAAAATACTCGATCTAAAACTTACTTAATCACAGTGAAATATTTCCAAAAAACTTTAATGTTTATTGTTCTGGTAGAGATTATGTGGGTTCTAATATTACAAGGGAAGGTGGTGTTTTAATTACCATTAATGATAAAATTAATTCCTCTCAAATAAACTTAAAAACAATACATACTTTGAAAATATAACTATTCCATATTCTTTTACATTGCAAATATACCTGGTTCTACTAATGCTCATTATGAACATCTTTTTGAAGCACTTCAATCACTTGAGTGTCTATATGATGGTAGTGTTCTTTTGTAGCGCGATTTTAATATAATATCATATATTTGCATATTTAATTAGCTCTCAATTTCATTACTGAACCTAGGCCTGCATAATATAATTTGTGTCCAAAAATCAACAGAACCGCTAATTTCCGAAGATGCTCATTATCCAGCTTTGGAAATTTTTTGTAAAATAAATGAAAAACTGAATCTTAAGTATTTCCAGAATTCTTGTCAAAACAGGTATAACTTTAAAGGGCAAATTTTCACTTAGGTTCTTTATGGCCTTATTAGAAATATTGCCCAAGGGGTTTTTTGTACATAATTTATGAAAAGCTGTACGTACTATCTTTGATCGGTATGTTCTTAGATTTAGTTTCACTAAAAAAAGTACATCTTTTAGCATAATATAGAAAAATCTTAGATTCAGCTAAATATGAAGAGTTGAGGCAACTTAGAGCCATTAACAAATGATATATAGAGCAACTCCATCAGAGGTTTGCAAAATTAGCGGAAGATAAAATAAAAGTTTAGGACTTATGTCAACAATAAGAAAGGCATAAGTAATATCTGAAATAAAATGTTTATGAAGGTCACCCCAAGAATCTCCTGTAACCATTTTAAATAGTTTTTACTTACTTTTAGTAATCCATTGTCCTCTGCTTCTCCTTTTCAGGATAACAGGATTATTAGTAATGAAACCACGTTAAATATACCAAAGTTTACTCAAAGTGAAGTTTAAGTGGCTCTAAAACAAATAAAGTTGAAGCGGATTACTGGACAAATTAAAGACACCGGTTTTTGTTCTTCATGATTGTGCTGCTTATCTTTCATATCCCCTCTCAGTACTGATTAAGATTAATATATATTTAAAAAGTTGCATATTTCCGGAACTTTGGAGTGTCCACAATCGTTCCATTATTTAAATAAGAGGACAAAAATGACATATCCAATTTTAGGCATTTCTCGATAATTAACAACTTCAGTTAAGTTTATATAATCGACTCTATGGCCATAATAACTATCTTATTCAATATAGCTCGTTAATAGCTGAATACATCGTTGCCAATTCTCAGACAGATGTCATATACACCGACTTCAACAAGGCATTCGACAGGCATGGTCATGGCGTGTTACTAACTGAACTTCAAAGTTTCGGAGTTACAAGCAATGTAACTAAACTTTTTCAATCCTATTTGAACGACTGTAAGCAGTATCTTGCATTTAATAGATTCTTGTACGTTGAATATATTCATCGAGTGTACCACAAGGCAATCATATCGGACCGCTCTTGTTTAACATCTTTATTAATGACATTGTTAATAACATAGACGTAGAATGCCTTTTATACAGGGTGTTTCAAAATTTGGGTGTCAAATTTATTCCACTGGATAGCACTTTTGAATAATAAATATATTGTTAAAATACTTATTCTCAAAGATCCCCCATTTATTATTATTTATCCCAAATTTGAACCAAATATCTAAAAAAATATATTTTAACAAAATATTTTTTGCTTCACGAGAGCTACCCGATATTATATGTAGTAAATAGGGAATAGGGGTCGAGTCGTATATGGTTTGAAAGTCCGTTGAATTCTCTAAACAACGATATGAGGTTTTTTAAATTTGGATTAATGATTTACAAAAAAATGATATTTTTTGACAAATTAACCTTTTTGTAACTTTGACAATTTACAAATTTTTGTATGCCACTGGACAGATTTTTTGTAATGTATTTGTTTTAAATTATTTCGTTCATTTTTTCCTCTTTGCTGACAAAAAAACTAATACAAAAACTAAAAAAGTGCAATTTTTATTTCTCAGTTGATTGTGAATTTGATTAGTGTTTGGTACAGATTTTGACGCCTACACATATACAAGTGGTATATACCACTTCTGTGTTTCTACTGTTTATTTCAACAATATATTTTGTTTTGTTTTGTTACTATCTTTAATGTATTTCTTTTGTTTTGTAGTGTTTCTATTTTTAATGTATTTCTATTTTATTGTTGGATAAACATTTTTTATTTATTTATTTTATTTTTTTTACTGAACTTAATTTTAAACTATAACGAAACAATTGCTTACTTAGTAGCAGAGAAGATTGAGTTGATTGAATTTTATTATGAAAACAGACAATGTGTCCATAGGGCCGCTGAATTGTTCAATCAACATGGTAAGAATGTGTGGCGACAGTATATTTTAGAAACTGGATCTGTAGCAAATAAATAAAAAACGGCCAATCGAACTGCCCGTGAATAATGAAGAGACCGCAGTGGCAATTTTGGGACATGTTGAGCTTGACCATACATTGAGTACAGACAGTTGTCAACTGTTTCCGGTGTCTCACGAACCAGCATCTTAGAAACTCAAAAATTATTTCTGGGATATTTTCTTGGCCACATTATTCATAATCTCTATATTACAACGAGTGGTATCCGAGATACACCCGCTCGCTCAATTAAGGGGCCACCATAAACACTGTAACAAAATCTATATATAATCCCATGTATTTTACGATTTTTCTGGGGTGGAATCTGAAGACACTAAACTGATTGAATAATTTATTTTCAGAAATGGATGTACATTTTTCTTGCAAATGGTTTTATTTTTGATCAATTTTTCACGTTATACCTAATCTGTGTACATATAATAAAGGAAATAAATCAGATATCGATTTTCGTCTCAAAGCATCGTCTTGTTATTATATACATTTGGAAATTGAATCCAATTCAAAAGTGTTCACTTGGTAATCTTTTCAAGTGTTTTTAGAAAGTGGTAAAGATTTATCATGTGTTTTTTGTAAAAGTTATTTCTTGAAAACAGATTTACCCCTTATTTCTCAAATTGAAAACCACAATTTGGCCATTATCCGTTTTTGATTCGTCTCAGGTAAATACTGTCGCAAAGGAAAACAAGCAATAAATTATTTGAGTTTTGAAAATTAGTAAAAATAGAAAAATATAAATAATGAAACCTAAATTAATTATCTGTATTTCTTCTTTGGAAGAAAAATCCTTTCTTATTTCCCCGTGTTGTCTTCTATTTTAAAACTGATCACGTTTTGATTCCAAAATATTAAAATATTCAAACAAATAAATTTCGTTAACGAAAAATTATTTTCTTCGATATGGGGTAGTAGTATTGGGCGGAAAATCTCTCGTGATATATTTGGAATGAAAGAAAAATATAGGTAAATTTAAATAATTTAAGAAAAAATAAGGCGTGTGCTAAATAATGTATCAACTCCTCGAAGCAACTGCCAATGCGATAAATATAATAACAACAACAGCAGAAAACGACTGTAGAGATTGGGATAAAAAAGTGAAACAAATTCAAAGCGCCTTAAACACCAGTTTTAATAAACATATCAATTCTACCCCTATGAAAGCCTTTATAGGCTATAATTCTAGCATACAATAGGAGCTAAAATCCTTAATGCAGTGCAAGGCGAAATAAATAGATACAATCTGGATGTACTTAGGTTCACAATTTCAAATTTTGCAAAAGATCAACAAAAGCAGAAATAACGTTATGATAAGGCTAGACAAGCAGCAAAAATGTATAACAAAAGTAATTTGGTTATGATACACGTTACAAGTATGCCCGCCACTGGTAGTAATCATAAACTCTCCGCCAAATTTAAAGGTCCTTTTCGAACTATACACAAGTTGTTTAATGATAGACATGAAGATTTAAGAGAAGGTTTTAAGAATAGGCATACCGTAGTAGCTACAGATCACAATAAAGTATGATTAAAAAGGCGCATATGATTGAAGGTTAAGCGAATGTGCCTACATTTTATTTTGTGTATACAAAAGTTTCTATATCTTATTATATTCAAAGTGAAAATCACTACAAATATCTATTTATCATTAATTAAAGCAAAAGTTACAAATTGTATCAAAGTGAATGTTACGAGAAATGATTATTTATGATTGATTAAAATATAATTTACAAAAAAAAGTTGTGAAGTGAAAGCCACCACGTTGATTTACGATTAATTGATATAAAAGTTACAAAATATTTCATGTTAAAGTCACCATATATCCTAGGGATCACAATATTTTAAGGGTGAAAGTCCCCTAATTATAGATAAGTTATGCGAAAGTCGCAAAATGTTGATAAATTATAGCGAAAGTCTCAATGTTTGACAGGTCTTGGTGAAATGCCATTAATTTTGAAAGAAGCCTACAACATCGAAGATAATTAGGAAGTCTGAGGGCAGTCACCATGTCAGGATATATTTATTATCAAACAGGTATTTAAATCAAAAATCAGCAAAAATGTCCCGAAGTATTAAATAAATAGCAAAATATTTTTTTACTCTTTTACACAACACTTTAAAACAATTTCGGCACTTCCAGGACTACGGTACTACCAGGGATAGGAAAGTCGGAAAACGTTCAACAGCGACCTATTGCTATTATATCATGTATTCTCCTTCCAAATTTTAAAAATGTACTCTAGTGGGGCTAATACTCTGCCTGCGCACAAAAATTTAAAACTAAACCGACATGAAAATATTTAAACATGACCAGAGGCGTATCAAATGGGTATTTATTTAACGGAAAATAATCTGACAGGTACCACATCTGATAAGATAAAAAAAAATCATTCCAAAAATTAAATAATATTAAAAAAAAGCATTTTTTTATCCCTGGAATCTACACGCCACTGTATTTTTGATACTTACGTATGGATTTATACCGACACACTTATAAGTCAATACTTTCAGGAAACGTCTTTAACAGCTTCGGTGTGACCCGTCTGATACCGGTAAAACAGTTCCATACAACTGAAGCAAACTTATAACTCAGTACAAAACAACAATATAAGTTTTTTAGTGTAGCCACATTTTTAAAATGGCAACGTCACCGCACAATAAATCCGTACAGTACGGTAGGATGATATTACATTGTTATCAATGTGGTAGTTGAAAGGTGATGCAATTTCGAAAATAACTCCAAGATCGATGAAAGTTTTGGGCAGTAGAGTAGATATGATCTATCGTACAGATGAAATTGTTTTTAAGTCTAAAAGACGTAACATTACATTTAGTTGGATTTATCACTCAACAACACGATCCAGATAATCGTATTTTATCTAATTGAAATTTGTTATATTCTTATTTATTTGTGGTAAGTTTTGATTGTTTATTTTTGCTTTTTATCGTTATTTGTACACTCATATTTTTAGACCTGATGATGACCGTGTGAGGTCAAAACTAGTTGTCAGTCAAGTTAAATAAATAATTTTTATGGCAAGATTTTGAGTTCCCTTCGATTTCGTATTATTTTCTGTTTAGTAATTATGGTTCAAAAAGTTTTATTAGAGCTGAGGATAATCAAAACGATGTAAGTTTACTTAAAAGTATTCCCTGGTATATATATATATCCTCCTTATCCCCTTTTTTAAAAATTGGACATACTTTTGAGAGCTTCTACTTGGTAGGAATTTTAGAGATTCTGAAACAAATATTAATCAATACTGATAGCGGTCGTAAAAGTGCAGCAGCACAATCCTGGAATGCTGGAACATTGTCAGGGCTATTTGTCATTTTCGACATAAATGATTTTAAAATGTTATATACCTCTATTTCAAAAAAAAAATAGACAGATTGCTGATGCAGAAGTAGGTATAAAATTGGCTAAAATAATCGATAAAAGTGTTAAGAATATCACGGGAATTTTCCAATATTTTATTCCGCTATGACATTACTTCTGTGTTTTAGAGTTGCATCTTTTAATATTTACAAAATTTCAAGTCTTACTAGGATTGCATGTAATTGTTTGATAATAGCCTTATCAAACCACGGTGAGAATCTGTTTATCAATTTTATGGAATATCTGGGACAACAGCGCTCAAATACATATGTACATGAAAGGAAAACCATCTTTCTTAAATTAAATTAATTGTTTCAACTCTGACTTTGTGGAAACTATCCATAGTAAATATGAAAAAGATAAATTATACTTATCTGTGTTTCCATAGGATTCCAACGCTTTTTTAGTTGATTGAATTGATTAAATGATGAAATTTCAGAACTTAAAATTAATAATTGTCGTTGAAACTATTATATAATAATTAAAAATACGCAGAGTAGGCTATTTCCTGTTTTGGGAATTAACAACATTTTTCTTTTGATTTTTACAATAATATCATCTCAATTTTTTCTATTTGATATTAAAGTCTATGTTATAATTAAATTTGTTCCCATTGTTGAAACTCTCAATGTGACGTCTGACATCCTATTTAATTTTCCTGTCCTAAATTTAAAATCCTTCTTGAGTTTTCTGTTTTCGTACTACGTTTCCTTTATTTTTGTTATTGAAATACTCAATCGCTTTTGGGTATTCAGTTGGCCTCCGGTGAAGTTTAGGTTACCTTGTCCTGATTTTGCCTTATCTCTCCCATTACCATTGCTGAGGCTCTTTTTGATTACTTAGCTTTTAATTAATATGTATACAATTATTATGTAATCATTTCAACGACAATTAGATATTAATTTTAAATTCTTAGTTTTCATTATTTAATAAATTCAGTTTATAAAAAAAATTTACTTATAATAATTTTTACCACACACTATATAATTTTGTTCAAATTCATATTCTATTATTATCCGTTGCAAAATATAAGAAATGGACTTTCCAAATCCCTCGATAAGCTCTTCATGGGCAGGGTAGGCATTAGGATTGTGAATAATAAGAATGAATATAAATAAATCCTAAAGAATTATTTATTATTTATCATTTTTGTTAATTTAGTTATTTGTTATTATAAATGCAATACTATTAAATTTTAAAATTTTATTGATTAAAAATAAGAATATATATAAACAAAGTGAGGGTTGAAACAGTCATTATAAAAATAAGAAATTACAAAGAATTAAGGTCGCTATCACTATCACTATCACTATCATCCAAATTTATAATAAGACTATTTATTTTTGGAATTGAATTAAAATATTTATCTTCAATAGTCTTTACATGTTTGATCGCATTTTTCCAGTTCTCGTCAGTAATTTTATTACATGAGTCTTTAATTAGATCTATTACACTGACACTTGAGTTTGGTGATATATTATTTTCTCGAACGTTTTTTTTTAATTGAGCCCACATCAATTCTATGGGATTTAGTACACAATAATAAGGGGGCAATCGTAAAATATCGTGTCCATTTTGTTTTAAAGTACTGTCTACAACATATTCTTTTTGAAAATTTCCTACTCTTAACACCTCAATTAACTCCTCTTTGGTATAATTATCTTCAAAGTACAGATCATTATCTCGTAGAAATTGTTGGATATCAGCTTTATTCGAAGATTTATTTGGAATTTTACGGGATATTCTTGAATGGTAAGAAGCGTTGTCCATTACAATTACACTATTTTTTTGCAACTTCGGTAATAAATTATCTTGTATCCAATTTTCGAACAAAGTGCTATCGATGTCTTGATGATAATCTAAACTACAATCTTTTATAGCTTTTGCAGATAAAATAAGACCTCCTTCTATCCATCCCAATTCTCCACCACAATGTAAAATGCATATTCTTTTACCCCTACATGGGGGTACATCAGCCATACACTTTTTACTGCCATCAGTCCAACATTTTTTTTGGATATCATGGGTATCAAACCACGTTTCGTCTAAAAAATATATATCTCTTCCCTCACCACGAAATCTCCTAATGTCTTCAATGTACTTATTTCTCCATTTGATCAAACGACTTGATTCCATTATGGATTGTCTCTTATTTATTGTTTTAAATTTAAAGCCATTTGCTTTTAAAAATCTCCACAAAGTTGTTTTATGCCACTTTTCAATAATCATTTTATTCTTTAGTTCACACATAAGTTTTTTTAAATTTGGCAAATTAACGCGATTACGATAGCACTATTGTCGAAGATTATCCGGTATTAAGCAGTTCGCCGAAATACAACCCTGTTACAAATAGTACTAAACATGACGAAAGCGTACCAATGCAGCAGAAATTTCTACTGAAAGTCTGACGAATGTACAAGTAACATAAGGCTTAATATTGCCTATTCGAAATGGTTTTAATGTCATACTATCGAAATCGCTGCCGTTCTTTGGGGATTTGGGAAGTCCAATTATTATATTTTGCAACTAACTATATTATTGTTACTTGGATCCAATTTTTTGGTAATTTGTAAGTCTCCTTAACGTTTTCTATATATATTATAACTTGTTTATTGTAATTTTAGACCTGAAGATGGCTGTTTATGCTGAAACTAGTCGTCATTTATGTGTTTAACTTTAGGAAATTAAAAAACAATTGTTGTGGTAAAGATATTGCAATTTTGATTGTTTCTAAAGAATAATTAGCCAAATCTACTTGCATTGATGCAATATTATCATGTACCCAATCATGTAGCCAATTAGTCATTTGGTAAGTGAGGTTGACAGAAAGTCTCGGTCCACTCTGTATATATCAATATATAAATTACTTCTAATGCATCAAGCCAGGTTTTGCTTAGTGCAAAAATTTCGCATCACATTGGCTTAACAAATTAAACATAACATATGATTAGTTTTTCTCTTTAAACTTCTGATGTTTTGATAAGATATAGGTAATGATTTCGAACTTTTACCGATGTTTAACTTAAAATACAGTGTACGTACGAGGGGAGTATGAAACTTACTATGTGTGATATTTAGTTATAAATAGATATTCCCTGCATCTTTTACTAGATTCAGTATAAGATTTACTTTATATCAACATTCTTATGTGACTATTTCAAACAACTTGAACATTTTTTATCTTTTGATTTGCATTGTTTTTGCTCACGTGTTTCACTACAAACTTGGCGGGAGACAGATTTATCACAATTTACGAGAAGAGTGATTAAGTTCATTGTATCTGAAATACCGGTTCTATGACAATAGAGAACTTGACAAAACACATGACAAAACAGAATAGCGCTAAAACAGAACAATAATAGAACAGAACAATGAAAAAACAGAACTATGATGAAACAGAACAAGGACAAAACGGAAAATACATTTACATTCTTGTAACGACATTTACTGCGATGTAATTTTAATATACCTGTAATAAGGCATACGTGTCTTAAAGACCTGTATGTAATTTTTCTCACTTGTTATTTGTAAAGGTAGTGACTTGTGTGGCAGATTTTGTTTTGAAAGTATTTGTTCAATCATAAGTAAATTACTAAATTTTTACTATCTTATTTCAACAAATAAATCTGTTTGTTCGATCGGTTCTAACCTTTGATTATAAAAAAATACATATTATTAAGTGTATAATTCAAAACGAAATAAAACTATTTAGTCGCAAAAGTTCCACTGTTTTTTGAATAATTATTAGTGTAATTTATCCTAATTAAAGTTAAGTTAATATACAAAGTTAAAAGGTTTGTGGATTTTCATTCCTACGAATCTTCGGACAGTATTACATAATCTTTGAAAAAAAAGTATAAAAATATTAGATATTTTTTAATTGAAAACTGCACATTTTGCGTCTTATTAGATATCGTCAAATTCTTGGAAATATTATGAATTTTTAGAGTTGCATTTATTTTTTAGTTTAAAATCTCATTTATTTTAAATTAAGTGATATATTGACAAAATTCTAGCTACATAGTCTAATTAGAAAGGGTTGAATTATTGGGTTTTTAGTGAATCTCTGGAAATATGCAAATTATTAGAATATTTTACTGCGTACCTAGTATTTCGGATAATTAAACCTAACATAAATAAATTTCATTTACAATTAAATTACATAAATAAGAATTTCTCTTATTATTATTATAAGTCATGAAATAAATACAGTCTCTTCTTTAATCAATTGAAATTCGAGGAATGTAAACGTACATGTTCTGTTTTGTCTTGTTCTGTTCTGTTTTGTCCTGTTTTGTTTTGTCGTGTTCTGTTTTCTGTTCTATCCGGTCATACAAATACCGATATATTTCGATAGCATCGTACGCTGCGAGCTATTATAGCTATATATATAATATATACTTTGAAGAATGTCTAATAAATTTTTTGTTTTTATGATATAGATAATACGATGTTCATAAGAAACTATGCTATTACAGTTGGTGGTACACTGCAAAATGTTTTAAAGGGCATACTTAGATTTTTATTTCTAATTATTATTTATAAAATTCATGAATTTATTTGTTGTCGAATGTTTCTATATAAAAATTATGTCGGCTGTAGGACATATTATAAATATTGTAATGAAATCTTACCAAAAATTCTACTACATCTATGCCATTTCTGATGAAGTCAAAAATCTAGTAATATAAGACTGGCGTCAGACAACACAAAAAAATTATGGGTTATTTGTTGTACGACATACGCTTTTCCCAATATTCTTTTTATGATTATGGTTGATACGTATGTATTTAACCTAGTTTTATTATTGAGCCAAAAAAATATATCTTTATCCAAACAGTTTTTAAAAAAAATATGAATACTTACTTTATAATTCATTAGTAAAAGTAGAAAAGTAAATATATATTTAATAACACAGAAATGGTGTATGTACTCTAAACAATTTTAAGATAGAGAATATTGTTGCTATATGAATTGATAGCCCTATTGTAGAAGCCGACTCAAATTAAATTATGTAAGTTATTAAATACGACAAAACTGTGACGTTTACGACTTTTTAACTAAGGGAAAAGAATTATGTTCTTTTACGAAGAAGAGATGGTTCCACTTGTAACGATTTAAAATTTAGTGCGGTAATTTGTAAAAGTGTGTTTTTATAGGTCGGGTTGTAAACTATGACCTCAGTAAATAATATTTTGATTACGATAATAATAGAAAGCAAATTCAAATTCTAAAACTGGTAAATACGTTTTTTCCATAAACGCTTCTTTCTTCAATAAAACATTTATCTATTTAAACATTTCTTAATACCAAAAACGGAAATGAAAATATTTATAAAGTAAAATTTTGTAACATTATAAAATAACTTAAAAGAGATTTGTTCAAATCTATAGATCGTACATTTTTATATAACACCTTTGCAAACATAATTTCTTTTAATGAAATATGCAATTATTTTAACACAAGATTTACAACGAGATTAAAATACGTCCTTTTTATAACGATAACAAAACAATTTACTAGGGGCATTCATTCAACAGCCCTGTACCCAGGTTGGTTGCATCTATAACACAGACCCCTAACAACGCCCGGCGTGGTCGCTCTAGGAGCCTGTACTCTCTCAACAGATTCCTCAACAACAGAAGCATAAGCCAGATCAAGTTCTAAACATTCAGACTTCAGATATATGAAACAATTTATGTAAATTTTATAAAACAGAAGATACTTTCAAAAATGTTATACTCATTTTTAGTTATAGTAAGGATTACGTTACGTCTTTAAAAAGATAGTCAAATACATCACTATTTTACAAGTACTAGCTGAGATATTTAGGAAATCTGAACCATCATTTAAAGTTCAAAAGGAAATACACAATGGCAATCAGTAGGATTTTTCATAATAGAAATATGAACCAATTTCCCTAGACCTATTCTATTTCCGATAAATATAAGCAATTTAATAAAAGTCTCAAAAAGTATGGGGAGAACTTTAAATCGAACTTCAAACTATTATATGGTCTGTACATATATGTAGATGTATGCAAAGTTTATATTAATAAAATGTTACTAACGTAAATAAGTAATTTGGACAGCAAAACCGATGTACACTGTTCGGAAGAAAGTAGCTTTAATGAAGCTACTCTATATTTGATACATGTAATGTGAATTTTACTATTAACATTGTTAACGCGAATTTTGAATCCTAAAAGCAAGTCTTAATCATCTTTTCCCATTTCAAAATAATCTCCGAGGACGAAGTCTCGTCCCAGCTGAGCCTAATATCAACAAGTTCTGAACTTAAATTTAAACGAATAAAGTTAAAGGAGTTAAGTATCCTCATGGATCAAAAATTCTAGAAATCTGGAAGAGCAAATTGTTTTTGTAAACTTGCCTTTAAATGTAATAGAATTTATTTTAATAAAATAAAACTTTTCTAAATTTAAAGAAATAGTTTCTAAAAAATCTTGTCGTAAATCCCGTAAAAGTTGTTAGCCATTACTAGTCTACTTAGAGTTACAAACGTATTTTTATTTACTAATTCATTAAGTTGGTTTCTTTTTAGAGTTATTTTTTGAAACCAATTTTATTTTATAACTATGTCGTCGATAAAAATATCATTTTCTAAAGTTATTGAAGCTAAAGGAATTTCTGTATACCCTATGTGATAAACTACGTAAAGCAAAATATTAAGATTACACTATTTAAAATGTATGTACCTAATTCAGTTGATAATCTAAAATTATTTTAGAAATCTACTTTAATTTTAATAAAGTTCAATAACTCCTTCATTATTGTTGATATCAATCTTTTTTAAACGAAAGTGGATTAGGATACCAATTAACCATAGGTATATGTTTTTTCAAATGGAAACCCCTGTTACTTATTTCAATTTTCCTAATTCATTTAATATAAGATGTGACTATTATTACACAGGATATTTCAAAAGTTACAATTTTTTTTGTATTAAAATTTTTCATATACAATATACGTTGAAAAGGGATCGACAACAACAATGTGTATTTGTACCGCTTACTACAGGTCTGTGATAACAAAAATATTAGATACTTGAACAAAATATTTTGGGATGAACCATTATTCAATTCTCTAAACTATCCTTTTTAAAACGCGAACTACAATTGCGTTATAATTTATTAAGGTACTTATTGCCTTCGTAACTTTTTTAAATAAAATATTTCAAAGATAAGTTGTCTTTTATTATTGAAATAACTTTTCAGTGTTTTTTCGTTTATTTTCATCGTACACGCGAAATTGAGACCCCTTTTAACAAATTTGATGATAATATTCATTTAATAGTAAATCTTTTTGATAGCCGACCATGAAATTTAATAGACTATTATTAGGTATATGGATAAAAAAATAAAACTGGTTTAGCCAAAACTTTCAGAAAGCCGTCTTTTTTTTCATCGTGTCTATAGAAAGTGTACTAGATACACGGAAACTAACAATTAGAATAACTAAGAACATCCTTTTGCACTTAACTGCACCAGCGGAAGTAACGTATGTCGTACACAACCTGTTTAAATGATGCTCCCGGAAGCCAGTTTTCAACTATCTTTTTCCTAATTAGCACAGCAGAAAGCTCCTCTTGGAAACAAACATTAAAAGAAAAATATTTTTTCGAACCGAAGAGAACAAAAAGGGAAGCATTATTGTTTGAAGTGTTCAATATGTGCACATAGCTCCTTATGCTTTATTTAATTAGACAGGATCTTGTAGCTACCACCATTTTCTTGGTCACCTTGATTTGGGGTTAATAATTACATCTCTGCTCTACTTTCATTAATATTCCCAGTCTGTAATAAATAGCATGACATGAGCAGAATCAGAAATGAGTAAGTTTTAATTGGTTAAATATGCCACGTTCTTGTCAAATTAAAAAATACCTGTTCTGAATTATAAATTACTAATCTAATATTCCCATTTGTTTATGAATTCTCATGAATCAAGATAGATAATATCAAATTGTATTATATTAATTACTAATCCACTTAACATTTACGAGCAGCACTGGAAAACTAAATTGCATTTGTATATAGCTATAAGAACATATTTTAAGAATATGCTCCTGGCGACGGTGATCACCCCTGGTCGCAGAACTAGACCGACGTAAAAACAACAATGGAAAAATGGAAACTAAGTATTTTCTTGAACTGATAATAACCTTAGCTATACGGTAAATGTTACGTATTAATGCATCAATAACAAAAGTATTGGAACACCATTATCTAGCACTGTTTGGATTGTCCCCAAAACCATTTGGTGTCACCAGGGGTAAAAAACAGCAGAAATGAGTTATTTCCTAACGCAAATAATTGACAATAAATATCCGACAATTTTATTAACCGATTATTAACCGACATATTGGATGAATTAGGTAGAGCAAATTATTTTTCAATTATATATTTTTTCCAAATTTCTACCAAGTCTAAGTTAGTGAAAAACATATCGAAAATACGGCTTTTACTATGAGAAGTACATTATTGATTCAAAAAATATTTGCGTACGAGAAGGCATTAGAAATCGGCCTGAATACATCCATGGTCATTTTATTTTAATTAACTTTAATTTAAAATTAGTTATTTCAACTATAGTGGATTTTTAAATATATGCAGGTTTAGAATACAATGATATTTTTAGGTGTTATTAGATTTGTTTATTAAAACTGTACAAGGTATCAAAGGGCCTCGGTTTTATCTATAATCATTTGACTACATGCCGGCTTGAGTATTATACTTTTAATCCGTTGACTATATTTGCCTATTTACCATGGCCGCAGTACAGATACGCCCTAATAAATTCCATTGTACGCGACTTACAATACGTCGTCAATTCTGAAAAAAATTCGTTAAAAAGCATTTTCCCCTAAAGTAGCCTTCAAAAGAAATACAAAGATTTTGTGCTTATTAGGATTCTATAGGCGATTTATTCATAACCTTATGAAAATTATCAAGCCATTAACCAAATGTCTGAAAAAGAATATTTAAAATATGTATTTCCTGAAACCCTTTGTGTTTCTATCAGACGCAAGTAATTTTGGCGATTATCATATTATCACAGTGGGATGTACCTCCAGAAAAATCAGCGGCGTTCACCTTTAAATAAAACTGACCCTCGTGATTCCACCTTAGGGAAATAACCTTACACCTACATATATCTCTAACAAAACGTATAAAAATTACAAAAAATGGAAACTATAGAACTTTCTGCAGCTAATCCAGGTCAATTTTTAGTAGGTGATAATACTTTTGCAAAAAACTTTCTCTAACATTTGAATCTAGTTGCCTACAAGTTTAATTAGTGACAGTAGTCAAATATAGTAATCTTGTCGCCAATAAGTGATGGACAAGTCGTGTTCCTCGGCTACCCTAGAGCGATGGTGCGATTAATTTCAACGTGGTCAACTTTCCTTAAATGAAATTTTTCCAGTTCCTAAGCCAAAAAATTAAGATAACGCTCGGGTTCACGCAAATGAGCATTTGAATGCCCAAAACATAGAAATAATGAGTCATTCGCCGTTTAGTCTAGAGCTAATGACTTTTTCTTATTTCCACGGTTAAAGAATAAATTAAGAGGTTTACTACTGACATCGGCTGAAGAAACAGTTAATGCCTTTAAAAATGGAAACAACAAACTACGGTCAGAAGATTGGAGAAAATGTTTTCAACAATGATTTTCGCGATGTAAAAAGGCATTGACTCTGTAGAAGAATACTTTGAAAATTGGTAAATAAATGGTATTTTGTAAGTAAACTGTGTTGTACTTTACTAGGCTCAGCGGAAAGAGAACAGCCCTCATAATAACGCATGCAGTATTGTTAAACATTGTCATAAAATATCTTATACTCGCATGAATTGAAAAATCCCTCCTAAATTGTATATATAAAAGTTTTTAAGTTAAGGCAGAGAATTATATTTTACGTTGACAAATCCTTTTACATAATTCGTGATTGTAATCGCAAATAAAAGAAACAAATATAGCTATCAAAAATCAGATCTTCATACAGTGAATGTCCATTCTATAAATTTCATACATCCAATAACAATTTTATACTTTTGTACAAATGTCACCAGGAAAGTTAAGGAATTCGTCACATATCTTGAAATTGCACAAAGGCCGAGGATTAAAGCGTCTTTTGTAATATAAACTGCTGACTAAGTCACAACAATTAACATATACTTATTTTAGCAAAAACAAATTTTTTCTAATCTAATTTTCTTGAATTTACTGTACAATGTTTCATTTCTTAAAAAATATGTTTATAAGATATTTTCTATCTTTATTGGAAATCCGACATGAATAATCAAACACAATTGAGTTTCTGTAATGAAAGTGGATTTTTTTATTATTTACAAGTCTTAAAACTACTATATACAAAAAGCCTACCTGTAATGAAAGAAACGACATTAAATGTCCATTAATCATGCCAGTTTAATCACAATACCCAAGTTAAATTTATAGTTAAACTGGAGCTTCTCTTTGATAAACAATTTTAATAAACGTTGACAGTCTCTCTGTCATGTGCATTCCTCATTACAGGTAGACAGTTATTATACTCGCACTTGTCGCGATCTGCTTTACCGATCCTCGATATGATGCTTGGGATCGGTGACATTTTAAGAAAAGGCAGTTTTCTTTACATGTTTTTAAAAACTTAAATATCTCTGGAAATATCACAATTATCATAATTATTGAACTGACGATATCATATATTTAGCATATATATTTTTTGAGTAAGTTCCGCCACTGAGATCAAATAACGATTACCGAGTGCATTTCGTCGACTACCATTGGGAAAACAACTAATTCCCAACTTCTCTATTGGATTTTTGTCACAAACAAACAATTAACTACCTAGTAAGTTACTTGTTAGATCGTAACTGGTCAGGGATTACCTTCAGAGAAAATTGTCATCCCGGGAGAGTCTTGGAAACCTATTTCCGCTTTCACGGCATGGCCAAAGTCACATCAATTTAGTTAAGGGATATCTTACTGCGTAATTAACTCTTATTGTAAAAAATATTCATATATATTATACAAGCATATTTTTACTTAAAGTCACATATTCTGATAAAAAAATTTAAATTAAAGTAACGCTATAGTTATAGTTATATAAATATTACTCGTTTTTGTATTATTAAAAAATTAGTTAATGTAGCTAACTATTTAGTTTGAAGGCAATATGAGAGTGCTAGTTTTCAGTAACAATTTGTTTCATTCATCATCAGCCAAAGTAAAAAATTGTAGTTTCGAAATATTTACATTACAAAAAGTGGGAGAAATATGAATATAACACCCGTTAAACAATATTTATAATAGTACTGTCTAATTAGCGTACGGCCCTATTAAACAGGCAATTTATTGTAAAATCTACACTTAGATATCTACATATTGGTTGAACTAGCAAAGATGCCAGGAATGAGTGCGCGCGCTCTACAGGATGTAATTGAAATATGTACAATTAATAAAACTGCTCCGCCTATGAGATACTTATAACCGACATTTTTAAATCTTTTGATAAATTCTAAAATTTTAAAATTAAAGAATTATCCAGTAGCAAATCATCATAGCTAATTGCGAATAAAAAAAAATACGAAACTGGAGAGAAGAAGAAAGACGAGAACAATAATAAGAATAAAAAAAAATTGATTACAATTAAATTCTACTGTATTTTTTATCAATTTACACTAAAATTGAAAGTGAGCAGGTGGTGAATTGTTATCGATAACACTATTCATTTATAATATTTTATATATTACTATTAGTAAATGAATATTATACAATATTTACAACAGCTGATTAACAAAGTCACCCTCGATATATATGGTAGTAACATTGAAAATATTTATGTTTCTGCAATTAATTTTCTTCTTCTTTCTCTAATCCTTGTTGCATCTTCAAGCGTCGGGTTTACCCTTACGATTAAATATCCACTTTCTCTATTCTTTTTTATCTTTGGTCACTCCTTTCATTTCTTCTATTGTCCTTCTCCTTCTATCTGCTTTCTCAGAGCCTTTCTTCTTACTTCTTGCTATCCAAGTTTTTATGAAAGGAAAATTGGGAGAAATAAGTCCTTTAGTCTCACAGTCTAAGCTTTTATTTTTTCATAGAAAAAAAAAGGAGAGAACTACCGGTTTGACAAATAGTTTGGTGTAAAATAGTTAGTTATTATATAGATTTGTAGGTAAAGGGTTATTTTTAATTTTAATTTTAGTTTTTGTTTTTAGTACCTTAGTTTTATAAATATAGTATTAATTAGTTAAGTAGGATGTAATTGAAAAGAAAACTTACTGCTGTTGTAAAATAGACTAATTAGTCTTACATCAAACTATTTGGTTCAATCACAAAGAATACATGCTGAAAAGATGAATATGAATAATAAAATAAAATAACATGAATTAGAGCAGTCGTAAGAGACGAACACAAACATATTAAAAATTAGCCCATCATATTAGTACCATTACATTTACGAATTAACAAAAAGTAGATTTTTATCAAAAAGTCATTTGTAAGGGCGCTAAAACAGAAGGTATAAGACAGCTACATATAGTAGATCTTCTCAATAATATTAAATATAACAAAAGGTGATTCCCACCCCAGCATTTGCTGTTGGCTTCAAATTAACAGTGCTGTTCCGAAAGTGGCGCCGGGAAACAGTAACAAAGCCTACACAGAACATGAAGGCTAATAACCCTTAGCGGTTGATGCCACACACAGGAAAAAAAAATATATATAACAAATATAGTTAACTGTTTCAGTATTGGCAACTTAAAGAAACGAACATTTTTTATGTGATAGCAACTTGAAGAAAATAAAATTTCATTGTGGACACCAAAATTTTTTTATTATACTGTTGTAAGTTTAAACTTTGTTTTAATTGTATAAAATGGGAGTAAAACCATGACTAATAATTATGAAACTTATTCGGTAATATTAATTTACTTGGAAAGAAATTATTCAAGATTATTATTATTATTATTATAATTATTGAGCAATAAATCAACTTTCTTACTGAAAATAGGACAATTTTTTATAAGAAAAAGAAGAATTAGCATAGCATAACCTAGGAAAATTTACTTTTGTATTGATAGTAAAAGAACACTTAAGCTTGGAGAAGAAAAACAATATTTTTAACTATAAGAACTTAGCCATTCTAAATTTGGAAAAAGAAATGGCGAGCCAACAACCAAATGATAGTAAAATTAAAGAAAGAAAAGCAAAGGTACAGACAGAAAGAATCCCAGTATTCATGACAGAGGATGGAAGAGCAATTTATTATGATAAGGAACTACAATAGAACAAGTACGGAAAACAAAAGTAAAACCATCGACTTCAACGGAAGAAGAGCAGTTAGGAAAGATAAATGTAGAACTATGGAGCGAAGATGTTGCGGAAGCCATGGAGGTGAAAGTCGTGGAAATACACGTAAAAGACCATAGAGAATTCTCCAGTGAGAGAAACCGTTAAAAATAATTTATTTTCTATTCAATTCAACAAAAATAACACTAAAATATTTAGACATAATAGTGAGTACAAAATTAATTTAATGAAACAGGTAAGATCGGAAGAAATAAATTATTACACTTAATCAGATAAAAATGACAAAATCAAAAGAATAGTAATGAATATTGCTTCAGAAATGGATGCAAACGAAAGCATGAATGCAATTGAATAAACGGCTAGAATAAAAGTTGAAAAAGTAATACCATTAAAATCTAACGATAGCAAAATTAAAAGCAGAAGTTTTTGATCACTGTTAAAAAAAATATAGATCTAAAACTACTATATAAAATTACGGGAATAATGAATGTAAAATTTAAGTGGGAATAATATAGCAGAAAAAATTAATTAACTGAAATGCTATAAATGTCAAAAATACGACCATTCACAACTAAATTGCAATATGAAACCCAAATGTGTGAAGTGTGCAAACGAAAAAAGAATGTACATTGATCAAATCGGAATCTAGTGTAGCAAAATGCGCAAATTGTGGAGGACAGCACATTGCAAACTATAAGCAGTGTCCTGTATACGTAAAATATTTGAAACAGGTTCAATTAAATATATTAAAGTATAAAAGAAATCAGAAAATAGCACAGCAAAATTATAATAGTAGGTACTATTCAAGTAAATAGTAATTTAATCAGACAAGAAGTTTCATTCAGCGATACTACCAAGAATAAAATGCAAAATTTTAGTTAAAATAGTAAAAATTATACACAATACAGAGGAGAAATGAATAATATGATAGAAATTAAAAAACTTTTGACAGACACAAACAAAATGTTTTACAAAATGAAAAATATACAAACAAACATGAAAAATGATTTCATGAAAGCAAAAAACTTCACGGAGAGAGCGTCGGTGTTTTTGTAATCTGAAAAGCTATACAATGAGACGTAATTTTATTACAAAATTAAAATTCATTTCGAATTAAAAATAAATATGATTCGGTTGAAAAATCGAATAGATTATGGTTCTTTTTGTTAACTTAATTATAAAGCTCGATATATGCCGGAAAAATGCGGGTGAAGAAATAAAATAATAAAAATCTTTTGTTCATAATTAATCATTTTCAATTAAAATAGACTGGGATTTTTAAGGAACAGCGAAAAATATAGTTTCCTATATATGTTAAAGTCAAACTTATTATTAGTGTTATGTGAAATACTCGAATCTAAGAAATTAATGGATTTTTCTGATTCTATTTCTAAAGTGAATTTTATTGTGTCATGTAAGTTGTTAATAAATTTTAAAAATTTATTTAATTTATCTAATAAATTATGTTGTTTGGATAATTTTGAAGAACCTAATTTTGTTGATATCCCTTTATGATAAAACTATTTACTTACAAAAAAGTTATAAGATTCAAATATCAAAAATTATTAACCCCGAAAAATCATTAGATATTCATGGAAATAGTTTATTTTAAATTAGAATTGTCAAAATTGTAACTTCTGTGTTTTATGATTATTAAGACTCGTAAAATTGTTCTTAAAGTTTCGGCTTTCTTGTTAAAAGGACTGACACTCTGGAAGAGAGAACTGAAATTGTGATTTTATGGGATTACAAACAAAAATTATTTCCTGACGGCAAAGTTATTTAATGAAAACCATGCAAACAGAAACATATCTGTTGTTTATGTAAAAGCGCTAATAGAAAAAAGTTCTAAAGTTGATCAGCAAATAATAAAAAACGGAATACGAATAATCGTCGTGTACCAGATGAAACTGAGCAGTTAGCAATTCTTGGGTAAATTTATCGAGATCCATGATTTCGTTGAGAAGATTATCCGGAAACGCCAAAATCAACTTGCCATAAGATATTGAAATTAAACAAAATGCTTCCTTATAAGATTCAACTTCACCAAGAGTTGGATGATGATGATTTCGAAAAAAGAGTCCAATTTTATGAAATAATGACTTATGATTGAGCAAAATAGAAATCTTTTGCAATGTAATTGCTTCAATGATGAATGTTGCTTTTAGTTAAGTGGTCTTGTGTATAGACACAACTGTTGGTATTGGAACGACGTAAATACCCACATTGTCCGAGAATGCCACACACAATATCCCCTAAAAAATAATGTATGGGCTAGAATTCTTAATTACCTGTTGTATGTTGGAGTTTCAAAGCTAAAGACCAATCCACTACCGGTTGACTAAGGAACTCTATCCCATCACCTTACGGATGATGTGCCCAGTGCCAATGAGTGCAATCTTTTGTACCTCTCTGATCGATGGTTGTCCTGGGATTTAGTTTAGATATTCCCTAACACATTATCTAATTATTTTAAGTGATCCTATGACGACCGGTACAATTTTGGCATTTATATTCCACTTTCGTTGAATTTATATGTCCAGATTCTTGTATTGGATGAGCTTTTCTACCTGAATCAGGGTCACATCTGAGTCGTGGAAATGGTGATATCTATCAGCATGCATGTCGTATGATTTTTGCCATGTATCACTAGGTCAGGGCGGAAGTTTACTGCAATTGTATTATCTGCAATAATAGGTAAATCCCATAGAATCATAAATAATATTATTTTCTACAGTTCTTTCTGGTATATGCTCGTAATACCTATCTATTGTTGGTAGACTGTCTTACACAGTGTATATAGCTGGCAATTAGATCACCCCTCTTTGTATATTCGGGAGGCATAGCCTGCACCTGCTATCAGCAGACTCTGAGTCTAGCCTTTCGTCTAGCACTCTGCAAGCCGATCATGGATGTTTCTTTATCGATAACAGGCTGCTCGAGTTCTCCATGCATCGATTTACTTTTTAATATTCCTACCTTGCTTTTTTCTAGACTGTTCTTTAATTGTTTTTTAATATTGTCAGTTGGTATTCCTTGATGTATGTATTTTTTTACGTACTTCTTTTTATTGTTTTCATGATTTTTTATATCCATTTTGGGAAGGTGAATGCCACCCATCGTTAGAAGCATTATTATCTTCCTGTCTATCTACCACTATTCCAAAGCTATATATGATAAAACAGGGACCACCTAAGTATTCATTGCATTAATCTTATTTTTAGCATCGTGTCATCGTTTAAAAGAATGTTTTCAGCTTTTGATAGCTTGTCTTTTTTGAATGTAACAGTAGCGCACTTATCGAGCCAAAATTAAGACATATTTTTGTTCTCCACTTTTATATGGATTCCTCAATAAATGTTATTAATATTAGTGAAAAGGAAAAATTGGGAAAATAAGTCCTTATTTCTCACAATCTAAGTTTTATTAATAGAACTACCGGTTTTGTGGCTACTTAGGCCACATCCAAGAAGTAATAGAGATCATCAAAAATTCATTTTTGAATTTATAAACTGCTAGAAGTTTGCTTAAATCAAAACCTGTTTCCTTTAATAATAATATTTAATGCCAAAAAAGTAGCCTCTCTATGGATTCTCCATTGTCTCCGATAATGACAAATATTTTTAAAGATAATTTTTAAAAACACCACATTTTGAACAATAATGAATTTTCTAGATTCATCAAATTCTATTATAGGTATGTTGATGATATCATTATTTTGTGGACTGATACCTTAGATAAATTAAATTAATTTTTAAATTTTATCAATAATTTACATAACACAATAAAATTCACTTTAGAAATGGAATCAGAAACACCCTTTAACACTAATAATAAATTTGACTTCAATAAATATAGGAAACCAACCTATACAGATATTGATATCAACAACACATCATTACATCCAATTACACATAAAGGAGCCAGTTTTAACAGTTGTATTGAAAGATTAATTAATATTCCACTGTCGCGTAATAATTTTAATACCGAATTTAACACTTTTAAAATCCTAGCATCTTGTCAAGCTTTTGAATAAAAAATGATTGACCCAATTTTACAAAAGAAGTTAAATAAGAAAAACAAAAATGAATGCTACATTATTAATTATATCCACCCAAATGACTTAGATGCTCATAAATACATTTCACTCACGTTCATAGGTATTATTTCTTACAAAATAGTAAATATCCTTTAGCCTTATTTTAAAATATCCTTTAGACCATCTAATTCTTTAGTCAAAGTATTAGTCAATAATAAAGGTAAACTAAATCTACTAGAACAAGCAGAAATTTATAAAATCAACTGTAATTGTGGTGCGATGTACTTTTAGAAATTTCACAAACCATCTAATTGTTTAAATGCACAAGTACAGTTTGAAACAACATCCACGTTCTTTAGTTTAATTTAGCTTTCCCATTCAAAATTACTATTTTCTACCTTTTTATATTGTCACTCAATATTGTTGCTACTGGATTCACCAATATATCCTGTTATTGTAATTTTTCAATTTAATTTCCTCAATTCAAAATAATTACTAATTTTATAAAAATTGGTTTATCCTCTTCAAGCTTACAGGTTCTTTTACTATAAATACTAAAATAAATTTGGTTTATGCTTTACTCATTCTTCTCATTAGCTTATAAAAATTGTCGTTTTTCAGTAAGATAATTGATTAATTTGCTCAGTAAACATAAATATAAACAATTATTTTTTCTCCTAAGCAAATTACTATTATTAGCCAACAGTCTTTCAAAATCAGAAAATTGAACGGAATTTAAAAATTAATTTATTATGTTGAGTTTTCCATTAGATATGTTTATAGATTTTTATCTGGCCTAACCTTATAAAAATCTTATACATTTTAATTTGTCAGCATTTTTTGGAAATTTTCTTATACTTTTTTTAGTACCTCTCACAACAACAGGAACTCAGGACTATAAGTATATTAAAGAGCACTCCCTCTATTTGTAATATTGAGTCTCCGTATATAAATTAATTCGCTACTATATAAAGTGCAGCAGTAGTTTGTTTGAGAGCTTATTCCAATTCTGGTTAGTTTATATTCCCTAATATGCTGAATAGACGTTGACAGGTTTATCGTGAAATAGATATTATCACTATGACCCCTTTGAATTAATTTACCGGTTTAAGTCTTAACGGCTCTTACTTCAGTACCTGTCAAATATATATAGAATTATAAAACAATACCTCTCTCAAACCTAACAAAGAGAGCTTTACTGAAACAATAAGGGCATTCTAGAATTTAGGTCCTCAAAATAAATTTGTGAAAAATGTAACTATCGAATTCAGATTCTTTAAAAAAAGATGATTCGAGAATTTGTTATATTTATAATAATTTTTAGATAATTGTGAAGAATATTAAAAGGAAGTAAATTATTTTATAAAATACTCCTTCTTACGGTTAGTTTCTATCTTAAATCATATTGCATGATAACAAGTTTTTAGTTGTTCGGATAATACGCAATTATTTGCATATAGGCAGGTTGATACAATTAATGAATCTCTTCAGATTGTAGATTTGCAAAAGTATCTTTCTTGCAGATCTAGGTCTTTAAATTCGTTTATATATAAAGTTACTAACTTGAGTCTTCGCTAATGACTCCATTTTGATTCCGAAGTTTTATTACATTTTAATTTGTAAATTCTTCTGATGTCTTCACCATATTGAAACGTTTTTGGGAACAACTGGAATAACTTTTTTGTTTTATGTCTTTTTCATTATTTTTTCTTTTATTCTTTTATTTAGTTGTCTGTCGATGATCTTGACAACACTTAAAATTCTTAATGCAATCTACTTTAATTCTTGGTTTGAACTATTGCTGAATTGTAATTGAACATATACGTTGATATTTACTTTATCGTTTTACTATGAAAGCTATAAATTTATATATATATATATATATATATATATATATATATATCACCCCATCATTGCTGAGTTTCGCAGCAGTAATGAAAATGTGTTTGAAGTTTAATTTAATTTGTTTATTTTTATCATATGTTCATTTAATATGTGTTTTTCTTAATACTTCATACTTTATGTAATTTTGTTATTTTACGACTTTAATTTTCACATATGCTTTAATTTATTAGCATTTTATAATTTTAATATTGGTAAGTGAATAAGTTTACTGCTACTTATTAACACTGTATTTATGTTTATCTCATTGTTGTAGACCTGATGATGGCAAATTGCCGAAACTAGTCGTCTCAGTTGATGTTACTCTGAATGTATTAAAATTGAATATTGTAAAGATTTTGTGTTTTATATTTCCAATTCCTACTACCACATTTGAGAAAATGAATAGTTTAGTTCAACCTAAATGGTTATATGAAGGACACATTTCCCAAGAAACATACGTTATTTGCAGTTTATAAAGATTGCCAAAAGTTTTATTTACGTTTAACTCAATGTTAGAGTTTCGTTTTTGGAAAAAACTACTTTTTTCTACTCTTCTTAAATCATTGGTTAGTTTACACGAAGTCTGGACAAAAAATTGTTTTAGACGACTCTTTACCTATCATCTTACCCGTTTTATAGTTTATAGCATAACAGTATCACTTATTTGCTTTTTTAAATATTTTCCTGAATATTTGTATGAAGCATAATAATTGGAATACATTCATTATAAATGTAAAAGATAAAATATATTTATCTTAAAATCGTGGAATATTAAGATAAGGATATTTTAACATTTATTTGTATAAAGTTTTATCTTCTATATTTTCCTTTCTTCTATATTTTTCCTTTTAGTTGTTTTAGTAGAACTTCTAGTCTCTAGCATTTATTGCTTTTTTCTTCAATGTTCCTATTCCAATTTAGCTATATATACGGGGTGTCCTCGAAAATAATGCGTTCCTTAAAGATACGTGTAGAATGCACCATTAACAAAAATTAAGGTGCGGATCGCCGCTACCTAATATAATTTTGATAAAAAAATGTTATTTTTAATTTTTGAGAAAACGGTGGCTTACTATTTTTGACTTTTTTGTACTCTTTTAGGATGATATTTGGTGAGCTATAGGCTCCTTAATTCTTCTGTTTATAAAGACTGTTAGATCTCTCTTTTATTCGTTTTACAATTTGCAATGCAATTTAATGGATAACCATTTGTTTCTTAATTTGCAATGCATTAGCCATTATAGTGTCCCAAACATTTCAGGAGATTGATCACGTGCCACTCCCTTACAAAACTTATCTGGAATCACTCTGTGCGAATTAACTTTTAAAATAATTATAGACCGTTTTTAAAAACAAAATTTATTTTTATTTCTCTTCTATAAGATACAAAACTTGACAAACACAACTATTTTATATTGATACAAAATTCTGACTGCCGCTCGCCGGCTAATTGTGTATTAAAAGAAACATAGGATCGGGTAAACTATTGACACAGCAGTTTTAATACGATGTCATCGGATAGTGGTGACATAATTCCTCCCCATGTAGATTCAACTCACGAGGGTAATTGAGGGAGTTGAACAAGGGGTGAAGCGAGCGTTGGTTGTTGCGCGTCTTGACGGTGGTGGTATCGCTTATAGACGATCATGGCCACTCCTAATATTGCTAAGATGTTCACGATTATGATCCAGATGCTTGAAATGTGAGGTATAATAGTTGTCTTCAGCAAGGGATGCTCTTCCGCGACATTGTCGAGAAGTTCCTGATAATGGTCTAAGCTTACATCTTCCAAGGATACGGTAGGATTTCATTTCGCTAATTGTTCGTTTGTAAACTGGATGTCTGGGAAAAGTATTGGTTGACTGTGAGTGACTGATTTTTTATTGGAAATTACTTCCTTGGTAGATTTGATTTAGCACCCAATTGGAATGTTGATCAAAAATGTACTTCTCAATATTTTTACTTCTTGTTGGTCGATTGTTGCTGATTTTCAGGGGTTCACTGCTGGGGAACATTCCTAGCCAAAGGTTTGTATTATAAAGTTGGTTGAATTTGGGCCTTGATAATGTAAAATGAATTTGTTTACATTAGGAAGAATTGTCCAAAATCAGTAGTTAATAAGGTAGGTGAGACCATCTATTTCTTGTAATAGCTCTTTATGACAAACAAAATTTTGTTGTGGAATTTCTGTGCAAATGTTGTTTCGAAAACCATAGTGCAATTGACCCTTCAGTAAAAATTTATTTCGCGGAATGATACCCTTGAACTGACTCTTGTAAGGGACGGGGGATGAAGAAAGATTATATATATATATAAATGTTCAGGATAAATTATGGGAGGATTAAAAATGTAAGTTACTTTATTTTTATAAATATAGCATTCGATATTTATTATTGTTTCATAAAAATAGATACTTTCAGTGGTAACGGTAAACGGGAGTTTACTTTAAATTTTTTAATGAATTTGAAAATCGAACCTAGGGCAACGACTAGCCCTCTTTTAGTTCGTTGTGGTTGAGGCAACAGATTTCTTAATTTTAAATGTACTTTTTCTTGTATGGATTCTAATATTTTTAAATTGATATATCCCAGGAATAACTACTTGTCCCTAGATCAGTTAATATATTTTTGGATTTGATATTTAGCTTATCGACTTCTAACATTATCGGGTTTAGGTCATAGAAATATTTTATTTTATACTTTGGCCATGCCTAGCTTAAAGGGAGTTAATCCTTAATTATTGCCAAGAATTTTGAAGGAGACTTGTTCCCGCAGTCCTAGCGTAATAGGGAACTTGGAAAATTAATATTTATTTATTCTTTTATTTTTTCCAATTCGTATGTCTTTTTCGCGGTGTTTTAAGATTGTCTTTATGATTTTTTTTCTTGTGAGCTCGTACTAACTATTTTCCCGCTTTCATTTATATTAGTTATTTCGGTATGTTTATTAAATTTGTTCGCGTTTTTTGCCTTAGAAAACTTTTTACATAGGTTTCGTCGCCTACTTTGAATACATTTGATGGGTATCTATTTTTTTTTATTTTTTCCTTTTGGTTGGCCAACGTTTCGTTAATTTTGGAATACATTTCTTTAATCAAATTTTTATGTTCGCTTACATAATTACTGGTTAGAATAACTTTAAATCGAACGGGTTTTCATTATTTAAGAGGCCCTTTATGATATCGATATGGTTTAGTTTAGCTGATGAATGTATAGTGAAATTATAAGCTAATAAGGCATATTTTATTTTATTATAAAGAGTATTCGACCGGAACAGAGACAGTGGGAAGTGGTCTTAGTCCTGCAAGAAAATTTGAACCTGCAATTGTTTTAAGTCAACCCTTTCGACCTTATCAGCAAAGGTCTTTCAATACATTTGAATAGTTAGTTCTTATGTCAATGTTGAAAGTTTTGCTTACACATTTTTTCGATGACTCACTTCCTCAATTTCATAATGAATATGATCCTGTTGAAAATCTATGCGGAAGAAATTGTAAAGTAACTCAATATATAATGGATGATACAAAATTTGTAAGTATAAATGAAAAAAATGTTTGTATCGATTTGACAAAAGACCAAGTTTATTATTTGAATTGATATAAATGAAAATTTGTTGTGCTACTACATTGAAGAATTAGAAAATGTGGATTTTATCAATTACTACTTTCAAATATTGAACGTAATCAAACCGTATTTTGAAGGCTAATGGTCTCAGAGAATTTATTTGAAGAATTTTTGTATTTTACGATAAAACTTTATACATTAAGTTTCTGGAAACACCTCAGGAAGTACGTAATTGTGGGCGAATAACAGATTAATTTCCAGAGCTTCCACCCGGTATTACGTCAGCGTTTAGATTTACAGATGATTACATTTACTTTTTCAAACAAGATACTTACTATAAATTTAGTGAATATACACGAAAAGTTGTTGCAGCAGGTTAATTTAATTGGAATCTCTTTGGTATTCACTGTCCTGCAGACAGCTTAAAAGAACAATTGAAAACTTTACTGTCAAAAATAATATCTTTTTATGAATAAAAAATACTTATTAAGAAATACGTTTTTTATTAAACAGTATTTATAAAGTATTATATTTCATATCTTCTTCTTCTTCTTCTTCTTCTTCTTCTTCTTCTTCTTCTTCTTCTTCTTCTACTATTTGAATGTCATCATCATTATTATCATCATCATCATATTCATCATCATGATCACCGAGAAGATATGAGGGTAAATATCTCTTTATTCTGAATAGATACTCTCCAAACTCTAACTTTTTAAGTATATTTACCAAGCAGCATATACAAATAATTCCATCTACGTAATCGTTCATCGCTTGAGATCCTTTACCATGTCGAGCAGCTAATATTTGGCACTCCTCTTTTGTATATATATATATACATGAAGAAAAGGAGGAGATTTAAAATGACCTTGACCAATATTTTTGATTTAGTAGCTCGCTACAATGTTTAATAAGAAAATTAAAATTTTAAGTGACATAATTGTTGTACCAACTAAAAAACCAAAAAAGCATTACCTGCTTTACTTCCATTACCAAAAAAGAAGAGGTAAGCTCTCATATGTTTTTTAACATAAAATAAACTTGATGCTTTTTTTAGGTGGATTTATCGTTCAGTCCTAAACTAAATTCACGTCAATTGGATGACATTAAAACAAAATTGGATACCGCATGGATCTTTTTTAAATGCTCCAAACCAAGATTTGACAAACTGTTAGAGGATTTGGAAATTTGCAATAATAATCTGAATGAAATAAAAAATAAACTTATAATTTACAAATTTTACAAAAGAATTTATTATTAAAAAAAACTAGGATACATAATGAAATAATTTCAATGAATAATTCTGTATAATTAAAATAAACTGCATGCTCAAGGTTATTTCTAAAAAAAAAGAACCTCTTGATTTTGTTGGTGGTTTTCGGTATCGGATAATTTTTTACTGCTTTCGGGATTTGGTCGAACTCCATTGGGGGTTACGATTTGGCCGAGATAGGCCAGTACTTTTCTAAGGAATTCTGATTTTTCTAATTGTATTTTAAAGTTTGAATCTCTAGATCTCTGGAATACCGATTTAAAATTTTCTAAATGTTCTTGGAGTGATATCGAAAAAAATATTATATCGTCTAAATAAACTGAACATTTTTCGTTCCAAATTCCCCTAAGAATGTTATCCATTAGTATTTGAAATGTTACCGGAGCATTTTTAATCCAAACGGCATTCTTAGAATCACATAATGCCCATTTCCACTGTTTTTCGATATCACTCTCATTCATTTCAATTTTATGAAAACCACTCGCTAAATCTAAGATTGTATAGTACTGACATTTGCCTAACTTATTTAAGAGGTCAGTAGTATTGGGTAGTGGATATTTATCGACAATTGTCTTTTCATTAAGCTCACGATAATCCATGACAACCATCCATTTCTGACCACGTTTGGGCACTACCCAAATAGGGCTTGACCAGGTGCTGTTACTTGTTCGAATAATATTTTCGTCTAGCATTTTTTAGTTTGATTATTAACCTCTTGCCTATGGATAAATGGATACTTATACGATTTAGTATAGTATATATAGTATATACCTCATCGGTAGTTCTAATGCTATGCTTTATATATTAATAAAACTTAATGGTATGTTTCCTGATGAAATATATTAGAATATTCATTACATAATATCAGAATTAAATTATTTTCCTCACTATTTAATGATCAATGCGGATCTGCCTAAAATCTAGTTTAATTTTAGTAGAGTCATCAAAATTATTTACGTTATTTACGTGAATAGATTCCTGTACTTAAAGTAAATTTATTATTAGTATTAACATATCGCGTACAATTGGTGTCCTGAACAGTTTAAAGTTGGTAAAATACGCATTTGATCGTTACCTCGTATAATATAAATGGTACTACTCAAATATGTTTTTAGAAAAAGAAGAATATTGCTTAATAATCATTGATTGTCAGGTTTATGACATAAAATTTATTTACCTTTTTAAAAACGATCTGTCAAACTTCTATCTGTCTTGGAAAATGGTATATCAGATACCGAAACCTAGGTAGAATACATATTAAAACGCTTTGAAAGACTATGGAAATTCAAGATAAGTATTATTTACCTTTCCATATGTATTATGAATACTTTCCATAAAGTAAAAGTTGAAACAATTAATTTAATTCTAATTGTTTTTGAAAGTTTTTACTTTCCGTGTTCTATAGTAAAACCTACAAGTTGACATAGATTAGAAATTCAAATAAAACCGAAGAACTTTCTCTTGGAAATGCTCTTTGATTTTTGCATTAGATCTACTTCCTATATCCCACAAATAGATTTGATACATCCAGATTGCCTTTATAATTGTTTAGAAGAGTCGAATTTTATCAATTAGTTATTATGAATATTTTGTCTTATTATACCACTAATACCAAATATTTCTACTTGTAAGCGACAGAACATTCTTGAGAAGTCCCATTTGATGAAAGTAATAGATTATGTAAAGATGTGAAGTACTTCCCTAGTATCTCATATCCAACAAACTAAATTTAATATTACAAAAATAAAATCATTACAATCATTTGCGCAAACATTCTGTATAAAATACAATTCTGACCAAATTGGTTTCACAAAACGGGACACTTTATGACTTTGACCAAAAAAAAACATAAACCAATGACTTTATTAGTAACTTATTAATAATTTGAAATTTATTTACTTTACTCTGAATATTAATTTAAATTAGTTGTGTGAACAACAAAGAAACTTTTCAATAAGCTCACGTAAGTAATTAATACAACATACAAAGGATAAATTGGAAAATCATTTTGTAACTAAGTACTAATTTACTTCATGGCTGATATTTAATTAAACTTTTTTAACTGATATATTTATGTCTTGAGGATTTCAGGTATAGTATTCGAATATGAGGTCAAACATAACGTTCAAAGGCCGAGAGGTATTAAAAGACCTCACTCTCTCAGTAGTAGTATTGAACTGGGAATTTCATGTCTACTAACTAGGCGTGTTTAAGTCCGTTTGTCAAATAGCCGAATCTTAGAAACTAATAATTTAATTTATTTGAAAATCACATTTTTAATTTACAATTGTATTAAGCATAAACTTATCGCCTACTGGGTTTCGTGGCCTGGCGATTTATATCGTTTGTTTCTTTATTTAGATAATATTTATTTAATATTAAATTACTCGTTTATATCGCCTAGCAGCTTAAATAATTTAAATGCATTTAATAAAATTCCAATTATTGTTAATTGCATAATTTGATATTATTAATAAATAAGAAAAGATTTGATTAAACCCGACTTATTACACCTAGGAATTGTGTGTAGTCTATCAACTTATTTGGTTTCTAAGTGAGATTGAAATAATTAATCTTAATTGACAAATGACATTTTAGAATTTATAATTGATTTCTAATAAATATCTATCTTCAAAACTTATTTACGAATAAACTAATTCAATGAAAGGATGAAAATAATTTTATTATAAAATTAAATAATCAGAATTTTAATAACGATCAGATGTAAACAAATTAATATCGATAAATTCGAACATTGTGTTGTGAATCCAAAAATTACATAGTATTTGTTATATTGACTTATCCAACAATGAGTTAAATGAAAGCCAATGAAATAACGTAAGCATTATTGTTATCATGTAACAGTAAGTGAATTAGTGTTAATTTTGTGTAGATCGTACGAACTACTTTTTTTTATATTATTGCTATATCTAATATAAAACAATTTGAACGTTGTATATAATCAATAAGTTTATATTCAAATAAAATTAAATGGATTTTTAATATTATTCAACGATAATAATAAATATTCAATGTTCAAATTTGTTAAAATAATTAATACTAAGAAAAATGATATCAGAATGTCTAATATTATTTGACGAAATATTAAAATAAAATCATAACATTTTTTATTGTATATTTTTTTATGTACATAAATACCGTTTATTCATGTGAATGGGATCTCACTGAAGTCATACATATCATGTGTCTTTAAGAATGTCTAGATGGGTTTTCGATACCACTCCTTGGGATAAACTGGATAATTGACAGGATAATTTTTTTCTGTGGCATGACAGGGGTACTTTCTTGGATTATGGGATAAATACAAAGCAAAGATGAGGTTTTTATGCATTATACCATTCATAGCGACACATAACTATTTTTATATAATTTCTTAAGTCCAAATTCCAAATGTGAAGTTATGTTTGTGTTTATGTTATTTAATTTTTTATTCTGATTTTATATGAATGACTTCAAAATGGTTGGTGTGTTAGTCTTATCAAATCATATGTTAAGTCCAACTATAGTAAAACAATGGCCTCAATTTCTCAAAAAACTGTATATAAGGCGAATCAAAACTATCTCGTTTTTCCTTATGTTTAATAATGCCTCAAATACACTTTAGTTTTACATAAAAATCACTATTTGTAGAAAAAATATTTAATTTAAATTGAATGTCAGCGAAGAAACACTTTTGAATATTTTCACTATTATAGCGTTTTTAGTAAAATGTTTACCTGAATATTATTTTTTAGCACTTATGCTTCATATTAAGAGAAAAACTAAAAACATTTGCCTTCTTATAGAACATATAGTCCATATAGACCTACAAACACAGGGACTATGAAACCGTCTCCTTTCTTCCGATTTGATTACAAGAAACAAAATGAGAAACGAATATAATTTCAACAAAACTGCTTTGGCAACATAGCTTTGCAGTGGGTTAAATTTATGGAGAAATGGTGATCTCAAAATGAAAACAAATATTGGTCTTAAAAAAACTTTTCCATTAAAGTTTCCCGTAACATGTAAATATATATTGCAATTTAAGAATAACAAACAAAAATTAAATTTATTAAAATAAAAATTTCGATAATATATACCAACCTAATTGTATACTTAAAAATGTTAAATTGGCACTAGACATAACCAAATTAGAAGTAAACATTTGAAGCGGCATTAATTAAAACTACATATTAAGTAGTTTACAATTTCGGCAAACTGTACTGAATAAATAGTAATTCATATTTTCCTGATTTGATCATTTTATCATTTGATCATTTTGAGAATCTCAAAAGTTCTAGAGATACCTTAATTCTCAATAGAATTATTAATTATTATAGAAATGTTATACGAAACTTTATATCAATTAAGGCGTTTTGAATGTACTTCGTGCTTTGTTCGTATTCGGTTTATTTTTATTATTATATATATTATTATTATAAAAGTTTTACATCGGCAATGAAATTGAAAAAATATTTATTTCACACAGTAAAGAATGTCATCGATACGTATTGTAAAAATAAAACAAAACTGCAAAACTAGAAACTGTTATAAATGCCAAAAAAAGTAAATAAAAATTTTAAGAGTACACATAAGCGATATATAAAATTTTGCGAATCTTCTGGTAACTTTGGGATCAGACTTTTTTCGAACCTTGACTCAAAAATATTACTTTTCATATCGTCATGGTAGTTTAAAGAAGCGTTTAATATTTTTGGCAGATTAATAACGCATCGTCGATGCATCCATTTTCTCTACCGCAGTACAAAATTATTATTATTTTTCCTTTAATACATGGTACTGTAGTTGATTATTTTTTATTATTATTTTCACGGTATCATGGGTATCGAACCAAGTCTTTTTGAAATATACAATATTTTCAGAGCATCGTTCCACCCGTTCGCTATGACTGTCCTCTCATATATGTTCAAAAATGTAGAATCGTTTCCCATGCAAGGGTTGAACGTTGAGGGTGGAATGAACTGAGGAGTCGCCGGTTTAGTTTTGTTGGCCAACGCGTCTGCTAGCGTTGTACTGGCCATAATTTTGAGTTGAGACTGTTGGCTCACTTCCAAGGGTTGGTCCTCTTCCTGACTTTCCGCCACGAAACTTTCTGCACCCTCTGACTGCTCCCTGTCGGTCTTCGCAGATGACGTGAACGGATTTTGTTCCCCTCGCTCGATCACACTGCTACGTCCCTTTAGTTGAAACACTAGCTTAAACTACTCATCCAACTTGGCCTTATCTCCCCTCGAAAACGGTTTATTCGGCATTGACCCAAATTCCTCACAATCTCTTTGTCCACATAACCAAATAATATTTATGATATCTTAAACACTCTAATAACGCTTATCACTATTTTTCTATAAACCAAATTCCCAAATCTCCCTAATCAGAGGGCATAATGGGATCTAAAAATGCATTTTCCCTTAAGTGTGTGGGTAATTGTCAATGACTAGAAGCTATTTAATTTCCACAACCGTTAGATTTTAGATTATTTTTATTTTATAGTAACTTTCACTTTCGACTAGAATTGTTTGTATGTTAATTATATAATTTTATGTACTCTTTAGAACAATAATAAATAATTAAGTATGTTACTGTAGCTTGATATTGACCTTGACCATAGACTTGAATCAGCACTTACACAACAATTGAACCATTGATTATCAATAATAAAACAGAACTAAATCAGCTTATATTGAACAACAAATTAATGTCTAAAGAAATATTCTTAGCCTAACCTGGATTCTTTATTTCTGACTGCCAAAAAATCTAATCTTACACTACGTTAATACTAATAAAATGGTAGCCAGAGTACCAAATGAGTTAAAAAGGTCGTTATATATGCTTTGAATATTGGCGCATGATAATTACAATTTTCTACGCTATAGCGACATTATATAATTTGCAAATTTTAGCATCCTGCCAAAAATAAAAACTATAATTGAATGTTTACATTAAACTAATCTTTCACTCATAATACTAAATTTTACATCAACCTGCGACATTAAATTGTAACCACCAAATTTAAATTAGCAAAAAACAAGAGTACTAAAACTGTAAGGGTGTTATGAAGAACATTCCTTAAGATTCAAACGACGGCACCTCCAATATGTTACGTATTGGGTCTTTTTCTTGAATAATAAATTATAAATAATCCTAACTATTAGCCAAAAGAGGGTTAACCTGATACGAACTCTTGGTTAATGGAAATCAAACGCTCAAAAACCAAAAAACACAAAATATTTATATTTGTTCAAACACAAATTATAAAGGAAATATGATTAATACAACTAACAATTACAATCTTTCAAGGGACTGCGTACAGCTCTTAGGCGAAGGGGTTGGCACAAACTCTACTGCTCACTCGAGCCCCCGAACAACGACTGCCTCTTAACTTATTGGTTTCTAATCAAGAAGACCGTCAAACAGCCTGTGGAGTTTTTCTTTCGTGATAGTTAGGAAGAAAAATGGGAAAGATCGGTTTTGTATTGATTTCCGTAAAGTAAATGAGGTTACCATGAAGGACGCTTATCCGGGATAAACTGAGGAAAGCTAGGTATATTTAGAACTTAGATCTCAAGAGTGGCTATTGGCAAATTCCGTTATCTAAGACCAGCAAACCAATCACTTATTTTACTGTGCCCGGCAGAGGTTTGTTTCAATTCCGGGTGTTGCCATTTGGACTACATTCGGCCCCAGCCACCTTCCAACGGCTAGTAGATCGCATCATTGATCCAGAACTGGAGAACTATGCATTTGCCTATTTGGATGATATCATTGTCCTTGGAGAAACTTTTGTAGATCACCTGCGAAACCTTGCCGAGGCTTAGAAACGCCAAGCTCCGTCTCAACCCCGAAAAAAATACCTAGAACATTGGCGAAGGTATCACTACCGATTTCGAAAATGTGAAGGCTATCTTTGAATTTACCGCCCCAACGAATATCCGACAACTTCGCAGATTTCTGGGAATGGCCTCCTGGTATAGAAGATTTGTTCCATCCTTCTCGCAAGTCGTATAATAGCTTACCAAGCTGTTGAGGAAATCGCGTCGCTGGGAGTGGACGCCAGAACAAGAGGATGCTTTCCAGGAATTGAAGACTCGTCTTTCCGAAGCTACTGTACTCAGCTGCCCAGATTTCTCACTATCCTTTACGTTACAGACCGATGCCTCTGAATTCGAATTGGGGATAGCTTTAACTCAAAAGAAAGAATGGGTTGACCACATTATAGCCAGAAGAATCAGTTTGTCTTATAGGAAATGTAACCTAATAAAACATAAGGAACATAAACAAATAAAAATTAATTGAAAGACAATGGAACTAAAATTAAGAAAGATTAAGATTAGTAAAAATATAAGGTTCTTGGGTTAACTGTTATTCGTTAAGACAACGGGAATCGCTAGAAAAGCAAGCAATATGGATCGGAACCCAAGAACCTTATATTTTTACTAACCTTAATCTTTCTTAATTTTACTTCAATTAATTAAGTCACTAGGCCTGTTTCTTATTAGCCCATGGTTGAAGTCATTTCTGTTCAATTCTTGTTTTCTTCCTTCCTTTTTCAGTATTTTAACCCCTATTATTTGTCCTTTTGTCAGGTTTTACTTTACTAGATTTGTCATCTTCTTATTTATTTGTGGTAAGTTTTGATTCTTTATTATTATTTGTACACTTTCTTTTTTAGGCCTGATGATGACGTTAAGTCGAAAGTAGTCAGTCAAGTTTAATAAATAATTTTTTGAGTTTCTTTCGATTTCATCCTATGTACCACATTTGAGTTCCATGGATAACCTGTTATATAAATATATTTTAATTTTTCCATTTATATAAAATAGTATAACTTCAACACCCATCATATCCATTAGTAGCTTTAATCCAAGTTTTAAAAGTTTGTCACAGTATTTGAAAATTTCTGTACATTTATTTCTTCCTTCAGAGCCTTAGGTTAAACATATATTTAAAATTGGAACTGAGTTCAATATAACATAGGGTATAAACAAACGACTAATACCTTCTCTAATTTATTCCATAAATAAGTATTACTTTTATGTATATATATATATATATATAAAATTCTTTTAACTTTACCAATATTGCAGGAACTGAAATTTTCCAATTTTCTGGAAACTGTTCCTTTAGCGGAAACTAAGTCAGATCTAGTACTAGATAAGGTACAGTTAATACAACCGACAGCTTACCTGTATGGAAATTCTTTAGAAAATTTAAGAGATAGCTGTATTTTTTTTCCCTAAATATGTAACATTTTCATCTTTTCCTTCTTTAATAGATTCTTTGAATATCAAAGTACCTACAGAATGACAAGAACAACATTCACCAATAGTGCTTAAGAAGGAAAATCTCCGTCAATGCTGATAAAAGTTAAGCCATATTCTTCAAGAAATGGATTCCCTGCCCAGAGGACGAGGTAGAAATAGAAGGGTTAAACATAGGATGGTCCGAGAAACCTAAGTACCAAAGTGTAACAGCGCACCAGAACCCGGCTTTCATACAACACATAGAGACTGTGGTAGACAAAGTGAAACAAGCAAGAGCCTGAATAAATTACCTTATAGGAAGTACAAGCAATCTAATCCTGAAGATGGAAAAACTGGTGGTGAAGAGAGAGGACTAGCAAACAGTAAAAAAATTATTGACGGAGGACATAGATCAGGATATGTAACATAGATCAGGATATGTATCAGTAAGGAACCAAAGAAGAAAAACAAGAAATAGAACAGCTAATACACGACAAGCCAATACGTATGAGAAATCAAGACACAACATGAAGTTCATGCAGAAGAAAAAAGATATGAGGGAGAAAAGCGTTACCTAGAAAAAAACTAAACCCCTGTAAACTCCTACTCTCAACCCAACGAGTATAAATACCATAGTGAAAGATAGATGACTGAATGAGGACTGATCAGAAGTAACCCGCGTTGGTGGATTAGTTTCCAATAGTACTGTAAAAAAGGAAAGACGTCGAAACCGGGAATCTCGGACCATTGTAAATGCGAACGTGCATGCTGAAGATCTGTTTAAAGTGTTTTCAAGTCTGTTAGGTTTGTGACACTGTTATTCTACATCTTTCTCTTTACTACTCAAAAGAAAAGGTACGGAATAATATAGATCAGTTTTACTACTAGAATAGTGGGCAAAGATGTTGATCATTTTAATAACTTTTGCTGAATTTTCATATTTTGTCTACTAACCTTACGATGTCTGTATATAAAAAAACTTACTGCTTTTTCTGCAAAATATAATCGAGTTATGAGTCCCGATACTCTCTTTTCTATTGTGCCAAATATATTTTGACGTTAAACATATTTATTGAAGAATCGTGACCTAAAAATTAGACCGTTTATATAAGTATTCTTAAAACTACTGTAACCTAACCTAAACTAGTAATCCCAAAATTGGACCCCTATCACATTTTAATAAATCAAAAACTTCCTCAATACCATCCAAAACTATTTTAAGCTTAACTTCAGCCATTCGCACTTGTTCTTCATCTTCATTGGCCTAAAAATAGTAAATGGTGTATAGGGTATTTACATATTTTGAATCTAATTTAAATTTTTCAGAAGACATTTTCTTCTAACTGGCGATAATGATTTTCAGATTGTTTCTAAAATGATATAATCCACACATTATATAAATAGAGTTGTAAGTTTGACACAATAGCCTCTAAAGTTATAGAAGAAATGCTTATAGTTTTGTATTGTGTATTATTTTGTATCTTTTAAAGATCAAAGAATTATTTTTCATTTCTATCTTATGCACTGTCGCTTTTATATGAAACACTAGAGATTATCACACTATCAAATTTATTATTACATGACTGCATCTGACAAAAAAGATGCAAATAAAAAGAATATTTATTTATCTTTTGTTGACATACAGTCTCATCTAAGCATTGGAGCCGAGCTACTCTTTTTGACCATCAACTTAATTGACCCTAATTGCGAAAGTATCTGAAGAAAATTAAATATAAAAAAAAGTGGTTTAGTACTTTATGGGTAACCTACATGTTTCGTTGCCGTTTCTAATTCAGATTTTAGAAATTCCAGATTTTTTCGTGTTCCTTTGCTTTAAGTCGAGTTATCTCTATTTGTTCGTCTGTAAAAAAAATCAATTAAAAATAAACCACAAATATGTTCGTTTATTCAGTAATAAAAATGTGCAATAATACTTTCAATAAAAGTGTTTTCGAATTTGGCAAACTTTAAATTGGTAGGGTCAGATCTGCTAACAATTTATTTTTAATATTTTAACAATACTAAAATTAGCAGAACGTGGAACAATGTTAAGAAACAAATTTCCAACCAGGTTTTAGCTGTATTTCTGCTAACAATTCTTCTAATAGTTCAATTTCATGATTCAATTAATTTACGTAGTTGAAAAGAGGAAAATTTTCCTCTTCTTGTTTTAAACACAAAGACGCCATCTTGGAAACATCTTCCTCTTTACAGAATTTCTAAAAAAATAAAAAATAACAAATGTTTCGCGATTTTACAAATTTTTTATATACCTCTACCTGTTCCATAGTATCTTCTAATTGAATAAATTGATTCCGCAAGTTTTCAGTTTGGGTTTCCTTTTTCTTTCTTTCCTTTTCTTCCAAATCTTTTAGAATCCGTTTCTGAAAAACGCTATTATTAATATTTGCCTAAATTTCTTTATTTAAACTTGGCTACAAAATCTTTTGATAGCATTCTCCAGTCGGTCTTGTAAAATTTTGATACTTCTGCTTCCACTTTTTAATCGAGTTTCATAATACTGATCTGTTACTATTGTTTTCGGTGTCAATTTTCAGTTCCTAACTTATTTTATAGAATCATGAAGTGAAAATAATAAAATAGAGCTTTGTGACATTCTATTAAACCAAACTAGCGCATCTAGGCAACCTTTTTTAACATCTAATGGTTTATGTATCAAAACGATTACAACCAATCAGCTTTGTTTTCTCTCTTGTAGAGTACCTAGTTAATTATATTGCGAAAACCTTTTTTAATTCCTTAAATTGCACCGAGTTCGGTTATTATTACACTCAAGTAATAACAAGAAACTGCCAAAACAACTTGCTTTTATTTGAAACGATCTATTATCTGGCCAATGACGGAAAATATTTTAAAAAGATCTGGACATCAAAATAAGCAGTCCGGAAAATTAATCGGACACTTGAATTTTTATCAAATTCTGATAAATGGATCTAAAGAATTGTAAATTATCTTTATCATTAAGAATAAGTTAACTTAATTCGGTCTTACAGGGACCTGGGTTGGAGTCCCAGCGTGGACATGGGTGTTGTGTGAATGTGTGTATGTGTAAAATTTGTGTATTAAATATTATCACAGGGTGTCTGGCCGAAACAGACCGAATTTAAAAAAAAAACTTAGTCTTAACGTAGAAAAACCGCAATGATATGGGTAGGTATGAATATAGCACAAAATTATTTATTGTTGTTTGCGTTTTTTATGTGTATTTAATTTGTTCCTGTTGTTTTACTGAAAAATTGAAAAGAGCTCAAAAGAAGCTTTTCGAGCTGTTGTTCTACATAATGATGATCATAGTACTTGCTATATCGCAATTATCTTTGGTTTCTTCGAAGTCCAGTATGGAAAATAGTTCGGAATGTAGTCCTGTGAAACGTGTGTTGAGGATAACCAAAAACAAAAACTTCCAGAAGAAGAAAAAGAGCAATTAGGAAGAAGGTACATAAATTTTATTTGTTTATTTTAAAACAGAAAGTCCAACGTTAGCAAATATTATGAAATCCATAAAAGAAGATTCCCATTTGCCTGGCATAAAACAAACAAATCTTTGGCAAATCCTTAAAGAATGAAATTTTACGTGGTCAAAAAAAGATAGGAAATCTATGCTTATTGATAATGACGACATTATTTGCTGGAGAAGAAAATATCTTAGAACCATATTTCAGTATGGTCAGAAGAAAAGCAATTTTTTTTATTTAGATGAAACTTGGATAAATTAAGGACATACAGTATACAAAATATGAAAAGATAACAATATGCTAATCTCAAAAAAGCTTTTTTGGAAAGCTTATCCACAGGATTGAAAACTCCCTTAGGTAATGGGCGACGATTGTGATGCGTAAAAGGCTTGTTGAAAGGAGGCAGTCTAATATTTGCATCTAAAAAACCTGAAGATTATCATGAGGATATGAACGCTGACAATGCTATTTATCACTCAGATAAATTGAAAGAACTCCCACTATGTCGTGGAATAAAGCACAGATCATTGAGTGGTTAATAGGAACAACAATTCCTGCTGCTGCAGAATTGCTCAAAATTGAATTGCTCCAATTTGTTAAATTAAACAAACCTCCAGTACGGTACGTTATCGGTGAAACTGCAGCAGCAGATTAAATTATTTTACTGCCTCTTCCTCCCTCTCACTGTGAGCTCAACCCAATTGAACTGATATGGGCGCAAGTTAAAGGAGATGTTGACCGGAAAAATACTTATATTTATTATTTATTAAAAATAATTAATATTTTATAAATATTTAAGATATTTTAGTAATCCCTTAAACATCCCACAAGCACGGTACTGTTATGTATACTGGTCACTTAATCAGAAATTAGAAAAAGGTCTGGTATTGTTATTTGGCGGTTATACCAGGTAGCACCGTAAAACTAAAATAAATGTGATCAATGCTTTATGGTAGAAGCTATTCAAATACTACTACTCTCTCCTGATGGCGAAAATACTATAGAAAAATTACCAGTTACATTGCACGGTCTATCAATATTTATGTTTTGAACATTCTGTAATAATTAATGAAATAACTGATTCGTGAAATATCTTGTTTGAAGGCGTTTCTCGTTACCATACCATCATCCCCTTCAAAAATAATAAAACTGATTGGCCAAAACTTGGTAAAAACAGTCGAATACGTCTATGGCGAGGCTATATAAGCGAAGACACGAGCAAAAATCAGCGTTGCCATGTTGAATACTGCTGCTCCAGTAACCGGAGCAACATGACGAAGGTCTCCAAATGGACTCGCTGGCGGCATACGTCGTAAAGTGGAACAATACTCTTGATTAGCACCCAGGTGAGCGTTAAAGATACTTCTCTAATCATGATTTCTTAGTTATTCTTAATTATTTTATCATTTTTATAAATTTGACATCTTTACTGTCAGAGACATCATTATATTCCAAATTTACAAAATCATGATTACAGAAGTGTCTTTGACGCTCACGCGGGTACAAATCAAGATAATTTTTCCACTTAACGACGTGTGCCTATAGTTAGTCCATTCCGAGTCCTCTTTCCTGTTGCTCCTATTACTGGAATAGCAGTTTTCAAGATGACAACATGTTTGTGCCAAGAAATGGGACGCAGATACCTCTTACTCAAACGTACCTCTAATTTTGTGCCATGTGCTGCAGAGAATGAAAGTACTCCAGAAATAATCAGAAACAGAACAGATCATCCGCCTCATAATGAGACAGTTTCCGAAAAAAGGTAAGTGACAATAAAGAATCCCTTCCTAATTTACTTCATTTGGCAACATAGTATCGAACAATCGGGTAGAGTTGTGAAAATTTTGACAGTTTGAACTTGAGTGATTTAAAATTAATTTTATGTGATGAATTGATATTAGTAAATAAATGGCATAGATCTTATCACACCTGTGCCGAATATGTCTCGAACAGAGACAAAAAGATTTGTTACTCTTAGATAGTATTAAAATAAAAAATGATACGGTATCTTAAAATTGAAATAGTAAATTTTTCTGCATGGATATAGTTTAATCCATATCACTTTATTTCCAGATTGCAACGTTTATTGTAAGTGCTAGTAGATGTAATTCGTGTAATAGCAAATTACAAATATCGTTTAACTCCAAAAAAACTGTTCTAATTTGAATAACTTTAATAAGGGCGATGGCAAACCCTTTATAAATATTGGACATCATTCCTTGTGATTTAAATAATGATGTAAAATTAGATGTACAAAAAGTATGTCTACTTTGTTTAAAATATCACGGAATAAATGAATTAATTGCTCTTAAAAATATAATTGAACAATCTTCCTTGGAAAATATGATGGTGAAATGTCTTCCCGAAATAGTAAGTATCCAGAAATTTTCACATCTGTATTTGTCATTATTTTAAAGCAATATATATTTGAATCATCTTTAACAATAAAAATTAGTGCATTAATATTATACCTTAAAATGCGCAAAAAAGTATATTTTGTAGTTAGGGATTAAACGATTTAATGAAATAGTTTTTAAAAACAAAAGAGTCGCAGGGGTTCGCTAATCCAGAAAAACCACTCAAAGTTTTTTATACTTGCTAAAATATTACATTTAATTAGCACTAACAATAAATTTAAATTAACTTTATAAATAAAAAATAGTTTAAATGATATACATAAATTCATGTGAAAAAATTTAGGAGGAGGTTCTTCATTGAAAATTATGAGTGGATTTTCATATAAAATGTTTTTCTCAGCCCAATGTATAAAGAGACATCACCCACCAAAAGGCGGAATGAAGATTTAATTTTTTGTCTCAAGTCTGAGTTAATGTGGAAACTTTAAATTTCGGTGGATTACATAGACTTGTACGAGTTAATTATAGAATTAAATATATAAAAATATTCAGAATCCGTGTTGTATTAACTTTTTTATCTTTTTGTCTATAAAACTAATAGTTTTCGATCAAAAATACCAAATACAATAACATTGTTTATAATCTTTAAGTAACATAATTGAACATTTTGAAAAAATATAAATATAAATAAGTTGTTACATTGGTAATATTGAAAAAACATCATTAAATCTTCATGAGTGGATGCAACCCCCAAACATTTCAAGAGTTTACATTAACTAGGAATTATTATAAATCAATTTTAATTCTCTTCTTTTTCAGAGGTGATATCTATTTAGGGATGGTGCTGAGAAATTTATTTTATAGGACATACCCCTTATAATTTTTAACGAACGCTAAAAACAATCAAGTTCCCTTAGGATAATTTTAACGGTAGAGCAAAAAATTAACTTTCAAAAAAACTGATCATCCTAAAATTTAAATTAAAATTTTTTCATGTAGTACAGCTAAGAATATCTTAAAAAAGAGAAGTTAACAGCCTACCTGGTAACAATCATGTAGTTCTCTAAAAAAGTATTATTAATAACAAGATAGAAATGTGGTTAGAATTTGTCAGAACACCAGTAATCTGCAGTTTCTTTGTTTCCTTCTTCCTCTTTATTTACACTTTTTTCTTTTTCCTTTTTGCACTTTTTGTTTTAGGGGCAGTCATTCCTAAGTACTAAAGCTGTGGTACAATGATTTATGGAAAATAACATTCTTCGCTGTGTTCTCGGTTATCAGTAACTTCACAGGTCTTATAGGAAATGGGCATACTTCTGGAGATTTATTCTACATAAAATATTTTGTTCCATCCTTTTTCATATTTTCCTCTTTGATCCAGAACCTAGAGTAACATTGCCCACACTTGCCAGACGCTCCATGACCTGTTCAACTCGCCTAGCTATGTTACCACGAAAATACAAGATATGTTTTATAACTGGTATGTTACTAATAGAATCAAACGTTTAGTCGAAGGTATCCATATGAGAAAAAAATTGAATCTTTGGGCGTCCTCTATTCGTTGTCTGAACTGGGAGGACTGTAATAAGGCCTCCCAAATATTTATTTAAATTATGCGTGCTCCCTCTCACCAACTCGTTAATTTTTTTTATAATTTTTTATTTCATCTGATAGTACAACAAAACATTTTTATCTTTTCAGTCGCAATCGGCTACAAGTTCATGAGTAGATGCGTCTAATTTTTTGATAGATACTTATCTGACAATACTTCTTGCGTTTCTTTGTTCAAATAGGAGTAAGTGGTTCCTGCCCACTATTTCTATATTCATCGCTTATGTCCCTAGCCATCATTATTCCTTTCATTATTACAACATTATCCATTATTTTTATTATTTTTTCATTTTAATATCTGTGTAATTTGGTGGTTTATGTCCGTTTCCAGTAATGGAAAGGATAGTAATGTTCTAGCCAGACAAAACAGCAATGCACTTTTTAAATCGACCAAAAGTGGATATTGATGGTTCTTAGCGTGGACCCTTCATATATAAAAGCTTCTATCAAAAAGTTGTATGGTATTATATTCCTTAAGAGTGATTAAAACGTTCCAAATGCAGCGACAAATAATAATAAAAGTCGTTAGACAAAAACGTATTCTTTTGGTTTTGTTTTTGTATTGTGTTTGAAGCATATTTATATTATAAAAATAACATTCCAACACCAGCGCAATTCTCCATTCAACTTCATATATTTAATTTTATAATGTCCGTTGCAAAATATAAGAAATGGACTTTCCAAATCCCTCGATAAGCTCTTCATGGGCAGGGTAGGCATTAGGATTGTGAATAATAAGAATGAATATAAATAAATTTGTTTAGTCTCAACCAAGAGATAGGTACGTTTACGTTTGTTTATTTCAGGCGCCCTGAGATCAAATTCGGGAATATATTCTTCACTTTCTGAATCACACATCTTAACTCTGTCAAATTCAAAAATAAAATAATACCTTAACGCGATTACGATAGCACTATTGTCGAAGATTATCCGGTATTAAGCAGTTCGCCGAAATACAACCCTGTTACAAATAGTACTAAACATGACGAAAGCGTGCCAATGCAGCAGAAATTTCTACTGAAAGTCTGACGAATGTACAAGTAACATAAGGCTTATTATTGCCTATTCGAAATGGTTTTAATGTCATACTATCGAAATCGCTGCCGTTCTTTGGGGATTTGGGAAGTCCAATTATTATATTTTGCAACTAACTATACATTTATCGCGAAATGACCGTCATGTTGAAAGTACTATCAAAAAACAACTATAAGATTAATCGGTATTTATAAATTTTTTTTTTGAAGTAAATTTTATGGGTTTTAGCAATTATAAAATTTTTTGTACAATTAAAGTTTTCTGGGAAAAACGCTAAAATTCAGTCCAATACATAAGGGAGGTTTTTGAGGGTTAAGCGACCACTTGCTTATTGGGAATGGCAAAATTTTATGTAATTTATTTCTATTCATACTAATATAATTAAACTGACTATGTATATATTGATCATTTTTAGGAATTTCATTTGATAACTGAACCTTTTCTCTGTAACTATTGTGTGGAGTTATTACACACAAGGATTCTGAGGAATGCAGCATTGACTTGAACAATGTTAAAAACGAATATAAAATTTTATCACCAAATCCCGAAATAAAATTTGAAGATGACGATGTGAACGAAAAAGAAATGCTTAACAGTAGCATTAGTAAATTCGAATATAAAAGGCAATAACTCAGCGTCATTTAGATTTTTTGTTTCTGTAGATTTTCAATAATCAACTTGCTCCCTTAAAATATTTTGATTATTTACATTTTTTGTTCCTTAGTTTTTGTTTGAATAAAAAAAAATACTATTCATTATATATATATCGAATATTATTAATTTTTAATAAATTTCTTTAAATTTTAAATTGGAAGGTTTATTAAAAAGTAATAGGTGCGGGTGTGGCATATGATTGAGGAACGTCGCATGTTATATTTTTAGTAACATTGACTTTTTCAACCAAGACACTTATTTTTTTTAAAATCGTTCTCATGGAAAATTTCAATTTTGTAACATGCAAATTATTTTTAAAAAACTATCTAATTAAACCCCATTGTATAGGTATCAATATCTTCAAACCGCACTAAATGAGTGTAGGATCGGCTTGAAAATATAGCTACATTGTTTTGTTATTTTTATTGAAAAAGGCATTTTAAACTAAATGAAAACAAAGATCAATTAAAAATAATATTTTATTTTATTAGCAACACATAAGTACAATAAAAATTAGTGAAATACTGAAATACTCAATGATATATTTCAATAAAAGTTTTTGCAAGTCATTATAATTAAAATTTTTTCAATATTAAAATTAAGACTACGTACTATCAGATTAAAATTAAATTTATATATAAAATACAAGTCTAATGAATAATAAAAATGAATCAATTACTGGCCTTTAATGGACCCGGAATAAATGATCGCCAACCAATGGATCCTACAAATATCATGCAGGGTATCCCATTCTACAGCACATAAATACCGCAATACCAACAAAGATTCATACAGCCAATGGCATGCGATAGCAATTTGTATATGACACAACCTCAAAACAGCAAACAAATAGTCTGCATGATCTCCTCCGAAGATGAGACAGAAGACTCCAACGACAACCCGTGGCAAGCTGTAAGTGTCAAAAGAAAAGAAACCCTTACCAATAATAACAGAACGAAGAATAACGTTGCCCTAAGCAACAGATATAGCACCCTCACAAATCATGAAGAGGAACTCGAAGACAGTAACAATACACCAGAAGAAATGATCCAAAAATCACCCGCGACATTCGTATATGGAGTAAAAGACTATTCGTGCATGGAAACTAGCATTAAAGAAATCCTAAAACAAGACCAATACCACACGAAAACTCTGGCAGACAATGTAATTAAAATTAACCCCACAACTGCAAAGGCTAGCTAAACATACGATGGAAAAAAACATAGTACACCATACCTACCAACCCAAAGAAAGCGGGGCCTACAGGATAGTTATCAAACATCTCCAGCACACTACGGACCCAAATGACATAAAAACAGATCTAGAGGGCATGAACCACAAAGTCAGAAATGTTGTAAATATTAAACACAGACAGACCAAAGAACCGCTAAACATGTTTTTCATAGACCTGGAACCAGCTAAAAATAACAAGGACATATATGAAATAAAGGGACTACAGAACAGAATAATAGCAGTTGAGCCGCCCAGAGGAGACAAAAACATAGCCCAATGCTTACGATGTCAAATGTATGGACATACCAAATCGTACTGTAATCGACCGTTTGTGTGCGTAAAATGTGGAGGCTCACATCCAGCCAACTACAAGGGATGCGAGTTTTAACAAAAGCATTACAAGAATAATAGAACAAGAACAGAAAGTCAAAATCGAATTACAATTCAACACAACGAGTATCCAGTTCAACCACAACAAACGACACCACAAAACAACTCGCTTTACCAAAACAGCTATGCACAAGCAGTGAGGGGTCAAACAACAAAATTAGGCCCAGAGGAAAATACTGTTAATATACTCACTAAATTTTTAGACGAATTTAAAAACATCAATATGCTAACAATGCTAATGTCAAAAATGAAGTGATGGCAAGGTCAATTAGACTACCATTGTGGAATGCCAACGGAATCATCCAACACAAAGATGAAATAAAGATTTTTCTCCAACACAACCTTTTAGACATTTTACTAATAAGTGAAACACATTTCACCGATAAATCTTTCTTCAAAATCCATAACTACAACCTGTATTACACCAACCATCTAGACAACACGGCACACGCTGGCACAACAATATTAATAAAATCGACAATTAAACACCACGAAATGCCCAAGTATGAAACACATCAAATATAAGCTACCTCAGTGAAAGTCATGACATGACCATGTGGCCTAACAATTACTTCAGCATATTGTCCACCACGCCACAACCTAAACAAAGAAGATTTCTTAAGTCTCTTCCAAACACTAGGGCCAAAGTTCATAGCAGGAGGTGACTATAACAGAAAAAACACACTATGGGGCTCAAGAATCACCACCTAAAAAGGTAGAGAATTGGCAAACCTTATACAACAGAAAAAATACTCGTTCCTAACAATACTCCTATCATAGTAACTCTCAGCGCATTCCCAATAAATATCAAACAACAATTCAGATTATGCAACCATAAGACAGACTGGAATAAGTATAGAGATGAAATTCAAAATATCATAAACCTGAAAATAAATCTAAGAGATCCCGAGAACATAGAAGATGTAACCAATAAACTTATCAAAACAATACAAGAAGCGGCAAAATTATCAACTCCCCAGATAGAAGAGCAGACCAAAACAACAAATATACCGGTTGAAATAAAAAAGTGAATTGCCTTAAAAAGAAAAGCAACAGCAAAATGGTAGCGGAGTCATACCCCAATTGATAAAAGAGAATTCAATTATGCAAGTAATGTACTCAAGCTACAAATTAAAGAGGCACAAGACAATAGCTACTCCCAATACTTAACAAACCTTAACCAATACGATCACTCCATCTGGAAATCAGTCAAATATTCAAGAAAACCAATAACACCAACATCTCCCCTAAGAAATGGCCAAACAAACACTTGGGCTAGAAGCAGTAAAGAAAAAGCCGACCTCTTTGCTCAACATTTAACGAAAATGTTTTTACTCCAAACAATGACTTCCCTATACAAAACAATCTAATTAATACTCCACTCAACAATCCAGACGAGAGCCACACATCAATAAAACTCACAAGCTCGAAAGAAATAAAACAAAAAATTAAACTCTTAAAAAATAAAAAGGCACCAGGAATAGATATGATAACTCCGATAATGCTAAAAGAACTACCCCCTAAAGCTTTAGTAATGTTAACATATATATTTTATGCCATATTCAGAATACACTACTGGCCCAAGGAACTAAAAAAATCTGAAATAATCCTCATTCCAAAACCAGGGAAGCAGCTGCAGGACGTCACATCATACAGACCAATCAGTGTCATCGAGTAGTGCATGACATCAAAACAGGTATAGGGGAAAAAAAATAAATACTGCTCGGCAGCCTTCCTGGATGTTAGCTAGGCTTTCGATGTAGTCTGGCATGTAGGTCTGATAAATAAAATCAAACTCTGTCTATCCAATTCAAACTACACTCTGCTTCAGTCATATCTGTCAAATAGAACCTACCTTCAGAACAAAAGTTAGTGATGAGACCTCTGAATTTCAACCTATTAAAGCTGGAGTTCCACAAGGCAGTGTCCTAGGGCCAGTCCTGTACCTGATATATACTTCTGTCATTCCAACCTCAGACTATACTATGACAGGCACATTTGCTGATGACACAGTGATACTGGTTATACACAAAGATCCAATAATTGCTTCTGCCAATCTCGAAGACCACTTATTCCAGATCGAAGAATGGCTCGAACGCTCGAGAATAAAAATTAACGAAAACAGATCCCAGCACATAACATTTACCCTAAGAAAAAACCAATGTCCTCCGGTAACTATTAACAACATAGTGATACCCGTAACTTTTTGTGTCAAATACCTGGGATTACACTTAGACTCTAAACTCAATTGGAGGGAACACCTACCCAAGACACGAAAGCAGGTCAATCTAAAGTTCCGAGAACTATATTGGCTACTCTGAAGAAGATCGCCAGTCTCTCTATAAAATAAATTCTTAATATATAAGGCAGTCATCATACCCATCTGGACCTAAGGAATAGAATTATGGGGATGTGCCATCAAATATAGTATTGCTCTCATACAACGAGGACAATCTAAAATCCTTTGATCACTAATCAATGCACCATGGTACGTCACAAACAAATTGATCCACCAAGACCTCAGTATTCCAACAATACAAGAGACAGTACAAGAAAGAAGCCGTAACCATCACCTAAAGCTGGACAGCCATCCTAATCTACTACTACAGCCACTAACCCAAGAACCAAACAACAGAAGACTGAAACGAACAACAAACCAACAGAATAGCTCATAGACAAAAAAAGAAAAAGAAAAAAATATATTTAATTCTCCTCCTAGGTTTCGGTATCTGACAATACCATTCTCAAGACAGAAAGAAGTTTGACAGATTAAAATCATAAATAAATTTCATGTCATAAACCTGAAAACCAATCAGTATGATGCAATATTCTTTTTTTTCTAAAAATATATTTGGTTAGTATTATTCAGTTAAAAAGGTGATCTAAGATAATTGAACTTCACAAGTTTTCTATCTGTCTTGGAAAATGGTATTGTCAGATACCGAAACCTATCTAAACTAGAATACATATTAAAACTCTTTGGAAGTATTATTTATTTTTCCATGTATTTTTAATTATATACTACATTTACGAAGATTATACAACTGTAAATTTTATTACATATTGACATAAAAAACATATGATTATGATTATAGATGTTCTGTAAATCGAGTTTTCCTATTTAGATTCGTTCCATTTGCCAAGGTAAAATTCCTTCTTCACTGATAAAATAATCACAAAACTAATTCCTGATCTGTTTTCCGTTTTTGTTTGGTGGTGTACAGTTCTCACTCCAGTCATATAGACCTTCCACTGCCAGCATATCTTCAATTTTGAAGTCATCTTGATCCATATTCAAAAGATAAATGAAAAACTCTCGATTCCTACGTGCTTTGTAGTTGTATACTCGTTTTTTAATGCTCAAACATTTCCCTGAATAAGGTCTAAGTAATGTAGTTATCAAACCAAAACCTTCGTCACCAACAATCACAAAAGGCATAGGAACTTGAACTCCCTGGAAAGAGGACTGAGCTTCAGGAATATTCAAGGAACCATCATCGAGTTATTTCTTAAACACACTGTCCTTGAATGATGTCGAATCAGATGATTTTCCATATGAGCCTACATCCACGAAAATGAATTTATAGTTGGCATCACATATTACAAGTAGCAACATTGAGAAATAGTTTTTATAGTTATAGTATAAAGAACAACTTTTTATTTACTTGATAACTCCTATTCATTTTCCATCAATGGATTCCTTACAATGAGGGACATTTGGTTTTTCGTAAAACTCAGCAGTTGTTTTTAACCAAAATTTTGTAGTGAACTCCGAAAAGTAAATTGGTCTAACATTTTTTAGATAGCATCGCAAAACTTGTTTTATAAGTATTAAAATTGTAGGTTGATTAATTCTGTATTGGTAATGAAAGTCTTGCATCAAAGTTCTTATTGCTAAATATCTAAAAAAATAAAATAAATAGAAGTACAAAGAATTTTAAATAAACTTGTGCACATCCCTAGCCAATAAGTTCAACACCGACACTTTCATGTTATTAACTCCTTGTTGTTTGTTTTTTCTAGTGACTATAATTAAAAAGAAATGGAAATCGATTCGATCATGCTACACGAGAGAACTTCTTATGTTAAAGGATGTTAAAAGTAGTTCAGCTGCAACCAGAAAGAAAAAGTACAAATATTTTCTTCTACTTCAAGCTTAGATGAAGTGGAAATTGTATATCAACAAGAAAATGACCCTTCTATTTCTGTGGATAGTAGACTCCCAAGTTTCTACTTCTTTTGATAGCATAACTACTATTAACAACACTAAAAGTTTATTTAAGAAAAGGGGCAACAATGAAGAAGAGGTAATTGACATTCTAAAGAAAAAAATTGCAATGACATAGAATACAAGCTCTAGTGATGATAGTGATGAGGATAGATTCTTTCTTCTCTCCATGTTAAGCAAAATTCATAAAGTACCCTCGGAAAGAAGAAGATTAAAACTCCGGGCAGATATGATTTCACTCATCGCTGATGCTCAAACACCACCTATACATCAAGGATCCCAGGAAATGGGTTAAACTGGACTGAAGCAAATCAGTTTTATTAATAACGGTAAAATATCGTAAACTGACAAATATCGTTAAATAAAAAAACAAAACTTTCTGAATACGTCACAGCTCGCTTGAAAAACTGTAAATAATAAGTCATTAGGCCGTAAGGTAATGCCTTTTGTCCAACATAAAGTTTTGCCCTCTATAAGAACTTCAGACATATCCAATGAAGAATATTAAACTCAATTAAGTGATACTTTGCTGTTTAACTAATCTAAATCTTATTATTAAACTATATTTTTCGCATAATTTCTGTAACTTATATTATTTTCATCCTTCAATGAATTTGTGCAATTTAAAATAAAATTTATTTGTTCACTTACCTTAAAGTTTTTCTTGTGGTGTGATACATCTTATGTTATATCCACTTTTATTAATCGTAATAATTCATCAAAAGATTTCGATATACCAAAATGATTGAAAAACTTTTTGTCATCCGCACAAAGATATAAATATAATAAAATAATTAAGCTACACTAACCCCAGTGCTTCACTTAAAAAATGAAATAAACTTTTTTTTTATCTAAATACTTTTTAATATCTTGGTTGGCATTGAAATTAATTTCGAACTATATATTTTTGTACTCTTAATAAAATTATTTATTCGAAACTAAAAAAATATACAAGGTGTTTCATTACAAATTTCGAAATCGATTTTACTTCCGCGTAAACCAGATGTTCAAAATTATTTAAAAAATTAAAAAGAAATATGTCATCGTCAATTTCTGAAATGATAGTTGTCCCAGATTTGTAACAATTCATAGGGCAGTGGTGGCTAATGTCTTGTACGGTAGCACTAAAGGGTGTCGTGATTAATTCGAAAATTTCCCGGTTGTCACCTTTCTGAATTTGTGGAACTATAATATGAATGTACATTTTGTCGTTTGCAAAACTGCAGTCGCATATAGGAAGCTTATAGTATCTTGAAAAATCGTGGACTGGAATAGCTAGGGTTTGGTCAAATTTCACTAGTTCTGCCATGAGAGAAGATAAGTAGTTTATAAGAACGTATGGTTTTAAAATAGTAATGGGTAATAAGTATTGCTTGCACGAGGTTAGTATTATTTGACGATTGAATGATCTGTTTTGAAGAATTAGGTCTATTTGAAATTCTAGTAATTCAATTATGGTATTTTGAAATTCATTGTCTAATTTAGTCGCTTTATCTCTGTCAGTGAGAAACTGCGGCTATAAATTGTGGATATTAAATTTAGTTTGTTCAAATTGCTCAGAAACATCCTTCTCGTAAGGTTTAAATTCTTCGGAATTTTTTGTTATGCTTTTTATTGTAGATAACATCAGGTTTTTTAGCGGGCTTCATTGGTTTTGTAACTGATGTTTATCCATTATTAGAAAGTCCAGTTTGTACTAGGTAGCTACTCCGCAGCACCACGAGAGTCCATCTCCTAGGAAATCTAGAGTCCTTCTACTTCTCAGATGGTATTGTTCGCGCGATAATTTTTAACGAATTTGGTGCTCCAAAATTTTGAAATTCTTTATTGTAGACTGAAATGACGATTTTTCGAAGATTATGCATCTGTCCCTTATGGATATAAGAGAATTGCTCTCTTTGTAGTTCACATAAAATTATTAAAAAATATTTGTATTAAAGTTGTATGTCAACATGTGAGGTCTGCAGTAGAATTTTTAAGTGATTCACCATTACCATGGACATTAACACAATTTATTTTAAAATATTAGCCACTTCGCATTGCGAGAATGAAGTTTTCGAACACAGCGAATATTGTCTGGCAACATGAAAATATTTTTACAGTATTTAGGGTAAAAACTTTCTAATTATAAATTATAATTTTTATGAAGTGTACTTAACTGAAGAGTTAATTTAGAAAGTTTATCAAAACAAAGAATATTGATGTCAAAGCTGCTTTTCTGAATTTTTATTTGCGTTAGAAGATGAGTAAAGTTGTATAAAATTTCATTTTTCTTTTAGAAGACGTCATTTGATAGGTACTTACGAGTATGATAGCGATAGCGAAATTGATTATAGTGATTAATTGTATACCTCTCTCTCTTTTGCAAATTTCACACTATCAGGTCTCATAAGAATTGTTGGTTAATTATAATTCTTTTTTAGTTATATACCTCTCTTAATAAAAAATAAAGAATTTACTAGTGTGTTTTATTTGAGCAAAGAATATTGTTGCATGTTTTTTAATTCCCTCTGCCAAATGTGTTAAAAGTAAGTTCAAACAACTTTTCGGGTATATATTAAATATTAAATAATAATCATTAATGTCTTTTCTCCATCAGAGATGGCATGTTTCAAGACAAAAATTTTAGTATTGAGCGGAATTTTAAATAACATACTTTACACTAATGTACCGTATAGCGTTAAAAATAGGGCCATATGTTTCAATAACGATCTAGAATGTAATCGTTCAGAGTGGGATATTAAGAAACAAACACCCAATTAATGATGGGAAATTATCAGTATTTCTTAAAGATGTTACGAATTGTTCGCTCGACTACAAGTTGAAAGTCATATTTCAAGACAATACTGAATGGGACACAGAATTTTGGCAGACTATTGAACCAACACCGCCAGATTCTTCTTCTTCATTCTTAAACTTCGATGTGGAAAAAGAGCACAAGAACTGTCATATTTTTTTGAACTAGAAAGTCATCAACGTATCCAAAGTTAACTTATTTTTAATATGATGGGTACACTATTCTCTTCCATTTATATTATGATCTTAAGAATCATTATTAAAAAAAAGTTTTTGCTTTGTTTAAAAAAACCATTATTATTTAAACGTATTTTATTCAGAATTTGATAAGATGGTTTCTGTTTAACGCAGTTTTGATGATGCAAAACGTATGCGCATTCGAAACCTTCACTTCACATGCATTTAGATTCATTGTAGTGATTAGCGCCCGTCAAGAAATATACCATTTTAATTATTTTTTTTTGTTTGCGCCAGCCGCGTACACATTCGTTACCTTCGCTTCACATGCTTTTAGATCCCTTGCAATAATAAGCGTGCGTCAAAAAATATACCATTCGTGCCCCTCTGGCAAAAAACACGCTGCCCTAGTCGAGAATGAAGGTGGTTCCCCCAAGTAAACCCTATCCTACTTCCGATTTTCTTATCTAAAATTAGCTAAATGTCTTTTAAAACTAGTATGTATTGATCTTCTCGTTTGCCCAACATACTTCTTATCGCAAACTGTGCAGTACAGATGATTTTATTTCCAGACTAAATAACAGGTTCTCATTCAAAAATTTTACCTACGAATAAAGAATAATGGAAAGCTACCATTTTGGAGATCTTATTAATACAAGTAATACATTAGAATTCGTAAAGAAGAAAAATATTACCGTTATATTCCAAATGTATCTTTGCACTGCCATTACCACAAATTAGTGAGATTTATTTTCTAATAGAATCAGCAAGCCCTCTCCCCAGCCACTCCATCGTTCCCGGTCCCATGGAGTTCCCCATTCTCGTTTTGTACCCAGATCGGTACGGTAAAAAGTGGTCAATGTGTAAAAACACTTAAAATAGAGTGATATATAAAGTTCAAAATAACAAAAATTAAACAAACAGAGAAGAGAAAATGTAAAGAAAAAATCAATAAGAGAAATAGATGCTGTTGTAAGAATACAAAAAAGATGAAGTATACGAAGCTATTTGTCTGAAATATAGAAGTGTTAAGGTTTATTAACACCATGTTGTTAAAATTGTTATCTAACTGAATCTCATCAGCGTATAGCACCACCATATTGCTAAAAATACTGAATATTAACAGAATGTAATTTATTCAAGCCTAAGACGCACCATGTTGCGACCACAAAAACTGGGGGCCGTGTCGCATAAAATTTAAAAAAAGGTGATATAAGAAGACAAGATGAAAGTTTATATTGTTAAATCTGTTTATAATTGAATCTCATCAGCGTCTAGTGCCATGTTATTAAAAATACTGAAGAGTGACTGAAGGTAATTTACACAAGTCAAAGGCGCACCATATTACTACCACAATGAAGAGACACAATGTTACCTAAAATTAAAAAGAAAAAAATATAATAAGGAAACAAGAAAACTGTTATAATCTGAAACCATGTTATCTGAAATATGTTAAAAATTAACCCCTTGTTCTTAAAATTATTATTATTTATCTGAAGCAGATTAGCATATAGCACCATGGTACGTTTACCAAAATCTTTTATAAAAGGCGATAGCACAAAAACAAAAGATGTCTTGTTGCCTTCAATTCCGAAAAGTAAAGAAGGTGGTGTGTACCGCCTTCACGACGCAGACTGGTGTTATTTGATATAACTAGCTAGGATAAAAAATTTGGACAAACGGAATAGTCTATGTCTAAATACACATTCAAATATTAACAATGTTGCCAAATCCTCAAAACAAAAGGGAAATAGTTACATTTTAGTGAAAAATACATTTTAAATATATAATTAACATATAGCATACAAAGAGAGAGGGGGGAACCTTAACATCAAACAGGGTCTTAATAAGTTTGGCCAAAGTTTTACAATTAAGAATTTCTGTAAACCTAATACAAAGAGATATAACTTTATTAATTGTCTAAATATCCTACTAAATATAGGAGCAGTAACTTAATTTTAAGGCCTAAACCTATTAACTCTTACAGGTTATACCCAACCTCAAAAAACTAAATTCTCATGAACACCATACAAGTTAAAATGAAGAATCATAGAACGGTCTATAAACTATGAAAAGGGGCTTGGAGTCCATTTGATTCTTAATTAATGAAAAGTAAAGTAAGTAATATCTAATAACACTTTCAATTATGTAGGCTTTCATTTCGATACTACAAACAGGTAATGCCTCTAATACTTAATACAAAAAAGAAACTGAAAAAGTTCAATAATAAAAAGACATATCAAATTAAAGTTAGAGTCCCGTAAATTCTGAAACAGATCGGAAAATGTACAACTCTTGGTAGCCTTTTGCAATTTAAAATCATTTACAAAAAATATTAATAAATTCCATATACTTATATCGATTAACAATATAAACGATAGCATATACAAACCGCATGGGAGGTTCGAAAGCTAACAAATTATATCTACTAACGCAACAAAATATGCAAAAAGTTGAGGGTATTTCCCGTTAAGCCGGAAGTATATTATTAACAAAAAAATGTACATCAGATGCATTTTCCCCCATTGCAGTTACTTACGAAATTTCATAAATATGGTCCATTTCTTTTTAAAGATATTTACTTGGTTCCATACATCATCCCAACCCTGTATAACTAAATACTGATGCGATATAGCTATGATGCTAATAGTGTAACCGACAATTACTAAGAGGCAATTGGTAGAACATTCAGAAACCCCAAAATTGATTGGTTCGCTACCCATATAGATACAAAATATACAAACTAATTAATAACCTGAAACTCGCTTTACGAGCTAAAACAATAGATGCATTCACAAGGTGGTAGAATAAGTTATTTCTTTACGCCTGTGGCTCTCGACCACTATATACCCCCACTACCAGACAAGGGTTCTTCTCGAAATATTCTAATTTGCTTAGAATTAATGTGCCGTTAAATTTTTATATTATCTTAAAGTGTAACGTACTTTGCTTTTCCTCCATTCTTCTTAAATTTTAACGTAATTAACGAAATCAAAGAAAAAACAGGAAGAGACAGGGTCACCTCGTACGTTTCACCCTAATAAAAACCTGCAAAAAACTTATTAACAATATTCAAATGCAATAATTAAACAATATGAGGTTATTTATTAAAACTGATGGATGGTTCGTAATGAGAAACGCTAGGACCCTGATAATAGAATTGTTATACTGATAAATAAATAAATCATTCTTCCTCATAAATATCCACAAATCAGCACTCAACCTGTATTTGTCTAGAGCACTATTAGGGGAACCACCAACTCCTAGATGTCCTAGTGTAAAAGAGATCCTCAACCCGTACCAAAATACCTACATGGAACCTCTCTATCCTAACAAAACTAGAAACAATAATGGCTGTAGTTTCCACTCACAGTAAATGTTAAAAATTAGTAAATAACATGATATTATTCAAAGACAAGTTTGATATATTAATACGAAATAAGGCTAAAACTTCAAATGTTTTTTAAACCTTTATATACATTCTACTTTTAAATGAATCAAAGGGATATTAGGATCTTTCTCATTTAACAAGCTTCGTAACAAATCCCTTAGTGCATTAAAAATGTACATTTGTGATATACTCACTAATATCAAAAAAAAAAAACAACCGAAAACGACCCTACTATAGTGTAAATAACGAGAAGAACAATAGAATTATAGATCACTTTAGATAGCTCTTAACAGCAGTCATAGGGCAATTTTAGACAATCAATAAGTTCATCTGGAATATTAATGATAGAAGAATGCGAGACGCATATAAAAATTTACAGATGTAAGAGAAGCCCATTGTATTATTTGTCAAGGATACTTTACCAAACATACGAGTACTATAAATTATAATAACTTCCTAGGTCATTACTTAACTGATGTACAAAAATAAATAACTTAAATAATATTGTAATTTAATAGGCCCCAGACGTTAATTCAATGAGTTAAACTTTAAAAAATCAATAAGGTATATCATATCGACGAATGATTATAAATTACAACATGATCACTTTGTTGTTTATAGTTACGTTACTTTATCGTTAAGATTATTTTAATGTTATGTTTAATAGGCGAAATTCGAAAGTAACTGGGGACTGTCATGGAAAATAAAAAAACTAAGAAATAAATATTAATGACGTTATATTTCGTTAGGGAAAAGCAATGACGCACCATTAACAGAGAAAAATGACAAAAAAAATTTACTACTGTCATCCTAAGTGAAAGTAATGTATATGCTTTAAATGTAAATGTCATCATCCACATACCAAGCGTCCATAAAGTAAGTTTTATAAAATCTCTGGAATAAGTATAATATCCATATTCAAGAAAACACAGTAAAATTCTTATTACTATTAAATTATATTGAAGCTATTTGATATTAATTATTATTACATTATTCTATTATTATGATTAACAGTGTAATTGCCAGTTATTAAAATTCCATGTTTTGTGACCAGAGTAAAAAAAATCAAGTTTAAACTGTTTCTTGTTTTTCTCTACGAAGAGCTTTAATATACTTTTTACTAAAATTTTACACTTAGTATATGTATACCCACATACAGAGAACATTTAGTTGAATCTAATAAATAAATTTATTTGAAGAAATAAATTTTTAGTTCCAACAGATGCAAGTAAAACGTTTATTAATTAGTTCAAATTCTGTCCAATCAAATAATTATAAAACCAAATTTTATTTGTTTTTATTAAACAATAATTTTGTTATTTCTTTTAAAACTGCGTTCTTAATTTCTTTACTACAATAAATACATTTTTTGTTTATTATTTTTTTGTATATATAATGTGTGTTTTTTTATCTACTTCAAAATCTAAACTGTAAGATTTTGTGATAACCGTGAGCGTTCAATTAAACAAAAGTCGTTTTCCGATGGATTATTCGAACTTGACCTGCTCATATTGCTTAGAATCTTTTGAGGCAGTTTCAGTTTTATTAGTATGGAAATAATCCATTAAGCCTATGGATAAAGTTGCCGGAGAGAACTTTGAAACAAGACTCATTTTTAATCATGATAATTTTTCACTTGCTATAATCAGAAGGGACCGATTGCCGTGAAAAGTTAGCAAAAAAATGGTGTTTAGATTGTAAATATGCCACTGTGATTAATTTGTTAGATAAAATCTTTTAGTTCATAATATATAATGAAGGAAACCAAATTATGGGAAACTGAGTAAAACATTATACTTACATACAATACAATAGTTATACATAAATGTTATTTCTCACTATGCGCTCCATCTCCGGTCCATAACCATTACACCTACGTTCCGTTAAATTCTTCCACATTCACATTTTCCATACGTGGTCATCAGTGTTTATATATATTAAGGAAATGTGATCCGATGGGAATTTATTCCTAGGTACTATTTTATTAGATGAATAAGCTACCTTAAAAAGGAAAAACAAAAAAACGATTTTGGGTACAAAATATGTTTGCAACAATTTGGAACGGTACTGTTAGGAAACGGTATCTGAACGGAACGAAAAGTGTGTATAAAGTAAAATTCAAATAAAATTGCGTGCGCGTCATCAACGCCTGGTGAGGTGAATATTTACAAAGTTGCCAGATTTTGCCGGAAATACATTATTACTCTGTAATTAATATTCTTTAAATCAACTCTTGTAAATTATTGAAATTTGGGTTTCGTAAGTATACAAAACATATATTAATAAACATCCTTTATTACCATTTTAAAAATATGCACAGTTAATATTTGAAATCATAAATCTGAATCATCTGTATTAGTAGTACGTTTATCACTGTCAAAATTTATAATCAGAGGACTACCTTCTTGGCGATCGAATAATCTTTCTCTCTCTTACCTTTTAAAAATTTCTTGTCCGATATGTCTAATGGAATTTTTCCACATGTCACAAGTAACTGTTTGTAGTGCCTCATGCCACATTTTGAGGCAGTCATTATCACTTTTACCTTCCGGATTATAATACTGTTTTGCTTGCTATTCCGCAAACTAATTCTATGGGTTGAATATGCAATGGCAAGGAGGAAGACGTAATATTTCTCAACCAATTTTGAATATCACTTTTTTTCCATGCATTAGTAGGAGTTTTTTCATTAGCATGATATATTAAGGTGCATTATCCATTATAGTCATAGAAAATATTGCTTCAAAACCCATAATAAATCCATTTTTGTTGCCGGTATGGAGAATAATATATCCGAAAAGAGATTTTAATTTATTACAAACATTTTATTGTATGATTATATAAACGTTTTTCATCAGTTTTAGTGGTTTTAACACACTTGATATTGTCATTTTGCAAAGAATGATCAATAGTCCCATTTTGGAATATCCATGTCTCATCAAGAAACAGAAATTGGTATATAGCTTCATACTCGCTATATTTATATGATCTCAGAAATTCCACTCTTCTCATAGCAACATTTGGTAGTTTCGTAAGTCCACGTTGCGGATAATCTTTTAACAGATAATTCTCTGTCTTTCAGATGGGACCACAGAGATTGAATCTCTACACACTGTTCTGAAACCATACAGGGAACACACGTTTTTACTATAATAACTTCAGTGATAAATATAATAATTATTTTGATCTTATTATTAAAAAGTGTTTAATGCAAACGTTTTATTTATTACGTACTTACTTCTTTGATACATATCATAAATAATATTACGAATGGAACTTGTATTCAATGTTGTGTTTGTCACTCGTTTCAATAACCACGCTTTTTCTTGTCTGATTTTAAGGCTTCATCTAGTTTCTTTGTTTGAGATATTATGCTTCATCTCCTTAAACTTATGTTTAGAGTAGCAGCTACACGCTACAATATTTAATATTTTTACAGTACAATTATTTTGTCCGGCATTTAAGTGCAAAAGAGGCCCATTATTTTCCTTTTCGTGCTGAAAATATTGAATCAGGGAAGCCACTACTTCCTTACACCTATTGTTCAATTGCTTCGGCATGTTTGTTGTTTTTTTATATGGCAATGTAGAAAATAAAACATAAAAATTCGAAAATTTTCACTACAAAAATCGACAAACGGCATTGTAGCTAAATAATGTAAATATAACCTCACAAAATCGATGAACTCGTGTTCATAAATGTTCATAAATTACTTGATAGCTTATTCATTATATAATATTTATTTATTTATTCATTATATAATAATAACATATTAGTGCAGATTTTATATTTTCTTATAAATGTTTTTACTAAGGTAACGTTACATTAGTTTTCTTGATACATTTTTTTATACAAAATATAATAAGAACATAGCCATACAGTTATTGGAATTTCGTCATTGATGACGTGAACGCAATTTTATTTGAATTAAATTATAGATACATTTATCTATTACAACTTAAGAATATTTTAAAAAATTACCAAAGGGTGTGAGTGGCTTTGACTCTTCTACAATTTCCATTGGGTTTGTTTGATTACTAAACGTAGGGTACCTAATCCTTTAAAATACACTTTTGCCAAATTTCATTAAATTTTTTACACGCATTTCTGAAGAACGTAAAAAATGTGATATTTTTAAGTATAAATTTGGAACTCGTCTCATAGACAAACGGTACATTTTGATATATATACAGGGTGTCATTGAAATGCTGTAATAAAATTCGGGAGGTGATAGTACTCCTAAAATTGGTAAAAATAGTTCCTAAAGTATAGGTTGTTAAATGCATTTTAAGGGAGTTTAAGGGCCGTTAAAAAAGAGTAACTTGAAAAATTGTTATTTTTTTTTAATTAAAAACTTAAAAAACAAGATAAAACTTATGAAAATCCGGACTAGCATAAAATTTGTCCCTAAACATGAATAGTGATACAGAAAAATGTTTTGTTTAATTTAGAAATCATATTTTTGGGGTTATTTTTTTTTAAATTACGTATTTTTCCCATAAAAAAGATACTCTTGTTGCAAATCCTTTAGAACTACGGTTTTTGAGAAAATTGAATAATATCAGTATCCTGAAATTTGAAATACATAAAAATTAAATTTTTTATTTTTTATGGGTGGCTCGCAGAATAGTTAGCATAAATTTATGAAAATTGAGGCGTGTTAAACTAATAAATTAAATATTTAATTTATTAGTTAATTCGTCGAGAATCAAAATTTGATTAACATATTAAATACACTTTGTTTCTTAGAAAAATGAAATAAACCGGTTTCCAAAAAGTATTCAATTATTCAATGAATACTGTTTGGTAATGGAATGGACGTGGTGGTCCACTAACTTGGCCGAAAGGTCACCAAATCTTAAACCACTATTTGTATTTGTAGGGCGCATAATTAACGCATAATTAACTGCTCCAATAAAATTCATAGAACGCCAGGGATTTTCCACAGGGCACCCAGATACTAGAAAAAAAGAGAAGATGTCTCTGTTTGACACGTTCTTCGAGGTTATTTGAAAAACAATAATTTCATCTAGATAAACCATTGCAACCCTGGGTATAAAACCTGTAAGCATTTCTTGTACCATGAGTTTTTGAAAGAGCTTGACACACAAAAAATTACAAAACTGATGTCACCCCCAGATAGCCCCCCATATCTATATTTTGAAAAAAAATCGTATTTAACATTTCAGAAAGTTAAAGAGAAGTATAAAATTAGTCTGTAACTATTCATTGTTGTACAGGGTGGTCATTTTGAATTTCTAATTACATGATTATTAATGTTTTCTTTACAATTTACCATATTATTTTTTATAATTATATGAATTTATAAATATGTGTAAAGAAAATCCTTTTCTTTGATTTGGACATTGGCGCGCTCTGGCGAGCGTCGTTATAGTAGGGAGAAATCTACACGGTTAGAGAGAGATCTTAAGTTAGGTTAGGTTTATACTTTAAGGTACATCAGAATCACGTGCTAATAAATAAAATGCCAAAATTGTCAAAGATTAAATTTATAAATTGAGCTTATTTGTGTTCAGAAACTGACATTGTAATTAATAGCATTAAATGTCGTTTCTTTGTGTTTGCAGAGAAACTCAGTTGTGTTTTAATTGACAGTGTCCACAACCAAGTACAATTATCTTATATTTGTATTAAAATAAATAAATTTATTTTACATAAGATAAAATGTGAATATTAAGACTCCTACATAGTGTGTAAATACTTTTTTTTTCCTAACTTTAATAATAGCGGACTAATCCAGCTTTGCCAATGTAAGATGTAAGTAAAAACATCATATTTTAATTATAAATAGTTAATTCTTTGAACACAACAAAAATAAGGAAAATTGATATCATATCATAATTTATTTGAATTATTAAGTGTCACAACTAAAAAAAAAATAAACATAAAGAATGCTATGATTTCGAAATACGATTTAAGTTCCGTTTGCATTTGACAGAGCTCTCTTATGTTTGAGACCTGATCGAAGGATCATTGTTCGTTAGAAATTTAAAATTTACTACTTAACCTCAGTTTCAATTTTTGTTAAAAAATGTAATTAACCTAAAAGTAAGTGAAATTACCTTATAGTAAATAGGTGAAAGTATTCAGTTAGTGTCATTTATTTATTTTTATAAAGGCAATTGTATAAGCATAAATTGTATTGTGTATAACATAAAAAGGAAAGATAAGAAAAAGACAATAGTGCTATCAATACAAGTGAATTAACCTATCTGCTGTAGATAGACTCCAATAAGAGGGTAAAATTTGGAATTTTTAGAAATTGCTGATAAACTTTATTGGGTCAACGGTCCGTAATATGATAACTCTTGAGTGACTCCATATTAGTGCTCAAAATAGCAGGAATAGATCTTTACACTTAATAGTGGTCAAGACAACTCTAACGGAATAGTAAATATGCACAAATTGTATAACGATTGAGATATAGTCATAAAATATCTTATATTTTGGAAAATTTAATAAAAAATTATTTTCACAAATGAAAATATTCACTAGCAAAATTAAATGATTTAAAATGTATCTAGCGATCCCAAATTTTCAGGGAAATAAATACCCAGTAGAGGGTAATTTTTGCAATTATGATATAAATCCGGAAGGGCGATTTTGAAATTTTAATTTTTACCATAATATAATTTTTATCGTTGCCAAAACAACATGTTAAAAATATACATTCAAAAAAAATTGTTAGTAAAGTTAAGTTTTATCAAAATAAATTGTGAATACTTGTATTTGGTACATACACGGCTGTATAAACATTTGTGCTAGTGATTTTGTGAAATTGAACCCAGAAAATTGGCTCATATAAATATATCAAATCCAGTGATTGAAAAAACAGTCTTTAAACGGAAATGGTATCTATCAAGGTACCTTTAGTGAAAGTGGAAATGTATCCTGTGTTCTCTTCACAACCTCGTCGAGTTTTCATCACATTCCAGTTAAGGGAATTGAAGTTTCCTATAAGTTCCAGTCACGAATTTGGAGATCGCCCTAGTGGACTTGTGTACCGGTAACTCACAGGTTCAAAACACCAGTGTGTACAAGGAAAAAAAAAATCGTTTAGTTTGTTAACATTAGTAATTTAATTTAAATATAAACAATTGATAAATATTTTTCAGAACTTTTGCCAATTATCACTGCCTTTTTCTTGGTACATTCTCTTCAACTGCTACAACATACACAGACTCGAGAGCTTTTGGCCTTTCAAGGTACAGATTTGTGCCAGGATGCCTATAATTGTTAATCGACCGAAAGCCAATTTCATAATTTTTATCATGTTATCTTAGTATCGTATTATACTAAAATTATAATACGAAACTATAATTTTAGTATTTATTTAGTTTATCCATCAAAATCAGCCTAAACCCAAACAACATTAGCATGACTGAATAAGTATTTGCAGTAGCTGTCGAACGAGGTGCCAATTGTCATAAGGATAATCTACTACTAAAGTAGAAAAAATGAGACATTTTGCAAATAAATATGAAAAAGATAAATTATACTATTCTGTGTTTCCATATTAATGTAATTTTGCAGATAAACGCCTTTTTTTAATTTACTTTTTAACGACAAATAAATATAGGAAAGTATATGCGAAAGTCGAAGGGTATACAATTTACCATCCGTTGATGTATAGTGATATAGGGTGTTCCATTTGAAAAGTTTTAGAAAACTTTCATGAAAATTTTTGACCACCCGGTAAAAAATTAAAAATTATAACTTATTCTATAAAAATCTTGGGTCTATTTGCTTTTTAAATTTGTCGTTTTTTGAATTCCATTGTTAAATCTGAGAGAGCAAAGCATTTTTAAATAGGAGTATGAAAATAGAATATTTTTGGGATTTTTTTTTCTCCGAAGGGTGTGTGATATTAAAAATAATATTTTGTTGGTGTATACTAGTGACTATAGAGTTTCTAATAATGTAAAAAAATTGGGTCATTCCATTAAAAAAAAATAAGTGATTAGCCTATTTTACTGTTAGACCACCCTGTATACATGAAAAAAAAATTTACAATATTTGGTTTTCAACCCCACTGACAGACATCCTTCAAAAAAAGTTTTGTATGGTAGGAGTTATAGAACAACGACAAGGTTTGCCGGACCCTGTATGTCACTGGAAGTAGAAGACTCATTATACGTTTCGCTCAGTTTGCACTTATCAAATAATAATAATAACGCGTTTTTACTAATAAGAACGCGAAATTACGGATGCTTCTTGATACTTCGCATTTTTTCAAGTAAATACGCGTAATAACGGATTTCGACTATTTATGGTAACATTTATAATAGGATCCTTTATTTTTAGGTGAACTATGACCCTTAAAAGTATTGTTCGACAATATTGTACCACCTTGTATAACAAGCAAATCTATGTATTATATTAAATTCTCATTTACAGACCCGTTGTCAATTTACTAGATGTAGTTCAAATAGATATCCTGAATTACTTAGTAGAAAATAATGATCTAAACGTTTAAAGGTGCGAGTAGATTGGAGATTCTAAAGAAATTTTATCTATAATGTAAGCCTTACTTACTGCCAAAAAAAGTTGACTTGATTAAAATGACATTTTGTACGTAACCATGCATCACAAATTTACTTTACTGGTTGGTATGGCAAGTTTTAGGATATTTATCTATGATTTTGAATTTCTATTTTCTTGACTATTCAGTTTTCATTATATTTTAATTGATTGTGTACCACCGACCGTCTTCTAAAGATTAATAAAAAACGCTTAGGATATTTCAGTAATTAATTGAAATATTGGGCGTTACTAATTTAATACCTAATTCCATTTATTTATATCTAAGCTTCTCAGAAATTTTGTTCAGTAAATATTTTTACCAAAACATTTTTCTCAGATTTGGCAATATATTTTTATTGGCATCTTTATTAAACAACATAAATATCTTTACTCTTCATATTATACTTCCATTTTATTAGCTGATCTACGTGAATCTGATGGCATCGTTAAAGTTTACTTTACGATACAGTAATCGAATGTTAGAAAGGTGGCTGAAATGTTTTGGCAATAAAGTGCCAAAACAAGCTATCAAAACTTGATCGTCTTGGCAATTAATATACGTATAATTGAGAAAATAGCAAAACAGAAACTGTTTTAGGTTAAGCGACAATTATTTTGTTTTCTACGTATGTAAAATATCAAACAATATGTAATTTTTATATAAAAATCGTGTTTTGTTAAAAAATTTAATTATCATATTTATTTCTGTATTTGCGAGTTACTCACTCCACTATGTCGCAGCATTTGTTCAATATTAGATTTTTTATTAATCTAAATGATTAGATTTGTAATAGATATATTGAAATTTTTGTCTACACCTACTTTTTTCTATTTTTTTTTCAGAACAATTGAAAATCTTTTCAAAGGGTATATGTACGGAAGGATACTTTCAATGTGTTAACAATACCCTCTGCGTTTCTCAAAATCAAAATTGCGATGGAAAAGCAGACTGCCCTAATGGAAGTGATGAAGAAGAGTGTGGTAAGGACTTACTTTATATTTTATATTTCAGCAACTAAAATTAAAAATAAATAAAGTATAACTGATTACGATAATTGGAATCAAATTTTGGTATTAAGTCTTTAAAACGTATGTCTGAACTGACTTAAGTCTTTTTTGCGCATAAAACTCTGTGTACTGCTAAAGCTGCTGATTTAACATTCGGTGGCGATATATTTAATTATCGACATATTTGTTTTGTTTTAATCTGAATTCTAACTCGTTCACAATTAATAAGGTAATTTATATTTGTTGTTAAAACGTTTATTTTTTTCACCTCCAGTCCGAAGATGTCTTTTAATAATATATGTTATTACGCCCCTGAATGCTGTTGTTACCACACTATTTTAAAAGAATTCAGGGCTCCCCGATCTGCCCCGCTACGATACATGTACCCTGTTGTAGTATCGTCATTCGTCTTTCTGTGCTTTGAGAGTGAGGACGTATAGGCAGGCGCTTTCGGTGGATTTTTGTAAGTATACATTAATAATTAAAACTTTTAGGATGGGAAAAAAAACAAAAAGCGCCATAGAAGCAAGTGCCCGATGTCCGATGACAATATATCGAATTCGGAATTATTAGAATGTTTGCACCAATTAACAAGAAAAATATGCAAGAAACGTAGAATTTCTGTTTCATATTGGCGTAGCATTATGGCATACAACTTTGGGGTTGTGCCAAAAAGAACAACCTAGACATAATACAAAGATTCCAGAATAATGTACTGAGGAGCATAGTTAACGCCCCTTGGTACTTCAGAAACAGTGACCTCTACAGGGACCTGGACATGGAAACTGTTAGTGAAACTATCAAGAGATTTGCAGGGAGCCATGAACAGCGACTCCTACACCACACCAATGTCGAGGCAATCGAGCTCCTGGACAATGTGGACTTGAACAGAAGACTCAAGAGGACCAAACCTTTCGAGTTAGTTTAGTGGATAGTGTTAGTGAAAAAGCAGAGCATATTGTGGCTGGTGTACACAATAACATTAGTGTAATTAATTGTTAGAACCTAAGAAATGCTAAAGAGTAAGATCTTGGTTAAGTTTGTAAGTAGTAGATTAAGTTAGAATTAAATTACTTATTGATCTATTTTGATCAGAAAAACGACACGAAAAAGGGAAATTTCACCTCGACACACACACTCCGAAGACCAAATCGAGGAAGGTTTGGCTTCTTACAGCGATAAAGAAAGAAAATTCGTCTCCCTTAATAATAGATACTCATGAAGCTCTGGAATATGATTTCCTAAAGTATTAGGAGAGAATAGAAAGTTTACAGAGATCCGATTTCCAGATTAATAGTGCAATCTATACGGAGTGAAATAACATGTTATGCAATGGCCCCTCTGAGAATGATAATGAAAAATAAGTATATTTTACCCGATAACGTGGATCTGCTTTAAGTATGGGACTAAATACGATTCTGTCCTGTAAGTGAAAGCTTCATAACTTAACTCTGCGGATTTTTGGCACGTAAGTATATTTATTAATAAATACCTATTTCAGATAGTTAAAATGGGATAGCTCTTCAGAAAGCAGCGATAACATCTCTAAGAAGAATCTATGGAGAAAAATTGTACCTAATCACATTTCCGTCGGCACGGGAGGTGAGACAACATCACCACTCAAGGTTAAGCTTGCGCCAGTTACATGAAGATGACCAATCCTAGCGATGATCGGCATCGAATATAAGCATAATTTTTGTTTGTGAAAACAGAGAAAAATCTCCGGCTTTAATAATTAATAAGGACGTAATTCTGCACGATGAGTGTTTAAAAATAATTAGACATAGTAGCTCAGGAAAGTTAAACAGTTACTCGAGCGTTAAGGGACTTGAAGTCGTACTAGGTCCGTACCTCAAAGAACGACAGCTACCAGTCCAGCAAATATCGTTAATTAACATAAATATACATGATTCTGAACAAGCAGGCAGAATTAGACATTTTAAAAAAAATTGGGAAAAGCAACCTCAAATCCAATAATTTTATCTCGGGTTGAAAGATTTACAATCCTCTTTATGTGAAAACCTAAGCGAGATACAACTCTGCCAGGCAGAAAATATTCGATTGCAGAATATGCGTAAGTAAAGATGTGATTTAATGTTTATATCAATTCTAAAATGTCTCAATGTTTTTATTAGAAAAAGGCACTTCAAGATGGAAAATTATGCAACTGTAGCAAAATTGATACAAGGAAACAGGTTTTTTGTCAACTCTCAATCCTATACACGCATATTTTCTACTACCAATTGTCCCAGCCTTAGTTTCCGCTCTTTAAGAAGTTATTAGTTGTGAAACCTTCAGTTTTGGAAAAAAATGCCTAATCTACTTAAATCTCCTTTTAGCAAATTACATTTATTGTCGTCGGAGTGTATCCTGGTGGCAGCCAAATTATCAGGTAGGCCTTAACCTTGAAGGGCACATCCGACTGTGGGTTAGATATAACAATAAGCTTTAATACAACCTCAAATCTTAAGCAATATAGTACAACATTCAAATTGTGGGGGCAGTTTGCAAGAATAATGGACATTCTGTATTCATTTCAAGCAAGTGAATACATGCCGACCCCGGTGGTTCAATGATTGGAGAGCTGACATTCAGTCCTCGCGGTCTCGGGTTCGAGTGGGCATGGGTGTTGTGTGAATGATTGTATGAATGTGTATTAAAATATTACAAGGTGTCTGACTGAAATGGAACGAATCCTAGTGCCATTAAAAAAAAGTGAATACATTATTTGAATATATTTTGTATTCTAAAGTTTGTGAACATGGCACTTCCTATTGACGGCTTTGTCTCTTATTCTTGTTAAAGATATTGGATAAAATTCATTAGTATAAAGGTACTCAAAAGCGACGTCACGTATCAGGCCATCGAGTCCTAGATATCAGCACGCATGAAATACGCAACCTGTACTGGAATATTTTGGTAAATTATTTCCAAATAAAAACAAGGTCTCTTTTAATTTATTTATTTTGTTAACTTTAATAACTGGTCAACGCCTACAGACAATTTCTCTAATTGAAAGGAAAAATATATTCGAAAGCAATTGTGGCTTCACAATATTCATTCCAAGTAGAATAAAAACATCTAATTTCAATAAATATCAACCTTATTTCAAAATACCATTTGTAAAGAAAATACAATAGTATGTGTGAGTTCAGTTTTGAAATGTTACTTAAACAGAACGAAAGAATTCTATAAAGCCAACGAAAACAGACCTTTGTTTATTTTACTGAGACTGCCGCATAAAAGAGCTACTAAGTAGTCGTTTAGTAGATGGGTCAAAATGGAATTGGCAGTTGCAGGTATTGGTACAAACTAGTATCACATACAGAACGACATGCTTCTACATCAAAGACATGTGATAAATGAGGTTTATAGATGAGATTTGTAGAACAGCAGGAAGAACCCAAGAGTCTACATTTTCTTAACATTTTAAAGGGTTTAGATGTTGCGCTTAAAATATTATGCTTGGTTGATCGTTTCCAGATGGATTATTTAATTGAAAAAATAGAGTGTCCAAACTTGGATTCCAATAAAGACCTAATGTTTTATTTGGCTCTGTGTTTCCTATGTCAACTCGAGTAAAGCAACATTCAATAGAAGTTACAGTACAATCATAGAGACCCATTTACGCAGAGAAAAGCCGTGATTTGTGATTTTAAGTATTTCTTCAGGATTACTAACTCTTGTGAGAACATCATCGACATAGAAGTCGTGCATAATTATGAAGCTAATTTCAGGATTAGTTTTTTCAATTACTATTCCAATTTGATGAAGACATATTGTTGATAGGAAAGAAGAGAAAACTAGGCCACAAATGACTGTGTTGAACTGGTAAATAGATAATGGCTCTGTAGTTTGAAAACGCCAAATTATATTTTGTAAATTTCTTTGTTCTTTTACAACAGATATCTGCCTATACATTTTTGTAATTTCGGCAGATAATAGGATGTTGTGTCTTGTATAGTGGGATCAACCATTAGTAGGTCATCCAGGGAAATGTTATTTGTTATTTTTGCTGATCCATCAAAAACTACACGAACCTTTGTAGTAGTACTTGAAGATTTAAAAACAGCGTGATGTGGAAGAAAATATCTGCTACTCATCGTATGTTACCTGTTTAGACATATGGTTTAGAGATTCATTTTTAAATAAAGCTGGAATTTTATTCCTTTAAATTTCTATATTTCTCTAGTTTTCTTTCTAGATTATAAAATTGTTTTTTAGCCATTTGTTTAGAATGATCTAATGAGGTCGGATCAGATTTCAATGAATAAGTAAAAAAGCTACCGTCCTTAACTCTAAAAGTCTGTTTTTGAAAGTGTTGCTCACAAAATGTTTTTTCTTGTAAAAAGTGTTTTGTGTGTATAACATTGATTAGTGCAGTTGATAATAAAATACAAGTTTGTGGCAAAAGTGAGCATTAGGAATTTCCTTTAGGTCTAGCATTTTCATCAAGTATTAATAACACAAAGATAGATTCCCAGGCCACATCATATTTTAGGTCTGATACCTCGATTCGATGATTTGATTAGACCAAATGCTTCATCTTTTAGCGATAGCTTCAAATATTGTAATTTCTGAACTAAACTGAAAGAAAAGTATCTATAAAAAATATTCAATATTTGTAGTTACCGTCGAAAGATTGTAATTTATTATCAGTTAATTTGATGTGATTAAAATTACTGCTAATCGTTATATTATTTTGCAAGTTATTGGTGATATCAAGATATCGTTTTAAAAAATTCATGCGCTCTGTCTCGTCTGGTTTAATTTCATCTCTGTCATTTATAAGACATTCGTTGTCTAGCTGAACAGAATTAAATTGTTCGTAAATTATGAAAATTGAACTAAGACGCGATTCCAACAATACTAGATTAGGAAGTTCTTCCTTAGTAATTTCTAGAAAATATGTCTGAAAACGGGTTAATTGAGATCGGGAGCATTTAAGCTTTTTTTATTGATATCAGTTACATGCAGTTGTATCATCAATTTCATCGCAATATTGCTATAATTTAGCATTTTTTTAGCCTTTTATGGCATAATGAACAAATTGAATGCTGTTTGTAGAGGTATTTTTATAATGTTAATACATGATTTTTACTTAATACAGATCATTAAAAATATGAGAAAGAAGTAAGTAGTTGAAATATTAATGTAATCTCAGTTAAACGATTTATGAATGTGACAAGTAGTCTAATACAACGAAGGAAAAATATCAAACTTGATTAAAAATTTAAAAAAGTTAATAATGTATTCTACAGGATGATACAGTCTGTTCAAGCCAATTCAGTATAATACGTTGCCAAATCTAATAATTTATATAAGAAAAATATCTTAGTAGGTTGAATATGACTTATTTTTGGGAACAACCTTAAATCTTCTACACTTAGGTTATAAAACAACCTATACATAAATGTCATGTTTACTATCTCTATCCTGCTTACCAAATTTAAGGCTCAAGCTTTCTATTCTATTTTTTCTTAACTATACCGTATATTTTTTTAAATATGTCATTAATTATAATCCATAAATTTATTTTTCCTTTTAATAAAATATATATTTTTATTCCACCTCAAAATCCTATTTTTATTTATTTTTATCTTTACTCATTTTCTTTATTTTATCTGAAAACTACACATCCATTCTCCTATTTTCTTAAAATTTCACTTTTTTTCTTTTACTATTACTGTAATCTATTTATACATCCAGCCACCCAAAACTATCTTAGTATATTTTATTCACATTGATTAAAATTTTTTTTTCAGAGGATGAACATGATGATGAATATTATGATCATCTCTATAGAAAAAATCCGGCAGCGGAACATGATGACTGGAATAGTACTAATTGCTGTAAGTATTTAATAGATATAAAACTAGTAAAAATAAGTCCGTGTTGTAATATACAAATAATATCTACGTTTAGAAGAATAAACAGATTTAAAAAAGAAGACCTTGAAATGTGTACTGCTTTTATTAGATTTCTGCGTTTCGGTTGTGATAACAACCCTCTTGTGGACACTGCAATAAGTATGTGTAAGTTATAAAATGTTAATCATACATGAAAGATCCAATCACTGAATTCTTGAGGATAACATTAATATTAATTCTTCTTAAAAGAAATTGTATATTCAATACAAGTTAAAATTGAGAACTAGAATATAAGCTGAACATAAACTATAATAATTAGAATATTTATTGAAAAAATTGGTAAGTACCTTGGGCTATATCTAGATCGACGACTTACATGGAACAAACACATTCAGACCAAACGAAGACAGTTGGACCTCAAATTTCGACAAATGTACTGGCTTCTCGGCCGTAAATCAAAACTCTCGTTAAACAACAAGCTGTTATTATATAAGGCAATTCTAAAACCTATATGGACCTACGGAGTGGAGCTATGGGGATGTGCTAAACCAACAAGAATCAAAACAATACAGCGATTTCAATCCAAAGCACTCAGAGCAATCGTAGATGCACCATGGTACGTCAGCAATATAACAATACACACTGATTTAAAAATTCCACTTGTTACGGAAGAAATACAAAAACTAGCAAATACATATAAGGACTGAACTATAAACCACGACAATCTCCTAATTGAAGAACTATATAACAATGGGCCTGATGTGAGAAGACTACAGAAAACATGGCCAGAAGACTTAATCCATTAGCCCACCACCAAAGAAATAAATTTTTTACTAAGTTTTTGTAGAAAAATAATTGGGATGTCGTCTGATCCTGGAGAGGTGTTTTTAATACTAAATAAAGCATCATCGAGTTCGTCTAAGGAAATAGAAGAGTTCATGAAGTCATTTTGGTTATCAAAAATATTTGTATGTTCCACTTCAGCAACCTCTTTGTATTAAAGAAATTTTGGACTATATTTATCACTGCTTGAGTTTTCTATCTATAAAGATGTCTGCCAATGTTTCTGCAATATCTTCATTCGCGGTAATGGTATTACCATTATATTTTAAAAATTTAATTCGGTATTTTGGTAGCTTTCTGTTATTGTTGTTCCACATAATCTTCGTAGATGTTGAGTTGTAAATTGAGGCAACAAAAATCTTCCAACTTTTTTTTTTGCTTTTTTTGGTTATGTATCGTGCTTTAGCTCTGAGTTTTTTTGTATTCAATTTGATTTTATGTTGTAGGGTGTCGTTTAAATGTGTTTGTATTCTCTTATTGCTCTTTCGCAGTCAGAGTTCCACCACGGTACTGGAGAATGTTTTTTAATAAATTTGGTTTTACCTATTGTTCTATATGCTACGTCTAAGAGTAAGTTAAAGAAATTAAGAAGTGACGCTTTGACTGTAGAAGAATGTGGAAGATTTTCGAGATGTTGGTCTACCTCCTCTGATAATGTATTCCAGTTTGCTTGATTCAATTTAAATTTCGGGAAAGGTGTTGTACTACCTGTATTGAATGGACGTGTGATTAAATGGAAAAATGGTCGCCGCCGTAGAGAGACGGTTGTACATTCCTGTATAAAGATAGTTGTAGTGTAGGGTCGCACATAGATAAGTCAATCGCTGATGATTCTCTGGTTCGAATGTTAAATCTTGTAGGTTCTCCAGAATTTAGCAAATTTATGTTGTAATTATCTAACATCTGTTCTATTAAACATCCTTTTGGTGACTGGTTTTTAAAACCCCAATATGGACTATGGCCGTTGAAGTCTCCAACTATAATACGTGGGGAGGGAATTTGTCGAAGAAGATTTTCAAGAACATTGTACGTGACTATTTCATCGGGAGCTATATAAACATTATAGATGTAGATTTTATTTGGAGAAGTGATAGTTACTGCAACTGCCTCCAACGCTCCAACCTAAGAAAAAGACAATAATGTTATAAATAGAAGCAAATAAACCTTACCTGTTGTGGATGGACTCGTCTAAGAAGGTGAAATTTAAATTATTTTGGATATTTGGACAAGTAAAGTGTGAAAACTTTATTTGGGTCAACGACCACTTAATTGTGGACATTTTGAATTGACACATGGAAAGTTAGAAGATTTGAACTTTTACTTCAAGCACAAAGAACTACAAGTGGTAATTATTGACGATTTATTTTTTATTTACTTCTCCTTTGTGGTTAACAATTTGTACACACTCCGAAGCCGCCAATTTTATGTTTATTTAAACTTTTTGATTTATTTTGATCCATTCTATGCCCTGATCATATATTTGATCTTTTTTAACACCATATATATATACATATACATAATAAACTATGAACTATAAAATATTGGGGATATTAAGAAAAACATCTCGGTTGACTAGTTAAACAATAAAAACTATATGTATAAATCTTGTGGATGTAGCTCGGTTAATCTATGAAAAAGAAACTATTTTCACTTAATTTGAGAGCTTTCGGAAATTCTTTATTCCTTCATCAGTCATTTTAAAAAATAATCAAGAATATTAAAAATATATGAGTTAGTAATGATTTTTACTTACAATGATTGAGATTATTACTATAAAACCATATACCATCAGAAACGAGGAGAAACTTAAAAATAATATTTTTAACTTTAAAACAGACAAATTGCTATAATACATGTTGGATCTTTATTAAGTTTTTTTATAGTAAGGGTTTTCATTAAGTAATGTGTCAGATAGGCTGTTATATTTTTATTTGTACATCAAAACAGGAACATTATCTTTATCGGATTAGTTACTATGATTTCAGGATATTCTTTAAGAAATGTTTTAGTAGTAAAAGAATTTACACTTTAACTTATTAATGTCTAAAAACAAGATGAAACAATTAAAGTAGCGATTAAATCTTTAAAAAAAGTAGGGAATTTGTTTTCTCCAGTTAAAGACAAAACTAAAATATTGAACAAAACCAATGTTGTCTATTATATTGTATGTGGAATTTGTGATAAAAAATATACAGGTACCATTTTAAGGCCCCTTAAAGATAGAATTCCTTCTCATAAAAGTGATATTCGTCATAAAAAAATACATGCGTGTTAGCAAGTCATGTCCTTAGTATAGGACATCACCCTGATTATACTAACACTACCGTTTTGGAAATTAAAAAATTCTTTTTAAAAGATTACTTCTAGAAAAAACACAGATAAAAGGAGAACCTAATACAATGAACCTAAGATCTGATATCCATGGTATAAATATCATTTATTCTAAATTATTAAACTTGGATGACCAGTTCCAACGAAACAATCAAATTACATGTGAAACAACAAAATGTAGTCCATATATTTCTTTCTAATAAAAAAAATTATAATGTGTCATTTTAAAAATGATGTCTAATTCTTAGATTACATAATTATATAAAAAATTTCAAATATTTTGATTGGTAAGAGTTTACCCGCTAGGCAAGGGTGGTAGCGTCGATAACTGTGGAACACACCATCGTGTTATTGTAGTTAAATTCCACAACCGAATATCTGCCAAAAATTAGGGTCTGTTTCATGTACTATATAAAAAACATCTATAAATGATTATTCATTGTATGATTTCGCATTTTGTACATCATAATTAATATCTTGTAGAATGACTAGTTATATAACCTTCTATAATATCGCCTTTATAAATTAATATGTTTATTTTTTTAAATTATATGAATTGTATTTTGCATTTTACTTATTTTGCTTTTATATTCTCAGTACTTTTACGCTTTTAAAAAACAGATTTTATTCAGCTCTCAATGTGTTAAGATCGTTTGAATAAATTTCTCAAAATTGTATTTAATGTTTCCAATAAAGTTTTAAAAAAAATATTTTGCAATTCTACATTTACTAACTGACTGATAAAGGGATACAGAATTTCCGAAAGCTCTCAAATTAAGTGCAGAGTTTCTTATATTTTTACCCACAGATTAACAGAGCTTTATATATATATATGTTACTGTTAAAGTATATAATGCCGTTATTTCATAGAATACCTAGTTATTCCATGAAATAACTGATCGTGTCCGTTAAAGTGTGTAATATGTTAATAATTTGACACTTTAACTAGTTATTCTATGAAATAACTAGGTATTCTATAAATTAACCAATGAGAGGCAGTTAAAGTGTAAAATAAACAATTTATCTAAAATGAAATAACTAGGTATCCTATAAATAAACTAATGATAGACAATTAAAATGAAAAAGAAGCAATTTATCTAATTTATGCAGCGTATAAATGGTATTTACGGAAACGTACCATAAAATCATTTGTTACAACAAGGATTACTAAAATGACATTTAAATCCCTGACCAGTACATAAACTTTGAGCTGTAGCAACCGAACGGAGCGATATTTCTACATCCGGTACTTCTTCGATTTTAATTAATTTTTGTTCGCAGACACTGAACTGGGATCGGGAATATAATTGTTTTATGCGGCCGTTTCTTGTGCCCAATTGGAAAAATCCTTCTTCGGTTGTTTTTATGATGATAGAATAGATTTGGCATCACCCTTTCCTCTGTCAACTTCAGGCACTGGGATACGGACGGTATACCCCACAGAGGCATCAGAATGAGATTTATCCGACATTAATATCATCTTTTTCGCTTGAATTTCTAAACATTTTTTAGACTTTTCTCTTTCTCTTTGAACATTAAGTTCATTAAAACACAATTTGCAGATTTTCTGCTCAACTTCATCTTCTGAAACATAATCTTCCGAACACGATATATGGGCAGGCTCCATACATTTGAAGCAAACTATATCTTCACTGCATTCTTTTAAACAGACAACACATACTTTCGTAATGGGATTATTTAATCCTGTTTGTTCAACTACTTTTTCATTATCAGGTTGAGAAGAAACATTCATTGCAGTCAAAGTATTTTGTAATTGATCTTCGTCGACCAACGAATTAAGTGCTTCCTTCGGAATGGCAGTTGTTGACAGTCCAACTCTAGCTGCGCAACCAAACATAGCCTCGTAGGGGGACCTTTTAATACCAGAATGGAACGCTCTGTTCTTCATAAACTGGATAAATTTTAACCCGTTATTCCACGAAGTTGACTGGTTGTCTTGCATCCAAGTCGTCAACATATTTTCTATGTCCTGATTGGCTCTCTCAACACTGCCTTGGCTTTGGCTATGTCTTGGTTTGCCATGCACGATCTTAAGCTCTAACCAAGTTACTTTTAAGTCATCAATAAGTTTTGTACAAAATTATCTTCCATTGTCCGACTGCAATATACATGAGGCTCCAAACAACAGGAATATATCAAGCAACTGTCCTGCAACTTCTTCTGCTCTCTTTGTTTGAAGAGGTCTTAAAACCACAAATTTTGTAAGGTGATCCTGATAAACTAAAATAAATTTATAGTTCCCATCAGGTTGTGATTGAAAATCAACCTGACATCTTGAATTCATATGTGAAAAAATCATGGGCTTAACAACAACACCTTTTCTGCCCGCTTTGCGTTTTTGTTGACAAGATTCACAAAAATTCAGGAAAATCTTAATATCATTTTCCGTAATATTTTTGTAACGACGATTAAGTTCTTTTATCATTCGGTCTCTACCAACGTGCCCAATAGATAAATGAGTTTCGTACAAAATGTCAAACAAAGAATCACTTGAGCAATAAAACATTACATCTGGTGTTGCATTTGTTACTGGGACTATTAATTTTTCTACTCCTTGAACTTCAAGGACATCGTAATGTTGAAGTAACCAATAATAACGTGGCACTTTCTTATCTGATGTTTTAGATTTCTTTACATCAGCTATCAAACTTAATAATTTTTCACGGGTGAGCAAAGAACTGTTCTCTTTCACATCACGCTTATTTAGTAAAGATTCAAACTTTTCTTTCATTGCAGCTTTTTTTTTGTTATCACTTAAAGAATTCATAGTTCAAGGCAATTTAAGGTCTTAAAAATAATTGCACTTTAACGTAGGCAAACTAAATTAACGTAATAACACATGAACTGGCGCCAACATGCTAAACAAATTCTCTCCCTATGGCCTGGAATAGTTCATAAATGCAGTAGGGGTGGAAGGTAAATGTATTTGTCGTTGACATTTTGAGAGTATGGCGAAAAAGTATTCTAGTTGTTTTATGCTTTGGTATTTTTGCCGTCTTTCAAAAATTATTTTTATTTGAATTCGAAATTAACGTTTTTTTTCCCGCTACTTTCCATATTGTTAAACGAAACGTAAAGCGAGATATATGATATAGATTATTTTACACTTTAACGGGCTGCAGATCGTTATTCTATGAAATAACTAGTTAAACCATGAAATACAAGAGAGTTTTACACTTTAACGGACACGATCAGTTATTTCATTAAATAACTAGGTATTCTATGAAATAACGGATTTCATACTTTAACGGTAACATATATATATATATATATATATATATATATCCAACACAAAATCAGTGTCATGTAAAAAAATCAAACATTTGCCAAATGTAAATCTACACTGCTCCAAGAAATTAACGCACCAGTTAATATTTTTAGGAAAATATGGCCATTTTAAACAAACTGTAAAATGTTTTATCTCGTTTTGAAGGATCCTTGTATATTATTTCTTTTAACTATTTAAACAATTTTTTGCTACTAAATTTTTTTGATTGGAGCACTCTTCTTTGAAAGATAAATCGACTTTCAGTTCAGTTATTTGTCTGATTTTTTTCCGTTGGAACGGAAATTATTCACGTTTCGATACTCTTTTGTGTAAATTGTTAAGATTCAACGCGAATCCAGTAATGTGACCCCCGCTGAGTGTGCACAAGCCGTGGTATTGCACAAAGAAGGTTGGAGTTATCGCCGAATAGGCGAAAGATTTGGTGTGTCTCATACATCAATATCGCGTATGATTTAACGATACAGGGTAACTGGTGAGCACATCAGGAGAACTAGGCAAGGCAGACATAGTATCACGACCTCCGCCCAAGACCGTTATTTAAGGCTTTCCGCTCTAAGACAGCGATTTGTAACAACAAGACAATTACAATCACAACTTCAAGACGCACAAGGTCCTCAAGTAAGCCTGGAAACCGTTCGACAAAGACTTCTAGAAGATAATTCTCGCATAGCTGCCCGATGACCAGCATTAACCGTGGATCATCGTAGAGGCCGGTTAAATATTACCATGGAACACATGAATTGGGGAGAAGCTGACTGGGAACGAGTTCTTTGGAAAAATGAATGGCGATTTTGCCTACGTACATATGATAGACCAATTCGTGTTTTTAGAAGGCCAAATGAAAGATACGCACAATGTAATATACACAATACCACTTAATTCGGTGGAGGCTGGGTTATGGTGTGAGGCGGTAGAGTCAAATAATGGAAATTTGGACATGTGCCATTTGCCTCTTATTTTGACCAACATTTCTTGCTAATGCATGATAATGCTAGACCTCAATACAGTTCGCGTTGTTCCAGGCTACCTATTGGAAGTTGGCATTGTAGCTATGGCCTGGCTAGCACGAAGTTCCGACCTTAACCCAATAGAGTATGTCTGGAATATGCTTGGAAGGCAATTACGCGCTCATCCGAACCGGCCCAACAACTTGGAGTACGTGGGGCGACTATTGATTGAAATTTGGAATGGTCTGGATCAAAACATTCTTCGAAATCTTATTTTAAGCATGAATCGTCGATGTCAGGACACGATTAGAAGTAGAGGTGGAAATATGCGATATTAAGGTTGAAAAGTAGAAGTCTTGGTACTCCTCGTTTAATTAAAAAAATAAAATTCATAATTTAGGCTCTTTTTTTGTTTTTCATTACTTTATGCTTAATCTTAGGACTGCTTGTTTAAAAAATGCTTTACTTAGAGTTAATTTAATAAAAATTATTAAAATATAATGGTTGATATATTATATCAATTTTACAAATAAATTAATTTTGAAATTTATTAGTGGTGCGTTAATTTATTGGTAGTGGTATAACTGAAAACATAAAAATTATATCAGTCAGTTAAAATATACAGCTAAGTACTGATAGTATCCTGGCAGAGAGATTCTTTGGCTTGCAACACCTAAAAAGAAAGAATATTTCAATTATCTATTTAAATAAAAAGGGTTAAATTTAGAGGATAACGAGAAATGGCTAAAGGGACATTAGTAAAGCATAAGAGACATAACAAATAGAATTAGAGTCTTGAGAGGATCATATATTGACATCAAAGATCTGAATAGGAATTATGTCAGGTTTTCATATCAATTATTAGGTAGTCCAACTTTTAAATGAAAATTAAATACTTGGATATTGAATAATAGAGAATGTAGAAAAGGTATATAAAGACATAGGGACTGCTAGTATCAGTAGTGACAAGATATACCACAATATCTCTAACAACATAGACAACATAACTGCTCGAGAAACTTTGTAAAAGAAATTCAATAGGAACAATTCAAAAGGATGGCGAAACATTCAAATTAACGTAAAGAAATTAATTCAGACAAAATCTGGACTTAACTTAGCGGATATCAATTAAAAACTTAAATAAATCAAAATGACAGTTAATAGAATTAGAACAAAATTAAGTCTAATATGGGATCTAAAGATTTAAAATTTTCATGAAAACTAAGAAATACAAAATACTTACGTTTTATAACTCTAAATCCATGTAAAATCTCAATTTTGGAATTTAGTTCAGTAGGGAATTTATATGCAATATACAATTAAGTTGGCAATTATGACAAAAATGGATAGTCTGATTTCGAATTTTTAAACTTTTGGATAAAAGGAGCCGAACAAACAAATGTCGGCCATTTTGTTTGTAGTCATTGAAGCAACATGATCGATTCCTTTTAGTCATTGAAGTAAAAAAGTTAATTAAATTTATTTGTGCCCAAATCTGAAAAAGTCAAAAACATTTCAAAATTGTGAAGAAGTCACATTGTGTAATAATCCAACAGTATTAATATGAGTTTTCTTTAATAATAATAAAAGTGCAGTGCTAGTAAAAATCTTTGTGTCAAGAAAAATCAAATCAGCTGTCAACTTACCATCGGTGAAAAAGAAAAAGGATCTTCATCGAATTTTTGCTGCAATTTCCTTAGTTTTCAACAACTCCAGTCGCGAATGGTGATACTGTGTGCTGTTTCCAGCCACGAGAGGTGCTTGGATCATGGGATCAACTCACCAGGTGAATAAAACTTGTGAGCCATCAGTGCGTAAGAACGAAACCAAAAGATTAAAATTAATTTGATCATTTTCCTGATGATTAGTTCTGAATATAGACAACAAAAGGTTAGAAACTAGTGAATTTTTTTGTGTACTTAAATTTTTTTCTCCCAATTCAAAACGATTTGTTGATGTAGACAACGAATGAAATTCATCATAAATTGTTATATTATTTTCAATTTGCAGTTAATACTTTTTTTAATTGTTTATTTCGTAAAATTAGGTTACTTTTGAAAAGGTTTCAAACATGAGTTTTGAGGTTAAGAACCCATACATGGAGATTGAGGTATATTTTTGAATATTTAAACATTTTTTTCACTTACCTTTATGTTATAATATCCTCTTTTTTTGTTAATTTATTCACATTGTTGAAAACACCTTTGAAATTAGCGACTCCAAAAAGGAAAACGAGCTTTAGCGGAAGAATGTTAAACTTATAACGTGCAATTTTAGGTCTGTTAGATTCTTGTTGTTTGATCTTTCGCATTGAATCTATTAATATTATGGATTTAACATAACCAACGATTATATCGATAAAGTTTACTCTTTCAGTATTGATAACCTCCTCTAGTGCACAGTCTCGTGCATTACAAAAGACTGAGCCGTGGCAAAATAGATGGCATAATTAGATTACAATTAAAACATAATTTTATCATTTGGCGCTCAACAATTTTTTTTTAAATTATACCACTACAATTAATATCGCCACCATCCCGGGGCGATAAAATGATAAAAAAACATTTGCATTAAGTATACATTCAAATAAAATATCATTGCAAAATATATATATATATATATTTTTGGTTTTTTTTTTCCTTATATGTATATAAAGAATGAATTGAAACAACAATAAAAATAAAACATATAAGCACGTTTTTTCATAATTTATTAAACGAATAATTTTTAAATAGATACACCCTATATTTTTTTAAATTATATTAAACCATATAAATACCTATAGTAAAAACCTCTAATCAGACCATACGAATTTCCATTTTAATATGTATAACTAACCCAAAATGACCCAAAATTCAGTATAGTAGTAGAACAAAATTGATATGATGTAATAATGGAATGTCATTAAATACAAGGCGATCTATTAAAAAAACTGGTACAGTGTTTTGTATTTTTCATTTAAATTTGTTTCAGCTTTTTCTTACAATGGATTGTGCCAGTGCCGGAAAGAAGACTTGCTATGTGCACACAAATATTATCAGAGCATACCCAATGACCTTCCAAAGGTTGACATCAATTTATTGTAAGAAATTTAAACTTTACAATTGAAATGTTAGTAATATAAACGATTTTTAGGGATTTTACAGGAAATGATTTGAAAAATTTGACTCCGGATTCACTGAAAAATCTTCCTGAAAAAGTTGAAGAGTTGTAAGTATAATATCATAATGCTATAATTAGGGTGATGCACAGAAAACGAAACAGAGTGGAAGTCTTGAATAAAAAAAATGCGAAAACCGATGATTAGAGGTCGTTTTTTAAATCAAGGAAGTGTTAATAAATATATCAGCAATATGGCCTTTCGTTTGGTTACTTTTAATATAAAAGCATTTTATCGATATTATAAAGTAATTTTAAAAATAATTCAATATAATATAATGGTAGATATTGAAGTCTAAGATGAAAAAATTAATTCTCACTCCAAAGTGAGAGAAAACACTTCACTACATAACATTTAAAAGTGTAAACAAGGTTTTTCATATTTTAATAACTGTTGTTTATTTTATATATAATTGTGTTATGTGATATGAAAAAAATTATTAGTTTATTAATGTAAGTCATTAAATTCAATTATTTTAATGTTTATCTTTAGCAGTAAAATTTCGTTGTCTAATTTTTCCATAGATTTTATGCTTTTATGATTTCACAGCCAATATACATAATTTTTAAAATGTGACAGCTAATTTTATGAAATTTTCTTATAATGCCAAATTTTATTATACTAAAATTAGATAATAGAACTAGTTTCTTTTTAAGTCTGGATATACCAAATTTTCTTAATTCATATTATTAAAAATTTTATAGACTAAAGCATGCTTTATAATTATAGCAAAATTTTCTTCTAATTTTCTATATCGGGATATAGATACCAATTAAAAGTAACAAATCAATTAATTTACCAATTTTAGAGATTAAATTGGGTTATTGAAACATTATTGGCTCCTCAATGAGAATATAATAACAATTATAATATTCTTATGTGACACAATATTAAATCTTTGATTTCAAAATCGTTCTGGATTCGTTCTAAATCATTCTTTACTAATCTTGATAAGTTTTAATAATTACTAACTAATCTGAATAAATTTTCTAAGTAATTCTTAATGAATCTGGACCGTTCTAAATGGTTCTTAATTAATATTGATGGTTCAAAATCATTCTGAATTCATTCAAACTGGTTCTTAACTAATTCGGATTATTAATATTGATGAGTTAAAATCATTCTGAATTGATTTTACATAGATCCTAACTAATCTAGATAATTCTGAATCATTCTTAGCTAATATGGACAATTCTTCATTTTTAACTCTGATTTTTTTTAAATTATTTTTAATGAATCCAGACTGTTTTAAATCGTTCTTAATATTGATGGTTCAAAATCATTCTAAATGAAACCCATTTTTAACTAATTTGAATGATTCTCGCCACTTTTTAACTAATTAGGACAAATTTTAATCATCATTAACTAACCTGAATTCATTATAAATTGTTTTTAATGAATTTTGAATATTCTAAATCGTCCTTAATTAATATTGATGATTCATAATTATTCTGAATTTATTTTAAATGAATCTTAACTGATCTGGACGATTCTAAATCATTAATTGAACTGAATTGATTCTAAATCGTTTTTAATAAATTTAGATATTTCTGAATCATTCTAATTCAATTTTGAATCGTTTTTAGCTAATCTGGATTGTTCTTATTCATTGTGAATTCATTCTAATTCAGGAATTTGGATAATATTAAATCGATTTTAGCTTATTCTAAATCCTTAACTAATTTTGGATCGAATTAAAAGATTATTGCTAAATATTTATAGAATTGTTCGTATCAAACTCTTTTGTATGGTCCTAAGAAATACGACCAAAAATTTAAAATAGTTCTATCTAATTTTAGAATAATTCAACATTATTCAATAAATTTGAGTGGCATGCAAAAAGTTAAAATGTCACCTGACATTTTTATGGAAATTTTACAGAAATATCACTTTTGACTTAAATAAGGGAATTTCCGATAGGGCTTTGAATTTATTTTGCTTGGGCGGATTGTCTTTATTAGCTTCACTCTTTGAAAAAAATTTACAGTTGATTAATTTTTCTTTTTGAATTTTTTTCTCAGCGGCTCCAAGATTGGGGCTAATTTATGGATTGATGGTTGAGAAAAATTGTTCTGATTGTACTTCTCTCAAAAATCGAGTCTTCTACTGAATATTCGTCTTAAAGCAAGCGTTTTGCGGATTTCTTGTACTTCTTATGGAAGTCTCTCTCGTGAAATTCCTTCTTGTCAGAGGAATAATAAACAGTCGATTTGTCGTTTATATTCTTTCGTACGCCCTTAACCGCTGTCTTACACATCATGATTAGGTCGCGTCGCATATTACTTTTGGACCTTCTTACACAAACTGCAACCACTGGAGGTACGGAAATTAGAAACTAACCTTTTCTCATTTCGTTTTAAAAACTTTTCTAAATAACCTGGGTCCAAATTGGTAGGTCCTTTATTTTCTAATTTTGATGACTGTGGGATTTTCTTGGATAAATTGTACATTATGATAAATTTTGAAAAATCCATCAAATAATAAACAATGACAATTTGGATATCAAATAATATATGAGATCATTTCACTGGGCTAGAGCGCAAAAATGTTTAGCAGATGGCGCAACATACTGACAGCATAAAGAAATTCTTTTATAGTGCATTATGAGGTGCATTCTTTGAAAAATAATCGAAGGATAAATACATATTAATAGGACTTTATTGGAAAATTAGGTCCAATACTTATTAAGAAGTTACTCTTTAAAGATTAAATTATGTCTAAATCTAATGTTTATTATCAAATGTATTACTTTATTCTTGCATGAAACTACAGAAAATCGATAGGTTTTATCATACAAGTACCCAAAAAATAAATATTAAACGAAATTTAATTTCTTTTATTATAAATTACAGAAAAAAGAAGGGTCCTAGACTCGGATCAAGCGATTTTATTTCGTATACGAAATATTTTGTCGAATAAAATAATACCTTACATTTCTTTGAAAATGCTCTATTATGTAGTACCCATGCCTTTATTGTAGATAAGCCTAGAAGATGGTAGAATAGCCTAATATACCACTTTCTACTTTTCAATAATATTTTTTACCAGCTAATATGACTAACTATAAGGTCGACTCCTCCTGTATGCTTATATTTGAAATCACAAATAGACAATTCATCTCTATAATTTCTTTGCGTTTTTTATTGAAAAGTTTTATTTAGTTTCCATGATTTTTTCCATCAAATATAGATATATTAATACATTTACTTTCAACAACTGAGTTTCACTTACGAATGGTATTTGTTTTCTTATGTGGTCTGATATAAAGTTTTCTCTTCTCTGGGAAATCCAATTTTTGTTATTCGCTAACAAGCTTGAAAAAGTATATATTACTAGATAAAAATCCATAGATAACACAGTTAAATCACTCAATTTTTTTAAAAGAATTTGAGGTTTTGTTTTCACTTTAATTTAATTCAAAATGGAAAAATAGTATTTCAAATTTCTGACATATTTTTTTATGTTTTCATTATCAAAGCCTTCTGACCAAATTTTATCATTTGACTGTTAATAAAGTAAATTTTTATACTCTGAATTTTATTATAGAACGTGTTTTCCGATTAAATTTTTATATATGATATATGTATACTTTCTTAATTTTGTGCTATATAATATTTCTTCAAAATGTGTATTCTTGATTTTTGTGTAGAAATGATCTGTACGTTTTAATTGTTATATATTATATGCTTAGCTCATAAAATATTTTTGTCATAATAATGAATAAAGAAATAATTTTACTTTCATTCGTAAAAGTGGTTTTATTCCATTCTGGAAATTATTATTACTAGTCACTAGTCACTAAAATTTATTCTTAAGCTTTTAAATCTATCATTACTTATCAATTAATATTTCCCCAATCGTCTCTCTTGATTTCTAAAATTAATACCTAGTTCTGTGTAATACCATTATGATCTGCTTTGTTACTGTTTTTTAAATATAAATACGCAACTAGAAAGAAAGTATTCGTATAGCTCTAATGCTCAAAATTTCTCACTATAAAGACAATCTCTAGGAAAGATTACCTATTTTTTAATTATTATTTTCACAATACGATTATTAATAACTAAGTGGACGTATCGCAATATCATATGAATCATCTGATTGTTTTATCATATCTAATTATACTATCAACTAGTGATTTATATACAATTGTTAGCATTTTAGGGGTCATACATTTTCTAAATTCTTAAATTTGGATATAAATGTTCGTAGTCGAATAGTTAGGAACTGAATTTGATATGTCCATTTAATAGATAGGTATTTTTTCTTATCTGTTATATTTATTTTAAATGCATAGTCAATTTCCAAATTAAAGGAGCGTAGGATATCTGTAAGTGAAAACGCAATAAAATCTGTTTTGCTAATCTTCAGAGAAAGTTTTGAAAATCCAACCAATTTTTTACTTTATTAATTCCTACTTCAGCTTTAGTCCTAATGTCATGCAATGATCTATCCACATAAACTACAAATGTATCATCAGCATATGTAATTTTGTATCCTGAAATTTAGTTTTGAGCAATAAGTTAATATAAACGATTAATAAGCGTAATCCCAGAACCGTAACTTGTGGAACTTCCACCTTAACAGTTTCTGGTTCACTCATTGTTCCGTTTATCCCTAAGCATTTGTTTTATGTTTTCCAAGTATTTTTAAATAGCTTTAGTACAATACCTCTTACCCCACAATACTCACTTTCTAAGAGTATTTTATGAGGCACCGTATCAAAAGCTTAGCCAAGTCAATAAACACAACAATACATTTGTTACCTACATCTAAATTATATTTTAAATGATTAATCATTGAAAAGATTACGTCATAGGTAGTTAGACTTGGTCTAAGACCAAACACATTAGCCCTGAATTCATTCTTCATCAAGAAATAATTCAGTCTAACCTTCAGGTACTTTTCAAAAAGTTTAATTAAAGTATTTAAATTGTTCTGGAATTATACCTCTTAAAAAAATCAAAATAGTAATATGTACCAATGGTTTTATTAAATATGTATGATATGTCGTGATATTATCTGATCGACACCTAGAGCACTATCTTCCTTTAAGGCTTTGTTACGAATAATAATTTCAATAGTGTCAACGATCTTTAAATATAAAGATTTTTTTATTTCAGAATATTTTACCTGGAAAATATGTGATCGGTTACTTATTGATGCTGCTGCTCTTGTATATTCAGATGTACAATACTTAATGCAAAAATTAACCTATATAATTATTTAGTAATTCTTCGTTGTTTATTTTTATTCATTAGTTTTTTTTAATTTATCTCTGTGTTTAATCGAGTTAATAATTCTCTCAGTAATCCCAAGTTTGATTTTCCTAGTTATCTTGAGTTCTAGTCTTAGATTTTGAACATTCAGTGATAAGTTGTAATAGAATGTCTTTGAATTTGAAGCTTTAGAAGAATAACTAATCAACATTTGTCATCGTATCGTCTCTTATTTATTAAATACTAATATCATTAAATATTTTAACAACTTTAAATTGTTTTCTAAGTAGATTTCTTTGTTTTGATTAATATTTATGGACAAGTAGATTGGTTAATGATCTGTCATGTTACTGTTAATTACAAAGTCCTTATTTTTTAGTAGATTGACTAATTTATTTCTCAAGAAAATGTGATGTAAGCATGTACGGGAAGTTTGAGTAACTCTTGTATTAGTAATGTGTGATTCATAACCATGAGATATAAGTATAGTCAGAAAACTCTTACTTTGCACAACCAAGTCGTCCAGATTTTCACAATTCAAATCCTCAATAAAAATGTTCCATTCCTCTTTTCCCGTATTAGTAAAGCATGTATCTTGGTCCTTTATAAATATTTTCTTAATAGTATTGGATGACCCATAGCACGCAAGTATTTTATTATAAATTATTAGATTAGATATAGTTAATCACTGGAAGGAAAAACTGTATGGGATACGCTAAAATTAAGTTTACTGCAGTAATTTTCTTTTTTGTGATAAAAACCTTGACAGTTAAGACTATATTTCTCTCCTATCCAATAGAAACTTATTTTATTTCCATAATCCAATGAAATACTGAATTTTATTATTTATATTAAATAGTTAATACTTCTGATTAAAATGGTTGTTTAAATATTACTCATTCAAAATATCATAGACCCTGTTGACATGATTTTTGAAATAAAATGTAATTATTTCTACTTTCTCCTGAATTAGGTAAAATAGCAAATATGTTAAACTATGGAACTACTTCTTTTATATTATCAAAGTATAGGCCCAACATAAGACTGTTACCATTAAAGTTAGGTTTAAATTAATTTTATCTTTGTCTTAATCAACCGTACTAACAAATTTATTCTAGAATTACTAATCAAATTAACTTTCGAATGAAATGTGATACTTTGGAATACACACCAGTTTTTGTCTCGCAAGTAAAGCAACAAGTAGTAATATTGCTGAATTTCCTATAAAATTACCTATTGAATGAAAAGCCATACTTCGTACTTTCTCTATTTTTATTGTATTGGTAAAAAAACGAGAAGATAAGTACTAATACGACAAGTGAGAATGTGATAGAAATATCCCTTAGAATAAAAATCTACCCGTTTTCTAGAAAAAAATTTGCGTCAAATAAGTATTGTTTAATTTTCAGTGTCCTCTCTCCATATTGACTATGACCATGCGCATTTTTAATGGATTGTATTGAATTCACCGTCTATAGTTGTTGTAAAGTTAGGTAAACAAGGTGATTTTTTTGGTTTTTTGGCCCTGGACATTTTGTTCTCTCTGACGCAGCTATACATTTCTGCTTGGAAAAATTCATACCAGTTGCTGCTGAACTATCTGTATATCACAGCAAACCGCATTAGTTAGTTTTCTAAACTATGCCCATTTATTATTGGAGGTTTTAAAGTCCGTTAGTCTCACAGTATATAAGATTTTATTTTTCATAGAAATAAGGAGAACTACCGGTTTCGTGGCAAAATGAGCCACATTTTTAGGTTCAAATCACAAAAAAATTGTTGTTGTAAAATTGTCTATTGTCTTATATCAAACTATTTGGCTAAATCACAAAATAAATACATGCGGAAAAGATGAAATTGACTAATATTATACACAAAGATATTAAAATTAATTAAAAATTTAAGTTAAAATACAGAACTCTAAAACATACTATGTGACCATTTTAGTACTAAAATTTGTACTAAAATGGTTTGGTATAAGACAATAGTCAATAGTCAAACCGATAACTCTCCTTTTTTCTATGAAAAATAAAATCTTAGACTGTGAGACTAAAGGACTAATTTCCCTCCTTTTTCCTTTTGTTAAAAATTATTTATTAACTGACAAAGAGTAGATAAGCGATTGCTTTTTCTTCAACCCATGGACAAAATTATTAAAATAAAAAACATACTATAAACTAATCAACCGACGCACTAACGAACTATGGAAGCATAATTCCATATTTAAAGAACTAACAGTTTAGTCAGGGTAATATTTATCTAGAGAATTATTAGGTAGCCCTGTATTTAAAAATTTAAATGTTACAGCGAGTGATTTATTCTATTTCAGAAAGATCTAATAAACACAATTACTGAATGAATTTATTATTAGCCAAACCAAGACAAAATTGATAAAATTTAACAGTTATACAAAAATTTAGAAAGTTGTTAGAACAATTTTGCTTTTTTGCACATTGAATTTTGTTCGTAATAAGATTCACATGTTGTATATTATTCTTATATTATCAAGATAATTGTTAATTGATAATTTTCACATTTTTATCATATCAGCATAAGAAGTATTATAAAACCTGGTCAATTATAATATTGTTTTGATACTAAATGAAATGTAATTAACATATATTCCAATGTTATGGCTAATTCTAATTACATCAGAAATTTGGCTCTGCTCTTTGCCGGGTTTTTGTGATCCCTGCAAAAAACCTGTTCGTCTTCTAACTACTATCCTGGACTTTGTTGTAAATGTCATAATGGGATACATAGCTTTAGTCAAACATCAGATTATGCAAATATTTGAACACAAAATTACTTCAGTCCACATTAGGAGTTAACCGTAAATGAGAAAATTTCTCCGCTATCTTATTCTGAAGTTGTGAAGGATAAATAAGCAAATTCAAGGAAATATTCTAAATACTGTATATAAAATATATGTATAACTTATAACCCTTAATTATTAAAAATGATTTCTCTTAATCTAAAATAGCAATTAAGATCTTATGGTCTGTTAATCTGTAGATATATTTTTCCAGTCTACTACCAAAACACTCGTGGTCTATATTGTTAGATTGTTGGCTGTTGGGTAATTTTTATGTTTTTATCGTATTTGTAAACAGAACTTCTAAAGATACCCTTTTAATTTTTTTTTATATTTATTGATATTTTTAAATATACAAGCTGTAAACGATTTGACAATTCGCTCTCTATCTTTATTTATGTCAAAACGACTAATCAAGTCATCCCTATAAGGGTGCTTTTACAAAAAAAGATATATAACATACATTTTGAAACATTTTAATTGTGGTTTTACAAACAAATTATTTTCATTAACTAAAACTTAACTGAATTCGTCTTTTTGGGATAACACATTTTTCGTATAGTTCAGTGACAGATAATGACGCAGATTCTCAAGTCTCCTATGTATAGATGTCACAGTTATGAAAAAAAACCACTAGCTCGGTTCAAACTTACACAGTACGAACAACTTTTTCAAGCACTTCAGTTACTTAAATCCTTACAAGAAAATATCACTTTTTTACTGGTTGGTTAACTTCAATATTTCATCGTGTTTTATTTTTTATATATTCAAATATCACAAATAAATTTCTTTTGCACTTATTTTAGAATTTGGTTTAACTTGATTTATAATGATACCGATAATTTATTAGACCTATTTCTACAAAGCAGAAAATATTGTATTCAAATATGAATTTTTCGAATGATTCTGGAAGTAATTTTTAAGGTAAATTAGTAATTAAATTTTAAGCCATACTTTCAACAACCCTTCAAAACTCCTAAAATTTTGAACATGCTAATTTTTGATATACTTTATGATCTTATTCTTAAAGTAGACCGGTCCGCTCTTGAGGTTTTTCATGAATCGGAACATACTTTTACCTTCTTTGACTGTAAGCTTTATAGATTGTTTGTTCGCTATGTTCAAATTTACAGCCCAATTTAAAGAGTAGGTTACAAAAGAAATTATGACCCAACCTTTGGGGTAAATTAAAAATTATTAGAGCTATTATTAAATTTAAAGATTTTCTAAATTAACTTAATTTAATAGAATATAATTCCTCCCAGATACGTATACTGATCACATAAGTTACTTTAAATCGATTGACCAATGACAACTTTGAAACATCACGATAAAGTTTTGGGCAACTCCTTCTTTCTTTGGTGCACCCAATCATTGATATTTGCCGTTTGGCAAACCATTCTTATAATGTCGCTTCTCTCTATATCCAACAGTATTTTGCCAGCTATTCTTCGAAGTATCTTCATTTCTGCTGTCTCCAATAGGCGTTTGGTTTTGGCAGTTTCGGATCGTGTTTCTGCGCAATATGATAGACCTATTGGTTCTCTTATAGATCCTGGTTTTAATATTTCTATTGCGCCTTATTGTATCATTCAAGCAACCTGCTAATTTTCCTTCAATCTACAGCTTACAGTATTTTGATGTCGTCATACATTTATTTTTGCCGGCTGATATGGTCATATTAACGTCGTCGCTGTATAATTAAAAATTGATGTAAAAGTCTCTGTAGGTCATCCTCATTCTCGGCGATAAGTACCGCGTACCATAGGATAGTTATTCCCTGGTCTCCCATTCTATAGCCGCTTAATTTTCGCACCTTTCTTATTATTTCATCCATAATGAGGTTAAACAGGAAAGGGCTTAATGAATCTCCCTGTTGTATACCACTGCAATCTGATATCGGTTCGGTGAGCTCTTTCTTCACTTTTGCCTGAATTTGGTTGGATGCGTAAATATTTTCTATGGTCTTAATCAAATTATGCGGGATTTGTCTAGTAATCATTCAGTTGAACCCGCATTTTCGAAGTCTACGAAACACATTTGATTTTTCTGTAATCTGCCTTATTCCAAAATTTCATCAGTACAAGATCTTCCAGATCTAAATGCTTGTTCCTCTGCTAAAGTTACTAACCTATTGACACTGTTTTGGATGAGTTTTGTTGTAAGTTTTAGGGAAGTATTTAAAAGATTTATTCCTCTATAATTTTCTGGCATTTTCTTGTCACCTTTCTTGAACAAAAGAATGGTGTTGCTAGTTCGCCAGTTATTTGGTGTTCTATGAGCTTTAAGAATTCTTTGTATCATGCTTGTTAGTTGTAATACGAGAGTTTGGCCGCCGTACTTTAGCAATTCATTTGTGATTCAGTCTTCTATTTCTTAGTTTGTTGGCCAGCTTCACATCATATGTTTCAATTTCAGCATTGTCATTGATACTATTTTAGGTGTATTCAAAACAACCTCCCTATCTTCTGCTTTGTACAATTCACCCAATCTTCTTTTGGTATGTGACTAGTCTCCACCACTTCGTTTATTTTCTTTCTCTGTATTCTGATGAATCGCCATATATTTTTTCTTTATCCTTTTTGAGAATGTGTCCCAATTTTTATTTTTTATTTGCCTCAGCTTTGCTTTCCAGATTTCTCTGAGATTCGAGTACCAAGGGTTTCTTGTGCAGCTTCTTTGCTGTTCCTTTTAATTTTTTCTTAGTTGCTATTAATGCAGTCCTCATCTGTGATTGGATTTGATTGGATTTTTCATTCTTCTTTGATGTAGCTCTTTTGTTTTCGAAACCCAAAGTAGATCGATATTTATTTTTTGTTCTGGAGATGAGACTTTTGTTCTTTTATGTGGCCCAATTTTCATTCTTATTTTTCTTAGTAGTAAGCTGTGATCGCTACCTACATCCGCATAAGTTAATGTTCGGATGTCCCGATTTTGTTTTGGGTGAAAACGTCTGTTAGATAAAATGTAATTGATGGTTGACTAGTGACCTCTTGTGTTTAAAAACGTGAAATTATATTGATCCGTATGATCATAGAAGGTACTATTGATGCGCAATTCATTGAATGTGCATAAGTTGATAATGAATTCCCCGTTTTCGTTCAGTCTGTTTTCATTGAATTTCTACTGAATTCCTGGGATTACGTCATTACCAACACGAGCGTTAGTCTCCAAGGATAATTATTTGTTGATCTATAGATATTGAATCAATTACATCTTGAAGTTTATTGAAAAAGCAATATTTTTCTTGCTTGGTTTGATTATCCCCAGGTGCCTAGATTTATAGCATGTTCAGTTTATTTTTGCCCATACCCATCTTGATGGTTAAGATTCCTGATGATTCATAATTGCATTCAAGAATATCTTGTTGATACCTTCGATGTTTAGAACCGGCAACATGTCTGAAAAGATACTCGTTCCACCCAACAATCATATAGGCTAAAGGTATTATATAAAATATAATTAATTCTACTTACTATCAACGAGAACAAATTGTATATTAATCAATGAAGTCAATAAAAAGCATAAAATACGATGAATACTTTTTGACATAAGTACGACATTCTTTAATAATCACATTTTACTTGTTTTCAACGGCCAATTTATTTTATATATTACTGTAAGTGATACAAGGTTCTATGGTTGATATCTTATAATTCAAATTTTAAACTTTATTTGCTAATATCTGTTTTTGGACAAATATCGGTTTTATTAATATTTTATGCTTTTATTTCACTGTATTATTAATTATACGATTTGTTGCCGTTAATAGTAAGTATGTATAATTACATATTATATAACCCCTCTAGCGGCGACGTTAACTAATATAATAAGACAATAGTTTAAATTACTGTCTATGGTCCTATCTAAGGCCATTTTAATCAAACTAAATATGTTGATTTCTATTGAGGCTATCCAACCTAATTGATGTTTAAGAAAAATTCCCACCATTTAAGAAAGGTATCTGCGGAAGGAAAAAGATCACATGAAGTTTTCCTATTTCGTTGATATCTTGGTCTGTTTTTCAAAAACGGTTAAACCTATATGTATCGATTTAATATTTTCAATACAAAATAAAACATCTAAAAAAAATCAAACTGCACTCCGTAGCATTCATTATTATTTCGTAAGTGGAAAAAAGCTTATTTAAGAAAAATCAGTTTAGAAGAACCTGACATTTACATTAAAAGCACATTTAATATTAAATTTTAGTAGGAAAGAGCACTTAGTTGTAATCAATACTCATTTTATTATTTGCAACATCAAACTATGAATTTAAATTCTTTTTAATATATTATAGATTACATTTGTATCAATAGATTAGAATAAAAGGTAGTTTAAAAGTTGACTCTTCCTTAACATGACTAGAAATGCGTGCATTTTGTCTTTCTAAACATTTTCATGGGTCACTAATTTGACAATTGTTTGCAGTTTTGACAAAACTCCTTAAATTATTCAAACTTCTTTCTTCAGTTGTTGCTGTATTTCTTCCAAACTCTTTCCTTTAGTTTCTGGTACTAATGAAAGTGAAAATAGTATGCCTAGTATTTGACAAATAGCGAAAAAGAGGAACGGAACAAACATTCCTAAATGTTCAGAAGTTAACTGGAAAAACTTAGTAGTAAATATCATAAAGAATGCAAAGAGAATGTTCATTAGACAAACAGCTTTAGCTTTAATGCTTGAAGAAAACATTTCACCAATCATTAGGTTAACTACATTGCCCAGGCCAATGGCAAAAAATATTGTAAAGACTACTATACAAACTAATGGTACATAATTTAGATCGGAGAGATCCAAATAAGTTAAGTCCTGTATAATAAAATATATTCCCAAAGTTAGGAGCGTGAATGCACATCCTGTGCATGAAACTATTAATAAAGGTTTTCTTCCAATTTTGTCTATAATTAAAACAGCCGTCAAATTAACACTTAACTGGAGAGCAAAAATAAGAGTAGAAGCCAGTTCTTTGGACATAATATTAGTGGATTTTTCAAATATAATCTGCATATATAATGATATGGCGGTTGTACCACTTAATTGTTGTATAGTTCTCAAACCGAACATAATCATGCAAGCTATTCTATTACTAGGTATCTGATAAAGGTCCTTGTAAGTTCCTGGTTCAGACATTTGCCTATTTATATCATTAGTGAGGTTTTCTAGCTCGATTTGAACATTTCGTTTTCCTCTTAAAATTTGAAGACTTTTTTCTGCATGAGCAACGTTATTCTTCATTATAAAATAATAAGGACTTTCTGGCATCTGTCCAAATAGAATCAAAAATGCAATTGGAGGCACAATAAATAAAAGAGCAGCTGTATGGACGGTGACATAAGATCCAATGACATTTACTATAAATACACCAACAATAAAAATAAAAGAGAAAAGAGAGCCTAATACTCCACGTACTTTTGGTTCAGAAATCTGAAACAAAAATGAACACACATAAAGTAAAGTGAAGGTTTGATGAATAGTCATTAGGTGAAAATGATTTTTTTTTTTTAAATGAGTACCTAAAGAATTAAATCGGTTTAGCCTTTTCGTTTTTATAATCAGGACTCTGAAAAAATAGCTCAGAACGAGGTTTAGAAAAAGAAAGACTTTTTTGTCAGTTTTTATTCATCATAAAATGGAATTTTTGTAAAAACTCTATAGGTATATCACATTACTTCGTTAAAATGAAGGTTAATTTACAAGTGAGAATTACACTTTTAGAAATAAAATTATCAACCAATTTGGCTATTGATAGCCATTTTTTGCAAATTGATGAGAATAGAGAAATCGACAGCAAGAGGAGCTGCCGTCTAACGACTGGGGCATTGGAAGTATTGAGTCAATCAAGTTTGAAAAAATTAGTATTAAAGTTATATAAAAGTTTAATGTGTTACCAAAGGGACAAAAATTATGATTATCAAATTTTATGTCGTCCAAGAATATATTTTTTGAGGATATCTAATATTTTCTTTATACCGTATGTAAAAGCTCCTAGTAGTCTTTCCTTCATTAGATACTAATTAATTATTACAGTTAAGGAAGTAAATTCCACCTTATTTTAACATTATCAAAAGATTCGAAGACTTTAAAAAAAATACCCTAGAACAATTGATTTCCTTTTGGAAACAACCATTAGAAAAGTTAAATTAAAATTTAGGCTTAAACTTGCTTATAGTACCCGGACTAGCTCTAAAAAGTAAGATTTTGAACGTTGTCCTATGTAAAACTAAAGAATTAAGACAAAAGTGAAATTTACCTCCATAATTGTGATTATTCAGCCTCTAAAACTACTATGTTATGATATTTAGTGTTAATTAAACATATTTTACACGATTTTACAAAAAAATCCATTTTATGATAATTAAAAATTACAAGTCTTTCTTTGCTTAATCCTCCGTTTGAGGTATTAAATTTAACCCCTTTTTTCACAGTCCTAATGGTGCTCTTAAAAGCCGAACGAGCTTGACCTATTTAATTGTTCATCTACCCACTCTAAAATACCAAAAATTTTGGAAACATTTGTCATTGAAATTTTTTGCAATAAAAATTATTTTAAATAAAGTAAAAATTATAACTATCAATTGTTTTTTTATAAGAATTTTGTAAAAGTAGCCAACATAAAAGTTAAAAAAAATATTTATGGAAAGAGACATGCAACGCACAAAGTGTTTAAAATACAAAAAAAAACTGAATTTGATAAGCTGTTCATTTTAGAAACTAATTGTAACATGTTGAAATTGGTTAAATAAGTTCTGTATTATATTTTGTGATCGATACCATTTTAAATAAATAAATATATATATTTGAACAGTTTTGTATTTAATTTTTCGATTCAATCATTTTTTTTTCTTCAAGTTCAATGACTTCATCAGTTAAAAAACAGATTTAGTCTGGAAAATCAAATTCTATATTTAACTTTTTTAGCGCAATACATCGCTAATTATTTGAATAAACTGTTGTCAGATATAACAATATTAGAAATTATAGTAACACTAAAATAAGAAGCTTATAATGCAAGAGTTTAACAATTACTCCAACAATTAAGTATAAAACCAACAACTATACAAACCAGGCAAGTATATTTAAGTAACATCGTCAAAAAAGTTGATGGAACGACCTCATCAAGACATAACCAAGTGAAAGATGCAATAAAAATGTTTGCCGAAAATAATAAAAATTCTCCTAAATTATAATAGTAGGATATTTAAAATAACTACCATCCCCCTGACAGTGCAAGGCAGATTTAATACATTCATGAATATAATAGGGGTGGCAGAAGAAATTAAGTGCAGGTACAGTCAGATAAAAGAGAGAACCCTAGTAGGCGTATTATTCTACCTCAAAGTTCTAGCAGAGTTATGTCTAACATGGGGTTAAAACAAACCTAGGATAGATATATGTGCCGTCTAACCCTATCTTATATTTGAGACCATATAAAAAAACTAGTTTTGTTGATGCCATATTGTAAAGTATTTTACTGTTGCAATAATTGGAGCCTCTTTTAATGCACTAAAAGTAAAATTTGACAAAATTCGTCAATTAGAATTATTTTCAACAAAGTATTACAATCTGATGTCACTGAATAACAATTAAAAACAGTCTGCTCTCATAGATGAATATATTGCGAAATTTGCAGTAAAAGAAAAGGTTAAAACTTTTACAGAAAGCTCGTCTTCAGACATTGAGTCATAAAACTTTATACACTCGATGTTCCTGTGCCCACTCACATGTAGACAATAGACTCAGTTGTCCACCTACATCAGAAAATTACGCAAAAGCAGCCAATCACTATAGAGAGATTTGAACGTGAAGAGTTGCTGATAGAACTGTATGTCCGAAAATTAAGTTTACTAATTTTCAGAGAATCTCTTACTCTACTTTATGATGATTTGGAGTGTTAAATACGTTCTTTGGATTCATTGGGTGCCACCACTAACAAATGTTCGGAGATGTTGCTGCTCATGGTAAAACCATATTTACCAGTAGGTTTACTTCGTCTATAGCAGAAATCCTATGTCGTTTTAACGAAGTAACAAAGGACAAACTTGAAGATTCAATGTTTTTATTATATCTAACTAGAAATTGAATCAAAAATGAGTATGGCAGCAGCAAAAATCGGAAGACTGACGAAGATAGAAGAATACTGACGAAGATAAGTTAGGAAACATCGATCCTGAAAGCAACTGGTTTAGTAGCTTTAAGCATAAAATCAGGGTGAGCTCTTGATAATAATATTGATTTGGATTCTTGATAATAATATTGATTTGGATGATGTTGTTAATATCTGACCTTTATGAAATGTTTTTGGACAAGCAGGAACTTTAAATGATTATGTATTTGAAAATATATGTATAATAAAAAATTTCAATTCCTCAAAATTTTGTACTTAGCACTACCCTATTCCTTATTACAATGAATGGTCTAAAGGACACACTACAGGAAATTATCTTTGTTGATTTGTATATGTATATTAAAAGTAAAAAATAAAATAGTTTTTTGCTACTTAAACTGGATTCTCTTTCTCTGCTCGAAAAACTGTAAAAATATTATACAAATAGAGATGATAGCAAAATTAGGACTATAGAATTAACCAGTTAAAAATCAAGATTGAATTTTGGATTATAATCTTTAAACATAACCTCATCTGAAATAATCACGTTCAAAATTCACCCCTCTCTGTAGTAAATGCCTCAATTTGTCTGCCTCAACAGACTCTCATCAAGCAACATTGCTGGAACTTAGAAAACATTAATCACTTCGAAAATAGATTATGGTTCTGTCGATTACGTAGCAGTCACTTATTTAACCTTAAAAATTCTGTATACTTAAGAATGATTTGGTTGTTATAGCTCAATTAATCCACGTGAACTATCATTTTAATGAAAACTACAAAACTAGCTTGAAACAATATTTTTCTTGCTAAATATTCATTACAAACTATATCTGCTGTAACCTTACTATGCAAGTGAATAAGAACTTTTATTTACATTTTCTAAAAACATATTGTTATGGGGTATTGGGCGCTACCTCATATATTCAACAGGAAAATGCATAGATATATAATAGACAGATTTGATTTTTTATAAAATTTCCGCTGCCAATATTATGTCACATAAGCGCGATTGAAAAAATGCACCATTCTATCAAACAGCATTGCCAATTATATATTTTTGTTAACATAGAATACATAAATATATATTCATATATTAATGAGAGTTATATCTGACAACAATGTAATGAATAGTACTCAATGTCGACGATAGATATCGTAAAAGTTGTAGGTGCATTTCATTCTAATCGTTGTCAGATATAAAATTTTATAAAAGTTCCTCGAAAAATTTTGAGGACTCTCATTAATATATGAATATATATTTATGTATTCTATGTTAACAAAAATACAACCATAATACAAAGAAGCCAATCCAAAATATTACGTATGATAGCTGATGCACCTTGGTATGTGTCAAACCTAACACTCCATGAAGACCTGAGAATCCCGTTCGTACAGGATGTGATCACCGAACAAAGTACGAAACACTATGAAGGACTGGAATCACACAGTAACCCCTTACTCCAACCTCTATTAGAACTTCAAGCCGATAGGAGACTCAAAAGGAACTGGCCAGCTGATCTGAGAAACGATTAAAGGGGTCGTATCACTGGAGAAGACCTCACCACGCCAATAGGAGCCTATCTGCTCTTGAGCCAGCTAACTAGCTTATAGAACCCTTGTGTTTTGATTGCTAACAAATAAGATATAATAAAAAAAAAAAAAATCGTTGTTTTGTCGCAATCTTGTTTAGTGAAAGATTTGTTTGTATAAGTGAAGAAATCCGGTTTTTGAGAAAACTAGATAAATTATTGTCCTCAATATGGTACAACAGTGTTTTATATGTAAAAAACAATTTTTATACACAAATCTTTCCTTTCACAGGTAAGTTAGATGATAGTAAATTTCTAGCAAAGACCAATTACAATATTTTAACAAATATATTATATTAAAAAAACAATGCTAAATATGTTTAATTCATATATTTTCCTATTTAATTTAACTATAATAAAGGCACCCCAGTTATATTATATTTTTACTTTATATCCAAAATAAATAAAATGTGTAAATTGTTTTTAAAAAACCTTTGTCTTCTGCTACAGCATCAATATTTTTTAAATATCTAGTGGAGATTGAAGAATATTCATTAAATTTAAATGTAGTTTGGATTCCAATATTAGGAAAATAGGAAAACAGGGGTTTTAGGATTTTTAGTTAATATAAAAAGCTTAGGAAATGTGCAAAATGTATGAGTTAGAGAAAAAAAAACTTTTGTACATTCTCACTTATAAAATGTCCCAAGATCATCTGGAGACTTTTGGGACGATAATAAGAAGTAAAAAAGGGTTTAATAACAACCCTACTGCCAGACAGTTTGAAGCCGCATATAAGCGTCTGATTGTACATTCCGAAATAAAAGGATCTTGAAAATATTGCAATGCTCTCTTGTGGGAGTGGAAATATACATTTACTGAGCAGTTTGAAAACGCAGAATAAAATTAAAACAATTGTATATAAAGATATTGAAGAAAATAATTTTTTAAGTTCGTCAGCATGGAACCTTACTGATTATGTCCAAGATATAGTAACGTATATTGCTGGGTTTGTAGTGAAAAGTTTAAAAAATGCATTAATGCATTAATTAAAAAACTTGAAAAGTAATATTTATGATCCTTTTGGAGATCACTTTTACAATGTTTCCGCTATAGATTCGCATCCTACCCAGCTCATTAAATTGTTTGAAAAATTATTTTATTATCGCGAACTCATTATGAAACAAAAAAGAAACTTTATTTGTCCAAATCGAATAGAATTAGAAACATGAACACCAAATTAATTTTATTTAAAAATCAGTAAACAATAAATGAGTAAATAAAAGTTAAAATAAAATGAACTAAAGGTAAATGAAACCAAAATTTAAACCACTTTTTTATACACATATATATATATATATATATATAGAAATCAAACCAATAATTTCAATTAACCAAATAAGTTATTGATTCCATCAACTTTTTATTTATTTTATAACTAAATCAATTTATCATTACTGATAGAATCGATAAATAATCTTGTTAAATATACACTACTCTCGAAAATTAACGCACCACAAGTTTGGAGTTATTGTTTTTTCTGTACCGTTGGTTGAATGTCAATGATTCTTTTTTCACATAGGCTGGTGTCTATGGAATAACTGGTCCAATAGTTTCTAAAAATATAATTTTATCCATATATGGATTGCAACACTGTGATTTTATTAGAAATAACTACTACACCTGATTAACATTGCGTTATAGCTCGTATCTTTTCTCAACATTGTAATTTACGAATCATCTCGATGTCTACTTAATGAAAAAAGAGAAACAAGTTTAAAGTTAAATGTTTAGTAATATTTAAACCAAGTGACAGCAAAGAAAACGCGTTTAAAGCTTAGTAAATGATAAGGAAACACTATCTACATAACAATCAATAAATTAATTTAATAACGAGTATTTCTGCTTCTGTTTTTAATCACTTCCTCACAGCGACTACGCATACTTAAAATTAAGCGGTTTATTTAATCTTGTCCAATTGTATCCCAAACTTCTCTCATCATCCTCTTAACGTCGTCAAGAGAGACAGGCAATGGCTGACGGCTCCTCAGTTATCGGTCGCTAATATCCCACAAATTCTATATGGTATTTAGATTAGGGCTGCAGAGTGGGTAGTTCATGGTTTATATGCTAACCTCATCCAAATACTCATGGACCCTACTTTGCAACATGAGGTCATGCATTAATAGAATATTATTTACTGTAAAAGGAGCGAAGGGAACAATACGCTCAGACAAAACGTCTGCAATATTTCTTTCACCTGTTAATGAACAGTACAGTTATCAGCATTCCAATCTACTTACTCTCTGGCATATTCCAATCTTCTACGATGATTTGCGTTTAAAGCTGGTGCCCGATATCCTTGCATCCAAATCTTGTTCAGCAAGACGCTTTCGTATAGTGTTATAACGTGTCAATATTGTGAAGCCCTTTCACTTGCAATTGTAAGTTTCTCGTTGTGACAAAACGTTCTCTTAAAGCACGATGTGTGATGAAACGATCTTAGCGTGGTGTTGTAACTCTTATTCTTCCTTGTCCAGGTCGTCTCGTATGGTCGTTTCTCTCGAAAACGTTGAATGATACGTGATATTGTAGTATGAGAAACCCTTAACCTCAACCCTATTTCTCGATAACTTAATCCTTCATCAGCTAAAGTAACTGCCTGCACACACTCATCGCATCTCAAATTTCTTGAAATACATTCCATATGAATTAAACACTTCGTACGCAAAGTAACAAATACACAGATGAAACTGTCAATCTTAAAAGCTTCTGTCAAATTGTTTCATACCCACCTTACCTACCTGTGTGTATTCCATTAGTTAGTTAATTTGTCATTTCAATAAAGTCATATTATGTTTCAAACTTGTGTATCTTCTTTGATAACAGAGATATCGAGATGGTTGTTGAAAGACAGTGTTGAGAAAAGATAGAGGTATCACGCAATGTTAATTAGGTGTAGTAGTTATTTCTAATAAATTGCACATAGTGTTGCAAAATTTTGAGGAAATACAAAACTTTCTTTCTGCACCCCCTTTATGGTAAAATGATATTTCTCAGAACTGTTAGAGCAGTTATTCCTTAGAAACCAACCTATAATGTGAAAAAAAGAAACTATCAAAATCCAACTAACGGTACAGAAAAAAAATCACTTAAGGCATATTTTAGGTGATGCGTTAATTTGGAGAGTAGTTTATATTAAATCTAATAGCAAAAATAGTTTTCATTTAACTTGTTTCTTTTCTGAACTTATTAATATTAAATATATTGTTAAAAGGGATGACATTAAATATTTGTAAAAAAAAATATTCATAACTATTTTATAGTAAGATAAAAATCCAAAATCTCCCAGAAATTTCAGAAAAAGGTAATTATTCTCTTGAAATTTGTTCTAATCTAATAAATATCACTATTCTAATTTTCCACACTGATTAACATAGTTTTAATGTCACATTCAATTATAATTGATATAACCACCTTTTTGCAATGTAGTTCTTTTAAAACGCGAAAAATCTTGAATTTTTACGGTTTCCAAAGCTTTTTTAAACATTATGTGACTCGAGTTTCACACTTTTATGCATCATCGGACATTTGACAGAAATTGGCAGATGTCTTATGTACATACTTGATTTCCCATAAAAACATTAAAAGTATATATATAGTATTAATAGAGAATGAAAAATTAATTCTGGGAAGAAATATAATATATTAACCAATTTTTTAGAAAATAAATATTATTGCTCAGAAAATTTATAATAAATATATAATCATACTGGTTTAAATGTTTATAATGGGAAATCAAAAACATTCAATTTCCGTCAAATGTCCGATGATGCATGAAAGTACGATACTCGATTCAAATAATTTTTACCAAAGCTTTCGAAAACTGGAAATTTAATACAAGATTAATTTATCTTTTATGTTTATAATTTCGTTTTGAATTTTCGAATGTCTGTGATAGTTCATAATTTTACAGTTTTTACAGAATATGTTAATAATTGTATTTTTTCTTTCTTTTCCTAATTTATAATGACTTTAAGATATTAAATGTTGTGATTACATTTCATCTAATTTCATCATATTGTTACGATGGTATACACAGGGAGTTAAATATCGCCCTGTACATAAAACTTATTTTTTATTTTCCAAATTATAATATTTACTATTTATTAAACATTACGTGAGCGATACTTATGGGACAAGGTCAACAACAAATGTTAAATAAATATTTTTAGTAGTCTTCAAAATTAATAAACATTAGGGTCTTCTTCGTTGGTAAAATAAAAGATCGGAAGTCAAGTTTGGGTTTTCGAATGATCGAGAAGTTGATAGTCCCTATTCCTGCTATTAACTGTATTAGTTATTTAATATATAAGTTACCCTTATAATTTAGTTATTAGTTATTTTCATTAGATAAATAAATTGTTATTGTTTTTGTTAGCCTCTTTAATGTCCAAGTTACGTAATGGGTAAAAAACCCCTTAAGATAATATTTAGATTCTTTTCTTTCATTTATAATTCAGAAAAACAACCTAATACGTAACAATATTTTTCTCAAAATCTATTATTTCATTAAATTCCTATTTTTTTTTGTATGAAAACATCTTAAATAAATACTAGTTCATTTAGAATACATATTTTCCTTTCAACAATTTTGCAACTTCTAAATTATTGATCTGATTTTATTACATTGTGTACACAACTAATCTAAAATATGTAATTAATCTATTTGATACATTAATTCTATACAAGGTCATTTATATTAATAAAAAAATTTATGAACTGCTAATTGTCAATTTCGTCATGTCACAATATAGGTGTATGTCTCAAAATTATTGCGCGTGTATTCCTTCTTTTACTCTATTTTAAAATATTCTCATCTATATTTATTATTTGTTACCAATATACTAACCTCGCCAATATATAGCGGTAAAATGGTAAAACATCCCGCCTCCGCCAGCCCTCCAATAAAACGAGCAGAAAATAATAATGTTTTAGAATAATATGAGAAGTAGATCATTGTCATTGACACAATCTGAGGCAATGCTAAAAGAAGGATTGTCTTTTTTCGTCCTATACGATCCACCAAAGCCGGATACAACATGCTACCGAAAACATCTCCCAGAGGACCTAAAAAAAGTTTATTTATCATACTTAGGGAAAGAACGTGTCAATGATTCCTTGATAACAGTTTAGCACTTAGCAAACCTGCAGTATTAAGAAAGAAAGCCGCATGTTCATTTTTAAGACAATCTACATTATTAAATTTACATAAAAATGAGAAATCATATTATAATAAAAAAATATTAGGAAAATATTAGGTAGATAGAAAACTCTTTATTAAACTGAAGGTATTTTTTATTTAAGAACAAAATTCGTATATTTTTTTTGTTTACCTAAAATATCTTATGTAATTCATTTAATAGAACTTATCAAAAATGCTGCATAAGGACACATGCGACTTTTTATGTTAATAAAACAAACTTCATTTTATGATCAATAATATATGTATACTCTAGGATGTGATTTCTAAGGTGAACATGCAGCTTTTGTCAAACAGTATTTGTGATCTAAATATTTACATACATTTATACCAAATAGTCGTATATTGCACATTCGGTTTTTTTATTGTTTATTCGCAATTTTTGGAAAAAAAATGATCTAAGAAAAATGTTCTACTGCCAGTATTCTAATTACTGATGTGTTAAAACAAAAGAAAGGAAGTGAGAAAAGAAAATAGTTCAGCAAAACATACTTTCTTAAAGATAAAAATATTAGCAAGGATTTTTAAAGGTATTTTAATAACTACGTTGGGATATTCACTTAGTAATGAGATCACCAAAGCTCTAAAATAACTCCAGCAGTACGGGTCATTTCGCCATCTAGATAAAACGGGCAGGCTGCAGAGAAGCGGTAACGGCTACCTTGTAGGCGTGTAGGCAACGATAGTGGATGTATATTTTCTAAAGACGAGGCTTTCGCTAATAGTTTACAAAAAGCACTGGCATATTCTATTAACGCAAGAAGGCATTATTATGGTGAGCTATATAGACAGTCACCGAAAGAAGTGGGTTACCTCCAAAGTTCAGTCAATGTCTCCCTTCGTAGAAAAAAAAACGAATCTTGGAAGAAAGGGCTCTTATCAAATTTCGAAAAAAATGAATCTTTCAAATAATAGAAAGGTTCACACCAACAATCCATATTCAGAAATGAAAAATCTGGGACAATTCCAATGACGCAAAAGGGCTCGAAAATTATTCTTGGAATTCATGATAAGTATGTTACTGAGTTATAAAAAAGATTTCATGAGACATGCCACATTCTCCTGTAAGAAACTAAATATAAAATGGCAACGACGTGGCCTTAAAAACGACTAAAGCCATGCTTTCCGAAAACACCTCTGAAGAGGCCTCAGTCAGATGTAAATCGATTCTTTGAAGTGGTCCATTGCTAGTATTGTTTTCTAAATGGGGACGCAAGAGCAAAATATTTGTAGTCCTAAGGCTGTAAAAAGAACAAACAGACCCCCTTACAACACTGTATTCTTACGACCCCTCTTAAGAGTTATCATCTAGCAATAAAGCATATCAACGGTTTTAAAGAATCTTAAGTCCAGCAAGTCTCAGTAAATAAGCCTCGGGTGCAAGTGGAGACAGCAGTTGGTAAATTCTGGTTAAGAGACGACAAGCTCTTTAGCTAAACATATGAATTAAACTAAGTTAACCAATTTCTATTTAAGAGAGATTGTTGAATTTAAAGTGACCGTTGAATACAGACGCTATATCCTTATCATATAAGTCAACCTTGAATTATTTCGTAGAGATTGTCTCATGGTACAGAGATACCAAATATGTTGAGCTAGTATTGACGTGATTAAGGTGGATTGGATATTTTAAGAGAAGGCCCCAAGACTGCTTTTGCCAAGAATAGGCAAGAATGTTTCAGTGCGGGTATACCGGCATAACATCGCCAAGTTCGTCGTTACCGATAGAACGTCCCGGAGTCAGACTGGATTTGCGGGCTACAAACCTTAGTGAAACTATATAATAAATGGACATATGTATATAATTGCAATTTAAAGCAATAAAGAACGGCTAAAGAAAGGCTAAGGCCGCTAGCTGGTGATCGAAAAGTTTACGGTTCAAATTTTTCTGATTTGAGTGCAAGTCAGAAATATATTTCCTAATTTGACTACTTCAAATTAACAGTGCTGTTCCTAAAGTGGGCCGGGAAAAGGTAACAAAGCCTACACAGTACACGAAGACTAATAACATGTTCAGATTGTGCAAAATCAGTGACGAGAACTTGAATCGCATTCTACGGCACTGCTCTTGTCTAATGAGAATGACAAACACCTATGCCCATTTTGAACCTACGGGATATTAGGAAAGATTCAGTTAAATCAGTGCTCACTTTTATAGTGGCACTACTTTGTTCTAAGGAACCCGAATCAGTTGCAACCCTAATGAGTAGTAAGATCAGGGTGCTGCAATAACTTCCGCCAATATCAATATAGATATAGGTTTAGCGAGAATTTAAAATGTAATTTGTGTACAAGAATACGAATCAAAATATATGACCAGATAACCGAGAGTACGCAATAAAGTGTACCTTCTCGCCTGATCTAGAGGTATGACCGCGATTGCCGCTACGTTACTATGAAATTGACCAGAACGATGCCCCAACCTCGATATATCCCTACTTCAAGTTTTTAGAAATACGTTCTCTCTATTTTACTTTCAACGCGTTCTCTATCACTCGCATGGATTCGTGTAGGGTTTTATATACCTGATGATTCATAACTATTGGGACGTAGGCTAAGGGCAGATTATTTGGACAAAAATATGGTGATAAGACCAAATATACCTTAATAAAATATTGCTGTGGAATAAGATATAGAGCGTTAAACTTGAAATTTTTTTTTCATTTTTTTTTATAAATGCTCGTTATATCTATCAATTGTTATCGAAATCGGCACAGAGGCATAGCTTTGGAATATTATTTTACGTATTATTACACATTTTGTTACAGGGGGCGCCACTTGAATGATTCCTGATGTTGACATTAAGTGGTAGCTTTTTTTGACGAAACTTTAGTGATTTTGATTAGAAAATATGATGTAAACATCATTTCTACGTAATATTGGTACTTTTGTTTAAACACGATTATTTCACCCGTTCTAGAGAAAAACGCAATTGAACAGTTCAGAATCACAAAAGGGGATTTCAAATAACAGACAAAAAAAAACTTGTAAAGTAAGGCTTCTATTTCAACGGTAAAGCAGATTTAAAAATAATTTAACATAAAAAGAGCAAACTTAAATTAAATGTTCTACATGGCCTCCTCCGACTTCTATGCCTTTTATAATTCTTGTAATAAAGGACTTTCGGATGTCATAGAAAACATTATTCCGTCAAATTATGAAATTAGCCGCATTTTGTATTTTCCTCCAGAGTTCGTCTCGTGAATTAATTTTATGGGCATAAACACAGGACTTTATATGTACCCAAACAAACAAATCACGATGGATATAGTCAGGACTTCTTAGTAGCCATTCAAAATCACTTTTTCTGCCAATCTATCCTTGAGGAAATATACCACTTAGATGATTTCTAACAACTAATGGGAAATAAGGTGGAGCTCCATCCTGTATAAACCACAATTTCCTTCTTACATCTAGTGACATATCATCCAAAATATAATTAAAAGTATTTCAAGTAAATGAGGTTACTGGCAAATATATTTAATTGATTGCGTTTCTCAAATTCGAAAGCTATAAACCCAAGAAATCAAACATTTTAATCAAGCAGGATGTAACTAAGTTTTTAATAGAACCTGACAATGATGAGTGGTTACTAAAAAAAGGTTTGCAGGTAATTTTGATTTTTTGATTTTATGAAGCCTGCAGGAAGGATGAACTCACTAACGTGCAATTGGAAGACGTAAAGGATGAAGGACAAATGTTCTTCGTTATAATACCAAACACAAAGACTAAGGTGTCCTGTGAATAACTTGTAGAAGTATTGATGGAATTAATTTAGTAGATATAGTAAGAAAATACATAATTCTCCTCTAATACCAATCACAAAAGGTTCTTGGTTGGTTACAGAAACAACAAATGCGTAAAACCGACAACTGCTTCAGAAGGAAATCCGCTTCATTATTTGCAAACTCAGAAGCGGATCTAATAATAGTGAAAAGATACGGAGGCTGGAAAACCAATAGGCTAGCTGAGGATACATTAAAACATCCGCAGAAAATAAAACGAATAGACAAAAATTACGGAAGACAAGAATTTGCAAATGAACCTATCAAACAGTAACCAAATTAGTAATTTGGAAACAGTCTTCGTCTGAAGTGAACTTGTTTAATTGCGAAAATTATTGTTTTTAAATTTTATTAATAAATAATTAAATTTTGGCTCTGATTTCATTAACCATTGGAGTCAGGTAATATTGGGTTCATTATCTAACTCAGTTAGATAATAGCCCTTAATAACTAAATCAAATGAATTTAATAATATGTAGATTTTTATCCAGGTAGTCGATAGTGATGTCGTAAACTTTTATCGTTAACGGTAAAAATTTATAATTAAAAAAATGACCATATAACATCGCATTTTATTCTAACAAAGTAAACGGGCAGTGACAGTAACAAACTATTTATGTTTTATATCATACTGCCATTGTTATGTTAAAAAATATTTGCGTAGATAAAGTTCTATATATTTAATGCATTTTTAATGCATGGTTCGTTTAACAATTGGCGATATTAGTATACTCGTACATTCTTTTATTAGAAACAAAAACAATACTTTTATGGCTAGCTGCATTTATTATGAATAAAGTATATTATTTTTTCTTTAAACCACGTAGAAATATAAAAAAGTAGATAAACATTTTTTTAATCTTCATTTAAAAATGTTGAGCTTCAAGTGGCGCTAGCTTTGGTATGGAATTATTATATATTGTTTGATACCGACGCCTCGTTTGATTTGATGTCAGTGTATGTATATTGCGTGCAACTTTATTTAATTGTTATTTTTTTGTTAAACCTTTTTTTTTTATAAAACCACACGTACAAATTGAAAATCAGTATTTATCTGTACGTCCTGGGAGGTTCCCAAAATTGTGCCAGATGCAGTGGACAATTTGGTACCAACAAATTCCAGTAGTATCTACGAAGCAACATTTAAAAGATTCCAGATATGGTGCAATGAGTAAAACAAATGAAAAAATTTAAAAAATGGACATAGTATTTTATGATAAGATCACTGTTAAAAATCAGACAAGAGACAGACATACGCATTTGAGGCTACTAATTATTAAAAGAAGCAAAATGAATGCTGCTTATCGATTATTCATTTTTGGTAGAACTAATGTGCATATTTTTATCATTTAGCCGTCAAAAGTTTGAGGTTATATTTGCAAAAAGTTAATCCATTTATTTTGTTATTTGTGAAATTTGCAACAAGTTGAAAATAGAAAATTAAAGTTTAAACTTTCGACATATTTTATTGCTTTACTTTCGAAAAACAAAACACGCACGTCAATCTTGCCAAATGTTGACATTTACGATGATAATGCTTTACAAGAATGTCAATGCTAACGATAGTTCACAAAATTCTGTGCTGATGATTTTGATCTTAAAGATGTTGCTACTCGGTCAGGTAAGCCAGCTCAGGAGGTTGATGATCAAACAAGACACTAATTTAGTCAAACAAAAGAAAAAAATTCATGTGTTTTTGTTTTCTTTAAATTTACGTAAAATCAAAAGTTATTTCGACTGGTTGATTTTGAACTGCAAGCTGTGTATAAAAAATATGTGTCATAACGCTGGAATATATGCATAAAGAAAGATTGTTTCTAAAATTTGTAAATGGTCGTTGTTGCAGTTTTTTTAAAATTACCAGTTATAAGACACAGATCATAGTTTAAGGAGAACTTCAGCTACACTTCTTCTAGATGCAGGGGTAGGCAATACATATTTAAAGCGAGCGGGAGAAGAAGGGTCTAGAAATCTAGCGTGGTAATTGACTGAAGTATACATTGAAAGATTCATAAAGAATATGAAAGATATAATCCTTAGTATTGTTTACACCGATATAAATTCTACAGCAACTGGTTTGACCAAGGTAAAAAAATACCAAATCAAATAAATCTGATAATTTTTTTGGATTACAACATATATTTTTTCATGAATCTACAGTCATACCTTTACTTCCGCCCTCAGCGGCCGAAATAGTACTTTTTACTTTCACTACCAATAACAAAAAAGTCAAACTTTAACATTGATGTTTTAAGAAAAATATATTAAAAGTTTAAATGAATATGAGGATATAAGAGATTAGTCAAAAATAATCGAACCTAATTACGAAACAATCAATTATTAGTTAAAAAATGTTAATGCTTACCTATTATTGTTATGTAAGACGCTTCCTCAGTAGTAACACTAAACTTATATTCATCAGATAAAATTTTTGGAATACTAGGGCTAGGCCATCCAAAATGTATACCTGCATTAATCAGTGCTATTAAAGCTGAAAAAGAAAAGAAAATACTAGCTTAAGAGGAAACGGAAATATATTTTTGTCAATCGCGTAAACAGTGCCAATAAGTTGTCCTTTTTTAGCATTGTTTTAATAACTTTTTATACCATGCAATTCAATGTACTGATTATTTTTATTTATGACTTAGAATAGAGGTTTTGACTAGCAGCTTGTGTTGTTTTTTAACACAGATTATTTATAAATAAACTATTAAAAATTACATTAAGTTGTCAGTCGTGCTCATTAACCCTTAGAATATAAATGTTCTAAGCATTATAATGGATGTCATTTTTCGTTTTGAATCCCATACTACAATTTTTGAATAATTTTTTCTCAGTTCAATTTATAAATTAGAAAATAGTAGATGTTATTCAGAGATTGCCTGAGAGTGAACAAGGACAAACAATATTAACTACTAAACACTGTGGTGGTATATGATCTTCTTGGATGTTGAAGCTATTGCGCGAAGTAATACAAATGCAAGTATAAAGCTGGATAATTTGGTATCAGAAATCAGAACAAATTGAATATTAAAATCGATAATCATATAAGGTAACTTTTGTAATGTATGATTTATTAATTTTATTTTTGAGGATATAATCTAGTTCACATGCGTCATTGTCTTAATTAAAAAATGCTTGAAACCAAACGCAGGATTAATAAAACAGTAGAGCCACAACTGGTTACTGAACTAAAAATTATAACCAATGATGATAACCTGTTCCTGTTTGCTCATATCCAAGTACCCTATGAATAATAAACCACATTCAAATTCTTCGGCAACATATTTAATCATTTATATGTAATTTACGTAAATTTTATGTACCGACTTTTTTTCCAATGTAAACCTTCCCAAAATCCGACCTCGGTGGTCGAGTGAGTCGAGCACCGACATCGATGTGTATGTGAATGTCCCAATTTGTAATTTAAAATATAATAACATTTGTGTGTCGGGCTGATATGATATATTTGTTGGAGGTCCAATAAAAAAACTTAATACATACTTAAAAACATAATTCAAATAATTAGAAAATTTAATTTAATTTATTTTCAGTGATTAATTATACACGCACAGCGTAACGTTGGAATTATCCTTAGCCGTAATAGAAATTCCAGGAAGAGAATTTTCCGAGAAAGCAATTTATTGATTTGTAACTATTACAGATATATGGAAGTGGAAGCCACCGGCATTTGGCATCATTTATATTATTCCAGTCATCTTTTTTAAAGATAACTACATGTTCTCAGCTACAGACGATGACTTCCAACTTCTGTGTTTACCATTAAAGCACCTTCTTTCCAGCATTTGTAACTTGCTTTGCTGATGAACTACGAAATCAATATCCGATTTGGTCATTTTAGAAATTGTGCAATTTTTTTTGGAGCTTCGTGAAACGTTATTTATTGTTTTCGAAATTGTAACGGATATATTGTTATCGTATATTTCAACATGATTTTGTTTTTAAAAATGACAAAAGCTTTGGATATTGCGAAATGTCAATGTTATGTTCGATTAAAATACAAGATTTTAACATCGAATAATTAGACCACAGTGTGGAAGCTTTTAAGTTTTGCTCATTATATCAAAATAACCCAACAAAACATTTTCTGTATACCTAATTTGTAACCTTGTTTAGAAGACACCAATTTGAAAATTCTCATACTTTTTTTTTACTTATATGTATTATTATCTTTTTCATATTTAGATTATGACTAGTTATTTTATATATAAATGATTATTTATTTGAACACTTAAATTTTAAAAGATGTTATCTGTCAGGGAGTAATTTCAACGAGATAAAATTAAAAAACATTCTCTGTGGTTTTAGTTATCATTTTTTTATTAAAAACATTTCCAAATGCGAACTTTAAAAAATAGTATGTACGTTCGGTTCTACGGCATTCAATTTTGGGGATGTACCAAACAATGAAATCTATACATCATTCAGAGATTCTAGAACAAACTGCTGAGGAACATCGTATATACCTCCTGGTAAATCAGAAACGGAGATCTGCATCGACATTTGGAAATAGAAACTGTTGACAAGGCCATAAAAAAATTGGTAGGAGCCAAGAAGATCAACTTCATCGTCACGTGAGTGTTGAGGCCATCCAGCTTCTTAACAACACTGGATTAGAAAGAAAGCTCAAGAGTACGAAGCTTTCGAGTTAGTTTAGTGACCACTTAAAAGCAAAGTTTGTGAAGCGGACACTCCCAGATTAGTGTATTTAAGTATCAGAACAACCTGAGGAACACTCATGAGTATCCCTTAGATTGAATTGAAACCCTACCCAGTTAGTTTAGGTTAGAACCAAATTGCTCATTAACAGACGATATATCCATATCTATATATATATCTAAATCCATATCTGTGATTCTGTAAACTTTAAGGCAATAAATTTAGTGAAGTAGTAGAAGAAGCAAAATGGACATAGAATTTCTTCGTAAAATCTTAGGTAAATCCTTTCCTTTATTGCACAAAGTGCATCCCAAAAATATTCTAAGATGTTTAAGGAATAAGTACTTAGTAGCTCAAAAAAAAAGACACTAAAATCTTCTATAGATTATTTAATTGCTTCTTCTCAAAAACGCACAATTATACAGTCAAAAGTCCCCTACCCCCTCGTATAATCATTAATCACGTCACAGGACTTTATAGCGAGTGACACTTCGTTTGAAGGGTTCTGAAAATATCTATTCAGTCATAATAATTTTGTTTGGGTTTAGGCTGATGGATAAATCAGCCATAAGGTTCCATTTAAAATTTTTGATCACAGTTTCGTTGTGGCATCATCTGTGACTATCACGTCACCTGTTTTATCTATCTGAGAAGCCTTCTTCCGTTTATTTTTACCCTCCAAATGTCATTGGTATAATTATAAACGTTCAAAATATCCGAGGGGGGGGGGGGGAGAAGACTAGCACTATATAAAAATATCTATATTTGCTTTCGATTATAGTGTAAATTTTATGAAGGTGAATCTTTATATTTAACCTTGATTGTATTGAAAATCTGTTAAAATCAATAACGACTTTAGCTAAGGCCAATGTTGGGTTTCTTTCACATATTATATCCGACATGTCGGTTAAACTACATCTTTATTCATCAATTTTTATTTAAAAATTTGTATTTAGTCTCTATGCTAGTTTATAAACAACTTTGTTTTATAAAATTTTTGTTAAAAATAATAAATAATGGTACTTCCCTCTTGAAGCATTTTCATATTTTCCTAATTTATTAATACCCTGTACATTTAATCTAAAATTTTTATAAAGCAACTCCATTTTCTCAACAAGCAGAACTTTTTATAAAGAATGACTTTTGGTCGTAAAATGAATAATAAAGATTTTTTCCCCCTTGGGGTCCCCATCCATGGACACACTGTATATATATATTTATAATGAAATAATTTTAAAATGTTGAAACATTCTTTCCTATTGCTCAAAATAGAGGAGATATCAGACTTCGGAATATAAGTTGATCACTCTGTATACACGATGATTAAAGAAATTTTTAATTGCATTTTATACTAAATCAAAAAATCAGAAATATCCAGGTTATTCGAAATTTTATTAATTTTGCTATTTAATTCATACATACATATCATTAGGTAATGCTTTTAACCTATTTACTTTTGCGATTATAATTAGCCTTTTATCCTTTGTATTTAACTTGTTGTTTCCGAAGTGCATTTCTTTGTTAGTCATTGTATTTATAGAATAATTAAAAATATGTCCATCTAATAGATCGGTGACTTATGTGATGGATAAATACATTCTGTGGCACTGGTAAAGGAAGTCATAATATTAAGTGGAATTTTGTGGATAGGTGTGGCTTTCCAGAATGGATAGAAGTTACAGATGGGACCCATTGACTTTTATTACCATTATTATCATAATTTAAACTTGTTACATAAATCATCTTCAGTACTAAATTAATTTAAATAACAAGATAAACAGTCACGGAGCATGAAAAAACTTTCTGGCTTTCTGCTTTGCTAAAGAATGAGAAGCGAATATTATTAAACTGAGCTATCTACTATCATCATGATCCATGCCTCGAAATATATTGCTGAGATTTGTTTCTCTAGGTCAGGATATAAATATATGTATGTTAGTGTTCAGTTTTAAATATATCAATACAACAAACATTTATCTATCGGCTACAATGTGGAAATAGAATAACAAGTGATTTCGAAATCTCGCTTGATTTTGCCTTGTATATTAAAAAAGACCAATGCCCTATTTATGTTTTTTATAGAATATTCTAATAATGTTATATTTGGAATCTAGAAAAAAATGGCGGAACGACGTTCAATATTCGTTTGAGAATGGGACAATTTATCGAAAGTTTACTGTCATTTATTAATACTTTACACCCTCGACGAGGTGTACCTCAGATGCTAAGAATATTTAATTAAAACTTAGTTATAAAATATTATATTTCTCTTTGTTCTGAATTCTTCAAATAATTGCAAATGTTTATGAAACTTTGTTTTGTTTAATGCATAACTTTATATTTCAACATTGTACGAATTTAGCCGAGTCCTTTGTTTAAATGTTCATATTAATTACATTTTCATAGCGATCGTTAAGTACGTTGTCTATTTTTTAATTAGTCGAATGACGTTTAAGTCACATGACAAGTATTGTTTACAATACAGAAGGCTCAGTGAGATTTAGGGCTTTATCTGTCTAAGAACATATTGTGAGTTGTGATTGAAATTCATCCAGATTGCTTGAGTGAAATACTGAGTCTATTTATTGACCTCTTTGTCAAATACCTTTTGGCTACACAACACTTTGATGTAAGGTGTGGGGTTTGTTTGTGTGTAGTGCCAGACGGAGAATCTTTAGAAAACCCGATTTGAAGTTTGTTTGAGACAAGATCTAGTAGCAGAAAAAAAGATGCTAAGAGGTTACCACAGAACGCATTATATTCAAGAATCGTGGAAAAAAATCATCAATAAAACCTTTTCAAGTTCAGTCAAATTTTAACTCAACCTCTTCCGAGTGATTTACTTAAACGTTCCGTTGATCTTTGGAGTTCCATATCCAAGTTGATGCAGAAGCTCTGCATCAATGTTGGTCCAGAACTATCCCTTTTAAGTCGAAATTCTTTATATAAATGTTAACACGTATGTCTATATATTCTATTTCTGATGCCGAACAGAGATATTCATTCAGAAAAACCACTAAACGACGACGTAGACATGCCTTTCACAATAGATTTTGCATTTAAAATAGTACCCGTATTCGATGGGGACCGCTTCCATTTACACAAATGTATTTCTTGTTGCGACGTCGTTTGGTTTACCGCAACAACAATTATTTATTAACATTGTCAAGGCTAAGTTAATTGGGCAAGCCTATAATTTATTAAAATACAAAACTTTTGATGATTTGCCATCGTTGAAAATTATTCTACAACATTATTATTTAGAACGACGAACTATTGCACAAATCCAGTCAGAACTCCTTCATTCGAAACAATATTTTAACGAATCTGTGAGAAAATGTTCGGAACGCTTTGAAAGAGTTACATCAGACTTAACCGATGGTTGTGTTGCTAGCGAAGGAGACGCTGCGCGAGAAGTGATCGAGAGGAATTCGTGCATGGTTTACATTCTCAAATTCATTTGATAATAAAAGCTAGCTGATTTCAAAACTTCAACGAAGCAGTCGAGGCTGCTTGTGAAGAAGAACGTAATCTAAAAAACCTAATACTTATTACCCACAATCAAAAAATCATACTGATAACCATAGAATTTGCAAAAAATGCGGAAAGCTTGGTCATACTATTAACCAATGTTATTCAAATAGAAAGCCATTTCAATTACATAATCCGAATCGTAATTCAATGCCGATACTGCAAAAAATACGGCCATTCTCTTGACGAGGGTCGGAAACTTCAGTAGAATAATTCTCATAAATACAAAGAAAGACAAGCTCCCCCAACTAGTGAAGTCGTATCTCACCAAATCTCCTCTTTGCCTCAGTCACCCGTAAATGAACAAGGCCCGAGCAATTCTAGCGGCGCCAATACACGCGTCCAAACCCTAAAAAGATGTGTACCTATTCACAATTTCAAAGACCTCCAACAAACTCAAATCTTAAAATCAAATCCACTACTAGCTCCAAAATCGTAAATATTGATTCAACTTTTCAACTTCAAGGACTCAACTTAAACTTAAGTTCCTAAGCCAATCTAATTCCGTAACCCGGTGCCCAAGTTTAAAGCTTACAAATTCTGATATACTCGATATCTTATCTAGTAATTTATTACAGGGATCTTTTCTTCGAGGCATAACTAAACATTATATCACGTCACCCGGTATTATTTATAGTAAAATAAACCCAGGAACCCGTTAAATTGAACATGTCTTTCATATTGTCTGGTTTATGTGAGAATGCCTTTCGTAAATTAAAACATTCCCTCACCAATTCGCCTAAATTACAAGTACAGTATCCTAATTTCGAACGCGAATTTATTTTAACTACCGATACTAGTAAGTATGCCATTGTATCAGTGTTGTCACTAGAAAATCTAGGAGTGTATTACCTCATTGCTTATACAAGCCATGTTTTAAATAAGGCCCAACAGAATTACTCTGCAATAGGACGGGAACTGTTGAGCATAGTATGGTCTACTCAACATTTTCGTCCGTATTTATATGGGAAGACATTTTTAATTGCCAGCGATTCGTAACCATTAACTTATCTATTTTCTCATTCTAACCCCTCACCCCGACTCTCTCGGTTTAGACTAAAATTAGAACAATTCGAATATAAAATCGTGTATAAGCCTGGAAAGCTAAATACTAATGCCGACAGTTTATCACGAATATATAAAATTCAAACGCGTTCTTCAAATAATCCCAAATTACCTGATTCATATGAAAACTATCTAAAAGCAGCTGAAAACAAAGTAATATGCAATCAAAATATTCTAGATGTGTCGGAAAGCATAAAAGTTATTCTAGATAAACCCTGTAAAATATTTTTCGCGAGTATAAATTTTGATGACGAAGAAAAATACAAGGACAACTTATATGAACTCAAAGCTTAAGAAAGAGATTTACAAGGAATTGCATACTAAAAACATAATGATCGCTATTTCCTATATCTAGTTACAAATGAATCTGATTTTCATTACTCTAAATACGAAAGCGCCTTCCAATCCTTAATTAAATTAAAAATGTTTTGTAGTAAACATAATATAACCGACCTAGTTTTTTCTACAGATCAGCGCAAGTCTGAAAGGCTAAAACTTGAGCCGATAAGAATAGTGTTTTCATTTATATTTAAAGATAACGATATAAAAATTAAAATTTGTGATAATAGAGAGAGACAGAGAATTTATTGGTGTTTATAAACAAAAGGACACTGACAGGAGTCCTTCAGCCTATACATAATTTAAGTTATTTACATTTTAATTTTTTTAAACTTATATACTTATATACTTATATTATTAAAAAAATGAAACAAAAAATTAACAAAGATTTCGATAGTTATTCTTAAAAAAAGAAAATCTTCTAAATATTCTTAAAAAAATCAAATAAAGTTAATAAAGATTTCTATAAATATTCATTAAAAAAAATAACAAAATTAATTAAGATTTCTAAATATTCCTTAAAAAGAAATTATCTTATCAGTTTACGTCTCTATGTAGGTCCATTAGAATTTCCCGTATAGTTCTCTGGCCATTTTCTTTTTTGTTATAGCATCTCTTGGTCTCTTACACAATATAACCTTTCCAAATTTAATATATTTTCTTCCTTCTCTGCAAATTTTTGCGTAAGATGAGTTAAATTTTCTGTTTTATTTTAGTTAATTCATACAGTAGATCATTTGGTGGATTATGTAGAGGATTTCTGGGATGTCTTGGTTTGCTGATAGTTCTCAGAGTAGAAGTTTCTGATACTTTTATATTTTTCATTGTGAATTTTCTAACGTTTATGTATATGGGATGGCAGTATTCCAATATGGGCCTACATCTAGCTTTATAAATATGTGTAGCAGTCTCTTTACATATGCTTGATTTTTGAATGTGAGGTTTCTGAAGTGTTTGCCTCTAGTAATACATTTCTTCTGTACATCTTGCCTATGGAGTTTGAAATTTACTTTGATGTCTATTGTTATTCTCAAATATTTCGCTAACTGAGTGCATTCTATTCTGTGATTTTCAATAAATATTTTTGGGCAGTTAGTGGGAGTCACTTTATAATTAAATAAAATGAATGTACTTTTTGTCGGTTTTGACCTCATTCGCCATCTGCTGAACCATGTTGCGTTGTAAGTTTTTGTAATTCTTCTACTGTTTTTGTTAAGTTCGTATTGTGGCTAATCAATCCTGTATCATCTGCGTATTGTAGTACATATAGGTTTTTGTTAAAACGCATATCATTTTCATCATGATTATATACATAGATCGTGGCAATATATGTTGTAGATTAGTGGAGAGAGAGGAGAACCCTGTGGTAAACGCTGTCGAATGATTTGTTAATATCGAGAAATATTGCGGCACTACTGTTCCCTTTTAGTTTTGTGGTTTGAATATTTGAAATTGGTATAGACACTGGATGTGTTGTTGAAAGATGTTATCTAAATCCAAATTGATATTTTGCTATTTTACGTTCGCATTCTTGAAATATGATGGTCTTTAGAATGTTTTCTAAATTCTTATTAATTACTGGTAACAATGTTATCAGTCGATAATTTTGTACATTTTTATGTTCTGAGTTGGGCTTGGGAATCGATAGTAATATTCAATATTTCCATTCTGAAGGAAAGTAGTGTTTCATTAAACAATATTTATATATATTTTTTATGTACAATGAATGTGATAGTCGAGTTTTCTTACAATATTTTTTGTGATAATATCATGATTAGGCACTGTATTTTTGCCCTTTTGAAGTATAATTCTCCATCTAGTTCTTTTTGTTCGTAATTTGGTGTATCGGCAAAATATATATATATATATATAGTGCAATTTTTCTTGTACTTCTGTGTGTAGCACTCCTTTCGACTATATCTCAGATATGTTTAATGTGTGGTTATATTTAGATTATTTTTATTTTTTACTTCTAGCCAGTACTTTTTCCTTTTTCTCTGTTTATTTCCTTGAAGACAGTTAACTATTATGTTCTTTGTATTGTTTTATAAGATTTTGGATATCTATCAGGATTTTGATTTATTCTGTATTCTCTATACATTCTTCCTTTGTTTTTAATTAATCTGATTATGAAAGGCGGCAACTCATAGTTATAATATCTGATTTTCTTCCTTTGGCGAGTTTTCCAAGACTGTTTCTGTGAGAATTTCATTAAATCGTTTTATTTGATTTTCATTTATAGTATTATTTTCTTCCCTATTTATAAATTCGGCTACTTTCTCATTCAATTTTTCATATTACATTTATTTGTGTTAATGCGATACTTTTCCTGTTCGTCTAAAGTTCCACCTAACTTTATATTTATTAGAAGAGTTCACATCCGATGTCAGGATTAGTCACAACTTTTATGAAGTTTTCGATATTTTTTGTGGTCAGTACTAGATCAGGTGTAGTATCTTCGTTATTTTTCATGAGAAATGTAAATGGGGTTAATGCTTTTTTAAAATGAATATTCTTGAAAAACTCTTTTAATTGATTATCTTTTCTTTTATTGACATTGAAGTCTCCGGTAATTTTCACAATATTTGTATAAAATAGCTTTATTTTAAATTTTTTGTTCAAGGATAGAGGGAGGATGTACATATACTAAAATTATATGTAGTTTATCGTCTAAAAAAGATATGGTGAAGTGGGTGGCTTCATTCAGCGAGTTATTCATTTTTGGTGGTTTATCCTTTTTCATTTTCATGGATGGATGAATTTGAACTAGACTACCTCCTCTGACATTAGTGTTTATAATGTTACAATCTTTATGTATAATGTTTGAATTCTTGTATTTGGTATTACTACCAGATATAGTTTTAGTTTCCACTAAAAGGCCAAAGTTTATATTATTTGTTTTTATTTACATTGGCATATAATATGTTAATCGACGTGAACTTGAACATTATTTATACTGTGGATTGGTTGTGTTAGAGGGTTCATGTAAGTCAAACATTAAAATGTATAGTCTGCTACCAAAGATGTGAGCTATTGCGTCTATATTGTATTGCGCTATATATCTCTTTCTTAGTTTGGAAATTAGTTATTCTGTGTTGTTATATTTTTCTTTATTTAGTTTGCTTATATAGTTGTTAATTATGTGATCATGTATTGTGATGTTAGAATGTATTTTTCTATTTTCGGAGATTTTCTTGTCTATTTCTCTTGAGGGTTTATTCAAAGATTTAATTTGACTATTCGGAATGCCTTGTATTGGTTTTGTTGGTCTGCTTTGACACTTTAATGACCATACTCCATGGTCTTCTATATCACAACTATGGCATTTTTGGGGTAGTTGGGTAGGGCATTTACTATAGTGATGTTGACCATTATATTTGTTGCATTTTATTGGAGTATTGCATTGTTCTCTAGGATGAGTGAATTCTTCATATCTTGAACAAAGTTGTGGAATCGATGCAGATGGTTACCTTGGGTATACTATGCTTGTAAAAAACCTTCATTCAGTAGTTTTTCTGTATAGTTCAAATATCCCGACATTATTCTAATCAATGATGTTGCTTTGCCTGTTGCTTTCTAAATAATTCCTTTACAGTATCTATGTTCAATGTTTAATTCGTTAAGGAATGTACTTATTTCTTCATCAGATATATCGAACTCTACCGATCCGATAACAACACTGTAAGTATTATTTTACTTTCACTGTAATTAAAGATATGTTTTTCTGTAATCAATCTGTCTAAGTTATCTACTATGCCTTTTTTATCATTATCAGTTTTGAGAATAAATCCTTTTTTTGTTTTTAATATGACATCATTTGTATTTGGATCAATATTATCCCACATATCCGAGATCATTTTTCTTGATAGAGTTTCAGGGGCATTTATGTAGAATACATATTTAAATTCCTTATGTATTATCTCTTTAATATTTGCTGAATGGTTTTGGTAATCCAGTTCCAGTTAAACTTGAATTTCTTAAGCCACTGTTTTTGTTGAGAATTGTATTTTGTTAAAAATTATTTTGTTGTGGATTCTGGTTTTGTTTATCATTTTTTGTTGATTGAGGTTGTAAGTAAGTTGAATTAGTAGATGTGGTATTTCCCAGAATAGTGTTATTGTTTACTTGTTGTGAACTTGTGGTGTGTACTTTTTGTTGCTTGGTCGTTGTTGATCCTACTCTGTGTTTTTTTTTCTTTTTCAGCTGACTTTTTACCATTTTCCATCATCCTAAATTTCCATTTCTGAATAACTTCCATCACTGTCTGTAGACATGACCTTAGATTTGGTTTTCACTACACCTAATACGTACTGCTTGAACCTTTAACACGGCCTTCTGCCTTATTAGCTAGATTCGAACTATTTGTCATAATAATATTAAACAAGATCTTAGTGCGGATGAAATCAATAAAATTCCAAACGAATATCATATATCTCTTTTGGAAGGTCAACAGGGTGTAAATGGGACATTTAATAGAATTAGGGAAAAATACCGTTGGCAAAAATATTTAAAGACATAAAAAAATTCATAAAATTACGTGGAACGTGCCAGAAAAATAAAAACAGTAAAAAAACGAAACCCATGTGCATAATAACGAAATCTTCGAAGCATTTCGAAAAAGTATTTTTAGATATAGTCGGTTCGCTAAATGCAACGGAAAAATAATAACAATAATAAAATTTCCCCTAATCGATTCTTTCAGAGTATACAAAAAATATATATACCTATATAACTTGTATTTTCTTTTTCTTCCAGGTAAAACCATGCCTAATCCTCAAGCTTTCGTTTCCTTGCTGATTATCTTATCCCAGTTATCCGTATCCTTATGTATGTACTATAGTAATATGGCTGTAAATTTCAGTCCAGGATTATATTACGGGAAGATAGGAACTCTAAATCTTTATAATGATAAGTGCAAATTATTAGTTTACTTAGATTTATTCAACTATAATAATGAATATAAAAATATTTTCTCTTACAGGCAACTAGCGAATATTCGATTAACAATACTAAAAATCAAGATAACTTAATGTTAGAAATGTTAGGTGCCGATTCAAATAATAAACACAGAATAACGACGGATCTTCTCAACGTTGTGGGTTCAATATCAAAAACCCTATTCGGATATTAGATAACGAAGATTCTAAATTTTCCGATGCTCAAATACAACAACTAAAAATATATCAGAATCATATGATAAAATTACTTAAAGAACAAACCTCCATTGTCAAAAATATCGTGCTGGAAAATAGTTCGTGGTTCTTGAATAAGACAAAAATATTAGACCATAAGTATGATAGTATTAAATTATATTAGTAATGTAGCCGGTAATTTCAGCGATATTAGTTATAGTTTAAGTATAGATACAGAGATAACTGAGATATTCTCAACTTTTTGCTTTTTAGAAACAATGTTCAAGTTGCATCAAGATAATCTGATAAATATCATTTTTCCAGCTCTCGAGGGAAAATTGCATCCCTTAATTATAAGCCCAATAGAATTTGGAATTCACAAAATCTCTGTTACCTACTTTAGTGTCACCAAACAAATATGCCTTCATTATTCCTCAAAATCAATTTTTATGTATCGACGACATAATACAACACTATTTCATGAAAAGCAACTTGGAAATTGCATCCGGTAAGAAAACCATAGATAGTAATTATGTATGCGAACCGAAAAATCCTATTTTTTTGGTCCACCTACATGGTGGATGCAAAGCAAATTTGTTCATTCCTTCAAATTATATTCCAAAGTCCTGCATTAAGAAAGTAATGTACTTAGATAAGCATATTTTTATTCAACTAGCACAAATTCATGGATATATATTGTTTCTTCTGAAGAACACATTGATATTATTTACAAATTCTTAACTGAAAGACTATCAGTAGTACTAAAAAATACTCGCATTGTTCAAATAAATTCAAACTGTTCAGCATATACCAAAGCTATAATCATAATAAATATTCTAATAAAGCAAAAATAAATTATATACTACCTTTAGATATTAAAAAATAAATAAAATTCAAACTATCATTCCTGCAAAAAATCATTTATCAAAAATTAAATGACCCTACGACAATTCAATCAAATGATATCCAAATTGCTTTTTCTTTCAAATGCATTCCCATCTCTAATGCAAATATTCTTTGAAAAATATATATGAATTGATCTAAATCTGAAATCAATAATTGGCAACTACGGATCTCGATGATAATACTATGCAGTTCTACCTCGTGTTTCTATAATTTGCATAATAGGAGTAAAAAATATGGCATCTTATGGTATTTTGCTGCAGTGTGCAAAATAACCAAATGTGTTCTAAATCAACTTCCATAAAATAATTTAGAGATTGTCACAATAATTTATAGAATTAGTTCAAGTTCAATGGTTTTAATATTCGCAATTATGATTTATGTTATTAATTAATAGAGTGATGGACAAATGTGTGGAACCAAGTAATTACCGCTGCAGTGTTTAGAGGTATCGAGATGAAATTTGGTAGGTAGATATTACAATAATATACATATTTGCGTTCATAATGAATCACCGCTGATTGTAAAATTTATATTGAAACACTTTTTATTTTATTCTCGTTTGGAAAAGAGCGTTTTTTTACCAGTTCGATATCTTTTATTTCAAATCCAAGCGAGAGATTACCAAAAAAAACTGCTTTTTAAGAAAAAGGTAGTATCTAGTATTCTATAAAAAAATTTGTAACAGTGACAGTAGTTGTTAATGTAAGTAGTGTTTTAATTTAAACGTAAAAAGGATTTAAGTGAAAAAGGAAAAAATAGAAATACCAATGATGATTGGGTTTACGAACAAAAAATAAACATAATCCAGAAACTTGTGAACTTTTTAATGATGTTTATTCGAATCGACAAATAACACGTATAATGCAAGCGGCACAGTTGCCAATTTGCGAAAAAGTGACCGGTTAAGACAAGAAAAATATCATCCATACCATCCCAGCTTGTTCAAGAACTCTCCGATCACAATTTTGACAGACGGTTAGAATTTTGTGAAATAATGATGGATATCTCCAATCATGAAAATAATTTTGTACGAAACTCAAAATTATTAAAAAAATTAAAAGCAAATACGCATATTACCCTAATACCTACCTACCAAGTTACATTTCGACATCTCTAAAAATTCTAGAGATATTTATTTGGTTCCACACATTTAACCATCTCTGTATATTGGTATACTCGGATAAGCACATCAATGTAGTAAATAGCTAGTATTTTAACACAAAATCTAACCTGATTGACGTTACATAATAATACCAACATATAATAATTAAACATCTCTTGAAGTAGATTCTAATATTTGTAACCGTACACGAATCCATGCGAGTGATAAAGAACGCGTTATGAAATAGAAAAAACGCATTACTAATATCTATCGAGGTGTGTACATCGTTCCAGTTAATTCAATAGTACTATTAGATTTAAGTAAAAAAATTTGGATCGATAAGAAAAAAAATAATTTAATATTTTTTAATTGAAAATAGCTATGCAGCTATATATGTACACACCATTGCAAAATTGATTTATTGCTGCATTTATACTTCATGTCGGAATCTACTATATATTTTACTCTAAATAGAAGTTAAAGGGTAGGAATAATAAAAAGTAAACATTTATAGATATTACAGAATAGTAATAATTTCAACAAGTAGGAAATGTGACATTTTTTTTTGTTAGGAGCGCTAATGAAATAAGTTACACAATATACTATTTAATAAAAGAATACAATAGAAGTACGAGAAAAGGAGAAATATAGGCAAGAGATATGGCACCTGTTTGGCGAAGTCATGCAAAGATACCACCAGAATGCAAGATTAGATTCTAGCGTTGTAACCTGGGAATAATGAACTTTATTGAGTTCTTATGTAATATATTTCTAATAAGAAACTGATATATTAAATTTATTATAAATAAATAAAACTATATAAACATAAATTAAAACGCCGTAAGCAAGACATTTATGGAGTCACATATTAGGTTTTATATAATATTGGGAACTTGTGTTACGTGCCAGAGTATTTATTATTAATATTTAAGTATATCAGCTTGTTTGATGTTAAAAGAATTCTTATAAACTACTACAATTATAATAGCTTAAATGAAATAATTTATATTATTGACAATTATTATTCTGTCAATTTCATATTTCTCTACATTTCACAGCGCTTTATCAAAAATTTGAAATTAGCACATCTAGGGTGTGAAATAAATATTTATTCCACAGCTTACGCCACGATATAAAAAAGCTATATCTTATTAGCTTGAGTGAGTGAGGATATTAACTTCATTAAAATAATATAATTGTTAAATTTAATAGTAGTTAATTACGTAGAGATACTATTCGTAATCTGGAAATTTTGCCGAATCCTCAGGTATTCCAACCCTAGGTAGGGATTTTTAACATCCTGTTGATGCAGCTGTACGGGCATATTACGACGGTGTTCGCTGATGGTCACCCATCGAACTACTAAGCGCGTTGAACGGTGCTTAACTATAGTTATCGCATCACAGGCGTATACACTACAACGTTTAAAAATGTATAAAAACTTGAAAACAGTCAAATTTCAAGAATTTTGTTTTTGCTGTATAAAAAATATTTCTCTATAATAATAAGTTACTTAAAATTCAAATTTTCAAAATTTTTAGTACTGTATAAATAAGCTTACCGTTTTTATACCTCTTTAAATTCTTATACAGATGGCACTTAGTAATTTGTTAATAAATTCGAAATTTTATTATTCTTGGGCTCTAAAATTATTCAAATTATATTTTGCATATGCTATACTAACCTGTCATAACGGCTACATATTGAGGCAATGTTTTCCCAACATCTACTCCCACAACCATCATGAAATATTTCACTGTGCTTGGTAATTAATTATAAAAATAACAGTATTAACAATAACGGTTTTTACGATTTAGTTGAATCTTTTAATTTACTAGTGGTTTTGTTGTATATTATTTACTTAAAAGATTTTTTCAGTGTACATAAGATAGAGAGAGAACAATAAGAATTTACTTAGTAAAAATATGTCAATTTACATTAAATTATTATCTAAAGATTAACATCATTATTAGGACAGTCGAATAGGTATTTTAAAATGAAAGTAGAAAAAATTTACAAATTAGAATTTGTTTCTTGAAGATTATTTTGTCCCCTCCGCCATTTGAGAATAATCATAAGAAAAGTAAATTATTGTAAAACTTTTTACTTGTTTATCATGTTCATAATCCTCAAAGCTTTTAAAAAACCAATCTTGGGCCCTTCGAAGTAGATATTTGATAATAAGTCGATATTGACAATTATACATATAGAACTTTGCCACGCTCCTTAGATCATCCAAAGCGTACATATTAAGGTAGTTCCAGCGTGGTATGGCGTGTACTGTTGTCAGATATTTGTAATGTACGTTGGTTACAAATTGTAATATATGTGGATATATGTACCTAGGTATACTTATAGTTAATAGGTCACTGAAATAACAATAGAAACTAATCCGAACTTATTTATTGGGCGAGGAATATATTGAAATTACAACAAAATATATGAGGGGCTTCAAGTGAATTTAACAATGCAAACGAAATTAAATCAATGGTTTGGAAAATTATTAACCCTCGCCGAATTGGTTAGTAAACCATTTGCATTCCATTGATTAACTCAAAAAAGTACTGGCAAATTGTAACTTAACAAAAATTCATCAAGGATAAAAACTGTTGGTTAAATAAAGAACTTCGGCTTTCTACAAATCTAACAATTTCCTCAACACAAAGAATTACATGACGGGATAACAATTTAAATGATAAATTTTTTTATGAAAGGAATAATTCCCGAAAAAACCTCACAGTTATTCATTCAGGCTTCCCTAAATTATCCCCATTATTTCTGTATAATAACAATCGTAAAACTCATCTGTGATGTCATTTGAAGTGTCAATTTATATTTCAAAATTTTGAGAAAAAATCCTGACACTTTGATTTTAATTTAATTTATTTGTACATAACAATTAAATATACAGGGTAAACCATTTGTGAGTAACGATGTTATCGACAATTTTTTTAAATGGCACATCCTGTATATTTTTTTTTGGTTGCAAATATCAAGGCAATTCCAAAAATATACGATACTTGTGTCCGGTAATTAATGGATTTGAAGATACAATAATTTTAAGATTAATACCGGCATACCTTTGGTTATCATTATTGTAAAAACTTGTAAGATATAAAAAGTTGTGATAATAACTAACTCAGTAGGCGACTCTTTAATACTCACTAAGTGACACTTGTGAAGTGTAGTACCAGTTTAGTTATTCTGAATTTGCTTGTTGACACTTTAAAAATGCGTTTGTCTATAAAATAAAAGTTCTTATGTTAATTGGTTGTGGCGATAAGATGCGAACTCAAGAAGAGGCATGTGCTATATATAATGTATAATAATAAATATCCAGTATAACCTATAAGTAAGTCAAAAGCGAGCAAAATTGAAAAAAAAAATTAGAGAGTTTGATGTCGTAGAAGATTACCTAAATCACTCTGTCCAGCACTTGCCGAGGATTCTAAATTAAACGTTTTATTGGCTATGGAAGAAAATCCACACAACAGCGTTCGACAAGTTAGTCGAGAACATGATGTTGCTTTTACTTCTACTCATAAAGTATTAAAACATGAAAACTGGCATCCCTTTAAGGTGCATCTTGTATAAGAATTATTAGATAACGACCCGGATCGTAGAATGGAATTTAGCGAAACTTTGATGGATAAATGTAGTAATGATCCACTTTTCGCAAAAAACTTTATTTTTTCTGTTGGATGCACATTTAAATTAAACGGTGAAGTCAACAGACAGAATTGTAGATATAGATATTGAGCAAAGGAAAATTCTAAATGGATGGAAGAACGTCACACTCAATATCCACAGAAAATTAATGTTTGGGCAGGAATTGTTCGAAATAAAATCATTTGACCCTAATTTTTTGATGGAACTGTAAACGGACCAACTTATCTGTAATTTTTAATGAACTTTGATTCCAACTTTAATGAACTTATTCCCTAGTGCAAACATTCCCGGAAATCTGGATGAAAGTCTTTGGTATCGAAAAGATAGGGCGCCGCCACATTATGCAGCCGCTGTTCGAACGTATCTTGACGAAGTTTTCCCCAATAAGTGGATCGGTAGGATCCATTGGGGTCATCTAAAAAACGTTTTGTATACAAGTAAAATCCGACGACATAAATGATTTAAAAGATAGAATAAGGCAACAAATAAATAACATTTCGCTGGAAACCATTAATAAAGTTCAGCAGGAATTTATTGATCGCTTAGGATACCGTTAAGGACAAGAAGGAAGAGCATTCGAACACTTACACTAATTTAAGGTGTGGCAATTTATTGTTACTGTTGTATTATTTTGTTATTTTAATTTAATTAAATGTCTTCAAAAATACAGATTTTTAAATTATTGTATGTCCAAAACTATTAACTACCGTTCACAAATATGATATATTTTTGGAATCGTCTTGAAATTTCAAATCTAAAAACATAAAATATACAGGGTGTGCTATAAATTAAAATAAAAAAAACCGACCTGTCTCAGAATTTTTCCTCAAAATTGTTTGTTTAGCTTAAAATCAATTTATTCCATACTTTATGTACGTACTGTACATAGTTAGAATTAATTTATTAAACATAATAGCATTGTTATGATGTATTTATTGATACCGAAAAATAAATTTGGTAAAGGCCGTTACTGACAATGAAAATATTGCTAAACTACTTTTTACCTTTTTTTTAAACTAGTTACCTTATCAAAATTCCTTTATTGGCATTCAACATAATTGTTATTATCAAGTGATTAATGATATTGTAATAGACGAAATCAAAAACTTTTTGACTCTTTTATCAACATGAAGCTGACTGATACGGAAGGAATTAATAGAATTAAAGAAGCATACTTGTGCAAACAAACCTTAACAGGTCCTCGATATTTACAATTTCTTCAGAACTTCTTGCTCCCAAAATTAAACCGGTTGTTCCCAAACAGAAATGATGTGTGGCTGCAGCAAGATGGTGCGCCATCGCACTATACTGTCTTGGTGAGAAATTACTTGGACAACGTCTTCCCAAATCGGTGGATAGGTCGAAGAGGAGCAATTGAGTGGCCACCGAGGTCACCTGAATTAATTCCTCTCGATTAGATTAAGTTGAAATCCTACAAGTTAGTTTAAGTTAGAATCAAATTGCTTATCGGTCAGTATTGACCAGAATGTAATTATAGCTAAATACATTGTAAGGAGTATTTCTTAAAAAATATTCTACCATCTAGTTTAATAATTTGTCTTTATCGTAGACGTCTCTCGTTTTCTTTGATACCAAGTTTTGTGTTGCTTTTTAGATTTCTTTACAATTTCTTCAGGAATTTTAAAACTTCCCTGCATTTTAACTTTTTAAGTTTGACAGTATTTCCCCTGGTAACAATAGTGTCTACTATGATGAAATAATAATTTTGCTAAAATCAAACAGAATTTTTGGATTTTCTTAAATATTTAATTGTGGTTACAATAAGGGACTAGTATCGCATAAAAGTTTGTATTCACCGCAAGTAATAAGTAATAAGATTGAGGGCGACGAACTTACAAACCCTAGGGCATCTGGTACATAAATAATTGTAACCTTTAGCTTAAGGCATAATTTAATAATATAAGCCATAAATAACTATTCAAAATTTTCAACTCTCAAGTTTCACCGCTTTTCCCAGAAAATCCATTTGCAGGTTGTATAGGAACGTTTTAATGTCTTAAAGTTTCTTAGTTTATACTTCTTTAACATTCACAATGCAAATTTGCAATTCTCGGATTGTGCTTCAAAACTGCATTAAGATTTTTTTTCACTATCTTCTGGTTGTGTCCGACTAACTGTAAAATGTATTATATTAGATCGTAGACAGTATTTAGGATACTTTTACAATAAAGGTATAATCGGGCTGTTGTAAGTTTTATTACATTTTTGTTATTATAAAACACTATTCGAGCTCAGTATTCAAGCCAAATATTTATTACGGTTTCACCGTGCTTATTTTTATATAGGTTATTTAGCAAGTACTAATACTCCGAAAATGATAATCCATTTTATTTATCTCTTTTTTCAGAATCTTCGCACACTGCGGTATATTGGAAATCCAAGAAAATGCATTTTCTAAATTAGAGAAAACTAAAAGTTTGTAAGTACATTTTTTCTTTATACTATTCCAAAAATTTTGAAATAAATAGTAGAGTTAATATATTGAATTAAAAAGACTGTAGACATTTTTCAATAATATAGATGTGATAGCATATAAACATAAGAATTAGCTTAATAAACCTATGTACGAAAATGCTTTATAGAAATGCAGCTCCTTAAAGACAATTTATGAACGGCATTACTTGGGAATGAGTTGAGATTAAATTTTGTAATAAAACGTTTTTTATTAGATAAATTTTAAATTTTATTATTATCATCCCAAGGTTGTTTTCTCAGTTTAAAGGTAAAAAAAGGGTTTTTTCTTCAAGCATGTAGTAATACGGTACAATATATCTCGGTAACACGTTTAGTAGAAATAGGCTATAATGGTACTAGTACAAAAAGTATTCGTTTTATTACGGGTACAAAAAAGAACCATAGCAACGGATTAAAGAGAAGGGATGTATATAGCCTTGATTTATTAGAACTCTCATTTTGAAATTACTTTACAAATTAACAAAATTTAGCAAATAAAAACTAATTAACTTAGTAATAGGAGCAATAGATAAAATATGATCATTTCCAACATAATTGAAGTGATGATTAGATAATAAAAATGATGGAAGATATTCGCATACCTAATCTAAAAGAATATGTTTTGCTGTTGCAATTTTTGGCCTTAGTTCTTTAACGTGAAGAGTAAAGCCATAGTCTAATTCTGAACCTAAATTAGAAATGTTAGATGCAGCCCAGGATGTGCTAGAAATCTTCATACAAGCTTGCTTATTTAAAGCATCATCAGATGTAGGTTCTGAGACCTTATTGGAGGGTGATAACCTCAGAATGGTGTTACAGAGGCACATGGATGAAGCAATGAGGACCTAGACAGACACAAGAAAGTTGAAAAAACTATAGAAAAGGAGTGTTACACAATGGTGACGGTGGGATGGAATGTTATCTCAAAAAGGTCAAGCTGGCGGCACAGACTCTGTAATATATGAACACACACACACACACATGCATTCTGAGCCCGGGTCTCCTATTTTCCATATCAGGTTTACTGATATAGAAGATGGGGAACCCATTCCACCATCCCTGTCTCTAGACAGGACCTCTCGCATTCATTCTCTGATACATTCGTCCACATTCTTCCCTCAAGATATCACCCCAAGGGCTAAGTGGGGTGATACAACCTGTCCTACCTTTCGTTGTCTTGGGGTAGCGGACAACGCTTTTCTCCCTTGGTCTTCTCTCGTTGTCACCTCGCGCACTTTTTCTTCTTTTGGTTGTGTCCTATTCTTGGCGGTGTGTGTTTGGTTCCTCGTGTGTTGTCCTGTTGATTGGGTTTACTTACCTCTTACTAGTTTTGGTCCTGTTCTTCGTCCTCTTCTATTTGTTTCTTGGGCCTTGCGTGCCTCCTGTAATCCTCTCTGATGTAGTCCACTAGCTCCCTTAGTTCATGGTTTGGATGGTTTTGCAACTCTTCGAATTGCTTTCTCGCTCTGTCCGTCATCACCTCTAGCTGTGGTGTGGCCTCCGATTCTCTGTATATTTAGTTGTTCCGAATATACCAGGGGGTTTACTGCCATTCTTAGTGTGATGTTGTGTTGCCTCTGGAGTTTTTCCTTTTGAGTCTTTGCCGTGTGTCTCCATGCTACCGATGCGTATGTCATAATTGGGATGATTATGGATAATATATGAAGTAGTGTTCACTACTTTCCCAAAATTATGCAACGTAAGATAAAACAAAGATAATCAATTAGCTATTACCTTTTACTGAGGTTAACTTCAATACCTACTACAGAAACTTTCGATAGGTAAATTTTTTTATATTGGTTTATTTTATTCTTTTCGTATTTACTTTTCAACAACTACTAAAGCTTTTTGTTTTCTCCATATTTTCATTAATGACATAAAAAGTTCATCATTATTTTTCTTAACTATGTTAAACACAGAGTATGTTCTTAATTTTATTATGATTTTAAATTATATTATGGCACAAAAATATTAACCATAAAAAACTTAAATTGGACAATACTGCATTAAAATTAGGTTATTGCCTAAACAACTACAATCAAAAAATATTATAAACCAGTACCGCTAAAGTATTCACTACTTTATACAGGGTGCGGTATTAGTGCTAAGAAGTCCATAATTACTCATTTGTCGTAAGAGATACGAAAAAATTTAATTAAATAAAAGTTGAGGCATAGGTAGGACCATATTTTGAAAATATTTTTAAAATATACAGAGCTACCAATATTGACATGGTGAATCAACGTAATCTTTTTTAATTAAACATCCTGTATATTTTTATATTTTTGGATTCTGCCCGATTTTTTCGTTTCTGAAATATATAATTTTGCAATATTATACGAGGTAGTTAAAAAGATATCAGCGCTTTTTTTATTAATTTCCTAACAACATTATATATATTTGACATCAAAAAAATTTATTTACATTAAAACGATTTTTAATACAGGATCGTATTGTTAAAAATTATTAACATAGCGAAATATTTCATTTTTGTATACAGGAGTAGTCGAAACTTGTAATGATTTTTTTCTGGATTCTGTTTTAAATCAAACACCTTGTGTTTTAGTATTTTAATAAAATGTTATTTTATGGTACTTGATTATTTTTTAAGCATTCCTTATACCAAATTACGTTAAGTTTTTAGATATTCGTGATTATTTCAGCCAAACATTCATTGAAACCAAAAATAGATTAAATATATAATATTCGGTTGGCCGTGGAAATATACAACAAAAAAAAAATACGTAATCTGTAATTATCCTTAATTGGTTAGTATTGGGTGAAATATAAAAATACTTAAATAGTTAAGATTGGTGGTGTGTAAAATAAATTTAAAAATAAATAATATTCTAAGTAGAATCCAAAAATATAAAAATATACAGGGTGTTGCATAAAAAAAAAAGATAATTTTGTTTCACCAAGTCAATATGTGGGACTCTGTATATGTGAAAATATTTCCAAAACATGATCTTACCTATATCTCAATTTGTTTCAAACTAAACATTTTTCATATTTTTTACGACAAATGAATAATTGGACTTCCTCGCGCTAATGCCACACCCTGTATATGCAATCAATGCTGATTCTAATTTAACCAAAATTTTTTGCTCCATATTTCAGTTTCCATTTTGTTAAATATTTAAATTGGTAATCAACCTTCTTTCCATAAGAAGATGGCACTGGTCAAAGCCAAAAGGCCAGTCTAATGTAGATTTCTCTTATCACTTTGTATATTGTGTATTTGTAAATTACACATATTGAAATAAATTAATAATTTGTTATTTTATTATTATTATCAATAATATCTGAATTGTTAATTTTTTTTTCGTTATGTTTAACTTGACTTTTTTTTGTATTTTTTTACATGCGGACGCCTCTACATAAAATCGTATTAATGGTCTTAATGTAAAGATAACAATATTAAATATTGACTTATCCTCTAGTATGATCAGATTTGTTAGATATTCGAAATTGAACTTTATATGAAATTAAGTTTTGATACAATTTCTCGATGTTTTACAAATCAGTAGTTTGAGTATACAAACAGTGTTCATTATTAATTAAGTTGATGTGCGTGATTATTTCACATGCAGCATAAAGCTCTGATGTATTGTCTGTTGCTGCTCTTTTTAAACTAAAGTTTTTTGGAATTCTTGGTTGTATGGATCTATATATTCTTCGTTTTATTACATTTATTGTATATTCGTTGCCAGGTTTTGATTAGGTCTTTTTTAAGATGTACTTGATGTAAGTACTTCGAAAAATTTAAGAATTATTGTTTTGTGGATTATTTATTTTCATACATTTAGTAAATCAAGGTAATTGAATTTGAAATGTTTTCAATAAGAATACCAATTTAAAAACAATGGTTTGTTTCATTTAATCTTGCCAGAGAACTTATCTAAAAATTTTATGGCTCCAGTTCAGCTCATTATAAATATATGCTCTCTGAAAAATTTTAAATGGGTACACAGATTCCTTTTTGCTTCTAAATTGAATATTCTCTATTCATATACAAATAAGTTGTGTTGCTTTTGCAAGTTACTCTCTTTTGTGAAACATAAATTTATTTGAATTATGTATCAATTTATTTTTTAATATATTGATAATGTGAAACCTTTGTTAGAGAAAATATATTTGAAAAAGCTTTGTAATACTGTGGAAACTCAGAAAAGTATAATTTATCTTTTTATATTTATTATGGATAAATCCCACAAAGTAAGGGTTGAAATAAATAATATAATATAGGAATTTTACAGGATGTGGGCTTTGGTTGGTTTGTTCGTTCCACATTGTGGAATCCAATTACCTATGTATAAATGTTTATGTCATGTGTATTGTCTATTAATATTTACGAGGGCTGGTGGAATAAATTCGGGAATAGCTATGAAAAACAAAAAAGTTAATATGTATGTAGAATATTTTATTATAAACGTGAAAGATAAAATATACTTATATCTTAAAATCCTACGATATTCTAAGACTTTAAATATTCTTAAGACAACTATCTTCCTATTATTCTTTGGCACCGTCATAAGAGATTATAAAATAGTGATAAGACATTTGACCTACAGATTTGATTTCAATAAAGAACACTTTGTATTTAAAGGAAAATCTTTCATAAAATACGTACAATCACATAAATAAAACAAATTTTAATTTCTAGTTGTTCTTTTCGATACGCAGAATTGAAATTTCTGTGAAATCTTTCGATATTATTATGTATCTTAAAAAGAAATATGTAATTATATTTGTCATATATCGAGACATTGAAAGTTGTACCTTTGCAATAGCTCGCTCGCAGTGTGGTACACCATTTCAATGATAAACATTGTTAATCTTACACATTTTAAAAATCACCTCTATTCTCCTTCGTGTCGCTCAATATAAACGTAGCAATAAGGGCTGCAAATTATAGAGGTATACTCATGCTTTGATCTAATACAGTAATAACACAGAGTTTTATGGCTCTGGATCTCAGGGTCTATGCAAAACTTTTGCATCTAAAATGAATCATGTTTAACCATATTTATTTTCAAACTATAGTATATCACTCTATATTTATCCATATTTCGAAATAAATTAATATTAACCTCACCCCCTCCACATCACTTAACGACTTTTGCCAAATTTTCTGCAAGTGACCAGCAATCCTCAATTCTATAAATACGAAGATGTATCAGAAAATAACGTGACTGGTGCAGTAACTTCTTCAGAGGTAGAATTTTATGACAAAAAAAATGTGACATTAAAGATTTATCTTTAATGTACTTTTCCTCAAGTAAGCTTTGATTTAACTTTTGACGTTTATTAAAAATTAATTATTGAATTGTCAGTGTTTTGCGTACCCGTCGAAAAATGAAAGTCGAGCAAAGATATGTGTTAAAATTTTGTGTTCGGTTGGGAAAAACACCAACTAAAATTTTTGAAATTATTAAAAGTACTTATCCAGACAATAGCTTATCACGATGTAGAGTGTTTGAGTGGCATAAGAAATTTAGAGACGGTTGTGAATCAGTTGAAGAAACCCCTTCCTGGTCGACCACAAACTGCGCGGAACTGACACAAAAATTACAAAAATTAACGACTTGATACAAAATAATCGCCGGATTGGGAAAAAACTAATTTCTGACATTGTAAATTTGTCTTACAGTTCTATTCAAAAAATTATTCATGAAGGGTTGAGGGTACCGGAAAGTTGCAGCAAGATGGATTCCAAAAGTGAATCGAGTGACAATTTGTCAGCAGTGGAAAAGACATCTGCGACGTAATCCACAGTTTTTAAATAATGTGGACAATTGAAGTCTCAAAGTATGCAATGGAAGCATAAAGGCAGCCCAAGACCGCAGAAGGCCAAAACTGTTAAAAGCGCTGATAAAGAGATTTACTTGATTTTTTTTTATAAATGTGGCATTATATACGATTACATTATATCTAGAGGAAATACAGTAACTGGGGAGTACTATTCTAATGTACTTTGAGGAACCTTAAAGGCAAAATTAAAGAAAAAACGACCGCTTTATCAAGACTTTGGTTGGCGCTGCATCACGACAATGCTTCGGCTCACAGATCAGCGATTTGTCAACGAACAATTGAAGAATTAGGGGTAGAAATTATGGTTTACTCCCCTACTCTCCCGAACTTGCTCTATGTGACTTCCATTTGTTTCCTGAGGTCAAAAATAATTGAGAGGTCGAAGATTTGAGTCGAATTTAGAGCTCAACAACGCTGTGATATATATTAAATAAACTAAATAAAAAATGGTTTCTCAGAAGTTTATAATAAGTTGATAAAGCAATCGGATAAGTGCATTGTACATAATGCAGAGTACTTTCAAGGATAGTTGTTGAAGTTTTTTAAATAAATGTTTCATTGTTATACTATAGCACCAGTCTCGTTATTTTCTGATACATCCTCGTACAAGTAAACAACTTTAAGTCATCAGCATACCACAAGAAGTAAACATCAATCATGTTTCTGATGTCGTTGATGAAGTCGTTGAATAATAGAGGACCCATATTTGATCCCTGAGGAACTCCGAATGTTGCAAAAAATTTAATTAACTTTAACCTATTAAGTTGGACAAACTGCTTTTTACCTGACAGGTCAGAGTTAAATAATTTTCCATCTAAGGGAATAATTCGACATTCAGCAGTTTGCTCAATAATAAACTAAGTAATTGAAAACAGTTTGGTGAATGTTGTACGACACTTCATGAAACCGTACACACAGAAAGAGAACTACTGATAGTCTGATTACAAATTACAAATATTAGGTATGGACCTCTAGTTTATTATTTTATATATGTTACCTTATTTAAAAACGGCTGTTTATTCAATTTTATTTATTTTTGAGTTATGCCACTACTTCATGCAGGATACGATATTTAATACATATACGACACTTCTTATTTTAAACTGCTCTTCTTTCTTGTTTTGCATTTTTGGAAAAAATCTTCATCAATCGATACTTCTGTACACTTAAAATATACGGTAATCTTTATAATCTTCTAGCTTTTACTTTGTTTCGTTAGTTTCCCACAAATTTTTCTAATTTGTGCCAAAAAAAAGTTGACCTGTAGGAAATGTAACTTTTATTAACCCCTATTTAAAACTTTCAGTTACCAGAAAATTGTTCTACAATATTTTATCAAAGAACACAATGGTTTTTTTAAAAATTTCGAAAATTAGTTAACCTAAAAAGTGTTTGATCTGAATTATAAACAGTATAAAACATTTCTCTATACAAAAACACTTATTTAAGTAGATATATTTTAATTAAATTATTATTTTATGTCAATGATAGTATTTATATTAGATATAAAATATTACATAACCTTTAACAAAGGTAAAATTATTAACGATCGATATACTTGTATTAGGTAATTAATTTAATCCCTTATTTTAATTAAGTAAATATTTTTTAGGTTAACTCCTACTATACTCTAATAATATTCATCATATTACTATAAAAAATATTAGCGTATACGCCACTACATTTTTGGAAATTAATATTTAAATAATAGTCATGCAGCTGATCACTTAAATGAGATTATCTCTAAAACCGTTAAGTTTTGGGATTATTAACAAGTATACTTTTTTTTGTTAAAATTATATGTATATGTAAAAAATATTCTTTTACAAAAGAAGCGCTAATTTAAACAGCAAAAAAGTTTGACGCCCATTTATGCCACAAGTGTGGCGCCCTCTACAAAATACATTGAAATATGTACAAAATTATGATTTCTCATACCCAAAAAACACCCACTACTAAATATTTATGTATACATGTCAAAAAGTTATTGAGAAAAACAAAAATTAAAATTTCACATTTAACAACCTGTATCTCTCTTATTATAAACATTTTTATTAAAATAAGTTAGTTCACGTAATATTTTAAAGTGAGGTATCTACTGTATTTCTATGTACAATTACTTAATGACCACCCTGTACATCTAGTTTTTCTTGATAGTTAAATCATGACAACTAACTACAAGCTTACTCAATATATTTTGTAAGAATACTAATTGTGTGCCGTCACACCCTGTATAGTTTGTATTACCATAGAGGAAAAAAATAGTTTTAGTTTTATGATGTCAGATATGAAGTAACTTCAAATTTGACGACCGTGACAGAGATTTGTAGCTGCATTGTTTCAACTTTTATAAGATAGAAAGAGCTAAGAAAGAGAGGAAAGTATATAGAGGATCATTTACAAGATTGTATAATAGTGTTACCGAACTGATTGATTATCCAAACAGCCCGGTACTTGAAATTAGAGCCTCTTTTAATAAACAACAATTAAAATTTTAAGAGATTGGTCAGTTCGATTGAATTATTTTCAACGAGTTATTAGAATCTGATGCAACTGAAGAACAGTCAGAAGCAGAGGCTGCTCTAGTAGATGAATATATGGCGAAATTTGCAGTAATTAAAGAAAAGGTTAAATCTTTCCCAGAAAACTTGTATTCAGACATTGAAAGATCGGATAGAAGTTTCAGTACCTTATTCAGTGTACAGAGCGAGATAGTTGTATCCAGTTTTCCACTTACATCAGAAAATAATGCAAAAGCAGTTGATACACCACAGAGAAGATTTGGACCTGAAGATATAAAATTTAGTTTAGTAATTTCCAATCGCAGAGAATCTCTTACTCTACTTTGTGATGATTTGGAGTGCCAAATACGTGCTTTGGATTCATTGGGTGTCACCAGTGACAAATGTTCGGCGATGTTGCTTCCCAAGGTAGAGTTATGTTTACCCGCAGATTTACAACAATAAATAAGTATGGCAGTAGCAGCAATAGAAGAGTAACGAAGAAAGAAGAATATAAAAAAAGAGTTGGTCCCGACAGAAACTAGTTTAGCAGCTTTAATTGAGAAGTCAAGGTTCTGCGGATTTAGTCAGAATGCCCAATCAATGTTATTAAATGTCAAAAAACAGGTATTGATAAAATATGCTTGTTATTTTTTCTGCTTAAAAGCTGGTCATATCACTAAAAAATGTAAAGTATTTGTAAAATGCATTAATTGTCCGAAAAGACATTTTGGGTATCCAGAAATACATGCACAGAATACGGTTATTAAAGCAGAATTACTATTAAATAATGAAAGTTTAGTGGATAATTCTTTGGCTAGTTTGGCTAATTCTCAAGATGTTTTGGTTAAATTCAGGCGAATTAATGGATTTGAGCGATTAAGTACAATAGTAATTGATGTTTTATTTTAAAAAGCTTGCTAAGGAGTTAGGATTGGAAATGGTATCCACAGAAAAGGTAGCTCATTGTGTTTTTGGAGGGTATCAAAATGGGAGAAAACAAACATAATCTTTATAGAGTACATAAAAGTAATATAGATAAAACATACTTGACTAATTTTGTTTGTTTAGACCAAGACCAAATTTGTCGAGAAATGTCAGCGGTGAGTAAATCACCTTGGAAAAAGGAACTGAAAGAAAATCATGAAATCTTTTTAGGTAACACAGTTATTAAAGAAATCCTCATAGGTGTAGATCTTGCTGGTAAATTTCTTACAGGTAACGTTATTCAACTTTCTTCAGATCTAACACTAGTCGAAACTTATTTAGATTGGACTCTCATGGGAAAGTATAGAAGATATTTAAATGAATGTAAGTTCTGCTATGGAAATTACGAATACATTAGTAAATGAGATGCGTATTAGTGATTTGTGGGAGTTCGATATATTAGAAGGTCACTCTCCTCTTCCTGTTAATTATGAGATACCTTGTCGTATGTTAAATTCTACTATTAAGAAGTTTGATTTTGAAGGGTACTATTCTCATTATGGCTCTGTATATGAGGAATGGCTTTGTGGAAATACGATTGAAGATATTACTATTTGTATTATTTGTAATATAGAAGATCGGGTCCACTAGCTCCTTCATGGAGGTTTTGAAGCCAAACAGTACTACTAACATTCGATCAGTTTTTGATTCGTTAACGCTTGAGAAAGATTTGCCTGCATTGAATGATTGCATTGCAAAGGGAGTAAATCTCATTGAACAGATTCCTAAAGTTTTACACGAGTTTAGATTTAATAGCTGATATAAGGAAAGTGCTTCTACAAATTGCTTTGAGTCAGTCCGACAGAAATTTTTTGAAGTTCTTTTAGAAGGATTTAGATGGAAACTTCAAGGTATATAGGCATTGTCGCATTGGTTTTGGTGTTACAATTAGTCTTTTATTAAGAGCAATTATTCAGTACCACCTCCAAAAGCTTTTAAAAGATTCTAAAAAGGGTTTAAATTGTTCTAATAATAATAAACTTACAGGAAGTTTTTATGTAGATAATTGTGTCAATAGTCAAGTAGAGTTAGATCAGTTTGTCAAAGAACCACGAAAGATCGTGATGCTGGGAAAAATTGATCTACGAGGGTGGGAGCAAAGTTATTCTTGGTCAGATGGTTTCAAATAAACACAAAACATCTCATGTTTTAGCTATGTTAGGGCTTAAAGAAAATGACATGCTGAGTATATCTGTTAACAATTTGAAGAAAGTTGAGTTCGAAAAGATTACCAAAAGAAGTTTATTATCTATTTCTCAGAGAATTTTTGACCCGTTACATATTACTTATCCAGTCTCTTTGTATCTAAAGTTAATTTTGCAAAATCTCGGTGGAGAAAATTTGAAATGGTATGATAAATTGAATGAAAAGGTACAAAATAAATTGCTAAAATGAATCAGTGAGAGTAATTATTTGTCGGAAATCAGGGCTTCTAAGTAGTTGCCACAGTTTCCAGGAAAATGGAATCGTTTAAGCATTAATACTTTTTGTGATGTTTATCAGTTATGTTTGAAACAAATGAAGGTGTTTCTGTTCAGTTATTACAAGCTAAGAATAGAGTGGGTCCTATAAAAATATGACCATGCCTCCTTTGGAAATAATGGCGGCTACAATCGTTTCATGTTTAATCAAAAGTTTACAAAAAATTGATCTTCTAAAAGATGCAGAATATTTTTATTGGACAGACTCATCTACTGTCCTATCTTAGTTGTCTCGGGGGGATCAGTGGTCTACATATATTTCTTCATTATTCATTAAAGATGAACTAGGTTTAATTAGGGTTAGGATTGAAGGTGCGCGTGATGCATGTGTCGTTGAAATTATGGGAATAGATTTGGCTGGTCTGCTATTCTGGAAATCTGGAGAAAAAGCGTGGGTAGCTTTGTTTATATAAGCGGTGTACCGAGGGGTACATTTAGGGCTACTATCAGCTCTTTCTACTGAAGTATTTATATAAAGTTTTCATCGTTTTATTGCATATAGAGGTAGACCTAAAACTATGTTTAGCTATAATGGTACAAATTTTGTAGGAACTGAGAACGCTTTTAATAAACTAAACTGGGACGGACGAAATATCTAAGTATAGTTCTGCGCTACATATTGTTTAACCCAGTAACTGCTGCAAGGTGGGGTGGCTAGCGGGACAAATTGATCCAGTTGTTGAAACAATTATTACGTCGAACATTAGGAAAAGCTAGTCTAGGTATTTCTTAGAATTCTGAAACTTCAGAGGATTTGACTACTTTAACTCCGTATATGTTTTTTCAGGGTATAAGCGAGATGGATGATCCAGATTTTGATAACGTAGATGAGAAAATAACTCAACCAAAAATGAGGAGATTTATCCAGAAATAGAGAAAATAATTTCAATCAGAAACAGAGAAATAGAAGAATATTCTCTCGAGGAAAATAGAAAAAATCTGCAACGAAAATCAGGAAAATAAAAGAAATAACTTAAAACAAAAACAGGGAAACAGAAAAGTCCCTTAAAAAACAGACAAAATGCCTTCAAAGTTAAAACAGCTTCTGTTGTGCACTTTTTGTGTAATAGTAGCTATATCACCTATGTTGCATCAATTTCTGATATCTCTGAACAATGAGTGTTGTTTTCTTCCTGGCCCTTTTTTCCTTCAATCTTACCCACCAATATTTCCTGCAACTCTCGGTATTTAGGTACTTTCATCATATAGGATTTTTAGTACAAATACCGTTGCACGTCAGGAGTGACGTACCTCTTTCGTCATAGTACTGCCAACTAATTAAAATTTCCCTAACTAAGATAAATCATACGAAACATCACGAAAATTCACGAGGACTCATGAACGTAGTCACAGTACTAAAAAACCGAAAAAGTAATCATAATTATTTTGATAATTTTAGAATTATTTCAATTATATTGGCTTATATACGTCTTATTCTTTATAATATAAAGTTTATAAATCATTATTATATGTTTAGTACTCAAAAAACCATAATTTACATTAAATAATGTTGAAATTTTCTACGCCCATGAGACTCGTATTTATGATGAAGAAATGACATTGTAGCGATTGGCATGCCTTGATGCGACGTTGTCGAGTATTTAGATTGAAATATTTCAACGATTTATGACGTCCGGCCGTCAACCAGTTGTGTGTTTTCACCACGTTTTCGGTTATTTTATAATATTGTCTTTATTTTTTTGCTTTGCTAGATAGTTAACTTATAAAAAAAACTGTTTTTTTCAAAACAAACATAGTGTTAATAAGCTGATTATTGACGTTTATTTCTACAAAATGCCAAAAAAACTAAATAGTCGTTGTAAAGAGCTTGTTGTATATTCATTAATACAGTACTTTGAACGGGAACGTGACAACATAACCTAACCTTACATTTTTGAAACTTCCTACATTCCTCGACAATTTAGACAAGCCGACAACACTGCAGGGTCGTGATCTCATAATTGATATATGACGTGCAACGGGATTTGTATTAAAAATCCTATATGTAAGATACCTTTCAATTTTTACACAGTGAGCATTTAAATGTTGGAACAAATTCGTTTGAACCTTTATTTAGCCAATAGAGAAAAAAGCTTAGATACGTGAATATTATATTAGTGCCGGTTTTTTTAAGCGGGCGGCGGTCAGATATTGTGTTATGTTGCAGAATGATTATCAAGAAATAAACGTTTATTCATTTAAATCTAAATCTAAAAAACTTTAAACAGTATTGAAAAAAAAATTACAAACTCTTGAATTAAATGTTAAAATTGTATGCCATCATCATCCTGATCTAGTCCCATTGGACTTTTTTGTAGGGTTACCTTAAATCCAAAGTTTACCTTAATAGACACAATACCATTGATGAATTAAAAGACAGGAATAGGACCAAAATTAATCTAATTAAGACTGACTGAATAGTTTTAAAATCAACTTTTGCATATTGTCAGGAAGTTAATGTCATGGAATTTGAATATTCATTTTAATAGTTGCTAATTTTTTTCATTATGTTATAATTTTTTTTATTTATATTTGTATGAATAATAATCATTTATTTCTTGAAAATATTGTTGTCTTATATAACATAATGTCTGGCCTATAAAAAAATTATTTCTTCTTAACGGTACTAACATAATTTAATTAACAGTGATGACATAAACAATACGTTTTCTCCAAAAAATGCGCATCTCAAAAAGAAAATCGACGTTCCTGAACTTTTGTTCTTTATTAGCTAAATAAAGCTTTAAAAGAATTTGTTGCAACCTTTACGTGCTCACTGTATATTGTCGTCTAATAATGTTGACTGGGTCGAATATTTATAATAAGAAATCAAGCATGTACATATATTAGAGAGTTTTTGATAGACTAGAAATTAATCCCATTATTATTAATCCTAACAGCGATGACAGTGATTCAAGTGATTCAGATTTGAATTAGGAGAAAGGATTTACCTTTTGTAGGAATTCGAATATTGTAGTTGAATTGTTTCTTATAAGAAAAATATATATTTTTTTAAAGAAAACATTGTCTTATTTTAATAACAATAAATAGTTTGCTATCTTTTTTATATGTCTCTATTTTATTTATTTAATAAAAATATAGTACGAATAAACAACATAATATAACGATTTTTATAACAGATTATTGAATATTAAAAGTAGATAATACAGCAAGAAGAAGAAGAATATCACAGTTGTAGATTGCTAATGAATCAACTGAGAAAAACATTTTTCAAATGTACTTTAAAACTGGCAGGATGAAGTGTCTTGAGTGTGAGGATCATATATTGTTCATATACGCTTCAATAAATTAATTTTTCATAATAATAAAGCTAAACAACATAACCTAACCTTACATTTTTGAAACTTCCTACATTCCTCGACAATTTAGACAAGCCGACAACACTGCAGGGTCGTGATCTCATAATTGATATATGACGTGCAACGGGATTTGTATTAAAAATCCTATATGCCCTAAGTAGCTAACTTTTTTTCCTTTCACAGAAACAAAGAAAATAACTTCAAAACAAAAACAGGGATATATAAGAAAAGTTCCTCCAGAAACAGAACAAATAACTAACTAATTAAAAACAGGGAAATACAATAACAACAAGCAATAATTCCAAAGGAGCAAAAACAAAGTAGACCGCGCAATATACAGAAAAACAGAGAAATCGGCAAGAACTTAGATATAGAAACGACATGCCAAAAAATTAGATCTCAATGAAAAAAAAAAGCTTAGAGTTCGGAATAACTTCAACTGCATTCACATTTTGTTACATTTGGTTGCTTTGGACGCAAATCTAAAAAAAATGGAATGAAATATAGACAGAGAATGTAAACATTTTAAAAATTTGCGACGAAAACATATTCTTTTAATAAGTTTCATTTAATGAATTTAAGTCTTCAAAAATCAACAAAATACGATAATAAATAACAAACATCTTACCTTCTGATTCCAGAAGTAGAAAACTGAATCCAAAAGGGATTTTCTCAATCGCGCGATTAATCGAAACTAAAACAGCATTAGAAAATGAAAAAAATTAAAAGTGTTTTATTTTTTAAACTAATAATGCACCGAATTTAATTTTCTCATTTATATATTTTTTTTTGTTGCAGATATTTGGATAACAACCATATCAAATTATTTCCAAAGAACGTCTTCCCAAAGAAAAACATATTACATCTTCTGTAAGTATAGGAGCAGTGTCACGATATATAACTGTAAAATTTTTTTCTTTTAGCTCTCTAATGTTCAATGATATCTCAAAAATTGATAATGAAGCATTTATCTATTTAGAGCATCTGACAAAGCTGTAAGTAAAAATGTATTTTATTAATAATAGTAATAATACTCCTTTAATAAATATCTGACATTTTTTTGACAGATATATTTTGTCACGTCACATAAAAAATTAGGTTTGTAATGTCACATAAAACTAGGTTTGTAAGTTAAAATAAAACGTTGTTAATTTGACTTATATAATTGACAAATCTCTTCACTTCTATAACTGAAGCACGAATTTCTCCCACAGACTGGAAATTCACCTGTCGCAACATTTTTCTGAGCAACGTTTTGCAACGTTGTAGGTTTTGCGTTTCTTTATTTATTTATTTATAGTAGTTTTGTTGCAACATTTTTCGAAATTGGTGTTTTTACTAAAGCGAAGAGAAGTGAATATTTTTACATGGAAGAAGGGTCAATTATAATTTAAAAATAAAAGATCATAAAAAAGAAATAAAAGTTGCAGGTAGTTAAACAATTTTAATTATATATTCTCATTTTTCAAAATTTTATCAGATATTTCGGTCTGTCAATCTTTTAGAATAATATTTATATCAGTATTTCAATGGCCACGAAATTTATATAAAGTCCTGCCACTGCACCGAACCCATAGGTGAAATAAAGTATTTATCAAACGTTTTTCATGCTTCGAAGCAACCCGAACAATAGCGATGGATCTCTGTGAAAAGTTACCAAGAGACTAAGAAAGCTGTAATGAACAAGATATTTCGACTACTTGCCTTTTTCAAAGAACTTGCTTCTAAAATAAAGAAACATTAATCTGAAAAAAGCTCCAGGGGCTTGATTTAATCAATGGAGAAATTTTAAGACATGCCTTCGATAAGGTCTGGCATAAAGGCCTAAACCAAAAGATGAAGCTATTTCTTCTCTATTGTACACATCCGATATTTCGCAATTAGATGATAATACTACTGCCAACGTCGCTGAGGATACTGCTATCTTAGCAGTAGGGACCAACAATGAAGAATTTGCCAATAATCTACAACCAGCTGTTAATCATAGACTAGAGAAAAAGATGGAGAGACATAAAATCTGTACATGTCAACTTTACAAATAGAAGAATATACCCTATACTATATTATTGAAATATAGTTAAATAAATTCTTAGGCCGCCAAGCCTCACTGGAAAACACATGTCAAAAATCAAAAAGAAAAGGGAAGAACTCGGACTTAAATACAGAAAAATGTATTGGCTTATTGGAAGAAACTCCACTCTATCACTGCATAATAAGCTTATGCGGTGTAAGGAAATATTTAACTCTGTATGATCCTATCTCGTCAAACTGTAGAGATGTACCAAACAATGTAATTTAGACTTCATGCAGATATTCCAGAATATAGTGCTAATAAACATCGTAGATGCCTTATTGCTACATCTGAAACAGAGACCTCCATCAGGACTTGGAAATGGAAACTGTTACCAAACCATCAAAATATTTGCTAAGAGTTACTAAGATCGTCACGTGAGCTTGTGAAGTGAACACTCCAAGATTAGTGTACTTAAGTAGCAGAACAACCTGAGGAAGACTAATGAGTATACATTAAATTAAATTATTGCAAAATACAGGGAAAGGAGCTTTTCTTAAAAAATAATATGAAAACACAACAAGGCAATGGTTGTTGAAATATACCAATTTTTTTATGTCATTATGAAAGCGCATTCGACAATTCTACAATTTTTGGAATTACAATAGTTATATATTTTTATTCTGTTAGATATATGAGATTGTGATACGGCTTTTGAAGATGAGGGTGTTTACCGTCAACGCTGCGGCATACATTTGGGAATGGAAAATATATGTATCAAGTATCAAAAAATATACGGAGTGGTTCGATAGTTAGCATCCGAGAAAAAAGTTAGCAAAATCCATAAAACAACTTGTATATCGGTTACAAGGACTACTAGAACCAAATACGAGGTATATTTAGTACTGCCTCGATGACCTCTATTTGCCGTTTATATATTTCCTTTTCCCAATGAAACACCCTGTACGGAAAATTAATTAATTTTTGTAAGTTAAAAAATATATAAAAAAAGTTTATGTTTCAGCTAATATTTGCATATAAGTGTAAAAAATTATTACGCCTGTTAATTTACAAAATTATACTTTATCCAACACAAAATCAGTTGCACGTCATCGATCACGTGATTAGATTTTACATTGAGGTATCTATGCAATGCTGTCTTATCGTTTGAATAAAAAGATAGATAGGATATTGTTACAGGCTTACTTAACGTTAAACACCAAAAATGTATTATGAAACGGTAAACCACAAATTACAAAAAACTTATATTAATACTTAACATATTTTGAATTGCTCTAAAATGATATTTTATACTTACATTTTAATAAACAATAGTACCCTAAATTTTGGGAAGTAAGAAATACATATGGCAACAACGTTTGGCGTTGGTACCACGTTCGTTGCAATTTATTCTGAAATTAGTGAGGTTATGGTAAGGTTAATGTCATTCGATATTTTAATTTGATTATATCGTTTTATTTCGCTTTTTGCTATAGTTATTATACAGAGTGCACCAAAAGTCTGGAAACGCCCAATTATCTCGTAAATTGCTATTCCGAATTCTACAAAATTTGGGATAAGCCTATTTTGGGATACGGAGAGTCCAGATTTGATATTTGCAATGTTATTAGATTTGCCGTTTCTCTGATATTATTAGTCACTTTGGTTTTTTAAATACATCACTCTGTATAGTCAGTCATTTTTGGAATCTTCTCTTCAATACTTGTTCAACCATATCTAAAACTTAGGATTTTATGTAGTCTAGAAGATCTTAAATAATTAAAACAGAAGTCTGGCAACGGCTAATTGTCTCAATAATTTTTTTAATACAAACTATTTTCAACTACATTAAAACATAACAATTGAAAAAATTTTAAAATAATGATTACTTAATCAAGTGTTCCTTTTATGAGTTAACAGTACAATAACCGATGTTAGAATCCGTCTACTACATTTCTCTATGATTGCCTACAAATAAATCGTGATTAATCTATAATTCGTTGCTTTAGCTCTGCAAGACTTGCTGGTTTAGTTTTGTAAACTGAATTTTTCAAGTATCCCCAATAAAAATAATTTTTAGGATTGAAATCAGGTGAACGTGGAGGCCATTGAATACTACCTCGTCTACCAATCCATCGTCCGAGAAATATCTCATCTAAATAACGCCAAACATTTACACCAAAATGAGCTGGAGCACCATCTTGCTGAAACCATATATGATGAAAATTGGCCCCAAACATATTTCTCAGTGCAGGTATAATTTCATTTCTAAGTAGCATTTCGGATGTATTTGACGTTAAATTTCCATCGATAAAGAATGGCCCAATTAACTGAGTACCCACTATACCTGACTGCGTGAGGATGCATGTGGATCTTCAACGAAACTCTGCATTATATCTAAAGTTTTGTTGTCATTCATAACTGTTTTTGGTTTACCTGATCGGAATCTATCTTTTACTACTCCAGAGTCCTCAAAGCGCTTTACAGTTTTTTGTACCGTCGTCTTATGTCGTTGAACAAATTGGCTACTTCACTATAATATCTTTTTTTGTCGCCGTACCCTCTCATCATTAGAATAGTAATTCATTCTTTTTCATTAACAATCATTTTAGAGAAGCAATTTACCTTGCAGAACTTTTGAAAACTACTGTGAGTTTTATTTAATAATGTAAATGGTGATCAAATATCAAAATCACAGTATTCTAGATTTAAACATTTAAATTTATTCAAATCTAAATATTTTGCACTGTTTTATTTTTTTAAAACTTTCTAGACTACATAAAAAAATAACTGTTGCATATGGTTGAACTCGTATTGAAGAGAAGATTTCAAAAATGACTGAACATACAGAGTGATGTATTTAAAAAACCAAATTTTGTAGAATTCGGTCCAGCAATTTACGAGATAATTGGTCGTTTCCAGACTTTTGGTCCACTCTGTATATAGTTTTGACCGTATTTTTTCAATATTGTTGTAATTACAATTTCTTGTTTACTATTTCTGAAAATTTGTCAAAACCATTAAAAGGATGTTGTCTCTTCAATCTATCAATAGGATTGATTGACATATATGCATAACCTTACATTTTTCTTTTTCGACAATTCGGCAATACCGCCTTGGAGTGACTGAGTAAAATCAACGACGTGATCGATGACATGCTACTGATTTTGTGTTGGACCAAGTATACATATTTATCTTTAGAAAGTAATTTTAGGTTATTGGTACATATAGTTTGTTTAGAAGTTAAACTCACTAACTGTCAAAATATTCATTTGCCGAGAAGAGAAAAAAAAATGGTACCTTATAAATTTGACAGCGCGTTTTCGTAATTTATAAAATACCGGGGGTATTCAAAAGTTTATAAAATTGCACTTTTACTACATAGTCATATATACGTCATATTATATCTATTAATTTGTGAGACTAGAATTAGCATACATTATTAACAACTGTTCGGTATGTTAGGAAGTTAGACTTTGTCGCCAGTCATTTAAAATCCATTTTTAATTAGAAAACGATCTTTCTACATCCACAGACGGAACACGAACATATTTAAAGTTTGTGTAATTTTTTAACGATGGCACATTGACTTTTTTTCGAGCAAAATCTACCGATTCTCAATACTGTAGATAGTTGGAAAACCAGGATTTTTATTTAAAACACTTTTTTGTATTCAATTTTTAAACATCGACCTGCTGCCTTCATATATGCAACTCCATCTGTTAAAAAGAGCAGGACACGCTCTTTTTTAATATCGTTGTTCTCACCCCACATTGATTTGAGACTGTCATTGACACATTCAAATACTGTATCGGCGTTTGTGCGTTCTAGTACCCGTACCGATATTAAATGGGGTCGCATTGGAACCAACTCGTCTATCCCCCCAACTATCACGTTAGAGACGTTTTGCCTTTTAATGTTGGTGGTTTCGTCAAAAGGAACCCATAAGTCTTTGCAATATTGTATTAATAGGTCCATTTAATGCACTACCATTTTTTTTTTATGAAATTTGCACAAATTCTCATTTATTTGTTCCCAATTGTTAAGAAATATTAAAGCGAAGCTGCTCTTCATTTATTGAAACAACGCGCTAATAATCAAGTCCTTGTCTGATATAATTTTGCAATATAATATTGGCACTCAAAACGTAACTTTTTTGCAAAATTTAGTTTCCATTTTTTCTTTTTTTTTTATTGCAATACTATTCTACTGTATTATCAGCTAGTGTATGGTGGTCATTATTCTGAAAATTTGGTTCGTTGATTTGATTTGATGTATTTGATGCATTATTAACCAACTGTGCAGTTAGTAACTGTGCAAAGTAAAGTGATATTTACGTTTTCCATTATCTTAATTCATTAAAAAAAATCACCATAAATAAAATTAGTCTACAGGCATACGTAAAAGAAATTGACTTTTGGATAAAATCTAAGCTAACCTCTTCAGGTCGTTTAGTAAACCTTGCGGCAAAAACCGCTGTAGTGTTAGAATTATCAATCTCTGGTTCGTAGGTTCGATTTGTTTTATATCTTCATCGTCAGTACCATTGTAAGGAGAATACCGAGTAATAATATATCTGCTATAAAGAATATATTTGACTATTAACTATTGGAGAAAATTTAGGTTCACCGCATCAGGTTACCTGGTCATCCTCATAAACGGGTGTAGGTTGAATTTGTTTTATAATCATCACCTTTAATATCTTCACTAGCGTACCAAATAATGTTTTATCCACTATTTTGATTTGCTAAGTATAAAATAAGAAACCTAAGTTAGAGTAGAAGTGTAATAATAATAAATAATTCAAAACAATTGAATTGAGTACCAATAGTTAATGAAAATGTTACCAGTTCATGTGCAATTTTTGTTTTTATAAGAGAAGAATTTTTAGATGTAGTTAGTGATTATTATTAATAAATAACTTAGGTTCTTTGAAACGAGCAGAAAATTTTATGTAGGACTGATTAAGGACATAAAATAAAACATGTACTTAATGAGTTTTACCTATAAACCGGCGATGTATCTATTGATGGTAAATCCATCAAGAAGTTGTATACGCATTTTATGTAGTTTTCCAATAGTTTCTAATTACTTTCGAAATATAAATAGCTAACATATAATTAATGAATTTTTTGAGTTCAGTGTAACAGCAAACTTTTTAAAATTATGATTAATAGATATACTTTTACCTTTAAAGGGTAACTTGGCTCATTGATGATTCTCAACTTATGAAATACTGGAATGAAAAACACAGAGAAACTTTGATTAATATGTCTTTTGCAACCGAGATGCACTATGAAAAAGTTCTATAAAAAAATTAAGTTTATAACTACAGAAGTCGGATGCACTTAGAAGGAAATTAGAAAACAATATCAATATTGCTTAAAAAGTCATACTTATATGCATAAATTTTATCATAAGAAAGTAGTTGAGACAGGCAATATTTTAATTATGTTCTGTTATCTATAGTGCAAAAATGGCGTCGTTTTTTTGGGAAGCTATATTTTATTCCACTTAAAAAGTTCTATATTTCTAAAATTTTCGAAATGTATATCGCCTCTAGGCCATAGGTGTCTATGTACTAATGAAGAAGAATCTATTGGACTCAGCCGGTATTCATTAGCCGGGACTTTTTTTGAAAAAAATTAAAATAAACTTATAAACTTATTTGATTAAATATGATTTTTGCTAACTCGCAGGCTTATCCATGTTTCTTGAAGAATAGTTATTTGGATTTGTGTTTATTTATATCCTTAGAATTTATTAGATTATTAATAACCATTTGTAATATTAAATCTAATTTTAAACAACTAAACTCCTGTTCAAAATTAACGCACCACTATAAATTGTAAATTGTATTTATGTATTTGTTTTTGCACTCTTTATTTAATTTAGCATTAGTATAATATAAATAAATATAATTAAACAATATTGCTCCAGAAAACCTTTATTTTTAATTAAAGTTCGAAGAATTATACTAAAATTGGTGATCAGGTACAAAATTTTTAAAAATTATAAAAATCTACTTAACTTTACAAACAAAAAGAAAATTCCAATTTACAAAAAAAAATGAACTTCAATAACGCGTATTAGCCGCTTGCATTCGTCGGGGTAAGTTTGTTATTAAGTTTTGGATAGTTGCTTGAGGAATATTTTCCCATTCCAAGAGAATAACACGATCTAACTCTTGCAGGCTCATTGGGGCAGGTACATGACGCCGAACTAATCTTTTTAGAACATCCCAAAGGTGCTCTATTGGATTTAAGTCCGGGCTGCACGGTGGTCACTCCAAGATCTGGATGTTGATTTCATTTAAATAATCCAAAACAGTCCTTGAAATGTGAGGTCTTGCATTATCTTGCATGAAAATGAAGGTATCTCCTATAAATTGCGTAAACGGCATCACGTGATCTTGAATAATGTTTTCCAGATAGAATTCTGCATTCATAGACCAAGGACGAATAGGAACCAGCTCTGTGCGTGCCTCAAAACATATTCCCTCCCAGAACAGTTATGAACCACCACCAAATGGCTCCTTTGGAGAGAGAGTACAATCATAAAATCTTTCTCCAGGTCTGCGCCATCCTCTATCTTGACCATCTGGAGATTTTAGGCTCACTCGAGTTTTAGCTGTGAACAAAACTCCCTTCCAGTCATCGACAGTCTACTGTGCATGATCTCTAGCGAATCTTAATCTGCGTGATATGTGATCTGCAGTAAGTAGCGGTGCAGTAGCAGGACTTCTACATGCCAATCCGAATTATTTTTATCTTCTCCTGTAGGTTAAGGAAGAAATCCTGACATTTCTAAAAGTTTCGAATTGATTACTTAGCTCTCTATTAGCACACTTTCTGTTTCGCAATACCTGTTGTCGGAGAAAGCGCTGATCAATTTGACTTGTAGCCCTTTTCTTGCCCTGACCACGTTTTCGGTTTCCCTAAATCTTCTAACCATTCGACTAATTGTTGAATGATTAATACCTAGTAAATTGGCCATATAACGCATACTTCTTCCCTCTTCTAGCATAATTGAAGCTCTTACGCATTCATCATTGCTTAAAAGACGTGCTCGATTCATATTTTTGTAACTAAATTGTTAAATATTGAATCTAGTGAATTTAAATACTTATCACTTATATATATATATATATATATATAAATATATATATATACTTATACTTATCAAACTGAAAAAAATAACGTGAACGAAGTACTTAACTTTTTTTTAATTAAATAACATGCAGTTATAAAAACAGTACTAAACTTATAAAAACAACTACTTGACATAAGCTAATATTTGGGCGATATCTTACTAAATAATACAAATAAGTCAGAAAATATAAGTGGTGCGTTCATTTTGAACAGGAGTTTATTACTTAACTATTTAACAAAACTTTTACCACCTTGCAATTAAAGACTTTTCTATAACACGGAATAATGCTCATTAAATATTTCTCAATAATGGCATTTTTATAATTGGATTTTTAGGGATATTAAATAATTCTGACAAGTGACTTACTTACATCTCCCTGTATTTGGAGTCGTTCTAACCCGTTTCATTATTTTGCATGTCTCTGTTGAGATCCATAACACATATAATAATTTTTTACGTGTCATTTTAGAAATGGTTTTTCTTTTTATGTTAATACCCGTTCTTTTAATCTGTCAAACTTCTTTCTGTCTTGAGAATGGTATTGTCAGATACCGAAACTTACGTATATTTAAATATATCAAAACGCTTTGGAAGACTGTGGAAATTCAAGATAAGTATTATTTATTTTTCCATATTTATTAATACCCTGTATTAACAATTTTAATGTTATATTATTATTGTCAAAAAATTTTCAGGTCATATTGTCCCATACTTTATATTTTAGAAAAATTAAGATTTTCTTTGAATTAAAAACGAATGCTTTCATGATAATTCAAAATAGAATACAGCCGAATAGGCTGCAGTACTATTCTTTACCCTGTATTGTCATTGCAACCCCCATATTATTGTTGATATCTCCATCAAATATTTTAATTTTTTATATTCCGTTTTACAAACAATAAACTAAAATTCCTTTAATGTAAAATCTCAATTTTTATTTTTTTATGTAAAATATGTAATAGTAGATTCTGTAACAAGGTTAAAATGAAAAAAATTGGATACGAGTGGAACATACCGAACACGAGCGCCAGCGAGCACGAGGAACCACGAGTATCGAATTTTGTTATTCTAACCGAGTAACTGACTATATTTTCTCCACGACCAGAAATTTACTCGATTTTTCACTCATTATTATATTTAAATAAAAATGTATAATTCCATCACTTTTTATGAATTGAAAATACATACAAAACACATAAGACGCAAGCAAGTGTTACGGAATCAATGTTCACATTATATTATTAAAAATGATTTTGAAATTAGCACATTCCACTAATGGTCGTGGAGAAAATATTTTGTTTTGGGGGATGGGCATTAGAATTGTTAAAAAAGTAAAATTTCTTAGAATCCTGTTTTGAATAAAAAAAAATAGAAAATTACGATAAGTAGATCCCCAAAATAGACTATTTTTGCATTGTTATAGTGAAACCCGCATGAGATTCCGAGTTTTATTAACAAATATATAAATATTCTCGTTTCATGTTGGTAAACAACGGTCTTATAAAAAAAAGGAATAAAAATATAACAGCTATTTTAAAGCAATAAAGTTTTAAACTATCATTATTTTATAGTTTATATAGACATTAAGAGAGGTATATCGAAATTATAAGACTATTTTTACACTAAAATTTTTAGAAAATGTTAAATTAAAAACTTGAAGGAAAAATTCAAGTCTGTTCTAAATAAATATAATGATAAAACTAATCAAGTAACTTTTATAATAAAACACAAGAGCAATATCAAATATGACTTTCTCAAATAATTCAAGTATATGTACCTGATAAATATCACTGTTTCTTTTTCCTTTGACTAACACTGCTAGGTTCGATTTCGTTATTTACAATTATGAAAATTTAGAGAAAACTTGTTTGTAATTTTTATTTTTTTTTATGTTCTAGGGACCTTCGAGCAAACAAAATATATGAATTACACTACATGTCCTTCGAGCATTTGAAGAATGTTCAAATATTGTAAGTAAACATAATCTTCCTTTTGTGAGCCGACGATTTTATTAAGATGTAGAAACGTCGAAAGTTTCCAATTTAGTTATGTGAATGCTCAAATATTTTCTTTGATGTGGCTCTATTATTTGCCAATATTCGGCGCCGAGGCATATATTTTAAATTGTTTTTAGAACTCATGACAATACTTCAAAATAAATCAAGAGAATAATTACTCTGAAATATAGAAAGTAAATTCAGGTGTTCTAGTTCACATTCCATATTTGGAGAGATCAAAATTATGATCGCTGAACTGTGCACATTAACTAAAAAAAATACAGTTTTAGAGAACTTCTATTCGTCAATATAAATGAGGTAGTAATTCCGCCTAAAAACATAGCTAAATAATTTGGAAATACATTGGATGCGAAAGTGAGACGAAGCAAATAAGTGAGGAAAAGAGGAATGAGCTTGGAATCAAATAAAAAGAATTATTTGTGTCTTGGGTAATACTTTCCTGGGCCCTAGAGGTTCAGAATACATTTCTTTAACACCTTATTTTACAAAATTCTATAGATTTTTTCGAAATATAATATTACTACTATTAGTAAAGATCCTGTTCCTTTGTTACATAAGTTTTGGAGTCTACAAATTGTCTTGTACTTGAAATGACTTTTATATTGGTCAATATGGCCGCAGATTAGAATGTCTTTTACAAGAACATGCTTCTTATATGAATAAATATTCAAATACATGTATTTCCAGCATATCTTCTGCCTTTGCTGCAAAGCATGTGTTAATTGAAAATCATTTATTCTGAAAGTACAATGTGGTATAATTGTAACAAAGGTAGGATATTAAACTTGTTAGAATATTTAGAAATCTGTACCACTTTTTCTTAAAACAGGTCCTTATGTCGTAGTGAATAATTTAAGACTAACATATCATATACTTTTATGAATATTTAGTTTTCTTAATTATGAAATTTCCTCTTTAAGTTCCATATAATTTGTATTTATATCTCTTAGGTTGGTCACTGGCCCCTTGTTTACAATTCCAACCTAACCTTCTCTTGTCTTTCTTCCCCTCTTACTAGTTGGCCTGGTTTATTGAGCTCTACTTCTCTTCTTAGTTTTACTTGATTGGCTTTCGTTTCCCAACTCCTCTTTCTTGTCGAACAAGACTGCTTCAGTATGTCTATTACCTGAAAGGATAATTACGCTTCTCCTTGTGGTTACCTCAATCTGCTGATTTTATCCATTTCATTGATGCTGGTGTCATTTCCCCCATTGTTAGTGTCTAGTTTCCCTTATTGGATTTTATTTTTTATCTCTTTGTTTCGCCATATCGGTTCACACCCTGCGTTTTTTTCCATGACCGTTCCTTTGGTCTTGTTCTAAGACCTCCGGAATTTATTTAAGATCCTGTTTCTCATTTTAAGGTTCTTCGTTTGATCTCTCTTAGTTTTTCTCTTCTTACTTACGAAATTTCTCGTTGTCTTTACCTCAAGTTTCAATCTTAATTGCGTTTTTTACTTGCCTTAATTTTGGTTTAAGTTACCTGATATAGTTTTCCTAGAATTCTTTTTCTACACACATTGTTTCTATTAATTATTTAATGTTTAAACTCAAATTTCCTATTTTATGTTGTTATAATGTTTAACTTTTAATTTTACTATTTCACCACATTTAATTTTTACGTTTATTTGCATCAAAAATGTTAATTTTTAATTAGGTTCATTTTTTTGTCATTTACTTTTAATTACTCGCTATTGTTGACAGACCTGATGATGACTGTATAGTCGAAACTAGTTTGGAATTAAAGAATTTTGGTATCAACGATTTTGAGTTTTTCGTAAAAATCGTAATGAACTCAACGCCCTATATACCTTTAAATGCACAACTTAAAATTATTATAGGTTTTTGGTACTCATCTAGCTTAATAACAAAATAGAACTCTTTCCAAAATATAAAACCGTATAGAAGGCCAGACCAAAAAACTCGAAATCATCAGTTTCACAAATTTTTTAAATAGTTATCCCTGTATTTTATTTCTGTATATGAAAGCTATTTCACCATGTTTTCGGTTTGATTCAGTATTCCCTATATCCAAACTGAATAGTTTTTATATTATTTCAATTTTATTACTAAAAATTGTACTTTCAGCAAAGATAACTTTATAAGGAGAGGTAGCCAGAACGCCGACAACCAACTAAAATTATTTTTGAAAAGTTGTTGGAAAGGTTTAATCGGTGGTCTATGAAAAGCTAGAAAAACCGAAAATGTTGTTACAGATCAAACTACAATGAATGTTTTAATAGTAGTTACTGAAAATTCCCATATGAGCATCCGCAATATTTCAAGTGAGTAAGTAATAAATTACACCTCAGAGCAAAGAATTCTGTCAAGAATCCATCCATATCACATTCAATTACACCAGGAACTAAGGAATAATAATTTTGAGAGGAGAATAGCTTTTTTTGAATGGGGACTACAAAAAATGAAGATGCAAACAGACATTACTTTCGTTATTACTCCACAACAAGTCCTTATCATATAATCAATCACCTTCAGACAGACTAGATGGTCTGTAAATGTTTGTGGTGATATAATTGGTGAATATGTAATAGGACCTTATATTATTTAAGGGGACAATAAATGGTGAAGTGTATTTATGTTTTAACGAATCGTTTTCCAGTACTTCTTCAGGATATTCTGCTTCACACACGTCAACAAACGTGGTATCTACATGATCGAGCTCCTGCTGTCTATAATGCATATAATGCACCAACAGAGGGTCATCTGAGTGATATGTTTCCTAAAAGATAAGTTGAATGAGCAGTTCAATTCACTAACTACCTAGAACATAAGAGCTGAATGGACTTTTTGAAAAAGAGAATAAGATAAGCTTTTCGAGGAATTCTATTGAGTTATTAATGTACGCAAGCACCAAAAACCAATAACTGTAAAGGATTATTTTTAATTCTGCCTCTCATAGTCTTTAGGGCGCTGAACACGAAAAACTGCTCATTGCTTTTGGAATGCCCTTTATAACATATTACATATTATAACGGGGATTTGAAGCAGAATTCAACAAAATAAAACTTTGATCTGATACGGCGTTATGGAGCATCCTGTATAATTGCAATTACTTTTAACCCATATGGGCTAGCTACAATCTGTCAGAATTTTGTTTTGATATTTTTAAAGATACGTAAGATATTGAACTTTGTCGCATTAACGGTTCACCCTGTATATTTTATAAGTATGACAAAACTTAATATTTACTATATTTTTTCAGGTATTTACAGATGAATCAAATAACCCATGTGAAATCAGATAGCTTTCCTAAAATACCACTTGTACGATTATCACTTATGGAAAACAGAATAAACAAACTGGACAAGGGTTGCTTCGTCAATTTAACAGAACTTAAAATTTTGTGAGTATACGATATATTATTTTTTTAGTTCAAATTTTTCTTGGTATTGATCAAATGAAGAAAATATTATTTTTATAAAGTAAATATAGGTATACATTTTATGTCCTAGGTGGTAAGTCTGCTCCCTCCTCTAGCCAGATTTTTTATAGTAACACAAAATCGTTTAGTATTTTTGTTCTTGATGAGATCGCGAGGAACTTACATTGCAACGGAAAAATGCTGTAACAAAAAAGATTTAGAATAAGTTCCAAGTTTTAGCATTTTAAGTATTAAATCATAGAGAAAATGACGTCGTTCATCTTCAAGTTGGATGGTTGGTGTAGGCCTTCTCATTCGTTATCAATTGCGATAATCCCCATTAAAACTGTTTATACTTACTCTCAATGGAATATGAACTGTGGAATTTTCAAAGGACCAATAGTTGGTTATTAAAACTCTTTAAAATAGAAATTATCACTGAATTGTTAAACATATTATAATTAGAGAAAATAAATAACAATAAACAACCAAATAGTGTTGTTCCAACTGTTCTAAAACGTGTAATTTTTTTGGAAGACCATAAATGTTCGAATTTGTGTAGATTATTGAACAATAACTTTATTCAACACTAATTTTATTCAACACTAATTTTATTCAACACTAATTTTATTCAACACCAATTTAAATAATAACAAAAGTTAAGTTTGATGTATTTTCCTTCGTTGTATTAGACTACTTGTCATATTTATAATTATTTATTATAAAATAAATGGATTACCTGAGACTACAATAATTTTTCAACAAAAATATCCCTCTACATTGGTCCTTCGAGCCGGATCTCAGCCAGTGGTAAGTGTACTTGTACTACTTTCTCATATTTTTAAAGATATGTGTTAACCAAAAATTATGTATTAACATAACTGATTTCTTATAAAAATATTTCTACAAACTACAGCCAATTTGTTCATTATGCCACAAAAGGCTAAGAAAAATACTTTATTGTAGCAAGACTTCGATGAAATTGTTGATACAACCGCATGTAAATGATATCAATAAAAAAAGCTTAAATGCTCCCGATCCCAATTAACCCATTTGGAGACATACTTTCTAGAAATGACTAAGGAAGAATTTCGTGATATAGTATTGTTGGAATCGCGTTTTAGTTCAATTTCCATGATTTAATTCTGCTTAACTAAACATTGAATGTCTTCTAAATGACAGTGATGTAATTGAACCAGACGAGACATAGCGCATCAATTTTTAAAAGCAATATTTTCATATAACCAGTAAAGCAAACACTTTCTTGCTTAATTGTACCAAACAATACAGCACACTTAATATACAAAATAATATACCGACTAGCAATAATTTTACCTGATATTAAATTATCATCTTTCGACGGATATGTTTTAATGATACTTTTCTTTCTGTTATTGATAAAAATCCAGTAATGCCTAGGGCTCAAATATTACATTATTTGAAGGTATCGCTAAAAGATGAAGCATTTGGTCTAATCAAATCAATCGAGGCATCAGACGCAAACCATGATATAGTTTGGAAATATATCTTTGGTCGTTACGAAAATTTGAAAAAACTAATAAATACACACATCAAGACCTTATTTACGCTATTTCATAATAGCGTTACCAGAGAATTAAAAACGGGACAGTTTTATTGTTTATCTTTTAACTACAAAATTTTTTTGAATCCCTTGAAAACGAAAAAACAGAAAAAAGCTGGCAAATTTTTCAAACAACATAATACGAGTACTATTAATATGTCTTCAACATCAACCTCTAAATCACTAGTTGTAAAACCACATCTCGACTGCGCTGTACTATATGCGAAAAAGATTATGTAATACAAATGTCTAAAATTTGTAGATATTAAAAATCTCGCTTTGATGAAGTTAAACACCTAAAACTCTGCACATATTCTATACACAAAAATAATTTTACAAAAAACTGTACTACTAGTAAATAAAACAAAATGTGGCCAGAATCATAATATACTATTACATCTTAAAAATATTAATACTGATAATTCTCACACCGAATACATCTCAAACCAACATCAATACGTATGTTAAATACAAATAACACAAATCAAAACTCAACCGTTTCTACAAAATTAATACTCATGAAAATGCTAGACCTAAGGGAAATTCCTACTGCTTAATTTTGCCACAAACTTGTATTTTATTATCGACTGCACTAATCAATTTACTCGTTAACATGGTAAATCTCCTCATCCTTGTAGAGTTCTGTTGATAGCGGAGCTCAAATTAACTTTATTACTTCAAGCTTAGTATCTTGTAAGTTAGCGTCATATTTATATGACAGATGGATAAGAATGTCGGGGTGAAGACAATAAATAAAACACCAAATATTATCTTAAAAATGGCTGACGTTTCGACACCTATTTCTCAAGGTTGTAAATACACATTTATTATTTTCTTTTCTCCTTTTTTTATTTATAAAAACATACAGACGTGTTTCGTTATTATTACAATATGTTCTATAATACAATAATGAAAATATAAAATACCATGGATATAACTTTTACAAAATATTCAGCTTATCTATTTTAATGAAATTTTGCTGCGTCAAAAAATTTTTCATATAAACTGTCAAACATTAAATTTTGGGAAATTGTAAATATTATGCACACTAAACACTTTTCACAAGAAGAAACAATTTCAAACACTTTCAAAAATACACTATTAGAGACACGGGCGGTAGATTTGAAATTACTTATTCATACAACAAAGGTTCATGTTCTTTTTGATGAATCAGTAAAAACAACAAATAACATATCCCTAAAAGACATACTAATGGTTGGTCCCACTATAAAAGACGATCTATTTCAGATTGTTTTACGCTTTAGAAAACATAACATCGTGTTATCTGCCGATATTACAAAAATATATAGGCAGATATCCTTTGTGAAAGAACAAAGAAATTAAAAAAAAATAATTTAGCGTTTTAAAACTATAGAACCATTATATATTTATTAGTTAAACACAGTCACTTATGACCTAGCTTCCTCTGCTTTCCTGTGAAAAATATGTCTTCATCAAATTAGATACTGAAAAAACTAATCCTAAAATTAGCCTCACAATTATGCACGACTTCTATATCGATGATAATATCACAGGGTTGAAGAAATACTTCAACTAAAACATAAAATTTCAAGAATTCTCGACAGTTACGGTTTTTCTCTGCGTAAATGGTTCTCTAACGATTCTAGTGTAACGTCTATTAAATTCCACTATATTCGAGTTGACATAGGAAATACAGAGCCAAATAAAACATTAGGTCTTTACTGGAATCCAAGTTTGGACATTATTTCTTTTTGGAATTATATATTCCATTTGGAAACGATCAAAAAAGCGTAATATTTTAAGCCTAACATTTTAACTCTTTGCCCCTTTATATATATTATCTCTTATCACTGTTATCTCAAAAATAATCTTGCTACAAATCTGGAAATTAAAACAATCTTGAGATGAATCAGTTCCACTATCAGTTCATACAAACTGGAAGACTTTCAAGATAGTCTCTCATTTTTAAATTATTTTAACATTTCACGACATATTCTGCCCAAAAATCATACATTCATAGAACTCTGCTCTGTAGCTTGTCAGTCCTCTTATGGTGCCTATATACCAAACCAAACTTATATGGAATCACTCTGTATTTCTGACTAAACTTTTCGTAAGGAAAAAATTTGGTATCCAACATTAAGATGAGGCTTTTTGTTGTAAATAAACATGATAATAAAGAAGAAATGACTGCTGCGACTTATCTTGTGAATTTTGTGTTTAGTAGTAAAATCACGATTCTTCGGTAATTTTATTTCGGTCCAAAAATTCTTTATGTTGAACTAACAGATGTTCAGAGGGGAAAAATTATTGCTCTCATTGAACAAGGAATGCACCAAAGAGAGGGAGCAGAGATTTAGCAAATTGCTAAAAGAAATCCCAGTGTTTCTCATCCAGAGCTGCAACGACAACTTCTGGAAACTACAGGTGTGAACGTTTCAGTTGAGACCATAAGAAATATACTTTGCGCTCGAGGGTTGTACAGTAGGAGAGAGTTACGGACGGGTCCCACAGTTATCTAAGCAAAATAAAATTGACCGGCTAAATTGGTGCCTTCAACACCAAAACTAGACAATTGAAAATTGGCAAAATGTTCTTTTTTCGGATGAGACCAGAATTGGCTTAAGATCAGATGACCATCAAATTCGGATTCTCAGAGCTCCAAGAAGAGGAGCGAGACTCCAAGCTGTCAGAGGTATGTTGATTTAGTGCTAGAACCAATCGTTAGACTTTGGCTAGCTGCAATTGGGGATAATTTTATCTTCATGTACGATAATGCACCTCCCTATACCAACAGAGTGACTAGAGAATGTCTTGAAACGGAAGGTGTCACAGTTTTAGAGTGGCCTGCATGTTCACCAGATCCAAATTCTATTGAACACTTGTGGAACCAGCTTTAAAAAAGTGTTAGAGCTTGTCAAATCAATCCAGGAAATATAGCACATCTTATTGATGCAGCATTATCAGAATGGGAAAACACACCCCAAGAAAATTTTGGCAATTTAATAAGAAGCATGCGAACGCGATTAAAAGCTTGTATAAGGGCTAGAGGTGGCAAAACGGATTATTAAAATTACCAATTTTCTTTTTGTTTTTGCTTTTTGACCATTAAAAGTTTTTGGTAAGAACTGAGTTTTATTCATACATAAAAAAATTTCATACATCTCAAAAATTATGCAAAATAATAGGTGATTCTATATAAGTTTGGTTGTGTGTGCATTCGGTCACTAGATAAATTGAGCATTTATCATTCCCACTTATTACATGCAAACATTTGAGTAGTCCCTTTAAAGGTTATAGCTATTCCAAGACTAGGATTGGGTGCCGCCTTACTATTAGCAGAATTCATTAATAAAGCTATAAATTCTTTACATATTAAACTTGACAAAATCTCCTATTATTCTGATTCAACTATCACGTTATCATGGATTAATTCATCACCACATTTATTTAAAATATTTATAGCTAATCGTTTATCTCAAATACAATCTTTCTCTAACTCAATTAATTGGCATTTTGGTAGAAGTTAGGATAGACCCGCTGAGCTCTTATCAAGACGAATAACAATTTTAAATTTAATATCCTCTAAGTTATGGTGTTTTGTCCTAAATTTCTCTTTAAAAATTCAAATGATTCTCCTCATCTACTCCATCATCACCATATAATTTAGCTTAACTAAAGGTTAATTCTTTAGTTGTAATGAACTTCAATAATCCTATAGTTTTCCAATCTATACTAAAGTTAAATTATTTTTTTAAATTTATCAAACTTCAAAGAGTACTTGCTTACGTTACTAGTTTTATAAAAAAATCAAAACCAAATTATTCTAAAGAAACAGGCCCACTTACAACTTTAGAATTAGAAAATTCCCTGTTTCATTTTACACTAATAATTCAATCTGAACCATTTTCACGAGAACTAAAAATGTTAACGATAAACGCAATATTAAAAAGTAATATTTTAAATTTAGCTGCTTTTATAGATCAATATGGAGTTCTTCAAGTTGGTGGGCAACAACGCCAAATTTGTTTATCTAGCATTTTTGCAAAAAAATCATAATTTTGTTAAATTACGAGGTATATCCACAAAGTAAGTTCCGTTTCTATTTCTATCCGCGGCAGCGCTGCGTTCGCAGTTCCGAGCATGCGCGGCAGTTACTCTGAATCAGGCAGAAGAAATGTACGCCATTTTCAGATGGCTGCTGCCGACGTGTTCTTTGTAGTGCTTCTTTATGATGTCAGCCTCAAAATGTCGTGAATTGTGAAATCAGATCTGTGGATCGTTTTCTAAATGCAAAGAAAGTTAAACCAAGTGAAATTTATCGGCCAATCTGCGCGATTTACGGACAAGATGCTATGAGTGATTCAATGGTTAGAAGATGGGTCAGACAGTTCACTGAATGGCGTGATCAAGTGCACGATGAAGAATGATGTGGCCTTTGGTTACTGATGAACTGGTTCACGCAATTGAAGAGAAGCTTAAACAAAACCGCAAGTTTACAATTAGTGCTCTTAGTGCTATGGAATTTCCGCAAATCTTACAATCACTAATTCATGAAATTGTTACTGAAAAACTGAAATTTCGAGAACTTTGCTCACCTTGGGTACCCAAAATTCTTACTGAACAGCACAAAAAACAACGGATGGGCAGTGCACTTCAGTTTTTGACACGTTACAATGAAGACGGTGATGATTTTCTTTCTCGGATAGTCACGGGGGATGAAACTTGGGTATCTTACGACACCCCAGAAACTAAATGGCGATCAATGGACTGGAGGTACACTTCGTCCCCAACGAAAGTTAAGTTGTCTGAAATTATGAGATTTATGTAACTACAACCCACGTTTCATTAATTAAATTCTATTTTCCGATGGAGCCACATTTTTTCTAGATGGTACCGTAAATCATCAAAATTGCAGATATTGGAGCCAAGAGAACCCACATTGGATGACAAACGCAAAATCCTCAGAAAATGAATATATGGGCAGGGATCATTAATAACAGAATCATTGGCTCTTTTTTCTTCGAAAATCTAACAGGAGAACGTTATTTAACTTTTTTGAGAATCGAACTTATATTTGTCCTTGTAAACATGTTTCCAAATGCCAAAAATAAAAATTTACCTAATAAAAATATCTGGTTACAGCAAGATGGATCCCCTACGTATTACGCACGTAGCGTACGTCAATTTTTAAATAATTGCTTTCCCGCGAGGTGGAAGACGATGTTTTGTAGAGTGGCCAGCAAGGTCGCCGGATCTCTCACCTCTAGAATTTTTCCTGTGGAGTTATATAAAATCAAAAGTATATTGCAAAACCCACTTTTATATTTAAATAGTTTATTGATGACGTCATCACGCTCACAGAGATGACGTGAAATTAAAAATATTTGGAATCTTCTGTTCAATACGAGTTCAACCATATGTAGTACTTATAATTTTATGAAGTCTAGAAGATCTTAAATTTTCCATACTTTAATAGGGACAATTACGAGATTTATTTATAATTTTTATTTTAAAAATTAGTAAGAACGTACCATTTCCCCAAATTTTCACAAACGTAATCCAAATATAATATTTCATAATTTGTCTTTTAAAAACTAGAAAAAATATACCAGTTTCTAAAAATTTAAAAACGTGGTCTACCAAACTTTTAAAAAAAGTAGTTGAAATGTATAATTTCTTTTTTTCTTTTATTTTAAAAATAAAAAAAATTATAAAAATTACTTAGAATATACAATTTTCCAAACTTTTTAAATAAATAATTCTAATTGACATTTTTTTATCATTTTCATTACAAAAACTGGAAAAATTGATAAAAATTAGTTAGAAATATACTCATCTCCAAATTTTTTTTAAAAGTTGTTAAAATGTTTGCAATTTTTTGTAAAGACTAGAAATAATAATGAATTATTACTTAGAACAATCTCTACACAATTTTAAATGTTAGTTCAAATGCTATCTTTTTTATAATTTTCCTTTTAAAAACTACAAAAAATGATAAAAATAATAACTCCCTTGAGTACTTAAGTGTTTGTATCCCCTAGTTACCTCAGCACTGTCTGCCTCGAGATTACACCCGTCGCATTAAAAGTGGAGATGCCCAACGATCATATATTAAAAAAGGATAATTAATTATCATTAAAGACCGACAATTAATTATTATTCAATCGCATCCAAAAACTAATGGTTTCATGAAAATCGTCTACTTACGAAATTTCATCAAAAATGGCAGGTCTGAAGAGAACATAGGTCCTGTTTCTGAAGATCATTTTTAGTAAAAAATATGGGTTTTAAATCATATTAGTTGTAGAAATTAATTGTAATTAAGATTTTAAGTTCTAGTTAATATTTTGTCAGTATTGTAATAATTGTATTATTGTTTATTGAAAGTTGATCTTTCATTGTTCAAAGTTAAATTTATAGCTATCATGCTAGTACAACTTTTTAACATTTATATTCATATATATTTGATGGTAGTATTTTGGCATTGTAAAAAAATAAAATAAAAAATGTCACTCAACATCATTAAAATCATTTAGTAGCACGAATACAATAAACTATTTTTTTTCAGTCCAGTAAATAAAAATATTTAATCAGTTTTCTCAGAAATGTGATAATTTAGACATAAATGCAATATAACGTGTATTTAATAATGCAATTATTATTTAAATAGAATTGAAGAAATCCATTTTTATTGAAATCACAACAATTATTTTAAAGATAGAATAAAATTAATTCTAAAAATAGAGAATACACATATTTCTATATTTATTTTATAATTATGATAACCTTATAACAAAAAATAGCAAATCATATTTAGAAAACTTTACATAATTTTAAATTGAAACAACTAAAAAAAAATAAACTCAAATCTTAAGAAAACAAAGTATACAATTTCAAATCCTTTTAGGTACATTGTGTTACAATAGGTCTTATAGTGGTTTTCACAAGATCTGTATTACCGTTACATCTGTTACTGGTACAAGTTCTACAGGATATTAATTTTGCATTCGAATTTATTGCTGATTTAGACGTCGGAAACCAATCACAAAAAGTACCTGCATTTGTATTATTTGGTTTATTCCAGCATCTTCTTTGCAGTAATGGTATAGCTCCATCTGCAAAACAAAACAAAAATTAAAATAATTTAATTGAATTTTAATTATTGTCAAATTCATTTAGAAGAATATTCAGTGGATATCATTAGCAAGAAAAAGCCAAACTATTGGCAATATATTATTTAGTAAATTATAAGCCATTTGTTAAAAAATATAAACCCAGGAACCCGCTAAGAGATAAAAGTAGATTATGAATCATAACGCATCTAAAAATATTGTTTTATTCAAAGATACCTATTAGAAGGTGATATAAAGTAGAAAATATTTTTAGTTTTTTAAATAAAGAGTGTTCCTCTACTATTTTTGGTTGTCGATCGACAACCGCTAATAGGGGTATAAAAGGAAATTTTAAGAGTAAAAATATTTTTACCACACATGGTATATTCTCTATTAAAAATTAAGGGGTTGGAGATGTGGAAGGGAAGGGGTTGACATATGATTGATGCCAGTATCGTGTAAATATGTCCCCTTTGGAATAAACATAAATCTATTTCAGCATTTTCTAAAAATCTGATAAATATTGCCAAATATCAGGGTGCACACTTTTCAGTGACCCACTATGTATAATATATGAACCCGTAAAAAATATAAAAACTCTTCTAAAGAACAACATTCATAAAACAATCATAAAGAAAATATTTTATTAAATCTCAATGTACAATGTTCTACATTAACACAAGGAAAATGGGGGAAATAAGTCCTTTAGTTTCACAGTCTATAAGTTTTTATTTTTTATCGAAAGAACTACCGGTTTTGAAGCAAAATGGACTACATCTTCATGTTCAAATTACAAAAATTCTGTAATTAAAAAACAAATAGTTTGGTGTGAAATAGATATTTTATATATATATATATATATATATATATATATATATGATTTGTATTATTATTTTTAGTGTAGAATATATAGATTGTATTTTTATGTTCAAAGTAATTTTTTATAAAATTTTATTTTATTTTTGTTAAAGATCATCAGTTCATTTGCCAAAAATAAAAAATGAATTTAAACTAAACATTTTCAGTAGAATCCATAAGCGAGACTAACGTACTCCATTTCTCCGTTATAGCTGGTTATTTTTTTTTAGTTAAAAATAATGTAAAAAAAAATTATTTAAAATTTATTCGGTATAAACTTTCTAGAAAAAACGCAACGCTACTACCTCCCTTACTCTTAAATTGTCATTTTATCCTTTAAATTTATCCAATATTATTTAATTTCGACAGGTAAAGATTCAACCAATTCTAATATTATGTTACATATGGCATATATTTATAATCAGTTTTGCTTAAATGGCTATTGGGAGAACGGAACGCTGAAGAACCAGAGTGAAAAATGCTTATTACTAGACCATTTAAAGTAAAGTGGCATATCTAAATAAATAACTTGAGGACCGTCGAGAGGACAGAATATATTAGGTGTAACACCAATACCAGTAGAAAGTTATTGGCTTTAGAGAAAAGTGATAAAAATAAATATAAAGAATTTAATGTTAAACTTACTTTGATATTCAATGTAGGCTTCGTAGCACTGCGTTTGACAATTGACGACCATATCTCGGCTCAGTATATTCCCACAATTAGTTTGAGATCCACCTGTACAGTCGTAGCAGATGAACTGGGATAAAACTGAAACCAACATGTTTAAAATGCTCTATTAAAAATTTAATAACTTTAATTAGAAAAAAGAACAGAACCAAAACAGTTTTAACAAAAGATAAAACAGAGAATAAGAAACCACCAACAATATTGTTTTTTGTAAAAAAATGTAACTTTTTGATATTCTCTATAATTCTTCTTCTGGTACTAATTTAAATAAATATTTCATAGTCATAGTGCAAAAGTTTTTACATTTTAATAATAAGAACAATAAACGTAGTTTTATGTAATAACCTGGCTTGAAACCACCCTTTTAGTTTAAATTTATTTTCAACTCTCTTTCGTTTATAATGATTTCTTGTGATTTTATATTTTTCTGCAAATGACTTGAATTTTAAACATAACGACTCTCTATAGTTTCATAATTGAACTTAAGTCTGTCTTATGTTTGGATAAATATCATAGTATAACCTCGAAAGCGTTACTTCAAACCCTTACCAAAAAAAATAAATCCAAGTATCAGATGTTTTAAAGCGGTCAAAGTTGGCAAATGGTTTTAGATACCCTTGTTCCTCAAGGAATGTAAAAATTATCCATGGCTTTTAAATGCACGATCCACTAGTATTTACTCAAGGCAGGTAATTAAATTAAAAATTTCTATTCATTTTTAAATGCAAATATATGGATTGAATAAAAAAATAAAATTATGATAAAATGAATAGCTAATGATAATAGTAACAAATAACCCTTTCAAATACGGATCAAAATGCTCTCAAAAAAAAAAGGTTTACAATTAAATGCTTATTAGTATAACTAAATGAAATATATACAAGTGGCATCGTTCCTGAGTAACGGACGGAAGGACCTTTAAAGCCGTGACTATAAAGAAAAATAAAATATACTTTCTCTATAAAGGAAAATATCCTAGCCATGCATAACCTTGAGGGGATAGCTACGAAAGGCGGTCTTTGGTTCGTTCTAGAATACTCTTTAATTTCGCCCTTTTAAAAGAAATTTGACTGAGATGCTCATTCGTCCTACTTTTACAAAATATCCAGAAATATTAGGGCTTAAACTAAATGTCCTTAGGCCAGACTTGTCCTTCTCGGCATTCTGATGAACTAAAGACAATATTCTCTTAGGGATATAAAAATGAGATACTGAAAAAAAAAGTTAAGCTCAACACTGGCTCCAAACTACGTTTTTTTAGACTAAAAATTAAACTTTAAAAAATTCCCAATCTAATTTTTACTTGAAATTAATTCCTAATGCTCATGTTAGGAACACAACAAGCCAAAAGATTAAAATAATACTAATAATAAATTTTTGTGTTACAATTTCCTTTTTTAAGAGTGGGAAGAATATGGTGCCTATTTTTGGAATAGGCGGTTTAATGCTTGGACCACTGAAAACAAATACGTATGCAAAAACAACCTACTGAATGAACGCACTGAGAATTTCCCTTTTTTTTATTAATTACACAACTCACTTTAACTATTCCTTATCCTGTGATTCCCGGCAAAAACTTAGGATTTGTTTGTGTAACAAAGCGAATTGAACTAAAACAAAACCTAACCACTCGCAGTAGAACAGTAGACGGCTAGACCAATTTTTGTTACCTAAAAATATTCAGATCAGAAATTAAACTTAGACTTTATTTTTCTGTCCTCCATTGAACTCCAAATGAGTACAGTTGACGATTCCCGAATGACTAATAAATTTTCAATTTTTTTCATTCGATTTTTTCTCCCTGAACGCCTATTATTTTTTTCTAGAAAATTCTTTCTCCAACGGAAATTACTTGAAATTAAGTAACTAATAGTAATTTTGCAACGTCAGATTACGTCATTATTTCAATACCTGTTTGAAACATGGCGTCTGGTACACTTTCTACAATTTTTCTGAAATAAAATGTCAGCGAAATTTACATTGTATATAAGTCATGTAAACATTTTTTTATTGTTCACACAGCTCTAAAATAATGACAAAATCCGTTATTTTGACATAATAATTATTAAGGGTTTAGAAATATGGATATAAAAATATTACATATATTTGACCAAAAATAATCTAAGAAAATTTGGAATACTTAATAGTTTTGTCACTTTTTACCGTTTGAAATCTCATCTGCTTTTGATCACTCTGTATCAAACATTTTTTAATGTCATAGCATAGGACTTGAAACGTAAGCCGTTTTTATTGATTTTCAACGATTTGGCTCCTACAGACATCTTAATTCAAAAAAATGTGATTTGCAGGTGGCTGTAGATTCTTTATTAAATATAATTCACATCAATTATGATACATCTCGGCCAGAGGTTCATAAAAATGTAAAAATATTGGGGTATTCCATTTAAAAAAAACTTTATATTGCTGTGATAATTTGGGACATCCTGTATATGTCTAATGAATTTTAATTGTAGCTGCCAAAGACCTACATACATCCACCGAAGAAATCTTTAATTTCGGTTGTGGTTTACCCGCTAGGCTAGGCCCCGTTGAGCTTGACTCACCCTGTACCAATAGGTATATACAATATATATATTTTATAATTTCGTTATATACAGGGTGGCTAAACGAAAAAGAAATAGAGCCATTATCAAGAACTGCGTCAACGTTTTAAAAAACGCAGAGACCCGTCGATTTTTAATCAAAGGGGGACACTTTTTTCTGGTATTTTCGACTTCGCTGCTTACACCTCCAAGCGAGGGTAACAATCACCCCAAAATATTTAAATGGCATTAGAGATCAAGTAAGGTATCACTTTAAAGCCCTTTCAATTCTCTTTATAACAATCTTTGCATTTGAGCATATCACATTAACAGTTTTGACTACCATGGGTGTCGATATTGTATAGAACAATTACGGAATATCATTCCATCACTTGTTATAGAATGAAAATACATGCGAAACACATAAGAAGCAAGTGGTTCGGAATAAATATTCTCTCTCAAGAGTGACAATGTTTACATTATAGTATTAAAACTTATTTTGGAATTAGCACATTCCACTAATGGTCGTGGAGAAAAGCTATTTATTGGTTTCTTTTTGAGACCAGTTGCTGCAATTTAATAAAAATAGCTGTTAGAGCAATTGAAGGGAACAGAAAGAGAATGGCACATAATTGGAAAAAATGGAGAGGAAGAGTTCGGCATTCAAGGCCTGCAATGCTACTTTTGTATCCCAACTTGAATCCCAACTTGAATCTCTACTTCAACCATAATTTAAATGTAACCACTTATAACTTTATTTTAACTGGTTCTCTTTCTTATATTGCCTCAATTACAGGCAAATACAATAATTCGTCTATCGTCAACCCATGATAAGAAATGGATCAAGTTATTTGGTCTATAATTCACTTACTTTTGATATTTGTAGTGAATTTCATAATTTTAATAAAAAAAATATTTAGAGTAGTTTATATTCACACAGAGATGGAAACAGAAGGGGAAACAAACCACACAGATGTATACACTTTATAAAACCGCAGTAACCACAATATTAACACTACTTATTATTTCCCCTTCTATTGCTCTCTTTTTCTCTCTTGTTATATTCATGACCATTCTCTCTCGCACACACTCGGTTTAGAGATTATATATTGTCTAAGATTTAAATGCTTTCTCTGACATTTAGAAATTTGCTTAATACTATGACGACAACAAAAGTTCTAATGAAAAATAGATGATAAAGTTCTCTGCAAAATGCATTAACAGATGTTATTTTCTTTATCATCTGAAATTTGTTCTGTCATCTGAAATTAAGGTTAGAGTACTTAAAAAATAATTATAAATAAAAATTCAGTTCCTAATATATTTTCAATATGTTCAATTGACACAACAAACAACTGTAGCATAATAAACAAATCACTAAACATAACTTAACTCTTACTAAGCTATTACACCTACAGAATAAATATTATAGCACGGCAGTCGACACTCATAGTTACTTTACTGTCACCTGCGGAAAAGTATATTTTAATACAATGCTATAGGAGTTTAGCTGATCGGATGGTTTTAGCGTAAACATACCGTATGTGTAAATAGCCACATCCTTCAGTAAAAAATAGTTATTAATTTTATTTCTATAAATCGTAAATGGCAAGAAATATAGATTTAGCTTGACCCTTTTATTGAACACTTATATAATGATTTTTTGTTATATTTACGGTTTCCAATAGAACAATATTAAATTGCGACCAACTTCCTTTGTGTAGCAACTTTCAGATATCTGTGATCAAGGCAAAGCATGCCGACAAACATCATGTGTTATTATAAGAGCAGCTCGTATTTCTCGTCCCTCTGTCCTTCTCGCTTTGGCGCTAAATTTCTGGTTCGGACTTTACTTATATTTAATACTGCCACTATAACTTTAGGAGTTGTAAAAACTCAATAAATTGAATAGAGACAACTAGATAGAAATTATTGATTTAAGGCATTCATGCGGCGCCATAAATTGTTGATGAAGCAATATTTACAAGAAGATTTCAGAGAAGCTACATACTCGTATTTTTAGTTTGTAAACACATTTAATTTATTTCGTTTTAAACAATCATCCGACTTTCGATTTATAGTAAGAATGAAATGAAAAAAATATTCACAATTGCGAAAAATATTTTTTAAGTTAATAGCAAGATGTACGTCACCATCAAAAAGTATATAGGTTCAGAGGAAATATACCATATACGAAACCATGTGAGCATATTATAAAGAAACGAAGAAGCATTACAGGTTCCGTTCTAATATCTTGAAGTGGGCACATAGGAGGTGGAAACAACGTTTCCGTTAATTTAATAGTAATATACGAGCAGTAGTTATCGTAGCTCTAACACAGCAGAGTTCGAGAAAGTAGGGTTAACGGGGGGATACATTATTGCGCTCTGTGGATTATATGGTCCTATATTATTTTACTTATTCTTTTACTCCTTAATATTACTGCCTAATAGAGTAAAATTTATGTCTCTACCTGTATGGAAAGGTTTCTTTACTACTTATAATTTATGCTTTTTAAGAGGCAACGAGAGCATGAAATCGTAATTTCTAAATATTTCGGAAACGGATTCATATAATGAGATGATTCAAAAACTGAGAGATGCAAATTTTTACACCAAAGGGGAAGAACGAATTTCTTTTTTTTTAAATATTTTTAAAAACTGGAGAAAATGACAAAAAACTATCAAAACCAAAAAAGGAATACGTCCCCCTTTCATTTAGATTTTTTGAATTTAAAGTTTTAATGAAACTTTTTTTAATTTCAACTGCTTAAGAGTAAAACGAAATTTCATATACTGAAATAGATTTCGCCTATATACTAGAAATATATAAATGTATTGATGATTTTGTCAGAGGTATATTAATAAAAGGTTAATTGTTTAGGGTAAAAAACTTTTTCTCATGAAAATATATTAAAGAATTTTCAGACGAAATCACTCGTCCGACGCGCTCTTGATTTTGTCTTATAAATTAATTCATACATTTGTATGAAATAATAATTCTATTCTTAATTAACATTTAACTGGAAAAATCCAGTTAAATGTTAATTAAGAATAGAATTATTATTTCATACAAATGTATGAACCGAAAAATATTTGTTGTATCGTTGAAATTTTTATTACCACTAACGTTGTGATTATTGATCCATTCTTGGAAATGTTTTCTTCAAATCATTTTCATTGCACCACATCTCCATAAATATATTTTATATCCATTCGTATTTGCGCCAAAAAAATTAAATCTATTTTCTATGAGAACCGGGCCTGTATAGTATTTTAGAGGAAAAGCTATGTTGCCAAAGCAGTTTTGTTGAAATCGTAATCGTTTCTTTTTTTGTTTCATGCAATCAAATAGGAAGAAAGGAGACGTGTTTATGTTTAGAATGTTTGTAGGTCTATATGTACTATGTACATTACAAGGAGTCAAATGTTTTTAGTAGAAAAAAGTCACGTGATGATGATAATTCAAGAATAAATATGTACTGTTAAAAATTCGTAGCTGGTTTTTCAGAGTCACTCTTTAAAATATCACTGTAATTTTTTAGTTAAAAAACAATAAAAAATTCCTATAATAAACCATTGTTCTGGTTTAAGAATTTTAATCTAGAATGAAACTTAAAAATTAAAATGCTGCAATAAAATGTACAAATGTACTATAAAATTAAAACTAAATTTGTTGTATGAAAATTGGCGTCTTCATGACGTTTTTAAAGAAGGAAGGAAGCATTATAAATATCTAGGGATATGTGCCATGTACATGTTTTTAAATTATTTTACTTATTTTAATGTTATTTTACTCTTGATATAATGTGACATGGTAAACATGCATTTTGTTAATATTATGTACAAGAGTTTAGTAGTACTCCACATTCTTTTTCCAAAATTCTTTTAAAAGAAAAATAAAATAGGTACGTTTTTCTCAAAGGTTTTTTCTAGATACCTGTAGAGAAAAAGGAAATTTACATTTCTCTATATAGTATATAATTTTGTTATTTTTACAAAAGATAAAATTGTATTTTATTAAAGTAGCTAATGACTTAAAATAGACTTTTCATAATACATATGTATTTTATTCCTTTCTTTGAAAATAAAAAATAAGAAAAGTTATGAACAGTCTAGCATAAAAAATGGAACGTCTATCATAATTGTTAATTTTTCCAGTTTTTTTTAACCCTAAATAAAGAAAATTTTTACAAGGTGCGTGACTTTGAATTGCCAAAGTAATATTGGTTAATATGTAAATTTTCTTTTAAATACCATGTAGGAACTCAGTAATAATTCATTACAAACCCAGTGTTTAAAATCGCTATAACGTGTTTTTTTATCCAATATGACAACATGTCACAATTTTAAAATTCTATAATTAAACATTGCATTTTGTTGACTGGATCGACAAAGACCTGCTGAAAATTTGAAATTAAAAGAAAATATCATGATAAATTTTAGCAGTTACCATTACATAAATTTCCATTTAGAAAAGTAGATTTCAGAATTCTAGATATTTAATATTTTTGAATTAAATTAAAATTATTTGTGAACGGACAAATAATCTATAATTATTGGATTAAATAGGGAGAAAAAAGTGTTCTAGTTCAACTATCTTTTTTAATTTTTTAATTTTGACTTTAATATTAATTTTTGACTTGTTAAGTTTATTTACCCCCGCTTATTAGAGTTAACTCAATAATTTTTAATTATAATGTCTCTTCAAACTGCCATATCTGATGTTAATTTTATTTTATATTATACATGTGTCCTTAATTTATTTTGTGACCTGATAATGACAGTGTTAGGTCGAAACTAGTTGCCAAGTATATTAAAAAAAATTGTGGCAAGATTTTGAGTTTTCTTCGATTTCACCCTACATACCACATTTGAGTTTCATATTGTTTTATAAGCTCAACATAATAAAAGTAAAAGATAGAGTTTTGAAAATTCTGAAACTGAAATACAACTTGATAAATTAAAAACTTCAAACAGTAAACTCCTAGCAACACCTCTAAATGGAAAAACAAGTACGTTCCTTAATGTATATGTAATTGTTTTTTTAAAGTAAAGATATTCTGAATTAGCAAAATAAAATGTTTAGATTATGGATTTTAAAATTATTTACAAGCGACCTTGTCCGGGACGATAATTGCGATTTTAAAATAAGCGTAATGAGGATGAGCGTATTTTTAAAATAAAGCCTTATTTGACCCTCTTACCCGCTTTTGATTTATTTAAAAGTTGAACTACTTGGTTCCACCCTCTCAATGGAAGATCCAAAATTTCGTTTTTATAACTTTGATAACAATAGAAATATTAGCCCACACCAAGACTTTTTGTATATAGTGTATATGGAGAAACATAAAAGTAGGACAAATAGATATATTGCTACCAAACTATAAATACTTCTTAACATTAAAGTATAAAAATATAATTTAAAAAAATTACCTTGATAGAAACATGAAAATAGCACTAAAACTTTAAAAGTGTCGGTCCTTCCCATTTTCGTAAATGCTAAGTATAAACAAATTTCAAATAATAAAAAGGTTAAATTATCTATTTTAATTATACTAATTATACATAAGTCATTAGCAGATAAGTTTATAAATAATTCGGTAAACAACTGCAATATGTTAAAATATTTCCTAGTATTGGCACTTAAGAATTCAATGAATACAGGGTAACTTTTAATAAGTTATGTAAAAACTAGAAGTAATACTAAAGTTACTAATAATAATAATAATAATAATAATAATAACAATAATAATAATAATAATAATAATAATAATAATAACAATAATAATAATAATAATAATAATAATAATAATAATAATAACAATAATAACAATAATAATAATAATAATAATAATAATAATAATAATAATAATAATAATAACAATAATAATAATAATAATAATAATAATAATAATAATAATATGTTTGGATATTCTGCAGCTAACGATTGATTACACTTCGCTTGTTAAGATACCGATATCCAACCAGTCTGTTTCTATCTTAATCAGAATTAAAGAAAGTGTAACGAGCCTTTGGAGATTCCCCTTCCCACATTTCTGAGCATCATCTAACGTTATTCTTGGCAATATTATTTATAGTGATCATTTTCTAAGCATATAATGACGGTTGGTAAACTTCGCATGAATAGCAGTCATTATATGTTAGAAGAAATTATACATTATTTACGACGGTCAAATAATTTTTGAATAAAATACATCTTTAAAATATTGTCATAATGTAACTTGGATTTATCAAGCCATTATTTCACTACAACTACTCTATTATCGTTAAGGATTTTACCTTCAGCAGATTGGTCTCAGGACTGTGTTGGGCGTTTCTTAAACGACGTAATTATAAAGGCCCCTCTCCTTGATTGCTTGATCTTGGTGAATTGATTCTTGACAACAGTCTTATTGGCATTAACATTAATAATACCAATTTTCTAATAGTAATCCTTCCTTATCAAAAGCAGAGTTTCATTAAGTAAAATAAATTTAACAAAAGATTATAATTACAATTAATATGAGTCAAATTTATAATTAAACTTCCTTGATAATGTAGTTACGATATATTACATTTCTGATATAAAATGAGAAGGAGAAATAAATGAAATAAGAAATAAATAATATTTAAGTAGATTTAAGTAGATTAGAATAGATTTTTTTAAACTATTACATATTTCGAAAATTACATAATAAATAAATCAATAAACGTAAACATAAGTAAATTGGCGAAATAAACTTATGACAAATGAATCTTCAGACACCGTGAGTTAGGCTACAAAATAAAATGAAAAAATTCAAAATGAATTGTATGGTACTAAATAAAAAAAATTACCCTGTATGTACTTTAAAATATATTAAAACATTTTAAAAAATTACAATACTTATATTTATTATCGATAACTATGATAATTAGCCAGTAATTATTAAAAGTTAATAAAAATACATTATGTTAAAACATTCCTTAATTAGCACGTACATTCAAAACAAGTAAAAAGGAATGACAATATGTATAAAAGAGGTCATTTTTACAGTTTCTGCAATAATTTTTTTGCCTCAAATAAAAGAATATTACGAACATCATATTTCGTTTTTGTTTTACTAGTCTTTGTATCTTTTATTACAGTTTCAAACACACGTTAAATAAAATGTTGAGAATGCCTTTCGATACCCGCCACAGTTGCCGAAACAAAATAGTTATAGTTGAATAAGTAGTTAGAAATTTCTGTTTTGCACTTAAACTTTGAAATTATATTTTACAGGTGTTTATGCCACATTTCTGTAAAACACTTTAAAAAAGTTGATGCAAAATCAAAGCTTATATCAAGTTAAGAAACGTAGAAGTTCAAAATACTTTATTGGAAAAATTAAAAGGCAAAACTGTGAAATTTATTCAAAACGATCTTAACATTTAGAAAGCTGAATACAATTTTAAGCATAAAAGTACAGAGAGTATAAATCCAAAATAAGCAAAATGTAACCTGCAATTATTATCGTTAAAAAGATAAGCATATTAATACATAAAAACAATATTATATAGGGTCATATAACTCTTCCACCCTTAAAGGGAAATCCTGGGGTTCACATCAAGATTTCCATGTTTCTTCCTCGATCTTCTTCCTCTTGGATTGGCCAGTGAATTTTTGTTTTGTAAATATTATACATAAATTTTAATAAAATATCTACAAGACAAATGTATAATAAAATAGTCCATACACTAGAGGTTGGGAAAATATTTGATCATACGGACTTCTCAAGGTATGCATTTTTCTGATAGTTTTAGAGGAAGCTCTTTGTGGCAAATAAATTCTTGAGGGATAATTTCTTGACACTTGCTGTCTGTCATCACATAATTTGGTTCAGCAAGGATTAGGTATTTGAAAAACGAGATTATGGTTTTAGAGGAGTCTCTGTGAGGTGTAGGTAAAGGATACAAATGGTAATAATTATAATTTTCACTTTCTACTACAGGAATATTAATTATAAAAATAATTTTATTTCCGATGACTTTTAAGATTAATGATTTTTTCATAAAATAGAATATTTTCTAGACGCGCTTCGATAGATGATTTATTTGGTTTGAGGTGTTTACTTACCATTTAATTTCGGTTAGTACTTCATTCTGTAATTGCATTGTGGAAAGTATTTAGGTTAGCAAAAGTTATTGCTATTTCATTTTTTCTAGCCTATCATAAATTATTTAAAGTGCCAGTGATATTTTTGGAATTATACTTTGAACATATATTTCATCCAGCACAAATTAGTTGCACCACGTCATCGATTACGACAATTGATTTTACTCCGTCACCCCAAGGCGCTGTTGTCGTATTGTCGAAAAATTAGGGAATTGTACACAAAATTAAAAATCCAAGGTTATATTTACACGTCATTTAATCCTTAAAAAATATTATAGTTTTTTCACTTTATACCAATATTGAAAATATTATATTAATTTTGATAAAGTTTTAAATATTCTCTTAATTTTATATCAATAGTCTTTATTTTGTATTTTTTCCGTTATTCCAAGCTTTGTAGATTTTGTAACTGTACAGATTAGATTCTACCGTTTGGAAACGGTAGAAAGTGAATCAAATTTTAATATTGTGCATAAGTGTAATTCTATCATTTTAATGCTTTATGCACTACACAAAAATCTAGAATAATGTACGTATATAAATTATTTTTAACCAGTAATATAAATAATAAATTGTCTTTTGTTTTTATAAATAAAATAACCCACAATGTAAAAATAAACCTAGAGAAAATTATCTTTATTGGCTTCCTAATGACCCATGTCTTTCTATCACAAATTTTTACAATTTACTAGTATAACAAAATTTCCAGAAAAACTAATAAAATATATAGTAACATTAATTGAGTTCCATTTGAATTTCATTAAATTTATAGCTGCTCGTTTGCTTTGTGTTCCATTATTTTCGTCCATAAGGACTTTTCTGGAATATTTCTTTTTGGTAATATATTCGGATCCCTGACCATGACCATATCCCGAAGCGTTTTGCTGTTTAAATTCTTTACAAACTGCTTAATTAATCGGCTCCTTCCAAGTTAAGTGTAACGTTTATAGTAACACATAGTACTTGGCTTGATGGAATATACAGTGTGTACATAAAGTATGGAATAAATTCATTTTAAGCTAAACAAACAAGTCGGTTTTGATTTTAATTTAATGTATTTTAACATAATAATGAAATATACAGGGTAAAACATTTGTGAGTAACGATGTCATCGACAATTTTTTTAAATGGCACATCCTGTATATTTTATTTTTTTTAGATTGCAAATTTTAAGACGATTCAAAAAATATATCATACTTGTGTTCGGTAATTAATAATTTTGAAGATACATTAATTAAAAATCATTATTTTTTTTTTGGAGACTTTTAATTAAATTAAAATAACAAAATAATACAACAGTATCAATAAATTGCCACACAATAAATTACAGTAAGTGTTCTTCCTTCTTGTGCTATACAGTGTCCTAAGCGATCAATAAATCCTGCTGAACTTTATTAATGGTTTTCTGCGAAATGTTATTTATTTCTTGCCTTATTCTATCTTTTAAATCATTTATGTCGTCGGGTTTACTTTTATACAAAATATTTTTTAATTGATCCCACAAAAAGATATCTAATGGCGTGAGATCTGGTGACCTTGGTGGCCACTCAATGAAACATCTCCTACCGATCCAATTATTGGGGAAAGCTTCGTCAAGATATGTTCGAACGGCGGCTGCATAATGTGGCGGAGCCCCATCTTATTAATACTGCAGACTATCATCGATATTTCCAGAAATGTTTGCACTAGGGAATAAATTCATTCAAGTTGGAATCAATAAGTTCATTAAAAATTGCAGAAAAGTTGGCCCGTTCACAGTTCCATAAAAAAAATACGGTCCAATGATTTTATTTCGAACAATTCCTGCCCAAACATCAATTTTCTGCGGATATTGAGTGTGATGTTCTCCCATCCATTTAGAATTTTCCTTTGCTCATTATCTATATCTACAATTTTGTCTGTTGACTTCACCGTTCAATTTAAATGTGCATCCTTAAAAAAAAAAAATACATTTTGCGTAAAGTCGATCATTACTACACTTATCCATCAAAGTTTCGCTAAATTGCATTCAACGATCAGTGTCATCGTCTGAAATTTCTTATACAAGGTGCACCTTAAAGGGATGCCACTTTTCATGTTTTAATATTTTATGAACAGAAGTAAAAGGAACGTCTTGTTCTCGACTAACTTGCAGAACGCTGTTGTATGGATTTTTTTTCTATAGCCCAGAAAATGTTTAATTTAGCATCCTCGGCAAGTGCTGGACGGCCTGATTTAGGTAGATCTTCTACGGTACTAAACACCCTCATTTTTTTTTCAATTTTGCTCACTATTGTTATGTAAAAATTGTATATAGTGTATATAGGGTTCTGTGGGTACTTTAGTTTTGTGATGCTTCTGAGGCAAGTTGTCTATGCTAGAGACATTCATTTTATTATTCCCAAGACTGTCATTGATTTTTTCATATTTTTTTATATTTCTCAAATAAAATTAATTTTTACAAGTTTCTGTGAAAAAATTCCGTTTTGTTCTAATTTTCTTCCGGACCAAAATTTTTTATCGTAATGTCAATTTATTTCATTTTTTCAAAATTTTCACCGAAAAAACTTCCAGCGACGTCCTATTTAAGGGTACTGCGATTTTTTAAAATTCTATAGATGGAATTTTTTTAAGGGTGAATTTGTGCCTGGTCAAATATAACAAGACGTAAGGAAGTTGTATAGGGAAGATAAAATGAGATATTTTGAAATAAAAAATGTTCCAGCTATGTACACATTAAGGGCACAAAGGGGTTTTTAAAGTTTTGTAAGTGGGGTTGGTTTAAGGGTGAATTTGTACTTCGCAAAATATAACGAGGCATACATACGTTTTATGGGGAAAATAAAATAAAATATATTTCACTGAAAAAAGTTCTAGCCACGTAATATTTTAGGTTTGCTGCGATTTTTTAAATTTTTTCTAGGTTTGTTTATGATCGTTGGTGTTTTGGCGTCCGCCGACAAATTCTTAGCGTTTACTCGTGACATTTTTGTCACACTGGTGAATTAAAATACCGTTCAATTAAGGTATCATACTCATGTTTATGTAAAAATATATTAAGGAGTAAGCTTGTTGCTCCATCAGATATATTTTGTACTTGTCTTTCAAAAGTTGGTTTAAATTATCCCATTTGATTAAGTCTTTATCCAAAACTAATAACGTAGCTAACAAACGACGTATCTTAAGATTCACTTTTCAACTAATAAACTGCACAAACGTCGTCTACAGTGCTTAATATTTGAAGCTCCTACGTTAGGCCAGATACTTTTAATAGTTATTCAGTTTAATTTCGTAGTTTTCTTAAAAAATTAGGAATTATAGTGCACAGTATTGATAAAAATAAAATATTTCGGGCTTAAACTGTACTTATTAAAGTAAATATGGTTTAATATGGCACAGAATTGGTATGGGCAGTACATTATATCTCCATAGTGGAAATATTGTATTTTTTGGAATAATAGCTATATCAGAAAAATCTCCAAATCCTTTAAATTAAGAAATAAGTTAAAATAGTTGGTATAAAATAAAAAAATTATATTTCTGTAAATATTAGTGATAAGTTTGATGAAAATCTTGAAGTAAATACTACAAACGTAGATATTCTTATTTAGTACCTACATTTTTAAAAACTCATTTTATTTATGTTCATTGGAGCCTAATTTAATTGAACATACGCATCGTGAAACCAATTTATAAAAAATGACTCACCTTTTCCCCTCAGAGTAGTTGTTATTAATTTTGCTTCCTGTTGTCGTTTCGGAAATAATATTCTCAATTTCCCTCGAGATCTTACTTAAACTTTTACCAAAAATATCTCTAAGGATATTCATCGTTATAAAAAACATATATATCGTAGTGATAATGTAAACTTAAGTTTCTTTATAAAATGTCTAGGTACTTTTGCAAAAAATCGACAATATCGGAGCGAATAATATAATTTTCATAATGATTTCAGGAATTCTAGTCAACTAATAATACATTACTTTCGATAAATAAAATTTCTCCTATTAATTACCCAAGAATAGTAGAACAACGTACCCATAATCTAAACAAACAAAAACTGCAAAACTCGGTAGAATCTAAAAACCATGAAATTATGAATGTGGATGACGCGCCTGCCACTAAAATAAATCAGAACAATGGAGATATTACCAAACTAGAGCCAGAAACTGATAATAGTAACTCTATTACTAAATTTCAGGCTTAGTTGTAATAACCCTTAAATAAAACAAAATCCTGGGATAATCTATTGGATGATTTGAAGTTCTAGAGTGTACATCCAGAAAACATCTTCTAACCCGGTCGATTAAGATGAAGAACATGCAAAACATTTGAAAGGGAAACCGATTGCTTAATGCCCAACTCAAGAAAAAGAATAAAAAGGAGTTTAGAAATTTGCCTAAAAAACCGAAAAATAGTCTTAAACCAATAAGTGAAAGGACTAAAAAGCTGTAAAATCAGAACTAAACATAATCACTAATGTACAAAATTACATATTTTAGCGATCTAGAATTTATTAAAATTTATAAAGTTTGTAAGGAGAAATAAGTAAAACGAAATGCATAAGTATAAAAGCAAAAAAGAGACTAATTCTTGTAAAGTTCCACGAATAGAACACAAAAATTGAAATATAGAACCAAATGAAGAAATAAAAGGTAATTAATCACGATTTTACCAAAAAAGTACAAGAAAAAAAGAAAGCCCATTTATTACACCTAAAAAGAACTAAAGACTAAGAATTACGGAATACTGTAGAACATGACAAACATATACTGGATGATAAAGTATGTGGAAAATTATCTAAAGCAATCAGAAAGTTCTCAACGAGACAGAAGAGAACGATAAGTGTGAGAATTCCCGGAAATGATGACTTCGAATAGAAAAAAAAACATACCGTAGAAACAAAAAAAATAACTGAGGAGGAAGAGTGGAATACTGCGGACGAAGGAAACAAAAAAGTTAAATGTAAATGTATAATATTAATAGCAACCTAGAACACAATCGAAGACAATGTTAGCAGCTGATAAACTGGAAGAGGTAGTAGAAGTAATGACAAACTATAAAATAGAAATAATGGTCCTATAAGAATTAATGTGAAAAGGAGAGGAAAGAATTGATAAAGACGAGTACAGTTTCTTCTAGGACAAGATTATCAAGGGAGGAACGGAAGAGGCTTCATATACTTAAAATAACCAGATGGGTGAAAAAAGATATTATATGTAGAATTTAAGAAAGTTATACAGGGTGTTACTATATTCGACCGACAACGCTTTACCCCAGAGAGCTCTCGTTAATTGATGAATTTTGATATAGGAACATAAACCCTTAAAGGGCTTAGTTTCCGAGATACAGGGTGTTAAAAGTTTGAAATCAAAATTAAAAATTTGTCATAAATCGGAAACGCCTCCAAATATTTTTTTCAAATTTGGTGACCAATATGCTCTTTAGGAAAGTAATATTTTGACATAAACTGACTTTTGAAAAATTTAACCAGTGGCGCGCTATCAGGGTTTGTCGCAACTTTTATCCCCCTATCTTTTACGCCACTGGAACAAATATTTTTTTTAAAATTTTTTTACATTCTCTGTTCATTTTTAGGTAAAAAAGTAATAACCTTTTATGGAGCTAAAATGAACGGTGTTGTAGATATTTGATTCTGAACAAAAGTCTGCAAGTACTTAGATAATTCACAAATTATGATTTGTTGTGTAATTTGCCCGTCGGCGTTTTGCTAAACAAGTAAGTATTTGCTTTTAATCCATACTATTAATTCGATTTCGAATAATAACTAAGCGTTAGGCGTCAGTTGAAAAAAGAATACATGCTATTTCTGAGATTTTCTGAGAACTTGATAAAAGTAAAAATCACAATAACGCAAAAGCTATCAAAATTAAATTCAAACAAATGTATTAGATACAACAATAACAAAATTGACAAAATTACAATAGTTGTTCAAACTGTCGGCCGTTTACTTGTAAGCACGTTCTACACCGTTTTCTCATTGAAAAACGTGTTTTTGAGAATAACTCCGGATTGGACTGAATGAGTTCTGTCGCAGCTTGAATTCTCGCTATTAGATCTTCTTCAGTTTCAACGATGGTTTCGTACAATAAGGACTTCATGTAGCCCCAGATAAAAAAAATCGATAGGGTTTAAGACGGGTGACCTTGGAGGTCAACATTGGGGTCCACCCCGACCAATCCATTTTTCTCTAAATCGTCTGTTTAGGAAATTTCTAGCACTTGCAGCAAAATGAACAGATGCCTCATCGTGCTGAATTTAGATTTTCACGACACTTTTGTACATACCAGTTTGAAAATTCCATACGTAGTTACAAATTATCTAAGTACTTGCAGACTTTTGTTTAGAATCAAATATCTACAATACCGTTCATTTTAGCTCCATAAAAGGTTATTACTTTTTTACCTAAAAATGAACAGAGAATTTAAAAAAATTAAAAAAAAAATATTTGTTCCAGTGGCGTAAAAGATAGGGGGATAAAAGTTGCCACAAACCCTAATAGCGCGCCACTGGTTAAATTATTCAAAAGTCAGTTTATGTCAAAATATTACTTTCTTAAAGAGCATATTGGTCACCAAATTTGAAAAAAATATTTGGAGGCGTTTCCGATTTATGACAAATTTTTAATTTTGATTTCAAACTTTTAACACCGTGTATCTCGGAAACTAAGCCCTTTAAGGGTTTATGTTCCTATATCAAAATTCATCAATTAACGAGAGCTCTCTGGGGTAAAGCGTTGTCGGTCGAATATAGTAACACCCTGTATAAGACTAAGAAATCAAACAGTTAATTTTATATTTATGAATGTCTATGTACCAACAGAAGAAGCGGACGAATAATAAAGAAATATTTTAGGAAGAAATAATTAGAACTAGTTTGAAAATACCAAAACCCGATACATTTATAATGATGGGCGATATCAATGTCAAAATCAGAAGGGAGAAACACCTGGACAACATAGCTTGTAAATAAATCATACAAGATAAAATAAATGACAACGGGGAACTAGTTTGTAACCTTTGGATTATACTAGGCATAATAATAGGTGTCCAAATTGATCACGTGCTAATAACAAAAAATGGATGAAAAATGATACAGAATGTAACACTAATCTGAATATAGTAATTTTAAAGATGAACTTGAAACGAGTCATTAAAGAACAAAAACCGACAATGAAAGACAAGAAAAGGCAATACGAAAAAGAAATACAACAAAATTAAAGGAAAAACACTAGAGCAAGAAAACATAGAGTAAAAATAAAGTAGTCTAAAAACAGCATTGTGTAAAACCATCATCGGTAAATTAGACAAACATAAGAAAGAAATAAATGAATGAAGAAAAATACGAAGTATCACACTTGATGTCTATTGTCTTTAATAAAGGAACTACAGCCACCTGAAAATCACATTCTTTTGAATTTAGATGTACGAGGTGTGACAATTTAATAACGAAACTGCGCACCTCCTGTTGCGCAGGCTGTTGGGGGAGAGGTTGCTGTAGATGTGTCGTTTACTTTGAACCTTCTTGAGCAACCACCTTTCGTTTCATCATTCTATCTGCTTTGGTTTGCTTTTGAGCCTTGCATGAAGAGTACGTTTTTCTGTAGTAGCGCCACAATCATGGTGAACATAAAAGTTGAGCAGCGCATTAACATCAAATTTCTTGTGAAATTAAAAAATTACCGACGGAATGTTTTAAAATGTTAAAAGAGGTGTTTGGTGATAATACTACAACACGTGCGCGAGTTTTCGAATGGCAAAGACGATTTTCAGAAGGTAGGGAGGAGGTTGAAAATGATGAACGTCCCGGTCGGTCTGTGAGTTCAAAAACTAATGGAAATGTTCAGAAAATTAATGAAATTAATAATAATAAGACAAATTTTGCATGACAATTTAAACATGGCAAAAGTTTGTGCAAAAATGGTCCCGAAAAACCTCTCTCAAGAACAAAAAGAAAATCGGAAGAAACTTTACTGTGACGTCATAGAACGACTCAAAGCAGAACTAGTCTTGCTAACACATGTCAGCACATGTGATGAAACATGGATCTTCCAATACGACCCCGAGACAAAGCGTCAATCGATGCACAGGAAGACCAGAATGAAAATAGCACGAATGGGCAAGTCAAAACTGAAGGCAATGCTCATCGTTTTTTTCGATATCAAGGGTATCACCATAACTGAATAGGTGCCTGAGGGTTAAACGGTTAATCAGACCTACTACAAAGAAGTCCTAATCAAGCTGAGAGAAAGAGTAAGGAAGAAGAGACCGGATTTGTGGAAGAACGATGCATGGATGCTGCGCCAAGACAATGGCCCTGCCTATAATGCTCTTTCCATGAAGCAGTTTTTAGCAAGAAGTACATTGAAGGGAACACATTTTCAGTATGTGGAAGAGGTGAAAGCAAAAACGACAGAGTTGTTGAACAAGGTGATAGCTGATGACCTACAGCATTGCTTTGAACAATGGAAGGCACGTATGCAGCAGTGCATATATAGGGAAGAGTATATTGAAGGGGATAAAAGTAATTTTTAACTTTGTTTGCAATAAATCACATTTATGACACCAGTCTCGATATGTAATTGCCACATTTTGTACGTAACAGCGAAACCGTTGAAAATCAATTATGTTAACTTTTTAAGTTCTATGCTATGGCAATAAAAAATATTTAATACATAATGATCAAAAATTGACTCTGAATAAAATATTTTGATATCTAAATTCAAAAAAATGTGATTTTTTGTCAGAATGAAAAATGAGATTTGTCATATTTAAACATTTTGAAAATTTTGAATGTTGTGAGAGAATGAAATCATTATATGAAGGCGTCTTCAAATCTTAGGTGTAACATTAAGAAAATGCACTCAAAAAAATTTTGAATTAATTGGAAAATTTGATCTTAATAGAGGAAAATCCATGAACAAGAATGCTCTGACTATAGACACACTTGTGCAATATATAGAGCCATTTACTCCGTATCACATTCTTTCCAATTTTTCCTGTATAATAACACAATCAATAATACCAAAAATCTTTATTCAGATTACACATATTTGTGGTACATGTTTGACATGCATATAGTACTGCTCTGGTCTTTTTCTTATATTCGGAATTTTTAAACCATGTACAAAAATCCGATTCTGTTGTAGTGTTAGACTTCAACCAACATCTCCGTTGAATAATTGGCAGAGCTCCATCTAAAAAATTGATGCGTTAAAAAACCAGGTATATTTATTAATTAAATAAAAATTTTCTAAGATCTTTAATAAAATGTACATTCAGTCGATGGTCAAAAGAGAGAAAAATGAAACGGTTAATAAAATTAAGATGTTCATATATTATTCATATAAGTTCATGAAATTTTGTGAGACACCTATTTATTATTTTTACCGAGTTTTGTTACTCTAAAATATCTCAAAAATATGTCAGTTTGGCCTATATTATACATTTATATAAAAATTAAAAATGTACAGAATATTATTTTTAGCCTTCCTCGTACTTTAAGTTAGTGTAGTTTTTCCAAAATACCTCTTTTTATAGTGTTAAGTTATTATAATTTCTGAATTTTATGTTGGGGAGTATTTTTTAATGATTCATTACCTGAATTAAGTCAACATTAAATTTTCATATGGGAACAATCAATTGCTGAGTAGAAAATATAAATACTACTGATTTTTTATTAATTCTAAACAACTAAACAACATTTGTGAAAGTTGTCATAAGATGATTTAAAGAATTTTAAAATATTGTATAAGAGAAGTATATTTTATCTTTTATACAGATTCGAAACAGATTTTAGATCCTATTTAAGACTAGATGCGTGCGTAATGAAAAAGAGAGAATGTATTACAATTTGCACTCTACTATATTAAAGTGGGTCTATTGGAGATGGAAACATCGTTCCAGTCATATGGATAGTAACATACTTGCAGTCATGATCGTACCTTTCGCACAGCGGAGTTCGAGAAAGTGGTGTTAACGAAGAAGACACATTATTGAGCTCCCTCGGTTATTTGATCATATATTATTATTCGTATTCTTTTACTGCTTGATATTTCTTAAATCACGATTTTAAATTCTTTCTGAATTTATACTCAGGGTGGCTCACGATGTTTCGATAGTCTAATATCTTGAAAACTGTTAACATGACAAGTATGAAATTTGGCAGCTACAAACAGTCGAAACTCATGCTAATATTTATTATAAAAATACTTCTAGTCATGGTTCTATTGTGCAGTAATAATATTATCGGCCATTTTTTTATTAAACTTAAACAGTTTTCGAGATATTGGACTCCCTGTATAACGGTTGTCCAATTGAAAAAAGATAAACAGGCGTGATGTAACCGGAATCGCGACGAATAAGGGAAACCAATATTGGAGTGCAAAATCATGCTTTAATACATTTAATAAAAATAAATGGAATATGGGCCATTACTGCATGAATCATGACAAGTATGGTATCGTTGAATTTGTTTCTGAAAGATATAACCAAAAATGTAATATTATACGGGTTGACCCATTTATAAAATGTTATTATGGTCACGTGACCGGAAATGAGAGGAAAAACGGAAGTCTTTTTTACAATAAATTGATATATTAGTTTCAACTGTTTATAGCTGCTAAATTTCATATTTGTCATGTGAACAGCTTTCGAGATATTGGACTGGTGGTGGGACACCCTATATATTGTTATGTGATGTTGGGCGCCACCTGTCGATTATATATTCAACAGAAAAATGTTTATAAATGAGCATGTAGTTTTGTTAGTGAAATATAGTGGAAAATTCTACTAGAAGCGAATATTTCTTTAAATTTCACTTATAGACAATATTTAATAAGTGAAAGAAGGATTTAAAACACATTTTACAAAGTAAATTTTACAAGTAAATAAAAATTAAAATAAAATGACCTAAAGGTAAATGAAATCAATATTTAGCCTACTTTTTTTTAATATACAAATAAATCAAAGTAATAATATCAATTAATCAAAATAGATATTGATTCTGTCAATTATCAACTTATTCTAGTAGTTTCAGTTTGTTAACTGTTTCTCTTCCTTTTTTGTTTATTTTATGCCTAAATCAAATTATTATTATTGATAGAAACAATGAATAATCTGATTAAATATTAAATGTAATCTTAATGTAATAGCAAAAACAGTTGACGTTTAACTTTCTTTTCTGGATATATTAGTATTAAACATATTTAATAATTAAATCGATGGTATAAACTATTTGTACGAAATCATAAATATTAATTAATGTTACCAAAAATTGATATAATCGAGTATATCCTTCATTGCCAGTGTTCGTCTTCTTCCTTCTTGGCATGTTTATCGATTGTTATTAATCATCGATTTTTGTTACTCTAAATCGATTCGTTGATCTCAGATTCGATCCATGATTTTGTTGAAGGAAAACGATAAAACTCGTAAATCTCCTAGGAATTTAAGAAAAAGGTAATCATCCTCTTGAAATCTTTTGTAAACTAATTAATATCTTTTATTTTTCTAATTCTCCATACTGATTAACATAGTTTTAATAACATATTCAATTTTTATTGACATAACATCACTTATTACAATGTTATTTTTTTAAAACACGAAAAGTTTTTGTTTATTGCGATACTATTGACTAAGAATTCTTTAAAAACTTTCTCTTCATGAAATTTGTTATTCATACGGTTATTTTAATTTGACAGTATGACTACCTCCAAATTTTAGATGTACATGTTTCTTGGACAAAGGTTTTTTACTGAGACATTGATTTTTCTCTGCAAACGGTTTACATGAACCTGTATTTCAAAAGTACCTTGATCTCTAAAATTGATCAAAAACAGTCAAAATCGACTATACAGGACTACTTCAAATTTTCTTCCTCAATTTTTAAATGTCCGTCATAATACATAATTTTACAATGTGTACCAGATATATTAAAAATTATATCTTTTCTCCTATTTTTGCTACTATATGGTATCTTTAACAAAGTAAATTTTGTGATTACATTTCATAATTGTCACTATCTAATTTCATCATATTTATCTCAAAAGCCAATATTACTTAATTTTTTCCATTCAATATTTTTATAATCTATAATAATCTGTTTAATTAAAATTTACACAACCTGACCACTTTATAATTTTATTAAATTGTATACATAACTAATCCCAAATATGTAATTAATCTATTTTATATTTTAATTCTACTCAAGGTGTTCTGCATTAATTTAAAAAAAAATATGAATTGATAATTGTCAATCCCATCATATCACATATAAGTATGTGTCAAAATTATGCATTGTATTAATTCCTTGTTTTATTCTATTTCAAGGTAGTGTCATCTACTACATTTTGTTAAACTATATGTTTAATGGATTCCACAACAAAAGGCAAAGTTATTCCATGAAATTTGTTTGTTCTTGCTTGTGTCAACATATAACATTTATCTAAAGTCGCAGATCTCACTACCATTAAGTAGATCGTAAATTGGATAAGTTCTGAACTTACTAAACAATTCTTAAAAGTCAAGGTTTAGCCGCGTGAACAGGCAACTAGGCAAGAAGATAGTGAAACTAAAACTACTTACTTGATCTGGTGATATCCAACTAATGACTACCATGAACGTTAAGGTTCACATTTTGGCAATGAGATTATTTATTAAGTAAATATATTATCAATATTTCTATTGATATTCATAATAACGAGTAAGGAAACTTTAGAGCAAAGAAAAACAATAAGTGAAAATGTGGTAAGCCTTTGATTCTTTTCTCTTTCATATTTATTAGCAACATACTGTCCATCAAGAATAACTGAAACCGCGAAGGTCGGATGCGCTGTAATCGAAACAAAATAAATGGTGAAATTAGCCATATGAAAAACATCCTTGGAGCTGTTCACTTCGTAAAATCGAGGGTTGAAAGTAAAGACTACTAGTGCAGTATTGCCGAATTGACAATCATCACACAAGTAAAAAATAAAACTTTATATATATATTAACATTTCTGTGATTGATTTTAAAAGAGAATTTTTATTTAAAATTATTCAAATTTTTTAAAAAAAATTTCAGTGCCGGATATTTCATAAGAAACTTATTTATTTGCAGGTGTAAGTTTATCTAGTGTTAAAAAAAATGCAAAGGAGGGACGAGAAATTGATGATGGTCTTGTTTCCGGATTCACATGACCTAGAAAACGCAACAAGCAATATTCGAAACTATCATTAGATATCTTCGATAAAGGTGTCTTGCGTCGAAGAATAATACATTTTCATGTAACAGAAAAACAAGTACCCACTTTGGGAAAAATTCACAAGAAATTTTCGAAAGAAAACGAATATCAAGGATCGTATGAAACATTGAGGAAAGAAATACATGAATTGGGATTTCGGTGGAGAAAAACAGTTAATAATAGAAAAATATTAACGGAACAACATGACGTAAGGCACCTTAGATTGAATTTTTAAGACATAAAAAATTTTCGAAAAGAAGGCCGATTTATCGTTTTCACTGATGAGACTTACCTGCATAGTAATCATTCAGTGAAGAATTCTTGGAGTGAAAACACAAATGAGGGTTTGCAAATACCAATTTCAAAAGGACAGCGTCTTATAATAGTCGGTGCTGGTAACGAAGAAGGTTTTGCTAATGGGTCTTATCTTAGATGGAAATCACAGTCAAGATCAGGACACTATCATGACGATATGAATTTTAAAAATTATCGAAAATGGCTAACCGAAATGCTTCTGGTAAACTTGCCAGAAAATAATGTGATTGTCATAGATAATGCCCCTTATCACACAAGAAGACAAAGCTCCAACAGTAACTCTAAAAGAAATTACATGAAGGAGTGGCTGAAGCTTAGAAATATTCGATTCGACGATACCATGTTAAGACCTGATTTATATCAATTAATTAACATAAACCTAAATATAAGAAATACGCGATTGACCGAATTATCAGAGAACATGGTCATGAGGTTTTTAGGCTACCACCTTATCATCCGGATCTTAACCCTATTGAACTAGTTTGGGCAGCCTTAAAAAAACATGTGGCGGAAAAACTGTGGAATTTACGTTTTCCACAATACAAACACATTGTGATCAATTTTTTTTAACATTTCCAATGGAAGAATGGAAAAATATTGTAGAGAAAATGATTACAATTGAGAATGACTTAATATCAAAGGAACCTTTTATAGACTCTGTAATAGAAAACGTAATTATTAATTTAGGCGAATGTGATACAGACAGTGATGACGATTATATTACTGAAGCTGAAAGTGATTGTGATGATTCGTTGTAAATAAATTTTAGTTTATATAATATTAAGTATTGTTGCTAAATATTTACATTTTGATTCATTTTTTCAATTCAACATTTTTTTTTGAAATAATTTTATTATTATAATATTATAATGATGAAATGTAATTAAATATTATATATATATATTATATAATGGTAATGACAAGCAAAATATTTTAATATCAGTGGACTAAACCGGTAAGTAGGTTTAATTGCTTTATAAATATAAGGGAAATAATCCCATTTTAGAATGTCATTAGTCTGGCAGGATATTATTATTTTCATTAAAAAGTAAATGTAATTCCCAATTTAATTTTTTAAAATACAGTTAAGAATAAATACTGATCTTCTCCAAATTAAGTTTATACCAAATATCGTTACTTAAAATTTAAACATTTTTAAGTCACTGCGCATCTCGCGGCTTCAGATATTCTTGATGGACAGTAGATTTCTATTACATAATAAATGAAAGTTTCTAAATTATCACCGACAGACGTAGGAAAATTGCAAACTCTTCCACAAAAATAACCTTTAGTTTGAATACTTACTTTGAAATCCAATATATGCTTCATAACATTGATTTGTCGGACAATACCATCCTATTCCTACAATTCCCCGTAATTGAGCACAGTTTGATTCAAGACCTCCTTGGCAATACTGGCATTTAATAAAAGGAGGCGCTTGGGGAATGTCTAAAAAATAAAAAACACGAATAGGCAGCTTTAATATCAAAATTTAATTTGTAGGTATTTTATATTAAAACGTAATAATGGGTTGAATTGTTGCTGCTGAACTTAATATAAGTGGATAAAATTGCGGCATCAAAAAATGGGATCAAATTGGTATGCGTAGAAATCTGATTTGTCCAGATATAATGAGGAATATCTCCAAAATTAAATATGATCAATTAACAGAAATAAAATGAATATGTACACTTTTCAGAAGTTTCGACAAGTTGATGATCTGCGGCATTCACGTGCAGATGCCAAGATGACCGGTTTGAGTAATACACAAAAAATTACGTTCTGTAAGAAATGTAAAAGTAAAGTGGTTTCAGAACCAAAGTGTATCAATTGTTGCAGTTATTTTCATTGTAGTTGTGCAAAGTTACAGACTTCAAAAATTATTGACGAAAATACAATCATTTATTGTGAAAAAAGTGAAAATAAAGATGACGATAATGAGCATGCAACTTTCCTTGAGGCCTTGGAACTCCTTGTTGAAGATAATAAGGTTATGTTCCCTTCTTCAAATATATTAATAAACTGAACTAAATCAAATACTATAATTTCACCGCTTGTAAAAAATGCAAAACAAATTGAGATTCCAAAAGAACCAACCAAAACAAAAGATAAGGAGGTTCACAAAAACGAATAACAGCGACCGATGTCTCATCGACATTAGCACAGGTGAAGACGAAGATAACATAAAATGAATTTGTAAATGTAAAAAAACCGACTAATTCTAATAACGATGAAAAGTGAAATAATATGATAAAGAAAACGAGAAAATAGATTAAAAACAAATTTTCCAGAAGTCTAATGTGAAAATGAACTCAAAGCGTTCGGACTTATATGTGTCTTTTAAAGTTACAATTCCTAAGACCAATTATAAAAAAGCAAGAGATTCATCTTTAGTACCTTATGGGGTTTTAGAGAAACGCAAGACTGTACATGATGTTGTAGGTATAGAGAAATATTTTAAAAATTTTTATAATCCTAAATTATTATAGTTTAATAGACACTAACATTGATAAATCTGACAATAAATCTAAAGCTTGTTAGGCCTTAATCAATTACAAAAGGAAAGATATAATTAATCAGAGATCTAATTTACCTCAAATTAGTAAAACACTACCAAATGTGGCTAGTGAAGACCTACTTAGTTATTTAAAGTTTCCCGCACCTTCTTCATCGTTTTCCTTATCACCGGTTACTGAAGGAAAAATGAAATGAGTTATAATATCACTGAATTCAGCTTGTCCGGACATTCATAATATTGATAGCAAGATAATTAAAAATATTTATGACATCGTTTTAGGTCCTTTAGCAACTTTTATAAATACTATATTTTACATGGATATTTTCCAAATTTGCTAAGATCATACCTCTATTAAAAAAAGGTGATAAATCTGTATTTCAATATTATCTATTTTTCAAAAATGGAGAACATTGCCAGATGCTTAGAGAAAGGGAATCATACTATGTGATCTATCGAAGGCTGTTGACTCTGTTTCTCATAGTATCCTTTTAGATAAACTGGCATACTATGGAGTGAGGGCAATATCTTGAAATTACTACTTGGAAAAGTGAGATTATGTAAATTTAAAAAAATCTTAAAATATGATTTCAGAAAACTTATTTTTATTCGATAAGGAATTTTTAGACTATGTAAGAAGGAGTCTATTTTGTTTTCTTTGTTTGTTGTCTTGCATTTTTTGTAATATGACTTGCTATAAATACTTTATTGTATATTAATAGTCAATAAATACTACTACTAAAGTGAGGTGCATTACTCGGACTTTGCTGATCCTATAAGAACTAGTTATTTGCATGTATTTATAAAGGGTACATAGATTTAAAAAAATATTCAAACTTAAACAAGATATATTTTTAACGAGTATATGAAATATATCACAAAGTTAAAATAAGTAGTTAAATGAGCAAAAAAATGTTCTATGATTTTACTAGTACAAAAAAGTATCCAATTAATTATTAGTACAAAAAGTAACCATAGCAATGGATTAAAGAAAAGAGAACTAGTCTTGATTTACTATAACTGTGATTTTCATATTTAGTGTTGATTATTTTTCCACTTTACAAAACTGTACGTTTAATAAATATATTGTAATAATATTTTTATTTATTTAAAACTTTTTAGTTTATTTTATTCTCAAATCGTTAATGCAAATCATTTTTTTATAACGCTAACATTGACAACCGTTACAACAATTAGAATAATGTCATTGACAGTGTGACCGACCCAATATTTTTAAAATCACCAAACTGGTCGGAGATAGGCAACACAACACACTAAAATTTAAAAACGCTACATAGTAGTTGAAATAATCTTTTTTATACTTATTTTCTTATTTTAACGCTTGAAAAAAAAAGCATATGGCACTCGAAGTAGAAGGCTCTTCTAGTAATATAATATACTATTTTGCGCCCATTGAAGCTAAATAAATGATTTGTTATGTAAAGGCGTATCATAGAAGCAAAAAAATAAAAGTTCGGGAATTAAGTAATCGATTTTTAGACGAACGAGTTACATGCCACGAATAATACAAACTAGGCAACAATAACGTTTTATCTAAAAGTCATATTGCATTTCAACATCTTGTTAATTAAAATTAGAAATGACTTTACTTCTTGTTAAACTTTCTACACAATTAGTTCTTAAATGATATTTTTATATATTTCTTGCGCAGTCAGTAGGATTTGCGCGGGTTGTGGAAAAACATTTTCGCATCGTGTCGGGAAAAACTTTCCAGAATCTTGGTGGTTCAACATCGAAGTACAAATCCAAAAAACCTACCCCCTTCGGTAGTCTAAAGTGGACGCAGCAACTCCAGAAGGAGATGAAATAAGTCAGGCAATAATCTCCGGTACTCCAGGCTACTATTGTAAGGGCCAAGTTCCTTTCGCCTTTCCTGTCCTCCGTTTAAAGGTTTTAGGATAGATAGTATTAAGAATATCGATTGTGTTTATTATCTCTAATTTCTTAATAATCAAAATATAAAGTTTTTAGTTGAAAATATGTATGAACGGAATTGAAGAACTATTAAATCATTTCAATAATCTTAATTTAGAAAATAATAGCGAACATAATTCTAATCTATTTTTTTGATTTTATTTGATTACTTCAATTCAACATAATATTAAACCTTCCGACGGGGATAGAAATACCCTCAATAAATTTATCTCGCGTTGCGAAAAATTAATGGAGCTTTATGTACCTATAACGATCAAGAATTAAATAATCATATTTTCGAATGCTACAAGAAAAATTAGTGGCGAAAGTAGAGGCCATGCTTGGTAATAATATGGAATTAATAATTTTACCACTTTCAAAAACATATTAAAGCAATGTTTTTCCGATAGAAATGATTTAGATTGTCTTATTCAAGGGTTGACAAAGACAAGAGCCTCTAAAAATGAAAATATGATTAATTTGGATTCAAGACTTCAATTATTAAGAAGTAAGGTAATTCAAAGAACTAGTAATGATAGTAGTTCAACTAGAGACGATAAATTATGTCAAATCAATCATTGTGATAAAACAGCTCTGAACACTTTTATTGTAGGTTGTACTGGCACACTACATAATAATATGAATCTTAAAAAGCAAGCTTATGTTGATGAATACGAGAATTTTGAAAGATTATATAACAATTCATATGAACAAAGAAACCAGTCTTCCAAAAATAATAATTTTAAATTACAAAATATTCCAAAAGCAACATTTAATTTACAACATAATCAACAGTATCCAAATTCAAATTACTTCAGTCAAAATCAATATCGTGGTCAAAATCAATACCATAATACAATAATTATCAGAAACCGGCTATTCCTAGCCAGCCTATCAATATTCAAATAAATTATCCAACGAATGCAGTATTCGGCCCCTCGCGAAATGTATTTAAACCAAATCAAATTCCAGTAAGCAGTACGCCAAAACCTGAACCAAAGTCAATGACATTTAAAAATCCCTCTTTTAATACAAGACGTTCGTTTAACCCGAACAGAAATAATAATAATAATCACAATTTTATCCGAAATAATTATTTCCTAAATTTTGGACAAACTTTTGTAAGCGAAGAACTAACAATTTTTCAAACGATGATAGTAATATTGAACTAGAAATTGGTAGCAAGTAATAATGAATTTGACGAGTTCGGAAACCCTGATCAAACTGTAGAGCAATCTAACACATTTTGAAACTCCAAATTTTCAACAACCGACCTCAAAAGCAACTCCAACATAACATAAATCAGTATAATTTCTACCAATCCCCTTCCATATATAGAAATTAAGCAGCCCAAATTAAAATTACTCGTTGACACAGGCGGTAAAAGATATATCATTAGGCCAATAATCGCTAAAAATTTTTATCCAGATTGTATTTATCAGCCGAACGTAAATATTAGAACCGCTACCAAAAGTGCAACTGTTAGATATCAGGCAGAAATACCGGCTTTCCATGAATTTAAAAATAATTGCAAAATTAACTTTTTTATTTCTATGACTTCTTTGATGGAATCATAAGTTTCGAAGATATGATTAAAATGAATTTAAATATAGGTTTGTCAAATAAAACATTAATTAGCGACCGTGTAATAATACCAATTAAATTTAAATTTTAAAAGCACTTCCCGTCAATATTTCTGAAGTTTAAATTCTAATAAACGAGACAAAGTTGGGAGAAGTTTACATACCAGTAATTTTAACTATAGAAGAAAATGGCTATGCAGTAGTAGAAATAATAAATCCGTATAAATCTTGTATGTATTAAATATATAATTTTAATTGTTTCAGTAGTCAAAATGTCAAGATAAAGATTTCGTAAATAAAAACAAAATAAATATAAGTAACTTAATTCGAAAAGATTATATGAACTCGAAAGAAAAACATAATATACTTAAATTATGTCGTGAATTTGCTGATATTTTTCTCAAACCAGGTGACCCATTAAGTTTCATTTCTAAAATAAAACACCTCATAAAGACAACAGATGAAATTCCAGTACACTCAAAATCCTACAGGTATATAATACATTATCGAAAACTTAACGATAAAACAATTTCCGATAGATATTCAATTCCAAATATTTTAGATAAACTGGACAGGTCACAATATTTTAGTACACTTGATCTAGCTAGTGGGCTTCACCAGATTGAGATGAGCAAATGCTCCATTGAAAAAACAGCCTTCAGCGTTGACAATGGACATTACGAATTTTTGCCCATCAACCTTCCAAAGGGTTATCGACGAAGTATTAAGGGACGTTCAGAATAAAATAATATGCATGGTATACATGGATGCTATCATTATTTTCAGCACAAGTTTGCAAGAACATATACAAAATTTGAAATTAGTTTTCCCATTCTGCGCACGCTAAAAGAAATTAAATGTTTCTTAGGTCTTTTAGAATACTATAGGAAGTTTATTAAAAATTTCGCCAAGATAACTAACCCAATGACAGTCTTTCTAAAAAAGGGCCGCAAGGTAAATAATTTATAGATTGCTTTAACATTTGTAAACATTTATTAATATCCGAATCAGTCCTAGCATACCCAAATTTCGAAAAATCCTTTTAAATATTAACATATGCTTCGAACTACGCAATAGGTACTATTCTACAACAAGACGGCCATCCTATGTCAGACGGTTCACGTACTCTCAATTCAGCAGAAATGAATTATTTCACTATCGAAAAAGAACTTCTGGCGGTCGTATGGGGTTGTAACTACTTCAGTTTTATTTCAAATAAAAGCTAAATGCGATTTAAATGCTTTAGAAACAGCTTATTTAGAAGTCAATGTAGATAATCTTGATGAAATAATACAAAGTTCCCATTTAACTAATGATTTACCTAATATTTCATCTCAAGAAATTTCCGAAATACTTAGAGACCGTCCCTAAAGTAATATAATATCTAACATATAAATAAAACCCCCAAGAGACGACACTGATATAGAAACGATATACGTGTCTCTAGAAAACACCATTTTAGGTATCCCGATCACTGAAAAGTCATTAAATTTTTATAAAAACCAAATATTATTAACTTGTGGAGAGATAAATACGCTAAGAATTAAAAAAGAACAAATCTTTGAAAATACAAGATTATTTGTTGTTCTACTACAAAGAGATTTGGAAAAAAACATTATACAATTTATCAAAAACTATATAGATCCAAAAAGACTTTACGCCCTTTACTTTAGAACTACCGAAATTTTTTGCTATTACTACTCAAAAAATTTTTCAAAAATTCAGCTTTGAAATTTGTTCATTGAACAAATATATTTAGTCACTAGAATACTATCATAATTATCAGTAAGGACATCGAGGTATTAACGAGGTTAAAGCCTGTCTCGGAATAAGATATTTTTGGTCTAATATGTCCCAAGACATAGAAAAATACATAAATAATTGTGAAATTTGTTTAAAAAACATATACGATAGGGATCCGCCTGTACAAAAACCAATTGATCATATTCATAAAGACGTATTTAGAATATCAAATAGTCCATATCTTACTATAATAGATTCATTCTCAAGGTACGGCCAAGCATATCCAATTGTTATAGTAATAGTGGAATATCAGTAGTAGATGTTTTACTAAATTATATAATCCATCATGGATTGCCTTATAAAATTACAACCGATTCTGATACAGAATTTAAACCTAGAAGATTTCTGTAAGCTTCACAAAATTCAGTTACACTACACTACAGCCAAAAATAGTAACTCTAATTCACCAGTTTAACGATTTCATTCCACGTAAATTGAATATTTCAAAAGCTTACGGGAAACAAACAAAGATCTTACATCAGACAAATTAATTAAACACGCTATTTTATCATACAGGGTGGCCAAACGAGCCATTATCAGGAACTGCGCCAAGCGAGGGTAACAATCGCCCCAAATTACTTAAATAGCATTAGGGGTCAAGTAAGGCCCGTTCAATTTTATTTACAACAGTCTTTAAAATTTAAAATTCGGCCTAACACTTTTTAATAAATTACATTTTAAAATTTAAATTATGTTTAGCTGTTTACTTACTTCTTAATTAAATTAAATGTTCAAATTGATGACCACCTGCGTACATACAATAATTAAGATTTTGTTCGAAACGTTCTCGCACATTCCGAAGAATTTCCGGCGTGATTCGATGGCACTCCTCGACAATTCTTTGACGCAATTCTTCTAAAGAGGCTGGTTGTGTTTTGTAGATTTTACTTTTAAGGTATCCCCACAAAAAAAAGCAAGGTGCAACAAATCTGGTGACCGTGGAGGCCATTCAATGCTGCCTCTTCTCCCAATCCAGTACCGTGGAAATGTTGGTCTAAATACTGACGAACATAAAAATCGACGGGTCTCTGCGTTTTTTTAAAACGTTGACGCAGTTCCTGATAATGGCTCTGTTTAATTTTCGTCTGGCCACCCTGTATAATAATTTTATTGATTCTGTAACCAAATATTCGCATTTTGAAATTATAAAAGGTTACATAAATAACCCGGATCTTTCTATTTAAATGACCACCTGATACTATTCTATTATGTTCAAAATTATAAAGCCGCGTCCAAACAGCTATATGAAAAAAATCGAGAAAGAAACGCAGTAGTTAAAGAAAACTTAATAAGTAAAGCTAACGAAAATAGAACATTTTTTGCCGGTTAAAACGTTGCTTATATTAAAACTAAATCCAGGGACAAGAAATTACCTAAATTTAATAAAACCGAAATCATTAATGACAAGGGTTATTGAAACTAATAAAGGTACATACCACAAAAGTATTGCTCGGAAACCCCGAAATAATAATTAGTAAAACCTCTACAGTAATCTATACTAAATACACTTTTATTCATTATTTAGATTTAGGTAAATAACCGTATTGAACCAGTAAAAATTAAAAATAATAAGATACATAAGTCAAATTCACGGACGAGCTGAAAACACTTTAGATTTCTTAATTATTTTACTGAAAAGAAAATTCGAAAACATCTATCCTCATATTCGGATGAAAAGAGGATTGATTAACGAGTTAGGCAAAATTAACAAATGGCTTTTTGAAAATCTCGATTCCAATTAAGGGAATCGTTATGACAGAGCAATACTGTCATTCGTCGATAATATAAAAAATTCTATTTATTTTCAAAATTAAATTCCCTTCACAGTTCAATTGTGTCTAGTCATGAAATTGGATAAATGATTGATTTATAAGTAGTATAAAATTCCTAGATTTAAAAATATTCTAACGTACTATCAATTTTTAGCAACTCAAGTAACCTTTTCAAAATCAAAACTAATCTTTGCTATACACGTTCCCATCCTTAAACCTAAGTTCCTAGACTTCTATCATATATATCCAATAATCCAAAAATGTTCACAACTTCTTACTCATATTTGGCACGAACAAAGGAAATATCCCCACTAGAAAAAGAAGAATGTATAGTCCTGGAAAATATATATTATTGCCAAGAAAACTTTATCCCCAGAGACAACTGCAGCTTACTTATCTTTGATGGAAAATAGCCGGAAGATTCCTATGCCACTGAAATCACCATCCAAGAATCAATCATCGAACAAATAACCACAAATGAAATACTTATAATTCCCGCAAAATCAGAAAAATTACTCTCAAAATGTCACAAAGATCAATATTGGAAATCAAGTCCCCCTCATTAATTAAGGTACAAGAAAACTGTGAACTATTAATAGGCAAGACAAAGTTCAATATGGTAAACCGCTAATCTTTCCAAAATTCTCAACTAACTTTCTACAAACACAGAAATCATACCGAAAATCTAACCTACCCAAATTTTGAAGTCTTATACGAAATTAACAAGATGGTTAAACATTTAACTCACCTATCCCAGAAGTAATAAGCATGACCACACCACACCAATATTAGGGACTATGACCATCATCTGTACCATCTTAGCTTCGTTTTTCTTCATTATATATCGATGTCACAAAATGAGAAGTAATTAAGTAAAACCAATCGACGACTCCACTGAGCTGAGAATCAACGCGCCAAAAATTATGTTTTCATCTTAAGAACGGAGAAGTTACATGCCACAATTCCAAGGATAATACAAACTAGGCAACGATAACATTTTATATAAAAGATCTCATATTACATTTCAACATCTTGTTAATAAAAATTCAAAATTACTTTACTTCTTGTTCAACCTTCAACAAAATTTCTGTTTAATATATATTTATCTGGTGATTATTATAGTCTTGGCATAGATCTTTCTAAAAAACTATAGAGAGGAAATAAAAGTTGATATAAAGAAAATAGACGTGTCTTTTTAGCAGCAGCCGGGCTTATAAACAATATGAAAGGAAAACGAAAGCTTGGAATGAATCTAAAATTATAATGTCAAAGTAGATCTAAGAAAGGAGACGTGTTAAAAGGAAAAATACACAATCGCTTTATTCAAGTCAATTTTTATAATAGAATTGATTTACATCATAATAACATGAAAAGCCTTTTTCAGATGCAAAATTATAAAATTTAATTCAATCCAGTATAATTTGTAATAAATTATTTTAAACAAAATATGGCAAAATTTTAATTATCAGGGGAAGAAACGTTTTAGTCTGCTATTTTGATTATTATTATATCAACTTTTGTGATTACTTCATATTTATCTATTTTTAGATAAATTTCAAAGAACGCTTAGTCTAGCTAGAGATAAAAATATTAAATAATTTATAAAAAATAATTAAAATTTTAGTTTAAATATTAATTTATCTCTAGTAAACTTGATTAATTAAATCTTTCTGTTTTTTATTAAAAATTATAATATACCTTCTATTGGAGTCTGAGAGGGTTTCGGTTCTGTTTTTAAAATTTCCTCGTCATCATCGTTTTCATGACAAAGTCCCTCAGTTGGTATCATCTTTAGTGGATCTGGAAAGTATATTTGATATCAAAAAATGCGACTATATAGTGCGTGTTATTTGATTTCGAGCATAACTATCTTAAGAACTCGGATCATAAACTTGAAAACCCTAATATCATGGTCATTCTGCGAAAGACGAAGGGAACAAAATGGTCCTTCGAATTATATTGCAATCATCGTGAGAGAATTTTTAACAAGTATTTTCTGAGATAGATAGCATTTTGAGCTGGACAATCAATAAAAAATAGCATGTCATATCTCTGGACTTAGCACCAATGGAACCTTTTTTCTAGGATACATTAAAATCGCTATTTATGGTCAAGAATATAGAGCAAAAAATATGGATAAGTTTAAATGAATAATTGTAAATACTGTCAATACAATATGAATATTTTTTTATTGATCCTCGAGCAAGTATCCCATTTCAGCCTGCCACACGAATGTTACTATATTTTAAAATTACAAATAGTGACTTTCATATACATATCCATGCTTATGCCAGATTCGAACCTGGGACCTCGGAGACCGAATGTCGGTTCTCTGCTTACTCAACCATCGAGTTCGATTGCAATATAAATATAAATTTAAAAGCAAAAGAACCTTTTAGGATCGGTTAATATATTTAGCTATAGCAGAATGTTTAATAATAATAATAATAATAATAATAATAATAATAATAATTCTTTATTGTCTAACAGAACAGTAATAAGTTTTAATAACAAGACAATTTTCAAAAATATACATATTCTCTTAAAAACATTTTTACAAACAAAACAAAAAAATCTGTAGAGTGAAGCATTAGATTAATTCAAAATTTACATTCCTGATTTTCTTCTTGAACACATTGAGACTGTCGCCAAACAAGTCCAGATCCCCTGGAAACCGATTGTACAGCCTGCACATTCTACTGATAGGAGCAGCCAGCATGAGGTTTGTATTTGCAAGCGGGAGATGAAATAATGTGCCACCTCGTAGTCCATGTCGTGGAATTCTAAACTGGATTTGCTGTAAGAAACTTGAACTGTCCACACAGCTATTGACAATTTTAAATAAAAATACAAGACAATGTACAATCCTGCGTTGGGATAAAGTTGATAAATTATATTCATTTAATGTATAATTATAATTAAATTTAAAAGTAGAATAACCACCACTAGTTCTATAAACGCAAAACATAACGAATCTTCTTTGGATTTTCTCTATGTCACCCGAGTGTGTCACATAAATTGGAGCTCACACTACCGACGCATATTCTAAAATATAACGTATATAGCAATTATACAGCGACTTAATTGTGGAGATGTTATGAAATTCACGGGAGCTGCGAATAATAAAACCGAGTGCTTTATTTGCACGCGCCACAATATGATTATAATGATGAGTAAAAGACAACTTACTATGAAATAGAACTCCTAAGTCCATATGAGATTCATTTCGTGTTAAGTTAACATTTTCCAATTTATAGTCATACTGAATAACATTTCGCTTTCTAGTAAAAGAGAGCACTGAACGTTTATTAACATTTAAGCTCAAGCGGTTGACAGCACACCATAAAGAAATACAGTTCAAATTCGCTTGTAACGACTCTGCATCATTGTTGGTATTTACAGGACAAGATTTCCGTAATATCATTTATAAAAATAGCGAACAATATTGGACCTAGGTTAGATCCTTGCGGAATTCCTGAGATTTGACGATATGGAACAGACAGGTGCTGGTTATATCGAACATTAAGAAATCTATCAGAGAGATAAGCCTGAAAAAACTGAACCACATTGCTACTAAATCCGATTTTTTGCATTTTATCTAGCAAAATTTTCAAACACTAATTCAAATTCATTAATGGTCAACCTTGGAGGAACATACAACACTAATACATACAGATAATCTTTAGCAGTTGAATGCGACATATTCCAATCGCTTTTATAATTTTATTTAATTTATTTTATTTATTTATTTATTTATTTACCGGACAAACCATTTTACATTATAAAAATATACAATTGGCTGAGTTTACAATCAATTACACTCGTATAATACCAACATACAAATATGTGAACAGTCAATGACAATAGTAACATAAAAAGCAACAAAAATAGTAATAACCAAATATATTTAAAAGACAAGTTTTTTGACTTGTTTGAATGAAAACAATGAATTGGCAAAATAATCGACCTGAGCACTACTACAATTAGCACTTTTCAAAATTCTGCTGAATGATTCATTCTGGCCATAAGTACTGTGAGTAAATGGGACCTTAAAAAGCTCAGTTGTGCGAGAACGCTTTTCTATTATATTAACACACAACACAGCTGATCATTAAGGACTTTATAGAGAAAGTACAAATCCATCTCAAAACGCCTGTGCTCCAGACTTGGCAAATCCAAAAATTGTAACATTAATTTATTAGTATATTCGTCCTGAGAGTGTTCAAGCCTAAAAGCACTAACTCTTAAAAATTTATGTTATCTTCTTTCTAGTGAATTAATATAAACTAAGTAGTTAGGGTTTCAAATAACTGCATTATAATCATTCACCTATTTGTTTATTTTTATATTTTTTTAAATTTTATATCATTTTAAAATTAAGTATTTCAGAATAATATTCCATCCTTTAATTAAATATTATTAAATAAAATCAAACACTCATTTGACTGTGTTAAGGCGTTGTCGAGTCGTGTATCCATCTGTACTTTGTTGTCTTAAGTCGCTCCATCTTATTTATTGTAAATAAACAAAAACAAAATAAATCTTAGCATTCAAGAAATTATGTTTTAATAATATAATTTAAATTTCTCGAGTCCGATTGGATCAGATCCCTAAAAATTTATCGGCACTTATTCTGTAATGTAGAATTAGTAAGAAAAATTCAATCTCTCGAATCCGGGCACTTGAAAAGACAAGCCGATTTAAAAGTAAATCAATATTGTTTAATATTCATCTAATTCTTCGCACTCTTCTTTATTTTCTACAACAGTGTCGTTTTTTTTAGACAACATTCTAATATAATTTTTACTCCTTTTAGTTTTTTCTTAAAGAGCAAAGTTATCGCTTCGTGAAATGTGTTAATAATGTGAAACTGTTAACTTTCATAAGGAGGAGATACAGCTACATATAACCTACAGGGTTTCCGCGAAAATAATGCATATATTTATGGATAGGTAAGGTATAAAAACGTGTGCAGAATAAAAATGAAGATCGTGCGCTTCCACGGCGAGAGTTAATTTGAGGATTACTGCTTTCGGAGAACTGCGTCATTTTATGCGATATTTCTCAACGTTTCGCTGTCTGTTATAAGCGGCTTCTTCAGGAGGAGTGAGGTGTGTACGGTAACTCATTTAGATAACATAACAAGAGGGGAAACACACGAAGGGCGGAAATGTGCAAGGTAACTCAACTACTAAACATACCCAGAGGCGAAGCACATCTGAATTGGAAATGGCAGGGACGAAATTTGTAGGGTGCTGTCGCCACTGGACCGTGAAAGGTCGTGGAATAACTATATTCCAAATAGGAGAGATGTAGTATCCATCTCCTCTGTTTATATTATTAGAGTGTTTTTATATTTCTATTGATTATAGTATCTTCCGATGGTAGTGTGGAGCTTTTACTAGTACTACTATATTGTTGAAGAAAATCTGGTGATCTGTTTGGCGCTGGTGTTCGTCGATTGCGGAATGTGTTAAGAGGCCAGGTTTTATGTATCTACGGTGTTCTTTGATACCTGTTTGTACTGATCGTCCCGTTTCACCATTCACATGAGCAGTGAACCTTGTAAATGCCTTTGGAAGATAGGGGAAGCAATGGATCCTTTACAGAGGGTAGATATTCACAAATTTTTCTTAGACGCTTTCATGTTGTACGTATTCCTTCCTTACGGAGGATTTAATTGATATGATTTGTCACAGAGCGAATATAAAGTAGATACGTTCGAGTAGGAGGTGATGTTTTTGAAGAAGAATCTTAGGATCTAGGTTCTTGGAATTTGAAGTTGGTTTTTTATATGTGGGATTTTTTTAGCCGATTTAATATAATTAGGTTCATATGAGGAATTTTCTGATTCAGAAATAGAGACGGCCCGTGTAACTAGAGAGTTAATCACTGAATTCGTCTGGCTAGGATGGTGAGGTGTAGTAAAGATATATATCGGTGTGGTTGATTTTCTGAATACAGAGTGAGCCGTTGGTTTTACGTGTAACCAATACATCCAGAAAAGGAAGGGAGTCTTCTATTCTATTTTAGTGGTAATTTTTTTCCTGTGAGGTTGATTGTTGAGGTGATTTAGGAAGTCTGGAAGTGTGTGTCAACCATGAAGCCAAACGATAAATATGTTGTCCACGTAGCAGAGCCAGACTTTAGGTTTAAGGTGAAAGGACTCAAGGGCTATTTGTTCAAAGGTTTTCTTGAAGATCGCAATGAGTGGGGATAATGGGGACCAAGTTAGAAGATTTGTTGAGGAAATCTTAGATTGGGACATTGGTGGATAGTGAGGTAACATCAAAACTAACCAGAACATCTTCAGAATCTGTGTGTAGAGTGGAGATTGTTTGAATAAAATGTTGAGAATTGAGTATGTGGGATTGGGTTTTTCCGGTCTATACTTTGAATAATTGGGCTAGGTATCTAGACAGTTTATAGATTGGGGAGCTTATGGTGTTCACTGTAGGACGGAGAGGACAGTTGTCTTTATGAATCTTGGGTAGGCCATAAATATAGGGAGAAACGGAATTTTTTGGTTCTTAAGGTTTCTTAAGTCAGTCAAATATTAGTATTTTAGATCTATCCAAAGATTATTTACCGAAAAGCAACTAAAACCGGCAACACCGATAACTCAGTCAAGTATAAATAATGATCTTAAAACGTTCAAACAATAAGTTTTTATTTTAATACAACTAGTTATTTAAAATGGTCGATGACAGGGAATGCATAAGATTGAAAAATGTATTCTCAGCAATTATTACACGATCCGAACGATTTCTACCACTACTTTTTTTAGGAAATTCAATACACGTTTCCAACATTCTTCGGGACACTGATAAAGCATCCCAGATTAGATTAATTAACATGTCATGATATTCTTGATTTGAATAAAATGCCATTTATCACTGGTTTATTGACAGTACTTTACCAAATTATAATTATAAATGGAGAATAAGATATTATAGAACTTTTATTTTAGGCATTTTTTTTAAATATGAAATAATGTTGTGAACCAATTGTATTTTTTATTTAAGAAATATTTATACAATATTCAAAATTAATAGGATTTGAAAAATATTTTATTTATTTACTAAAAACTGTCCTAAAATTTCTTATTGAAAATGGCGTTTTACGATTTTAAAACACCATCTTTTGTAATACATATATTTTTGATTAAATTCATATAAAACATTTATATAAATATTTTAAATAATGTCAAGTATAAAGATTGCAACTTAATTATATACACTATAATATGCCAAAGATTAATCTAAGAGCTCCTATTAAACAAAAAATATTTAGTGTAGATCCAAGTAGTATATCTACTTTTAATAAAATGATGTTACGAATGAAATTCTTAGCAAGATCAAAACAGAAATATTCAATATAAATCTAAAAAAATTGACAGCTGTACTTTAGAATTAATTAGATAGGTTTAGAAATTTAGGTTTTCTCTATTTTTCTGAAGGTTATCTGTAAATATACATGTAACTATTGTTAACTATTATGGTGTTTGTAAAGTAATCAATAAATAAATATAATTTTATATTTTATTTATAATAATGAATAATATTAAATGTGAATATCTTTAATTGATATAAGTGTCGTTATGTTACTGAAGTCATAAAACGGTACTTCTTCATGTTATCAGTAAAACCCCTTATGGAAGGAAGACTAAAGATAACATCTATGAAATAAGGCAGTCTTTGAAATTCAAGGAATCCTCCGTCCTTAAGATAAACAACAACTATACGTTTAAGTATTAGTGAATTAAGTTTTTGACAATATTAGTAAAAGAAATACGTTAAGTCGAGTTTTAGCCATCTCCAGACTCTCGCGGAGCAACTTCGGCGAGTATCCACGCAGAAGTTACCCGGTTCGAAGATCTCTCATCCACACACAATCTTTCTCTCTTCTAATTCGAGTACTTCATTGCCATGACTGACACGGAACTGGTAGCAGCTGCCGCGGCGGCAATGTGTTCTTATATCATTATTTCAATTATGTTGATATTTTTTTTTATTAAGAAAATGGAGGAAAAAGAACATGGACGATGTTGCCTAAACATAGGAATGGAATAAGGTAGGTACGATGTACCCTAATTTTTATGTATAACTCAAAAATAACTAAAAGTCGGTTGAAATATTTTTGTCTAACCTGCAAATAACAAAATACACCGAACTAGTAGCGAGGAAGAGCAAATACAAACGACTGGGGAGAAAACACGAGCGTGTGGTCATGGTACGTCGTCTCCTCTCCACTACTGTTGGCTCGTCACCCTTTGACTTAATAAGGGACCAGCTCTGAAGCAAAGTTAGCCGATTAATAAAAAGGTGTGACAGAAGCAATATCAACTGGTATAGATAAATTGACGGAAAGGTTAAATACGGCTCTCTTTGGCGCTGGTGTATGGGAACAACGTACAAAGACGAAACATCGACTTGAAACATAATAAGAGCAGCTTGTCAAAATGTTACACCAGAAATGATTCAAGCAGCAGGCACAAGAAACTTACTTAGACTGAATACTGCAATAATGAAGATCGAAATCAACTTGAGCATCAAATGTAATAGTTGTAAAAGTGTTATTGACTTCCATTTGTTTTATGTTTGTAATCTTTCTTTGTTTTTCAAATAAAAAAAAATCCTTCATAAACCATAAAAATTGTATTTATCGTTTCTATAGTAACAAAAACACTGACAAACAGGTATTGCTGAATTGGCATTAGACAAACTCTTACGATTAAAAAATATACAGTATGTCCTATTAAATTTTTTTAAGTCGATATCACGTGAACCGAAATGTGATGCTGCAACAACGACGCTGTTTAGTTAAAATGGACAAAACTACCCAGTACTTATAATTGCCAATTTTCAATATCGAAGTTCAAACAGTTTTAGAGATACTGGCCAGGACCTCATGGGACACCCTGTATAAATGTCTTGTCATTGTAAGACAATTTCTGCTTAAATATGCAATATACAAAAGTTAAATTATTATGTTTGTTAAATACTCCTTACGGTGTATTTAGCTATAATTAAAATCTGATTAATGCTGACCAATGAGCAACTAGGTATATTTACTTGTATCTATTGTAACGTTGTTATTATTTGTAACATTAAAGACCTGATGATGACTTTTGTGAGAAGTCGAAACTAGTAGTCGTTTAAAAAACTGGTATTTTCAATAATATTTGTTGTGGTACGATTTATACGAATTTATACGAATATATCCTGTAATATTGACATTATATTCAAAATTTTGAACTATACTTCATCCAATAGAAAATAAGTTGCACGTCATCGAGCACGTAGTTAGATTTTACATTGAGGCATTTATGGAATGATATCTAATCGTTAGAATAAGAAGAAAATTAGGATATATTTGCAGGCTTACTTAACATTAAACACCAAAAATCTGTTATAAAACGGTAAACCACAAATAACGAAAAACCTAACTGTTTTAAATAAATGTCTTGCGATTACAATTTCTTGCTTACTTCTTCTGAAAAAATATAAATAGTCATTGCAAGGAGCTTGTCTCTTTGTTATTAAACTATTTTGAACAAGAGCGTGATAATAATGGGCCACTGTTACCCTTAACTATAACAAAATGTTTGAAAGTCTGTGATGCCCACCAATTTGCAGACAATACTCAGTTAAACCAGAGGATGCTCTGGTTGCTAATGACAATATAAATAGTGATCTTTAAAGAATCTTTGAAACTTCTACTAAAATTTTCGAAAATAATTTCGATCGTTTTTTGTTCTGAAAATAAAATAACTGCATTATCTGTAAACCTAAAACCCAATTTAAATGGTTCTGACATGCTCCTTGAATCCACTGTTAAAAACTCAGGCTTGACAATTGATAACAAACCGAAATTTATCAATCGTGTCAATATTTGTTTTAGAAAAGGGTATAAAATGTTGAAATCTTATACCCTCACCGGATTGCTTCACAAAATAAAAAAAACTACTTTGCGATTCTCTGAATTTGTCACAAATTAATTATTTTGACAACATATATGGACCATATCTTGAAGTTTCCGATAAGCAACGTATACAAAAAATACAAAATTCCTGTATTCGATTTATTTGTGGAAACTGACATGCAATAATATATCTTATATGTTAAGAGAGCTTGAATGAAAGAATTTCTTTGATAGACGTATTCTGCACTCTTTTTTTCTTGTACAAGATTTAAAAATTTTGAAAACTCCGTATTTTTATAAAAAACCTAATTTTCGCAAGCAATTCGTACCCATAATCAAAACTAAAGAAATAAAAATCTTCTTATCGTTTGAAAGCATCGATAACAAACGTTTAAAAATGCTCTTCTTATAAGGTACCTTATTATATTAATAAATACCATATATTTGATTTTAACTTAAAATGTATATAAAGAATGATTAGTGCTGATCAATAAACTGATACTTAATACCAATGTAATCAAAACATGGCGTCCAGATGTGCACAGCCTTTTTCTTTCTACTTTATTTTTTTTCTCTCTCTCTCTCCCTTTCTCCTTTTTTCTTTCTGTTATGTTTCTTTTATAAATAATTTTTTTTCCTTTTTTTTTATTTTTGTAAACGTTTTTGTTTCTAATTTATAGTGTAGATTGTATCTACCTTTTTGTGGAGTGTCTTTTAAATAGCTATTAAATTTTGTTTTAATTATGTTTAGTTCTTATTAGTTTCATCAACAGAAATGACAAATTCCTATTTTAATTTTTTAAATAATTTGATTGCGTGATTCAACAGCACTTTATCTTTCCAGATTCAGATGCTGGCTTAAAGCGCATCATTCTCCTGTTCTTGTACTTTAAAAATCTATTACTTGTAAATTATACTTGAATTATATTTGATCTTGAGAATAATAAACGTATTTATTATTATTAAATATGTATGGTATACAATTACCGAAAAAGTAGTGGAAATTGAGTGTCTTGCCTTGGAAATTGAGTGTCTAGCCTTCGGTTTGAAACTACGGATTTACATTCGCTTGAATATTCCTTACAGTTTATTGGGTGGAACTTACAGCAGGTAATCTTATTACTACTGCTTCTCCAATATTTTCAGATGAATAGATATGAGAAACTATGACGTACTTCTAGTAGTTTTTACATTTTCTTTGATGCTGTTATATATTTTAGTAGCATCTACACCTGCAACGTTCGCAATGTGATTTTGAACATTATTTGTTTTCGTTTTTTTGTTGTGAATTATTATAGCATGAGCAGAACTCTTTAGTTTTTTACAAAACTCACATTTCCAATACATTTTATATTTAATTTTATATTTAACTAAAAATTTGGAAAATAAATTTGTTATATATGAAGACCACTTATCATAGAACATTTTTGCATTAACAAGACTGTCATTAAGTTTTTACCTTATATAGGTAATTACACTGTTTGGCTGAAAATAGTTAAGTAGGAATAACATTTATTTTAAATTTATTTACAATTCATCTGAAATGTTAATATTCTTCCAAGAGTACCATTAAAATACAATAAAAATGTCAAGGAAAATAATGAGAATATTATAGAACTTTATTTCCTTAAGAGTCAAATTTAAACAGATGTAAACATTGTTTCTAGTACATTTAATTAATTTGTATTCATTTTAACTAAATTAACAACTATTAAGTGATTTCTGTCATTATTTCGAGCGTTTTTATTTTATTCGAGCTATTAGACTTTCGAGAAATTGATTTCGAGCAATTTTCACCAAACTACCATGATCACCATTATGATAATGAAAATGATTTCATAAGGTTGTTTATAAGAGATGCCAGCGTTGATAAATAAACTAATTTTAAAATAGTTTACATTAAGTATATAATTTTATGAATAATTTACCTGCTCTTCTAAGTCCCATAACTAAAACTGTTGTACACGTTAATTGAATAATAACATTCGTCAAGTTCATTTTGCAAATTGGTGTAGTTAATAATGTACACTAATTTTATTATATTATTCAAAATGTTATCATCACGTAAAAATAATTAGATTATTATGTTATGGCAGTTAGATAATTGGATAAAACACGGACGTTTTCATTTAACGAAAGTCGTTAAACTTATGTTCAAATTAAAATATTCTAACTCTAATTAAATCAATTTCTGTTAAATACGTAATATTATAGCTATAGTAATAGTTTTTTTTTTCTCAAACAAAATTACAAACACGATATTTTGGTTTGTCTATAACAAATGAAAAGTTACTTCATTAGCAGCTTCTCCAGTTACTTTCTTCTTAACTTAATCATTTTGAACACCAGTTAATAAATTTGTAATAATGGTAATCTGTCCCCTCCTTATGATAATTTGTTAGCTATAAGATTACAGGATTACATTAGATTGGACGATTTGAAAACGTCAGCAGAATTTATACAGTCCAGGGTGGCTTAAATATCTGACAGGGGATTACATATACACTTTCAAAGTTTGTTAAAACTACTAGTGCAGTTACTCAGTACACGTTTTAAAAATGGTTTAGCTTATACAAGCTGTTCCAAAGAGTTCTGGCAGCATATATATACACTTTATAAATAAAACTAATACTATAATTTATTAAAGGTTCGAAAACATCTCATCGAAATTGTTAAAAATATATACTTTTTCAATATATTGTATAAGGTATTTTAAGAGCCATGGCCAATTATTAGTTAAAATAACCCTTATTTTAACATTGCAATAAAGTAAATACAAACTAGACATGTTTTTGTATTAAAATATTTTTTCCATGTAGTTAACTATGCTCAATATTAATTTATTTTTTTATATGTTTCTTATGCGTGGCTTCTTTTATATATGGTGAAACAAAATTTAAATCAAGAAACATATCAAAGTTTATAAACGAATCACCCTATAACTCTTTTTACAATATCTTAGTACAACTAATAAGATTACGAACGATACAGCATATGTAGGGTATATTACTAACAATCAAAAAATCTATTAGTGCAAGATCTGGAGATCGAAGAGGTCACAAAATGGTTTAACCACCGACATTCACAGAAAACGTAATGTGCAGATGCTCCGTCTTGTTGGAACTACAATTTAAGTCCTTTATTTGGAAGAACTTTCTGCAGCAATTTAGACAAAGGGTTTTTAAGAAAATTATAATAACTTTTTCTAGTAAGGCCACCTTCAAAAAAGTAGGATCCTATAACTTTATCTGTTTATCTCCTACAATTCCTCCCCATACATTTATGGACCATTTAGTTTAAGTCCTTGTATAAATAAAATGTGGGTTAGTATCCGAATAACAACGAAAATTATGGCGGTTGACGAAATCATTTTTATGAAAAGGTGGCTCCGTCACAAAATAAAACATTATTTAGAAAATATGAATATCCATTAATTAATTCGTTAAACCACTCTTAAATATCTACTTTTATTGAAAAATCTCTCTCTAAAAGTTTTTGGTATATCTGTGTCTAGTACGGATAACATTTTTTTATTTTTATTAATTTTTGTATTCTTCATCTACTAATGTCTAATTCAACACTAAGTTTTCTAGTACTCCTACGAAAAAATTTGTTAGCACAAGGTCTATAGGTAACATTATCTGATGTGTCGAATCTTTCCTTAAGTTTTGAAAAAGCTGTTTCGCTCAAATGTCTCCATTTAGGATAGCTTGAAGCAAGTAAACTATATTTTGAACAAATTCATTATGTTTACTTGTTACTTAAACCGAACAATACAAACGAAGAATATAGCCAAACTGCTTTGATATTTAATATAAATATGTACTATTTTCATATAATCCTACTTAGTTCAAAAAAAATATCGTTTTTTACATTTTCATTATCATTAAAATCACGCTCAAATTAATTAATTCACATTTACTTTCCGAATGAAAAATGAATTAGTAAATAAGTTATCTAATTTATCCTAGTTTATACGATATTCTAATGTACTGAATTTAACAAAGGACAAAAATTTTAGTTTTGGCGTAGTTTCTTACGTTTATATTTAAGTATATTTCTAAATGATGAAAAATTCATCTTCAAAGAATCTTAATATCGAAATTGCTTTACAAGGCTTCGCTTCTTATGAAGTTATTAACCCATGCTTTTAACTTTCACTTTTAAATTTCAAAGCATTATGATTGGCACTTGGCAATTTCACATAATAAAATTCAATTATCGTTTTTTGCAAACAAAGAAATCTAATTACTTTGATATATTAATAAATTGTGTCTTCTATTATAATTCCGAAAATTCGTTCACGAAATTAATTCAGCAGGATTTAAATGACGATAGTCACCTAGATGGTAAAAAATCTTACAACTCGTATTAAACAAAACTCTTCTGCTATCCTTACAAAAAATAAAAATAAAAATAAATTGCTCAAAAAACACGCAGGAATTGGTTAAAATTCTTACAAAAATATTTAGGTATATGTGTAGTCTTTCTTCTCGGGTTTACAATTTTGGAAAAATTAAGTTAATGAAATTCTGTTCTTTAATAATTAATATGCCTAAAATTTACACGGGTAAGCACATCATTCATTTTTCAAAAAAGAAACACAAAAAGTAAAATATCCCTTCTGACTATTTTAACGAACTGTTTATTAACTTTTCTGTAAGAATAAGTAAACGAAATACATTTTTTACCTTATTAAGTTAGTATTCAGATTAAGTATAATTTTTTTTCTAAAATACCTAATGCACAGCGACAACTCCATTCAAGACCAATTTCCGAAGGCACCTAAGACACTATAAAATACATTAGGATATTTATTTATATAGCCGTAACCAAGTCTTTATATTGGATAAATATGCAGTCCGCATACTTGGTAATCTTCAGGCAAGAAGCATATTATGCATAAACGCTTTCAAGACCTCAATGTCTTAATTCCAGTTTATGGTCGCGTTTTTCACATTCAAAGTTAAAACCATTAAAATTACTGTCACAGATTCCTATTATAATATATAGGTACAGATTTACCGATAATTTAAAATTCAAAATTCAATTAGCGAAACCTTAAAGAGGAAAAAAATACGAATAATAATATATGAGAGAGCGCAATTATGTATCCCGTACCTTAACCTTACTCTCTTAAACTCTGCGCTCCTTCACACTTACATGAATAAGATCTAATATTTATATAAATGAATAATTTCCAATAAATTAATCTCCACTCACAGATCGCTTAGTGTTATATTTAGTAGAAGCCATAACTCACATAAGAATCCAATCCAAGTTATTCAAAATATGAATTGCGATTGACATGAGATTAATTTTTGAATACTAATTGATTATTATCATATAATATAATAATAAATAATAATAAAATAGTGCCTTGGCTTAAAAAAATAAAAAAGTATTTTGATTTAAGAAATCTTTCAGATTCCATTTGTCCGAGTTCGTTTGTTGATTTTGCGATGACTTATCGAAGCGCAAAAGCCCAATATGCATAGTGGTCGTAGAAAAATAATTTTCTAGTTTCTTGAACGGAATGATTCTCTAGCACCACTTGAATATTTACATTTTTTCCCGAGTGGTGTAAACGGCCGGTATATTTATAGTTATTATAAAACGAAGTTTTGCACTATACTCAAGAAAAATATAAGCTGATCTGGATAATAAGATTATATCGGATATCTTTTTAGATGGTGTTTACTATTCTAAATTTAAACAAAATTGGGAGCAGCATTTACATTTTACTGAGTAGCATAAAATTCGTATTTATTTATTTATTGTAAATTGTACAGATTGTCCCAAATTGATACGTTTTGCAGGGCATCTCAAAAACAACACTAGATAGAAAAAAATAGTTAAGATGTTAAGACTTATTTTTTGTTAAACAGTTGATCGTCAAATCAGATCTTCAATAGGTTGTTTTGTTTTCAAGAAATAGGGCAATTTTAGAAAATTATAAAAATTTACAAGGTCTTATAATTTTTTTAATAAGAAAAATATTGAAAAACATTAAACGATCTTTTGACACTTATACAAAAAAAGAATTCAATGACATATGCAGTAATATATTAGATATTAGGGGTTTCAATAGGGAAACTTAATATAAATTAGGGGTTTTTTTAATTCCATGTATATTTTGGCCTTTTTTGTTTCCATTTTTAATTTTCTTTTACCTAATATTATTATATGTTATTTGTCTAAATTTCAATAGCTGTCACTTGGTAATTACATTTTTACATCAATGATATTATTTTATAATTTAAAAAAATTTGAAAACGGAACTATCATACCCTCTAATAGAATTTTAGTTGAAAAATACTGAATCATGGCCATTTTAAATTACAAAAATAACTGTCAAACTAATAATAAAATCTTGAACAGGCAAAAAAACAAAATAACACAGTATTAATTCATTTGTAAAATGTAGCAAATATTCAAAATGTCTTACATTCTCTTCTCTTTTTCTCGTTTATCTTACACAATTAAGTATGTGCACTGGCTTTACTTTTCTAAATGCTTCATAGACACTTTGTAATAGTTCTTGCTGGTAAAAATACAGGGTGTCCGCAAAATAATGCGTATTTTTAAATGGTATGTAGAACTTGTAATTTGCAACAAAAGATTCTAATAATTTTTTTTTCTAACCTCATTAATTTAGCCAAAAATTCTCTATAAATATTTACTCAAAAATTTATACATGGCCACACCGCAAATGAGTGCAATACCCTTTTAATAAAACGAAAGAATATCTACCTGATGAATCATAAAATCCAATTAAAACGTTTGTTTATTGTTTGGTGAAGTACATGTACTTTCAATATTTCAGTGAAAAATGGCATTTTATTCATATCAAGAATATTACGACATGTTAATTAATCTAATCCGCGATGTTTTATATCACTGTCCTAAAGATTGTTGAAAACATGTAGTGTATTACCTAAAAAAAGTAGTGAGAGAAATCGTTCGGATGTATAATAAATAATAATCGCGGAGAATAATATCTTAGATATTATTGACGAAAATCCCACAGTGAGTTTAGAATCAGTGGAATGTTTGCATGCAAATGTAAATAGTTTTTTGTAAACAATTATGACATAGCTGTAGCTTGTAATTAAGGTAAGAAATTATTTAACTATAATAGCAATAACAAAAAGATTCGAAAAAATTAATGTGTGCTTTCAGGTAGATGGTTACTTCAAACATTTTTATAAAATTCCTTTTTCCACTCTTCTACATTTCTTATAATCAGGGCCTGTATTTTAATATGTCATTCCACGTATGAATTTCACCTCTTCAGAATATTTGCTAATTTAATGCTAGAACATTTTTTATTTTTAAATTTCTGATTAATAATATTAATTAATAACATTAACATTCGCAGATGGTTTTCGGTATATACTTATGATATACGATATGAAATAAAAACAGAATAATTACCATTGGAATTTAAAAATTATGTCATTTTAATGTGAAATTAAAAACAGAATGATTTGTTATTCAATTTGGCAGAAATTTAACAAGTGGATTTTAATGTGAGTTATGTGGCATGTGTTTACAAACATGATAAGTTATAAAAAGTTTTTGTTAATGTTAAAAACTGCCGGCCTGCTTAGAATTTTATAAACATGAGATAGCTGGCCGAATTATAGCGATTGCCTTTTCAGTATCTTACCTAAACGCTAAACGAAAACCCATTGTTTGAATAATTAAGTTTTTATTAAACTGAATTTTGAGTGACAAATTATAGTTAACGTTAAATACTGTTAAAATGTCGCGGAAAAATCCATCTCTATCGACTATAGAGCGGTGGATAAATGATTTTCCGGAATTAAAATTTAATGGTGTTAACGTCTTTTGTGTAATTTGTGACAAAGTAGTATCCTCTAAAATGAAGTCACAGATTTTGCAGCACGTTAAAACAGATAAACATCAACCTCAAGCATGTTCTAGTGAAAATGTAAGTGCCAGAGAATGACAGCAACGTTTTAATTTTGATTTAGTTAAAATGATGGAGACTTGCAGCATTCCATGGACTATATTAGAAAAACCCGAGTTTACACAATTTTTACAATATTGTATTAATGGAAACTACAGCAGTGTTAGTGTCCCTGCGGAGTCACATTAGACAAGTACTCTCTAGTTAAGGCATTGCACCTAATATTTGATTTCCGCCAATTTATTTTTCAAATTTCTTGAAACCATTGTTGATCGTGTGAAATCGAAATTGGAAAGTGTTTTAAATAAAAATCCTGGTTTTACAATTATCTGCAGTATTGTGGATCTTTTAAAAGGTAGAGAAGTCGATTTTGCTCGAGAAAATGTCAATGTGCCATCCTTAAAAAATTACACAAACTTTAATATGTTTCTGGTACATCTGTGGATGTAGAAAGATCGTTTTCTATATACAAATAGATTTTAAATGACAGGCACCAAAGTCTAACTTCCGAACATACCAAACAGTTGTTAATAATTTATGCCAATTCTTGTGTCATAAATTAATTGATGTAATATGACGTAAATATGACTGTGTAGTAAAACTGCAATTTTTTGAATACGCCGGCTTCAGCTGCTTTTCGAAAGATAGTATTTTGGTAGATATAAAATACTAATATTTTTTTCTTTGAAACCAGTTAATTTTAGAAAAATTTTTATTCTGAAGATTACAATAATGAATATTAAAGGAGTTATCAAAATACATAAAGAAGCTGGTCGTCGTTTAAAAGGTTCACTAAGTATATGGATATTATAAAACACTCAGTTTTACATGTGCAACAAAAAAGGAGTAATACTACTGGTAGCGGACTACCATCAAATTTCCTAACCAACAATGAATCACCTCATGCGTATATTTACTGGTACGATGTCAAGTTAGTTAGTCGCCTCAAACTAATTATTGCTTCAGAAAGTGCTGTAAATAATTCCCATGGAAACGAAATAATTTCTATTATAAATGAACTTCGTAAAGCGAACATTATATATTAATCTTTAATTAAAACTAGGTCTTTTCATCATGTGCGTGAACAAATTTGGTCGTCATTTAATAGTTCGAAGAAAGACGAGTTCATAATTTCGTACACCTAAAGTTCCATTATCCGGTATACCAGATGGAAATCTAGATGTAGAAAATGAAAAAATACACAATTTGGAAGATCCAGCGGACGACCCTGATGCCGTAAATAAAAAATATGTCGATAATTTCATTGCAGCTTTTAAAGATTGGATGAATACTACGGATGACACCACAAATGAAAATTTTAAATTATATGACGAAGAAATAAATATAATGAAGGGTGTTATAAATGATAAATATAAATAAATGATGACAAATATTAAAACAAATGATATTGAGAAAATATCACAGTTTTTTCTAAGGATCCTCTTACTCACGAAAATTAGTTTACTACAAAAAAATATATAGATGACTGTATTGTACGTGCCAAAGACTATTTGCGAAAAGATGTTGAAAAAGCATGTAATGAATTAATTACAAACCTTAGGTTACTTTTTGCAATGATCTGTTTGACGATGATTCAGAATTCATAAAGAAACTGAAGTATCTTAAAAAAGATGTAAAAAAGAAAGAAGAGCAAATTAATAATATTACAGAGAAAGTTCAATATCAATATTTCAAGTATTTTAAAAATTTAAATTAGGATAATTTCTAAAGGAAAACGTCAAGTTGTTAACGACAGTGGCGGCTTGTCCTATGGAGCCAAGGGGCCGGTGCTCTACCACTACTAAAAACTAAAAACATTTAAGAAATATAATGATTTGCTCAAATTATGGCTATATGATACATGTAGTAACTATTTATCATTATATAATTTGGTCCCGATGAAAAAATTCGCTTCGTACTATTCGTACACGCAACAAATTATGTATTATAACTATGAAATCTCCAGCCGAGCACATTCTCAATTGGCCCCCACGCGCTCGATATACCGATGGTTATTCGCGGTCACCATGATCGATATCCAGAATGCATGTTCAATGTCGAGACCGAGCCAGTCAATTGAATGGCCCGGATGGAGGCGGATTAATATTTGCACTGGCCCCACCTATGTACTAAGACACCAGCCGTCACTGTAAACGAATTACATGCGGAGGCTCGACTTTGAACGATTATTAAAGGCTTAGATGTTTATGACTTGCCGAAATGAGACGGCCATTCAAATAGAGAATTCAAATTGATTATGGTATGTATGAAAAGTGGATACTTTTGACAAAAGAGACTTTAGTTGAGATACTAATGCTTTAGATGGGCAAGGAACTCCAAACGTGTTCCAATCAAAAATGCCCACTTTCACGAGTTTTCTGAGAAATTCGCTGTATTGCAAATATGTGTTTCCTCTGAAAAAATAAATGTATCTAAAAGCTGTTGTAGTGTTAAAAGGGATGTCCGCAAACGTGTCTTTAATGCGTCCTCTTATTATATACGAGAAATCATCCTCTTTAAACTCGATATACTCAAAATACGTATGAAATAAGGCGTTTAGTTTTGAGTTATTCGGTAGAAACAGGCTTACGTCTTCTTCAATTCGTAGACCGGGAAAGGAGGCCGAATAGAATTTACCATCTATCAAAACAAATAAATTTCCGCGATCGTTTTGAAAAATATGATTAATTCTTGTAAGTCTTTTTGGCAAGTAATAGTTTAAGTTTTTATGTTCTGTATATATTTTTTCTTGAGTCATATCAATTCGGCATAAAAGTCTGATGCATAGGCCAAAAACATCACGTCGCCCTTTTTAAACTCATATAAATTCTTTGACTCGAAGATAGAAGTGTAGATTCACCGGTTGTAAATTGACATTGAGAAGGGTGAATAAATTAGCACAAAGTTAAGACCTGTAGTGTATATTCCTGTTACACCAGCTGTTGTTTGTAAAATGTGATTCATCATCATAGTATGTTTTGGTAGATATTCTAATCTGCTAATTTTTTTCTCAACAACCACCTTGAAAATCTTACTCTCAGTCCAAAGTCTCTTTTATCAAGATGAACTTGTCGCACCCTAAAACACTTGAATTTATTTTTCTTCAATATACTCCTTTGTTAAACCCAAACTGACAAATCCTAAAAACAATAGTAAAACAAATAATTAGAAGTAAAACTTTATAAACGTTATTACTACAAATTAAATTTACCTAAAATGTTAGCTTCTTGTATGGAATTTTCTGTATTGTCAATTTTGTGCTTCGAATAGTCACCGCAAAATTTTTAGTAGATTGACGTTGAATGAAAACTTTGTCGCGCTAAAGCGGCAAAATTTTTCGAAATTTTGCCTAATTTTATTGACTCATTCAACTGTACAACATATATAAACCCTAGTAATATACATTATGTACTTAAAGTATGGAATAAATTAATTATAAGCTAAATAAACAATTTTGATGAAAAATCCTGAGATACATCGATTTTTGATTTTAATTCACTGTATTTTTACACAAAGATAAAAAACATTGTATAAAAGTATTGTATAATAATTTTATTTGTGAAAATAAATTGTTTTTCAAAATTTAACAAACTACATATCGTTGTTTAGAGAATTCAACGAACTTTCAAATGATCTGCGACTTGACCCCCTATTTTCTATTTAAATTCTAGGGGTTGTTCACCCCACTGGTCTACGGTTAAAGTAACGATGATGCGAGTAGCGTAAAAATATGTCACCCCGGAATTAAAATCGACTGTAAAATTTTTTTTCGGCCACCCTGTATATCAACCATAATAAAATCAACCTTAATTACTAAGAAGTAATTTTTATACAATGAACATAAAAAGCCGTAAATTAATACCTATATTATAGAGGTTTAGTTAAGATGGACTAAACATAGTAACAATTGACTTTTGACATAAATCGAATATAGGATTTTTAATACAAATACCGTTGCACGTCAGGAGTGACGTACCTCTTTCGTCATAGTACTGCCAACTAATTAAAATTTCCCTAACTAAGATAAATCATACGAAACATCACGAAAATTCACGAGGACTCATGAACGTAGTCACAGTACTAAAAAACCGAAAAAGTAATCGTAACTATTTTGATAATTTTAGAATTATTTCAATTATATTGGCTTATATACGTCTTATTCTTTATAATATAAAGTTTATAAATCATTATTATATGTTTAGTACTCAAAAAACCATAATTTACATTAAATAATTTTGAAATTTTCTACGCCCATGAGACTCGTATTTATGATGAAGAAATGACATTGTAGCGATTGGCATGCCGTGATGCGACGTTGTCGAGTATTTAGATTGAAATATTTCAACGATTTCTGACGTCCGGCCGTCAACCAGTTGTGTGTTTTCATCTTTTTTATGTCTCTATTTTATTTATTTAATAAAAATATAGTACAAATAAACAACATAATATAACAGATTATTGAATATTAAAAGTAGATAATACAGCAAGAAGAAGAAGAATATCACAGTTGTAGATTGCTAATGAATCAACTGAGAAAAACATTTTTCAAATGTACTTTAAAACTGGCAGGATGAAGTGTCTTGAGTGTGAGGATCATATATTGTTCATATACGCTTCAATAAATTAATTTTTCATAATAATAAAGCTAAACAACATAACCTAACCTTACATTTTTGAAACTTCCTACATTCCTCGACAATTTAGACAAGCCGACAACACTGCAGGGTCGTGATCTCATAATTGATATATGACGTGCAACGGGATTTGTATTAAAAATCCTATATTCATAATTTAATGAAATATACCTGTTTCTTAAAATAATGTGGTCCTAAAAAAATCTTGTGTGCAATTCTAGCGGAAAGTACTTTATCGCTTCCAATAGATTGCAGGGCTCTACGAGTAGTCGCACGATGGCTTGCAGTTTCAAAGCGACAAAATATCACGTTGAAGAAAAAGTTTACAAGTTTTAAAAAACATCTCTTTTCTTTCAGGTTTTTATCTACAAACTGTTTGACTGGCCTAAAAAATGGAACATTTGCAAATTTAACCGCCCTGGAATCCTTGTAAGTTCATTATCAGTTTATTGTTATACTCTAATAACATTAGTTTGTTTCAGAACCTTAAACAACAATTTCATAAGGACCATTGAGACAGGCGTTTTTGGAGATGTACCAAATTTGCAATCTCTGTAAGTGTATTAAAAACTTCACATAAATTTTTAATGTTTATACCTGCGTCGATTGAGATCTTTATACAGATTTACCGGAAATATATATAGGGCCATACACGAGTCAATACAAATGATAGAGAAAGCGTTATGAAAAAGAGAGAACATATTACTAATATTATTGCACGCTCTCTTGGTTATTTAGTCGTATATTATGATTCGTATTCTTTTACTTCTTAAGTTGTCGCCAAACCTGTACATTCGCATTACAACCATGAGTTATCCTGCCTCTTTCAGCTCGACCTTCACATATTTATTATGAATATTGTCTATTGTTAGATTATCTTATCCTGCTAAGTCTTATAATTAGACTTCACAATCTAATAATAATAATAATAATAATAATAATATAATTTTTATTCACCACAAAAGTACAAAAAGACAAAAGAAATACAAAAATTAAAAAATTCTTGATATAAAGTGGATAAAATCAAGAAAGGCGATAAGTGCTAGAGCACTTGTTTCGTTAAATATACTGTTCATTATATAATTCAAAAATAGATATTTTTCATTATTATTTAATACAATGATATAAAACAAGAAAATTTATTATTGGTTGATTTTTATCAGTATACTTAGTTGATCAATTGGAGAAGCTGCGGTGATATCACAACTAAAAGATAAAAAGCCGGCTTTGTCAATATTCATTGTTAATAAACGGTGGTCAAACCAATTCTTCAAAAGGCATATACTCGTCTCAGCCTTTGCTTTTAGGTCAGTCCTTGTGACTACCTCCAGAAATATCATCGGCGTGTCCAATGATTTTACTACAGTTTAAATAGATCGTTTATATAGAGGTGATAGGATCGGTCCCACGACCGTCTCTTGTGGAACCCCACAAGTTATGTTTTTAGGTTGACTGTGGTCATTGTCTACTTAAACGATTTACTTTGTTTTCTAAGTTGCTTTTTATTAGTTTATGCGCGTTGCTTCTTATACCACTATACTCCAGAGTTTATAGTAATAGGCTATGGTCAACAGTATTAAATGCTTTACTCAGATATATAAAGAGGCAGAGAGAGAGAGGCAAGGATGTCCCTTTTCTAAGGATTTATGGATGTTCCCAGTTAGCTGTAAAATTGCATCTTCCGTACAACCTGTCTCTTTGAATCCAAATTGTTAATTGGAAAGAAGTTTATATTTTTTAATAAAACTATTCAATCTATTTTTAATTCCTTTTTCAAGTAGTTTTGAAATATGTGCTATTAAAGATATAGGTCGATAGTTACTAATTAGGGTTTTGTCACCACTTTTAAAAATAGGACTGACTATAGCTTCCTTAAATGACTTAGGCCACACTCCAACGTCTATACAAGAATTTAGTATATATTCTAAGGGACCTACAATTTATTATGCTATCGATTTTAACACTTCTGGTCTGATACCATCTACTCCAGGAGATTTCTTAGTTTTAAGTTTATTTTTTAATTCGTTAGATTATTTAATTGGGCACATTTTGAGAGGTATTTTTTTATTTTCTTTGCCATCTTCTTAAGACATGTTGAGAGCAGGGGACGCTCCTATCAAATCATGTAAGTTTTTTTGTAAATAAATATTTTTTGATGGAGAAAATACACAAATTGCAGTTAACTCTTGAAACTGCGTTATAAAGTTCAACCGTTCTCTGTGCTCACCAGAAAAAATTGGTATTTCATTACAAAATGATTTATTCTTGTTACATCTTTTGCAACTACTTTCGCTTCAAAACTTTTGAAAGTTTCTTCTTCTTGATTTTCTAAATTGTTTAGCCATTCTGGGACAAAAGATGATTTGTAAGTCATAGTTTTAAAATTTTCTTCATTTTTTTATTTAGTGTATCTATATACTAGATACTATTTCTTCAATTTCTTCTTGGTCTAAAGCGATTTCTTTCTCGATTACTTGTTTTTAAATATCTGCTAATTATTTTTTTTTAATCTAATTGCTTACATCTATGTAATTAACGCGTTTAATTCTTTGTGAACGTGAAGATTTCCTACTTTTTAACATTTTATTATATTCCCTATTTTCAGAATCCTGATAGTTCAGTCATTATTTTATCTTAGAGTTTTTTGCTACATTCTCCTTATGAAATATTTTGTATTTTATGTCTAATATAATATGCCACCAGCTTTTTTTCCAAGTTTATGCAAGATGAATTAACAGTAACAAAACTAAAGCTAGTTTCACAAAATTAATAACGCAAGGTATGGCTAACTTTATCGATATTGTACATAAATAACTAAAACAGCTGTTCTCAACACAGGAGCGTTATCAGGTTGTTTACCGAATCATCTCGAACGTTTGTTTTTTATATTATAGGTGAAAATATCTGAAAATAGTATTTTTGTAATTCTGATAGCCATACAAAAGGTTTTAAAAAAAATTGAATGGGGCTGTTCTAAGAGAGTTCGTCAAAATTTATAAAAATACGTGACACAAAAAATGTCTAAATACAAAAATTTTCTTAATCAAATCACAAAATCTATGTACGTTTTAATATTTGCAGTATTGTAATAATACCATCTGCATAGCATTACTACCTACCTACCTACCTATTAGGATTTAGAATCATCTAATCTAACGATTTTATACGGTTTTTGCCCTAAAACGAAACATGGTTTTGGCCGTTAGCTGTTAGGCCGGTTACGCAACTAAAAAATATCTGCCATAAGTAATAAGCAACATATATAAGCGGTTTCCAGTATACAGAATCATATGACTTACCACGGAACAAAGCACAAGCTATAAAATACTAAAAATAAGTCATAAAAATTTCGTAACATTGATATTTTATTGCTTATATCTTATAACTGACCAATCAAAAATCACCCTGAGATCGCGAGCGGTGATTTGTTTTCTAGTTATGTTGATAGGTTAGGTTATGACATAGGCTATCTCTGTTTCTGTAGCGTGGGAGCCCTACAGCACTTAGACCACATTTGGCACATTGTGCATTCTCCTCTTGTTTGAGACTTCCTCTAGTTCGAGACTTCCTCTAGTTCGAGACTTCCTCTAGTTCGTCAACCAACCTACTGATTTTATGTAGGTGATAACGTCGCCTAGAGGTGTCTCCTTTATGTGGGACAATGTTAGTCAGTACTCGTTGAACACAGAGTATCTTGACGGTAAGAATGCTGGACAGTCGCAGAGGATGTGTTCTATTATCTCATCTTCATGTTCGCACCCTCTACATAGAGGCGTGTCGGATAGCCTCATTCTATGGAGGTGCTTCCGAAGATGACAATGGCCAGTCAGAATGCCTACAGCTAGGCGAAAATTCTGTCTGGTCATTACAGTCCACCCCGATATTTAGCAATATTCATTAGATTTTAAGAAAATGCTGAAACAAGTTGATTTTTGTTCTAAGGGGGACACATTTTTATGATACAGACAACTACCATTTGTCAACCCCCTCCCTTCCACTTCCCCATCCCCTTAATTTTAAATAGGGAATATACCATGTGTGGCACGTGATTAGAAAGGTATTTACATGGAGTATTCAGGCATATGATCATTCATGATTTTTTATCGATATTTACAACGTTTATGAAAAAAAAGTCTTATATAATTTAAAGTGCAACACCTCTTAAAAATGAAATGCAACGCCTATGTTTTGCTAATGTTTTAATTGTTTCTATCACATCAAAAGTAAATTAAAACAAATTTTGCAAAAAATTATTTTTTTATATCCATTGCATAAACATTTATTTTATTTATTTTTTTATTAATTAAGGTATAAGATTGTTGATGGTGTAAAGATTATATATTCAGTCGTAATCAGGGCATGCGGTTTAAAATATGTATTTGCTCAAATCCAGTGCTCTCATTGGCTTACGTGATAATGTAATGTCCTTCTTTCATGAGTTTGAAAAATTCTTAGGGAATGGCTTTCATTGAGTATTGACTCTTCGAATATTACTGTTTTTGTGGCTTTCTTGTTATTACTGAAGTTTCGCCTTTTGACAATTTTAAGAATATAATCTGCATTTCAAACTTCACCGGGTTATAATTCCTGATGAAAAGAATGTTTCTCAAAGGAAAATCCCGAAAAACCTCTGACTTTTTGTTTGGTTTTCTCCCGTGCATCAATATTTGTTTATGAATTACAATCTTAAAACTAATAAGTTTGATTTCTGTTCGAGTGGTCAATTTCTGCTAAAAAATCTTGTTTTCCACTAAAATTCGCAGCATTTTTTTATCGCTTTTGAAGTCAAGTTTTAAAATATCCTTTATATATTTATAACACACATTTGTGCATTTAAAAATAAATCTAAGTACTTTATTAAGATATTCTAAACTTCTTAAAAAGTAAGAATAGTAGAACTTCTAAAATTTTTGCTGTTTTTTTAAAAGGGCGCCTCGGTTACACATTTTTACCTGTCTGCAGTACAAATATGAAAGAATATAATACATGTATTTGTATCTTTAGTAGTAAGTGAAAAAATGTCGCGTCACAAAGAGCAATATCGAGAGATTTGTAGCGCCTAAATAGTTTCGATACTACTTCCAGGACTATATATTTAATATTTTCCTTTTTTATGTGTCTTATAATCACAGACACTAATATTGCACCAAAAACTAAACATTCAAGTACCTCGTTCTTTGCCTAATTTTTGGGGTCATAAAATTGTTAATAGAAGCATTATGATATCTTACGGAGCAGTTATCAAATTTAGTAGAACTTATTAATTCTCTACGAAGCTGTTACGGAACGGTTATATTTGAATCAGGGCAATACGTGTAAGGGCTTCACAATTTACTCCCCATTATATGTCAATTTATTAGGCAATATGAGAATTAATGAAATTATTTTACTTTAGGAAACTTCATGGGAACCAGTTCAGAGAATTGGATAAGAGAATTTTAAAAGCATCTCAGAAACTTGAAGCAATGTAAGTAATTTTATTGAATTTATTTTTCAGTATCTAGTTTTAAGGCAATTACATAAATATATATATATATATATATATAAGACCACTAGTTCATGTATCTACTAGAACTCATGGATTTTCTGTACCAATCTATTATTAGTGTGTTATCAGATTTTCGTATAAAATTAGTATCTAAAAGGAGTACAGAATGTTGATTATATTCTCTTTCTAAAATAAATAGGATGTAATTATAGATAAAAAATATTTCGTATATTATTTATTATTTATTATATATATATTATTTATTATTTAATTGCTGCAATATATGAAATATTTTTTTCTCTAATTACATCCAATTTACTTTAGAAACAGAAGATGATAATAGTAATCTTACTAAATGGCTTTTTTTAGAAATGACTTTTATATATCAAGAATTATATTCTATTAATAAAAGATCTGATATTGGACACCTTAGTGAAATTTATAGTTATTTATTATCTTTCAATCAATTTCAAAATAATAATGTTTATAATTTAAGTGTTCAAACTATTATCAAATTTCCAATATATTAATAAAAGAAGAATTATTTTTAATAAAAGAAGAAGTATATTTTCAATATTTTCTTTACTACTTGTTACTACAGTTATTGTAATTACTTTTAGAATAATAATGTATGAGTTTCAGAGAGAGTTCGAAAATCCTTCCGGTAGAGATGTCGTAGCTGTTTGGAAATGAGAGGAGAGCATTTTGAGCATTTTATCTAACTGTCTTTCTTTTGATTTTGTGTATAAGTTTCTATCGATTGTTTGTAAATAATAAAAAGGATGGGTAAACGCAAAATGCTTCAAAAATTAGTAACTTTATATCTCCAAAATCGTCAATTTGCGGACCTATGTTTATTAAGACTTTTTGACTTACCTTGGTCCAGACTATACCCTCTTCAAATACTCAAACTTTTTTTTAACAACCGGTATATGGATAGGACTTTCAGAAATTTAAAAAGCCGCTTAACAGAACATCTTAAAGCTCTGAACACCAACTCTACATCATTTTCTCATTTCGCAAACCATTTAATAGATTCTGGACATGATTTTGATCCTAAAACATGTTTAAGTATACTTCACACCGTACTAATAATAAATTTCTCTTGAACAATTTAGAAAACTTATAAATTTGCAGACTCGTTAAAAATAATAAAGGCAACTGCTTAAGAGCACAATAACATTTTGAAGCAACACCTACGTTCTTTAGTTTAATTTAGTTTTCAATTTAAGAATATTATTGTACCTATTTACATAATCACTCAATAGTTTGTTACAAGCTCCACCAATATATCTTTTTTAATATAAGGTGTGTACATAAAATATGGAATAAATTCATTTTCAGCTAAACAAACAATTTTGAGGACAAATCCTGAGACATGTCGGTTTTCGATTTTAATTTATTGTATTTCTACATAACAATGAAATATAATGGGTAAACAATTTGTGAGTAACGATGTCATCGACAGTTTTTTTCAATGGCATATCTTTCACTTTCAAGACGATTCCAAAAATATATCATTCTTGTGTTTGGTAATTAATAGTTTTGAAGATACAATAATTTTAAAATCTGTATTTTTCAAATCCTCCATTAAATTAAAATAACAAAATAATACAACAGTAACAATAAATTGCCACACAATAAGTTACAGTAAATGTTCAAATTGTCTTCCTTCTTGTGCTTGACAGTGTCCTAAGCGATCAATAAATTCCTGCAGAACTTTATTAATGGTTTCCCGCGAATTGTTAAGTATTCCTTGCCTTATTCAAGCTTTTAAATCATTTATGTCGTCGGGTTTACATTTTTTTAGATGACCCCACAAAAAGAAATCTAATGGCGGTGACCTTGGTGTCCACTCAATAGGTCCTCGTCTACCGATCCACTTATTGGGGAAAATTTCGTCAAGATATGTTCGAACGGCAGCTGCACCATTTGGCGGCGCCCCATCTTATTGATACCACAGATTTTCATCGATATTTCCGGGAATGTTTGCACTAGGGAATAAATTCATTAAAGTTGGAATCAAAAAGTTCATTAAAAATTACAGATAAGTTGGTCCGTTTACAGTTCCATCAAAAAAATAGGGTCCAATGATTTTATTTCGAACAATTCCTACCTAAAACATTAATTTTCTGTCAAAATTTTGCTAAATTCCATTCAAGGATCCGGGTCATTATCTGATAGTTCTTGTACAAGGTGCACCTTAAAGGGTAACCACTTTTCATGTTTTACTTCTTTATGAATAGAAGTAAAAGGAACATCATGTTCTCGACTAACTTGCCGAACGCTGTTGTGTGGATTTTCTTCCATAGCCAATAAAACTTTTAATTTTAGTATCCTCGGCAAGTGCTGGACGGCCTGATTTTTTTTCAGTTTTGCTCACTGTTGAATGACTTATAGGTTGTTCTGGATATTTATTATTAAACATAGCACTTACCTCTTGTTGAGTTCGCCTATATATATATATATATATATATATAATTATATCAACAGCGACGTTCATTTAAAAAATTTAAAAAAATTACATCCTGGATAACATTAATGATACTTGTCCTTCCCAGCAGTAAAATAGTCAATAAGTTCTTAAAAAAATTATCATGTCTGTGAGTTTAAAGCATTTTTGAAATAATTTGGAATATTGGTATAAAAAAGCTAACCTTTTACAAAATGAAAAAAATGTCAATATCACTTTAGTCAACATAACCTATGAATACACAAAGAGCAACACTGGAATTTTTCCTTATTCTTAAATTTTTGAGAACAGTTCAAGAAACTGCCAATAGTATTTAGTCTAGGGACAGGTAGAGACTTTGTCATCACATCTCTCACATGATGAGTTGTTCTAACATGAGTAACTAGAAATTCACCTTTCAATACTTTTTCTCTTACAAAAAAGTATTTTATCTTATGTGTTTTTTATGTCACTGATGAAATTCAAGGTTCTGAGCCATTCTAACAGTATCCAGATTATCAATCAAATACTTACTTTGACTGCATCATTGGTACCTACTAGTTCTGCTTGTGTGATGGATGTGACAGTCGTTCCTAATCTCTGGCTTAGACATGAAATGACTCCACGTGCATTGGTAATCACTAATCCTAAAGTTGACCTTCCAAGTAGAAAAAAATATTGTGTGCATTTCGAATTAGTCCAGTAAATAAAGGCCGGGAGACCTTGGAACCTGGACATCAGGTCGAGTGCAAATTTTTTTTTTCTCAACTTGTAGGTAAATATGGGTGAAGGGGGCCGGAAAATGGCCAGAAACCCCGAAAATCCGATATCTCGAAAACGGTTAAATTTTTGACAAAAATGATAAGAACCGTTTTTGTAGATAATCGACTGCTCTCCATTTCTAGCCAACCCCCACTTCTGTAAGTGTCATATTTCTGGAGATATCGGCCAAAAACCGGTATTTTCGGGATCATTGGCCATTTTCCATGCCCCTCCCCTCACTTCTCGGTGGACATATTTTCAGGGAATAATCTACCCATGAACACCTACAAATTAAAAAAAAAAAATTCTGCACGCGACCTGATGTCATGGTTGATACCTTCGTTTATTGGACTAAATGTAAAGTACTTTGTCTCTTTGGGACAATCTGTCGATCTCGCTCCTTAATGCACAAATAGCTATTGTGTCACTATTGGCCTTACCAAAGAGATAACTTTTTTATGTTTCATGACTACATATTCCGTAACTGTACTTGTCAACGCAACTGGTTTTTATTTTCATTATTTTTCACATAGTCCTGTCAACGTCAGAACTTTTTATTTGCTTTGAGTAGTCTTCTTGTCTTATTTTGTTTGAATTCATGAATAAAATCCCTACGGAGGTCTCATATAAATTTATTTCCTTCCATGTAATATCTCGTTGATCGAGAGCATCTGAGTGGCTTTCTACTGGTGGAATATTCTGAATAAATTTTCGATTATTCGTTTCGATTTCAATATGAAAATAAGCATGCCGGCTATGTTTGCCTGTAAGCATTTCCATAACGCTGAGATTATCATTTCTTTTTCCAAGGGCTGTGATAACTGTGTCATCGGTGCTTAGTGTTCTTGAAAAACTGTTTCTCGGATCTTCTGATCTTTCTTATTAATTTATAATTCGTAAATAATTGCTTACGAGATTCTTGAGTTATTTTTTGGGAATACTTTAATTTTCATTTTTTATACTAGGTTCTTTTAGCTTGTGTGGTTCGGCTTTAGTTTTTTTGTCATTTTTGATTGCTTCTGATATGTTTGACCACTGTTTCTTGAACAGTTAGCGATTTTTCGTTTCCGTTTGGTTGTTTGTGCTTTTATTTTTCTTCCATCTCCGTAGCACTATCATTTTCAGCACTGCAAGAGGGCTCTATTAGTACAATCAAGTTTTGCTGACATACTTTCAGCCTCACTATTACTATGAACCTCATCTGTGTTTTTATACCTGGGACCGTTTACACTGCTGTCACTGTCTAGATTCTCATTTGATGAATCTAATTCACTTCCACTTGATGAATTCGAGAAGCTGGATAACTTACTTAATGATGATTACTTAATGATTTTGCCACAAATCCATCCATAATTACTATTGTTAAGCCCGATTGACAGAAGCACAGTTGCCTCAGTTTCATATGAGACCTCCAGCATTTCCAAGTATTTAATTCTCGGCCACTATTGATGATGTTAATTCTGTAGTAGTCAGCAATTCTATCGGTGCAAATGAAACTGCGACAGTTATTGTCTTCGTAGTTTCTAAACATTTACGTCTTGAAGCATCACGGCGAACCCATAAAATATTTTCTCGAGACTGGTTGTCTAAAATGAAATTAAAAATTATTACAATAATTAACAATAGTTTTAGATAAAATTCAAAGTGGTGACCATTTTTATAATTATTAGTGGGTCAGAATAATTCTGCTATTGTTTTTTCTGAAATGTAGATACATCTCTAAATTATTTTTTTTATTATTATATATAATTTACAATCTGCTTCTGAGAAGCTATAAGTAAATAGGTTTAATGAATAACATCTGAGGGAGAAGTTGTCCAACGACAACGCTCCGACTTAAATTATATAATATGATTTAAATTGATTGTTTGACTTATTCAGGTTCATTGATCAGTTGGCCATCGTCTTTTTAGTCTTCTGTCATTGTTTATAGGAACGTTTAATTGTCTGACTTGTTCACTTGGGTGATCTTCTAAGCGTTGGAGATAAGAGTTGGTTAGTCTAGTTATTTCCTCGTGCACATAGGGTAAACCTGAGTCTTCATGAAGAGTTTTATTACTTACATACCATGGGGCGTTATATACCATTCGTAATATTTTCGACTGGAGACGTTGGATTATTTGTGTGTTGGAAGGCTTGGCACCGCCCCAGAGCTGAATCCCGTAAGTCCAGATTGGCTTTATAATACATTTGTACAGTAGAAGCTTGTTATTGGGTGAGAGCTGTGATTTTCGTCCAATGAGCCAGTTCATCTGCCGAAGTTTTAGGTTTATTTGCAATTTTTTCGCCAATATGTATCTCCATGTCAATCTCTGATCAAGGGTTAGACCAAGATATTTGATTTATTGCTTTACTGACAACTGTACGTTGTTTATTGTGACTCTGGGGCAATTAACATTCCTATTAGTGAACGTTATTTGGGCTGATTTCGTTTGATTTACTTTTACTCTCCAGCGATTGATCCAGTCTTGGAGTTCATTGAGGTGGTTTTGGGGATTTTGAACTGCTATTTGGGGGTTTTCGTTTGTTGCTACGATGGCAGTATCATCCGCGAACGTCGCAGTTTCGGTATTATTTGTTGTGGGAATGTCGGCAGTAAAAATTAAATATAGGAAGGGTCCCAGCACGCTACCTTGGGGCACTCCAGATTTGATTTGGTGGAATTCTAATGTAGTTGTGTTAAATTTGGCTTGGAAGTAGCGATCTGTAAGGTAGGTTTTAAGAATTAGGTAATGGGGTGTAGGAAGGTGAAGTTTAAGTTTGTAAAGGAGGACATCATGCCAAACTCTATCGAAAGCTTGTTCAATGTCTAGGAAAGCAGCAGTACATACTTTCTTTTCTTCTAAACCTCTAAGTATCTCGTTTACTATTCTGTGGCTTTGCTGAACAGTTGAATGTTGCTCCCGAAAACCAAATTGGTGAGTTGGTATTATTTCGTCTATATTAGCATCTATTGTGATTCTTTTAAGTAGAAGTCTTTCAAATATTTTTGACATGATTGGTAGCAGACTGATTGGTCGATATGAAGAGATGTTATTAGGAGGTTTACCAGGTTTCCGAATCGGTATTATTTGGGCGAATCTCCAGCTCATTGGGAAATACGTCAGCCTTAGCATACTGTTGTAAATCATCGTTTGCAGCACAAGACCTTTCCTGGGCAATTCTTTAAGCATTTTTCCAGTGATTAAGTCGAACCCTGGTGCCTTGTGGCTATTGCAATAGGATATTTCCTGTTTCACTTCTGTTGGCGATATATGCTTGATGGGTAGTGTCATTGGACATGGGCTATCTAGGAATGTTTTTACGTATTCGTTGTCGTCGTCGTCGTCGTTATTTGGTTCTGGTATACTGAATATTTTAGAAAGGTGTTCTCCAAAAATTTTGGGTATTAAGTTTTATTGTGTCATTTGGTAGTGCTTTACATTGGTATGTTTCTTCTTCTGTCACTTGCGATATATTATTTACCATTTTTTTGAAGTCAACTACTCCGTATATAAATATCGGTAGTGGCTTAGGCACTGCTTGCGTTTTGTCGTTTTGTATATTTTCGATGTTTGTTGACTTTGTTAGAGGTTCAAATCTATTGGAGTAGTTATTTGATTTGTTTTTGTACTTATATTTTCATTTCGAAATTGATCTTTTTCTTTTTTTCATTATCTGCCAATCGTGTATATCGTCTTGGGTTTCACTATCACTCCATTCTGCTTCCATTTGTTGACTTCCGTTTGTGTGGGGTTCTGGCATGATGACTGGAGAGTTGGGAAGGGGTGGAAAATACTCATTATATTGTTGTGTGCTATTAGGAATTTGGATATTTGGAGGAGGATATTGGTTTATGGGTTGCTGGTAAAAGATTGGCATTGGAATTTGATGTGGGTACATTGAAAGTTGAGGATTTTGACAGAATTGGTGTTCATCGGGGTATTTGGATTTAACTGAAAATTCATTTCGAATTTTTAATTTGTAGGACGACGGAGCACGCCACTAGACTTTTAAATTTTTTGCTGTCTGTTTAATTATCTTTTATCACTTATCACTAAAGTATATTCACAAGGCTTGGCATTGCGGCCGTTTTTTTTTTAAAGCACACTTACTTTCGCAGGAATGAATCGATTTATCTCTTTCGCTGAGCCGGTTTTCGATACTTTTTAGTATAAAAATTAGCGGAGCGAAAAATATTGACGTCTATATTTTGACAAGTCAATGACAAATTTCTACATTTCTAAATAGCGCAACTTGTTTTGTAATACTTCCACTTTTTTTATATTTAGTGATTATGTTGAAAAATAGTTCTCTATTATTTAATAACAGTGTCGAAAAACACTTCTCTATTATTTAATAAGGGTGTCGAAAAACACTTGAAATTTTATTCAGAGTTAAAAAACACTTTAAATAGTAATAAAATTAATAAGCGATGCTCCAACTGAATCTTCTCACAGTTCGCTGGTTAACTCTCAACTACAGAATGTGTTCAGCGTATTTGAATAATTTCGTAATTTGAATCAGCCATTGTTACTGTTTTACCTGCTCGATCTGCTATGAATATTGGTAATAAAAATGAGTAATATAATAAATAATATGAAAATGAATTTGTTTATAGACTAAATAATCATTTTTCATTTATAAAATTAGGTTATAAACAAGAAAAAATACCTGTTCGTATTTTTAATATATGTTTTGGTACATATTTTTTCTATTCAGGAACAATGTCAAAAATTATTAAATTAAGGCATGTCTTGTCAAAGATATTCCGCCACACTCTAACGCTTAAAAAACCTGTAGTTTATAAAACAGTTTTGAGGAACTGATTATCTAGAAGTACTCAGAAAATTGGTACATCTGAGAATGAGACGGCGGGGAGGAATTATTATAAGGATAAATATTGTAAAGTTGTAAGTACCTTAAATAATTTAAATGCAGTGTTGGGTGATTGTACTAGTTCTAATACAAATACTAAAGCTCATAATTCAGCATTTAATAAGGATATAAAATTCTTATTTCATAGTTCCGTGACATTTTCATAGCAGTAGTAGATTCGAATCCGAATTGGGTGAAAACTCAAAAAATTTAATATTAAAAAAAGACGCTAAATACGGTCCTACTGATGTAATTCAGTCTTCAGATAATTATTCTACCAATTATACTGAGTCTTTCAAATTACGGAAGGAAATATACGAAAATAAAAAAGTCATTGATTCAAGTCATTTATATAGTTTTCTAGGTTTTTAGTTGAGAAAATACTTCAACCAAATTAAAAAGGATCTTTGGGCTCTGAAGACAATAGATGTACCTATGGAAAATTAGGAAAATGAACATTACTCTGCTGATAAGAAGATTATTTTTTTTTTATTCCTATAGTTTCCTGAAACGCTTCTAGAAGATATTTTGGTGGATATAATTCAATATTGAAAGCTTCAAAAATAAGATGTACGCAGGTTCAAAAAAGGATTCTTATATTCAATTTTATTGAATGTCAAGAAGGAATAGTCTCAATAAATGTGAAAGAAAAAATTTTGGAGCTAATGAAAAAACCTACGAAAAATATAACTAATATTGAATTGAGTAAATTTTCAACAGAACTAAATTTGAGGTACATCAAAAAAGTAATGTTGCTAAAATAATCTCTCAAGTAAAACACTAAATAAAAATAAATAATAGTACTGAATATTCGACAGGATTGAAAAATATACAAGTGGAATCATAAATAACACATTACAGAATAAAAAGGATATTGTACGGTAATTAGTTGAAATATAATCATTAATGGTGAACAAAATGTCTTACTCAAGAGTTGTACAATCAAAGAATAAAACTCATGAACTTTTAGCAAGACAGAAAGTGAGTTAAACCAGAAAATCGATCCAAAAAACTGGCTATTGCTATAAAAAACTATAAAAAGAAACTAGAGCGGAGCCGCTATAATTAGTTATGACAATAAGTAAACGAATTATAGAGTTAATGAAAACATTGAAAATGAGCTTTATAATTACAAAGTAGAAAAGGGATTATTCAAAAATCCCAAAATCATAATCGGAGTAGAAGAAGAGTATATGAATAATCCTGATCAACTCATTTTCTCTCTCTAAAATAGCAAAATGAGTTAAATTCAGATGAGTTCTAGATTGTTAAAAAATATAGGCGGTCGAAAGCAGAACTTACTGTAAAAAATGTTGATTTAAAATTGTTATGGGGTACAACAGTGCCCCCCGTTGGAGGCAGATCTTTAATTCTAATGTAATATGACTTGTTTTTATACTCAGATTATGCTATAATATTGCTTTTATTTCTATGAGGTTGGCTTGCGTCGAGCGGAAACGCATAGGTTCTTAGATACTAGAATTTTCAGCAATTTGGTATACAGGTGACTTACTTAATTTAACTATACGGTTTACACTAACACGGCACTATCACGTTTATGTTACGTGAGACGAGTAAAAGACCAAATGTTGGTTTTTTCCTATTTATTGAGAAAGATTTTACAAATTAACTAAAACTGCAATCAATGACAAAACGAAACAATTTCACGTATCTATAACCCTTTTACATTACACAAAGAATCTTACTAAATTGAGTGACTGAATTTACCAGTGGGAGTATTATACGCAACGCGACTTATCCGAAATCAATTGAATTTACTACAAAAAGTGATTACTTACTCTTGAGCAAAACGAGACCAAAAACTAGCAAAAATCTTGAAGTTAATCATACGAAGCGCAGAATTCAAGTGACGATATTTCTCAATTTTGTTAACTGCCCGAACCCATCTTTAGCACGAATATTGTCCTTAAGGGTCAATTCTTATCCCATATTCATAATTGCCTCGACTTAATAACTTAAATTTATCCTACCCTTGAATTTAACTCAGCCCAATTCCTTTTCGACCAATCCGAACGTTTCTTGGCTATTTTTCGGGAATCAACCTCCTTCCGACCATGTGGTTATTTTCTGACCGTTCGGAACCCCACTGATAAAGGTGGCCAACAATTACATTATTAGATTATATATCATTTCACTATTAAATTATTAATTGAATTATTAGTTTTTTTAAAATCTATTTAACCGCTCCCTTAATTATACAAGTAATTCTTATTTAAATAAATCTACTAACAATATATTTTCTCCTAACTTAACATGCGCGGCAAATTATTATTCTTTCCGTGACAAATTTATGGCATGCAGTATAGACTGTAAAATGGTTTTTTCCCAAGAATAATTACTTTAACTTGACCTGGATTGTACCCGAAATGATCATAAACAAAACAGATGACCCTCGGTATTTTCGTGTTTATTGCAATTCAAAAAGATGTATCTGTTAAAAACTATAAATTTTTATGTCGCTTTAAGAGCTAAACTGACAAATCTTTCAAAAACCGAAACATATGCTCGCCACTCCGAACAATCCTAAATTCCTAATTTCACAACAAATATACCGAGTGTCTCTGTTACAGCGGGAAGATTGAATATAAGATACAGAAGATATATAGTTCTATAGTTTTTCTAAGTAATAATTTGCTGTAAGTGTGGAAGATATGGGCAAGTTTCTTCTAAATGTGAAACTCATAAAATACGTGAATGCAGCTCTCAATCTTTGAAATCCTAAACGAGGACCACCATCAGAGCACTTTTGTACAGAAAATAATAATAAAACTGTAGATTTTGATGGTTTTTTACTGGCAAACTTTTATTATCGTAAGGAGAACATTGGGGGTAGAATTGACTTTTTTATGAAGAATATAACAAAATTTAATACGACTAGTCCTAGTATTATTCGGATTGAGAAATACTTTGAATATTATTGCTCCAACATCTATTGAAAAGGATTTAGTTTTATAGAGAAATTGTGCGTTATTTCGTGCCGCTATTCTTGTCGATCTGGTAACTATACGGTTGAATATATTATAAATTAACTTTCTTCAATCATCAAAAGATAATTGTTTCTTTGTGGGAATAATTTTATAGATAACAAATTCAATTCCATTACACCTTTACTATCCGATCTATTCTAATAGATTGCAGGTTTGGATGATAAAGCGCTTGCGCAGTTGTTTTTAAAAATACATTAGATATTTTATTTTTACTTAATCTATGGTGAGTAGGAATTGAATTAATTAATAAAATATTATTGAATATGCACTATTCGTTGAAACGTATAACGAAATTAGTTTATAACTACAAATCTGTACCCCAGAACCAGACTTTGTTAACTCCAAAAACTTTTTTTTTCAGACGAGCAATTTTAACATTAGACTTTTTGTAATCACTGTAAAATGTGGTTTTTGAGAATCCAGTCAATAGTGAAGATTTTAATTAATTGTGGGTATAAAGTTATTGAGCAACATACCAATTTTGATGTTTAGATTATGTTTGTTTTTTAGGAATTTAACATACTTCCGCAAGGACAAAAAACTCATTCTAGAATTTAATATATATGTTAAACCCACGAAGATAGGGGTTGACATACTTTCTATAAACATTACATGTAAGATCTAAGGAAAAAAACAAATATTTGTTTTTTAAGTAATTTATTGCTCAATTATTAAGACAAACCATAACACAGTGATTACATAATATCATAACCTAACTAATTATCCGTCATCTTCGTTACGATCATATTGGAAATTTCTTCAGTAATCGTGAAATCGTTTAGGTACATATTTTAACAGATTTTGTAAATGTTTATACTTTTTGGCCGAAATTGGTTTGGGCTTCTCTCTAATCGGTAAAATCGAAGTCATTTAGGGTCGGTAGTCCACTTCTAAAAATCTGTATTGGAGAATTCCAAGTTATTTTTCTTAACTTGCATGTGGGCTGTCATTGATAACAGAAAATTATATCCCTCGATATTTTGTTTCTTGTAGATAAATAGAGTAGTTGATACATCAACAGGTTGCTTAAAATACTTAAAATAAAATACAGTAAGCTGTTTTTTTATACCACAAAATCGGATCATCTGCTGACAATGCCATGGAGTCATTATTGGGAACTGTTCAAGTTTCTTCCTTTCGCATTTTTACATGGAATGAACAGTATCAGCTTCAAAATATGTGTTCTCTGGTCAAAAAATTATTATTTACTATGTTAATATTTGACTTAATATGAAGGATCAAAAAATAGCAGATAGCCATTAAAATGTTTCGGTTTTACATTATCGGAAACCCATTTTTTTTTTAAACATGACGCTATTTCGTTTCCTCCCCGACTAACTACGCTTTTATCCCACAGAAACTTTTATCAAGAATTGCGTCTTGAATAAATAGTTTGCATGTTAATAGATTGAGGGAATAGAATAGAGGCTTTGTGAATTATGTAAAAGTGAGGCCTATAAACATTTTTGGAGGTCCATCATTATTACTTTTTCTTCCTTTAAATTCGTTTTAGATTTATTTTTATATTCTGATTTATTTTTATATCTGTTCCTCGAATCTGCTAAGTGCTTATCCATAATTAGCTTGTAGACTATTTATTATGCCAAACTGTACAATTTCTTGAGAATTAATTAGCATTGAGTGTCAGTCAAATTTTTCATATTAAAAGTTTGATTCCAGTTCTCTCGGCTAATTGTGACAAAATCAGCATCGTCGGTTATAGCTTGTAAAATATTAACTAACGTTGCTATTTGTTTGTTCAGAAAAAGTGAGTCAGCAGCTTACGAATTTTTTTAAATTCAACCCTGTCGCCTTTTAATAATTTTGGTCTGGTTTTGGTTTTTAGATGACATTTCAATTACGGTGACACCAGTAGTATCCCAGTTTTTTTATATAAAATAAATATTTGATGAAAACGTGAATTTCTTGAAATTTGGTCCAGTTTTTTTTACTGAAAAACTAAAGCTATTTACTTTGTATGTTATTTGTTCAAACATAATTTTTTGTATTTGACGTTCTCAATTTTAAAGCGAAATTCTATTCGAAGTGAAATAATAATTTCTTTCAATCTATTTCACGCTATCCGTCTCCAGAAATGTTTGCTTTCAATTTTATACAATATTTTCATTTACTTTTTGTTACAGGTTTTCTTTTAAATATACAATTTAAATGCAGAAATATATTCAGAAATATCCAAGTTCGCCTTCTTTGATTTTTAAAATAAAAATATTTACTGAACAATTATATTCTTGAGTATATACGACACAGAAGCTGAAAAGCCCTAAATTTTAGATCGAATATTATTAGAAATGAATGTCCTTTGCCTTAACATACAGCGTAACCACACACAAAGCCTCTAATCACATTAACATCTTGGCTGTCGATGTTTCATACATCGGCTACATTAGCCAAGTGCCTGTGTATCAACATATGTTACATTGGTAATTTAAGATATTTATCATTATTATAAATATAATAATATAGTATTGAACAGGCAACAAAGTCGGTTGTGTTAGCTTCGGCATATACATAACACAGTATGTCTGTACACTTGAAAAAAAAATCAAGTTACGCCAATTGCTGCAACGAATGGTAGGAGAAACCTACCTAACTCGTACTCTGAGTTGTTCCGAGTAAAGGAAGAAAGTACTTGAGTACAGAGTATAAGTACTTCTTGTAGAAAGTCCCCGAATACCAAGTACAAGTACACAATCATGTACACGAGTACTAAGTAGTACTAACGAAATTCTACAATTTTGAATACCTATTGATTTCATTAAATTATAATAGTTGTTGGAAAAATTTCGAGATTTATATAAAAGTCCAGATCAATGCAAATATAACAAATTTATATTATTTAAAGCACTTAGACTAAAAGCGATTTCCATTTTTCCTTGGAGAATATAACAAAAACAAGGGATATGTTTCCCAACAGTCACATGGATATTAGTGTGAGAATATGTATTGTGGGGTTACATAAACAAAAATAAATGATCTGATTCTGTACTCGACTACATTTCTGGGTATTCAAATGGATCCAACCACCAAGTCAGGTCAAACGATAGATATTAACATATTTTAAAATACAAAACAAATTTAGGATTATTTATTCTCAAATAGGTATATTCAATATTATTCAAAATATCAATAGGTAATAAGAACAAACAAAACTATAAAACATTCTTTAAAATTAAGGTAAGCATTTAAGATTAACAGATTTTACAAAAAAATCTGAGTATTACATTTTTTTATGGCACTCGGCGTTAGACATATAGCCATGCACTACGTTTCTATTTTTCATTCGAATATTTCCTATATATTCACGCAGGACATTCACACACATTCATACCACACCCATTTCCACGCCGGGACTCTAACCGGGGACTCCGGTGACCGAATATAGGTTACCCGCTCATTCGACCAGTGGGTATTATATTCGCTTTTCTCCTTTTAATATTAGTTTCACTTTGCACTTTCATTAATACTTATATTCAGACATATATTTTCACTAAATTCTTTTACTCGCAATTCATCAGGCATCAAATAAAATAGTCCTGTATTGCAGAAATCTTTGGCTTCAGTGGGATCAAGTATACCAAATTCAACTTGATATATTTTCCAACATTTGGGTTTTTATATTCTGAAACGAGACTCGAACCTTGAATTTTTTTAAACGAGTTTTGGGTTACGTATAATCAATATCTTATAACTTTTGCTGATATCATTTTTCCATAGAAATCTAAGGATTTGTGAGTTAAAAATCAACAACGATTTCTTTGGGATAGAACTTTAACTTTAATTCCGTACATTTTTCAATTTGCTTACGTGGTATTTTTCCTGATTTTAAATATTTTATAAAATGTTGTAACCACTCAATAAATAGAGTAGCCATAATTCAACCACTAAAAGTCTTAAATCTCTCATAGTTTTTAATCCGGAAAAGTGTGATTCGGTAGTCAGAACATGACTAATAAGTCGCTACCATTTTTACCCTTAAATCACTCGTTCGTCCAATTCATGCCTTTGAATTTAATTAATTGAAGGTTATAAAATTCAAGTGAATCCATAATAACATGATGATAGTTTATAGCACCCCAAGCATTTTCATTTATGTTATTATAAGCAAAACGATTTAATCACCATATAATGTACAAATGATATAAAATTATTTCGGACATACATATCTAAATTCACAACTACTATGATTATAATATCGTTGCTTAACAGTAGCATAGTACCCTAGTCTACAACAAATATGCAATTATTTTACTTAAAAAGATAACAAAACCTATATTCCATAAAAAAAACACTTTAACTTTTATCGGCTTTATGAAGTGATCTGTTACCGGTCCAATAAAGTGACTTGTTTTACTGGCCCTATGAAGTGACAGGTTTGACTAACTATATTAAGTAATTCCTATATTCAGCCTTCTAGGTAAGATTTAAAGCAAAGTCTTAATTTAATAACAAATACTGAATATACATATATTCGAGTATGGTGCATATGTAATAGGGACAGTTGTGAGATAATTGGTTTCGGTATAGCATTGTTCAGATGTCCACTAATAGGGATCGAAATCCAAGGTTTTCTTTGGCAAATAATAAACGTTTTTAAAATCCAAAAGAATAAGGAGAATTATTGCCTATATTTTTTGATAGTAAAAGTGAATTTGAGATGTCAGACAGTGACAGTGAGAGCAACTCAGGTAGCAAGATACGCTTTTGAAATATTTAAAGAAAGTTAGTCTGAACGTTAATATAACGTTTTGTGAAACATTAAACAAACGTTAGTCAAACGTGGCAATGTCACAAAAATAAAACGTTAATGTTAAACCTTTGGTAAACGCTAACCCTAAACCTTTGGTAAACAGTAACCTTAAATATACTCTTAACGGAAAATAAACACTGTAGTTCTGTGGTACATATTTTTCTACTAAATAATACCAATAGTTAAACCAGAACATTGTTTTAAATAGAACTGTTAAAAACACTTCTTTTCTGGTTAAATCATATTAGTATTATTTATTATAATATATCATTTATATAATAAACATTTAAAAATAAAAAATAGAAATATTAAGGTATATCCACACCAAAGAAACAGAAAATATAGGAATATTGATGCTATGCTACTAGTTGGAATTTTTGAGGCCTGGCGAATTTTTTATGGATAAAACAAAAAACTAAAATATCAAATAATATCCAAATTCAATTTTTCTCAAAATTCAAAAGTTTTCTTATTCTGATAATAAGGCGAGTATCATCTTTATATTTTACACACTTATTCAAAATAAAATATTAAAAATAACCTTTTTGTATATTAACTGGTTTTTATAACTTTAAGAAGACTTTAGAAGTAGTCTAGCTTCACTATCATTTTCCCTTGGGTTCTCTATCTATTTTGTAGCAGAAACATTTTTTAGAGTTTTTTATCAAATGATCTCAAAATTTAACTCAAAAAATAACTGTTATGAATAAAATTTGGAAAATTACCAAAACGACATATTTAAATGTTGCGCACTTTATTAGCTACAACTATCGAGAATTTTCGTAGATAGAAAAGTTGGGATCTTATCAAAACGAAGCTACTAACAAAAATTCTGCCACTTTTAAAAAGGGTCGATGGGTCCTGGTCTATTCTATTTTGAGACTGTTCAAATTGAAAGACTCTACCAGCTACTGTTTCAGAAGATCATCACTTCACTACTTGTAAACTCAGGAGCGGATCTATTAACAGTTAAAGGACACGGAGGCTAGAAAAGTAATACGGTAGCTAAGGGATGCATTGAATCAACTGTAGTAAATAAGAAACGAATGGCTACAAAAATTTTGCAAGACAAAAATCCGCAAATACACCTATCAAACCGAAACCACAATAGTAATTTGGAAATTATTGGCTCTTCAACAGACTAGTCTTCGTCTGTAGTGAAGTTTTAAATTTTATTAAAGATAAATTAAATTTTTTCTGATTTTTATTAACCAACTGAGTTAGATAATTGGTTTATTATCGAACTCAGTTAGATAATAGCGTTCAATATCTACGAGGGCAACCTGAATAGTTTCCGGAATCGGCAAGAGAAGGTGCATAAAATATTAAGTGAATTTATTGTCCGGCAAGGCCAACCTTTTTTATGACAGCTATCAAATTTTCAGATGGCTCGTGTCAATAGTTGTTGATTACTAGCGTGTTTTGTGTAGCAAGTCAGGCGGTTTCGCAAAAATGGATTTAATCGAATATCGTACAGTGATAAAACACATCTGGATGGCTGGGAAAATGGCCACGGAAATTCGAAATATTTTGCTGGAGGTTAATGGTGCATCTACTCCATCATTTTCGACCATCAGTTTCTGAGTGAGCGAGTTCAAATGTGGCAGCAATAGCACAAGTGACGAACTATGCAGTGGACACCCAAAAACCGTTACCAATGATGAAATGGTCGACAAAGTTCATGATGTCGTATTAGCCGATCGCCGATTAAAGTTGAAAGAGATAGCAGAGACCACAGGCATCTCAGAAGAACGCGTAGGCCATATCCTATAAGATGTTTTGACCATGAAGAAGCTATCGGCGCGATGGGTACCGCGTTTGCTCTCACCGAAGTAAAAACGAAATCGTGTGACAGTTTCGGAGGAGTGTCTGGCCAGGCTTCAAAGCAATCCAGGGATTTTTTCATGCGTTTCGTAACCGTGGATGAAACTTGTATCCATCAGTACATACCGGAGACCAAGGTACAGTCGAAACAATGGATTTTTCCGGACGAATCGGCTTCGAAGAAGGCATGGACCGTTCCATCGACCAGAAAGGTGATAGCGACCATTTTTTGAGATTCCTAAGGTGTCATCCTCATCGACTATCTGGAGAAGGGAAAGACGATCATGGAGCAATACTATAGCCATTTATTGACCCGATTCGATGCAGTATTAAAGGAGAAACGAGCTCATTTGCTGCGGAAAAAGTGCTCTTCCACAACGACAATGCACCGGCTCATTCATCGTCGCGTCCTGATTGAACGAATTGCGCTGTGAATTAGTCTCTCATTCTCCATATTCACCGGACCTAGACCCCAGCGACTTTTTTCTATTTCCAAACCTGAAGAAATGGCTGTCTAGAAAGAGATTTACCTCAAATGAAGAGGTCATCGCCGCTACAGATGCCTATTTTGCGGATCTCGAGACATCCTACTTTTCCGACGACTTGAAGAGATTGGAGCACCATTTGAAAAAGTGTATTAATCTTCGAGGAGACTACATCGAAAAATAAAAATAAAAAACTACACCAATACCGTGCTTTTTTTGCCGATTCCGGAAACTATTCAGGTTGCCCTCGTAACTGAAATGAATTTGATAATAAATTTTTATTCAGGCACTCGAAGATAAAAATAATTAACCAATTATTAATATCAACATTGGTTCTCAAAATTTAGCATTCAGTATCGTTGTAATAATTCATGTAAATTTATTTGCAAATACTGTGCATTATATTATAAGGGAAAATTATAAACACTAATACCCTTTTTCTGCAAGAGAATGTTATAATTATTTTATGATTTCCTCATTGAATTTCCTTGTAATACATCCCAACCACCTTAATCTTTGTGCTTCAATTATACCTGTTAGTTGAGGTTTTTTGTATAGTCCGTATATTTCTGAATTTGTTTTTCTTCTACATAAACCTTCGTCTTTTATTCCGCCGAAAATTCTTCTTAAAATATTTTTCCTAAATTTTCAGACAATCTTCCATCTTCACATATGGATATTACAGTAAGCTTTATTACTATTTTTTCCTGTACTCGCAATTTCGGTCTTCTTGTAATGTTTGTCTTCCGGCAGACATTGTCCCCTGATTCACTACATATGAAGCTCAGATATTTGAATTGCTGTTCTTTTTTTCTAAATTTTTGTCACCTTTAACACCCTCAGTTACTATTTTATCCATTTTACCTCTTTTGCTTGATGTTCCTATTTTCATAAATTTAGTTTTATTATTTATTATTATAATAATTTTCAGTACTAACTTCTCCACCTTTTTTTGTTATAGACATTAACGGCATTAGTCTTTTTCTATTTGGGCCAGAATCACATCATCAGCGTATGCTAAACATTGAAGCATTTTCCTATATTCAGCGTTGGAATAAAATATAGAACCAAGTAAATATCTTTTCATTTTTGTATTCTTTTTATAAAATTTTCTTATAATATTTTTTTAATTATTTTCTATATTTGCCAGCTGTGCTTCTAGAAAATTTCTTCTTATTTTTACACATTTCTTTCTCGCGACTGTATATTGTGTCTTATCAATATTTATAGTGCTATTCTACATTCCAATTTCCATTTTCTTCTAAGTTCTAGCAATTTCTGATATACTTCATCTAACCAACCTTTTGTTTTATTCTTTCCAGTCTTTATCTCTATTAGTTTAGCTCCGCTTAATGTTACCTCTTCTATATTTACCAACTAATCATTTACATTTCACTCAATTTTTCTCTATACCAATATCTCGGTTATTCTGTCGTGAATTTTTTTTTTCACTTATTATTATTTTTGCGATTTGCTTATACTGTCCTTTAAAATTGTTACCATCAGAAAGTGATACAATAGCTGTCAGCGCGGCATTTAATCGATTTTTCCAAGATTTCATACAGATCACTCCCAAATTATTATTTGAATAAATCTAGAAGGTAATCAATTTTGGAAACTTGAGGGCATTTGCTAATTTCTTTGTCCCAAATTATTTTCGAAATATTCATTCTATTGCTGTGTATTGAAACGTGATGTCTTCGTTTTTCAAATTTAAATTATGGTCAGAACTGTTTAGTTTATTATTATATATATAAGAACTCAACATTTGAAAAATAAATAAAATCAAAAAGGGTTCCTTTTAATGATACGTCACTTTTTTATTTATCTTTTTTTTAATATTGATATCTGTATTATATTCTGGGTGACAAGAACCAAATCATAGATAAGAAATAATAATATAATTCATAGCGAGGATGACAAGTATAAATATAAATAAAATGAAAACAAATTTTACATGAAATTTCTTTAATAATCTACGTGGTATTTCTTAATTTATATTCTAAATAAACTAACTGTTTCATGATAGGTGATTAGGTCCTTTTCATTAGCTGTTTCTCAGTAGTTCCTTGTCAACTATAAAAACAATATCAACTAGTTTCTTTTTTTTATCTAAACAACTTGGTAATGCTTTTCCTATTTTCTTCTAATTCTTCAAGTTTTTCTTTGAATTAAGTAATAGAGTTGTGTTCGTGTATGTATATCAGAAATTAATATTTTATCTACCTGAATGTATTCATATTTCTCAACGAGCGCTCATACTTTTAACTTTGTTTACAATTTTTGCAAAGGTTGTATATATATTGCTTGTAAAATGGAATCTTGTAACACTTGTTTATAAACGTATTGATATTCAACATTTCTGAGACATCTGAAGTTGTATCTTGTATATGAAAAATAAGGGTCGTTATAGAGATATAAAATATCTAACAAGAATGGTCCTTAGAGAAATTGATCGTAGTTATTTATCTCACAATAACGTATGTAGAATCTTGGTCATTAATTAAAATATTCCGCATACAAAAACTATGTCGAATCGAAATTCAAATTTAATATAATACGTACATCTGGAGATTTAATCAAAGTTCATTAAAAGTAAGAGACCTTAAAATTTTTAGAAACATAAAAACTCTTTATAGCGCCGATACTTATGAACTGTGAAAAATGGAAAATTATTTGACTAATAAATAGGTTCAATCTTTCTAATAAAGTAATTTCATACCTTTTTGTATTCATTAATCAACTCTATCTTATTATAAGTTACATTAAAAATAATAAAAAACACTTTATCTATTCGGCAATTGTTGGGACTATTAAATATTTTGATTGAAATTCATGTTAGAAGTATGCTACTATTTTTATTTTATTTTTGTGTTTTATGACCAATATTTTAAATCAAATGTGGACACTCTATAAAAGGGCATCAACTTAACCTTAAATAACAAAAAGTAATACATATTTTAAATTATAATAAAAGAAGAAATTAATAAACATGCATAATAATTTTGAGATATTAATTACATATTCTATATTAGCTAGGTACATAATGTAATAAAATCAATAATTTTGAAATTATAAAGTTATGTTGTGGACAGGTTATTTTAAATTGTAAAAGTCTTCTGAGTGCTTATGATTTAAATTACTCTAAAACTTTAATTATTGCTGATTTGGCACATCCAACTTACTGCACTCGTTTGGACCATACAGACCTTAGCATTGCCTTGTATAATAGAACTTTGTTGTTTAGTATAAGTTTTGACTCACGGCCAAGCAGCCAGTATATTTGTCGAAATTTAATGTCCAACACTCTTCGTTTAGTCTGAATGTGTGTATCCACACATTGTAAACGTCCCTTCTATCGATTTGATTTGGTTGACTTTTGTTCACCATTTACCGTAACATTCATTGAGAATATTAAGATGATGTTGTAGGTTTTCTGATGCCCGATCTGGATCGGACGTATAAGACGTTAAAGGAAAAATAGTAGTCAAAGAATGCTGTCTTAGGAGACGCCGGATTTAATTAGATTAAAATTAAATTGAGAGCCATTCTGCTTAATCAGTCAATTAGAATTTGAATAGCAGGTAGAAGTTATGGGGTTTTTCAATTTAAAGAGAATATTTGAGGGACATACTTTATCGAATACTTTGAAATGTCAAGAAAAACTGTGTTACAGTATTTCTTGTCTTTCAGACTTTTAGCATTTCTTTTCCTCGAGACTTTTAGCGATATCATTAGGTGTCTACTGGGTTTGTTTAGTGGTGAAATGATGCTTTTGAAAACCATATTGATAATTTTGAAGAAGTGACTTAAAGTCATGTTCCTAGTTAATCCTTTCCAGTTTTAGTTCTTTCAAGGACTTTACTTGTTGTAGGTAATAAACTGGTAGGTCGATATGATGTTTGTATGGAGCCTTACCAGGTTTAGCGGCTCATAATGATTTCAGCGTATTTCCAAATTATGGGAAAATAGGATAGACTTAGAATTGTGTTATATGGCTATTAGTGCAGTTGACCGGTTCTGAATTGAGGAGGTGACCTTGGTCAAGGGCAACGATGGTAACTAAGGTTTAGTTCAAGGTGACCGACAACGCTCTTGATTAGCAAGCGGTGACATTATTCAAGACGAGAATATACTTATCTGTAAATAGCTGGATTCAGCCTCCGGCTGAATTAACAGAAGAAGGGGAAACGAAGGTGGGGATACTAGCTATATAGTAGAAGCAGAATTGTATAAGATTCAGTGTGAAATTAAAAAATCATCTGCCGTTGCAGCCAGCATTTTGTTATTAAAGTAAAACAAACTTATTTTTATTTTACAATGTATCAAGTAGAATTAGACAGTATTAACGAGGCTATTAACAAAAAGTTGAAACAGAAATCCATAACTATTCCGGTTACCAATGTGCGTTACCCTATCGTAATGTTGATAGTGACAAATACTCGATTTGGTAAAGTTCTACCATGCCACCTCTTTGACATCAGGCCAGGGATTAAATTTAAATATTCAAACTTACGGCCTTATAGATTAAAACAACCAGATACGTCACATTACGCAAAACACCTCATTGACACTAAACACAAACCTACACTTAATAACATAATGGAAACAACAATAGAAGTACTTCATATAAGTGACGAAAAAGAAGAACTTGCTTTTTTGGAGAAATATGAAATAAAGAAACACCTAAAATATCCTCAATATACAGTATTGAATGAACAACTAAATCTGGGAATTTCGATTATCATAGATCACGTTTTGAACTAAATACCTATATAGTAGTACTAACCAAATATATTATTAGAAACAGAAGAATATTGCTTAATAATGATTGTCGATAGAACCAAATATACCTAAAAATATTGCTGTGGGTTTAAGATATAGGCGTTAAACTTGAAATTTTTTTTTTTCGTTTTTTCTGATAATTTGTATTTATATATATATATATATATATTTATCAATTGATATCGAAATCGGCACAGAGGCATAGCGTTGGACAAGAAATATTATTTTATGTATTATTTCACATTTTGTTACAGGGCCGCCACGTGAATGATTCCTGATAATGAAATTACGTGGTGAAAGCTTTTTTTGACGAAACTTTTTAGTGATTTTGATTAGAAAATATGATCTAAACATCATTTCTACGTTATATTGGTACTTTTGTTTAAACACGATAATTTCACCCGCTTTCAAGAACAACGCAATTGAACTATTCAGAGTCACAGATGGGGATTTCAAATATTATTGCATTTATGAAAAGTGTGCTTTGGACTGTCAGATAATTGTTTCTAGTAAATGTCATTTCTTGTCAGTGAAATATTTTTACTGTGAGATTATACTCTATTGTTACATTTTTTAAAGCTTTTTCGATTGAAATGCTTCCTCGCAATCATTTTACGAATGAACGAATGCGGGATATGGTTCGTGTATAAGCATAGAAAATTTTTGCGATTGCATTGCAGCCAGAAGGTATGAATTGTTGTATCCAGACAGAAGCCACACAAATCACCAAACTTTTGCAAATCTGTTTAGTCTTTTGGGTGAAACCGGGTCATTTCATAATAAAACCTGGGTGGTCATCTGAAACAAATCACACCTAAGGAAGAAGATGAAATTTTGTTTGGAGTAGATGAAAATCCTGAAGTAAATTTACGTCAACTGATAGGAACAACAGGAGTAAGTTAGTCGTCTATTATTAGAATTCTAAAGAAAGAACATTTCCACCCTTATCATTTCACTTCTATTCAAAATTTGCTTCCAAGAGATCTCCCACGACGGTTACAGTTCTGTCAACGTAACATAATTATGACCGAAATTTTATTAAAAATATTATGTTCACCGATGAAGCGACTTTTACCAGACTAGGGGTTTTTAATTGGCGAAGCAGTCATTACTGGGAAGAAGACAACCTGCATGCTACTAAAGAAAGACATTTTCAACATGAGTTTACATTGAATATTTGGTATGGCATTATAGGAGACCAACTACTAGGGCCACATATTCTTTTGAACATTTGATTAAGTAATTATTATTTTAAAAATGTTCTAATCTTTCAATTATTATGTTTAAATGTAGTAGAAAATAGTTTGTAGACCTTCTAGACTACATAAAATCATAAGTGTTACATATGGTTGAACTCGTATTGAAGAGAAGATTAATGACTAGAATATACAGAGTGATGTATTTAAAAAACCAAAGTAATTAATAATATCAAAGAAATGACAAATCTAGCAAGGTTGCAAATATCAAATCTGGAATCTCCGTATCCCAAACTAGGCTTATCCCAAATTTTGTAGAATTCAGACTAGCAATTTATGAGATAATTGTCCATTTCCAGGTTTTTAGTCCACTCTGTATAGCTATTTAGTCTAAAAGGTAATCTAAGATGATTGAACTTCTCAGGTTTAATTGTTCATTCAATACTGTATATTGAAGACATTTTAAGTATTTATTTATTTCATATCCTCAAAAAATCAAGTTCTTTTTTCTTGTCACATAAATGAAGTGTTTATACTGTTGTTTCAATTGTGTTATTAAGTGTAGGTTTGTGTTTAGTATCAATGAGGTGTTTTGTGTAATGTGAAAATTGAAATTTAATCTCTGACCTGACGTCAAGGAGGTGGCATAGTAGAGCTTTGCCAAATCGAGTATTTTTCACTATCAACATTACAATAGGGTAATGCACATTTTTAGGTTATTAACAAGTATACAAGTATATAAATTGTAATATTAATATTTAATATGATCGTTGAGATATAATTAATATAAATAGCAAGAAACATAAAATTTATTATATTTTGATTTTTTGGTCTGGAGAGAGCATATGTGGTTATGTAATAAGTTTTTAGTATCACATGTGATTCGACCAAGAAGATTTAAAGCAATACTGTTAATTCCTAAATTTTTCCCTACATATATACATAAAATATCTTTCCTATCTATTTTAGTTTTCCTAATTTTAGTAGGCTTGATAAATTATTTTTCTATATATCTTTTTATCTCATTTTCTAGGCTTATATGATATTTCAGTATTTTATATAATAGTTTTTCTATGTAAGTTCTTACGTGTTCTTACTTAACAACTAATTCTAAAACGTAAAAACGTAACTAATACAAAAGATATTTCCTTTAAACAAAAACTATCTCTCGTGAATTTTTTTTGCCACTACCTATCAGTTTGAATAAATCAGCTGAGCAACTCCCCACCTAAAAATTGGGAAATGTATGAGAGTTCCATTAAGAAAAAAACTTGCTTGTTATTGTGTAATTTTTCACAGTTCCCCAATATAGGACATTATTATGTAAAACAAAGTTAATTAAAATAAAAAAAGACAAAATTAGTATGACCGAATAGGTATTTTCAGTAGCTTTCAAACGAGCTATCACTTGCCATAAGGATAATCGACTACTAAATTCAAAAACATTTTGCAAATAAATGCCTTTTTTGAATTTACCTTTTAACGAGAACAGATAGATATAGGAAAGTATACGCGAAAGTCGAAGGGTAAAAATTAGCAATCAGTTGATGAATAGTAATACAAGGTGTTTTATTTGAAAAATTTGAGAAAAGTTCTGGAAATTTTTGAAAAATGAAATTAATATTTAACCACCATGTACAAAAGAAAAAATTAAAACTTACTATAAAAAAATCTTTTGTAGTTATTTAAGTTCCAACATTATAAATCTGAAAGAGCAAAGCATTTTTAAATAGGAATATGAAAATATAATATTTTTGTGTACATTTTTTTTTCTGCGAAAGAAGCGGGATATTAAAAATAATATTTTGTAGGTAGTGACTATAGATTATCTAAAAATGTATAAAAGATTCCATAAAAAAAATTAAGTGATTTACCTGTTTTACTGTATACATGAAAATAATTTTAGAATGTTTGGTTTTGACCTCCCATTGACAGATATTCTTAAAAAAAACCGTTTTGCATAGTTATAGAATAACGACCGAAATTTGCCGTATCCTGTGCAGACCACTGCTTTTTCATTATCCTGAGGCGTCTGCTTCTTAAAATACTGAGAAATTTTTAAAGTTTTTAGCCATTTTCCATGATCGTTTTTCAAAAAAAAAACATGAATTTTTAAGCCACTCTGTAATTTTTTGATATGAAATTTTGAGTCAATAGACGTTTCTATCTTTAAGATTGTCGTCACAGTTTGGTAAACTGACGAAAACAATGAATATATTTTTAAAGTTGTTTAAATAGAAAAATATAAATTTCATTAATGAGACTAATTTATAATCATTATTTTAGTAATATAGATAATTTTAAATGTTCATCATAATTACTATTCTGTTCTACTTTAATAATAAATAGTTACATCTCTCATGAATAGAATGATTATTTTAAAATATATCTAGTATAAACTACATTTAGTGAGTCTTTTTGAATTTAATTGGTGAAAATATAAAATACTTGCGGTTGCTAAAAAGTTTGATGTACTAATTAAAATTACATGCAGCAATGATTACTTGTTTATTTCTGTCTTGTACTTAAATTATTTCGTTAGCTTCAGAAACAAAAGTAAAATTGGCAACCGCGCAGTAAACGCCAAGAGAAGCTAAAAGATATGAATGATGAAAATATATTTATTAGGATGGCGCTATTACCTATAATGGGATTGTGCAAATAGCGTAGACAACATCAGCGGTGCCACATGGAGACTGCTTGATCTATCGTGTTTATTTCCGTACAAAAATAGTACAGATCACTTCCTCCCGATTTTTACATATGTGTATAGGGACATGGTCTACATTCATTTGCGATAAGTTTTAGGGCAAGGCCTCTTGGCATCCGATATACGGAAGCCATCGTAAACCTGATTTTAACATGGGTGAAAGTCAACTAGCAGTAATAGTAAAATAGTAAAATATTTATATGTATAAAACTTCATAATTTACATGTAATGTTCGGGAAAGTAGTGTAGGAACCTTTTTATAAAAACAATGAGTTCTCCTCTCCGAAATATGTATTCTATTCTATACCTCTTGAGATTTGTACTTTATTCATAGTCGTCTATAAGAACCCACACCCATTCAAGGTAACGCTCCAACTGAACTTCCAGCAAAGTCGATATCCTTCATTCATTACTTATATTATTATTTATAAATATAGCTACTGTTTTTAATACTCTCGAGGTAAATTTTGAAAAATTCCTTTCGATTTTGGAGTATTGAGTTCCAAGCAATTTTTCAAATTTTCTTATAACGGTGAAAGAATTGGACAAAATATTTTTTAATTTATCTATTGACTTAAGCTTATAAAATTTATAATGTGTATGATAATCTCCTTATCCATTTTCGTTATTATAAGCTTTTGTGTTTTGTCTTCCCAACGATTCTATTTTACAATTCATTTCAGTGGGCAAAAGGGCAAAATTAATATTCCACTAACGATGTTTCATAAGTCCTGAAATCTCATTAACATTTTTATTCTTTAATATTCCTAATTTATTTAATACTTATTGCATCATTTATCGTATTAGTGTTAATTGCAGGTCATCCCTATTACTTTGGTATTTGCAAATTTTCAAATTAGGAGAAGTTTTCAACCCCATCTGAAGATGATCCATCAGATATTATGAATTTTGTAACAATGTGGTACCATATAGCTTTAGTTACATTATGACGAGCATAGGAAATTTTGTTTCCACGAGTATACTCATATCTAACGTTTTATAAAGTTCATTCAGATAAATGTATCAATTAACCCGTATAAAATTCTAATAATTATTAAACACATTTTAATACTTTATTTAACACCGTCGTAATATGCCCGTACAGCCTGCAGCAACTAGTAGCATATCATAACTCGCAGGCACTATACCAATGATCACGAGGTATAGTGGAGATATGCCGTATTTCGGAGGAGACATAAAACTGTCGATCCCGAGTTCATAGATGTTGGGCTTGTTAAAGGGGAGAATACCGTTTCGTCCCCAAACCGAAAACTACCCGACCAAGCACGGGACCGACTCGTCCCCATCCTTTAAGTCACGTACGCGGGTCATTAAGAGGATTATTGGATTCTCTTTTCTACCTAGCTTCGCATGTCACGTGCCGGTGCGCTGCGTTCGGTAAATCGAGAGTGAACATTTTCTCAAAAACCCAGAACGAGAGTCTTGTTGCGTTTAGATGCTTTTATTACTTTTATTGCTTTGAAGTTTTCTGCTTATAAATCTTTTTGTCAATTATTTTCGAACTATGTAATATTGTGCTACTTTACGCCCAACAAGTCCAACAAATTCAAATGCATGATTTAGGTCGAATCAAATTAAATTATAATCTGGGATTAGGTCGGGGACGAAACGGTGTTGTTTTGACGTGCCCGAGGACGAGTCGGAATTCGCCGTGTTACAGATCCCTACTTCGGGGTATTGGAAAAAAAAAAAAAAAAAAAAAAAAAATATGCCTTGAACCCGTGTCCACGTCTTTCTTTATTTGGAAATACAAACTTGTTTTCTTCGGGCAGTTTCTTCAAGAACTTTATTATATTATTATAAATGCATCACCTCCTAGACACACAACTTATCCAACAAAATGTTAAAACAGTGTTTTTCTTTAAATTCTTTAAATACAAGTACTGCACTCCAACATTATCTATAGCTTTTATATTAATATAATCGACATCTCCTTCGTCACTAGCGTTCGACGAATCATCATAGACTAGATCTGCTTTGCTCTCAGAAGAGTAATTTTGGCTAATTTTTCTTTTTATTATATTTTTGTTTGGTTTTTTGTTTGGTCTGGCCGCAATAGGTGAACTCGTACAAATATTTCGTTTAACGGAGTTTGCTTTCTCCATTTTTTTCTTTTTAATCCTAGCCTTCTCTTATTTTAGTTTCTGTTTGTTTAATTTTTTATTGTAAGCTTCGTCAATTTCTGCTTTCACAGGAGGGTCCGTTAACATTCTGGATTTGGCTCTTCTCCTCTTACTTTTACCAGTAGATTTTCTGGTCCCTGCTTTTAAATGAGGGCTTACAATTCTACTTGCTGCTGTTGAACGTCCTGGAATAAGGGAAGCTGCTCTTTCTTTGGTAACTAAAGTTTCTGCAATAGTTGTACGATTTTCAATAATTCCAGTAGATTTAGTTGGAGTTGTAGGTTCATTTTCAATTTGGCTAGGTGTAGTTGGAGTATGACGTTTACCATTTATTTGGGTCTATGTAGAAAGAGTATTGACGGCTTGTATTCTATTAGTAACTGTAGAGGACATTAGTCGGAATCTTGAAAAGTTTGGAATTAAATGGTGAAATTCCGGTTCTCTGGAACTCATTAATTATATTTACTGGAGTAAAAGCTTAGGGATAGGCCATTCCAACAACACTTGCGACATCGTAAATTGTCAAAGGTGTTCCGGGATGATTAAGCATCCACTCATCTACTACTTTATTGTAATATGATTTAAATAGAAAAAAGCATGTAACGTCTAATGGTTGAAGGCGGTGGCTGAAATGAGGTGACAGCGTAACAAATATAATGCAATTCTCTTTACATATATTAAGTACTCTAATGTCATCTGAACTTGTTGGAGAACCAATTAACATGTGTGACTTAAAGTTATTACGTGGAAATATAAAATAAGGAGGCAAAAATGTACCATTCGCGCATATTGTACAACAAACCGTACCTAATGTGCCCCTTTCAGCGCTCGTAACTTTTCCGACCAGCTTCTGAGAAACTGCTGCCAAAATGTTTGGTGGTTTCATCGCAGTTGTATATGCGTGATGATGGGACATTGTATTTTTCCATTGCCTGCTTTAAGTTCTGGTAGAACAAAGTAATATTGTACTTATTACTTATGTGTATCCTGTTAATCCGTAACACATTTGAGGTGCTTCAATTAATTATGATGCCAAAATATTCCTCCTCTGAGGTAAAAGTGAACCACGTCCCACTATAGACCACTTTCCCTTAGGACTATCTAAAATTTGTTAAGTTGGTCATATGAATCACGGAACTAAATTGAACCTTGAAATGTTTTACACATCGAACGTTGATTCAAAAACGGTAAAATGTTATCTTTGTTCTCTAAAAACTTTTTTCATTTTTGGTCTTTTGTATGGTCTTCATTAATATATTTCTTTAATAGGGACCTTCTTGAAGGCTTGGTCATCATCATGTTTGTAAAGTAAATACATTTACTTCCTGCATCGTTTTTCATTTGTAACCATTTCCGACCGGTACATTCAGCCTTGTCATATTCGTCATCTTTATTTACAGCTATTTTTGGAACCGCAAACCAGGCTTTTTCTACTTTTCATTATTTGATTATGCCTTCAGTTTAGGGATTCCGAGATTTCGCTGTTATTTTTTTTGTATTAGTTTTTCAAGAGCCGTTCTTATAAATTTGTTAATCAGGTTGTCGACATATCCTGCTTAGTTCCATTTGCAATTTTTTTATACTATAAAACCAGACAATAGTGTGGCTAGCATTTTAAAAGGAATTTATCAACAGATAACTACTGAATTAATTGTTGATATTTTTAATAAATTTATAGAGTTGGGATAAAGTATGGAACCAACTAAATAATAGAATAATGACAAAATAGAAATAATTTTTTTTAATAATCCATTTTTAAATAAATGAAACTTTATTAGTAGCAAATATTTAAAAAGAGAACTCAAATTCTTGGAATGAAAATAATGATTCGTAATATGACTCTGAATCTTCCGATCAAGAGTGTAAAATACTGATACTCCAAGGTAATTCTACGTCAGTAGCTTTAAGCAGGTCGAATAAAACCCTATGACTTCAAGCAATAAGAAGTGAGTATGCAGATTTGATTGAAAATGGTATTTGAGATCTTGTAGATTTACTCCATGTAAGAAACTATTAAATTGTAAATGGGTTTTTAAAACTAAGTTTAAAGATGGTCGGTCAAAAGATCTCACAATATAAGGCTCGATTAGTAGTTAAATAAACGTACTCTCCTATTATTACATATAGTTCAGTAAAATATTTACTAGCACTTGTGCATAATATAACCTTAATATTGAACACCTAGATGTGATTACCGCCTTTTTACAAGGCGATTTAAGTGAGGAGATTTATATGGCTCCTCCACAATATTTTAAACAAACATATAAACCGTACCGTTTGAAAAGTCTATCTATGGATCGAAACAAACTACTTGTGTTTGCATTCAGAAATAACACAATTAATTTTAATTTTAGCTGTATATGCTGATGATATGAAGCCAATGATAAAGAAACCAAAAATGAGTTTAAAATTGAGTTAATGTAAAATTTTAAAATGATATATTTGGATTTCAGGTAAAAAGGAACCGAGTTAATAAAAGAATTTGGATTGATCAGAATTTATATACTGAAAGGATATAAAGGAAAATAATATAGATAAATCGAATCCAGTAAACCCTCCTTATTGTGTAGGCGGGAAATTATTTGAGGATTAATTTAAAGGTAAAAAATCCGTTGGGACATATATAATTGGTTACTGCGATACAGATTGGGCTAGCGATCAAGACGACGGACGATTTATTACTGGTTATTTCTTTAAAAACAAATCTCCTATTTCTTGGAACAGACCAACAGTAGCAGTGTCAGCTATCGAAGCTGAGTACATATCCCTCTCCTCAGCTGCTCAAGATGTTTTATGGTTTCGAGGACTAAGTAAAGCTTAAATTCGTTACCAACGTTATTGACAATCAAGGTGCTCTCAAGTTAGAGTTAAATGTGGATCTTATTAAGCACGTACGAAACACACTTTATAAAGGAAAAAATTGATAGCGGACTATTGTCGTTAAAATTTGTGTTTTCAGTTTCTATGATAGCTTTAAATATTGTGGTTCTTATTCTATTCCAGCATATATTTAAGTAAAAAGAACATAATAATGCTCAATATAATATTTACTTGTTATTATTTAAATAATTTTATTTTCCAGATATTTTGACCGCTTTGAAATGTGCTCTTCTGTGCAGCATATTAGAAACTGTTACCCAAAAGGTGATGGTATTTCTAATCAGGAACACATGCTGGCCAATCCTGTTCTTCGGACATGGTAAGCCCAAATATTTCGTATTATTGAGTAATCATTTATTTAGGTTATTGAAGAACGAATCAATTAATAAAATAAATACGCTCCAAAAATTTGAGTTTAGCAAAGAATAATTTCTTAAAATATTGTTATTTATCACCTTCATCATTAAAATAATGCCTAAGATCTATCAAATATATTTTATCGTTAATCTGATTGTCTACACACGACTAGCTTTTCACGCCTCTAAAGCGTGATCGAGATATCCATTACAGAGCCGTAATAGACGTGTTCTTGCTTTTTCTAAACTACCTTTGATGCACCATTACCTTTTTAATTTTTATAAAAGCAGCCAAGTACTTTTCTACCTATTAGTGTAAATATCTTTGAAATCCTACAAAATGCTAAAATTTCTTAAATTTTGATAATACGAGGTTGGGATAAAACATAGAACCAAGTAAATATCTTTAAAACGAAACGTACGATATTTATGAAATTTTGCAAGTAAGTGCAATGGAGCAAAATGCAGCTGATGTATATTTTTTTGTTAATAATATACTTCCGGTTTAACCGAAAATACCCTCAACTTTTTCCATTTTAATAGGACACCTTGTATATTTTTGCAGATTTTGAAAGATCTTGTTATTTCGAATTCGTACATACTGGGTTTAGTGTAAAAAATCTGTAAAAGAGGGAAAAAATAGGATGGAAGAACTAGAGCCAGAAGTACAAATCGGAAAAGAATAAACATCAAAAACACATACATTTACGTGTTTTTAGGAACCCTTATTAACAACAGATGTAAGAGGCCGAGATAGACCTCACAATTGCCAAAGGAAGCAGATGTGCCGGTGTACTATATAACCTTCTAAAATCATGTCTTAAGAACAAAAAAGAAAAAATATTACAAAATAATAATATTATCGACAGTAATATATGAAAGAAAAACTAGGTTATGAATTTAAAAACAACAAACCAAATTGGAAATATTGGAGAGGAAAATAGTACAAAGAATTTATGCTGGGAAAAAATGGACGAACAATGGGAACATCGCGACATACAAATAATGTATAAATATATGTAGCACACGATAATGCAGCAATAACCAACGTAATCTAATCAAAAAGGCTACACTAGTTGGGACTTATAGAGCAGATGGAACAGGATGGGGATATCAAGGAGACAACACTAAGAATACCAGAAGGAAAATACGGGAAAAGCCTAGAAGAAAGTGGAAAGAGCAGTGATGCAAGATGTAGCCGAAAAAGAAAAACCTTGCAAAAATCAGACAGGAGTGGAAATATACTCGTATATATAATATACTTTTATGGTAGATTACTCTTACAATATAAAGAATATCTAGGTCAGGAATCGATATTCAAATTTTTCAAGTTAAAGTAAATAAATAAAAACATTTTTTTTAATAAATATTTCTTAACCAAAAATTGAAACTGAGTTACTGGACTAATACCACATTTTTTTCAGAATCTTTTATTAGCGGCGTTCCAGTTGGGTTTGGTCGAAAAATTTGTCCCAATTTTCTACGTCACTGAATAACTTTTCAAAATTATTTTATTTTCCAATTCCTTGTTTAATTTGGTGAAAAAAAGTATTATGTTTGATAGGGACAAAATGAATAGATGGAAGTGGGACGTGAACGAACATTTCCGCACGTACTCAATAATGCATTTTAAGAAGTTAAAGGACCATCGAAATTGGAGATTCTTACAGCACACTATTTAATATTAGAACCTTTATGCAATTAAAGATTTAAAAAATATGAAGATTGATTGAAATTAAATAGAGGAACATACAGGGTGCGGCATTAGCGTCGAAGTACAATATATCCGTTATTAGAGGAGATATCAAAAAAAGTTATTTACAAAAATTTTTAGCAGTCTTGAGATTCACATTTTAAAATTAGTCCCAAAAATACAGTATGTTCAAAAACGCAGTGCCAGACAAAATTTTTTTTTTTAAATATAACACCCCGTATATTTTTACATTTTTATAAACCTCTTGCCGAGATAATTTCAACGATGTATCACAATTTATGTCTATTATGTTTAATAAAGGATCTACAGCCACCTGAAAATCATATCTTTTGAATTTAGATATTTGTAGCAGCCAAAACGCCAAAATCTTTAAAAACGGCTTACATGCAAGCTAGGGACATGTCCCTATCCTAACTTTTTAAGTTCTATGCTATGACATTAAAAAATATTTGATACAACGTGATCAAAAATTTGAAAAATTTAAAATCCATCTGATTTTTGATTAGATCGGTGGGGACACATTATTATGCCTCTCTTGGTTAACTGATTATGTTAATTATTTTTATTATTTTACTTCTTTAGATTTCAAATTTTTGATCACTCTGTATCAAATAGTTTTTAATGCCATAGCATAGAACTTGAAAAGTTAGGATAGGGTCATGTACGCCGTTTTTATTAATTTTCAACGGTTTGCTACAGACAGTTTAAATTAAAAAAATGTGATTTTCAGGTGGGTGTAGATCCTTTATTAAACGTAATAGACATAAAGTGTGATAGATCGTTGAAATTAACTCGGCAAGAGGTTTATAAAAATGAAAAAATAAACGGGGTTTTCCATTTATAAAAAAAAACAAATTGTCCGGCACTGTGTTCCTTTAATAACGGATATATCGTACTTCGACACCCTGTAATTGATCAAGAAAACCTGATAAACACGAGTTACTAAATTGTCTCGATCTAATGGTTCCATTTTATAAGCTAATGTCTTCATATGCCCTTACAAACAGACGTCAATGGAATTTAACGCCGCTGATCTCGACGGCCAATTGTGAGGTCCTCCCCTTCCTCTTACGCATTTTGAAAGTGCAACAACGTCTACCAAATCTAATATTCGTTGTTCTATTTGTATATTTCTAACTCTCCTTTGTACTCCGGCATCACTTTTAGTGTTTCTTGTTTCCCTTAACCTTATATATATGTTTTCGAATGTCTTGAAATTAGTAAATCTGTTTAGCCTCGGAAAACATTATTCGTATATTCTGGCTGCCAACCTTCATTTCGTCCTGATTCCCCATAAATTAAATTAGCATCTGATAATTCTTTAAAGGAAAAATGTATTCTACTAACACAAAAATCAAACAATTATAATTCAATATTTATTAAATTAAGTGTTACGTTTCCACAATACACCTATTCACACATATTATTTTGCTGTACATTAAAAAAATTGGAAACTATCATTATACCTATTAAGCTTTCTTGAAAATCAACATTCTTAAGATTTTTCACGTGTAAGGCGAAATTTGTTTTCTAAGTATAAAAAGTCCATAAATATAAATAGAAGATTAAGGCAGACATCGTTCTTTGACCTAACTTAGAATACCGGCTGAAAAAGCCAAAAATGCACATGTATTATTTGGATCGACAATTAGTAACCAAAGAACAGAAACAAAAGCAAATACATTATTTTTTATTTATTTTTAATATTCAGGAGTTTTCAAAGATTTAAACACTATTAAAAATTTAAATTTGTTCTGTATACAGCGCGCTCTACTGAGGCACTCTGTAGTATTAAGAATTATTTAAAAACAAAATAACTTCGAAGGTCCTTTAAATTCTTTAAAAGCACTATTGAGTACTTGCAGAAATTTTCTTTCATACCTCACTTCTATCTATTTTTTTTTTGTTTCGAAAACTGTTCATTTTGTTTTCATCAGATATTACCCATTATTTTCACCAAATTAATCGAGGGATTGGAAAACAAAATAATTTTGAAAATGTATTCAGTTGCGTAGAAAATTGAGGCCAAAAGTTTCGACCTACCCAATTGAAACATCACTGATAAGAGATTTTGAGAAAATATATCATCAAACTGAGTTACAGCAAAATAATATTTTTATTTATTAACTTTAACACTTCGTATCTCGACAAGTAAGGATTTTTAAATATCGATTCCTAACCTAGAGATTCTTTATTTGTGAGACGTGTCTGTGATAAACGTTTATTCCTCGAATTCTGTATATACTATAATTCTTTAAAGGTAATGTATTAAAGTACTGCTTTTGGAATTTCAGTTATAAGTTTATTTTTCTTTAATATTTGACGGTATTTAGTTACTTCAAATAACTCCTTTGATAGGCTACTGTTATTTTTCAATATTTTAATTTAGGTATGATTTTAAATTTTATGCGCAAGCAGAGATTTGGTCCCACTTAAGTAAATGTTTAATTTTGGGGAATGAGTCCAGAACAGAAGAGGAAGAAAACTCTGAAAATTTCTTCTCTTTCGATAGCGTAGTGAAGTGCTCGGATATTGTAATTTTAGTCAAGGGTATTAGCCACATCTTTCAATTTTTCTTCCGTTTGTATAAAGAGTAAACAAATTTTTGTTATTGTTATAGTACCGGCAATTGTGCAGATTTTTGATATGATTAGATTTTGTTTGAGCAACTGCAGAACAGTGTATATAGATTAATATTAAAATTTAATTTCTTTGCCGGCAAAACCGTTGCTTACGAATTTTTCAATCAAGCCCCTAGTATATCGTTTCTTCGCAGTTGCTACCTTGGCACCCTCATTTAAGGATTTGTGTGCTCTCAATGAAAATAGAGAACTTGCACCAAAGGCATTACCGAAAGCACCATATTGTAACTTTTTTCCAGAAACCTTTACAATTATCTACCTAAAAAAATATATAAACAACAGAAAAATAGCATATGATATCTGAATACTTATTTTATTATTAGAAATCACCCTGTATTCTAAGATATATTTAACAGAGGACCTCACTCTATCTAATTCTTAAAATGTATTGCTATTTCTGCCTATACTGTAATTCAAAAATTTTCGTAGTGTGTGGATGATGGGCGCAATAGGATGCACAGGAAATCTAATAGTTCTTCTGTGTCGACGTTTCGCGCCAACAACTAATGCAGTTCATTCCCTGTACCTTAGAAATCTGGCTCTCTCTGACCTACTAATGGGAATTTACCTCTTCATAATTGCTGCAGAAGATCAACATTACAGAGGACAGTATTTGAGTTATCAATATATTTGGCGCCATAGTTTTTTTTGTAAGTTATGTGGTAAGTAGTGAAATATTACGTTATTTATAAGTAACTTTATTTAGTTTTAATTTTTCTTTTCATTATACAAAACAAATTTCCTATTTTCTTTTCTTCGGATCCATCTCGTCTTATTTTAGTCTCGAGGTTTAATTGTTACCTAATTAAATAACGCATTGTATATTAAAATGCTTTCATTTAGAAACAAGCAGTGGAAATAATTTTTGATTTAAATTGATTTAAAAAGAATAAAAACAAGAAACAAGGGGCAAGTTTAAAAATGTTATTCACCTATTTCCAAGTTTCACCTCTTCAGGCTCCCTATCCCTTATTAAAAAAGGTAAATGGCAACCCTTACCTTATAATACATCAAATTAAAGCCTAAAAAAATGCAAATCAACCATATATTCAAAAATCTAACCTGTGGATTTTTCAGATTGCGTTAAACATAGTAAAATTACAATATACCATAAAACAAAGCAGCTACGCTAGTGTAAGACAGGTAGATCCAGTGATCCAATTTACTTACTTCTGATTACTTGTCACACTTTTGCCATTTTTTTGTCATTTATTTACCTCTATTAAAATAGAATTACCTACTAAGTTATTAGTATCATTTTAATAGCCATTTATTGCTTTAGCATTCTGCGTTAGTTTAAAGAAGAATTAAAAGAAGAATATAATTGATATTTCGAGGGTCTACTGAAAAAACTAGATATCCCTCAAAAATTGAAAATTTCATGTTTAATTACAAGTATTTTTCCGCTTTCATTTTAAATCTGATTTTTTTTATATTCTCAATGTAAGTCATGCAAACAAGCATAACAAAATTAACTAACTTTACTCCGTTCTATATGCAACAAATACAAAAACGTATAAGGGGTTATATTTTGTACTTCTTTTTTCTTAACTAACGTTTACAGAATATACATATACTCCAAATAAAAACATATTAAATATTTTATTTTGTAGTAAAATCTGAATATATTTATTGTCATTGTAAGTTAAAATTAGTTAACTGATTTTTGCACAAGATGTTGCTACAAATGTAATATATTAATATGTAGCGCGAAAATCAGTAAACTTTATTCATTTAATAATAATCATCAAAAAATATTACTGTTTTATTATTTTTTCAATAAAATTGTCATTATTGGAGTTTAAATAGTGAAAAGTGTTTTTTTCCTTAAAACAATGAAGAGCGAGTACAAGTCTGTCAAAAATGTTTTACAACTGCCCTTTGCATATGCTTACAAGTAATTTTGGATGCAATAGCTCCCAGTGCTAAGGTTGGCTACTACTTGAAAGAGTATAATTGCAGCCGAAAAGTACCAGTTAACAAAAGCAGAATTTATCAAGTAAATTTTGTAAAAGAGCATATTGGATCGTTTTTATATTTTGCCAGAAAGGACATAAAAAGACAATATTTGGGGTCAACTTTATCTATTACAAAAATGTATCAACTTATATCGAAAAATGTAACTAAAAAATCGTCAACCAGTTTCTCAATATAAATACAAAAGTATCTTTGAATAAAACTATGACTTAAGTTTTTTGTAGCCGAGAGAGATCCATGTCTTCTTTGTGTAAACCATGCTGCAACTAATTATGAAAAATCAAAACTTGAAGCTTCTTACGAGGAGCACAGATGCAGGAAAAATTGGTGTTAAAAGCAAAATAAAAAGACAAAAAAAAGGCAAGTGGGGATAATACTTTTATGTCCATAACTCTAGATTTTGCTGTTTTGCAAATTCCAAAGAGAGCAGTAGGTTAATTTTATTACCTTAAAAAATGGTAGTGTTCATCTTGACAATTTTTAACCAACATTACCCAATACAGTTTACTCTTTATTTTGGACTGATTTACTAAGACCTAAGACCTCATTAGAAAATACTTATCCCCGGAAATTTCACATTTAATGATTACAGAGAAAATGGCAATAAGTTTATTACTATTTTATTACAAATAACTAAGATGTAGGATAACTGAAAAATATAGACCAATTATCAGAAAAATGTTGCAAAAAGTTCGAATAGAATTTAAAAATATATTATATTATTGTTTATAGAATCACGAAGCCCATTTTGAACAGATTTTGTAAATAAACTTTCAGGTTTTTTTAGTATATAACTGTATTTCAGTTTCTGAAATAATTTCACTGTGTTCAATATTACCTACCTGAAAAATAAATGGACAGAATAAATTTTTGTTTATAGAGTTGGGTTACATTTTTCTTAATTTGATGTATCACAGGAGAGGGAGTTGCCAATTGACTTATTCAATAGGGGTTAGAGAGATAAAGGGGTGAGACTTGAAAATAAATGAATAACATTTTTTTACTCTCCCCTTGATATAAAACTTGACAGCTAAAAAACTTTTTTTTAGTATTACATATGTATACTTTTTAAAAGAACCTTAAACATATTTATATATATTGAAAAAACCTAAAAATTAGTCCTACGCTTATTAAAAGTTAATGCTTTAGAATAATTTTTACAACCTTATTTCTTTATTACAATTTTGCCATCTCTGTTCTCTGCTCTCTCTCTTCTACGAACCTAATTTCCTTTTTATAGAAACTTATAGTCTTCTCCTTCCCTTGTTTTAAATAAATTTCCTTTTTTCTATTTCTTTATTCAAAAGATCTATTACTACTTTCCTCTGTATCAATTTACCAAATACTTTCATTTTACAATGATTTTAAATCACCAGTGCTTATTTTTTATTAATAACTGTTCATTTATTTCTTTGTTACTTAACAACTAAAGCATCAAGTTACTTTCTTCCTTCTACAATTACTTTAACCTATTAATACTTTCAATTACGTTCGGTGTAAAAGTGACGTCCCAGTTGAATTATAACGGACAGGAGCACATTTTCAATTTGTGTAAAACAAAATTTGAATGATTATCGACTTTGAGTTCCATTCAAATATTGGTTTACATTGCTATCAAAGTGGAGAAAATAGTTTTTTTTAATATGCATAATATTAAAAACCAATTTTTCTTTCTTAGGATTTTTGAGTACCTTGTCATGTGAATCGTCAGTTCTAATTTTGACGGTAGTCACCTGGGATCGATTCATGTCTGTGACTCAACCTTTGGCTAGGAAACAACCTTCAAGAAAAATAGCTTTGATCACCTTGGTGACACTTTGGAGTTTCGCAATAATTATTGCCTCAGCACCGCTAAGTGATCTGTTGAAAGATTATTTTGGAGATGAATTTTATGGAAATAACGGAGTATGCTTATCTTTGCATATTCATGAACCTTACGCCATGGTAAATATCTTCAATTTTTAAAAGAGACTGTTACACTTTTCTCTAATACATTACAATAGAAAATAGAGGAAGTAAATTCTACTAAATTATTATTTTATTATTATTACAATTATCTTATTATATTGATAATGGGAGAATGTCACAAAATAACAATTTTTTCAGGTTGTGGTTTGATTATTTGTAAAAATACACTAAACTCTACAGGAAATTTTGGTAACAATTAATTAATATACAGGGTTGGCATAAAATATGGAACCAAATAAATATCTTTAAAACGAAACTGACGATATTTATGAAATTTTGTAGGTAAGTGGGGGAAAATGCGTCTCATGTAATTTTTTTTTGTTAATGATATACTTCCGGTTTAACCGGAAATACACCCAACTTTTTTAATTTAAATGGGACACCCTGTATATTTTAGCAGATTATGAAAGCGCTTATTATTTCTCGAATTTATACATACTGGGTTTAGTGGAAATAATTTACTAAAACGAGAAATAACTCACTTTTATTTGTAGAATAAGTAAATTTATTTAATTTAGACTAATGAGAATAATAATTTAAACAAAATTAATTCAAATGTTCAAAATCCTCTCCGTTCACCTTCTGACAATATGCCAGCCTATTAACAAATTCCTGAGTCACTCATTCCAAGACTTCTTCACGTATTAGTTCACATTCATCAATAATTCTTTGTCTCAATTCCTGCAAGCATGTTGGTCGTTTAACGTAAACACGTGATTATAGATAAGCCCAAAGAAAAAATCTAATGGGCTTAGATCCGGAGAACGAGCAGACCACTCTATGAATCGATCACAATAACCCATCATCATTAATATTTCAATACGATCTCTTTCACTTAAATGAACCATTCTTAATCGTACAATTTATTTCCGTAAATTACAATTTGACAGTTTGGCAACAGGTACCTACTAGATAGTACTCGGTTATTTCTTACTATTAATACAAACAATAAGAATTTGTTTATCTAAATGGTATTTTACTCTATTGTATAAAAACTTAAAAGTGGTTTATTAAAGTGCTGTATTCCTCATTTTTACAGATTTTTTACACTAAACCCAGTAGGTACGAATTCGAAATAACAAGATCATTCAAAATCTTCCAAAATATACAGGGTGTCCCATTTAAATTGAAAACTTTGAGGGTATTTCCGGTTAAACCGAAAGTATATTATTAACGAAAAAATGTATTAGCTGCACTTTCCCCCTTTGCACTTACTTGTAAAATTTCATAAATATTGTCCGTTTCGTTTTAAAGATATTTACTTGATTCCATACTTATCCCAACCATGTATACGAGTACTATGGATAGCTATGAGTTTTAAGCTGTCAATGACCCGTTAACCGTTAACCGTTTAGGTAGTGGCTTTATTCAAATAAAATTTCTATTCAAATTATTTTAGAAAAATGCATTAAGACTCTAAGAAAAAACAAAACGATATAAAGTAACTATCCAAACTACTGATTTGGCCAATATTACTACTCTAAATTTGCGATGAATTCGTGATTGGTCAAAAATAAACAAAAGCATAATTTGGCATTATGTATTTCGTAATTTTTAGAAAAAGGCACCATCGTTTTATTTGAAATTCCAAGTGCTGGTTTACGCAAATGCCTAACACGTTTTGTCATGCATTCTTCTTGTTCTTTTAACTTTTTAAGAATATAATGTTTTATTTTTAATTATTTGCAATCCAATTCTTCCATTTTTGCCTAAAAACTTTCCATGTTAAAATGACTGCACTCACGTATTCTTTCCCTTCCTTATCAGGTACCATACTTAGTCATAAAACCATGTTTCTAATAGATAAAAAGTAAGTACCTACCAAAATCTGCATTGATTGATTTCAATAACTTTTATCAACTAAACAACATCGATCAATAACAAATCCAGCATCCAAAAGAACATTGTCCTAAAAAATTGTAATTCAACGACCTTCTTTGCCACTTCTATTACTACTTGCAATCGTCACCAGTCTAATCAGGTCATTAGAATTGTTAGGATAGAAGTACATGTAGCTTCTCTGATCAGACGGTCTAGAAAGCAAGTGCTGATACTGCGCCAAGAAGAGTAAGAAGAACAGAAGAAGACGATATATAAAATTTTATAATTTAGTTTTTTGAGGTTGGGCCTAGATAGGTAATTTTTTACTAATATTTTTTAAATCTTGATAATTATTAATAAAAGCTCAATCATAAATCTGCATCAAATTATTTATAGTAAACATAGAGTGTTAAAGACACGTCATTAGATAGATTTCATGTATGTTTTCCCTCTCGTGGAATAAGTTTTGTACTCCGTTACGACTTCAATATTATTTAAATGTATGCTTACTATTAAAATAATATTCTAGTATGCAATGAGCTAAAAAATCTTTTTGTAGAAGTTTGTCAAAGGTTAATCATGCAGTAGCATTTTTACTCGAATAATTTATATTTTTAACTACTCTGTGAAAATTCATTGATTTTCAGTTAAAAGACTATTTATTGTATTTTATCAGCGGCAGTATATGCAGTAAGAGTGACACTCTTTGAAAATGTTACATTGGTAGTGAAACCTTGGTCGAGATAATATAATTTAAAAAGCTTTGTAATACGGTGAAAATTCAGATAAGTATAATATGGATAATTTATACAAAGTAAGGTTTGAAGCAATTAATTTGCATATATTTTACATTCATTTGTAAACAAAAATGCACTTTTTTCACTTTTCAAGAAAACATCCCGACTTTGAGAGAAAATAATATTTGCAAATACGCCAACAATTTTTTTTTTAATTTTACAACAAATTTTGGTTCACAACATGTTATTAAACAGTTTATATATGAGATATGGGAAAATAACATGGAAATAATCTTGAACACATATTTTTATTAAATTGAATGGAGAATTGATAAACATAATTACCGAATAGCTGATTGGAAGTTTATGTAATAAATTCCCTGACCGGAAAAATAGAAAATACATTTCTTAAATTTCTATCTGGTTGTGCATTACACCTTAGTTCAGATTTGTTAAAAAAGAAGAATTTACAAAATGTTTAACTTTTATAAAATCATATTTGCTTTATAGTACAATGGACTGCATAGAACATTATACAATTTTGTTAATTTTTAACTCTGAATGGCCAATTGTCTGGAAATCTCAATGTATATTGTAATGCAATAATTTATAGTTATAGAAAATTTTATATCAAGTAGTTGTGGAATTTTTTTGTTAGAAGTAGAAGGTTGTTGATTTTTTTTGAGGATTGTCAAGCATTGTCAGTTAGAAATATGAAAATAAAAATAGCAAAAAAAAGTCAATACGTTAATATTAATCATTACAATATATATAGATACACTGATGGGCAAATGTGTAGAACCATATAAATATATCTGGAATTATTAGAGATATCGAAATGAAATATGGAAAGTAGGTATTAAAGTAAATTGGTTATTTGTTTTTAATTTTTTTAACAATTTTCAATTTCCGGTATAACCGGAAGTAATGTCGATTTTGAAATTTGTAATGAAACACCCTGTATATTATTTTAGTTACAATTAATTATTTTTTTTTTAGATTTTAAGAAAATATAAAAATTTTAAACTAACACATAACCTATTATTCCATAAGAGGCTTTGCGCTCCCATTTTACTTAAAATATATGGTATAAACTATTTGTGATGTTGGGCAAAAAACCATAAAAATAATAGAAAATGTTAAATTTTTTTCTTATTTCTGCTATTTTTAGACCTTCTGTTTTTTGTATTTAGCTTCTTGTTACGTATATCTTATATTTCAAATTATCTTTATTTTTGTATCTAGACCATATTTTATATCGTAAATCACAGAAAGTCGTCTCGCATTGAGTGATATTGTAATAATAATTTTATTAATTTTTAACATACGTATATCATATATTGTATAATTTTAAATTATGTAAAATTTGATATTCTAATGACATTATTTTTCTGTGGTGTGTGACCTTCTATGATGCTGCCTCGAATTCGGTTTACCAATTTTTACAAAATAATATTACCTATTCCTATTACGTGGTACTCGTAACAATTTTAACTGATGATTCTAAAAGAGATAAATGGTTTAAATAAACTTTATAGATTAGTTGCAAGTTGTACTGTGTAAATATATTTTTTGTTGCTTATTACTTATACTCAGAGACGTTAATTCAAATATTTATCATATAACAGATTGATGTCTAAAAAAACAATTATCATGTATTAATCACTATACAGGGTGATCAACTTATACTCCGAAGTTTGATATCTCTGTTATCTTGAGAAATAGGGAAGCCTGTTTTAAATAAAAGTTATAGAGTCAAACTTCGCATTTTGTATTGTGGCATAAAAAAATATTTGATCCAGAGTGATCATAAATTTGAAATCCCATCTGATTTGTAATCACTCTGAATAAAATATTTTTTATGCCATAGTATAGAACTTGAAAAATTAAGATAGGGACATGTAAACCGGTTTTATTGATTTTCAATCGTTTGGCTGCTGCATACATCTAAATTCAAAAAAATGTGATTTTGAGGTGACTGTTTATCCTTTATTAAACATACCAGATAGTGTAATACATCGTTAAAATTAGCTCGGCAAGAAGTTTATAAAAGTATAAAGACATACGGGGTATTTCATTTAAAAAAACATAATTTTAACATGTTGTGACCTTATAAGACACCAGTATATTACGGAATAATTTTGTAAAGCTTGACTTAATCTATAAGTTTTATTTATTTCTCAAGATAACGGCGATATCAAACTTCGGAATATAAGTTGATCACTCTGTATATTATTTTATCAATATTATTTCAATCTTTAATATTTTAATTTAATTTATACAAAGCGATTCAATTCAATTCCATAACATCAATAAAAAATGTATTTGTGATTTAATCATTAAAATTTAGGAGACTCGTTATTTGTGACGAATTACAATTGCTGCATTTACCAGAAAAAATTGTAGATAAAATGATTCTATAAGCTGCAAACTAACATTTCATCGTTTTACTTTAATATACAGTATGCCTGAAAAAGTAGACAACAAATGGGAAATTTTTTTATTATTAATTTTTGAAAAAGGTTGTTCTTGATAAAAAGTTCTGCATAACAGAAATTATTCAAGAAACAAATTTATAGAATATTTCATACATACATGGAAAATCAAAAATATTGATTTATGTAGAAAAATCAAGTACTTTTTAAATTTATTTACAGAAAAAAAATAATTTCATAAAGTTTATAGAAATTAAAAATATGTCCAAGTTTAAATTCATGGCCTTCTAATAGTTACATTACAGGTAAAGTAATAAAAAAAATTACCAAATACTTTAGCATTTATTAGGTTAAATAATCAAATTAAGATGCAAATAAATGCATTTACTGATTGTGTTATTTATTTTTTCATGGCTAATTTGAGAACATTTTACTCAGTTTTAAAAGATTTATCAACACTGAAAACCTAATTAAAATCATTTATTTTCAAAATTCAACATCACACATTACATTCTTGAGAAAGAAAAATCCGGATTAGCTTTTTCCTCACTACACAACACATGTGCCTTAACATATCCACCGTCCCTTTCTAAGAAGGTAATTGTTCTTTAAGAAAATTGTTTTATTACATTTTTGTATAATAATAGCCAGAGTTAGACAATGACATATTTCCCTAATTGTTCCCTACAAATGGTTAACATCTCTAAATAGGCTTTTAAGGTACATGTTTTGCTTCAAGTACGCTCATAAAAAGTAGTCTACTGACCTTGGGGGCCAATTATAAACCAAAAAGCTCCCAATTAACTCTTCCGTTAAATTTTAGAGAAGAAACTCTCGAATATTTCTCTTACTGTGAACTATTCATATCTGGATAGCTCAGTCAGAAAAACAGCAAATTGTGTGTTTATAAATTCTAAGTCTATTATTAAAAACTCCACATCATGCATTCATTTTAAAAAACTGATCACGAATTTGGTTAGTAAAATTAAGATTAACGGTGCTCCACTAGCGACAATGATGTGAGCTGACAATTTCATTAGAAGTATACACCTTGCCAAAAAATCTTTTAATTCTCCTTGGAACCAACCACATTGAACATTCTGTCAAAATTTCCAGGTTGTAGGAAATGAGAAAACAGGAGTCTACAAAGTATAGATTTTTGTGATTTTAGTAGAGTTGCAACTTTATCGTTACTCAAAAAAAATAAACTGCCCTTTTCCTTAATTAATATTTAGGGTTTTCTATGGCTGAAAGTATTTGAAATTCTTCAGTAGCAATCTACGTCCAATCATTCTTTCTGAATTTATTATCTGTATTTCTAGAAGTTTTATTATTTTACTTACTGTTGAAAAATGTACATTTTTATAAGGGTGTATGTAATTAAAGTTCGGCAGCTTCCTTAAAAGTTTTATGAATTTCTCGCAACAATTTCAGTTATCTTGAAGATTCAATATCAACGACATTGTTACTATTAGGATTTATTTTAGTTTATTTTTAATTTGATTACTTATTTCAGTAATTTCTAAAGTTGTTAGTAAATTATTTTATTATTTTAAATGTAATAATTAATTATTAGAAGGCCATGAGTCTAAAATTTCTGAATTTTCAAATCACATTTTGTTCTGTAATTAAATATAAAAGCACTTACTCTTCAACATTAATCAATTACAAAATACGTTTAATTCTTGATTATGGATTTCTATGTGATGCAAAATTTTTTGTAAGGAATAATTTTTGTGTTTGTTATCGAAAATAGCTTTGTTGTTTTTCAAAATATTCTCCATGAAGATCAAGACACTTTTGAATACTTTTGAACTAATTTTTACAAGCACTTTTCCCAAACCGTATCAGGTATCTCCAAAATATTCTATTTGAACGTTTCTTCAGTTGTTGAAAATCGTTGACTACATAATTTATTTTCGATGTACAGGAATGAAAAGAAATTATTGGGGGCTAAATCAGGGCTGTATCGCGGATGATCCATCAACCCATTAACGTGATGTGTGAGAGCTGGTATTGTCTTGATAGAGAATAATTCTTTTTTGGCGATTCGGTTTCCTTATTTCTCTGAATACTTATGACAAATCAATAATTGTGTAAGCAAAAAAATCTTTTGAATGACCAAATCTTTATCCGACATTGAATATATGGAAGTGGGACTAATGCCTAGACCTGGCTCCATATCATAAAAAGTCACGTGATAATCCTTAGATATCAGGTTACATACAACATCCGTTTTCTGACAAAACAGCTGATTTTGGACGTCCCTCATTAAATTCATCCTAGAACAAATGACGATCATATTTGAGTTAGAAAAATCACCAAAGCACGGTGGCTTGTAATGGTACTCTATCATCAAGAGTCGAGGCGATCGAACCCTATTGTTGATAAAACCCACCACGAAAATAGTTTTTAATCGTAGTACAAAAATATTAACTACATAATTCCATTTTTTAAACCAGATGGATTTTCAAGTAACTATAAACAACACAAATCGCTCTCAAATGATAAAAGGTTGAGTATGTACATCATTAAAAACTATCGACCGTTTATGTCAGAAATGACGTATTGAAATTGGTGTTGCTCTATCTCAAAACATATCTAGCATCCTACTTATTTAGTGGTAACTGATATAAATGTCACGGATGTCATTAATTCTTTAAAGAAGGATGGTAAAAAAAGAACAAATAAGTATAAATCACATAATTATAAACTACAATTTGTTGTGCTAATCGAATTTTAAGTATTTTCAAAATAATTTGATAAAAGTAAAGTTTATTTGACTTTTGTCACTTTATTATTCATCTTAATTTAAAGCATTGTTAACTAATAATTTTGTTTTTTATATTATAACTTTTTGTTGTTGAAATTATATACGATTTCAGCAACTTTGAAATCCCCAAAAACATACCAGATCCAGTATCTACGATATTCCAAGAAACTGCCATAGAAACATCTCATATAACAATATTATTGAGAAACAGAAAATTTGTACGTATTTTACTTTTAGGGTTGGCAATACTCAGCTGCAATGTTCATCTTAATCAACACAATGGCTTTAGTATTCATCTCTTACGCTTATCTGAGGATGATTAATGAAATTAAGTCCAGTGGGGTAGCTTGTAGATCCACAAGACAGAGCCAAGATACAGATAAGGTGGCACAAAGATTTGGTGTAATCGTCTTTACTGATTGCCTCTGCTGGGTACCAGTTATATTAGTAAAGCTAGTAGCTCTCTCCGGTGAGTAATATAAAGTAGAATAAAATGGATGTGTATAGAAAAGTAAAACATAAGTTAAGCTGAAATCGAAGGAAACTCAATATCTTGACACAAAAATGATTTATTTAACTTGATTGACAACTAGTTTTGACCAAACACGGTCATCATCAGGTCTAAAAATGTGAGTGGTTAGTGGTGACCTTATGTAATTTTATTTATTATTTATAATTTCACTTCACACAGTCTGTGCTGTATTTTGTATAATTGAAATTTGTTATCTTCTTATTGATTTGTGGTAAGTTTTGATTGTTTATTTTTGCTTTTTATTGTTATTTGTGCACTCACATTTTTAAACCTGATGAGGACCACGTCTAAACTAGTTGTGTTAAGTTAAATAAATAATTTTTGTGGCAAGATTTTGAGTTTCCTTCGATTTCATCCTACGACCACATTTGAGTTCCATGGATAACCTGTTATATCATTAGTTAAGTTGATGCTTATTCGACAATATAGACAATATACGAGACATAAAACAAATAAATATGTTTGATTGCTCTCAGCCACTTTCTCATTTTATCTCTCTTTTATTGTCTAATTAAAAACTACTCTCCAAAATTAACGCACCACTTAAAATATGATTTAATATTGAAGTTATTTTTTTTTCTGTACCGTTGGTTGGATTGCGATGATTCTTTTTTCAGATTATAGATAATTACTCCAATAGTTACTGAGAAATATCAACATTTTACACATATGTGTTATAGAAAGAAAGTTGTTTTTTCCAAATTTTGCAATACTGGAATTTATTAGATACAATTACTACACCTGATTAACATTGCGTCACAGCTCTAACTTTTCTCAATAAAGAAAGAATAAAAAGAAAATCCCGTGAAAAAAGTATATCAAAATTTACCATTTATTAGAATTCGATTTGATTTTATTCAACCCCATTTCTAGAAGAGTTTACTGAACTGTTTGTTTAATTAGAATTTTCAAACTTTGAAGCTTGTTAAAAATTGTTTAAATTTTGCAACTTTATATTTATATTATGAGTAATTCTGTTATTAGAATTATTTTGCATATTTCTATTAAACCTTCTTTCAAATTTAGGCGCAGACTTGAAATTGAAATTTCTACTATTTGAATTTGTTTGCAAAGTTTGATGACAATTATTACTTTTAGAACAACTGTTTGAGAAACAATCATTTACATAATGGTTGTATGTGATACATTTGATACACAGCTTGTGATTTTTTATAAATTCCATTTTTTCATTATGTGAATAATAAAAAAATAAAAAAATTTTATGATTATTTAGGTTTTCAAAATAAACATTTCCCGTCCAAAAATTGTGAATTAGTTTTCTTGTCATCAGGAACTTGAAAATGATGACATGTTTTTTGTGAAATATAAAAAAAAGGAGTATTTCTAAACCCTTGAACTTATTTTTCAGTAGTATTTAAATCTGCATTACTTGTCTTTCGAGAATTGTACAACTATGTTTTAGAAATTGAAGGAACTGTGGTAACGTTGGCTGTGTATTTACAGGAACTTCAAAATAAAAAGCTCTTTTTATATGACTCTCTAATTTTTACGTAATAATGTATACATGCTAAGTGCAAGCCCCAATCATCAATATTTACTTGCAACCATCTTAATTTTGGTTTATAAAAGTAACAAATTCTCTCAAAATTGCAGAATATATTTACTTTGTTCAGAGAAGAAATGTCTAGGTTTTTTTTTGTAAGCACATACAGATTATCCCAATGTAAAGTAGCCTATTTTATAAAAACTTCCTCTTTTAAATTCATAAGTAAAACCAAACAGTATCAATTGAAACGGGCTAGTTTTCACTGGGACTTTCTGTATGATGTTCAACTGATTGTCATATTTTATTTTTAAATCTAATGCTACTTTTAAATTACTGCTAGGTAACTGTAAATTTGAAATTAAATGTAACGGTTTGCTCTTTACAAGGATTTCAGATCAACTTTTCGATATCTGTCAACGACGAATCATTTACTATCAAATTTTCAAACAACTCAATGAATGCCTTCTACTTGATAAAATCTGCCAAAAAATCGGGAATAATAATTTGGATTTATTTATATTTGATAGCCTTTGTGTTATTGAATTTTGAAATATTCATTTTTGGATCGAACTACTACAACTTTGAGAAATCTTTTTTTGTAATGTAAGACAAAATTCTTAAGTATTTTTTTTCAGCTTTACCTCTGTCTATGCTTCCGAGTTTTATCTGTCATTAAATTTTATCTTTTTCAATAAATTTTTGTTTAATTAAGACGTCATTGTATTATTATCTAAATCACACAAATATAATTTTCCATCCATTATTAGATTAAAACGCAACAAAATTTAAAGTTCTTTTTTTATTTTGACTAAAAAATAACCTCATAGTATTTTGTTTATGCCAGGGATAATCTTAAAGTACCAAATTAGGGATTTATTTATTAAAAATATATATGTAACTACCTTATATCTGCAATTAATAAACTTTGTCTTCAAGGAATGAAATGTGAAACCAAATTCTTTACCGAAATGTGATCAAACTAGGATTACTTCTCAGTTTATTCGGTGACCGATAAACTTGACCAGGCCTTCTTTTTTGGTATTTTCTTTTGAATGTCCGATTGGAAGTGAGACCAACTATGAATCGGTACTATTGGTGGTTGATCCCTAACCACCTCTAAAAGCTCCTCCATAGGTCGTTTTAATAAATTAAAAGCGTCAACTTTCCATATCAATATAATATAACAAAATACTTTTTAGAAGGCCCATCATTAATTAATTATAAAAATTTTTAATAAGGTGACATAACACTGCAATTACCATTAAATATTAATAACTAGAGAAAATCTAAACACTTACTGTAAAAATCAAATAATTTACCGACCGCTAATATTTTTCAATATATGCACGACTTGATATTAGGCAAATCTCGTTTGTAGTGACAAAGTGAAAGTGTTCACGGCTTCAAAATTGTTATAATAAAGTGTATTTTTTTAACTCCACTAATAATTACAATCTATCCCGATGTCGAGATAATAAGTAATTCAAATAAATTTAATAATCATGCAAGGTTTCCTTCCTATGAAACATAAATAATATACAGGGTTAGGATAAAGTATGGAACCAAATAAATATGTTTAAAACGAAACGGATGATATTTATGAAATTTTGCAAGTAAGTGCAATGGAGCAAAATGCAGCTAGTGTACATTTCTTTTTATTAATAATATACTTCCGGTTTAACCGGAAATACCCTCAACTTTTTTAATTTAATTGGGACATCCTGTATATTTTTGCAGATTTTGAAAGAGCTTGTTATTTATCGAATTTGTACATACTGGGTTTAGTGTAAATAATTTGTAAAAACGAGAAATAACTCACTTTTAGTTGTAGAATAAGTAAATTTATTAACTTTAGACTAATGATAATAATAATTTAAACAAAATTAATTCAAAAATTCAAAATCCTCTCCGTTCACCTCCTGACAATATGCCAGCCTATTAACAAATTCCTGAGTCACTCTTTCCAAGACTTCTCCACTTATTAGTTCACATTAATCAATAATTCTTTGTCTCAATTCCTGCAAGCATGTTGGTCGTTTAACGTAAACACGTGATTTTAGATAAGCCCAAAGAAAAAATCTAATGGGCTTAGATCCGGTGAACGAGCAGGCCACTCTTTGAATCGATTACAATAACCGATCATCATAAATATTTCAATACAATCTTTTTCACTTAAATGAACCATTCTTAATTGTACAATTTATTTCCGTAAATTACAATTTGACAGTTTGGCAACAGTTACCTACTAGATAGTACTCATTTATTTCTTACTATTAATACAAACAATATCAATTTGTTTATATAAATGATATTTTACTCTAAAGTATAAAAACTTAAAAGTGGTTTATTAAAGTGCTGTATTCCTCGTTTTTACAGATTTTTTACACTAAACCTAGTATGTTTGAATTCAAAATAACAAAATCTTTCAAAATCTGCAAAAATGTATAGGATGTCCCATTTAAATTTAAAAAGTTGATGGTATTTCCGGTTAAACCGTAAGTATATTATTTAAAAAAATGTACATCGGCTACATTTTTTCCCATTGTACTTACTTGTAAAATTTCATAAATATCGTCCGTTTCGTTTTAAAAATATTTACTTGGTTCCATACTTTATCCCAACAATGTATATAGGTTGTTTATACCTGTAAGTAGATGTAGGTATTGGTTGTGCCGAGCGAAAGCAAAAGCTTGGTTCTTACGACAGATTTGTTAATGAATATAAAGGTTGGATTAATCAATCTATAGCCGTACTATATATATTAATGAGGAAAATTGCCACTTACCAGATTCTTATGTTTTCAGGCCGGCAGCTCCGATTCCAGTAAAATATGTAAAGGAAACAACGAGTTCATTAGTAAACCGTTTGGATTCTATTGTCTAATACAGAAAAAGAACCGGCAAAGTACTATTCGAGACTGGTGTTAAGCGACAATTGATTTCCAAATTTATCTAGCTCTTCGACCTGAGCTTTTAGCACTAATTTTGGATTTACCGATTTTTATGACCTTCGGTTTATTGAACAAAATTCGGCTTTCTACAATTCTAAAAATATCCTTAATTTGGAGAATTTATATGACGGAATTACAAATCTGAACGACTGCTTTTTATAGAAGGACAAGAAGCCCGAAAAACTTTCAGCTCTTAATTTTCAAAACTCTTTGTATATTTTTTAAGATTTATTATTCTCAAGCCAGCTTGTTTTTTAACTATTGTATTGGTAAATTTCCAAATAAGTCTAAGTATTTCATTGGTATTCTCAAACAATTGTTTTGTTACGTTACTTGAATGCCCTTATTCTATCATTATAGTAGATGCTGTGATTTTTGTTTTCTTCTTTAGTCAAGAGCAATTGCAAATGTCTTTCTATTGATAAAGAGGTAACATGCCATGAAGGGTTTAGCACTGTTTAGCCCAGCACTGTATTTTGGAAACGTTGGAGGATTTCAAGGTTGGAATTGCCTGCGATACCACAAACAATTAGTTTCACGTTTCACTTTTTTGGTCAGTTCAAAGATCGCGTGCCAGATCGAGGGGCGGCTGGCTCAAAATCGGACTTGAAATAGATACGGACCTGTTTTATTTTATTTTTAAATTATGATTACAAAATATAATATATATATCGGATGTATTAGTCTAGTTTTAGAAAAACTTAGGATCAAATATCAATAAATCCATGATTTTAAAAGCAAGCAAACTTTACCGATTCACGGTTACTATGGAACAGTAACTTACTCCTAGCTCCTAGTAAAGTTTTAATATACCTTTAATTTTTTAAAAGATTAAATTCCAAATAAAAATTAAAAGCCTTCATCACCGCTTCCATCTTCCTATACGTATCTTCCAGTTTCATCATACATGGATGTTTTCAACAGTTCTACATGATGAACGCACTTGGTCCATAACTCTGGAGTTATTGTTGCAACAACGTCTGATGCACTTTCTGATAATACAGGAGTGACATTTCTCTTCCGTTCTTCACCTGTGCTGTTGCTCCAAATTATTTCAATGGGGTTGAACGTACAATAATATGATGGCAAACGTAGAACGATATGACCAAATGTTTTAGCTCTCTTATCCACAACGTAATTTGGCTTAAGATTTACACCTTTCAACATGTCTTTTTGCAAAACCGCATTTGGTAGCAAATTCGGTATTAGTTGTTCGCCAAACGATTTTTCAAATAAGCTGAAAGTTATATCTTGATGATAACCATCAACGCAATTCGAAATAATTTTCATAATTTTCATTATCAGCTTATAAAATAATTATGCACTTTCGTCTATTAGGGAGCAGCGGGCTGACCCATGACTCTATCCTTTCTTGATAACGTCAAATATTAATATCTTAAAACAATATTCTTTTGAGATTCCATAATGATCCGCCTACTTTTTAATTTTTTTAAATCTAAAATCCAGATAGTGAAAAACTAAGATCAACTGTATATGGAAAACCTGAAATTAATAGAGTGAAAATTATTCATTTTTCTTCTAATATGGTCCGACATGATGTTATCCATAAGGGCCAAAAATATTTTTTTTCTAGTGAAATTTCTAGTTAGAAATCACTTTTATAATAGAGGTTTTCTATATGTTAGTTAAAACGTGAATTCTCTCTACCACTCCATTGTCAAATATTCACTTTATTGAACATTTTATTACATTACAAGCTGGTCAAAATAGACCAAAGAGCAATTCTATTCTAACCTAAATTAATACTTTTTAAGTCTTAAGCTAAGGTATAGTCAGCAGTGTTCCTTAGTTTCTGGCAGATGGGGTTACACTTAACTTAACATGTAAAAATACACTATGCTCTGCTTTTAACACTTTCACTTCACAAACTCAAATGGTTTGGTCCTTTTAAGTCTTCTTTCTATTCCTGTGTTGTCTAGCAGCTGGATTGCTTCGACGTTCACATGTTGATGAAGCCTTTCTTCGTGTCTTTTGGTTAAATTGATAATAGTTTGTTCATTAGTTTCCTTCTTCAGGTCCCTGTAAATATCACTATTACGAATATACCAAGGGGCATCAACAATGTTCCTTAATACTTTATTTTGGAATCGTTGTATTATATTTAAATTTGTATGTTTGGTACACCCCCATAGTTGTATACCATAAGTCCATACTGGCTATAATATTTGCTTGCATAGCAAAAGCTTATTATATAGTGACAGTGTGGAGTTTCTCCCTATTAGCCAATACATTTTCCTATATCTTATATCAAGTTCTTATCTTTTTTTTAACATGAGCTTTCCAGCGGAGCTTTGCATCGAGCGTCATACCTTAGGTATTTTGCTGTGTTTGAAAATGGTACTATGGTATTATTAATATTTACTGGTATATGTTGACATACTTTATTGGTGAAGTTGACATATGTAGATTTCGCTTCATTTAATCTGATTTTCCATTTTTTTAGTCCAGGTATTTATTCTGTTAACAGCTGTCTGTAGTTTTTCAGTTGCTTCTTCACTATTTTTACCTACTGCTAATATAGCTGTATCGTCAGCAAAAGTAGCAATAGTATTATTTTCTAGTTGTGTATAAGAGGTACAGGACCGGAACCAATAAACTTCCCTGTGGCACACCAGTTTTAATTGGTCTCAGTTCTGAATATGCTTCTTCTTGTTTTATTCTAAAATATCTCTCAGAGATATATGATTGCAAAATTTCAGAGTACTGTTTCGGTAAGTATGATCTTAGTTTATAGTTCAACCCTTCGTGCCATACCTTGTCAAATGCTTGTGCTACATCTAGGAATCCAAACTGATGTTTATGGATGAATTCCTTAGCTTCTATAATGGGTTTTAGCCTGTCTATAGGACGTTATTTGGGATCTAAATAAATATATTTATTCATTCTCCAAATAAGAAAACTGGTCAGAGTCATACAGTGCAATTATCATCAATAAAATTTAACTAACAGCCAATCAAAAATAATATATAATCTGGAAGGAATTGTTCTTCTCTCTCAGTGTACATGCAGGTATTGCGGCGTTACCAAGTGTACCTTCACTTTACCTCATAAAATATGTATATGAAGTTTTCTGCGCACTGGAATAAATTACAACAGGACATTCTATGCGTGCAAGTTAGCACCTACTTGGGTTTGGCTTTGTCGGGTTTTCAGCATTTGTTTTTAAAGTATCTCAACCGAACTAGAAATACGACCACCTCAATGTATCCTTACTTCAAGATATTAGTAATAAGTTCTCTGTCTTTCATAACGCGTTCTTTATCACTCGCATGGATTCAAATATTCATATCAAATATGTGTATGTATACTAATGCTATTGAAATCTAATTATAAAATGTTACAAATTAATTCTAAATAGAACTACATAAAGTTGACGTTTCTCATAAATGTCAAAAGATCATTTTTTTACCGATTTGATTATACATGCAAACATTTCTCCAAAAATGTTAAAATGGAAATAAATAGTAATTTTGAAAGTGCACCATCAAAAATTGTGGAAAAAGTGGCTACCGTCACTTTAGGTTTAATACCAGAAATTTCCTGGAAAAAATAAGAATTAGCTTGGAGGAAAAAGTCTAAAATTAAATCATAATAATTGGTACTTTTCGAAAAATGCTTTTTTCACTCTTGTGATTGCGGCACTAGCCCTAAGGGCTCATGCATAAACTTTCACACTCATGAGGCTATTCTCACTTTTTGGCAATATCCTATTTTCTATTGTCCTTTTTAATATAATTTAAATTAGCTCATCTTATTCAAAAAAATGTAAAATACTAACTACTATTTTTATCTCACTTTATAGAAATTTTTATTCATTCAGTTACCAGAAAAAAGTACTTTTATAAAACATACTTTTAATATCTTGCACTGATATGTATTTATGGATAAATTATAATATATAAATATTTTTTATTACAGGCATTTCAATCCCTCAAGATCTTTATGCATGGCTAGCAATTTTTGTGCTTCCTATCAATTCTGCTTTAAATCCCGTACTGTATACATTAACAACAACTGTTTTCCAAAAACAAGTAAGTTATATTGATTTTAGTGTCACTGAGTATTTTAGGTAAAGGTGTTTGTTTTTTTATTTCTTTTATATATTCTACCTCTTCCTCTTCCTTTTTTTCAATATTTTCCTCTTTTGTGATTTGGTTTATCTGTTAAATGTTACAGATAAGAAAGATGATGTTTCAGTCTTGTTACCGAAAAAAATCGGATCAACAACATACAACTTCGGAGTCCGGTTTCAGTCTTAGTTTTGGCGTTTTGTCTATTGGAGGAAGTACCAGGAGAATATTTAGAGTAAGACTACTGTTGTCATTAATGTTAATTATCAATATTGTTTATAAACTCACTATTGTAAATGAGAACAGTTTATCTTGATTCATTCGAGGAACTGGATCATTATTAGCTCTAGGACTTCATGTCTGTGTAGATAAGGAAATACCTGCGTAGACTAATTATAGACTATGTACGCCGTATCCCAACAAAAAGCGATAATCTGAATAAAGTTGAATGTAATATCTTTCTAAAATATTAGTGAAACACGTCGACCTTATTTCTAAGGGAATTTTGACATAATTCTTGTATTCGTTACTTCATCACTACAAAACTACACCCTCAACAACTCAATTTTCGGTCCAGTGATACTACTTTCAAAATGTTATTGAAATTTCTATCAACTGTGTATTTTTTTTAAACTTTATTAATTCGTTTGTGAGAAATACGACTTCAAAATTTGGGTTCGTAAAATAAAAATAAGAAAAAAGCTGTTTATTTTATGTATTGTTCATATCAATTCTTTCCTAACTAATATAATTTTATTTTTCACATGTATTCGCAATAATTACATAAATTTCTGGTACTGGATATCCAGTTATATAAACAACAACGATTTTTTTCTTTTGAACTTACAAAAAGTTTTTTCGGCTAAAACATTTTTCATGTCCGTTGAGTTCTAGAACAAGAAAATATTTATAGATATGTATTGGTCATTCTTTCCGTACGCTTACAGAATTAACATAGTTACAACTATTCATTTAAAATACATTTACTAAAGTAAGCTTTCAATATATTCTTAATTATTCTCATTTATTTTAAAAATAGTAATTGCTAAAGTTACTGGGTACGTATTCAATTTAAAAAATAAGAACAGTGAGTTACATTCAATATCAAAAAGAAACACCCTGAGTTACTGAACAATATATTTTAAAATTCATGACAAAATATCTCATCTTTATAAAAATCGATTGATGCAGATATTAAGCAAAGACGATCCCGACTATCGGCTTCAATTCAGTTTTACCGAGCAAATATTCACTAAACCCAATCTACTGTACAAGACGTTTCCTTATGGTGAATACACATTTTGATTAAATAGAGCATTAAAGAAGTAAAATTGTAGATATTGTAGTGAAACTAATCTACAGAAATTAAATGTTATTCTTAATATCTTAGGAGATCACATTGTCGGATCATTGTTTATGCCTGATAATTTAAAAGGCGAAAGTTATTTCGACCACTTAAAAAATTACATCGACTCAATGATTACCCAAATCTTTAAAGAATATGATAATTATTTGGTAGGCAAATTGTTTTTTTAACAGCTTGGTGCACCAAGACATTTTACTGTACCCATTCGTCAATTTATAGATAATCGCTTTCCTGGACGATAGACTAGAAGAAGAACTCATGTGGAGTGACCAATCAGTTTATCCGATTTACCACTTTAATTTTTTTCTGTGGGAATATCTGAAATTGAAGACAGGTGCAACAAAATATTTTCAATATTTACGTGAAGCAATTGTTCGAGAATGAGTTCTTTGACGTCATATGTGTTCAGAAATATTCGCGCCGCAGTTGAAAATAGATTAATTTATATTACACATGTCAATGGTGGCAATTTTGAACAGTACATATAATAAGTTCTTTATTTTTGAACGAAAAAAGAATACCTACTTAATATTTTTTGATAGGGTAGATATGTAGAGTAGAAATTTACAAATATATTAAAATTGGTCCTCCTTGGAAACAAGGTCAATGTGTCCTCCATTTGTTAAGAAAGTTATTACCTCCACAGTTATTCATGATGTATATATATATATATATATATCTGGTTGGGAAACACTATATATTACTTAAATGTATCAACCTGTATTCAGAACTTTTAGTTTTGCATCTTAAATTTTAATTGATTTTTTATATATTGTATTCGCTTTTGCTTTTAAAACTCTTTTTTTGTGTACGCACATTTAACTGAAATGAAAAACTGATTCATTTGAATTTTAATAATTTAATAGTTTTGTTTTATTTCAGGGCACTAATACCAGTAGCCTAACTGGTACTAAAGTCAGCTGTAAGAGATCGACAGCAGTGTGATGAAATGTTTAATAAGTTCATTAAAATTTGCAGTAGGAGATACATTCAACATATGTGTGTGTATGTCTGTGTTTTAAGTAAGAAATTTTAATATCATATTTTTTACTTTGGGTTTAATTATTTAAGATGTTAAATTATAGTGATAGATATTTGATCGTATTTTTATGTATTGTGAAATAGAAAAAATGCCAATAAAAACAAATAATCGACAATTTTTTTTTATTTTGTTTAACGTTAAGATTAGAGCAACATATACATATACCGGTGAAAATTCAAATTGTGGGATCTGGAAAAATGTACCACTACCTGGGAACGAAGATAATGCAATACCTTTTCGTTTTCTTTTTTTTACATGCTCTTCTTAATATTCCCCTTTAGCTACACCTTGTTCTGTGTCTTCTCCATTCACAAGTTGTTGTCACCAGATTTTTTTTTATAACATTTGTCTCCTATTTAATAAATTAGCAGAATGTACGTTCTAGTATGATTTCCTCGCTATAGTAAAATACCTCTCTTTATTGGCATTCTCTATTTTTTAGTATATATTATTTAAATAAACTGTTTCCTATCAGCACCTTCCTAGCTAGTCCCTAGTTAAAATTCATAATTTTTTTGTTGGTTTTTACAAATATCCGTGTCCATGTCAGGATTCGAACCTGACCTGTGATTTCGGAATAGAATATCGGTTCTTACCGCACTCGACTATTGAGGTCGGCTAGTCAAAATGTGAATTGCCTCTAGTGAATCAGTACTGTTTAGAGAGTCAACTCTTAGAGATGTCTTTCTGTGTTATTTAAAAATAATGTTTGCTTTCTACATTTCAATGAAATCCATAAAGTGATTTGGATTTTAATAATAAAAAACCTGTTTCAAAATTGACCTTTTAAATACGAAAAGACGTATTCTATAAAAAAATATTTCAATCAGTTATTTATTCAAACTGTATCTTAAGTAGCTCCAAAAAAATTTAATTTAAATATGCCAACAAATGATGAAATTAACGAACTTAAATTTATGATACAAAAACTTATAATTTTTCCAAACATGTTTTCGACTTTATCGTGATTTAAAGCATAGTTAAAGTATAATTAAAATTCTCTTATTTTAAGACGATCTAAATAGAAATTGCTATATCTATATGTTTATTTTAAAATTTATCGTTGAACGAATGAGTATTACGATACTTTTCTTTCTGGATTCAAATCTTCAAATGAGTAAATTTTTCACTTAAAAAAAATTCACCAACCGAAAATCTTAAACAAAATTATCGAAGTATTTAGATATCCCGGAAGAAATGAAATGTGCTTTCTTTTGATCCAAAACTTTGCGTCTACCCGGATTGTAACGGGCCAAAAGGCTACATACTAATGCGCAAAATTATTTTCAAAACGCCCTTCATTTCACTAGGGTGGTTATTTGATGACAACCTTGGCTTTACCACAGTAGAGGCGTGTTAGTTTTAGTGCTTACATCAAAACTAAAAGGTATTGTTATTATGCCAGGAGCTAGTTAGGTTATTTTTGAGTTTCTAATAATAATATATACCTAATAATAATAAAAGAGATAAGCTGCACAAGTGAAGCTAGATATCCAAAATAAATTAAAGATTACAAGAAAATAATGAATTGTATTCAGGTATTATAAAAAAGATACAAATAATTCGTAAATGAGAAGCTGGAAATCAAAAGAGGAAAAGATTAATATGAGAGCCACTAAAACAATACATGGCGTTTAGATAAAATAAAAAATCCAATCTGCAGAGATTTACACATAGACAATCTATATATACAGGGTGAGTCCCCGTAGATACGAAAGTCCATAACTCCAGAACGGTGCATTTGATAAATATTTTGTAAGAGTACTTTTTTGTGTATATTCAAAAAAGCCATGGTATAAAACTAGTTTCACTTATATAGGTCTAAAAAAAAAGATTTGTATCAAAGTTTTTTTAAATGAAATACCCCGTATGTCTTTATACTTTTATAAACCTCTTGCTAAGCTAATTTCAATGAAGTATTACACTTGATGTGTATTATATTTAATAAAAGATCTACAGCTATTTGAAAATCACATTTGTTTGAATTAAGCTGTCTGTAGCAACTAGACCGTTGAAAATTAATAAAAACGGCTTACAAATCCCTATCCTAACTTATCAAGTTCTATGCTATGGCATTAAAAACTATTTTATACGCTCTCTCTTGGTTAACTGATTATGTTAATTATTTGTATTATTTTACTGCTTTAGATTTCTGCTTAAAGTATATAAAATTTATTTCTGAACCTGCATAACGATAATTAATGCTGACAAATACCTAAATTGTTTTTAATTAAAACTCTCGGATAGTCTTACTCCCCCGATTCTCAAGTGCCTTACGGCTATGCCACAGTATTAGCTAATGCTATAACAGCGGTACACTTTGATTTTTTTTTTGTATATTTGATTAGTGCGTGTTTCCGGCTTTAAAAAATAATGAAAATTTTACTGATAGGTCGTGGAGTAAGTATGTGTTGATAGTCATTTGAGTAAATAAAAAAAGTTAGTAAAATTATTATTTGTCAGGTAATAAAAGTAATTATAACGAAAACATATGTTAATTACTGTGTTCTTAATAAGTTAATTAGTTATATCTATTACTATTAAAAAGTGGTAGGTCTGCCCTTGCTTAAAAACCAAACGGTAACCTTTTGAGTAGAGTAAATGTGGTTTTCTGTTTAAGAAATCCATCTACCTCGGGCCTCTGAGTAATGCCACTGCATACTGAGGGGTCTTATAGGAAATAATTGATCTGCCGGTAGATCTACAGTGTTTAAAGAACACCTTGCTACTTACCTTGAGCCTCCTGATTAGTGTCTTTGATTTCGGAGCGTGTGAAAAGCTATAAATAATTTAGTACCAATACTTTTTTTAGTTATTAACTTTTGGTAATGAAAGTAGTTTTAAAAAAATATACATTTAAAATGCTGTGCTCTTAACATGTTAATAAATTTTGGTCATATCTATTAATATTAAAAGAGTAGTAGGTTTCCTCATGTATTGCAAATTGGGTGTCGGTTGTTAGACTTACTTAAAAACCAAGTGGTTTCCTATTGATTTGAATGTATGAGTGAACAAGAGAACGTGTCTATTGGGATGACTCCATGACAGAATTCAATAGCTGTATCTCTACCGCAATTATCACTAATTAAAACATAAAAATCCCAAAGCCTTTTTAGTTGACGCGAAAGCCCCCTTTAAATGGAGAATCCAAAATACTTTGAAAAAAGACATTCATGTTAAAGTGAATGCTTACTCATAATGCTCACATGAATATAGCATCAAATATTTTTTCTGAACCAGTATTTATATTCTATTGTATTGGCTAATTTTAGTACTTTAAATCATACGAATAATCACTTCAACATTTACCTCACTAACCATATTTGGAATTTTATATTGACGATAATTTGGTTGCTATACTTTCGATCAGGGCGATAACCAATCTAGTGCATATTTTTATTCACATCACGCAAAAAAGAGATGCTGCGAAAATCAAAACGAGGTTATTTAGTAAATTGATTATAATTTCAAAGTTAATATTTCATAAATAACTATAACCTTACGTTTTAATTTTGAAGAAGTGGAGAAATAAAACACATATTGCTTTAATAGGTTTATTAAATTTTTATTCTTTATAATATTCTTTATATACAATTTTTCAGCACTTGAAATCTCAGTCAAGTTATTCTAAATAAAAACTTATGTATTTTTTCTTCATGTTAGAAGCAGAGTGTTTTTTATAATCTCTTTTTGTTCTTTAAATTAAAATTAGTTTGATTACAGCATAATACTAGTATACATTTGTTTGTTTATCTCTTTTACAACTCATATATTTATTTTTGAATAGGTTTCGAATAGAAACATATTAATTAATCTTTTATATTTGTAAGAAATAGGTAAAAGATTTTTCAATGATTTTCAATGTGCACCAAGACACCTACTATTAGCAGAAAATGTGGCAAAATATAATGATACATTTTGTGTCAGTTACAAAACTTGTAAAGTTGTACTAGCTTGTTGAACATATTACCCTGTTATTTATATAAATGAGATGAGACAACATATATTATCAAATCAACGATGAGATGAAATTAATTTTTAAATATTAATCACACAGTATTTTGGGCTTTTGATGATGAATAGTATTAAACTGATGAATGGCCTTTTCTTTCATTCTTTCTTCATTTACGTCAAATATATTCTTTTTTATATGGGGATTAATAAATTACATATTTATTATTTAAAATTTTACTCTAAGACTTTACTTGTATCAGGATTAATACTGAACTGTAGATGACATAATATGTAGATATTTCAAATTAGAACAAGTATTACTCTATAACTATAGATAAGGTTTGCTTATCCGCAATATCGTTAGTCCTATTTGATATTTCGAGTAGGATAAAAACTGTTTTTCCACAGATTGGATACCTATTTTATTTAATATTACAAAATTATGTTTCTTTTATAAATCATTTTGGTCTTCCGAATCCCCAAAAATAGCAAGTAAACTGTTATGGATTCAATGGGTCCCTATTTATCAGTCGGACCGTCGGATACTTCATATTTGCACATTTTATATAGAAAATGGATATAGAAATACATGCTTGTATTTACAATAACACTAACAAGTAAAATTAAAGTAGATTAAAGAAATCAATAATCGATGCATATACAGGGTGATCAACTTATATTCCGAAGTTTGATATCTCCGTTATCTTCAGAAATAGGAAAGAATGTTTTAAATAAAAGTTATAGATAGCGTCAAGCTTCACATTTTAAAATTATTTCATAAGGTCCCAGCATATCAAAAGTTATGTTTTTTTATGGAATACCCCTTATATTTTCATATTTTTATAAACCTCTTGCCGAGCTAATTTCAACGATATATCATACTTAATGTCTATTATGTTTAATAAAGGATCTACAGCCACCTGAAAATTACAAGTTTTTAATGTAGATGTCTGTAGCAGCCAAACCGTTGAAAATCAATAAAAACGGCTTACATGTCCCTATCCTAACTTTTCAAGTTCTATACTATGGAATAAAAAAATTGTTATACAGAGTGATGAAAAATTAGATGGGATTCCAATTTTTTTAATATTTTTTAATGAAATAGCATATAACTTAAAAAGTTAGGATAGGGACATGTAAGCCGTTTTTATTGATTTTCAACGTTTTGTCTACTACATACATCTAAATTCAAAAAAATGTGATTTTCAGGTGGCTGTAGATCCTTTATTAAACATAATAAACATCAAGTATGATACATCGTTGAAATTAGTTTGGAAAGAGGGTTTATAAATATATAAAAATATAAGGGGTATTCCATAAAAAAAACATAACTTTGTTATGTTGTAACCTTATGAAATCATTTTAAAATGTGAAGTTTGACTTTATCTATAACTTTTATTTGAAACATTCTATCCTATTTCTCAAGACAACGGAAATATCAAACTTCGGAGTATAAATTGATCACCCTGCAAAACTGTTTTTTTAATTTTAGAATAATCCGTAATTTATATAAGCGAATACAATGGACCGAACGTATTAGTGTTATTGTTGGATAAATGGTAAAGATTGCATTATAACCATATTATGTTTAAAATGTTAAAATTATTCATAGTTTCAAATAACTACATACAAAATAAAAGAATAGGCACCTGTTCGTGGCTAAAGAAAATATTACTGGTTTCAAATTTTGTACAAAACCAGGAGTATTCTTAAAATGAACCACTTCCGTAAACTCTAGAATGGAAGAAATGTAAACTTTCTCTAAAAAAGAATTAGGCTTTGGTAAAATGTGATGAATGATAATAAGGTCAGTTTCACCGATTTTACTTTACCCTGCGTTATAAATATTATGTAAAAGGGGTGGCACAAAATTATTGAATGTATTTTATTTTTCAACAAAAACAAAATTAATTGATTTTTTTTTGAAAAAAGAATTTTTTTCTCAATAAAATATTTAGTTAGTGTTGGTATACGGAACACAGGAAATATGGGACATAAGAAAGGCGCTGGTCTTAAACTTCATCCATTAGTTACGTAATGTTTAAAATTTTGTTGTTTAAAACTGCAAACAACAAACATGCATGTACCTCATTATTTATTTCTTTTACTTTTAAATATGAAATGCGTTCAATATTTTTGGACGACCCATGATGTATGTATACATATACCTATTGTTTTGCTTCTAGTAAGTGAGTACTAATTATATCCTAGTAAAGTATAACATTTAAAGGGTGCAAATGTAATTTAGTTCATGTTAGTGTTTGATGACGCTTCCAAAATACTAAAAAGGAGTACTACGAAATGCATTCTTATGCCAATTACGAAATTCAAAATGTTAAAAAAAAAACGATAAAAGTACATATTTTTAGATATCTAACAAAGTGGTGTAAATATTTTGGAAATGAACGATATACCAAAAACACAAAGAAGATTATTTTCAGGATGAAAGTGAAAAGTGGGTTAAAGCAGATAAAAATATTTAAATAAGATGTATTCAGTTTAATTAAATACAGAGTGTTTCACATTAGACTATCAGGGCCGAGATTAACTACCTAAGGTTAAGTATGTTAATTCTAAGTGTGAATAGTTTCTACTCAAGTGTTTTCATTTTGCTTGCACGATTAAAAATGCACATTCGATTAATTTACAAAAAACATATATTCTTGTTTTTATGTGAGATTTTGCCGTGGAGGGAAGGTTTTTAACTATTAATTTTAAAGGTGTATCTGCTATCATTAATAGATGTCCTACGTTAATAATAATTCGCATTAAGCAAAAAAAAATCAAATTGGATACTCTGTAATTTCTGACATTGTATTAAATTTAAAGCAGATAATTAATAAAAGGCATACTTTTAGTCAAGTGAATAAAATGCGTGAAAAACTTCAATTAACAAGAATTAGTAAGAGTTTAGATATAGGTAAAACCGCACCATACCTTATAACAAAATTGTTGTTGGTAATTATGTTGGTAAATATGTGATAATAAATGTATACAGAATACGACGAACTGACAAAAAAGGTTACTAGAAAATAACACACGGATTTCCTGCCTTATTAATTATTTATTATTACAATTTACAGTACGTTGTAAAATGCAGGAGTAAAAAATTAACGGGAACATACATTTTCTAAAAATTGAATAAATCAGACATTTATTTGACGTTATCGCGTTTTTTACTGATACTAAGAAAAATAACAAATATAGTACTTTCTTTTAACATCATTTTCTAGGAGTCATGTATGGAGTGTCGAAAGCTTAATAGAAATTTAAAATACCAATGCACTACCAACAGTGTTTAATAAACGTTGATAATTTCACTCATTGTGGGGTTGATTGATAGAAAAAACTAAACTAGGTAAAGATCATTTTTACTAATTTTGTCTTCAATCTCAATATTTTGTTCAGTTTAAAAAATATTATAAAATACTTACTAACTTAAGATTTTTTTGCAGATGTCATATTATTTATATAGTGAAAATCTTTAATGATATTCCAGATCAGCAGTACCTGAAAACCCTTTGCTCTTGGAGGAAACATGTTGTATATACTCTGAAGAAAGGTAACTCGCAGAAGTGCCATCAATTCTTTGTTACTCAAATATAAGGTTTGATAGTGATAATTAGAAAAATGTGATAATTTTTCGAAGAAAAGCACCGACAACCGGTACTTCTAAGCGACTAAGAAGTATTGTCATCTAAAACTGCAGTGAAAATCACAATGGAAAGTAAACCTCCTAAGATTAAAGTTGAGCGTCCATTAGTTCGGTGGAGAGGAGCGGAGCGACTCAACACTGTTTCGTCTTCTATTTAAAATATATTGAAGGTGTTTCTCGGCGGCTTCGACTTAATGGACGACGGGATATTTAGTGTACTGTATTGAATTTTATCCGAAGGCGAAGCAGAGTCGCGCCACCGACCTAGTGGACACTCAGCTTAATAATTACTTTTTTAACGATGTTAGGACAGAGCAAGATCTATTTGAAGACATCAAAGAAATGGTCCATCAAGAAGATGGAATAACACAATATTTTTTTTTTGAGGGGAAGAAACAGATCCTGAAGTTTATGAAATATCTGCAGTGAAGTTCGGCGCAACATATTAGATCAATATTTCTGAATATTAAGTGTGTTCTAATATTATACTAACTTATTTATTCTTATGATATCTAAAAAACATTTGTCGCTATTTATATCTTTAGTTTGGAAAGAAGATAAAGTATGTTATTTAATCAGAAATGTTTTATAAAAAAAATATTTAAAATAAACAGTTTAGGCTAATTAGTATTTTTTTCAATAATCTTTTAAAAAATAATTTTTTTTACGAATAGTAAGTGTAAATAAATAAAATAAAGATTAATTTATTTCTTTTAAACATATATTGAATTTCTATTTAAATTAAAAAGAGAACGCTATTTTATTAAATTGTAAAATGGAACTTTAATTGATTATAAAACTCTTAATTTTGAATATAAATAGGGTCATTCATATAAAACATTCCAGACAAATATTTTTGTAAATAATAATTTTTTAATTCAAAGTATTCACTGGATATTAGATATAAATTGATGTTTTAAGTTTACTTTGTAGCAATAGTTTACGAATTAGATCATGAAAATATTATTTTTTTTAAATAATTATCCTACTAATTATATTTATGTTTTGTTAAAATTAATAAAATAATTATTTCTGAACTAATACCTGCTCTATACCTAATTTAAAATGTAAAGCAAAGTACATTTTTTATTTAAGAAATTCTATAAAGCAACAGAAGACTATAATAAATACGCATTATATTATGACTGATTTTGTAAGTTATAATTTGAAATTTAAATTAGGTATTTGCTATTAAGTGTTAAACGATTTCTTTCGGTCTATTTTAATATTTCTTAATAGAATAGAAACAAAATAATAATTTTCACTTATTGTTGAATATTATTATGTAGGTAGTTGGTTTATCCAACAAACATAAGAAAATCAACTATAAATTTAACTCAAACTTATAACATATGGGAAGCTGAATCTTCTAGGTAAAACCAGAAATTAAAGGTGCGAGAAAAAAACCAAAACTATTTACATAGATAAAATATAGTCAAACCCAAAAAATACTAGAACTTACTAGCATGACAGGCACTATCTTTTCATTGCTTTAGGTACACCCATAATAGGACTACAAATCATTTTATTTTGCAAATTAAAAAAATAATATAAATCCCTTAAACTTGGAAGTACAATATTGTCTGTTACTGATTGGCAGATTATAAGTACCTATTGCATTTAATTTTTATTTCATTTTAATAAAATAGTCAATAAACACTTTAAATTGGAAAAGATAAATAAAATATAAATTTTATATGGTAGACGATATTTGTCTTAAATACTGTATATATTACTATCGTAACAAACACAATGTTTTGTATTTATAGAGTTGAAATGACTCAAGACCTTATCTCATTAATTTTTTTTTATTTGATGTTACTTATAAAAGTGACAGCCATCGTCAGCCCAAATTGATTAAATTAAATTAAATAATGATTTAAGAATCATTTCAACTTTACATTTACAAATCAAATAGGAGTTAATTTATATTTATATTTATATTTATATTATTTGTCCTGGAGTTTTTAACTCTCTAGCTAACGCTAAATAATTTTTTGGAGACGTCAGTATTTTTAAATCTTTGTGTAGAAACAGCTGAGAATATAATATAATATTGTTGTAAAGCCACAACATAGAATTACCAGTACCACTTTTGTCACTAAATTTAACGAAGTGGAGACACAGAAATGTCTGTGATTAGGGCGGTATTGATATATGATCAAGGATAAAATTTGTGGAAGTATTTCTTTCCACCTTTTAAATTATCACGTTTTGAAAGTCTGGACTCATTAGAAATCTAAATGTTACACTTTTCCCCAAAATCGATTAAGGTATTCGCATTCTATTAGTGCTTAACTGTGCAATGTTGTGACTTTTGATTTTACTGTTTGTTTTTAACCATTTAAATTACTAAAAAAAATTCTACAATCATAAAGTTCTTGAAATATAACGAAACATTTTAACAAAAGGGAGATTTTTGTCTTAAAAAAAGGAAAATAACTTCTAATATTCAACAAGTTTTTGTGATAGTTGTATATAAAAATTCCTTTAAATGTTGTTGCAATTTTCTATAAGCCAAAGCAATAATTTATCTTATACTCATTATTTAAATACCAATGATTGAATCGTGTTAAATTTGTGTTATATCTAATATACTTTAAACATGGACTTAGAAGTTAACAATAAATTTCATTACAATAATCAGAATGACATTAAAAAACGTATTAAACGTTTTTGTAAAACTGTTCAAAAATAATATCTTAAATTAGCAGTGGTAAAATTTGTAAGATAATTTTTTACTTATTTCGCTTATCCAAAGTTTTTTGTTTAAGACAAAACGGCGAATAGAAATCGAACTGGGATAAAAGTAAAAGTTCTAATACCATTTATATTCTTTCATTTTGAAAAATAGTTTTGGTAGAAACTAGAAATTTTTAGGTAGAAGCTTAAGAACTGGCCATATTAATTTTAAATTTCAAATTATTCTTGTGTGGAAATAAAATTGATGATATGCTTGATGAAATGAAAAATAAAATAAATATTTTTATTAAAATCATCAAAATTACTAATCATTGGAGTTTTCTTGGATTGAAAATAAAAATTGATTGGAGAGTTAGGGAACTCGAGAGATGGAGACGTGATAGTGCCTACCCCTGCGATTAAATCTGTTAGTTATTTAAAGACGTAAGTTGCCCTATTAGTTTGTAAAAATCGGTTTTCTATAATTAATTTCCAACAACCAAGTTACGTACTGGGTTAACTCCCTCCCGAAAATATTATTTAGATTCTGTCATATATTCATTGAAAGCAAGTAACCCAGTAAGTAACAATAAATTGTCAGAAATTGGATTACCCATGATAGATGAAGCCACAGCCAACTAGACACCGCATGACAATATTTTATCGAAATGTTCTTGGAATCCCTACAACATTATTTTTTAGGTATAATGAACTAAGAGAAATATCCTGCAATAACGGATAAAGTGAACACGGATTAAATCGCAGTTTTACGTCGTTGACTATTTACAACTGCGTTGCTCAAATTATTAGCCTATGATAAAAGTAGATGATGGTATATTGTCAATTAAGGTTAATATGGTTTATATACTGACTATATATTATTTTTTTAATATTTACGAAATAAGCGCTCTGTTATTTAGCAGAACGAATTAATTTTACCTATTAAGAGATATTTACTCTTCCACTGCATTAAAAATTTTAAAAACGATTCTTAAATGATTTAAATAGAATTATTTAAATATAATTATCTAAAAGGGAAGAAACGGGTACCGTTCCTTCACAATAATAAATATATTTTAATCACAATATCGCCTTTTCAAAAGAAAATTTATCATTAAAAGTAATTAAAGCAAAATTAAAACAAAAAGCCATCCAAATATTATAATTTGTATTTGTTATTGTGAGGTATCGATAAAAATTTTGTTCACTTTTCGGATATAAAATGTTTTATCTAATAATTTAGCACTAATCAAGCCATTTAAAATAAATAACATAAATATTCCATAAATTTTCCAAATTGTAATCTTAGGAAAACGATTAAAATAAATTAGAAAGCGATGTAAAAAATCCAAAACTATAACTTGAATTTGAGTTATTGTTATTGTATATTTAGAATGAAATATTATGTTTTTAATATTACAATATGGAAATTAGTTAACGTAAGCTTTTTAGTAATTATTTGTTGCATATGTTTCTATTTTTATAGACTCCTCCAGTATTATATTAATTTAGAATCTAAGACTTGCAATTTCTAAATGTGAACTATAGGTTTTTTTAACTACTTCAGTGGCCCTGGTTGGCGGTTACTCGTTTACTAATGAAACACCCTGTAGAGTTTTTCTAATAATTTACCAAAAAATAAAACCAAATTAATAATTTTTTAATGATAACACACATGGTTTGATAAATTTAAGGAATTAGAGTTGTAGGTAGAATATGGTTCTGTCATCTGTGAAATAAACTAATTTTGTTATGTAACAAACTAATTTGTAAGTATTGAAAAAAATTTAAGGGATAATATTTTATAGTTTACTGTATAAATATCTATGCCATTTTGTATTTCGAAAAATTAAAATAATTAGTAAGCTTATTTTTCTTCGCTTCTATAATTTTATTTTTAGCTTTTTCTTTGTACTCGTAAAGGTCCCTTAAACTGGTGTCATCTAGATTTGACTCCAATACTTTTCTAATGAAGTTGTGACCCTGACTGCTAATGGCTGTTGGACCCATACTTTCTCTTGCTGAAGCTAGAAGGTCTGGGTGTTCACTGAGGGTGTCGGACAATGAGGCGATTAACACATCTGCACATAAAGAAGAAAGTATGAATGCTAAATAAGTATGAATAGTTTCGTGAACGTAAAAGACCACTTAACATAATTTAAGTAAAATAGAGATAATACCGCTTCGATTGGGCAAAGAGTACGAATGCTCATGTAGTGTGTAACAGAACTGTATTTTGTGAATCTTCAAACTTCCATTATCTTAAATAAGAAACTAGCAGAAAACTCTTGAACACGAAATTATTAAAATCAATACAATGGAAGTCTCAAGAAATAGTGAATTTTCAGTATCATCAACATTATCTATCAAATTTAAGAAAACTACATTGTTTTCATTATCATTTAAATACAAAAATAGTATGAAATTGATCATAAAGTGTAAATGTGTCCTTATTTTGTATGCACTTATAAGGAAATAATTAAAAAATATTCATTACCGAGTACTTTTTTCTCAAGTGCCCTTGAAATATGACCCTGATCTGCTTCTGCTTCTAAGAAGTTAGTAAATTTCTGAAGAGCTTGTTGAGCTTCTGCACTTCCTCTTGTTAAACTTTGTGTAAACATTAGTTTAGCCAACTGATAAATGACTTCCTCCAAAGTGTACTCGGTGTACAGAAAATCAGCCATCCTTAATCGTTCTAAAAGTTCGTCGTAATCTCCTTCTGCAATTTTGTCATTATGTGACAGATCTGCAATAAAGCATTTTTAAACTATATTTAAAAAAAAATGTCAAATTATTTTTGTACATCAAACAATTGATATATTATGTTCTATAAACGTTGAGGTATACAATAAACTTTAACACAGTTTATACCAGATGCACGTGTAAATACTTATTAGGGGAGAGGTGCTGAAGATGGCGCATGGAAAAATATCATAACTACCTAAAAAAATTAATTACAGGATTAAAACTGATACAGAAGTTACTTTAATTAGCTAACTAAAGTTCAAATAAACCTAGACAGCAATCTCAGTATTAAAAATCTGTTATGAGTGATTGATTATAAAAATGTTTCAATTGCGTCATATTAGCAACCACAGCTGAAAAGATGATGCATCAAGTTAGAATATGATGACGCGTCATTTTTGCAATTTTATTGCATAGTTACATTCGTTTTATAATTTTAAGGGAATAAATTAGTAGTAAAATACTTCATCATTTATTAAACGTATTATAGAAATATTAATTAGATTAAACGTACTAAACCTAACAGGAACATTTAAAAAGGAACATTGACAGAGATTCTAGCTATTTAGTAACAATAGTCACCAATGAAATTTTTTTGAACGTATAATAAATAATATGGTACATTATATCTTGTAACACGTTTTGTAGAAATAGCCTATTATTGTACTAGTACAAAAAAGTAGTTATTTTATTACCAGTACAAAAAAAGCAACGGATTAAACAAAAGAGTTCTATGTAGCTTTGATTTATTATTGATGTTTAGTGCTGAGTATTTTCCAGTTTACAAAATTGCATATTTAATAAATATAATGTAATGTTTTTATTCTTTTAAAACTCATTTTATTTTCAAATCGTTACTCTACAAATCAAAAATTTAATAGAACACAAAACATTACTTGTCATTTCTCATCTTACAATTAAATTAATAACCTACTCTATTTATTATGTTATTTGTTTTTATTTGACTAGATAGAAAATATTTCTATGAAAAGTTGAAATAATGGTTTTTATATATGTATATTTTTTTATTTTAAGGCTTAAAGAAAAAATTATATATGTCACGCAGAGTAGAAGTCTCATTATATGTTTCGCCCAATTTACACAGCTTCGGCTAATATACTGGGCTCAATAAATAATGTTTACCTTTTACTCCTAGTAACATAATATACTATTTCAGGACTGATAACTCCGCTGCAATCTTTGTGTGCCCAGTTGCCACAAACAGTTTCTTTCATTTTATAAATTCACCACAAATAAGGCATCGGACATTTTCGCAAAATCCTGGGAGATCGTCCAGTTCATCACTATCACAAATCTTACTTTCATCAATATCGTCTTCATTACTGTCTCACTTAAAAGTTTCCTCTTTACTCTCTGCACTATTGCTATCTGGGCTTTTGTTTTTGTTTCTTTTCCTTTGGCCGTTTTTTCTCTTCTTTCTCACAAAACATTATGGGTGTGAATGTCAGTATTTCCGAATGCTGTTTCCTAGTTGTTTTTATTACTTTTTTCCTTGGTACTGAGGGGGCTGGTAGCGGAGAAAGGGAAAATGGACATTGACTTTGGGTTTTAACTGATTAAAAAGATCAATTTGTGAGTTCTTAGAGTTCTACTGAATTCCAGAATTTGAAGCTTAGGGTGTTGTATTAGACATTCCTCGAGTACCGTTTCCCGATGTTCAATTAGCAGCAGATTCTGAGAAGTCACTATCCAACATTTCCTCTTCTGCCGTTCCCATCATCGTTTATTCAAGTCAGGTTCACTCACAGTTACGTTTTGAGTTGCTGTAAAATCATCCTCGGTGAATTTTAGAGGATTGAAGGTAAATATTCCAGTTGCCCTAGATCCAGTAACCCCATTTTCCTTATTCACCACTGTGTACGCCAAGTTGAAAATTTTAGCCAGACCATAGTATGTTAATTTGTAATGCTTTTTTGATTTCATAAAAAGTTGAGATCGTCGTGTGAATACATTTTTCAATGGGCCAAAGAAAGTTACATATAGTGGTTGCATTTTATGCGATGTGTGGGGCGGACAGCTAATAATTATTATCGAGTTTTATTTGCAATATATTTCGATGGATATGTGATTACTGTGATTACCAAGGATAACCACTACTGGATTATCTGATCTAGCTCGAACTTTGGCTCGGAAATGTAGCCATTTAAGAAATATTTTTTCATTGCTCCATCCAATGCTAGAACAGTAGTACTTTGCATTAGTTGGTCCATTTTTCTCCAATAAAGGAGTCATTCTTATTCTTGGATAAACAAATAATGGTGATATATAGGACCCAGTTGCACTCATTGTGCATATTACAGTAAATGTTCTATCACGTTCTTTCGATAAAGTAATGCCAAATTGTTTTCTTTAGGCCGTTTTGGTGTTTCTTTCGGGACAGTGGAAATCCCAATTTCATCCACGTTATACATTCTACCGGGAGAAAAGTTATATTTCTCCATTACTCTCTGTAAGTTGGAGAAGTAGTGATCAATTTTATTAAAAGCCATTATTAGATTAATATTTATAGATTCCGGTTTCCTTAAGCTACTTCCAGGTTTCTTTTTAAAACGTTTCGATACCCGTCTGCTCCAGCTTATTGTTTATCTTGTTTAAAATTATGTGTTATATTATTATATTTAAAATGGAAAAGCAAATAAGGAACTAAAAATGATAACAATGTCCAACTTCTTAAGATGCCTCAGTAATGAGGAATATAAATAGTAATATTTATGCAATTTATGTATGTAAGTTGGGCTTTTCATAAGTGTATAGATAAATTTAGTTTAAAAATGAAGCTGGTAAGTAGACCAATAGCATGTAAGAAGAAAAATGAAAAAGCAATCATTTTTCCCGTCAAAAAAAATTCTAATAGTTGAAGGATTTAATTGATATTTTGGACTTGTTTTTATATTACAGGTGTTAAAATCAAATCACTTAAGTATGTATTATGGTTTTGATTTTATTTAGATGCTAGTACTTTTTATTTTTAGCTTAATATTTATTGTAATTAGGTTTTTTGAAAAAAGTTGTTTCTTGCCATTTCTCCTTATGGAATGTAACCGAAACTGCGGATTTGTTAAAATGCTTAAATACGGGTCTTTAATATAGTATGTGTGTCTTCATTAATAAAATAGAAATACCAGTATTTCACTTTAAATTAGTTTCACAGTAAATGTTGGATAATATATAATATCAAGCAAATATATCAACTAGTATTATTAAAACAAACAATGAAACATCAAAAACTCGTTTCAAAAACATTTAACAGGTTGCCACAAGAAAATACAAACACATAATAAAATAAATTTTAGACCTTGGATTTTGAGGTAAGATTCTAATACATTTTTGATTCCAAAATTAATAAAAACGAATTCAAAGTTTTCGCGTATCCCCGCAAGGCGCCTACCAGGATTCCTTAATTTTTAGTATCTACTTTTTATGTGTGATTAGTAATCGAACGTATGTTACGTGATCTCTTTGGTTAATGCATCATCAGCGATCTATATTTATATTGACAATAATTTCCCAATTCTATATTTGTAATCGCCCCCAATTAAAAATTGTTTTCAATAGTAACATTAATATATCTTCTGCAATTTGTGCAGTATGTAATCAGCAAAAGATGGATACCCTACAATATTTTCTTTTTTACTGCCCTGATTATGAAGAGCAGCGAGATGGAAACTTATTTTCCAGCGTAATAGACCTTAATAATCTTGTTTGCCTGTTAATTTAGGGTAAGATAAGAAGCTTAATTAAACTAGCTCTTTGCTAATATTAAAATTACGTGTTTTCATAGCAATGAATATTTTTTCTCTATCTGTCCATCTCTTAGCGTCGACTTAAAATTAATAATGGTTAGTTTTTTCACGACGTATTTTTTCTTATGGAATAATTTACATAATAAAACAATGACAGTTGCAACAACTTATTCACCAAATATATTCAATATGATATTTTTTTTAAATTATAGAAAGGATTTATAAGACATTTAAAACTATCTAGTGGTAGATTTTGTTAGAAATAAATTTTTGGAAAATATAGAAGAGAAGACTTAAAAAATGTGAGGAAGAAAAAAAATATAAAAATAGATGGTGCTAATAACTGAAATAGATGGTGATAATAACTGGGTCAATTCATAAATTAATATTTAAAAACCTAACAAAACGTTACGTCTTTGTTAAAATCGTCATGAATAAATGTACTAAGCGTGAATTTTATGACATTTCAAGCACAGATGTTTTTACAAGTAGATTATCACGTAAAAAAAATTTTTTGTTAAGATAATGCAATTAGCTTTTTTGATAATGCAGACATCTTAGAGGAACATCACAAGACACTGTAGAAAAAATAATAGAATAGCAGAAAAAAAATTAATTTCCATAGACACAGACCACATCTTCAATAAAGAGGGTATGAGGGTTGATCAAGAAAAAATTACAGTTATGTACTGTTCCTCCTTTTTGACAGCTTTAACCTAGATACCTTAAAAGAATAATAAAATATTAAGTCTATTGTGTTTATAATCATACTTATGTTATTCCTGGTAGCGGATTGAGAGGCATCCATTTTTTTTCTGAGTTGTTTGATATTGAAATTACTCCTTAATTCTGGTTTCTCATAAACAGCTGTTTGCGAATTGATTCCCAGTTGTGGCGGTGTGTTATCTGTAATCTGTAAACGAAATGAAAATAGATTTCTATTAATAGTATATCAGTGAATAAGGTCAAAGTAATTAAGTAATTAGATCTACAAGTTACGTAAGATATTGATTTTATTGTGTGAAATGCAAAACAATATTTGTGAATATTGAAATAGCTTTCTGTCAGAAATAGATAATACAAGAAAATAAGTTTCATTAATATATATTTTAAAATATTGTACTAAATACACAATATTTCGTTTTAATCAAAATATTTATATAGTATAAGTAATTCATTCTCCTTAATATTCTTTAATTAAATATACATATAAAAATGTAGATCATTTTATTATAAACTCAAGAAATAAGTAATATAGGGTGTTAAAGTCAATAAGGTTCCTTAAATATCTGGCACCTCTACAAGTAGAAAAAATATTACAAGTTCTAGAGAGAGAAATAGTGATGATAAGAGTTTCGCAGAATTGAAAATAAATTAATTTTAATTATAAAAACAAATGTATTTTTATGGCTTTTCCTTTTGTAATTTTTTTCTTTTCTAAATTTTTTTTATCATACATATAGCATGCGGACCTTCTTATAATGAGCAAATGCCTCAGGGCTGCTGCTATATTAATATCATCGGAGTGGACGCTTCATATAATTACAATTGAACTTCAGATAAGTTCGTTTGATCTAGTAATTATATTTCAGCGTTCAATCCTCAATATGCAGATTTTTAAAGATGTTTTTGCTACAAAATTATTTTATTTATCATTAGAGTAATAAAATAAAATGAACATTATAAACTAGTCGAAATTAAAAATTGTTTTAATAAAGTTATTATGATTGACCAAAGATCGATTATAAAATTCTGTAAAACTCCCTGATCACTCGATCCGTCCAGCCGACTTCTTGAGGGTTTCTGTCCTTTCTTAGAGCCGCAGAGGTCGATTCATGTCTTGTAAAATGAGCTGTGAAAGTTGAGGTATCAATTCTAGCCAATCCCAAAGCATCTTTAATCCAACAACTTAAAGTTTGATTAGAGGCTGACCGATATAGTTTAGTTGATGTGAAGAACAGGCTATCTTTATTGTCAACACTAAATGGTTTTAGTAGATTGGCCACACACAACTTGGTTAAAATATGGAAAATCCGAATAGGGCTGTGGCTTATTCGGTGCAGAGGTCTTAACCAAATCGGGAATGAAAACACGAATGCCTTCATGGGATTCTTGAATATTGTTGATTTTGATCAAAGATAAGGTTGGGATTCTTTGACCCATAATTAACGAGATGAGTGATATATTTAGAAGAAACCATTTTCAAATTTGAGGAGTCTGGCCAATTGGCTAAGTATTCCAAAACCTCCTGTGGTCCCAGGTGGTTTCGTAAAGAGGCCTTGGTGGCTTTTTTCTAAAATTACCCTTCATGTATCTTTTTAGGCGTGGATCTTGTCCTATGGTTTCTGAGGCAAATAGGGAAATAGCCGCCCTATGAGAATTGTATACGCCATATGTAATGTTAGTGGTATCTTGTAGATGTTGGAGAAAACACAATACATCTGCCACCTTACCTTCAAACGGGTTTAATTTGTTTGTAGAATTGCCATCATTTTATAAATAAGGTCATTAATTGAGCCAATAAAAAAATGTGAGCCGAGTATTAGTTTTTTAAAAAAGGGTACCAGGATTGTACTCACTAAAACGGAATTACTAGAATGCCGGTTTCTTAGGCATAAAAATTTGGTGTCCCCTAATAGGTGGCAAAAGCATCTATTTTCCAAGCATTTTGGTTTTTAACTACGAAATGTAATTTTGACACTTTTTGTTGCCCGCTGAAACAAAGTTATCGACCAAACTGTTCTACAATTTGGGAAAAGTACGCATTACCTAAAAAACATTCGGATTCAGGTGGTAAGATACGAGAAGCTTGATCCGGGTAAACATTATCGGTTGATTTGATATAAGAAGCTAAAATCCACAAGTTTCTTGGCACCATTCCCATATTTCTCTGGATGTTGGATACCTCAAATTTTGATTATGTAAGCCAGTGCGGTTGTGTTATAACTTCTATGAAGAATATTAGAATTTTTCATGTTAAATGCAAAGTAACGTAATCCATAGAATATAGCTTGTTCTAAAAAAAGTATATGCTTGTCATGAAAACGTTCCGTCCACCAGCCAATTGCCTTTTGACCATTACATAAGGCTCCCCAATTAGTTTTAGATCATTAATAGTCACATTAATGTTATTCCGTCACCACTTTAAGTTTGCCATAATTTCTTCAGGTATGTTTCATCTTTGCCATATAATTGGTGTTATTCCTGTGTAGAGCTAAACGCGTTTTAATCGCTTAGTGTACGCCCAGCCGTACGGTTGGGCAAGCAAATGTTAAATTTCCAATTAATCGGGCTATATCAAAGATTCTACAAGTTTTGTTTGTTGAAAAATAGTTTATAATATTACAATTTTTTTCACTTTTTACTTGTGGCAGTGTAAAAGTCATTTTGTTGGAATCAAATATGAAGCCTAAAAATTTACAAGTGTAATTAGGTGATAAACTAGGTTTCTATGTATTATAACCCCCAAATTAGATAGTAGCTTTACAATAAAAGAAGTATAAATGGTACACTCTTCAAGAGATAAATAATTAACTCATATAATTTCTGCTAACCTCAGTACCTATACTACTAGTTTCATAAGTTTAATGAAAGTATACGGTGCTGATACTAAACCAAGTAGGTGACAAGAATATTCAAAGAGGTCTTTTTGAAAGTAGAATCTTAAATACTTTCTGTGGTTCCTAAATATGGGAATTATTAAGCATTGTTCAAGTCAATTGATGTAGCGAAATATTTCTTTGACTAAGTCTTGTAGCAGTACTGGCATCCTCCATTTTAAAATGGGATGCCTCGAGATAACTACTAAATACTTTAAGATTTAGGATCATCCTTTTTTTTGTTGGCTTTATTAGTCAAAAATGTTTAAAATATATTGTCCTGCTATCGGTTTACACTTATGTTTTGCATCTATTTTAAGAAGATGATCGATATCCTGATATTAGTGGTATGGATTGTTTCGGTATATTTATAGTGGTAGTTTGGATCCAATCAGAATAAGCTTATTAATGTTATAAAAGACCATTTCGTGAAGTAAGAGCTCAAACATCCAGCATATGGTGTACTTACATTGTTTAATCTTTCCTGTGTGGCTTCCTCCTCCAGTCTCGTTATCTTTGTTCCATCGCATATATCCTCGAGGTTAGCCCCTTTGATAGTCTTGTCCCTTCTACACGACGGCCCGGGTGTAGACTGTTTAAATAATAAGTATTTAGAGGTCCTGTTGGTTTGTAATCAGCTAGCCATCTTCTTTTTTGTTTAAAGCACCTCCGGATTCAACCGAGGCGATACAAGGTCGGCATATCATATTTGTCCCACAAGGACGTAGCCTCCTCTTCTTTAATTCCGTTCAACACAATATGGCGCGATCTCGGTGTTAAAGCTTCATGTAAAGAGAAGGAAACAGTTTAAATTGTTCTGGGTTTTCACAAAAGAAATTTACGAATTATTCATCATGAAGGGGGAGTACATAGCCCTCTATATTTTTTTCTATATCTTCTCACAAACTTCGAGTTATTCGAGCGCGACTTGTGGCATTGGCTATTTTCTAATTCTCGCTTCAGTTTCTTTATCCTCCTATTCGTCTTCCTATGTATCCTAGATTTACCCATTCTGAAATAAAAGTATACTTACGTATAATATTCAACCGTAACGGGCGATGCTTTCTAGCAGAGCTCACAGAAGGAATGAATACGTCAACAGAGACCGTCGTAAATTTGACACAAGGGGAAGGGGAGGGAATGTTTTCTGACTTTAAAGGTTGTGAGCAGGGCAACACAGGAGCGCGTGCTGCATGGTTTTTCAAGTGATATCGAGGATTGGACGCTGAAATATAATTATTTATACTAGCTTACCTGTTTGTACCTCTTAATAAGGCCAGGAAAAATGTAGCGAACTAAACTTTTACGTTTAATATATATCAAGTACTATCGATTGGTACTATTAGATTTTAGTACATAAATTACCGGAATGATAAGAACAGAATTAATTATATATATATATATATATATATATAAATTATACCATCGGATATTGACAAGTTCAAAAATTAAAGCATTGTAATACATTTCCATGTAATACTTTCACTAATAATCATATCACTAAACAGTTTTAGCTCGTTATTCGCGATAATAAAATTTAAGTGTTATTGACTTACAGATGGTTTTTCTCGTCTTGAATTAAAGCGTTTCAATGCTGCTAAAAATGCAGAGTTTGTAAGATCTTCAACTAGCTTAAGGCGAGGAATTGTTAAAATTTTAATTATTAATATGAACTACTTTTATAAATCCTTAACCCTACCGCACTAGTATAGCTTATTAAGGGCATCTAGCTACATATTAACAATTTGATTTAAATTTAATAAACCCTTCTCAACATAAAATTATATTTAAAATAAGCCTATTCTCTTTCTAAATATCGAAAATTGCCACCACTAAAATATAAAATATTTTTCAACATATCATGAAAAAAATGACTTTGTTAATAACATACAAAAATTAAAAAAAAATTCATGAGTCGTTTTTTTAAACAAAAATGTAATTTTTCTTATTCAACAAATTCTATTGAATATTAATAATTGAAAAATACCTTGATCTTCTTAAATTAGGCACTATACGAGAGAGTTAAAAATAGATTTAGTCCAATAACAAAAATTCATATTCAACACCCTATTATCTAAAGGGTTGATAGAAAACCGAGGCCACAATAACTTTTGATCAGGAGGTTGACATCTACAACATATCTGAATTTCAAAAGAATCTCACGGAAAACCATTTCTCATAAGATTAGTGCGGGGTCCTTTATTGCCGGATTACTTTGACTTTCATACCACTAAGCGTTAAAGTTTTTTAAAATGAGTTAAATAAATTCACAAGTTTTATATAACTACCATATGAATATAATCTTTGAGAAAGTAGTTTACGATGTTCTCTAATTTTTTTGGTTTAATTCTAACTAAGCACAAAATCCTAGTTCATCAAAAATTTGGGGAATTAAACATAGCGATGATTAAACAGAAAATGAAATGGGTCGACTATTTTAAAGTTGAATCACATGATCCAATTCTGATTTGATCTCTTAAATTTTGTGAAATAACGCTAGTGTGGATGTGTAATCACTAAATTGGTGTTGAAATAGAAATAAAGTGAAACTGAGGCTATTGGCATCTGTAATTAGCATATAAATATTATAAATAAATTTATTACAGTGAACCACCTGTCTAAGCAATGTTTAATACATACAGTTTATTACTGAAAGAAAAACATTAGTGCACTTTTTAAAATAAAAAGAGATGTTTCACGGAATAAAGGATAGCTATGGTAAGGATAAGAAACATAGCGTAAATTTAAACATATACAGTTGGATTGTTACAACTTCTTCCAAACGAGACTCACATCTGGCGATATAAAACAAGTATCTTAATAAGATATATTTTCTAACAATAAAAACATCGTCATCAAAAGTACTTAACATTTGCCTTTTAATCAAAGAACTACATTGCTATAATCTTTAATTACAAATGAAGAATACTATAAGATAAAAATACAAACGACAACGGACCTTTTATATTTGATAAATGGAATCTGGTATCTATTTACAGCTGTCATCTTATTTGTTTTCATTTGAGATTTTCGTAAATTTTGGGTGTCTCAAGTTGAAACTATTAAAAACATTTTTTTAAACTAATTGTATGCTTAAATATTGTTTTAATAGTAAGTAGATGTTTTAACTAACTTCTTCATTTTACATTTTTATTTTTCCATCGGCTGATAAAAAGGGTTATTCTATAATTTCATCATACAGGGAATTAAATATAAGTAAGTAAACAAAATAACATTAATTCTAATGAAAAAGTAACATGACTAGAAAAAATACAAATAAATTAATTAAATAAATGTTAAATAATTGGTTTAGAAGCATAGTTCTTAGTGCATGGCAAAATGAGTGGTCTCAACGCGTGAAAAGTTATCGGAAATTAAAAATAATGTGTTAAAACGTACAAAATTTCTACTTCCCAGGAATAAACATGGTAATTCTCACACGACTACGAATCAGGCACACTCAAAGTACACATCTCTATCGTATAATTAAAAATAATAGACCAATATGTAGCCATTGTTTAGTCAATTTAACTGTTAAACATTTCCTAAAAGAGTGCCAATTATTACAATATATTAGGGATGAATACAACCTACCAAACAATTTTCGTGACTTACTTGGAGATAACTGCAATATAGACAATATTCTATTGTTTTTAAAAGACATTAATTTACATGATATGTAATTATGTTATTTTTGTAAATTTAGTAGTAATGAGTATTGTTGTCGCTAATAACCTTTGTGGTTGATGCGACATTAAATTAAAAAAAATAATAATAATTTCGGCAGATTAAGTAATACTAGAATAAATATATTGTCAGAGATGAATACTGGGATCAAAGAATCTTAAGTAGGTGGAATGAAGCATTAGTTAAGTATCATGTTGAAGTATGAGCGAAATATGTCAAACTCACTGAGGGCCAATTTCATAAGGAAATTAAAGACAACTTCAATGTTAAAGAATTCTTTAATTTCTGCCAATTATAACATAATGATTTTAAAGGGCCTTTTAAGTTTAAAATTTCATTTAAACATGAAAAAGGAAACTTTAAATAATATTTCTAATCTCAAAACAAGATTCAGTTTGTCATGCATCAGGTTGTATGTTTATCTAAGAGTTCAATAAACACTTCAGTAAAGAGTAAATGATATTTTTATTTTATTAGACGAAAAATACGCGTATATAGAGATAGAATAGATTATTTCGAAAAGTATGACGACATTAATATTTTCCTTAGATTTAGGATTACCAAATCTACCATTATCACTCTTTTAGGGGCAATTGAAGACCTTATAACTAATCCATTAATTAGTTTATTGTAACAAACATGCAAACCTCAACATTTTATAATTAATTGTTTTGTACTGGCAGAGGTGAAAGTATTAAACCCATTAATTAGCCTTAACTTTAAGATTTTATGCAATAGGATCTCTACAAAAAGCAGTGGCAGACTTTACAGGAGTAGCAACACTTTCTGTTAATAGAATAAAAATAAAAATTTCTTGCATAAGCATTTTCCCCTTCTTAGTAAAATCAAAACATTTTCTTAAAATGTGCTTTAGTAAAAGTAGCTTTCCTGATCTATTATGAAATTGTATGGCACAAAAGTTGTATTTAAAAGAGCCTTTAATTTAAACCTTCCTTTAATAGGTTATTATGAAATTGGGCCTGAATCTCTAATAAAAAATAGGTATGATCGTGAAAAATCTGTTTGTTACATAGAAATGAGCTAAGATTTCTTAAATGAGCAATGTGTTTCAATATAAAAATATTTTTAAATTAATGAACAGAGTTAATGGTAAACATTATTAAAACCATTTAAATTTAAAATCCATCTGCAGTAATAAGCATATTTTTTATTTTGTGGTAAATGACCCCTTAAATATTAAAAACACGATAGGTATTATTCAGATTTATGTGAACTACCCATACGTCTGTTGAAGTAGTAACCATTTCGTAGGCTTATATTCAATTGCACCGAGATTTAGGCAGTTGAAATAGTACATTTTTTCATATGATAATGTATTAATATTTAGTTTGATGTATCTTTACTTGTAAACAGAAAAAAGGCATTTTTTTGATAGGTTAAATTTGAATTTTTATTGATGATTAATGATTCATGTAGGTAAAAGTATCTGTAGTTTAAGCATTTAGCATTTAACAGCATATGAACTATAAATATGAATAAAAATAGTCACCTACTTTTAAACCGTTTCAAATTTGAATTTCAATTAATTTGCAATTAGATAGGCGTGAACAATTTTAATGTGACTTGGCAGTGTGTACATACCTTTAAATTCTGTAGGGAATTCAGCCCCATTTGTGTGTAATGGTTTTTCAATTTTTCCAAATCATACTTTATTTCCTGTAGGAAGGCTAAAGCTTCCTCGCCAGTCATCTGTAATTTAGAAAAAGCAATCGATCATTAAAGTAGATATTCTATTATTTAAAATTCCTGTGGGAATATCAATACAAAAGTATTTGCTGGGTGGATATGTTATTTATTTACAAGTTAATAAATATTTATATTCCATATATTCAAAATTTGAGTATTTTGATAGGTCCATCAACGACATTATAGATTACTGTTAGGTTATGTAAGTTATTATTTATGTTTTTAAATTATAGAATTGTCGTCTGTCAACGTGGTGTTTTTAGGACTTGGATAATATATTATTTGTATTAAGAGCGAATCAGTAAGAGACTATTCAAAATTATATAAGAAAAAAATATTCGGACCTACAAGAAATTAAAGCAAGTATACAACAAGAGAAAGTTCTTGATGCGTTTCTGTAGACAATAATAAATATAATATACAGGGTGTCCAAGAATATGTGGGCCTTTCCTGGATTCAGCTACAACACATAAAAATGATATGACAAGTACCTATACATTTTTTCCTACGCCCCCCCCCCTCCCCCTACGGAGATACGGGGTTATAACGGACGACCCTGATGTTGTATCATATGTGCCATGTTTCGTAAATTATACTAAATTGTAAAAGTGCAATTAGACACTTCCACAGAGATGATTTTACGGACCGCAGAAGATGCTGATTTCATTATCTCGCAACGCTTCACACAAAGAAGTATTATGTTGTTGAGACAAGTTAGTCATGAATATACACGTTTTAGTCATAAGTTTATTTATTTAAAATCCATATAGAAATACCAGTAATACCTGTTTTTTAATAACTTTTGAAGTACTAGGTATAATTTAATAATTTTTTAATATGATAGTTACTATGTAATGAAAATAAACCCTTTTAGTCACATTCGACTTATTTAGTTTGCCAGGGAGGGACTAGCTTTAACACAATAATGTTATTGTTTTTACAATCTGTACGATAAAGATACAACAATATCATGCATGAACCACATATCACGTCGTATTACCAGAGGTAGATCTTGTAAAAGTTCTGGCAAATTACTTTGAACAAATTCCAAATAAAGTTGTCCAGTTAATCTTGTTGGCAATAAAAAAGGTCAAATAAATGTGGCCCAATTATTCCAGCTCAGACGATGATGAGTTCAAATTAATGCTGATGATGCAATACAATAGAAGTATGGGGATTTCCTTCACCTATAAATGCAAATTGTGAATCTTTATGATGGTGTTTTTAGAAAATCCAGCTTAGTCCGTAAAGAAAACTGTACCAACGAAATTTTTATCGTTTCAAGTCTTTAGGAAGAAGCGCATGAACTTTTTGGAGATGGTACGGATACAACTGTTGCTCTCTAAGGATTGTATAGAACGTCGATTTTGGCCAATCAAACTAGATCTGCTTCTACAGTGTTTAGGTTATTCTCGTAAACACCCTCACTGCGATGTATTTGATTTCCCCAATCGCGGCTAGTTTTGTTAAACTTTCTCCTAAAATTATTAAACAGCATTTTATATTAAATCTCTATCATTCGATAAGTATGAGTAACAAATAAAACATCGTAGTTTTTACCTATATCTCTCAAACGACAATCCACTCTTTCAAAGGTTTCCCAATCAGAACCAAGTAAATATCATTAAAACAAAACGGGCATTATTTATGAAATTTTGTAGGTAAGTGAATCTGATGTACATTTTTTTGTCAATAATATACTTCCGTTTTAACCGGAAATACCCTCAACTTTTTTAATTTAAATAGGACACCATGTATATTTTTGCAGATTTTGAAAGAGCTTGTTATTTCTCCAATTTGTACATACTGGGTTTAGTGGAAATCATTTGTAAAAACGAGAAATAACTCACTTTTAGTTGCAGAATAAGTAAATTTATTTACTCTAGACTTATGAGAATTATAATTTAAACAAAATTAATTCAAATGTTCCAAATGCTCTGCGTTCACCTCCTGACAATATGCGAGCCTATTAACAAATTCTTCAGTCACTCTTTCCACGTATTAGTTCACATTCATCAATAATTATTTGTCTCAATTACTGCAAGCATGTTGGTCGTTTAACGTAACCACGTGATTTTAGATAACCCCAAAGAAAAAAATCTAATGGGCTTAGATCCGGAGAACGAGCAGACCACTCTATGAATCGATCACCATAACGGATCATCATTAATATTTCAATACGATCTTTTTCACATAAACGAACCATTCTTAATCGTACTATTTATTTTCGTAAATTAATATTTGACAGTTTGGCAACAGTTACCTACTAGATAGTACTCGTTTATTTCTTACTATTAATACAAATAATATCAATTTGTTTATCTAAATGGTATTTTACTCTAATGTATAAAAACTTAAAAGTGCTTTATTAAAGTACTTTATTCCTCCTTTTTACAGATTTTTCTTTGTAAAAAGAATTAGTTTTGGTAATATCTAAAAAATGAACTAAATCTTAATGTAGAAATAAATTATGATGCCAAGATATAAGTAAAAACATCATGTATTAATTAAAAATAGTTCATTTTTTAGATACAATCAAAAATAGGTGAAATTTATGTTGTTGTAATTTGTAATCAATAATTTATTTGAAGTTTAGATTATTAAGTGCCAAAACAAAAAAAAACAAAAATTAACAGAAAGTCCGTTGGTATTTGACGGAGATCTCATCATTACAAAGTGAAACTTGAAGATATTTGAATATTTGGACAGTTGGAATGTGAAAAACTGTAAATAAGATATGATTTAAAATTTTTGATCATTCTGTATCAAATATTTTTTAATGCTACAGCATACAACTTCAAAAGTTAGGATAAGAACATGTAAGCCGTTTTTATTGATTTTCAACAGTTTGGCGTCTACAGATATTTAAATACAAAAATATCTGATTTTGTGGTGGCTGTAGATCCTTTATTAAATATAATAGATGTGAAGTATGATACATCGTTGAAATTACCTCGGCAAGAAGTTTATAAAAATGTAAAAATATACGGGATATTCCATTTAAAAAAACATAACTTTGATATGCTGTGACCTTAAAATGTGAAGATTCACCCTATCTATAACTTTTATTTAAAACATTCTTTCCTATTTCTAAAAATAACGGAGATATCAAACTTCGGATTATAAGTTGAACACCCTGTATATACATAGATATAATAACTAATGAAATGTTTTTTTATAATAGAAAAATTATAAGAATTTTTTGTTGTTAGGAATGCATTCTGCAAATACGTTTGAGAAACGCCCTATTTTCGGGAACACCTTCTATATACATATCATAACTAATTAAATTGGTTTTTGAAAAAGGCTGACTAAAGAGAAAAATGTTATAAGATTTTTTGTTCTACATGATGCATTCTACAAGTACCTTGAAGAAACGCCCTCTTTCGGGGACTCTCTATAAGAAAAAAATTATATTAGTGAGTTGAAATATAAAATATCTTAAAATTGTACACTATTTGACAAAAATATTGTATTTTCTGAGTGAGTTTTCACCTCATCGAGTTATAACTTTAACTATATACCAAATAAAAACGAAAATTACATTTGTTATGTTATTGTCATCCAAAGCGCTTTCCGACACTTTTTGTAGTCCAACTGAATTGAATTGAAATTTTTGGATTGATTATGTTGCACTAGACAGGCAATATTAAGATGAAATTAAATGTATTAACTAATACTAAATAAAAATATAATATTGTATGTGTTATACAAATTATTTTCTGATTGAAGATTGTAGGCTTCCACGGCCATAGTTAATGTGAGGATTACTGCTTCCGGAGAGCCGCGTCATTTTATGAGATATATGAGAAATATCTTTTATGAATTTAATTAAATATAAGTAAAAATAAAAACGAGTTTATTAATAAAATATTATATAAAAGTAATAACTATTAATAAATAAACCTAGAGTGCTTTGAATAATCAGAACCCTCTTCTATTCTTCAAATTGAAATAAGTTTCAAAAATCTATACAAAAAATATAAAATTTAAATTAATTCTAATAACATTTTACATTTATCACTTCAAAAATCCGTAGCTTTTATTTTTATCTGTATATTTTATCCTTAGAGGAATTCATTTTCATCATAAATTATTTATAGATATTTGTAAAAACATGTTTAGAATTCAAAATGATTTTTTTTACATTTTTTTTTTTGTTGCAAATAATAAGTTCATTTAGATTTCGGCTTTGTAGAAAGCACAATAGGTAGAAAAAAAATATGATGCATGCTCGAGCATACTCGTATATACTCGCTGTAGTAGAAAAAGCATCTAATTGGTTTGTTGTGATTCAGAGGGGTTTGCCGGAGGGGTAACGTGGGGTAGAAAGTCCGGTTAAAGACAGTGGCGTTACGGTTTATAAGGGTTTCTATTAATGAAAATTGTTATTTAAGGATACTACTACTAAAGATAAAGATTAACCTCGAATAACAGCTTTATTAAATTGACAATGTGACTACTATATACTTTTACGAGATTTACCTTAACCTAGCTGGTCCCCGCTCTTGATACATATAACGATTTTTTAAATTCTGCTTCTACGGAGTTTATATGCTCGAAGTAGGTTCGCACCTCAGAGAAAAAATACTTTCAATTTCAATTGAAATGGCAAAATATACTCTTGGATGAATTATTAGGCTCAAGCTCAGAGAATTCTAATATTGTAAATACCTAACAGTAAGGCTCAAAAAATAATCAACCAACAAATTTTGTTGAAAACTAAAATTCTGCCATATGAGTGTAAATAAAAGTTATTTTTAATATAAAGTTAGCAGAATATTATTCCGACATGTCATTTTAATTATATAACCAATTATTCATTACAGTATTTATTAGCATTTTGTTATGGGAGGAAATTGAAGCACTTTTTGAAAAGTATAAACAAAATTCTGTTCAATGATAGAAATTGGTTTTTAAGATTTTTGAAAGCACAGGAAAATGCTGTATTTTAAAAGTATTTTCTATATAAACAGAATAGATTACTTTCATGTATGTTAATTTAAGTATATAAGAAAAAAAAGCTTAGCAAAAAGTCTTAATTTTATAATAATGATGTTGGAAGGTTAGATTCAATTTGCCTTGGGTTAATATCACACGAATAATTTCTTTAACAAAAATCATACACCAATAAATATATATTATTATATTATTTAATTTAAGATATGGCTTACCATATCTTCTCGTAGGAATTCTTCTATTGCTGAGGAAACTCCTTTTTCATCTCCAGTCCAAAATATGTATTTTGCAATTTCTAACGGCGAGTAGTGACCACTGCTAGCTCCTTGTCCTTTTTCAACCTAAAAATATTTTCTTAACTGAGATAACATTTTACTTTCTAATTTAACACCAATATATTATATTTAAAATGATTTACTTGAACATACATCATACCTACACCTCATAAAATACATGTAGGTTACTAATTAATTCAGTCCTATTAAAAAGCCTGATTTTTGAAATTGTTTAATAGATAGTAAGTTACAGAAACAGATAAAAGGCAGGTTTATATATGATTAGTTTCCTTTTTAAAACAATGACTAAACATTATAGCGTTTTCGATTGGAAATGTTGAGATGTGCAGTGGTTTGATTTAAAGGCGAAAGCATATTGCACTAGTTTCGCTATAGTGTAATCTCAATCGAATATATATTTTCGGATTAGAGGTTATTATAGGTTTACGTTTAAGATTCCCCAACGTCAAAATATTTCGTCCAAAAAAGGCAAGAACAGAATTCTATACAAGAAACATTATGGAAACTGTATGAAAAAAAATAGGATGGCATAGAATGAAGACTTAAAGTAAAATTATAAATTTTGATTGACTTTATCACTTGTTCCATGAAAACAATTCAAAAATATGATAAAATATCAGTAGTAGTAGAGAAAGAATATCTGAATAACTTTATAATGGAAATTTTTGCTTATCTAGTTATATAATTTTTTTTAATCTTAATATTTTCCATCCTTTTCCTGAAAAGCTTCATAAATGACTTACTTTCTTTTTTATCCAACTTATTATAACGATACGTACGTTTATTTTGAGCAGAAAAAAAGTTTGAAATTGTCATAAAAATTCACTTAGGATGAGTGCTGTCCATTATTTTAACTATTCGCGAATTATATAACCTAATAAATAACAAGATATACAGGGTGGTCCTTAAGTAATTGTATATAGAAGTACAGTAGAAGCCTCACTTTAAAATATTACGATTTGAACTAACTTGCATTTATAAAATGTTGATAATAAGAGAGATACAGGATGTTAAAACTTAAATTTTAATTTGTTTTTCACATAAATATACATAAATATTTGGTAGTGGGGGTTTTGGGTATGTTTAGTCTATTTATTATATATACCAGATGTTTGAAAATCATAAAATCAATCTTATTACTTGACTCCCTATAACACTGTTTAACAACAATATTGTAAATTTACAGTTTTTCGAAGATAAGAATATCCCATCTGTTTTTAGTCTCCTCTTTGAAATCCTTACCAATATCATTAACATATTAAGCTTTTGTACAATGTTTTGTAATGTATCTATTATACCACCGAGGAAGTAGAATATCCTCTTCATCATAAAATATTTCGAGAAGGTAATTTAGAAGCTTATGCATCAACGCAAAATTTACATTTCTAGTTACAAACTTTGTTAAAACAAGATCGGGGATTAGTTTTAACCAGAGACCTACAACAAATTGTACAAATGATGTTTCATAATTGAAACCAGATGTATTAATACAGGAAATTCATTGAAATATTAATATTTTTGTACAAAGTGAATAATTTTAATACTTACTGAATTTTCTTCAACTGCTGAGTTAAAATGCGAATTCGACCGGCGCATTTCGGTTTTTTTCTCATCGTCATCTTGGAGAACTTCAGACACTGTTTTGTGAATATCTTCTGAAGGTAAATCTAATTCGGTTTTTATTTTGGTCTTAGGATTGTCTTTGTCGTAAGTGGTATCAACCTGTTGACTCACTTTCGCGATTGTTTCGCCATTTTGTTGAACTAGAAAGAAAATAAAGAATAATGACAAAATATAAATCTCATTAGTTTGTAAGAAGCAAACAAATGTATTAAATAGAATAAATACCAATAGAAGTAAATTTTGACTGTATATATGCTAAAATATTTTATTTAAAACTTTCATATTCTAAAACATACAAAAGAGCAAATAACACCTCAGAATGTTTCAATTCAATAGGTTGAATGATTCTCTCGACGTTAAATGTATTTGTTGAAATATTTTTCTATAGCTGATCTCCCTGTTTGTGTAATAACTAAAAATTATAGAAGTCAAGAACACAGCAAAATGTAAAATTGAAATTAAATCGCAAATACATTCTATGAATAAATTTGTTGTAAGTTGAAAATATACCAGATGCATACTAGGCGATTTTAAAGTCAAAGATCGGATTTTGTAATAATATAATAATTATAGACACGTCGCATTTAAACAATTTTTAAAAATTTTTTTTTTGTGTAAAAATTGCCACATTTCAACTACTTTTTTAAAATGTTAAAAAAATGATACATTATAAGTAATTTTTAGTTTTTTCAATTTTTAAAGAGCAATGTCACATTTGAATTATATTTTTTTAAATATGGAAAAGTGGTACATTTAAAGTAATTTTTATCTTGATTTTAAAAGGAAAATTATAAGAAAATGTCACACTTTAACTACTTTTTACAAAGTTTAGACAATAGAAAATTATAAAAAAATATCACAATTCATCTATTTTTTAAAAAGTTGGAAAATGGTACATTTTAAGCAATTTTCAAATTTTTTCCCTGTTTTTAATAGGAATATGATAAAGAAATGTCGCATTTAAACTAATTCTTTAAAAAGTTGGAAGAATGGTACATTCTAGTTTATTAAATATAGATACAAAATAAGTTAGGCTGTACTAAAATTTTGTGAATTGCAAAAATAGTTGTAAAGCCATTTTAAAAATGAATGGGTAAAAGAACGATCTGTTGTAATGTTTCATTAGTACCTGGACTTAAAATATATGCCTATGGGAGAAAAATCCAAAATGAGGAGCGCTTTAGCGAGGGTCAAAGAAAAAAATTAATCAATGTAACGTGGAAATAAACAAGCTGAAACTTTTAATTGATCTAAAAATGATTTATAAAATAATGTTTGTCAAACACAAGAAAACTCTCTCGTTTATCACGTTATTACTGTTATTAAATCACTGCTCCCCGAGAACTTTAGATCTGCCATTTGCATCGAAAAATCTCGTAATTTAACGAACAAGAGACTATCGGATATCGTCAATTAGAAAGCCTTTTTTTATAAGGTTTTAAATGAGTAAATTAGTTTTTCGCCAAAATTTATTGCTAAGAGATGAACAGCTTTTATTAAACTTAAATAGAAAACAAAACTATCCCAATGAATATACAATAAAATAAATTAATTTTCCATATCTAACATGTATTTTGTATCGATTTTAGTTAAGTATAATAAACACTATCAAAACGGTTCAAGAGTAAGATGATATTATAACATTCTAACATTGCTTCTTTAATTCTTTTAAAACAAAATCTGCAAACAAAAAGATTCAAGTTTTCTCTTGCAGGTTTGTCTCAAAGTGCTTTTTAGGATTAGATAGTGGAAAACCTTAAAACCGCTATGTTTATGGAGTGTACCAATTCCAGTGCTAAAGGAGTTGATTTAGTGTTAGAAATGATTAAATTGAAATACAATTTAAAATGAGTTGAAATTGAAATTGATTATCTAAAAGCAATAAATAAAGAATTAGTTGAAGGTAACGATTGCCAAGAGCTGGTCATCTCTGTATTATAAACTAAAGAAAAAGATGGAAATATTACTGATAACAAGAACACTATCAATCATAGTACATATCATAGAGAATTATTAGAGAATTATGCAGTTTAATTGTTGGCAATCCCAACACATCAAATGAAAACCAAAATCTTGTGGTTTTGAACATAAAACTAGCACCTGTGTACGTGAACCTATAAAACCCTTTAATAACAATGTAGAGAAAAAAATTGAAAATCTCAGGAAAAAACAATATCCAGTTTTCATAATGACAAGAATAAGGTAAAGAAAATTTAAGAGAAACTCTAAAAATAAATTATGAACATGTTTCAGATAAAGTTACTTCCATGGGAAACCGTAACAAGAAAAGAAGACAGATAGTCATTGGTACCAGTATTGAAGGATTTGCAGGAACTATAAAAGGTGCTCCAATATTTGTTCACCTGCATGTTTATAAAGTCTTCGCAGACACGGATGTTACTACTATGGAGAATATGCTGTAACACACTTTCCAGAAGTATTCTGCGAAGAAAATAAATCTCGTTATCCTAACTTGTACGCATCGTTTAAAGTTCGAATTTATTAATACAATTTTAAAAATACTATAGATCCTACAAATAGTGTTAAAATCTGTGAAATCCTCTTACAGGTTAATAAGTTTAAAAATTTAGACATTATTTGCTTAACAGAATTATGGGAAACCATCGAATCAGTAACTCAAGTTACTTTTGAGAACCTTATTCTAGTCAGTATTTATTGCCGAGACCAATGTGTAAGAGGGGTTACTTAACCTTGGTTTTTATTACTGTAGCAGTACTTATTTGATTAAGTGAAAAGAAATTACGAAAAAGAAGAACGGAATAAATATAGTTTATGGTTATGTATTGGTTGTACCAGACAACTAATGATGAAGAATGATGTAGGAACATAAACCCTTAAAGTGTTTAGTTTCTGAGATACAGGGTGTTAAAGTTGCAAAAATAAAATCATTTTTTCTAAATATTCTGAAAACGCTTTTAGATTTTGAATTTAAACTTTGGACAAAGTTCCTTAATTCGTAACCTAACATTTTAAAGTAGATTACATTTACAAACAAATTAAAGTGTTTAGTTTCTGAGATACAGGGTGTTAAAGTTGCAAAAATAAAATTATTTTTTCTAAATATTCTGAAAACGTTTTTAGATTTTGAATTTAAACTTTGGACAAAGTTCCTTAATTCGTAACCTAACATTTTAAAGTAGATTACAATTTTAAATCTTCATCCAGTAGCGTACTGTAACCCATAGGCGTAACTTTAACACCCCTAATCTGTACGTCTCTGGCTAAGTCACCATTTTTATCTAATTGCTTATTTATTTTTGATCAAAGAAGTCACTAACTTTTATAGTGCCAAGATATACTGTTTTAGAAATATTTGGCTTTAAAAAAGCCTACAAATAGTTTTTATCATGTCGATATGGAAAATTTGAATTTATTCCTAATAATCCTATAAATTAGAAAGCAAACGCGGCTCTAAACGCCACTTAAGAGGAAGATATATAATGTTATTTTTTGTTCCTAAAATATATATTGTTTAATACATCTAGATGAAAGCTATGATATATTTTTAACGAAAATATTACAATGTCCCACAATTAATTTTTCCCTAGATGCTTGAAATAAATTTAGAAACAAAATACGCTTGAAAAATATGTAGGTACCTGTTTTAAACTAGAACGTTTGAAGAATTATAATGGGTTTTTTCTTTCAAAGGTAGATATACGTGAATAGAAGGGGAGGTGGCGCTACATTTGAACAAGTCAATTCATACCGACTGAAAATCATAAAAATAATAGTGTTTCTTTAATACATAACAGCTCTGAGCGTCAGCTGCTCAAGTGGCGGTGGAACTAATGGTCATTCGGGAAATAAATACATGGCTTCATTTATAGGATAAAAACAATTTACAGTAATGCTGACATTTGTTACAAATATAAAAACAATAATGAAACAATTAAGATTACTGTGGAGTAAAATTTAAACTCACTCACTCAATTATATGCAGCCCTTGGTCCAAGCTTGTGCGCATTATTACCAGAATTTCACGCCTTTACAGGATGCGACTTTAATCCCGCGTTTTACAAAAGATGAAAAACGCTTTTAATATTTTGAAACACTCAGATTCTTACATCAAAGCATTTACAGACGTTACAAATATAGACAACTGTAATATAGAACACCTTAAAAAAGTGTTTGTGTGTAGAGTATAAGGTCTTAAAACAATTGACAAAGTAAATACAGCACGAGTAGCAACGTTCATTAAAACCTACAAAAGTAATGAAAAAAAAGACGAATTTATGCTTAAAAATACAAATGAAGGCGCAATATTTCCTCCATGTCAATCGGAGTTGAACCAACACATACTACGCACATCATATATAGTACATCTTTGGAGTCATGCATATCAGTCGGTTCCATCAGTATTATCACACTTAAACTACAGATTCCACCGACAATAACTGGCGTAACGATCGTCGTTGAAAATCCTGCACTTATTTACTTATATACCGTGTTATAACATCTTGAAATTGATTAAAAGTAATATAAATAAATATATATAAGTATATATTAAAATTTGTACTATTTCTTTTTAAAGAAAACTTTGAAAGTGATGTAACTGAAGCATCAGATATTACCAAAAAGGATGATGCAGAGGAATTTAAAGAAGAGTCAAATGTCATCATCGACAGCTCCGATGAATTTGAGAGAAAAATTATTATTATCAAACAGACACTACAGAAGACCTAAATGAAGAAACCGAATTATAACATCTAGTATAAAAATACTTGAATCATGGTTTATTTAGGAATAAATATTTCTCTGTACAATTTAAAACCGACATGAATAAAATAAGTATGAACAATCAATAAAAACTCGTCAATGACAATACAAAGTTGTATTATTTATGTTAAAATATAATACAGATTGAATTTAAAGTATAGCTTAATTTTCTTGTTAACAAAAATAAAAGTCGTTATCAACTGAATGTTTGGGGGTGTAAAGATAGTCAGTTCATTTACTAAAATGCATATGCAACGGTCAGATGCACGTAGCGCGCAGCATATTTATGACTCTCACTGACGGTGTTACCCCCAATAAAAATACAGCCGACGATTTTCTTTATTATTTTATACATAAAAATTCATAAGGTATAAAATAACTATACAAGAAAATACAAGAGAATTCAGTATGGTTCATACGCATGACTGAGGTATAAACTCCTCACTTCAATGCACCTGATTATTTCTTTTTAGTTAAAAAGAATCTAAAAATAATTTTATGAATTTTGGCACGGTATGAAAATACTTGGAGCAGCTCTTTTTTTCAAACTTTCATCACTTCTCACCTTTAACTCAACCGCGGGTGCGACGACTGATACGCACTTTGCTGATTTCTGATTATTAAACAACTGCTTAAAATTAAATTTATACAGTATAATATTCCCAAAAAAATGCAATGTTACCTCCCATACTATTATAAATGCAAAGAAATTCCCTAATGATTCAGACCTGGATAAAACAAATAAAAGTAAAGTCAAACAATGTATTCTGATATTCACTTCTTTCTTTTCAATAATTTGAAACTCTCGTTAAATCAATTGTAAAATAACTTAGGGTCAAGTGGTGCCTTAATTCAGCTTTGATTGGTTGGACCATTAGTGTGTGGTCGGAAGATTGTCGGTTTATTAACGCACATTTCGAAAATGGGTTAAAAACCTAAAAATATTTTCAATTGAATTTCAATAGTTAGAACGCCGTGACTTTGCAGTATTACTACTCAAAAAATGTACTAACTTAAGCAGGACGGTCAAAGTCAAACTATTTTTGTGTTAAAAGAAATCGCTACGTCAATTTTCAAAATTTCAATCAAAGGTAACTTGACTTTTTCAAATTGAACTAAACTGCTCAAAAATTGAAATGATCCATGTGACTAAACTGGTATTAAAAGAAAACGACTGATATAATTATTTTATGTGTTTACTGAATTATAGTGTATATCTTTGTGTATAAAATTTATCGGACAAAATATTTTTTTTGACCTATAGGACACAAAAACAAAGGATTTACAATGTTAGCACAAAAAAGGCATACAAGTAATAGACGTATCATTATTTCAATTGTTACTAAGAGTTTGATGTATAAGTTGTGTTTTTGAAGTTGAAAATGAATCCGAAAATGGTGTACAGAAGAGTAAACGATAGGGAATTACAACATGTGGTTCGTTTAGTGCGACAAGGTCTATCACATAGAGAAGTCACAAGATTGTTTAATGTGGCTCATGTGGTGATCAATAGAGCCATAATAAGATATAATGAAACCGGTGAGGTAGGCTTTCGACATGGTGGAGGTCGTCCAAGAGCCTTAATAGTACGTCAGGTCCAATATCTCAGACTTACACCTCGTCGACGTCCCACAATAAATGCTTCTCAATTTAATAATGTCCTGCGGCAAACTACTGTTGTTGTAATATCGACTCAGACAGTAAGAAGAAGGTTGCATGAGTATGGTCTGAGGTCAAAAAAGCGTGCCAAATGCATGCGTCTAACGGTGACTCACAAAGTTGCTCGAAGACAATGGGCACAACAATATTTGCATTGGGGTGAGTACGATTGGCGTCGAGTTATATTTGCGGACCAGACGAGAATCACATTTTTTCGCTCTGATGACCGAATTCGAGTATGGCGGAGGAAAAATGAACGATATAATGCAGCACTTATGGAACCTAAGATAGCTTTTGATGGAGGTGGAATTACCATCTGGAGAGGTATTATTTGGAACGGTCACACAGACTTGATTAGCCTCCACAGAGATAATATGACTGCAGTTCGTTATCGAGACAGATGTATTCTACCTGTTGTAGTCCCATTTGCTGAAAATTTTGGTTGAGATTTTTTGTATGCCGATGATAACGCTTGTCCACACCGTGCCAATCTGGTCTCCACTGCACTGAGGACCCACAACATTCAACGAATGGACTGGCCCGCAAGTTCTCCTGACCTGCACCCAATCGAGCATGTTTGGTCACGTCTCAAACTACTGGTATCCCAACGAAATGGTGATTTGGAGTACGTCGGAGCTCTAACAAATGCCGTTTTAGAAGAATGGAAGAGGATTTCTCAAGATTTTATAAATACTCTGATAAGAAGTACGCCAGATAGATGTAGAACTGTCCTTAGAGTTCGTGGGGGTTCAACGAACTACTAATGTTAAATAATGCATCTTTTTCACGCTTTTGTTGACAGAAGTAATGGATCCTTTGCAGAGGGGTAGATATTCACCAATCACAGATTGACCTAATGACCCGTTGGTTGTACGTGTAACCAAAATCCAGGAAAGGAATATAGGCATTGGATTCACTTTCCACGGTACATTTTATATTGGGATGTTGATTGTTCAGGTCATTTAGGAAGTCTGGAAGTGTATGTCGACTATGAGGCCAAACGATAAATGTGTCGTCCACGTACCGGAGCCAGAATGTAGGTTTGAGGTGAAAGGACTCGAGGGCTATTTGTTCAAAGGTTTGTATGAAGATGTCGGCAATGACTGGGGATAATGGTAAACCCATTGGGGTACCGGATATTTGGAGGTGATATATTGGTTTTGGAAGGTCAAATATGTGGATGTGAGACCTTTTTCCGCCAGATGGACGAAGTTAGAAGATTTGTTGTCTTTGGCTAGAAGATCTGACAGAATATTGAGGGAATCTGGGATTGGGACATTGGTGAATAGTAAGGTAACATCAAAACTAAACCAAAATATGTTCAGGATCTGTATATACAGTGGAGATTGTTTAAATGAAAAGTTGAGAATTGAATACGTGGGATTTGGTATTTCCGGTGTATACTTTGAACAATTGGACAGCTTGTAGGTTGAGAGTTTATGGTGTTCACTATAGGACGGAGAGGACAGATGTCTTTATGAATCTTGGGTAGGCCATAAATACGGGGAGAATCGGAATTCTTTGGTAATAAGGATTTTTGGACGACTTCAATTGGAAGGACAGAGTCTGGAATAAGGGAAGTTTGTTCGCGCTCAATTTTTGCTGTTGGGTCTCGTGGGATAATGTTAGTTCTCTTAGGCCATAAACAGAAGAGAGCTCCATTAAATTCCAACGGGACTTAAATAGTTTTCCGAAATTATAGCATTCTTTATATGTTTAATTATTTTTTTATAGTTTTGACAATTAATCATTTAAACGTATTGATTACAAATTACAACAATATACATTTTTACTCATTTTTGAATGTATTCAAAGAATTAACTATTTATTTATTTATTTAACAAAACCTATTTTTTTACAATGAATTACTTTAATTTGGTTTTAATCGAGAAATTTTAGTTTCTTGCATATTTCTAAGTAGTGTTTAATTAACAATTTCTATTAAATTTACAAAATTTTTATTTAATCCTTAATAAAATTATTTGATTTCTTCTTTTAGACCCTTACAACTTTGCCAAATTATTTAAAAAATATATATATTTCAAGAATTTTATCTTTTTTAACAACTTTATAACAATCTTTATATCCTTATAATTTAGTTAATTATTTTGCTATATTTTGATTATAACTGATCACTTTAATTTTTTCATCATTCTCGGTACAAGTACATTTATTTACAGACTCCATGATTGCTGAAGTTTGACAAAAGTTGTTTACAATTTCCGCAATCGGTACAGTACAGTAACTTTTACCGAAAAGGTATGTATTTTCCCAATATTGAAATGTAATTTTACTGCTTACGTTTGTAAATAGATAGATGTTGGCAATTTACAGTTTGCCAAAATATTTGTCCATTGACGACATGCTGTCTAGTTCATTGGGAGAAGTTTTCAATTACTTCTTCAAATAATCTTACGTCATATACTCTTACAAATCTAAACGTAACATTTTTGTTTTCACGTGCACATTTCAAATATCTTCAGAAAGATACTAATTGTGAGATTAACACAATAAAAATTATAACTTAGGTATAATAAAATAATTGAGTTGCTTCAAATTCCACAACTCAAAAATAAATTGTCTACAAATGAATAATGAATCGGTAAATACTACAATACAAAGTATTTTTTTAAGATTTGTGATTTGTATTTTTATTGCTAATTTAAACATATTAGAACAAAAATGAAATAGGATAATATAATTAAAGAATTTAATATAGAAATAAAAGAAATGTCATTAAAATAAGAGGAAAATCTATTAAAAGTAGGCATAAACACTTTTTTATAAATTACAAAACTTAAGAGATGATATATAAAGAGAAAATAACTAAAGATCATATTAATGGATAAAATAAGTTTGAAAATAGGAATAAGCCATGAAATAATGATTAATTATAACTTTTGAAACTATTAATGAAATTTGACAAAATATAAATGTTTCTAGAAAATATGACTAAACAAATTGAAAAATATAAATTAAGTTGGATTTTTCTATCATAGTGAGTTGCATATATACTCTGTTAAAGATAACTTCTGATTCTAATTTCAAATATTTATTATTTCTAATAATGTGCCCCACATGGTATATTCTCTATTTAAAATTAAGGGGTTGGAGACGTGGAAGGGACGGGGTTCACATATGACAGATGTCTGCATCGGAAAAAGTGTCCACTTTGGAATAAAAATCGTGTTTTAGCATTTTCTTAAAGTCCAATGAATACTGCCAAATATCTGGATGAACTGTTTTGAGTGGCCCACTCTGTATATGGCTACGTCTACAGATGCTTACATTTTACACATTGACGAGATAACGTGCATCAATATTCTAGATCTCTATTCCCTGGTGAAATTTTTAAATGATGCAAAAATGTATCTAATGGAAGTAACTTTTTAGCAAAAGTTTATGTTTTTATTATTTCGATTAAATATCAAAGAATTACTTAAAAATAATTTTTATTCATTGCCTAATATTATTTAATTCTCTCTAACACATTTTTATCTGTGTAGGTAACATACATAACTTTTATTGAATTACGAGATTGAGAAGAACTTAGTGGATCCACTCAAGTGTAAATACATTTTTTCAATTAGGTTTAGTAGATAAATTGACTTACCTTCCTCTTTTGTTTCTAATTGTGATTGTTTTTTTCCATTTACGTTCGTGAATTCAGACGACTGAGATTTGATCAAGTCCAAAGTTTTTTCTATTTTGCCTGTAACAGAAACTAAAAGACAGTTCCTAATCACTGCTTCGGATTTTCAATACATTTTAACCAATTATTTTTAATTGACCTATATATTTTCAATGCACTTAAATGAATCATTTCCTACAATCAATAAAAGAGTTTTTTACATTTTAATATATTATTAGAACTAACAGAACTTGTGTAAGATCCATTTTAATTTAAATAATATTATTTTCAGGTATTAATTTAACGGGTACTACAGTAATAGGATGTGGAATGACTGTATCCGTAGAGCGGCGATTTAGTTGTATCAACTTTTGCTAGATACATGCATTCCTCCCGGCTACAACTTATGTTTTATAAGCTGCTAAAAATCTTAGGAGTCATATGAAAGTTCCCGATCACTCACTTTCAAGGGGAGCTAGTAACAATATTGACAAAAGCATTAAAACTTTAGAAGTATAAAGATCAGTCGCGAAGTAAATGGTTTTTTCTTCTCGGAAAAACTAGATTTCCTTTTTTTGTTTTATAAACATTTATTTTCTAAAGTTTGGCTTTAGTCAGTCGAAGTGAGTATTTAACTTTCTCAATAATTCAGCTGGGGATCTGCCTGTTAGACAACGTACTGTGTGAGTAGGTATCTAGTAAAGACCACATGTATAACTTTAGAGATCTTTTCTTTCGGAATTCTTTAAATTTTGAAACAACCTTTCCATTTGATGATTACTGTTATTAATTGATGGAACTAAAGCTTGTCTGATTTCTGCGTAAGAAATGGCAAAATTCGATTGATGTAAATCCAGTTTCATACTTTGTAACAACGACATATTGTGTGGTTTGGTTGCATAAGCCAAGGCCATAGTACAAAGACCCAGAAAACTAACCTAACTATTGAAAGCGTTGACATTTTCGCAAAAGTTCTCAAAAACCTCTAAAATTTCATAGAACGTTCGAGAATGCAAGAAAAGGTTTATAAATTGGAAGAGAGTAACAGACTAACAGACTAGTTAAGTATGACGAGAATGAAGTAGTGTTACTATTATTTACGTAAATTTGTATTTTAGATTGTTTTGTGAAGTTTTTCTTGTAAATAAAGTTATTAAACATTAGTATTACGGCTACATAAGTACTAACAGAAACAACGCATTGATTCTCAATGTGGCAGTAATTCCATTTGCCCTAGATAATGCCCCCGCTACCTTTGAATCACGGATCAGAATTTTATTCTAGAAAACTGCCTCGTCTATGTAAATGATGTCATTATAATGGGCAAAACGGTTGATGAACATCTGTTGATTTTGGACGAAATTTTTAGAATTCTAAAAGCTACTAATCTGACACCAAAGGTCAAGAAGTGTCATCTATTCCAAACCAAGGTCTCTATCTGAGGTATATAGTGAGCGAAAATGGTGTAGCCTAGAACTCAGATAGAGGTAGTTCACTAATGATCATTTCCTTCCGATAAACATTACTTGCGCAATTTTCTGGATCTGTACTTTTATTACCGTCGCTACGTTACGCTACGTAGAACTTAGATAGTAATACATTGTGCACAGTGGAGAGAATCGCTAAGAATATTCTACGATCTCTAGCAGAAAACAATGCTGGAAATAAATACATCTTTATCAAGATGAACTACTTTTCCAAACTGACAGAAGTCTACCTAGTTCTCACTCAAGGATTGATCCCAGAGACAGATGCTAATTGCCTTGTACTTAACGTAGGATCTAGGTGAACATATCCCAAAACTGCAGCTTTACTAGCTGTATTAACTATAGGCGGTCTATTTTCTCGTTTTTTATTAGCTAAATTTTCAGTCTCTTGAAATGTTTTCACTAACTCTAGAACAGACTTCCTACTGACCTGTTTATCTTGATATTTTTCATTAAATAACTGAGCCGTCACATTTGCACACTTATTGTTCGTAAAATAAAGCGAAATGATATCTACCCTTTCCGCAATGGAATAAACCATGCTATTTAATTTTCAAAAACATAATTAAACAAACCTTCGCCTCGATATACGAATCCACTAAGTTCACGTTCTTTGTGTGTCTTTGTCTTTTACAAATGAGATAAAAAAATTACAAAAACCATGCAAAGCAAGAAAATTAACATTTAAACCATTGGCGTACTCAACGTCCTATGTGAGTTGTCACTATTTTGACAAAAAAACTCTTAATAAAAACTAAACAAGTACATAATTTAAATTTTAAAATGTAATTTTTTAAAAAGTATCTGTCCGAATTTTAAAATTTAAATGCTTTACTTGACCCCTAATGCCATTTAAATATTTTGGGGTGATTGTTACCCTCACTTGGAGGTGTAAGCAGCGAAGTCGAAAATACCGGAAAAAAGTATCCCCCTTTGATCAAAAATCTACGGGTCTTTGGGTTTCTTAAAACATTGACGCAGTTCCTGATAATAGCTCTGTTCGTTTTTGTTTGGCCACCCTGTATATATATATATATATATATATATTGTTACGATAGTATGTACAGGGATTTAGTTAAATATCGCCCTGTACATAAAACTTATTTTGTATTTTCCAAATTACAATATTTACTATTTATTTAACATTACGTGAGCGAGAGACAGAGTGGATTAGAAAAAGAAGACGTAATAGGAAGAAAATGAATACCTCAATAAGACCACCACAACAAAAACAAAATGTGTCTATACCTACACAGAATAAGGAAAAAGTGGCAAAATCCCCTCCTATAGTTATAGATGGAATTAATAATTATAATAATCTTCATATGAAAATTATAGAATCATTCCCTACAGCTAAAATAAAAGTCATCAATGACAAAACCAAAAAAGTAAATCTAGACAACGAAGACAGCTTTCGAGCACTCACTAGATACTTAACAGAAGAACAAAAACAATGGCACTCTTATGGGAACAAACAAAACAGGCCAATCAAGGTCATGGCCAATTAATTATACCACTCAATGGAGTCGGAAAACATTGTACATGAACTAAGAAGGCGAGGGTATAAAATTCTAGAAGCGGTACCCAAATTGAAATTCCGAACAAAACAATTAATGAACATGTTCATGTGATCATTTAGACATGACGAAAGCGTAGACAAAATCTACGGCATTTCTGATATTTTAGGTATTCGGGTAGAAATCCTACTGTTACTAAAAAATAAATGGGTACCTTAATACAAAATGTGCTAACAGCCATACACAAAAATATTGCGCAAAAGAGCCACGAAGTGTAAGATGTACTGGCAAACACCTAACAAGTGACTGCAAGAAACCAAAGAATGAACAGCCAACATGCGTTCATTGCGGTGAAGGACACCCAGCTAACTATAGGGGTTGTATGATCGCAAAAGAAATGCAAAAACTAAAGGATAAAAGCACGAAGAAACCTGCTCTTTCCAGGCAGCCTCAAAAAATAAACCAGCAAATACCGGTAGCCAATACAAAGACAGAAAATAGAAGATATGCCCAAACAGTTATTGGTAGGTCTGAAAATATAACTAAACAATAAAGCCAAAATAAGGATCAGAATGCATCCAGGAGCTATGCCTAAAAATGTTAATGGCAGACAGTCTTAGAATTATGGAATGGAACGCCAATTAAATCTTGCAACATCAACAAGAGCTGCAAGCAGTACTAAACATAGAAAAGATTGACATCTGTCTAATAGCTGAGACACACTTTACAAAAGAATCCTTCATTAGGTTTAAGGGATATAAAGTATACTACACTATACATCCTGAAAATGCATCCAAAGGAGGCAGTGCAATCATAATTAAGGACACAATTGTTCATCATCAGGAAATAGAATACCAAACAGTGTAATTTCAAGCCACAGCTGTTAAAGTTAAAACCATGGTATGAAATAATTGTCTCAGCTTTATATTGTCCACCAAAACATGCTCTTAAAAAAGAACAATATCTAGAATTCCTAGCAAACCACGGATATAGATTTATTATTGGAGGAGATTTCAATGCTAAATATATTCATTGGGGTTCCAGACTAACAAATACTAAAGGAAAAAAACTCCTGAAAGCAGTAAACCAACTAAAATGCGAAACACTATCAACTGGAAGACCGACATATTGGCCTACAGATCCCAATAAAATACCAGATCTTATCGACTTTTTCATAGTACGAAACATTTCGGTAACTTATATACAAGTCGAAGAGGCATGAGATATGAATTCGGATCATTCGCCCATACTACTAACGCTTAGCGATAGCATTATACAAAAAGCAATACCACCCAGATTAATAAATAAACTAACTGAGTGACAAAGCTTCAGAAAACAACTTGAAGAAAACATCAACTTGGCAGTGTCTCTCAGAAATACTGAACAACTAGATAAGAAAACAGAAATATTCGTTAAAGAATTGCAACAAGCTGGATGGGATGGATAATACCCCTAAAATTGTCCCAAGAACTATAGGAATGAATTTCCCGAAAGAAATAAGAGTCCTCATTACTGAAAAAAGACGGCTTAGAAGAATCTGGCACCAATCTAGAGCTCCTGCAGATAAAGCTAGATTAAATAATGCCACTCAAAAACTTAAAAGAGAAATCCAAAAGATCAAAAACGAGTCAATTAATGAATACCTAAGCTAGTTAACAAATAACAGTAAAACTGAATACTCACTCTGGAGAGCCGCCAGGGGATTAAAAAGACCAGTCTTGCAGTCTTGCAAAACCCACCAATAAAAAATGCGGACAGAAGTTGGGCTAAAAGTAATATTTAAAAGGCAAACAGATTTGCTGAGCATCTCGAGATGGTTTTTCAGCCAAATGAAGGAGAAGACATAATTGAGTGGGACAACATTAACATTATCCAAGAAGACACCGATATCAGAGCTACCACTCCAAAAGAGGTAACTACTGAAATTAAAGAGAATATAAACCCAAAGAAAGCACCAGGGTATGACTTGATATCTGGAGAAATCCTAAAGCAACTTCCCAAAAAAGCAATACTAAAACTTACACATCTTATTAACGCTTCATTCAGGTTGAAGTACGTTCCTAGGATATGGAAAGTAGCTGAAGTATTGATGATCCCTAAACCAGGAAAATCACCGAATGAGGTCTCATCATATAGATCGATCTCCTTACTTCCAGTAATATCAAAATTATACGAAAAAAATACTATTAAAAAGAATAAAACCTATCATAGCAAAGAAGAATATTATCCCAACGCACCAATTTGGCTTCAGAGAAGAACATTCTACAATAGAACAAGTCCACAAAATACCGAATATTATCGAAAAAACTCTTGAAGAGAAAAAAGGTTGCTCCACTGTCTTCCTGGATGTGGCCCAGGTATTTTACAGAGTGTGGCATGACGGACTTAAGTACAAGTTAAGGAAATTTTTGCCTATATAATACTCACAGCTACTAGAGTCATATATAACACACAGAGCTTTCAGAATAAAACAAGAAGAGGCTTATTCGAATTAAAAGAAACTAAGGCAGAACTAACTTTGGAGTTGTGTCAAAAACAACAACCTAGACATAATACAAAGATTTCAGAATAAAGTACTGAGGAGCATAGTTAACGCCCCTTGGTACTTCAGAAACATGGACCTCCACAGGGACCTGGACATGGAAACTGTTGGTGAAACCACCAAGAGTTATGGGACAAGGACGGCAACGAATGTTAAATAAATTATTTTTAGTAGAGTCATCGATTAGGGTCTTCTTGGTTGGTAAAATAAAAGAAGATCGGCAGTCAAGTTTTGGGTTCTCGGATGATCGAGAAGTAGATAGTGCCTAGTCCTACGATTAAGTGTATTAGTTATTTAATGTGTAAGTTGCCCTCATAATTTAGTTGGTTTTATTAGTTAAATAAATTGTTATTGTTTTTACTCAGCCTCTTTAATTTCCAATTACCAAGTTATGTAATGGGTAAAAACCCCCCAAAGTTAAAATTTAGATTCTTTTATACATTTATTATTCGAAAATAACAACCCAGTACGTAACAATATATATATATATATATATATATATATATATTGAACTGATGCTAATTTTTCTTTCATCTTTTTCAGATTTGTGTTCAAATTGAATTAGTCTGATTACAGGTATTTTCAATGAATCAGCTCAGTACGATTCTGTACACGTTACAGTTATTTTTGATAGCTGATTCAGTCAATTGTTTTCTCGGATATTTTGCAGGTTCTTACTCATTGCGAGTATGAATAATTTTGTCGTTTTACTAATATCATATTCCTGTTTAATTAAGAAAACATTTTTAAAACACCCATATTGAGTAGTTGTTTAAATAATCGTCGTTTAATTCTCTGTAAATCTATTATTTTGATAGAAGGTAGTTAACAGATGAAAGTTAACATTCAGACCATTCCTTTTCTGCTTGATTTTATTTTTCCATGGGATTGTTTTTAATCATACTTATTTATCATTGATCTTAAAATTGAGTGGACTAACCTTAATTGATATTCATTATAGTCGGTCAATTTGTTAGCTTGAAAAATATTTTTTACTTTTATTTAACTGTACTACAAAAATAGGAAATATTTGGTATCAAGTATGTCCATATTTTGTTAGATCTTGTGGTGTGTTCGTATGAGTTCATTTTGTTTCACAAAAATAAGAATTTTTCAAAAAAGGAAATTCGGAAATTATAAAGTATTTAATATTAGTAGTTGATCAGAAAAAACCAATAACTTGAATGTAAGTAGATTTATATTTTTTTCTTGAATACTATTAGGTACATACAACGTGATAACTTTACTTGATTACAGAGTATAAATGTAATAAACTCCGAAACTAGTCGTAGAAAAGTTTAAATAAAAGGATTACTCCTTTTATATTTCAATTCGTATATTTGTTAGTAAGTTCGTTCATAAAGTTAAAATATAACATTTTTTTATTGGTGAAATTTAAAAATATCAACTATTATTTAGGTTTCAGAGAAGCGAGTACGGCGAAGTCACTTCAATTTTATCTCATAAACTAAATGCATTTTTTAACGAAAATAACTACTTACCAAATGACTTTTTAAGGCTTTCGAGTTCTTTTACATTTTCGTCCTGAAATGAGAAATAACGTGTAAATAATTATTGCAGTAGTAATTTTGTTAATGATTGGTTTTTACATTATGTACATGTACCTTTTAGGGATTAATGGGTATAATATTTTTAAGAAGACATTTTTGAACATTTTTATGGAAGCTAAAAATATAATAGTATGATGAATTAATAATGATCATTTTATAGAGTAGACTAAGGTCTTCAAATTAGTGAAGATAAGGTATATACCACCAAAATATCCCAAATTAAATGTGATATTAAGATGTGGTTTTCAGTATTGAGTTTAACACTTAACTGCACCCAGTAGCAAAAATGCTACACTTTTTTTAATAAGTCAATATAATATTAATATAATAATATTCCGAATTTTGACTCGGATAAGATATTGTAGAAATGCTACTACTTTAATAAATGTTGCTTCTACAATAAAGGGTTAAACATCAATTGGTTGATGATAGTACGTAGTATGTAGAATGAACATTTTTAATAACTTTCTTTATGTACATTGTTTATATTATTGAAATATTTTATCATGTATAGGTTATATAAAGTTTGTATATCACGTTATTCAATGTATTTTTATAATATCTCAATAAAATCACTTTTTATGTGGTAATACATTTTTTGTAAAGATTGAACAATATACATGAAGATTTTTTCTTTTCCCGAAAAATGTTTTCTATGAAAAAATTGATTGTAGAGGAATTGAAATATCTTGGGGATAACTTGAGTGAAATTAGCACTGATAGCTTGAAAGATGGTGAAGAGTTGATTGAGAAGTATACAATTTGATAATAATAATTCCAATGAAATTCCTATTCAAAATATGAAAATAATAGCGGAAGAAGGAATACTTATACAATTTGAAAATGGCTTTGCAGAAAATTTATCAAATAAAGAAAATGAGTTAACTATGAAACCAGAACAAACGTATGTACAAACACCAAGACTACAAAAAGAAAGAAGAAAGAAAAAGTGTACTACATATGATTTAAAAAATTTTAAACGAGAACCAAATAATTAAGTTGAAGAAAATTTATAATTTGCCAAATGAAATACGGGAGCTTTCTCATCCATATAATTTCTTCAAGTTTTTTTTCACAGCGAATATGATAAATGAACTTGTTAAGCAAAGCAATTTATTTTCTATTCAAGAAATCCTTCCAGATGCGGTAGGTTTATAAGAGAATGATATTCGCAAATATTTAGTCGTATGTTCTTGAAAAATTACATGAGTATCTCCACTGACCGATTGTATAAAATTCGGTCACTTATAGAGAATCTAATAAATAGATTTCAGACAGTACCGTTTGGAAAAAACCTCAGTTGAAGAGCAGCTGTATGATTCTAAAATAAGATACTGGACGCATTAAATAGTCGCAAACGATTCCCACCATAATGATGGATACCAAAAAAGTTAATATTATACAATGTAACTTGCTGCACGAAAAAGGCAGCGAAAGCCACGTTATGTCGTCACCTCGAACTGCAAGACACACTACCTCTTAACTAGGAACCCTGGATAAAAAGAACCAACATATTAAATAACTTAAACAGCGATATACGTTCCCAGGAAAATTAAGGTCTTCCGATCTCTCTACGTCAGACCTACCTGCATTCAAAATGGAGTTCCTCTCTATCAATCTAAATTAAATCTAAAGAAAACCGAGATGGTCCTTTTCACCAGAGAAACGAAATTAATGGAACTGAAAGCTCCGCAGCTCCTTAAAACAGGTTTAAACTTTTCCTCAGCATCCTCAACAACTCACGGCATAAGACCTACGCTAACATACGGCGCAATTGCTTGGGGACCTAAGACCAACAACACCAACAAGGGCAATGTAGGTGATTCTAGGTCTCACCCCCCTTGACATTCATATCAAGGAGGTTGTTCTGATGACTATGACACGATTCCGCACTGTTGGCATAGAACCTGATGTAGGGGCCTAGCCTAACCTAACCTAATAAAAGGCATTCTGATTGGCCATTGCCATATTCGGAAGCATCTCCATAGAATGAGGCTATCCGACACAGTCCTATGTAGAGGGTGCGAACATGAAGATGAGAAAATGGAACACACTACGATTGCCCAGCACTCTCACCGATAAGATACTCTGTGTTTAACGAGTACTGGCTAAAACTGTCCCACATAAAGGAGACACCTCTAGGCGACGTTACCACCTATATAAAATCAGTAGGTTGCTTGACGAACTAAGGAAGTCTCAAACAAGAGGAGGATGCACAATGGGCCAAATGTGGTCTAAGTGCTTTGGGGCTCAAACCCTCCTCACGCTACAGATACAAATACAGATAGTTTTTAAATTGCAAACTCGCGAACAATAATGGCACATTCAAATCTTCCACATTAGTGGGGTTATAAACCATGTCCCTAAAGTATGGAATAAATGATTATTTTCTTAACGAAAAGTACAGGCCTACTTTTATAAGGTGACTCATTGGTATGAAAAAGTGTGGTATTTTCTACATTCTTAAAGGCATCAAAACAAAGTTTTGGCAGAGCTTGCCAGCCTTAAGTTTCATATTTTAGGTTTAGTTGCAATAACACGGTGCCAAATCATTTCTAAAATTCAATACTAATTTTGTCAAATCGTCCAATATAGAGACTGTTAGGTCCATTCCGAATGTTTTGAAAGTTTTTACCGATTTTATGTCAAAATTTAATTTTGTCCCATTACTAGTTTAGGTACGTATTCTACTTTCCTCTATTTAAAAATTTATGGAAAAAATAAGAAGTAGAAAAAATAACTCTTTAATTTAGGAAAGTTTATAGTTTGTTCTGCTTAAAAATTTAATGTATTAGTCAAATCTATTGTCCTTTCAGACCCTACAATGATGACTCTTAAGAGTCGAAACTGGTCGTATTAATTTTGATAATAAATACTGTGTAGTAAAGATTTTGAGTTTTTTTAGTTAATCCACTAAACCATATTTAAGCTTAGTGAAGAACCTTCTTCATTTTAATTCATTGATTATTTATAACAACAGAAACGTTTTTTTAACTATGAAGGTTGCATTCTTTTAGTTTACTCGTTACTTATTATTATTCAATGTTTCTAGGTTATTTTGTGTCTAAATTAATTCTTATTATGAGATGCTGCTACTAATATGAAAGAATAAATCTTACCAGTGTTGATATGATGCCTTCCCTTGTTGAATCTGTAACAAAAATATTTTCCCATTATTTTTTTATATTTAACCAAAATTCTTGTATTATTTATATAAAACTGATCTACTAACAATATTTGGAAATAAATGTCATTCACATTTCACAATTCTTTATCAATTTTACAGAAACTTTCAATTTTTCTTTTTTATTCTTTATTTTAATATATATCCCTAATTTTATATTTTATATATAATATATATACATACATACATAATTTATAATACATATTTTCACAGACAAGTTAAAGTGACTGGGTCACATATATTATTGTATTATTGTTGGAATTGTATCATTTTTGTGTTTATGGATGTTCGATATTGAAGTAGGATTATGAAATTTAGACAATGCAGCATATTATGCTTTTTCTGTAGTCAACTTAAACTAGGGCTACACCTACGAGATATAATAATGCTGATTCCTATGTGGACCTTATAATACTAATTGGACTATATTCAGTAGATGGCGGTCCTATCATTCATCATCACCGAATTTCTAACTATTTACGGCATAGTGTCATTTGATATATGTCTAATACCCTGGTACAAATTTGTTCCTGTTCAAAGGGATAAGACTTCAGTGATTTAAATATGATTATAAATCTTATTCTCTATTTAGATGGAGGAATGAGATATAATATATATGTTTGCTTAACGGCCATTTTAATGGGTTTTGCTTATTTTAAGCATAAAAGAAATCATGTATTTTATTTAAGTAAATGTAACTTATAATTTATTGATTTGATTTAAGTTTTGAAATTTATCTTGACATATGTATAGGGTAACAACTTAAATTTCTAAAAGTTTTTTTAATAAAGTTGTATGTCAACATTTCAAAGAGGGCGCCAACACCAGAACTGTGACTGCTTATCACTTCTGTAGTATTTGTATCATCCATTGATTAATTCTAAAACACTAGTCATCCGTAAAATCTTTTATATTTTTTTTGTATCAATGCCTAGCGTAATTTTTTTAATGTTTGTATGTTTACTCATTTCTCAATTCCTCTTCAATGCAAACCCAATAGGTTTCTTTGAGTATCCAGAGAAAGAACAACCAAGAAGTACCTTTATTAAATCTTAAATAATAAATAGTCAACATTTTTAAGAAACGGGGTATAAGAAAATGTCCAAGAAGCTTAAGTGCAAAAAAGCCCAGTTAGTCATCAAAACTCTCAACAAAATATAATAAATTAGCCTTGACGTATAAAAGAAAAGATTGACCATGGTCGGTGTACAGTGTGTACTATGCGAAAACGTGTTTCAAAACGAAAGATTCTATACATTACTCAATGGTTTTTTGGACAAGTAAGACTTAATACAATACCGTTAGTATATTCCGATGTTTAAAAAATGAGTTTATATTTGAAACAATTTTATTAAACACTAATGCTATAAGTATATAACTATAAAGTTGCTAAGTCTTTAAATTTTTCTACCACTATGGATGAAATAAATACTTCAGGTATTAACGAGTACATAGAAAAATTCTAAGCGAATTCTTGTTAATATTCAGAGGTCAATCTCCTTTCAAGTAGTACAATATTTTTAGGGAAACTAATGTTATTTTATAGCCAAAAACATATTGAAATGTATATAATAATATTTTGTATATAAAAATATAATTATTATTATTATATTATCAATGTATATGTAAACTTTACATATATTTTTCTTATAAATGATAACATGACTAGTGACTTAAATTGGGTTGGAAATATTCAAGGATTCCTGGAACTCAGAAATTGATTAGAAATATTGCTGAATAGACAAAACGGCTTCATTATCACATCAACAATAAAACACAACAGCTTTGGTTAACAAACTCCTTAAGACAATACATAAAATACCCAAACCCTTTAGTATATAAGTATAAAATAATGAAAAAGCAGAATACAATGCTACTATATAATGTATGTAGTTGTCAGTTGAAATTCCACCAGAGGAAATTGCTTTTATAAAAACGTTACTTATTTTTTTATAAAAACTTTTACTTAGAAATTCTAATTTTTTGAAAAGAAAAAGAAAATTTTTAATTTATATCAATTCGTTCAATATATATGTCACACAATATTAAAGTGATAATTTAACTGCAAAAAAAAATAATATACATACTAATAAAATTTTAAATTATTTTTTTTTTATACAAAATGGAGAATTTTATTTCATACAATATTATAATAAAAATTAAAACTTTTTCTAGTAGTTTTACAAAAAACTGTCAATATACGTATACAAAGAAAAAAGTTGAAATAATTTCATATACCTACTCATTAATGCGTCTCTGTCAGTTATAACTCTTACTTACATCGATTAACCTCGAATAGTACTAATTTCCATATTTCTCAGCCTGAGTCACTCAGCTACTTTTTCTTGACTTCTTCTAAAGTTAAAAGGCTTTTAATTAATCAATTGTGAATACATAATAAAAAATTTTAAAAATAAACATTTTTGGTTCAAATGACCATTCTGCCTTAAATTAATACGTTACCTATTTCGGAGATATTAAATAAAATTGATTTTTTTGTTACAAAACTCCCACTTTTATACACATTAACAGATATAGTAATTTTAATATGTCACTTCTACAAAACACGGGAGTAAGACTTTCAGAGAAGATGTATGTGCGAAGATGGTTTAATAATTCATAATTATTTCTCAACGTAGCTTTCATAAGCGTCGACTACCTCAGTTTTAACAACAAAAGATTTCCTCTGTCAAGAATTTGAGTAGTTGGTAGGTGGCTCAGTGGTACATGGTTCTGATTTGACTACCAGTCAAAAATTGATTTCTGAAATTGACTACAAGTTAGGAAATAGGTTCTCGTCCCTAGAGGTGATTCCTACTCCAGCATTTACTGTTGGCTTAAAATTAACAGTGCTGTTCCTAAAGTGGCTCCGTAAAACTATAGAACAAAGCCTTCACAGAACACGAAGGAGGCTAATAACTCTTGTTGATGATGATGATAATAATAATACAAACAATCACACAAAAAAACAATTATAAGTATAAATAAAAACAATTTACAAAAAATGTAAGAAGAATAAAAGTCATGATAAGACAACGGTGAGTGTTCTGTTTACACGACAAAATGCCATATATTCCTCTGTGGAGTAGAAACAATGACCTAAGAGTAACTTTTTTACTTGTTTTTTGAGTGCCTTACAACTGAGTTTTTTGAGAGATTCAGGCAACACGTTAAATATTTCATGATTTAGCGAATTTTTGTTAGAAATCCGCAATCTATGGAGATTATTCCTGATAAAGTGTGAATTGCGTGTATTGTAATGGTGGATATCTGAGTTTTTTAACAACGATGATTGTCCCTTATATATCTCAACAAGAACTTGAAACAAGTACAGTGTAGGAAGAGGTATAATTTTGAACCTAATGAAATATTGCCTACAGTGTTTTAATTAGCCAATGCCGCCCGGATAGCCTTTTTTTACATTCTAAATATTTAAATTGCACCTGCTGAACTTCCCCAGAGCATTATGCCGTAATTAATGAGGGAATGGAAAAGAGAAAAATATGCAATTCGTAAAGTAGCATAGTTTATTACAGGTTTCAATTGCCGAATGACAAATAACACACTTGCAAGTTTTTTTCTTGGTAAAACAGTGTGAACCGACCAATTTAATTTATCATCCAAAGAAATACTTAACAATTCGACATTTTTGTTCCATCGTGATCTAAATATCTAAATCTAAAAAAACATGTGACCCAAAAAATAAATTAAAATATAAAAAAATGTTTAACAGTTCATTTCAAAGTTGAAAAAGACACCGATACATTATATCTTTATATTTCGGTTTATAGTGTACAAAATACATTTGCTGTTATTGCAATAAACTTTAACGCCTCTCATTTGTGTTGTAAATCTACTGAATAAAATCAATAGAAGACATAAATTCCTTTTATTTTGCTTCTCAAGAAACCATATTTCTACACAGGATTCATTTAAAATATGTAAAAATATTAAAACTTGTTTAAGAAAATTATTTTTATTTTTTTAAACGCCTTGTTAACTATGTGATCAAAATCATAATATAACATTTTTATAGGCCGCCCCTGACTTTCTCTTAATGACGCTACAATTTGTCAAAGGGGATGTACAGAAAATCAGTCGTATATGTCATGTCGTATAGAATTGTCATGTTATAGAAATTTTCATTAAATCGTTTATAATCAAACATCGAGTATTTTTATCATCAGAAAATCATAATCATAACATTAAGAAGAAAACATAGCTAGTCCTGTAAACTACGAATTTTTGAAAAAATGAAGTAGGTACGCCTCTGTATCAGATTTAGGTGTGTACCAAAGTATAATGATAATTTTTTATATAGAAATGTGAATATTTACGATAAATTTTCACGTTTAAGTTGGAAAATCGGTTATTAATTCACGAAGATGCCAGTAGCCTTTTAAACAGTATTGAGAGAATATTGTGTGTATAGAAATTGCCGTGAATTTATAACTGATGTTAAGCATTAAAGAGTATCTGTTCCTTTCTATTCTTTTATTGGTCAGAAAGATAGAACTTGAAGTTGTAAAAGACTTGCTTTTGAAATTGGAGTATCCTGTTTTGTTATTTGGCGAACTCTAAAAGAAGGTTTGTGCCTTACCATATTCAGAAAGTAGCTATAGGCATTATATCGAGGTACGGAGGTGAGAGGAATTTAATTTTGTCAGTGGAGAGCAGAGATTTGCGTCACTAATAAAGGACGGCATTTGAGTTTTATTATAATTTTACTGGAAAGTACCGAATGTTTTTTGTAACCGCCTCGATTTATAATTCTAGAATTTATTATAAATGTTAGAAAATATCGATTACGAGTATAGCTGCGCTATGACCTTGTCTATCAGATAATTAATTTTAGCCCCTGCTCGTATTTAATTTATTACATTCATACCCGTATCCATCCAAGCGAGGGTAATAATCACTCCAAAACTTTTAAATGGTATTAGGGGTCAAGTAAGGCATCATTTTAAAGCCCTTTCAATTATCTTTACAACCGTCTTTAAATTTTAAAATTCGGCTTAATACTTTTTAATAAATTACTGGAATACAATTGTGTAACTTGTATTTGCCTTGTTTACAACTAAATTATGGGCAAATGAATGGCATTTAGTAAAATAACTTTTTCCATATATTCACAATATAAGTATATTATATTAACCACCATACTGTCAACCTTCTTATATCTAATTAATAAAAAGTAATTTTTATGCAGTAGACATAGAACGCCGAAGTTTAATAGCATCACCTATAGATATTAGAGATATTTAGCTTAGGTTTAGTTACGATGGGCTAGAAGTGGCGTCAACTTACTTTTAATATAAACCGATAATTAATGATTTACTGAAATACATCTGTTTCTTAAAATACTGTGATCGTAGAAACATCTTGTGTACAATTCGAGCGGAAAGTATAAACATTTTTTGCCGCTCTTACTACACACACAGCTATTATCAATTTACTTTTGTACTAGCTGATATTCTCCGTCTTGTTATTGGTGCCGGTTTTCTTTTTCGTTATGGCATTTTTAATTGATATTAAAAATAAACATCTTATTGACAACGAAACTTCAGTAAAATATGTCTTTTAAATACTATACATATTTCAGCTAGATTATGTGCTATAAAAACAAATGTATTACACTTTTCAAATATTCACACATTTTTTCGTCTCCTGATTTTTTTAAACCATTGACTCACAACGTTAAACATCATATTATCACTAAAGGTAATCTTCCTTACAGCAAACCTCGCCGTTTAGATTCTAATGCCGGCTCCAAACTCTCGCCAAAGTTACCCGTGACGAACAACTTGCATCAACACTCTCATCTACTTCGCGAGTACCTTATAGCCATTACTGACACAGAAGAGGAAGCAGCTGCCGCTGCTACTCTTGGTGTGTATCATTGTTATGAGCGAGAAAGAGTAAATAAAGGACTGGTGAACAAACACAAGAATGTAGTGTTGGTACCTTGTCTCCTCTCCTCGTATTCTACCCTCGCCGCCCTTTGACACAGACACAAAGAGAAATTCTCTGAAGAGAAGTTAGCCGAGACGAGGTAAAGTAGTACGAGGCGGAGCGAGGAACAGCTCTACATTCTCGTGTTTCGCTCAACTTTACTAAAGTATGGAGAGCCCTTAAAAGGTTCGATATTACAAAATAGAGTTTGACAACATAATTGAATCAGGAATTTGTCGACTCTCGTCATCTCCAGTTATACCAACGTTACATATGATTCCCAAAAAGAATTGTGATAATTGAAGACTATGTGAAGACTATAGACATCTTAATTCAGTTATTGGTCCTGATAGATATCCTTTAACTCTTCTTTCAGACGTGAATAATAAAGTGTTAGTTTCTCTAAAGTTGATTTAGTTAGAGCCTATCATCAAATTCCTGTTGGTAAGGAAAATATGTACTTTTCTTTATTCTGAGTTTCGCTTTAAAAAACTCAGAACAAACTTTTCAAAGATTTATAAATGAGGTTACCAGGAGATTAGATTTTTTATTTTTGTTTATTAGTCGACGTAATTATTTTTAGCGAAAACGAATACAGAAGGTATTTTTGAAAAAGTTAAGGCTATCATTTTTTTTGATACGTGTAATACATTAACATGTTGAACAAATTTTAAAATAAAAAAATTTATTTTTTTAAAAGAATTTCCAATAAACTATCAACTGAGATAAAAATTACAGTATACCAATTAATTATTCAGCCCAACTTCGATTATTGGGCAACAATTTTGTATCTTTTCAACTTAAACTAGAGTTCTCAGTAATAAAAGCGTAAAAACCGTGGCATGACAATAATTTAAAGGTAATTAGATATATACCTACAGCACTCATGTTAAATTAGTTACAGTGGTAGACAGCACTAGAAAGATTATATTTTAAAATAATGGTCTTTGTTTTTAAATTTATATCATATTATATACTTTACTTCATCTTATTTTGAAAAGCTCATTAATTTTAATCGAAATAATTACCATACAAGGAATAACAACAACCTATATATAGTATGAACAAACAAACAAATGTATTGGAAATCTTAATAAACAACCCGATATAATCAGATACAGCAGTTCATTATATATTTTATAATCAATCTATTTGAATATGTATTTAGTAGGTGCATACATTTATTATTATTTTGTAAATCATTTTTGCTATTTATAATAAATACTGTTATCAATATTAATGTTAAACTTCTGTCGTTTTATCTTAAATATCTTTGCTCGTATATTGGGATAACTTAACCTATTTGAAATAAATAAAGTTTTATATAAAAGCAAAAAAGGAATATTTACTGTTTAAATATTTTATGTATGGAATTTTCTAAAAATGTTGTAGGAGTATAATTTTATCAAAAATATTTTCTTTACTGATGAGTTACTGGTCTCGAAAAAATAAACAAACAACGACGTGCAAAAGTCAATATCAGGAGTGGCATTTCGGGCAACCACATAATTGAGGAAATTTGAATGCTGTTTGAACGATGTTCGCATCTTACGGGACGAAGCCATTCCAATTATTCAAAATTTTCCTGACATAAATATGGAAAATGTGTGGTACCAAAAAGATGGTTGGTGTGATTCACAATGCGATAATTATGGAAGAATATACAGAGTGGACCACTCAAAAGAGTACACCCTGATATTTGGTAGTATTCATTAGATTTTTAGAAAATGCTGAAACACGTCGATTTCTATTCGAAAGGAGACACATTTTTACGATACAGACATCTGTGATATGTCAACCCTCTCTTTTCCACGCCTCCAACCCCTTAATTTTAAATAAGGAATATATCTTGTGTGATATATCATTAGAAAGTTATTGGGATAGACTAATGAGCCATATAATCATCCATTACTTTTCTTTCGATAATAATTCTATGTAAAAAAAGTCTTAATTTAATTAAAGTCTAATACCTCAAATATTAAACGCAACGCCTATGCTTGGCTAATGTGTCACATTTTTTCATCACGTCAAAAATAACAAGCTTTGCGATGATTTACTAAGTAGTTAACATATTAAAAAAGTCTGTATCGTGAATATGTGTCCCCTTTGGAATAAAATCGACGTGTTTCAGTGTTTTCTTAAAATCCAATGAATACTGCCAAATATCAGGGTGGACTGTTTTGAGTGGCCCACTCTGTAAAACAAATACTTTTTTTTGTGCAAAACAATCAACATAAAATGGCATACTAGGTTTCTTTACCAATCATTTTTTTAGAGAGACCTTTAAAAATCCATTTACGGTGAAGGGTTTGATAGGGCAGAAAATGCGAATGAGATAAAATTTAAATGTATGCTTTTGTGTAATTATTTTTTTATTTTACTGAATAATTCGTAGGTTTTGTGTTAAAGAAATTTTTTGTTTGATTGATATTTGTATATACACGTGTAAATAAAAAGAGACGTTGTGTTACATTTTATAAATATTACTCTACTTCATGAAGGATGGGGCTTTGGTTTTGTCAAAACTGCTATAATATTCTGTATATTACGTCAGAAATTAAAACAGAACGTACTATTTTTACCATAAGATATATATATGTAGTTACATAATATATTTTTAGAAAAAATCGATATGGAAGCAGACGAGTACAAATATTGATAATTTTATCTCGGTCGGTCCCTTTATAATATTATCATGGAATTATTAATGTCGCTGTAAGCAATTAGTTTTGACAATTACATTAACGTTTAAGTAATTTATCAAATACAAAAATAGAAAGGGTTGAATAATCATTTAATGAATACTGTTACGATTACAATACAATTTGATTAATCTTTCAAATTAAATTTTTGTTAAAAATTTGATTTTATAATTTTAGTTTTAGTTTAAGTTTTCATTCGGCGAGACATTTCTTCAAAAAAAGGAAACAGAAGTAATCGCTTGGGACCAAATCTGGTAAATACGGAGCATACGGAAGTAACTAATCGTCTATTTCATACGTGTTTTACAACAACAAACTAAGACGGTGTATGAAAGTGCATCTATTCCGGCGGAAACTAACTTTCTATTTGATCATATTTTAATGCTTGGTGGGCGCAACAACTTTGTTTATAGGAGTGTAGTAACGTGCTATGAAATCGGTCTTTTATTTTCAATGTATTTTTATCTTTAGGTAGAGAATAACCTTTACTTCTTTTGTAATGATTTCTTCTGATTTTATACTTTTCTGCTAATTACTTGGACTTTAAACTTAATATCTCTCTATAGTCTAAAAACTGAATTTAAAGTCTGTTTCATATTTGAAAATTGTAACTAAAAGTCACAGTACCTCTCTTCAATTAAATCCAAGTGCTCCAACACTATATCGGATGTTTCAAAGAGGTCAAATTTGCCAAAAAATCAGAAATGTGAAAATTCTCCTTGGCTTATAAATGCAGAGTTCACCGATATTTACTTAGCGTAGGTAATTAAATTAAAGTTTTCGATTACTTTTGAAATGCAAATATACTGACAAAGTAAAAAAACAAATAAAAATTTAAAAAGAACAAAAAAGGTTCCAATTAAGTGCTTAACTAGCAACTAAATGAAACTCATACAGGCGGGGTCTTTTACATTACAGTGACGAAAAAGAAAAACAACCCAACCCTGGCTACCCTTGAGGGGACAGCGGCGAAGAACCGTTTTTGGTTCATTCTAAAATACCTCTTTAATTTATAGTGCATTTAATAGAAAGTTGACTGCGACGCTCATTCGTCCTACTATTAAAAAATATCGAGAAATATTAGCGTTTAAATCAACTACATTTGGGTGGACCTGTCCTTCTTCGGTTTCCTGTCAAAGAAAATATTCATTTAGGGATATACAATTGAGATACTGAGAAGCAAAAAATAAGTTTAACTCAACACTGGCTCAAAACAACAGACAGGCGTTTAACTTGAAATTAAACTTTATCTAATTCTAAACCTAATTTTTACCAAACTAATGATGCCCAAGACCCATGTGAGGAATCTCTATCAAGTCAAAAGATTAAAATAATACATCAAATTCCTTTCTTTATGAGGAGATGAATAATTTGTATTTAAAAGAAAACTACTATTGAAAAATCCACTCAGATAAATTTTCTAAGCTAAGATTAGTTACTGTACAACATATAACTTACGCCATCCAGACCAAACATACAAAACAGAAACACGAAACAAAACAAAAATATAACTTTTTAGAAACTATCAAAGCAACAAAACAGACATACTTTCATATTTACCAACAAGAAACGGGAATCGCGGTTTTTACAAATTCCGGATACAAAAAACAAAAAAAGTGGATGAAATGTTTTAGCTTTGATGCAGAATTGTTGAAAAACTCAAAGTATTTGTTTTGTTGGTTTGACAGCCACTAAATGAACGTACTGAGAATTTTCCGAAACATAGCAACTCAGACTAGATAATTAGACCAAATTTTACCCAAAAAGTTGAGATCAGAAATTAAACGTAGACACAAAATTTTATTTTCCCGTCCACGAGTGAACTCCAAGTTCTTTTCCACAGCGAAAGTTATTTCTTTCAACATCTTTTTAAAACCTGGCGTCTGGTACACTTCCTGAGATTACTTCGAAACAAATTGTGAGCGAGATTTACATTTTATGTAATTCTTGTAAATATATTTTTTAAATATTCTGCAAGTTATATATTTTTTACTGTTCCGCGGCTATAAAACTTGCTTGCTTGAAGTATGCAATATAAACTTATTTAAGTGTTAGTATTTTTTGTTGTATAGAGCGTTATTGTTTTATTCCAATTTTTGATACAAATAATCTCGAATTATCACAGAAAAATCTTCAGAAAATTACCTAAAAATGCAAATTAACATAAATAACGGTGATACTACTTCGCTTAAGTCATACTTTAAACTTCACTCATCTCTTAGTATCTGTTTATGTCTTTTTCTTGCTGTTTGGATAGATCCAGAGAATTCTAGATATTTACCAGAATATTTTTAACGTGTTCTAAACTGTTCAGGGATCACTTATAGCTGTTAACAGTAAGGTGACCAGACGTCCCGCTTTTGGCGGGACAGTCCCGATTTTTCACAATTTGTCCCGCGTCCCGCGACGTTTTTCAAAAGTCCCGACTTTTAGAATTAAGTTAAATTTTATATTTATGAAAATCATTGTTTTGCGTTCTAAGATTCCTACGGGCTACGACGACTAACATATTGCTTTTGCTACCCAGTTACATTGTATTTGTCTCTCAGATGATACACTTCGTGTTCGTACTGCGTGCTAGCAACAAATGTCCTAGAATTTTAGAAAAGTTTTTTGAAAGAGAATCTTCAAAAATTTGGCTAGAGTTTCTACAAAATCAAGCTGCTCTTTTTCAAGACGTTATAAAACTTATTGAAGGTGACAAAATATCGGCAATCGAAGTAGCAAATGAAGTTAATAATTTAAAATGTCAATGTCAAAAGAGGTTAGAAAATAATTTTCTACCGTTAACTATCCGCAATAGTATAAACCACCTCGAAGAGCAAGGTGCAATAAATCGTCAAGATATCATGAACTATGTCAAAAAGTTTTATAGTTTTACAGCAAAGATTATTTGGAAGACTGGACGGTACAATATAATGATATTGATAATTTTCGTTGGGTTACATTAAAACCAGAACTTAATTGGAACGATGTGCAAAAATCATTTGATTATATTTCTCAAAAATTCCCAAATAGTAATATTTCCGAAAATGATCTTTTTAATGAAGTGTCATTAGTAAAAAAATATATTGATAAGGAAAAGCTTAAATATTGGGCATCAAAAAAAATCACAGTAGAAAACAAATGGTTAGAAATATTTCATTATTTGTAAATAAACTATGTTCCATACAATAATGTATTAAAAATTGTGGAATATGCACTATCTTTACCTGGAACTAACGCTGCGACTGAACGCGTTTTTTCTACAGTAAATCAAGTGTGGACAAAATTAAATGTTGAAACTTTGAAAGCCATTTTATGTATCAAATATAATTTGACAAATTCTTGTGAAGATTTTTACAATATTTTAAAAAATGACAACAATCTACTGAAACAAATTCACTCAAATAAAAAATATGATCATTGTTGATGTAACGCGATGATAACGTTTCTTAGTGACCAAGTCACTAATGGTGACCTTTTTAAAAATAAATAATCTAAGAAACTTACGACGAGCGATCTTATTGGCAAGGCAAAGTTTCACTATGGCCTAGTGAATTTTTCACTTTGGGTGATCTAAATATAGAATTAGTCAATAGACGTAAGCGACTGCAATCTTAGGTAGCTTGTTTCATTTACCATAGGCAAGAGGTTTATTTGTAATTCATGAAAAAGTCACTCGTCCTAAGTGGTTTTCTGGCAACCTTTTTCACATGGACGTATTCGCTCTGTGTACGTTACACAACTTTTCAGTGTGTTGTAAGTGCAAAACCAGTGACTTGAATTCTTTAGCAATAAAAACATTTTCTAAATAAATATCCAAAATTTCGTTTGTTTTAAAAAACAATATAAATACATTGTAATAATGTATCTTGTCAAGAATTGTTTTTTTTTTCTTACAAGTAGCTTGCCAATATACTATCTTTAATTTAGAAATTATCTGTTTTAAAATTTTTTTTCCTTCTCCGATGAGCAAAATATTATATATGTTTCATATATATTGCTTACTACCTATACATAAAAACGTTGAAGTTATGTTCTTAAAATTTTAGCCAAATGTATGTTATATATTTTATGTTTGCCATCGTTTCTTCATGTTCTTGTTTCTGTTTTTTTTTGTCTGATTTAGATAAATAAAAAGTCAACTTTACTGATAGCACGTCTTTCTGAAGTGGCACGTGTTAACGTACCCAGATGCTAACTCCCCTTTTAGCGGGAATGCACCCCTCCGAGGGGAGAAGAGGATGATGGAATCCGACGAGCTAAAACCAGAAAAGATATTAAACATACCACCAAAAAGTTGCCTAACTCTGCCTAGATTCGACAAGCATGTTTTTTTTTTATTCAAAACGTACTCACCGAATTGTTCAAAGTTCTCTCTTATAGAATCCAGCAAGCTAACTCATACGAGAACATACACTAGTCTCTTAGGGAACATCTTGTATATTTCAAAATGTTTTATAGACCTGTTGCAACACAAGTCAGACATATATGCCATTTTGTCTTGATATCCGTCGTGACTACTTACCCACCAATGTTAAGTAATTACTTTTTCAATTATTTATCATTTTTAAATCTTAACTGAATGCTACCAACGTATTCTTAAAACCAAAAAATTTAGTTATTGTAAAATTCGTACATTGATTTAATTTAAAAAAGAAAATTTAATCCGTCTACTCTCTAAGCTTATTATTTACTTCTTCTGAGGTAGCATGAACAGTTTCTGTTTACATCACTCAAAAAAAAAATTTAAGAAACTGTGTATTAATCTAATAAAACTAATAATATTAGTAATAATTCAAATACGTCTATTAGGCTTAAGTCAAATATAAATTTATTTTAAAATTATCATTTGATGTTGGATATCCCCTATTTTTCACGTTAATGCCATTATAACCAAATAAAGAACTATATCCAACATAAACCCAATTCCAATAAGCAAAAAGTAATTGTTACTTTTTAGATTTTATTAAAATACGTGATGATACAATTGAACTGGTATATATCGTTCCGTTAAGCAAACGGCTGTGCTGAATTGATCCGAATAATTAAATAAAGTAAACAGAAAACTCTAGAGGCTTCCAGAGCTTCATTGTTGAAACCCTAGACACTGTACTAACAGATTAAAACTCCAGGGGACAATATTATTGTTAGTGTAAAAATGGCTTTAGTTAAAAAAGCAATGAACGTAAAAGCATTAATTACTTTTTAAAAGTTGATCTTGAAAAAAAATGTTTTATCAAATTATAAGGGGATTTTTTATTTTAAACTCTATTTAACCGTTTCAAACTTTACATAATTTTAAGTAAAGTACCATACTAACTCAAATTATTTCGAACGGAATTGACCCAAAAATTTTTATTTTATTCCTATAACTTATTTATTCTTCTTATCATTAGTCATTTAAAATGAGTTAGTTATTTTATACAGTGTATCTCAAAATGTTTTATACAAACGGAAAAAAAGTTTATCTTACATTTCACAAAAAAATATTCTGCTAACGCTAGTGAAAAATGCAAAAGATTCAGATTTATTGAACATGAGTAAAAATACAGTTACAAGAACATTAAAATCATATAAACCCCAATTTACCCATAATTTAAAAGAAGATGTTGAACAAAGATTCGAATTTTGTATTCGTATCGAAGGAGAATTGGAAGATAACAGATTTATGACACAACACATACTTTTCTCTGGCGAAACAATGTTTACGTCTAATGTTACAGTAAGTTCTCAAAATTGTTGATGGTGGAGCGATGTTAATCCCCAATTCAATGTGCAAACACGAGATCAATATTCATTTAAAACTATTTATTATTGGACCATACTTTTTTCGAAGTAACTGGAATGGCGAAAGATACCTACAGTTTTTAAATAATCAGTTGTCTAAATTCTTGATGACCTACCACTAAATGAAAGACAAAAAATATAGTACTGACAGGATGGAGCAACATGTCACTGTAAAAAATAGGGAGGTACATGGAGATTCATTGGCCCCCAAGGTTTCCAGACTTTACCCCTCTAGGCATCATTTTTTTAATTTGCTTTGGCAAAGACTGCACATTCCGTTTTGTATTTAGCAGTAGCCATGCAATCTTCCAGTTAACTACTTCTTCGTCAGAATTGACAGCGCTATAAGCACTTGTTTTGGTTGCCATTTGGCAATATGGTCTTTTGGGTTTGTTTTTCCAATAATACTGTCGCAATTTTATTATTTTTCGTATGTGTGTTTCTGTATTTTGATTTATATTATTCCGTGTTTTCTACTTTGTTTATCATTTTTCAATCATGACCCACTTGTTGAATTGTGTATGTAATAAGAATATTGGTGAAACTATTGTCGTAAAAATATTTAGGCAATTTTAGAATATTATGGGATTTTAAGATAAATTTATTTTATCTTTTACCGTTATTCTAATTTTTGCTTTGGCTAATATTTCCTTCTTTGCCAAATATTGTTTTCTTTATCAGACAGTAAATTTGTGTTGATTTTTTGATTCTGTTTAATACCCCACATATGTTTTTCCATTATTACTGATTTTTCTTTGCAGGTAGCCTTTTGTTGTAACTTCTTCTAGCATATCATCTCCGCATTTGACATTTTTTTTTTCTTTTCTATTAACTTTGAACACCTTTGTCTTATTTGTATTTATTTTCGTCCTTATATGGCTTTTATTGTTTTAGAGCAATTGTTTATCATTCATTGTGGCTATCAGTAATCTGTTATCTGCATATGTTATACTGTGAATTCTTAGTGATCTATGGTTTTTGTATCCAGTTGTTAATTTGCGTGTGTTTTATTTTTACCTATGTTTAATATCCTATTCATGTAGATTATAAATAAAATTGAATTCAAAGTGTCGCTCAGTTTTTGACATCTATTTCGATACTGCTAGATGTTTTTGCGAATAACTTTTCAGAAATTGTTGCAACTATTTAGTGAGTACCGGATCCACCTTTCATTTTCTCTTCATTTTCGCAATAACTTTTCTCGATTCAGCATCGGCATGATACGTGATTATTATCAGTATTTTTTACATTTTCATTTCCTATGGTAGGAATGCGATCAATATATCGACATTTGTGAAGGAATAGTTCGAAATATTTTTCTCCGTCGAATCAACAAAAAGAATCATTATTATTTTCCTTCTAAATGCCTTCATATGTATTTCTCCTATATATAGATAGAATAGCCCTTTTATAAGAGCAAGTTAATGTTAATAAAAATGTATGATGTGGCTAAATCAGTTTATCCCTTTCAGAAGATTAAATCTTAGGATAATTTTTTTCTATGCATAATAAAGGATACTTCAAAATTTGGAAAATAATTTTAATGTTTTTTAATGAAGACATGGATAATTAATGCATTATTAATTAATAATGCATAAAATATAAATAAGAAGTGTCGTAGTTTTTTCCGACGATGAATCGTTAGGCATTGAATTGATAGGATACCTGTAAAAGTATATAATACAATCCCCTAATGTTTTATAAATTGTTTCATAATTCATAGTTATTGAATTACTAATTAAGGGTTCAAAATTTATATTCGCAACACTCAACACCCTGGTAAATAAAAACCATTAATTTCTCTCTTCTCAGAAATATGGTTGTCATGTGATACAAACCGTCTCACGAGGGTACCTAACTAACAAGTAATTAGCTTAGCTTTGATGCAAAATAACTAACTTGACCGCTTTTAATGATGCCAGAATAAATTTACCTTTCACATTAGCATATTGCGTTAAAGTGATAAAAGCTATATATTCGTGCGAAATTGACATTAAATATATATTTTGGTGGAGATGATATCAAGTAAGTAAGGCAGGGAAAGGTGCTTTTCCTATTTACCTTCCTTTTTTACCGTGCAACGGTGTTTCCTGCTTCCATATTCAGTGTATTTCCCCCCTCACAAGTGGTGGGTTTTTTCCCGTATTGACAGTTAACAATTTTATGTTTTTTTTACAGTAATATAATTTACTCAATGTTTTCCGGTGGATACTAATGACTATATGCGTCCAATAGATTTTGTTCCTATTGTTGGAACACCAAGTTTAATTTTCCACATCCTTCTCATTTATCCTTTCTTAATTTTCAAATCCTTTTCGAGTTTTCATTTTACGGCTTACCATTCCCTTATTTCCTTTATTAGAATACTCAAGTATTTTTGGGTATTCAGTTTGCCTATAGTGAGGCTTAAATTGTTTACTCTGTATTCTAACCGGTGTTAGTAAATTCGCTGCTTAAGCCGTTTATATTTTAATTTAGTAGGTAAAGTGGCTCCCGTCTCTTTTAGTTATAAATATATCACAGGTAATTTCGCCCCCAAAATGTAATTTTGGAAATCTAGAAATATAGAAATATAGAAAAATATAAGTATATTTGAAAATTTTATTTAAAAAATAAAAGCAGACTTACAAGTAATATTAATGTTGTGCATCAAAACAGTTATTTCGTGTAAACAGCTAATTTACATCACATTGGTGTAAAGAAATACATCTAAGAAAATGTAAGTAATTTATTTCTTTTCTGTCGTGTTTTAAAGTCATTTCGTTGTAAACTTTTTGTTTACTTTTTACTGAGCAATTATGAATTTTGTTTGGAAAATCTAAACTTTGTATTTTAATATAGACATCAATTTGAATTTCTTTTATTTTTCGATAAACACAAATAAATTGAAATGGCTGCTATAAAAAGAATTATTAAAATGACTATGAAAGGAGTTTCACTGCTTGATTTTATTTCTTTATGTGCACTGAACTTATAGTTCTCTAAAACCAATAATGCCTTATCAGGAATACTAACCACAAATTTAACTTCCATTCTGTTATTTAACATAAACACCAATATTTCTATTAAAATAAATGCAAATTATCTATACAGTAGCAAAATAGTAACTGATGATTGATGAACGATGAAAAATTTATAATAAATAGTTTATACCTACCTGAACCGAAATAAAGGTTCGGGCGCGACATTACCTGGTCATTATAAAATAGGAAATGTCATTACATTGCTAAGATACTTTCGAGTACTAAGTCGCTATTTAATATATTTATAATTATTATGTAAATCTACTCAATGCTAATTTTCAAGTTTTAAGTTTTTCAACATTTAATTAATTTAGTTTAAATTTGTAACTTATAGTATCTTTTTGCCACACATCAATATTTAATATTTTGTTTAAATTCACATTTAATTATTATTTTCACTAAAATCCTATATTTGGTAAGTTGTAAGTTTCCTTCATTATTTTATTATGTAATAACCCTTTTATTGTAATTTTAGACCTGAAGATGACTTTATATGCCGAAACTAGTTGTTATTTAATGTATTTAATCTTAAGAAATTAAAAACTATTTTGTGGTAAAGATATATAAAGTTTTGATTATTTCTATGATTTTTGGTTGATTTTGTACACTTTTTTTTGTAATATGTGTTGAAAAACAACTTTTGTATATAATATTTAACGACCTTATGCATTGTATTTCCTTTAAAATGGAATTATGGTTTAATCCCTACATTTTATTTTACAAATTTAAATAAATGATTATTATTGTATTATGCACAGTTACATTCAAATAAAGGTATATTTGTATAGGTCCACAATATTTAATAGGACCGCCTAAGACTACGCAATAAAATAACAATTAAAGCTTATCGCCACGGAAATTGTTAACCTGGGTCGTACTGCCCGCATTAAACTTTTAGTATTCGCAAACGATTTCTGAGTTTAGGCGCGTTACTGTCAAATGAAATTTTTGTTTTTCCTATTTTGTTACATGTTCTTTTTGGTATAACACGTAATTGTCAGAAGATTTATCGATATAGAAACAATTCTCAAACATTTATTTGCTTGTTGCGAAAAATTGGTGGTGAACGTTTATGAAGGTTAATTTTTATATAATCTTATTTTTTTCGTAAAAGGAAAATCCTGAATCTATAAATACATTTAATTAAATGGAAGCCAATAAATAAAGTTATCTCATTGAAAAAAATATTAAAGCGAGTAATTACCAGTTCTAAGCCTGGATAAAGTGTAAAGGAAGATTTCCGAGTAATAAAAATATTATTTTTATTATTCTTTAAAGGTAAAATGGTAAATAATGTCTTAGGTCAAATATTGTTAAAGGCGGTTATTAACTATATTTATGGATAGTTTATCATTTTTTGGTACTTAAAGATGAGTAAGCTAATAAAATTTTAATCTTATAGTTAAATAATTCTTTAAACTAATAGGAGAAATTCATCTTCTGAAACTAATAGGGCTATAAAATTACACACTAATTTTGTTTGTTATTTACTAATTATGATTAACAAGATATGCAGATTATATACCCGTCCTGCAGTAGCTTGTTCTTAACGTTTCGGCAAGGTCAAGTGAGGTAAAATCCAAATAGTTTTTGTTCTATTAAAATAAGTAATTATCTCATATTACAATATTAAGACAAAATAAGTATTGCAATGAATTATTTAATGTCAGCAATTTAGAATCAATTTTAAATATTAGTCAATTGGGCTGTATAACCTAATTTTACATTATATAATATATAATACATTAACATAATTTATGTGGCATATAATAATTTTAAAATATTATTATTACTAATTGCAGTTACTATTCTTATGATAGATTATAGTCAAATAAGATATAAATGATGATTATGACTCATTTTATAATGCATTTCCATATTAGCAAAATGTGTTCATCCCAGTCCTGCAATAAAATGTTATGTACATACTTACTTACCATCAGAAACAGGTGCTGTGTCAACAAAACTCCTCTGTGAAACCAGAACAAACAGTAGTAACGAGGGGAGCAAAATATTTCGCATAATGATAACCTGAAACAAAATACATGTTAGAGTTTACTCTAGAGATCAACTAATTTTAATGAAATTAAATTATTGGTTTAATTCAGTTTTTTTTATTCTGAAACTGATAGTGAAAATATATCATTTCTAATCGGAGAAGGAACAATTCAAGTTAAATAACTAGAAAATACTTTTTTTTTTCGATTGAGACATTTACAGAATATTTTGAACTCAATTATAATAATTTAATATTTTACTCAGCCTAAATTTATCAGTTTTTTTTTTTATTTAACACAAAAAGACTGCATCAACCACTGAGGGTTATTATCAGTAACACATACCATATGATAAGGTACATCAAATTAATTTAGAGAATACAGAATTGAACTTTTCAGAAAATTGATCAATTTGGTTAGATTACTAGAAAGTAAATTTTTATTTAAGTTATGTTTTCTTCTTTGCTCAGCAAATATCGGACATATCATTAGAATGTGTTCAACTTCTAATGGTACAGAACAGTTCGTACATAAAGGTACTGGTTCCCGATTAAGTAAATATTTGTGAGTCATAGCAGTGTGCCCAATTAGCAGTCTATTCACAATTACTTGGTTCTTTCTTGTGAAGCTAATATTAGGAGCTTCTTTACGTTATTTACAATATAATGAATGAGAGAATTAACGTGAATTTGTTGAGTTCCGTCACATTATAATACAATAATATAACAATATAAAACGTATTTAAAGAGGTTCAATACCTGACAGGTCACTATCAGAATCGGAATCATATGCTTCAAAATCACTTTCACTCTCTTCTTGTAAATTTATTATTAACTCACATCGTTTTTTCCACTCTGCTTCAGAAAATATGTTGAAAAATTCGTCACACAACTGTTCAACAGCTTTTAATTTAAAATCTACGTTTTTTGAGCAACATATTGTTTTAAGGATGCCCATACTAATTCAATGGGTTCAAGTCGGGATGATATGGGAGCCTTAGAACTGTATATCCGTGAGCAACCATTATTCTGTCGATCTCATATAATTTGTACTGTGGTTAATGAACTTTTAATACATACAAGTCTATTTTTAACATGTCATCTGTAAATGGTATATTTCGTGTTCTTAACCACTCTCTCATTTTATCTTTTCGATAACACATATTAGGACATTTTTCAACTTGTACGTTATGATAGGAGACATTTTCTACAACTAACACACTTTTTTGGTGGCAAATTGATGAATAAGCATTTCCTCAAGCCATTTTTTATAATTTGTATAGTTCATCTCACTGTGATAATCACCCGACTTTGCGTTTGATCTAAATTTTAGATAAGCATTTTGTATAAAAGCGTTTTCGCCTCCTGCATTCACTATAATTAGTCTTTGTCCTTTTGAAATCGGTGCATGGAAACCTTCATTAGTGTTGTCATTCCAACTTTTGACGTGAGTGTGAGACGAATGGATATACGTTTCGTCCATATAGATTATAGGTCTCTTTTCTGTCCGGAATTGCTTTATGCTTCTTAAGAAGTTTCTTCTCAGTTGTTGTATTTCAGGTTTTTCCATCAGCGATTTTCTGTTATTTTCTTGTTTTTCTCCAGCAAATTCCCATGTCATGCATTATTTTTCTTAAGATTTCATGCGAACCATTATAGCCTGTCTCTTGGCTAAATTTCCGGTGTATTCTTCGCAAAGTTGGAACTTGTGTTTCCACTGTGTAATAATTGATTATGATCCGTCGAAGCAGCTCTCTATGATAGTCATCCACATTAGACTTAGGCGCTGATTTAATTTTTTTTTTTGTTAGGCGTTGAAAACGACGACGATTCGCCATCCTCGATAGATTTCATTTCCTGTGCAATTTTCTGTACTGAGCTTAAACTTATACCAGTGGCCATGGCGACACGCTCCTGAACCTTTTTTAAATATTTTATAGGACCAAAAATCATGGACATGGTGATTTAGAAAAATTGTACTAAAGAGGTCTAGAAGTAATAATTTGGCTTTGTAAGGTTGGTTTTGTAGGAAAGATAGAGGAATATCATCAAGTCCAAGTGCTGTACTTCTGACGTTTAAAGAGAATTCTAATTCTTAAAGATTTCTATATTTTCAATACGATCCCCATTTTGGAAGTATTCAAAAAATACCTAAATTGATTAATTAACAGCAATGTTAGACAAACTGTCTTAGTATAAAATTACTAATTTTTTACAAAATTTGTTTTAATTTACTTTTGATGTGAAAGAAATAATTAAAACACAAGCAAAACATAAGCGTTGCGTTTCATTTTTAAGAGGTGTTGCACTTTAAATTATTTAAGACTTTTTTTGCAAAAACGGTGTAAATATCGAAAAAAAATCGTGGATGATCATATGCCTGAATATTCCATGTAATTGCCTTTCTAATAACGTGCCACACATGATATATTCCCTATTTAAAATTAAGGGGTTGGGGAAGTGGAAGGGAGGAGGTTGACAAATGGCAGATGTCTGTATCATAAAAAGGTATCCCCCTTAGAACAAGAATCGACGTGTTTCAGCATTTCCTTAAAATCTAATGAATACTGCCAAATATCGGGGAGGACTGTTTTCTGTGGCTCACTCTGTATATAGATACTCTGTTGTATAAAAAATGTTATTAAATAAAAAGTGATAATTAACCCTGTGATTAAGTGATTATATACTTGTATTTATTTACTAAGTACGTTCTCGAACTGTTCTTGGCAAGGGGTGTAGCAGGCAAAACATTTTACACCCTGCTGTCGTAAAAATTGGAAAAAGTTAATGGCAATGGCAATGTACTCATTGTCATTCACATATAATACGAACTAGTGTTATGAATCTAATTTTGTAATTTTACTGAGAATTACATTCTAAATTCAAAAATATTGTAAATATCATAATCGATTTCTTTTTAAAACTTTAACATATACAAAATATGATAAAGCGAAAGCTTTAAATGGATTATGTCAAAAGCCGTACTTAAGTTTTCACGGTTAATGTTTTATGAATTTGCTCAAAGTAAGCGTCACGTTTTATATACATACATATAAGTTAATGCGAATCAGGAATAATTTAACAAAGAAGTAAAGAGTTAATACTTGATCTCAGTCTAATAAGATCCGACTATAATCGGGAAATGTTATGGTGTATATTGCTTACAATAATAATATTTAATGATGGTATGATAAGTTTTGTAATACATTGTGAATATTAATTTCGGCAAAAATATATCAGCGATGTCGTTTATAAAAAGAAGAGATAAGTACCCTCGAGTCATAATTACAATAATATCCGAATACCTTAAAGGGATTTAGCCATAAATCTCTTATTGTACACGATACCAGATCTGGAAGAACCAATGTTTACCAAAATGAAGCAACTAGATCTAAAGCTGCACTAACTCTACTGGCTAATCAAAATTAGAGGATATGGAAGTCATATTGTACCTCGCATATTATAACTACATATTATTTAATATTCATTTACAATCGGTGAAATAAATCGATAGATTTTAAATAATTGGTTAACTTAGTTTCAACATATTTAGGACCAATTACTGTTTTCAAGTCAAGACTCAATTTAGCTGATGGCCAAGCCGATGCTCATTTTGGACATTCCAATAAAATGTGTTTAACTGATACTCCAACATCACAAATTTCACAGTGTAACGGGTTGTTTAGAAGATAACCATGCGTGTACTATGTATGGCCTATGCCAAAATAAGTTAGGACGACTTGGTTTCTTTTTTGGAATTTAAAGTTTCCCAGAATTCAACGGAAGTCTTGATTGACTTCCTTCAGCTTACTGGTCGATCTGGTCGATGCGTCCCAAAAGGCTTTCCACTGGCAGCGGATAATTGTTTCTATTTTATTTTTTTGGTCCCGTTTTGGGATATATTTTTGACTCATTATAGAATTTTGGGGAGAAACTTGCCGATCAGCTTTGTCTGCTTTTTCATTCCCTTTAATATCAATATTAGATGGAACCCATAAAAATGTCATATTACTTTCATTAGAGGTATGTTTTGCTGTTCCTTCTAGAAAAGCAGATCTAAACTATCCATAAACAAAAACTTGTGTACAAAGCACTCTTGAAACCAGTTTGATCATGTGGGATTCAACGGCGGGGTACTGCAGTAAAAATTAATATTGACATAATATAGAGGTTTCAATCTAAAGTGCATCTTATAATTGGTAATGTAATAAAATAGTTCGAAACCATCCTTTTATTTTAAGTTTACTATATTTTTTATTTTTTATTACTTCTTTTATAATATTCTCTCTGATTTATATACATAATTTTCTATTAGTTACTTGAACTATAAACTTAATCTCTCTTTATAATTTGAAAACTAAAAGTCTATTTTATCTTTTAAAATTGTAATTTTAAATTTTAAAGTTCATTTCAAGATATTTCGTTGACTTACCATCTGCTTGGAGAGTACTATCAGTTAATCTTGTAAATTCTTCATTTTAAAGTAAAGAACAACAGGGTCGTACTTGAATGTCTTCCAGGAATTTTGTGACTAGTGATGCTCAAGCGCTCATATTTAATTTTTCAAAAAATTTTTGCAAAGTGAAACTTTAATATGGATTTATTAAAATATTTTACTGTCTAGTCAATTACAATAGATAACATAAATAGGTACCTACTAGAATAGAGCTTGCATGGAAATAATTTTATATAAATTACTTTAACAATCTAATACATATTATTATCTACAACTGTTCGTAATCTAATTCTGTATGACTGTCGTCATCATTTAAATTAATAACAAGGGTTTAACAGTAACATTAGCGTTTATATAGGAATCTTCAACCTTAATTACATGTTCAACTGAAATTTTCCAACTCACAGTAGGAATATTATCAACAATAGCTCTAATCAAATGTTACACTTGCGTTTAATCTGGGTGAAACATTTTAGGGTCTAACTCTTGATTTTATTTGATGCCACATGTGTTCTATTGGATTAAATACACAATAATATGGGGGAAGCCGTAGTACCGTGTGGCCCATATTTGTAGCGATAGTATCACCAGCATATTCTTGTTTAATTTCAAATGCTGCTAATATTTCTAAAAGATTGGCTTTGCTGTTGCTTTTTTCAAAATAAATATCACTGTTTAGTAAATATTCTTTAATTTCCGACTTAGTGTTGGCATTTTATTTAACTGTAGGCTATGATAGCTTGCATTGTCCATTATAATAACATTATTGTCAGGTATATTTGGTAATAAGTTATTTTTAAACTAGTTTTCAAAGACTTCTGCGGTTGAATCTTGGTGATAATCCAAACTTGTATCCTTTATGTTTTTTGCTGATAATAATAAAGCATTTGGAACAAAACCATTTTCTGATCCGGCATGAATTATTGTAATTCGTTGTCCTCTATTTTACGAAGCTTTTGTCTCGCACTTTCCCGATGAATCTACCCACACGTTTGCTTGAGTATCGTGGGTGCCATACCACGTTTCGTCGAGATAGACAATAGAACGGTTTTCAAGTCAATATTTTTTAATATTATTCAAGTAGTCTTGACGCCATATTCGTAATCAGTAAGACCTTGGCATATATTTTATTAATAATACAATATTTAAACCCCATTTGAGAGATAACTCTCCACAGACTTGTTTGGCTACAAGGGATATCAGTTTCGTCCTTAATTAACTGTTTTCTTATACAATCAAGGGTGGGTATCATTTGTTCTTGATACAGAGTATATATCTTTCTTCGAATTATATATTTTTCAGGTTCGTCAACACATTTGGTTTTATGAGCATCGCATCGTTTTTTTCGTTTACATATTGGTTTACTGACAATATCTTTTATTGTAGATACAGTTGTTTTTGTTAACTCATATATTTCTTCTGTTGCAGAAGTTAAACCCAAACCTCGATGTCTTAATGTTTCGCAAACAGTTTTCACAATCATTTTCGCGTCAGGCGTCAAATGCACTTTTTTTAACGCCACATATTACTTTCACAATCAAATGTTTACAATAAACTAAAATTCAGTTTCAAAATATTCCTCCAGTAACCCCAACTTTCTCTTCAAGCAATACAATTATTAGGGGTTTAAATACCATCCTGTACTAATTTGCTTGGATTAACGACCACCTACCGAGGGATTTACTACTGGTAATAGTTTTCTGAATGCAAGTCGCACTCAACGAAATACCTTGAAATGAACTTTACTCCGATAATATATCAGAGGTTTAAACAGGTCATATTTGGCAAATGGCTTTAGACACCTTTGTTCTTTAAAGAATATGAAAATTCGCCCTGGTTCATAAATGCAGGGTCTACCGGTAGTTAATCAGGGTAGGTAATTAAATTAAAGATTTTGATTCCTTTTGAAATACAAATATATTGAATGGGTAAAAACAAATTAAAATTAAAAAAAAACAAAATTATAAGCAAATGAATAGCTAATGATAATAATAAAAAATAAAAACAACAAAGGTCTACAATTAAGCACTTATTAGTACAATTAAATGAAACATATACAAGTGGGGTCATCCACGATTGATGGGCAGAAGGCCCTTTAAATGACAATGATTAAAAAGAAAAAGAAATATACTTTTTGTATAAAAGAAAATAACCCAACCCCGTCTAACCACGCTTTTAACAGAACCCTGAATACGACGCTCACCCGTCCTGTGTTAGAAAATATCCAGAAATATTAATGTTTAAACTAACTACTTTAGATCAGAGCTGTCCTTCACGGCTTTCCGGTCAACTGAAGAAAATATTCCCTTAGGGATGTATAACTGAGATACTGATAAACAAAAAATAAGTTTATCTCAACACTGAACAATTCCTAATCCAATTGTTACTTAATTAATGATTCCCAAGACTCATGTCCCAAGTCAAAAGATTAAAGTGATACTACAAATATTTGTATTACTAGGGTAGAATAATAATTCTCTGTATTTAAAAAAAACTACTATTGAACAATTCAGTGAGACAAATTTTCTAAGCTAAGGTTAGTCAGTTAGTTAACTCCCGACGGACGACAAATTTCTTTAAGGGCGCCGATTTCTGGAATAGGCGAACTGTAGCTTGGGATTTCTGAAGACAAATACGTACGCAATATCAACCCACTGAATGAACGCACTGACATCTTCACATTTTATTAATTATACAATTTTCTTAAACTACCACTTGCCCTGTGATTCCCGGTGGAAACTTACGATTTTTTTGTGTAACAAAGACTATTTTTTGTTAACCAGAAAAAAAAAACAAAAAAATCAGATCAGAAATTAAACTTATACTGAAAATTTCATTTTTCCGTCCACGATTGAACTCCAACTGAGTCTCTCTGACGACTCCCGACTCACTGATCTATTTTGTAAAAGTTTTTATTCCAATTTCTGTCCCTTAGCCCCTACTATTATTTTCTAGAAAAATCTTTCTCCATAGTGGGAGTTACTTGAAATGTATAAGTTTTGTAAACATATTTTTTAAATATTGAGCAAGTTGTATATTTTTATACTGTTCACACGGCTCTAAGACAGTAACGAAATTAGAACTCATTTCGTTGTAGGCACTATGTGCTTGAAGTATGAAGTGGAAAATTATTTAAACTTTAATTTTTCTTATTATACAGGGCGCTATTCATTTTATTCCATTTTTTTATTCAAATAATATCTGATTATGACATTAATATCTCTTAATAAAAATAGAAATTTCTATGTAGGCTACGTCAAGAGACTTAATTCCCATCTATATAAGCTGGTTCGAATCACGTAAATATTCTAAATTATAAATTAGTCTCAGAACTTTATTATTATACGAGTAACATTTTGTGTTCTATTTCTTTTACCACAGTTTTATTTTTGTAATTAAAATTAAAAGGAAAAAATCATTTCTTCTTTACATGTCATCCTAATGATTTTCAAAAAAAATATTTTTAATTTTAGCTTCTGAAGATGGTTTATTTAAATATAATAATTTAAAACATCAAGAAAAATGTGTTTATTTTTCCTTTTATCTATTTTTATAATTTTTATAAATTACAGAGTCGTAATCCTACATGTAGATAATAAAAAACGCTGAACTACATGTCTACAATTTTCTTATAAAAATTAACTCCAGTTGGTAAACGTGAGACCAAAAATAATCAAATAGAAATTTTCTGGACTCACTGGTGTTAATCTTTACTCTTTTTGGCCAAAAAAGTATCGAATAGATAAAATACTTTTCTAAGCGTTGTCATGGTAAAGGATAACTCAAAATTATAAAAGTGGATCAAAATAAAATGTATTAATTGAAATGTTCAACCACATTAACAATTTTATCACTATATCCTACGATCTTACAAAATTTGTTTATGTAAGAAGCAGAAATTTAAAAATAATTTTCAATTAACTATTTTAATATAATTGCAAGTCAAATTGTAAAATCTATTTTAAAGAGAATAAATGAAAATAATCTCTAAAATATTATAGTTTATTTTAACAAAATTAATTTAACCTGTTGTATTTATCCCATAAAGCTTCATTTCATTACCATATACAGGGTGGGGCGGCATTAGTTTGAGCGAGTCCAATTACTCATTTGTCGTAAGAGATACAAAAAATAATTTAGTTAGATAAAAGTTGAGGTATAGATAGGAACATATGTTCCAATATACAGGGTCACTCATATTGTCCGAGTAAACCAAATTTTTTTTAATGGAACACCCTGTATATTTTTACATTTTTGAATCCTTCCTTTCTCTTTTTTACAATATAAAGTTTTGCTGCAGTTAGTTTAAAAGATATAAGCAATTTATTATTAATTTCCTAGCAATATTAACACCCTGTAGCATTGTACAGATTTGACATCAAAAATTCTATTTACGTTCAATCGATTTCTAATAAAGTCTAGTATTGTTAAAAATTATTAACATAGCGAAACATTTATTTTTTGTATCTGTAGGACGAGTCGAAACTGGGAATGATTTCTTACTGGATTTTCTTAAAGGGAACACCCTGTATTTTAGTATTGTAATGAAATCTTATTTTATGGTACCTTATTATTTCTTAAGCATTTCTATACCTAATTGCATTAATTTTTGAAATATTCGTGATTCTTTCAGCCAAACATAAATTGAAGGCAAAAATAGGTGAAATGTTATTAAAGAAAGGCTGAATAAGTTGTATTTTAAAGTGTGTAAGATTCTTTATTTAAAGATATGTGTAAAAGAAATATATATATTTCTCAAAGTCAAAAGAGTGTCAAGCGCTTTCGGCAAAACAATGCCATCATCAGGACAAAAAAAGTGCAAAAAAGTAGAGAAGGTTGGTTATAAAACAAAAGTAGAGAACATCAACGCAGTAACAATACATCTTAAATTAACTTTTTAAAAAACGACATTAATATAGTAGAAAACAGTAACATTTTTAAAAAATTTGGTTTTTAAAGGCCCAGGCCTGAAAGTTGTCCCAATAAAAGACAACAAGTGTTTTTTAAAAACATGTAAAATAAATAAAAAATTAAGATGTTTCTAACTTTGTCAAAAACCGCATGTTCATAATTTTCTCACGTAAAACATCTTAATTTTTTATTTATTTTACATGTTTTTAAAAAACACTTGTTGTCTTTTATTGGGACAACTTTCAGGCCTGGGCCTTTAAAAACCAAATTTTTTAAAAATGTTACTGTTTTCTACTATATTAATGTCGTTTTTTAAAAAGTTAATTTAAGATGTATTGTTACTGCGTTGATGTTCTCTACTTTTGTTTTATAACCAACCTTCTCTACTTTTTTGCACTTTTTTTGTCCTGATGATGGCATTGTTTTGCCGAAAGCGCTTGACACTCTTTTGACTTTGAGAAATATATATATTTCTTTTACACATATCTTTAAATAAAGAATCTTACACACTTTAAAATACAACTTATTCAGCCTTTCTTTCATTACATAGTGTGTACGCACCAAACACGTAACCTTTTGTTACTCTTCAAAATCGAAATGTTATTAGGTTGGCCGTGGAAATATTTAAATAAAATATTTTTTTTAAATTATGTAAAAATTTTTAATTAACAAAAATGTGCTTATATCTTTTATACTACCTGGTATAATATTGCAAAATCTTATATTGAAGAAACAAGAAAACAGAGGAGTATCCAAAAATGTTATAAATATACAGGGTATTCCGTTAAAAAAAAGATGAGTTTGGTTCACCGTTAATATGGGTGGCCTTGTATATTCGAAAATATTTTTAAAGTATGGTTCTACCTATACCTCAACTTTTACCTAACAAATATTTTTTTGTATCTCTTGCGACAAATGAGTAATTGGACTTCCTCGCGCTAATGCCGGACCATGTATATTCACTGCTGTTTCATAGCCTCTTTTTAAAACAGCGGTGTTTATTATAACAAAAAAATAAATGAGTCAAGAATTACACATAGGATTTAAAATGAACTTCTAAATGGAAAATTAGAAACTGTATGTGGGATTTGAACACATATCTTTAATACTCGAACCACAGGAGCTTGTTACTTTCCTAAATATATGTACTTTTGAATTTTGAATACAAAGATATCTATCTCACCACTTATCTATGATGATAATAATAATAATGTGTTTCATCACATTTTGAATCAGAGAAATTCTCTTTTTCGATTAAAGCTTTATAGGTAGGGGCTTCAGAATATCCCATTATAATACATTTTTGTAGCTTCTGGGATGTGTAATACTCCAATTATTATAATGATAAAGAATGATTGCGTAATATTAAGCTTCGAACTGACGAGATAGCGTATCTAAATTGAAAATGGAATCAAGTAACTTAACCTACACTTAATCCTATTAAAAGAAGGACGTAGTCTTTCTAGTAAGAATTGCTTGTGGGTTTTAAAATTATTTAGAAGAGATATTTTCTATATGAGTAAATAATTGAGTAGTTTGGCTTTATGTAATTAAGAAACAAATAATAAAAAACTATAAATTCAACTAAATGATTAGATTTCTCTAACATACTAATGTAAATGACAATATGAATGGATAAACTAAAAGGATCATTTGGCATTTCAAAATTTTACATAAGATCCGAGCCTAGATGGGATCTTTGGGAAAAACACAGTTGTCAAAAAACTCTGAATATGGCCGCAACCGAGGTAAAGTGTAAAAACAAAACTGTGTTTTTTATTACTTTTAGGTTATTTATTTGATGTTCTGGCATCTAAAAATTCCGTACGATAAATGCGATTGTGCAACAGATAAATATAAAGTAAATCATTGTTTTTTAAAAACTCTCATAAGTATTCATATTTTAAAATATATAATATATAACATTTTCTTTCAGCATATCCTATTTAAAATGTCGATCCAATATTATACTCAGATAATTAATTGTTGGAGCTTCCGGAATGTTAGTATTATCGTCTATTTGTAAATAACCAAAGTTATAAGAACTAAATGGCAACTCATTTTGTTGTAATTTAATTTTTATTTATTTATTTGGTACTATTTCTGAATCATTTCTAAATCTTCTTGAATAATCCCAATAGGGTAATAAAATTTTGTGACATGTCACTTACTACACTTACTCATTGGCGTAACTAACAATATTTCCTTTGATGTTGACTTGAGGTATCTAGGGGATGAATAAAAGAGCCTTATATAACTACATATCATCGTCTATTCTCGAGTTAATTTAGGAGTGTATCAAATAATTTTCCGCGTAGACCGAAGCATTTAATTTTACCATCTTATATGATATACTAAGTATATCAAAATCAAATTGCTGGTGTTTTTGTATATAAAACAATATATAGTTATTGTATATGCATCGATTTCAACCTAAGTCAAATTTTTGACAGTGCTCTTCTGATAAAAGTATACACGTTAATAACGTTAACGGCCGATTTTTACAAAAAAAGATATATATAATATTATTCAAGGGGAAAATATTATACCATATCTAGGTTTTGCTTTAATTTTTTTAAATTGGTTCCCTCATTTTTATCCATTTTTGTATTCTTCTCATTAAACTGATGTGTATATTTAATATGGATCTAAAATAATGGGTTTGCGAACTCCAAAATTTTGAATTAAAAAAAACTTTTAAAAAAAAAATATTATAAGCGTTTCTAAATATATTTAAATTCTTTTCAAAAATGTTTATATCAATAACTATTCATAATGACCACCGTTTACTTCCAGTAACGGCATAAACTATTTTTAAAGATCTATCTGATATTTCTTAACAGTGTGCATTTAAATGTTGACATTCGTTCTCTATTCATTGTCGTAAATCTGTTAATGAATCTGGTTAAGTACTATAAATTTTTGTTTTTAAAGAAGTCTAGGGGTACTGAATCCGGTGACCTAGGAAGCCACTCCATCATCAACCCACTTCTATCTATCCAACGCGCGAGGAAGTTTCATTCAATGATTGTCTTATAAGAGCAAATATTTGAAAACGTTCTCATTTTCTATTATTGTTGTAATATATGGGACACTTATTTATCTCAATAACTAGATTTGATTCACAATTTAAGTTTCCATATAAAAATACAAATCACCTAGGATACTATACCAGACATTTATTTTTTGATGATTCTCTCTATGGTATTAACGCACAACACGTTGATCAGTTTCAGTGCATATCTGCAATTATTTCTATTAAATAAACCATTCAATGAAAATGTACATTCATCTTAAAAAAATGTGTATTGTCAGTAAAAAATTCACAAAATTCGAAACGGCTATCAAAATCAACTTCTTTCAACTCTTGAACCAATTTAATTTTGTATGGATGGTACTTGTGTTTATGTAATATTAGGAAAAAACACAGGAAGATGAATTACCTACTCCTCTGTTTATGGTTGACAGTGACTGTAGTTCTTGATTTTTTTATATTTACTTATCCTAAAACTGTAACTTCGATTGCTTCGTTATTTACAAGTCCCTGTGGGTCAGGTTTTTTATTGCCAACTAACGCAGTTGATGTTAATTTATTCATCAGAATCATTACATATGTTCTTATGAGTTACATTACCTCCAACCATTGTATGTTTCTTTGATTTTAGTTACTTATTACTTTTATGGGTTGGACTAGTCATGGCGATATTTAGGCAAATTGGACAGCAGGATATGAATAAAAATATTTGGGTATTAGATAGGTAAGGAGTAAAGTGATTTGACTCTTAATTTCTTTTATAATTTCTGCTCTAATATTATCCCCATGTATTTTTTTATTTTTTTCATATAAATATGTTGTATTTTTCAAACTCTTCCTGGAAATTTTGTCATTCCTCCATTTTGTTTACATGGGTTTTGCTGGGTTACTGTAATAATTATTAAAATTAATAGCAATATCCCAGTTGTTCGTATTTTCTTGTCTGTTTTCTGTAATTATTTTTTAAATTTTTGTTTTAAGTTAAATTTTTCCGCCAATACTGTTTATCTAGTCCGACAGAATTATAGTCATAGTGCATAAATCACACACATGTGACAATTACACAATACTACTACGATTTTTTACGCATTAATGCTCTTAAATCATGATAAATGGTTGTAGAAATTTTTTTTTGTTCTTTAACTGGATGTCTAACCTTTATATAGATTACTTCCGAAATAAAATATCATTAAAAACGTAGCAGATTGCTAAACAAAATAATTTATCGACAGAAAGTTTATAATGTAAGAAACAATATTTATAACTTAATTTTTAGTACCAAATGTTTTCAACATAATTTAACTTCCTCAGTCATTGTAATTATGGCATCAAAATTAGAATTAAATCAGCTTATAATTTCTTCGTCACTTTACTTTGAAAAGAGGAAGTAACTGAAGTTTTAATTTAAGCAATACATTCAACTTTTCCCATTTCTACTAACACTATTATAAAAGCTTTCGCTTATACACAATTTCAAAATTTAAATTAAATTGGGTTGTATAGGTGCCTTGCGGAAATGTAATAAGCTTCGTAGATTTTGATGTTCAATATAAAATGAATATTAACAGATTTTTGAAAAAGATAGCACCAATGTGTGACGTTAGATATTTGAATCTGGTACGTAGACCAATACTCCCGTTTGTATACATCTACCTGTTTTTATTTAATTAAGAAAATTAGTGATTCTTCGGTTTTTTGAAACAATTTTTAACAATAGTTTTAACGTATAAAATTGTGTCATATTGTTAATCTTCATTCCGTTTGTTTGATTAAATCAAAGTTGGTAAATAATATATTTATTTTCTTACCACTGTTTTTCCCAGTCAAAATATTTAAAATATCACATGAATATCTGAAAATATTGATCGTGTAATATCTGTATTGATGAAGTGATGAAAATATTGATAAAAATCCGGATTTTCTGATTTTCGAACATCAATATCGACGCAAACTAAGGATATTGTCAATAAATTCATTTTCTTCAATATTTTGTTCAATAAATATTTGAAATTTAACAACGATTTAAGGTCACGTCGAGAAAGAAAGTCTAGAAAGCTAAGTGTTGGAAAAAAACTCACAATAGTGCGTATCCTATATATTTAAATAAAACAACAAGAAACTTTCATGTAATCCTGTTGAACGAACATATATCAATACTTTAAACATTTCAATAATGTTAATGCTTACGGAAGTTTATGATATTAAAGCTGAAAATTTCAGATCTTAAAAAATTTCTGCTGATGGCTTTTGGTATATCTTAGATAACAGTCAACCGTTCATGTACAGATAAATAGTTTCTCATGGTTGTTTCTTTCCTAATTACAACAGGTTTCACCATGAGCAGCAATCAATCCAAACGTTCCTTTATCCATTCTAAAATAAGTTTTATAGTCATCTATTCAATACCAATAATTTCTTTCAATAATATATCATGTGAATACAGCCAAAACTATGGCCCAGCAAGTTTTTCCCTGCATGTTCATGGCACAGACAATATATACTGATATGTACTGTTCTAAAATATTGGCAATATTATTGATAGTGTAAGTTAAAGAAATATTGATGTTGTATTGATGTAGTATTGACAAAAAATCTTGTCAATATTATTGATTGTAGTGTTTTGTAGTGTTTCTATCCTCAGTTGATTGAAGGCAAAGCCTCTTGGAAGTAAATTAATTGTTTCAACTCTTACTTTGTGGAAATTATTCATAATAAACATGGAAAGATAAATAATATTTATCTTGAATTTCCACAGTCTTCCAAAACATATTAATAGGTATTCAGGTCTATCTAGGTTTCGGTATCTGACAATATACCATTTTCCAAGAGAGATAGTTTTATGTTTTGTACCCTGTATCTATAATAAAATATTGTCAATTAACCAATAAAAAGCCTTTAAGACTACTTGCAGAAAGGATTGTTGTCAAAAAGATAACCAGCTTTGAGACAAGTAATACACATTATTCCTAACACGTTAAACATTTTGAATGGAAAGGAAATATAGAAATAAATGGAAAATAATCGTTAGCATTAATAACGTTAGCAACTCGGAATTTCTTAATAAAAGAGAACTTTTAATTGAAAAATATTTGTGTTTCCCTAAGAGTAGAAAGTTGATTTACAACAAGAAAAAGATATATGTTTTTTGTTGTATGTATGCCAATCTAAAAGGATACGATTATTAAGGTTAAAAGAATGAAGTCGTACATATCGGTCTGAGACGAAAGCAGTTTTCACCCCCAACATGTCAGAAATGGGATCAATAACTAACAATTCAGACAATATTGACAATGGAGACATATATAGTTAGTTGCAAAATATAATAATTGGACTTCCCAAATCCCCAAAGAACGGCAGCGATTTCGATAGTATGACATTAAAACCATTTCGAATAGGCAATATTAAGCCTTAAGTTACTTGTACATTCGTCAGACTTTCAGTAGAAATTTCTGCTGCATTGGTACGCTTTCGTCATGTTTAGTACTATTTGTAACAGGGTTGTATTTCGGCGAACTGCTTAATACCGGATAATCTTCGACAATAGTGCTATCGTAATCGCGTTAAGATATTATTTTATTTTTGAATTTGACAGAGTTAAGATGTGTGATTCAGAAAGTGAAGAATATATTCCCGAATTTGATCTCAGGGCGCCTGAAATAAACAAACGTAAACGTACCCATCTCTTGGTTGAGACTAAACAAATGGTTTTAAATATATATAATAGTAAGTACCTATTATCTTATTATTAATATGTAAACTGTTCATAAGACTGTTTTTATTTATTAATTTATTAACAAAAATGATAAATAATAAATAATTCTTTAGGATTTATTTATATTCATTCTTATTATTCACAATCCTAATGCCTACCCTGCCCATGAAGAGCTTATCGAGGGATTTGGAAAGTCCATTTCTTATATTTTGCAACGGACTATAATGTAATTTTTTCAGAACTAATTTCACTATTGACATTAAAATATTCGCAAATTAGTGATGTTGCACTAATTGATAACTCTGTTTGGAGTGATTTCTAATTGAAGATGGGATAATTCCAATAAAAAAAATTTTTTTAAATATTCTACAATATCTCGATAATTATTTATTTAAGATAATAAAATTAAAAGCATCATTAGAGTCGTTTGTCATAATGATATAGAATACACAACGTATAAAAAACTATAATACAGTAAGTAGTATTTTTACAAAATATACTATGTAGGTCTTATCTTAGAATAACAATAAAAAGTTTTAATTTTAAGCATTAGTTTCGTAGTGAAGGTAACTAATATGCTGTGTAACTAAAAATAATTATACCTTTAATAACTACATTTTTTTATCTCTTATAATAAGCATTTTGTCGTAAATTTGGTGCAAATGGACATTAATTTGGTTTTTACAAGTCTAGAAACTATAATTTTGCTTGAATTAGCTTGGATGCTATTTGCAATTTTTAATTATATCTTATTCAGTCTTATTACTATATAAGCTTAATTTAAATAAAATTTCAAGTTTTTTATTTTAAAAAAACGCTTCGCAACTACATTCATTAACTTGTATTATTTAGAAATGTATATTATTCCATCTCAAGTGAACAAAATTAGTCAATAAAATTTTTGCATTACATTTTAAATACTTAGTAGCATAGGATATGTATTTTTATTTTTAGGTTCTATTACCTATCCATTTAAAAAGGTAAAAAGATCCTTAAAAACAGTAATGGGCGCCCTAGATCTGTGTAAGAAAAATAAATTACATTCTTAAAATCCGGAAGTAAAATGAAAAGGATCCGATTACTAAAACCGTCTTGGAAACTTGGGGCGGCTTGGTATTTCAAGATTTATTCTTTTTTTAAGAAAATACTAAAATTGCAATATCTCCAGATATATAAAATAATAATAATAACATCCGGTTCCGGTACAATTACGGAGCCACTTATTTAAATGTAGCAAATTTATTGGTATTCTATAACAAAATTATATTAAAATAGAGTTAGTCTATAAATGTGATATAAAGAATAATTTTGCTATCGTTTATCTACATTAAACTATTCACACAATTATTATTGAAATCAGTGTTAGTAACTAGGACACATTTAAAAATAACTTTACTAAATTATAAGTAAAGAACGGATTAGCAAGCTAGGTCATTCACTTTAACAGCATTTTATCCTAGGCCGTCACATGGGATTTTCAATTAACATTTATTTTATTAATTTTCTAATTTCGTGAGTGTCGAACACTCATGAAATAAGAAATAACAAATGTTGTTTAACTGAATATCCAACGTATACGCCCATGAATAAATACATTAAAGTGTGTGACCATGCCTATGGATCCTTTTTATAAGGGCTTCACTTACTAGGACTGAAGAATGCGCAAATAAGTCTCTGTATGTTTGCTGTAACGTAAACCCTAAAACTCCTAATTTCAAGCGACTGGGTGGTGAATTCTAAATTTTTCGGCATACACACACAATCGTCACTTCCTTCCTATTTAGTGGGGCCCTTTAATTATCACTTTTAATAAACATCAAAATCTATATTACAAAAGAGACTAAATTTTAAAATAGAATTTTTTTTAGAATTTTTATGTAAATAACATTTTACTTGAGTTTTCCGTCTGCTTAAATGATCACAGCCTTAACTTAAAATGTTGGTGCAAATGTCTGTGAATCCTTTTGTTCAGTGTAGTGACAAGTCTAATTACCTGGATTGTACAGAAAACAAATCTTCTTACAATCATTACTACAACTTACAGTTTAATTAAGGCATTTATTTTCAGCACTTTTATTTTAATTCCCTACTCCTTAAAATCTGAAACTCACTACATAAAAATGTTTTAGCTATTTTCTCTTTTTATATTTCTTTATTTAAGGAGGTTTTATATTATTCAATTTTTACTTATCTGTGGCATATTACAGCATCTCTTTTAAAAATATTTATTTAGATATTAAAATCCTTCATATACTTAATTTGGTCTTTTTTAATGACACGCGTTTTGACTCAACCTCAAAATCTTAATTTGATTCAGAGAAAATTGAACTTAATGTTTTCTGATTTCATTTTTTTCCGTTAATTAATTTTTATTTTTATCAGAATCATTCATTCATCTACGCTTCTACCGATTTCTTCCCTTTTATTATTACTTTATATATTCAGTTTTAAAGAAAATATTAGATCACAAATACGAATCCATGCGCGTGTAGCAAATGATTATGATGAGCGAGAATCCTCTAATTACTTGAAGCAGGCATATCGGAGGTAAGAACATTATTCCTGTCAATTCGTTAGTAATGTAAAGGCAGTCGTGCTCGTACTTCCAGCACAGAGAGTGGGGTTAACGGAAGGGACACATTATTATGCCCCTTCTTAGTTAATTGGTCATATATATTATTCTTTTTCTTTTACTCCTTTAGATTTCTGTCTAAAGGAGTTTAAATTCTCTCTGAATCTGTATGAAATTTAGTCACTGTATATTATATTCATAATGAAATATCAAAACCGTCATTTTCGCATAAAAAATTATATAAAAAAATGCCTTTTATGTCTGTTACTATGTCTAAAATAAATTAAAAGTCTTCAAAGCATGTAAACCCCACGTTTTAAACTCATACAGCCCAAATGTAGATTTATTTCCTAGTTAATCTTATAAAAGGACTCCGTCCTATGTGATTAATTTTCCAATTTATCCAGTTTCTCGATTACTCTTCTTTTTGAAGTGATATGTTACGCCGACCTTGTAATTGGCTATTACTATGACAACCTTAACAAGACATCCAACTATCTTGTCGTATAAAACTGAATTAGTAAAGAGAGGTACATAATTATTATCCTCAAAAGACGATCAAAAAGGATTTGAGCGATAATTCCATCAATTACATTCCTTGTTAGTTTCAGTTCTTGAGTTTTATCCACTTTTTACTTATTTCATTAGTTTACGCATTTAAAATATTGTTTCACTTCAATGTGGAATCTTATGTTTTAAACGTATGTAGTTGCCAAAGCATACCAATATTATGAGCAGACATACATATACATTTAAACTATATTAATAAATGGTTTCTGTATGGCTTGTCAATAGACAATAGCATGTCTCTAAAACATACTTCTACAGTCAACGACTAGGAAATCCACTGACCGTAAAAACAGTATATAATACTTTACTATAATAATAAGTATTTATTTGAATTTCAAAGAATTCGGATGTGCTCGTTGCTATTTAAAGCGATAAGAAAGGTAATTAAGTTCATCACGATAAGAGTTAATCGATAAAAATAATGTGTTTATATTTTTGTAACAAACGATTTAAAAACGTTTTTAAATAAAATAAATGTGAATCAGTGACAAAATAAACGGGATACCATGTCGTTTATTCCACCAGTGATTTTTCACACCACTCAGACAAACCCACCACCATTAGGTAGCATAAACTAACTAACTTCTAATAAATAATTTTTTGATAATCTGTTTAATATACCCATCACAGCTCTAAGTCCAACTCAAATCTTCGACCTCTCAATTCTTTTTGACTTCAGGAAACAAATGGAAGTCACATGGAGCAAAGTCCGAAGAGTAGGGGGGTGAACCATAATTTCTACCCCTAATTCATCAATTGTTCGTTGACAAATCGCTGATCTGTGAGCCGGAGCATTGTCGTGATGCAGCGTCCAACCAAAGTTTTGATATAGCGTCCGTTTTTTCTTTAATTTTGCCTTTAAGGGTCCTCGAAGTATATTAGAATAGTACTCCCCAGTTACTGAATTTCCTCTAGGTACAATGTGATCGTATATAACGCCACATTTATAAAAAAAAATCAAGTGCATCGCTTTACCAGCGCTTATAGGTTTGGCTTTCTGCGGTCTTGGGCTGCCTTTATGCTTCCATTGCATACTTTGAGACTTAAATTCAGGATCGTAATGATAAAACCAACGTTCCTTACATGTAACCACATTATTTAAAAACTGTGGATTACGTTGCAGTTGTCTTTTCCACTGCTGACAAATTGTCACTCGATTCGCTTGTTGTTCATCAGTCATCACTTTTGAATTCAATCTTGCTACGACTTTCCGGTACCCTAAATCTTCATGAATAATTTTTTAAGTGGAACTGTAAGACAAATTTACAATGTCAGAAATTCGTTTTATGCCAATCCGGCGATCATTTTGTATCAAGTCGTTAATTTCCGTAATTTTTGTGTCAGTTCGCGCAGTTTGTAGTCGACCAGGACGAGGTTCATCTTCAACTGATACACAACCGTCTTTAAACTTCTTATGCCACTCAAACACTCTACATCGTGATAAGCTATCGTCTGGATATGCACTTTTAATCATTTCAAAAGTTTCAGTTGGTGTTTTACCCAACCGAACACAAAATTTTATCGCATATCTTTGCTCTACTTTCATTTATTCGACGGGTACGCAAAACACTGACAATTCAATAATCAATTTGTAATAAACGTCAAAAGTTTAATTAAAGCCTACTTGAGAAAAATTACTTTAAAGATAAAGCTTCCATGTCACATTTTTTTATGTCATAAAATTCTACCTGAAGAAGTTACAGCACCAGTCTCGTTATTTTCTGATACATCCTCATATATTTAGGCTTCATGAAATAAGTTGTATAAATAGAGTGGTCTAAAGAATTATAGTTTCCTGTACCAAGTTACTAAATATACTCGATTTAACGTCAAGGATAGCTTGCTGCATTTAAAATTTGTATAGTTAATGTTAGATAATTTCGCAATTACTTATATTGGGCTAAACTGTCCATACTTTCGATTCTACTTCAAAGAGCAAGTTTATTTATTATACTCCACTTACATTGTTCCATTCCAATAATCCAATGCTGTACAACATTTATGTTGGACTAAATAATTTGTTATAGACTCATTTGAGTTATTCCTCTTCACGGAAATATTTAGTAAAAGGCGAAAGATTTATTCACACTGAAGAGAAGCAATTATGAAACGCCACGCATTTAGGTGCATATTTTTCTTTAAAACTTTAAAAAATGAATACCAAATAGTTAAATTTTGTCCTTTAATGAGTGAAGGAGGTATGTTGTTTTCATGACCATTTATAAGCACAATAAAAAGAGATAACAATACAAACGGTACTAGTCGTATTGATGCGTAATTTTCAAGTCATTCGTTAGTATTAAGTTGTATTTTTTTCTGCGTTTTGCATTCATATATATTTTGAAACAAGTTTTTTTGAAAACTAAGATCTCGTTGCCTTTTAGTTTCACAGTAAGTACTTATAAGTATACAGAGTGGACCAAAAGTCTGGAAATGGCCAATTATCTCGTAAATTATACAAAATTTGGGGTAATCCTATTTTGGGATACGGGGATTCCAGATTTGACGTTTGCAATGTTGTTAGATTTGCCGTTTCTCTTATATTATTAGTCACTTTGGTTTTTTAAATACATCACCCTGTATATTAAGTCATTTTTGGAATGTGCAATTTCCAAACTTTTGATCCACTCTGTATAAATCACTGTGTCTAAGATTCCTTATAAAGGATATTTAGACAAAAATAATTTGTGTTTAAAAATATTGCTTATGAGGAAAACAAGGATTAAATGAAGCACTTTAAACTACTAAGCTGAAGTAGTATATTATGTTAATAGGACTAGAATGCTATCATTATTTGTTGAGCCCAGTGGCTCGGCTGTGCAAACTGGGCGAAACATGTATTGAATCTTATACTCCGAGTAACATACTATTTTTTCTTCAAGCATTAAAATCAAATATGTATAAAAAAGATTATTTCACCTGTTATGTAACGTTTTTCAATTTTACTGTGTTGTGTTGCCTATCTCTGGCCAGTTTGGTAATTTTAAAAATAATAGCTTGGCCACATTGTAAAAGACATTATTCTTCTTGTCATTTTTCTAATTGTTGTAATGGTTGTCAATGTTAGCGTTGTAAAAAAATGACTTGCATTAACGATTTGAGAATAAAATAAATTTTAAATAAATAAAACTATTATTACAATATATTTTTTAAATGTGCGGTTTTGTAAAATGGAAAAATACTCAACATTAAATACCTAAATGACATTTCTAATATATCAAGGCTAGATATATATCTTTTGCTTAATCCATAGCCATGATTACTTTTTTGTACTAGTAATAAAATGAAAAAAATGATTTTGAGATTATGCCTGGAAAAACTTTAAAATCGCAGGCACAACAATTAGTTATAAATTTAAGAATATATAATCTGAATATATTCCGTAAATAAATTATACAGTGTTACAGTTTCCCTTAAGATATTAAGAACAACACTGTATAATATTAGAAAAAGGAAAGAGAATAATGCTGTTTTATCCTCCCGGGCAAAAATAGGCATCGACTAAAAAGAAAACTACGTATTTACCGTATTTACTGAAGGAGCAAATATGGCTGCAGGGGATGCGTTGTATGATATGTATAAAGAAAACAAGTAAATCCACTTAATATGTTAAAGTCATAATTCAGACGTAATAACGTGCGTTGCCATCTAATGATGAATACAGAACCGCGGTAAAAAATAAACGGGTTGTTTCCATTAGCTCAGCCTTTTTGGTGCGAGGTTGACGATGTTGCCGAATATAAACATACTCCCCTCCTTTGAAGGGAACCTTCAAATTTGCCAACTGGTAATCTGTTAATTTTCTACATCATCTTGTACAGGAAGAGAATACAAATTGAGTACAGAACGCTTAATGATGCCGCTGCTGGTATTGATGTGGGTGGGCTACACGCGCTATTCCATCGGGTCCTGGAAAAAATTCCACAATGCGGCCTAAAGACCACTTATTGCAGGGAGGAACGTTATCATTCTGTATAAGAACTAAGTCGCCAATGGATAATTTAGTTGATGGTGTTTTCCATTTGTATTGTTGGTGAAGATGTGAGATGTAGTCCTTGCGAAAACGGACCCAAAACTGTTGATTTAGTTGCTGAATGTGCTTGTAAGATGATAAGTGTTTATTTCTTGTAAGTTAATTTCTGGTAGAGAGGTGATGGTTCGACCAAGAAGGAAATGGGAGTCTGAGGTGTCAAATCATGAGGATCTCTTGATAGTGCTAGTAAAGGTCTACTGTTAAGAATGTCTTCGAATAGAACTATTAGTGTGGTAAATTCTTCATAAGTAACATTTTTGTAAAGTTAAACTCTTTTTAAATGATGTTTGGCGCTTTTAACGGCCGATTCCCATAGTCTTCCAAAATTGGAGCTATAAGGTCGTATAAAATGTTACTTAATGTTTTGTTGAATTGACCAATATAAAAGAACATTCTGATGATTACGTAAAAGTTACTGATTTCTTTAAGTTTATTGTAAGGTACACCTCTTCTGGAAGTAAAACGTCTTAAACTTGCCAAAAAACAATGTGTTGTCATATTAGTAACCGCCTCGAGGTGTATAGCTTTAGTACAGAAACAAACAAAAACACATAAATAACATTTAGTGATTTGAGCACCTCTACCTAATTTATTAAGAATATAAAATGCACCGGCAAAATCAATCCCTGTATATTGGAAAGGTAATGACGGTGTCACTCGGATATCTGGTAAACCTACCATAGGATATTCTGAGCGTTTTGGATTGAATCTAAAAGAAACTAGATATTCCTTAATAACCTTTTTCGCTAAATTTCTTCCTCCAGTAACCCAATAGTATTGTCGAATTGATGTAAGAAGTGCTTGAGGACCAGGATGTAATAAATAATTATGCTTGTGTTTAAAAAGTAATTGCGTGAATAGGTGGTTGGATGAAAGTAAAATTGGATATTGATATTAAAATATAAGAATGTAAATTTTATACGTCCTGCTTCTCGAATTACGCCGTTACTGTCGATAAATGGGGCTAATGAAAATAAATTATGTTTAGGTGTTAGAGTTTTGTTAGATTGCAGAATTAATAAGTTTACCAGGACTAACGCCTCTTGACACAAGGTCTGCTGGATTTTGTTTGGAATTTATATAATGTCATTTATCAATTGATGTTAGGGTCTGAATTTGAGAGACTCTGTTTATTACGAAGACTTGTAGCTGATTGGGTTCTGTGGCGATCCAATTTAGAGTTACTTATGAATTCGACCACAGCTGTATTGTGAATTAAATGAAACTTGAACTCATTTGGCTAATTGTGCACCTAATAAACTTGCACAAAGCTCCAACTTAGATATACTTATCATTTTATAGGTGAAACTTTAGTTTTTGAACATAATAGATTTAGAAACAAAAGGTTATCCATAACACTCAAGTGTGGTATTGAGGTTCAAATCCAATAAAATACAAAATCTAACCACATAAATTTTATTAAAAGACAACTAATTTCGACCCCTTAAAATCATCTTCAGGTCAAATAAAACAACATTTACAGTTGTTTTTCCATTTTCCTGTTTCCAATTTTTATACCTATTATTACTAAACTTTAGTTCTTAAATTTTTTTCGCAAAACCTTTAGTTTGACATTATTACTAGTGATGGGGTACTCGAGTACAAAGAATTGAAAAGTACTCGATCCTTAAAAGTACTCGTTGTACTCGAATCCAAGTTAACATTATGGATCCAGGGAACGAGCTCGAATCAAATCGGGTCTCGAGTCTCGGGTAACGAGTTACGAAGTTGTGAGTGGAACCGACTCATTGTATACTTTTTATATTTCTAAAATATTTTGTCTGTCACAATATTGTCATATATGTTATTAAAAAAATAGAATATCTTTATTTATGCCTATTATCTGGCAGAACTTTTTCTGATATATGGTGTAACTGTGTCTAAATATAGGTATAGTAAAATATATAAATATATAACTCCTGCTTTAATAACTTCGCAATATTTTTATGATCAACCTGAAAGTGACAAGAACTATTTTGCCACAAAACTCCAGTTATTTTATGAGTGGTAGCAACAAAGTGTATATTTAATGGGAGACCAGTTCAATCCGAAACATTAGTTTTACCTACTGTTAGAATCCTAGTACTTGGTACTCGATTAAGTACTCGATCTTTTAATGCACTCGAGTACCGAATGATCGATCTCTAAAAAAGGATTCGATTCCCCATCACTAATTATTACCTGTTTTTTCGTTTATTGTTACAATAATTTTCAAACTTTACATACATCTAAATATGTTTCATAACTGTTTTTTATGGATTTGTAATACATGCATTATGTAATTTAGTTAAGTTTTATAATTCTGGTTCATTTTGTAAGATATTGGGAGAGTCTCCTTTTACGTTGAATTTTAATATTGCCGTTTTTTACTGTCGTTTTATTTGACCTGAATATGACCTTAAGGAGTTGAAACTAGTTGTCTTTTAATAAAATGTATGTGGTTTGATTTTGTATTTTATTGGATTTGGTAATAGATTTACATTATAATTTCTTTGGGTATAAAATTCTTACCTACTACATGTCCAGAAACTGTAACGTGTTTTAACTCTTGTAAAAATACTTGAAGAGTATTCCATTTTCATTGCATATCATGGAAATAGGCTCGTCCCAAGATATTTTAAGAGACCATAAGTTTTGTATCAAAACATTAAATAAAATTACGCAAGTGCTTAACAATCCAGAGGATCATAAACCTGAGCGATTATAGAAAGAATGGCTCATTTAGTGGTTGCAGATCTAATAGGAAATTGTGTAATCTTATAATTGAGTGAATCAGATTTGATTTGCCACTGAATACCTAAAATTTTACATTATTCATCGTCTCCAAAGGATAAAACAGCATTAGATAAATCTGAAGGGGTTGAATCAGGTAAAACTTGAGATCTAATAGATACCCATTTTCCTAAGGTAAATTGACCTGAATTTAAAATATTAAATATGTTGGAACAAATTTTTTTTTGTTTTTAGTTCAAGTACTTTGTTAGATCACATAAGTAAGTCATCAATATATACATCATTGATTATAATATTTGATTCGACTGGATATTTTTCTCTGAATTCATAAGCTAACTAATGGGTACATCTTATAACTAGATATCGTGCTGAATTGATACCGTACGTAACGGTGTTTAGCATGTAAGTTTTTAGGATTGCTCAGGGCATTCTCTCCAGATGATTACTTGAAGAGGTCTATGTTCAGGATGTATTAATATTTGTCGATACATTTTCGACACATCCGCTGATACGACATATAAATAGCTGCGAAATCTAATTAGAATATCAAATATATAATTTTGAAGTTTTGGACCTACATACTGTAAATGATTTAAAGACCAACCTGTAGTAGTTGGACAAGACCCATCAAAAACTACTCTCAGTTTTGTTGTAATAGAGGATTCTCTTAATATTCCACGATAAGGAAGCACATAGTAAGAATATTTAATTCATTAATATTAACTTCAGTCATATGATTAAGATAAATATATTTATTTATAAAATCAAACTACATGGCTTTAAATTTTTCATCACAAAATTTAATACTTTCTGATTTAAGGTTTCTGAAAAAAATATCTAGAAAAGCGTACATTTTAGCATTATCAAAGGTTATACGATTTTTTATAAGAAAAAATCAGATAATCTAAACAAAATCCAAGATTTCTGATTTCATCAGTGGTGTATAAAATAGAGAAGAAAAAGTGATCTCGAACCCCGGCAATTCTTCAAAATGTATTTTATGGCAAAAAATTTAATCCTTAATGTTCTAATCTTATCCCAAATTTGAAGTAATAAGTCCTTTTTGTGATAAGGTCGATATTTGATTTTAGTTTTTTAATATTTAACTGCCTGGATCTCGTAAACAAGAGAACTTTGAGGAAAGGTATTTTAACAAAATATTCATTATGACATAAGTGCTATTCAATGGTATAAGTTGTGCTATCCTATGGTATATGTTTGGACTTCGAATTTTCAAACACCCTGTTTATATCATAGATGAATTGGTGTGAGAACATGGTCACAATATATTAAAGATAACACTTATCATCAAGATTTTAATGGTATTGAGTTAATTTCGACTAACCGTCAAACATATTAAAACAAATACGAGGTGAGGCTATTAAATAACGAGACTGGTGTCATAAATGTGAATTATTAGTTACAAATTACATTTATCCTCTTCATTATATTCCCCTTCCCTATATATGCACTGCTGCATACGTGCCTTCCATTGTTCAAAGCAATGCTGTAGGTCATCAGCTGTCACCTTGTTCAACAACTCTGCCGTTTTTGCTTTCACCTCTTCCACAGGGAGCCAGGTCTGGTGATTACGGAGGATGATCGAGCACAGGAATACGCTTGTCCACTAAAAACTGCTTCAAGGAAAGGGCATTATGAGCAGGCACATTGTCTTGCCGCAGCATCCATGCATCGTTCGTCCACAAATCCGGTCTCTTCTTCCTTACTCTTTCCCTCAGCTTGATTAGGACTTCTTTGTAGTAGGTCTGATTAACCGTTTGACCCTCAGGCACCTATTCAGTTATGATGATACCCCTGGTATCGAAAAAAACTTGCTCATGCGTGCTTTTTTTATTCTGGTCTTCCAATGCATCCATTGACGCTTTGTTTCGGGGTCGTATTGGAAGATCCATGTTTCTACACATATGATGACTTGTGTTAGCAAGTCTAGTTCTGCTTTGAGTCGTTCTATGACGTCACAGTAAAGTTTCTTTCGATTTACTTTTTATTTCTGAGAGATGTTTTTCGGGACCATTTTTGCACAAACTTTTGCCATGTTTAAATTGTCATGCAAAATTTGTCTTACTATCTATCTGTTAATGTTTACCATGTCAACGATCATCCGAATACTCAAGCGTCTACCTTCCTGCACAATTTCATTAATTTTCTTAACATTTTCATCACTTCTTGAACTCACAGACCGACCGGGAGGTTCATCATTTTCAACCTCCTCCCTACCTTCTGAAAATCGTCTTTGCCATTCGAAAACTCGCGCAATTGCCGTAGTATTATCACCAAACACCTCTTTTAACATTTTAAAACATTTCGTCGGTGATTTTTTTAATTTCACAAGAAATTTGATCTTAATGCGCTGCTCAACTTTTATGTTCACCATGATTGCGGCACTACTATAAAACAACGTACTCTTCATGCAAGGCTCAAAAGCAAACCAAATCAGATAGAATGATGAAACGAACGGTGGCTGCTCATGAAGGTTCAAAGTCAAAGGCACATCAATAGCAACCTCTCCCCCAACAGCCTGCGCAACAGGAGGTGCGTAGTCTCGTTATTTAATTGTGACACCTCGTATATTGGCAGAAGTGGATATACTGATGAGAATGTATTAAGTATGTGGAATGAAGTCCTACAGAAGTGCAATGCTGAAGCCTAGGCCAATTGTGTAGAACATACTGATGTCATTATTAAAAAATGGTTTGAACGAGAAGAGTCTCTATGTAATATCGATATTGAACCAATAATCATCAATATTGGCGAGAGCTCCAATTTAGAAAGTGATGAAATATAATTTTTAATAAAGTTGTATTATATGTGAATTTCATTAGTTTGTTTTCAAATAAAGATTTTTAACAAGACACTCTCTTTTTACTGATATTTGTGAAAATAAAATTTACTATTTCTTAATTCTCACGATTCGACAAAAATCTAATTTGAATATCAGAATTAAAGCTTATTAATAAAATAACATAGAATATTAAAAAAAAATCTATCATTTGTGATTTGTTATTAATTTCAATTTAACATGTGCCAAAAAAAGTAAATTTTACATTACCTACACGATCGTCGGCTCAGTAGCAATGTCGTCTTTTCTCGATCAGTGGCGTCATTATTTTCGACTTATTTGATATGCTTTTGTTTATGACGCACGTTCAGTAACTAACTGGAAGAACTATAAAAGCTGTAAACACGAGAATGATGTCAAGAAAGCCGTTAAAAATATTTGACAAATGCTGAATTGTTAGTGTTAGGCTGGATCTTTACATTGGAACCAACGTTGGCTTGTTTTTCTTCAAGCGTCCACATATTGCAAATGCAAGATTTGATCTTCAGTTTACTTTTTCATCTTCTTGGAAAATAACAACAACAAAACAACATGTGTCCACTATATGAACGCAGTGATGGCACTGAAATGACACTGGATTAGGTTACATTATTCCAGTGGCCCTGGAATGGGCGAACTGGATCCAAAAAATAGACCACCCAATTACTGAACTGTATTGCTCACTTGCGCCATTGCATTTTAGTGTAGGTTTGCCTTCTCCTAATTGTGCTGGTTTACTAGACTAGAATAATATAGTCAGACATCACCATTCCCTAGCACTACTACATTGGACCGTCGGGTCTCTCAACGGTAGAAGCAAACTTTGTTTATACATCATCAATAGGAAAGTTATGATATATCAATCTGTATATCCTACAAAAAAATCAACTAGTGTCAAAATTCGCTAGGGTGATCTCTAATTGCGTCCTCCTTTAGTTAACTGTCTTTGTAAAAATATTGATTACTTAATACTTTAGATTCACCATTTTAACAAAAGTAACTCAAAAATTAATGTAGCTTCATGAAAGTGATAAAGTCAATAAGTTTTGAACTTTAATAATCACTTTTTGCAAGGTGTAAAAATATAGCGTTGGCGTGTTGTTGACTGTTAGTAGTGAGTATTTATATATCCCTATAATAAGCTATTGATACTGGAGTTAACAAAATTTCTAAATTGATTAATTGGATTTAATGGAAGAGCCATTTTTCTAATTTGATAATTAGTTACAATTATTAATTAACACACCTTAATAAGAGATATATTTAATTTTTTTCCATAGTTATATTGTACAAATTTCTATTAATAAAATAACTAACATTTAATCAAGTATTACCTCACAGTCTGCTCTGTTCCTATTGATTTTGTTAATAGTCAGAAATGGAATTTAATCAAATTTAGTACAGGACGAAAGAAAACCGTCTTGGCAAATAAAAAAGAGAGCATTGTCTAATTCAACCTTTGCGTGATCTGCATAAGATTTCACTCATTCATATAATTCTCTATTTATGTCGGAATTTATTAAGGCGTATATATGGAGTGTCTGGAATACTCAATAGAATTTTTATGCACAATGTACGTAATAAAGTTCATGAAAGTCTGGGAATGTATAAATGACTACCAATAAATTATATAAATATAGTCTTTTGGGACAAAACTAAATACGTTCCCTATTTTGAAGGTATTTCATAAAATCGTTAATTTGATAAAACATTAAATATTAAGCATAGTACTGTATGTTCCAAAATAATGAAACTTAAAATCGTGAATGGAGAGGGGAGGAGAGGAGTGGAGTACGAAATTATTATTTATTCTCTTTAGGATTTACATGCCTGTCTTTAAATTCAATTTACTCAAAAATAGTTGAATTTTCAAAATAAAATTAAGAATATCTGATATTAAGCCAACTAAACGCATTGTCTGATGATCTTAATCTCTAGAAATATATGAGTGTATATGAATGTATGTATATTTATGCTTAAAAATAAGGTAAGCAAGAAAATATTAAATTTATAATGAATGTCAATGTAATAAATCATTTTTTACTGTGAGATAATTAATTAGTAAAAAAATGTTACCAACGAACAACTATTTCTATCCATATTTATAATTCGGATATTATTCCCATTGACAGCTACCTAAAAATGACAATATAATTCCTATATAACTTTATATTTTATATTGTTCTTTACAAACAACAAAAACATATATTGAGTTCCTAGCATTCGAATCATTTTTAATAATTAGTTTCCTATTTACGTTTTTTATTCCTATTAAAGAATTAAAATGACCTTTGGGTTTTCTTACACGTTAGAATTTTTTCCGATCTGTGAATTGGACAACCATTTGGTTAGTTTTCTGATTTAATGTTTCCAAGTAGCTATATATATGTCAAATGTGTCTTAATCCATCAACCTATTCTGTTTTCCATTTAGTTATTTTAATATACAGTGTGTATATAAAGTATGGAATAAATTCATTTTAAGCGATGTCATCGACAATTTATTTAAATAGCACACCCTGTATATTTTTTTTAGATTGCAAATTTCAAGACGATTCCAAAAATATATCATACTTTTATTCGGTATAGTAATAGTTTTGAAGATACAATAATTTTAAAATCTATATTTTTGAAGATTGAAAATAATACAACAGTAAAAATAACTTGCCACACAATAAATTACAGTAAGTGTTTGAATTGTCTTCCTTCTTGTGCTTGACGGTGTTCTAAGCGATCAATTAATTCCAGCTGAACTTTATTAATGGTTTCCTGCAAAATGTTATTTATTTCTTGGCTTATTCTATCTTTTAAATCATTTATGTCATGGATTTTATTTTTATACATAAAATATTTTTAGATGGCCCCACAAAAAGAAATCTAATGGCGTGAGATCCGGTGTCCTTGGTGGCCACTCAATGGGTCGTCGTCTACCGATCCACTTATTGGGGAAAACTTAGTTAAGATATGTTCGAACGGCGGCTGCATAATGTGTTGATACCACAGACTTTCATCGATATTTCCGGGAATGTTTATACTGGGGAATAAATAAGTTGGCCCGTTTAGAGTTCCATCAAAAAAATAGGGTACAATGATTTTATTTCGAACACTTCCTGCCCGTACATGAATTTTCTATGTATATTAGGTGTGATATCCACCCATCCATTTAGGTTTTTCCTTTGCTCAATATCTACAATTCTGTCTGTTGACGAACAAAATCTTTATTATTGTATGGACGTGAGTGGTCATCAATTTGAACATTTAATTCAATTAATAAGTAAGTAAACAATTAAACATAATTTAAACTTTAAAATGTAATTTATTAAAAAGTATGACGCAGAATTTTAAAATTTAAAGACTTATAAAGAGAATTAAAAGGGCTTTAAAATGATACCTTACTCGACCCTTACCTAATGCCATTTAAGAATTTTGGGGCGACTGTTACCTTCGCTTGGAGGTGTAAGCAGCGAAGTCGAAAATACCGGAAAAATGTGTCCCTCTTTGATCAACAATCGGCGGGTCCCTGTGTTTTTCTAAAATGTTGACGCAGTTCCGGATAATGGCTCTGTTTCGTTTTCGTTTGGCCACCCTGTATATTAAAAAATTAAGCCCTAACCAATGTAAAGAAAATATTTGAGAAATTTTACTAATAAATAGCAAACAGAGTTTAAAAAATCGATGTTTGAGTAGATATTGTGGCACTTTGGCCGCCTCCCTCCCCTTTTCAAGATAGTCGTGAAGACACAATGGCGGATGGCAGTCATCTGTCATCTGTCAACGTCATCTGTTATCCAATAGATGGCACTGATCATAAGAATCTGTAATCGTGCGTTTTCGTCAAAGGTCGTTAGATTGCGTTAACGTTAGTCGCTGGAGCGAAAGTTCGAATGGTAGAAAGCGTTAACGTTAGTCTGATCAAAGATTAGATATCTATCGAAACTTCGTTTTTTAAAATTTATCTGACCTCGTACTTACCTGTTATTCAATCGGAGTTGCATTCTTAGCATTACACAGTATTGTCAAGTTGATAATAAAAACAAAAAAATATGAAGCAATTTAGAAACTTTTTCCAAAAATGGTTAATTAGTTATCTACAATCCCTGTAGTTCGGTGGGGAAAATGACGAACTCTGTGCTTGATGCCCATCGTTGCTTGAGTTCGCGAGAGCGTGGCCATCATTACAACTGTGACTACCGTCTGAATAACATTTCATTTTTTATTCTGTTATATATTGTGTTTCATTATAAGTTTATTCAAATAAATTGATACAGCCCACAATCATTATTATATCAAAAATGTACTCAACATTTGATCTATTCATACTATCTACTTCTTCAACTATTATTTTTCCATCTTCTGATTTTATATGCTTGATGTTGTTTTGTTTACCTCCCTTGAGTGATTTAAAGATTCTATAGAATAGTTTTTGTTTACCAAAACTGTCTTTTTCCATTTTCTCGCCAAATTCTATACATGATTTTTCATTTGCTTGTTTAACAATCTATTTTACTTTTACTCTTTGTAATTTATATTGCTCGTAATATAATGATATTTTATTTCCTAGATATTATTTTCATTTCTCTCTAATAAGTTTTTCAGTCTCTAGTTCGTTCAGTTTATATGTCCTAGTTTTTTTATTGTCGTATACTCTTTTGTTTCATATCTACTTGTCCTTTCATTCTCTGGCTGTAACACTAATATTCATATATTTATAATATTTTCCTAAAAGTTTTCTTATTTTTTGCTGTATCATCTTCGTTTGGAACGTAAACTACCAATATCTATTTATTTTTCTATTTCCATCTCAATTTTTAATTTTTTTTTTATTGATGGTTGACCACTGTCTTATGTACATTCTAAAACATAACATGGCCATTATGCAGTTTGGCTTCTCCCTGTTGTTTTTTCTTAATTTTCGTTATACCTATAATATTCACATTATACTTTTAAGTGACACTAGTTCGTTATTGCTTACACAATTAAATTGAGAAAAATAGAATTCGTTAGAGGGCGCTGTTATCAGCCTTCAAAGTAGTAAAACAAATATCCGTAAATACGAATCTTGTGCTTTTTATTACAAAATAGTAAAGGATAAAGTAAGTACAAACAAAGTTACGAAAACAACTCCAGCATAATATCACAACTATGATTTATTTTACTGCTTTGTAGGGTTTACTCTTTTTTCACCAGATGTTATTTTATCATAGTATAGTATAGACACCATCGTTGAAATTCTGTTAAACTGTTGCTATTATTAGAATTTTATTATTAATTATATCTTTAAATTTATTATTATTAAATTTATCTTATTTTATTGAGTGATATTTATATACTTTTAATTCAGTTACAATTACATATGTTTTATTGTTTGATTGAATATCTTTAATATGTATAAGATTTGTTTTATTAATTTCATCTATGGTAATTTATTATAGTGATGAATATATAGGGAGTGACTTTTTTAAAAATCGATTTATTTTAATTGTAAATGCAGGAAAGTTTTGAAATTTCTGACGAAATTGCAAAAGAAGCGTAAAAAGCAACACAAAACCGAAGAAATGGAGAGACCTCTGCAACAGAGAATATGACAAATTACTAAACTGTATGGCAGAAAATTCTGTACAACATATTGATGAAACTGTGTTGCTTGAATACACGCGGATCATAGAGTGTACTTTTATGTAAATGAACTAGTTTGACATAAAAATTATTAAACACTTAGTGTAACTCTATTTTTACGTATGATAATCAATCAGAAAGTGACTTCTTAAGCGATGACTTATAAAAATTAAAGTTTACATAGCTCTGGGTTAATTTTTCTTTTCATACTTTTTTCTTACCTACATTAGTTGATTTTTCGAAAAACGACTTTTGTAATTCAGTGCGTAATAGCCAAATGGAGAATACATAAAATATCTGAATATTTTGACACGTATTGCTGATATGTCGAAACACGTCAATCGATTTTGATTGTAGTGGATATTTACACTCTATTGATTGGAATAAGTAGTAACTAACATTTGTGACGTGATACATCTAATGGTTGTTAGTAATTCGTATCTTCAAGTCATCTATCACGCCACAGACGATAAACAATATCAGACACCACTTTTATTTAGGAGAGGGGCGTTGCAAGACCGTGCAAGGGGAACGTTTAAAGCATCTCTTACATTAACTCTAAACGTAATTTATTTGTAATTATTAAAACTCATATTTTCGAAATTATTTTTTTCTAATTGGATTCAAAAACCAGACACAGAGCTAAATCCCCATTTCAAAGCCCTTTCCATTAATGTGCGGCTTGGTATACTATCTCATTTTAAAAAATCTCGGTTAGCTCTTTTTTACGTACTCGAACTGAGAAGAGTAAAATTTAAATAAATCCTTTTTATAACCTTTTGTCTTGTGTCCAGTGTCCAGTTTTGCTGTTTAGCTGTATCTTAATGGCTTTCACCTAAAGCGGCTTGTCGTGTTTTATCGAAAACGCAATCGGTTTAGCATGACTGCCAAGCTTTTAGCTGACGTCACTAAATGTTTAAGGCTCACTAGCTTTGCCACCAAAGCCCTTTTCTCAACCAAATAGGAGAACTTCATAATTATACAAGAAGTATTGGAATAATATTAAATTAATATGAGGTAAAAAAAACTTTTTAAATGAATGCATGGTTGATTACATTTTTAACAAAATAAACTATTAAAAATGTTTTGCTTTTTTGATATCTCCGCTATAAACACTTCGTCATAAGAAATTTACGGTACAATAAGATTTTTTTTATTCTAAAGGTCATAAAAAGCGTATATATAATTATCATTTACGGCTATGTCAGAGGTCCTACCTATATGCTTGAATTCTTACTTAATTGATTGTTAGTAGTGTACACTTTTACACTGTAGTCTGAGTTTAAGGCACCAAATAGTAAATCTGAAATCTTTCTGTTTTATGCAGATCGATGAACTTAAATATTTCGATACTGACTTGATTTTGAAGTTTACTTATTACTTTCGGACAAACCTCTGCTATTTTCCTTTAATTTTGAAGTGTCTGTGCAAACCTTCATTCCGAACAAGTTAGATCTACAAAATTTGTAAACATTTTATTTTGAAACTATTGCATTGAATCATATTAACACAGACCTAGAGCTTATTTTTAAGTTAAACTTTCTTTTCAACTCATCTTCACATCTGGTCGTAATATAATCTCAACAGCCAAAGTGGCACCTTTTAGATTAGTCAACTCTGGTCTAACTAGTTACAAAGTTATTAATTCAGATATTTTCCTTATTGTTATCCCACCGTTGGCATTATTGGAGATTAGTTAGTCGATCCACAATTTTTTCGACCTAAATCTAATGAGCTAATATCGACAAGTTTAGGAGAGGTGTTCTGGAAATCTTACAAGTTGCAAAGGATGACTGGTAGCTCTAGCAATTAGAGAACGATGTCGCTCCCTTTTGTTGTAGATTAACAGCATAAGCATATTTATATCAACAATACAGTGACTACTAAAATGGTCCTTCAGTAGTTCAACCAGGTCACTTAGACCAAAACACTTAAATCCTTTACATTTTTTCGTATGGAGCCACGTTAAAAAAACGAATGTAGGATCAGATACAAAGGATTATATCCGATACAATTAGAGTACCACTTAGGCTTTGTGTATAAGAAAAATTATTCAACAAAAAAATATCCAAAATTATAAATTAGACACTATTTTAACAAGAAATAATTTTTTGTTACTTTGATAAAGCAAACTAGACTTTGTGAAAAATGTTAACCCAATTTATAAGCGATACACTATAGTCAAACAAATAAAATAAATTTGTATACTTGCTTGATTAAGTACAATTTATGTTAATTCGGACGCTTATCCATACTCCTTGAAGAATAATATTCATTTTTACTTATCCTTAGTTTTTATTACAGTTTTAATAACCATTTGTAATATTAAAACCTTTGTACTAAACTTACTAAACTATTATTAACTATTTAAGAAAAATAAATATGGAAAGATAAATAATATTTATCTTGAATTTCCACAGTGTTCCAATGTAAAATGTTACATGTAGATCCTAAAATTAATAAATTTTCAAAATCGGGTATGTACAAACTAAATTGTCAGAATTGTAACGCCATCTATCTTGACCAGACTTTAAGAAATTTTAACATACGCTACTGTGAGCACTTACGAGCTTATAGATTAAAACAAGCAGATTAGTCACATTACGCAAAACACTTGACACCTAACACAAAACTATACTTAATAACACAATGGAAACAACAGTACTTCATATAAGTGACAAAGAAGAAAAACTTGTTTTTTTTGGAGGAATATGAAATTAAGAAACACCTAAAATATCCTCAATATATAGTATTAAATGAACAACTAAACCTGGGAAGTTAAATGATCTTAGATCACCTTTTGAACTAAATAATACTAACCAAATATATTTTTAGAAAAAGAAGAATATTGAATATTGTTTCATAATGATTGGTTGTCAGGTATATGACATGAAATTTATTTACGTTTTTAATCTGTCAAACTTCTTTCTGTCTTGAGAATGGTATTGTCAGATATCGAAACCTAGGTAGATTTAAATATATTAAAACGCTTTGGAAGACTGTGGAAATTCAAGATAAGTATTATTTATCTTTCGATATTTACTATAAATAATTTCCATAAAGTAAGAGTTGAAACAATTATTTAATTTAAGAAAAATTTTACCACCTTCCAAATAAAAATGTTTCTGTTACCGAACAGATTTACCGGCATGAATGACGATGATTGACAAATAATTGATCAAGGTTTATTAGGGAATATCGTAAAATTTAATATCCACTATCCCTTAAGTGTCGATAGCATTTTAACTATAAAAGTAATTCAAAATAATATAAATAAATAATAATAAAGTTTTGGGACAAACCAAAAATAAAGCATTTTTATAAAGCTGTTCTACTACTATGTGCGAAATCAAGCGCTTTCATAATTGATTTACTTCTTTATCAGATTACGTTTACACTTGTTTTGTTTTTACTTAAACATAATATCGCGACTCATGATAGTAGAGATGAAAACTTCATTAACTTAAGGCTACCATTACAATAAATAATACTTAAAATAAAAAGAATAGATTCAGAAACTTATTACAATTTATATTTAAAGTTCTAAGCATATATTTACTTATTCATAGAATTTTTATTTTCAAGTCATGGAAAAAATATATTGTACAACACATGCTTAAAGTATTTTATGCTCTCATTCAGTTTATAATATTTGAGGGATTCGTCCTCCACTTATGTGGAAACGTTAGGTTATACGTAACAACCAAAAATATGTATCCTTCGTTCAAAATGACATTCTTCTTCTTCTTCTTCTTCTTCTTTATTCTGCGAATACAGTCAATCCTTCAATGTCACTACAGCACGATTATTTGTACATTTATGCTTGATCAGTTTTACACGGTTAATAAAATATCATTTATTTGCATTAAACAGCGGATAATTTTTTTTTATTTTTAATAATCCTATAGTGTTGGATAATTTAAACTAAAAACGTAACTAGCAGAAGCAAAAGAAATTGTATAGGTTCTACTATAGAAAAATGTATTATATTTAGTTAAACAATATAAATAAAACTATATGCATTATTGAAACAAAGAATATTGGCTAAGAATATCATATTTTTGATCGTTATATGCCTCCCTATGTAAATCACACTTGACCTTAATATCATTTGTGATCTAGGCCTCGAATTGCTTGAACAACCTAGATTCGAAGAATAAGTAGATTTTTATCAACCGATAAGGTTCGTAAATTTTATTCTAGCGAATAAGTAACGAACGCGTTACTGATTTGCAAATAAGATATTAAATACTTTTAGTTTAAAGGGAATCGCTACAACTTAAAAAGGTACAGTTAATATTTACAAATTGCAGAAACTTGAATCGACGTTTTTCAATTGAAAGAATTATATTTACTCTAATAGAAGTCATAATCCATAATCAGTGGGTTTTACTATTCCAAGATCAGTGTTGGAATAGTAATTGGTTTAAGTTTCGTACTAAGAATTTAATTTAATTTTAGTTCCAGACTAGCGCAAGTAGAAGGTTATGTATGTATTATGTATTTAAAAGTAATATCTGGTATTTTCAACTCTTTATTATCTACTAATAGAATTGAATTAAAATAAAAAATGAAATTATTTTAGTTTAGTTCCTCGTTTCTTACTCCTTCTGGTACTTGGGAATTTGTACTTGTATATTGCTGTGTTACTTCAGGAAATAATGTGGCTACTTTTCTTTCTATTTATTCTACACGTTCATGGTTAGCTAAATCTATAAATGTTCTCCTGTCAATAGAATAGAATATATAATCTACACATTTTTGGGTAAAGGGACTTCTCCATTATTTTATTGACATATCATGATCCAACAATTTCGATTGTGGCATTTGCACCTAGCGAAATATTTGTTTTATTTCGTTTAATTTAGTTTGAGTACACTATCGAATTGAGTCTAATCCATCAATGTAACACATAAAATTAATTTTCTTTACCACTCTTAGTTTATTCTGTTGCTCCATGTAAAAAGTTATAAACAACATAAAACCATAACACTGTTGGATATTTTAGTAAAATGGCAGAAAAATGCTTATTACATGGCTTAGTGTCGAAAGCTTTGGAAAAATCTGTATAAACCGAATCAACCTGTAATCCTTTCTCCACCTTGGGAATCGTGCCGAGAATAGAGATAGGGCGATAATTCTTTATGTCCGCTTTATTGCCCGCTTTGTATATTGGAGTAACATAGGACAGTTTCCAAAAGTCAGGGAACTCCCCTAAGTGCAGTGATTTGTTAAAAATGTGAAAAAGCGGCCGAGAAAGAATAAAGCAGAATTCTTTCAGAAAAATGGGAGGAATACCATCAGGTCCAGGACCTTTATTGATATAAAGAGTTGAAAGTTTTACATATATTTTCGAAATTGGTATGAAATAGGAAGATACGCTAACTTTGGATTCTATTAAGTTATTATCATAAGTTTGAGTAAAACTCATATTTTTTGACAAACCTCGTATACCACTGAAAAAATTTGATATTTGATGACTGTATTCTAGGTTTTAGATAATGCAGAACTTTTTATGAAGAATAACTTTTTTTCCTAAAATTAATAATAAAAAAGTTTTCCATATGATTCCAACTTAGGGGGACGTATTGTATACAAGTGTTAACATACTTTGCAAAACGATTCGTCTTTTGACTAAGTTCATATTCTCCAGAAGATAATAAACTATTTACAAAGTTGACAATAAATTATGTACAAGGCAAATAGGTGATTGGGATGTTTGAAAATAAAGCAACAATTTAATACTACACTTATCAGAACTTTAAAAAAATCGCTTCACGATTTTAGCATGTTTACTTTTTAATTTTATATTTCATTCAATTAAACGGAATGCTCGAAGAAATAAAACGAAATCACCCAAGAGACAAAATAAACGTTTGTAGTTTATTTTGTTTTCGTTGATAAACAGATCCAGACGTGAGATAAGAAAATCGTATATAGGGTCAAGTTTTCATAGTTTGGTGGTTTCTCTTGCTGAATTTCATGCTTGAACTCCTTTTAATCTGAACCTTCTTAACAGTGAGTGATCCGAGATGCTCAAATACATACATACAGAGTGTTCTAAAATATATGGGCTATCTCCCGGATTTAGATAGATCACAAAAATATAATATGATAAGTTCCCAAACATTTTTCTTCCTACGGTCATAAGGGATGACCCTGGAAATCGTTTGTTTTTAAATAACTTTTAAAGTACTAGATGTAATTTAATAATTTTTTAATAAGTGATACTATTTTTTTGTTAAATCCTGTACGATAAAGGCACAATAATATTTTGGAAGAGCTTGAAAACAAAAATGTTTTTGGTCATAATTGTTTGGTTGTATTGGTTGTCAGCTTCATAAAATTCCTTATTTGCTAAAAATTTGAAACACTCTATTTTTTACAACTGTCACTGCAATAAATATCCTTATTTAAATCGGTACTTGTCAAAAAAACCATAGCATCAAATAAGGAATTATATGAAGCTAACAACCAATGCAAAAAACCTTTGACCAAAAATATTTTTTCTGACAGCTCATTTTATCGATGACTATCAAGAGTACCACCTTTTTTTTAATTTAAGGTAAACTGTCCAAAAATATTAGTATTGTATCTTTATCGAGCAGGGTGTAAAAAATAGCATTTCTGTGTTAGAGCTAGTCTGTCGCTGGCAACTAAATAAGCCGAATGTGATTATAAGGGTCCATTTTAAGGAGACTTACCTAGAAATCATCATATTAAAAAATTAATTACACGTTATTTAAAAACAAAGGATTTTCAGGGTCGTCCGTCATAGGAAAAAATGCATAGGAACTTGTAATACTATTTTAATGTGTTTTATCTGAATCCGGCAGATTACCTACATATCCTGGGACACCCTGTATCTGTTTATATCTTTTTCTAAGCCGATTATAGTAGAAAAACAGATAAACAACCACGTATCTAAAAATTGACTGTTAATTTATATTATATTTATATTATATATATATATTATTAATGCGGGGTGTCTTTTTCTAATACATTTTCATTTATTGTTAAATTTGACAGTGATGACATTGACGGTTGTTCTTCATTTAAAATGTTATTAAAATATGTAGATTGGGTAGGTATAACTGACTTCATGTTTTATTAAAAATTTCAATCTTAGAAAAGAAGACGACAATATAACCTTCTTCAACAGTAAAAATAATCCACCAAGACGTTTTAAAACCGTAGTAGCAGACCTAGTGATCATGACAGTAAGTAAACTGGGTACATATAATATTAAAGTCATATTTAACTCCTTTACTTAATAGACGTGTAAAAATATACCGAATCTATGCTTTGTTTTGTATGTGTGTGATCGTGGCATATGACTGTGGAAACGAAGTCCATTCGCCACCTTTGTTTTACATATATTGAAAATTAATCCTTTTTTTTTAAAGTCACTCTCTCCTCACAGTATTTATTACTTTTTTATATTATATTATAACTATAACTTCAACAAAAATTTAAAAAATAAAATATAATCCATGCTCAAAGGGCATTACAAACAACAAATGTAATATTTACAGTGATGGACAAATGTGTGGAACCAAGTAAATATATTTGGAATGGTTAGATATCGAAATGAAATGAAATTTGGAAAGTAGGCAATAGAGTAAATCGTGTATTTGTCTTTATTTTTTTCCAAATTGAAAATGGTGTGACAGATACCGAAACCTTAGGTCAGATTAGAATACATTTTTAAAACGCTTTGGAAAACTGTGGAAATTTAGTTAAGTATAATTTATCTTTTTCATATTTATTATGAATTATTCCACAAAGTAAGAGTTAAAACAATTAAATTTATTACTATTTCTATTCAATTTTTTTTCACTTAATTCGGTTATTTTACGTTCAAATTCAAATTCAAACACTACCTATTTATACTACTGTCACTGGTACAATTATTTTCATCGATTACTAGATATTGTTAGCTATTTCCATTCTTTAATATATTATATATATATATATATATATATTAGTAATATTAATATTATTATATATTATTTGTTATATATAATATACAATAAATAAAAAATTTCGAACCCTATATTTTTGTACTCTTCCGGCAGAGATGTTGTTCCTGTTTAGAAAGGGGAGGAGAGCATTTTGAACATCTTATCTTTCTTTCTTTTGATTTTGTTTATAAGTTTCTATCGTTTGTACACAATAAAAATAATGTCAAAACGCAAAATGCTTCTCAAATAAATAACTCTCTGTATCTGGGAAACCGTCAATTTGTGGACCCATGTTTATTAAGACATATTTTGGTCCAGACTATACCCTATATATAAAATTTGCATTAGATAACTGAAATAACTTTTATGTAAGATGCTAGATAATAAACTTGTTCATACTATTTACAACTCACTCTATATATCTATAATAAGGGTTCGGCATCTCGCATCTACACTTACGGAGGCGAATAATCAGTACACTTATGAAACGCTATTGCCCGAAAAACCAATTTTCTCCTTCAAGTGGTTTCTATATCTATTCGCAAATCATTCTGCCTCTAAATAACATAAGGTCGACACATGAAAATATCGCAAATTGAAATTTGCCATAAACCAATATCAATATTTCAGATAGAAAATTCTAGTACCTTTTATTAACCTTGGGAATTCTGATAAAACTATTTCAAACAATTTTTTTAATAACCAGATCCTTTTGAATGTAATTTGCATAAAAGAGCTTTTTTCCACAATATGTAAAGCAAAATATATAAAGAAACTCTTATCGGTCATCTGTAATTACTTTTTAAAGGAAAAACAGTTTCAATTTATTTATTAACATATGGTGTATTATTAAAAAAACTCTATTTTTAATGTTTAATTAAATCTTTTTGTGACATATTTTTAATTTTAATTTCTCCTATCTCTCTGTTGGTAATGCTTATTAATTATTTATGTTGTAAGGATCGTTATATATTTATATATATATATATATACAGTGAACGACTAAATTATGGAATAAGATCATTCTTTCGAAATCCGTTAGGAAAATCCCGAAACAGTTTGATTTTTGTTGTAAAATACCCATGTTATAATTTACATAAAGTAGAGATGACGTCACCGGGGTTGGAGTAGTGACGTAATCGTTAATTTTTTTAAACAGAAAACGATGTCATATGATAACTCATTTGAAAGAGATTTTAATTCTCTATTTAACGACATTACAGTTTTAACTAAATTATTTTGACAGAGTGGGAAAAAATTTATTTTATTTAAATTCAACCAACTTACAATTAATGTTTTAATTAATAATGTATTTTAAAGTAAACAACTTTCGCAGAAAATTTATTTTAAATTAAATGTTCGAAATTTCATCCATCGGTTTCTTGACAATATGCAAATCTACGGACATATTCATCAAGTACATTGAAGAGTACTTCTGAGGTAATTAGACTCATTTCATGCCTTATTCTATCTTTCAAGTCCTGTAAGTTTTGCGCTCTATTGATATAGATTTTTGATTTTATATAACCCCATAGGAAAAAGTCTAGAGGTGATAGATCCGGCGACCTTGCTGGCCACTCTATAAAACCTCGTCTTCCGATCCACCTCCCGGGAAAACAATTATTTAAAAATTGACGTACGCCATGTGCGTAATGCACAGGGACTGCATCTTGTTGAAACCAAATATTTTCATTAGGTTAATTTGGATTATTGGCATTTGGAAACATGTTTGCAAGGACAGGTATAAGTTCGATTCTCAAAAAAGTTAAATAACGTTCTCCTGTTACATTTTCTTTGAAGAAAAAATGGCCAATGATTCTGTTATTGATGATCCCTGCCTATACATTCACTTTCTGAAGATTTTGCGTGTGTGCCTCAGTTATCCAATGTGGGTTCTCTTGGCTCCAATATTTGCAATTTTGACGATTCACTGTACCATGTAGAAAAATGTGTCTTCATCGGAAAAAGAATTTGATTAATGAAACGTAGATTAGGGTTACATAAATCTTGCATAATTTCAGAAAACTGCAGTCGGCGATCGGAATTGTTTAATTCTTGATGTAGTTGAATTTTGTAGGGATTGTATTTTTCTTTTTTTTAAATACGTAATACCGATCGTTGAGAAACTCCAGAGTCTACACCAATTTGTTTTGTACTACTGTGAGGATTGTCATGTATATTTAATAAAATATCAAGTTTCACGTTTTCATCAATTTTAGGACGCTCAGCGATTGAAATATGTTTAACATGCCCAGTTTCTCTAAATTTTACTACGATTTTACTTACTGCTGATTGGCTGATGGGTCTGTTTGGATATTTTGCATTAAATACATTGCGTACCTCTTGCTGTCTTCTTTTTTATCTCCACATCTGCTAAGGATTAATATTTTATTGCGTTGTGTTTCACTTAGGTGAGCCATAATTTACTATTCAAAAGTAAAATGTACAAAATTGACAACTAATGACAATTCACAAAATCAAAACATTTACGACAATAGGATATTAAACTAACGGTGCGACTATCCTTTGCTTGATAATTAACATTTGACAAAAAACTTCTTCAGTGTTTTTGAGAGCAGTTTTTTGTGTCTATTATGCTTTTTAATTATTTTTAGTTTTCTGAGTATTTAGTTCAGAAAGTCAAGGATTTAAGCATTAATTGTACTTTGGTTGAATTTAAATAAAATAAAATATTTTTCCACCCTGCAAAAAATAATTTAGTTAAAAGTGTAATGTCGTTAAATAGAGAATTAAAATCCCTTTCAAATGAAGTATAACAAGACATCGACTTCTATTTAAAAAAATTAACGATTACGTCACTACACCAACACCGGTGACGTCATCCCTACTTTATGTAAATTATAACATGGGTATTTTACAACAAAAATCGACCTGTTTCGGGATTAGATATATAGTTACCATAGCTATGTGTGTACTAAGGGCAACAACCTATTGTTTGCTCGACTTGCACACAAGATTTTTTTACGATAATATTATTTCAAGAAACAGAGATATTTTTGTAAATTATGAATAATCCGTTTATATTAAAAGTAGATTGTCGCCATTTTTAACAATATAACTGAACGTTTATAATATAGATAGAGGGCGCTACTAAACTTCTCCATTTTATGTCAATTGTATAAAATTTACTTTGGATAGTGTTCGAAAAAAAGTATTATTATAATGGATATAATCCATAATCGTTCATTTCTATTTAAATATTTTTTAAATCGTGAAACCTGATTTTATTATTTCGTTATGTTTATAGTTAAAAGTATAATAAAATTTTGAATTTGGCAGGTTTTTTATAAATATGTGTAAGTATATATTATATTATTATACAGATAGCTGCTTAGTAACAGTGTGATTATAATTATAAAAGATACATTTAACTTATCTTTAATTTCCACAGTTTTCCAAAACTTTTATAAAAATTGTTATGTGACTTAAGTTCTCAATTTTTTAAATATTTTGAAATATGGGAAAAAATTAAAAAAATTGATGGAAAATTGACCTATGTATTTAGTCTTTTTTATTTCCTTATACCGGTTCAGAAATAATATATTTATAAAGTTGAAATTATTTGAAGCATTTACGCATTTAAATTTTTTTTATTTGGTATTAAAGTGGCTACTAGTTTCAATTAATAAATCATCATCAGACCCTAATGTGGAAATAAAGAAAGAAAATTAAAATTTATATAAAATAATTAAAAAGAAAAGCGAAATATACATAGAAATTGGATAAATGAATAATTAACTAATATCTTATATTATATATTATGAACTCGCCTGGAAAAATTGAAATTTATAACATAATATTTTTTCAGGAGGTATTATGTTCAAGCGATATTTTCACATTATTATTATATACATATAATAATAATATAAAAAATATAAATCAAATCTATTTATCTTAGCATAACTTAAAGTCGGCAATCTGCTGATTACAGATTAGTTATAAACCATATAAAATATGAAAAAAATGTGTTAAAGATGTAGTATATTTAAAATAGATACTGAGTTAAGGGAAAGAAAACTATTTCTTTTTTATTTATAAGAATTTTTGACATTATGTTTTTTAATTAATTACTATGCATTTTTTTATTAGGCTTTCTAATTGGTTAAAAATCAATTAGGATAGTTTTGGGAAAAGAGTCTAAGAAATTTCTGAATAAAAATGTGACTTACTTTCGTCAGCAGCTGTCAGAAAACACGCGGCGAAAGACCTCCTTTTTATTTAGAGGTGCCTAGCACTACTGCACTCTTTAACGCGTCGATTCAAAATGTTCCGTCGCGACGCCTCTGTAACCGGCGCATCGATATTCTGGTTTCCGTGTTCTTAGTTGCTCCATCTAGTATTAGAGGTGGGTAACAACCGAACTAGCATTCAAACCATTTTGAAGAAGAACAAAATCCATCCATATAAAATACATTTAGCGCAGGAACTTAATGAGTATGATTATGGTCTCCGTTTGCAATTTTGCGTAATAATGAGTGAGAGAGTAGCGAACGATCCACAGTTTCTTTTTAATATCTGTTTCTCCGATGAATGCAGCTTTTTTATGAACGGTACCGTAAATCGTCATGATTGCCGCTACTGGTCTGATTCAAACCCAAGAATTTTCCAGGCGATACATACACAGCAACCGCAAAAATTAAATGTATGGGCTGGCATTTTCGGTGACCGGCTGGTGGGTCCATATTTTTTACCTGGTAATTTGACTGGCAAAATGTATTTGCAATGAATGGAAGATGCTATTGACCCTACTTTGACCGATATTATTGAAAATAACCAACAGTATAGTGAAGATCATTTAATGTTTCAACAGGACGGTGCTCCTTCGAATTATGCTTTGATTGTTCGTCAGTATTTAGAGCAACATTTTTCACGGCACTGGATTGGGAAAAGAGCTAGCATTGAATGGCCTCCACGGTCACCACGTTTGTCGCCTCTTGATTTTGTTTTGTGGAGATACCTCAAAAGTAAAATCTACACAATACAACCAGCCTCTTTAGAAGATTTGCGTCAAAGAATTGTCGAGGAGTGCCATCGAATCACTCCGGAAATTCTTCGGAATGTGCGAGAACGTTTCGAACAAAATCTTTATTAGTGTATGGACGCGGGTGGTCATCAATTTGAACATTTAATTTAATTAAGAAGTAAGTAAATAATTTAAGCTTTAAAATGTAATTTATTAAAAAGTATTAGGCCAAATTGAAAGTACTTTAAAATGATACCTTATTTGACCCCTAATGCCATTTAAGTATTTTGGGGCGACTGTTACCCTCGTTTAGAGGTGTAAGTAGAGAAGTTGAAAATACCGGAAAAAAGTGTCCCCCTTTGATCAAAAATTGACGGGCCTCTGCGTTTTTTAAAACATTGACGAAGTTCCTGATAATGGCTCTGTTTCATTTTCGTGTGGCCACCCTGTATAGACTGCTTAGAAAGCAAAAATTAGGAATTGCGAATCCACCAAAACTACATGGTAAAGGTAAACAAAAACAAGAATTTCCAGAAGAAGTCAAAAGAGCCATCAGAAGGAAGGTACATGAATTTTATTTTAAAAAAGAAAGACCAATGTTAGCAAAAATTCCATAAAAGAAGATCTTTATTAGCTTGATATGAAAAAAAACAAAACTTTGGCAAACCCTTAAAGAAATAAATTTTACGTGATCAAAAATAAATAGGAAAGATGTCAAAAAGGTAAATTAAAGGGTGTCTTACCTTTTGAAGAGGATAAAAACAATCAAAATTGATTACATTATAAATAATTTTGTGAAATTGTAAACAATATAACATTTTCTTAGTGTTTATAAAATAAACATAACCTAAAAAGGTTTTATAAACAATTAGTGTTATATGGTACTTTTAAAATTTAATAAATCTTATTGCAACGATTATACTTACTAGTGAATTATAAGTTCATCAAGAATTGTTAAAGTGGGACGAATCTTATAGTATTTGCTAATGGTGTTGAACATTTTGGATTTGTCACTAGAAGATGACAGTTTGTGTTCAAGATTATGGTGGTTTATAATTTAGAAAACTAACACTACCGCCTTGATGCATCGGTATCTATATGTGAAGGTTTTTAAAATTTCTTTTCGCTAGGATAACATTTTTATGGATGTTTAATTTCTTTCTGTGCTATTATTTTTTTTATTTAATAAATTGACTGTATTGTATATTTATATATTCCTTTTATTTAAATTTTTTGATCAAATCAATTAAGTTTAATACAGATTACAAAAATAAAAGAAAATCAAAATCTCACTTTGCATTTGGCGTCCATAACATTAACTAACCTCATATTTATTTTCAATTTATTAACCTTATCAGAAGAGATCATTACAATATATATATGAGTTCTCGAAATCATCAATTAGCCAAATAGTTTAGTATAAGATTCATAACAGTCCATTCAACTATTTTACAACATCGGTAAGTTTTATTTATTTATCTACTAAAATAAGGAATACTATATTTAAAAGCTAAGGCATTAAAACTAAAAATAACTCCTACTAACTACAAAAAATACAAATTATAAATCATCTAAACATAAAAATAAAACTTATATGTATATTCTACATAAAACAACCCTTACCAACAAATCATATATACATATACAATTTATTTACATTTATTTTATATCAAACTATTTGTTTTTAAATTGCGATTGAACATAAAGATGTGACTCGTTTTGCCAAGAAAGCGGTAGTTTTTTTATTATAAATAAAATTTGTAGACTGTGAGATTAAAGGACCTAAGAAAATCTTTAAAGAAAAAGAAAACTGTCAGTAATTCAGATGTAAAAACAGTGAAGTTGTACAAATATTCAGAGCAGATAAGATTTTTAAACTTTTTGAGAACAGAAACACCATATCTAACATGATGCCGAAGTAAGAAGACAAGATCTCACATGTTCTGATAATGTTTGTAATTTTTGTATCCGAAAATGAAGAAAGCATGGAACGTGATTCAATAGAACTCGAAAGTCTTCACAGCAATATCCAATTAATACTTTTTATCAGGAATTGCACCAGTTTTAAAAAAATATCTCCGAGATACTGGCATTATGTTAAGTCCGATATTTTTGCTGCCTTTCAAATCACACATATCTAATCCATCTGTAGCTAACATCACAACAGAACAACAGAAAATGATGATGATGAAAATGATAGTTACACAAAAGACGAAGATAATAATGATAATGAGAAGAAGATGAAGGATTAACAGATGAATCTGATGAAGAATAATTTAAATAATAATAAATAAATTTGAAGTATAGATAAATACATTTTTTTTTATTTGATACGTAAGAAAATAGAATTATTCAACATAGAAAAATATACATATTTTTTGAATAGCTATTCAGAAAGGTTTTTATTTCAAATTTTTTAATAATTATCCTACTTCTTCATTAACTTTTTTTTGACCTAGTCAAAATTTCAACTTTTAAATCGAAATTTCGATTTAGTATTTAGCAATTCACATTTTACAATCCTTTTGGTGATTCGCAGTACAACATTTGTTGAATTAACAAAATGGCAGATATCAATGAGGTAAATAATCTAATATAAAATAATAAATAATAGTTATATCCAAGGAGTACTTAACAGGAGTTGTTTTACATGGTGTTTCAAAGTTGTCAATATATCTAGATAGTACGTCATCAATTTGTTTCAGGTTGAAATACTGATAATCTTCATGATCTCGTTAAACAGTATTTTTCACTAGGTTTTCAACAAAAAGAAATGATGACTGCACAAAAAAAATATCTCTTCGCATTTTAAAAAAAGTTTAACTTTATAGACGTAAAAATTTTTCAAGAATAGATGTTTGTGGCATTTATTGAAAACGAATTAAAAAAATCTGGACAACTTCATAGTTACAAATGGATACATTTACGTTGTTTCCAAAATAATTTAGTTATTACACAACAAATTGTGCGAGAAATTCTTAATCTACTGGATCCAATAGGAGCTGAAGTACGCAGAAGAGATAGTCTTCGACGTAGACATAAATTACATGTGGCATATCGATTCGTTTGATAAATTAAAACTCTTTGGTATCTGCATTAATGGTTTTTCAAGGGAAATAATTTAGTTGAAAGGTAAGAAAGTCTCATCCAATTTTACTCATGCCAATATAACTTCTAGAATAACCTTATTACGAATTCAAATGTTAGGCTGGCCAATGTCACAATTGGCAATATTACAAGACCGGTACATCGAGATCCAAGAGAATCGTTAGGTTCGGTCGTATTTCATAATTAGTAATTGATGCCTATGACATCATAAAATTATATGTGCTGATTGTTAAAATTTTTAGGTGAATATAAAAATTTTATAGAAACATTTTTTTCAAATTTTGATATTCGAAGTGGCACTTTTCAACACTGACGGATATCAAATAATTAGCAGCAACTATTATTAATTTATTATAGTTACATAATATTCGACGCTTCATAATTTACTTTAATTTTAAAAAAATGTAATCAATACCAGAATAAAGTGGATTTTTATTTAAATCAATATTCTACGTAAAAATGTATTTGTAATTATTTTTTTTTTTTCAGATAATTGGAGGATACTTTTTGGAAACAGTAAAGTCCTTGGGAGGATGTGCCAAAACTATATGAATGGATGTGGGTACTGAAAATGAAATAATAGAATGAGAGCAAAAAACATTTTATGAACTACTTTCATCAAATCAACCATGTTTTTTATATGGAAAAAGTTATATGCACAATCAACGAATAGAATCGTAGAGGTCACTATTGCGTAAACATAATCCACAATACTGGATGAATTTATTTCATGTTTTAGTGGATGGTTCATTTTTGGATAAGTCACTTATTCAGTTTTGCTGTATACCTTTAGTACAAGTCAAAATTTACATCCATACAACCTGCAATAATATTTTCTGTAAAATAAATACTTCATGCCCACAAAATCTAATAAACCTCTTACTAGTTGTAATAACACAAGAGAGTAAGAATAAATTGAAAAATAATTTAATTTTGGAAAACTTTTTGTCAGGTAATAGATATGAGGGCCCAAATGGCTTGAATAGTTGTCACATGTTTGAGAAAATATCTGGATAATTATTATTATACATATAATGAAAATTAGAGACAGACACCGTTGAACAAAAACAAAATACTTCAAATAATTGCCACTGTAATAATGCTGTTTTGAATTATCAAGAAAATCGTATATAATTAAAATTGAAAGTTTTTATTGGTTTTCAGAAACGTCGAAGAATAGTCGATGTATACAGAGTGGACCAAAAGTCTGGAAACGTCCAATTATCTCGTAAATTGCTAGTCCGAATTCTACAAAATTTGGGATAAGCTTATTTTGGTATACGAAGATTCCATATTTGCAATGTTGTTTGATTTGCCGTTTCTCTGATATCATTAGTCACTTTGGTTTTTTAAATACATCACCCTGTATATACAGTCATTTTTGGAATCTTCTCTTCAATACGAGTTCAAGCATATGTAACACTTATGATTTTATGTAGTCTAGAAGATCTTAAATAAATAAAACAGAAGTCTGGCAACGCCTAATTTTAATGTTAAAAATCACATTTATTTTGGTCATATGTCCTAGATGTTCTTATTATTTCATGATGCTGAAATATTTTTTTTGAATTCTGGGTTTGTACGAAACTTCCGCTCAACTCAATATAAACGTTTCACTGCATTTTGTAACAAGGTCAATTCCAAGTGACTTCTTAGGATTAAGCAATTTTATTTCTTCAGTGATTTCTTTTGGCGTTAGTTGATTGAGAGGTCTATCAATTATTGGCGGATTGAGTATATCGTATTCTATTTCATTGTCTAGTGGTTGGAAAACGGAAGCCAGGTGTTCTGCAAATAATCTGGCTTTTTCAGAGTCACTTTTCGCCAATGGTTCGTTTTGGTTTTTCCTTATTGGTGATGAAGGGTGGTTTTTTTGAGTTTCTGGTTTCCAAATAAAGTTATCGTTTCTAGTCAACTTTGACACATAATGTTCAAAATCTTCATTTCTTGTTTCCTTTAACTTTGTTTTTAATCTTCTACTTAATATGTTATAGTTATGTCTGTCAACTGGTGTGTGACTTCGTTGCCTTTTTTCTGCAATGAGTCTTTTAATTTCTAGTGGAATATCTTGTCTGGTTTTTTTTGGTTGTTTTATTGGAGTTGATTGTTTAGCTGATTGTTGCATTTTGATTATAAGTTCTTCTGTGACTATTTCTATCTCTCTCGGTAGAATATTTAAGTTTATGTTTTCGTCTAGTATATGACTATAGCTATCCCAGTTGGTGTAGTTACTGTGCAGTGTTGGATTGGCTTTTTTGCATACCACTGAAATTCCAATAGTTAAGATAATTGGAGAGTGGTCCGATGTCAAATCGTAGCTAGGTTTGATGTCCGTATACGTCGCGTTGATGCCATTGGAGACAAAGAAGTCTAGTAAGTCTGAGATTTAAAGTAAGAGTTGAAACAATTAATTTAATGATTACTAGATTTTATTTTTTATTACATTTTTATTCTTTTGTTAACTTTCATATAATCAGATGTTGTGATATTTTTTCTAATAAAGACATTATTGTAATTTGTTCATGTTTTAAATAAAAACCAATTAACAAGATATTTGCTGAATATTATATACCCCTCAATAGGCTATATGCCCAGGCGATCATATTTTCTGCAAAATTTAAATGGTAAAAAAGTATTACGTTCAAAATGAATACTCCTCCTCTCACTTCTACAGTACTTACAAATCCAAGTTATATGGGTCCCGCAGGTGTTCCTGGAATTGAAAAATTTCATGGTCATAAAAACTATGATAACTGGAAATTCCAAATGCGGGCGATTCTTATAGATGATGGAAATGTGTTCTTGGAGAGGATAATGATACTGAAAAGGATCAAAGAGCTTTAGCTAAGATAAGTTTATCGGTTAAGTCTGTGTATGTTAGTCATATTCACAGTACTACAACTGCAAAACAAGCATGGGATAATTTTGAAAAATCTTCCCAAAGTGCAGGTCTTAGTAGACAATTATTTCTTAAAAGAAAATTATATAGAACCCGTTTGGAATACATCAAGACATTGTTAGAAAAAGATGCTCGTCGTGGTTTACGAGAAAAATGTTCATCTTCAGCTTTGGCAACAAAACTTGTTGAGTCAAAGAATATTGTATGTCATGAGTGTGGGTAGACGGTCATATTAGACCAAAATGTTCGAAATTGAACAAATATAAATCGAAGTTCAATAAAACTAATATTTAAAAAACCATCACCTAAAGATGGAGAAGTATTATTTACCCCCATTCTGCAACAGGTGCTTTTGATAGCAGTACATGGTATGTTGATACCTGTGCCAGTAATCACGTCAGCAACAAGAAAGAGTGGATGACTAATTTTAATCCAGACACGGTAACTGTGTATAATACTGTTGATAGAAGTAATCTTGTGAGTAGAAGTTGTGGCAATATGACAACAAATTTATACAATTCATTAGATGAAACTAGTACTGTTGGCATCATATCTAATATCAGTTATGCACCGGATGCAGCAGCAAATTTACTTTCTGTGAGTCAAATTGGAGCAAAAGACTATATACTGGGGTTTAATAAAAATGGTTTTAAAACTTATCGAAATAATAACATTACCGTCAATGAAACTGTTAGATTTACTGGATCTAGAGTGGGTGGGATTTATCAGTTAGATCAACCACATGCAATGCAGTCTAAACCATGTAAAGATTTTTTGATGTCAACTAAAGCTATTCCAAGAGAAACTGAAATAGACGTTTGGAATATATAAGTAACAGAAGTATTTCAATGATAAAAAATAGAGTAGCTATTAGTATGAATATTTCTAAAAGTGATCAAAAACCTTCACATTGTATTCCATGTATTGAGGCAAAATATACTAGGAAAAGTTTTCCTAAAAGCCAAGCTCGGCGAGCTGGTAAGTTAGAATTAGTTCGTACATATATTGGTGTTCCGATGTCTGAAATGAGTTTTTAAGGTTCCAAATACGTTTTAATGTTTACTGATGATGATTATTCACGAAAAACTTTTGGTTATTTCTTACAAAATAAATCTGACGCTTTTAATTATTTTAAAGCAGAAATGGTTGAAAATCAAGCTAACATAAAAATTAAAAGAATAAGGTCAGATAATGACACAGAGTTTTGCAACAAAAGTTTTTCTAATTTATTTATACAATGTGGCATTATCCATTAATTAACTGTACCGTACACTCCCGACCAAAATGGTGTTCAAGAAAGGTGTAACCGTACTGTTATTGAAAAAGCTAGAGCGCTGTTACATGATTCAGGTTTACCTAAGTCTTATTGGGCTGAAGCTGTTTCTACGGGTATTTATCTTAAAAATAGATGCCCTACTTCAGCTGTCAAAAATGCTCTACCTGAGGAATTATGGACTAACTCCAAGGTAAATGTTGATCATTTAATAGTATTTGGATGTCATGCAAATGTCCACGTTCCTAAACAGTTTAGAGGCAAATTTGACTCTAAATTAGAAATCTTAGTCTACATATTCCGGAACCGAGATCAATTCAAAAGGAATAATAAATAATTAAATAATTAATGTACTTTTGTTCAATGTGATACTTTTTATTTTACTATAATTATTTTATAACTTTTTAATATTTGTAAAATTTATGACTTGTCCAATTGCTTTCGAGCACAATTTTATGGATTATTAAACTACTACTAAATCAAAACCAATGATTATAGTAGATTATTCTAATATTACTAAAGGATATAGGTTAATTGATACTGAAAATCCTGGTAAAATTAAGATAGCTAGAAATTTTATTTTTCTAGAACATATCATACATGCTAAGAATATTTCTTCTTCAGACACTATTTTGAATGATACTACAGATGAATATCTATGTTATCCATCTAATTCTAACACAAATATTTCAAATGTTAATGATTATAATGAGGAGAATAAGTCTTCAATAGCCGAAAGTTCAACTGAAGAGCATATTTCCTCAAACAAAAACTATAATTCTCTTGAATCAGAACAGGAATTACCTTCAAAAACTTGTGGTCCACCTGTGTGGATGAAAAATTATATACATGATTCTGATGATCCTAATTTTATAACTTTGTGTCATCTAATGAGCTTTCATTGGCAGATGAAGCTTTTAATAGTTCTGATAAGAATTGGATCGAGGCCATGAAAACTGAATATGATTCATTTATTAAAAATGATGTATGGACTTTAGTTGATCGTCCTAAAAATAAAAATGTAGTTGGCAGTAAAACGGTCTTTAAGTTAAAGAAAAATAGTGAAAATAATATGGGTATAAGGCAAGATTGGTAGCCATAGGCTTTTCACAATCTTCGGTATTCATTATTTTGACACTTTTTCACCCGTTGCTCGCAATTCAACTTTTAAGTTGCTTTAGCTGTTGAATTTAACTTAATTATTGAACACTTTCATGTCACCACTGCTTTTCTACATGGTGAGCTAGAAGAGCAGATGTACATGTAACAACCAGATTTTTTTATTAAAAAAGTTGATGAATCTAATGTATGCCTCTTAAAAAAAGCGATATATGGACTAAAACAGGCATCCAGAGCCTGGAACAAATGAGTAAATACAGTCTTAGAAAATGCTGGCTGGCTATAAGAAGTCTGTCAATGAAGCATGTTTATTTCTCAAAGTACAAGGAAATTCAACGGTTATTATCTTGTATGTTGATGACTTTTTGTTTTTCGCAATAATATTGCTGAAAAAACAAATTTGTTTTATATTGTTAAAAATAATTTGAACATTAAAGATTTAGGCGAAGCTCATAATATTTTAGGCATTCAGATTTTAAGAGATAAATCTAAAAATACAATTTATTTAAATCAAAGTTCATATATAATTGATATTTTAAATAAATTTGGTTTTAATGATGTTAAAAAAGTCTTTACTCCTATTGACCAGAATATTAAGTTTGATAAATTGGAATACAATGCTAATATTCTATATCAAATTGCTATTGGATACCTTATGTACTTGGCAATAAATTCTAGGCGAAATACTGCAGCAATATTTTTAAGTCAATTTAATAATCGGCAATCATTCGAGATTGGAATCTTGTAAAATGAGTGTTTTGATATCTTAAAGCCACAATTGATGTTGGACTAATGTTCAGAAAAAATTATTTTACAAATTTGGAAGGATATGTAGATGCCTCTTGAAGATAAAATCAAAACGACAGAAAATCTCACTCAGATTATTTGTTTAAATTAGCTGTAGGTCCTATTTGTTGGGAAACTACTAAACAAAGAACTATCGCTCTTTCAGAAGCTGAATATTTAGCGGCATCAGATGCTTGCAAAGAAGCTATTTACCTGAGAAGATTGATTTCTGAAATTTTAAATAAACCAATAAACGACCCTATAACTCTATATATGGATAATCAGAGTGCTATGAAGATTGCCGAAAATCCTGCGTTTCATAACTGGACTAAACATATTGACATTATATTTCATTTCATGTTCTTACTAAAGATTTAGGTCGTACTAAACAAAAACTTCATTACGGATATGGATGTGACAAACATTCCTATTCTAAAAGTTTAAGGGACCGTGTTGGAAGTGTAATCTTTTAGATAGTATATTTATTAAATTAGTTGTTTCAACTCTTACTTTATGGAAATTTATCATAATAAATTTGGAAAGATAAATAATACTTATCTTGAATTTCCACAGTCTTCCAAAGCGCTTCAATAAGTAGGTTTAGGTATCTGACAATACCATTTTCCAAGACATAAAGAAGTTTGATAGGTCTTTTTTTTCTGCCAAACTTCTTTCTGGTATTGTCAGATATTGAAACCTAGGTAGACTTGAATACATATTAAAACTCTTTGGAAGACTAAAAATTCAAGATAAGTAATATTTATCTATCCATATTTAGTATATTTATATTGACTTTTAACTAATGATTCCCACTAAGCATGGTAAGTTACAAAAATATTTTGAAAAGTTACTCAGGGTAATCTTCGCGAAGTTGATTTTGTATCTTTGCAAAAAGTTGACCGCAAAAAGTTGAGCGCAAAAAAACGTTCACAAACTTCTCAATCAACATTTACCGATCACATAAAAATGTAAAGTTCTCGTTGCAAGTTTCCTGTTTCATTACATTTATGAATTTGTACGATGTTATAATGGAAATAATTGGAAAAAAGTGTTTGTAAATTTGCGTTGTTTTCAAATTATATATATACCCGCAGTACTATACTACATGCGTTTAATCCAGATCCTACACGATCAATAATATTGAGAATATTTAAATTCAATATTTTTGGTCAATATTACGTCAAAACATCAACTTTTCTTTCCAAACCGTACACGATCAATAATATTGACAATATTACGTCAGATCTGAAAATATTGACCGTGTAATGTCTGTATTTATGTATTGATGCAAATTTGGCTTTTCTATTTTTAGAACATCCATATATCGGTGCAAACTAGGGATATTGACAATAAGTTAATCGTACATCAATATTTTCTTCAATAATCATTTGAAATTTTAGAACGCTATGGAAGATCACGTAAAAAATAGACATATACTGATGTGAAATATTGAGAATATTATTGATCGTGTAAGGTGGAGAAATATTGTTGTATTGATGTATTATCGACCAAAAATATTGAAGTTAAATATTATCAATATTATTGATCTTAAAGGGTCTGGATTTACCGTACAAAATCGATAATATTGTCAATATTTTACATCAGTATATGTTTATTTGCTAGATGAACATGCAGAGAAGAGCTTGTTTAGCCATAATATTGGCTGAGACATTACAGCGTTGCAAAAAAGGTCGATGTTGAATGAAGGAATCCCTAAAAAAATGTAATGAGCATTTACGTGTTATGCTTCTGAAAGAAATTAGTGGTAATGAAAGAGATAACTACAAAAATACTTTTCGAATGTGTGGAGGAGAATGTCGTTATTATTCTCGTTATTATCTTGAGAATTGGCTTTCTACACTTTCCATATCATTGTAAAATTTCAGCTGAATATTGAGATTACTTTACAACTTATTGTTGAGCACAAAATATGCATAATTATCTGCAAGTATATTTTTAAAATTATTTGTTTTTAGTTCAACTACTTACAATTCATTGGGGGCCACGATTCCCGGTTTAACGTATTTAGTGTTTAGGGAAGATTTTCACAAATTACGTAGCTCAATTCAGCAGCTGGATTATGATAAGTTATATGATCATTGTGAAAGCTATAAAATTAGCAGCATAAACGACCCAAGTAACCTTTTGGCCTTTTTCTAGATGCAGGTACCCATTAGCAATATCATATTTTTAATTTTTAAGTAAAAAGGGATTCTGAAAATTAATAAATGCTAACTTCAGATGGACAATAATTATTGTTTAAATTAATAGTTTGAAATCACAAATTTCTTATGGGTATGGTGTGCAAAATCAGGCTAATATGTTACTTAACAGGCGGAAGGCAAAATTTCTTATTATACTAAAGTAAAAATTATTGCAGGAGCAGTTAAGGTATCGTATCCCTCAATGAAGCATGTTTTTTTTTAAGATGCTGTTATGGCATGGTTTAACCACAGCAAAACACGCTACTCGAGAGAGAAACAGAAGAAGCAGAATGGTGAATTAAACTAATTCAATAACTTGTTTATATTATAAAAGTTGTAATGTGAAAGGTAGCAAAGTTTTAAGTACCTTATTAAAGTTTTTATTAAACTCAGAGAGCTGTTTTTGTAATTTGATCATGCAAGTAGCTTGACTTTGTTATTTTGGAATGATGATAATACTGAGTGTGATAAATTTTGCTTATTCTGAAAATGTTTAAAACTCAAATTATTTTTATAAGGCAACTAAATATTTTGTAAATTTTGTTTGCCTGAGGAACATAATGTGAGTCATTAATAATTTTTGAGCATATACCATATATCAGGTGTTCTCTTTTGTTATATTTGAGAAAACAACTTTATTTGATATACATACGTAAAAGTTGCAAATATGTGCTTGCTGCTAAGTTGCGTTTGACAACTGCAAAGTTTATGGTGACACACTTTTCATGTGGTAATAATAACTCTTACAACTTTCCTGTAGATTTTCAAATAAATAATGCTTGCAAGTTAACATTTGCAAGAGTACATATACTTTTTGTAAGCTTTCTGCAAATCTACCATAGAAACCTTTAGAATTGAAATGTCAGTGAGGGGAAGATTCGCGGTTTGCAGCAAACTTGCAAGAAGCACATTATTTCCGAAAATTACGTTAACCTTAAGAAGATTTATGCAAACTTAATACAGCTTTATCATGCTTAGTGGGTTACTAGATTATTTTATTTTTTATTACAATTTTATTCTTTTGTTAACTTTTATATAAACAAATGTTATAATTTTTCTAATATAGACGTCATTGTAATTTGTTCATGTTTTAAATAAAAACCAATTAACAAGATATTCTGCTGAATATTATAGGAGTATACACCTCAACAATTAGTCAGATAGTGTTGATTGTGATGGGAGAACAGAGATGACAAGGGTCACAACTGTTTGTCAAACGTTTTAAAGTTAATTGTAAAATACAAATATATTTTGGATTCCTGGTTTTATTTAACTAAATACAATAGTTGTGTTGAAACAATATAGTGAATAAACAAGCAGTAGACACAGGTAATGAGCAATTCGAGATGTTTTGAAGAATTTTTGTGGTTCTGTGAGTAAAAAAAAAGAAATAAATGTTCAGAAACTAACAATAATAGAGGGAAAATCACCGACAATGTAGAACCTGTTCCATGAGTTCCAGATAAAATTTTACAGTAGTAACAGGAAGAAAAGCAAAGCTTTAGGCCAAGATTTAGTTAATGATTTCAGTCCATCAAGTAATTAACCCCGATCCTAAACTATACCTACTATTGTAAAATTTGCGTTTTAATAAAAAAAAATGTATTTTACAAAGTATTTTATTTCTTAAATGATTTCTTTTCCCTCCAATCCAGAAATTCTTCAAAATCACCTTCCAAGTCTTCATCAATGTCATCGACTGTTGTTTGATTTCTAGGTTCACTTGTATGTGCCACTACTTCTTCTTTTTTCTTCTCTAAATCAAGCACTCTGAAAAAAATGTAAACATAAAAGTTATAAAGCTTATAATTCTGATTAGTTTTTATTGTATATCTAAGTAAACAAAACATATGTTTAATCTGCCACACAAGAACCTGACAGCAAATGTGTTTATTAATATTCCTATAGATACCGTTTTGCAAATTAACTTAATTTAATAGTTATATTTTGGTTTTGCTGCGCACATACGGTTTCAATAATAAGGTCAATGAACAGACAATTAATTTACTATGCCTGTAATAGATAAAAAGAAATAAGAACAATTAGTAACAATATTTCATCTTAAATTTTCAAAAGTCGCAAAATTCTACTGAAAGAACATTTGACAATTATTATATTGATAATTAATTTGTTAAGAGTTGTTTTTAAAGCACATAAATTGAGGTTAACTAGCTTCGGATTTTTATACCATATGTATTTTAATACCATACTGGTGTAAATTCGTTGAATAGTCAGTTAGTACATGTTCTTGTCAGTGACTCGTCAAATGCGCTCCCCGACATAAGCGCTCAAAAAAGTGAATCCATGTTTAAAATCACCATGTCAATCTATTTTAAATTTTCTAAGGTTTGATTTGCGATTTGAATAGGTCCGATGAAATCAACACCGGATTTAGAAAAAGTGCGGTGTTTCTTGCAATTTATCTAGAAAGTGACATAATTTGAGTGGCAAATTGTGCTTTAATTCGAAAATAGATTTCATATTTTTTTATTAGCTTTTGGTTCGTCAAATGCCAATAAAGGAGCAGTAACGTCGATCTAAATGACCCAAAATATTTTTGGCTCCACTATGATCAAGACCTCTGTGTTCTTACTCGATAAGTAGGAACTATAGATTTTCTACTCCATTCCAGGATATGCGATATTTTATTACTTAAAGGTTTGAATATAATCGCCTTAGAGTGAGATAGACCAGGAATATATCTTTCCAGTGCTGGAGGATTTTTCCCCTCAGACCATTTAAAGATAGTGGCAATGAGACCCAAAGAATCGATACAGCGCCACACTCTTCGAGTTCAGTCGGTTGAAGCTCCGTGATTTTAGACCTATCTGATTATCTCATAATAAATTGACTTAAAAATCATCTCAATAGTTTTTTGGACCAATTGAGCAGTATCCATCCAAAAATCAAATTCACTATCAACATCGAAACTAACAACCAAAAGAGGAAAGGAAACGATAAACCGAGCTATATATGTGGTATATAGAAAATCTATCCAAACTGACAGTTACTTCAATGCTCAGGCTCACTACCATCCATATCTACAATTAGTAGTAAAACTTTAGTTTTCCATTCACAAAAATTGACAAACTTTGAAAACATAAACCATGAAATTAACAAGCTACACAAAACACTTCAACAAAATGATTATAAAAAAGAGCTATGGATAAGGCACTCAGACCAAATTGACAAAAACTAGAAAATGAAACAGAAATACCCATGTTCTTTCATATATCAAAGAAACCACCAACAAAATCTCTAGGATTTTGCCAACAAAAAATCGAAACTATGTATATTCAAGATTAATAACCGAGAAGAGAAGAGAATAGAAATCCAAAAACAAAAATATCTTTAGAGGTGTCTATAAAATACTATGCCTAGACAGACACGTTACAAATAAATATACGAATCAATGTACAAAAAGAACAATAAGAGGATTTCAGCAAATTAGTCCAACGGCGCATACAATACATTTGGAAAACCTTAAAGTAGTGGCCAACATCGAACATCTGAAATCCATGATAATAGAAAAAAAAAGGCTACCAACAGTTTGAAAACCAGTACTAGCAATGAAATAAATAAAAATAAACTCATTACCTAAATAAAGCACTACATCGACAAATAGAACCATGATCCGGAACCGTAAACACAACAAGCCAAGTTCAAGCATTCAAAAAACTGAAAAGGCTTATAGACTACGAACCGAAATAAAAACGTATGTATTCGTGTAACAAGAAGCAGAAATAGAAAGACCTAAAGATGACAATAAATGTCACTTTGACGAAATGTGGTCGGAAAACAAACGATCTTTTGTAGCCCCAAATATTGGCAATGCGGATGAACTAAAGAGAAATTATTATTATTATTATATACAAAATATCCCTTTTCATTACCTCGAAAGCTTTTTCATTTGCTCATCAATTTCATCAATTTGCCTTTCAGTAGTGGATTCTTCCTGATCTTCGGCAATAATAGCGTTACTCTCATTGTCCGCCTCTTTTATAACTTTCAAGAATTTTTCCCACTCCTCTTCTATGGGATCTTTATATTCCTGATTCCTTGCCTAAAAACATTAGAAATAGAAAAAAAATATTCTAAAAATAGTATCATTTTAATAATTTAAGTTCAAGCAAAGCATTGGCAAATTTTACAGAGTCAAAAATTACATTTTAGTACTTATCAAAACTGTTTAATCGAATTTCTATTTGTTGATCCATTCCTGTCTGCGCCACTAACTGATTTACCTAAATGTATAGATTCTCTGTGCCCAAAAAATTAAAATAAATGTTAAATCAAATATAGGATATAAAGCTACTCATTTTTAGATAAAGCTTTCGTTTTTTGTACCTTTATCCTTTATGTTATGTTAATATTTTAATTATTATTGAATTAAATTAACAATTATATTTCATTTAACTAATAGACTAAGTTATTTATATTGAAGGTGATCTTTTTTTAACCAGCAACTCTCTACATTTGCTAAACAAGCCATCTCCACCTACATAAGTCGAGGTTGTCGACAAAGAAGGCTGCTTCCCACTGACCTTAAATCCACAGTAGACGAACTTCTTTGTGAACTGATTGCCAACAGTATATTCTGACAAGGCTATAAAGATGATACAGTCTTACTTGAGAGGAGTAAATTTGAAAACATCCTCTCTGACTTGTTCACAAATGACTGAATTGCACTAAAGAATAGTGTCAGTTATTGTAACTCGATATTAACCCCTCCAAAACTACCCTAGTACTGTTTACGAGATGTACTGGGTGGACAATTAAGAATGGCTGCCGGTCATATCTCAAGAATGGATAACACTACAGTTTCGGAAACAAAAATTTTATAACAAAAGTAATCTCGAGAAAAACCTGGAATTTTTTTACAGAATTGTAGGTCCACTGCTAAAGGGCGTAATTGATAATTAAAAATTAAACAACCAAAATTTTACAAAATTTACGCAATTAAAAAAAAATGCCTATAACTCCTGGTTCTGCTTAACCGATTTTTATTAAGTTAGTGTTATTGGAATGAGCTTTTCTCCACTTATGAAAAAATTCTAAACTCTAAGCAATCTAACCACTAACGAGAATGCTAGGAGGTGTTGAGTGTATCCCCACTGAATATAAGAAATCAAACATCAGGATCGTTCCTGTGTAAATGTGTGGTGCGGAATTCTAGGTGAACAAATAATTGGACCCTTTATGTTTAATGAAACTCTTAATGGCGAAACAAATTTAGATTTTTTAGTCAACGAATTGCCACTTCTACTGGCAATACGTTGTGACATGTTTTTCCAACATGATGAATGCCGGCACATTATTCTCAAGATGATAAACCTGACGTATTTAAATTTTTAGGTCGAATAAAATCTCATTTTTGTCAACACAGACACGACAAGGGAAGACATAAGCGGCACAATATGCAATAAAAACTATTTCAGTGGCAAGAATTGAAATCTGAAATTTTGTAAAATTTTGCTTTTTTAAACTTTGGTATTCAATTCAATTCACTCTAATGAGGGACCAACAATTCTGTAAATAATTTCCAGGTTTTTTCGAGGCCGCTTTTGCCATAATTCTTTTTTTTTCCGAAGCTGTACTATAATCCATTCCTGAGGTATCGTCGGCGGCCGTTCTTAGTTGACCAACCGGCATACAGTGAGATCAACGACCACTTACGTGATAGTAGTCTGGGAACAAAACAGGCATAATCTCTTTAAATTTCATATACAGATTTTGGCTCAATACATAAAAACATATACGAATACACGCGAGTGATAAAGAACGCGTTATGAAAGAGAAATAACGTATTATTAATTCCTTGAAGTAGGGATATATCGAGTTGGGAACATTCTTCGAGACAATTCAATAGTAATGAACCGGAAGTCGCGGTCGTACCTCTAGTTCAACCGGGAGGGAACACATTATTGTGCTCTCTCTGGGCTATATATAACATACACAATCTGTATAGGAAATTTAAACAATACTCGTCCAGTACTAAAACGTGTCCCACAGACTTAATTGAGGTAACTTTAAACCTCACGCCTCTACACCTCATCAATGACAATTTGGCGAAAAGAATAACATAAATATTGATCAGGGAAAAAGTAATCAGATGCAAATCAGCAATTAACAACACGAAAACTAATAACCAACACAAGTCATAAGTAAATATAATTTACTGATATCTAGCAGGGTCAATATTAAAATTCATTACATGTGATAATAAAAACAAAGTACACATTTCTTTTTAAAAAACAAAAAATGATCAAACTATAATTATGGAAACATTTAAAAAAATTCATAAAGTCAATCAAACAATTTTTCACATCGATCCCCAACATATTTTGTTGTAAACATGAAGCGTGAAATAGATAATACAGAATAAGTGAACATCGTTCATCCTGAAATTTATATAATAAATCAATTAATGTCTACGCAAACGATTTTTCCATAACTGCAACATGGACCAACAAAACCGATTCCCAGGAAGGGGTATGTACTTATTAATATTTAATCTCTCGGATCCACACAGTGATTCTCGAACCAATCCAATAAAGGAAAACAAAAACATCCAATACTATTGTGGCAAATATAGCGCTTAAAATTCTTTATGCTAAAGTAAATAGTGACAACATGAGAAACCACAAAATAAATAACTTTCTTGAAAATAACTACACAGGGTGTTCCAGAATATGTGAGCAATCTCCCGGATTCAAATAGAACACAAATATAATTTGAAAAGTTCCTGTACATTTTTTTGTTACGCTAACCAATTTAATTAGGATATTTATTGCAGTGCCAGTGGAAAATAGAGTGCTTTGAAGTTGTCGATCTTTTTTCTTCTTGGTTAATTAATTAGTAATGGAATTTAGATTTGCTGAATATCCCGACATGCATTTAATGTATGACCTTGCATCAGGTAATGCCTTAGAAGCCAAAAGAATGATTTCCAAATAGAAGAATTCCTGATAGGAAAACCTTTGACAGAGGGGACAGTCATTCAAAACAATTTGCCAGAACTTTTAAAAGATCTACCTGTGGCAATACGACGTGATATGCATGATGAGGCCCCCCACATTGTATTCTACTAGTTTCACGAATACCAACATAGGAACTTCGAAAATCGATGGATAGGAAGAGGAGGGCCAATGGTTTGGTCACCTCGATTACCTGACCAAATTCCATTGGATTTTTTGTGAGGCTATTAAAAAAGTTTAATCTATGCCAATCCAATACACAATCTAGAAAACTTATTGGAATAGATTAATTTTCATTGTCGCGAAATAAGGAATAATGTTAAGCCATTGTTGGGGTCCAACTAGAGGAAAGATCTAACTCACTTATCATCAATAACTATTTTCATGAAGTACTTTTTTTATGTTACAATTCCATATCAAAATGAAAAATTACACATATTTCTTGTTTACAATCATCATATACAAGAATTTATTTTAAATAAAACCCCACTCGTTTAAAAACTCGTTTATTTTAATTACGCATACAACTGTTCAACTCACATAGGCAGTAGTACATATATCACCAATTTGATGGAAATTTTAACGCAACCTACCCAAGGAGCAAGTTATGGAAAACTCTGACACAATTTTTTTTGTACCTGAGTCGGGTCGACTCTTTTCGTAGCACTTCTGCGTCATGTAAAATATTTCCAATTATACATAATTAGAAAATCAGTAACAGAAACGGGGATATTTTGAGCAGTTGTTATAAATGACTTTTACCCGTTATTTGTTATTTCTTAAATATTATGAACCCTTATGTTATCACCTTACTGTGCTATTTAAATTGGTCACGCGAGTTATTAATTTTTTAATTTCATTTTGGATTATTTGTTACATAAAACACATAGAGTGTTAAAATAAATTTATAGGAGGCAACCAAAAATTAATTAATTTATTAATATAATTAAAAATTTAAAAATTTTGTCCCCAAATCTAAACTTTTATAAGAGTGAGTTATAACTCATAACTATTGGAACATAGAGTAGAGTACGCCAAGCTATTTGGACCAAAAGAGAAGGATTGGACCAAATATCTCTTAATAAAATGTTGCATTGGCAAAAGATACAGGGGTGTTAAATTTAAAATATTTTTTCTTTATTTAGTTATAAATTCATAGATTGATATCAAAATTGGCACAGAAGCATAACTTTAGATAAAGAATATTATTTTATTTATAATTATACATTTTGTTATCGGGTGACCACGCGAGCGATTCCTGGTGATAAAACTCAGCCATAATTTTTTTTACGAATATTTTAAGTAATTTTGATTACAAAACATGTCGTATACATCATTTTTATGTACTTGTTGAAACACGATCATTTCAACCATTTTCGAGAAAAAACTCATTTGAACTGTTCAAAGTACTGGAAATAGATTTCAGAGGAAAAACATTAGACAAACTTTTATTTGATTGATAAATCGAAATAATAAACAAAACATTTAATTAGAAACAGTAAATATTCTACATTGTTCCTGTTTAGATTCTCTGATATAAAAAAATATTAACCTGTCCTCTAATAAAATTAGCACCATTTTCAATTTAATTTGCAGATACTAAGGACTTCAGATGTGCCCAAAACTAAAAATCCAATAGGTTATATTCAGAACTTCCAGGTGGCATTCAAAATCACTTCCTCTGCCAATCCTTGAGAAAATATGGCACTAAGATGATTTTTAACTATTAATGGGAAATGAGGTGAAACTCCATCCTGCTAAACCACATTTAGTAGTCGGTCGCTTATAATGCCCACCAGATATTTAATTTAAATTAATGCTGAAAATGTGTTTTTTTAATAGCATGTGGATTTTATACTTTCCAGTAACGACTGTTTCTCCCATTGAAAACCATCGACCGGTAAAAGTTGCTTCATTGGTGAACCAAATATTCTTAATAAAATTTCGCTCAGCGTTATGCTTGTTCAGAATATGTTGGAAGAATTGTAACCATCGTGGAAGACCTCTTGGAGGCAAATTTTAAACAGGGGTGAAGTGATAAGGATAGAACCTTTCTTTTTTAAAAATGTAATAATAGACTACTGACTTACTTCTGTTGTTGCTCTTCTTAATAAGATGTTATTTCTTTCAGTCTACCTTCCCGATTTTTGGTGCGAAATGACCCTATTTCATCCAAACGCCAATATAGGTTTGTAAAGTTTTATGATTTGGTTGACTTCTGTCTGCACACAACAATCCATACCTTCTGGCCACAGATCGAGCGCAATAATTTTCTTGTGCCTACACACAAATCATATCACGCATTTCCTCATTGGTAAAATAGTATGACGATGCATTTCAATAGAAAAAACAACGGTCGGTTTTTAATTCTTCTTTAAAAGTGCATTAAAATTTGATAGCAAAAGTAATGCACTCAAAATAAATGACATTATCCAACAATTTTATGACAAACCAAAGCATTCTTTTTCTCGAGGTTGAATGTATTATGTTTCAACACGTATAACAGATTTACATAAAAGTTATGTTTACATTATATTTTCTAATCAAAATTACTAAAAAGTTTCGTCAAAAAAAGTTGCTACTCATTTTATCATCAGAAATCGCTTATGTGGTCCCACTATAACAAAATGTAAAATTGTGTAGTGATGATTTGTATCCGAAAGAAATTTATGGGTAATCATGGAGGCGGATAAAAAAAGGGGCTACGTTTAATTCTTTTATTTTATGCCAACGTTTCGGTGATTAATGTCACCCTCTTCAGGGCTGAAATCACGATATTGAAAAATATCGATAAAGGTAAATAAAACATAAAACAAGTTTGAATTTAAGAAGAAGAATTATAACAATTAAATTAAAATATTAAATAATGATAGCACCAAATAAAAAAAACTTAGAAAATGAATTGAACGATGTCACAGGGTGTAAGAAAAAATGTATATAATACATTGGTTAAAAAAGTTCTTATATGTATACAAAAAACAAAACCAAACAAACACGACTAACAGGGGGACAGAGACAAAACGAACCCAATACAAGAATTGAAATAAATCTAATATATCATAAACCAGCATTTTTAATTTTGAAATGTTGTCAGCTGTATCTATTACTTTTAAGTTTAGAAGAAATGTATATTAATATTTAAATTGAAATAAAACTTAACATTACCTTTGCATCCATTTTTGGGTCATCAAAGAATCCTTCTGGTAGTACATCCTTGTTCTCTGTGGGCTCTTCATCCATTTTTTCATCAGGCTCGGATTTTTTTGGCTGATTAGAGGATGGAATTTTATGACTTTCCGAGTCGAAAAAGTCACTAGGTAATTGGTTTTTACTATCTTTAACATTATTTACCGAATTGGAGTCACTTATAACAGTTGCATTTGCTTTTGAATTTTTTAAAATACCCTTAATTTTCTTTTCTGGAACTTCTACTAGGGGTGGTGTTAGTGGCCTCTTTAATGAAGTAGTAAAGTTGTTAGTTTTTTCTTTTAACTTCTTTGCTATTTCAATATTTTCTTTGTGTTTTTTTGAATTGATGTGCAATGCCCATACTGTTTCTGACCTTACTACCCATTGACATAGGATACACGTTAACTGACCATGTTCGTTATATGTACAGTGTATTAAGAAAAATATATGAACAAACCAAAGAGATGTAAACAAATTGGATTCGAAGTTACTACCTAATATTAAAAAACATAGTTTGAAAAAATTATATTACCCAGGTCAGAAATAAATACTTTACTCAAGACAATAATTGTACATTTTGGAATTGGAACGCCTGTGTTGTGAAAAACATTAAAAATGGATAAAAAAAATATTTACATCATTTTCAACTAAGTTTCTCTTAGTTTGAAAATATTTGTATATAAGAAATTTGTGGTCTACAAATTTCAGTTTTTGTTGACACCTAACAAAACACCAACTAATGGCCTTAGAGGAAAAAATGCACAAAAGCAGATTAAAATAAAATATCTCAAAAAATTCGGCCTCTTTCCGAAATGAACGGTTTTCATTGTTTGTCTCTTAATTTTAGAGGATAATGTATTAATAAATTTGATATTGTATGTTCCTTGCTCAAGAGAGTAGGACTATTAACTTTATTTTTGACACCTAGACCTAGATTTTTTATTTGTTCTTTTGATATCTCCATTCTAAATACCCAATGTTATATTTTAGTTTAATGACATTTTGCTCAAGACAATTCTCATGTCGTGTCTTACAGTCTAATATGTTTTTTTACACAATCTAAAATATATATATATTTTACTCATAAGCATGATAAATTCAAATTAAATTAAAAAGACCAAATTGTATTTCAGAAATGTAAAAGTAAAATAGAATATAAGAAACATATTTTAAATCACCAACAAAATTCTCATAAAATAGTATTTAAAACTAAATTGACAGATGACAGAAAATATCAAAATATAGGGTACTGATACATATTTTTTATATTTTTTACTTAAATCACTATAAACCTTATAGACATTATGGGGTAATGGCTACATTTATCAAATGTAATACAAAAATTTCGAGATTAAATGCAAATACTGGTTGTTTTATTAAAACCTTAAAAAATTACCTTTGTAATTATATTAATTGTTGATAAAGCTAATCTAATCCACAACATTTAGTGGATTAAAATTCGACAGTCATATAAATCCAAAAAAAAAACTTTTAGTGTAGAAAGGTCTTTAAATAATTTGGACATAAATAATATTTATATTAAACTAATCCAAAGAAATATCCCGTTACCAACTAACCTAATCCATTTTTGAATTCTAAAATCTTAATGCATACAAAATTATATATAATCATGTAAATGTGTTGAACCCAAAACTCTACCGAAAAGTTTATAAAAAAAAAAAGATAGAAAATAAAAACAAGACAGAAAAAATGTATTAAAGTTAAAAAACAATATTAAAAAAAATAAATAAACAAAGAATGTTCCCTACTTATTTACTAATATTTAAAGGAAACGGTAATTTAGAGAAAATACCAAAATGTACAAACTAAATAGAACTTTGTAAAAACGCGAGTTTTAAAAAAGACTAGACAGGCATTATTTATAGACTTTAAGCAGGCCTATGATTGTATCAACACAGAAAAACATTGGTATAACGGATCAAAATCAAATTAATAAAACAGAAAACATAAATATCTTGGAATCGACACAAGGCATCACCATTCAAAGTAAAAAATGGTCTCAGACAAGGCGATCTTCTGGAAAATGTCTTATTTCATTTAAAATTAGAAGCTCATCAAAAACAAAAATTCAAAACACAAATTTTATTATGGTTATTTTTCAAATATGAATGTATGTATGAATTGCTAATTATACAAAAAAAAATATATTTTTTCTATTTCTGTGTGTTAAAGAATCTAGACAATATACTGTGTAATTTGATCTGTAGACGTCTGCTTAGAACAAAAAAGTGACTATTTATTTACATAATTTAATTTGTAGCTATTACTTCATTGTTTATTCTTTTTTGTTTTGAAATATTATAATTGCCTTAATATTTAAATAATAACGTTAATATTAAATTAATTACTTGAAGAAATCTGGTCATAAAAGGATATTTTGCTAAGGGTGAATCAATTTTCTTCACATCTTTTGGTTTAGTTTTATGGTCATTCATTAATTTTCTCAGCTCAGATTGGTTTAATTTCTTCTTCGCATTTTTGAAAATCGCTGACATTTTCAACACAATATTTATTATATTATTATTTAGTTTAATTACAAATAAAAATAAAATATAACCTCAACTACTCTTTCTTCGCTTCTTGTTATTATTCAATATACTTTCAGTTTTTTTATTAGCTATAGACCTAGGCAGTAAAGGGCCCTACAGGTCAACTAGAAATATTATTTCATCTCGGTTATTGTCCTCAATACAGTAGCACAAAAGCTAGCCGGATACAGACCAAAAAAATATATGAATAAATTAGGTACACCAATGGTATCAAGTTATAAAAATGTTTACTATTTTTATAGAAATTTAAACGTTTTAAATCATTTTAAAATAGTTATCCGAATAAATGTTTAACCTAAATATATAGTCCAACAGAATAAGAAGAAAATTAGTTATAACCTCATAGTACACTGCTCCATAGATAAATAATTGTATATACTTACTACTTAACCACTTTCTTCACCTAAGAAGTAAAAGTGTTAGCGTCCTAAGAGGTGGAACAGCGTTATGATATTATAAACATTTTCCTAGGTCTTAGTTAAATTTTATTATAAGGAAATGGTAATTTTTTTGCTTTAAATAATATATAACATTTAATTATTATTTTTTAGTTTTCTGTTTTACACAAAAAAGACAATGCACATGAAGAATGTATTTGGAGTTGTTATTGGGGAAGATATTCACCTGAAAAAAAGAAAAAATCTGAAGAAATTCAAGGAGACGATGAAAAATCTAGGTTTGTAGTTTTTTATGAGAAAATTATTTTATATATAAGAATTATCATGAGTATGAAGAACACTCTTACCACAAGTTCAGATAACTTAGAAACAATGCTATTGGTTATTATTTTTACAGAGATTCTATTATGTCTGATGAGCCCGCTATAGACTATATTGTTACTGGAGGAGTAGATGACTTAGTTAAAGTTTGGGAATTGCAAGATGATCGATTAGTACTAAAACACAACCTTGAGGGACACTCTCTTGGTGTTGTATCAGTTGCGGTTAGCAATAATGGAAAATGTAAGAAAATTCTATATTAATACATTTTTTAGAAGAATATGGCTACATTTTCCTCTATGTGGAAGGCATGCGTGTGCGCCATTTAAAAAATGGACTAGTTAGCAAACTTTTAAAATTTCTTTGTGGTGTGAAACACTTTAATTACTCATTTTAGCTATTGTATATTATTGTTTATTAACAAAGCAGCATGTTCCCAGGTTACAGGTAATGCAATATTAAAAAGATATGCAAATATTATTCCAAGATAATCACCTATTCTAAGGATATTAAAAAGTAGTTTAAAAAAAGAGGGTGCTTTGCTTATTTATAGATTCTGGTATGAGCTAAGGATTTCTGTAATATGTTTGGGAATGCCGTAAAAGGTTACCCTACTTTATGCAGAGACGTAATTTGTTTTATTATTAATTTAATAATACTTCATCATTATTCAATTGTTGTTAGTTTTTTCCTTAATTACTGTTAATTGTTTAATTATTATTAATAATAATATGTTCTAATAATTTTAATTTAGTAAAAAATTGCCATTGGACTGAAGGAATTCTGTTGATTGCCTATTGGGTAGCATTCTCACTTCGGAATTTATCATTATTATTATAAAACAGCTTAACAGAGAACTTAGAATATACTTGGAAGTAATATCAAAAACTACTGACTGATCCAAACCAAAATTTTCTGATGGTCCCTAATCACTTAAGGAAATATGAATCAAATACCAACTAAGAGTACCAGAGATATCTACACGGTTCGTGGAACTGATTGACAAATGCATTAAAATATGAATAAATTCACATGAAGTTTTTTTTATTGGCCCTTGAGTAATCATCTCATTCAGCCAGACTCAGGAATATTAATTATTATTACAATTACAAATTGAAACATTCACCACACATCCATACCCATGTCGGGACTCGAACCCGTGACCCCGGGGACCTAATGTCAGTTCGCCGATTATTCGACCACTGGGTTCGGCTTCACATGAAGTAATAAAAATGTATTATAACTGAAAACAGATTTTAAAACAACAGAAATAATTTTTTATGTTAGAATAATATTTAAACCAGACCTAGTAATATAGGACAAAAAAAATTATTTCATTGCAATTTAAGAAACTAATGCTGAAAGAATAATTTTGTCATTTTTTTGACCCGATAAATATAGTAAATAAATATAATTTCGACTTATTTTTTTTTGAATTACACTTGATTCGGTATTTAACAAATTTTGAATTTGAGTCTATTTTGGTTTTAATATATGATCTACTACAGGAAATTGTTACAAGTAATCGTTTATTTTTCAAATCACATTGTTTTTTCTATTAAAAGGACAGAACCATTTTTTTTATTGGAATCTATTTGGGTGCCAATAAAATATTATAGTTTCTGCTGTCCCATAAATTTGTTTAAATTGTAAATAGTCGTTTTTTAATTATGACCTTAGTATAAAACTCGTTTAAAAAGGATAATTTTTTATTTCTTACTTGACTATTATTCTATAAAACGTTGCTTCTGGTTCTTTCCAAATCAATGAATGGAATAGTGAGGTCCAACTTTTTTATTTGTGGCATATTTACAATCTACTTAAATTAGTAATAAGTAATTGGTCTAACGTGACACTGATACCATCTATTGACAATTCTCTAGATTCACTTAATTAGGTCTATTAGCCCATTTTATTTTTTAATTCTTTTGTTTGTAAGCGGTGAGTTGAAAAAGTCATTGATAAGTTGATTACTTACTGTTAGTTAGTTTGATACGAAATTGGTCTTAGATACATTTATATATATTTAGTGGGACTGTTTTTTAATCTACGATTTATTAACCATGACATATTGCTTATCTTCAGATTTATGTTGTTTGTTTTGCTTTAATATGTGTTTGCCAGATTAATTTTTGAATTATTTTACTTTGTCTTTTACATTATTAATTTAATATTGGATATGTTGTGGACACCCCCTTTCCTAGTTGTAAACGTAATTTGTCATGATTTATCTGTTTTTGTCATTGCTTAAGCCAGTTTTGTATTTATTTAAATGAATTTGTAGTTTTCTTGAAGTCCTGATTGTATCGTTTTCTCACAGAAATATTGCGTCATCAAATGTTGTCGTAAGCGTATCTTACGTTACTAATATACCAACGATGAAGATTAGGTAAAGTCTAGAAAATACCACGTTTGTGTTTTTCTCAATCTGAAACAATTAGATTTTTAATACGTTTTACGTAATTCTTCCACTAAGTAGCAGTAACATTATTTAAGGCTTTTGTCCAAATCTGAAATACATCTTCAGGACTTGATTTTGTTTTTACAATTTTTTCGTTATAAAAATGTTTGCATTTTGACCGTACCGTCTCTATTGCATTACACTGACAGTGATAAGGAGGAGTTCTTAGTAATCTATGACTGTATTTATCCAAATGGAATTCTTTTTTGGTAGATTTTTACCTATAATTTCCAAAATATGATGTTTCGTCGCATTTAATGGATAACTTATTTTGTTTTCTTCCAACCATTCTATCATTTTAGCTTGACTCCAACTATAGCACGGAACTGGTTCAACATAACACGAATGATAACTCGCGTTATCCATTATAATTAAAGAGAAGTATTCGAGACTTTTAAAAATCAAGTCTGCATTTTTTATAAACTCGTCTTCATTTCTACCGTGAAAAATAATGTATCCAATACCATCTCCGGTTTTTTTGCTTGCATTTGACGTTGTTCCATCTTGCCAACTTTTTCTGTCGCTTCCCTTACTGTAGATAGATCCACGTTTCAACAATAAATGCAGGCTTAAAGGTATCTGACTCTATCTCTTTATTATAATGACTCAAAAAATTATGTTCTCTTTAACTGTATTGAGGGCAGTTCTAATAAAAACTTTCTGTTGCTACTTCTTTTATAACGGTAACCAATTTCGCGTATCCACGTGTTAATTGAAAAACGTTTATCTAACGATTTCATTGTTATTGTTCCGCACCATCATACATCTTATGATTAATTTGCTTCAACTTGTTTAATATAAGCAAGTTAACTATCGTTTTACATTCACTTACTTTTTGAGACATTTTACTCACATAATCAAAACAAGTGTTTTTCACTTATTGAGTAATTATATTTATTAGTCTGTATTAGCTTATACCTGTGGCAGATTTTCCAGCCTTTATTATGCAAATTTACATGTATTTTCTTAGGACTGGGTAGTCAGCAACACGATTGTTATTTAAGGAAAAAATTTTAATATTTCACCTGTCACAATTTCTATTGGCATATTAATTCTTGTTGATAGGAATAGCTAACGGAAATATTTCTCTTTTATTTTGGTAATTTATGATCGTGTCTTTATAGTTAGAAACTCCATTTAAAAATATTGGAGGAAACCGTTTTTAGTGTTGTTGTTAATTTGATGTATCAGTTTGTATATGTAAAAAAACAGACGGAAACCCACAACAACATCTCCTCCTATACGCAAAAATGTCATTCCACCTGGGCCATGGGCAAAAAGCGACCAAGAAAAAGCTAATCTTTTCGCAGAGCACTTGGCAACTGTGTTCACCCCTCTAAACGACGATCCAGTACAAGACATAGAAGAAGACCTAAATACACCACTACAGATGCAAGAAGGACAAAAACTAAAATTATTTACACCAAATGAAGTTAAAGAAGCAATAAACAACCTAAATACAAAAAAGGCACCCGGAGTCGATCTGATTACGGCGAAAATGCTAAAAGAATTACCAAAAAAAGGCCTCACTAAACTGCTGCACATCTACAACGCAATAATAAGAACTGACTTCTGGCCTCAGTGTCTTAAAATTGGACAAATTATAATGATACCCAAGCCGGGGAAAAAACCGGAAGAAGTCACATCATACCGTCCAATAAGCCTTCTACCGACAATTTCAAAGCTACTAGAAAGGCTCATTCTTAACAAATTAAACAAAGAGGTAGAACCCCTAAACTGGATTCCAAATCACCAGTTTGGATTTAGAAAATTACACTCAACAACACAACAATATCATCGTATAGCAAATATAATAAGCGAATCACTGGAAACCAAAAAATACTGCACTTCTGCTTTCTTGGACAAAAGTCAGGCTTTCGACAAGGTGTGGCATCCAGGACTACTCTATAAAATAAAAACATTCCTCCCAAACAAATATTTTAACCTGCTGAAATCATACCTACAGGAACGCCAATTCGAAGTGAAAGTCAATGAAGAAACTTCCATCCGTTTACCAATCCAGTCAGGAGTGCCGCAGGGAAGCATACTAGGACCTCTACTGTACGTATTATACACAAGCGATCTTCCCACCACAGCATCAACAATAACGGGAACATTTGCAGACGACACCGCCATCTTCGCAAGTCACGAAAATCCCACAATAGCCTCTCACAATCTACAATATCACCTAAACTTGCTAGAAAATTGGTTAAACAAATGGAAAATAAAGGTGAATGAATCCAAATCATCACACATAACATTCACTCTACGGAAAGGAACTTGCCCACCAGTCCACATAAACCAAAACAATATCCCACAAAATGATACAGTCAAATATCTAGGACTAACATTTGACAGCAAACTGAACTGGAAACAACACATAAAAAAAAGAGAACCCAACTGGACCAAAAAACAAAAGAAATCTACTGGCTAATTGGAAAGAAATCCTATCTATCCCTGGAAAATAAAATCCTAATCTACAAAACAGTCCTGAAGCCGATCTGGACGTATGGGATCGAACTGTGGGGCTGTGCCAGCATGTCAAACACAGCTATAATACAAAGAGCACAATCTAAGATTCTCCGAACTATAACTAACGCACCCTGGTACGTATCAAACCATACCCTACACACCGATCTCAAAATTCCATATGTGAACGAAGTCATTAGAGAAAACGCTGACAAACACTATGTGAGGCTAGAGGACCACCCTAATCCTCTACTACAGCCACTACTACAACCCTACGACAACAGAAGACTCAAGAGAAGTTTGTATATCCAATTCAGTCGATAACTGTTTATGAACTGCTTGCCAAGTGTTTTATTTGTTTTAGTTTTCTCTTTCATTGTTATTTATTGAATCTGTGTCATTAAGTGTATTGTTATCACAAATTGATATTTTAGACAGCCAGAATGAACTACACGACTTTATCCTATGACAGATAAATCAAGTTAATCAACTTGAATAATACCTAGAATATGAAAATAATTTTAAAATAGTAAAAATTAGAAAGTCACATTCTTTGATTTACAAGTTAAAAACTTTAAACATTAAGCCACTCAACCTATGCATTTTTTATTATTTTTATAACTATATTTTTTAAATAGAATATATATATTTTTTTAGTATGTGCATCCAGTTCTTTAGATTCAAGTATGAGAATATGGGATTTAGAAAAAGGTGAAAAAATTGCTAATGTTGATGTTGGTCCTGTGGATTTGTGGACTGTCGCATTTAGTCCAGATGACAAATATATTATTTCCGGAGCGCATGCTGGAAAAATTACTTCTTATAATGTAGAAACTGCTAAAGCTGAACAAACATTTGAAACTAGAGGAAAATTTACCCTAAGCATTGCATACGTGAGTATTTGAATGAAAACCCTCCTCTTAGATATAAAACTAATAACTCTAAGATATATTTAAGTTCAGTTTAAACTGTTAGTGTTCATACACTTAGAATGAAACACATTCTAAAGTACGCTTTCTATAGCTATATATAACAATACAGTGAACACGTAAAGGTTGGAACAAATTCGTTTATTGTTTTATTTAACTAATGAAGAAATAATGCTTGAACGCGTCGATTTTTTTTTCAGTTTCGCACTTTTTGGTGTATGCATATTATTTTCTTTCTGATGCCATTAGTTATCCATGTTTTATTCTTGTATGACATATTTGTAATCTTTGGATAGAGATTTTATCTTTTATCTAGTTGATTGAATTTCATGTAGCTTGCTGTCGATAATATTCTAATAATTTTGTCAGAAATTTCGTACTCTACCTCTCAAGCAGGTTTTTAGATCTCTACTTTTTTGTAATTTTTCATACTGAAGATCAAAACTCTCTTTGCTACACAATCGGAAATTATATTGCCTATGAAACCTACATAAAATGGTGCCCAAACCATATTAACTCCCTGAGATTATAGTAAATTAAGAGTACCTTGTATTTCTTGGTTCAAATGGTGTTGGGAGTAAACTTTTAAACTTCTGTAAATACCTTTATTTCTTGAATCAAAGAGTGTTAGGAGTAAACTTCTGCGCTATATTTTGAACGCCTCGAATATTGCAACAGCTCTCACTTATGAACACTACATGTTGGTGGGATCAGAATAGACGTCACAAACGGAGGTATTCTACGTTAACATCACTTTTTGTTCTATTGGTACAGAGAATCTTTTTGAAATTATTAATATGTATGAGGATAATAAAAACCATGTGTGCTGTTGCATCATAGGCATAAATTGGAATGGTAATTCCAGATATTTTTTTTCCAAAGGAGGAGTTTGTAAAAGTTAAAGGTAATTCATATAGGATAAAAAAGAAGTAAAGAGATGCGTAATTAATAATATTTTAGGATTAGCTAAATTTTGTCCTATGCTTCTGTTAGACATAAGAAATTGGTAAGGTTTTGAGAATTAGCAGCCACGGTGGCGGAATAAGAAAAAATTGTGGTCGACTTAATCAAAGTGGAGGTTCTTTTGTTTCACATTACAAACTTTCCACTGGACTCAATATAAAAGCTACAAAGCCTAATCTTAGACCTAGGGGTGTAAACTGGTTTAAAGCCATTCAATACCGCCCTTTAACAGACACGTAGACTAAGCTACCATAATTAGTCATCAATCGCGCCAGAGCTATGTTCATCTTTAGTAGCAAATTTTCTTTAGCACCCCATTGATGATAGGAAACGCCCTTATAATATTAATTGTCTTTAAACAGTTGGCTCAAACTAGTTGAATTTGTTCTCTCCAAGTAAACCTTTTGTCACAATTGTTATATCCGTACCATTAATTATTGCAAAATAATTTTAATATATACCCTTAATAAAGCAATATCAAAATCAACATATTTTAATATCTTTTTGTAACTTACATATGTACAAGTATTCTTCTTCAGAAATCCTCATGAATTTCTTTGGAATTAATTTTTTTTTTTTAATAAAAAATACAGTTTTTTATTACCTATTCCAAAAAGGGCAATCTGAAACAAAATGCGTTGCTTTTTCATTTCAATTTCAAAATCAATTCAAATTTTACATTAGAATATTTTTCTTCATTGCCAAACTTTATTTTACTTTAACTCAAAATACAATAATTTATATTTTTGCTGATTCTCCACTTTCATGGATTTTCCAAGTTTGGCTTATTGAAAAAGCATAAAAAAATGTAATAATCGATTGTTTGTAAACAAAATCTAATAACATCTGTATAAGCTCAAAAATCAGGAAAGATAATTTGTTCAAAAAAGTCCAGAGAACTCTATTTACAGGAACAGTGTAGTGTTATTTAGTATACTTTTTAAGTACATTTTAAACGAGTTCATACTCATAGAATATTTGTAGTCTACAGCTACTAGATCATTGGTCAATTTGCTGATATTCCTAGTATGGGTTGTTAAGTCCCTAACTCTCTTAATAAGCATTTAACAACCCATAATTATAAGAACTTTTTTACCATTTTTGCCATATCAGTGGCACCCTGTATATTATACATATAATTCTATCTTTGTTGATAATTTCAAAATAGCTTAGTGAAAATTATCTGTTCTTATGGAAGTTGGAAAATTTTGTAAATGGTTTTAATGATTGTTTCTAACCTGGCTTTGTAGAATTTATGTATCTATTATAAATGTAAAAGATAAACTAATGGCACAATTGTAATAAGAATATTTAAAAAAATTTGGAATATCGTGGAATTTGAAGATAAGTATATTTTATATTTCTAAAGGATAGATTCCACAAAGTAAGGGTAGAAACAGTTATTAAAATTAAAGAATCTTAGAGAGGAGAATTAACCCATTTTTGTTAATGGTTTAAAAAATTAGTATCTCGCTCTTCTTTAGTTTTTCTTCTATCCACACTTTTTCATTTTCCCATTTTCATTTAAGAAGTTTCTTGCTAAGTTATTATGGTAAAGTAGCAATTGAAGTTAAATATTTTTGATAATTCCAATTTTGTTAAAAGTGATATTTCAAAGTCTATTGTTTATAATTAAACTAAAGAGTCTTTTATTTATCGGAGAGTGTAAGAGTAAATTGAAATAAAAATTGGGAGACAATTTTCTATTTTTTGTTTTTTTGTGTTAATTATAAAAAATTGGCAATTTATTAGGATTACATCAATTCTTAGACAATATATAAACTGGACAGAGTGTGACGTCACTCTTGCATCGCTATTGACTACACTACACAGAACCGAAGGAACGCATCGTTGCCTTTGAAGTAGCAGTAACCAGTTTCTCAGTGACAGTTGACATTTTTGTCTCTATTTACACTGAGAAAATAATTCCAAATATGTACACAAAGAAGATTGAAATATCAACAACAAAAAATGTTTTAATTATCCACATTTTTTCACTAAAATGCATTGATTAAAATATCTTACCAACTGAACTTCTTTGAACATTCACTGGTAGAAGCACAAATATTATCAAGTATGTAATTTGAATGAAATTGTGACATTACTTTATTACCGGTTCTAACATGACGGCTGCAGTTATGCGCTGTAAATTGAGAACCACCTAAAATCTGCTAGCCTTCGTTTCTGTAGTAGTTGTTATTCTGTGGTGAGAAGATACTAGAGGGATCTTATAAAATATATGATCTAAAAGAGAGATGGGAACAGAAGGGGAAACGAAGCACACAGATGTATACACTTTATAAAACAGCGGTGAGCACAATATTAACAGTACTAATAATTATTTCCCCTTCTATTGCCCTTTCTCTCCTTATATTCATGAACATTCTCTCTCGCATACACTCGGTTCAGAGATGATATATTGCTTACTTATTTTACCTACCTGGCACCAAGCTGTAAACTATTCATAATATACAATAAGTCATTTTTTAAGTGATTACATTTATTGATTTATTTATTTAATAGAGCCCAGATGGAAAGTACATTGCCAGTGGCGCTATCGATGGAATTATTAATATTTTTGATGTAGCAACAAATAAATTATGTAATACTTTGGAAGGTCACGCTATGCCCATTCGCTCACTTTGTTTTTCTCCTGATTCTCAGTTACTGTTGAGTGCATCTGATGATGGACATATGAAACTATATGATGTGTAAGTTTTTAATTTTATATTTGGTATGACAAAAGGAATTTAAATAAACAACTTTATTAACTTAATTATTTTGAAAAATGTTTTCTTTATATTTTCAGATTTTTATTCGTCATCATTTTAATGTTCAGGTTCGACTGTGTTCCTTTCATTAATTTGCCTTTATTATTCTAGTATTTCTTTAAAAGAATTACTTCTATCTCTTCATGATGTCTGTTTCTTGTTCTTTGTTTTTGATGTGTGACTCTTTCAGCCAGTTTCGTTTCTGAAAGATTTTAGAACTTCAGTAAATAGTTTCTGATTATCTAAAATGTCCTTTTCCATTTTACTCTATCAAATTTTTCTTTTGCTGCTTCTTTCAAATTTGTCCATTTTGCATTGTTCTAAGTTATTGTTTATTCCATTCTTTTATTTTTTTGGTCTAGCTTCCTCTTTGTTTTTTCAGATTATTTGTCTTGCAATTTCCTCATATTTTAATTGCAACTTTGTTATTGTGTCTTAAAAATGTTTCATCCCTGTTATATTATATAATAAAGTTGTTCTATAACTTTTTGTATGAATTAATAGCTATGTTTTTACAAAAGTTTTTATATTCGTAAAGAAATGTAATTTTATTTATTTCGTTTCTGTTATATTTTCTGTTTTTGTGGCAGTATTACTATTCTATTGTTATATTTTTTAGTTCGACTACACGGATTCTTTCTGAAACGGTCTTCCATGTTAAAATTCCATTATTAACGCTATTTTTTTATCGTGTATGCTTCTGATATTCCATACGCCTAACTTCCATATTTAATATTACTGTTCATTTTCGTTGCCTGGCCTATTTATTCTTTTTCTTTATCAAGGTTTTTCCTATTTTACTTATTTTTCGAAAAAAATGTCTGTTATTTTCGTAATTAACAACATTGCTACTCTTGATAACATTATTGCTAGAAATGGATTATTTACGGTTTCTCTAAAACCTTTTGACCACCAGATATATTCTATCGCCCCTCTGTCATAATTAGAAATTTAATGTATGAAACAATACAACATAGATTAGCGGTATTTTGAATAACTAATAACAAATTATTTTTAGCCAACAAAGGAGTTTGGTTGGAACTTTATCGGGTCATGCTTCTTGGGTTCTCAGTGTGGCTTTTTCCCCAGATGGCCAAAAATTTGTATCAGGAAGCTCGGATAAAACTGTGAAAGTTTGGGATGTGGCTTCGAGACAATGTGCTCATACTTTTAATGAACATACAGATCAGGTAATTATACCTATATAAATAAAATTTATTGAACTTTTATTATATTTTTAGCAATATTTTCAATATCTGGTTTTACTTTTTCATAATTTGTATACTATTAGGGCATCAGATGATGTTTGCTAGTCTTCTTTAGATTGAACTTTTTTTATGTTGCTTTTTCCAATATTTAAAAAAATCATTTTTTTTTAAGACAAGATTTCTTTTGAGACATTAGTTATTGATATAAAATTCAAACAACGACTAGTTAAAATTTTTTTAAATAATAATTTTTATTGAATACTATTTTATGTTTTCTGTACATTTTAATTCTCTTTTAGGTATGGGGCGTAAAATATAGTCCTGATAGTAATAAAATTATTTCTGTATCAGAAGATAAAAGTATAATTGTTTATAATTGTCCAACTTAGTTTTTAATATAAACTATTTTATAATTCTTGACCTCATTTTTATTTATTTACTAACTAATCCAATATAAATAAATGCTGTCAATAACCGAAAGCATTGAAACTGATGATTGACGTCTAGTTTGAAGGATCATAAGCATATGGATAGTGCAGTAGACCTTTCAAATGTTGAAATAATAAGCATATCAAAGGTTACCTCTTTGCTACTTTTGGCTGCGCACGAGGGGTCTAGTGCCCCTAGGGTGGCTCCTGGCTACAGAATAGGGTGAAAGAAAATGAGTCTAGAGAATGAAAAAATATATTAGATAATCTCTTTTTTTTTTATGTTATTTCAATATCTCATTGTGTCTGATAGTAATCATTTTTAGAATATGATCTATAACTAAGTTACCTGTACCTTCCGTCATTACGTATATTAATTGTTTTTAATAGAGATTGCAAATTTAGTATAATGTGCGATAAAGTCCTTTATTTTCTATATGCTTAAAGGTATCAAAACAAAATATTGACAGATTGTCGCCATCCTTAAAGTCCACTTTTAAAATTAGTTTTATTTGTGCAGGATGTACCATAACGCCGTAAGTTACGTGTTTTTATACATAGTGGCTAACTGTCCCCGGGAGGTAAGATACAGAAAACCTGTGAATTCCGTCGCATGACCGACTTATTATCATTACAACAAATTGTCCTTCGATAGAAATATTATTATATTATATTAATATTATTATTAAGTATTACACTGAAATGTCGTCGAACATAACCTTTGTTGTAAATACAGTTTGTAGTTGTTTGAAGTTTGTGTTTATGATTGTTTATGAACAATGGAAAAATATATATGACTTGGAGAAGTTTTCGAATCCTGTGAAAAATGTGTTGAGGTGTAAAAAGATATTTTTATAAGGAATACGTATCATTTTATAAACTAGAAGCTAGGGCTTGGTAGCGAGTAAGAAAACCCAACCATACATAGACTCTATATTAAAATATGAGATTTATGTTATATAAATATTATTAAGTACGAGTAAGGATTATACATAGATACATTATGAAGCTGCGAAAATTTTTAAAATATTTTCGACCGATCGCAGATACTATGCATGAAAATTCACCAAAAGGAGGAAAATGAATTGTCAACCGTTCCACTATACTTACTCGATACTGTATTTTTTAGGGCGCACAGTCAGCTACTTCGTTAAAAAGTTCTTCATAAAAATCATAATTTATAGATAGCATAAGTCAAAACTCGGAATCAACATTTTCTCCTTTTATTTAAATGGAACACCTTGTATTTTTTATGTAATTTAAATAGACATTTAATAGCTCTTTCATATTCGAAAATATTCCCTATACCGAACTTTAAGCATTTATGAGATATTTCAAATTAAATAACCAAATGATAATGAAACTAGGTCGAGACAATTTTGGCGAAACCGTTCGTTTAGAATCTTGGAAATAGATTTCAAATAATATTTTCTTCTTACAAATTTAAATAGAGGTTCTTATTTATTTTTTTACAATATAATTCTAGAGACATTTAGACATTTTGGATGTTTTCTTTCAAGATGTAGAGGAAATATGTGACTAAGATAATTTCTTGTAGAAATCACATTGTTGTTCTTAAATCTACAGAGTCCAAAATGTCACTAAGTGTAATTTGTAAAAAAAAATCATTTAAATTTTAAGGAACAACATATTTTTTGAAATTCCTCTCCATTACTCTTAAGTGTTGAATTGCGGTTTTCTATAAACTATTAAATTAAATTATTAAAAACTTTTGCTAAAAATAACGATGACTTAGTTTCATCACCATTTTCTTATGTGATTTGAAATATCTTGAAATGCTTATAGTTAGGTATAGGGAATAGTCTACAAAAATGAAAGAGCTACTCAATGACTATCCAAGTTACATAAAACATAAAGGTTGTTTGTTCCATTTAAATAAAATAGACATTATTGGTACCAAGTTTGACTCAGCCTGTATAGAATTTTTTTTTAAATAGACGAAAGTAGAATACATACTCAAATTAGTCGTGGTGAAAAAAATCCCAAATAATTTGTGCCTCCTCAGATACGGGGCGCTATATATATATATATCTCGATTTTGACATAAAAGTGGTCATAACTTTTAAAACATTCAGATTGAACCTAGCAAACTGTATATTGAACTTGAAAACATCAGCTGTATTTATATACTCAATAAAAAAGTATAGTATTCTATTTAAAAAATATATAACTTTTACTTGTTCCGGCGATATGGAACCCACTGTACAATTACAATTAATTTTAAAATATGATTTTTAAGGCTTGCTATAATCTGCCAAAATTTTGTATTGACGCATTTAAAGATATAGAAGATACATGAGTTTATCGCCATAACGAATCACCTTGTATTATATTTCAATTATTTATACATATATACAGTGTCATTTGAAAGCGGATCATCCCAGTAAAATATCGGCATGTCACGCCAGAGAATGTTATATCTTCAGAGGACTTTGTGCTTGTGGTATTTAAAGGCTCAGCCCGTAATGTTAAGACAGTGTTTCCCAAACTCATCTAGAGCGCGACATGTTTGTGTTCTCGACCCCCTATTTGCCCCTACTCATGAGTCAAACCAAAATATAACTATAAAAATAGCACAACTAAATTACAAGCAACTAATTGTTTCACAAATTTTATTTTGCTTTAGTGCTTAAATTTATATTAAATAAATTAAAAATTATTTTCATCAGTTATTTTTACTGCGATCTGTCCCGCTAGTAACTAATAGTTCTTCTGCCAGACTACCATTTACAATAAAAATAAATATTTGGTCCCATTTTTAACATCATATTTATCTGAGCTATGTTTCTCATGTATGACTACCATCAAAACAAAAGTGAGAAAACGTGTATGTTTCAAATACAAAGCCTAGATTTGAAAGACGGGTTTCAAAAAAACAGGACCGTGTGTCTCATTAACATTAAAATAGTTTACTTTCCCCCTAATACCTCACCCCCACCCTCCGGAGGGTTGCGAACCACACTTTGGGAAACACTGATGTAAGAAATTTTATGTATACATACTTGTATTGTAGAGAGAATTACAGAAAATGAAGAAGTTATGGGGATCAAGTTGTTGGACAATTCATATCAACTTTTCAGAGTTAATGAACGAGATATGTGTATTACAGAAAGGTTGGTAGTTCAAAAAATTGTTTTAGATTTTATTTTAAATAGAAAGTTTCTATTCAGTTTATCATATTGTTTTTTCTACTGTCCTTTTATTTGCATGTTCGATTTTATTATAAAAAAATCACTACAAGCAACTTACAAAACGTTATTTTGTATAATATTTTACCTAAGTGTTTTGGGTCAAGAATTCTCTAACAATAATATGGACAATTCGTAATGAAACACCCTTTACATGTAATATAAATATTTTATTTTATTGAATTTCTTTATCATCATTGATTTATAAGAAAATATTCAATTATACAGAAATGATCTTGCAAGTGATATTTCAAGCTGTTTTCCAATATTAATAGATTTGTACGGGGGATTGTGGAAATTTTATTGACTAGAGTTTTCGATCAAATTAATTTTGAAGACCAGCTAGATATATATTCAATGATAATCACAGACGAGAATTTTGTTTCTCTTCTATCAGATTCATTTGTAAATGAACATTATAAATGAATAAATTTTAATAAATGTTTTATTTTATATTAATGTATTAAATAATTAATTGTCTAAATTTTATCATTTGTATTTTCTTTTTTAAAAATTTAAAAAATATATTAAGTAACGTCTTATTCTACAATAAATTAACTTGACATCTGTTAATTGTCACATAAGACCTTATTTAAATTCATTCAATTAATTTGTAAGTATATCTCCCTATATTGTTTAATTATTTTATATAAATGTTGATTTTCTTTATTTCCGCATTAGGACCTAACGATGGTTTTTTAACCGAAACTAGTAGCCACTTTTATAGTAATATGCTTATCAAAAACTGGCCTTTTTGTTTATTATTTATTTACTATATTTTTTGTTCTTTAGTATATTTGATGTCTAGGAAGGAGTTAAGCTATGTACAGACGTAGACACTTTAATGTCTAGAGTAGCTCTCTAAATCGGGTGTCTTCGTATGAACAGTACATAGAACACTGTCACTAGCCTAGACACTCGTGTCGGGACTCTGCTCTAAGAAACTCCTATACTTTCCGTCTTAACTTATTATTTGAACGTGTATAGACTTGATCTCCGGTGTACCGGTAAACTGGAAATTTATGTCTAGATTAAATGTTTACTGGTGTTTTGTTGTTATTTTCGTTTATTTTAAATTTTATACAAAAATGGCCAATTGGTCCAAACAACAAATTAAAGAGTTGATAGAAATGCTTCAAACAAGCCAGAATAAAGAAAAATTCTGCATTAACAAATAAGGCAGAACATTTTGAGGTAACTACTGCGGAAATTACAAGGAAGTTACACAATTTTAGAACTCAAATGAATAATGAACTACGGCCAGAGTTAATCTGATGATTATTGCTTCCGGAGGACCACGTCATTTTATGAGATATTTCTCAACGTTTCATCGTTAGCCAGGGGCGAAACACACCTATGGGTGGGAGGGATGTGCACGGTAACTCTTGTACTGAACGTAATCAGAGGCGAAACACATCTTACCTCCTGCCAAAAATGTCAATGTTATAGCCACCTTTTCTCCAACTGAAATTGCACAACTCATCACTGTATTCTATTTTTCTATTTTAGGTTTGATTTTCTCGACGAGGAATTGATAATTGGCAGCCTAAAACCGTAGAAAATTTTTAAAATATTGTGAATCTTCATCTCTGAGCTCTGTTAATAACTTAGAAAATGCTCCTTGTGTATCTCTTTTTGCTATCCAGTCTTTGACCCAACATTTTCTCGTTCGCTTCTTTCTTCGTTTTTTAAAAACATAATTTGTAAACAGAGTGGCTAATATCTTTCGTGATCCCGACATGATGTGATATTGTGTCTACTCAGTAAATATATGGTAGCATGGTAGAGAGGTGTCGACATTACAAGTATATTCGTTCTAGTAAAGTGATCTAGATGGAAATAATTTGCTAATATTTGAAAGGTGACAATGTAAAATAAAACAAGTAATACATATCTAACATTTATTTAAATAACTAGGAAATTTAATAAAATCAAAGGTAAAATTAACCAGAAAAATATTGCTAAATGTTAGACATGACTGGTTCGGTGCAATAAATCTGTAAAATTACAGGGGAAAGAACCAGAGAGAAAATCCCTGATATTTCAGACAAAACAGAATTGAAAGATTATGAAACAAACACAAATATATAAAATTTAAATAAATCAAATAAATCAGGTAAACCAATTAAATAAATAACGAATACATTAGATACTGTAAATCACATAAATAAACATAAAATCAAATGAAACTAATAAAATAGATAGCAAGGATCTACTAAAAAAAGTGATCATAGCCAAATGTTTCCCCTAAATTAGGTTACGAGTATCAATTTATCTACAGACGATAAACGACTTGACTACCTGCCGAAAGTTGAGGTTCTACTTTTATTCCAGAGGGGAAATATGGTAGGATAATGAACACGTAACTCCTATGTTACCCCTATATAGCTATCGAAATATTCATTTTCAAAACAAAAAATGAAAAATATTAGTAACATTCAACAAGGCCCTTGTCCACAAGAGTCAATTAATTAATATAAATTAGGTGAATCTTTAACAATCCTGTCTTTTTTTCTCGGTCCATATATTTGTGTAAATCGAATAAATTATGTCATATGATATATTTATTGAAAAAGAGAACTTAAAACATGAAGCAATAAGGGTAGACAAATAAGATCATCAATTAATATGTTTAGATAAATAACATCGATAAAAATAATATGGTACAGATACAAAAAAATAATACGATCTTGCGCTACACTTTTGTTTAAAAAAGCCACATTGCTTTCTTAACGTTTGGCACTAATATCCTTGATATGCAATCTTCTCTAGTTTTCAAGACTTTGTTTATGTTATCTAACTCAAAGAGGCTTGAGAATTTTAAAACGAGATAATACCGTGTCGGATATGTGCCCTTTCAATTGTTAACATCAAATTAAAAAAATGTAATATGGCAAGACTTTGAGTCATGTTAATTCTATATTTACAAGCCTCATAGGAGTTAATGAATTCCCATATTACTTACAACTCCTTATTTTACAAAAATTAATTTGAAGGAGATGAAGAAATTAAATTAACTTTATACCTAAAATGTTATTAAACTTTCAAGTTTATTCTAATAATAGTGAAAATAGAGTTATTCCGGAGACAAGACAAATATATACTTAAAAAAATTATAGCCAATAATTCCTCCACACAAACTATACAATTTTGGAAATCGCTAAAAATAATATATCTTTAATTAATAATATTGAAAACGAATAATATTTACCCTGTACAATGTACATTTTTTTATTTTTAACATTCGGCAAAAATGTTTTTTTCTATCATAATAGTGTCGATTCTATAAGCAACTTGTTAATTTTTAGGGGTAGTTAAATTTTTAACCCCCGATAAAACTTATTCCATATTCTGTAAGCAATAGATATGTTTATTTTAAAGCTTCTTTTAAAACTTAACCATACGTGGTATTCTGTACGTTAAAAACTGGTGATAATTTTTAAAAGTGCCCGATAAATGCATTCCTTAAAATGACATTTTTATTTTTTATGGCTTAGGAGTTAGGTAGTCTTAAAAAAAATCATCTAGTGTGGCATATGAAAGAATGGCTTATTTGAATGGTTTTTTTCACCCTTTGCTTTTTGAACGACTCATGGATAGACAAAGGATATAAAGCATAAAAGGTACTTTCTTATTTTTGTTTATGTTTATTTTAGTAGTTAGATAATAGAGTCAATCAAAGATTATTAAGGGATTCAGGTAATCCTTTTGAAAATTTCTTAAATTGTTTAGACTCAATAAACTTTTACCTCTACAACTTATTAGAAGGCTATCACTACGCATGGATGAATGAGTAAGAACTAGTCAAGAGCTTATCTTTTTTTTATACATGCTAATTTTGTCACTGCATTGGCTACATTATGCCAGAGCACTTAAACAGTGTTCACGTGTTTTTGCCACATTTTCTAATGATGCTGTTTTTCGTTTTCTAATCCTTTGAGGTGAACAATACAAATAAGTTGTATCAATGGCTTTCTCATATTCACAATGAAATTGCTTTCTTATCTAAATATTGGGAAGGAAAGTCTTACATTCTTCTCTTGCTGAACATACTTTTAATAAATTCCTAACAAAAAAAAAATAATTACATCCACAAAATTTAAAAGTACTTCAATTTTTAGTTTATACATTTTATGGTTGTTAGTGCTATTATGTCAAATTTTGTGGATATGACTTCTTATTCATATATATGAACGAAATAATAATAGTAAAATACTCCCAAACATAAAGTAATATAAAATAAACTTAATACATTGGAATTATATGAAACATGTTCTTCTCCAGCTACAGTAGTCACTTAAAAAATATATGCCTTAGTTAACCAGTTAAAAAAAATTAAATTTACAACATTTTCAGCATCTATATTCTCGCTTTCTAAACCAGTCTCCTGCATTTCTGTTATTCCGGTTATGGCTACTTTTGAAACTAAAGCCAACAGTCTTTCCTCTAAAGGGCTGAAATCCTTTAGTGTTTTAGGTCCACCCCCTATACCTGTTGCCTCTATATGGATTAGGTGAGCCTTTCATCTAATATTAGTTTTAAAATCATTAAAAACCTAGAGGAAAAAAATATTTCAATATATTTTGTCAATTACCAAAATTCAGTACACTTATATAAAAGACAAGTTATTATTACAAACACAAAATGTAGTTACTTAAGTTTCTGTTAGTAAATTATTTTATTTAACAAAATGTGCATATTAGAAGAACATATAAGTCCTACTAACTTCTTTCCATTGAGCGACCGTTTTGTAGAACCATTTACATTATTTGAATAGTTAGTTAGTTCTAACCATTTACTTTTAACTACTGCTATCTCTGAAGGCACGAGTTTGGAATTCAGTAATATTTTATTTTCAATATAGTGACCATAAAACGTTTTTGAGTTTTAGTCATAGGCGATCCAGGAACTTCTTTACTCTCCATTATTTATAAATATCAGAATAAGAATGTATATGTTACCGTAAATAGCACGAAACTATTTATTCTATTCTATTCTATCCACAGATAAATATAAAGATTCTATCTTTACGAATATCATATTCCATATCGATAGCGATATCTAACCGCTTATCTGCTCACTTCTTCGCGGTTTCTGGCCGCGACGGCCTAATAACCGCGCGGCTAAAAACCGGTTCGTGCGCCCAATCTCTAAGGGTTTCATCCCATTGATAGATCGGGTTTTGTGTTTGTGTATTAAGGGGCGGTCACATGACGCTGGCTAGCAGCGACAGCAACCAGCATACGGGAGGGTTCACAAGTGTTGTGCAAACAGCAGCGGCTGGTCTGGCAGCTGCGATGTTTTTGAATCAGTTTTATATATTTTGGTCACTGTTTTTGCAAGACAACTTGTTATTACAAAATGTCTTTACATAGGAAAGAACTGTTAAGGAAATTGTTAAGAAGGCAATTGGCTGTAGTAGGTGAGGATATATTATTGAATTTAAATGTAAAAAAAAACGCAAATGGGTTCGAGGTTGGATCGAAAAAAGAAACATACTTGGAGCTTCATCGAGGCTAATGAATGAGTTAAGGGCCGAGGATTCTTTCTTCAACATATTAAGAATGTCCGTAAAAAATTTTGAAGAGCTCCTACAATTAGTTTCGCCTTTAATAAGCAAACAGGATACCAACATGAGGCAAGCTATTCCAAGCAGAACAAAACCAGAAATAACTTTGAGATACCTAGCTACTGGAGACAGTTTAAAATCCCCGATATACTTATTCCGAGTGCGCCACACAACACAATTTCCTGTTTTTTACCCACAATATTAAGGGCAATTTACCAAGTGCTACAAGAATATATAAAGGTAAGAGACTTTTATTTGAAATATTTATTATTGCATTACTAAACATTTAAAATACAAAAGATAGAAATTATTAATTAATTATAAAAAATTATTTATTAAAAACTCCCTTTTATGCCGCTAAAGGCCTGTTGGATCAAATCGATGTTATGTTGGGTCGAAAAATGGTTAGTTTCTTGCGATGGCGACATTTGGTGGTAATTATTAAGTAGTAATTAAAAAACCAATGGTTATGTGCCATTTAATGATGATATAGGTGTCGACGTGTCCCTATAATTTTGTATGTCTTGAGAACTATCGCTGAAGTAAATTCGGGGTCGAGGAGTTTCAATTTCACTTAGACAAGCTAATGTTTCTGAAGTTATAAGTTCTTGTATTTTTTGTTGTACAATTTGAAAACTCCTTAGTGGTAACTCCTGTACTTGTGCAACAATATGTGTCCCAAATTTATCATATTGATCTTGCGGTACATCCATGGTCAGTTCTGCTACTTCATGTAATTTATTTACAGTAGATTCCAACCTGGTTGGAACACCTTTACCTTTTCCTGTCCTAGATAATTTTGATAGTTGTGAATTTGGCGGGCCATTTTCTTCGGAGATCTTTTTTTAGCCTGAACTGCTTTCGGTTGAGTATAAGAAGATTAGGACGTTGATGACGAATCAATATCTTCAATACTTTGGTGGACATGTGGTTCATCAAGGACGTCGTTATCACAATCTTCCGTAGCACAACTCTCCCTTGCGCTATCCTGTAACAGATAAAAATGTTTTCAATAAATAGTAATACATATAAAAAATTTCAGGTTCCAAAGACCACCAAAGAATGGACAAAAATACAAAAGAGCTTTGAAGTGGAATGGAATTTTCCAAATTGTTGTGACTCGCTAGACGGAAAACACGTTGCCACTCAACGTCCACCCAACAGTACATCCTTATTCTTTCATTACAAAGGGACATACAGTATTGTATTGTTCGCTATGGTCGATGCCAGATTATTGCTTCAGGTATATTGATGTGGGCACTGACAGGCGTTCAGGTGACAGTATTATATTCAACGATTCAAAGTTGAAGATAGCAATGGAAAAAAATACTTTGCAATTTCCTGATGGTGGAGTGTTTCTGGGAGGATGATGCCTTCCCACTGAGTACTTATATTTTGAAACCGTATCAAGTGCAAAAAAAATGGTCCTCTAAACAATGAATTTTCAACTATAGATTGCCAAGAGCGAGGCGAGTGATTGAAAACGCATTCGGCATATTAGCCTCTCGATTCCGTATTTTTAGTAGGGCAATACCCCTCAATGTGGACACCACAGAGAGCTTAGTGAAAGCAGCATGTGCACTTCACAATTGGTTGAGGATTACTTCCGGCCGAGCATATTTGCCACCCGGATCACTTAATGAAGAAGATGAATGCACAGGTCATATTATCCCTGGAGAATGGCGAAAAGTATCAAGTAAGATGCGTCGGTCGCTCGCATGTATCGCTCAAATAACTATAAAGCTGCAGGGGAACGTGTACGCATGTGGTATGCGGATCAGTTTATTTTATGACTCATTGGTCTGTTCCATGGCAAGGTATTTATGCAAATATTTCCGAATCAGTAAATGATAATGAATCGGAAAGCGATGATGCCGGATCGGTAAATGATGATGAATTGTAAAGGGATGATTTTTAAAATACATACTGCAAATTAGTTTACTATATTTAACAATATGTAATAACATTCAAATTAATAAAAAAATCATATTTCAAGTTTATGTTGTTATTTTTATTAGTCCTACCTACTGCAAAAAGTACCTGCCTATAACAACTGAGCCACAAAAATATAGAAGTAAAGGTATGTATAGAAACAAAATAATGTGATGCTTATTCAAATTAATGTATTTCCTTTATAAGTTAATTGAATGTATACATTAACTTAACATATTTGAACTTGATTCTCTTCCACTAAAAATGCTGTGCAGAAAGGCATCTGCCGTACGAAACCAAGCAAGTTTTGGTTTATAGACATCGCTTGATCCTGCACCACTCTTGCTTGATTTTAATTTTGTTCACTTCGTTCCTATATGTGTCTCTTAAACTTTTGATTTTACTTTTTAATTGTGATAAAGTTACTTTAATCCCTTCTGCTAGTAACTCCTTAACAATACTTTCAAGTGCTGAATTTTTTATATCCCTTTTTAAATAAGACGGTGAAGTTGCATTCCACAAACAATCATATTTGTGATATATTTCAAAGAAAATTATTATTTGATTTGAATTCCACTTATTATTATCTTTACTTTTTGGTTCCATTTTATTTTAATTACACTACTATTAGTAAAGTAATATTGAAAAATTCAAATTAATAAAACCAGCGTCGTGTGACCGTCCCTTTACGGATAGCGCGGTTAACCTACTATTTACCGCTCCGGTATAGAGTCAAGGAGATTGTGCCCGATCAAATTCATGAAAGAATTTTCTTAATAGCCAAGATAGAAAAACATAAAAGCCTTCAGTCACGAAGTCTGTAAGTAAAAAAACATATATGTAAATTAATTATAATTACATTGTGTATAATTTTTAAATTTAAATACCTAATTGAAGATTTTAATGAGTGGAAGGCCATTAAAAAAGAAGATGAAAATTTTAAATGTGACTGGTGACAGGACAGTTTTTAATGTACGTTATACTTTTACCCTTTTAACTTTTTTATTAGAGGTTTTATGCCATGACTCAAAAATACAAAAGTTGATTCTATTCATTTACTAGTTTTTTTTTGGTTTGACATAAAATAACTTTTAAAGCTAACATAATTTTATCTAAAAAGTTAAAAATGAGTGACTATCATGGAAAATGTGAGGACAATATAGAAAATTCCGCAAGTAATTTATTTGAAAGTGGAGAGGTATCTTCAAAACATTCAGATTTAGAAGAAGATATATCAGATTCAGAAGAATATGAACCCAACATTGAAAACGGTAATTTAATTTCAGATGGTGAAGATATTCCTCAATCATTTTTAAAAAAAAATAATGCCAACAAAGATGTAAATTTTATAACATCCCAATTAGAGCAGTCAAGAATATCTGAAGGTTCATTTGAAAAGACTCCAAAGGAAAAATTAATTCTTTCATCACAGGAATATACATCTGATTCTCTTTCTAAAAATCAAATTGGCTTACTTACAGACAGCGAAGATGAAGAAATAATACAGACACGTTCAAAGAGAAATGTAAATGTCATCTGTATTTCCTCTGATGAAGAGGTTGAAGCGAACCAATCCATCCAAAATTTATATATTTCGTCTAAATTGGAGGACTCTAGAAAACCTGCTATTAGTTCCTCTAAAGATTTTTTTTGTGAAGATACACAATGTACGTATAGTAAAAAAGAAAAATCAAGAATATCTCAAGATTTCAACTTTAGTGAAATAATTGACTCCCAACATAGTACTCCTAAAAATTCGCTTTCGGGTAAAAGACTATTAAATAAAACAAGTGATACACCAAAAATTTTTAAACAAATAAAAGAATCTGATACTCCCAGAAAAATTACCCAGATTATTTTATCTAGTTCGGAGGAATCCAATGACGAAAATGATCTAATAGATGCCAGTGATGGGGAGTCCGATCAAATAAAAAATAAACCCATTCAAATGAAACAACCTACACTCAAGGAATTTCAGAAAAGAAAAAACACTAAGGATAAAAATCAATTTATAGAGGTAATTTATTTGTATTCAAAACACCGGCGTGAAATTATCCATAGATTTTCATCCATAACTAGCGCATACATTATTTAAAAAAAAATTCTGTGTTTATTCAATCAAAAAGTGATTGTTCATAATTCAAACAATCTCTACAAAGCTTTTTTTACCGTTTTGTTGAAGTAAAACAGCTTTTTTTATCATTTTTTAAAAACATACTTGTATAAGCATATAGTCAATGAGAAAGTAATTGTTCATGGAAATCAACAATTGAGTCGGCTACACAATTTTTATAACATATTTTTATTTACTGATATTGTTAGATGCCTCTCACAAGATTTCATGAATTTTGAAGATGTAGCAAGACTCTTTTTATGACATTTTCTAAACATGTGCTGGTATATGCATATACCTCCATATGGAAGTAATTGTTTATGGAAATCTACAATTGAGCCGGTTACAAAAATTTTATAACGGATTTTTATTTAGTGATGTCCTCTAGTATTTCTTACAAAATTTCATGAATTTTGAAGATGTAGCCAGACACTTTTAATGACATTTTCTAGACGGAATAATTGATTTGTCTAATTTTTTGTTAAAATTATATAGCGTTGGCCAGCATTCGATTTGTGCTCTCAAAAATTAGAAATTCCAGAACCGGTTTTAGAAAATTAATTGGGACGATTCATATAAAAAATTCCAGTGTATACGGTTTTTTGAACTCTAATAAATTATATTCCAAGTGCATAAATACACAATAAAAACTGAGAATGCGACATTTTTGTTACATTTTTATTGAATCGGAATAAATAAACATTTTATTTAAAACTACTTGTAAAAATGCAGGGTTGTCTCTGATATGATAAAATACCTACTGCTGGATTAATTTAAAACAAACATTTTTAGTTGTAGATATTTAGGATATATATATATATATATATATATATATATAATTTATTTCTCGAAAGCTTTTACTAGTCAGTCTAGTCATTCCATCTACATAGATCAGCGGTCGGGGAACCGGGGTAAATTACCCCAAATGGGGTAAAAATGAAATTTTTGGGGGTAAAAATGAAACTTTTGTGAGTAAAAAGTATATATTTTTAATTTGCTATTTTATAAACCTGTTAGTATTTTTTTTAAGAATAAAGCTTTAAAATTATATAATATATATTTTATTCATTTTGTAGCTATTAGATTTAAAAAAAATATCAGGGCTATCATTTTCGTCAGAGAAGCGAATTTTTTTTCCGAAAAAAATCATTTAAATAAAAAAATATTTTTTATGGGGGCTATATATAAAATTTAAACTAGTTTTTTCGTCTAATAATACAAGAAAAATATCATATGAATTACAAAATAACAAGAAATTATCATTTACTTATATTTTCTGTGGGGGCGAATTTTTTTTTCCTCAACTGTATATTACTTATATTACTATTATTACCGTTTTGTATTACTAGGTATTACATTGATAAATTGAATAAATGATGTTTAAATGAAATTTTTAGTTATTGTTTTCTTTTCAAAATTGTCATGGGGGCTATAATATGAAAGATGCTAAAAAGAGGCGATTTCGTTTCTTTTTGCTCTTCGCCATGGGGTAATATCAACTTACACAAAAATATTTTGGGGTAATGATTAAAAAAGTTCCCCGACCGCTGACATAGATGATAGACTGACTTTCGGTAAGAGAAATGTCATTGTCAGAGTCACCTAGATTTTAAATTATTTCGTTTATTTTTGTGTATTACAGTAGAAAATACATTATTCTGTTGGGTATTACTTATTTATTACTGATTTAAGTTCATTGCTAAAATATTTCAAATCAACAAATAAACATTTGAGGTGTGTTGACTTGTTAAATAAGATAAAAGTTGACGTGTTTCATAACTAAAATTTGCAAAATTGTACATCTAATGTCAAATGTAAATACCTGAATATTATTATTTTCGAAAGCAGAGATTTTCATAAAGAATAACTTTTTTTCGTAAAACTTACAATAAAAAAGTTTCCCATATGTTGCCAACTTTTTCAGACACATTGTGTATATATATTCAAAATTATATATATATATATATATTATGTATAAAAAGTATAAGATAAGTATTTATTGCTATAAAAACACCGTTACTTACATTTTTTCTACTATCCAAAACTGTATAATATATTATTTTTAATATTTATTTTTTTTAACAGAGAACGCTCTGTATTTCTTTTATTTTAAAATTATTTTTGTTCCTTATTGTTCGTTACAAATCATTATTTATTGTCTTAAAATTGAAACGTAATAAACACATTTCTAAGACACCTAAATTTATCCTTAATTAACTCGAGTAGCTTGATTATTCACCAAATCCAAAAAAATGTATATTGGAAAAATATCTAATACGGTGCTGGATATTAGACAAAATGACAGTAATGATGTTTGTATAACAATTAACACTTGTACTTATTTTATTATTAACGAATCCATCTAAATTTTTATGTCCAATTTTAAAGTTAAACCATTGGACGCTGTTATATGCATGTATTTACTATACACAAATGCTTTTCAACAATTGGCAGTGGGACGATAATTTTGATGCTTTACTGTATAGAAAACATACATAAAACTTCATTATCAATCATTCCGAAAATCCTTCCCAATTACGTTTGTATTGTGCTTGCCCAACTTCCGACTTGTTTTATTCTATTTGTTCCAAAACTACGTGCTTTACTTGTGCACCAGTGTCTACAGCTACATATATAGTGAAAAAGGTTAATACATAGTAACTTTCTAATGTTAATTACGATTGAAAAATCTCTCAATGTCGAAAGCATTAATATATCAAATTATTCGTAAATATGTATTATAAATAATCAAACCCAATAAATATGAAACAAAACTCCTTTTCATTCTCCACACCCATCGAGTTGCAACACCATGACGTTTGTCATGAGACTACGTCAGTTTGATGTTCCAAGAAGCACCTCATATTTTTTAAAAAACAATAGAAAAAATTAAATTTCAGAAATAAAGAGCTTGTCTTTTTTTACATTTAAAACAAAAGCTGCGTATTTTAAATAAACATTGACATCAACTTATATGCATATACTAGCACGTATTTAGAAAATGTTATAAAACATGTCTTGTTACATCTTCAAAATTCATGAACTTTTGTCAGAGGAATCTGAGAACATCACTAAATAAGAATCTGTTATAAAAATTTTGTAACCGGCTCAATTGTAGTTTTCCATTATCAATTACTTCCAACAAAATTTATTTTACAGAAAATAGCTACATTTCCACAAATTATTCTATATAATTTCCTTCTCCTATTATACATTTTTCCCAACGTTGTGGTAATTTTTCCATTCCATTCTCGTAAAATGTAGTTGGACGTGTATCTAACCAGTTGCGCACGAATGTTTCCACTTGATCATTGACTTCAAATCGCTTGCCTCCAAGTGCTTCTTTGAGAGGTCCAAAAATGTGAAAATCGCATGGCGATAAGTCTGGACCGTAAAGTGGATGATCAAGTGTATTCCAGTTCATTTTCACCAGTTTCTGTTGCGTTCTGTTGCTGTGTGGGGCGTGGCGTTATCGTGGAGGAGCAAAACCTCGTGGATGGGACAACCTCTTCTTTTGCGTCGATACTGAAGCTTAACTTGATCCAAGAGACCACAGTAGTAGGTTGCCGTGATGGTCCGATGTCTGTGAAAGAAACTCACCAGTAGAACACCTCTCCAGTCCCATAAAACCGTAGCCAACACTTTCCCCGCGGACAATCGAGTTTTGGCTTTCACGGGGTTTGCTTCGACTTTTTTTCGCCACTCCATGCTTGCACGCTTTGATTCGGGGGTGTAATTATGCACCCATATCTCGTCACAGGTGACAATTTTATGCAAAAAAGCATCCCCTTCTTCTTCAAAACGAGTTCGAAGCAATTGAGAAATGCGAACTCGTGCGGCTTTTTGATCTTCTTTCAGCAACCTTGGAACCCAACGTGCTGAGATTTTTCTAAAACCCAACTGCTTTCTAATGATTGATGTACACTTTCATAGCTGACACCAAGTTCTTGCGAAATTTGAAGCAGAGTGTAGCGTCGAGCTTGGTCAATAAGCTCACGAACACGTGCAATGTTTTCATTAATCACGCTGGTGCGAGGACGATGGGGATGCGCATGATTCGCAACACGTTTACTCCTTGCTTGATTTCGTTGCACCAAATCTTCACTCTGGACCATGAAAGGGTAGCTTCCACGAACTTAGTATGCAGTCTGCGATAAATTTCAGCTGGTTTGACATTTTCACAGACGAGGAACTTTATAATGATGCATTGCTCAATAGAGACTGTAACGCTCCTCTCACTAATCTTAAGGGGTATTAAATTAAGCACGGGACAAGCCAGCTGATGTGGTTTTCCTACTCTAGGTATCCCAATGCTTAACCACTAAAGGCCCGTTTATATTTGATTGACCCTCGTACTAGCACGTGTTTAGAAAATGTCATAAAAAGTGTCTTGCTACATCTTCAAATTTCATGAAATTTTGTGAGAGGGATCTAAGAACATCACTAAATAAGAATCTGTTTTAAAAATTTTGTAACCGGCTTAATTGTAGAATTCCATAAACAATTACTTCCATATGGACGTATATGCATATACTAGCTAGTGTTTAAAAAATGTCATAAAAAGTGTTTTGGTACATCTTCAAAATTCATAATATTTTGTGAGAGCCATCTAAGAACATCACTAAATAAGAATCTGTTTTAAAAATTTTGTAACCGGCTTAATTGTAGAATTCCATAAACAATTACTTCCATATGGACGTATATGCATATACTAGCTAGTATTTAAAAAATGTCATAAAAAGTATTTTGGTACATCTTCAAAATTCATAATATTTTGTGAGAGCCATTTAAGAACATCACTAAATAAGAATCTCTTATAAAATTTTTGTAACTGGGTCAATTGTTGATTTCCCTTAATAATTTCTTCTGTATGGATGTATATTCATATACTAGCAAGTATTTTGAAAATGTCATAAAATATGTCTTACTACATCTTCAAAATTCATGAAATTTTGTGAGAGGTATCTAAGAACATCACTAAATAAGAATCTGTTATAAAAATTTTGTAACTGGCTCAATTGTAGATTTCCATATACAATTACTTCCATATGGACGTATATGCATATACTAGCACGTGTTTAGAAAATGTCATAAAAAGTGTCTTGCCTCATCTTCAAATTTCATGAAATTTTGTGAGAGGCGTCAAAGAAAAATCACTAAAAAGAATCTCTTATAAAATTTTTGTAACCGTCTCAATTTGTTGATTTCCATAAACAATAACTTTCACATTGACGTATAAAAGTTGTTTTACTTCAACAAAACGGTAAAAAGAACTTACTAGAGATTGTTTGAAATATGAACAATCATTTTTTGATTGGATAAACTCAGGAAAAAATGGGTTTTTTTGAAATGGTGGATGCGCGAGTTATGGATGAAAATCAACGGATACTTTAACGCCCGTATTCAAAACATATTACAGTGTTGCGGAGAGAAGACCACTTTCAAAATATATCTACATGTATTGCAAAATTTCTATAAATCATAAAGATTCGGCGTTTTGGCAATCATTTCTACATATTGATAAAAATTATTTTTAATGAAACTAATTTAATTAATCTTGTATCTTAAATCCAAAATAACTTTATATTTTAAATAGTTTTAAGTGGAATTTTGGAGTACATAATATATGTTGCTCAAAAAACTAAAAGTTTGGAACTGCCGTTTTTTTTTATGATACTTATATTGCACATTTATCGACATATTTAAGCTAAATTTACTAGCTATAGTAACTATTAAAATTCAACTTCAAATAGTTTTAGTAATAGAGGATTATATAGGATTTGGGGTACCCGATATAATTCAAAAGTATATTAACCTTACAAATAATTTTGAAGAATTTACTTAACAATTATTATATCTTTTATAATTTTCAATTTTTCATCTCTTAAAACTGATCATTTCCAATTAAATTTATAGGACAAGAAAATAATTTTTCGTGTGCCGTTTTGAATGTCTTCATCTTTTAATCGCATAAGAATCTAAATCAAATTTAAATTTTTTTATTTTAAATCCATTCTCATACTGTTCTATCACCCTTCAGGTTTTCCAGTCGTTATGACCAACAGCATAGTAGTGTTCAGAAAGTATTTTCACTACCGACTTGAGTAACCATAGATATTCATCCATAACTCGATGCATCCACCATTTCATAAAATTTATTTCCATAAACAATTACTTTCACATTGACTTATATGCATATACTAGTACGTATTTACAAAATGTCATAAAATTTTTGTAACTGACTCAATTCAGAAATAAATAACAATATTGAATTACCTAAACTTAAGCAGACTACTAAAATGATCATTGATTCTATTGTGTCTGTTAATTAAATTTCCAATTTTGTTGACCATTTTTCCAATCTGCATAAACTCAAAAGAGTATTTGCATATTGTATCAGGTTTATCAATAATCTTAAAAATAAAATAAAATATTCGTCATTAATCTTAAGTATTCAGGAACTTTTTTCATTTAATTAAACAGGTTCAACTAGAACACTTTCACAATGAAATAACATGCCTTACTCGTAATAAACTTATAAACAATAATTCCAGCTTGTTTTACTTGTTACCTATATTAGATACATATGATAAAATTCGGGCAGGTGGTCGTCTTCTTTATTCATAATTGCTTGAAAATATTAAATCACCAATTTTATTACCATAAAAATCACTCTTTCACTCTTTTATTAATTTGATTTTTAAACATTATCATAATTCATTTTTACATCCAGGACCACAACTCCTGTTATCACTTATACACCAACAATACTGCCAATAAATGGAAAAATATTTGCCAAACGTACTGTGCGAAGCTGCATTTCCTGTTTTCGTGTTAAATCCTTCTATACTGAAGTTAAAATGGGTTCATTGCCCAACGAACGTATAACTCCTGCATATCCATTTGAAAATGTTGGAAGGGACTACGCAGGAGCTTTTTCATTAAAGGATTAAAAGGGACGTTGAGGTAAAATCCTAAAATGCTATATCTGTGTTTTTGTCTTCTTTATTAAAAAGTCCGTACATTTAGAATTAGTAACTAATCTTACCACTGATTGTTTTTTATCCTTGTTTTAAAAGGTTTTTGTCCAGAAGAGGCATTCCAGCCAATGTATACTCTGATAATGGGTCTACTTTTCAAGGTAGTAAAAATGAATTATTGGAATTCAAACATTTTTTGACAAAAAATCAAAATACCATTTTTAATTTCTCTTCAAATAAAAATATTAGTTTGCATTTTTCTACTCCTTATTTCGGATGTTTATGGGAGTCAGCTGTTAAACAGATGAATTTTCATCTTAAGCAATCACTACCAGATTCTAATTTAATTTATGAAGAATTTCTTATGTTATTTAACCAAATAGAGTGCATAATGAACTCTAGACCACTATTTGCAAAATCACATGATCCATCCGATATAGAACCTATAACTCCATCTCATTTTCTGACATTGGGTCCTTTAACTTCCCTTCCAGGATGAAACCTACCAATTCCCATCAACAAATTCAGTCACTACCAACATGTTCATCAATTGTATCAACGATTCTGGTGTCGTTTTTCGAGATAATATATCAGTTATCAGTTGCATCATTCCTACAAATGGTGTAATACTTCAGTCAATATAAAACCAGAGACACTAGTTCTTTTTAGAAATTTAAAACTACCTCCCTGCAAATGGTCTCTGGGGCGTGTGTCCAAGATATTTCCGGGTAGAGATGGTGTAAAAAACTGACTATGACACTGAAGTGTCCTTCAACGCGGGGAGTATGTTAGAGCGTATTAAACGGGTGAAAATTGTCTCCAATTAATAGATTTCCAATGAAATCGTGCAATGCCGCTTACGTTTGAATATATCGTCCAACAGACAATATAAAATCACACTTTGAAACAGATACATGTTATGTTATGAGTATATTTTATATTTTACTTGTTTATAACGTTTTCAATACACATTAATACAGTCCACATCAGTTTTATTAATTTAACACCAAGATACATTATCAGAAACACATGCTGTTGTCTTTTTTTCTTTCCTGGCAGATAATAAATAACATATTAACATAACATAACATAATAACGTATTTCAGAATTATTCCTAATCTAATATAACCATAGTTTTCCTCCTTATCACAACCACTTTTCTGGTTCTACGTGGTCACTTCTAGCTTTTCTTCTATGATTTCCTGAGTTAGTTTCCTTCCACATTTCATCTCCTCCTTCGTTATCGATATTTTATTTTTCCTGTATTTCCCATATAGTATTTCACTAAAAATCGTTTTCCAGTTTACTAAACTAGAACCACTAATTGAACGTTTTCTATGTCTGTATAATACAATTTTGTATGTATTTTTTTAGGTATCACCACAAGAATATGAAGAACAATCTGCTAAAATTAGACAAACTTGGACCAATTTTGAAAAAATTTCAGAACTTCTTAAAAAAATTAACTTAGACCAACTACCCGATAAAGGTGATTCTTTACAAAAAAGAGCCTCGTTATTAGAGAGTGCTCATTTAGGGGAAGTTATGAAGCTCTCTCAAATGAAAGTTTTAAAAGAAAACCATCCAAAAAGTATACTTTCAAATCAAAATAAAATTCCAACTTGGGTAGACATTGAAGTTGGCACTTCTCATGTTGTTCCAAGAACTTTTGGAAAACAGGCCATGGCCACTATTACAGCCGAGAGGAAATTAACCATTGATAGACTTCACCAGTTACATGGATCATTAAAAAATTGTCCAACAGAAGCTGATTTAGGAGAGCCACCTAAAGGGCTAAAAGTAGATTTAATGACTCACCAAAAAAGGGCATTGCTCTGGCTCATGTGGAGAGAGCAACAAAAACCGTCTGGAGGTAACATCCTTAGATGGTTCTTATTGAATTCATAATTTAATATATATTTTACTTGGGAAATATTTCCATTTGATAGTAATAATAGTAGATGTAGATATTTGCAAATTAATTAAGTCAATATTTTTATGTACAATTTGTCAAATATGAGGTGTGGTTCGCTTCATAAAAACCAGCTACAAAATGTCCATAAAACGGGAAAGAGTCTTCAAAAATAGTAATAGATAAGTTCGTTCAAAATCAAATAAATGCTAAAGATAATTGGTGAAAAACTGTTTTTAATACTTTTGTTATTTTTTTTAGGAATTTTAGCTGATGACATGGGACTCGGTAAAACCTTAACAATGATTTCATTAGTGCTAAAAAGCAGTCAAAATAAAGTTAATATTGATGAAGATGAAGAAAATGAAGAAAAATCAAAACTAAAATTTACAGGAGGCACATTGGTTGTGTGCCCAGCAAGTCTCATAAATCAGTGGTCATCAGAATTAGAACGCAGGACAAAAAGAGGCTTAGTATCTTGTGAATTGTACCATGGACCTAAAAGAGAAACAAAAGCAAAAAGATTATCAGAATATGACTTTGTCATAACTACTTATTCTATTATCAGTAATGAGTGCGCTAAAAATGGAACCATATTTCGAGTTCGATGGAGAAGAATTATTATCGATGAAGCTCATCAAATAAGAAATCATAAGTGCAATACCTCCGAGGCTGTGTGTAAACTATCAGCTCAATCAAGATGGGCATTAACTGGCACACCTGTTCATAACAAAGGGTTAGACATGTATGCCTTAATGAAATTTTTAAAATGCAGCCCCTTTGATGACTTGAAAGTGTGGCAAAGATGGGTTGGGGACAAAAATACTGGAGGAAATCAAAGATTACAGACGGTATGTTGAAAACTATTTCTTTTAAATATTATTTCCTTGTAATGTAATATAGAAATTGTTCCATTTTCATGTTTCCAACTTATTAGCAGATTTTCTTACATTATCACAAAAATTGTACAGGCTGCAGGGCTTCGGTCGATGGCCTTTTGGTTGTTTTATATTTTATAATGACCAATAAAGTGCGTTTATTATTATTATTATTATTATTATTATTATTATTATTATTATTATTATTAATAATATTATTTCCATTTATTTTATTAACATGTTTAATTATTTATAGGTATGAAAAGTTTCTCTACAAAACAATTGCTAAAAAGTGTCTGAGAATATATTTAAAGTACGGTTCTTGTCGGTATAGATAATGAATATAAAACAACTCTATTTGACACTTAAAATGGAATTAAGAGCCACCATCATCACGTGACTTTTTCCGACTAAAAACATTTGACTTCTTATAGACCATATACTCCATATAGACCTACAAACATTCTAGCTAGAAACACATATCCTTTTTTCCGATTTGTTTACGTAACACAAAGAGAGAAATTAATAAGATTTCAACAAAACTGCATTGGCAACGGGTTTTCCACTAGAATACTGCACAGACTTGGTTCTATTAGAAAATTTAATTTTGTTGGCACTCATAAAAATGGATGGGGTATAATATACAGGGTTTAAAAAAAAATATCGAATATTTGAACAGGGTATAATATGGATCAAAATAAGTCAAAATGTCTTAATAAACGTGGGTCCGCAATTTGATGGTTTTGCAGATACAGAGCGTTATTAATTTTTGAAGCATTTTGCGTTTACACACACTTTTCTTTTTTCTTTGGGGATATTTAAAAAGTTTAGTGTACGCTATTCCTTTAAATAGCTTAGAAGAGCTGAAACATCGAATTAATCAAGGATGTCATCAATTCCGAGCTAATGTAGGAGTTTTAGAGAGTGTTCGAATATCCTTCCGGCAGAGATGTCGTTCTTGTTTAGAAATGGGAGGAGGGCATTTTGAACATCTTATTTATTTATTTTTATATTTTTATTTATTTATTTAGTTCCTATCCAACAGCCACTAGGCCAATTACAGGGAGGAACATACATATATAAGAACAAGAAATAAATGTAACAAAGTAAACATTAAAATATACAGAACAATGAAATTTGCACAATAAATTTAAAATCATTCTAAGAATGTATGTATGTTGAAAAACCCTAAAAAGTTAGGAGAAAAAAAACATGTATACATCAGAACATTTAAAATAGTGAAGTTAATAACTTGCTTTAACAGAACACAAAACTACAAATTATTTAAAATAATCATTTTTACATCTTTGAGAGATAAGTGATGAATATCAAATCTACTTGGCAATTTATTAAGATTGTTGCACATAATATACAAGGGAGAATTTTGCATTAAGTTTGTATTTGGTTGGGGTGTGTAGAATGCTATTTGTTGACGAGATTCCAAACGGGGTACATGAAAGTCAAACTGCTGAATAGTTCTGGACAATCTATTTTATTATTTAAAATTGATTATAAGACTTTAATTGAAGCGAAAATCCTTCTGGCTTTTAAACTGTCAATCTGACACAAGTTTAAAAGGTGTGCATGATCTGCACCTAATTCTGGATAAGTCCTCGTCATTTTGAAAATTTTCACTGTACTTTTTCAAGCATCATTGTTTGATTTTGGTAAAATTGATTCCATATTAGAGATCCATATTCAAGTTTTGATCTAACTTATGAAAAAGATAGAACTTTTAATGCAGCAATATTGTTGAAAGACCGACAATTTCTAATAATAAAGCCTACCATCTTAATGTTTTCAATATGATTACTAAAAGACATAGTGCTGTCGAAAAGAATGCCGAAATCCTTTATTGTATCTGTATGCGATAATACATAGTAGTTGATGGCATAGTCGTGAACGTATTTACTCCATTTTCCTTGAATGACAGTACATTTTGCAGCATTTAACTGAAGTTTATTTTTATCACACCAAAATTGTACTTTTGTAAGTTCATTTTGTAAAAATTGACATTCAGCTATGGATTTAACACCTGAGAATATTTTTAAATCGTCAGCAAATATAAGTTTTTGACAACTTAGTACAGCAGTTAGATCATTGATAAACTGTAAAAACAACAATGACCCTAAAGTTAGAGCCTTGAGGCACGCCAGATGATACTAATGATGATGATTGGTTCTCTTTATTATTGAATAACGTACATACTTCTTTCTGCGTAAAGTCTATTTTTCACACACATAATTGCTTTTACATGCTAAGAGTACACTTCTACCTACTTTTTCCTGGACCACGTTGAATTTCCTGCCACTTCTTATGACATGATATGAATTATCAAATAACTCTGAGCTCAAAACAGCATCATGTAACTAGATTTCTGTAAGGGCTATTATATAAATTCAGCAACAGATACCGCCGAGTAAAAAGCATCTATTTTTGAATTAAGCCCTCTGACATTTTGTACTCAGTACTCAGTTTTATTCTTCAACAGCTGAATTTGATATAGTAACGAACGACACTCTAAATCTGTAGCTTGATGCTCTGAATGATGCTTAGTACCATATTTCTTATTAACCAATTTACAATTTATACGCCCCATTATTTCCTTAGGGCAATCTGTTTGTTCGTGTTCATCTCCACAAAATATACAGGTCATTTTGTTTTTGGACTTTTTATGGTAGAACCCCTGACAGTTAAAACAACTAGGTATTGATAGGTCTTCATAAACTGGTATCTCTCCCATCCGATCCAAATTTTTTTAGACTCATTAGGCAGTTAAACGTTGATATTGCTCACTCTCCGAAAATGACACTATTTACATTACGTTCTTTTTTAATATATGTTACCTTAAAATCAATTATATTGTCGTTTTGTTGAGAGATTGACGATCGATATCATCCTGGGACATATTTTGGTTAAAGTTGACAATCTTCACTCTGGGTTTCCTCATTTTGGAGCATTCTACAGAACATGAATTGCTAAGTTTGTTATTGACCTCCTTTACTAGTACTTCAACTTCTTGTTTATGTTGACACTTAATTATGACAGATTCTGTCTTAGTGGTTTTAACTTTCCGTATTCCAACTTTTATGTTGCAGGATTTATATTTTTATTTGTCTTCTCGAGTTTGTTGTATATTTTGATTACATTTAGGCTTTATAATTACATCAGGAACATTATTAGGCATTTTATTCATCTGATTAGAAAATCCATTTAAGGCATTGGCATATGTAGGAAGTGGTACTTTATCAGTCTCTGCTTTCTCATAGTATGATATTTTATCTTGGAAGTAATTTAATTATTTCAATTTTATCATTAATAAATAAAAAAAATAATAAAAATAAAAAATGTTTATTCAACAATAAAATGGAAATACATTAAAAATAGAAACACTACAAAACAAAAGAAATACATTAAAGATAGTAACACTACAAAACAAAATATATTGTTGAAATAAACAGTAGAAACACAGAAGTGGTATATACCACTTGTATATGTGTAGGCGTCAAAATCTGTATTATAAAGACATTTTTCTGGTGGTTTTAGACATATCTAGTGGCATAGCTTGTATAATCAATTGCAAACTTTCAACAAAATCATTATTACGACATTTTTTGCAATGAAATTTTAATAATTTCTGTAATGGAAGGCATTTAATTCCAGATGGAGGCAACTCCGTACACTCTATACAAATTAAGCTCCTACAAGAGTCACATGGGTAGCGAGGATTTTTCACTTCTTTTGATGGCTGTTTAGTTAGTTTGCATAAAGAACCCATTTTATGCCATGACTATATCCCATCAAATAATAATTCTCTTCTTCATTGGCCAGGTATAAATTCTCTGACAAAATCTAGTTAGTGATAATAAAAAATTAAACAATACAAATAATATTTGCCGGCTTTTTCCAGTCAAATTTCAATTAACAATGAAAACATGGTTTCATAAAAATGCCTGAAATAATTTTTATGACAAAATCACGAGCGCAGACGACGAGTGATTTTGCCTGAAGAAATTAAGAATAAAACATACTTTTCCAAAAGCCATTTAAAACGACATTAAAAAACAAAATGGAAACTATTTTTATGATAATGTTCTTTAGAACCAAATGGTAGCACTTCATTTTAAAATACCTAGTTATTACTGTTATTTTACCTGTACCTCCTATTTCAGATGAGTTCTTTATAGTTAAAACTTATTTATTTTATTTATTGATATTATTTATTTTGTATTGTTTAAGTTATTTCTATATGTAGCTTGTACTATTTTTTTATCTATACATCTGTTGTTATTTTAAACCGTATAAATTAGCATTTGCTAAATAAAGCATAATTATAATAAGAATAATAATACTAATAACTTATAATTAATAACATTTTGTGCTCTTTTACGAGAACTCGTTCCTGTGTATGACAAACGTCTATTGTGATTTTTTCATTTTCGGTGCAAGTATGCTCCATGATTACTTAAGTCTGACTCAAATCGTTTACATTTCCCGCAAACGGTACAGTATAAATAGTCATTTAAATTTTCCCGAAAATCTGTACTAGGCCGCAGTCAAGGTCAGGCGTCAAAGCATAATCTGTCAAAACGTATCAACACTGTTACCAGATTATAGATTTGTATATTTCTAGTGTATAGACGTAATCTACTGACTATTTCTTTTCCATTATTTGAAATTTCGTTTTACTCCTAAGTGGTTGAAATAAAAAAAAAGTTGCATTTAAACTTTAAATTTAAAAAATCTGCATGACGGGGGGACGTATTCCTTTTTTTGTTTTGATAGTTTTTTGTCATTATCTCCCTTTACCTGCTCTGGTTTTCTAGACTTTGTTTATGTTATCTAACCCAAAGGGGCGTAAGAATTTTAAACAGATAACTCTGTCGAATATGGGCCCTAAACATTATACTTGCTTCTGCTCCTGTATTTAAAATACATTTTATATAATTCTTATTACTTATTAAATTAACTGTCTAAGCATTATTTTAATTATGACCGGATTATCAACCGGATTAATAGACTATATGACAAAACAAAACTCATTTTCATTAGTATTATTTCCTTTATTTTCATTATTACTGTTTACCATTCTCATTTGCCTATTTTGAGAATATTTAGCAAAATGTCCTCGTTTATTACAATTGTGACAAATAACTTCAGAAGATGGAATTTGACCACATTTTTAACAATTTTCGTGGTGTTTTTAAAATTACTATCTGTTAAAACAACTTCTGTTACAATTTGTTGATTGATTATTTTTCAAATTTGGTTTTACAATATTTCTTTGATAAAAATTTTCATTAGTTTGATTATTCTGTCTGTAATTAGTATTTCTGTAGTTATTATTTTTATAATAACTGGAGTTATTTTCAAAATTATTAGTTTTATCACTGCTAGTGCTAGGATCTGTACTATAATTAGTTTTAAATTTAGGACTTCTGTTACTTTCTATTTTGTAAACAATTGCTTCACTATTTTTGTTTCTACTGTAAGCCACACTTGTGGCATACATGTGCGCCAAACTTTTTTGCTGTTTAAGGTTCTTCTTGTTTTGTAAAATAATATTAAAGCCACATCATTTTAACAAAAAAAAGTATAATTTTTAATAACCCCAAAACTTATGGTTTTAGAGATAATCTCACTGAAGTGACCAGCTGCATGATTCTTATTTAATTATTAATTTCGAAAAATGTTAACGTATTAGGCGTTCGTCCAAGAAATATTAACGTAGTAGATGGACGTCTCGCATGATTTTGACAGAATATTATTGTTTCAATATTCTTTGTATTTATTTTGGTGAACTAAGAAAAAAGTACTATTTGTTAACTATTTATTAATTAATTAATTTCTTACATTTTTTTGAAAAATGATTCATTGATTTGTTGGAAGAATTGCCACTGAATTTAAGGCAAAATTTGTGGATTATGCAAGATAGTACATAGCCACATTATACAAGAGAAGTCGGAACCCATTTAAATACTAACTTACCTTAACGCTGGTTTGGTCGCGGTAGCCCTTTTCTTTGGCCACCATATCGAACATTTACTTTAATTTTGGTTAAAATTATAATGTTATTTAGCTTAGTCTTTTCTTAATTTGTTTAGTAAATACATTTATTGCATTCCTAATTAGGACTTCATTTAAAAGTGCCAAACACATTTTTTATGTTAACTCCTACTATACTCTAATAATTCATCATATTGTAAAAAAAATATTAGGGTATACACTACTACATTTTTTTAAATTAATTAAATAAGAATCATGCAGCTGATCACTAAAATGCGATTATTTCTAAAACCGTTAAGTTTTGGAGTTATTAATATGTATACTTTTTTTTTTGTTAAAATGATGTGGCTTTAATATTCTTTTACAAAAGAAACGCCTAACTTAAACATCAAAAAAGTTTGGTGAACATTTATGCCACAAGTATAGCCTATGTGGCGCCCTCTACAAAATTCATTGAAATAGGTACAAAATTATGATTTCTTATACTCAAAAACCCCCACTACCAAATATTTATGTATACATGTCAAAAAACGTTAAAGTTATTGTGAAAAACAAAAATTACATTTTCACTTTTAACACCCAGTATGTATCTTATTATCAACATTTTATTAAAACAAGTTAGTTCAAATCGTAATATTTTAAAGTGAGGATTGTATTGTATTTCTATGTAGAATTACTTAAGGATCAACCTGTATATATTTATGTATACAGGGTGAGGCATTAGTGCGTTAAAGTACGATATATCCGTTATTATTGAAGTTAGAAAAGTAAAATTTTTACAAAAAGTGTAGGTAGTCTTGAGATTCACATTTTAAAATTAGTCTTAAATATAAAGTGCGTTCAGGCACGCAGAACCAGACAAAAAATTTGTTTTTTTAAATAGAACACCCCGTATATTTTCAGATTCGATTTTCTCAAAAATCAGATGGGATTTTAAATTTTTGAAAATATTTGATGCATAGTTCTCAAAAATTTGAAATGCCACTGATTTTTAATCAGTTAATAAGTTAAGGATAGGAACATGGAAACCGTTTTTATTAATTTTCAACGTTTTGGCTGCTTCGTACATCTAAATTCAAAAAAATGTGATTTTCAGGTGGCTCTAGATTCTTTATTAAACATAATAGACATAAAGTATGATACATCTTTGAAATTAGCTCGGCAAGAGGTTATAAAAATGTAGAAATATACGGGGTGATCCATTTTAAAAAACACCTTTTTTTTCTGGCACTGCGTTGTTGAACATACTGTATATTTGGGACTAATTTTAAAATGTGAATGTCAAGATTGCATACACTTTTGTAAAAACTTTTTTTTCGTAACTTCTATAACAACGGATATATCGTACTTCGATGCACTAATGCTGCACCATGTATATATTTATATATATTTATATTTATATACAATGTGTCCACGGATAGAGTTTGGAAGAGGAAAAACTTTTTTATTTATAGATTTAGAAGAAAAAGTCATTCTTTATAAAAACTCTGCTTGTGTCGAAACTACAATTTTGTATATGAGATTTGTGGTTACTATACAGGATTAGTCAGAAATAACATTTTTAGTTTTTTGGATTTCGTTTAAAACTAATTTTACGTAAAAACAAACAACCGTTGTTGCTTTTCTACTTATAATATGTTTTTATATCTGGCCGAATAATGATTTTGTTGTAAGAAAACTATTTCTTATTGTATTTTTATTATTACATTGTCATAATTTCTTCATAAATATTAAAATTAACCACTTTGAGAAAAATGTTTATTAGACTTTTTTGCACAATTGGTGTAATAAATCACGGTTTTGAAAATATTTTCATAAAATTAAAAAAAAAACGAAATAAAAATCATTAAAACTGTTATTTTTTATGTACCCTGTGTAGTAATCGTTAATGTGATATTCGAAATTGTAGTTTCGACACAAGCAGACGTTTTTATAAAGAATGACTTTTTCTTCTAAATCTACAAATAAAAAAGTTTTTATATATAGTCTAATAACCCCTGAAATGCTTCAAAACGTTCGACGTAATTTCGAACAGCGACTCTACAATTGTATGGAAGTCGATGGACACCATTTTGAACATCTAATTCATTAATTCATTATTAATTTGAGTAAACTGTTTTATGTATCATAACTTCTAATTTAGTTAATTTCAGTTACATTACAATTAATTATCATATTGTTTTTGCAAAATTTGTTTTAATTTACTTTTGATGTGAAAGAAACAATTAAAACATTAGCAAAACATAGGCGTTGCGTTTCATTGTTAATAGGTGTTGCACTTTAAATTATTTAAGACCCACATGGTATATTCCCTATTTAAAATCAAGGAGTTGGGGAAGTGGAAGGGGGGGGTTCACAAATGGCAGATGTCTGTATCGTAAAAATGTGTCCCCCTTAGAACAAAAATCGACGTGTTTCAGCATTTCCTCAAAAACTAATTAATACTGCCAAATATCAGGGTGGTCTGTTTTCTGTGGCTCACTCTGTACATATATGTGCGTTAGATTATTTATTATTTTTTGTCTTTTATTATGGTCTTTTTTAACAATTTTTATTAATAGGTAATATCATCCTTAATGCTAAGAAGGACGAAGGAGGAATTAGTCGCTAAACAGCAGTTGAATAAACTACCAGAAAGGAGTTGGGAATTGATGCAAGTTGAATTAACAGACGCAGAAAGAGGAGTGTACAGCAAAATCTTAATATTTTCAAGAACTCTTTTTGCTCAATTTCTACATCAAAGAGCAGAAAAAAACCAAGATGATTTTGATTTAAATTACAATCAAAATTTAGCAGCTGGGCCAAATCAAGAATATTTTACTATGAGGCAGAAGTTGTTGAGGCTCAATAAACTTAGAGATATTAAGCAACACGAAATACTGGTGCTTTTACTTAGATTAAGACAAATTTGTTGCCATCCTTCATTGATAATCGGGATGCTTAAAGAAGACAACGATAATGATCTTTTGGGAAATGATGAGGAAGAGTATGATAAAGGCAACGCTCTCGATCTTCTAGATCAATTAAACAAGTAATATACCACTAATAAATAATATTAATATAGAAAATTACATTTTGATACTTTCTTGAGTTTATTTTTTCACTTTAAAGTACGAGGCAGTCGTCTTATGGAGAAATAGGGTCCAGTGAAATTTCCTAAATTATTGGTATATTAAAGTTGTCGTCTTTCCAAACAATAGTGTCACAACTCAATCATACAACCAGTGTTTGATATATAGGGAGATGAAGTTGAAAAATAGGAATTTTTAAAAGAAGAATTTCTGGTGTTGTGTAATCTTGTAATGTCAAATCAAATATCAGTTATATATTTTGTAATGCTTATTTGTAGAAGGCTTTTTAATCATTTTACAAAATATAATTAGTATATGATATATAAAGTTATTCAGAAGATATTTTTGTAAGAATATTACGGAAATTGTTTTTATAAATTACTCTATTTTAATATTTCCTCGGTAAATTTAGTAAATTTTTCTTGCTGTTTTTACTTTTGTGTTTGTTAGTTACAGAAGTTTTGTTATCTTTCTGTAACCAGTTTTGTTTTATTTTCTTTTGTACTAGCCTTAGTGTTAGATATTTAAAGTTATATACATAGTAATACGTCATTATTATTATTTTTATTTGTACATACATCTATATCAGTTGCTTATATAAGGATTATGTATATATGGGGTAACTGATTAGTGTGGCAAAGCTTGATTAGTCCGCTATTGTTGAAGTTACGAAAAAAAAGTATTTACAAAGAGTGTAGGCAGTCTTGAGATTCACATTTTAAAATTAGTCCCAAATATTCAGGAACGCTGTGGCAGACCAAAGTTATGTTTTTTTTAAATGGAATATCCCATATGGTATTACATTTTTATAAACCTCTTGCCGAACTGATTTCAACGATGTGTCATACTTTATGTCTATTATGTTTAATAAATGATCTACAGCCACCTGAAAATCACATTTTATGAATTTAGATGCCTGTAGCAGCCAAACCGTATAAAATCAATAAATAAAAACAACTTATATAACCCTCTACCAACTTTTTAACTTCTATGCTAGAACATTAAAAAATATTTTATTGGATACAGAGTGATTAAAAAACAGATGGGATTTCAAATTTTTGACAACTTTGTATCAAACATTTAAAATCCCATCTGATTTATGAGAAAATTGAATCTGAAAATTTAGGGAACTCATTTAGTTGTACTTAAAAAAGCTAAATAGGCTTTAAAATTTAGTCTAAAAAGTTTAAGAAAACATTTAGGATAATTCAAAATTAGCCTTAAGTGTTGCTTGCCTATTTTGTTAAAAAATGGGCCAATGTATTGATTCTAAAGAATTCCCGCACAAATATTTTTGAGGATTTTCATCCGACCAATTATATGAACTGTGAAAATTGAAAATTTCATTTTTAGTAAAACGTACATAAAACATTTTTAAGAAATAATGGGTTTCCTGCCAACTTTTTTAAAAGCTAACGACAGAAATTGACTCAAGCTGGATAGTCTATTGGATTTATAGCTTGTACCCTTTGGATATGATACTGATATAGCATACGAGTAGACTAACATTTTCCTGTACAGCAATCCTTCTTGCTCAACTCTTTGTAAAATACGTTTTTCGGCGTCAGGCGTACATAACATAGTATTTGAAAATCACAATCACAATGTATAAAAAAAAGCACCCAAAAAAATGTATTTAGAAAACAACTCCCAATTCTTCCAAAAACTACCCTTTCTGATTTCATTATTGATTTTTTAACGTTACCAGCTGATTCAGCGATTAAATTTACTTGGGTTTACAAAGTTTGAAACACATCCTATTTTTTTATAAGAGTTATTTGGAAAAAACATTCTTTTACTATGATTTGCGGATCCATGTTTATAGGACTTTTTTTTTCATATTTTTATTAGTACTATCACCTCTCGAATTTTGAAACCCTATTACAATTACGCGCCGTATATACAACTTGAAAAATACAATTTAAAATTGTGTACAAGTTTACTAAAATGGGCATAAAATTAATTTTCTCTTAGGAATTCCTTACGTGTCTTTAAGAATTTCAAATTATTTAAGCATCTCTATTCTCTTGGCAGATAGTTAAAAAAATTTATAGATAGGTACTTATAGCAATGAATGTTTCGAGATGGTCTAAATTGTGGCATTTTACAAGGCTGTACCTTGTTTCATATCTATCTTGTCTTTACAAATCTAATTCATTTTGTTTAGCTTATTTAAACGCCTCTAAAATGTACTAATTAATGGTTTTTAAAATGCCAAGTAGGAATTCCTGGAATAAAATCCTTTAACTGTTCTAATAGCTTTTTTTGCACAAAGCAATACTTTGTCAGTATGCCCAGATGCTCCCCACAATAGGATTTCATAAGACATAATACTGTGGAATAAAGTACGGTACACTGTGACAACAATTTTTATTGTATGGTATCAGTTTTTTGGTAGATAAACAACACTTGTTACTTTTTTACATAATTTGTCAATATATGTAGCCTATGTTAATTTAGTGTCTAAATGTAAGCCTAAATATTTCACGAAGCCATGTAGATAAGTTAATGGGAGATTTTAAGTTAAAACGTACCTTTAAAGTATTTTCTTCATATAAACAGAGCAAGACTGAGCCAAAATATACTTTGACCTGAGCAATCATAAATCGGCTATCTCTGAATTGCTTTTGCATGTTGCTAGCAATGTTGTATCATCAGCAAAGATTAGCTCTTTGTAGAGAATATTTTGTTTAAAATAATTTACATCTAGTGAGAATAAAATTGGCCCTAAGACTGATCCCTGCGAAACACCAAAAGTTAAATGTCTGCTAGATGATAGTCATTACCATTCTGTACATTTGTCTTCGCTTGCAGAAATATGATTTTAGAAATAACAGTGCAGGTCCTCAGGTACCAAGTCATTTTAATTTGTATGTTAACAATTCAAGCGACACGCAATGAAAAGCTTTGTTCAGATCTAGAAAGGTAGCAACAATAATATTTTCTTCATCTATTTGTTCAAAAACAGTCTTCCTGCTTAATAATTCCTTTTGTCTTAGTCTTGTATTTTCTATGACCGAATTGTGATGAATTAAGAAGTTTATATTTTTTCAAATAACCTATTAATCTATTTTTAAACACCTTTTCTATTATTTTTGATAAAATAGTTACTATTGATATAGGCCTATAGTTATTTGATGAATGTTTATCATCTTTCTAGGTGCCACTCTTGATAACTTTAAATCATCTGGGAAAAACCGCTCAGTAAAAAATTTATTAACTAAGTGTGCAATCTGTTGTAGTAGAATATCTTTTATAAATTTATATAAATCGTTGGTGAGTTCCTAACAGTCTCTCTCTAAAGTTACTTAGGCTCCATATTATAGACAGGATATCGATCTATATTATTGTCTAGTATATTATTATTTGTTAATGTGTGTTCTGCAAAATCATTTAATTTCTCTGAGTAAACCTCAATTTTATATATATCTTGATGGCCTCACTTGCTAGCTCCTGAATTCCTCCGTTTGGATGTAAACTATTTAAAGAGGCTGACGAACAAAAGTTATTTTTATGCTAATTTTTAAAGAAAAGAAACAAATATTCTTCAATTTTATGAGTATAAGAATATATTCCAAATTTCGAAATGCGTGTAAAAATATATTGTGAATACATATTGTTGCGCATATGTAAGTGTGTACATAGGTGACGGAAATGTCATAAAAAAATTGGTACAAAAAATCTGGTCATAATAAGATGACAAATCTGCTACAAGCGACTAATAAACTCAAAATAAAGATAATAAGAAAGATTACTAAAGTTCACCAAGGAAATATTAAAATATAGAGAAATTTGCAAATACAATTTTCGTATTTTTTTTTTATAAAAATGTCTTTTGTATGCATTACAAATTATGTAAATTTTATTTTTGTAAATCAACCCAAAACGAGTTCAGCATGATATTTATATTCCTAAATTTTTATTTTAAATCAACAATTTGTTTATGTAATTTTTTAATCAACCTGTCACCAAAAAAGCTTTACGTCATGATTAATATTTGATTGAATATTACTAAAGTACTACTATAGCGGAAATTGTTAATATACTTATAATATTATTTTTTCATTTTAAAAATGGCTATTCAACTTCACACGTCATCAACAACATACCAAAAATTCAGGAAATTTCATTGGAGCCCATTTCTCGCGTGTCGAGGACAGTAATTTGATTTGGTATTTAAGTTGTTCCAGATGGAACCAGTTGCTACTGATTATATATGTTAATTCATATTACTTTATTTTCTGTAGGTTAACACTACAAGAAAATAATCAACTGGATAATTCAGTAGCTGCTGATGCCAGTGAAGAAGGATCAAGTTTGAAGGATGTTGCAAAAACGGTTTTAAGTCCTTCAGACGCTGTGTTTTCTGCATCCAGGATGAGCAGTAAAATAAAAACTTTAATAAAACTACTGAAAGAAAAAGTTTTAATAAACGACGATAAAGCAATTATAGTATCCCAGTGGCCTTCATTTTTGAATTTAATTGCTTCTCATTTAAAAAAAGAAGGCTTGAAATATGACCAACTAGATGGCAATGTCCCGGTACACAAAAGAATGGAAATGGTTGACAGGTTAGTAGTAAAATAAGAAATTTCATAATTCAAGAAATAACTTAAGCCATTCAGTACCACGCATCATATATCTCGTGCCAACTCTCTATTTGAATTTTATTTAATTTTTCCCTTTTTTTATTCTTTTTATGTTCCATTTTCCGTATTTTACTTTTTGTGTGCTTTCTAGAAAATACGTAATTAATACATAATATTTTTCAAGATTCTTTTTTGAATCCGTTTTCGAGTAATTTGAATTCAAAGATATACATGTTGATCTTTTGAGACTACAATACACTAGTAATAAAATAATTATTCTTTCTATATTTCTTATTATATCTATCCGCTTTGCACCTACATAGTCTGCAGTTATTTAACAGTTGATTCTTACATCGATAATTGACAATTTATGCACTTAGTAAACAGGTAGAATCATTTAGCACCACAAAATCTAATTGAATAACGGTCATTTATACACAAGATGCTAGATAGTGGAACAATTTTAAGAGCAGCTCAAATGCTACGTGAAAGTGGTAGATTATAACCAAACCATAAAGATGCAATTTAGCTTTATTATGTTGATATCTAAGAATAGTATATTAGTATGTTACTAGGAGTAGAAGGCTAACATTATTTGTTGAGCCCAGAATAAGCTGTGCAAACTGGGCGAAACAAATAATGAGCCTTCTATTCCGAGTTTATAAATTTTGGTTTATATTTATATTTACTCTTTTTCAAGATTTAAGAGCACAATAAATCAAAATGTATTTTTAGGTTGAACAATCCAAAAGATAAATTGAAAATACTTTTGCTATCTTTAACAGCGGGAGGTGTGGGACTGAATTTAATCGGTGCAAATCATTTATTCCTTTTGGATTTACATTGGAACCCACAATTAGAAAAGCAGGCACAGGACAGAATTTATAGGATGGGTCAAGAAAAACCTGTGTTTGTGTACAAGATTATGGCAGCTGATACAATAGAGAAAAGAATATTAGATTTACAAGAAAAGAAATTGGATATTGCTAATGGTATGTTAACGGGAAGCAATCAAACCAGTAAAAATAAGTTAACTTTACAAGACTTAAAAAGTCTATTTGAAATGTAAACAAATTCTGCGAAATATTAAAAAAGACATTTTTGATAACTGCAATACGATAAGCAAACTAAATAATGTGAAAATATGTTGACCCGAGATTTAACTGCCATTAGAGAATTCCATTTATGAAATTTACACCATTTTATATGTAGTTATACAAAAAAATATATTCAAATGTTAGTACAGTCATACAAAAAAGTCATATTATAATTTTTAAATGTCTTTATTTTACTTGATATATTTTTATTGTTTTTAGTTTTTTTAGTTCTAGTGTGTGATAATAATTAACAGCTGTGATCCATAAATATATTTAAATAGTGACATCTCCCAAACATTTTTTATTTTACTCTGCATTAATTATAACTTTAGAATTTTAAAGTGATGTAAATTTTGGGGAACTAATAAAGTTTTTTAAAAAACAAATATTTCTAGAAAAAAGAAATCTTCAGTTTTGTTTATCGGGTCCTTACCAGTGAAATGTAGTTTTTGCATCCTCTATGCAACAAACAAAACTAAAGGTACTTCCTGATTATTATGATGGCTCATTATGAACAGCGTTCCAGGGATAGGTTGAGGGCAGGCATGAACTGCGGCCACGCTCAGGTTTATCCTGCTTAAGTAAGCCCTTTTTCTAATAAAAATAGTAATTTTTGGGGCAGTATTAATTAGTTTAATTTTGAAAATGTTAAGTGGTGGTCGATGATTTGCACAAACAAGTGAGTGGTGAGTAGGTTTATTTTAATATTTTATTTATTTTTCGAATCTGAATATATTTTTATTCATAAAGGCGTTACTGGATGTTCAATGCGAAATATCCATTAAAATGAGGAGCAAACAAAACAAGCTTCCAATGCTCCAGAATAAGAAAACTGTCTTTGAGAACTTATGCTATTTTTCCCCACATAATCAGATGTCAAGAGCAGATTTTATTAACAATGTTTCTCCCCGCTGATACTTAACTATATGGACAATACCTACTCTTTTTGAGTTCTGTAACTATTTTCTCTTTTTGAGTTCTGCAAATTTGTTTCTAAAAGTGATCTGTCGTAAGCCTTTTTTGTAAATAGTGTTACGTAATGGATTGTTTTTTCGAATAATAAATGTATAAGGGAATCTAACTAATAACTTAAGAGGGTTTTTATCCATTACGTAACTTGATAGAAATAGAATAGAAAATAGAAATTAAAGAGGCTGAGTAAAAACAATAACAATTTATTTATCTAATGAAAACAACTAAATTATGGGGGCAACTTACACATTAAATAACTAATACACTGCCTAGTAAGGATAGGCACCATCAACTTCTCGATCATCCGAGAAACCAAACTTGACTTCCGATCTTCTTTTATTTTACTAACCAAGATTAATTTATTTATTTATTAATTTTGATGACTACTAAAAATATTTAACATTCGTTGACGGCCTTGCCCCATAACTCTCGCTCACGTAATATTAAATAAATAGTAAATTTTATAATGTTATTTTATGTATTATTTCACATGTTGTTACAGGGGGTGCCACGTGAATGATTCGTGATTCCTGATGAAATTAAGTGATAGCTTTTTTTGACAAAACTTTTTAATGATTTTGATTAGAAAATATGTTGCAAACAACATTTCTACGTAATATTGGTACTTTTGTTTAAACACGATAATTTTACCCGTTTTAGAGAAACACTCAATTGAACAGTTCATTATCACAGAAGGGGATTTCAAATAACAGACAATAAAAAATCATGTAACGTAAGGCTTCTATTTCAACGGTAAAGCAGATTTTAAAATAATTTAATATAAAAAGAGCAAACTTAAATTAAATGCTATTATTTCTATGCCTTTTCTAATTCTTGTAATGAAGGATTTTCGGATGTCAAAGATAACATTATTCTGTCCCCTTATAAAATTAGGCTCATTTTGTATTTTCCTCCAGAGTTTGTCTCGTGAATTAATTTCAAGGGCATAAATTAAGGACTTCATATGTCCCCAAACATAAAAATCAAGAGGATTATAATCAGGACTTCTTGGTGGCCATTCAAAATGACTTCCTCTGCCAATCCATCGTTGAGGAAATATACCACTTAGATGATTTCTAACAACTAATGGAAAATGAGGTGGATCTCCATCCTGCATAAACCACAATTTCCTTCTTACATCTAGTGATATATCATCCAAAATATCAGTAAAAGTATTTTGCAAAAAGAATAAATAAGAATCTCCATTTAAATTTGGAGGAAGAACATATGACCCTCATAGACGGTGGCCTATAATGCCACACCAAATAATCAATTTAAACTCCTGCTGAAAATGTCTTTCTTTAACAGCATGCGGGTTTTCTTCTTCCCAGTAATGACTGTTTCGCCAATTAATAACCTGTCGTCTGGTAAAATTCGCTTCATCGGTGAACATAATATTCTTAATAAAATTTCGGTCATCATTATGTTTGTTGAGAATACGTTGGCAGAACTGTAACCGTCGTGGAAGATCTCTTTGTAGCACATTTTGAACAGGAGTGTAGTGATAAGGATGGAACTTTTCTTTTTTTAGAATTCTAATAATAGACTTACTCCTGTTGTTGCTGCCAGTTGACGTGAACTTAGTTCAGGATTTTGATCTACTTGAACCAAAATTTCATCTTCTTCATGAGATGTGATTTGTTTCGGACGACCACCCAGATTTTTATTATGAAATGACCCGGTTTCACCCAAACGACCAAATAGATTTGCAAAAGTTTTGTGATTTGGTTGGCTTCTGTCTGAATATAACAATTCATACCTTCTGGCTGCAATGTGACCTTAAAAATTTTCTTGTGCGTATACAAAAACCATATCCCGCATTTCTTCGTTCGTAAAATGATTGCGACGAAGCATCTCAATTGAAAAAGTTTAAAAAAATGCAACAATAGACTATAATCAAACAGCAAAAATAATTCACCGACAAGAAGTGACATTTACCAGAAACAATTATCTGACAGCCCAAAGCACACTTTTCACAAATTTGAAATTCTCTTCTGTGACTCTGAACTGTTCAATTGCGTTTTTCTCGAAAACGGGTGAAATGATCGTGTTTGAACAAAAGTACCAATATTACGTAAAATGATGTTTACATCATATTTTCTAATCAAAATCACAAAAAATTTTCGTCAGAAAAGCTACCACTTAATTTCATCATCAGGAATCATTCACGTGGCGCCCCCTGTAACAAAATGTGAAATAATACATAAAATAATTTTCCTTGTCTAAAGCTATGCCTGTTTGCAGATTTCTATAACAATTGATAAATATACTGTCATTATCAGAAAAAACGAAAAAAAAATTCAACTTTAACGCGTTATATCTTATTCCTCAGCAATATTTCAATATTTTATCCAGGTATATTTGGTTCAATCGCCATATTTTGATCCAAATAAGCTGCCCTTAGGTTATGTCCCAGTAGTTATGAATCACCCTGTATATTGTTTTCTAAATATGTACGTAAATAATTTGACAGAAATACAAGGAAAATGGGGAAAAATAAGTTAATAGTCTGACACAAAAATTCTGTAATTAAAAAAAAACAAATATTTTGGTGTAAAGTTTATATACGGTCCAAATGAAAGGAATACATTCATTATTTCGTAAATCGCCGATTTTAGGGAAAATCTTGAAACCCTTCGATTTTTATTTTTGATAGGCGCTTCGTCAGATCACCTTTTTATTTTTGACATTGCCATAATTTTGAGTTTTAATATATTTTTTATAATATATAATCATATATTATTTAATAAATACGAAACGGCGAGGGCCACCAACAGTGGACGCTAAACAGTGTTATCGGGATATAATTTTGATTACGAAAAATTAGATGAATATGGCACTGAAGTGGTATTCTATGCTTCAAGTGGTAGTATATGCTTCAATCAATCGGGGTAGTCGAATCTAACAATAAGAATTTTAATGTGTTTGATGATCATACGCGAAAAATTTCAAGAGAACTTACTAACACAGTATTACTAAACTAAACAGACTTTAACCACATCAGATAAATTTATCACTAGTCTTCAAATACTTCTGCCTAAGAAAATGTCGAGGCAGGTTTCAGATTTATTAATAGTTTAGCTTACATTTTAACTAAGTTGTATATTAAGTTTTTTGTTATGATTACGTTTGTAAATAAATTATAGTTTTAGTTTTCTTAAACTTTTTATAAATATAACGAATATATATTATATAATAATAATACGTGTTCTTATATTAAAGTTCTTTTCTTAGTCGGATGTTTTTCTGAACGAGAATAATAATACCAAAATATTCATTATTACATAAACTGTGTATAATTGTTTATTGCAAATTATGTAATAAATTAGGTTAACAAAGCATTAATACACATTAATGAAGTATTTGTTATTACCTTCACTGAAAAATCTCAATATTCAGAAATAGGTATTTATGACCGCGCTTATACAGGTTTAGAGTATTTAGAAAGACATAGACGAAACCTTAAGGAGTAAAAGAAAACGAAATATATGCATATAACCAAGTGACCGAGAGAGGATGATAATGTGTCTGTCCCCTTTTGACCAAATAGAAGTACGATTGCGACTGCCGATACATTACTATTGAATTGACTGGAACGATATTATCAACTCGATATATCCCTACTTTAAGGTACCTATAATACATTCTCTCTCTTTCATAACGTGTTCTTTTATGACTCGGCTGGATTCTTATGTATCCTTATAAAGGTTTAGAAAGTATTTAAAGGGATGTAGACGACGTTTTAAGGGGCGTACAGCAATGTGTCCCCTCTCGGCCGAACTAGAGGTACGACCACTACTGGCGGTACGTTACTATCGAATTCATTGCCACGATGTTCCCACCTCGATCTATCCTTACTTTAAGATATTAGTAATATCTCTCTCTTTCATAACGCGTTCTTTATCACTCGCATGGATTCGTGTACGACCTCAAATATTCAGGCAAAATCTGTATAGCGCTTCTAATACCGTATAACAAGTCACATTTGTTAAGCTACTATATTATTGTATATTTTATCGTATTTAACAAAAATTGAGCTAACAATAATCTTTTTTTACACATCATTTTCTATAAATGATGTTTAGTTTATTTATTATATCACCAGACATCAACATATTAATTATTAGTCATTAATTATTCATTTAAATGAAGTTTCATTAAAATGACAGATACCTGTAAAAATTTGCAGCCGAATCTTAAGACTATATGATTTGTTATAGTATTAAATTTACAATAGTTTGAATTTGTTTAATGAGAATTAACAAAACACCATGAATATATAGATTAAGTCATAGTAATTTATATTTTTTTAAATCTATAAAAAGTATGTAGCTAATAAAAATTATGATTACAAATATTCTAAGTAAGTTTTTCAACTTGTCACAACAGACGAGAGAAAATAGGGGGGATATTTTTTACCTTTTTGCGGGCTTCCTTCTTAAGAAGTTTATTTATTGACGACATAATCTAGCAATAACTTGGGTCTTTGTTAATTGCACTAGAGGAGTCTCGGGGTTCTAGTAAGCTGTACTAATATTTTATCTATACTTTAGCTCTAACTTAATGTATTTATTCCTTCGATGATTGATGATGCTAAGTAAACCTCGAACATCGTTGGCGAACTGTATTAAACCGTCTATTCGGTTTTCTTTGATAGGAGTGACAAGTTTAGCAATGCCTCCAAACTTCTCATCGTAGCGACGGTAATAAAGATCCCAGACCCAAAAAACTGCGCAATTGATTATCGTAAGGGTTTGGCTATTGGATAACTACTTGTTTTGGACTAGAGAGCACTTATTGACGTTTAGAGTTATATTAGCAGCTTGTAGTTTCTTAAAACCATTTTAATAAGGTCATCTCTATAGACAGGGTAGGTTTCTCCTGTAGTCTTTCAAAGGTAGTTGGAGCGTTGTAAAAGCCAAATGGAAGGATCATAAACTACCACATGCCCGTTCCACTGGTAAATGCTGTCTTCTCTTTGTCAGGAGGGTCTATTTCTACCTGTCAATACCCACTTTTCAAATGGCAAATACTTTGATACATGCCGGAGCATTAAGGGCGTTGTTAATTCTTGGCAATGAATAACTGTTCTTATTGGTGACATCGCAGAACAGTGTTGACCTTTTCTTATTCAGGAGGACTACTAGAGAAGCTCAGGGACTACTCCATCCTTAATCAACTCTTGGAGAGCTCTTTCCGCTTCCCCCTTTTTAACTTAAGGAAGTTGCTCAGGTGCTTGGCGGACAGTGTTTATCTTTATATTTTTGAATAATAAATATACGAGTAAATCTAAATGTTATCTGAAGGATGTTAACCCAATAGGTATACTTGATTAATGGAAATCAAAGCGCTCAAAAACAAAACAAACACATTTATTTTAGAAAAATACGGATTATTATTCACTTATACTTACAATTCCTAGTGTTCAACTTTAGACGAAGGGGTTGGCATAAACTATATTGCTCACTCGAGCCCCCGAACAACGACTAAATATTTATATATTATTCATTCGCGGCCTTGTCCCACAACTCTTGCTCAGGTAATATTAAATAAATAGTAAATCTTATAAATTGGAAAAAGTTAAAGAAAAACTAAGTTCTATATACAGGGCCTTGCTTATCTAGATCCCTGTACATACTATCGTAACACTACATAGGTTCTTCCTGGTTTACCATCTTTTGAAGTTATTTCGATATCCCACTTACTCCTCTGGTGGAGGGTGTGAAGTTACTCTGCTTGCCACCGGCCTCAAAAATCTTGGTGTAAGTGTTGTATTTGTTGAGAATAAAATTAAGAAATAAATTTTAAGGTTAGTGGAGCCCTCTATTAACCAAAAGTTTAAAATTCAGTAGTCATTGGTATTTTTTAAAAGAGGTTAGTAGAGGTCGTGGTAATAAAAAAGAAGAAGTATATAAAATAAAAAAGAAGTTGTTCCTTGCGGGTGTTCGAGTTTCATTATAAAAATATACTAAAAGTAAAAGTAATAACAAATTTCTAAAAATTAAAACCAAAAGGTTATGGGCCCAGGCACCCTAAGAAAGTAAAAGTAAAAGCATCGTCAGTAAAATAATAAGTAAAACAAGTAAAGCGTCTCAAGAACCTTGCCACACGGCAAATGCGGAAAAAAAAAAAAAAACATGGCGACCAGGAATGAAGACTACATTGAGAAATTGGAGGATGAAATTTCATATCCGATATGGAAATTTCAAATTACTGTTTGTCTAAAAGCCTATGATATTTATAATATTGTTGATGGAACAAACATTTTAACAGCAGAAAGTACAAATGATGAGCGCAGCAAATGGAACAAAAATGATGCAAAAGCACAAAAACTATTAGTAACCTCAATAGACAAGAAATATATGATGCATATTATTGACTGCAAAACGAGCAAGGATATGTTCGGAAAAATAAAAACAATATTTGAGAAGAGTTCAGCAGACCAAATTTGTCAATTATGGCAAGATTTTTACAGCTATAATTATGTAAAAGGTACAGATATAAGCACACACATAGGAAGAATAGAAAATACTGTACATAAACTAAAAACGTTAGGACAATCTATCGATGATACAATGGTAATTTCAAAAATTTTATCATCACTGCCATCAAATTATTCATTTTTCCAAACGGCTTGGGAATCTACACCAACATCAGAGAAAACTCTTGCACTATTAACAGCCAGATTATTATCTGAAGAAAACAGAAACAAAGAGAGTGAAATGTCAGTAGCATTTAAAGCAACAGAAAGGAAAACATATAGGTATTGTAAAAATTGCAAAACAAACACACATGATACAAAGTACTGTAGAAAAACAAATAGCAAGGAGATAAGATGTTACCAATGTGGTTTAAATGGGCATAAATCAAACACTTGCACTAAAAATAAAAGGGAACCTTGCCCCATATGCAAAAAGACCAATCACAGTGAACAAGATTGTTTTTTTAGAAAAAGACATAATGATCATGGAAACGGCAGTAAAGTAGCATTCCTTACGGAAAACTCAGTTTGTAACACTCAAGATTTTGTAGTAGACTCTGGTTCATCGTCACATATGGTTAACAATAAGAATTTATTCAGCACATTGGAAGAAAATTATTCGAGCATAAACGTAGCAAAGAAAAATGAAAAAATGGTTGCAGAAGGCAAGGGCAATGTAGAAGGAAACTCCTGTACATTGACAAATGCACTGTATGTTCCTGAATTGAGTAAAAATCTACTCTCAGTAAATGCCATCACTGAGAATGACGGAGAAGTTGTTTTTACAAAAGAAAAGGTCATAATCAAGAAAAATGAAATAAAAATATTAGAAGGTATAAAAGAAAAAAATGGCTTATATATTATAAATATAAATGAAAAACAAGAAGAATGTTATTTAGCCCAAAATGAAACAGCTCAAAATTGGCACCGAAGACTAGGTCATTTGAGTATAAACAACATGAAAAAATTGCTAGACCTGTCAAATGGCATAAATTTGAATAAAAAAGATCTTGAAATAGAAATCTGTGAACCTTGTTTAATGGCCAAACAAGTAAGGTTACCTTTTAAATCAACAAGACAAAGAGCTGAACGTCCAATAGAAATACTTCATACTGACATTTGCGGCCCTATAGATCCAGTTACCTGGGATGGCATGAAATATATATTGACAGTGCTTGATGACCACACTCATTACACTAGAGTTTATCTTCTTAGATATAAGAGTGAAGCATCAGAACATTTAAAGAATTTTATTGCAGAAGCAGAAGCATATCATAACCTAAAAGTTTCAAAAATCCGTTGTGACAATGGAGGTGAATATGTAAGTTTGATTTTTAAAGAATTCTGCAAAAATAAAGGAATTATTATAGACTATACAATTCCAGAAACACCTGAATTGAACGGAAAAGCAGAGAGACTCAACAGGACACTTCTTGAAAAATCTAGAGCTCTCATATTTGATGCAAACTTAAATAAAGAATTATGGGGTGAAGCCACTTATGCAGCAACTTTTCTACTCAACCGTAGTCCTACAGAAGCTACTGATAAGACTCCCATAGAAAAATGGAGTGGAAACAAGCCAAACCTATCAAGACTCGAGATTTTTGGCTCAGTAGCATATGCAAAGTCATTAGGTTATAAAAAGAAATTAGATTCTAGAAGTAAAAAATATATTTTTGTTGGATACGCACCCATAGGCTACAGACTTTGGGATGAACAACAGAGAAAAATCATAATATCAAGAGACGTCGTATTCAAAGCACCAGAAATGAGAACAGAAGACAAAAATAGAGCAAAAATATATATGGAAAATGAAGAAAAAGAAAATGAAAATCTAGAATTAAACAATGAAACAGAAATATTAGACGAAGACTTATCAGATAGTTCAGAAAATGGACAAAATCAGGAAGATATAAACTTAGGAGAAGGCAGCTTAAGTGTAACAAAAAGTGGAAGACAAGTAAAGAAACCAGATAAGTTAAATGATTATGTTACAGACTTTGAAGATGAAGTTTTCTTAACATATCAAGAAGCAGTAAATGGAGAAGAGAAAAGTAATTGGATAAGTGCAATAGAAGAAGAAAAACAATCCCTATTGAAAAATCAGACCTGGACATATGTTGACACTAATGATATTAAAAACAAGAAAAAGTTAACTAGCAGATGGGTATTTCGTGTAAAGGACAACGGAAAATTCAAAGCAAGATTGGTAGTTCGTGGATGTGAACAGAAAAATGGAATAGATTATAAAGAAACGTTTAGCCCTGTAGTAAGTACTACATCAATAAGGCTTTTGTTTGCCCTAGCTATCAAAAACAATATGAAAATAACAAAATTTGATGTAAAGACAGCCTTTTTGTATGGAAATTTATTAGAGGAAATCTATATGCAGGTACCAGAAGGTTTTGAAAGCGACATTACAAAAGGCAAAGTTTGTAAATTAACAAAGTCCCTTTATGGATTAAAACAGGCTCCATTAAATTGGAATGAAAGATTAACAGTTTTTTTAAAAGGAAATGGATTATACGCAATAAAGAGTGACCATTGCATTTTTACAAATGAAAACAAATCTTTATATTTAGCAATATATGTTGATGATGGTTTACTTTTAACAAAAAATGATATTGAAATGAAGAAATTAATCAGAAACCTACAAGCTGAATTTGAAATGACTGTAGAAGAAAATCCTGGACAGTTTTTGGGAATGAAAATAAAAAGACAAGAAGGTAAAATTTTCTTAAATCAAGAAAACTATGTTCAAACTACTTTAGAGAAGTTCAACATGCAAAATGCAAAGCCAGTATCTACACCAATGAATTCTCAAGAAAATGATTCAAAATGTACAAACATAAAATACCCTTACAGAGAAGCCGTAGGGAGCCTTTTATACCTGAGCAACAAATGCAGACCAGACATTACATATGCAGTAAATGTTTGTACAAGAAAAATGGAGAATCCTTTGGATAGTGATGTAGTAAACATAAAAAGAATTTTCAGATATTTAGTATTTACTCAGTCAAATGGTATCAGTTACGATAACTCATCATGTGACAAAATAACTGCTTATTGTGATGCAGATTACGCAGGCGATAAAGAAACTAGAAAAAGTACGACTGGGTATATTATTTTTTACTGTGGCGGACCTATATCATGGTGTTCCAAAAAACAGGCAATTGTATCACTATCAAGTACAGAAGCCGAATATATTGCCGCAGCTGAATGCTTAAAAGAAGTGATGTTTTTGAAGACTTTAATTGAAGAGTTAACCAGTGCAGATTTGAAAGTTGACCTGTTTATAGACAATCAAAGTGCTATTTCTTTAGTTAAACATGGACAATTTAGTAAACGTAGTAAGCACATTGACGTCAGGTATCATTTCATAAATGAAAAATTTCAAGATGGTTTTATGGACCTAAAATATTGTGCATCGGAAAATCAGATCGCCGATATATTCACAAAGCCTCTGGGTAACTTGAAATTTCAGCATTTTAAAGAACAGTTTATAACAGAGTGTTTTTAAAACTGTTTATTTTGTAATCCTTTTTTGGTTTGTTTGTATTATGTAATCGTTTTGTTTGTAAAACTAACCTCAAAATTTGGAGAAGGTGTTGAGAATAAAATTAAGAAATAAATTTTAAGGTTAGTGGAGCCCTCTATTAACCAAAAGTTTAAAATTCAGTAGTCATTGGTATTTTTTAAAAGAGGTTAGTAGAGGTCGTGGTAATAAAAAAGAAGAAGTATATAAAATAAAAAAGAAGTTGTTCCTTGCGGGTGTTCGAGTTTCATTATAAAAATATACTAAAAGTAAAAGTAATAACAAATTTCTAAAAATTAAAACCAACAGTATTCATTGCCACCTTTTTAAGCGATTTAAAGGGATATATGTCAAATCGTCAACTGGAACAGCGCGCAAAGGCTCCAGAGTAAGAACTGATAGATCGTTAAGATCTGAACTCATGGGTGTAAGAGGTCGCGACTTTAACCAGACAAAGCTTAAAACCTTTTAAACGTAATATTAATAGTGAAAAAAATAGTCAAGGAATTCAAAATACTTCATATAATCAAAACTTTCAGGCAAAGTATAATCACTCTACTTATCAAACATTTCACAAACTACAACAAGAGCTGTCTTTCCTAATCTACCAATAATACCAAACAGAATAGTAGATTCTGTAACAAGGTTAGAATGAAAAATTTTTTGTTCTAACCGAGTTACAGACTATATTTTCTTCACTACCACAAATTAACTCGATTTATGGAATGAAAATACCTGCAAAACATATAAGAAGCAAGTTTTTCGGAACAAATATTCTCTCTCAAGAGTGAGAATGTTTACATTATACTATTAAAAATGATTTTGGAATTAGCAAATTCCACTAATGGTCGTGGAGAAAATACTTTGCTAATTGTCTTATTTCTCAAACATGTATGGCAAAAGTATTTCCAAAACACCCCAATTAAAAACCAAATTTCTCATTTGAAGAAACATATACACAAAACGATTTATCCCAAAATCAATATTAACAGTATGAACAATACGATTTTGATTATGATCAAACCATCCATTGTTGAAAAATATTTTTGTGAAATAATAATTCTTCTAACCCACGTGATTTTAGACAACCAAATTTGCACATATGGTAATTAAAAATAAATATCTTTATTATGAAAATGATCGAAACAGTGACGTAGCATAATTCTTTCAGAAGCTTAATAATAATGTAAAATTATTTGTAATAATAATTAAATATTATTGTAAACTTTATAACCTCAAAGAAAGGTAACAAGCTAAAAACAATACACCTAGAGTTGATAAATCTCTTTACTCGTAAACAGCTGCAACATCAATCAATCATATAAAATTTACAAAACAATTTGTGCAAAAAAATTATAATAAATGATCGATATGACTACCGCCATTTGTAAAATATAAATTTATTCTCCGTTTCATGCAATTGAACACACGCTATAATTCATTTTGTTGAATATTTTGCAGCGTTCGAATAATCGCTGCTTCTAAACCCTCAAAGGTATGGAGCCGATATTTGAAAATATTGATTTAAATTCTTTAATTGTTTCCAATACTAATTAATCAATCTCCATAGAATTCTTCCAAATATTGTATTGTTGCATTTGCAATATGGGCAGTAGCTCCGTTTTGTTGGAAATAGCCTAACTGACACTCATCATCATGCATTTATCCAATATAGCTTCTTGCAGAATGGCGCGATGTCGCTCTCCTGTAACATTTTCTCTGAAGAAAATTTATCCAAGTATTCGTCTTCTAGAAAGTCCTACTCAGATACCAATTTTTTCAGGAAGTAAAGGTGTTTCCACAAAATTATGAGGATTTTCTGTTGCCCATTTTCGGTAATTCTTATTATTTACATATCCAGATAAGTCTGCGCACTCTTTGTCCGAAAAGAAAGTTACATCTAGCAAATCATCATTATTTATATATTTGTACGGATGCATATGCAGCGTCTTACTGAGTGCCCACAGATAAGCCCAGAAAATATTCGTAATTAATTTATGAATCATAACATAACACTAGATTGCATCCTATCTGTCTAAGCTTGAAGATCATCGACAACATTTTGTGTTAAAATAGTGGGTCTCCCAGTTGTTTTTACCTTGCAGGTACAAAATTTCCGTTCGTATCTTTGAAATGATCATATTCTACAGAGGTTTAAGGAAAGCCCTCCGAAAACAGCTCAATGCAAGATTGTAGTGAATAGCTTCAACTTCCATCAGGATTACGTGAACCACTGCGGAAATGTTCCATTAAAATAAAGGCGTCTTGTTCTGGTGTGAATGCCATTTTGCTGACACACTCTAAAAAATGAACAAAAATAAATAACTTTAAACCTACAGAAACTATTTTAGCTTACCTCAAAATCGTTAAAGCACTTTCAAAATTCGGAAAAGAACTATTTTAATAAATTTGACGTAAAAAGAATTAGAGAAACATCGATCAACACTCTATGAAATCTCTGCTAAAAAGATGCTTAAATGACAGTTAATATTTCAATAACTGATACTGCACACGTCTATGGAGAACTTTATTGTAATAGCAATTTAGTGACTTTTTGATTAAAGCCAACTTAAAATAAACAAAGTTAAGCCGGAAAATTCAAATTTGGTTACATGTGTAAGGGGAATTAATGAAAGCTCTGTACAACCGAATGACAATAGTAGTAGAAATCCTAAATAGAGATCTAAACGTAAATGACAATGACGAAATAATTATTGAAGAATGCGAAAGAATAAATGAGCTTTCCCCACTAGGCAACAAAGGCTTAAGTCCCAAGCAACACATTTATTATCTGCTACGTGGTAGCGACTAAATATGTCACTACATAGTGGTTTGCCTTAGTTGCCACTAAGTCATAGGAACAGATTAAATCTGTTCCTGGTACCAAAGTGGGGAACAAATGTCACGTAGCCAAGTCCTATTTGCTACGTTCCGGCTACAATACCTACAACTTCATGGAACCTCCCGACTACGTTGTAGGAACATTCCAGGGTAGTTCTCGTGTAGTAGCGTTCACTTCCGATATTTTCCATGTTTGTTGTCTTTGTTTTTCATATTTCTGAATATTACTTATTTCAACTTAACTTGTTATTCCATTCATTAAGCTTTCAATAACATCATTCTTTTAATACTTATACTTAATATGGCGATATAACCAGAATTGATAATATCTAAATAATTCATGTGTTGTTCATATCGGATACAAAATTTACAAACAAATGAAAATTTATAGTAAATTTTTGAAAATTAGGTTGAAAAAATAAAAGCGCCCTCAATATATACACATATTTAGTAAAAAATATTTAAAATATAATAACAAATTTTCTTTTTTTTATAAATCTTTTTTATATTAGTATACATGTATAAATGGAGAAAGTATATTAAGATTCTTTTGTTAGTTTATCGGAAAAAGCATTATATTAACATATTTTATTTTTTTAAATGGCGAAAATGATACCTGTGTACCTTTTCCTACTTCTATGTTATATTAGCCATCTACAAGGTAAAAAATTGTAAGGTATTCGCTACGATAAAACAGCAATCGGAACCATCCTAATGGAACTGTATGGTACCAGTTTCTACTTTGCTAATACAAAGATCCTGATAAAGTGCAGTACGACTTTTTTTCGCCACCAAGATCCCATTTGCCACTTTATAAGTACGTTTACAATAATGTAAATTTGAACCAAACGCTAGTTAAAAAGTTACCATATTCATACGTTTTGAAGAATAAAATACAATTTCTCTATATCCTGTTTCATATTGAACTACACATATAAATATTTTGATGCTGAAAATATCATTAAATTATTCTTAAAAATATCGATACTCTAGGTATCGATATTTTATTGTCAGTATTATTCAGTTTATTCTATGAATTATGTAAAAAATTACAAAATATTACGAAAGAAAATATAGTCATGCAACTTAACAATGACTTCTGAAAAATTACGGATTCTCCAGCAACCAATATTTTTGTCCGATACCCAATCAAAGTATCGATATTTGAAAAATCGATTTTATCTATTGACAATTGACATGTACGTTAAATTAGAATTGTTAGATGGCTTATTGTTGTATGTAATTAACAGATAAATTAAGTTTCGCTTGGTTGTTTGCCGTTTTTCAGTTTTCTATAAAAAGTAGATGAAAATCTATCAGACGAATTTGGAAGCCATTTTTTTAAACTTGATGTTACTAAATAGTATAATGATACCATTGAGTAGCGATTTTAAGTATAATTCACTATATGGTGGCATGTGAAAGAAGCGGCTACTTTTAAGCCTCAAACAATATGCAATATGCAATATTCTTGTTGACTGTGTAATTTCTAGCACTATGTTCGGTATAAAAACAAATAATAAAACTCAATAATTCAACTTGTTAGCATTTTATTAAAAGTATTAGCAAGTAAGTGGAACATAGGTATACAGTACAAGAGTATAAAGATATAAGCTATAGTATACATTTTTTGCAATGTCTAACACACGATATAGTTAACTCGTAATACCGTAAGCAGAGCTAAGCTCGTGTTTATTATTTCACTGACAGTATTTGTGTTTGAACACCTAATGCTTAAAATCTACATATAATAAAGTAATCCATGATTCCAAATAGGAAGAGAGTTTTTAAGAACTAAATGTAAATGAGACACTGTACTTTGTATGTTCGTGAACGTAGCTTTGCTTTTTAAAATACAAGTTAAGTTTTCGATGATATTTGACAGATGATACACATCCTGGTTGAAAATGTGTGCCAAACTGCATTTTTTAAACTGATTTAGGCAAAAAGTTTTCCCAACACTTTCTGTCCAGATCAGTTTCTATAAGCTACTGACATACAATCACAGTTTTTATTTGGTAGTATCACAAAATATTCCCAGTATTTTTGTTACCACCAAACTTAATTTTTGATAAAATTAAGTGAAGCGGAGTAAATGCCAATTACGACCTAACTCTAAGCTTGTGCTTCTAGTTTAAATTGTGCATCATTTTATATTAAGAACTGACTACAGTATATTTGTACGATTATATTATTGTGAACTTCGAATGAAGAATGAGGGGAAATTTACAGTTATTGTACAGATATAATTTTGATTTAAGAGGATGTGATGACTGGGCAAATTGGTTACCTTTCTGGTCCCTAACATCACTTGTTACTACCGAAGTAATAAATAAATTTTATAAATAGAACTAACTTTTAATATTTAGTACAGTGATGTACTCTAATTATCCGAAAATCTGATGCAATAAAGCCAATAAAAGCATGAACGATAAGAGATCTTAAAACCAACAATTTCACTCAATCTTTCTCTGATATTTTATCGTTTATGTTTAACCAATTGGTTTTTTTGAACCAGACTATAGAATCCTTAATATAAACTAAATTAGTAATTCGCTAAGCCTAGCTGTTATGCCTTAGGTTCTTGAATTTCCACAGTGACGCTTTCCAACATCGGTGTTGTGGCAGAAATTACGTTTGGAACTGGCGGAGGACTTTTGTTCGACTTCATCGATGTTCCCGAAATGTTACTGCTACCTCTGGATTCTCGTGGTGACCCTAGAAACAAACGCCCTATGGAGGGATGTCACGATAATTTTTTTGTGCAAAAGTAATTTACGTGATAACTACAAGAAAATATATCAAATAACGACGAGCTAGTTCAAATTAAAACAGTTATTTAAACTCTAAAAAAATTAATACAGGACATAAAGGCAATATATATATATATCTCTCGTGCAGTCTTATATTCCTTGAAAATATTTCTTTTTGTAGATAACGAAATCTAGTGATAAACCATAAATCCAAAATAATAGTAATACGAAATCGCTTCCCAAAAATTTAATACTGCCTGTTACGACATACCAAACAATATTTGTAATAATTATTTAACTTTTATAAAGAATTTAGTAGTTTTACTTTTTCTATAACTTAATACTCTATTGTTATTTATAATGACATCATAACTTTCTCGTAACCTTAAAATTTGTTGTCAAATCCGGTTTTGTATCATATTTTAAATAATTAATGGAAACTTGAAGACAATGATGGGGTGCTGTTAAAAATCCACGCCGGACAATCGTACCATGTTTATAAATAGAAGAGTCATAAAAACCGTGGTCAACAAAAAAAAAGTGTTGAAAACTATCACAGAATATCTGGATCAAAATCATTATTTGAAACCTAATTGAAGAAGGAACAAACTGTGACATCGCACAAGAGAATAATCTTAATCATCAGACAATTTTTCAACCAAAAAAAAAAAATGTTCCTTACTTGTAAGGATATAGTTGATTCGATTTACAAATTAGCGGTAGAAAGTTTCTCAAATAATTATTAGAAATTCAAAAATATCATCTCTTTAGCAAAGGCATATTCTCGTATTTATACCAATAATTTGATACTAAATATTCTAAATGTAAAGTCACTGTTCAACAGCAAACTTTCATATAATATTTATTATGTTGAAATCAACAATTTTAACGCCCAAATTAAATATCATAATTTATTACTTCATAGCCACAAAAAGCATTATATCAAAGCTAGAAAATTAGAAAATATTATTTTCTGTGGTGGCTCAAAGTCCCAAAATGGATGTGCATTTTTAACTTTTAACATAAATCAATCCTATAAATTTCGCTTAAAAGACATCTATTCTAATTTTTTATAAAAGAAGACTACGCTATTTTTAGGCACTAGAGTGGATAGAAAAAAAATTGTATATACATCTTAATTTTATTGCTATACAATATTCCATATATACAATGTGTCCCACAAAGTTTTATACAAATATAGAAAAAGTTTATCTTAGATTTCACAAAAAAAATCTTAATAAAAAGCTCTGCATGACCCGTAGATTCGAAACGAAGTATAAAACTTCTAAATCTTTGGCTGGAAGACAGTGAAAATAAAAATCATACGAGGAATAAAATATGTTCAAATTGTAATCGAGGGCAAAATGTTCACTCACTTTTTATTAAGTGCATACTTCTAGTTTCGTGATTTGGAAATACTTCATAACTATTAAAAAACGTCAAATATCAGGGTGGTTTTGCAATAATTAGAAATGTGAGTAAAATTAAGTATTGATGATAAAATTCAAATTGTTGTTATTGTTTTAGACAATTATAAAATCGGTAGGGAAATAGCAGAAATCTTTAATGATATTATATACGAAGCTACCGATAGTGGAAAATCCAAAAGATCACTTCAAAAAGGATCAGATATATTGAAACTGAGTAAAAGTACAGTTTAAAGAATTTTAAAATCAAATAAATTTATACCATACAAACTCCAATTTACCTATACTTTAAAAGAAGATGTTGAACGAAGGTTCGGAATTTTGTGCTTGGATCCAAGAGAATTAGAAGATAATAGATTTATTACACGACAAATTATTTTCTCTGTCGAAGCAACGTTTATGTCTAATGGTACAGTAAATTCTCAAAATTGTCGATGGTGGAGGGATGTCAATCCCAAGTTCATTCTCCAGACGCGAGATCAATATTCATTTAAAACTAATGTAAGGTGAGGCATTTATAAAGATATGCATGTTGGAACATACTTTTTTCGAAATAACTTGAATGGAAAAAGATACCTACAATTTTGAAATAATCAGTCTGAATTTCTTGGTGACCACTAAATGAAAGACAAAAATATGGTACTAACATGTCACTGTAAAAAATATTAGATACATGGAGTTTCTTTGGTCTCCAGCGCATCCAGACATTACCCCTCTAGATTTCATAAACGCAAAGGTATTCCTTAAGAAGGTATTTCAAAATATTGATAATCTTGAGAGACTCATTACAGAAACATGTGAAACTATAACTACAATGTAATTAGAAATGTCACAAAAGAATTTAATCGAAGAACAATCACCTGTCTAGAAAGAGACGGTGAATACATCGCAATTCTGTAGTAAAGAAGTAATTTTACAGGTTTCCAATAAAATTCATTGACAGACTTTTTTCCATACTTGGATCTGACAGTTTATATTAATTGATATATCTTTCAATTCTAGTTTAAGAAATTTATTAGTAGATTTGTATCTATTAATAATTTAAAGCCAAGGAGTACAATATTACTTTTAAAATAAGGTAAAACTCCATAGGGGTTGCAATTTAAAAATTTTGGGGTTGTCACCCCCTAAAAAAACTCCCCAGTGCACGAAACTTTTAAACCGTCTAAAAATGTAGTTTTTATGGTTCTTTAGTGATCCCCAAAATTTTCAGATGTTTTTCTTCACTCGTTAGAAACTTATGGCGCCGTCCCGCGACTTTTGGGAAACCCTATGTAGATATTCCAGACTATACCTAAAATATTTTGGTGCTTACCGAAAGGCATTAACTGGCAATATTCTAAAATTAGAATAGAAATTAGCGTATCGAAATAATAAAACAAAAATTATTGGTATGAACCATTGTGCAGAATCCCTTAATTAAATCTTTTTGGAGATGCAGTAACTTCCGCCGAGAATAATTTTCAATTGATTCTTACATTGCCTCCAAATAATTCTATGAAATCATTTTAAATTATTAAATGTTAAGGGTTTCAAACCTGTAAGGAAATATAATTTATTACGTGTTAAATGTTTTGTAAATTAAACGAACACATTGCAATTATAGTACTGTGCAAACGTAAACTTATTCAAAGCGAAACTTTGTGCAAGACAACATAAAGCTTAAGCTGTGAGACATCTTATAATTAGAATTGTGCAACATCGAGAACATTTACTTATATTAACCTTCTGATGTGGCATCAGGTTGCATTAAATAAGTAAGTAATATAGTTACCAATATATTATTATGAATACATTTTAACGATATTTTATATATTTAGGAAGAAATTCAATAACATATCTCTTTTTGTTAGAGGATTTTTCAAAGATATACAAGGTGTCTCTAAAAGGTATTTCTTTACAAAAATACACCACATATTCTTTAGATCAAAATAACCCGATTTAAATAAATTTTCCTCAGTAAAAAGTTGTTCAGGTGGGTCCTGGACGGTCCTGAAGTTACAATTTTTAAATGGTTTTTCCATTATAAATTTAAAACGGCTTATGCGATTCTGCTTACATTTTGTACGTTGATAGAATTTTTTGTAAAAAAATAATAATGATTGTTTCTTCCCTTATTTTGTGGAATCTATCCATTGTAATCGTAAAAGATCAAATATACATCCGTATCTTAAAATCTTACAATATTCCAAAACTTTTTAAATATTTTTTTGACAATTGTTTTACCTTTTGGCATCGTCGGATAAGATTGTAAGAAATGGACGGAAATTGACAGATATACAGTCTTGTTTTTATATTAATTTTCTAAAATATTTGGTTAATATTATATATTTAGTCCAGAAGGTGATCTACTAAAGGAGGACTTCCCAAATTTATTTGTTCGTTTAATACTTTATATTGAGGACATCATAGATATCTCTTTATTTCAAATTCTTCCAAAAAAGTTTTTGCTTACCGCATATATGAAGGATTTACATTGTTGTTTCTATTGTTAAGTGTAGTTATGTTGAGTGTCAATGAGATGTTTACGTAATGTGTCTTATCAGGTTGTATTCATTTATAAATTTATAAAAGTTTGCATTATATCTGATTTCAAAATTTCTAGGAGTTTGGACAATATAAATAACATTACAATCTGGACAATTTAACTTGGAAATACTTGATTATTCTCATTTAGAAACTTTGGTTTTTAGAGTTATTAAAAATTGAGCCTACATTATTCTTTACTTGAAAAGATATTATTGAAGATGTAATTTTAAATATTTTATTTTAAATTTCTTCAAAATATGGAATTACTTTTTATGATTTGATTTCTTAACGGTGTTTTGGAAATGGTCCCCCTTTTTTATTGATCATCCTATTTATTAAATACAATGGATAGTTATTGAAGGTGACTATTTGTTTTCTTTTTAAAATCATCTACATTTTTTTTAAACCTATACCCAAAATTATTAAAATACAAATTTCGCTAAAACCATTAGATTAATCAGATCAAGAGTACCTTTTTTATAGTAAATGAGTTAAACATAATAGAAATTTTATACTCAAACCCTTTTTCTTTGATTGGCGTAGAAATTTTAAAAATGAAATTATTAAAAAAATTAAGTTCTATGGATATTTAAAAATTGTAACTTCAGGGCCGTCTATCGACCAAACTTAGCTTTGTAACTTTGTACTGAGGTAAGTTTACTTAAATTGGCTTATTTTGTTCTAAGCAGTATGTCATATGTTTTTGTAAACACCTTTTACAGTATATACTATAATTGTAAAAAAACATTCAAATCTCATAAATATTATTTGGACTGTATATTATAATTGTCCTTATAGAGTCGTTAATTAATCAAACTGTTTTATCACTCACTCAACATGTGTTATCCTTTAAGGAAACTTAATCTGAAGATGTTATTTTAGACAATAAACTAAGTAACGAGTGCAAAAAAGTACTTATATGGTATATGGTATATGGTAAAACGGCGGGATCAGTTTTATGAGTATAATGGAAAAGGTTTCATTTAAGTTAGTGTAGTGTCGCATATTGTTTGTTCCTGAAAAAAGGTGGTATAAATAATCACCTTATAAATATTATTTATACAGTTTCAAAAAATAAAATTTTAAATTTTAGAGCTGATGTAAACCGATTTAACGTTTAACTTTGTCTAAAAACGCTAAAATTCTTTTTAAAGAGCAATCTTTTAACAAATAACGTAGCTACATTTTTATAGTTTTATAGCGTAACGGGTGATTTATTATGTGAAAACGGTACACTTTTTCAATTTTGTTTAAAATCAATGGTGGTTTTTTCAAAAAAGTGTTATATTACAAAGGTTTTTTTTTCCAATAGGACATTCAGAATTTTATTACATTTTTGTCTACCCACATTGGGTTGATTTTGCCGATGACACATTGTGTTTAAAATCAACAGGTTGGATGAGGCAGTCAAACTAAAATCGCATATTTTGAATTTTATACGCCTGTTATGTAAAAATCGTATACATGTCCCAACGTTCAATATTTAAATTGTTGCTTTAAGGTGCAGAATACATTTCTTTAGAGAGTGGTCCAAAATTTAAAAATTTAACGACTTTATGTTCACGAATAGAAAATTTTGGACCAATCTGTTCAGAAATTTCTTGTTTGGTTTAAGTATTCACGCACCATGCCTTTCAAATACAATAATAAGCGATTTCAATTGTCTGCACTTTGATTTTAGTTAAACCCAATCCATCGTTTAAATCAGCTCACTAAACTAATCTCGAACATGTAATAAAACATTTAAAAATACAAAATTCTGATATGCCAAATTTGTTTTGAAACACTATGTATAATACAAAACGTTATAATTTATATAATGCACTATTCTTTTTTTGTTTTTTTCTTAAAAAAATGGTACCGGTTGCACATAAAATACCATTCAGACCTACTTGGAAGTTAAAAAACCTTCTTGTTAGGCTTGAAATTAAGAATTATAATTTTAATTCTTTGTAACTCAAAGTACTAGCCATTAGAAGGAACAATATACATTGAAATTTATATATTTTATATATTTATGAAGGTATTAAATATAAATGACGAAGGTAGGAATATCAGATAACAAACAAATCTCACTGCCGCTTTATAACCCAGAAATTTATTTATATAAAAAATGAGGTAATATTTTGCTTGTTTGGCTTGCAAGAATACAATTAATAGTACTTATATCATTTCGTGCTCATGCAAAATATACCTAAAATGTATAAATAATTAATATAAAGGGTGTATCTGTGGTAAACCAATAAACGTTTAAAGGGTTTCACGCCAGTTACAAGACAGATCATCATCCATTCTCTTCTTTTTTTTTAATCCATAACTAATAAACAATCCAATATATTTTTTTGATTTTGAGTAGGTACACGGTGTTTTCTTGACATAATATAACTAGTAGAAACATGTAGATTCGGATTACAAAAAAAATTATTTCCATAAAATAACTGTCTTTATAATAGAATTTTCAAAATCTGTTTACATATTTGAAAAAACACATAATATTAAATTATGAATTGTATATAGTTTCTGTAATTGTGTTTATAATTTAGCTACTCAACTTTGGAAATTAAATCGAAGTTTTTGTGTATTTAGAGTGACTTTTCATATTTAATTATTTAAAATAAACGGCTTACAGTACGCCACTGGATGAAAATTTAAAATTGTAATCTTAGGTTAGGAATTAGAGAACTTTGTCCTAAATTTGAATTCAAAATCTAAAAGCGTTTTCAGAATATTTAGAAAAAACATTTTCTTTTTGCAACTTTAACACCCTGTATCTCAGAAACTAAACACTTTAAGGGTTTATGTTCTTGCCTCATTCTTCAGTATTCATCAAGGACTATCACCTCTTAAGCGTTGTCGGTCGAATATTGGAACACCCTGTATATATATAGATTGCACAACAAAATATATAGATACCTATTATCAGGCGGTTTATGTACCCAGTCTGACAGATTACGTTAATTGGTAGATGTTTCTGTTTTCAAACATATCTAATATTGAAATATCGCACAAAACTTTAAAATAACTAAAATTGTTTTATTTGGAATAAAGATGCATTATTTTTAATGAATTCTTTTTACATTTAAAGCAAATTTTAACAATTTTATGATCTTAAAACGTGTGCTTATCAGGTATTTGAACATAACTTTAGAAATTGAAAATACGAAACTGTAAATTTGAAAACTTCTTTAACTACTTTACACATCGAAATTAACAATATAATAATAGTAGTAATCGTTGGGAATTTACATTAACAGTAGACTTTATTATTTAACTATGTATAAAAAAGTTTTTTTATGATTTTTTGTAATAATTCGTCTATTTCATAATTTTGCCATTACATGTATTGCTGCTTCGCAACACGTCTTGCATTAATTACTAAATATGTGGTATACATTTTTCGAGTACTTTCTAAACGATAGTAATAATAATGGTAATAATAAGTCACACAATTAAGTTTTTTTTATAATTTTCAAAAATATTTACGATTTATACAAAATTTATAAATATAAGTAAAATACACTATGAATTATTGGATTATTTATGGCTTTACATAGGAAAAAGAGGCATTGATAAATCTGTTATAACTGGTGTGAAATAATTTTTTCGAACCAATGAAACGCTCTGCATATGTATAACGAACGTCAGTTGGAAGCTGCACGAATTAAGAAAAGTTTAGCTTCTACTTCACATATATTTGAAATTACAATATTGATCACATTTTACCATAAACCAAAAACTAAAAAAGGATATTTTTCGTATACATTTTATTCAGGTTTAAAAAATGTTTTTTTGTTCTAGTTAACAAATTAGATTTTCCTTGATTTTTTAAAAACATACTACTTTATAAACTTTAGTAGACTCAAAAAAAATTACTGGTGTATTGTTAAGTAATCAAATTTTGCAATACTTTAAGACAATATTAAAAGATCTATTAAATTGGGCAAGCTAATTGAAAGTACCTTATCCTAACTGCATAAAAACTCAATCTATATTTATATTTATAATATTTATACAGGATGTTTCGAAGATGGGTGCAAAGCTTTATGCAGAAGCTAGCATAAACAATTTAGAACCATTTTAGCTATGGTTGTCTTAGACGAAGTTTAATTATTTCTTGTATCTTACTCCTGGCATTTCTTGAACAGATTGAATGTTGTTTTGAAGCAACATAGAGCTGTAATGTGACTAGATGTCAGTGACTATAATTATCCTATTATATGTGTAGGGCGTAGAGTTATTAAGGTAGATCATCTTAGTGAGAAGATAATATGGGTTTACGCGGTTTGACTCTAGTCTCTCCTTCGGTCTTAAATTCTTATGTATTCAAAAGGCTGGGGGGAATTTGGGAATTGTTTTTTCTTGTTTCACTTTGACGTATAACGATCTGAAGAGTCATTTTGCTGCTACTTAGATTTCTTTGCAGACTATAAATCCACATTCGTGAGATGCATTCTGCTCTTACTGTACATGCCAGTTTATTCATTGTATAGCAGTTTTTTTTTCTTTGTACATTATATATATATTAGGTTTCAGCCCATAAGTATTTCCAAAGATTTGTTATGCTATTAATAGTATATTAACTGATTTCTTGATTACATTGTTCAAATGTTGATTCCAGTTTAATTACAAGTCTAAAGTTTTCCCAAAATACTTAACCTATATTATCACCGTTTTCTATTCTTCAAAGAGAACATAAATGCTTTAATTTTAATTTTTTTCGCAAAAAGTACTATTTCAGAATTGTCTGGAATAACGGTTAAATCAAACTTCTCTGTCCATTTTGTTACTATGTTAGAGCCCATTACATTTGCTCTCTGACTGTAACATTGAAATTTCGCCGTGATATGATAACAAAGCCATCTGAGTATTTAATCAAAACTTAGGTTATAAAGGTTAACATATTTGGTTTATATATAAGTAAATTAAAGATTCACCAAGTAAAAATATATACATGGGGGATATTTAATTACATTACTTGTATGTTACAACAAATGCATAAGATTGTCTATATCAAAATGTACCTTGTGAATTTGGAGAATGAGCCCTTAACGAGGCTACACTTGGTTGTCTGCTAGGACCTCGGCTGTTTTTCGACCCCTTGCGTTCATGAAGATGTTTGTTTTCTTTCAAAAGAGAGACGTTCATCAATCGAGGATTTGGAGTGTTAAATATAGTTCTGTTTTCTCTCCATCTTGCCCTACAAAATCGTTAAATTTAGTCCAATAAACAAAATATATTTTAATTTTTTGTTTCTGGTCCTTACAATACTAAAACATTTTTAGTCCAATGTGTCCCATGGAAGGTATTTCTTGGAAATATTTTTTTGATATTTTTCTGGACAACTGTTGTTAGGGAGGTGCAATTAATCAGTGAAACTAATGTTTTCCGAGATTTATTTTTGCTGATCTTATGGTTAATCTAGAAATTGCTCCGTCTTTTAAATTCAATTAGGTTTTTTGTGGTTTTGTGTTTCTTAAATTTATTTATTTATCCAATTTTTACTCCTATTGCTTCTAAGTTTGAATTAATTGAATTTAGAGGCAGACATAGATGGTTACTCCGCCACTTGCGAGTTCTCTATCTGTCTGGTCTTTCTGAGAATACTTATAAAATTTAAGTAAATAGAGATTATTTTTGAAGTACGTCTCTTGTAAAAGGAATTTTAAATGGCGAAATATATTGCAAATTTTCATCTAACAGCTTTTTGGATTGGACGAAGCGCCTAGCATCCAATACATTAACATGCGGATAAACTAGCCTTTCGCCTTAAGATATAATATAATGAAATTTTGCGAAACAAAAAATTTATACGACAGAAGTCGATACCTTAGAAATGCTACAGAAAAGGATATTGAAGACTATAGAAAATAATTCGGAACCACTTCAAACAATAATGTTTAAATTAAACAAAAGAATAATCTTTTGTACTCATCAGAGTAGGTAATTTGCAAATTATTGTAGATTTTATAATTATTCTAAATATTGTTATTATCATTTATTTTATCTAGCTATTTCGACAGTTTTTTCTCTTAGCTTAAAAAAATTATATTTTTTCTCGTATGTGATGTACATAAAGAGGTATGCAAATTAATTCGATTACACAAATTTTGACGATAGGGTTTGGTTTTTCGACATTTGTTAAGAGTATCTTTTTAATATGAAATTAATCTAAGAAGCAATACTTAAATTTATAGTTATAGACATTTAAATAAAATTGACTAAATGATGTAATTTATACTCTAAATAATCTTTTAAAATTTTATTTAAGTTGTTTTATAAGTATTGAGATATTGTTGAAAAAGTGGAAACTTTCAACCCAAAAAACATACCATCCTTATTATGTATTTTCGAATATGTGTTTATTACAGATATACGTATGTATATATATAATATTCTCCCCATCGTTTAGTCTACAGAGTTGGTCGGGTCTTTATGAATCACCCTGTACAAGTTTTAATAGAAAATAATTATTTCTTTATGCATCTATGAATATTTAAATAAGAAAATAACATTTAATATAATACAATTTTTCTAGCTTTATACTTACTTGCTAAATAACCGTAGAACTACGCAAATGGTGATGAACATAAGAAACATTGCAACCAAAATACCTATCATAGCCGGATCCAAATATTTTTCTGGGGTGTACTTTGTCTGGATTACTAAAAATTAAAATTTTAATTAAGTAAACAATTATTGCGCTTTGAAAATTAAAAGATTTGAATGCTTGATTGACTTTTTGGTAATATTTTTTTTAATAATTTAAACTTTTGACAATTCTGTATCTTTTCAACAAAAACTGGGCTCGTTTAGTTCACTTGCATGCTAATAATATATTTAATGTTGCAAGCATCCCCATGCCAACAATAAAGCGTCAATATTGTATGTTACAATTTTACTGCATTTTTAAAATACATTTATCATATTTTTATCGCATTCCAAAGATAATAAGAGAGAACGGTGACTTTACGGATGCACGATATACTTAGTTTAATTAAATGTCGGGCAAACTATTAAATATGTAATCTAAACAGAATATAGAGGATGTTTTTAAATCCATGCGAAGAAATTCAGTAGGAGGTTCCTCGTTAAAAATTATGAAGTATGTTTCCTATAAAAAATCTGAATTAAAATTGACTCTTTAATTTATTTTTTTCACAAATTGAAATTTTGCGAATTGCGTACATACTCATAAAGAGGTGATGTATGGTATTTTTTTTTGTAATTACCATTATGGTAAAAGGGGGTGAAATGAATAACCCTTATTTTATTTTGTGTCATAATTTTTTGATGATGAATTTTATAAATTAAATATATCATTCGGAATACCTGATTTTTTAACTTTTTTATTTCTTACTTTTTCAGTGTAATTAAAAGTTTTTGAATAAATACAAAAAATACAGTAAAACTATTTTTAATGTTTATTAGTAATTTACTCTCACCTATTTATTGTTCATCAAATTCTAGTAGGTTGCTGACAAATTTTGTCGTCTTTTTTACTTTTAAGTAAATTTTAGCTTATTTGTATTTTTTTGTAGTTGTTTCTCAAATTTCTGAGTTGAATAGGCTCAAAAAATTGAGACGTACTGTACACTAAGGACTAAAGGTATCCCCAATTGCATTATAACATGGATTTAAATCAAGAGATCGAGGGTGTCAGTGATGTGGTCCTTCGCGACCTATCCAACCATTGGAATATGTTGCATCCAAATGTTGACAAGCTATAAGATTAAAGCATGGAGAACAATCACGCAAGGACCGTAGTTGTAATCTAATATTAAGCGTGACACCCTCGAGTAGTTTAGGGAGATTATTTACCAGGAAATCGGTATAAATATTTCCATTTAGTAACTGAGATAGGAAGTGTGAACCAATTAAATCATCCCCTACTAGTCCATCCCATATATTAACAAAATATTTAAAATAGTGCAATAGAAAGAAATAGATAGATTTCTACTCTTAAAAAGTGCGCTTTGTTTGTGAACAATTTATTACTTAAATATTGTGCATTTCGACTTATTTCGTTCTTAAACCATCGGATAAATGCCACCCGCTGAAAAAAATATCGTGGTAAAAGAGCAGTTGAATTGTTAATATTCAATGTATTATCAATTTTTCTAGTGCTTCTTTACCAATTTGCTCAAGACTGCCTTTTGCTACCTCAGAAGTTCTAATTATCTAAGAACAACTAGTGTTACATGAGCTATCAAGAAGAGGTTAGTGAAGATTGAAGACGCGTAGTGTTTAATGAATTACTATTTACCAAGTCATGAATGTAATGTATATCGACAAGTTCAACGTATATACAAATAAGCTACAATTTTCTTAAAACTAAAATGACTACAAAACTTTATAATAACCTACGAAAAATTGATGAAAAATAAATAGACCTCAGTGAATTGGTAATAAATACTAAATTAATGCTATTATAATTTGTAACTTCGTTAGGATTTGTTTAAATTTTAAATGTGTTTTTGACGTTTTGAAACCTGATATTTTTCAAAATTGTCTGTTTCGTTACATCATTAGTTGTATAATGAATATTTACGTCACTACATATAAAAACCGTTATTTGGGGAAAAAAGTTTAATAGTAAGAAACAAAAAACACTTTATTAATTTCTTAGTTATATCTATGGTGTGTTTCATAACAAAATTATTGACAAACATAGTTACTTAAACTAAGTCCTGAACCTGAAGTTATTTTTATTTTCTTCTTCGAAATACCAACCTGCTCGTTTACAATGAGCCTGGTAGGTTTAATTTAGTTGAAGCAGCTTTCTCGGAGTGTTCTCCTAGTATGTTACTTCCAATACTTTTTTTTGTTACCTAAAGAATTTTCTTTAGAATAGTAATTTTATTAAAAAAAATCATTTACAACATCTTAGATACTCATTTTGAAAGTTCCCGTTTTCTACAATAGCGGACAGCTCCAATAATCATTGCCATCTAAAATAATCAATAAATTAAAAACGGTATTGTTTCAAATAGAGTGACTGTATATTAAACCTTCGGGAATAGAAACTTTCTGTAAAGAGCCTCTCTTATAAAAGTTTCAATATTTGGGGGAGATCGATACTTTTCGAGTTATTAACTAAAATGTGGTCCAATTTCGATCATTTTTGGTGCATACACGAATTTTATTGTAGTGAATTCAAATTTTAAAGAAACATGTTATGTCTACTTATCAGAAAAATTTATTCAATTTTTAAAATGAGAATTGACACTATCAGCTTGTGTTTTCGCACTTTCACAATTTGACATAACTTTAAATAAAAGGTTCGGTTTTAAATAAATTTCTACAATATTTTATGTGGTTTCATTTTTGACATTGATTATGATTGAATGAGGAAAACAAAAATGACTATATCTCAAAATAATAGGTGCTCCCGCTCCCGTGGGCATATTTGTGCCCAGACAGAAGGTATAATTATGTAATTAATAAACATGAGGAAAACAGAAAAGATTATATTTTAGAATAATTCGAATTTCTACTAAAAAAATAATGAAATTTTGATTAATATTTGGACTTAGAAATATCATTATGATTTATAATTCGCAATTTCTACTAAAAAATATTTATAAATCGAAATTTTACTAGTTTCGATTTATATGTTGTTTTTAATGGACATTTAATAATTTATTGTGAAAAAATTATTTCGGTTTTAGATACAATTTTCAATTTATTTAAAACCAAACTGTCAAAATGCTAAAACACAAGCAGATAGTGTCAATTTTCATTTTTACATTTTTCCTAGTTGTTAAACAAAGTTTTTCATTCAAATTTGAATTCACTACAATAAAGTTATTATATACACCGTAGATGTTTTACAGTTTTTCATCGCTTTAAAGTACGCCAATAGAAGTTTTTCACAAACATTTTTTACTCCTTTTTTCTTGACAACATTTTTCAAATTTTTTATATACTTCTTCATACCTGCTCATTGATTTACGGGGTATTGTTGAATGAATTGCTACATTAGCCGATTCTTCTAAAGTAAAAGGTATAACTACATCTGAATCAACCACTTTCGGCTTAATTTGCAATGATAAATTTTTATAACTGGTACATACCTATAATATGTAAAATTCAGTTCCATTAAAAAGTGCTGATATTAAATAAAATAAAGTTTGTTATTTTCACCTCCTTATAATACGTATAATGATAATACTGAAAGAATCCTTTAATTTAATCCTAAAAAACTTCGCATTTGAGAAAATATTTAAAAACATAACTTTAATTCAGCCGTATTCATGCAAACAGTTTTGTGTAGAGAAATATAATTTTTTCAAAGTCATTTTGGAATAGTTTGTACCTATATTTGGTAATAAGGTTAGATTGAAAATTCGATGCGAATGGAGGGTTAATCTCAACAGAATACCGGTATATACTTTTTAAACGACGACAATGCTTAAATTTGGTTGGTTATATGTAGTTGTTTTTTAAAAAAAGCGTATACTATATCTACTCGTATTTAGTTAATGCCAAATAGATTGGCTCAAGTAAGAGAAAAAAAGGGGTTTTATGTTTTATATAAATAATAATAGTTAAATATTCATTTAATTATAATGATTGTTTCTACCCTTATTTTGTGAAATTTTTCCTATAAATGTCAAAGATAAAATATACTGATCTCAAAATTTCAGGATTTTGCAAACACTAAATATGAGTTTTCCAGTTGTTTTTGTTGAGAAAACTAACCTCTTCAGATGTTAAGTTATATGTACTCTTTTAAATTCAATTATTTAAGTTAAATATTATTAGAGTATCACAAATTGTCATCCAATATCCACCATTTTTGTATAAATGTTTAAAACCTGGATATGGAACTTAAAACTTTTAAAATGAAACGATTTTTTTCTATTTTTAATAAAAACTGAGATCTCACATTTTTTTAGTAGCCATCTGTTCACTGCTACAATAATGGCAATTCATTTATTTCATTTTTGGTATTAAACCATAGTTTGTAATAACAAAATAAGCATAAATTAATTAAATTCATTTAACTTTATCTTATGTATTTTTTACGTACGTTTTTAGAATAATATCACATAGTTGTCTTCTTTTCATTTTTGGCCGTACTTCGATTTTTGCACTAAGAAGTTTTTATGATATTATTTTCATGTCAGCTAATGTCAAATTTAATTCGAGTATTTTTTAATTCACTTGTTTTAATTAAGTTTTTACCTCACTGTTATCTTAACAAATATTAAGGTTGATGGTCCACTGGATGAGCATTCGTACGATTCATTGGTTGTGTAAAATAGGAACAACTTAAGCGCGATTCTCACTATATATACAGTTCATCAAGGATAGGAAAAAGTGTGAGATTCGCTGGCGATGCACAACAAAAATATGATATTGTTTATTATTTATTTCATTATAATAAGTTGGGATTTCTATATTTATTTAGACAGAAATATCAAGAAGGTGATTAAATACATTTACAGGCAAGGTTTTAAGGGCTTATATAGGTAATTAGAATATAATTGAAATAATAGCAACAGAATATAATGATTTCACATTAAGGAGAATGATTGCTTATTGAGAGAATTAACGTAAATTTGTTGAGTTCGGACACATAATACAATAATATAACAATATAAAACGTCTTTAAAGAGGTTCAATACCTGACAGGTCACTATCAGAATCGGAATCATATGCTTCAAAATCACTTCCACTATCTTCTTGTAAATTTATTATTAACTCGTCTACTACTAAATCTAATTCTGGTTCCTTCTCAATGAAAAACCTTTCAAAGTCTTTATCGTGTTCTCATCGTTTTTTCCACTCCCTCATTTCATCTTTTCGATAACCCGTAGTAGGAGATTTTTCAAACCGTTTTCGCCTCCTGCATTCACTATAATTAGTCTTTGTCCTTTTGAAATCGGTGCATGGAAACCTTCATTAGTGTTGTCATTTCAACTTTTGACGTGGGTGTGAGACGAATGGATATACGTGTCGTCCATATAGATTATAGGTCTCTTTTCTGTCCGGAATTGCTTTATGCTTCTTAAGAAGGTTCTTCTCAGTCTTTCAGGTTTTTCCATCAGCAATTTTCTGTTATTTTTTGTTTTTCTCTAGGAAAATCCCATGTCGTCCATTATAGCCTGTCTCTTGGCTAAATTTCCGGTGTATTCTTCGCAAAGTTGGAAGTCGAAGCAGCCCTCTACCACAGTCATCCACATTAGACTTAGACGCGGATTTAATTGTTTTTTTGTTAGACGTTGAAAACGACGACGATTCGCCATCCTCGATAGATTTCATTTCCTGTGCAATTTTCTGTACTGAATTTAAACTTATACCAGTGGCCATGGCGACACGCTCCTGAACCTTTTTTTAAATTTTTTATAGCTTTATTCTCATTCGCTTCTCGTTTCATAAAATGAATAACTTTGGCTACGACTTCCCTAGTTTGTCCAGATAAAACTTTATATTTTAGTTTGGATTTCGACTTAATTATACAATACTATACAATCTCAACCTCTTTCACTGAGTGTACACTCGACTTTTACTCTGCAAACGTCTCAAACTGATTGAGAAAAACCTGGCTATTTACGGCGCATCTCATGGACGGTCCGATGTCGGTGTTATCAAACTTGTTCCTATTCTTGACAAGCTGTACAGGCACTGCCATGTCACCGATCAGGTACCGTCACCGAAAATATTTTTTTTGAATAATTAAATAGACGTATTCTCACTATCCAGCACTTCTACGTTCCGTCATCGTCTATGTTGCACAGTTGACGGTACGGTGCCGGTACTATATTGAGAATCGCACCTTAATTGTACAAATATGTACTTCATTAGAACCGACTCATTTATTTTTTCCTCTGTCAGTTTAAACCGTGTGGTTGCATGTGTAGTTATTTTTAAAATGGATTTTGACGATTTTTTACTTTTGTGAAACTTTGCACGTATTGAGACGGCAATTAATACGAAAATGGACGCCGTATATGCCTTTCCTGTGCTGAGGGATTAGTCGGACATAAACGGACGGTTACGTGCGACTAGAATGTTACCGGAAAATACGACAAAACAGTTTACCTAGAGGAAAATTCCCCAACAAATAGGGAACAACAAACTTCATACAATCCCGTACTGGCATATTCAGAAACGGTTTGGATTTACTTTTTCTCTCTCCCTTTTACACTTTATCTCAGTTTAGGAGGAAGACCATACTGCAGGCTTGTTTATATTTTATTTTATTGTTTGTTTTTTTGTCTTCTTTATTTAATTTTTTTTATTATTTATATTGTAATATTCAATTTTAATCGTTAAAATTCTTAGCTTATCTTATTTTTGAATTATGTATAATGTAAAATTTTTGTAATATGTATATAATTATTTTGTTTTTAATTCTATCATTCAGATTTCTAGGTTAATTTGTTCTTTTCCTTAACTTAGGTGAGTTCTGTCTTTTTTACACAAGTTATCTATGTTACCTACCTACTTGAGTTTTATTCTATTGTCTGGTGTTATGTGTTTTATGTTCAGTATTGATTGACCATATTGGCGACTCCAAAAATGAAAACGCGCTCTAGCGAGTACTCCTTGTTCCGATTGCTTTAATTACGTGCAATTTTAGGTCGGTTAGATTCTTGTTAGTGGTGTATTTGGTTGCTTTGAAGATGTTTTTTGTGCGTATCATAAATTTTGTTTGTCTGTGAGGGTTTGTGTTCATAAAAATGTCGGTTAGACCACTAATTGTTGTCACTAAAAAAAGTTAGGAGAGAAATATTCATTTTCACTATTTTCTCAAAAATAATAATGAGAGTATTAAATATATTTAGAAAGGAGGGAGTATATAAGTATATAATAAAAAGGCTTGGGAGAAGGCTTTATCGATTGGAAAACCAATTACAAAAAGTATGCGTATATGTTCAAAACATTTTAAAAATAAAGATTATCGTGCATAAAGTAAGTTAATAAAAAATATAAAGTATTATAGCTATCATTTACTTTAGGTAATATAAATATATATAATAATTTAAATTTTAAGATGGAATAAAAACTAATTTTTGGAATGGGCAAGTGAAGTGAGAAAATGAACTTTTTCTTCAAATGCCAACGTTTCGGCCGCTTTATTTGGCCATCCTCAGGGCTCTATAAATAATAAAAAAAAAATTCATAATTTAAAAATGTATAAGTACAAAGATAAAATAATTAAAATTGTTTTCTTCTATAACAATACATAGTACCTTAGTTTCAGATTAGATTAAATTATTAAAATAATCGCAGCACTAAAATTTGACAAAATACATAAAAAAAAACAATACAACGATTAAGTCAAATTTATAAAAACTATAAATATTAATATTTTAACTTAATAGCAAAATATGACATGAATAAATTAGAAATATAACTCCAAAAAAAATTAATAATAATAGTAATTATAAATTTTGTTAAGTTTCGTCCAAAATATTGTGATTCAATCTAGATTGCAAAACTTTGTGAGACACAAAAAATATTCGTTCCTTTACCTATATATTAGGATAGAATCATGTATCTTGATGTTGTATAAAGGTATATTTTTTTGTTTTTCATTTCGAGTTTAACATTTTTAACTAATTTTAATTTGATGCATATAAAGATGACGACATGATATTATTGGACTACGAGTTGACTTGAATTTTGATGTTTATAATTGTATTTCTTCTGTTTCTTTTGTAAAAATAGAATAATAATGAGGAACATAAAATACAAAGTAAATGAATCATAGAATTGAGAGAGAAAGAAAAAATAATATAGATGAATAAATTAAACAATATATTAAATCTTTGTATTATATAGACACAAAGATTCGGACATAGGTATTATTTTTATGACATCCCCTTCTATATTAATAAATAAACATCATATTATGATCTAAATCTCATTATTTAGTCTACTTCTTTGAAATATTGTTAATTAATTTAGTAATAATTTTTGAATATTATTAATACTAAATAGTGTTCATTATTACCTAAACCAAAAATATTACCAAGAAAGCCAGAGATAGCTCGATTATTCATTTTATTTTTCTACATTAAATATATTTATTACTCTAGGAAATAATGGAAGATCATAACTATTTTGTGCAATCGATTAAAATCGTATATATAATAAAAAATTAGGAAATAAATAATAAAAAAGATATAAAAAAAAAGAAAGGATATAAACAAAAAAAAAACAAGTATTGAAAAAAAAATGTATTACATTAAAAATATATACATATACATATTAAATATATAAAATATCTATATGTATATGAAATAAAAAAAAATAACATAACAGTATTTCCAATAACAACTCAGAATTATTCAGTCTACATACTGAGTAATTGGCTTTACCATGGACCACACCTACAAAAAAAATCAGTTCCCATCAGATTAGTTAAAGTTAATAATAAGTTAGTAAATATGAGAACAAATCTTTGAAAATACAAGATTATTTGTTGTTCTACCACAAAGATTTGGACTAAAACATTATAAAATTTATCAAAAACTACATACATCCAAAAAGACTTTAAGCCCTTTACTTTAGAATCCCTTTAACTCCCGAACTCAAAAATTCAGCTTTTAAATTTGTTCATTGCATAAATATATTAGGAGATATTCGAGACAAACAAAAAGAAAAGTTAGAATACTATTATAATTATAAGAAAGGACATCGAGGTATTAACGAGGTTAAAGCCTCTCTCGGAACAAGATATTTTTGGTCTAAATATCCCAAGACATAGAAAAATTCATAAATAATTGTGGAATTTGTTTAATAAATTAACGATAGGGATCCGCCTTTAGTAAAATTTAATTGAGCCCCAACCGCACAACAATCATTTGAACATATTCACATGGATATATTTAGAATATCAAATAGTCCATATCTTACTATAATAGATTTATTCTTAAGATACGGGCGAGCATATCCAATTGCCTTATAAAAGTCCAGTACAGAATTTAAAAACCAGGACCTAGAATATGTCTGTAAACTTCAGTTACACTATACTACAGCCAAAAACAGTAACTCTAATTCACCAGTTGAAAGATTTCATTCCACATTAATTGAACATTTTAGATGCTTACGGGAAACAAACAAAAATTTTACCCAATTCATTAAACACGCGATTTTAGCATATAACAATTATACTCATTCTGTAACTAAATATACGCCTTTTGAAATCATCACATAAATAATCCGGATCCTTTTGATTTAAATGACCACCAAACAGTTATATGAAAAAAATCGAGAAAGGAACGCACTAGTTAAAGAAAAATTAATAAATAAAGCTAACAAAAATAGAGCAGATCCACCTGATTATACCAAAAAAAAACGTTGCTTATATTAAAACTAAATCCAGGGACAAGAAATTACCTTAATTTGTTGTTGTTATTGAAATGAATAAAGGTGCATACCACAAAAGTATTGCTCGGAAACCACGAGAAAATAATTATGAAAACCTTTTACAGGTACAACAAGACAATGAGGATATCCACGATGCTTCTATACCTAGTATATCAAATACAGAGGACAGAATGTAAGGACGACCTCAACGTTACGCCACTGGGAAACTTCTTACCCCAATTAGATTAGGAACCTCTAGAATAATATATACTAAACACACTTTTATTCTTTATTTAGATTTAGGTGAAGTAATTAAACAAGTAGAATCTTTAAAAAAGCGTATTAAACAAGTAAAAATTATTATTAATTAGACAAATAACTCAAATTCAATATCTTATCACGGGCTGAAAATACATTAGATCGAATAGATTTCTTATTTAATTTACTGAAAAGAGAATACGAAAATATCTATCCTCATATCCGGATGAAAAGAGCATTGATTAACGGGCTAGGCATGGGCCATTTATTTTTATTAAATTTATTAAAGCTAGATTTTGCTCTCCAATATTGGCTTTCAGTTTTACTGGTGTTTCTACCCAACCATGTAATACTTATCATAATTTAAAAACATGTTAATTTAATGGCTCAAATTATCATTACTGCACAATAAAATCATGAAAAGTCTGGTACTGAATTTGTTTTTGAAAGATATAACCAAAAATGTAATATTATCCCGGTTGTCCCATTAAAAAAAAAAATTGTTGGCGTCACCTGAACGGAAATGAAAGGAAAAACGGAAGTATTTGTATCATAAGTAGAAGCATCAGTTTCGACTGTTTATAGCAGCCAAATTTCATAGTTGCCATATGAACAGTTTTCTAGATATTGGACTGCATATGGGACGCCCTATTTATACTGTGTGTCCCACGACGATTAAGACAAGTAATATATCAGAATTGGGCAGTAGTAGAGAATTATAATTTTGGGGGTGTAAATTAGAGCAAATGTTGCATCTTTTCTTGTTATTGTGTTACCCAATGAGGTATTTGTTTTTGGTCACGTGACGTCGCATTCAAAATTATTAATGGGACAACCTGTATATTTGTGCCTTTCTGTATTCCTCCCGATAAAACAATTCCAACAAACTAGCAAACTTGGGGTCTAAAGTAATTAATTCAAGAGCTACAGGTACTTAAACGATTGTAAGTTAAAAAATTCATAATTGAATCCCTTGTAATTTTCGGCAATCTTACATTCGTACGTAATGATTAAGACAAACCAATATTATAATTTTTAATAAAAATTCAAATTAACTGTCACAAAAAAAACTTACAATATTAAAGGAGATGTTCAAATCGTAGTGGTACAATCGTTTAAGTACCTGTAGCTCTTGAATTAATTACTTTAGACCCCAAGTGTGCTAGTTTGTTGGAATTGTTTTATCGGGAGGAATACAGAAAGGCACAAATATACAGGTTGTCCCATTAATAATTTTGAATGCGACGTCACGTGACCAAAAACAAATACCTCATTGGGTAACACAATAACAAGAAAAGATGCAACATTTGCTCTAATTTACACCCCCAAAATTATAATTCTCTACTACTGCCCAATTCTGATATATTACTTGTCTTAATCGTCGTGGGACACCCAGTATATACATGAAACTTAATCTATATTTATTCTCGTAGGTTACTTGTAATTTTAGTGAAAAATAATATAATGAAAAAAATGTCTGATTGAAATACTATGAGTGTAGTAGATGAAGAAATAAGCAAAAGTAATAGTCAGTATATTATTGCCTTACCTTCGCATTCGATATGTCCATCAGGTTTCATTACAGCCAGCTTCTCAAAACGGCAAACGCACGCCCCATCTTTACATTCGGTTTGATAGTTGACGGCTTCACATTGCTCCGTAAAAACACAACTTTCGTTTACGCGAGCAGCTGAAACAAAACAAGCACCTGTTTATTTTAGAGGCTATTTTTTAAGAATTATGTACATTAAAGAAGAGATTGTTTGAAATATCAAACTGACACTATTATTACTATTTACTACTACATAGTAGTAATAATAGTGTTTTAATCTTTACTACTGCCATAAGATCGTTTAAAGACGTTAATATGGCATTAAGTGGAGCAAATAAGTTATATGAACTATACTAATTTATAAAAAGTGAACTTTTTGTAAATTGGTCTCCGAAATAAAACAGACGGATTTTTTTACAATTATTTTTGTACACAAAATCCAAAAAGCAGCAGAATATAGCACCGATTTAACTTTTGAGAAAAAATGTTATACAGTATGGTCCAAATCAAAGGAATAAATTCATTATTTCGTAAATCGGCGATTTTAGGGGAAAATCCTGAAACCCCTCGATTTTTATCGTCGCCTAACTAACTGTTATCTCCATATTTAATAAAGAATTTGTGGTGTCTTTCTCAGTTTAACATTTTTGCTTGAAGTTTGAAAATACCCAAAGTATAAGCTTTTCTTTTCAACTTTTCTTTTATATTTTTAGATCGCTTAAATTATGTCACATGTAGGGAAACATCAATTATGTATTTAACTTAAAGAACTACGCAATGTGATTTTAATTTTCTTTTTTAAATATTTGGGAATATATAACTTCAGATCTAACAGTACATAGAAGAGAATTACAACTTTAAAGTATTAAAGTAAATATTATTACATTTTTGGTCTTGTTTTATTATTGTTGTTCGTGAAACTTTAAAGAGTTGCCTAATTAAAAGTTTCGAACCTAATTTAAGTTTTGGAAGCCACAGTTTCAATTAAGGTTGGCACAAGTAAATCACGCCGACGCTGTGAACTGAACCGGTATTAAGGCTTTCCCAGTTTCTAATACAGATTCTAAGAACTCCTTCGAAAAATAGATAAAAATGTTACCAATCTGTTCAAATATATTAAGTCTGTTATTAGAGTGTGAACAACGACCAGAGGAGCTCCGCAGCATGGCAGATCAATGATACCAAGTAAGTGCCAATCCTCCAAATTGTTCCGTGTGTAGCTCGGTGGAATTTTTATGTTTTAAAACCAACAAACCCGTACAGTCTCGCGGCTCGACCAACTAGTTTACAATCTCTATCGGTTGCATGAGATGAGGAGAAGTAACTTTACCAGTTTTATGTAATAGCTATTTACTAAACATACAATGTTTATCTCCAAATGTAGGATTGTAGTCATCGCAATATTTTTGAATTGAGATTTGACACGATTGATATTTGATCACCATTTTTAACTCGAAGAGTCTTTTGTTTAAAGTATAGAGTTTGCTTTCTCCACTTTTTTTCTGGTTTATTTTGTTATTTTCAAAGACTTTATATTTTGAGAAAATCATAGTTCACTTTTAATGAAACAGTTTTTGTTTTTTGATGATTTAAATGATACTAATCACAGTATGTTTGTATACGTTCAAAACTAACTGTATAGGTGAAATTCTCTGCGATTTGTTGTAATTTGACGCCAACTTCTGACACTTCAACATTGGTGCTCGTCTAAATGTATTTATAGTTGACATAAGCAGTAGTAATTATTTTGAAATAAACTAGAGCCTAGTATGTTAAGTAAACTATAAGAATCACCTTCCTTTTCATGATTGGATTCTATTTATATTATATCTAACAATGATAATGATTGAGCTATTTAGGTGAGCTCTTTTTATTTTTTTTGTACACTTTTTGTTATGGGAAGATAAAAAAAAATGATAAATTAATCCAGAAAAAGAGACAGAGTGATCCAAGTTTCTGTTTTGTTTCGACTAACAGGTAAAAGTAATAAGCAAAGGATGATATTTAAATGAGGTTGTGGAATATCCACCATATACAATATAAAATACCATCTTCAGCGATGACGAAAATTTTCCAAAAGTTTTAAAAACACTACAATAAAGAAATTCCTTGATTTAATATATTTTTAATAATATCTCCCATAGGAGTCGTTCACTAAATCTATCGCAGAAAAAACCTGTTCGCGACAGATTTTAATTCTCAGACAAAAATTGCTATGAAGCTGGAAAATTTCAATAACTAAAACAAAGTTTTTCTCAAAAAAAAAGTAAAAAGGAATCAAATAGTATCCGTTATGCAAGGATTGGTCACCAGTTTATCATATCTTGGAGCAGCTTTACCAGATATTTGAGCAGCAATTTAAAGAAGAGGCTCCCGACTCATTATTCGAAGGAAATTAAGTTAGAAAGAACCCGATTTCAAAAATGAACATACAAAAAATTGGCTAAATAATTGAAATTATATTTTAGAAAACAGTCTTTATTGATGTTAAAAAACATCCACTCAAAAAGCTCGCAGGAACACAATTAGCTTGATCTTAAACAGAAAACAATATATGTTACAAGCAATCCAAGATTATGCGTTCAAGAAGTAATGGTCAGACGTATTGCTTTTCCTGACCAATTTCTATCAAATAAATATCTGGTTGCTACATCTAAAGGTATTAACGTTTTTTATGGAACCCTACAATTCTTAAAGGAATACACTAGTACACATTGATTTAAACGATACTTATTTCTTTGTTTCCGGAGAAAAATTGGGTAAAATATGTTTAATTCACCTGTGATTCAACATTATGGAAGTTTAGTTAATTATCATTTGGCGTGTCCGCAGCCTCATTTATTCCGCTTATTCCTTCTAAGAGACTATAGTTTTTGGTTTTAGTGATGACAGTGAGAATCTCACGCTGGAATTGCTACCAGAAGACAACATTTTGCCGATATGTTAGTTTTAAATAATTCGTATATCAAAAAAAAAACATCCTATATTTCAATTACTGACGAGATAAATATGATTACACCTAATCTAGAATTCCCACTCACCTCTGGCCCTCTAGATGGCCTAATGTCAGATGAGACAGAATTTAACACAAAAAAAATACTTCAACATTTTTGTGCCTTGAAAATTGGAATAACCTTGTCCCAAAATAATAAATTCGTTTTTGATGCACAACATTTAAAAAAATGTTGAAATCGGTTAATAACTTCAAATACTATGGCGTTGTTTCCATTTTAAGTGTAATATTATCGTAACAATATACTCACATGAAATCCATATTGAACCAATATTGTACTGTTGAACAAACTGAATATTATTTTGCTACTTTCACATTGAAATGTATATTGTCGTTAGTTTAGTAAGGTTAGAGATAATATTTCAACTGTCAGTGCTATTTCACAAGCAGTAAAAAATAGTGATGTTTAAAAATCACCTCCAAAAAACCTTTCATAAAAAACAATTACTGATATAAATTCTGGATACCAGTACATTTCGAACTGTGTAAGTATTTCGACAAACTGATTTAATCAAAGTAGTTTTATTTGTGTACCTATTAATGTACATAAATATTTACCTTATTCTTTGAAATCTTATAAAAAGGAATTATTTAATGGCTATATTACTTTATTGTGGAAATCATTAAGAAATATATGTTTTTAATGAAAGAAATACGAATCACGGAGAATATTAAAGAAACCGTATGAAAATTGTAGACATTCAAAATTCAAATAAACAATGCTTTTTTATTAACACATATTTAAATTATGATAATGAAAAAAAATCTTATATTTCTATACTATTCTTACGATTTTCTTTGCATTTATCTCGATTGGACAGTGCTCGACTATTGTGACATAGAAAATTTAATCACGTAATCTATGACGTGCGTCAGTTTTTGTATTAATATATTTTATTTTTATTCGTCGGATGAACTATTTAGTATGAGCTTAATTCCAAAAGTATAACATGAAAATTATTTATCACTTGTAGTGTTGAAGTATGTGAAATTCCATTTTCAAAATAAAAACAAAAATATTTGAATGTTTGAAATTATATATTCAAATAAATAACAAGCTTGTAAATTAATTAATACAATAAATAACATCCGATATTGTCAGCATACTGATATCTAAACTGCATTAATATTTGTTATCTATATGTAATTACCAATATAAAAGCAAATAATGTTTAACGCTGGCGAAGGGCGAAATCAATACAATTTTTTAATGGACCTATTTCCACATCAGATAATGTTTTATATGAAATAAAAACAGAAAATACTAAGCGCAATATTTTTCATTGGTCTAAATGAGAGTGAGTTAATAACAATAGAAAATGAATAGCTGTCATTATTTACTTCATTCATTCATGAACTTCGTTATAATTTTCTAAAATGTGTTTCGTATTAAATTTAGTTTGTTCTAGATTTCCTTGACATATTAAAATGCCATGTGTCACAATGGAAAGCAATAGAAATCCTAAATCTGATTTTGTTAATTCATATTCATAAACTTGTAACAGTTCCTAAATTGTCAAAATAATATTCGACCATAAAAAGGTATTAGAAAACTATTTCGAAAATATTGTAAATATTGGAAAATAAGTGTCACATATTTCGTTTATCACATTTTATTCCATAATTTATATTTACAAAAATATACTAAAGCCTTAATTTAGCCTACTTCTTTGTAGTAGGCAATATTTATAAGTAAATTTTCATTTTTAGCATACTCCATTTTAACAAAGATTTTATGTATTCATTTCATATGTATGTTAGTAATGACCAATGAGTAAATATCCACTGAAAGAACTGTAAATAATTCTGTGGGGCCAATGCAAAATAATAACATGTGTACCTTTCCTCAGACCTGCTCTGCATAAACTTTTGGATTCAGTCGTAAGGTGTAATTTTTAATGTGTAGTAAATGTACCATTGGCATGTGTATTGATTGTATGTAATAACATTTTTCACGCGAACTTGTATCGCGCTTTTATATTCATTTATTAAGAATTTACTTCGGTTCAGTTAAAGTACTGTAATGACAAACCGTTACATAGATATCCATATACATTTGACCCACATCTGAGAGCTCTGATAAATTGGTGAAACATAAAACCTTCAAGTATACTTAATTTTTAAGGTATTATGTATGTTCAAAATAATAATTGCAGGACTTTACTTTTTGCGAAATAAATTTGAACATAGTTAATTTTTGGATAATTAAAAGTACCCACTATTTAATCAAAATGAAACGTGGATATAAAATAAGTCAAAATTATTGAGCGGAAGTCCTAAGTCTGCACGAAAATTTTTGACATGTTTCTATACGTTTCGCGGTCTATCATAAGCGGCTTCTTCAGGAGGTGAGATGTGCATAGTAACTCATTTCCTTAACGTAGCCAGAGGCGACACATATCTGGATTGGAAAGTGGGGGGAATGAATTTACTTCGTGATATCGTCACTGGACCGTTAGAGGTTGGTGGGGAAGGTAAGGTTTGAAGTCGACTGGTAGAATGATTGTATTTCAAATAGGAGAAATATAACATACATCTTCTCTGTTCATATTATTTTGATGTTTTTGTATTTCTATTGATTTTTAAATCTCCCGATGGTAGAAATGGGAAGCTTTCCTTAGTGTTACTGAATTAATGAATAGAATTTGGTAGTTCGCCAATCACGGTAAGTATTAAAAGATGAGATTTCTTGTATCTACGTTGTTTTTTATATGTGTTTCTACTGATCGTCTTGTTTCTCCATTATTGACTTGTCCACATGAATAAGGAACTCTGTATATGCCCTTGGAACAATGGATCCTTTGCAGGAAAAGATTGTATTATGTTTCTTGGAGATTTGTTTGAAGTACGAGTTCTTTCTTTAAGAAACCAACATATGGTAGAGACACTGTTGGAGCTCAGAGATGAGGTTCTTTGTAACCGTTGTAGAAAAGTGCCCTTTGGACGTGATTTAGTTTATGTGAAAGGTTTTCTAGTTTGGAGATAGAGAGAGCAAGTGCAATTAAATGGTTGATTTTTGAATTATTTTGATTGAGATGATGATATGATGTGTGAGTTATCGTCAGTATGGATTAGATTTTTCTATAAAGAGAAAACGGGTTTACATAATACTCGCAGCCAATGTTTTTTACCACTTTTTTAAGACATCAAATCTTTTAAATAATTTTTGTTTTCTTATTATTATACTTTTCCGTCGGATCGTGGTTTTACACTAATAAAAGTTTATTGACTCTCATTTCAAATGAAAAGTTATGACAATTTTAAAAATTATAATGATTTTTACCCTTACTTTATCAATAAATATATATTTTCAAAAACAAAGTTGGCGTCTAGATATAGAATAAACCAATTTTTCAATCAGTTTCATTTTCGGGTTATATATCATAAATAAATATGTTAGACGATGAACAATTAAAAATTAAATTTTTTACTGCTGTTACATATGGATATCTATTGGTGTTGCAATATTTTTCCATCCTCAGTCTTATTGACCAACATGCTCCGATTATAGAAATTAAAACTAATAATAAACGAAAAATTCAACAGCTTTGGATTACAGAAAACATTAGATTAATGCAAAACCTGCCTGACAATGCCTTAAGAGAATATAAAAGGACTAGATTAGAGAGACATTGGGATTATTATAAAAATTTGAGAAATTACACCTCTTCTGCAATAAAACGAAAGAAAAAAGCTTATATTACTTTTAAATTGTCTCATTGTAACTCAAAAGAGAAATGGAAAGAACTCACAAAATTAGATGTCAAATTTAACAGAAAACAGTTAAATTCATTTCAACTTACAAGCAATTTAAACGAACTGAATGAATTATTTATTAATGATGTAAAGAAAATTCAATAGCTTGATGATTATACATTAAATTTTTATCAAAATAATATAATATAAAATGTTCAAAGTACACTATATTTTTACAAAACAACAGATGAAGAACTTATGTTAATAAAGAACTCAAGCCTACGATTCTGATAACATTATTTTTCAGATAATACTACTTTGTTGTCTATTCGTTATCCCCTACTTGACTCATATTATAAATGAGTGTATTCGAATAAGTAATTTTCCCTCAGCGTGGAAACAAGGTCATATCATCCCTCTACCAGAAGTATCCAATCCTGAAGACTACAGTCAGTTAAGAAGTATAAGTATTTTGCCTACACTCTCTAAACTTTTTGAAAAAGTCTTAGAAACTCGTATGCGTCAACATGTAACCAAGCTCTAAACTTTTACCTTTAAACCAATCTGGTTTCAGAAGTGGTTATAGTTGTGAAACTGCAATGGCAACTGTAATAGATGACATTTTGCGTTCCCTTGACAATAATGATGTGTGTGTTAGTACTATTAGATTATTCTCGAGCATTTGACATGATTAATTATCAATTTCTTATAATTATTTTGCACTTCCTTGGATTCAGTGAGTCAGCAAGTATTCTCATCTCTAGCTACTTAACCAAAAGATTTCAACGAGTAACTATAGACAATATTAAGTCTAATTGTATATGTGTGGAACAGGGGGTTCCTCAAGGCAGTATATTGGGTCCATTAGTATTTACACTGTATACTTCTTATTTTTATTCTTATTTATCTCATTGCAAGTACCACCTTTATGCAGACGACACATAAATATACTATTCTTTTAAAATATCGCAATTAAATCAATCAGTTGTCAATATTAATCCTGATTTAAGCTCTACCATCTTTATCTGATAAACATCTATTGAAAATTTATTCTAAAAAATCACGTGTAATTTAATTTTGTAGTAAAGCTTATTGCTCGTTAAAACGTATTTACCCACACAGGCATGAACTAATCAAAGAAACTGAACTAATGCTCACTGATTCACTGGTCTTATCTCACTTTAACCATTGTGACAATGTGTACCGCCCTTGTTTGCGCAAGGTTGAATCAGACCGGATTCAAAAAGTGCAAAATAGCTGTCTGTGGTTGATATATGGCATAAGGAAATATGATCGTATCTCACACAATTTAAAGGATGTAAAATAGCTAAATAGGAGGGTGGTCCGATAAGTATTTAGCCCCACCGCCCGATGGCGCCACTATCGTAAGAGAAATATACTATCGTGTAGTACATTCTCGTAGACGGCTACTGTCAAAATTTCAGCCGAATCGGGCTCGTAGTTTTGTTTTGGATTTTAGAAAAATGGAAAAAGAACAATATCGGTCGGTGATTCGATTCTTGTTTTTGACTCTTCTCCTGGCGACTGTCAAAAATTGGTTTAACGAGTTTCAACGTGGTCGAACGTCGGTTTTTGATGAGCCACGTCCAGGTGCCCCAAAAAACGGCTACCACGGAGGATAACATGACAAAAATCCACGATCTCGTATTGGCAGACCGCCGATTGAAAGTGCGCAAGATAGCTGAGACAGTAGGTATCTTAAAAGACCGCGTGGGTCATATCCTGCATGACATTTTGGGCATGAGAAAGATGTCGGCGCGATGGGTGCCGCGATTGCTCACTCCGGATAACAAGCGCAACCGTGAGACCACTTCAGAGCAATGTTTGACGCTGTTTAAGCGCAATCCGAAGGAGTTTCTGCATCGTTTCGTGACCGTCGACGAAACATGGATCCACTGGTACACACCAAAGACCAAGGAACAGTCAAAACAGTGGACTTCACCCGGCGAACGTGCTCCGAAGAAGGCGAAGACTGTCCTATCGGCCGGAAAAGTGATGGCCACTGTTTTCTGGGATTCACAAGGTGTGATCTATCCCGACTACCTGGAGAAGGGCAAAACGGTCACAGGGCTATACTATGCCGAATTGCAGAAAAAACGGCCCCATTTGGCGAAGAAAAAAGTGCTCTTCTACCACGACAACGCACCGGCTCACACCTTCGCCGTCGCCACCAAATTGATCGAATTGGGCTACGAACTGCTTCCCCATCCACCGTATTCTCCAGATTTGGCCCCATGCGACTTCTTTTTGTTTCCAAAATTGAAAAAGTCACTCGCCGGGCAGAAATTTGAGTCGAATGAGGAGGTCATCGCCGCCACGAAAGCCTACTTTGCAGACCTCGAGAAAAAATATTTTTCAGACGGGTTAAAGAAGTTGGAGCATCGCTGGGTCAAGTGTATCGAGCTAAAAGGAGACTATGTTGAGAAATAAATCGCCACTTTTCCAAAATTTTCGTTTTTCTTTTGTAGGCTAAGTACTTATCGGACCACCCTCGTATGTACAACAGGCACAAACTTCATTCCTTATGTTTATATGTATTACAGGACTCTAAAAACGCGTACACCTGAATATCTGCTGGATAAGATTAGGTTTCGAACTGACATCCATAATGTAAACCCAAGGCATAGGAATTTGATTGATGTTCCTATGCATAAATAATAACTATATAAAAGATCCATTACTTATCAAAGATCGATAAGAGCTATCTTAGCTTAATTTAACTTTTTAAATTATTTTACTTAAGTACTTTATTCTGTTTATGTCTTGGGTTACGTCAAATTTTCCATTGTAATCATAGGTATTACGTCTTGTTAATGTTATGTAAAATGTGATTTGTGAATATTATATTATTAGAATTTGTAGGTATTTTATTAGTGTTCTGGATAGTATGGAAGAATTGGTTTTCGGACCTAATGCTATACCATTTATTTGCCATAGCTTTTACGTTTTTTCTATATTGTGTTACTTTTGTTATTCTTGGCAAATAATAATAATAATAATAATTATTATTATTATTATATATGGAACAATCTCTATAAGTACAGGTACCGATTTGTAATTAAAGGGAACATTAATATGAAGTAATTTTAATATTTGTTTTAATTTGGAAACCTAAGTATAAAAGTTAGCCGCCCTCTAATTACATAACTTTCAAATTTGTCTGAAAAGCTAATGCGTTGCTGGCGTATTATAACCATTAATATCCAGAGTTAACCCTTGACTGATTATCCGGAAATTTAAGGAAATAACTTCATGATTGCTTTATCTAAAACTAAGTGTGCTTTGAAGTATGTATATTATTTAGCTCGGGTCTTTATACAACGACTCTATTTTATCAATCATACTCGTAGATTGAATTGGTTTCAAAAACAGTATATTTTCTTTAAATTTTATTTTGTATTTCTTTTTGTAAATTCTTCAGTGTTTTTTGTATTACTTCCCATTCAGATAATGTAGTTCGCTCTTGTAGATTATTAAAAACACTTTACCAGGGTCTTACTAAATTTTAGTTATTTACAATTTTACTAGCGTTCAACTCCAGGAATAAAATGTGAAAAAGACCAAACGAGGCACCACATAATTTAAACTTTATGTTAACGAATAAAGAGGATGAGGAATATGTACCAAGAAACAATCAAATGTCACATTTTGGTTTTTGTGTCTTATTCTAAAAAAAATTCAAATTTATAAAGTGCAGAAATTCTAGAAAAAAATTGGGATCTGGGACAGACTACTACAATTTCATCATAGAAACAAAGAAATATCATCTAAATGCATTTACCACACCAACCAAGTACCAAAGCTAATAAATATTTCACTTTGTTTATTTGCCAATTAAATAAACATTTTTATTTTTAGAAGAAAACTGTACCCAAAAAGGAATACAAAAAAAAATGACTATATTTAAAAAAAGTTTTTGAATGTTTTACAACTCATAAAAACATAGCATATTGATACAATTTACATGTTATTATTATTTGAAAATATGGATGAGGAATATTAAAAAACCTTAAAAGACAAAGATGAAAATGCCAATTTAACAAAATATAATAAAATCATGCTTTTTACAGAATACCAAAAAACATATTTTATTGATTATAAATACAATAACTTAGTAACAATTAACCTTATTTCTCTAATAACGAAGTGTATCTATTTTTGGTGTTCCTAAGCAGAGATTAGATTCGGTGGTGTGGGATGGCAACAAATGCAAATACTTAGAACAGTGCCGGCGCAAGCCGCTCAATCACAGCAACCGGAACAAAACAGTTAAAATTAAGAAAAAACTTCAATAATTCATTTATTAAATTAGGACAAATCTGTTATAAAATACTAATAAAGGCAATTTTTTATTATTGTTAAAATAAATATAATAACCTATTGTTTTATTTAATTAACGCTAATCTTCAAATCAAGTATTTGTTGTTAAAGTTCAATTCTATTATGAAATTGAAACTATAATGGCTCGTAGGTTTATCCACATTTCAACATTGCGATTCATTTTTTTGCAATTCTTACATTCATAATTTCCTGCGCTTTATTTAGTTTGTACCCCAGACCCCATGAGAGCGCAAAAATTACCACCGAAATTTTATCATTGAGATTATTATTACTGCACAATAGAATCATGACAAGTGTAGTATCGGTTGAATATGTTTTTGAAAGATTTAACCGAAAAAGTAATATTATTTAATTAAAAAAAATGTTGGGGTCACGTGACAGGAAATGAGAGAAAAAAAGAGAAGTTTTTTATAATAAATACAAGCATCAGTTTCCACTGTTTATAGCTGCCAAATTTCATACTTTCCAAGTGAACAGTTTTCGATATATTGAACTGTCAAAACGTCGAGGGACACCTTTTATAATAAATAGATCTTGTGGCTACATGATTCAATAGTAAATTTTTTATGTTTGTTCTCAATTTAGCTAATTTTAACCTTAAAACTCCTCGGTGTGTGATTTCTATTGACTTTTCTTTGTAAGCATATTGTCAATCGCAATGAAATACCTTTTCCACGAGGTATAAAGATGGATAAGCTATAAAAAATCCTCGCGATTGTCCATAATGCAGGGTAAGTAATAAGTATGTTTCTCTGAAACCAAATTATTGACATTCCTTTCTGAAATGTGCTTTAAGTTCTTTGTTAGTGCTTGTTTCGATTTATAGAAAAAATGCCGAGCACGGAAAACTGTAGAAGACATGAACACGAAATGCGGTTTATCACAAAATGTCAACTACAACTACAATTCCAATGCAGGATTGTACATTTAAATCCCAAAATGTAAGTAGAAAAGTTAATGAATTTTCTGATTTATATAGGGCATATATTTTTTTTTATTTAACTCTTTTTTGTATAAAAATAAAATTTCAAATATATGATATCTCGAAAGGCTGAAAATATGTTTCATTTCATAAGTATTTTTTAGGTGAAGACATAGTACGTACCTTTCGAATTATAAACTACAAGTAATATAAACAAAATAATTTTTGATTGTTTCAGATTTTGTTTTTAATATTATATATATGTTATATATATGTTACTTTATAAATACTAGTTATCCTCTAATGGTATTAATTGGCAAATCTAGCTGTGAATTTCTAAAAATGTGTGATATGTGTGAAGTTAGAATAAGACAGTATTCGGACGACAAAGAGGGTAGTATACGCTTGGATAAATTTTACCATCAATCAGATGCTATAGAATTGACCTGTGCAGTTAAGTATACTAGTTTATCGTACTAGCCTGATCCCCTTTTGCTATCGCGCATCGAAAGGCGTGGAAAATTCATATTTAGAGCTAAATTTGCCAAGTAATACCTAGCAAACATTCAAAAATAAAATAATTTTACATAAGAAATACTATAGATGAAAACGTAAACCACACTTTTGTCATGGATATTTAAATTTGAGATAATTGCTAGACATAAATGCAGATAAACGGTATTTTTATCTTGCATCATAATAATTTAGGTTATTCATATTATTTTTTTTTTTTGGAAATAATGTAAAATTTTCAGTTTTTAAAATTAGGAAAGCAAATATTTATGAATAAATTGACCGTTGCTCTTTCTTCTGTGTCGCACACGTATCATGTCCCGGCGAGAAATTATTTCGCAGTAGCGGTTAAAATATTGGTTCACTTTAAATAATTAATAAAATTAAATGGATTTCCGAGCTTGATTTCTTTTAAATGATATATAACAAACTTTGCGACGAATCATGGATTACTTTATGAAATTATATATAAAATGCTAGATAATAAAACGTGTGTATTAAATAGAAATAATTTTTTCTTCAAGCGTATAGTAATAAGGAACATTATATCATATAACACGTTTTGTAGAAATAGTGTATTATGTTACTAGCACAAAAGTATTCGGTTGAGGAATAAGCACCTGCGTTTTTTTAAAATTGATTTTTTTCGCAATTTGGTGTTCTGTTTGTTAAAGTGTTTATATGCATTAGAAAGCGCCTTTTCCACTGTACACAATTGTATTGTAAAGGGTGTTTCAATAAGAGCGCAAGATTTGAATTGCCCGCCATGTTTGACCGTCATAATGACACGTAATTATAAAGTGACAGATCAAAAGTTGACAGACGGGAGTTAGTAACCTTGGAGCACTAGACGATAGAACAACGTGTCCTGATTGTTAAACATTATTATCAAAATGGTGAAAGTTTGATTTAACATCATTGGACTTCTGTGGGGTTATCTGAAGATACAGATTTATACCAACAAGCCCGCGACCACCGAAGTATTCAAGGCCGAAATTAGACGCTGCATCAATGAAGTACCGCCACATGTATACAATAATGTTATTTCAAATTTTATCAAAAGAGTACGCATGTTCTAGCAAAGCCGTCGCGGTCATATACAAGATATTTTGTTTCATATATAATTCCTAACTGTATACATTATAAATCAATAAATATTTCAAAACTTTGCTAGAGAAAATAATGTTTTATTTAACCTTAAAATCTTGCGCTCTTATTGAAACACCCTTTAGAATTGTTTATCTAAAAAATCTAATTTAACTTAAGTTTGAGGCATTTGAAATGGAGTTTCCAGGCGGCATGGAAACCTATTTTCGACACCTGCTCTATTTCGCAGGAGCTTGGGTGCTACGCAAATCGACCGACAAAAACAAGCAAGATCGGCGCGAAAAGGCAGCTCAAAATCTTGCCTGACATCGTGGATGGAGTAGTCCTAAAGTAAGGTTTTTTTATACCGAAGTATTACTGAGGATGAGAAATGGTGTTTTTACGCCGATATGAAACATAAAAAGGAGTGGAAAGCTTCACGAGATACTCCAAAACCAAGAGTGAAGCACGATCTCCATCCTAATAAGACAATGATCTGCGTTTGATGGTACTGGGAAGGTGTGATTTATTGGGAACTGCTGGATACGAACAAGACTGTCAACATAAACTCTATCTCATCCAACAACGATGAAGACCTCAATAACTGGCTCAGCAACTTATTCGACACACGATTAGGTGATTTTTGATAAAACGACATCAACAAATTGGTCAATAGGTGGGAGCGGGTCGTAAACAATGACGGAGATTATATAATTGACTGATTTATTGTTCTTTTTAACAAAAGTTATTCATAAAAAAACGCAAGAATTTATTATGTTACTAGTACGAAAATAGTATTTGATGTTACTAGAAGTAGAAGACTAACATTAATTATTAAGCTAACATAATTTTGTTTATATTAATAATTAAATAGGAACGTTTTTTTATATTAAAATAAAATTACAAAATTTTCAAAGTTCTTTAAAATCTAAAATACAGAAAATATAATAATATTTTTTAATATTTATATATATAATCTACTAGTAGTGTTTTGTTTTATTTTATTAGAAGTAGAGTGTTGATTTAATTGTCAGGTGAGAAATGAAAAATAACATTTTGTGTTTTATGAAATTTTTGATATTGTTATTGTTCTGTTTTCTATGGAGATAATTGTGAAAATTTTGTAATTTTATTATCAGTTAAAAAACTGTTCCTATTTAATCATTCTATATTAATATAAATAAAATTGTTAGTATTTAAGGGAAATTTTCAGGAAATAGGGCAGTCCAAAAAGAAGTTTTTATTCGCAACTAAATTTTCTCTTTACTCAGCCAGTAACGCTACCAGAGAAAAAATGGAACGAAATTGTTAGTACTTATTATGTTATTTATTTTTATTTTTTGGCTAGGTTGAAAATATTTCTAGAAGAGTTGAAGTAATCTTTTTTATACATATTTCTTTTTGTTTAAGGCTTGAAGAAAAAATAATATATGTCACTCGGATTAGAAGAATCATTATATGTTTCGGCCAATTTGAACGGCTGTGCAATATTCTGGGCTGAATAAATAATGTTAGCCTTCTACTCCTAGTATCATAATACACTATTATTTAATTAGACAATTACAAACGATAGGAAAGACTTAAAAGGTAAGTATACAATTTAAGTAATAAAAAAATTATGGAACAAGATATAATTACAATAGTTTTTTATCAAATTCTCGTGCTCTAACATAAAGGATCAGATATATTGTTTACCAATGGCTATTAATAAATTTAATGTAATTAAACTATATTTATGGCTGCCAGTCCTAGAAATATCGCTTTATGTTAGACATTGTGGACGTTAAAAAAATTTAATTTATAGAAAAAAGTTTAATATTATTTATAAAATTAAAAGAGCTGCTGGCTAAGTACTCAATTGAAAAATTTTCAAGAATCCACCTGATGGAATACTATCGACACTAATTGTTTATTCAATAGCATTAAAAATTCAGGTAGAATATGAATCATGGAAAGTTCTTTGATGAACTTCAACCTTGATAGTCAATCGATATGATATTTGATTAATTTACTAGTTATAGTGTACTTTATGAATAGATTCTACGAAATAGTGGAAAAAGTTTATAGGAATATTAATGACGAAGTTGGAATAGTTTCCAAAAAAATTAGTTGAAATTAGTTAGTTGGCAATAATTAATAAAATAGTTATAACCAAAGATATCTTTTTTATATACGTAGTTCAGCATTGACATTTTATTGCTGTACATGGTTGTAAGAATTTAATTGCGAGTTATGATAATTTGTTTAAATGGAAAAGAAGTAGGGTATCTATACATTTTTGAATTTTAATTCTATTTTGATCCAAAACATAGATAGAAAACCAAATTATTGTATAATTATTCACGGTATTAAAACAACTATTGATAAAAATTTGAATTTTGCTCAGATGTGAATATTAATAAACATGCAGAGTATATGAAATAGGCTGTTGTCAAATAATTATTTCAGAGAATAATTATCTGTTTTTGTTTTTCTTATAAGATAAACTTTTACTCGTCTGTTTTTTTTATTTAAATGTATGCTTGTTGATATCTTCGCTATTAGTCAATTATTTTTTATATAAAGTATAAGTAAATAAATTTGTTTGTTTTATTTTTTTTTAGGCTTCACAAACTTCACAAACTACATATACATTAACTATTTTCCCCCTTAGGGAATATTTCATTATTAGAGTTTAAGTTTATGAATAAAGCATGTAAAAATATAGCCCATAAGATTTTATGCATTGCATCAAGATTGTCTACATTTTGTTTGATTGCATTGCCATAATATGATTATACAGTTATTCCATTCAGTCATTGAACGTTCTTCATAACCCAGAGCATATTAAAAAAGTTGAAAATACTGACGTTAGTGATCAAAAATATATTTTGTTGAAAGTTGAGAATTAAGCATTTGAATAACAGTCATTTTTATTTTTATAAGGGTCAGTAAAAAGACAGTACTTTGTTAAAAATCTTTACTTGAAAGAAAAATAGTTAAATTTACATATAATATAACTATATTAAAAATTCTTTCTGAATCAGAGCTCTCACCGCTAATAATGGTATCCATATTACTTAGAGACTCTTCTCATTCAAACCATTTGTTAATAATTATATCAATGTGTTCCACCCAATTCACCCAGGCTTCAGCAATACACTTGCATAACGCTTCATTCCACGTACTTAATACGTTCTCATCGGTATATCCATCTCTGCCAATCTATTTGATGTACTATGTTTTACAGTTAACCCAAAATTCACTGAATAGCATTAAAAGCCAGATCAGATCATAAGGTAACCTGAATATCACATGGCCATGTTCTCTTACCAATTTATTTATGACACTTTGTCTTTTCTATTCCTCTTGGCCTATTGATATATTTTTTCTTTCGAACTGATGATAATGGTTCCAAAGGAACCCATTCCTTTTCTCCAGTTCAAAATACTCGCATACATATAAAACTAAGTGTTTTTTTAGGCAAAATCTAAAAATAAGTAACACGTGTTTTAAAAATTATTTATCAGTTTTGTGTTTCTTTAATGAGTTTTATTTAATCCTTGTTTCCTCATCAACAACTTTGTTAAACATTAATTGTATTTATATAAATATCCTTGTTATAAGCAATATTAGACACAACTAGATATAGTGCAGTCCAACAAAATAACTGAACAACTTTAATATGGCCACTGAAGGTAAAACAAAGCATTTTGTCAGATACTTCTGTGTTATTTTGTCGGCGTTTAATTCAATTTGCTAGTGTTTACAGTGCGTTTTGTATATTTTAAATTGACTAATATATCTTTGTACTTTACCTGTTCTATACTTTTAAGTCTTTATAAACAATGAGTGATTATTTTATTAAATTATAAGCTAAAGATGCTGATGTTGCTCAGCGGTAAAACCAAAAAATTGGACGTTTAAATGGTATAGATCCTTTTACTTTCGACAATTCCAAACTTAGTACAAATCCTGCGGACCTTTTTCTAATAACCAATATGGATATTGTGAATTATTAAGTCCTGACAGCAAGTTACTATACCCAGCAACAGATGAAAGCTTTTAAGAGTTTAAATGTTTTCAAACACTTTGATGCTGAGTCTGTTAGTAGATGTGGGAATGTTTCACAGAGAATAATGAAAAAAAAGTAAAGCCAAAATTAATATGTAAATATATATTAATAGAGTTGACATAAATCACAGCATAAAAGAATAAAGTTGTTTTATCAAATAATTAAAAAAGTATCTCACCTTTCTGACAACAACAATTATTTCCTCAATCTGTTAAACAAACCTCGTATCAAAGTATTTAAATGCATTTAAACTCTTAACAGCTTTCATCTGTTACTGGGTACAGTATCTTGTTGTCAGGACTAAATAAGTCACAATATCCATATTGGTTACTGGAGGAAAGTCTGAAGGATTTGTACTAATTTTGGAATCGTAAGGATCTATACCATTTAAACGTTCAAGTTTTTGTTTGTATCACTTCGCAACATTGGCATCTTTAGCTTATATTTTAATAAAATATTCACTCCTTGTTTATAAACACATAAACGTATAGATAAGGTAGAGCACAAAGGTATATTAGTCAATTTAAAATATACAAAACGCACTGTAAACACTAGCAAATTGAATTAAACACCGATAAAATAACACAGAAGTATATGAGAAACTGCTTTGTTTTACCTCTAGCAGCCATATTTGTCTGAAAATTAGCTGATTGTGACGACCCTATATACTCATTGAAATGTCAGTGAGAGGTTAGGAATATTTTATAGTAAAATACAAATAAAATATGTACTTACTGTGAAATGAAAAAGTAATAAGGTTATAGATTACAAACTGGTTTAAAAATATATACGAATGCAAAACGCGATAAAATACCTCTAAGTACTACAAAGCATAAGAGCAAACACGAAAATAAACAACAATAATGACGTTTGAAATACTATACTGTCAAAAATTCCTAGTAAATTAAAAGTATGCGTCAGCAAAACTAGTACGGCTTGTAATGTGATGTAATGTGATTTCTTTTTGTTGTACTGTGGGTATAAATGATCATCAAGACAACATAATTCATTCAATAAAAAACAAATTTTAAATATATGGTATGCACGTTTTAAAGTTGATAGAAAGAGTACTACGTAAATGGTCGTTAAATCATTTATGAATGACGCATGTTCAATGATTTACTGAAAGAACGGTAATTCGTTAACAGCAAAATGAGTTAGTTGCCCTTTTTCGCGAATTTCTTTTCCGTCTTCAAATTTATCGCCTTTTTTATTTTGCACAACCTTCGTAACCCTATGCCCATTATTTTTTGAATATAGTGTACACATTCTTGATGATTTCTATATTTTCGAACCGTTTTTCATCAACCACAGCCAGGTGCCTTGGAATTTTCGTCACCTAGATACTAATGATAACGGATACTCATCTTTCAAACAAACTTTTAGTGCCAGATGCCTTCATTCTTCCAGATAAACCGTCATATTTCAAGCTGCATTTGTGAGGGCCACTTAGTTATAAATGGACATGCAATTTACATCTAAGACTTTACCTTTGTCTACATTTGTACATTCATAACATCATTTAGAGAGGTATGTTCACACTATTTCCAACTTTTGTCAAAAACAACTGTCTTTATTTTCTGGTACTGGTTCTTGAACTGCAGATTTCACAGATTCGTAAACTATTACCTCTATAGCAGTACCAATTGCTTTTTGAAAAGAAACAATATTTTTAACTGGGTGAGGTAAACTTTGTTTTCAAAACTTGATAATCTCCTACTTTCTGAAAACGAGTTTCACTAATTTATTTTATACACACGGTCATCTTGTTTACTCAAAAGAGAAGCCACCTGTAATAAGTATACCAATGGAAGGAAAAGAAGGTGAGTAGACAAAGGAAATAGATCAGTTAACCGTACTACAAATCACAAATTTTGGGGTGATTCTAACCCTCCCTTGGGGGTGAAAATGTCGGTATCAAAAATACCAGAAAAGAGTATCCCATTTTAATAAAAAAATAAAAAAATACTATAAGAGTGGAACCACGAGTATTAAATTTTGTCATTCTAATCGGGTAACAGACTATATTTTCTCCACGACCAGACATTTAGTCAATTTTTTACTCATTATTTTATTTGAATTAAAATTTGTTCAACTACATCTGACATTCAAGTTTTGACTATTGAATATTCATTCCTAACTTGTCGTAGAATGAAAATGTATGCAAAACACATAAGAAGCAAATGTTTTAGAATAAATATTCTAACTCAAGAGTGAGAATATTTACATGATATTATTAAAAATTATTTTGGAATTAGCCTCTAAAACGTAATATACATTTTCTATACAAGCACGCTTCTAATCGTGGCCTGACCTCCAAAAATTCAAAATTTTCTCGAAGTGAATTTAAAATTATTTAAACTCCGGCATGAAGTTGGTGTTTGCGTTTATTCATTAGTTTTACAGACAACCCTAAAAGATAGACGTACAAAAGCTCATTTAAATCTCAAAGTAATCATCCTATATTACAGAACAGTCCCACCATGTCACACACATCCAAACCCGGAGTGTAAATAGTCAGTTTACCAAAATCTGGAGTTTAGAATTAAATTAGGTTTCCTATACAAAACTAGTATTTGTCTATATTTGCTTTACTTTTTTGTAATTGTAAACTGAGAATGTCGTGCGTAAAATAAAGTTTTCTAAAATCAGTCAATAACTTTCTAACATTTATTATAATATGTTTAGTGAGAGAATAATTAGAATAGAATATTTGTTGGCTTTGATTGAATCATTTGTATCGATTATTGTTAATATAGATATTAACTTCAATTTATTTAATAAAAGATGATGGAATGTGATGATGACGTAAAATAATACATACGGCGTTTGATCTTGTGATACAAACAACGTAACTGAATTATTACTTTAGTCCTGAGTTAGCTACATTGGCTAAGCTTCGCTAGTTTGTGCAGGAAAGTATTTCTAGACTGCTATAGCTACAATATTATTTCAAACTTAGTTATACTGTGAGATCTCTGAAATTTAATGAAATTAGTGATTATACGAAATACCATTGTTTAAGTTCGGTTTTCAGTTGTATTAACAATATGCCATTAGAAACAAATATTTTTAAGGATTTATCGTTAATGATTGGAATGTTATATGCTCTAATCTGATCTAATAATTTTTATAAATAAAACACGTAATTACTTTGGCGTGTAATTAAATACTTTAACGCTTCGTATAATTCTAATCTTGGCAGGGTGATTGTTTTTGTACACAAAGTAGTGTGATTAAAGTTTGACTATTATTTTGTGTTTTAATATACACCCCGACACTCTAGGTCTTTTTATGATTCGTCCGAAAATACCTGCAAATTAGATGAACCTTTTTGTCAATATTGCATGACGGAAGTATTAATATACCATTATCACCCAATCGGTGATTAGTAAATTGTTTCCAATATCTTACCAAATTAATCATCCCACTTTAGCTTAATTTGCTATAAATGTTGGAACATTATTTTGATTGACACCAAGGGCTTTTTTAGGTCGTTACCATTTATAAATTTCATCGTTTACATCATTTAAGATTTCGTTATCACTAGCAACTTTTTTTCTAAATTTATATTTCGGAGCTTGTACATAAATCTTGTTCTAAATGTCAGGCTTCTTGAATTGTCCATATTTACCAATAATCATCATTGTTTAAAAATGACAACCCCTTCCGTTAGACATGCTTCCGCTTGTAAAGGGCACACCATGTAGTTCCAATCGTAAATGCGCACAACCAAATTGTGTTTATCTTTGTCGCTTTGAAACGACTGCGTCACGCCACTGGCACAGCTGAAATATTTATGCCAAAAGAAATCTTTTGGTTTGTTAGTCTTTGACATATATGAATCTTAAAATCGTTATGCTTTTGTCAAACTTTAAATTGACAATATGGCGCTAGTTATGATAACACGTTTGCGCATACGCTGCAACTTCATGGTGTGCCCCTTGTAAGTAGAACCATCTGGGTCATGTGTGATACATTAATGGAAAGGTAATAAAATCAAGTTTTTTGCCATGTGATTTTCCATCATTGTTTTTCCGATATTAAATGTAAAAATATTGCTATTAATTTAATGTGTGACACAATTTAAAAAACTATGCAAAGCCTATTTTTTATGTGTTAAATTTTTTCCACTGTATTAAAAATTCTAGACAAAATTAAGCCGTTTGGATATTCTTTTATACCTACATTAAAACTAATTTAAAAGAAGAATAGTTAACTTTAAAAATAAAATTAACTTAAATTAAATCTAGTAAATTAAAAGAATTAGATAAGTATAGTCGTTGCATAGAATTTTTAAGAGGTGCTTTAAATTTATTAAAAACTTTTTTATAAAAGACAGTTTACAACGAAAAAACAGTCATGGATAATCATATGGTTCAATATTGCATTACCTTTCTAATTATTACCACACACGTTGAGTCCATTGAAAAGATTGAGGACAATTTTTCCTGAATAAAAATAATCGTTCTATGACTGAGTTACAAAACAATGAGTGGTTATGGAAGTTATCGTTTTATGTAGATTTAACTAAACATATGAATAATCTTTATTTAAAATTATAAGAAGAAAACCAGTTCCTGTCTGATATATTCACTGATATTTTTTTTTTGGACAAAAAATTGTTTTGTTTCTTAATAGAGCAAAAAATGTTTCACGGATTTTAATATGTGACAGCAAACTGAGACTCCGTTTCCGGTAGATTCCGCAAATGAATCTTTGAATAAAATTCAAGTTTCGTTTTCCAGATTTTGATGTAATTGCAAACGATATCAAGATTTTTTCAAAATCATTTTAACGCCGAAATAGAAACTCTTGTCCCAGAGATTCAAATGAAAATGATTTATTTGTAGTGTAGCGATATTTTTAAAGAAAAGTCGTTGTTGCTGGAATTTTATTATTCTTTTACTCACACAGTTTAATCAGTTGCGCAAATTTTCTCGTGGACTATTTATCTGTATGAAAAAAACATTTTCCAAAATTAAATATACAAAAAAAAATTTGCCTTTCCAAATTGATTGATGGACAGTTGAAGTCACTGCTGATAAATTTCCACTAGTAAACTGCAAACAATTGTCAGTGGAAAGTTACAAACACATAAGTCTCATTAATCATAATTATAATATTTAAGTGCCTTATGGGAAATTACCTAGTATATATGTATGTAACCGTCCGTTTTTCTTTATATATGTTAGTTAAAATGTTTTTTAGTTGGTCGTTACATAAAAACATCTGATGTTTACTTTTACTTTGTATGACTTGCTTATAGTGTAAAATTTACCCAAATAAACTTCCGCCGGCCGGATTCTTGATACTCGCGGGCCGTAGTTTGGAGACCCTGCTCTGCTCATCAATTTTCAATTAATGAACATGTGCATCTATAGATAGATAGCCCTTAGTTACCGTAGATAAGAATATTCAACATCCAGTTTAAATAAATTTTATATTGCGGCGAGTTCCTCTGGATACATTAGTCTCCGCAATCTTGCCGTGTGAAAGATTGAATTTGTTACAAAAATTAGCTTTTCTGAACTGTTAAATAGTTTATTTATACAGGGTGAGTCATAAATATTGGGATATAGAGTAAGCGCAGATTATTTGGACCAAAATATGACGATTGGATCAAATATGTCTTAATAAAATGCTGCTATGGCAAGAGAAACAGGGTATTAAAATTGGAATATTTTTTTCATTATTTGTTTATAATTTCACAATATATGCATAAATTGTTATTAAAATTGGCACAGAGATGTAACTTTAGATGAGAAATAATTCTGTATTCATTATTTTGTAACAGGAGGTGCCACATGAACGATTCCTGATTATGAAACTGAGTCGTAGCTTTTTTAGACGAAACTTTTTACTAATTTTGATTATAAAACATGACGTAAACATCATTTTTATGTAAAATTATATACTGGTTGAAACAAGAATATTTCAACTGTTTTCGAAAAAAAACGTAATTGAACAGTACAAAGGGATTTTAAAGGAAAAAAATAGACATACATGTTTCGTTCATATATTCAAATAATAAACAAAATGAGTAGAAACAAACTCAAAGTAAATATTTGAAGGATTTTCTGACATAAAAAAATATTATCCTGTCCCCTAATAAAATTAGCATTTTTGTCTTATGAATGAATTTTATTGGCATAAACTAGGGATTTCATATGTCCCCAAAAATAAAAATCTAATGGGTTATATTCTGGACTTTTTGGTGGCCATTTAAAATTTAAAAAACATATAAGAATATCCATTTAAATTTCGAGGAAGAACATATAAACCTAGTAGGCGGTCGCCGATAATGCCACATCAAATATTTAATTTAAATTCATGCTAAAAATATATTTCTTTAATAGCATGCGGATTTTCTTCTTCCTAGTAACGACTCTTTCTCCAACTGAAAACCCCTCATCTAGTAAAATTGCTACTTCGTCAGTGAACAAAATATTCTTAATAAAATTTCGGTCAGTGTTATGCTTGTTCAAAAAACGTTGACAGAATTGTAACCGCCGTGGAAAATCTCATGGAACCAAATTTTGAACAGGAGTGAATTAATAAAGATAGAAATTCTTTTTTTTAGAATTCAAATAATAGATGACTGACTTACTCTTTTCGCTGCTGACAGATGATGTGAACTTGTTTCAGAATTTTCTTCTATTCGAATCAAAATGTCATCTTTTTGATTTGTTTCGGTAGACCTCCCTGTTTTTGGTGCGAAATCACCCTGTTTCACCCAAACGATGATATAGGTTTGTAAAAGTTTTATGATTTGGTTGACTTCTGTCTGCACACAACAATCCAACCGCACATCGGATCGGGCTCAATAATTTTCTTGTGCGTAGATACCAATATCCTACATTTCCTCATTGGTAAAATAGTTATGATGAGACATTTCAAGAGAAAAAGTAACAGTTGGTTTTTAATTCTTTAATGAAACAGAGCATTAAAATTTGAGAACAAAAGTAATGCACTCCAATTAAATTACATTAACCAACAACAATTTTTTGACAATCCAAAGCACATTTTTTATAAATAAAATAGGTCATTAGGTCACTCCATGTTTAGAAAACTAACCCACATCGAAAGATACCTTCACTACACCTCACATCACCATCCTAGCCAAAATAATTCACTGTTTAACTCTCTAGTTACACGGGCCATCTCTATTTCTGAATCGGATAATCTCTTACATGAACTGAATCACATCAAATCCGCACTCCTCTCCAACGGCTACAAACAATCCCATATTTAAAAATCCATCTCCAAACTCCAAGAACCTAGACCCAAAGATTCCTCTTTAGAACCTCAACTCCAAGCTCCGACGCTGTCTCTACCTTATATTCGCTCCGTTACAGATCGAATAGGTTAAACCTTCCATAAGTAACGAATCTGAACCACATACAAATATCCAAGAAAAATTGGTCAATATCTACCCTCTGTAAAGGATCCATTGCTTCCCTTATCTTCCAAAGGCATTTACAAGGTTCCTTGTTCATGTGGACAAGTCTACATTGGTGAAACAGGACGATGAGTATAAACACGTATCAAAAAACGCCGTAGATACATGAAGTCTGGCCTTTTAATACATTTCGCAATCACCGAACACCAGCACCAAATAGGTCACCAGTTTCTCTTCGACATTACGGTTGTACTAGCAAAAGCCCCACATTTCTGCCATCGGAAGATTCGGAAAACAATAGAAATACAAAAACACCCTAATAATATAAACAGAGAAGATTAATACTACATCTCCCCTATTTGGAATACAGTCATTCCACTGGCCACTTCCACTTCACGCCAAATCCTCACTCCTGACATTTGACGGTCCAGTGACGACATCACACTATAAATTTCATCACTAGCCTTTTCCAGTTAAGATGCGTTTCGCCTCTAATTACATTCAGTAGTTGAGTTACCATGCGCACCTTCCCAACTGAAACAATTAATTGTTATATTTGATATTATTGAGATCTGCTAGATGTAGCTGTCTTATACTTTCTATATTCGCGCCCTTACAAATGACTTTTGTGATAAAAATGTACTTTTTGTTAGTTCGTTTTAAAGTATTGGTACTAAAATGTCGGTTAATATATAATTTTTTTTTTATATTTTATATATAATTTTACTTGAATTTTACTAAAATTTTAATATGTTTGTGTTTAGTCTCTTGCTGACTGCTCTAATTCATGTTTATTATATCTGTTAATTTTCATCTTTTCGACATGTACTCTTTTTGCGATTAAACCAAATAGTTCGGTGCAAGATTAATTTAGTCAGTTTATTTATAACATCGGTAAGGTTTTTCTAAAATTATGTCTTACTTAACTAACTTAATACTATATTTATAAAACTAAAGCAACCTAAAAAACTAAAATCTATTACAAAATAACCCCTATTAACTACATAAATTAAATCCACAAACCTATTAATAAAACTATTTATATTAATAAAGCTTAGACTGTGAGACATAAGGACTTATTTTCCCCATTTTTTCCTGTCATTAAAATAATATTATTTAATTAAAGTTATGTCTCTGTCTTAATTTTGATAACATGTATGAATTCATTGAGAAATTATAAACAAAAAACGAAAAAGTATTTCAACTTTAACATCTTGTATCTTTTCGCACGGCAAAGATTTTTATAATTTGTTAATATGGTAGGTATTTTCTTTAATTGCTAAATCTGTTTATACTTTTCTCATAATTAAATTTTTTTGTCGTTGTAACTTTATATATTTAAATGACATCTTATTTTCTATGAATAAAAGTTATGCTTAACCAAAGCCAACAAAATATACTTCAGATTGATTGATAGTTATTTACGGTAAAAGTTTTTGTTGAGTAAGTCACGCAAGAAAATTTGCTCACGGAACCTGTTGATAATTTCGGTTTTTACTTCTCTTTCTTGTTAGTGTTGTAAGCATTGAAGAAAAAGAAAAATCAAAGTACAAACAAGAACAAGAAAAATATAAGAATTATCAATAAAACCAAGTAAACAATAACAAAAATCTTAAACCACCAAGAATGAGCAAAAAAAAATATGTTAATGGGTTTTTCTATAATAATTGAAATAAATTGTTTTCATAGGATGTAATTGTCTGTTAATTTTTAGAATTATGAAATAAAATAATTATCACCCCTTAAATTTAAAAAAGTATGAGAAGAATGAATAACTGGGTTTGGATATAAGTTCACTCAGTACATTTTATATTGTTTTTCTGAATAATAAATTATATCTTAAGCGCGTTTTAACCCATTACGTAAATTGGTTAATGGAAATTAAAGAGGCTGAGTAAAAACAATAACAATGTATTTATCTAAAGAAAACAACTAATATTAAATAAAAGAGCAACTTGCACATTTAAATAACTAATACTAATAATAATTTAATCGCAGGGGTAGGCACTATCAACTTCTGGATCATCCGAGAATCTAAACTTGATCTCCCATCTCCTTTTATTTTTTAAATCAAGAAGACCCCCAATGTTTATTAATTCTGATGACTACAAAAAAATTTATTTAACATTTGTTGGTGGCCTTGTCCCATAACTTTCGCTCACGTAATAGTAATTGAATAGTAAACATTATAATTTGGAAAATATAAAATAAGTTTTATGTACAGGGCGATATTTAACTAAATCCCTGTACATACTATCGAAATAATATAGAGAATTATTAAGTGTTGTCAATATGAAGACTTTCAGTAACTAATAACTGTTCAAGTTCAATTTAGTTAATTTAATACGAAAATTCTGCAAATATTCACTGGCATATATTCCTGTCCTAACTTGTTCATATTGGCTAGCAAGTAATCGATTTACGAAAACAGTAAATTTGAGAGGCAAAGCCGCAAATGTCATGTTAGTTAATTTGCAGGTTTGCTGGGGGTAGTTGTCTCCGTTTCGAACTTGTAATGAGTTATGACCTAGATGAATTTTACCCAAAAAGTTTAATTTTATCCAGCCATGTCATTCGTTCTAATAACCAAAAAAAATTGGCTGATGTGATCGGAGCAGTTTATTAAACGACATCTACATTCAAAGTAAATTTTAGTAAAGGACTAATTTTTATTTTAGGTTTATATTCTATATTAAAAAAATACTATTTCATTTTTATTAGAGAAAGAAATCTAACGAAATTCATAATTCTCTTTCTAGTATCCCTTTAAATGATGAATTATTCTATCGACAAAAATATTTTTTAAATCCTAAATTAATTTTTAAACATAATAGTAAAAATAATAGGTATAATCTGGTATATATACAATAGGAGTTGTAGGATTCTTACTTATTTGTACCATACAGGGTGGCCCAATGAAAACTTGACATGGGGTTTTGGACAATATTATCGTGGGAAAAGAAAAACGCTCCGACAGGTCGATTTTTGTTCCGAGGGGGACATTTTTTACGCTACTCGCAGCATGGCTATTTCAATCCTAGACCAGTGGGGTGAATAACCCATAGAATTTAAATAGGGAATAGGGCTCGAGTCGCATATCGTTTGAAAGTCTGTGGAATTCTCTAAAAAACAAATATGTAGTTTTTTAAATTTGGATAAATTATATACAAAAAAAAATATATTTTCCGCAAATGAACCTATTTGTAACTTTGAAACTTTCAAATTTTTGCAAATGCAGTTTTTTTAAATTTGGATAAAGGTTAGAGTCAAAATTACTTACTTTATTCTTATCTTAACAAATACTCAAAATGCGCACCACCAACTTCCATACAATGGTAAAGGTTCTGGTGGTGATTTGGCGACATTCTGATTCGTTGTCGTAAATCTTCGAGTGAAGCAGGTGGAGTAAAATAAATTCAGAAAATTTTGTTCATTTTCAATTATATTAGTCAGCATAGGATCATAGTTTCAAATAGATTTCTCCTGTTAGATTGCCTTCTAAGAACAACAGTTCAACAACACAGTAGCCAAAAATTCCAGCCCATACGTTGAATTTTTTGGGGTTATTGAGTATGTACCTCATGAAATATGTGGGGTTTAGAATTAACCCAATATCTACAATTGTGGCGATTAACTTAATCTTATAAGAATGCATTTTACGCATTTTTAAAATACGCGGAATGCTGGTTCGTGAGGCACCGGAAATAGTGGGCAACTGTCTTGTACTCAATGTATGGTCAAGCTCAACATGTCCCAAAATTGCCACAGCGATCTCTTCATTATTTACTTTTTGATTCCAACTTTAATGAATTTATTTCCTAGTGCAAACATTCTCGGAAATATCGATGAAAGTACGATGGGGCGCCGGCACATTATGCAGCCAACGTTCGAACATATATTGACGAAGTTTTACCCAATAAGTGGATCGGTAGACGAGGACCCAGTGAGTGGCCACCAAGGTCACCGGATCTCACGCCATTAGATTTCTTTTTGTGGGGTCATCTAAAAATTTTTGTGTATAAAAGTAAACCCGACGACATAAATGATTTAAAAGATAGAATAAGGCAAGATATAAATAACATTTCGCAGGAAACCATTAATAAAGTTCAGCAGGAATTTAGTGATCGCTTAGGTCACTGTCAAGCATAAGAAGGAAGACAATTTGAACACTTACTATAATTTATTGTGTGGCAATTTGTTGTTACTGTTGTATTATTTTGTTATTTTAATTTAATTATAGATATTCAAAAATACAGATTTTAAAATTATTCTATCTTCAAAACTATTAATTACCGAATACAAGTATGATACATTTTTGGAATCGTATTCAAATTGCAATCTAAAAAAAAATATACAGGGTATTTCGTTTAAGTCATTTAGGTGTATACATTAGCTGTATATAATATCTAAAAACGATGTATACAACTTTTTTGTTTTTTACTTTTATAATAATAAATATGCACATTTTTCGTAGTTAGCTTTTTTTGAGGACTTTGTAAAATATACAGGTTGGGTTATTGAAAACAAAAAAGACTAGTTTTTGCAAAAAATTACCGTCTGTCAGAGATTTCCGTATGATTTAAATTTTTGGTAAAATATTGTAAACCCCAATAAACAAAAAAGCTATGGTCAAAATCCCAAATTGTAGACTAATTATAAGAAATAATTACATTGAGACTAATATGGGGTTATTCAAACGTATAAGAGCAATGCTTAAATCTATCAAAAAAATTAAACTTAACATTCTTCAACCACCAACTTTAACAATTTGTGTTCTGATCTACTTAACAATGCATTTCTGATTTTGACTTCTACGTTTCTGATGATATCATCTTGCCCAGAAAATACCACCAACCATTTCCCGCTTCTTCTCCTCTAGTTACAACATCGCCGACTGGAAAACCGTATGTTTTTACATGCCACTTCCTTCTTCTTTATTGGGTAGGAAGATAATAATTTAACTACCTCTGCCAGAATATTTTGGTGAGATATTGGGCAATTCTCCATTGATGTACAAATCCTAGGAATAGAATTTTCTAGGAAAATTTATGGGTGTCAATGCTTGTAGGTCATCATCTGGGCTGCTTGATATTTTTCTACGTTCACTCGCCAAAGTGTGCTTTTGTGCGTCACTGCAAATTTGACGTTTTCCGGGGAGTGACGTCAAATGACAGCTTTGTAGTGCTAGAGCGACAAAATTTTGAAAACTCTCGCCTAATTTTAGTAACACATATAATTGTACATCGTACGTAGGTAGTAATACATATATCACCAACTTGATGGGAATTTTAATATAACCTAATTTAAAACGTACTCGCTTTCAATTTATTAGTGGAAAAAAGGTATTCCAACAAAGAGTGTCACACAATCGTATCAAATTAATTTGCCTTGTTTATAAGTATATTAAACATATCTACTGGCAAATGAATGGTATGTTTGTAAACCCACTTAATTTTTTCCATGTTTTTACAATATATTAACCATCAACCATCAACGATCCTATGTCTTAATTAATAAAACAGCTATTTGTGTATTAAGAGTGGAAAGTGATACTTTTAATATAAACCGATTATTCATTATTTACTGAAATATTTTAAAGTGGGATCATTTTTGTTAAATGTAAAACCTAAAATTAATAAATTTTCAAAATCGGATATTTACAAACAAAATTGTTTGGATTGTAACGCCATCTATATCGGCCAAACGTTAAGAAATTTTAACATACGCTACTGTGAGCACTTAAAAGCTTATACAGTAAAACAACTAGATAAGTCACATTACGCAAAAGACTTCATTGACAACAAACACAAACTTGCACTTAATTACATAATGGAAACAACATTACTTCATGTAAGTGACAAAAAAGAAGAACTTGTATTTTTGTAGGAATACGAAATTAAGAAACACCTAAAATATTTTCAATATATAATATTGAATGAACAACTAAACCTGGGAAGTTCAATTATCTTAGATCACCTTTTGAACTAAATAATACTAACCAAATATATTTTTAGAAAAAGAAAAATATTGGTTGTCAGGTTTATGACACGAAATTTATTTTTTGAAAACATCTGTCAAACTTCTTTCTGTCTTGAGAATGGTAATTGTCATTACCGAAACCTAGGTAGAAAAATGTATATAAAAACGCTTTGGAAGACTGTGGAAATTAAAGATAAGCATTATTTATCTTTCTATATTTTTTATTTTATTTTTAAATTCTAGATCAAATTTTGAGTAAATTTCATGTACCAATATTACTACCAATATTATCAGTTTTTGTGATCATTTCATTTCTTTTAAATTTTTTGAGAGAAACGCAATCCCAAATAAATCACGATATTCCTGCAAACAAAAATGCTACTGACTTAAAATTTAGCACGGCGAATTATAAGACTTCTCGAAAGTATCTCTGCTCTAAAAATATTTTATTTATTATAGAGGGCGTTTTACACGTACAACTAAATTTCAACAAATTAAAACAATTATAACTAGCTTATTTCAAATACAACACCCTGTATTTAAAATCAGCGTTATCTGAATACTGAATGAACAATTGAATCTGGGAAGTTAAATTATTTTAGATTACCTTTTGAATTAAACATGTATTATTAGCCAATTTTTTTAAGAAAATTAAGAATGTTATTTGTTAGAAAACTATAAAATACTTTTTTCTTATCTGATGATATCGGAAGAAAATTAAGAACGTTATTGTTTCGAATATTTACAATAAAAAATCAAGTATGTGCGTGAAATATCAAATCATCCCGAAAGGTGAAACATATGAAAAATATTTAAAATCCTTGAAAAACAGTCCAATTCCAATGGAGTTACACTAGTAGGATTAATTAACTTGAAGATTACTGAATTTTTATTCGTCAAATTTCAAATGATGAAGGAAACATGTAGCTACCCACTGCATGAACTTTGACTTAAGCGAGAATGAAGTTTTCGATTTGACCAAATTTATGGGCCACAGTGACAAGATATATGTAAGTCACTACAGGCAACCCGACATTCAAAAACACCAACCAATTAAATTTTGGTTGAAGTTTCATCAATATATTTTGACATTGGCAATTATTGCCCTGATGATGTCAAATTATATCCAAACAAAATTGACCAAACGTCGACAGTATTTTAATCGGTTTTACTTGGCATGTTATCTAACTTGCAAACGAACCTGAATAGTACTCACATAATAATTAAACGATTTTAATGTATTAACTGTTAGATTTCACTTATTGAACCAATATAAATTGAAATGTAAAATTATATTTATATTAAAATTCCATAATTTTCCAAAAACTTTTAAATAATTCTGACGACAATTATTTCGCTCTGTTAATATTAAAAAATATTATTTTATTTTCTTGCTTATTTTCAGGTACTACTTCTAGTAACGCTACCCCAATACGTAAACGATTTAGTAAGTTAATTAAATCTTATTTTTCGTTTCTGATAATTACAGGGTAATTTTTATCAAAGACTAGAAAACGCGTCGATTTTTAATTTAAAAGAGACAGCCTTTTTGAACATATTCGTCACTCTAATCTTAATACCGCCACCCACCCCAGCAATAGTATAGAAAGTATTCGTTCCTACTCCAGTTCTTTCACATTATTTTAATCATGTATATTGGCATAATTAATACAGATTTTTTTAAAGAATTTTAATAGAAGAGACTTGATTTATTGCTTACAAGTCGCAAATCGTTTTGTTAATAATATTCAGTTTGGATCAAAATATTTCAGTCCAGCAGGAGTAATAAAAATTATGAAATTAATTTAAAAATTAATTAAAATTGGATCAGCTTTATTTTAAAATATTACACAATGTGTATTTCTTCACACTTGATGAATTTCCTGTTTAGATTTGAATGTTGGCTAAAGAAGGTTAAAGGCGTTTTCTACCTCATATTAAAAATCAAAGCTTTTCCCGTTTCTGCCAAAAATTACTCTTATATTCAATCGACGATAAAAACTTAAAAATATTCACTTATAATACCACTAGTGCCTAAATTATTTCCGGAAATTTTTTCGAACTCACGAATATTTTAAAAATTATCCCGAGTCGAAGACGTTTAGTAATACCTAAGTATTAAAAAATAAATTTGGTATTTAAGATTCCTTGGCCTATTTACGCAGTTTCCGTAAATAGTACCTACTTAAATAATGACAAATTATACGTTTTCAGAATTAACTGATATTATTTTACTTTGGGGTAAATATTCCGGTAACGCAAATGCTGCTGTTAGACGTTATTCTGAAAAGTTTCCCAACAGAAATGTAATAAGTCGCGGAACAATTTTGAGAGAAGTTCAAAACCTACTTGAACCGAGTACTTTAAAATACAATAATTGAAATGCAGGCCAGCCGAGATACGCCAGGACTGTTGAAACCGATAAAAGGATGGATGAATGATTTGAAAATTCTACACTAAGCTCAAGACAATTAATACTGCGAAGCAGAACTTCTAAGAGCACTGTGTTAAGGGTTTTTCGTGAACAACAGTTGCATGCATTTCGTTACCAACAAGTCCAAGAATTGTTACCAGACGATTTACCATTAAGAGTAGACTTTTGTGAAGTGCTAAGACATCGAAACTGTCTACACTTTTTAGATAATATGTTTTTCACTGATGAGGCAACAAAATAAGATAAGATGATAAGGAACGGATTATAACGATGATATTTATAATAATGATGATAACGCTGATAAAAAACGATGATAACGATGCTGAGGATGATATTTGTAATGATTATAATAATGAACTTTGCACCGCTACTATGTGATAAATAACCATAGCTAATCCTTTTAGTGTTACATCCATAGATTTCGTTGAACTTATGTATATATAATATTATAAAAAAGCACCAATTTTATGTAATGTTATTTATTTGTAAAATCATTTATGCTGTTCGTTTTTAATTAGTGGAAAGTTTGTTTACTAAAAGCTGCATAGAAGGTTTACGCAGATTCATTAGCCTGACGTGGCATTAAAAAAACTATTTATTCGAATAATACAAAAACATTTAAACGTACCGCCAAGGAACTTAACGAATTAACGAGAATATTAGGTGGAAAAGTACCAGATTTAGCAAGGAAACTTAGGGTTAAATGGAAATTTAGTGTCGAAAAAAGACCATGGCGGGTTGGATTTTTGGAAAAATTGGTGCGAACTGTCAAAATGGCAGTGAGATTGACTCTTTCTTAAATTTGAAGAATTTACTGCTAACTCCATGCCACTCATATACACTAAGAACGGAGGATGTAGAAAATATGGTGCTATTGTAATACGTCACTGACAAATAACGTTTTTGTTCGATGTCAAATCAAATTAAGAGATTTTATGGATTCCTTGTATTGTGCGAAAGAAAGCACTATTGTACGAATCGGGCGTACTCAATTATATTCAGAGATCTTGTGTAAAGTATATAATATTAAGAAAATTATAATTTAAAGCACTTGCTATATTGGAAACAGATTAATATTAATAATTGGATAGAAATAATAACATAATTTCTAATCAACTTACCTATGCCACATTTGTCTATGTGATTGGTTATCGGTACCTCGGGTTTACATAGACACTTGTGGGTAATATCGTCACAAACAGCTCCTTCGAAAGTACATTGTCTCGTATATCTGCACTTGTCTCCAAATTTTTGATTGTTACCACCATCTGGAAGAAAACGTAAAAGTACATTTTAGGGTGTAAGATTGAGTAAGGACAACTTTGTGGCAATAGTATATACGACCTCTAAGTATTTTAATTAACAGAAGAAGTAGAATTTATATTTTTACTGTTTATGAATCTAGAACTTATTTACGTATATAATTGGTAAAAACTGTTACTATGAGTCATTATCAGAAAGCTCGACTTACTGGCAATATTTCGTCATTATCAAAGGTAAAATCAATAAGATGATGCAAGAAAATTACTAATATCAATTTTAAAAAAAATATATATTATTTTACTATAAAATAATTATACTGAAACATGCAACACATTAAATAAATATGAAAAAATATTAACATATATATAAATACTGAATATGAAGCATATTGGATATACCATATTTCTTGTTCATTTATGTTATACTAGCAGTAATAAAAAAACTTTAAGTTTGTTATCGACATAATATTCATTCCAAACTGTCTTTAATTAACTCAGCTGCTAATGCAGCATTTGTCCTGTCTGAAACCATTCATAGTAACAATTGTATTATTTTCTTCCAAAAATTCTATTACATACCAATTTTTCTTAATTAATTACTAATTTTTCTTTAAAAACCTTGCAAAGTTACTTATTAATGTATCCTTTAGTTTATATTTGCAACGAATTTTCAGTATGTGATAAATGAGTTACAAATTTATAAATGTCCAGAGTATGTCTGACAAGGTTATAATTAATATTTAATTTATACTTTAAATTCCAAATAATCATCAATTTGTACTTTTTTATAGATCTAGAAGAAATTTATAACAGTTTTATAATTTGAACCCTTTGAATTTGTGTCATCTTCTGTCTTATATTATGTACAATTATGTACAAAGTATCCTAAATATTGAAACATTTCTTATGAGTATTGATTGAATCAGATTTATAATTATTGCTTAAATTTTGTACCTGACAGTTTGTTAAATTTTCTTTTTTATATTAAACGTTAACGTATCTATTAATAGCATAATAATAAAAAATTATGACAGATTAGGTTTCAATGACTTTCATCGGATGCTTTGAAAACTAACGACCTAGAAGAATTAGATAATCAAAATATTACGATTACTGCCGGACATATCCTAAAAACCAAAAATGTTCTCTTTGATTTTGCTTATTTTTCATTAGAGTTAAAAGACCTTGTGAAACAAAAAGTTTTTTGCTTTTTTCGTAACTTTAATAATAAAGGCCACATTAGAGTAGGTACAAATTTAAATCCTTTTGAATTATGCCCTCAGGCTGATTTGTGGAGATAAAACTTATTCAAACCGCTTTTTATTCACCTAATTTTAATTTTGAAAAATTTTTACAAATTTGGTAGAATCTCTACAAGAAACCCTATTTTTGTCAAAACTCCATATCATTCTGCCAACACTGCTATCTTTTATGTATTTGTCAAGCGTCGCACAGAATGCTTATTCTCGAGTACTAATAGCTCTTAAACCATAGAACCGACATTTTTTCCAAAAAAGTAACATACTTTTGTTGTAATTCGTGAATTAAGAGTATATATTTTAAGAACTAGAGTGTAGGTATGTCATCGACATTGTTTACGAATTATCAGTGTTTCTCTGTTCTTTACAAACTAAATTAATATTTTTGACACTACATTTCCACTGTGATCCGTCATATAAATTCCTCAGAATAGAAAACCCCGAATTCCTGAAAGTGAAGAAAGTGTCTGCTAAAAATGCCGCATGCGATGATTGTCACAAGATTTCCAACGAACGGTCGAAAAGTTTCGTCGCATGTAAGTTTACAAATTATTGAACCTTTTACAACACACAAAGCGGACAACACGCCTTTCCTGGTGATAGGAGCAGTTATTTTTCCAATATTTTTGTTGTTGTGAATTCGCTTTCGAACTTACAAATTTGCCGCGAGGGAAAATATTTCTTGTTTTGTTCAAAATATAAAATCTAAACTTACAGATACATCAAACAAAATAGGTTTGTTATTAAATTTTATAATAGTAATATATCGTTAAGCATGGACGATGTTTTGGTTTATGTATATAATGAGAAAGTAACCAAATAAATAATTCAGATGGATATTGTACATACAAAAAATCCTTTTAAAGAATTTAAATGAAGATTTATTTGGCCGATCTTTTTTGTGTAGTAAGATTTCAAAATTAAAACCTTGAAGAAATACTTTTCAATCTCCTATTTCTGATTCTATAAGCTTATATCTTTGTAACTTTTTTATATTTTAAACAAACTTGTATTACGTCTAGTTTTTAATGTTTATAAACTTCTTAGTACAATGCAATATATATTACACCAGTTTGAAAAAAAAATTTTTTCACTGTATTGAGATTATATATAAACTTACAATAATTTAAAATTTTATTCATTTAGAAATAACGTCGCATGAATTTAAAATAACATAAAAAATGCATTCATTAGAAATTAAGAAATCAATTGTAATTTATTTCCAGAATACGCATTTAAAAAAAAAGTCAAATAAAACCAGAACTATCTAGAATAGGTATAAGGAATCGCTAATAAACTGACATTAGTTTTATCAGTAGATTTAAACATTTTCATAAAATACAGTGTTTCATTAAAAAAAAATAACTTTATATTGCTGTTGTAATTTGGGACATCCTCTATATATCTAACCAATTTTAAATTGTAACTGCTACAGACCTACATACACCCGCCAAGAAATTTTGAATTCATTTTACGGTTTACCCACTAGGCTCCGTCCCGCGTGGTTCACCCTGTATAATATATTGAAATAGAGCATATTGAAAAGTGTTAAATTGTCTATTAACAAATTGTTTATAATATGAATTTGTAGATCTTATGTAGTAAAATAATTCGAAATTTTAGATATTTACTCAAAATTATTTACTAAAGTCGCTAGATATTATTCATTTTTGCTTTTTAACAATTAAAATAGTTGGTTTACCGCTTAATAGATTGCTCTAATACAACCACAGTACCTTTAAAACTTCAAGAAGTTCACACCTGGGCTTACCTTTGATCATTCTTTATAATTTTAAGATGAAAAAAATCTATGTTCTTCACCTTTTATTGATGAATATGGAAAAATGTACAAATTCCAAGGTTCGCAATTTTCTTAGAATATTCTTTGTATAAATTTAATACAAACCTCCTCTATTGTAAATAGTTATAGATTTTATGTTTACTCACTCCTTAGTACTTCTTCCTTTTTGAAATATAACTATATATTTTAACACCACTTAGCGTAAGGATTAAAATATCGTTTCAGTAAAAATGATAGTTATTATAATCTCACTAATCAAAAATAATATTAAGACATTTTTAGGTTATTATTGTAATACCTGTGTGGGTTTAACTAATTTTATAAAGGGAAAACTTCATAAAACTAGCTAAAAATACAAATTAACGTGAATAACAAACAGTGACACCACTTCACTTCCGTCGTACTTCACTATCACTCCTGCTGTCAATTTTCCCCTATTAATATCCTTTTTTTTTGCGTTTTCAAATATTCCACCAATTCTAGACTTTTACTCATACACTTTTCACATTCTCTTACCACGGGCCCATAAGGAAGCCCTATCTATGAGTGATAAGTCTATATTTTTACCACAATATTCTTGATGTCTGGTAAATTAGCCTCCTATTTAAATACAGGGTTGGGATAAAGTATGGAACCAAGTAAATATCTTTAAAACGAATTTTTACATATTTTTTACACTAAACCCAGTTTGTACGAATTCGAGAAATAACAAGCTCTTTCAAAATCTGCAAAAATATACAGGGTGTCCCATTTAAATTAAAAAAGTTGAGGATATTTCCGGTTAAACCGGAAGTATATTATTTACAAAAAATATACTGCTGCATTTTGCCCCATTGCACTTATTTGTAAAATTTCATAAATATCGTCCGTTTCGTTTTAAAGATCGCAAATCGTATAATTAACCTTAACCAAAAAAAATACACTGCTGTTAATATTACTATTTTTGAAGAAGATTACACCTAAATAATTAACTAGTTAAATATAAAAACAGGTTTTTCACTTGATTATTTCATTGCTTGACAAATTTGACAATTCACTCCAATTTACATAAAAAAAGTTTATTCTGTCGTGAACTGTCACTAGAGGAAAATTAACGCCGCTGAGTCAACCAGAAATCCTATTTGTATTCATGAACATCTTGTCATATAACATCTACTGGATAATTCAGGAAGGTAATCTTTAAAATATTCATCTGTGTTTTGTCACAATTATGACGATTATAAATTGTTGACTGTCTTTGTAATAGAATTTTATATAACAACTCTTATTACAGAATGAATTGAATTAAAAAAAATAAAAATTAAATGGATATTCATGTCTTTTGTTAACGAGGTACTTTAATTCTCCATATATATGGAGATAATAGAATATTAAGACTTTAATGTTGAAAAAGAATTAAACATGGTTGGTGAAAATCAATCAAAATAAATTATCAATGATTTTTGTAATATAGACAATCAAAAAGGTATAAATAGTAATAATTGACGGTTTCTCATAAAATTAGATTGATATATTTTGAAACGAAATTAATATATTTAAAACTTTTATTATCGCTTTAAAGGGATGGTTTTAAGTTAACACTATTATTTGGAAAATAGGGTGCTTAAAAAAGACTTGCATTATCTTAAAATTAAAAAAAGTGGTCTCGTTTTCTTCATTTTAAATATCGTTTAGAATTACAAAATATTAAGAAAAAAATATGTACCTATCGTTTATACAATCCTATAATGACAACACGTGCTAACAGGTTCCTTATTTCAAAAGAAAAACATACTTGACCAAATTATATTATTAGCTAAGATTGACTAAAATGAGGGATGGTACGTACAAATAAAGGCATTCGTAACTTGACAAACATGAGGTTTTTACATTTTTTGAAACGTAATTTAAGGAAACGACTTATATTACCAAAACATGCTAATTCTCTTTGCGAAAAAATCAGTAATGTTAAAATTAAATTTTCTTTAAAAATCGAGATACGAGTATTGTTATTGTAAATTAAATATAAGATTTATTATAACTAACCCAGTACATATTGGAAATATATAATACACCAAGTGTTAATATAGGCATTCATTCCCTTACTATATTAATACATTTTTTTAATTAAAATCAAGTTTAATTTTAAATAATTATCTTAAAATAGAATTATCTGACAGAAAAGCTGTACATCCCCATTAGGTCTTAAAAAAACAGAAAATATGTATATCATATTTAGGTTTCTCTCTTATTTTCCCTGACTATATGGAGTTGAAATTAAGTATACAATATATTTAAAGAGGTATGACTATTTTTATATCTAAATAGCTATAAAAGAAACAGTAGTTATACAGTATGGTCCAAAATACATTTATTATTTCAAAAATCGGCGATTTTAGAGAAAACCCTGAAACTATCTAATCCTAATCTCTGTGAGCGTGATGACGTCATCAATAAAAATTTTAAATAGAAAAGTCGGTCTTGCAATCTGTTCACCCATATCATTTGTGTGAAAGTATTTTTGTCAAAAGTAGTTATAATGACATTCGAACAGATTTCTTAATTTATTAAGTATTGTTATGATGTATTTATTGATACCCAAAAATAAACTTGGTAAAGCCCGTCACTGATAATGATAATATGTCTAAACTACTTTTTACCTTTTAAAAAAAAACTAGTTACCTTCTCAAACTTCCTTTATTGACATTCAACATATTTGTTTTTATCAAGTGGTTAATGATATTGTAGTAGACGAAATCAAAAACTTTTTGACGCTTTTATCAACATGAGGCTGATTGAAACGGAAAGAATCGAAATTCTAATATTAATTGGTTGTGGAGATACACGTACGCAGAAAGAAATATGTACGTTATTCAATAATAAATATCCCAACCGTGAACCAATTACACAGTCCACAGTAAGCAAAATTGAGAAAAAATTTAGAGAAACGGGTCATGTAAAAGACCTCCTTAAAGGTAGTAGAAAACAAATATCTGAAAACAAGAAACTGTATATTCTGCTCGCCTTTGAAGATGATCCCCATACCAGTTTACGGCAAGTAGCGTTAGACAATGAGGTTGGCCGTCTTAGAACGCTAAAAAAGGAGAATTGGCATCCCTATAAAGTAAATTTAGTGCAGGAACTTATGGAAGAAGATTTTGATAGAAAAGTTGAATTTTGTGAAATTCTAATGGAAAAAAATAAAAGAGACCCGATGTTTTTAATTGTCAGACTTTCCGGTATTTGGCTACAAAAAATCCACACTGGATGCAGGAGTAACGTACTCAATACCAAGACAAAGTGAATGTTTGGGCGGGAATAATTATATGATGGGGATACTTGAAATTTAATTTAGAGTGTACATAAAAAGACCACAAACTATTAATGAACTCAAAGAACGGATACGCATTAAAAATGTAAAAATAACTCCGGAAGTTATAGCGAAAGTTCGAGAAGAGTTTCCTGCTCATCTTTCGCATTGTATTTTAGCTGACCATAAACAATTTGAGCACTACCTTTAAATTTGGTTGTACTTAATTATAATATTCATTGTATCATTAAAAATTTAATAAATAATATTTTTGACAACATACAAAAATTAATTACTTAGACATATGGATATGGGTGAATAGATATTTAAAAAGACCTTTCAATTGATATATTTGCAAGACCCACTTTTCTATTTAAAAATGTTATTCCTGACGTCATCACGCTCACAGAAATGACGTCAAAAATAAAAAGGTGACCTGACGAAGCGCTCGTTTAAAAAATAAAAATCGACGGCTTTCACCATTTTTCCCTAAAATCGCCTATTTGCGAAATAATAAATTAATTCCTTTCATGCGGACTGTATACAGCATAAAGCTTTAGAGGGGCAAAGATCTGGATATGTCTGCTAAAATTGAAATTATAAAAACAAACGTTTTTACAAAAATCTTAGGCTGTCTTAAGATTCATATTTTAAAATAATCTACAAATATACAGGGTGTTCAGGAATGTAGTGCCAAGCCAAATTAATATTTTCTTAAATGTAAGACTATATTTTTTAATGCATACGTGAATTTTACTGACTTCTTCAAGTCACTATAGGGTTTGCTAGGTCTCTTCCAGTTGGTTTAAAAGTTATGACCATTTTTATGTTAAAATCGATGTATATTTAGCTCCCCGTACCTGAAGACGGAGAAAATATTTGGAATTTTTTTTCTCTACTAGTTTAAGTATCTATTCTATTTTTTTGTTTAAAAATTATGGAAAAAATTATAAATTATAAATATGGTCAGTCAAAACACTGGACCAACATTTTCTCAGTTAATTTGAATGAGACTGTATTTTTTAGATAGACATTCAATAGCTCTTTCAGGTTCGTAAACCATTCCGTATACCTATCTGTAAGTATTTATGTGACATTTCAAATGAAATCAGGAAACTTTTTTTAAATTTTGAAATTACGGGTTAGCCGTGGGAAAATTACATATTAGTCTTGGAAAGTAAATTAAAATTACTAATTGAGTTTAAATTTAACAATAAAGAAATAATATATATAATTCATAAATCATTTTTTAACAAATTTTCAAAGTCTCCGCCTATTATATTAAAACAATGTTGCAGGCGTTGTTCGAGTGACCGATTTACATTCTATAACATTTCTACTTTAATTCTTTGAACTGATTCTCTTATCCTATTCTTCATATAATCTCGTGTTGTTGGCGGTACTTTATATACGCGTTCTTTTACATAACCCAAAAAAAAAAATTTTTGGAAATCTGATAATCGAGCCCGAAAAAAATTAGACCTTCCCCTTCTATTCAGTACAAATTAATATTTTATGCTGTACCGGATCTCCATCGTGAAAAAAAAATAGATTATGTGACGTATATTAAGGAAACATTTTTCTACAATAGTTGTAAACGATTTTGTAAAAAGTCTAAATAAATTCGACCATTAACTCATCCTGCACACTTGTTATTTGAAGAAATAAAAAAATCTTATTTTGATTTTAAAATATCTCATAAACGCTTACAATTAGGAATAGTGAACATATTATTTTAGGTTGCTACAGTCCTCGAAAATTTATATGAAGTGTTTTATTTATTTGTTTGGTAATAGCTAATTGTCTATTAAGAGCGGAAAGTGAAACTTTGTCGCTTTGTGATAAATAGTTACGGCAATCTGTCGAAAGCGACAAAGTACTTTCTGTACGAATTGCACACAAGGTTTTTTCTACGATCACATTTTAATTAAAACAATATAATATAGGCGACGCTTTTAAATTATGTAATTTTATATCCATTGCATGAAAATTACTTTTTTCTACGATCACTATGGAAAGTAGGCTTTTGCGCTTCGATAAGTCACTGCAAAGTTGATGTTTTCCGAGGAATGACGTCAAATGTCAACTTTGTCGCTCTAGAGTAACAAAATTGGAAAAACGCCCGTTTATTTTTAATTGCGCATACAACTGTTCTCTGTACATAGACAGTAGTATATATATCATCAATTTGACGGGAATTTTAATGTAAACTAACTTAAAACGTACTCACTTTCATTTTATTTATTTATAAAATTAAAATAATTTTAATAACGTTAATTTAGATTTTCATAAACAAAGTTTACTTTTAAACATAAATACTTGGTACAGAAATTAGTGTAGGTAAGCGAGAGTGTAAATATTTACTTATTTCTAAATTTTGATTAATGTAAATATGTACTAGATCTTGATATATGTAGAAATAAGATTCCAAGTTATTGCTTGGCAAATGTAGATCTGCATTTCTAAAAATGTGTGAGATGAAGTTAGAATGAAAAAGTATTCGGCAAAGAGGTACTTTACGCTTGGGTAATATAGTAAAAAAAGTAAAAGAGTAAATGACAACGAAAGAAAACTTATTTAAAAATTATTAATATTAAATGTACAATTTGGAAATAAGAATATAATGTGAAATATTTATAATGTAATCATGTAATCCATTTATGTGTCAGGTATAAACTAATCCCTGATGGGGGTGACTACCTGTGCGGTATATACTGGTATATTTTTAAATGTCTAATTTAAAGGTGAAACTCGACAGAAGTTTAATTCAATTTAAAAATCTTGGGGTTGTCACCCCCTAAAAAAATCCCCAGTGTATGAAAGATTTAAACCATCTAAAAATGGTCTTTTAATGATCTCCAAATCTTCAGATTTTTTTCTTTACTAGTTAGCAACTTATGGCTCCGTCCCGGGACTTTTGAGAATCCTTGTATATTTCATCCCTGTAAGTTATTGGCTGATTTTCTTGCCGAAATTTTTTAATGTTACTCAAAAAGTTTACTCTTTTTTGTCTAACATCGGGTTTCTCCATTAAATGTTTCTTATTTGTTTTAGTTTTCCTCCATCGAAATTCTATGTCGTGAATAATTTTTTCAAACTTATTCTTGATCCTGTATAGCCATAGTCATTGTGAAATTTTTTGTGTATATTTCGCAGAATTGGTACTTTCTTATTAGTCACCTTGTAGTTTAAAATATGTCGTCTCAGAACTCCTTTATCACAATTATCTAAGTCTGTCTTTTTCTTTGATATTTTTCTTCTTTTGTTTGTAGTAGAAAATGATGAAGATTTCCAATCTTCTATTTGCCTCATTTCCTTTTCAATATTTGAAATAGTACGCACACTGACATCTGTGGCAATAGCAACACGTTCCTGAACTTTTTTAATACCTTTTACAGTTTCATTTTCTGCAGCTTCTCGGGGAATAAAATGAATTACATTTGCCAAAATTTCTCGACTTTGTCCACACATCACTTTTGACTTGAATTCCATTTTATAATTAAGTACTTAACTTCATGATACGTCACTTACGACAGATGCAATAGAAATGACCAGTGCAGTTAAGTAAACTTTTGTAACAGACTGTCTTAATCTCTTTTGCTATCGCGCTCCTAAATGCGTGACTAGTTCAAATGCAGAGCTAGATTTGTCAAGTAATACAAATTAATATTATGTCTAAAAATGTTATATAAATCAGCACCACAATAGATATAGTAAATCTATCAAATGCCTGTTATAGTATGGCAATAAAAAAATAACAATGAAAAGTTTTAGAAATCAGATATAGTGAAACACTTACGAGCTTATAGATTAAAACAATTAGAAAAGTCACATTATGCAAAACACCTCATTGACACTAAACACAAAGCTACACTTGACAAAATAATAGAAACAATAATGGAAATTCTTTATATAAGTGACAAAAAGCAAGAACTTGATTTTTTAGAAAACTTTAAAATTAAGGAGATATCTACGATATAAAGTAGTACTTGGAACAAGCAAATCAAGGAAGTTCTTCTCTTTTAGATGACTTTGTGCACTAAATATATGATATTAAGCAAATGTCTTAGAATTTTAGAATATAAACCTTTTTTATTTTGACAAAATTATTTTTCAAAAAATATTACTATAAGTAACACTGGCGAACAATTAGTAAAATAATTTCGGTTAAGTTCGATTTTTGAGCTCTTTTAGAGTTAAATAGTATAACGTAGCTAATTGGTTATATTTTATAAATATGTGAAAAGCTAACATTATTTTCAGGGGTGTTTAACCCATTACGTAACTTGGTTATTGGAAATTAAAGAGCCTAATGAAAAACAATAATAATTTATTTACCTAAAGAAGAAGAATACATGTATTTAATCGCAGGAGTAGGTACTATCACGTCTCGATTTATCGAGCTCCCAAACTGGATCGCCAATCTCTTTTTAATCCAAAAAATCCCGAATGCATAATAATTATGATGAATCTAATAAAAATATTTATTTATTATCCGATGGCGATCTTGTACTACAACTTTCGCTTACGTAATATTAAATAAATAGTATATATTATAATTTGAAAATGTTACATAAAAAATAAGTTCAATCTACAAGGCGATATTTAACTAAATCTCTGTTCATACTATCATAACAATAGACATGATAATGTTAAAACTGTGTTTAGTTTTCTATTAATTGTTTGTACCTTTACTTTGTGGAATTTATTATTTATAAATGTAAAAGGTAATGTGTATTCTTCTAAAAATATTTAAACGTTTTGGATAATCATGGAATTTTAAGATAAGTCATTTTATTTTTTACATTTATAGGTTCATAATTGTCTACATTAGTTCAGTCGAATTGGCCTCCAAGATCTGAGCTGAAAGCTGGTGGTCCAAAAATTCTATATGGGCCACTTGTCATCAGAAAGAACATTATATTTCACCGCTGCATATAAAACTTGGTCTTAAGAAGTACTTTGTTAAAGTTTTGCTATTGAAGGAGACTCTTTCGTTATTTCCTAGCTTGTCTTTTGAAAGAATAAAAGCCAATGTGTTTAATGATTCACAGATTCGGCATTTCGTTAAAGATGAACATTTCATCGGAACAATAACAAAACTTCCAAAAAGTGCTTGTTGGCCTTCAAAAACATTGTCAGAAATTTTCTTGGAAATTCACGAGCACAGAATTACACCAAAATTGTTCAAGCAACTCTTGTAGAGCTTTAAAATGTTTAATTGCAACATGAGCATCAAAATGCAATTTTTATATATCTTATCAACTTCCCGAAAAATCTTGGTGTAGTCACTGATGAGCAAGGTGCGCGATTCCACCAAGATTTGAAGATAGTGGGGGCACGGTATTAAGGTAGATGGGTTGTACATATGTACTGTCCATCAAGAATATCTGAAGCCGCGAGATGCGCAGTGACTTAAAGGAGGAGGGATACCACAAATTAGAGACAGGCAAAGAATTTGTAGGACCAGAAAGATTTGTTAATCTATGTTGCCATATCTTGTAAAATGTTCAAATTTTAAGTACCGATATTTGGTATAAACTTAATAAAAGAAGATCAGTATTTATTTATAACTGTAGTCTAAAAAATTTAATTGGGAATTTCATTTACTTTTTAATGAAAATAATAATATCTTGCTAGAGTAATGCCTTTCTAAAAAGGGATCATTTCCCTTATATTTATAAAGCAATTAAACATACTTACCGGTTTAATCCATTGATATTAAAATATTTAGCCTGTCATTACCATTATTTTGTATATTCTTGGAAAGGTCAGAGGAAAGTACAGTGTTATTATAATATTTATTTTACACTACATAAATCATTATAATAATAAAATTATTTCCAAAAAAAATGTTGAATTGAAAAAAAGTCCTATTAAAAAGTAAAATAAAAAGATTAATAATTAATCAAAATGTAATTATTTAGCAATAATACTTATTATATAAACTAAAAATTTATTTACAACGAATCATCACAATCACTTTCAGCTTCAGTAATATAATCGTCATCACTGTCTGTATCACATTCGCCTAAATTAATAATTACGTTTTCTATTACAGAGTCTACGAAAGATTCCTTTGATATTAAGTCATTCTCAATTGTCTACAATATTTTTCCATTCTTCCATTGGAAAAAATTGATCACAATGTGTTTGTATTGAGGAAAACGTAAATTCCACATTTTTTTAAGGCTGCCCAAACTAGTTCAATAGGATTAAGATCCGGATGACAACGTGGTATCCTTAAAACCTCATGACCATGTTCTCTGATAATTCGGTCAATCGCGTATTTCTTATATTTAGGTTTATGCCATTTAATTAATTGATATAAATCAGGTCTTAACATGGTATCGTCGAATGGAATATTTCTAAGCTTCGGCCACTCCTTCCTGTAACTTTTTTTAGAGTTACTGGTTGGAGCTTTGTCTTCTTGTGTATTATGAAAAGGGGCATTATCTATGACAATCACACTATTTTCTGGCAAGTTTACTAGAAGCATTTAGGATAGCCGGTTTCGATAATTTTCAAAAATTCATGTCGTCATGATAGTCTCCTGATCTTCACTGTGATTTCCATCTAAGATAAGACCCTTTAACAAAACCTTCTTCGTTACCAGCACCGACTATTATAAGATGCTGTCCTTTTGAAATTGGTATTTGCAAACCCTCATTTGTGTTATCACTCCAAGTATTCTTCACTGAATGATTACTATGCAGGTAAGTCTCATCAGTGAAGACGATAAATCGGCCTTCTTTTCGAATTTTTTTTATTTGTCTTAATAATTCAATCTAAGGTGCCTTACGTCATGTTGTTCCATTAATATTTTTCTAATATTAACTGTTTGTCTCCACCGAAATCCCAATTCATGTATTTTTTTCCTCAATGGTTCATACGATCCTTGATATTCGTTTTCTTCCGAAAATTTCTTGTGAATTTTTCCCAAAGTGGCTACTTGTTTTTCTGTTACATGAACATTTATTATTTTTCGACGCAAGACACCTTTATCGAAGATATCTAATGATAGTTTCGAATATTTCTTGTTGCGTTTTCTAGGTGATGTGAATCCGAAGACAAGACCATGATCAATTTCTCGTCCCTCCTTTGCAATTTTTTGAACACTAAATAAACTTACACCTGCAAATAAAGAAGTTTCTTATGAAATATCCGGCACGGTAAATACTTTTAAAAAATTTGAATAATTTTAAATAAAAATTCTCTTTTAAAATCAATCACAGAAATGTAAATATATATAAAGTTTTATTTTTTACTTGTGTGGTCATTGTCAACTCGGCAACACTGCACTAGCACTCTTTACTTTCCACCCTCGATATTACGAAGTAAACAGCTCCAAGGATGTTTTTCAAATGGCTAATTTCAGCATTTATTTTGTTTCGATTACTGCGCATCCGACCTTCGCGGTTTCAGTTATTCTTGATAGTTAAATAGTTGATTATTGGAGTATTGGAGTATTGGAGTATCAAACATTATTCAATCTTTAAAATGTCGCCTCAAATTTCTATAGAAATAGTAGAGAAAAATAACTTATTGATTTAATAAATAAAATCTGATGAACTCAATGTTCATTCGGGACATTCGACCTATCTAATCAGAATTATTATTTTTAAAATTTTGATTTTAATTCATAAATAATTATAATTTATTAATAATTTGGTAAGCTCTTCAACATATTTAGTTGCTTTAATAATATTTGTCCCAGATAAATTTATAAATTTATTTGCGTATCGAGTTAAATCAGAATATTGAAATCGTTATTATGAAACAAACGAAAAATGAATTAAATATAGTCAGCAAAAGTATTTATACTATCTTGTAAAAAATTTGTAATCTCGATTATGGACAGACATATTTATAAGTAATGAATATTTTGATATGTTATTTTTAGGAAACTCTAATAAGAATCTGAACTTGTGATGTGATCTAGATTCTTAAAAAGATTGTTTTTATCAGATTTAATCTAATTATTTGCAGATTGGTCTTGCCAATGACAGAATAATAAATATGAAGTTTCGAAAATATCGCTGTTAAATAATATACATACAAAAAAATATTCGTCATTAAGAGTTTTTTTTATTATTTATACTAAGCAATAACTAGTCACTTGAAAATTTTAGGAAATTTTTTTTATCTGTCTAGGATTTGAAAATGAAATGAATCCATTGCCATTGGCTTGGTTTTGATAATTAAACCTGATATTTTTATTTCAGCGCTATTTCTATTGTTTTTTTTCCTTGAACCAGTGGGTAGAACAAGCTAAAATTTGTTTATTAACCACACATTAACCAATCATCCGACAAAAACTAATTCAGCTTAATCCACGTCTACATATACTGAGTTTAAATTTACTTAAAGCACGTGCCGTGTTTACTTATTGCGGTGTCATATTTAAAAAACTTGCTAAAAGGTTTCTTATTAATGAAGTGTTTTAAATTATCCAGTGTCGTTACTTTTTTCGGAGAATTCACTTATGGTTATTTTCATGGAACATATTCAGGTGTAATTAGAGTGTATCGAAATGCAACTCAATATAAATAAATTACAATAATAAGAAAGCTTTATAGCATCCTTTGAAATTCGTTCAGAAGTATTAAATTAGAGGAAACAATCGAGTGAGTTATTAAAGATACACAAATTATAAGTCCCACCAAATAATAATAATAATAATAGATATTACAAATGATTGTTATTACCTCTCTCCGTACAATTAATTCTAATAAGAGTCGGTGGGTTTTTAGTCGAAAAATAATCTGTGACTGGTTTTTGTTTACTTTTACACGCGAAAATTTTGCGTTGTTTAAAGCTAGAATTTATTTCTTTTCCATAAAATTCTCCAACGAAGAAGTAAAAAGTTAAAAGGGAGTCGTGACACTAAGTGACCTCAGTTTTTCGGATTTCATGAACTCCTTTTGATGATACAATATTATTGCTCTGAAATTGTAAGTCTGATCCCAATTAGTGCTTACATCACATTATTATCATTTCAAAGTGAAGTTAAAGCTCGTGAATTTCAGTAGTGGCTGTAGGCGTACAAGTAACATAATGCAAATTAAAAACGGATATAAATAGTACGTGCAAATCCAAGACGTACGTGAAGGAGATCATACAGGGTATTGAGTCATGAACTCTTTGTAGCTGCAACTAAAATTGCTTTAAATTTAATATTATTATACTATGAATTAAAACTAGTGTGATCGTATAAAAATTACAATACATACAAAACAAAAATGTACTTTTTTTGGAACTATTTGGAAATATGAACAATTTAATATAGAAAACAATTTTATCCCAGGAAATACATTATTACTATGCTTTATAACCGAACTTTTGACTGTAACGTAACCAGTTCGAAGTGGGCTTGCGAATGTTTGGAAAAGGTGAACGAGAAGGATAAATGTTGGTTCCCTTTTTGGGTGTCAAAGAGTGACCAAAAGGTTCAAACACCCTTTACAAGACCAGTAGGAGTACTATAAAAACTAAAATAGAAAAAATATATAGGAATGAGATTTTTGAAGAGTTTTTCAAAGACTCATAGCAGTTTTAATATCAGGAATCCTAATCGAGCATTGTTGACACTGAAAGGACCTAGCTTAATTTTTGAGAAGAAATGTTTTTTGAAGGAGAAAATGAAACCTCTACAGCTACAGATACAAATAGTTGATTATTGGAGTATCAAACGAGAATGTTTTCAGATTAAATACTCCCGAAAAAGCGAATATTTTTCCTTAAAATTATTGCTTACCATTTGATAAAAAACTTTACGATTTGTATGAACACAATTTAATTTGTAGTAACTCTATATTACAGCTGTTGTATGAATCAAAATTATTCATTGCGAATAAGAGTACATTTGGTAAGTGTTTCCTTTATTTTTATTTTATTTTTATTATATGCATATTTTGTATTCCTTTCGAAACAAAGAGAGGTTATACTGTATATTAAAATGATAACGTGATAGTGAAAAAATACGGTTATTTTTGGATCTAGAAGTCAGTTAGTCGAAAACAAGTCACAGACTTAAGACAACGAAACTGCTCTTCCCTAGTCTAATAGACACAATTTAAATTTTTACTTAACAACAAGATTCTTTTTCGAATTTCGGTGATATTGTGAATGTTTGATTGGGCCTCTCTCCTAGATAATTTCATAGGTTAGTTGATGATACATCAAGTAAGTTGGAATGGAATATCATTGGATAAGTCCGATATCTAAGTCCCATAGGACTAATAAGAAAAAAATAGTAAGTTGTCAGGAACAAAATACTTAGGTGGTGAACGATTGAATCTCTTCCCAGGACAAAAACTCCAATAATTTATCTATGATGTACTCAACTCTACTTACATATGTACCTACTAAATAATCTGAAAATAAGAATCTTATTTTTTGAAAGTAAATTCAGATGAAGTGTGGTAAAATTTTAAAATTTATTTATATACATACAAGAATTTCGTTAAATGGATTCAAATTTATACATTTAATTTGTATTTTTTTTATATAATTTCATAGTAGCAGTTTTATTTTTAAAAATAGAATACTTCCTTATTAAATCAAGAATCATTATTGTTCATTGGACATTTCGTTTTTTAAGGGCTAACCTTAACTTTGTTTTTAAATATAAACCTTGATTTAAGTCTTGATTGTCTGAACTACTATTTTTTATTAATATATAAGATAAATTATACTTATCTTGAATTTGTACAGTTTTCATTGTGAAGAAAACTGTAGATAGAATTCACAAAGTAAGGGTAAAAACAGTAAATTTACTATTTTTTGTTCGATGAACTACTCATCATCTTTATTTGCAAGCATTGTGTTATACAATATACAAAAAATTACAAGTCAATTACATGTTCTAGAAGCCAACTAAATACATTTATGTACAGTGTGTCAAAAAAAGTTTTATACAAATGGAGAAAAAGTTTATGTTACACATTTCACAAAAAAAATATTCTTGATAAAAAGCTCTGCATGATTTGCAAATCCAGAATCAAGTATGAAACTTTTAAAACGTTGGCTGGAATACAGGAAAAATAAAAAATGATGATTTGGAATGAAGAGTAAAGTATGTTCAAATTGTAGTGGAGAGTAAAATGTTCATTGAAATTCTTATTAATTAATAAAAATTTATACTTGCAGATTCGCGGCGATCCCAGATAAAAATTACAAAATATTTTAATAAACTTCCAAAATTCTTTAAATACCAATAACAAAAAATTACCCAAAAATATACTCATTTATAGCTAGTATTAAAGATATATACAAATAATATACGCAACAAACTATGAAATTAAATGAAAATAAGTACAAGCATATACTTCAATAGGGTTAAGTAGTATTAAATGTATATGGATTATGTAAAAAAAATGGCTGAAGTAATAAACCACAGGATTACTTTGTGTAACTAAAAACAATTTAAAAAGCATTAGTAGAGAGAACATATTGTATTCTAATTTACAAAACGAGCAACCTACATATTTGTGAGTTAATCGAAGTTCATATTATTTATCTCATCTACTCACTCATTTAAATTGCCGTAGTAATAATAATAATAATAATAATAATAATAAAAAATGGAACAAAATTTAATAATAAAAACTAAAGGAGAATTGTTAAGGAATGATTATATGACACCGGAGGATATACTAATTATTCCCGAAATAGCAGTGAATTAAACATTTGAAATACACTTGATTTTTTACCATTTTACCCATACGTAACTGAGTGTATTTATAAAAAATAATTTGAAATGTTTAATTTAAATCATGGATTTAATCGAATATAAGCCTAAGAAGTAGCTACTACTTTAGCAGATATATGGTTATTTAAAAAACTGAATGGCTTAGATTATCTTTCGTATTTTTACTTCTTACACTACTAAACAAAATAAAATCCATAAAAAATGTATGTTTATTATTACTGGTACTTTTTCTATTCAAATGGTTTAAATAATGTTTACCACTACCACTAACTACGTTTATTAATGTAAACAGATTTTTGTTTTGAAATACATAATTAGTGTGCTCACTTAATAATTCATAGTCCGTCTCCAATTCTTGATTCTGATAACTGTTGGAAACAGTTATGATTATAGATTCAATTGCTATGTCACAAATACATTTTCACGATCAAACCATTTTTTTTTATTGGTAATTCTGTGTGTCTAACAAATTTTGTCTAGAATTCAGCATCACACTTTGCTAAAGCTTCATTCCACAACTTTTACATCTCTGTGTTCATCTCTGCCAACATGTTTATTGTAATATGACTTACATATATATATATATATATATAATTCTGATCTTGTTAATTTTTCATTAAAATAGATCTTATTTTCTTATTTAGTAATATTTAAATTCCCGTAAAGTGGAATTAATTATAGACAGAAGTTATTTATCAATCCAGGGAAATAGTTTAACAATTTGTACTGATAAAAAGTTATTTAACCATGTACTTTCTGTTAATAATATATTATATCGTACAAACAGGTTTAAAGCACTTTTTTTGTAGTTTAAATATAGGTAAATTTCAAATGAAAACAAATGGGATGGCAGCTATAAATAGACGATCATATTTATCAGATTCAAATGTCAAATATACGAGATGCACTGTCACTTTATTTTTGTCTGTTTAAGTATTCTGAATTTAAAATTAGCTATCATAACAACGTAGTTTTTTGATTAAAAGACAAATATTAAGTATTTTTGACGATGTTTGTAATGTTGATAGATAAATATATTGTATTAAGAAAGCCGTGTTCTGTATGTATCTTTAAATTTAAGGGACGTATCGGTAAAATTGTAAAAATCTAACGGTATTTAAACTTAATCACTGGTTATATTTATAATAATAATAATAATAATAATAATAGTAATAGTAATAATATGACTTTATTTACCAAGTGTGCTCTTACAACACTTGCACCAGGAAGGCGAAGATTAGCTTAGAGCTACTCTTTAACTCTTAACCGTCCTGGCTAACATGAGAAGTTAAAAAAGAATAAAAATAAGATAAAATACAATTAAAATTTAATACAAAATATTTCTGATATACATGTATGTATAAACGTAAGATATACTTATAATATCATTGCTTGGCTAACAATATGTCCTTAAGAGTATTCCGATATTTAAATATAGAGATGAAATGGACATTGTGAAGATGAAAGAATTGTAATATTTTACTAAATTATATGTAAAGCAACGCTCAAACAAAGCCGAGGAGAGTTGTGGCATAGTAATAGTGTTATGTCTGATATTAATATTGTGAATAGATTTTCTAAAAATAATTTTTTCATATAAGTAAGAGGGAGCGTTAGATTTAAGTAACCGACATATAAAAACAACAAAATTTAATTCAAAAACATGATTAATTTTTAACCATCTAATTTAAGAAAAATAAGGTGCAATATTTCCTCCGATTAAAAATAAATCTGCAACATGTATTTTGAATACGTTGCAATTGGATTTTAGATTCCTGGTTTAGGCAAGGGTAGTAAACAATATTGCAATAATTTAGAACTGAAAGAATTAAAGTTTCGTTTAGTTTTTTACGCATTTTAAAATTTATTATATGTTTATTGACATAAAGCATACGCATTCTCATGTAACGCTTTTGAACAAGTGTACTGATATGACCTTTAAATCTTAATGACTGATCTATAATCAGACCTAAATTTTTTGCTTGTTCTAATTCGAGTTATATCGAATTCTAAATATTTAATCTTTTATATTTACTACAAAATAGAACAGCGGATGTCTTTGATGGATTTATAGTTAAATTATGTGCTTTGGAGAACTGAGATATTAGAGTTAGTTCACTAGTTATAGATTCATTAGCAGCTGGGATATTTAATGGGTCAAAATAATGAATCAATTGTGTATCATCTGCATATAGCTGCACTGCGCACTTATTTACTACATTTGGCAGATCTGAAGTACAGAGTAAAAAACAGTAAAGGGCCTAAAATGGATCCTTGTGGTACACCTGACACTTAAAAATTTAGGTAATGACAAGATGTTATTAACACGAACACGCTGGCTACGTTTCCACAAATAAGATTTAAAAAAAGATAGAACAGTAACATCGGAACCATAGTATTTAAGTTTAGCACGCAGTAGTTCATGATCAATTAAATCAAACGCTTTTCAAAAATCTAAAGCGACTAATAAAACTCCCATTTTCTTATCAAAAGCTCTAATAATATTATCAATTATATTTAATAAGGTAGTGGTAGTACTGTAACCTATGCGGAAACCAGATTGTTGAGAAGGTAGAATATTATTGTTTGTAAGGTATTCATTTAACTGAATGTAAAAAACACGTTCCAGAATTTTGGATAATACTGGTAGAAGACTTATTGGTGTCAAGTCCTGCACCGTTTTAGGATTAGTTACTTTAGGAATAGGACAAACCACCGACTCCCGCCAGATCTTACGAAAATACCCACACTGTAAGCAACAATTAGCTATAGTTTTAGCATATACGAGTAGAGAGAAATTTCATCAGCACCGGCGTCATTCGACTTGATAAAATGAAACACGTCAAGTATGATATTTTTATCAATTAAAGTAAAATTGAAAATATTGTTATTGAATTTATTGTTATCATAAAACTGTACTTTTCCTGAAGATATGTCAGATTTTTAAAAAATACCAATAAAATAATCATTAATAACATTATACTGAACATTACAACATTTTAAAGCGAATCATTTTGAGTTTGTAACTGCGAATAATAAATATTAATTCCTGAAAATGTTTTTCAATCTTATGTGTAATTACTTATTATTACAAATATCATTGATAAATGATTCATTTATAAGCTTAAATAAAATTATGTTGAAGAGAGAATCGTAATTTTCTTTTATGTTTATCAATATTCTAAACATCCTAAATATCCTTCTGTATATTAAAAAATTAGATTTATATTAATAAAACTTCGGTATTTACGGTGCTTACTATTTACTTTTATTAAATTCCCTCGAATAGTTCTCAAACTAGATCGCTTTAGTGAAAATGAAAAAGTATTGTTTGAGTCCTACTTTAAATCGGCGTGGCCGAGGGATACAAAGAACAATTGTTACCATATGCGCTTGGACAAACTCGCTATCAGATTTTTGATTGCCTGTTAGAACAAGTCGAAAATTTTCACAACTTTAAATGAAATAATTTCTGTAATTTTGTATATCATTATATCATGACATTTCTATGAACAATTATTTTTATAATGAAATTCTAACTTGTTTTGAACTGATTTAGATCAGGTTTGGATGCTTATAATTGTTTATCAGATTCAGGAGAAAGATAAAAATCCAAGCGAAAAAGTAGGTGAAGACAATTAAAATTATTTAAAAGACAAAGTGACGATACTTGGTAGAGGTTAAAAGTTTAAGTGAGAAAACTCCAAATTACGGACGGTTTAAATTTAAAGTTTAAGAGATAAGGTCAAAGAACGGAGGCTTTAAATCATTATTATCATGAATATAAGATTAAATGTGTATAACGTTCATTTCAAAATCCTCATTTGAGGCATCCAAAGCAAATTTGGTCCAAGAACAAAACACCCTACTACAAAATAAAAAAACTTTCGAAAACAACCTAAGTGCCTCGAAATCTTCATCCTAGCGATTAATAACCTAAAATAATTAAACGCTTCTTCTCAACGCAAAAGAATAGATTACCTCCAATGTATTATTAGTGAAAAGTGAATAATCCCATCGTCCAAAACTTATCATTGTAGATTGCAAGAGCATGACCGTGCGCCACTCTCCATGGACTAGTTAAATAAAGATTTTGTAATTTTCAACATTTCCAGAAATCAGTAAAATTGAACAACTTTTGTACGTACATTAATATTTGGTGGGTTTGAGTACTATTGGTCCCTGATCAGATTGAAATAACATTAACATATTCAGAATAAGAAACAGTTAAAATTCTCGGCCAAGAATTAAGAGTAGGTAGGAAATGTTATTTATATTAAAACGAATAATACAGAGTCTTAATAATTACTTAAAAATGGTAGAAGTCTGATTTATATTATTACAATGAACTAATTGTTTTCTTATTACCTGTTATTTCAGCGATCTGTTGCTTTTTAAATTATTTTCAGCAACGTCCAATACTTGTTGTTGGCAGCAACTTTCAAAATATTCTCTATTGTTAGCAGGATAATTTTATTGTCCACGTGTACCAAACAAATTGTGGCTTTATCTTGAAAGGCTGAAAGTCTTCCGCAGTTAGCAGTGGCTTTTAAACTAATAGTTCTCAAAAACTATCTATAAATAAGATACATAGACTTTTCCAATTTTATTGAATTCTGAAAATATCACCTTTGATAATTTTTGGCAAAAAGTTATTTCGGCTTTGTTTAACCAATGTACGGATACTGCCGTCCTGCAGCGTTATTCTAACCTACGGCAGTAAGTTTTAGGTCTTTAAGTTATCCTTCTTTCAACAAAGTAAAATATAAGTTCGTTGAGAAGACCCGAATAATTTTTGTAGGTCACTAACCGCTTAGGTTAGGTTAGGCTTTCGAGTTACTTAGATTTTTTCCGGGAGTCTTTTCATTTCTTACCAGGTGCCCATTGGTTTGGGACTAAATTTACTTTGGTTCTCTTAAATATTATAAAATAATAGTAATAATGAATTAACGACCGGATATTTTGTCTGAACTTTTAAATGTTAAGGCAGAATTTCAAATTAAACTGTCAGTGAATTAATGTTCTGCTACTTAGATTTTTAATTACTAATATCCATTAGCACACTTCTTCCACTTTGGGAGACCAATTTATACGGTCCTTCATTTCAAATGTATTTATTCATTAGTTTGGTTTTTATTTTCGAAAGCAATCAAATCTAAATAAACAAAATGGGAAGTACGATCCGCATCAATGAGGTACATATTTTTTTTGTACTACATATATGACTACTTGGGTGATTTATATCAACAGGATTTAGTGCACGAAGAACTATAAATGCAATCTTTTGCCGAATTATTCCTGTTTGATATTTAAACATTTCAGTTTTTTTTGAGAATATTTAATACGGATGGATAATGTGAATTTTCAATTAGAACTTCTATTATTTATCATTAGAAATTAAAGAGTGTGTCAGGGCCAACAATGGTTTTCTGAAACTCTGCTCAATTTTCATTTTTCTTCTTTCTACTATGTTACCCTTCTATAAGGTATATACTTAGCACAAAATCAATTGCATGTCACCGATCACGTGGTTATATTTTACAATAAAGCATCTATGTGATGCTGCCTAATCGTCAGAATAAGAAAAAAATTACGATACATTTACAGGCTTATTTAACGTTAAAACGCCAAAAATGTATTATGAAACGGTAAATCACAAATAACAAAAATTTATATAAATACTTAACATAATTCGAATTGCATTAAAATTACATTTTATAGTTAGATTTTAATAAATGACGTTGTTATCACGTTCGTTGCATTTTATTCTGAAATTAGTGAAGTTATAGTGAAGTTAATGTCATTCAGTATTTTCACTACATTATTTCCCTTCATTTCGCTTTATGCTACAGTTATTATATGATTGTGACGTATTTTTTCGATATTGCGTGTTAAAAACAAACGTCTTGTAATATAAATTTCTCTGAAATGCTAAAACAATTAAATATTCGTTGCAAGGAGTTTGTCTCTTCGTTATTAAGCTATTTTGAAAAAGAGCGTAATAACACTGTTACCTTTAACTGCAATTAGAGAGGTAAGTTAAATATTAAATAAAATATGTAGAAGTGTCTAGAAATATGAAATTGATTTTGTATGTTTTAGCGTGTTGCAGAAGCACTAAATTTATGTATGTCCACTGTCTCTAGTATTTCAATGGAAGTTAAGAACAATGAAGCATTAAAGTCACCTTCTAAAAATTCATTCATACAGGAAGAAAGTTACTAATACTGAAACCTTAAATAACAGTGCCATTCGAAATTTACAGCATGTACGAAAGTATGTAATTTTATAAATTTTATAGATATCAAATACCAAAGTTGTATCCTACTTTAAAATTTTGGGAAATTTGACTTTTAAATATAATTTATTTATAGAACATGTAACGTTGGACTCTTAAAAATAAGAATTGTCCGAAAAGCCATGATTTGATGGACGTAGATCATCATTATCGATTTTGTTGAAAGAAGTAGGTTTCAGATGGCAAAAATATAATCCAAGACGGGGACTTACGGAATTTCCTTATGTTGCTGTAAAAAAAGTTGAATTTTTAAGAAATTATATGAATGAAAGAGAAAGATCACTATATCATTTATTGACGAAAGATGGATTTTTCAAAATGGTACAATACAACGTTCCTGGCAAGATGACAACAAAAGAAGTATCAGAACCACAAAAACTCATGGCAAGAGGTGAATCTCAAAATAATAAAATTATTATCAATTTCAATATACTGGCAAAATATGTTTTACAGATACATCGTTCTTAATGCTGAAAATGGTTTTATTGAGGGTGGGTGCACAAGCCATATTTAGTTTCAAAACTAAATTAAGCGATTTCCATGGAGAAATGAACAAAGAAAATGTTTTGTTTTGGTTTGAAAACCAATTCTTGAAAAATCTTACTGAACCTTCAGTAATTGATTTAGACAATGCTCCATATCACAGTATGTTATTACTTCAACTAAAGCTGAAATACAAGAATGGTAACAAAGAGAAATATTACCTTGACTGTTAACATGTCTAAGTGTGAAGTATTTGATCGAATCATAATAAACCTATTATTATTAACATCAATAGTGATGAAAGTGATTACCTAACCGATTACGATTCTGATTAACCAAATTTAAATGGTTTGAATCGTTAGACTCGTAAACCAAGGCATCTTGGTTATATTATCCAATTATTGAGGTTGAATTCATATGGTTAAAAAATATTTTTGCTAACATTTGAAAATGAATATTTAATAATTTGTAATTTAGTGACAGTCTTCAAAATAATAAAATGAATCTCTCTGGTAGAGACAACTTGCATCAGAAGCATCATAAAACTAAGGTACCCGGAGAACCCTACACATAATATATCAAACCAAATGCTATATGATACTGTAAACATTACACCTAACCTAAAGATTCGATGAATTATGCTGGAAATTTGCAGAATTTAAACACCGAAATGCTTCAGAATATTGTCACGGTCAGGGATTCGAATACTCATATATCACCAAAAAGAAATATTCCAGAAAAGTCCCTATGGACGAAAATAATGGAACACAAAGCAAACGAGCAGCTATAAATTTAATGAAATTCAAATTGAACTCATTCACTGCTACTATATATTTAATTAGTTTTTTATGGTTACACTAGTTCATATATTTTTAACAGACATTTTTTTGTACTAGCAAATTGTAAAAATCGGTGGCAGAAAGACTTCGGTTATTAGCCATTTAGGAAACAAATATAGATCATTTTCTCCTCCTAAAATGAGTCTCAGTGAAAATAATTATCATAAAGTATTGTACAAAGGGTTTATTTTTACATTGTGGGTTATGTACAATATTATGATTTGACTCATTTTCAAAAAGTAAAATCTAATTTGTGCAGTTACAAAATTTACAAAGCTTGGAATACCGGAAAAAATAGAAAATAAAAACTATTGATATAAAATTAAGAGCTTATTTAAAATTTTATCAAAATTAATATAAAATTTTCAATATTAGTATAAAGTGAAAAAACTATAATAGTTTTTAAGGATTAATTGACATCTAAACATAACTTTTGGTTTTAATTTTTCCTACAATTCTCTAATTTTTCGAAAATACAGCAACACCGCCTTGGAGTGACGGAGTAAAATCAATCGACGTAATCGATGACGTGCAACTGATTTTGTGCTGGACGAAGTATATACGGGGTTGGGATAAACTATGGCATCAAGTAAATATCTTTAAAACGAAACGGACGATAATTATGACATTTTGTAGGTAAGTGCAATGGGGCAAAATGCATCTGATGTACATTTTTTTGTTAATAATATACTTCCGGAAACACCCTCAACTTTTTTAATTTAAATGGGACACCCTGTATATTTTTGCAGATTTTGAAAGATCTTGTTCTTTCGAATTCTTACATATTGGATTTAGTGTAAAAAGTCTGTAAAAACGAGGAATAATAATAATAATAATAATAATAATATTTATTTACCATTCAATTTGAAATATACAATAGTTTTCAGTTAACGATAAATAAATATAGAATTCCCACAGAAGGATGAACCTATGCGTGGGTTGTACCATATAAATATACAATGGGTTATAAGTTTACACAATTCCAACTAACATATACATCTTTAACTAACATTTATATAATGTAGTAATATGTATTTTTCATATCGACATATTGGTGTATCTGTGCTCTGGGCAAACTTAAGATCCAGACTTTGAGTTTATTTTTGAATAAGATATTACTAACGATAGTTTTTGTGTCTGCTGGAATAAGATTATACAGCCGAGGAGCTAAGTAAGTATAACATTTTTGTAAAGTGTTTTTCTGTGACTTTGGCACATAGGTTGAATTTATTTTGTGGCGAGTTGCATAATGGTGTTCAATTTCTTTAAGTTCATGTTTATTTTTGTGTTGCCTTATAAAAGTTTTGAAAAAGTAAAGTTGTCTTATGTCTAGAATCAATGTTTCTTTATATAACGCTTCTGTAAGGTAAGTTTTTTTTTTTATTAGTAATTATTTTCAAAGTTAATTTTTGTATTTGTTCTAGATTCTTTAAATGAGAAGCATTTGTTGCTCCCCAGGCAAGTATCCCATAGGTGAGGTGAGTTTCAAATAGAGTATGGTAAAGCATGCGCATTTGAGCTATATCTAGGTAGGGTTTCATGTATTTAAGTTTGTATGTTACACTACGTAATTTTTTTACCAAATAATCAATATGTACATCCCATTTCAAATGAGCGTCTATATATATATATATATATATATATGCCAAGATACTTTATTTTATTTACTGGTGAGATAGTAAAATGTTTTATCCATATTAAACTCAGTAGTTTATTCTCAAACCATTGAATTATAGCTTTGAAATTTTTTTCCACTTTTTCTTTTAGAGATCTCTATGTTTCCGATTTGTAAATAACTACTGTGTCGTCTGCAAAGCTTATTATGTCCCCTTCCACACCTAGTGCAAAGAGATCGTTTAACTAGATGTTAAAGAGGACCTAAAACTGTCCCCTGGGGTACACCATATTGGATTATTCTAGGTTCACTGAGAGTGTCTTTGATTTTAACATATTGATTTCTTTCATGAAGATTACTATAGAGAAGGTGGTGGGATATTCCTCTAAATCCAATACTGATGGTAATTTATCGTCTACATATTTACTGATTTTGTTGGTAAGGAGTGTTATTGCATCTTCAGTTGATTTGCCTTTTTGAAATCCGAATTGATTACTTGATAAAATGTTATATTTCGTTAAATATTTTTCAATGCGTGAATTTTAATAGTTTCAGCTCTAAGAGTGTCAATTCCGGGAGATATTTTGTTCTTTTCTAGGAAAAAGGAATTCATAGTTTTGGTTTTCGGTTTATTTTTTTTATAATTCGGTTCTTGTATTTCATTCGCCAGGATTTCACCAATTTCGCTAAAGTTAAAATTAAGCCCAGGTTATATAAAATGTTTTACGTTAATTCCAAGATCGTATTGCTTATTGTCAAGAAGTAAATGGATGTCACTTTAAACACTTAATATAATTGTAAAATAAATTAGAAAATACATTCTAACTTATGTGAGATTTTATGCTTAATTCTTTATGACCTTTTGAAGTGGGAACATTATCAAAATTTTACATTTTTAAAATTAATTTTCTAAATAATGAATGCAACAAATTTAAAAACCTGTATATTTCTGAACAGAGAATTAAAATACCTCCAAAATCTTATAAAATCTATAGATTCGAATACTCTAAACTAAAAAAATACTATTTTCAGAAATTTACCGCATCACGATTGATCTGGCCGCATTTTTAAAGAATTTTATCGAACTGTTTCATAGCAATACGTGTGATTTTTAGAATGTAATTGAATGATAGATGTAAGATACCGAAAACATGTTTTTCAGACACGCATATATAGGAAACCATTTGAAATAATAAAAATGAAGCCTGTCTGAAAATCGGGTTTACAAGTAGATATGGGTCAATTAATGCAAAATAATTTTTCAGCATCATGTTTTAAGAGAATTTTGAAAATGTTAAAGAATTTTACCACAAACTATTAGAGATGATTAAATACGTTGCACAGATGTAGAAAAAATTGATACCACACAAATTTATTGTCACACTTTACTAATTAGACAAATTTTTAATATAGAATTTTAACTAAGAGGGTAAGAGTACAAGGGGTCTAAAATAAGTGCTTGAGTGTTCATTTGAATGTGGTTGAATGTCGTATTTCTTTAGTATATAAAAGAAACAAGTGCATACTTGGTTGGAGTCGAGATCTGTTGGGTAAAAGAAACTACAAATAATTATTTATTTCTTAAAAGTTGAATCTGGATTTCTTAAAACTGTGTTACTTTTATTTAGACCTCTTGTGCATTGTCCCCCTAAACTATATTTAAGAATAATTGTACTGTGCAGTCCAACACTGATACTACCGTCTACTAATTTGGTTTGATTCTTATGACGTAAACGCCAAAAATGATGAAAGAACCATGTACAGCGAGCGGCACCAATAACGAAACAAATCGAATATCATGACGACAAATTTTTTGTGGAAAAAATGAAAAGCAAATAAATTATCTTTCAAATGAAATATAGTAAATTGAGACATGTAACAGTTTTTGTTCCGGCAAGAAGGTGCCAAAATAAGAAAATGTGTAATGCGCTGTCATACGGCTAAATTCCCTATAAAATTAACTTTTCAATGATGTGTCAAGGATATCCTCTTTTCCTTCTTCCTAATGATGTTTATTTCCTCTCCATACGTAGTAGGTTGTACCCAATTTTTTCTAGTTGGTGCTAGTGACCACGCTAGAAATTGTTCCTATTTTTGTGTATAACTCTTCAGTCATATCAATTATCCTATCTTAATTTTCAATTCCTTTTGGAGACTTTTTTTTCGGTTTACTTGTTCTTTGATTTCTTTACTGAGATACTCAAGTATTATTGGGTACTTATTTTCCCTTTAGTTAGATGCAAGTTGTATATTTTTTTTATATGTGTTTTTCCCATATTTTCATATTACCATTACTAAGACATCTTCAAGTGTGAAATTGTTATTTATTATAATTTTATGTAATTTACCCAATTTCAATGTTAATTTTAAATTTAATTCAACATTTAATTAATTTAGTTTAAATATTTACTTATAATATTTTTTTTACTACACATTAATAATTAGTTTTTATGTTTAAATTCACATTTGATTATTATTGTTACTAGGATACTATAGTTGGTAAGTTGTAAGTTTTCTTCATTGTATTCATTCATGTATGAATTAATTTTATAACACTTTCATTGTAACTTGAGACCTGAAGATGGCTTGGGTTATAAGCCGAAACTAGTCTTCATTAAATTTAAGTAACCTTTGCGAAATTAAAGTAATTTATGGTAAAGATTTAGAAATTTTTTTATTTTTCTTATCCTCAATACCACATTTGAGAAAATGGATAAGCTGTCAAAATACATCAAACCAGATTATAGATTTTTATATTTCTAGGGTATGGGCGCAATCTGTTGTCTAATTTTTTACCATTATCTGAAATGTAATTTTACTGCTAAGCGGTTAAAATGAAAAAAGTTGCATTAAAACTTTAAACTTAAAATAATCTTCGTGAAGAAGGGTACGTATTTCGTGTTTTTTTTTTGGTTTTGTTGGATTATTGTCATTTTCTCCAGTATATAAAAGTACTTCATGCGGTATAGTTGGGTCTTAAAATAAAATGATTTTGATTAAAAAGTGTGTGTCTCTTATTATTTCACTTCTAAGAATTTAGGGTTTTGAATCTGAATGTGTTTCTAAACTCTCATCAAGTTCATAACCGCCTCATTAATCCAGGAGCGTTTTTATTGTCGTGTCAGCAGCACAATAGCTGAGTATTAGGTTCTCAGCAAATGATTTATTGCGGAGACATGAACCTTTTCATAATGATTTGAAAGAAATATTCTCTTTTGACTTCAAATATATCTATTCGCACTAACGAAGTATGTACGTAAGTACCCATAAAACACAAGTTCTTTACTTATGTAAAATTAAATAAATTATTTACTGAAACACTGGTTTACTGTCAAAATAGATTTTTAATTATTATCAGGTGAAAAATATTTATTGACAATATAAGAAATTTTATCTACAGTATGTTATGGAATTTCTTTCATCTACACTAACTGTTCCTGCTATTTGATGTTGTGTTTCGCGAAGACCTTGTCACTTTTTCCAGCGCTACTTTAGAAACAATACTATTATTTAGAATCCTGAAGTGATTAATCGAGTGGGATAACACATCTAGGATTTTAAAATAGACATCTAGTTCTGAAAAATAAAAAAAAGTGATTTTGTCCTTGCTTGATACTCGAATATTCACAATCTCTCCGTTAAGCATTCAGGGCTCTAAATACTGTGCGAACCAAATTCACTTAATATATAATGCGGATTTTAGCTGTTTCTAAATGTTTTTCTTTGGACGTTTATCTCACAAAACGATAACTAATAAATTTCAACAATATAGTTTATCTTATGATAAGCAATGAAAAATGTTGACAATTTTCTAGCCATCGGATCTTTTTATATTATTTTAACCAGTTACCTATTCAGATGATAAAACCTTAGCAGGATCCATCGACGTAGTCAGTTTCGTTGATTAAGCTTCTAGACAATTATTGGTTGACATCATTCTGTTTTATAATGAGAATAACTTGATTTTTATTATTATTTATGTTATGTAATCCATCACTTTGTATTTTTTGCAATTTTAGTTGACAATTTTCTGTTAATAAAATACGAGTATTAATAAACTAATACAGTTCTTATATCGATTGTACCAATTTATGGTCCTTCGAGCCGAATAAGAGTTTTTCAGTAAATCTGGATGTGATTTTTCAAAATATTGAAAAAGCTAGAACCAGCACGTGACTTTGCAGAATATTTATGCCTACCATTGGACTTAATGTGAGATTTTTCCATTTTACTTTATTTGCTTATACAAGAAGGGTACTGTCTTTAGATTCAAGGCGATTTATCCTGAGTTGACAAATGTTATTCAATATATTTTTGTAAAAAAGGAACCTAACTTTGTATATGAATTTATTTGATTTGAATTATTTTTTTAATTATTATTAGATTTATATCTTGATTTGTGCAATTACTGAGCTGATATTATTAGGTACGTCATTTTTTGTAAAACATATTAATTTAAACAGTTATATAGAAAGATGAGTATAACTGACAACATATTTAATTTATTTATGGTCTTCTTAGAATTTACTAAGCAATTAAATATTGAAAAATTTAATACAGATCAGATTTCTGAATTTCAATTAAATATTTAGAGAGTTCAACAGATTTTAAATGAGTTTGATGATGTACAAATGACAATAAAAATGAATTGCTGTGATGATTTAGTTGCAAGTGAGTGTAATTAGAAAAACGAAGGTGAAATATGTTTGTATACAAATATATCAGCTCCTAAAAGCATTTCACAATAAATTCCTGATTTAATAAATGAAGTTTCTCCTATTTTAAATAATGGCAAATATTTTTGTCAACAAGATTCAAAACAATCTACAGGTCTGGAAGGAATTAAGTTACCCACCAATAAATTCGAAATATTTAGTGGAGATTATTTAAAATGGATTGAATTTAAAGACACATTTAGGTTTTAGTTCACAACAATAAATTATTTATAAACATTGAAATATACCGCTATTCAAGAGCTACTTTGTCAACAGAGGCATTAGGAAGTTTTAATTATGCCGCACAAAATTATACCTCTGCTTGGCAGATATTAAGTAACAGATATAACAATACTTATATGTTGATTAATAACTATATGAAAGCTCTTTTTGAAATCAATAAACTACTCAGAGAATCTGCTATTGGGCTGCAAAATTTAATTGATACGGTAACATAGCACTTAAGTATGTGTTTTAAAAACTTTTACATACAGATGTATTGTCATTCATATAATTCGTAAGTTTTTTGTTACTGTAAATAAATATAGTTTTAGAAGTATTTTCAGCTACTAAAATAGTTTAAATAGGTATAAATCTACTTTCTTCTTCTACAGAAAACATTGTATAATCTGGTAAAGTTTATTATTCAATAAAACTCTAAATCGATGCCACACAGCAATTTTTATTAATGAAAATTATGTTGACAGAAAACTAGTTTCGGCTATATAGCTATCATCAGGTCTGAAATTATTAAAATCTAAAATTATTAAATTCAGTAAGTAAACAAAAAATATAATATAATAATATAACCAAATTTATGTATTTCAAAATTGTAAGAAAGACAATACTGTCAAAAATGAAACTACATAAAATATTGTATAATTTATTTAAACTCGACCTGTTGTTTATGTCAAATCGTGTCAGTATGAAATGTGAAGCAAATTGTGTTATTTTTCATTTTAAACCGTTAATAATTTTTTTCTAATAAGTCAACACAAAATTCAAATTCAAATTCGAATTCACTACAATAAAATTAGTGTGCATATAAAAAATTATCGAAATTGGAGTCGATTTTTTGAAGTGAAATTATACAACATTTTGAGTAATAACTCGAAAACTATGGATCTCCCCTAAATACCATTAGCATTTTCGTATTCAACTCGACGAGACGCGTCCAATGGTGTATAGCATGTCTCTCTCCGTTTGGGGGACCTAAAGGAAGCCCTGTCTTTTTTTTGATATTTAATATGCGACGTATTTGGTTTCGTTTTACTTTGCCCATATTCCTTTTGTGCGCTACTCCTGCCTGCTGTGACTCGGCTCTTTCTGTTCATTTTCTTTAATTCGATTTCGATTTCTTGTCCGATATTCTGTCTCATATCACTTTTACTTATATTTATGGAAGCTTAATCTTAAGTGCTTCTTTTTGTAATAATTGCTATTTACACAAGACTTAAATATATAGCGTATTGAATAATTACTTATGTTTAGTAAACAAATAAAAAGGGAAATTCCAAAAGAATATATTAATTTATTTAATGTTATAAAAGATATGTAGATGTCTATATTATTTACTTATAAGTATTAGAAAAATAAAATATTTTATTAAAAACAAATTATGTAATATTTATTGTTTTTTAAAAACATGATGAGCCTATAAATATTTACTTGTTTAATTTCGGCTTTTAATTATACGATGAACATGTACGAGTATATATCGTTATATTATACAAAGGAAAATATTTAAAATAATTTCAAGTTTGTTGTTAATGACTTTGGTTTTGAATATGCAGTTTAAGCACGACAGAAATCTAAATTTTAAAAATTCTGTTTACATAAACATAAAGCAATTGTGAAACACACTTCCTTCTTTTGGGAAAAACTTGAAAAAGTAATTTTAAGCTTAGGAAATATGGACATTTTTTAAATAAATAAATTCTCTAATTATTTTGTTTAACAGAAGAACACCTTTAGGTACTATTCTAAAATGTGAACACAAGGAAAATATGAATCCGATTAAAAGAAATAACAGATAAATACAATACCAAATTAGAAAGTAAATGAAAATTTGAAAAATTTAAGAAACATCAAGAACTGTATCGATTAGTTGATATACATAATTTTGATGGTTGTTATTAAGATAATAAAATATAAAAGAGTTGCTCAACATGAATAATATTTGCAACTACAATGTTTTCTAAATTTGCCATTTTATATTATTTTTTAAAACCAATGAACGAATTGAACTAGCTAAGAATTGTTGTCGAACGTCAAATATAAACGAATACGATAAAAAAAAACTTTTGTGATATCACGAACGTATCCGTTCCTTGAAGGGATATTTTTATAATTGACCCCCAAACTGAAGATAGTATACCTATAAAAGTGGATATGTGCATAAAAATAAAAAAAAACAGACGAAACCGTTACAATTATAAATCAACTTTAAAATAAAATATTACAATTGTGTTAATGCTTAATTATATTTTTATATTTTATCAGCTAGAATATATAAAAGTATCAAGAAAAATTAATTAAAAATTAGTTTCTGATACTTCTTTTACGTGGATACATAAGCAAAAGTTGTAGAGTTTCTTAAATTTGATTTGTTAAGATCAAAAACAGTAGAGTAAATAAAGTTCCGTTGTAAGAAAAGCCCACGATTAATTTGTAAATTATAAAATAGTATGTTTTTCATTCTTCAATAATATATGTATATATCTATACAGATAATATACAGGGTGAGTAATAACTCTTTGAAAATAGAGTAAATGCAGGTATTTAAACCAAAATATGATGATTGGACCAAATATGCCTTAATAAAATGTTGCTGTGGTAAAATATGCAGGGTTAAAATTGAAATATTAGTTTCGTTTTTTGGTTATAATTTCACAATCAATTTATGGATTGTTGTCAAAACTGGTACAGAGACTTTAGATATAGAATATGATTTTATTGATTATTTTACATTTTGTTACAGGAAGCGCCACATGATGATAAAACTGAGTCGTAACGAACCTCTTTAATAATTTCGACTTTAATTAAAATTTAAAGTATTGTTGCATTTTAGAAAAAAAGTTAAAAACTGGCTGTTCCTTTTTTTCTTAAAATGCCTCGTCATAACTATTTTAGCAATAAGGAAATGGAACATACGATCATAAAACGTTTACAAACCTGTACCATTGTTTGGGTATAACAGGGTCATTTTGAAACAAAAATCAGGGAGGTCGACTGAAACAAATAACTTCTTTTCAAGAAGATGAAATTTAGTTGGAGTATATGAAAATCCTGAAATAAGTTCACGTCCTCTGTAACAAGTAACAGGAGTAAGTCAGTCGTCTATTATTAGAATTCTAAAAAAATAATTTAAATTAATTCTAATAAAGAAAGAATATAACCCATTGGACTTTTATTTTTAGGGTCACACGAAGTCCTTAGTTTGTGCCAACAAAATTCATTTAGGAGACGAACTCTGGGGAAAAATGCAAAATTCTGCTAATTTTATTATGGGACTGGATAACATTTTTTATATCAGAAAATCTGTCATCAAAAGAATTAAAAAAAGCATAGAAGTAGGAGGAGCCAAGGTAGAACATTTAGTTTAAGTTTATTTCTCATTATTTTATTGTTTTGATTTATCAACCAAATGAAAGTTTATATACTTACTGTTTTTCTTTTAAATATCTTTATAAGAATTCTAACTGTTCAATTTCGTTTTTCTTGAAAACGGCTGAAATTCTACGTACAACGACTTTACATAAAAATGAAGTTTATGTCTTGTTTTATAATTAAAATTACTAAAAAGAGAAAAAGTAATGGTCGGTTTTTAATTCATCTTTTAAAATACAACGCATTAAAATGTAATCAAAGTCAAAATTACTAAAGAGTTTCGTCAAAAAAAGTTACGTCATCAGGAAACGCTCATGTGGCGCCCCTTGTAACAAAATATAAAATAATAAATATATTAATATTCTTTTTCTAAAGTATATGTCTGTGCCATTTTTGATAACAATATATGATTTCATTATAAAATTATAACAAAAAAACAAAATAAAATATATCAACTTTAACACCCTGTATCTTTTCCTTCATCATTTTATTAGTAGTGTTATCTTTATATAAATTTTACTTTAAGAATTTACTAAAATATCTATTCTTTTGGATTGTTTACAGAAAAAAGGACCCTTCTTATTGGTATCTAGAGACAACGTTTGCGATGATTAAAATACATTTAGTTTTAGAAATATCTAGTATTTGACTGATTTTTGGAACCTTATAAAATTAATATAATTTATATTTACATTGTCGGATATTCCTTGAATTGTATGGAGCTTTTGGTAAATCAATTTACCAAGTTTTGACCAAGTAATGACATTATTAAGTACCTGCCTTGTTGTGTTTCCTTCTTCTTTATGTTTATGCTTCAAATCCAATTCCAAAATAATAAAAAAATTACCTATTGGCGTATAAAAATTCGTAGGAAGGAGGAAACATAATCGCTATTTTTTTAAAGTTTTTTGTTACGCAGAATTTATAATTGTTAATTTGTGTTAAAATATTCTTCATAATAATAGTCACCCCAATACTAACACATACTTCTGGGTTAATTTAAGGTTTATTTAGCGATTGTTATTAGCAATGTAATTTCTATACCTATAAGTGGATTTTTAGTATACTCAAGATTATATTTGTTAATAAAGCATTAAAAAACGACAAACATATGGGGCCGCATTGATTTAAATTATTTAGAACATTAAACTACTTCTGGTTATACCGGAAGTTGACTGTAACTTCCTTATTTTAAATAGAACACCCTGTATATTAGTTACTCTTAGGGATTCCCTCAATATAGGATTTTGCTACTTTACACTGAGTGTGTTACGAAATATGATAATTTTTCTCACGAAAAAGTGTCCGATTTATCACACCGTAGTATCTTTATTTTAATTAATGAAAGCTTGCCCTTTTTTTCATACTAAATTTTTTTAGTAATATGTATTTGCATTAAATTTATATATAAAGCGTTTATTATTGTAGTGGGTGATTCAAAACGCATATTTAAAGATTTCTCAACTGTCTTAAGTAATTCTGTATATTATAACTTTTTTAAAAAAAACCTTTACTGTTCACTAAGTTTGGTTAACCACTCTTCATACCTTAAGTTTTTATTTTATTTGCATTAAATTGTCAAAAAAAATCACAATGAAAAATTTATAACATTGCAGTAAATGCTCAAAATAATTTCGCCCTTGTTGGTTACATTTATTCACTTGAATTCTAGCAGCCATTGTCTGATTTAAGGGTTCGTTTTAGATATAGAGAGTATTTAATAAAACTTAAAGATCAATAAGAGTTTATTCTAAAAAAGTAATAATAAACAGGGCGATCCATTTAAGAAGGTTGAGAAATGTTTAAATATACATTTTGGCGTGACCCGGCTATTTTGTCGGGGCTATTTAGTCGGGGCTATTTTATCGGGGCTATTTTATCGGGGCTATTTTGACGGGGTACTGCATTTTGGATCACCCGGTACAATAATAATCACTTTATTCAAAAAATATCCGAATTTAATCAAAATATATAATACTAAAAAAGCTTGGTACGAAAAAAAAGTAAATTTTCATTATTTATAAAAGATAGAGGGTTACAAATTGGACAATTTTTCGTAATAAAAATTGTCGTATTTCTTAAAATATTTAGTGTAAGGTAGCAAAACCCTATACTGAGGGAAACCCTAAGAATAGCTTTAACGAAATATTTATTAATATACATTAAAATAAAGAAGTTAGATGTAGATGGATGTTCTAAATATTTTAAATCAATTGAGCATATTCGAAAAAATCATACATAAAGTTTCCATATTACAATAATGTCAAATTTCTACGTCTAAGAATCAGTCTTTATATAACGATATTTAACAATACGTATATATTGAAATGTATTAATATAATGTTATAAATTATTATACGGAAAGTAAAACACTTACTGCTCAAGAGTGTGATAGGTTAATTTAACTTCCTATCGCCAGTAAAATTGCTCATCCTATTTCTCTCTCCCTCATCAGTCATTAGGCATGTTTTGACACTTCAAATTACGATTCACCTTTTAATTTAAACAATTCCAAAATATTCCCCTTCATTTCCATATATATTAAATTTATCTGCTTCCATGCAATTGACGAGTGTTCCTAAATATTTATTGATTAAAAAGTTATTCTCATCACGTGCTGTAAATTTTTTCATGTTTGTCATTAAAATTAAAATACAGTTTTATTAGATATCAAATTATGCTACCGAAAATGTTTGAGTAACCTATTCTAAGGAACCGAATTATGTTACAAACGATAATGTTGTTTATCTAACCTCACAGAGGGGCTCATCATTCAAGAAGTTTATTAATTCTGAAAAGTTCTTTAATATGTCTTAAACCTAATACATTCAAATTGTAAAAATACATGTAGTTTGTCTAATGAACTGGTACCAAATTAGGTCTGGAACTCGTATTTGCCAGTAAGTTTCATGACTGCTATATGTAAAATAATTACTAATTAAAATGTAATTTAAACAAAACATGAAAAATAGAATCATATAATAATTTGTTTGGCTCTGGTTGGAGATTCAAGGAGAAATATTAATAGAATAATATTATTTGTAAGGACCTTATGAGAATTTTAAGCTCATTTTAGGTTATTATACCAACATAAAAAGTAAAACTTTGTCATGCTTGGCTTTATCGAAAAAAATAGGTCCTCTGTCAGCAACAATGTTTCATTAAAAGGACCCAATTTTAGATATACATACATATGTATTTCAGACGGAAACATCAGGCATTCAGCTAACACACAACAATTTTTCATGAGAAATAATTGAAAACAAAAAATGATTACCGTATAATTATAGTCTCAGTTTAGGACTCTATCATCTGGACATAATTAGATGTAACAAGTGCACAAAGTTAAAATTTATACACGTGTGAGGAGTTTACAGTACGAACCACTGGTAAGTGTATAAAAGGATTAAAAACTTTGTAATTGAGAAATATACATTTTTATTTCAACTTTAAATACAAAATATGAGAATCTACTGAATCAATTTTCTAAAATTATATAATATTGAATTGAAAACAAAACATCAGGTATAAAACTTCAATCAAATTTCAATAATTATACTAATTTCATGTTAATTTAAAAAATCCATTCTTGTCCTATCAGAAGTAATTCTGGCTACACATAATGATTTTCTATTCAAAATATTAAAATTGAAAAATTACACCTTAATTTTACACAGATTTTGGGCCAACATAAAAAAAGTTCCTTTCTGTAAAATGGGGTATAAATTTAGTTTTTAGTTTTCTTATTTTTAATAAAAAAGTATCGGTGTGTTTAAATTCCTTCCCGAGTTAGTTTATTCCTAGCATAATTCCCTCCCGCGGTAAGTTATGCAATTATTTGTTAATATTGAAATACTACTTTTTCTTTACACTTTTTCCAGGCTTGCGATTAGCAGAAAATACATAGATTCTTAATTGGCGTGTTTTAAAAGTATCTCAAATGAAAGGTTTGTCAATATATAGATATAATATAATATTTAATATTAAAAGTGTTTTCAAAAAATTATAAATATATCATAAAAAGTGTTTCAGCAGAAACATTTGTCAATATAAATTATTCCTAAAGTTAACAGCATGCATGCAAAAAATATATACAACTTATCTCTACTACTGGGAGAAATTTATGAGACATTTGGTTGATGAAATCTAATCAAGTAAAATGTTTTCTCCTGACTGAATTTCTACTTGGAATTGCGTGTCAATCATTGAATATTATATTTGAGATTTTTGTGAAAATGAATTTTGTAACCAAGAACTAAAACATTATTACCTTTTTAGCAGGAAATAGCTTAATGAGAAAACCTCTGACCCCAGGTAGCAAGTCCGCAGGAAGGAATTCATAAATTACCTGGACTTAAAATTAGTGTTGGGAGGGAATTCGAGATCAGCCATAAGTATTATGTTCAGATAGCAGAGAATATAAATCAATATTGAGTTTTTTTATGTAGCTATAAAATTAGCTTAAATTGAATCTTAATTATAACATACCTACTCATTTTATCATTTTAATCCTCTTTGGATAACTCTTTTTAAATTTGGGCGCATACAGCGGCCTGTAATAATTATAGGAGTATACTCTCATAACTGCTTCCTGTGTGAGCTTCATGTTATGTAATATTGATCCTACTTAGGATATTAGTTTTAATGTGCATAGTTTTAATGATCTGTCATCTATGTATTTTGTTTTAAAATATTTACAAATAGCCAAATTGTATATTTTGTTCCCCGGGGAAATAAATGTCGTTTTCATAAATAAATAGCAGATGTAACCTAGTTTTGTTAAATTCACTCCACAGGGAAATTGTGTTTTTATGCTTTATCGCACTAGTTACAAGTTAATTGATTCAATGTGAGACGTAATCAATTTATCTCTATCGCACAGTCATGAAAATGTATACATGCCAATATAATGGGAACAACGTATGCTACGGGAAGTTTGATAAACCATTGAAGCGTAGAAATTATAGTAATAAAGCAATTATTGGAAATAATAAATTAATAGATTGAATGAGATAAAAATAAGGGTACGGAAGAACGATGTTCGCAAGAAATAAGTGTTAATCACTTTTATTACTACATAGCAAGAGTAAAAAATACATCTAGTATCTATGAGTATAAAAAATTTAAAACATTTTTGGAAAATGAATGTTAATCTCCACATCAGTTAATCACAAAATTACTTGTATTTTCAGTTGTTTTTTTGGAGTTGTTGCATTTTGCGTTTCAAGAAAATGTTTTGCGATTTCTCATTTGTCGAAATGCAAAAAAATAATATCCAAATTATACTAAAAATTTAAAATCTATCGTAGATGTTGAAATTTTTATTAAATTTTATTTTTAAAATCTAATATGGCCAAACCGTCATTTTTGGTAAATTAATGATTGTCATATAATTTATGAAAAAAAGTGTTTTATATAAATTACAAATTATAATTTTACTTTTACATTTCTTAATTTAATCATGGTAAATGGGAGTTTGCTTAAATTCTACTTTTACTGAAACAAATATCAGGTCTTTAGTTCAGTCGAAATTATAATATCCATTTTATAAATTACAAATAAAAATAATCCGTAAAAGTAATAGTAAAATACTCTTTTTTTTATAATAATGTATCATATAATTATTAATTCATTTACAACATCACAAAAAACAAAATTGTTAAAAAGTATTTGTTAATATTCAACTTCGTGTATAAGTGCTTTAAAGTCGAATTTTACCCACTAGAGAGAGTGTATAAATTAAAGCTTTAAAAAAATATTTATTCTAAAGCTACCCAAAAAGTGGACTTTCATCCAAGAGCTTCCCTCATATCAATAAATCTGGTTACATTTTTTTGAGTGCTGATTAAAAATTCATATTCAAATTTTCATTCTCTTGTCTGAAAATCGGCTGATAACCACTTTGAAAACTATAAAGCGCAATTGGTTCCCAGTATTAAAAAATCGTTATGAACGAGATTTAAAAAACATCTGCCAGTCTTTGACTACATGGTAACACATTTACCTTTCTAATATCCCAATAACAAATAAAAATATTTTCAATTTCTTAAGACCTTAAATAAGTAAAAAATTTCTTTCTAAAAAAAGATATAAATATAAAAAAATACATAAGAAATATATATAGCAGAGTATGCATTTACCTAAATTCAACTGACGTTGTTGAACACCCACCGCCCCACTGTTTTTACTGAGAACTTTGAACTACAAAACGATATGATAATTACTTTCTAGAAAATAAAGTAAAGGATTTTTGTCTTCAGCGATAAGATAGAGTGTTTCTTATTAAACAAAATTGGTTACGTTGCACATAACTACATAACATAATTTTCCAAACTTTATTAGTATTATCAAAACAAACCCATAATGTAATAAATACCATCGACAATGAAACTTCGCAAGCCACTGCCATCATCTAGTTTTAGCAGACTACAAAACCAACCAAGTTACCAAGTTTTTCGCATATACCATCTTTCAGTCACTTTAATACAGATACTTCTCTTTCTCAAGTAGTAGATAAGCAACTCTAGCTGATTAGATTCTATATACAGTGTGTACATAAAGTATGGAATAAATTGATTTAAGCTAAACAAGCTATTTCGAGAAAAAATCCTGAGATAGGTAAGTTTTGATTTTAATATAATGTATTTTTCCATAACAATGAAATATACAATGTAAACCATTTGTGAGTAACGATGTCAGCGACAACTTTTTTAAATTAAGTATTAAAAAATTTTGTAATTAGGATTCCCTGCAAGAAACAAGAAATGTGTAAAAATGTGTAAAAAATCAGAATCTTACTATTTTTTCAAAAAAGGAATTATTTTCAATTACAATTACTTAAATATAAACACAAATTATACGAAAATAAAGTAATTGTATTTATTAAATACTTTTTTATCAAGAACTACCCAGCTCTGAAAACATATAATAAGTTGAGTAAAGGAGAATAGTTGTGTGAGAATTAGAAAAAGTAAGTATAGTAAATTAAAAACTTTAATTTTCTCTATACTTTTTTTTTAACTTTGAGAAGAAATAACCTTGTAATTTTTTGAACACTTAGAAAAGTAATAAATTAAATTAGTAGGTATTCAAGTAGAACTCCAATTGTACTTAATACTCGGGACTTATAAAAGTACTCCAGTACTTGATTACGCGTACTTATACTTGGTATCCAGTATTTTCTCTAAAAAGTACTTACTGTCTGTATTCGGAACAGATCTGGGCTAATGTTATAAAGGGATATATTCTATATATTTTTTACTTACTCTTTCTTTTGCAGAAACTATAACACTCTTGTTGTAAATGATTTTACTCACCTTAAAAAAATGAAAAGAATGTGAATAGATATTAAAGAGTATCAATTGAAAAATAAAGAAAGTAACTCAATAATTTTCAAAGAGAAGTAGCCATTATTAAAATTAAGTCGAGCAATAAGCGGAAAATAAGCTATAGAAAAAGGGCCCGAAAAGGACATTCGCATTTTATGACCCCAACGAAATTGTCCATAAAAAAATAACCATGTTTACCTTAATACAAATGCTGTACTTATATTTGAATATTTTCGTACCTCGCACGTAAACCAGTAACAATAAAAATTTATAAATAGATCTAATTACTGCAATTGGTACAAGTTTGTAAAACAAGAATACAACAAAAGTATCGCGTGATATTTCCACATATAGGAAAATGTTCGAAATAGAGCAGACAAGTAGAGTTATATTAGAGGGAACTACTAAATTTTCAATTTTAATATTTTGAGTGTACTATACGATATGACTAGAACCGTGATTTTCAAAGTGGTCTGTATCGACTTACAAGGGTAGACTTCGAAATGTAAAGAAAAATTGGACATGAACAAGATGTAAATGGAGATCCACGAGAATTGTCAGATAAAAAAATATTTTCTCTAAGAGCAAATCAGGAAGTTCTGACAATTTTGAATATTCCTTGTTGCTATCTTCAACTTCGTCGCTTTCTAAATCTATATAAAAACTAATAAAGTAGAACAATAATTCAGGATGATGATTATTTTCGCTTATTGCTCTGTATTGAATTCCTTTTTTCAAATTTATTTTTTTTCTTAAGAAAAGTTCATTTTTTATTTCAAGATTAAAATGTTTCTCTTTGGAAGTGGTTATAGTACCAACCCAAAATATTTAAATTTCACAGCCAATTGCAATTATGATTTTTCATATAATAAACATATACGTACGAAGCAAAAATGTTTTTGAAACATTATTCAAGATTTGGAACTAGATTTGGGGAACTTTATGACTCCAAACTTTAATCATGGAATAATTCTAGATCAATGGTGTGGCATCAATAGTAAACAATTATTATATTTACTATAGTTAATTATATATTAATTAGGTGTATTTTATAAAATTCAGCAATTTGTAAAATCTTGCTCATTTGATATTAGAATCAATATGTTGCGCGTATACGTGAAGTAGCAATCGTTGTCCAGACATATCCGATCTTTATAAGGGAAGTGTAGACTTGTAATAATTATACTTGTATGGACTCATTAATTCGTTATTTATAAATACAAATGTCAGAAACAAATACTGTTCATTTGATATTCAAATTTTGAAAAGAAAATGTTAAACTAATATTTTGAAAATTATAAATCGGTAATTGGGGATATACAAGTTAAAATGATCCAATGCACTCTTGTTTGGGAGTGCTGGAATATTTGGGAATTATGTGTTTTACTATTTTAATTTTTTCTTAAAACTATAAAATCAAATTAAGTTTTTAACAAATGTAGCCTAGACATTTTTTAGAATTTATAATAAAATTCTGTCACTGTTTTCTAATATTTAGGTCCTGTATAATTAAGTCACCTTACGGGAATATCGCGAAAGAAAGCATTCATTTTAATAGCTTAATATTTCGTTGCTTTATTGTACAAGTATTAAGATACTTTTTGTCACACTAGTTTTGTAATAAATGCACCTTATTTTCTCCTTTTATAAATTTTATTAAAAAAAGACAAATGTACTAGTTTTCGTCACATTAAAAAAACAAAAATACCAGTGTTCATCAGTATACAGCATCAGCATTCGTCATGATGGGATTTCAAATTTTTGATCACTCTGTATCAAATATTTTTAATACCATAGAACTTGGAAAGTTAGGATAGTGACATGTAAGCCGTTTTTAGCTGCTACAGACATCTGAATTCAAAAACATGTTATTTATTGAAATTAGTTCGGCAAGAGATATATAAAAATGTAAAAATATAAGGGGTGTTCCATTTAAAAAAAACAACATTTTTGTCTGGCACTGCATTCCTGAGCGCACTGTATATTTGGGACTAATTTTAAAATGTGAATCTCAAGACTGCCTACACTTTTTGTAAAAACTTTTTTTTCGTAACTTCAACAATAGCGGACTAATCGTACTTATATGTATGTATGTATATATGTTGCATAAAATATTTTACGCTCGGAAGATGAACCAGTGTGCATGACAAGAAAGCAAACAATTCATTTTTATACTCATTTCAATTCATTGGCATCGTCTCGTGTCTTTATTCTCTTCTCGCCTGTTATATTTTCATTTGGGTATGTATCCCAAACAACGTACATGTAATTGCTTTTCTCATGATTTGTTTTCTGTCTTAGATAAAAGCCTTAAATTTAAGGCATATAGAATATTCTAAAACCGAATCTGGGCATTCACAGCGTCTTAAATCATATGTGCGAGGAAACACTACGATGAACATTTTGCCATTTGGTTTATATGGCTATGTTAGATAAGATAAGTTTTTTACATTATCCTCATTGTAAATCATTATAAGTATTAAACAAAGAATGGTCTATAATATGTACCAAGTTGTGTTTGTTATTAATTATGGCTAGAATTTTACATTTTAATATATGGGGGTGTAAGTTTAATAAATATATACAATATCATATTGAAATGTTCAGTGTCCAGACTTAATAAGTATTTTTTATGATGATAGACATTTGAAAAATTGATAGTGTAATATTGTGGTTATTCAAATGTATCAGATCATTATAAGTAACTGAAGGTAAATAAAGTCTTCTCCACAAACACATTTTTTATTTGTTATTTATTTGGATAAATTTACATCCGAATTAAGATCTGTTGTGTGATTTCAAGTTTGTGTATGTTGTAAGTAAAAGTGTTTAAACCGAATTATTTTTTGACAGAGTTATAGTGGATTGTCTAAAAGAAAGTAATAAACCGGTTCCACTTGCTAACTTGATTAATGATTTAAAATAATATTATATTTCCAGACATCTGATCTATATTCCAACCCCAATTTTAAGTGCAGTACTGGTTGTATTTTAGTCTTGAGAGAAAGAAGGTTAGAACCGATATTTAAACAAGCAGTGTTAAAATTTGACTTACACTGTTGATAAGTTCGCAACATTTACGCAAAACGCACAAAAATTTCAATGTTTTGATTCTGTTTTTTGTAGCGGAACAAAATAGTCGTTCGATTTGTTTGAGAATACTTTAAGATTACATTAATTGAATAAAGTAGGTCAAATTGTATGTTACACAAGTTGACAAATATTGGAAAAAACCAAAGTCGTTTTATATATTATCCAAAGTTGTAAACATTTTGACCTTTCTTTAGATTATATGATGTGAATTTGTAATTTAAAATAAATCATTCACATTCTTAGGTCTCGGATATTTGTTAATGAGTAACAGAAATATATTCGTGATTATCATCTTTCATTCAATCTAAAATCAATAACAATATTTAAGAGTAAAAATATAAGAAATAAAACGCTTTTTTAGTTGTATTAAAACAACCACGGTTTCGCTATGTTAATACAACTAAAAAAACGTTTGAATCATGTGGAATCACAGAAGTATAATTTATATTTTTCATATTTATTAGGTATAATTTATATATTATATTTTTACTCTTAAATATTGTTATGGATTTTAGATTGAATAAAAGTATAATTAATCTTTTTCATATTTATTATGGATAGCTTCCACAAAGTAAGAGTTAAAATAATTCATTTAAATTATTCTTATTTAAGTTCTCACAGTTTTCCAAAGCTTTTTGTAAAAATTCTTGTAAAACTTAAGTCTCTCCTTTCTAGCATCGTCAGATATTTGACAGAAATACTATACATAGGGGATGACATTATTTCTTATATCTTATCTAATACTGATTAGTTCGAATAATTATAATGGAAAATCAAGTATGTACCTGAAAAAGTTGTCAACTTCTGTCAAATATTTGAAGATGATAAAAAGGCGAAACTTAAGAGACAACGATACCGCATGAAATGGTAATTTCCATATATTTCGAAAACTGATTGAGACGATTCAAAAACTGGGAGATGTGAATTTTTATACCAAACGAGAGGACTTTTTCCTTTTTTTAAAAATATTTATAAAACGAAAAGACAAAAGACTATCAAAACAAAAAAAGGAATAGGTCCCTTCATGTTTTTTAATTTAACATTTTTAATTTCAACCCCTTAGTAAAACGTAATTTCAAATACTGGAAAAATTTAGTCTGTAGATTACGCCTATACACTAGAAATATATAAATCAATAATCTGGCAACAGTGTTCATACATTTTGACAGATTATGCTTCACGCCTGACGTTGACTACCACCTAGTACAGTTTGCAGAAATTGTAAACGACTTGAGTTAGACTTAATAATGTAGACCTTCGACTCTTAAAAAATAATATATTTACTATTTTTTATAAATATTTTACTGTGTATTTTTTAATGCCCTATACTCAATTATTCAAAATTTGTCTAAAAAATAACATTATATTAGCGAATTTAAAAATTTACTATAGTTTTGTCGAACCTATATAAATAAGAAGTTAATTTTTTTCGGTAAAATTTCAAACAATTTAACTTTGTTTTCACGAAAATGTATGAAACAATTTTCAGACGAAATCACTCGTTCTAAGCGCTCGTTATTTAAAATTAATTCATGTTGTTTTACGAAACCATGTTTTCAATATTAATTGAAATTTGACTAGAAAAGCCGGTATATATTATCATTAACGTTGTGATTATTAATCCATTCCTAGAAACTTTTTCTTTAAATCATTTCCAGTGCACTACTTGCCCATAAATTTAACCCTCCGCAAAGATATATTACACCCCTTGCAATGGTATATCCGCCAAAAAAATTAAATCTATTTTCTATTAGAACCGGGTCTGTCCAGCATTCTAGTGGAAAAGCTATGTTGCAGTATTGTTGAAATTGTATTCGTTTCTCTTTTTGTTTCATGTAATCAAGTCGGAAGAAAGGAGACGTGTTTATAGTTTGTGTGTTTGTAGGTACTTATGGCCTATATGGTCTATAAGGAGGCAAATGTTTTTAGTCGGAAAAGTCACGTGATGATGTTGGCTCTATAAGCATATAAGAATTTTTACAAAAAGCTTTGGAAAGCTGTGGAAATTTAAGATAAGTAGAATTTATTTAACGGTAAAACCTTGTTGGAAATAAAAAATTCTAAAATTCTCCAGTAATTCAAATGGTTTGATACGTCGCTCGAGAGTAACTTTTGAGACAAATGACCATGTGATTAGTCTAATAAGTCAAAATAATTAGAGGATTTGGATAAATTTTGGATTCTAAAGACGAAATTCCCGCCAAGGATAGAATCGGCTCGGTTAAAGAAAATGTGAAAAGTAGTCACTTAAATTTTAAATTTTGAACAATTTACATTCTTAATTTGTACTTCGCTTATGCTCATTGTTAAAACTAAGTTAAGTACAATTTTAAAGTATATCGTTTATTAGGTTAGTTGGAGTTTTGAGAAAAGTGTTCGCGGCTTAGGGTGAACATTGGGAATTCGGTCAGCTAAATTTAGTGAATTAGCAGAGGAATTAAATAAATTATAAGAAAGCGTTAAGTTGAATTTTGTATAATTATTAGTTTTCTTAATCTATTTCTTTTTGTATCGTAATTTATAAGTGATCGTTCTCAATAAATGGAAAAAACCCAATATTCAAAATCCATTCGAAATCGTGTAGTCATTGATATCAATCTACCGACAAATTCAGCGTCTACAAAAGATCGCCACGTGTATCCTCTCGGTACACATATCAGGCAGATCAAAAATAATATTAGAATGTGATCTACAAAATTAAAAATAACCAATCAATCAAAGTGCGCCCTATTACGGAGTGTAAGCAGATTAGTTTACGAAGTAAATAGAGCAGTCAAAAAGACAAGTAAAACGATGAAGTGAAAGGCCACAAAAAAAATAGAATACTATTTTAAAAAAAATTTTTTTTTGTAAAAGATAAAAATAAAAAGCTAAAAACTCGGTTGTTTGAATTTTTCACATAAATTTTGAGGTTATGTGATAAAAGTGTAAATACAAAAATTGTAGATCTTTGCCATTTAACTTTTTTCCATAGGACTTGTAGTTTTGCCGGAAATCGAGATAAACAGTTTTCTACCCTTAAAAACTCAGCCCCTTCCACTTCCCGACCTCAGATCGCCCATAAATTATTTTTCCTTTCATTTTTGTTATATTCTCTTCCTTTTACAATGGGTTTCATCCTACTATAATTTTATTTCGTTTCAAAAATTATCGACCCTGGTCTATCACTGTTCTATAAGATTGTTGGTCTATACATATTTTTTACAAGGGCGATTTTTTATTATTTTTAGAACCTCTCTTTCTCTTTTGAAGCCACCGTGTCTTACTTTTTATGATGGTACTGTTAAAAATAGGAGTCAACTAAACAATGTTGGATATCTTGTGTTGTTTTAAATTCTTTAAATAGTTAAATTATTTGTTATTACTATCCCAAAGTTTTTTTTTTATGTCTTTTTTTACTTCCACAAATTTATCCATTTCTTTTTTTCTGAACTACTTTCCATATGGCTACTATTTAGATTCTGTCAAATGCTCTTTCTAAAAGTATATGTGTATTTATAGGTTTTTTTTTGGTAATAACTTTTCACTTGCTTGTGTAATTGTGAACTCGTAGTAGTATTTTTCTTGAAATCACCTTTTGTATCTTCCTAAGTATTTCCTATTATTACTTCTTTTTTTCGGATTCCTTTACGGGGATTGAAGGATCTATACCTCTTCCTTTTCTCACCTTTATTATATGTTATTATATAAGGTGGTATTCTCTTTGCTACATACCATATCAGTTTTTAACATTCTTATTCCTTCATCTATTTCTACTTCTCACACAATTTCAATTTCATTTATTTCGGCTTGTACGAATGATATATTCCTTTTTGTGTGTAAGTTGTTTTTGTGCCCTAATAGCTAATATCTAATTACCTTATCGTCTAATTTTGTATCCAAATTTCTTATAATAATTGTTTTATGCCTCTTACAGAAAGTATTTCTATTGTACCATTCCTTTTATTAACACTTTTTCAGATTTCGTGCCAGTTCTGTTTTTTTATTTGGTTTAGTTAACTTAATTTATTTTTATTTTCAAAGTCGTGGCAGTTATTCTATTGGTTTTTTTTAAGTTTTCCTCCAGTATTGAAATCTTCGATGTCGGTCTTTAACGCTTTGTTCTTTATCCTTTATTTTCGATTCTGTATTGTTTAGTCTTAGTTCTCATATCATACTCTTGTTATATCCTTCACTTTCTCTTGTGCAATTGTTTCATTTTTGTTCTGATTTTTTTTATTATGGTTTACTTTGCTCCTTAGTTTTATTAGTTTAACCTTCTTTTTAAGTACTTTTATTTTTCTTCATTTATTAAAATAAGGCTAAAGCGTCTTATGCTCATATAGTCTGCACTAGAATTCGAAAAAGATTATTTTTAGGTAAAAGGCAGTTGCAAGGGTTGAAGTTTTAAGAACCAGTAGGAGGTCAGGGATACGTATCTACGTAAAAGAGTAGAGTACAAAGAAAGAGTTTATAGTGTAAAACCAATTGTTTTTAGTAGTTGTTTTATTACTTCATAAAATATTTGAAACTCTTTAGAAGTTATTATGGAGAAGATATTTCAAAATAAAATGTTTTGCCCGAAAAATACGCCTCTTGAAATAAAAAAAAAGTTGCAATTTTTAATGTCTTTTTTCCATTGTTCAACTGAATTTGCCAATTTTTAAATATTGCTTTTTCGTTTATTTGTTTAAATTTTTATCTGTTCAGATCTTTCTGTTTACTCTATGAGGTTTTTTCAAGTGATTACCAAAAGAGATTCAGAGAATACCATCAGAAGTAATAACTAATATTAGAAGGGAGTTTACAAACAGACTTGGCTACTGTCAAGAAGTAAAACATGTTCAAATTTCAATATTTAATAACAGACTTTTCCATCGGCACTGAGGATGCAGTACAAGACAGTCAGGTCAAGGTTCAACATAACTAAAAAGGAATAAGCAGGAACAAAATAAGAAAAAAATAATTAAAATAAAAGAAAATAAGATGAGAAAAAAAATAGGAGGCCTAAAAATAAATATTCGACTAGACATCAGTTGTGTAGCCTAATGTGGCTTCAATCGAAGCAATTTCCGCAAATAATAAATATATGTGAATTTCTTGGGATAATTTATCTTACAACAATGAGAATTTGTTTAGTTTACACAAAATTGATAAATTTCCTTGAAAATCACTTTCCAGAAAACGCGCTATTAGAATCCCGAGTTGCCAGAAAAAAAGGAGCTGTAAAGATATGTGATTTTATTTTGATGGTCGAGTTTATTATTTACTAAAAATTAAATTCGGTTTTAGGGAAGAATTTAGACTTAGAAGGCCTAAGAGGAGAAAATCGATACATGAAAGAAATATCAACCTCCAATATATTTACATTATCTGTGGTGCTAGATATTTTCAATTTGTTAAATAAAGCAAGACTTTTGGTTGCTCTGAAATTTGTTATAAGAAATTATATTATTTTATTGTTGATAGCTATAATTTTTAAGGTAGGTGCTTTTAACTATAATAATATTATCTCTTTCAAGTCAGACTTGTCCGCGATCTTTGATCTAATCGAAAAAGTGAAACGTTACAAATTAATTTTAAGTAGAATATATTTGGTCCACACATTAGCCCATCACTGTATGTACTAAAGCAAAATTAAAACAAAAAATATTTTTTAATTCAGGTGATAATGTTTGGTATTTAAGTAAGTCTCAAATAATTACAAAACATCCAATAACATGACATTATCAAAAGGTGGTCATTTACTTAAAAACTTTTAAGAAATTATTCCAAGAAAATATGCCTTAGTAACACATAATGATTTTCGATTCATTTTGAAAGTTCATAATTAATTAAAACCTGGAGCAATGACTAAGGTCCCTTGTTCACGACTGGAATTTTCACTGTTTACAATTCCGGGAAATGTGCCGGCGTGGCAAATTACCCGGATACGATGCTCTCCAGTTTTTTATACATAGTTCATCTTTACAGTTACTCAAGAATAAATTATTTTGTCAAAAAGAATAATGATATCCCAAGCAACGTGCCAAATATGTCTTTTGACATTCTAAAATAATTTGCGAATTTTACGTCGTCCTCTTTAAGCTCAGTAAATAACGTTACAAATGTTCCAAATTTAAATCTGTCCTACTAGAGGTTAAACCCACTATCTCCTACGCCGATCCTGATATTTTTCTAAAAATAGTACTATTTTTATAAAAATATTACAATATTAAGATTGTTTTTTCACTCATTCATACTATATCCATGTCCAGTATGTCCACGCTGAGCCCAAGAAAATGAGATAATAATTTTGTAAAGTGGAGAGCTTGGGTGCTTATAAGTAGGCAACTACGTGTTGTCGGCGGTTTGTTTCTAGATTGGTTTATAAGCAAGCCACTGTAAATCCCTAGGTTCAGATTGGGTAGTTATTGCGAAGTAAACTTATTTATAACAGGTTCGAAGACGGGGTTCTATTTATTTACAAGTTAAGGCGAGGTAGCAAATTTAATGAAGGGTAGGTATCCTTTGTAAGACCTAAACGGAATTTCAAGAGATTTTATAAAATCTATAATAAAGATATGGAACTTTGAACCTGAAAATAAAGTGAAAGCGATAAAATATGATATGAGAATTTCCGTTGAAACTGACTGAACTTTTTAAATAAGGAATTTGATCGTCTGTGATTTTGATACCCGCATCGTTTCTCCAAAGACCATTCAGAAACGGGATATAGAAAAATCATTTTCTTAAAATTGAAGTTGTTTTGGTTATTTCTGAATTGCAAAATTGGTATATTTGAAAGCGCATTATAATAAATTAGTTCCAACTAATGATTTTTTCCAATTTAGGATAATATTTACAATAAACTGCCTGACCCACGAGTCATTTTTTGCAGTAAAGTAAATTTATTGAGAATCCATAGTTAACGAATCTTGGTAATAAACTAATTTAGAAAAATTAATTAAAGAATAGCTACAGATAGTAGAATCGTTTGAAGATTATTTTAAAAAAATTCTTTTATTATTCCTTAACATTTTATATCCAATTTAAAATGTAAAACTACGAATCAAGAACTCATGAGTCATGATAATTTTATTTAAATCCTGTCGATTTATTTTGAAAATATTCACCTGATTAAAATAAATGGTTTTTACTTTCTATAAAACAAATTACGTTGTACCAAATATGCTGGCTGCGCATTTATATATTTTATGCTACATTTATTGGGAAATTCGTAGAGTTATTAATGTTGTTAATGCAAATTATTTTTATTCAATTTCATAAATTGTTACATTTTATTACTCCAATTTTATTTTTTAATCCAGTGCAGAGTCACTCCTCTCCATTTCTATTTCCATGTTGTTTATGAATTGTTGCATTTCGTTGTTTCATTTGTGCTTTTTCGTCATTTTTTCTTTTCCTATTGGGTTTTCCCATTATTTAAATGTCACTGGGTAACATGGTTTTTCTACCATTCATGTAGTTTTCATTTTATCAGTTTCCTTTTATCTTTTTCTTTTCTGTGTATGTGTCCGCTATCATATCTTTTCCTTCTAATTTTTTTTTCGTATAATTTTCAGTTACGCTTATTTTGTCTTTCATTTTGTATGGTCCCTGCAGCACATGTAACTGCCAGATTCATTGCTCTTCAAGTTTTATTTTTCTACTAGTATATTCAATTCTAAATAATATTCTTTTTGTTATTTCAACATTTTTATTTATTTTTTCTTTCAATCTTTCTCAAAAAATTTAATGTTTAAATGTCTTTAAATATATGTCTGATCCGATATTCGTTTTAATTTATTTGCTGATGTTTATGTATTTAGTTTCATTATTATTTCTTTTAAACCGTATGACTGAAATGGTAATAAAAACCTTCTAAATATTCAGAACACCAAGGGTTGATGGAATTTTCCTATCCTTTTTTAGAGAGGACAAAAGGAATTAATATTACATCGAATTCACATTGTCAGCAGAACCTAAAATTGATATAAGAAATTAAACAAATAGAGTAGTTCAAGTAGGAAATAAAAGATATTTATTTAACATACATCTAATTCAATTCTTAATAATTCAATTAATTATTCAGAAAAGATGTCAAAAAATGCTTAGCTACCTAAGAAATCTCTTTTAATAAAACTTTTTTTTTGAATAATCTATTTCCCTTTCCTTATCCTCATTTTCTTTTTTCTATTCTTCCGATTGTATTTCTAAATGATATAGCCGTTGAAATGAATACACTATATTTTCATCACTTGCTTTTATTCTTGCTATTCGTTCCAACTTGTCATTTCTCTTAATAATTTCAATAATTTTTCCCAAAGGCCAGTCTAAAGATTTTTTATTATCTTAATCAATATATACAATATTTCCCACCTTCAGAGTTTTAAATCTACTTTGTGTTTGTTCAACTAATGGTGAGAAATACTCTTTTTTAATTTTTTAAAACGATTTCTAAGATTGTCTCAGTTTCTGTAAATATTTGAAATGTTCATCATTTTTACTTGAGCTTATTCGTATCTTTGTTTTTAATAAACCTTCACTATCTTTAAAAATGTTTAATTTTGAAAGGTTTTTGTCCTCTGTAAAGCATATCTTTGTAGAATATTTAGCAGTATTTTTCTGAATTGTCCATTTCTTCATATGTGAACTCTCTTACTATAGCTTGTTTTTTTACTATTTTTATTAAATCTCAACATCCATGCTAACTTTTCTTAACTGACTTACTGAACTGATTTGAACCTTTCTCATCTAATATATCTGCGATAGATACTTCGGACCGCCCAGTAAATATATTTAAGATAGTAGTAGTATTGGTTTATCACTTACCGTCCACCCAAAAGTTTCCATGGCAATAAGCCCATTTTCTCTACTACCTGATAGTAGATATCCATGTCCATATGACCCTAAAAATAATTGTAGTTATTTACGAAAATTCTCTTCTCTCTTATAACGACCTTTTAGTTGTTTAATCGTTTTGGGTAGCTTTTATATGAAGGTGGGAAATTTTGAACCAGTTGTTTTCCTGCAATTTCTGGTTCTAATGATTGTATGAGGTATTGGAATTTATCTTTATCACCTGCCTATTTGTTTTCATGTATTTTTCTAAACTGTTTCGAAAATGTTATCCACTTCTTTATTTTCTATCAAACTTCTTTATTTCCAGCTTCGGTAGTTTGAACTTTTACTTGCTTCTTTTTGCTGAAATACAACTTTTCATTCCTTCTGCTTTCTAAAGCTCTGAACACCTCCACATTCTAATTCAAAGGTTTCTTCATTGGAATTGGCCACGTATAATGCGTCACTAATATTTTCGTCTATCGAAAATAGTCTTGCTGAAAATTCTTTTAACTATTCGGAGTGAATTAGTATTTTACACGTTAACAAAAAACTTCTCGATATAATTGAAAAATTGAGTTAGTTGTTTTCTTTCAACAAACATCTAGTAGGAAAAATGAATTATATAGAGGGGTCTATTTCTAACAGTTGGAATATGTAAAAATATGAAGAAGAGCTAAAATCACCTTCAAACCAAAAGTAAAGGAAAAGGATGCCACACATCCTATATTTCTAAAACCAATTAGCTATACATCATTTGTTCCAAAAATGATGGAAAAAGATGTAGATAAGTATAGCAGAAAATTCCCCTACTATTTCTGATACACTTTTACAGTTGGATAAATATTTAAAAATATTTAACACCATTTGCTTGTACTGGTAATTTAACCCTTCACCCTGTTTGAATTTAATTATAGGTTCGGCCCTTTTCGTATCGATATGATGAAAAAGATAACAACGATCTACTGATAGAATTATTTTATTAAGAAATACATAATAGAGATTATCTTCCTATTTTCAGTTCATTGGTTTTTTCAAAATATCCATAATTTTAAATATCCTTTGAACCGCACTGCGCTCAGGTTAAGGAAGGTAAATTTGCTAGAGAGAAAAGAAAAGATCGAGGTAATCCAGTATCGAACTGCATAAAAAGTACACATGATTCATTATAAGAAATAATTAAATAATCCATTTTAGAATAACATTATTTTAATATTCTTTTTAACAAATTTAGAATAAAAGAACTGTTAGTTCAAAACGAGATTAAAAAATTATTACTTTATAATAACATTCTGTTGTGTAGATACTTATTTATAAAATACCAAGACAATTTAATTATTCAAAAAATATTTACACAAAAGTGCAGTATTTTCATATTTTACAACGTTTATAAGTATTTCCCACAATAATACTTTTTCATACGAGTCGAACCTGAACGTGCTCCCATATAGAAAGTATTGGTGGAAACACAAATTTGGTCTGATTTTTTGGCAATTTTAATAAATCTATCTAAACATTATTATTTCAACAATAATTACGTCATAACAGTGGCAAAAGAGCAACCATATGGAATAGCAAATTTAAACACTTTTCTCATTTTTAAATGTATTTGTATGTGTAAAGAAATATTAAGTCCTTTTGTTTTTAACATAAATAGCGAATTAATGTTATATTTTAATATTAATGTTTGTTTTTATTCGTAGAATTTTTAGTTCTTTCAACAGTTCTTATCAACTGCAGCACTACATTTTTCTTCTAAAAAGGTTGAAAGTCAAAAGAAAATACAAGCGGGATGAAAACCTATGTAAGTGTACACTTTGGCAAAATTCCAACTCTTGAAAATCCATAAACGCCAGACGAGATTTAAAAAACTTTTAATGTAAATAGAAAAAGTCATATCTCAGAATAGGTTCATTTTTACCAATTATTTAATATAAATTATTTTTTTGATTTGAAACTGTGATTATAAAGTGTTGTTATAAGCAATGGATCAAATGATAAATTCTGATGAGGATAACTAGATCAACAGTACACTAGGATATTTGTAAATGACATAGGCAATTTACATTAACAAAAAATACTGATTATAAAAGCTGGAGCTGGGTACGAAAACAGTGCATGTTTCTAAAGGTTAATCCTAAGTTAGACTTTATATGTTCTAATAAAACGTTGGTTTTGATGGTACACTTTGCAATAGTACAATAGAGAATACATTTGACAGTGAAATGGGTATGACTATTACTAAAAGTAATGATGGTGGTACAATAGTATGTACAGGGATTTAGTTAAATATTGCCCTATACTCGTATACGTATAAACTTTTTAATTTTTTTAATTAGTATTTTTGAAATTATAATATTTACTATTTATTTAACATAACGTAAGCGAGAACTATGGTACAAGGCCGCGAACAAATGTTGCTGCTGAATTCGAACTGGCGACCTTTCGATCACCGGCTCCCGGATCTACCACTGAGCCACCCACCCACGTTCATGTATTTATTAATAAAAAAAGTATATGCCTCCCTCTGCGAATGATAAATCCTGATAAATCCTTATCTTAATAAAACAACACAGTCATTATAAGTACTACCCTCATGGCTCTATATAATACAAAAGAAAATATATCCTCTCTGGTAAGTTTGGCCCTGCTGTTCCTCTTTACAGGCGCACTTCTCTTCATTTTCTAGTTTTGCTGGTTCCATCTGCCTTCTTTCTCTAGCTATCATTAGCGTTTCTCTAGACATACAGGAATTTAGCTTTACCTTGCTTCCTGGTGTTTGCGCCTTTCTTGTTACAGCAAGTGGACCATTCCAGAGGGAGCTCGTTAATAATTCCAAGCTTAAAAACATGAAAACGATAAAATATATCAGGTAGTACTTCCTAGTTAAACTAACAAAATAAAATTAGGTAATCATAACAAGGGTATATTAACATAATATAATATTAAAAATCTAGATATTTATTAGACATATTCTCAACTTTTAAACTAAATTCATAAACTCTCTTGTTAAGAAATGTTTTTAGTGAATGATCATTCAATAAATAACTAAGATTATTAAGTTAAATTAATTGTATACTAACATTAGTAAAAACTGAATTTTAATTTATTGTAAACATTTGATTATGAAAGTAATTGATTTTGTATTTATTATGCTTTATTTTACAAAAAATTTTTGAAAAATTAAATATCACTAGTCACTAAATTCCTGGCAGACATTCAAGTACGACCCTGTTGTTCTTTACTTTAAAATGAATAATTTACAAGTTTAACTGATAATACTCTACAAGCAGATGGAAAGTCAACGAAATATCTTGAAATGAACTTTACCAGTCATATCATACATTCTCTTGAACATTTATTTTTGCCTAAAATTATTGTACACAAATGTCTTAATTCTTACCCAATCTTTATTGAACATCTTGTTTTCGTTTATTTTAAGAAATTCATCGCACTCGTGTTTTTTGGGAGTAATTTTGTTTTTTATATGTTTTTTGAAGTAATATAAACACAAGTCTCTTTTCTTGCTTATTACGAGTACTTCTCTTGTTTGATAAATCTCTGTCCGCATCTCGGTTTTATTTCGCATTACTTATTTTTTTGTCAACCATTTTTAAATTTCAATTATATTTCTTTATTTTACATTTTGTCTTTTCCCCTTTTTTACGTTTTTTCTTTTTTTCTACATTATTTTTCATTTGAAAATCACTGCTTTCCATCTGAAAATCACTATTTTCCATATCAAAATGATGTTCACGGTCGACATCTTCAGCAAAGGTAGACGCAACAACAGCAGGACTATTTTCATCATCTATTTCTGAATCAGAATTTGAAAAGTCTTCTTTTCCTAATTAAATTTCGTTTAAATTTTTGGCCTTTAAATTCTGCTCCTTTTTCTTTTTCTCAGAGCAGTAGTACTTTTCAGCGTTGGCCGATAAATGTCTTGTGGAAGTCTAAAAATCATAGTAACTTTTATTCAAAATAATCGTATGGTATCGGACATTAACATAAATAATTAAAGTTTGACTTTAACAGAATTTTTGTAAAATATATTTCTTTGTAACAAGAATAAAAATTACCGAATTTTCGATTATTTTAGTTCTTTCATGTATTTTTTAAAATTAAAAAAAAAACAGATATAGAGGAGAACATATTCTGATTTCTGTTTGATAAAGAAGACATTGAACCTAATTTATATTTTCGTACCGGAAAACATCATTAATCTGAAGACAGTTATTATGGTTATAATTATTATTGTTTTAACAATGATTGTTATCATTCTAATTATCTGAGAAAATCATTTATGCTGAGATGAAATAATTTAATCTAATATGATTGATACCTGTAAAACTCGGCATGCGTTTTTTGTGTATGCCCCATAAATGCTGCAATTTGTTCCATTTTTCACCTTGCATTGACATTAGATGTAATGTTGTCGCAATATGTTTTCGGAATCGAGTTGACGTTAACAAAAAAGGTTCTTGAGCTCCTGACTCTTTTGCTAAAGGTCTTATAATATTTGCACCTGCCATCCATTTATTTTTAGATGCATGATTTGCACATATATAAGGATTCGTTTTTGGGACTATGTGAGTTGTTTCCCTAATTTGTAATAAACATTCCTTTAAATCGGTTGCTCATTATGTTTCCAACAGTAGTTAATGAGTCAATAAATGCTTCTTGATCGACATTTATACCAGTATTGCAATAAGTTTGAATCGTTAAATACTCTCTTTCTAATTTTTCGTATCCTTCTTCAGCAAGCTTATTTGAATACGATTGTAAAACAAGAATATCACTTGCTAGTGGTAACCGAACTGGTTTTTTCCATCCTTTTTCTTGAAGATTTTTCGACGCTAAATTATAAAGTTTTTTGTACCAATGTCCTTCGATTAAGATTTTTAAACCCTGTATTTCCTTTTTTTTACGTGCCTCATCATTCCAAAGTATACCTGGGATATTTCTTTTTTGCAAAACAATTTTAAACGCAACATCACAAATTTTTTAAGGTTTGTACCCATGTGCAAAGCCAAAGAAGGTGCTTTTCATTCATCACCTTCGCTGCATAGATTGATGTTTCGAACATTTCTGGTTTAAGTAAATCAAATAATCCGTGAATATTTTTGTTAGTATCTCGGTATCTCGTATTACTTTTAAAATTCTTCAGTTTTCTCTATTTTCTATTAGCTTTTATGCTTTACTATGAGGTATTCTCTATATAAACATATCAGTGGGTCAGATTTTGCTATCATGCTTATTTTTTTGTTTTTTGATAAACCTGAAGAATTAATGACTGTGAAATAATCTTGAGTCACAAATGAATTTTCAAATTCGATTGTTAACCATTTTGAAAGATAATATGTTTTCGATCCTACTGCTGGAACTATTGGGCACATTCCTTTATTGGGAAGTATGTTATACAAACAAGAAGATCAATACTTATTTAAAAATATTTAGTTTATTTAAGATATAGAAATGAAAAATCCTGTTGCTGAACATGGTCTTAAGAGCATTTTTTACCAATCCTGAAACAAGAACAACTATATCTGTGTTATTAAAACTCGAATTTTCATGGCGATTTCACTAGAACACTGTAAAAAAGGTATATTTGGAATTGGTGCTTTTATTTGTGAATTTTTTCTTGTTTTTTTTCAAGCTAAGAGTCAGTGAAAATATTTTTTTTAACAACTTTAGTGATTATACTCCAACATATTTTCGATATTTTACATAAAAAAATAAATACTGAGATTTTTTCATTAAACGAATTAAGTTCAAAATTAATATTTCTAAAAAAAAATATTATATTTTGTAGAGGGTCTAAAATAAAATCAATGGACGGGTATTGAGTAATAATAAGAATAATAATTTGTCATGTTTTCACAGAAATAAAGTACATGTTTAAGAAACTGAAAAATCGATTATACATTTATATTCTTTTATCGTTTACTGGTAGGTATACTCGATCCGATTAAAAACGTAAAGTGGTTACAAACGATATATAAAGTAGAAATTGATTCTGATGTTTTCCGGTTAGGAACTTTACCTGCTTTCTGTCAAGTTGCCAACATTTTAAATTTGACAAAAGGGTATAACTTGTTAAATTCATATCTGATTATGAATGTATGATTATATTCATAGAAATCTTCTTACATGCATATTTTAATTAGTTTTAACTATTAAATTTTTATTATTGATAATAATAAGTAGATGTGAGTTTTTAGTATGGCGTGGGTCCGTTATTATAGAGTATATTCAAAAAAGTTGTTCACAAAAATAGTACATTCATTATTACGTGATAAAGCAAATTTGCCGATTAAGATTTAATCATGGTTTAGTACGTACCATAGTACCTATACAAAATAAATTAGAGTAATAATCCTAACCGTTCATGTGGGGAAGTAAGGTTTTTTGAAAAAAGAGTATTTTTATTAAAAATAAAACCTAAAATTAACAAATTTTCAAAATTGGGTATTTACAAACTAAATTGTCCGGATTGTAAAGCCATCTTAGCCAGACCTTAAGAAATTTTAACAGAAGGTACTGTGAACACTAAAGAACTTATAGATTATTACGCAAAACACAATAGAAATAACAGTGGAAGTACTTCATATAAATGACAACAAAGAAGAACTTGATTTTTTGGAGGAATATGAAATAAAGAAACACCTATCCTCAATATACAGTATCGATTGAACAACTAAACCTGGGAAGTTTAATTATCTTAGATCATCTTTTGAACTAAATATCTAGTTAATACTAACCAAAAATATTTTTAGAAAAAGAAAAATATTGCTTAATAATCATTGGTTGTGATGTTTATGACCTGAAATTATTTACCTTTAAAAGATCTGTCAAAATTCTGTCTATCTGGAAAATGGTATGTCATATACCGAAACCCCGGTCGATTTGAATAAATTTTGAAACGCGTTGGAAGACGGTGGAAATTCAGATAAATATAATTTATGTTTTCATATTTATTATGAACTAATTTTATTGAAATCTCAATTAAGGCCCAACGGCCTACATAACATACACCGTAATAAATGATACTAATTGAATTTAATAATTCTTATTAGGCTCAATAAATGAAGCATTTTCATATATAGAGGCTGATTCTTTGAGAAGTCCAATTAGACATTTTAGAGAAACTAGGCATAATTAAAATATGAAAATTTGAACTATGACGTTTTTGGATATTATGTCCAATTAATTTAAAATATTTATAACATCCAGCTACTTGCGTTATACCGTTGACTGTAACTTCCTTATTTGCTACCATAAACTGAACATTATATGTAATATACTCGTACATATTATAAAATATTGTGATATTTTAGGGGTTTGTCTTTCTATAGATTTAAAATTGTTTTGGAGTTATTAGGAGATAAGTTTGTTTTAACTTCATTAACGCCATTTCCCGGTAACAGTAACTATATTATTGAAATAATAATTAAAATAATTATTAATAGGATAGGGAAAGTCAATTTTAAGGAGTTCAAAATTGTTAAAAGCCTTTTAGTAAAACCATAGTAATTAATATTCAAAGGAAAATGCTTAAAATATACACATATTTTAAGATATCTCGATATAGGAAAGAGATATCGACATGCAGTTTTCGACATTTTGTTGCCAATTTTACCTATTTTTATGGTCTATTATTAAAACTACATGCTTCCATTTAATATTTTTGAAAGATAACTAGATTTAAAAACAAATTATAAATAGCGTGCCTGTTACTTATTAGGTTATGTGGAAATTATTATGATATTGGTGGAATAGAGCTGTTTTGTGCAAAGTTTGCAAAGATCGGTTGAGCAGAACCGGAGTTACAGGTGTTTTTTCATAATAAGGTCCCACTCTCCCCCACCTCTTATTTGAAAACTTGTGAAATCAAATAAACGCAAAATTTTTAGAAGAATACGATGATCGTATTTTGAATGCCTCTTAATTAGGCAAAATTTTTGAAATATCTATTTTTTAATTTTTGGTAATGAACTATGATCTCTAGGGGTGGACATGTAAACTTAAAAATAATTTCCAGGTTTTTCTCAAGGCTACTTTAGTTATATATTTTATTCCCGAAGCTGTACTATACACGGTTTCCAAGATATAGCCGAGAGCCATTGTTATTGGGACACCCAGTAAATTAAAAATAATGAAAATATTGTAATAAAAATTAAAATAATAATAATATAAATAATAAATGAAAATTGTAATAAAATGTTGTAACTTAGAAACTTTTTGAAATAAACCAACGCTGATATGTTAATCTCATTACCCCCTGGTGTGTTGAAAATAACACGAACCAGTAGGTACCTGTACAGACAAATGAACCATACGAGATTGGAAAATATCAATTTTCCAATTATAAGTTTTAGAGAAACTTTTTTTTTATTTTTTATATTGCATCAACCTCAGAGGGTTATTAGCAAACATAATAAAATAAATTCACTACAAATTTGTAAATATAAAACTTTAGGAATGATCGGTTAATTATGTTTGAACATTTGTATCTCCTTTAGAAAATTATTTAGACTAATGTGATCACAATGTTCTCCAAGTAAGCATTTGAAATTATTTGGCAAAATAATATTTAAAGTAGAACTTTAGATCCGAATGCACTCTTCCTTCAATGGTAACCGCATCTTGACTTCAAACTTGACATTACTAAAATTTTAAAGCTCGGTTTAAGACCTATATTTAAAAATTTCTAAACTTTTTTAACTGGATCGCCCTGTATATTATTAAATTTTTAGTAAAAATTCTTATTGTTCTTTAAGTTTTATTAACTATCCTCTATACCTAAAATGAACTCTTAATGAGATTTTAGCTTTTAATGAATATTATACAAACAACAATGACTAAAATTCAACGAATGAATAAATGTATACATTACTTACTTTAATTTTTTAAATTTAAAATACTCATAATCGATTCGGTAAAAGCTAAAATATCAATAACGGTCGATTTAGGTATAGAGAGTGGTGTTCATGAACAGTTTTTTCTGAAACAGTTATAATATGTACAGTGATCCATTTAAGAAAGTTGAGAAATCCATAAATGTATTTTGAGTCCCCCGATACAATAATAAACACTTTATTTACAAAACATACGAATTTAATTAAAATACACGATACTAAAAAAATTAGTTTAAAAAAAAGGATTTTCATTAATTATATACTGGTTCAGAAAATTTTTAAATGGACATAGGCGATATTTTAAAGAACGGGCAGCGATGTGTCCCCTCTCAACCGAACTAGAGGTACAACCACGACTACCGATACGTTACTATCCAATTTCTTGGAACGATGTTCCCACCTCTAAATAGTCCTACTTCAAGATACTAGTAATACTTTCTCTCTCTTTCATAACGGGTTCTTTATCACTCGCATGGATTTGTGTATGTTACAAATATTCAGGCCGAATCTGTATATAAAATATATGAAGTGTACTTTTACTATGTCTATGTAAAGAAAACACTTAGTTTTATGTTAAAATAATGGGACTATAGAAATATGTACGTATATACCCATTTTCAGCCAATTTATTGTGATACCTAATTGTTCATTTAAAATGATGAACGTAAAAAAAAAAATATCATTCTTGTTAGAGCCAGTTACCTTAAAAATAAAAAATATGAAGAGAATAACGTGAAGAATATGATAAAGCAAAATGAAAGAGAATATATCACTTTCCACGTAAAAATTTAAAATGATAAAGTTAAAAAAAATATTCATACAATATCTCTTTGATAGAATTTTTCCAAGAGTACAAAAAATAGGTCGTTATTCACCCTTATTCAGCACCTATATTCTTATGTAGCCGAGTATTTCTCCGCTAAATAATTTAAGGTTGTTACTTGAAAAAGTACGGAGAATAGTAGTTTCAGTTGAATATCATTATAAAATTTATATAGTTTCAAAATTATGTAACGTAATCACGGAATCCCTGATGTGATGATATTGCTGAAGTAAAATAGATATAAGTACCAACTTCGTGTAGAGATTTTTACGATAAAGTTAAATTTTCAAGTTATAAATTTATAACGGTAAAATTACATCTATAATAAGATTAATAACAAATGAAAGTTTAGTTTCAGATTTCCAAAGTTAATTATTATTCCGAATTTAAAAGACACATGAGTTGCCTCGCTTCAAGGATTCGCTCTTTTGCTTATTTAAATTATAATTACGCTAAAATATAATTTTCTAAAAAAGCATGAAAACCTTGGATTGTTCCATATTCAGTAAAAAATTTAGCTCGACCTCGCATCCATCCATCCATAATTACATCGAAATCCTTCAACGAGAAATATAAATCATAAACCCGTAACCATAAACCTTGCTATGTATAAGAGGTACATGTAGAACGTAGCCACATATGATTTATTCAAAATGTTAATCTGGCGACCAAAAACAGTAAACCGAAAATCTTCCACCAGGGATGAAATCCCTAAAATTGGAAACTGCAAGACAAATAGACCACCTTCTCCTCTTCCTTTTCCTCTTTGAAATATTTAGTAGAAACGCTAAATAAAATGTAGAACGTGACTACTGCAACGTCAAACTGAAACTATTACTCAGGCCTCTGCCTAATTTATAATTGACAGCTCATGAATGAGGATTACACATATGAATTAAGTATATTATATGCAGGAAGTAGACCATAATGGATATAGGCATTACTCTCTAAATATAGATGTACATTGCCCATGATGCTTTTACCAAGCGCAAGGAATAGGATTTTAGATTTAAATATATTTTCAGTAAACTTTGGGCGTTTATATATATATATCGATGTTAAAGCTTATATTAGGGTAGCTTATTAGTTTTTCTCGTGTGAAAAGGTGCCTTATTAACAATGGTTGGCTTATTAATAACGAATTTTATTGTTTTTATCACCTCCAGAAATTAAGTTCTCTAACTGTTTTTTAACACTCTGAAAGTATTCTCTCTGTGCTTTTGTTTCATTAGCAGATACTTTAATTCCAGTACCTTTTGTGTTTTTCTATTTTGTAATATATACATCTTTAGCTGACCTTAAATTTACTCTAATTGGTCGAACCTTCTTTGTAGAAAATTTGCCCAGGCGAAATGTTTTTTCAAATTTGAAAATCAACTTGATTATCTTCATTATTTCTGTCCACCTGCGTATTCTTAATTGACTCATTGATTGATATTGAATATAATAAAATTATTGGCTCTATTTTGCCTACCCCATAGTTCAGAAATAACTTCCTCCATTTTATAGTTGGGATCATTCAATCCGTTGTTTCCATTAGGTACACTTTGATTATTTAGCAGTAAATTGACACTATCCTTTAACTCCTTTAACTTTAACTAAGTTCATCATCCTGTATATATTTAAAAAAATTCTACACGGAATGTTTTATATTATTTATATTCTTAATTTCTCAAAATACAAAAACATTCACTTCAAAGTAAAATTTTTATCCGCTAAATTTTGCTAGGGAAATTTTGTGACAAAAAAATTGAATAGCTGGTATTTGCTCTAATTATTTCTTATATATATTTCAAGAATCTGAGGTATATAGATTTTGGGCAGTTAATACGAATTTCACCCTTTAGGTAAAATAATAAGAATATTCCACGAGATCCAACATACACATTTTCTCTCTTGCAATCTAAATAATTCCTCTATGGCTGTACTTCGCTTTCACAATCAGTTTGGTAGAGTATAACAAGTGTAACAGGGTAACTGAATAAACCATCGATTTTTCCAAGTTGACGATAGATGTGACTATTCCTTGTTTACGATAGCTATTAAACTACATACTGGAGTGGCGGGTTCTTACTTCTTTGGCTACTCAATTTGTGTTATTTATTATTCAGGTAGAAGGCTGCTTCCCTCATAAAACCAATATTTATGACAGAAAGGTGCTAAAATTTCATAAAAAAACCATAGTTATTGTCTATTGCGATTTATAGTAGAAAATCGTTTCGATTTACAGATGAAGCAAGCTTGTACGTTGGCCTAAACAGGGAGGGTGCGCCCAGATGGGTTACGAAAATTTATTAATGTCAAATCCCGTTTTATAGTTGTTCAGGGAACAAATAGTAATAACATTAATATTAGGTAAAAATGTTTATCAGATTTTGTTGGTGTCGATCCGTAAGTTAATGACTATTAGGTATAGGGGAAAAATAATTGATGACGTTAAATTCAGGATTTGATCTACCTCTCTTAATACTAAAGACTTGACGAACAACTGTATTACAAATTCATGATCAGGAGATTATTTACTCGATGTTTTTCTTGAACTTGAATAGTCATTAACTTAGACAGCGATAAGTTTTCAGAAAAACCCCGAGTCAAGTCGCTTTCTCTTCTGTCATTTAGAAACACAAATTGTCTTAATAACACTGTAATAAATGGATTAAGGCATTCAATTACGATTAAGGCATTCAAATTTAAAGTGAAATTTATCTACCGGATTAAGGGAACAGGTAGTCTTAGGATCGAATTTACCATGGTCGCTTTAGTTTAGTTTTGAAGTTTATGTGGTTCGGTACTATTTTAAATAATTATAGAAAATGAATGAGTTAGTGAATTGTGATCAGTGTTCTTCCGAAATAAATTTGGACAAACAGGAATTCGAAAACCGAAAGCGTAGTCATCTTTCTAGTGATGCCAAGGAAATAGTTCTAAACGTTTATTCTGGTGAGTAATTGTAATTATACTTACCTGTAAAACATATTACGTATGTAATATAAAAATATATTTGATTTTGACACAAGTCTTATTTACAGGGCTAAAAAATGAATTGTCTTCCTCCGAAGCCCTAAAAGAAACTGTTTTTTTAACAAAAGTGCCACAGTCAACTGTATACAAAATTATTCATGAAGGGGTTCAACCTAGAAAAAGGCGAAAGGATTCTGGGTCATCTCATTCTATTCCACAGGTTCTTTTAGAACCGATTAGAGAAACGATTTATAATATGTTCTCTGTAAATAGTTTTCCTACTTTAAACACATTATTTTTACGTCTAAAACAAAAAATGATAATAGAAGACTGTCATAAAACGACATTATGGAGATTTTTAAAATCCAACGGTTTTAAATTTAAAACCATTGACAAAAGACAAACCATCATGGAATCCAGCCGTTTAGTAAAATGGAGAATAGAGTATCTTAATTCTATTACTCAGTATCGGCGAGAAGGCAGGGACATTTATTTTTTAGATGAAACCTGGTTCGACACTCACGATATCCAAAAAAAATGTTGGACTGATGGAAGCTCAAAATGTAATGTAGACACTCCTCCATCTCGAGGAAAAAGAATATGTATTTTGCATTGTGGTGGAAAATCAGGTTGGGTAGAAGGAGCTCTCTTGTTGTCTGCAAAGGATGTACGGGATAGTAGTTTAGACTATCACCAGGACATAGAAAGTACTCTATTTGAAAAGTGGTGGGAGACTACATTATTACCAAAACTGAAAACTAACAGTGTAATAGTTTTAGACAACGCCCCGTATCATTCCCGGTTGGTTCGAAAAAAACCAAATAGCAATTCTACTAAATCCGTCATTCAAGACTTTCTGATGGAGAATGATATATTTTTTGAACAAGATTACACGAAAAAACAGTTGTTGGAACTTTTACAGTTAGTTGATTTTAAACCAGAATTTGTTGTTGACAACATCGCAATAAATCAAGGATTTAAAATTTTACGTTTACCACCCTACCACTGCATACTCAATCCTATAGAATTGTTATGGGCATGGTTAAAAAATATTTCTCGATCAAATAACTCTTCTCCTAAGTCCACTTCTTGTGTCATCAATGTAATAAGAAATGCATTTAACGATATAACTGTTGACAATTGGAAAAACGCAATCCAACATGTTAAAAAAATTGAAGACAAATATATGACATTTAATAATACCATTGAAAAAATTATAATAAATTTGGACGATACAGACGAAAGTGATATTTCGGAACCTAGTGACTGTGAAAGTGATTTAGAAATGTAGACATTTAGGTATAGGTATTTCTACCAAATAAATCGAGTTATTATTTTTTTATTAATAATACTTAATTAGTTTGAATATTTTTGTTAGCTAAACATGTCTATAATATTAATCTTTTTGAAATGTATACTTTCATACCAATGGAAATCTTATTTATTTTTTTATAGTTTCAATTAAATATTACTGTGTAGGTCAGAGTTTGGTCATTAAATAGTTAGTAAAAATTTAATAGGAAATATTTTTTTCTTTAAAAAAAATTCTACCTAAAACTCACTTTTTAGTAAAAATTCTATTAATTTTTATTAAAACTACTACTAAAACCTCGACTAAAACAAATACAAAAAATCAAATTCTCGAAATCTAAACCTCGAGATCTATAAAAATACCAATGTTTAAAACTACCCTAAAATCTTACAAGTAACCCATTTTTTGAGCACCAAATGACAACTACAACCTAAGCCGATTCTGATCAGCATATTGGCGAACGTTTCAAGCGGTTGCCAGATCTTTGCGCTTTCTACTATAAATCGCAACGCACAATATTTTGTAATGTATTCTTGCTGTAAGTAGGTGGTCATTTGGGTGGAGGGTGAAATTCTATTTTAAATTATTTTTTGGTTCAAATACAAAAGTCACTTAGACTATTTTTTGTTTGATAGAATATTAAATTTTTAGTTGTGTTGATTTATTCAAAGGTTTTAAAAATAGTTCCCGAAGTAATTTAGGCTGATTTGATAAACCTTTTAAATGCGTTTATCTTACATAAAATTTAATCCGTTTTAATTTTTGCTCAATGATTTTTAAGTTCCTATTTAAATCTTGAAAGTATTATTTAATTTTGCTGTACTGTCTAGAATGCAAATTTTTGGAATACAGTAATTATTTTCAAATTAGATGACTGGGAAAAAATGCTAAGTATAAACTTTTATGCATGACATAATTGCTTGCTCCTAATGTGAGTTAGGTACCAAATGTACTGATTACCGTAATTCTTAATACCCATTTTTTTCTGAAAAATCCGTTTTGTTTCTATATATATTTTTGACATATTTTGATGTCACGGGTGTAAATAAATCCATACATACCTATAACTTTTTCAAAGAAAGTACTTGTCTTTACTTTATTAACAATTAAATTAAAGAATTACAGTTCCTCAACTGTAACTCACTTTTTTCGATAGAAACATGCATGGGGTGTATCCCTGTATATCAAATAGCTAATTCAAATGACAGCAAAATAACGTACATTGTAGTTTCTGTAGTTCCTAGATAAAGCAGTAATTTATCATTTTCTAATTTCTATCAACACATTATGATACTAACGTCGACCCTCTTGTAACATTAATTTGAAATAATAACATGTCTTAATAAAAAAAATGGACCATTAATTTTGCTGAAAAGTACATATATTTTAAAGGTAGGACCAGAAATGTTCAAAATCTTCATGACAATTTTATTAGGAGCGCGCAATACTTTTTGGAAGTGAATAATGGTAATTTTGATACACAATTAATTATAGATAAAGTTAAATAATGTGTACCTATGTACTCCTTAATGAAATTAGTCTATTTAATTTATTTTTAAATTAATCATGTTTAAAATTAAAAATGAATGCCTTTTAGTTGATTCGGCTTCATTTTTTGGTAATTTGAGAAGGTTACGACCACTAAATTTTAAAAATAATATTGAAAAAAAAATTTAAAAATTAAAGACAAAGTGACAGTTCACAGTTGATTGTGCTTGTATTTGAATCCAAATATGTAATATTATACCGGTTGTCCGCGAAAATAATGCATATTTTTTGCACATTTGGGATAAGGTATAATTATATATGCAGAATAAAAATCTCTTATAAAAGTTTTTCTAAAGTCTAAAGCTACACTTAGATGACTCAGTCAATGCTAACAAGACAGTAAACAATGGTTTTTAAATAATAGGTTTTTATTTTAGTGTACCAAGATATTTAGAATGGTCTATTACAGAGGATGTAGAAGAGTGAAAAATGTTATGGAATTTTACAAAAATGTTCGGAGTAATGTTTACCTGCACGCACATATTCATTTTTTCGAATCTAATTGTTATTAATTTTAATTTAAATAAATTCTTAACTTAATTACAAGCTATATTAATATTATAATCATCATAATTATTTAAATTAGGAAGTAATATATCAGCTGCTATGAAAATTCGATCTCGTAGTTCATTCTGTGTATCTACCTCGGTATAACTATTATACAATTTTATATAATCTCATAAATAATAGTCTATGACATTAATATCGGGAGATCTCGGGGACCATAAAATTGGTCTATTTCTACAATTCCAACGGCGAGGATAATTTACATCAAGAAAAATCTTTATTTCCTGAGAGAAATTTGGTGAAGCCCCATTATGTAGAATTTATATATCGCGGCGGATGTTCAATGGTAAATCTTCGAGAAGCTCTGGTAAATAATTTTCCAAGAAATGGTTCACCCTATGTAATTGGTAATTCAAATGGGCCTATTAAGTGATTTCCAACAACCCATATATTAACGCTAAACTACCTTTGAAAATTGGTCTACGTATTTTGTGCGGATGGAAAATGTGAAAATTAAAATTACTGTTTATTGTAAAGGAGGCTTTATACGCACATAGTACAGTGGTAGTAAATAATGAGTTTCGGGTAGTTTGATTCTTGAACCATCTACAAAAGTCTGGTCTCCCAGATAAATTTCCTTGATGCAAATCTTTTACACTTTGGATATTGTATGGGGTGGAGAAGTTTGTTCTTTAAATGTTCGATGGATGATCGTTTTTGTAACACCAACTTGCCTTGCTACTGGTCGTAAACTCACTATAGGATTTTCGACAACAATAGCTAAGATATTGTCCTCGCCAATTATTACACGATCCGAACGATTTCTACCTCTACTTTTTTATGTAATATACTACACGTTACCCACAATCTTTGGGACACTAATACAAAACATCCCGAATTGGGCTCACGCCTATTTGGATCTAGCAGTAGCACTAGCATGTAATTTGCTGCACCGTAAGTAATTAACATGCCGTGAAATTCTTGATTTGAATAACATGCTATTTCCACTGAATTATTGAAACTACCTTACTAAACGATAAACTTAAATGATTAAACAACCCGAAACATTTGCAGACACAATTTTATGATTCAGTAGGTAGATATTACTTGGTTACATGACATATTTTAATTAAAAGTGTGTAGTCTTCATTTGAGGCTTTGCAATATATAAATATTCGATGCTTAATATACATTTTCGCGTAAACTAATGATAAATAATAGAAAGAAAATTTTATTAGAATATTTTGTTGCAAATGACTCTTTCTACATAGCATTTAAAAAATAAATTATTTTCGCGGACACCCTCTATAGAATGTTCTATTTAAAATTTTAGTTTTTAAATATTATCCGGTGAAACCAAAAGTCGACTATTTTAAATTTTCTATGTCACCTGATTCAAAATGTGTCTTATATAAACAACCCGAATTTTAAACAAAATTTATCAAAGCGTTTAAAAGTTATGGAGATATGTAATAGGCAACTTGTCCTGTAAATGAGTTATATTATGCTTGTAAAATATTTTCGTTTATATTATATAATATACTATAAATTGTGTCCGGCTTGTGTACTATATTATAATGTTCTTATTTCATTCTACTTGGAAACAAAAGATTATACATTTCATGTTATCAAATAACAATTGGATATTTCGTGACGAAAGTCGTTAGAAAAACGATGGTGGCATGTCTTTATTTCCTAACTTTTTCGAAGGAAAAAGTTTTAAAATAATAAAATTGAGTACCAGTGAAAATGATCGAATACATAAAAAGGGGTGAACTACATACTCAAAATTAATTGGCTAACTTATAAAAGAAAGGCAAAAATGTATACTTACATATTGAATTTATTTTTCTATGTTAGTTACGATATATTAGGAATACGGATTCATAAATCAAAAATAAATTGCTTTTATCATCCGCATTTTGAACATTTGTCTTACCTACGCTTCCGTTGTTTTCAATTGAAAAATATGCACGCTACAGCACCGGCAATAAAAAAATAATAATAAATAAAAAAGTGTTATATACGCTTGAACTCGTATTGAAGAGAAGATTCTATAAATGACTGAATATACAAGGTGATGTATTTAAAAAACCAAAGTGACTAATAATATCAGAGAAACGGAAAAGCTTGCAACATTGCAAATGTCAAATCTGGAATCTCCATATTCCAAAATAGGCTTATCCCAAATTTTGTAGAATTCTTACTAGCAGACTACTTTCCAGACTTTTGGTCCACTCTGTTTATATTTTAAAATATATATTTTTAAAAACAAAATTTGCCAAAAGGAAATAATTTTCTGTAAATTAGATATCATTCTTATTACTTGCGGAATTACGTTACATCAAAGTTGTTTTTCTTTCCTGTTACGTAACATGTAATGACACATAATTTAAATAATTAAATGTTACAAAATTTTTGTCAATCTTTGTTTAACAAAAGTGCACTCATATTTTACTTCTAATAATAATCCATATTATTTAAAAGATCAGTTATATAATCCAATTTAAAACAAATCAATCCTGATTGGTTAACAGAAAAATAAAGTAATTCTGTAATTCACTAGTATTTATTTTAATTACTACCGCCTTCAGTCAGTCAAGATTCATTTCATCCTACAAAGCTTAAGAAAGATTCTCTTTCCAACTTGTGATGAGGTTTACAATAAGTATGGGCAAAAGAGGTTTTGTAAGTCATAAAACTAACTGTATATTCAATCTCAATATGTGTTTGTGCATAAACTGAATCGAATTATCTTTACAATTTTAATTTAGCAAAAATGATTCATACAATGTGAGATTTGATAATAAAAATCACTATAGTTTTTGTAATATTGATTTGTGTGTTTTTTATTAAATTTGTTAATAAACTTCTCAGTGTTTATTCATTTTCATTATGAGCTGTCTAGCAGCCACATTATTTTTAATTATTACCCTTTAAACACATGCTATATAGTACATGCTTGACCAAAGATACGGTTTTATTTCTAGAATACTCTTTAACCTTTTATATTTTTTATATTGTTCAACAGATTTATTGATTTCCAATAAAATATAACCATTATTGTCTCTACACTACATGCATGGTATGCAGAGGGATAATTAACATTTGAACTCGGAATCTTTTTTAATAATGAGGCCATTATCATAAATATTAAAAAAAGAAAATGAGATTCATATTTACAAATTTCTTTTGTAAAATGATTAGTTAAGAAAAGTTAAGAAGCTACGAAGGATTAAGAGTAAATAATACCAAAGTGGCAGAAATTGGGTCGTGATAAACATAGTTTCTCCGTATCAATTAATGTGGGTTAAAGTCCCTCGATCCGACAGAAAAAGGAAACCGATATATAGTAAAAACTAAAACTCCACGTTGGAAGCTTTGAAAGGAAAAAAGAGGCTTTTAAAACACACACATTATCTAGTAGCTAGTTTACTAGTAAAAACAAAGTAAAAAGAAACAGGCTAAATAATGGTTTACAGAATTTAAAAAAAAATATTTAAAAAAAATAAAATTCTAAGCAAAATAAAAAATTGGAAAAGAAAAACATAAAATATATCCAATATTAAGATATATTACAAGAAACATTCTAAGGCATAATTATAAGAAAGTACTAGGATCTATTTAACTGTATTTCATTTAAATATTAAGAGAGAGAGTGAATTTTCAGAAAGGTTTTGTAATAATACCTTACATAGTATTAGGTACCATGCGGAAAATCTTCATTATTTGCTATTGATTTTAAATTTTCGATGACTCAGTATAAAATTTAAAACATTTCTAGGATAATCGTATTGTTTTACTATCTTTCATTGTTATACCAGAGTTCTTAAGAAGATTAACGCCGGTCATAGCCATATCCGTAATAGAAAGGGAGAATTATATTTTAAGAGCAAAGATGCCCTCAAGTAATTTATATTATTGAAGATTGTGGAAATTCAGATATTTCAGATAACTTGTGAGTATTCATCAGTCAAAAAATTAAAACTAGACCATTTTTCACTCAATAAAAAAAGCCAAAACCAGACAGACCAAAATTAATAAAAGTAGACATGATTGAATTTCTTAAAAATGCAATGGTTGTTAACTCATTTTTTCTGAACAAACAAATACCAACGTTAGATAAAGTTTTATAAGCTATAACCAACGATTCTGATTTACACTCAATAAGCCGAGACAAACCGTGGAAGGTATCACATGAATTAAACTTTAAATATCAAAAATTGAGTAGACATTCAATGCTGATTGATACTGAAAAAACTAGATGTTGGAGACGACCGTATCTTAGAAGAATAAAACCAAGCGAAACTAAAAAAAATTCTATTTAGACAATACATATTATGTAGGAAAAGTTTGGCAAGCCAAAAATATGAACTCATCTCAAGAAGCTTTTTTATAAGGATTTACTACTAGTATTAAGAAATACAGGTAAAGATGCAAGAATAATTGTTTATGTCAAAAAAGACTGTTGATTGTCACGAAGAAATGGAAACGTGTTTGAGGAATATTTAGAACAAACGATTGAATTAATATCGAAAGATTTATTTATTGTAATGGATAATTAAAGTTACCCCTTCTGATTACTTGAAACTTTACCAACCACTAAATGGAAGAAAGGTGAAATCGTAACATGGTTAAATTCTGAAAGTAGAATTGTTAACCATTATTCAGAGATATAAGCAAATTTACAAAAAAAACATTATTGATGTTGCCAAAAAACGAGGAAATGAAATTCTTCGCTTACCAGCTAATCACTGCGAGATTAGAATGCATTAATAATGTTATAGGAATAGAAAAAGCAATGTGGAACCTTGATGATATAATTGATATATCTACAGAACATGTTAGAATTTATTTGAAATCAGATGACAAGTCTTCTGACAGAATGTGAATAATGATAATTTTATTGTTATTTCCGAAAATGATCTCATATTTTTTTTATGTAAAATTGGTCATCGGTAAATAAATAAAAGGGTACCTTTTTATATTTCATATTTTTATATTATATTAAATAAATTACAAAATACTGGGTTCTTGAATTTCTTTTTATTATGGAAACGCGCGTCTATGGTTTATTGATTAATCCAACATATTTATTTATGGGTATTTACTGTCTCTTAATGTTCAAATGAAGTACATATAACAAAGGGCACGCCAGAAAGTTGCAGCGTATGTGTAAACATGCCCCATATTGTCAATTTTGAAGTATCAAATATTTTTTAATGCCGTAGCGTAGAATTTGAAAAATTAGGATAGGGACATGTAAGCCGTTTTTATTGATTTTCAACGTTTTATCTGCTACAGACAATCTAAATTCAAAAAAATGTTATATTCAGGTGGCTGTAGATCCTTCATTAAACATAATATATATGAAGTGTGATACATCGTTGAAATTAGCTCGGCAAGAGGTTTATAAAAATGTACAAATATACGGGGTGTACCATTTAAAAAAAAAACATTTTTTTCTTGCACTGCTTTCGTGAACACACTGCATATTTGGGATTAATTTTAAAATGTGAACCTCGGGAATGCATACACATACTTCAATAATAGCGGACTAATCGTACTTCGACGCACTAATGCCGCACCCTGTTTATCACAATTGCTATTTATAAGTCTTTTGACATATGTATTTCATTATGTCATGTAGCACTATAAGCAAATTTGATAACATAATAATTTGCACTATATTCAAAAAGGTGAAAACTATGTGCGTACACTACAGAGGCGGCACCCCTTTGATAGATGTAGTGTAAAATGTGATAAAAACAGTAATAAGGAAAAGATTGAAAGTATATCATAAAATCATTAGCTGGGAATATGAACGAGGTTTTAGAAAAGCATTTAATTAAAACCTATGCAAGATAATAGCTTTCTCATCAAAATTTAGCGATAAAGCTCCTGATAAAATGAACATACTGAGGATAAGAAAATAAGCAAATTGACGAAGAAGTTTTTTAGTAAGAGATAAATAGTGGAAGGAGCTTCATAAGAGACATTTTAAATTAAAAATTAAAATTTTTATGAAATTAAATAAGGTGACGCGAGGGTGTTACGTAAATACTAAAATATATTTGCACAATTAGAAAAATTAGTGAGCTTTTGTTGTCACCGAATCTGAAATAAAGATAAACTATATTAAGTGGAAGTCTAGCAGCAATATCACTGAAAATTAGTTATTAAAAACGAAAATATGTAGAAGGAAAAAATATGCCAATAACTACAAAAGTGTGCTTGTACAAATTGATAATTAGGCTAATAGTAATGTGCAAAAGTGAATCGTAAGCCTGAACAAAAAACAAACTCGTAAATTAAATACTTAAGGGAGATTAATGGTAAAAATAATTTATGGAAAGATTATGCATAGTGGAGTAAAATTACGTCATAGAGATTAGCGCACTATTTAAGACTTAATTACTGAAATATTGAAAGAACTAAGAGGAAGATGTTGCAATATTGACCGATTAATTTGTAATTTCCATTATATTTTATTGATAATGGGTACAAAAGATGTTTTGGTCTTGAAGGATTTTTTAGTTATTCTCTTATATTGTTTGTTCACGGCCAATGCCAATAACACTAGCTGAATCTATTAGAGTTTTTCAAATTTCGACAAGTAAACTGAAATTCTAATATTTTTATTCCGTTTTTTGAAACATTATATCCTAAAATCAGTAACTGATTTTGTGGTTATTGATATTCCTTATGTGATATACAAAAGTACATAAGATGTGGATGCCGTTGGAAGTACGCCTTTTATGAGAATAAAATGATTCTTAATAGCATTCTAGAAGTTGTACGGCTAATATTGTAAAGCTCTTGTGTCTTTTGTTCATTTATGTACAGGTGTTCCACATAAAAGCTGGCCAACAAGGTCTCCCCAGTGTTAAGTAATTCTAAAAATTAAATTTCAGATTTTGTTTTCGAGTTAATTAAATTTTAAATTATTTTGTAGTACTTTACTAAAATCTGGTCTCAAAAGAGGTAAAGATTTATACATGGCAAAACTTGTTAAGATGATTTATAAAGGAAACAATCCTTCTGCTAATATAGCTACTAAACTATTCCATATAAAATTATTGATGTCTCGCGAGAATATGTTTTATAAATTACTAAAAAAAATTTAGAAACGTGGATCAATAACTGGTAAAAATCAAATCAAATATCAAGCTGTCAATAAAAATGAAATACAGTTTACTAAATTGTGGATCACGTTACGTTTGAAGTTGTAGCAGCAATCTATATTGAACACGTATACTGCTACCACCCTTATAAAATTAGTCTGAAATTAAAACGAAATGAAGCTTATTTTGACCGGCGGTTACAATTATACTAAACTAAATTTTTATCTAATTTTTTAACATGTGATTCCGGAATATAAAAAAAAATTCAAGAATAAGAAATATAGAGCACTATGAGGGTGTTCAATTAATTAACTGCGTGCATCAAGGTCCATTAGCCTAACCTTTTAATATAGAGATTTCCATAAAATAACTATTTGTGAGTACCGATATCATAAATTGTATTATTAGAGAACGTTTCGGATTTTTTTTTCCATTTGTTATTAAACTCATCCGGTAGAAATTTTTTAGAACAAATTTTTTTGATTTTGAATGTCCTGATCTATTAATACTGGACAATGACATCGAACTTTCTGAAGAAGTTCTCAATATTTTGGGAGATTACCCCAAAAAGTCATCCGAAAGGAGTATCTTATTGCATAGGGCAATTGTCCTAATTTGGCAGAATAAAATAATTAATAGCTTGTTAAAGGAAGATGCCACAACGGTATTAAACATATACCCATTCCGCAACCTTCCAAGATTAATGCCTCCGCCACAAAAAGTATTGGTATATATTGTAAAAACCTAATTTAGAGGTAACTCTCTAAAGGAAAACCACTAGGATTATATGTGCTCAGGGTCAAGGTCTTCATGTACTCTTAAATGATAAAAAAACCTTTTTCCTTAATATCAAATAGCATCTCCTCATGTAACTATTGACCAAGGGCAGATTGTTGTAGAACAGAATTATGGTAACAAGGAATAACTGCGATCTTCCACTTAATTTAAATTTACAAAAGTAAAACTGATACAAAGAAGTGATTTTTTAACCTCGTTAGACCTTAAAGATCCATATTATTTTCTCCCAATAAATGATAGATATACAAAATTTTTACTATTCTTATTTAAAGCCCTCTGTATTTGTTTTGCTGGCCTCCCATTCGACCTAACCTCAGCGTCTTACACCTTTACAAAACTCTAGAAACCAATTATTGAAAAGTTGCCATTAGAAGTTTCATGTGTTAACTATCTTGACGATTTTTTAATAATAGGAAATACATTCAACGAACGTTTCAAAAACACCCACGAAACCTTGTCACTTTTACACTCATTAGATTTCATTAAAAATTTCTAGGGTTTATCTTTGACTTAAAAATGATGATAGAATTAACAAAAGAAAAGCAGACCTGTATTATACCTAAATAGAGATGATTTTGTCTTGACCGCAAAACAATGTTGAATAAAAAACTTGCAAGTTTTATAGATACTCTAACAGCTACTTTCCCGGCTTTAAAGTAAGACTGGCTTTATACTAAAGCAATTGAACGAGTAAAATTTCTAGCCCTGAGATCCAATAATTATAATTATAATTCAAACACGAATATTTTAGAATGTTTAATGTGTGTTCTGACTGTTCTAGATATTTTACTTTTGTTTTGTATTTGTGATATACCATTAAATGTTCATTTTATTCATCTATTGACGCACTCCTACATTTAAACCGAACAAAATTGACTTCCATTTTCCTGAATACATAAATTTGTTCTTCTGAAGTCGATATGTATTGTACCGAATACTCTTTGTAAAAATCATTCATGAGTGATTCATATAGTTTTTATTTTCCTTTGCAATTTCATACAGTGACTTTTTAGATATAAAGTGTTTCATTAGAAAAGGGTCTAACTTTGACGTTTACCTTCAAAGTATAATTTATGAGGGTTTGGGGGGTTATGGAATGAAATCGCAGAAATTTGTTAATTTTTCGGTTGAAATAAAATGTACTTAACTTATCTAGAGAAGCATCCCAAAAATTGAATTGAGTATGTATTTTTATACAAGGCTATACTTAGAACATAATCATTCAATATATTCCGCATGTTTCGAACATCATGTATAAGAATATTTCGAAATCATTCACTTGATACATTGTAATTAACAAGAGTAACTTACAAGAAATACATTTCTGTTTTCAAAGGCGATAAAATTACTTATTTGAACCAAACGTGGGATATATATACTTCTAGTAGTCTATGGACTAGATACATTTGTTTGCAAATTTGTAGTTTCTGTCAAATAGTCTTTGGTGATTTGAAGTTTCTGCGGTGTTTTAATATTTTTTCATTTGTCTCGTGAATATTAAATATGCTTTTTATATTTTCTAGTCGAGAATACTAAGATATTGTATTTTATTATGGCTTTTGTAATGGTAGTGCTACAGCTGCAAAACTAAATATGTAATAAGTTTCCTTGGCCGAAGAGTTTCCAAATCGTAAAACATTTATCCTTGTTCAATTACTTAGGAGAACACGGTAAATTATCATGTAGGGTGGAAATAAATAGTTCTACCGTCTTTGGAAGCAGATTCTAAACTACTCATGCTGTCGACAAATGTAGCAAGTGCATAGTTTCTAAATATCCTTCCACATGATGTTCCAAATATATTGAATAATTATGTCTTAAGTATAGCCCTGTAGTCATATTTTCCAGTAGTCTGTGTTTATAAATATACAAACTCAATTTAATGTTTGGGATGCTTCTCTTAAGTTAAGTACCTTTTATTCCGATCGAAAAATTAACAAAAATCTCTCCGATACTATTTCGTAACCCCGAAACGCTCAAAAATTATACTTCGAAGGTACTACAATTGGTACTACAATTGTCTGCGGAAAAATAAAAAGTATAGTAGATTCAGTTTTTGTGCTCTTTCGAATTATAAAAAGCAATTTAAAAAAAATGGTATACAGGGTGTAGTTTTTTGGAAAAAATAATTTTTTAATTTTTTGTTAAGCCGGTCCTGGATTTTCTTTTTAGTAATAATTTGGTAGATTTTCCAGGTAACCACAAAATCTAAGATACCAGTTATCCGGCTCTTGTCCTTGTCCTACATTAAAATTTTATGATTGTCAGAGGAAAGTATGAAATAGGTAAATTTCTATATATATATATATATATATCCATCTGTACATGCAATAAATATTAGTTTCGTATATCAGACACTTCAGGAGATGACATTCTTAAAATTTAGTGCTATAATTTACTACCTTCAGCGCCTTTTGTGATGTGCATTTTTACCTTATCCGAAATAAAAAAAGATCTAGAGGATCCCACAAAAAGCCTCTGAATTCTTAAGGTAGCTGCTGTTGTGCTTTTGAAAAAAAGTTCTATGCGAGTGAAATTTATGATGTATCCTGAGATTTGCCTTTATACATGGAGGACCAATAATGTGTAAGAGTTTTTTATTGCTTTAGTTTTTTCATTCTGACATTAAGCGAATACATTTTTTTACAACATCAATATTAAAATATTTTCTAAATCGTGGATTGATTTTAGAATTAAAAGGCAATTGAAACGATGTGGCTTTTAGTTACCTTTTTCTGTAAAACCTTGCCGTTCTCGGGAGGTTCTAACTTTATTTAAGTCTCTCATTATAACTGGGCAAAGATTATATAACAAATTACCTACTGGGATCAAAGCCTCTTTAAGAGTGAAATCGTTTAAATCACTTATTTAAAAAATTGTATCTCTGATAGTACATTTTATTCTGTGGAAGAATTTATGAATTGTTAAATGATTAACTAATATATACATTAGTGTTTTCTTAAAATAAAATAAATAACCTGTTGCCAATTGTAATCGTTATTTTTTAATTGACTAATATTATGCAGACGATATTTGTCTTAAAGAAAATAACGTATTATTATTATTATTAAAAGATATTTTTTTAAGTGGCACCATACTCTCATTTTAAAACAGCAGGCTGTATTTTCTTGTTCAAAATTGTCAATTTTGGTCTGATATAAAAAGTCCAAATTATACTGAAAGAGCTGTTTCTTTCAAGAATGATACATGAGAACTTGTATTCTTTACTTTATGATGGATCATACTGTTCGTGTTATATTATCACTTTTTAGAGGTAGATAAAATGAATTATGGAGTTCCAAAAATATACATTTCTCTTCACATTTCACACCAGGAATATTTTATCACTAAAGGTTGCTCAACAAGGACTTGATATATAACAACATGACGAAGAAAACATTTGAAACACTTGTTACCAACGATTTTTGGTGTGAGAAAATCAAAATACTAATTTTTAAATCACTTTATAGTTTGAAAAATTAGTAGGAGTCACGTCGAACTAAATTAAGTAATGTTTTCCCCTTTCCTGAATAGGAACATATAAAATGAAACTCTATACTCTTAGTTCTAATCTATTCTAGCTTAAAAAATACATAAAATGTTTCCATGGTCTTATAATTAAAAAAATAAAAAAATAACCATCAAATAAAAATATAAAAGATTTAAAAAAGTTGAACTCCAAGAGACAACTGAAATATAAAATTCTCTCCTGTCACCAACTTACTAACTAACATACATCAACCCTAAATGCTAGCGAAGGTGAAAAGTTTGAGGAGATATTGGGAATGCAGCTAACTCAGGAGATAACTTGATCTGGGATGAGATACCATGACAAGCTGCCCTCACGAAAAAAACCTTTTGCTGAGTTGAAGTCTTCAGTGATGAATGAAGGCTTGATAGAATTTAGGACCGATAGAAAATGACTCCAATCAGAAGATAATTCGAGATTGGAAGTCAGACAGTCGTCGTCCAACCTAATGGGAATTGACATCGTCGTCATCGACATTGAAGTCATACTGGATACAGTGAATCTGATCTTGGAAGATGGTTTGCTCAAAAGGGTAGGTAATTGAAAATGCTGAGGGCATCTAATTCCAAAGGCAACTTCTAGTCTCGAGAAAATGAATCCCGGAGATCTTACATCATCTTCAGGATTTAACATCTGGAAGGCACTAAAGAGTGAACAAAACGTTGCAGTTTATATTAAGTGAACTGCTCTAGATACACTTATCTAGTTCCGAATCAAGGAGAGGAATTTTTTATATTGACAAATTTATAACATTCTTATGGTGGCTGCCAATGTTTAAAAAGTGACTTGTATTAGTATATCTCACACGGTTATAACTAATCACAGAATTTAAACTAAAAAAATGTTTATGTACTGAAAATTAACTTGTTTGCATGATATGTTTTAATTACAATTTTCTAAACCATATACAATAGTTTGTTTATGCAACAACGTTAACTTGTGATATTTTCTGAAATATTTCCTCTATAAAATCTCACAAATTATGAAATATTTAATAAATGTCACAATATTTAAAAATCCTTAAAAATAAATTTTAGCATACAGGGATTCTAATCTTACTGCAGCAGACATATAAATATACCTAAAACAGGCCATTCAAAACTCCACGAATTAGTTAACATATCTCAGGAAAGATAGCCTTTTTAAATAAAAAATTAAATACTACTCTACAATCTAACTTTTTACTTTTTACATTTTTTACGAATCAGTGGGTTTTGTGTAAGTACCTAATAAATCTACCTAACCATAAATTTTTAAACGATCAGCTTTTGATAGATTTTTTAAGATATCGGGGTTGGTGAAGTAGTAAAAGCCAATGGATTGAAACCGTCCCTTAAGGCAGCTTCATTTATTTTTATTTCCAGACAGCTCAGCATCGGAGCTTTATGAAATATTAAGAATAGCATACATAGGAGAAAGTAAAAGATTCTTTGATTCTCCTTGACGTAGACATTTTATCTACTCATAGAATTATTTTTAACAATTTTTTTATGCATTAAAATGGTTTTTACGGTCCAAGTTTATTAATGTATATATAAAACACTGGTTTATTGCTGTGTTCAATGTTTATGAAATAAAATCTGTTGTTTTGTCATATATTTTCGAAATAACAAAAAATTGCTATGTGTTCTTTTACCACATAATAAAAAATATATACTTACCTTATAATAAACGTGTAGGTATGCATATTTTAACTTACCTGAAAAAAAAATAAAAATAAAAATTAATTGCTTCAAATTATAGGCATACTTAGTGTTTTTTTTATACACATATATTTCTATTTTTTTACAAAATATAAATAATATTTTTTGAAGGTATACATTTTTTTATTTATAAAAAATATTAGCTTGTTTTCTAAATAACTTTTTTCAGATTTTATGGTGTAGAAAAGTTAATAAAACAGAAAAGGTTTTTATACAAATTTACAATCTCAAAGTACAGGGTTCTTTTTGAGACATTTTTCCGGATATAACAGCTGAAATGAAATGAAATGAAATGAAATTGATTTTTTATCGCAAGATTATCTTTTCTCAACAATAATACCTTCAATAATTTTTTGCCTACCCAATAAAGTTTTAAAAATGTAACTTTAACCCTTTTGTTTTTTTCATACAGAATTTTAAATTTAAAAAAGTGTATTAGGGTTTAAATTTTACGTTTTGAGACATGGCAACACGAATTCCAATACTTTAAACCTAACATCAGCGTTGTATAGTTTAACGTTTTTAATAGTATACTGAGCATGTATACCAATTTCGCTGATTTCCCGATTTCAGTCATGGTCGTCTTTGGTTCCAGGACGAATTTTGTGAAGGACGTCCCAAATCGACTGTTGTGCCAGATAACATCAAAGTCATGCGTGACCCGATATCGAGAGATTGTTATGTGATTTTTCATGAGATTGAGGCATGTCTTGACATTCATTCCACTTCAATACATTCAATATTGCGTAAACATTTAATAAAGGAAATATTGAAAACATGGTATCTACGGAAACGTAGAACCTTCAATTAAAAATGGTACACAACCATTTATTTGCCAGAACTATTCGGAGAAATGAGGAAAATGATGCATGCAAGAATAATCATTCTCCACCACGACAATGCGAGCTCTCACACGTCGGCTTTCGCCTTAAATAGACGACTTTTTGCGCGCTCAAAACATCAAATTGATTAATCATTCGCAGTACAGGCCTAAGTTAGCTCCCAATGACTTCTATTTATTCAACAACTGAAAAAACAGGTTGACGCGTTCAGATCTCATTCTTGAAGCTACCTCATATGAAGTCGAAAACGCATGCAACAGTGTATTGATCTCTTCATGGAGAATATTTTAAAAGTAATAAAGCAATTTTCGATAACAAATATTTGTTTTTATTTGCTTGTCCCAAAACTCCTCTAGCACCTTACGTGTTAATACAGTAACACAGATTTATATTTTTTATTCAGTCAACAATAGCTAAAGTGACAATTAAAGTAACTATAAAAATTTCACTTTTAGACCTGCGGGAAAACTCTAACAATTTTTATACTGAATATTTTTAGACCGCATTATTACTTTGTTTCAGAACATAACACGCAACATTTTAGATCTTTGTCGTTAATACCTAAAATCAATGTAATCTACGACTGAAAAGTAAAAGCCATAGACTTATTGCCATTTTCCGTACCTGCCTGTGCAAAGAATAGTTTCCCTATTTTTAATTGTGACTAGCGCATTTTCTAATACATTAGATGATATTTATGTACAATGCTTTTATATTTTAATACTTAGCGATAAAATTATTTCTGCTTTATATACCTATTTATGAAGTTTAAATAATCGATTGTTTTTCCGATTATATTTAAAACCACAGTGGAGGATACCTTATTCGCATTAAGTTTTAACTTTACAATAACTTTGTATTTAATGACACAGGACTTATACTGTAATTTTCTGCCCCTTTTTCGTCTCTTACCCGTTGCAGTTAGAATGAAGATTCTAATCGATTATTGGTTGTAATTTGTATATGCTTTATATAAATTACAGTCCTATGGATAGGTTAGAAAAAGCCCCTTTTGGAATAAAAATCGGCATGTATTTGCGGTTTTTTTTCCACAAAAATTTATTTTCAAAATATTTGTTGTGTTTAGTTTTCGTTACCGCACCTTATATTTATTTTAAGATATTATTTAGGTCGGTGGGTTAAGAATTACGATTTATTAGTGGGTTAAAAATTATGATTTGTTATTTATGAAGTGTTTTACCAATGACGTAGAATTCAAACGGAATATTTTTTTTACGCATGAACCATTGAAACGTGTTTAGTTTGGACTGATTTTTGCAGCTTTGCGATTAGTCGCCATACTACAAAGTAATATTTAAGTAATTGCATAAAGAGATACGGTAGAGTTTATATTTCAAAATGTGTGTCAACACAACTTAATTAAACGTTAATGATAAGATATCCGAAATGAAAATTTGAAACTTATTTTTTGAAATAACGTTAGCGTTCTAGAACATATAAGTACGATATTTTGAAACTAAAAGTTGTTGAATATGAAAAATCATTTTTAGACACTATTTTTTTTTATTCTTCAAGTTTGTGCCCTTTTGATTCAAAAATATTAAACATACATCATTTTAACTATAAGAAGTTATACTTGCTAATAGTTTCAAAACTTTTTTTCAAGGTAATCACATTTTAAGAATCCACTGCATGATTTTCATTTACTTCATTATGAGAGATATTAACGTAGTAAGAGTTGATGTCAACAGTATTTTTTGATAAAATTAAAATTTTAATAAATTAGGTAATATCAGTCATAATGCAAATACCTAATAATTTTTAAGTCAATGCATTTTTATAAAAACAAGTTAATGAAAAACTAAGTTAAATAACATTATAAACATAATCTTAGTACTTATTTCATATTGTTCGATATATGCATGAGTCTCCTAGATATATTTAATTACGCGGTGGTTAATAAAAGATTGCTTCTTACCTATTAAATAGTACCATGAGTTCAAATGAGACTGCTTGTATTGATTAATTCCCAAGTTGGTTCTCTATATTCGCCTTTCCTTATTTATGACAAAATCACTCAAACAAACCGCATTATGATAAAATCATGGATTAAACCGCACCGATATCCTACCATGGTTTTTCCAACTAGAGAAGTTTTAAATAATATTTTAAGGATTAATGAAATTTGCGTAGATTTCACCGAAAAGTTATATGTTTCAAATCTCGTCTTTCAAACACTGTAAGCAATATCAATTTGCCCAGATGATTTTAATTTAATTAATAAAGAATTAAATTATAAAAAAATTAAACTGAAGCCAGGTTATAGTTACGAAATTTACTCAATAAAGGAGATTGTAATAATGATATTAGTTATGAGTATTTATATTCGGTATAATTAATTATATAGGGTAAAATTATTGATTGGCTATATCTGGGAGATTATTTACGTGGCAGCTTTTAATTAAATTAAATAAATACTCCATTTTACGATAATCACAAGCCTCAATATTTTATTTTAATATGTGCTGAAAACTCATATAAAGTATGGTCCAAATCAAAGTAATACATTCATTCTATCGTAAATTGGCGATTTTAGGGAAAAATCCTGAAACCCGTAGATTTTTATTTTTAAATGGGCGTGTTGTCAGATCACCTTTTTATTTTTACATACATTTGGTACAGACCGTCACAGACAATGAAAATATGTCTAAACTACTTTTTATATTTATTTAAAAAAAAACTAGTTACCTTATCAAAATTTCTTTATTGATATTCAACATAATTGTTATTGTCAAGTGGTTAATGATATTGTAGTAGACAAAATCAAACATTTTTTGACTCTTTTATCAACATGATATGGGTGAATAGATATTTAAAAGACCTCTCAATTGATGTATTGCAAGACCCACTTTTCTATTTAAAATTTTTATTGATGACATTATCACAGAGTTGACGTCAAAAATAAAAAGTTGATCTGACGAAGCGCCCATTGAAAAATAAAAATCGACGAGTTTCTGGATTTTCCCCTAAAATCGCCGATTTACGAAATAATGAATTTATTACTTTTAATTGGACCATACTCTATGTTTCTGTAGTTAAGTTGTGACAGAGAGATATCTTGGCGATAATTAGATCCGGTAAAGTTGGCTAGAAACACTTTTCAGAATTTTCCAGTGAAGTATAGTTGTTTGAAAATGTATTAATTGAATGTAAAACATCTTTCATGCTAATGTGGGTGATATTACAATATGGATTATCATTTACAACAGGTTGCAGGGTGTAAATAAACTGTTAAATACTCTATCGAAATAGTTTGCAAAACCTTCAACAATAGAGGTATGTCAAGCATACATTATAACAGACCTTTCCAAGAATCTTAATATTGTCCTTTTTGCTCTGAATAACGTTTTTTGTATCGGATATAACACTGTTTTCTAGGTATCTTAGATAATTGTTGTATGCTTCCTTAGAAGATTAATTATTTATATATATAGGGAATTTTGTAAATTATTGGATTAAGTAGAATTAGTAAAGTCTAAAAAGTTAATATCCAATCGAGAAGCTACTAACATTGATTTTTACTGGTATATATTTTTTAATATTATCACTAGAGTTCGAATATCTTTAAAAAAATATGTATTCCTTCATATTTAACAAATGTCATCAGGCTTTCTATTGAAAAAATTAATACGGCAGTTGACATTTATACAAGGTGGTCCTTATGTAATTGTACATAGAAGTAACCTAGAATCCTCACTTTAAAATACTACGATTTGAACTAACTTACTTTAATAAAATGTTGATAATAAGAGAGATACAGGGTATTAAAAGTGCCATTTTGATTTTTGTTTTTCACAATAACTCTATCGTTTTTTGACATGTATACATAAATATTTAATAGTGTGGGTTTTTGGCTATGAGTTATGTTTGGGGCTATTAACAAGTATATATGTTTTTGTTAAAATGATGTAGTTTTAATATTATTTTACAAAAGAAGCGCTAACTTAAACAGAAATAGTTTGGCGCACATTTATTCCACAAGTATGACCTATGTGGCTCCCTCTACAAAATACATTGGAATAAGTACAAAATTATGATTCCTCATACCCAAAAACCCCCACTACCTAATAATTATGTATACATATAAAAAAACGTTAAAGTTATTGTGAAAAACAAAAACTAAAATGTCACTTTTAACACACTGTATCTCTCTCATTATCAACATTTTATTAAAGCAAGTTAGTTTAAAGTGTAATATTTTAAAGTCAGGATTCCACTGTACTTCTATGTACAATTACTGAAGGACCACCCTATAGAAAATTTTTAGTTTATTCATAAACTATATGTGATACACAATTGATAGTTGATATATCTACCAACGTCCATACAAATCTATACATTTTCTTTCCAGAACTTGTAAGTTTTTTCTTTTGGTGCAGAACGTAACAAAATTAAATTTTTTAAAATATTAGTTTTCAATTAATTTTTTGTAATGTGGCATTATTATATATACAGATATATATTTTTTTTTTCTTTTAAAATTGTATTTAATATGTCACGTTGCCACGGTTATATTTTTAGTTTGGTCTATAGAGTTGGAATAGATCGATAGATTTGTTGTGTATTGAAGTATTCTATATGAAAATTAATTCTTTTGCATTCGCTTGAAGCAATTCTGGAAGAAGTTATTTCGTTCTCATATAGCCAAAATGATCGTTTTTAAAGGCTGCTTCTTCTCGCGACTGGAATCTGTGACCATACAGTTCATTTTTGATTTTCGGAAAGGTTAAAAAATTATTGGGGCTTATGTCGGGACTTTACGGAGGATGGTAGAACAATTCGACGTTTTTTTGCTATAAAAATTTAATTCTCTTGCGAACTATGTATGAACTTCCATTGTTTTGGTGGAGGATGATTCTTTCTTTGATCTTACAGAGGAATTGTTGCTACATGATCTGTTTTTGAGAAAAATGTTGCAACCATTTCTTTGAACACATTTCGAGAACGGATGACTTTTGTCATGACGATCTTCCTTGATGAGCTTGCAAGCAATATCGACGTTTTCATGGATGACTGGTGTTTTAGGTGCATCTGTCCTTGGATCACTAGAAGTACCTCCACTTAACAACACAATTGAAACTAGTGTGGAGGTACTTTATGTAAGTGACAAGAAAGAAGAAGTTGATTTTTAGGAGGAATTTGAAATAAAGAAATACCTAAAATGTCCTCAGCATATAGTATTGAATGAACAGTTAAACCTGGGGAAGTTCAATTATTTTAGATTACCATTGAGACCAAATACCTATATAATAGTAACCAAAAATTTTTTAGGAAAAGAAGAATATTATTGTACATATTGCTATAATGGCGGTTGGTTGAAATTTTCGTGATGTGAAGTTGCTCACGCTTGTAAACAATCTGTCAAGTTTATGTCACTCTTTGAAAATGCTACATTGGTAGTGAAACCTTGGTCGAGATAATATAATTTAAAAAGCTTTGTAATACTGTGAAAATTCAGATAAGTATAATTTATCTTTTCATATTTTTTATGGATAATTTCCGCAAAGGGGTTGAAACAATTAATTTTATTCTCTTATAAGTAGTGATTATTTTACATCGAATTAAAATATCCATTTTATTGTTTTTTTATTCACATGAGGAATTTTTATGTGAACTCCCCTGTATGGTGTCGAAATGAACGTAGTAAAAAATTATCAATAAACAAGATAATTTAGATTAAACTTCCGGGTCATTTTCAGCATTTTGAAACTTGGCACCTTGAAATTTTTGTTTACATGTACAACAGTTATTTATATAAGTATTATTTTTAAGTTGTTGGAACTTTTCTACATAATAATGATAAACAGTACAATTTATAACCCTCTGTCGATGCCAAAGGCCATCAAGGATATGGCGGAAAAATTGGAACGCAATGCGAAAAGTTGAATTAGGTCGTCATGCTATCTTTACTGATGCAAGTTTTATATCAAGGACGAAGTAACGTTTACTAAAAAATTAAAAAAATCCAAATTGAATCTTTAGTAATAATATTACTATTTTGTATTTATAATCAATATTTTTTTTTTAAATCTGTTATACTTTAGTTAAAAAAAAATCAGTAGTAATTCTAAATATATAATATTTTAGAAAGGTTATATATCATTTTGCATAAGAGAAATTCAGTTGCGTACACTAATATTTTTCCGTAAGTCAAGCTCAGTAAATTTAATATACATTATATTTCTTAAATTGCACAGTATGTATATTTTGAGTGTCCTTTTGAATTATTTTTATTATATTTTTTCTAATTAATTTTTGGCAATACATAAACGACTCTCCTAGCAGGTTTTATATAGTTTCTCCAGTAACATTCGCGAAAATAATATAATACTAATATTTTGACGACGAATAATGAATACTTTAAGGTGGTATCATTTTTAGTTTGTGTCAACACATTATGAGTAAAACAATAACATTTTAATAGGGCGTTGGGTAAAGACTATGGTGTAAAATGGAATTGAATTACGTTTTACCGGTAGAGAATATAAAGCATTTATAAACTGAATTATATTTGGTAAGCACGCAACAGGGCGCCGTATGGTTGCTGATTTCATATACATACATCACCTAGCAATAAAATATACATATAAACATTCACCTAGCAATAAAATATATAAATATAACTGACAAGTTTGTAGAATGTAGGGGGTTAATAGTTAATTTCAAATAGTAACCTACATTTTCACCTCGAAGTATGGTGGCGACCATTAATTAAATCGTTTTGATATCAAGTTTGTATGGAAATTATAATAAAAAAAAAATAGTGTTTTAGCAACATTTCTAGCACGGAAATGTTTGACAGTAAAACAATAGCTTTTGGACTGTATTAGATTTGAAAGCTTAGATAGATTTTAACATGACGATCTTTTTGTCGATAATTGTGAGATTAGTTATTTATAGCCTGTGAGGAATATTGTGGATGGAGTAAAATAAAAATTTTGTGTTTTTCGAAATATTTCAAGATAGTAAAAATATCAAAGATCAATTAATGATCAGATTCCTGAAACCGTAAGTTTTATTGTTTCGTTGTCATTGCTATGGTTTCAGCCCTAACAATGTAACTGGGCGAATTATCGTTTTTTTAATTTTTATTTTTGTATTTCTACTAAATACAGCAGATTCATACGTAGAAAGGTATATTTCTGCCTTTTTTTATCTTATCTATATGATAAAAGTTATGGTTTTTATTTATAATTTTTCTGTTTTTGAACTATTTCAGTAGTTTATTATATTTTATATTTAACCCTATTTTCTTTTCTTCATTAAAATCCATTTCTTTATTGAATGTCATGCAACTTTATCAGCATACGCTATTTATTCTCATTTGTTTTTAAGGTGCCTTGATTTGTTTTCCGAAGTATGTATATAACCAATAGAGAACTTGACAAAAAATGAAAATAGGAAAAATTATTACACATCATAAGTATACATTATCAGAAAACATGTATCAGCAAAAAACTAATTAATTTTGCCCCAGACGGCCACTATAAAGCATTTAAAATTCAAATTATTCCAAGCGCCCGTAAACACTCTGCTATTAGGCATGATATCACATAGCACGAAGTGATAGAGCGCAGCGGTTAGATGCAATTGTAGCTTTGTTTACAACGTGTTTGTGTATTTTTCCGATAATTTTCTTTGATTTTGTGGGTAAACATTTTAGTTTGCTTGTGATTTGTGTCCATATTATAATATAATATGACTGAATCAGGCATTCCCTTTAATCTTGGTGAACTTCCAATATCTTTATGTAATATACGATGTGGTGATAGACCAACTGAGACACGTCACCCGGGTAAGCGAGCGTTGAAGATCGTTTGATATGCTTCCAGAACGCGCGAAATTTTAAGAATTTTTGCCAAGTTATTATTTTCTTTTAAGAAATAATATTTGGGTAATACTCTTTTTAGATATAAATAAATGATATTATTAAAAAATGTCAAGTTGAAAAGTGTTGCTGATAGTGTACCCTTTGCCGTTGTTGATATTTTCTAACCTCATTCTTATTTTGGGACACAGTCTTAACTATTAATTCATTTTAGCTCTTTTTTTGAGCCAACTACCAATTAGAAGTCTTTGGGTAATATACAGGGTGTTTCCGAAAATAGTGCTATCCTTAATGGTAAGTGTAGAAAGCACTCTAAACAACAAAAAAATCTTATAACATTTTTTCGTAATCCGTCCATTGTCTTAAAAGTAGACGTCAGATAAGCGCTTTCCATTGTAACTATCAAAAATGTGACGCAGTGTTGTCGGCTTTAGGTGCTTTTCTGTAGACAATAATAAATATAATATATATAGATAGAAATATGAAAAGATAAATTGTAGTCATTTGAATTTCCACCGTATTACAATACTTTTTAAATTATGCAGTTTTTTTAAATTTGGATTAAGTTCATAGTCAAAATTACTTACTTTATTCTCATCTTAACAAATGCTCAAAATGCGCACCACCAACTTCCATACAATGGTAAAGGTTTTGTTTGAAACGTTCCCTAACATTTTGTAGCATTTCTGGGGTGATTTGGAGACATTCGTTCGTGATTCGTTGTCGTAAATCTTCGAGTAAAGCAGATGGAGTAGAAGAAATTTTGCTTTTCAAATAACCCCACAGAAAGAAATCTAAAGGAGTAAGGTCTGATGATTGTGGGGGCCATTCGATTGATCCTCGTCTCACAATCCAGCTTTCATCTAGATATTGATGAACAGGCAGAGCATAGTAGGGAGGAGCGCCATCATGTTGAAATACTAACTAGTCGGCCAGAAAACTTTCTTCATTTTTAATTTTATTAGTCAGTATAGGATCAATGTGTCTTCCAGAAGTTCCAGATACATTTCTCCTGTTAGATTGTCTTCTAAGAACAAAGGGCCAACATGAAATATGTGAGGGTTAGAATCAGCCCAATACTTATAGTTGTGGCCAATAACTGTGTCATTTAGAAAATAGGAGCATTTATCACTGAAGCAAATATAACAATAAAATGTAGATTTCCCATCGCTAGCTAACTTACTACTTTATTCCTAATAATCCTATAAATTACGAACACCTCTTGTCATTATGAATAACTTGAAAATAATTAAATTTGAAGAGGGTTTATAGTGGTATTAACAGATCGTAAATATATAGGACCGTTTTCAATTAACTGACAGAGAATTTCCGTATTTGCAGTTTTCATTTTTCTATTAATTCCGTCCATATTCTATGCCTTCATGCATAATACTTTTTAGAGTTTTGTCTAGTTAATATTATTTATGTCAGTGTTAATGCCAGCAAACTTGAAACTAAATCATAAACTTTGGTAAATGTTAAAATCGGCTATTTTTGAGTAGATATTTAGCTTTAAACAAATGACTTCTATTGAAACATTTAATAATATTATATTTATAACTAAATCTATAAGGCGTAGTTGTAGAATGTTTTTTGGCAATTTGTGTGATTATTGTTTATTGTTGTATAGATGCATATTTTGTTATTCATCGAATTTTAAAACATCTAAGTAGTATTTTTAAATTCTTCCTTAAAAAAATGAGTTTTTCATTCGAAAAAATGACCCACATGTTATTATTATACGGACAAGCTCAAAAAATTGGAAGACTGGCGGTACGGTTTTATGAACAAAAGTTTCCTAATCGCCGAATACCCCATCATTCAAATTGGTAAGCATTGAAAGAAGTTTGCGAGAAACTCTAAATTTAATAATTAAAAGGAATGATGCAGGAAGGCAAAGAACAATAAGGACTGTTCGTATCGAAAAAGCAATATTAAATAATATTCTTGAGCGACAAATATTACACAAAATGGTTGAAAGTATTCTTGCATTGTTTTAATCAATTTTATTTGATTCATGTGTTTGTACATATCAATTTTTTCATTTCTGGCTAGATTATTTGATATCTCCTTTAGACCGTTACAATCTACTTATAATGCGTCATTTTACAAAAAAATATTAATCTGGAAAACATGGGCATAGGGAAAAATGCTTCAATTCTTCGTAATAAAATGTTACTAAAAACCCATGACGTGGCTTTGCATGCAAAGATGTTATCGAAAAGGGAAAACGATAGTATAATGTGAGCAGGGCTGGTTCCATTTAGTTCAACAGGGGAGATTTGTTTCCACCTATCAGCGATTTATTTAATTAAAATTATAACAATATTTCGATTTATGAATTTTGATTTATATATACTACTAATCGGAGATTTTAATAATATGTAAATTGTTTCTTTTTTAATAAAAAATGTTGATATTGCTTTTTCATTTTTAATCTAGATTATCAGCTTCAACTGACAATTCATATAAACTACAACATAGAACAACAACTAATATATAGATATAGCTATGTACAAATTAAATTCAGGATCAAAAGAATCACACATACGATGTTACAAGTAGTTTATACTTAACTCAAGAGAGAACAAGAACCTATAGTAAGTAAATCCTACATTTCTGAATAGGCTTTGTCACTAATTGAGCTAAAACTTTAATTATAGAAAAAACCTCTTTACCTGGATTATTTTTGCAAGTAGGTATTCATATTCATACAGGTAATTGGTTTAAAATTTCCTAAACACCAAAGGGTTCTTTTATTAAACTGATAATTATTTAGTGATAGGTTAATATTCTTCTATCGAATTTAAAATTCCGGAAAATTTAAAATTCATATTAGTTGCTTACTAATTTGGGAGTAAATCTTTGCAGTTAGATAGAAAAGTTTTTGTAAAACACCATTCAGGTTAATTAAACTACTACGATTATATTTCTTTATTTGCTGTCTATTTTGTTTGTTTCTTTAAGGAGATTGCGTCCAAGTAAAACATTTAATTTCCTTTAATACATTTTAATCCAAATTTTATTTTTAATTCCATTAATATTCTATATATAATATACAGGGTATACCAATGAAAACTTGAACCCCTGATCCCTGAAACTAAGATAATAAGGAATTTTTCAAAGTTTAGAAAAATACAAGAATCTATACGAAGTGAATCCTTCATTTTTGCAAATAATTAAGCCAAAGTTTTAATTAGAAAAAGTAAATCTTTACCTGGATTATTTTTAGTATTTATATTCGTACAGACAATTGGTTTTAAATTTATTTAGATAGAGGTTAATGACAATTCTGTCGAATTTAAAATGAATTGGGGAAAAATATCAAATTGATATACGATTATGTGTGTTTATTTCTTGTTTTTCTGTGTTTAAATTATATTTATTTATTTAAAACATAGCTTTCAAGTTAGACATTTAATTTCGTTTAATAACATTAATTTTAATCTAAATTTTCATTTCAACTAGGGAATACAAAATTACATTTTTAACTCCGTTTTCTTATAAAAATCAAAATCAGCTTGAGGTAATAATTTATGATTCGATAGTTTCATATGTATAAAATTAATTTTAAAAATACAGGATTTTTAAAAAATGTTTCCATATTTAATAATTACTTAAGACGAAATTCTATACTTCTAATTTAATCGGTATATTTTCTATGTACATTTTAAATTTTCACTCATTTTTATAAAATTTGCTATATTCTTACAATCGATAAATATCGCCTTGTAAAATACTTAATTAAAACTCTTTTGGTTATCTTCTGAGGTTGAGCAAGTCACTTATTTCGTTCCACAAAGATTTCTTTTTACAAGGAAGATAATGAAACAATTTTCTAATATTTTCCATTTTTTATACAATGTGACCCATCTAAATAATAAAATAATTTCAACAATTTTTTTTTTTAAATTTTGTGCATCAAAAACTTGATGGACACAAAGTTTCAAAGAGTTAATCCTATTTTTAAGGAACACTACGATATTTTTTCATAGTCAAAAATCCAAAAACCTTATTAGGGATTATTTTAACAAAAAATGAATACGCCATTAGATTTAGACAGCTCCTTAAAAGATGTGACACAAATTTTATTAAAATATATTAATTAATAGAAAAGTTATGGGATGGTAATTTTCAAAAATATACCGGCTAAAAGTTTACCAAATGTCAACCAGCGATTTTTTATAAAAAAACGAGTACGTCATTGTATTTAGTTTGCCCCCAAATAGAATTGACCCAATTTTTATTAAAATATTGTCACATACAAAAAAGCACTAGATAGTCTTAGTTCAGAGAACTGTCAGTTCAACGATCCGATTTTAAAACACGTAACATAAACGTAACATGTGACATTGTAAATACATTCAACTATTTAACACGAGGTCACTGGGAAACAAGTAGTAAACTTAATTCGAAATATAAAAACCAGCGCATCTCGCTGGACAGGATTAGCGGTCCTCAGGTTGTTGAAAAGACGCCACGGGAAAGTTTACTCAGTGCAGAAGTGCCCTAAGCGCCATGAACCCTCTTAGGACTACCCTTTGGTAAGAAATCCTTGTGTATGTCATTTTTTATAATTGTTAAATGGTTGTTGAGCACTCTGTTTGCTGGTCTTAATTAAAGTGTGTTTGTTGTTGGACTTAGCGACTCATACCTCATTCTTTACACAGTTAGGGAAATCGAGCAATTATCCAAGGGATCGTCCACTTATTCTGCGATACATTAGTGGCTGCCGTTTAATTTTTATTAACCATTCTTTTTCCTTGGAGGGCCGTGCGTGACAATATGTTTATTAATGAAAAAGTTATGGGAATATACCATGTAAAAGATTACAAAATGTTAACCAATAAAAATGAGTACGTCACTGGATTTAAATTGCACCCAATAGATTTTTAAGTTAAATTTTTGTAAACTATTACCTGGTGTATTCTGAAAAGTTTTTGTGTATAAAAACCAGCCTAATAACGATGAAGAAAAAATTGTAATAATTGTCTATTATAATGTTAAATCCACCGATTGTGAATCAAGTTTAAAAACTTTTTCTTCTTAATAGTGCAGTCTCCTTTAGACTATCTTTTTGTCATGTTGATTGTACTAGGGATGAACTTAGGACCTTTAGTGCAGTGTTTCCTGTTCTGTATTCTCATGCTGTTGTCTTTTCTTGATCATCCGCCTTTAGCCTAACAACTACTAAAGACAAACATTTTTGTTTAATTTTCTCTTATATTTATCATCGGTAAATATGTTTACGTTACGTTACTATTTAATCAACATTATGTACAATATGAAATTAATCACTAGTAATTTCATTTACATTTTTAACTAACTGTACTGAATCAGCTTTAAAATTAGATGAATTTAAATTCAATTTTGTACAGAGATTAATTGGCTTGGCAGTATTTAAGAATGAGATAGTTGTGCTTCTATTTATAATGGAGACTAGTATGTCAAACTTTTTCAAAAGCCTATGTTCTATAGAGAAACGCACCATACATTATTTTTTTTTACCCTAGTTTTGATGGAGTCACTCGATATATGTATTCAATAGTTTCGTAGTCTTATCGGAATCGGAATTTGTGATTTATTATTGTAACTATTTGTGTAATTAATGAGAATGAGTTGATAATAATATCCAAATTAAAAATTTGTATATAATTATATAACTGTGTAGTTTAAGATCTCATGACTAAAGTTTTCGACCTGTAACAATACGGCCAAAACAGTATAAAATCAATAGATTCGATTACCCTAAAACACTATTTTCAGAAATTTTCCACGTCACGTCTTACCTGCCCGATTTTTCAAAAATGTTAAAGAATTTTACTGAATTATTTCATAGCAATACGTCTGATTTTTGAAGTGTAATTGAATAATTAGTGAAATATATCGAATACACGTTTTTCATGTATTTGTAGTGTGAGCCATACAAACCATTTGAAAAGAAAAAAAATAAGAGAATAAAAAACTTATAGCAGCCTGTCTGAAAATAAGGTTTACTGGAAGATATGGGTTGATCAATACAAAAAAAATATTTAAAAAAAAAAATATTTAAAAAAAAAAATCACAGCATCTTACATTTTGAGAGCGTTTTGAAAATGTTAAAGAATTTTATAGATCGGTATCAAAGCAATACATTTGAAAACTGTTAAATAGGATAAATATGAGCTGCCCAGACGTAGAAAAAATGTATATGAGAAAAACTAATTGCCGCATTATATTGATCACATAAGTTTTCGATATAGAATTTTTAGTAATAATAATTATGAACAGCATTGTGCAACCCGCCACTTATATCGTACGATTGTAATGACGTAAACGCCAAATACTGTGGAAAGGACAATATACAGTTTTCAAATATTATATCATAATTTGGTATTCGTAAAAGTTGTTGTTCCAACAACAGGGCCCCAATTTCAAAAGTTTCGTAACGAAGTCATAATGCTAAATAAAACAACTTTTTCAATGATGTGTTAAACTAAAAATATTCAATCTGTTTCATTTAAAGGTTACATCGAAAATGTCTGGAAACAGTATTTTGGTAATCTTGATAGCCATACAAAAGATTTTAAAAAAATTGAATCGGTCTGCTATAAGACAGTTTCGAAAAATTTGTTAACATTTTTAAAAATGCATAATGGTCATATACGCCATGGTCTTCAACATCTTACACAAGAATGGAGACCTTATTAACTCGAAACGAATTTGATAATTTAATTTTAAGTAAGCCAAAACGTTGTCTCGCTGTAATTAATGCTGCTGGAGGATATACAGATTATTAGCAACATTTCTTGTTTATATTTCCATGTTTTACATTCACTGATTTTCGTGTGTATATTCAGTGGTAAATTAGTGCACTTTTTAACTTTTGTTTGATTATTTCGTCAAAGAAAAATCATATTATGCTTAAATTACGTTAAATTTATTATTGACTAATCAGATACCACAATGGTATTTCAATTTTTAATATTGTAATTAGAGTCACTTGTATTCATGTGTATTTTTATTTTCAGTTAATAAAAAGGCAGTTGTGAAGCTTTCCTGTAAACCCATACTAATGTTACAATGAATTGATTCCAAACTTCTTTTGAGTAAAATTTACAAATTGATTCAAATTTTGGCAGATATATACCGTATAGTCTGGCACTAAGCAGTTAAAATTTAGAAATTTTAGAATAAATAAATTAGCCGGGTTGTTTTTGGAAAATCGTTTACTTTGATAATTTTTAAATTGTTCTTTGTCGCACTTTTATTTAGAGGCAGTTGAGTAACCTATAACTCAAGCAATTGTAATACGTTTACTTATTCTATTTTAATAGACAAACTTTGAATTGAAAAACTATTCATTTGTTATCATTGAATACTAGTAGTGTGACATATTTTTTGGTTATATTTAGTGCGGGAATTTCTAATACTGAGTTTGTTAATGATGACGCTAAAAAAGTAAGTAAATCAAACATTATACATAATGCACTTAAACGATTACTCAGTATTTCTATTCCGAAATTATATAAAACTAAAGTCACTTGGGAATCCATTAGGAATACATTTTTAAACACTTCTTAGTAATACATTTGCAGTCATTTATTCCAAATTAGCTAAAAATAGTCAATATATTTTTGACTATGATTTACATAACAATAATACGGATAAAACTTTACCACGGAAATTTTTCTACCCATTTACATAAGATTGGCTTAAAAGCAAGCTACATATACCCATGAGACAATACCTCGGTAGTAAATTTAAAACATTTATTTGACAATTGCTGGAATCGTGTAGACGCTACGACATCGATAATGTAAAGTCTTAAAAAACTTATTGTGCATCCTCCTTTAAATATATCCACATTTATTAAGTCTTAAAATCAAATCTCTTAATATATATGAACGACATACAAATTCAAATCTGATATTTTGTATTCATCTTTGTGCAGCAAATGGAATTTCTGATGCCACCAGGTCTTACACACACACTTTAATTCTGACGAGTAGCTTTTGCTTTGAATTTACATTTTAAAAATAAACTAATTTTTTCAGTATTCTCTAAGGAAAATATTCGTGAATTTCGCATTTTTATATGCATATGCAATATTTAAAAGATTCCTTACTGCAACCGAAAAGTAAAATGCTACACCATAATGCGGCAAATATATTTTCGGTAAGCCAACATTTACCAATAGCTTATGAAGTGACTGTCAAAAAAATGGTTATTAATAGTACCATTCCATACATTTACCGTGATTATTAATTGTGCCGATACTCCCAAACTGCAAGCAAAAGTTCTTGTGCTTAGTCTGTGGTAACCATTTTGTACGAGGATGATCCTGAAAGTAAGATTTCGATAACATTGGGGACAGAGGGAACGTGTTCAAGCAGCTGTTGACCACATTGTTATGATTGCTTTCTCTACTTCCAAATAAGCATACCTTGCTGGGACACTTTCTCCTGGATTGGTAACTGTGGAGAATTAAGGTCCCTTTGAACGTTACTGCCAAGTGCGAAGTTCGGGTAATTATTCGCTTTTTATACGCAAAAGGGGATGATATGAAATTAATCATATCAAAATAATGGAAGTACATGGAAAATCTTGTATCGATGTCAAAAAAATTCGCAAGTAATATAGAGAGTTTTGATATGCTCAATCTCCTGCAACAGTTTAAATGGAATATCATCATATTCTATAGTCCTGACTTGGGATCTAGTGACTAGCACCTGTTCCCTAAGTTGAAAAAACACTTGGTCGGCAGGCGAATGAGATTCAACGCTTTCTCCAGGAGATCGCGGGGAGCTGGTTTACAAAAACTGTAACAATGTCTATAAAAGTCGACCGAAGTAGCGTTTATATACAAAAATAGACAATTGTTTTTTAAAATGATGTAACAAATAAAATGGATTTTTTTATTCCTAAAAAATAGGGAATTGAAACGATCCTCATATTCCTCTTTTGGCTTAGCAAATTTTCGACTCGCTGACTATCCAGTGGTTACTCTTTCGACTGTGATTATGTAGACTCGCTCTATGTTTACACATAGTATTTGATACACTACACTACATTGTATCATTAGTTTTTCACAATATATTTTCTTTATTAGTACTGTCCAGCTTAAGCGATGGTTTATTAATCAAACCATAGTTAAAATAATTAAAACACTAATATATAATATCCAAGACTAGAAAGTAATTAGAGATAACTTATAATAAAAATGGAAATAACTTAGCAACTTAAGGAATGTCTAAATTTTTATTTGGCTGGATTGTTTGAGCATAAATTAAAATAGATCCGACAGTCTTGCCTGTTTATAACAAAATTATAATTAATCCTTTATGTCACAACAATACATTTTCAGAGTTAAATCGGAAATCATAACAAAGCCAGACACAAACTTCTAAGAATTCTGTGTGTACAGTGCATGTATATACACCATAAAGTAAACCTGTGAAAATTAATTATATCCCTAAGGGAATATGTTGGATAAAAAAAGAGGGGGTGTGGTTATATACATCGCGTTCTTTTTGATTGTACATGAATTTTGACCAGTAGTAAACAAGGGTTGTTGTATCACACTTTAAGAACGTTGTTTACCAATCCTGAAACTAGAATACCTATATTTTTGTTATTAAAACTCATTCCCATGTGGGTTTCAGTATAATACTGTAAAAATAGTTTATTTTGGGGGTGATGCTTTTTTTGTATTTTTTTATTCCTTTCTTTTTTTTTTCAAGAAAAAAGTCAAAGAAAATATTTTTTAACGATTTTAATGATCATCCTCCAAACTAAAATATTTTGCATGTTTTACATAAAAAAAAATAAAAATTGAGACTTTTATATTAAACAAATTAAAAGTATTCTAAGAAAGTTCATAATAATGTCGGTACCTAGCGATCTCACCAAATTTGCGGATGCACTCTACCAACTAGTTCACGGACGACTTCTTCTCTCCATATATTTGTCATTCTGGGTTTTCGAATGCAGTGACCTTTCTTTCTAAACTTAAAACAAGATACCTTTTCCTTTCATTACTTTGTCTGCTGAAAAATTCTCTCTCATTTAACGTCATTCTCGCTAGTCACAGAGTTCAGTCTCCTCGGATATAGATATTAAAGCTTCTTCGTCTAGTAGCCGTGTAAATACATTTGCCACAGTTTGTCTGCTTTCATCAACAGAAATCTACGCTTGGCAAATATTTCCGAAGTGTATTTAAAACTTGTCTCGGATTTGTTTGGCTAGATTTTCAATTTTGCTAATATGTTGAGTAGCTGAATCCAGAGTATAACGTGTCTAACAACTCCTTAGATGTTTCACAGTTCACTATCAATATTATTTGTGTCAAATACATTAAGTGTGAATATGGCTATAGCGTCGTCCTTGCTCCATGTTTCCTTCTCTTGGATCTACATAATTAGTGGTACTGGTATTGTACCGCCCGTATATGAAAAGACGCCTTTTGCCTTTAATACATATTTGTTTTCAAATCGCCATTGTCTGTAGTTACTTCCTTCAAACTTTCAAGTATTACCAATTTCAATCTTATAAGGCATATTGAGGTTTCTAACCGTGTTCTTTTCAATCGATTTGACCCCAAAAATTCCCGTTGGTTTTTTATTTCACCTTTTAAATATGATCTACGTGATGTGGGCCCATAATCTATTGAGGATTTATGGGATGTTTCAGATCGATTAAAAACTTAAAAACCACAATCAAAAATAATCAAAAACTTCAGTTCACTTCCTCTTTTTTACAAAGTATCAGTATTGGTGTTTTATTAACCAGACATAAGATTAAATTTTAACAGTAATTGCAGTCCTGAAATAAATATACTGAAAATCCTATTGGCATTCCTCATGAGATAGTAATACATCGGAAGTGAATTAATGTTAATAACCGTGCAAAAAAATCGTAAAATATCTGCAATATACCATATTGGGATGAAAAATTAACCTATACAACAACAGTATTATAAGGGATTTTTCAATTCTTTGAAGTATTTCTAATTAGAATTGTAACACCACACTGGAGATATTGTTGTTGAAATATGATCTGTGACATGTAGACGAAAATATGTACATACGTGAAAGAGAAGTTAAGCAAACTTTAAGTGTGATCATAAACCGATTATATTAAAATATTTGGATATTTCTAAACTTTTATAAAATAACTCCTATATTTCTAACATTAGAGCCTAAATTATTTATGACTGCCCTGTTTACATACCGCACGCTTTGCATGTAAAATAGGCTTTGAAAGGGCTCGATTTTCCGATTCTTTCACGAAGGCTTTCAATCTTCCATCTAACAGTGACAAACAAAAAATACATATCACCTTTCAAACTTTGATGAAAGTTTTTTCGACCTCAAAGGATAGCTGAGACAGAATTTAATTTCGAGGGTTTTAATCTTATTACATTTCCTTGTTAGGGTGATTGGATTTTTGTGTTTTAAATCAGGTTTAGAGTTGAATCATCCCCAAAAATATGAAAAATATATTTTCCAATTTCTTTTTAATAAAACGTATTCGGCAAAAATATGTAAATTAAGAAAATGTCAATTTCCTGAAACTATACGTATTGTATTATTTTATAGGATATTTCATTTTAATTTAAATAGTTTCGAAAATCGTTTGAAATAAAATTCATTTTATATTAAATTATTTCATTGGTATATGTGTTTGACAATACACTCAAATATAATGTTATAAATCATTACTTTTGATTTTTGTTAAGAAAAAATGTTTAATACTATTTGTCATACTCAGGTTATTATGGTTGTTTTGATAACAAGTCACAGATATATTTGGGCATTTATTTTGAAAAATTATTGGTAAAAACTACCTTTTGACTAATTACATACTTTTCATCATGTAAACAAATCAAACACATGTTTTGTTTGAGGTCATTTATCATACTATCATTTGGAGCTTATTGTTATTTGACTCTTTTGAATAAAACAAGTTTATCGATTTGAAACATTATTACATTTAAAACTGACTTTATTTAAGCGTAACCCGATCGGTTGTTTTAGCGAAATAATTTAAGATATTTATTACAAACGAACTTAAGAAAGAGGTACATTTTTGACCGAACTCATACAAATATTGAGACAAATTTAGATTTATTTTTGCCTCCAGGTGAATCTAAATTTCATTTATTATCATGGCATACTTCCGGACATTTAATTAATGCGAACTGATTTATTTTAGAATATCAAGTTAAAACTAAATTTGAAAAAAAATGATCTTGATTTTAGATGGAGAATTTATTTTTTATCATTCATTAAAGTTCCTCGATTTGCTTTTAATTATGATTATGTTGCATAACATGTCATTTTGATATTTTTTATTTTTTGCATTGGCCCTCGAGCAAGTATCTCATACATTAATCATTCACACAAATGTTAGTATATTTTAAATTACAAATTGGGACATTCATATACACATCCATGCCCATCCAGAATTCGAACCCGGTACCTCGTTCACTCAAACACCGAGGTCTGGGTAATTTTGATATATATATATATATACAGAATAGTATGTCATAAATTTAAGGGATGATTGTATGATTGATTTTGAGAAAAAAGTTTATATGAACCTAGGTCCGTTTTCGCTTTCTGTCTGAAATACAGAGTGTTAAAATTTGCTACATTTTTTTGTTTCTTTTTAATAAGTCCGGACCTGCATGAAATATTTTTATCAAACTTGGTGGGCGTAAGTTAGCTGTAGAAATACATATTTTAAGAGAAAAACGAAATGTTAAATTTAAACAGTGGCGCCTCCAAGGCCATGACCCTGATTATTTTTTGTGAAAAATAGGTTACTAGGTTACGCCGCTGCTTTTTCAATAAATAAAAATCGTTTTTTTAATTCTAGTTCTTTTTGTTAAAATAATGGCCTCTTGAATTTTTTTCGTAACATCTCGCTTATTGTCTGAAATTGCATTCACATTTATCGTTATTTTTAAAACAAAATGGTTAATTTTCCTAATACGTAGTTGGCAGGCATCCATTTCATTTATGGTCTCGCTGATGGCAACACATTAGAAGCTGCTGGATTATATCAAGAACGCTTCCCAAACAGAATCGAAGAAGCAGTTATAAATTTAGTAGAAGAAAATCCTGATCTGAGTACTAGAAAAATTGGTTTGAAGAATTCTACACGATTTTTTATTGTACACGTATCATATTCAGCGCATCCAAGCCTTACTTCCACAGGATTTTCCTTTGAGAACACGCTAAATCCTCTGTTCACTAGTGAAATAATATATACAGACGAAGCTAGCTTATCAGACATTTTCACAATAATCACTACTGGACCGAGGAAAACCCGCACGCAATTGAAGAAACTCACCATCAAGTGCAATTTTGAGTTAATGTATGTGCTGGAATAATTGCTGATTACTTGATTGGATCATTTTTTATGCCAAACAGATTAAACGGAAATACTTACCGTCGATTTTTAGAGGAAGTCTTGCCCTTATTACTTGAAAAAGTTCCACTTTTAACAAGAAACAGAATGTGGTTTATGCATAACGGTGCACCACCTCTTCAGGGTTGAAGACAAAAGAACATTTAAATCGTTCATTTAACAACCGGTGGATAGGTCGTGGTGGACCACAATCATGGCCTCCTCGGTCTCCTGATTTAAACAGTTTAGACTTTTTCCTATAGGGTCATCTTAAAACTCTGGTTTACAGCACACCAGTTGACAGTATGGAAGAGTACCCATTGATCTAGTTGTCTCAGCATAATATACTTTACAACTCAAACCAGCAGATCAAAATATAGAACAAAAATAGGAGTATGTAAAAAACAGTATTACAAGAACAGCAGATCAAATACTAGGACAAAAAAAAAAAAAAAAAAAAAAAAAGCGGAGTAAAGATTGGTATAATGAAAAATGCCAAAACAAAAAGATCGAGTACGAAAAAAATAGATAACTACAGGAAGAGAGACAGAATTGGCAGAATAAAGAGAAAACAGGAAGAAGCATAAATGCTGCCGAAAGATGAAATTAGAATGGGTAAAGAAAATGATGACAGAAATAGAACAGGATAGCAAAGATAAAATATTATTCTACTTAATAAGAAAACAAAGTAAAAGGAACACAGTAACTGCTAGTAACAATAAAGCGAAATGGGAAACATACTATCAAACCCCGTTTAGAGATGATGGGATTGTAGAAGCAAATTTTTGAAAACCACGCCAACATATGTAGAATATGAAGAAGTAATATCGAATCTCAAACAACGAAATGCACCAGGACAAGATGCAATAGTTAACGAGCTAGTAAAGAAAGGGTGAAAAGAGCTAAATAAACAAGTATTCGAATTAACAAAAAAATTGAATGAAGAACAAATGCCAACAGAGTGAAATTTAGGTTTAATGAAGCCGATCTTCAAAAAGGGAGACCAAACAAAGTCTCCTAACTACCGAGGAATAACCCTAGTTAATATAGTATATAAGATATTAACATCGCTAATAAGATAGGAAATCACTAATACACTGAAAAGAAATTACGGATTGTGGACTTTAAGCAAGCTTTCGATATTGTCATCAGAAATAAACTATTAGGGGAAATGAATAAAATTGGAATTCCAAGCAAATTAATTAAACTAACTAATATACAATGAACAGGTCTGAAACCAAAATAATAACTAACGAGGCATACACAAAAGAAATTGTTACTGAAAAATACTTAAGACAATCCAGCATTACATCTACCTATTAAAGCGATAGAAACGGGTACAATAATAGTTTAGAATGTGGCGCAAGTACTAGCATATAAAGATGATCTCGTACTAATCTCAAAAAGTAAAAACAACTTGGATAAGATGCTATATAATTTAGCAGAAGAAGCGAGAAGTAGAGGCTTGGAAATCAATCAAGAAAAAACTAAATATATGATAAGCAGCAGGGAAATATCAGAGATCATAAAAGAGATCAAAATACAAAAATACAACAAAAAAAAGTAGAAAACATTAAATACTTATGTGTGACGATAAATGGAAAAAACGACAGAAACATAGAGGTAGCAGGAAGAATAAAATCCCGAATTAAGGCGTACCGAAAATATAGTAATTTGTTGAAGAACACTAAACTAAAACTACATGAAGCCGCTATAAGACCAACAATGACATATCCAGCCGAGATAATGTGTTTGACAAGCAGAAACGATAAAAGGTTGAGGATAGCTGATAGAAAAATGTTAAAAAACATTTTTTGGTCAGTCAGAACAGAAGATGGACAATACAGAAATATGATGAATGATGGAATTAGGGAAAAAATGGAAGGCGAAGATAAGGTAAGGTTTATAAATGCTCAACGATTGAAATAGAATGGACATATACTCAAAAGGCCGCCGTTAACGCCAATAAGAAGGGTAACTAACCGGACTCCATAAGTCTCCATAAGACTCCAAAAGGAAGACTGAATATAAGATGGGAAGATGAAGTTAAAGAAAATAAAAGAAAATGCATATAACCGAATGGAAAACGGATATAAAGGACAGGAAAAATGAAAAAGGACAACAGAACAAGCAAAAAATCTTAATAATCTAGAGAAAAATAAATAAGGGCGGAGTGATTCACTGCAAAAAAGGAATCCGACGAGCTCAACAGAGCAGCCACCATTTCGTCAGGAATGAACAGCCTGTGTGTGTGTAACTCAACCCAGCCATATTATACTATTCTTTTATTAGTCTTATTATATTTTTCTTTGGAGTTTGTTACTTAATCTTGATGCCCGAGATCTGTGAAGATGCTTTTAAACCAGTAACGATAAGGTATGAAGAGACTCCAGAACCATTTTGGGGAATGACTCATTTTGAGACTGGAAAGAGTTCCGTCAGAAGAATATGTCACCCTATGGTGCCTACCATTCTTTGAACCTATCCGTAAATCAAAGAAGTCCATTGGAAAAGTAGGCATCAGGGTCGAATTAACAAGTTTACCTGCTTGGTATTTTTACTTTAAATAGCGTGTTCAAAAATTTGTATTTTGTCTATGGGTGTTTTGTGCTACCTATTCTTCTTGATTAATTGATACAATATATTCTTGTCTTGTGTTCTTTATTATTAGTTTTATCTATAAGAAGGAAGGTCTCATCATAGCTGGCTAAAGCCACGACATGGACTTTTTTGGCCCTATTGGATCTTTTTTTCTATTGGAGTACAAGACAATTCATCTGGTTTAATAATGCTTAACTTTACAGTTAAATTTTCTTTATATTACTACTAGTTTGTGTTATGGTAATGACATATGCTTGTTTGTTTGTTGAAAATTACTAGCCCCAATCAGAAATGTCTTACTCAAGTTCAAGACATTTTACTTATTATGAAAAAAAGTTAGTCATTGTATACTAACTTTTGTCATTCATTTTTATATATATTATATAATTCTATTCGCATCAATGACCATTAAATGTTGAGACACGTTCAACATGCTAAATATAGTGGTTTAATATTTTGATCAATAAATGGTATTTTTAATTGCGTGTTTTATTAAATGAGCTTAACGATTTTTGTTCATAAAGTCGCACAAATAACTAACTATTGTAAACTTTTATTTCTTTAATAATTAAGTGTGATATTAACATTAACAATCTTATATTGTTATAAATAAAGATTCTCTGAGATTTGATTAAAACAAAATTTAAAAATATTATTTACGCTTTCACTTTCTAAACCTGCTTAAGCAATTATTATAATTATGTAATATAAGGTTCATTCGACATGGCTGCCTTACCACCTAACAATAAATAGAATTATCAGTAATATTTTTAAACAATTAAGCGATTCTCGTAACAGTAGGTATATGTGTTTGCACACTTAAATAGTATAAAAGACTTTAGTATTATAGAATATAAGAATCTTCATAATACATTAAACTTTATTATCTTTGAGAGAATAAATGGATCAATTTATAGTATTATTATTATTATTAATTACAATAATAATATTGATATTGTTGTTATTATTGTGATTATCATTAATGATACAAAGTTATTGATTGCATTCATTACAATAAGTGTTTTTTGAGAAATTAATAATAAAAATGTACCTCACATATTGTAATTATGAAAAAAATAATTTATAGGTGCTTGAATATAAAACAAATAAATTATTGCTGATAACAAAGAAAAATAGGATTTTTTTTTTAATAAAAAGGCTACACAAATAATAGTACATTAATCTGCATATGTATATAATTTATTCTTGAAACCAATTATTTTTACAATTCGCGATAAAAATATCTATTTTAGCGTATAAGATAAGTATAAGAATACGCCTGTATATAACATTTGGTGAATGAGTTGTCCTATATTCCGCCACTTTTTAAAATTTCTAATTTGATTTTTTATCGAAATATGATAATTATCTCTTTTGTTCTGGGAAACTTTTACAGATATGTTACTAAGTAGCTATAGTAGCATTCTAGGTCCATTTTTAAACAGGCGTCGTATGATGACGGTCTCGGGTGAGTTTTTCGGAAATTTTCTCGCTGCAATAGGCAATTATTCGATTAGTAATTCTGAAATAATGAAACAGTACTATTCTTTCCAACATTGATCCAAACTGGCTTCTGTAGAGAATGAGAAATTGGTACCCTTGATAATATCGGATGATAATGTTCTTAATTAAAAAATAACCAATGAAAAATTATTGAATTAATAGTTTTGTGTTTTCTTGTATTATATGTGTAGCAAATAAAGCCGATTTAGTTACAAAATTGATAAAAAACTAAGCAGAAAATAAGCACTGGGGACGTAGTACTATTTATTTATTTTATTGTCTTGGTTGCTAAAAATTTTTTAAAACACTTACGATGGTCCCATTCGTTAAAGAATGAAGGGAAGGGGGTTAGAGAAAATTGAGTTTTAAAGTATTTCAAAGCAAGTTTAAAATTAATTCATTTTCAATAAGTTAAATTATTATCCAATACACTTTTTGTTGTACCCCGTAAAATGTTTCCAGAAGTTTCTATTCCAGAATCTAACAGCCGTTCATTTTTAACCAATAATAACATTAGGTAAACTTTATTTGAATATTAAGGGAGAGAGTAAATTCTCAGGAATGTTTTTTGGTAATACCACATTTAGTATGCAAATCGTAATAGAGAGTACAAGCAGTATAATAAATATAATATAAATAAAATATGAAATTAGATAAATTTATCGAACTATTGTATTATTTACTTTCTTTCATTATTATAGCAGAGTATCTAAGAGGATTAACGCTGGTCATAGACGTAGCCGTAATAGAAAGGATACTTTAATGGCCATGTTGCCCAGAAGTTAATTATATTTTGTTTACCTAAATAAAATTCAAGTTTACAGAATTTTAGTTATTTAGTTTTCTATAAACGTGAAAAATAGTAGTGACTAAAAATGGAAATAAGTTTTATGTACTCACCAGTTAAAAAATTAAAACTATATTATTTGTCACTCAATGAAAAAATATTTGTATTTAATATGTACAACTATTTTAGCAACATAATCCTTTCAAATACTGTTGAAATGTCATCTAAAGGAATGGGATATGGAAAATCTACCACATATAAAGTTTTAACAGAGTAAAAATCAGGCGGAGTAATCTCACCCAAGCCATAACTTGAAAGACCAAAATTATTAAAAATCGACGTGGATAAATTTTTTGAAAATGAAATTAGCAAGCTTGTAAGAAATGAATGGAAATGTGTTTGAGAAATATTTCGAACAAAGGATTGAATTAATACAAAAAGATTCGGTTACTGTAATAGACAATGCAAGTTACTACCCCAGATTAATTTAAACTTTACTAACCACTAATGGAAGAAAGGTGAAATTGCAATATGGTTAAGTTCTAAAAATATAGCCTTTGATGACACAATGCTGAAAGTAGAATCGTTAACCATTGTCAAAACATTATTGAGAAAAACGAGGAAGAAATTCTTCGCTTACCACACTACCACTGCTAGCTTAATCCAGTAGAATTAATATGAGCTCAAGTTAATGGTTAGGTTGCTAGAAATAACACAACTTTTAAATTACCAAATGTTAAAAATTTAATATCTCAAGTAACCTGTGGAATTGACAAAATTGTATTAGTTATGATGTAGAAATAGAGAGACAATGTGGGAGCTTGATGACATAAATTGTATCTATACAAAATTTGTTATAATTTCTCTGTAATCAGATGAAACAGAATGTGAGGCACCAAAATTTTTAATGATTAAAATTGGTGATCGGCAAAAAATAAAAAGATAAGTATATTTTTAAATTTTATTAAATAAATGACATAATACTGTGTTTTTGAACGTCCCTTTATTTTAGAAAGGCACATCTATAGTTTATTGATTTTGGGACTTATTGACCCAACGTATTTCTGAAAATTTACTCTCTCTTAACGATGCACCATATAATTGACCATTAAAAATTGTTTATCGATAAGACGCATTCTTAAAGTTCGTACTTGCAACCTCGCAGTCAATTGCCTTCAACTCGAAAGTTAGGTTAGGTTAGGTCCAAATACACACTCCCAATCCATTATTAATTTGAGTTACATCACCCACAAAAATAAATGGATATCTCACTTGGTGAAATTAGAAGCAGTCTAAGTTGTATTGTATTTATGACATACCCAATTTTCATTATTGTATCCCATTTTCAAGTTTATAAAATTAGAACTCATCAATTAATCCGATAAAACTCTATTAATTAGTTTTAAATTGTGACTTGTGCTAAGTAAAATTTGTTCAAATGGAAAACATACCACCAACGAAAGCTGATTAGGTTTATTGTCAATTTGTACATTTTCCACATTTGCATTTAGTCACTTTTATTAAAATTATTGAAAATCAATAATTTTACCCCTTATTTCTTGACTGAAACTGATTGTTTGGGAAAATAACGCCCTAAGGATTCACGGGTAATTTTAAAGTATTCTCCTCTCAGTTATCCCCTCATTTCATCGATAAAAAGAAATTAACATTATATTTACAGAACAACCTAAAGAAATTAAATATTACAAAGCTATTACATATTTTGGAAATATCTCAAATAAAATATAAAAAATTATATCTCGATAACATCTTCAGTAATATCTTTTAATTAAACTAATTAAATAAATTTTATATTCAAAATGAAGGATTGCCAATGGGTAGTCCAACATCATCAATTTTGGCAAATATTTTATGGACAATTTAGAACAAAAAATGTTTAATTTAAATATCTCCAAGAATGTGTCGTTTTGGTATAGATATGTTGATGAGTTTTGGCTTGTTTTACAGGTAGTGATAGACAATTGGATATTTTCTTTAATTTTATTAACAATTTACATCCAAAAATCAAATTTAATGTTGAAATTGAAGATAACAATTCTATAAATTTCTTAGATATAAATATCAAAAACTGTAATCTTCAATATTCAATTTCTCGTAAACTAAATCATACAAATATGACTCTCCCTTATAACTCAAATCACCCTATGTACATAAATTGTAGCAGCTTATAAGTCAATGATACATAGATACTTATCAATACCAATGAGTAAGGATGATTTTAAAAGGGAAATTAATATAACAAAATAAATCACTACCTCTAATAAATATCCATTCAAGAAAAGTATTATTTATCTTTCCATATTAAATATCTTTTAAAGTAAAAATTAATATAGGTTCATTTTTAACAAATTTAAAAACTAAAAATTCTAAATTAAAAAAATCAGTTACTTATAAATTAACTTTTCACTCATTATTTTATTTAAATTAAAATTTGTTTTAAAATAAATTATTACGACGCCACTATTTACCTCTGACCTTAACAGTTTTGAAATATCCATAACTATTGATATTGTTTAGAACAATTATGGAATATTCATTCCGTAACTAGTTATAGAATGAAAATGTCTAAGGTAAATTTTATAAAACTTTGTAGGGATGATTCATATCTAGATTAAACTTTTATGAAGCAAATCAAGTCACAAGAGGGTTACAATGCACATAATATATTATTTGAAACATCAGTCTAAAAAACGTAAACAAACAGCACACAACTGACGGATTGACAAACAAATCGGCAGCAGTACAAGAACTCTACATTTCTTTCTTTTTCTTTCCCCGAAGAAGGTGTTAAATTTTACCAAAATATTGGCGTAATAATAAAGGAGTCAAGTTATGTATTTATCCGCATTCACTAATTCCTACCCATAATTTCATAAAACCTTCTGCACAATCATGGTATTACTGAAATTATTTAAAATCAACAAAAGACATTTATCATTGTCCATTTATTTTCACCGAAGGGAAATATTCAAGAAACTGATATGCATGACGTAAAAAATTCCAAGCAAGTCGATCAACAATTCTTATGTTTTTATAAACAGATGCTAATCTGAAAGGTTATAAAGGTTGCGTGTGACTTTACGAAATCCATTAAGAAAAATCAACTTAGTTTTGATTTAGTTATCAAAAATTTAATAAAAGTTGGCAAATCTAACGTGGCCTCCATTTGTTTCGGTTTAAATTATCATTAATAATACAACAAAAGTTTAATTAAACCTACAGTCAAAATAATATGAATGTGTTTTCTATAATTCGCTCTGTTGAACGAGTTCTACCTAAAGTAAGGTTTCAAACTCATTTACCACCCAACAAAGCAAAATATCTATATAAATGAGGCTATTATTTATTCATCGGATTCTACAAACTCTTTATCGATTTTGTAAATATTTTATATCTAATAATAGTAACAGATAAAAGTAATAAGGGATTATTATATCCCATTTTAATATTATCTACATTTCCAGGAATACAATTGTGTACGAATTTACTAGACATTTTTTTTTGAGAAAACGAACCAGCTGCATATTTTAAGATTATAGGTGGTGAAAAAATTATAATGAACTAACGGTACCCCCGGAAAAAGGCAGATACGTAAGTACTATATATTTCTTCTTAATTAATAAACGCAATTTATTTAACAGCATAAATCAAGGCAAAAATCTATACAGGGTGCTTAAGTTATTAAGGTTTTTTTATGTAGAAAGTAGATAACCAAATGAGTTAAATTACAGAAAATAAAATTATATTATAAATCAAACATAATTTTTTTTACATATACACTACTCAAAACAATTATCGCATATTTTGAAAACCCTGTACAAAAGACTTTATTCATAAAACTGGTAAACTAAGATTTTTAGTACTAAAAACATAGATCTTTTTTATGCAAATTCAGGCAGATATGGGTTTTTATATCGTTCTTTATCATTTATTCTGATGTTTTTCTGTATAACTACAAAATGCTAAAACCTTTACTTATCAATGGCACGAGTATTCGATTAGTTGAACTTAGACTTTCGCACGAAATTATTAATTGGATGAAATTAGAGTTATGGACGATAACAACAGACGTCTTACTAGACATTTAACAGATGCTGAAGCACAAACGGCTGTTACTCTGTCAGCTGAGGGTTACAATCAAGTCCGAATAGCGCAAATTTTAAATGTTACCCAGTCGTCAGTAAGTAGAGTGTTAAGGCGGTATAGGGAGACTCAGGCATTTTCAAGACGTCCTGGCCAAGGCCGTAATAGGGTCACAACTGCAGCGCAGGATCGATTTTTGCTTTTGCAAACTTTAAGAAACCGTTCAACTACAGCTAGGAACTTACAAAATGCCCTAAGAAGAACTTACCAGGTTAGGATCAGTGATCAAACGATTAGAAACAGATTGAGAGAATCTGACTTAAGGCCAAGACGACCAGCAACGGGACCACGACTCACGAGGCAACACCGCGTACGCAGATTAGCCTTCGCCAGAGAACACCTGAACTGGAGAGCAGCTGATTGGCACACGGTCTTGTTCACCGACGAGTCCAGATTTACTCTCTCAACAAATGACCGTCGTGTAAGGGTGTATAGAAGGCCTGGAACCCGATTTGTACAGGGCAACATTCGTCAGTTGGATGCATACGGTGGAGGAGGCATTATGGTTTGGGGAGGAATAAACTTTCGTGGACGCACTGATCTCCATATTGTACAAAACGGTACTTTGAATGCTGAAAGGTACATTAATGATATCCTTCAAGAGTATGTGATTCCTTTTGCCCCATTTATAGGCGATAATTTCATATTAATGCATGATAATGCCCGTCCTCACACAGCACGCATTGTGACGAGGTTCTTGCAAGACACCGATATTAATATCATGGATTGGCCAGCAAGGTCACCTGACTTAAATCCAATTGAACATATGTGGGATGCACTTGGAAGAGCCGTTAGAGGAAGATTAAATCCACCTGAAACTTTGGAACAATTGTCTGAAGCTCTTATAGAGGAATGGGATAGAATTCCCGAAGCTTATGTTCAAAATTTAATTTTAAGTATGGGGAGGCGTTGCAGGGCAGTTGTAAGAGCTAGAGGGGGTAATACTGAATATTAATTAATGTTTTGTAGTGTAAAATTCATTATGGTCGGACAGTAATGTTAATTTTGTTCTTTGGTTTTAATGCAAATAAAACACTAAAAAATTAAAAGTTGCCTTATTTCGTTACATTTTATGTAAATTTTGCAACACTTCGTAAAATCCCTTAAAACATGTCCTTATTCGATAAAAAATATATAAATCAATGTTATTTTTATTTGATGATTAAATATAGACATTTGAGAAAATATGCGATAATTGTTTTGAGTATTGTATTAGGTTTAGATAGTTTTCGCTGAAAGTAAGATATTCATATATATAAAAACTTATTTTTTGAAGCAAAATGTTAAATTAAAATAATAGCAAAATAGAACTACGTACCATCAAAACAAGCATTCTTTCTTACACATAGAAATAAAAGATATAAAATTATTGCATTGTTAACACAACACATTTTAATAAAAAAGCAATACTCTTTTAAAGAAAAACTTATGTAATTGTACTAGTAAGTAACCCGCATAAAAGTGTGAGCTTATTATTAATAAACACCAGTAATTGAATAAAAATATAAATATAATAAAGTAAGTTATACTGATAAATATATTTGTTTGTATAATATTTACCACGATAAACAGGACTTATTTCGTCTAGAGATAGAAGACATATACTCGTACATATTTTTAAGCCATTGCTTGGTTGCCGAAGTATACGACGATTTATTATTTCAGGAAAAAAACTAAAGTTGCCATATTTTTTGAGTAGTTATACTGAATCAGTCGTGCTGGTATAATTGTATCAATAAATGAACTCTTTAAATTTAATCGTTTGAAAATCTGTTTGTAAGCTATTGCCCAAAAACTTAGTAATCACATTGGCTGCATGTGAATTAGTTTCTCTACTCCCACAACTTAAATAGTAACTATACTTGAATTGATTTTGCATATTTATACAGTATGTTTGGTGTAAAATGAAAGAAACGTGTTATGTTTAAAACGTAGGTACAAGTTATCGATATTTATTAATATTACTTACAATACGAAGTAACCCTCTTTTTACGTGATGATAGTTTTTTTAGTCAGGTGACATTTTCGAACATGCTCTAATGTTAATAAATAATTTGCTATTTACCAACAGCATATTTGGAATATTTTATTTATGATTTATTTTTTTTAAATAATTGTTTGTTAATTAGTTAGTTATTTAATGAATAAAAAATTGGATTATCATCAAAAATTAAGCTTTTTTCACATAAAAAAATAAAATTTTTGATGAGCGCCAAATTATTAGAAATTAACGATTAGAAACAAAACTAAATCAAATCATTTCTTTAATTTATAAACATTAATCAAAATCAAATTCAAAAATATATCAATCCTAAAAAGGTAAATAACTGAAATAAATATGATCATAAGTGTGATAAAAAAATATCTAAAGCTTATGCTCTAATAGTTCTCTGTTAGTTATAACAACCGATATTTACATGATCTGATATTTTTAATTTATCATGTATTTTTTTATAAAAAAACAGAAATTTTAAGCTGAATAAAATCTTATTATTTCTTACTGGTTACGATTACTTGAAATACGCGTGGGTGCCAGTAGAAAAATTCATTAGTCTTCTAATATAATTAAATATCAGTTTCCTTAAATTCTTGAACTATAAGCAAAATATGTACATTTATTCTTTTAAAATGAGAATTTTCATTAGTTCACGAGTTCAACCATATGTAACACTTATTTTTTACATATTGTTGAACTCGTATTGAAGAGGATATTCCAAAAATGACTGAATATACAGGGTGATGTATTTAAGAAACCAAACTGACTAATATTATCAGACAGACGGAAAATCTCTAGCAATATTGCAAATGTCAAATCTGGAATCTCCGTATCCCAAAATAGGCCTATCCCAAATTTTGTAGAATTTGGTGTAGCAATTTACAAGATAATTGGCCGTTTCCAGACTTTTGGTCCACTCTGTATACGTTTGCTCATATGTCCGGTAAGATGAAAATATTTTTGTTAGAAATTGAAATTAATTATTGTTTAAACATTTTTAAATGTATATATACATAACTAGGTATCAAATTCCATATTATTATTTTATTATTTGTCTTTATTGTCCAAGAATATTATCAGTTCTTATAATATTGAAAAATTTTCATTTTAAGAATACTTATTCACAAGAAAGTGTCTTAATTAGTCTTATTTAATAATTCTTTTTTAGAACTAAATGTTATAAATACAAATTTACACATCGGTGACTCTACATTAAAAGAGAAGAACATTATCGACATTTCTTACATTATTAAATTACAAATTACAGTGTAATGATAATTATGTATGCTCAGGCAATATGAAAAGTGAAGACATTGGAAATTGAAATATATATTTCATTTAAAATATGAGAATGAATCTATTATCGTGTTTTTCTCAAATTTTGTGGAGATTAGACAACGTTGTACGGATGTGACATAGAAAATTTAGTCCTATGCTCAATCAAGTACATCCGTTTTTATATTAAAACTTCTATAATTAACTAGTTTTATCTATAACTAGCGTTATCTCTTCCGACTCAAAACAGTTGCCCCTGACATCTTCAAAAAATATACAAATATACACACAACCTATAAACACGTCTCTTCTGATTTGATTACATGAATCAAAAAGAGAAACGAATACAATCTCAGTATTTTAAAAAAGGAGATACATCCCCCCCCTTTGGTGTACTAATCTTCATCTCTCAGTTTTTGAATCATCTCATTATCTCAATCCGTTTTCGAAACATGTGCAATTTACGATTTCATACGGTATCGTTGCCTCTTAACTTGTTCCAAGATTTTTTATGAATTTCCATTAACTTTATACAGAGCTAGTGTCTTTCGTTCTTTTAATATATTTAAGAACGTCCGGAATTAGATGACGGATGAATCCATATAAAATGAATTGTGACGCCAACAACCATCGATGTTGTGCGTCCTAAAATGCTGGCATATTTTGCCTTTAGAACAACTAATAAATATGTCTTACTAATAATTATTCATATTATTAGTTATCCCAAAAGTGCTATGCCAATTTATTTCATTGTATATAGCAGTCTTTTAGTCATTAGACATAATAATTAGGAAAATAATAAAACAATTTCAAATATACTATTTATTAATAATTCCATGAATAACATAACAGAAAATAATTAAAGTAAATAACCATAGGCGGCGCACATGATTGCTGACACTAAAGTTAAAATGAAATCAATTTAATTTTAATGGCTATGAACTAAAATAATTTATGCTAAGTAGTGAATTATTTATTAAATTAGCTTTTAAATGAAGTGCCACACTTTGGAATACTTAATAGTTTTTTTTCCCCAAAAATCAAAAGTTAAGTAAAGAAAATTTATATTGCTGAATTACCCATAAAATTACCTTTTCAATAATTTATATGCTCTTTGATACAAAATGTGACGTGTTTTTTGTTTTTCTTAAATTTACATAAAATTGTATGTTATTTCCATTAGCTCCTTTTGACATGAGAGTACTGTTTATAGATACAACATGAATAACCGATTTTAGAAATCAAGTTAATTAGACTTTGATCATTGTATTTTTTTATATCATTCTAAAGCTAATGGTTTCCTCAAATATATACTTTTTGATGGATAATAATTTGCCCCGTTATAAAGAAGTGATAAACCAGAAACATCTCAAAATATAAACAGTTCATTAAAATCTACTCAATCCATTTCTATTATTGTTGTTGTTTCCATTTTAGATTAATGAATAAACTTCGAGCAGAGGGGTTATTTAAGTGAAATAAAAAAATTGCATAAATTTTATAAAGATTTATTCCACAAGACAGGTTAACTTTAAAAGACGGTAAATCTACTTTTCAAATAATTTTACTAAATTATGCCCCAAAATATAAAATAAAATATAATTGTAACAAATATCATATCCAATATCTCATCCTCTTTTACTCAAGGTGCAGATCTTTACATATCTTTACTTTCGTGAATCAGCAAACATGCGTTATTCTATCCATTTGTTGTCATGTATAGCTTTAGTTATTGTTTTCCTCTCTATTGTTTTAATAACGGATCTTCTAGGTCGACCCCTTCTGTTATTTCTAATCTTTTTCGCGTCCTTTTTAATTTCTCTCTAATGTTTTTATTCCTTATTTTGTTAAAGCTTCTAAACCTGACAAATTTTTTAAAGTACCTTACTTCTAGTGCTTGAAATATTTTCCCTTGATTGCCATTCAATAGTCAATTATCAGCTCCGTATATTAATATTTGTGTCTGGATCGTTTCTTTTTCTATCTTCAGGTAATAGTTATATATATCTTGTTAATTCGAAGTATATTATTAAAAATGAACTAATATTACACAAAAAAGAATTAGAATGTGCTAAATGTGAAAATGAAGTAATGAAATAAATGTTGCAGGATCAAGAATATAACATTAATTTGAAAAAATAAGTTATTTGTAATTTTCAGAAAAATTATCAACCAGTACAGACCTAAAAAACAGAGATGCCGTTCTATTACCGGGACAATATAAAACATTTAAAAAAATTAATAAAAATAACAATAACAAAGGCGATGTAGAATTAGCTGTTTTGGTAGTCAAATCTAAAACAGCGATATATTTCCAAGAAATTGAAAAAACTATTAAGTCTGAAATTAATCCCGTTTCTAATTTCCACGTTAATAATGGTATAATGATTTATTGCAATGACAAGGTGTCGTTAAATAAACTGAAAAGTAATATCCAATCTATATCTACAAATGAATTATCTGTAAATGAAAATAATAAAAGAAAACTTAACCTTAAGATATTAAATGCAGAAAAATATATTCATGATTTAAATATATATAATAGATTTAATCGATAAAAGTAAATTAAATTGTAATGAAGAGAATGTTAGAGAAGAAAACTCACAATGACATATTGAAAATTTTACTCGAAGTTCGTATTTAAATCACGTAAGCTGGATTCGTATTTATAGGGTGGAAAAAAATGTTATGTTGCTGATCACGTTAATATTATTCGTTGTTATAAATGTTGGGGTTTAATCATTGAAGTAAAAAGTAAAAAAATGAGAAATGCCCTGACAATCATTAAATAAAAGACTGTAAAAGTGCTTTTGAGAAATGTGTAAACTGTAATTCTTATAATTTGAAATTATTAATCAATTAGCTGATAATAATAACTGTGAGTTAAGTTTATTTTATTTTAATTATGGGAATATTCAGTATTAAAAATAGATAATCTGAACGCGTAATATCTGTTTACTAATTTTTCAGAACTAAAATATATTGTTTAAAGAAAAAGTGTTCAGATTATTGGGTCACTCGGAAACGTGGTTTAATGTACATGTATGATTTAGTTAATATTCGTAACTATTATTTAAAATGAAGAGACCCAAAAGGGATGGTAGGTTGACTTTTTATAGTCAAGTATAATATTAATTGTAGGGTTTTATATTAAACCTGTTGATGAACCAATTACCGTACTTGAAAAGTTTGGCAAGTTAAAAATGGTCATTAAAATTTTATATCGTCCACCAGAAAGCGCTGTTGGTATTGGCATTGAGTCTCTTGACTCAGCATTATCTTTTTTGGGTTGTTGGTATGATCATGTTGTTTACTTAGGTGACATAAACGTTGATCTTCTGACTCATCTTCACGCAATTAGTCAACCCACACGGATAACTGCTGCATCTGCAACCTTGCTTGATTCAATTTTTATTAACTGTTCTGATTTAGTTATTGATCCTGGTGTCAAAAATACAGACTACCACAGAGATGTGGCTCTCAATAGTTTTAAGAATTATGAAACACAAGAAATACTGGAAAAGATGTACTAAATTACGAATCTTGAGTCTTGCTTTCATTGAACGTGAGAAATATCCCTATATGTCTTTTATGCACCAAAATAGGGATTTAAAAAGGTTCTGGAAAGCTTTGAATTAATTTAATATCCAGATGTGAGTTATTTATCCCTGATCATCTAAATAATGTTGAGTCTATTAATGATTATTTCATCTCTGTATACAATAAAACAGTCAAAACTCCAGTTACTTTTAATTATTAAAGTGGTTCTAGATTATCAGCAGAATAACTACTGCTGATGAAATGCGTTATCATCCAATAAGTTTCATGCTTGCGGTTGTTATAACATAACATCCATAGTACTTAAATTAAGCGGTTCTTTTCATGGACCATATATTTCTCATTTTATAAATTCTTTCCTAGAGAGAAGGTATTTCTACAACAACAGGATAGAAGCTGTCAAATGCTTGGTACCTTAAGTCATCAACGACACTACTAAAACATTTAAGACCCATCAGTTTATTACCTGTTTTCGGCAAATTATCTGATAAAATAGTTTACAAACAGATAAATGATTATTTTATTTAAAATAATGTAATTTCCACACATCACTCTGACTTTCGTGATTCATATAGCACATCAACATCATTATTATATCTTTGTGATAACTTAATTCATGCTTATGGTAAGGGTATGGCAAGTGTCATTGTGGATTTGGATTTTTCTAAATCTTTTGACACTATGAATCATGAGCGAATATGTTCAAAACTTGATTAATAATGCTTTGATAAAATATCTCCTGGTTTTTTTCAAAAACTATTTGTGTAATAATTTATAATATATAATTGTTTAGCCGAACGACAGTACATTTGTCCTGGTATACCCCAGGGCTTTATTTTGGGTTAGGTCTTATTTATTTTTTACTTAGTTGACATGCATGATTGACTCAAATTCACCTGAATGCAAGTTTATGCAGACGATATACAAATATTACATAATTTCTAAGCAAGGATCTTTGAAGTTGCATAAAAAAAATCAATGCTGATCTTGAAAACATTTCTCAGTACTGTAAACGGCATAATTTAATTAATTTATATTCTGATAAAACTAGTACATTGCTAATAACTGATAACTTAGAAATTAGTATTAATGATCAGCAGGTTCAATTCGCTCCTACTGTAAAAATGTTAGGTTTAATAATTCATGAAAATCTTTGTTAAAAACAACTATATTGTGTAAAAGTGTTACTCATAATTAAAACAATTATTTTCTAATAAAGAAGCTCTAGATTTCAACATTAAAAAATTGATCTGTGAAATTTTGATAATATCTATTATAGGTCATTGTGATTTAATCAACTACCCTTGCTGGCTTAATATATACTTTCTTCAATATTTTTAATTTTAATAAAAAAATATGATCATATCAGTCAAAAAATACCTGAAATCAAATTGATGAAATGCATAATTTGTTTAGCTTTCATTATGTAACACTTGTTCACAAAATATATACATACGTCTGTGCCTACTTATCTACTAGAGAGAGAAAAGTGTTGGCATTCAAGGCAGTATCGAAGAGAATGTACATTATTTTAAGAGTAAAAGGGTCAAAAATATTTTAAATGAAGGTGCATTAAAAGAAGAAAAATAGGAGGAAATAAAATATTTTGTGAATTTGACGAAGATCTGACATTTGAATACCATCAATTACACAAGCATTATACATATAAAACATTTACTAGGAGATTATAATGCAAAAGTATAAATAATATTCTATTTGAACAGAAAATAAAACCACAATAGCCCCTTGAAATGTATTATAGTGTCTACATATTAATTCAGAATATTCAGAGGGTGTTATTACACTGAGATACTCATAAATATTAAACAAAATTGTAACCCCATGAAATATCATTTTAAACTTTCATTGTCCATTAACATATTAATATACTTGTACTAGTATGTAGATATATAACAAAGTAAACTGATTCTGATCGGGTAACTGCACATTGTGTTTGATGAGGAAATTCATTATTAACACAATTTATTTGCATGGATATAAAATACTGACGGTCTAAGGTGATAATAGATATATGAAAGAGTAAGTTTTTTTAATTATGGAAAATATTGCTTGTAAAGAATAAAATATTCACATTGTTATTTATATTTTATTATTAATTTTGTTAAAAATGTATGTATGTTCTTTGACTATTAATGTCATATCTTTTGGAAGTGATTGTCAATAAAAGATTTTAAGGGAAAAAGGTTTATATGTTGATTAGAATTTCGGAAATGAAATAGCATATCTACAATCAAAGACAATTGTGGAGGTACATTGTTGAAGGTCATTCATGTTATAATGTGTTATTATCTATATTAGAAGTTCATAAAAATGTAAGAACAAATGTAAAGATAGAATTGGAAAGTATACTCCAAGAAATCTTCGGTGGGCAATGATCGTCTGTACCACTAAATGGCCAGAAAGTGATTTCTTATAGTAGATAAACTTTGCCATTAATCGATATAGAAATAGAAAATGGGGGAAATGTTTATGTCGGTAGAAGAAAACAGAAAGAAAAAAATAACTAACAATATCGTAGATCACCAATTATTAATAATTTATTTTATATGATGCCTTAATTATTTATAAAACCACTTTCTAAATTAATCTATAACCGTTTATCTAACATGCATGTACTCGGATCGCTTGAATACATTGTGAATAATTGTATAAAAACTTAATATTGAAGCACTATTTATCGGTATCTATTTAATTTTTTGTTTATTTATCTGCGTAAATAGTTAACCTAAATATCAAAGTGTGATAAAACATGTCCAAAATAGTACTAGTATTATAATATAATAAATATAAATATAAATAAATTATTAGTAACTAGAGTTACAATGCAAACATTAAAATCTATTCCACGTACCCTAATTGAATCAAGGACAATATTTACCTAAAATATGAAAAACGTGTTTTGAAGTATAAATATTGTAATATTGCAATAGGAACCATATCTAAAGCTTTTGAAGCTTGTGAACTCTATAGGTTAATGAAAGGAAATTGGGTAAACAAGTTTGGTTCCACTTAGCAGTACTAATTATCAGCTCCTCCATGAACTATTTTAAGTAAGTGCCATTTCTGTGCATTTATAGATATTGCTTAGATTAGAGATTGCCAATTAAAAATAAGGTAAATAAAATTTACCAAAAAAATTGAAACAACTGAGAAATTATTTTCGAATAAACAATTGCTCATTAACTTTTAAAGAAGAAGAATAATTAGCAATTGTTTAGAATCTCTTTCAAGATAAGCCAAGAGAGTTTTTTTTATTAATTCTTTAATATCACTAACCATAGATTCTCTGAACTATATGATCATGGCAAGAAAAAAGATTAAGAAAATTTGCCGAAAAATCCACGATAAATTTCATTTGGACCCTAACCTCATTTCATCAAGGAAAAAAATATTTTTAACTGCGCTCATATTGTCGAATACTGTTTTACCACTGTCATTGGAACTCATGCTTTACTGTTGCATTGTATCACACTGATCATTTTAATGAAATCAGAACTATTGGCATTGCAGAAATAATAATATTCAAATATATCACTCTCTTAGGAATTTTGGCCAAAGTTGCCTTTGAAATTATCTACGGTACAGGAATGGTAAAGAAAAGAAACTCTCATTTTAATGGGAAAATGGACATACACAACAGAATGGAAATGTTTAGTCAAAAATTGTTCCTATGGCTTGATTTTGAACTCAACTTAATTATTTAATTTCTGTCGACTGTAAGAAGGGTTTTCAACTTATGAATATATTGTCAAACAAGAAGGACTAAATACACCACTAAACATTTAGAAAAACATATTTATTTATTTCAGAATTAGCACACTTTTACAGATTAAGGTCGTATGAAAATTCTTTCTTATATAAAAGATTAATAAAAAATATAAAAATAAACATGGCATAACAGAATTATCTCTGTATAATTTGTAACTTATTTCTATAACCACACTTATAAAAAGAAAAAAACATGCAAAATTTCACCTTCTCGTTCTCATTGGAGATTCGGTATGTTCGCAAATAGATAGACGTCAAAAATAAAGTAGATACCAATAAATAGTGCTTCACTTGTAAGTGTTTATACAAATAGTCAGATTGAATTCATGCGACCTGAATACACCCCTATTAGATAAACCGTTTTAGGATCCCTTCCTATAAAAGATTCCGTGTAAAAGAATTAAAACAAATAAACGCATTTAATTTCATTTAAAAAGACATCTAACTATCGCAAATTCGAGTTCTGCAAATTATAATTATTATATCATTAAGTCTCTTTTCTATAAATTATCTTGTAAAAGTCTATTTTTCTTCAGATAAAATATTAGTATAATGCTTGATTTCAGTAAATTTTTTCTAAATTCTTATTTTCAACCAAATTAAATGAATAATTGTTTTGAAGATTTGAATTTTTCCAGTGTTATATTTTCAATAGTGTTCTTAAATAATTAAATGTGATCTCAATAAAATATCGCTATATTTTGAATTTTATGCTTCAATGAATCCATTAAATTAATATCCATGTCTAGGTGTTGCTGATATTTCTTTTCCAAAACAATAATTATATTCTTTTAATAATGCTTTCAATCAGTTTTTCTCGAAGATAATTAATTTCTGTATGTTGAATATTAATTGTTGAATTTTCGTAGGCTCTGGTATAATAATTTTTTTTGATCATACTGCATAGAACATGCAAATAAAATAATCAAACAATTAACACTATTAACTTTTTTAAGTTTACACTCGTTAACAAGAACTGCATTTAAAAAAAGACCTTGTTATACGATTGAGTCGGATTTCATTTATAAGCAATATTTGGGTTTTTAATTAAGGATATTTTTACATCTTGTTTTGATGAAAAATAAATAAATAAAGTTTATTGTATTAAAAAAAACCTTTAGTTTTATATTGCGAATAGAATAAATATTATAAAATAAATCAATTGTTACACCGAATATTTACTAAAATTTATTTTTTAAACTATTATTTTGTAATTATTAACAATTCTGTAAAATGTCGATATCGATATCCCCTCTGTTGGTGTCGGCGAGTTGCACATCTGTCCATATCTATATAAAAATTAAACTCCAAGCCCTTATTCAAGAGTTTACACATTACATGGTCTGTTTAAATTTATAACAAAAATTTAAAAAAAAAATTAAAATAGAATATAAAATTCCTAAGTTAAAAATTTAAAAAAATGAAGAGACGTTTAAAGTGGTTAGCGAAAACGAAAATTCATCAGATTCACTGATTTTTCTATCTAATCAGGAGATTCCAAAGCCAATTGAGTGTCCACCCAACCAATTTATTTGTAATTATAAATTAGCAGTATCAAACCGACAAGTTTCAACAGAAAAATCACAGCAATTGAAGCACGTTCCAAATATGCCAATAATAGGGGGTGAACAAGTTTTACCAGAAAAAGACTCGCATTTGAAGCCTATTTCAAGTAGTCACACAATAAGGGAAGAAGAAAATAATGAAAGAATTGAAGATATTAGTGAAATAGATGGTTCGTTCCAAGACACAATATTTAGTGAAAACGAACTTCAAAATTCTATAGATTTTTTAGAAAAATTCAATCAAAAATTAGAAGCTTAGTATGGTAATAATTATTACAATTTAACTATTAATACTTTTCTAAAAGAAATATAAACACAGTTTGTTATTAGACAAAAACAAAGAAGTGATTTGCTAAAAAAAATTAATTATCTTATGAAATGCTTATATAATTGTGAAACGTTGTTAAGTTTAGTAAACTCCGATATTTCAATAGTAAAACATTTTTTAAAGCATTACAATATTAGAGTTTTTAGTAATTGAATGAAAACATATTTTTTAATGAAATAAAAACTTTTTGACATTTTTGTATTTTTAGTATTAAAACACTAGAGGTAATAATTTTTTACTGTTTACATATATATTTCCGTTTTTAAGAATTATTTGAGATATCAATTTGTCAAATATTTTTTTTAAAATGTATATATATTTTTTTTATAAATTTAAGACATATTTCTGTCAATTTTTTTATAATTAAAAAAATTTATATGTAAAAACTTTTTAATATTATAACCTATAAAACATTTTTTTTATTTTGTTGTAAGTTTAAACTGACAATGTATAAGTAAACTGCTCACATAAAAAAATGTGTTTGATATTTTTGTGTTTTGTAACAAAGTCAGTGTTAGAAACTTATTGACTCTAAAAGGGGTTTTCATGTTTCTTAACATTTCAATTAACACATATTAAAACATTTCTAGCTTCATAAAAATACTGAATATACTATTAAATATAGCTGACAAAATAATATAGTACGTGGGTAACACAATAAAAAAAATAACATTACATGGGCGACTCAAGATAAGAACACTGGTAAAAGTCCTGATTTATCAATTGGTTTCTTAAATCCTCATATTTAAAAAAATTAAAAATAATGACAAAGGCAAATGTCGAGAAATCTTTTTTTGTTTATCAAGTTTGATAGACCTTTCGTTAGTTTTAATTACTTTGAAACACTTTTCCTCTAAAATTTGGATTTCTTAAGTCTACTCTACTTTCATAACTCTCTTGTAACTAGCTTCTAGATATTATTGGATTATCAGAATTTAAGAAACCAAACTTTTATCAATGTACTCATCTTGAATCACCCATGTAATGTTTCTTATAATTTGCTTCTTTAACACCATCAAACAGTTATTATTTAACTCTTTTAATAGTTTTGGAGGTATTACAAAAACATGATGCACTGAATTTTTAACCACTATGTGATTAGCATCTTTTATTGTTTCGTAAATTTTATTAGCTGCAAGTCTTTGTAAAGAGGGGGCACTATAAGTCACATTCATAATTATTTTTCCAACAACTCGAAATATTTACGACTAGTGCTTCGTAAAGATTCATTTCGATACAACTAAAGAATCTTTATTGTACCTAAAAGTATTAATTATTTCCTTCCCTTAAATTCTGTTTTAAATGTTCAAAATAATGATGCCTGCTTTGCTTGGTGTATCAATGCATCGATCTTTCCAAAAGATTCATCTTCTTACGCACCATATGATACATTACTAAATTTCGATTCGATTCGTTTGCATTCTACATGAAATCTAGTTACGACGATACTTTGTCGAAGCTAGAAATTTACCACGGATCCAATGCTGTCAAAATTTTTGAAGAAAAATTGGATGAAATTGTTCATATTTTATACAACAATTATATAAAACACGTAACGTCGATGTAACCCCTAACTGATCAGGAAAAATGTTACTTCTTGCCATATATGTGAACAACTATATTGATGTACTCGGTAAGAAAGTAAGAGACCATTGTCATATGACAGGGAAATTCAGAAACGCGTCCATAACTCCTGTAACTTAAATTTCAACATTCCCATGTTCATATCAGTGTTCTTCCACAACAATCTTCGTAATTACGGTTGTCACCTTTCGTGAAATAATTAACAACAAAGGAGAACATATCTCAGTGGTGGCTTAAACTAATGAGAAATATTTATCTTTTTCACAATCCATCCTCAACAAAAAGTCATTAGATTCTCAGTTTAAAAATGTATACATTAACCTTTGATTTGTCGATTCATTTCGATTTTTAGCAAGTTTTCTGGAAAAACTGAGTGATACTTTGGATTGCAACCGGTGTCATGAAATTAGAAAATAATTTCTAAACGAAAAAGAATTTAACTTGATGTTAGAAAAGGTATGTATTCTCATTCAGTGTGGATAGCTTTGAAAAATTCGACGAAAAGAAACTACCATCAAAAGACAATCTTTTTGATAAATTAAGAGGACCGCTAATCTCAAATGATGATTATCAGAGGGCTAAAAAAGTAGGGATTCATTTTAATTGTGAAAAACGATTATAGACGTTTGTACCTTAAAGCCAATTTACTCTTACTAGCTGATGTCTTTGTGAACTTTAGGAAAGTATGTCTCGAAAAATACAAACTATATCCTGCCCACTACCTGACCGCCCCATCTTTAATATAAATACCATGTTAAAACACACAGGAGTAGAATTGGAGCTTCTAACCAATATTGACATATTACACTATTTCAAAAAAGGAATTCGAGGTGGCGTGGCTCAATGCAGTAAAAGGAAAGCTATAACAAACAAGTTTATTCCAAATTCCGATCCATTTCAACCAATTCAATTGGCTTAACCCAAATCAAATTCAAAATTTTATTTTAAATTCGATTCAGGACAATTCACCTAAGGGTTACGTTTTAGAAGTAGACTTGGAGTATCCCACAAATTTACATGATGCCCACAACGATTTACCATTCTGTCCAGAAAATATAATACAACAAGTATTCAAAGTTTATTCCAAACTTCTACGATAAAACAAAGTATATCTACACTATAACAACTATAAAAAAAATTCAGAAATCGGTCTAAAAATGATTTTGAAAAATATCTTTTTAAGCTCTTTGCCTCATAAACTCTAAAGCTACTTATCATCCGTTCTTTTATATAGTTCTCTATTCTCTCTCTGTAGCGACAAAAATTTCAGACTAATCCGCCTCTTCAATATCAGCATTTCATATAACTAACCTCAACTTGTATAAAGTACTATTTACAGGCATGCGAGCTCCTAACAGAGGAACATTGTTCGGGGTGTAGGATTTCATGTCCCAAGTTTCAGGTATTGTTCCATTTTGATTAAAACAAATGAAAATCACGTTTACAGACATTGGATAACAAATGAGAAGTGAACCCGCCCAAATAGTGTGTAAAATAGATAATATGAATCCCTGATTCTACTAATAACCAAGTTTTGCCGTTTCTCTGATATTATTAGTAAATAATATTAATAATAATAATTAGTAAATAATAAATAAAATAGTAGTTTGGCAACGCCTAATTGTCTCAATAATTTTTTTAATACAAACTATTTTCAACTACATTAGAACGTAACAATTGAAAGATTACATTTATAAAATTATGATTACTTAATCAAGTGTTCAAAATGTGCTCCATTTGTGAGTTGACAGTACCCTAATCGATGGTAGAATGCATCTACCACATTTCTCCATGATTGTCTAGAAATTAATCGAGATTCATTTATAATTCGTTGCCTTAGCTCTGCAAGACTTGCTGGCTTACTTTTGTAAACTGAATTTTTCAAGTATCCCCAATAAAAATAATTTTTAGGATTGAAATCAGGTGAACGTGGAGGCCATTCAATACTACCTCGTTTACCAATCCATCGTCCGGGAAATATATCATCAAAATAACAACAAAATGAGCTGAAGCTCCATCTTGCTGAAACCATATCTGATTAAAATAGGCCCCAAACAAGTTTCTTCATATCTAAATATTTTGCACTGTTTTATTTATTTAAGACCTTCTAAGGTACATAAAACCATAAATGTTACTAATGGTTGAACTCGTATTGAAGTGAAGATTCCAAAAATGACTGAATATACAGGGTGATGTATTCAAAAAACCAAAGTGACTAATAACATCAGAGAAACGGCAAATCTAGCAACATTGCAAATGTCAAATCTGGAATTTCCGTGTCCCAAAATAGGATTAGCCCAAATTTTGTATAATTCGAACTAGCAATTTACGAGATAATTGGCCGTTTCCAGAGTCCACTCTGTATATATGTATTATCATTATTTCAGTTAATTTGGGTGGCAACAATAAACAAAGTGTACTAATCACATTTGTTCCAAGCTTTCGAAAAATAATATTTCCATCATCAGGGAAAACCACAAACAATAAGAACTATTATAACAACTTATTCTAATTTTTCACATAAAATTGTGTATTGTATAATTAAATAAGGAAAACATAGAAATATGTGAAATAAAGTTTATACTTACATTATGTTGAGATTAAGAAAAATAAGTTGTTAAAACACTGCACACAAAAACTTCATATTGGTCAAAAAATAAGAATACAAATGTAGAAAGTATATAAGTTTTTAAACTTACAATAATCAAATTATAAACATGATAGTTATTAAAATATACCATAGTAATAAGTAGTAATTTAAATCTTAATAATTGATTTCTTCTATTTTCCGAAAAATAATAATTTTTCTTTTATTAATTTTTTAAAAATCTGTTAAATAGTTAACTTAAAACTTAGGTTATCAACATTACTTTGAAATTGCTTACAGAGAAAATAAATAAGAATACATTTCACTGAGGTGTCTAATATCAGATCTTTTATTAATAGATGAGATTCTTGATTCATTTATAGGAAAACAACATACGAATTCTTTATCAACTATTCATTGATAATTTCTACCAAAATTGTTATTGAAACAAATTATGTTTAACTCTAGATCAAATACATACGATACTAATAATTTAGTTATTAACAACTTAGTTAATACCCAAATTAATAATGATATAAGTAATAATACTAACAATAGTGACAGTAATAAAAAACATCACACCTAAATTATGTAGAATTTATAAAAAAAACCATAACGTAATAATTTATAATACTACTGTATCAACAATTAATTCAATCTTTACTAAACTTAAAGATAAAACACCAATCCTATCTCAATCTAATGTAACCTACAAGATTACTTGAAGCAATTGTAATAAGAAATATAGGTAAAACTTCACATACGAGGATGGGTTGATTAATTCGTGGCTTACCATAGTAAGGCATGGTTTTTCCTTTTAATTTTTATTTTGCATCTAGTAACATCTTGTCACAGTTTGACATTAAAATTTATCAAAGTTTGTAAGATGACGATTTTTGAAAAAGGGGAGAAAACCGAGATTCGAGCTGTGATAAAATATTTTTATATTAAAAGTTTAACACCTACAGAGGTTAAAAATGAAATAGATTCTACGTTAGGCGAATCTTTTCCATCGTCCAGCATGGTTAAAAAGTGGATACCGGAGTATAAACGTGGGCGTACAAGCATTAAAGATTCACCACATCCTGGAAAGCAGAAAACGCGACTTCTGCTGAACTGGTCGAGAAAATCCACAGAACAGTACTGCAAGATTGTAGATTAATGTTGGTTGAACAGAAGCTCATCCGAAAAATCACGTCTGAGCTATGCTTGGAGCTGTTTCAGCGCAATCCAACACATTTTGTGCGCCGACTCATAACAGTGGATGAAACTTGGATACAACATTATACACCAAAGACCAAACAGCAACCCAAACAATGAACAGCAAACGGAGAACCACCTCCGAAAAAGGCCAAAACAGCCGGAAAGGTGATAGCGACGGTTTTCTGGGACGCAAAAGGAATTATTTTGGTTGACTACCTTGGAAAAGGAAAAACAATAACCAGTGAATACTACGCTAATCTACTAGAACAGCTCTAGAAAAAATTTAAGAAAAAAGACCCAGGTTGGCCAAAAAGAAAATCTTGTTTCATCAGGACAATGCAACATGCTACAAGTCGGTTATCGCGATGACTAAAATGAATGTGCTGGGCTTTGAACTGGTACCTCACGCACCCTACCCCTCCCCTTATTTGGCCCCGTCGGACTTCAGCCTATTCCCCAACTTGAAGAAATTTCATCCGGGAAAGAATTATGCTTGAAACTTGAAAGCGATTGAAGCGACAAACAGTTATTTTGAAGAGTTGCCAGAATCTACCTACAGGGATGGGATAAAGAGTTTGGAACATCGATGGACCAAGTGCATTCAACTAGAAGGAGATTATGTTGAAAAATAAAAACAAATTTGTTCTTCTAAATTATTGTCTTCTTTGTTAGGCCGCGAATTAATCAATCCATCCTCGTATTTTATCACTTCGTATCAACTCTCATAAATGTGACTTTAGATATTCAGAAAAATGTGCTTCAGCGAAAAATGTTTCAAATGGAAATCATTTGATGAATTATTTTTATCTACTTTAGTTTCTTAGAGATGTCAAATCTAATTAATGCTCTAGCAAAAGCTGCTTTGTAAAATAATAGAGATTTGTTTATATAGATGTATCAAATGACTTGACAATCGTTATTAGGTACAAATACTTTTAAAAGCTGACACATTCTTGTAAAATACATTTTAATACCTAGAATAGAAACTTTACATGGGTACTTATAAAGATGAATCAATACCATTAAAATATAGGTTAAGATGGCCTCTATGAATACAAGAATGATTGTTTATTATTTAACCAAAATTACAATGAAATAAGTTAAAATTAAGTTTCTTAATGAAACATTCTTTAAAAGATGTTGCATTAAGTTGACTTATTAATCCTACATATGAAAATCATATCTATACAACGAAATTAAGAAATTAGTTTCACCCAACATCTTTGACTATATACCTGTCTTCAATTGTAATTCTAATAGTATTATTACTTAATGTTACGTTATAAAATTACATGAGTTATAGTCTTGATATTTTAATTCAGTTTCATACGTCATTTTAATTTAGACGTACAGTATATTTCTTTATAGATATGAGCTAAAACGTTGGTCTTACATTGAACTTTACCTTGAACGTTATCTATGTCATGACTTTATGGATTCTCTTCTTCAATACATTTTACTATGTACATTATTATTTGCAAATGTGCTATGATATCTGTTAGTGATAGTTGACTTATTTTCCTTTAAAATATTGTGATGTTTTCCCTATAATCTCATTAGGTTTATGGGTGTTCATAATTCTGACATATAACTTTATGATATATAACTTTATATTATTTACATTTTATTAAACTATTCAATTTTGTTCTGTTAACATATTATGACTGTTACAATCTTTACAAAATTTTATATGTATCTAAATTTCGTACACTTAATAATAATTAATAATATTTGTTGGTAATTAGATATTTTTACTACTAACTAGGAAATAAAATTTATTTAAAAACCGTTGGTCTAAGAATATAATGCATTTGTACAAAATACGATTTTTTTAAATTTTGATAAACTTAATTCTTCCGGGAACCAATCTTTAGCTTTTAATATAGGTTATCTTTTTTTTGAATCTTCTTTCAGAGAAATTATTTTGGAAAAACCTGGTCACGTTTGTTTTGCTTTTATTATTCATTTCTTTATTGAAATAAAGTGGTAGAATTATAAGTTATTGTGTAATTTTGCCTTTTCTGTCCGTAATTTAGCCTAAAAACAACTTTTCCAATCTAAGGTATGCCATCAGTGTCTTTTTGTATGGAAATTATTATCATACTAAAGAGAAAAATAATATTCTAATATTTTTTAACCAATAGTTTAGCTGTACATAGATTAAATTTTCTACGTCACAACCGTACACTGTTTTCTAATCGGCACAGTATCGCATAGTAGAAAAATGTGTCATTGTTACAGTTGAAAAGTTTGTAAATAAGGAAGCATTGTTTATTTAAATTTCGAATGTCTACGCTTTTCATACTGTTGGATTAATTCCTTCCCGGGTTACACACAAAACCTACATTTTTTAATAACGTCCACAATAAAATAGTTACCGCAACCATTGAATAAGTATTTTTCATTTAATGTTTGTCATAAAGTACTGGGTCAACTTGCTGTCCAATAAGTAAATATTTATGTACATTAATAGGTATGCAAATAAGTTTGATTAAATAACTTTGTCATATATTCGTTTGGTACATGGTGTAAATAAGATTTAGAATTTTACTGCTATCCAGTATTTGTGTATCTGTAATTTTCATTTTATATTAACAATTTTTGGAGGTGATTTTAAAACTTTATTATTTTTTACTACTTGTAAAATCTGTCAAACATAACTAAAAATGACAATATAAATAACGATGCGATAGTGGAAACATCGTAATCACTTTGTCCAACAGTATTTAAATGTAAAGTATGAATTAGTCAATAGTAAATTTATATAATTTTGTTCATAAAGTAAATAATCATGTTTCAATTTTTTTGTTATTGTAATTTGTGCACGTGCATGAATGCTCATGAGCGTTCGTGTAAGATTCAATTTATTTCATAACAATTCGAATTTTAAAATGTAAAGACTACTGTAAATAGAATTGTAAGGGCTTTAATGTAACAATTTAGTCGACCTACAATGTTATTGAAATATATTGGGGTGATCTTACCCTCTCTTGGGGGTGAAAGTGGCGGAGTCAAAAATACCCGGATAAAAGGGTCCCCCTTTAATCAAAAATCGACGGGTCTCTACATTTTTGTAAAATGGTGTGGTAGTTTCGAAAATACTTTTCGATTGACCACCCTCTATTCTACATAGAAATTATTCCAATTAGTTTTTCTCATGTTCAATTATCTTTGAATATTGTGTTACCTAACGTATACTCTTTAAGTGGCATTCGGCTATTATATAGTATGGTCCTAATGAAAGGAATAAATTCATTATTTCGTAAATATGCTATTTCAAGGGAAAATTCTGAAACCCGTCGATGTTTTATTTTTAAATGGGCGCTTCGTCAAATCACCATTTTATTTGACGTTATCTCTGTGAGCGTGATGACGTCATCAATAAAAATTTTAAATAGAAAAGTGGATCTCGCAATACATCAATTGAAAGGTCTTTTAAATATCTATTCACCCATATCAATTATGTCTAAGTATTATTGTCAAAAGTAGTATTAATGATATTCGAACAGACTCCTTAATTTATTAATTATTGTTATGATGTATTTATTGATACCCAAAAATAAATTTGGTAAATGCCGTCACTGACAATGAAAATATGTCTAAACTACTTTTTACCTTTTTTTTTAAAAAAAACTAGTTACCTTATCAAAATTCCTTTATTGACATTCAACATAATTGTTATTGTCAAGTGGTTAATGATATTGTGGTAGACGAAATCAAAACCTTTTTGACTCTTTTATCAACATGAAGCTGATTGAAACGGAAAGAATTGAAATTCTAATATTAATTGGTTGTGAAGATAAAACACGTACGTAGAAAGCAGCATGTATGTTATTTAATAATAAATATCCCAAACCAATTACAAAGTCCACAGTAAGCAAAATTGAGAAAAAAATTAGAGAAACGGGTCATGTAAAAGACCTCCCTAAAGATAGTAGAAAACAAATATCAGAAAACAAGAAACTAGATATTCTGCTAGCCTTTGAAAATAATCCCCATACCATTTTACGGCAAGTAGCGTTAGACAATGAGGTTGGTCATAAAATAGCTCTTAGAACAATAAAAAGGAGAAGTGGCTTCCCTATAAAGTAAATTTAGTGCAGGAAATTATGGAAGAAGATTTTGATAGACGAGTAGAATTTTGCGAAATTCTAATGAAACAAAAAAATAACAGTGACCCGATGTATTTAAAAAAGTCATTTTTTCTGATGAAGTTACATTTCTCCTAAACGGTCATGTGAATAGTCAGACTTTCCGGTATTAGGCTACAGAATATCCATACTGGATGCAGGAATACCATACTCAATAGAAAATGAATGTCTGGGCGGGAATAATTGATAATAGGATTATAGGACCATACTTTTTCGAAGAAACCTTAACAGGTCCTTGATATTTATAATTTCTGCAGAACTTCTTGCTCCCAGAATTAAACCAGTTGTTCCCATATAGAAATGATTTGTGGCTGCAGCAAGATGTGCGCCACCGGACTATGCTGTTTTGGTGAGAAACTACTTGGACAACGTCTTCCCAAATCGGTAAATAGGTCGAAGATGAGCAATTGAGTGGCCACCGAGATCACCTGATTTAACTCTTGCTTTAAATTTGGTTTACTTAATTATAATATTTATTGAAATATTAAAAATTTAATACATCATTTTTTTAACAACATACTAAAATTAATTAGACATATTTATATGGGTGAATATATATTTAAAAGACGTTTCAATTGACGTATTGCAAGACCCCCTTTTCTATTTAAAAAAATGATTGATGACGTTATCACGCTCACATGACGTCAAAAATAAAAAGTGATCTGATGAAGCGCCCATTTAAAAATAAAAATCCACTAAAATCGTCAATTTACGAAATAATGAATTTATTCCTTGTATTTGGACCATACTGTATATATTAATATAGTTTGAATAATTTATATGATTGAGTAAGTGTATAACAAATGTTTAATATCAGGTATACAAATAAGTAGACCAATTTCACTACTACTTTGATCTATTTAATGATAGATGTCGTTTGGCTATGGATTAAACAAAAATTATTAGTATATAAACTTTATATTAAATTGTTACTAAATAAAACATTTTTTACGTATCCATTCTAATAACTGAAATCATGATACACTTTCAGCGGTTTTGGAATATTATTAAAAAAATTATTACTTTCCGTTTCTGTTGAGTATAATATTAACATATACCACAGGCAATTTAAAATATTTCGATAGTAATACATGCACGTTTAATTTTATATGTAACTACTAAGTGTTTTGTACTCTGAAACTATCTTATATTCTGAAAAATTAGTATATTTTTCACTTTTATATCAAACTATTATTTGCTAAAGTTAAATTATATTTTAAGTTACATTTATTTTAAATTGCTTCTCTACTATGTATCAAAACAATATTTATGGAATTATTTTCTATTTACCTATTATAGGGAATCGTTTTTAATTATCTCTTTGAATAAAATCTGCACCATTTCTTATCTCTTGGACTATCGTATTCATCATTCATAAAATGAAGCAGTTCGTAAAATTGCATCATTAACATGGAAAGATTTTCCCATCCCCTCTTTTGTGCTCTAGTGTTACCACTTACGAGCAAGAATATTTTGTAAAGTAATGTGTTTCTATATAGTGTGCCTACTTAAGGTAGAGTTATATGAAAAACATTATTGAAAGAAAAAAGTGGTTAAAGTAAACAACTGGCTTTCATGAAAAATTTTGCTCTACTTAAACTGAAGACAGCATATACAGAATTGATTCTAGAGTAATCTTGTTTAAGTATATGATTTATTGAAATAATATTAATTAGAATATTGAAATATAAAATTTATCAGTAATAGACGAGCTTTGTCACAAAAATATACATTCTAATTTTTGACAACATCGAAATTTGATTGCAACTTCAAAGTAAATAAAAGTTAGACTAGAAATTTAATTGCTACAGTAAATAACCTAAAGAATCTTGTTAAAAAGCTTTCATAAAATAATTCTAATCCCTAATAACGTAAAAAGAAAAAACGAAATTACATATTTTTAATTTTTTGGTAATAGTTGAAAATTGGAATATCTACAATAAAATATGATCAACTTTTATCTGATTGATCCGACCTAAAATTTTCTGCAACCTATATAAATAGAAAATTCAGAGAACTCAAAAATTTACGGTTTCTAAAATTCCAATTCATTAACAGCCTTGAAGAGGTCAAAATTTAATTTTATTACATTGATAAACCTAACCATTTATATATATTTTTTTGTTTTCCCTATATTATTAAATTTGGATAATTTAGTCAGACAGTTATTGAATTAAATACATACACGCAATTTTTTATCTAAGTAATATCACTGAGCGTAATTTTGTGTTCTAACTCCACGTTTAATACATGTACATTATGTTACTTTCAAAGTACAAAACATTTTATTAAAAAAAACCTTTCCAATTATTACAGAAAACACACAAACAATTCTAACCCTACAGGTACAAATTGAACATGGAAAATCATAATTGCCAGCTGTCATCATAACAAAGAAATCAACAGTTAGCTTACCGCCTGTATCTTGAGCGTAGAGAGGGATGCAGGATCGGGCCCAGAGGATCAGCAGGAGCAGGAGCGCCCCCCGCAGAGGTGCTCTCTGCCGGCCCTGCTTCATGGTCACTCGACGCGCTCACATGATCTAAAGGCCTCCATTCGGCCGGTCATACTGCAAAGCACTGACTTTCAATCGCCTATGAGACGCCAGGCATCGGGACGCTCTCGACGTTCTCGACGACACCGCAGTCGTTGTGCGGTGCAGAGGCGCGATACTGCACTGCGCATTCTCATCCACGAATTTAGTTGACTATTTATTAAAAGGTAACTCAAAAACTGTTAATTAATAGTAGTTAAAAAGTCGCTTTTTATCCGTATATTTAAACACACTATTCAGTAAAAATGTTATGGACATAAAGAAAATTCCAAGAAAAGCTTCATCTACTATAATTGTACAGCGGATTTAAGGGTGTTATAAACAACGAAATATTTATGGTGTAACTACCGAGTCAAAAATTTAATGATGATAGCGGTAGTAGTTTCATTATATATTTAATAATAAGCATTAACATTTTTAATCCAATGTTTTGTTAGAAAACAATATAAATATGTATTATTAAATGAAGACCTAAAATTAATAAATTAATAAAATAAGGTATTTACAAACAAATTGTACGGATTATAATGCCATCTATATTGGCCAGGCCCTTAGGAATTTTAGAATAAAATACAGTGAATTCTTACGGTCTTATATAATAAAATAACCAGATAAGTCACATTACGCAAAAAACCTAATTGATGCTAAACACAAACCTACACTTAACAAAACAATTGAAACAATAGTGGTTGTTCTTCATATAAGTGACAAAAAAGAAAAACTTGATTTTTTGGAAGAATTTGAAATCAAGAAATATTTATAATGTTCTCAGTATACAGTACTAGGTAAATGAGCAATTAAATCTGGGAAGTTCAATTATTTTAGATTACCTTTTAGACTGAACGTAAACATTAACCGACATTTTTTTTAAGAAGAAAATTATTACTTAAACTTATAACAAGAAAACATACTGTATATATATTGTTTGATATATAGTAGTATAGTAATAGTAATAGTAAAATAATAGTACTTTATATACAAGGTAGGTTTGAAGTCATGTATAATGAAATAAATAATTTTTCTTAACAAAGGAAAATTATATTTTACATTAACAATTAAAGTATTGTTAGAAATTTTAACTTACGTTAAACAATATTAAAATTATAGCCATATGTTATAAATGTTATAGACATGTAACAAAAGGTAAAAGAAATACACATATAAATTAGAAATACATTGAAATAAATTTTGACAAAATTCATTTAATTTAGTTTGTTTAAATAATTGTCAACGCTGTAGAAGTAAAAGAAAGTCTTTTAAAAATAAAAAAAAAATTTCTAATATAATTGTTAGCAAAGTGATTTTGAAGTGAGTTATAAAGAGAAACATCTAATGTATTGTTTTTATTTGGCTATTTTCGATTAAGATATTTTGACAAAATCTAGTATTATAGATTTAATCAAATTATGTTAATTAATGTGTATTTTCAACAAAGTTTCAAAAATATATATTGAAGGTAAAGGTAGTATTCCTAATTTTTTAAATATTAACTGGCACGGTGCAGCAATAAGACATTATCTTAAGTCTTACTGCAGCTTTTTGTAACACAAATATTTTATTTGCATTCATGGAATTTCCCTATAGCCTAATTTCATACTATTTATAACTACGAAATAAAGAAAAATTAAGTGTTCTGAGTAGATAAGATGGTAAACAAAATTTTAATTGACGAATAACATATATTTGCAATGCTAGTTTTGCGCAGAGATGATCGATATATGGTGTCCAGTTTAAATAAGCATCTAGATATATACCTAATAATTTTACTGGTAGCGATTTTCTGCACAATTTGTCTCAACTAAATACTATACGTTTTGTTTTTCTATTATTTTGTTTTAATTTGTTTGCTGAGAACCAAAATTACTGAGTTGATCATTGCTATCTGTTACATTAGCATCAGTTAAGTAATTTGTGTCATCGGCAAATAAAACACAAAATGTACTTATAGCATTAGAAAGATGATTTACAAATATAATAAAGAAAATCGGCCCTAGAATTGATCCTGGTGGTACACCATTGATAATAGAAAGAAGAGGTGACTTTTGTGTTCCTTTTATAACATACTACTTCATTCGATTTGTGAAGTAAGATTGAAACAATTGAAGTTCATTTCCCCGAATGCCATAAAACTCTAGTTTTTTTCACAATCACAATCAGAAGTTTTCGTTAAATCGCACATAGTAGCAATTGTACTTACTACGTTATTTAGTTTCTTAACTATTTTGTCTAGTAGACATGACAAAGCACGAATTTTAGATTTGTTTTTACTGAATCCAAATTGAAATTTTGATAAAAGTGGTTTTGTCTCAAAATAAGAGATCAATTTATCCTTAATAATTATTTGAGATATTTTATTTATTATAGGTAAAATGGCTAGTGGCCTGTAATTATCTACGGTATCCATATTTACCTTTTTATCTAAAGGAATAATTTCATCTTTATTTTTTGACTCTTCTAAAAACTCCCTAGTTCGCATGGTTTCGAAGGAAACATGTTTTCTCAAACAATAATTACAGATATTCTTATACAGAGAAAACACATCCAATTGAAAAAGGCTGCTGGCAAAAAATCATTAGGATGAGTGACTTTTTCATGAATTACAAATGACCCTCTTTCCTATGGTAAGTGACACGAAGTACCTAAAATTGCAGTCGTTTACGTCTATTGACTAATTCTATATTTAGATCACCCCAAGTGAAAAATTCACTAGCCCTTGTGAAACTGTTCCCTACCAATAAAATCGCTCATCATGAATTAGTTATATCATTAATTTTTGAAAAGGTCACTAACCATTAGTGACTTAGTCACTAAGAAAAGTTACCATAGCGTTACATCGATAATGATCGTAAGCGCCAAAAATATGTTTATTTGATGGCAAGATGGCGAGGTGGCATGTCTTGTGTACCTTATTTTGAGATTTTTAGTTTTTTTAATATTATAAGGCTGAACCTGTCAAGTGATAAATAATAACATTTTATGTTATACTTCGTTTTTTTTAGTTTTTATCATAAATCCCTTTTATTTTTTATGACAGTTCATTTAGAAACATTTTTTTAAATAAATTGTTGTAAAACATTACATTTAATTTTAGGTTTTTATCTGTAACAATTAAGCCCTTGTGATAAAAATAATTTTTTGTACCTTGTTTTGTGAGTTTTAGTTTTTTTAATGTTATAAGGCTAAGTTAGTCAATTAAGAAATGATGACATTTTATGTTATACTTCATTTTTTTAGTTTTTAATCATAATTCCCATTTATTTAGTATTGTGTATTGTGAAACATTTCGTGTTTAGTTTATTTATTTACATCCCCTTTTGCATCACCTCCTCATTATATGGTAAAAATATAAGCAAATATAGGTACCTGGATTACCTCCAGTAGGTATCTAGAGTACCTATAATTGTTTCGTGGGGTACCTGTAATAAGGAAATAGATCGATCACTCACTATAAGGGAATTTTAAACCCATGGTTGGTGTTTAATTCATTTGTCATCTGTGACTCGATGCATATAATTCCAGTAACCATTTTTCCCTTATGGCAAGTGACTTGGTCCCCTGTCCACTATTTAAGTGATTTTTTTTTGCTGTGGCTATTTTTTTTCTCTGTGTAGTACAAGTTTAATAACAAATTTCATATTAACAGTGATATTCCTAAAGTGGTGTCGGGAATAGTAACAAATTCGACGCAGAACACGGAGGCCAATAACCTTAAAGGTTGATGCCATCACACAAGAAAAAAAATAATTTAAAATACTGTAAACGTACTTCGAAATAACGTCGATGTTTTAAGCAGGAGCATTTAAATTTTTTACGTCGAATTGACCTCTGCATTAGTGAAGGTGGAGATCATATTGAACACTTGTTTTAAAAAATGTTATATCGTTGTGTCCACCACCAACCAAATTTTGTATAACAACTTTATTAAGTTTGTTATAAGAATATTGGTTATCAGTGTTTGATAAAAAAATGTTTTCCTTCGAAACTTTGTCAAAAATTGAAAACCATGAGTAAGCTTTTTTGTTAAAAAAGTCTTAGGATCGTACTATTACATCTAAGACCATTTATAGAAAAACCAGGGGCCTAAGAAAATTTTGAAAAATATATTAGGAGCTGAGGTTAGTTTTAACTCTTCTACAATTTAATTTGGGTTTCTTTGGTTACTGAAAGTAGGATAATCCTCTAAAATCCACTTCTATCAAAGTCCCTTAAATTTGTTTCACGCATTTCTGAACAGCGTAAAAAATGTGATTTTTTAAGTAAACTTGGAACTCCCCTCATGAACAAACGGTACATTTTGGTATATATATAAATTGGGTTCAATCGACTTAGTTTGATGTCTATACAATACCTGATAATTCTATGCCATAGTGATAATTTTTTTAATTTTTTGCGTAACCTTCCTAAGTAAGTTTACCTAAGGATTGGGAAACTACACCACATTCACATCCACAAAGTGAACAAACTCGCAATCGCAGAAAAAATCTCTTCCGGAACTTAAAGGATTTTCACGGTGTAAGGAAATCGTAAGTTTGTTAATCCTTTGGAGACTTATTAGATTGGGGTTAGATCTTTTGGCTTTGGCCTGTTCTACTTTTCTATAAATGAAGAACATTTTGAAGGTAAGCGTTCCTAAATATTATTTAACATCGATTTAAATTATAAAAATTTGATATTTTTAGTTATGACTTCAGTCGTTAGTTATTTAACTGCATCTAAGAATGGCTCAATCAATAATAATAAAACAACACTTTACAATAGGTGTTGACCACAAACAATGTTGTAAACTAACCCTAGTAATTTTTTACTTTAACTTTAATTAGACAATATTTTCAAAAACTCAAACACATATAACTATTAGCGTGTTCATCATAAGAACTTTTTATTAAAGCTATCAAACAGTTTTGAAGGGATGTAGGTACTAATTGCAAATGGTAATTTTTAAGTGTTCATCCTAAATGTGGTTAAGCACGGCAGATTTTCTTTTCATATTAATTACTTTTTTATTACTTCTGAGGAATAATGAAATAATTTAAATTAAAATATAAATGTGCTAAATTGGAGTTTATTGATCACTTGTAATTTATTGTCGTGTGTATTTCATAATATTTTTTATTACATTTTATAAATTATTTTTTAAATTTAATAAATGAAAAATTCAATTTTGTTTGTTTTGCCAGCAAAAAGGAACTGCCAAGTTATTCATTTTCCTGTCCTAATAGATAAATAAGTATTAAAAATAATATAATTATTAGCTCAAAAATTTAGATAATTAAGGGAGTAATACATTTTTGTACAACTAACATAACGAAAATGGGCTTTCCAATTATACAGGGATACCTACCTACTGTTATTATAGACCTATTTGATAAATATAGGTTTGATATAATTATTTTGTAAATTTTGAAAAATGTTTTGTTTCGAACTTATTAAAAAATAATAAGAATTTACCTTTCATCCTCTAAAATCAACATTGAGTTTTCTTTCTTTTCTGAAGGATTGTCACTTATTCTACTAATGCCACAACATGCGCCATCTGTACGCGGTATAAAGAACTGAAGATGAATTTCGAACAAGAATCTGTAATATTTAGAATTTTCTCTGTAAAATGAATGTCACACAATAAATAAATTTTTGCAAATAAATTTCCGTTTATTTAAAAATTAAGTAAACGAATTCAAATTTAAAATTTTGCCGGTATAGAGATTAAGTTACAGAATGGTAATGAATTCCTCTACATGGGCCGCGAAACTTTTGGACATCTATTTTAATTTAATAATGGAAACATTTTGAGTTTTAAATAGTGAGCTGCTGTTAGTTCTTAAATACTACTTCTCTTTTGTGCTTTTTCATATAAACATTACAAAACCTGATCACAATTTAAAAATGTATGAGCGTTGATAATGCTTGTAATGTATATACACAATTAATACATATAAACTAATCTAACCTAACTTTACCGTTAAACATTTCGGATCTATTTATAGTAAGGAAACTTATTATTTCAGAAGAGTCGAAAAAAATTTGATTGAGAACGTGGTCAAAGTGAAGGAGATACAGCAAATTAGTACAAATTCAGCGTAAACATAAAAAACCCTACACGTATCCATGGGAGTGATAGAGAACGCGTTATGAAAGAGAGAGAACCTATTACTAACATCTTGAAGTAGGGATACATCGAGGTGGGAACATCGTTCCAGACAAATTCGATAGTAACGTATCGGCAGTGGCGGTCGTATTTTTAGTTCGGTCAAGAGAGGTCAGATTATTGCGCGCTCTCTTGGTTCTTTGGTCATATATTATGATTCGTGTTCTTCTATTTATTAAAGTTTAGGTCTATTACACATTTTAAATTCTCGTTAAATTTGTATATTAAAATATACCTAAATACAGTGTGCTCAAGAAAGAATGATATATTTTAAATGTAAATTCACAACTTATAGAGATTTTCCGAAGATACTTGGAGCCTTGAAGTCCTCTCCTTTTGGTAAAGAGCATCTTTTCTTTCTGGGATTGACAGATAGATGCGTCTCCTCGCACCATCTTTCAATGATCTTGCACGCCACTTGCATGCACCGACAAACTGCGTTCAGGAACTTGGCAATTACTAAAACCAGCCGGTCATCTGCGTATAGAAATCTTGTTGCGTAAACCGTTCTAACAGCCAATCCATTATGAGATTCCATAGGTGCGGTGAGAGACAATTCTATCTCTCTGGAGCAGACATCCAGAGAAGCGGTTACCTTCCTCCGTGCTAGACGTGTCGCCACCCAGGAGACTACCGCCCTGGGTGTCCCCCTGGATGTTAGTGCTGTAGTTATGAGGTTCAGCCTAGCTTTGTCGAACGCCCGTTCCACGTCAAAGAAGACTGTAAGGGCTACTTTTTTATCCTTTACGGCTTTTTCTACCCTTCGCACAATGGCGTGGAACGCCGTTTCTGTCGACTTGACTTTCCTATAAGCATGTTGGCCTTGATGGAAGGTATGAAGTTGCAATTTACCTTCCATGAGATACTTGTCCACCATTTTCGTCATTGTTTTTAAGAGGTAAGATGTTAAACTTATCGCCCTGAATGATTTGACCGAGGTATAATCTTTCTTCCCTCCTTGGGGATCAAGTCAACCTGGGCCTTCCTCCATTTTCCCATCTTAATGCTAAGCTGGCCTGGAAAATTATTTTCAAAGCTGGGAGAAGAAAAACCTTTCTGTAGAAGAGCCGGAAAAATATGGTCCGGCTCTGCTGCCTTGTAGGGACTGAACTCATTCAGGGTCCAGCGTATAGAGTTCTCAGTAACCACCATTTCAGCCAAACGTCAGTCTGAGTCGACCAGCGGTCGCAAAACCGGCCGCAGAGCCCCCACACCCGGGAAGTGAATCTCCAGGAGGCGCCCCAATGTCTCCTCTTTGGATAATGTCCCTGTCCCATCTTCTCTTCTGGGGCTGCCTATTACCTAAGGCTAACAACTTAGAAGAACTAAAAAACAATATTATTGAAAATGTTCCATCAGATATGTTATAAAAATCGTTTGAAAATTTAAAATTAGGCTTGAGTTTGTTCATTAAAGAAGATATACAGCATTTATTGTAACTCTTACAGTCTTCATTATTAATAATTTAATTGTTATTTATATTATTTTTTTGTTATATCTTGTGACTGAATACGTTCTTTCTCAGGTTTATAAATTTTATTTAATGTCAATTTTAAATAAGGAAAACTGCATGTTACTTGAAAACTCGAGTTTAATTGTTGTTAAGGAGACAAAAAATATCAAACACATTTGAAAAGAAGATGAAACCTTTTTTTTGAATGCCGTCAAAATATGCAGTGTGTTCTATTTAACATAATTAATTTAATTTAATTTCACCAACATTAGTAAAACACTATATATCGTGTCATAAAATGTGAACAAACTTAAAAAACTTTTGCGTAAACGAAATAAATTAGTGAAAACCCCATCTACCTTCTTCAATGTATCCATTGCTTCCCCTATCTTCCAAAGGCATTTACAAGGTTCCTGGTTCATGTGGACAAGTCTACATTGGTGAAACACGACGATCAATACAAACACGTATTAAAGAACATCGTAGATACATGAAATCTGGCCTCCTAATATATTCCGCAATCGCGAATATCAAACAGGTCACCAGCTTCTTTTCGACAATACGGTAGCTCTAGCTAAAATCCCATACTTCTACCATGGGAAGGTTTGGGAAGCAATAGATATACAAAAACACTCTAATAATATAAACAGAGAAGATAGATACAACATCTCCCCTATTTGGACCACAGTCATTCCACTGGCTACTTCATGCCAAATCTCCACTCCTGGCACTTCACGGACCAGTGAAGACTTTTCCTATAAATTTAGGCCCTAGCCATTTCCAATTCAGATGTGTTTTGCCTCTGGTTATGTTCAGTAGTTGAGTTACGGTGTACGTCTCCCCCTTTCCTAGGTGTGTTTCGCCTCTGGCTACGTTAAGTAGTTGAGTCACCGTGCACACCTCCCTTCCTGAAGAAACAGCTTATAAGAGACGACGAAACGTTGAGAAATATCTCATAAAATGTCGCGATCCTTCGGAAACAGTAATCCTCAAAACCCCAACTCTTAAAAGCAATTACTAAACTGTGCATTTACATTTATAATCGATCCCTCTTATTTGGTCAACTAATTACCGTATTATTATGGAAAGGTGATTCATGTTTATTGTTCTGGCCAAAATGTATACCATTGAATATTTAATTGTCTTTAATTTGAAAAATAAGTATTTAGGTAAATTAAAAAAAGGTTTGTTTAGAATTTATACTTGCTTAAAATTCCATTGAAAAAATCACTGTTGACGTAGGTTATAAAAATAAAGGAAAATGAATGGATTTTATTTTATATTGATTCCTTGAAGTATAATTTCTAATTGTATTTTCATTTAATAATTACTAATATAATAAATGGTCAATGCGGTGTAGAAGCTGAGTTGACAACTTTTCTACAGTAGTTAGTTATTTATTTCGTCTATCGTATCACAGATGGCATACATATCGGCATTCCACAGAAATACCACGTGAAAAACAATTTCTAAACAAATGACCAGAAAACATGTTTTTTATTGATGTTGAGGTATTTACAGTGGTAAAACTAAAATAAAAAAATAAGCAACCTGGCATTAAAAAGAAAAGTAAATAAACTTAAAGAAATAGATAAATGTTTTTTTGACAGTATATCAGTAATAAGTTTAGGTACCTATAGGATTTTTAATACAAATCCCGTTGCACGTCATATATCAATTATGAGATCACGACCCTGCAGTGTTGTCGGCTTGTCTAAATTGTCGAGGAATGTAGGAAGTTTCAAAAATGTAAGGTTAGGTTATGTTGTTTAGCTTTATTATTATGAAAAATTAATTTATTGAAGCGTATATGAAAAATATATGATCCTCACACTCAAGACACTTCATCCTGCCAGTTTTAAAGTACATTTGAAAAATGTTTTTCTCAGTTGATTCATTAGCAATCTACAACTGTGATATTCTTCTTCTTCTTGCTGTATTATCTACTTTTAATATTCAATAATCTGTTATAAAAATCGTTATATTATGTTGTTTATTTGTACTATATTTTTATTAAATAAATAAAATAGAGACATATAAAAAAGATAGCAAACTATTTATTGTTATTAAAATAAGACAATGTTTTGTTTAAAAAAATATATTTTTTTCTTATAAGAAACAATTCAACTACAATATTCGAATTCCTACAAAAGGCAAATCCTTTCTCCTAATTCAAATCTGAATCACTTGAATCACTGTCATCGCTGTTAGGATTAATAATAATGGGATTAATTTCTAGTCTATCAAAAACTCTCTCTCTTTCATACCATTTTTGTATTTCTTTTTCTGTATGTTTAATAGAATTTTTCCATACTTCAGGAGTAATTGTTCTAAGAGCTTCAGACCACATATTTAAAGAATCTTGTTCTTTATTACCAATATGTTTATTATAATATTGCTCAGAAAGGCCCCAAATAAGTTCGATGGGGTTGAAAACACAATGATAGGGAGGAAGACGTAACACTTTATGTCCATATTGTTCTGCTAAATTGTCCACCAGATATACTTTTGGTGGCTTGTATCTGAAAAAGAATATATTTTACTTGCGGTTTTTTATAATATGTATTAATGAATATACAAACTCTTTACAACGACTATTTAGTTTTTTTGGCATTTTGTAGAAATAAACGTCAATAATCAGCTTATTCACACTATGTTTGTTTTGAAAAAAACAGTTTTTTTTATAAGTTAACTATCTAGCAAAGCAAAAAAATAAAGACAATATTATAAAATTACCGAAAACGTGGTGAAAACACACAACTGGTTGACGGCCGGACGTCAGAAATCGTTGAAATATTTCAATCTAAATACTCGACAATAGTTATCATTTTAATGTAAAAATTTGCATGAGTGCGCAATGTCCTGATTCCACATCTGTTAACATATTTTTTCATTTGTACACTACTACGTTGTCATAAAATTTACGAAGGGTATTAAAATGAACTGAATGAATGAATGAAATGAAAATATTATGATTTTCGTTGTGGTTTAACACGAAAGCAATGTATGGAACGTACAATTCTTGTATTTAAATTTAGTCACGTTACCTAATACAAGTTTTGCTGAAAATTTGATGATATGGAAGAAGAGTGTCATGTTACATACGATAAGATTTAGGCCTCTTTACATATCTTTCGGACTCTGATACATTTTATTTTTCGTACGAATTTAAGAAAAGAAACTTGGATACCGCCTAATCTGTCCATAACTCAAAAATAAGAACATGCTAACTGGTATAAAGCATTACTGAAAAAATTCAAGTAGGGCACTTCTAAACCTATCTATGGTATTATTACGGTATCGAAACATACCAACCAAAAACAAAGCAATAATCGATAGTTTGAGTAGTTGTACGTTTACAAAAAAAGTGTAGTCAAGAATCAATTCGAATATAATGATTGCTTATTTTATAGGAAAAACTAGTCACTGCTTTAAAACATCGTCGAACAGTAAATTCGGAGTTTATACAACAGTTTCCTTGTCTAAAGTTGCAAAGAACAAATCTTAAACGTAAACTATTTTGCATCATGATAGTGCAATATCCCATAACGCACATCCAACAGTCGATTATTTGAAATATACAAATGTTGAATTAATAAATCACCCATCTTTTAGTACTAATTTGGCATCAAGCGACTGTTTTTCGTTTCCTTCAATTAAAAATTAAATGCGTGATCAACGTTTTTCCTGCCTTAAGCCGTGGATGTATTCAAGAAATACTAAATTCTGATTTTAATAAAATAATTAGTTTGAATACAAAACAAAGTGCGTAGAATGTAATGATGAATACTTCGACAATCAATAAATAATCTTGTTGCTTATAAACTTTTTATAGTTGTTATCGAATTTCTACCACTGAGCCTCATGTGTTATTTTTTGGTCAAAATACTAAAATTTTGCTGAAAAACTAATATGCATATAACGCCTTAATTAATCATTCATTTTAGATTTTTATACAAGCGAATCAAAAATATATGTGACTATCTTTTAATATATGAGAATAATATCGTAAAAATATTGATATTAAGCTTTTATACGCTTTTCAAAAATATCGGGCGAAAAGTCTTGTAAAATTCTCGTTCCTACCTAATTCAGGTAATGAAATGATCGACTCTAATTAAAATGTTCAGTTTAGGTACATTAAAAGAAAATATGTATGTAAAACCTCATCATAATTGAGACCTATAGTTTAATCAGGTTACTAATTGTATTTAGTTCTGATTCAAGTCGGATAATTCGGGTCGAGCACTTTTAATTACCTTCATTTCTAATCCAGTTTACTTGAGACAGATATCGAATTACTCATGCACAGACTGGAAACCACAATAGTGTCGGCGGTATCCAGAACTTGAACTAGTTTAAATACGAATGATATATTCAGTAAAAATAAATAAAGAGACATTTACGATAATATCAGTATCCACTACTAAACGAACAAATAAATCTGAAGTTGCTGTTTTTAGATTACCTTCTGGAATTAATATATAATATTAACCAAATGTTTTAGAAAATTAAAAATATTATTGATTTGGATATTTATAATACAAAATTAGGTGCATAGTTTATCGTATTCGTTTAAATGAGTAAATTTGTCTAAAAATCACGGGAATATTTTTGCAGCTACTTCTATTTATATAAATCATATATTCTCGCCTGGTATAGTGCGTATAAGACTATGAAAAATATTTTTTACATAATTGTGTCTATAGTATCAAAAACAAGAAAAGTTTTCAGAGGTTTTTATTAATTTATCGGTCATAATAGTTAATGACAACTCACAATTTTGTCGACCTTTAACCTAATGAAGTCCCTGTAGTTGCATTTCGTTTACATGTAGATCTTTTATACTAATAGACAAACGCACAATATGGGTCATTCACAATAAGCTTTTATTACTGACCTTCATATGAATACCTCTAAACAAAAATCCAATATTGCTAATTTTTCGGTATCTACTTGGATGATAAAAATAAAACATACGTTTTCTGGTGCACTTTTATGGACATTTTTCCAAGAGTGTTCGATACGTACACGAACCAATTTAATCTTGTTAAATGTAACCTAAGACTTATTTTAGTTCCACTAAGGATTCATCACCTAGTTCCAAGCTTTGTTTTTTAGTTTTAGTGGAGGTGTCTGATGCGGAGTTTAGAGTTTAAGTGTATTTTATTTATTTGATTCCTACTATTGAATATGGTAAGTTAAATAACATTGAAATAAGTTTAATAAGTATTACATAATTAACTGCAGAGAAATGTATAAAAAAACTTTTCTTAATAAATTACAACTAGAGTAAATTGTATAAAAGTTAGACGATTAGAACCATCTGAACCGTATTTAATCACTTGTTTACATCTTTGTTAAGTATTTGTAGATAATCATTATTATTTAATTTAATTGGAAATCTAGTAAATACAGGTTTCATTAATATTCAGTATAGAATAGTAAAATGAAATACATTCAATATTTCTACTTGTCACTGATACGCCGAGATACTTCAATCGATTTTAATTGTGGTGGATATTTACACCCCATTGGTTGCACTAATGGCTCACGTGACTTCTGTGGGTGATATTTTTTTTAAATGAGGTGGTATGCCAAGTGGCACGTAATTGAAAGGCTATTTAACGGTGACAGCATTTTGTTAGATTTTTGTGTCCCCTTTCCAATTAATGGGAATCATTTTTTTCGAAAACATAATGTTTTAAAATACAAATAAATTACAATTATATGTCGTGGCAATGCTCCAATCTTAAATAAGTAGTGTTTGATATTGCTACGTAACGGGTTATTTTCTCAATAATTATTTGAACAAATCTAAATATTATTTTTGGAGGATTTAACTCAATACGTAACTTGGTTATTGGAATTTTAAAGAAGCTGAGGAAAAACAATTACAATTTATCTATAAATACAAATCTTACAATAAATTAGGGCAACTTTTATTCCTTTAAATAACATATATTTAATCGCGGGGATGGGCACTATCACGTCTCGATCTTTCGAGCTCCCAAATTTGACTCCCCAATCTTTTTTTATTAGCAAACTAAGAAAATCCCAATACTTAATCATTTTTATGATTCTAATATAAAAAAATATTTATTATCAGGCCGCGACATTGAACACAACTTCCGTTCACGTAATATTAAACAATAAATGTTACAATTTAGAAACTGTTAAATAAAAAATAAGTTGTATGTATAGGGAGGGTGATATTTAACTAAATCCTCGTACATACTGTGGTAACGTATGTGCCCTGATAGATCTAATAGTGTTGGTAATGCCTAACTTCAATTCATTCAAATCTTATGGTTTAGATTTGTAACTACTTTTATTTAAGGTTCGAGTATTACCAGGATATGTAAAGGGAACATTTCGAGCACCTCATACGTTAACTGTAGTGGTAATTTATTTGTACTTACTGAAGTTGATATTTTCGAAATTATTTGTTTCCTCGTTAATTTCGAATTGGCATTCAAAAACTAATGACAGCTCTGAATTCCTTCTTGAAAGCTCTTTCCAGTGATGGCATAAGGTCAAATTTAAAAAAAAATGTCGATGACATCACCGAGAGAATCAGGTGTGTTATTTTAGTTTAACAAGAGGGCGCAAATATTCGCTATAACTTATTCATTGATTAATTTCATTCCTTCATCTTCATTATTAAAATCCAAATTCCATGCATACAATTTTGTTAATTCGCAATTAATAATACAATCATATTTAGTTAATATGTCAGAACCAAATAAATACAGTATCATTCATTATACCAGACACAACTATGAGTAGCTTCCCGTTTAAGTTTTTATTACTTACTTTTATCTCAAGGGTAACCATTTTATTTGTATCCTACAACTTTTTATTGTTTGTATCAATAATATTAATTTTTGGTATTGTAATTATTTTATTCTTAGTTACATAAGTAATTTTAAATGAAAGTCGATCAACAACCTCAAAAATGGGCAGAAAACATTGATGCTGAAAGAGAAGGCTACCATCTTCAGATTGGAAAATTTTTTATGACAACTGTGGTTTATCCACATGAAAAAGTGAATAGATTCTCAGGAATATTTTGAAACGTAATAAAGCCACTTTTTTAATTTTAAATATTTTTGTTAATGTTTATACCAAAACTAAAGTAGCAGCCCTCGTATTCCACTTGTTTTTCTTCGGCTTATGTCTTTCACATACAGTGCTGGCAATGTCTACAATCTTGGATGCAGTTTTGCTTGTATCAAAGAGAGAAATAATGGAATACCCCAAGCTAGAAAGAATTTACCGAGAGTACCTTGTTGTATAGTTGCCCAGATCATAATGCTAAAGCACTGTTGGGAAATTTTTGGCTGCGATCATTTCTGGTCCTAGGTATGTTCATCCCGATCTCCCGACTTAGCACCAAAGGACTCTTTTCTATGGGATTATTTAAAAGAGACCATTTACGGATATTCAAATGTAAGGCCTACTACATTGGATGAGATGCGGGTGAAAGTTGTTAAAATTTCCAACACAATTTCACCTGTCCAAAGGAATTTTACAATAGTCCGGGTTACCAAGAAGCCCAACAAGGTGGTCTATTTGAGCACCTTATTTGATTATTTTTTAGAATTGTTGTTTATTTTTTGGAATTTAATTTTTAATTTTAAGAATTTTAATTATCTATTTCACTGAATGTTAATTTTTATTTTACACCAAAGGAGATTAAATTTACAATATTTTTGATCATTGTTGCATTTCTAATCTGTAAGAAAAATTCCTTTCAGATTATTAAAAATGTAATTTTAATTTATTCATTTAACAGCACGAATTAAAAGAATTCATATTAGGACTCCATATGACTATACTATACTAAAACCATTAATGAAAAATATTGGAATATTTAAAATCACAAATTAGCGAAATGAATCCGCGTGCACTCTTATGTTTTAATTTCTTCCATGTTAAGGATATTCTCCGATAAATGATAAAATCCATATTATATCGTTTTTTTCGAGCAAAGGCGACCGCCATTTATTATTATTCACTTTAATACACACGGACTGATAATGCAAGATTGGATATTGCCAACGCTATATACAAGATTGGCCAGATTATAATAAAAAATAATAGAAACTTTTAAGGAATAAAAGAATACGAATAATAATATACAGATTTAGCGTAAATATATAATGACCTATATGAATTTATGCTAGTGATAAAGAACGCGTTATGAAAGAGAGTGAAAATAATTTTTAAATAGATATTACAGGAAGGTTTGTAGTAATTCCGTATTGCAATGAGTAGATTTCGAAACATAGAAAAAGGTTTTTCAAAAATTTTAGATTACGTCAAGAATATATCAAAGTTAAAATTGAATATATAGAATTAGATCACATGAGTGAGGTTATAAAAAACAGAGGGAGAAACAGTGAAGGTTATTTTATCCCTCATCACGCAGTAATAAAGGATATGAACATTACTACGCATTGTAGGGTTATTTTTGATGCAAAGATAGAAAATATTTTGGGGATCGGATCCCAGTGAGAAGTTGAAATGCTACCAGTTGAATACAGTAACTTATGATACGGACTCTGCGCCATATCTAGCAACTAAATCTTTATTGCAACTAGCCAAGGAAAATGCAAAAAATTGCCCTATTGGCAGTAACATTATCAAACAGGATTTTTATGTTGATGATGATCTCACAGACGCAAATATACAAGTTGAAGTCTTACAAATTCAAAAAGATCTTTCTACAAGGTTATATAAATATTGTTTTCATCTACGAAAATGGCTTTGTAATGAATTCAATATCCTGAATCAATTTAAATTGATCGAAGTAGAAGTTAATATTTTACCAATAGGAAATAACGAACCTAATAAGACTTTAGTTGTATATTGGAATGCAAATGCAGATGTTTTGCAGTATTCCGTATATTTAAAAACAGATAATAAGAAATTAACAAATCGAACATTATTATCGATCATTTAACAAATTTATGACCCACTAGGTCTAATAAGCTCAATTATAATATTAGGCAAGTTGTTACTGCAAGAGTTATGGAAATTAAAGACACCATGGGACGAAGAAATTCCAGAAAAAATGCAAATATCGTGGCTTAAATTTCAAAGTGAATTATATTTTATTAATAAACTTACCATACATAGGACTTGTATCATTTCTGATTATACATTAATTGAATTACATGCATTCGCTGACGCAAGCGAACAGACATATGGCGGAGCCATATATTTAAGATGTTTTATTACAACTTAAGGTTATTTTTCAAATTTGCTATATACGAAATCCAGCGTGGTGCCCCTCAAGAAAATTAGTTTGCCAAGATTAGAACATTGTCTAGCAGTATTGGTATCAAATCTCGCAGATTGAGTACGTAAGACTATATAAGTGAAATTTAATTCTCATTTCTAATGGACAAACTCGATTACTCTAACTTGGATAAAGGCAGAGTTTGGAAAACAGTTGTAGCGAACCGCGTAAGAGAATTTGAATCTCTTACGAATGTTAATGAATGGCATCGAGTAGGTACTAAAAATAACCCAACAGACTTGTTATCGCTTGGTGTTAGTCCGCAAAATTTAGCTGATGGTATGGACCATCATTTTTATATTTTGATGATATTCAATCGGTCTTAATATATAAAATTGAAAAAAAATTGACCTTCCTGAAAAAAGAAACATATCTTATCTGTATTTTTAAATGTAAGCAGTTTTGATAGTAGACTATTGTTAATAAATCATTGTTCAAGTTATATAAAACTTCTTCGTATTACTGCGTATATTTTAGAGATTTAAAAATAATATATCTAAACATACAAAACATAACGGAATTGTTGGTAATTTAAGTTCAGAAGAACTTGAAAATGCATTATTATTAGCAAGGGTAATTTAAGTTGAATGTTTTCCACGAGAATGCAATTCTCTTTTACAAAATCAAAATATTCATAAAAAAAGTAAAATTTTATCCTTGACGCTATTTCTTCATAAAATTTGATTCAAGTTGGCGGTAGATTGGCAAACTCCAATCTCTCATTTCATAAGAAATACCCTATTATTTTACCCAAATCCCATCATTTTCTATTTAATGGGGAATCTACCTAGTGCAAGGGTGAATCAATTATTGCCTTTCTTTAATGTAGGTGTTGACTATGGTGGTCCATTTTCAATAAAGGATCGACAGGGACGAGGCGCAAAGATATCAAAGTGTTTTATTTGTTTATTGATCTGTATGATCTAGAGTTGGTTACTGGATTAACAACAGATGCCTTTTTATCGGCATTTAAACGATTTATTGCTCGAAGAGGTAAACTTCACAATGTATATTCAGACAACGGAACGAATATTATTTCTAATCGGTTAATCAACGACAAAATTAACTGGCATTTCATTCCTGCGCGATTGCCGAGCTTTGGAGAAATCTGGGAAACAAGCATAAAAAATGTCAAACGTCTTCTAAAAAAAAACTATTGGAGAATCAATATTTACCTTTGAGAATTTTAATACAGTATTAATTCAAATAGAAAGTATTCTAAATGCTCGACCTTTATGTCCACTAACAAGCGATCCTGATAATCTTACACATCTTACTCCATCCCATCTTTTAATCGGACGATCCTTAATTGCCCTTCCTGAAGTTGATGTCATGAAGATCTCTTCCAATCGATTAAATCAATATCAACAGATTCAATGTGTTGTCCAATCCTTTTGAAAAATTGGTTGGCATAAGGAATATTTGTCACAACTTCGAAGTCAAGTTAGAACATTAGTTCTTTTAAAGGATGAGAATCTACCCCCTTTGTGTTGGGCTTTAGGACGAGTTTCTGTCATATTTCCTGGTTCCGATGGAATGACTATAATCTTCGATCGCAGGCAAGAATAAATCGATCCTGAGACTGCGGGCGGTACATACTTATTTTTTTATTCATTTTCATATACATTATGTTTTGTTGAGTTTTATAAATAAATATACTAAGTTTTGGAATTGATGTTATGGATAAATGTTCCTTCTAGATACAGTAAAGTTCCTGGGTATTTTTAATTTATATATTATTTTACCCTGATTGGATATAGACTAGTATTCAAAGATTTAATTGGGAGAAGATTTAAATCATGAACACATTTTTGTTAAATTATTTACTTTTGTCCAGTTGATCAATATTTTTATTTACTGTCGAACTAATTTAAATGTTTTAATTTTTTAGGATCTATTACAAATCATGAAATTGGGGTACGCAATAGTTATAGGAAGCATAATTATTATGATATGGATTTCACTAACAGAAGCCAGAGAATCAGAATTAGTTACTTATCCGCCATGCTTCTTTAATCCTCTGTGTAGCTGTTCAAAATCAGTACCTGATTTGGGAATTGTAAAGTGCCAGGATATCCGTTTATTGCGAATTCCAGAAACAGTCAATACATCTAAGGTGTTTATGCTACATTTAGAAAATAATGAAATGAGAAACTTGGAACCGTATTTTCTTCAGAGCACCGGTGAGTCATTAAAAAACGAATATACAAGATGGTACCAAAATCATACCGGGTGTTTTAAATTAAAACATATACATGTTAACTATAGGTTTGAAACATTCGGACATTTTAGATGCACCCATTGTTTGTGGTGTCCCAGATCTCACATCCGAAATCAGAATAGTTTTAATATTGAAAATTTCAAATTTCCCGGAAAATATCTACATCACAGGAAAAAACAAATTTGATAATAATAACTTTAAATACGGGTTACCATAATTTGATCACGTACTTCCACCTCAATAACATCCAATTTTTTTTGCAAATTTAATAATATATTTAGAAAACGGAAAAATTATTTTTATATTAAGATTTTAATATTTGTGGATGTCGTTTTAACTGGTTTGTTTTTTGTTAAATATTAATTTTCTAAAAAAATCTCAACATCTGAATTTGTGCATCGCAATTGATACATCTGATAGTAAATTAAAAAATAACGTTAAGTAATAAATTTCATTTCCCTTTATCACTTATTCTGTCCATTGCTAAGGATGGGTATAACCTACAATCTGGTAATTATATTTTTTGATTTCCCAAATCATAAATTGTTCTGTATTTTCATTTTACCATTTATTTGATAATAAGAAATGAGTATTAACAGCAGTTTTACTTTTCTATATTTTTAGCTTATCAAATTGGGATTAATTTTATTTTCTTAAAACCTTAACAATGCTCATTTGAGGATACTGATTTCACACTTATTTTTATATTTGTTCATCATCAATAATTTTTATAAAAAATGTCTGATTTTATAGGTTTGTACAAAATTGTAATTAGCCAAAATCCTTTATCTACAATCGCAGATGAAGCTTTTGTAGGGTTAGAAAGGTCCTTATGGGAACTAGAATTAAGTCAATGCGATTTAACATTTGTTCCTAATAGAGCATTAAGATATTTGCAAAAACTTAGAAGACTAGACCTGACTGGTAAGTTAAATGCTTTCATAAATAGATGCCTAAAACAAATAGGTGCCTAAATTGTTTTTCATTAATTTATGTGAATCAAAAGGCAATATAAATAAACTTTGGATTTCAAAGCAATTTAGTTATCAAAAATATAATACTTCCAATCACTAAATGACTAATATTAAAGTTAGTAGTTCTAGCATTTTATCAAAAGATTAAGAGGTTAATATAAACACAGTATTTAGGAGCAATTTAAAAATTTATTTTGAATCATTTAATTATTAATTATTTTATTAAAAAAATATCAAAATTAATTTTTAAAAGACGAAAGGGCTCTACATGGAGAAGTTAAACATTAATTTACAATAAATTATGTATCTATTCTACATAATATTTGTTATTTTAGTTAATTGCGATTAAAATTAAATTTATTTAATCTTAACTTTAATGTAAGCAATCTTATGTTATGCCTATACTTATTTACTTCAATTATGTTAGATTATGCATTGAATTATTAATAAAATTAGCTTTCAAATGAAGTGTCACACTTTGGAATATATAACAGTTTTTCAGCCCGCACGAGGGTGTTAAAATCAAAAGTAAATACCCATAAAATTAGCACTTCCTTATTTAATTGTGTTGGTTAACGTGATTGACAAAAGGGGAATAACGTATGATAGTTGAGGATACGTTAGAAATGAAAAATGCTTCCGTCGATATAAAATTTGACGTGTTGTTTGTTTTTCTTAAATTTACGTAAAATCAAAATTATTTCGACGGGCTGACTTTGAAAGGAAAGTACCGTACAACTTTCGCAAATACTTATAAAGTTGTTTTCCAATATCTATTTTTTTTAATAAGATTTTTTTTCTGTACTGTTTATGTAGTTAAAATATAAGTAGTGTAAAAATTATGTATTTGCTAGGAGCTCTTTTTGAGGAAATACTTCTACTATCAAATATAATGATTGACAGTTAACACAGGTTCAAATATGCGGATTTCAGGTAATTTTGGGGCCGTATGAATTAATTTTTTAAGAAGTTAGAAATTAAACAAAATAATATTTTATATTAGCATTAATTTGATTGAACATTTTCCTGTATATATTACTGAATATTTAAAGATATTTCTAAAATTGTTTTGGCACCAAATTCCGTATCATCCTGTAAGATGTCTATTAGAAATAACAACTTGAGTTTAAGTTTTCCGCTGAATTTAAAAAAACCCATATTCCAAATTGGTTATAATTCAACAATTATCCTATCTATTTGCAGGTAATGATATCAATAAAATATCACCAGAGGATTGGAGAGGAATCGAGCATTCTTTAGAGGTTCTTATTTTAGCAGAAAATGAAATAAATCACATTCCCACTGACTCTTTCTCTGGACTACCAAATTTAGAAACAATCGAGTTAAGTGGAAATAATTTAAGAGACATAGACCCGTCAGTCTTTAGAGATGGAATGGGAAGGCTTGCTCATTTAATTTTAGCTGACAATCAATTGAGCTCTATACCTTACCAAGCCTTACATCCCTTACGACTTTTAAAAACTCTTGATCTTAGTCATAACAGGATTAATAAAATGCAACCAGCTACTGAACAAGGAGCCAATATTAATCTGAATTATCAATTGAGTTTGGATACATTTAGGTTAGATTTTAATCAAATAGCTATTTTAGAACCGGTTTCGTTTCAGTACTTTAGTGTTCTCAATAAAACGTATTTAGATGGGAATCCTCTAACTATATTACAGGTGAGTTTTCGAAAACATTTGATATTAGAATTTAATTAATGTTTATTATAAAATTAAATTTCGTTAGTAATATTGTTACATCCAATGTCGAAACTGTTGAAATAATAAATTTAATAAGATTTTGATAATAAAAATAGTGGAAATAGAAACATTTTCATTTGACTAAATGTAACAAAAATATTTTCTTTACGCGATAGTAGTAATTAAAGTTTTCAAACTCTTTTTGTCTCGATAAAATGTGTATTTTAATAGTCACATTTACTTTTAATAACTGTGAAAATGAAATTTCACGAATCGTTGTAGATCAGAAAATATTTTTTTTAAATAAAGTTATTTCTGGACGATTTTTTAAAATTGTCTTATATAATAATATAATTTTACTTGAAATCGAGAAGATATTTTTAACAAAATAGGCCTCGATTAAATCTAATTTAGTCTCAATACCAAGCTCCACCATGAACAGATGAAGTAATAAAAAATAACTAGAGGTAACATAAAAATGGTTTTAAAATAAAAAAATAGAACACCTCATAATTTCTTAATTACGTTTTCAAATTCTATAGACAAATGTTTGTTATTAAAAGCTTTCAAATTACATTTTATTTATTATAAATAACTATAAATTTCTGAATAAAGTGTATTCGTTCCATTCAAAGATTTACAGATTTATTTATATATTTGTAATGGTAGATTGTTCTGTATATTTCTTCATTTTCTTCTAAAGTTTATTGTGGATCTTCGTATTTTGCACTGTATTTAGCCAGGATTGTCTGTTTCTCAATTTCATCTTTCACTTATTTATTTACATCACTTTTAAAAGGATTTTATATTTACTCCTCAGATCTCTTGCTCTATTTACCACTGGTTTCCAATCTGTTATTTTCCATAAATTTCTCTCCTATAAAAAAATGCCCGTAACACCTCAGTCTGTGTGCTTTGATAAACTTCATTATATATTTTCTACAGATTTTCACTTTATTTCGTAATTTATTAATCTTCGTAATTCTTCCTTTCTTGTTTTTGATGGACCAAATATTATAGGCAATATCTTTTCCTGTTTGTTTGTTAAGCTCATTACTTTTGTGGCATAAATTATTATTGATCTGATAGTGGTCTTGAAAATTTTTATTTTTGCCCGTATTTGTTTGCTTAGCATATATTTACGCCTTAATTCCTGCTCTTATTATCTGTTCAATTTCTAGGGTTGTCACTTTTAATCGTTAACCACAATTAATTAAATCCAATAAATACATTATTTATTAATTTGTATGTTCTCATTCTCACCTAATTAATTTGGCGTATTTCTATTTTTTGAACAAGAAATCATTTTTGTTTTAGTTTAACTTATTTCTAACCCTCACTTTCTTATCACTTCTGTAATTTTTAAACATTTATTGTTCATAATTTTCCTATCCCTAGCTATAGTGACAATGTCATCCTCACAGGCCAAATCTTGTACACTCTTATTATTCATTATTCCCTTTACCACTAGTTCTCTTATGATTCGTTTAAGTGTGATATTAAGTAGGGGCAACCAGTCGTTTATTAATGCTTCCTTATATTTGTGATAGCTCGGTGCATCACCTACATCCTCTACTATCCCTTTCTCTTCTTCCTCTCACTCATTATTTGTTTTTGATAATAATATCTGAAAATGATTTACCCATTTATTTTTTAACACCTTTTCTAATTTCTTTTTACTTTTTGTACTTTCGCTTATCTCTCGATCTAATCCAAACTAATTTTGCCTCTCTTCTATGTCTGACTATATGATCATATTGTAAATCACTGAACTTATTATATAATCCTTTTCTAAATTTTCATATTATCAAATATTAGTTACTTCATTTTTTGTTCTTTTTAGGAAAATGCGTTCAGGCAAGCCAAAATTAGAGAATTATATATAAGAGGTTGTGGACTGTCAGAAGTAAACCCTATTGCTTTTGAAGGCTTGGAAAGCTACTTAGAAATTTTAGATCTGTCTGGGAATAATATATCGCTACTTCCAGAAGCTATATTTCACAGGTTTCAGATATTACGGACACTCTCTCTTAGTGACAATATTTTAAACAAAATTACTCCTATAGAAGATTTTAATGGATTTCACTTCACATTATACAACTTAGATTTGAGTGGAAACGATAATATATTAATATCACTTCAAGACTTAAGGAGGTTTGTATTAAATCTAAAAAATGGTAATACTCGTGTAGGTTCAACAAACTTTATTTACAAAAATACTTCAAACTTTCCTTTAACAAATTAAAATATTATTACAGATTAACGTGATTTGAATATGGGTGACTTTGATTCGTCTTTAAACTTTATTACTACTTGTCAACGTTAATTTTCCGTATTTATGTACTTTTCTTCGACTCTTGAACATTCCACACAATCCTCGACATTTACGAGAATATTTAGGAAAGTGTTGTATCCATAAATTTATATTGATAGACCGAGCGACCCGTGAGAGACGCTAAGGACTACATTAAAACGAGAGAGCAATAGTGAAAGTGAGCTTGTCTCTGTCTAATAGGCGCATTAGCCGGGAAATAATTACTATTATGATGTTATCCGTCCCCTTCTTGCTTTTCCCTCTCTTAACCCAGAGAGAGTGTGAAAACCTCACTTTTGCCATATCTCTGTCCTTCAATATAGTCTTCAGCGCGTCTATAAATAGGCGTAGCCTTTGGTTATAGTTTTCAGCAATTAGATTAAGTTATCCTGCTTTTCCTGGGTTTTAGTTTGAGCATTCATGTAGTCAGCGTTGTCACATCCAAGGGCCTAGGCCTGTGCAACCAAACTGTTAAATGAAACAAAGTAACTGCAGATTATGTGTACAGGGCCAGCTGGTCTCGGTTAGGTATTGAATAGGTTTATTACTACATCAGTAGCAGTTGTACGGGTAGTGAAGAAAGAAAATCAACTGGTAACCTAATAGCCTTAATAAACTAAAGATGGATGATGTTTATATTGGATAAATTTAAATATTAAAAAAAAATCTCCACATCCAATTTTTAAAAATACAGCTTTCTTCTGATGATGTATATACGCTGCAGACTCAATAGAAATATATAGCATCTATAACTAACATTAAGATTATTTATTGATATTAAATTTTTTGTTTATTTTTAAGGTTACGAAGTTTAAGAAGTTTAACCATTTCTAAACTAAACCAACCGACTTTGTCGTCAGACAATTTTGCAGAGTACGGTGTTGATTTGGAAGAATTAAATATTAACTTTGGAAATTTACAAACAATAAAACATAATGCATTTCAGCATATACATGGTTTAAAATCTCTTGATTTATCAGAAAATCCTATAGGAACAATTGAAAATAATGCTTTTGTTGATGTAAGTAACTAGTACTTCAGGGAGTAATGTAAATAGAAAATGTTATATAATATAAAATGTATTAGTGGTTTATTCTAACATATTTAAATTAAAAATTACATCAAAAGTGCACTTACTTCTTAATAGGTAATTAAAAATAACTAGAGTTATATTTCTTTCTATCTTACATACTCACATACACAATTCTCACATTCTTACAACCAATGTTAAGCTACGCCACTTATTTAAGTACGAAATAAAGTAGCTCTAATATCTATACAACGTATTTTTATAAAGTGACTCGTTTTCGTATAAATAAAATACATACAGTGTGACCCATCTAAACATCTACCATAGTATTTGAAGTTATTAACCGATTTCAACAATTTTTTTTTGAATCAAAACCTTTATTTGGAGGTAACATTTTAAAGAGTTCCTATTTATAAGGGTACGTTATTTTTTCATAGTCAAAAATTCAGATATCTTTTTAGGGATTATTTTATCAAAAAAATGAGTACGCCACTGGATTTAGATGAGACTGAACTTTTATTAAAATATGTTTATGAATAAAAAAGTTATGGGATGGTAAATTTCAAAAATATACCAGGTAAAAGTTTACAAAATGTCAACTAGCGATTTTTTTATCAAAAAAACGAGTATGCAACTATATTTAGATTGCACCCAAATAGATGTGTCCCAACTTTATTTTTATTAATAAAAAAGTTATGGGTACTTAAATTTTCAGAATACATCAGGAAATAGTTTACTAAATTTCAACTTATGATCAACTTTTTATTAATAAACATGTTTTAATAAAAGTCACATTACTACTATTGGATACGATTTAATATCCAGTGACGTACTCGTTTTTTTTATAAAAAAATTCCTAATAAGATTTCTAGATTTTTGACTATAAAAAAATACCGTAGTGTACCTTAAAAATAGGAATAACTCTTTAAAGCCTTGTCTCCAAATAAAGTTTTTTGTACACATTTCAAAAAAAAAATTGAAATCTGTTAATAACTTTACAAATACTATGGTGGTGTTTCCAACACACTCTATTAAAACCCATAATTGATATCTATTTTTACCTGCTTGAGGTTATGTGTTAGAACATAATTATTGTAGAATTTATTTATACACGCTTGGTGTTCCTTTTCTAATTCACATTATTATTAAGAACAATGAATCAATTTTTAATCATATTTCTGAAAATCAATTTGTTATATACTGGATGTCCGGATATTGATTCGACCAACATTTGGTCAGTGATAGATCTCGTATATTAAAAAAAAAAGATCTAACTTTAATCTTCTCAGTTCTTTCGCTATAATTTAAAAACCGTATAACATTTATTTTTCTGAAGTTGGTGCATAACTTTTTGTTAAAAATACTTTTGCAGCTTTTCCTAGTGGTGTGCTACAGAATATCAGGATAACACCACTGGCTAAATGTTAAGAATTTTAATGTAGGTAATTATATTCCTTATTCAAATAATGGATAGCCTATATCTATCTTCAACAGAACTCATATTATATTATTTCACGGTTTCGTTGCATAGCATTTTTTTATCTAAAAATATCACAATTTTCTTTATAAACATGAAATTTTATATTACCTGTCTTTATAATCACTATCAAAATAATTCCAAATTTCATATGCATTAATTACCTACTGCGAAATAACTTAAAAGCCGTTTCATATTTGGTTAATTAAAGTTTAGCCATGATTTAAAACAAATCGGATATGGAATAAAAATTACATTATACTTCTTTGTACGAGTATTCAACTGGTGTCCAGAATATGATGGCAAAAGTTACTCTAAGCTTTTGCAATGCATCGTTAGAAAAATAATTATTATTAATTTTTTTCAAACATGTACAATATGAGTAACAAAAATAACTATTAAAAATACCGAACAACATACTTATCGATAGTAACTAAACTAGAATAACATCAGAGGAATCAGGGAAAAAATCGAGAGTCAATGAGAAGATGGACATAAAAAAGAACAAACTTCAAAAAATATATTATACTAATCAACAATATTAAAAAGAAAAATCAATAAACAAAAGAAAATTTTATAAGGTTATAAATCTGAAAATAGTATATGGTTTCATATTTGAATATAACTCGAAAGATAATAGAGTAAGAAAAGTAATGTGTAAATAAATCAACGGTTCTAAATAAAGCAATTTTTAAAAACGAAATTGGAAGAAAGAAAAATTATTGGCATAAAATTCACTAAAAATGTACACTTTAACATTAAAAGTGAGAACTTATTCACAAACCAAAAGGATATAAAGAAAATAAACGCAGTAGAAAGGAGAAACGACTTTAAGGAGAAGTTCTAAAAAAAGACCAACAAAATCAAATATAATGAGAATTAAACTGGTATGCATATACCTGGACACATACTAAAAGACAAAGTAAAAAACCTTCTAAGGGTATTAGAATCCAAAGACGTAAGAAAATCGAGAACAACTTGGATAAACAATTTTATAAGGAAAAAAAAATACTAACGGTATACATAAAATTACAAAGGACCTTTTAAAGAACCGTAACTAAAAGAAGAAATAGTCGGAAGAATAATTCTAAAAGTCCCGAAGCGTCGTACAATAATTTTGTATTTATCCCAAAAAATATTCATTATTTATCACGAGCATTCGAGAAAAATAATTAAATAAAGATCTGAAATATAAATGTTTTGAATTGGTACTTTAGCCACTTCCACAGAACGATATTTATTACTTGATATTTTCATTGTGCTATGCAAATAAAAAGGTTATTTATATAATATTCAAATAATAATCAAAATTTACATAACACCATAGAATTCGTTAAAAATGTTCATTTACCTCTAAATACAAACTAATTCTTCTCCGGAATCCAGCAAAAACTTAATGCAACATTTGCGATAACTTGATGATCTCTTCAGTTATACTATTTCTCAGTTCTTTCAGATTATGAATTATCAAATTTTTGTCAGAACATTTTTTATACTCGTAGAAACCATTGTAGTCAAAAACTAATTCAGAATGTTCATCATGAAAATCGGCGATGAATTCTGGATTACTACCATTTCGATAATTGTTGCCTTTTGCTCTTTATTGAATACCATTTTTTAAATTTAATTTTCTTACTAAAAGTTTTCAAAAATTTGACACAAGCGTTCAGTTTCAATTTCAAGGTTTAAATGTTATTTTTTGGAAGTGACCAACTGGAAACATTTAAATTTCACACACTACTTTGATTATAAATTTCCTCGATGGCTCGATACTGGTAGAATAACTATCTATAAGCAGTACCTCTCAGATATTTTATCTACATAACTTCTTAACTTTTATTAGACTGATTATTACGAAATATCTAACAATACGCAATTTCTCATTTTAAAGGGGAGGATATTAGTTATTTGCTGTAAAAGTCATTAATTATTATTATTATTATTAATTTAATTTTTATAATTGGTTTATTAGTTTAATTATAAAAATTTTTATTTTCTTTAAGTTGCCAATACTGAAATAGTCAACTATATTTGTTATATTTAATATTTATATTTAATTTAATATTGAGAAGGTCCGCTAGATGTATCTGTCTTTTACCTTCTATTTTAGGCACCTTTACAAATGACTATTTTGATAAAAAATGTACTTTTTGTTAATTCATAAAAATAATTGTACTAAGATGGTCAGCTAGTATGTTCTAGAGTTTTATATTTTATCTTAAATTTTTAACTAATTTTTATATGTTTATGTTAGTCTCTCATGACTGCTCTAATTCATGTTATTCTATCTATCAATTTTATCTTTTCCGCATATATTTTTGTGATTAAACCAAATAGTTTGGTGTAAGAGTAATTAGTCAATTTTACAACACCTGTAAGTTTTTCTTGAAATTATTTCCTACTTAACTTATTAATACTATATTTATAAAACTAAGGTACTAAAAACTAAAATTAAAATAAATTCTATAAAAATAACTTTCAACATAAAAATAAAAATATCGTTATCTTACATTAAAATAACCCTTTACCTACAAATCTTATATATTAACTATCTATTTTACACCAAACTATTTGTTATTTTTTAATTATAGAATTTTATATTTTGAACCTGAAGATGAGACCCATTTGGCCACGAAACCGGTAGTTCTCGTCACTTCTATCTATGAAAAATAAAAGCTTAGACTGTGAGACTAAAGGACTTATTTCTCCCAATTTCCATTCAAAATTGATTTTTGATAATTAATCATTAATCATTCCTAAATTCGGAGCTAAATACAAATAAAATTGAACCCTACTGATTTAAAATTGACCTCGACTGATACAAAATCTCAACATCACACATTCCCAAATTCAAGATTATAAACAAAAGAGGAATAGATTTGTCTGTTCCTATCAGTTTTTTAATAAAATACAAAGGAAAACTAGCAAAACTCACAAATATAAAAGACATATTATTATTATTAAAAGTTATTGATTACTACTATTTAATAATTAATAGTCAAAAGTTACGTGTTCCAGCACATACATCTAACATAGTATTTAAGAGCAATAATATTTCAGATTTCATTATTTGTACAATTTATTTTATTTTACTAATAAAAAATCTTAAAATAAAATGAACAATTTAAAATTTAAAAAATAATTATTTATTTCAGATCAGCCATTCCTTAACAAAACTAAAATTATCACGTGGCCTGTCATCTTCGGTGTCAAATATTCCAACAGACGCAATAAAAGTATTAACAAATTTGGAAGAACTTAATCTGAGTAATAATAAACTAAAAGTAATGCCAGAAACGTCATTTCATTTTTTAAGTGAAATGAAAAGACTGGTATTGCAAGACAATATGATTGAAATCATACATAAAGGAACATTTCAAGTAAGTAAATATAATTTAAACCGTACGAAACTTTATTTAAATAATATGGATTTAATGAAAAACATAGTTTAAGAGCAATTTTCAATCAAAAAATAACAAACTTATAGAGGTTTAGAAAAAAATGTCTGTAAATTTCCAAGGAATCAATTAAAATTGCGAACCTGAACTCCTTAAAATAAAAAAATAAAAAATTGATATCAATCACTCGAGGATAATGCTTCCCTAATCGGCAAGGAGTCGGTGATACCGAAAGTACCCTGATCTGCGAATTAATAATTTGTATAGATATCAACAGTCAAAAACTAGGTGCAACTAGGTTTGAAATATTTTTAATTAAATTACTTAGTATTAAAAAGCAATTATATTTCATCATTATTACGAACACTGATTACTTTTAGAGCATCCATTTATGATGTTTCAGAAACCCTATTTTCCCAGAAAAGTATGTCATAGTTATGGGGTGGCTTTTTTATTTTACTCCTTTTAATGTGCTCTCCAATAATATCTTGGCTTGACAGCCTAAAAGCGTAAAAAATACCTATAATACAGATTTTATTTGTTTTGGAAGTAAATGTTTTTATAGAGAAAAACACTTAATTTCTCTCCTACACCTAATGTTCTACGAGGAAAAATATTACGTGTAATAAAGAAATGGAATGTTTTATTTTATTAAAATAGTTTATTCCAAAACAAATGTATTTAATTTGCTGCTATTTTAATTAATGTGAGTCAAGATAATGCAATAAAACTAGTATGACAGGCATTTTCGACAGTTTTTAGGTCTTTTAGATTTTTTTGTTCAAAACAAAATGTAATTAAATACTTTTAATTTTATTTTTTCAAAAAATATAACTGTTGACATAACATTTCATTCCTAACAAACAAAAACAAAACAAAAGGTTTATAGAAGATGCGTCAAACGTCTGGTTATAACAATATTTTCCTTTTAACCTTTTTTTTTTCTGTATTTTTTGTTGATTTTTCTCATTGTGTACCTATACAGCTAATGTTAACATATTAACTATAACATTTTAGGGTGACATTCATAAAGATCTTGAAGAGATCTACTTGTCTTTCAACTATATCAAAATAGTTAGCCAACATACTTTTGTGTATCTACCAAAATTGGAACAACTTCATCTAGATGACAACAGAATAGAATCGTTAGAAAGACGAGCTTTTATGAATTTAGAAAATATAAAAAAAATTAATTTGAAGGGGAACAAAATCACTACTATATCTTATGAAGCGTTCCAAAATTTACCTGATTTAGAAGATCTGGATATCTCGTACAATCAGCTGAAATCTTTTGATTTTACATTATTTGATCAAGTTGGGACACTTTCAATATTTAAAGTAAATGTCAGCCACAACAGTCTTACAGATCTTTTTGTTAATTTGCCAATAAATTATGAAGGAAGTTCAGGTGAGGCGAAAAACAACAAGTAATGTGGGCATAAAATATTTTTTATTAGAAAATTGATAACCTAAGCTTTTACATTTATCCAGTAAATAAATAAATTAAAAAAATATCTTAAAATTTTATAACTACGGTAGATTAAAGTACGTTGGGTCATAATAGCTTTTAACTTGTACCAGAATCCTTAGCTTTTCGTTTAGGAACTCAATTGTGTAACACTCTGCATAATTGTTAGATACTTTGCCTTAATGTTTTTAATACTTTTAAATACTTTTAAAAATTTTGTCAAAAACGCACAAATGCATAAGAGTGTTTTGAAGCAATAACAAATAAAATGTTTTGATAAAAATTATTCTAGTAATATCATACATAAAAATAAAATCATTTTGAAGTTAGTGTTTATAGTTTTTTAATTTAATAGCTCACGATCAATATTTTTTTTTTCATTCGTATTTAGACGTTATTTTAATGTGTACCTCCCACTAAAGCTTCTATAAAAAATTGCTTCAATATGCTCATTTTAAAACTAATTATATAAACATTTTCCATTTACAATCTGAAATAGTTTGTTCTTATTGTGCAGGTATTGGAGGTATCCATTCAAATATTAAAATATTAGATTTGTCTTTTAATAACATTTCCTCGATATCCAAACAATTCTTTAGACCCGTCGAATTGTCAATGACACATCTTCATCTGTCTCATAACAATATTTTGAACGCAAGCAGAGACGTTTTTGGAAGTTTGAGGCATCTACAATGGCTTGATATCTCACATAATGGGATGTACGAAATGGATTTTGACATGTTTAGAAATACAAAAAAGTTACAGGTATTTAAGATTTAAGAGCATATATTTCTTAAACTATTTTTCAAAATGAAAGTTAATACAAGAAAATAAGTTATAATAATCAGATCTGTGGGGTTTTAGTAAGTAATATATGAATGCACAGATTTACACAACTATGCAAAGTATCACATTTTTGCGGTACAATCAAAACCATTATTCTTATAGAGTGAGGTCCATATATATATAGAATATATTCGTTTTTAACTTTATTATGAACTTTTGGGGAAAAACCTGAAACAAGTCGACTTTTATTTTTAATTTTATATGTTATGGTTTAAAAATATTACCCCTTCTTTGAGATATGACAACCTCGCTGAAAATTTTTAATTAAAAAAGGGGTCGTGTGAATACCTCTTTTGATAGGAATTTTAATTCTCTGTTCAGCAATATACAGGTTTTTAAATATGGTGCATTCATAACTGAGAAAATTAAACCATGAAGTTATATAAATTGAAATTGAAATTATGAGGTTCTATGCTTCATTCTATATAAATTTGTGAAGGGGAGTCATTATGAAATTTTACATTTTTAGAATAAATTTTGTCAGTTATGAAAGCACCAAATTTAAAAACCTATGTATTTCTGAACAGATAATTAAAATCTCTTTCAAGAGATGTATCACACGATTTGTTCTCATTAAAAATTTTCAGGGGAGTTGTCATTTTTCAGAGGGGGTGAAAGGAGAGGGTAATTACTCTATACCATAACTTGTAAAATTAAGAATAAACTTATTTCAGGTTTTTCTCCAAAAGTCCATAATATCGTTAAAAATGAATGTATTACCTATATATGACCTAACTGTACATTTCTTTATGTTTTTGGAGTTATCGTCCGTGCATATTGCTTTGGCGTCTATTTTTAATAATTTTAATATATCCTTTTAGGTATTAATAGCATCATATAACAAAATTGCAGATGTTTCTAACGATTTGTTCAGATTCTTAAGCAATCTCAGAATAGTGGATCTATCACACAATAGAATAAGAGCTTTACCCGATAATCTATTTAGAGAAGAAGGATTAGAAAGATTAGATTTATCTCATAATTTATTGAGTAAACTTCCTTTAACCAGTATGTCTGTTGCCACAGCCATGACGGTTTGTGAACTTGATTTATCATGGAACAGTATATCTTCATTGGCACATGGAGGTCTGTTAACGAGATTTCGGGTAGGTGCATTTAAGGAAAAAATTAATATTGCTTACATGAAGGAGCGTTTACTACTTTTTCATAAAACCTAGAAAAAATTCCTAACTTCTAATAAATTAAAATAGAATAAAGACAATTTTGAAAAACATACGTCAAAATAAACCGAAACTATAATCAAAAGATGTTTTTAACTGAATCTTACTTAAAAAGTTGATTTTAATAAAAGTAATGTGAAGTATGTAGAACAAATTAAATTGGATAATAAATACTAATTATATACTAATATAAATATATAATTTTTTACAGAAACTCAATTTTTTGGATTTATCATTTAACAGATTGGCCCAGATTGATTCTGGAACATTCAAAGGTCTGCCAAGATTGTCATATCTTGATTTAAGCCACAACAGCCAATTATCACTTGAGCCAAACGGGCTCAGTTTTCAAGGATTAGAGTATACTTTACTGCATTTAAAGCTTGACAATGTTTCCCTTTCTGTGGTAAGAAAAAATGTACTAAAAATTCGCGATCTTTCAAATTTTCCAATTACGAGTACATACAGTAGGTACTTTTCATAAAATAATAACGATACTCAAAAGTTAATTAATTAAAATAAAACATATTTCTAATCATGATTTCAGGAAATATATATTTAAAAATAGAATAATTTAGTTTACTCTATAAATTAAAGTTAAACTATAAGTATTTTCCATCATAACTAAAAATAAGAAGAATTTTTTGTAATGTCTATATTTTACCTAATTAAATTAATATAATCACATTGTACTATTGTTATTAATACATCTGCAATACATTCAATCTTAGAGAGAAGACGGGTAGATATTTAAAAAACATATTTATCAATTTAATTTATCTCCGTCGAATACTTTATTATATTTCGAAATAGTAGGATTTAATTTAAGAATAACTTTTTTTGTAGTTGCCAACATTTCCCACTCCAAATCTAATTTCATTGTCATTTTCTCACAATTCATTACCAACGGTGCCTCCTGAGATGAGCACAAACTTAACAAGACTTCAACGGCTTAACCTCGATAATAACGATTTGACTGCTATTCCAATAGTAACTCATCAACTGTCAGAATTGAGATATTTTTCTATAGCAGGAAATCCAATAACCTTTCTAAGTAATACCAGTTTACTTGGCGTTGCCGATCATCTCGTGATGTTAGATGTCAGGGATTTTGACCTCAACACTCTCGAAGTAAGTACTGTAATTAGATAAATAAGTGGCTACAATAATATGTTGATTGCACCTTTTGTTTTCACTGTAAAGGAGTCTGGGCAAATTTATAAGGGAACTGGTACTTCTACCAACTGGTAAGAGTGGTATGTCATTGGAAAGGTGTTTTTATGTACGCTAAATGCTAAGCATTGCGCCACAAATGAAAAATGAGTCGATTAGGAGTTGCAGGTTCATGTTGGTATTTATTGATACTTTATTAATATACCTAATTTGCGAATACTAACTAAAAACCGAAATGATAACTCTAGATTTAAAACAAGACATTTTGTCTCTGTATTAATAATCTATCTAAGTTAACGTAGAAGTTGACATTTGAAAGTGATTAAAGTCTAAAGCATCTTGGTAAACAAATAGTGGCCCACCCAAAGCTATATTCAGTTTTTTGAATCTGGAGACTGAATTGTTGTTTTACCGAAATATATTCAATAAATCTTCTTCAATTGAATAAAGACATGACGATTTTTTTGTGTTTAAGGCTTCCGCGGCCATTGTTTTCAAAACTGGGATGGCTTCCAAGTTTTAAACCGCGTCGATGATTGTTTGTTGAATCTGACGTTTCGACATTCATGTTGATGTCTTCTTCAGAGAACTGGAACTGGAGTACTCGTGTCATTCTTGGTGTTTTATATGCTGGGTATGTGTATTCATACATGAAGAAGGAGAAGCAGTATTGCGGATCATGTCCTTCCACAGGGATGCCAAGTCTATTCCCTCGTCCCTGTTAAATGTATCGTGTTTTTGTATTTCGAGGGCTTCTCTATAAAGGCGAGGCCAGAAATTTCTTGCAGTAACTAACTTTCGGGTGTCCTCGAAGTTTATTGTATGTCCGGATTCTAGCACATGTTCCGCTAGTGCTGATTTAATGTTGCATCTTCTTGTATCTGTCATGTGTTCCTTGTGCCGGGTGCTGATATTTCTTTCTGTTTACCCTATGTATAATTTCCCACTGTTGCATGGTATCTGGTACGTACCTAGTCCCTTCAGCGCTTTTCTTGTATCTTTTGATTTGGGAAAGTTTTGAGCCATTTCACCACCTGAATTGAATACCGTTTTTATGTTGTTCTTTTTTTGAATATCCGGGCTATTTTGTCTGTGCAACCTTTTATATACGGGAGGAAAGTTGTTGATATGGGGTTTTCTGGTACGCCTGGTTGCGACCTACATCCCAACATTAAATTTATAATGGAATACCTTTCCTGGATGTTTTAGTACCACGCAAGCCGGATAACACTCTAGGACACAAGGTTTGCAGACCCTGAGTCCCTCAAAAGCGAATTAGACCAATTAAACATAGTGCTCAAGAAGAACGGGTATAGTAGCCAGGAAATCAAAAGAGCAATGAGGAAGAAACGAAACACGCAACCAAGCGTACCAGAAAACCCCATAACAACAACTTTCCTCCCGTATATAAAAGGTAGCACAGACAAAATGGCCCGAATACTCTAAAAAAAACAACTTAAAAACGGTACTCCAGTTTCAGTTCTCTGAAGAAGACATCAACATGAATGTCGAAACGTCAGATGCAACAAACAATCATCGACGCGGTTTAAAACCGGGAAGCCATCCCAGTTTGAAAGACATGACGACCTAGTTTTTTTATAGACTTTATTCAAAATTGAAGTAGAGAAATGAAGATTATAAAAATCCAATGAAAAATCGAATTCAAACATCGTAGACATGTAAACTTTATATGCTATGATGTACTTTGATAATAACGTAGACCCACCTAGGCACAAAGAAAACTTTTTTTAGGGAAACATGTATCGGCAGGCTAAAGGAAGCTATGAGCAGAACAGAGATCGTTTTAGAAACTGGGCTGGAAATCGCTAATGAAAACAACAAAAAGAAGCACTATCAAGAAGTAGTGGTACCAGTAAACAACGGACGGGAAGAGATTTCCATTTTGCATTTAAATATTGAATGTATTAGAATAACATTTAACATATTGATCATTGGAAGCTCAAAGGAAGGCAGTAATAAAATTGGTTTGCCAAATTTCGTTCTGATTATTTTTCATTCAAAAATGAGCTGCGATTTTGCTGTCCAGTTAAAGTTAAGTCATATCAAGGCCATTTTTAATTCAGATCATCATATTGCAATACGTGAGATTGCAGAGAAGCTCATTGTATTGCATATATTCATTGAAATAAATAAAACTACTTGTCTATGATAAAAAAAAAATGATTCACGGTCCTCTTATAAGCTTAAAGAAGTTTATTTGCTTAGAAAACGAAACGAAATTTATCCATTTCTGAAAAGACTGATTACTGATAACTAATAGTGGATAGTTAGTTTATAACAACGACAATCGAAGCGGTCGTGAGTGAAGCAGGATGAATTAGTCCAGATAATATCATAAGCTGAGGTTTACCAAAAAAAAAATATGCTGTCCGTTTGGTGGAATTATATAGGAATTCTGCACTTTGAACATTTATCAAGAAACCAACCAGTTAATTCAAACATCTACGTACAACTCATAAAACTGAAAGATGAAGTTTAAAAAAAGCACCCACAATTGGAAAATCGTTAAAGTATTTATTGGTCGGAGTATAATTCGAATCCGACCTCTGGTAAAAAAAGTGAACTCTTCGAAGCAGTAAAATAAATTAATATAAATCATAGTTGTGCTATCATGCTGGAGTGGTTTTCGAGTTTTAATTGTGTACATTTATTTGTACTTACTTACAACTATTTTGTAATGAAAAGCACAAGAATCGTATATATGGATAATCGTTTTATTACTATTACATTGATGACACGCCTTCTAACGAATTCTAATTATCCCAATTATTTGCTGATGTGATAATGCAATACGCCATGTATATTTAGTCAATCGCCAAAAATCATTGTGGTAGGTTGAGATGTGTTGTGACATCTACCAAATATATGACATTTCGTGAAAAATGTCAAAAGGTCACCTTCAAAAACGGACAATATTTTATTTAATAAAGCTAGATTTCAATTGAAATTCTCTAATTTTCTTTCATATTTAAAATAAGAAATTACTTACTAACTTACCCTATATACGTAAATAGCAAAACTGATATTCCCCTATATTTTGCTAACTAAAGACAGCTTTGATGAAATCGTATATAATGCCATACACGAATCCATGCGATTGATAAAGAACGCGTTATGAATAGTAGAAAACGTATTATTATTAGATTGAAGTAGGGATATATCGAGGTGGAAACATCGTTCCAGTCTATTCGATGGTAACATTATTGTGTCCTCTCTCGGTTATTTGGTTTTATACTTATATTTCGTATTCTCTTTCTCCTTAAGATTTCGTCTATGTGTTTTTAAACACTTTCTAAATATGTATAATATATTCCTATACATATTAAAAAGAATTTTGACCGTTGTTCTTCTCTTCTTTGCTATCTGTCAATATTGCCTGAGTTCATATAGCACACTCTCATATATATAAAAATATTTACATGACATAATGGAAATTAAACAATGTTAGGGAATATGAAAAGATAAATTATAATTATAAGCTCGTAAGTGTTCGCAGTACCTTGTGTCTAAATTGCAAGGGGTCTGGCCAAGATATATGGCGCTACAATCCGGACAATTTAGTTTCTAAATATCTGATTATAGATTAAAATAACCAGATAAGTCGTCGCCTTACGCAAAACACCTCATTGACACTAAACATAAACCAACACTTAATAACACAATTGAAACATCAGTGGAAATACTTTATATAAGTGACAAGATAGAAGAGGTTGGTTTTTTGGAGAAACATGAAATAAAGAAATACCTAAAATATCCTCAATATACAGAATTGAATGAACAATTATATCTGGGAAGTTCAATTATCTTACATTACTTTTAGGAATCAATACTAACCAAAAATATTTTTAGGAAAAGAAGAATATTGTATATATTGCTTAGTAATGATTGGTTTAAATGTTTATGATATGCAATTATTTACGCTTATAAAAATCTGTCAATCTTCTATCAAATCTAGAATATGCTGTGTCAAAACGGCAGATCCTAGGTCGATTGAATATAACTTAAAAAGCATTGGAATACTGTGGAAAGTCAGATAAGTATAATTTATCTTTTCATATTTATTATGGATAGTTTCCATAAAGTAAAAGTTGATACAATTAATTTAATGTTAGGCAAATTAACAAAGACAAATTGAAATATAGGGTACCATGTGCTATAAATAAAAAGTAAAGAGATTAACTCTAGGCAGAATACCTTGGGAAAATAAGTCCAATGAATGAAGGATGTATAAAAATATAACAATAGGAAACAAAAAACTTGCTGACGAAATCATAGCAAATATTATTTGCTTACAGGAGAAGTAGGTACTTATAGAAAAAGGCACTGTTAAGTTTAAGAATCCAATAAACGTTGATTTTAAGACTGGAGCATATAATCATTGTATGAAACTACCAAATGGTTGAAATTTTTGAGAATAAGTAGTATTTAAGAGCGAAGAGACTTTAAGTGATCATAATGAAAAAAATGGTAATTAAAGATTCTCAATTCGAATTCAGGATTCAATATGTACACTTCATAAATAATAGTATCCGAAACAATTATCTTATTATATTACTACACTTACTATATTATCACAGATGCAAAGCTGAGGTAAGGAAAATAATGAAAAAAGAGAAGAGATGCAAAATATAGGAAAGTTTATGTGTTAATTTGCAGAAAATCACAGCTGCTAATTGCACACAAAAATTTTATTATTTACAGACAAGTTCTAAAACCAGTTAGAATTTGGTACAGGGTTTTGGAGCTACTGTTTATTTATATGAATGCAACCCATATATTTACTTCAATAGGTTAAAACTTTTAGACTAAATCTGATTGATAAGAAAACCTATAAACTAGTACTAAAATAAATAATTGAGAACCAAAGAAAATATACAGAACCTTAGAGAAATTAGTTGGTGATATCATAGATATTGACTTTTTTAGGCCTTTAGGTAAAGAAAAAATTAATTATAAGGGTAAATGACGCTTTCTATTTAAAAAAAACTGTTAGGTACATTATAAACGCTATTTAATACAGAAACTATGTTTTAGTTTCCACTTCCTACCAGCTATTAAATATTTTTGCAGTTTTCATTACATTTATCTTTATAAATTTAATAAACAACTTATATTTGATTGATTTTTAGAATGGAGTTTTTTGTAAAATGTACTCACTAAGAACACTTAAGATGGACTATTTTCCGAATATAAAGAATTTCAATATTCCATCTATTTTGGAGAGAACCAACGGACTAAGGAATCTGGAAATACATGTAAGAAATATACCATTATGAATTAATAAATTATAATTTTAAAATACAATGAACGGCCTAGTAAGACAAGTGAGAGAGTAGCAGTTCACAGCAACAATACAATATGAGAGCACACTAACATTTTTATTTAAAATTTTGGCCAAAACATTGTTTTTTGGAAAATGTGGCAATATATCAAAATACTGATTAATAATAAAACACCTTTTCTTTAAAGGATTACTTTGAAAAATTTTCTCATTGAATCCAATGAAACAATGTTAAATATAACAAGCTCTACATTGATTTCAATATCAATTCTGTGCAAATTGACCTTAATAATCTTAAATGTTTATCCCTAACAGCCTTAAAGAATGACTAAAAATCTAGATACTTATAGGTAGATTCCTCTACAGACAACAATTTAGACAAAGAAATGGTTGGCGAATTTCCTATTAAGCTGAGGAATATTACTTTTACTGGTAGAGGTTTGAAGAAATTGGGAGGAAGCGTTTTAAGTGTAAGTACTTAAAATTTATATATCCACAATACGAGTATATTCAAATAAGCTTTATATAGGTTTATAGTAACTAATAAAATAATTAATTAATATCAAAATCTACAAGACTTCTGTTTATTTTATATCTTTGTAATAAGCCTTTACTATTTAGCCTTCACGATATGCAAAAATAGAAATTTTTTGTTATTGTTATAAAGGAAACGGAAAAAAAGGCACATTGCTCTATACAGGGTGATTGATTAATAGGATAAAGCTCCGTAAGTCTGTTATAAGATACCAAAAAAAAGTTATTTAAAAAAAGTATAGGTAGCTTTAAGCCTCACATTTTAAAATTAGTTACAATGTTACAGGGTGTTTCATAAAGCCGTGCTAGGTCAAAGTTATATTTTTTTAAATGAAACACTCCACATTTTACTTTAAATTTCCACTTTACTTTTCCCTTACAGAAATATAAGTTATAATCTATTATATTAGCTATTTAAAAAGTTATAACTAATGTTCCATAAAGATCGTAACAAGTTTATTGCCCTGTAAAATTAAAAAGGAGTACTGATGTCATATTTTTTATTATTTTATTAGTTATTGTCAAAATTTATAAAAATAACGATCGATTTTATTAATATTCATTAAATAGAATACAGGGTGAGTCAAATTACCAACACATTATTATCTCAGCAATTTTAAATGGATCACCCTATATTTTATATCACAATCGAGAAGTACTATTACCATTCTTAATCGTTTTGTAATTGTGAGTTGGCCATGATTAATTTTTTAAAAACTGACAATTTACCAATAATGTGCCAAGTTGGTGGTTTTTTATTTCTGTACAGTTTTCCAAATTAATTTGTTGATTGTCAAAATTTCAATCTTCTTCTCTTTCATCGACATCAGTTTTATGTTATTCCACTACATTTTGCTCATCTTTTTCGTTATGTGAAAGCAGGGTGACTTAGCAAGATTTTCATTAAATATAATATCCCTCCCTATAATGATAGTCTTTTTTATCGGATACCAAATTATGCTGTACCCTACCATTATCCGTTTTCACATTTTTCGTCAATTTTATTCCTTTTCTGGTCGTGAATGTAATTATAAGCAGAAGAACCAAATACTCTTAATTTTGAAACATTTAGTTTCTCCAAAAACCATAGTTCGGCAGGAGTTATATCTTTTGGAGAATTAAAACATTTATATTATTATTATTATTATTTTATATATTTATATCGTGCAGTGATAAAACACTTGTGGATGGCTGGGAAAACGGCCACAGAAGTTCGAAGTATTTTACTAAAGGTTAATGGCGCATCTACTCCATCATCTTCAACCATCAGTTTCTGGGTGAGCGAGTTCAAACATGGCCGCACTAGCACAAGTAACGAACCACGTAGTTGATGCCCAAAAACCGCTACCAATGATGAAATGGTCGACAAAGTTTATGATGTCGTGTTAGCCGATCGCCGATTAAAGTTGAAAGAGATAGCAGAGACCACAGGCATCTCAGAAGAACGCGTTGGCTATATCCTACACGAAATTTTGACCATGAAGAAGGGTTCGGCGCGATGGGTACCGCGTTTGCTCACACCGAAGCAAAAACGAAATCGTGTGACCGTTTCGGAGGAGTGTCTGGCCAGGCTTCAAAGCAATCCAAGGGATTTCTTCATGCGTTTCGTAACCGTGGATGAAACTTGTATCCATCAGTACATACCGGAGACCAAGTTACAGTCGAAACAGTGGACTTTTCCGGGCGAATCGGCTTCGAAGAAGGCAAAGTCCGTTCCATCGGCCGGAAAAGTCATAGCGACCATTTTTTGGCATTCCCAAGGTGTGATCCTCATCGACTATCTGGAGAAGGGAAAGACGATCATGAGGCAATATTATAGCGATTTATTGACCCGATTCAATGCACCGGCTCATTCATCTCGCATCGTTGCGTCCTAATTAAATGAATTGCGCTACGAATTAGTCTCTCATTCTCCATATTCACCGGACCTAGACCCCAGCAATTTTTTCTATTTCCAAACCTGAAGAAATCGCTGGCTGTAAAGAGATTTGCCTCAAATGAGGTCATCGCTGCTACAGATGCCTATTTTTCCGAAGAGTTGAAGAGATTGGTGCACCGTTTGAAGAAGGGTATTAATCTTTGAGAAGACTACATCGAAAAATAAAAATAAAAAAACCACACCCATACCGTGTTTTTCTTGCCGATTACGGAAGCTATTCAGGTTGCTCTCGTATGTATTTTATAAGCAGCCGTGCGCACTCCATTATCCATTCTCAAATGTGATATTTTCGACTGAAAATTGAACTGCTCGGCTGCTGTTTTATTGGTACACCGTCACAAAATGAGTAATGTCGTCAATGAGTGTCATGAACTATTTGTAACCATCAAATGTTGGTGGATTAATTGGACCACCTAGAGCAAAGTTCCATTGCCCTCCATGATTTGGGCTTGTTTACTGCAGGGTATTGCAGTTTAGTTTGTTTTCCTTCCATGCAAGGGTCACACGTTCCAACTACCTTCTATTTAAAGTAAGGAACTCCTTCCACAATTTTATCATGTGACAGTTTTAAAAGTGTGCTTTTGTTTACGTATCCATACCTACGATGTCATAATTTCAAGGTCTGATCCTTTGTCTTGGGTTTTAGCATTATGAGCTTCTGTCAAATAGTGCACATTTATTAAAAACAAATAAGTTTTTCTTTATTGTCTAATTGTAGCCTTTCCAGTATTAAATGCCAAGTCTGAATGGGCTTGAAAGTATTATCCGCTTATATGTCGCTACCAGTATCGTATACGAATTATTTAATATGGCTACGCCTCGAGTGGCCCGCCACTAAAAATTTGTTTAAAATATGTACTTGAAATTATTGATTGGTTTCATAGTTGTCATATCTATAGAAGGTCCACGACCGTATTACTGATTTTTTGAAAAGCTTTAAAATATCTTAACCTGAGTACTGTAGTTTTATTAATTTCTCTGTATTTCTGAATAGTCTGGCCTGAATACCTATATAGCTCTAAAGAGTAATACCTATGGATTCTGAAAATAAAAGTATTAAATTGACTTTTGAATAAATAGGGAGAGATAATTCTTAACTAAATATAAATTCGTTTTCAAAAGAACCCTATTACAATTCAAATAAAATAGCAATAATGCCCTTATTTAGGGGGTGTTATTCTGTTCTTCGATTGCGCCCTCAGGTAAATTATTTATCTGAAAAATATTATATTCAATTTTCCTAATACAGAAAATAAAATTGAATTTTCTTAAACCCTTTCCTGGCGTTTAATTTTTGTATTATTGGTAATAGTTCACATTTAAGGTACTACAGTAAGGTCCCATTCATCATGTTGCATCTCGTCACACGAAGAAATTTTTTCTGTTTAAGTGTCAACTCGCCACGCTAATCTTATTCCCCATATAAAACATTATCAACTGGCCACACTACCCTCGTGGGTAGTATTTGTATGCCTCTATAATTAGTTCCTACTATTGATTCTCGATTTTGAAAATTATCCTAAGATTAATTTATTATTTGATAATTATGAGTGATAATTTTGAACGAGAGCATTTTTTCCAATGATAATACTAGTGTTTGCTAATCGTTTGAAGAGTCGAATCTATATTTCACTAATAAAATCTCTGACATTAACGTACCCTTTAAAAAATTCTTTGTATATTTTATCCGAAAAGAACTTTTATTTCAAAACAATTTATAATTTTTAATAATAGAATGTAAACACTCTTGAGAGAGAATCTTTATTCTGAAACACTTGCTTCTTATATGTTTTGCATGTATTTTCATTCCATAACAAGTGATGGAATGAATATTCCCTAATTGTTCTAAATAATATCGACAGCTATGGATATCAAAATTGTCAATATCGAATGCTCAGATGCAACTGATGGAGTTGTAGCATTCTATTTTCTCATAAGAAATGTAATTTAAATAATATAATGAGTGAAAAGTTGGGTAAATTTCTGATAGTGGAAAAATATAGTCTGTTACTCGATAAGAATAACAAATTTTTTTTCATTCTAACCTTGCTACAGAACAGTACTATTCTAGAAAGGATACGCTCTCGCACTGCCATTTACATCGCGAAACGAAGTCTACTGAGAAAAAATTATCCCCGGATTTGCAAAAAAGCCGCGGTTTTTAAAAATAAAAATATAAATAAATTCTATTACGATATCAGAACGGTAGCCGCATTGACAAAAAAAACTTAATTACAGAGTATCGAATATACCTTTAGCAGTTGCTTGATATTTTATATGTTCCAATTGTTTGATGGAGATGTGACTTATTATAATTGCTGTACATTTCTTTTCGTTTTGGCTTAAAATGTCTACAACGTTAGCTGTTTTATCCTCAGGAAGGCCAGAAAGTGATTGCTGGATAAAAGATTTCAGACCATGCTGATCCAGTTTTGCTTCTAACCTAAATTTACAATTTCCAAAGTTGTTTCAATCAAAAAGGAACAGTGTAAACTTTCTTCCTCAATTTTGTAATAGCGTTTTGAAATTCCACTTTATTATTTCATTTCAGACGATCCTGGGTACTGAGCCAACAACCTGTTATTGTAGGAACGTCGTGTGATTAAAAAGTATTACTTTCTATTTAGGTTGTTTAATATTATATACAATATGTTAACTTCAGATCAACAAAGATAAACGAAACGAAAAAAAAAAATAAGCACATTCCTCCGAACGCTTCAATCTTTAATGGCTAAAATTTAATAAAACTTAACATAACCTGACTTAACCTAACCTCAACTAACCTAAACTAACCAACTAGCACCTGGAAAAGAATCAAAATGACTTGTAATGGTGTAGTTACAACAATGAGAACCTATGTTTTGCTTATAGTACATAGTTTTTATTGCCATATTGTTACAATTAATTTTTCTAAAACCGCTACTGGAAAATGTAAAGAAAATAAATAATCCTTATAAATATTGCAGCCAATTGAGTTTCTTTTTCACAATTTATAAATGAATAAAGGCAAGGAGTCAATACTTTTTAATGGTCATCTGACATTTACCTTAAGGAATTCTATATACGGTAGCAGTATGTATAGTTTCTCGTTATTGATTTATCCAGTATATAGCATTTAAACAAACGTAACATCAGTATTATATAATAATAATAAATTGTAGGCTATCGAATAATTAGAAAATATATGTTCTTTTTTGAGATGGATTGAGTTGGAACATTAGCGCAACGTATCGTTGATTTCGACGGAAATTTACCACTTCACAAATAGTTTAATATTGATTTGAGAGGAAAGGAGAATATTCTGCACTTTCTTGCAGGGAATTATCATACACTTTCTATTGAAACATTATTTAAATTTAAATAATAATAGTAAAATAGTTTACATTTTTATAATGCATTTTATATTTCTAGGGAGTGCGTAGCCCAGTTTTTCATCTAGGTATTCACAACACGAGTATTATCAAGCTAGCATCGAACATTTTTGATAATCTTTTTCATGTTAAAAATATAACTGTAGATGTCAGAAACAACGATGCTTTACAAAATTTGCTCAACCCTTCGAGAGGTCATAAACCAAATTTGTACAAGAAACCATTTTTGGTTGGTTTGAAAATTACTGGAAACAAATGGACTTGCGATTGTAATCTGGGGTAAGTATTCAATGAAAAGTGGATAATATATCGAAATGCATTATTTTGCTGACAGTATTTTTTCAATTTTGATTACTACTTTTTTAACTCCTCCGAGCTTTAAGCTGGCGAGAAAACTTATTTTCTTATTTTTTACTAAATTAATAATAAGAACTGCAAAATGAAAATACGTATAAGAAATTATTGGGCCGATACATATTTTTGTACTTTAGCTACATAATTTTTAATATTAAATAAAATCAACATATATCTGCGTGTAGGCCAATTAGTCCCATAGTAAAATACCAGAAACTGTAAAGCAGAAATTTTTTTTTTAACATGTTTGCAATGGCAGAATTTACCGTGATTCCAAGACAATATTAGTTTTTACTCTTCACTAAATTAAAATTTAACAATGGCTAACAGATTCTACTTACTGAAAAATATGTTTCTAAGTACCACGACATTTTAGTATTTTAAATTATATGTATTGTTGCATATTACTAGTCTTATAAATTAATTTATCATAATTTGGATAGTACATTCGAACATTTTGCGTATAGCAAATTTTAACCAGCGATTATGTTTATCCTTTACCTTGTAATTTGTTCCCAGACATTACATCATTTAGTATAACTGATTATAACCAATGTTAAATATTACTTATTAATATAGTAATCTTGATTTTTTAATTTTAGTTTTTTCACTTTGAATTCGTGTTATTGATACCTATCTAAAAAAAATCAATTATATCCCTTAAGTAATTTGTACCAAATGATATAAGGAATGTGTAGTTGATTTCTTCCGGGTTATTATGCCGTGGTTTGTGGATTTTTCTTCCAAACGTTTCAACGACTGCGGCAGTCATCTTCAGAAGAAATCAACTACACAGACAACGGCCTTGAAAACCTACATTTTGATATAATAAATATTTCAATTTCTTACATTCCTTTTTAACCAACTGTTAATTGAAATATTAAATATCAGAATTTCAGTTCTTAATACTTGTTAAGTATAAATAGTAATGTAAGATGAGTAATGTCCGTTTATATTACTTACATTAAACAGTTTACAATATCTTGTTACTTAAATAATCATGCACCCACAATCATTGTCTACGATTTACTGAAATCACGTTTGAACTTAAAAAATATTGTTATTTTATAATGATTGTATGCCTATGTCTATAAACATCTACATATAGAAGAAGTATCTTCTCTGAAATTAATCGAATTTATCCGATCGGTATTAAAACTTACTAAACTTAATATACAAGAATAATTATTATTTAGAAAATATTAATGTCTACCTAATAATCAGAATAAGAGCCATATTCTATCAGGTAAAAAGCAGTGCATATTATTTCGTTTAAAAGTAATATTGACCTGTAAGTTTAGTAAAATATCACAACATATGAAATTAGAGAACACATAGTAAATTAAACTTGTCGTTTATTAAACGTTATTAGCGTTTGAGAAGAAAGTCTAAGCTTTGTACAAATCGTGCTGGCAGTAGGATCCTCACATCGTGGAAGTGAATTTTCAGGAGATGATTTATTGACACTCCATCCTCCCTTTTAAAGCTACTTCGACATGTAAGAACAGAATTTTTTTATGCCAGACTGATTGTAGTTGAGAACCTATATGTCCTTTAATTGAACAGTTTCTGAATGTTTATAAGAAAAGCAAATCGTTTCGAGGAGGAAGTGAGAAGGAAGTAAAACTGGCTTGAAGATGCGAGTAAATTTATGCCATATTTATCAGTTTGCATTCTAATAGTTAGTTGTTATAATTTAAAGATCTAACCCGAATATCATACTTGTATATATCTAGTTTTAAAAATGTACCGAAGTAATGACACATTATACTTTTATAGGTGGGTGGAAGTATGGTTGAGAAAACGACGCCAATATTTATGTGATGATAGTCCAAGTTTCACACGATCTCATGAAGATCCGGATTATATTTGTCGGCATACTGAAGACGATTTGAGAACAGCTCTTTGTAACAACAAACAAAACCATACAGTAATTGATGTATTGAAAACGGAAATTGAATGTGGTTGGAGTGGTTCATCAAGTTTAAATAGTGGTTCGCTAGTAATTGTTATATTATTTGTAATTTTCATTATGCAATTTTTGTAAAATTGTGACCAGTTTTTAAAGATTAAAATTGAAAAATCAAATTAAATCATTAACAAATATGAACCATATAAAATCATCTTTCTTCCAAAATAAATATTATCTACGAAGATATTGAAAGTGTCCGCAGGATATGGAAACTGTGTCTTTATGTATTACATTTTTTTTGACAAAAGTTTTATAAACGAGGCTCTAAGTAATATTTTTTTTAATTATATCTTGTCCATTCCTCTAATATAGGATTTTATTGAGATGAATTATTTATTTTTAACATCTATCTATTTTTTATAATGAAATATTAATAATGTAACGGATATGACCAGGGCATTCTAAGTTTATAATTTGTGTATTGAAAAGTTAAAACTTTCAGTAAAATACAAACAATTTTATTTAAGTGGGGACGGTAAGTAAAAAGTTTGTTATAGAAAAGAGTGATTTATTGAGGGGTCGGATTTAGAGGGGCATTTATTTATAAACATTGTTAAAAAAGTAAGATTTTACTCAACTGATAGCTTTATTATTCATTATGAAATGAATATGTCTGTGAAAAATTATCTAATTATCTATAAGCATATTAACGAAACAAGTAATATGACCTACTAAAATTCAAAATAATAATTAAGTATCCTAGAAAGAAACACAAAAAAAAGTTTTAAATATATTTATATAGAAATGGCTCTATAATTTTAAACAAAAAGGTTTGAACCATTCTTGAATTTTCAAAATCAAACATATTTTACCCTTTTATATAATATTTACATTATTTTATATTCTTTTAAATTTATTTTATTGTTTTAAGTTTAATTTAAAAAAACCAACTTAAGTAAAAAATATGCAAATTAAGAATAACTTTTTCCAAAATATATGGAATAAATTATTATGTTTATAATTGTTGTTAAATTAACTTTTAGTGACATTTAACAATCATTGTCTAGGAAATAATAACCATTATCTTTCTAAATATTTATATAATAACAAAAATTCAAAATTTTTTTTTTTTTTAAATGTAATATTAAATATAAATTCAATTGGAATACAGAATATATAAGAGACGATGAAATATTTATGAATATTTATACTTTTCCAATATTATTGCATTGATTTGATTTTTAAAATACATATATAATAAATAATAATAAATATTACAAAAATATGAGTTACACCCATTATAAAAAAGTTTTCATTTTTAGTTCAATTGTACCTTTCATAGAGCAAATTAACAGATTTTCTGCTGTGGCAAGTTCCCGGTTAGCAAATTTGTCACTTCTCTATATAGATAACAAGTAGTTGTTTTCACCTAGTGCAGACTTTTTAAATAATTTTGTAGACGTACAGTTTCATATATATATATATATATATATATATCTCTTAATTACTTAAACTAAATATAAATCTAATGCATAATTTATAAAATGATTTAGGTTAAGGTCAATAGTTTTTAATAATATTTATCACTCTCATTATTTGTGATCATTAAAACTGCCATTTCATGGTGCCATACTGACGAGAATATATTTATTCACATTTTATATTGTGATATATTTCATCGATCTTTCAATTTTTGTTATCAATAATGCAGTTTTATGCAGTAACAAATTAGATTAGAGTTTATGGTTATTCTTCTGTGTAAACAAGTATTAAAATGTTCTCTTTTCTTTGACTTATTACTAGATTTTTAAATAATAATTGTATAGAAAATTAAAATTAAACATTTTATAATTTCTAGAAGCACATTTTTTCGACCTATTCATTATTTATTACGTAAATTATATATGTTTAATACAACCTATAAACTACGCTACATCAAAGAGATTATTTTCTTTATATTGTTTTATTGTTTTTAATTGCAAAGTATAGAGGTAATTATTTTAGCATTGTAATAAAGTACATTTTGAAACAACAGCGTAAAAATCATTTTTATTTAGAGAAATCAACCTAACCCTTATGTATGTATTGTATACACTACTGGATTGCAAATAATACATATTATTAAAAAGTTATACTCGATATTTATTTGATTTAAAAAAAATAGTTTAGTTATTCTAAATTTGTTTGTTGACACTTTAAAAATGGGTCTATCTATAAAACAAAGGATTGAAGTTCTTACATTAATTGGTTGTGGCGATAAGATGCGAACTCAACAAGAGGTACGTGCTATGCTCAATAATAAATATCCAAAACAACCTACAAGTCAGACAACACTGAACCGTAGAAGATCTACCTAAATCAGACCAGGCCGTCCAGCACTTGCCGAGGATACTAAATTAAACGTTTTATTGGCTATGGAAGAAAATCCACACAACAGCGTTCTGTAAATTAGTCGAGAACATGTTATTCCTTTTACTTCTATTCATAAAGTATTAAAACATGAAAAGTGACATCCCTTTAAGGTGCACCTTGTACAAGAAATATCAAATGACGACACGGATCGTAGAATGGAATTTAGCGAAACTTTGATGGATGAGTGTAGTAATGATCCAGTTTTGCAAAAAACGTTACTTATTCTGATGAATTCACATTTACATTAAACGTTGAAGTCAACAGACAGAAGTGTAGATATTGGGCAAAGAAAAATCCTAAATGGATAAGAGAACAACACACTCAATATCCACAGAAAATTAATGTTTGGGCAGAAATAGTCATTGGACCCTATTTTTTTGATGGAACTGTAAACGGGCCAACTTATCTGCAGTTTTTAAACTTTTTTTAACTTTTTCATTCCAACTTTAATGAATTTATTTCCTAGTGCAAACATTCCCGGAAATATCGATGATAGTCTGTGGTATCAACAAGATAGGGCGCCGACACGTTATGCAGCCACCGTTCGAACATATATATTGACGTATTACACAATTAGTGGATCGGTAGACGAGGACCCATTGAGTGGCCACTAAGGTCACCGGATCTTACGCCATTAGATTTCTAAATAAAGTAAATGATTTAAAAGATAGAATAAGGCAAGAAATAAATTACATTTCGCAGAAAACCATTAACAAAGTTCAGCAGGAATTTATTGACTACTTAGCAGACTGTCAAGTACATGAAGGAAGACAATTCGAACACTTACTGTAATTTATTGTGTGACAATTTATTGTTACTCTTGTATTATTTTGTTATTTTAATTTAATTAAAGGTCTTCAAAAATATAGATTTTAAAATTATTGAATCTTCAAAACTATTAATTACCGTACATAAGTATGATATATTTTTGGAATCGTTTTGAAATTTGCAATCTAAAAAACATAAAATATGCAGGGTATGCCATTTAAAAAAATTGTTGATGACATCGTTACTCCATCTGCCTCATTTTTAATAAATGTTCATTGACCTGTAACCTATGACTAATTTTTTATAATTTTAGTACAATGTGAAGCTATAATTTTAGTATTTATTTAATTTATCCATCAAAATCAGCCTAAACCCAAACAAAATTAGAATGATTGAATAGGTATTTTACAGTAGCCTTCACTAGAAAAAAATGAGACATTTTGCAGATAAATGCCTTTTTTGAATTTACTTTTTAACGACGCTACATAGGTATAGAAAAGTATATGGGAAAGTCAAAGGGTGTAAAATTCTCCGTCTGTTGATGAATAATAATACAGGGTGTTCCATTTGAAAAATTTGAGAAAACCTGCCTGGCAATTTTTGAAAAATGAAATTAATTTTTGACCACCATGTACAAAAGAAAAAATTAAAACTTGGTCTACAAATGCTTTGGTTTATTGACTTTCTAAATTGGTGGTTTTTTAAATTCCAACGTTAAACCTAAAAGAGTTAAGCATTTTTAAATAAAAGTATGATATTGCAATATTTTTGGTTTACATTTTTTCTCTCCGAAAGGGGTGCAATATTAAAAATAATTTATTGTAGATATGTACTAGTAACTAGAGAGTATCTAAAAATTAAAAAAAAATTGTGTCATTCCGTTAAAAAATATTAAGTGATTTGTTTATTTTACTGTTGTACCACCCTATATACATAAAAATAATTTTAAAATATTTGGTTTTGACCCGCATTGACAGATATCCTTCAAATAAATCGTAAAGTTTTGCATAGTAGGAGAGAACAACGACAGAGGTTTACCGGACCCTGTATATTAGCAAAATACGGAAATACACACATTTTGACTTTGCAAAGACACTTCTTTGTGTTAAAGCTTATTGTTAATTTAAAAACTGGTAAAGATAAACCTTTAAATTTATTATAAAGAAGCGAAACACAAGGACAGGCTACAGCGAAGGAAATAATTACGTACCCAGGAAGGAATCAGGACCTAATGGTATAATGGCTTTTCTGTTGCAGGAAATTCACTCTGTAAACTATACATGGTCAGTCTAGCAGTAGACAATAGATATCTCGGGGACCCGCAGAAATGAAAAAGCAGTAATTATACTTAAACCTGGAAATGATCCTTATAACAATAATTCTTAATCAGATTTACGGTACTAAAGTTTTTAGCATATAAATATAAAAGAACTCATTATTTCATATGCATATGGATTGTCTTAAGGTCTGGGAGTTGTACATGAAACTACGAAGATTGTCTAGTTTATTCAAAAAATCTCGAAGCGGTAGTAATTTCAGTGCTCGGTGGGTCCGATTTAATGAGGATTTCACTTATAGATTGTTTGATGATTCTAACCAAAATATGGATAAAATATACAGGTTATTCCATTGAAAAGGATCTGAAGGACATAACCGCCAGGAAAAGATTTTATCGAAAAAAACATAAAAACGTCAAGTTTGTTTATGAGGAAAACAACTTTTGACGCCAAAATTATACCCCAAACTTTATCCACCTAGATGGGGGTTGCCATCCCCCAATTTTTTTCAAACGGAAAGGGGTTAAGTCATACATCATTTTAAAGCTCTTGTTTTTCTTGATATAATACAAATAAAATTGGTGAGTTAGAACTGATGAAAACTAAAAATATTTCTAATAAGAAAAGTTAAAAAAAATGTTATTCATTAAGAAGAGAATAAATGATACTTGATACCAATAAATGTTCAAATTGAGCACCAGCAACATCCATACAAATGTAACTGTATCTTTAGCGCGGAGAGGGTGGGAGCCCCACAGCACTTAGACCACATTTGGTCCATTGTGTATCATCCTCTTGTCGAAGACTTCCTCTACTTCGTCAACCAACCTACTGATTTTATGTAGGTGATAACGTCTCCTAGAGGTGTCTCCTTTATGTGGCACGGTGTTAGCCAGTACTCATTGAACACAGAGTATCTTATCGGTGAGAGTGCTGGGCAATCGCAGAGGATGTGTTCTGTTGTCTCATCTTCATGCTCGCACTCTCTACATAGGGGCGTGTCGGATAGCCTCATTCTATGGAAGTGCTTCTGAAGATGGCAATGGCCAGTCAGAATTCCTACAGCTAGGCGAAGATTCTATCTGGTCATTGTTAGGTATTTCTTGACTGTACGATTATCGAGGTACGCTATAAGTTACCTGGCTAGTTTTCAACTTCTTGTTTCGTCCCACCTTTCCTTAAACATATCTAAGGAATGTTTTTATTAGGTTTGTCACTGCTGATGGTGTTAGGTCAGTGAAGGGGCCAGGGTGCAGCATCTCCTGCGAGGCCGCTCTCCAAGCCAGCGAGTCAATAAAGTTACCGTTGAATTTATCATGGCCTTGTACCACCTAACTGTTACCACGTTGTTGTTGTTATTGCATGCTGTGGTCAAGGCTTGATTACATTCTAGCACTAAGCCCAAAGTGGTATTGTCACAAATTCCTATATGAGCGCATATTAATGAATAATTCCAAATCTTAAATTAAAATATTTTTCTTTCAAATCTTTTTTTAAAATTTAAAAATATAAGTGAACCAAAGTTCATTAATCTCCTCATGACTATTCAATTTTTGTTTTACCATTTTTTCAACTTTAAACAATAACATTTTATATTTTATTATTTCATATAAACCTAAATATACGATCAAATAGGTTGGGCAAGCACCGTAACCTCAACGAAAAGAGGGTCATGTCAATGTGTAATTAATTATTTATATACAAAATTTAATAACATCTGCCGAAGCAAAAATCCAAAAGAGTTTGCTTAAAAGAAAGAAACGAGGCAGTGGAAGGAGTCCTGGGGTCCGGGCTAGAGCTTTTCAGACCGGGGTAGTGGTTTTAGTTAAAAGGAAATAATCAAAATTGGAATCGAAAAATATTGGAATTTGTAATTGTTCCCAGAGGCCAAGAAATGTGGTAGGGACCCGTTTATATTTGATTTTTGTATTTATATTTAATTGCTTTTATTTCGTTATTCTGTGTGGAACTGGGGTTAGTGTAACGTAATTATTTATTTTACTTGTTCGTTATTTTATTTTTTTTTACTTAATCTGTTTTGTTTCTTTTAATTTAATAAATAATTGTATATTTTTTATCACGTTTTTCGTTAATTACCCGAATCACGATTTGCGACCCCCAACCAGCCACAACTCGTGATAATATGTGGTATATCTAGGATTAGTAGTGTTTGTCTGCTATCCGTTAGGATGTTCACATTTTTCCCAGTGATGTTCTTCCTGGTAGTTTCTTGAGCAGCTACGAGAATGCCAGTGAGCTTTGTCTGAATTACACTGGCTTTTTAAGCCATGTTCGCTTGTAGTAGCGGAATCGCACACATGGCTTACTGTCACTCTCGCGATTTCTCAATCTGCCGGCCCCTACATCAGGTTCTATGTCAACAGTGCGGAGAATCACCTTCATTGCCTTTATTGCTATTCTTTGGATTCGTACTAATTTACGCACAGTTGTTGCTTGGTTGGTCTGCGGAGCTTTTAGTTCCTTCAATTTCGTTTTTCTGGTGAAAAGGACCATTTCAGTTTCCTTCGGATGGATAGAGAGCGAGAGGTCTTTGCGCCATTATTCTATGATTATGATTGTTACCTGCATTCTGTCGCGGAGTACGCTCTCAAATCTACCTATTTGCAGAATAACTAAGTCATCCGCATATGCTATTGTGTAGAGATTGTCATCGTTTAGGCGGCGGATGAGGGTGTCAGGAATCATATTCCACAGTAGTACGACCAATCCTCTTAAGGTGACCACATCCACACTAATTCTCATTGCTGTCTTTGAGAACATACTGTATATCCATTCATTTATTGTTTGGGGGACATTCCTTCTAGCAAGTGAGTTTGTTATTTTAGGGAAGGTGGTTTTGTCAAAGGCACCTTCTATATCAATGAAAACTCCCAGGGATGAATCTTTGTTGTCCAAAGATTTTTCGAAAAGTAAACAATCACCCAGTTATAGTAAACAATAAAACGACCCATTATAAGAAAACAGATAAATACTAAGGACTACATCTGGATAGCAAACTAAAGTGGCAGGAACATATCAAAAAGAAAACAGAGCAACTGAAACTGAAATATAAAAAGCTAAATTGGTTACTAGGAAGAAGCTCACAACTTACAATCAAAAATAAAGTGCTAGTATACAAACAGATCCTCAAACCAGTATGTTCTTATGGTCTATAACTATGGGGCTGTAATAGTGAGAGTAATTATGCTTGCCTTCAAAGAGTCCAAAAACGAGTACTGAGGAATATAGTCAATGCCCCGTGGTATGTCCGCAATAAAGATCTACATCGGGAACTCCACATTGAAACAGTTAAAGAAGAAATAAAGAAGATTGCTAAAGGTCATGAAGAACGGCTTCATAACCATGTAAACAGCGAAGTGTTAGAACTCCTAGACAATCAAGACCTAGTCCGCAGGCTCAAACGCATCAAACCTTTTGAACCTCCTGTGAAAAGTGACAGTTAAAGCTCAGTTCAGTGAATCCTAGCCACAACAGTGAAGTGTGCTTAAACAATAATTTCTAAGGTGGATCATTGGAAATACCTAGGACAGTAAAGTAGTAGATTAGGTCAAACACAAAATGTCGGTTAATCGCATGGTTAAGCGCATTGTTTCTTTAAAATAAAAAAAATGTGTTTCGGGCTGAAAACGGAATAGGTATCTTGATACATTTGAGGTTTGTTTCGATTTGTTGCAAGATATTTTCTTAGAAAAGCCAAAAGAATAGTTTTAGCGATAGTAAACAAACTTTATGATCCTGTTGGTTTCACTTGCCCTGTAACTTTGTTTCCAAACCCATTATTGCAGAAATTAGATGAGATGCAGAGGTACTAGAAGATTCAAAAAAATTTTTTTGCGTGTATTAAAGATTTAAGTACTTTAGTCAACTTAAAAATTCCTAGATGGTTGTAACGAAGTACTGACATTAAGCCCTCTGCATTGTTGTTCTGCGATAGAAGTGAATATGCTTCTACCTGCAACTATTTTCTTAATATAGGAAAATAACGGTTCTTATTACGATCAACTGATTCAAGCGAAAACTAAAGTAATATCTATGAAAATATCTCCATATTACTTATAGAGTGATAACTACTACTATATGAGGTAGATTATTGGCATCTATTTTAAATAATGTAAAATACATTTCTGCATTCCGTTTGTTTGACTTAAATATCATATTATCTTGGATTCGTTTGATATCCAATGGAACTTTTGTATCGAACAGAGTTCCTTAACTAAAGTAGCTAATTTTTATTTTATGCTTGGACGTTTTAACAACTTTCCTTCCAAAGGATGTTTTAGTAGACAGCTGCTAGAATCAAGATGGTCGGAAAGTCCCTTCTGGTTGTGTAAACCACAAAGTAAATGTCCTTAGCAGAACTTTGGATTTTGAAGAAAATTATATTTTACAACAGAGAAAGAATGTCATTAATAATTCTGCTTAAATATAGATAAAGATTTTTCTTGTTACTATAGATATTTTTAAAAATATCGAAATATTTTAATTATGATTGCTTGAATACAAATATGCTTACATATCTGTTTAAATAAAGAATAAAAAGAGAAAGGTCCACTAACTAAAGAGAAATTAGATAATGCTGAAAAGTCTATATAAGACTCATTCAAGAGGAGGCATTTGTGAATATCGAAGATAAGAATTTATACTTTGTTCAACCATTTCAAGATGATGATGGAATATTTAGTCTTATTTATTTATTTAATAAATGTTCTCTTACAACACTTGCACCAGGAAGGCTAAGATTAGCTTAGAGCTACTTAACCTTCCTAGCTAACATAAAAATAAATAAATAAATTTAATACAAAATATTTCTGAAATACATGTACAAACGTAGTAAGATATACTTATATATCATTGCTTGGCTAACAATATGTCCTTAAGAGTACACCGATATTTAAATAGAGATGAAATGGACATAGTGAAGATGAAATAATTGTAATATTTTACTAAATTATATGTAAAGCAACGCTCAAATAAAGCCGAGGAGTGTTGTGGCGTAGTAATAATGTTATGTCTGATATTAATATTGTGAATAGATTTTCAAAAAATAATTTTTTCATGTAAGTAAGAGGGAACTTTAGATTTAAGTAACCAATATATAAAAACAAGGAAATATAATTCAAAAACATGATTAATTTTTAATAATCTAATTTGAGAAAAATGAGGTACAATATGGTCATATTTCCTTCGATTGAAAATAAATCTGCAATATGTATTTTGAATACGTTGCAACTGATTTTTAGATTCCTGGTCTAGGAAAGGGTAGTAAACATTATTGCAATAATTTAAAACTGAAAGAACTAAAGTTTCGCTTAGTTTTTTTACACATTTTAAAATTTGTTATATGTTGATTGACAAAAAGCATACGCATTTTCATGTAACACTTTTGAACAAGTCTACTTATATGACATTTAAATCTTAATGACTGATCTATAATCAGAACTAAATTTTTTGCTTTAACCCACCGGTGGGAGAGAATTATTCGTTTACTTGAAAAACTTCTTAGGAAAACATTAGGCAGGGTATTTCTTTCTTTTGATGAATTTTCTACTCTTCTATGTGAGTGTGAAGCACTTATTAATTCAAGACCGCTCATATGTTTCTGAAGATTGTCAAAACTTAATTCCTTTAAACTCCTCTTAATCGCCATATGATGTACAGAGCAAAGCTTAAAGAGGATTTAAGGAAGAGATTTCGTAATGAATGCTTAAGGCAGCTGATAATTCGACCAAAAAATACATCTTAATTGAAATAGAAGAAGGTGACGTTGTGTTACTTCGTAATAATACTTCAAAACATTATGATTGGCACTTAGCTCTAGAAGAAACTTTTATTGGAAAAGATGGAAAAATTCACATCGTTCGTCTCAGAACTAGTAAAGGAAACCTAATAAGATAAATAAAAAATGTATTTCCTTTAGAAGTAAACTCTTTTAACTTTTGATTTTGACACAATTATCATAAAATTATTTTGATGCCGTCTTGCTAATTTTTTTATTAAAACCAAAGTTTTTTCATATTGTTTAGTTTTTTTCGATGGAAGTTCTTATACTCGTAGTATTCGATCCCTTTATAAGTGTCTCTAATTACATGTTCAAAAATAAGTCAAGTACAATGTAACTTCAAGAAAAAACAGAAAGTTAGATGGCTGGACAACATAGAAAGGAAGCCGGGAGAAAGACATATTAAGAAAAAGCCTTAACAGAAAGGAAATAGAAAAGAAGAAAAGGGGCCGTCCAAAAAGGAAGGAAGTCGCAATGATTAAAAATCAGATGAGGTTTCAAATTTTTGATCAGTCTGTATCAAATATTTTTTGATACCATAGCATAGAACTTGAAAAGTTAGGATAGGAACATGTAAGCCGTTTTTATTGATTTTCAACGGTTTGGCTGCTACATACATCTGGATTCAAAAAAATTGGATTATCAGGTGGCTGTAGATCCTTTATTAAACATAATAGACATAAAGTGTGATACATCGTTGAAATTAACTCGACAAGAAGTTTATAAAAATGTAAAAATATATGTTGTTCTGGTACTGCGTTCCTGAACACACTGTATATTTGGGACTAATTTTGAAAATATGAAACTCAAGACTGCCTACACTTTTTGAAAAAACTTTTTTTTCGTAACTTCAATATTAACGGATATATCGTACTTCGACGCATTAATGCCGCACCCTGTATACATATATCAACAGGGTGTTTCTATATTAGACTGATAACACTTTACCCTAGAGAGTTCTCATTAATTAATGAATTTTGATATAGGAGCACGAACCCGTAAAGGGCGTAGTTGCTAAGATACAAGGTGTTAAATTTTGAAACGAAAATTTGCGATAAATCTAGAACGCCTTTAAATATTTTTTTCAATCAATATACTCTTCAAGAAAGTCAAATTTTGATATTAGCTACCTTTTGAAAAATGTAACCAGTGACACACTATCAGGGTTAGTGGCACCTTATGCCCCCCTACTTTTTACACCACTGGCGGAGAGATTTGCTTCTAAATAAAAAACTGCAAAATAATTTACAAATTGTGATTTGTACTATAATTTATCAACCGGCGTTTTGCTAAGCAAGTATTTGTTTTAATTCATATTATTAATTCATTTTTAGATATTGATTCCAAATACTATTTATGGACTTAATTTTGAGACTAGTTGCTGCAATTTAATAAAAATAGAAATCACAATAGCGAAGAAGTGCAAAAACTATAAAAATTAATTTCAAACAAATCTATTACGTTTATAACAAAATTAAAAAAAGTGCAATATTTGTTCAAACTATTAGCCGTTTACTTACAAATAGGTTGTATATCGTTTTCTTATTGAAGAATGTGACTTTGAAAATAACTCGGCATTGAACTAAATAGCTCAACTAAACTTATTTGGAAAAAGGCAAGGTTAAAGAATTTTCATTATATCTACCCTCACATTCATTGAAAATTTATGATGACCTTTTTAAATGGTTTGTTCGTTTTTATTTAAAAAATATAAATGGCAGCTCGTTTATACCAACAAAGATTCCGAAATTGTCGAATCCAGCATAATTTTATATTTACAAGTATTGAAGAAAGACTGAAAGTAACAGGAAACTTATTAATTAAAAAAAATATTGGTAGAAAGCAATGACCAACAAGAACGGTGCTATATAAGAGGCATTATTAAAAACACCATTTTTAAGTACTCGTATTCTAGACCGTATTTTAAGAGTTGACCATAGGACTGTACGGAAAGTTTTTACTTTTTCCAAATAAATTTAATGGAGCTATTTGTGCGTATTTTCTGGAAGTAGTTAGTTGAATTATTGGCAAATACACTGTTAAATATTAGATGACACATGTGGTTTCAACCATATGGAGCATCTGTTCATTTTAAAAGAGACGTTTTTGAGACAAATGGGTTGTTCGGTGTGGACCCCAATTTTGGCCTCCAAGATCACCCGACTTAAATCCTATCGACATTTTTATGTGTCTAGTCTAATCTTGAGTTATTCTCAAATTCACGGTTTTCAATGAGAAAACGATAACTACGTGCTTGTAAGTAAACGGCCAATAGTTTGAACAACTATTGTAATTTTGTTAATTTTGTTATTAATGTAACACTTTTGTTTGAATTTAATTTTTATATCTTTTTTTCAAATATTTAGGTGCATTTAATCACCATTTGCAATCGAATTAATAATATGAATTAAAGCAAATTACAGTACAAATCATAATTTGTAAATTGTCTTAATACTTGCAGACATTTGTTTAGAAGCAAATCTCTCCACCACCGTTCATTTTGAGTCTGTAACTTTACAAATATATTTATTTATTTATAGTTAGTTTAGTGAAATTAAAAAAAGGGTTTTAGTTTCTTTTATAAAAAAATATCCATTTTACTTTATGTTTTTATATTACTGTTGTCCATTCACACAAACAAAATTTTTAAAACGTATTGATGTAGTACATGTTTTTTTATAACAATTTAGTAATAGAGGTAGTTTTGGTTAAGTACCAATTATTTCCTGTAATTAAAACTTTTTTTCTTTGAAAAGTTAAATCGTTACTAAAGTCATTAAGTTACATATTTTAATATTTACAATAATTAATGTACATATTAAATAATACATAAAAAGCTTTTTTACTAATATCTTATTGCCCCAAAAACATATAGCTCTTAGGGTATTTTAAAATTTTCTAAATCAATCTCTTTGGCGATAAATATGTTCTAATGATATAGGAGATGCAATTTAAAAAAATATATCTATATATTTAATTTAAATTAGAGTGAGTACAACTCAGAGTTTGGTGTGTAAATTATTTTATGAACTTTTAGAATATAAATAGTGAGTGATTTTAAAATATTTCTTTAAAAGCTGACTTTTTATTTTTGTTATTTAAAAACAACTAGATATTTAATTAAATTACTTTAAATAAGTTAAAATTGGAAATAAAAAAGTAGATGTCTTCAAAACATTGATCTGACGTATTAAAAATGGGTTTTCTTAATTTAATTACGAAAATGACGTCGTAGAAAAAAAATTGGAAATTGATTAATAATAATAGATTAACGTTGTTTATATACATCCATTAATTGCAGTTTTGGAACATTTGAATAATTCAAGATTATTATTGTTCGATTTTGATTTGGCTAAAAGAATTGTTAATTTGGAGCAAAAATTTTAAACTTCTTCAGCTTCTTCATCACAATAAAAAACAAATAATAAACCTAATTGAAATTCAGATACTCCTTAAACAAAATATAACCACCTCCTTCCATCTCCAAAACACACCCCATATAACAATATTTTGAAAATGTAATAGAAAAGCAATAGTATATTATGCAACAAGCCTGTGGCTCATCTTGTTAATGTAACAACCATTATATGAGAGTAGAATACTAAATAAATATACTTTATCTATGAATATCAAATAAGCTTCGCTAAAATCAATCGCAGATCTTTTTTTTATAATTTTTTTATACACATAGATATATTTAATCAATAATTAAAGGAGTAACGTTGAAACAAAATAATATATTTTTTATGGATTATTTAAAAAATGTATATACAGGGTGCGGCAATAGTGCGTTGAAGTACGATTAGTCCGCTATTATTGAAGTTACGAAAAAAAAGTTTTTATAAAAAGTGTAGGCAGTCTTGAGATTCTCATTTTAAAATTAATCCCAAATATACAGGGTACTCAGAAACGCAGTGCCAGACAATAATTTTGTTTTTTTAAATGGATCACCCCGTATATTTTTATATATTTTATACAGAGTGATCAAAAATTTGAAATCATATCTGATTTTTAATCTCTCTGTATCAAATATTTTTTAATACCATAGCATAGAACTTGAAAAGTTAGGATAGGGACATGTAAGCTGTTTTTATTGATTTCCAACGGTTTGACTGCTACAGATATCTGTATTCAAAAAAATGTGATTTTTAGATGGCTGTAAATACTTTATTAAATATAAAAGACATAAAGTATGATACATCGTTGAAATTAACTTGACAAGACGTTTATAAAAAAGTAAGAACATACGGGGTGTTCCATATAAAAAAACATAGCTTTGGTCTGGCACTGCGTTCCTGTATATTTGGGACTAATTTTAAATTGTAAATCTCAAGTCTGTCTACACTTTTTGTAAAACGCACTAATGCCGCACCCTGTATATATATTATTAGCTTATGAGGTTTGCAATAAAGTATTGAAAAAATAGCGTTCGATTTGGCAATACGTGAGACTTGTTTCCATTATGACTGAGTAGTTGAATTTTTTCAAAACATACACAGGCATAATGTTTTGTCAAGGGCCAAATATTCAGATATTTTCAGAAGATTTGATTAAAAATGAACTTAGTAGCTATGGAAGACCTATAGAACTATAAAAATTTATGAAAATATTGATAGTATTTGAGATTTTGTGCCTCAAGACCAAATATTAAGCTGGCATATTTATCGAAATTGGCAAGCTTAAAATTTTTTATTAAACCTTTAATTTTGTTTATAAAGGGTGTTGTTTGAAACATGTCAAAAAATGACCATGTTGCGTTAAGCCGGTCCTAAATTTAATTAAGAACATTATTTTTATTTTATTTATTGGTGTAATTTTTTTATATTCTATTTTTCATTAAAGTTTATGCCAAAAATGAGTCCTTTCATCGAAATGTGGTTATTATAAATTGACAAATATTTTTTAAATTTTTTAAATTGCATTTCCTGTACACTAACTATATCAAATCAATTTGATTCACGACTATTTTCGTTGCTTCCAGCAACTGATTCATTTTGTAATGTATTGTTGACTGATGTTGGTGAATTACTATTACTTCCAGTATTAGTAACCGGCTCTGGAGGAATTAAACCTTCTTTCATCCTTTTCTTTTGCTTCATCCTCCTATTTTGAAACCATATCTTCACTTGGGTTTCATTAAGTTGTAAGGCAGATGCTATTTCTATTCTTCTTGCCCTGGTTAAGTACTTATTAAAGTGAAACTCCTTTTCTAGTTCAGTAAGTTGCTTGTTGGTGAAATTTGTCCTTCCTGTATTTAAACAATTAAGGTTTAAAAGGCTAGATGCATTTGAACCTAAGCATGTGCTCCTAGAAGCTGGGTTTTGGACGTCTAAGTTTACGTTTGTTTGGCTTGCGTTCTGGTAGTCCGACAAGGCAGGATTTGAAAGCTTGGCGGCTAAAAAAGAAAAAAATATTACTAATATAATTTGTAATAGTTTAAAATGCAGATAAAATAGCTATATATGTACAACTGAGTAATGAAGTATATTATACGGACTCTTATTTGTGAACATAAAATTACACTTTACTGCCCGATTGACTCTAAAATTAAACTTATATTTTTGTATATTTTTTATTTTATAAATAATAAAATATACGGACACAACACATCTTTAATTACAATTACAAATTTTTTGCAAATGTTACCAAAATTAAATATTTTATAATTCTATAACCCTACTTTATTAGGATGTTTCCTCACTATTAAAATGTCATTCACAACTATCTTAAAATATAAGAACTTTCATTTCTTTAGTTTTTATTTAATGAATATTCGTCAAGGTTTAACAAACGGTATTTACAAATTCATTCACAACTGCCTATAACAAAACTTGAATCTACAGATTCACGTGAATATAACAAGATCAATTCTGATTCATGTACGCTAAGCGTCGCTATTAATTTCAAAGTTAATTATTCCATATTCATACATTTTTGATTTCTAAAATATTTCGGATAATTCTTGAAGTTGAGAATTTTCGGAAAACTATTATAGTTTCTAGCAGTCAGGTGAGATCATGCTTATTTCGGGCGTCTTGTCCTGTGCATCCATGTAGTCCGGGTTCTCACAGCCAGTGGCTCCTTCTGGAATGCTTCTCCATTGGCTTAGACTTTTGTCTCCGTCTAATGAATCATGGTGAACTATGATTAATTTTCTTAGGGAATCTTGAAAATTTAGTATTTTACATAATTCTTTTTGATGGCTTTTCCAGTTTTCCTGCAATTTTGGACATATGTCTAGTTCCATTAAAGGATCTTTCTTGTAGCTGATCTCTTCGGCTCGGTTCCCTTGTATTTTTTCTTCCTGTTATTGATTAGTTGCCGGTTAATACGAATCAATTCATGATTATCTCCTATCTTCTTACGATACTGGGATAGATAATCTTCTCTAACCATATCCTCACTAGCTTTGCAGCCAAACACCAAAAAATAACTTTCGCTGAAGTCTAAACCAAAGATTTATTTACTGCTGATCTGAGCATCATTCATAAAAACGGAGTGCGCTCTCCCAGTCGTTTTGATGATCGTCGATAAATATTCAATACTCTTTGGTTTATTCGCTATTCCATCTTTTTTAGGATGAAGTATTGCAGTCTGGTTTATGAAATCTCCACATTCTTACAAACTTCTTGAAATAATGTACTTATAATTAAATTGACAACTTCTTGATTGGGGATTAGAGAGTCTATAACCGACTTGGATCACGATAAAAATGTATTTATTTTCAGTATCGCTCTCTGGTAGAGACCCTAATGGATCCCAGCGATTGTCCTAAATGGTGTTCCCGCAATATATTGTTGTATTTTAGAACTATTTTTACGATATGGTGGGTTGCCTCCAGCCCATACAGATGGTATATTTTAGGCACCAATATCTTACGTCGTAAAATCAATTCACTAGTAGACCGTACCTCAACATTTTCTTCACTCATAGTTATTCTTCAGACGATCCATTGTGCAGATGTCATAATACGCAATAGAATCTTCTTTTTTAATTTGGTGCCCTCAGCATTTTCAATCGCACTTTTAAGGAAGCCATTGTTTAAGATGAAGAAGCTTCACTATACCCAGCATAACTTCTAGATCGATGATAAAGAAGCCTCTGCTTGCTTGATTAATGATAATTGGCTTATTTAAGACTCCTCTTCAAATTTAAGTTATTTTCTTGCTAGTTTTGAATTTGTTTTAAGGCGTGCTGAAGAGGCTGTGCAGTAGTTACTTTCCTATTTAGATTGCATTTTGCTGAAGTAACTGAGATTTCGTTCCTGACCATCTTTCAGAAGTGATAGAATAGCTCCAATTTTTATATTGCTGGGCGTCAATATCAAAATCGAAACTGACTTTAGAAAGTGGATCGGAGCTGATTTCAATTGTTTCTTTAAAACATCAAAGGTTACTTGATATTTTTTGTCTTTAGTAATTTTTGACAGTAGTTTGATAATGTTTTCAAACTTCTTAAGGAAGCGGTAACGGTAATGAGAATATAAACCCAAAAAACTTTGCAGTATATTGGAAGCAATTGTTCACTGTTTAGGCAGTCTGATATTCGTTTTTCATTCGTTTTTCCTGTACATACTTGCAGCCATCATATTCACAGCCAGCGGCCTTACCGCCTTGGAGTAACCAAACCGTTACAATGTTTGGCAAAAGATACCCATGTTCAATATATAATCATACACGACAATATAACATATAAATAGATGGTATCCAATGAATTTATTTTAAAATTTTCCATCATCACTCTGCAGTGTCAATCAATTAAATTTAATGAAAATGGAAAAAATGATGTTGGGTTTGCCGAGTATGTTGACAATTGATATCTAACGAAGTAAAATATGTTTTTCTTATGCTATACGAATATATCAATAACTTTTGTGTAAAGCTACGACATATTTGTTTTAACAGAAGGTTTTAAATTTCACTTTTTTTAATTCACTTAATGGAAAAAAGAGAAGTCAGCGGTTGAGTTAAAATACCCTTCAATTTCTTAAGGTACATTAGAAAGTCGAAATACCAGGTTTGGCTTTATTAAATCTTACGATAAAGAAACTCAATTATATGCTTCATTTTGGTAGAAGAATGTAAACAAGAAATTAATCGCCATTCAACATCTAAAATTTGACTTGATCGTTTTTCCTAAAATTATGGATTTTCTTGAGCATCAGTTAGATATGTTTATAAGATTAATATTTAATTGATACATTACAAATATTTTAGCTTTCAGTTTCTGACCATATTGTTTTTGATTTGGTTTGTTATAAAAATTTTGTATTTTAACTAAAAACTCGAAAATTTATTTAAATCATATTTATTATAGACATATTTAGATTTTTTACTAATTGTTACTATAATATTTATTTGCCTCTTTTTGGTTATGACATTGATTTTAATCATTTTAATTATTTTTGTTCGACTTTTCTAAGCTTGCTAAAAATTTGAAATAGACAATATTCTTCGACAGTAAATTTTGATCTATTCACGTATTATTTAATTCAGAGCTTCCTTTTTTTATATATTGCGGTGAATAGTTTGAACCTATATTCTAAAACAGTGGAATTATTTCGTATAAAATATTATAAGTGATAAAAACATTACTTAAAATATCTCATATTAGCACTTTAATCATCGAATGGTACCAATCTCTGTCTAATGTTTCTAGGATTCTAGGAGAGTAAATCTCTGAAAGTAAAACCTTATTAAATCTTCGAATAACTAAATAAAGAATGAAAGTAGAATTAGATAACATAAATTACGAATTCCCGTAAGTAACAAAGCCTAGGTAGCATACGAGACTAATCGCCTTAGTAGTCAAATCTGTCACACAATAACAAAAAAGAGTTACACAAAACAGAAAAAATATTTTTCTTAAGATCAATAATTGGCGTTTATTGGCTAATGTTTTACGAAATATATGCGTCATAAACACAAAGTATGCATATTATTTATTTTATTCTAAACTCTACTTAGGTAGGTGAATATTTCATGAATTTTTTAAACAGTTTATAATCAATTTAATTTTATTTTATTGCAATAAATTTTTTCAAGTTCACTTTTTTAATTTGAATAATGGAAGAAGCAAAGTCTCAACTTGTGTTAAACTTTAGTTTCTGTTTTATAAGCTGAACTGCGAAGTTAATAAGATGAATTAGATGTTAGATTGAATTAGGTTGTGTGAAATGGACTTTACGTGTTTAATAAATGAGCAACACCACTCTGTCTTCGTTATTTTATAAATCCAGAAGAACATTTTATTTTTCATAAGACCGAAGAGAGTTTTTTAAAAAACAACTAAACACATCTGTACCGAAATTATCTCAATATAATATATTTTAGTTTAGAAAAAAAATACATCAAAATTTTTTTCTACATAGGCCGTCTCATCATTCCAAAGATTTTCTCGTTGAAATATTTATGTGAGTTTTAAAATGTCTGGCTTCGGATATTTTGTACATATCTTTTTTAGCCACTTTGTATACAGGGGTATCTTAGAATTCGACGGACTCTTAAAGAAAATTCCTTTCCTAAAATAATCAAAAATAGATGAGTTTTAAATATATAAATGATTATAAGATTGAAAACTTTCACACTCGCCTTCTATACAGTGCTAGTCAAAAGTCCACTCCCCTCCTCGTATCTTTAAAACGGTTATACTTATACTAATAATATTTGGAGTGTGAAAATAAACGAATGTAGGTTTCTTAACTAGATATAACAGGTGAGATAATAGTCATAGATGACGTCATAGGGCCACTGTGATCAAACATTTTAAATGGAACCTTCGCTGATAAAAAATAATGTAATGTTTCAGAAGTAACTTTCACACAATTTTATATGTGAAACAAGTGTTTACACAATTAATTATTAATTACAATTTATATTAAGTAGAAAAAATTACATTGGAAAATTACTTTGTGAAAATAGTGAAGTTACCATAAATATTGTGTGAACATAAAATTTTACAGAACAGATGTAATATTTTAGGATAAATTATGTAATTTTCACATAACCGATTAAGTAAAATTAAGTCTTTATTGAAATTTACATGTTGTTTACGAATTAGAGTATGTAAAAACTGATTGCAGTGCTACATATACTCGTATTTATTAAGCTAGTACATGTCGTTATAATAAAAGTAAGTACTGACGTTACCAAATTACAATATAATAGGGTTTGTCAATAAAATAAGTGACAATTCTGTATCAAAAAAATAGTAACAGAAATTACAGTCCCACCGAAAAATTTTATGTTATGTTATGTGTGTACTTTAAAAAATAGAGTTAATATTGCGGCAAATGATTTTAATGTCTGTAGCTTCTTACATCTTTACATACTTCTTAATAATTCTGTAAAATATTTAGCCATCTGTGTAGATGTAGATGCTGATGTAATCGTATTTTCTTATGGGCACAGATTTAAAACTACTTAATATACATGTGTACATTATAAAAAAGCTTACCTGTTAGATTAGATCAATCAAAAGAACAATGGATCTAAACTCTTCATTTTCGACGCTGAGATTTCATACTGCGCCTCTCTCAAGTTACAATGGACTCTTCCAGTTTCCATACTACGTGTTGTAAAATATTTATTTTGACATGTATTATGTAAATACGAGAGAATCTATCAAGAAACATCTATTAGCGTTAAATACTGGGCAAACCAACTTTCAAGTCTTAACTGTTATGCCATAAAAGTATATCACAGTTGGTCAAATATTTTACAGAATGATTAAGAAGTAAGTAAAGATATAAGTAAAGATGTAAGTAAAGATGTAAGTAAACATGTAAGTAAAGATGTAAGCAAAGATGTAAGTTACAGACATTAAAACCATTTGGCGCAATATTAACTCTATTTTTAAAGTAGACACATAACATAAAAATTTTAAGTGGGGTACCTTTTATTTGATACATCGATTGTCACTTAGTTTATTGGAAAGCCCAATTATGTTGTAATATAATAAGGTAAGTACTTTCTTCCATAAAACGACATCTACTATCTAAATAAATACAGGGTGTTACTATATTCGACCGACAACGCTTTACCCCAGAGAGCTCTCGTTAATTGATGAATTTTGATATAGGAACATAAACCCTTAAAGGACTTAGTTTCCGAGATACAGGGTGTTAAAAGTTTTAAATCAAAATTAAAAATTTGTCATAAATCAGAAACGCCTCCAAATATTTTTTTCAAATTTGGTGACCAATATGCTCTTTAAGAAAGTAATATTTTGACATAAACTGAATTTTGAAAAATTTAACCAGTGGCGCGCTATCAGGGTTTGTGGCAACTTTTATCCCCCTATCTTTTACGCCACTGGAACAAATATTTTTTTTTTATTTTTTTAAATTTTCTGTTCATTTTTAGGTAAAAAAGTAATAACCTTTTATGGAGCTAAAATGAACGGTGTTGTAGATATTTGATTTTGAACAAAAGTCTGCAAGTACTTAGATAATTCACAAATTATGATTTGTTGTGTAATTTGCCCGTCGGCGTTTTGCTAAACAAGGAAGTATTTGCTTTTAATCCATACTATTAATTCGATTTCGAATAATAACTAAGCGTTAGGGGTTAGTTGAAAAAAGAATACATGCTATTTCTGAGATTTTCTGAGAACTTGATAAAAGTAAAAATCACAATAACGCAAAAGCTATCAAAATTAAATTCAAACAAATGTATTAGATACAACAATAACAAAATTGACAAAATTACAATAGTTGTTCAAACTGTCCTTTAAGGGTTTATGTTCCTATATCAAAATTCATCAATTAACGAGAGCTCTCTGGGGTAAAGCGTTGTCGGTCGAATATAGTAACACCCTGTATATATATATAGCATTACAATCAGTTTTTGCATACTCTAATTCGTAAACAACATAAATGTAGATATCAATAAAGAAGTAACTTTACTTAATCAGGTATGTGACAGTTACATAATTTATCCTAAGATATTACGTCTGTTGTCTAAAACTTTATTTTCATACAACATTTATGGTAACTCAACTAAATTCACAAAATAATTTTTCCTACGTATTATAAATTATAGTTTTACGTAAAATGTCATTTCAAATAATTAATTATGTAAAAACTTGTTTCACATATAAAATTGTGTGAAAGTTACTTAATTTTTTCTTAAAAATTACAATATTTGTTTTCAATGCAATTGTCATTTTTTGGAGTACCCATTAAGTTCCATCTGTTTTATACAACAAACATAATAATATGCTATTCATTTCGATAACCAATATCAGAATATATTATAGATTCATTTTATTAATAATTTTATTATTGAATCTAAGCTACCCTCGCAGAACCGAAGCGAACATAACCTAACCTAATTATATAAAGTTAATTAAAATACCAATATGTTTTCCATGTGTTTGCAAGATGCATGTTTCTTCTAATTTATTATTAGTTTTAGTATCCCTATTTCTTATCATGTAAATTATTGAGAACGCTTAATTAACAATTGATAAAATCGGATCTCAGAAATTTCCTCTGTCAATTAAAGTATCCGATTTTGACACCCAAACCTAACTAATTTTTCATTATTCTTGTTTGAAATGTAACTTTTATCTATTCTACTTTCTATATGAGGGCACCTTAATATCAGAGGGTCTGCAGTCATCAATTCTTCAAAGTGACAGTTTATTGTATTAATATTCACAACTTTTTCCGGTTTTTATCAACCGAAGCAGTAGATGTTGCTGTAGGTTTATTCATTTAAAAAGGAGGATCATGATAGGTTAGCTTGAATTACATATCTAATACATGTAAGAAGATAAACTTATTTGATTGTATAACAGGCAAAAACTTAATTATTAATAATTAAGTTTATTTGTCAAATTTATTTACAAAAGTTAAATACAAAAATAAATAAACTAGAAAATATAGAGAAAGCAAATACACGAAACATGAATAAAAATAATACAAAAGAGTTACGCGAATATAAACGTCATTTTTAAATATTTTCGTAAATAGTCATAAATAGATAAATAAAATATTGTTGTTATAAACATTAATCTAAGAAACAGCATGTAATTTGAATATTATTGCTTAAATTTTTTTATATTACATTTGTATGAATAATAAACGTTTATTTCTTAAAAAAATTGTTATGTGACTTTTCATAATTTAAAACAAATCACGTTGACATCATAACTCGAACAGTGATGACATCAAAAATACTATGCGTTCACCAAAAAATACGCATCTCAAAAATAAAATTTCACGAATTTGTTCCAACCTTTACGTGCAACACTGTATAATGTTTTATCTGTGGTAACTTTTTTGTTTATTATAAATAAGAAAACATTTCTATTTCCAAAGTATTGAAAAATAACTAAACTAGATAAGTTCCATGGTAATATGATGGAAATTGATAACAGTACCTTGAAGGACATAGCATACCATCAATATCTACACATCCAATACCGTATAAATTAATGAGGACACTTTTATAAGTACATAATATTTTTTAAGATAGAGCAAATTTTAACTATTATTATTTATTTGATATGGTTAAGGAGTCGACCTTTAACTTACCAAATCCTATTACCTTATTTGTACAATGATTTAAAAATAAAAGTCCTTTCATTATTTACATATGTTTCGCGTAATTCTTTAATATTATTGTGAAATTTTGCGCCTATAAAGACCCCAAGTTAAACCCTTTTATCTAAATGTCGAAATGTCAATATAACTGCAGCTGGTCAAGTTCTGGACACAAGGGATTAACAGACTAACTTCACAAATTGATCCATTATTGTCGGATTTATTGGGATTTCTAATGCTATATTTACATCATTGGTGAAATGTGTAAAATAATCAGAAAAAATTAGTATATGAAAAATATTACCAGGTTTTAATTAATTTTAAAATTTAAAATATGGTCGATATTTAGAATTTTGTAAGGTAGCGGATAAATTTTTAAATTATTTTATTCGTAGGTTTTAAATGTTTTCAGAGTAGATAATTTTCAATGAAATGCAAAAATGTTCTCGAAATTATAACTGTTTATAGAATTACAGTAAATATGTAATTATTGGAAAAAATCAAAAATCAAAAAAGGAAAGCAAAAGATACGATCTTTTAAAACTATTTCGATTTTTGTAAAAAGGAAGCAAAATTCCATTAAATTGTAAGCTCTATTGTAAAAAAAGAAGAACAAATACAAGCACTGATTAGAAATATGATATAAAAATTCTGAATACGCAACAATTTGGTGCTACGTAATGCATACAAGTATAAGCATGTGCAGCTTGAAATGGATTGTTAACTTTCAATACACGTAATAAGTTATAAGGGAGTTATAGGACATAAGAACGCTCTAAACCCTAAAATTTTTGTAGTTAGCATATTAAAAATCTAACCAAAAACTTAGTTTCGAAGTTATTCCGGTTGCATCATCACTTATATTAAATTGATATTTAAAATTCTTCCTTTATCGGTCATGATACGGCAGTACGGTGAGCGTGCGTTAGCATTTTATGCAACAGTGCATACAGGGTGGCCCAACGAAAACTGGACATGGGGGTTTTGGACAATATTATTTTTGTTCCTTGAGGAACATTTTTTTACGCTACTCGCAGCATCGTCATTTCAACCCTAAACCAGTCGGGTGAACAACTCCTAGAATTTAAATAGGGAATAAGGGTTGAGTCGCATATCGTTTCAAAGTCAGTTGAATTCTATAAACAACGATATGTAGTTTTTTAAATTTGGAGAAATGATTTACAAAAAAATTATATTTTTCCGCAAATGAACCTTTTTGTAACTTTGAAACTTTCAAATTTTTGCATAAAGTTTAGAGTCAAAATTACTTACTTTATTGTCATATTAACAAATGCTCAAAATGCGCACTCCCAACTTCCATGCAATGGTAAACGTTACCAACTGACGGCCAGAATTTTTTTTTTCATTTTCAATTATATCAGTCAGTACAGGATCAATAGTATCTTCCAGAAGTTCCAGATATATTCTCCTGTTAGATTGCCTTCTAAGAACAAAGGGCCAACAACACGGTTGGTAAAAATTCCAGCTCATATGTTTAATTTCAGGTGTTGTTGAGTATGTACCTCATGAAATATGTGGGGGTAACAATCAGCCCAATATCAACAATTGCGGCGATTAATTGTGCCAAATTGTGCCATTTAGAAAAAAGGAGCATTCATCACTGAAGCAGATGTTAAAAATAAAACATGGATTTCCTATCGCTAGCTCTCTTACTACCTCATCTTCATTTAACTCTTGCTTTAATTTAAATTTATAAGGATGCAATTTATGCATTTTTAAAATACGCTGAATGCTGGTTCGTGAGACACCGAAAACAGTTGACAAATGTCTTGTACTCAATGTATGGTCAATTTCAACTTGTCCCAAAATTGCCCTGCGGTTTCTTCATTATTTACGGGCGATTCGATTTGCCGTTTTTTATTTGCTACAGATCCAGTTTACCGGAATTTTGCAACTAAATCTAAAACATACATTCTTGTTGATTGAACAATTCAGTGGCCGTATGAGCACATGGTCTGTTTTCATATCAAAATTCAATCAACTCAATCCTACTGAGTAAACCATTGTTTCTTTTTAGTTTGAAATTATGTTCAGTACCAAACACTAATCAAATTCACAATCAACTGAGAAATAGAAATCGCATTTTTAGTATTTGTATTCGTTTTCTTATCAGCAAAAAGGAAAAATGAACAAAATAAGTATCAGAGCAAATAAATTGCAAAAAAACTGTTTTTAATTGAAAAAAATTAAATTTTCTTTCTTATTTACAATATTCACTTTTACTTTACTTTACTACTTTAGTACGATAAAGTTGGTCATTATGATATTGAAGCATAATTACATTGGATGTCTAATTGTAGATAAAATCATCACTGCTATCATTCCCTTTTAGTTAGTTAGTTAGTTACCGCAAAAGAATAAAATAAGTCAATAAATAAGTATTTATGGCAACACCGCTAAACACTAAACACTAAAAGACGCCCCAAGTGCGATCTAATGGACATAAAATTGAACATTAGGGACGCTCTGATGTATATCAACTGAAATGATATCCGAGTGTACAGAAAATATATGTGACCTTATGATTGGAATGCCATTGAATATCTTTGTAATAAAGTACATCACACTATTCAGTTCCTATATCTCCTAGAATTTTACTAAATTGAGTCTAGTCTAGTCTAGGTGTGCGAACTTAATTTATTATTTAGTAACATATTTTAAAACATGCCTGTTATTTACAACTTTGGAGCATAATTCTTGTTGATGCATAATACAATGAATATTAACTACTTTAATAACATCAGTTATAGCAGGAGGATCATCAGTTGCAAGAGACACTACTTTTTATAATGATAAATTATTAATTTTTTTCACGTTTGTCTATTTGTGATTTATAGCCAAATACTTTGATATAAGATAATAGTCAATTCAATTAATTTTACAACGTCGGTAAGCTTCTTTATTTTATTTCCTACTCAACTAAGGAATACTATATAAAATCTACATGTATATCCTACGCTAAAAATAACCCTTACCGACAAATCATATAAATAAACTTACTATTTTATACCAAACTGTTTGTTTTTTAATTTCAGAATTTTTGTGATATAAACTTGAAGATGTGGCCCATTTTGCCACGAAACCGGTAGTTCTTTCTATGACAAATAAAAACTTATAGACTGTAAGACTAAAATACTTATTTTCCTTGCGTTGTTACTATTGGTTGTTTGCACTGATAGCTCACGTATCTTCTGTCGGTGACGTCGTCGCTATTTTTTTAAATGAGACTGTATGCCAAGTGAAAAGGGAATAAAAATAACTAAGAAAACATCAGTTTTATTAAATACAAATAAATTACAAGTACCATTAATATAAAAGATGTTCGAAATATTTCTCTTGTGCTTTCTGGCAACTGTACTACAATCTTAAATAAAAGTGATGTTGTGGCGTGATAGATCTAATGCTGTTGGTAATGCATATCTTCAAGTCATCTAAATTGTGGGGTTTAAATATGTAAATAGTAGTCTTGAGATATCCCAATGAGAAAAATCTAGGGGATTAAGATCTAGTGACCTCGCTGGTCATTCTAGCTGACCTCGTCTTCCAATTCAAGAGTAGAGTAGAGTAGAGTTAATGTAAGGGATGCCTGAAATGTTCTACTTGCAAGTCCTGACAATACTCTATTTTTAAATAAAGGTAGTGTCAGTACAATGAATTAAGAAACATTTATACTTTCAGTGTAGATACCTACAAGAGTTATAGAGCCAGGAATATAGGAATGTAAATCCGATAATTTGGACCAGTTCACGAAATACATGCCTTTAGAAGTAGAGAGGAAATGGAAAATGTGAGATCGATTTACTAATAAATACATAAGAGAAAAAGAAGGTAAAAATTAGAACCAAAACCCTTCTTGCAAAATTATTCAAACCACACATTAATTTCATTAATTTTTTCTTTCTTTAAATTTCCGAGGAACACTCCTCAGCCACCGTGGGTTGCGAGTAATAAAATAAATTATTTAAATGAAGTTATTTGCAAATTCAAGATCTTATCGGATTTCAATGGATATATCAGATAGTGCATGCACTGGCGTTTCATTACATTTTCGCCAGTGAGTTTTAAAAATGTCCACATGAACTGTCAGGTCATGTTAATTGTATTACTTATAATTTATATTTCCTTATCGGTGACGTTTTATATTTTAGCTTGTTACACATTACAGATTTTAGCATAAAAAATTCTTCTCTTAAATTATGTCAATAAACTCGTAAAACACGAATATTTCCTAATAAATTCGTCGCAAGATAAAATTCTAGATTATCTGCAGAGAAAACAATGTTTTTAAAAACAGTGTATTTCACATTTCCATTGGCCGTATCTCGAAAATTATGTATAAATTTCGTAATCTGTGAACTAAATGTTCTTTCAAGCATTTTATTGGGATTAGACTTTTTAAAAAAATTAAAGAAACTCTTAATTAGAAAAAAGAAATAATGATAATAGAAAGGTGCACAATAATGTCGAATGATCAATTAATTCCAAGCTACTGAATCATGGAAAACATTGATCAGAATTCAAGAATGATCTCGTGTGTACAAAAAGTAGAATCTGTCAAACAAAAACATTAAACCACACATCGCCTTTTGAATTTATATCAAATACTACAAATTTTTGAGAATGGTGGAGGCAGTGGAATTATTGGGTTACGATATAACAATAAAGAAACAAAACACTTAAAGGAAAAATAGCTTAGTTACACTAAATAGAAGAACAAAAACGCTACAAAATTGTATATTTTTGATTTAAGATAAAAGTGTACATATAAAAATAAAATAAACAGTTATACGGTAAGTGGAATTTATAATTATATAAGAACTCTATAGACCGTTATAGACCGTTAAAGTTCTTGGTTTGATTGAGAATTTCTTCCCAAATTGAACGATTTCTGATCTTTTTCTCCATTTACTTACTCCTAATTTATTTGTTCATACTTTTCTTTTCTAGTCTTCATCTTGTTTCTGTTCTTCGTTATTTTTCTGTTTATAGCTCATTTTGTTAGCCTGTTTTTTTTGACATTCTTTCTATATGCCCCAGCCATCTTAATGGTTGGGTTGCATTATTGCTGGTTGATCGTAGCAACTGCTTCTTTCTTTATTTGTCTTTTTCTCCACTGATCCTCTTCTTTGACTGCACCAAATATTTTTCTTAATATTTTCCGTCCCCATGTTTCCAATATCTTTTCACTAATTTTGTTACCGGTCCAGGTCTCGGCGGTATAAAACACTGTCTGTCTTTTTATTGTCTTGTACATATGTATTTTGACTTTTTCTGATGTCTGTTTATTTATCACCACTTTGTTTAACCACCCATATACTTATCCGCTTTTACAACTCTTACTATGATTTTTTCTTCCATCTGGTGTTGATCAGTAGGTTTTACCCCAGGGTATTCAAAACTTCTAATTCTTACTCTTTGGAAAGCATACGTTTCATAATTTAACTTTATCCTCAATTCTTTCTCGTTTTGTATTTCTTCCCTCTCATATCTCATTTTCTTATATTTTGCTTTACTTTTATTTATTTTAAGTCCAAATTTGGCTGCTTCGTTGCTCTTCGTAATTCTTCTATGCTTCTGGTTATTAGCGTAAAATCATGGGCAAAAGCTAGGCAGTGGTGCTTCTTATCATATTTTAGACTCATCTGGTAAATATAACTCCGTCTCAATATTACAAAGAAGTTGATGACACAGGATCGCCTTATCTTAAGTTTGTGTTTAATTTGAAAAATCTCAATATTTGTCTGTTTACCGTTATTACTCCGGTTGTTTTGTTATTTTTGTTAACTCTATCAATTTCTTAGATATTATTATTTCTTTCGTTGCCGTTAGTACTTATCGTTTAATGAATGAATCATATACATGTTGAAAGTCTATGAAGAGAATGTAGATGATCAATTCTTGCATGTAGTGACACTCTTGCAACTGTTTCAAATAGCTCTTTGATACCATCGATACTTGCATTCTAATCCGCACTGGTATTCTCCCAACAATGCCTCAATTTTAATGTATTCTAGTTCTGATTTATGTTTTTGAAATTTTACGTGTTACATCTAACAAAGCAATTCATGTAATGCTCTGTCGCATTTTGTGAAAATTTTCTACGGTCTTCTCTTTTATCTTGTATACATTTTTTCTTTTTTCTACAACTATTTCACAATTTAAATCATACCAACCTCTTTTATATTTTTAGATTCTGTTGCTTATATCTACTTGGCTACTAATTTTATTGTTGTTTCTCGTATAAATTTGTATATTTTAGTTCTATTTATTGATGCTTGTATTTTTTCTATATACATACATTCTCATTGTTCTCGGTTCTTTAAGTTTCTGTATATCCACGTATTTCTTCTTTGGTCCCATTTTCTTTTTGTTTATGTTAATACATTTCATTTCAATACCAACTAAGAAATGGTCCGTATCTACATCTGCTCCTGATATTAGTTATTAGATTTCCATGTACTTAATCTATCAATATATTGGTTATTTTATTTATCATTCTGCAATAATAATAATAATAATAATAATAATAATAATATGTCTTTATTTAACAGTGTGCTCTTACAACACTTGCACCAGGAAGGCGAAGGTTAGCTTAGAGCTACTCTTTAACTCTTAATCTTCCTGGCTAACATGAACATTTAAAAAAGAATAAAAATAAGATAAAATACAATAAAAATTTAATTCAAAATATTTCTGATATACATGTATGTACAAACGTAAGATATACTTATAATATCATTGCTTGGCTAACAATATGTCCTTAAGAGTATTCCGATATTTAAATAGAGATCAAATGGACATAGTGAAGATGAAAGATTTGTAATATTTTACTAAATTATATGTAAAGCAACACTCAAACAAAGCCGAGGAGTGTTGTGGCATAGTAATAGTGTTATGTCTGATATTAATGTTGTGGATAGATTTTCTAAAAATATTTTTTTCATATAAGTAAGAGGGAGCTTTAGATTTAAGTAACCGATATATAAAAACATAAAAACAAGGAAATTTAATTCAAAAACATGATTAATTTTTAACCATCTAATTTGAGAAAAATAAGGTGCAATATCATATTGCCTCCGATTAAAAATAAATCTGCAACATATATATGATATATGAATACGTTGCAATTGATTTTTAGATTTGGTTCTAGGCAAGGGTAGTAAACAATATTGCAATAATTTAAAACTGAATGAACTAAGGTTTCGCTTAGTTTTTTAAGCAGTTTAAAATTTATTATATGTTTTTTGACATAAAGCACACGCATTCTTGTATAACCCTTTTGAACAAGTGTACTTATATGACCTTAAATCGTAATGACTGATCTACAATCAGACCTAAAATGTTTTATTGTTCCGACAAGTTTATTGCAACATCATATAATTGTTGTATCAAATTCTGAATATTTAATATTTTATATTTACTACAAAATAGAACAGCGGATGTCTTTGATGGATTTATGGTTAAATTGTGTGCTTTGGAGAACTGAGATATTAGAGTTAGATCGCTATTTATAGATTCATTAGCAGCTGGGATATTTAATGGGTCAAAACAATGAATCAATTGTGTATCATCGGCATATAGCTGCACTGCGCACATATTTACTATATTTGGCAGATCTGAGGTATAGAGTAAAAACAGTAAAGGACCCTAAAATGGATGCTTGTGGTACATCTGACACTATAAATTTAGGTAATGACAAGATGTTATTAACACGAACACGCTGGCTACGTTTCCACAAATAAGATTTAAAAAAAGATAGAACAGTAATACCGGAACCATAGTATTTAAGTTTAGCACGCAGTAGTTCATGATCAATTAAATCAAACGCTTTTGAAAAATCTAAAGCGACTAATAAAACTCCCATTTTCTTATCAATAGCTCTAACAATATTATCAATTATATTTAACAAAACAGTGGTAGTACTTTGCGGAAACCAGATTGTTGAGAAGGTAGAATATTATTGTTTGTAAGGTATTCATATAACTGAATGTAAACAACACGTTCCAGAATTTTGGATATTACTGGTAAAAGACTTATTGGTCTCAAGTCCTGCACCGTTTTAGGATTAGTTACTTTAGGAATAGGACAAACTACCGACTCCCGCCAGATCTTAGGAAAATACCCACACTATAAGCAACAATTAACTATATGAGTTAATTGCGACATGCACTTTATAAAATATTTTATTCTCCTTTGTAATAGTAAAGTAAAATAGAGGTAGGATATGAAAATAGATAATCTTATGTCCATATTAATAGAAACTTGCAAGAAAATAAGTAGGGCAAAGAATATATATACTAATTAGTATATTACAGATTCGATACTAGATAATTAATTTAGACACTGGCCCAGGATTTATGGAAATGCAAAATTTTAAAAATACATTTTTAGTAATTAGTATTTAGTTAATGATAATAAAGGTTGAACAAAATAGTTAAAAAAATTGCAATTTAATTAGTTAAGTTGAGTTCTGTCTACTTAGTGTTTGTGAGTTGTTAGACATGTCAGTGTGCCCGTCTATAAATAATGACCACTTTAAGAAGCCATAACATATTAAAAGTTTTATTGACCTTTATTTTTGCAACTTAGATTGTCTGGATACAATACTTGGATTTATTTTTAAATGTACAAATTCTATAGTTGCGTCTTTTTAATATACAATACAATGTTTCATATACTCCTCAATATCATGAAAATCCTTTTACTTTTACCTAAACAAAATCAGTTCTCTAAAAATTAAAATTTTGAACGGATAATAGTTTAGTCTCGAGTGGGTGTTCATTGTGAGAGGTGCAAGTCTGGGGAGACATTCATTAATCTATTGTGACAGCTCAGTGTTAACTACACGCTACATCGGTAATTACTGATGACGGACCAGGACATGACACGGGATCTGAACATTTCTCGTCTCCTCTATACCTTTATTATTAATTTAATAAACCAGCTAATTGTTTGACCGTTTTGGACTTCGGTCGGACAATGGAGATGCTGAAAATTGATGGTGTTATCTTGATTTCGTTCATTAGTTTCCGAACTGTCTAAAGAGGAATTCAAATAATTGTTAGTTACGATTACGTTTTTCAACTTATTTTTTCCAATTCATTCTGTTCAAAATTTTTTTACATATATTTCAATTCATTCAGTATATTTCACAAATTGTCAAATATTAATTAAGTCAAATGATTTTTTTGACACATACTGGTTTCTCAAGTTACCACATATCAAACTTACTTTTGTATACTGGACACGTGTTTCGATGTCTAAGACATTTAACTTCGATTAAGAAGAAAAAAAAAAGAGCAGGATCATTTGTTTGCATTAAATGTAAATAGTTCGCCGTAAATTTTAACCCTATCAGTTTCAGTTTTATCATATAAATAATATTGTTATTACTGTTAATATTATTACACACCGAATGATCCACAGGATAGTTTGTGGGTTGTAATATGTAGATGTAGAAAACTAAAAATGTAACTCATCACGAAATGTAGAATGTAAACAACAGCTTCCATTCTTAACAAATATTGGATTAGGAGGAGTGAACGTAACAGTAACAAATGATATGATGTACATATGGAAACAAACTGTATTATTTAAATATAGAAAATTAACCTTTCGTAAAATAGCAAAAAAAATAGTTACTATCTGTATTGTGTAATATGCCATAATTTGAGATATGTCGTAATCTGAAAAATATTAAGCGCGATTTAAAATTTGAACAAAGGTAAAAACATTTAATAATTTTTCCCGATAAAGAAAATATTCCTTTCGGATTTTGATCCCCGCGAGACAATATCAAGTAATAAATTATTAGTATTAATAAGTATTTAAATATCAATATTTGAAGTGGTCATTTCCTGAAGGCAAGAGAAGAAAGTTTGTCAAAATATCATAAAAAGGGGACGTCCTGGTGTTGCAGCCAATGAGGTACTAGCCTTTTCACCCTTCGTATAGTAAAATAGTTTCATGCGTAGAAGGAAAAATCATGTTTTTAAAATTCTTTTGGTTTACACGACTATCATTTTTGTTTTGTTGCCATCCTTTGGAAAGTCATCTTTGCAACTGCCCTCGTATACTCATATACCGAGCGACACGTGACATATGTTGAGACTACATTACAAAGAGAGAAAAATAGTGAATGTGAGTTTGTCTCTGTCTAACAGGTGCATTAGTGGAGGAATAATTACTGTTATGATGTTATTCTTCTTCTTCTTGCATTCTCCCTCTCTTACCACGGAGCGAGAGATAACACCTCATGCAGTCTTACGAGTAGTAAGTCTATGGTCGCTACTGTTTTTTCTGTGTTTCTTGCATATCGGGAACTCTATAGATTTGAACATTTTTCGTTTCAAAAATTTTAACTTTGTGATGTTTTCTGGTCGTATGAAATAATTGTTCTAATACTTTATTTTAGGCTGAAATATGCGTTTTTCAGACTAAAAACATTTGCCTCCTCATAGACCATAAAGTCCATATAGACCTACCAAGTCTCCCTTCTTTCGCTTTGATTACATGAAACAAAAAGAGAAACGAATACAATTTCAACAAAACTCCTTTGGCAACATAGCTTTTCCACTAGAATAATGCACAGGTATATGGAGTATAATGTTTGTTTGTGGTGTGTTAAATTTATGGAGAAGTGGCGCATGCAAATAAATTAAAGAATGAATCAATAATTACAACGTTAATGATAATAAAAATTTAAACGAGACAACAAATATTTGCCGGCTTTTTCCAATAATTTCAAATAACAATGAAAACATGGTTTCATAAAAATGAATAAATTAATTGATTGGACAAAATACCCGTCTGATGAATTTTTTTCTTTTGGTTTTTTCGGGTTTGTCTAATACGTCTCTGATTACTTATAGTAAATGAAGCTTTAAATATTGTTACATTGAAGAACCTCTAAACTTCGACAAAGAAGACAATCAATCCACTATGGATTTGGCTTAAGCGGATTTACACAGAATCAGATGAAAGTAGCAGCTAGAAACTCTATTATACGCGTAGGATCTCGTTTATCCTAAATGGAATAAATTTATTTTGTTAAAATTATTTGTATTTTTTATCAGTGCATATTTATATTTAACGGATTTATTTTCCTATTTTTTAAGATATTAATACTAATATACAAATAGAGATATCTAATTGTTTCTATAAATTAATTTATAGATAAATTTACCCATTTTTTCCTTTTCGTATTTGAGAAAATTATATTGTATTTAAGTATATTAGTCTCTATCGTACTATATAATTCTACAGAAACGAAAATATTTTTGTTATCTGTGAAAAAAAAACGATATTTTTATAGAATGATTAAATTATATTAAGCAATATTTTGTCAACTTTTACTTCAAGGAATTAAAAGTCTAAAGCATCGACGATGAAAACAAAATATTTCTTTTATAGATGAGAATAATGATTAACGACTAATAATTTATTAACAGTACTGATCGGTATCTATATTATTTTTTATAACCCTCTATTTGCGTACATACCGGGTATCTAATAAAAACGGGAAGACGGTAATTTATATTTATGAGTAAAAGTAAAGTAAATGATGGAGGATCAAACTGATATCGTTATAGAAAATGTTATGTGTTTTGTTTTCAAATTTAATATTACATGTCTATATCCATTAAAGTATTATAGAAGTGAAACTATTAAGCGGAGATGAAGACTTCTTTGAAATTTGTCTGAGGAAATCCCGTACATTGTAAATTTATCAATATATTTTAACGTAATGTTAATATGAAAATGTAAACCTCTATCAATATGTAAAAATTCTAAATTTGAATACTTTTCGTGTTATATATGATATATGCTTTTTTTCTGTCATGATCATTTAGATAGATAGGTATTGATTTGCGTCCACCTTTAGGAGACTGCAAAATAAATTATTTAATTTTTGGACAGTTTAACTAAATTTAACTAATTTAACTAAAACTGATTATTTAATGACTTTGATGAATCGAGAAATATGACCAAATTCCAAGCAAAACAAGTACCAGATATCTACTCACTTTAAAGCAGTACTTAAAATTACATGGGTTCTTATGAACATGTGTATGTGTGAAATTATATTTCCCATTTATATATTGGTACGTGAAATTAATTTTGATTTTCAGACATGGGAGTGGTAAAGTAAAAATTTTATTAATTTTTTTATTTTAGAGTACTCCTTTCATATATAATTGTTACAAATTATATAATTTACTTCTAAAATATCAAATTTAAGTAAGTATTTTAGCCAGAACTTAGCATTTTACTCTAAAACCTACATTGTTCCATTGCTTAGAAAACATCAGAATACTATCTTGACATCGTTTTGATATTGTGTGTTAATTATATCTGCATGACACAAGTTTTTGAAAGCGATTCTTATCACCATCATCACGCTAGTTTAAAGTACACGCACGTTTATACGCATTATAAGTTCATAGTTACTCGATGTTTACTGATAATTTAATAGACTAATGGCCAATCTGGAAACATAATCGATTTACCAGAATTTGAATTCAGATACATTGAAAGATACTAATTATACCTATCACCTTCTAATGTAAATACCAACACTTTTAATTTACCTTATTGATACTTACAAACTATAAAGATCTAAATTTCAACAATTACTTTAACCGTGTACTATTCATTAAATTAAGATGCTGATCATTATAAGAGTTATTATCTAATATTATTAAAAAGAAATAATTATATGAGAACCTAATGTTTTCTGTAAGTCAGTGACAAAAAGGCACTATACAGTTTTGTCTATTCAAAATATACGATTTTCACACAAATTATTTCGGTGAGTAGAATTAAAAATTGTAGTAAAATATATTTTATTTGAACCACAAAACACCGTACTGTTTTGAAATGCTCTGTAGATTCCGGTACATTTTGGTACAGTTTAAACCTAAATTTTAATTATAATAGAGTCATTGTCCACAATCAGAACTTCGGGCCACCCTACATATAATGATTCATAATATTTATTAAACATCGGCTTGTAAAACATTAATCATTAAAATAATCAAGGAGGCATCATCCTAAAAAACAAACATATTCGTAAGGATACATAAATTACCTTAAATACCTTATTTTGATTTTAGAGTATCGACCTTAATCTTTTAGAAGAAGACAACTCAATTTTCACAATATTGTTAATTTGTATATTTATTTACGTAGACCTTTAACTTAAATTATACCACCGGTTGAAAAACATGAGTGTGATTCAGTTAATTTTAATACTTCCATATGTCCTTCAATTTTTTTTCTTTCCGCAATGGCGAGTTTTACCTTTTTTTTCTTAGTATTTAGTGTTTTATTTGATAACTATATGATATTGTTTCCTTTATTGAATCTCTTAGTCCTAGTGTTGTTTAGTGTCTTCCAAAAATCTCCTCTTTTTATTAAATGTTTTTTCAATATTTATAAAAGCAAGAATGTTCATTTTTAACTGTTTTTATTAGTTTTTAAATCTTCTTCTTAAAACTTTTTGAAATATTTTTTCCAATTTTTCTTCTTTCTTTAATAACATTTCTTTATTCTTTATTTTTACACTTGGTTTCTGATTATCTATCAGTTGTTTTAATATTCTTGTTTTCCTATGTTTTAATTATAATTACGCTACATTGTTCAATTTTTCGTCCTTATAGGATAATTGTTACAACATAATTAGTTATATTCAAAGTAATGTCTTTGATGGATTGTATGTCCTTATACACTTACTTTCTGACAATTTTTTTCTAATTTGTAGAGAGAACAAAAAAATATTACAAATATTGGAGCTTACTTTAAAGTGCCACAAGTCGATAAAATAACTTAAACTTTCAGTTTTCTACATTTTAATTATATTTAAATAAGTAGACAAATATTGGGTTTAATTTCAAACCTCAAGAAAAACATTTAATTTCGCTTAAAAAAATGGAAACATAAAAATAGTATTATGAGTAGAAGGCTAACATTAGCCGAGGCTGTGCAAACTCTACGAAACATATAATGAGCCGTTTCTCCAAGTGACATATACTATATACGAGTATTCTTCAAACGTTAAAATAAAAAATATTATGTCAACTGTTATAGAAATATTTCCTACCTATCAAAATAAAATATTATATAATATGATGAGATGAGAAATGACAAGTAATGTTTTGTGTTCTATGTAAATCTGTGATTTGATGAATTGTATTGATTGATTTGAAAATGTTTTAAATAAATTAAAATATTATTTCAATGCATTTATTAAATGTATTAATTATTCTGTAAAGTAGAAAATTACACAACATTAAAATATCAAAATGACAGTTCTAATAAATCTATATCTATAAAACGTGTTAAATGATTATGATACCATATTATAAAGCCTTCAAGAAAAAAGTTATTTTCAGTAAAATTGAAGGTACTATAAGAACGATAAAATTATTTTGAAGCGAAATATATGCAAATTCTTAAAGCCTCATTATTTTTTGCTACTAGTTTGCAATAACATTTACTTTATAAATATATAAACAAAAATAGAAAGACTAATTATTATGGTTTTATTGTTGCTTTATAACTTTAAGTCAGACATACGATCGGATAACTTACTCACTCTAAATGGTTCACAATATCAAACCGTGTACTAAGAATGCAACTGAAAGTCCAACTGACAAGTTCTGGTCGAGTATATTGTCAATATTTATGCACCTGTGTGGTTAAACATCATAATATAGGATTTTTAATACAAATCCCGTTGCACGTCATATATCAATTATGAGATCACGACCCTCCAGTGTTGTCGGCTTGTCTAAATTGTCGAGGAATGTAGGAAGTTTCAAAAATGTCAGGTTAGGTTATGTTGTTTAGCTTTATTATTATAAAAAATTAATTTATTGAAGCATATATGAACAACATATGATCCTCACACTCAAGACACTTCATCCTGCCAGTTTTAAAGTACATTTGAAAAATGTTTTTCTCAGTTGATTCATTAGCAATCTATACAACTGTGATATTCTTCTTCTTCTTGCTGTATTATCTACTTTTAATATTCAATAATCTGTTATAAAAATCGTTATATTATGTTGTTTATTCGTACTATATTTTTATTAAATAAATAAAATAGAGACATATAAAAAAGATAGCAAACTATTTATTGTTATTAGAATAAGACAATGTTTTCTTTAAAAAAATATATATTTTTCTTATAAGAAACAATTCAACTACAATATTCGAATTCCTACAAAAGGTAAATCCTTTCTCCTAATTCAAATCTGAATCACTTGAATCACTGTCATCGCTGTTAGGATTAATAATAATGGGATTAATTTCTAGTCTATCAAAAACTCTCTCTTTCATACCATTTTTGTATTTCTTTTTCTGTATGTTTAATAGAATTTTTCCATACTTCAGGAGTAATTGTTCTAAGAGCTTCAGACCACATATTTAAAGAATCTTGTTCTTTATTACCGTCTCTGCCAATATGTTTATTATAATATTGCTTAGAAAGGCCCCAAATAAGTTCGATGGGGTTGAAAACACAATGATAGGGAGGAAGACGTAACACTTTATGTCCATATTGTTCTGCTAAATTGTCCACCAGATATACTTTTGGTAAAAAACAGTTTTTTTTATAAGTTAACTATCTAGCAAAGCAAAAAAATAAAGACAATATTATAAAATTACCGAAAACGTGGTGAAAACACAAAACTGGTTGACGGCCGGACGTCAGAAATCGTTGAAATACTTCAATCTAAATACTCGACAACGTCGCATCAAGGCATGCCAATCGTTACAATGTAATTTCTTCATCATAAATACGAGTCTCATAAAAACTTTAATTTGCCTATGGTTCTAAACAACTGTTCAAGTCTACTTCATACACGTGCTACTCCCTCATGAATACAAGAAAGTTACAGATCCAATTATTCAAAGGACGGATACTTTGCTGCTGGAGAAAGTCTCCTTTTGTTGATGCTATGAGCGCAAAAATTTAAGCGAGCTTGGTTTACGACGGGTTCTAAAAGCAAGGATAAAAATTCAGGATGGCGTCAGGAAGTTTTAAAAATAAACTTTGACGTAAAGGACTGCAATGACATCTTCTTTTTCATTTCCTATTTGGAGATTTTAGCTAGCATGGTTATTCGGCATGTACTTTGATTCTTTTAGAATAATTTCCGATGATTGTAGATTTGTATGCATTATACGCTCTTAGTGGAGTTCTCAGAGGAAAAAGAGACTCACTGGAGAGTATACCGAAGTATGATACAAAAAATAATGTTCCTAAAAAGTAAAAACAAATATTTTGAAGCCACAAGAATTGTAAACTTTGAATGTTTTTGAAAATTGTTGGAAAATACATTTTCAATGAGTATTAAAAAGTATTTATTATATTGTATTTATTTGAGCCTATGCTTATAATTAATAAAGCACTTTGTATATTTATTTGAACCCTTTATCTTATATACAGTATTTCGTTTTCTTCATTCTAAGGCTAATGTCGACTCCCTGATCTTAGCACCTCATCCGTCAAATTTCGAGTGACCAATTATTTCATTTATAAGGTCAGTCAAGCGTAAATTTTAATTTTTTATTTTATTAATGATGAGGTGCTAAAATGTCCTTGAAAAACTTAATAAAAAGTTTTCTATTGCTGATAAATTAATCAAACGAACTGCCTTTTTGCGACCATTTTCTCACCTTTTAAATGATACCTAATTAGTCGATGGAAATTTGACTTATGAGGAGCTAAAATCGAGGGGGCCGTTAATGATTTGCTTTACAACTATATTCTATAAGTTTATTTGAAAAAGAAATTATAAAAAAGCATTTAAACAAAACTATACTTTAGGCTTTTTCTGCTCTCTCAAGACATGTAACAATATGTTTCATATATATTTTATCGTTTTCAGGCAAAAAGGCAACTTTTCTATATTAGCAATAATAAAATAAAATAAATGTCATTTTAATTTTACTCTAACCTCTATGCATTGTAGAAAATAATAAAACAGCAATGTCAAATGTGTCAATATATTGTTATTTTCAAAAAGTGTGGTCAAAGAATAATCATAATGTGTAACATATGCCTCACAAAGTACTTTCCCAAGTCATTTGATTTGCTCCGCTCGCCTAAACGCTCCTTACTCTTATGGGAAAAGTGTATCTTTCTGCACTTCTACTATAATACAAACTGCTATTCTAATTATTATCTTCAATTTCCTTTTATTTTCATTTTAGCAATGTAAACCATTTTTATTTTTTCGAGTTCTACTGTCAACTCATTTCATTTCCATATAGATCTATAATATTCCATGTTCCTCTTTCCTTTAACGTTGTCTACTTGCCTCGTATTATTATTCACGTCCTCATTATTTACTATTTCCGTCACTCCAAATATTTAATTGGTGTAAAAATAAAGTTTAAGAAGACATTTCAAACGAGAGACAACGTCTGCATAAGGAAGAATTAAATTAAAATAAAACTTTTTATGATTACCTGCTAATGCACAGATATTTTATTTAGGTTGCATTTTAACTTATACAAGCTGTTTCATTGGGAAAATGCCTAACTTTAACTGTAGATGGATATCACTTTGATGGTTCCAAATAACGTATGTTTAGTGGGTCTTCCACCCTTTATAATTAAGATACAGGATGTTTTATCAATTTGGTCTATTTCTTTCGGGGCTCATAACTTCCAAATATTATTTTGGTTCGCATAATAACCATTTCCCGGAAAATCTATGAAAGTATTACTAAAAAGAAAATCCAGGACCGACTTAACATTAAAAATACGTCTTTTCAAAAAGGAACATCCTGTGTATCGATTTTTTTTTAAATTGCTTTTTATAATTCGAAAGAGCAGAAAAAAGTAAATCTACTCATCTACTTTTTATTTTTCCGCAGGTAATTGTAATCTACTACCAAAATTTCACATTGAAAGTATAATTTATGAGCGTTTTGGGGGGTTACGAAATGGTATCGGTTATTTTTGTTAATTTTTTGGTTGAAATAATAGTATTTTATGTTACTAGGAGTAGAAGGCTATCATTATTTATTGAACCCAGATAAAAAAAAGTATTAACAATTTTTTTTATATTAATAATTAAATTCATTACACCTGCAAGTTTTTACTCGGCTCCATAAATAATTATAGCCTTCAACTTCTAGTAATATAATATTTCAACCAAAAAATTAACAAAAATCTCTCCGAAACCATTTCGTAACCCCCAAAACGCTCATAAATTGTATTTAGAATGTAAAATATTGGTAGTACAATTATCCGAGGAAAAATAAGAAGTAGATGCGTAGATTTGCTGTTTTCTGCTTTTTCGAATTACAAAAAGATATTTAAAAAAATTCGATTCGCAGTGTGTTTTTTGGAAAGTCTAATTTTTAAATCTTTTTTTAAGCCGGTCCTGGATTTTCTTTTGTTAATACTTTGGTAGATTTTCCAGGAAATGGTTATTATGCGTACCAAATATCAAAATAATATGCAGAGTAATTCGGAAGTTATGAGCTCTGAGAAAATAGACCAAATTGATAAAACACCCTATATCTCAGTTATAAAGGGTAGAAGACCCATTAACATAGGTTATTTGCAACCAGCAAAGTCAAGTCTATCTACAGTTACAGTTAGGCCCTTTTCCAATGAAACACCCTGTATATTTTTAATAGTCTGCGTTTACGTGCCGAATTAAATTTAAACTGACTTTCAAATTATTAGGTGGGTTGTTTTTAAAACCTAATGTTACAGTAGCTCACTAATCATAGCATATTATTTGTTCTGAACCTAATTAATTTGAACATAATAAGGTTAAAAATTAGATTTATCATACTACAGGTCTCCAAAAGTGTTAGTATGCGTTAAAATCTCGATAATTATCTAGGAAAAAAAATAAGGTTTTGGCTATTAAAAATCTCGTGGTAATTCGACATTAGAAAAAATATTACTAATTTTAATAAATACATGTGTGTCTATAAATCAGTTTTGTTTTTTGATGTTCTTAATGTTATCAAGTTGTGCCTTTTTTAGAGGTCTTTGAATGTCGTACATTGATCCTGTTTTAGATTTTTTAATGATTCAGATAACAATTTATTTAGTGCAACTTTTAGCGTTAAAGATGCGTCTCGATCTAGTTGCCCTTTAATCATACCCGAAATTATTTTTTAATTCTAATAATTAATAATAAAAATAAGACCCTAGGTAATGGAGAAATGTCGGATATTCTAAGACTTTAAAATGAAATACAACTTGATAAATTTAAAACTTCAAACACCAAACCACTAGTGACTCTCCTATATTATTATGGTCGAATGGGTATATTTCTTGATACACGTATAATTATTAAAATATTTTCTAACGTTTCTTTTACAATTAATATTTTCCACACGACATTTTGTGTCCATCGGTAATTTTGTACATCCCCTACATTAACATTCATGTTTTTTTTTTTGTTTTTTACATTATCAACAACTGACCGATATTACTGATTAATGTGTTGTATCGAATTTCTATAATTAGATGATTTTCATATTTAGCAATAAATTTGAAAATAACATTTTTGATTAGAAAATGAAGAGATATTTTAAATGATGCATCAAAAGCACCTACTTCCCTTTTAAAAATTTGGGGATTATCACTCGATGGGATGAAACTTTTTTATTGAGAGATGTCATTTCATAATATAAAATTGACATGTTTTGGGATTTTTTATAAACATGCAAAATAATTGAAATAATGAAAGTATTCCATTTAGCTGTGCCACACTGTAAATTTAAATTTGGTTTTATAATATAAAATAAAGTTTGAATATAGATCATAATTCAGTTGAGAGCACAATTAGGTCACAGATTGGTCCTCAGATAATGTAACGAAATTAAACAAGTATGTAGATCTCAAGTAAGGTGACAAAATATATAATTAAGATATTTCTCTAGACGTATCTATTACCTGCATTTCGGGTGGCAACCTCAATAATATCATTTATTAGTATTAGACCTCGATAGAAATCGATGTCATAATAATTAAATCGTAAAGGTTATTTATCTACTAGGTGTAATTGAAAAGCTTAAACTTAAATCGATTTATTCAATCAGTTCACTGATTTTGATCTGACGTGTCGATAATATTAAGTAAATTTGGCAAGTGGCCGTGTTTTGTAAATTATAGGTATAAGATCGAATTCGTGTACCTGAAATCTGATACATAAAAATCGAAAGGCATATCAGTATCTTTGGTGTTTGTTACCTGACAGCCCAGTCAATCGTATTAAATTGGATCAATGATCACTGATGTCTTCGTAGCCTTAAGATAAATGAAACCCAAAAGACTAGTTTTTCGGATGCAGTTAAATCACTTCATTAATAATATTTTAGTCATGAGTTTATTTTCATTTTGATTTTTAATTGACTGAAGAAGGGCAAGTGTAGATACCAACATCAAAGAGAAAACATAAAAATGTCATAAAACATTTGTTATAAGTTTTCAATAGTTTGTTTAATTTGAATCATATATTTTGGACACTTTTAATTCCGTCACTAAGATTACTTTTAGAATGGTTAAGGAAGGAGTGTCCTGATTCCTTTACTCTACTGAGGCTGGCAAATGAAGAAGGTCAATGCCAAGAAAAGTGAAAAACAAACTTTCTAATCAAGAAGAATGCTGTTACAATAATTAATAGAATATATTGTAATCTTATATTTTGTTGAAATAAAAAGGTTTTTTTAAATTTTATTTTTAATATTTAATACCAATTAATAAGAATAAAGGAAATTTTATAATTTTGTTGGGCTCACTTTGTATATTTGCTGTTAGCGACATATTGGTTCAAAAATAATCTCAGGTTCAGGTTTTATTCTTAATATTTCTTACAACTAATTAAACAATAAACATTAAACTTAAATGAAATCAAAATAAAAAGAAAATCTTCAAAACAAATATCTCATACACAGGCGGGAAAATTATTCAGCTTGAAGTCACTCAAGAAAATCCATTCATGTCACAGTTAAGTATTTTAACTAATTTTATGTCATTTTTATTTTTAACTTTGTTTTCATAACACTTGACGCACTTAAAAATTGTTTGTCTTTAGACAATAGAAACAATTTAAAAGCAATTCAAAGATCACCTTTTGAGTTAAGTCACTAAATTTATTTTATTTTATTTTTTTAAGGTTATCAAATAAATTTTTACAATTTCACTTTTTTTCAGGTACATCAAAAGCGCAAATGACTAGTTTTAAAAATAAAAAAAAACAGTTTTCAAGAATCTGCCTTATTAACTCGCAAGTGTATTTAAATATACTTTAAGTTTATGGAAGATGATCTATAATCAATGTATCAGCTTTTATTCTGTTTCTAGCTTTAAAATTAAGCCATACCAAATAATACCTGCGTCTTTAATAAATCCGTTTATTTTGCTGCACTTTGTAATCATAATAATTATTCCTTTTAAAAGGTAAAGACCACTGTGTCTAGAACTGCTCCATTAGGTACAATATAAGCTATATATTTCTAATGCACTTAATATTGCTGCTATTTCTGGCCAAACCTATACTGAGACATAGATCTGCTTTATTTAGGTAAAGTATATTATAACTTTTGTTTCAGAAATTACTATTTTGTTTAAAGCCAAACTGAGTTCTTGAGATTACAATATATTTATTGACTAAGTATTATAAATTGGATAATAAATTAAAATATGTTTTAAATTATCCAATATTGTGCGTGTTATTGTTTCATTAACTACTTTAATTAGGTTTAGTAGTAAAAAGTACCCATAGAACTTTGTATTAAGTTAAATACATTTTAGCGGCAAATAAAGTTATTTAACTGTCACAATACGAACTAAACGTTGAAGTTTTTCTTTAAAGTATTAGTTACTAATTGTGTTTCCGGCCGTGATGGTTAGACCGAAGATAGAACTGGAAGGTTTTTGCGCTGATATGTAGCTTATTGTAGCAGTACAATCATAAATAACCTGTTTTTTGGGAGGATATAATCAATAGGATTAGACGAACTTATGACTAGTTTTAAGAGAAATTTTGCGAATACATCGGTTTTAAAATATTATGCATTTATCGAGGTGGGAACATCATTTCAGTCAGTTTGCTAGTTCGTGGTCCTACCTCTAGTTCGGTTGAGATCATCATCATTGACTGCTACTTAAGATTTCACCTATGTCCTATTACATATTTTTCCATGACCATTAGTGAATGTATTAATTCCGAAATCATTTTTAATAATATAATAAACATTCTCACTCTTGAGATAGAATATTTATTCCGAAACATTTACATCTTATGTATTTTGCAAATATTTTCAATCAATACGAAGTGACAAAATGGATATTCCGTAATTGTTCTAAACAATATCGATAGCCATAGATGTCAATGTCAAATGAAATGGCGGCGCCGTTATAATAAATTTTAATTTGAATAAAATAATGAGTGAAAAATCGAGTCAATTTCTGGTCGAGGAGAAAATATAGTTGAGAATGACAATACTTGATATTCGTGGTTCCTCACGTTCGCTGGCTCTTGCTTTCGTAATGTTCCACTCGTATCGATTTTTTTCATGTTAACCTTGTTAAAGAATATACTATTCTAAACCTGAATATATACTAATTATGTTTGTAATAATAAAAATCTAGTTATCTAAGTAAAGTAAAAGTAAAAATGACACAATATTTATTTTTTTACCTCGTGGCTTACATACACAAATGTGCTGATTTAACTTGTATGTATAAAAGTGTTGGTGTATTTAGTCTACATATTATTTAATTATATAATCCAAATCAACAATTATAATTAATTTCAAATTTTTAAGATATATTTTAGTAAAAAGTGATTGTATTACATTTAGGATTTCGTTTTAAAATATTACATAAACTTTTTGTTCCAAAATTAATAATAGTGATAACATCAATAAAATTTGGCTTACGTGGCTAATAAAATTTCTGCAAGTCATATAATTTAAGAAGTATGTCGTCATCCTCCAACCTGTCAAGCACGCCTATGAGCAGATAGGGGTTGAATATCAGTAGGACTAAAACAAACAAGCCCTATACTAAATCCATTAAATCTTTATTTATACAACGTTATTCTATCCAAGATTTTTCATCGTAGAGGTTAACTCCATTTCAACTGTCTCGTGTGAAAGTGGCTGATTGCGTAAGAAATATTGTTGACTGCGTAATAAATATTGAGAAAAATTGTGCATTTAATATTTATGCATAAAGTAAAAATTAATTAACACTTATCTGATAGAATTTAATAAAAAATGTTTCTGCGTTTTATTCAAGACTGCTAAGAAAATCTTACGTAATAAATTCAGATTAATATCAAATGTAGGGAAGGTAAGAGGTAGAAAATACCGTAGTTTTGGATGGGTGAATATTAATTTAAATTTTTTATCAGTAAAATAATAATAAAAAAATATCAGTTATTATTGTTTTCCTTGTTTAATTAATTTTGTTGTGTTGCCATTCGAAAATATTTTTTCACTTCAGTGCCGTCTTCATAGAACAGGATGAAAATTTTCTTATAAATAAAGAATATCTATCTTAAGGCTCCAATTATTAAAGAATGGTTTGATTGATAACAACTTTTATGTGAATTCAGAACCAATAATCCTTACAAAGAATGACAATTCTATTTCGGAAGATGACGCTTTTGAAATATAATTATCGGTTTATTATTTCATGAAAATATAATAGAATAATTTATTATTGTATATTCAAATATATTTACATAATAAATCTTTTTGTTTTGTATGATCTTTGTTTCTTTGGCCTAACAAATATTTTCAGAAAGATAATTGTTTTAGTTTTTGTGAATACTTTTTCAAATTTGTACGTGTTAAAAAAACCCTTCCTCATTAAAAATGTTAATATTTTCACAGTGTTTATAAATTAATGTAAAAAATTTAGGAAAGGATTCCTCAACGAAAATTATAATAAAAACAATTTTCAGCTTAATCTCCCGAAAGGACAAAATTAAGTTTTTATTTTTCTAAAGTCCGAGCTAAAATAGAATTTTGGGGTTTACATAGAATCTAAATGGGATCATTTTCAGAGTTACCATTATATTATATTATTTGTTGCAATTTATGTTAAATTTCTGTTTTATTCCCTGTTTAATTTTGTTATGACACTTACTAAATGTTAATAATACTTTTGTATTTTGTTTTTTGTTCGAAAACTATTAGTTTTATGGAAAAAAAGCAAGAAGTAATAAAATTAAGAAACAAAACATGAATTCTAAATAATATTTTTAATTTATAGAATTCAACCCCATAAAAAAGTTCCGACAAAATAATGGTTCTTAATTTCATTCTCTTATAACTATAACATAATGGTAATTTTGAAAAAAATCAATAATTACATATTTATGAATGAACGCAAACTCTAAAATTTCAATTTTATATATTAACTAGGCTTTGAAAAAAAAATAAAACTCAATTTTAATTGAATCCCTTCGGGGGTCGTAGCACTTTATGGGTTGGGCAGACAAGAACGATTTATGGGAAAGACCGCTCATAAATTTTAAAGAAAAACAAAATTTTGCATGAATTTAGAAACACCCTGTATGTTTATAGGAGAAGTAGCCACATTATTTTTAATTTCAATATAAATATTATATTTTATTTTATTTTAAATTACAATAATATTTCTTAAGACACCTTGGTAAAGAACTAGAGTGAGAACTGAAAATACATTTAATAAAATTAAATAAATAGAGACAAGAAGTATTAGTGACAAAGGAATATAATTAAATTAATATCGAGATTGTTGACAATCTATTGAAATTTCCTGTAATTTTATTTAATATATCGAAATATATTTGTCGCCAGCTGAATACCTTAATTTTCTATAGTTTCAAAAGTCACCATATTCTATCAACAAATTTGCTCTTGACCGGATATCAAAAGAATCCAAACGATTTCTCCACCACTGAGATTCCGATTAAATGCGTTGGTCCATGTTATAAGCTAGCGTGAATCAAATACAGCTGATGATAAAGTCAACAAAATTGGAATGTGTTGACAGAACAGCTTTATTATCTTGAAAAGTATTAGCTTTCAACGAAGTTTAATACTCCTGTGTTATGCTGATTTGTGCAACTTTTGTGCAATATCGTAGTAAATGTTCCATTAGCGTTGTCTGTTTGCGTATTAATCAAAAGATAGATTGTACTGCATATTATAATATTTGAATTACATAATATAACAAAATATTTGAAAAATTAGTTTGTCTACTGATCTAAGAAAATAAACTATTTTATTTTATCGTGTACTGTAAAAAGTCAATTATATAAAATACATAACGATTCATTAAGGATAATAAATATTTTAACGGCAAATCCAGAAATTTAAAATATTATTTCAGTAAATATTTTATGATCTAATATACAGAGTGGCACATTAGTGCGATAAAGACCTGTGATTTCTAAATCCTTAATTTCATCAAACAACATTTTGGCAAACTGTAGTTAGCCTTAAGGTTCATTTTTTAAAATTAGATGCAATACAGAATGTTCCATAACTTTGTGCTAGATCAAAGTTATATTTTTTTAAATAGAAATGCTATATTTTTGTTGCACGAGTGACTTTTTCAAGTCGTCCAATATAGAGTGTGCTAGGTTCGTTCCGGATGTTTAACAGTTAAATAAATAAAAATGTTCACTTAAATTTGGAGGAAGAACATATTATTTTTTTCTTGGAAACAACTATAATAATTCTGCATAAAAATAATGTTTCGTCAAAAAAAGTTACAACTTAGTTTTATCTTCTTTATTTTCTAGAAATAAAAGATCTATGAAATCTATACCAAATTACATAATAAAAATAAAATAAATAAATGTTTCGACTCAATCTGTTTATTAATTTTTAGAATTTTTTAAATACAGGAAAGCAAAACACATTCCCAAAATTAGTGCTCTTCAGTTACTGGCCCTAAATATAGGTACATCGATTTTGACATAAAAGTGGTCATAACTTTTAAATCATCCGGAATGCACCTATATTGGACCACTTTGAAAAAATCAGCAGAATTCATACAGGTATGCAATAAAAAATAAAGTATTCCATTAAAAAATTATTGCTTTGATCCTGTACAATTGCAACTAATTTTAAAATATGAACCTTAAGGCTGGCTAGAATTTGCCAATTTTTTTTTAATGATAGAAGATTCTGGGCTGGACACTAATAAATCACCCTATATAGATGTTAAAAATTAAATTATTTATTTTAGCTTATGAAATTTAATCACACATGTTTAATGATTAAAAATGATTAGATGGAATTAATTTGCGCGTCGATGTAGTGTGTAATACAACAGTTTCTCTTAAACCATTCATTTTTTTACACTTGTCAAAAGAGAATATTTTTTTCTAAAATATTTGAGCAATCAATTATATGGTGGCCTTACTTATAATGGGTAATTTTGGTCAAATCTAAGAAGTATTTCAATAAATTATTAATGAAACAAATGTTTTTTTAGAAATATAATATAAAGTATAATCATTTTTTAGCGCTTCCAAGTTTCTAGCAGGAATTAGTGAAAACGCACAATGTATAATGTTTTTAAATCAAGTTACTTGTTTCTCATTAACAGGAAAAGTATGCTTTACGTTATTTTTTCCTTATTAAGTATAATAAAAACTTAATAAAAAGTTAGAGGAACAAACAAAAAAGAAAAACAGTAAACTTACTTTTTTAATGTAGCTCAAAAAACACAACAAACCATAATAAACGCCAATACTAATATCTCAACATCATTGTGCGTGATTGAGGTATAATACATGCTTTTAACAATATTTCATGTTTATTCTTTCGGTTGGAATCATCACTAACAGAAATAATGACCTTTGCCATCTAAATTAACATACCGTGTAAAATCGGTTTAGTATTTAAAGTTGAAACGTAATTCTAAGCCAGCTAAGTGAGCTATCAGCATTATTTTTCGATAGCAGTGATTTCGATATCGATCATAAAAATGTGGTAGTCAACAAAGAAATATAAAAAAAGTTCCAATGAGTGTTTTCTCCAATAACTGCTATTGGATATTCCATACTTTCACTATAAATATTTAGAATCACTTTTTTAGTTTGGTATCAATTTTTATCATGTGGAATGCCTGAATCCCACTACACTATATTTCGTAAGTTTTAAACATCCGGCACGACAATTACTAAAAGTACAAATTTAAGATTTTTTCGTTAATTCATAAAAAATCCCTACAACAAACCTCTATTTAAAAATGAATAACATCCCTAGAAGTGGTGATTGTAGCCCACTCTTCAACTCTACAGGATTAAGGTGAAGGGGAAGGACGATCCTTAAGTACTAAAGTATCTTTTTCGACCTATTTGCATATATTGTTGCAGTTCATTCTGCTAATTTACAAATAGTTCCTTGATGAAAAAAATCGCCAATAATAGATTTAACTATCGTATTTTGCTTTAATTTTATTTTACTATTTTTGAAGGCAGGAAATTAAGGTATATATGATAAAAACTGCTGTTAGTGAACTCACTTAAGTATTAAATTTGTAAGATTCATGTTTAAATATTATATTACAAATTCACCAAATTTATTTTGAATCTGCGATAAAAAAACGATATATAAAAAATTTTGATAATTTAAAACCTAGTACACTTTATTAATTAAATATTGTCATTATAAAAATTTTGTGCGGTATTAATATATGTTATTATGAGAAGATAAAATATGAATATAAACTTTTTTAGGAGACCTTGTGTTATTGTTTGAATAACTAAAACAAATTACTAAAAAATCTTGACTTTGGTGATATTATGGCGGCGGCAGCGCTTGGTTCTCCAGATGTATTAATAATAGATTGGAGTTGTTGAGATAGGTCCTTAATTCTTTCATCTTTAATTGATAGGAGTTTTTCCAAATGATCTACTTTCTGAGTGAGGACTGTAATGGTTTCTTTCTGATCTTCAATATCTCTTTCCATTTTTTCATAGAGTTCGCTTGGTACTAGTTTTCGATCCACCGTTTTTGAACCATTATTTATTTTTATGGGAACAACACCTTCTCTAGACGATAACTCACAACCGTTTTCCAGGTAGATGATTTGCGTGTGATCTTCGTGATCCCCGGAAGCTTCTCTTTCATTTATTTTAGTTTTGATCTCTTCCATCACTTTTTCAATAGCACCAGGTGTACTTTTGGCGAGTTCTTCTCGAATTCGTTTAGACAGATTTATATTTAGTTTGCTTAGAACTTTTTTATTTATTACATCCCAATTAACCATTTTTTGTGTAAATGAAAATGTGGGGGTATAATTGTGCAAGTCGACTAACTTAGGATAATGCTGTTTTAAAATTTCTGCTAAGGGTACTGCATCAGAAAAATCTCTGTTTAGATTTCGTTTTTGTCTGGTAATGGTGTGGGCATCGATCCACCTGAATAGTTCATCAGAATCTACATTCATGGTCATAATAACAAAATTCGATTTAGGGTTTTAAAAAATTCTATATAATTGTCATAAATATATGACAATTTTGATATATTTGCATTTGCATTTGGCATCTAAATTGTTGCTTAGCACCCAACTAATTTGAAGCATGGTATTTCTACAATATAATAATCAAACTCGTCTCAGAATACCTACAAAGAGCCTAATTTTTTTATGCCTCAACAATAAGGTAAGAAAGACTATTCACTAATTAACCAAATCTAGCAAAATCTTCGCTCAAAATAATTATTTCACAATGGAAGTTTAACAACTTGTTTGCTCTGGATAATACACCGATACAAAATCAACAAAAAAAGTCATCAAATTAGAATTCTCTTTCCAGTATTAAAAAAAGAAATTCAGTTAAAAAAATTTGTATTTATACGTTCAACAATAAAGTTATTGCGTAAAATAAGTTTTAAAATTTCGCTTTGGACACCTTGTGTTTCTCTTATATTAACATTTAATTAAGGTAAGTTCTCTCAAATCGTAATATTTTGAAATCTAAAATCTACCATAAAGTCCGGGAGGTAGCGTGGAATTTTTAATGGCAATTTTTTTAATGGGGGGTGGGGTAAGACCGTCAGTGAGCATCATAAATGTGATGACAAATTTTATTGTTTAAATTCCTCAGCATCATTCTCTTCATCATTATCTCATGCTTCAATTTTATCGCTTTCGACGTTTTCTTTAAAAAGAAATAATACAAATCTCTATATGTATTTATTGATTCATATTATACTTTTGTTCAATTTCAAGTTATTATAAAAAGGTATTAAAAAGTAATTACCTGCGCCAGTTATTAATGGAGGGACTTAATCACCATCAAACTTCTAAAAATATATTTACTATTTTCTTCTCTTCATAATCTAAGAGCGATAGTACTGATGGAACTGATTGATGAGCATGCCTCTAAAGATGCATTTTAAATGATTTCCATAGTATATTTCGGTACAATTCCTATTGACATGGAGGAAATATTATATTTTTAAGCCTAAATTCTCGTGTCTTTCTTCATTCATTTTATAGGTTTTAATGAACGTTGTTACTTATGTTGTATTTACTTCAACTGGTTTCAGACAATACATTCTACCTACAAGTTGTTCGATGTTTTTTGAAGTTGGTTTATATTATAGTCGTGCATATTTGTAACGATTGTCAATGATTTGATATAAGGTTCTGATTGTTTTAAAATATCGTAAGGTTTTTTTCCTCTTCCGTAGAAAGCATGATTGAAGCTTTTCTCTCTTTGCCTTATTCCCCCAATTTGATATGTCTTCTTCCTTTAGTTCCACTTTTATTGCCTCCTTCCATCTTATTTTAGGTTTTCTTCGATTTATTTTGTATGTAAGTTTTTCCAATAATATTCTTTTATTGTTCCATTGATCTCTCTTCTCTCAGTATATCCCATCCACTGAATTTTTCGAACCATGAGTATGTATATTGTCGTTTGTTCGTCTTATGTATTCTGCCACATTTTTTGCGTTTCTTTTGTGTGTTCTTTTGTGCATTCGTAGCATGTTGTTCAGTTCTGTAATTATTTGTTCGGATAATCCTGTAGTCATAAATCCTATTCATGCTTGAAATATTTTTATTAAGTGATATCTACTGTTTCTAAGAGCACCTTTAATCACATTTAATGAATCTGTGAGAGGAGGTGCTTTAAGTGGCAAAGAATTGCAAAAAAGTCGTTGATGTGTGTTTACGTGTTCATTTTAGAGCAAAATAAAAGATAGAATTTCTTGATTAATAGTAGTTTGAAGCTACCATTGTACTAACTAACTTCTTTACACTAATTTAGAATTTAGTTTTGTGTGTGTCCTCTGATAATTGATTCAAGATACTTCTATATTAATGACCTGGTCGGTACCCGACATTAGGAATGATCTCTTTTGTATTAATATGTTTCGTTTTTTTACCTCCAAATTTCTGTCTTTTTAATCAAGTGACATATATATATATATATATATATTGTAATTAAATTATTTATATTGTATTAACTATTTTAAATACATTTTTATTATTCACATTTCAAACTGACATCCTAGATATCTAATCAACAACTTTCTACTTCCAACAAAAAATAAACAACTACTTGATACAAAAAATTAAATAACTAAATTATTATTTTTTAAAAAATTAAATTTTACATAACTTTATAAAATTATAAACATGTAAACAATAAACAGAAATTATAAATTAAAACAATTCGTGAACTCTAATAAAAAAAATGTTTAGAAAGCTTGATTACAAATTTTGAAAATAAAAATATAAAACAGTAGTTTTCTTGTTTTTAAATATACTGTAAAATTTTCTAACATATTACTATTGTACCATAATAAAGCTTGTCTACTTAAGTCAACACGAAACAATTCTCTCAGTTCATTCATATTCTCAACGGATTCAGCTCTATTATTTATAAAAATATTTTGGGATGTACACGTAATTTACTAATATTACCTTCAAATTTTTCTACCTCCATATTCATTAGTATCCTGCTACCATTATTTTGAATTTGCCATTTAATAACTTGCAGTTCTCCTTTTTCACAACATTTTCTATCTTCTTTATTTTACTCTTGCTGTTGGCTACATTATCGGCGTTCTTCTCCAATTCCTCTAATTAAATATTCTTCTACTTTGATATCATTTTCTTCCAACTTCTTTTGTACCACTATAAACCTTGACTCTGTTGTAAAATTAATCTTTAACCTATTTTCGACTTGACTATGCTTTTTTCTCTATTTTTTATCCATATTCTTTATTGTTTCTTCCAATTTTGACTATATTTTCTTATCCATATCTCTTCTTAAGTTATTATTTTTTTCTCATTTATCTTCGATTTCTTCTTTTAAAGTTTTCTCCAATTTTTCACTTCTATTATTATATTTATTATTCAAATTTTCTTCGACTTTATTTATTTTAATATTATATTCTTGGAAATTATTTTTCAAATTTTCTTCCATATTATTGTTGTTTAATATGCTGCTCAATATAGCTGCTATATTTTCTTGTTGATTTCTATATATTTCCTGTATCTGTTGTTCTATATTTTCTTTATATGCCCTGTGAATGCATCTCATTTTGGTCTTCCATAGTCAGCATTGTTACATTCTCTTCTTCATCACTTACATCCAACACCTCTACTCTATCTTGTTTCAGCAAGCGACAAATTGAGATAATTAATATAAATGTATTAACTTTTTTAAACAATATTTTTATTTTTTATATTTTAAACTGACAGTCCTTGATAATCTATTTAACAACTTCCTACTTCCAACAAAAAATTATGACCTTACAATATCTATAGGTTATATAGTTTATTTTTTTTGTTTTTCATTTCTTTATAGGCAATTAATTTAATTGTTACAAAAATGTTCAAGTTTTCCACAACTAACTCATCAATAAGTATTCAGATATGTATATGTCCATGTTGTACTTTGGAATTGCTAAAGAACATATTGGAGGACATCGAAAATGATAGTTTAAAACCAATTTTTATTTTTGTTTCATTGTTTTACCACAAAAATAAATAATTTTTAGCCCAACTACCTTATCAGATGTGACGTCATCGAGAATTTTTAAAATTCTCACATCTGATAAGGTAGTGGGGGTAAAAATTATTGTTTTTGTAAAAAAAATTAAAAACAAAAATAAAAATCTACCTGTCCTAGCTTTACCTCTGAAAGTAGTTAATCGTGAGATAATGGACAGTTTCCATTCTTTTTAAATACAGTGTATAATATAAAGGTAGATTTGCTATTGAGTCTTTTTAGTGATCCAATATTATTTATTCAACAATGTTACTGTTAACATCTCACAAGACGATGTGTCCTCAAAACATAAATTTCTACACTACTTTAGGTATGTTTTATTGTCAAGTATCAAAAAAAAGACCGTGCTTGTTTTCGCATATCTTTTGAATTTGTAGCAAGTAGTGTGTTACAATTCGAAGATTTTTTGTATTAGCCTTTAAATATTTTCGTTTCAAATTTAACAATACCAGAATAACGAATAAAATATGTAATTTTTTTGGGTTATTTAAACTGAAAAAAATATCAAATTAAAAACTTTATTATATATCTATAAAAAAATGTTTGTTAGTTTCAGCTTTAATACTAAAAATCAAAATTTAATATAAAATCAACCCTTCCTATTTCTAAAACTATCTAAATCCTTAGATCTACCACGTAGGTATTATAAAAATGTTGTGAAATATACTATGTTGTAACTGTTATCGGAGAAGGCAATATACTTAATTACAACTGATATATTTATTCCCTTAAATTTTTTTGTTATCCTTTCCAATTAAAATTATTCATGACGTATGGAGCAATTAAATAATGATAACTACCTGGAAAATAACAATTTTCGGTAAAGTTAACAGATATATATTCATATATAAACAAAGAGATTAATTTTCTTCTTAAGGAAGATTTAGTTTATGGACTAAAGTTGTATCAACTATAGTAAAAATGAGGGAAAAATGGGCACCTTCTCCGGTAAAACCATAAAATATGTAGTCAGAACACTGAACAGCGTGGGTTCCAGAGCACCAAGAAATCAAATAAAACAAGGCTAAATAATTGGCCAAAAAGGAAACAAACAAGTTCCGAATATTCCTTCAGGGTTCTTAAAAGCTTTAGAAGACGTAAATCTACCAGTTCATATAGAAACAGATTTTACAATTGTAGCAAAAAAACTACAGAACAGCGAAGAATACCAAACTACCAACTAATTCTAAGTCGGAAAATGAAGAAGTAATGGTGAGAGTTGTGCTAAGAAACATATAAAGAAGATTTGTAGGTTCTACTCGAAAGAAAAACCGCAATAGCCTAACAAAGGTGCGATTTGATCTAAATGCATTTTTTTCTTGAGTTTCTCTTACCAAAAAGCATGTTATAATTTTTTAATTATATATATAATAATAATAGAATAAGGAATAATATCAATAATAACTTAAACAATTACAAAATAATTGAAGTTATCTTTTTTCCTAAAATCCAGAATTCAACAATCCTGAAACTAAAGAAGTGTAATGAAACTTTATTAAATTAATCTATTTTTGGTTGAATTATACTTGCGTGCTACTAAAATATACGAAATTATAAATGTATTTTGTACATTTTCTAATATGTAAACTTTGAACATCTATTGCAATAATATAAGGAAATATTCATATTTTTTGACAAATATTTCATTAATAAGCATACCAAGCAAGTAAATTATAGCTATAATTTTTCTATTATATTCATAAACTCGAATAAATAAAAATAAGCCATATACATGTGACCAATGTCAAATTTGAATGGCACTTGATATAGATCCACGCAAACGATAATGTTCCTGCCACTAAAAGCTTTTTAGGGGAAAGGTAATGTATTAAGAAAAAACTGCACTCTCGAAACTAATCATAGATAACATTTTTAACCACTAATTTCCATTCCATTTTACGGATAAAATTTGAATTGTTAGCAATAAAGCAGTTACATACATAGATCAAATATACTTAACAAGTTTAATCATAACCCATAATAATTTTAGACATAATATTATTATTTATATTATATTGAAAGAGGTTATTTGCCAACATGCCAACATCATATACCAGTAAAAACCGATTCGCCCCTTCTCATTCTTTTACCCCATTACAATACTGTCACTGAAAATGTGTTCTTGATGAAGAAATATATAGTAGCAATAATCGCAATATATGGAAGAAGTGATAAAGAAAAAGCGGAATTAAAAGATAAGTTTTGGGAAAAACTGAATCCAATAACAGAAATTTGCAAAAATAAAATCATAATAGTAGGGACTTAAACAGGAGGATTGGAAACAGGGGTAATCGGTAAAAATGGAGAAGAAAGAAAGAACAACAACAGGACAAGACTAATGGAGTACGGCCAAGCCAATAATCTAATAGATGGCAATACATTTTATAAACATAAAAACATCCATAAATATACTAGAACAGGACCAAATAAAGAAAAATATATTATATTTTATGTGTTAATAGAAAAGATTTAATAGATGTCACAGTAATTAGAGCACCTGAACTATACACTGATCACTACTTAGTATTAGAATACATCAATAAAAGATATAAAGAAGAAAAATAGTGGCTAAGCAAAAAAGGGAATTTAGTAGCATTAAAAATTACAGACTACGAAACATAGAAATAACTGAATAATACACAAAAACAGTAGAAGAAAAATTAGAAAAAATAGAAATAAAAAACAATGGGCGCGGAAGAAAATTGACATACTAAAACGATTAATATTAAAAGCAGCTAATTCGACATATAGAGAAGTGAGTGAAGAAATAAGAGATAATTAACGGTTTGTTGGAAATAGGAGACCAAAGAAAAAAAAAACTAAAAAAGTCATACGATTAGGGAAAACCTTTAAAACGTATCATATAATGAGGAAAACATTTATCTGTAAAAAATAAATCACACAAAAAATAAAAATGATAGTATTCAATAGCAATTGTTAAAAGATGTAAACGGATGGACAGAATAAAGAACACGAGAAGAATTACAAACTGAATCCATACTAGATTATATAGAAAAAAACACTTGGGTTGATTGTATCAAATCCAAAGGTTGGAAATGGAAAAACAGGTAAATAGGATATGGAAGGCACACTTGCCGATAAAAAGAGGACCAGCAAGACCGAAGGAAATATGGGATAACGTGATAAAAAGAAGAGGCGAAACTGTTATAAACGCGAGAATAGTAGGGCCTTTTTTTGCAAAAAAGCACTCCATAAATAGCACCGTTTTCGAATAATTTAAACTTAAAAATAGACGTGCAATTTGAAAATAATAATAAAGTATTTAAAAAGGCAAATAGGCTTTAAAAACGATAATGCTTCATTTTATATATAGCATAGTAAGTTCAATAGTTAATTTTTATAAAGTAGATTATAAGGATATCAAATTATTTTTTGTTCAAGCGTATAATAATAAGGTAACATTATATCATGTAACACGTGTTGCAGAAATAATCTATTAATGAAATGAGATTGGGATAAATAAGTCCTTTAACTTCACAGTCTAAGCTTTTATTTTTTTCATAGAAAAAAATTTAGGAGAGAACTACCGGTTTCGTAGCAAAATGGGCCACATTTTCAGGTTCAAAAACAAAGTCATCCGAATTACTAAGCGGGCACTCGATATTTGGGAAAATGCCTATAACAATTCATGCTGATAAAAAATTATCTGCTATCCGAATGCCACCTTATTATCTTGAAAATCTCTTCGATGTCATCACTATCTAATTCTGGTTATGATGTGAGTGATACAGATCAGTCAATATTTTTAAATAATATACAATGTCGTTTCTTATGATTATAATTTTGCAACACCTGCTTGATTTTTGTATGTGTTTTTATTTATTTGTTTGTTAGTGTTTAGTTAAAAATAAAAAAGTAGCTTTAAAATATTTATTCATTCTACTGCGTTTAGATAAAACAACATAATTTGAAACATTCTCCTTTTATAGTTCGTTGTAAATAAATATTAGGTAGATATAATGATAAACATTAAAATAAACAAATCATTATCTGAAATCTAATAAAAACTCCGTTTAATAGAGGATTTGACGTATATCACGATTATGTTTAAGCTTGGGTTCATATAATTTTGCTTCTGGTAATCCTATCTTATCTAATCATATGATCCTTTAAACCCTATCAATTTGTTTTGAATGATATTATGAAATATTTGCCCAAACCAACATATTTATTTGGTTCTCTTAAATGAAATATCGGTATCTAAGTAAGTTAAATTATCTCTGCGCGTAGGGTTAATCCAACTAATAATTTTTATCTATTTTTAAGGAACCAATATAAGTGTTTTGATATTCAATTATTAAAAATTATGAATTTGCGTTAGATGTGATAAAAAGCTTATTAATTCAATATTTAAACGACAACCTCTTACAGTAGATTCTACCGTGTGTTGTGTTCTATACTTATTTCATATAAATACACGTGAGTTTAATATTAATGCAGCGCTTCTGTGTAAAAATAATTAAGACAGAAATATATATACTTTTCGATTCAAGTTACTACTTGTTTCTTGAATAGATATATTAGCATACTAACTACACTTTTTACTATTTTGATATTGTGAAATAATTTTACAATATTCAATATTAGCCTCCTCTAAACGTTCGTCTATACATATATTTGATTTAGGATATTGAAAAAAGACGCATTCAATTTACTTCTTAATTAAATAAGGGTGTAAAAAAAAGATACACGCTATATGCATGAACCTTAATGAAGTGCTTGGTCAACAAATCAAAATGTACCTAGGCAGATGATAAAAATAATAGTTCTATGTTGGAGCACTTAACCAAAAGAAACTATGAATAGTTTTTATAGTTTGATACTTCGGACATATAGTAGTTCCTGATTCCAATAAGTATGACATCTGCATTGAAGAATAGAAAAAACTAATTGACATATGAATAGAGCTTAGACCATATATAATCTCTTAACTGCGTGTGTGCGAGAGTGAACGGTCATGAATGTAACTAGAGAGAGAGAGAGAGGACAATAGAAAGAAATAATCAGTAGCGTTAACATTGTTGTTGCCACGGTGTTTCCATCTTTCTCTTGAACCATATATTTTCCAAGATCTGTCTAGTATCTTCTCAATCTATGAATATTCGTTACAACGATGGTAACTTACACTCCGACCAGTAATTATAAATGGTCTATACTTGTAGCAACAAAATTTCCGATGCATAATATAACTAAGTTATAAGATGCTATATTGTTACAAAATTCCTTACTTTTTATATAAAGTTATTCTGCATTGATATGCCTGTGAACAATGGAACCTTTACATTGATAATATTGATATGGTAACATACATGAAACAATCAAGTCATACAACTATTTCTTGTAAAAGAAAAGAGATATGATTTACAAGTATGACTTATCTGGCCGAAAGGATAAACAATTTGTGTCATCGATGACGTGCGTCGGAAATTTTCTTGCCACGAGGTACTTTTAGATGGTCATATCAGTTGTCAGTTCAGTTTCAGTTTCAATTCGGTTGTCAGTTCAATTTCAAAATTTGCTCTATTTTAGACGATCAGTTGATTTTACATTTATCGTGCACATTTTGTAATGAATGAAGATTCTCTAATTTCGATCACTTTGTTCTTAGGACTAACAACACCAAGAAAAAAAAAAGTAAAAGAAACAAAAATTAGCTCATCAATAGACAAAGGATGTCTTACTTAAACTTTTTTGCTTTAGTCACTTTTATAGTTGCATTTTTATTTAGTTCATTGTATTTTTTCACCAAACATTATAAGCTGTTTCTCTTTTCTGTTAAAAATTCGTAATTTGGCAATGCCGGAATTGTATGCTATTTATATATAGTTCCCTACGAATATTATGCGAATACTGAGACATAGGAATAGGTTAATTTAGACATCATTTTAAGAGACAAGTGACACGTTAACTTTTGGGAATCCCATTGAGCTACAGCTCCATTTCAGTTTCAGTTTTTTTTTCATTTATTTGTATTTACACATAGAGATCACTGACAACTGACTGACACTGAAACTGAACTGACAATTGATATGGCCGTCTAAAAATACCTTAAGGTTAAAATGTTTCAATTAAATCATCAATTCAATCGAATGACATATATTATAAGTTTAGGAGTGACTATTGTTCCAGCAGATGTATGTCTTACTATATAGATTTCCTATCATTTTTTTACTTTTTATGAGGTCATTTACTATTGAACATAATAAAAAATATCATAAAATGTATACCCATTACTACAGGTATATTTTATATTTAAATATTTTAAACAATATTTACCAGAAAATACGTTTATTAATTTAAACAGATTTTTATATAAGTCTTTTTCTCAGTAAAAAATTCGTAGTTCATCTCTATTTTCTGATTCTCAACTGTTTCCATCATTTAAGATTACCGGTTCAATTTCTGTGACAGAAATACATTTTTCACGATTATACTATATTTTATTAGTGTTCAAGGAAGTATAACACATTTTGCCCAGACTTTAGCATTACACTTAGGTTATGCTTCCTTCCGCATACATCGCTGTATCCATCTTTGCAATATATTTATTGCTTACAATCTGCCCAAATTAACTGATTTAATAGTATTGAAAAATCTATGACATATATTTGTGTTTTCGGTTTTAGTAATTTTAGTAGTGTCAATTTTTGATCAGAACTAATGTTCTTTTCTTACTTACTTATATTTAAAACCCCGTAAGGTGGAATTATAGATATAACCTATTTATCAAGTGAAGTAATTAGGTAACAATTTTTAATGGTAAAAAGTTATTTAAAGATATATTTACTGTTAAAATAGTAATCAATTGAAAATAAATAAGATCACAGCTCTAAATATACATATAAGCACTAAATGATATCATTTATCTGATTCAATCTGTCAAAAATAAAGTTTCTATGTCATTGTCATGACGTATGGATAAAGTTGTAAAATCCAAATGTTTATATTTTTAAAAAGTTCTTTCTAATTCGAATTTTCTGATATCCCAAATTTAGCCTCTCTTATTTAAATCACCATTTAATTATTTATTAATGTCGAGGTCGACATTAAAAGGAAATGTTTCCATTACATAATTAGCTAGAGGTAAACTTGGAGCCGATCCTGCAGTTCAACCAGCTTATTATTTCGAAATTGACCATATCGCTTAATAAAAAATCGTGTGACAGTAGTCTTGGACGCGTGGGTTGTCGCTCAAGTTGGTTTGACCGAAGTTGCGTGCACGCTCGTATAAGTCAGCCTTTTTCATCCGACATGCAAACCGTTTGAATAAAGTAACAAACTCGCACCCCATCGATGTAGGGTTTTCTTGAAAAATTCAACCTGGCTAAACTGCAATTCATCACTAATGTAATAAATTCATAAGGTTAATTAATTTCACTGAGAAGTTAATTCTTATGATAACCTACGTATTTTATCAGAAAATATTCATTTTAGTTGTAGAAATTATTCCATGCAATTTTATAACTTTTCCATATTCCACTTTTATTAAAGTATCACAGCTAAAACACTGTTATTCATTAAATGTTTGAATGAGTTGAAAACATTTAAAAGGCAAGGACAAAGATATTCTGGGCCTCTGCCGCGCTCGTAAAGAATAAGATCCGGTGCCCGACATGCATTATCTGTTGATCGATCAGTACTATTTTATCTTTGTTCCAACCGCATAGGAATGCTCGACTCATAAAAATTCATATACTCGAATTTTTAATATATTACGTATTATTGTAGAAGTTATTATTATATAGGAAGATAAATATGACATAAAATGTTCAAAGAAAAAGTATTTGTTGAGCAGAGTAACTTGAATAAAAATGACCAGAAGTGTCTGTGGATTATGAAACATTTCGTAATTTACCATTTGAATTTAAAAATAAAGAAATTGGAAAGGTGCGGTTTCACCCATAACAGAATAACAGAAGTACCATTTCAGGACAAATGAAACCTACAAGTAAAGGATCTCGGTTAATAATTGCACATGTTGGCAGTGAAGTACGATTTATTCTAGATAGATATGCTCTTCCAAAATAGTCATAAATTTATTGTTATGTACCTGACTCCTGCAATAAGAACATATTAAGTGGCGTTTTTTCCTGGTAATGCAAGAGACTAATATATTTGCTCGAATAGGATAAGATACAAAATTTGTAAATACATATAATAATCAGTGCAGGTGGAAAATCAGCAAATTCTGGAGCAGTAGGTTAGACTAAAGACAAGATACTAATACAAAAAACGTTTAATTCCTACTGATATTAAGTAGATGTCAGCTTTGTATAATTACATGATTCCTAACTATACCTTATTTGAATATTAAAAGATGGTAAATTCTCTGAAATATGTTGCATTAATGAGTGCCAAAATCAATAAACTATAGACATATGTTTCTAACGTAAAGGGAAATTCAAGAATACAGTATTTTGTAATTTATTTAATAAAATATAAAACTACCTCTTTTTATTTATTAAGCGATCACCAATTCTGCATAAATAAATATATAAACACTGAAAATATGAAATAATCTTCGAAAATAATAATAATAAAATGATGGTTCCACACAATGTTTTTCAGAAGACAGATCTGATTGTAGAGAAGTTATAATAGGTTCTGTAAAGATATCAATTAGACATATTATCAAGCTCCCACATTGTTTTCTCTACTCATATAACATGAATAATACATTTTTGGTTATTCTTACTTCAGAAATTGACTTACTGAAATTTTTTTTAACATCTGGTAATTTAAAATGTTCTAGCAACGTAACCTTTAACTTAAGCCCATATTATTTCTATTGAATTAGGCTCACACTGGTAGGGTGGTTATCGAAGAATTTCAATTTCTCATTTTTTTGTCAATTTCCTCAATAATGTACTTTTTGCAATTTTGCTTATGTCTCCTAACAACGGTTAACAATTCTGCTTTCAGCATTGTATCGTCAAAGCTATATTTTTAGAACTTAACCATGTTCATATTTAATCTTTCTTCCTTTTAGTGGTTGGTAAAGTTTGAAATAACTTACACTGTCCGTTTCGAATCTTATAATATAATAATTCAATTATTTGTTCAAAATATTTCTCAGACACATCATTCTTTCTTCATCATAATCAATGATCTTTTTTGAATCAAATAAAAGTTTAACATCCTCAAGAAAACTTTTCATACTGCGTATATGAAAAACAATTATTTTTGCACCTTTACTAGCAGGTTTCTGAATACCAGTAGTAAATCCTTGTAAAAACGCTTTTTGATATGGGTTGATATTTTTGTTTTACCAATTTTTTTTTCTACGCAATGTCCTACAAGAACCCAGGTTTCGTCTAAATATAAAATGTTTGTATTTCCTACCTATTTTTTCATAGATCATGTAATATTTTTCATAGTTCATCTCAGTTTATTCTGGGTATATCAGAATCGTCGGTTATAGCTTGGTGAAATTTTATTTAACGTTGGTATTTGTTTGTACATAAAAAATGTGTAAACAAGTTTATGAATTACATCTGCCTGGTTCTGGCTTTGGTGAAGTTACTTCACCTGATTTTCCTCCTTTAAAACTTTATATATCGTAGAGTTTCCACTGTCTATTACTTTAGATGATATTTCAACTACGGTGTCAACCGTATTTGAAGGATTATGTTGTCTAAAATAGTTGTAGACATTCAATATTCAATTTCATTACACGTTACTTCCATTTTCAGTCACCACTATTTTTCACGTTTATCGAAAACTAAGTTTTATACTGAAGTCGACGAAAACAATTTAAAATCAGTTACAAGTGTTGAAGATTTACCACATGTATGATTTGCATGCTGAATTAGGCATTATTACAAAAGATTTCTAAGAATTTGCTCTCTCTTAATGTTCAAATGAAGTATAGATTATGCAGGCTACCAATACAAAAAAAAGCTTAATTGCTACTGATATTCAGTAGATCGTCACCTATGTACAATTACATATTTTCTTACTGATTATCTTTCAATTAAACGACACTTGCACACCATATAACAATATAAGAAATATAAGGGACATCTCAACTAGAAGTTTTATGGCAAATAAGTTGAGACCATGTCTCACATACTGTTAGGGTATAACACTTTGAACAAAAAGAGACATAGATGAAATCTACAACGAGTAAAGGACCTCTGAGTAGTCATAAATACGTATATTTTTATGTATCTGACCCGTGTAATAAGAACAGCTTATGTGGTATTAATTTCTGGTAAAGATTTGCTCGAATAGGTTCAGTTACAAGATATGTTAGACCAGAACTAGTTCTTGGGGTCAGCTAATACTGGAGCAACTACGTAATATATACGTATATATACGTAGTATACTATACCAATGCCAAACGACGATAAACCTAGAAGTAATAAACCTCGTGTATTAAGTGGACATGCTGGTAAGAACCTGAATTTGTGTAAGATGCAAATGACTTCGAACTCAATATCTTAAAATAAAAATAGTCATAAATATATAGTTATATATGTTATTATTGAAGTATGAATATCTTCGAAAATTATTTTGTCTAAATCAATTGTAATGTTAATTTGATAGGCATTGAACGTAAATATAAACAGCCCTCATATACGCCTTGGAGTTGAGTACCGCCATAGTGTCGTTTTCTAATTACAATAGTCTCAAGTAGAACCAATTAGACATTTTGCCGAAGGTATGGATCTTCATGAGCCGAACATCCATAGACTTGGACACATTTTACCTTGTGTATACTCTAGTTGTAGGGAATATACATATGTCGTGTTTACTTGGTAATTCTTTCAAGCATAACACAACTTAATAGTGAATAAGCAAATCACCGAGTTAAACCAGATTAGTTGAGAATGGTGCCGTTTATACAAATTATTAATTTACTGTGATAAATTTTGGGCGTGTAACAATAAGTCAAAATAATTACCTGTATGTCAATGTAACGAAATACTGAAAATGAAAGAAAAAATATGGCCGAGGTCACTGCAACAGAAGCAATGTAATACGTCGCTAAAAAATTACTAATTGGTTTCTAAAAACCAATAGGAATTCAATTATATTCTATATCCTCCTAATATATAGTGGAATAAGCTATTGTATTATTACGGCAAGAAGAATTTGAAAGTTTTTTATTTTTGTTCATTGTCAAAATTTGCATGAAAATTATAAAAATGAACAAAAAATTGTTAATTGTTTCAACTCTAACTTTGTGATAATTATCCATAATAAATATGAAAATATAAATTATACTTACCTGAATTTTCACAGTATTACAAAGCTTTTTAAGTTATATTTTATCGACCAAGGTTTCGCTATTAATCTGTAGCATTTTCAAGATTGACAGACTTTTTTATAAGCGTAAATAACTTAATATTAATTAACTTCTTAACAAATCATTAACAAGCAATATGTTCAACAATATTCTTCTTTTCCTAAAAACATTTTTCGTTATTATTATATAAGTATTTAGTCCAAAAATTAATCTAAGCTAATTGAACTTCCCAGGTTTAGTTGTTGATTCAATACTACATATTGCGGAAATTTCAGGTATTTATTTTTTCATATTCTTCAAAAAGTTCTTTTTTTGTCACTTATGTGAAGTACTTCTACTTTCACTTCAATTGTGTTATTAAGTGTAGGTTTGTATTGAGTGTCAGTGAGGTGTTTTGCGTAATGTGACTTATCTGGTTATTTTAATCTATAAGATCGTAAGTGTTCGCTGTACTTTATTTCAAAATTTCTAAGGGTCTGGCCATAGACATAGACAGATGACGTTACAGTCCGTACTAAAAAAAATAGACATTCAAATATTTTTAAAAAACTATGGCTAAATTGTTAAATTATAAGCAACATTTTTTAAAATTAAACGTGGATTAATTATTTACAAAAAAAATTTGTATGAATGCATGAAAAAATTTAACATTTTTTACATTTACAAGAAAGGTGTTATTTCAATGATCTTACTTTGTGTTACAACAATAAACTGAAAGAATTAGAAGAAGTCTGTATTGATTTGAAAAATTTAAACGTACAGTTTTTTTAATAAAAAGAAATACCCACTTTTATCGAAAAATTCATTATAACAACGCAGAAACTATATAAAAAATTTATCAAACAATAAGCTTACAGCTATATAATTCACCTTAATTAGTTGTAGTACTCTAAAAACTTTTTAAAGAATATTTAAAACAATTTATATCTAATAGTTAGATTTTTTCGTTTATTTCATAAAGATTATTTTTTTTTCGTAAATAATAAATCAAGATTTACCAAAATTTCAAAAAATTATACTAATAGTTTAACAACTGAATCATAATTTTTTTGAAATATTTGAATGTCAATAATTGTTTATTGTAGTAGGGTTAGAAAAACATTAACTTATTAATTTTAGGTTTTACATTTAATAAAAATCTAGATAAAGTGACCACGCCTGCGAGGACGCAACCTTGCAATGCAAATATCGCCGATTTCTAAACTATTAATGTCCTCTGATCTTAAATTTAATTAGTCTAATTTTTCTCCATTATAAAAGAGTAAAAACTTAAACTGTAGGATATATTTATGATTTCTATATTAAAGATAAGATAAAAATACAAAACAAAATATTTAATTATTACATATTAATATATAAATAACAACTAACAAAATTGTTTTGATAGATGTATAAATTATAACTGAATTAGACTAACATATAGTAAGAGTATAAAATAAAGATCCAAATACAATCTAAATAACTACCTCTAATTTCAATAATAATCTTAAGACTATATAAATTTAAAATTTAAAATGTTTTTTAGAGGTCTAAGATTTGAAATCTCAAGTAAGTCATACATGATTGAAAATACACGTATATCTCGGGAACATTTGGATATCAAAATCATACCTATCAATATGGTGATTTTGACAATCTTTAGACCATCGTTTCGATTATCTATTTTACATTTTTTAGAGATCTATATGTTTCTCGGGTAGTTGATAAAGTAAAATTTAGAATTAAACGAGTATTAATTTTCAAATATTTTTGGACCTTATTTTACCAATTTGCCACTTTTTTATATATTTTGTTCTGTAAAAAATATCAGTGGTAAAGTTAATAAGAAAATTCCAGTAGTTCCTAAATCCTAATGCTAACCTTTGGTGAGATTAACTAAATGTGGCAGTTGCAAGAGGATTTACCTTATTATAAAATACAGAGTAAAATTTAATTCATTATGGAGTGTAGGTAATTATATACGCTAAACGTAGTTAGAACGTTTTATTAGCAATCGCAAATTACCCGTATACCTTTTTTTCATTTTTATTTAAAACAAACACCTTTTATTAATTCAAGTTCAGACTTAAAAATTTCTACTATTGTTGTTAATAATATAAAGTAGTGAACCTTATTACTCGTATATAGTTGTTAGATTTCTCACACTTTTTTTGTTCGAAATAAGACTACTTACTCCGAAGTTTATTTTCTCCGTTATCTTGAGAAATAGGAAATAATGTCTATTATGTTTAATAAAGGATCTACAGCCACCTGATAATCACATTTTTTTGAATGCAGATGTATGTAGCAGCCAAATCAATAAAAACGGCTTACATGTCCCTATCCTAACTTTTCAAGTTCTATGCTATGGTATTAAAAAATATTTGATACAGAGTGATCAAAAATTTGAAATCCCATCTGATTTTTAATCACTTTCTAACAAATATTTTTTTATGCCGTAGTATAGAATTTCAAAAGTTAGGATAGAGAAATGTAAACCGATTTTATTGATTTTCAACGGTTTGGCTGCTACAGATATTTAAATTCAAAAAAATATTATTTTCAGTTGGCTGTAAATCCTTTATTAAACATAATTGACATAAAGTGTGATACATCGTTGAAATTAGCTCGGGAAGAGATTTATAAAAATGTAAAAATATACGAGGTATTGGGTTAAAAAAAATAACTTTGATATATTGTGACCTTATGACTTATGATTACAAAATAATTTTAAAATGTGAAGCCTTTCTTTCCTATTTCTCAAGATAACGGAGAGATCACCCTGTATTATTAACAAGGATCTTTAAAGTTATACCATGTAAAATACAAATAGAATGGTTTAGCAGATATTTCTAAGTTGACTTATATAAATATTTGTGGTTTGTAAGTAAACTGTAAACCAAAATCAAAGGCCAGATCCGTATTAGTTTTTAATAATAAACTGTTATTGATCCGGTAAAATAAATGCATTTTATAAGTACAACAATAAATAAGTATGTAGCAATAATACTTAATAACACTTTAAGTACAGTTAGTATTGAAAAGTTAAATTATTTTATATACAGGAAAGACAGAGACTGGGAGATTGTAGGAACAACTTGACGAAAAACCTCTTGTCAATTTTGGTTGTCAGATAATAAATAATAAGCGGCTATTATTTTATAAACTTTTATTTTTATGACGAAATATAACTCATTGGATCTGGTGTTTTTTAAGAAATGTATATGGAAAATTATTTTATCCATAATCTAATGGTTTAATCCTCTTCATTATAGGAATTCATATAAATTTTGACATTTATTCCACGACTTCATAGTTTACTTATTTTTATTTAGTTAGTCAACTTTTATTTGTTACTGTTATCAAAAAATACTCTATTCTGTTAATTTAAATATAAACATTACTAAATTTATGGTTCAAACAGAGAAAGAAAAGGAAATTTAATAATTAAATAGTAGTTTTGTTTTTATTTTTTATTAATCAAATTATTATTTTTTATACCATATGTTTTAAAAAATATTCGATTTTTTATATATAGCTAGGTAAGTAAAAGCACCTCATTTGTCAGTTATTTCTTACCTCATTAATTTTTGTAAGACCATATATGTATTTTATCAAGAATTTGCCAACGGGTAACTTTAATTTAACATAAATATTTATGTTTAAAAAATTTTTAAAATAAGATCCACCCTTCAAATAGAATTTTGGGATGACTAATTGAGTGTTTTATTATTACTATCTGTATAGGATGTTTACAAAAGTGAGGGAAATCTCTCGGGAACGGAAAGTATACCTAAAAATAATTAAAAACTAATACGTATGAATCAATATCAATTTTAATGGAGTTTAGAATAGTTGTCTTTAGTTATTACAACTAATAAATGCAATTTATTATTATTTAGTCATAGTACTATTATATGTAAACATATATATATATATATATATATATAAAACCAAAACATTTTTAGTATTTTAGAAAAAATAAGTCAATTAAATAATATGGATTTTGTTTATATAAAGAGTAAAAAAGACAAAAAAGATATTGGAAATCCTACACATATATCAATTAAATAAGATACAAAGTCTTAGTATGTTATTAAAGTTAGAAAAATAAAACTTTAGCTATCGAATAACAACAACAAAATTTGAATGAAACATATTTTGTCTCTTGTGGGATGCACCAAGGGATTAAACTTTAAAATTTAAAAATGGGTCCAAGTAACACCTAATATTAAAGGTCTACTTATCGTCGTTCTAGCCACCTGAGTTTGAAGTCGTTATTATTATACCACGCTAACCAGTTGTCTTATTGCATGGAATAATACGAGTTATAATCAGGTTGAAAAGGTAAGGTATTACTCAAACCCTTTTCTAATTTAAAATTTTGAAGTTCAACTCCAAATTTGGTTTAATATATAAAAAAATACATTTTGTTATTAGATAAATCGAGATATTAGGCCGAACTAACCCTTTTTTGGTTACCGAGACCAAGTTGATTTACGTAAAAACTCAAAAAAAAAAAGAATCGATGGCAAGATTAAACATGATGAAAAGAACACCTAAAATATGGTGAAACACAACTGATTTTGGTGACTAAATCGTCCACCAAACAAAACTTAGTTGTAGGAACATTCTACTATCTGCAAGTTCACATCTTAAAAAAGCAAATTTTATAAACTACTTTCATCATACTGGTGATAGATTTGTAGAAGCAATTTGAAAAACAAACGTATTGAGTAAGATTCAAAACCAACCAACGACATTCCGGATAATCTTGAAGATGGCTTACCAATTGGCATTAAATTCTGCCAATATGATAAGTGCATTCAAAGTAAGTGGTATTGAATGTAGACATATTTCAAGATTCAGATTGCGCGCTATCATATGCAACGGAACGTCCAAACCCTGTTAATGTCAAATAGACTGAAGTAAATGTAAGCATAGTTGAAAACGCTTGTGATTTAAAACTAGATCTCGATAACTCAAAGTTATTGTAATCTGCTCCGAAAATAGAGATCAGTGTCAATGAAATAATAAATGTGATTGAAAAATCTACCAGGTCCATTTGGAACTGACAATAATAACTCACAAACTGAAAGCACGTCCCATTTAAATAGTTCAGCTCAAACGATTAAACATACTTGCGTAGCAATTCCAGGTCCTTTAGGTCTTCAAAGTAAACCAAATTTTTCACCTACAAAAATTAGACCTGTTCCAAAAACTCCTCCATGCATACTTATTATACTTATTAAACATATTCCAAGTAAAATGAAATGCAGTGTTTTAACAGATACCCCTAAAATGAAAACGTTGAAAGACGAGTACGAACAGAAAATGAAAGGAAAAAACGGGATGGTAACTCAAATAACAAAGGAAAAAGGAAGGGAAGAGGAAAAGGGCAACGCACCAGATAAAAAAGATGTATTTTTTCGGAAATAATTACTTCATAAAATCATAAAAATGTATGAAGCAATTTTGTCACAAAAATTAATTCATGTACTTTTATGAAACCATGTTTTCATTGTTGATTGAAATTTGACTGGAAAAAGCAACGAATATTTGTTGTATTTTTTAAATTTTGATTACCATTAACTTTGTTATTATTGGTCAATTCTTGGAAACACCCTCTTTAAATTATTTACAATGAACCACTTCTCCATAAATTTGTCATTACAAAGTTGGTTATTATAGCAAGGCTTACTTGTTCTGATTACAAAAAAAAGATAAATGAAAATATTTTTATAAAATGGGAAATATCTCAATAACAGTCACAAATAGGTATAGGGAATGATTTACAAAAATGAAAGAACTATTTAAGATGTATTTAAATACTGTATAAAATCTAGAGTGTTCCATTAAAATAATTTGAGAAAGTTTATGTTCCGAGTTTTGACTTACCCTGTATACAATTTAAAGATTATGCCGAAAAATTTTAAAACAAATGAAAGCACAACATACCTAAACTACTGATTTTACAAAAAATGGAAAAACAAATGTTCCTGTTTAGATACAGGCTGGCCAATATACAACGAGTTTTATATTAAAGTGGTCATAACTTTTGAAACGGCCGCTATATATGTGACAAACCATGTATTTAGAGACTTAAGAAAGTCAGAACAATCAGTAATAAAAAATGTATCTTAAGTGAAAATAATTTTAGGTTGTAAAGCTTAATGCTCGCAGACAATTTTCTTATGCAAAATTTTTTGGTTCCAATCTAATAAAAGAACTATTGGACACTATTGGGACACTCTATATAAATAAGGAACGAATAGGGTATAGACCAGTTCCATGAGGAACTGTGTATGCTACTTTTGTCGCTTACTAAATGTTCCGTCATTTTCCGCAATTTATACTCTATATGACATATCTAAGATTCGTAAATAATCCCTCAAATCCCAGATTTGTATCTTTTTAATAATGTATTGTGATTCACTATGTCAAAGGCTTTAGATAAATATAAATCCAAGTTTAAGCTTATTCTGAGAATATTATTATTAGTAATATGTTTTCAAAAAGTCCTATATGTGAATGTATACCATTAATAGCTAAATTCTTAGAAAGAGAAAACATTAACCAAAGTTTATAATATCAACCATTTTTTTTGTTTTTGATGATAAATTTTATATTCAAAATGAAGGATTACCAATGCATAGTCCAATATCACCAATTTTGGCAAATATCTTTATGGATAATTTAAAACAAAAAACGTTTAATACACATATCTCCAAGAATGTGTTATTTTAATATAGATATATTGATGATGTTTGACTAGTTTTACAGGTAGCGATAGGCAATTAGATGTTTCTTTAATTTTATTAACAATTTACACCCAAAACTAAAATTAACTGTTAATATCGAAGAAAACAGTTTTATACATTTCTTAGACATAAATATCAAAAGAATGGACTGTAATCTTCAATATTCAGCTTATTGTAAACCAACATTTTTATTGAATGTAAAACCTAAAATTAACAAAAATTTAAAACCGGATATTTACAAACTAAATTGTCCGGATTGTAACGCCATCTATATGGACACTTACGAAATTATAAATTAAAACAACCAGTTAAGTCGCATTAACCCTTTGACGCCGGAATTATTTTTTTTTACTTATGACTTTTTTGGTTTTTTCGTATAAAAGCCTTATTTTTAATAGTAATGTTATACATTTTTTATTTTTTTATCGGTTAACAAAAATTACACACCGTGTCTTAAATGTTAGGACATTAGGCATCTGTTAATAAAATATTTTCACAAGTAATACTTTATTTTGAGTGGTACAAGGAAAAACAATTTTTCTTGTCATTAAGACACAAGCCTAAATTACATATTGAACAGCTCCAAGAAGACTTATGAGGTTCGTTTCGGCTGCTGCAAAAAGCACATCTTCTTGGTTTCATGTGAATTGGCATATGTGCACATTTATCAAACCGCATTTTTAACGACACCGTACGTTTGAAGTGGTTTACTTCTGTGTAATAAGTACTTTTGCGTCCTATTCTTGGTACATCAGGATTGGCGCCAATGAGTCCGTTTATAACTGCCAACCTAAATTTCTTAAGTGTAAGCGATTTTCCATCAGATCTACTTTTGAAAATAACAAAGGCGTTTACTAGTGTTACATCCACAAAATACCAAAAGATTCAGTGCCACCATTTTTTAGATTTTCTGTCAACTTCATAAATTGACTTTAGTATATCCATTTATCCATTTTCGGAGTTATGATGATTACTTATAAATAAAACGCCCTTCCGATCTTTCCATTTCATAAAAACAGTACCATCTTTGCTAACCCGCCAATCTGACTTCCCTCCTGCTAATTAATTGTCCGATTGTATATCCGTTGGTGTATTCTTTCTTCCCAACCTTGCTGTTCCGCACGCGTAAATGAACTCTTCACCTAGGCTCTTCGTTAGTTCCACAGAATTGAAGAAATTGTCACAATAAACTTTATGACCTTTTACAACCAATCTACGAGTAAGGTCCTTTACATCCTATCTTTTTCCTTCGTATCAGCAACTTTTCCTGTATATATATATATATATATACATCAAATTGGCATATAAATCCAGATTCGTCTGCCTTGATCCAGACTTTATATCCCCTTTTTATGGGCTTCTTCGGTAAATATTGTCGCAAAGAACTACGCCCTTTGAATTTTATCATTGACTCATCGATTGCTTGATTTTCTGGCGGATTATAAGAAGCAAAAAACGTTTGTAAAAGATGATTCAATTAAGGTCTAAGTTTATATAGTTTGTTATAATTAGCTTCATTTCTTTTAGGTTGAAGAGAATTATCGTTCCAATGTAAGTTTTTTAACAGCCACACAAATCGATCTCTTGGCTTATAAGAACTAATATAGGCATCTCCAAGATCTGCCCGGAAAAGACCAATAGTCTCTCAGACTGGGAACACGCTGCATGCCCATTAGTAAGTTTATTTCTAAAAACACCCGCATTTCATCTGCATTGGTTTCTGTAAAGCGATGTTCGTCACCACAGCTATTTTGGACAGCATATAAATTGGTTTAAAAGACAATATAATCAATAAGTTTTTTTGTAAAAAGTTGATGAAATACATCTGTCGGGGAATCTATATTATCTGGTATATTTGGACAGAATGGTTCATTAAACATTTTTTTATACGGTATATAATTTTGAGAGTCTCTAGTCCAAATTACATTTGAAAAAATATTTTTTTCCTCGTATATGCAATGGAATTTTATCGTCACTCTCATCTGCTTCGATTAGATTTGCCTCTGACATTTCCTCAACTTGATTTTCCTCTGTAACGTTCTCATCAACGGTAAGTGGTAGAGACTCAATATCAAAAACACATTCATCCAGATTTGTTGTTGATTAATCTGGTTCTTCAGTGCTATCTGAGCAGTCATCAATATCTGAATCCACATCAGAAGGAATGTCTTCAATAATAGTAAATATTTCTTTCTGTGTTATATGTTCCAAATCAGCAATCGAATCATTTGCGTCTCAGCAAAGCAACCACCAAAATAAAAAGGTGAAAAATTTATTAAATTTATCTAGAAACATTTAGAACTTAAACATAAACAAATATCGGATCCGTATACATCATATTTTTTTTAAAAATGTTCCTGTCACTTTATTGGAAATCACCAAAAATCATAAACATTACACCACAATGAACCAAGTGCTCGAACACTGTAAACTTACCACTATAAAATGTCGCCAACGTCTACCCAAACATAAATTGAAGTGGGAGTTTTGAATGAACAATTAAACCTGGAAGTTGTATTATTTTAGATTACCTTTTAGGCTCAATACCTATAAAATAAAAACCAAAAATTTTTAGAAAATAGGAATATTATTGCTTAATGGTGGTTGGTTGAAATTTTTGTTATGTGAAGTTGTTATTTGTACAAAATTTGTCAATCTTGCGTCAGTCTTTGAAAATACTGCATTAGTGTAGTGAAACCTTGGTGAGATAATATAATTTAAAAAGCTTTGTATTACGGTAGAAATTGAGATAAGTACAATTTATCTTTTCATATCATAACAAAAAATGTTGCTTCGGAAGGAATTAATTAATTTCTACATTTATAAATTTAAACATTAATATTAATATTTATGAAAAACCAAAATTAGTGTTTCGCTTCTGCTAATTTCTTTTAAAACCGGACAAGGAATACTGCCACTTTTAACATTGGTTATTATGAAAAAATGAATTTCTTTTGGAAAGTTTTTCGGTATGTCACTAGAAAATTATAATGTTGTGTGTTTTCTTCTAATGCAGTTTAAAAAGGATGAAATTAGTAATATACTAGACAAAGCTATTTTTTGACAGATTTTAGAATCACGAAATCGAAATTAATCTATGACAAAAATGTTTTATACAAAATCACCTACACTCCAGCTAATAACCGGTCATAGGATTTTCAAAAAGTTACTTTACTTTAAATAAAAAATGACTATACTAATATATAAATATATGCATTTAAAAAATATTCTTAGAATGTACTGCCTGGTATAGGGTCCAGTTAAATAGATACAGCGAGGACGGTGTTTATCTTTCCCCTGCTAAAATTTGAACCAGATTAAATGTAAAGGTGGACAAACACATAAATCATTGTCAAAAAATAGATGATATGACGTTAATAACATTTGTGAGGGAATAAGAATTCAGTGACCAATACATAATCTAAGTTTCGTTAGATATGTTTTAGTTCTAATTAACATATATTGGTTAATTAAACAGCTATTACTACAGATTGCATAATGAGTTGGAACTGGTTTTTGTTAAGTGTAAATAAGCCACAGTTATTGAACGCTATTTAATAAAATTATATAATACATAAAATGAAAGATGAATTATACTTATCTTGAATTTCCACACTATTTCAATGCTTTTTTAATAATTCTTATGTGACCTAAGTTTCGCTAATCGAATTTTCAAACATTGACAGAGTTGTTATATACACATGTAAACAGTCTAACCAATCATTATCAAGTATAATATATATATACAGTATGATTTCTCATTATAATTTTTTAAATAATAATATTCTTCTTTTTCTAAACAAAAATTGGTTAATATTATACATTTAGTCTAAAAGGTAATCTAAAATAATTGAACTTCCCAGATTTAATTGTTCATTCAGTAGTATTACTGAAGACATTGTACATAATTCTTGAATTCACTTTCCTCCAAAAAATCAAGTTCTTCTTTTTTCACTTATATGAAGTTCCTTCAGTGTTGTTTAAATTGTGTTGTTAAGTGTTGTTTTATATTTAGTGTCAATGAGATATATTGCGTACTGTGACTTATCTGGTTGTGTTAATCTATAAGACCCGAAGTGTTCACTATTTCTTATTTCTAAGGGTCTGACCAATACAGATTGCTTTACAATTCACATAATTTAACTTGTAAATATATAACTGATTTTTTAATTTATGAATTTTAGTTTCTACATTTTATAAAAATGAACCTACATTATTTTTTTTAACTTTAAAAGATGTTACAGAAGATGTTGTATGAGATACAATCTTTAACATATTATTTGAAATATATCCAAAATATGTAATACTTTTGTATGATTTATCGTCTATAGGTTTTCTTTTCCTTCCTTTTTATTAATCAAGCTATTTATTAGATATAATGGGTAATTTTTAGAAGTAGTGATTTGTTTTATTATATTAATTATTATTTTAAAATCATCTCCACTCATTGTTACTGAAAAATCTATATATATGTCATTAAATTATAAGCTGCTAAATTATATGAAAATCATTAACGGATGTATCTATACCAAAACAAAGTATTTGAATTAAAAATATTTTGTTCCAAATAATCCATAAAAATATTTGCCATAATTGGTGATATTCGTATACCCATTGGTAATTCTTCATTTTGAATATAAAATTTATCACCAAAAACAAAATAATTTTGATTGATACATAAATTAAATAGATTTATAATTTCATTAATTAAAATGTTGTTGATGTTTTTTAATTATTTGTTTTTTTATCAATTATGTCTATCTGCTGATAATGTTTGAAAATGACATTACCGAAATTTAAGTCAAATATAAGAATTATTAAAAAAGTTTTAGAATACTTTGGAAATTCAAAATAAGTATAATTTATCTTTCCTGTGCATGATTATTATGGATAGAACACACAAAATAAGGGCAGAAATAATTAATTTAAAAAAATATCAAGATTACTATTATTAATATATTGATAAAAAGTATTACTTTTTCAGAAATATTAAAAGCTCTTAACGCAGTCTCCAGCTATGTACGAAATAAACATTAGGAGCAGTCGGATGAATTCTGGAAACTGGCATTTCTGCTGTTATAAATATGTATACAGCACTTGTCTGTTTTTTCCGATTGTAAAAATTTTTGACGTTTGTACACTGAATGATCTAAGCGTATTAGAAACAAAATAAACACCAGAAAACGCGCGTGCTATGATTTATTAAGAATTTCGTTATACTTCAATAGAAAAACAATGTATGGAATGCTAAGTTTTTGCATTTCGTAATGAAGCTCCATCAAAAATAATGGTGTATCGCTGGTTTTAAGAATTTAAATTTGGTCGTGTTTCGCTTAAAGCCAATAAAGGGAATAATTTATTGCTGAAAATCATGTTGTACGGCAAATGGTTATAGAAGAACAATAAGATTCAGGCATCTTTGGACATTTGTCGGAACTCGATAAGTACATTTCAGTTTACATAATCACTTAGCTGCTAGAAAACTTGGCTCTCGATAGATACCACATAATCTAGTCATAACTTAAAAACAAGAACATGTCAACTGGTGCAAAGCACTGCTGAAAACATTCGAAAACGGAATTTCCAAACACATCTGCTATTACTGCTGACGGAACATGGATCTATTTCAACGAACAAGAAACAAAGCAACAATCACAATTTGTGTGTTTCAAAATGGACTTTGCTCAAAAAGTTGTGCTGTCAAGAAGCACGTCGAAGAAAATGATTGCATGACAAGAAACATGGCTACAATGGCTTTACAATGTCATCGAACAGTAAATTCAGGCAATTTACTTGCGAAAAGTGGTGAAAAGTAAACCATAAACGTGTAACTTAATAATATAACATCCCTTAAAACCGGCGCAATAGCTAATTATTTGAAAAGTACAAATGTCGAATTAATGACCCATTCATCTTATGGTCCTAAGCGGATATATTCAAAGCACACATTTTGAATATACCCATTTCTGAGTTTGGATAAAATGAATGAAAATGTGCGTAGAATATAATAATGGTAAATATTTCCAACAACAATAAAATAATATTTTTGAATATAAACTTTTTCTTCGCAGCTATTCCCGAATTTATTTAACTGACCCTGGTATTAATTATAGACAAATGATGTTTGTATTATAATGATGGTTACTCAACATGTACTTTTAAGAGTGAAACTTTAATGGTAAGAACTGATACTAATAAACTACATTACATTATGATAAACGTATATAAAAAAATTGAACATTTAAACCAAAAAAGTATTGAATATAGAGCACGTTTCATCAAAACAAGAAATGTACCGAATAAACCAGAAAAAATAAATCAATTTTAACAGCATTTTCATTGGTATACGTCTAGTTTTTTTGTATGATGCTATACTTTCAGCGTTTCATCAAATAATATACGCAACAAAATCACTTCACATGAACTTATCTAATGTGTTACCAGACGCAATCTTCTTATCTTTTTGGTTTTATTTGCTTACATATGTCAGAACTTTATCATATTTACAATAGTCAATAATGTCAAGGAACAAATAACTACAACAAAAGTCTATTTTTGTTCGAATCAATAAAATGATGTACTTGAACGGAATTTTGGTTTTAAATAAATGTCACAGTTTATATATTTGGTTGGTGCTATTTCAACCGATGCTGTGAAGCACTAAGGCATATTCGCTACAGAAGAAGAAGAAGAAGAAGGTTGTTATATATTCAGAAATCTTAAATTTTAAAGGAAATAGTATCAAAAGTTCAATAAGCTTTTGCCCACATATTAATTATAGTGTTCGGAAATTAAGTATTGAAAGGGTTTTTGCTTCTACTTTGTATTACGTCAACTTGAGTAGTTATCACCTGTTAATCATTGTAGATCGAAAATTTGAACAACCTGTGTGTTTTACTACAACTAGCGAAACTCGGGTTATAGAAAGAATTTAATAAAAACATTCAAAAAAAAAATAATGAGGATGAAGAAAAACGTTAATCGACGACGCTTAATAGTTGAAAGCTCCAAAAATTGGTGAAAAATGAGTTAAAATATAAACTGTTTACGTGCTTTGTTTTCAAGATACAGGTTGGTAAGGCTGAAAAATAAAAACAATTATTTTCTTTAAAATGAGTACCAGCGTTGACACCAAGATTTACTAAGCTAGATTTTCTTATTTTGTTAATTTTACTATTTTGAACCGAATAATAGTATTATACAGATTAGTTTCTATTTGTTTATGATGTATTCTACAATCGTTATTCTTGATTACTAATTTTATTTACAACAAATGATATATGGTTCATAATGTAGTGTCTTCTATTGCTATTGATATACCATGAGCTTTTAAATGGCTGTCTATACAATTTCGTGATACATAATTTATAATTTAAACACTGACCCATAGGTTCAGATTGACTTTAAGACGTCGACGGTTACAGAGCAAACAAGGTTATAATTTTTTTTAGGAATGCCGAAAAACGACTAACCAGTGCTTTTTGAAATCACATACTTAATTTAATTTATACAGTCACAGGCGAGTTTTTAATAGATTATGTGTTAGGATAGTATGTAAATGTAAAGTAATTTAGTTAAAAATCGCCCTTAATATTACGTGAGTCAGAGTTTTAGTGATGAATTTCATTAAGGTCGAACAACAACTTCAAAAAATTTTAACATACGCTACTGTGAAAACTTACGAGCTTATAGATTAAAACAACCAGATAAGTCACATTAAGCAAAACACTTCATTGACACCAAACACAAATCTACACTTAATAAAAAAATGAAAACAACAGTGGAAATACTACATATAAGTAACAAGAAAGAAGAACTTGATTTTTCGGAGGAATATGAAATAAAGAAACACCTAGAATATCCTCAATATATAGTATTGAATGAGCCTGGGAACTTCAATTAACTTAGATCACCTTTTGAACTAAATACCTATATAATACTTACTAAATATATTTTTAGAAAAAGAAGAATATTGCTTAATAATGATTGGTTATCAGGTGTATGACATGAAATTATTTACGTTTTAAAAAGTTCTATCAAACTTCTTTCTGTCTTGTCAAAATACCGAAACCTAGGTAAACTTCAGTATTATTAAAACGCTTTGGAAGACTGACGAAATTTAAGATAAGTATTATTTCTCTTTCCATATTTATTATGTATAATTTACATAAAGTAAGAGTTGAAAAAATTAATTTAATTAAATGAAAAATAATGTTTTTACTTGTTTTACAATTTATCAACACGCATGCAGAAAGTACTATGTATACTTACATAGATATACATATATCACTTTCCTATGTGGTTATAGGAAAAAAAATCACAATTTTTATTCCAGTCCAAGTAATGTCGTCGATCGTGATTTACACTGACTTTTCTAAAGCATTTGACAGGATGGATCATGGAATATTACTGGAGAAGCTGGATCTATTTGATTTTTTTCCTGGTATTATTAGACTTGCAGATCATAGGTTCAGAATAGGCATCAATTTGTTTTTATAATGGTTATATAGATCTAACAACTCTATCTCTACTTCAGGTGTGCCTCAGGGTTCAAACTTGGGACCATTATTATTTACACTCTTTGTTAACGATTTGGGCAATAATTTGAGTTCATCAGATAAATGATTCTACGCAGAAGAGTCGTCAATATCAAACTGGAAAGACTGTGTAGGAGAATTTAACAAACATTTTTCTACAAACAATCCATTCCTTAATGTTTTAAAGCGTGTAAAAATGTAATTATAACGTATTATAACGTATTAGTTCTCTTAAGGATCTGCGAGTTACATTTGATTGTAAAATAAGCTTTGTCTAGCACATTGACACTAAAGTATCTGAAGCTTGTAAAATATACGCATTTATAACATCGGAATTGTAGAAGGTTTACTAATACCAACGCTTTGAAGACAGTGTATTTCTCGTATGTTCGCTCTAAACTTGAATTTTACTGTATCATGTGGAATCCTTTTCATACTTTTCATAGAATTCATATTGTCAAATAGAAAGTATCTAGAGAAGATTTTTACAATTTTTAAATTTCAAAATTGATGGGGCCTACTCTCAAAGAAGAATCGATTACAAGTTGTTGCTAGACATATTCTCCTTTGATAGTTTGGAAAATAGAAGACGTTTAGCTTCTCTCTCATGCCTTTATAAATTGGTACTAATCAAATTAATCTTCTAAGACTTTTAAATTTTAACTTTCCATATTTTAGTAGTAGACGTAATTTGAGGTTTTATAACGATAGGCCGAGAACTAATTTGCTTGTGGAAACTCCAGTGTTCACAAAGTATAGTAATTTTAACAATATATGTGACTGATGTGATCTTTTGTTTCAAAGTTTGTTCAAATTAGGTGCACTGCATATGACTGGGTGTAGATATCTTGAAAGAATTATATTTTGTAACTTTGATTTATGGCTTTGTAAAGGAATTGTTAAATCTGTTGGGCAATAAAGCTGCTATTTTATTATTATTATTCCAGACACTAGATGCCTCTCAAAGACTTAATTTAGAACTAAAGAAGTGTATTGGAACAAACTTTTATAAAACCTATGAAGAAACCAACCCTACCTAGGCAACCAGCATGATATTAACATAAGAGTATTGATACATTAAGTCAATAGAAAAACAATATAAATCTAACGCAAAGAAATGAAAGTAGATCAACGTCCTACTACCAAGCGGCTGCCGAATCGCCAAATATTAGAAACAATAATAATAGTAATGACAGGATGCAATCCAAAACGTTGATAGATTAAAAACCAAAAATTATCAAATATTAATATCTCACCTAAATTATAGCGCCAAAGAAGCCATCCCCAAACCGATAATACTGAGATTTGAATTCTGGTAACTCCTCCATTATATTCTGTGAAACTATTCTTAAAAAGAAGGTAACCCTCTGCTAACTAACAAAGTAACAGATTACTGTTTTACACAGAAGCCAAAATACTCTTGCTACTAATAGAAAGACGGCTGGAAATAGCTATCCTTAAGAAATTATCTTATTAGGGAAAAAACTAGCAAACTCCAAAAGATAAAAATTTCAAATTGCCCAATAACTAAATATCTAAGAGAACTAACAGATAACAAACATACTGATTATTTCCTTTGAAAAGCTGTTAAGAGGTTAAAAATACCTCTAATGTGAATTCCCCCTATTAGAGTTATATGGGCGAAAAACAATAAACTAATTTAATCAATGCAACATTCACATTAAAATATGTTCCTAGACTCTGAAAATTTGCACAAGTTATAATGGTACTTAAACCAGGTAAATCTCCCTAAGAAGTCTCATGAAGACCGAGCTGTCTGCTGCTTGTTAATCAGATCAAATAAATATATAGAACCACAAGCCAACCTAATTAAAAAATCGGTAGAAAAAAATATCTGCTACTATTTTTATTGATGTAACACAAATCTTTGATAAGGTTTCACAAAAAGGCTTAAACTAAAAGGTGATACTTTTCCTTCCCTGATGGTATTCAGACATCATTGAATCATAAATTTCAAATACATACAAGCAAAAAGTATTATTACTCTGATCTGAAAGAGATTAAAGCTGGAGTTCCAAAAGGACGCGTTAAAGGGCCAATACTTAGTCTACACAAGTGATATTCCTCAATTAGAAAACAATATTGTTGCCATCTTCGCTGACTACTATCATAACAGTAGGGAATAATAATGAAAAAGACACTAATAACATAACACAATTAGCCAACTCTATCTAGAACTAGACAAAAGAAGATCGAACTCTATGAGAAAAAAATCTGTTCATGTCAACTTCACCAATGGATTGTATATCCGTCAGGTTAACCAATAATTTGATCTTATATTCAAATACAAGTACATACCTAGTTATTTCTCTGAACGTCAAGATTCGTTCAAAAACACATGTGAAAAAGAACTCGGATTCTAGTACAGAAAAAACTCTGGCTCATTGGAAAAAACTCTAGTCTGTTTCTACATAATAAGATTATAAGCAAATATTCAAGCTTGTTCGCTCTTACGGCATCCAACTTTGGAAATGTAACAAACAATAAAATCTGAATATTATCAAAAGATTTCAGAATAAAGTACTAAGAAGCATCATAGATCTCCATTTCTACATCATAAACAGAAATGTCCATCTGAACTTGGAAGTGCCCGGAGCTACAAAAATCGACTCCACCATGACATATATGTTGAGGTTATCCAGATAATCGACAACACTGGACTAAAAAGAGATCCAAAATGGCTTAATTTATTTATTTTTACGTTGCATCATATTTCCAAGAAAAAATAGTTAATTTATGTTGTTTTATGTATATCTTTACACTTGTTTAATACTTGTCGACAAAAGTTAAATATAAAACAAAATTAAGTATGAAAATGTATTCTACTTAGTTCGAGACTAGAAAGCTGAAAATTGGCTACATTATAAATTTAATAATAATTTCCTTCTGGTTGTTTTATTGCCATTACCGTACCGCGGGAGGGTCTCCTATATTTGTCTAAACTCTTTTTAAAATTACTGTTTCAAAATGTTAACGGGTCCTATGGGTTATTTGGTTTTTTAACACGAGAAGATTTCCGCAGTACTTAACAAATATCCCCTTTTATTGATCAACCAAAATAATTTCTTTTTCTTAAAGGTCTTTGTAAATGCTTTGTTTGGTTTCTAAAACAGGATACATTGAACAGGAATACCTGAATAATTGAATACTCTCGTTGACACTTTTAAAAATTCGACAAGGCGCCTCAATGAAGTTGTTATCTTAACTACAAGCAGAGGTTTGAAAATATTCGGATCGTGTTACCTTCTTCAATTCATAAAGGTTAAAGCCCAAAGACGATCACATATTTAAATTTAAATTGAAAGCTATTTAAAGATAGGATAATGGGTTTTATGTTTTTCTCATGGATAAACCAGTGACGGATTCAGATGTATTGTAGTATAGTATATAAAAAAACATTGCAAAAATCTCAAACTTCCTTATTTTTTAGAATGGTAGTTTATATTTCATTGCTATTGCATTTTTATTCTTGTTTATTTAAAATAATCTATAGAATTTGTCTAATGCATATAGATTCTTATTTCAACTAGAAATTTTGTATTTTGTAAAAGCTGAGAAAATATTGTTGAGATTAATATTAATAAAATAAATCTAAACTCCACAATATTTCTAAAATGCTTTTACAGCTAAAATTACATAATGAGCATAAATTATAAAACATTTAATTTTTTTTATTACTGTTTTATAGGTTCTGCTGGATATTACCTTATTGTTTTATGAAGTAAATGTATACCATTTTTGTGTCATGAAGCAAATGAATAAAACAAGATTATTTTCATATGCATCTGGCTCATTTAAATGATATGAAAGCGCTACATCGTTTAATTTTTCTCCGAATGCATATTTGAAACGTATTTAAAAATAACAAACATGTACAAAAATAAGGGAGATATAGATATAAAATGTGTTTTTTTATTATACATAACATTATTTTGCTTTATAATAATATTATAACTGCTGTCAATTTATATAAATGTTTTAGGGACGTTGGGAGGTAGGTGTAATAATAGGTATATTATTTTCAATTTTCGAGATACAATGAGTTAATTTAAAACAAAAATAAAAATAGTTCAATATAGAATATTTTTTCTTCAAAGTTTGTGTAATATTCCCAAAAATTCAAATTATGATATAAAATAATTTGAACATTTTTTCGAGAGCCTTGCTAAAGAGAGTAAGATTAACCCAAATATTTTCTACAACATTTGCTAAGACTCAATAATTCTAACATACTTTGATTCCATATAAGAGCCTTACATAACTAATTTTATATACATTCTCTCCTTGTGTAACAAAATCCTAAATTAATTTTTGGATTGTCAAATATTTTATCCACTATATACGTAAAAAATAAAACAATTAAATATGTCAATATTATTAACTTTTAACTCGGCCTCCAAAATATTGGGACCGCTATAACCTACCAGTGAAAAAATTTCCGAGAATTAGGGGGTTTTTAGAAGGAAAATTCTTTTCAAGACAAGTTCTTATTTGGTTTTTAAATAGTAGTAAAAAACATTTATTTTTCAGGTTTTATAAATATGGGGGCATATCACATTGTCAACAGTCGAATGTCTGGATACTTTATATAAAAAGGTTTGTTATAATATAATTTTCGTAATATGAATGTAGTATAACAAACATTCATATAATTTTCATAGTATGGGTGTAGTATTTCTATGAAAATTTATTTATACATATAACGTATATAACTATAAGTTAAGAGTTGTTATATTAATGTAAAAATTTATAATTTATATATGTATATTTTTTACAGATACGCAGAATTTAATATTGTCTTTATTATTAACATGTTATAATTATAAGTTTTATTAATATTATTTAATAATATAAGAAAATGATATTATAAGATAAGAATTAAATTAACAGTTTTGGCGATGTATGTTATTCATGTAGAGTTAGTTAATTTTTTCTTGAAGTGTGTTTTAGTTTTCATAATATACGGTAAACTTATTGTTATATTGTTATTTCCAATAAGTTGTAATACGTTTTTCCCAAATCCGTTTATCCCTATTATTCTATCATTTAAATGGGGGATCTATTTTTTATTGTAGTTTAATTATTTTCATATTTTTTATGACACCGTTTGTGTTTATCATTTTTTCTTGTTGTTTCCTATTAGTAATTTATATTGAATTTATGAAATATGACTGAAATATTTTTATGTTTTATAATCTCTAACAATATATCAATATCATTAAACTTTCGATATGCCTGTCGCAGAGGTTTTATGATCAATGCAATTATTTATATATTATTAGCTAACAGGTGCCTTGTATCCTGATTTACTTTCTACTGTATTAGAATTAGATAGTAAATCTATTTTACTATACCGGGTGTCTGCGAAAACATAACACATATTTCTTAGACGAAAATAAGGCTATTTGAGTAAACTTACGTCAGTACAAAGTTACTGAGTTTGGGCGCTAGATGGCCCTAACGTTAAAATTTTTAAATATTCCATTATAAATTTAAAACGTCTTATCCGATTATACTTACATTTAGTAAGTTTTATATGACAAAAAAAATGACATTAATCCATAAACATGAAACTTATTTTTTTCAATAATTGCACGTTTAAACTTTCTACGCCAGTAGAAGAAAAAGGATTTTAGTATGAAATTTAAATTGCGTAATTTACTTACTACAAAAAATGTACTCTTGATAAGTCTCCTTGCTGTAATAATTTTGGCGAAATTTGTTTTTTAATAATTTGGAATGTAGGTTTCTCAAAATTATTTACTAAAACGTGAATAAAAATATTTCATAAAAACTGTTTAAAATGTTCACCATTTTTATACATACAAAGATTTTTATTATAAAGAGAACAAAAAAAGGAATATGTGATATGCTTTTGTAAAAATATTTTACAGACATTACAGATATTAACTTAACCTGGATTTAAGAAAATGTATACGTGTTGTTAACCGTACAATTTTATAATCCAGGGAGCGGCATTAGTGCGTCGAAGTCCGATATATCCGTTATATAAAAAAAAGTAATTTACAAAACTTTTTTTTCGTAACTTCAATAATAGCGGCCTAATCGTGCTTTGCCACCCTAATGCCTCACCCTGTATATTTACGGCTAAATGTAATTTGGTAATTCATTTAAATTAACTGTAACAATTACGTTAGAAGGTTAATATTTACAGTTTAGGTGATGTTTGTAACCTAATAAGAGATTATTTAATAATACTACTTTTATTTTAATTGATACAAATTTAAAGTACACACATGATTCATATAGTATTCAATTCTAAATTCTTAAATGAAAAAAAAAAGTGTTTTATTTTTTGTTTCAGATAAGCTGAGCTTTAGGTTTCCAACCAATTTCAATTTTTTCTATAATAATGAATTAGACGCATATAAAAAATTTCGAAACTTTTATCATTAACTCAAAATAGGTTTTTATAAGCTAATGAAATTAATTTTTAATAATTTATCAATTCGACTATATAATTTGTTTCTTATTGGAGTATTAAATATTAAGATAATTCGCGATTTGTATTGTTTTTAAACTTAGATCTTTGAAATCGCTTGTCGCGAAATTAGTCAAACCAACAAGTACGTACCTATTTATTGTATGTGAAGAATAAAAGACAAGATAAATCATAAAATATAAGAAACGGAATTTAACTTCGATGAGACTTTTTTACTTGCTAGACCCCTTACAAAAAATATTTCGGAACCGTATTGAGTAGGTAAATAAAAATATATAATAACAGTATTAATTGTTTCTATATTCCACCAACAACGCTTTACCCTAGAGACCTTTCGTTAATTAATGCATTTTGATATAGGAACATAAACCCCTAACGGAGGTAGTTACTGAGGTACAGGGTATTAGAAGTTTGATATCAAAATTAAAAATTTGCGATAAATCAAGAACGAATTTAAAAATTTTGACAAATTTGGTGACCAATATACTTTTTAAGAGCGTCAAATTTTGAAATAAATTTAACTTTTGAAAAAAGTAACCAGTGGCGCGCTATCAAGGTTAGTGGCAACTTTGGTTCCCTTAATTTTTACGCCACCGGCAGAAAATTTTTGTTTTAATTTTTTTTAAATTCTCTGTTCATTTTTAATTAAAAAAGCAATATATATGCTGTTAAAGTTAAACGGTAGTGGAGAGATTTGTTTCTAAATAAAAGTCTATAATTACTTAAATAATTTACAAATTATTATTTGTAGTGTAATTTGTCCGCCGGCGTTTTGTTAAACAAGTACATATATGCTGTAATCCATTATTAATTCGATTAAACGTACCAAAATAGTTGAAAAAGAGTTATAAGCTAACTATTTACCTAATTTTGAGACCAAAACCTAACAAAACTAAATTCACGCAAATTTATTATACCTAATAATAACAAAATTACAATGGTTGTTCAAACGGTTGGCCATTTACTTGCAAGCACGTTGTACATCGTCTTCTCATTGAAAATCTTCATTTTGAAAATAACTCGGGATTAGACTCAATACATTCTGTCGCAGCTTGAATTCTCGCTATTAGTACTTTCACATATTCCACGATTGTTTCGTACACCAAGGACTTCATGTAACCCCAAATAAAAAGTCGATAGAATTTAAGTCGGGCTACCATGAGGGCCAAAAACATCTGATTGAAAAATCTCTAGTCCTGGCATCGAAATGAACAGATACTCCATCGTTTTTCAACGACACCTGTTTTGCGCTACATTTTGCAACAATTTAATACTTCTTCCAGAAACCGCGTATAAATAGCTCCACTTAATTTATTTGGAAAAATGTAAGGTCCAATTAAATAATTTCCAATCATACTAACTGAAATACCCGTGGAGTACGTTGACGAAAACAGTGAGAATTCCTTCACCCCAAACAATAGATCCATACTAAATTTCCCATCGTTGGTATACAATACCTACTTTGGGAAAATGCGATTTTCACGAAACTTTTGTACTCTCTAGATTGAAAATTCCATACGTACCGGAAAATCTGTGGGACTAACGCTTGAACACTTGCATTTTTAAAGGATGCAACATTTGTACTTTTAGATCTTTCCATATAGTACTACTTACTATTCAAGTACGGCCTAGAGTTTGAGTACTTAAAGATGGCGTTTCAAAAATATTATTTAATATTACCTCTTTCAGACGCGCCATCCTTGTTGTTCGTTTCTTTACAACATTATTTCTTTTAATTAATAAGTTTCCTGTTTCTTTCCGTCTTCTTTCAAATCTAACAAATATAGAATGATGTGGAATTCGACCTTTGCGAAATCTTTTTTGATATAAACATGCTGCCATTCTACCATTTTTTCGAGCTTCTCCGCGGTTCATTACGTCACCTATTTAGCTATAGCCCAATACCAGTTATTCCCAAAGTTAAGATTTTCAATGAGAAAACGATGTACAACGTGCTTGTAAGTAAATAGCCAACAGTTTGAATAAATATTGAAATTTTGGTAATTTTGTTATTATTGTAATATAGTTGAATTTAGTTTTGTTTGCACTGCTTCAATATATTAGTTTTGATTTTTATTAAATTGCAGGAACTGGTCTCAAAATTAGGTAAATAAATACCTTATATCGTTTTCTCAACTATTTTGGTATGTTTAATCAATATTTGAAATCGAATTATTAATATGGATTGCAACATATAGGTACTTGTTTAGCAAAACACTTACGGACAAGTTACAATACAAATCATAATTTGAAAGACTTTTGTTAAGAAGCAAAGATCTCCACTACTGTTCAGTTTAACACCATAAAAGGTTATTACTTTTTTAACCAAAAATTTACAAAAAATAAAAAAAAAAATTTTTTAAATGTTTTGCCGGTAACCTATAAAATACGAGGGCCAAAGTTGCCACTAGCCCAAAAGTCAATTCATGTCAAAATATGACTTTCTTAAAGAGTATATATATCAAATTTTTTCAGTGGTATACGAGGTTTGTCAAAAATTAGAGTTTTACTCAAGAGTAAAGTACCTTTAAATTTGACAATATCGAAAAATGTTACTAAAAAAAGTTGATCAGAATTAAAAATTACGTTTAAATATACAAGTACATCCATTTACATTAATAAAATTATTTTTAAAACGTATGTCTACAATAATGCAAATTTAACTGTGCACTTATTACGCGTTTTAATTGCAAAATTATTAGAAAACATCGAAAAACTAAAAGGTTATTATGTGTTTCGTAATCACAAGAAATAAATGTTCATTCAAAATATAAATATTAGTAAAAAATAAAATAATCTGAAGTTTTAATTTAAATGGATGTACTTGCATATTTAAACGTAATTTTTAATTCTGATCAACTTTTTTTAGTAACATTTTTCGATATTGTCAAATTTAAAGGTACTTTGCTCTTGAGTAAAACTCATATTTTTTGACAAACCTCGTATACCACTGAAAAAATTTGATATTTGATGACTGTATTCTAGGTTTTAGATAATGCAGAACTTTTTATGAAGAATAACTTTTTTTCCTAAAATTAATAATAAAAAAGTTTTCCATATGATTCCACTTAGGGGGACATATTGTATATATATATATATGGTGGGGATTGCTTGTGTTGAAGTTTACGGTAGACTCAAGAGTGAAAGCCATATTCGCACTATATTTCTGGTCTTACTAAATGTAAGTAAATTAGGTACCATAGAAAATTGTAGGCGAAGATTCAAATATATAAGATTATTTTGGCATATATAAAACAAAGAAATAAAAATAATCACATATATTGAATTCATTAAATTTTAATTTAAAAATGGTAAAATCGTTAAATACCACCAAAGTTATTAAATAATGCAACAATTATGCTAAATTATTTTGCAAATTTTAGTTTGTTCAAAGATTGATATTTAAATTTATTTATTTTTAATTATATCTACTCAGTACCTACCTAATTTTATGAATATGTTGTAACATTTGATCTCGTTAAAAGACAGTTTTGGAAATATAAATTAATGTGTTTTCATTTTTAATCAGTGTTAACTAGTTTTATTTTGTTGTTTTTATTATTTATTATTTAAATACATTTTAATAATATACCAGTTTAAACCAAACTTTTTGTGCGGTTGAATAAACGGTTATGATATTAACATGCCTAATTGGCACACATGTATGTATAATAATTTATTTTTAATATTTGTTATGTATTAATTGAATCTAAACATAGACTTCTCTTTTAACTTATATAATAATTTTGATTAATCTATAATAAAAATGTTATTGTACTCACCCGGAGGTTTAGGAACATTCCTTTTTACTTGCATCCATTTATAGGTTGGTAATGCTGGCTGCTGAATAGAAGCAGATGAAATGGGATGTAAACCATGATGCTGATGCCTCAATCTTGAATGTTCTTCAGATGGTATCATTTCTTGTTTGTACCTATGTAAATGTTGAAATTCCATGCACGAATTTGTTGATGCTACATTTGGACTTATTAAATAGCTGCCGCCTTCGTTTATGTCTACTTGAAATTTATTCTCGTGAATATAATTTTGTTGAAGCTGAGAATCTTCAGAATTATCGTTATGGTGCAGCAAGTCATTAGAAGGTCCTCTTGAGAAATTTTCATTATAACTTCCCTGACTGTAACTCGAAGTGTTATTTGAATAATCCAGATTAGTGTAAGTCAGTCCTGTATCTGTGTTAACAATAGGAGTCTCCTGAAGATGATGAGAATAGTAATTAATGTTATGTGGGGACGGTGGGGCGTCTACTGTCTCAGGTGGAGCAGATGCATATAAATATGGTTCTTCATAATGGTAATTAGTTGAGTAGTAATTTTGAAACTGATGATGGGAAGACGAATTGTTCAACTCACTAGAATAATTGTAATAATTAGGTTCTCCCGAATTGTAAGGCGTGTTATGCTGGTTATGGTGACCGTACATAGTTATGTCCATCGTCATCATTGTCATTCACTCTTTCAATGAATCCGAATCACGACACATGTGGTTTGTGATCACAGGCCCACTTTCATCTAAACGATTTAATAGCCGTTACGAAACTGAGCACAACGACTGGATATACTTGATTGGGCCTCCACTCACAATCTAGTTCTGGTGGTAAATAATACAACGCGTCACGGGAGGGGCGGAGTCAACCTATACACGTGTCTTGCGCCTTAGTTATCCTGACCAATGGAAAATCGCGAAAATAAAAAGATGTGATGCTGGAGAAGCGATTGGCCAGCATCCAGCCATGATTGTGTCTTCGTTTTGTATAGAAGCGTTTCAATTCTTTGAAATGTTTGGTATGTGTCACTTACAGGAAACTAGTGACATGACAACCTTACTTATATTTTTTGCATGTAGGTATATACGTACAGTAAGTTGCTTGCTTTCAACGTAAATTTACATTTTACTAGAAACTTAGTTAGGCTACATTTTCTTGATAGATATAAAAATGGATAAGAAACTACCTGTTTATAAATTAGGTACCTATTTTATTTTATATCTGTGATAGTTAAAGTCGAGTGAATATTTTGGAAAACTGCATATAAGTGTAGGTAGGTATTTTAACATTTTAGGACATTATGTTTTTTATTTACTAAAATATTTATTTTAGGTTAGCGGTGTTCATAAAAATTCTATTTAAATAAAATAAAATTTATTGAAAAAATTAGAAAGAGTCAAATTACGAGCACAAATTTGAATAAAAAACAAATGCCTATAAATAAATAAATCATCACTAGATAAATCTCACGGTGAGTTCATACATTAAACCAATATTAAAATTGATGTTAACAATTGCTTAAACCTAATTAAAAAAATGAAATCGATCAAAAGTTGTTATCAAAAACTAACTTCATATGTACACAGAAGTTTTAAACACTTTCACCAGTTTTAAAATTTGAGGTAGTAGACCAGGATTGAAGATTCACACGATGTGGACTTTACGACGTGTTAAAATGAGAGAGAGAGAGAGAACCTATAAAATAACATATCCAAAATAAAAATATCCTGTGTATCTAACAAAAACATGGTAATGGTATATCAAAATTGCCACTCATAACAGAAATTGTCTTGTACCTAGCATGTCAATAAAAGTAAAAGTCACCAACCATTTTTCTGACTTGATATTAAGCTAAATTTTAATAAAAAATCATTTTTAAATGCCCTAGAATGTTTTCTTAATTTCCTTAATGAATAACTAAGTATATTAAATAAATCTCTATACTCTTTATTGGAATCTGAAATCTATAATTTCTAGCTATAATTTAAATAGAATGAGAATTCTTAAATGTCACTGAAACATATCCATTATTTTTAGTGTAATTTTCACTGTTTTCTACAAAACTTGGGTTAACTATGATTAAATTAGTATTATGCTGTTTTAATTATTTATTTTTTCCTTTTTTAATATTAAATTTGTTTCCCAACCCTTATTTGTAATATAAATTTATATACAATTCAAAATTTATAAAATCACATATAACGCTAGATTTAATGTTTGGTAGTACTATATAAAGAACCTGAAACTACAAGCAGGTACCGAGCAAATACATTATTGATTAAAAAAAAACAAATCCTGCTTAAGGTTCCTGGACAATGTCTATTGAAAAGTCATAATTTCTGCAGACTTCTATTATTTTAACTTTTATATATTTTTATATATAGTTTTTATTGGTTTTGAATGAATCATCTTCCTTTGACTAATGATTCATAAACTTCGCTATGTTCTGATTAAATTTTCTCTAAGCCTTATTTGAATACTCTTATGCATGGAGCTCAACCCATTTATTTGAAGTGAAGAAAAATATTAAAACAAGAACTAAAAATCATTAAGACGATAATCGTTTAAACATCTCTAGAAAAACAGAAAAGTTATGTAGAAATTATTTCGAAATGAAAAGAGATTTAAAAATCACCCAAAAGAAGTAACACCAAAAGCAGTGCAATTTTATTCTGGACATAGGTATACAGCGATATTAAAAATTCAGATGTTATGCTGATCAACTTACGATTCAGCAACACTGCAGCATTCCTATCTTGATTCTTTGGTTCAGAGAGGATTCTCATATTTGATAATATAGCAAGAAATAAAACGACCATGGAAATTTTTCCTAAAGAACATCTTATGAACTTTGAGCCAGAAAAAATAATAAAATCGGGAAATACAGAATATGTCCGTTCGAAACACGAGGCTATGAAGTGGTCGTAAGAAACCGCTATTTAAAAAGAAGGAAACTAGTTCAAAACACAATTTCAAAAATCAGTCTGCACCTCCGAAAACATTAGTCAAGTAATAATGGAAATTGATAATCACAATAACTCTCATTAAAACCAAAAAGACCAATCAAAGCGACGCATACTTATATAACAAGAAAATATAAAAATATTTTCTTAAAATATAATTGTTCCAAATAAATCTCCTATTGCGTCTTTTAATAATTTTTCCATAGTCTTTTATTAGTAGTGTTACTCTTGGGTAGTTCAGGATATTCTTCAATTTTTTGGGAAAATTTAGCTATCCGATGTTTGACAGAAGTTGACTTCTTTTTTTCACTCTCTTGTAACTTAAAAAATCAAATGTTTTTGGACTAAAAACGTTTCTAGAATGAGACATAGATTAATTTTTAAAACAAATACATTATCGCATTTAAGAAAACGTAAAATTGTAACATCATGAATGCCCATTAACTTTTAAGCAGAAAAATATAGCCAAGATTCTTTGGCACAAAAAAATGAAAAAGTTACCCCCACATTTTTCTCTAATCTGTCAATCATGAAATAATTTACACTTTGAAATTTTTTTAACAATATGGCAGCGACGATATTCGTAACATGCAATTTTGTTTTTTTAAAATAATAACAACTCTTATAACTATTGTGCTGGTGTTGTCTCTATAGAACCTACAGTAATACCTAAATGAGATTATTGAAAACTCTACATTAAATAATGAATTAAAAATTTCGGTTACACAAAAATATTTTTATTTCGTCAAACCTGTATGTAGGATATGGGACACATTTTTATATTTACACACTTATAGATAATTACCCTTAATAAACTCAATATAGATAATGCCTATAACATGTCTAGTACCTAGTACCTAGTACGGTTTGCAAGCCAAAATAATATTAAAAAATAAACATGCTTTTTATGTGCCTTGTGTTGCGGTTTCCTTGGATTTTGGGGGATCAACATTCTGCAGACTGTATTCTAAAAGCAGCTGACTCTTTATGCAGTAGAAGAATTATTTTCTCCATGCCCATTACTCGAATGTGCTAATTCTAAAATAATTTGTAATAATATAATGTAAACATTCTCACTCTTTTGTGTTTTGCATGTATTTTCATTCCATAACAAGTGATGAAATGAATATACCGTAATTATTCTAAACAATATCGACAGCCATGGATGTCCAAACTGTCAATGTCAGATGCTCAGATGCATATGGTGGTGTTGTAATAACAAATTTTAATTAAAATAAAATAATGAGTGAAAAATTGAGTAAATGGAGAAAATATAGTCTGGCTAGTCATGGTTTGTCACGTTCGCTGACGCTCGCTTTCGGAATGTTCTACTCGTAACGATTTTTTTTCATTCTAACCTTGTTACAGAATCTACTATTCCGTTTTCCACGTACGGTTGGAAATTGTTGTCAAATTTTTCTATTATTATTATGATTATAATTTCATCCTAATGATTTGTACGAAACATTAGGAAGTGAGTGTCTGCAATTTAAATACTTTTGAAAAAACATCAAGGGCAACTTCAATCTAAATTATGAGAATTATTTTGAATTAATTTATCCTTTGCATGAATTTAAATTTGATACAACTTTTCGAATTTAGTAATAAAATATTTTTGTTATTAATGGTCGCTAATGCTGCTGGTGAAAGATCATTTCTCTACCTTGAAGAAATCAAAAAATTATCACAGAAATACTATGACACAAAAATTTTAAAGCGTTTGCAATTTTATATTTTAACAATTATCTATTGGATTAATTAATTTTTAGTTTAATAATTAATGATTTAGCCAAGTTAAAGTTTAAGAAAAATAGTTTTATAAAACATAGTATCTTTCAAAAACCGCAGTTCAGGATTATCTAAGCCCCAGGAGGTATCCGTGGTGTTAGCTCGCCATCGTGTTTAAGGAAATAATGAAAATTAGTTGTTAAATAATTTTCAATTTTTTTGCCTTGATTCGCGCTAAATAATGAAACAATACAATAAATAACACAAAAAAGAGACATGAGAAGAGACAGTAATTTGACGTTAAAACAATTTCAATATCTCGGCCTAAAGCAAAATGAAAAACAAGACGGACATCATCAAAAAATTGTTATCGATAATAAATTCAAAAATTTTAAAGAGACATTCTTGATAGTGGAATTGACATGGCTTCTCAATGTCCAAAATGACTATAAATAAATATTTAACTAACTAAATACCTAACCCGACACACACGGCTGCACAACAGTGCGATGAGGTGAAACGGTGGCATGCACAGCGGGGATCTCTTTACCTCGCACTCCATGTTCAGAACGTCTTTGGTTGAAACAATCGTTATGAAATCTCTTGAGAAGGCTGAAAATTAAAAATCCTTTACAACAGGTATGATTTCAACTTTATTTATTCGGATGTCCCGTTTTAAGAAATTCAATAAAAGTTATTGTTGATGCTAGACTTATTGCGAAATGCCATTATTGCATTTAAGATTGAAGGTGGTTTTACACATTAAACAAAAAAAAAATCATCGGAAAATAAATATAATAATTTCGCAATTCAGGTCACATATTTTTCGAAAACGGTATAATTAAAATATGAAGAAAACTACAGTTTGTTGCATATATTTTTGTAGAAGGATGTAAAAGATTTTTAGTTGTATTGGACGAAACTGTTGTTTTGACCATTAATAAATATGATGAACTTTTAATAAGGGTTTTCAAGAAATATTTTTATAAATGTGTGTGAAGAAGAGATTAATAGGTTAACTAAGAGACACGAATATCGACTTCTCCTCCATGAGAGCGCAGAAGTACTTCAGCTGCTGGAAAACCACCATCTGACTGAAGAGGACAAAACCATTTGAAAGCAGAGCATTGTGCTGTTAGTCTAACAGCAGCGGAATTAACTAAATTATGTCATTGAACTATAGTTTAGTAATAAGTGCTAAGAGATTCATATAAAAAAAACGGTGTTGGTCTATTAAAACAGTTTTAGTTATGATTCAAAAAATTAAAAATAAATAATAAAGAAGCAAATGCTCATGTTTTAAATTAAATTAGGCTCACGTTAAAGTAAGATATTTTTTAAAGCTGCATGTCTAAAATGATAATATTTGATATGTTTACTATTGCGTGTAGTCTAATTGAATTCAACGTTATAATTACAAATAATTAACGGATAAGAATGAACTTCGTCTCATTTTGATACAAATGTTCAGCGTTATTTAGATGAGATATTTCCGGGAAGATGGATTGGTAGACGAGGTAGTATTAAATAGCCTCCACGTTCACCTGATTTCAATCCTAAAGATTATTTTTATTGGAGATACTTGAATCATTCAGTTTACAAAAGTAAACCAGCAAGTTTTGCAAAGCTAAGGCAACGAATTATAGAAAAATCACGATTCATTCCTAGCCAATCATGGAGAAATGTGGTAAACGCATTCTACCAACGATCCAGGTACTGTGAACTCACAAATGGAGCACATTTTGAACACTTGATTAAGTAATCATTATTTTAAAAACGTTGTAATATTTCAATTGTTACGTTTTAATGTAGTTGAAAATAGTTTGTATTAAAAAATTTATTGAGACAATTAGGCGTTGCCAGAATTCTGTTTTATTTATTTAAGATCTTCTAGACTACATAAAATCTTAAGTGTTACATTTGGTTGAAATCATGTTGAAGAGAAGATTCCAAATATGACTGAATATACAGGGTGATGTATTTAAAAAACAAAGTGACTAATTATATTAGAGAAACGAAATGTCAAATCTGGAATCTCCGTATCCCAACTTTTATAGAATTCGGACTAGTAATTTACGACTTTTGGTCCACTCTGTACAATAGGGTATGTGCTTTCTATATTGCGTGTAACATAATTTTAAAATCTTTTTAGAACATATTTATATGTTTATGTATATGTTTTAGCACTTATTACTTACAGATGTATCAAAAATGATCCTGAACAATCAGTATATATCGTCTTTTACCCAGTCGCATACAACATTTTGTGAGATACTTACAGACGATTTCATCTATATCTTTAGATATTTCAAGAAGTATATTTATTTAGAGAGAACGGGATTATTTTTTTAATAAAATGCGACGTACTACATCCAAAAGCCTAGTGTCCTTAAAAATGTTTAGATGTAGTTTTTCTTTATGTAAGTCATTTATCGTAGATCTAAACATATTTATGTTCGTTTAAGTAATTTCACGTCTATCGATTTTAAATGGTGGACACTCTTTTTATTACATATTTATATTTCTCTTGAGATTTGTGATGGTAGTTCCCAAATGTGTCACTTTTTGCTTTATGAATGTTTTTTAGATCGGAATTAAACAGCAGTAAGAGTAAGTATAAAACAGTACAGTACAGTCTGACTTTAAATATAATTGGTTAAAGATTAAAGTACTCATTGTTGTGTTGTATTTTTTACAAAAAAATGACTATTATTGATTTTTGTAGCGCGTAAAAATGTATATGAAAGTATTTTCGATTTAGTCATCAGGAGTACATTTTGTTTTTGTTTGTTTGTTAATAAATTTGTCGACCAAACGATAGATTAAGGAAAAATCACTATTTTCTTTACAGCAAGTAATGAGAAACATTTACGTTATTTGATAATCCCGGTTAATTATTATTATTTCAGGTTAAGGTATTTAATAAATTCCATATTTAAGTTAATCGATTTAACATAGTTATTTTCGGTCTCTTTAAAATTTGGGTTAAATTCCTGTCTATTATATTATTTCTCTAATTAATTATTGCCATCACTTTCCTATGTTTTGATTTTTATTCTTTATCATTATTCTATTGATTTCTTGATTTTAATTTTTTTTTAAATTTACTATTCATTGTTTCCGTTTATTTATCCATATACCATTTTTTTAAATATTGTTTAAAAACTTGATTGTCTTAATTTTTTTCTCTGTACTACAATTTTATTTTCTAAGATTTAAATGTCATATACTGATCTATAATTCTAATGGCCAATTTGTTTTTTGATTTGTTATTCCCAAAAGATTTTGAAATATTTCCATAAAGTGCTCTTGTCTATATATATTTATTTTATATTTTTTAGTTTTTTAGTCTTCTTTCATATATTCTAAAATTTTATATTTCAGAAAAACTGGCAGTACATACCGGAGGTAATGATAAAAATTGTGTTCCTCTATTATTACATATTTGTGTTAAGTCCCTGGAATAATAATAATAATTCGTTAAGAAGGACTGCTGAATTTTATTTAAGTACTTTTCAATTTGGGCCAGACAGTCTGTCGGAATAACTTTTCAAAAGACTTGACGCCCTTGTCAGATCCGCCATCATCTCGATAGGACTGATAGCAAACTGACTTCTGACTTCCTTTCCTGTACCTTCTTTAAAATGTTACAATAAATTCAATTGGCCATGAAGCCCTCTTCTTTAGTTTGAATACAGAAGTGAATTGTTGCATATTTTAAAAGAATTATGAAGTCGAGAGACATTTTGGTAGGATGAATTTTCCATGAAAGTAGTTCAAGAACACTAGAAAAACGATGAATGTTAAATGAAGAAAAATGATATAGTTGCATTTAATAAATTAAATTAAAGTATGAAATGATAACTGCAAATTTGATTCTTGCGAATGTGTTAGGTACATCTATGAATATGTGGTAAGCATTGGTAGATACTGTTAAAAATAAAACAATTAGTTTATTCTACTATTTTAATATAACAAAGCAAATATACTTTGACAACAATATTTGTGTTTACAGGTATCGAAACTAACTGATATACAGGGTGCGGCATTAGTGCGTCGAAGTACGATTAGCCCGCTATTATTGAAGTTACGAAAAAAATGTTTTTATAAAAAGTGTAGGCAGTCTTGAGATTCACATTTTAAAATTAGTCCTAAATATACAGTGTGTCCAAACAAAAATTTTGTTTTTTTAAATGGGACACCCCGTATATTTTTACATTTTTATAAACCTCTTTCCGAGCTAAATTCAACGATGTATCATACTTTATGTCTATTATGTTTAATAAATGATCTACAGCCACCTGAAAATCACATTTTTTTTTAATTTAGATGTATGTAGCAGCCAAAACGTTGAAAATCAATAAAAACGGCTTATCTGTTCCTATCCTAACTTTTCAAGTTCTATGCTATGGTATTAAATTATTGATTTTTTTACTGACATTTAAAATTTAAAACATTTAATTTTCATTAACAAATTAAGAAAGTTCATTCTGTGTTCTTTAAAACGTCAGTAATATTTTTTAATACATTATCATTAACCCTTTGTTAAGATTGTCTTAATTATTGTATGTCATGTTTGGGTATTTAAAAATTTAAATATCTTCAATTTTATTCACAATTTGTTAAAAGGCTTTGTAAACTCAATTCAACACTAATAATATAATTGATATTTTATGATGAAACATTGTTTCATACATAAAGATGAATGATTTTATAACAAGTTTCAAATATAGGTTATTTTCTATCTCTATTCAAAAATAAAAAAATCATTTTGGTTATTTCTTCGATTCACTTTGAAATTTTCTAATCTAATCTAATGTTATTTCGTTTTTTAAATAAAATTTGTTCTTTGTTCAATTTTATTTACTGTTACTGTTAATTTATTTCAGTCAATTATATGAGAATTTTGATTTCAAATAATATTTAGAGAAATAAAATTTCTGATTATCAAGCAAATGCCAATCATTATTAATTATTTTTTCTCTACAATATAAATTATCAAAATAAACCATCATAAGAATTAATTTGATATCATATGCCGAATCATTCGGAATCCCAAAGTCCTGAATCAATCCTAACAACAATAAATTAGAGGTAAAGTTGACTAAGCTAACATAACCTAACATATGTATATTGCTCTATTGGCATAAAGTCCTATTATTTACATTTTATACAAATTTAAAAAAATATCAGAATTCAGACATTTAACACACTTTATTTCAAAAACTTAATCATAGAAGAAGTTTGCTTTCCTGGAAACATTTTTCTAGTTGTCAAAATATACAACTTATCAAAAATTTGAGAAATTTAACCGAAAGCTATTTTTAGCAAGGAAACTGTGGGGTACTTTATTAAAAAAAGTTTTGATATTTCCTATGCCAAAAGAAATTATTTGTTTATCTTCATCCATTTACAATAGGTACTTTTTTCAAATATCTTAAAACTTTAATGAAGCTTATCGTTCTATCGAAATGCGGAAACCATTACTATATTGTGTTCAGAAATAAAAACTGTTAGACCCAATGTTACTTTTTAAATGTGATTACCAACAAGCAGATTTGTTGTCGTCTTAGCGAGACTCCCAACTTTTCCTTCTACGAAAACTCTCGATAGTGGTAGCTAATACAGTGCGCAGTGATTAAATATTTCGTTTTAGTGATTGTCCAAAACGTACCACTTAATTTGTAGGATAATGGGATCATCAATTTATATAAATATTTAAACAACACAAAAATCAGCTTGTCAGTAATAATTTTTTTATTACCTTCTTCTTAAGACATATCGAAAGCGAGGACGCTCCTATCAAACCATCCATTTTATAGGACAAACATTTTTTCGAGTTCTATATCAAATTATCTCAAGATTCAATTAAAAAAATATAACTGTTATGAATAACATTTGGACAATCATACCGAAACAAAATGTTTAACAGCTGCGCATTCTATTAGGAAAAAAATCTGTCTGTTAGTAATCACTTTTAAAAAGGCAGGGTAGGGTGGATGCTGGTCTATGTTCATTTTATTCCAAATCAGAGACCGTGGGCGAAGTCAACGATTTTCGACTTGTCCCTAATCAAAAGTGTTACATCTGAATTGTTTGCTTAATAGCTTTATTAGTTATTGACAGCATGTCCTTCAAAAATTCATTTATAAACAGAGATATTGGTGGGTTAGACAACTCGACACTTTCGGATCAGATATATTCGAGTTAATTAGGTACAGTGCCACTGTCACTGGATATTCTTTTAAATTTATCAAATTTAAATATCTCCTTGTTAAGTCTGCTCTGGAGGCAATCATAAGTTAAGTTAGTATATTTGGTATATGAGGCTTACACTGATAAATATTTTAAAACTAGATAACTAGAAAGATTTAAAAAGCATAATTACCTACTTTCAAATAGGTTTTCAATGGGTAGGTTTATAAAGCTTTTGTTATGTCTCTATTTCTATGAATATTTTATTTTATTAATGTCAGAAATAATATTAATAAATAATAAAAATTTAAAGAAAAATTTTTCTTTGAGGAAGTTTGCATGGGATCTGAGGAAAATGATTTGAATTATTAAATTACTTTTTTAAGATGGAGTGGTACAACAACGATTTTTCATTTTTAGAACCGTTTATTTTCAAATACGATGTTAGAAGCTAGAAACATTTACTATGAACTCTCCCAGCAGAAGTACACCAAAAAGATAAACTTTTCAAAACTCTCTGGAACATTTCAATAAAAAATTTCAGTTTTAAGATTGCTACATATTCCTATAATATTTGCCTCATGCTGAAAGTCTCGTCTCAGTAATACATTTGGTTTTTTGGGAAAATTAGATTCTCTAAATAAAGGACCAGTAGAATTACTTACAAAGTTTGATATGTCTGTTATGTATTTATTATCCATATTGCTTTATTTACCTGCTAGTTCCTTGAGAAAAACTTCTTGAAATATTTCATGTTGGTAAATTTTTGTCGGGAGAGGGTGTATTGAAAATGCTTTTAGTAAATATTTTCTATCTGTTACAACCAAAATAAAAATTGCAGCAACTAATTCGGTTTTATACGAGTATATTAAACTGCATATTCACAAGATAAGTCGACCTACAAATGAAAACAATGATGCATTATTTTATTTGGAAAGTTTAACTTTTGAACCTTTTTTTTTAAATAAATGGTGTGGTTCCGTTAACTTTACGATATATTTTGTAGTCATAAGTAAACCATATAGTTTGTATATAAATTTAGGTGATTATTTTTATCAGTTGGTATAAAAATGGAACAATTTCTAAATAATTTAAAGTTAGAACATTTTAACTAAACTTTCACCGGTAAGTAATGCGGAAATATATTTCTTATTACATGATTTTTCCTCTTTTTTCTTTACTAGGTTTTTAAAATAACAGATTTGCAGTGATTAAAAAAATTACAGTATTTTCTTGATTATTTCATTTGATCAACAATTTGTGTTGCAATTGAATTAATTTAGTAACAGTAAACAACTTTTTTCGCCCTAGAAAAATATTAGATGTTTTATTAGTCACTTCTTAATTTTTTGTTATTTATAATAAAAAAATTCGTATAAATAATAATTCAAGTTTAAATTAAATTAATTATTTCAACTATTACTTTATGGAAATTATTCATAATAAATATGAAAAGATAAATAATACTTATCTTGAATTTACAGTCTTCCAAAACGTTTTAATATGTATTCAACTCTACCTAGGTTTCGGTTTAATTACTGAGAAATATAAACTTTGCTTATAATTGATAATGTAGGTATATCTACCATTTCCTAAATTTAGGGAAACGGTATTGACTTGCAAGGTTTGCACCTAAATATTGGTGACAGTGATTTAGTTAAATGAATATTAGTTCTTGGCATTAAAAAAACCATAAATTGCTTCAATATTGCGCTAAATAAACCGGATGAGAAGTTATTGCAACTTGTTTGAAATTTCTTCAGAATTGGTTATTATATTTTATAATTAACTATTAAAAAATATATTGTTAACTATTAATTAAAAATGTTTCATGGAAGTAAAGTATATTTCACAATTAGATTATTCTAAAGTAACACAAGTTTTACTATGTTTCTATTTAACTTGACCTAATTATTATCTAAAATGAATTATTTAACATATACTAGACACAATTTCATAGCCTGGTAATATTTTTTTAATGTAAAATATTATATCTTTAAACCTAACATATATAATGTACAAATATTACTATAATATATACAATAAAATATAAAGAATAATGAATTATAACTAAATTCAACTTAACTAATTATATGTTATAAGTAGAACTAAATTTTACATTATAAAATATGTATTTTATAATTTAGTGTAGCTATTCTACTAAAAATCTACTAAATTAGCGGAATCATGGTGGTAGAGTTACATTAAAAGAGATGTACAGAAACCTGAATATAATTTCTTATTCTATATTATGCATATTTAAATAGATTAAGAATTGTAAAAAATTAAACGAAACAGACGTTAAAAATAACATAGTAAAAACGATACATTTGATATAACGAGATAGTGGGGAAAAATAAATATCTAACGTTAATAAAGTTGATTTGCGTTCGCCATTTTCAGTGGGTGTTAACTGTCTGTACATATTCATACATACCACATGATAAATAACATAGGTAGAAAAACACGATTTATAATAAATCAATGTAAGATTTGGAACATTCCTATTATTTTTCGTAGCTTAAATGATGTAGGGTTTTGCTTTATAGGCCATTTAAGAATATTTTTAAGTTACACTCATTGAGCCTTACTTCCGAAAAACGCTGTAGTAATAGGCCCTAAGTAATTATAATTTTTGGGGTCATTTTTCTATTGTGACGTGTAGGCAAATTAAAATTTATATAAGCATAAGCACATATTACTTTCTTCAATTTTATTTAGAAATAAGAAAACATTGCAGGTCTCTAATTTAGCTGGGGTCCTATGAAAATGCTTAGTTTTCTTATGCGTTAATCTAGCCCTGACACTAATGCATAGTTCTATTTATTGTTTGCTATAAAATTAATCATATGATTGGTCAAAAAATGAAATTGAGTTTATTTTGTTTTTTATTTTTATGGCTATCAAAAGTTAATATTCTGTTTGAAAAAAGAAATAGAATAAGACGTTATTGTAACGAGAAAAACTTTGTTAGTGGATATTAAATCTTTAATACCCAGTATTAAAACCAGTATTAAAATTTTCAATACTCTATGAAAAAGAAAAACTTCCTAATAGCAAATTCTCTACAAACAACTAAACACCGCAAGTCTCGAAATGTTGATTAAAGTCAAATATAATAAAATAATCGTAAATAAATCGGGTCACTGTATAACTGATACTGGTTTAACATAAGATTTATTCAATATTAAATACGTTAATCTCTCAGTGTATTAGTAAATGTCTTTTTATATGAAGGGTCAAGATCTAAAAAAAAATTATTCACATCAGTTTTAAATACTTCCAGAATATCATCATTTTTCTTTAATGAAAAGGTTAAAAATAAAAGACAAAAATGATTGTACATAAACCTTTACTTCATAGTACATGTCTGTAGGGTTTACAATATCTAGTCGAAGGTCCCAGCATAAAGAGTGCGCAAAATTGGCATTCGTCAAATTTAGATTAATTAGTTGGGACATTTGGGAAGATAAAACTAAAAAGAAAATTATGATGTTAAGTTGTTTACCTATTTTTAACAGCATAATAATAAATAAGAAGATATTTTGCATTTATATTATTATTATATTATATTATTATTTATATCATCAATTAGCGAAAAAGTGAAGGGCAACATCAGGGAATAACGTGGAAAATGGGATATGGGTGTAGACAAATTTTGATTTAGTCATAGATATTTTGGAGTTTAATTAATTAATGGAACTATAAGTTTTTGATCGTCACGTTCTAACCAAAGGTAAAATATTTTTATTGAAGGTTGAATAAAAAATGTATTTCTTAGAAAATTTAATCATAAATATTGTGCACACCAAATAATCACTAAAAACAAAAATTAAACAAAAAAGAAATGAAAATAACACATCTGGAATTTTCTTATATAGTGAAATTTAAATAAATTTTGAATTAAATTTTTCATATTATCAGTTCATAAACTATAGTTTCTTGATCCCACGCTGAGATTAAATAGATATTCCATTTTCGTAACCAACTGTACTAGAGTTATTATAGATGCATAAAATTATACACACTATAACAGTACAGGAGATGTGTTATTTTCAAATGTACAAAAGGTAAAATTTGTTGAAAAGGTTTTTTAGTTTTTTTCACATAAAAAAGCTCCAATTTTTCTTATATCAAACACCGTGTCTAAATTTACCTAATGGAATACTGCACGTATAGACCGATTTAGGTACCTACGTGATGTCTGGGGTCTCTAGAGACCTCGCCAGTTGACAGAGACATCTTCTTAACTGAATTCTACCGGAGAGCCACCAACAGGAATTTGCTGTCACTTGTCATTCTTTTCACGCACTCTTTATCAGAATATAAAAATGGCATTTGAAAAGCCCAAAGAAATGGTTAACAGTTTGCTTTTCTGTATTCTTCGAATAGTTTGAGAAATGTGGGTTGACAGAAACATGCATTTTTAGAATAAAAATCACGAGAGAATTTTATTTAACCATGAATGTATTTTTGGAAGAACCTTTTTAATTCTATTCTATTTTTATATTAAAATAGCTGTTTTATAAATGCTTGGTGAATATTAATAAATGATTAATAATATACTGACAAAACCTTTCTATATGAAATAATTTGATTTCAAAATCAGCTATAAGCTTTGAAAACTTTAATCACTAATTTCTGGATTGATCTAGATTAAGATATTATCTATAAATTTTTAATGAAATTCACGTTATACACTGGTAAATATTTGACGGAGAAATATAAAACATTATATAAAATTTCATAGAGAGCATTTATTTAAGAAAATAGTTATTCTTTGAAGTTGACTTATGTTTTTGTTCCATTTTAGAAATTAGTGTTTACCTTGAAATAACCTTTAGATTACTTGTTTATTTAACGCCAAAAGCTGCATATTAGAAAAAAGTCGCAGTTAATTTTCCATTGAGATGAAAATAGTTTATTTATATTTTTTGTGTCTATAAATATTTTCCTTCAACAGGTGTATATAGGTCTGTAGTAGCTAGAATCTAAAATTGGTTAGATATATACAGGATGTCCCAAATGAGAAAGCAATATAAATTTATGTTTATTTAATGGAAGACTTTAATGTATATTTTATTATCATTTTGAAGTTTGAAAAACTAATGTCAGTTTATTAAGGGTTCCTTCCCTATTCTTGATAGTTTTCGTTTTTATTTGGCTTTTTTGCTAAAGGTAATATTCTCGAAATAAATTAATTACAAATGATTTCTTAAATATTAATAAATGCATTTTTGTATGTTAATTTTGAACTGTTGGGGCTTTACTTCTAAATGAATAAAATTTTAAATTACTATCTAAGGTGTTTGTAATTTGTAGTCTCAATATAGTAGAATATTTTGTTTAATTACAATGTCAACCTAAATAAAACACCACGTATTTTATTGGTGTGAATAAAGGAAAAAATAATTTCCTTTTAAACTGCTATAAGGTTCCCTATACCAATATCTACTAATTTCGAACTTATTTGGATTAGTTTAACTACATCAATAAACATCACAAAACTCTTTTTTATGTATGTAAAAAGCATATTTATTGATCTTAAATCTACTGCTCTATGTGAGTTTGAATCTTTCACAATTATGGTTGAAATTTTTAAGTCATCTGGAATAGAAATAAAGCTTAAATTTCATCTAGACTAATTTTATTCGGCCTATTAGGAATAATTTCTTCTAAAGTAATAAGATCATTTCAAATTTATCAAATTGGAATATTTTCAATTTTTGCTATTATAAAAATTATTAGATACATGACCGATGTTATCTACTATTCACTAATGCTGTGTATAAAATAATTCTTCAATGCATTAGGTACCTCATACATATACTTTACCATTTGTAATTCAATTTCAGATTGACTGTTTCTGCACTTATTTTGTAGATTCTATCCGTCATAAATAGAATAGATAAATAATACTTATCTTGAATTTCCACAGTTTTCCAAAGCCTTTGTTAAAATTATTATGTGACTCAGGTATTGCACATTCATGCGTCTTCTGACATTGACAGAATTCAAGATAAGTATAATTTATCTTTTATATTTATAATGTTATTTGAATCAGTTCATTATTTTTGTTACTTCTAGGCAATAATTCTTTTATGGTTTGCATAGTTCAGTATTTTGTTTTATTTTTAGCAATTTGTGATTCTCGATGTTTCCTTTTTTCTTCTCTAATTACAGCTACGTTACGTTTGTTTTTATATATGTAGTTTCCGTGTGACCTTTGAGACAATATTCCTATGAATAGCAACAGTTGCACACTTTTTTAATCTGCTGCTATTAACATTATATGTTATCTGTCAAGTCTAGATTAAAATCTCCAACAATAATCCCAAGTAGCAATTTATGGAAGGCTGAAAGAATTTTTTTTATGTCTGAACCATGTCGACTCCTTTCCTAGAACTTCTGCCTCATATATAAGTTTGTGTCTACATATTTCCAACTTATTGTGTTAAAAGAGTGTGCGTGTCTAAATAGTAACATTTTACACACAAGAGTTTAAAATATTTCTACTTAGTGTCAGTTTGGATTCTACAAATATATTTATAAAGAAACGGGTCGATACGGAATAAACTCAAGTTTGTTGGATTTGTTTCCTCACATGATGTTTTTAATTTGTTACTAAAATGAATTGAGTAGAAACAATAATTTCCATGGGCAAGGGCCAAGTTCTATAGTGGATACGCCTATGATGTGATAACTATAGTTAAGCAGTGTCCAGCGCGGTTAGTAGGTGGATGGGTGACCACCAGCGACACCGTCGTAATACGCCCGTACAGCCTGCAGCGACTAGTATCATATCACAGCTCGCAGGCACTATACCAATGAACATGAGGTATAGTGGAGATATGCCGTTTTTCGGAGGAGACGTTAAACTGTCGGTCCCGAGTCCATGGATGTTGGGCTCGGGTTGGAATACCTGAGGATTCGGCAAAATTTCCGGTTAGGTTAGGTTAGGTTTTTTTTATTGTTTCTGCAGTATGTTGTATCGACATATACAATTCCATATGGAAATATTTAACACGTATAATTTCCACTTTATTTCTACAATGTCCAAGTGCTTTTGTTTCTCGTAATACGCATAATATGGTATAAGTGGATGTTAAAAGTTAAAGTAACATGGTTAGATTTAAAAAACTTCTTCTCAAATAGTACATACTAGTACTTATTTTTGACGTTTAAAGAAAGAAACACATATTATTAAGAGGACATTGTCTAAATCTATGATAGAAACAGCCATCCTCACGCTGTAGGTAACATATATATATAATTATACCTTATCGTTTTCCAGGGTTATAACAATTTTAAAAGAGATTATTAATGTTATAAAAAACAAAATTATATATGACGCTTTCACTAATTTAAAAAAGTGAGGTTAAGAAATACGAGTGTGTTTGAATCTCAAACTATTGGAAACATTTCAACAAACACTAGACGCATTTCAGACCCAACTTTTCTGATATGCATCCGTAGCTAAATAAAGACGCATTTTGGCCGCGTAATTAACACGGGTGTCTTGCAGGTTAGCGAAATATATCTATGTGACCTTTAAGTCACAATTCATTGAATTTTTGGTATAGATATAAAAACATAACTCTGGATTGTTTCTCTTGTTTTCAAATTTGTCAGAATAGACAATTTTTCGGCCAATTTTATTCCATTACTCAAACATGTTTCTTTTTGGATACCATTTATAAATAAAAAATGGCGTTTTTAAATTATTACTTTAAATAATTTAAAGTAGGGTATTTGGTTCTATTTCTAGAGCACAACTGTAGAATATGATACCCCGAATAATAAAATATTATCGGTATTTGATTTTGTGCAAAATTTAGAAAAAGTATTTTTTTATGGAAAAAAAGAAAACATTCAATTAATTATAAAAACTCTAAAAATACACAGATAAAATAAAATGCTGTTGTTTCTGGTCTGCTTAGAAGTAAACTTTTTTAATATGTGTTCAAAATATATGTTCAGAATATATCAAAAAGAAATATGATTTGTAACACACTGTGTTTATTTTGCTACACAATAGATGGGAAACTAAAATATCGGTAAAATTTAGAACACTCTGTGTCAATTTTGTAACTAAATGAAAACATTTGGACACATACTCGACACATACTTTGATCAAGTTAGAAATAACATAGACACATCAATGTTCTATTATAGGTACATATTGGAAAACGAAAGGCACAATCAAACACATTTCAATCACCATTTTGGTCCCATTTCCCACTTATAATTGCCGAAAAGTCGACAATGTGTCTTAAAAATGTGTCGTTCTCAAATTACAGTGTCCAAATTGAATCGGAAAGTGTTTCCAATCGGAAATTATAGGTAGCTTTTGAAAAAATATTCAAAAACAAATATTAAAAGAGGGAATGTTAAGTTGATTTTTGGTAAATTAGCGATAACTGAAAAATAAATAAATCCATAAAGTATACGTAGGTATACAATTTTGTGATGATTCTAATATGTATTAAATATTCATATCAAATAGAAACCAAGTAACAAGAGTAATTAATATATTATCAATTATTAATTTAAGACACAAGGTTCCTGAAGAAAGAATCTTAAACCTATTATTTTTTCATAATTTACACTACTGATAAAAAACGCCATTTCAATATTTAAATGTTTAAATTTATTATTACTAATATTACTATAGATACATATATTTCCCAATATTTTAATTTCTTGAAAATTTCACTTTTATTAGTTTTTATTATTTTAAGCGTCTTAAGCACAAAAATATGGATATTCCAAAAAACTTAAACCAAATTATAGACCCTTGTCTATGTAAACTGGTTTAAATCAGCTGATAAATATTTTTTTAAAAAAGGAATTTGTCCAGTTGGATAAAATATTCTCTTAGGCTCAACTTTAAGCATTTCTATGCTATATAAAAACGAATATACCCTATATTTTTTATAAGAGTAGTATAATGGTAAGAAATATTATTTTTATAATATATCAAAGTAAACTGTTATCTTCAGTATTCAATTTATAGTAAACCAATTCATACAAATATGACTATCCCTTCTAACTCAAATCACCCCATGTCACAAAAATTATCAGCTTATAATTCAATGGTATATTTTCAGTACCAATGAGTAAGGATGATTTTAAAAGGGAAATTAATATAATAAAATCAATCGCTACCTCTAATAACTATACATTCTATCTATTAAGTAGGCCAAATAACAAAAAAGAGGAAAAGGTTGTCATTAACGTTATATTTCCGAAACAACTTAAAGAAGACGCGTCATACAGAACAATTACATATTTTGGAAATATTTCAAATAAAATATCAAAAATGTAGGTTCATTTTTATTAAATGTAAAACCTAAACTTAATAAATTTTTAAAATCGGATATTTACAAACTATATTTCGAGCTTATAGATTAAGACAACCAGATAAGTCACATTACGCAAAACACCCTCATTGACACCAAACACAAACCTACACTTAATAACGCAGTAGAAACAACAGTGAAAGTACTTCATAAAAGTGACAAGAAAGAACAACTTGATTTTTTTTGGAGAAATATGAAATAAAGTAATACCTAAAATTTTCTCAGTATACTAATTGAATGAACATTCAAACCTAGAAAGTTATATTATTACCTTTTGCACTAAATACCTGTATATTCATAACCAAAAATATTTTTAGGGAGAGAAAAATATTGTTGTACATAACGCTTATTAATGATTCATTAAAATGTTTATGTTTTGAAGTTGTTTACTCTTTTAAAAAAACTTATGTCAAATCTTTAGAATAGTATAAATAAACAGAGAAACATTCGTCGATTCAATATCATTTAAAAATCTTTGTAATACTTTGGAAATTCAAGATAAGTATACTTTATCTTTTCATATTTATTATGGATAGTTTCCACAAAGTAAGATTTGAATCAAGTTCTTTGATGAATCTAGCACTCACGTATTAAAAGGTTATATAAAAATTGAATTTAACACCCTTTAAGTTAATCAAAAAGCTTTCTCATAAAAGTATTATAAAACAAAATAGTTTTATGATATTTTTTCTGTTATAGTATTTGTGAGTTATTATGTAAATATATTATATTTTAGAGTACTTGGAATTGTCATAAATGAACAGGTTTTATTACTATTACATAATGAAAATATTAAAAAAGATGTGAAAAAATTAAATAGTTATATAATAAATGTTCCCATTAAAGACTCAAAAGCTAGAGACTTCTTTAAAGTTTGGACTAATATAATTAGAAAATTATGGGGTTTTTTCTGTTATATGTACTTGTGTTTTTTAGTAATATAAAATCTGCTAAAAGTACTACAACCTGACTATAAAATGTAATCCTGGTTCGTATTATATTTTATTAAACGATTATGACAGTAAAATATGAAAAAATTTTTAGCAAAACATTTTCAACTAATCATTTTTACAAAACTACAATGTTCCTAATGGTAATCAACTAGGAATTTCAAGCGTATACTTGGGGCAACCTCGTATTATATAATTAATGTTCGACTGTACTGTTCCAGTCGTTGGATAGGACGTTAAGATTCGATTGGATAGCCCGATAACTTATCTGACTTAAATGCATTACATTTTATTCTGTGGTGTCACTTAAAAATACTAAAATACAAGGAAAAATCTCGAACCTTAAAACAATCTAAGAATAAAATTCGATGTGAGATACAAGCTATATCACAAAATGAACTTTTTTACTAACATTAAAAGGCAGCATTAGGAAACTAATTCGTAAATACTGGAATATGATAGAAAAACAAAAGAATAAAAAAAGGCTTTGCATAAACTGAAGTGTTAATAAAATAGTTAAATATCCTTAAAATTTAATTCAACTTTTATAATTTTCAAGCTTAATTTAAATTTACCAGAGATTTTAAAACTTGTGACATATTGGTTTTTACTAGACTAGTAAAAGAAATAGGTTTAAAAAACTATAATTTCTAGCGACATTTAAGACAAATAATGATTTTACTAATATTGAGCTTAAAATACTTGTAGTCAAAAACTACTTTTATGGTAACTGCTTAATAGTTAGATTTAGTAGGAAGCAGTTATCAAAACGCATAATACTGCTATGAAATGAAAAAGTATTTAATTTTAAAAATTCTTAAAGCTGGATAAATATTTATGAAAACACTTAATCATATACGAAGATTTATAAAACTATAATTAAAACGAATTTTAAATTGTGTCTAATTTTGTTATACGTTTCTTTTCTGAATAAACTGTGTTAATTAATAAAAAATACCAAATCGATCAAAATAATTCATATTACATGTATTAAATTTTTTCTATATTATAATAAACGAATTCTTTTCTAGAAAATGGGTCAAAATATTTAAATATGATAATTTATGTTATTCATAACCAAATTATTAGTGCCAGATTTTGCTAAATTATATTAAATAGTAAATAATTAAATGTATAATAACAATGTTTGTTCCTTGAATAGAAAATACTAAAACTAGTAGCGTTTAATTTGATAATTATTATTGTTATTGTGATTTAAAGGCAAGTCTAAATGGTATTTAAAAATATAATTTTTGGTTTCACTTTCCTAAGAATATTTATCTAGATAATAGTTTCTACCTGTATTAACTTTTAAGAACTGACACCTTCCTTTATTTTGGAAGTTAAATTCCATAAACAGATTATGTCTGGCAGAAGTATTTGTTTACATGTCTTGTAAAAATGTTTAGTGTACCCCACGTGGAGCTATTGTGAACGAAACTAAAATGATATGCCTAAAAACGAACGTCTCAGGAATGAAGTCTTTGTCACTTAGAAAGGCTTGTTGTCCATTTTAATTTAATATTATAGACATGTTAAAAATTGTAGGTATTAGTATATACGATTTGTTTGGCTAGATTTTTCTTTCTTCGTATTTAGTAAAATTTAGATTTAAAAATCATTGTTGAGAGGAAAAAATATTTACATATCCCCATCTTCAATTAATAAATAATTTCTTTTACTCTTGAAGAAATATTATAGAGTTTCCTTGCGGATATGAATTATAATATTACAATTTTAGGAAGAAAAGAACAAAAAAAGAAAATACAAAAAAAGAACAAAAGCTTTAAATGAGATTTATTAAAAATATCATAAGAGAAACTGTAAATGAAATTTGTTTATCAATATTATATAAAAGAGAAAGAAATGCACGCAAAACAACAAAGACTTAAAAATCGCAATTTAATGTTAAAATTATGAGTTGCAAATTATATATTAACAAGTTCCAAAATCTGAATATGGGATTAAATAATAAAATAATAAATAGTATTATTATATTAGTACGAGTTGAGGGCTAACATTATTTGCTGGCCCAGCCATGGCGAAACATAATCTATAATCCGAATGATACTAGTTTTTCTTCGAGCGTTAAGTTAAAAACATATCTATAAAACAAATTACTTCAACTAGTACAGAAATATTTTCAATCTAGCCAAGAAATAAAAATAAATAACATTATTAATACTACCGATTTTATTTTTATTAATAATTGAATAAGAAAAATTTTTTAATCTCAAAAAAAATTACAAAATTTTCAAAGTTCTTTAAAATTTAAAATACTGAAAACATATTATTTTTGAAAATTTATATAATGAAAAGATTATATATATGTGAAAATTATTTTTGTTAAAATTTAGTAATAGTGTTTTGTTTTATTTTATTAGAAGTATACTGATGATTTAATCAAATGAAAAATGACAAGTAATGTTTTGTGTTCTATAAAATCTTTGAAATTGTTATTGTTCTGTGATCTGTGATCCGAAAATGGAGGTAAGAAAAACTCATACGTTAAAGATTTGAAAATAAAATAAATTTAAAAAATATAAAACAATTATTAGAATAGTTTTATTAAATCTTCAGTTTTGTAAAGTATAAAAATACTCAACAGTACATAGATCTCCTTTCTTTAATTCATTGCTATGGTTACCTTTTTGTACTAGTATATAAAAATAAAATGTACTTTTTTGTACTAGTAAAACAATAGGTTATTTCTAGAAAACGTATTACATGATATAATGTACCGTATTATTATACGCTTGAAGAAAACATAGTATGTATCTGTCACTTGGATTATAAAGCGCCTTATACAGTATGGTCCTCATGAAAGGAATAAATTTATTTTTTCGTAAATCGGAGAGTTTAGGGGAAAATCCTGAAACCCGTCGATTTTCATTTTTAAATGGGCGCATCGTCAGATTACCTTCATATTTTTGACGTCATCTCTGTGAGCGTGATGACGTCATCAATAAAAATTTTAAATAGAAAAGTGGGTCTTTTAAATATCTATTAACCCATATCAATTATTGTCAAAAATAGTATCAATGACATTTAAAAAACTAATTACCTTATCAAAATTATTTTAATGACATTTAACATAATTGTTATTGTCAAGTGGTTAATGGTATTGTTATAGACGAAATCAAAAACTTTTTGACTCTCATCAACATGAAGCTGACTGAAAAGGAAAGAAAAGAAATTCTGAAACGGGTTATATAAAAGACCACACTAAAGGTAGTAGAAAACAAATATCTGAAAACAAGACACTAGATGTTCAGCTAGCTTTTGAAGATAATTCGCATACTAGTTTACGGCAAGTAGCGTTAGACAATGAGGCTCGCGATCAAACAGTTCTTAGAACGTAAAAAACGAGAAGTGACATCCCTATAAAGTAAATTTAGTGCAGGAACTTATGGAAGAAGATTTTGATAGACGAGTTGAATTTTGTCAAATTCTAATGGAAAAAATAACAGAGACCCGATGTATTTAAAAAAGTTATTTTTTCTGATGAAGTTACATTTCTCCTAAACAGTCATGTGAATCGTCATCCTTTCCGGTATTGGGCTACAGAAAATCCACACTGGATGCAGGAGTACCGTAATCAATATCCAGAGAAAGTGAATGTTTAAGCGGGAATAATACATAATAGGATTATAGGACCATACTTTTTCGAACAAACCTTAATAGGTCCTCGATATCTACAATTTCTGCAGACTTGCTCCTAGAATTAAACCGGTTGTTCCCAAACAGAAATGATTTGTGGGTAAAAATTGAATAAATCATTTTTTTGACAACATACAAAAATTAATAACTTAGACATATTGATATGGGTGAATAGATATTTTAAAGACATTTCAATTGATGTATTGCAATACCCACTTTTCTATTTAAAAATGTTATTAATGACGTCATCACGCTCATAGATAAAAATAAAAAGTGGATCTGACGAAGCGCCAATTTAAAAATAAAAATCGAGGGGTTTCAGGATTTTTCCCTAAAATCGCCGATTTACCAAATAATGAATTTATTCTTTGGGTTTGGACCATACTGTCTACTCCTACTAATATAATAAATATTTCATTATTGTATAAGTTAGAAAAAAGTAAAAATTTACTTACTTAACTAATTTAATATTTTAATTTTATGATTGAAGTTAAACTATAAATGTATGTTATTCTGAAATTAGCTATAAATCTTCTCTTATTATAGATTTCATGGCAATAATGTGTTAATAATTTTAAAAAATTTACATTTTATTTTATTATCAATTTTTGTTATAAAATGAGAAAGAATCTGTTAAAATGTACTTAATGGATTTCACTATGACGTACATTAAGTTGTTAGGTATGTGATCATTATAGTGGCATATTGGTACCTAATTTTTTTTAAATGACATTTTTTTTATTTTTATTGTATAAATTATAGCTTTTAGTTTTAAATGGGTGATTATTTAGAGGTTGGTTAGAATAAATATTTTTTTTTGTTTATAATTACCATATCTTTTTTGTCATCTGTTTAATTAAGGATGTATGTTAATTTGTTTAGAAATCTTGAATGTAATTCTTTTAAGACCTACATTTTTTTAGTGTTTACAACAACATTTATGAATACGAATCATATACAAAGTATTTGAAATAAAGAAATTGAAATAATTGAACTCACCTTACAACCCTGAAAAGATTAAAAAAAAAATATAACAAATAAATGTTTTTCTTTGTATAAGTAGAAAGCCCCACAAGTATAAAAATTTTATTTATTTTTACATAACAGTAGTATGTGTTGGTTTCGGGTTAAAAATTAAACCATGATATGTATATTTTTTATTTTTTATGCAATGTTTCAGCCTTTTCAAGCCTTCATCAGGCATTCAGTATTTGTAATATTTTTATAGTCCTTTTTACATATGTAACATATGTAAAATACAAACATCTTATCATTACACTATTTTAAAATTATCAAGTTTTCGTTTCTAATTCTATACTGTTTTCACAATTTTTTAGTTTGCGAGTGACACCTGTTTTGTGGTAAATCGATATATATATATATATATATATATATATACATATATATATAACTAATAAGGTAAGAGGAAACAGTAATCAGAGAACAAAGTGTACTCTTTTAAGATATATATTCCAAGCTTTCAAACAAGATTTTGGTCTTCAGGGAAACTATAATAAATGTGTTTAAGTTAGAACAATCATTAACATTAATACATATCTACCCTAGTTGAAGATATCGTTCTTAGGTGTAACAGAAAAATACAGTGTTTTACATTGGCTGTTACACGTTCGAAAATTTTAAAAATGGAACAAATGTTAATATTAATTTAAAAACTAGAATATGTTAAAATAACGTGAAAATACAAATTTGATTTAAAAATACTGAAGGGATTAAAACAGATTATTTAAATTTGATAGGACATATTTATTTTTTCAACTATTAGTATCAGGAAATGTCAACAGTGTCATTAATTAAATAAACTCTGTGGTTCGCTTTATCCTTCAAACATATACATTTCTTAATAATTTCCACAATGAAGTGCTGCAACCCTAGAATAATTGCTTTTTGTTTAATATTTTTCATAAAGATGTCAGACTATCAAAGCTGTTCTACAAGAAAATATTTATGTACGCTAATAAGTACACAAATAAACTTTGTTTAAATCAGTTTGTCGATTTATTTACCCCAAGCAACACATTTGGTATCAGGAATAGATATTATAGAAACCGGAACATTATAAAAGTAAATGCTTCAAACCTGTTACCTATTTTTTAACTTAAAAAAATATATATAATAACTTTATGGTGTTGAAAAAGTGTAGCAGTTATCTATTTGCTACTTAAATTGACTACAACAAAGGTCCGCCACATTGAAGACATTTTTAAATTTAATGGAACTACCCGGCTACTATTAAAATAGCTTTTCAAAAGATTACTACTTTGAAACGGCCAAGCTTTGAGGCAGTTACTAGTTTGTGGAACTTAATTGTGACTTACAAGATATGGTACTTTATAGTTCCAAATAGCGGTTCTAGCAACGTATCTGGAATAAGCAAGGGAATATAAAAGTATAGAAACTTTAAGTATCATACATAGAACCCGGGTACCCCTCAGTAGAAGAATGTGTTCTCTTGAAAGAAGCCGCTTCTTTCACATGCCACCAAATAGTGAATTATACTTAAAATCGATACCCTATGGTATCATTATACTATTTAGTAACATCAAGTTTAACAAAATAGATTTTCATCTACTTTTTATAGAAAATTGAAAAAAACAGCAAACAACCATGCGAAACTTAATTTATCTGTTAATTAGATACAACAATAAGCCATCTAACAATTCTAATTTAACCTACACCGACATGTCAATTGTCAATAGATAAAATCGATTTTTCAAATATCGATAATTTGATTAAGTATCGGACAAACATATTGGTTGCTGGAGAATCCGTACTTATTCAGAAGTCAGTGTTAAGTCGTACTGCACTTTATCAGGATCTTTATAGTAGCAAAGTAGGAACTGCTACCATACAGTTCCATTAGGATGGTTCCGATTGTTATTTTATCGTAGCGAATTCTTTAAAAGACATAACGGTTGGACGTTGCCACCTTGTAGATGGCTAATATAATATAGAAGTAGCAAAAGGTACTTTGAGATACATAGGTACCACTTTTGCCATTTAAAAAATTAAAATATGGAATCACACTATTATTTTTAAGTTCAAAAAGTGTTAATATAATACTATTTCCGATAAACTAACAAAAGCATTTTAATATACTTTCTCGAATTATACATTTATACTAATATAAAAAAGATTTATAAAAAAAGAAAATTTGTTATTATATTTTAAATATTTTTTATTAAATATGTGTATTTATAGAGGGCGCTTTTATTTTTTCAACCTAATTTTCAAAAATTTACGATAAATTTTCATTTGTTTGTAAATTTTGTATCCGATATGAACAACATATGAATTATTTAGATATTATCAATTCTGGTTATACCGCCACATTAAGTATAAGTATTAAAAGAATGATGTTATGGAAACCTTAGTGAATAGAATAACAAGTTAAGTCGAGATAAGTAATATTCAGAAATATAAGAAACAAAGACAAAAAACAACAAACATGGAAAATTTCGGAAGTGAACGCTACTACATGGAAACTACCCTGGAATGTTCCTACAACGTAGCCGTGAGGTTCCATGAAGTTGTAGGGACTGTAGCCGGAACGTAGCAAATACGACTTGGCTACGTGACATTTGTTCCCCACTTTGGTACGAGAAATGGATTTAATCCGTTCCTATGACTTAGTGGCAACTAAGGCAAACCACTATGTAGTGACATATTTAGTCACTACCACGTAGCAGGTACTAAATGAGTTGCTTGGGACTTCTTTCCTACCAGGCTAAAATCACATTTCGAATTGTTCGGTATCCAGTCATTGTGTATCAGTAATTGTCTTTTTACATGAACGGTTTTTTTGAGGTGATATTAAAACTTCAATATTTTTTACTACTTGCTAAACAGGACAGTTAAAACATTACATCAAAACTAACTAAATTAATAATAATGTAAATTTCGATATGACGTGGTATCATTGCAAACATTTTGTCCAAAAGTACAATGTGTATTTACTACAGGTTTCATGGTCGTACATATTTTTATTTAATTTATTATATATAATTTATTTAATATAAAGCAGGGATTAGTCAATAAAAAATTTACAGTATTTTGTCCATAAAGTTTATTAAAGTTGTATATGTATATGTATACAAATAATCGCGGTTATATTTTTTTCGTTATTGTCATCTGTGCACGCACACAAATGCTTACGAGCGATCAACTATCATGAAACTATCATGAAGTAGTTTGTAGTACTATGACGTAATAGTATTTAATATAAAACAGTCAAAATTTAGATCACCCTGAACACCAATTTCTTCAACTCCTAAATTATTAAAATTAAGTATTAGAATGTATGAATAGTTCTTTTCTATCTTAAATATAGTTTTTACTTACCATTCCTTTCATCTATCACTGTCTCTTGCATTGTGTTGTAGACCCGAAGTTAAATAAGCTTAATTATAGTATTTTTACTTCATTTGAAGTTATTTACAGTCAACCGGATGATATTCAATTCTCAAATACGGGTCACATGCTGCATTTATTAAAGATTGAATATTAAATGTATGAATTTGATAACATATTTAGGAGTTGTTGTTTTGAAATCAATTAATCTCCAATGAGAGTGACTTATTCAGAGTTATACATGAAATATCTAAACGCTAATGTTTGTGTTTGTTCTTGTGTTTAACTCTTTAACCAAGATAATCGTTTTCTTAATATTTGTTGAATATAACTATATATTATATAGCACCAATCCATTTTTACAATGTGGCAATATTACATTTATTTCATATGTGTCGTGGTTAACTTATTATAAAAATAGTATTCTAGGTTTCAATGTAAATTTAAATAACTTTTATATACCAGATTTTTGTGGAATAGTCTGTAAAGTACAAACTATTTTTGAAACTATAACCACCATTATTATCTATTATTATCTACAAGTTAAAAAAACTTTAGGCATAACAGATCGCCCAGTTACGCATGAATAACTCTGTAGATACTCGTATGGATACTTTTAAGAAATTTCTTCTCGCAGGAACAATTCGTTACAAATTACTTCAGATTTTAATTATTTATTGTAACAAAATTATAAAGATTTGACAATTTACTGCGCTGCTGCTTACTTGAACGTCAGTTATTTACGAGGATATTGAAATATCTGTCTCTTAAATAATGAGAAAATCTGTTAAAAATCCATTTCATGTCGTATATCTATTAAATTCAATTAATAAAATAGATTATTTTACAAATACTTCGTGATTTTAACTTATATAGATAAATTTGTGGCATATATTTGAATTTAATAGAAAGTTTTTATTCTCAATGAGAAAATTTAATAATTTAAAATTCAGATTGTTTATATTAGATGTAGTTTTGAAACATTAGGAACATTATTCTATTTAATTTTTTTAAATTATACATGTAATTATTTCAAAATATTGTTACATGGCCCACTTATTATATTGGGTAGCCTATGTAACTTTCTATTGCAAAAAGGGTGTTTTAATTAAAAAACAGGAATTCTTAATTTTAATTGTTAATAAACAAACATTTCTTTTGAAAAATTATTACTTTCTAGATGATTGCGTTTTATTTTTTGGTAATTTGAATAAAGTCAGATTTAAAAAGTAATATTTAAAAAATTTAGAAAAAATTGCTGCAAAGTGAAATTTGACCATTGACTAGGATGTATTTGAATCCGTAAAATCTAAATATGTAAAAATATACAGGTACTCTATTTAAATTAGTACTTTTTGTATCACATCCAAAAGTCGATAACTTTGATTTTTCAGGTTAAATGATTCAACGCTGCCGCTAATACTCGTATAACTAACCCAACATTTAAAAATTATGTCAGGCTCTGTACCATCTCATTAAAACACCGTTTATTTGCGACCAATAATATGAATATGATTTGTATTTAATCTCTGCTAATTTCAAAAGCGCCTCCACCGAGCCTTTAAATTGGATGCTGATGTAACCCTAGAATTATTTACATTTTCACAAAATCTAAATTCACAGATTTTTTCAAAGTTAAGCTTTAGTTTTTTTCTTGGATATTGAAATGAAGTGATCAACTTGAAAAAGCATCAAATATGAAATAAAAATGTTACGTGTGGTGGTATAGAATGGATCTTGGAGAGAATGTGAGCGTGCTAATGGGTAGTGACGGGTCGAGTGATGGATCGGTGAGAACCCCCATCATACACAACCTAAATAGACGCCATCAAGAGCGGAGTTGCCAGACCCTCTGGTACACAACAACAACAACTAGAACGGCCAGTTGTTTCTGTTTTTCTAATTCCATTTGTTCCAAACTGCCAAACTTCTAGAATTGTTTGACGTATTTGTGAGAACCAGTGGTGGCGAAAATCATTAATAAAGCAAGTGTAACATTATTAAGAGGTTAGTTTCAATAAAAATATTTTATATAAATTTTTAACTACCTGAATCTTGAACCCTTCACCAAATCAAAAGTATGGAACTCGACGTGCTTTTCGCTAACAATGTTAACATTACACGAAGATAAGTACAACCTAGGACTTAATTAAATGTTTTAAATAGTCTTTTTTAATTTGACACAAATTTGTTAAAAAGTACACATTTTTTCGTACCTTATAGAACAGTAAATTTATGAGTGTGTGATATATTTTTTTAAATTTTATATGAAAAGTTATTTTTTTTGTATATTGTAAAAAATGAATGTAAAATCACATAAAAAATTTTCTTACATGTCATATTTTTTATTTATTTATTTTTTCTGTTAAAAATGACACAATTTATGTTGGGAAAAATACGTATTAATTGTAAATTTGAATCAATTACCGATCAGAAAAAAATCAGATGGAATCTTAAAGTAGCAAAAATAACGTAAATCTACATTTTTCACGTAACCATATAAAATAATAATAATAATATTTAAAGATATAAAATTATAATGACATATGTAAGAACATTTGTTTTATAGGTATTAAAATAGATGATGGTTTAACGTGATATGTACTCAGTTTAATACATTTCTCAGTGATAGTAGGTATTAGTTATAACAATAGTTAAAGAAATGATTAAGCTTGAGAATATAGAGATGGTACAAATCAGTATTAAACAAAGACCATGGCAGCAACAAAAAATAAGAGATTACATAAATATCACTTGAGAAAAAAATTGAACAGCCAAAAGAATTTAAATATAACAATGAGAGAAGGACGACAAGAAAAACAACAATGTATAAAAGAAGAAAATTATTTTTTTAGTCCCATTTAAATGAACACCTAAATGGAATAAAGTCATTTTTTCAATTATTGTGCATGTTTATAAAATATCCCGAAACACGTCAATTTTGGATTACGAAATGACATCCAGGAGCAAAAAAAAATCATACCTACATTAAACCTCCTTCGAGCGACAGGTACATCCTCCGAATTTTTACATGGTAAGTAGGGCCTTCTCATACATGATTTAAAAGAATTTTTAAATCTCTATTCAAAAATGTGATAGTTTTCAAATTTATTGGAAAAATTACCATTAAAAAAAATTAAATCATATGATTAACGAAATTCAGTACAACGTCCTTATAACTTAATAAGTAATATCGTTTAGTTTTGGATAATTAGAAAGAAAGCAAAAATCATTTGAATGTTCTTTTTGGACGGTATCAATTAAAATGTAAGTTTTTGTAAAAACGTCTAAGGACATTGTTAGGTTATTATAATTTGCATGACAGAAGTTGTCAGTGTTATATTTGTAGCTTGAATTTCGTTAACTGCAATTCAGAAATGTGGTTTAGTTAACTTAAATGTAGAAAATAATAGTTAGGTTGATGATTGCTTATAGAGATAACATACGAAAAATTTCAGGATTTGCAGCCTAGATGTCAATTTATAGAAATAGAAAAGCAGTTTTTTAGCTTGTATATTTAAGGTAGATATAAAAGCATTTTCTCATGCAATAATACCAAATAGGTTGTAATGCTTCAATTTGAAGAAAACCTCCATACTTCCAGTCGACAAGCAGCCGCAGCATTGGATGTTCAATTCTTTGATTATTAAAAGAAAATATATTGCATTCCTATAAAATAATACTAACTAATAAGCTTATAGAAGACGATTTTTTGATAGAAGAACGTATTTTTTGTGAACAAATAATGAAAATGTTAGCCAGCAATGTCATCCATTTGAACATATTTTGTTTTCTGATGATTGCTCTATTACGCTTCACAGAAAATTCTCACTGGATGAATAGAGAACATAAGCAATATCCTGAAAAATTAATATTTAGGTAAGAATAGTTGAAAACCATTGATGAAAATTTGAATAGAGACGATTAATTAACACTGCTCCTAAATAATGCCGTGCCAACTTTGACAAACTTATATCCTGATTCAGAAAACCTACAAGATCCAGCCAAATATTTCCAGCAAGATGGAGCACCACCACATTACCGAATCTCGATTTAATATTTCCAAATTTGACGAGGATCGATAGGATGGCCAGCACGATAATCCGATTTTACGGTATTAGACTTCTTCTTATCGAGATATATGTATGGTATACGATTAGATCGGTCATGTTTCAGATGTTGAATAACGTTAGAAGACATTACTTATAAAGGATTTAGTATACAATAGTGACTTTTGTCAATTAAATGACTTGATTTTTTTTAATGACAATTTTTGCAATAAATTTGGAAACATTTTTGAAAAGAGAATAAAGAGGCCTTTCAAATGCTGTATCATAAGCTCCTACTGCCATTTAAAAAATTTGGGGGGTATAACTGTTACTATAAGGAGGTTCAATGTAAGGATCACATTTTTTTCATTGTAGGATGTCATTTCATAATCTAAAATTGAATTTAATTCCAAACTGTAAGAACTAATTTTGTTTTCTTCAAAGTGACCAACTTCTGTGACAAAGAAACAAGAAAAATTGTTTATGAAAATTGTGGGCTGTCTTAAGATAAAGCTTTCAAAAGTATTTAGTTATTTTTATTAATAAGATATTGCTCATAATGACAATGGCATTGTCCAACTCGTCCACTTTAAACGGCTACAACTACTAAGACCTAACATAACCAAGCCTCAACTAACCTAAGTTAGAATTCGTTGGACCCAGGTTTAGCCGAATAAAGTTGAAAACATTGAAACTTTTGGACTTTAACAGACTAGGATTGGTTAGATCTAGCTTTAACCGGCTAAACTTAGGATGAAACACAGTTAGTGAAACTACATAAGTCCTGAACCTCTGAACCTAACGGAATATTAATTTCCTTCTTCTAAATAATTACTGATCTACTTATTCGTTATAATCAGAGCTTTGCGAATAGAAACTTTCTGTTATCAGACTATCTAATAAAAGTTTCAAGTGCTCTCTCACAGATCTTCATTTCAAAAATCCTATAAAAATAACATATTTTTGAATGTCAATGTTTCTTTTTACATTTAATGCTGCCTTCAACATTGAATAGGTACTCCATACTGTAGATGCTTTATAGTTTTTTATTTCTTCGAAATACGACAGCAGAATTTTTTCACAAATATTTTTTACACCTTTATCTTGATACCATTTTTCAAATTTCTTATACACTTTATACCTTCTTCTTGATTTACTGGGTATCTCGCTATTATAAATAGACCACCAACAAGAGAAGACATGAACAAGAAATTACTATCGTATGCAATACAAACTACACACACCGTCAAAAGTCTTGGACCCCCACACAGTTTGGTTTAAGAAATATTTTGATAGAAAAATAAAATATATTTAAAAAAGTATATTGTTTTCTGAAGTTATTTTTTGTGAAAGGAGTATTTTCCACAAACTGGGATACTTAGAAAATTAAAAACTAACGAATGTGTGAATTTGTTGACAAAATGTATTGAAGCAAAAAAAGTAATGAAACATGTTGCACACTGACTAATAGTCGGTATGACCTCCTCGGCGTTGCAATAACATATTGACACGTCTGTGCATTGAAATAATCAAGCGGTTGATAGTGTCTTGTGGAATATTGTTCCATTCCTCTACCGCCGCTATGACTAACTCATCTGCAGTCTGGGGTGTGTTGATTCGATTGTGAATGGCTGTAGCAATGTAATCCCACATGTTTTCAATAGGATTCATATCAGGCGAGTTGGCTGGCCAATTCAGTCTATTGATATGTCCTGCTTCAAGTGCATCCTGAACCCTTCTTGCGCGATGTGGTCGGGCGTTGTTGTCCATAAACACAAAATTTTCGCCTAATTCGTTTCCTATGGGATAGATAATGGGTGTAATAACTTGTTCGACGTAAATTTGGCTGGTCATATTCTGTGGAATGCGAATTAATGGGGTACGGCGGTTAAACATTATTCCCCCCCAAAACATTACGGTACCCCCTTGATAGGGAGCAACTTCGCGGACGAAATTAAGTCTCTGTTGACGACCTGGTTCTCTCCATACTCTTTGCCGATTGTCATCACTCACCAGACCAATTCTGGTTTCGTCTGTAAATAACACCCACCTCCACTGCTGCAAAAGCCAACCCCTGTGCTCTCGCGCCCACTGAAGACGTGCTGCACGATGTCTTGGAAGTAGAGTGGGGACCCGTAATGGTCTTCTAGCACGTAAATTTGCATAATGGAGTCGTCTTCGAATTGTAGGTGTCGATATAACACGGCGAAAGGTACCCTGAAAGTGACTCCTAAGAGCTGAAGCTGAAGCTGTGCGGTGTCTGCGGGCATATTGCACCAAATAACGATCCTCCCTTTCGCTAGACACTCGAGGACGTCCACTACGTGGTCTGTTTTCCACTGTATCAAATTCTTGATATCTGTGTACTATTCGCACAACAGATGATCTAGGAATGCCCAAGATTTCCGTTATCTGATGATTAGAGTGTCCTGCATCGTGTAAAGCAGTAATTCTTGCTCGAATAAACTGAGAAATTTCACGTCCTGGCATTATAATCCAAAAAAATGAAAAGAAATAATACACTAGTCACTTGGCTGAATATGCTATCACTGCCAATATTTCTAAAAACATTGATAATAAAGTAAGGATTAGTTATCGACATTTTTATTGCCTTTTTTGTTCCTTAAATACATGTAATTTTTTACCACAGTAAGAAAAATAACTGGGTTTAATCAAATCATTTGATATATAGGGGGTCCAAGACTTTTGACGTTGTGTGTACAAGGGATCTTTCTGGAAAAATGTACAAAGAGTTTGGAGAATTTACTAATAGATGTTGAATTTCATTTTAGAAGAATATCACTGAAATATAAGTTGATGCTTCAAATGACATCACAGATGAGTTTTATGATAGTACTTGTTATATAGAATTAATGGGCATAGTTTGTAGAAGTCTGAATGAAAAGCTGGAAGTTTTTTCGGGGCTTTTCTCCTTTCATAAATAAGCTGTCTTTCAGGTTTGTTACCCCGTTATATAATTCTCCGAATTGAGAATGTTGTTAGATATGTAGAAAGCCGAGGTAGAATATCGTCTTAAACTTCCTACCACAAAGCACTTAAGATCTTCTTTTTAATAGCCCGTGCTGTGGAGGTGATTTTTGATTGGAGGATGTTCGGTGAGAAAACTTAATTACACGTAGCTGATAGCTATTTATTCCACCTATGTTTTTTTTCTTGAAAGTGAAAAAGTCTTCAACAAGGCCCCAAGCAATGCTTGCTTTAAGGTTGTGTCCTATTTTTAAGAACGTACTTATCGTTCGCTATATATCATCCACTTTCATATTTTATATACCCATATCTTATTCTTTCAAATTTCAGAAATTACTACTTTCTGTTGATACCGTCTGCAGATTTTTAGAAGTACTCATTTAATTTTACAATATATTACTTATTGTAGGCTATACGTTATAGGTATAGTTGAAGCATACAATATAAATGAACTTTAATTTCACTAACTCCTCTTGTTTTAGTAATTTTCAGTAATGCGCAGTTGTCTTGGTACTGTCTAGCATCCTGAGATTTTCTATTCATTCCATGACTAGCTATTATTAATATTATCTCTAAAGTAACTACAGCCGCAAGGGCTGCATGGATAGAGGAGAACTAGTGCAGTAAGTGGTGGAACAATTAGTTCATCAAGTACTGCAGTGCTGCTATGCTGGTTACCTGGAATTGGATCCGCATATGAAACATGCTAGGCTCTAAACTGCGGAATAATATAAAAGCAAAGAGATGCCCATATATATGAAGCCTACTTTTCTATGACGCCTCTCTTCTTTTCTTTTTCAGTCTTAAAAGGACAAAAAGCCAAAAGTGGACTATCGCTTAAGTGATTTAGACATTTTTGTATATAATAAATTTTTATTCTAAATTACATTTAATGAACACAAAGGTACTCTTGTTTATTTTTTAGAAATGGTCCTGTCGAGAATAAAATAATAAATAAAAAAATATTTACCTCATCAGCATTTCCACTATAAAGCTGTTTTTTTACCTTTTGTTAGTATTTTCTATCTACAGAATTTTCAGCTTCCTTTAGATGTATGTATACCAGATGAAGTTGTACTCTTTTTGCTATTTTTCTTTCTATTAGATTTCTTATTATATGTACATTTTTGTTTGTAATCCTACTTCGTCTTAAAGCTAAATGTTCGTCTTATAATTATTCCTTTAGTGTTATTCAGAGTGTCTCCTCCAATATGCGTGTGTATAGTTTAAAGCATATTTGTGACAGGCAGATAGTTTTGAAATTATTGTAATTCCTTTAATCCCGTTCGTTAATAAATAAAGAGTATCAAATTTTCCCTCCATTTTTTGGGAGGGATTTCTTTTTCCCACGCTTCTTTATTTATTTTCCATGGCCATTTCTTTCCATTTCTGGTGATAGCTCGTATTCCCCGCCGCTTTTTATATTGCTTATCGCCGATTCTACGTCTTTTCTTATTCGTATCTTTTAGTTGTTCCTTGCTCCTCCACTAGATTGTTATCTTTAAATTTATCTTCATAGTGTTTTTTTCAAACTCTCAGCTTATCTTTCGTCTTCTTGTGATATTGTTTATTCTCATCCATAATATCATATTCCTGTTTTGATACTTTCTTTGTCAGCACTTTTTCTTTATTCCACAAAATTCTATTATTCGTTTTATAGCTTTTGATTTGTTTCCTTTTCAAAAATTTTCCAGATTTTTTTTTGCTTCTATTACTGCTCTTTTGGCTATATTCCTTTTCTCTATGTACTTTCTTTTTGAGTCTTCATTTTTTTCTATTGCTATTTTGTTCAAGTCTCTTTTTTTATTTTACTTTTTATATCCGTGTTCCACCATTCTCTTCTTTTGTTAATTTCATTTATGGTCGTTACTCTACATATGTATATGGTATTTTTAAATTCTCTCCAACTTTCATCTAGCTTCCATGATTGTGAAATTCTCTTCTTATATCTGGGACTTGTTTCTTGATATTTATTCTATTATATCTTTTCTTTATGTTTTTTCTGTTTTTTTTTTCTATTATACATTCAGCTATCACTAGCCATTCTTGATTTTATCTTTCTGCTTTTTTTCTCTTCTGACTTCTTTTATTTTACTTCTGTTGTGTATAGAATATAGACTTTTGTTTCCATTATTTCTTATTATTTCCCCGTATTTTCCTATATATCCTGTTCCCTTATTTTCATCATTTCCTTTCCTTAAATTCCAGTTTCCTATTATAATTACTTTTGTTCTTATTTCTATTTTTTCATCTAAAGTATAATGTTGCTCTTTGTAGAAAATCGATATAGAATCAACCGAATATTATAAATGTTAAAATGTGCTCGTTCTCTTTACGTTAGGTAGAAACCGTCTATTGTAAAACATAGGTAATAAATGAAGTACAAAAAGTCTGAAAATATACCTATAAAGTTAGTCTGTATTATTATTTTCGTTAGACAAAATTCCGTAAAAATACTGCTTTTAAATCTAGTTTAAATCTCATAAATTTTTTGCTTATATTTGGTTACGTAATCGAAAGTTATAGAAAAAATGTCTTGTGCGAATTTGAAACAAATAAGTGAAATTTGTACCATTCTATTTTAAGCCGTATAAAAGTTATAAGCAGTTAGAATATTGGAAAATATGTATGTATAATTAAATATAATCATTTGTGTACACATAAATGTTGCAGAAATATCAGTTGACATGAAATTAAAGAGAAAAGAGAAGAACCACGCACGGTCAACCATTAACAAGTGACAAGTTTTTACATTTTTATTTTTTTTAAAGAACCTAAGTAAATTAATATTTTAGGTAAATCAAAAAAATAAAAATTTGTAATTGGACATATTTTTCTTAAAGAGAGTTCGTTCTCTTGGAGTCAGTAAGCATTAAGCAAATATCTATCTTCAATTAAATGTAAATAAAAATCAAATGTTACTAAGAAATTCAAGATATCATTTTTAAATCAATATTAATTAAATGATAACAAACATAAAACTAAAAATAATATATTAGAAACATTGATTGATTTAAATAATTAATTATATTATTTTTATGAATATTTCTATTTTCTATTGAAACAAAAAACCCATGCAACGATAACCAAACTTTTTCCTTTAAAAAAATAAAACTTGGCAACATCCTAACGTATCATCAGAGAATTAATATGTAGTAAAGCTCCAGCCACTCCATGCAGATTAACACCGGAAGCTGAAGTTTCTTTCAACCCCATTTGTGTGACCTCTCCACTTCACACCACCAGCCTTGAAGTTAATTTAATAAAGGAGCAATTTTTTTCGGGAATGTGGGATGACAGGCTTTTGCTTTTTGCGGAAATCTTGCTTCGAAAACGTAAACAAAATAATAAAATTTGATGAATATGTATTAAAAATTATCTGAGGTAACTCAATATTTTTTTATGCAAGGTTCCGTCAGCTCTTGTAAAAATATGATTATAGGTTAAGTAGTTCAGGACTTTTAAATTTAAAATTTTTTTATTCGAGGGAATTTCTTCCAGGCTATATTGCACAAATGTATTTAATTTAGTGTAATTTTGATATTTATCATAAATTAAAAAACAGACAATAAGGAAAAGGTCATATAGAAATATTTAAGAATATTTTAGGTAATACAACCCTTTCTAATTTTCAGAGTATTTATTTAACGGAGGACAATAAATACGGGTAGTTCATATTTTTGATGACTGACGATCGTTCTATTATTATGTACAAAACTGAATTCAAATATTGGTTTTACTTTTAGATAAAAAGGCACAAATTTTATTTATTTTATTTTTGGTAGGGGAGAGGGGCCATGAAACGGACACGTAATGAAAGGGACTTAACAATTATTTCGAAATGTATTCGTTGCAAAGTAACGAATATTTGTTCTCCTGTTACGTCTTAAATAACCACCCATCTCGCCTGAGTTCGCTTCATTTGGACTTGTAATTTCAGAGTAAGGGGGCTTATAAATTTTTTGTCGTAAATAGTAAAGAACGCTTGTATTTTTTAAAGTGTGTTAAGTAAGTGATTTATGGTAAATATCGAATAGAGTTAATGTGTACATAAAAAGTATTCATACTTGGCTATCCAGACGTATCATAACAGGTAAATATGTTTAAACTGTCAGTTGGTAAATTAATTTATTATTTTGTGTAAATATTTATGAATGGGACACAATAAAAATTCATTAAAGGGACGTGTCCCTTTCAATATTTAAGTGGCCCTTTCAATACTTAAATAAATACATGATGCAAAAAGATGGCAATGTCTAGCTTCAGATTAAATTTCTTTTTTGTTTTAGTATAAAATGCCTTCAGAAAAGAAGAAAAGAATGCGTGTGGATTCGTCAGTTATAGAAAAAGCTATTAAAGAGGTAATTGAGAGAGGCACATCAGTGAGATCAGTAGCAAAATTTTATAATATTGCGAAGTCACATTTGGCACGATTGGTAAAAAAAGCTAACGAGTCTCCAAATACTTTTATATATAAGCCAAATATTGGAAACAGAAGAGTCTTTACCAAGGACCAAGAAATTATTTTGTGTGATTATTTAAAAACATCTGCAAAAATGTGTTATGGCTTAACAACGACACAAACACGAGAATTAGCGTACCAATATGTAGTACGATTAGATATTACACCCACCACATGGGACATCACAAAGCAGGCCAGTCCTGATTGGTTAAAAGGTTTTCTGAAACGAAACCATACGTTATCAGTTAGAAAACCGGAATGTACTTCCTTGGCAAGAACAACGAGTTTTAATAAGCATAATGTTGAAAAATTTTTCAATAATTTGGAAAAATGCTTCGAGAAATTCAATTTTTCTCCCCAAATGATTTGTAACGTAGATGAAACAGGTTGTAGTACAGTCACAAATACCCCCAAAATAATTGCAGAAGCTGGTGTAAAAAGAGTTGGACAAATCAGTTCTGCGGAACGTGGATCACTAGTTACCATGTTACCTTTTGTAAATGCTGCAGGAGGTACCATTCCTCCTCTTTTCATATTTCCGCGCGTCTACTTTAAAGAACTTGCTTGAAAATGGACTCACTGGTGCTCTAGGACAAGCAAATATTTCTGGATGGATAACGGAAGATTGCTTTTTAAATTCTCTTAAGCATTTCGTTCAACAAGTGAAACCTTCTGCTCAGTCTCCTGCTTTTATAATTTGTGATAATCATAAAACTCACATAACGATAAACATAGTTTTATATGCGCGAACAAACCACATTATCATCCTTACTTTTTCACCACACTGTGCACTATGCAACTGTTTAACATGTTAAACATTCAATAAAATAATTAATAAATCAACATGTCCCTTTTATTAATGCAGACGTCTCTTTCAATACCACCTATTTATGAATGGGACAAAACGCATTAAAAATTCAAAATAATAAATTCCCATTTTAAAATCTTTTAAGAACTTATTCGCCACAAAAGTTTAGTTTTTGATTAAACGTAGTTTCGATTTGTACCAAAACCACCAAATTAAATCATTTTATTTACTTGTAACCATGCTTTGAAGTGAAATGTCCCTTTCATACCACCTCTCCCCTATAAAGTTGGTAGTGGTAAGTATCAATTTCGTATTAACTATTGAGTGAGGGGTTACCTTATTTTTTATTAATATACTTCTAGTTATCTATTGTTTAAGTAATATTTAATTTTAGTCCAAAAATTGATTTCTTATTTTCGTCTACGTATTTAAAATATTCAACTAATGAATATTTATATTTATAAGAACTATAAAATTGTGTAATCATGTGATTTTTACATTCAAAATTAATATCGGAAATTTAATGTCAGCCCTCAAATTCATATTCTAACATGGCATTAAATGTTCCGACGTGGTAATTTTGTCATTACGGCTTGTTACCCTGACTGAAAGCTTTTAATTTCGGATTTATATTATGACTGATTAACCTATCAAAATAGCTTACAAGGAACGGGTACAGTGGTTTACACTCCACTTTACACAGATTATTAACACAACCCTTTCCCTTGCCTCATTCTCCAAGCTAACTGAACATTGTAATTGAAATGAAACAGAAAATTAAAAATAAATAAAGAAATTTTTTTTTTTTTTGAAGAGTAACAAAAGGTTACGTGTTTGGTGCGTACACACTATGTAATGAAAGAAAGGCTGAATAAGTTGTATTTTAAAGTGTGTAAGATTCTTTATTTAAAGATATGTGTAAAAGAAATATATATATTTCTCAAAGTCAAAAGAGTGTCAAGCGCTTTCGGCAAAACAATGCCATCATCAGGACAAAAAAAGTGCAAAAAAGTAGAGAAGGTTGGTTATAAAACAAAAGTAGAGAACATCAACGCAGTAACAATACATCTTAAATTAACTTTTTAAAAAACGACATTAATATAGTAGAAAACAGTAACATTTTTAAAAAATTTGGTTTTTAAAGGCCCAGGCCTGAAAGTTGTCCCAATAAAAGACAACAAGTGTTTTTTAAAAACATGTAAAATAAATAAAAAATTAAGATGTTTTACGTGAGAAAATTATGAACATGCGGTTTTTGACAAAGTTACTGCGTTGATGTTCTCTACTTTTGTTTTATAACCAACCTTCTCTACTTTTTTGCACTTTTTTTGTCCTGATGATGGCATTGTTTTGCCGAAAGCGCTTGACACTCTTTTGACTTTGAGAAATATATATATTTCTTTTACACATATCTTTAAATAAAGAATCTTACACACTTTAAAATACAACTTATTCAGCCTTTCTTAAATAAAGAAAACCGAAATATTTGATAGCAATTGGATCAAAAATGTCAGAAAAATTTTTGAGTACAAATTCCTTTCTGTGGTTATGGGAAGGTTGGTGTGAAAGAATTGATTTAGATATTTAGAAAACCACTATATAGTTAAAGACCGGTAACCAGTTTTTAAGAATTTACAAATGGACAATTTATAATTATGATCGCAATTTCTCTTACTCAAATATAAAGTGAACGAAAAAAAAATTCTAAAAGTGATAAGTGATATTTTACCCGTTATGTATATACTTTCACGTTTCATATTTAAAACATTGAAAAGATCAACAATATTTAAATTTTCATTGTAGGTCTATTCTTCTATCTGAATCTTTTGCTTTTTTTTCCTCACGGCTTTCGCTTGGCTTTCCCTCCATTTTTAGTTTTTCTTTCTTTTGTATTTATTATTTTCTCGAAATATTTTCACTTATCGAGGATTTTTACTTCTACTACTTTACTGTGGTATTTCTTTTCAGTCTCTTAAGTTATATTTTGTTTTCTCTCTTTTGAACTATAACTTTCGCTTTCCTGAATAGTACTAGTTAAATAGTAAATATCGTAGGTTGCTTTAATCCTTTAACTTCACGTATTTCTCACATTATCTTTATTTATCTTCCCTTCATCTAGTTCTATGTCAATTTTAACGTCTGCTTAAGGCGTGCATTTAGTTTCCTCCAAATTATTTTTTATACCTATGATGTCTAGATTAATGGTTTTCTTTAATTTATTTTCGGTGCTTGCAAATACTGAAATATTATCCATAGAAGTTCAAAATTAAAGGTTATAGATTTTTAATATATTATTACTTTTTGGGTTTTGTTTTGGAATTCATTTATTTCATTATCTATTGAACGAGTAGGTACATATAAACGTTACTTTGTCCTACTCCACCAGAGATTTTGAATTCTTTGGAAATTCTGTTGTACGATTATTTTATTTTTTGCCTCTTTGAACTTACTTTTAATAGCGCTTAGGTATTAATTATGTTTCTTATTTTTATTTTACGAACTTTTCCAAATCCTGTTTCATGTCTAGGATACGTAGGTACATAAATAATTTATTACTTTTTTTACAATGACTTGTTTTATCCTAAAAGTATCTTAGATGCTGTATGCAGGTTGGAATCTACTTTGACCATCTTGTAACTGTACTTGTACTATATTCTTTAATTTATTTTCTGTAATGTACAATAATGTGGCATTTCTGTAATTTCATAATTTCTTTGAATCTCTTTTTTTGTATATCGGTAGTATTATGCCCTTGTTTTTAATCTTGTATATTTTTTTTCTTTCAGCAATTGTTTTGGATATTTAACATTTCAGTCTTGCTATTTATTCTATATATTTTTATCGATCAGATGCAACTATATTTACTATATATGAATTACTTGTTTTTAAACATTGCTATGCCTCAAAGAGTTTTTCCATTTCAATTTCAATATTGATTTATTTTCCTCTTTCTCTGTTTTTAGTTAAACTATATTTATCCATTTTTTCCGGATTTATACTATATTCGTTAATAATTCATTGAAATATGATCGCATAAGTTAATTATTTTGCTTCAGCTGTAAGGGTATTCATTTTTAAATGAATAACTCTTATTTATTTTTTTCTCCACCTCTTTTGAATGGTATTTTTTTATATTCGTACTTCTTAGTCTAGATATATATTTCGCCTCTGACTACGTTCAGTAGTTGAGTTATCGTGCACATCTCACCCCTAGGTGTGTTTCGCCTCTGGTTTCGTTAAGGTAATGAAGTACCGTGCACACCTCCCTCCTGAAGAAGCTGCTTATAACAGACTGCGAAACGTTAAGAACTATCTCAAAAAATGACGTTTGTGGATTGTGGCTCAACAACATAATAGTAATAGCAATACTTTTACCATCGAAAGATTCGGGAAGCAATAACGATGCAAAAACACCCTAATAATATAAACAGAGAAGATACTACTTCTCTCCTACTTGGAACACAGTTTTTCCACTGGCCACTCCTACTTCACGCTAAATCCCCACTTCTGGCCTGTCGCGGTCCAGTGACGACATCAACCTATAAATTTCGTCTCCAGCCACTTTCCAAATCAGATGTGTTACGCCTCTGGCTACGTTCAGTAGTGGAGTTATAAAATTTTTTTGTTGGTGTTTCAATTTTGGCCTCAATTCAAATGTTAATTCTTTACAATAAATTTTATTATTGATTTTAATTTTTTTATAATCACAAAATTATTTCTTTACGATAAAAAATAAAAGCCTGATAAAGAAACACCTTATCATACCAATTCTATTACATTACAGTGTATTAGCTTTAATAGATTTTTCATGAAAAATTATTTGGTCCTTTCCTCTTAATCTAAAACAGGTTTAGAAGTTAATATGGTCATTGAGAAAATTCTAAAAGAAAAAACTGCAAGAAATTTTGGAACCAATGCAGGATTTGAATTTTTTAATAAAAACTAATGAAATAATGCAAAAATAATTGTTTTAATAGGTACAGTGAAAAATAGTTGAAAGAAGTCGAAAATCGAAGAATATGATGTTGAAGGAATTTAATCTTCAAAGAAATTATAAGTGGTTGAACGAGACACTAAAAATTATTAAAAATTATTAAAAATAACGAAAGATATGGAAAAATTGTAATGAAACCTGTAGATTTAACAAAAAGTTAAGAAAAAGAATTAGCTTAATGCTGTTTAAAATTATATTTAAAATCTCAGAGCTTAAAACAAAATTTATCGAAGAATATGAAAAAATATATAAAATAGAAAAGGTACTCGATAAAAATTATCAACTAAGTTGATCAACGAAAAGTTTGATTATAATTAAAAAATGAACTCACCAACTCAACTACTTACGAGGGTTGCTATTTATGTATTGAGAATAGAAAGAACAAACAAATTAATTTTATCAAAAATATATTTATTGCTTTTCAATACATTCGCCTTTAAGCTTTATACACTTTTGCATGCGATTGAACCACCCTTCAAAGCACTTTGTCCAGTCAAAAGATGATTGCTCTAACACATGATTTTTGAAGGCCTCAGCCGCTTCTTCTGGCAATGAAAATCGTTGTCCACGCAGTTTATCTTTAATTTGTGGTAACAAGAAGAAGTCATTAGGTGTCACCTCGGGGCTGTAAGGCGGATGACCCATCAATTCGATCTTTTGTGTGTCCAAATACTCGCTTGTTTCTTGAGTTGCACCACGTCGGAAGTCATAATTAATCATAGCTCAAAAATTTTCGCGAGTTAATTCCATTTTTTGGCCTAGATGAGATTTTCAACTTACTGTAAATAACACAAATAGTAATCGTACGTATACTCTCAAAAATGTCAAACTTTAAGGTGGCAATGACACATTTCATCAGGCAACACTGGTGTTGCCAGTTCTCAATACATAAATTGCAACCCTCGTATTTATTAAAACCTTGATATTCTTGGAGAATTCTATATTCAATAAATATAGAAAGTTAAATTTGAAAAAATATATATCTAAAGGAATGATGATAAAGTGTTCAAAACATTTCTTGTTGTATTATTGGAATAAGTTTAATAAAATTAATAAAAACTTTTTAACTTCTTATTTTACTATACTTGTTAGTAAAAAAAAATAAAACCAAAAATTTTAACTGTACTCTATTAGATCATCATCATTTTCTGAAATTGTTGATCACTATGTTGTCTATCTCAAATTTTTTAGTTCAATGGTGATTTGGTTTACATCTTTCACAACTTTAGTCCATTCCTCCAGCGTCGGTTCTTCAACATAGTACTTTTGTTACTTCGATATTCAATATCGTCTATTTTTTCATCATAAATTGATCTTGTACATTTTTCAAAGGCTCAAAATCATCCTCTTAATTATATTATTTCCGGCGTCCTTAACGGCTAATTTTTCAAATTTTCTTATTATCGTAAAATAGGCATTTAAAATGAATATCTCTTTTCCTCTGTAGCTAAAAAAGAAAAGACGGTAAGTAAAATATTAGTACCAAGAGGTGATTTAAAATAGAATAACTACATATATCAATCAACAAAAGATTTTTTAACTTTAAATTATATAAATAATATACAAGTTTAGAAAGTATCTAAAAAGAAATTTTAAGGAGCGGGCAGCGGTGTGTTTCCCTCAACCGAACTAGAGGTACGACCACTACTGCCGATACGTTACTATCGAATTGACTGAACGATGTTTCCACCTTGATATGTTCCCTACTTCAAGATATTAGTAATACGTTGTCTCTGTTTCATAACGAGTTCTTTTTCACTCCCATTGATTCGTGTATGACCTCAAATATTGAGGCCAAATCTGTATATCCAAATGATAAAATTAATACAAAGGAATGAATAAGAATTTGATTAATGTTATCGATAATCTGTATACATATCATCTCAATTATACATCGCTTTATATAACCTATCTCTTTATCAACAATTTTTACATTATTAAAATAAAAGGTGTGATTTGTGAAAAACTGATGACGTGCTAAAGCAATTTTATCAACTAACCTGGTCGAAAAATGGTATTTTGTCCTTGCGTCTAGAGAACAAATAAGACATAATTTTTATATTGTAAAAGACTACTGAAACTTTGTCACCCAGTAAAAGACTATTTTGCTTGTGTGATAAATTAGGAAGAAAAGCTAATTTTAAAAACTTTTTTCCTTTATTAGATACTATTGTAGTATTATGTGACGCTGTTGAAAGAGTAAAACGTTTTTTCAGATAAATCTTTATTGATTGGTTGATAAAGAAGTAGGGAAGTTATTCTGATGTAAAAGAGAGGATATAATGAAATTTTCAGAACGGAAAGATTTATGACTTAATTCTATGGCTCTTCGACAAAGGATATAGATAGTGTTAAGCATATGTTGTATAGGATTGTTAGATAGAAAATTTAACAGTCTACCCGAATTGGTCGGTCTCCTATACCAATTTGTTTTTATTGATTCTCTATATACTAAAACATCTAAAAAGGTATTTTGTTATCTGATACAATTTCAATTCTAATTTTTTGTGAGGAAACTCATGACCTTACCCTCATTTGCGTGCCACTACGCTATCGCACTGAGGAGTGTGGGACTCAGAGCAAGCCCTGCCTTACCCACTAAACCTCACCTCGTAGCACCTCTCTTACACCCGGGACCGTCGTGAAGACATAACTTCAGGTGCAAGCGGTTATCCTGATCTCCATCCATGCGCTTCCATACTACTTTCAAACATCATAAACAGCACTTAGTTTTGTATTACACATAGTTTATAAAATTTTCTTCTTCTTCCTTTTTTGTTTTCATTATGCTTTTTATCACTCCCTGTAATATCTGCCAGATTTCCTTGGACTTTAGCATCAGGGGAACCATATTTTCTATACTTATATCTATTCCTATATTCTCTTCAGCCTCTCTTCGCATATTCTCCCACCTCTTACACCTTATAGTAGTATGTTCCACATCATCCACTTCACCACAGTACCTACAATATTATTCTTCCTGTATCCTCATTCATTTAAGATATGAACCAAACGAGACATGACTAGTTAAGACCTGTGTGAGCCAGAAATCAATCTTTCTGTGTTTACACTGTATCTACTCTGTAATATTTCTGATTAAATTCTTTGTCCACTGACTTTTTTCTTGATTTTCTTCCCATCTCTGCTGCCACTCTTGTATAGTGTTTTCCCTTATCCGTTTCTTCTCTTCTTCTGCGTTACCTTTTATATATTCGTGTATCTGTTTGCTTTCTAAGATGAGGAGGTCAATTGGAGCGACCCCTGTTATTACATTCAGAGCCTCTGTTGATACCGTTCTATACGCTACTGCCACTCGTAGCAGTATTCTTCGTTGTAGAGTGTCAGTGTCTTAGCGTGTTTCTTTTTTTCTAGTGCCTTATACCAGATTGGATCTCCATATAAAATTATATTATGTACTATCGAGCTCAGTACTTCCCTTTTGTCACTAGCTGGACCATTTATATTGGGGAGTATCCTCGTTAATAAGGCTGCTTTCTTTTCCACCTTTTTCATAATTTCTTGTATGTGGCATGCATATATCCCTAAATATCTTACCACTTTTGAAGTTCTGACTCCCGTATTACCCAATTTTAAGGTTAGGGCTTCGTTCTTTTTTGTTCCTTTTAGAACTACTGCCTCTGTCTTACTTGGTACCAAAGATAATTTCTGCTTTTTTTTACTGGTTTATATTTCTTTTTCGTAATTCCTCTATTATTAAGCTGTGATTCACGGTGTTAAAGGCGTTTTTAACGTTTAACGTCTAACAGTATTAACATACACCATTTTTTGTTCGTTTTTCGCATTATATCGTATATTAATTTAATGGCTTGAAGGGTAGATCTGCCTTTCCGAAAACCGTATTGGTTTTCGTGGAGATTATTTTTTTGTTCCTAATCTTTAATGAGTCTTTCTCTAATTAGTACTTCATAAAGCTTACTGATGGAATTTAACAGGCAAATTGGTCTAAATTTTAAGTTTTTCAAACTTTTCTCCTCTTTCTTTAATTTCTTTAATTTCTTTAATTTTTTTAATTTCTTTAACTTCTTTAATAGCTTCAACTGATATTCCATCAGTTCCAGGTGCTTTTCCTTCTTTCATTTTGTCTGCTGCTTCCTGCAGTTCTTCCTTAGTGAAAGGTCTAATATGACTGTCTGCAGGTCCTTCTACCCATGTATCGTCTACTGGTGGGAATAAATCCAGTACGACTTTTCTTCAAGTCAAGTTCCTGGCAGAGCTGCTTCCAGTGTCAACTTTTTGCCATATTTATGATTTTCTTCAATTCCTTACGTTGTTCCTTGAGGTTGTTTATGGTATCGAAAAGCTCGTTTTGATCGGTGTTTTTTTTCCTTACTAATCTAGTGTGTCTTCTTCTCAATCGGTTGCACATTTCTCATTTTTGTTCTATATCTAAGTTCCACCAACATGGCATTTTTCTCTTTATCAGTCTACTTCTTTTTAGGCCGTTCCGATAAGCGTTTTTTATTATTTTGCTGCATTCATTATATGATACTTCCCTGTTCCATCACCTGACAGCAAGTCCAGGGATGCTCTGAAGGTTTCCCATTCCATTTGTTCCGTAGTTTGGCAACTTATATATTTCTGTATCTTAGTATTCGCAACCTCAAAGTATATGTATCTATGTTCAGTATGACTGTTTTGTTCTAAGACCGTCCAGTTTATTACATATCTAAAATACTAGAATATAGTCAGAGTAGGTATATTGATTTCCTTGTTAAATTCAAGAAACTCAAAAGAATTTTTTACATTAAATATGGAGAAGACTTGAAATAATTTTATGTAAATATTCTATCTAAGGAGAATTTATACAACTTACCACTGGTATTAACCTAGTTTATGTGATTTTCTTAAACCATTGAGAGTGGGCGAGACCGAATCTTTTTAATGTCTTGCTTTCTGACTCCTGAGATAATTGAAACTGTTTTTAGGTTTTGAGTTTTCAATTTTAAGTTAATTTTTACTTTGTGATTTCATTTATCCAATGAATTTTTTATTAATCAATACTAGGGTTTTGGAAAAAAATACATATATACATATAATCAATCTCATACAATATCGTTTTAGCCTGAACACAATCAAATAAATGATAGAAACTTTGCTACCCAAATAAAAAACGTATATTGCAATATAATAACTGTCCTCCTAAAAATACAATGGTAGAATGAATAATCGCCATTGTAGATAATTTTTCTTTGAATTGCCGATTTAATATTATTCAGAATAATAACAAAATAACATATAATGCACATTATATCTGTAATACTGAGGTCAATTTGTTAATATGTAGAAATGTAACAAAATAATTGTCAAATTTAAAAGATATTTGATGTCAAATTCGAAACATTAAATCAACTTGTGATAATCTTTCGTAATATAAAAGGGACTAATAAAATTACTTGTTAATACTGACTTTTCTGTTAGAATTAATTTAGTTTTAATTTCTGGGTAAACTAACTGGAGTTATAATCATTGTGTTTATGTATATTTATCACGTTTTGTCATTCATCAAATTAGTAATAGGAGAAGAAAAAATAGATGTTTGAAAGGTGCTTAAATTATTTTGGTAGTGAATTATATTTACAGAAATATTTGATTGTAAAAATTAAACCATACTCAAATTATTAAGTTAAATGAAGTCACTCAAATAAAATCTGTATCTTCCATTTGTCTCTTAAGCTGACATTGAAAGTATACAGATTATAATTGAAACAAGTAAAGCAAAAAAATACCAAAAATATGAATTATTTAGTAATGACGATTATTTAAAATCACTACACAAAAGTAAATTGAAATTGATATTTATTATCTGTACAGGTTGAGATTATCAAAACTGCTTTATAAAGCATATATAATTTGTTTTGAATCCCGAATCATTAAATTCAACTGAACCAAAAATGTTTCTCATGTGTTCTATATAGTATATTTATGAAAACTTTTAAACTTTAATGAAAATTACATAAAAATTAGATCATTATCATTTCACTGAAAAATATAGAGGTATGACACATGAATCCTGTAATATACGAGTACTAATTTGAACACTGTAACTGTTAGCTTTCATAATTCATTGGGTTTTGATAGCAATTTTCTTCCCAAATAACTAAGAAGAATACTTCGAAATATTACGTTACTACTATTAAATATGGAACGATATATTTCTTTCACTAAGCACTTTATTGATGCAGACACCAGTTTTCAGTTTTCAATTTTTTTCATTAAAATCAATAATGATTTCAAACGATAATACTTATGAATAAAAAATTTCAAGGAATATGCTGATTAATATTCACAAATAGATGTGTTGCTGCTTGTAGGTATATTTGAAAACATTCCATTAACATACTAGCTGGTCTTGCTTTTGACGCAATGTTAAAAATGATTAGTTTCGAATTGGAATTATTAACTCACTGTAATATGATTTTATATAACGTAAAGGAAATGCGACTGAATTTATTCGAAATTATCAATACAATTCCATAAAAACAATTATATAAATCCATCCAAATAATCAGTGTTACGCTGTCTTATTATTTCACTATACTACCGGGGTAAAAATATTTTAAATGATCGATAACCGATTATTCGGCACAAAATGTAAGTACCACCCATCCAAACTTGTAAAAGTAAAAGGTTTTGTTTTCCCGAAATACTTTAGCATTTATTAGATTAAATAATCAAATAAAAATTAAGTTAAAAATAAATGCACTTACTCATTATGACCATAGATCTAAAAATCTAAAAATAGTTTGTAAAGTCTTAATTTGGAGACAACAATTAGGGAAATACATGACGGTGTAACTCCGGCTGTTATTAAAACAGTAACGGAAGAATTTTCTCAAAAAACAATTATCTGCCTAGAAAGGAACGGTGGATATGTTGAGACGTATGTGTAGGGAGGAAAATGTTTATCTGGATTTTACTTTTTCATACATAATATAATGTGTGATGTTGCAGTTTGAAAATAACTGATGCTAATTAGATATTTATTATTTTTAATTCTAGCAAAAGAGAGTAAGAATTTATCAAATATGCCATGAGAAAAAGAGTAAGAGCAGTTATTTCTAATTTAATTTTAATTTCATTATTGAATCCAACAAATTCTAAAACGCAGAAAATTTTGTTATAACTTTTTATTGTGTTAAAGTCAACGGTAGTGGAGAAATTTTCTATGTATGACTGGTAGCGTTGGTACCTTCTTATGGATTATATAAAATTATATAAAATTATATAAAATAACACAATAAAACAAAAAAAGTTACATAAAAATATTTTTTAAAGTAAACTATTTTTTTTGTACCTACATATGTTACTTACCTCCAAGTTACCACTCCAATGTTATGGTTGTCTTTTTTATTATCGAACATCCTAATATCGAGAGAAGTGGACATTTATACATTTGTAATGGTTAATCAATTGAAATATATAGATAGACTAAAAATAATTTTTAAAAACGATGTTATACTGAAGAAGTACACGATTCTAGCACAGACATTTTGATATACTAAATTTTTCTACGACTTTTTTCTTATTTATATTATTAGGGTATTTTTTGAGTTCAACCAACTCATTTATGAATCTCTTTTTGTAATTATTTTGATTTCCTAATATGGCAACATTATTGAATTCAAAATCATGTCTTAACATGACAGTACCACTTTCCGCTCTTAATACACAAATAGCTATTTTATCTGAAGGTATAAATTTCCAAGTCTCTTGATATCAGCTTGTTCCAGAATAAAAAAAACGCTTTTGCTTTTTATTTTTCTAAAAAAACTACTCGTTACCTTTTTCATATTCCATCATTTTAATGAGAACTTAGCACTTTTTATTTGGTTTTTAATTTTTGTTTAGCCTTTTTAAAAAAGTCGTAACTTTATTTCTCTAAAATATTCCAAAGCAAACGATTTTTTAAAAAAACAGGAATTTTTTATATACCAGTTTTTTATTCAAGCAGTTTTAAATAAGATACAGTGTGTTGAGATATCTGAAACAAACATTTTTTTTATTAACCTTGGAATTGCTCAATAAAATTTTATTTATTAGGAACAACAAACTAATAAAACATGGTTTGACATAATTTTGTAGTAGCGCAGGTATGGAGCAGCCCTCAAGAACTTTGAGGAAAAAATGTGTACCCTACTGGTTTCATTAATTCGTTTCTATAAAAATTAGTTTCATTTTTATTTCTTGATGGTGTCTTATTTGTTATAAATTATATCAAATTTAAATGACTCTAAAACTTTCCGGACCAGATCATTTTTTGAAGATAAAAAATTTTTACGAAAATTGACTTAAACTGGTTGATGTCACTGTATTGCTGGTTATTTTTTTAAAGTAAGCACATTTATAACCATAAAAGTGTTACTCATTCAAGTGTTACTAATCCAAATACAAAGAGAGGGTTGCAAATAACGGCAAAGTAATTAATCGTCTTTTTCCATTAACCATTTAAACAAAAATTAATCTCGAACAACTTTTTATTAGTAAACAAAATACAGAAAATTTACAATATAATCCTAACTATATTAATTTTGAAGAGTAACAAAAGGTTACGTGTTTAACTAACTATATTATCTGACTAAAATTTAATTTGTGCATAAGAAGTAGGTAAACTACTATTATTGTACCTGCTGTTTTATCAGATGATTTAGTTTTTTAAAGCAAGAACTGTTCAAAATGATCACCATTTTCATTGATACACATATGTAATCTCCATAATAATTGAAGCAAGCATTTGCTCATCAATATTGGTGACAGCACCATCATGTAATCCCGCTACTAACACTTCGGAATTATTTGGCATCGTTTCAGAAATTATCGTGCTTAAATAAAAAGAAAAGACATGGATTAATGGAAATGGATTAATATTAGCACATCTCGACGACCACTCTATTCCTCCATGTCCTTTAATTTTTTTCTCGAAACATATCTTGTAATACAAGCACAGTTTCATGTGCTCGACATAAAGAACATTCTTAGTGCTGAAGCCACATTTGCTTATGTACCGCCAATGGGACCTCTTCTTAAAGAACTGGTAAATGTTCATTTAAAAATATGCAATACATTGTACCAATAAATGTGTTCCAATGAATTCGTCTTCTACTATACCACTCCACAAATTAATGTTTCATCGCTGTTGAGATCTTCCCTGCCTTACACAATCTGGATTTTCAATACCATTAATGTGAGAGTTTCTAAATTTAAATACCCCATCTTGATTACCTGTTGCTTCATCAGTTCATAATAATTTTTTTAATAAAATCATCTTCAGTGTATTTTGTATAAAACAAATATTACACTATATACCAGTATGGCAGATTTATGAATTTGTCGAAAAATTCGACGTAAACTGGGCGTCCAGCATCACTTTGATTTGGTAAAACTTCACCTTCTCTAATCCTTATTTCTAATCCTAAGAAAACTTTGTGATTAGGCTTTCTGTTTCTTTCTAGACATTTTTTCGCATACAGAGCTGCGGCCGCTCTATCATTTGCATGACATTCTCCCATTAATTTTAGCATATCGCAATATTCACTTAAAGCGTATGCCATATTGATTATTTTGCAATAAATCTTTCAAGGAAAAAATTCCTGGTACGTCTATAACTTAGTTGTTGACTAGTCAGACTACCAGAATGATGTAGCAAAACATGCCAAATAAAGCAAGGTTTTCTTGGTTTTATACGAATCTAAAGTCCAATAATAATAGTCGGCGTATGATACTACTTCTTACTACTTATACATAAATGGTGGCCAAACGAAAACAAAACAGAGCCATTATCAGGAACTACGTCAACATTTTAGAAAAACACGGGGACCCGTCGATTTTTGATCAAAGGGGGACACTTTTTTCCGGTATTTTCAACTTCGCTGCTTACACCTCCAAGATAGGGTAAAAATCACCCCAAAATACTTAAATGGCATTAGGGGTCGAGTAAGGTATCATTTTAGAGTTATTTCAATTATCTTTACAACAGTCTTTAAATTTTAAAATTCGGCCTAATACTTTTTAATAAATTACGTTTTAAAGTTTAAATTATGTTTAGTTATTTACTTACGTTTTCATTAAATTAAAGGTTCAAATTGATGACCACCCGCGTCCATACAATAATAAAGATTTTGTTCGAAATATTCTCGCACATTCCGAAAAATTTCCGGAGTGATTCGATGGCACTCCTCGACAATTCTTTGACGCAAATCTTCTGGAGGCTGGTTATGTTTTGTAGATATTACTTTTGAGGTATCCCCACAAAAAAAATCAAGGGACTACAAATGTGGTGACCGTGGAGGCCATTCAATGCTACCTCTTCTACCAATCCGGTGCCGTCGAAAATGTTGGTCTAAATACTGACGAACAATGAAAGCATAATGCGAAGGAGCACCGTCCTGTTGAAACATTAAATGATCTTCACTATACTGTTGGTTACTTTCAAAAATATCGGTCAAGGTAGGGTCAATAGCATCTTCCAGTAATTGCAAATACATTTCGCCAGTCAAATTTTCAGATAAAAAATATGGAGCCACCAGCCCGTCACCGAAAATGCCAGCCCATACATTTAATTTTTGCGTTTGCTGTGTATGTACCGCCTGGAAAATTCTTGGGTTTGAATCAGACATTATTATTATTAAATTATGATGATTTACGGTACCGTTCATAAAAAAGCTGCATTCATCGGAGAAACAGAAGTTTAAAAAAACACTGTGGATAGTTCGCTACTCGCTCACTCATTATTTATCAAAATTGCAAACGGCGGTCATAATCATCCTCATTAAGTTCCTGCACTAAATGTATTTTATTCGGATGGAATTTGTTCTTCTTCAAAATGGTTTGAATGCTAGTTCGATTAATGCCAGACACAGATGCTAATTGTCTTGTACTTAACATAGGATCTAGATGAATATGACCCAAAATTGCAACTTCACTAGCTGTGTTAACTACAGGCGGTCTATTTACTCGTTTTTTATTAGCTACATTTCCAGTCTCTTGAAATTTTTGCACTAACTCTAGAACATACTTCTTACTGTCCTGTATATCTTGATTTTTTTTCATTAAATAATTGAGCCGTTACATTTGCACACTTATTGTTCATAAAATATAGCGAAATGATATCTACTCTTTCCGCAATGGAATAAACCATGGTATTTAATTTTCAAAACTACAATTTAATAAACCTTCGCTTCGATATACGAATCCACTAATTTCACGTTCTTTGTGTGTCCGTATCGTATCCATTTCTCGTTTACAAATGTGATAAAGAAATTAAAAAACAATGCAAAGCAAGAAAATCAACATTTAAACCATTGGCGTACTCAACGACCCATGTGTCGTTTTCACTATTTTGACAAAAATGAAAAAAATTCCAATTTTAAAAACTCTTATTAAAAACTAAACAAGTACATAATTTAAATTTTAAAATGTAATTTTTTAAAAAGTATCGGGGCGAATTTTAAAATTTAAAGACTGTTATAAAGAGAATTAAAAGGTATTTAAAATGATACCTTACTCGACCCCTAATACCATTTAAATATTTTGGAGTGATTGTTACCCTCGCTTGGAGGTGTAAGCAGCGAAGTCGAAAATACCGGAAAAAAGTGTGCCCCTTTGATCAAAAATCGACGGGTCTCTGCGTTGTTTTAAAACGTTGACGCAGTTCCTGATAATGGCTCTGTTTCGTTTTCGTTTGGCCACCCTGTATATATATATATATATATATATATATATATACACTATTCTCCAAAATTAACGCACCACCTAAAATATGCCTTAAGTTTAAAATTTTTTTCTGTACCGTTGGATAGATTTCAATGATTTTTTTTTCACATTTTAGGTTGGTTTCTAAGGAATAACTGATCCAATAGTTTCTGAGAAATATCATCATTTTAACTTTATACGGAGTGTAGAAAGAAAGTTATGTTTTTCTCCAAATTTTGCAACATTATGTGGAATTTATTAGAAATAAGTAATACACCTGATTAAGATTAAGATATATAAATACATCACCCTTTATATACATATTCATTTTTGGAATCTTCCCTTCAGTGCGAGTTTAACCATATGTAACACTTATGATTTTATGTAGACTAGTCACCAAAGTAACTAATAATATCAGAGAAACGACAAATCTAACAACATTGCAAATGTCAAATCTGGAATCTCCGTATCCCAAAATTGGCTTATACCAAATTTTGTAGAATTCGGACTAGAAATTTACGATATAATTGGCCGTTTCCAGACTTTTGGTCCACTCTGTATATACGCCAGTATTTGCAGTTTTATCGCAACCGCTTCTCGCATCCTTAATCATCTAAGTATTCTCCACTCTAAATTTAAAAACAATATCTTGATATTCTTTGTTAACCAGTGTTTCCAAATTGAGACGTAGTAACGAAAATCTCTAACCTCACAACAAATCTAGAAGTTGAATATTTCACCATTTTTGCCCAATCCTATATATATATATTAGTGCCTTCACTGTCAAAATGATGCAGCCAGTAAAAGCTATTTTGTTCTTATTATTGAAACTTAATTGAGTAACACTTAGATATAGTAAAGGTGAAAATGTCCATTTCGTGAAAATCAATTGAGTCGATATTACAGACGGCAAGGAAAGGGCGTCAATCTGTCTTTACCCTTCTGTTCTACTTAACCGACATGAGTTCTCAGTCACGTTTTAGTTGTCGGATGTCTTTGTATTTGATTAATAGCTCGCTGTTATTAACGTCGGTATCTCAATCCTAAATTACTGTGGGACAGACTAACTGAACAACATATTTTCATTAAGATATTTTATTGTTCTTTAGTACTGATTCAGCAATTATTTATTGATCCGGAATAAAGACCGTACCGGTGCATGCCGGTGTCTTATATAAGAATTCATAACTACATTCTGACTTATATGACAGTAGTTAATGCGATTTATATTTAAAGAATTTTAGTCTTCGACAAAGATTGAGGATAATATATAACACAATGTAATTGGTTTATTGTAATATGCCTCGAAAATGGTTTGCCCATTATTTTCAAAAAAATAGGATAGAAAAAATAAGAAAATAGAGGAAATCAATAGCGCAAGAGAAAGAACTGAAAAGAGGAGTAAAAATATGAATAAATCTAATTCTACAAAAATTTTACTGGAGAAAATATAAAAGGCATAGTAACAAATTACTTAAATGTAAATATTTGTTTAAAAAAATAATGGCTTTAAAGTTAAACAGGATGTTTTATTCTTTTAACATTGTATTTCACCAATAGCTTTAAATATAATAATAATAATAATAATAATAATAATAATAATAATAATAATAATAATAATAATAATAATAAAAATAATAATAATAATAATAATAAAAATTTACAATGACTTCATAATTAGTATGTAATTTGCTGCCCATTTAATACCAGGTAGTTGCGCATCGACTGGCCAATTACTAAAATTAATAAGTGCGTTTAAATTAATGTGTGGATGTGTGTGAATGTAAGTTTGTGAGGGTGTATATGTGGCAAAAGTATCAATTTTGTAATAGTTGATGAAACATTTCATGCCATTTAGGTGTATAATAATAATTGTTAATATGCAACAATAATTTATTAAATATACAATTCACAGGCTTAGAATAACTAAATAATCATCAGCACAAAGATATCCTTTTCTTCAAATAATTTAACTCTATTAATGAATTCAACTCGTTCATATTTTCCTATCCGAATTATTAGTTAATTGTTGATTATAGATTAAAATAACTTAATGGAATTTATTGTATGTAAATATGTTCTGTACATTTCTGGAAGGTAGTTAAATATTTTTGCACTAAATTGTTTCTTTTGGTTAAAATATCATTGTGATATTGATTTGTTTACAAACTGGGGACAAACTTTTCCTACATCTTTATTTCTAGTGGTCAAATTATGAGTTATTTTTGTAAAATTTGATTTTTTTTATTGTGTATTAAGTATATTAAGTGTTCTCTTTTGCAGAACTTTCAATTTAGTTATGTAATTTTTTTGTAGTTTCAGCATAAATGACAATATAATATTACCCCTAAGTATGTTATTTAATTAGATTTCTGCAATGTTATCATCTGGTTATTGTAATTGATACATATGTTATTAAATTGAGGTAACTTATTAATATAACTCCTAAAAGGTAAATAAAAGGATTTACTAACATTATTTATTAATAGTTACTTTTTTGTGGCAATACCAATCTTTAATGCTTTTTAGATCCTTTACAGTTTTGACTTTAAAGTCTTCCCATGTTTCTCCTTCGTACTAAATCGCTGTATTATCTGCAAAGCTCACTATTTATCCCAAGGTTTTAAGATTGTATAGATTGTGTACATATAAGGAAATAGTATAGTCCCTTGAGGATCATTAGTATCTATTGGTTTCTCACTACTTAGAACGTTGTTGACTTTAACTTTTTGAGAGCTGTTATTTAGGTAAAAGAGGTTCAGAGTTATTTTTCTTATCCATACTTCTTCCAATGCCTCCAACAATAGTCCATGATGTACAATGTCGAAGGCTTTGGCAAGGTCAAGGAATATCGTTGCGAAGTTATTTTATCCACTGAAATATAAATTTGTTTCATTAACTCGCAGATCGCATCATTTGATGATTTTCCATTCCGAAATCCAAACTGCTTTTCTAAAATGGTATTATATTTGTTAAGGTAATTTTTTATGATGGTTTATAGCTTTTTAAATTAATTGATGTGCAATTTGTCATCGTGTTCTTCTTTCCCTTATAAAGAATTGGTATTCCAAGATATTTTTTTTAGTTCATTTGCAAAATTTCCATTCATAAAGATTTAATTAATCAAATGGGTTGAAAGAAGAGTTAAAATTACTGAATTTTCTTTAACTATTTCCGTTTCTATATTATATATTTCAAATTTTTTCATGTGGTAGGAAATTATTGATATTTCTAATTTCTGCGTCAAACTTCGAGTTTGGACTGACTATTTTATTTGTAAGTTCAGTAGCTTTAGCTATTGCTTTTTGAACCTCATTTGTAAGTATATGATGTATTATCTCTTTCATCGTCTCCCTGTATTTGCATAATGATTTCCCTTAATCATCTTGAGCTTCCTTCATTTTTATTTATTTTTTTGTGTAATATTTTCTCTTTGCTTATTTAATTAATTTGTCTGTAATTATTCTGTATTTTGCACCAATCTTTAGTACACTTCGATGGATGATGATCTTTTAACCATGTCACGAATCTAGATAAATTTGAAATATTGTAATTTAAATTAATTTTCACGTTACGTAGAAATCGTCTCTCAAATTTAAAATATTTATTATTAATAAAAATTCATGAAAAATCTTCCATATACAGGGTGGTTCTTAAGTAATTGTACATAGAAGTACAGTAGAATCTTCACTTTAAAATATAAAGATTTGAACTAACTTGCTTTAATAATATGTTGATAATAAGAGAGATACAGGGTGTTAAAAATGAAATTTTAATATTTGTTTTTCATAATAACTTTGACGTACTTCTATGTAAAATTACTTAAGGATAACCCTATATATATAAATGTATTCCATTCTGAAACATTGCGTTCAGAAATACCCAGTGTATAAAGAAATTAGACAAAATAAAACTTATGTTGGTAAAAAACACATTTAGCAATTCAATTTATTTCTGGATTACATCTAACAAAACGAAATTTATTTTGCACTATCCAAAATTAACGAAAAGTAAGCAGCTACATTGTGATATATCCCTTAATCCAGAAAGTTGTATGTTCTTGGATTCTGCTATATAGGACGCTGTCACAGTCTGAGTTGAAAGGTTTTAGCAAACTGTGGGCCCCCGACTCGATCCATCATGGCTTGTCAAGTCGGCTACACTTTTTTCGCCCCTACCACCCCCTGCCCGTCTATACCGTGTTAGAACCTTCTACCAAATCAACCCCCAGTTCTGAACAATACCAATTATTACCAATATTTAGTCTTTCATTCAAATATTTTTTGGCCGAAATCGGGCGAGAACCCCCTAATAGAAATGTTATGGACGTGTACCCTTATCTCACAAAATGTCAACCGAAATCTATTCAATATACGATTTTTATGGAAATGGAGACGTCGCATGAAAGACTGGTAAGTGAAAAAAAAAATTTTGTACGAATAACATTGTAATGCGTACACACGTTTTGAGAAAAATATTTTACCAATTCATCATGGACATTCTTTAGTAGTGACAAGACATTACACCTACAGAACGTTAGAAATAAATTGACTTAATTTTTACACATATTGACATAACTATTTTGGATACTAGATAACGAAATTTGAAAATTTAAATTTTTTTCACGAATGATAATGAGCAAAAAAAAATATTTGAGAATGCAAAAGATTTTTGCAATCAAGTGACAACCAACATTTTTAAAAAACAAAAGGTTATCCATTAAACTCAAATGTGGTATAAAGGCTCAAATCCAATAAAATTCCAAAATCAAGCCACATAAAATTCTTTATTAAAACCGACAACTAGTTTCGACCTCAGTGGGTTAAGAAAACTATTTTGGAATTTTATTGGATTTGGATATTTTTAAAAACTGTATTTCACGGTTTAAAAATTACTAAAAATGTTAAGAAAAAATTTTGACATTTGCAATTATTTTATTTGATATACAGTGTGAGGTATTAGTGACGCAAAGCTCGATTAGTCCGCCGTTATTGAAGTTACGAAAAAAAAGTTTTTACAAAAAGTATTGGCAGTCTTGAGATTCATATTTTAAAAGTAGTCCCAAATATACAGTGTGATCAGGAACGTAGTGCCAGACCAAAGTTTTGGTTTTTTAAATTGAATACCCCGTATATTTTTACATTTATATTTAAATTCAAAAAAATGTGACTAATTAAGTTTTGCCACACTAATGCTTCACCCTGTATATAATAATATAGTAAACAACCTCCAGGTCCGTATTTACCTGATTGTTATAAATCCTTTGATTTGCGAATCAACTTTTAATTGCGTCCCAAATATTAAATGTGTTCAGGAACGCAGTGCCAGACAAAAATTTTGTTTGTTTAAATGGAACACCCCGTATATTTTTACGTTTTCATAAACCCCTTGTCGAGCTAATTTCAACGATGTATCACACTTTATGTCTATTATGTTTAATAAAGGATCTACAGCCACCTGAAAATCACATTTTTTTGAATTTACATGTATGTAGCAGCCAAAATGTTGAAAATTAATAAAAACGGCTTACATGTTGCTATCCTAACTCTTCAAGTTCTATGCTATGGTATTAAAAAATATTTGATACAGAGTGATCAAAAATTTGAAATCCCATCTGATTTTTATGTTAAATAATAAAAAAATCAAGACTTCTGGAAATACTGACAATAAATTCAAAAAGAAACATCGAAAATGGTTTGCTACTGAAGAAATTCAATACAACAGAATAGAATAGAAAACCCTAAATATTCGTTAAGGAAAACGGTAGCTTTATCTTTTATGAGTACTCGTAAATATATAGTTGCACTACTACTACTACTACTAAAATCACACAAATGCAAACATTACAATCCCCAGTTTTTTCATTCCTTACAACCAGGAGCTATTACAACCAGGAGCTATTAAGACAAGGTTCGAATTTTGTGTTGGTTCCAAGAGGGTAGTTTAATGGTAATGACTTTTTGCTATATACATACTTTTTTCTGACCAGGTAACGTCTACTTCTACTGAGATTACCAGCTCACATCATTTTAATTTTACTATCCAAACTCGTGATCAATATTTTAAAACAAATGCATAGGGTGGAGATTTAATAATAGACTTAGAATTTATAAGCAATAAATATTGTACCGACAAGATGGCGTAATATGTCATATTAAGAGAAATGTTCGAGAGTTTTTTCTCCAAAATTTAACGGAAGAGTAATTGGGAGATTTTTGGATTATGCTTGGTTCCCAAGGTCTCTAGACCTAAACCCACTAAACTACTTTTTATGGGCATACTTGAAGCAAACCATGTACCTCATAAAGACATTTGAAAATTTTGATCATTTGGAAAGAACAATTAGGGAAATATGTGATGGTATAACTCTGGATGTTAGTATAGAAAATTGTAATAAAACAATTTTCTTAAAAAACATTTACCGGCTTAGTAAGGAACGGTGGATATGTTGAGGCACATCTGCAATGAGAAAAGCTAATCCTGATTTTTCTTTCTCATGCATGTAATGTGCGATGTATCATTTTGAAAATAAATTATTTTAATTAGGTGTTAATTATTGATAATTCGTGTAAACGGAGTTAAATTTTATTAAATTAGCCATGAATAATCAGTAATTATATTTTTAATCTCTATAAACTTTATCAAATCATTTTTTTTTGTAAATAAATTTAAAAGCACTTTTCTTTTCTACATATAGCAATATTTTTCATTTTTCCTGTATATCGTCAAATATTTTACAAATTTGATTCTTGAGTATTGATTTCTGTTATGTAAAACTTTTTATCAAGAGTAATGTTTTTGTAAACTGAATAATAAAAAATTTTTTCATTTTTTGTCAGCTTTTTCAGGCATACTGTTCATATATTAAAGTAAAATGATGAAATGTTAGTTTGCAACTTATAAAATTACTTACTCTACAATTTTTTCTAATATATGCAATAATTGTAATTCCTAAATTCGAAGATTAATAAAACAATAAATATTTTTTTTTTGAACGAAGGATTTTGAAGTTCATCCGTTGACAATAATTTTAAATGTTCGTGAAGTCACAAAATTTTAATAAAACGGAATATGTTACCGGATAGGTTGTTTTCAAGTAGTTTGCGGAGGATAGAGGTTTTTGTTATGGTGTCAAAAGTACCTTCGATGTCAAAAAAGCAGCTATAATTTCTTGTTATTTCATTAGAGCTTCAGCTACAGCAGTCTATAAAAGAACAAGATTATCAGCTGTAGATCTGTTACTTACGAAACCCGATTGGACTTCATTAATGATATTATACTTCTGAAGATACCAGGCAAGTCGGTTATTTACCATTTTCTCCATAATCTTAGATAAAGTACAAGTTAAAGAAATTGGTCGATAAGATTTTTTGTAAATTGAAGTTTGATTGGGTTTTTTGATAGGGATGATGAGAGACTGGCGCCAAATATTAGGGAATTGTCCTGTTAAACATATTTTGTTATAGAGATTTAATAATTTTGAGGTAGATAGTGTTGATATTTTTTTTAGGAATATAAATGGGATGTTATCAGGTCCTGCACCAGAGGTTTTGCAGGATGTTAGAGCTTGTAACAGTTCATCTTTTGTGAATAGTGAATTGATAGCAGCAACATCTTCCACTCTTGACATTGATAAGGATAAATGGCAATAAGCAACTTCATTAACTAGAGTCATATTTGTGAATTTACTTTTAAAGTGCTGTCCGAGAACTTCTACTATTTTTTCATTATCGTTGATGATATATCCGTCATATAAAAGAGAGGGTATTTTTGGAAGTATTTTATGTCCCTGTATTTGTCTAATTTTTGACCACACTTGTTTTATAGGTGTATTTATTGAAAGTGTAGAGACATAGTTTTGCCAGAAGGCTTTTTTGCTATTTTTGATTACTAATTTAGCTCTGGCTTTAAGTTTTTTAAAACTAATCAAGTTTTCAATAATTTTAGCTCGGCAATATCTATTAATTACTGTTTTACTTCTCTCTAACTGCTGTCTCACATTCAGTGTTCCACCAAGGGATTGACTTACGATTTGATGTTTTGTTAATTTGGCCGATACATTCTTTTGCAGCTGATATAATACAATTGTTAAAGTTATCGACAGTATTATCAATATTGTCTGATAGTTCGAAATTAGAAAGGAGTTTGTATACATGATAGGTGAACTGTGGCCAGTTGGCTTGAGAAATTTTCCATTTTGTATAGTTAGGAGCTGTAGAGTTTACTTTATTTATTATGATTATGGGAAAGTGATTGCTATCGTATAAGTCATCCAACGTGTGCTATGTAAGAGAATAATATGATTTTGAATCACTAATACTAAGATCTACTGAGGTGAAAGTGCCGGAGGAAATGTTAAAATATGTACTGGAGCCGGTATTTAAAAGAGAGATGTTGTTACAGTTAAGAATGTGCCTGGGAGGAATATATATACAGCAAATTGTTACTTTGTTTGGGCACCAGACATTTACTGCTATGGCCTCGAGTTTTATGTTCAAGCGAAAGTATTCAGAGTGTAGTTCATTTGAAACAAAAATCGAGGCGCCGCCACTGGCTCTAATAAATTCTGGTCTAAGAAAGTGGTATTTTTTTTTTGGTGAGAATCAGTAAAGTTCGAGGCGCGGATAAAATCCATCACAGTTCCATTGAATTAACGTGAAAACGAAATATGTTTGTAACGACGAATTTTGAGGATTGTCTGAAGCGTATGCTTCTGACATGTAGTCAGTAGGTGATTGCGATGCACTACTTTCTAAATCATCGTTTTCAATTTTTAGTTCCTCTTTGAGTTTTCTAGTTAATCTAGTAAACCTATTTTTTGTAGATCTTTTTTCTAGGGACTGATAAACTAGTTGCATATTATCTAAAAGGGTCTTAATATCCTGAGTGAAACGTTTTGCTTCAGCTAGAGGGTTATTGTTTCCCAATGAGTTTTGTAAAAATGTAAGAAAATGTATACATAGAAGGTTCCAGACACATACGAAAGTGTAGAACTTACAAATGTAATAACAGTCTAAATTAAGATAAAGGATTTAATTATCTCCTGATAATGCTAACATAGTTACCAAAACACATAACGAGTGTTCTGCTTTGATTTAGTGTTTAAAAGGTTCACATCTTCACAAACCAAAAATTCCATTTCGTAACGTAGTATAACTTAATCTCTTCAGTCCACACAGCCCCAAATCCTATACATAAATAATTACAAACAGAAATAGTTTTGTTAATTAAAAAACAGTTTTGAACAAAAAATTTGGTCAAACAGATTTTTTATTTAAGTGGAAATTGTAGAAAAACCTTCCACATAAAATATTATAAATTAAAATGACTATTTCTTCACAAGACCGCCTATTAAAAACACAAATTTTTCTAGTATAATTAGTAAAACGAGTTGTACATAACAATTTTTGTTAAAATTTCATTTATAGTCAATGTTTAATAAGTGCACGAAGGATATATAACACATAGCAAAAAACTTTATTAGAAATGTAAATTAAAATCAATGAATTGTTATTAATTTTTATGTCTTTTATGTATAACTTATCAATAATCCTATATAACCTAATATCTGATACTCACAATAGTAGTTTTCTATAAAAAAAAAATCATTAACGAATGCGATTGACATCAGCATAAACAAATACCTGAATGCAATTTGTCGTTTCTTTCCAATATTATCACCGGGCATTTGTTTCCACGACTTATAATTTTAATACGAACGAAAATAGTCCGTTACAAATTACAAACTAACTTGGGCCTTTATATTTTCATGGCTCCTAGTTCTTTAATAGAAATTTAAGCTACCCATTTGTCATTAATATTTCCAAAAAAAATTAAGGTTGACCCTTTTCAGAGTTGCATATTCATTGATTTACCTGGTAAAATTTTATTTTGCCAATATTTTCAGTTAGGAACAAGATATCCAGATGCGGTTTGCATGTACTAATTTAGGGTTTATTTTGCATTTTTTTCGTGTGACAAAATCAGTATCGATATACTTAATTTTTATTAGAATACTTGGAATGTTATGTTCTCGAAAAAAGTTCTCTAGGGGCTACATCCTAAATCGCAATCAGCATACTTTATTTAGAGTTGGTTCCTTAAAGAATGTTATTTTCAGAAATACAAAGTTTATTGAAATCGGTTGAGCTGTTTTGAAATTTTAGACATTTGGATGGATAAACTTTTCAGAGATAGGGCAAAAAGTAATATAACAAAAAACTCGTTTTCATCGTAGCTTTAAATCGCATCCAAAATGTGTAGTTAATATATTTTATACTTTAATTCTAGTCAAATTCTTCAATATTAATTTAAAAGAAATGATGAACTGATAATTGTCAATTCGAGTATGTCATATATATTTGTATATATCTCAAATTTATTATGAATGTATATTAATTCCTTCTTTTATTTTATTTCAAAATATTCTCATCTATTTCATATTACAATATGTGTGCTATTTGGATTATATTTGAATTTGTGTACCTTATATTATTTTAAGATAGTTAATATTTATACACGCCAATTTAGCCTTAAAACGTGACTTAAAATTACCTTATGCGAAAGATAAAACGACCAGACTCGTCAAATACAGTGAAAGAACGACTTTGTGAACAATCTTGGCGCGATAATAACGAATCACCGAAGAAACAATACCTTTAATTAAATTAGAAATTTTTTAGTAATTAAAAGTATTTAATTGTTAGAATTAGATTTAAATTGTATGGGCTATTTCCACATAATTTCTTGATGTCGTCAGTTAATTAGTCACACTAATATACTTATTATCATTCTACTCGTATAAAAATATTAAATTAATTAATTATTGTGATGAAATAAGATTAAAGTTTAATTTTATTTTATTTATTTAATTTTCCTTTTACACGTACCAGTACTTTTTACCGGTCTAAGTCGATGGATAAAGAAAATAAAATAAAATCAGACTGACCGGGATAACTGACTAAGTATATGTCTATGTTGTATTAATAAAGATGAAATGTCTTTATGCACTTGTGTTGTCGCTAACTCCATTGATTTCTATTCAATTTGAAAAAATCAGAAATTTCATTTCACTGCCATCTACTGCGATATCGTGACACATTTACTATTCAAAAGTTAGCGAACTGAACAACCCCAATTGTATTCTACCCTTGTGCGCCGAATTATTGATCTGCTCTAATTTATGTCAAAGCATAAACAGTACATATATGAAACAGAACAAAGACGATCAACATGTCCAGAGAAAACTTATATAGTCTTACTAAAAAGAAAATAGATTATATAATGTGTAGAATAATTTAGTAAATACAAATTTAAAGTAAGTTGATTTTGATTAGATTATTAATAACTATAATAAACTGTATTTATTTAATTTTAGGTAATAATGGAAAAGACAAGGCGATTTGCAGAAAAGAATTTTACAATTGATGATGAAGATAAATCTTCAGATTCTTCTGTAGAAACGTTAACTAATGATTTTGTTGAAGATATAAGACTGGAAAGAGAAGACTCCTCGTCTTCGGGGGAAAATTTTGTCATATCTCATATGAAAAAAAAGGTGCTGTACTTAACTGAAAATCAAGAGAATGAAAGTCCGCGTAGGTCAATAAGCAAAGTCACTAGACATCCAACTTTAAGACCGTACTACGATAACTCTCACGATAAATATCCTGATGCTTTAAGATTGTTAAGATCTAAAGTAAATGAAGATGAAGAAGGACATTATAATTATAATCCTGATAATATTGAAAACCATGCTATTCTTAAAACGATTATGGTTGGAAATGATTTTCAAGCTCAAGTTCCAGAAGGTCTGTGTCACTATGATGATGCGTTACCATATGAAAATGACGATAAGTTAATTTGGGATCCCTCTAATATTGAGAATTCTATAGTTGAAGACTATTTAAAAAAAGCCAATGTTCTTAATAAACCAGCATTGCCACTTGGTAACCACCTTAGAGATAATGAACAATTTTTGTATTTACTCCAACAATGCGGACACAATGTTGAAGAAGCTTTGAGAAGATTAAAGATGAACGTTGGTTTTGCTAATGAAAATATGTCGCCTTGGTCGGAAGAAGAGTGTCGAAATTTCGAAGCAGGTGTAAGAATATTTGGAAAAAATTTTTACCTCACCCAACAAAACAAAGTTCGCACAAGATCTGTGGGAGAATTAGTTCAGTTTTATTATTTGTGGAAGAAATCAGAGCGACACGATATTTTTGCCAATAAAGTCAGATTGGAGAAGAAAAAATATGCTCTACATCCTGGTGTTACGGATTTCATGGATAGATTTTTAGAAGATCAAGATATGCGAGATAGTAGTTCGTCGCCGAACACACAAATTGATGATAAAAAAAGTCAAGATAATCAAAATGCTAGTTCAAAAAGTGAATTGTAGATGTCATTTATTTATTTTTAAGAACATATACCAAATTACTTTCCAATCTTTTAATAAATAATAAAAGTATAAAACATAAATTTGAAGGTGTGTATATTACAGTAACTATCTATATTCCTTAAAATGGCCTATTTCAAATATTTACAGCAGTTTATTTCAATGTAGTACGAGTTCAGTGAGTATATTTATGAAACAGATTTTTAAAATATGAAACGAAATGAATTTTGTTACTTCTTATAGAATGTTTAACTGTCGATATAAAATATTTATATTTATGTAATGTAACCCAGTTACCAAAAATCGCCCATTTTATTATTTATTTAACATTTTATCCATTCTTTAGTATTATGATGTCTAGGGAGGAGACTACACGTTGTGTTTTTACAGAATAGTTTTCAAATTGTACTACTCGTAGTGATGTTTGAAAGGTGACAAGGTAAAATAAAACTAGTAATACATATCTAACATCAAAAGTAAATTAGATAGATTGCAAGGATCAACTCAAAAAAAAGACATAGCTCAATGTTTCACGTAAACTATAGATTACGAATATATTTATTTATAGATTAAATAATACGATGTTAATTAATAAAACGGAGGATCGCCTTTAAATCTCAACCATTTTCATACAAAACTGAAAAAGAGTTAATATGACTGGTAGAACGGTAACAGGGAAGTATACACTTGACACCCTGCCTAAAGTTGAGGTCCCACTTTATTCTAGAGGTGAAATCTGATAGGTTAATGAAAACTTATACCCTATGTCATCCCTAGCCACGGCAATATTCAAATTCAAAAGCAAAAAAATGAAAAATATTAATAGCATTCAACTTGACCCTTGTCCATAAAATTCAAGACTATCCTCTTAATTAATGTAAAATAAATGAAGCTTCAACAATCTCGTCATTGTTTCTATGTCCCTATCTTTGCGTAAATCGAATAAATTGCAAATGATAAATTTAATGAAAAGCAAAACATTAAACACACAGCAACAAAAGTAAAAAAAGCATGTATACCAATAAATATATTTTTCTGGTTAAATTTAAGTGAATTTGATAGAAATAATATGATATAAATACCCAAAAAATAATACTTGCATATTTAAATTTGTGACACAACATTCTCCTCCAGAAACGCAATCTGCTCTTGTTTTCGAGACTTTGTTTACGTTAACTAACCCAACGAGGCGTGAGAATTTTAAAACAAGAGATAACTATGTTGAACATGGAACCTTTCATTATTTTTCACTTTAATACATAATAATATAAAACATTAAAGTTATACCTAGTAGCATGCACACTTTAATAAATGGTTTCCGGTTTGTACAATTTACATATTACTAGTACCTTTAAAAAGAACACATTCTTTGCGTATGGACTTCATTTATTATAATATAACAACATTTTTAAGAAATAAACGTTTATAATCCATAAAAAAGTAATCTAAAAAAAATAAACAATAATAAAATAAATTGCAAACTATTAAATTAAATGTTCAAATGGTATGTAACCTTTAGCCTCCTGAGAACATCATTGGATTTTTTTGTAGGAATACCTTAGGTATAAAGTTTACGTTAATAGGCATAACACCATTGAAAATTAAAAGACAGAATTAGGATGGAAATGAATCTAATTAACGCCAAGTTTTAAAATCGACTTGCATAATGTCAGGAGGTTAATGGCATGAAATTTGAATATTTAATTTATTATTTGGTCATTTTTTTAATTAAAGTTAAATTATCTTATATTACATTTTTATGATTTATAAACGTTTGTTTCTTAAAAATATTGTAATCTAACATCATAATATCAGACGTAAATACGCAAAAAAAAAGCGTTCTTTTAATGATACTGATATTATCATTTAAAAAAATGACGTCGACGTCATAACTCGAACAGTGATGACGTCATAAATAATATGCGTACACCAAAAAATGCGCATTTCACTAAAAAAAAACGACATCTCCAAACTATTTCCTCATTAACTAAATAAACCTTTAAACCAATTTGTTCCAACCTTTACATGCTCACTGTATATACATATTAAAAGTCAGTTGTTGCCATTATTACAATGTAACTAAACTTTTATTACATAGATGGCGCCATTACATTTTGACATTTTCTATCAATTGCATAAAGATTACTTCTTTTTAATTAATATATATATATACAATGGTTAATGATGTGATCGTTAGAGCGACAAACCTGTCATTTGACATGACTCCTCGGAAACCGTCTATTATAGAAGAGTACCAACAGAATATTCCTAAATATTTTAGAAATTCTAGTAATGTACGAGTGGTTTTAAAAATTATGTAGAAATTTCCATTGAAAAACTAAAATGTTTGTGTTGTGGAGTACGAATTTATTCTCACCATAAGGGAATCAAATGTGAAAATAATCACTGGTGTAAGTCCAGTAAGACTAATAAAATTTTTATCAAAAAGTTATGGCGGAGGAAGTTCAGATAGAGCTATTTTTATTCAAAATATTTTATTAAGTAAATTGCCACCTAAACAAACAAGACTGTATAACGGTTGACAAAGACTATCTTTTTGATGAGATATGTCAGGATCATTTTATAATAGTAGATTCTGTAACAAATTAAAATTTGTTATTAAGACGCCGCCATTTATATCTGACATTTACAGTTTTGACATCCATGGCTATTGATATTGTTTAGAACAATTACGGAATATCTTTACATCACTTGTTATGGAAAATACATGCAAAACACATAAGAAGCAAATGTTTCGGAATAAATATTCTCTCTCAAGAGTGAGAATGTTTACATTATATTACTAAAAATGATTTTGGAATGAAAATTAATAATATCTTTAAAAAAGCAGCTTACTGTAAGCGAAACAAGAGAGAATGTTTTAATTGACAAAGCTAGAGTGCAAGTTGAATGTGTTAATCAAATAATTAGAATATTTAATATTTTGAATACTCCTTTTCCTAATACGTTAATACCATCAATTGATGATATAATGGTAGTAATATGTGGGATGATTAATCTTCAAAATCCAGTGCCGGCTTAAAATAGATTTTTGTGGAGTTTTTAAATTAATATAGCTGATTGCTATTTGAATAGTTTCGATCAAAATATTTAACTGAAATGTTTGATCAATTCAGTTCTGCTGAAAATAGATTTTAAATATATTTTTAACCCTTTTACCAACCAAATATATTTTCAAAAAAAGAAGAATATTGCTTAATACTGATTAATTCTCAGGTTTATGACAAATGTATTCACATTTTTAAAAAAGATCTGCCAAACTTCTTTCTGTCTTGGAAAATGGTATTGTCACATACCGAAACCTGGTTAGACTTGAATATATATTAAAACGCTTAGGAAGACTGTGGAAATTCAAGATAAGTATTTTTATCTTTCCATATTTATATATTATTTTGTTAAGCTTATACTAAAGAACTGGCAATGGAAACTGTTGAATATTATTGATATTATTAATTCATCTTTTGCAGGTTCCAGTTGTTATTTGATGTATACCAAGGCATGCCCACTCAGATACAACTGTTATTGCCGTAAATATGATTCATGGACCCTCCGATAGTTGGCACTGCGGAGGTTCCGACAGATTGCTCTTAAATTATACTAACATATTTTCTATCGCCATATAGATGGCACTATAGATTTTTCGAAATTTTCTGGAAACCACTTTAAACTATTTGAAAATTTATATATTTGCTTATGTGGGTGTGTCCATAACTTTTGTGATTGCGCAAATTTTATAAAAATGAAGTTCTGCCGGGTAGTGAATTGCAATGAAAATAACAAAACTCAAATTCTGCACAAATTTCCTAAAGGTAAAAATAATATTCATTATTTATTATTACAGAATCATGCAAATAATGTTAGTGTAGCTAACAGAAATTATTTTTTTTTAAACAATGTGACTGGCAAAATTAGGGTCAAAAAATGGGCCTAATTTATATTTTGTATAATAATAATAATATCCCTTACTTAGCGTTATCTAATTTGCAAAACAAAAAAAAACAAATTATACTTAGGTCGTGTTATTAATTGAATCTCAGGCCTCTGACTGTTGTTAGAAATTGTTTTGCTTTTATTGGATCATTAACTTTATAACTCTATTTTATTTGAATGGCTATGATTCTTTTTGCTATTCCAGGGACTGAAGGTGGATCAAAAAGTGAAGCAATAAATGAGATTCGTCCCCTTGAACCACCCAGAACTCCTAAAAAACGTAAATGAGAAATTTGCATAATGTAATTTTGATTTATGATAAATAATGAGAGTAAATAATAATTATATTAATGTAATAAATTGTGTCCACAAGCTTCCGATTGGCTGATATCGGCTTTTCAAGGTCCACACACCTCACGTCAAAGAATGAAAAATGTATGAAGAAATTGTAAACATTCGAAAAATGTATAAAAACGTTTCAAAAAAATGTATTTATTAATTTACTTATTTATTTACTTATTTATATACACTGTTCAACAGGTACAACCCAATTACAGAAAAGGAACTTACAATATAATTATACAATATATAATTAATATAAATAAAGTTTCTATCTTAATTTTAATTATTATTTCTACCCTTACTTTGTGGAATATATCCGTAATAATTAAAAAGATATAACATACTTAAAATTCCAGGATATTCTAAATAAAAATCAATGTTAAATATAAAATGGAGGGTTCATTTTATTTTTACAATGTTAATAGATAGGAAACTGTAATACGAGTACTTCATTTAGGATTCGCTGTACTAGGTGGCAGCACAATGCATTCAAGAAATATATAATTAAACCATTTAAAAAATGTAAAGATAATATGAAGACTGTGAATCGATGTGGCACATGATTGTGTTTTATTTACTTTCTTCTTTTCATCTCCTATTTCAAAAATTAAAAGTAGGAAAATTATGAGTTAAATATTAAAAATAAAAATGAAACCTTGTATATGAGGCACTAAAATTAAAAATACATTAAGTAAATAGTAGGTAGGTAATCATGAACAAGTAAGGATATTGCTTGATTTGTCAGAAATTATAAAAGGTTGTGATTGAATTTGTCTGGCTAAATTTCATTATGTCAAAAAACTCTATGTACTGAAAAGAGTTGCAGTATTTTCAAAACAAGAGCCCAAAAAAGTGGGCTACTAATATTTAAATGTCAAAACTAGATAATAAATATGAATATTTTTAAAATATGGAACAGATGTGAATAAAAAGAAACAATGTTATTGTAAATTAGGTAAGCAAAGCTGCGATATCAAAATGCCTTCTAATTTTAGCAGGCCCAATATATGAACAGATGAAGGGTAGAACCGTCTCCCTTTTGATAATTATATACGGTGACATTTTCCTGCTTATTCTGTATTTAATGACATGACATATTGTTGCTAAATTATAATAAAATATATAAGATTACTTATATTAATTTTTTGTTTCTTTAATTTTTAACGTACCTATTCTACATAAAATATATTACCCATAAAACTATTTCAATATTTGACGTTTTTAAATTTCATAAAACCATTAGTTAATCTGATAATCTGCTTTTATTCCACATTAATTTTTTTATAATTTTATATCCAAATGTTTGACTTCTTTTCACGGTTCTAATTTCATCGTAATCTAGTATTAAGAATTTATACAATGATGAAATAATTTGTTTCTAATAATTCGATGATTACTAAATGGTGTATAAAAACTTTATTGTATCAGTTACTGTTTTTCGTTTTTAAAAAGAATTTGTTTTTAGTCATTACCGAAAAGGTTGATTACAGCGTTCTAGTAAAACAGGTAAACCTTTGATATGGATTCAAGCTTCATATTTTAAAATTATTTCGTAATATACTAGCAATGTTATTTTCAAACTGGCGGTTTATTATAAGGTCACACAACATCAATGTTATGTTTTTTTTAATCGTATACCTCGTATATTTTTTACAATTTTATAAACCTGTTGCCGAGCTAATTTCAACGATGTATCACACTTCATATATATTATGTTTAGTAAAGGATCTACAGCAACCTAAAAATCTCATTTTTTTTTAATTTAGATGTCTGTAGCATCCAAACCGTTAAAAATCAATAAAAACGGTTTATATGTCCCTATCCTAACTTTTTAAGTTCAATACTATGGCATAAAAAATATTTGATACAGAGTGATTTAAAATCAGATGGGATTTCAAATTTTGTCGTCTTCAGTAAATTTGTGATGCGGTACAGTATGCATACATTTTGTAATTTGTATGTCGAATGAGATCTTCATTAAATCGATCTAATTATTTGTGTTATTTTAGACAAAAAAGCCGTTCTCCTTATAGCACTTGTTTCGTTCATCCTTCCTTTTTCAGTGATTCTAGGAGAAAAGTTTTTAATAACTTGTAATGTGTCTGTAGATAAATATTTCCTTTTCCTTTTAAAATATTATGTTTATGAATGCATACCATATCACACTTAATCCTTCCCAAACTCACTACAGGTCCTTTCATATTATACACAATGTTGATATTTGGTTCATTAATATCAAGTAATTCGCCATCACAACAAAAATTTCTCAAATCAACTTCTTCGCCACTAAATAATTCTTACACATATTATTTATAATTAGTTTTCTAGTTTTTGTTTTTTTATGTAACAGAGATGGCAAATCAACTTCTTGTTAATAAAGGCATATATATTTAGTCCGATCTCTAAAAACACTGAGCTTCAAGTGGTTACAGACGAAGCTGGTGGAAAACATTATAATTCTTGAATAGCATTGCTACTAGTAACAGAGTAACCCTATTCTGAATACCCGCGCATACTTTAAGATGTTCATATCTAAACCCTTAGATAGCATAATATCGGATATCCTGGAATGAAGAGATCTAAGCAATCTAATTCGACAGCTTACAGGACACTGTTTCTGTGATACCATCTATCTTCGAGGACCTCTATTAGAAATTTACCAAATTTCATTTTTACCGTTTTTCCATTGCTTCTTTCTTCTTTTGCTCTTTTTTTTATTTGTTTCTTTATTTCTTTTTTCTCTTGTCCTTAAATCGTGAATAACAAAAATGCGTTTATCTTAAATATTCGCGTCTATCTTAAATATTCTTTAGCTTATATTTGTTCCGCATATTACGTATTTTATCATTTTATCATTCCAATAAGCAAATTTTTGCCCTAACCTATGGGCTGCTTTTCTTATTTTAATTTCTAAGTGCTCTTCTATGAAATGTTATACCCGTTATAATTTGGTTTTCTCATTAATATCAATTGGGAGCCGAATTATTAATGTATTGATTAGTTTCCTTTCCTTTTTCATCTATTCCATTTGTTTTCTGAAAGCATTTAATGTCTTTTTTGATCACTTCTTTTTCCTTTTGCATTTATGGATATTCCTTTCTTGGATCTTTATTTCTTTTTTTTAGTATCTTAATTTTCGAATCATAAATCTCTTTGTTCTTTTCTGATATCTTTTACATCTCCTTCCATGTCATTCATTTGGGTTTTCATATCTTGCATTAGACCTATTTTTATATTTATTTGGTGTTCTTGCTCTTTTTTTCGAACTCATATAAGGTAAAAATTACCACCCTAACGGGAGATTTCCCTGTTATTATTTGGATTGGAATATATTCAAAACAAAAATTTTTGATCACCTTGTAGGTATACGAGATAAGAGATAAACTCGCCTGACCAAAACTAAACTGTTTGAATCATTGAACGTTACACCATTAGCAAATTGTATTCGAAAATATCAGAGTTGAGTCTGATTGAATTGATGAGAAATATACATAGTGCAAATCATAGAACGTCGGCATATTGGATATAAGGTGTCTGACATTGATGTATTACCCTCAGGGCGCTGTTTCAAGTGAGTCATCCATTCCTGAATGCCTCCTCTTTCCGTTTGATGTAACTCAATGCATACACATGCCGTCATCGGCATCGTATCCCGATATTCAGGCGTCGTGGCGCGTCAGCTGATATTCCATGACGGTTAAGATCACTGGAAAGATATTTGCAAAGTTTTTATACTGGGATCCCGGCGGAATATAAATATAGTAGTTACCGTTTTCTTAGATCTAAAAGAATTTCCGACAAAACACATAAAGGGATAAGAATGCTAAGTTCTAGACTTAGCCCAAAATTAATGTTAGACATTTTTGTAAACAATACATTTACATAATTTATAGTTTTATTTTTCAAATGAAATATGTAATAGTTTATGGCTGTTTGAACAATTTATTTTTTCGGCTATAGAAATTTTATTAACTAAAGGAGGTATGATGGCGGAGGAAACAAAACTTTAATTGCATTTTAATAACAAATTAAATTCAATCAAAATTTTATATGAAATAATAGATGTCAAAAATAGAATTTTTTCTTTGTGTTTAGTTTTTTAAGTTAGAGAGCGACCGACATGCTGAAATTCACAAAAAATCTGTAGCTCTACCAATATTTATTATGTATTAATTTACCCGTTATTTAAAAGAATGTACCTTTATTTTGACCCATTTTTTTAGTGACCTGGAATAAAAAATACTTTCGACCTCCTAATAGTATATTATGTTACTAGAAGTAGAAGGCTAACATTATTTGTTGAGCCCAATATATTGCAAACTGTTTGAAACATATAATGAGCCTTCTACTCCAACTGACATATATTATTTTTTTCTTCAAGCGTTAAAATAAATTTAAAAATAAGTACAAAAAAAAGTCCTTCAACTGTTTTCTATCTAGCCAAATAAAAATAATTAATATATAAATTTCAGATGAGAAATGACAAGTAATGTTTTATGTTCTATGAAATCTTTGATTTGAAGAGTTGCATTAACGATTTGAGAATAAAATGAAAATGTACTGGTTTGTAAAGTGAAAAAATACTCAATACTAAAATATCAAAAAGACTGTTCCAATAAATCAAAGCTACATAGATTTCTTTTGTTAAATTCGTTGCTACGGTTAATTTTTTGTACTAGTACTAAAATGAATACTTTTTTGTACTGGTACAATAATAGGCCATTGCTACAAAACGTGTAACATGATATAATGTAATACGCTTGAAGATAAAATATTGTATTATTAAAAAATTAAAATTTGTTATTTTTAATGATTGATAGTTTCAACCAAAATAGATGATAAAAGTTATTATTATTTTCTCATAAGTTCAAAAAGAAAATTTTATATTAATATATTTAATGATCTGTATTTATATAAATATAGATATGCTTTACTTCAGTTTTGTAATCGCCAAGCCTAAGAGGAACATAAGAATACTAAAAATGGTAAGGCCAGTTATTGATATGAGTCGAGAAGAGATCTTAATGACCAGTACTCAATATTTGATGTAAAAAAAATAAGCATCTAAACTATCGTTTTGAAACATTATACAGGTATTTTTTTGTTTTTGAATATTAAGTACTAAGGAAATAATATTTGTCATATTCTTTCGAAAAAGGAAATAAAACAACATAAAGCTAAAGTTGTATATTTTGAATTAAAATGCTAGAGTACCAATGCGTTACTAGAACTGTACAGTCATATCATGATACATAAACCAAATATTTACATACATAATAACAATCTAGTCTACATTAATTTTCAAAAAATTATACAATAAACTGTATTTGCGTTGTGCAAGTATAGCTACTATAATAATTTGTACAACTTCAGAAAAAATATGGAAATGATTGCATTGGCCATTCTTCACAATTTTTAACTGAGAAGAAATGTTTTTGACCAAGTGTGGAATAAGTAAAATAATGCCATTTGTAGAAAAATGTTTGTTAAAAAAATGTAGTAATATTTTTAATGATTTTATGTATTATCTATTAAAAGAACTTTTAAAAACAGAAGAAGAAATTTTAAAAAATGACATTTTTCAACATCTGTTTTTAAATTCATGATATTTTTTTAAATATATTTCATTTCGAAATAAGAAAGAGTATTACATTATTTTAATCGAGGTAAACTTTAGACACTTGGATAAAACTTAACCATTCCAATCAAAGTAGACGCAAAATTACTGTGATCACAGGAACACAGATGTTCTTCAGAAGAATATTTCTTCGGGCAACACGTATTGTTGTTAAGGATAATGTCAGTTACCGTTCTAGACAAGTAAGGCGAAAAGAAGAAAATATGTAATTGCAATCTGAGAAGCAAATTTTAATGAAAATATATTGAAAAATAAAAAATAAAAAATACGTAGATGCCACCGTATGGTTGCGAACTCAGTAGGTACTATTGTATCTATTGTTCATATTGTTAGTCTTTAGCAAAACAAATGGCTTAGGAACTCTCTCTTAATTCGAAAGGCAGCATAATTAAATATATTTTAAAATTTCTCACAGTATGTACCTATAACTCCACACTTAACCTTTTAAAATTTTTGAGATTGTCTCTACAATTAATTTTCGTATTGCATTTTTTGCGATCCTATGAAAATATACCAATTTGATGTTGTGTCAGAAGAACTTTGAACTTATATTTTTCGATATTTTGTATAACCTAATGATTATTTCCTTATAAACAAATAAGAAATTTCGTTAAGTTATTATATGCAATAAGTCTTGTAAAAGCACTTGAATTAAAAAGGAGTATCACTTCTAGGAAATACGTTAAAAAAATAGAATCGTTATGAACAATGAAGCAAAGAAAATGAATACTCAAATAGGTTAATTTACTTAGTGAAGAATTAAGAAATATTTAAATAAAATAAGTCACGAAATAATAATTTTTATTGCATGCAAGCAGTGTCCAATTTTTGATATCCACAGCTTGATTTTAGATGTGTTTCTGTTTAGGATTGGTACGTTAAGATACGTTTAAGTAATTTTCATTTGCAGTTTTTCAAACTATTCTCTAATAGAAAATTGGATTGTAACAATTATAACCAATATTAGCTTAAAATCAACAATTGCTAAAATTTTTAAATATAAAAATTAAAAGTTACCACAGGAAGCTAATTTTAGATTAATTTTTCTTAGATTGATTAAGAAAATACCAATAACAATTTTTAACCAAAAAGTTTGATGATGTTATCCGGCTTTTATATATCTATTATCTCTCATTCAAACTGGTATATTCAAAGGAAATTAAAGGATATATACCACCAACTTATATATAAAATGTTAACAAACAACGAAAACTCAAAATAAACCAAGTCAACAATAATGAAAAAAGATTAACAGCTAATTATACATTTTTTAATTGCACTGAATCAGATTTGATAATATTCTGGAGTATAATCGTTCGCTAAGTTACTTAAAAAATTAAAATCTGAAGAACTGTTACTACTTTCACCGGGAATTGGAACTTGACTTTGCGTCTCCCCTGAATAAAACTGATGGAAATTGTTGTAATTTTCATTGTTTTCTGTTGGAACACTTGCCGGTGGCGTCATTATCCCAGCCGTGCTGTTGTTTGTTCCTGGGAAAACTTCTGCAGTCATGTTATAACCAGGATCTGTTCCTGCAAATAAAAATTACGTTAGTCAGGTTAACAAAAAAACCTTAAAATATTTTCAATTTTATTATCGCATTAAATCGTTACAAAACTTTTAAAATCAGGTTATCACAAATCTTTTTACATTATCTTAAAATTTAAATAAATATAAAAGAATTTTAGTAACATTGTTACAAACATTTTTAAATACTATCTTTAAAATAGGAGGTTAATAACATAAAAATAGGCAACTAGCTTCATACACCATTCATAAGGCAATAAATAAATGTGAATTTAATTGGCACCTAATTTAAATGCAACAAATTCCACCTACCCTAAACTAATTCTTATAAAAAATTGTTTTGTATTAATCTATTGTTAAATAATTATTCAATTTTTATCTTAGTAAGGTATTAACTTAGTGACAATATATAGATTACACTAACAAAATACAGAAAAGTAAACAGTTGACTAGATAAATGAAATTATTAAATGTTATTTTGTTTTATTACAGTGTGTACATAAAGTATGGAACAAATTCATTTTAAGCTAACCGAACAATTTTGAGGAAAAATCCTGAGACAAATCGGTTTTTGATTTTAATTTAATGTATTTTTCCATATCAATGAAATATACAGGGTGAACCATTTGTAAGTAACGATGTCATCGACAATTTTTTTAAATGGCACGCCCTATATATTTTATTTCTTTTAGATTGCAAATTTCCAGACGATTCCAAAAATATATTGTGTTCGGTAAATCATAGATACAATAATTTTAAAATCTGTATTTTTGAAGACATTTAATTAAATTAAAATAACAAAATAATACAATAGTAACAATAAATTGCCATACAATATATTACAGTAAGTGTTCGAATTGTCTTCCTTCTTGTGCTTGACATTGTTCTCAGCGATCAATAAATTCCTGCTGAACTTTATTAATGGTTTCCTGCGTAATGTTTTTTAATTATTGCCTTATTCTATCTTTTAAATAATTTATGTCGTCGGGTTTACTTTTATACACAAAATTTCTTGCATGACCCCACAAAAAAAATCTGATGGCTTGAGATCCGGTGACCTTGGTGGCCACTCAATGGCCTATCCACTTATTGGATGGCGGTGCCCCATCTTGTCGATACCTTAGACTTTCATCGATATTTCCGGGAATGTTTGCACTAGGGAATAAAATCATTAAAGTTGGAATCACTTCACTTCACCGTTTAATGTAAATGTGCATTCATCAGAGAAAATAAAGTTTTTTACGAAAAGTTGATCATTCCCACAGTTATTCATCAAAGTTTCTCTAAATTCCATTCTACGATCTGGGTCGTTATCTGATAGTTCTTGTACAAGGTGCACCTTAGAGGGATGCCACTTTTCATCTTTTAATACTTTATGAATAGAAGTAAAAAGAACTTGCCAAACACTGTTGTGTGGATTTTCTTCCATAGCCAATAAAACGTTTAATTTAATATCCTCGGCAAGTGCTGGACGGCCTAATTTAGGTAGATCTTCTACAGTACCAAACTCCTTAATTTTTTTTTCAATTTTGCTCACTGTTGTCTGACTTGTAGCTTGTTCTGGATATTTATTATTAAACAAAGCACGTACCTCTTGTTGAGTTCGCATCTTATCGCCACAACCAATTAACATAAGAACTTCAATCCTTTGTTTTATAGATAAACGCATTTTTAAAGTGTCAACAAGCAAATTTAGAATCACTAAACTGGTACTATACTTCACAAGTGTCACTGTCATTAGTAAGAATTAAAGTTATTATCACAACTTTTTACGTCTGACAAGTTTTTACAATAATAATAATAAGGTATGTCGGTATTAATTTTTAAATTATCGTATCTTCAAAGCTATTAATTACCAAACACAAGTATGATATATTTTTGAATGGTCTTGAAGAAATTTGCAATCTAAAAAAATAAAATATACAGGGTGTGCGTCAACGTTGAAGATCGCGGCCACACGTTTGAGTTCTATTCAGTCGATGTTTAGCAACGAAGGGGTGAGGATCGTATTAGCGAAAATGAGTCAAGACAAGAGCAATGGTCAGCAATGTGTGGGCGCTTCAAGAAAAACAAACCTACGTTGGAACCAACGTTAACGCCAATGTTAGTTACATGTGCGTGTAGGGTGCGTTGCAATTTATTCCAGAAAATCGTCTTGTTGAATCGAAGCCGCGAGTTGGTCGGAAAAGAAAGAGTGCGTTTAAAAGACCTATGCAAATTTATTGATGTTTAAATCTCGTTTTATAGTTATTCGGGAAACAATCAGTTTGATTTTATGTCATAGAAAACTACTTATGTAATTTATTATTTTTACTCAAGGTTTCATTTTTGGTTACATAGCGCAGTTCCATATACATGATTTTTTGGAAGAAATTAGGATATTTTTTTATGTACGAGTTTAATATTTTGCTCTCTTAAGCAAGATACAATACATTTTATAAAATGAAATTTCAACTGTATTTAAATGCTATACAAAAATTCGTACACCAAATCATAAAATGCTAACTTCTGATTAACAGCGATGGAATAGGAAAAAAATCAAGAGTAGCTTTTTTTAGAGAAATAAATAATAAAGCCATTTTTATGAATCGATTTAAAAACAAGGGAAGTACCATTTTTTTTCTGAAAGAACGAAAAGAATTTATTATATTTGTGTACACCAAATTTGGTTAAAAAATGTTATTTAATTTAAAAGTAATTGAGTAAAAATCTAAGACCTTGTTTTTGAAGAATTTTTATCACTCTGTATTTTATTTAACCGAGCTTAAATCAAAAAATGGTATATAGAAAGTCGCCATAATTTCTCATAAAGAACAAGCATGTGCTCTGTGGGGCGCGAATTTGGAAACACCTTGTGAAATCATTGGTAATTGGAAAAACGCTATAAAACATGTAAAAAAAGATGAAAACAAATATATGTTTAACACTATAATTGAAATATATATAATATTCAGACGATACTGATACAGTTATATTTAAGAACATGACTGTGACAGTGATTTAGAAATCTTGACATTCATTTACAATTCCGCAATATAAATTGAGTGATAATCATTATTCTTTTTAATTACTAACAGTTAAATATATTAGTTTGAATATATTTTTTTAACTGTATGTGTGTAAAATTAATCCTCTTGAAGTTTATAGTTGCATAATGATGGAACCTTATTGATTTTTTTTATAATATAAATATAATATTATTATGTAGGATAATTATAACGATGGTGAGATGGTGTTAATTAATAAAAGTACAGTTGTAAAGTTGCCTGCCACCTTATGATTGCAAATTGATACAAGTGCAAATTAAAGATGAGGTGTCAAGAGAAACACTACTTTTAAAAAACTTATATTAAAGAATTATTTCATATAACAATTGAAAATGTTACATCTTACATATTGAAAAATTCTTTACGACATGCACGAAAAGAAGAAGAGGAAATGTGGGAAAATGCTAGTCTTGTGGAAATTGGTGTGGAACCTATCATAATTAATTCAAGCGATTCTAATGTATTAGACCGATTTTTCTATTTAAATAATAAAATGCATAAGCTTTTTTATGTTTTTTTTGCTTTGTTTTTTATTAACCTTTCTAAATTACACCATTGCTTGATGGAAATGTTGATCTATCTATTTGTACGACGGGAAATACAGAGCGTAACCTTCATTTGATTATTCATATGATTACACCGTCTATTCGGCAATCATAATATACATAGTTTCATATTATTCTACACAAATAACAGACGAATTATTAATGTTATTAACTAAACTTAGATACGCATTTTTGATTATTCCTAAGTCTGGTTCTAAGATATTTGCAGTCGTAGATGCTAAAATTATTAAATCGTTTCAGCATCCATTACAGTTCCCGAAATCATGATTCCGTTTTTTTACCATTTTAACAAATGACTACTTATTTTTACACGAATCCATTGGTCTCTAAATTACATTTTATACATAGTATTTCATTCTTCGGAGATATATAAATAAAATCGTCTTATTGATACTCTTCTAAATTACTATAATAAATAGTAGTAAGACATATCCATAATTTTGTATTAAATAAACAATAACCGAAATAACAGCTTCAATATAAAACACTAGTAATATATTTTTACCTCAATAAAGGAAGAACATTTATGTCAACAAAAAAATAAAAATTAATCAAATTTTACCTGTGCTCGCTCCTTGTGGTATCGGATTCGCGGTATAACTATTTTCGTAATAACCAACTTTTCCTGGATATTCCGAAGGAGGAACTTTATTTACAGGGATAATTCCTTCTGAAGAATAATAATTTCCTGCATGTTCATGGTTCAATTGAACAGAATTTTGCATATGGTTAACTTCGTTGCCGTCGTTGTTGTATCCATATCCGTAATGATTATAACCAGAATGTTCTCCATAACCTTGGTTGTAGCTATTTTGTCCCATCGTATACTTCTCTGCAGCTGCTTGGTTATTGTAATAATATTGCTGTTGGTTGGAATATCCAGTATAAGCCTGTCTTCTGTTATTGAATTTTACATGTCCCATATTACCAGAATGGTTTTGTGGTCGGTGGTAAGTATGAGCATCGTTCATAGTTGAATGCTCCGGATTGTACATGTCGGCTGAGTAGATTTGCGACATTTGGTAATGTTTTGATCTACTCTCCGTACGGTGGTACTCAGACTGGCTATTGTTCATATTATACTGGTTTGGAAAGTGATTAGACGCGACACCTCTTGAGGCAAATGGCGGAATGGCGTTTGGAATATTTTGGATGGTTACTGTTGCTGAAGCTATCGCTGTAGCTGTTGTTGGTGAGGAACGAGGAATTTGCTGGTATACCATACTGTTAGGCAAACCTGCAAAATGAATAATAAGTATTAATGAATTGTCATGTCTTCAAAATGCACTTGTCTTGGTAAGCCTCAAAATCTGAGGCTCTGATGATATTTTATCCATTACCTAGATAGATAATTTGGACCTACAGTAGTAATTTAAAACTGAAAAATCAGCTGTAATGATGTAGTATCCCTAATAAAAAGTTAGAAGGATATTTGTATATAGAACTGGCGTCTTTTTTGTGACTAGCATTATATAAGTAGAGTAACTTATCCAGTGATATATAATTTTATTAGCATACTATTTTTAGTAAAATCGAAATAAAAAATGAAATGGCTTTCATCCAAATAAAAAAAAAGGTTAAAATAAAAAATAGTTTAACAGTTGTTGATACCATTGTAAAATTTAACTATTCATATATTTCACTATTCCTAAATTATATATATATATGTATATAAACTGTAAAAATTCTGAAATGTTTGATATATTATAGCTAATACCGATATAAGAACTTTTTACCATGTATCAAAGTAATACCTAAAGTTTATTTTTTATTAAGTTTCAATGCGTCCAGAAGAAGAGCCTATAGGTAGGCGAAAATTTAATTACACATCATTCCAGTCTCGAACATAATTAACAAGTTGGTTAACTAAAACAAAAGTTTTATTTTTACAAGGGTAAAATTTTGTCACATTAAAATGTCACATCCCAAGTATCAGGGAATCATTAAAATTAAAAACTTTTTTAAATAACGGATTTTGAGAATTTGAAAAGTATACATAAAGGTTAATAACATTTTTTAATAGTTGTTACGGTTTTCGTCCTATTATTATTATTATTACAATTGAAAATGACATAATTACATCTATTAAATAGGTTGTAAAATAAAAAGGAAGAAAAGATTGTCATTAACCTTATAAATTTTCGAAACAATCTAAAGACTTTTATTAAATGTGAAACCTAAAATTAATGAATTAAAAAATGAGGTATTTACAAGTTAAATTGTCCGGATTATAAGATCCTCAGAAATTTTAACATAAGCTACTGTGATCTTATAGATTAACACAACCAGATATGTCACATTACAGAAAACACCACATTGACACTAAACACAAACCTACACTTAGTATTAAATGAGCAATTAAAATTGGAAAGTTCAATTATTTTAGATTTAGAATAAATGCATAAAATTACCCATTTTTTTAGAAAAACAAGAATGTTACTTAAAAAATTCTATAACAAATCGTGCTGTATATATATATATATATCTTGACAATGATTGGTTTAAATGTTTATGATGGAAAGTTAAGTATGCACTTAAGAAATTTTGTCAATCTTTTATCACTATTTGACAATGCGATTAGCGAAACATAAGTCACAGAAAAATTATTAAAAAGCTTTAGAATACTGTGGAAATTCAATATATGTATAATTTATTTTCCATATTTTTTATGGTAGATTTCACAAAGTACGGGTAGAAAGAGTTAATTTATGTAATAAGTAACTAATTTTTTACGGCTGGTACAAAATGCTCAATAAAATTCTTCGGAACTTAGATTTCAGCTTATTAATTTTTTGGGTGCAACTACAATCAAGTAAGTACTTAACTTAAAAACTGTATTTTTATACTGCCTGCATAAGTGTAAGTTTTAGCTGAACTATGCTATATAAAAACATTTAAAATGTTTGATAACTGTTAGTTTATTTTGACTTCATTCATTACCGAAAAAACAAAAAATTGTATTTGTATAACTAATTAATAGCAATAACCTAGTCACTATAAAACTCATCTCAATCTTTGAAATTTTCAATCCTAGTTAGTTTTATTGGATATACTTTATTCTTTATATAATTATATATATTATATTTATATAATTGCAGTTATCTAAAGCATAAAGTATATGCAACAAATCCAATTAGTATTGAGGGTTTCTGTAGAAATGCTAAGAAATTTCAAAATTTTACCAAGCACTTATTAATTTAGACCATAACCACTACTGATAGCTGATATGTATGATTGTTTTTATAAATCTTTTTAATAACGACAAAAGTAATTATATTCCATAAATAGGTTAACACGGTATAGTAAAATTGGATTTACACGAAAACTTATATGTTAAAAAACCAGTTGACCATTACAGAGAATTAAAATAAAATTGATTTTTTTAACTAACCTAACTATTAAAATCTTCACCATTGTAATAAAATACTTGCTAAAGTTTCTAGAAATAAACAAAATATAATATTTCTACAAAACACTATGGAATATAATACTTTACATATTGAACAGTTAAAATTTAATTTGTAGTAAAATTTGAAATTTATTTTATATTAAAGCAAAATATACTGTATACTCACTTAGAGGCCCACTAGGTATCACCGGCGTCCCCGACGAACTTTTGGGAGAGGATTTCGTAGGAACATTTTCATGGGAGTTTAATCCTACACCAATGTCTTTACTATGACTAGGACTTGGTGAAATTTTTCTTATTCCTACTTTTCTATCACATATGTTGGGCGAATTTCTTCTACCCTCGATTTTAACCACAACGTTATTCGTTACCGATGTTTTTCTGGATATTCTCGGAGATGTTTGAGGTCCACTACCTTCGTTAGACCTAGAATCTTCTTCGTTCATTAATTTATCGAAACTACCTGTAAATAAGTATATTTAAAACAATTATCTCAAAAAGTAGAAATGAATAAAGATATTATAAAGCAAAGTAAAAAAACAGGGAAAAGAAAATTGAGGTGGAGCAAAAAGGCAAAATTTGTTGAATATGTAAGTGTATAATAATACACCGTTACACATTTTTATTTCGCAATACGTAAACAAGGGATGTACACTACATAATTAGTCATATTTTAAAAGACTAATATGGAAACACCTAAATTTAACAATAGGCTTTAGTGCCTTTCAGTAAAGTTAAGTAGTCCTTTTTATAAGAATTCCGGTAATAAATCTTACCTGTGCTGCCGATACTACTTGCACCGTTGCTATTGTTATTGAAATTTGTATTATTGTTAGTAGCGCTGGGGGTGTTATTATTGTTGCCCCTATTGGAAGTAACATCAGAAATTTCTTCGTGAGAATTGCATAAACCCGCCGTTGGCATTTCGCAACCCTGGCAACTCTTCTTTGACATCTCCTCTTCGAGGAATTTGTCGGAGAGCTTAGTGCTTTTACCACCATCACTGGTTACTGAATCTTTATCGTCACCGTCTTCACCTTGTTTTCCTAACGTTTGTCTTTTGTGTTTCATTCTTCTATTTTGGAACCATACTTTCACCTTTATAAAATAAAATATGTTCTTAAATCAATAAGTCAGATTTAATCCTAAAATTAGTAATTCAAAATTTAAATCTTAAAAAAATTGTTGTTTAATAAGTAAGTAACTAATTTAAATTTTCCAAAGCGGCTTATCAGTAAATATACATTTAGCTTTAGCTAATACATGTGGGAGCCTGTAGCTCGGAAAAACTCTTAATATTCAAATGATATTACAAAAAATTTTCAGAAGAAAAGTTGCTAAGTCCTAAAGTGCGTAATTAAAAGTTGATTTGTAATACAAATAATTTAAAACAATCAGGTAAATACGGATCTGGAGGTTGTTTACTATATTATTATATACAGGGTGACGCATCAGTGTAGCAAAATTCGATTAGTCCACTATTATTGAGGTTTCGTAAAAAAATGCTTTTACAGAAAGTATTGGCAGTCTTGAAATTCACATTTTCAAATTAGTCCCAAATATACAGGGTGTTCAGGAATGCAGTGCCAGACCAAAAGTTATGTTTTTTAAATGGAATACCCCGTATGTTTTTACATATTTGTAAACCTCTTGCAGAGCTGATTTCAACGATGTATCACACTTCATGTCTATTATATTTAATAAAGATTCTACAGCCACTTCAAAATCACTTTTTTGAAATTAAATATAAATGTAAAAATATACGGGGTATTCAATTTAAAAAACCAAAACTTTGGTCTGGCACTACGTTCCTGAACACACTGTATATTTGGGACTAATTTTAAAATTGAATCTCAAGACTGCATACACTTTTTGTAATTACCTTTTTTCTTAACTTCAATATTAGCGAACTACTCGTGCTTTACCACACTAATGTTTCACCCTGTATATACGCAATGAGAGAAACATCTACTGAGAACGGCGAATGTGAATCCATTTTAGTCACGTGACAGCGTTTCCTTTCTCTAATATTTAGATGGGTGATATGTAAAAAGTAATATTCTGCCAACAAAATTTGTTTTGACACTTAACAGATTAAATGAAGTTATTTTTTCCCTTTACATTAAATTGCTAATTTATTAACAATACCATCATTAATTTTTAAAATTATGGGGTTATAAAATGGTTGGCAAATATTTACCGTCCAAATTTACCCATTAATAGTTTATGTTGTTTATAATATCTATTTTTGTGACTGAAGGCCTTACCGACGGAAACTTTTTGGTCAATTGCTCAGATATACAGTGCTTTCATTTTAAAAGCAGCCAGTCGAAATAACTTGATTGATTTTAGTTAAATTTAAGAAAAATAATAAACACGTCAAATTATATATCAAGGAAGAAGGATAAAAATATTATTCTCCAATCACAAGGAATTTGACTTTTTTAATAGGGGTGTGGGTGCCCTGAAAAGGCGAAACTTGTAAATAGGTGAATTATGCTTTTAGACTTCTCTCTTGATATACAATTTGACCTGTTTTTTATTTTTATTAAATTTAACTAAAATCAATAGTTATTTCGACTGGCTGATTGTAAAATGAAAGCACTGTATAAAAATTATTTTAATTAGTCGATTTCAAAAGCGACCTTATTTTTCCCATATAATATCTACGCAATTGTTTTATTATATAAGGTCAATAAAATTTAAATGAGCATACGTTAACCTAAACTGAAGCATCTCAAACCACCCATAATTAGTGCCTCCTCGTGATATGTAAATGGGGTGGGCCCGAGTTAAATCGGCACCTGAAATATTATACCCTAAATTGCCAAGTGCGTCTGATAGCCAAAAAAATTTCCGATTTTCATCCTACAGTCTAGAGTCTAGACAAACCAAATGTTCGTGAACATTACCATGTGTTGATAAAGATAATCAATCCATTTTCTCAAATGTGGTATTGGGGATTGGAAACAACGATTTTAAATTTGATTGTTCCCAATATTACCATAGCCACATATCTTAATTATACCTATAAATCTTTGTGATTTCAAAGGAATCCAATCCAATACAATATCATTTTTAAAACCACTTAATAGGAGCGTATATAAAAAAATAAATAAACCAACCAGAATCGGTAATTTTTCCCACACTTTTTTTAATCAAGAATTATAATTTTTAAGTGAAGATCGTTATAGTTATATATTTTAAATAGCACAGTATAATTGCAAAAAAAAAATGAACTCCTAGGACCTACCTCACGATATTTTATTTTCAACGCATTTAAAATGTATTTCAAGTTTTAAATTAATTAGTCGATTTCGAAAGATCTTAGAAAATACATGATACACCATAGTTGTTAATTTTTTAGTACGCCCTACTTTTTCAGTTACATCTAAAGTTTTGTTGTTCAATTCATATAACGGAATGAGGCAAGGTCTGAAATACGAACAACCAATAAAAAAAATATTGTTGTTTATTTAATTACCGACGATTCGCTGGATAGTTACCAGTTTCGTAAGGGGTATAAAATTAAATTACACTGTCTTAGACGGACAACAACACGACTTGTAAATATTTTAATGTTTCTGACAGGACACACATTATTGCCAATACTTTTTATATTTTTTTATTTACTTAAATGGTGAATATCGTCTAATACTTATTAATCTGCTAAGACTGACTTATTTGATGAAAATGGCAAATAACCGACATTAATTAATAATAACTCTTTGGCATTTTTACATATATTCCATAACTTTCTATCACCATAAACAGGATTTTACGGCACGACAATTTGGTCATAGTAGCCATTAAATAATTCAAATCTAAGCTAATTTAAAATTTACTTCTAATATTTACTCGGTACTCGCTTAAGTTATGTCAGATATGTAAAGGATTACCTATTTTCAGATGCCTTTTCACTAATTCTTTAGTGACCAGCAGCTAAATTGGCTTAAAAATTTAAATCTCACTCTAAATTACTATCACTATACGCAAAAATAAATTAGTTAATAATACCACCTCTGACTGATATACCTGAATACATAAATATTATTAGAAAAAATGTTGAGAAAAGTCAAGAATTTAGTCCTGATTTCCCATAAAACCATTTGGAAATTTGAGAGAAGATAATTCAAGCAGGATCCAATAAAAAGGTAAAATTTGCTTAGAGATAAAAAAAATAGTAACGGTATTTTTGAGATTTTTGAAGGTACTAGTTAGGACGATTTTTATTCGCCAAGATATCCATCAATGGTTAACATACATATATATTTTACTTTGTATTACATAGCGTGCTAGATAAGTTTTAAGATATGGCTACACCGATTTAAAAATTCATTTCGGCCAAAAAATGGAATTAAATCGGTAAATTTTTGTGCTATGATTTAATAATATTTTCGCTGTGCGTTGTCCCCAAAATCGGCAGTTGTGTAAAAAAATCGATGCTGAGCGTGACCTATTATTGATAGATCATCATGTGAAATTTTAATCGTTCAAAACATCGAATTGTTTGTTCATACGCTGTGCAGCCCTGATTCAGCTCCCAATTATTTATTTTTATTCTCGCAAATCAAAAATAAATTATGTGGTCAACATTTTTCGACACTCGAAGAATTGGTTGATGTGTTCATATTCCATCGTTTGGAGCTACCACTTCATTCGAAGTGGGAAAAGTGCTTAGAAAATTGGTTCTAACGAAGGCAAAAGAGCATTGACCTTTATGGAGAATATTTTGAAAAGTAATAAACTCATTTTCGATATCAAATATTTGTTATTATTTGTCGAGTTACTACATTTTTTATTTTCGGTTAGTATATTCTTCAACTGTCAATTAAAAACTTAATATTATAGTTATGATGCTTTTCTCATATTACAAATTACGAACAATCTTAGTTTTATAAGAACTTTTTCTTCTTTATTACTTCATAAAACGGATGTTTTATATTTAATAGAATTATATTCGGTAACAAGATTAGAATTAAAAAAAAATCGATACGAGTGGAACCAGAAGTATCGAATTTTATTGTTTTAACAGACTATATTTTCTCATGACCAGAACTTTATTCGAATTTTTAGTTATTATTTTATTTAAATTAAAATTTGTTATTACGGCGCCGCAATTTACATCTGACATTGTTAGTTTTGAACCAGTTAGTTGTAAAACTAAAGCCAATTTTTCTTGTTGTGTTTGTCAATAATTCTCAATTACAGTTAATGACTTACCTAACAACCTCAGGTAATATATCTAGTTGTTATTCGGCTTTTAAAAGAGATTAGAAATTGGCAAATCATTAATATCAATTAAAATTACCTGTCGTTCGGTTAGATCTAACGATGCAGCAATCTCAATCCTCCTTGGCCGGCAAAGATATTTGTTGAAATGGAATTCTTTTTCTAATTCTAGTAATTGTGTATTAGTGTAGGCTGTTCTGAGTCTCCTTGGAAGACCGTTTTCTGAAAAGAACGTTCAAATTAGCCTAAAATATTTTAAAAAATGTTGAATGTTTTAAAAAACGGCAGTGCTATGAGTAAAATATTTCGAATGGCGTTTAAAATTTTTATTTGTTTAATAAGTGAAAAAAAGATGTAAAACATATAACACAAAACTTTATTAGATAAGAAAAATCAAAATAATTATTGACTAAATAATAGAAACTTCAAATAAAATGAACTAAAGGTAGGTTAAACGAAATCAAAATTTAAACCACTTTTTTTTTCGTTGATCTTAGAAGCAACCATTTTGTTAAAGGAAAACGATGAAAATCAAAAATCTCCCAGGAATTTAAGGAAAAGGTAATCAGTCATCTTCTTGAAATTTCTTTTCTTTTATTTTCCTAATTATCCACACCGATTAATAGTTTTAGTAGAATATTCATTTTAAATTAACATAAATAACCCTACCTATTAAAATATCATTCTTTTAAAAAAAGAAAATTTTTGTTTATTGCGGCACTATTGACTTAATATTTTTTTAAAACATTTTTCTTTATAAAATTTGTGATTTACAATGTTATTTTATTTTGATAGTATTACATAACCTTCAAATTTTATAACTTATATCCAAATGTTTCTTAGACAAGTGTTTTTCACTAAGTGCCTTGAGTTTCCCCTGAAAATGGTTTTTATAAACCTGCACTTCAAAGGTACCTTGAACTCTAAAAACTGTCAAAATCGACTAAACAGGACTAATTACCTAAACGTTTCTTCCTTAGTTTTTGAATATCCATCATAATATATAATTTTAGAATATTTAAAAAATACATTAAATATGATATTATGTTTTTTCTCCTTTTTTTTTTTACTACTATATGTGTTTAAGAAAGGAAATTTTGCGATTACATTTTATGCCTGCCACTATCATCATATTTTTTATCAAAATCTAATATTATTTCATTAAATTCCTATTTTCTTTTATATGAAAACATCTTATAAACTTTTTAAAATTATGGATCAGATTTTCTTACATTGTATACATACCTAATTTAATATATGTAATTAATCGGTTTTATACTTTAATTCTCGACAAAGTCTTTTATATTATCTTAAACAAAATGATGAACTGATAATTATCAATTCCATCACATATAGATGCATGTCTGAAAATGATTATAAATGCGATAATTCCTTCTTTTATTTTTTTTTTCAAAATATTCTCATCTATTTCATATTGTTATAATATATATTTTTTTGACACGGCCACGTTTTAACGAATACAGAAACGTAAATATTAAAGGAGTCTTATACATTACTTTTAATTTGTCCACAGAACAATTTTACTAAATACACTGCTCCAAGAAATTAAGGCACCACTAATAAATTTCTAATTAATTTATTTGTAAAATTGAAATAATAAATCAATCATTATATTTTAATAATTTTTATTAAACTAACTCTAAGTAGAGCATTTTTTAAAAAAACAGTCCTAAGATTATGCATAAAGTAATGAAAAACAAAAAAACCTAAATTATGAATTTAAATTTTTTAAAGAAACATGGAGTATCAAGATTTCTATGGAACTTTTCAACCTCAATATCGCATATTTCCACCTCTACTTCTAATCGTGTCCTGACATCAACGATTCATGCTTAAAATAAGATTTCGAAGGATGTTTTGATCCAGATCATTCCAAATTTCAACCAAGTTGTTGCGCCGGTTCGGATGAGCACGTAATTGCCTTCCAAGCATATTCCAGACATGTTCTATTGGATTAAGGTCGGGACTTCGTGTTGGCCAGGCCATAGCTACTATGCCAACTTCCAAGAGGTAGCCTGGAACTACGCGAACTGTATGAGGTCGAGTATTATCATGCATTAGCAAAAAATGTTGGCCAATGTAAGAAGCAAATGGCACAACATGCTCTTGTAGAATATCCAGTATGTAGCGTTCAGCATTCAAATTTCCATTATTTAATACTACCAGGTCTGTGTGTGCCGTTAATGAAATCCCGTCCTACACCATAACCGAGACTCCACCGAATAAAGTGGTATTCTGTATATTACATTGTGCGTATCTTTCATTTGGCCTTCTAAAAACACGAATTCGTCTATCACATGTATGCTGGCAAAATGGCGATTCATCTGTCCAAAGAACTCGTTCCCCGTCAGCTTCAATTCACGTATTCCATGGCAAAGTTTAACCGGCCTCTACGATGATCCACGGATAATGCTGGTCCTCGGGCAGCTATGCGAGGATGCAATTTATCTGCTAGAACTGTTTCCAGGCTTACTTGAGGGCCTTGTGCGTCTTGAAGTTGTGATTGTAACTGTCTTGTTGTTACAAATCGCTCTCCCTTAAAAAACGGTCTTGGGCGGGGGTGGTGATACGATGTCTGCTTTGCCCAGCTCACCTGGTATGCTCACCAGTTACCCTGTATCGTTCAATCATACGCGATATTGATGTATGAGACACACCGAATCTTTTGCCTGATTTCTGAATTTGCGAAGCATCTTAACAGTTTACATAAAAAAGTATCGAAACGCAAATAAATTTTGTTCCAACGGACAAAAATCAGACAAATAACTGAACTAAAAGTCGATTTATCTTACAAAGAATGTTAGTGCTCCAGTGAAAAAAATTTAGTAGCAAAAAATTATCAGCACCGAAAAAACTGTTTGGATAGTTAAAAGAAATAATATAGAAGAATCCTTCAAAATGAGAAAAAACATTTTACAGTTTGTTTAAAATATTTTCCTAAAAATATTAACTGGTGGGTTAATTTCTTGGAGCAGTGTAGTAGAACCGTAAACATCTGACAATGGAAGTTTAATCTATAAATGACATTGATTTTATGTTTTGATTTTAATTTAATTTTTTTTTCACTGATTGTAACTAATTAGCCAAATCTTTTTTAACATGGCCCACTACTTGTTTTTATATATTTCTATTTTAATTTCATCAACGCCGTTTCCCGATAACATTAACGGTATTATTGAAATAATAATTGAAATAATTATTAATAGGATAGGGAAAGTCTATTTTAAGGAGTTCAAAATAGTTAAAAGCCTTCCAGTAAAACCATAGTAATCTATATTCAAATAAAATGCTTAAAATTTACACATATTTTAAGATATCTCGAGATAGGAAAGATATATCGACATGCAGTTTTCGCTATTTTGTTGCCAATTTGATCTACTTTTATTGTCCATTGTTAAAACTACGTGCTTCCATTTTATATTTGCCAAAGATAACTAGATTTAAAAAAAAATTAAATGGCGCTGTCTAACGTGCATGTTATTTATTAGGTTGTATCTAAATTATTAATTTTACATTGATGGAAAAGACTAAGTTTGCAAAGATCAGTTAAGCAAAACCGGAGTTACAGGCGTTTTTCCATAATATATATCCAAAATATGGTTTATTCAAAATGAACTTTATTAGCTTTAAATAGTAACATTCGTAAACATACCTAAAAAACTCCATACACGCGTGCGACCTGGGTTATTCGTTAGAGATTCAAAGTTCATTCGTAAGCCGTGAAAAAGTATTCAAAAACAAACGTGAGCTGAAAAAGCAACAAGAAACTCTTGAATTTATAACTATGGCAAATAATATGTCTAATAATTATTACATAAATAATAAATTCTAACATGATAAATGCAATTGTAGCCATTCAAAATCGTCATATTAAGAACTTTGGTTAGAAGTATCTAATTAAAACTTCCCCCTTTTCATTATCATTAAAATTGATAAATTGAATTTAGGAATAAAGTAGAGAATTTCTATAAATAAATTTCTTTCAACGCCAATAGTTTCCTATTTATTTTATTCTAAAATTTTTCAAAGATTGGTTTTGTGATTTCACATTTACTACGCTTCTTTACAAACTCAATATAAATTAAATAAATATATCTGTTAACATATTACTCTAAAAATTACACATTTACACAAAATTTTCTTCATTTTCAATTATATCAGTCAGCATAGGATCAATAGGATCTTCCAGAAGTTCCAGATACATTTCTCCCGTTAGATTGCCTTCTAAGTACAAAGGGCCAACAACACGGTCGTTGAATATGTACTTCATGAAATATGTGGGGGTTAGAATCAGCCCAATATCTACAATTGTAGCGATTAACTGTGCCATTTAGAAAAAAGAGCATTCATCACAGAAGAAGATGCAAAAATAAAATGTGGATTAACCATCCCTAGCTCACTTACCATCAAGCAAAGTTGTAAACGTCGATCGAAGTCATCTTCATTTAGCTCTTGTGTTAATTTAATTTTATCAGGATAATTTTTGTGTATTTTTAAAATACGCAGAATGCTGGTGTGTGACACCGGAAACAGTTGACAACTGTCTTGTACTCAATGTATGGTCAACATGTCCCAAAATTGCCACTGCGGTCTCTTCATTATTTACGGGCAAATGTCACAAAATTATTTTTTTGTAAATAAATTATCCAAATTAAAATATTACATATCGTTGCTTACAGAATTCAACGGACTTTCAAACGATATGCGACTCGACCCCCTATTTCCTATGTAAATTCTAGGGCCTACCCCACTGGTCTAAGGTTGCAGCGACGATGCTGCGAGTAGTGTAAAAAAAATGTCCCCTTCGGAACAAAAATCGACCTGTCAGAGCGTTTTTCTTTTCCTACGATATTATCCAAAACCCATTTTTCAAGTTTTCGTTGGGCCACTCTGTAGTAAATCTTAATCCAGCATTGGTGATCTTCACCTTTTGAATCGAGAAAGGATTAAATTCGGATACAACTGACCACGACGTCATCCAATTTTTTTATAAACAAGTTAATTATTTATAATTCATTCAATTAATTAAAAGTGCAAAAGAAACTAAGAAAGTTCAACATTTTGTTAGTAAACTCCTTTTTTTTTTGTGTTGCTAATTTTACATTAGCTACCGACAGTTACCGTCAGGATATGTTAAAATTAACTTGGCTGCTGGTCAAAAATATACAAACTTAGATGTCATTAAAGGGAAAAATAGGAAAATATATTTATACTCTATGAAACGTAAAATTGAAACTACACGGCGTTTTTATTGGACTAAGGTGAGAACTAGTTTTGGCTACATAGATATCATCAGGTCTAAAATATTTTTTTTAAACCTTAAAAATCTACCTATAGCCGAGGATTATCTTAACTGGACGTTCAATAAAATATAATGTTCATTAAGTTACAGTAGCTTATTGAGACACAAGGACCTGTTAGTATAGTAAGCAGAATTAATTTCCGAGGTCTCTAATAGATTTAATCTCACATTTTTATTACATTTGTGGAGAAGTTCAAAATTATCTTTGTCACAAGAATGTTTCACAGATACAATAAGGCTAGCAAAAGAAGAGGGACTGATAGGAAAGTCCGCGTTAATGTATTTCTTTATGGTTATGGATTGTTCTTGCAAACGATATTCTAATCTATGACCACTCTATCCGATATAAATTCACCCTATCATATTTGAGAATCATGGATAACCTTCTTCAAATATGTTTCAGTTGAAATACTCATATTCCAAGTAACATCCTATGCATCACCCTGACAAACAAAATGCATCTATAAATATTTGCCTTTTTTCAACCATGTTATCTAAATAATTTTCGAGAAATTTTTCTCTACAATATACATATATAAATATATATTCTCTACAATATATATATTCAAAAAAGGGGTTGTTTACTAATATTTTTTTAGTGAACAAACACAAATCTGATATATATATATATATATATATATATATATATTTAACAGAAACGCACTATATAAAATTTTTCTAGCTTTTAACTTAGAGGATATTAAAGGTAACTGGTTTCTTAATTTTTTATTATTATTAAAAATGGATGTACATATAATAGTGTGTACCAATTATCTTTAATAAATGAATATATTTGTAAACTTCTACTTCCAAGAATTGTTAAATTCATATAAAAATGATATTAAACAATAATCATTTATGTAAAGGGAATATTATCTAAATTCTTAGAAATTTTATAACGCATTGTTATATGAAAAGCCACAGGATAATATAAAAGCTGTTATACACAGAATGTACTTAAAACTAAATGAAAAACTAACTCAAAGTAGGAAATAAACATGAATGTTAGCTTATCTTTAAACAACTGTAAACATTTGATGACTTCTCATACTAAAATAATTTCACTATTTCATAAATAAATACCTAGGGAAAATCTTTATTGTTCTTACAACTGTGACAACTTCTATGTAATTGCGTAAAGCATCATGTTTTTTATATTGTTCATAATCTATGCCTGCCAAAGTACAGTTGTACATGGCCAAACACTATGAAATTGTTATGTTTTAATACCGTAATTATGATGATATGCGAAATCATTATATAGTTTTGGTTCACAGGTAATTTGATGGAAATGTATATTTATAGAAACGTCAACAACAATTGCTGTACTTTGTGATAGTTAAACAGGTGCGGACTTCAAACACGCAAAAAAATTTGCTAAAAGGATCACTAATGCAACAATGTCCTATCATTCAAATATGTTTTTCTATTTATTTATTAAACTCTCAAATTATTCTTTTACATTGAACACCACATCATTGTAAATATTGGCAAGTAGACTGGAAAGAGTATACCTCTCCTTTCATAAAAGGAAAATAATATGGTGTTACTATCATGCAGATTGTTAGTATATTACAATTAACACCATTAAATATTCTTAATTAGTGTCACCATTAGTAACAGTATTGTAAATATTGAATTCCCGTTTAGAGATTGATGTCACATATCCCTCCATTTACATAATTCTATATGTTTAATTATACATTATTTGGTGTACTGACTTAATAAATTTAAAAAAATTGCTTGGATTTTTTGAATAAAATTTTTGTGGCGTATTACAATTATAACTAGTTGAACAACTTGTATATTAGTCTAAGCTTTGGCAACATAAAGAATGATTCTATAAAATTTAATATTGAAAACCGTTGATGATTTAATGAGGTAAATATTATAAATATAACAGATAAAATACATCATAATAATATTCTTCTTTTTTAAAAAAATTGAGTTATATATATATATACGAGTATATTACTATACCATAATACTAAATCAAGTCTGCCTGAGTAATGCCTATCATTTCTATAACTTTATCTGATGATACCAAAACCTGAAACAATTACCATAAGAATTTTTAAGAATTTTCTGGAAAATCGTGGAATTTTACGATCAGTATATTTTATCTTTTACATTTATAATAGATAGATAACACAAAGTAAAAGTACAAACAATCATTATGATATTGTATTAAGAAATATGACATAAAAAATATTTTTTGTTCATGGTATATATATATTTAATTTTAGTCTGAGTAGAAAATTTAAAGTAAGAAGTAAAGATAGATTTCACGATTTAAATATTAAGAAAATGTACTAATAAGAAATTGTATTAATAACCCTAGTATTACCATTGTTTGAATTAGGTATGTGTTTTATAGCTACTCTAAACTTCGTCTACGTTTTTAAATAAAAGTAGTATAATTTATGATTTTACTTAGAAAAAATTAGATTGTTATGCTAAAATTATGAAGTGAAAAACTTGGTATAATGGATTCCTTATTTTATAATCTATAATAAACTAAATTAAGTAAATATTAAAGATATAATCACTTTAACGAGAATAAACCTCTTTTATTTCAGGAATTAAAATTAACCATGTATAAAATAAATATTAAAATTTAATGTTCCATACATTTTAATAATGAAGTTTGTTCCAGCTATTCTACTAGTCTTTTTAGATGTAAATATATATAAGAACATAAAAAGATGTACTTTGTTTAAATCGTGGTTTCTTTGAACAGCCTTTATATTAAAAATATATTCTACTACTTTTCAAAAAAATAGAGTTTAGTTCCAAAACAAAATTAATTAAACGAAAAGAATAGAAATAGTAACAACTAAAAAATATATACATATTATTTTAAATAACCAAACTCAATAACGAAAAGGAAAGAAGTTATTAATGTATTACCACTAAACTTACAAAATTTAATAATATTGTGGTTATAAGTCAATATAATCCAACGTATGGAATAATCATTATATATATAGGTATACACCGTGACCCGTCAAAATAGCCTCGGACAAAAAAGCTCCCAACAAAATAGCCCGGAAGGAAATAGTTATTTTAGGATTAAGAATATAATAATTTTATGAAGTATAGGGTATACGGGACAGTTGTTTACAATGAATATCACAAATGACAACGAATAAAACTGATCTTAACTATGATCGCTGTATGCGAATAGGTACAAATAGAAATAAACAACTTATATATTTAAAAAAAATCGTTCAATCCATTTCCGAGATAATTGAGGCGTTTCATACTGTATGTATTTGTACATTTATAGACATTTCATTATTTCAATTTAATATGTTTTTGTTAAAGATCTTATAGATAGACTCTATGCATTTTTTAATAGCGTAAAGTGAATTTTCCTTTTCGGGACAAGACTTTCTCCATTCTTCTTTTTAGCACTTTCATATAAAGTCAATACTCAACAGCAATTTAACCACTTAACAGTATAATATGAATAAACTGAAAATAAATTATTTCACTTGCTTTATATATCATTCACAAAATGATCATATCCTTGATTCTAAAATACCCAATCATTTATTTAGCCATTAGGGCTACCTGGTATAATATAATTTTTAAAACCATTTAGTGTTTCATACCATAAAAATCCATTTATATGTATAGCCATTACAAAATTATCATATCCTTAATCCTAAAATTATTATTTTGTGGGGACTATTTTATCGGGGCTTTTTGTCCCGGCCTATTTTGTCGGGGGCTTTTTGTCCGGGGCTATTTTGTCGGGGCTATTTTGACGAGGTACTGGTATACACTATAAAGTTACATATCATAAATAATTCTTAACAAAGCTACACAATTATATAATGGAATCACCAAAATAGTTCCAAAATCTAAAAGGACTTGTATTTAAAGAAAATATGCTATTTTAGAATATTTTTAAACGTTCTCAATATACAGGGTGAGTCACCGAAGATAACGCGAAGGTTCATAACTCCAGAACGGTGCATTTGATGAAAATTTTATAAGAGTACTTTTTTTCATATTCAAACAACCGATTGTTTAAAATTAATTTCACTTGACCCAAAAAATAAGATATGTATCAAAGTTATACGTTTTTTTAAATTGAATACCCCGTATGTTTTTACATTTTTATAAACCTCTTGCCGAGCTGATTTTAACGAGCTCTCATTTGATGTCTATTATAAAAACGGCTTACTATCCATAACGTAACTTTTCAAGTTCTATGCTATGACATTAAAAAATATTTGATACAGAGTGGTCAAAAATTTGACAACTTGGAAATCCCATCTGAATTTTCAATAGCTGGAATATCGCATATTTTTCGCATAGTTTTCTATTTAGATATCAGTCGCTATTAAAATCTGTGCAAATATCTTGGAACACTCTGTATAGCACCACGTGGAAAGAAAGGCCAATGGTTGGACCAGTATATTTATTAAGAAATAAGGCAACATTTTTTTAAAAAAGTTTTAATATTTTAATTAATGTATCTACCCTTACTTTCTGGAACCTATTAATTAGAAATGTAAAAGAAAACATCTACTTATCTTAAAATGACACGATTTTCCAAAAACTTTTTAATAATTCTTATGACAATTCTTTCACATTGACTTTGTTACAGAGCGAAACAATATATTTTATATTTTACGTTTCCAAGTTTTTAAATATTCATCAAACTGAAAAATTGTCTTTTTTTAGTTCTTGCATATTACATCGGACCTTAAACGTAACACTGAAAAACAGTATTGTGCAATCAAAATACAAGTGGTATACTCATAGTGAGAGAATTAAGTACATATTTGATATAGTTTAGTTTTTTCTTAAATTTGAAAAATATTTATCCAAACAGAATAAAATACACCACATATCAAGAATTAAAATTATTATTTATATTTAGAAACTGCCTCACTGAATTTTTATTTTTTAAATTACAAGGATGGGTACGAAACTCCATGAGAACACTAAGATGCTACCCTGTCAGGAAAAATAAAAATTAGAATATTTAAATGTCAGTCCGCTTCTGCAATCTTGTAAACACATTTCCGGTATGTTTCCGGCTTATCTATAGACAAAAAAATAGCTGAAATATTACAGTTGATATTATCCATTAAATTGTTTAGTTTAGTTTAATAGATCAATTTTAGAAATGTTTACAAAATAGAAAGCAACGGTGTACCTATTCGAATAAGGCTGAACTGTTACATGTTAATGGCATACATGTTCGTATTGCAATTTTATAGAACTATATATTTATGTAAAATATCCTAAACCTGATAGTAGTTATCGATACAGTTATATTAAAAAAAAAATAAAAAATTCTACAGATACCATGCGCAAATTTTCAATCCCTAAAAATTTAGAAACATATAAACAATTTGTTTAAAATCAACTTCCATACCATCACCAATTTCTTCAATTAATTTGTACTTTGGAAACCAACTGCTTTTAAAGGAAGATGTTTTTACTATATTATTATTACGAAACCTTAGATATCTGGCATAAATTTTGTGTGTAATAAATGCTACTGATTATTGATATTAAAAGGGCCTATTTCAGGGCAGTTATCTTTTGTTTAAAATTTTTCACGTCTTTCCAGAAGATGTAATATAAACAAATTGGTAGAAAACTGAGGTAAAAGTGTATCTTAGGGCGATTAGCAGTGAACGTTTACCAACATAAGGTGATTTTTAAGAAAGTGTTGAATTGCAAGATTTAAATAGTGCAAATAATATTTTTTGTATTTGTATAATATGTTTTTGACTTAATTAGTTTGTAATTAGTAATTAGTAAGTTTGCCCGTATCAATATCATTATTCATATTCTTGCTAATTTACCATTATTGCTTTTTGTTTTACGTTCCTTTGTTTTTGGGTAAGAAATTCAACGGTAAAATTATAATGTATTTCCATTAATACATGACCCAATTAATTTGGTTTACACAAAACTAGGAACACTGGACAATGACGGAACTGTTAAAGAGCATCTGTTACATATTGGTTAAGAGGATAGTCTTGAATTATATGTAAAAAAGATCTTGTTGAATGTTACTAATAATTTTTATTATTTGTTTTGAATTTGAATATTGTTCGTGGCTAGGGGTAGTATAGTGTTTAGGTATTCATTTAACCTACCAGTTTTCGACTCTAGAATAAAAGTAAAACTTCATATATATTTTATTTCCTTTATTAGGTTTATTTAATTAGATTTTATTTATTTTATTAGCTTTATTTGTTTTATTTTCTATAATTCCTTTAATAATTTATTTAATTTATTTAATTAATTTATAAGATTTGTCCTATTTAATTTATTCATTTTATTTGAAGATATGCATTTTTTGTTTGCTTCTTTTTCCAATTAGGTATGATCTAAATTATCAGGAGTTTTCTTTCTGATTATTTCCTCTATAATTTAAATGATATATTGTAACGAACTACGAATTCGTATTATTTTTTTGATTAATTAATTTTACCTTTTATTTTTCGCACTCAAGTGCTTAGTTATTTAAACAATTGTTATATAAGTATAACGTACCTATTTTGTTTTATTTTGTCACATTTCGAACATCTGCTACGAACTGTACCATCTAAGAACCGTTCTGTAGCATGATAATGTAATCCATTTTTATTCCAATTTAACGAAAAATCTAACATAACCTGACCTAACCTAACCTAAATTAAATTTGACGAAAAAGTACAATTTTAATTGGAGTCTCCTCCCGAGATATAGTAACCATCATTGTGCGTACGTTTGTTTTCCTATATAATTAGTAATTTTTTATGGCTAACAGTAACAAAAAAAATTACAAATTACAATTACAAACAAGAGAAATTTTCTTTTATTTGTAAAAAGTTTATATATTCTAAAATACTTTTTTTATTATTATGAATCATTATAACGAAAAGGTTTAAAAGAACAGTCCGAATAGTTTTAATTTTAATTAAAAAAGAAGTATAGTTTACTGAATTTCACTGTAGTGCACTAGTATCAAAATGAATTAAATATTGTCTTCAAAAATGAATTAATAATAAGTCAATTCAGTGGGTTAAACTAAGTAAGTAGTTGTTAGCTTTTATTTAAATTTACGTTATCATATTGATAGTTCCAGTCGCTTAGTTTTAAAAGATTAGATTGGTTACTTTACCATCTACTCTCTTCTAATGGTTTGTGAGCTGCTCTTAGTCTTATTGTTTCATATTATTTTTTTTCTTTATGGCGATATATGTAACTTATTTTTTTTGGTGATACAATATATGCATCAAAATGGTAGTCCAAAACAAGCAAACGCTAAATAAATAATAAAGATAAAATAACGTATTTAAAAAGAACTCTAATAAAATGTTGCTTTTATTAATAAAACATTCCAATCTCTATTCGATCTTTAAATAAATATACAGTGTGACTACAATAATGCAAATTTAACTGTAGTGCACTTATTACGCGTTTTAATTGCAAAATTATTAGAAAACATCGAAAAACTAAAAGGTTATCATGTGTTTCGTAATCACAAGAGATAAATGTTCTTTCAAAATAGAAATATTAGTAAAAAATAAAATAATCTGAAGTTTTAATTTAAATGGATGTACTTGCATATTTAAACGTAATTTTTAATTCTGATCAACTATTTTTAGTAACATTTTTCGATATTGTCAAATTTAAAGATACTTTACTCTTGAGCAACATTTATATTTTTCGACAAACCTTGTATACGGCTCAACAAATTTTAAATCCGATGGTTGTATTTCAGGTTTTAGACCATGCAGAACTTTTTATAAAGAATAACTTTTTTTCCTAAAATTAATAATAAAAAAGTTTTCCATATGATTCCAACTTAGGGGGACATATTGTATAAAATGTCGTATCCTAGAGGACAAGATAGGACATCAATTATTTATGTACATTTTTACTATGAATGTTAGTGTCTAAGAAGTTACTATTTTAAAGTTTTGATTAGTTTATTTTAGTCAAAAAACAAAAATATTTTTACCAGTTAGTTGGTTGTATGTCAAAATGTAACCGAGGAATAAGCCGCTAATTATATACAAGTGTGTTTATTTTTGTCTACTTCCATACCACTTTGAAAACAATGGTGTCAGTTAGCCGTCAGTTAATGGTGACAGACGGGGAGGTGAAGTACAATTGAAAACATTTATTGATGGTATATCATCACTTCCTATTATGTCTATTTTAATTCATTTACAGCAATAAGTTTAGTTTTTAATGAAAATAGAGTTGATAATAAATATTAGCCCATTAATTATACGTTAAATAAGAGAATAAACTATTTTTTGTAAATGCTATTGGTTTGCTATCTGAATGAAGCTATAATGAAACTAAAAGGGTATTGGAGGTTATCAGGGGTTGATATCGCCCTCCCGAGTCGACCTATTTTAGTTATTCTACTGGTCGACGATCTCGGAAGTTGTTTTTGTCTCTATGCTGATAGTCACTTCTGATAAGGCCGAGTTAGCTGCAGTTCTCACATCCTACAGGTTTCTTCAACATCATTAGACTTATCATTAGTTTTTTAAGGATCCCTTGATTCACCACCACGTCATTGCAATGGGGCACATGGTCGCTGCTTGTAATTCAGCGATACTGATATTGCAACCATTAGGCTCTTGGGACGTGCTAGACAAACCTCTCTCTATAAATCTTAGTCTGTAAGGCCATCGGCAAAGGCTTAGCCAGTTAAAAATAGGAGATTCTCAGGAGCTAAGGGGTAAGCACTTGCTTCATCCGTATCGAACTCCTGCATGGTCACATCAACTTTAGTCGTCTGTTCTTTAACTAGGATTAGTAGACTTGTTCCAGATAGGCATGAACATACGTCACTTCCAGTCGGTTTACGAATTGGTCGAAGTCTTCAGTTTCACCGGTCTAGAGGATCTGCAGGACATCCATTGTATCTAGACTTAATAGAGATGTTCAATTTTCCGGTTGGTCATCTGATGGTAGCTAGGTTTCCTACTGAGATATTTTCGCCCGCAGATCTGCTACATGACTGGATATCTGTTAATATATCTAGTCCTGTTGGTTGATTATCTGTTTAGAGAAAATTGGTCTTTTTTAAGATATTTGCTATGACATCAGATAGAATAGATGGGAGAACTTGTTGTTAAAGGCCTTCGGAAGAGCGACTTCTAACCATGGTCAATACGTTCAATTTGTTAATACTTCTTGAAAAATTTAAAACAACTCTACCTATAATTTTCTCGGATAGCTACGGGAATGGACGATATATTTTGAACTTTCTGAATATTATTTTAATTATTATTTAGTATGATCTTATTAAACAAGATAAAATTTCCTCTAATCAATTTTAATTTGTTTTATTATATTATAATCTTTTAAAAGTTAGCTTCTATCTAGATAAATAGCTTAAAAAATATGTTGCATACTAACACAATAATAATTTATCAATTAAACACCAAATAACCTTATAAACTAATATTACACCTTATAAATAAATGGTATACGTAATAAATCCGTAGTTCATCACTAAAATACCTGACACACCAACAGTACACTATTTATACAAGTTTAGAGAAAAAGCATTATGTAGAAGCGAGAATGCATTGCAATGTCCCTTCTAATATTTTTAACTGGGCACATTGGAGGTGGAAACATTGTTTCAGTCAATTCGATAGTAACGTACTAGGAGTCGTGATTGCATCTCTAGCACAGTAGAGTTCGAGAGAATAGGGTTAACGGAGGGGACACATTATTGCGCTCACTCTCGGTTCGGTCATCTATTATCGTTTGTATTATTATTCATATTCGTAATATAATACTGCGGATAAAAATTAAATGAACAAGTATATCCTTTGTCTTTTGTGACTGACCTTGACTGTTTCTCGTATATCAACGAAAAACAGTTTTCAAAATTATTTTCAGTCCAAACCATGTAAAGAATCATCAATATTATTAATTTTCTAAATATTGTATATATATTTTTGTTGGCTACTGCGTTAAAGAATTATCATAAAACAATTGTTGTTGCAGCTATTTCGTCGAATAAATTATGTATTGTTTTTATAAATAAATAAAATATAAAGTATATACGCCCAGCAGAAGCATTTTCAAGGAATTTTGAATTTATGACAAAATTTTCTAATATTTTACAATTGAGCACTCTTATGTTAAAGGAATTCATGTATTATTTAATTATATTATATAGGTTTTCAAGATGGTTTGCGTTCTAGCATGCAAAGGATATTGCTTTTAGCTCATCTGATATCATGACCATAGATCAGCAAAATTAGATTCAAAATTACATTGAGTTAGCACTTTTCCACGAAATGGCTTATTTAACTGGAAGGTAAAAAAAGCAGAGCCATGCTATGCCATCTACAAACGTTTGGAATATTAGAACACTGATGTTTCAGGATACTCTAAATCACCATGATGTTTGACTGTTTCAAAGAAGACCTACAATTATAGTCTGAGGAGTTAGTTCATAGAAACTTTCTTAATAATTCGTAGTATTGTTTTATAGAGGCACCTAAGGGAGCATTGAGACTGCTTTTATGAGAAAATTTCGCGCTATATCTGCAGCTATAAACATTAGAATTGCATATTTTTACATCCAGAACTTCATAGACATAGTTATGTACTTAAGGGATAACAGCAGAAAAATCCTTCAAGCTCCTATCATGTATCCTTTCAATATTATGTCACGGTATGGGAAAATATATTCTACAGATATCTGTGGAAAAGTAAAAACGATGTATAGCTAGAGCTCTGAGCAAAACTTAAACGTTTCTTTAAATTTCAAGACTCTTACTGATGTCTAAATGTGAAGATGGAGTATTGGGGAGTGTTTTGCATATATTTTTTAAATTAAGTAAAGTAAATATTTTTCTTGGTGAAACTGATTTTGTCTTTCGCTGCAATATCTAATAAAACTTGTGTTACATGCATATAAAGAATGTCCTTAAAATATTTTTTTTTAGTTTATGTAATAAAATAATTGTTTTTGTAGCTCTTAAAGTATTAGTTTATAAAACACATACAAATAAATGTAATAAATCTAAAGACTAATGTAACTTTAACACAGTAAAGCTACTTTGGTAGTTGCTACTTATTATCTATTATGTTTTTTGGAGAAGATTTATGGACATCTGGAAAAACTAGTTTAGTGTAAATTAAATTGTCCTTTTTTACCCAAACCCTTACGGAAATTGGATCTGCATGCGCCAAATGCAAATTAATCAATAAAACAAAAAGTGAAGGTAGATCAGAAAAGTGAGGGAAGTTATTCAAAGTGGTTTAAAAATCGTTTATATTCGGATTGAATTTCTACCCTCTTTTCCGAAGTGGAGTAAGCATTCTCATTTAATTTTTGTACCAAAGTATTAAAGCCGTAAACGGGGAATAAAAATATCCCAATACATAGCAGTGAGATGAGGGTCTGAAAAGGCGAACGCTAGGGGGAGGCGCGTGTAAAACTTTTTGATTGACAGCTGAGTTTGTCCAATCACAAGGCCGGAATACTGATGAGGAATACGTCAATCACGCGAACAACCCGGCTGACGCTTCAACTCTAGACACTACCAGACCTGCAGATATCTCCCTCGATACTACGTGAATTCCATCTATGCAAACATTTTCAATTTTTAGTTTACAAAAATATTGGCCCCGTTTGAGCCCAACAATTCTAGTTCAGTATTAACTAATTATACGTTGGGAAAAAAGCAAATTTGTCTTGTACTAACAACAAATAATACGCAATCAACTTAAGTTAATCAGTGTTGTTAGTTTTTTACTTTAAAAGGTGACAAACTAAATGTTTTTAGTTATAATGTTAAATCCTGTTTTCTATTAGTGTAGCGAAAACCTGAAATTAAGAGTGACGAATAAAAAAATATATCTGAATTTGTAAATATACAAGAAATTTTCATAAAATGGATTAACAAATGTTTGGTGCCCTTAATACACAAACTATTATGAAAAAAATTCATGTCATTGATACTTAAATGTGTCTGGATTTACAAAAGATACATTTTATTTAGTATACTAAATAAAACCTAACCTATAGGTTATTATAATTTGTATTTAAAGTTGTGATAAAAGTTATATATTATTTTTCCACTGTTTAGATTTTCTTTTCAAAATTTAGTATAAAACCTTTTCTGCACTCGTCTGTGGCTCATGTTTTAAACTTGATATGAAATTTACTATTTTATGAAAATATGTATTTTACTATAAATATTTGTACCTCATATGATGGATGTGATGGATATCAAGTCAAATATTTTAAGTTTTACAATTTATTTTGAATGTAAAAAAATTAAACAATTTGGAATTAATAGTTCGTTATTATCGTCTGTAAACCCTGTATACCATCTGCATTAGTAACTCGTAGGAAACTTGAACAAAAGTTCAAAATCAACTTGCAGAATACATTTCAAATTAATAAATTTCATGCAGCATTTGGCAGTGGAAGACTTATGCCAATGGCGACAGATACGATGATATTAAATTCACCTGGTGACAGCTGTTGATCTACTTTATCATTCACGAATAGGCAACATGTCAAACTTTGTGAAAATAGGAATAAATTACAATAATAAAATACGAACCCCAAACAGCAAAGTTAGAGAAGGTAACATTTAACTATTTAAAATAATAAAATTTGTTAAATAACTTTTACAATAATGAAATAACATTTCCAGGATTATTATTAGAAATGTATATGTATTTTATTTCAATGCTAGTTTCGAAATAAATATTCTTGTTAGACTGAATCTTATATTTTTTGGAGATAATTTGAAACTTATATATGGAACATATGGAAATTCTATCCTCTGTTCTATTAAACCTAAAACATGTAGAACCGTTTGTTCTGTCAACCGAAATTTTCTAAAAAACGAAACCGACTTGTTGAAATGATCTGCTCTGATTAATATTTCTCGAGGAATTGCAACATCCAGTATTTCAAGATTTTCCAAAGTATCATCAAAAATATCAAAATCCAAATCAATTTCCATATTTTCAACACTATAGTGTAGATTTTATTGTATTTTAATTATGAACGCTAACAAATATTTTTTTATCTATACCCGGCAAAATCTAAAAATTAGGGTTAAGTAAATACTTATCTACATAAACTGTTCCTGTCACTTAAATTTAAGTAGCGTTTAGGTTTTAATAGTTCCACTTAACAAGTGGTGTAACCAATTTCAGTCATTTTAAGTTGAACTTAAGCTTAAGTGGTCGAGGTGTAATCGGGCCTAAGACTTTATTATAAAAATATTTTTGAATACAAATATTTATGCTAGATTTTTTATCATTTTTATTGAACAATTGTTGTAGACCAAGCCCAAAATACCGCAAAATAAATAAAACATCGATTGCTTGTAGTTAATGTCTTCACTGTCTGACGTAGTACTAGTTTTTTCTATTGTCCTTCAAATAATATAGAGCAGGGACGAGTTCACTCCCGTATTGAACAGGTAGTTTTTCAGAAATTAAATAATTGTTGTTGCCAAAGAGTATTTTTTAAACTTAAAACCACGGTGAATTAGTAGTATTTATTTCTTCTTAGGGAATAATTATTGGGAAAGAAAAATCTTGTCTCCTAAAAGTACAGGAAGCGACAATTTCTTAACTAGGAAAGTTCAAAATAGGTGGATGCAGAAATTCATAATGAAGAAATGGCTGAATGATCTCATACAAATTTTGTTAGTATAGGTACACAAAATTTTATATTTTGATCACAAATGTTTATAGTACGTACAAAAAATGAGGTAATATTATTGGACATGTGGAATAAATTAACAGATTAATCAAGTAGGTTTAGATAATGAATTTAACTATTATTTAACTCTTTTCTCAAGGGTTCTATAATTTTCTAATTTGAAAACCACTGTATGCATATTTTTTATAACTTCTTAGTTAATTTTATAAAATTATCCTATAATACTAGACTTTTTTAATGTAAAATTTAATTTTAGTGTATTTTATGAATTATTAGACATTCTCAATAAATTATTTCGAATTTTGTTACATTTTAACAAACATGTTCTACCATTATGCCAGAATTTTTTATAATTTTGCGACTAATTAAACTAATTAAAAAGAACATAAACATGTATCGAATCAATTAATTCATTAATTTTAGAGATTAAATTGGTTTTTGAAACATTATTAGTTCCTAAATTTGATGCTTTGCGATAGATTAAATCTTTGAATTGTATTATTTTAACAATTTTTATTAAATTTTAATAATATGTCAAATCTGAGATAGAACGTGTTATAACTACTAACTTATGATAAGGAATAAAAGAAATTTTTCGAAAAATAATGCCAAATATTACGATGAAAAATAAGAATGATTTGGCAACAGTGTACGTTTAATTACGCTCTAAAATCGTCTGGAAATGAATTCGACAATTACCTTCTTGGTACTCAGATAGTATTTATATTTTGGGAGTGAACTCGTCTCCGCCGCTAATATATATAATACCGGAGAACGAAACTACATTCGTTAAGAAATCTGCAATCTGATGGTATGAAATCTAAATAAATCTATCAACATTTTTCCAAAGGAACATACGGTACAACATCCATATATAAGAGGCAATAGTAAATACAAGACATTACAATTATTATTGATATCACGCACAATCTCAGTTAAAGAATTGCACTGTTTATATTTTAGGGCTTAACACTCTAATTAGAATCGTTATGTTATTGCCTTGGTTAATGTAAACAAAAGCAAACGTATTTGAAATTATAAGTTAATTCATAACAGAAATTCTGAATAAAAAAATATATTTAACTTGGAGAATAGCGCTGTGTCTGGCTTTTAATGTGTTGAAAATATTTACATATATTGGCCTTAAACTTCTCTACAACAATTTTTTTTAAGTAATATTTTTATAATTTTAAATAATATTCTGTTCTTTTTTAGACAGGAGTTCCACTAAAATTTAATGCTATTCCTATTTTACTTCAGTAAATTTGAAATGATAAATACAGTGTATACTACAAATTGAAGCGAAAATGAGCATATTGCGTTTTAAATACTTATAATATTTTTTAGTGTAGGTACATCACCATCTAAAGTAATATACAATATTGGTAATTATGCACTGTAAATAAAAAATTAAATTATAAATATAAATTCCCTGGCCTTTTTTACCCAAAAAAGTACTCTTGATACTTTCATAAATAACACCGTTTTCGAGTAATTTAAACTTAAAAGTTGACGTGAAATTTGCAAATAATAACAAAAAAGTGTCTAACAAGGTAAGTAGGATATGAAACTTACAATAATGGATATTTGTTTGTTTGTCCATTAAATTTTTCCTTCAAATCTTTAAGTTTTAATTTCTAAAAAAACGATCAATTATGTGATGATACATCAACAGTAACTTTTCCAAGAAAAAACTTCAGGATATAAATACCTAAATAGCGTGTCTTAGTGTCGGTTTCAAAGTATACTTGCCTTATTAGACACTTTTTTTGTTATTATTTGTAAATTGCACCTCTACTTTTAAGTTTAAATTACTCGAAAACGGTACTATTTCTGGAAATGTATAAAGAGTGCTTTTTTGCGTAAAAAAGGCCAAGAAATCTTATTTACCATTTTTTTTTAAACTTACGCATTTAAAAAAATATGATATAATCAGTGATACTTACCGCCAAAAAGTACTCCTTAATCAGAAGGGATGAAATGACCGATTACATAAAATTAGGTATCTTTATACAAAGCTTCTAGGTATGTCTAGAATTTAATATTTTTTTTCATTTTCAAGATATATAAAAAAAAATTGTTTAATAGTTATTCAAAGACCTTTATCTCTCTTATTATTGAGCTTTCGAAAAAAGAGTATATAAAAAGTTATCTTTATTTTTAGGTGAACTATCACCCCTTGAAATATTGCTCGACAATTTTGGACCACCTTATGTGTCCCCCTAAGTTGCAATCATATGGAAAACTTTTTTATTATTAATTTTAGCAGAAAAAGTTATTCTTCATAAAAAGTTCTGCATTATCTAAAACCTAGAATACAGTCATCAAATATCAAATTTTTTCAGTGGTATAAGAGGTTTGTCAAAAAATATGAGTATTACTTAAGAGTAAAGTACCTTTAAATTTGACAATATCGAAAAATGTTACTAAAAAAAGTTGATCAGAATTAAAAATTACGTTTAAATATGCAAGTACATTTTGTTTTAATATTAAAGTTGATTAACTTTTCTATATTTAGTATGTTTTGTAAAAGTTTCAAATATAGGATTATAATTTACATATTTCATGTAATATCAATTTTAGATTCTTATTTTCATTTTATTTTTATCGAAGATGTATCATAATCAAAATTTAAAGGCATTGGGCAACCCCTGTTGTTCTATTGTCACAGAAAGAGAAAACTATTTATATATCTTCAATTTATAAGTCATTTTCTTAGACATAAAAACTCTGTAAAAAGATATTACTTCTTGATTAATTGCTATATGTCAAAAGAAATTGAAAATTATAACCGTTAAAATTTAAACTTCACTATTCCACTAGAGACAAAAATTTTTTCTAGAAATTGAAACTAAGGAATTTCATATTTTGTCATAAGACACTTTATTCGCCCAAGTCGAATTATACTTATTACTAAAATTTTAGTTTTAAAATCAAATTAGTTACATCACCTTTAAACCATAATCGTTAGCAGAATTAACACCTATTAGTATGTTGTATTCATATAAAATATCAACCTTAAACCTGTCGGGTTAAATTTATATAAATCAATTTAATGATCTTTCACAATTTCATAATGCTGTAATATTCGTTTTCTCATTCCATTTATACAAATAGCGACATTTTAAATCACATGATAAATTTGTAGGTAAGGATAAATGGATTGAACTATTGCATGTCCGTGACGAAGGACATAATCTGACATGAAAGAATATTTCTATAAACAAAACGGAAGATTGATCAATGCGTTTGAATAGGAGACAAAAAATACTATATGAAAGCATGACTGTAAAATTCAAAAGTATTAAAATAAATTAAGGATTGTCGGTGTATGTATTATGTCTTATTTATTACCCGTTTAATGATTTTGTCAGTCAATGAATGTTGGCGGTCGCTAACAGATTTTTTGTTAAATGTTGTGAGGAATTCTTTTATAAGTAAGTTAATTATTTGCAGAATATTGTGGATATTTTTATTTAATATTGAGTAAAATAGATTTGGCCTAAATGTTCTACAAAAAGGAATGGTTAAATATTATGAATATATTTTTAAATTTTGTTAAATAACAAATTTAAAAAAATCAGATGAGAATATTCAAAAGTGGCAGCGGCAGAGAGATAAAATTAACAATAGTTAATGAAATAAAATTTCAAATTATTCCAAAAGTTTTTAAGTATTTTTTCGACAATTGGTTCACCCTTTTGTATGGTCAGATAAGGATTAAAGAAAGGCATACAATTTTATTAAAAATATTCTAACCAATAATATTAACTTTCTAAAACATCTGGCTAATAAGGAGAATAGAAATTAAATACAGAGCTATTGCATATTTTGGATTTATATAAAAAATTATACCTCGAGCAATATCTTCAGTAATATCTTTTAAGATATAAAAGGTTATCTATGAAACTCAATTGGGTACGTAGGATGAAATCAAAGAAAACTCAAAATCTTGCCACAAAATTTTTAATAAACTTGACAACTAGTTTTGACCTAATACAGTCATTATTAGGTCACAAAATAAATTAAGAACATGACACATTTCAAATATAAAATAATATTGAAATCAAAAACTGCAGTATGAAATGATATTATAATTAAAAATTAAAATACATTTAGTAATACTAAAATCAAAATTAAAATTAAAAAGAAAAGTTGTACTAGAACTAGCATGAGACCACCATGTAAGTGCTGGTTAAGGAAGGGCCAACAAACCTAAAGGCTTGCAACCAAAAGTAAATAATCCACCCAAAATCGTAAAGAATAGGAAAAGGAAAATGAAAACCAATAAAGGAGATTACCTTGGGGTTAGACAACTGGAACAAATTAGATTTGTTGTGCCTGATGACGATCGTGTTAGGTCTACTAAACTATTTGTCAAGTTTATTAAAAATTTTGTGACAAGATTTTGAATTTTCTTGGATTTCAATATCTTTTAAAGTAAAGAGTAATGTTGGTTTATTTTTAACAAATGTAAAAAACACAAATTTTCAATTAAAAAAATAAAATACTTACGAGTTAAATTCTTCATATTGTAATGTTATCTATATTGGCCAGATCCTCAGAAATTTTGAAATCAGATATTGTGTACATTTACAAGCTTATGGATTAAAACAACCAGATAAGTCACATTATACACCTCCTCTTTGAGACTAAACGCAAACCTACACTTAACAAAACAATAGAAACAACAATTAAATTCTTTATGTATGTAATAAGAAACAAGGCCTTGATTTTTTGAAATAATATCTAATAAAGAGACTTAAGGCGATATATTGAGTATAAAGTACTAAATCAAGAAGTAATAGATCTGGGAAGTTCTTTTTTTAGATAACCTTCTCTATTAAATAAATGAAGAATATTATTAGTTAGAATATTTGTAATAAAAATAAATATATGTCAATTTCTTATAATCTTCTGATAATGCCAAACCGTAGAACAATTGTCAAAAGAATAATTAAAAAGTTTTGGAATATCTTGAAATTTTAAGTATATTTTATCTTTTACATGTATTAAAATAAGTTACTATTCAAGCTTTTTTACTCGAAAAGTAGTCTAATTTATACTGTACCGAAAAGCTTATCAAAATTGTCATTTAAAGTTATAAAAGTTGGTCAAATAATTAATTACTATTATGTGCACTGTAATAAATAAAATAATTTCTTGTCAAAACTCTCCAGTAGCTAAACTAAAAAAACCTGTTTTTGTTTTTCTTAATACCAGATTTAAATGATTTATATATGTGTACTACTTCAATCTTCAATCAATATAATTCATTTTAATTCTAGCTGGACTCTTTCTTTTATTCTGATTAAATTTATTTAAAATGAAATAATACTGATTTCATCTAACAATTAGGTAATATTTAATTTTTAACTGAATGAAATGAATGGGTATTCTTAGAATATTCGCTAATGAAACTACAGGAGTTTTCTAAATGTTTTGAAAACGGAAATAATTGTATTGTGAAATAAATTAAAAATAAAATTCCATTAATTTAATTTCGCGGGAGTACCTATAGGAAATAAGTTTTTGAATTTTGTTAAGCTGGTTGTAAGCTTCTAATAAGCTTAAAAATTGCGGTATGAAATTTATAATTAAATCTGCTCTCTAGTTAAATATTTGGTCAATTCTGACCAAGAAAACCCTGAATTAATACAATCGTTAATAATACTGATGAAATATAAATATGGTCTTCCATCACCGAATTAATTATGAAATTTTACGAGTAGATCACACGTTTTTAAGTACGGTTACTTACGTCTAATGTATTCGACATGTATTACTGGCATAAAGTTTTATTTTTATTTTTATTGTGACCTAACTCATTAAACGGAAAACGTTTTCGTTAAATAACTTGAACACATCCCTCTTTAAAATTTTTTGTGAATCCTCACCTAAAAACAATATCTGATATATATATCCGCTAATAGTCTGATTCAATTCACAGCTCTCAATTAGCTGGTCGTGCGATATCAGAAGACCTATCTGCAGTTATTCCATATAAGTTCGGGCTCTAGTAGAGAGAACAAAAAGGAAATATATCCATTTTGCTTGTTTTTGCTTCCGGACGCGGCTTGGCGAGTGTCTCTGTACGGAAAGGGGTACGAAACGGAGAAGGGTCGTGCTTGGCCAGCGGTCATTCTATTAGCATCTACAATCTAGATGGCTGTTCTTGTGGGGGTCCCTTCTACATTATTATGTCCCTCTTATCTGACCGCAGTGTTAAAATCCGACAGCTACTGTTTCATACACTACTTACAGGGAGATTATGTTGTTTAAAGTCGTTTCAACAATAGGCTTAGGATGTCATTGATGGATTATGGGTTTTGTAAAATAAGAAACAGTCATAATAAATATTGATATGATTTCATCTAGAAGACACTATTTAAAAAAGGAATACCTCATGATCACTAGTAGATTTATCACTATTGAAATTATTTTCAATAAGAGAATTTTAAGATTATCATTTTTAAGTTAGAAATAACAAACAATCTAAAACGCTTTCTATTTGTTGTTACGTTTTTTCCATAATTTATTTGATACAATTAATCACATCAATGGTTGGTTATCTATAACATTTTATAGAATTTTTAGTCTTTTATATATTGTTACTATTTTCTTGATCAGAATGAATACTTTCTACTTTAATTGACCACCTCAATATTTCTTAAATTCGATATTACTATGGTCCTTTGCGAGAGGGTTACCATTGAGGACTTTTCTTATCATGAACTTTTTCTCTTCTCTTCTTTTGGACCTCTTCTATGAGCTTTTCATGACCGAGATCTGAATTATTTAACAATTTCTTGTAGTTAGCTCATACTTGTTTGAATTGTGTTAAAGAGAAAACGGTGTTATTCTTCTTTATTTTGATTCCTTTATTTAAGGCTTTATATTTCCGATCCTTAATATTCTTATAACAATTTTTGTTATTTCAATTATTTGTTTCTGGTTCTATTGCTGTATTTTGTTTTCTATCTTTAGTTTAGTTTTATTATTTTTTGTCCTGTTATCTTAGTTTTTAAAAATATTTTCTGTCTTCTGTTTCATTTGTCTTCATCAATTTAAATCAAGTTTCTAAATTTGTTTCAGTATATTTTGCAAATCTTTATAGTAGCTGTAACCTTAAAGTGAAATACTTATAAGACTTTTGAATATTTTTATGAAGGATAAAATCTTAGAAATATTGGTAGTGTTCAGTAAGGATGTTTATATGTTTTTTCGTTAAAAAAAAAATTTGAGCTGTTCTGAGAAAATGACTTTTCCTCAACAAAGATTATTATTTTTTTTATCGTCATTCAGTTGTTAAATCCCTCTATCAAAAATCTGAGAAAAAATTGGGGGTTGCCTTTTAAAAAAATTAACTATGACGTCACCCCGCAAAAACTAAAGACGTTACAACGTACATTTTGCGTGTCAATAGTGTCATTTAAAAAAATAAAATTTATCTCTTCGAGGAAATTTCTTAAATCTAAAGGAATGGATCTAACATAGTGCAGTAACTGAAGAACTGTTATAATACTAAGCAAGTTAAGGAAATAGTGATAAAAATGTTATTTGCGGGAATCAAAAAACTATATATTCTAGAGATCTCGGAGCTGAGTTTAAAACAAAAAATGGAAGATGATATTTGCACAATAAAGATCAAGTGATAGAATAAAGGGGAAGAGAAATATATAAGTTTCTTAAGTGGAATAAGAAAGTGCATTCCACTCAACAAAGGTCTTTTATGATAATTAGATCTCAAAGATAGTTATTTAAAGGTAGAGAAAAAGTATCTACCCTTACAGAGAGCTATAGAAAACTATTAAAAGTAAAATCAACTGTACAAAAGGACATGACAAAAAAGCTGGAAGTTAGAACTTCAAATATAATGAGGTAAAACACATGGGGACAAACAAATAAAGCTAATTTTTAAAAGCTCTCTGCCATGAAGGTCGAGGAGAATAAAATAAGTAATTATAATTTAAAAAGATAATCCGATGGGGTATTCAGTCATGTGATTTTCTAAAATTGTCCTTTTATTATTAAATCCGTCTTTTGTAAAAAAAACACCTCTTAAAAATTTTAATGTGTCAGATTTGTTTCGATTGCAGTTTTAAGTTAAACTTATTATCAAAGTTTCATATTGTTTCTTAAATCCGTCTTAATGGAGATATCAAGAAGATATCCTGTGGCTGAATTAAGTATAAATTTTTAATATGGTGAAAAAAAATTTAACACAGCAAGACGTAGGCGTCATACTTTGAATTGAATAGCAACTTTTTTACACATGCTGGAGTTACTATCAAAAGGACAATTATGGATAATCGTGGCTGAATACTCCATATCATTACCTATATAGGAAAAATATGTCTCTTTTGAACTATAAATCGACCTGTTTCAGCTTATTTTTAGTATTCGATGATTCGATGATATACACTTTTTTTTCACAGTATACAATATAAAATTTAGTACAACGATAAAAAAATTTCTTCACGACCATTAGTGAATGTATTAATTCCGAAATCATTTTTAATAATAGAATGGAAACAATCTCACTCTTGAGATAAAATATTTATTCTGAAACACTTGCTTTTTATGAGTTTCGCATATATTTTCATTCTGTAACAAGTGACATAATAAATATTCTGATGCAACTATAGAAAAACTGCCTTTTTAATTTCCTATTGATGTTAGAACATATCACAAAAATACTAATGGAAGAAGCAAAAGAGATGGGATTAGAAATTATCATAGAAAAAACAAAATACATAGAATTGAAAGGTCAAACGAAGAAAAATATCAGAAAGGGAAAATTGAAAATTTAGATTAAGCCTAAGGCAATGCTTGAAATAGAATTTTTAATTCTTAGTTAGTTTTCTTTACATTGTTTTTATGTCAATTTTGTTTTGAAGAAAACGGAAATAAACTGTTTTGCTGAAAGGATGAACCGTTGATATAAATTCACAATAATTGTTTTAATTTAAATCTCGAAAAAGATTTCAAACATCGAAATACATTCAGGTTGGCAAGTTATATGGAGCAAGAATTTAGTTAAATATTATCGCGGCGGCGGGTGGAGTGGAGTGGAACCTGCCAGAGATTTATATGCGGGGGAGGGGAGGATGCAGCGATATTTAACTTGGTGGTTGCGGCGTCTTTTAATCTACATGCACAGGGTTTTTACCCTCGTTTCTCCCTTGCGGAACTCGAGAAAAGACTCAACGATAAAAACATCTTGTGGCGTAAGATTTACTTCTTTAGCCACATATTCAAATTATCAAGAAATTTGTTTTTCTTATTTCAAAAGTTTAATGTTTTAAAAGTTTTATGTTTTCTTTTTCGGAATACGAATGCTGGATTAATGTAACTTGCCTGGCTAACAGTAGCGTTACCAAGATTTTTGTTTAGAGAAAAGAAATAGAAAGAATTATTGGTTTAAATTCATTTTTTGAAGCTCTGTCTCGTAGAATATCAATTTTATTGTAGAGAGTCTCCAATGAAGCTTTAAAAATCATAAAATGTTATGGAAAGAAACATAAATCATGTACAGGCAGGGTTATTCAGAAATCCTCGCATTACAGGGATAAAGGGCAACGCTCAACCTTCTAGTTATATCCTGGTAAATTCGTCGTGTCCATCTTATCTACTCATAATTTCTACTTAATTATTGTAATTTTTGAATAAAATAGGTATATACAGTGTGTCTACTTAAGTTGGAACCATATGGGAAACTTTTTTATTATTTTTATGAAAAAAAGTTATTCTTTATAAAAAGTTCTGCATGGTCTAAAACCTGAAATACAACCATCGGATTTAAAATTTGTTGAGCCGTATACAAGGTTTGTCGAAAAATATAAATTTTGCTCAAGAGTAAAGTACCTTTAAATTTGACAATATCGAAAAATGTTACTAAAAAAAGTTGATCAGAATTAAAAATTACGTTTAAATATGCAAGTACATCCATTTAAATTAAAACTTCAGATTATTTTATTTTTTACTAATATTTCTATTTTGAATGAACATTTATCTCTTGTGATTACGAAACACATGATAACCTTTTAGTTTTTCGATGTTTTCTAATAATTTTGCAATTAAAACGCGTAATAAGTGCATATTCATTAATTTTGCAAATAATAAAAAATATATATATAATATATATGAAAAAAATTTAAGTACGAGTTCTCATAAAATATATTCACATTACGCGTTTAAATTCGACGAAAATTAAAGCTGAGCTGGATTTTATTTTTATTGAGGAGTCTGCTCTGTCATCATCGATCGAAATCAGGGTTGTAGATTTTATATGTGGCCGTACAGGGATGTAGAGCGTCCAGGTAGACCAAAATTAGCTACGAAGAAAGATCTGGTTCTAAAAGTCCCTAAAATCGTTGTGAATTGAAGTTGATAGAGATAGATAAGGTTGTAAGAGCCTCAAAAGAGCCAACACACCACATATTGTCTAAATTTTTGAACATCAGAAAGCTATCCGCACGATGAATGTTGTAATTGCTCATATTGAAGTAAAAACTCATTTATATGAACATTTCAGAAGAGTGAATGTTGCTATTTAAGTGCAACCCAAAGAGACTTATTGCAGCAGTCAAGGCAATGAACAGCGAAAGGCGAATCAGTTCCAAAAAAAGGCGAAAACGTTTCTATGGACAAGAGAAGTGATCAAGAATAAAAGAACAATATTATGCTATTTTGCTTGATCAGGTTAGCAGAAAATTCTGAAAAAATGATCTGGATTATAGAAAAAACAGTTTTGTTCCATCAGGACCACTAGCCTTGTCACAATTTCACTAATGCAATGGTTAATGGTCTAATAATTACTGACCCTAGCATCCTATTCGCCGACCTGGTACTCTTCGGAGTTTATTTTCAAAATTTATTATTTTCAAAAATTTACACTGGCAATAAACATGCGTTCAATTTGAAAGTTATTGCAATCACAAACAGTTGGAAAAATCGTTAAGTGTATTGAGGGATAAGCAGATTATGACAAAAATAAAATAATTTTTTCTCCGTATTTTATTTTATATCTCTTATGCATAAGAAAATATAAAGGGCAAATATTTTTATGATAACAATCACAAAATCCCAAAACTGTGTAATCTGAAACAAGTACCTATTAGAATTATATGTATATATAATCTATAATATTAAAATCTAATCTATTGCCACAATTTTTATTTTTATTTTTTAACTTTCTATAATGTTTAAAGTTAATAATCCTATTTAAATGAAAAATTATGGTGACATTTAAGTAAAACACAATTACAGCTACACCGAGTAGCTCAATAAGTCGGGCGAAGCTTATTTTTTATTTGGAATATTTATTTCCGATATGAAAATTCAAGACAGTTTACTCTTAGGAATAAATGTATTTTTGTCTTTTTTTTTTCAGAGAACATATTTTATTTTAAACAAGCTGTAGAATGGGCCATTTCTCTTTAAAAATTTTCATTTAATAACATTTTAGAGTAAACTTATGTATTTAAACTAGTACAATAAGTCACATCATTTATTGTAACTGTAGTGCCAATTTTTAATATTATTAAACTAATACTATATTAAAATCGTAAAGATTAATTTCAAGTTGATACAGTATTTTTATCTGTCAAAAAAGTCTAATCTCTTCTTGAGAATTCAATGTCTTCTTTGTGTGTTTTTATTAATTAAAAATAAGTATGAAATGTAGACTGACCATAAATAAGTCTAATCTGACGTCTCTTCCTTAGACCCTCTTCCTTACTGTGGAATTTTGCGTTAAAACTACTTGAATTTAATTTATTTATTAATAAAAGAGTTAATTTCAAATAGGTAAATCACTCTTATATGTATATCGCATACAATTTTTTCTTCCAAAAACAAAATTATAAACAGACATCCACTTAGGAATCTTTTAGTTTTGTGGCTTATTCAGACCATTAGATAGAAATTGATATACGGAATCAGAGTTTTATAGCATAACAAATGATACGTGAACATTGGAATCTATTTTCTCTCAAGGAATTGAGTGTTCACTGGATTATGTATTGGATGGTCTATTTAATTTTTACTTCCTTTGGAAATCAATCGTCTCTTTGATGTATATTTGTATATATTTATATATATTTATTTATACATATTATAATATAATAAAATACTATAATATTACATTTTGTTATGACAGAAAAAGAAATCTTTTATTTTTAACATTTAATACCATTTATCAAGAATAAAAGAAAATTTATAAATTTTGTTGGGCGCACTTTGTATATTTTCTATTTGATTCATGTTGGTTTAAAAATGATCTAAAGGTGGGTTCAGATTTCATTTAACTGTAATAATGAATAATTTAATATATTTCTTGTACCTACATACGTTTTCACAAATGTTTTACCCTTAATATTTCTTACAACTAATTACACAATAAAATTTATCAAAAAAATCAAAACAAAAAAATCATCAAAACAACTAGAAATATCAAACGCCAACACTAAAAATGGTCAGACTTTTGAAATATGTCAACCATAGACGGTAAAATTAATCATCTTCAAGTCCTTCCCAATACAATGATGGTTATGGACCAGAATCAGCGTGAATACTTGAAAATTCTTAAAAATATTATTTTTTTATCACTCAAAAAAATCCATTCAGAGCACAGTTAAGTATTTAACTAATTTTATGTCACTATTATTTGTAACTTTGTTTCTATAACCTTTTAGGCACTTGGAAATCTTTTATCCTTTTTAAGGTTTACCTATAAGTTCCATAAATGAATTGACAATGAAATATCAAACAACAGGAACAACCTAAAAAACAATTCGAAGATCACAATCTGGAGTGAGTCACTATATTCATTTTCATTTAACTTTTTTTAAAGTTATAGTAGAATATTATATTAATAGGAATAGTAACATTGTTTGTTGAGCCTTCTCATCCGAGTAACATTTTTTCTTCAAGGGTTAAAATCAAAAAATAAGTATAAAAAAGATTACTTCAACTGTTATAATATATATAATAATAACATAATGAATATTGTAAGTAGTCTCTTAATTTAGTTGTCAGATGACAAGTAATGTTTGGAGTTCCACAGAGTGAGTTTAAGACAGAGTGAGTTTAAGTATGGAACTCTTCAATTATCTCGGAAACGGCTTGCACTATTTTTATAAATTTTGGTTTGTGAGGGTTTTCCTATACGGCCGATCTTATGGTAGTATTTGGTAGTAAATGCGGTTGCAGCAGATGCTCAAAATGTTCTCCGTTTACTTCAATACAACAAGCCATGCGATCTTTAAATCTTTGCAGTACATTTTGCAACATGTGTGACTGCTCAATTCTTCTTATATTTTTTTATAAACGGTGTTTCTTAAGTGACCCTATAGGAAATAGTCTAAAGGATTCATATCGAGTGAAAGCTGGGGCCATTCGATAAAACCACGTCTTCCAATCCATCTTCTTGGAAACACGTTATTTAGGTATTGCCTCACCTCACGCGCATTGCGAGGTGGAGCTGCATCACGTTGCAGCCAAATATTGTTGTTTGGGGTATTGTTATTGTCTGAAAGTTTCAATTAATGAAATTTCTAAATTAAAAAGCAACTGAAAATACTTACTTGTATTTGGAAATAACCGAACCAACTCAGGTATAACACTGTTTTCCAACAAATTTAAGTACGCCGGACCATTTAAGTTTTCTTCAAAGAAAAAGGATCCAATTATTTTGTAGCCCATTATTCCAGCCCACACATTAAGTTTTTCTGGATACTACAATTATGCCGATTTACGTTTCCGTTAATAACCAAAGTGGCCTCACCACAAAAAAGTTTGGAGCGCTTGGATAGTACGATTTTCCCATAATTATGTCTGCAAACTCTTCACGTCTATCAAAATCGTCATCTAACAACTCTTGAACCAACTTTACTTTGTATGGATGGAATTTATTATCACGTAAAATTCTCATTACGGATTTTTGCGAAATATTAAGATCCCTGGATAATGGATATTTGTCTAGTACTCAAGTGTGGATCGTCTTCTAACATGACACAAACATCTAAAGATTTGTCTTTAGTTGATGCTGTTTTTCTGCTTCCTGATTTCGAAAAATCTTTTACTGTACCAGTTCGGTGAAACATTTTTACCAACTTACTCATAGTAGATCTTGTTATGGTATTTCGGTTAGGATATAAATTATTAAACATATTACACGTTTCTTGTTGACTTCTACGCATATCATCATATATATGTATATAACAATTAGTTCTTTTTCAAATAAACGATCCAATGTAACTTTCAATAAACACCAACAATAATAGTTTATTGAATCGTCAAAGTCTGCGAATACTCCTTTTCGTTATTTACTATTTGTAGAAGGACGTGTGCAACAATAAATTTATTCTCCTTTCTTTACTATTTTTGATTTCGTTATCCATAAAAGTAAGGAGTAAGTAGGGTTAGACTTAGACTACCTCTTAGACTTACATCGGTTTCTGTAGTGAATCTTAGTGATATATTATTATTGTTTACTTTCATCCCTAATTATTCACCGTCTCGCCTAGAATATATCGGACCAGGTAGGTACTCGTCTATGCTATTGTCAGACGTAAAATTTCATCATAGTTTTGTATAATTTTAAGAACTTATATTATTGCGAGGTGACATAATCTTATGGAATTAGTTAAGAACAACCTAAATTTCTAGACGTTCTTTTTTTTAGAATGTTGCAGTTTGATTTGCTTTGCTTCTAATGTGATCGATCCAATATTGGCAGAGAAAAGTTTGTAATCAATTTCGTAACATTTTTTTTTATATCTTTGGTAAAACAACATTTTTATTTTTCTTGCAAATGTCTTGCATAAAAGTAATTTATCAATTCATTAAAAAGTTCCAAGAAGCTGACGACATCTTGATGTCTTTAGTATACAAAGTGTAAAAATACGTAATAAGAAACCAGTGATAATAAAAATAAGGAAACTGTCAATGCTCAGAAAAAAGTCACGCACAGGTATATACATCCAAAATAAAAGGACGTCCGTCGGATTTATTGCCACAGTATTCACCTGAAAACGAGAGACACAATGAAAGGCGAAATCAGTGACACAATTTCCATGACTATGATTTCAATATCAGTAGGCCACCGTGTAGACGATGGTGGGTAAGGTTTCCATGGTAGGTGAGGTTTTCCTTTTCTACAAAATTTATGGAGTTAAATGTTAGGGAGTGAATTGTAGGGGAAATTTCATCTTCATTATTATTATTATTATTATTTCCTTTTTATTCCAAAGTTGAGCCGAGTTTATGAGTCTATGTATCTATAACTTGATTTGATAAATAATTTAATACGATTTAATTTTTATTGCGAACTATCGAATTTTAATTCAATATTTATATATATATATATTATTTTTATTAATATTTTTTTATATTTTTCTCACTTGTGTAAATTCATCAATTTTAAATAACTATCATTTTATCCGAGAAAATGATTGTCGCGTTAATTAGAGTTTGAACATACCATCTGAATTTAAAATGTGGATAATAAGAAACTGTTAAGTCTATTAACATCCTATATACACTAAAACTAAATCCATCGTCGCTAACTTTTTTAACACTTAATCTAAAATTATCTACTAAAATTCAGTACTCTTTAATTTAGAATTCTGTTGTCATTTGTTCGCCATCTAAGTGATAAAAGATAATTAAAGCCAATACCTCGTTAAAACTCTTAGATATAGTTTGGAGCTAAATCGGGGAATGCAAAGATTCCAAAATGATATCTAAAAGGCAATTTGGGAGTTGTTAGCAGTGGTTAGTGGAGTGGTGCAAGTAACAATGTCGACGACAGCGCGCTGGCGGCGATTTATAGCACCATAACTCTGGAATACGGATCGCAAACACATAGACGTAGAGACAAAAATCTGTAAAAGGAGGTCGAATAAAAAATGAAAGTTTCGCTAATCTTGGTAATGTATGTCTATTAAATGTGTAGTCACAGTAGAGTTCGTCTAGTGGATCCAGAGCTATTCGTCATTAATATCTTAAAATATATATGAATTATTCTTTATAGATCATTCATTCATTGTATTCTATAAAAAGGGAAAATCATGGCAGAACAAATAAGTATATATCATTTAAGCTGTACAGTATTTGAAAAAGAGCAAATGAAAATTTTACTTTTTCTGTGTTGTCACAATTTTAAGCATCGCGAATGTAACTCTAGTCACTATTATCAGTTTAGCTTTGTATTATTGAATTAGAGGTATTTTTTGAAGTTGTACACGTACGGTTTTTGTATATGGTTTTTTATCTAATATTTTGTTTAAGTTCCTGCTATTGCTCCGCCAAATTGAATATTTGCTCTAAGAAATAGGTTTAGTTTGAATATCATACGTAATGAAAAAAACATTATTTAAAAGATCATTTTTTGATTTTGATATGGATTAATTTAATGTTTTCATATTCATAATAATAAAAAAATGAGCTTATTAACAATATATATGTTTATAAGTACTGGACTAGAAGCAAAATTAGTATGATCAACATTTTTAGAGAATTGGTACTTTACGATAAATGCTATTTTGTTCTTATACTTTTTAGATCAACCAGCCCATTTGCATTTATACACCAACATTGAGTTGTTTTGTTTCAGAATAAACACGCTGGTAAAAAATTGTTCTTTTTTTAAATATCGGAAACAAGTTGACCTGTAAAAGTTAAATTTCGCACAGCAACATTGGCTACTACAATAGATTTTTTAGTATTATCCTAGTTCTGTTGTGTATGGCTTGGGGGGGGGGGTATTTATCTCTTTATTGACTGTTATATTTAAGAAAAAATAAAACATGATTTCTGTAGTTACTGCATTAAAAAGGCACTTGTGTAGCACATTTAGAAACTGAACTGTTTTAAAGAAATTTCGGGTTAAAATTTCAAGTCTAAAATAAAGAAATAAGTTTAATTAATAAATATAGCAGAAAGAGTCCAAAAGCTTGTATTACGTAAAAAGAAACTAAACGGAATTTTACTTAACAGCTAGCTACAGAAAATTCGTAAATTTGCAACAGTAAAAGATTAAGTAAGTTTTCTGTAACAAGAGCTAAACCAAATTTAGATAAAATATTTCATTCTAAACTTAAAAAAAAAAATTAAGGATTTGGATATATGTATATAATTATTAAATTACAAAATTGAATTATTATATAAATCATCACAATAAAATAAATTTCTTTAACCCCATTTTGAGCGCTATAATATTCTTATTAATCGGCTTTAGAAATAGGTTAATTTATCATATTTACGAATATGTACTTATTTTTTGATGTTCTATAATTTTTAAAACTATAATCTTATAATCTTACACTTTTAATCATCTACTGTAGTTACCTTATCTCTATAAATACATGAATCTATTTAATTTGTTTTCTTCTTATACGGATTCAACGGAAATATTAGATCCTGTAAACGGATCCATTCAAATATACATTGAAAAGCGAGAATGCATTACAATTGCCCTTCTTATTATCTAAGTGGGCATATCGGAGGTAAGAATATTATTCCATTCAATTCGTTAGTAACGTACCGATAGTCATGATCGTACCTCTAGCACAGCGCTTGTAAAGTAACGGTTATTTGATCATACATTATTATTCGTATTCCTTTTCTCCTTATGGATTTTAAATTTTTGGTGAATCTGTTTAATCAATAATTATTAAAAGTAAATCTCTTAAAAATACATTATTTTAAGTAGCATATCTCAGCTCATTGACATTATATTAATAAGCGGAAGATGCAATAGACCTAATGAAGATATGTCGTCGTTAGAAGTTAAGAAACTGGCGCATATAGTTTATCAATGCAAATGCTCGTTACAGGTAGATCATCTAAGATTTATGTTAATATGTTTTTGTATTATGATTTTGGTTTAAAATATCTATATTTTTGCAAAAAGTTCATATTCGCTGATACGCTACTGGTAAGGGCCCGATGCCGAGAATGGTCCAAAGGCAGCGCGTGCCCGCATCCGGCCGATGACAGTCAACAATATGTAATACCTGCTATCAGGATTGCCAGATTATCCAGATTTCCTTCACATTTGTTTCACTCTCGATATATTTATGGGTGTTGTGTGTACTGAATGAAGTGGTTTAGAAATTTGAGACCTGTTGCAGAATTTTTTTGGTGCTTGATTTGGTCCAATGTATTCGTTTTTATTTTAAATATTATATTGAAATAGAAAAAACAGTGTAACAAATAAACATAAAAAAGGTTTAAATAATATAAAACAGATTACTTTGTATCTTGATTAAAAATATAGCCTCTTAGAAAATCAAAAATTAAGTAGAACGAGAACGAGAAGGATACCGATTAACAGGAACATCATAAAGAAATATACTTTCAATCTAGGAAAATTTTTCTATAATATCTTGCAGTTATAGGGCAGAATTGAGTAGAACTATTAAAGTTTAGAACATAAATTTACTACAAAATGCCGGTTATTTCCAGTACAATAAACTTAATATTGTAACTGTAACAATGCTGGCTGCATGGATCCAGAGGACCAGACCAGTAAAGCAAAGTTACCTGATCTAACTGCTGACAGCTATGACAGTTTCTCGAACTTCAATAATGGTTTGGAATCTAACTTTATACTACACAATTTTTTTTACAAGATTTCATTCAATTTTTCAAACCATATAAATTGTGTCGTCTAAAATGAAAAGTTTCTTGTGAAATTGTGTAAACTGAAAAAATTGTTTGAAAACTAGAGCATGTTCTATTTTTTACACAATATGGGTATATGTCATGTGTTCTATGATTCAAAATTGTGTTTCATGTGAAATAAAAACTTACTTTATACTTTATCAATAATCAGTCAAAGTAATTTGATAGCGTGATTAGTTTATTTGTAGTTTATATTATGTTTTGGTCTAAGGAAGAGATAAAAACTTTAATTAGCGAGTTTTCAAATTATTCTTGTTTGTATAATGTAAAACATAAAGACTACCATAATAAGTATTTCAGAAGTTTGGCGCTGCAAAAATTAGTTAGCAAGGTCGGTAATGGAAAAAATGAACAAGAAGTTTAAAAAAAATTCTTGGCTTAATGACGACTTATGCCAATGAAAGAAAAAAACTGATCAATTCTGTCAGGTATGGGTGGAGAAGAGCAAATGAATAATCATTGTAATATATTTAGTCAATTTATTTTTATTATATAGGTTTATCACCCCTCTCTCTAGAACTATGACCAAATGGCCTTTCTGAATAACCATTTAAAAGTAAGATCTTCCAGATCATCTTGTCCAGTCACAGAAACTGAAAGTAGCAACACTGAATTAGATGAGGTGGAAACCGTTTTCTCTGACGACGTAAGGGAATTACTTAATAAATATTTATTTAATTATTACTTTCTATTTTCAGAAATACGAATTACTCGAAGAAAGCGAAGACGGAACTCTTCTACAATACGAAAACTCCCAGCCTTCAACTTCTAAACAATGTAAAACTCCTTTGACTTTTTGGAGTAAACAAAAAGAAAGGAAGAAAAAAAGAAAAATAGAAGAAGAAGAAATCGCTGTGTTCCAAAATATATCCCAAAATATAAGTGGAGTTACTCAATCCATTACTACGGATAAACGCAAAAGATCAGATGAAAATGTTTTTGGCGAATTCGTAGCAGCTCAACTGAAAAACATAAAAATGAAGAATCCAAGAATGATACTCAATTTGAAACACATAGAATTTTACATGAAGCATTAAAAAAATAATATTTATTGATATGTTAGACAAATCAAAATGCAAAAATTTTTTCTCGATTTTTTATTGTAAACCTACAGATTTATTCTGTCAGTTGATTTTTCCAGTCGACACAAAGTAATAACAAAATTAATCCCTGATATTTAAAGCAATGTTTGAAGCGCGGCAGCCACCTTGTGAAATACTCTGAAGACTATGGTCATCTAATTCTTTGTAGGCACTATTTTTCTTAACTAAAAAATTGTGTAACACATAGCAAGCTAATGTAATAACTTCAACTTTTTTTACTAATTCGTCCATTACACCCAACATCTACATATAAAAAATTATAATTTACATCAACTAATGATAACAATACTATACTTTGAGTTCCTTTGTCGTTATAATAGTAAGAACCTTCACTCATGGGAGGTTTGAAGTTAATGTTTCCCATCAATAGGCCCTAGACAAAGAGGAAAATTCCAAAACATTTCAAAATCATCAACTATTTGCGTCCAATCTGTCTCCATTTGAGGCATTTATAATTACCTAAATGTATAATAAGAATATAATTAGAAGCAGAACAACATACTTTAATGTATTTTGCCATTAGATTTGCTACTATTGCTTCACATACTATCAGAGTAATTGTATTTTCGGGAATTCGAGTAACATACATTAAATCTCTAAAATTGTTACTACCAAATATCGTAATGTTACCGCCAATCTCAAAACTAAAATTTGATTTTATATGTAGTTTTTGTCCTTCAAAAGATGCTTGGAAATATGATACCTCATTTATCATGACATTGCTTGTCTCAAATTTGTGTCTTGCTTAATAATATCTGCTTTTATTGCATTCACTATTACATTAAATGCTTTATCCATTCTTAGGAAATTTTGGTAATGTTTATCATCTATCAGTAATTCACTTTGCAGCATATTCAACATTCCTCTATTAAAATAACGTTTCATGAGCCATTTGTTTTGCCATATTTTTCGTGTTCTTTTTCTCTTACATTTGCGACTTAATAACCGCTTAGTAATGATACCTGCCTTTTTATTCATTATAATTAGATATTGAAAATATTCAACATCACTATCCATTTTTCTTAATTGCAATTTACAAACTAAAAATGAACAACAGCACTCTTCTGTTCTATTTAATATGGGTTCAAATATTGAACAAAGAGCAAAGCAATTAATTTTGTTTCCAAAATTGTTCTAAAAATTAAACAAAATCTGGTATAAGAAATTGCATACTCTATACCACCTTTAGAATATATAGAGATGTTCGATTTTTAAAGGGTACATACATTATGAAGTAAGAGCGTAGACTCGAACGTGTTATCATAACCAGCATCATGTTGTTAATTTGATGTTTGACTTCAAATCAATAGCGTAATAATTTTAAAATTTCATCTTTTGCCAATAAGTTTTTAGAAGGCATGATTTTCAATTATATACAACACACAACAGTCACTTATAAACAAACAAGGACCTCTTAAAACAGTTAGATATCATAAATATTCAAGAAATAAACGATTGCAAATACACAACTTCAACTTCAAACATAAAGTAATAAAAGAATGACTTTTGGCATAAATCTTCTTGCTTCGCCAATTGTTAAATTCTTACGACTCTTAAAATTAATTCTCGAAGTTCGTATATTAAACTACTAAATTTCAATCCCGTGTTACTAATTTAATTGAAATATCTAGATTATCCAAATATAATTAGTGATATTTCTTATTGGAATTAATATTATAGAATAGAGTTGCTCACCGTCATTGTCTTCATTGCCAAAGAGCATTGAGGAAAGTTTTTTGTTACTTTTTCTTGACCCTGCAATGAAAGAAAATAAAACTAAATTATTTTTGACTCTTAAGATATTAAATTTTACAATAAAAAAAAAATGGAGTAAATTAACGTAATTACTTAAATTATCTTATACTATTTAGCTCAATGAACTTACAAATTATTAACTCAATGCTCTGAGGTAATTAACTTTTATTCGTAAGTCTTCCATGGAAAAGGAAAAGAAATAGTTATTTATTATTTTATAAGGTGAAAGAGAGTGCTAGAAAATAATAAAACATGACACATTTAATTACAACTCATTTAATAAATAGCAGACTCATAGATTAGAATTAAATTCCTAGACGTAGTATGTTTATTCCAGTAGAGCGTTATTAGCAGTATTAAATATTTAAAGAGGGCAAAGGCTCCAAAGAATGAACATGTACAAAATTTGAAGATTTAACAAAACTTAGTCGTCTAAAACGTGTTTTAACAATAAATAGGGCGCTGAAGTTATTTTTTTACAATTATTTATATAAGTCAAAAATTATTAATCAGAGTAAGCATAAAATTAAAACAGAAATATTATTTAAACCACACATTAAATATACAGAGTGTTCCAAAATATTACATTGGAGTGATTTTTTTAGTATTTTCAATTTCAAATAATCATTAATGCTGTAGTAAAAGTGGATACTTGTCATATAAGTACTTAATTTGAGTTATTTTCCAGAAATTATTGGTAAAATATAAAACATGAATGTAAGATGTTCCAGAAAAAAGTACAAACTTCGAATTTAAATTATTTATTTAATAGAAAGAGATTCAAAATATATTTTAAAACAAATAAATGATTTTTTAAACATAATCTAAATCTAGTTATGAAGTATTTTTGTTTTAGGGGATCCCTATTAAAAATATTCAAGGGAGTAGCTACTTCTCGTAGAATTGAAAATTTGAGATTTTTCATAAAGGAATTAGAAGAAAGGGGTGGTGACAACACTTATGAATCGCACTGTATAACAAACTTGCTGTCTATAGTCTATTCGCATTTTAAATACACCGATGTAAACAATCATCAGCGCTTGTTTTTTTGTGTTTTGTGCTATTCTTGGTCTTGTTACACAGTGTACGTGTTGTTGTTACTGACTTTGTTGACTATTTTATTTGAGCATAATACGTTTCTGTTCTATTCATGTGCTTCTATTGACATTATCCAAGATTATCGAATTTTGTTATTCTAACCTAGTAATAGATTATTCTTTTCTATTTATTATTTTATTTGAATTAAAATTTGTTTGAAAATACGGTGCCATTTACATTAGACACTGACAGTTTTGACATTCATGGCTACCAATATTGTTTAGAAGAATTACGGAATATTTATTTCGTAACTTGTTGTCGAATGAAAATATATGCAAAACACATTTGAAGCAAGTGTTTCAGAATAAATATTCTATCTCAAGAGTCAGAATGCTTATATTCAAATATTAAATATGATTTTGGAATTAATGCATTCCGCTAATAGTCGTGGAGAGAAAATATTATTATATGACGATTTTCATTTACACTAATTGTATTTACAAGCGGAATAAAACTTAAATATTTGCCAATTTTGGTGGATGAGTATGATCACTTTTAAAGCATATATTCTGAAGAAATCCTAAACATAAATATTAAAGTAATTCATATGCTCTGATAAGAAACAAACACCTCATCAAAATAAAACTTTTTCAAAATCTACCTGTATAGTCATAGTATACTGTTACCAGATACCTAAAGTTGATTAGAATTGGAATTTGTCAATCAATATTCATTTTTTCACACATATGTGTGTATATATGTATATAAAACTGCTAAGTCAACTTTCCACTCCCGTTGTAACAGGGAGCGACTAAAACTGAAGTAGCAGCCAAACAGAGACTAATCAATATACTTTCATAGAGTGCTCATCAATTTTTCAACGGATTTCGGTAGCCGACCACCAACAAACGTTGAACTACTGTTGATGAGGCCTTGATTCTGTCTACAATGACTCGCAGGAATAATACAATAAAAATAATCAAAACGATTTTAAAGAAACCGCATCGTTGTAAATCCTGGTGGAAGTTCGAGCTGGCAGAGCTTACTCTGACTTATGAATAATGTTAAAAATCATTTCGCATGACTGTGTTCAAATATGGGTACCTACCAGCACCATGCTTGTAAACAATTCATTTTCTCTAATTACACCATTAACTTATAATTCGGTTGAAATTATTTAAAGATTATTTTGAATAATGCATAATAATTTGTATTACTCATTCTAACTCTGAGGGAGCTGCCGTATATAAAAACAGTGATAATAAGATTGATTATTTTTTAAATAATTCAGGTTAACTAACTGAAGTTATTTTTATTTTAACTGGGAAGGAAAATAATTTCTTGAATTATATAATATATAATAAATTGTTTACTTATTCAACCATTGTATTAATTATTATAATAAAATGGTATGTTTATTAATACTAAACAAAAACAGCAGTTGTTTTTTTTTATTGTCTTTAATACAATAGCTGGGCTGTATTAATAATTTTTGAACAAAAGGATACATTTTTATGAAGCTTCTCTTCTAAAGTGCATGCTTTTTAAAGAGGCGGGAATATGCATGAAGTCCAACCTCTAAAGTGATGGGTAATTAACTGCAAAAATTTTTAAGACGGAAATGTCAAGAAGTCAATAAAAAGCGATGGCATATCAACCAAAAAAAGTCATCTTCCGCATGACACTGTCTCGCAATTATTAAATGGTCTTTTGAGACACATTAAAATTAACATGCATATAATAATGGCTTGTGTTACTTCTTTAAACTGCTTTCATTTCAGTGGGGCTTTCCTGCAGGAATTCTTGATAATTAATTTCGTAAATATTCAAAAAAATGTTGTTTTAATTTATGTCTTAATTTTTTTAAAATATTTTTATTTTGTAAGCAATTAAAAATTCAATTTTAGGTTCCGTTTATTTAGTTGAAACATGAATATATTTTATATCTTTATATATTTGATGATTGCATGAGAAGCAAAGTTTAAAATGCTATTTTGTTTTATAAAATAGTCCTGACAAGATTTAGAATCGATGAAAATTTCATATTTTATAAAATGTACATACTGTTCTAAGTATTATTTATTTTCTTTAACGTTAATTTAAAGGATAATAATACATTTTTCGATATTATTAGTAAATTTTTAAAATAATCAAACATTGTTTTTATATTTTGTTGTCATTCATATCGATTTCAAAAAAAAAAATTTTTAATTCAACTAAATATATCTTATATAAAAAAAAATAAGTTTAATTTGTTGAAGGACCTTTTGTTATTTGTTAGCGTATTCCCAAAGTTATTTTAGTTTTGCTGTGTCGTCCATAACTAGAACACATGTTTGGGCAACTGAAATATGAAATAAAATTTGATAGTGAAGTAAATGAATTTGTTTTTAAATATTTAGAAATATAAAGCATACTTACAAAGTCAGATTTGATAATTAATTGAACATACCTTCAATAGTAATCTGGACAGGAAATATTTAATTTTGACTATATTGTCATATTTGATAATATAGAGGAAAATAGGTGGGAAGCTGTAGGGTTTATATGTGTGAGATCTCTTCATGCGCAGAAGACACGCACCGTACTAAATATTTTGAAATTACCTAAATTATAGTTCTGTATATATTATTTCATACCTAGCAAATAGTATAACATTTTTTATTTCACCTCTTTCAATTTCCGATTCCCCTTAAAACGAAATAATCTGCAGTTCTATTTAGAAAAGCCACATTCGAAATAACGTGAAGGTTATTTACATATTATTCTTTTCCAGAATTTCCCATTAGCGAAATTTAGTTAAATGTACCATTAAAAAAAGGAATTAATTGAAATTTCAGGGAATATTTAACTGCTCTTTTCAAAACCAGATTCAACTTATTAATCATAAATCCGACTAAAGAGATATACAACCCCAAAAGGAAAACGTTTGTATAAATATCTTTTATCGAGGATATAAAACTGAAATATCACAGTAACAGCAGTCGAGTCGTAGGTATAATTTTTCAAAAGTGTAAACGGCGTTTGTTGGGGCGTTCGTGTGAGGAAAGCCCGAAGATGACGGTGCAAAATCGGACCCTCTCTGGAGTATAATGAATTGATCCGCATGTTGCCCTCTCGCCAGTGACCAGCTCTCACCGAGCTCACACACGTCTTCCCGCGAACTTTCACCTCTCCAATCTGTGATCTCGGCTTATCCCCAACATCCGCCTGATTTTCCAGCGATAAATTTTCTTTTGATATGCTTGCCTCATAAAAGCCTTAACTATTTTCCCATTTTTATTATGCAATAAAGTTAGGTATTCACAATGAAACATTTCTGGATCATACAATTCACTTTTATAGATAAATCTGTTAAAAAAATTATGATATCGTTGTTGAGTTATTATCAGTCATTCTTTCGACAGCGTGATACCTATATGAAAGTTTTACAACTTTCTTCATTATTATGTAAGATGATCCACTTTGAAGTTGGGGACCATTGCTTTTACAAATTACAAGTAAATATTAAAAAAAATTTTTGTCGACCTATACGGTATCATAGCTATTCTATGATACATGTAGCTCTTATTATTGTTTTATGTTTGACGAATATTTTTTATTTAAATTTCCCAATATTTTAAATATTGTTGTATAACGGTCATTCAAAAATCGACTAAGAAAAAATTTAACTTTGTTGTTTGATTAGAAAAAGCTTTTCCCCAAGTAATTAAGAAAGAAATAAAACCCTTATACGACCCCTCACGTTTAATCACGTTTTAATCTGGTTGTTTATCAAATGACATTTAGCAACTTTATACGTAAGTGCAGATTCTATTAGGATGTGCAAATTTAGTGTCAGGAATCTAAGTTAATGTCAGCATACTGACCTCTTATCTATTTAAGACTCTAAGACATTTCGCATAAGATTATTAAAAAAATTGCTCATTGAATCCTAATATTCGAAATATTAGGTTTGCTAAGCGTATGTTCTTAACAAAAAATTTATTAAGTTGAAATATACTAGAGCTGGTAATTTTCTTTATTTTTTTTTAACTAATTACTTTCAATGTAATAGCAAAAGTTCCTAAAAACTGAACTCAAATATGTAAGTTTCGTTAATTTAGATTTTAATAAAAACATGGGGGGCAAAATGGGATATGACGAAATGTCTAAACATTACAATATTCCGTTCATATCAGGTTCTACACTGGAATTGAAAAATATTTACAGACTTTTCCATATTTTTTACAGAGGATAAGCTCGTGTGCTGCTTTAACTTTTAGACATAGTACTAGTTAATAGATTTTGAAATATTATTTTTAAGATTGATTTCATTACCATTGTGAAGCAACTCAATCAATAATTTGAAAAATAAACTATAGCGACTGGAATATTTATTCATCCTAAATATTTATAAAAAAAAGTGAATGAAATTTAGAAACGTTGATTTTAAATAATTTATAAGGTGGATGTATATACGTATAAACGATTTTTTGGTTATTTTTTTCTCGTCGTAGTAACTCATCTCTAGTCTAAGGTTCGATTTTATCTTCTCCTTGACCTCATAAATTTTGGCCCCGATTCTTAATTCTATTTTGAAGCCACCTGTGTATCAGTTAAAATTCACTTTAATGGGAACTCTTGTGATCCAGTCCTCTCTTTCCGGTACTTCTATCATTTGGCAAAGTTAATATGTGGAATTATAAGATTGCCTCCACATTTCCGGAATATGGTTTAATATGTATTCCACGAATCATAAAGGAGAAAATATTATAAAAAAAATATTCAAACATTGAAATTTAAAACACTAAGTGATGGTAATGTTTTTATTTTAATTCTTGGTTTTATATATTAAAATCACTTATCAATTATTTATTTATTACGCAGGGTGTGATAAGCTTAACAGCGTAATATGTTATATCTAAATAGTAAATTTTCTACAATATTTCTTAAAAGCAACGTTCAAGTCAATTGTTGTAATAGTAGTAGTTTCAAGCAGAAATTTTGTTTTACAAACTTAATTGCTTTTTATTATTTTAACCACTTTATTAGGTAAAAATCGTAATCAGGATTGAATAGAAGTCGTCGCTAGAAACAATTTTTATTTTTAAAATTGTAACCTCCGGTTATAAAAATCTTTCTTCGTAACCGAAAACTAATTTTTCACATGTCGGTAACTTAATTAGTAACTTAATTAGAGACTGTATAATTTTATTCATTCCGAATTTTATGATGCTAAAGTTGAAAATTATAAATTGTTATTTACCTCAATTTTTCATTTTAACTGCTTTTTACATTTCTCGTATTTTTTCAAGGTCGTCATAATAATGGTAAAATTATAATTTATAATGTAATGAAGGACAACGTAACATATCATCTATGCCACATTTAGATTTTTCAAATATGCAGTAACTAGCGAATAATAATTTAATAATTTAGCTAAGTTAGTTGTAAAGAGGGGAACATTCTCTAAACAACGATATGTAGTTTTTTAAATTTGGATAAATTATTTACTAAAAAATGATTCTTTTTTCGCAAATGAACCTTTTTTTTAAATTTGGATAAAGTTTAGAGCAAACATTTACTTAATTCTCATCTTAACAAATGCTCAAAATGCGCACCACCAACTTCCATACAATGGCAAAGGTGAACATTTTGTAGCATTTCTGGGGTGATTTGGCGACATTCGTTCGTGATTCGTTGCTGTAAATCTTCGAGTGAAGCAGGTGGAGTAGAATAAATTGTGCTTTTCAAATAACCCCACAGAAAGAAATCTAAAGGAGTAAGGTCTGTTGATCGTGGGGGCCATTTGATTTATTCTTGTCTTCCAATCAAGTGACCCAGAAAGTGTTCATCTAGATGTTGGCGAACAGGCAAAGCATAGTGGGAAGCAGCTCGATCATGTTGAAATATCAAGTGATCGGCCACAAAATCAGTCAACATAGAATCAATAATGTCTTCTAGAAGTTCCAGATACATTTCTTCTGTTAGATTGCTTTCTAAGAACAAAGGACCAACAACACGGTTGCCAATTTATAAAAAAAGAGCATTCATCACTGAAGCAGATGTTAAAAATAAAATGTGGATTTCCCATCGAGCTCACTTACTACCTCGCAAAATTGTAAACTCCGATTGAAGTCATCTTAATTTATCTCATGCGTTAATTTAATTTTATTAGGATGCCTTTTATGCATTTTTAAAATACGCTGCATATCCCAAAATTGCCACTGCATTATTTACGGGCGGTTCGATTTGCCGTTTTTTAATTGCTACACATCCAGTTTCCCGGAATTTTGCAACTAAATCTAAAACATACTGTCGCGACACATTCTTCCCATGTTGTTGATTGAACAATTCAGCGCCCCTATGAGCACATCGTCTGTTTTTATAATAAAATTCAGTCAAGTCAATCCTCTCTGCTACTGATTAAACTATTCTTTCCTTTTAGTTTAAAATTGAGTTCAGTACCAAACACTAATCATTAATCAAATTCACAATCAACTGAAAAATAGAAATTTTATTTTTTTTAGTTTTAGTAGTAGTCTTCTTATCAGCAAGAAAAAATGAACAAAATAATTTAAAGTATCGTAGCAAATAAAATGCAAAAAACTGTCCAGTGGCGTACAAAAATTTGTAAATGTCAAAATTACAAAAAGGTTCATTTGCGAAAAAATCACTTTTTGTAAATAATTTATCCAGATTTAAAAAAACTAAATATCGTTGTTTTGAGAATTCAACGGACTTTCAAACGATATGCGACTCGATCCCTATTCCCTATTTAAATTCTAGGGGTTGTTCACCTCACTGGTCTAGGGTTGAAGTGACGATGCTGCGAGTAGCGTAAAAAAATGTCCCCCTAGAATACCATAATATTGTCCAAAACCCCATGTCTAGTTTTCGTTGGGCCACCATGTACATTAAAAGTTTTTAACTTGGTCACTGATGAAGAAATTAATGTAGCCTTTTAAGTTGCCTATCAACATTAATAATTTCGTTACTACTCACTAAAAATGAAAAATGTTTCTAAACAAAAATTCATAATAATCAAGCACAATATAAATTTTATAGTAGTTTTATAATTGAGCCTTAGATATAAAAAATCATGCTTTTTTATTTATTTATTAATATGATAAACAAGTAGACAAATCTAACCTATTCCAAGCCAACCCAACATAACCTAACCTAAGATAACCTTACCTAACCTAACCTAATCTAATCTGACCTTAAATAAAAAATAATATTAATTTATTTATTATTATGAAAAACAAAGCTATGAAAACCTATTTTAACCTAACCTAACTTAAAATTATATTATTTAAAGCTTATTGCCTGCCTTGATATCCATACCAATAAAAAAATAAATTCTTAGTATTTTTATAATTATAATATAATTATACTATAAAATTTATTTCCTGATGGGAAAATAAATCTACTGGCGGCGAGTTGGGCCGATTTGGCGGAGGCGAATCGTCCAATTTGGTAGTAGAGGAAATATATACTTGTATGATTTATATGTATAATTTAGTAAAGTTCGTAATAAAATTATTTTATGTTGATTTCCTCTCTTTCTGTAGATACTATACCTTTTGATCCGAAATAAGAAACAAATCAGTTTTAGATATTTTGTTTTGTTTTAAGAGTATTTTTAATTGAAGCAAATTATTTGCAATAAACTAAAAACTATATCAATTTCCAGTTATTTATATGTTATGATTGTCACATACAGATTGAATAATTATTTATTAGTTAATCTGAAATTTTATTGTAACTTAATTCATATTTTTAGTTTAACAAGTCAATAAAATCCTATCTCTTATTTGAAGCAAAATATTACAGCTTCTCAGTACTTCTATTGGGGTCTCACAACCTCTCATTTTATTATATTTTCTATATAAGAATTTAACAAGCTGGGGAACTTAAATCAGATTCGAATTAAAGGACAATGAAATCAAGAATTATTTTTTACATTGGTTGATATAGAAGTGACAGGGGGATAGTGAAACTACTCTCTTGATAACTCACTTCTCCTGTCTACTAATTTCGAATACGTATAATTGTTATAAAGTAAACGCCAAAACCCGTGGAATATACCATATCACATTCAGTATTATATATAGCCCTTTTTCGCTGTGGAACTTATTGCGAAACGATTTTAAACTCGGTATTATAGAATTTTGTTTACTACGAAATAAACGCTATTTATGTCTATTATGACTATAACTAAAAATTAAAACTTAAAATTTCAAAACTAAATCCAATTGTTGTATCAATTATGAAATAGTCACTTAATGGATCATCTGCATATCCATTAAAGAATCATAATTCACTTTTTTCTTTCGGCCACAGACAACCATCTTGAGAACATTGTTCAAAAGTTGATACATTTGGTTTGTCCAAGAAAAAATATAGATGCATCGTGAGTGATGTCGAGCGCGACAGAACGTTCATAATTGTTTCTTCCATGGTAAGATTGAATCATTAATCACTGACTTCCCTTCGACCATTTCCAACATAAAAATTACTATCTACGACGGCTAAAACTATGCTGGTTATAGGAACGTCAAATCGAATGAATTCTGAAAAATTAAAACAAATTAATTCTCGACGGTTCGGATATAATATTATATTTTTAATATGTTTCTAGACGCCTTGAGTTTTTTTTTATTAATGTTATTCGTCTGTTTTGGTAATTCTACCTTGAGCCGACACAGATTGTAATACTGGTTGTATTGCCTGAAGATGAAAGATAAATTATTTCAGAGATTCGTATCATATTATTATCACAGTCTTACGGGAAGTCGAATAATATAAATGCCTCAAATTTCAAACCGTGACTAAAACCAAGGCCAAAATCTGATCATAGATATATCACTGAATATATTTCAAGAAACGGTAAAGATTTTTTCAGTAAATATGTTTTACGTAATAATTTAATAATAATTTATTTAATCAGCAAAATTCAGAAAATCTAGTTTTTCACAATTATTTGTCCTACTTATTTTTATACCAAATTTATTTTCTTCACATTTGAATTTCTTATTAATTTTGTGTTTTCTCTTCAATAATCTAAATGTCACATGAGTGGGTAGTGTCATGTATGAGTATATGAATTAACAGGAAGTAAAACGAGGAAAAATAGGTCCTTTTTTACTATAGGATGCAAACTACCGGTTTTGTGGTATAAATACCATATCTAGAGGTTTGACGACAAAAATCTATAAGTAAAGCAACTGGCATAAGGTAAATGTAAATATTGTATATACAGAGGAGGCCACAGAAAAAATACCTAAATTAATTAATTAACAGCAATGTTAAACAAACTGTCTTAGTATCAAATTACTAATTTTTTACAAAATTTGTTTTAATTTACTTTTGATGGGAAAGAAACAATTAAAAGATTAGCAAAACATAGGCGTTGCGTTTCGTTTTTAAGAGGTGTTGCACTTTAAATTATTTAAGACTTGTTTTTTTGCAAAAACGGTGTAAATATCGAAAAAAAATCGTGGATGATCATATGCCTGAATACTCCATATAAATTCCTTTCTAATGACGTGCCACACATGGTATATTCCCTATTTAAAATTAAGGGTTTTAAGAAGTAGAAGGGAGGGGGTTGACAAATGGCAGATGTCTGTATCGTAAAAATGTGTCTCCCTTAGATCAAAAATCGACGTGTTTCAGCATTTCCTTAAAATCTAATGAATACTGCCAAATATCGAGGTGGACTGTTTACTGTGGCCCACTCTGTATATTTTACATATGTAGGCTTATTTTTGAGTAAAATGTATAAATTTTGCTTTTTTGTTTTTGTTTATAAGTTTAAAATGATTTTAAATTTTTTATATTTAATAGAGTTATTTTTTAATTTTTCATTTATTTTGTAGTACAGTAGTTTTACATATAATAAGCCTTAGTTTAATAATAAAATAATACAACCACTAACCCATTGTTTCTATAATAAAAAATTGTAGACTGTGAGACTAAAGGATCTATTATTCCGCGTTTTACTTGCTGTTAATCTAAATATCAATTAAGAACGTCTACTGACTAAAATCCAATTTTAATGTGTCCGAGTTCAGTAGAGTTTTGAATGAAAATTATTCATCTTTATTTTATAGACAAAAAGGAAATCGGTAATTGATGAAAGATATATTTGATTTCATTTTGTAATGAATTTAAAAAACAATGAATCAAGAGAATAAAGAAAAAGAATTATTAATTTTATGGTTTCCCATTATTTATTCAAATTCAAAAATGTATTCTTTAGAAAACGTTATAAGGCCACGCACGCACTTTGAGTTAGATTTCTAGTACTACCGTCAGTTTGGCCACCTAGAGTACGGGTTTTACATCCACTGGATTTTTCGCCTTAGTGTATATAAATAATTTGTAGATTTCGATAACCTAACATAGCAACGTGGCGAGCGATTAACGATTAATTTTAATAAAAACATCCTGGGCTCGCATATCGTGAAGTGATATTATACAAATCGAAAAAGTAAAATGAAACGTAATTTGAAAGAAGATTTTAATAGCATTCAAATCAGTATTTGTGTTATATTTTTATATTAATAACTAACGAATAGGGTCGTGTTTACACATATTAGTTGATTTTATATAAATGAAAAAATAACAAACGAGCTGTTTAAGATTATTGAATACGTAATTTATTTCTTTTTCATATAATAAATGCATTTATTATGTTTTATTATGTTATTTTATTAATATTTCATTTTAAATACAGCTAAATAAATTCATAATAATTGTTTCTACCCCCAACTTTGTAGAATATATCTATTATAAATGAGTTCAGTCTAAATAAACGCTTCTTTGAAATACTAAATTTCTAAATTTCACAAGCTTAAAGATTAAAAAATATTTTAAACATAAACAACAAAATATCCAAGGGAAAACCTGATCCAGAGATTGTAAAGCCAAGACGGTATTACAATAGACGTAAAACCAAACCGTAGCATAAAAAAGATTAAAAAAGAGAAATAAGGAATATTTTGACAATAAGTAATTTATATTTAGACAATCTTAAATTTATTATATTTATTATTTACAATTATTTTATATAAATTTGTTTATTTCTGAAATTCATCAAATATAATCAATTCAGATAGCTATAGACTTATTACATCCACTAAGAAATGAAAATAAAGCATTCGTAATAAATATCTGTAAAATATACATTATGCTATTACATTACGTGGTTCCAAATATGTCGAGTCTTGATGATAGATCTCGCATACAAATGTGACATTGATATCAAGTAGTAATCCAATATTGTCCTCAATATGGACGACACATGCTTTTTAATAGTTATACCTCTTACATGATTTTAATTTAAATATTGGGATGCATTTATACTTTTTAGTTTTGTATTTAGTTTTCTACTTCTTCTTCTGCTTCTTCTTACGTTAGGATTAGGTTCTGTGTTTTCTTCATTGGTGTATTAATAACAGCTTTCATACCATGTCGGGATATGTTTGGTCGGTTTTCTTTTGCGATTTTAGTAAACCAGGTACTTGGGATTCGGTTTCCATAGTCTCCCCATTCTCTTCGTCTATTTCTTCCCCATCTTACTACATCCTGAACCTCTCATTTCTCTCTTATTTATTTATTTCTTCTTCGGTCCCATAAGTTAAATTTTGCTAATGATCTTAATATTTGCATTTCTGTGGTCCTTAACAAACGTTTCGTTATTGTGTTTTCGCCTCTGGTTTCTATTGCGTAAGTCATGACTAGTCTTACGCAAGTCTTATATATTTTTACTTTGCTCCTGGTGCTATTGTGTTTATTTCTCCAGATTATATATCTTATGTATCTTGATATTAATGATGCCTTTGTTATTTGGGCTTTTACTTCTGCTTTTAGATTTCTATTCCTTGTTATTTTTGCCCCTAGGGATTTGAATGACATTACTTGTTCTACACATTGGTTATAAATTGCGAGTTTGCATCTACTAGGTGCTCTAGATATTATTATCAGTAGCCATTGTAAGTTATCCTTGTCCTCTGAGATAATCAGTGCGTCACCCGCTTAACATACTATTTTTATTTCTTTGTTCCCCATGCGATATCCTCTTCCAGGCTTGGTTTACTTAATTTATGATTTTATCCATTATGATGTTAAATAGATTGATGCTAAGGCTCTCTCCCTATCTAATTCCAGTTACCACTAGTATTTTGTTACATAGTTTATTTGCCGTTCTTACATAGGTATAGTTATCGGTGTTGAACTGTTTGAGGATTCTGATTATGTTAGAGTGAATGTTCCTTTTTTTGTAGGAGAGTTCTTACATCTGTTAATCGTACCCTATCGAAGACCTTTGTTAAATCAATAAAATACTAGATACAGGCGAGTCTTGCACTTCGTGTTCAATATAGTATTGGTAGGAGAAAAAACTGATCCACAATACTGTATTAAATCAACAACTAAACTTGGGAAGTTCAATTATCTTAGATTATCTTTTGAACTAATATAATTCTAACCAAATATATTTTTAGAAAAAGAAGAATATTGCTTAATAATGATGATAATTTATCTTTCCATATTTATTATGAATAATTTGCATAAACTAATAGATGAAACAATTAATTTAAGAAATATATTGATTTCACGCACTTATTTCATTTTTCGCACCCACTAAGACAAATATGTTTTAAATTTGAAATTATTCAACTACTATTTGACGATACTATGATGACACAAAATTGAATTATTAATCCAGAAAATAATTTATAATTGGGTCAGTCAACTTCGACAAGTTTCTCTCTTATTTTATAAAGGGCAGTGGGTAACACACTCATTATTACATACTAGTGTACTATCGTAACCATAGAGTTTACATATTCAACTTTTAATTAATCTGTCTGATAAACTCAAAATTAGTTCACAATAGGGTAATAAACTTAATTGATAATCTAACTGTCCTCTAGTAATTGGATTATAAAATTAGCAATCTCTACAAATGTAACAGTTAGATGATTAATCGTAAAATTGAATGTAAAATTTGCATATAGCACAAGCAAAATGTTAGAGAATAACTCGTTCGAATCCAAGCTCAACGATGTGATGAACGTAGATGTTTCAGTACGCGGAGATGATAGTATTATTAATAGTTGGTGTCTGCTTTAGGGTTATGTGCAAGTCATTCTACGTCACTTCTCTCCCGTTTGTTTTTAGTGATCGATACCGCTAACATCTCGTGTCATCGCAAAATCATTCTATCCTCTTCATTTTCTCTACAGTGCCGTATTTGCATCTGAATTCCCCGCCTTGTTAGTCTTAACAAAAACGCAACTAATTAAATTACGTTGTAAAGGCTGAATCAGTAGAGGAAAATAGATTCTTCATTGTAAAAAAGAAAACATGTCCCTTACCCGCATATTAGGCAGAAAGTTCCGAAGCTCTCGGATAAAGAAAAAAATGTAAGTTATTTGGTGTTGGAAAACTTAGTCTTGTTACATCTCCGAATTAGCAGTGTTATATATTTGCTTTATATCCATTGTTTCATGCAAACCTACAAAGTTGATCAAAGGTTTAAGAAACTCTAGGGCTGCTGTCATTTCAACTATGGTCCATAGTGATGCGGGCTATAGATACTCGTACTATTAAAATTATGATAGCATCAGGATGTTTGAGTTTTTCAAACTACCGGCACAAATAGGTTTTGTGACTCTCGTATATACTGTATATCTGTGCAATTGTTGTGGTGATTATGCTTATGATTTTTAATTTATTTTTTTAAGTTAATAACTGAAAATGTCATGCTAAAAATAACCACCAAATTTTCATAAAATATTTGATATTTCAGTTAAAATGATAATTAAAACTATTCGAAGCGCCAGAATGAAAACGAAGGAATACAGAGATTTACAGGTTAGAAAGTAACTTATAGGATATAGTCAGAAATTTATAGGAACAAAAAGTAAAGGAATACAAATAAGAATATAGAATCAGATAAGCAAGGGGGAGTGCAATAATGTGTCCCCTCCGTTAATCCCACTGTTGCTCTTGTTGCACACTACCGATCGAATTCTGCGGTACTAGAGCTACGATTATGACTCCTTGTATGTTACTATCGTTTTGAATAGAGCGGTGTTCCCACCTCAATATCTCCACTTATAGATATTAGAGGAGAAATTCGTAACTGTAAAATATTTATTTTTTCTGAACCTCTATGAATATTATGGAAAGAAAGGATCAAGGAAGAAATAAGGAATTTTTTATACAAGACAGAAATGGTGGTACAATATGCCGTGACTATAAAATAATATGCTGATGATACAGCTATCATATCAGTGGGAAATAGTAGGAAAGAAGCTTTAAACTTCAGCAAGCTTGTCACAATGCAACTGAATAAATGGGGAAAAAAGGAGAAAAATAAAAGAAAAATTTTTTTATAATTAAATATTATTTCCAATATATAATTACCATTTACTTTGTGAATAGAAATAGATAAAATTGGATTTAAAATAATGTGCGGCATAATGGTGCATATTGTAAAATTCAGTCATAATTATTAACAATATAATACTACAAAGAGGAAAAGTTTAATGTAAATTTGCTGGTTATAAAAATGAATAGGACTAAAGCCGAATTATTTTTGAAAATTAAAATAATTTTTTTGTAAATAAACTTAATTTTATTTTATTAGTTTAAATAAAACCAGTAGATCTGTTGCTCTACTAAATATCTTCTAGTTATATTGGTTGCAAAAAAAACTATTAATATAATCGCAAAGCATAACGATCATATTTGAATTTCACAGAAGATTTATTTACTCTTTGCAACATTAACTTTTTCTAGTTAATTAAACAAACCGATCGAAGCACAACAATGCATACATATTCTATTGCCACAGCGTATTGTGCATTATTTAATTCAAAGTTATTTACAAAGACTTAGTGCATTGAGCAAGGAAATGGTGAAAAAGAGAGAGACAGAGAGAGAGCAAGCACTTAGTGATTGATGATTGAAACGCACCGTGCAAGAAACAATTATGATCGTTCTGCGACAGCCGACAGTGGTCGGGATGTTTGGTATAGAGGGCATAGCGGGCGCTGCAGGATTTGTCCCTCGGTGCCGTTAATTAATCCATACCCACCATAAATCAATCTGTAGCCGCAAGGTGACGCGTCATCATATCGACATCATTGACCTGGCCCTTCGCAATGTTTTAGATTCGAGGCATATGTTCCGTATTTTTTTCCGAGCTATCCACTTTCATTACAAATCCGTTTACATTAAAGGAAATAAACTCAGAAATATACCGTGTGTAGCAAGCTTTCTACATATTCCCTCTTTTCATATTTTATGATATTAAATAAGCACAAAGTAGGTCAGCAAAAAACAAAAGTTATCAAAATCTAGTTATTTCAAACACAGCACTAAGATAAAAATTAACACAATAAATAACAAAATACAGAAAATGACATTTTTAATTACATAGATGCAGAATGCCTTTTATATGCCGACGACTTAATCTTCTGCAAGATCGATGATATACGCGATTGTATTAAACTAGCGGAAAATCTAAATCGAGTTGAAGTGCAGGGCAAACAATTTGAAACTGAATGTCAGTAAAAACAACGTGATGCCATTTTTTATTCTACAATATTACCAAACTGCAAAATAGTGCAATAAAAATTGAGCCCCCAAGAACAGAACAGAGTATTATACAATGTACGAGGTGCCATAAATATGGCCACATGAAAACATATTGCAACTGACCTCTCTTGTGCGTAAATGTGGGAAGACCCATAACACTGTTGCAGCCCAGACACACAGCCACATACTATTTATGTGGGGGATCCCATTCATGCAATTATAGAGGTTGCGAATATTACCACTACTTGTATAAAGACTATCATCAAAAAAACCAAAGTTCTAATACAATTCCTGAATAAACTATGTATCCTCTAATCATTATACTGAACTATAACTGAATCCTCACTAGGATTCTAGAAGATTTCAAAAACTTGTTCAACCAGCCTATTCAGCAAAATACTATGTTCATCAATATATTAGCAATGCTCGCAGGTAAAAATCAATGGCTAAGTCTCTCAAAATGACTCTGTGGAAAATCCAATAGCATCATTCAGCACAAAGGGGATTTAATAACATTTCTGTAGATCAGTCTAACTAATATAATGATGGTTAGTGAAACCCACTTTATAGAAAAATCTTATTTAAAATACCTAATGTATGTTATACCGATCACCCAGATAACAAGGCTCAAGCAGGCACTGCGATTATTATAAAAATCAGTATTGACCAATATCAACTGCAATCATATCATAAAACTAACTTCAAGCCACAACGTTTAAAATTAAAATTTCAGCCGTCTACTGTCCGCCCAAACACAACATCAAAAAAGAAGATTTAAATGACTTCTTCCAAAATTTAGGTCCTAAATTTATTGTAGGAGATGATTGTGACAGTGACTATACTCTATGAGAATCACAACTTACCACTACCAGAGGCAGAGAACTCGCAAAACTAATCTAAAAAAAAATATTGGCCAACGGATACGTCCAAAGTGCCAGACTTTCTTCTAACACCCGCGGTATGTCTAAATAATATATGGCTGTAGAATCAAATTACGACTTATCATCTGATCACTCACCAATAATAGGAAAAATCAGTACGATTACTATAAACGTAAAGAAAGTACCTAGACTACATATCTCCAAAACTAACTGGCATAAATATCAAGATTCAAGATTTTATTACCGATAATATTAAATTTAAAAACGCAGTCGAAATAGAAAAAGGTACAAAGAAATTTCTCAGCTAAACAACAGAAAAATCACCGGTAACCGATCAAATAACCCCTAAAATATTAAAAGAACTTCCCAAAAAAGGTACTGTTATGCTAACATATATCTTTAATGTAGTTTAAAACGGCTAAAATTATATTAGTGCCCAAACCAGGCGGAAATCCCAATAATGTAACGTCTTAGATGCCAATTAATCTCCTATCTACCATTTCAAAAATTCTTGAAAAAATTATATTACACAAGTTCAAGTCGATTCTAAATGGAATTCTAGATCATTAATTTGGTTTTGGTCAGTCACATTCAACCATTCAAAAGGGGAAAATACCAATAAATATGTCGAAATCCTCCCAAAAGCTTTTTCTTACAAAAAAACCATTGGCCTCCAGAAGCACTATTAGTTTACAAAGCTGTATTAAAGCCTATATGAACTTACAGCATTGAACTTTGGAGTTTAAGAGACTATAAAAGAACGAGTTGAAAGACATTATCAAAGAAGATCACTACAACCCACTTACACAATCACTTTTACATCAACCAAATAGTAAAAGACTAAAAAGAAAATGACCAATCGAGTTCAAGTGAAGTGTTGGAGGTCTCTTCAATAGAAGAGTCCTCATCAGTTATTAATGGATTAAAATACTATTATTTTAATCTAATTGAGGTGATAGTACAGAGACGTTTCACGAAATATCTCTTGAATAAAACTTTACTGTTACGTCATAATATTAACAGCCTAAAGAATAGACAAGAGCCGCATTCAATTGTATTTGTTTAGAAGGTTATAAACAATAATATATAAAAGTTACATGTTGAAATATAGATTGTATGTATGGACTAGTCCGGTCAGACACAGATTAAGAATATCTTCCTTCCTAACGCCTTACACTAGGAAAATTTTTTAATTAATTTTGGTTTTATAAGACACTATTTAAATTTTAGGAAACGTGGTTTACCAAATAAATAATGTATTATCACACTACTAGAATAAGTATTTTGATTTAATGAACAATACATCAAGTAATACTTAAATTTGAATGTTTGAATATAATTTATATCAAACTTCAGAGTATAAGTTAAACACCCTGTATAAGAGCATACAATCTATTTATGAAGACTTCACTGATAATTCCAATTGTTGGTATTATAATTACTAGCAAATATACACCACCTACCATTTAATTGGCTTATTTAAAAATATGGTATGTGATTGCTTTTGTTTCGTGTTTTAGTATTTGAAAGTAAAAATAATAATAAATAAAGACTGACAATTTATAATTATTGTCTTTAATTATCAGTTGACTTTTATATATGTTGGATTTTTAAGTAATCCAAATAATTATAATCAGTTACAATGTCAAAATATATATACACTTCCTTTATAAAGTCACCCCCCACTATTATTTTTTGACTGGGGTGCATTAATGAAATGCGACGAAGACAGTGAAACTATATAAAAAATATTACATTTCGGCATAAGAGTTAACGCCGACATCCTCACGATGGCGTTGCAACGCCCACTAAGTTGTAAATTTAAAATAGCACAAAGGGTCCAGTTACACTTTGCTTTAAAGGTCTTTTCAATCTCTTTATATTCATATTTTGTTTTCTGAAGTTGGATAATTAATTCTTTAAAAATAAATAGATAAGTGATTTAGACTTATGAGTTTTTAAAAGATTTAAAAAAGCTCATGTTTTTATGAAAAACAAATTTACTTTTTTTTGTAAGAACCTGATTGTTTTAAATAAAAATAGCTGCAATATTTTAGTATATTTTAACTTTAATTTATTCACCTTTAGGGGCAAGAATCGACATCCTAATTTGTAATCAATTTCGGACTTGTAGTCAAATCAGAAAAATTCTCTATCGGCTCGCGACTCTATCACTTTTAATAATTTCAACTTTAGTCATTTAAAAAAAATAGTGCCCCCACCTCAACGTGTTTCTTATCAAAAGAATGGAAAGCTAACAGTTCCTTTAGAAGTCGGAGAAAATGAATCAACTATTTCTACTTTAGAGATGAGAACTATTTCAATCATTATCAATACAGACCATAGATTGTATTATTGCTGAGGTTAAAATATATAATGTAAAAAAGTAACATTTTAATTAGGAAAAGAAACATTGACATTATAGTTTAGACATAGGTCGAGGTAATAGTATTTTTTTCTTTTAAAGGTAGTGTAAAACTAAAAATTGACCTTTTCGTGCCGTTTTCTGAAATGTTTTAATTTAGAAAATATCATTACCATTAGTTTAATTTTAGTACACCTATGTCGAATTAATAGAACTAGAGTTAAACCAGAGCAGTTGGTGCAAATTGAAAAATAGAAAGTTTTCTGATATATTGAAGATAAATATAAATAAAAAAATCTTAGAGTTTTAGACGGGAGCAAATTTATTTATACGGTTTTGTGGTGTATTACCTACAATAAGATTTTTATTTTTTATTCAAATAACCCGTTGTTGCTTTCAGCGAATTGAAGTTTATTAAGGATCTAAACACTATAGCATTAAAAAGAGTAGTAATAAGTAATAAGTACACATATATAAGCGGAGGTTTCAAGGAATGATTTATTTAATGCTTATTTGGCGATAAAATGTAGTACTCTTTATTGTTCCTTGGATTTTTTGTAATAGATTACTCAGTCTTGCTAACAAAAATAATTACGATCCTTCAACAAAAATGTTTTGTTCCGTTGAAAAAGCCAATCGAATCTGGGACCAACCACTGTGCTTTAACGGTCATCAATTTATTTTTTCTTCCCCTGGATAAAAATCATTCAACGTTGTTATATCCGGGAGAAATACGGCTGTCATCCCCTCTAGGAACAGACGTAGTGCACACAGGAGCAGGATCCAATTTAAAGGATTCTCAGCAGAGTAAATCCGTCTCAAATTAGAGATAACTCCTCAGTAATCCGAGCCTCAACTACTCATTGGTTGTCTTGTACCCTTACCTCATTTCGTCCTTTATTACCTTGGAAACGTTTACCTGGATGTTTTCGGTCCTTGTTTTATCGTGGTTATTATATCGGCGAAAACAAAATCCACTTGCGGCTTGTCTATGCACAACTCAGTATTAAAGCTTATGGCTGATGAGCTTATTTACTATGCAATCGAGTCAGCACATTTTGTCTTATTTTGCGTAGGATTTAGTGAATATCTAGAATCCCCGATATGGTAGATTGTGGCTTTAGTAAATTCCATCATGGAATATATTTCATTTTGTATAGTTGGAAAGGATTTATTTTATGATATTGATATACTCTTTTAAGTGATATTTAATTCCCTTGTTTAGTCGTTTAAATCATAAACGTAAGAATGTATTTTACTTACTATCTCACAGTTAAAACTAACGTCTCTTGGTAAAATACGTATATAATACTACTATTAATAATAATAATAATAATAATAATAATAATAATAATATTAATGATATAATATACTCTGACAACGTTTCGGCAAAGTTACATTTGGCATTTTCAGATTATGTCCACTTTCTTTCGCCTGTTCATTACAAACTTGTTCTTTTGTAAAAAAAATGAAGATATATAAATTAAAAAACTTTAATTTATTTAAAAGATGAGAAATCCCCATAGAATATAATAAAAAATAAAGTAAATTTAGAATTTAAAATTATTTAATTCCGGTGACTTATAAATCCACTTAACTTTTGTTTATTTCAAATGTACTATTATATAGAATTTTTACTAAAAAAAAACCGGCGCATGTTATATAGGATGACGAAAAAATATTAACGTAATTAGTTGTATATACAGGGTGTATCAGTCTTATGACAAAGAGCAATAACTCTTATGTTATTATTTTTATCAAACATTTTGTAATAAAAAATGGTGGAGAGATTTAAGATACACAATTTAAAATTATAAAGTTATATAGGGTCTTCCATATTTCCAATGCGAACCAAAGTTATGTTTTTTTAACAAATCAGCTCGGAAAGAGGTGTAGAAAAATATAAAATCATACGGGGTATTCCATTTAAAAAAATATAACTTTGATACTATCATGTACATCCATGAAACCCGTTTTACAGTGAAGTTGAGTTTTTGGTCAAACTGATTATGATGTCAATGCAATATCTAAATGTATACTCCTATTAGTTTAGTCATGTTGAAACATGGATCGTGTTAGTACCAATAACATTTTCATCCTAAAAATATTTTTTCATAAATAATTGTTTTTAATTAGTATTTCTTAATGATTCTTTTTTGGTACTAAATATTATTAGTACGAATTTGCACACGAGTAACTCTATGTCAAGAGAAACCAAAATGTTTATTTACGCTATCCACATTTTTTACGTTAATAAACTGCAAATGACAGGATAATCCTAATATTTATTGTGCTTTGTTCAAACGGTATAAAAAGTGTAGACATTTAATATTCATATAAAAAATGTGTTTTTATTTACAAACATTTTATCTATGACAATGAAACATAACTTTATATTTTTTAATATTCTCTGTTTTTCTCTAATTTAGTATCGATTAGAAAACGTTGTACAGTTGTGATGGAGAAAATTTATCTACGTGGTCTCTGACTTAATTTATGACGTTCATTGGATTTTACAGTCAAAATTCTGTGACTGACCATATTTAAATTACCAAAAAATGAAGCAAAATTACAGAGTATGGATTCATTTTTGAAGAAAAGTATTTGTTTTCTTATTAACAGTTAAATTTAAGAGTTACGCTTTCTAAATTAAAACTCACTTTTTTGAACTGAAGCAAGTTAGATGAGTACCAGTTAAATGATGTGCATAGTAACTTCTTCCTAAATGAAGCAGTAATTTATAATTTTGTAGATTCTATTAAAACAACATGGTCCTGACGCCGACCTGTTTTGGCAATATATTCATGTTTTGAAATAATAGGAGTAAGATACTTAATTTAAAAACTAACTAAAAACACTAACTTTGCTGAAGAGTACATAGGCATACATTATTTAATTTTATCTATAATTAAATTGCGTTCAAAATGGCCACTATCCTCTTACAAACAGCACTCAACTCTCCTAAAAACATACATTTTGAAACATTTCTGGTGTTATACTATTAAATGTTTCTCTAAATCTACTTTTAAGATCAATGTACTCTCCAGCATAATTAGTTTTTTATTTTTTACCAAAATATGAGTTTGCATATTTCTATAGAATTGTTTTTTTTTAATTTTAGGCTATGTGGAAATTAAATCAATTTAAGAATGATTCATACTCAAAATTATTAATTTAAATTTGCTTCATTTTCAAATTACAACAAATACTTTTCAGATCAGAAATTGACCAGTAAATTTTTCCACTGGTTTGTTTTCATTCTAATAACGACTTGACTGGTTCAAACGAATATACTGGGACATTTAGTTGAATTTTTAGAATGTTACGATATTAAAAAATATTAGTGGAATGTGCTAATTCCAAAATCATTTTTAATAATATATATAATGCACACATTCTCACTCTTGAGACAGAATATTCATCCCGTAATACTTGCCTTTTGTGTGTTTTGCATGTATTTTCATTCCTTAACAAGTAATGGAATATCTTTCCGTAATTGTTTTAAACAATATCGACAGCCATGGATGTCAAAACTATCAATGTCAGATCTACATGGCGGCGCTATAATAATAAATTTTAATTTAAATAAAATGAATGAAAAATCGAGTGAATTTTTGGTCATGGAGAAAACACAGTCTGTTACTTGGTTAAAATAACAAAATTAGAATTTTTTTCATTCTAACCTTGTTATAGAATATACTATTATATAATTCACGTATAAACTGACTTTTTTTAAATCTCTGATTATTTTAAGTTTGTAGGTAAAAAAAATAAACAATATATAAAACAATAATTTGTTTATGGAGAAATTTAAAAACAAAAGAAACGTAGCAATACACCGATGAAATCTATAGCTTCTAGTAATTCAGACAAATGTGTACCAATTCATTTACTCAGTGGACCTCGATTTTCCCTTACAAATAATTGATAGTTGGGACTGACAAATGGTATATCGTTTCCTCCTGGAGAACATCTAAGAAACTACCAAACTACCATCGATAAGTATCTCAATAAATTACAAATGGTGTGTTATCATGAAATTTAGCGGGGAACAAATGATACAACATTAGTAATTTAGTTACCACGAGCAATACATAAAAAAAAGATAGAGTACATATTGCTAACAGAATATTTTATTTTATTAAGAAATTACCACAAATGACATTGATTTCAATACAACCTATTACTTAAAGTATATTTTCCTTTATTACGCGTATTTATACCTTTATATCAAATATTTGTAATAAAAATATAAAGCAATTTTCTTACTGACATATAATGTCAATTATATTTGGATTAGTACAAAGAACGTATTATTCTTATACGGTATGATTCTTATTTATAACTATTATACATTGTCGATAAATGATTTAAATATAATAACGTAAGCAGTGTATTATTTTTTCATCTTTCGCATTTCAATTAATTATTATTACTGTTCATAGGATATGAACAAAACCGTACATCAGAAAATACATATTTCTCAGTGGATCACTACTTAATAAAGAAATATTTTTTTTATATTATCGTTAACTGTGAACAAATAGAAACAGATAGAAGACATTTTTAACGGAAATAGTTGGTTGAATACACGATTGGATTTAAATATTTAAACATTCTCCAATAAAAGTGTATGAAATGCGAAATGCATTTTATGTGTGCAGATTTAGATTGTTATGTATTTTTTTGACACCTATACGATACTAGTTCTTGAAATTTTCTTCCAACTTCTAGAGCTTTGAAAGATCCTTTTAGAAATCTTTTACAGTAGAAGGAAATAAAGATAAGCAACTACAGCAATGAGAATTTGTAGCATAGTTAAGATACCTTCATGAGATAATTTTTAAAAATTTTACTAAATTTTAGAATGAAGGCTGATAGGCTTTTGGAATAAATCTCACGTAGAATTGCGATTTTCAGATCTCATTTTCTTATAATTCTTATTAGAACAGATACTACAATATTCATTGGAAAAATTAAGAAAAAATATTAATATTTAATAGTGAAAAAAAAATTGACCAAGTCCTCTATTTCCAAGTTTTAGAGCTGTTATATGGTGAACGATATCAAAAGCCTATAAAACATATTTGTAAGTAATTTTATTATCAATGTTTTCTCATGCACTATTATTAAATATGTTTACAATGCTGTAAAATAGAGTACCATTCTCGTTACATTTTTGTTTAATTCTTCAGTTTTTTTGTTCAAGTAAGTACATCTTAGCATTATATCTTAGCATTATATTGTTGCTTATTGAGAAATAATACTATTTGCTATATATTTTTATATCTAATACAAAGAATTTCCTGATGTCATCATATATTAGCTCATTCAATAATATGAATCCATAAATTATTGTAAAAAGACATAAAGAATCTATTGAGAGAATTTATTTAAAAATGTATAAATGCACAGACAATCAGAATAAAGATTTCCACACAGAATCCGTTCCTGAAACGACCTTTTCGTCACACAACAATACTAAACACCGCTACGGGACCACCGAACGCCAACGGAGCCCCAGCGGGAGAGCCCTTACGGCAGCAGGAGGGCACGTTAACACGGAGCACCGTCGGCCGTCACGACGCCCGCCACGACGGGATGAATTATGGCCATGCTCGACATCCGACACTCCATTTACAGATCATTCTGGTGAGCCACTGCCCGCCTGGCCACTTCATCTTCCACCAACATTGTAAGCACGTCGTTAATGCCTCGTCAATTGCTCTGCTGTTAAACGTCTTGATAACACACAATTTGTAAACTTTATTGGTTTATTTATCGGTCCTAGTTTCTTACTAGTTTCCCCTCGCTTCCTTTTGGCAAACGATTTAACATTTATCAAATTGAACAAGTATACCAAAGCCTGGAATTTAATTGAGTGCAATCCTGTTACCTATTCTAAATTCCAATGGACCTTATGCTATTATTTTAATAGTCATATTTTGAACGGATTGGTTTTTATGTATTAATTTTAGATAACTGATTAAGAACTGTTAGTTTTTTGATTAATTATTTTTCGGCTTCCTTAGTAGGCATTTTGCGTAAAATGGTTTTACTAAAATCGTGTTTGGTCTACTAGGAAATGAATGAATATATGTTGTAAACTCTTTATAATTGACGTAACATCTGTTTTTATACATTTGATTGCCGATTGGTTACTGATGCTTTAAAATCCTTTCTACACGACCATTAGTTGAATGTATTAATTCCAAAATCATTTTTAATACTAGAATATAAACCTTCTCATTCTTGAGATAGAATATATATTCTGAAACACTTGCTTCTGATGTATTTTGCATATATTTTTATTCTATAACAAGTTACAGAATTAACAACAATACCGATATTCAAGGATGTCAAAACAGTCAATGTCAGATGTAAATGGCGCTGCCGTAAAAACAAATTTTAATTTAAATAAAATAATGAGTCAAAAATTGAGCAAATTTCTGGTAATGGAGAAAATATAGTCTGTTACTTGGTTAGAATAATAAAATTCGATACGAGTGGAACATGCCGAACGCGGGCGTCAGTATTCCGTCTCAAAACTTAAAAATCTAAAGTAGGTTTCAAGTACACGTATGATGGGGGATTAAATGGAAGTACTACCTGCTCAATGATTCTGAATCAATTAAATAACAATAGATGTAACTAAATTCTCATGAAATCGAAATTACAACGTTATTCAGCTTTTATCAATAACTCGTTAAAAACAATATTGGTAAAAGATCTGCTGTAATGAAATTTCTTTAAATCGTTTTAAAATAGATGGGTGGCATTGCTTATGTGTCTCATAATGATTTTACAATAAATGTTTTATTAAACAATTAGCATTTTATCATTACTACCTTCTTCTTATCCATTCTAAAATGGATACAATACCATAAGTCTTGTGTATTAAAATATTCTATTTAGTTATATATTAAACCACAGTTCTACCTAAATTTGTATGTTTATTAGAACACCGCCACAAATTAACTTTTCACAATTACACCCTTCTAGGTTTGGAATGATTAATTGTAAATTTGAATGCTAAGTTTAAATCTAAAATAAGTAATTATTTGGACGAGTCCTTGAATGAGTAGAGTATCTGATTAAGTTTTTTATATATAATACAAATGTAGAAATATTTATTGGCAACAAAGTAAAACGTTTAACACCACACTTTAAATAGCTTTATCAGGAAACAACCAAAAGCAGACAAAATATTACTCAGATATCTGGTTGAGGCTTAGAGCTCTCGAGCTTTAGAGAGAGGCCAATTAGAATGTATTCATGGTATAAGAAATAAAGAATCAGTTTATTTGTACTTTAGTTATATTATGATTATAAATGTTTCAGAAGAATTATCTACTTAACATTACTTTTTTATATTATTTACTAGTCTCTCTCATCTAAACCTAATATGATTAAAATTAACATTTATGCATTATCTTGAGTTGCCTCGTTAATAAGAAGGAAGTATAAAAATTTTATTGATATTAATTATTACATTGAAAATAATTATATCAATTTTTCTTCTGTTAATATACCGCTAGTGAATAATAAGTTCTAATAATGCTCCTTTATTAAGTGCCAACAATGCCTATTACAAAAATATTAATATCGAATGAAACAGAATCGAACAGATAGATATATTAATTAGGTATAATGAAAAATAATAGAGAAACAAATGAAGACAAAATTGGCGCTAGAATAAACTCAACAGCCAGGATGTATTACTCACTCTACAAAAACTAATCAAAAAGGAGGTAACAACCAGAACAAAGAGGACTGCTTATCAACCAGTACGACAGATTATCACAGCGGCTGAAAGTCATTAAATTGGTAAAAAAAAAATTGAAAACAAAGTCACTCGGAAATAAATAATATAAAAAAACCGAAATGGTGAGCTTATATGACAGATAATAAATGTGACGAGTAAACTTAGGAGGGGATGATGGGAGAAAGACGTAAAACAACATCAGCAAAATTCTCGAAGAAAGACAGAGGAAAAACATGGATCTTGGTGAAGATACTAGATATAAACAGAGAAAATGGCCTAAATTTTCAGAAGGAAGTTGAGAGGAAAACACACCTCGAGACCATCTGGTATAAGAGCTCTTCGATCTACTCTTCTGTCCACCATACTGACTTCAGCCTCTGCCAGAAGATTGGTGATGTTCGATGCAGACAGTATCCTGTATATTTGTCAGGATCGCTCAAATCCAGATATTTCACAATCATGAACGAGATTTTTCAAAATATTTTTTTTTCAACAAAAAACTTTTTTTCCGAAAAACCACATAGCCGCAATGATATGCAGTCTCTTATCAATTACAAATTGTTCATTTCGTCTTCGTCAACAATGCTAAAAATGTGCGTTTTATCGAGTTTTGTATCTGGTACGGTTACCATTAAAACTGATTTTCTACCTTTTTCGTGATTAAGTAGAATATTCACAAGTCCAGAATCCCCCAGGATTGTAAGATCGTCGCAATCAGGGCACAAACCTCTACTTATTAGCCTTGGTACATAAATAAATACTATATACATATTTTTGTAGACTCGGACAATTTTAAGTATGTATTTCAGATTTCTGTATTTTTTAAACAACTACTTACGTAAAAATAAATGAAGTAATTTAGGAATTAATCAAAATAATTAACTTACTTGAATCACAATAAAAAAGACATATGTACCCACGTTTTCAACTTAATTTCAGTTTTAGTTTTAATTCATTCTACATATTTTTCAATAGCACTATTCAACACATAATTTTACAAAACCAATTGCATTTTACCGTTAACCTGAATTATACTTACAAGAATGTTAATTACAAAATCACTTTCCATCTTATGGGAACGATAATCTCAATTCTATTTAAATCATCTAATTACAACTTGGAAGCAACAAATCAAGTTCTACATTATAAACCATTAAGTTGTTTACAAGTACTTGTTAATTGTAAAATATTAATCAGATAATTGCATTATTGCTTAGGAAAATTGATATTGAATAAAAAGAAATATACTATGTAAAATATAATTTGTCTAAATATGGTTTCATTTATAAGAGTTAATACTCTTCTTTAGAAAAATATAAAACTCAACTTTCTCTTAATTTTTACTTTTTAATTTATATCTAACAAAATGGTAACATGTTATGAATTTTACTTATAATAGTAAAATATTCTTATTTAATATAACCGTTTTTATATAGATTTTAACAGATCAAAGACAATTGCCTAGGTAGACCCATTTCACTCAAAGCCCACAGGGCAGTTTATGTTGCGAAGCTAATAAGACAACAACTCCTCTTTTGTTGGACCAGAGTTTCTGCAAACCACCTAAATCCGGCCTATACAGTTATACCAAGATATACCTAAAATATTTCAACCAGTTAGCCATGGTCTGCCACCATTATATATATATATATATATATATAGTGTGTCTACTTAAGTAGGAACCATATGGGAAACTTTTTTATTATTAGTTTTATGAAAAAAAGTTATTCTTTATAAAAAGTTCTGCATGGTCTAAAACCTGAAATACAACCATCGGATTTAAAATTTGTTGAGCCGTATACAAGGTTTGTCGAAAAATATAAATTTTGCTCAAGAGTAAAGTATCTTTAAATTTGACAATATCGAAAAATGTTACTAAAAATAGTTGATCAGAATTAAAAATTACGTTATCTTAAAAATAGGAATAATCCTTTGAAATCTTGTTTCGAAATAAATTATTTGATGCACAAAAAATGCAACAAAAATTGTTGAAATCGGTTAATAACTTCAAATACTATGCTGATGTTTTCAATTTAGATGGGTCACACTGTATATATATTTAAAAGACCTGAACTTGGGTTCCGGAATGTAAATTAATTCCAAGATATGCATCAACTCTTAGCTCTTTATTTTAATGTATAAAAGTATAAAATATTTGCTGCTATTGTATTTATTTATAGAAAATATTTACAATTCTTAAGAAAGAAGAAGAAAGAATAAATGATGTAAAATAAATATTAATACTCAAAAAGTAAAATTCATATGTTTTGGGAAATGCAATAAAACAATAATCAAACGTTATATATTAAAAGATAATAAGAAAGCATTGGCAAAATATGTTGTGATGACAGAGGAATTAGTTTATTCATTCATCTAAAATGTTTTTCAATAACGGTTTAGGTTGATTTAATACATAAGTTTTTAATTTTTATTTAAAAAGGGGTACATTACTGCATGATTTAATACTTTGAGCAAGTGTATTATATAATTTTGAAGCTAGATACAAATACGGGGAACAGTATGAGAGTGTCTATGTCTGGTGTTACATGTGTGCTGTGGCAAGTTGGAAGCTTGTTTTTACTATGGTACTAAATATTTATATAATAATAAAACGTTTGTTTCAAATCCATAACGTGGCCTTTTTTGAATACTCGTAACAAGTCTAAGGAATATGTAATGGTTTACCTAACATTACATTCAAGAACCATTTTTATAGAATTTTAGGAGGTTGAGGATGCATTTCCTCCACAGGCCACTGTAGCATGTCTGACATGGTTTTCTGTTAGACTGTCAAATAATATTTGTTTCATTTGATCAAATTTTAAATACGATTTTAGATATTTAAATTTATAAGAAATTATTTTTAGTTTTTGTCAAATGAAATTTATATTTCCATTCCATTTTAGATATGTGTCCATATAGACGCCCAAATATTTTATTAATTTCTTAGGGTATATATAAAATATATATAAGTAAAATGCCTTGTCTATGTTTAATATTGGTAGGTTACTACCAAATCCGTATTTTATAGCAGGTAAATCTATTTCCACTTTTGACTGAAACTACAACCGGGTACTTGCTTGGTAAAAAATGACAGTGTCGTCAGCAAAACGTTTTATATCTTCTGCGCTTGGTAGAGAAAAAAGCGCCTGTTAAACAAAATAGGCCTTAGAACTATACCTTTTGGGACTCCATAAGTCAGTTGAGCTAAGTCGCTTTTAATACCATCTATCCTTGTCATTTGTTTGCGATTTCTTAACCAATTTTAAAGCCGTATTTGAATTTCAATAAAAAACAGTACGTATTTTCTTGGCAGATTTTGACAAATACATATTTTTTAGCTTTCAAAAAATCCAACTTACTTGATTTAAATGAAGTAATAATCATTTTAGAACGATTAACAGCAACATCTTTTAGAAAAGTAAAATGGCTTTATTATTCCAAACAACGAACAAATATAGTGGACCTGTGGATTCACATTTGTTAAATCAGTAGCATCGTCGTGTTACGACAGACCGTCATGTCAGACTATGTTAATTGAATGATATTGCCCCCCGCTATGAATGTTTCATCATTAGTGTTACTTTATGACAGCCACATTAAGTAACATTTGTGTAAAATCTGTTATCGTTTTAAATGGTGGACAATTACTGAGAATAATTTTTGTCACGAGTTTTATTCATACTTCTTGTAGTATTCAAGTAACTTACAAAAATGGAAAAAAAGATCAATGTAGAAATAAATAATGACAATATTCTTTTTTCTATTTATCTAATATATATTTGCCCTTATTAAATAAACTTCTGTCGTTTTGTTTTTGTGTCCCAATTTTTTAAAACCTATTTAACAGTAATTTTAAATTGAAAAAAAAAATAGTGTATAAAATTTTTTTGTTTTCTTGGAATCCCGTTACATGACATTTATTCTCAAAAATTCAAAACTAATTTTTTTTTGAAAATTAATTATACAACTCTATGTCAATTAAGTTAAAAATTGAGAATAGTGTTAACCTTTGTAAATAATTACAAGAAAGTTTTATAGGTATAGAAATGGACTTTATAATAAATTGATATTAATGTAATATATTGTGGTGTTTTCTTTGGGTATCAATACATTTGGTCATTTAATCATAACTATTAGATGCTCTAGCTTTAATTTTAAAGTATGTCATTAATAATTTTGATGCTTAGTGAATTTGTTAAAAATTCGTTAAAGAAATTAATCGTTTTATGATTGTATTGGTTGAAAGATTTTATCAATAGATTTTAAAAAAAGGATCAATAACCACAAAAAAAGAAGGAGGCTGTTATGTAGAATTTTGATTTCAGGGTAGAAGTAAGAAAAATTAACTGAGAGAAATTTGAAAAATAGTTACAAGTTTATAATACAAAAATATACAGATATTAAATATTCTCAAAGAGTAATTATTATAAATTATTATAATGATAAATCAAATAATTTAAAAAAATGATTAATCACAAATAGTCATAAAATTATTGATAAAAGCTTGTTAATCCAAAATATTTACATTTTCTTGAAAGAAAAGAAAGAGACCAAGAAAAAGTATCGTGTGGCATAAATTTACTAAAAAAGTTATCAGATGTCAGAGGATGTCAGGTCAAAATAAAAAAAAAAAATTTAGTTATCAGGTGCAGATTGGTCAAGGAAAAATTAGAATATAGATTATAAAAACAAAAAGGATATAATTTGATTTTATATTGCGAAAAATTTAATTATGTAATTTCATACAAGGAATATTTTGGAACAAAAATTTAGGTGAAGAAAATTATTCCAGATAAAACATATTAGGGTAATTGTAAAGGTTTTGTTTGTTTGTTTATTAAAACTTTCTATTACAAAAAACTGAAAATGTCCTTCAGATAAATAAACTGTTGTTTCGAAATTCTTACATTTGATTAGTATATTTATTTAATTGCACTTTTATAGAACAGAAGAGAAGGTGTAATCCAAAGATATCACAAAAATATATTTACTGCAGGACAAGAGGAAATATTGATTTATTTTAGTCTAAAAAGTAATAACGATGAAATACATATATTGACAGTAATTATCAATAAAATTTTTATTAACAGATACATCATTTTAATCGAAAATTTTTGTTTGAAACTAATGGTATTATTTTTGTAGACGATTTTTTCTGTTTTCTTTCTGTGAGTTAAGGTTGGAAGAGATACAGTTTAGCATAAACAGAACCTTATTTAAGATTTCTTTGTGTTAACTAACTGACTTTAAGAGAACAAACTTGAAAATTTTATATAATCCCAAATTTTAAGACCCCCCTCAATAAGCAAGAATCACATAAAACTCTTTTAGTATGGAAGTTAGTGACCGTCTTCAAAATTAATAATACTTATTTTATTTGGGTGTTAACGTTTTGAATTATTATTAGTCTCATGTTCTATCTAGGCTATAAGAAACTGTAATTAGAAGCTAACAGTGAACATTCGAGTGAGGAATCACCATCTGGCTATGAGAGTTAATATTTAATTAGAAAAAATTCAAAAAAAATCGCGCTACTCAGAATTTGTAAACTTTTTTATTAGGAAAAAAATATTAATGTAATTATTTAAATTATTGTAAAATTTTCTAATTCTTGTGGTTTCTCTTTATATCATTTAATTTAGAAATAATTATATTATTTTATGAATCGTTTGATTTGCTATTAAAAAGAACGATTTAAAAAATGAATGACTAAATACAGGTCCCATTTGAAACAAATAAGTTTTTCAAGAAATATAAGTTTTACCATTACATTAAATTTGAGAATATTTCAATAGAAATAGGTTTTATCAGCATATCCATGATTTTGTCGATATGACCAAGGTATTATTTATATTGTTTTTGTAAGTAGTACTGACGCATTTGTTAAAATTATTTGCAGTTTATTTTTTTCTTAATTACAAATAGCATCTACGATGAAAAAACCATCCAAAGATAATCTGCATGTTATTATTCAGTTTTTGGCAGCTAAAGGGTGTCAACTAGTGGAAATTTATATGAAAGTGAAATCTGTGTATTGTGACTATAATTACTCTGCTAGAGCAGTGGTTGAATGATGCAATAAATTCAACAAGAAACAAAATAATCCACTAAAGATTTGGCTCGTCGTTAGACATATCAAAGTTGACAACGTAAACTTGCTTAGTGGATCCCAGGAATGCTTACTAATGAGCAACAGAATTTGCGTTTAGCTTTAACATCACATTTGATGCACTATCCACAACAAGGTGATGCTATACCAAATTGTTGCCTTTGATGAGTCTTGGCGTTATTTATCTCTAGAAATCAGAATCTAAATATCAAAGTATGCAGTGGAAGCATCCACAATCTCCGAAGGGAAAAAACTTTTCGATTTCAATCTTTGGCCTATTAAAACAATCATTAGAAGGACGACGATTCAATTCAAAAGCTGAGATTGAGATGCTATGAGAATCTATAAACTAGCCCACCCGTGGAACTCATGCCTTAATGTTAACGGATACTTCTTTTAATATCGTTGAATAAACAGTAATCTTTAGTCTATAAACGTGTTTTTACTGAACTACCCCTGTACCTATTATTAACAATTAAACAAGTACATTTTTAACTTGGAGACAATATTACCATTTTCTCGAGAAAATAAAATATTTGAGTAATAATGGCGTTGCAAAAACGAGAAGTGGAAGGTTGTAAAAATAAAAAAAAATTAAAGAATACTATAATTATGGCCGCTGCTGAGAACACAGAAATGATGTCAATAATAAGTGTTCGTGATGTTTCCGTCAGTTGCGTTTGTATCATATTTCAGAACGACATCAAAATATTATTGCCATGCAACATGCAATATTTCTGTAGGCGTTGACACATCCGCACGAAGGTTTGATGGGTTTGCTTCAGTTTTACATTAATTATTCTTTGTGTAGTTTCCGTGTTTTCAAAGCACTTACAATATTAAAAATGTAACTCAAAATTTAAATTTTACTAATACAGTAAGTTCAATGTATATATATATATATATATATAGGCATAGGTTTTGATACAGAGTGTTCAAAAATTGGAAGTCCCATCTGCTTTTTAATCAAATAAATATTTTTTAATGCCGTGGCATAGAACTTGGGAAGTTAAGATAGGAACATGTAAGCCGTTTTTATTGATTTTCAACGTTTTGGCTGCTACATACATCTGAAATCAAAAAAACGTGATTTTCAGGTGGCTGTAGATCATATATTAAACATAATAGGCTTAAAGTGTGAAACATCGTTGAAATTAGCTCAGCAAGAGGTTTATAAAAATGTAAAAATATATGGGATGTTCCATTTAAAAACATAAAATTTTTGTCTGGCACTGCGTTCGTGAACACACTGTATATTTGGGACTAATTTTAAAATATTAATCTCAAGACTGCCTACACTTTTTGTAAAAACTTTTTTTTCGTAACTTCAATAATAGCGGACTAATCGTACTTATTAAATTGAATATTAGTTTTTATAAATATTAAAAAAGTGTTAAACGTAGATAAACAATCACTTGCAAAAATATTAAAATAACCCTATTAGCTCTAATAATAATTTTAGAGCATTCTTAAAATAACATTAAATCAGAGTGTCTTGTAATCAATAAAAATTCTTTGATAACTACATATTTCTTTCATAATTTGTGTTTTTTTTAATAACTTTCAGTTTTCTATTAAACTTTTTTTCAAAAAAGTGCAATTTAAAGAGGGGCACAAAAATATTGTTATATAATTTTAAGAACGATTTAAGCTGATAATCAAATGACAACTCATTAAACAGTATATCTAATTAAAACCTATTGGGTTCATACTCAATTTTGAAACCAAATAGTGGTTTGCAAACATTTTATCAGACATGAGAAAGGCTTATTGTTATAAAGAAGTGTTATTTTTTAGTTGTTACAGAGCTGTTAGAGCTTATAATAATATATTAATTTTAAATTTATTCCTTAATATGTTAAATTTTTATGTTTCACATTTCCAATTTAGCCAAAATGAATAACATAATAATTTCAAACAATTTTATTAATATTAATAATTTAATAGGAACAATTTCTTTAACTGAAAATAAAATTACAAAATCTCAATGTTCTTTAAAATCTAAATTGAAGAAATATATTATTTTTGAATATTTATTGTAATTTAAAGTTTATATACAGTATGGTTTAAATGAAAGGAATAAATTAATTTTTTCGTAAATAGGCGATTTTAGGGAAACATTCTGAAACCCGTTGATTTTTATTTCTAAATGGGCGCTTCGTCAGATTATCTTTTTATTTTTCACGTCATCTCTATGAACCTGATGATGTCATCAATAAAAATTTTAAGTAGAAAAGTGGTTCTTGCAATACATCAATTAAAAGGTCTTTTAAATATCTATTCACCCATACCAACATGTCTAAGTATTATTTTCAAAAGTAGTATTAATGACATTCGAACAGATTTCTTAATTTATTAAGTAATGTTATGATGTATTTATTGATACCCAAAAATAAATTTGGTAAAGGCCATCACTGATAATGAAAACATGTCTAAACTATTTTTTACCTTTTTTAAAAAATAACTAGTTACATTATCAAAATTAATTTATTGACATTCAACATAATTGTTATTCCCAAGTCGAAATCAAAACTTTTTGACTCTTTTATCAAAATGAAGCTGACTGAAACGGAAAGAATTTAAATTCTAATATTAGTTGGTTGTGGAGATAAAACACGTACGCAGAAAGAAGTATGTACGTTATTCAATAATAAATATTCCAACCGAGAACCAATTAGGTACACAATCCACAGTAAGCAAAATTGAGAAAAAAATTAGAGAAACGGGTCATGTAAAAGACCTCCGTAAAGGTAGAAGAAAACAAGAAACTAACCCGATGATTTTAAAAAAAGTTATTTTTTCTGATGAAGCTACATTTCTCCTAAACGGTCATGTGAATCGTCGGACTTTCCGGTATTAGGCTACAGAAAATCCACACTGGATGAATGAGTACCTACCGTACGAAATACCCAGAGAAAGTGAACGTTTGGGCGGGAATAATAGATAATAGGTTTATAGAACCATACTTTTTCGACAAAACCTTGACAAGTCCTCAATATTTACAATTTCAGCATAACCTCTTGCTCCCAGAATTAAACCGGTTATTCTCAAACAGAAATGATTTGTGGCTGCAGCAAGATGGTGTGCCACCGTATTATGCTGTCTTGGTGAGAAACTACTTGGACAACAACATCTTCCCAAATCGGTGGATAGGTCGAAGAGGAGGAATTGAGTGGCCACCGAGGTCACCTGATTTAACTTCTCTCGATTTTTTTTTATGGGGATACTTGGTAAGTAAATTGTACATAAATAAATCACAAACTATTAATGAACTGAAAGAACGGATACGCATTGATTGTATTTTAGTTGACGGTAAACAATTTGAGCACTTGCTTTAAATTTGGTTGTACTTAATTATAACATTTATTGTAACATTAAAAATTTTATAAATGATTTTTTTGACAACATACAATTGATGTATTGCAAGACCCACTTTTCTATTTAATATTTTTATTGATGATGTCATAACGCTCACAGAAATGACGTCAAAAATAAAAAGGTGATCTGACGGAGCGCCCATTTAAAAATAACAATCGACGCGTTTTAGGATTTTCTCCTAAAGTCACTGATTTACGAAATAATGAATTTATTCCTTTTATTTGGACCATACTGTATATATCAAATTAGTTCTGATTAAATCTAGTAGTAGTGATTTGTTTTATTTTATTAGAAATAGACTGTCGATTTAATTGTCAGATAAGAAATGACAAGTAATGTTTTGTGTTCTATAAAATCTTTGATATTATTATTGTTCTGTGTTCTATGGTGATATAAAAAAAAGGAAAGGGAGATCCGAGAATTGAGGTGAGAATCATTAAGAATTGCATTAACGATTTAAAAATAAAATAAGTTTTAAATAAATAAAAATATTTATGTTATAATTATTAAATGTGCTATTTTGTAGAGTGGAAAAATAGATAACAATAAATATCAAAATGACAGTTCTAATAAATCAAGGCTACACAGATCTCGTGAGTAGTTGGATGGGTTTCCGACAGTAAAAGTTTTGTCGTCATTTATTTATAGTAAATTTTTAATTTCTACGATTGGCGATAAAAGTTTGTATGTACTACGTCACTAAAGTGTCTTTATGAATAATGATCATCTTTCTAAGATCTGCGATACAGATGATACAATTATATTAACATCAAGTGCTCTGCCAGAATCCCGAGCACATTGTTTCAAGAACAAATGATTGGTTCTCAAATCAAGAACTCTTATAAAACAAAAATAAAACCAGTGTTTTACTATTTTGGCCTGCACAACAAAAAGATTTAACATACTAACATCTATTGACCTACTTAATACTAACATGAAAATAGACACTAACAGAAAAGTTTGAGGAGCTTTCTAGGCTCAAAGCAAAGTTGGATAAAATTGGTTCTAGCATTCGCACAATACATAAACGTCTGAATGAACAATCTTTACAAATAAAAACCACCTCCAAATTTGGTGTAATGTTTTGGGGTCCAAGCAGTGAACTTAAGGAAATATTCCTAATACAAAAAAGAGTCGATGTGTTTTTGAAGAAAAGAAAATAATGACCACATATGCGTTACATTTTTTGTGAATCGTTTGCGCTTTCTCAACCTTATGAGTATCTGGGTTGATTCTGCTGCATTCTCTCTGTGTTTGTTATATAGGTACAAGATATATCACGTTTTTCGGAATAAAGATTATTATTATTATTATTTATCGTACTTGCCTATTACTCGACCATTCACCATCACTCATTCGGCTCAATTCGTTTGATAAAGACTAATTTTATTGACTTGGTACATAAATAATTATTAACGGCCAATGAATGATTGAGAAATTTGATATAGGAACCATAAAAGTGTTTGATATTATTAGGAATACTGGATATACAATTATAATATAATTATATAAATAAATCCACAGGGAATGCTTCCACTTGCTGCTTTCGTAAAAATGTGTATATTAGATAATAAAAACTTATTATTTCAGCTGTATGTTGTACTGGAGTCCCAGATTATTAGTTATTAGGTGAAAAATAAAATAAAAAATAATAACAAAATCAATGAATCAATGAAGAAGTAAACATTTTTCTTAATTGATCTCTGTGAACACGCTCCATTATTCATGCCAAGATAAAAAAATCTAGAATCTTGACTGACCAGAAAGAAAATTAATGATTAAGAAGACAATAATATGCCACTTGCTTTAAACTTCTATATTTCACTTTCGCAAGTGTGTTATTCACCATGATAATAAATAAAAACCTAGGTATTTTCAGTTCAAAAATAAATTCTTTTAATCCCTATGTGTATTTAAAAACATATTTAATTTATGAATTTATTACACATTCATTTGCATAATGTCATAGTAAACTAAATCCTGTAGCTACACCCCTGTCGTCAATTTCTGCTTGAACGTGTTTCTAAAATTGTTATTAGTGTGAGTTTAACGTGTGGTAAAGACACAATACGTATCAGTAAATAGTATAATTTCATACGGAAAATATACAAACAAACTTCCTTTGAATTACGAAAGAAAAACATTCTTTATTTTTCTGTTTCCCTTATAATTTCTTCCAATTACTTCTATACTTATTTTTATTAAATTTATTCATTTCAATATATGTATTTTTTTGGGCAATATATACATATTTATAGACACTTGCATTACATTTTTTATTTTTGTACTCATTTTATTTCATAGAAATCATAACACTAAAATAAATTACTTGAATTAATATTTTCTTTTTGTTACTGAAATTAGTAAATCCGGAAAACTCTTTTCATTGCAAAAGTTAATACGAGTATTTTATGACAAATAACTACAAGTATAGTTTTACAGTGTCATCAAATTAGTTTTAATTTTTTGAAAAAATTAATAAATAAATGCCTCAATTAAATTTCTCGAATAGCCCAAAGTTATTTTAATATTGCTGTATACAAATAATAAAGTAGATAAAAAAGGAATTATTAAAACTTTCTTGAAATTCGAATTTCTTGATTGTTAGCGCCGATCATTAACATTTGTCTTTAGTTAGAGAACTTATACACGAAAAATGGATAAACGTGGGAGGATTCACTAGGTAAAATTTCAGTTTTTAATTATAGAATACAGTTATTAGTTTTGATTTGGTGTACCTACCTATTTTTGGGATGACATAATATAAGAAAAGGACAAATGGGAAATCTTCACGAGAATAGTTTGGAAATGAGTCAATACTTAGTTGTTGTATATGTCAATTTTATTTCTTGAAACATCACTTAGCTTAAGTGGAACCAATAAGTAAATTCAAATTAATATTCTGTAGCATCTTATATTAGATACGACGCATTACTTCTTTCTAATATCTAGTATTCAATTAATATTTACCTTGTTGACTGTTTTTTCTAGTAGTTTTCTTTTCTTTCATCCAGGGGTACTCTGGTACGTTGACACCGGGTGAGCCAATTCCATGGGGTACATCCATGGGGTAGGCACCAGCTGGTGGGGTCTGTTGAGGGCTGATCGGAGGTCCATGAGGAAGCTCTCCGGAAAGGTGCGGTAGGGCAGTCATGAACTCAGCCATGGATGGTTGACTGTTAATGAAGCCGGTCTCGTTACAACCTTCTAAAGGTTGGGCTGCGGCCGGCACAGCGGACAACCAAAAGGTCCCGCTTCCACCGGCCGCAGCACCTTCTGGAGTATTGGATCTCGTCTTCACAGTTACGAAGTCGTCCTCCTCTAAGTGACCCGTCGGCATCCGGATGTAGTGCTTGATTTTCATCGACTAATAAGTAAATAGTAAGTCCTTTTTTCACTCAACATCACAATTCACTGTCAATAAATCCCCCACGATCACTTTGTCCTGCCGTTCACTTGTTTCGCGGAAAAACCGTGTAAAGGGCCCGCGAATTTTGAGCGACGAGAAATAGGAAACGATTGTTACGTGTTACGTGTATGTTCGTAGTTACTGTTAGTGACGGTTGTTTTTGTTTCTTTCTCATTGAGGAGGATGATGGCTGGTCACGTGGTTGAAGTCGAAACCAATGGGAAGCAGGCGCGAACAGCGATGTGGGCAGGCTTCGGTCACAAAGAGGCGGGCTTTATGTTAGCGTGACGACTTGTGGGGCAATTACCAGGTAAAAATTCTATAAAAAATGCCCGATTCTCTATGAATGCATTCCAATTCGAAAATCACCGACTACCTTCCATACCTCAGTTTATGCTAATTCTTCATTATTTATGCTAATTTCGATTCCTTCACATAATTCTTTCAAACACGAACAAAAATATCTAACATTTTAATGTTATAATAACATCCTTGGTATAACATTCCACCGATATGTAATGATATATTGTCAAAGACCGACAGGGATGTTGTGATACCGCGTGCTACCCCATACGCAGTTAAATACGGAGGGACGCCGAGTGCCAAGGCAATTGACGATGCGCGTTTCAGGAATTGCTTGGAGGGGCGTAAGTATCTGTTATCATTTGATACTTCTTTCGTATTCTTTCTTTTGGATTTCAATCCTTGAATTTGAATTCAAATAACAAACTGAAAACTTAGATATTTTCTGCTAACACCTTTTTTCGTATTCGGTTCAGACACTGGGATTCCTAAAAGGTATTAACAGTGAAATATCGGTTAAGTAATTGATAAAAATTTAACTAAAAAAATGCTCAAAAACCGTTTTTGGCGATATTCTTATATTCTATAAAAATTATTTTTAATAGGATTAATGTGTCTTTTAAAATATCTACCACAAATTTATATATAAATATATAGCGTAGATATTTTTTTTGAAATTGTTTATTTTTGTCATTAATTTCTAATTAATAATTAGTCTAAAGCGTTACATTACAGTCTCATTATGAGTGCCTGTACCTAAAAATAATATTTTTTGTATATACTTGCCCTAGTTTAATTGTTTTTTAAATTAATTTCATGTATATAAAACATCAAAATAACATAATAAACACAATTATATGAATGAATGAAGTTCAATTCACAATCTTATTTTATTGAATTTTTTTATCGGCTTGGGCCGTATCTTATAATTTACTGATTCAAGTCACTAATATTATGAAAAGAGAATATTTTATTTAGATTAAAAATGTATTTGCCCAAACAAAATTATAATTTAGTTTTTTTATTTAATTATTCCATTAAAATAATCAATGTACTATATATACTCCAATAAGTATATATTTTACTCACATACCCATTTTTATACTCGTTATACTATACGAATGTTAGTTGAACAATATTTTCTTTTACTTACTATTTGCTTGCATAATACCTATATAAAAAATGATTTGTTATTTTAAACATATTTTAGATACTCTCTGTTCTTATTTATTTTAAATGGACTTATTGAATCATCTAAACAACAAGAAACTATTCGGATACCCTTTTTTAATTTTTAATTTTGTAAGTGCTAAATTTTTTCTAACGAAGAAATTAAGTAAAAATGCGTGTGAAGTAATCTTCAAAACTGTGACCATTGCTAAATATAATGGAAATATACTTGGTTAAATGAGAAACCATAAACCATAAAATTTTAATTTTGATTTTTATTAATTATATGCTTTTTTTTATTTTATCAAAAAAGACACTGCTAGAATTATCAATTTTTAATAGTGAATATAAAAAAAACAATGAGAGTTTTCACTGTTTCATATAAATTGTTACACGGTTTGACTCTTTTCTTAGGTACTATTTGATCCAGAAGTTGAATTCTCCAATGTTAAGATCATTTTTCATATTTGTCAGCAATTATCCCAATCCTTCTTTGTCCATTGGCGCTCACTAATATCGGTATAAGTTCCATACTTATACTTACCAAAATGCATTTCTTTTTACTGTTATCATTTTTCTATAAATACTTTAATTTGTTTTTAGTTGAATATTTTATTTTCCCATTTATCAACACATATAATTTTCGATATTATAAATTTTCCACTTTAATTTTGTTTCTATGCTCTAGTTTTTTAGTATTAATTTAGGCATTCAACAAAACCTTATCGAAAGTCTAGCCTAGAGTCTAAAATAAGAATTGTTTATGTTTATTTTACAAGTTTGGTGTAAATAAAGTTTTCTTTTCCATTTTTTGACATTTTGACCAATAAAAATAGCAAAAGTAAATAATTAAAATATTTATATACCTAACCATCTCTTACTAATTTCTTTAGTCTTCTAGGATATACAGTGTACTATACTTATTTATTAAAGTTTTTATTATTTTATTCTCCTTATCGTTACTTTTTATACAAGACGATCTAGCTTTATTTGCTGTGACCAGCTTGAATTTGAATTACTGTAATTTTTCTTTTTTCAACCTATTCAAACAACTTTAGAGTAACGTAATAAAAGCTCTATTCAAATATTTAATTTTATTATTTAAAATAAATTTTCAAGGCACACTATGGTTTCTTTCCAGCCTAAAAATAATAAATGCTTATTTGGGATTTTTTTTGCAAAAATATTATTAACAACAAAAGTTGCAACGATTTAAAAAAAATGTTTATTGAGAAGAAAATAATAAAAAATATCATTTATATGCATTTTGGAACTTTTAGACAAATTGTGAAAGTTGGGAATATGTCTAACCCTCCAGTTAAACTCGTCTTGACTTGAAAGATCATAAAATTGAAATAAATAGTCAACTATGGTATTTCCAATGCAAAGTAACTAATCGTATACGGTTCGTTCGCATGGAAATAAATTCTTATAGCATGTAGCTTTATACGTGAAATTATTAATACCTCCTTGTGGTATTTTCAGTACAAAAGACGCCAAACGAACGGCTATAGTCACTTTGTATCAATAATAGAAGCACCATAGGTTTAATCCAATTATTGTATAGTAAGCTTATTGTATTATCAATATTTTTACTAGAGAAATGCATTAAATTATTTTATAAAGAATGCTTTTTATAATTCGTAACTATAGCTTCATTAAAATAACATTATGAATATGGTCTTATTTTTTGTGCTATATACAGGGTGGCCAAACGAAAACGAAACAGAGTCATTATCAGAAACTGCGTCAACATTTTAGAAAAACACATGGACCCGTCGATTTTTGATTAAAGGGGGAGACTTTTTTCCGGTATTTTCGATTTCTCTGTTTACACCTCCAAGCGAGGGTAACAATCGCCCCAAAATACTTAAATGGCATTAGGGGTCGAGTAAGGTATCATTTTAATTCTCTTTATAACAGTCTTTAAATTTTAAAATTCGGCCAAATACTTTTTAATAAATTACATTTTAAAATTTAAATTATGTTCGATTTCTTAACGAAATTCGAATTTGCAATTTGTAAAAAAATATAGAAATACATTTTTTATAGCTTATTGGAGATTATTGGACCCCATTCGAAAACGTATTTATAAATTTATATATATAAAATAGTTATTGATATTTACTGTACTATCGGATAATTATTTAAGTTTACCAAATTAAAACCAATAACGTTATATAATTTATTACCTTTTTTTTATTATTTGCTTTAAACTATTATATATATTTTCAAGATCTATTACGTGACTGACCATCGTCCACAATGATTTTGGTGTCTTAGAATTGTTTCGATCTTGATTGTAGAATAACTGATAATCCAAACAAGTGAAATTTTAAACCGAAATATTTTGATATTTTATTATAATCTTCGAATCATGTAAAGATAAGTAGTAGAGTAGTACCGAACGTATTATTTTGGTATACAAAAACTATTATTTATTAATAATACAAAAGTTACAAAATACAAACCATTATTCGTATCTTTTTCATATGAAAGAAAAACTGTAAGAACCGAACAATTTTACTTTATTTATGTTAATAGCTACTGGTTTTATTATTTCAATATTTATTTTATACATATGTATACAAAGTGAATATTTCATATTACAATTCCAATATTGAATTAGTCTGAAAAAACCTCTTTAAATTATTTATATTACAAGCACGAACTTTTAAATACAGACAATTATTTGAAAAAAGGATAATGAATAAACAATAAGATACAATACATAAGGATTTCGAAAAATCATTAATCATAGAACTGTTCACAATAACCACCCAGAAGCCACCAGTCATTGGCAACAAAGATGTTGATGTTAAATAATTTTATACACATTTACTAGCATGCAGAAGCGTTAAATCAATAAAAAAAATTAAATGGGGTGGGTATATTAAAAAGCATACTGAGGGATCTAAACTGTTTATTTGTAATTGAGCCTTACATAAAATATCGTAATGTTTTCTAATAGGTCAACACCTATTTAAAAATCAAGTGGATAAATATATAAACAAAACTATATTAAAAATTGATAATATTTTTCAATATTTAAAAACATTTTGTGAAATTTCATATACCTATTCCAAAATTTATATACGTTTGGCATATACACGGTATTTGAAGAAAAAATTCTAGAGGAAGTATCTCCGAATATATTTAAGACATAAAGTGATTTGAAATACAGTCTTACTACATCAAGTTTGATATTCAAAAATGTAAAAACTTTAGGCTTGCAGTTTTAGGTATAAACTCATCAGTCTCATCACTAATTAAGCCATAAATGACAAGAAGAAATTATATATAATTATATGTCATATGTAATGTGATTCAATACTCAATGATCTGTGAATTACCGTAAAAATTTTAATAGTAAACACAAACCGATGTAAGTTTTCTGATGAGCAAAAACTAACCGGTAGAAGGAACCTATTCAAAAGTAGAGAAACGGCACCTAAATACAAATATGTCTTGACGTTTAGATTTTAATTACTAAATCCAAAAAAATCGGTAAATGACATTTTTTCTAAAACTTAACTGAAAAATATCAAATACACATCCAGCTAAATAATTTTTTGGACAAAACAGAACAAGGAAATATAACAAAAATATAACGTTTTAGAATCTTTCAATGCAACAAAACAATTTTGAGACAAGAGACGGGATTCGTGATTGTTGCAAAATCCGGACACAAAACAAAACCGAGGCAAAAAAGTGGCTGATTTAATCTTATTTATACCTATAACTTAGTATGAGCCCTTAAAAAGATATTATATGTTATTTAATTTTATTATTTAAAGAGTTAACTTATTATAAGAAATAAGTGTTTTAGGGTAGCTGCCGACTATGTTCAGTGGAGTATCAAATCCTTACACATCTTTAACACATTAAGCATTAAAAGATGCTGAAGAGAATGACCATGTGTCTTAAGACGGCCGCCGCACTGTCCAAGTCCAGTATGTAAACTGCCGTATTTTCGGTTAGAAAGGACCGAAGGGTTGACTCATTTCCTGACCAACTCTTGATTAATGATTCCTAATAACTACGCTAGAATGTTTCGTATTAGTTTTCGGATTGTGTTTTTGACGGATATTATTTTTATACAGATGTGTGTCTGGGGTTTTGGTCTTTGTCAATCATACTGGTTTGAAATGCCTAGTAATGATGTAAGAATCCCTATTTATCATAACAACAAAGAAAACTCGGCTTTATTAACAGTAGCAAGGTCGACACTAAAAAACTAGTATTACGATATGGAATTATAAAATATTGATATTATGAAATATTAACTTTCAAATATTTCTGTTTGCTGCTGAAGTTTTAATAATCTGATTGTAGATAACAAGCATAACATTAGAGTTTACGTATAACAATAAATTCTTTGAAAGAATGATACCTACCAAAATCATCTTATATTTTATTATTAACTATAATTTACTACTTTTATTAATTTATTAATTTTAGATTAAAAATAATATTTATTCTCTGCGCCATTTAATTTATTATACCGGGTTTGGATAAAGTATGGAACCAAGTAAATATCTTTAAAACGAAACGGACAACATTTATGAAATTTTGCAAGTAAATGCAATGTAGCAAAATGCACTTGATGTACATTTTTCTGTTAACAATTTACTTCCGCTTTAACCGGACATACCCTCAACTTTTTTAATTTAAATGGGACTCCCTGTATAGTTTTACAGATTTTGAAAGATCTTGCTATTTCAAATTCCTCATAATGGATTTAGTGTAAAACATCTGTAAAAACGAGGAATACAGCACTTTAATAAACCACTTTTAAGTTTTTATACATTAGAGTAAAATACCATTTAGATTTACAAATTGATATTGTTTGTATTAATAGTAAGAAATAATGAAGTACCATCTAGTAGGTAACTGTTGCGAAACTGTCAAATTTTAATTTACGGAAATAAATTGTACGATTAAGAATGGTTCATTTAAGTGAAAAAGATCGTATCGAAATATTAATGAAGAAGTGTGTTATTTTTTTAATGATTTGCATCCTGAAAAAAATCCCATATCATGTTCAACAGTTACTAAAACATTACAATGTTTTAATACAACTGGGATGATCAAAAATTTACCAAAACCTGGAAGACCGAGGACCGCAACGAACGGAACTATTAGACAAAACATTGCAATTGATTTAGAGGCATGACCTCAAACTTCTACCACAATTTTGCACTAAACTATGGTATAAGTCGACGTTCTGTAAGGAAGATATTGAAAAGTGAAAAGTATCATCTGTATATAAGATATAATTGGTTCAACAATTGTCAGACGATGATTTTGACCGACGGCTGGAGTTTTGCGAACGACTGATGGACATCTGTAATGTCGACGAACATATTGCGTCTAATGTAGTTTTTGCGATGAGACAACTTTTAGTTTAAATGGAACAGTTAATCGCCATAACTCAAGGTATTGGTCAAATGAGAATGCTCATTGGATTCATGAAGCACACAAAATATTTGGTTTCAACAAGATGGAACACCTCCCCACTCTGATAGACGGGTTAGGGATTTTCTGGATGCGAATTTTCCAAATATATGGATTGGACGTAGAGTATTCATCGAGTGGCCTGCTCATTCTCCGGATCTAAGCCCAAGATTTTTTCTTTGGGTTATCTAAAATCACATGTTTACGCTAAACGACCAACATGCTTGAAGGAATTGAGACAAATAATTATTGATGAATGTGAACTAATACGTGGAAAAGTCTTGGAAAGAGCGACTCAAGAATTTGTTAATAGGCAGGCATATTGTCAGGAGGTGAACGGAGAGCATTTTGAACATTTGAATTACTTTTGTTTATTAATAATTTTCACTAAACCTAGTAAGAACAAATTCGAGAAATAACAAGCTCTTTCAAAATCTGCAAAAATATATGGAATGTCCCATTTAAATTAAAAAAAGTTGAGGGTATTTCCGGATAAACCGGAAGTATATTAAAAAATATACATCAGATGAATTTTTTCCCATTGCACTTACCTACAAAATTTCATAAATATCGTCCGTTTCGTTTTAAAGATATTTACATGGTTCCATTCTTTATCCCAAACCTGTATATATATATATATATATACATAAATATACATATATATATATTATATATATACATAAGGTGTGTGCAGGCAATTTTGGCCCTGAACTTGTTAATGCCCTTCCATGACTTATTGCTCCGATTCGTTATGAGTTTTTCCTCTAGTTCCGTTTCCACTGGCTCCCTCAATCTTATGCTAAACTTTTTATTATTTTATTGATCTCTCTTCTCTCAAAATTGTCTAATCCACTGAATCCTTCTGGCGCTTATTATGGTGTCAATGATCGCATCTTTAAACAATGAACATATTGCGTCGTTTGTTCTTCTTATGTATCGTTCCTCTGTTCTTTTTAGAGTTTCTTTTGTGTTCTTATTAAGCACCCAGGTCTTACTTTCATAAATCGCTGTAGGTCTTATGATAGTTTTATACAGACTAAATTTGATACTTCCTGATAATTGCTTCCAATTCCTTTATTTCCTTATTTCCATTTTGTTTGTTTCCTAAATATGCAACTTACCTTCCTTCCACCACATTTAATTTCTAATTTATACCGTTTATGAGATAGTAATACTGACACTATTAAAAAGTAACCATCCTGTATAAAAAATGATTGTATTTACTGGCATGGTTAATACCTATATAAAATGTTTATATTCAAGGATAATTGTTTACACTAAAGAAATTATTAGTGGTTTTTATTACCACACTACAATGATAAATGGAAATGTTTTAACGATATGTACCTTTGTTATAATTGTTGTAATACCTATAGCTAGTGGCAGCGATACCATACAATTTCCTCCAATAAAAATGGATTGAAAAAACAAAAACGTCATAATTTTATTACCAATACCTTCCTCAATTTTAGAAATATTTCTAAAAACAACATATATTGTTTTTATATTGACTACGAAAGGTATTTACTTTTTGAAATTTTAGGCTTTTATTTTTTATCTTTACTATTAGTCTGTCCTCTTCTCATTAATTTGGTTTACGTTAAACCTTAATTCTACTTTATGTTAATTCCCCGTTTATCTGAACCCTGCTTGATGTTTTTTCCAATGCAATTTTAAACAAGCTAAGTAACTTAGTTGGTAAATTATTTTTTTATGTTGTAGCTATTTGCTTTAACGTAAATATTTGATTTGTGGTGCTTCTTTCTCTTCTAAATACCCATTGGTATTTTCCGATTTGTGGATCAATAATTGCTTCCATCTTTGTTTTTATCAATTTTGCCATGACTTTGTACACAAAGTTCAGCAGAGATATTTCTCTATAGTTGTAGCTTCTCCTTTCTTTATGATCAGAATAATGGTAGCATATTTTCTATCTTTTATTATGATAATTTTTAAAACTGTTTATTATAAATAAAGTATTACTAATGTATTTGTTTGGGCCATAATTTCAGGGATATTGAAATTATTTAATCATATGTAATCATTATTTGAATTGACCAAGTGTTGCCTAATGTTAAATATGTAAAAACAAATTGTTTTATTGATAGTATCCATGCATTATTATGAATTCTATTTAAACAACATTGTTTTCGGAAAAATAAAAACTTAAATAGTTTCCTGTTGCTGTTCCAAAATTATTTAAACTTTTATAAATCTATTTTATATATGAAATATTGTAATGTTTTATTTTGAATAAAAATTAATCTCGGAAATTGTGTTCATTAAATAATAAATAGAACTGTCGCACCAAATACTAGTTATTACAATTTTCTAATAGCCAATATATTAATATTGTTACGGGCACATCAATAGTAATATTTACAACTGAAATAAATCGCAAATACGTATCTATTTTACATTTTTGAATTCTCATTATTTATTTATTTATTAAAGATTATAATCCATAATTTTGTTTAGAATTACAACTATTATTATCGATTTTTTACTCTAAAAGGAATTATATGAATTGACTAGTGGTCTAAGGAATAATATGAATTGACTAGTGGTTTAGATGAAAACGAATAATTCTTGTAAAGATCTTTTTCGGCAGTTACTATCTGGGCAATGGATTGGACTTTGTCGAATAAGGCCATCCATCATCTTTCAGTACGTATACGTCTAGACTTGATCTCTTAACTTCTTTGAAAATGTAGATCTTGCTTTTTGGATTTATTATTGTTTACCACAGTACTACCATCTTCAGGACATTAACACACAATACTCTGAACGGTGAATATTCTTAAACCTGTTTTCCTAAGACTCATTCCAGGAATTATAGTGGTTTCTTCTGTAGTCAGAGATAGTTGTACCTGTAGACCGATGTATCTCTATGTTTTGAGTGGTACGGATGTACCTCATCTTACTGCTGATATTTTCCAGAAATCAATTTAAGAAAATTCACTACGTTTTTTCCTTGCTTTGCACCTACTTTGGTTGACAATTTTTACTACCTTTAACTGCAATCGTTTGGTCACTAGAAATATAAATTAATATTATAAATATTTTAGTATTAAGAATATGTGTTGTGGTTTATTCCATTTAATAAAAATAGTCATTTATTCTAGCAGTAATACATTAAATGGGAATGGATACAATTGAATAAGAACTCGAAGTTTTTCGTAATTATTTTAAATATTTAGTTTTACCTGTTTGAATTCTAAACAAAAGCAGATAGTTAGCATTTTGGCATGTCTTTTAGTGGTAATAATGTTATTTGATTAATAACTAGCTGAATAAAATTTCTTAGGAAATATAATACAATGATCGATATTGATTGGCTGGTTATGAACATACTGTTCTATATAGTTTGTTAATTAAAACTATCTGTATTTGATGATCCTTTTCTGGATGTTCTTCAGATGACAAAACTGGATAAATCAAGTAACATTTTTATATACCTATGTGTAAAAGATAAAATATACCTACTTATTTTAAAATTCCAAAACATTCCAAAACTTTTTTGAACAATGTGAAAGAGGAAAAGGTTACCATTATTCATATATATCCAAAATAAGCTAAAGAAATTAAATCATATAGAGCTATTATTTGTTTTGTAAATTTTTCAAATAAATTATCAAAGATTAAATCTCGAGCAACATCAAAAAATTAAGTGTTAATAAGTTAAATTGTCCGGATTATAATATTATCTACATTAGCAAGACGTTTAGAAATTTTGATATCAGATATAGTGAACACTTACAAAAAAAAAAATAACCCGAGAACACCTTATTGGGACTAAAATTAAACCTACACTTAACAAAACAATAAAAATAACAACGGAAATTCTCATATAAGTGATAAGAAGCAAGAAATTGAGTTTTGGAAGAATTTGAAATAAAGAGACATTCTACGATATCTTAATTATCAAGTACTAAATAAACAAGTAAATTTGGGAAGTTTTCCTTTTTTAGATTACCTTCTGAACTAAATATATAATATGAACCAAATGTTTTAGAAAATGAAGAATATTATTGATTAGAACATTTATAATAAAAATCAAGATGTATATCTAATGCCTTTCAATTTCTTTTAATCTTATCTGGCGATGCCAAAGGGTGAAACAATGGTCATAAGAATATATCAAAAGTTTTAGAATATCGTGGAATTTTAAAATAAGCATATTTTATTTTTTTATAATCATATAAACAATCATTCACATTTTTATAAGTATGTATAAATGCGGTATTGAAACCATCCTCACGAGCGACTGGGGCTCCGACAATTGCATAATCTTTAGTATATACTCAAATAAGTATATATACTTTTATTTTATATTTATAGATAATGTTCGAAAATAAATTATTAAAGTAAAACATTTTAGTCATACTTTAATACATTGTTTTGAAATACAAATGCATGCAAGCAGAACGGAATTTCCATTAAAGCATTCATCCATCTTGATTTAGATCAGTCCAAACAAATCTTCTAAAAAATTATTATTAACACATAATCAAGCAAAAATAATAATATTAAGAATACTTCTAAAATTGATTTCTTACAAAAATAGATAAATAATTGCCATCCTTCAAATATCCGAACAAGTGTAATTAATTCTACTCTAACCGATAATTGTGCTATTCTAATTGATTTGTGTAAAATAAAATAAAATTAATAACAAATATGTGTCACACAATTTAAAAGTACTTAATACCATCAACAAGAACCAAGGTCCAATTTACACCTTCATTGTAAGAAAAAGTGTTAAAAATACTATGACAAATTACACTAGAAATGATCGACGTCATTAAGGCACATTTAATGAAATCTGTTTGGTTTGTACACGTTGAAGCTTTTACTTTTTAACCTCATAAATGGGTTCAGTATGGTAGATCATTTGAAGTAAATCAACAAAGAATTATTACATTAATGGTTCGGACCAGGATATATAATTCGTTTAAAAGGGTTTCTAAATTAGCAGTTGATGATTGTAACACTAACATTAGTGGTGTTCAGTCACTCTTCGTCCAGCTTACTGATGTGTAGTGCTAATATTTATTCCTAAAATAATTTAAAGTGAAGTTTAAATTATTAGGGATTTTTTTTTATTGTTTATAATTCGGTAAGTACAAAGTGAATAATTAAATGAATATTTTAACGTTTGTTTGATAAGAGTTAAATGATGTATCTAATTTAAAGCTAGATTTACAATTTTAAATGTTAATATTTAGTTGTTTCATTTCAATGTTTTTAATTTTTCGGATAAACAGCTTAATATTATTGTGATTTATTATTATAGATTATAGATTATGATAACAAAATTTAAGAGCTTCATGAAGTGTTTTAAAAAGGATATGAAATTATGTATTTTTTTAAGAATTGGAATTAAGTTAAGTATCACATGGAAAATTTAAGAAACAAAATTAAAATAGTAAGGCATAAAATTGTATAAAATGACTTAACGTTATTGTATACAGTGTAGAACGGTCACATAGAATAAGTAATAGAAATAACATCATGGAATGAAAAAATGTCATCCCCATATTGAACTCACTTCTAATGGCAATTACTTATAAATAAACCTCGAATTTTTAAATGTGAAGAAGGGGCTTGTGATAGATCATAAGAGAGAAATCTTCATTTTTTAATAAAAGATGTTCTTATTTTCAAATTTGTTCTAAAAATTAAATGAATTCTCTACAACACACCAAATAATTAGTACCACAGTTTCGTTCTTGATAATTGGAAAGTAAGCAAAACCTATTACAGTGGTCCTTTTAGAAGATAAGAAAAATATATACAAAATTATTGTGGCAGTGATAGTTTTGTTAAAAATGCACATTGTTGTCTGATTATAAAGGCACGACAGGATTATAAAGACACGACAGGAGTTGTCAATTTTATTTGAATTTCAATAGATACAATTCAGAAACACATTCATTTATTTATTTAACAGAAATGCACCAAATATGATTTCTGCAGATGATTGGTTTCGGAGATAAATATTGTATATAGTTCAGAGTTGTTCGCTTATTTCAAGAAAAAAATTCGGATTTGTAGCCTATATCCCAAGGGACAATTATTGAAACAGAATAACAGTTTCGCGAGCTTGGGCAAGTAAGACAGATAACAAAATGCATCTTTCTATGAAACAACTAATAATCGCAAATTGGATGTAATGCTACAATTTTAAGGAAAACGCCCAAACTTCGAGTCGACAAGCTTTCGCAAAGTTGGAAGTTAGTCGTGTAATGATTATACGAATATTAGTATACAATAAATTGCATCCCTATAACATAATACTACCTCAGGAGCTCATGAAATAAGTGATATTGATAGAAGAATGAATGTTGGAAATGTTAGATAACAATGTGATACAATAAGAACATTTTTTGTTTTCTGATGAGTGCACTTTTACATTTCACGCTCATGTTAATTGTCAAAATTGCCGCTATTGGTCTGCAGAAAATCCTCACTAGATGAGAACATACGCAATACACTGGACAGGTTAATATTTGGGCAGGGATAGTAGAAGACCATGTTATTTATCATTGATTGTAATTTCAATGGACGCCAATTTTTTGCTCTTAAATAATTTCGTGCCAACTTTATTAAATTATATCCTTATCTAGCATTACCTCCACTTAATATTTCCAAATTAGTGGATAGGACGTAAATATCGATAGAATGGCCAGCACGATCACCTGATCTTACTCTATTAGACTTTTTCTTATGGACGTACGTAAAAATTATGGTCTACAAAACTAAACCACTTGATTTAAGATTTAAGAAAAAATAGCGGTTGCGATTAGGTTAGTCATGCTTCAGATGTTGAATTACATTTTTATTTAAGATGTTGCGAAGGCAAGAATTATAAACATCTCCTACAATAACATTCATATTTTTACAATACATTTGAAAACAACAAAATTTTTAAATACGGATTGAAGAGATCTTTCAAATGATGCATTCACAAGTCTCTACTACCAATTTAAAAAATAAGCGGTTATAACCGTCACTAGAAGGGTGTTCAATCTAGGAATAAAATTATTTCGTTGCAGGATGTCATTTCATAATCTACAATTGACGTGATTCGCGATTTTTTTTTAAATATGTGCAACAGTTGAAATAATAAATTTATTCCATTTGGCTGTTCCTTTCTTTATATTGTCTTATGATTTCTGGAAAATATTAGTCCATTAACGCAGTAGTAAGAGTACGATAGAAAAAACACAAAAATACTAAATTTTACTGTTCCTACATCATACAAAAAAATCTTAGTAAGTTTAGGGATCTAGACGGCTTCATCCAACTTCCGACGGCTCATACATTTTTCCAAATATTTTTTGAAAGCTTTAATATGGATGCAATAAACACAAATTTAAAAAAAAATATAAAATGTAATATTTTTTTTCTTTCTATTCAAAATTTCAAAAATTTAAAAATTAAAATGTTACAAAAGCTGACGAAAAATTACATTTTCTTAAGTAATGGGACATCCTAAATTCCAATTAAGTGTTTTTATTTCGATAAATCGTGCATTTTAAGGGATTTTTAGTTTTTCCCAATATTCTCCTTCTCTTACCAGATTAATGAAAAATTTTTCCGCAATCATATTTAGCCGGCAATTTTATTGATACCCAGTGTATCTCTGTGCAAAATTTCAGCCAATTCAAAAAATGTAATATTTTCATGGATTTTCTTTCCCCACTTATGGAATAATAATTTTTTCAAATTTCATATTTGATTGATCGTCATTTTAATAGTTTTTCAGAAGTTATAACCATTCCGTTTTCTCGAGGTTGTAGAGAGGTTTTTCCTTTTTCGAAAACCACTTAGAAGATTTTCCATCTATCCGTTTCGTTACAATAGCTTTTAATCTAATAGGACGTCAGAAAATTTGTTGTTACAAATTCAATCCGTTTTCATTTTAACAGTGTAAAGCGACGGTCCATTTTTTCCGTTTCTATTTAGAATAAACAGTACTTTACACTTTGCTGGTAATTTATTATAACAAAGTTTTAATATGTCACTCAAATACTATAAGTAGGGAGTAGAAGAAAATTTGTAACTAAAAATAAGAATTTTAATTTAAAAACATGTTATAAATAGAAAAAAAATATTTTTTAATTCCAATAATATTGAGCACAACTGTCTGCAAAATACATGCCAATTTATAAAAGTTAAACAATAGCTCAGAAACATACATTCATGTTCTATCTAAAATGGGAGAAACTACATAAAATGGAAATCTTTACATAATCGTGACTCATACGTGTATATTTTTTAAATTCCATTTTTTGTTGTTTCCTTTAAAATAGTGGTTTCATGGAACCATGGTCTCAAAATTGTCTATAATTATTATAAAAACAACCAATCCAATCAGAAAGCATAATTTGTGTGTATTAACTTTGCTTCGGTACTTTCTCATGGTCGTGGTAGCTTAGAGTTATAATTTTAAACAGAAATGAAAATAACGGTTTCTTGCTTCTCCTACGACTTCATGATATTAGTTATTTATTGTGTGCCTATATTGTAATAATTTGCCATGGTTTCATGTCTAATGCTAATATATTTCTTTACCTAGGTATATTTATCATTCATTTTTATGAAATTGCACATTTCTCTCAAAGTAAGGACTTACACTGTAATCATTGATAATAACATGGCTCAGATTTTTCTTTCTTATTAAAGTAACATAACGTTAATAATAAATGTGTAAACTTTTTAAAATTATTCATCGAAAAAATGCAGTGTTTTGTCACATGCACATATGAAAATAAAGAAATAATTTGATAATAATAATAATAATAATAATACTTTATTATCTATCAGACAATAGAATTGTATAAGATTCGTCAATTAAATAAGTAATTATTTAAAATATAAGAGGAGACAAAAAAATACATTAATAGATTAAAAACTAACACTAGATACCTATTATTCTAAAAATTCAAATTTTTTATAAAAGCATTTATCCATTAAATACCCTTTTAATCTTGTTTTGAAAACTGACAAATTATTTGCTTCTTTAACAGATGATGACAACTTATTGTAAAATCTTGGACCTATAAAGTTAGGACTAGTCTAAGTTAATTTAAGCCTAGCCAAGGGTAAATAAAATTTTTGATTTTGTCTTATATTGTGAGAACGAATGTCATGAACTATCTCGAATAAACTCAAGTTTTTATAAAGATATGAACAAATCTCATAGATATATAGAGAAGGGAGTGTAAGAACACCAAACTTTTTAAAGTAAGGTTTACATGATTCTTTCTCAGAAATATTAAATATGCATCGTAACAAAGACTACGACAGTTACCCCAGAAGCATACACCATATCTGAGCCATGAAAAATACACCATAATAAGTCGATGTATTTCCAAAACAGTTCTAAAATTGAGGAAAAGAAATTTGAGTTTATTAATTTTTGAAATTAAGTTCTCACAATGGAACTTTTCATCAACATATATACCTAATATTCGGACAGTATTCGGAGTAGTTTCAAGGCTACTATTTCCCACATTAATTGAATCCAGTATGGAACCTAATAACCTCTGTTTTGCTGATCTTAAAAAATTAACCTATTAAAATAGGATGAAATATTTTCAATGGTTGTACGACAAAAAATTTTAAGAGTAGTTAAATCTTTTGAAGAAACTACAATGGAATATCATTCACATATGCAACACAGAAGTTCTTGTTGAGAAATAAGTTTACGTTATTAACGTATAAAATGAACAGAATCGGTTCTAATATTGATCCCTGAGGTACACCTTTGGTTTTTTTTTCTCTATTTATTAAAGAGACGTATTGTTTATGGTCTGTTAGAAATGATGAAATCCATTCGAGTGCAACACCTCGGATTCCATATGAATATAATATTTTTAATAACAACTCATTGTCATTTGTGAACCCATGTTGATTTTCAACTAGATATATTCAAGAAAGGAAGTAAGCGAGAAAAAAATGCATATTCAAAGATTTTAGAGAATCTACTAGATATAGTTACCGGTCTATAGTTTTCTAAGGAATTACGATCTTTCTTTATAAACACAGGAATAACTATTCCTGTTTTCAATTGTATTGAAAAACATTCTACATCAAAAGACATATTTACTAAAAACGTTAACGGATATGAAATATCCGGCACTATTTTTTTCATTATAAAATTTGGTATTTCATGATTTCCACATGATTAGTTATTTTTCAATTTACGAGTTAAGAACTCGACTAATTCATTTGGACTATTGGGTTTTAAGTAAATCGAATCTTTATTAGAAAAATTACCAGTTATATTGCACGATCTGTCAATATTTATGTTTTGAAAGTTAATATGGTGTACTTATATAATTTTTTTTGACTTTATTTGTCAATTCTGATACCAAATTCCAAGAGGCTTTGAGGGGATCTTCGGAGTTTAGTATACCATTTTGATAATATTATTTTTTCTTCTTTTTACTAAACTATATTATTGCTGTTGCAGATCTTTGTTGCTAGATTTAAACACATATAAATCTTTAAAGTTATTACTTGAATTTTTAACCTCCATATCCACTCAGTTTTTATGTTTATTTATAATGTTTATTAGATAATTAAGTTCTGACCTAATTTACAAATAAATATAAAACTCAATTCGCTTGATATAGTTAACGTGTAAACTATTTGAATTCTATAGTAAATATAAAGCAATTGGATTCACTGCGCATTTTCATGTAGATAGTGTTAGCTTATGGCAATGGTATTTTCCTGTTTCCATTCATGGTTTTGGCCCACCGTTAGTTTTTACCTAACTTAAAATTCTTGGTTCAGCCCTTTTACTTACTCTGAATCCTTTTCCTAGTATTAGAAAAATAGTATATTATGATAATTTCGAGAATGAAAATCAAACTTAACGGAGGTCGATTTAAAAAAATCGAGGAAATTCAAGTGGAATCGCAGGATGTTTTAATGGCATTGACTTCAATCCACTTTGAGGGGTGTTTCCATTCATGAAATGTTGGAAACGCTGTATAGACGCAAAAAATTAGTACTTTGAACAAAACAATAAAATTAATGTTTTAAGTACTTAGCTAGAACCTTAGTACAAAAACTAGTGCTGTTTTATTTTACATAAAACTAAACATGTCTTGTCATAGAACAGTGAGTTTCGTTACTTTAATTGAAACATCACGATAGTTATAAATTTTTCAGTACAGTAGTAATTTAGCTTATTATTGATAATAAAATAGTCATAGTTTTTTGTCTACTATCAATTCTCGCGCAATAGGAGAGTTTTATTGCACAGGCAGTAATATAATTTATAAATATATTTCTTAACAACAATCCCATATTAGGTACTTGTGGAACATTGCAGTATATCCGACAGACTTGATCTATTAAGTTGAACATATTATTTATGGTTATGTAGATTAACAAAAGATTACAGCGTTTATGAAGGACAAAAACCTATTAATTGTGGAGAAAAATGGCACTTTCAAGTAGGTGATAGTAGAGCAATCATTTGTAAACCGATGTTGGTTGATGGAAATATTGTTATTTATATACGGTAAATTACCGCTTCTAGCAACATAAATAAATATCAAAAAGATAAATTATATGTGTCTGAATTTGCACATTCTTCTATAGCGTTTTAAAAATGTATTCTAATCTGACTAGGTTTCGGTATCTGACATCCCATTTTCCAACATTTATAAAACTTTTCTTTTGAAAATAGGACGTGCATAATCATTTAACACAAATATTGGATTACTCTCAGGACAGGTTGTCGTTTTTTATTTCCTAGAAAAAAAGTAAAATATTATTGATATTGACTCTATCATTACAAATTGTTAATATTAACTAATCCAAATAATTTGTGTGAAATTACTACATGGGCAATGGTGAATAAAGTAGGACAGAAAAGGAAGCACAATAGTTTAGAGGAGAGAGACCCACACATAATTGTACCTCTAGGATGAGCTATAACTATTTTTACCAAAATAAAGAATATCTGAAAACCAGCACAAGTGCATCAAATTCCTTATCCAAAAATGTAATTAAAGAAGAAAACATAAGAAAATATCGTACAGCAACCACCAAAAGACATAATATTAATGTTTATCAATGTAACTCATTGAATGGATTGCTGGGTAATTTAAAATGAAAATATATTTCAACTCTAGGAGATCTTCAAAATGTAAGTTGAAACCGAAGCTACAAGACAACTGTCGCCAAATCTGCGTCTACCAAATACCATATAATTGTGAAAAATCATAGATACGAGAGATTGAAACACGATACAAGAGTAAAAAATAATAGAAATCATACGAAGAGAGCTATTTAATCTTAAGTCGTATAATTCATTTGGACAAAAAATCACTATACCATTTTGTATGAAGCAAATATCTTTAAGAAAGAAAAGGACTTGTATAATGGAAGTTTTATTATCCTATTAAATCTAGACAATTTCAGCCAACCAAGCTTAGGAATGCACAGTACCTGGGAACACCAGCTATAAGAAAATTGAAAAACAAGTCACGGATGGATTGAGGGGTTTCTGGAAATTCTTATTTACCTGAAGAAAACCAATCAAAAATGCAGGATCGATGTGAAAACCAAAAAATTGGAAAAGATCCAAAGAGTCTGAATATTTTTCTTTAAATAAAATAAATAAATTAAAATATAAGATTATACGATTATTAGATTCGCTATAGCCAACTATTGTTGCTGGTAACTTTGTGCAAACAGATCCGATTCTAATCAAAGTGCGTCTGCGGAATGTGAGTTATCTGGTTGTTTTAATCTATAAGCTCATAACTGTTCACAGTACCTTATGTTAAAATTTCTGAGGGTTTGACCAAGATAAATGGCTTTACAATCTGAACAATTTAGTTTGTAAATACCCGATTTTGAAACTGTATTAAATTTAGATTTCACACTTAATAAAAATGAACCTAATTTTTGATATTTTGTTTGAAATATATTCAAAATATGTAATCGTTCTGTATGACCTGTTTTCTTTTTAGGTTTTTTGGGAAATATAAGGTTAATTGCAACATTTCCCTCCTTTTTTTTAATCAACCTATTTATTAAATGTAATGTAATTATTAGAGGTAGCGATTTGTTTTATTATATTAATTTCCCTTTTAAAATCATCATCACTCATTGGTATTGAAAAAGCTCTATGTATGATTGAATTACACTCTGCTAATTTATGTAACATGGGGTGATTTGAGTAAAAGGGATAGTCATATTCGTATCAGTTTGTTTCCGATAAATTGAGTATTGAAAATTTCAGTTTACTCTTTGGATATTTATATCTAAGAAATTTATAGAACTCTTCTCTTCAATTTCAACAGTAAACTTTATTTTTGGATGTAAATTGATGATAAAATTAAAGAAAATATCTAATTGTCTCTCACTACCTGTAAAACCAGCCAAGATATCATCAACATATCTATACCAAAACAATACATTTCTGGAAATATTTGAATAAAAAATGTTTTGTTCCAAAACATTTACAAAAATTGGTGATATTGTACTACCCGTTAGAAATCTTTCATTTTGAATATAAAAGTTGTCATAAAAAACAAAGTCATTTTGATTGATACATAAATTAAATAGGTTTATAATTTCATTAATTAAAATTTGGTTAAGGTTTTTTCTTTCTAAGAATTTAGTTATTAATGGTATACATTCACATGGAGGAATTTTTGATATCAAAATAATAAACAGAGTAATTCGGAAGTTATGAGCTCCGAAAGAAATAGGCCAAATTTATAAAATGCCCTGTATCCCAGTTATAAAGGATGGAGGACCTATTAAATATTATTTGGAACCACTATAGTGACACCTATCTACAGTTAAAGTTAGACCCTTTGCCAATGAAACACCCTGCATAGGGATTAAATTACCAATAAATTTGGTTAGAAACAATGTCTAATCGACAATTAATTGAGAATTACTGGTGATTTTCACTTTTTTAAAACTTAAACCAAAAAAGTAAATTCTAGCCAGGGCCATGCCCTATTATTTACAATTTTTTCTTTCATTTCATTAGAACCCATTTGCATAACACACGACATACACAGAGGAAATATAAAAACACGTTCTATTTAATTAAAGGTCAGAAAACATTAGCAGTTGCTTTCGTGGTCATGAGTTCGTATTCTACCTGGTACTTCCACTTATAAATGTCCCCACATGTTGCACAATAGTTTCGCAATTATCTCAGACCGGGTCAGATATACGAGCTCCCTATGGCTGGGAAAATATTGCCAGGATGTGAGAAGGGATTTCATATTGCAAACAGCCACTCTGAAAAAACTGGTAATGATTTTTACTTAACAAATATGATTTAGGCCATAACATAATTTATATTCTAATCAGGCCAAAAAATTGTTTTTTAAATTACGTTTTTAATACTTTTATTAATAATAAATATGAAAAGATTAATTATACTTATCTGAATTTCCACAGTCTTCCAAAGCGTTTTAGAAATGTATTCAAATCGACCCAGGTTTCGGTATCTGACATACCATTTTCCAAGATTTAATATACTTTTATACATAAGTAATTTATTATCTACATATATTAAGGCGAGAGTTTCTGTTCATAAACTATTATATTTTCTGGTTAGTTAGCCGCAATTGTTTTGCTTATATATACTTTTCCTCGTTCATCTCATTATCCATGCAAAATTACAAAATTTTTAAATAAAATGAGCTCTAAAAAACAGAAAACTGTGGATTTTCATAAATTATAAAGATCAACACTAGATGAACAATTCCTATTTTGGTTTGCTATGAAGACTATCAATCCTAAATAATTGCAAAAAGGGGCGAAAAAAGTAGTTTCTAAAAATAGCTTAGAAAACGGGAAATTCTGGAAATAATTTAAAGAAACGACATTTTTAAACCAAAGAAAAATTCCCTCGTCATAGTTATTTTATAAAAAAGTATGTAAGAAGTAGCTTTACACTAATTACGTACTCTTCTTAACAATATAAATAAATGTTTTGATGTTTTGCCATACATATTGATCAGTGTGAAGATAAATCATTAAACATTTTTAAAATTCAGTAATATAATAACAATTTCAATATTCAGAGCCCCCAGCGATTAAAGTCTAAGTCTTATTTTGGGCCCATGGAGATTTTTGATCCGGAATGACCAACATGTAAAAAAATCAAAAAGTTCTATCCGCCGCTTAAAATTCCTTTAGCTCGGTCCATTTTTAGAAAAATTTTATTACTAATATACAGGGCAGTCCTTAAGTAATTGTACATAGAAGTACAGTAGAATTCTCACTTTAAAATATTACGATTTGAATTAACTTGCTTTTATAAAATAAAATAAAGAGATATACAGGATGTTAAATGTGAAGTTTTAGTTTTTGTTTTTCACAATAACTTTAACGTTTTTTGACATGTATACATAATATTTGGAAGTGGGGGTTTTTGGGTATGAGAAATCATTTTGATGTATTTTGTAGAGGGCGCCATATAGGCCACACTTGTGGCATAAATGTGCGCCTAACGTTTTTGCTATTTTGCTGTTTAAGTTAGCGCTTCTTTTGTAAAAGATTATTAAAGCCACATCATTTTAACAAAAAAAAGTATACTTGTTAATAGCCCCAACACTTAACGGTTTTAGATATAATGATCAGCTGCATGATCCTTATTTAATTATTAATTACGAAAAATATTAACTTATTAGATGGACACCAGGAATGAATTTGACAGAACGTTATTGTTTGAATATTCTTTGTATTTATTTTGATGAGTTAGGAAAAAAGGACTATTTATTAGGGCCATATGATTTACCCTATAATTTGAATGGTGATAATTTCTTACATTTTTTGCAAAATGACTTCATTGTATTGTTGGAAGAATTGGCACTGAATTTAAGGCAAAATTTGTGGATTATTCAAGATGGTGCACCGCCACATTATACGAGTGAAGTCAATACGAGTGAAGTCAGAACCCATTTAAATACTAACTTCCTGAAAGCTAGATTGGTCGCGGTAACCCTTTCCTTTGGCCACCAAGTAGCCCAAACTTTATTCCTCTTGATTTCGGTGTTTGGGGTACAATAAAACAACTTGTTTATAAGGATATCATAAATACCCGCGACCAACTTTAGGAAGAAATAAATAGAGCAGCAGTTTTTTTTGACCCAATGATATTATTTAATATGATACGATCTTTTATAGAACGTATAGATAAATGCATCGAAAAAAATGGTGGACATATCGAATATTTACTTTTATTACGATTCAATTTTTAATGTTATTTAGAGTAGTCTTTTTTTAATTCCGTACTTATATGTACAATTACTTAAGGACTATCGTGTATATTGTAACATATTACTCCAGTCCAAATTTGAAAAAACCCTATTAATCATATATATCTACATATATTTTTCCAATAGCAATAACAATAAAATATGTCGTGTATTATAATACTAATCATCGTTACACCACTCTTATTAGGCATTATTTATTGAACAATGTATTATTCTAATTTCTTTTGTATTGATTATAAAAATACTTTAATATGTTCTTTATCATTGTATAAAACGATTAATAAAATAAAAAAATTATAATAACGTTTTTTGCATTATATCGGCTCTTAGTGGTTTCTATTTTCAACCAAGCTGCAAAAAATCCGTTTGGAACAGAAAATATCTGTTATTATCGACTGCTTGCTCACTAGACGAATACATTGTTTATATTTTTATTCAGGTAAAGAAGGAACGATTTCCTGTCAGTAATGCGTTTTAAATTGTTTGGAATGTGTCTGTAGGTTGATGCACTAATATTATTGTTAACATCCTACTTTTTTTTGTAAAGTCTGGCTAAGTGAGTATGAAACCATGTGACAGTTTTATAATTTTTTATTTAAAAAAGTATTCTGTTTTTCAACCACGTCGGTGAAGTTTGAAATAATTTTCAAAAACTATACGTTTAAATACAGCTGTCGCAGTTATACAGTGCTTTTCAGATACAAGTGTCCACGTTAAGAATAAACAAAAAATACGTCAACTTTTATTCGGAAGGAGACAAGTTTACTCTCAAAATGTAAATATTACTTGGGTTCCAAAAAGGTGAGGTCGAATTCACTACCAGACGATTTTATACCCTAATTATTTTTTTATTATTATTTGATACCTTAAAATTTAAACACTGTTGCCAAAGTAATGTTGGGTAGTCTTTTCGTTAAAGTTCTTTTATTTATTTCAAAAAAAAGTATAAATATTTTACTTATACCACTAATATGTAACAATTAAATTCATTTAAAGGAAATATTTTTAATTTTTTATTGAAAACTGATAGGCGGCCGTTCTGAAGATTCTTTAAATTATTATCTAAAAAGTTACGATACTACTTTCCTGACGTATACTTTCACGACATAATTAATAACTTGTAATTTAATATAGGTATCTAGTTGGAAATGTAAAGAACATTTTTAAATGGGTTAAAATTTGGATGTGTGTGGATATTTATTTACATTAGTTTAACTGATACTCGTTTGTTTGTAAATAATAAAAATAATAGGTAAACGCAAAATGCTTCAAAAATAAATAACTGTATCTCCGAAATCGTCAATTTGTGGATCCATGTTTATTAAGACTTTTGACTTATTTTTGTCCATACTATACCCTGTTCAAATATTCGAACTTTTTTTAACACCCTGTATACAAATAAAAAATATTTAATTCAAATCACATATACGGAATTATAAACGAAATCCAAATAATTCACTCCTCCTGTCAAAAAGTTTCTTTCTTTCCTCGAATGTGACGTATGTGACATAGGACAAAAACTAATTTTGTTGTTCTGTATTTTGAACCATAGTTAAACCTTCAAAATCTGTAGGTAAAATAATCAGTAGATAACCAGTTGGTAAACTTTCATATTTGAATATTACAACGAACCAACCAGTCGTAACCACTGGTCAAAACTGATCGCAGTTTAACCTCTTGGGTTACAACCTGCCGTAAAGAAGCCTAGAGTAATACTATATCTGAATACGTTTTTATTAAAGAAAATTCTTAACGTTATACAATTTCACTATTCTTTCTCTTGTAATCTATATGTATGTAGTCTACGTTCTATCTATTTGTAATTGTTAAATAAGGAATTTAAATTTACTTTTTCGACGCCTAAAATCTACTTTTACCCACCTTTCCACAAATTATTTCATTCTTCCTTCTCAAATAACAAGAACATTTAATATTTTAAGCGGTTTTTAAAAATGACTTCTTGATCTACCTATTAACAGTACGCCTAATTTCATTTTTTTTTAAAGAATTATTTTTTCACTAATATGTGGTTATCTTTACCCACTTAATAAACCAATATCTCTCCTCTCCTCTATGTTTTACACTACAATTTATCATATGGAATTATGAGTTTAGAGTCCTAAAAGCAAGCAAGCATTCTTACGAAGTTTTACCATCATAATGCCTATTATTAAAAATATTAGTTCAAGTCTTGCTGAAAAATATTACTTAATATACCTAAAGTTACACAATATCATTTGTTTATGATATTTTTAATATTAGAGGAGGATTTATTTTGGTATCTTTTCCGCGTTTCAGATATTTGTACCCTATCTTAAAGTAACGAGTTGCCGCTGGTGGTCAAGTTATGTTCAACATATGCAGTGAGTAGTGTAAGTATAGAAAGGGTGTGGGAATATTAATGTCTTGGAGCACCGCGCGTTCTTACCACCCTTCCGCAAGCTTTGACCAGCGCATAGATCATGCATCTCGAGCCACCCCCAAAAGCCGGAGCAGCCCTTAACTTACTGCCGCCCGATTTTATTGCTTAACCAAATATAAATTAAATTAACTACTGCTTCAGTAAGCAATTAAGAATTAAGGGAGTTTTGCGCTACGAGGAATAAAAAGCGATTTAGATGACTTTTATTTTGGATGCAGCAGCCCGGAGAATAAATCACTACATAATTTTGTGGTGACGACGGTGCTTTCCTCCTTTTTATTTTCGACTTTATTTCCGTATTTGGAAATACTACCCTTTTAAATATTTACCTACGGAAATACGGAGCATTGCTCAAATTTTTCTTTTCTTTTGTCTTCTTAAGAGAACCGTAAATGAAATGGGATATTATTCTATATAAATTATAATCGTAGAAATATGTGAATAGTTTTGTGGAATAAATTAGGTTTAGTTTTTTTAACCTCTATTCTAAGATTAGTAGTTACGAGGCCAATGTTTCTTCATGAAATTTATTGGATTGTTATACAGTAATTATTGTAAAATTAAAACGAAAATTAATTCACTACTTTTTTTTTAATACATCTTCTTATTTGCTATAAGTTTTTTATTAACAACATAATCGCAAAGAAAATTCACATGAAACATATCCTTTTAATTAAAAATATTTAAAGACATCAGTATAACTGTTTCAATACAATAAATTAAAATTTTATATGGATATGGCCATATCGAATAAATAAATATGAAGTTTGGCAAACTGCAAGTATTTATTGACAGAGCCAGGATTATATTTTGTGATTCTTTTATTGCAACTTCTATTTAATTAACATATTTAAAATGATGAGAAATATATGTAGTTTGCCAAAATGTATAGAAGTTGAATATTGTTCGGTCATGCCTGGAAAGCGCAAATTTCAGGGATTTAATTCATAATTATTAGAGGCAGATTATGGACGATAAGGTGAAATAATAAGTAATATTTATTTAATAAAAGATTGTTCTGTAACATCATAATTATACTGAAATATACAACAAAATAACAAACATAAAAACATATGAAGATTAAAATAAATAACAATTAGAATCTGGAAAATGATTAGATGTATCAAATGTAATTTATTTATTATACAAATAATAAATAATTAATATTTGTTTCAAATATTCTGGACTTTGTTTCGTCGTTTTTTTGAGAAAATCCATTTCTAGGTTAAAAATATTGTTCAACGTCAGCCGATATCCTTACAGGCTTTCGCAAATATTTGTCTTAAAATTTCTAGATCTTGTGACGTCTGTTGTTTATTGATTCTATTGTTATAAAACATACTTAGTACTAAACTTTAAATACGTTTGGATCCAACATTAAAACCGAAAAATAGGTAATCTACGACGACACTTTTTACAAGAAGAAAATTCCAGCTGGTTCTTATAGTTCTCATTTGATTCAATTAGTTTAGGAAATGGATAAGATATTACATAACAAAAGTTCTTAAATTTAAGAGGAATGATGCAAAATTTGGAAGTGATAAGCATTGTTTTGGTTTTAACCAAAAACTTTTTTTATCCCTTGCAGCTTTGTTAACATTCATTTTTATGTATAAATTTATTACAATTTATTTTTTTAATATTATGTAATTACTTTATCTCCCTTCGTCTTAAATTGAATTACATATTTTTGTCAATGTTCTTTTTAAAATAACCATCTCTTTTAAGTTTCACGATTCTCAGGCATCTTATTTCCGATGGTTTAGTGAATATTTTTATAAGAATTATATAATATATTAGCATCTTTAAATGAAGACGAACCGAGAATATTATAAACAGTACTTCATCCTCTGTCGCAGTCTAAAATTCCAAATAATTTTCAGTAGGCACAATAAATTTAATATTTATAATTTCAAATATTAGTTAGCAGGTAATATATCTCTTATATGAAACGGTAGAAAGTTTTTATAGAACTTACAGAAATTCTCGATTGATTTTGCTACTGTCCTCATAATTATTATTTATTACGTATGCAAAAACGAAAATTGACAATAAAATTTCATTTTATGTCTCGATTAATTTTTCAAATGCTGATTCTGGATTTATGCAATTTTGAAATTTTGGACATGGATAATGAATGTTTTACCCCAAAACAAAAAATTAAACTTATATCATATACATATATTTAAACAATCAACATTTATAAATAACTCTATATGTTATTAAGAGTGAGGCATGTGAAGTGCTACACCTCCAAAAATTATCTCCCAAAAGTGTTTCCTAAACTTGAATCAATTTCTGATTACGACGCAGTGATACACTGTTTTTGTTTTTATATTTATTTCAAATTCATACTAAAAAATAAAATCATATAATTAGAAATACTAAAAACTTAATAAATAATAATGTTTAATTCTTGTACAAAATAAAATATACATGTTAATTAATATAGGAGATGTTTGAAATGCTCCCTTCGAACTTCTTGGCTAAATCTTAATCTTAAATAAAAGTGTCTTCCAATGTTATTCAACAACTGAGACGTGACCGATATAATTGCAAATGTTACTATTCCTAAAATCAGGTGATCGTGTTAGTCATTCAAGCGATCTTCCCCTACTTATCCTATAATTTGGAAACATTAAGTCGATGTACTGCTTGACATTGATTCGGTTATGTGGCGGTTCTCGATCTTGTTGGAACCATATCCTATTGGCTTGAACATATGGGTTTGCTGAACTTGGATATAAGTTTGCCAAAGTTGCGACGAAGTTATTTTGAAGCAGTTCTAAATAACTTTATTGAAATTGACCTTAATGAAGAGGCGACTAAAGACATAGTTTGCAACTATCCCTATCCAAACACTATCTTGTTAAGTTTATTGCGTATGTTCTTCTCTCAAATTTTCTGCAGACCAATAGCGGCAATTTTGACGACTCGCATGACCTTGTAGTATAAAAGTGTACTCACTAGAAACCAAAACCATTTTTAATTGGGTCATATTGATTTCTAATATTTCCATCATTTGGCATCATTTTATAGAAATGCAATTTATTTTCTTTTAATATTGGAAGACTCAATCAATGACTAAAATCCAATGTTACGGATGTTTATCGACTCGAAGTATGGGGGGTTTTCCTCATATTGAAACATTACATTCAACTTTGTGTCACTAATGACAATACCTAAGTATTGCAAAGGAAGGTACTTTTTTATCAGGAATAATACGCGGCAAATCTGGAAAATTTACTTGAACAACTTCAAACTATTGACATATCTTTGTCAAAGATCTGTCAATCATCTATTAAAACTTGAAAATGGTATATGTGAACTTGAAACTATGTTCGAGTGTTGTTAATGAAATTCAAAAAGTACACTGGCCGACCCCGGTGGGCGAGTGGGCGGAAAATCCAAGTGTCAATAAAAGAAATATAACATTGACGACTACTGTCATGCATTTAGTAAGACGTTTTAAACCAAACTAACATTTTCATTTTTCTTTAAATTGCATTGTCTGAAAAGAACACTGAAATAGTTTTTGCTTACTTTTCATTATCAAGAACTAAACGATATTACTAATTAAGTTTTTAGTGTGTTATAGCGAATTTCGTCAAGTTAGATGATTTTTTTTTAATTTTTGTTTTTGCAACAAATATGAAAACAGTAATATTTTTGAGTAGAAAATGAAGAGACCTTTCAAATGATGTATACAAGTACATTGAGCGATACAGCATTTAAAGGAAGTATATACATGTGCAAACCTTATTACCTAACTATCGTGTGAAAAAAGTATTACTTTATTTTTAAATTTTCTCATGATCCATCAGACAAATTTGTTAGATACGACACTCTAAAAAAATAGTATACAATGACCCAGTACATCCTTTGTTTGTGTGTTTGGGATTTTTAAGCCACATATGTAGCGTATAAAAATGGATTTGCTCTGTATAAAACGTGAAGACGTATGCATGATGGATAGCTTTTTATGACGAAATAGAATTGACAGATCTGCATGTAAGTAAAGTTAAAAGAGGGTTTGCAGTTCTATGCTTTCGTATAGGAAAGTATTGATTTTATTTTAAACAGTTGTTTTTAAAGCTGGAATGTGTTCTACTTTAAGTTGAGATTTAACCGGTAATTTTTTAATAAGCATTAGAAAAAGTTATAGTTTTAATTAAAACTAGTGTTAGCTCTTTTATTTTAAATTGTTCATGTATAATTATTACTAATTATTTCAAATTCTTGCTTAAATTAAAAATTGTCCAGCAATAACTGTATAGAAATAAAATGGTCTATGTCAATATTTCTAATATAATGTAATGACATAAATGATGACACTTGGTTATCTGTCCCACACTTTAGCAATATTCCTTTGCGCGGTTATTAATTAAAGAGTACAAATTTGGTTTTATGGGTTGCCTTCCGTCCCAGCATATTATTTTTGGTTCGAGTACACATCGTGTGCTATACTGGGAGATCGAGCTGTGCGTAGGTATTCTAGGTATTGGGTTTGACTTGAGATGCTGGAATAACTTTTGGTAGTCTTTACTTTGCCCTTGAAATAATAATAATAATATTACTTTTATTTAAAATATATTGGTACATCATTTTGGTGAAAATCTATAATTATTCTGTGAAATTATACTAGAGGAAAAAATAAATTGGAATTGTTTTGCTTTTACTATTTGTGAGTTTTAAAGATTAAAGTTTATCAAGTAAATCAATTTAAGATTCTCTGAAAATTTAGGGTTAAGCTTGCAAGGCTAAGAGCCGACAACGAAATGTCAAAGAGTGGCCCCATAATTAGATAAGATCAGAAGAATCATTCCTAGAATGGTAGGAAGAAAAAAATTAAAAGACAGAAGAAAACTGGATATATAAAGGGCATGCTTTCCTATTATTCATTTATCTGCTCCTTGAAAAAAATAAAAAATAAAAAGAAATAGCAGCTGCCAAGAACATAATTTTAATATTTCTCCAAAATTTCATAACGGCAATAACTTGGCACATAAAAAATTAAATCAATCCATTTGTATTTTCTTGCTTGAATTAGGAAGAATTTTTAACCGTTATTTAAACGTTATGGCAATGTTGTTTAATTGTTTCTTTTTCTAATATTTTTTTTTCATTTATTTTGACATTTTTTTAAATCAACTAAGAAGAAAGTGACTGCTTTAATGGAAGGAACAAAGCTCCTTCCTCGTTTCCAGTTAAAAATTTAGAGTCGCATATAAACACGTGGTCTTATTTCTAAACTACTTACTTTGACAAGAAGTGAATTAATTACATTTTAACTTTTATAACTGTCTACTATCCCTATTACATAATTAATCGTGGATTAACTCAATAAATAAAAATATTCACCCGTAGGAATCCATAGACAAGATATCAATCTTGCTTTTTTCCAAAATTTATATAATGAGAAGTATTCAAGTATTTTTCGAATAAATTAGCACTCATTGATGTGCGACATAATCTATGGAGTTCTTATAACTGTGAATACAAGTTAAATTATCATACTAACAACTAACTTATTAACAATGTTATATAAAATAACAGAATGCGTAAATCGCATGAATTCTGACCAAGAATAGATAGAGTCTTGTAAATTCAATCAATCACAAGATTACATCTAATAAAAACATTTCTCGTTGCAGTAACTGTTGGCGTTTTCTACCCTTACTAAAAGTGAGCCATCTGCCACATGATGCATATTTTTCATCCTGGATTTGATTTTGCTGTCTTTCAGTTTCATTTTTCTAGTTTGAGTTTAATGGTGATTTTTTAAAGATACTTACTAAGCTTTAGTTTATAGCATTTGGAAATGAAGGACAAAACGAATTAATTTATTTATTATACATTCTAAATACATAAGCAACATTTCGTAAATACTTATCGAAGCTTATTTCAAAAGCAATGATTCCTACACAGTCGCACGGCGACAGTTCTGTACTCGGTACCATATTCGTCGCGTAGCTGATGCACCCTCGAAAAATTTGGTAAAAGCGTGGGTGAAAAAGTTTAGAGACACCGGATCAGCACAAAACCAGAAACACCGAGGTCCACAAAAAACTGTTAGAACACCAGTGAATATTCGTGCGACACACCGTGAAGTGACTCGAAATCCCAAAAGATCGGCCCGTAAGCTTGCACAAACATTACAAATTAGTCGTTCAAGCGTTCAACGCATTTTAAAGAAGGATTTGCAGTTTCATCCGTACAAAATTCAGCTAGTGCAGTACCTAAAACCTACAGACTATCCCCGCAGAAAAAGGTTTTGCGAAAGAATGATGGATATGTTTTGGAATGATGGTGGTTTGGAGAAGATAATCTTTAGTGATGAAGCTCACTTTCATTTAGATGGTTACGTGAATAAACAAAATTGCCGATATTGGTCCCTAAATAACCCACACGAAAAGCATCAAAAACAGCTTCATACCAAAAAAGTGACAGTGTGGTGTGCGATGTCGACAAATGGGATAATTGGTCCCTATTTTTTTGAAGATGCTCGCGGTCGTCCTCTGACAGTGAACAGTGCACGTTACTCTGAAATGGTACGCACTTTTTTTGCACCAGCTCTTCAAAATTTTCTAGACTATGATGATATGACTTGGTTCCAGCAGGATGGTGCGACAGCACATACGGCACAACTGTCCATAAACACTGTAAGTGATTTATTCCCAGGGCGTCTCATCTCCTTACGTGGCGACATTGAATGGCCTCCACGATCGCCTGACATTACCCCTTTGGACTTCTTTTTGTGGGGATACCTTAAAAGCCGTGTCTACGTTAATCCCCCTGCTAACATCGCAGAGCTGAAACAACGGATTCGAGATGAGATCAACACCATACCTGTTGCTTTATGCCAGCGTGTGTTCCAACACTTACGCACCTGTTTACAAGAGTGCTATGAGCAAGACGGTCATCATATGAACAACATTCTTTTTAAAAACTAAATCCACATTTGTACGCTTCCATATTTTTTTAATAAATCGATTCTAACTTTACAACTTTTTCTTTTATAATTTTTGGAAAAGGGAAATTTACAGTGGGTCATTGCTTTTGAAATAAGCTTCGATTATAAACGCCCGTTGCTCGCCAGACCACTGCTCCATGGTTACTAACAAATCCGCATGTATGTCCTACCTAATGCCGCCCGTCCCCCTCCTCCAACTCTGTTTATAACTCAGTGCGGTACGATTAAAAAGGGAAATTTACCGTGGGTCACCCTGTATTTAGTAATATTTAATAAACTATTTATTTTAAAAAAAATTTAACTTAATAAGGAAATTGCGAAACATATTTTTAGGTATATTTAAATTTAGAGAATCACATTTTTAAAACATAAATATAGTAACTTTATTAAAATACGAATCTATTGTTGTTACTACTAACTACTAACTTTATTAACAAAAAATGTCTAGCTAAATTTGTAAATATTGTTACAAACGAGATAGTCCTTTTGGGAGAGAAAAAAAAGTGATATTTATATGCCTCATATGAGGAGGTCATCGCCGCTATTTTGCGGATCTCGAGACGTCCAAATTTTCCGACGGCTTGAAGATATTGGAGCACCATTTGAAAAAGTGTATTAATCTTCGAGGAAACTACGTCGAAAAATAAAAATAAAAAAAACCATGCCAATACCGTGTTTTTCTTGCCGATTCCGGAAACTATTCAGGTTGCCCTCGTAACATATAACCAATCCGATCTAAAAAAACAATAAAACACCAAATAAAACAGATTCCTACTGTCCCACCTCATTAGCATGCATACTCGTAATATGTAAGCTTTTAGCAAAAATATTAATAAACATTTAATTTTAATTTGAAATTTCCAGGAAAATAACTGGCTGATTATAGAACAATTTGGCATCCCTTCCTTAAGATTGACTAGTGGTCACATAGTAATCCTTTAAAAACAATTAACGAAACTTTCTGCAATAACAAAAAATTTATAGTAATCTTCGGTGATCTGTTCAAAGAAACATGGGATTATAAAGGAAATGAATGTGCGTTTACAAAACACTTCCTATCACACAAAATTTAGAGGAAACGTGAATAGTCTTTTATCTGATCAAAATATCAACCACGTGGAACATCTCAGGTCTTTTTATTATAGCTATACACGGTATTCCTTAAATTAAAGAAATACAAGATTAACTTTACAAATTCAAGGGCTGGTCTATAATGAGTGGTTTTTAAATTGTCTCCTAATAAAATACGTTATATAATGTTCTTAAAAAGTCGAAAACTGGAGATCAAGGACTTGAATACGCAATTAGATGCCAACAAAATTAAATTAGTTAGAATGTCTTACCACTAAGAAGATGGTAGGACCTCATTAAATGCTTTCAAAAACCTTATCCATACGAAGGGTGATTATTGGTGTCAAGCTTAAATCTTACCCTCAGCATTTCCTAATCTCTGTTAGGGAACTATCTCTCATTCGATCAGTAAGCAAAAAGTCACCTTCCTTTTTTTCGAAAAATTCAGACTTATCCTAAACTCTTAGATCTACAAACTAATATACTCCCTAACAAACTTATTACATCCCCATCCTTATTTAATTTTCCCAAATCTTTTTAATAGAAATTGCAACAGTTCAAACATTTAAATAAGGTAAAACTAATACGGTATTAACAGGAGAAATTTATGCAATTTGATGGTCTTATGACACATATAAACAACATATCAAGATACTTTCCCTATTATAACAAACTCCATCAATTTCCTACATACCATGTCTAAAATGAATATTCTTTATCCAGTGACAAACTTAAACCAGAATTGGATAGAATCGGTAAAAAGAAAATTGTTTTCATATTGGTTTCCTCTAATATCGGGATAGCTGGGAACAAATTGGCAGATAACTTGACTCGAAAAACTGGAGATGATAATTTAGCCCAAATATTCAGCAAAAATTCATCACCAGACTTATTGTCATTACACCAAAAACCATCTAAACTACAAAATATCAAACTAAGGTTTAAACTATTGACTAACAATTTCAAAAATAGAGTCTAATAAAAAATATTCAACCTGAAAATATTGACTTAATGTCCAAAGAATTAACTACGGTGAAGGTAACAACTTTTCTAGGTGTAATACAAATTATATTACGAGAAATTAATGATATACACCATATTTAATAAAACTTGTAAATTTTTAACATTTTTTACCTAATACATGTTTCCAATATAGGCAAATAAGTTGATGCGAACCAGCTTAAAAAAAGTGTATTTGTTATATTTAAATCGATTTAAATTATGCTATAATAGTAGATTCTGTAACAAGGTTAGAATGAAAAAACAATCGATACGAGTGGAACCACGAGTATCGAATTTTGTTATTCTAACCGAGTAACAGACTATATTTTTCCATGACCATTTTTCACTCATTATTTTATTTAAATTAAAATTTGTTTAAAAATAAATTATTAAAACTCTGCCATTTGCAATTGACATTGACAGTTTTGTCATCCATGGCTGTCGATATTGTTTAGAAGAGTTACGGTATATTCATTCCGTTACTTGTTATGGAAAATATATGCAAAACACATGAGTAGCAAGTGTTTCAGAATAAATATTCTATCTCAAGAGTGAGAATATTTGCATTCTATTATTAAAAATGATTTTGGAATTAACAAATTCTACTAATGGTCGTCAAAATAAATTACTAACTTCTTTTGATGTCGCCAACATCATTTTATTAATACAAGTTTAACAAGATGATGTGAAATTTTATTTCAAAATTTTCAAAATCCCGAGATTCTCATTTCGAGTATGGTGATAAACCATTATGCTTTGTTTATTATAATACATAGAAGATGAATTCACAAGCAGTAGGCACAGCCTAATTTACTATGCAAATGTCTTTGAAAGTTGTCCATGAAGGAGATACACAACAGATGGCCACTATGAAGTATAAAGACCACTAACTTTAACTCCCAAGATTTCGCATGCCGTTTTCCTGCTTCGGTCGACTTCTTAATTAAATATTTCGAGACCCGTTCCGAACTTACTTCTATAGATAGTCTGCCACTAAGTTTTTTCTTACGTTCCGACAGTACAGGAATAAATTATTTCGAGATAAGTTGTACTTTGTGATTTCCTCAGCATCTGTGACACTTATTTTTACTCACAAATAAGTCATTTAAAATTTAGTTTATATTATAAAGATATGCAATCCAAGAAAAAACAAAGTTTAATTGGGTTGAATAGCTGTAATATGCTGAAGTGTTTTGAGTTGGTACTTTAGCCACTTCAAAACAATGACATTTGAACCTTTAAATTGACACTGAACGCTTATGACAAATTTGTCAAATAGTTTATTAAGAATATTATATTTAAAAAATGGTATTCAACACAGAGCAAACAGCAAAAATTACATAATATTACTTATGTACAAGTGTGAAAGTAAATGGTGAGTTACAGAATTCAATTCCAGATTGCATGGCCTGATTTTCGTAAAGAACATCCTACATTTAACAGAACAATGGAGGCAACAATGGATTTGCGATAAGAAGTAAGAGCTTGATTATTTGAAAGAATTTGAAATAAAGAAACATCTTTATTAGACTGCCTATAATATATATCATTTAAAAATATATTATATATAAAACCATTACAAATCCAATATTGGATCGTCCAGTTTGCATGTCACCTTCATAATCCGAGTGGCTGTAGCATTTTAGTAACGTAGTATATGTATCCTTTCTTGTATACTATTTTAACGTCTGTGGTACCCTGTAAATATCGAAAGATTCTTTTCATTTTCACGATATCTTCTGCCGTTGATTTAATAAGTGCCTTGAAGAAACGCTAACTGTATACGCTATATCGGGCCTGGTACCAACCAAGTACTTCTACAGCTTGTGGATAGGGAAAAATGTCTTCATTAACTTCCATGTGTTTTCACTGATTTTTGCAGTCTCTTATACCAAACCTCCACAAGAGCTTATTCATATAGCTGATTTGATTTAATTCAATTGCACCATCTTTTCTAAAACTTAACTCAAATTTCAAAAAAAAAAAGTTTTGTTTTTATCTTGAACTGATTTTTCAGCACCTCAATAAAAGTTTCAGCTTTCTCTTTGTGAGACGAAGCGATTAGTCCATCGTCTACATAAAAGGCAAGCATTAGCTTTTTCTCGCCTTTATTCTGTATAGACAAACAGGGCTCTGCTTCACTATTTTTAAAGTTTATGTTCATTAGAAAATCATGAACGCATTTGTTCCAGTATCTGGATGCTTGCTTTAACCCATAAACTTATTTTTAACATAAGGACCTTTTCAGTACCATCACTAACTGACTGACAGTCACACATATTTTTTTTTTCTTTAAGAAAACGTCAAACGATGTAGATTCGGACTTTTATTAGCTGCTACACTTAAGAGAACTGTGATAATACACATTTCCGCAAAAGGGCTAAAAGTTTTGTCATAGTCAACGACTTTCTTTTGTGAGTAACATTTAATGACAAGTCGAGCTTTACAGCTGTCTCTAGTACTGTCTGCATGGCAATGCTTCTCTGTTCTTGGGTAGGTTTACTAGTTCCCATCTATTAGTATCTTCTAAAGATTTAAGTTTACTCTCCATATGTTCCAACCAGTTTTCTTTCTGACTGTTAACACCTTCTTTATAATAGTTCAGTTCAGTATAATTTTCTTTAACTTTTTCTTCTTCTATTTAACTTTGTCTATCTTCCCATTCTCCCTCCGATTCAATTGACTGAAAGGCATCAATTTCAACACAGGTATCTTGGAAATTATCTTTGAACTCTTTCTCTCTTTCTTCATTATTCCTACTACTGATCTAATTAATGCTTTGGTATAACACTGACTACCCTTGACTCTGAAATGTTTAATTCCTAGTTTCTTTCTAGATAATTGTCAATAGTGGAAGAACACAATACGTACAGCATAACTTAACAGTTAGAACATCTATAATATAAAATCAATTCTGTACATGTAATGCCTGTCAATTTTTTAATCTTATCTGATAATACCAAAAGGTGAACCAACTGTCATATAACTTTTGGAAAATCGTGGAATTTTAAGATGAATATATTTATTTTATCTTTTATATTTATAATAGTTTACACAAAATAAGGTTAGGTTAGGTTAATAATAATAATCCTAAATTAGTGTTTGACTACACAATTGTGTTTGGAATAGGTTGAAGAAGATTAATGAGTCACATTTTTTTGAAAGCACATTTACTGCCTTACTGCTGCACGATATATATCTCAATGAGATGTTTGGGCCATTCATAAATCAAATAAATGATAAGGATTTACGAAACTTGGATTTCCATCAAGATGTTGCAACAAGACATACCACGACCAGAGAAACTCCAATATCTTGGAGATTTTTTTTTATTAAACAATAATGAGCGGAACACTAAAATCCCATATTCAAGTGAGTCTTGCGATTTAAACGTATGCCATTTTTTTCGTATGGCCATATATTACAAGTTTGATTCATTCAAAACCAAACAAAAAGTGCGAAGAGAAAATCACACCGCAAATGTTGCTTAAACTTTTTCTGGATTACGGAGAAAAGTTGGTTTGTGTTAGGACGTAAATGGACAATATTTTCAACATATTGTGTAGTTTTATATAAATTTTGATTTTGATGTCAATATTAAATGAATTATTCAATTTTTTGTTGCAGTATCATTTCGAGGTTCAGTGTACTGGGTGTCCGATTTTATTATATTTTTCCTTATTTTAACTGTATATAAGTAAGTTTTAAACAGTTAAAAATAGAAATGTGCGGTTTTCACTGAAATGTTTCAAAGTTTTATTTTGGATATATTTTTCTTCTAATTAAACCATAATAAAAAAGGCGCTTATTGAAAATTTTTTGTGACTTTTTTAACGGAACATCAATCACTTTTATTATAGTTCTGAAATAACTGACATTCGGCTATCTAGGGATTTAGGATTCTTCAAAATCGGTTTACAAATGACGGAATAATTGAGTTTTACAACGAGATATGTAAAATAAAAAACAATTACTAGGGCACTAAAATATTTTGAAGTTTAATTCATGAATTGCATGTATATGTCAAATTTAGTACTTTGTGTATTTTTCCACATTGTTTTTTAATGTTTTAGAGTAAAAAAAAATTTTCATAAACAAAAAAAGTCAAAAGAACGTGAGGTTTTGAAGTTACAAAAAATTGAATACATGAAAATAAAAATAATAAGATTATACAGGATTCTTTATTTTAAAATCGTAAAATTTAGTATTTAGTTATTAATTTTTGCTTTTTTCTGCTCACTTGTCTCTGTAGTATTATTTTTAATTCCTTAAGAATCAAAATAAGAAATAATTGAATAATAATAATTAAACGAACATTTTTTCTGATACAAACAAATACGAATTTATTTCGTATTCAATTTTCGTATTCATTTTTAATTTGTTATAATATCCGAGCTACAAAATGGTGAAAATAAAGAAAAATAACACAAAATAAAAATTACTATTTTGTACAAAGGAAACAAAAATTCTGTGGAAATGAAAACATAAATAAACATTCCTTACAATGAAATACCGAAACCTAGGTATACCTGAATACATATTAAAACGCTTTGGAAGACTGAGAAAAGTGAAGATAAGTATTATTTATCTTTCTATATTTATTAAAAAATATAATGTTTATAGGAACATTGTCGTATTATATGTTTTTCCAAATATTGAAGTAATTAATAAATAATTATCACATTAAATTATGTTAGTTATTTCAGTTCAGTGGACATTCGGGGGTTCAGAAGATTTAGTAGAAATTATTTTTTTAAGTCGTGCACCAAAATTACATTTTTTAAAGCCAACTATTTTTACATCACATTTTGTGTATTCCCAATCTATTTTTATACGATATTTTATCGATTTATTACGAGTTTCGCTGGAAAGATGACATTATATTTAGCAAATATAGATTTTACAAAAAAAAAAATATACCAATTAGAATTCCATATTCCAACATTGTAATTGTTCTACTTAAAATTTCCATTCAGTACCTTCCTTTCCTAACATCATGACATTCATGACGCTTCGCCCCTCCTAAAGATTAGGTAAATCTATTAATAAAACCCTTGTGGATTACAAGGCGTTGCTGTTTGATTTGCTTAAGAGCTTCAATAAACTTAATTTCTACTAAGGAAATTAATATGCTTTGAGACCCAACCACCGAGACTCTAGAAGGAACTTATTTGCTGATGGGATCGCATGATTTTGTACTTTGATACTGCTTAAAAGACGTTTCGAATTATGGTTATTAAAGAAAGTAATTAATTAATTGTTTTTAATTATTTAAATTAGCCTATTTATTATTTGTAGATTCTCGCTGCTAATTTTTTCGGCATATCTACATATATAAAATGGTTTAAATACTCCCATTTGCTGGATGTGTACAAATCATAACTTTAGGAAGAAAAAAAATGATGGTTGCCATTGTATTCCAATTTGGTATAAAGGATTAACTTAATAAAACTCTAAATCAATACCAAAGAGCAATTTTTATTGAAATATTTCTAGACAACTAGTTTCGGGTATACACCCGTCATCAGATCTAAAATTATTTAAATGCATAAGAAATAAAAAATATAAATACAGTGTCAAGAAACTTACATTATATAATGATGATTTATACTTTTTTGATATTTTAATTGTAGGTATAGTTAGAGCTAATCTAGAAAATGTGTAAATAACATGAAACGTATTAGAGATCTACTTGGTATTGTTTTAATAAAATTAATACAAAATATCTATCTACAAAAAAAGTTGAACAAGTTATTCAAAAACAATCCAATTTTAATTTCTAACTGGTCAATAATTCACTAAAATCATAATTTTCAGAGTGTAGTCTGAAATATGTATTTCAAAAAAATACGAGGATTCTGTAAAATTAATTTGTCATGCTTATTTACGAATACCGACGGATCACAAATAGTACCAATTTAGAAGGAAGCTTTAACTTCACTTTTGCAGTTACCAAGTACAACCGCTAGCTAATATTTATTTTTGTAAAACGCCAGTCAATAAATAGACTTTAGAAAAGACGTTGTCTTACAGAAAATAGTCTACTACATTAATCATGATTGAATAAGAAATGTTGGAAAAGAAGATATACAACTCGATATATTATCAGTTTTATAAGATTGTCTAATTATTATTGGTATAATTGCAATTAAAAGAAAGTTCAGGAAGATAGTTTTAAAGCAACTTTACAAGACTGATTCAAGTAAAGACAGAATTACATCATGAGTAAACTAAACATTCTAGACTGGAATGTGTACGCATATGTGTATGTGTGTGATTTGGCCATAGACTATACATATTCGCCAGTATAATAGCCTCTCTTCAAACTTCTAAATCGCCTGTTAAAACAGAGCTTATTACTTCACGGGCCATTTTTATAACAAAATAAAATGATACAACAGCTTATATAACACATATATAATTGTCGCATAAATATTACCTTTCTATATTATAGAATTATTCTGATTACAAATATTATAATTATATTGCTATAGGAGTAGAAGGTTAACATTATTTGTTAAGTCCAGAAAAAATCGTTTTTGTTTTCTCTCCTGATTTGTTGTGTTGTATTGTGGTCTCCAACATAAAATCAATTAGCATTGAGTGACTGTCTATTTTTCATATTTAAAGCTTAATTCATGTAATTCTTTCCACAGTTTATTCCGGCTTATTGTGGATAAATCAGCATCGTCGGTTATAACTTGTAAAACTTTATCTAACATTGGTTTGGTTTGTTCAGAAAAAATGAGTGAACAAGCTTACGAATTACATTTTTTTAAAATTGATCCCATCCACTTTTAATAATTTTAGTCTGCCTAGTTTTGGCTCTAGTGAGATTACTCCATCTGATTTTTCTTCCTTTAAAACTTTATATATCGTACATTTTCTATATCCCAAATAGTTATAGACATTTATTATAACCCTTTTTTTATTGAGTGAGTCTAATTTGAATATTTTAACTAGTGAATACTAAATTTACTTCCATTTTCAGTCAGTACTATTTTTACCGAATGTAACTTACTATAATTTGCATACTCAATTAGACATCATCATAAAACATTTCGGAGAATTTACTCTCTCTTAAGGTTCAAATGAAGCATATTAATTACATTTGTCGTCCAATTATTTTGATTTTGTAGGTAGTTTTATTCTTTTGTTACAAATAAAATACTTATTGTCATGACCGAAGTTAATATTGAAACACTTATTACATTAATACAAGACATGCTTGGATCTAAGTTTTCACACAGTTGTTCAATCTATGTCTTTTTTTTTTCTTTAATGTCTGTAAAATACAAAAACACGATATTAATTTCTAGCGCTTTATTTCGACTTGTCATAAAGCATGCCCAAACATTAGAAAAAAATCATTTTTATCAAGATAAAAACCCTTTTGAGTAATGATCAGTAGAAGTTATATTGGAACTTGGACAACATTTTAAGTGCTTAAACGTACAAAAGGTAAATTTCGTTATGTAAAGATACATATAGGGAGTCCTAAAATTGCTGGGATATAGTGCTACCATGTACTGTAGAGGTCAAAGTAAGTAAATTGGACCAATTTATAAATCTACCAAAATATACTGTTTGTTCGTGAGAGGAGTTCCAAGTTTACTTAAATAATAACATTTTTTAACGCTGTTCAGAAATGCCCGACACAAATATAATGAAATATGAAATAATACTCACTTTATGATTTCACACAATAAAACACTATACTACACTGACCGGCAAAATTATGGCATCACTTACAACACGACGATTTCCGGCTATGATATTATCTGCTAAATTCAGGAGTTGACTACTGTAGATTTTTGAAAAGCAATTGCAATACATTTATGTAAGTTACTTTTTCATTATTGAGTTAATTTATTTGTTTAATGATTTTTGACAGTATAAACAAAAATTGCAAATTAAACGTTTAAATGCACCACAGCTTCAAAATTAGGTTTATGTCACCAGAAATATTGAATCCGAAGGCGATTGAAAGAAAACGATTTAACCAGCAAATTTTCATTTTAAGATTAATATTTATTCATTTTGAGTGTTATAGTTAATTATTGTTAATTAGTTAATTAATTGGTATTGTTATAGAATCTTCATGTTAATATTCATCAATTTCATTTCATAAACAACACATTTTTTATGTGATGCGATAATATTGCCGGTCAGTGTATAAACAGCACCTAATTCCACGATAAACCCATTTACAAATAAAACAAAAACATAGGATTCATGTGGGTTATCGCCCGGCGGATGGGTATGTTCCCCACTACCAAGAGAAGGAGACGAAGAGAAACTTAACATTTGTTAATTCAATGCAAAAAAATATTTCTCTCAGTGTAATTTTCTTCAAAAATTCTATGGAGGAGGTTAAAGTAACAACAGACAAATTATGAATTTTCTCGAAAGTTCGATATTTGCGTAGCCGGAGCGTGCTTTTATTTTTCACATTCATAATATTAGCCATTCACTCCGGATGATCGATTTTTAAATAAGAAATACATTTTTTTTATTATAAGATTAAAATATCTCTTTTGCTTTCTGTATATTAAAAGATAAACAAGAGTATAACCCAATCTAATTGTATGGAAAGCATACATTAAAATCCGTTTTTTTCCAATAAACTAACTGTCCGAGATAAGGATCGAAAAGGTTTTGGTACTTACTTTATTCTAAAAATGTCTGCTTTCTCTATTTATTCTCTTTTAAAGATTACGTCTGGTACTCTTTATTTTTCTAAAATATACAAATTATGTAATGTTAAATTAGTATATTCGCATAGTATCCCACCTAAATTCACAAATAATATTAAACCAATTTTTGCAACTGACTCAGAAGTAGTTTTAAAATCTCACTCTATTACTAAAAATGAAAAATTGTCAAAATTGAAGAAGAACCTAATAGTGAAATTTTAACTTTAAATATTATAAAAAATAAACTTATAAGTAATAATTTAACAGTTACAATATCAGGTAAAAGTAGTACAGCCGTTATTTTAAATACTAATGATTACAAATTTAAAGTAAATGAATTTATTTAATCAAGTAAAATTCTCTGTACAAACCCACCAAGAAATTTTCAGATAAGGTTAGGAAATTAGTTAATCAATCAAATTCCCTTTTTAATAACTATGATAATAAACATATAATTCAAAAAAATTCCCAAGCACCAAAATTATATTGTACAATTAAATTACATAAAGATACAAAACCAATTAGGCCTTTAGGTTCTTATATCAATACTCCAAATACAAAATTAATAAAACTAATTACGGTTACATATCAAAATACTCAGTGCAAAACTCTTGGAATTTTATACATAAACTAAATACAGAAAAATTAAATGAAAATACAAAATTAGTATTATTTGACGTTAGTAATATGTTTTCAAAAATTTCTTCATGTGAATGTATACCATTAATAACAAAATAAATTCTTAGAAAGAAAACACATTAAACAAATTTCAGTTAATGAAATTATAAACCTATTTAATGTATGTATCAATCAAAATTACTTTGTTTTTGATAATAAATTTTATATTCAAATAGAAGGATTACCAATGGCTAGTCCAATATCACCATTTATGGCAAATATTTTTATGGATAATTTAGAACAAAAACTTTTGATTCAAATATGTAAATAAGTAAGGATGGTTTTAAATGGGAAATTAATAAATTAAAACAAATCGCTATCTCTAATAATTATCAATTATATCTAATAAATAAGTTAATTAATGAAAAGGAGGAAAATGTTGCCGTTAACCTGATCTTTACGAAACAACCTAAAGATGACAGATCATACAGAACAATTACATATTTTGGAGATATTTCAAACAAAATATCAAAAATTATATCTCGAACAACATCTTCTACAATATTTTTTAAAGTAAGAAATAATGTACGTTTATTTTTATTGAATGTAAAAGAGAAAATTAATAAATTTTCAAAATCAGGTATTTACAAACTAAATTGTCCGGATTGTAACACGATCTATCTTGGACAGACTCTCAGTAATTTTAACATACGCTACTGTGAACACTCATGAGCTTATAAATTAAAACAACCAGGTAAGTTATATTAGGCAAAATACCTCATTGACACCAATCACAAACCTACACTTAATAACACAATTAAAACAACAGTGGAAATACCACTTTGATTAGAATCGGATCTGTTTGCACAAAGTTACAAGCAACAATAGTGGGCTATAGCGAATCTTATAAGTGACAATAAAGAAGAACTTGAATATGAAATAAAGAAATACCTAAAATGGGTTCAATATACAGCATTGAATGAACAATTAAACCTGGGAAGTTCAAATTCTTAGATTAGGTACCTTTTGGACGAAATACCTATATAATACTAACCAAAAATATTTTTAGGAAAAGAAGAAAATTGCTTAATAATGATTGGTTGGGGTGTTTATGACAAAGTTAGTTTGCGCTTATAAAAAGACCTTCTTTCAAATCAGGAATGTGATGTGTCAAAACATCGAAACCTGGATTTGAATATAACTTTAGAAAGCTCTGGATATCTGTGGAAATTCAGATAAGTATAAAATTTATCTTTTCACATTTGGTATACTCGTAATAATGTAATACTTAAAAATTCTAAACAATGAAATTGAAAAATAATTTATAACAGTAATAACAATAATAACCAACGTTAACATACAGGAATTGAACTAAACAGAACTAGTAATTAATTTTAATAGTAATAACAAAGTGCAAAAATATCAATAATATAAGTAAGATATTTAACAATTACAATATACTTTTACTTAATATTTGAACTTTATATTTATAGCTGTTTCTAGTTTAAAAAATACCAGATTTTTTTTATTCTTTCTTCAAATACAGTTTAGAATATCACTCATATGTAGTTTTTATTGCGGATACATTTTAAATAAACGGTATGAATTATTTCTTTAAATATTATCGTAATAAATCTGGAAGATGATCCCGTAATCACGTAAATTTAATTGTAGAGAAGCACATCTTGAAAATCTTAACAAACCAAGCATAAGTTCCCCACTTTTAAGGCAATAAAATTATGCAGTTAATTGCTTATGTCTCGCGAAGCGTTAAGTTACAAACTCCAAGAAGAAGATCGTGAACGAAACCACAACGCCGTCGACACTCAACATGTTCATTTGCGGTTCTATGCTCCGAGAATTTGCTAGTATGAAAAAATCTACAGAATTCCTGCTTTAGGGTTATTTTCTTAATTATTGAAACTGCAAATAAGGTTACAATTACCTACCACAAGGTATTTGTTTCACCAAACCCTGTTCACTCAGTTAATAAAAGTATCTTTAATTAGGAACTATAAAATGGATATAATGGAATAGTAGATTCTGTAACAAGGTTAGAATGAAAAAAAAATCGATACGAACGAGTGCGCTAGAAAGCGGGAGAAACCACGAGTATCGAATTTTGTTATTCTAGCCGAGTTAAATAACAATTTTAATTGACTTTTTACTCATTATTTAATTTAAATTTAAATTTTATTATTACGGCGCCGCCGACATGTGCCATTGACAGTTTTGATATCCATGATTATCGATATTGTTTAGAACAATTATGGAATATCGTTCCATCACTTGTTACGGAATGTTTACATTATATTACTAAAAATGATTTTGGATTTAACACATACCACTAATGGTAGTGGAGAAATAATCTAACTAATTTATTTTCATTCCATAAAAAGTGATATAATGAATATTCTGTAATTGTTCTAAACAATATCGATAGCCATGGATGTCAAAACTATCAATGTCAAGTGTAAATGGCGGCGCCGTATTAACAAATTTTAATTTTAATTAAATAAGTCAAAATCGAGTAAATTTGTGGTCGTGGAGAAATTATAGTCTGTTACTATAACAAAATTCCATAATCGTGGTTCCGTACGATCGCCATCTCTCGCGTTCGGAGTGTTCCAGTCGTATCGATTTTTTTTTTCTTAAAGTCATCATAACCAAAGAATACTGGACTAGTCTTTATTAACTAATTCACTTATTTATAGGGAAAAAAAGATTGTTGAAGCAAAATATATATTACGATTGGTAATATAAATGATCACCAGAATGCAAAATAAAACTTTTACAATAATTCGAATATTAACAAAAAATACAAACAATAAGATACAAAACATTTCTACATAAATAAATTTCTTTAATAAAACAAAATCGACTTTATAAAAAAATATCCAAAAAAGAAAAATTTAAGAAGGAATCTTTACTCCGGAGTCAACTTGTGAGCTTGTAAAAAATTGTGTTATAAATTACAGTAAATTATTTTTTAGACAAATACAACTTCTACAAAAATCTTATACAAAAAGGAAAACAATTATTCAAAAATGTAATTGTAAATATGCTGAAATTTTTAAAATAAAAAATAATAGTGTTGACGGATAAGATTAAGTATATCATCAAATAATTTGATATTATTTTTCTAAATGAAGAATAGCACTTAATCAATAATATAAATAAAAAGAAATTGTTATGTTTTGAAAATTATTTACCCGATCTAACCAACATATTTTTAGAGCATGAATATTTCCACTGATTTTCTCAGTTCATTTGAGGTAAGCACCAGTGTTCAACCTTAAGGAAATATCGCAAAAGAAAATTAATTATACGAGTAGAAGCACTTTTTTAAAGAATACTAAGTCAATAGTGTCGCAGTGAAAAACTTTTTGGCTTTAAAAGAATGATACTGTGAAGTTATGTCAATTAAGATTGAATATGTTATTAAAACTGTGTTAATCGATGTGGACAATTAGGAAAGTAAAAACATTTATTAGATTTCGAGAAATTTTAAGAGGATAATTACCTTTTCCTTAAATTCCTGGGAGATTTTGGATTTTTCTTGTTTTCTTTCAAGAAAATCATGGATCGCATCTGAGATCAACGAATCGATTTAGAGTATGAAAAACCGATGGATAATAACAATCAACAAGCGTGGAAATAATGAAGAAGACCAACACTCTAATAAATGATATATATATATATATAATCGATTATATCAAGTTTTGATAACATTTCATTATTTTTCATACAAAAATTTTATCTTATTATTAAATAGTTTTTTATTACAAATATTTTATGTCGTCAATTTAATTATCAAATGACAACTATTTGTGCTCTTACATTTAATATTTAGGTATAAAATAAATAAAAAAGTAACCAATTAAACAATTTTAGCACCTTCTTTAAATTTGCTTGTACTTAATTATAATATTTATTGTAACATTAAAAATTTTATTAATAATTTTTTTGACAACATACAAAAATTAATTACTTAAACATATTGATATAGGTGAATAGATATGTAAAAAGACCTTTCAATTGATGTATTGCAAGACCCACTTTTCTATTTAAATATTTTATTAAACAAGAGAAGGTTATCAAGACACTCAAATGTGGTACAAAGGTTCAAATCCAATGAAATACGAAATCAAATTTTTATTTTAAAGACAACTAGTTTCGACCCTATAGGGTCATCTTCAGGTCAACTAATAAAAAATAGTGAAACAACAATGTTGAAAATACAACGTAAAATATTATAAAATTAATTTAAATAAAATAATATATGCATGGGTAAAAACATAAATAAAAGTTGTTAAACATTTAATTGTATGTAGGTTTGAAAATCATTGTACATTAAACAAAAGCGAAAGAACAGGTAATGATGTCAAAAAGTAAAAATGTTATGGAAAAATTAATTTAAGAACACAAGTTTTTGGTAAGGTGTAAAAATTGGAAAAATTATGAGGGCAAATTGACCAAGTCATGCAACCCCTAATAAGGGTAGAGACTCGTGTATAAGTGACTCTTCTCCTGTTTGGAAGAATAGAATAAACTAAATGGGAAAGAGAACTTAACAGCAGCCACCTGACCTTCCTAGATGTCTGGCATCCGGTAACACCAGAAGAGAGGAATAGGAATGGGACCACAACTTATAAAGAATAAAACACACGTGCAAACGTGGAAACAAATTAGTACCTTGAAAAGGAGTGCCACATAAAAGGCTCCTAAAAATGGGGAAAGGACAGATAACATAAAGTTGTGAATCTATAAAACTAGCCAAACTGGCAAAACACAAAGAGAGACCAAATAAGTTCTAAAATTATTTAATACTTCAGGTTAAGATAATTTAAGACACCTCTTGTCTTATTTATTTTTGGTTTCTTTACTTTATTTTGGGTACAAATTAAACCATGATTGTTTTTTATACAACGTTTCGGCCTTTTCAAGCCTTCATTTCTTAAATTAATCCGTTTATTTCAGCGTGGCAAATTCACGGGATTTATCTTCACATTTTTCAATGAGAAAGCAATGTAATGTGCTTGCAAGGAAACGGTCAATAGTTTGAACAAATATCGTAATGTTGTTAATTTTGTTATTAATGTAACACATTCATTTGAATTTAATTTTAAAAGCTTTTTGATTTTCAACTCTTTTTTTTAGAAATAGAGAATCTACGATTTACTTCGCTCTAATAGATTCAATTTTAAGACAACTGTTAGATCACTTTTTTATAAAAAAAATATATTTTTCTAAAATGTATAGGTCTCGATGACATCCTTTAGATAAATTAGAAATTTAAAATTTAGTTTGGTCTAAACGTATTATTAATTTATATGGTCCTAATAGATTTAATTTTAAATTAACGTAATCTATCCTAAGCACAACAATTTTCTGACATCTCAACGATTATAGTAAATAGAAAAAATTTATTTTGATGTAAAATAGAGTATAATACATATTTAATTTACCTTATTCTAATACCTGTAAGAAGTAGATCTAATCTAGATAATATTCTTAAAATTCAACATTATCTATCTTAAAAAACATGTAACTGATGACATCTGCTATACTACAGTAAAAATGTACTTTAGTCTAAAATACAGGGTTGGGATAAAGTATGGAATCAAGTAAATATCCTTAAAACGAAACGGACGATATTTATGAAATTTTGTAGGTAAATGCAATGGGGCAAAATGCATCTGATTTACAATTTTTTGTTAATAATATACTTGCGGATTAACCGGAAATACCCTCAACTTTATCCCAACCCCGTATAGCCTAATATATAATAATAATAATAATGTGTTTATTAGTCAAAGAACATATAAAAATTACAAACAATAAAATTTGCTAACAAACAAAAGACAGGTATATCTATATATATATGTGTGTGTATATATATATATATATATATATAGTCTTTAAAGTAACATATTTTATATGTCATGTTGTGTGACATAGATGGATTTTAGAGGGTTTTTACATCATTTAGACGTGAGGACCCGTGTTTGTCGGATGTGTTTAAATTTTATTTTATTTAAAATGTATATATATCGAAAGGTGCAGTAAGCGTACGCCTATAATTACATCTAAGAGCATCTTGCCTAGTCAGATAGAGAAAAAGTATCTAAATGTTGTTATTTTACAAAAACTATCTTTGATTTGTAATTGTAGTGGATCTTTTAAATGGTAAAAAAGTCCGTGTTATTCAAAGTATAAACCTAGGAACTTTAATACATTACAATTACGTTGAACGTTCTTTTCAACCTACAAGTCTATTGATTTACTCGAAAAATTGGCAAAACTTGAGTCCGAACATTCCGAATAAATATTAATTATTCATTGTTTTTTTTTAATATGAAACGATTTTTTTATAACTTATATTTTGGATTTGTAATCATTTTTCATATTCTCAATATTTTTATTTAGATCGTAATGTGAGGTATATGAGATTATCTGGATATCCAATAAATATAACTTAAGAGAAAAAAATATTTCCATTATGACCAATCAAAAAAGGACAAGCGTGTGCCGCTGCAAAACATAAATCCCACTTGGCCTCGGATGTTACATTTCATATATTTTACTAAATTTGTCACAAACGGCACACTACACCATATTATTTCAATATACATGCGAACCTAAAGTGATGCCATCAATCTAAGGACCGTAGGAGCGTTGCGGAAGAGAGAACACCAGGCTTCTTATAACATCCCAAATAGATTTGATAAATTTAAATAATATACCTCACCATACGGCATTTTACTCGATTTTTCTTTTTTGGTTTTCGTTTCCAACTCCTGATATTGTTATAAAATTTTTTACACTATTGACATGTTCGAGCAGTTTACCAAATATACATTGATTAGTTATAAATTATTTAATATAAACTAAAAACGTGGCTTGTCAATTTTGAATTTAAATAATTCGAAAATTAATCATCATAAAATCAAATGTATCAACTGTTACGGAATTTATACTAGATATGATTAAGTTTTTAGAAAATAGAAAAACATTTTCAGTATTGAATTAATAAAGGATTTCCGAAGGGACTTGAAGTTCGTTGAAGTCCAGATGAATGAAATTAAAAGCATTTATTTAAAAATTCTAAGTAAGATCATATAGTATGTTAGCTTTAGGGATATGGTCTATTTTTAGTCATTACTCATCATATGAGGTTATTAATTTCAAATTGTAAATTAATTTTTATTTTTAATAAGGTTTTGTAAACAAATATGACGTTAAAAAAGGGTAAATTAAGCAATTTGTATAAAAATAATTCCAATGTAATTATAATTAATAAAAATATGTATATTTATAGGAAATAGTAAAAACAAGCAACATTAGTTATGGAATTTATCTTCATAAAATTTAAGAATTATTTGGCAATTTAAAATATAACCAGATTAAATAACAAGTTATAGAAATTTACCTGATATAATCATTTAAGGTGGAAACATATTTTGTATAAAAATGTAAAGTATTTAAATAATAATTTTGTACTAAAATTAACTTTAATAAATAAATCATAAATAATACTTTTTACATCATGTATACTTTGAAAACTTAGCCTCTTAAATTACATTTTTTTGCAAGTGTTTAAAATAAAATCAAATAGGCAATTGATTTTAAATTAATAATTAATTAAATGCGGCATAAAATTACTTCATTAGATGTTTTGTGGCCCCACCATAAAATCTGTCATAGGTCAGTCTAAAATTCCGAAACCGACGTATTACTCTATAGCAATAGCGCCAATTATGAGAAAAGTTTTTTTCTTCGATTACTATGCAAAGTGATCTTTTGCGCTTCGATAAGTCACCGCAAAATTAACATTATCCGAGGAGTGACGTCAAATGACAGGTTTGAAAACACTCGCCTAATTTTAATTAAGCAAACAACTGTACAACGTATATAGACAGGTATTACAAACGAGAATATCTCCAATTTGATCGGAATTTTAATGTTACGTACTCTCTTTCAATGTACCAGCCGAAAATATTTATTCCGTCACGAATTGGGACACAATCCTATATTATGAATTTTATCTTGTTTATGATGAAATTTAACATATCTACAGGCAAATGAATGGTATTTAGAGAATTAATTTAATGTTTTCACAATGTATCTATACATTTATCAATCATATCATCAACCATCGTATAAGAATTTTAATTAATAAAATAACTATTTTTGTATAAATAGCGAAAAGTGATGCTTTGTCGCTTTGATGCGGAAATCTGTCGAAAGCACAAGATTTTGTCTAGGATTACATTCTTTTAAGAAAGTGATATTTCAGTAAATCATTAATAATCGGTTTATATCAAATGCCAAATGTCGCCATTTTACAATATAATCATATAGATGGCTCTATTAAACGTCAGCCTTTTATGTCCACTCTATAAAAATTATTTTTTATTAATTAAGATACATAAAACATGGTAGTAGTAGTAAATATGTACTTATATTGTGAAAACATGAAATAAATTAAATTAATTCAATAAATACCATTCACTTGTCTTTAGATATGTTTAATTTCATCATAAATAAGGAAAATTCATATCATCTTTTCGAATGTCATTAATACTACTTTTGACAATAATACTTACACATAATTAATATGGGTGAATAGATATTTAAAAGAACTTTCAATTGATGTATTGCAAGACCCACTTTTATATTTAAATTTTTTTTTTGAAGAAAAATAAAAAGGTGATCTGACGAAGCGCCCATTTAAAATTAAAAATCGACGGGTTTCAGGAGTTTACTCTAAAATCGCTGATTTACGAAATAATTAATGTATTCCTTTTATTTGGACCAAACTGTATATTTTAAATGAAAATTTTTTAAATATGTTTAAATTATTATAGCCACTATTAATTAAAAATGCAATCAAAGTGATTCGGTACCTTTCCAAATTTTATATCCACTAATATTTAAAAAAAAAAGACTGATTTCTAAACTTGCCACAGTAAATCAGAAAAAATAGATAGAGGTAATAAAGATTTGGGTAACCCAAAAATTCCTTTTTCCTCCTCGTTGTTGAACTGCTCGATGACCGTCTGGCCACCCACAGGGAAAGTCTTTTTCGGCAGCTCTGTTTTCGCAAAGAATTTATATTCACGACGTTTTAACGTTATGTACACGAAAAACGCCCCGAAATTATCCTACTGACTGAGCCAATTAACGAGAGTACTCTCCAAAAAGCTTTTTTAAAACAACTTTTTATGTTTTTAGAAGAATGTTACAATGGCGTATGTTTAAACTAGAATTATTTATTTTATACAATGCGCATCTATTTATAAGAAAAAGTGCAAAATAACAATGCTGATTAAACAAAAAGTTCAACTGGATTTTATTATTAAGAGGATGGTACACCACATAAATCGCTCTAGAGCGACATAGCTGTCATTTGAAGTTACTCCTCGGAAAAAGTCAATTTTGCGATAGCTTATCGAAGCGCAAAAGCTTACTTTGCTTAGTGATCGAAGAAAAATTAATTTGTTTAGAATGGACATAAAATGGCGAAGTTTAGTAGCGCTATAAATTTAATTTAAATAGCGGTAAGAATCTTAACTCTAGATTAAAAATGTCCAAACTGTATAAATACAATTTTTAATTTTTAATTATTAACAAAGCTTTGGTCAATTGGTTTCATACAATGCCATGTAATTAAAGAAAAAAATATAAAAAAACAGTAATAACCAATGATGTATTATAGCTGTATAGTGTTATTTTAAACTAACTAATAAAATACTTTATTATACTTTTTAAAAAATCTTAGAAATTCAAATATAAAATACACTATTTTAATTTAAATTATACATTTATCGCAAGAAGTGGTTTCTTACAAAAACAAATTTCATTCTAGTGTCAATATTTTCCCTTCCGATTACCATCGACGAGTGTAAGACGAAATCGAAATAGACCAGAAACAACGCAGAGACACTTACAATTCCAGTAGTCTAATACAATCCTCAGGGACCATTCAATCTTCCTCGAATCCGCCCATTCTCTAGAAATCTCTGGACACTCTTCCGCCTACAGTTAAAAAGGTAATTTCTGTCCGATCAGGAAATTCCTTAGGGACTATGACGTCACCTGCTCATTTCTTCTTCAGAACTTCATTTTTAGCTTACCAAAACACATCTTGGTAATTTTAGTTAAATCATCAAAGTAAGCTATCTACGAATTTGCAGAAAAAGAAATAAAGCAATCAATTTATTATACAGCAAGAGTTCTGGCGAAAATTCCCATTATAAAATATTTCAAATACAAAATTTTTGAAGTTCCTCATAAAAATTATGAGTTAGTTTGATATCGTATCAAAATGGACATTTTTTCTACAATTCTCGAAACATTGTAATATGTGATTTAATAATAAATTAATAAGTATTTTGGACAACTAAATCAAATACAAAATTAAAAATTGTACAATTTTTTTGATCTTTCTTGTGTGCTTTGCAACCCAGATAGACACAGAAGGTTGAGGTTGTTGGATGGGGTTCAGAAAATGAAAACAAGAATTCTGTTTTTTATTTCAATCATTTAATTCTTTACATAAATTTGACTTCAATTCAATTAAAAAAATGTAGTATAAAATCTCATGCAAAATTGTAATAGTTAGTTATCAATTTTATTTTCAAAGTTTGTTTAATTACAAATTCTATATATTCATTTAAAAAAAATTTAGCATAAAGAAATAATTTTCGTCCTATTGTATATTTTACATTTTAAATTTTCCTTATTTTACTAATTTATGATACAACTATTTATACCGTTATAAAAATATAAATAAAAAACTATATAGGTAAAGTACAAATAAGTATAAAGAAACATTTTTTTTATAAACAAGGTCCTTAAACAGATCACAAATACGAGAATAGTAGATTCCGTAACAAGGTTAGAATGAAAAAAAATCGATACGAGTGAAATATTCCGCTATCGACCGTGAGGAACCACGAGTATCGAATTTAGTTCTTCTAACCAAGTAACAGACTATAATTATCTCCACGACAACAAATTTATTCTGTTTTCATTCATTATTTTATTTGAATTAAAATTTTTTATTACAGCGCCGCCATTTACATCTGCCATTTACAGTTTTGACATCCATGGCTATCGATATTGTTTATCGATATTGTGTTATCGATGTAGTTTTTTTCCAAGTGTTCTTTTCATTTTCATGAGATAATACTTCGATGGATATGTATTTATCTTACCATAGGAAGAAAATGTTTTATCTCATAGATGATATTTATTGCTCGTTGCGAAATAGATGTCAGTCATTTTAGGAATAAAAGACTCTTTATTCTTGTGTAATACTAAATGATGTCCAAATTTTACGTTACGATTTATAATTAAACACGTAATAGTATATTATATTATTAGGAATAGAAGGCCTAACATTATTTATTGAGGCCAGAGTATTGCACAGCCGAGGCTGTGAAAACTAGACGAATCATACATATACCTAATAACCTTCTAATCCTAATGCCATACACTATTTTTTTTCAAGCGTTAAAATAAAATATCTATAAAAAAGATTACTTCAACTGTAGGAATATTTTCTATATACTCAAATAAAAATAAATAACATAATGAATACTAACAATTTTATTTATATTAATTATTAAAAATGATTTTTTTTTACTGAAAATAAAATTAAAAAATTTTAAAAGTTTCTTAAAATCTAAATTACAGAAAATATATTATTTTTGAATATTTATCGTAATATAAAGAACGCTGTTGATTTAATTGTCAAACGAGAAATGACAAGTAATGTGTTTTATTTTATGAAATCTTTGATTGTTATTGATAAATCACTCCGGTAAGAAAATAAAATAAATGAAAAAAATATTACGTTATATTTATTAAAATACACAACACTACATATAAACATGACAGTTCTAATAAATCAATTTTACTTAGATTTCTTTTTCAAGAAAATGAAATCATTTTAGTACTAATACAATAATAAGCTATTTCTACAAAATGTGTTACATGATATAATGTATTATTTATATGTTTCAAGTAAAACCCGTTTAAATATTATTTTTTGATTTTATTTAAAAATACAAACGCTTCGGTTATACTATACAACAAGTGTGCTCCACTGCTTTTTTATTATGATAATATTCTTGTTCCATGAGTTGAGTAATATTAACTGGAGATTGTTCGGTTGTTTGAAAAATCAGTGATGTTAGTTCGCACGATGTAGGCCAACAATTAACGTGAGCTCTTCGGGAAAATATTCGACCACCAGATCTCGGCCTTAACAGATTTAGTGTTTCATTCACTGTAAGGCAAGTAGTAACGTCCACATGCTTTGGGCTCGTACAATCTCCAATTTATTCCACAAATAATCTATTATGATTGTTAATTAGTAAGCTCAATTCCTAGTAACCCTATCACTAGTTTCATTCTGAAAGAAATAAAAACCAATTTCGCCTTCTACTCAAAAACAGTCACTCTCCCTGTATACGGCAGTTTCCCTAGTATTTCTATAGGATATGCTTCATCCCAAATTTTGCTATTCTTCTTTTATTCACTATGTCGAAATGAACTTCTTCGATTCTAAATTAAGGTGTAATGTTGACTTGCTGTGAATGTTTCCTGACATTTTCAAGATTTTCAGGAATCCTTTCTTTTGATCGGACACCACGATGTGAAATATGTTGTCTCTTGGCTTCTATTAACTCAAACTTTTCAAATTTCTTCACAAAATTCTCAATAACTTTAACAAATTTCTTATAAGAGTCACACATCTTCTTGCAGTTTTGATAATGAGTTTTCATATTAAATATGCATTAGTTGAAGAACAATCGTTTTACATCGACCAAGCCACTAATCGCAAAGTTTTTACTTGATTAGTTACTGTAGGAAAGCTATCAATTAATATTTATATAATTAACGACCAATTTAAATCAGAAAATCAAATATCGACACCCTTTATTTAGGTTGTGTACACCAAACAATATATTATGTGTCCCTACCCTTTATATGATTCTTAAAAATTAATTTGTTTTGTTGGGCCAATTTGTAACAATTGAATAAACTTTATAGAGGGTAACTAGTAACCATTTTTGATTACATTTCATTAACTGGCATATACAACCGTCCTAATACTGTCTAAGTAATAAAAAATGTACCATTTTATTTAAAAAAAATGTATGTTTAGGTTGGCCGTGCTACGGAACACTTTGTTCAAGTGAAAATAATTTTAGCTTGTAAAGCTTAATGCCCTAACAATTTTGCTATTTTTTGGTTCCCATCTAATAAAGGAACTGTTGGACTTTTACACAGTATTGGGGAACCCTGTAAGTAACATCAAGTTTATTGGCTGGGACTACGTCGCTTAGTGATAGAGCCTCGGACTTGTTTTGTTTTTATTTGTTTGTCTTATTTAATGTAGGTCTAGTTCTGCGACCAGGGATGATCACCGACGCCGGGAGCACGCTACCCCTAACCGGAAATTTTTGCCGAATCCTCAGGTATTCCAACCCGAGGTAGGGATCTTTAACGAGCCCAACATCCATGGACACGGGACCGACAGTTTAACGTCTCCTCCGAAAGACGGCATATCTCCACTATACCTCGTGCTCATTGGTATAGTGCCTGCGAGCTATGATATGCTACTAATCGCTGCAGGCTGTACGGCCTGGTGGTTTCAAATTAATAGGGCTCTTACTAAAGTGACATCGGAAATCAATAACAAAGACTACATAGAACACGAGACTAAGTAGTTGAAACCGTTGACACAAAAAAAGTTCATCGGATAAGATGTTCAGTTGTCATCATGGGTTTTGATTGACAACTTGACTTTAGTTTTGATATTAAATTTAGTTTTGTTGTTAATAAGGATATACATTTTTACAAATAAAGTATACCAATAATATAATGCTATGAAATATGAAATGAAGGAAAATACTTTTGTTTTAGTCAAAATAAGTAAAAATTGTTAAACATTCTGTAAAGTTATCAAATTATTTAATTCCTATTAAATTTACTACCGATAATTTTTACTCGAAAATGAATAAGTAAATCCTATATACTGCACCCTCCTCTAAATAATATAGCTTCATCCCTGAAAAAAGTAAAAGTAATATACCTAATGTCTTCCAAAAATTAATATTGATTTATAGCCGGATAAAGAATTGTGAACCTCGAGGAGACCTGCATAAAAGTCTCTCGGGTACATTTTCAAAGAAGCGAAAGTTCATTATCTGAAACTGCCCTCTTTAAATGCTTATTATGTTGGTGTATGCAGCGAGGGATTGCCAATTTGATATATGGCTTTTGGTCGGCTACAATTTACCCCCTAGTGCTAGCGGCGATCGACAAAGTAGATATTTGGAGCAAAGGTAAACACGTTTTTAGGGTTTGTTTTAATGTAATAAATAAGTGGTTCACGCATATTTCAAAGAAGCAACCCGATGGATATGGCTTATTGTTAATAGATTTTGACCCACTAGGTCCGAATTATCATTATTGTAAAAACTTGGCACATGTAAAAAGTTGTGTAGGCTACCCTTTAATACTCACTAATGACAGTGGCACTTATGAAGTGTAGTACCGTTTAGTTATTCTAAATTTGCTTGTTGACACTTTAAAAATGCGTTTATCTATAAAACAAAGGATTGAAGTTCTTATGTAAATTGACTGTAGCGATAAGATGCGAATTCAACAAGGGATACGAGCTATATTTAATAATAAATATCCAGAACAACCTACAAGTTAGTCAACAGTGAGCAAAATTGAAAAAAAATTTAGGAAGTTAGGTACCTTAGAAAATCTACCTAAATCAGGCCAGGCCGTCCAGCACTTGTGGAGGATAATAAATTAAACGTTTTATTGGCAAAATCCATTTAGCAGCGTTCGGCAATTCGGCAAGTTCGTCGAGAACATGATGTTCCTTTTACTTCTATTCATAAAGAATTAAAACATGAAAAGTGGCATCCCTTTAAGGTGCACCTTGTATAAGAGCTATCAGATCACGACTCGGATCGTAGAATGGAATTTAGTGAAACTTTGATGGATAAGTGTAGTAATGATCCACTTTTCGCAAAAAACGTTATTTTTTCTGAATGCACATTTGCATTAAATGGTGAAGTCCGCGGACAGAATTGTAGATATTGGGTAAAGGAAAATCCTAAATGTATGAGAGAACATCCAACTCAATATCCACAGAAAATTAATGTTTTGGCAGGAATTTGTCCAAATAAAATCATTTTACCCTATTTTTTTGATGGAACTGTAAACAGGCCGGGCCAACTTATCTGCAATTTTTAATGAACTTTTTGATTCCACCTTTAATGAATTTATTCCCTAGTGCAAACAATCCCGGAAATATCGATGAAAGTCTGTGGTATCTACAAAATGGGGCGCCGCCACATTATGCAGCCGCCGTTTGAACATATCTTGACGAAGTTTTCCCCAATAAGTGGAGCTGTAGACGAAGACCCATTAAGTGACCACCAAGGTCACCAGATCGCACGCCATTAGATTTCTTTTTGTGGGTTCATCTAAAAAATGCTGTGTATAAAAGTAAACACGACGACATAAATGATTTAAAAGAAATAAATAACATTTCGCAGGAAACCATTAATAACGTTCAGCAGGAATTTTTTGATCGCTTAGGACACTGTCAAGAACAAAAATCAAGAACAAAAAGGAAGACAATTCGAACACTTACTGTAATTTATTGGGTGGCAATTTATTATTGCTGTTGTATTATTTTGTTATTTTAATTTAATTAAAGGTCTTCAAAAAAATAGATTTTAAAATTATTGTATCTTCAAAACTATTAATTGGAACCGTCTTGAAATTTGCAATCTAAAAAAAAAATATGCAGGGTGTGCCATTTAAAGAAAATGTCGAAGATATCGTTACTCACAAATGGTTTACCCTGTATATTTAATTGTTATGTAAAAATACATTAAATTAAAATCAAAAACCGACTTGCCTCAGGATTTTTCCTCAAAATTGTTTGTTTAGCTTAAAATGAATTTATTCCATCCTTTATGTACATACTACATATATATATATACAAGCGATATTATTACTTTTTTTGAAAATCTCCCTCAGTTGTCATTACCTCATTCACATTTTTTGTGGATTTTTATAGCTAACAAATAATGGCTTCTATTTCCGTTACCATTTTCTAATAATTTCATCTATGTAATTAATAATTTTCAATTTAGAATTTTTCGAATCTCAAATTTTTGCTTATTGCACAATTCCTCGTTTTCTTTAGAATACTTTCTTAGTTTGGACCTCTATCTTTAATTAAACTTTCACAGATTTTCGCTCTGGGAACTTTATCGAACGCTTATTCGATATAGACTTTTTATTACAAAAACCGATGCAGGTCATAAAGAACGTAATTACATTTTTTAAGTCACCACCGTACAGCGTTGTCTAATTGACACAATAGTAGGACAATCGCGAGAATGATAGAAAAATGTAAAAAATGTAACATTGTCTTGGTTAAACTGTTTGAAAATAAAAAAGCCTTGTTTATTTAATTTTCGAGTGTTTACATTATCCAGACTGGTATTAATTATTTCTCTCTTTTTCCAAACGAAAACTTACATTTACACGTTTAGTGTTTGTTGTAAAGATATCAAAGTTAAATTGCTGTCTTACCATCAAAGATTAATGTACTGTGATAGTTACACAAAAAAATTACGTTAATTAAACCTTTATTATTTTTTACTGCTTGAGAAACTGTACTGACAGTTGAAATATTACACCTAACCTGACTAAATTAAGACAATATAAATTTCTATGTGACACTGGCAGCATCGTAAGCACTTTGTCCAACAGTACAATGTTAATTTAATACGAGATTCATGGGCATACATATTTTTAGAGTTATTTAAAGTAAAGTATGGATAAGTGAACAGCATAATTACAATATTTTGTTCATAAAATTTATGAAAGGTATATATAAATCAATATTATTGAAATATTTATAAATGTATATAAATAATGACATTTATATTTTTTTGTCATTGGAATGCTCGTGGGCGTCCGTGTAGATTACGGCGAAGTTCGATTCGTTAGTTTACTTCAGAATAATTCGAATTGTTAGTAGTACTATGACTAAATTTTAAAATCGCTAGCCTAATTTTAATTACGCATACAACTCGGCAACGGGCATAGGCAGTAATAATAGATCACCACTTTGATGGGCATTTTAATGTAACCTAAATTAAAACGTACTCACTTTCATTTTATCAGCCGAAAACACGTAATATATCGTAAACTGCGACAATCGTATGATATGAATTTGAATGGTCATGACAATATTAAACATATCTACAGGCAATTGAAAGATATTTAGTGAATTAATTTAATTTATTTCATTTTTCACAATGTAAGTATATAATTAACCATCATATCATCAATCATTTTATATGTATTTTAAATAATAAGAGTAATCTAATATTATATGATAAAAGTTTAGTTACATAAATATGACGGCAATTGTAGTTTAATATAAACCGATTGTTCATGATTTACTGAAATATCTCTGTTTGTTAAAAAAAGTGATCATAGAAAAAATCTTGTGTGCAATTCGAACGTATTTTATCGCTTTCGACAGATTGCCGCGCGACATCATTTTGTGTGCATCTGTTTTTCCAGATTCCACTCTGTACTTCAGAGAAGGTTAGTACAATTTGTTTTTTACTATTTTTATTTGATACACTTTTATTACTGCCAGTGTTAACCTCTATAAGTCATTCATTACTTTCCATCTACTTTTTGATGATTGGAAGAATTAGTCCTATTACCCAGCCTTTTGTTATTTTTTCTGCTTTACATGTTTTATTAATAATTTTATTGATATTGATTGTATCAGTTTATACGGATCCTTAACTAGTTACGTGGATTAAATTTCTGGCCGTCTCCACATTGTAACGGTTTGGATAGACAGGTCAAAGAAAAATAAAGACCCAGAAACCTAACTTCAATATTGACACTTTTCCAAATTATCTCAAAAACGTCAAGAATAGTCTATAAAACATTTAGAATTTTCTAAAACCTACGATAAAGCAAGAAAAGGATATAAATGGGAGGAAACCAACAGTTGAGTAGTGAGTGTCAAAGTACGACTGGTATGAAATAGTGTGACTGTTAGTTAATTTGTATTTTTATGCAGTTTTTCCTGTTAAATAAAGTTGTTAAATCAACACAAGTATTACAATAAAAACACTAAGAGTAGGTCCATGCCTGTGTCCCATTTATTTACAAATAAAACAACAAAAACCAAGAGATCTTAAAATTCAAAAATTGTATATAAAATTCTTTTACAAATTAGACTATTAAATTAAAGCACATAAAGGATGCAAGGAAACAGACTTAATTTAACAAAAGCATCTAAAAGCATTTAGCTAAAGTATAATCCATTAATTCTTTAAAAACCCCGAATTTACATTATAAAAGATGAAATTCTGTTTTAGATTAATCCGAAAGCTGTGAAAAGAATAAATCAGAGAAGTCAGGATGATGTGGCCAATTCTATTGTTTCCAAAATAATTCTGTTTGTAAATAATACTCGTATCGTGGGTTTATTATAATTATGCTAAATAATACTGTGAGGAACTAAAGACTGCACAAGTTATTTTATAATTTTTGAGTTACACTACATGTTAATCACAACGGTTTTTTATTTTGTAATTCGTCGTCTAAATACTAGTTATGGTAGGGTATCAAGTTTGTTTCTTTCATTTCTGGTTTTTTGATAGGTTGAATCGGCAATAGTTCGATAGAATTATATGTCCTTTTGAATTGTCTCTGAAATACAACATATTATTGACTGGAGGTCCCGTGATAATTAGACTTAGGAGTACTTATCCGCTTCAGGAAGATATCTAGTTAAAATCCTGTACGTTATAATTGATTATAGTTATATTTTTACAACTTTACATATAGCTCACTATTTGTATTCATACGAAATAAGTTCAAACATTTTAATTAAATCATCGATTCAATAGAATATAAGCCTACGAAGTGGCTATTACATTTAGTGTAGCCAAAGTATGGATAGCTAATATAAAAATGAATATCTAAAATGAGTTATGTATTTAATTTTTATGGTGCCATTTATTATTAAACAAAATAAAATCAATTAGAAAATGTATGTTTATTACTACAGTGACATTTTATGTTCAAATAGTATAAATAATGTATAACGCTTACTTCTCGTTTATTAATTGATAACAGTTGTTGAATAGAAATTCATAAAATTAATTTATTCGTTAAATAATTCATAGTTCATTTCCACTTTCTGATTAAGAACTCTTTCCAACATTTATGATTACCGGTTCAATTTTCTAGCTAATGCTTCATTCTATGTACTTTTCCACCATGGTGTCCATCTCTAACAATATATGTATTGTAAATTGACTTACAATCCGCTCAAATTAATTCAATAGCATTGAAATTGCAATGGTAAGATAATAGTCGCAATACAAGTTCATCTATAACATAAATATGATCTCTTCTATTTATTTTCGTCAATTATAGTAATTCTGATCTTGCTAATTTTTCATAAAATTTATTTTTGTACTAGTTTCAATTGAAGACATACAAAATGTAGGTTAATTTAGAATGAAAACAAATAGGACGGTAGATAAATGATAGTACTTTTCAGATTCAACATGTCAAAACATAAAGGACGAGTTCTCGCTTGAATTTTTTTCTTTTTTACTGTTGATAGAAAAAGAATTAATGATGGTAATTTAAATTTTCAGGTCTCAATGACATAGGGGCAAAGTTATTAAAAATCCAACTAAGAGTTAAAATAAACATTCTTGAGGTGTAAGTAAACACTTTAATTTATAAAGAGATGGAGTCATACGAGAGCGGAACAGGGTGATTCATTAAGAGTGGCGCGCGACCGTATGTCAGAAACCTATGTCCGAGAACTTGGAAAAAAATATTGATAACAAAATCCTGTTACTTCCATATACCTGAACTGATTCTTACAAACGTAAGCTCAATCTAAAGAGCATTAAAGGTAGATTTCAGAAACAAATAACACCAACAAAATTTATATTTCAGTCGACAACTAAAGGGCGTTAAGGAACACCAGCTTTATGTATGATTTTTTCTGGGAAATTTCAAATACAATACCATAACTCTAACCAGCTTACAAAATGGCAAATAAGGACTTATTGATCTATCAAAACTGATATCTACTATAAATTTGATGAATGTTGGCTTATCCTATAAAATGCAAAAATTATGTTGCTAAAATTATTTTGAGAACGAGATAACAAGTAAAAACGCATCACAAAAATATTTATTGACATAAATAAAGAAACATAAAACTAGAATTACTCATAACAGAATTTTACACAACGCGCTGGGCAACGAACTTTTTGGTACCACAACTCTAATCTGTTTTGAATAGTAATATCTTTCTACGATAATTGGTAAATCATTTGTAAAACATTCTAAGTATCTTTCTCCCGTAAATATTCCTTTTAAGATAGAAGGTCCGATAATATTTCCATTTAAAATACCATACCATACGTTTAAACTCAAACGATTTTGTTAGTTGACTTCCCTTTGCCAATATGGATTGGTTTTAGACCATTAGTGGGTGGCTGTTGTGCAAATTTACTTAACCATAACTGGAAAACGTAGCCTTATCGGTCCAAAATACTTGTATTTTAGATAGAAAGTTTGGACCATCGTTCATCATTCCTTTAAACCAGTTGCAATAGACCAGACGTCGATCAAAATATATTTCTTTTAACTCCTGGTATAAAACAACATGATAAGGGTCCATTTTATAACCCTTTAGTATTATATTCATCAAAATAGTTGTTCTTATTGTAATTTATTTTCACGTGTAATTTGAATCTTCATATGATAATTTTTATTGAATATGTAATTTTGCTGTGTTTAAATATTTTTTAATAGTTTTATGCTGTTTTGCTTATGTTTGTTATTTTTATATGACTTCTCTTTGTTGACCTGGTGATGACTGGTAACAGTCGAAACTAATTGTCAATTTTATTAAAGTAAGTGTGGTAAAGATTTAGAGTTTTTTTTTGGTATAATACAGATCTTTTTAGAGATTTGGGATTAAATTTTTCTTTTGGAAAGCTGAATTTGTGTATAGAAAATGATGGCAAGCATTTTGAGTATTTAAAATTATGAGCGAGTAGGTGATTTTATTTTATTTATTTTCATAAATAGAGCTGGGTGCTATCAAACGACCTCTAGTTGCCGATTGAAAAATTAAATGTGTTGGTGTTATTTGTTTCTGAAATTTACCTTTAATACTCTTTAGCCTAGTTTGTGAAAATCGGTTCAGGCATATGGAAATTATAGAAATTTTCTGTCAACCACAGCACACTACTTAAGAATTACTTAAGAATATGTGATACAGAAAAATGACTTAAACACAAGTTGTAGAATAAGGGCAGTAGCTTCTAATGTTGATAATTTTTACTAACTTTAATTAGGGAATATTTTGTAAAAAACGCAATTATATTTTGTAAGTAACAGATTGTGCCAGCTTGCGGAAAATTTCAGACTTAATATTTTTAAGCATCTTTTTGGCCGATTTTGTTATAAGGATTTTACCTATGACATACGATTTCCGAATACCGCCGCTCTCCACCCTTAATGCATTACCCTGTATATAAAGAGAATATTTACAGACCAATATAAACATGAAATATTTGGAATTATATTACGGTTGATAATTTTCCAATTAGTAAGTTTTAGTTTTTGTTTTATTTCTGAGGAGTTTTGATTAACCTATATTGTATTCCTATAACAAGTTTAATACATTTTTGCCAATACTTACAGTTTATTTCAAACATGGACTTATTGAATACATTTGTAGCATTTGGCAATTTAAAAGTTATGCATTTTCTAGCAACGTAACGTATAACTTGAATCCATATTAATTCCATTGAATTAAATTCGCAGTCAGTAGTAGGGTGGTAAGCGAAGAATTTCAATTCCTAGTTTTTTGGCAATTGCTTCCATAATGTATTTTTAGGAATTTTGTTTATATCTCTTGACAATAGTTAATAATAAAGGTTATTTTAGAATTTAACCATGTTTTAATTTTACTTTTCTTTCATTTAGTAGTTGTTAAAGTTTCAAGTAGCAATTAGCGATGAGTGTAACCCATTTTTTATTATTTGAAGCTTAATTCATGTAATGAATTTCGTGGTTTATCTCAGCTTATTTTGCAGCAAAATACATTAAATATAAGTTTAGAAATGTCAGATTACAATTAATAGCGCAAGATTTTTTTAAAAGTATCTAAATACGGGGTTAGGTTGATTAATTCGCGGCGTAATAAATATTCAATCGCTTCCAAGTTCCAAGCATATTTCTTTCCCGCATGAAATTTCTTCAAGTTGGGGAATAGGCTGAAGTCCGTTGGGACCAAATCAGGGGAGTAGGGTGCGTGAGGTACCAGTTCACAGCCCAGCTTATTAATTTTAGTCATCGCGATAACCGACTTGTGGCATGGTGCATTGTCCTGATGAAACAAGATTTTCTTTTTGGTCAACCCGGGTCTTTTTCCTTGAATTTTTTGGTAGAGCTGTTTTAGTAGATTAGCGTAGTATTCGCTGTTTATTGTTTTTCCTTTTTCAAGGTATTAAACCAAAAGAATTCCTTTTGCGTCCCAGAAAACCATCTCTCGTGTATAATGGTGTATCCAAGTTTCATCCACTGTTACGAATCGGCACACAAAATCTGTTGGATTGCGCTGAAACAGTTCAAACATAGCACAGATATGATTTTTTGGATGAGCTTTTGTTGAGGTGTAAGGAGTCGCGGCACCCATCTAGCCGATAATTTTCTCATGCCCACAACGTCATGAAGGATATAATGTACCAGTTCTTTTGAGATCCCCACAATCTCTGCTATCTCATTCAACTTTAATCTACGATCTTGCAGTACTGTTTTGTGGAGTTTCTCGACCATTTCAGCAGAAGTCGCGTTTTCGGCTTTCCTGGACGTGGTGCATCTTTAATGCTCGTACGCCCACATTTAAACGCCGCCATCCACTTTTTAACAATGCTGAACGATGGAGAAGGTTCACCTAACGTAGAATCTATTTCATTTTTAACCTGTGTAGATGTTAAACCTTTAATATTAAAATATTTTATCAGTGCTCGAATCTCAGTTTTCTCCATTTTTTCAAACCCGACAACTTACAAACTTTGACACTAAATGAAAACTACTTGAGATACTCGGACAAAATTTTAATGTCAAAGTGTGACAGGATGTTATTAGATGTAAACATAAAAATTACAAAGAAAAACCATGGCCTACTATGGTAGGCCGCGAATTAATCAACCCACCCTCGTACGTTGTATATCTCGCTTCAAAATCTGCAACATTTAGCAAAATGTTATGTTGTCACCATATGTGAAGACACTGTTTCGTTTCAAAGGGAAATTCAACTAAACCAAATTTCTAAATATCAGCTAGAGTGTAGAATTACTTACAGACTTTTATATTTATTTAATTTATACATCCACCTCGTTTTGGTAAAAAAAATAGTTTAAGAGGTAGAAGAAAATTACAAATTATTCAAGCAGTTATTTTATTCTGAGAACGCTGTATAAGCATTAATGTGTATATTTTTTGTTTTCTTGTGGTATAATGTTTTTAGATATTATGGCAAGAATTTCAACGTTTTTCAAGAAAGACGATGCTACCAAACCCTTCATTTTATACTACGAAACAACCGATAACCATTTTTTTCATCGTATACTATAAATAGCCAATTTGATACGATCGCCGGTGTACCTAAGCGACCAATGGCGAAGTTGTTTCCCGAACACGCACTATTATTAAGGGCTATTAAGTGTTATTGAAGCTAATACACCATGATGTTGAATATCCATCCAGGCAATTTTCAAGAGAGCCCCAGTCAGTTGTTTCTAACCTATCATTAAATTACGTCAAATTTTGTATTGGCTGTCGGACATTATTATACTACATTAAATGTAATTTCGTAATCTTGTTAATATTTCTGAGTATCGTTATAGAAAAAACTCAGTAATAGTTGCTTTAAATAAAAGTCATCATATGTTTAAAGGGAATCGAGTGGAGGGTTTGTATACAAAAATTTTATTTTTTGATAATACGAAAAAAAATTTATGTTATCATTTTTGAAAGTGTTTACTTGTTTTTTCTTTAGTATAACAAAGTTAAAAAATATTTATATGATAATTAATTGAAGTTTTTATAACCTAGCTTAAACTCAGACTATACAATGCTTGTACTAGCGACAACTTATATGTAAACCCACAGTTGTTCCGACTACAGGAAGAAAGTACTTGAGTACAGGTTACAAGTAGTTTTTATAAGAAGTACTCGACTAACAAGTACTTTTGCAAGTCGCGAGTATCAAGTACTAGTGGTTTTATAAAAATTTGAATATCTACTGATTTTTTAATTATTTTATTCTAGTTGTTGAAAAAATTCCAACCTTGTTTTCAAAGTTGAGCATAAGGTAGAGAAAATTAAAAAATAAAAGCTACTCCACAAAATAAAAATCAAGACCTGGTCTAAAAAATCCTTGGTCTATTAGCTTTCTACGTTTGTAGCATTTTAAATTATAACACTAAATCTGAGAGAGCAAAGCATTTTTAATTTGAAGTATGATAATGCATTATTATTGGGTAAATTTTTTTTTTCGAAAGGGATGGGATATTAAAAATAATATTTTGTAGGTATGTACTAGTGACTATAGAGTATCTAAAAATGTAAAAAAGTTGGGTTATTCCATTAAAAAAAAATTAAGTGATGTGCCTTTTTACTGTTTTAGAATTGACTGATATCCTTCAAATAAATCATTTTTGCATAGTAGGAGTTATAAAACGACAGAGTTTTGCCAAACTCTGTAGTCATAAGTGGCTCTTTTAGGTGAAGTAGTAGATATTTTTATTCATATTTTTTTATTTCAAAATATCATCATTTTGACATGATATTTAACAAATCTTGATATTTCTACAGAAAATAATACTCTTATCTACCATTTTTAAGAAAAATCGATTATATTTTTCATGTGTCTATGTATACGTTTCCATTGACTAATGAATAAATTTTTGAATTGTCATTTTAAGAAATAAATGTACAAAATAATATCATTCAATAGGAATCCGTTTTGAAGTTATTTGAGGTAATAGGGATGTTAGGACACCATCTTTAAAAAGCTCTAGCTCCCTTAGGAATCATTTTTGGATGTGGTGGTTTGCGTGAAATCGACATAAAAAGACCTGTAAATTTTGCAGGTTTTTTTGTGAGTTTCTGAATACCCTGCATAAGTACAAATACCATCAAATTATTTTACTTGTGGACTGAGTACCGAGCAGATGAAAATTAGTAGATTACACAGCTCGAGTACTTGTACTCCAGTATCGCACACTTCTTTTTTCAAGATTCTGAGGAAAAAAATGAAAAAACAGAAAAATATGTTCATTGATTGTTGAATAGGAGAAGAAGGAGCTTTCAAAAAATGACAAAATGAAAAGATGTTGAGATATTTGCATCATAGAAGACAAAGCAAAAAGGGCCGAGTATATAGTATCCCAAATTACAACGTAACAATCGTAATAAGTCATTTAAATCCGAAAGTCGTCAAAGTAGAAATCTACAAACCAGCAACCGCAGACATGCAGAAACAAATGACAATGGTTTTAAGTAAGTTTGCAAGCGAATAAAACATAAAAATAGGAAGCACCCTTTCTAATCACAAAGACAAGGTAACCTGGATATCACCAGATGGTAAGACTGAAAATCAGATACCATGTATTAATTGATATTAATATCTAAAAATTGTACAAAGCTACAGACAAAATTTATTAAAAAGGCAGTGGAGATTTTTTTAAAAAGAATGCATAAAAAAATGGATTTGTCAAAGAATGTGAAAAAATTATAAAACAAAGAAATTGTTGCAAAAAAGAACTGTTGAATGATCAAACTGTTATCATTAAACAAGATTTAAGAAGAAAGTGTGTATAGGAAAAAAGAGAATATCTACTGGACTCCCTGAAAATCTAGAAAAAGTGTTGTTGATAACGTTAAATATGATTGAAGAAAGACGGAAAGACTCGAAAGTATGATAAGTCAAAAATCTTTGAAAGTTAAACTAAAACAAAATATGGTATTCAATAATTCAAAGGAATAAAAAAAAACAAAGACCAATGGATAAAAAGACAGACAAATGGAATAGTTTATAAATTTCAAAACGTTGAAAACTTTACGTACCTAGGACAACAATACAACAACAATAAAACAAGAAATAAAGGGAAGAATTAATAAAGGAAATAGAAGTGCAAGAGCCCTCAAGAGACCCTTGAAATCAAAAACAATATCAATAAATACAAAGAAAAATATTTATAGAATAAGACCCGTGGTGGGCAATTTACATAGCATTAAAATCCGAGTAATTTAACTTGTAAATACTGATTTTTTTAATTCAGATATTTATAAGTTAAATTGCCCAGATTGTAATACTATATACATATTTTGGACAGATCATTAGAAATTTTTAAACAAGATATAGTGACACTTACGAGCTGAAAGATTAAAACAACCAGATAAGTCACATTTTGCAAAACACTTAATTGAGACTAAACATAAACCTGTACTTAACAAAACAATTGAAATGACAGTGGGAATCCTTCAGGTAAGTGTCAAGAAACAAGAACTTAATTTTTTGGAAGAATTATAAAATGAAGAATATTATTGGTTAGAAAATTTATAAAATAAAATCATACCGTACATAAGAACCTGCCATTTCTAATGTCTTGTCGCCGATTGGTTCGAACATTTATAATAAGAAATCAAGGATCTACGTGTCATATCTGATAATACCAAAAGAGGAAACATGTCATATGAAATTTTTAAAAAGCTTTGGAAAATCATGGAAATTTAAGATAAGTATAATTTATCTTTATTATTTAAAATGGATAGATTCCACAAAGTAAGGGTGGAAACAATTATTACGATTACAGTTGTCATTGAAATTTCGAAAAAAATATTTAAAGGCATGTACAAGCATGTCAAAATTACCGTATTGTTTTGGATTAAGAAAGTCTTTATATTTTTAAACCGATAATGACTTTTTAAAAGCATTTAATAAGCTTTGTAATTGGTTACATTAGTAAGAATTGACACCTGTAGAAGACATATTACAGCGCTCCATAATTTTCTAAATTTAAGAATTTTAAAATAATTTTATTTCGTGTATAGAAAATGTACTTATAAGCAAATTTCGGGTTTGTTCAAAAGTGAGTTGTATGAAGACATAAGCTCACCACTATCTAAATAATAAGAACGGCTCAGATTAAATGCTAAGCTGCATTCCTTGCATTATCTTGTAAATTTATTCTTGTTCTCATCTTCGTATGAAACAACTTAATAAACATTTTGTAATTTTTAAAATAAAAGATTAAAATTGAAATTATTAAAAAAAAAGTTTTGAGATAAAGATATATATGTGGCGGGTAATGCAATCTGTAATTGTACAGCGGAAGTGTTGAATTGATATTATTATATACATATTGTATATTGTACTTATAAACTGTTTCACAAGTGAAAGAAGGTAAATGAAATGGAACCAATATGCAAAATACTGAAGTAACCCCTAAACTTGTTTAAAATACTCAACTTCTTAAAGCAAATAAGATCACTAAATTACTACTTTTTCAAAAAAGACAAGCGTGATAAACGGAGATAAAAGGAGATACCTACCTAAGTAGTATATAAATAATTTTTGCAAATTCATACTATCCGCATTCAACTTGATTGTGTAGCATTTCCATCTGTTTTTGCCTTACTGCCAAATAAGATTGACTGTACTCTACTCAATTTTACGAATGCATCTGAAATGAGAGCCAAATTACGCGCAAAAATAGGTTAGTTTAGGTTATGTTAGTTTCAAATACACTTAATTATCCAATATGTATAATATTATACTATTTAATCTTTATAATGATGAAATATATACTTGTATCAAAAGTTTAAATAGAGATTACAATATATTTTTCTATTATTTTATAATGAACTTATTGGTTTGTTTTTATAATTTACCTAAATATTAGACGTAGATATATTATTAGTATAAACAAAGGACGTGAAATTTAAAAAGTACAGATCGATTTTGGTTTCAATTTGAGCATATTTTACATTAACTGCTTTAATTCTACTATTCCTCTGTAGCTATAACATCATCGATAATATTTTGCCTTTTAAAACCTAAACCAATTATAATATATGTGAATCAATCTAATATCTATTCAAGCCTAACTCAATTGAAATAATCCAACAGGAGGAAGTCAATGAAAAAACATTTAGGTTGTTCAATATAATTGATGCTTATTCAACCAAATCTAAGAATAGCACAAAAGCTTGCACTGAAAAATACTTAGTCAAAATTATATGCAGCCAAGTAATCGAATGCCACCCTATTAGGACCATTGTGTATCCCATTCTCTCGCCCAATAGCGTTACGTGAATTTAGAATCACGTGGCTAGATGCACTTAACACGCGCTAGTCACTCTTTACATCGGACGAATTTGAAATATAAATAGAGCTTAGATTTCTTTAACTTTCTCTATTTCAAACATAGAAAAAGTAATAGTATTTAATTTGAACTGTAAACGGTTTATATGCTAAGCGAATTTCAGCAGTTGTCGCAAGACGATGTTTCTCCTCCTTTAATAAGAAATTATAAAAATCCCATTTTAATTTTAATTAAATATAAATGTAATAACTACATGAGCATAATAAAGTAATAATGACGGAAGCTTGCAAAATGTCAGGCTTGTAGGTTATAATTATTTTAACAAATAAGCCACCCATTAACACAAACTGACGTTTCTATCAGATAATTACTACTATAAAACAAGTTATCAAGTTATTATATATATATACTATATCTGGTCGTGTACCACATTTCTCTACCTTCATTTTCGTTCTTGTAATCAATTTAAACAACGGTTTTCAAGTCCTCACGTAAGTCAGCAAACATACTTTTTCATTAAAAAAGTCGCAAACATAATTATAGAGTACAGCTTTGCGTTATCAACTTTTACAATCGGTAAAAACATGAGATTAAAATTAATCTCGAATGCAAATTGACTACTGCACGCAATTACGCCATGTTTGGTTGACAGGCGCGCTTTGTTTTCACTTTTGGGGGTACACACCCAATAATCAAAGTCGCATCTGAAGTTGCCAAAAGGGCAGCTACAGGTTATAGGTAATTGTGCAGATGAATTACAATTTTGACAACAAGACTCATTAAATGAAAAATATATACACCTATATTTTGTAATAATGGATGTAAGATACATGTACAGGGATGGACAAAGATGTAAAACCAATTTTCTATGACATTATCTAAGTCCAAATTTTATTTTAACACATCAAACAATTTGCAAGAGGAGAGATTCGGAGAATATCATGAAAAGAAATAACCAATATTACAAAGGAATAATACCGTAAGTTTATTTACTTTATACCGTACTCCTGTTTTATTTCAATGTTTTGTACATATTTAATTATTATCATTATTATTATTTAAACACGTCTCCATTCATTTCTTCATCATAATCAATGGTCTTTTTTGAATCAAATAAAAGAAAACCGTTCACACTGCCTTTATGAAAAATAATTATTCTTGTACCTTTACCTGCAGGTTTCTTAATAGAAGTACCAAATCTTTGTAAAAACACTACTTGAGATAATTTCATATTTTTGTCTTGCCGAACTTTTCCTACACAATATCTTCATTAACCCATGCTTTCGTCTAAGTAAAAAATGTTTTCTATACTAATTTGTTTTATTCTTCTAAGGTACTGTCTTTCCAACATCTAGTTTTTTAGAATCAGTTAGCATTAAACGTCTGCCTATTTTTCATATTTAAAGTTTATTTCATGTCATACCTACCACTGTTTATCTCGTATTATTGTGGCTAAATCAGCATCATCGGTTATCGCTTTAAAAACTTTATCTAACGGTGTATTTGATCTTCAGAAAAAAATTTAAAAAAATCATCCATGTCGACTTTTCATAATGGGGTGGGGTTATTCCACATGTTTTCAACCTTTAAAACTTTATATATCATAGTGTTTCCAATTTTTTATCTGGTGAATACTCACAAGTTACTTCCACTTTTCAGTCACTATTATGTTTCACGTTTATCAAAAACTAAATAACTGAATTTCTACAAACTTGAATTTTATTTAAATCAAAGTTCAATTACTTCGTGGGCCTTCTCCATTAAAATATAATTAACCCTTTGTATTACGTCTATAATCGGCGTTAATCCTCTTAGGTAATCTGCTATAACAATGACAGATATAAAAATAAAAATTAGAAATTATCACAAAACATTTCTTTGAATTTACTCTATCTTAATGTGTTTATTGGGAATGTGATAATTCGCCGTCACTGTAGGGACAACTCGACACCATCCAATTGATAATCGCTGATTCTCTATTCGGACATTAATTTTCCAGTATGTAGGTTTATAATTTGACTTATTACTAGACTACAAAAAATAATATTTATTTATTATGGAAATAGAGGTAGGCAATAGGCTTATAAAATACAATTTTAAGTTGGGTTACGTTTTATAACTCAGTCTTAATTATAAATCAGCGAGTTGTCACAGCGGCAAATTGGCTATGGCGAATTGTCCTGGACTTGTGTTTATTTGTCATAATAATCCAATTGTGAGTAATGATATTATGGTTTATTTCGTAGGAAATATATTAAAAAACTGATATACGGCATCTCTAGTTCTAACATTTAAAAGCATTTATTTAAGTTTTTCTTTTCTTAATAATTTAATAGGTTTCTTAAGATTTAATAAAAGTAAACTGCGAAACTACTTCTAAACTAACAATGCTAAATAATAAAAATGTTCTTTCGAGCTCTTAGCCAGTACGTAATTAAATTTCATGTTATTTATTTATGTATAATATTTATCTTTACTGTATTGCTACTTAGAATATTAATTTAGATCTATTTTCATCTGCAACGTCTAAATTTCGCGTGATCTAGCTGGAGGCAAACTAAAATTTACTGTTTAGTTGAAAAATATTGTTTTTGTACTACCTAATTATAGCTGTGACATTAGGGTGTAGGTAATAAATATTTACTAATATTCTAATAAATGAAATTCTTAAAAAATTATTGTCAAAAAATTTGCCAGTATTTTTAAAGAAAAGGATCTAAATTTTTATCCCAGAAGAACCGAATATTAAATAATCCTGTAGAAGTATGTCGAGAATGTTTATATTCCGTAAATAAAAACTGAAATTGTCTTATTTACTTATTATTATTTAAAATAATGGTTAATCAAAGAAATTCGGTGATTTTTTCTCTTGTGACAAATAGGACGTAGTCATGTAACTATACTTAATCATTTCATACTAACAAATTAATGAAAAGCAGTTGTATAAAAGCAATATTAGGATTGTTTTTTAATAATTCTGTTTATTCAAAATTGAAAAAAATATTTATTTATTCAAATCTGATTTTTGATCACTCCGTATCAAATATTTTTTTATGCCATAGTACAGAACTTGAAAAGTTAGGGTAGGGACATTTAAATCGTTTTAGCTCGGCAAGAGGTTTATATAAATGTCAAAACATACGGGGTATTCTACTTAAAAAAACATAACTTTGGTCTTGCACTGCGTTCATGACTGGGACTAATTTTAAATTGTGAATCTAAAGACTGCCTATAGGTACATTTTGTAAATTTTTTTTTTCGTTAACTTCAATAATATCTGTCTAAACGAGCTTTACCACACTAATGCGTCACCCTGTATATTGAAATTCTATCATAAGTGATTTTTTTAAAGAATACTTTTAGATTAGTTATACCTAACAAAGTTCAAACATATTATCATTTAAATGTCTAGGGTGGAATGTTTTTTGAATGAAATTTATTACTTTCTGGTAAATCTTTGACAATGAATTTTCAGTCAAACTAGAAAATTATTGAAGAGCTCATTAAAACGCCACTGAGCCTATCTGAAGAATGTTGACTATTTCCAAAAATATCAAAAGACAACTGATAGAGTTATTTCACTTTTTTTTGGTTATGCCTCTTTATTTTTATGTATAGGAAAAGGTGGAGCTTTTTTAGTAAATCAGGAGTATTTTTCGTTTGGTCATTTTCTGCTACTTTTTTAATATGGGAATTTTTAAGTTGCTCTTTTGAAAACAGTTAAACATTTAAGTACGAACCCCACTATTGTTCTTTAGTTCAATAAAGTTTTGTTTGAAGAGCACCCATGATCATTTTTGATAAGAACAAACTCCTTTTATTAAGCCTTAATTAGGTGTGTTTGTAAAAATTTAAAAGACTTTATCAAGTGATCATAATATTTAATTAACTTAAATCAACAGTAACTTTAATATGCTAGTATAAAATAATTCTAAAAAGTGTACCGGTTAGACATAAAAGATCGTCCCTTCCATTACGAGCGAAAGGCTCTGTATAAAATATAACAATTAATATTTGTTACAACTACCATTTTGTTAGAGCAAGCTAATCATTGTAGCATTGAAAAATCTACTAATGACTGTAAAATGGGAAATAATATTTCTTACAAACTTGATTCCAAATAAACCCCATTATTTTTACAGAAATCCTTTGTGCTAATAAATAAAATCGGTTAAAAGGTTCGTGGCCAGAGAAGAAGAAAGAAGGTGAATTCGGGAGAGACGTGGGGGGTAAGCGCTGAACGGAACGCGAGCGAGAGGCTCTGGGGAGTGGGACCCAAAAGGAAATGGATAAACTCAGCCGCGGTGAGATAAAGACCGCGGCACAGGGAAATGAAGTGTGTGTTCACCAACAATAAACTTATCTTTTCTGCTACTGGAGACTTTCATGGCGGTAGCAAAATACATTATTTGTATGTATAGATACCTAACCGTGCAAATTCGAATAATTCGTCGCGAATTCCCACCAAACGAAAATGTATAGCAACTACAATCAGGGGAGGCAGCGATAACGTGCAGAGTACAAATGGATGCTTCATTCAAACATATTTCCTCAGATCTATATTTTTACATTGATGTTTTGTATCTCTAGATTCTAAATTGTAGCAAGTTGAAGAAAGACATTTTTAAAAACTATAAAAGTTGAATTGTGGCGAAGACAAAGTAATGTGCCTATAATATTGTCTCTTTATTTTCATAGACTATTGGATAGATTTATTCAGTGAAATTGCTTCAATAGTTTAAAAAAAATATTTTAGTACTAGGAGTAAATATCTTTCTCTACCTACTGTGCCAAAAGTTTAAGTTTTTTGCATTAGTGCAAAAAAATACTTTGATTATTTTCGAATTCTATCTGACGATAACATTCATTTTGTAATTTGAGTATACACTGTGAAGATGGAGACAGGAAGGGAAGTTTACATATACAGCATTTATTTTTAGGTGCACCCATTTAAATATATAAATGGCCGAAATTACCTCTGTCCATTCGGTTTACGTAAAAAAAAAAATATTTGTAAATATTCAAAAATTCTATTTATTTATAAAAAAGACGTCGATTTGGAATCATCAAGGCACATCTACTCTCTCTGCAAATATTTTTGTAATAAATAAAGGCTTTAAGCGAAATTCTAAATTCTATTCTGAATAGTCCGTCTGCGATTTTATTACTCTTGATAATTTTGTTCACAAAAAAACATCTACCTTATAAATACTATACATAATTACAAGGATAATCAAATATACTCCTATATAATTTTAATGACTCGATCAACAGTTTGGTCATCATTAATGGTGAATATTTTAAAAACTAGAAGCGATGAAAGATCGATAATTGTTTGGTCATCGGAAGGCCATCTATCATAAGAGCACCTGTTTATTATTTTCATAGGCGTACCGATCATTGTATTATTTGATACTTTTAACTTCTTTTTTTGCCCATAGTTAATCATTTTTGCCCTGGATGAATTAGATGAGTTCCCAGTTGAAGTGCAGAAATCAAGTTTTGGGAAAATGAATCTGCTTTTTTCATATTTCATAATTACAAACAAAGAGAAAAACATTTTCATAATAGGAAATTTATATTAAACAGAATTAATCCAAACGTAAATACTTTACCATTTTCCTATAAAACTAATTGTCTGAAATAATTTGAGCCCTGAGTTAATTAGTTAATTTTAATAAGTTTCTGAGGTCTATTTTTTAAACTAATTTCCATAAAATTTTGGAAATATAAAAAACATTAAAAATAATATTAAACGATGAAAGAAGTATTTTCCTACAAAATATGTTTATTTTTGTTTAAATAATAAACTGTTGTCTGTAAAAATAATACCTATCTCTTTTACGATAAATAGACGATGATTATTTTTTATAGTCAACAGTTTAACAAAAAATTTAAGAGTGATTCCGATCGACAGGGACAGGGGAAGTTAAAATTTAAAAGTGTGCAACACTTCACGACATTGCCAAGTCAAAAACTTTTATGGATTTTCGTTAAATCTTTTTAGTTTTCTTTAGTGACTTTGTATTCAGTTTTCTCTAAAATTCCTAAGAAGCAGTAACTAGAAAATAAATTAAAAAATAACACAAAATCAAATCATTAAAGATAAGCACAACTTTGACAGTATTACCTTTAAGTGAAGGAAAAAACTACGACTTGACGACGTTCCAATTCTTTATTTTCTGACGTCATCATCAGTTTGTCGTAAAAATAGTAAATTCTACATTGACATATCTGTCAGTAATGCCAACGTCATATTGATAATATTGATATGACAACATCCATGAAACAGTCCACTCTTACAACTATTTCTTGTAAAAGAAAAGAGATATCATTAACAAGTATGACTTCTCTGGCCTAATTGATAAACAATTTGTATCATCGAGGAGATCCATTTTGTTGCCACGAGTATATCTCTTATTTTTAGAATAAATCTAAAATATAACTATTTTTTTATTTTTATTTTTTGAATAATAAACACTTTTTAAATAAGACAATTTCCCACAATTTGCTGAGAATCTCTATAAATGGCTGCTACAAGTAAACTCGCACTCTTTTCGATCTAATTCTTCGCTTTCAGCGATCTTTTCAGTTGTTTGGACTTGTAGCAGAAAATGAAAATTAATACTTTCGGTCTTCTTTTGACGTTTGCGTACGCCCATGACCAACTCGTGTCCCACTTTATTTATTACTCAACGAAATCTAGTCGCAGACATATTGACTATTCGGATGATCTATTGCTTGATTTCTGCCACTCACTTCTGCTAAATACTTGACAAATATTGTTACTAAAGAATTATGTATCAATAAATCTCCCGAATAGCAGTCTTACACGAATTACTGTCAATATCTGTGGACCATAAATTTTTAAAGAGGTGATAAACTGGCAAAAGCACAACTGAACTGAGACCTCCGACGAGTCGATTTGATTTACGGCCGTTTAGGATGTAGTTTAAAATCCTTATACCGCTTATTCCGCAAAATTGACGAAAAAGTGTAATATTTTATTTTAATTTTATTTTCGATTGCTTATGTTATGACAACCAATAATTATGGTTTCCTAAATAAGTAGAAAATTTCATTATGTAAAAAATTGAAGATATATGGAACAATAAATAGTTTTTCTCCGTCTTCAATGGTTATCACGGACCATTATTTTGTAATCAAAAATACTTAAATTTTCAAATTAACTCAATAGGAACATATTGAAAAATGTACCTAGATTCTGGCTTCTATTTAAAAAAACATAACTTTGATGTTTAATAAAGATTTATTTGGATCATAAGGTATTTTTAAACTACGAGAATAATACCGTACATAGAATGGTCTTAAAATTTTTTTGAAAACATCTCCCATTTAGATATAAAACATCTTCCTGTTACTGTAAAATCTCCTATAAACTTTTTATAATATAATATTACCTACGTATCTAGATTCCTATACATATTATTAGGGATAGTCACGCTAAACGGAACGAAGCCTAGTAATAAAACTACAAAAGTAATATTATAAATTTGTAAGACATACACAGGATGTTCAAACTAGAGCAGCAATTAGAAGTTGTATTTTATTATAATTTTAAAATCTTCTAAAAAGACTAATGCCATTGAGGGCGATTTTCAATAACTATCTCTTTTTGAAAGTGTTCAGGTTAGTTAACTTTTCCAAAATGAATGAATGAAGAATACGTCCAAATTCTATTGGTGTAAACACAGGAAAAGCATTTCTCCATATCAATATCCACTAATTTCAGACTTATTATACATTAGTTTATCTGTATGAATAAACAAAATGTATTTCATTATCCATTATTTATGAGATACAAAAGGTTCTCCATGTCGCTCCTATGTGGTAAAGTAGAAAAATCCAATGAAACTCAAAATCGTACCACAACAAATTTTATTGAAAACCCAAAGTTTTTTAAACGACTACTAGTTTCGACTTCTCACAAAAGTCATCATCAGGTCAGTCTATTATCTTCTTATATTAGTCCCGTTTATCTCTAAACTTAAATGCATCGATAGTTTAATCACACATAGTTTATACCAAAAGTCACCAGTTTCAACAATTTGTAATTGTTCTTTCTTAAAATGTTTAATGTTTTAAGTTCACTATTTGGTACTTACGTTTAATAAATTTAAATTTAATTTCAATTTTAAATGTCAAAAATTTTCATTACCACTTAACTTTTTTTATGTTAATTTAGTTAATACATTTTTATCTCACTTTTACTGTTCATGTTTCCTTATTATTAGGTAAATTTAATCTGTATGCCTAATTTTAACTGATTGTTTTTGTATTTATTGTAACATTATTATTTCTAACATTACAGACCTGATGATGCCTTTTGTGAGAAGGCGAAACTAGTTGTCGTTTTAAAAACTTTAGATTATCAATAAAATTGGTTGTGGTACGATTTTGAGTTTCATTGTTATTTGGGTCATTAATATGAAAGGATGTTCATTTAAATACCCATTGAATATGACTTCTATACTTGAAGAATTTTCTCGAAACTGTTTATTAGCATTATTAGTCTATACTGAGAGATTTTCCTTAAAAGACCTAGTTGAAAGGCTATTAACAAGGTTTCGTGAAAGAGTAGGGTAACTTACACAAAACCAATCAATCATTTATTAGATTTAAGGGACAACACAGCTAGGTGGTAGTGCCATAATAATTAGAGACAATAATTTGCATCATGAAGAAATGGAATAAAAAACAAACAAAATCCAGGCTACTGCTGTAAGTATTAGCAATGGAAATTCACAAATTACACTAGTGTAGATTTCCAAAATAAAGAAAGAAATAAATTTATCGTAGGAAGTAACTTTAATGCTAACATTACTCATTAAGGATGCAGACTAACAACCACTAAAAGTAAAGAGATCTTAGAAGCTATATCTACTTGGAAATCTACCAGCCGGCCAGCTAATATCAACAAGATTTCGGATCTCATAGATTTCTTCGTAAACAAGAATATTTCTACTAATTCTGATCAATCTGTTATCATATTAACATTTAGTTAAAATATTATTAGGAAAGAAACTAACCCTACGCTTACCAAAAAAACTAACGTACTGGGATCCTTGATCAAAAAATCAATCTTTCTTTTACTCTGAGAATTAAACAGCAGCTAGATGAAAAAAACCATTATTTCATGAAACTATTCAACAAGCTGCACCACAAAGTACTTCTATAATCGTAGAAGGATGATTGAGAACAATTATCCTGTAAGAAACTAGTGACCATACCATTGAAAAAAGAAAACTAAAAAGAAAGTGGCAGCAATCTAGGTCTTCTAAATATAATAGTACTATTTTTTCTTCAAGCGTAGAATCAAAAAATAAGTATAAAAAAGATTATTTCAACTGTTATCTAGCGTTTTTAAATTTTACTGTGTTGTGTTCCTATCTCTAACTAGTATGATTATTTTAAAAATAATGAATTGGTCAATGACATTATTCTTCTTGTAATTTTTCTAATTCTTGTAATGGTTGTCAATGTTAGCGTTGTAAAAAATAATTTTTTCTTTAATAAACGAAACGAGGTTATTGATTTACAAATAAGAAGGCCATTAAGAACAATACTTAAAGAAATATTTCCTATGTAGCCAAATAAAAATAAATGACATAATAAATAGTATACTGTTAATTTAATTGTCAGATGAGAAATGACAAGTAATGTTTTGTTTTCTATGAAATCTTTAATTTAAAGAGCTGCATTTATCAATATCAAAATGACAGTTTTAATAAATCAAGACTAGATAGATCTCTTTTGCTTAATCCGTTGCTATGGTTACTTTGTTGTACTAGTACAATAATAGGATATTTCTACAAAACGAGTTAGATGATATAATGTACCATACACGCTTGAAGAAAAAAATATTTGTTACATTCCTAGATTAGTGTATTTAAGTATCAAAAACTATCACGAATCGGTAAAGCCAAACCCCTTAATTAAATTACATTAGTTTTTTCAGTATACTATAAAATTAAAAAATATATAACAAATTGTTGCTACCATAGACCTACATATCGAGTGTATGTAGGTGGAAGTATATTTTTTAATATTTCTGGTCATTTCCCCCCGTTGAGCATAGCGCACTCTATATTTAGTCCATTGATAATGTCTGTTCCTTTACCAGTTTAGTATTTTTTTTATTGGTTGTAAACGAGTTACAAACCACTCCTATAACGTTTGAACGCTCTGACGTATTTTTAAAAAACTAGGGTTGGTTTATTAGAGACAGTTTTGAATCATCTGACGTAAAAATTTAAAATGACCGATTTCCGGTTTCACAGGAAATGATGCAGAAGCTAAACATTTAAATGAAACACCCTATATATTTTTACGTATTTGCATTCTACGGTTTCAAATATCAAATGTCAGCATATGAACTGTTATCCATTCTTAAAGAAAATAGTAAGCATTACGATTTTTGTTGCCTCACAAGTTGATTTAAATATGAAACTGAAATTAACCATGTTATTTTAGTTAATTTTAAATATGAGTAATTACGCAATGTAATTTTATGTACACCTCACTATTTAGATAATTAAATAATGGCTTGTGATATTGTTTACTATAGAAGATTATATATTATATAAATAGATGACGTGATAAAGATTCTAAAAACATTTTCTGTACCTATTCACAACACCCCGGTATATACATTTATATAGTGACCTACTAAAATGTTCTTTATTTTGAATTACTAATTAAGTGTGGCGAGTTGGTATATCTCAAAATATGTTTTATCGTCGCGTGACGATTTGGGGCAATATAGTTTCTCGTGACGGGTTGCCACATGGCGAATTGGGAATAAACCTATAGTAAAGACCGTTGTTTTTAACAGACTGGTTTGCTTGGCACTATTTCTAAATTATTAGCAAAGTATGTAGTAGTGTATTAACTTTATTTTGACACATATTAAATTAGAGTAGGTACACCAAAATGTCAAAAATACATTACTTTTCAGTATAAGGGAGCTAATATCAATAACTAATTTAATTAGTATGTAATTATTAGAATTTATTTATAATTTAGTTATTTATGGGAGAATTGGATTTATATGAAATAACTGTTTGCTTATGTTGTTGCAATATAATAAAAGGAAAGCTGTATACAGTTTCAAACTATCAATCTTCCTTCATTACATTCCCTTATAAAGTTTCCGGAAATACCTCTATTGCATCGTCTCATTATAATTCCACCCTATCTTATTTTCTTCTTTGGTGAGACAACACTTTGCCATTATATTTGCAATTCGAATGTTGAAAGCTTGCCTCCGTCGTTATTTTGTAGAACTATCCGCATGAAATTTAACTTTACTTATTGGTTAAGGAGTTTTAATAGCTACTATATTTACATATACTTTAAACTTGGACATATTTTTCGTTAGCTTAGCTTATATTGCTTTGGTGTCTAGTTTAACTAAGTGGAAAATAGCAAAATGCGGTTAATGATAATCGTACAATGTAAGGAATATCTCTAATTTGTTTAGAAATAATTAGTTAAATTAACTTACAAATATAAATACAATTTGTAGATATATTGTAGAAAGATGTATAAAAAAGTGTTACTTAAACTAGTGCAAAATTACCTTTCCTTTAAAATAATAAATTAATACAATTTTGTAAAGAAAATTACATAAATAACTATAAAAATATTTAATGAAAGTTATGATTTCTGTGGAATGCGTACATTTTCAGTTAGTGAGTGTAGATGACATATTCAAAAATCTCGCTTATTTACAACTGAAGTGAAGAAAGCTTTGGGTGCCAAACTTGGATAACACTCGTGACATAATGAATATTTTGTTAAAATACCTTTTCCTCAAAGATCCCCAGTTTACGAGATACAGGGCGTTCAAAATTAAAAAATCAAATCAAATCTCGACCTTAAGCAAAAAATGAATTAAGATCTTAACTTCAAATTTGGAATACGAATTAAACATTAAGGAAGAAATATTTTACTATAGAATATATTTCGAAGATTTTCCCATTGGTTTACTGTAGAGGTTCGAGATCAGTTTTATATATTTCTCTCAATCCATTAATTGAAATAGTTTAAAATACTAAAAGGATATTTTTTCAGTAATCCCAAATTACAAATTTAATAAGTTTTAAAATAATAATATTTCAATATGAAGCCAAATTTACAAGAGAAGTTATTTTTTAAATTAAAAATAGTTATGTATGGGCGGAGAAAAGATCAGAAAATCTAAAAAAAATTTTAAGAATATAAATTTAGTCATTGGCGTAAAAAATAGAGGAGAAAAAAGAAAATCGAACCTCGGCAGCACTCCGCTGCAAAAATATTTTTTAGTGTATTTTATGGCAAACTATACCCCAAATTTAAACTAAATATCTAAATATTTCGTCATAAACAAGACACATTCATATCATATGATTGTGTCCCAATTTGTTATGAAATATTTATTTTCGGCTGAAAAATTAATAGTGTTAGTATGTTCAAAGTTAGGTTACATTAAAATTCCCATCAAATTATAATTTTTTTCTAATTTTTAACGAGGAATTTCCTGCTAATTTTTTTTACGTGTTATTGGTGCATTCTACCATTAAGGAACTCAGTATTTAGGATCACACACTGTATATATAAAACTGATTTATTTGAAATATACATAAAAAAATGTATTTTGTTATGTTTTCCTTACATGAGTAATTTACTGTAAATATCAGCACAATTATATATTATAATACCATAGAATAAGTGAGATTAATTTTTGCTCTCTAAATATTGTTTGAAATAATTTTGCTGTTAAAAAGTTCCATGTAATGAATTCTAAAGAAACATTTATGTAGTCAGGAAAATAAAATCAATAAGGAAATTTCCAGACAGTGACAGTGTTTCATAATACTCTTGCCAGTCACAATATTTATCCACGGATACAGTCTCTGCTCAAACTTCTGCCAACTACTTAAAACTCTCTCGTCTTTCCATTTTCGTGTGACAGCCTGTCTCTCAAATCAATTTCAAGGTGCCATTTTTATACTTTATGGAAGCATTTACTAAATTGATCCTGTGTTTTAACTTCGGCCGCGTGATTAAAATGTTTGGTAATCGATACCACTATTTGAATTAGAAATATTGAAATGAGTCTTTGATGTATTACTTTTATGTTTTATTTATTGGTAGAATCGTACAATTTTGAAATGTATTCTAAATCACAATTTAGGTAATTAGAATATAGAATGACGTGCCCAACGGAAAAATTTGTATAGAGATTTCAAATTAGTAAAAATGTTAATACAGTGTTCATCAGATTTTTGGAATACTTTTTGAAAGTTTTGTACGAAGTCCTCATAATTGATTGTTTTGACTCTATATATAGTCGCTCTTGAAAAATTAAAATTTAATCAACACTTCTAATGACACTAACAGAGTTTGCTTTTTTCATTATATTCCAAATTTCCACGTATTTAAAGTAGAACACGTGAGGCTCACAAAAACCAGCCATTCTTTTTACAAAATTGTACAGTATAATTTGTAAAACATGGCCCAGATTTTTCACTTAATAATTAAATGTTTTAAAAACATAAACGAAATATTGCAGTTTGGATAAAAAAATCGCATTGGCAAAGAAAAGTCTTTTAATATCGCATCAAATCGTAAATTTCAAATATTTCAAAAACGGTTTGAAATAATGAGATGATTCAGAATTTGAGAGATGCAAATTTTTAGACGTGTTCCTTTTTTTAAAAATATTTTTAATAACCGGAGAAAATGGCAAAAAGCTATCAAAACAAAAAAAAAATACGTACTCCTTGATGAATAGTTTTTAAATTTAAAGTTATAATACAACTTTTTATTAATTTCAACCGCTGAGGAGTAAAACGAAATTTCAAATACTGGAAAAAATTAGTCAACAGATTACGCCATACACTAGAAACATACAAATCTATAATCTGGCAACAGTGTTCAAACATTTTGACAGATTATGCTTTCACGTCTGACTTTGACTACGAGCAAGTATAGGTTTTCGGGAAAATTCGAATTATTATTTATACAGTAGCGTTCGAGAAAATTGTAAACGATTTGAGTTAGACGTAATCATATAGCATACTAGTATGAATAATCAAAGTCACAAAAGACCTTTGTCACATAAACGAGTGGGTTCTCGAAAAAAAGCGCTAAATGTTATTACTACTATGTAAGTTCTTTTTATCTAATAGTTGCTAAAAAGTAATACATAGTTTTCCAGTTAATGCCGTTTCAAATTTTTATTGCTAATTTTGTTATATCTTGTGTCAATTTAAAGTTGTTAAGTATATACATTTTTATCGAAATTTTTATTTTGATAAATTTAATTTTTATTGGTTATCCTTCAATAAGTTCTTAAAATTTGTATCAGTAAAAGTTCAAACAATAAAACTTTGTTTTCATGAAAATATATGATACAATTTTCAGACGAAAACACTCGTCCTATGTGCTCGTGATTTTGTCACAAAAATTAATTCATCTGTTTTTATGAAATTATGTTTTCATTGTTAATTAAAATTTGACTGGAACAAGCCGGCAGATTTTTTTTTGTATCGTTCAAATTTTTGTTAAAAAAATGTAGTCTATTTTCTTTTAGAACCGCACCTGTGCAGTATTTTAATGGAAAATCTATGTTGCCAAAGCAGTGTTGTTGAAATTATATTCGTTTCTCTTTTTGTTTCATGTAATCAAATCGGAAGAAAAGAGACTTGTTTGTAGAACTAGATGGTCTATATGGAGGCAAATGTTCTTAGTCACGTGCTGATGTTGACTCTTAAGATAAATTAGTAAATCAAAGAAAAAAATCTGGAAATATATCTCTATAGAATGACCAAATACTGTGTGTACATAAAGTATGAAATACATTCATTTTAAGCTAAACAAACAATTTTGAGGCAAAATCCTGAGACAGTTCGGTTTTTGATTTTAATTTAATGTATTTATACATAACAATTAAACATACAGGTTAAACCATTTGTGAGTAACGATGTCATCGACAATTTTTTTAAATGGCATACCCTGTTAATTTTATTTTTTTTCCATTCCATAAATATACCATACTAGTGTTCGGTAATTGATAGTTTTATATATATTTTTTTGAATCGTCTTGAAATTTGCAATCTAAAAAATCAAATACTAAAAATCACCTGCGTAACTCATATAAATTCGAGGAAGCTATTCGAAATGGAAATGATTGAAATTTTACCGTATGCAAAGCCAAATTCTAAATATATTTTAAGACACGTTGACGACATTATTGTAAATTTAGTGAAATTGTTTAAATATTTATATTATTATTACTCTAAAAAGTAAATACTATATATATTTACAGTTTTAAATTATGACCGAATTACGTTTTATGTTACATCATAAGTTAAGTTATAAATGAAAAACTTTTGCTTTATATTTTTGTGATTTTATGTGATATATATAAAAAAAAATAACTTGAATTTTTAGTCGTACTACCAGAAAGTTTAATACATAATAAACAGTCTTTTCTGAAGACTCAGTACCTTAAAATAACTCTTTTAGTAACCTTCAAAAAAAAATAGCAAAAATATTTGGATCGGGTATGTTGTTCAAATAAAAAATGATTACTACAAATTTTAATTCAAAATAAAAAAGAAAAGTATCAGAGCCCTTACATTTTATAATTTATTATGCCTTGGGAAAAACGTTATAAACTCTTAAAACAATTAATCCCACTCACCAAGCAAAGACAATTAAAATATCGAGAACCCTATCAGTTCCTCTTAAAATTCCTGTTTTCAGACATGATCCCTGTTATTTAGCCCGTTTCATCGAGTCTTTTCAAAATATTTTAATTCAGATAACTCTAGGGGTGGTCTGCTATCTAAAAGAAAATGTGGATTGTCTTAATCCTTACAATCCAAGTTCTTAGATATCGGCCCAGGGGAAGTGAACAAAGCAGGAGAGCTCCGAGAAAAGAAAGGAATTGATTTTGCATAATGTCTTCAGGTGGCAGCTTTTATTGTATTCCATATATCTGGTGGAAGAGGAACCGACGCCATATCTTAGCTGAAATAGTCTGCAAACAAACCAGCTGTCATTGTCTTATGGAGCCTCTAACGCTTCTTTAATGTGGATATACTGGTGTAGGGCGTAATGCCGAACTAAATTGGACTCTTCCATATATCTTGTTTTCTTTCCTATTTGGATTGAACGAAAAAATTTACAACTTTTCGTTTTTCGGGTATTTTACATAATATTAGTTTTTATTTTTATGATTACATTTTTCAAAGGAAATCCAACTTACTTCTTTACATAAAATGCTTAGAACTTTTTAATGAAGTGCTACTGCGGCATACGATTTTCAGTAGTATACTTTAAGTTTTGCTTGCTATGCAGAATAAATAAATATTGTTATTACTTGAATGTAATATTTCGGAATACCCTGAATATTTGATTATCAAAATAAAAATATAATAAATAGCAACAATTTTTATGTACATAAAAAAAATAGAACAAATAACTTCAATACTCAGTACATTTTTAAATAAGAAAATGTATCGTAATATTCGGAAAACAAGAATTATCACTTTTCTTGTGTGTAATTCGTCCAAATTACTTTTTATATTAATCTTAATAAATCAATGTTTCTTGAATATTATTTACTTTAAGAGGTATGTATATATATTAAACTGCATGTGCTGAACTAAATGATTTGTCTGTTTAAAATATATTGTCAATAATTCAAAATTTGTGTCTCGGAAAGGGAAGAAGAAAATTATAAATGTAAAATATAAATTATACTTGTCGAATAAATTAAATAAATACTAAAATAATTAAAATAATTAAAATTTTAGTTCAAAAGATAATTGAACTTCCCAGGTTTAGTTGTTCATGTATATTGAGGATATTTTAGGTTTTTCTTTATTTCATATTCCTCCTAAAAATCTTATTCTTGTCACTTATATGAAGTACTTCCACTGTTGTTTCCATTGTGTTATTAAGTGTAGGTTTGTATTTGGTTTCAATGAGGTGTTTCGCGTAATGTGACTTCTCTGGTTGTTTTAATCTAGAAGCTCGTAAGTGTTCACATTACCGTATGTTAAAATTTTTTAGGGTCTAGCCAAGATAACAATGTCTTTAATATTATTTTTAAATCGAGTATTTACAAACTAAATTGTACAGAGTGTAACGGCATCTATCTCGGCCAGACCTTAAGCAATTTTAACATACGGTACTGCGAACACTTACGAGCTTATAGATTAAACCAACCAGATAAGTCACATTACACAAAACACCTCATTGACACCCATGCAGTAAACAAAGAAGGTAGGAAATTTATTTATTTTGTAAACTGAAAAATTTTAAAAGTAAATTGTATTCCTGTAAAACATTTTGTGTTGTTGATATTTAGTAATTAAAGTTAATCATTTCTGTTATCTGAAACTTTTAACTTTAAATATATCATAATTTTCATGATGTAAATAACGAGTTTTTTTATATAAGGATTTCGAGAAAATTGCGTTTTTACAAAATCAAGAAAAAAATCTTAAAATCTTAGAGTGGGAGTGGCTGGAAAATGTCTGTGACCGATAGGGCGGTTTTAGATACACTGTTCATTATCCCCTTTTATTTCGAGTGTTCAATGACAATTGTGGTTCTAATATTGGTTTTAGTCTATTATTTATTATCTGTTGATATATTTTTAAGTTAATGTACTGAACTGTTATTCACCTACAATTATTATATTTATTTTTCTGTTCCCATGAATAACATTTTATTACTATATGTATTATTACATTATTTTGAAAAGTAGATCTGTAACCTTCCTTTATGGAAGCAGTATATTTAGAACAAAAATAATTAATGTACATGAAATTCTTAAATGAACTGTTTTTGTAAAAGTAGCTAAATATATTTCAAACAGAGAATCAATATAGAATCAATATTCGTAAAGAAAATAAAAACTAAAATAAGTTTTCCTTGGGTACAATGTACACACCTAATCAAAAAACAGACGAACTAAATGATAATTATTTTTTTGTAAAAATAACTACTAAAATTATTAATCAATTTGAATATTTATACATATGTCTGTTAGCTCTTCTTCTTCAAAGCTCTGTAAAGCTTTATTCTAGTATTTATTTTGCTTGGCCTTGCAAGAATTTAAAAAAAATAATAGATAACAGATATCATCTGTATAAAATTTTCTTATATAATATTTATTTAATTCATAATTGTTATGTGCACCAAGTAATAAAGTTTAGGTATATATAGAAGTAGGATATGGGCGCAAGAATTTTAAATGCTTTATTTTCGAATTACTATTATAAAATTGAAATAGGTACTTTTGTTAATTTAATAGACCATCTGAAAAGTTCACTATTAATTTAAGCGATGTTTAAAAGGAGTTAAATGTAAAATAATAATGAAATAAAATAATCGACCGGCACAATGAGAAACTTGCACTTCTCTGTTTAGTTTCTTCTGTCGTGCTTGTCTTTTGTTGGTTTGTTTACGTTTTGTTTATTGTATTAATAAAATTAATCTGCTTGAATTGATTTCGAATACAAAATTACTAAATGTGTGTTTTCCTTAATTATTACAAGTGATGATTATACAAATGATCTCAGATATAAAACATATAAATATAAAACACACACAATTTTCTTTAGAATTTACAATTAAAATATGCCTTTTTAAATAATAAAATATAAGTAGTGATATCTGCTATTGCTTACTCTAGGACTTTTGTAATAAAGTGTTGATTGTTTAAGAGATTGTGATAACGAGTTTACTGTTTAAAGATTTTGCTAATGTTTCTGTAACACAGCGGTTTTTTACAATTATAATGCCTATTCTTGAAAAAATGTTGTGTAATTTATTGTTTTCAAATATTCAAAACGTGTCTCCTAACGCTTAACTTATAGAAGTAATTATTTTTATATATTCCGAATAGCATATACCGCGTTACAATTTCAATAAATGCGGCAGTTGATCACTAAAATGTCCGGGAATGATTATTCGCTTATGAAAAAGAATGAAGTTTTTGAAATATTCACTTTAAACACATGACCTCATATATTGAAAACAGCGACGGAAAATTGCTTATAGTTTCTAAACTAATACTTCCTTTGCGAAATACCTATAAATAATCATGAATTGATTTAAGAATTAAGCGTATGTGATATCATATCTTTTATATTTTACGGTGATTGTTTTAGTGACGTACTTTAACTTAAACCAGTACTTAGAGACTTTCAATCCTTCACTGGATTCTTCTTTCTTAATTATCTCACTAATAATATCTCACAAATGAGGAATTTAGTCTCTACAGAGCGCATTTGCTAATTTGTTATTATTTTGATATCGTACATTTCCGCCTGCATGTTGCAATGGTGAGAAATTTGCCAAACCTCTCGGATTTGTTGAACTGTATTCATTGATTTTTTACCCAAAAAAATCATTTGCCACCTCTACCTCATTGGGAGAAACTTTTCTAGGTTAGGAAATAGTTATAAATAAATTAAAATCTATTAATTGAAATTCAAAGATGTTTAGAACACTAACAGAAAGCTGTAGTGATGATTTTGGCTGAAAATAAGTTCCAAGTTAATAACAAATAAGTCCGTATTAATTTACTTTTGTTGTTTTTATTTCTGTTTAGGAAAGAGCCATTGAGGGTGAGTTTTTGTACGGCGAGGAGAATAACTTTTAGAAAAAATAAAAATACACATCGTTACATTATAAAAAATTGATGAAATCCAGGAATCATAACACTAGCACTACCATTTTTATAAAAAAAATACGAAATTTTCCAACAATAAAAGAATACTGCAACATTTAGTTTGAAAGGTATTTTACAACACTTTTTTCTACGCTACTGCAGTACACAATGTATAACTTTCCCATTTTTACTCGAAACACACCATTTCATGACTGGCCTCTATTCGCAACGTTCAATTATAATAATAAAAAAAGAAATGGGAAAGAGGTGCACTCTAGCATAGCCTGTCTTAAATGGTCGATGGTTTCCAATAATAATTATAGGTTAGGTCTTCACCGCGTTGTTGGTTGGTTAGCTGGTTGTTCAGTGTTGTTGAACTGACAGCGTATATGCGTGACTTTGGGCGGGCTTTTGTACGAATCTGCTGTCACTGCCGCGTTCGTGACTATTCTACGCCTACCGGGGTCCGTCTCGCTACATGTAGGTGTATTACCTCTACTTTATAAATATTATAAAATTATTGAGCACACAGCAGAAACACGTATGTATAGCTGATTCGTATGCGGACTGGGTATTTATTTTTACATAAAACTGGTTGCGATTGTTCGTTGTAGTAAAATCCAATGGAGTAGAAAAAGGGATTCGGAAACAAAAAAATTCTTTAGTTTTGCTTTTCAAACGCGATGTAAACGTTTTCAACTTTGATTAAGGGTTTTTTATCCTACTTGAATTTCAATTTCGTCCATTTTTCCTCTTCCGAAAATATAAAGTTTTTCTAGTTTCTACCAAATAGTAGAATAGGCAAAATATTTTACTTTAAAGTCAAACGAATTTGAAACTCTATGACCTTGAAATTTGTTTACAATAAATATTGATTCAAGCTTGAAAATTTTGTCACCTCATAGTTAATTATTTGGCTTTATTTATTTTTCATAAAGGATCGAAAAATGAGATATGCAGAAATTATATAAAAAATGGATTCCATCAAAAAAATGTAGACATATATAGCTGGGATTGAAGATCGTAGGTGTCCACGGCTAAAGTTAATTACTGCTTCCGGAGGACCGCGTAATTTTATGATATCTTTCTCAACGTTTCATCATCTATTATAAGCAACTTCTTCAGGAGGGAAGTGTGCACGATGTGTTTCGTCTCTGGTTACGTTAAGTAGTTGAGTTATCCTCTAAGCGTTATTAGCCTTCGGGATTTGTGTAGGCTTTGTTACCGTTTCCCGGCGCTAGTTTAGGCACAGAACTGTTAATTTGAAGCAAACAGTGAATGCTGGAGTGGGAATCATCTTTACGGACAAGAACCGACTTCCCAACTTGTAATCAAATTAGAAAATCAATTTCTTACTTATAGTCAAATCAGAAAAATTCTCGCCCCTGCGGAGATTCGAACCGGTGACATTTCGATCACCAGCTTGAGGCTCTACCACTGAGCCACCACCTCCCCACTAATGAAATTAAAACACATTAAAGATTAAAATCTTAGAACAGATAGGTATTTAATATTTTCAATTAGCACTTCCAGGTAAAAACAACTGAAGACATCGACTGTGATTTTAGTACCAATTTTAGTATTAACTTTAAAATGAGATAGTAAAATGTGGAAATCATGGCAAGATTCAAGTATTAGTTACATGGAATCAATTGACAATAACGGGGTGTTAAATGAACCTATTGATGATGTACTAAAATTGGTACGAAAAGGATCATTTGTCTACAGACGCATAACAAATTATACAAAATGTCTTTCTTACAATCACCGAAAAAAGAGGGATGACGATAACAAATATTAGGTATGAAAGAAACTACTACTTTGACTAAAACAACATTGTCAACCGAAGAAGTAGTATTAATAATTTTATATGTATTCAAATTAAAATTCTTATATTCACACATAAGTGATACTTCTAACATTATTAACTTAGATACAATGATAGCGATATTAACTCATAAAACACTAACATATGTATTAAATTTTATCTAAAATTATACCACAGTGTTAAAAGAATTTTTATATTGTTTCTAAATATCTTTAATTATTTGTTTTTTGCATATTTTCTGTATTTTCTACTTCGTGATTATAACATTTTCATTACCGACCTAGGTGGTCGAGTTACCGGAGAACCTACATTTGGTCCTCGAGAACTCGGGTTGTTGTGGCTGGTTGACATGAAACTTACTCGCTCGAGGACCAACTAAAAATCTTTTTTTTATTTCAATTCAAGTACCGTTACTCACACATAATCAATAACATTAAAAGTTTTATTTATACATTATTTTTTATTTTTTGGACTCTTCCATGCTAACATAAAACATTTTTAATAAACAAACATTACATACCAGTTTCAAAAATTAAAACATTTGTGAATGCCAGTATTGAAGAGAAGATTTTTAAAATTTTTGAAATAACTTCTAATTATTATATAACATATACATAACAATATAATAATGAACCTGTATTGTCTGATTTCTACCACAAATCTCTATAGTTGAATACAGAATATTATATTTGTGAACGGAAAAAATATAAAATTCTTAAAGTGTTCTTATTATAATTTAACATAAACGGTACACTCAAAAATACTAAATTTAATAATAAACACTTTTTTTAGGTTCAAAGCAATTTATGTATCAATTTTGATAAGTTCTCTAGAGATACAGGGACACAAAAGAATATTTGACTTCAGTCTTAAAAATAAAGATTTTAAACATACTATTTAAAGCGAAATTCGCTTATTTGGAAAACAACAAAGCCATGATGGGATTTTCAGAAAGTAAAGGCTTTATTTATTCGAAGACGTCGACAAGAACGAACGGAGGGTAGTAAAAAAAGTGATTCGATTGTCGGAATGTTGGCAATCGAAAAGGCTACTTTCGGGCATACAACTGGTTAACTAACGTGGCGTATAGCAAGATTTCTCGTAGGCAATGGTATAAAAAGTCGGTTCTTGTGACGTGAGATAGATCATTTTTCAAATCGCTTGCGGCTGAACTGGGATGTTTTGATGCGGGTCCACAACTACACAGACAACTGATCCCTCTGAGTGAGGCGCGTCTCACGAAAAACGCAAGAAAGATAAGGACGGTGAGGAGTGGTGTGTCCCTACACCGGAACTCGCTCCAAAGTGGAAACAGGGTCTGCTAACAAAAACTCCCAAGAAAAATCGTCTTTATAAAGATGATAAAAGCGCGTCTTTGCATGTTATGTGACAAACACGGAGTGACTGACTTGAGATATTCCACAAAACATTTCATTGTTGCTCACTTTGTTCGATGACGTTCCCGTGATTTAAAAATCGGGATTATAAATGGCAGACGCTTTTGTATTCCAAATATATATTTTTACATTTGAAGTATACGCGTTTCAAGGCGTTCTCCAAGAACGACGCTGAGATAACTCGACAAAAGAAAAATATACAATAACACAAGATTTTCTTTCATAAGCTACTTTCAACGTACATTTAAATTTTCATAATGCATCACAAACTATTTTTTATTTTTAATAAAATACAAAATAGATTGCAAGGAACAAAAATGAATTATCACCTATTTTTTAAGATGATCTATGATACTTGTTATACTGGGGCATGATTTAACTTCAGTTTTAAGTACATGGTAGTGATTATTATTAGTCAACAACTAACTAAAAACTTTATTTTTATATCTGTTATATTGTTAAATTCTAGTAATGGGATAATGTTTATTCTAAGATTGTACAAAATCGAGATAAATTGCCCTATGACGTACCAAGTGGAAGCCTGAGCTTGAAATATTACCATGAAAACCCTTATAATATTTTGAAACGTTTGTTACCTGAATCCATATTATATACAGGTTCATACTATTTGAAAAAAATTGTGTACACTTTGGATTCTTAAAGTTATTTGAATAAAATTAAACAGGAACCATAATGAAAATAACTTTCTTCGACTTTCCAATTGCAACGAAAAAATTATTTTTATTTTTAAAAGTTGATATTATTAGTTATTCACATAACTAAGAAAAAATGTATATTCCCTCCTCATTTAACTTATGTGGAATTTGATTGATTGAGATATACTTAAGTTAAAATTAAATTTGAGTTTTGATTGATTTTTTTAAGCCGCACACCTAAATATCGAGAATTACATTCTTACCGCAACATAATTGCATATATAATAATAAGTTATTAATATATAATATTGTATTATAATCTTCTTAATGAATAAAATAAAATTGTTATTATAATTTACAACTGAATAAAAATAACGACAATTTTTATCTAGTCCGATATCCTACTAAAAGTAATCCTTTGAAAATTTTCAGACCTACAGGTGAAGCATGAAATACAAATTATTTTATTAACATCGTATTAGACAATGTAAATTTGGAGCACGGTGTATTTAATGATGCCTACTACTTGACAAACATTTTCAGTCAATTTATCATATATAAGAAGTATAATACAATAAATAAATAAAATAAAACAATAGCAACTTGGATCAGTAAATAGTAATTAACTAAACAGACAAGGAATTTTACTTAATTTTGGGAAATTTATTATTCACTGTAGGCCTCAATAAAATGGTAGACATGGATGGGAATGAAACATAGCGACAAAAAAAATATTGTGTCTCCAAGAAGACCACTTCAATCCTAGGAACCTTATTCAGCCAAAGGCATAAAATTTTTTGAGGTGTAAAAATAAATTCAATCTTTTAAGCATAATGATAATACAGAGCTCAAAGAATAATAAAAAAGAAAAAAAAAAGAAATACGAATTACATTCGTAAAAACTACCATTGTATAGACTAAAATTAAAACCCAAGACATACCAATGTATATATTAGCAGAAATGCAAGGTAACAAAATGTAAATACAATTTTTGTGACTATTAAGAATATCCGCATGCAATTTAAACCATCTCCCTCCATCTTTCCCTCTATCCAAGCCATTCAATTCAATTAAACGTCCGGAAAAACTTGGGAATCGTTAATTTTTTTTTGCTTTTCTTTTGTATGAGCCTGCTGACAATAAATTTTTAAGTCAAAAACATATAGTGGGAATAATTTATGATCTTTTTATTTATCCGAAATTGAAACATCGTGTTCTTAAGATATGAAAAACAAAGCAAGACTTATTACAATAGCGAAAAGGAACAAGAAATCAGTTTTACTCTTTTGTCGGAACATTGTTCTGTTCTGTGTATATCAAAGTATACAAGTTGAAAGTGGGAATTTCAATTTATTATTATAACCCCAAACAGGTGCTTTTTTTATATCTTGTCAGATGTTTGTCGGTAAGGGAAAATCGGATTTTTTGGATATATAGTGTGAATTATTTATTGTTGGGTAAAGGCTGATATTTAATTGTATATTGCAAGGCATTTTATAATAGCATGAGCTTAAAGACATATACGAATATATCCAAGAACTACCATAAAGACAAGAAAAATCGATAATATATTATATTGTAGATAATTTGTATACAATGATAATAGAATTGTATACTTAAAGTTTAGCATAAAGATGCACTTACTTTCTAATAAAAATTGGATTCTGACAAAAGAATCAGTAACAAGAAAAAAAGTAAGAAAGAGAAAGCAATAAAAAATTTCAACGGTGAAAAATAAAGAACTCATACCAATTGAGATTAAACAACAGTTGAGAAATGAACATCGATATACACACATAGACAGCAAATAGAATTAGTTGAAAAATGCCTTATTAGAAGCTGTATAGGTACGATTCTGGAGCTATGAGGTTGTTTTGTCTTGAATCTTAGTCTTTTCTGATTATTTTGTATTTTATCAAATAAAAACCATATATATATATATACACTGATAATTATTACCTACCAATGAATTTATGATAGATTAATTATATTAATAACTCGAACACCTCTTACAAATATCCTTAGGCAACCAGAGGTGCAACTGAAAAAGCTTCCATCGAATAGTTTGTTCCTATTAGACGTAAAAAAACATTTTACATTAAACTTCCCAAAATTGACCAAAGATGGTATTAAAACTCGATTGCAAAGTATTTCGGTTAATCCTTTGCCTTATTAAAAAGGAGGTAGCTAATCAACCTAGATAAAACAGCAAAACTCCGCCATTTTACGTATAATAATAGATTCATTCCTTATCCACTTATCATAAAAGTTTAACTAGTTCTTATGTAGATATATAGTAAATTGTCGAACATGCTAATAAATTTAGTTTAATAAATATTCACAGAATTGGGAATATATCGCTTTCCTTCCATGTCATCAATTACTTTTATTTGAAAAACCTTCTTCTTCTAAAAATTGAGGCTATTCATTTTAATAGAAAATACCAAATACGCTTCGCGCAGATTAATGCAAGGTCTAGATCTAGACGACGAACCTATCGCTTCCAAATGCTCCATGTGAGCCGATTAATTGGTTTTCATATCTTAAACACAGCTCTCGACTAATACCTACTAAACTATCCAAAGATATAGAAAGAGTAATACAAATTGCAACCAAATGACAAAAACAGCACTAAAGATAAATGATAGATATGAAACAAGACTTAAGTAGGAGTAACATAATTTAGCAGAAAGTAAAAGTGTAACGGAAAAAAGTTAGAGTATGATGCGTATGGAAGAAGAAGCAGTCCATTACGTTTTACTCTGAGAAAACTTAATGTTAATTGAACAAGGGTTATGCTCGTCAACTTTCAATAGACAAATCAATAACAATCTACCTCACAATTACTTTAAAAGGAAAATTAAAATAATAGAACAAATATAATCTAATAAATAGGTTGATCATAAAAAAAAGAGGAAGAGCTTACCTTTAACATTATACTTCCAAAATAACCTAAAAAAAATAGAAAAAACAGAGTGTAATTCTTTCTATTTTGGCCAAACTCTTAGAAATTATTAAATAAGATATAGCGACACTTACGAGTTTATAAATTAAAATTACCGGATAAGTCACATTACGCAAAACTCCTAATTCACACTCAACACAAACTTACATTTAACGAAACAAATGAATTGATTTTTCTGAAGAATTTGAAGTAAAGAAACATCTACGATATGCTAAATATGTAGTGCTCAATGAATAATTAAATTTGGGAATTTTAGTTATTTTAGATTATCTTTTAAACTAGATAAACTAAATTTTTTAGAAAAATATTGTTGGTTAGAAAATATAAAATGATGAATATTTAAAAAAAAAACTTTGAAAAACCGGGGAAATTTAAGATAATATATCATTTACATTTGTAACAATCTACCTGTTAGTCCAAACTATGTCCAACCATTATTAAAGCGCATAAACGAGAGGTAGTGAAAGTTATCAGTATTTCTTTTGAGAAGGAGAAGAAATGTAACTAAATCATCATGTCGACTTTTGCCAAGATCATCTTTCACATGACAATAAACCTCTCTATTTTTTTTCACATCACATCAGATATGCCTCGTTTGAAAAAAGAAAATATAAAAATTAATAACATAATAATTACTAACAATTTTATTTATATTAATAATTAAATATAAACTATTTTTTAACTGAAAATAAAATTACTAAATTTTCAAAGTTCTTTAAAATCTGAATTACAGAAAATATATTATATTAGAATATTTATTGTTATGTACTTTATATGTATAAATGTCAAAAATACTTATGTTAAAATCTAGTAATAGTGTTTCGTTTTATTTTATTAGGAGTGGGATGTTGATTTTATCGTCAAATGAGCATTGTCAACTAATGTTTTGTCTTCTATGAAATGTAAGAAGGAGATATTCAAGAATAAAGGTGAGAATAGCCTCCTAGTAATATATTATTTAAATCAATAAAAAAATTATTACATTATACTAAGTGGTCAGTTTTGTAAAGTGGAAAAATACTCAGCACCAAATATTAAAATAAAAAAAAAATAAAAATAAATTGAGGCTACATAAATCTCTTTTTTCCGTGACGATTATAATAATATACTAATTCCAAAATCATTTTTATAATATAATAATTCTTACTCTTAGGAGAGAATATTTATTCCGAAACACTTGCCTCTTATGTGCTTTGCATGTATTTTCATTTCATAACAAGTGATGGAATGATAGTAATTGTTCTAACCAATATCGATAGCCACGGATGTCAAAAGTGTCAATGGCTGAGGTAAATGGAGGCGCCGAATAACAAATTTTAATTCAAATAAAATAATTAGTGAAAAATCGAGTAAACTTGTGGTCATGGAGAAGATATAGTCTGTTACTCGGTAAAAATAACAAAATTCGACACTCGTGGTTTCTCACGCCTCGCTAGCGCTCGCTTTCAGAATGTTCTACTCGTATCGATTTTTTTTCATTCTAACCTTATTACAGAATCCGTTGCCATGGTTATTTTTTGTGCTAGTATTAAGATGAGAAATATTTGTACTACTAAAATAATAGGCTATTTCTATAAAACCTGTTACACGATGTAATGTAGGTATGTATTATTATTATACGCTTGAAGAAAAATGTAATTTATTGCAGGGTATATGTATATTATAACAATACAATTTTTGAAACCAGTTATTTCAGATCACTGTATAAATCCAGCCTCCATATTTGTCTTCAATCATTATTTAATTGAAGCACCGGAACTCCAAATTCTTTAAAACAAGTGAAAATGAGCTATCGATAAAACTTTAAGTAGCATTACGAATAATTTTTGTTAAGGACGACATTATCAAAGTTAAAAAATAAATATAAACTTTGCTCTAAAATGTTTATAAACTGAACATTAGAAAAAGCAATAAATAATACATTCTAAGATGTCTCTTTATACAGGATGAAGTCCTTGTCTTGTAAATGTGGATTTATACATAAGAACAATGTTACTTAAATAAATGAAGAATTGCAACTATTCCAATAAAATTCACGTACACATTCTAGTTCGTTTATCTTAAAAACCAGTTCACTTTTTTACATGAAATAGTCTAATGAATTATTTTTCAAAAATTAAAAATTATAAATATCTAACACAATAATCCCTGAATTTACTATCCCAAACTACCCTTAATTCATAAGGGATGAAATAGACATAAAATTAATAACCATAATATCTTATAACCACTTTTAAAATTTGTTATTCAGAAGTATCTTGAAGATATTTGATGAATAAAGGTTTCCATTTTACCTGTTTTTACGGTTGTATCTCCTTTATTATAAAGTTTGGAAAAAATGTATAGGTATAAAACATTACCATTATTTTTAATGTGGTATCATTTACGGTACATAATTCTGGACCACCCTGTTTAAAAAAATATACTATTTTTTTAAAAGGACACTGTAAAGGGCAGTTTCATTAAACACACAATACAACGTACATAGATAAAAGTACGCACATATATCACCAATTTGAAGGGAATTTTAATGTAACCAAACTTATAACATACTTATTCACTTTTAATTTATCAGTCGAAAATAAGTATTCCATGACAAACTAGGACATAATCGAATGATATGAATATGCCTTGTTTATGTCGAAATTAAATATATCTACAGGCAAATGAATTGTATTTAGTGAATTAATTTTTTTTTTCATGTTTCACAAAAGTAAGTATACATATATGTGACTATCATATCATCAACCATCTTGAATGTATCGTAAAAAATAAAAGTAATTTTTTTGTATTCGATACAACACGACAAAATTTCATAGCGTCATCTATATTATACATGTTAAATTACGATGGGCTAACAATGGCGACAATTGACTTTTAATATAAACCGATTATCATGATTTACTAAAATATCTCTGTGTCTTAAAATATTGTTAAAATAGAAAAAATCTGGTGTGCAAATCGAACGGAAAGTACTTTGTCGCTTTCGACAGATTGCCGCAACTTTCTGTCTCAAAGCGACAAAGTAACACTTTACGCTCTTAATACACAAATAGCTATTATAAAGTCATATAATATCATAAAACTTCAGTGGCTCAGAGGAAAAGTTGGGTTTTTTGCGAAATATTCTGACTTTGATCATATAACACGGGTGACAGTATAAGTTTCCTTTAACTCTAGTAGATATGGATATCTTCTAAAACGTTTTAATAAAATTTACTGCTTTTAACTACCAAATATTCGAATCAACTCGCTTTTTATTCAGACCAAATTTGATAGAATGAGAAGCTAGAAGTTATAAAAAATAACCAAAACAGGAACAAATCAACCTGAAAGAGGGAAAGAAACTATTGAATTGGTTTGAACGTGTAATATGGAGAGGATCGAATTTTGAATACTGACAAGGAAAAGAGTGGAAAGAAAGACCTGATGGAAAATTATAGAGGAAATGGGAGATAGGAAAAATCTTAAGAGAAATGGAAATTTTAGCGACCGACAGAAGTTTAAAAAAATGAAATTATTAATTTGACATCGTAAAAGATGCTTAGTAAAGAGGAAACAACTTTTTGTTCACATAACTTAATATTTATGATCATGTTCACTTAATAATCTGCGACGGTATTTCATATATTGGCGCCTGTTCGCATTATTTAAAACAAATAGTTGAATTTTGTGTTTGTTCTATGAATTATCAAATTTTGACCGATTCAATGTAAGCATCTAATTTAATAATATTTCATACAATAATAAAGGTTAATTTAGAATGACATTTATGTATTTGAAAAAACCAAACCACTCATCAAACTTATTCATTCCCCTGGCCTACGATTCATGTTAACATCTTATAATTACCTTCAGCGATACAAATTACAAAGTACGGGATGAGTTTTTTGTGTCGGCCTGTAGCCCAGCAAGGAAATACATTTGTCCGGCTATTGCTGGATACTTATTAGCGGCTGACATTCGATTTGTCTTGTCCCTGGCCACTCTGAGCGATTGCAGTGCCGATGGTTCGTCTTGTTTTTTGTTTTTTCTCTCGTTCGGATTGAAAGAGGCTGGGGGCGGATTTTAATTTGGCAACCGCATGAATATTCGAATATTAATTTGATGCTATTAGTTTGATGAATAACTTCGGCGCTGGCTCAGTCCCACTCAGCTTGGAAAATATTTTCTTGTCAAGGTACATAAAAAAATATCTCGTCAACACGATATTGAAGTTTGAATTCATATTATTTGTGTCAAAATACGATGTAGGATTTGATAAATACTAGTTTGATTATAGGAACTGTAGACAGAACACTTATATAATTATTAGCTACTCAAAGGCTCTTTATATTTTTGCGAGGGTTTTCATTAGTGGAGAAAAGTACATTGAGGTAGATTTAACTAGTTTTATCGTCTTTACGTAACATAATTAATAATAAACTGATTATAAGAATACACCCGATCCATTCATCCACAGAAATAAAAAAATTTTGTATACTCGATATCAGAGGAAAAAATATTCAAATTTAAAATAGTTTGTTAAATATTAAATATCGGTGACAGGAACATCGTATAATTAACGCCCTCCAAATTATTTTATTAATTTGGTGAACAAGCACCTTATATATCCGGATGAATCAGCAATATTTTTATGTTGTATATAAAACGTATCATACGCATTATACATGTTATAATTTTACTTCCTCTTATATTTCATGACATGAGTCTGGAAATGTCTATAACATTCCAGAATAAATCAACTGAAAGCATATTTTTTTGATAGAGCAGTTTATTCGCGAAATTAAATAGAAAATCAAAACTAGTCAATGTTAGCAAAGAAAAACCAACCCTACACCTTAATTTATTCTCTGTTAGTAAACAACAAAACGATCTCATGTACCCAATATTATGAGAGTTGTGTACATGTGATCAAAAAATAGTTTTCATTTCTTCAGATAACAATTAGAGTCAATATCTTGTATCATTAAGAATTGGAATTCAAAACGAATGAAATTCAGGATACTGCAGTAAGTATTAGCATTAGAAATTCACTGACTACACTAGTCGCAATTTACGGCCCACTAAAACATGCACTGAAAAAATCCCAATATGTAATATGTAGATTTTGTAAATAAATAAAGAAATAAATTTATTATAGGACGTGACTCATTAGAGATCCAGCCTAACAACCACTAAAGGCAAAGAGCTCTTAGGAGGTATTCGAAAATTAAAATGCGAAGCTATATCTACTGCTGGCTACTGCTAATTTTCTGCAAATGAAAAAGGATGGGATGTGAACTCTGATCATTTTCCTATCACCTTAACAATTAGTGAAAATATTGTTAGAAAAGAAACTAAACCTACTATTACCAACAAACTAACGGACTGGGAAAATCCTCTAAAAAATAAACAGCGGCCAAATGCAACTGTTTAATGATAATATTCAACAAGCTGCATGGCAAGTAGAATAGTTATTAATAGAAAGACAACTGGAAACAACTATCCTAAAGAAGTTAGAGATCTTATCAATGAAAAAAGAAAACTAAGAAGAAAGTGACAACAAGACTCCGCAAGATAAAAATATTCTTAATAACGCCACACAAGAGCTTAAAATAGAAATACACAAATTAAAAATGAGTCAATTAGTATTTATCTAAGAGAACTAATAGATGAAGACAATACCGATTATTCTCTATGAAAAACTACCAAGAGACTAAAACGATCTATAATGAACATTTTGCAAATTAGAAAAATATTTCGAGCAGTTCCGCAATAAACGATTTCTTAATCAAGGCTTTTTGTAAAAGTTCAATTTGTGAGAGAAGGGGAACTTTCTCAACAATGAAACCTGTAAAAAGAAATGTATTTTAACTAACAATTGTATTGGGTGTTAAGTAAATAATCATTTTTGATATTTATTTTATATTTGACCGGCCTATTAGTTTTAAAATGGACTGTTATTTAACAACCTCTTAATTTATTACGATTTTGACGTTAATGATAACTGTAAAAAAGAAAAAATGTATGACATTTTTGTTTATGTCACAATAAGTGTAAAATATTCAAAGCAAAATGATCACCATTGATTATCATCATCATTTTACCATTTTTGTCAGAAACGTCAGTTCGTCATAGAAAATTGAATATTGATCAATACTAGAGACAGAGAAAAAATATTTGAATGAACCAATTATTTAAACAATGGAAACGTTATTTAAGTAAATCTAAATAAATATATTTGAATTAACCGCATTGTCAACAAAAATATGTGACTTAAGTATTATTTACATCAAAATGGTCTATTTTTTTTAATGATATCGTGAGTTGGGGGTAAGTGGCCCAGTGGTAGAGCATTCACTATTGGCTTCAAATTAACAGTGTTGTTCCTAAAGTGGCGTCGGTAAACAGTAAAACAGCCTACACAGAACACGAAGGCTAATAATAACCCCTAGCGGTTTATACTACACACAGAAAAAAATATTTTTTTTCCTGTTCCCGGACATTAAAATAGTGTCTAGAAACTAAATTAAGCTTATCTACTTGTTGATAATACTTATCGATATTTGGAATATTTTAGTTAGAATAGGCATGAAAATTAAGTATTATTTTTTAAATAAGTAATAACTTATTAAGGAATATATTAGTTACTATAGTTTAGTAGAATTCCTCCATTCTTTGCTTGGCTACACTTGTACAATATACTGTATATCCCAAAAAGATTTATAAAAATGGAGCTTATTTTACATTTCACAATTGATTTTTTAAATCCATAATCAAGTACAAAATTTTTAAAACATTGGCTGGAATACAGGGGAAAAAAATCGTACATGGAGAGTTTAGTAAAATATGTCGAAGTTATAATGGAGAGCAAAATGTTCATTGACATACGAGTACGCCAAAAAATAACATACGTAACATTTCTAACTACATTTGCAGTTTTACCTTCACATGTTTCTGTAAGGGGTCTATGAAAATGACCAACATCTTGAAATCGCCTTATATATATAATTCTTTTAAGTATACCCATAAAAAGAGAACTTGAGTGGTAATATCTGGAGACATTGAAGACCAAAGAAACTCTATGAAATTCCTGATAACTTTACTGTAATAATAAGAGATTTTTTTGGGACAAAAAAAATATCCTGTAGAAAAAAAAGTTTTAAGTCAAAGGAAGCTGTAACAATAATTGATATTTCTTATTATAAGAACATTATTGACATACGTGTTGAAAAAATAGTACGCAAGATCACAATTATTAGAGTCGAATGAATATAAAAAATGAACTTTCTTGCTGAATGATCCTCAAAAAAATTGTTTACAAGAAACGGGGCAAAGTACTTACACGCGGAGTATTATTATTTCGAAAAAAAATCACAGAAATGATCACGGGGGCCATATTGAAATAGGTTGATACAAGTGACGTATTTTACCATTGGTCATTCCAAGAAATACATTTTTTTTAAAGAGAGATGCTAATAGAATTTGGGGTTTTTATCTAGAGGGAAGGATTTGCCTTCGCGTCGGAAAAGGACACAAAAGTATATCTTTAACATCTAAATCCTTGGAGACAAAAGGGCATATATGTACTTATAGTATCTAAAAAATGTTGTTGTGGTTTGCAATTCATTTTTGGTTCAGTAGTCGAAATCGTAATTTCTGCTGAAAAATTCACCTGAAGTGTTCTACAGCATAGTTAGGGGTGATTAGAGAAAAATAAATTGGTCAATTTTGAGTTGTGTTTACCGTTATGTCACCGGATTTCCATCTCTAGAAGAGGGAAGTCCATCAACTCAATTTGCTACAGAGGGAATTTATTTTTCTTCCACCGGCCGTTATTTTGGGGCAAGATACATGTCAATTAGTATAGTAACTAACTTCGCTTAATCTGTCTCAGTGTGTCAGTCAGTAAAAATAATTTGATAAACTTAGAAATATAGCTTCCCTTGTTATCTAAGAAAAATAAATTAGCTAGTAAAAACTTTACAAAATCAATAATCTTGAAATCTAATCTCAAGTCATTAAGGGTTCCTCTCGCATTCTTTTGGGTTGTTAAATATTTTATTAAGTATATCTTGGGGGTGAAGGGGAAGACTTAAAGCCTTAAGACTCAATAAAAGTTAAATTCATTGTTTTTCATCACTAGAGAATAGTTTTTTTTTTTTAATTTTAAGCGGAAAGAACAAGAATGCAGGGCTGGTTTAAAGTAGTTAGTCTCGACGTTCAGGATTCCCCTTTTATTATTTGCAATAATACGACGTGCGATCGTCCTAGTACTCATTAATTAAAGACGTGATTTTATGAAACCATTTAAGGGGAGCCAAACACATTCCTTCACTGTAAATTCACATAAGGTAGCCTTTGATTTTTCTGAGTTAATTTAGTTTTCTTTTGTAAAAATCATATTTATTTGGCTTTGTCATTTCTATCATATTCAGCATTCAAGTAGGAAACCTACCAGCACGTAGTTGTTTTTTTATTTATTAGAGTTTATAGACTATTACATGTATTTGCGAGAATTTTTATGTATATTTTTTAATTGCTTTACATTTATTATTTATTTTTTTTATAATTTTGATTTCAGTCCAGTTTGTTTTGGTGGACCGTGCAAGTTAAGCCGGGGCGAATTTTCATGTTCTTTACGGAACAAGGGTGTTTAAAACCATTTGCCAAATATGAGCGCGCAAAAGCTATTAATATATCGTCAGAGCAAGTTATTAATGAACTGGTGACACCAGACACATATCAAAGCATTTTGGAAGTAATACAGTGACCTCAAGCTTATAAATACAAATAAAAGTATAGTCAAAGTGAAGGGTAATAGTACTAAAACACCTCTATATATCATTAATATTTTGGGCTAAAACATTACACTACCGTTAAAAATATGGAGGATATGGAGGAAAAACTCCCGAATATTTTTTTTTATAGTGAAATGTTGCTCCATCCTTTTGGTAATATATTTTTCTCTTTCAGTTAGTGGTAGGTCATCAAGATATTCAGACAAAACTAATTACTTAAAAATTGTAGATATCTCTCTATGAACATTCAAGTTATTTTGAAAAAATATTGTCCAATAATTCTGTCTTTACCACACCATACATTACTTTTAAATGAATATTGATCCCGCGTTTGGACTAAGGATTAATGATCCACCATTGACAATTTAGAGAGCTTACTATACCCTTAGACGTAAACGTTGCTTCTCCAGAGAAAAGTATCTATCGTGACATCTTCCAATTCTCCTTAGATGCGAGCACAAAATTTGAATCTTTGTTCAACAACTCCTTCTTTTAAAGTAAGGGTAAATTCGGTTTTGTGTCATTTAAATTTGGTAGAATTTAAAATTCTTGCGACTGTATATTTACTCATATTCAATAAATCTGATTCATTTCGAATTGGATTTACCATGACCGATAGTATTCTTCATTTCAATATCTGTGTTTGTAACCCATGTCCAATATTTCTAAATTTATTTTTAACACTTCCAGAACTCTTGAATTTATTCATTGCTTATCTTACAGTTGTCAAGTATTTTATGAGGGCTCCTATATTATTAAAGATTTCCGCTGCTTCCCTACATGTTTTATAGTTGTCTCCAACAACAATGGATACAATTTCAATTTTATCTTCAATAATCATATTTGCAGGCATTTCTAATTACTGACATTTCTTAACAGTTATTAGGTATTTTTAAAGTACTCTAGAATTATTTGCTTAACATTGGTATCAATTTTCTTACTCCGTTATTTAATAAATAATATAACAATTGCTGATGTGTTTATTGAAATCTTTTGTAATTTTTATCTGGTAGGGCCACGAATGTACAAGTATGTATAATTATTTGAAACTGAATAACAATTTCAATGACCATTTTGCTCTGCATTACAATTTGAACATATTTTAATCGTCACTCCAAATCATGATTTTTTAACTTCCCTGTATTTCAGCCAATGTATTAGAAGTTTCATACTTGAGCATGGATTTACAAATCAGACAGAGCTTTTTATCAAGAATATTTTATTTGTGAAACGTAGGATAAGCTTTTTCTCCATTTGTATAAAACTTTTTGGGGCACACTGTTAATATATAAAATTATATTTGCACCTTACATATATTATAATATTGTTTTAAAAGCAAACTACTATAGTATTAAAAGTTAAAATAAAACCATAACTAGCAATAAACTAAAACATATAACTTATTAAGTAAGTAGGTAAGTACCTTTATATGAGTGACCCAAAATGTTTTATTTGCTGAATTTGTAAATTTAATTTCAGTAAGATAAACCAGGGATTTAAAGAATTTCCATAATTTCGCGTGTATTTTTTGACTTATTCAAAACGCTTTGATTACAAATAGGCCGCGATGAAATGCAGATTTATTCGTTTCATCGTTTAACATAGAGAGAGTATGATCCAATATAGCGAGACAGATATGCCCACACAGCTGTCGTCACTTTAGTCCCATTCCCGTTAGAATTCCAGATTGTAATTTAATTGAAAAAAATCTCATTCATATGCAGGCGATGTAAAAAATGCAGCTCTGCTCGATTTTTACAATTTTATTTTTGGAAAGCTTCGCTGAATGCCAATCATTGGTATCTTCTTGGAACTTTAAAAAACCGAAAGGTTTCCACGATATAAAGCACGTTTTAAAACGTGCCTGGTTTGAATTTATATTATCTGTATATGGAAACCATTATTCTCCTATTGCCCATATGAAAACAAAAAAATGACACCAAATAAATAAATGTTGCATGCAAAAATTATTCTTTTTATTTGAAGTTATAAAAAAATAGATGTTGGGCGTAAATGTTAGATCAAGATTATAGAACATGGATAGATAGTAAAGGCTTCCCCAAAATTAGGCGCTATCTGATGAATAGAACAGAAGTGAAGAATACAACATATTCAACGATTAATTGATTTTTCTTTACATCAATTGATATTGTTCTCCTACTTGTTATACGGTCTAGATCTACAAAGCATTTGGCCAGACCATTTTCATTAGAAGATTTTTAAGAGACCAAATTCTCTGATGAGACAAGTGAGCGTTGAGAATTCGGAAAGTATTTATGTACAATTTATTATTTAGACTAATTATCTTTTAACTTTAAAAGGTGTAAATTGAAGATGTGTAGGTTTGGAGTAAGAGGACATTGTAGTTACAGCCAAGACACAAAGGTTTATGTATATTTGTCTAAAGGTAGCTTTATATTAGTAAATGTTAAAGAAAAAGTGATAAATATCACGGACACATAGGTTACCACTAGGATCACACAGAAAATATATTGATTACTGTGAAGAAATTCTAAATTGTTTGTCAAGTCTAGGACTTTATTAAAACGTGGCAACCCTGCATGCCGGGGATGAAGCGATCAGCGACGAGCAATGGACTAGTTTTTATATAGTTCAGTGTGGTTTTATGTAATTAAAGACTAGCATTGTAGTACTTTATTTTTTTTACGTTGTATTATACAGTCACTTTTCTTTTTTTGTATTTTATGACAATAAAATTTTAAGTTTATAACACAAGAATAATTAGAAATGATCCAATTTCTAAACATGGTCCACCTATCCTGATATTTCCAGCGTAGATTGAAAAGAAACTTGAATACAATTAAGCTAGGCAACCAGAATATTTAATGCATTGGAGTTCGTCACTGCTTTCATTCGCCGGCTGATGAAAAATCACCGTCATTCCCGCCTTCTTACATGGCAAAAAGGTCAGTGCGTTCCATTTTTTCTTGTTTTTTCCTTTCTTACAGAGGTTGATTCGATTTGTTTACAGCAAAATTAACCTAATTTTATCGCATATTACTTATTATAGTTTATTAGTTTTAATAAAATATTGCAATTCTTGACTATTTTAAATTCATTTTATTGTTTTTTCCAGGTTTACGTCTTTTTATAATGAAAATAATATTTGTCAAGGCCTGATTTTATAAAAAAAAAATAGGCGATTTATTGTAAACCAGTGTAACTTTTGACTGAGTGTTGCAAATCATTAGTTGATAATATTTAGGTACGTATCTACTTATTGCCTTTAATTTTGCAACATGACTGATGTTAAAATCCCTAAAGCTCGTAGAGGCATATTTAAAGCTTCTCTCACACGTTTTGAAACCTTTTTAAATACATTTTAAGCGAACAAAATTATTATTGGAATAATTTAATAACCTACAATTTGATATGGAAATACAATCAGTAGGTGATGCTGATGGGATTCAAATTGATAATGATACCCGTGAACAATTTGAAAATACTTATCACATTCTTGTCTCTTTTGCAAGAGATTTAATTAAAAAATCAAATCCCCTTCCTTTAGCGGGTTGAAGATCCCAAGCAGCTAACTCTGTTTCTGAAGGTAGCATTGTTTCCTTAACTTCTAGTAAGTCTCAAGTATTTAACTCTGTTAAAGTTAATAATGACAATAGTCAGCAACCCTCAAATAATCATTTATCAGATCCTTCCGCTTTCAATCTGTTTCACGGCTTTCTATCACAAAATTCGACCATGAATATAGGTCTTAAATCACCGGACATCAACTTACCTAAGTTTGATGATTGGGTCTGTTTCAGAAATACATTCCGATCAGTTATTCACGAAAAATATAAATTATTTGGAATTCAGAAATTTCGTTATTTTCGTCTAGCTTTGAAGGACGAAGCAGCCGAAATGTTGCGAGACATGCAAATAACAGAAACCAGCTTTGATATAGCTTGGAATATTCTTCTGGATTATTATGAAGATTCAAACGCTTTAATAAATCACCATATTAGAACATTAATAAACATCCCTCCAATTACAAGGAAATTATATTCCAACATAAAATCGCTACTTATGTTCATAAATCATAATATAACTGTACTTAAAAACTTATGAACCAAACAAATAGTGGGATTCTTTAATTATAAATTTCATTTATTTAAAATTAGACACCCGTAGTAAGCAAGAATGAGATTCCAAATGTTAAAAATTACCAAACCGCATTTACAGACTTCTTAACGAATCCTTACAAACTCTTAGCTAAATTTTCTAAAGATAAATTACGTATTACGTAGTGAAAACTACATAATATTAAACTGTTCACCTCACTTACTCCAAGGGCACGTTACGATAAAGCAAGACACTTAAAATTATGTATTAATTGCTTACGCGAATATCATTCCATAGTGGAGTGATGGTCAAGTAAATGTCGAAAATGTAATACTTTACTACATTTTGAATTTTCCAAATATAAATTACAAGTTCAAAATCATCTTCCGAACAAAGAACTAAACAATGAATCCGAAGAAAGTCAACATGGTTCTAATAATCCTTCAACTTCATCTAATTCCCATACTTATTGTTCTTTTAACAATAATTGTATTGTTTCATCTACGGCTTTAGTTATAGTCCAAAATATAAATGACAAACCCGAACAATGTCGAATTTTACTGGATTCTGGTTCACAGATAAATTTTATTATCAAATCCTGTGCCGGTAAATTGGGTCTTAAAACTGAATCTATACAGAGAACCATTACTGGTATAGACAAATATACTTCCAAAATCAGTGCTAAAATTCAGAAACCACCGGATAAAAAAATCCATTTGACTCCTGAAGAACAACTTTGCGAGAAATTTATTTTAGAGACTACTATCCAAGATAACTCAGGCCGATTTATTGTTAAATATCCTTTAAGAGATTCTACAAATCTACTTGGAGAATCTCAATCCATAGCTGAAAAACGTTTTCATTGTTTAGAAAACAAACTTAATAGGAATCCAGACTTAAAAAATCAGTATTCCAAATTCATCTATGAATAGATCCAAATGGGGCACAAGTCGCTTGTGTCACACTCAAATATTAAACCTTTGCATTATCTTCCTCACCACCGTGTCATTAGGAAGGATAGTACAACTACTAAGCTACATGTAGTTTTAGATGGCTCATCAAAAACTTCAACCGGTTACTCCTTAAATGACACTATGATGTCAGATCCAACCTTTCAAAATGATCTAGTTTCTATCCTATTACGTTTCAGAAAACATGCTTACGTACTAACAGGTGACATAAAAAAATGTACAGGAGGATCTTGATTGATAAAACTCAACGTAATCTTCAATGTATCCTTTGGCGTGGTAACCCATCACAGCATTTATCTATTTAATAATTAAATACTATAACATATGGTTTAGAATCTTCTTCCTTCCTGGCTGGACTGGACGTCTTCACGAAATTGGTCAACAATTAGCAACCAAAAATCCTTTTATTAGTTCTATAATTTTAGAAAATTTTTACGTTGATGATTTTCTCACAGAGGGAGCATCCTTGAACGAAGTACTTGAAATGAAACAAGAAATGTCAGGCATACTTTCTCTTTATGTATTTCCGCTTAGAAAATTAGTGTCTAATGCAAATGGAAATGTTTCTGATATCGATTATCAATCGAATTCAGCAGTTGAGTTGTGTTCAAATAAACCAACAAAAATACTAGACCTCCTATGGCATCCCGATCTAGATACTCTAACCTATTCAATAAAAATTAATCTTCGTCAAGGTGGTGTGACGAAGAGATCAATTCTTAGTCATACATCTCACATATTTGATCCTTTAGGATTACTCTTGCCATTCACTATAACTGCAAAAATCCCTTTACAGAAACTTTGGCAGTTACGCGTCTCTTGGGTTGAATCAGTGCCTCTAGTCCTCGACATTTTCAAACTGAAATTTCTGAGCTCGGTAGAATTTTTATTCCACGGGCTATACATTTAGAGCTGGTAAGAGACTTGAGTACGAATTAATTTTTAGTGGCTCTTAAGCGCTTCGTGGAAAACCTAGTATTATTAACTCGGATAACGGTACAAATGTAGTAGGTTCATCCATTAAAATTAAATCATTTTTTAAAGAGGCTTCAAAGGAAATTGTCGAGAATTTATCTATTGAAGGCATAACTTAGAAATTCATACCAGCAAAGGCTTTCGAGGGCATATGGGAAGGTGGCGTCAAATCCGTGAAACATCATTTGCGTCGCATTGTCGGAGATACACCTCTTAATTATGAACAATTTTATACTATCATTGTTCAAATCGAATCGATTCTTAGTTCCCGTCCTCTCTAACACCATCGCACTTTCTGATTGGTGTAACTATGGATGTTATTCAAGAGCCAAATTTATTGACCGTTCCTGATAACCGATTACGGCAATTCTAAATTTGTCAGAAGCTAGTTCAAGATTTTTGGCGAAGATGGTCGAAAGAAACAAATGGGCACGGCCCTCACAAGTTACCTTGAAACCTGATCAGCTGGTGCTTATTAAAGAAGATAGTTTGCCTCCATTGCAATGGTCGAATAACCGAGGTATTTCCCGCTGGAGATGGCATCATTCCAGTGGCTTCCGTCAAAACCTCAATGGGTGTTTTCAAAAGACCAGCTGTGAAATTGTGTGTTCTTCCCAATCATACCTTTTAAAGCCTGGAGGCTTTCAAAGGGGGCGATATGTTAAGTCTAGGACTTTATATAAAACGTGGTAACCTGCATGCCGGGGTTAAAGCGATGGGCGACGAGCAATAGACTAGCATTGTAGTACTTTATTTTTTTACGCATTATCATTCATCACTGTTCTTTTTTTTGTATTGTATGACAATTAAATTTTAAGTTTATAACACAAGAATAATTAGAAATGATCTAATTTCTAAACATTGTCTGTAAAAAATAAATTATGGTTGCAAAAGCAGGTATTAAAAGCTGTGTTGTGTTATGAAATCCAAGTATCAAATAGTAATATAAATAGAATTCCGATCTTGCAGTTTCTGGATAAGACCGGAATGAGAAGACTGAACAGAATTAAAATTTTTGAATTTTGAATATACTATAGTTTATAATGTATGGGAAATTTTAGGGCAGAAAAATTATACAACACGTTAAAATGTCGTTTCCATTCCTTCCGGTACAAAGACATTCTTTTCAGATGCGGTATTGTTTTACTTTTTCTTTTTTCGATTTCTGCAATTTTATCGTCCCAGGTTTTCCATGGTCTGGCTATTTTTTTTACATTATTATTTTGACACATCCTAATACTGACGTTTCCGTACGAATTAAACTGTTTCTTTTCTATTGCATTTAATATACTTTCCCTTTGATTAACTAGCTGTGTTATTGTTATTTTTTTTTTCTGCCCATCTATATTTTTTCCACAATTCTTCTAAGATAGTTCATTGCTACTGCTGTTAGTCTTAACAAAATAATAAAAAACAATAGTGACAAGAAGTTAGAACTTAATTTTTGTGGAATAACCTAAGAAAAGTAAGATAAGGATATTTTTTTATATTTATAATCAATAGATTTCCACAAAGTAAGGGTCGAAATAATCATTATGATTGTTCTTTATCTCGTTTTTTTAATATCCTGCGTTCATTAAGATTATGAGGAGTACTGGACTTGACCTACTTCCTTGTTTAATACCTTTTTCCATGTAAAATTTTTCTAAGGCTTTGCCATGCAACAAACTTCTTACCTTAATTCCTTTGTACATTTTCAATGACTTTTACGAAGTTTGATTCTACATTTAGTTAAAATAGTGATGTTTTTATTGTTAAATTTTAAATTTAGCAAATCTTCTAATTTCCGAGATATTACTCTAATATCCAGCTATTTTTAAATCATTTTTTTTTTCATTTTTTCAACAGTTAATCATAATATTTACATTTATGATTTAATTAATTGTTGAACAGCAAAGATACCGTTTGTAATGTTTTAAAATTCATACGGAACATTCACACACATTCATGACCACGCAAGGATTCGGACCTGAAACCTCCGGACCTTATATCGGCTCTCACAGCACTCGATCACCAAGGTCGGCTTGTTGTTAACTTAAAATAATAAAATTAATTCCGATCCAACAAAACGTTTCTTGCATTACATCATGATCCTGTAATATTGTAAAATTAAGATTTTGATATGTACTTAATAAGTAAAAGCTAATGACTTTGTTAAATGGAATCTTCGTTTTATTTAGATGTATTATGTAATGAAGGAGCTGCTTGCTTCAATAGCGAAACATGTCGGAACAAGAATGATGGGTGGTTTTATATTAAATACTTTCGAGAAGACTATGTACAGTTCTTTAAGTCCAATGTTTTTATAAAACTATGTGAACTTCAACTAGCAAATCGGAATTCATTATTAACTTTTAATATTCAATAAAAATAGTAATTCATCAAGTGATTCAAACAAATGAACTGAGGTGAAAAAAGTTGAAGACACCATTCTGTTATCCCTGAGAGAACAGAATAACTAATGCCTGGTTTCTCCAACATAGCTTATGATGCAACTTAGCTAAGATTTCAAAATATTTCAGACCGACTCAATTTGACGTTACGTTGTACAGTACATGTACGCTCCTAATCTTGGTTAATTATAATCTGGGCATATATATATTTGGCAATGTATCGATGAGATACCAATATTTTTTTAGAGTTGCATGGACTTCAGTCTTGACATAACAGTCTGGCTTGCTATTTCGCATTTTGTTCCTGTTAACTTATTAACTGTTACTAGATAAGAATGTAAAGTTTGTTTTCAAGGATTACAAAATAATCTGTAGTTATCGTTTAGTATATATGTAAGGAGAAAGTGTACAGTTGGAAGAATTACGCAAAGTTTCTCTATCAGTATCAATAAACTATAATTTTCTTAGCATGTTTTAAAAAAAAAAACAATAAAATTAATTTAATGAATGCCCTCCTATTGCATATTTGTTATTAAAAATATCAAAATGATAAAATTTCTAATAGTCTCAACATATTTACCTACAGATTATAAACATTTTTCATTTATGATTCTATCCAGTCTAATATTTGAATTGCAGTTTTTTTAAACAATCTAAAACTAATGAAAAACCTATTATCTTTATATCTTTGAAAGTAATTTATGCATTCGAAAATTCTTCTTAGAATTGCGTACATAAGATAATCCCACTTCGTCAACCAAATCCACAAAATTATTTTGAAACATAATTTTATTTCTTACAAAAACAACAGTAAATAACTAGAACAATTAATTTTAAGGTTTATGTAAGAATCTAATATTATTTAGGTTATGTTCTCCGGCTGAAGTTAAGGTAAATGATGACTTAAGACTTAAACTGAAAGTAAGGCGAGCTTGAGCTCCAGCTGTAGCTGTTGGAGAAACCGGCCATAAAAGATTCTAAGTACTACATAACAATTTTAATAAAAGGCATTTTGTGAAAAATAATGGAAAGAGAATCGATATAAAGTTATAAAGTCACAGCTATAAAAGCACATTTCTATTATATTAATTACTAGTGTGGGGTAAATTCTGAGAATGTTTTTGAATCAAATTTTATCGAAAACGTCAGGTTATTTCATCTAAATATATTTTCAAGTAATTAGTGTCACACTTTTACTTGACAGGTTTCACTAAACAGTTAAACGGTTTATTTCCGTAGCGATGAGAGACACTTTCAATTTGGCAACTTAAACTACCAACTATAGAAGCCATGTCACATCTTTATAAAAAGTAAAAGTAAAAAGATTTCCTGTATCTCTTGGCTTTACAATATAAAGGAGAACTAAAGCGTTTACTTGTGAATGAAAGATAGGTGCTTTCATCTTTTTAAGATTCCTTAAAAAATCTCTAAGATAAACATTTTATTTTTGAGCATTTATTTTTTAATATATATAGGGTGTCTCAAAATTCACGTCCGTCAATCAAAATAAATTTAAAATTCGGAGTAGTAAATTTTCCATTTTTACTCTCATTACAAGTCATTAAAAAAAAACGAAAGCCCAATACTCCACAGAACAAAACTTGAATTAATTGCGGATATATATCTCGACATAGCTATTTTTAATTAAAAATTATTAAATGAATTTTTTCTTATCATTCCGATAGTATATATACTTACTACATTTTTCTGGCCTTATTAGCAGATAAGTAGTTCACCCTCCTTAATAATCCGTAATTAAAATATATAAAAATGTAGTTTTTTTCATTGCAAACGTAGTGATTGGGTTCTTTTCGAAAAATTTAACAGATCTTACTTTGCTTTTTAATAACTCCGAATTTTTAATATATATGCATGCATGCATAAGTTAATCACTATGTATACAAATCATAAAGCGGATGTTTTACGCATCACTATCAAATGTTGGTTATAGTTTAAAAATACTTTATAGTGTACAGAATTTTTGAAACGTGCGACTCAACATCACAATGAGGTGCATATTTTGAGTCTAAAACGACTAGTTTTATTTTGTATTTTTTAGAAATATCCTTAAAAAACTATCTTTATTTTAGATTTAAATGAAAGTCTAGATTTTAAATGGTTACATTACCATAGTGACCCATGGGCTAGGTAATAGAAAAGTGGAACGTTTTAATAGAATCAAGGAAACCAAAAAAAAAATATGATTCGGTGTTCAAGATCTTTGATGAATGACCAATATTAAATGATCCATTTATTAGTTTGGCAAGATAATAATCTCACAGTCTTATTCAATTATTAGTATATATTTTTTAGTCTTTGAACTTTGAAGAAAGGTTTGTATTTTACTGATTTTTTAAATTTATTTCGACGTTTATTATTTTACAAATTAATTTCATGTTATATACACGTAATGCCTTTAAATGTCAATAAACGATATTTTTTAAAGTAAAATATAAAAAAATCTTAAATTTGATAGTCCCTATTTTTAGCCCAAATAATCTTATTATTATTATATTAAATAAATGTTGAGTAATTTTTTTTAAGAAATGCCCCTTACGGTGTATATTGCTATAATTACAATCTTGTCAATGTTGACCAATGAGCAATTTGGTTCTTAAACTAACTAGGGTTTCAACTTAATATAAGGTATACTCATTAGTGTTTCTGAAATTGATTTGAGATTAACTCTCTTTTTTCTATTATTGGTTTTGTTCTTTCGAATGAAAGTTTCGTATAAAGCTTCCACATAACATCGGTTAATATGACGAGCCTTCATGAGGAAGTTTTCCTGCAGTTGCTTGACATTTTTGAATCTTTTTTAGATAATTATTTTAAAACTTGTGCATGGATTAAGTCAAACCTGGATTCATATGCTCTTTTATTTCAGATGCAACTTTTTTGGTAGAGGTAAGTTATATTTCTTGATTAGCTTGAGGTGGATTATCCAAATGCAATTCTACACTTTTTTTATCAAGTGATCGGAATATATTTTCCAGATAGTTTCCAAATCTATTTTTAGTCGCTTGGTTGCTTTCTATAGAAATTAATCGGTATTGTAGTCATCTGTTAGCTCTCTTAGGTAGTTTTTAATTGACTTAGTTTTAATTTGTTCCATAACATCTGTGGCGTTATTAAGAATATTTTTAACTTGCGGAGATCTAGATTGTTGGCACGTTCTTCTTAGTTTCCTCATTTCATTGATAAGGTCTCTACATTCTTTAGGCTAGTTGTTTCTAGTCATCCTTCTATTGATAACCGAAGTACTTTGCCACGCAGCTTGTTGAATATTATCATTAAACAGTTGCACTTCGTTATCTTTCTCAGTTCGTTAGTTTATTGATAAGCGCAGGGTTCTAATAATATTTTTGCAAATTGTTAATACAATAGCACAATGTTCAGAGTTCATATCCCATCCTTCTACTATTTACAGAAAATTAGTAGAAATATTTTTAGTTATAAAGTAATCTATGGGATCTGGATTCTTGTTGATGTCAGCTAGCCAATAAGTATGTTTCCTGTTAGATACAGATTAGCATTTTAATTCTCTAATAGCTCCTCTTTACCTTTCTCTAATTATTTTAGCAGTACCGTTTCTAGCAGTGTTTCCAGAATGTATAATGTCCATTAAATCTAGTGATTGATTAATAAAGTGTGTTTCAGAAATGAAGCACACATCCAATTTCTTAATATCTAGGATTGCCTGCAATTGTTATTGATGTGGCATAAGTTCATTAGCATTCCATTCCGTTATTCGTAAACTGGTCATATTTTTGTTTGCGTTGGGTTCTGTATTGTCGAGGCCATCTAATACAATTGGCGACGACAAAGGAGGTTTTTTTATTTTTTCCTGTTGATTAGCTGATTAAGTCGGATTTATTTATGGTTGAGATAGGGAGGTATCCATTTTTCTCTTCTTATTGATTTCGTCCTTCTTTCTAATGGGGTCTGTCTCTCCAGCTAGCTCTTCTTCGTCAATTTCATATTCTATTTTTTCTTCCTGAGTTGGAAAAGAAGATACTTTTTTTCTCCAGTATATACTTTACTTGCAAAATATTAAGCTGATGCAGTAGTTGATAAATTTGAATAATCATAGCTGTTTTTTCCATTTAACTTTCCTCCATTCTTCATACAGGGTTTGTTCATTTTGCGAACGTTGATAATTTTCTTGAAACAACTCATTGTTTTTTAGTATTATTTTCGCCTGATTGGGTTAGTTACTACCTTATAAGGGGTTTGTTTGCATTGTGTTTTGCTTATTGCTTTTATCAGCTGACTTAGACAATTTTTATTGTATTACTGTACAGTTTATTGCAACCCATTGTTTTTCGTTTCGGAATACTCAATTATGAGAACTTGACTTATTTTTTAAGCTCCATTCGATAGCAATACAATCTTAATCATCGATAGTTAAATAAAAATAAATAATAATTTTAAAATCAAAATTATTAATTACTTAGAGTAAGAACATTTAATTTTTAAATCGCCAACAGAATGTACTCGTATTATTAAAATAATATAATGAGGATTAAATTCAGTTAATCAAACATTATTTGAAAAGTATTTTTTCTTGTATTGACCTTTCTCTCTTCTTTAAAATAAGCTTATAAATTTTCTTAGCGTAACCATTTATTCTTCATTTAAATAAATAATTTTAGTGAAAAAACATTTTGGAATTATTTGAAATGAACTTATTTTCTGTTTAAATAAATCAGTATTTTACTGGAAATAAATGAAAAAAAATTGGAATTTCTTGAGTTAAAAAGATGATCTCTTTCGTTATATACAAAGTTATTATTTACTTGAACCAAAGCAATATTACTTACTCCAAGAAAATATTTTTTTTATGTTTGTATATAGGTAAACCAAAGTGCCTGGAAATTTAGGGAGTCAGTTATATAACGAAATATAACCAAAATTGTTTATTATAATATTTTTAATACTTATGTTTTGATTTTAACGCTTGAAGAAAAAATAGTATATGTCACTGTCGGTAGAAGGCTCATTATATGTTTCGACCAGTTGGCAGTGGTGGCGCAATATATTGGGCTCAACAAATAAGTTTTCTAGTACTAGTAATATAATATACTATTATTCTATTACTTGATTATTAACTAACATTAGATTATATTTTAATATACTGTTATCAGCCAACTACTAAATAGTTGTATTTTAAAGCGATCACCATGTTTTTGCTTCCAACATGGAACTTATTGCGCCGAATAAACTATTTAGAGAGTGGTATCGATATCTGAGAAAGCATTATAAATTGTGTTCAGTTATTGAGGTTAGGTGTAATATAATCAAAGGAGATAAGCGAGCCAGAGACGTCTCGCACCCCTCGACGAAGAGGACGTTAAATACTGGGCGCGATGAGAAGGGAAATGAGAGTTCCAGGGTGTGAGTAATGAGGCAACTCTCTATCTAGAGTGCTGCGAATCGGGATCAATGACAAGTGCAAGCGAAGAGCGGTTAATAGGTGTTTGTGATAACTGGGATGCGATAAAGGCACTGGTAAATATACTGGAAACGGAAAATGTATGATCAATGAGGATGCCGGCACATACCAGGAAATTATGTGCCCGAAATTTTCATCTTACGTTTTATGTTTATTCGTGATGTTTTTTGATAGGTATCTTTTTTCCAGAAGTCGCACATTTTTCTTTCGTCAATGTCGAATATTATTTTTATGAAAATGTTTTAACGACCAAACGAAAACACATCTGATGTCTTGGACTGGAGGAAATATTGAGACTTTTTTAATCAGACTTGCAAAAAAAATAAAACAATAATTATGATTGAAAAGTAGAACATTTCCACATATGGCGACAAGAAGTAAATATATGTCAGAAAGGCTCTTCAAATTTTACAACGGCGGATGCGACAATATTTAATATCAAAATTTTTTAAATTAATTTTTGTGGGACTAGTTGGCTTAAATAGATATTATAATATTTTATTTATTATGTTTGATTGTATATTTGTTTTAATTAGTTATTTAGTTAGTTAATGAATGAAACAATTCATTATCATCAAAAATGAAGAGCCATATTATGAGAAAATTAAAAATTCAACGATCAGAAACTATACTAAATCAAACAAATAAGACATTTTTTTTAAAATATAAACATTAAGAAAAATAAAATTCAGAAATGGATCAATCCTAAAATAAAAATTGTAAATAAATGAAAAAAATATGATCATAAATATAAAAAATAAATCTAAATCTTATGTCCTAATTGTAGTCAAGATAGGATTCCAAAACATTTTGGTTATAACCGATATTTACGAGGTCTGATATTTATGTGGTCTGATATTTTGTATATTTTTCTTTTATTTAGCATGTATTTTTTTGTAAGAAGGGCAGTATATGACAATATATAATTTTTGTGAACTTAGGTTGGTAGGACACTTCCCACCAAGACCATTGTTGTATTAACTATATCTGGTTTTTAAGACAAATATTAATAGTAATTAAATAATTTTAACCGAACTAACTGTTTAATTCAGAATATCCCACAAAAAGTTAAACATAATGTTTTTAATTGAGAAAGAAAGATTTTAAATGTATTTCATTATAACACAACTGAGCTAAATAAATGTTTTATTCCTTATTGGTTGTGATTGCGATTAATCTCATGTCTACATTGTCCATCCAAACCACGTGATGATTGTTTAGATGACTGACACTCAAATCAGATTGAGAAGAATATTTTAGCTTAAATCACTCAAAACATTATTGAATATTCTTTCTCTTAGGTAATAAAGTCCATTTTGTATTTTGACTTTCTTTTAGGATATCTATAAATTAGTTGTTCACAAATGTCCAGTTAGACTAAATTCGATGTGGAGTTTTTATCAAAAAATAATTGTACTCTTTTAATAAATTATACAATAACTTTTTACAAAACAGGAGGTAGAACTTGGAAAATAAAACTTATCTACTGACAACTACTTTTTAGGGTTAGTTTTTACAATTACAATTATGTTTGAAAAACACAAACCCATGGCTCTATCTAAATTCTGATCCTTTTCCTAGGTAGTCAAGAAATGGACATTTTTGACACGATACTCATATTTATATCTTTACGGATCCACAGTCATCAAAGTCATGGTTGAAACCGGATGTGAAGTCGAGTGGACCATTTCTAGATAAATATGAAGTCTATGGTAGTAACCGCAAATTCCATCAAGTGAGGCTTACTTGTGGTGGTGATGTACTGCTTGCTGTAAATATTAGTATTAAAACCGAATTGGTTGATACGCCATTTTTGCTGAAAATTTTTGTAAAAAAGACATATCGATATGTACATGTTTTATTTCGTTCCGATCTTTTTAACTAGCAGTTATTTATATTCCTCCATCTATTCAACTTGATCAGTTTGACAACTTCCTGGAAGTTCTTGAGGGCTTGGATAATTTGAACTCAGCAAGTGTTATGATAATTGGTGATTTCAATTGCCCGAGTTATGTACAAAACAATCTAAATGATCGAAAATCTTATTCCATAAATAACTTATTACTTGGCAAATCTTACTCTGGATATAAAGTCGCCACGCCTTTCGATGCGAGGGAGCAAATGGGATCAGGCCAATCCAATAAATAAGTATACTTACTGCATTGGTCAATTCTATTGCATCTGACTAACTGTATAATTTACCCAAGCGAATATTACCCTCTTTCTTTGTGCTAGATTTGATAAACAGTACTAGCTTTTTATAACATGAACCAATACAACAATATTTTAAACAATTACAACAAGTCGTAAGATTTAATAGTATCAAATCTAGATCGCGATTTTCCGCCACTGGATAGGTGGGATAGTATATAACTGTACATGAAGTTATATACTATCCCACCTTATCAATTAAACAAAAGAATATTATTGGAAGTATATATGTCAAAACCTATAACTATAAAATTTATATGATAAGTTTTACGAAATACTTGAAAGCAGCCTCCCACTTTATAAGAATTTTAAGCATTTATCCAAGTTAATATTCAAGCGAAATCATAATTACTTAACAAAGAAAAGGCAAAATTCCATGAGAAGTTAAAAAAAACCAAAAATAATTATTATTATATACAATTTAGTAGTTTGAGACTAATAGTTATACAAAAAATACACACACATACACTATTTACAAAATGAACATGTGCAACTAAGAGAACAACCAACATCTTTATGGAAATTTGTGAATAACAAAAACAAGTCTTTCAGAATTCCTGGGAAAATGGTTTATGACGGTGAAACCTTTAATAGTCCTCAGTCAATAGTAAATGCTTCAGAACATTTTTTAAACGAGTTCATTTTCTATCTGAGATACATGTAGGAAATTTAAATTTCAATCTTGATTACAATACTTTCTTAGATATCAGTGTTGAATATATTCGTGACAACATAATTTAGCGGTTAGAATAAAGTTGAAAAATAAATTGAGTTTGTAACCTGACAGTTTTAATTTGATTTTAAAAACCTCAGTTTTCCAAGAAATTTGGAAAACAGCCGAAGTTTATCCCATATACAAGTTGAAAAATCGTACTGATATATTCAATTATAGGCCAATATCTATTTAAAATATCTTTGCCAAAATCTGTTTTGTATACTCGCGTCTATCTTTCTGCTAAGAACCTAATATCTACTCATCAACATGGTTTTATTAATGGGAAGTCCACTATTAGTAATTTAACTGTGTTCAGTCAGTATCTATGTGAAAATATAGACTATAGAGGGCAGGTTGACATAGTATATACGGACGAAGGTTTTCGACAAGATTAACCATTCGTTGCTTCTACAAAAACTTAAAAATTTAGATGTGAACGTCACACATTACAAACTACTACAATCCTGTTTAACACAACGTACGCATTTTGTCTGTTATAATTGTTTTTGTTCGGATATTTATCTTGCTACAAGTGGCGTTCCCCAAGGATCTATCTTGGAACCTCTGATATTTTCAATCTTTATAAATGATATATGCAACTTACTTGAATGTAACAGAGTAATGTTTGCAGACGATTAGAAATTGTATATGTCATTTCTTGTTTAGAAGACTGTATTAAGTTACAGGGGTAAATCAATTTGTTACAAGAATGGTGTCTGAATAATCATATTTATTTAAATATTTCGAAATGTAAAATCTTGTCATGCTGTCGTAAAAACAAGCCAATAATATATTCCTACGTCATAGATAATATAGTTCTAGAAAGAAATAATACTATTAAAGATTTAGGAATTCACTTTGATTCTCGTTACTTAAAGGAGTACATTAATACGAGTATAACTGTGAATGCTGTATATCGTACCTATGGATTTATTATTCATAATTGTGGAAATTTTCATGACCTATATGCACTAACGTCACTGTAAAATAGCTTGATAAAACGCAAATTAGAATGTAGATCCATATATACGTTGATTAATCAATTCAGCCGCTATAGAGAGAGGCCAAAATAAATTTTAAAAATGTTTATGCTTCAAACTGACTGGAGCCTATCCTCCGATAGGTTTGATTTTATATATTTAGAAAAACTAAAAAATCAGGCTGCTATCTTGTTCTTGCACAAATTATTAAACAATAAAGTCGACTGTCCTAACTGGCTTTCTCAAATTAATATATTGATTCTTAGATTTGCATCCAGACACAGTGACATTTTTTTATGCAAATGAGCGCAAACGAACGTATTGTACAGATCACCTTTAAATCTAATGTGCAGTAATGCTAACAAACTAGCAGATATTTGTGATCTGTTTACATGTACGTTTTATGACCTCAAAAATAAGTCATTAGCGCATATTTAAAATGTTTGCAATTATATTATTTTGTATTTTATATAATTGTTCATATACGTTATAAGTTTTTTGTTTTTTTTTTGTTTTAATGTGCTGTTCTAATAATAATTGATTATAAAATTGCTTTGTAAATGGGATACTCTTATACAATAACTGTTATTATTATTATTGTTATAATGATACGGAACTACTTTGATGAACTGATTTTGTAAAAGGGTATTATTATTGTATTTTGTTATTTAGAGTTTTTATTTTTCTTTGTTATACGTAAACAATATAATTTCAAATTGTTTTTAACCGAATATCTAGAATGCAGTAATAAATCTGAATATATCAGAATGCACCGAATAAAAAGACGAATTAAAATACTTGTGAAAAGACTCACAAGCATTTGTTATGTATTCTGTATCTTATACCATATACATATAATTACTGGACGGAGTGTAATGTCAGTCTTACATATATGGTGTAAGATAGAAATGGAAACAGAAGGGGAAATAAAGCATATAGAGATTGTTTTTTTTTATGACAAAAGAAAATATAAAATCTCCAATACTTTATAAAACCATCTTATCCACAATATTATCACTACTAATAATTATTTTCCTTTTTATTGGCCTTTATCTCTCTCTCTCTCTCTCTCTCTCTTTAGACTAGAAATGGTATAAGATATTTAGAATCTTTGGAAGCGGAAGTGTATGTATTGCTGTATTGCTCATATAAAAAAGGTATATGATGTTAATCTCTTGTCAATCAATCGGCTTTATTGAAATTAAATGCTGACAAAAACAATATGCAACTTCAACGTCAAAAAAATACCCAGATTTTGTATTTTATGGAATCTCGAGTGAGTTCAATGAAATTGACATTCTGTAATTAAGATATCAGGCCAAATCTGTCTAATACCAGAGTGTATGGCATTCTAAAAATCGCAAATAACTCTACATATTTTTCATTCTACATTTAAATTATTACAGCAATAATTCTCTAATATTTTCAATGCATTTTTATAAAACAAAAATGCTGGTGGTTTGTATAGTCCACTAACAACAGCATGTGAAACATTTTACAAAAAATTTTGAACAATAATCAAATGTGCCGTTACATTAAATACAATCCCGAGAACAAAGTATTCTAAATTATAATCACATGAAAATAAAAGTTTCCTGCACCGCTTAATCCAACGTTGGTGTCCAATACACCTATACCTTTCGAATCGGGAAAAGATAAGTTGCGAGTAGAAATGACCGTGGCGTCCATGAGGCCTCCATCCACCCTTTTTTAAGGTACATTTTTAAATACCATGCATACTATTTAAAAAGCAATCAGTAGTTCCTTCCCATCCTAAAATACTAAAACTCAGTAAGGGCTCGACTAGGTCTTATAATTTAATTTTGATAAATTTCTCCTTTTAACATAAGAAAAAATGGTATTTTATTTTATTGTGACTTAAATGAAAACTATTGTATTCCAGCTAGGTTTTTCTTGAGTTTTAATTGAAATCCTAAATACCAAAAACTTCACTGACATCTAGAAAGATCGCTGTACCGTAACTTTTATCTTCAAAAGATTTATTTATATCAACTTCTGAAAACAAATTGATGGTCGACTATTTTTTTGGTACAATTATGTTCTATAGTATTATTATTATTATTATTTTTTTCATAATTTTCACTATCACTGACAGAAAAATCTTTGGGTAGGTGTTTCCTGGTTTGTTCAAAATAATAATTTATGCAATTTTCCATTGAGAAGGTAAATGTTTTAATCTAAATACTGCATTGAACAATATGGTTAACATATCATTACTACGCTAAGTAGGTTTCTCATTACCCCACCGGTGATGAGATCATACATATCCATGTGCTTTTTTCTTAGTTATTTTTTTTATTTTTTGTACTTCACCTGACGTTGTGGTCTGGATGGTTTCCTTTAGTTCCGTTCTTTTCTCAAAATAATTCCTTATCCTATCTTCTTCATCTATTTCACCTGAAAGTACTGGCGTAAAGACTTCTAAATACTTGCTAAAGACTACTGATTTTTCTATTTCCCATTAGATTTTCTTAAAGATGTAGTTTTTTGTTAAACTTTTATCCATTTTTTGGTGGCTTTCTAAAGCACCTATTCGCTGATGGTGTTAAATTTTGGAAAAATTAATGGAAGCTATTGTTTTTGAATTCTTTAGGCAGCATCTTAAGTTGTCATTTGGCTTGATTGAATCTTCTTTTGTCATCTGGATGTTTACTTATTAGCTTGATTTATCGCGTATTTCTCTTTTATATGATTTTTTTACTTAAAATTAATTGGGTAGTTGATTTTACCTTTAGGTACTTTCTTTTGGTAGTGGCGTAGCTTTTTAAGTGGCTTCTTGGATATTTGACGTAAGGGTTTGGATTTTATACTCAAATTAAAGTGATTAGTTTTACTATGGCTTCCCTTTGAAGATATTGTGATACTTCTTCAGCAACTAAATTAATTTCAAAAGTTTTTCGGGAACATGTTATCATTTTAGCAATTACTTTTTAAATAATTAATTTTATCTCAGTTACGAACCTACTGATTTTCTCTAATTTTCCACCCTATCTTACTGACGAGATCATATAACTGCCATTTACATTTTTTGTTCGCTTTCCAGTAAGGGGATAAAATAAGATTTCCTTTAAAAGTTTATATTTTATACTTTTTTATTCACAAAAAAACGTGTTTGGTGATCTCTGATAACAAGTGAAATTTTTAGCAGAACTTAGATGATGGATATTTTAAACTTTTTTGTTATAGCCACAATATCAAGACTCACAGCAAAATCCTACTTTAAGACAATTTACTAAAACTTGGTATTTCTTAAATTTTTTGGAAAGTAGGTACATTTCATTTTAAGTTAATACAAAGTCGATATATTTTATTATTAATCCATCACTACAGCTTCATAATTTAGATAATTCGGGAAAAAGTATTAAAACGTATAGTCAATCTTGAATTTTCTCTGCTTCCGGTTATTCTTGAAATGAAGAAGTAATAGAAATTAAACCACCGTAAATATATGATATACGAATTTATTGGAATTCCAGTCGCTTTAGTTAGGTCTTGTTAACTAATTATTTTTACGCTAGCCCTTCAGATTACGTAAACATTTTGAATACTATATATAAAACATTTATAATAAATATTTGCATTTATTGGTTCTACCTTTACTTTAACATTTATTTGCTTTCATGTTTATACAGGGTGGGACAGACCAATTTGCTTATTTGAATTTGGCGCCCTGGAGCGACGGTTGCTTGGAGGAGAGTGGGGGTAGGCACAGTCGAAAGAGTTCAGTTACCATCATAACGATCGTTCAATTATCCCCACGCAACGTGCATTCCGTGTCCATTTTAATATTGCGCCCCGTGGCCGTGTTCCTGGTCTGCAGTCGATTGTTTCATGGGTAAAAGCTTCAGGAAAACTGGTGATATGAAAAAGAAGAAACTCGGACTTCTATGAACAGTAAGGACACCGTAAAACATCGACTTGGTAAGGCAGTCTGTTTTGCGATCTCCAAGGCGTTCTACTCGAAAACATGCCGCTGCTGTTGGGTTTTCGGCTCATTCTGTGAGGTGGATCCTCTCTGAACAATTGAAATCTCATTCGTACAAATTATCTTTAGTGCAGGAACTTAATCCACGTAAACAGGCAGAACATGCGCTATTGGAATCCTCATAACTCCAGACAACTTCATCAGCGTCCCCTACATTCAGAACGTGTGACTGGTGTGTATGTCCACATAATTGAGGAGTTCTTCCTGTCAACACTCAACAAGATGGATGCCGGAGATGTGTGGTTCCAGCAGGAGGTGCCACAGGATACACATCTCGTGTGTCAATTTGCGGCAACACTTCCCAAGGCGCCTCATCTCCTTGAGAGGCGATCTGCATTGACCAGCACGGTTACCTCATTTAAATCCCTGTGATTCAATGGGCTACCGAAAATCAGTTGTTTACAACGATCGTCCTAGGACCTTTGATCACTTTAAGAACAACATTCGTCAAGCCATAGCCCTTCGATATGCTGGAAAGAGTTGAACGAAGCTTCAGAAGTATATTAAATTAAGAAGTATTGGCAATAACGGACGACAACTGCTTGATATTGTATCTAAAAGTGCGTGAACATAAACTTTACATGTTGTAATTGATATTGCCAAATAATTAAATGTACATCTGCATTACTTTTTGTTTTAATGAATTCAAAATAAGCAAGTTGCTCTTCCTCACCCTGTATTTGTGCTAAAATAAAATTACCAGAATTTCTTGAAAATCAATATTATTTGTTTAAGGGTATTCTAAATTATTTTATTATTTATTTCTTGAAAATAAAGGAATTTATAAATCCATAGTGAATAAATCCTCCTCAAAAGATGGTGTCGACATATAGCATACACCCCGCGATATAAAAGGAAAAAGAATTAGCATAATCACAATAATTTTCAGCAGCTGACATTATATTTCTTTCTTTTTCTGTCTTTCAGATGGTCCGAATCGAGAACAGTCGAGAAAACTTTGAAGTGTTTTCAATGTTTAAGTAAAGTTATAGCTATGGAATGCTTTGCATATTGAGAGAAAAAGGGAATAAAGGGAATATAGAGAGCTAGAGGATGAATGGGGTGGGTGCCACAGCACGAAAACTATCAAATATTGAAATAAAATTCATCTCCTAACATCAGAACCAGCTGCCACTTGTTTTAAGAGTTTGTAAAATCGGCGACATATTAAAATTCTTCACAGAAAATATCGACGATGGGGATACATTTTGAGAGTACGGAAAAATTGATAAGGTTAAATCGCGAAAGTGAAATTGGTTCGTATTTGTTAGCTATTATACTCTTAATATATATAAAACTTTTATATATACTATATTCATTTAAATGTAAACAAATAACCTCGAATATAGATTGTTTTAAATATTTTATATTAGGCGTTGAAATGCGAGATAACCTGCATATTTAATTGGTTAAAATTACTTAGAAATTTATTTATTAACAATGTTTTAATCAATTAATTTTTTTCAGACGAAGTAAGTATTCCGATCTATAATATTATGAGTTCAAATGGCAATTTGGATTTAAAAAATGTATTCATAAATGAAAAACACCATTATTTTTTAACAAAATATAAATACTTCTTCCTTGATATAAATATCGGGTGCTTGATAAAATGTTTTATTACTTACTAACTAAATTGCTTGTGAGTGTAGTAAGATTTTCTTGCAGAGTTCTGTTGGTTGAAATTATTTACTTTTTCTTACAAAGTTTATTTATAACATTTCAATATAATATAATAACAACAACCCTATCGTTAAAAAATATATTCTATTTCTGAAAGAAATATTTAGATGAATTGTTGGAATATGTACCATTAAATATTAGACAAAGCATATAGTTTCAACACTATGGAGCATCTATTCATTTCAAAAGAGACGTTTTAGAGACAAATCGATTGTTCAGTGTGGACAAATTACAGTACAAATCATAATTATCTAAGTACTTGCAGGCTTTTATTTTGAAGCAATTCTCTCCACCACCGTTCACGTTAACACCATAAAAGGTTATTACTTTTTTAACTAAAAATAAACAGACTTTAAAAAAAATTAAAACAAAATTTTTTTCCTAGTGGTGTAAAAATTAGCGAGGGCAAAAGTTGCGCTTAACCCTGATAGCACGTCACTGGTTAAATTTTTCAAAAGTTTGTTTATGTCAAAATTTGACTTTCTTAAAGTATATTAATCACCAAATTTGGAAAAAGATATTTAAAGGCGTTCTTGATTTATCGCATAGTTTTAATTTTGTTTTCAAACTTTTAACAGCAACTATGCCGTTTAAGGGTACATCTGTCTATATTAAAATTCATTAATTAACAAGAGGTATTGCCAAAAAAAATGTCCCTATTATCAAAAAAAAAATAATAATAAATGTCCTCAAAATAATATCTTGTATAACTAGATTTTTAAAATGTGTTCGCATACCTGAAAAGGGAATAAAAAGTTATGTACTTTTGTTAATGCGAAATTAACTTGCATTACAGTTTTGTGTTTTCTCTATAAATAAATATATTTTTTCAATCGCTTCGCCATTAATAACACCCACATACTGCTTTCATAGATATGACGAGATTATTTCACATAAAACCTGTAAAGGCACACAAATATGGTGTCGGGTATAGAATTCCAAATTTTAATACGACACTTGATAAGGGGCGAGCACGTCAACGCTCGTCAACTGTCAAGGGCTGCGACAAACATGGCCGACGCACCCTGCTTATTTGTGGATTGACATATTTTCCTATCATCTGTTTATCTCTACATTCTCAGGGTATCGTTTTCTGCCTTACAGCCATTTTCAGAGTGACAACACTTTAAAAACTTTTTTGGTTTTTGAAAATATATATTTAATTAATAAAAATTGTTAGGTCTTACACCGAGGATTTTCGAACATAACTCCCATATACGAGTATGTAGGTCAATACTTCCTGTTTTGACTTCAAATTATTCTTTTATACATACAGTGTGCTTCTAAATGTATTAAAAAAAATATCAGTAAAAGATTTCTCGTTACAAATTATGATCGGTTTTTCGATTAAAAAAATCCCAGCTCAACCCATAAAGATTATATCACCCCTGAAAGTAAGGAAAATTGAATTTTTAATTTTTTTCTCAAATCCGTGTTAATGTAGAAACTTAAAACTCATAAAGAGGTAATTATGGAATACTGTTTGAAATCTATAAATTAAAATTTTTTATCTCTCGCTTTTCGCCTAGAACTAATAGTTTTCAAACATAAAAAATGAAAATACAATACAATTGTTTATAGTGTTTATTAAGTAAAGCATTATTATTAAAAATGTGAAAAAATAGAAATGTAAAGAACATAATATAACTAATAATAAGTTTTATAATATAATATTACTGAAAAATTTTCTTAGTAACTCTTTACCAATGTATGTAACACAAAAAGCTCAGAGTTAAAAAAGTCCATCCTTTCGAATTTTTTTTTGTAGGAAAGACCACTTAACTTTCAACGACAGTCTTCTCAGATATTCTTTCTCGTAAATATAGAGACATTTTAAATATGAATTCCTCTTATTTTTTCTCTATTCAAAAATAAACTTTTATTAAGAGATATATTCAGTTTTTTTGGAAATCTTCAAGTTGACAACATTTTGTACAAATCACATCCTATCTATAAGTTGACACTTTTTCCTCTGACCAAACAATAAAAATCCGTGGTGTATTAGTTGTAAGTAATTATATGAATTTGCTTTTTCAAGAGGATAACGACGTGGTCTGTACTATTGACTCCAAGTGTACTATCAATTCTCAAAAACTAATTTTTCACAAAACCCGTATTATACCTTTTAAGAGGCAACGATACCGCATGAAATCGTAAATTCCAAATATTTCGAAAACGGATTGACATAATGAGATGATTCAAAAACTGAGAGATGCAGATTTTTACACCAAAGGGGGCGACGCATTTCTTTTTTTAAAAATATAAAAACCAGAGAAAATGATAAAAAAACTACCAAAACAAAAAAAGGAATAAGTCCCCCCATGCAAATTTTTTAAATTTAAAGTTTTAATCCACCTTTTTTAATTTCAACCGCTTAGGAATAAAACGAAATTTCAAATACTGGAAAAAATTTGTCAGTAGGTTACGCCTATACAGGAATTTAAAAATTTACTTTGATTTTATCGGAAGTATATAAATAAGAGGTTAATTTTTTCCCAGTAAAAACAATTTTCATGAAAAATTAAGCAATTTTCAGACGAAATCACTCGTCCTAGTGCTCGTGATTTTGTCACAAAAATTAATTCATGTATTATGATGAAAGCATGTTTTCATTGTTAATTAAAATTTGACTAGAAAAAGCCGGCAAATATTTGTTGTATCGTTTAAATTTTTTATTATCATTAACGTTGTGATTATTGATCCATTCTTGGAAACTTTTTCTTTTAATCATTTTCAGTGTACCACTTCTCTATAAATTTAACCCACCGCAAACATACTTTATAATCCATCCATTCGTATGTGTGCCAAACAAATTAAATATATTTTTTACTACGTTTGCATATGTATATCAGAAATATTTTGTATTAAATTTGTATTGTAATTTATCTTATTTTTATTCTTTTTAACTTTTCATGTTAGCCAGGAAGGTTAAGAGTTAAAGAGTAGCTATAAGCTAATCTTCGCCTTCCTGGTGCAAGTGTTGTAAAAGCACACTTGTTAAATAAAGGCATATTATTATCATTATTATTATTAGAAAAAAGAAGGAATTAATACAAACGCATAATAGTTTTGAGACATATGTGACATGATGAAATTGACAGTTATTAGTTCATAATTTTTTTAATTATCATAGAAGACTTTAACTAGAATTAAAATATAAAACAGATTAACAGCCGGAGAGCTGATGCGCTTTTTACTTACGTCATTTCATAACTCAGATCTTATAATAAATATACTATCAATATCGCTCAAAATTGATCCGGAAGTCAGCCTGGCCTTCAGTACTGGATAGAGCGCTAAGACGGGTACAAAGTGTTACAAAAAAAGTAATTTAAAAACATAATTTCATAAGTGATCATTTTTGGTATGGTACTAAGGAATGATATATTGAAATCAACTGTAAAAATGGCATACACTTTGGTAGCTGGGTAAATGGCGGCAGACAATAATAAAGACATACGAAGATGTGTCAAACTTACATCATATCATAAGTGCTGAAACAAGCATAAATATTCAGATAAAGTCATCCAAAAGGGCAGGCACAAATCTCGACTCGAACATCCTGCCAGACAACGACAAAGAGCGGTAAATCCAGTAGATTGGAGACCGAGCAGTACACTTATTTTTGATTATCATAATTTTATCTCGTTATATTGTTGCACAACGGGCTGACCATATGTATGGTTTATTATTCATATATATTTATTGACAACATTGTAAATTAAAATACAGGGTAATTGATTAGTCCAATATCTTCTAAATCTTTGAAGGTATACAAGCAAAATTTTTAAAGATTGTAGTCCCTCTTAAGGGTCAGATTTTAAAATTAGTTGCAATTGTACAGTGTGTTCCATATCACCCTGCCAGGTAAAAGGTATATTTTTTAAAATGAAACGCGCCGTATTTTATTGCATTCTTTTTAAAGAGCCGATTTCACTGATCTAGGACACTTGGGGTCTAACATCAATGGTTACAGAGATATAGGGCGATAAAAATCGAGATTTTTCAATTTTAAGAATTTTTTTGTATCGAAAATATTAATTGTTGGTTAAAACGGCTTACACGTCCCTATCCCAACTTTTCATTTTCCATTATTAGAAATCATTTTGTATATATTTCCTCAACATAAAACACATCAGTTACATATTTCTAGGAGATTTAGTATATATATGATTGAGCTTGAGTATATCACAGTGCATTGATTAATAGTCGAAAAGATGATGGATAGGAAGGAAAGTATCAGTTCAGTGGTATGCTAGATGAGCAGATTTAACCAGCTTTGACTTTTTCTGTAAGCATTTTAAAGGATAAGGTCACAAAAATAGAATTAGGGGTGTTTTTTAAGCACCATTATTCAAATTCTTAAGGAAGGTAATTAAATCTTTTGAAAACCGATTACAAATCTCTTTGTAGATATTTGAATAATCATTTCAATGAGTTTTTTAAATGTTTTATTAGTCATTGTTTGAAATATTTTGTTTAGTGTTGTTGTATCGATTAAAATTATAAATATAAAAAGATAGATTATACTTATCTTGAATTTCCACAGAATTTCAAAGCTATTTTTCTTTTTCTAACAGGTTTCGCTAAATCGCATTTTCATGAATGACATAATATAAGTATATACTTTTGTAGTACAATACTTTATTTTTCAAATATTACGTAGTTGGGAAACCCTTTTTTGAGCTATCAACCTATATACAACAATCAAGGAATGGTCTAAAAAAAAAAGTATTACACAAAATTTTAGATTTTGTTCATAAAACACTTTATGTATTAGAAAAAATAAAAAATAATAAAAACATAACTTTGATGTGGCCTGGCCTATACAATTTTTACTAAACAATTTATAGTATTCATAGTATGTATATATATTTAATAAATCTCGAATAAATAAATGTAGACTTGTTTCACCATTTACAAGATATAAAATGAACAAAGTGTGCTTACCCTTTTAAACAAAAAAAATATAGTAAATGATAATTTATTTTAAGCCGTACAACTATGTGCACTTCTTTGTCCTTTTAAGTATATTTTATTGTACGTATATAAGACCGATTAAAGTTTACATATATCTACAGTATCAACTTTTTCATTACCTACCATCTATTGATTTTTGCTTTTTATAAATGTCCAATATCTCAATATACATTTTTTTTAAATTAGTAATCACTATAAATATCGTTTCTAGAACAATTTTATATCTTTACTAGAATTGTTTCGTTATCATTAATTAATATGACTTTTATATAAGCAGGTTTTTCAAAGTTTAAAATATAAAAATAAAACAAAATCAAGTGCAGTAAAAAAGAAACTAAGCCCCCAAGTGTAAAAAATTATATTTCTACAAATAAACAACATTAATGCTCATTTAAAAAACAATCTGAACAAAAATCTATAATAAAAAAATAAATAAAATTATCCATAATGTCCAAACAAATATTTAGGAAAAACATATTTCTACAGATATTTTCAATTTATGTACAAAACTCGATCTTTATAAAAGTCCTTCATTTTGAAGGGAATATTGACAAAAGAATACGCATAGACAAAGCTATGTTCTTTAAAACTATTGTTTTATTCATAAGTTTCCCATCGTGTCGATTCTACCCCTATAGAATTTTTCCCTTATTGACTGATCCAGTGGAACGTCAGAGCTATATTTATACGGCTTACAATAGGGGTATTTTGAAATTTAAACACGCTGATGAAACGAAATATTGGATATCATTTCCGTTATTCATATAAAGTTTCCTTCTTGAGATGTACCGCCAAACAAATATCTCTGTATTCCGGTTTGGGATACAAAATGGAATGTTCTATATATAGACCAATGGATGAATTTCTACCTTGTTTTTTCTCCTTTGATGTGAGTGAGTAAGTAAGTTTATTTGATATTAAATCTCTATCGACATAAATTGTCAAAATGAGAAAATGTAATAAGTTATATATAAATATGATTTTAAATAATATTAAAAATATGAAAGAAAAATTATACTTATCTAAAATTTCTACATATTTCCAAAGCTTTTTAAAAATTCTGATATGACATATTTCACCAACTGACATCTTCAAATATGACACGATAAATTGACAGATTTTTCACATACATGCCTGAACCAATCGGCATCAGACAAGACATAAGAAATAACAGTGTGGTTTTATATTACAAATTTCCTAACCAGTAATATTCTACATTTTCTAAAAAATTGGTTAATATTACTTATAAATATTAGTAATAGAGGTAATCTATAATAATTGAACTTTCCACATTTAATTGTTCATCCAGTACTATATATTCAGGATGTCATAGAAGTTTCTTGATTTCAAATTCTTCCAAAAACTCAAGTTCTTGCTTCTTGTTAATTATATGAAGGACTTCCACTGTTGTTTCAATTATTTTATATAATATAACGTTTTTTTACACAACTCAGTGGAAAAAGAGATAGATTAAGTGAACAAAAATGGAATACCAAATGCTCTCATATGACTACAAACCTGATTCTCAGATAAGATCACTCAATTTAACAGCATTTTTTCATAATCACTTGGTACACTTGGATAATTCAGTCATTTAATTTATTTTCTAATTTCATTAGTGTCTGATGTGCAAATATTTCAACTAAGTACATATATTCTACATTTTGTTAGAATTGTATGTTATATATAACACACATTCGACACTCATAAAATAAGAAAATTAATAAAAAAAGTTGTTTATCTGAATATCCCACATACACGTCTATGACTAAATATGTTAAAATAAGTCACCTCGCCGAAAAATACGGGCTTTATGTTGTTATTAAATATATTTTCTATAAGTAATTACGGTTTTAATACATTATTATTATTAATCACTGTAGTATACATCAATTGATACAAATACAGAAATTTTTATTAAAAAGTATTTTTTTATTATTAAATGAGTTATTTATTTACTATCAATACCTATATAAATTTATATAAAACAAATATATATCTTTTGAATGGGAATTTAATAATCTCCTAAAATAACAAATGATAATTATTAACAAACGGTTCTTTAAATATATTTACTAGGATTGATTTATTATAAACAAAGGTTTGTTTTACAATAATTAGCTTACATTTATTTATTTATTTTAATTTACCATTTATTTATAATAATATATATTTTTTAATCCCAATTTCAAATAAATAATTTGTTTAAATTAAACAAGCCTTATTAATAATAATCAAATATTTCTCTCAGTGTATAACTAAGTTATTCTAATTTACTTATTTGCTTCATTTAATTTAGTAGTTTTACCTTTTAAGAAAACGTATCCGCTTAAAAAGTATTATATTTAAATGTATATATCATTTATATAAACATAAGAACCCGTTTACTGTTTTCCAAACATACATTCGACAAACATTTTAAATGAAATCACCGAAATTTTTTGCTGGCTGGTATTTCTTAAGCGGATTAAAAAGCGTATAGGCCGTCAGTTGGGAATTACGAATTGGGATGATTTTTTTCGGGGGTTGTTTGAACTGATGCCGTCGCTACATTGCACCCTTTCGTTGGGGAGAACTTCCGCTGCTTGATTTCCATTCAACGGCCATCCATCTTGTTTGAGATGGTTTAAACTGACAGACAGCAAGATCCGAGAGTGGTTCTATTCCGATGACATGGCACATATCTATTCCGCTAGTTATAAAGAAAAACGTAAAATTTGGAGGCACTTTCAGTGTTTAACTTTTATTTTTTTTTAAATATGACAGATATTTTTAAATGACAATAAGTTTAGTAATTAACTGAACGGCGTATTTTAATTTCAAAGCAGGAAATATCAGAGCATAATTAAATATTGAAGAATTTCTTAAAAAGAAATTAATATATTTAATGTCCTTTTTAAGTTTGGAAACAATAGGGTGTATACAAAATATTAAATATGTTATTATGGGGTGTTGGGCGCCCACCTATCGATTATATATTCAACAGGAAAATGTTTATAATTGTAATAAATATATTAGTGAAATATAGTGAAATATCCCCAGGATTATTTTATGGTAGTAGTGGATTATGCTAGACGCGAAAAGTTTTAGTTAAAATATCATGTGTAAACAATTTTTAATAAGTGGAAGAAGAATATAAAGCACAAAATACACAACTTTATAAGATGAGTAAATTATAATCAAAATAATTATTGGATAAGTAAATCAAAAAATGAAATTAAAATTTAACCCACATTATTTATGTATAAGATGAATAATTTCAAGTAATTAGGATAGTCATTGATTCTATCAATGATCAAGTTATTATAGTGTTTTCAATTGGTAAGAATTTCTATTCCTTTTTTATTTATTTTATATCAAATTATCATTAATGGTAGAATCAACGTACAATCTTATTAAATGTTAATGCAACAGCAAAAAGAGTTGTCATTTAAATTGTTTCTTTTCTTAAATACATATATTTAATAATTAATATGTTGACATATAACATTCTTGATAAAATAAAATATTTACAAATATATGCTAAAATAAAAATTGTACGAAATCATAAATATTACTTAAATGTTAAAAAACTTTATATAATTAATTACATAATTTATTATGAATGTTCGGCTTCTTTATTCTTCCCATGTTTTTCTTACTCTAAATTGATTCGTTGATCTTAGGTGCCATCCATGATATTGTTGAAGGAAAACGATAAAAATCCAAAATCTGCCAGGAATTTAAGAAAAAGGTAATTATACTCCCGAAATTTCTTATAGTCTAATAAATGTATTTCAAAGGTATCTTGATCTCTAATATTGGTCAAAATCGTGTATAGAGTGCTAATTAAAAGTTTTTGAATGTCCATCATAATACATAATTTTGCAATTTTCACAAGATACATTAAAAATGATGCCTTTTCTCCTATTTTTACTGCTGTATGATTTCTTTAAGTTAGTAAATTCTGTGATTACTTTTCATACATGTGACTATCTAATATGATAATATTTTTCTCAATATCTAATAGTATTTCATTAAATTCTCATTTTCTTTTGTTTGAAAACATCTTACAACAAATACTTTTTCATTTAAAATACATATTTTCCTTTAAACAATTTTACAACTTAATAACTTAATAACTTAATAATATCCTTAATTTACATAACATAATACTACTAGTCAAAGTATTCTATATATATTATTTTAAAAAAATGATGATGTGATAATTGTCAATTCCATCATGTCATATATAGTTGTATGTCTCAAAATTATCATGGTAGTGTATTAATTCCTTTTTTTTATTCTATTTTAAAATATTTATTATTAGTATTGTACACTTCACTGATTTTGTTGATGGAATTCAGTAAGTCTGTAAATATGGGAATTTTATGGTAGTTGTATGAGTAAGTATACCAACACAAAATATAAAAGTGAATAAAAATGCACAAGAAGAAGAACCGTTGATACCGTCTGCATAATTGGCTAGAAAATAGACTAGTTGCTGTCATTCTGCTGCTTTTAAAATATCATAATATACAGGTTTGGAAAGTATCTAAAAGGACATGGGAGAAATTTTAAGGAGCAGGCAGCGATGTGTCCCTTCTTAACCAAACTTGAGGTACGACCACGGCTACCGTTACGTTACTATCGAATTGACTGGAACGATGTTCCCACCTCGAGATATCCCTACTTCAAGATATTAATGATACGTTCTCTCTCTTGCTTAACGCGTTCGTGTATGCCCACAAATATTCAGGCCAAATCTGTATATAATACTGTCTGTACAGAATTACAGGCCAATAAGCTTGGATCACTTTTGAAGGTGATTTCTACTAGTTTAGAGGGACGGGCTACTGTGAAGAAAAAATAATTTTCCACTTTTTAGAGATAAGCACTAGAACCTCAGCGTACAGCCTATAGCTTTGACAAGTTTAGTTTTGGTGTATATTCTTGAAATACTCCGTTGGATTGTAGCTTTATAAATGAGATGGAGTTTTAGGCTCTTAATGTAAAAAAAGCTGAAGGTTAAGTACGGCCAATTTAAGAAAAAAAAGAATATTACCATTCTGGATAAAAAGATTGTTCAAATACTAAATGTAACCTCATTCAAATACTGTAGTTTATGATTGTTAAATAAACAAATAATATTGGTTTTTGTTTTCTTTACAAGGAAGGAGAGTGAAAAAATGTACATTTGAATCGCTTAGAACCGGACCTACTTTTATGACAAAATAGTCTGAAATATTTTTAGTAGATGTAATAAAATAATGTGAAATTCTAATTGGCAATTTTTAAGAGAAACAAATTATTTTAGAGCGGTAAATTTATTCATGAAATATGTTCTCATTTTTGCAATATATTCTGTTTACATTTTATAATATGTATACTTTTTTCCTTCTTTTCAAAAATAAAATGGTAATTTTCTAAATTGAGAATTACGAAAGAGCAAATTTTCCGTAATAAAGTTATTGGGGGTACTAAAATATCTTTCATTTATAATGATTACTCCCAAAAAAATTAAAATTTCAACATCGTTGACATTGTTTGTCAGTTTTAAGGAAATATTGGTTACAAAAAGTTCGAAGCTTTCATAGTTTATATCAATTACGAAGTCAGTGGCGATTACGGAATACATGTCTTTTATCAGTTTCTAATATTTTTATTAAATAAAAAAGTCAACATTTAAAAAAAAATTTTATATATACTCGTATTAAGATTTTGTATCTTTTCTTTACTCTTTATGTAGAGAGTCATTAAATCTGTTAATTTCGCAGGACTCTTTTTATTTTCATCAAACTGCGTAGAATTCGATTATTTCGAATTGCGTAGAATTCGATTATTTCACAATTATTTTCATCCCAAACTTTCTAAAGTTGTAAATGTTGTTATCTAAATTAAATTGTAGTATTTTCATTTCCTTGTAGTTTCCAAGTAACGATAAAATCTCCGCTAGACTAAGAAATTCTAAAATGAAAATCACAGTTTCTCTGAACACCATCCCATCAAAATTTATTAAGCACTTATCTTGGTTAAAACGATGAGAAGAAGCGTGTACTAATAAACCAGATATTAACAGAATTATAGAAAAATGAATTTTTCACGTTTTGAAAAAAACAGTACACTAAAAAAAATATCACTGCATAATTATTTTTAAATTAAAAATTTTAATTTCAGTTGTATGTATTGAATAACATTCATATTCACATTAACATCTGTGTAGCGCTTCATAGAATATTGAAATTTATTTATATAATTTTCCTTATTTACTCTCACGTCATAAATAATTGGGAGGATATAGTTTTATTTAGAGTCCTCTTATGACTGAAACCTTTTTTACCTCTTCTAGCTTCTATTTTTCCTCTTCTCTACCATTATTTTTATATGGCGGTACCATCCTAGTTTCTTTCATGTAATTATTGCATAAACTTTGTTGAGCACAGTACAGAAAAGTTGGTAGTTGAATAAACCTAGGTAGAGCTCTACAAAGTGCTTAAGTCTCGAATTATTTTAACACTAAATCAAACGTCGAGAACAGTGATTTAATTTGATGTTTAAGCGCTTCGAGACTCAAGCAGTTGCTATAAGCCAAAGATTCCAGTCTCCAACGTAGACATAGCTAAGGTGTAAAAGGAAATAATAAGTTTAAAGTAACCTACTTTAGGAATATCTATGAACATGAAATAAATTCTTAATACACAAAAAATTTAACCATCACTAGGTTATGTTCGCAAAAATTTGCAACACTTTTTCCTGTAATACAATGGAAAGATAGCTGCAGCAAAAAATAGACCAATTTCGCAGAGTTATTTTCCTTTTACAAGTACCTTAATCCATATACTGCAGAAGAAACGAGCGTACATACACGTTTAAACTTCATATTGAATTATTAGTGTATGTTCTTAGTTCTTCTGGACTTTTTCATTTTCCTACGAACAAAATATAAAATTTAATTTTTCCTATAAGTCTTTCTCTGATCTCTGCATCTATTTTTCTATCTTGTGTACTATTTAGGTTTTTGTATTTGACTAAAAGAATATCTGTTTCTATACTATGAGACATTGTACTTTTTTTTGTTATCATAGTTTCTATTTTTTACGAGTATAACTCATCTTTTATATTTAATACCTTTAAAGTTTTCGAGTGATTTCTAAATTTGTATTATCAACCATATTCCTTTATGCCATGAAAAATTGTAACTAGCTTAAGATTCACCTCTAATAAGCTCGTAAATGTTAAGTCGTTATCTTCTTGATTTGTGATGCGATATCTTCAACCTTAAGGAGTATTGAGAACGTTATTTTCGTTTCAATAATATTACTATTACCATAAATACTTAATAAAATAAAATATCTTTAATAATACAATTTATCCATTTTTGACATAACTGACAAATGTCTCTAACATTCAATACTCGGTGATTTCCCCACAGAAGACTCTACGGTTTCACTCACATTGAATAAAAAAAAACATTTTCAGAAAACACTTAATAAGTAACAAATTACATTTTTCATGTTTTATAAAAAACTTTTTTTATTTGAAAAAAAAAAGATCCCATCCACAAATAAGTGATTAGTGGTCGGAACAATAGAATATCGAATAATATACCACATTATAATATTGATAACCTAAAATAACTAAACTTAAATTTTAAACACAATATCAATGTCTCTTAAGGCGTTCAATAAGTTTGTGAAGTCGCAATTGCTCCCAGCCAATAAGTCTTTTAAATTATTCGGAAGATCATATTTACTCCTCTAAAAATCATATTGTGAACACTGAATTAGTATGTGCTTTACTGAGATTGCTGTATCACAAATTTCACAATGAGGGGGATCCTTATCCGACAGCAGGTAGGAATGGATCAAATGACCGAGGCGAAGCCGAGTTAACACAGTTTGTAACATGTGGTTTTTTACATTAACTCGAAACGGTTTTACATATGATTTAATTTCACTTAATTTAGGGATCGAACACATATCAAACGTGATATTAATTATTTCGATTTATTTGTTTTTTAATATAATAAAGTGATAAATTATGGCTGTGGGCCGATTAACAATGATCGGCAGCGTGGTCAAAATACAATGAAAGGCCAAAAGCTCTTCGAGTCAGGAAATATTGTAGCAGTTAAAGAGAAAGTGACCAAGAAAAAAAGATAATGATAACTAGCAAAATTGTTATACAGACGAAAATTGCCAGTTAGGGGTAAACCCACCTTTTATAAAGATAATCAATTAAATGTATTTCTTGCAGTTGCAGAAAATCCTCATTGTTCAATTACAACTTTATCAACTAACAATGATATTTGTCGTGGTGCTGTTCATAAAATTATATAAAAGGCCAAAATAATCCTAACAAAATTAAACTTATACATGAACTTAATGAAGACGATTTTGATCGACGTATGGAGTCTTGCAAAAATATGTAAGAATTGTGTAATTTAAATAGTGGATTTGAATATAATATTTGTTTTCCAACGAAGCCCGTTTTTGTTTAAACGGTACCGTGAACAGACAAAATTGTCGTTATTGGGCAACAGAAAATCCCAATTAGACAATGGAAGCTTATATCCAATATCCCCAAAATGATTCTGTCTGGGCTGGGATTGTTAGTCATACCATTATAGGACCATAATTTTTTGACGGATGAAAGGTATTTAGAGATGTTGCAAACCTACGTAGTTCCATTTTTATCCAGATATTAATAATCCTGGTCAAATATATCCCACCATTTTGTTCCATCAGGATGGAGCAAGTCCACATTATTTAATGAAACTACACAAAAGGAGAAATTTAAATACCGACAAAGAATATTTCAATATGCGACTTTCAATAGTAAGACGTGTACTTGAATGTGCATTTGGCATAATTAGTGCCAAGTTTCGAATTCCTTGGAAACCCATTGAAACATCTCCAAAGCTAGCAGATAAGATTATTAAATGCATTTATATTTTACATAACGTAATACTCGATATGGAAAAAATTAACATGGATGATGACCTACTTGGACACCACTGGGAAAATTTTAACATATGTCGAGAAAATAACAGACCGGCTGATACTTCCACTTTTATCAGAGACACATTCAAAATATTTTTATGTCAGAATAGAGTATGAATTATATATTTTTTTATAAAAATAAAAAATAATATTACATTTACTTGTCTACTTCATTTCTACATCTACAGCATCCCACAGTATGTGTAAAGTAACCGATTGTGATGTTGTGCATATTTTTGGTCCCACAACAGCTTTTTCAGAAACATTAATTGTTTCTGGTAAAAGTTCGACAGTTGATCAACGATAAGAGCAGCGAAAACAAACTTGCTCAAACTCTTCACTTTGCTCGCTTATGAAAGCGCTATTTTACATCGATGCTTTGCGCCCCATTATGTGTTTTGGAATAGAAATTAATACGTTGCTCTGCTCTCCGCTTTCTTCAGAGCTGTACTCTCTGCTCCACTATGTATTTAGCCTTACTCAGATTCAAGATAACGATGAAGGTCCAAGCGAAGAAGTAAACGTAAAAGCAAGTGAAGATAGAAAAAAATGATATAAAAGACGTAGAAGTAATGATACTTGGAAGAGGTTAAAAATTTAAGTGAAAAATTACGGACAGTTTAAATTTGAAGTTGTGCCTTAAAATTTAAAAAATAAGAACGAAAAACTGAGCGTTTGAATCACTTTTACCATCTACTCAAAATTAAATATGGATAACTTTCATTTTAAAACCCCAATTTCAGGCAGTCAAAGCAAATTCAATCCAATACTAAAACACACCTATTACAAAATAAAAAAAAAATCCGTAAAAAACCAAAACTATCTTAAAAACTTAATATAAGCAATGAATGAAATACCTTAAAAAACGATTCTTTTTACCGCAACACTATAGACTACCTCCGAAATATTATTGATATAAAGGGAATAACGACGAGGTTATTATTGCAAATTAGAATAGCCTTACATGAGGACATCATCCACGGAAAGATTAAACAAAGTGGAAGAATGAATATCTTAATCAAACTTACCAAAAGAAAAATTACTTCGTTTTCAGAATTAAAATATTCACAGAAGTCAATGAAATTGAACAACTCTTCTATGTATTTGAATTATGGAGAATTTGAGAACTTGATAAATAAATAAAATAAATAAAAAATGTTTATTCAACAATAAAATAGAAATACATTAAAAATAGAAACACTACAAAATAAAAGAAATACATTAAAGATAGTAACACTACAAAACAAAATATATTGTTGAAATTAACAGTAGAAACACAGAAGTGTTTATTAGATTGTAATGGCAGATTCAAATAAGAAAAAGATCTAGACAAAGGAGTAAAAACACAAGCAGGTGAAGATGAAGGAAATGTTATGAAAATGAAGAATCGAGAGTATTAATCGATACTAAGAAAATTGTTAGTCAAATTTTTATATAAAGGTGAACTAATTGTTTTCTTTTTATGTGTTGTTTTTTAAATTATTTTCAGAAATGTCCAATATTTATCATTATTGGCAGTAAATATTCTTTATTGGTGGTAAGAGAAGTTTATTCACCAAGTGTATCCAATATTCTATGGTTTTCTCGCCAAAGGCTGGATGGAAGCTTTGCGTAGCTATGATTAATTCTGAAACCTACCAAAAACTAAAAAAAATAGAAAACATTTTCAATTTTATTAAATCTTAGAGATATTACCTTAGAAAATTTTTCGTGAGACTCATTAAGAATAAATTTGTTTAAACATTTTATGGATCGTGTCATCCAGCAACGCTTAAGTTGCAACTGTGAGTTTTGGGCATTAGAGTTATTCTTGTTTTATTAATTAAACACTGGAGGTAATCTATTTTTCTTTGTTGAGAAGACTCGCTTAGTTTTAAGGGTCACTAATTGCTTGTATGACGGTTTTGAGATACTTAGATTCTCTCCGGAAGTCTTTACTAGGTTTTTACTAGGTGCATTGTGGTCTAGGACTGAATTTGCTTTAACTGCCTTAAATGCAGATTTCAAAAAGAACATAGTTATATATATATATATATATATATAATTCGAAATAAATTGCAATTATGATTTAAACAACCGGAATTTTGAACATAACATTCAAATTTTAAAACACAATTTCAAATGTAATGCGACCGCAACTTATGGAGTTTTTTCCCTTAAATTTTGAACATCTACCAAGAACCGTCACTTCGTCTTTCATATTATTTTGTTTGTCATTAATTTGGTTACTTAGCTTTTTAACCACTAACCACTCCTAGTACACTGCTAGTGTTTATTTAAAATTTATTTGATTTCAATTTTGTGGCCACTGTTGATAATATAATAATTGAATACAACATATACATTTTTTTGATTACTCTTTGTATGGTTTATTTTAACAACTGGCTCCTGTGCCCAAATATCCAGAAATTCAATCTTTTGGCGTATTTTTTCACAATCATATTTTTTTAAATTTAAATGAGTTTTTTTTAATTGTTTAATAACTGCACGCGTTATTATTATAAGTTATTTTACTGTCGTAATTGAGTAACATCGAAGAAATAGTTATAGATAATCATATAACTGAATACTCCGTCACCTTACTTTTCTAATAATGTACAACACATAGTACATTTCCTATTAAAAATTTAAGTGTCGGGAAATGGAAGAGATGGAGTTTGCACATGAGAAATGTCTATATGGAAAAAATATAACTCATGTGAGTTGTCAGCATTTTTAAAATCTGCTTGTTACTGCCAATATCGGTTTTGAGTGGCCCAATCTGTATTCCTGGGTACCCTAGGAACGCTCTTCAAAGAAAAACCTTTAAAATCCAAAAATATTTCCAAAGAGAGAAAGAACTCTTTAAAGATGGCGCTCTTAAATCTGTTTAATTCAAATAACTTCAAAACGGATTCATGTTAAATAATATAATTCTACACATTTATTTCTTAAAATGTGCCCAATCATATTGCGTAAATTGGATTTTTTAATTGTAGTCATGAACGGTTCGTTTGGGTGGGGTATTAAATATTTTCAACCATAAGTTTTTTGGCTCTCCATATATCGTCATTTTGACAGCATATTTAATAAATTTCGACATTTTTACAAAACTTTGTGATACGGTTAGGGATTCAAGGCTATCGAAACGTTGTCAAAAGTAAGGAAATTCGAAAATATAGTTAAGTTTCAGCATCGTTGATATTTTCTCCCAACTTCGAGTGGTTACAAAAATATTTTATAGTTTATTTCAATTTAGAAATCAGTGGCAATTACGGCATAGATATCTTATAATTTATAATATTTTTGTAGATAAATAAAAAGCCAACTTATGAAAAATAGAAAGAGATTTTCTATAACTTCAGTTTATGGTTTATAAAAAATCTCGTTTTTCCGTACTCTTTATACAATGAGCACGTAAAGGTTGGAACAATTTAGTTTAAAGATTTTTTTCACTATTGAGGAAAAAAAGTCCGGACACATCAATTTTCTTATTGAGATGCGGGTACCCTTTAAAAGAACGCATTTTTTGAGTATGGATGTCAAATATTATGTTATGTTACATAACAATATTTTCAAGAAATAAACGATTGTGATTCTAACATGTAATATGAATAAATTTAAACAATAATGAAAAAATTACAAATTATTAAATAAAATATTAAAATTGCTTGCTATTAGTCCTCTGACAATATGTAAATCGATTTTGAAACTCTTTCGAAACATTGATTAGGGTATCAGCATTAATTAGATTAATTTCGGTCCTAATTCTACCTTTTAATTGATTAATGGTATTGGGTCTATTAACGTAAACTTGAGGCTTAAGGTATTCCCACAAAAAAAGTACAATGGGTTGAGATCAGGAGGTTAATGGTATGTAATTTGAATATTTAATTTAATTGTTTGTAGTTTTTTTCAATATTGTTTAATATTTTTAGATTACATTTGAATTAAAACCGTTTATTTCTTGAAAACATTGTTATGTAACATAACTTACTAACATAATAGACAGGCCATTGCAATTTAAGAAAAAGAAACGTTGACGTCATAATTCGAACAACGATCACGTCATAAATAATGTGTGTTCACCAAAAAAGGCGGATTTTAAAAATAAGATCGATTTTTCCGAGATTTTCTTGTTCATTGGCTAAATAAGCTTTAAACAAATTTTTTTCAACATTTACGTGCTTACTGTATAAATAGACACTATTCTAAATAATCTGTTAGTTTCATAGTTATTTAATTTTAGAAAATTTATTTATATCAAACTACGTAGAAATCGATTATTTCACAATTATTTTCATCTTAAACTTTCTTACTTCTAAATGTTATCTAAATTAAATTCTAGTATTTTCATTTCCTCGTAGTCTCCAAGTAGCGATATTATCACCGCTAAACTAAGAAATTCTAAAATTAAAATCACACTGTTTCTCCGAACACCATCCCATCAAAACTTATTAATTAAGCACTTATCTCTTTAAAATGTTGAGAAGACTGCTCTACTAAACCAGATGTCAACAGAATAATAGAATGATGACATATTTTGAATTAAACAAATAAGTTGTAAAAAAAAATATCAAAGCATATTTAATTTTAAATTGAAAAATTTTGAATTACTATAATATAAAAAAATCTTTGAACTCAACTAGAAACTATGAGGTTAAAAAAAGTAAGATAAGCAAAATAATTGTAATTGTTAATTTTGTCGTAAGTTTTCAATATTTTCTAAAACCAATTAACCAACAAAAATGTAACACAACAATATATTATTCATATTCATATTGTTGAGACTCCTCATACGTATTAAAATTAATTCATATATTTTTTTTCCTATCTACATTTATGTGAAAAATAATTAACAGTTTAGTTGTCTTTGGACTCCTCTTCTGACTGAAGCCCTTCTCACCTATTTTTCCTAGTTATCCTTCCCATTGTTATAGTTATTCTTCCTGTAATTCCCACATTGACATTACTTAGGTTTGTAGGGAAGTAAAACTACTGCAGTTCAGTGATCGGTTTCACTGTACCGAAGTAACAAACACTTTTGGGTTTGAGGATGGTTTGATCGCAGTTGTTATTAAAAAGCATAATCCAGTCCCATAGAAAACTTTGAATCGTTTGATTGGTCATTTTTAAATTAATAATATATTTGCCTTCTCAATCAACTCTTCTAGTACGTTTAGAACTATCTTAATTTTTAGTTTTTAGTTCGCTTTTAAACGAGTATTATTATCATCGAGAGCATTTAAAAATGTGTTTATTTCATCTAAGTGGCAGTAAGAAATTGTATGATCAAAACCAGCTACAGAATTATCATCACATGAACATTTCGAAGAACGAGTTATTACTGTGAAGTGAAATAATATTTACTTACATTGTAGTCTTGGATGTAAGGTATTCTTGTAGCTCGTGTAGGGCGAATAAATGTATACGGGTTATTAGACTTTTGACATATTCTTGCCATAATCTATTCCACTCGCTTTTCATTTCCTGTTTAAACAATGGAATTATGACAGGTACATAATAAAAATCTTCCAATACAGTGCGTTTAACAAGTATATCTACTATTTCATTCCCGTTGATACCCTCATGGCCCTTGGCCCAAATACATGTTATTTTTACACTTACATCATCAAATAATTGTAGACAACTTGTAATAGTCCACAATATTGTTACGATAGTATGTATAGAGATTCACTTATTTTTTATTTAACATTTCCCGAATAAAAACATTTAATATTTATTTATTATTACGTGAGCGAAAGTTGTGGGAAAAGGCCGCTGTCGAATAATAAATAAATATTTTTATTAGAGTCATCAACATTATTAAGCATTGGGGTTTTCTTGATTTGAAAATGGAAAAGAGATATTCAATCGTTGTTCGGAGCATGGTTGGTGCCATTCCGTTTCGTCTAGAGCTGGATGCAGTCAACTGAAATAGTTGTAAGTATAATTGAATTGTTTCTTTGTAAAAACAATGCGTATTTGTATAAATTAATGTTCTGTGTTGTTTCATTCTGGAGCGTTTTGATTTCCATTAAGCAAGTATACATATTTGGTTAACCCCCTTAAGATAATATTCAGATTTTTTCATATATTCATTCAAATAAAAGTGTGGTTTAAACAATATTATTATCTAAATTAAATTTTAAACAAAGAAAAGTAAATTAAAAAGTAAAATCATCAACAATTACCACTTTATAGTTCTTTGTTCTGTAAGTAAAAGTCCAATTATTCTCACTTCCTATGTGTCAATTCAAAATGTTCCTCTTTGCACGGCCGTTGACCCAAGTAAAATTTATCACACTTTAATTGTCAAATATTCCAAAAATTTTAAATGTTATCTTATTATTGGAGTCCATGGACAACGGGTACGGTTTATTTACTACTATTGATAACGCTATTGTCTTATTTTTTTAATTTTCCTTTTTTAGGTTAAACACTTTATGGTTATATTTGCCAAATTGTTTTTATAACAATAAACAATACTAGCAGAATGACAATAATGCAACATTTGTCATGAACGTAACAAATAAATCTACTTTTTCTGCAGTTTTTTCCGTGGTTCAATGGAAACCATAGTTACAGCAAAAAATAGTCCATCTTAATCGTTGTATCTACTACAGAAAAAAACATACATACGCACATGCACGGTTAAACTTCACATTGAATAGTTAGTGTATGCCTTTTAGTTCTTATTTAAATGTCTGATTCGAAAAACAAATGTAAAGCAATATAAAATATATAGTTTTTCTCATTTCTACATATATTCTTCTGTCTTGTGACCTACTGATCCAAAATATTTAAATTTGTGTATTATCAGTCTTGTATTATGTAACATAAAACTTTTATTTTTTAAAATAATTGTTTCAACTCTTACTTTATGGAAATTATTCATAATAAATATGGAAAGATAAATAATACTTATCTTGAATTTCCACAGTCTTCCAAAATTGCAACCCCTGTCGAGTTTCAATTTATTTTAAAGGTAATGAAAAAGAAATATATCCCCAATACCAAAACCCGGTATCTTAGTTAGTTTAAGAGTTATACTACCAAATGTGAAAGAAACATATTTATTATGATTTTTATAATAAATTTTCAAATTGTCGACCTTCCTCGATTTCGCAATGACCCAAACGTTCATAAATGGAATTTTGAAACTTTTGGAGCATATCCCTAGTGATATTGGTTATTACTTCAAGAATGCGATTTTGCAAATTATTTATTGTTTCTGGATTTGTTACGTGCACTCTATTTGAGAAACTCTATTTAGAAACTCCCAAAAGAAAAAATCGAGTGGTGTAAGATCCGGAAATAGTGGTGGCCACTCGAGTTCACCTCTTGACCCAATCCTCCTGTAGAATGTCCAATATGTGGCGTTCAGCATTCACATTTCCATTATTTAACACTACCGGGTCTGTGTCTGCCGTTAATGAAATTCCGCTCCACACCATAACCGAGCCTCCACCGAATAAAGTGGTATTCTGTCTATTAAATTATGCATATCTTTCATTTGGCCTTCTAAAAATACAAACTCGTCTATCACATGTATGCAGGTAAAATCGCAACTTATCCGCCCAAAGATCTCGTTCCCAGTCAGCTTCTCCCCAATTCACGTATTCCATGGCAATGTTTAACCGGCCTCTACGATGATCCACGGATAATGCTGGTCCTCGGGCCGCTATGCGAGGATGCAAATTATCTTCTGAACTGTTTTCAGGCTTACTTGAGGGCCTTGTGCGTCTTGAAGTTGTGATTTTAACTGTCTTGTTGTTACAAATCAGACAAATAACTGAACTAAAATTCGATTTATCTTATAAAGAATGTTAGTGCTCTAGTGAAAAAATTTAGTAGTAAATAATTATCAGCACGCTAAAAATTGTTTGGATAGTTAAAAGAAATAATATACAAGGATCCTTCAAAATGAGATAAAACATTTTACAGTTTGTTTAAAAATATTAACTGGTGCGTTAATTTCTTGGAGCAGTGTAGTTGCAGACATTCAATATAACCAACCCTCTTTTCATTGAATGCAAATGGTCTAGTTTTTATTTTTTAACTGGTGAATCCTCACAATTTACTTCCAATTTCAGCCACTACTATGTTTCACGTTTATTGAAAACTAATAAATAATTCAATTTCGGTAAACTTGAATATTATTTAAATAAAATATATATATAGGTACTCTGCTATAACAATGAAAGATAATACGATATTCCGTGAAATGTTTTAAGTTTTATAATGAAGTCGTAGAATACAATTTAAAATCGATGACAAATATTGAAGATTTACCGCATGTACCGTACTATGATTTGCATACTGAATTAGGTATTACCACAACACATTTCCAAGAATTTACCGTTTTTTAATGTTCAAATGAAGTATAGTATACCGCCCGAGTACGTAATTTTGTTGTCAGCGAGCTCACCTGTGAACGTGTTCTAATAAGAAAATCTATTTACTCGAGTTCAATTACACAGTGTAAATATTGCCGGATATCAACAGGAATCTTTTTTGTATGAATGTCAACGGAACAGAATTCTACTCAAAAACTAATTCGGTTTCCTCTAATCTTTCTATTCGTAAGTTTATCTTAGTATAGTAAGTTGAAATTAATTATTTATTCAGCATATAACGTCTTCAGTGAATAACAATAACAAGGAAGAGAGACAAACCGCAAAAGCTTGTAAATGCCGACGACGACGCCAAGTTTAAAGTGAAAATGTTAGAGCTCTCCGGGGATTAAAGCTACAACAATCTTGTAATGCCTCTTCATTGTCTCTGGGGGCCACAGAAACGTGAGAATATGTATGGCAGAAAGCAAAGTCAGGACTGGGCGCCTGTTGCTCGTTCAAACACCATATGAGGTTATCTGTGTTCTCAAATTACAAACCCTCTAGATAAATATTTTACTCGCAACTTGTTGTTGATCTTATTACCTTTGTATACCATATCATTTTATTTCTTTAGGATCAAAATTTATCATGTTTGATGAAGTAAGATTATTTTATTCGATATTTCCACAATTAGGACGTCTTCAGAACAATTAAAAAAAATGATTAATTATTGAAAAATACTAGTTTAATGATTTTTCTGCTACTTAAATTCTACCGAAATAATCATATCACAGTTTTTTATTCTAATACATATATTAGTACTACTTACCCTTTGTCTTTTAATCAAAGAACTACATTGTTATGATACGTAATTAAAATTGAGAACACTGAATAAAGCAAAAAATATATCTTATATTATACATGTAATTATCTATTTACAGCAGTCATCCTATTTATTTTAATTTAAAACAGATTTTTTGTAACTAACGATAAGCTATAATATTATTCTAACAATAAGTACATACATGTTTAAATAACTATTTACTATTACAATTTTTTTAATACATATCTCTAAGTTGAATTACTAGAATTGTCGAAAGTGAAGAGAAAAGATCATAGTTATGTCATAGACGAACTTGTACAAGAACATGGACATAAAGTATTGCGGTTTCCACCCTAGTATAGTTTCAAATGCTATGGAATTGATTTGAGCAGATTCATATTATAATATATTGGCAGAGATACAGCAATGAAAAAGTCATATATATATGGAATGAGACATTGCCTAAGTGTGATGTTGAACTCTTGGCAAAATGTATTAGATAAAATGAAACACAATTAAAAAAATTATTTATTCTTAAAAAATGGATTTATGACATAGTAATTAAACCGGTAATTATAAATTACGTATTTCCACACAAATCTGTTTAAGGTAATAAAATGGCAAACATTAATCAAACCATTTGAATATAAAATGTACAGGACATACTTTTTTAATGGAATTCATTTTTTTATTGGTAAATAGTCTTATTAAAACTGAAAACACGATAAGTAATCTAAAACATTCAGGTTTATGTTAAGAGTATCTATCCTTTATTTACAAAATTTTCATAAGGTACATAGTCCGTATGCTCCTCCTCTAAAAAGTGCATCTAATCAGACGACGTGACGTAAGGTTTGAAAATGTAGTTACAAGGTCACTACTTACCGATGCATTATTATGCATTTTCTTAAAATATCTTTTAATATAAAAGTCTTATTTTTTTACGTAAAATACAAAAATATTTTATTTTATTTAAATTAATAAAAAATATTTTTTGACTATTTTACTTGAAATACATAACACGCAACAAGTATGATGCTACAAAATAGATTATTTTTACAGTCTTATGTTAAAACCAACATGAGAATCTGAGTTTTAATAACAAGAATATAGGTATTTCTTATGAATTGGTTTAGCCACTGCGTAAGTTTATATTCGATTAAATCGATGATTTAACTGAAAAATGCTAACTTATTTCATATGAATAAAATCAGTGAGAGTCGATTAAAATTATAAAATTCCATCTCTATTCCAGACCCTACACGATCAATTATATGTGGTGTATTGATGTATTGATGAAAATATTGATGCGAATCCGGATTTTCTGATTGTCGGACTTCAATACCGGCACAAACTTGGGATAATGACAATAAGTTGATCGTGTCGGGTAGTCTACGTCAATATTTTCTTCAATGATCACTTGAAATTTTACAATGAAATGGGAGATAACGTGGAAAATAGACATATACTGATGTAAAATATTGACAATATTATTAATCGTGTAGGGTCAGGGTATATTGTTCTTCTTTTTTTGGTTTATGTCACTAAGAAAATCTTGTCATAGGTATTGATACAGATTTGGTTGTTTTAAAAATATTTATATTTTGCAAGAATATTACGGTCTTTTTTGCTTATTAGTTGTCGTTATTTAATACAACAAACTACTTCTGTACAATTCTCTGTATGAAACCAACATTTATTTGCTACCAAAAATCAAGGACACACCAATTACGTTAGAAATATTTTTAATGGTGTTTTAGACACGTAACCAGATACTATCTTACTATAATGGAACTAAAAATATTACATTTTCTTTTGTGTCATACACAGTATCAAAATTCTAATCATTTTTATGAATTTTAATAAAATTGAGGTTAAAAATAACACTATCGATAATATCTACATGCGTGACTAGTGACTATTGTCGTGTCAAAACAAACATGGCGGATTTACACATATTATAAACATACCTATACTCAAATTTTTTTAACCTTTTCTTAAAAATATAGACGAATAATTATACGTTACCTTCTAAATAAAATAGCCACAAATGCAAATGCATTAAAATAATAACTGGTTTGGGAAACAGGCTACAAAGTTTAATAATTTTGAACACGAAAACTGACAGGGTCGGCCTTACGTTTAGCCAAATTTGGCTTAATTCCGATTTTATTACACTTAGTTGCTTTTTAATAGCTCATTTCTTTCAAGTATTGCAAAACTCTACATCGTTGATTGTAGAAATACGAGTATAGGTGATTATAAAACTTAATAAATAAAATTGGTATTAATGAATTAAATTTACTTTTACAATTTTAATTAGCTAAGGCTCTGAAAAAACTTCAAAGAACTCCGGGAACAAATGAGAAAGAAGCTGAAAATTTAGAGCAAAATCAAGACAATGCAGTTCATTGAATCAGTTAGACTAGAAATAACAATAATATAATAACAATATTATTATTTCTCTATTTTAGAGGTGTTTAAAATAACAAAATGCAGTAAATGTGCTCTAATAATTATTAAGTTAAAATAACCAGGCAGAATTCTATTAGCTTTTTTATAAAAAACATATCTTGATTAAAAAGCGATTTTAATATGTATTATAATTAGATGGTGACATACTATTACAATGTTTCAAAGTTCAATCATCAAAAAAATACCACTATCAAATCATCAGTTTTGTAAATAAATTATTTGCTGCATCAATAGTAGGTAAAAATATAACCTAAACAACAACGTTATACTAAAACAATTTTATGATTAATAAAAAAATCAAATAGAGAGCTATTTAGAGAAATGCTCAAGTTGAATCGTGGCTTCGTCCCCATAGAAGAGGTCTCTAGTCTAGTTGGTTCAAAACTGCTGAATTCTGTTGAATGTACACAGGTTCCAGAACTTCCTTTTATTCGGTGTTTTTCCTTGTGTTGCTCTTTGGCCTAAGACCTATGAAAGTTGTAGCTCCGCTAGGCCTGATCTAGTTTTCACTCCTGTTCGAGTCATTTCTAATACTCCTGTATTCTTACTGCCAAGGGGCGTTTTATTTCACCGATGTAGGAGTCACCGCACTTACATGGTATTTGGTTGATGCAATTTTTGTGATCAGTTAGATCATTTGGATTAATTTTAATCACTTAAAGTATTGCTAGATTTTAAAGCCGTTTTGATATTGAACTTTCTAGCAATTCGTCTAATTTTCTCAGCGGTACCCTTGATGTATTGTATATGTGAGAAAATCTAACTTGTCCAGAAGATGGGCAACCGTAGTATTCCTTAGTTTCATCCTTTTCATAGTTTTGTTTATGAGCCTTTTGGGATAAACATTTTTCTGTAAATGTTTGCTTATGTTCTGGATTTCAGAATTAATATTCTCCTCGCTGTTGCAAATGGTTCCAGTTTGGTTGTAGAAGGTCCTAATAATACCTGTTTTTTCTAGAAATAGATTGGTTGGACTCATAATGAAAGTACTGTCCTGTGTGCGTGAGCTTCTTGTATACAGGAATTCTAATGCTACAATCCATTTTCTCACGAAGACGTCTAGTAAAGTCTTTCTCCCTTTCCATCGTGAACTTGATTGTATAGGTCTGATATTGTTGAAATGGTCCGGAAACTGCTTAGGCTCACTTTCTTCTTCGTCCCAAATAATGAAGGTGTCATCCACGTGTCGTAGCCAAAGCTTAAGCTTATTCTTCGCGGTGCTAATTACATACTTTCCAAACCACTGCCTATATATGTTTGCTAACACCGGAGATCATGGCGGCGAATTTATCAGGAGAGAATGAAGTTAATTCACGTAATCAAATGACGAGATCAACTGTTGTCAAAACTGTAACACGCTATGTATGAACTAATCACGTAAAAAAATGTGTTCTCAACATTTTGATAAGTGGTAAAGTCAATAGTATCGTTCATTTTCAGCATCCGAAGAAAATAAATATGTGGACAGGGAAGATAAACAATAATGTAATTGAACCTTTCCATTAAAGTTAAAACATTTTTTATTTATGCTTTACGCATTGTGTTCCCTCAATAGTGACAACTATCTAGAATCATTATTTTTAATTTTCATTTTGGGCTCCAAAATTTTAAATAATTTTAACTCTCTGAAATAATTTTATTTCCATCTATATGAGAGCTTCAGAACATTTTTCCAGTAATTTTCTCATTTCAATATCATTATCCATAATTTTAAAAACTTTTTGTTTATTTTTGGTTAATTTGTTATTTATTCTTGCATCTATACAGTTTATGATCTCCTTGATACATAAATACATTGTTAGCAACCTATGATATTTATGATGTAAATTCTTTGACCTCTACTAGTATATTTATGATATTTAGTTTGTATGGTTTAAGGGTCAAAAATTATCGTTCAGTCTCAATTTTTAAGGAATTGTTCCTCATGTGATACATATTAATCTTTTTTTACAATAAAAACTTCTTGAATTTATTCAATATTTTAAATTTTGGGAATTATAGCAGTAGAAACTAACCGTTTGTTTTATTTAGTAACAAGAAATTTGCAAAATAAAATGGGTTGCATTGGGGAAACTGTGTCTTGTTGATTTTATTTCGGTAAAATTTTTGTTAACTAAAAAAATGGACGGAGTGGTCATACATATTTTTTTAAATTAGTTCATTCAATATATGAATGACGAATCTGTTTCTTTAGTAATAAATGCTACAGGTGCAAATTCCAATTTGTCGGATATACTAGAGAAATAACATAATCCTAAAAGTTTATAATTTTCAACATTAAACCCGAAAGAAATATCTATTTATATAACTTGACACTGAGAATTATTATAATTTAGAAACATTTCATTATTGGTTCCTACTAGATAATAACAAATCCGTTGCAGGATGATAGTCATTTTAATTATATTTTTTTTGCCTTGCTGTAGTATCCATATTTTTCTTTTCCGATTGTATGACTGATTAATGAACATTTTTTTAATATCTATTTGTCATTTCTACTCCTATAAAAATGTATTTGTGGTGGACAACTCTTGTAAAAATAAGGTTGATTTCTGACATTTTGAAATTTAAACAAACTTCTTTTTAATATGGAGTTCAATATAATAATGTTGCCTGCAAAATACATTAACAGGTGTTGATAATTAATATTCATTGAATATTTGGTCAACATTGAAATTATGTTCATTAATGTTATTTTCTTAATCATCGAACATTTGTTCTGTTATGTGAAATTATGGTTAAAATATTTGAAATATAATAATACACAAAAATTCACTCACTAAAACCTTTTCTATATTTTCAATTGACACAATTAAACAATTAAGGCATAATAAACGATTCACTTAAGATAACTTAATTCTTACCAAGCTAATACACCCATATAATGAATAAATATTATTGCACGGCAGACGGCATTCATAGTTACTTTACTGTCGCCAGGGGAAAAATCCATTTTAATACAATACTATAGGAATGTCATGTTTAACTGAATGCCTGGTTTCGGCCTTGCTAACTTTTATATATAACATTCATAATTTTAACTAATTTTTAAATATAATACTCAATAACTTTTCCAATATCTAATATTTAAATATCGTTGTTCCACAATATTCCTTTTTGCCCGCTGTTCACTTTACTTGTGCACGCACCTACATATTTGATTAAGAATCAACCCTCCGGATATTGTTAGCTCTCTCCTAAATTCTAGAGATGGTTGAAAATGAACTTATCAATGTGAGAGATAGCGAGCAAACATTAAAAATGTTGTTGGGAGTAGTATCGATGGCAATCATTAACATAATAGCGGAGGGTTCGGCATAACTGGGAAAATAACCTGCTGTCGATTTCATTGTGGGGAAAAATGTACTTTTCAATAATTCCGTTCGTGTGTTTGCTGAAGGTATCAATATATAATAGAAAGAAACATCTATTCTTTTAACTAAAACAGGTTATTTCAAATAACATGAACATAAGGTGCAAACATAGCTGAAGAAAACTTTTCTGCTTGTTAAATTTATGCAGTCACGGTATATTTTTTTTAAATTTAGATTTGTGTAGAAAATTTTACACCTATATTTTATAACCAATCAAATGCTTTTATTTTAAATGGTTTCTATGGCAACCACCAAAATTTCCGGAAATTTTTCTCTTGGTGGGTACCCTAGACGAAATTTCACTGGAAATGTTTTTGACCTTGAGAAGGGCTTATATGCGCATGACATAACGACTCGACGGTGTTATTAAAAAAGTTGCCATTTCAAAGTTTTCACTTTTCACTAAATGATTTCAAATATGACAGATGACAAACGCATAACTAGCAAATTATTTTAGCCACATTTTAACTTTTTTAATTCATGTCTGTCAAGTTTTGAAATTTTATGGGTAAAATTTTCTTACCGAATACCACACGTGCCTAAATTATTATCAGGAAATTTTTTCGGCACTAGTGGTATTATAAGTGAAAATTTAAATCAGTTAAAAGGAAAATTAAAACTGAATTTCTTATGGTAATTTAGTATGTTTTAATAAAAATATAATTTTTCATTTAACAAGAGTGTATACGAGTATATAAATCTTAAACCCTTTTTTTTTAAATTAACCCCAAATTTGTTTGGCAATTCATCTGTTTTTTATGGTTTAACTGCGATAAACAGGGTAAATTTTAGTAAATATTACTGATGTGGCCTAAATATCAATAAAGCTTTTGACAGGGCAATGAGGCAGAGAGCTTTAATGTTCATTTTCATACTTAATTATGTCTTTTTTCAGTATTTTACATCTTTCTTTTTTAAATGTATTTTTGCCCTCTCATTCCATCTTTTTGAGGCATTCTTTCGCTTTTTCTTGTAAAAAATATCTAACCATTGTATGTTTCCAACGTACTGATAATTTTTTTTAAATTTCGTTAATACTTCTTTCATAACCAACTTCCATTTTTTTATCGCCCAAAGCCAAGATTATTACTTGCCTGTTCTTTTTAATATATTATCCATATTTTGCAATCGCATAACCTCACTTGCAGATAAGGCACGTCTAAATTTTCTTCAGTAGCTTACATACAATTCGTCTCTTTTTTTTTTAAATCTCAATTGAACAAATTGGTTCATCTCTTTCTTACTAGTTTCTTTATTGTTTTTCAAGCGTTAATAATTTACTTTTGTTGTGGTTACAATAATTTCTATTTGATATATTCTATTCTTTTTATTATATCTTGTCATTAATGCTAGGCTACACCATCATTGTCTGTCAATAGCTGCAGGTTTTTCTTAGAACATATAAATTACTAGACGGATTGTAACGTCACTCTTATATTGCCTTAGTTGTTATGAACATTTATAAAGTGAGAAGATACTAGAGAAAATATTTGGTCTAAGAGACATATGCAAAGATTAGGGGAAACAAAGCACACAGAGGATAATATTATATTTGACATATTATATTCATAACACCTTGTCCGCAGTTCTTTCACAAAGAAAATTTAATGATCGGCTGCAGATATTGGCTTTGTAACCTTTGCTTGGTATTTGCCAATTTAGGTTTCTAAGACTTCCAATATTTCATTAAGATTGATTAATAAATTAAGTAATGTTTTTCACATGTTGCATTTGCTTTATTAATTATAAGTATTGTGGTTCTACTTCTCGATGCTTCTGGAATCTTTTCTTTTGTCTGTATCCTTAAAATAATTTTATACACATTCTCTTTGAATGAATTTCTGAACAGTATGGAGCTGGTGGTCGAGTGCTTGGAGAACCGACATTCGGTCTCGAGATCCTAGGTCAAATCCTGGCGTAGCCATGGATGTTTGTAAATATTCCAGATTAATTTTTCAATTTAATTTAATTAAGTGCCAATAAAAAAAAATATTTTCAGAAATAATTCTACAACTAAATCGGTAAAAGGAGAAAGAGAAATATGGTTATTAAGAAGTTGCACATATTATAGAACTTTAATTGTAAATATACCTACTATATATACTGCATAACAATAAAGCATTATCCTTTTGGAAAATAAAATCTTAGCCATAATTTTGAGTCTAAGGCAATACTTGGGGTTGCAAAGTGTCCGTAATGTATCGATATTCCGATATATTCCCACTCTGAAATACAGTAACCTCAGTTATTCCAGTGGAACTGGTGTCTTCCAACATTAGTATTTATCATCCTCCGAAAAGGACGGTTCTCTTGGACCATGAAGAATAATTCACCTGGTTTTTTGTAAACTCGAATTTCTTCATCAGGACCATACAATGTGATACTCGTCTCAAAAGAATATTCGTTGCCATTCTTTAATCCAGTTTTCATGTCCCTGCAAAATTCTAGACGATTTGAGTAGTGATCCCAGTCCCATCTCTTTTAAGGGGTTTCTAATTATTTGAGATGAAATAGGTATATACGCCTATATAATGGCGCAGTAGATTTGAATGACATTGATCTTTGAAACATGGACTTCGACATACATTTCTTAGCAAAACGTTTTATTGATATATAATGTTACCTTTTCTAGTAAAATTATATAGCTGTAAATTTTCTATTTTTACTTATGTTCACTGTCACCGTCGGTGACACAAACTGAAATTATTTTCATAAAATTCATTTACTGATTCAATCCCCATGTGTCATTTGATGGTTTGAAAGAGCTAGTTTCAATAAAAAGGTCAAGATTTGGATTGGACAATTTGAAGAATTCCTTCCTACGTACCTTTTCAGATTAAATTGGTTTGAATGGTTTGCATCAACTTTATACATTACTTTAAATACTATATATATATCATACCTTTTTGAATACTTCTTGAAAAAAGAATGGTCAGTTATTATTTTGTAACTCAAATGCATCAATGTCTATGTTCCAAAATGTTTAAATAGTTTTCGTTATTTTTAAATATTTTGTTATTTGTAACTTCTAATCTAGAAATTCTGGATTTAAATTCGTGACTTGTTTCTAAAATTATCTATTCTGAGAGATTTTAAAAATATATAAATAGACAGCTATTCCAAATAAAATACAATTCACCTATCCTGTTTTGAAATATTCCCTGGATGATGTAGACTGTAGACGACGCGCACCCCCACTCTCAGTTTATGTAGGGGAAAGAAAGGCAATAGCTGGCAATTTAGAAGTACCTAGTTTTTTTATTGGTATCACTATTGTGTTTTGTTGTCCATATTGAGTTATTGTCACTTTTCTAAGTTACTAGAATGAGGAGAAATTTTACGGTTGTGAGAGGTCGCTTAAGCATAGATGGCCCGGTGTTTTCTTATCAGGAAATATTTTTAACTTTTTGTATAACAGGAAGTATATATTTTAGTCTCATAGAACTTTAGAAACAGCACCGTGAATTTATTAGCTTTAATTTCTTCTTTGTTCTAATAAAAATAATCTAATTAGTCATCGTGAAAATAACAATGAACATACATTAAATCCGTATAAAACAATATACCAGAACATTACATAGAATTTGCATTAGATATGGACATCAAAATATACCTGATTTATATCAGAAGTCAAACTATTTGTTTTACTCTTGATATTGACTTCAAAGTGGAAGGTGAAACGTCTAAAAAACTTACGTCTCTAACGTGTGTTACCTCTTTCATCTGACCCGCCTCACTATTTAAACCGCGAAGGTGTTTCTGAACGTATTCTGTTTCCTTACGTGCCATCTTCTAGCGAAGACTGAGGACCTAATTTCTGAATGTTTCTCTATTTCTTGCTATGAGGAACAATTTCTTATCGTTCATATTTGTCCACTCTCTGATCTTTCTCAACCATGACTATTTTTTCTTCCAATGCCTTTCTTTCCTTCTATTCTCACTTGTATGACTGTATGAAGGAAGGTATCTTTTTGATTTATCTGTATATAGCCCGAGTAGGCTATTTTTCGTACTTTGATCGTAGTCAGTAACTTCCTTGGTCGCCCAATTTTTCTCAACACTTCATAACTCTTGCTGTCTATGGGATTTTGAGAATCCTCCGGTAGAGCCATATTTCAAAGGCTTCAATTCTTATTGAAGTCTCCATTTTTATTTACCATGTTTCGACTCCGTATAATCTCAATCTAATCCTCAGGTTTAGGTTTTTATTATCTAGCAGTGGAGCATATTTAATGAAACCTGCTCTAGCGATCTCGATTCTGATTTTAATTTCCTCATCCTGATTCAGCTAATCATTTATTATGGCTCCCAGATACCTATACTTGTTAACTCGATCCAGCTCTTTGCCTTTCAGAATGAGCGGGGGTGTGTTATTTAACCGATTTTTATATATTACCATATATTTGGTTATCTTAATATTTATTGTTAAACCCATATTATGGCTTTCTCTGTTAATGCATTCTGCCAGTTCCTGTAAATATTCTATAGACTCTGCAATAATAGCAGTGTCATCAGCGAATCTTATGTTATTTACCGTCTATCCTCCAATCTTTACTCCTTTTTCGCTGTTTTTAAGAGCTCTCTTAAATAATATTTAGTAGTAAACATTAAATAGTTATGGTGACAGTACACATCCTTGTCTAACCTTTCTTTCCATGCGTATTTCGCTGGTTTGGCTGTTCTTACTACTGGTGTTTGCTTATAGTAAATATTCTTTATGAGGTTGATATCTGCAGCATCTATGTTAATGTGTTTTAGTTGGTCGATCAGTTTTATATGTTGTACCTTATCCAAGGCTTTGGGGAAGTCAACAAAGCATATATAAATATTCTTGCCATACTCTCGACACTTTTGGATCAAGACGTTCATTACAAAAAGAACGTCTCTAGTATGGGTACTACCAACTCTGAACGCAAACTGTGTCTTGTCTAGTTGTTCCTCATACTTTTTATATATTCTATTCTGTATGATTTTTAGCAAAATTTTTAATGAGTGACTCATTATGCTCATTAGACGATATTGATCACGATATATGATGTATTATATATATCTAGATAGATGAAAAAGTTAAAAATAACCCTTTTAACGTCCGCCTCGTTCACCGTATTTGACTCTACTGAATATTTTATTGTGGAGTTTATTTTTTTAATTAAATAAAAACTAATTATTTCTAATTGTAATAATTGTATATGCAGAAAGTATGTGTAAATAGCCAATTTGTTATATATGTTATCGTAAATAGCCAAAATCAGTTAATACGCGTATTTACTATTAAAAACGCGAAGTATCAAAGAGCACTGGTAATTACTAGGAAGAACGCGTTATCACTAATAGCATTAGGAAAGAAACGAATTAACATTTTTATTCGACTATTTACTGCTACCAGTTAGAACGAGTCGGTTAGTTTAGCTTATGTTAAGTTAGGTTTTAGCCGGTTAAAGGTGGAAACTTAATAAATGCTAAATCGAACTAAAACCTAACCTAATCTAGCCTTAACTAACGTCAGGTAACCTAAAATAACCGACTAGAATTGGTTCGACACAACTTTAACCGGTTAAACCTAGAATTATCCTTAATTCGTGCTTTAACTGTAATAAAAAATATTTCATTCGTATCCGTCCTAATGCTTGTAGTGATAACATAACGCATTCTTACTATTAAAAATGCGAAATTACCAATGCTCTTTGATACCTGGTATTTTTACTAGTAAATACGCGTAATGACGGATTTCGGTTATTTACGGTAACATATATACAATATGTATAAATAACCGCTACCAGACTTCTGTCTCCAGATTTTTTTATTGAAGAAAATAAAATTAGATAAAAAATATAAATTTAGAATTGCTAATTTGTTTTTTTTAATTCAATAAATTGTGCTTTTTTGGTATATCATGTTCAGACTCATTAAATAGTCATACCACACACACACACCTGTGTGAAACTCGAAAAAAGCAGTAAGCTAAGGAAAGAGCTAAAGAAAGGAAAAAAGGTTAAAAAAGATTATTTATCTAGCATTGATATGGATAAGATAAAGGAATTTTTAAGTGATCCAAAAATGGTAGATAAATTTAAAGACCCAGAATGGGTGAAGAAAATGACTAAAGAGGAAAAGAAAAGTAGACAACGGGGAGAAGAAATTTTTCCGGGGTTACTAATGAAAAAAGTAGCAGAAAAGAGGGCGGTGAAAGGGAAGGAAAATGAGGAGAATGAGGAAAGAGTAAAAGAACAAATAAGATTGTGGAGCGAGAAAATGGATTAATTATTAGATGTAAAAACAAATGAAAAGGAGGGAGATTGGACACAACCGGGGCCGAGTAAAAAGGTCAAAAAACCTAATGAAAAAATACTAGATGAAAAGAATAAAATCAAGCAACAGATTCCAAACACTGGAAGATTACGAAGAGGAGGAGAGTAATGAAGGAATGGAAAGGAAGGAGAAAGAGATCGAAAAACCAGAACCAAAAACCCATCAGTAGTTCTGGATGGAAAACCGGAGAACCACAGACAATTTATTTATCAGGTGAGAACCACAATACACTCAAACAATTTTTCTATACAATTCAATAGAGATAACATAAAGATATTCATGGGAACGAAAGAACTGAGAGAAAAATTAATGAACCATTTAAAAAGCAAAAAATTAAAATTTTTCACCTACACCGATAAAACAGATAAGCTTAAAAGAACCGTTATGAAAGCCAGTCCAAATTTAGATGTCGAATTTATTAAAGAACAAATTGAAGGAAAATAAATTTCAAAATTAATAGTATTGTACCCAAGAAATCTCACAAAGCTATAGCTATTTGGTTACAATAATAGAGATTTAGATATAAAATGAACAAAACAAGAGAAATAGATAGCGTTAAAATTAAATGGGAATCGTATATATATATACGGATAAACAAAGTGACCCAATGCTTTAACTGCCAAAGGTTTGGGCACTCTCAAATAAATTGCTTCATGAACCCGAAATGCGTCAAATGTGGTAAAAATCACTCCACACGCGAATGTAAAGTAATCAGAATTGAAATTAGTAAAGCAACATGCTGTAATTGTGGAGGTGAAGATATGGCAAACAGCAAAACATGTGAAGTATATATAAAATACGTCTAAAAAATTGAGATCAATAGAGACAAAATACAAAATAATTTTACAGAAATTTTAAAGAAATTTTAAAACAACGCAGTCAAAAGTAATATAACATACAGCCAAATAGATAGAATCGAAAAACCAAATTACTAGTCGAAATAACAATCATCAGAGCCAACTCAAAGAAATATATGAAACCTTAAGTGAAATAAACGAAATGGTAAATTTAGAGAAAATGTCAAAATTATTAAAGCATATTAGAGATGAGCTAAAAACAACAAAGAATTTTATGGAAATAGTGGAAGGTAATATTTAAATATGAGGAAATGTACAGACAAAATTAATTAGTATAAAAATTAGAGTAATAATTAGAATAGAAAATACGGAAATTGATCTCTGATCATAAACAATAAAAAATTTAAAGAAGGAAAACCCTGACTACAGCCAGAAAAATAGCAGGAAGGAAATAAAATAAAATAGAAATTAATAATTAAATAACAAGTTGAACTAAAATAATCACGATGAGTTGATCGGAAAGGATAAAGAAGATAAATTGAAAATGATAAAGAAAAATCAAGAAAATAAGGTCTAAAAAACCCTCATTATTATTATTATTATTTTTATAGTCACACCACAAATTTTAGTAACTTTGAGCAGTACGCAGCGAAAATTTCAGCGGTCGCCAAAGCTATATATACAATATGTCCCCCTAAGTTGGAATCATATGGAAAACTTTTTTATTATTAATTTTAGGAAAAAAAGTTATTCTTTATAAAAAGTTCTGCATTATCTAAAACCTAGAATACAGTCATCAAATATCAAATTTTTTCAGTGGTATACGAGGTTTGTCAAAAAATATGAGTATTACTCAAAGAGTAAAGTACCTTTAAATTTGACAATATCGAAAAATGTTACTAAAAAAAGTTGATCAGAATTAAAAACTACGTTTAAATATGCAAGTACATCCATTTACATTAAAACCTCAGATTATTTTATTTTTTACTAATATTTCTATTTTGAATGAACATTTATCTCTTGTGATTACGAAACACATGATAACCATTTAGTGTTTCGATGTTTTCTAATAATTTTGCAATTAAAACGCGAAATAAGTGCACTACAGTTAAATTTGCATTATTGTAGACCTACGTTTTAAAAATAATTTTATTAATGTAAATGGATGTACTTGCATATTTAAACGTAATTTTTAATTCTCATCAACTTTTTTTAGTAACATTTTTCGATATTGTCAAATTTAAAGGTACTTTACTCTTGAGTACAACTCATATTTGATGACTGTATTCTAGGTTTTAGATAATGCAGAACTTTTCATGAAGAATAATTTTTTTTCCTAAAATTAATAATAAAAAAGTTTTCCATATGATTCCAACTTATTGTTGATAACAGTGTATTTATCAGATAGGGATTAATTTGTGAGGTGCACTTCATCCATCCAGTAGGATCTAACAAAGTTAGGATGCAGCAGCCAAGAAGACTTCTAATATAAACCCAGTAGGCCGGTGGCTGACAGCGTGTCGGGCCGTGCGACAGCTGCGCCGCGCGATTGTCTCGGGATGATTGATGATCTAGGACGGCTGTGAGCTCGGCCACCCTTGACTCTCTGCCGGCTCGGGGTTCCACTCGGGTTCACTATACTTACTACAAACTCTATGCTACTTTGTACTTACAGGACCGTATTGCTTTCCCTGCCTTCATCGATAAGTATGTGTCGACTGTAGGAAGTCAGTGCTGGACTGGCCCAAGTATCAAACAGTGAATTGGGGGTCGCACGATGTATCAAAATTTAAAGTTTCATAACTAGACCAGGGTCGATAATTTTTTAAACGAAATAAAATAATGGTAGGATGAAACCCATTGGAAAAGGAAGAGAATATAACAAAAATGAAAGGAAAAATAATTTTCGGGCGATCTGAGGTCGGGAAGCGGAAGGGGGTGAGTTTTTAAGGGTAGAAAACTGTTTATCTCGATTTCCGGCAAAACTGCAAGTCCTATGGAAAATAGTTAAATGCCAAAGTTGAAGGTAATAAAAAAATCTACAACATTTTGTATTTACACTTTTTTCACATAACCACAAAATTTTTGTGAAAACTTCAATAATTCAAAAGTTTTTGATTTTTTATTTTTATCTTTTACAAAAAAAAAATTTTTCCCGGAATTTGGTGAAAACTTACCTTTTTACGTCCCAAACACACTGTAATTTTTTTTATTTAAAATATTTATTTTTTCACCTTATATTGACTTAATATCGAAAAAGCACCCTACCCTAATTTTCAATCGAAAATTCTCGCGTCAAAATATCTGCTTTTTTAAAAAACATAATTTTGCCGGAAATCGAGATAAACAGTTTTCTACCCTTAAAAACTAAAAAACTTACCGACCTCAGATCGTCCGTAAATTATTTTTCCTTTCATTTTTGTTATATTCTATTCCATTTTCCAATGGGTTTCATCCTACTATTATTTTTTATGAAACCCATTGGAAAAGGAAGAGAATATAACAAAAATGAAAGGAAAAATAATTTACGGGCGATTTGTTTGCATCTTTTTTAAAAAAATATAGAGGCCATATTTGACAAATTTTTATCGTCTTAGAATTAATTTACGATACTTTTCTTTCCTTTTCCCGCAAATCCAGATGTTGTATCGCAACCAGAAAAACAATGCAGAAATGCAACGATGTTTTTGAAGGATTCATATTTGAAAGAAACTATTAGACGTGAAAAATATATCTTTTACATTTCCAGAACCTGGCTTGAGAAAATAAATGTCATAAATGACAGTTTTATTAGTATATCTGGCAATTTCTATCGAGATCTTAATTATGTCAGCATCAGCATCTTCTTTTGCATATTTACAGGAAAATCCTTGTGACTGTAATCTTTTCATTACAGTTTTTTGAGAACATTTACCATAGTAATGTCTATTTTTTTACACCATCCAAAAGTAGAGATTTCAACGAAAAAGCCCACCCAGTTTTTTAAAAAATCAGATATTTTGACGCAAGAATTTTCGATTGAAAATTAGGGTGCTTTTTCGATATTAAGTCAAAATAAGGTGAAAAAATAAATATTTTAAATCAAAAAAATTACAGTATGTTTGGTACATAAAAAGGCAAGTTTTCACCAAATTTTGTAAAAAAAAATTTTTTTGTAAAAGAAAAATAAAAAACCAAAAACTTGGCTATTTGAATTTTTCACATAAATTTTGTGGTTATGTGAAAAAAGTGTAAACACTAAAGTTGTAGATCATTTTATTACCTACAACTTTGCCATTTAACTTTTTTCCATAGGACTTGCAGTTTTGCCGGAAAACGAGATAAACAGTTTTCTACCCTTGAAAACTTCCACTTCCCGACCTCAGATCGAACGTAAATTATTTTTCCTTTCATTTTTGTTATATTCTCTTTCTTTTCCAATGGGTTTCATCCTACTATTATTTTTTTCCACTTTTTACCAGTTTCAAAGGCTTCAGCCCTGGTCTGTATGTGTCATCTGTAGGAACTCAGTGCTGGACTGGCCCAAGTATCAAACATTAAATTGGGGGTCCCACGATGTATAAAAATTTAAAGCTTCATAACTAGCTACTTACTGTCCGTTAAGAATATCTGAAGTAGCGAGATGCGCAGTGACTTAAAGGAGGAGGGATACCACAAATAAAATATTCAAATTTTAAGTAACGATATTGTGTATAAACTTAATTTGGAGATCAGTATTTATTTTTAACTGTCGTTTAAAAAATTTAATAAGGAATTACATTTACTTTTTAATGAAAATAATAATAATAATATCTTGCCAGTCTAATGACTTTCTAAAAAGGGATTATTTCCCTTATATTTATTATGCAATTAAACCTACTTACCGGTTTAATCCATCGATATTAAAATATTTTGTATATTCTTGAAAAGGTCAATAGAAAGTACAGTGTAATATTTATTTTGCACTACATATATCATTATAATATTATAATAATAAGTGTTTACATTATTTATATATTTGCTATTTAGGGATCAGGGAAAAAAATATTTTTTCTAATATTCATAATCGTCAGTATTTTGTTATTCAAACATGGGAATAATTTTTTGGCCGCGTATAGTCGAATATATTTTTGTTATTGTAACTGAATAGTTTAATATAATGTATAATGTAAAATTTGAAAAGTCGAATTAAATAGTTATATTTATTTCACAATAATTTGGCGCCTTCAAAATTAGTGGCAATATTAAAAAGCGATGAACCTGATAATTATGTAACATTTTAAAACTCCTATTAAAAAGTAAAATAACAAGATTAACAATTAATCAAAATGTAATTATTTAGCAACAACACCTATTATTATATATAAACTAACATTTATTTACACCGAATCATCACAATCACTTTCAGCTTCAGTAATATAATCGTCATCACTGTCTGTATCACATTCGCCTAAATTAATAATTACGTTTTCTATTACAGAGTCTATGAAAGGTTCCTTTGATATTAAGTCATTCTCAATTGTAATCACTTTGTCTACAATTAAGATCCGGATGTTAAGGGGGTAGCCTTAAAACCTCATGACCATGTTCTCTGATAATTCGGTCAATCGCGTATTTCTTATATTTAGGTTTATGCCATTTAATTAATTGGTATAAATCAGGTCTTAACATGGTATCGTCGAATGGAATATTTCTAAGCTTTGTCAACACCTTCATGTAACTTTTTTTAGAGTTACTGGTTGGAGCTTTGTCTTGTGACCCTAAAGATTTATTTTTTACTTGTGTGGTCATTGTCAACTCGGCAACACTGCACTAGCACTCTTTACTTTCCACCCTCGATATTACGAAGTGAACAGCTCCAAGAATGTTTTTCAAATGATCAAAGTCACTATTTATTTTGTTTTGATTACTGCGCATCCGACCTTCGCTGTTTCAGGTATTCTTGATGGATAGTACCTATAAATAAACAGAAACGTGTTAAATAAAAGCGATAAACCAACAGAAACGAAATTCGTCACACGGATATTTTGTCTAATCAAGTAAAATTCATAATGTAAAACTTCTAAACAAATCAATGAGAATTATATAAAATAAAATAAAAGAAATAATTCACAGACATGTCTAATAATTTTGAGACATACACCTATATTTGTTAGAGGGTGTTTCACTGGAAAAGAGCCTGACTTTAACGCAAATATAAGAAATATAAAACAAAGACAAATCCTCTCCTTCGGCGTTTACAATTGGCCAGAGTAATCACTGTCTATTAAAATAGTTTATTAGCCAAGAATTTAAAGCCACCTGGTCAGGTATATGATATTTAAATTTTAGGGTTAATCTCTCAACAAACTATTCGATTTAAAAGGATTTCGAGCAATTTCAAAATAACAACAATATTGACAATTATTTTTAAATAACTATTTACGCACCATTAAGATATAATAAATGAAAAATGAATTATTACTTCTTCTGAAATTAGAAGAAATCAATTATTAATATTTAAATTTCTTCCTATTACTATGGTATATTTAAATCACTATCGTATTTAAAATTTGATTGACATCAGTTTAAAAAATGGTTTATACTTTCTTTATCTTCTTAGGTATCACTATAAGCACGAACTTTATTTTATCTATTTATATTTTTTCCATATTGATCATAGTTCTGTAACATTCTAACTAAAATACCGTTTTTATATAAAAAATTTAAAATAAGTTGTTATAATACTTAATAATTTAGATAATCTAATTTGCTACCTAAAAGACATTCAACTGTATAAACTGATATAATTTAATAATTGTTTAAATTAGCCAATAAATAAATTTTTATTTATTTTGTAATTAAATAGTAAGAGCTAATTATATATTTATCTAAAATATTACTATCAAAATTATATTTTTATACATATATTAAATGACCACAAAATAAAAAATTATTTGTCTATTTTTTTTGTTAACAAAGGGCAAATTGTGTAGATTCTAAATTGCAATAATTAAGTGCCGTCATTATTAATTTTGTTTAAATGATGACATTCAATTGCTTATTTGAAAATAAATTCCTTGTAAATACTTCAGAGGTAAGTCCATATTTATCAATTGACATATATATGTATAATCTTCACAGGTAGTGCATTAAATAATTAAATATAAAGTGAAATTAAAAATTAATTAAAAAGATTTAAAAGTATACATATTAAAATTACATTTTTGTTTTTAATATGTATAACAGATTTTCTTTACACATTTTTAAAGAAGGTGCTTAAACGTATTTAACTTTTCCCAAAAAAATATATTTAAAGGTCAGGTATTGGATATATACCAGAAACTAATAATTCTACAAATGAAATAATATATATATTACTACCATAGAACTCTAATTTCAAATAATCACATAATAATGTACAAAAAAATAAATAAATAAAAACATAATTTAATTAATAAAAAAAAACAATAATGAGATAGCAATAATGCGTGATATATTACTATCTTTAAAAATTGTTGATTTTTTATGACAGTGGTTTTCCATTTATAATATCATAGCCTACATTTTTTGGCGTTAAGAAAATTCTTCATAGACGTCCGGACATTTTAATTCAATAAGCCCATGGGATCTAAAGAGCTCGTCGGAGCAAAGTCCTAAATAAACATTGTCTGAGTCTATGAAGATCTTACATTTGTGCCTTTTCATATTTTTCTATGGCTAATGATTCATTTGCACTGCCGTATAATAATCCTAAAATTTTATAAAAATCAATATAATATGTTGTACATAATAATTATATAATACTCACCAGCAGTACGTATGTCTTAGCACCAAATTGTGGCAATGAGTCAATCAACACAATCACTGTTTGATGCAGTGAGATAGTAAGTACAATTTATCTCAAACCAGTATAAATTGTCATGCTGGCCTTTTTTGTCCTTTCTTCGATTTCTTTTACGGAATATTGAGCCTTTATTGATAATTTGTTTACAAATTTCTCTTTTTTGCCAGCGAACTCTTTACTTGAAAAGATCTGGCTATGAAACATCAGGTCCATAGTGATTGTCGGTACCTGCTGCATATTTAATTTGTTTTCGTCGACGATGATTATTTACATTTATTCGATTTTGAAACAGAGAGTATTGTAAAAAACTTTATTATTACCACATTATCAAATAAAAACGAGTTTAATATGAAACACATCCAAAATTTAAAAAAATAAACAATATATAATTACATACCGTGCTTTATTTAAATTTTTCATAAAGATGTAACAGATTATATTAACTTTTGGTAATATTTAATTAATATTTATGATTTCTTACAAATTTTGTCTTGGCATTAAATAGTTTCGAATATTTTTTTATTATAAATATTTTATCTCATCAATGTAATTATAAAATATATTTAATATTAACAAGTCTTGTAAAGAAACAAATCAAATTACAACTATTTTTGCTATTATATTAAGATTACATTTAAAATTTAGTAAATATATTAATTGATTCTATTAATGATAATTTGATTTAGGTATATAATAAATAAAAAAGAAGATAAATATCAATTAAAAACACTAGAATAAATTGATAATTTATAGAATCAATAATTATTTTGATTAAATGAAATTATTGATTTGATGTCTATATATATTGCTATATACATATATAAAGTGGATGAAATATTGATTTTAATTAAACATTGTCTATAAATGAAATTTTATCAAAAATTGTTCCATGGAGTAACCCTGTATTATTTCACTATATTTCACTAATATAGTTACATACTCATTTATAAATATTTTCCTCTTGAATGTAGAATCGACAGGTGGCGTTCAATACCCGATGACAATATATTACTTTATAATTAAATTTATATACATTATTAACTTTATTTTCAAAGCGGCTATATAGAATTTAGTAGTACTATTTAAAAAGTAAGAATAATTTCGCCCTTGTATGTCTTTAATTCTAAGTAATTTATGTAAACCCTCCAAAACGTAATAACCAAATTCCTTATCAACTTGTTAGTTGTTTATCACCCTCTTTATTGAAGTCATATCCACTGGACAAAATTGTTTGCGAGCAGTCAACCAGCTTTTGTTTGACCAAAGCCATTCAAACTCACGACAAATTTCAAGGATACAACTAATGTTTCACCATTGAAAGGAACTGTAGAGACTCAAAATGTGGTCAGACGTAGTATGGCGAAAACCATTGTTCCCATCACACAAAAAGTATTTTATAAAGTTACATAAAAATATCTTTCATTCCTAGAATTAGTTTTACAGCGAACTAACATGAACTAATTACACAATTCATTTCGGAAGGTTACCTAAGTCATAAAACAGTTCTTAACAATATCTATTATCTGTTATTGTTTCATTATTAAATATTTTAAAAATCAAGGAATATGTCGAAGGAAAACAATTTACAATTTCTTCCGAAACTGCGTCAATAATTTTAAATTTGAAAGTTGTGTTTTAACGTATTAAATAAATATATTAACTAGAACCAAGAACTGAAAATTACGAAAGGATACAGTAAACAATGGCGCTAGTTTGTAGAGAATTCAAATACACAAAGGTCTCATTATTATATTATTCATATAAGGATGAGAAGAAGAAAATTCTCTAAAAATTCATTTAGAATGAAATAAAATATATTCACTTGTTGCTTGCAAATAATTATAAATGCACAATTACAATAGCATAATAATTTTACCGCGTGGCCTATTTATAAAATAATAGTTATTAATTTCAGTATTATTTTTTACATAAGCTAATTAATGATATATGTATTATGTACATAATATAAAAAACTATCCATGGAAAATGCAGAAATTTTTTTTGTTGGAATGCTTTTTAATGAAATTTTTTTTTTGTTTGCAATAGTCCATGTTCTATTACATTTTAAAAGTCTGCTTATTGATTCGATTTCAGCACACTTTAATATAAACATGTTGGATATCTCGGTCCATTGTATATTTTGTCTTTTAAACAGCTGGTTTAACAAAACTATTGAAGATAGAGAAAAACTATTTCTTCACTAATACTACTACAAAAAAAAACTTCTCTTATCATTTTTAATAATAGAACGTCAACATTCTAATTTTAAAAATAGGAAAACGTTTTAAGACACTTACTTGCAAATATATTTATTAAATTAATATCGAGCTGATAACATTCTCTATCGGTTTTAAACAGAATATATTTAGCATTAAAATTTCAAATATATTCAGTTAAACTTGTATAATTTATAATAACAGGCATAAGTTTAAACATTCTTTGAAAAAACATTTTTGCCCTGCTATAATGCTATTATTGATACTGTCAATTAGTATAATTGGTATAACACTATTACAGTTAAGGTTTCAATAAATATAAATAAACCCCGTCAGAACTGCTACGATCAAACAAACGGTTTTAATAGGATTTCTTGGTTTATTCACATTTTTTTCTTTCTGTTACGAAAGGCTAATAACTTTACTATTGTCAGTAATAACTAAAAAAAGATATTCCCTTACAATTTTGAAGTTTCTGTGTGAATACAGGCAATTAAAAATTTGTGAAGTTCAAATCAAATAGTGGGATAGCTCAGTATAAGGATTAATTAACACTCACAAGTTCATTATGCATTTATTATATCCTCAATATACAGTATTGAATGAACAACTAAACCTGGGAAGTTCAATTATTTTAGGCCACCTTTTGAACTAAATAATACTTATCAAATATATTTTTAGAAAAAGAAGAATATTGCTTAATAATGATTGGTTGTCAAGTTTATGATATGAAATTTACTTACCTTTTTTAAAAAAGATCTGTCAAACTTCTTTCTATCTTGGAAAACGGTATGCTAGATACCGAATTCTAGATTGACTTGAATACATTAAAACGCTTTGGAAGACTGAAATTTCAAGATAACTATTATTTATCTTTCCATATTTATTAAGTGGCCAATGGGATCTTGAAGACGAGAAAGCGTCGTACTACACTTTATTAGGATTTTTGTAGTAGCAAAGTTGAAACTGCTACCATAGAGTTACATTAGGATAGTTTCGATTGTTATTTTATCGTAGCGAATACCTTAAAAGAAATAACTGTTGGAATTTGCTACTTTGTAGATGGCTAATATAATATAGAAGTAGCCAAAGGTACTTTGAGATACAAATGTACCATTTCCGCCATTTAAAAAATTAAATTTTTAAGTTCAAAATGTGTTAATATAAATACTATTTCCGATAAACTAACAAAACAATCTTAATATATACTTTCTCCAATTAAATATTTATACTAATATAAAAAAGATATATATAAAAAAAGAAAGTTTGTTATAATATTTTAAATATTTTTATTAAATAAGTGTATATATTGAGGGCGCTTTTATTTTTTCAACCTAATTTTCGAAAATTTACGATAAATTTTCATTTGTTTGTAAATTTTGTATCCGATATGAACAACACATGAATTATCTAGATATTATCAATTCTGGTTATACGGCCATATTAAGTATATTATCAATTCTGGTTATACGGCCATATTAAGTATAAGTATTAAAAGAATGATATTATGGAAATCTTAGTGAATGGGATAACAAGTTAAGCTGAGATAAGTAATATTCAGAAATATGAGAAACAAAGACAATAAACATGGAAAATATCGGTCAACGCTACTATACGGGAACTACCCTGGAATGTTCCTACAACGTAGCCGTGAGTTTCCATGAAGTTGCCGGAACGTAGCAAATACGACTTGGCTACTATATTTGTTCCTGACTTTGGTACCATGAACGGATTTAATCCGTTCCTATGGCAATTAAGGCAAACCATTATGGAGTGACATATTTAGTCGCTACCACGTAGCAAGTACTAAATGTGTTGCTAGGGCTATTTTTTTTCAAGCATTAAAATAAAAAATAACTACAAAAGATATTACTTCAACTGTTATAGAAATATTTTCTATATAGCCAAATACAAATAAATAAATATTGTAGGCTGTTAGTTAATGTATTATATATGCTGCATAACAGGAGGAGACGACATCATTGACATAATGTCATTTGCCTGAGTAGTTGAAGTAAGTTCTCTTTTCTGTCATTTTCTCTTTACTGGTTCTTTTAGTTTTAATAAACATTCATATATAATTTCTTCACTCTGTTTTATCCTTTACCTCAATCACGTATTTGCGACCACAAGCGCCCCGAGTCATAATGCAAAATTTTACTTTTTAAATTCTATCAACTGCGCCAGATATAGTGCCGATTTAAATAACACTGCCACGCACTAATAGGATGAAGGAGCGGATGAATTGATTTGAGTGATGGCCGCTGCGCGATCTTCAACTCGCCGCCATATATCATCCCTATCAGAAACGATAGGAGGGGGGAGGGCAGATGACGTCATCGTAACAGAGACAGTTTCTGAGTGTGCCAAAAGGCAAACTTCTCTACGTTTACTTACAAACAATGCAAAGAGACGAGCTTATTTTTTGCAATGTTCTGTAAAGTAATCAATAAACTATGAAGTACCTTCAAATCAATGAAATTTCAAGGAGGTTGGTGTAGGTTTACCAATAAATTATAATAAATATATTATTTTTTATTCTGTATATAAGTATATTTTCAAAATGTTGTCTGCTTAGTCTTTCTCCTTGGGCATCCTTTGGATTTAATTTTAATTTTGAATTTTAAGCTTTTATTTGAATGTTTTGGACTGGACTCGTTATTAGACTGAATTAGTTCTTCAAGTTCAATTGCACTACTCTCATGTCCAAAAAGAGAAATTCCATTTCTTGCATTGCTTTCTATTACTTTTAATTCCTCTGTATATTGAAGGTTCGCATTCTATAATTAGACAAAATATCTGCAATATTTTTATTTATCCGATATTTTGTCGTGAAAATCAAAATCATCAGTAAAAGTTTCATCATCGATGTCTATATTTACATCATCTGTATCCATACTTAGTATATTTTCAAATGAAATAATATATCTTGCATGAAAGCAAGTTTTTGAAAATACGTTCAAATTAATATATTTTCCTATTTTAAGAATATAACGACATGGTGCACTAAAAGAATTCCAATATGAACACGAACATGTTTCCACCAATTTTGATACTTTGCTATGAAGATTTTCCTGAGTGCCATTATAATTCTCATTTTATCTGTTCATGAAACAATTTTAGTCTCGTCTCTATGAGGGCTTCAGAATATCCTTCCAGTATATGTTTCTTATTTCGATATCACTATCTAAAACTTTAGAATTTTTTTATTTTTGGCTAATTTGTTATTTATTCTTAAATCAATAAAGTTTCATACATAAACTATGATATTTAGTTTTTCTGTAATGTTTAAAGATCCAAAATGATCGTTCAATTCTGGTCGTTGTATTGTCTTTCATTATCGGTAAATGTTTTCTAAAAGAAAATAACCACATTTCTTTAAAACAATCCCAATTTTTAATCAATTGTTCCTCACGTGATATCTACATATTTATTTATCTTCTGTTCCTATAAAAACTTATACAGATTTACAAATTTCCAAAAATTCTTTTTTCTACTTTTCATTCTTCATTTGATCGCGAATATACGCTTTTCTTGAATTTATCCATTATTTTATGCTTCTCATCAATTTTATATTAAACTAAGTAGAAACTGACCGTTTAATACATTTAGTGACATGAAATTTGCAAAGTAAAATGGTTGCAGTGGAAAACATTTTTCTTATTGTTTTTATTTCGGTAAAATCATTGTCAATTAAAAATACGGCCGGGTTGGTCATACATATTTTTAATAAATTCATTCATACCATATAAGAATCCTAAAAGTTTATAATTTTCAATGTTAAAGCCGAAACATCTATTTGTATAACAGGCTCTGGTAATTATTATAATTTAGAACTATTTCTGAGGCTATAAATAATGATTCATTCGCAATCTTTTTTATAGCGTACATATCACCATTTTCTTCAATATCTGCTAAAAATTCCATTAAATTACTTTAATCTGTTTCTGTACTTGTAGGAAAAGTTTTTTTTCAAATATTTTGAATGTCCTTTTGTATAAACACTTTCAGTTATTCTATCTTTTAATTATTTTTTTTGCCTTGCCGTAGCATTTTTATTAGTAGCTATTTTTCATTTTTACCTTATAACCATTTATTTCTGCTGGACAAATCTTGTAACAGTAATGTTGATTCGGACGTTTTTGTTTTAGAAATTGAGTTCTAATGATAAATGGATGATAATGTTCTCTGTAAAATACATTAAGAGATTTTGTTAATTAATAATCATTGAGTTTTTGGCCAACATTGAAATTATGTTCATTAATGTTATTTTCATTATTATTTGTTCTGACATCTGAAATTAAGATTAGAATATTTAAAATATAATTATAAATAAAAGTTCACTTAATAAGACCTTTTCAATATTTTCAATTGACACAATTAATTAATTAAACAAATAAAGCATAATAAACGATTCACTTAACATAATTCTTACCAAATTACTATACGTGTTTCGGCTTTGCTAACTTGTACATGTACTAAGTGTATAAAGAACCAATTGCGTATAAATACATACTGTATCTCTAAATAGCCTCAACCATATTTTTTATTATTCATAAAAACATATGTATAAATGATTATTTAATAATACGTATTCTTTAGAGACTTCTTCTAATAAAAGAACGCAAATCATATATGATGCTTTATTTATAAAACTAACATTCATTCATATTTCTTATATCCTCTAGGGGCCTTTTTGTAAAATATGGTGGGAAGTTACGTATTTTTAGGACTTGCTTTGTGAATTTGAACATTAGAACTTCAACGTCCTCTTGTAATACCGCATTTAAAGGTAATAAATACAACGATACGCACGTTGTTCACCTGACATATCTATGAAGGATAATTCAAGAATGGGTATAAAACTAGGGCAGGGTAAGATGGTGACTTTTCCGGTAAAACCTAAATATGGCCCTTTAGAGGAAAAATTAATTGTTCACATAAGCCATTGTTATGGTTTTTAGATGAATATTTTTTTTCTTTATGCTTGATAAAAATCAATCTTCTTCGAGTTAACATTTTAGGAATCAACTGCATAATTTTCATTTAATTTAATACAAAAGACGCCTGATTTTTTTTTAATAATAAGCATAGATAAGAGTTGTTTACATATCGAAAACTTTCTATGATATATTTAAATTTATGTTTTCCTTTAATTGGTATTATAATTAAAAGCTATTTTATTAAAATTATTTATTGTTTTGAGATTAATAATAATTTTTTTATTAAAATGGTATCACTTCAATACTGTTTAATAAAAAAGATGTAATTTGAATAACAAAAATATAACATTATTTACGTCCTATATTAAAACTCTTTAAAACAGATATGATTTATTTATGTATCGTACGCAAAAACAAATAGTTTCAAAATTTCAAATTTATGAGTTTAAAAACGGTAAAGTTATTTCGAAAAACAAATTTAAAATTTACTTTTACAGCCTATATCTTTCTTATTATTAACATTTAATTGGGGCAAGTTGATTCACATCGTAATATCGTGATGTTTAGATTCTACCAAATTTCTTTACTTAGATATACCATATAAATACATTTATGCCCACACTGAAGTTAAAAACAGGCAGACAGATGAATGTATGATCTGATGACATTCAATTTTCGTTATTCTTTGAGAAGTTGTAACAAGATAGTTAAAATAATTAGCCTTCTTTAACCGTTACAAAATCTAAGGGTAGGTTTGTTGTCTTTTGGGTAGAGAAGTCATAAGGGTTCTTCATATATTTAGAATTTCTATCTTTTAATTCATGCCAGAAAGTCATATAAATTTATTCTAACTTAGTGTACTCCAACAATGTCACTAATTTAAAATTTTAATCAATTAGAAAGTTTCTCACTCTTTCTTTTTAGAACTTTTTTTGGCTGATATTGATTTTTGATTTTTTTTTCTGGAAAAATTTATTACACACTTTTTCAGAAATAAAAAATGTTTTTTGATTTGGCTGAAATTTTGCATAGAGGAACTTTGAGGATCAACGAATCCGCCAAACCTAGCAGTTTTTCGAAAAAGTTTTCAAATGTTGAATTATCGTTCATTTCATTTCATTTCATAACGTCGCGTTAAACAAAAAGGAGATATCAGGGAAGACAACCGAGCATCCTTAGTTAATAAACACTATCATCGCATGATAAGGCTTAATTTTTAAGAGAATTTATTTCATTGCAATTACCCCATCGTACTACTGCTTTTCCTGAAACTCCATGTTTCGACTGTTTAATTTCCTTATTATTGCTATAATTTTAAGAAAATTGTAAATGTTACAATTAATTCAATTCAGTCACAACTTATCAGTCCATTTTTTTAAAATATCATTCCATACATATGTAATACATATGTAACAGTAGTTTTAATAACTGATTCTCTTCAAGGCCCATAAGCAATTTATATGCAAGACAAACGAATCTAAGGCGGAAAATATCCTAATAATTTTGAATGCTCGTTAATACAATAAAAATATGCTTCATAATAGGAATATATCCAATTATAATATTTTTCTAACAATCCAACATAGATAGGTTTAGTTTGGAAACTTGATTTCAATTTTGATGATTACAAAAAAAAAATATTTAATTAAAAGAATATTAAAGTATAAACGTAAAATACACGGTATGGAGGGAATTAAAGGGTAAGGATCCTAAAGAATTTTGTAAGAATCTGAGTAAAATAAAAATTTAAAATATACTTATATAGTTATAAATTAAAATAAATATAAATGTCGTTTGCAAAGTACGTATTATATGAATTTTGGTAAGAATTACGAGGCCCAATTATTAACATATTCGAATGCAATATATATATTTTTATATATTTAAATGTGGTATATACATTAAACCAAGGAAAACTCCAAATCTTTACAAAACAAAGTTGTTTTTGTAAAGATTTAGAGTTTTCTTCAGTTTATATAAATATATAATACACCTAACAAAAGGATAAAAAAATATTTTTTTTATTAACAAATTAATAACATGGATCATGTTAGTGGAAAAGGATCAAATTTTCCTAAAACTTCTCGAATACAATAAAACTTTGTAATGAAAATACTAACTAACAACGAATAAATAAACAAATACATATTTTTACATTTAAAAGGTTCTACATGTACCCAACTTAGAAAGAATTTCTAAATAAAAAAAAAATATAATAATGAAATAAAGATTAAAATATGAAAGTATAATATCTGCAAGATTAAAAATCGAACTTTCGAACCCCTCTCCCTCACAACAATTATATCCAGAACTTTCAGGAAGATTAAACATACACTAAAATTGTCTTTTTAATGCTGCTATTTCTACCTATTGCGGATTAGAATATTAAAACTAACACTTTAACAAATCGCCCTCTGAATCCGAGAACTACGCTTAGTTAAAAGAGAAATATTCTCTGCGTCACAAAGGAAAAAACTGAAACCTAAAAACCGCTGAAATGATAATGATTAAACTACGTGCTGTATACAAAATTTTATTTTTAATTAAAATATTTTTTGTTTTAACATGTTTTATGAAATTATAAAAATTAACGAAAAATCTAAAATCCAAAAAAAAAAAGAAAAGTTGAAATGTTCCACACATCTAAAAATAGTTTTCTTTGAATTCATGAACAAGTATGTATGAAAATATTATCAACATTAATTATTTTTAACCTTGATTTGCAGTAGTATTATCGAAAAAAACTAAAACAGAGAGAAATGCGGAACAATAAGGGTATATTTGTTTTAGCTTTGAAAATGAATAGCCAACCTCACAATTAACGCAATAGATTAAGAAAAGGTATAAACTGGGCGAAACAGTGACATATACAATTTTTTTTTAATATTAAAATAAAAAAAGTGTATAAAAATATTACTTCAACTGTTATAAAAATACTGCCTATCTAGCCAAAATATAAAAATAAAAAATCTAAAATACAGAAAAAATATAATTTTTGAAAATTTATTGTAATGTACAGTCAAAAGTATTTATGTTAAAATCTAATAGTTTTTATGCTCTATGAAATCTTTGATATTGTTATTGCTCTGTGTTCTTTGGTGATATAAAAAAAGAGAAAGTCATCCAAGAGTTGAGGTTAATTGCATTAAAGGTTTGAAAATAAAACAAGTTTTAAATAAATAAAAAAAAACATTACGTTATATTTATTAAAATACTCAATCAACACTAAATAACAAAATGACAGGTCTAATAAATCAAGGTTTTGTTTAATCCGTTGCTATGATTACTTTTTTGTACTAGTAATGAAATGAATACTTTTTTGTACTAGTACAATAATCTGCTACTTCTACAATACGTGTTACATGATATAATAATACGGTACATGGCAAAAGACTCATAAGGCAATAAAACAAATTTAATGTTAGTGGCACCGTAATGAAATTAAAACTAGTGCCATAGTAAATATTAACTAACCTTTAAATCAACCGTATTCACTATCCAGTGGTCGGTAATAATCAAAAGAGATTCGTCTTTTTTTACGTTAAAGGTACATTACTTTCTTCCACTTTGAAAATGTTATTATGAAGACGAATTTTTTTAATTCGAATATAGGCTATACTTCCCTTGAACATTAAGAGAGAGTAAATTCTCAGAAATATGTTGCGTTAATCAGTCCCAAAATCAATACACCAAAGACATTCTTTTCTAAAATAAAGAGAAATTCAGTATTTTGTAATTTATTTAATAAACTATTAAAATATCTATCGTTTTAATTATTTACCGATCACTAATTTTAAATAAATAAATAAATAAACATTGAAAATATGAAATTATCTTCGAAAATATAAATAAATAATAAATCAGGTAATTTAAAAGGTATATTATTCATGTTCAGAAAAAATGAGTGAATAAGGTTACGAACTGCATTATTTAAAAAAACATCCACATCAACTTTTAATCATTTTGGTCTGCCTGGTTTTGGCTTGGGTGAGATTACTCCGCCTGATTTTTACTCCTTTAAAACTTTATATGTCGTAGATTTTCCATATCGCTTTATATGACATTTCAACTACGGTATAATGAATGAATGTTGTCTAAAATAGTTATAGACATTCAATATAATCCTTTTTTCATTGAGTAACAAATGGTCTAGTTTTAATATTGTACCTGGTAAATACTTACAAGTTACTTACATTTTTAGTCACTACCATTTTTCACGTTTATCTAAAACAAAATATCTGAATATCTAACAAATTGAATTTGATTTAAATAAAATATCAATTACTTATGGGCGCCGTGGCCATTAAAATATAATTATTCCTTTCTATTACGGCAACGGATATGACCTCTTAGGTAGGTACTCGGTTATAACAATGAAAGAAGTCATCAAAAACAATTCAAAACCAGTTACAAATATTAAAGATACTATGATTTGCACACTAAATTAGGAATTGTCACAAAGCATTTCTGAGAATTAATTTTCTCTTAATGTTCAAATGAGGTATAACGGTTGACAATTTTGGGTGACGTTTTTCAAGCTTGTTTCGTCGAGTAAGACAACGGCTTCATCATTCATCTTTAAGTCAGCCGGGACTGCCATGGCAAATAATTTTACTATCCATACCCATGCTAGCTCAGCAAGCTTCAGAGGTTCACTCCTATGATAACGAATTATAGAGGGAGTATTATAATATTTTTTATTTACCTAACCTTAAGTCTAAGTGCATATTACTTCTTTTATATAACATAATAAACTAATAATTACACGTTATAGAAACTACCATGACATGCCATTATCAATCAAAACTGACGGGGTATGACCCTCCCGAAACTAAAAGGTAGGATTCATATAATAAATTATGTTTTGGGAGGGAATAGTGCAGATTGACTTTGGTCGAAGGTTCAATAGAAATTGTATTGTAAACAAAATATTTTGTTAAACGTACGTAAAAGGATGTGATCAAACTTCAATAACTTCAAAACTTAATAAAAATGATTACTACAAAAATTCCCTATAATTTATAAATGAAGTTAATTTTTTGTCACAGATCATCAATAGATTGATCAAAAGAAAATAGCATTTTTCTTGTAGCTTTTGATTTATTCGCCAGTTTTCTCTGTTTGATACCTGATTTAATCTTTTATATTTACTACAAAATAGAACAGCGGTTGTCTTTGATGGATTTATGGTTAAATTGTGTGCTTTGGAGAACTGATATAATAGAGTTAGATCACTATTTATAGTTTCATTAGCAGAATAAATTGCTTAACACATTAACTGCCCACTCCAAATTAATACTATAGATTTCTTGAATTTTTTTACAAAAACAAAGTCGTACCAAGTGGGCTGACGATAGAAAGGAACCATGATCGTGCCCATATGTAAAGTAGACATTAAACTTAGAGATAAATAGTTATTATCTTACACAAATATATGAATGTAATCAATGCTCTTTAAAAATAAATTAAAATGGACAATATATCAGTTAAACGAAACAAATAGATACCAAATATTTTTTTATGAAAAACTATGAAGAGAAATAACTTTTAAATTATATGCACTGCACCACAGAAAATATGCAAGAAGATTTATTCAGTAAACCACTTCAAACTATGAAGAGACTACGAAAATTGTATGGATTAGTTTAATTAATCATCATTGAGGAGGAGTGTTGAAACTATAACAATGGTGACCTGTTATTAATATTATATTTTTAACTATCATATAAATTAAATATAATTATTTTTGGTTTAGTAATATAAACTTACATCTTCTTCTTTTTTGCCTTAAGCATTTGATTTGATGACGGTGTCTTCTAGTTTCTTTTTTATAGAAATAATAGCAGTTCATCATTTTAACCTGAAATGTATGGATGGCTATTTTTTTTCTAAAAGAAAGTTTTATTTTTACAGGAGAAATATGAGAACATTTGATGGCAGTGATTCACTTCTGCCATAAATTTATTGTATTCGTTCTTTATGTTTGGTTTTTGCACTACTAATTCTGAGTTGGTAGCAACTTCTACTATTTGCCGATTGAACTCACTGGAAATTGCTAAAAAAAGCACAAAAACAAACGATTTTTTTTAATGGCACTTACTCCGTCAGCCAGGCATTATATTTTATCATTTTTAATATTTCACATATTTATACATTCATACAAGACAATCAAACACATACATACCATACCGAATGTCGATTCTCCACTCATTTGACCACCGGTGTCGGCACAACAAAAGTTCCAGTTAAATAAATTTTCTCATTTCAACATGACTTCAAAAATAGAATATGAGCTAAAATGTATTCTACATATTATTCTCTCACAAAAATAGAATATGAGCTAAAATGTATTCTATATATTATTCTCTCATTACCCCTCAAAATTAAAATAGAAAATATGTTAAATTCGATTTCGTTAAATAAATCTACAGGGTGGCTCTCTTTGGTTAACATAAAAAAGATCATTTTTTGATATATTTCTATACCCACTTATAATATGATTCAAAAAACTAAAAATTGATAAATATTTTATTATTATTGTGTTTGGACTGTTAATAACTAAGATTCTTTAAAACAATTTTGTTAATAGGGTGAGTTGAAAATTGATATGCTTTATACATGCTAAGGAAGTGTACGGTACCGAATTTATTGTGCTGGTAAATGAAAATACTATTATTGAAAAATATTTCTAAATACTCGGTATTTTTCACAAAAGTATGGTATACGTGAGTTGAACAATACGCCACTGCGACATGACAGGATGGTGTAAATCATGCAGGAGGTATTGGAATATACGTAAAGAATAATATTAATTACTCAGTTATACTTCAAGAATGTAGAGAATATATTGAACATATTTGGATTAAAATAATGTACAGACAAAAAGCTTTTCACATGTAACATTTAGAGGCCTGCAGGTGCAAGCTACAAAGAATTTTTAAGCTATTTGTAAGACATCTTCTCACAATATGCGCAATCCGATAAAGTAATGTTGATGGATGGTTTCAATATTGATCAAGTTGACCTCAATTCTTCCTATACTCTTCAGCTAAATAACATTTGTTTTGGTCTTTCTCAAAATATTTCAGAGCCCACTTGCATTAATGCAAATTCATCAACGCTTATCGATCTGAGATGTAATTTAGCGATGTTTTTAAAGCTACTGTTTTTGACATAAATGTGTTTAATCACTATTTAATTTCTTCTAAATTATTATCCGTGGATCATGGGCAATATACGACGGTTACATACTTTAAGAAATCATGCATTAAATAGATGTCGTCAAACCAAGAGTCCAGGAAACTGGAATTACAAAAAAGATTTACGGAATCTAACTGTTGGTGCAACACGTAGACAGAAGTTTACCTTCATAATAAATTTAAGCGGTGTAGTGATAAAGACAAATGGCGCGATTTAAGAAAGATTAATATAATTAACAACAGCAAAAATAATATTCCTGACAATTAAAAGAATGTAGAAGATTTTAACAATTTTTTCGCTAAAATTTGTTCAAAAATAAGCCTAGTGATGATCTGTTAAACTTTTATTCTTCAAATACACTACCCATACACGATTTCTTTAAATTTGAGTCTGTTACTGAAAAGACCATATCCAGCATTGTGCTTAAAATTAATTCTAAAACTTTCATGACAAAATAAAAATTACTCCTACAAATTTTGCTGTATATAATACTTTTCTTACTCATGTAACAAATGCATGCATAGATGAATTATGCTTTCTGAAATTTTGAAAAATTGTTAAAGTTTTAACATTACTTAAAGTGAAAAATCCAACAAACCTTAACCAACTAAGTTTTTTATTTCTATTTTGCACTCATTTTCAAAGTTGTTAGAAAGGTAATAGATATGCAAGTCAAGCATTTTCTGCAAATAAATAAAATAATTCCAGATAAACAGTTAAGATGTCGGAAAAACTACAATATATGAAAACCCAGAACTCAATTTAAACGATTCTGAGGTACCCTCTGAATCTACTGTTAAAATCTTAGGGCTAACTATTGATAACAAATTGAAATTTACCAATCATATCAATATTGGTTTATCAAAAGCATATACAATGTTGAAATCCTTGTACCTCATCAGCATTGCCTTAATCAAAAAACCAAATGCGGCTTTTTCATTTTGTCGCAATTTAATTATTGTGACATACGAGAATGTATCAGAAAATAACAGACTGGTGCTGTAGTATAACAATGAAACATTTATTTAACAAACTTCAATAACTGTCCTTCAAAGTACTCTCCATTCTGTTCAATTCATTTATCCCATCGCTTTATCCACTTGTCATAAACTTCTGAGAAACCATTTTTAGTATACCCATCACAGCGTTGTTGAGCTCTAAATCCGACTCAAATCTTCGACCTCTCAATTCTTTTTTGACTTCAAGAAATAAATGGAAGTCACATGGAGCAAGATCGGGAGAGGGAAATGAACCATAATTTTTACCCCTAAATCTTCAATTGTTCGTTGACAAATCGCTGATCTGTGAGCCGAAGAATTGTCGTGATGCAGCGTCCAAAGTCTTGATAAAGTGGTCGTTTTCTCTTTAATTTTACCTTTAAGGGTCCTCGAAGTACGTTAGAATAGTACTTCCCAGTTACTGCATTTCCTCTAGGTATAATGTGATCGTAGATAACATCACATTTATAAAAAAAATCATCGCTTTTAACAGTTTTGGCCTTCTGCGGTCATGGGCTGCCTTTATGCGTCCATTACATACTTTGAGACTCTTCGTATTATTTACCCTTAAATTAATTAAAGTAAGATTTTGAATTCTAATATTGGCTTCCAGTTATCCTCGCATTTCCGGTTACGTGACGCCTACTTAACTTGTTTGCAAAAAATTACCCAAAAATATTACATTTTTATACTATTGTATAAAAAGTATTTGTTCTCTCAGATTTAAGTGTTGGAATTTAAAAGATGACAAATGTAGAAATCCAGTAGACCAAATATTTTTTTGGACCAAGCTTTTATTTTTATTTTGTACATGGTGATCAAAAATTAATGTCACGTTGCAAGAATTTCCAGGGTTTTCTCAAATTTTTCAAATGGAACACCCTGTGTTAGTATTCATCAACCAATGACGAATTTTATGCTCTTCGACTTCAGTGTGTATTTTCCTGTACCTATCTGCTGTCGTTAAAAAGTAAATTCAAAAAATACATTTTTTTTACTCGCAATCAACAAACCGCCAGTTTCAAGAAAATTACAATTATAAAATTTATTTGAAAATTATATGAAAACATAAATTAATAAAAGATGCTCAAAATGTCGGCCATTTTCTCTAATCCATATATTTATTCATTCGGCAAATGATCGAGAAACGTTTTTCAGCATATTAGGTGTAATGGAATGGACAGTTTGCAATATTGTTTCTTTTGTATCTTCGGGTGTTGTAGGTGACTTTAAATAGACTATATTTTTAATATAACCCCACATAAGAAAATCCGTTTTTGTTAAGTCGGTGACCGAGCTGGCAATTTTTTGGACCATTTATACCAATTCATCTATTAGAAAAATGTTCATTTAATTCATCTGCAATTTCGCGTAAAAAATGCGTCCCTGTTCGACCATGCTGCTACCACATTGTTTATCTTACAGCAAGGGAAACGTTTTCAAGTAGAATAGGAAGATGATTAGCTAAAAAATCTAAACACACCAGACCATTTAAGTTGTCTTCAAAAAAGTACGGTCCAATAACATGTTTTCAATTATGCCTTCCCCAACATTTACCCTCAATCTTTCTTTGTTATGTGTTCTAATGATTGTAGGATTTTCGGCGGAATAATAGTGGAAATTATGCCTATTAACAAATCGTTTCTTGTGGAATGTAGATTCGTCGTAAAACAGTAAGCACTCTATCAAAAATTTTGCTACAGTTTAGATTATTCCCAGTTACAAAACCACATGTGTTTATCAAAATATTTTAGCTCTTGATGCAATTGTATTTTGTAAGGATGATAATGATGTTATTTTAAAATTCTTCCAACAGATCTTTACTTATATCCACTTATATTCACGACTTCGACAATACTACTGTCAAAATAACAGATCTTTGGTAGCACGTTTATCAATTATTTGTTTTTTATAGGCAACATTTCCAGTTTCGGTAAATCTTGCAAGTAATTTTTCAAAACTTTTTAAACCCCTAATACGTCGATCGGGATATCGTTGATGATAAATTATTTTTGTCAATAAACAATTTCTGTTAGATTCTCCCAAAACAAAACTATATCAATTAATTCGTTTTATTATTAATAAAAAACTATCGCGATCAGTAAAAATAGCTTCTGAAATGTTAATGTCAGAAAATATTTTGACACTTCATTAAGACCCAACCTACTTGATTTGTTAAAATTAAAAGAAATTAGACATTTTACAGATAAATGTCTTTTTTGAATTTACTTTTTAACGACGCTTGATAGGTATAGGAAATAGTAATACGTGGTGTTTCATTGAAAAAATTGAGAAAACTTCCCTGGAAATTCTTAGAAAGAAGCATTACTTTTTGACCACCCTGTACAAAATAAAAAATTAAAAGTTGGTCTAAAAAATATTTGGTCTATTGGTTTTCTACTTTTGTCATTTATTTGAATTCCAACGCTGAATCTGGGAAAATAAAGAATTTTTAAATAGGAGTGTGAAAATGTAATATTTTTAGGTATTTTTTTTCTCCACACGGAGTGGGTTATTTAAAACAATATTTTTAGGTATATAACAGTGACTGTAGAGTATCTAAAAATGTAAAAAAATTTGGATCATTTCATTAAAAAAATTAAGTGATTTGCCCTTTTTACTGTTGGATCATCCTGGTTACATGAAAATAATTTTATAATATTTGATTTTGGCTCCCATTTACAGATATCCTTCAAATAAATCATTAAGTTTTGTGTAGTAGGTGTTATAGAACAACGACAAAGGTTTGCCGGACCCTGTATATGCATGCATAATTATGAAACTTTTAATTGTATATTTATACTATATTACAAAGACATAAAACATTTCTAAAGCAAGTATAAAATATAATAACTTTTTTAACATATACTACCGATTTTCAGTTCCATTTTTAGACGGCCTGTAATTTTCGTAGTTCAATGAGGAACACATTTCGTTTACTGACGAAATTATAAAAATAATAAAAAAATCGTGTTCTTTAAAAGAAGAGGTAATCACAATGGTTAGTAATTGTTTCTATTAAAATTGGAACTAACACCAAGTATTGTTTAGGAAATTTATCCATTTACTGTTATGCAACTTTTTTAAGATTAAAAAGAAATGTTCTAAAAAATATTATGCCCGTTTAATTTTTATATTTAAAATAAAGTCTTACAAGAGTTTATTTTATTTATTCAAATAATTTTCAAAGATTTAAAAATTTTGAATTTTCGTCAGTTTAATTACTGTTCTTTAATAATTTTCTTTACCAGTTTTAATTAGTGGAGTCATCTAGTAAGTCACTGAAGAAAGCTTCCAGTTAGAACTATTAATACGAGAGAGCAGCACTCGAGCCTTATACCATTTTAGAAAACTTCCCTGGATAGGAAAGTAATCAAACTTACTTGTATTTCTAACTTGGTATGTTAAATAATTGCTAACTAAATATCAATATTTAGAAAGTTGTATAATAATCAGTTGCATGAAAAGAAATTTTGTTAAAAGCATGTAAATAAATATACGTACGTATTTTATTAAAACTCAGTAATCCTTTTAGGTACTTATTATTATACTATTTTTAAAATAAATTAAACAAGTTTTTTGTAAAGTATTCTTCTTGTTCAAAGTCAAGTAGACGTTGAAAAGCTACATAAATTTAATGATAAAATTTAAAGAAATCAAACAACATAGAATTGTTGTTCAAAATAGACTACAAGATGGCGCTATATGCCTCTTTATCTATTTATTTGATTCTATCAAAAATTTAAAATGAATCGCACCATAATAATAAACTTATAAAAGAGCAACTAAATTTTAGCTCTTGAAATTCAAAAGCTTGTGGAAACAAAAAGAGCATTGAATGAAAACAAAAAAATTATCGATCTTGGTGGAGAAATATTTTCTTTGCAACAGAAAACATATATAAGAAAATACAATAATTATATTCGCATACATAAATACGATTGTCTAAAATTATAACGTAATATGTAACAAACTTTGCATAAATGAAAGTATACTGCACTTGTTTAAATTTAATTATATACCATGTGATTTAAAATAAAATAAAAACATAGGCAATGTTATGTTAAAATAAAAGTGAAAAAAAAATTAACTATAAAACAAAATCTAAATACCTCAAGGATGCTTATATTTTTATAGCAAGTTTACATTTGTATTTAACTCGTTTTAAAGACTAGCAATAATAACAGAAAACATAATTAAAGTTATTAATAGCAGTCACCCATCCAAGCAGTCACCGCATTCACTCTTAGTTAAGTGTTTAGATGAATTTTCAGTAAAACCAGCAAATTTAGTTGTCCTTATTCCCTATTATTATTATTATACATATGTTCACAGTTGCTTTTTGCTAAAAATATCAGGAAACGAAAAGGAAATATTATTTTAATTAGATATATAGTAATTATTAAAAACTGGCATTTATTTTATATAACAACTATCACGAATTACTATTACATGCACATCTTAAATATGGAGAGATAAATATTACTTATCTTGAATAATTTCCACAGTCTTCCAAAGCGTTTCAATATGTATTCAAGTCTACATAGGTTTCGGTAAATGACAATACCATTTTCCAAGACAGATAGAAGTTTGACAGATTTTTTTTTATGTATTATGAATAAATTCCATAAAGTAAGAGTTGAAATATTTAATTCCACATACACATATTTTGAATCGTATTAAAACAGAAATTGTTGTGCGAAAATATTAACCTTCTAGTTACCGATTCCTGATTTTTTTTTGCATCTAAAACCTCTCCAATTTCTGAATATCCATATCAGGAAACATCTTTCGTTCATTTTTTGTTTCAACCGGTATTTCCATATATGAACAATTGGTTTATGTAATAATTGGAACATTTCACGTGGTGAAATGGTTACGAAGAGATTAGGAAATCCAAAAGAGAATCTTGGAATAAATTTTTTATTGTAAACGCTGCACACTGCAAATATATATGTCTATCTTTATTTTTATGACACTCTACATAAAAAATCAGATGGGATTTCAAATTTTTGATCACTCTGTATCAAATATTTTTTAATGCCGTAGTACAGAACTTGTAAAGTTAGGATAGGGACACGTAAAACGTTTTTATTGATTTTCAACGGTTTGACTGCTACTGACATCTAAATTCAAAAAAATGTGATTCTCAGGAGGCTGTAGATCCTTTATTAAACATAATTGACATAAAGTGTGATACATCGTTGAAATTAGCTCGGCAAGAGGTTTATAAAAATTTAAAAAAACAAATTTTTGTGTGTCACTGCGTTTCTGAACATACTTTATTTGGAACTAATTTTAAAATGTGAATTTCAAGACGCCTACACCTTTTGTAAAAACTTTTTTCGTAACTTCAATAATAGGGGACTAATCAAGCTTTGCCACACTAATAAATGTTATGTTAAATCAATAAAGAAAAGGGGCGAAATTCGTTTGTTTTTATTTTTTTTGTTGGTCTTTGAGTAATTATCTCATTCAGCCAGACTCACGAGGGTTATTTTTGATATTACAAATTGGGGCATTCAAATATACATCCATGCCCATGCCGGGATTCGAACCCGAGATCTCGGAGACCGAATGTCGGTTCTCTGCTCACTCGATCACTGAGGTCGGCAAACATCGTTTTTTAATAATTTGGGGTGCAGGATTCACAAAGAACTATTTACTAAGGCATGACTAAAAATAAACAAATTTTTCATAAAAAGTATTCAAAGTGACCACCATTGTAATGCATAGAAAGATCTATACAACGAAAAACATGTAAATGTACTTTTTGAATAACTATTCACCTCTAAGATTATTTCTTGCATTTGTTGTTTTTCATTATCTACAAATGTCTTGTAAATCATGTACTTGAGATGTCCCGTTAAAAGAATTATTCATCTGATTTAAGACTGGAGAACGCGGTGGAATACCTCTACCTATCCATCTGTATGGAAACTCTTGTTTAAAGTAGTTTCGAACATTTAATGAAAAATAGTTTGGAACTTCATTGTGCATAAACACATATCTATTGGAAGTTGGAGAGGTAAATCGTCTATCAAATCCAGCAACGTATTTTCTAAATGTTATAAATAAAATATCGTTAATCTTTGTGGAAGAATGAAAGGAACAGCAATAAAATTACTGATTATTTCAGCCCCCACATTTATTTTGAATGCATGTTAAAAGAAGTTTATCTTTGTGGAAGAACGAAAGGACATACAATTAAATTACCAATTACTCCAGTCCATACATTTATTTTGAATTCTTATTGAAAATGGTTTACTTTTATTTCAGCCGGCTATGCAACCGCATTCATTATGGGTATTATTATTAGATTAACAAAATAGTATCTCTCACTTTGTTAAGAAGAAGACAATATATGGAAGCTAGATGGGATAGTGGACAAAGTTAGTGATCCGGTAATAATAAATTTAAATTCGGATTCGGACGACTCAAGAGAGAGTTCTGTGGAGTCGGTAGATTCCTGCACTTAAATTGGTAAGTATTAACATGTTTTTTTAAAGGAATTTCGACTAGTAATTTTTCAGATTACAATTGCAAATAATTACCTAGGTACTATATAATTACAAAAAATATAATTGATTGTTTCGCCTCGATAATGACAAAGAATTGTTTTTAATTATTTGAATATAAAAAGAATTAATATATTATATTATATTTTAAAGAAAATTATTCTTATATATTAGTTTATTTTCTTATTCACATAAATAATTTTATAATAATAATTCTAAAATAACTTAATAATATTAATAAATTATTTAACAGAATCCGTACACCACTGATATAACCTAAGGAACGTTCTTTGATGAAATTTCAATAAAACAATAAAGTATTCATAATGTAACGTATAATAACTTAGGCTAGTATTGTTGGTTTGCTGTATTTATCAGCATCTGGCATACCGAGGCACCCTTTTAAAGCTAGTTTAGTTATCTGTATAGTTTAAAGTTGGTAAAATATTCATTTGGTCGTTACCTTCAATAATTTATTTTATTGCAGTTTGTTCACGCGGATTTATTGCCCTCTTCAATATTTCTTCAGTACAGTTATCCCTCTTCTTGAACATACGTCACAGGTAAACAAAATATTCTCGTCAAAAATTAGATCTCTTTCTCTTTGCTTATTAACAAACCGACAAAATACCAGACCAAAATCGAGATCATGGACTAATGGACCATGTCACCTTATGGTGTGGATATAACAATTGTTCTTTAAATACTTTACATACTCCTATTCGTCTGGTGTTTATTTCTAGATCTTCTTCACATGTTGTGAAATGTCTTCTTCAGCTTGAGGAATCCGTAAAAAATCGCCGTTTTCCATGATCAACGGTCTCTAGAAGATGTCTCTCAGCAGCAACAAACGTTGGATGGCTTGAAATACGACTAAATGAAAACCTTTCAGAGTACACCCTGAGACTCCTTCGACCAATGTCCAAATATAAATAACACATCGATGTATTGTAAGTCCATAATAATCAGGCAAATGTAAATTTTTAATTAGTAGAGTACATAAGACATTTCAGAACCTTAATTAGAGGATATGCAGAGTACATTTTTATGATAAAGAGAACAAATATTACTAAATAATTGGGCATAAAAAAAGTGGGTACCACAAATTCAAAATTTAAGCAACAAACTAAGAAAACTAATACCAAAATGTTATTTGATGAAAAATATGTTTAATACTAAAACCTTAATATTCATTCATTAGTGGAATCTCCTTTAAGATACGGTATGTTAGCATGAGGAGGGGATATTCTATTAAAAAACGCTTCACTATTTCAAATTAAAACATAAAAATTACTTTGACCATATATATTTTGCCAGAAAAAAAAGTGATAAAAATCTAAATGTTCCTTTTCGTAAATTTAATAACAATCAGAGGTTTGAAACAGTGATAGGCTCGAAAAATTTGATGTAATCAGTAGCACTTACCCCTAAAAGCTACTCCTTAATCAGAAGGAATCGAAAGACTAATAACATAAAATTATGTATCTTTATGCAAAACTTCTATGTCTAAAATTTTAATTTTTTTACAAGTTATTTTCAAGATATTTAAAAAAAATTGTTTATACAATTTTAGGGGCCTTTGAAAAAGTTTGTATAAAAAGGTAACTTTATTTTTAGATGAACTACCACCTCTAGAAGGTTTGCTCGACCATTTTGGACAAATCTGTATAATGACCCAATACATTATTTAACACTGAGACCAGTTATGCTGTTGATCCTAAGACATATAACATTTTAGAATAGGAAAAAGAAATATTAAAGACAAAATATTTGGATGAAAAGTTTAATGTCAATGTCACTAGCGAAGACAACTAGAGAACTTATTAAAGATCTGTAAAATTTCCTAGCTCTATTTTTCACTAAGTTAGGATGAGTAGTATATGGGAATATCCAGTTCAGTAAGGAAAGAATATATGGCAACATCGTATTACATATTAGAAAAACAGACACTACTGATTGCACGAATTAATACGAATACTTTACTATAGAAACTTTTGTCGTAAAATTATTATATAGAAAACTACTTAGTAAATATGATGAAGAAGGAGAAATGTTCATGGATAAAATAACCGGGAAAATAGGACAACTATGGGAAACCGGGTTATTGTGGAAAAATTGACACAATCGAATTACCCGACAGTAAGCCGTTAGCTTTGCAAATATTTAAAAACATAGAAAGAAGGGTGAGTTTAGATGTACAATTTCAAGAAGCTTATATTGTCAGAATTGAGGAATATCTTATTAAAGCATATGCAAGAAAGCTAGACAAGAGGGAAGAAAATACAGATAGCAAAATATGGTATGTACTACATTTCGGGATTATCAATCCAAATAAAAACAAGCTAAGATTTGACTTTGATATAAAATATTCCACCAAAAGAAGATAACGACAGAAGAGAGTTTAGCCCAATGATTTATATTTCATTAAAAACCAAATGATTAGGTCTCTAAGTACAGATGTAAGTAATAATTTCTGGGAATGTTTGCTCTCCATACCGTGTCCAATAAGTAAAAAAAATGCTTCAGCATTTTAAGAGACATTTCCATAGTGTTATATAAAATGTAATTATACCTATTTATTATCAACGAGAACAAATCATATTGTTTCGATAGTATGTACAGGGATTTAATTCGGATGATCGAGAAGTCGATAGTGCCTATCCCTGCAATTAAGTGTATTAGTTATTTAATGTGTAAATTGCTCTTTTTTCACCCTTATTGCTGTGTGTTTTATGTTTTCATTAAATATATCATTTATTATTTATTCGATTTACACAAAGACATACAAACAATGAAGTGTATAGTGTATAGTTTATCTTTTATTTTAATATGGATAGATTCCACAAAGTAAGGGTAGAAACAGTTAATAACCAGCTATGATAGTTTAGTTGACGTTTACGCAGGTCGTCGCGCGGCAACGGCTTTCGATGCAAAACCAATCAAATCAGTGGCTTGATTTACAACATTTTAAAATATGTATTATTTGCATAGACGTACTTCGAGATCTAGTTGATAGGTGCTCTTTGGAGTTAGTTATCATTTATAATATCATACAATATAAATTTATTGTAAACAGTACATCTGACCATACATATACAAACCTAAAGGATTTGAAAAAAACTTCTACTTTAAAAATTCGCATTTGACAAAATGAAATAAATTAATCGTCACATAAAATTGAAGATAGTAATTTACGATTTAAAAAAATCAAATTGTAAGGTACATCTTGTTTTAACTGTTAATATACCTAAATCTCAGCCACTATTATCACCAATTTCGTCAACGTGAACGACCAGTGGTTTATCTCTAAACACGCATCATAAAGGAAATATGGCGAGATCCATTGTCCTCATAAAATTCGATTTTGAAGTAAAAAGTCGAAAAAATTTTAGACTAAGTTCAAGAATACGGAGAATATTTTTTCGAAGCAATTTTATAAGTTTTGTAGCAAAGTAGAACTTACTACCCATTAATTACAAGATAAAGATTATAAATAAGAAGTCCAAAGGTAGGAAATACTATGAATGTTTAGAGTTATATTTTAGTAGCTCTAAAACAACATTATTTCTTGAGCCCAGTATATATGGGCGATAGATATAATGAACCGTCTAATCCGAGTCATGTACACTATATTTTCTTCGAGCTTTAAAATATTACACTTCAATTCCCGTCAGGACCTTTAGATACATAATAATGTATCTTTAATAACTAAAGAGTAAAATTAAACACTAGAATCACGAGTGAGAAAAAATATAGTTGGTAAATTATTGGAACATTAAAAATACACACTATCAAAATTATGCCAACAAATTTTATTACAATTTTTTCTGTACTTCTATGTATATATTATTATAAAAATAAGTAGGTACTATTACAGAATAGTATTTCTAAATTTATAGGATACGCATTTTATGAAATCTAACCGTCCAATTTGTTTATTAATATATTGATTAATTTTTGAATTTATAAATTGTTGGCTATCAATAATCTTTTTTCGCATTAGGCACCTTTCCTGTTTGTTGCAACTATTAATTCGTATGTAAGGATCTGTTTGCATTCCTTTTAATGACTCTAGAAATACATATATGGGTGGGATAAAGTATGGAACCAAGTAAATATCTTTAAAACGAAACGGACTATATTTATAAAATTTTGTAGGTAAGTGCAATGGGGCAAAATGCATTTGACATTTTTTTGTTAATAATATACTTCCGGTTTAACTGGAAATATCCTCAACTATTATCAATATGTTCGTCAACGTGAACGAGCACTGGTTTATCTTTAAATACGCCTCAAAAAAGAAATGGCGAAATCAATTATCCATACATAAAATTCGATTTTGAAGTAGAAAGTCGAAAAATAGGAGACCAAGTTCAATAATACGGAGAATATATCTTTGAAGCAATTTTATAAGCTTATTTTGTAGCAAAGTAGACCTTACTACTCATATTAATTAGAAGATAAAGTTTATAAATATGAAGTCTAAAGGTAGGAGATCAATTTAACTGCAATTATTATATATATTATCAACACTGAACAGTATATGTTGTGTTTAAGACTCATTTAATTTAAGTTTATTGACAAATTTTATGTATACTGTTTTTTCTTAACATTGAAAGAAATAGGACGAAAAAGTGTTGCTTTAATTTCTGTGTTCAAATTATATACAACTGAGTAAATTGTTGGGTATTTTTAATAACAAGCAATATTTTGATGTCCTTCATGTTATTGAAATTTCAAAATATCCAAATTGAAAGTTTTACTTTATAATTTTATTATATATGGCAAAACATAAAATATTAATCCTCTTGTCCTATTACTTAATGGATATAATTTTAATTTAATACTTTTTTGGCTGGTGTCTCATTTGAGATTCTGAATAAATCTTAATCCAGAAAGGCATTAAATTAATTCATTTTTTAGAAACATGTATTATTATCTAACTGATAAGTGTGATAACAAATCGATTTTTCATTTATTTCCTGATACAATTATGCGATTTTTTTTTGTTTATATCTTATGTACCAGGATATTTAATACTTTTATAAATTACAATAAAAACTTTAAAAAGATAGAAATATTTTTATACGTGCTTATTAATAAGTATTCTTTAGGGTCCGTCATTTATAGTTTTTAAGATGTATTATAATTTTAATAATTTTTTTAACAATTTTATTTATAATACAATTGCAATGGCAAAATAACATAAAAAGAAATTTGTCTAAATCTATATATGATTTTTCCGCTGAAATTACTTCCTGAAGATTAAAAATGGCAGTTTACATAATATCAAAGGTTTTTTAATAAATTTTTCATTATTACTTGTCGGTTAATTAGATTTTATTATTATTAATCAAATGTCATTACATGGTACTACTAGGTACCTACTTTCATTACCTACCCAAGCATTTTAAAAATTATTTAAACAGAATTGGTTTATTGTAATCCCTAATCTTAGCCTTAATGAGTCTTAAATTGGTGTCAACAAGTGGAAGGTACTAAATTCTAATGGAGTCTCAACCAGAATAGTTGTAATTATTATTATTTCTTTAGTCGACTTTTAGTTTTACTTGTTTAATATTTACTGCCCAGTATCCAATTATTTTGGTGATTTTTGTGTATTCTGTTTTGAGATATAGTTATGATATGTGATTCAAAAGATGAAAGTTTTATTCCCAATATTGATGTAGACGAGTCGAAAGTAAAGAAAAAAAAACGCGTTTTTCAGTTGATGCAAAGCAAATACTTGTGACTGTAAGTACTAAACTATAATTATTATTTCCACTTATAATATCTATTAAATCCAAATGGGGTTCTAATCGACCAAAAATTTGCATGTTTCTATATAATTGCCAGTGAAATCTTAGTTCCCTTACTATACTAATAGGTCATAGTGATCCTTTATTAAATATAAAGTGTGAGACATTATTGAAATTAGCTCAACAAGAGGTTTATAAAATGTAAAAATATACGGGGTATTCCATAAAAAAAAAATATAACATTGATATGCTGTGACCTTATGACCTGTATATTATGAAATATAAAATCATTTTTAAAATATCTCCTTTTAATTAAGTTTAACAATGTATTTTTTTTCCTTAGTCGTATCGTCTAAAACCCAAAATTTTTTTGCTAACTTTGGCGGGATTACTATGTCTGCAATATTTTTAAAATTAACGGCTCTCAGTACCATACGGCGTTCCTGTATAAAACTAACTTTTTTGATATGAAAGTAACAGTAACAAATTTCAATCCTGCATCCTTTACAGCCACCAAAGATTTATTAAAAATTTAGCATAGCATGTAATTGTATTAAGGATTTTAGAGTAAAAACTTGGCAAATCTCTGAAATTGAGATAGGTAAATTTGAAATCTTTAAAAGAGATTCTATATAGTACAGCAATTTTATAACTGTATCCTTAATTCTTCTACGCAATGTCGGTTTAAAAAACTTTACCGTTTAGATATAAGAAACATGCCCTTTAATCCTTAACTTCCTATGTAACAATAAAACGCATTGTCGACAACGCTTTTAAAGAGATATATATTTAATATAAAGACATTTATTAATACTATTATTTCTTGAATACCATGAAGATCTTAGAATGGAATCAGTAAATTAAGAATATCGAATAATTTGATAAAATATTTCTACTTAGTTTCTTTATTTAAATAACCGTCTATAATTATAGATGCTTAATAAATATATCAAAGGGTTGAAAGTATTTGTAACATAACCTACAATTAACTTTTCCTTTCTAGACTATTATTGTGCTAACCTTTCTCCTAGTTTTGTATAATACATACATAATGCATTAAATCGGATGCACCTATCATGTTGGGTATTTGGAAATGTTTTCAACCTTAAGATAAATTTTGAAAAAAAATAACTTAAGTTTGTTATTTCTCCAACGTACCCTTAGTATTCTTATTTAAACTAGAAAAACTAGCTTAATATTGATACTAATCTTCATTCCTATCAACGTTTTCATTATTGTTTTATTTATCAGTTGTGTTTTCCCATATTTTCTCTTGTTGTTTTAGCGCAATGTTTTATTTCGATCCAGCACCGTTTCCTTAATTTTTGTATTGTTATTTTTTTATACTGGTTGGATTGCTTTATTATTATTAAACACGAATGGACCGTTTGCTTATAGTTTCTCAGAAGTGTAATTTGCTAATTTTCCGCTCTGGTGGAAAACAGGTCCCATGTTGTATATTTGATTTCTAAAATTTATAACCATTCGGTTTTGGTATTGAGGATATCCAACATTGTAGAAAGGATTTGGAATATTAGGTAAAAATTGATGAGAGTAAGGCAGTCTAAGCTGACTATCTCTTTCATTGAAGCAAGGATTCATGGGAGGATAAGAAAATGCAATACCCCTGCTGTAACTAGGAAATTAATTCATTTGAAATACTTTAGAAAAATACCATTTATACTATTACTTAGTACATTATTTTGAGGTACAAAGTGTGAGACGATTGAACATATGTTTCGTTCATATAGATTATAGGTCTATTTTCTGCCCGGAATTGCATAATACTTATTAAGAAGTTTCTTATCAGTTATTGTATTTCAGGTTTTTCCATCAGCAATTTTCTGTTATTCTTTGTTTTTCCAGAAAAATCCCATGTGCATTATTTTTCTTAAGGTTTTATGCGATCCATTATAGCGTGACTGACTCCGGTGTATTCTTCGCAAAGTTGGAACTTGTTTTTCCACTGTGTAATAATTTATTATGATCAGCATAAGCAGCCCTCTATGACAGTCATCCACATTATACTTAGGCGCTGATTTAATTATTTTTTTCTTAGACGTTGAAAACGACGATGATTCGCCATCCTCGATAGATTTTATTTCCTGAGCAATTTTCTGTATTGAACTTAAACTTATACTCGTACCAGTGGCCATGGTGACACGCTCCTGAACCTTTATTAATTATTTTATAGCCTTATTCTCATTGGCTTTTCATTTCATAAAATGAATAACATTGGCTACGACTTCCCTAGTTTGTCCTGATAAAACTTTATGTTTTAGTTTGGATTTCCACTCCATTATACAACACTATATAATCTCAACCTCTTTCACTGACTGTACACTCGATTTTTACTCTGCAAACGTCTCAAAGAGAACGAGAAAAACCAGGCTATTTATATATTTAATGGTATTTTAAAACTTTTATCCACATAGTTAATATCTTGAACAGTAACTTGAATTGTTTATATATTATCTACATCTGGCAATTTTTTTTTTCATTTAAACTTTGATTCGGCGGACGTTTATTAGTAAACATACCAGAGAGGCAGTTGCTATTAAACTGCACTTCTGATTATTTTGTAACATTTCTGAATTGAATTTTTTAAGTCTTGTTTAATTATTTTCTTGTGGCTTCTTGACTCTTCTTGAACCAAACTTGGCATACGATTTTTTTCTCTTTATTTGCTTGACAATTTTGGTTAATGTTTTTGTCAAAATTCCCATCGTCTCGTGTTCTTATAATATTGGTATTGATTCAACTGTAGGCATTGAACTTGGATTTGTCGAATCGATAGAAATTGATGATGTGTGACATTTTACTACTAAATTTTCAATAATACTGGAACTCTGGTTGGACTTTCCTTTAATTTGTTAAAATGAGTTGCTGCATTAAGGCGTTTTTGAATATGATATGTTATTTAATCAATTCTACTATTTAAGTGAGTCTGATTTCCAAATAATATAGCAGGAACTGATGCTGTCGCTGGTTTTGTAGATGAAAGCATATTTTTAACTGAATTTAACTTATTTTCGGCATTTCCGGAATTCATGTTTTTCATTTTTCTTTATCTTTATAATTTTATTATTCTCTTGGCAAAACATAAACTATCAATTCTCTTGTCCTATTACTTAATGGATATAATTAATCCAGACAGGCAATTAGGAATTTTTTAGGAATATGTATTATCTAACTGATAAGTGCGATTTTTCATTTATTTCCTGGTACAATTATGCGATTTATATATTTTTATTTATATCGTATGCATGAATATATTACTATTATAATATACAATAAAAACTTTAAAAATAAATATTTTTATACGTGCTTATTAATAATTATTCTTTAAGGCCAGTCATTTACTTTTCTTAAGAGGTATTACAATTTTAATAATTTTTTAAACAATTTTGCTTATAATACAATTGCAATGGCAAAATAACATAAAATTTATTTAAATTAATTTTATAAAAGCTTATCCTAACTATGGCTCTGCAAGTAAAGAGAAAATTTGTCTAAATCTATGTTTGACGAATCCGCCGAAATGGATTCCTGAAGATTAAAAATGTTTATGAATAAATTTTTCATTATTACTTTTCGGCTAATTAGATTTTATAATTATTAATCAAAAGTCATTACAAGGTATTAATAGGGACCTATTTTCATTACCTACCCATGCATTTTAAAAGTTATTTAAACAGAATTGGCTTATTGTAATCCCTAAAATTAACTTTAATGACTCTTAAATAGGCGTCAACAAGTGGTAGGTACTAAATCCTAATGGAATCTCAACAATAATAATTGTAATTAATATTATTTCTTTAGTCAACTTTTAGTGTTACTTGTTTAATGCCCAGTATCGCATTATTTTGCTGATTTTTGTTTTGAGATATAGTAATGATGTGTGATTCAAAAGATGAAAGTTTTTTCCCAATATTGATGTAGACGAATCGGAGGTAAAGAAAAAGAAACGCATCTTTCAGTTGACGCAAAGCAAATAGTTGTGATTTTATATAATCGTAAGTACTAAATTATAATTATTATTATTTCCATTATAATCAGAAAAATCTATTATATCCAAATGGGGTTCTAATCGACCAAAAATTAGCATATTGCTATATAATTTCCAGTGAAATCTTAGTTCCCTTACTATACTAATAGGTCATAGTGATCCTTTATAAACACAGTTGGAGACATTAGCTAGACAAGAGATTTATAAAATATACGGGGTATTCCATTAAAAAAACACAACATTGATATGCTGTGACCTTATGACATGTATATTATGAAATATAAAATTACTCATTTTTCAAATGAACTAAAAAGTACATACATAGTCATTTCAGTTTTTCGTATCTCCTTTTAATAAAGTTTAACAATATATTAAAGTTTATTTAAACAATCTAGTATACTAATTTGAAAGTTAACAAAACTTGTGAGAAAATAAAATCGCACTACTTACTACCTTCTTTAAGAACGGATAAAAGTTCACAAATGTTAGGATTATATTTTCCAAGAGAACGATTTAGTCGATTATGGCAACCTTAGTCGTGAAAATATCGTGAAATATCATTAATTGTTCTACACAATATCGGTTTAAAGAACTTTACCGTTTAGATATAAGAAACAGGCCCTTTAATCCTGAACTTCCTATGTAACAATAAAATGCATTGTCGACAACGCTTTTAAAAAGATATTTAATATATAAACATTATTAATACTATTATTTCTTGAATACCATGAAGTTTTTAGAATGGAATCAGTAAATTAAGAACATTGAATCCTTTAATAAAATATTTCAACTTAGTTTTTTTATTTAAATAACTGTCTATAATTATAGATGCTTAATAAATATCTCAAAGTTTTAAAACCTACTAATAACTTCATTTCTAGACTATTGTTGTGCTCATGTTGTGCATGGAAATCTTACATTATTTCTGAACTTTAACATAAATTCTGATAAAAAATTACTTTAGTACGTATTCTTATTTAAACTAGAAAACCTGCCCTAAAAATATACCAGCTTAATATTGATACTAACCTTCATTCCTATAAATATTTTCATTATTGTTTCCAGTTTTATTTATTAGTTGCGATTTATTTTTTTATTTATTTATTTTATTTAACGTCGGTCTAGTTCTGCGACCAGGGCTGATCACCGTTGCCGGGAGCACGCTACCCCTAACCAGAAATTTTGCCGAATCCTCAGGTATTCCATTCCGAGGGGTATCTTTTAGCACAACATCCGAAAGACGGCATATTTCCACTATACTTCGTGCTCATTGGTATAGTGCCTATGAGCTATGATATGCTACTAGTCGCTATAGCAGTTGTGTTTTCCCATATTTTCTCTGAGTGTTTCCGTGTAATATTTTACTTCGATCCAGCACCGTTTCCTTAATTTTTGGTTGGTTGGATTGTTTATACCGTTTGCTTGTAGTTTCTCAGAAGTGTAATTTGATAATTTTCCGCTCTGGTTGAAAATAGGTCGCATGTTGCATATTTGATTTCTAAAATTTATAACCATTCGGTTTGGGTATAGAGAATACCCAACATTGTAGAAAGGGTTTGGAATATAAGGTAAAAATTGATGAGAGTAAGGCAGTCTAAGCTGACTATCTCTTTCATTGAAGCAAGGATTCATGGGAGGATAAGAAACTGCAATACCCCTGCTGTAACTAGGAAATGAATTCGTTTAAAATACTTGTGATACTTGAGCTGGCTTTGGATTAATACCATTCATATTATTACTTAGTACATTATTTTGAGGTACAGAGTAGGGGATATTTAATGGTATTTTAAAACTTTTATCCCTATAGTCAATATCTTGAACAGTAACTTGAATTGTTTGTGTATTATCTACATCTGGCGATTTATAATGTTCATTTAAATCTTGTTTCGGCATAGGTTTACTGATAAACGTATCAGAGAGATAATTACTATTAAACTGATCTTCTGGTTTTTTTCATAATATTTATGAATTGAGATGTTTAAGTCTTGTTTAATCTTTTCTTGTGGATTGTTGGCTCATCTTGAAGCAAACTTGGCATGGAATGAGAATCTACTATTTTTTTCTTTATTTTCTTGACTAATTAGGTTATTATTATTATCAGAATTTTCATCGTCTCGAGTTCTCAAAATATTGGTAAACAAATTTGATTCAATTGTAGGCATTGAATTTGGATTTGTTGAATCGATAGAAATTGATGATGTGTGACATTTTATATCTAAATTTTCAATAATACTGGAACTATGGTTGGGCTTTCCTTTTAATTTGTTAAAATGAGTTGCTGCATTAAGGCGTGATGTTATTTCATCAATTCTACTATTTAAGTGAGTCTGATATCCAAATAATATTGCAGGAACTGATGCTATCGCTGGTTTTGTAAATGAAAGCATATTTTTAACTGAATTTAACTTATTTTCGGCATTTCCGGAATTAATTTTTCTTTTCTGTTGACTTTTCAAGTTTGATAAAGTTGTACCTGAAACAACATTATTTGGAATAAAAGGGTATTTTATAGTCAAATCTTCATTATGTTTGTTATTCTTAGAGGTTTCATTCTCAATATTTTTTTTACCTTGGATTTTGGATTCTGATAAACAGGATTTCATTTTTAAATCTAGCCGAGTTACCTTTTGTCTCGAACTAGGGTTTCCTGAAGCACTTGAGACCGGTTTAACGGGTAAATTCGGCATAATTTGAATGTGATTTTCGTGGTTAACCTTAAAATGAAAAATAATATTTTAATTGTAATATAACTAGGGTTGACTCCGTCCATCTTTATATGAATACCGGTTCTATTTTTCTTCTGAGACCCCGTCTATCTTTATATGGATACCGGTCCTCAATTTTCCTTCATATAATTTTTCTTCTGAGACCTTGTCCATCTGTATATGGATACCGGCCCTCAATTTTTCTTTTTCTTCATATTCATTATCTACATAATTCGATGCCAACTAATCCATCTGAAGGAAAATTCAATGAATCGTCACATATTATAAAGTCCTGTTGAATGTTCCCTTTTGGTAGGTTAAACCTCACCATCGTTGAACTTTATTTATTCAAAATATTTCCTGATATGTCTGATACTACCTATTGTATTTCTCTGTACACGGGAATATTAAATTTTCTGACTAAGCTATTTTTAATTAAGTAAACGGATGCCCCTGTGTCTATAAGCCATGTTGTTGCTACTAGACCTATAAACAGGTTGACATACTTTGCCTTGAGAAGATATGAGGGTAAATATTTCTCTATTCTGAATAGATACCCTCCAAACTCTAACTTTTTAAGTATATTTACCAAGCAGCATAAACAAATAATTCCATATACGTAATCGTTCATAGCTTGAGATTCTTTACCACATCGAGCATCTAATATTTGACACTCCTCTTCCGTATACATTCGACCCATACCAATTTTACTTTCACGTTCGTAAATTCTTTCTTGATCAAACAAACTCCATGCTAACTCTCGTACAGAAATTTTTAAGGTTATTTATTTTTGTTGTTGCAGTTTCACTATTTGACATTTTTATTTTTTTCAACTGACTACACATCATACACACACTTCATTCAGTGAGCCCATGGACCCCGGGGTACACATCTGTATACTGATACGCAGCTTATGGGCCGTCACCACCCTCGGTCTTGGCAGACTGGTCCTCATCATTCATTCTCTCTAAAGCATACACGTATCTTTCATCCCTCAACGACTTTACTCCAAGAACGGCCAGTTTGGTTTTTTGGCCACGACTTGAGTTAAACAACGCATCCTGTGTCCTTCCTCCTCTCGTCGCAGTCGGATTTAGAGCATCTCGTCGTTCATATTATAGATCAAACCTTCGTGCCAGATGGTGTCGAACGGCTTACTGACATCAAGGAAGACCGCTCCCGTTGACTGCCTTTGATTGAACCCTTGGGTTGCAATATCGACCAATTTAAGCCCTGCGTCTAGCCCTGTTTTTGTGCTGGCTTAGGGTTTTAAGCTCTTCGCTTATATCCCTGAACCTGCCCGGTAGTGGAGTCGTCACTGTTTTTGTGCTTCGATCTAGTGCACTTCTTAACGCATTCTCGAGAGAATTTACCGCATTTTCTAACTCTTCCGCGTTCTCTATCACTGGAATAGCTCCGATCTCTTCCCCCGCCATCCTCCTGAAGGTAGTCCAATTTGTCTGTCGTACCCTGCGTTCTCTGTCTACGACGTCCACATCTCCGATAGTTAACACATTATGAGCGGCTAGCTCAGGATATCATCGGACAGTGCCGCGTAGCGGGCCAATTTGCCAGCTAAGCAAAATATATGCGTGTGAAAATAAACTTGATAGACGTAAAAGTAATGGTTAGATTAGGTAATGGGTCTTATGTGGAACTATATTTTATATACATTAATTTATATTTTTATATTTGATAAGTAAATTTCAGAAATTCGTGAGATTATGCAGGACTCACTTGTTTTATAAAAATACAATATTACTGTCGAATTTCTTATGAACAAAATTATAAAAAAAAACAATACAATAAACATTTCAAAAATATAAAGCCATTAGAATTATAGGCCGTTGTTCCCAATTCAACGGGCGCAAAATAAAATAGTCCGATAATATATACATATGTAAAAAAAAGTATGCAACCAAATATACAGTTTATTTAAATCCTAAAATAGTTACAAATATATATACAATATATATATATATATATATATATATATATCGCCGTTAACGTTTTATTTTATAGGATATACAATGTGTCCATAGATGGGGTCCCCAAGGGGGAAAAAATCTTTATTATTCATTTTACGACCAAAAGTCATTCTTTATAAAAAGTTCTGCTTATTGAGAAAATGGAGTTGTCTTATAAAAATTTTAGATTAAATGTACAGGGTGTTAATAAATTAGGAAAATATGAAAATGCTTCAAGAGGAAAGTACCATTATTTATTATTTTTAACAAAAATTTTATAAAACAAAGTTGTTTATAAACTAGCATAGAGACTAAATACAAATTTTTAAATAAAAATTCCAATATTTTAAAATTATTCTACATAACTACCTCCCACCTCGACACATTTTTCCGCTAACTTAATAAATTTACCGTACACTTTACGAATGATTTGCGGCACATTCAGTTCATGGATTGCTCCTTCTATGCGCTCTTTTAATATTTCTCTATCATGTGGAAGATTATTTGAGTAAACCTTTTGTTTTAATGCACCCCACAAAAAGAAATCTAATAATGAAAGATCAGGCGACCTAGCTGGATAATTAATTGGGCCGAACCTCCTATCCACCTTGCGCCAAAATGATCATTTAACCATTGTCTGACCATATTTTCCTAATTTATTAACACCCTGTACATTTAATCTAAAATTTTTATAAGGCAACTCCATTTTCCCAACAAGCAGAACTTTTTATAAAGAATGACTTTTGGTCGTAAAATGAATAATAAAGATTTTTTCCCCCTTGGGGACCCCATCCATGGTCACACTGTATATATATATATATATATATATATATACAGGACAATATACTAGTTTATAAAGTTTGGTGTAGTCAAGGCTAGTTCCTAATATTTTTCTTGAGTGTGATATTTGAAGAAACAATCTCCCCGATGCAGCGAAACTTTACAAAATTCACACATATAACACATTAAACTTTTTTTTTATGTGCGGCACATACGCGACACTGTCTATGAGGTTTCAATTTTGTTCCACCAGTGGTAATTTTAACCAATAAGAGCTTCGCTAATCCATTCCTTTGCCACATCATGTAAAAACACCTTATACTTTTTTTTTAAATGTGGATTTAATACTTTAAAAACTCTAAACGCATTAAATAACGCACAATTGATAAAAAACATAACAGCTCGTTTCGTCCATTTTTTGGTACGACGCACAATCGAGTAATACGATAAGTATTGGTCAGCGCGATCAACACCTTTCATGTATTTATTATAATCAATCAAGCATATTGGCTTCCAAATTCTTTGTTTTGTTGCCCAGTCAATATTATGGCTTTCTGCATTGTCAGCTGAATGTATAGTTGAAATCATTCGGACTGTTCTTTTTGATTGCCAACATTGTAATAAAATATTTTGGCGGCGACGAAATATAGATTCCCCCCTTGCTAGTTTAGGATTTTTCAAACAACTGGGAAGGCCTCTGTTTACCCGAATAGTGCCGTAAGTCCGAAAACTATTCTGTAAAAGTAATTCACAAGTGGCAAAACTATTGTAATAATTGTCCATGTATATGTGATGCTATCAGTTGGAATAGGGTTCAAGCAGATTTAAAATTGTTTCTTGCAAACGACTTCCTTCACCACAGTACATGCGAAAATTACAAATGTATCCCGTTTTAGCTTCACACACCATTCTTATAAGTAAACCATACTTTATAATTTTTGATGCATTATAAACTACAAATGACAAACAGCCCCTCCATGGCATGATGCTCTCATCCAGTGATAACTCTCTCTCTGGCTTATAAACCTCCTGAAATTTAGGTAAGAAGTAAGATATAATCGATCGGATTTTTTTCAGGCGATCTCTGTCATCTCTGTCATCATTATTGGAGAAATGCCACGCATACCATATCTGTCTAAATCTATCCCTGCTCATTACTTCCGCGAAAATTGAAGTTTGGATAGTTTTATCTGTAGACCAATATTGGTCTCTTGTATCTTTACGAACTTGTCCCATTAGAAGTAGTCCCAGCATTTTTTTTAAATCTACCACATTCACATACTTCCACTTCACAGATTTTGCGCTGTCTCGAAATGCATCTGGGTTTTGTTCGCGATACCGATTGGTTTCCGTTGCCATATATTCAAATAAGTCATCTTCTATAAATAGCTTAACCACATCTATTACACTTTCTGAATTATCTGGCATTACAAAAACTCCACTTGTCCTAGGAATTGTTGAATAATTGGTTCATTATCAGTTGTTGACCAATCAAGCACTTCGTCATCACTGTCTTCGGAGTCGCTAGATGATGGTATTGGCAAAACTCGATTTCTTCTAGGTCGAAATAATTCCTCGTCACTTTCACCATCTAAATCAGGAAATTCCACGTCACTTGAAATCTGCGACAAGTCATCTGCATATACATCACTATCACTATTAGAATCCATTGTCTTTGAATAACAAAATTTAAATAAATTTATACCGCTTTAAAAAGTATTAGAAAGTATTAAAAAAATAAGAGTTATTCTGAGAATGCAAACTCAACGAACTCTTGTGGCTTTATGAATTTAAACTAAATGAAAAGTCGGAAACAAAATATTATAAGACCTGTGTAAATGAAAAATAAACATTCTGACGAATGTTTATTAGACACAAAAAATTAGGGAGACTCCAGACGACAAATATTTCGTCAAACTGTTCCATCAAAGAAACATTATATACCTATTATCATAAGGCTAATATACAAACCACCATAATAAACTAAGTTCGGAAATGTAAACATAGTATAAGCAGAGAATAATATGCCGCCGCAATGACCCTGAAATACTCAAAGGTGGGTAAAAATACGCAAAGGTGGTATCAACCCCCTACACAATATCAATGTTACATGTATCTCTTTCTGCGAGCTGCTCCACTAATAGACTATAAACATACAACATCGAATAAAACGAATTTGTGGAGACACGTGGCTGCGAGGAATATTATTGGTTAAAATATAGATGGACGGAATTTTTTCTATCTCACTTTTCGTTCTTTGAGACGTAGTCATATATTTGATAAAACATTATTTTTCCCTTGTGTCACTTAAAATTACTTATATTAAACGGGTACTAATACCTGTCCCGCTTTTAAACGGCAATGTGCGGAACGAGTTCTAGAACCTGCCCCGCTTATAAGTGGCAATCCTCGCAACGGGTACAAATACCTGCCCCGCTCATAATGTATTATCGGGTTATGGGCTGAGGCCCCTTCGTGGACGGCGTAGATTTCGTTCGCAAAATCCAGGCTTAAGAGCACCGCGATGTCCAATACATCCGGACGAAGGTCTGCAGTCGGATAGTGCGTGGGTTCTTCCGATCCCAAGACGAAGCACTCTTCAGTCCTGTCTTGGTAGGCCGAGACTATTTTTAATTTACCGCGGGCTATGCGAACCATAATGTTGATCGCTTCCATGGATCTGAACCCATCCGACGTGGGTCGGTGATAATTTTCGATTTCCTTTCTGACTAGGACCGCGGTTCCGCCCGAGTTCGCTCTGTGGTCCGTTCGGTAGACATCATAGCCCGATACAGTCAGTCGAATGTTGGCTGTTAGTCGCGTTTTCTGCAGCGCTACGACGTCTATTTCTTCGCGTTCCACTAATTCGCTTAGAATGTTTGCGTATTGTCTAATTCCGCCCGAGTTCCATGACATTATCCTCAAACGACCGGGCATTTGGGACTTACTGACCATGTCGGTTTGTTTGTATTGCGTTCATGAAGCGCTGCATCTGCGCCATAAATGATTGGATTATGGCAGGCGTAAACGCAGCAGGCTGTTGCGGTGCCGCACGGCTTGCGGTTTGGGCGTAAGTCAGTCCATTGTTCTGGGTGGCGTTCCTATTTTGTATACCGCTGCTCGTCTTTGCGGATAATTTTGGCCATCTCGGACAACCCGCGAAATCTGCGGCGTTCTCTTGGGGCCATTTGCAGTCCGTGTCCACCTCCACAACGTACGCATTTGGAGTTTACGTGGCAGTTTGACTGCGCGTAATGAAAACCCTGACATTTGTAGCATTATGTGAGTCCCGTATTCTTGTAAGGCTCTTTTACTTGGACTATAAGTCCTAAGCAGTGCCTCAGCTTTTGGGTAGCCCGCAAGGAAGAGGGGAAGTGGTTTTTTTTCGCGGCGCGATTTCATTTGCTGGACCCTTAGGGGGGAATTATGTGCTGCTCTCCTAAATTTTCCAGTTAAATGAAAATTATCCTTGATTTTTTTATCAAAGACATCTTTCTCGCAAATGTGACACTTTATAGCATTTTCATATTGTCACGAGTTGTTGGCCGTTTGGGGGTCGCAACTCGTCGTTCGGGTAATGAACGAAAAACGTGATAAAAAATACACAATTATTTATTGGATAAAAAAAATAAAACAGGTTAAGCAAAAGAAAATAAACTAACGGATAATCAAATCACGTTATACTAACCCCAGTCCCACACAGGGTAACAAAATTAAATCAGCTAAATATAATACTAATGCAAACAGGTCCTTACCACATCTCTTGGCCTCTGGGAACAATCACAAATTCCAATAGCTTTACCCACTTACTTTCCGCGTTATACTGAGTCGCGTATCAAAAATGGCTTTATCTGTTTAAGCTGCCCTCGAGAAAACTCAAAGAAAGGAAAGAGACGCTGCTTGGTCAGAGGAGCTCTTGCCCTAACCCCAGGAGTGCCTCGACTGACTCCTTTCTTTCTTTTTGTTTTCCAAGTCAACTTTTGGCTTTTTGCTTCGACAGAAGTTATTAAATTTTGTTTATAAATAATGGATAGTACATTGACATGACCCTCTTTTAGTTGAGGTTACGGTGCTTGCCCAATCTATAAAATTGAACCATCATCGAAATTGTTTGATCGTATATTTATATGAAATAATAAAATAAAAAATGTTATTGTTTAAAGTTTAAAAAATGTTGAAATAAAAGTTGAATAGTCTTGAGGAGATTAATGAACTTTGGTTCACTTATATTTTTACAATTTGAAAAAGATTTGAATGAAAAATATTTTAATCTAGGATTTGGAATTGTTTATTAATATGCGCTCATATAGGAATTTGTGACATGCCCCCCGCCTGTTAAAGCCGGACCCTGGCTTTTTAAATTAACATTCTTATCTGAAGGCAATGACAAACGAAACAATGTCTGTCTGAAATGTACATACTACAAATAAAATTGATTGAAATAAAATGAATAAGTGAAGTACTGTAATATAAAATTAAAGTTTTTATGCACAAACACACACGCGCGAGCACTGAGACCGACAGTTCTTTTTCCAAGCTACTGCACCTTCGCTGAATATGGTTCTGTGTTATCGCCTCTCTGGTTGTGGTACTTGTGCCTGATTCAACTGCTGGGCTTTTTGATGCGTCCGCACGTTTGGTTTAGCGTGGGAAATGTAGTCTTCTTTTTGTTTTGGCTTTGGCCTTGGTTAAGATTTCCTTTGGACAGGTTTTGTTGTTTACCCTGGGACAGGTATTTTTTCCAGCTTTAGCGTTGGAGCTTTAGGTGGACATCTTTTCATGTGGCTTGCGGCCTTTATGGGTGAAGATTTTACCGCATGTTTGCGGGAATAGTTTTCTAGATAGAAATGGTGTTACCATGTGTTTTGGTAATTTCTGAAAATTTTAGTGGATACGTTATCCAGGAGTGTTGCTGTGAGCATACTGAATTTAGGAGTTCAAAGGTGAGTGTGATACGACTTTGTACCGCCTAAGTGGATGGTTTTTTCAACACTTTCTTTTTCAGGCCGTGGTTCTGAGAAGGCGATGTTGTGTGGCTTCCATTGTTCCCTTCATGTTTTGTGGGGGTTGGAAGTCTCATATGTGGAGTGGCTGATGTAGTAGCATCGGATTTTGGCTTTCTTGGTCTTTGACTGGATTGTGTGTGTGGTGCTCGAATATTCGTGAAACAGAAGTTGAGAAAAAAAAAATGGTAAGTACATATGTTTTAATTCTTATCCTAATATATACCCCCTCTTAATCTCTATTATAAGATTTTAGTCTTAATCTATGTTATACAAGTTATGGGTTGTATTACATTTTTGTTTCTGCATGTAACTTATAGTTTTACATATGCGAAAGAAATCCCTTACCCTTTTGTTAAAGAGGAAAATGTACATGTATTTAAAGAAAAGAGAATAGGTTAGGTCTCTCAGATTGACTATGAGTAGTAAGATTTGTTACCGTATCGTGGGAACTTTTTCTGTCGATCCTTATGGACGGACACGCCCCCGCCCTACCCCCACTCCACGGCACATCTCCGGCGGCTCATGTAGATGTGGAGAAGAATGGCCTGAACGTGGTGGCACTTCAGCAAGACCTTGAACGTGTTGGCAGTTCAGCCAAAAAGAAGAAGAATTCTTTAAATCGGTTTTAGTGAGAATGTAATTTAATACGAATTGATGATCGAAACCGCCACCGTTATGGGCTATAACGACAATCTGTTTAAATTTTTTTCGTATTTCTAGTACTTCGGTCAGAAATTTCGTAATTACATCCTCTGTTAGAACTTTTTCTCTGAATCCGCAACTCTGACAAAATAACAATCTTGTTTCATTTATACACTTATGGCATACTTTTCTGTATACACACAAATTTGGTTCCTGCTGTATGACCCCATTGACGACTTTTTCTTGTGTTGTCTCCAAGTCGTAGAAAACAAACAAAAAATCTTTAATTTGAGGGGATTTTCTGTCAGGTTGCATATAACACAAGTGGCCCTCTGATTGTTTCGATTTACAAATCTTGCAGTAAATTTCGCCACAGACATGATTGTGACTAGTGCATATTTTAAAACATTTCTCACAGCTTTTTATTCTTTTACAAACCGAATTCAAATGTGCTTCATAACACTCATTACCGTAAAAATCTCTTCGGCACTCGATACAACCTCTTTTTACAACATCTTTATTGCATGCAGGTGATTTTTTGCATGCAAAACATACTCCAGCGCATTTATGTTTTTCTTTATTACTGTATGGAGTGTGACAGTGTTCACAAAAATATGAACACATAAATGCAGCGGTTAGAGATGTGATGACATTGTAATGGCCTTCATGGAAAATCAGATTTAAAGCAGGACCGTCATTTCCTCCTTCAAAAATAACATCCCGCCCTTTGCCACCATATTGATAAACGACGATCTTATAATTTTTTAGATGTTGTTGAAAGTGCTGAAGTTCGAGGATCCCGCATCCCTCTGGAGTAATCAACACCCCGCTGGATTTTGCCAGTTCAAGAGCTTTGGCTGCCTGAAGTCTACGACCATCCCTAATTTTTGCGTAGTTTGGATCCTTACTTTGAAAGGCCATACTGACTACTAGAGCTCGAGGTAAGCATAGGTTATCTTTGTTATTTATTGAAATAATACCTCTACGTTTTTTACACTCCTCGTTAAAGGTATTATAATTACGCCCCCTGCCTTTTCCTACGGGCATTTTTACCGTAGTAACACCCAAACAGAAGGTTTCTGTATTCAGCCCCGTTGAATTTGACTGGTATATGGATGAAATTCTCTTCCACACGTCATCAACTGTCACCTGAGATGCAGGTTTAAAAACCACCCATCCTTGGCCCCTTGAAAAATCTTTGGAACAGAAAGTAAATCCAACATAATCCTCCAAGTCCACGTTTTCTGTACCCTTCAAAACAATATCTTCGATAGCGTTTTTCACCCAGCTTAGGGGCGCTGCCCCTGTAGGAATAGGTTTAATTTTAAATTCCAAAGTTCGGCCCTGGACCCCAAATTTACGGATTTGTTTTGTAACATCCTTGATAATTTCAAAATTAGCCATTTTCAGAAATATTGGTTATCACTGTGCGATAGCTAATCAGTAACTGATAGGAATGATCACGCACACCTGTACTTACGCCTTTTATACTTTTTAAATTTTGTAGTGCCGTGTGCAAAAGGGGTCACGTTCCCTAATTATCCAACAGGTGAAATTGCATTTTTTTTCGTAAACTAGACAGACTTTATTCGGAAATATTTTAAAAATTAAAACTAAAGTTCCTTTTATATCTAAAAACAATGTATTTCAAACATTCCGGTTGTAGATTATGAAAATAAAGAATAATTCTTATCGACATTTTGTAGGGGCGTGTGCAAAAGGGGTCACGTTCCCTAATTATCCAACAGGTGAAATTGCATTTTTTCGTAAACTAGACAGACTTTATTCGGAAATATTTTTAAATCAAATAATCACGATATGTTCACGTGAAAAAAGAGCTTTTTCGCTATGTTTTAAGAAATACTATAAACACCTGTTATAATAAACACAAATATAATACTCCTTTAGAGATACTTTTAACTGGCATACCGGATGAAGCCTCCCCGATAAAATTAGATAAGTCTGTAACGTGAACGAAAACACGTTTCCAGGTTATCACTTCATTCATGGTTTGATAATTACGATTTTGTATTGTAGATTTTCTAAAATTTATCAAAAATTCCCGAATAGACAGAACGGTTGTAGAGAAAACATCGGAGGAGTTCATTATTTAAAAAGGAATGCTAGCCATAAATAATTTCGTATTGTTTTCAAGTTTTCAAAATTCAACATGGCTACGCTCGTGGGGGCTATGTGTGTAATAACGTGTCTGTGGAAAGTCTTATGCAATAATTTTATAAGTTGCACAAATTAGGTATCCATTTACACCTTATTTAATTATATTACATCGCTAATGATAATTTACAGTGTGCCCCTAAAATAGGTTAAGCATTTTGACGTTTACGTGACATGCGAGACGTAAACGTGACACGCGTGACGCAAAAACGTCATACGCGTGACGTTTACGTCAAAAACGTCATGTTTTTGCGTCACGCGTGTCACGTTTTACGTCACGCACGCCACGTTTTGACGTTTTTTGACGTTACGCCACTTTTACGTGAGGCTTTTTTCAAAAAAGTATTACCAACTGTGTAACCTTTATACCTAAAAATAAAAAAATACATGAAATCATATTAACCCTGTATAATATTTTTCGGTGTTATCACAATTCATCTTCTTCTTGTGCCTATATTCTTTTATTCATTCTTACCCTGTGTATTCTCAATAAAGACACTTTCGAAAGAGAGAGAGAGAGAGAGATAGCTCGGGTTCGATTTATGTTTTTTATAGGATTTGCTAGTACGGATGAAACAGATTTTATCTTGAAGTTTTAAATATATTTTCTAGGATTTGTATTACTTATGAGAGAGAGAGAGTGTGTGTGGCTTTTTCATTAAATTATAATCTTTTTTTCTTAACCAGTATCAAAAGGGTAGATAATGTTTGAAAGTGTGTGGTTTCTAGAATATCTAAGTTTTACAATGTTGTTTATGAAAAGCGTGGAACTTTTTTATTAGTTATCGTTAAATTCATCCTTTCTTAACCGATATCAAGAAGGGTAGATAATGTTTGAAAAGTGTGGTTTCTAGAATATCTAGGTTTTACATTGTTGTTTATGAAAAACGTGAGACTTTTACCAACTGTAGATGTTGTGATTGTTATATATATCTGATACCTTTTATATTGGTTTTTATTACTTTTAAAAATGTCTGAGTGTGAGTATCTGCTTAAATTTAATTTTATCTGTTGTGAAGTGTGTACCGTTTTTACTTTTTTAAACCCCTACAAGTGGGCGAGTACGTGTATGTGATGTTTTTCGTCAACAATGTGCAGTACACCGAGTTGATATTGTTAAGAAATGACTATGCTGAGGGTGATCTGTTTCAAATTCAGTTTTCAAAGAATGGCATACTTTATTCAACTATGAATTTTTACATCAATGAGGATGAAGCAGAGTGGACAGGAGAGGAAGACACTCTTTTTACGGCCGGGTCCGTATCAGCGGATTTTTTGTATTATGTCCATGGCTGAGTAAGGAATCGGTGAGTTAGTTGTTTCGTCTGTATAAACAGTATTTTTTTTGTACAGAACACAATATTTTTTTATACTTAACAGCGGAAACAGAGAGAAGGTAGCAATTGTTTCAGAAAAAGATAGGAATGGGGCTTAAAAAAAACAAGCGGGAGTTTTTAAAATTTTTATTTTGGGTCCTTACTCTTCATTTTTACCCTATGACATATTTAAATTTAATAAATTGTAAAATGTAAAAATATATTTACGAAAAGTTACCTGTTGTCGGCGGGGGTGCTGATTTATTTTCTACTTCCCTAAAATCGAATTATTAGCAATACAGTAATTAAGGGTAAAAGTAATTCTTACTCATCCTCCTCAACCTTCAACTCCTCCTCCTTCTCCTCCTCCACCTCCCCCTCCTCCTCCTGCTCCTCTTCCTCCTCATCCTCAACATCGAGCCTAAAACATAATTAAATATAATAAATGTAAAATAATTGTTTCACCCGAAATCACCTGTATAATTCAGGGGGGACCCTGTATTTCCAGTACGCTAAAATCAAATTATTAGTATCTCGATATTTAATATCGGCAAAGTAAATCTTACTCGTCCGCCTCATTGTCGCTAAACCTGTAACATAATTAAATATGATAAAAATGTAAAATGTATATTTTTTAGTAACTTACCCAATTAAGGGGGGCTCCCCCTCAAATTCTAGGTCCCTAAAATTGAAATATTAGTAACATCAACATTTAAAAGTGAAAGTATATCTTACTTCCCCGATTCGTAAGCATCTACCCTAAAACATGATTAAATATAATAATTGTAAAATATTTGTTTCATCTGAATTACCTGTATAATTCAGGGGGGCCCTCAATTTCTAGCACGCTAAAATCAGAATAATTTAGCAAAAATCAATATAAAAAATGTAAAAATAGTATAACTTACTCACTCATTTTCTTCTTTTTAAATTTAAAATATTTAAGATACGCCCTCATGCTTATATATATGTACAATCCTTATTTTTTTCTGTGGTTTTGATTACACGATCACAAATTGTTTTTAAGGTTACATTGGTGTATTTATCACAGGATGCTAGGGTTTTTGCGTTTTTATACACTTTTCCAAAAAAATAAACCTCATATTTTTATTATTTTCAGCTCCGAGGGACCTCATATTTAGACTTAAGACAGTACCTGAAAATATTCAAAAGTCGTAACAGGTATGTGGTTTTTATTATATTATTTGTATAAGATTTTACACATTTTTATTTTTTTGTCTCCGGTCTCTATAAAATGTAGTTGAATAAAAATTTTCAACCCCATTTTGTTAGGGCAATATTGTTTTCGTGGTCGAATTTCACGAACCCCAAGCTAAGGGAGAGCCTCAATAGATCGCAGCGTGGAAACTATCCCGCATTCACAACTTTGTACAAGTACCAACCTCTATAAAATGTCGCTGAATAGAAATTTTCAAGCCCTTTTGTTTTCGTGGTCGAATTTCACCTTTTTCGACATACATATTGCTGTACTTCTCTGTAGAAAACTCCCTGATAAAATGGGGTAGAAATTCTATGATTGAGACATTGTGTACAAAAAATTAGCGCACAATTTTCTCCTTTTTTCATCCTCTTTAGATGTGTGAAATTCTTTTTAAACTGCTAGGAAATCTTCACGCCCACCTGTACTTACAAAGCGAGCCTACAAAATGTGTCGTTATTTTACCGTTGCAATTATCCTTCGTTAAGGCTGGTATTTTTTATTATCTAAAGGAATCGTGCTACAAAAAAAATTAGCGCAATTTCTCCTTTCCTTCGGCCTCTCTAGATGAGCCACGAGCCTACGTGGTTAGGTCAGGACGACCGGCTTGTGAAGAATAGACGATCGAATCTGTGTCAAAATATAAGGTTCTCTCGCCTAAAAATTAGCGCACAATTTTCTCTTTTCTTTCGCCCTCTCTAGATGAGACGCCTTTATATTGCGCTATCCTGACGGGCGGACGAAATTCTTAATGCCTAGGCGGTGCCACAAAACCTCCAGACGTTGGCAGACTCGTAGGCAAACTTTGCGACGCGGATGGTAAAGCCAAACTTTGTGGTGGTTGATTCCCATAGTAATCCTTCATTAGGCCAGGTATTTTTTTTTAACTAAAGGAATCGTGCTACAAAAGATTAGCGCGCAATTTTCTCCTTTCTTTCATCTTCTCTATATGAGGCGCTTTTATATTGCGCTATCCTGGCGGTTGAGTGAAATTCTTTTTAAACTGCTAGGAAATCTTCACGCGCACCTGTACTTACGTCTTTTATACATTGGTTGAGACGTTGGGGTACAAAAAATAGCGCACAATTTTCTCCCTCCTTTCGTCTTCTATAGACGAGTCGTGTTTATATTGCGCTATCCTAGCGGTTGAGCGAAATTCTTTTAACGCCACCGAAATATCAAGAGGTATTTTCTGCATGCCTTTGTACAGGGATATTATTTCCTGAAACATTGTGCTGTAGGTATATCTAAACAATTACAAGTACCTACTACCATGTAGTTGAATGAAAAGTTATTTTGTTAGTCAGATATTGTTTTCGCGGTTGAATTTCACCTCTATCAGCTGTGTGAATATCGTTCTTTCACTCAAATGTCGAAAAACATCATGCAAAATTTTTGATTTAAATAATTTAAATGCGGCCTGCAAAAATCTTTAATTTCTTTATTCTTTAAATTTATAATGACCCCCGTTCTAATTCTACTGTTAAAAATCGCGTTGACGTCTTCCCATTTAACGCCCCCTTTAGTGCCGCGCCCCTGTCTAATACCCTCCCTACTACATGAGAAGACGCTAATTTAATGATACACCGCAACCTTTTTAACTGTCCCATTTTGGTGTAAATTTTTCTTTTTTCCCCTACCGTGAAATTGCATTTTTTATCGCTAAATTGCATTTTCGGAGGTGAGTGCTGATTAGTGCTAGCCATTTGTTTTTATCGGATTATGATGAAATATTGTGCTTGGTTTTAAGAATTTGTTCAATTTTTTGAAAAACGAGTGCGAAATTCATGACTCACCTAATTTATCAAAATTCAGTAGCTGCGAAGCCCTATAGTTTAGTGAGATCCCCTTTACTTTACAGACGACATGTTCGATATCGGAATATCGAGAAGTATTTTCTGCATGCCTTTGTGCAGGAATATTATTTCCTGAAACATTGCGCTGTAGGTATATCTAAAATAATTACAAGTACCTATTGCCTTGTAGTTGAAAAAATTTCAAGCCAGTTGTTGTTGACCGAGTATTGTTTTCGTGCTCGAATTTCATCTTTTTCAACATATATAATGTCGGAATAATTTATATGGTTTGTTTTCTACCAACTCGTACAGTCATGTGACCTGTGACAGGTGATTCACTTCCCTGTTAAACCTAATGTTCTCCATCGTCTTACCGAATACGACATTATTGGCAAGTTTGAATTGATTTTTTAAAATTGCTAGTGGCTACAGTCCTTAAAGGTGCATTCAGCTCAATATAGGACTTTAACCAAACGGATTGTTTAAATTTTATTACTTTGTGAATTTTGATCAATTTTAAACCGTGTTCAAGGGCTTGCTTCAAATTGCGATAATGCAGTGTATTCTTTTTCATGTAGCCCCAGATAAAATCGATAGGGTTTAAGTCGGGGTGATCTTGAAGGCCTACATTTTGGGTCCATCTTATATCTTATGCACTGTACTTTTTAATTTTAACTAAAAGCACCACATATGTTTTTACAAAAGGGTACGTCAAGATTCTCGTGAAAAAAGTTATCGTATCTCCGGCGTAGCATAAAAAATATACTTGAATAAAAATTTTCAAACAATTTAGTCATCAAAAGTTATTTTATTTTATCTACTATCCATTTATTGCGAAGAAAGGGGAATGAAGTATAAAGGGTTTCGTACTACAAAAGATTAGCGCAATTTTCTCCTTTCCTTCGGCCTCTCTAGATAAGTATAGGCCTCTATAAAATGTACTTGGCTAGAAATTTTCAGACAATTTAGATAATCGTCAAATGCGCGCAATTTTCTCCTTTCATTATAACTCGACCCGATACAATACAATGTTTGAATAGTTTATTTGATTAAATTTTATTTGTTATTTGTCAGTACTTTTGAAATTTACATTTTTTCAATGAGTCGCTATGTATAATATGCACTTGCGTCTCGTTCAAGATTGGGGTAGCCAATCCCCTTTGGCGTGCGAGACAGTTACCTTGAGTCTGTTTTCAAGATTGAGTAACCAACCTCTTTGGCGAGACAGGCTATTGTACAGGGTGATAAAGAGCATATTATATGTATCGAATCGTCTGGAGTGTTAACCACATATTGAGATTCTCACCCGCCGCTCCAGTTTCAGGTTAAAATCAAGAACGACATCATATTTCGCGATGACCATGCTGAAGCTTTTGTTCACACACACACACACACACACACGTATTCACGACCAGATACACATGCAGAATCGACTTTAGTAAGTTTTTAACAATTTGGATGTATTTGAACTAAACTAAAAACGGGTTTTTAGGCTTGTTTAAAAACAACAAACTTACACATTACGGTTATTTTTATGTCTTATTCTGTTCTGTTTTAGATTTCCCCTTAATAGTATACCTTTTCTACACCAGAATGGCAACATGGTTTATCTCAATACCGAATACAGTTTAACGTTGTGCAAATTTGAAACGCAGGTTTGAGGTTAAAACGACCATGCTGCAGCCTAATGAATACATACATCGAATCGACTTTAGTAAGTTTTTAACCATTTGGGTAATTATTTGACAACGATTGTTTTATTTTAGATATACCTACAGCACAATGTTTCAGGAAATAATAATCCCTGTACAAAAGCATGCAGAAAATACTTCTCGAGATAACCAAGGACCCTTTTTAAAATAGAAATTAGGTTGGTTTCAAGCATGAATTTCGCACCTACACACATACAGAATCGACTTTGGTAAGTTTTTTTAACAATTTGTAATATATATATATACGGTTGTATTTTAACTAGTAGGGAAAACGGAGTTTTTTTAGACCCGTTTTAGAAACAGCAGCAGCCATTACGGCTTTTAAATTTTTAATTAGACATATCCGATACGATTTTTGATAAACAACATTTTTTGTGTACTCCATCAGCGCTAATGAATTCAAAAACCTTTTAAATCATACTTTGATATTATACTGATATGGCAACATTGTATAAAAGGCATCATGGGTTATCTCAATACCATAGCGCCCTGAATTGCTCGTGCTCTCTCTCTCATAAACAAGGTAAACTATAGTAATTTGTTCGACTACGGTGGTGGCCGGCCGACGCTTGTGTGCAGCGCCACCATGTTTCACGCCGATATGGCAACATTGTATAAATAATAATAAAAAGCAACATTATATCCAACCGTTATCTTCGATTCGAATCAGTCCGACTACGTCACACACGGGCGATGGCCGGCCACCGCTTGTGTGCGTCGCATCATGAATCGCGCCATCTTGGATCACCGGGCCGGCATTCGTACGCCACCGCCGTGAATCGCGCGCGCGCGCACCGACTCGACTATAGTAATTTCTTCTTCTTCTTCTTTTCTATAGGTGACTGAACGAGCTCCATTCTTCTAGCTGAACTACCAAGACCAGTACTCTCACACTAAAAATGGCCGCCGCCGCCGCTCTCCGGTGCCGTCAAGTGACAGTTTCGGGAATCCTCGTGGTCTAAAGAATTCTTCTTCTTTTTGGCTGAACTGCCAACACGTTCAAGGTCTTGCTGAAGTGCCACCACGTTCAGGCCATTCTTCTCCACATCTACATGAGCCGCCGGAGATGTGCCGTGGAGTGGGGGTAGGGCGGGGGCGTGTCCGTCCATAAGGATCGACAGAAAAAGTTCCCACGATACGGTAACAAATCTTACTACTACTATGTTAAGTAAGGATGAAGAAAAGTAGAGTAAAATATGAATTTATTTGAAGGTACAAGAATATCGGTTAGTGGATTAGTGTTTTAAATAAAGTTATTGATACATCAGTGATGATTAATTGAAATATTAAGCTTAGTATATGAAATAATTTTTTAGATTGTATGTGGTTATTTTTTCTTTATTTCTATTATTTTCTAGAAAACAAGAAAAGTGTTTTCTTGTTATTTTGTATAACCTTAACTAAACTATATGTATTACATAAGGGGACGGATATAGACCTGGAATGTTTTTTCGGAAACTTTACAGGCCTTTCCCCTCCCTTTTATTTCTCCTTTATGTGGAGATCTTTTTCTTTTCCTTAAGTAATTTATATTTGTTATGTTGGGGCGAGGTTATTTGGTTTCTGTTTTTTCCGAAACTGTTTCTCAACTTTTCCTCTCCCTTTTTGATAAAAATTACCACATACAAATTTTCTTACCTTTATTGCCCTCTTTGAAAATATTTTTTATTTATTGATTTATTTATTTATCTAGTCGACATTTTCTGTTGTCGCCCTTAAAATACAGGGCAGGTTCTGTCCTGCTGAAATTTAATTTAAACTTTGTTTGGTATATGAAATTGAGTTTGTTCAAAGCCTCAGAAACACCCTTCTCGTATTGTTTAAATTCTTCGGAATTTTTTGTTATGGTTTTTATTGTATATGACATCAGATTATTTAGCCGGCTTAGTTGGTTTTGTAACTGATGTTCGTCCATTATTAGGGAGTCTAATTTGTGCTGGGTAGCTACTCCACAGCACCACGAGAGTCCATCTCCTAGGAAGTCTAGAGCCCTTCTACTTCTTAGATGGTATTGTTCGCGCGATATATTTTGAAGGAATTTGGGGCTCCAGCTTTCCTCGAGATTTTGAAATTCTTTATTGTATATGAATTTCAGTTGATTTATGCTGTGCATAATTTCACATTCTGCAGTTTTATTTCTAATACAAGTGAGTTTTTGTTTCTGGAGCTTTTTATTGCTCATGTCATACCACTCTGATTCATATATAAGGGGTATGGTGGCTTCATACGCCACAGCATCTGGAAGTGCTCTCCAGAACGCTCCGGCAGTCACCTCTATTTCATGGGCAGTTTCCGCTTTAGTTGCAGTTACTCTGCCTATATGAGTGAATATCAAAATTATGATCCTATAGAAAAAAATTTAATTAGTTTTAAGTTTTGTTTTAGATAGCTATAAGTAGGAAAAGTTTTACGTGGCCTTACTTTTAGATACCCTGGTGGAGTATCTCTATTTATCCTTATTTAATAGTCTGAGAGATTTGCTAATAATTTAAATTAAATTAAAAACTACTAAATCTTGTATAATAATTGGATGAAATATACTTTAAAAATTAATTATTTATTTATTTTTTAGGTATTATTATTCGTGATGTCCGATGGAACCAGCTCTGGGCACCATGGATCATTGTATGGGAGCATCCTACTGACGTGGAAAGACGAGAAAGGAACCTAAGTAGCTAATTTTTAGCCCATTGTTCCAGCTATTGGAGATTGCTGTCCTCTCATAGCTTGCTATAAATGAATGGACATTGTTAGAGCAAGGGTTAAAAATGGGAGGTGAGATAAATTGTGGCTTGGCTGGTTTTTGATTGGCTGTGAACGCCTCAGCCAGTGTGGTATCCGCCATAATTTTTCTATGGGTTTGTGTAGCTGGCTGTACTTGCACACCTGGTTCGGGATGAGGTTGGTACTTTTCGGCCGTTGTGTTTCCTTTTCGATTATCCCTGTTTGAAGGTCCTGGTGGCTTATTCAACTCCTTTTTATTTTTCGGTAGATTCTTTTCTACCGATATATCCTCTTCCGTACCTTGTGTACCGTCAACGAATTTTAATGTCTCCTCTGAAGTCGGTTGCTCCACTCCTTCGGCAGAGCTACCAGGGGAGTGACTAAATAAGGACACCTCTCCCGGAGGAGTTCTGGGAGTTTTTGACGATTTTTGGAATGATTTATTAGCAAGCTCGGTGCTATTGTGCTTGGGGTCAAAATCTTCTACCACTTTGAGTTCTAATTTTAATTTTCCTCTAGTGGTAGGTCCAGGCATGGACTACTTTATTATTGTATATATATTTTTGCGGGTGTTTAGGGATGTTTTTCCCTTATCATCGCCCAATAAGTAATCGGCTGACTCAGATGCAGTGGGGGGAACAGGAAAACGTCAGATATAATGCAAAACAGTGAACAGTGAGATTCGAACCATAATTTTATTTTAGTTATAGTTATAGTGTCTGATGTGAAATCAAAAATAGATAGGGATAATTTTAATAATATAAGGTAAGATTTAAAACTAAATTATATGTATATAAATTATATAAATAATCTGTATTAAATAAGTCTATTGATATTTTTGTTATTACTTAAAAAAAAACTTTTAAAAAGGATGTATGCACTAACTAAATATTTTAAATCTGAATAAAGCAACAAAGCGACTGTACGAATCTAGGTCAGTTTTTGTAAAATTTGAACTTAGGTAAGTTTACGTTTCATATTTCCAAGGTCACGATAAACTAATGTATTTCCAGTATGCTGTTTAGTATACCAGCTGTTATAGCAAATTAAGATTAAAATAACATGAGTAATCGTAAAAATTAGTTTTGTTTTGCATGTTAGGTAAAAATGGTTTGACCTATAAAGGAACCTATTTTTAAATCATAAATATCAGTTTTTTATGGTTCTTATTTATGAAGAACCTCCTTTATCAAATTTCGAATAAAATTATAAGTATTAGTCAGATTTTAAACTTTTTATTGAAGGGTCAGTGTAACTTGTTCGATTATTGGGGGAGAAATTGAATGAGGGTAATTAAAAATAATTATGGTAAACTATTTTTCGGAATCGAAACTAGGCGCCTCCACCATGTCACGAGTTGTTGGCCGTTTGGGGGTCGCAACTCGTCGTTCGGGTAATGAACGAAAAACGTGATAAAAAATACACAATTATTTATTGGATAAAAAAAATAAAACAGGTTAAGCAAAAGAAAATAAACTAACGGATAATCAAATCACGTTATACTAACCCCAGTCCCACACAGGGTAACAAAATTAAATCAGCTAAATATAATACTAATGCAAACAGGTCCTTACCACATCTCTTGGCCTCTGGGAACAATCACAAATTCCAATAGCTTTACCCACTTACTTTCCGCGTTATACTGAGTCGCGTATCAATAATGGCTTTATCTGTTTAAGCTTCCCTCGAGAAAACTCAAAGAAAGGAAAGAGACGCTGCTTGGTCAGAGGAGCTCTTGCCCTAACCCCAGGAGTGCCTCGACTGACTCCTTTCTTTCTTTTTGTTTTCCAAGTCAACTTTTGGCTTTTTGCTTCGACAGAAGTTATTAAATTTTGTTTATAAATAATGGATAGTACATTGACATGACCCTCTTTTCGTTGAGGTTACGGTGCTTGCCCAATCTATAAAATTGAACCATCATCGAAATTGTTTGATCGTATATTTATATGAAATAATAAAATAAAAAATGTTATTGTTTAAAGTTTAAAAAATGTTGAAATAAAAGTTGAATAATCTTGAGGAGATTAATGAACTTTGGTTCACTTATATTTTTACAATTTGAAAAAGATTTGAATGAAAAATATTTTAATCTAGGATTTGGAATTGTTTATTAATATGCGCTCATATAGGAATTTGTGACAATATCGTTGATTATTTTTCAGTGGATAAAGGAAGCATTGGTTTTATATCCTTTAAGTGTTGATGTTATATATTTTGAACAGGTCGTTTCATTATTAACTTTCAATTATTATTAAAAATTATAATATTGGTTTGCCTTAATCTTTACGTATGATATAAGATTGCCGAAAATTACAGGGAATTCAATTATTAATTTTTTAACTGCATGTCACGTGAAAAAATTTAATAGAGTCACATAAATAGACAACCGACGTTGATTATAACATGTACCCCTTTAGTTAAATTATTTGCTATTGTTCGTTACATTTTTTGTCTTAATCGTAGTGGTACAATCGTTTAAGTACCTGTAGCTCTTGAATTAATCACTTTAGACCCCAAGTGTGCTAGATTGTTGGAATTGTTTTATCGGGAGGAATACAGAAAGGCACAAATATACAGGTTGTCCTATTAATAATTTTGAATGCGACGTCACGTGACCAAAAACAAATACCTCATTGGGTAACACAATAACAAGAAAAGATGCAACATTTGCTCTAATTTACACCCCCAAAATTATAATTCTCTACTACTGTATGTCTCCAACGTATTCTTATTTAAACTAGAAAACCTGAAACAAATACTTGCTTAATATTGATACTAACCTTCATTCTTATCAATATTTTCATTACTGTTTCCAGTTTTATTTATTTGTTGTGTTTTCCCATATTTTCTCTGGTTGTTTTCGTGTAATATTTTATTTCGATCCTGCACCCTTTCCTTAATTTTTGTATTTTTATTATTTTGTTGTACTGGTTGGATAGCTTTATTATTATTAAACACGGAGGGACCATTTGCTTGTAGTTTGACATAAGTGTAATTTGATAATTTTCCGTTCTGGTTGAAAACAGGTCGCATGTTGTATATTTGATTTTTAAAATTTGTAACCATTCGGTTTGGGTATAGAGGATACCCAACATTGTAGCATCTTGAAGCAAACTTGGCATGGAATGAGAATCTACTATTTTTTTCTCTTTATTTGCTTGACAATTTTGGTTAATGTTTTTGTCAAAATTCCCATCGTCTCGTGTTCTTATAATATTGGTATTGATTCAACTGTAGGCATTGTACTTGGATTTGTTGAATCGATAGAAATTGATAATGTGTGACATTTTATATCTAAATTTTCAATAATACTGGAACTATGGTTGGGCTTTCCTTTTAATTTGTTAAAATGAGTTGCTGCATTAAGGCGTTTTCGAAGGCGAGATTTTATTTGATCAATTCTACTATTTAAGCGAGTCTCATTTCCAAATAATATAGCAGGAACTGATTCTATCGCTGGTTTTGTAAATGAAAGCATATTTTTAACTGAATTTAACTTATTTTCGGCATTTCCGGAATTCATGTTTTTCATTTTACTTTTCTCTTGACTTTTGAAGTTTGATAAAGTTATACCTGAATCAACATTATTTGGAATAAAAGGGTATTTTATAGTCAAATCTTCATTATGTTTGTTATTCTTAGAGGTTTCATTCTCATTATTTTTTTTACCTTCAATTTTGGATTCTGATAAACAGGATTTCATTTCTAAATCTTGCTTAGTTACCTTTTGTCTCGAACTAGGGTTTCCTGAAGCAATTGAGATTGGTTTAAAGGGTAAATTTGACATAATTTGAATGTTCTTGTGATTTCATGGTTAACCTTAAAATGAAAAATAATATTTTAATAGTAATATAACTAGGGGTGATCTCATCCATATTTATATGGATACCGGTCCTCAATTTTTCTTCATTTAATTTTTCTTCTGAGACCCCATCCATCTTTATATGGATACCAGTCTTCAATTTTTCTTTTTATTCATATTCATTATCTACATAATTTTGATTTACAGTGCAGTATTGGAACTAAATTACCATTTATCTGCATCTTGTGCACCTGATAGCCGGCAGGGTTGGCCAGACCTGATCCTCCTCAAAGCCATTCATCTAACACCATCAATTCTTTTTCGAAGTCCAGTAGTGGTTTAAATATTCCTAAAATGTCGATAGCAACTAATCCATCTGAAGGAAAATTCAATGAATCGTCACATATAAAGTCTTGTTGAATGTTCCCTTTAGGTAGGTTAAATCTCACTATCATTGAACCTTACTTATTTAAAATATTTCCTAATTGTGTTTCTTTGTACACGGGCAAATTTTCTGAATAAGCTATTTTTAATTAAGGAAACTGATGCCCCTGTGTCTATAAGCCATGTTGTTGCTATTAAGCCTATAAACAGGTCGACATACTTTGCCTTGATATTGCTTATTTGACATATCTCGACTTCATTGCTATCTTCAACACGGTGCTCTCTCCTTTCCACAGTGATATCACTCTTTCTGTTGTATTGGGATCTCCGAAATTCCTTCCTTCGTCATTAGCGTCCCCTTTGTGTTCTGTTATATCTAGTTCCATATGGGTAAGCGCTATTACTTTGTCCGTTATATCCGTTCCTGCGAAGGTATGTATTTCGTTCTTCTGCGTCATGGTAATCATTGCTACGGGGGTATATTTCTCTGCTGTGACCGTTCCTGCGAGGGTAAATTTCTGTTTCATCCCTGTTGTACCCATTCTTGCGAGGTTATGTTTATTGAGCTTCCCTGTTATATCCATTCCTACGAGGGCATCCTTTTTGATCTTCTCGATTATCTTCTTCCCTCTGAGGGCTTGTTTCTCGTGGGTTCTCGTTCGCTGTTCTAGCTTGCTGTCTTCGAGCTGCTTCAATTCGGCAAACATTTCCTACTCTGGTGTCGTAAAGGGTTTCATTAACCATTCTCGACACGATGTCTTCACAGGCTTCAGCTTCCGCGAGGCAGGCGTCTAAGGTATCGAATTCTCTTCTTCTTAATACTTCATTGGCTAATTTTGTCTCTATTCCTGCCATAAATTATTCTACCAGCAGTAGTTCTCTATGGTAAGGTTGTCCTGCTGATGATGTATTTGCTGGGAATACCTTGTTCGCGATTACCTTTAGTCTTTGGATGTATTCCCCGACGGTTTCCTCAGGATGCCTTATACCTCGTTCTATTTCCCTATTACCCATCTTTAAGGTAAGCTTCTTCCCAAATACGCTCGTGAACGAATTTTCCATTTCCTCAATATTCCGTGGTTTCTCACGATCCAGCAACGCATTGAAATATTGTCTTGCTTTCCCTTAAGCTGCATTTCAATTGTTTTCATCATTTGGTCTTGTGTTCATCAATGATACGAGCCTACGTTTCTTATCGCTCTAAGAAACACCTCATAATCTTGACCAGCGCTAAAATTTTCTATTTCAGCCATATCCGTGTTTGTTCCTAGTGACAAGCTTCTCAGGTAACCATTTAGTTCTATCGCAGAAGTTTAAAAATAAATTTTGCAAAATTTGCTGAAAAAAATTAATCGCAGCACTTTTATTTAGCAAATATGCTATTGTTGAACCTAAAAAGAAACCGCTATTAATAATAATAATAATAATTAATAATTCTAAAAAAAATCTTTTTAGAAACGGATTTTTTTCGTTCTTCCTTTCGGTTTCTTCCTTCAGTTCCGTGATGAAAACCCTGTCTATCAGTTTATGAAAATATTAATTATAATTTTTTCTGACAAGTGTTTTGAACAATGTAAACAAAAATTAACAACAGTAACTTAACAATTTTCATTATTATAATTGTATTAGAAATCGTTATTTTCCCAATCCTTTACTTTGAATAAAAAGCGTTTTCGACTTAATATTTTTGTATTATTCATATCTTTGCTTATTCGCACTTGAATTACATTTATTTAATGGATAACTATTTTTAAATAAAAAAAATTAAATCATCTATGCCGTACATTGTTTTATTTACTTCTAGTAAGTATTCAAATTTTAATAAGCGCTGTACATGAACTGAGGCTTTTCCATTTTATTTTCATTTAAAAATTTTTTTATTAAATAAGAACCTGTCTCTTTATTCCAGTTTTTTTTCTTAGATTTTTATCATTCGAAACCGCTTTTAAGTAACACTAACGGGTTGTATATTATTTTGCCAAGTTTTATTTGAATCAGTTTATTGAATATATTTGATGGTTTTGTTAAATTTTGAATTATTTTAAAAACTTTCAATGAACATTAATGAATTTAATTTTTTATAAACTAATAGTTGATATCCTAAATATTTTAGTCTACTTTGATTTAAATCCGATATCAGTTTCGTTTCCTAAGATTTTTTTTTATCAAATCCGCTTAAATTCGCGTTCCTACGTTTCTTTCCGTGACTAATTTATGGCTTGCAGCATCGACTGTAAAATTATTTTTTTCCCAAAAATAATTTACTTTGACTTGACATTAATTTGTTAATATTCTTCCGAAATGGTCAATACACAAATCAAATGACATTCGATATTTTATATTTATCGCAATTCAAAAGATATATCCGTTAAAAACTACATTTTTATGTCGCTTTAAGAGCTCGACGGCCAAATCTTCCCCAAAACTGAAACATGTGTTCGAAATCCGAACTGTTCTGCTGGCAGAACATTCCACGTTTTGGTCAGCTCCTATAGGAATATCTGGATTACCTTTTCGGTTATTTTACTTATAGCTGGTAAGAGGCTCGACTTACCTCTTCTAGTGTAGTGTTACCTATCGTTTACTGGTCCTCTTCTTCGTTTAGCTCCTCCATATTTTCTTCTATTGCCTCTTCAAAGTCGGAGTTCTCCTCTTCGTGTTAGTTCAGTCTGAACTGCCGTTTCATGGTTTGCCTAAAAGCTTCCGCCAGCCTGTTAGGTCCCTGCATCATCGGTGTCACTTTTCTGCCCTGCCTGAGGGCTCTTTGTAGATTCCATAGGGCTGGTATCTGGGGGTCCAGTTTTTCCAACCTTTTGATCCACTGCCGGTTCCTGTGAGTTCATGACGAAAAAACATTTTTTCAATAAATTCAATATTTTTTTTCTTTTAGCCAGTCAATAATTTCTAACTTTTTCCTCTTGACAGAATTCGTCTGGTATTCTGAATACCTCCATCTATAATGGTCTTGGAGTTTAGTTTCCTGGATGGCGAAGATATCCAGTTCCTCTCGCTCCAAGATTTCACCCAGTAAGTTCAATGATCCTATCGTCAGCTTGGTTGGTCGGTGGCGTTGTTCCATCATTGTTTGCTTAAGAGTTGGTAGCATGGTAATTAGCTCTTGGAGCTTCTGTAATGTTTTTAATTATTTTTGGAGTCGCTTCTCCAACCATTAGGCTACTTCCTTCTGTTGTTGTTTCTGCCCTTTTGCAGTAACGGCGCTGTAGCTTTCAGTTGGCTTTCAAATTAATGTAAAAATATTAAGATGGCATTTTTTTCAACTCGCGAGTACCACGATATGCTACTTATTTATGGTGAATCACAGGGTAATAGTCGTATTGCTGTAAGACTTTACAATGAACGATACCCAAATAGGCGGCAACCAAACTGTCGTACTTTTGTTTCCGTGTCTCAAAGATTGTTGGAAAACGGTAGTGTAATTCCTAAAAAAACTAGTGGTCGAAATCGCAAGGATCGTGTATTAGCAGTGGAGGAGGATATCTTAGATATTGTTGCCCAAAATCCCACAGTGAGTGTACGATCTGTCGCAAGGCAAGTTAATGTTGGTAGAACTAGTGTACACAGAACATTAAAAGAACAACTATTACATCCGTACCACATTCAACGGGTGCAAGATTTGCATCAAGGTGATTTTGCAAGGAGACTACAATTCTGTACATGGTTTCAGAATAAAACAACCAGAAATCCTTTGTTTCCTTCTGAAATATTATGTACAGACGAGGCTTCTTTTACGAGACAGGGAGTTTTGAATTTCCACAATTGCCATATTTGGGATGATCATAATCCACACGCAACGCGTAGAACAAACTTCCAGCAAAAATTTTCCATTAATATGTGGGCTGGTATTATTGGACATACTTTGATAGGACCATACGAATTACCGAGACAGTTACGTGGAGATAGCTATTTAAACTTTTTGGAAAATGTTTTACCAGGGTTACTAGAAGAGTTGCCATTGAACATTCGTCAGGACATGTGGTTTCTACACGATGGCGCACCACCACATTTTGCTCGAGCTGTAAAATTATTTCTTGACGATCATTATCCTCGCCGTTGGATTGGTCGAAATGGACCATTTTTATGGCCACCAAGATCGCCTGATTTAAATGTCATGGACTATTATTTCTGGGGTCATATGAAGTCCCTCGTGTATGATAATCGTCCTGAGATTGAAACAGAGAATGAACTACGAAATCGCGTTTTCGCAGCAGCCGATACAATTCGTCATAATTTATTCAATTATGATATTAATGAAAATTGGGCTTTACTAGACAGGTCTTGCAGATATCTACGACATTTTTTCCTTTTTCCCTCACCGTGAAATTACATTTTTTACTGCTAAATTTCATTTTCGGAGGTGATTACTGTTTGTTGTAGCCATTTATACTTATCAGAATATGTTGAAATATTGTACTGTGTTTTTTGAGAATTTCTTCAATTTTTTGAAAAGCGAGTGCGAAATTCATTCATCAACGATGTGCAATGCAATGAGTTGATATTGTTAAAAAGTGATTATAATGAGGGTGATCTGTTACAAATCCAGTTTTTAAAGAATGGTGAACTTTATTAGTTTTTGCTGTAATGAAGTGGTGAAACATTTTTTAAGTATTAATGTAAACCACGAGTATATAATTACATAATTACACTTTACTATATTAATTTTTATCTTAAAAGTCTGTGTATAGAAAAAATTCAACTTATAATCAAGAGATTCACTGAACCTCTATTAAAATAAAAATTAACCCAGCAAGCATTTTAACAATGCAGTATTTTAACACATTAAAAACAAGTAAACGTCACGTAACGTTTAACTCACGTAATAACTTCTTAAAGAAAAAGTAGATGGTATATCCTTTTTTTATAATTTAAAGTATTTGTGGTTTCGATTTTGAGTTATGGCATTTTTCTTTTTTGCCCTACATTTCCTAAGGTGATTACTGATTAGTGATAGCTATTTGTTTTTATCTGTTACGAGCCAAGTACCGTTTTTAAATTTTTTAAACCCCTACAAGTGGGCGAATACGTGTATGTGGTATTTTTCATCAACGATGTGCAATGCAATGAGTTGATATTGTTAAAAAGTTATTATAATGTTTTCCATCTACAAAAACGTTGTTCGATAAAAACGTATTATAATAATTTATGTTTTATCTTACATTCAGATCAAAAACACTTAAACAACGAAACATATTAAAGAAGATAAGAAGCGGACAAAATTAAGAATTTGAACATATTATCCTAGAGGAAATTTGTATTAAAATCAAGCAAAGTAACAGCTAAAATAATACCGCAACTAAAAATTGCTTTTAACCCAGAAATGTATTCTTGTACTATTCTTAAAATGATTAATTTGAAGTCCTCCTTGATTTGCAATGTTAAATAATATAATAGAAATCAATAGCTTACTGTTGCAAAAAGACTAGATGTAACATACAGCTCAATTCATTCTTTACTTTCTTTATTAAATTAATTACTGCCACTCTACCAAAATAATAGTCAACTTATTTCACCTGGATTTGGTTTAAAAGTTGTAACCATTTGTTTTTATCAGAATATGTTGAAATATTGTGCTGTGATTTAAGAAGGTCTTCGATTTTAAACGTAAGTGCGAAATTCAAGGCTAACCTAATTTTTTCTATTTTAAAAAGGGTCCTTGGTTATATCGAGAAGTATTTTCTGCACGCAAAACGCACTCCTTTGTACAGGTTATTATTTCCTGAAACATTGTGCTGTAGGTATATCTAAAACAATTACAAGTACCAACTGCCATGTAGTTGAATAAAAATTTTCAAGTCATTTTGTTAGGCAAGTATTGTTTTCGTGGTTGAATTTCACCTCTATCAGCTGTGTGAATATCGTTCTTTCACTCAAATGTTGAAAAAGAGTTTGTTCAATTTTTTGAAAAACGTGTGCGAAATTCGTGATTGAACTAACTTAAATATTGCAGGTGTTATTCAGAAATTCATGACTCAATAAATTAATAAGGAAGCGTATAACTGTATTGATTACTTGTTCCGTCTTATATCTTATGCACTGTACTTTTTAAGTACCAACCTCTATAAAAAAATGTAGTTGAATGAATTTCACCTCTATCAGCTGTGTGAATATCTTTCTACAGCATTTTTCTTTTTTTAGCCCTAGTGCTAAATTACATCTCCTAAGGTGATTACTGATTAGTGATAGCAGTTTGTTTTTATCTTAATATGTAGAAATATTGTGCTGTGATTTAAGAAGGTCTTCGATTTTAAACGTAAGTGCGAAATTCATGACTAACCTAATTTCTCTATTTTAAAATGGATCCTTGGTTATTCTCATAAAGTACTTTCTGCATGCAAAACACACTCCTTTTTGCAACGGTGATCATTCTTATTATTATACGGAGTGTGGCAGGCTTCCCATTTAACGCACCTTTAGTGCAGCGTCCCTCTCTAATACCTCTCCTACTATTCATTCGTATTTTGTACGAGTTATCAGATAAATTTTTATTAAAAACTCAGCGGTCTTTTTTTTGATCCAATTGGCAATCCTTAAATCGAATAATTTAAACCTCAGCTACATTATCTACCCTTGTCGTGGAAATAACCTAGCATTCCTGAAATATCTTCGTTAATGTATCTACGACGGCACAGTTGCCGTAATCGAATAGCTTAGTGCCTCGTTAGGTTGGGGTGAAACTCTACGGAAAATAGCAAAAGCCTCTACACCGAGAACTTCCTTGGCGTTCACCTGGTTTATCTCCTCGGCTAACTTGGTATCAAAGTCGTTTTCCGCACCGAAAACTTTTGAAATTTTACATTTTTTCAGTGATATCACTATTCATAATTTTACATTTTTTCAGTGATATCACTATTCATAATTTTACATTTTTTTTCAATGAGACGCTATGTATAATATGCACTTGCGTCTCGTTCAAGATTGGGGTAGCCAACCCCCTTTGGCGTACGAGACAGTTGCTCTAAGTCTGTTTTCAAGATTGAGTAACCAACCTCTTTGGCGAGACAGGCTATTGTACAGGGTGATAAAGAGCATATTATATGTATCGAATCGTCTTGAGTATTGAGATTCTCACCCGCCGCTCCAGTTTCAGGTTAAAATCAAGAACGACATTATATTTCTCGAGGACCATGCTGAAGCTTTTGTTCACACACATACACACATGTATTCACGACCAGATACACACACGCAGAATCGAAGGAACTGGACCACCCTTCTTTTGGAAAACTTCAGTAAGTGTTGAAACTTTTTAGACTTGTTTTAAAACAACAACCGGGTATTTTTTAAAAAAAATTTATTTAGACATATTCGATACGGTTATTCCAGATTTTTGATAAACAACATTTTTTGTGTAAAGCATCTGCGCTAATGAATACAAAAAACCCAATCATATTTTTTTTCATGCTTTGATATATACTTACGTTTCTACGCCAATAAGGCAACATGGTATAATAATAAAAAGGCAACATGGATTATCTCAATACCAAATTCATAGCGCCCCAGAATTGATAACGCTCTCTCTCTCTCATAAATAAGGTAAACTATAGTAATCTGTTCCTCTATAGACGGCTGAAAAATTATCCAGCCGCTATCTTTGAAACGAATCAGTTCGATTACGTCACACACAAGCGTTGGCCGGCCGGCATGTGTGCAACATTGTATAAATAATAATAAAAAGGCAACATGGCCGGTCCTGATGACTATTACAGGGTGTTATTGAAATACACGTACATATTAAAACTGGGTATTGCGCAGATCCCCACTGAATGTAGAAAAATATTATTTTTTAAAAATACCCCTTATTAAGGGAGTTATTAATTTTTGAAAGTTAATTCTAAAACAAACGTACTTCACTGATATGTTGAGGATGACCTATATAAATTAGGTTTATTTATCTATTTTAAACATCAACAGTAATTAATATGCAAGTTTTTGTCAGATGATAAGAAAACTAGTCTTGTAAGAAATAACCATGTTGCGAAGATTTTCGAATTAATTTCTATTTCCGAAGACTGGTTTTTACTACCCTCGTTATCAAAAAACTAGAATATTTGATAAATTATTGTTTTTAAACTATACATTTTTGATACTATAGATTATTAAAATTTTAGTTGATTTACGAATCTGGCTAACACGAGCGCGTCATTTCCAAGTTGGTAAAAAGTGTTGTTACGATTACTTTTAAATATTTTTTTACGATGCCACTATTTACGAATATTGAACTAACCGATATAGTGCTGGTTTATGGGGCAGCTGGAGAAAATTCTCGGCAAGCACAAATCCTGTATCGCGAACGGTTTCCAAATCGGAGAATTCCGGACTGTCGTACGTTTATTTCAACTGTTCAGCATCTAAGAGACCATGGAAAATTTGAGAGTGTCAATGCAGATCGAGGGAGAACAAGAACACAAAGAACATTGGCGGCCGAAGAAGAAATATTGGAAGCTGTTGAAAACCGGCCTCAATTAAGTTGTAGAAGACTAGGTCTTGAAATTGGAGTGTCCTCATTTGTTGTGTGGCGGACACTTAAAGAACAAGGTTTACATCCTTATCACATCCAAAAAGTCCAGGCCTTATATCCAGGTGATGAAGAAAAGAGAGTGGAGTTTTGTGAATGGATGATTCAAAAATGTGTTGATATTCCTGATTTTCTAAAAATATTATTGTATACTGACGAGGCTTCATTCACTCGTGATGGCGTGTTCAATATGCACAATACGCATATTTGGAGTGATGAAAATCCTCACGCCATTAGGGAAACTGGGCATCAAAGAAAATTTTCAATAAATGTTTGGGCTGGCATAATAGATCAGTATTTAATCGGGCCTTATGTTCTCCCGAACAGATTAAATGGGCCAGGATATCTCCACTTTTTAGAAGATATTTTGCCAGTACTCCTAGAAGAGATACCGTTACAATTAAGGCAACGGATGTGGTACCTACTAGATGGCGCTCCTCCTCACTTTGATTTAAACGTACGGCAGTTTTTGAACATTAGATTTCCTCAAAAGTGGATAGGCAGAAATGGACCTACTAAGTGGCCTCCGAGATCTCCGGATTTAAATCCATGCGATTTCTTTTTGTGGGGTCACATGAAACAACTGGTTTATAATGAACCTATTAATAGTGTTGAACAATTAACCAATAAAGTTAATGCGGTAGCCGAGGAACTACGACAAAATCCAAGACTAATTTCTAATGTTCAAAGTTCTTTGGAAAGACGATTGCAAGTGTGTGTAAATAATAATGGACGGCATTTTGAACAATTACTGTAATAAACTTTATTTTGAATTAATTGGTTTTGCTACGGCAACAGTGCAATTTCTATGGGTAAGTTCAATTTCGATTTATTTTACTTCTTTAAATATGGAAACTAGTAGGTCGGAAAAGGGGACTCTTCCCCAATATTTAATTTTAGAATTTGAAGTTAAAATTGGTGCCAATCGTTTTTGATCATTACATACTATTCCCCATTTTAATATGTACGTGTATTTCAATAACACCCGGTATATCCAACCGTTATCTTTGAAACGAATCAGTTCGACTACGTCACACACAAGCTGTGGCCGGTCGACCGGCATGTGTGCGTCGCCGCCATGAATATTTTAAATTCCGCGCCGTTATCTTTGAAATGACTCGGGCCAGCATTCGTGCGCCATATTTTAAATTTCGCGCCGATAACGCTCACTCGTAAACACTATAGTAATTTCTTCTTCTTTTCTATAGGCGACTGAACGAGTTCCATTCTTCTTCTTCTTCTTTTACCTGGATTAAGCTTGATGATACGTGTTTACCTGATCGAGAAAAATTTTACAATAAATTAAATGATGAGCACATTAACGAGAAAAAACATAATCATGCAAAAACTGTTTGGAATAAATTTAATATACAAAACTTGGGTGAATACGCAGATTTGAATTTGAAAACAGATATTTTGTTACTCACCGATGTCTTTGAAAACTTTAGAGATATTGGACGTAATATAAGTGATTTAGATCCTGCCTGGTATTATACTGTACATGGTTATTCATGGGATTGCATGTTGAAATATTTTAGATGTGAATTAGAAATAATACATGATATTGATATTTTAATGTTCATAGAGAAGGGGATAAGCGGTGGAATTAGTCAGTGCTGCAATCGATACTCTGAAGCTAATAATAAATATATGTTAACGTATAATGCATCAAAAGCAAGTAAATATTTATTTTACTCTGACATTAATAATTTATATGGATGGGCAATGTCTCAACCGCTTCCATATGGAGATTTTAAAAGGGTTAGCACAAATATAGATATAACAAATATTCCTGATGATTAGCATCTAGGATATATCCTAGAAGTTGATTTACAGTATCCTCAACACCTACATGATTTACATCGTGATTTCCCATTTTGCTCTGATCATCTAAAACCTAAAGAGTCAAAATTTTCAAAATTATTAACTACGCTATATGATTATACGTAATTCATTATCGAAATGTAAAGAAAGCTTTATCTCACGGTTTAATTGTAACTAGAATTCATGGGATTTTACAGTTTAGGCAGTCTGCGTGGCTTAAGGATTCCCTGATAACACCAAGGTCTATTGCATCATAGTTCACGATTGTCTCATGGAATATCTTCCACTCACGGAAGTAATAAAAAGCCTCTCGTAATAATGGGTGTTGGCTTCAGCTCTCTCTCTCTCTCTCTCCGATAACATCAAGGTTTCTATTGCGACCTTGGTTTCACATACTCCGATAATATCAAGGTACATCATAGGTCACACGATTCACGGAAGATATAAAAGCCTCTCATAATATTATTAAAATTAGTTTATTTACAATCATCATGCGAGTGGCACTAGTAGACATTCAAGGTTTTATTATTGAAAAAGTGTTTCATCCAAAAGAGCTCTCCATACATATTGGGTAACAGCGATTACATTTTTTATTTAAATCGCCAACATAATTTAAAAATCTTAGTGTTAGTGACAAAAAGATTGTGAATTATTTAGAGCAAAATCTACATGGAATTCGATTTAACTCTGATTATATCGAATATAGTGAAATTAATGACATTTTAAAAAATTATCTACTTCATTCGGCTGACATAATTTACGTTAGAGGTGAACAAAAACTTTTATTTTTACAAAGCAAGTGTGAGGAGCTACAAGTATTTCCAGTCATCCACGACGTTGTCAAGTATGATAATACTAGATGTGAGACGGAAAATTTTCAATTAACAATTCCACAGCAGTGTTGTCATCATGCAAAAGGAAAATTTATGTGTGCACAAAGAAACGTGGATCATTTACTAATATTATTTTACCTAATTAAAAATATTTTTTTTATATAAACATGTATAAAATGTTTTATAAATAAATGTGTATAAAACTGTTTTATGTTTTTCTTTTCCCTTAAATATTAAAAAAACACTAGAGAAATAACACTAAATAAAACATATCTCATATATATTATTTATTTAATATTTAACAATCATTTTTAACACTATAAATAACATTAAACTAAATGTAGCACATGTTATTGAAAATTGTCGTTGATCAACTCCAAGTGTTACTTCTCCTCCTCCCCCTCCTCCTCCTACTAATCCTCCAATTCCAGTCCCTATTCCTAGAGGATAAGTACAATTGTTGATAGTTTCACCAATTTTATGCCATTTTTCATGATCACCTTCACTTCTATTCGGAAATAATAATTTCAACTTGTAATATAATTCATATGTTGTTGAAGGTAATCTTACGTAAAAAACTTGTAACTTTTCATCATTTAAAAAGGTTCTACCCATCATTTGCCATTCGGAGCGGTTACATTCTTTTTGGTTTTCATTAAAACATACCGCCATATTAGACACTCCATTAGGTATGTTTGTATACAACAAACCGTTGAATATCGCTGTTGATATTACAAAATTTGCGTTTAGTAGGGCCATCATCATCGTTTAAACACAAATTTGATAAATCTTTTAAAACTTTTTTTCTTCGTAAAACACAATATCTTTGTTTAGTCGACAAATTTTTTCACAAAACTTTTTTAGCTTAGTTCTGTACTCAACTACTAATGGCATTCTACTTTCAACTGATTTATTAAAGACATATACATCACCTTTTATAAGTTGTGTGTGTGTGTGACCAGGCTATTATCTAATAATAGGGGGATAGTAAGTTTAAATAAAAAAAACATAGTTTTAATAATATATATATTTAATGGATAATAGTTTTAAATATAAATTATATTATAATAGATATAATGATAATAGTAAGTTTTAAATGTCCAAGGATATTGATATCACTGATCATGATGATGATGGAAACCCCAGGGGAAGGTGTCATGTGAATTATCTAATAATTTTCGTTTATCATCTAATGAATTTAAACCAATTTTCGTTTTATTTATGCTGTAAACTTTATGTTTAAACGATTTAATTGTACACTGAAATAATTTTATCTTTCTTTTCAATTAAACAATCCACATAATCTTGAAAACTTATATCATTTTTTACTACGGAACTTTTAATACCTTTTGATTTTTTAACTATAGATTTATCCTCAATCTTATACGTATACATTTTAGATCTTAAGCCTATGAAATGAGTTATAATTTTACCGTTTGTCTCATCCTTCATTAGACCCAGAACCTTTTTATTACACAGTGGAATTTGATATGGGTTATTTGGCGCATAATCACTAGTGTCAAATCTGTCAATATGGGCATTAATCACCTCCTTATACACATCATTACATTTAATCTCATAGATCAAAGAATCTGTATCAGTATATAGAATCTTCCAAGCATCATTTCCTAATTTAGATAACATGAAGTCATAATGAAATTCATACATATATGTTTTTGAAATATCTAAAATAGACATTCCAATGTATATGGGTTTGTTGAATAAAATTTCTGATTTACGTAATTCAATAGCCATTAAATCATCCGAAAAAATGGTTCTACCATGGAATCTTGGACTTGCTATTAAATTTTTTGCTCCATATCTTCACTCCCACTGCGAAACTAATTTAACTACACGATGTTTTAGAATATTTTCCATCGTTTTAGCGTACACTGAATTTACTTTTAATTTATAATAATCTTTTTCAAATTTGTTTGTTGTTTGTGCTCGAAACTGTGTATTTAAAGTTACGTATGGCGTTAACCATGCCGATTGTTTAAATTTTAAAACTCTATGTATTTTACGAATGACTAACCCATGATTTATTGCTTGTTTTAAAGCTCGATAATGAATAATGTATTTAGTTTTATTATAAAGCATTGTTAAAAGTTTGCAAAATTTTGATCCTTCAGGTTTTTTGTGTTCACAACAAAATGGAAAATCCTTATGCATACTATGAAGGTGATGGGGATAATCTAAGTCAACCTCCAGTATATACCCGATGTCTGTGTCATCGGGAATACTCAATACATCTATATTTGTATCAACCCATTCAAATCCACCATTTGGAAGTGGTTGCGACATTGCCCAACCGTACAAATTATTGACGTCTACGTATAATAAGTACTTCTCAGGTTTAGATCTGTCATAATTATGCATATATTTATTATTTGCTTCGGAATAACGACAACAACATTGACTAATCCCACCGCGTATTGCGTTCTCAATAAACAATATCATATCAATGTCATGAAGAAGCTGTAATTTACATCCGGTATACCGTAACATACAATCCCAGCTATATCCGGGTACAGTATAACACCAGGCAGGGTTAGTCCACTTGTACTATATCCGATTGTTCGAAATCTCTCAAAGACGTCAGCCAACAAAATAATGTCAGTTTTCAAATACAAATCCGAATATTCACCTAAATTTTTTATATTAAAATACCTCCATACCTTTTAAGCATGCTCATACTGTTCATTAGTAATATCTTTATTGTTAAGTTTATTAAAAAAAACAGATGGTGGAGGTAATTGAGTTTCCTTAAGCTTATCAATATTGTCAATGTAGTCGTATGGAAATACACCTTTACGTGTAAGTAAGTAAAATTGCTCTCGAGTACAACATTCAAATGCATACTTTAAATTGTTAAAGTCTTGCATATCCAAAAGAGATACTAATTCATCTAAAGAGGTTCCTAAAAATCGCAGTGAATCTACAAAACGAAATTTAATAGCGTTATCCATGTGTTGAGTGAATGATATGTACTTTTCGTTATTTATTGGTAGTAAAGAAATTTTACCTAATTTAGCCAAATCTCTTATGATAAAATGACTATCGTAACCGCTTAAATTATGAAAAACAATTGGAACCATAAATTGCTTTCTAAAATTCAAATTACATGAGTTATGAGCAAATCCCCGAAAATCTCCAGTAAAATGATCATGATCTCGCACTATAATGTCCGTTTCAATAAGTCTTTGATCGCAAATATGGCAAATATGAGCTTTAAAATTTGAAAAAATTTTAATCATGGGAACTATATTCTTAAATTTAGATTCAATCATTTGTGCACATACTACCATTTCATTGGCGAACCATTTCATACAATCAGGACCTCGATAACTGTTAAAATATGACAGACTATTCTCCTAGTCACATTTAACATAGTAGCCACAACTGAATGCAATGTGTCGCTGATATTTAATCATGTTAATATTCACATTATCAAGAATCGGTTCCAATAATGATTCGAAATCAGCGTACATCACAAATTGTGTTTTTTGTTTATAAATAAAATTCTTAAACTTTATAAAATTTTCCTTCGGAATTGTAATTTTACATTCATTATGTTTTTCACATAATTCTATATGTAAATTCAAACGTTCTTCACTTGAAAAATAATTTAAACATCTATCACAGAATTTTTTTTTGTTTTCTTCTATTGAGTTGATTACTTAATCGTGATAAGTTTTTTATCCAACAATAATGATATTTGATATCGATATGCTGAGTATCGTTAGGATCAGGCGCGTCATAATCATTTAACTTAGGAAAATATTGATTTTGAATTAATAATAAATTTATATGTTTTTCCAATTTATTTTTAGTTAAACGTATTGGAACTACTATATACTTATTATTGATTAACTCCAATCCATATACATTCATGGATAAATTATTATTCTTTTCAAAAACATGTATTTTATTTAATTCCATTGGAATCTCCACATTATTTAAATTCAACACATCGCCATAATAAGGATACGATGTAACTCGAGTAGAATTATTTTCTGATGGATACAGAGCACTTACAATGCTCCAATAAAAACAGGCCAAAGTCAAAATTAAAAATATTTACACAACCTAGTTTATTAGCAATTTGTTTTGGTAATTTAATAAACGATGAACTCCGCCGCGGCCGTTTCCTACTGCAAACTTATTAATATTAACTTCAAGCGACATCACGGATTTGAATGCCCAATTTGACGAACGTTCCTGAAATTCTGATAGTTTAAATAAAATATAGTTGATTATATGATTAGTAAACCATTCAAATAATATTGTTGAAGAATCAATCGGTGCATATTTACTGTGAAAATATTTAAAATCTACTATGTCATTATCATCTACTAATTTTCTAATAAACTGCTCACAAAAAATAGTGTTTACTTTTATTATTGACATTTTTGATAAAACTTTTTCTACTTTTTCGCAAAAAATTTTAAAAGCATCCATTAAAAATGGTAGAACATCTTTATGTTTTAAATTTATAATAATCCCAGTAATAACGTTATTTTTGAAAATTGAAATAAAATCATTCCATTCTACTGAAGTCGGTATATTATGCAATTTATTATATATAACTTTTAAATGACTAAATTTTGTTTGCCATGATCGAACTTGACCTGATAATAAATTAACATTCTTAATTTTATCACAGCATAAATCAATCGCAATTTTTACATGTTTTAACCATGCTTCACAGTCTATATGCGGAAATTTTTCATAAAATTTTAAAATAAGTTTATCAATATCCTTTATTAATTGGTCGGACATTTTTTAAATTAAAACTTACCATTCACAAACTTAAAGAGTGCTTTAGGGTTTCCCTTTTCAGCGTTCTTATCATCGACGACGTCGTCACCTTGATACACCACAGAATATTTTCCGTTTCCCAATTCGTCAACGTGATTCTTCAAAATAGATAATGATCGACGTGGTAAGAATATAACTCGATTCTCCAGTTCAAGCAAAATCGTTTCACCATATTTTGAATTAACCAATTTAGCAATGTAGATTTTCTGAGGCTCATTAATTGGCAGGCTTTTCAATGCAACCACCGGTTTATTTTCACCTTCTAGGAGAGAGAATTTATTTCATTTAAATTCATTTTTCTCTAAAATAATATGTACTTTTATTTTTACGCAAAAAAATTAAAAATATTTACTTACAATTTTTTTAACACTTTCTCAAAGAAACTGATTTTTTTTACTATCAAACTGATTTACTAGTGATGTGCTTCTGCTTTCACAATGAAATTATTAATCAAACTGATTTATTAGCGACACGTGTGCCGTCTTTTATAATAATAAAACCTAACCTCATATCCTTAATCTTAGCCTTGGCCTTTACTTCAAGGTTGCAATTTGTACTCTAACTATAGTTCGATAACGTTTTTGTACCCTTCAAGGTTATAATTTGTACTCCACTGACGTTACTCTAACTATAGTTCGATAACGTTTTAGTACATACTTCCTAATCGGAAATTTTTTCAAGTATTTTGTGGTATTGAAAAGGACCGTTTGGGGAATTTCCCCTCTACAAGGTATTTTGTGGTCCTGAAAAGGACCGTTTTTGGGAATTTTAAATTCCCAACAAGATATTATCCTCCTCATTCACATTCTTCACGCATATTATACTGTTTCTAGTGAGATAATGTGTAAATAAGATCTATTTACACCTGTCACAAACGCACATTTCTGGCTCTAAATTACTCATTAGCCCACTAAAATGCATCCTAAACAGTGCTTTCTACCATGACACACATAAAAAGTTTGAATCATGCACAACGATTCTGTTTGTACATTTGACAAAAACTCTTGACGATTAACCTCTTTTATTATGTAATCTTTTGGATCCAATGCTCTGCAATCATTTCGACCTCACCATCTGAAATTGGTTCCTCGATAGCGGCAGCCATCTCAATGAGATCGTGTGTGTGTGTGTGTGTTGAGAGCAAAGACTTGACTGAATTTTTAGTTTATAATAAAACTCTGATTTGTATGTTTTTTAATCCGAATTCTTATACTAATTAGTACAATCTGTCGCTGTGTTTATGATAAAATTATATCACCTCGCGGTTTCCGTTTTTCATCATCGTCGTCGTCCTCGTCTTCATTTAATCCGAATTTAGTCCATTTTAGGATTAGTTTCCTTTCGACAATCATGAGTGATAAAATTAAAATATTAACAGATATATCAATAGTACCGTCTACGCCCAAAAAAAATGTCTAGTCCTACTCCAGCTATGTCCTTGGAAGCAATAGTTGCCGCTGCCACTACTACCGACGCTGTCGCCTCTGATGTCACCGCTGTCGCCTCTGATGTCACCGCCGTCGACGATGTCGCCTCCAACACTGTCATTGAATCAGTAAGTTTTTGTTTTGGTTTTTTTCCCATACTAAATTATTATTATTGTAGGAATTTATTGATTTGATATTTGATTCTGACGATCCTTTCATCAAAAACATATTTACTGATGTTTTTTTGAAGAAAGAGGAGAACCTACCGCCTCCGACGCTGCCGATGATGACACCGCCGATGGTGACGCCTTTAAAGAAAAAACGGAAACTAACAGAAGAAACAACGCGTAAATTATTAGACAGATTAAATGAAAGATATAACTTTTTTTTAGTGTCAAAACCGCGAATATTAAAATTGGTAGAGGATAAAAAAAAATTAAATATGATATGTGCGAATTACGCAAAAAATTAAAACAATACCGTTAAATTATAGGATTTTTAATACAAATCCCGTTGCACGTCATATATCAATTATGAGATCACGACCCTGCAGTGTTGTCGGCTTGTCTAAATTGTCGAGGAATGTAGGAAGTTTCAAAAATGTAAGGTTAGGTTATGTTGTTTAGCTTTATTATTATGAAAAATTAATTTATTGAAGCGTATAAGTTAACTATCTAGCAAAGCAAAAAAATAAAGACAATTGTTGGGAAACTAACTAACACCATCCCTGTGCACCGCGTTTCCATGACTTCCAGCGAAATAAACGTTTCCATGATTTCCAGAAAAATAAACAAGTACAGTTTCAACAGTCGTAGTACAAAGACATTTTCTTATATTGTATTCACGAAAATATGTTTATAATGATTTAAAATAAAGTAAATACAGTCCACAACCAGCCCATACAGTTTACTACACATGTTTGGTCTATTCGAGACGGATTAGAAGACTACAGTACCAGTGAGTTTATTATTTAATTTACGATAAAAACTGTCATTTCATTATTACATACGTCAAATATTTACGTTAATACGAACTGCTCTTTCACATTAAAATGCCTAGTGAGGAAGAAATTAAAATTAAAAAGCTAACTGCTCAAAGGAGCCAATTAAAAACTAGCATTACTAGATTTGTTACATTTTTAAATAATGTAACCGAAACTAACGTTACACAAGTTCCATTTAGGCTTGCAGAAATACAAAAAACACTCAACGATTTTCAAACAATTCAATGTGAATTAGAATTATTAGACGATACGAATCTTTTAAAGCATCAAGAATATAACGAAACTTTTGAAAACTCTTATTATGCAGCAATCGCCCAAGGTCACGCAAAATTGCAAACAACTAAAAGCTCTCATATGGGCACACATCTGTTGGTTACCACTGCTTCAGCATTACCAGTTACGAATAATCAGATTTCACAATATAACATTAAACTCCCTCAAATTTCGTTGCCGAATTTTGAAGGAGCTTACGATCAATGGACTAATTTTTACGACACCTTTAACTCCTATCATAGAACACAATTCAACTTTAACTAATATTCAAAAATTTTATTATTTAAAAACTAGTCTAAAGGGAGACGCTTTACAAGTAATACAAAATTTACAATTAACGGAAGCTAATTATCAGTTAGCACTAGACATATTAACTGAACGTTATGAAAACAAAAAATTAATTATAAAATCGCACATTAAAAATATTTTTGAACTAACTAATGTTACTAAAGAGTCACATACTTCTCTAAGATCTTTCACTGATAACTTTCAAAGGAACTTTCGCGCTCTACAAAATTTAAAAGAACCAGTAGAACATTGGGATACTATTTTACTCTATCTTTTAACAAATAAATTAGATTTAAATTCAAAAAAAGAGTGGGAAATCCATTCGAAAGATTTATCATCACAAAAAATTAGTGAATTTACAAAATTTTTGACGGATCGATGTTTACTTTTGGAAACTATGGATACTAAACAAGGTATCAATGTAAATAAAACTGTATACGAAAATAAAACGCGTGCTCATTTAAGCACAAATAATTCTTCGACAAAATGCTTATTTTGCAATAACGATCATTATATATATTCTTGTCAGATGTTTAAAGCTTTGCCAGTGGCGCTACGTTGGCAAGAGATTAAAAATATGAAGGCATGTACGAATTGTTTACGTAAAGGTCATTTTTCACAATCATGCTCTTCTATTAATTGTAGAACCTGCAATAAAAGGCACCACTCATTATTACATATGGATTATTACTCACGATTATCAAATGACATTAACGAACCCACTACTCAAACTAAACAATCAAATTACAAACGAACCACTGATCAAAATACAAACACACGTAAACTTGACGACACACGTACTTACGATACAATCACGCAAATTCCAAATACTTCTACGCAAAATCCAGCAACAAGCAACTTACACACTCAAATTAATACTTCATTTACAACTTCAAATCATTTAGATTTAGATCAACGTGCCCTATTACCATTATCTGGTGACACCAATCACTCTAAAACAGTACTACATAACTCAAGCACTTACGGTATTACGTCGGTAATCTTAGCTACTGCACAAATTAAAATTTATGACAAGTATGGTAACGCAATTATTACTAGAGCACTATTGGATGCCGGTAGTGAATCTTCATTTATAACTAAAGCACTAGCCAATAAATTCGGATTAGCAAAAAATTCTCTAAATATTCCTGTGCAAGGAATAAACTCAACTAACGTAAGAATTGACGGTTATATAAACGCTAAAATAAAATCCATGATTTCAAACTTCGAAACTTCTTTAAACACTAAATGTATTACTATGCCCCAAGGAATCACTCTAGCAGATACCTGTTTTAATTTACCTACGGAAATAGATATTTTATTAGGTGCTGACATTTACTACTATTTACTTTTACCTGAAAGGATTATGTTAAATGATCATATGCCAGTTTTTCAAAATACCGAACTAGGTTGGGTAATATCCGTTAGATTGTGTGAAAACACAAATGTGGTATATTGCCAATTTTCACGAACTTTATTACACAAACAACTTGAACAGTTTTGGACGTTAGAAGAAGTTGATCAATTTCAACACCCATTAACAAAAGATGAACAATATTGTGAGGAACATTTTCAAAAATCACACGCACGTTTACCAAACGGTAGATTTCAGGTACGACTACCTTTTAAAGAAAATTTTCCAAAATTAGGTGATAACAAAGAACAAGCTATTAATAGGTTTTATTCTATAGAAAGAAAATTTGCAAAGGACGAACAGTTTAAACTGACATATTCAAACTTTATACGAGAATACGTTAACTTAGGACATATGACGAAAATTAAGACTAATGTTATAAAAGACAAAACGTTTCGACACTATTTGCCGCATCACGCTGTTAAAAAGGAAACCTCTTTAACTACTAAATTACGCACGGTATTCGACGCTAGTTCTAAATCGCAAACCGGACTTTCATTAAACGATGTACTTAGAATCGGACCATGTATTCAACATGACATTTTCTCAACGCTAATTCGTTTTAGAACTTACAACGTAGCATTTTCAATGTATTATATGGAGAGATTCTCCAGAACAAGAATTAAATCATTACGTATTAAATACCATTACTTATGGAACCGCCCCTGCTTCCTTCTTATCTACACGTTGTCTCAAGCAATTGGCTATTGAAAATAAAAACGAATTTCGGGAAGCGGCGCATGCAATTGAAAACAATTTTTACATGGACGATCTTCTTTACGGTGCAAAGGACATACAATTAGCAAAATACTTAATAACTGACATTTGTAAAATTTTGAGTCATGCGGGTTTTAATCTAAGACAATGGCTATCAAATTAAAAAGAAATATTAGACGAACTATCACTGTTATCCACTGACAATAATTACGTAATAAAGGAAACACAAGGTTCAAAAACTTTAGGATTGGGTTGGAACCCAAATTCTGATTATTTTTACTTCAACGTTAATAACAAAGAACAAAATGTAAACACTAAAAGATCCTATACTTTCGATAACAGCTAAAATTTTTGACTGCCTTGGATTACTCGGACCTATTATAGTAAAGGCAAAAATAATCTTACAACGTTTATGGTCGTCCAAATTGTCATGGGACGAACCGATCACAGGAGACTTATTAAATTGTTGGCAAGAATTTTATACTCAATTAAAGGAAATTAATAACATTACGATTCCACGAACTATTTGTTTAGAAACATATAATTCATTGGAATTGCATTGTTTTAGTAACGCCTCTGAACGCGCATACGGTTGTTGTATTTATTTAGTATCAAGAAATGATAATTTTACGTTAACTAAACTAATCTGTGCCAAATCTTTAAAGGTGCAAACCATACCACGTCTTGAATTATGCGGAGCACTTCTCGCATCTCAATTGTACAAAAAGGTATCAGAATCCTTAAATTTGAACTTTAATCATACTTACTTTTGGACAGATTCTACGATAGTTTTACATTGGCTTAAGGGCGAACCAAGTAAATATCATGTTTTCGTGTCAAATCGTATCTCACAAATTCAAACATTAACTAAAAATTGCGAATAGAATCACGTACCTACGGACCTAAATCCCGCTGATTACATCTCTAGGGGGGTATAGATCCGGGGAAATTAAAAAATTTGTCGAATTGGTGGAACGGTCCTCCATTCTTGAAATAATCTAATTAAACTTTGACTCTGAAATACCTGAATTAAAGAAAAACGTATTGATAGTTCTAAACGAACATAACAGTTTCGAACTTCTTCAAAAATATTCAAGTTATACAAAATTATTGCACATTACTGCATACTTACTGCGTTTCATTCATATCACGAGTCATACTTCAAGCAAATTATTAGGTCCATTGTCAGTTGAAGAAATTGATAATGCCTTAAAGAAAATTGTGAAACTTGTTCAAATAGAAGCATTTACTGCTGAAATTCGCTCACTTCAAAAAACTATTCACAAAAATCACAACTTAAGTAATCTAAATCCATTTTTTGATCACGAAGGTATTCTTAGGGTAGGAGGTAGGCTTTTTAACTCACACCTCCCAAATGACGCAAAACATCCTATGATTATTCCTTCCAAGCACAATTTCACGACGTTACTTATTCGCTATGAACATTGTCAGAATTATCATGATGTCAATTTTTACTAAACAAATTACGTCAAAAATTTTGGCCTATTCACGGCAGACAAACTGTTAAGAATGTTTTGAAAACTTGTATTGTTTGTTTCAAAATAAAACCTAAATTTATAACTCAAATCATGGGACAATTACCTAAATCTAGAGTAACTGTTTCAAGACCATTTTCAACTTGCGGTATTGACTATACCGGTCCATTTTTAATGAAAGAAACAAAACTTAGAAATAAAAAATTTATTAAGGTATATGTTTGTGTATTCATATGCTTCTCTACACGAGCAGTTCACTTAGAAGCAGTAACCGACTTGACGACAGAAACGTTTCTTAATGCTTTAAAACGTTTCATATCTCGTAGAGGTTTATGTTCTAAAATATATTCTGATAATGCCACAAATTTTGTTGGCTCAAATAATTACCTAAAGGAATTTACACAAATGTTTAAAAAACTAGATGTTCATGACTTTTTATTAAAAAATAGAATTAACTGGTCATATATTCCTCCTAGGTCTCCTTCCTTTGGGGGTCTATGGGAAAGCTCTTTTCGAATAGCTAAATCAAAATTAAAAACTGTTCTTAATAATGAGCATTTAACTTTGGAAGAATTCTTTACATTTTTATCGCAAATTGAATCTATCATGAACTCTCGTCCTTTATCTCCACTCACTGACGATAATGATGATCTACAAGTTCTAACGCCTGGTCACTTTTTGGTCGGAAGCCATCTTCAATCACTACCCGAATCAACACCTGATAAACGAGATACTATTATTTCTCGATATAAGAAACTGCAAGCTCTAAAATGTACCTGATAAACTCATCAGTAAATTAGTACTATTAGTAGATGATAACCTACCCTCCCACATTTGGAAGATTGGAATCATCCAAGAGATTCACCCTGGTCCAGATGGACTTGTCAGAGTAGTCACAGTGAGAACCACTTCGTCTACGTTACGACGCAGCATTACCAAAATATGTTTGCTACCAGTACATCTTGAGAGTTGAAAGAAATTCTTACTTTCAACCGGGGGACTATGTTGGGAAACTAACTAACACCATCCCTGTGCACCGCGTTTCCATGACTTCAAGCGAAATAAACGTTTCCATGATTGCCAGATAAATAAACAAGTACAGTTTCAACCGTCGTAGTACAAAGACATTTTTTTATATTGTATTCACGCAATTATGTTTATAGTGATTTTAAAATAAAAAGTTAATACAGTCCACAACCATCGCATACAGTTTACTACACAACAATATTATAAAATTACCGAAAACGTGGTGGAAACACACAACTGGTTGACGGCCGGACGTCAGAAATCGTTGAAATATTTCAATCTAAATACTCGACAACGTCGCATCAAGGCATGCCAATCGCTACAATGTCATTTCTTCATCATAAATACGAGTCTCATGGCCGTAGAAAATTTCAAAATTATTTAATGTAAATTATGGTTTTTTGAGTACTAAACATATAATAATGATTTATAAACTTTATATTATAAAGAATAAGACGTATATAAGCCAATATAATTGAAATAATTCTAAAATTATCAAAATAATTACGATTACTTTTTCGGTTTTTTAGTACTGTGACTACGTTCATGAGTCCTCGTGAATTTTCGTGATGTTTCGTATGATTTATCTTAGTTAGGGAAATTTATTTTAATTAGTTGGCAGTACTATGACGAAAGAGGTACGTCACTCCTGACGTGCAACGGTATTTGTACTAAAAATCCTATAGATCAAATTGATAATGAAATTTTTACCATAGCAGATTCAGAATTTTTAAAATAATTTTTTGCGTAATTCGCTCTACTAACATTTTTTATATATTTTTCATACTAACATTTTTTTTAATAAAATACTTATCATTTTATTTTGTGTTTTTTTTTAATTTATTTTTTATCAGATATTTTTTAATATAATATAATAAATTACTTAAATCAAATCATTACAATTTCGGATTCAAAATTTTTAAAATAATTTTTTGTAACTCTTGTTGTTCGCTACAGAGTCCCATCTCTAACATTAAATATGAACGGATGAAGTCTCGTTTGACGACGCAGGATAGGTTATTATACCCAAATCATTGTTGTTGGCAAATCTCTTATCGCACCTCGCTTACAAAATCTCACATCGCAGACGTTGCTACCGCAGCCTTTCTCGAGGTTACGCGATAGCGGCGGAGGCCGCCGGTGTGTGTCTCAGCTCTCTCTGGTCGGCGGCGCGCGTGATCGATATTCACGGTCGCGATCGGACCACACCCAGTTCTATGATTTTCAACAGCAGGCATTTAAAAGCAGTGTGAAGAAAATTGTAGGCGGCGGTGGCGGCGGCGATTTTCCTCAAGCCGGTTGAACTAGAAGATGGATTTATGACTAAAAATGGCAATAATTTTCTATTTGTATTATATTTAATTTTTTTAATAAATTTTATTTATTATTGGTTTGTTTAATTATAAAATGGGTGCGGTTATGTTTCAAGGCTATTTAAAAGTAAAAAAAAACCATTACATTACGCTAAAACGTAAAACGGGTTACCCCCCCCTGAGAAGTCTATGCAATTAAAAGTGATGATCCAGAGCCGGCGGCGACGGTCGTTGGAGGATAAAATGGCAATAATTTTTTTTTAAATTGGTTAAGGTTATGTTTCAAGGCTAAGGCTTCACGTATTCAAGGCTCATGGTCATCAAGACCATCGACGAGGTCATTTTCCGAGAGGACTTCCAAGACCACTTTTCCGAGGCCATCAAGGCCTCCAAGATCATCAAGGCCACTTTCAAGGCCATGTGGACGGCGGTAAAGGTCATTTTCCAAGGCCACTTTTAAAGGCTGCTTTTCCATTTAAAGGCTGCTTTTCCAAGACCATCAAGGCCATCGAGGCCACGTGGACGGCGGTAAAGGTCAATGTTGTCAACTCAAGGCCACTTTCTTATCTTATGGCCTTATCTCACTTCCTGATATGAAAACGGCTTAGTACTACTACTGAATTTAAAAATTTATGTGATGAACAATTTTAATTACTAACACGAAAAGGAATATTTTGTTATAACTATATTGATAACTGGATTAAGCTTGATGATACGTGTTTACCTGATCGAGAAAAATTTTACAATAAATTAAATGATGAGCACATTAACGAGAAAAAATATAATCATGCAAAAACTGTTTGGAATAAATTTAATATACAAAACTTGGGTGAATACGCTGATTTGTATTTGAAAACAGATATTTTGTTACTCACCGATGTCTTTGAAAACTAGATATTGGACGTAATACAAGTGATTTAGATCCTGCTTGGTATTATACTGTACCTGGTTATTCATGGGATTGCATGTTGAAATATTTGAGATGTGAATTAGAAATAATACATGATATTGATATTTTAATGTTCATAGAGAAGGGGATACGCGGTGGAATTAGTCAGTGCTGCAATCGATACTCTGAAGCTAATAATAAATATATGTTAACGTATAATGCATCAAAACCAAGTAAATATTTATTTTATTCTGACATTAATAATTTATATGGATGGGCAATGTCTCAACCGCTTCCATATGGAGATTTTAAATGGGTTAGCACAAATATAGATATAACAAATATTCCTGATGATTGGCATCTAGGATATATCCTAGAAGTTGATTTACAGTATCCTCAACCTCTACATGATTTACATCGTGATTTCCCATTTTGCTCTGATCATCTAAAACCTAAAGAGTCAAAATTTTCACAATTATTAACTACGCTATATGATAAAAAAATTATATGTAATTCATTATCGAAATTTAAAGCAAGCTTTGTCTCACGGTTTAAATGTAACTAGAATTCATCGAGTTTTACAGTTTAGGCAGTCTGCATGGTTTAAGCCTTATATTGATTTAAATACAAAATTCCGTACCGATGCTACTATAAAATTTGCTAAAGACCATTTTAAACTAAAAATTAATTCTATTTACGGAAAAACTATGGAAAATATAAGAATAGTAAAGTTAGTTAAATGGTGGGAGGGAAGATAAGGAGCAAAGAATTTAATAGCTAGTCCAAATTTTAAAAATCGAACTATTTTTGATGATGATTTAATGGCTATTGAGCTGCGTAAATCAGAAATAGTATTTAACAAGCCTTTATACATTGAAATGGCTATTTTGGATATCTCTAAAACGAGCATGTATGATTTTCATTATAATTATATGTTACCAAAAATGGGAATAGACCGATGTAAATTAATGTATACTGATACTGATAGTTTTATTTATGAAATCACATGTATAATGGGGTCATTAATGAAGATATTCATAAATTTGATACAAGCGATTATGACAGAGATAAATCCCTATAATATACCGCTTTGCAATAAAAAAGTTCCGGGTCTTATGAAAGATAAATGTAATGGAAAAATCATGACGCATTTTGTTGGATTAAGATCAAAAATGTATGCATATAAAGTTGAAGATAGCCATGTTATTAAAAAATCAAAAGGTGTTAAGAAATGTGTTCTTAAAAATGAAATTATGTATGATGACTATATAGAATGTTTGAGAGATAAAAAAGAAAATAGTCAATCCACAATTCGTTCATTTGCTCATGATGTGTTTAGCATAAGCCAAATCAAAACAGGATTAAGCCCGTTTGATGATAAACGATGTTTAATTGCCGAATCAAATGATACGTTACCATGGGGTTACAGTTTTTTGTTAAATTAATGATAATTTTTCTGACATTTTTTTTACTTCTATATTCAGAACTTGTGTATGTACCGAGAAGTATAAAATAAATGAAAAATATTAAAAATATTAAAAATTTTATGTTTTATTTCATTAAATCATAGTACAAATTATTCTTATAATAGTAAAAATAGTCTCTTAAAACATTACTCACTAGACTATTATTTGAGAGATCACAAAATCCAAGTATAATTTCATCTATAGATAACATAGTTCTATAGTTATTTATCCATGATTTAATTAAGTATACTACATTACAATAATAATCATAAAAATCTAAATTGAACAACAAAGATGATACTCGCGGAATGAGTAATGCTAAATCAGCTCTTAATATTTCATTAACATCAGCTTGATCGAGAATGATGGTCGTTAAATGACTAGTAATGTTGTTGCTTTAAAATAATTATAGGTAAAAATCCTCTTGCCGGACTTAAATCGCATTCGACTATTGTATTTGTTAATGGAAATATCATATGTAAGAGATAGTATTGTTCTCGGTTAATGGCCTCCTTAATATTTTGTAAAAACTGATTCTTATGCCCATCATTTTCTGCTGTTTCGGTAGATAGATAGTCACTATCTTCACAGCGTCCTATCATGTTTCACTACTACTATTTTACTTTATGAAGGCGTATTTAATAACTGATTATTGTATATGAAAAGATGAAAAGCTTTTATACTTTTCAGAGTTTGAAAACGCTTATAATTAGGTCACACCGTATCAGATTTACTGATCCAACTCTTATATTTGTCGGGAAATCCCAACCATTTCACATAGCAATTGTTTCCTTTTATTTTTAAAACTTTTTCTATTAAATAGAAATCAGGATTAGCAGTTTTTTGTAATTCCTCCCCATAAAAACCGCCTTTAATTAGCGAGCCTTCCATATCTTCGAGTAGATACGTAACGGGATTGGTTATGTTGACTTTATTAATTTTAAATAATTCAGTCGTCCAATTCAGTGTGTATTTGAGTCTCAAATATATGTTTGGACTTGCTAATTCAAACAATGTCTCCAAGTTTGAATTTTCGCGCGCCCGCAACTTTCAAATGAGCAAAGGATTGTGCATAATCATTTCTTAAGTAGACTCGTTGACTTCTAAGGGTTTATAACCAGTTGTGCTATGCTTGCTATTATTATATTGTTTGGTAAATTTTTCTAGCACATCAATCCAATTGTAATTCACTTGTAAAGAAAAATATTTATAGAGTTTATTCTTTTACGTTCGTATCGATCGTTCTGCAATTCATGCTTTTTTCACACTAAACGTATTGTAGTGATTAATTTTATGTTTTTTCATCAACGCTTGAAATAAAGAATTGAAGAATTATTTTCCTTGATCAGTCTGCAGATTAACGGGTTGTTTTTTAGAAAGTTTTAAGATATTTGCAAAAGCTTTAGTAATTTCCTTTCCCGTTTTTGTCTTCAGCGGTAGCGTCCACATGAATTTCGAGAAACAATCTATAACCACCATAATCATTTTGAATCCTTTATTTTTATCTGCGTATGATCGCATTTCGGCAAGATCCATTTGCCATAAATCATCTAAACCCTTAATAATTATCCTACGTCTAGGATAATTTCTTCGTGCCGGTCTATGAAGTTCATTAACTATTTGAATCTTTTTATTCGACACCATGTTACCGATTAAACTAACTCGAGACCGCTGCTTTAACTTTCTTCTTTTTGCAGGCTTATGAAGTTCATTAACTATTTGAATCTTTTTATTCAACGCCATGCGACCGATTAAAGTATCTCGAGACCACTTTAACTTTTTATGGTACATTTAATTGAGCGTATGTAATTCTTTTGATAATTCACAAATTCGACCGTCTTGCAACTTCAGAAGATCCGAATTGACTCGTAATTTAGCGTTTATTTTTTCAAAATTTTCTAGAATAGTTATTTTCATATATATTTCTTTTTCTTCCATGTCTTCTAGTCTAGCTTTTAGAAGCGACAAAAGGTTGTTATGTCCAATCATGTCATTGATGATTTTGTTTCTAAACCGTAAAAATTCTTCATAAGTAAGCATTTTTTTGATATATCGATCTGTTTTGAAGAAAGATTCATCAACGTATTTTTTGTTTGCGGCATCAGTATCAATCAAGGGTTCTCTTAAATTACTAATTCTCATATTCTGAATGTCTATAACATCTTCTGAGGTGCGATTAGAATATGATGGTTTAGAGTGTTCTCTAAAAATTGTGTTAGGTGCTGCAGGAGTAGTAGGAGTAGTAGTAGTAGTAGTAGTAGTAGTAGTATTGATAATAAATTTAGGTATTACAGCATAACGAAAGCGATTTCCATAAAGGGCTACCAAAGCCATTTTATCATCTTCGGATAAATTTATAACGTTATCTTGATACCAAGGAAACATCACTAATAATTGATCATTACTGTGAGCTATCCCCAAAGCATGTCCAATTTCATGAGTTAATACCATTAGCATATTGCGTGATCCATCGGGTATTTTACCAATGGCCGTATACCAGTTTTCATCAACATCCAAATGAACTTCGACACGTTTTTCCAAAATCAGGAAAAAACCTATGGCCAAGTACTTTACCACGTACATCAAATGCATATGGACACGACTCATTTTTCTCATAACAATTTCCCTCATAATTATGATTTCCTTTCTCAAAAGATATTGTAATATTTCAAATTTCAAATCTAAGATTAAGATCTTTCCATTTACTTAACTTGATACTCGTTTTTAGGAAGTTTGAAATCTAGGTCTTGAAAAAAGCCATAACGTTTCATTGTTTAAATTACCATCTATAGGCAAATTATATCTTTCTTGAAAAGTCATTAAACTCGAAGGGAAATCCATAAGAATATTTATCGATTTGGTATAACCATATTTTTGTAAATAAGTAACTACTTCGATCGTATTTTGGGAGTTGCTCACGCACAATAGTGCTGAAATTAATAGAAGCTTCATGCTTAAGGTTTCAAGAGCGATTGATACATAAACTTAAGAATACGACATTTAATTATATAAAAAATGTATTTATCAGAATTTATAAATACTTGATTAGATAATTTTATAGCTATATCTCCAATCCTCATGTCTTGCAACTTTTGAAGATCCGAAAATTCGCGAACGAACTTGGTTAATTTAAGCTGATCAGCAATTTGCGTATTTTGAATAGTTATTACTTTCAATACATCCGACACTTTAGTTTCCAATAATGATACTAGTTTCCTAATATTCGACAATTCATTGATGACTTTCGTATTTGTATATTGAATCCTCATTCAACTTGACAACATATGCATCCACATAGCGCTTGTTCACGGCATCACTATTAACCATCGGATCCATTAGATTGCAGATTCTCAAATTTTGAATATCAATGCAACCATCATCAGTATGCGCTAAAGTTGTTCTCGTTTTAACCGTGGTATACGCTCTTTTTGAAGAACGTCCAAATTTGTCGCGACCCATGATGAAAATGATGTTAAACTATAATTACACATTAAATTATAATGTCAGCTTCACGAAGTTCATTTATTATGGATACAATTTCATTATCATGTGACGTATTTCCAGCATGCTTCGAAGCAATTAGAAGCTTCAAAGATCGCAAAGCTCATTGGGATCGTCCCAATAAACGTATTCTATTGGATCATTGTTGTAAGTTAAATCGTATCCATCACCACTTGTCGCGGGTTTTTTGAACATTGGTTTAACAATTTTTTTATATTTATTCCCTTTACCAAATTTAACGATTCCTGAACTTGACTTGTGAGCGATAGTCAATTTTAAAATTTTCTTATAAGGAATCAAATCTTTAGATGTGTAGTTTTTAGGATTTCTACTAAAAATTAATTCATATAAACCGGGTGTTCCTTCCACTTCATATCCTTCCGTCTTGATTAATCCAGTTTTATCAAAATAAATATCTTTTCCACCAAGAAGCCAATTGAAATGAGTAAAAATTGGACCATATACGTTATCAATTTTATAATTATTCTTCAAGTAAGGTTGCATCATTTCTGGATACTCATCCTTTTTGGGAGTCGCAGGTTGTCCTACATTATTAACTATAGGATAGTATTTATCATAATCGTTGCTATTAACAGACTCAGAAGTGCTTTCTTCTTTTTTCGGTTCTTCTTTAATGTTTTTTTAGAAGATTTTCGCCGGTTACTCTCGAAACTTTAACAATTTCCTGCAGTGGTTCTGCTATTGGTTTAAACAGTTTATTAACGGAGGAATCTTGTTCAGATCTATCTAATTTCAGTGCTAAATATTTCTTTCTGATTGCTCGAGTTAGTGCAATAATTGTTTTCTTACGGACACTGGAAGACATCTTGTTGCTTAATGATTGAACAGATTGTAATTAGATTATTATAAATGCTGAGAAGCCTAAACTATACCTGACTTTGGTCAGGTCGAAGGATTTTGCTATAACCATCATTCCGAATTTCTCATTCCAGCAGTGAGAACACATCTTTTTGATTTGATCAAAACTTATGTCGGGTGATACATGTTCATCAAATATATGCTTCAAGTTCATTTCATCTTGTTTGAACAATACAATTAAGTAACTGTTGTCGCGTATAAGTTGTTTCGGTATTTTAGAATATGTTTGACAGAGATACGCTACATCTATATCTTTATGTCTACCCATTGAATAATATTCTCTAATTTTCTGCTGTCCATCGCAAGAAACATCATCGAATATCAATATAGAATTTGGTTTAGCATCGTTTGGACTTATAACACCTTCATTGTCTTTGAAAGGAAAATAGCCGACTCCATCTACTTTTTTCAATACCTCAGCCAATAACTGATACTTTGGTTGGTACAATGACTTTGAGTATACGTAAACGTTTTTAAATCGAGCTCCATTCTGGTGAAACTGTAGTGACAATATGACGTTTGTCTTACCACATCCACTAGGTCCACAAATGATTGCGCGAAACGAGTGTGGTAATAATGCACCATGTTTACCTTGAATAGTTGTTGACGGTGCAACATCCAAATTTTCAATAGGTAGCGTCTGCTTTTGTTGAATGATCTTCATCTTGTAAACATTTTTATTACAAGTAAAGTTTAAATATAAGTGTAAGATATGTTAAAAAAAAGTTATTTTCAATGTTGACTTATCAAGGTTCAGGTGTACTGAATACGCTTATCAACAAGCTTCCTTTTGAGCTACATCTTCCTGGATATCAGTACTGCGGCCCTGGTACAAGGCTACAAAAGCGTTTAGCGCGAGGTGATCAAGGCATTAACCCTTTGGATGCTGCTTGTAGAGAACACGACATCGCGTACTCGAAGCATACGTCTGTAGAACATTCGTTCTGAATCCCTCAAGTTTTTGTTTTAACTGTTCCGCAGACATTTCAATACTAAATAATAACACGTTGTCAGGATATATTTTATATGTAAAAAAAGAACACATGAAATCATTAATTTTTTATTAAATATTAAATTAAAACATCATCTAGCTCTAATAGCTTATCTATTGAAGTCTTTTCTTTCTTCTCCTCCTCTTCCTCCTCCTCCTCCTCATCCTCCTCTATCTCTTTATTGGTACGAAGATATCTAGGTAAATCTTTATTAAAGTAAAACAAAAATTCATCTAACTCCAATTCTTGCAAAATTCTTTTTAGACAACATACGCAGCTAAGAATGTGTCTACATGCTTCTGCTCCTTTTAAAAAGTTAGTGGCTTTGAATCGACATTCTTCTACCGTATACATTCTTCCGCGTCTGTAAATAGCTTCATGTTCGAAATCCCAACACCATTTATTTAAAAAACTTTCCATTTCTTCTACAGATTTTTTAAATTACTTGAATTATGCATCTGTTAAATTGAAAAAATACATATGTTAAAAATTTGTTTAATATATAATATTAAAAAGCACATCAATTTTAAAAAACTTACTTTTAATCAACACAAATGACGACTAAACACTTATATAATGTAACTCTTTCAGTTTTGTATTATACTAAATTAAGAACTATATCAACAACGTATAAATACAATTTTTATGCCCACACAATAATTTTTTAGATAATCTTAAATGCCGGTTGAAAACATCATCCTCTTTATGTCAGTTGAATGCTATTATTCACACCTACACAAAATATAAATGCGTATCGCAAGTGATTAAAGACGCCTACGTATTTCAGACTATTTTGCATAAATATACATATGATTATCATCGCTTACGCATTTCAATCTACTTTGCATAATTATAAATGCGAGTTGAAAGCGATTATTGAAACCTACGCATTTCAGTTATCTTCACCAAAATATAAATTGATAATAAATTTACTTTGATTAAAATATTTCCTTTCCTAGTTTATAATTAAATATTTTTTTTTGTGATAATATAAAAAATGATTAAATTATCATATTTCCTTTCCTAACTTAATATCAAACCCATACAAATAATATTTCAATTAGTATTCGACTATCATTAGCCGGTTAGTTTAATAAAAATGCCTTCCAAAATAATTATACATTCCGATGTTACGGTAAAGCCAACAAAAAATAAGAGAACTCCTCCTGCTCCTGCGCCTTCTACTTCAACTGTACCATCTACAGCAGACCTGTTATTGGACCTGGATTTAAACGAATTTTTGACCGCCCCTATGGTAAGTAAGCAAAGAAATTGTATAGAATATCGTAAAATCCTTTACGGCTTAAACTTTGTTATTTTTTTTGTTTTAACTTATAATATTGATAGTTGTAATAAAAGAAATTGTATAGAATATCGTAAAACCCTTTATGGTTTAAACTTTGTTATTTTTTGTTTTAACTTCTGATATTGATAGTTAAAAATATTTTTCAGGTATCCCAGTTCGATCTCAGTGATATGGAGACAATTGTGAATCCACAAAATACTCCTCAAGAGGCTCTCTCGACGACGACTACGACACCGACGACAAAACAAAACACGCATCTGGACATAAAAACGATGACGACTTGCTCACTATACATTTCATTAATTCATTTGCTGGTTATTCCCTTTTTCTATTTTCTAGAAAAAGGGTAAACGAGCTCGACAGCATACTCTCCATCGCCAATAACAATATAAAAAAAGCGAGTGGAGATACAAAACCTTCAACAGCAGTATAGTGAGATAAAGAGAGCCATTGAGGAGGCGAATCAATCAGTGTCTGCTGAAGTTGAAACAAGGAAGAGGGCTCGAGGAGAAATACAATCCATCCACCATACGTTTAAATCATTTAAATTTTAGTTAATTTTAATTGTATCTATTAGTTTTAAATAAAAATAAATATTTTATAAAAATATTTTCTGAGTTCTTATTTTTTTTATTCATAAGGTCTATACTTTTTGATGTACAAAAAATAATTTTCAATTATAAAAAAATTATATTATAGAAACCAATAAAAATATTTTTTTTCAATTATAAAAAATTATAGTATAGAAACTAATAAAAATATTTCTATTTTTGATGTACTAAAAATTTTTTCTATTTTGCGTATGCATAAATGTCTTGTTGATAGTCTGAAGAAACTCATGATTAAATTACTTTATTTCAGAATTTAATTTGAATTTTAATTGTATATGTAGTTTGAAATAAAAATGAATAATTTATGAAGAAATAGTTTTTTTATTCACGAGGTCTATACTTGATATACAAAAAATAATTTTCAATTATAAAAAATTATAGTATAGTAAAACTAATAAAAAATTATAGTACAGTAAAACTAATAAAAAATTTTAATTTCTATTTTTGATATACTAAAAATTTTTTCATCTTATTATGATTAAATTACTTTATTTCAGAGGTGAGAAATTTTTTTTTCTCCCGGATTTTTTACGGATCCCGGCCCGCCTCCATACCCCTCCCACAGCACACTTGACTGTCGCGCCCACTTGATACCCACGCATCCCAGCTCACTTGACTACCACGCCCACTTGCTATCCACGCAAACAGAACCGAATGCCGAAGCCCACGCATCCAGCTCACTTGACAGCCACGCCCACTTGATACCCACGCAAACCGAACCGACACGAATGTGAGCCGGAAGTACCCGAATGTGACGTCATATCCGGTGGGAAACAGACATTGAATATCTACTCTCGTGGTATGTCGTTTGTGTATCTGTTGAATAGAATTGGTGATACTATACTACCCTGGGGTAGCCCCTCTGTCATGTCGAATTTTTTTATCTTCGTGTTGTTAATTCTGTTTGTCGCTTAACTGTTTATTGTTTTTCTCAAGTAGTCAGGGATTTTTGTTTTTTACTATTAGTGCTATTTTTCATATTGTTTATGCTTTTTCCAAGTCAAGTACAGCTATTGCTGTTTTTTTGTTTGTGTTTAGGTTAGTCAGTCTTATGTCTACGACTCTTGCTAGTTGTAATGTGGTGTCTACTTTTCATCCAAAGCCGAATTGCTCGTTATTGGTATTTAGGTAGTAGTTTAGTTAATTTTAGTATGATTTTTTGGAGTCTTTTCGAGATTATATTAAATAGCGATATCGGTTGATAGTTTTCAGGTTTTTTGTAATCCTATCCGGGTTAGTATTATGTATTTCCATTTGTCGGGGAAGTAGTTTAGTCCAAGTGCTGAGCTGTATATGTAGTGTAGTGTCTTTTGGGAGATATTTCTTAGTAGTTGTATTTTTATTCCGTCTGCTCCTGAGACCATATTTTTCATGTTTTTGAATATTTTCTTGATTTCAGCGATGGTCGTCGGGTAAATTTCGTCTTTGTTTCGTTCTCGTTCTATTGTCTCGTATTTTGTATTATGTGGTCTGTTGTCCTTTGATCAGAGAGGCTTTTTATCATTTTCCAAACGTTTTTTGCTCGTCCTGTTGGTTTTCGATTTGCATATGCCATTTGTCTTGTTCGAGTGATAGAAGTCGTACTATTTCTTTGTTTAGATTATCTAGGTATTTATGTACTTGTTGCCAACGCATCCTTTGTATTTTTCATCTGACTCCGTTTCTTGTTTCGTCGTTTATTTGTAATTTTACTATTGTTATTGTTTCTTTGGGTATCGTTTTGTAGGTGGCTTCTATAATTGATTTTCGATTTCATTGTCGACTTCGCTTTTTACGTTTATGTTTCTGTTGATTGTCGTTTTTCTGTTTAGTATTTTCTTGTTTTCATTCCAGTCGTCTTTTATTGCGTTGTATTTTGGATTGGATTGTTTTCTCGGTATTTCGGTTTTATCTGAGATTATTCCTATCACTGGTAGATGATCGGAGTTCAGGTCTGGTAGTGTTTTTTTAGGTTTGTATTTTTCGTTAGGAACATGTCGATTTTGCATGGGGCATGGTCTTTACCTACCTTTATCGCTTCATTGGGGGGGCAAATAGATTTAAATTGTTGTCTTCGACGATGTTGATTAAGTGGTTTACTTCTCGGGTATCTGTCCTATTTATTCCCCAGTGTATGTGTTGATAATTAAAATCACCAGCGATGGTGACCCTCTTCCTGTTATCTGTTATTTGTGTTATGTAATTATCGTTAATTAGTCTCGTAGGTGTGACGTATATTATCACTATCGTTAGTTTCCCAATCTTGATTGTTTTATTTTCGAAGGATTCCGTGTCGATGTTGCATAAAGAGTATTCTATGACATGTGTTAGGTAAAGGGCTACGCTCCCCATGTGTGTAGGTCTGTTCTTGGATGTAAGGTAGTGGGGTTGTCTTTGTCATTGCTGTATCTGTTATGGCAATAAAATCAGTTTTTTCGTGGTACTAGTTTTCGTAGTTGTTGATTTTTCGTTGGATGTGACAGGTGTTCCATAAAAGTATTTTTCGATTTTTTGATCGTTTAATATTCCATTATAATGTTTTCGTATTTCACGAAAGTAGCTGCTTTTTCCATGAAGGCCGTGGCTTGTAATAAGTTGGTTTATCTCAGAGGTTTTTCACTTCGTCCATGTGGTTTTGTGTTTTTGGTCTTATCGTGTGTTGTTTGTCGCTTGACTGTATGAGGGTCCCTGTCTAGTAACGTTTCTGTTTGTGTCAAATTGTCTAGCATTAGAAATTCTATTATTATGGGCCTTTAAAATTTTATTATATTATTATAATATGAATTTTAAGTAAAATCAGCATCTGTGGTTGCCCTAATTCCTTATTATTAAACGCATCTTAAGAGTACAGTTGCTTACGAACAAGAATTTCATTTTATTGACAAATATTATTAAATTATTATTATTATTAAATTAAATTAAATTATTAAAAACTCGCATTTATTTCATATTACAATTATCACTAATTATTACATACACATATTTTGAATCATATTAAAACAGAAATTGTTGTGCGGTTCCTCTCTTATATATTAACCTTCTAGTTCGATACCAACTCCTGATTTTTTTTGCATCTAAATTCATTTGAGAACTTATATTTATTACCTGATCATTGGTAGGATACTGATTCAGTTTGAATAAACTCTCCAATTTCTGAATATCTATATCAGGAACCAACTTTGGTTCACTTTTTGTTGCAACCGGTATTTCTAAAAAAAAACAATTTATTTATATAATAATCGGAAAATTTTACGTGGTGAAATGGTTACAAAGACATTAGGAAATCCAATAGAGAATCGTCGAGTGAGTTTTTAGTAAACGCGAAAATAATTTCGAAAGAACAAAACAAAATCCTGCCTAAAAATTCTCTATTAAAATAAGTAACAAGTCGTGTATGTTTTTTTGACAATTGGCTCTTCCATTAAAGATTTTCTTCTCGACATTAAAAATTATCAAAACGTGGAAAGTTCCAAAAAATAAAAGCGTTCTTTAGGGATACGATTAAGATAATAAACACTATATTTAGCAAACAATAACATACCGCAAATACATATATGGATCTTTATTTTTTGCGAAACTCTTTACGTAATGCACAAAATATCGATTTTTAAATACTCGAAATTTAAAAATTGATAGTAGGTGCCATTGGGACTTATTAGAACTTAGTGGTAAAAACAGTAGTGTCTAGAAATCCGAATACCTCAAAAATAGAATATATCAAATCACATTAAAACTTTGGAATCTTAAATATTTGACATTAATAAAATTTAGATTTCTTTAGTTATTAATATAAAAGTTATTTTTAATTGTTGCAGTCGTGACTCCTAATGGCGATTAAAAAATTTTCATTCAAACTTCTAGACCTTCTATGAGGTTCCATTTTATGCACTTGAAATTAGAGGTTTGTACTCGTATATGATGACATTTCAGAAAATTATTTGTACAACGGAAACGAGTGATGGTAAACCACTTTCTCCATAGCCACGGTTGTCAAAACTGTTAATATTAGACGTAATTGGCGGCGCTGTAAAACTAATTTGAATTTAAATAAAGTTATGAATGAAAAATCGAGTAAATTTCTGGTCGTGGAGAAAATATAATCTGTTAATCCGTTAGAGCTAGCGCTCGCGTTAGAAATATTCCACTCTTATCGATTTTTTTCATTCTAACTTTGTTACAGAATATATTATTTTCTTGTTCACTTGCATTAGTTTTTACCTTATCCAGTTTCTTATAGGTTCCTTACTAAATTTTGAAATGATTTCATTTTGATTTATCATATTTTTAAAATGCTGCCTTCTTTCTTTCATTTTTCTGTCTTGAATCAATCCGTTTTCGTTCTCGTCGCATTTATTAGTTTCCCTTTCTTTATAGATTTCGTTTTTCTTTCTATTTTCTTTACTGATTATTTTATATTCGTCTTATTATACGTTTACCTTATTACTACTTAAATCCTCGACGGTAGTTTCCATTTACTGTTTTTTATCTTTATCTATATGTTACTTGTCTTCATCCCCAGTTCCTTCAGGTTTTCCTTTAGGTTTTCTTATATTTTTCGACCTAAATCCTCATATAATCTGTTTGTCCAATTTATCATGGAAAGGTCACAAGGATTGTTGTCAATGCCATACCTACTTCAGTAATTGGAACCAAATATAATCGATTTACAATGTATTGTTCTTTTGTAATATACTTGAAAATTTGGCATTTGGCCCAAACCATTTTAATATTTTAGTTTTCTATAAATAAATTTTATTCTGCATCAACAAAGAAAAAGGGTTTGAGTATAAATAACTAATTAACTATAGATGGTACTCTTGAAAAGACCCGATTATTATTATTAACTTTGTTTGAGTTTTGAAACTTTATGTATTTCTGTTTGTTTTATCTTTCAATTATGTTTTGTCTGAATTTCTGGTTCTTTGTCCGATAATTTTTTGATATATTACTCCGAACCAGTCATGTCTAATATTTGGAAACATTTTGTTGATTAATTTTACTTTTGATTTTAGTATTAAATTTTCTAGTTATTGAAATAAATGTAAGATAAGTATTACTTGTTTTAATTTACCTTGTTATCACTATGACTACGAGCAGTACAATCTGAGAACTATTTTGTAAAAACACAATGTTTCCTTTCTAGGTATCATAATACTAAAGAATAAATATTATATTAAATAAATAATAAAATGGCCGGGTTTTGTGTAAGTGAGTTAGATCATAGTAAAAATGTATTGTCGGTAATAAATACACGATCCGAACGATTTCTACAGCTACTTTTTTTAGGTAATACTCTACACTTTCCAACAATCTCTGGAACACTGATATAAAACATCGCGGATTCTTGATTTGAATAAAATGCCTTTTTTTACAGAATAATTGAAACTACTTTACCGATAAACTTAAATGATTAATTTATCCAAATCATCTGCAAACTAACACAATTTTATGATTCATGAGGTAGATATCATAAATAATATACAGATTTGGCTTAAGTTTTTTTGGGGATTGCCGATTAACAGGAGGAAATGCGACAGCATTATAAAAAAAGAGTGAGCGTTAAAACCCGATTGTTAAGTGGAGAGTCGCGCCTCCCAGTCTAAAATTGATTTTAGTCATTTAGTTCAGTACAATATAGGTAGGCGTGTACACTTAACTGTCGCAGTTACCGGAATATGTTACGATAATTTATTTCAAACGAAAGATATTATTTTATCTTTTAAAATAATATTTTATCTCTAAACTTATTTATTTGATTCCTTTTCTGCCATAGCAGACATGAAAATAAAACAATAATTCTGGTAAAAAACAAAATAAAAAATAACTCTATTAAAAATAATGTGATTTGTGCACTAAAATGTATAATTTTGTGACGTAACTCGTCCAAATTGGTAGCTCATTCGAACTAAAACCTGTGTAAATTGCTTTTACGCATTCCCCAAAAATAAAAATCCAGAGGCGATAAGTCTGGCGACCGTGGCGGCCACTTTATAGTGCCTCTGGTACCTATACTCGATCGGGAAATACTTCGGTTAGATAGGTGGTTACCCTCTGTGCATTATGTGACGAACGAACATCCGTCCTGTTGGAACCAAATGTCGTTGAAGTTGACTTGAAGGTTTCGGACGGTAGGAATAATGTTATTTTGCAGTAATTGTAAGTACTTATCGGCATTCAGGTTACCCTGAATGAAAAATGGACCGATGACATTATCTCCCAGAATTCCCGTCCACACATTAAGTTTCTGCGGATATTGTGTACGTACAGCTATACTTAAATGCTTATTTTCCCGAGACCAATAGCGCAAAACGGATGGATTATGCTTTCTATTGAGAGAGAAAGATGACTCGTCGGTAAATAAAATATTTTTCAAAAAATTTATATTTTGATTTGCTCTTTCCATCATTATCTCGCAAAACCCCATTCGTTTAATATGGTCGCCAGGAAAAATTTCTTGAGTGGTCTGTACTTTATAACAAGAATATCCGTTCCTATTTAAAATATTTCGGATTCGTCTGTCCTCCAAGCCAACTTCTTCGGCAATTTGTCTACTTGAAGACGGTGTAACTTCAGCTAGAGCACATATTTGGGTTTCCCTAATTTCCCGTTCTTCCGTTAATTGATTTCGACGTGGTTGTTTAGAAGGACAACACATTTTGCAATTATTAACACAGCCAAATTTATCAAATTTTGTTATAATTGCGCGAACTATGTTTTCTGAGGGAATTGGCCTATTTTCAAAGGCAACAACAAATAAATTTATAATTTCTTGGACTGAATTACCTCCATAGTACCATTTAATTATTTGTATTTTTTCACAAGTAGTATAAACGGTCGGCATATAAATATAGTTATGTTAAAACTAGAATCTATTGTTTTACCATATGGGTTTTACCTTATGGGTTTTACCTATGGACTCAGTCTGATCTAATCCGAATTTATTACGTTTTGCGTGTTGGAGTCGGATGAGATCGATCAGGGTTGCCAAGAATCGTTTCATTGCCAACGCCTTCATTCTTGTGTAATCTACTTTCTCTCTCTTACTCTCGCTTCAAATGAATATTCTTCTTTCTGTTGCTCTTTATAGTTTTGCACTATCCCCAAAAAAACTTAAGCCGAATCGGTATATCCATAAATGAATACAAAATTTTACCTACGATCACATTATTTTAAGAAACTGAGACATTTTAATAAATTATGAACAATCGGTTAATATTAAATGTCAATTGCCGCCATGTTAAACCATCGTAGTTAAACCTGTATAATATAGCTAGCGCTATAAAATTTTGCCAATTTATGTCAGATGCATAAAAAATATCTTTATGAAACCAACTTTCAAATAATAAAAAAATAAAATAGAATTAAACTACTGAAATGACATTTTAAATTTGAAACCAATTTACTACATGATTTTAGTGCTTTACAAATAGTGCAATCTACCGTCAGATAACGAATTATATTAATTAAGAAACATGGATTGATTATATAATAATAATATCGATGGTGTTATTATCGCGTCGCCATTTTTTATCCATTGCATAAAAATTTATTTATTAATTAATGTATGAGATTGTTGATTGTGTGATGTTTAATATATTCTTATATTGTGAAAACATGAAAAAAATAGGTGATTTTACTAAATACCATTCATTTGTCTGTAGATATGTTTAATTTCGTCATAAACAAGGCAAATTCATATCATACGACTATGTCCCAGTTTGTGATAGTAGTAGAAAACGTTTTAAGTTAGTTTACATTAAAATTCCCATCAAATTGATGATATATATTACTGTCTACGTACGCTGAAAACGTCAACTTTTGCGGAGACTTATCGAATCGCAAAACCCTACTTTCCATAGTGATTGTAGATAAAGAATTTTTTTTTAAGTTTTGGAATACTGTGAAAATTGAAGATAAATATATTTTATCTTTTATATTTATTATGGATAGATTCCACAAAGTAAGGGTAGAAACAGTTAATAACCAGCTATGATAGTTTAGTTGACGGAAACGTTTACGTGATCGATCAGTGGCTTGCAACATTTTAAACTATTTATTATTTGCACAGACGTACTTCGAGATCGAATTGATAGGTGCTCTTTGGAGTTAGTTCTCATTTTGTCTTTTGTGGTGATTGTGCGGTAAGGAGTTTGTTATATGGTGGTTTGTAAATGGGTTTATCACGTACTGGTCATTTATGTAAGAAGAGTTTTTTTAGATTTCTTGAAGATTCTACTAGGTATGTTACATTTTTATTTTTATTAATTAAAATTAAGTGTTAAAATTAACATTTAAAAGAGGTACATTTATGTACACATTCAAGAATGGCATTTTACCACTAGTTTTTAATAATAAAATTTGTAAAAATGAATATATAAATTTATTGTAAAACAAACCTTACAGAATTTAAAAAATCTCCTACTTTAAAAATTCGCATTTGACAAAATGAAATAAATTAATCGTCACATAAAATTGAAGATATTAATTTACCACTGAGAAAAGTCAAATTGCAAGGTATATCTTGTTTTAACTGGAATATACCTAAATCTCCGCCACTATTATCACCAATTTCGTCAACGTGAACGACCAGTGGTTTAACTGTAAATACGCCTCATAAAGGAAATATCGCGAGATCAGTTGTCTACATAAAATTCGATTTTGAAGTAAAAAGTGGAAAAATTGGAGACTAAGTTCAAGAATACGGAGAATATTTTTTCGAAGCAATTTTATAAGCGTACCTATAAATTTTGTAGCAAAGTAGACCTTACTACCCATTAATTACAAGATAAAGATTATAAATAAGAAGTCCAAAGGTAGGAGATACTATGAATGTTTAGAGTTATATTTTAGTAGTTCTAAAACAACATTATTTGTTGAGCCCAGTGTATGGGCGAAAGATATAATGAACCTTATAATACACTTCAATTCCCGTCAGGACCTTTGGATACATAATAGTTTATCTTTAATAACTAAAGAGTAAAATTTAACACTAGAATCACGAGTGAGAAAAAATATAGTTGGTAAATTATTGGAACATTAAAAATACACACTATCCAAATTATGCCAACAAATTTTATTACAATTTTTTCTGTACTTCTATGTATATATTATTATAAAAATAAGTAGGTACTATTACAGAATAGTATTTCTAAATTTATAGGATACGTATTTTATGAAATCTAATCGTCCAATTTGTTTATTAATATATTGATTAATTTTTTAATTTATAAATTGTTGGCTATCAATAATCTTTTTTCGAATTAGACGCCTTTTCTGTTTGTTGCAACTAATAATTCGTATGTAAGGATCTGTTTGCATTCCTTTTAATGACTCTAGAAATACATATATGGTTGGTATAAAGTATGGAACCTAGTAAATATCTTTAAAACAAAACGGACGATATTTATGAAATTTTACATGTAAGTGCAATAGGGCAAAATGCATCTGACCTTTTTTTGTTAATAATATACTTCCAGTTTACCCGGAAATATCCTCAACTTTTTTAATTTAAATGGGACTCCCTTGTTATTTCGAATTCGTTCATACTGGGTTTAGTGTAAAAAAACTGTAAAAACGAAGAATACATGACTTTATAAACTACTTTTAAGTTTTTATACATTAAAGTAAAATACCATTTAGATAAGCAAATTGATATGGTTTGTATTAATGGTAAGAAATAAACGAGTACTATCTAGTATGTAACTGTTGCCAAACTGTCAAATTGTAATTTACGGAAATAAATTGTACACACACTCGCACACATTCTTACGTGAGCCCATGAACCACCCGGGATACGCATCAATTATACTGATACGTATTCTAGAAGTTCCCATCACCCCCATCCTTTGCAGGTGGGTCTTCACCATTCTCTTTGGATCGTCTGTTTGCTGTCTTTGTTTGTGATGTGTGTTTTGTGTAGTCGTGTCGTGTTTATGTTGTTATATCCGCGTATCACGGTCTTGCAACTTGTGTCGTCGAGTTTTGGTGTTTTGTGTTTGTCCTTCACAAGTTAACAACCCGCGATACGCAGCCATTGATCCCTTGTTGCTTGTGTCGTCTTCGGCTGCTGGTCAAAACTGCAGTCTGTCGTTATTATTTTTTTGGAGCTTCGGGAGTCGCCAGGCCACCGGATTTCTCCGGTTCCCTGGCCCCAGCCTTTGCATTTTTTTTGGTCCATCCCGACAACCACAAGGTCCCCGGTTATCAAAGAGTTAGAGTCACTTCCGGTTTGGGTTTTGTGGTTTTTGTGAGTTGGTGCTTCCAGCCGTCTTAACCCTAGAATGTAAGACTGCTGGTTTTTCGGCGACGGTTGGCGTTAACCAAAGCTTCCCGCGCGCCTTCCTCCTCCGTCGCAATCGGGTATCTTACAAGATAGAGCGTCTATTTCCTGGTACGGGAATATCTTCCATGGTCGTCGGCTTGGTAGTCTATCAACTCCCTCAAGTGCAGGCATGGCTTTTCTCGGAGGTCTACGAAAGCGCGTGCGGCTCTCTCCCTCATGGTTTCGAGTACAGGGGTTTGGTGCAGGTCCACTCATTCCGTACGTACCATGGCGCATCCACGGCTTGTCTCAGGAACCCGATTCTGCTCTACCTGGATTCGCTGTCGTGTTGTCTTGCATGCATGGCTACGCGAGTGAGGCGTATGTAAGTGTCGGCAACACTATTGCATTTATTAATCGTAATTTGGTGTTTAGTAGCAGCTTGCTTCGTCGTCCAATGAGTCCGCTCAGCTTGTTTCTGGCTATCTTCGCTTTGTTGACTACGGCGTTCACGTGCTTTTAAACGACAACCATTGATCTAGGATCACGCCAAAGTATTTGGCAGGAGTGCCCCACACTATGTCGTGCCCCATGATCTCCAGGTTGTCTTCTGGAGAGTGTCGGCGTTTTTTAAAGCGCTCCGCTTGGCTTTTGTCGGCGTTGATTTTGATTTTCCATTGGATGCACCACTCCTCCAGTTCATCTAGAGCATCCTGGAAATAACGCGTTATTAGTCGGGGTTCCAGACTTCTTGCGACTATGGCCGTGTCATTAGCGTAGAGGCACAGATTTGTCCTTGGTGACTTTCGGATATCCGAAGTATATATCAAATATAATAGATGTGTTAATACAGACCCTTATGGCACCCCGGTTTCCAGGTTTCCGAACTCGGTATGATTTCAAGAGTTTAATTACTTGTCTCGAATATCCCATGTCGTCCATTTTGTATATGAGTCCGTCATGCCAGACGGTGTCGAATGCTTTACTGAAGTCTAGGAAAACCGCACCCGTTGATTGCCTTTGATTGAACCCTTGGGTTGCAATCTCCACCAGTCTTAGGACTTCGGTCTCCGTTAACTGTTCAGCTCGGAATACGAACTGTTCGGCTGGTAGCGTTGCCAGTTCGTTTGATTCTTTCCAAAGTTTCCTCAGAATCACTCTCTCAGCTATCTTGCTCATTGCTGGCAATAAGCTGATCGGTCTGTAATTCTGCGGGAACTTCGGATCTTTCCCCGGCTTTGGCAGCATGATTACGTCCGCTCTTTTCCAGTTCAATGGAAAGTGTTGAAGGCGCAACATAGCGTTTATGATTTTGGTGAGGAAGACTACCGCACGTATCGGTAGGTTCTTCAGCGCTTTGATATTTGATCGAAACCAGTCGCTTTTTTCGCTTTGACGAACTTTATTATGTCTTTAACCTCTTCCGGAGAGGTCGGGTTCATGGTGCCGAGGATATTTTCGGGATCACGGTTGATACGAAGAACAGCATTTTCAACTTCCTAAACAAAGTCCGGGTCCTCTTCTTCGTGGTTGTTCTTCTGGCATAGTCCTTCGAGTGATCTTCTTAGGGCTTCTGCTTTTCCTTCGGGCGTGCTTACTAGTCTATTTCCTCTGTGTAGCGTTGGTAGCGGTCTTCTTTCTTCTCGTAAGCATTTTTGTAGATTCCATATTCCCGGTTGTTGTGGGCCGAGATCGTTTATGAAGTTGTCTCAGCATTCGCTTCTGTGTCGTTGAAGTTCTTCTTTCACATGTTGAGTAAGTCGGTTTGCTGTTCTTTTATCTTCTAAGCAATATGAGCAGTTTGCTCTTCGTTTAGCCGTGTTTTTTGACCGGATTAGAGACTTAAGCTCGTTACTTATGCCCCTTAATCTGCCCGATGGTGGAAGTATAACCGATTTTGAGCTGCGCTCTATTGGGTTTTTCAGCGAACTTTCTAGTTCTAGCACGTTTACCACGTTTTCGAGTCCTTCCGCGTCTTCTATCCCTGGAAGAGCTTGTAAATCTTCCCCTGCCATCCTTCTGAACTGCGTCCAATTTGTTCTTCAAACTTGGCGCTCTCTATCCACTACTTCTCCTTCTCCTATGGTTAACACTACCGGTTGCTCCGTCATTTATAGTGTCGATTTCGTATGCGAAATTGGGTCTTATCAGTACCACTATATCCAAAACGTCTGGACGTTGGTCCCCAGTTGGATAGTGGGTGGGTTCTACTGGTCCTATGACGAAGCATTCTTCCATCTCCTCTTCGTAGTGCTCTTCTTTTGGTGTTTGTTATTCTGCTATTCCAGTGTAGGGATTTTGCGTTTAGGTCCCCATTAGGATTGTTGGGTCGCCTTTATTTCCTAAAACTGCGTTTAGATTTTCATCGTGAAGGAGATATCCTGGTCTCATGTATCCAGAGATGATTTTTAAGTTACCGCGAGTTGTGCGCACCATTATATTGGTAGCTTCCATTGATAGCAGCCCATCCGACGTGGGCAGGTGGTAGTTGTTGATCTCCTTCCTAACTAGGATCGCCGTTCCGCCTGAATTTGCTCGAGAGTCCGTTCGGTAGACATCATAGCCCGGCAACGTCAACCGGACATTGGCTGTTATCCTAGTTTCTTGCAGGGCTATTAGCGTCTATCTCTTCGCGTTCCGTTATTTCGCTTAGTATATTGATGTCATTTCGAATTCCCCTCGAGTTACACAACATAATCTTCAAGCGACCGGGCTTTTCGGGCGTGTTATGCATTGCGATTTGTTTGAAGCGCACTCATAAATTGCATCATCTGTTGCATTTGCGCCATGAAGGATTGCACCATGGCGGGTGTAAATGCAGCGGAGATTTTGTGGCCTGCGCGTAGGATATTCCAGTTCGTTGATTGTTTTGGTTATTTTGCGTAGCTCCGTTGGTGTTTGATCTTTGTAGGGGTTTTGGCCATCTGGGGCATCCTGCGTAATTCGCAGGGTGTTCGCCTCTGCAATTTGAGCAGGTTGCTGCTTTTTCCATAGGCCGTTTACATTCCACGGCCCAATGGTTGCCTCCACAGCGAACGCACCTAGGGTTCACGTGGCAATTGGACTGCGTGTGTTGAAAGCCCTGGCATTGGTAGCACTGTATGAGCCCTATATTGGTCCTCCACTTACACCGTTAAACCTACGCAATATTTAAGTTTATAGATTTCTTCCTTCTTTCCCTTGGGTAGTCGACTAGGAAAAGGGGAGGTGGCTGTTTGGTATGGCAGGATTTCATCACTTGGACCCTCAACGGAGTGAATACTGTTCTTTCAGGTCGCTCAAGATTTCTTCCGTCGGTGTTTCACTGGGGATACCTCGTATCACCATTTTGTGAGGTCTATTTTCTGGGGCTTCAAAAGCAATCCAGTTGAAGTCCCTATCACTGCTTTTGTATTCATCGAAGTAGGCAGACATGCGCCTGTAATCCTTCGCAATTCCCCGAATCTGTTGAGGACAGCCTGGCTATATCTGATGTTTCGAGATTTTAGCACTCTTGGATTTGTCGCCATTTAGCTACCGACTTTATCATAATTGGCATTGCCTTTTTTCGGTCGTGGTAGTTTCGGTAGTTTGGGTTACTTCTTGGTTTCTGTTCATTTTTGGAGCGGAGATACCTGCTGTTTCTTCTGCCGCAACACTATTGCTCTCTTCTGTCTTGTCTTCTGTTTTTTCCTTTTCTTTTCGTTTTCTTCTTGAATATTTGTGGTATCTATCTCTTCTTCGTTTTGTTCTTCATTGTTTATTTCCTCTTCTTTCTTAGTTTTCTTACTTTTTCCTTTCTTCTCCGTGTCTTCTGTGTTGTTCCTCTAAGAGCTTTTATGGTGTCTAATAGCCCTCTATGTTGTTCGTGTTTCTGTTGTTGTCTGTCGTAGTATTCTTTAATCTCCTGATATCGTTCTTCATTTGGCACTCTCTCTTCTTGCAGGAGTTTTGCTAACTCCTTAATTTGCGCTTTCAACCTCTGGTTTTCCTCGCGCAGGCTGTTGATTTCGGATTTGGACGACACTCGCATAACTTTAGATTTTGGGATGGCGCCCGCAGCCGTTTGCTCATAAGGCGTTTCATGCACACCCGACATTTTTATGGAGTCTTTTTTGTCCGTTTCACTTAATTAAAGTAAGAAAACTTACCTAGGAGGCGTTCTGCGTTGCAGCTTCGGTCCCTTCAGTGACCTTCCTAAGCTGGTACTCACTGAACAGTCACCTTATTGGTTACCAGCATGCAGCAGGCTAATCGGTTTGGCCCTAGTAACTTCGCTGTTGTTCACTGCACTTTCTCGACTGCAAAAAACTGTTGTTTTTAGGTCGCTTCGCATTGCTCTCTGGACACATCCATTCGCTTCAAGTGCTCGCACTCAACTAAATAAATTGTACGATTAAGAACGGTTCATTTAAATGAAAAAGATCATATTGAAATATTAATGATGATCGGTTATGGTGTTCGATTCATAGAGTGGCCTGCTCGTTCTCCGGATCTAAGCTCATTAGATTTTTTCTTTGGGATTATCTCAGATCTCGTGTTTACGTTAAACGACCAACATGTTTGCAGGAATTGAAACAAAGAATTATTGATGAATGTGAACTAATGCGTGATAAAGTTTTGGAAAGAGTGACTTAAGAATTTGTTAATAGGCTGGCATATTGTCAGGAGGTGAACGGAGAGCATTTTAACATTTGAATTCATTTTGTTTAAATTATTATTCTCATTAATTTAAAGTAAATAAATTTACTTATTCTAAACTAAAAGTGAGTTATTTCTCGTTTTTACAAATGATTTCCACTAAAATTCAAAATGTGCAAAAAATATACAGTGTATGCCATTTAAATTAAAGAATTTGAGAGTATTTTGGGTTAAACCGGAAGTATCTTATTAATAAAAAAATGTACATCAGATGCCTTTTGCCCCATTGCACTTACCTACAAAATTTCATAAATATCGTCCGTATCGTTTTAAAGATATTTATTTGATTCCATACTTTATCCCAACTCTGTATATATTTGAATGATGAATAGGACAATATTGACCAAATTTATTGTGAAAACTTTCGTAGGAGTTTGTGCCACCTTTTAGTACGACATTGGAAAAAATTGAGCGAAACTCATTTATTGCTGAAATTTCAAAATCTAATTTAAATAATCTGGTTTCCCTGAGGAATATTCTTCTTTGACCAAAGAAAATAAACTTATTTTCTTTTGTTCTTTGGCTAGCAACAACAAACATTCTTTGGTCGTTAGTCGTATCGTCTAAAACCAAAAAGTTCTCTGCTAACTAAGGCGGTATTACTATGTCTGCAATATTTCAAATTAACGGCCTCCAGTACCTTACGGCGTTCCCCTTACAAAACTAACTTTTTTGACATGAAAGACGGTATCTAATCCTGCATCCTTCACAGCAACCAAAGATTTATTAAAAATTTAGCATAGTATGTAATTGTATTGAGGATTTAGGAATTTCATATACCCTACTACAATCGTTTAACCTCTATAATCTCCATTTTTATAAGCCGCAATAGTCACTTGTGATTCATTTTGAGACCGGTTTTCATATTGACCCCTCTGGTTCATTTTTGGTCTAAAATAATAACTTTGCCTTACTTAACCCGTTTACGTATCCCTATATCTCCTATTTAAAGTAATTTTCTCTGGCAAATGTATAGAAATTTCTACCAAACGGACATTTAAAAAGTTTGTGTCTATGTTTAACATTGCTATAAATAAATTTCTGAACTATCCAGAACAGTCATTTTAGATCAAAAGCTTGGAAAATCTCTAAAATTGACTTAATAAGTAAATTTGAAATATTGAAAAGCTATTCTATGTACTACAGCAAATTTATAATTAATTCTTCTACACAATGTCGGTTTAAACAACATTAACGTTTATATATAAGAAAAGAAAAGATATATATTTAATATAAAAACAATTATTAATACTATTACTCTTGAATGCCATGAAGATTTTAGAATGGAATCAGTAAATTAAGAATATTAAATCATTTCATAAAATATTTCAACTTAGTTTCTTTATTTAAATAACCGTCTATAATTATAGATGCTTAATAAATATCTCAAAGGGTTAAAATTATTTGTAACACAACTTGCAATTAATTTTTCCTTTCTAGACTATTATTGTGCTAACCTTTCTACTAGTTTTGTATAATACATACATAATGCATTAAATCGGATGCACCCATCATGTTGGGTATTTGGAAATGTTTTCAAAGGCATTTGTGCTACAAAATCTTTAAAAATTTAATAATTATGTACATGAAAAGCTTACATTATTTTTGAGCCTTATGATGAAATTTGTTTAAAAAAAATACTTTAGTTTGTTAATTCTTCAACGTACTCTTAGTATTCTTATATATACTAGAAAAACCTGTCCTAAAAAATACTTGCTTAATTTTGATACTAACCTTCATTCCTATAAATGTTTTCATTGTTGTTTCCAGTTTTATTTATTAGTTGTGTTTTCCCATAATTTCTCTGGTTGTTTTCGTGTAATGTTTTACTTCGATCCAGCACCGTTTCCTTAATTTTTGTATTTTTGTTATTTTGTTTTACTGGTTGGATTGCTTTATTATTATTGACATAAGTGTAATTTGATAATTTTCCGCTCTGGTTGAAAATAGGCCGCATGTTGTATACTTGATTTCTAAAATTTGTAACCATTCGGTTTGGGTATAGAGGATACCCAACATTGTAGAAAGGATTTGGAATATAAGGTAAAAATTGATGAGAGTAAGGCAGTCTAAGCTGACTATCTCTTTCATTGAAGCAAGGGTTCATGGGAGGATAAGAAACTGCAATACCCCTGCTGTAACTAGGAAATGAATTCGTTTGAAATACTTGTGATACTTGAGCTGGCTTTGGATTAATACCATTCATACTATTACTTAGTACATTATTTTGAGTTTCAGAGTAGGGGATATTTAATGGTATTTTAAAACTTTTATCTCTATAGTCAATATCTTGAACAGTAACTTGAATTGTTTGTATATTATCTACATCTGGCGATTTATAATGTTCATTTAAATCTTGTTTCGGCATAGGTTTACTGATAAACGTATCAGAGAGATAATTACTATTAAACTGATCTTCTGATTTTTTTTCATAATATTTATGAATTGAGATGTTTAAGTCTTGTTTAATTCTTTTCTTGTGGATTGTTGGCTCATCTTGAAGCAAACTTGGCATGGAATGAGAATCTACTATTTTTTTTTCTTTATTTTCTTGACTATTTAGGTTAATATTATTATCAGAATTTTCATCGTCTCGAGTTCTCAAAATATTGGTAAACAAATTTGATTCAATTGTAGGCATTGAATTTGGATTTGTTGAATCGATAGAAATTGATGATGTGTGACATTTTATATCTAAATTTTCAATAATACTGGAACTATGGTTGGGCTTTCCTTTTAATTTGTTAAAATGAGTTGCTGCATTAAGGCGTTTTTGAAGGCGAGATGTTATTTGATCAATTCTACTATTTAAGTGAGTCTGATTTCCAAATAATATAGCAGGAACTGATGCTGCTGCTGGTTCTGTAGATGAAATCATATTTTTAACTGAATTTAACTTATTTTCGGCATTTCCGGAATTAATTTTTCTTTTCTGTTGACTTTTCAAGTTTGATAAAGTTATACCTGAAACAACATTATTTGGAATAAAAGGGTATTTTATAGTCAAATCTTCATTATGTTTGTTATTCTTAGAGGTTTCATTCTCAATATTTTTTTTACCTTGGATTTTGGATTCTGATAAACAGGATTTCATTTCTAAATCTACCTTTTGTCTCGATCTTGGGTTTCCTGAAGCAATTGAGACTGGTTTAAATGTTAAATTTGGCTTAATTTGAATATTCTTGTGATTTTCGTGGTTAACCTTAAAATGAAAAAGAATATTTTAATAGTAATTAGTATGAATATTTACACTTAAATAAAGCAAGAAACAAGAGTAGGGGAAATATAATAAGTCATTTAAAAAATATTAAGATTAAGATTTCGTTGTCTTAACATCTGCTTGGACAGTACTATCAGTTAATCTTGTAAATTCTTCATTTTAAAGTAAAGAATAACAGTGTCGTACTTGAGTGTCTGCCAGGAATTTAGTGACTAGTGATGCTCAAGAGCTGATATTTAATTTTTCAAAAAAAAAAATTTGCAAAATAAAACATAATAAATGCAAAATGAAACTTGAATATTGATTTATTAAAATATTTAGTTGTCTAGTCATTTACAACAGATAACATAAATAGGTACCTACTGGAAATTAATTTTATATACATTACTTTAACAATCTAATACATATTATTATCTACAACTATGTATTTGTAATCTAATTCAGTATCACTGTCATCCTCATTTAAATTAATAATCAAGGGTTTAACAGTAACATTAGCGTTTATATAAGAATCTTCAACCTTAATTACATGTTCAACTAAATTTTTCCAACTCACAGTAGGAATATTATCAAAAATAGTTCTAATCAAATGTATTACGCTTGCGTTTAATCTGGGTGAAAAATTTTCGGCTCTAACTCTTGATTTTATTTGATGCCACATGTACTATTGGATTAAATGCACAATAATATGAGGGAAGCCGTAGTACCGTGTGGCCCATATTTTTAGCGAGAGTTTCACAAACATATCCTTTTTTAATGTCAAATGCTGCTAATATTTCTAAAAGATTAGCTTTGCTGTAGCTTTCATCATAATAAATATCATTGTTTAACAAATATTCCTGAATTTCCGACTTAGTGTTTGAACTATTTGGTACTTTATTTAACTGACGGCTATGATAGCTTGCATTGTCCATTATAATAACACTTATGTTAGGTATATTTGGTAATAAGTTATTTTGAAACTAGTTTTCAAAGAGTTTTGCTGTTGTATCCTGGTGGTAATCAGAACTGGAATTCTTTACGTTTTTTGCTGATAATAATAAAGCATTTGGAACAAAATAATATTCTGATCTGGCATGAATGATTGTAATTCGTTGTCCTCTATTTGAACCTTTTGCTTGAGTACTCGTATCGTGGGTGTCATACCACGTCTCGTCGAGATAGACAATAGAACGGTTTTCAAGTCTATATTTTTTAATATTATTCAAGTGGTCTTGACGCCATATTCGTAAACGGCGTGTCTTTTATTAATAATACAATATTTAAACCTCGTTTGAGAGATAACGCTCCACAGAATTGTTCGGCTAAGGATATCAGTTTCGTCCTTAATAAACCGTTTTCTTATGCAATTAAGGATGGGTTTGTTCTTGATAAAGAGTATATATATATATATATATATAATATATATATATATATATAACCAATGCGTTTACGAAAAAAACGATGCGATGCTAATAAAACCAAATGTGTTGACGAACCTGATATATATATATATATCTTTCTTCGAATTATATATTTTTCAGGTTCGTCAACACATTTGGTTTTATTAGCATCGCATCGTTTTTTTCGTATACGTATTGGTTTACTGACAATATCTTTTTTTGTAGATACAGGTGTTTTTGTTAACTCACATATTTCTTCTATTGCAGCGTTTAAACCCAAACCTCGATGTCTTAATGTTTTACAATAATTTTGGCATTAGGCGATAAATGCACTTTTTTTAACCAAGGACACCACATATTACTTTCACAATCAAATATTTACAATAAACTAAAATTCAGTTTCAAAATAATCCTCCAGTAACGCCCACTTTCTCTTCAAGAAATACAATTATTAGGGGATTAAATATTAACCTGTACTATTTTGCTTGAATTAACGACCACCTACCGAGGGATTTACTAATAATTCTCTAAATGCAAGTGACAGGTCAACGAAATATCTTGAAATTAACTTTACGTGAAAATTAAAAGAGAGAAAAATATCGAACTGAATCGGGTTCTGAGCTCTCAATACAGTTGTCACGTTCCATTTTATTTGAAAATATTACGATTTCATCAATTCATTTACCTGAATTTGATCATTAAGAAAGCAGATAAGCGATAAGCTTAATCCTCGGCCAGCGGGTTACGGTATTTACAATAATCCCACATTACATCTTAATACCTTAAATATATACAAAATAATCTTACCGCTTAATACTAATAAATATACAGAGTTTACGTATACAGCTAAAAAATATATGCAGCGTTCGTAATGGCTGAACTCCAACTACAAAAAATATTATGTGTCATGGGCTTCGTCACTTTCGTCAGCGTCTGGATCTATTGAATTATCTTCACTTAAGCCTAATACTTCATGCCCTTTATCCCGAATTATTTTTTGAATTGCATATTTTACATATTGTTTATATGATACAAATCAGGTCTTAGCATGTTATCTACGAAAAGAATATTTCTAGCTTTCAGCCATTCTTGCATCTCACTCTTTTTTCATGGCACTTTTTGGAGGCAAATTTATCATCAATTTTTTCTCTAACCACTTTTTGTAGTTGTGAAAATTCAAGTAATCGTGGTAATCTCCAGATTTTGTTTTTAATTTCTATTTCAAATAAGAATTATTGTTAAATAGGTCTCATCATCATCATAAATCTATTCTCATTTCTGTAATTCTTAATCTGTCTCAAATAATTTAATCGTAGATGTCTAATATCATTAAGAGTTTTCTATTGCTTTCTGTTTTTTTCCAATGGAATAGTTTTCTGATTTCTAGTCTCATACTTTCTACACAACCTTTATACTCAAACTCTTCTACACATTTTTGATGAATTCGCTTTACCGTAGGTACTTGTTTATTGATTATATCGAAATTAATGATCTGTCGACATAAGAGGCCTTGTTCCCTTGGTTCTAATTGTACTTTTGACGATATTTTTCGTCGCTTATTAGGAGTGTTGATACTGTCTTTTTCTCTCTTTGATTTCACGGCCCTCCTTAGAAATGTTCCGAACAGAACTCACAGATATTCCTAAAAAATATCAGATTATCTTTTGAGGGTTAGATATGGAGATTGAGACGGTACTAGAACCTATTAATATATCACTAGATAGTAATAATAGCAATTCGCATACGGCGGATTCGGTTACTGACTAATTTTGCTTTATTTATTTGTTGTTACTTACGAGCCCTGTTAATCACTTTTAAGTTTTTTTAAGTCATTATTCTTAATTTGCCTACGTTATTTATTTTTCGACGTTATTTATTTTTCGACGTTATTTATTTTTCAACGATTTTTATTTTTTAAAGGTGATTTTTTTAGTTTATTTTTTTTTAAATATTTTATTATTTTGTTTTTGTGGTACAAATAAGTCCCTTGGTAAACCATCCATCTAGATATACATTCCCTTAAGGTGGTGTAGAAAATTACCAATATAAATAATTAGAAAATTATTGAAAATATCTTATGTCCCTCATTAATTTATCAGTTAAATTTAAAAGTAAAATGACTACGCCACTGGAATCGTATTTGGTTCATTCTTCGACTCGCAAATCTCCATGGCGAAAAAACCTGAAGGTGCGACGTCACCATTTAAATTAATGACGTCACAGTTATCCAATTCGGCCTTTGACTCTAGAAAGAAATTCTGATTTCATTAAGTTAAATGATTTCGCTAATGTTAAAACTGCTTTCAATATTGTTTGGGGTAAACGCTAATTAACATGCGTTCCCAAACAGTTTCACATAAATAAATCATGGTAAATTTTGCCACATTTTCTGGGTTGCAGATATTATTTAAGGACTTTAAAAGGTCCAAAAACGAAATAGTCAAGCGGCTACAATTAATTACACGTGACACGTGTGAGTATGTATTGTTAATAAAAATAGACGAGAACCTTAATCTTTGTTGATTTTTTTCTGTTAACGGAGATATGGTGTTCGCAGTTGTCGTAATGTTTCAAAATAAACTTAATACCCGCACAATTTAGTAGACAAACTTAATGTGGGTTGGACATTGTTTTCGTTAGCTCAACTTCATTTAAAATTGCTGATATTTTTACTATTGCTATTGCAAGTTTTATATAAGAAGAAGCGATATACTGTTTAAGATATTAATATTAACATCAAAAATCATTACTCTGTGAAAGGCACAATTTAAACCTTGCTCTTCAAACTCGAATGTATTATTTTCAATTTCATCTTTAAACGCATCAAATATAATTTTTAGGTTGGATAAAATAGTTACAATTATATTTACATAAATTATGGAGTTTATATATGACCCTTGTGTCAAATATACTGGTCGAATTCAAGAGTGAGTGTAATTAAGTTTATTGGATTTACTGCAAAATCTCTATGAAGTAATATGAATTTTGAATAAACTACTTGAATAATTTGACATATTATATAACCTCTGTTTTTTACAGAAGATTCTCCAATGAGAATGCAGAAATTTATAAATATTAATTTACAATATTGAGCGTAAAATAAATTAGTAATAGTGTCTCAAACATTATTCCCTGCTAGGGTATTTTTTTTACCTTAGATTTAATTTGGTCTTCAACTAACATGGGTTTATCCTCTTTTAAGAGGAACAAAAAATCACTCTTTCCATCAGCAAATGGAAATAAACGGGAAATGGAATAGTTAACTGACGCTGTCACTAAGTTACATCTTTGATCTGCAACAGGCTTTGTTCTGATAGGTAGAGGAGGCATAGGGTATTGGTGCTGTCCATAATATTGGTTAGATATTCCTTGTCTATATCTTCCAATAGAGAGTCGGTTATTACTGTGTGAGGCAATCTAAAATAAATAATTATAATTATTTCAACACATATTTTTATTTAAATGTTTAAAAAAGTATTAGAAATGATTTAAAAAAATCAAATATGCTCCGAATTTTTTGCTGCAGCTTTTGATGTAACATATCATTTGTTTTTGTTAATTAACCATAATGCAAGCTGACCTCAATGGTCGAGTAAGCGGAGAACCGACATTCGGTCCCCGATATCGCGGGTTCCTGGCGTGGGCATGGATATAGTATGAATGTGTGTGAATGTCTCGTATGAATGTATGAATTTTACAATTACTAACTTAGTATCTGGATGAATGGATAAAATCCCACTGTCATTAAAAAAACCGTAATTCAATAACTTATGTAGTTAAAAGTACATTTCTTATCCATCGTTAATACGAGTAGGTTTTATCGTTTTTCTTACTTAGACACTGATTTTTTTCTAAATTTTCGTTAATTTCCCGATGTAATTTTTTGATACGTTGAATATGAAGAATAACTCATTTAATAATCAGAATCCTGAATGTTAATATGCCCGTACAGCCTACAGCGACTAGCAGTATATCGCAGCTCACAGGCACTATACTAATGAGCACGAGGTATAGTGGAGATATGCCGTCTTTCGGAGGAGACGTTAAACTGTCGGTCCCTAGACCATGGAATTCAGCAAAATTTCCGGTTAGGGGTAGCGTGCTCCCGGCGTCGGTGATCAGCCCTGGACGCAGAACTAGGCCGACGTTAAATAAAATAAATAAATAAAATAAAAATCCTGAATGTGGTCTGCACACTGAACATACACATTCATTACTTAACATTTTCATCGTAAGTTATAATCTCCAAATAAAATTTCAGAATTTTATTAAAAATGTTGTCCATTTACTACTCAACCAAAATAGCAAGGCGGGTGAAATGCGCAAATGAATAACACAAACAGTGACCGTAGGAGTAGTACATTACGCGAAATAAATTTAAAGAAATACATCTTTCATCATATGTAAGTAGCTTGGATATTATTGATACAAATTAAAAGATACAATAATAACGGAGATATCGATCTCCGACGTTTTTATATAATATAATCCGGTGACCCTTAATTTAGGGATTAGTTCGATAAAAATTTCTTAGAAAGGTATTTATTTACTATTTAAGACTTATTTCAATGTAATATAAAATATTTAGTTTTCATTATTATTGAAACTAAGAAGCAATGAGAGATTAGGACACACATTTTTGTGTCTAAACTCAATAATAATAATTTAAACTCTAAAATTGAAATATATTGTGCTTTTCTAAGTAAATTGCATTTATAACTTCCAATAAGTTAAAAAATCCTTGTATAAAAATAATGATGAAAAAATTGTTGAATAATGAAATGTTAGGTACATATTAAAACATACATTTAATTTTTAAATTATAATCAGTTTATTTTCTAAATAAAAAAATATAATATTTTCAATATTAAATTAAATGCGGTTTTGCACTAAACATTAAAAAACTTTTCTCTCTCACATGTTTCAGGTAATTCCTCTATACCTGAGAGCTCTCTATCATCTTCAGACGCCGATATGCCTTCTAACTCGTCGTCAGTTTCATTTGGTCCAATTTAAATTAACATTTCACCGAGAATATCGGACAAAATCTAATAGAACACATATATAGATATAGATAGTCTTAAGTTAAGTAATTCAGGCATTGACGATGAAAAACATATTCGACGAATACTTAAAAATACTTAAAAAAAACAAAACAATATACAAAAGAACTTACAAGGATTCCAATCCATAGTAATATTCTTTAAAATGGAACAGGCTTTTTCTTTAACCATGATCATAGGCAATTTAAATTTGTAACTACAAAATATTCATAATTTAGAAATTGCTATTTCATTTAGAAAGTTGAATACTTTACACACTTCTATTATCGAACCACAAAAACTGAATAAATTAACAAAAAAATCAATCAATCACTATAAAATGAGAGAAATACGAAAATTAAATAATTTCATGAATTACCAAACTCCTACACAAGTTATGATTAGTGATGATATCATAATCTTCAAAATAATCGTACTCCTAATAACAAAAACCTTCAACTATTTCCAATTCCAATTATTCCCCATCGATATCAATAATTATATTATTATTCTAGAATATCCATTTCTCTTAATTCACTCTGAAGAACAATGGACCACCCCAGAAGATTGCTCCAAAACCGAGAGCTTCCATTACTGCAAAAGCCAATCCTTGAAAAAAATCCACTCCTGTCTCACCTACCTACATCATCAAACAGATAAAACGCTGCCACGGCACCAAAGTCCAACTTATCGAGACAAATGTACAGCAAATCAAGTCCAATCAACTATTAATCATACCGACCGAACCCATGGATTATATTTCACAAGACAAGCACACATTTTTAAAAACAATTTATTTACGCACAAAAAATGATTTCACAATACTTTTACAAAATATTTTTTTATAAGCCACTAGTGGCATAAAATGAATACAAGTTAAGTACAAATTGAGAAGTGAATTAAGTGATTTAATTTGTCTTGTTTTCTGTTTGGGACGTTTATCGTCTGCAGTCTTCTCGATGATGAAAGTCTGTTTATGTCTACATTTCTATAACCAAGTTAAATGCTAAACCAATGGTATATTCATAATCTGCGAGCCATCATTAAGTTCAGTAACAAATTGTATCATCGAAATTAATGACGAAATATTCGAATCAGAAAATACAGAACACGAACAACTGGTATTTGAACTTCCGAAAATGAATTTCACCATTCCCAAATATAAACTCCCAACTATAAAAATCAAAAACATCAACAGAGAAGAAATCAAACGGGTATAAAACATAACAAGAAACCTCCATGTCAAGCAAATAGAAAATCCGCCGACACATTACTCATGGTCAAACAGCATCCTGATTATTATACTTTTCATCACCGGCCTCACCCTTGGGTACATCAAATTCATCCACCCTAAATTCATCCACCCTAAATTCTGAAATAGAAGAAAGACGCTGAAAAAAGAAATCCCCTTCGAAAAACAACAAAATTGATGTCGAACTTCGTGACTTTTAACAAATATTTTTATAGTTTACGCAGCAGTTTCCATTTCCTAGGCTCGATAGATGTTTCTGATGTATCAAAAGGTATTCACGATATACCTTAGCACTTTGTTCTGGAATCTCTGAACGATATCTAGATTGTAGTGTTTAGTACATCCCCAACGTTGAATACGATAGGATCATACAGGCTTAAGTATTTGCTTATAATGTATGCCAGTACATTTTTCTATTTGTATCGCAGTTCTTCCCTTTTCTTTTTGACATGTGCTTTCCGACGAAGCTTGGTATTTAGGAAAATACTTTAGTATTTAGCTGTATTTGAGTAAGGTGTCAAATTGTTATTTAGTCGGACAGGTACAGTTCTTCCAGTAAATCATTGGACGTGCGTCATTCATAAATGATATTATCAAAGGTCACCGGTTTATGTAGCATTTCTTTGTATCAACTTTAAAAAGTGCATACCAAATATTTAAAATTTGTCCTTTAACGATTGAAGTATGTTGATTTGATGATCATTTATACTCGCAGTGCAACAAAAAGAGACAGCATTACAAGGAGTACTAGGCTTCTTGATGTCATCATTGCTGTTTGTTTTTAAGTTCGCTTTTTTGCTGTTTTATTGTATTACTAGTATTTGTATATATTTTGAAACCAGTCATTTGGCAACATATATATAACTTTGTTCCTCCTAGTTTGACAAAAATTGTGTGGAACACATTGATGAAATCATTAAAAATGGTTTGAAGAAGAAAAGTCTCTATGTAATATCGACGAAAGCTATGATTTAGAAAGTGCTGAAATATAATTTAGTTGTATTATATGTTATTTTAATTATTTTTTATATTTAAATAAAGTTTTTTAACAAGACGCTGCCTCTTTACTGACATTTGTGAAAATGAGAGTTACTGTTTCACTACAATACTTGATTCCCAAGTTTCAATAAAAATCTAATTTGAATGTTTGAATTAAAACTTGTTAATAACATAGTGGCCGCCGTGATTCACACGAATACTAAAAAGACCACTTGTTTTTTGGTGATTGCTGTTAGTTCCATTTTAATTGTTAAGAAGGGTAGTTTTACACTCACTTTCTATACGATAGTTGGGGCAGATATAATGTCTTCTTTTCTCGATCATTGACGTAACTATTTTCGACTTGTTTCATATGCTTTTATTTATGAAATACGTTCAAAGACTGACTGGAAGAACTGTATAGGGATAGGGTATATTCTTGTATTCGCAAAGTCAACATGAGAGATTTTGCCTCATTGAGTTTGATCCTCCATATTTTTGGTCAGTCGTTGATACGGTTAATATATGTTTGTAGGTTATTGGCAATTTCTTTATTGTTGTTACTTACTGCTAAGATAGCAGTATCGTCAGTGAAAAGTATTATTATCTTATTGAGAAATATCGGATGTATACAGTAGGTATAGTACTGGGTCCTGGGACACTTCCTTGTGGTACTCCAGTTTAAATCTCTCTCACATCAGAGTAAGGTTTGTCTTGTTTGAGCCAAAAGTATCTTTTTGAAATATATGATATCTGAATTTATTATGAGGAGAAATACCTTTTATATTGTGGATTAGTTATTCGTACGAGACTTGATCGAAGACTTGTGCAACATCAAGGAAAATGGTAGATCAGATGTTTTCTTCTAGAAATTTTTAAATTATATTGGTGATTTTATGTTCTTGACCCATGGTTGAGTGTTTATATCCAATCCAACTTATAATTAACCCGTTTTCTTCTATTATTAATTTTATTTTTTTTAATGAAAGTTTCTTAAAAAGCGTCGATAGGACAGACAACAAGGAGACTGGTCTATATGAGAAGGCTTCATGTGGAGGTTTACCTAGTTTTGATATTATTGTGACTTCTAAAATTTTAGTAATCGGTTCTCTCTCTTTCATAACACGTTCTTTATCACTTGCATGGATTCTTGTATGCCCTTATGTTTAGACCTATATATTTTTACCTTTTTTTATTCAATTTTAATCCAACCATACACCAAAAACTTGTACCGGCTAGTTCACGACTCGGGAAAATCTGACACAATTATAAAATACTATCTTATAACAGTACACGAGGAGATTTCATGAAGAATTCTGATCAAAAAACTTTATAAATTGTGGCAAAAATTATTTTAGATTAAATTAAATATTTTAATTTTTTTACTTAGGTGAGGATAATATCAATTTGTAATTTTCTTTCGGATATAAAAAGTACGTATTATGTATCTTAAATTACTAAATTTGTCATTCTCTTATTTATTTATTTAATGTCGGCTTATTTCTGCTACCGGGGCTAATCACCGACGCTGGGAGCACGCTACCCGTAACCGGAAATTTTGCCGAATCCTCTGGTATTCCATCCCGACGTAAGAATCTTTCACGATCCCAACGTCCATGGACTAGGGATCGACAGTTTAACGTCTTCTCCGAAAAATGGCATATCTCACCTATACCCCGTGCTCATTGGTATAGCGCCTGCGAACTATGATATGCTACTAGTCGCTACAGGCTGTACGGGCATATTAAGACGGTGTTCGCTGGAGGTCACCCATCCAATTACTAACCGCGCTGGACTATAGTTATCATTCTCTTGTTATGCCTTATAGGGTTGTCATAAGTGATTATTGAAACATATAAAATGGGGTCAAGGAAAAATCCTAAATTACCACGTGTACATACCGGGGACAGTTGACTATATACTATATACAAGGTGTTCAAAAAGTTCGAATATTTGAACAGGATATAGTATGGACCAAAATAAGTCAAAAAGCTTTTACAAACATGGGTCCGCAAATAGGGGTTTTGGAAATACAGAGTTATTTATTTTTGAAGCATTTTGCGTTTACCCATAATTTTTATTATTTACAAACAAACGATAGAAACTTATAAAAAAAATCAAAAGAAAGAAAGTTAAATAAGATATTCAAAATGCTCTCTTCTCATTTCCAAAGAGGCACGACATCTCTAACGGAAGAATAATGTAGGAGTTTTAGAGACCAGACATTTTTACTGATTGGTGAGTAGTACTTGATTCATCGCTTTCATTCAATGATCATATTAACACAATTAATTGTTACCTCAGCTAATCATATATTTGGATTCATAGTCCGTACTAGTCAGGACTTTGAGCGCATTAAGGCGATAAAATATCTCTATTATGCTTTTATTCGCACTAAACTTGAATATGCTGCCATCATATGGAGACCTGTTTATCAGATGCAAGTTCATCGCTTAGAGATGGTTAAGAGACAATTCCTCAAATTCTTTAACTTTCGAAGTGAACACATTTATATATCTATAGGAGTATCTCATGACCTATTGCTTGAAAAATATAATTTTAAAAGTCTCCAGGTTAGGCGAGAATACTGTTTTGTGGATGCGCTGTATAACATTATAAGCAATAAAATACAGCGTGAACAATTATTACATTTGAACTTTAAAGTTCCTAAAGTCTTTAGATACACCGACTTGATCTATATGCATACTCCTCATACAAATGTATTAAAATACTCACCATTATATAATATGTGTCACATGTATGATATAATTAGTAATGAGTTGGACATATTTTATTGTAATGTAAAGGATATAAAAGGTCAAATATTGTAAAGGATGTTATATGTTACATTGTGTTGTTAAAACTACCTGGACCTGTATTTCTTTTGTCTTATATGTTGTACTTCTTCTAATATGTATTTTAAATAACTTAGTATTATTGTTTTGTATTACTCTCCTGTTCTGTAAATTACTTGCCCTGTTGAACAGTATATAAATAAATAAATAAACAAATAAACTGACAGTCTTTATAAATATGAACTTCTAAATTAATACTTGCTTTATCAAAAAAACTAAAAATCAACAATCTAATTACAACACTCAGTCTCATATTAAAAAACATAGAAATTTATATGAATCAATTAGTCCACAAAGTCAGAAGCCCAACGTTTGCATTCACAAAACATTAAATACATTGTTCACCAGAAATAGCATGAGAATAGGATTCAGTGTAATTCAAGCAAATCGTACGATCGTCGTAACTTTTATCTGTATCATCGTTATCACTATCAACAACGCTTATTTTTCCTGTCTCTTTCCCTTTAGCCTCTGCTTTTCCTTTGCTCTATCTTTCTTGCCATTCTTCTTCCTTTCCAGTTTTTCTTGTATTTTCTTGTCCTTTTCGGTTTTTCTTTAGTCTTCTGGTGCCTCTTTTTTGTTTTCTTTTTTTAAGCTTCTTTTCGTCTTTGTTTTATTTTTATTTCCATAAGATTTCCTTTCTCGGGAGTATCTGTGTATATGGTGCTTTAACGTTTTCGAATATTTCAGCCTTATCTCTTCAGAAGTAGTCAAATAGTTTTGTATAGAAAGTAAATAGAACAACAACTCCAACCTCATCAACTGTTGAAGGACCGTTACCATCATGGGAACTGAATATTGGCCTATCAGTCACGTAAGAATATTGTCAATTGTAATAGCCAATGGCAGTGATGTTTTTAGTAATTCCGGTATATGCTTCTCGCTTCTGTGTCATTTTACCTAAGTTTTTAATATCATGATCGGCTATTACTCTGTTAGGTATATGTACTGATTTAAGACACATTCCTTCGACGTTTGCAAACTCATACTAATTTTCGAGTCGCATATGACGTCAATCCATAATAAATATCAACTACTTTCTTTAAATAACTTTCCAACACTTTCTTTTCTTCATCAGTAAAAACTTGCCTATTTTTCAAGTATCCCACTGTGCACAGGGTTAATTTAGCGCTCGCCAAGTTTGCTTATTTCTGTCGCATTAATATTTTTTGTGTCATTAATGACAGCATAACAAGCTTTTTCTAAAACATTTTTTGGTATATCAACGGTTATATATAATAGTCTAACAAAAGTTTATTTTCAATGAACTTCATATTTTATGGGGCTGATTGACTAATTATTGTACTTGCCCCGAAAATAATGAGTCAATCATCTCAAGAATCTTTTTTTTATTGACCGACTTAAATAAGGGTTAACAAATATTTGAGCTAATAGAATAATGGTTCATAATAAATGTTTAGGCCTCAGGCCAAAAACGTACTATATCAAAATATTACTTACCTGATAGACACATTAATTTTATGTGTGGCGCTTCCAACTATTGGGAAAACTAGAATTTGATAGAGGGCGCTGTTAAATGTTAATCAAAACAGTAAAACATAAACAAACATCCGGAAACAAACAAGATTATTGCGCTCCTTAGCTTTTTGTTAGAGGTGTTTTTAAAGTGTGTGTGTTTGTTATGTTTTTATAAATACCCTCCAGCCAATTGAGGAAAGTTTATAAAAAGATAAATTGGGTTTGTTACCTTTTCGGCTAGTGCAATCAAGTTGGCAACAATTTTGATTATAAAAAACCATGATCGATGGTTCATTGATGTAATAATAACAGATTAATTAAAAAATAGTAAAGGTAGAGTAAGTACAATCAAATGAAAATGACTCCATCATAATAAATAACACAACTGTGATTGGTTTATTGTTTATGTTTTACTACTTTCAAAAGGTTCACTTTTGTTTCACCAGAGGTCGTATTCGAATTTTTTTTTTCGGCTGTTATTGTATGACGCAATATTCGTTCAGCCAATGAGTTTTTGGCGGTTAGTCTACCTACCCCTATAGTGAACCATCTCCGGTCTCCCTTATGTGTTAAATAAATAAGGACGGGCTCAAGAAGACACGTAAAATAAATTTAATGTTACACTATATTCACTCTACTTGTTAGTTACAGAATTTTTATTTGTTACCTCAGTTATCGTATTTATCCAAAAAGCCCCAAGTTTATCGTATGCAACAGTTTTGTTGTCCTCTTGAGTCATGTAGACCTCGACGATTTTTTAACATTTAACACCGAATCAAAAGGTACCAACAAAACGTTTACACTATCCGCACATTAACCTTTGAAATATCATTGTCGTCGAAACCAGAATATTTCAGAAACTGCTTTGATGATAGAATGACCAATCTGACTAAATTTTGATTATCTATATTATACTAATTCATTATAATTCTACTACAGAATACGTTGTCTGGAGTAAACAAGAACAATATTAAATATTATTCTCTCCAAGAAAATAACTTACACGTTTTTCGGAATTGTGTAGCACGTCGAGTGGAATATTTTCTTTGTTTTCAGTCACTTCTATGTTAACAGGATCACTTGCAGCTATTGATGCATCTTTTATATCCATCTCAAAATTATTTATTTCAGATAAAGGAAAATTGCTTTCCTTAGTTTCACTCTGATTTGAACTCTTTCTCATTGTCATCTTAATATTAATTGCCTTTAGCTCTAGGAAATAGATTTGCAATACTGAAAAATAAAAAATCGTATGAGTTCAGAATTTTATTTAAAGATATTATGTGGAAAAAAAAGAGTGTACCCAGTATTTGAAATTCACATACTCTTTATACGAATTTCAGATACTCGGGGGGACAGTCATTTGATTTTAGGACGACTATTTTTTTTACAAAACACAGAATCAAAATTATTGACTAATAAAAATATATATTCTATTATTGTTATTATTTTCAGGTTAACAATAATTGCTTTTATTTTAATTGTAAATTAGTCGGAGTTTTTTAATGTCGTATACATTGCTACATTATTAGCTCTTTTTAAAAGTTACCTAACCACGAACAGTCTACTCCAGCCATAATCAATTTTTTTTGCTTCTTAGGGTTTATTCCCGATTCTCCACGTACCAACTCATCACCAGATTTTTATGATTCATTTATTTATATAATATCTAATTTTTTATAATAAACGATTATTTATTTATCTAAACAATCAGTTGTATATAAAATTATATTGCGTAATTATTCATATTTAAAATTAACTATAAAGTACATACAAAAAAATACATAGTAATTTCAGTTTGTCATATTCCTTTTTAATTAAGTTTAACAATATATTTAAGTTTATTTAAACAATCTCTACACTAATTTGATCGGTAATAAATTTATTTAGTAGCTATTATTTGAAACATCTATGTTCATATACCTTTTGGATCTTTTTCGCGGCTTCATATTTAAATTAACAGTTGAAACTGTTTTATGTTGGAATTAAGGTTAGTGTGGCGAGATGATACTAAATCTTTTTTTAAATTCGTCGGTTAGTGAAGATATATATTTTAAATTATTTTAAAAAACTCTTCGGAGATTGAATTCTGTTCAGTGCAATTTCTAAAAAAACCGAGAATTGCGATGTTGCTATATCGGTGTAATATCGGGCAACCGTTTGAATATGGCTGGTCCGCTAGTTTCTTGATAAAAATCAGGCAGTGTTTGATGTGTTACTGTTGGAATTTTTATAATGAAAAGGGATAAATTAATAAATCACTACCTTCTAAGAAATAAATAAGTACTATGATACTGTGATATGAACGTAATTTTACAGGCAGCGCATTTTAAATGGTTTCTTTATATAGTTACGATCAATACGCTTATTTTCGGTGTATAACAGCAAATACAAACTATTACAGTTTCTGTTTTTTAAGAATAAGTAAGTCTATTAGATTCCTGAAAGAAGAATATCTACAACAGTAAAAATTATACATAGTTAATAAGAGCTACTATTAATATGCCATATTTTTTATTTTTTATATTACGAAAAACATAATAAAATTGTACGATTTGATGATATTTAAACAATTTTCTTATGAAATATCGAAACGGTTGTTTTAATATTTCTTTGACAGGTTTTAAATACCTCTTTTCGTGTTTCTTTTTTTCATATAGAATATGCAGATTAAAAATTGTACTTCTTAAAAAGAAAGTCGACGTTTCCAACCTTTTTTTCCTCATTGGTTAAATAAATCTTTAAACGAATTTGTTCCAACTTGAAACCTTTACGTGCTCACTGTATATTCGTATACAGAGATCCCTATAGGAAACGTTAAGCAAATCTTCTTGAAAATATTTATTTTTTCATACCGCAGACCTCATACCACAGATTCATATAAAAATGAATACTTAAAAGTTTTGACTTGTTCGTTTTCGTTAGTGGTACCTGTACTATGAATGGGAATATTGGCAAATATTAATGGTTTTAAATGTAATTTCTTTAAAAGTTTATGTATAAATAAGATATTGTGACATTATTTTTTTATTTTTTGTTCTAGATATAAACGATTTAATAATAGAGCGGGTAAAACAATTGCTGGTGTCCTTAAATAGGGTAAGTTGTTTATTATTTTATTAGCTACATGTGTTAAAGAGTCATTTTAGATTTAGTTTGTTAAATAAAATGAAATATTAGCGATAGAAAAACAGTGTGACCCACCTAAATTCGAAACCATTTCAAAGTACTTGAATTTATTAATCGATTTCAATATCTTTCTTTATACATGTTGTTCATTAATAACTTTATTTGGAGATAATGTTTGAAAGAGTTATATCTATTCGGGGATTCGTAGTGTGTCTTAAAAATTGAAATAATTCTTTGAAATATTGTCTCCATTTAAAGTTTATGAAACACAATATTTCAAAAAAAATTGTTGAAACACTTATTAACGTCAAATACTATGTGGTACTTGTAATTTAGATGGGTCACACTGTATAAAAGCCAAAATTGTTTACAAAAAATATAATACAAAGATATTAAAATTCATCAAGTTTTATTAATTTGTTACAGAATAAAGTAATGTTGGTATTTAATGGGACATCGCCAGTAGGAAACATGGCGACTATGGTACCAGGAATTATTTCTGCAGGGAATGTGGGTCCTACACAATTTTTTATGAAGTTGGGCTCTACATAGTGATTATAAAATGAAATTTTTAATTTTTCTTTTTATGTTTTTTTAGAGCCACTAAAAATTGTTTAAATGAGAACAAGTGCATTTTTCAATTGAAAAACAATAACCTGAACTAAAATTGAATAAGCATAAATTTAAAATGATATTATGTTTGTAATAGAGTACTTTTTAAACAGTAACAATTAAAAAAAAATTAAAAAAATGCTTAAAAAAATGTTAGGTTTTCTCAAAATAAAACGAAGTAGAAAACAGTTTTTTAATAAAAATCGATAAAACAATAACTTGAGAATTCTCTTTTTAATTAAAAATATTAATTAAGACTAAAAAGAACCAAACCGTTTGAGTCAGTTTAAGTATTAGTGCAAAAGTAATGTAAGGTGCTATTAGTGTCTAAGTTTTCTTTGTAGTAGTTTTAGTTTTAACTAAATTCCTCATTGATCAGTCTTTGATCAGATTGAAATTATAATGTAAAATAAAAATAAATAAATTCAGCAAACACAGCTGTCGAAACAATTAAGTTGAAATATTTTGAGCCCGGATACCTACATGTCTGTGGACTAATTTCATTATTTGGTTGAACTTGGAATTAAAAAAAATACCAAACTTGTACGATTTTGAGTATTTGGTGGTGGTAGTTAAAAAGTGTTTCCAAGTAATTTTGAAATAAACATGTCTCAATAACTGTAAAAAGTGACCGACAAGAACAACTCCATACAAATTACAAAAATTAAACACAGGAAGGCCAATTCTTAAAGACATTGTAACTTTGATAACTAAATGTGAACACAACTCCTTGTGTTACACAAAATCATATGAAGAAGATGAAGAAATAGAAATTAACTTCATACCTAAAAGATTATTGTAACTTTGAAGTCCATTGTAATAATAATAATGGTAATAATAGTGAAGATACAATGATATCAGAAACAAGAAAAAACACTTTACTAAAAAATTTGTGGCCAATAATCCCTACATACAAACTAGAAATTGCTTAAAATAAATAATGATTCATGACATACATACATTTTTTATTTTTATTTAACATTTAAAAATCAATTGTTTTATTGCCAAAAATTTTTTCTACAATAAGAATATTTTAAAATTAAATGTTGATTATAAAGAAAGTAAATATTAAAAAAGTAATCAAATTTGTAAAAAATGTCTTCACGTACATCTTTACTCTGTAAGAAAATTTTAAAACTCGTAAATTAAAAACCCGCATGAGATATTTTCAAGCATATCTTCTATTTTTAAGAAATATTTCTATAGAATTTAAAAATTATCTTAATACAAGTTAGCGTAAACAAGACTCTTTCAGCCAACATATTAATTTAAATTTTTTAATACAGAATCCCAAAACTTGGCGTTTTTCTCGAAACGATAAAAATGGGCATGCGGCTTTCTTTCTTTAATGTAAAAATCTCAATTTTTATTTTTTTATGTAAAATATGAAACAGAATCAGAGTTTTAATGATAAAGATATAGGTATTCTCGTGTTAGGATTGATAAATAACACTCTTAACGTACTTTAAAAAAATGTGTAATTTACGGAATTACCTACTCTTACTACATGAAGCCTTTTTTTTTTAATTGCAAGAATGTAACCCTTTTTAATAATTCATACAATAATAGGTACCTATATAACGATAATTAAAGCTACAATTCATTTATTAATTTATTCACTTTAGAATTAGGAATATATGTTAAAATGAAAATTTCTGTTTTTGTATTCTTTTTTTAGTAATTAATTTCAAAAATAAACTAATTATATGTTTAATGTTATAATCATTCCTAATTGTAGTGCTTCTATCGTTCGTTTAAAAATAATCCTAGTATCTTATAGCAAATCTGTATTAATATTTAAAAAATAATGAGTCTTACCTGCATCAAAATTTTAATTCACTTTTGCTAAAACAATTTCTGCTGAATTTCCATATTGGAAACTTTTTGTTCGTAATAAAAACATGCACACTTAAACAAAATATTTAAACTAAATAATATAGAGTCAAATCTATACTGACACAAACATTCAACGTTTGAATATACAGAGAGTCTTCAATATATCCACCGAGAGTATATATTCCATATATCTTTGTTGTTTAGTTTATCAAAATTATATTTTTCATTGTATTGTAATCCTTTTATTTAGAGTTCATTTAAATTTCCCCTAAATTCTAATATTTTTTAGGATAATTTTAATATTTTTAAAGATAAACTTTTTATTAATCTTCTTAAACTGTTCTCAAATTGGTGTCTAATAAAATTATTTAAAATGCTATTATGTAAAATATACTCAAAAAAGATTATGAGACTTTTAAATACAGGGTCGTTCAAAATTATTATGTGCTTTTTATGTTTGAAAAAAGAAAAAAAAGGTAAGATATCTATTAAACTTTGACACCAAAAATTTAAGGTCACGAGAAATTTGGAACATAGGAAACGCCCTTATGTCGTGTAATACTGATTTAAATTGTCTTTCCAAGAAAACAATAAACATGTACGTACCTTATTTATTTATGTTTTTCTAAAAGATTAAATGTAATCAATAATTTTGGACGACCCTGTATATAAACAGGGATTTCATTGGGAAAGGGAAATACTTAAACGGAGAATAGTGGCTATAGATGTCGTTTTAGATATTCTACATATTTGGCTTTGAAGATCTTGGTAACCGAGATACAGGATGCTTCTAACCGAGATGCATGGTATTTCGAGGATTTTGATTTCTTTCTGGTGTCATACGAGTAGAACCATCCCTATATTTTTTTATACTTGGTATACGTGGTCCTCTTGAACCCAACTGAACCACTTACTACACAAGAAAAATCGAGATCCAAATTCCAACATTTTTTTTAGAAAATAAATTATAATATTGCTTAGATAATTTATAATTTAAAATCATATTATATATAACCTGTATTTTTTTATGTGTTGTTTGATAATGCTAATTGGTTCGAATATTTATAATAAGAAATCAAGCTGGTGCCTGAAAAAATCTATCAATTTCTTATGTCATATCTGATGATGCCCCAAGGTGAAAAATCTCATATAAGAATTTTTAAAAAGCTTTGGAAAACGGAGAAATTTAAGATAAGTATAATTTACCTTTAATATTCGAAACAAAATAAAATAAGAAAGGCTGAATGGTAATAAAATAAAATTAAAATATCCTAGTGTTAATAAGATCTTTTAATTATTAGCCATTACTGTTTAAGTATGTGCCATTAAGGAGCCATTAATAAACCATTAATAAGTCTTTGTTTACGATTAGTGACCATTTTTGTGTAACAAAATCCACAGCTGTACCAAAATTTAACTCGCAGTTTATACAGAGAAGCCCTAGTTTTAATTAGCTTTATCTAATTAATCTTAATGACAGTTTAATATAATTGGAAAAAAATTTAAACAAATGCTCCATGCGAGTACAGAAATTTTTAATATTGTTTGCTATTTCTAAATAAAAAACTGAGTGTGAGTGCAACGTGAATCGTGCTTCCAGAATTATTGGTGCAAGTGAAAGAAATATTTATACCATCAAGAAAGAGGACGAACTAAACTTGTTTGCGAGAAACATACAGTGGGTAAGTCAATGAAATTCTCTCGAATTTGCATTTAAAAAAATTTAATTTAAATTTAAAAAAAATTATTAGGACCGAATTTTGAACTAAATTTTTTTTTGAAAAACATTAGGCCAACTGCGAAAGCAATTTATATTTATTCGAGGGTATGGGAATTCGCCAACTTTTTAATTAATTTAAAATGTTGAAATAAAATAAAATAGACAATGTATTTCAAATGGGAGAATGTAATTTAATAACAACTTCATTACCTTAGTGCGAACTTCTTTGAAAATTTATCCTTGTTTAATTTTCAACACGTTTCTGTTGTTTTTGAAATAAATAAAGTTATGAAAAAACGTGTCCTTCAAGCATATTAAGTATATATTAGGATAAATGGTAAGCAATTGTCAAAAAGAATATTTAATTCAAATATATACACTTTAATTAGAAAATTATATATAAAATTTGTAAAAAATTTGAATTATTTATGAGATAAACCAATTTGAAATAGTAAAAACTAGACATATATAATTAGTGCTAATCTACTATAAATAAAAAAATTCATTTTTTAAAGAACATGACAGTCAATTATGGTCTGCTACTACCTTGACCAATATAGACAAGAACTAATACTTGTTCCACTACTTTTCCATGGAAGAGATATTTACTTAAAACCAACCTAAGTTTAAGTATTTTTTTTATATTTGGAAATAGAAAGAAATCACATGGAGCTACATCTGACGAATTCGGTGGATGAGGCAGCAAATTGTAACGTAATTCTATTAATTTTGGAGTAGCAACAGAAGACGAATGGGATGGTGCATTATTTTAATCAAATAACACAAGTTTTTGAACAAATGTGATCGTTTCTTCTTAAGTTCTGTATAAAATCGCGTCTGTAAATCAGCATAATATTGTCTAGTTATCGTTTTTCTTTTTGTAAATAATCGATAAAGATAACACTTTTGAAATCCCAAAAAACTGTGGCCATTACCTTATTGGTCGAAAACACTATTTTTACTTTCTTTGGGATGCGTTCCCTGGAAGAAATATATTGTTTTGAATGCATTTTGGTATCAGGAATATAATGGTGAATCCAACTTTCATTTACAGTGACATATCAATGTAAAAATTTCCTTGAAATACGTTTAAAAATGGCCAAACATTCTTGTAAATTTGTAATACGCACCCATCTTGTAACTAGCTACTAGCTTTTTCATATTTAAAACACTATGTAAAATATTGCATACCCGTTTGGTTGAATTATTAACTATTTCACTACTTTGAATTGACGATCGTTAAAAGATTTTGTTACAGTTTCTGTGGTGGTAACACCAAATGACAACCCCGAACGTTGGTGACGGGGCACATTCTTGATAATACATACCCAGTTTTCCTTGATTTTCTTAATTGCTTTTCCACTTAAAAAAAAATTGTGTTTTACAACAATCGAAATTCTTTTTTCTCCATATTCACATAACAACGAAAACAGTTTTCTTCAAATGAGTATAAAATATATTCTATCTATCATATTTTTGTGAAATTTTAACAGAGGACTTAAGAATCATGCCAAAAGCAAGCATCTTTTTTTTTCATCTGATTAAAGTGTGTGCAATTTCCATTAAATTTATTTTGGTGATTAATATAATCTTCAAAGAGCCCACTTTAAGCTGTGTCTTATCACTAGTCTAAAACTGTTCATAATGCTAAATACTCGTTCAGTTGTCTTGTATTAGTGCCAGGAAGACTAAAGAAAAATTCTGGTAATTTTGAAACATTTGAACAAGAATCTGGTTCTTACTGAAATACGCAGTTATTTTCATCCACCTCTGAACTGGGCACGCCTTATTTTTTGACCATTTCGATATTTCTCCAAGGTTTTCTGAAGTTTTTTAACATTTATTAAAATAAGGTTATCCTCTATCTTGGTCAATATTAAAGCTTTCAGAGCATCATCCGTTCAAGCAATTACATCAAATACAGACTCAATTTGATTTCAATTGTTGTAATATTTTTATGAAATATTAAATCCCGAGTATTAATAAAATGTAGCCAAGCTTCAGCCACTGAATTTTAACATAACACTTTTCTTGAGATAGAAAATAAACCGTCAGTAGTAAAAATATTTGGAGTACGTTTTTAACGGTGGGAAGTAATGCTAACCATCTTGTTAGTATCAGCATTATTGACAAATGGGTTTCTACAAAGTTGCAGAAAATTTCAATGTTTCTGCTTTAACAGTATAAGATGTAAAGTATATATATACATATATATATATATTTACATAAACAAGTTACAAGCCTTCTAGGCCCTTGGATTCTAGTGGACTTAATTTCTAATTTTTTTCTGTCTTCTTAAGTATCTTTTTCCATTCTTCTCTGCTTTTGTTTTCCAGTTTTGAACTCTCACTTTCTTTAAATCTTCTGGTATGGGTGCTAACCATTTTTTCTTGTATCTCCCTTTCTTTTAATTTCCTCCTCTCCTCTGCAGTTGCTTTGTAATCTATTTGGGTTCATACGAATAGCATGTCACAACCAACTGACTCTTTGTTTTCTGATTTCCCGGGTAATTGAGGGGTGATTTTTATTCTTCCAAATAGACCTCTTAATATCCTACTCTCCCAAATTTCCAATTTGTTTGCTTCTTGTTGGTTTAATATCCATAATTCACAGCCATACATTACTGCTGGTATTGTATAATGTTACCTGATCTGTCAAAGATACATTCTTCGACATCTCCTTCAAAGATCCTGCTGCTCTGCATCCTTTTCCGATTATTTTATCTATTTCTTGGTATTCTTCGTTTCTATTTATGATTGTTATTCCCAGATCCTATAACTGATCCACTTGGTCGAAGTAATATATTTTTTTGTCTCCTATGTTGATCACTATTTTTTAATTTCTTCTTGTTTTCCCCCACTACTATATATTTAGTTTTTATTTCATTTATTTTTAATCCGTACTTTCTTGTTGCTGTTCAAAATTACTGAACGTTTTCTTTCACTCTGCTTCTGACCTTGTTATTATTACCACATCATCTGCGTAGACTATACATTGGTGTTTGTGATAGTCCTACTTGTTTGTATGCTACTTATATATAAGATATCTTCTAGTACCGTATTGAATAATGTTGTCGATCGAGGGTCTTCCTGCTTTATACCTACTTTGACTGCGATATTCTTTGATAGTGTACGTATATCTTAGAAAAAATAATTTCTATATCAACTGGCAAAACATCAGCTGATGTACTTATAGGTTAAGGTTTCATTTCAGTTTAACAAAAACATTATTTTCTCCACATCTATCAGTGCCTCCTAAATTGGAAATGGTGTTATAGACACAAAGATCAATAACTTTTACTTTTAAATTATTTTCTCCAAGGCAGTTAAATATTTGCCGACAATATCGGATGTTTCACCAGATAAGGATTTAAATTTTAAAAATTTTACTCTTATTTTATAATACTAATCTATAAATCTAACAAGTATTGGAAACAAATGAACATTTTTTTTCATACCATTACGCAAAGCTTTTAAAGTGTAAGGCATCAAAAAAATTATTGCCTCGGTCTTAGTTCTCGCACATGTAAATTTAGGCTCAAATGCAGCTACGGTTCTAGCAAAAGTACTTTCTACTGCAGCTAATTCTTCTTCCTTATCATCCATTTTCTCCCGATTGAAGAAATTCTTTAATGACAAGCTAGATGCAGCAGCAGAGTTTGACATTTTATATTAATAACTACTTATATGAAGTTTAATATCTGTACGGTCACCATGACTTATTGAAAATTTTGAAGAACATGTATTACACCATACATTGGAATCGCTTATAGTATTTTCAGTAAACTGGTACTCCTTTTGTAGGTGTTCGTTAAATATACTTTCTTTTTTTGAATTCATTACTAAACAAATTAATAATAAAAATTGCAATGCTGTCTAAAAGTAAAAGTATGAACTACAACTGTGAGCTGAGGGCAGAAATTCCGTGTATGTTAGTAGTTTCGGGACAGAAATTCAGGAATGAAAAATAAAACTCCTCCACTACCATTCCCTGTTTAGGTAGCCGGTATAGTGCGCGTCTCTTAACTAACGTTTATAATCTGTTGGCAATCTACACTACTTAAATAAATACATGCACTTAAAACTTTTATTTTCGCACACTACTGTTTTTCGGGACAATTTGGGAAAATGCGTTAACTAGGCGAACAAAAACGAGATGTAAAAAATTGGGACACAGATTGAAAATTGGGTATTGTCCAGGGAAATTCAAATGTCGGCATCATCGGGAACGAACTAGTGCAGTAGTAGTTCAGTTGTGTAGAGATTTAAAAAATTTCTTTAAACAAAGGATGTAATTATATCTATTTACTATCAAAGAGAATAAATCGTATAATACCTAAATAATAATAATGGAACAATGAACAGTTAACAAATTAAACTAATTACAATAAATAACTAGTAAGAACGTATTTAGTGGCGCCCCAGATGTTCAAAGTATCCTCCATCATTTTCATTACCAAAATTCTATCTCGACAAGTGGATAAAACGGAAACTTCAATTCTGCCATTGAAATGGTTTGTATTGCATACCGTATTCTCACAATCATCTCTTCACTTGCCCTGAGTCTGTTGACAAAAACGAGAACTTATTCGACCACACAAATAAAAATCTAAACACGTCAGATCCGGGAACCTGGCTCGCCATTGAAATAAACTTCCACGTCCTATCCACCTATAGTTATATGTTTCGTCAAAAAAATTCCGAAAATCTCTAGAATAATATGCCATCATGTTCGAAAAACATGTCATTATGAAATGCCAGTAGTACGTCTTATAGCAAAAGTGGTAATTCGTTGACTAAATAATGTGTTAAGAGTTTCATTAAACATCTTCTCCTTCTCGTCGTCTTTCTTATATGTAAGTAAATATTTCTTGTTTTTCTTCGTTTTTTTACCTGTTTTTAGACTCTTGGTAAATCGTCACTCCATCGTTTTCCGGATCTTACAATGCTCCTTCGTCTCGGAGGTACCCTGTCTCTTGCGATTTTCACCATTCTATCTTCTGTCATACGGTCGAAGTGTTTATTCCACTCTCTTTTTCGGTGTAATACTCAATAATTGATGTTATCTATTTTAGATAATCTTTTGATGTCTTCGTTTCTTACACTATCTCTTAATTTTTTTCCGGCGATTTTGCGGACTACCTCCGTTTCAATATCCCCATACGCGGAAATTTCTATATTTGGTAAAACAATTCTAAATAAAATGTTATTTAAAAAACTACTACTACCAAAACAATGATCTCTAATTTTTATTTTTATTGAACACTGATAACCTTTCAAAATTTGTAACTTTGTAACAATGAATAAAAAATTGTAAAAATAATTTTGTTAAAATAAATACTATCGAACAACCTATTTCCTGCATTTACTACTTCCTCGACATATCCGCTATCTCTGTTCATACATATAACCGTTCTATTACAAAATTGTTTTAATACATTTCTAACAATCTGAAGATTTATAATAACCGCTTCTGTAATTATTCTCTCTAAATGATCAACATTTTGAAATGGCCTTTGAAAATATACCTTTTATTTTAAGAAACCCCACAAGAAAAATCGAGTGGGGTTAAATCTGGAGACCGCGGCGGCCAACAAATTTTCGAAAAACGATGAATAACTCTTCCATTAAAAATATTTTCAATGTACTGACGTACATCTAACTTTCTGTGACATGGGGCACCATCCTGCTGGAACAATATCTATTGACGTTCACACATATTTGTTTTGAACGAATACTGGTTCCGAGTTTTCACTGTAAAATTTGGATTATCTTCTAACTTTCCCTGTATGTCACAACAGAATTCAAAGCGTCGATTATTATATCCTGGTTTTAACGTATGAATTAATTGTGGTTTGTTTTGGTGGAATTTGTTCTCTTTTAGAATCTTTGCAACTGTATCTTTGTTTATAAGATTTATCATCAAAGATGCCCTGTTTCGTAAAGAATACCCAGGATGTCATTATTGTCAACCTTGTTTTGGCGTTTTTTGCTAAATTTATTATGCATATCTCTACAAGTCTTAAATTTATTAAATATTTTTCTTAATATTTCATGGTGAATACTTTTTTCTACATGCCGGATATTAAAAAATTCCTGCGACTTCTCGAAATATTTTATTAATGGTCAAACGGGAGATGTAATAATTATTTCAGGATATGATATATATATCTCAAGGAGAAACGCCCAGGTTAGAAAAACAGTTTTTTAGTTTGCCGAATATTAACGTAGTTTATTATGTTGCTAGTTATCTTTACAAGTTTAAGTTTAAATATACAAATAATATCGAAATAAATTAATGAACATACATACACAGGAAATATTAGCAACTACATAAAACCGAAAAAGTTATATAAATTGTAAAAATTCATTAAGCTCCTCTAAAACTTTTTCTTTTTCGTTACTGCTACAAGGAGATACGCTTTCTATAGATGATCTGTCTTGAAGATTGGCTGATACAGTCATGGAATATGTTTGACTATTTTCTTTTTCTTTAAGCCCTTCATTTATTTTATCCTTTGTCCTTCTATTTTGAAACCAGGTTTTCACTTGTTTTTCGGACAAATTCAAGTCTTTTGCTATGCAAGATTTTAGCATCTTTGTCAAGTAGGGGCTTTTATTATAAAATTCTTCCAATTTAATAAATTGGTTTGAACTAAATGATGTCCTGTTTCGCTTTGATTTGTAGGGTCCATTTGCAAAGGTGCTACTAGATGGTGACCGTCCTAAAATTAAAAAATATTAAAATACAAGATGCTATTATTATGATTTATATAAATAGAAGGTTAACAAAAATTGATATTAAAAATAGTTACAAAGACGTTTTTGGCTTTACTTTACAAGAGACAATCAATTTGCTAATAACTGCCTAAAATTCTCACTATTTATGGGATATGGCAGCGCCCTCGAAAAATACGTTTTATGAAATGAGTTTTTTAGTAATTTAGTACTATTTAAAGTGAAGTGATATCTTAAAACAAGGATTAAAATTAGATTGCCTGCTCTAGGTTTCAGCATCTACAGTAAAAGAGTATTTCTAGTATAATTATCTTAAAGTAAAAAAAAATGGTCATAGTCAAATTAAGACAAAGCCAAAAGAAAATACTAGAAGTTTAAGTTATCTCAGTATCACTAGTAAAAACCATTTCGGATGTTATATTGCTACCTCGTGGCGAAAGTTATGCACCGAAAATTTTCATTTATATATTAAGTATAGAAAAATATGATTTTGAAACATGTTAAAAATAAAAATAAGTTTTTTGAAAAATTACAATGAATGGTCATTTATAAAATAACTAACTGTATCCTCATTTTATAGTACTTATATTATAATATTTTATAAAGAATACCTATTTATTTTAGATATGTCGTCGCTAAAAACTCGCGTTGTCGAAAATTCCAGTTTTGGGTTATGGATTTTTTCTCTTATTATGTATATCATTATTTTCAATACTAAGCTCTACGGGGTACATACCTTGTACTAGTTGATAATGGTGTTGCTCCTGTTGAATCTGATTATTTTGTAGCAATGCAGACAGGGGCATTTGCGGAGTTTGTGGTATTTGAGATAAACGGCTTGAATTCATCTGTTTCTCTGGTTGTTTATACTGGGGTATATTATAATTACCTAATTGTTGAGAGATTTGATGATTCTGATAGGAATTATTGAAATTTGATTCTATTTGAATAGGAGTTTGTAGTTGTAAATTAAAGTTTGTTGGTTGCTTTTGATAAAAAGGGCTTTCTTGGGATTGTACTGGTCTTTGTGCAAACAAATTGCTTTCTTGTGGCATTTGTGAAGGACATTGATCAATTGTTGGAACATTGTGAACAACGTGTGATGGCAACTGACCTCTTATGGGCAGTTGCTGAGCCACCGTTGGCAGAATTTGTGAATTCTGTTCAACATAGTTAGAAAATTGTGTGCCATATGACAAATTTGGAAATTGCAGCTGAGTTGGTTGTTGTAATTGATACTGTTGTTCATTACTCTGGAATGAGCCTGGCACTTGTAAACCGTACGGTAATGTCTGCATTTGACCTTGAATATTAGATGTGACGTATGCAGATTTATTAACATTTTCTTTATCATGTACTTGTTCCTGAATATAATCTTCAATATCTGTCAACAATTCCAAGTGGTCCGCGCTAAATTCAAATTCTCTCTGACATGGTTGTTGAGAATTATCATGACTAACAACGCTCGTTTGGAAGCCATCGTAGAAATTACCTTCAAACTGAAAAATTAATATAAAATTCAATTAGTAATTTATTTTTTACAATAATATTTCATTAAATTAAAATCGAATTGAATCTGAACTCTGAGTTATATAGTTATATTATTTACTCAAGAAACACAGATCTTTAAAAAATACAAAGATGCTAAAAATGGTCATATTGATAGATGTGGGTTTGATATCTGAATGTCCCCAAGATATTTTCAATTGAGTATAGATAAATTTTAGATTTCAAATCGTCGACCTCTAAAATACATTTTTGATTTTACTTCTATATAGTCAAGATTCTTATTGAAATTAGACGTAGTTATTTAGATTGCATTTGGATTTATATTGTAGATTCTTACATGTTCTAATTTATATTATAATTTAGACGTCTATTGGAACAATATTGTACGTTATTAATTTTAGGATAATTTTAATTAAATATTTTTTCGTACTTTTCGTGTCCTTAATATAAAAATCATGAATATATCTTATAATGAGTAATTTCTATTATTCGATAAATCTCATGCACTATATTCCTGGCAGAGATGTCGTGTTTGTTTGGAAGTGGGAGGAGGGCATTTTGAACATTTTATTGAACATTCTTTCTTTTGATTTTGTTTATAAGTATCTATCGTTTGTTTGCCAATAATAATGTGTAAAAGCTAAATGCTTCAAAAATAAAATCTCTGTATCTCCGAAACCGTCAATTTCCGGACCCATGTTTAAAACTTTTTGACTTATTTTGGTGCATACTATAACTTGTTCAAATATTCTTTTTTTTTTTAATATCTAGTATTTTATTATTCCAATGTATTTAGAACAAAAATTTCAAAAACAATTAAAAATAGTGAGATAATTAAAAGAAATCTAAAAATCTTACCATTTCTGATGTAAAAACATCGCAATCATCGTTTAAAACTTCTTGCACTGGACTAACACAATCATAATTCTGAAAATATTGAGCCATTTCGACGTTCACTTAAAATTTACTTGTTAACACTAAATGTTAAACTATACTGATATTTTTCTCACCTACAATCAGCTTAAATTAATTTGCGGTAATCCCGCTACCCCCAACCCTTTTAGGGAATGATCTTACCTCTCACGGTAGTTGACCAATCAAAGATTTTGTTGCTTCTTACTCTTCTCTTATTGGTCAATTACTAATGGACTGAAGTTTGTTTATCGAGTTTTTGTTTAGAGGCAAAAGTTGTTTGTTGTTTTTATTTTTTGCTTAATTTTTTATTCCTTTTAACAATTTATACACATGAAAGTTGCAACAAATTCGTTTAAAGCTTTATTTAACCAATAAGGAAAAAGCTCGGACACGTCGATTTTATTTTTTAGATGCCCATTTTTTGCTGTACCCGTATTGTCTCAGACCTCATCACTGTTCGAGTTATTGCCCAACGTAATTTTTTTTAAAGGCAATAGCGTATAATCATTATCATTGTCTTACAATTTTGTAGAATTATTCACAGATCCAATTTAAAGAAATGTTTCCAATCTTGTTAGATATTTATTTAAACTGTTTTTATAGGAGTTTAAAAAATTGAGTTTATCCTCACATTCTTGAAAGAATAAAACTTCATTTACAAAATTAACGTATGCACATAAGGATTTATCTCTTGTATTAATACATTTAAACATTTCTTTTTTTTTTCTCATAATTATGATTTTGAATAAATAATAGAATTTGATGAAAAATGCTTTATTTCTTAAAATTATGTTCAATATATTTTTAAAGTTGACAGTAAATTACACGTTTGATTAAGTAAAACAAAACTCTACTCTCCATAAACGTTTATTACTTCCACCTAATTTTACATATAAATGATACATTTTATAAAAAATGTTGATTTTCATTTTCTCATTCTTAGAGTGTATCAATACAGAAAATAAGACAATAATAATCAACAACTTGAAACCTAATTGGATTCACAAGTTCTGAAAATCATTTTGTTAAATGATAAACTTTCATTGTAACTATGTTTTCTTCACAAAATATAATATAAAATTGATACATCGCCCAAAAACAGAAATTAAAAAACTAAATAAAATAGTATAGGATACGGTAAACCTGTCGTTTTTCTATAACTCCTACTATGCAAAACTTAACTATTTATTTCAAGGATATCTGGCAATGGAGGCCAGAACTAAATATCCTAAAATTATTTTCATGTATACAGGATGGTCAAAAGTTAAATAGGAAAATTTTACACCTCTATTTTATAACCAATCAAATGCTTTTCCTTTATATGGTTTCTATGGCAACCACCAAAATTTCCGGAAATTTTTCTCTTGGTGGGTACCCTAGACGAAATTTCACTGGAAATTTTTTTGACCTATAGAAGCGCTTATATGCGCATGACATAACGACTTGACGGTGTTATTTTTTAATTCATGTCTGTCAAGTTTTGAAATTTTATGGTGTAAAATTTTCTTACCGAATACCACACGTGCCTAAATTATTATCAGGAAATTTTTTAGGCACTAGTGGTATTATAAGTGAAAATCGTTTAATTTTCTTTAATGGAATGACCCAACTTTTTTAACTTTTCAGAAACTCTATATTCACTAGAAGATACCTACAAAATATTATTTTTTAATATCGCACTCCTAGTAATACAGGGTGTTCCATTTGAAAAGTTAAGAAAACTTTCCTGGAAATTTTTGCAAAATGAAATTTGTTTTTGACCACCCTTTACAAAATGAGAAATTAAAACTTGGTCCAAAAAATCGTTGGTCTATTGGCTTTCTACATTTTTAGTTTTTTAAATAATAACGTTAAATCTGAGACAGCAACGCATTTAGGATAATTAGGAATATGATAATGTATTATTTTTGGGTAATTTTTTTTCATTCCATTAAAAAAAAAAATTAAGTGATGTGTCTATTTTACTGTTAGACCACCCTGTATACATGATTGTCATTTTAAAATAATTGGTTTTCATCTCCATTGACAGATTACCTTCAAATAATTCCTTAAGTTTAGCATAGTAGGAGTTATAGAACAGCGACAGAGTTTTGCCGGACTGTATTATTTTTGAATATTCACTGTAAAAGTTTATATAAATGTCAAAATTATTATTTATGTTTAATAAATTACTTACCGGGTGTATTTTCTTTATTCAGAAAACAGCAACTAGTTTTTATTTCTATACGTATATGCAAAATTGTACTTAGTTAAAATTAGATCATCTGCTTATCAGTTGACACAGCAACGAAAACAGTTCATTCATTAAATGTCATTGTAAAAAGCAGTTTATTAGAGAATATCAATAATATAAACTTTATTAATTTTGTCTCCAAAGAATTGCAGTATTTAGGTTTTTTTGTTTAATTTTAATTTATACAAATATAGGTAAATCCAAATGACTTATTGTCATTAAACCATCATTACGTGCAAATTTTTAATACCGTTGGCGCCGAATTGGTTGAGCCGCTTCTAATCAACCGTTTTTAAATTGATTTTCAATTACAAGGCGAGAGACAAAGATTAAAGATCGCCAATTTAAAACATACACAACCGATTTGGAAATTTTTCTGAACATAAAATTCCTATGAATTATATATTTATTTATGCGATAAAACTCAAAATATCACTAAGAATGATTTGTAAAAAATTCAAATTAAGAATCTCCATTTAAGTTTGCAGTAATAAATTCCTTTCCGAGACTCTGAACGGTTTAATTGCGATTTTCTCGAAAACGGTTAAATTATCGTGTTTCTACAAGTATAACATTTTTGCATAAAAATGGTGTTTACGTTTTTAATAAAAAATATCGACTAAAAGGTTTCATCAAAAAAATTATGATCGTCATTTTCTTATTTGATTTAAGATTGGGAATGGTTTACGAAAATGAAAGAGTTATTCAATGACTATCTAAGTTACGTAAAAAATAAAGGGTGTTCCATTTAACTAAAATGAGAAAATGTTGGTTCTGAGTTTTGATTGACTCTGTCTATAAATTGTATTTTTCTCGAGTACTTCTTAAATGGAATTCGTACCCAAACTAGTAGCAGGGAAAAATACCAAATAATATTTTCCTTTTCAGATACAGGGCATTAAATTTTCATCGATTTTGACATAAAAATAGTCAGAACTTTCAAAATATCCAGAATGAACCTAGCAAACCCTATATTGGAAGATATGAAAAAGTGGGCAACATTCATATGCAATAAAAAATAGAGTAATGTATTTGAAAAATATACCTTTAATCAGGCATGACTTTACGAAATATCATCTTGTACAATTGCAATTCATTTTAAAATAAATACCTTAAGGATGGCTACAACCTTTCAAAATGTTGTTTTGATGCCTTTAAGGATATAGAAGATAATGTACTTTATCCCACCAATAGTAATTTTATACTATATAGAGTGTATCTGTAAAATATGGATTTTTAATTTAAATCTTCTTTAATTTACATTTCATCATACAGGTTGATCCAAATTTATGTAATGTCATCAGCATTTTTTTAAATACAACACCCTGTATTGATTCCTGAATAATTTGTATTATTGCTTTGAAGTTAATTTAAAATATGAATTTAAATGTAAACTAAATTAACGTGCTTGCTCTTCTTTTCATATCTTACAGACATTTCAAAAATACGCGTTTTTTTAAATTTAGGGATTTAAATCAAAGATATGGTAGCACGATAGCTTTTTCAATTTCAATTGCTACAAGGAGTTCTACTCGTATAAGAGAATTTCGCAATTGTAGACTTCTGTCCAAAAAGTCTGTACCTTGAATGTCAGAATTGGTCAAGGATATAATTAAATCTGGATGTTCGAAATGTGACGATTAAAAGCTTCTGAGGACTGTAATATCATTTGAAAAATTTTAGTTGTTATTGCCTCCATTATTATAAATATGTTAAGTGTTAACTATCTTTTAATTTATTTCAATAATTTTTAAATAAATTTTATAAGTTGATCAGTGATGACAATTGAAATACATATAATTTTTTTTATATATATAATGACAACTTTTTTTCTACATTTTCAGCAACCCAGATACAAAGGTACTAAGAAACATTTAAACATATAACGGATGGTCTCGAAAAAATAAGAATATGTTTATTTTTTCGGCGCATGTCAACTTGAAACAATTTGTAATACATTTTTGGCATTAACTCTGATAATAAAATTCAATAACGGAAAAAAATATTAATAAAAAAACGTTAATGACATCATCTCTCGAAGATAATTCTCTCCATATTCAGATTTTATGTAAATCAAAAACCAAAATTTATCACTAATATCGCCATCTTTTATGGGTAGACTAAAGCAAAACGTCAAAGTTGGATCGGTAAATTGAAGGGCCTTTTAAATATTTCTGTAGATAGATTCAGCTGCGTTCTTTATGTTTGCTGATGCAAATACGAGTCATAGCACAACCATATTATTTATTAAAGGTTGTTATTTAGAGAGTAGTTTAAGCCATTGAAAACAATATTTTGTTGTTAATAACAGCCAATGGCTTTAACAGGTTTCTCCTTCGTAACATTTGATATATATTTGTGCTAAAGAAGTAGACTCGTATCTGTATTTATAAGGAAAGTCGCAATTACAGAAAAATGAACAAAATCGGTTTCTCTTGAAACTATAAAGGAACTACACTGTAATTAATGCTTTACTATATACTTCTAACATTTTTCCTGGAAATTCATAAGTGACTTCAAGCCTACATCGATCAACTCCAAGGGATTGTGGTAGCAAATGTGAAACTCCAAAAGAAGTTATTCCTTTTCAGATAGTTCTGATGTATATTTAAATTTGAAACAATGCTGACGTATATATGCATCTTTAATGTTGACACCCTGTTTCTTAAACCTCATGGGTCCTCTAATTCATATGTGGCAAAAATACTTAATATGAAAATTAATTTTATCTTTAAACCAAGTAAATACATTAGTTGTAACTTCAATATTGGGAATAGTATTAAAACTGCTCAAGTTCACGAACCCAATTTCTTAGTTAAAATTTTCTTCCATATTAATTAGTGGGTTAAAATCGTAACTTAACAGAGACTTTCTAATTTAGACAGAAACTGATTTTAAGTTCTACCTACCACTAACATAACTATTTAGTACTTTAGTAAGAACAAAATTGGAATATGGTTGTTACATATGGATTCCTATATACAGGGTGTCCCAATAGTGCCCAACAGTTTCTTTATTAGATTTGATCCAAAAAATTTTGCACAGCAAAATGGTCTGGGGCATTAAGCTTTAACTAAATTTATTTTCACTTATATAGAATGTTCCGTAGCTGCAGGCCAACCTAAACATACATTTTTTAGATATTGAAATTTTTTAAAATTTGAAATCTCATCTGATTTTTGATCACTATATCAAATATTTTTTAATATCAGAGCATAGAACTTCAAAAGTTAGCAGATGGACATGTAAGCCGTTTTTATTGATTTTTAACGGTTTTGCTGTGACAGACATCTGAATAAAAAAAATGTGATTTTTATATTGCTGTAGATTCTTTATTAAACAAAATAGACATCAAGTGTGATACATCGTTGAAATCAGCTCGGCAAGAGGTTTATAAAAATGTAAAACATATGGTATATTCCATTTAAAAAAACGTTACTTTGATACATATCTTTACTTTTTTGGACGACCTGTATAAGTAAAATTAATTTTAAACAATGGTTTTTTTGAATATACAAAAAGTACTCTTACAAATTTTCATAAAATGCACTGTTTTGGAGTTATGGACCGTAGCGTCTACGGTGACTCACCCTGTAAACAAATTAAAGAATATTAACAAATGAGAGTTACAGATAGGTGTAGGGAATGGTTCACAAAAATGAAAGAGCTATTTAAGGTATATCTAAAAACTATATATTCCATTTAAATAATTTGAGAAAATTTATGTTCCGAGTTTTGACTAACTCTGTGTGTAATTTAAAGGTTCTATCAAAAAATTTATGAAAGTAAATTGCATTCCTAAACTATTAACTGTACAAAAAAAGCAAAAACAATTGTTGCTATTTAGATACAAACTGGCCAATATACAACGATTTTGATATAAAAGTGAAACGTCTAGTATATATCTGACAAACCTTATATGCAGAGACTTAAAAAAGTCAGTAGAATTCCATTAAGAAATAAAAATGTATCATTATATATAAAAAAATGTATGTTTAGGTTGGCTTGCAGCTACGGAACACTGTGTATAAATGAAAATAATTTTAGGTAAAGCTTAATGTCCTCGACAATTTTGCTGAGCAAAATTTTTTGGTTGCAGTCTAATTGAGAAACTGTTCGACTTTCACACACTATTGGGACACCTTGCATATAATACAGTATTCAACGTCTGTTGAAAAAGTTCAAATGAAATTCTTAAAATTTCTTAGCTTTAAATACATTCTGTATATCCTGCAAGAGGCTGTATCTACTAAAATTTGTTGGAAATGGTCAATGTTGTTTCTTTGGAAAAACGAAGAAATCAGGCATCTGTGCTATGTTTACACAAACTGTTAAAGTGGTAAAGTTGACTGTGCAATATTGTCGTCACAAATACATTTTTGGTTTTTAGATTGAATTCTAGCTACAGTTTACATTGCTAGAAGTTTCTGTCTTGAGAATGGTATTGTCAGATACCGGAACCTAGGTATATTTAAATACACTAAAATGCTTTGGAAGACTTTGGAAATTCAAGATATATATTATTTATCTTTCTATATTTATTTCAAATTTAGTTTGGTCTAAGTATCATCTAATATATTAACTTATGTAGTGCTGACATATTAAATTTTTAGAGAACTTTTAGATCATGTTTTTATAAACTAACATAATCTATCCTTAGCATAATTAGATAATATTCTTAAAATCCAACATTCTCTGTCTTAAAAATATCTAACTGATGACATCTGCTATCTTACAGTAAATTGTAAAAATTTACTATATTTTAAAATATAGTCTAATATACATCTATTACATTAACATATTTTATACGTCATGTTATGTGAAATAGATTGTTTTTACATCTTTTAGGCGTGAGATAGATGAACCACATCTATACTGAGCCTGGGTCTCCTATCTTCCATATCTGGTTTACTGATATAGAAGAAGGGGCACCCATTCCACCACCCCATGACTCCAGACAGGTCCTCTCGCATTCAATCTCTCATAAATTCGTCCCACAAGATATCATATTTGTGTTTGTTCTTGTAACTTCTCTAAATCATTTAATGCTAATCTATTTCACCTGTTTCGCATGTGTTATTTGTGATTTTTAGCCAAATATTTTGGTATAAGATTTATACTAGCTCATTCGACTGTTTTATAACATCGGGAAGTTCTTTATATTATTTTTCTACTAAACAAAGGAATTCTTAAAAAATTAGGTACTAAAACTAAACGCTATAACTAAAAATAACTCCTATTAACTACAAAAAATAAAAAAATAAAATCATTCTAAACATAAAAATGAAACCTACATATTCTACACTAAAACAACCCTTACATATAAATGATATATACAAATTATTTACATCTAAAGAAAATAAAATATACAGGGTGTGCCATTTAAAAAAAATTCAATGACATCGGTACTCACAAATGGTTTACCCTGTATATATGTCATTGTTACGTAAAAATACATTAAATTAAAATCAAAAACAGATTTGTCTCAGGATTTTTCCTCAAAATTATTTGTTTAACTTAAAATGAATGTATTCCATATTTCCTCGAATTTATAATTACAATCCTACCGAAATTAAAACAGAAAAAAGTATTTATTCATTTAAAAAGAAACTAAAAAAATGGATTTTATCTCAATCCAGATCAAATATTGAAAAAATAAGAAATCAAAAATAAATGTAAATATGATATAAATATATATTATAAAATATATATATATATATATATACATAGAACTAAATTAACTAAATATATGTGCAGAATTTTCTATCTGTTAAGACTGATTTACCTGATTTTACTTGTATAATAAAGACATATCGGTATATCAATTTAGACATAATAGATACCGATTTAGACATAATGGATACCGATTTAGACATAATAGATACCGATTTAGACATAATAGATACCGATTTAGACATTAATACCGATTTAGACATATACAGTGTGTCTACTTAAGTTGGAACCATATGGAACACTTTTTTATTATTAATTTTAGGAAAAAAAGTTATTCTTTATAAAAAGTTCTGCATGGTCTAAAACCTGAAATACAACCATCGGATTTAAAATTTGTTGAGCCGTTTACAAGGTTTGTCGAAAAATATAAATTTTGCTCAAGAGTAAAGGACCTTTAAATTTGACAATATCGAAAAATGTTACTAAAAAAAGTTGATCAGAATTAGAAATTACGTTTAAATATGCAAGTACATCCATTTACTTTTATTTAAGAGAAATAACAAAAAATAATAAAACCTGTTCAGATGCTGGATTGAAATATCACCACTCACTGTGCGTAGAACAACTAGTAAATCCATGTTTATGTTCTGTTATTTACATCTGTCTCATATACAATTTACAACTATACAATACATACAACTTTTTACTGTTTGAACAAATAATATTAATTTTTGGTATTGTAATTATTTTATGCTTGAAATCAGAATAGTGATCCTTCTGAACCAGAATCAACAAATAAATACTGATACTAAATTGATTTTCGTGTATAAAATTGTCACCTAATATAATAATTTTATCTTTTTGTAGTTTCTTTTTAATTTTAAAATGTTCCTCTTCCGCGATATTCATATCCTCCTGTACTATTTCTTCATTACGTTTTTCTGATATTTTACATTTTTGCTATTCCTTACCACATTTTTTCTATTCTTTTTATTTATTTTTCTATCTGTTGTGACTTATGATACCAATTTCTGTTTTACAATTATTAGTCTATTATCAATTTATATAAAATATGAAAATTTTCGGTGCTACAAACATTTTTTAAGAGGTAGTTATGGGATTTTTTCAGTATTACCATTACATTATAAGTTTTAACATTTATTATAACGTTAAAAATAATCTTAATATATTTTTTTTGTTCGAAAACTATTTGTTTTATGGAAAAAAGCAAGAGATAATGTTAAGAATGAAACCATAATTTCAGAATAATAAGAAGAAAAAAGTACATAATAAAAATAGACTTTTCTCTAAAATACCTGGTTTTTTTAATGTTAATTACGTTGATTAAAATTGGGTTTTATTTATATAAAGTATCTTTGTTTGAATAGTGCTACTGATAAAGTTGTCGCCGTTTACTTAGATGTACTAGACAAGCGAGACAGCAATATCTATTATTTCACGTAAGACAGCAGTTGGTTAAGTGCGCTCGAACGAACATCCAATCACAAGAAGTACTCAGTAGCGGGCTAGGTTTAGTCTTTTGATAATAAATAAATGTACGATAAGTACCGACGCCACTGCCAATGGAACCTTATTTGTTTGACCAATGGTTGTCGCTCGGGCGGAGTTAAAATAACACTAGATTCGATTTGGTACATCTAAGTAAACGGCGAGAACTATACTAAACATCCGTACAAATAGTTCTCTTGCCAATTAAAAATATTTAATTGATTTTGGTATTAAAACTCAAAATTTACTAATAATATTCTTTTAAATTTTTAAAATGTCGTTCTTAAGTCAATTAATATCCACTGTTCTATAAATATTAAATGGTCGTTTATAATATTCAGTGATTATAAATCAAATGAAATTAATTTTTATTTAACTTAATTTAATTAATTTCAAGGTACCTTCTTTAGAAAAAAAATGCTCTTGCGGACGATTTCAGTTCAAAAATATTCTTAGTAAAAAATATAAATGAACATGATTTGTAATGACAATGATTAATTGTGGGTTTCAATGAACTTTTCTTCTATTTCTGCTTACTATGAGCAATAAAATATTTCAATTTCTCACAAAATAATATTGATTATAATAACAATAGTAATAATAATAACAATAGTAATAATAATAATAATAATAACAATAAATTATCCTTTTATTTTCAGTCTATCGCCATCGATATACAGGGTGATATCAATTTAACTCGGAATTTTTATTTGTCTAAAATTTAATAGAACAAATAAATAAATAATAAAAGTTCTATTTACTAGTCAAAAGTTTGGTTATCCCAAGCAATTTAAATTATATTTTATGTAAAATAGTTAATTAAATAACAGTTCTGTCTAAAAATAATATTAAACTAGCATGGATTAAAGGACATCGTGGCATCCAGCAAAATGAAAAAGTAGATCAAGCGGGAAAACAAGGAACATTACAAACAGTGAAGGTTTTCATTAATTACTAGTCTAATCAAGGAAAAATAGAAGATCGAGTTTGGGTCATTTGAGAAAGGACAGTTTTATAAATCCATACAAGAGGACTTACCAAGCAAACCTTCGTATTCCAATGTCACAGGAAGTTTTATTTCAACTATTTGTAGAATTAGAACTAATAAAGCGATGACTTCATCATACGTTAACAAAAGGAGAATGTCTGATTCTTAATATTGTGAATCCGGAGAAGAGAATACTCTTGAACATTCAATTAAATATTGGACAAGGTCCAATCTTTTATTGAAGGGTAGGATAAAATAAAAAAATTACAAAAACCATTGAATTTTTCAACTAATTTATTTGTACAATAAATTATTTATCACCTGGTGTTCACCCATAGGGCGCATAATTATTAAGGATGTAGGTATTAAGAGTTAAAGATACCGCATGAAATAATAAATTCCAAATATTTCGAAAACGGATTGAGATAATGAGAGGATTCAAAAACTAAGAGCTGCAGATTTTTACACCAAAGGGGGGGACGTATTCCTTTTTTTTAAATATTTTTAAGTACCGGAGAAAATGGCAAAAAACTATCAAAACGAAAAAAGGAATACATCCCCCCTTCATGGACATTTTTTAAATTTAATTTTTTTTTTTTATTTAACCGCTTAACAGTAAAACTACATTTCAAATACTGGTCTAGAACAGGGTATGGATTATGAACCTACACTTCACATCGTATTCGCTATATTATTTCGACAGCTGTGAATATGAATATTTTTCTAGGTTGGAGTATCATTCGAATTTAGAAGTCAAATACTCGATAGGTGGAGAACTATCGTTAATGAGGCGCAGTGGGAACAATTATTAGTGTACATGGCAACACGAATGAGTTCTCGGAAAATTATTTTACTCTATACTCAATTATTCAAAATGTGTGTAAAAAATAACAATATATTAACAAATTTAAAAATTTACTATGACCGAATCTCAAATATTTATTGTATCTTTTAAATGTTTATTGCCATTATTACGTTGTTATTATTGATCCATTTTTGGAAACTTTTTGGAATCTTGTAGTCAAATTAGGAAATCAATTTCTGATTTGTAATCAAATCAGCAAAATTTTGCCCCTGCTGGGATCCGAACCGGGGACTATTCGATCACCAATTCGAAGCTCTACCACTGAGCCACCTTGTAGTATTTTATGCGTAGCATATTTGCTCTTACACAAAAATTTTACTTTTAAGTGGATGATGCATTATCTGTACATTAATTCTATGTGCTTATCTTCTGAAACAAACCACTTTCGTCGAATAAAATAACCGATAAATGGAGTTCTGTGAGCGATTTCATAATAGTTGGTACACATTCCTTTAATCACAACTTTAAACTAATTTAATTTTACAGAGATTTTACCTGAAAAGTCATTAAATATGTATACTCGAAAGTTAGTAAAGGCTATCAAGCAAGATGAAGAAGTACAAGCAGAACTCAAAAAAGAGAAGAAGACGAAAATCGAAGAACCTCAATTTCAACCTCTTGTCGATGTGTTAGGATCCAAAGACAATGAGGTATATTCAGACGCAAATGTTTCACGTAATATTTTAAATGAGTATCTCATACAAAGTCCGCCCAAGGCTTATAAATACATTAAAAAAAAGTTTATGGGCATGTATACAATCCTCCTGATTTGAGATTGTAGCTAAGAATTCATTAAATTGAACTCGATAAAGGTAATGGAGCATTTGTAACACCTAAAGGTTGGGTTTCCAGAACACCTGTCCTATATCAAATGATATTTTATGACACTCCTGAAAATTTCAACAACAAAGGCTTAAAGAATTATAAAAATATTTTATAAGCAACAAATCCTCATTAGTTCGAATAAAAGGTAGCACAAGATATAAGTAAACGTATATTATAAAACCGATGCTTCAACAACGATGTAATACCACCGGTAGCGAACTACCATCAACCTTTTTTACTTACAATGAATCACCTCTTGAGTATATTTATTGGAACAATGTGAACGAATTGGTCGAACGTTTAAAGTTGCTAATAGCTTCACAATCATCTGGAAATAATTCCCACGATAAAGAAGTCATTGCCATTATCAATAAACTTCGTGAAGCTAACATTGTATATTAATGTTTGTAATAAAAAATTAAACCATTTTAATCATGAGTATAGACAAATTTGGTCGTCGTTCAGCAGTTCGAAGAAAGACAAGTTTATATTTTCGTTTATGGTTCATTTCAAGATATTTTGTTGATTTACTTGAATGTCTGCCAGGAATTTAGTGACTAGTGATGCTCAAGCGCTTCGAGCAATACAATTATTAGGGATTTAAATCCTGTACTAATTTTCTTGGATTAACGACCACCTACCGAGAGATTTACTAATAATTCTCTGAATGCAAGTGGCAGGTCAACGAAATATCTTGAAATGAACTTTACCTAAATTCCCAACATTTCATACACCACATAAAGATGTAGATGTTGAAAATGTAAAAATAGACAATTTGAAAGATCTATAGATGACACTGATGCCGTAAACAAAAAATATTATGGACACCATAAATGGTATGAAAGATGCCATAAATGATAAATTTAAAATATACCATGAACAAATATTCAATGGAATGCATGGTGATGTTGAGAAAAGAATAAATAAAATAGAACAAATATCACAGCTAATTTATAAAGATCTCCTACATTATCAAAGGATATTTCAACAAAGAAATGTGTAGACGATTGTATTGTACGTACCAAAGAATATTTACGAAAAGACATTGAAAATGCAACCTACTGAATGATCTGCAAAACTTAGATTATATTTTAGGAATGATCTTTTTGACAGTGGTTCAGAGTTAATAATGAAAATAAAGAGTCTTCAATCAAATATAAAGAAGAATCAAGAGAAACTTATCAATATTAGTGAACTTATATATATTTAAACTTTAATTGCGACATTATAATTTCGACAGAAAAACGTCATAGCCTATTTCATGATCCCATACCATTAAGAGATTATAGCCAACTTCGGAACAGCCATTAACCATTTTTCTTCAGTATCTAAATGTACTCCAAACATTTTTGAGGATTATTGGGAAAATAACTATGTCCTAAATTGTTCACCTGGGCCATCAAAATAAAATACACAGTTTTTGTTACCCCTACAACCTTTACGGTAGGTATGGCCTCGTTTAAAAAACTAATTGTAATGTCAGATATTGGATGAATTTGATTTATTATTTGGAATATTAATGTAGAAATGTTTTGCCACATCAAATGCTTGTCTTAAAACATTTAGATATAACTTATAATTACTTGAAACGGTATTCGGAAATTACCATTACCATCTAGGCCTTTCAAGTAACTTGAGATTATTTTTATTTAATGTTCTATCAACTATCAAATTGTAAATTACCTAAAATGATACCAACTCACCAGCAAAATCCACTTTTTCAATAAAAAACGATCTACAAAGAGCCTGTGAGGTTTACATAAAACTTTCTTGAAAATTATATAGAGATCATAAATTTACTTTGTATATTAATTTTTATATTTCGTAATTAAAGCGATAAGGGAATTGCTATCATAAAATATATCCTGTTCGCTATGTGATAATTCTCAAGTTCATTTTGAATTAAATGCTTTATTAACAAAAAAAACTATTTTAAAGTGAAAAAAGTGTTTAATAGTGACCCAAGTGATGTTCGTATAAACTGAAAAAAAGCTAAATATGACAGATAATAGCTGCTCGTATGATCCAAATGAAAGGAATAACCTAAAAATCCTGAAACCAGTCGATTTTTAAGTGGGCGCTTTGTCTTTTGCCTTTTTATTTTTGAATTCATCTCCGAGACCGTGATGATGTCATCAATAAATTTTTTTAATAGAAGTGTACGTTGCAATACATCAATTGAAACGTCTTTTAAATATGTATTCACCCATATCAATATTTCTAAGTAATTAATTTTTGTATGTATTTATTAAATTTTTAATGTTACAATAAATATTATACTTAAGTATAACCAAAATTAAAGCAAGTGCTCAAATTGTTTACCGTCAGCTAAAATACAATGCTCGAACTTTCGTTATAATTTCCAGAGATATTTTGTCAATCTCAATGCGTATCCGTTCTTTGAGTTCATTAATAGGTGTATTTATGGACACTTTACTTTTCAAGTATCCCCATAAAAATAAATCGAGATGAGTTAAATCAGGTGACTTCGGTGGCCACTCAATTGCTCCTCTTCGATTTATCCACCGATTTTGGAACACGCTGTTCAACTAGTTTCTCATCAAGTCAGCACAGTGCGATGACGCACCATCTTACTGTAGACACAAATCATTTCTGTTTGAGAACAACCGGTTTAATTCTGGGAGCAATAAGTTCTGCAGAAATTGTAAATATCGAGGACCTCTGAAGGTTTCTTCGAAAAAGTATGGTCCTATAATCCTATTATCTATTGTTCCCGCCCAAACATTCACTTTCTCTGGATATTGAGTACGGCACTCCTGCATTTTCTATAAACCAATACCCGAAAGTTTGATGATTCACATGACCGTTTAGGAGAAATGTAACTTCATCAGAAAAAAGAACTCTGGTCTCTGTTATTTTTTTCCATTAGAATTGCACAAAATTCAACTCGCGTATAAAAATCGTCTTCCATAAGTTTATGCACTAAATTTACTTTATAGGGATGCCACTTCTCTTTACTTAGTGTTTTAAGAACTGTTTGATGGCCAACCTCATAGTCTAATGTTACTTACCGAAAACTGGTTTAGGGGTTATCTTCAAAGACTAGCAGAACATCTAGTTTCTTGTTTTCAGATATTTGTTTTCTACTACATTTAGGGAGGTCTCTTTCATGACCCGTTTCTCTATTTTTTTCTAAATTTTGCTTACTGTAGACTGTGTAATTCTTTCTCGGTTGGGATATTTATTATTGAATAACGTACTTCTATCTGCATACATGTTTTATCTCCGCAACCAATTAATATTAGAATTTCAATTCTGTCCGTTTCAGTCAGCTTCATGTTGATAAAAGAGTCAAAAAGTTTTTGATTTCGTTTACTACAATACCATCATTAACCACTTGAATGTCAATAAAGGAATTTTGATAATGTAATTACTTTTTTTTTAAAAAAAGCTAAAAAGTAGTTTAGACATATTTTCATTGTCAGTGACGGCATTTACCAAATTTATTTAATAATACTTAATAAATTAAGAAATCTGTTCGACTGTCATTAATACCGCTTTTGACAGTAATACTTATTATTAATATGGGTGAATAGATATTTCAAAGCCCTTTCAACTGATGTATTGCAAGACCAAGTTTTCTATTGAAAATGTTCATTGATGACGTCATCACGCTCACAGAGATGATCGTATGAGGAATAGCCACATTTGTCGTTTTTTTGTAATGTGTTGCATAATCACTTTTTGGATAAAAATTAAAAAAAATAAAAATATTTGACAGTTCAAATTTTTACAAACGACTTACCTATACTAAACTGTCAAAAATGAGATTGTGATTATCTTTCTTATTAGACTTTAATTCTACACCAAAAGGGTTTATGTGCTAACTAAATTTTTAAATAATCAAAAGTGATGAATAATATAACAAATCTATTATAATATCGAGTTTTTTATCCACAAAATATCGTATAATTGTTGATGGTTTAGGAATATAGTTCTCACTTGTGAGACGAATGACCGGGATTCAATAAGATGAATTTTTTTTTTTTACATTTTATTTCTAAAACCGGATTCTAGATGGTGATAAAAACACTGGCTTGATATTCAACATGGAAGTCCACAATCTGTCTTTATATCTATATATGTTAATTTTTTTATTAATTTTTAAAGACAGATTTAGTACATTTTTCGATGATTTTCAATCAGCTTTCTACATTTTTAAAAAAATTTAATATTGATTTTAGATTTTTAAATTTTATTCGTTGTTGTCTTGCTTCAAATTATAATGTGTTGACAATTTTGTTCATAGTTTGTATTCCTTGTAGAAGCCCTGATGATGGACGATAAAGGTGCCGAAATATTGACAGATGAAATAGTATTGGTTTTCTTAACTGAACATAAACCCAACAATAAAGTTATTGATTTGGTATTAAAAAAGTATTCCCATCATCAATTTCTTCTTGTAATTGAATAAATAAATACTAAATAAATAAAATACTATTTCCAATTTCATCAAATTTTGTTTGAATTTCTTAGTATGGGTCTTAAAATAAGTGGTATTTTTTAAGAAAAAGTTTATTTTTAATGACAAAAAGAACGTTTTTTTTTGTTAAAATGTCTATTAATTATTTAGAGAAGAACATAAATGTTATTAAATAATGGTTACAAAGAATAAGAATGTTTTGTGATATTCGGCAGTAATCAGAGCAGTGTAATAAACCTCAACTAAATTATAATAAAACATTAATTGGTAAATTTCCACACCACCACTGAGGTATTACCACGGCGCGTTACCATTTTTTTAAGGGGATGGTTCGCCTGTAGCCATATAACCCCATAAAACCCCAAATAAATAAAATTCTTAATAATGAAATCTATCAAAAACGAATTGTTTACAATACGAAGAAAAAAACGTGATTCCAGGAACTAAGAAAATAACTTTAATCGAAAACGGAAGTAGAAGAACAGAGAAAATAACTCCAACCAAAAACAGGGAAATAGAAGAAAAGTCCCTTCAGAAAAAGGGAAAAAAGCTCTAAATAAAAACGAGGAAATTTATAAAAATAGAGGAGCACTAGTGTTCAACGGAAATCGGGGAAAAGGAAGGAGCCAAAAAACATAGAAGAATAGCCCCACCAAGAATATAAAACGTACCTTCAAGAAAAAAGAGGTAAATAGAAGAACAGGACTAGAGAAAATAAATTCAACGAAACACAGGGAAATGGAAAAGTTTCTCTATAGACAGAGAAAATACCTTCAATCAAAAACAAGGAAAGGAAATGGAAATGTTCCTCCATAAACAAAGAAAATCTCTTCAACCAAAAACAAAGAAATGAAAAAGTCCCTCCATAAACAAAGAAAATCCCTTCAACCAAAAACAAAGAAATGGAAAATTCCCTCAAGAACCATTCCAAAGAAACAAAAACCAAATAAACCACGTAATTCAGAGAGAAACAGAGAAATTGTCATGAACTTAGATACAGAAACTACCGACCAAAAAAGAAAATTCACTGAAAACTGCCCAAAATCCGAAAATATAGTATCAGCTACAAATAATAAACAAACCCCCGGATAATAATACTGACGATCACGAACCTAACAACTTCAGTTTCCGAGTTTTCGGAACAAATTCGACTACCTCCCCCTTTAGCGCATTTACTTGCTTTGGACACAAGTCTGATCAATGCAGGTTCGGCAGAGACCCCAGCTAGAGGTGCACCACTGTTCAACGAAAATCAAGGAAAAAGAAGGAGCGCCCCTCAATGAACAACGAAAATAGAAGAATAACCTCACCGGGAAAATAGAACGCAAAAACAAAGAAATGGAAAATTCCCTTCATTAACAAAGAAAATCCCTTCAACCAAAAACAAAGAAATGGAAAATTCCCTTCATAAACAAACAAAATCCCTTCAACCAAAACAAGGAAATGGAAATGTCCCTCCATAAACAAAGAAAATCCCTTCAAGCAAAAACAAAGAAATGGAAAAGTCCCTCAATAAACAAAGAAAATCCCTTCAACCAAAAACAAAGAAATGAAAAAGTCCCTCCATAAACAAAGAAAATCCCTTCACCTAAAAACAAAGAAATGGAAAATTCCCTTCATAAACAAAGAAAATCCCTTCAACCAAAAACAGGGAAATGGAAATGTCCCTCCATAAACAAAGAAAATAAATTCAACCAAAAACAGAGAAATGAAAAATTCCCTTCATAAACAAAGAAAATCCCTTCAACCAAAAACAGGGAAATGGAATTGTCCCTCCATAAACAAAGAAAATAAATTCAACGAAAAACAGAGAAATGGAAAATTCCCTTCATAAAAAAAGAAAATCCTTTCAACCAAAAACAGAGAAATGAAAAAGTCCCTCAATAAACAAAGAAAATCCCTTCAAGCAAAAACAAAGAAATGGAAAATTCCATTCATAAACAAAGAAAATCCCTTCAACCAAAAACAGGGAAATGGAAATGTCCCTCCATAAACAAAGAAAATAAATTCAACCAAAAACAGAGAAATGAAAAATTCCCTTCATAAACAAAGAAAATCCCTTCAACCAAAAACAGGGAAATGGAATTGTCCCTCCATAAACAAAGAAAATAAATTCAACGAAAAACAGAGAAATGGAAAATTCCCTTCATAAAAAAAGAAAATCCTTTCAACCAAAAACAGAGAAATGGAAAATTCCCTTCATAAACAAAGAAAATCCCTTCAACCAAAAACAAAGAAATGGAAAAGTCCCTCAATAAACAAAGAAAATCCATTCAACCAAAAACAAAGAAACTAAAAAGTCCCTCCATAAACAAAGAAAATCCCTTCACCTAAAAACAAAGAAATGGAAAATTCCCTTCATAAACAAAGAAAATCAACGAAAAACAAGGAAATGGAAATGTCCCTCCATAAACAAAGAAAATAAATTCAACCACAAACAGAGAAATGGAAAATTTCCTTCATAAACAAAGAAAATCCCTTCAACCAAAAACATAGAAATGGAAATTTCCCTTCATAAATAAAGAAAATCCCTTCAACCAAAAACAAAGAAACGGAAAATCCCTTCATAAACAAAGAAAATCCCTTGAATCAAAAACAAAGAAATGTAAAATTCCCTTCATAAACAAAGAAACTCCCTTCAACCAAAAACAGTGAAATGGAAATGACCCTCCACAAACAAAGAAAATCCCTTCAAACAAAAACAAAGAAAAGGAAAATTCCCTCCAGAACCATTCCAAAGAAACAAAAACCAAATATACCACGTAATTCAGAGAGAAACAGAGAATTTGTCATGAAATTAGATACAGAAACTACCGACCAAAAATAGAAAATTCACTGAAAACTGCCCAAAATCCGAAATTATAGTACCAGCTACAAATAATAAACAAACCCCCGGATAATAATACTGATGATTACGAACCTAACAAACTTCAGTTTCCGAGTTTTCGGAACAAATTCGACTACCTCCCCCTTTAGCGCATTTGCTTGCTTTGGACACAAGTCTGATCAATGCAGGTTCGGCAGAGACCCCAGCTAGAGGTGCACCACTGTTCAACGAAAATCAAGGAAAAAGAAGGAGCGCCCCTCAATGAACAACGAAAATAGAAGAATAACCTCACCGGGAAAATAGAACGCAAAAACAAAGAAATGGAAAATTCCCTTCATTAACTAAGAAAATCCCTTCAACCAAAAACAAAGAAATGGAAAATTCCCTTCATAAACAAAGAAAATCCCTTCAACCAAAAACAAGGAAATGGAAATGTCCCTCCATAAACAAAAAAAATCCCTTCAAGCAAAAACAAAGAAATGGAAAAGTCCCTCAATAAACAACGAAAATCCCTTCAACCAAAAACAAAGAAAATCCCTTCACATAAAAAAAAGAAATGGAAAATTCCCTTCATAAACAAAGAAAATCCCTTCAACCAAAAACAGGGAAATGGAAATGTCCCTCCACAAACAAAGAAAATAAATTCAACCAAAAACAGAGAAATGAAAAAGTCCCTCAATAAACAAAGAAAATCCCTTCAAGCAAAAACAGAGAAATGGAAAATTCCATTCATAAACAAAGAAAATCCCTTCAACCAAAAACATGGAAATGGAAATGTCCCTTCATAAACAAAGAAAATAAATTCAACCAAAAACAGAGAAATGGAAAATTCCCTTCATAAACAAAGAAAATCCCTTCAACCAAAAACAAAGAAATGGAAAATTCCCTTCATAAACAAAGAAAATAAATTCAACCAAAAACAGAGAAATGGAAAATTCCCTTCATAAACAAAGAAAATCCCTTCAACCAAAAACAAAGAAATGGAAAATTCCCTTCATAAACAAAGAAAATCCCTTCAACTAAAAACAAAGAAATGGAAAATTCCCTTCATATACAAAGAAAATCCCTTCAACCAAAAACAAGGAAATGGAAATGTCCCTCCATAAACAAAGAAAATCCCTTCAAGCAAAAACGAAGAAATGGAAAAGTCCCTCAATAAACAAAGAAAATCCCTTCAACCAAAAACAAAGAAATGAAAAAGTCCCTCCATAAACAAAGAAAATCCCTTCACCTAAAAACAAAGAAATGGAAAATTCCCTTCATAAACAAAGAAAATCCCTTCAACCAAAAACAGGGAAATGGAAATGTCCCTCCATAAACAAAGAAAATAAATTCAACCAAAAACAGAGAAATGAAAAATTCCCTTCATAAACAAAGAAAATCCCTTCAACCAAAAACAGGGAAATGGAATTGTCCCTCCATAAACAAAGAAAATAAATTCAACGAAAAACAGAGAAATGGAAAATTCCCTTCATAAAAAAAGAAAATCCTTTCAACCAAAAACAAAGCAACCAAAAACAAAGAAATGGAAAATTCCCTCCATAAACAAAGAAAATAAATTCAACCAAAAACAGAGAAATGGAAAATTCCCTTCATAAACAAAGAAAATCCCTTCAACCAAAAACAAAGAAATGGAAAATTCCCTTCATAAACAAAGAAAATCCCTTCAACCAAAAACATAGAAACGGAAAATTCCCTCCAGAACCATTCCAAAGAAACAAAAACCAAATATACCACGTAATTCAGAGTGAAACAGAGAAATTGTCATGAACTTAGATACAGAAACTACCGACCAAAAAAAGAAAATTCACTGAAAACTGCCAAAATCCGAAAATATAGTACCAGCTACAAATAATAAACAAACCCCCGGATAATAATACTGATGATTACGAACCTAACAAACTTCAGTTTCCGAGTTTTCGGAACAAATTCGACTACCTCCCCCTTTAGCGCATTTGCTTGCTTTGGACACAAGTCTGATCAATGCAGGTTCGGCAGAGACCCCAGCTAGAGGTGCACCACTGTTCAACGAAAATCAAGGAAAAAGAAGGAGCGCCCCTCAATGAACAACGAAAATAGAAGAATAACCTCACCGAGAAAATAGAACGCAAAAACAAAGAAATGGAAAATTCCCTTCATTAACTAAGAAAATCCCTTCAACCAAAAACAAAGAAATGGAAAATTCCCTTCATAAACAAAGAAAATCCCTTCAACCAAAAACAAAGAAATGGAAAATTCCCTTCATAAACAAAGAAAATATCTTCAACCAAAAACAAAGAAACGAAAAAGTCCCTCCATAAACAAAGAAAATCCCTTCACCTAAAAACAAAGAAATGGAAAATTCCCTTCATAAACAAAGAAAATCAACGAAAAACAAGGAAATGGAAATGTCCCTCCATAAACAAAGAAAATAAATTCAACCACAAACAGAGAAATGGAAAATTCCCTTCATAAACAAAGAAAATCCCTTCAACCAAAAACATGGAAATGGAAATTTCCCTTCATAAACAAAGAAAATCCCTTCAACCAAAAACAAAGAAACGGAAAATCCCTTCATAAACAAAGAAAATCCCTTGAATCAAAAACAAAGAAATGGAAAATTCCCTTCATAAACAAAGAAAATCCCTTCAACCAAAAACAGGGAAATGGAAATGACCCTCCACAAACAAAGAAAATCCCTTCAAACAAAAACAAAGAAATGGAAAATTCCCTCCAGAACCATTCCAAAGAAACAAAAACCAAATATACCACGTAATTCAGAGAGAAACAGAGAATTTGTCATGAAATTAGATACAGAAGCTACCGACCAAAAATAGAAAATTCACTGAAAACTGCCCAAAATCCGAAAATATAGTACCAGCTACAAATAATAAACAAACCCCCGGATAATAATACTGATGATTACGAACCTAACAAACTTCAGTTTCCGAGTTTTCGGAACAAATTCGACTACCTCCCCCTTTAGCGCATTTGCTTGCTTTGGACACAAGTCTGATCAATGCAGGTTCGGCAGAGACCCCAGCTAGAGGTGCACCACTGTTCAACGAAAATCAAGGAAAAAGAAGGAGCGCCCCTCAATGAACAACGAAAATAGAAGAATAACCTCACCGGGAAAATAGAACGCAAAAACAAAGAAATGGAAAATTCCCTTCATTAACAAAGAAAATCCCTTCAACCAAAAACAAAGAAATGGAAAATTCCCTTCATAAACAAAGAAAATCCCTTCAACCCAAAAAAAAAGAAAAGGAAAATTCCCTTCATAAACAAAGAAAATCCCTGCAACCAAAAACAGGGAAAAGGAAAAGTCCCTCAATAAACAAAGAAAATCCCTTCAAGCAAAAACAAAGAAATGGAAAAGTCCCTCAATAAACAAAGAAAATCCCTTCAACCAAAAACAAAGTAATGGAAAAGTTCCTCCATAAACAAAGAAAATCCCTTCACACAAAAAAAAGAAATGGAAAATTCCCTTCATAAACAAAGAAAATCCCTTCAACCAAAAACAGGGAAATGGAAATGTCCCTCCACAAACAAAGAAAATAAATTCAACCAAAAACAGAGAAATGAAAAAGTCCCTCAATAAACAAAGAAAATCCCTTCAAGCGAAAACAAAGAAATGGAAAATTCCATTCATAAACAAAGAAAATCCCTTCAACCAAAAACATGGAAATGGAAATTTCCCTTCATAAACAAAGAAAATCCCTTCAACCAAAAACAAAGAAACGGAAAATCCCTTCATAAACAAAGAAAATCCCTTGAATCAAAAACAAAGAAATGGAAAATTCCCTTCATAAACAAAGAAAATCAACGAAAAACAAGGAAATGGAAATGTCCCTCCATAAACAAAGAAAATAAATTCAACCACAAACAGAGAAATGGAAAATTCCCTTCATAAACAAAGAAAATCCCTTCAACCAAAAACATGGAAATGGAAATTTCCCTTCATAAACAAAGAAAATCCCTTCAACCAAAAACAAAGAAACGGAAAATCCCTTCATAAACAAAGAAAATCCCTTGAATCAAAAACAAAGAAATGGAAAATTCCCTTCATAAACAAAGAAAATCCCTTCAACCAAAAACAGGGAAATGGAAATGACCCTCCACAAACAAAGAAAATCCCTTCAAACAAAAACAAAGAAATGGAAAATTCCCTCCAGAACCATTCCAAAGAAACAAAAACCAAATATACCACGTAATTCAGAGAGAAACAGAGAATTTGTCATGAAATTAGATACAGAAGCTACCGACCAAAAATAGAAAATTCACTGAAAACTGCCCAAAATCCGCAAAAACAAAGAAATGGAAAATTCCCTTCATTAACTAAGAAAATCCCTTCAACCAAAAACAAAGAAATGGAAAATTCCCTTCATAAACAAAGAAAATCCCTTCAACCAAAAACAAGGAAATGGAAATGTCCCTCCATAAACAAAAAAAATCCCTTCAAGCAAAAACAAAGAAATGGAAAAGTCCCTCAATAAACAAAGAAAATCCCTTCAACCAAAAACAAAGAAATGAAAAAGTCCCTCCATAAACAAAGAAAATCCCTTCACCTAAAAACAAAGAAATGGAAAATTCCCTTCATAAACAAAGAAAATAAATTCAACCAAAAACAGAGAAATGAAAAATTCCCTTCATAAAAAAAGAAAATCCCTTCAACCAAAAACAGGGAAATGGAATTGTCCCTCCATAAACAAAGAAAATAAATTCAACCAAAAACAGAGAAATGGAAAATTCCCTTCATAAACAAAGAAAATCCCTTCAACCAAAAACAGGGAAATGGAATTGTCCCTCCATAAACAAAGAAAATAAATTCAACGAAAAACAGAGAAATGGAAAATTCCCTTCATAAAAAAAGAAAATCCTTTCAACCAAAAACAAAGAAATGGAAAATTCCCTCCATAAACAAAGAAAATAAATTCAACCAAAAACAGAGAAATGGAAAATTCCCTTCATAAACAAAGAAAATCCCTTCAACCAAAAACAAAGAAATGGAAAATTCCCTTCATAAACAAAGAAAATCCCTTCAACCAAAAACATAGAAACGGAAAATTCCCTCCAGAACCATTCCAAAGAAACAAAAACCAAATATACCACGTAATTCAGAGTGAAACAGAGAAATTGTCATGAACTTAGATACAGAAACTACCGACCAAAAAAAGAAAATTCACCGAAAACTGCCAAAATCCGAAAATATAGTACCAGCTACAAATAATAATCAAACCCCCGGATAATAATACTGATGATTACGAACCTAACAAACTTCAGTTTCCGAGTTTTCGGAACAAATTCGACTACCTCCCCCTTTAGCGCATTTGCTTGCTTTGGACACAAGTCTGATCAATGCAGCTTCGGCAGAGACCCCAGCTAGAGGTGCACCACTGTTCAACGAAAATCAAGGAAAAAGAAGGAGCGCCCCTCAATGAACAACGAAAATAGAAGAATAACCTCACCGGGAAAATAGAACGCAAAAACAAAGAAATGGAAAATTCCCTTCATTAACTAAGAAAATCCCTTCAACCAAAAACAAAGAAATGGAAAATTCCCTTCATAAACAAAGAAAATCCCTTCAACCAAAAACAAAGAAATGGAAAATTCCCTTCATAAACAAAGAAAATATCTTCAACCAAAAACAAAGAAACGAAAAAGTCCCTCCATAAACAAAGAAAATCCCTTCACCTAAAAACAAAGAAATGGAAAATTCCCTTCATAAACAAAGAAAATCAACGAAAAACAAGGAAATGGAAATGTCCCTCCATAAACAAAGAAAATAAATTCAACCACAAACAGAGAAATGGAAAATTCCCTTCATAAACAAAGAAAATCCCTTCAACCAAAAACATGGAAATGGAAATTTCCCTTCATAAACAAAGAAAATCCCTTCAACCAAAAACAAAGAAACGGAAAATCCCTTCATAAACAAAGAAAATCCCTTGAATCAAAAACAAAGAAATGGAAAATTCCCTTCATAAACAAAGAAAATCCCTTCAACCAAAAACAGGGAAATGGAAATGACCCTCCACAAACAAAGAAAATCCCTTCAAACAAAAACAAAGAAATGGAAAATTCCCTCCAGAACCATTCCAAAGAAACAAAAACCAAATATACCACGTAATTCAGAGAGAAACAGAGAATTTGTCATGAAATTAGATACAGAAGCTACCGACCAAAAATAGAAAATTCACTGAAAACTGCCCAAAATCCGAAAATATAGTACCAGCTACAAATAATAAACAAACCCCCGGATAATAATACTGATGATTACGAACCTAACAAACTTCAGTTTCCGAGTTTTCGGAACAAATTCGACTACCTCCCCCTTTAGCGCATTTGCTTGCTTTGGACACAAGTCTGATCAATGCAGGTTCGGCAGAGACCCCAGCTAGAGGTGCACCACTGTTCAACGAAAATCAAGGAAAAAGAAGGAGCGCCCCTCAATGAACAACGAAAATAGAAGAATAACCTCACCGGGAAAATAGAACGCAAAAACAAAGAAATGGAAAATTCCCTTCATTAACAAAGAAAATCCCTTCAACCAAAAACAAAGAAATGGAAAATTCCCTTCATAAACAAAGAAAATCCCTTCAACCCAAAAAAAAAGAAAAGGAAAATTCCCTTCATAAACAAAGAAAATTCCTGCAACCAAAAACAGGGAAAAGGAAAAGTCCCTCAATAAACAAAGAAAATCCCTTCAAGCAAAAACAAAGAAATGGAAAAGTCCCTCAATAAACAAAGAAAATCCCTTCAACCAAAAACAAAGTAATGGAAAAGTTCCTCCATAAACAAAGAAAATCCCTTCACACAAAAAAAAGAAATGGAAAATTCCCTTCATAAACAAAGAAAATCCCTTCAACCAAAAACAGGGAAATGGAAATGTCCCTCCACAAACAAAGAAAATAAATTCAACCAAAAACAGAGAAATGAAAAAGTCCCTCAATAAACAAAGAAAATCCCTTCAAGCGAAAACAAAGAAATGGAAAATTCCATTCATAAACAAAGAAAATCCCTTCAACCAAAAACAGGGAAATGGAAATGTCCCTTCATAAACAAAGAAAATAAATTCAACCAAAAACAGAGAAATGGAAAATTCCCTTCATAAACAAAGAAAATCCCTTCAACCAAAAACAAAGAAATGGAAAATTCCCTTCATAAACAAAGAAAATCCCTTCAACCAAATACAGGGAAATGGAAATGTCCCTTCACAAACAAAGAAAATAACTTCAATGAAAAACAAGGAAATCGAATTGTCCCTCCATAAACAAGGAAAATAAATTCAACCAAAAACAGAGAAATGGAAAATTCCCTTCATAAACAAAGAAAATCCCTTCAACCAAAAACAAAGAAATGGAAAATTCCCTTCATAAACAAAGAAAATCTCTGCAACCAGAAACAAAGAAATGGAAAATTCCTTTCATAAACAAAGAAAATCCCTTCAACCAAAAACAAAGAAATGGAAAATTCCCTTCATAAACAAAGAAAATCCCTTCAACCAAAAACAAAGAAATGGAAAATTCCCTTCATAATCAAAAAAAATTCATTCAACCAAAAACAAAGAAATGGAAAATTCCCTTCATAAACAAAGAAAATCCCTTAAACCTAAAACAAATAAATGGAAAATTCCCTTCATAAACAAAGAAAATCTCGTCAACCAAAAACAAAGAAATGGAAAATTCCCTTCATAAACAAAAGAAATTACTTCATTCAAAAACGTTGGGCCGAAATCTAAAATTTACAATAAATAATATACACACTGTATGTCATTCAATGATTAGAATGTAAGAAATTTAAAAAATGTTCACTAACCTTTCGAACACACCGTATATCATCAAATTTTGACAAAAGTAAAAGTTTCGTAACGTTTGTTTGTCTTTCGAAGAAACTCTGCTGTTGAACGCACTGTATATCAACGAAAACGAAATAATCGAAAGCGCTTAAATGTTTTTAACTAATTGATAAAAATCAAAAGACTTATTCGATTTTAGGACCGATCGCGGTGACTGACACTCGAATAATGAATTTATTTCGATAAATTAATATCTTAGTCACGACATCTTTACGTAATAATGACTAATATGTTTACAAACAAATAATTCATAAAAAATCGTAAAAATATCTATAATTTAGAGTTGAAATTAATTGAATGTTAGTACTTTTAAACTTCATTAGTTGGTGTAAAAGATGACAACTAGTTTCGATTAATAAATCATCATCAGGACCAAATGCGGAAGACTAATTTTTATCAATTTTCGATGTAATTCCATTTAATAAATTTAAAATCGTTTAATAATAAAAACTTTCAACTAACCTTCTAATTTCAGACGTAAATATTCCCAATCCTAAAGGGCACTTCACACGCGCGCGATTAAACGGAACTAAAACCGCACGAGATTCTCAACGAAAACGAAATAATCGAAAGCGTTTAAATTTTAAAACTAAATATAAAAATCGAACTGAATTATTTGATTTTTAGACCGTTCGCGGCGACGAATACACAAATAATGATTTTTTTTTCGATACATTCATCTCTTAGTCATCAACCCTTACGTAATAATGACTCAAATGTTTACAAACAAATATTTAATGGATTTAAAAACTTTTAAAAGTAAAAAATATGCAACTGTACCTTTTAATTATCGAAGTAAAAATCCCAATTCAAAAGGGCACTTCACACGCGTGATTAAAAGGATCTAAAACCGCACCAGATCCTGTACGAAAACGAAAAAAATTGAAAGCGTTTTAATTTTTAAACTAATTAATAAAAATCGAACAGAAATATTTGATTTTAAGACCGTTCGCGGCGACGAGTACACAAATAATGATTTTTTTTTCGATACATTCATCTCTTAGTCATCAACCTTTTCATAATAATGTATTCCCATCATTAATTTCTTCTTGTAATTGAATAAATAAATACTAAATATATAAAATACTATCTCCAATTTCATCAAATTTTGTTTGAATTTCTTAGTATGGATGTTCTAGTATCTATCTTAAAATAAGTGGTATTTTTTAAGAAAAAGTTGATTTTTAATGACAAAAAGAACGTTTTTTTGGTAAAGTGTCTATTAATTATTTAAAGAAGCACATAAATGTTATTAAATAATGGTTACAAAGAATAAGAATGTTTTGTGATAATTCGGCAATAATCAGAGCAGTGTAATTCACCTCAACTAAATTATAATAAAACATTAATTGGTAAATTTCCACACCACCACTGAGGTATTACCACGGCGCGTTACCATTTTTTTAAGGGGATGGTTCGCCTGTAGCCATATAACCCCATAAACCCCCAAATAAATAAAATTCTTAATAATGAAATCTATCAAAAACGAATTGTTTACAACACGAAGAAAAAATCGTGATTCCAGGAACTAAAAAAATAACTTTATTCGAAAACGGAAATAGAAGAACAGAGAGAATAACGCCAACCAAAAACAGGAAAATAGAAGAAAAGTCCCTTCAGAAAAAGGGAAAAAAGCTCTAAACAAAAACGAGGAAATTTATGAAAATAGAGGTGCACTAGTGTTCAACGGAAATCGGGGAAAAGTAAGGAGCGCCCCTCAATGAACAAAAAACATATAAGAATAGCCCCATCAAGAATATAAAACGCACCTTCAAGAAAAAAGAGGTAAATAGAAGAACACGACTAAAGAAAATATCTTCAACGAAACACAGGGAAATGGAAAAGTTTCTCTATAGACAGAGAAAATACTTTCAATCAAAAACCTCAACGAAAAACAAAGAAATGAAAAAGTCCCTCCATAAACAAAGAAAATCTCTTCAACCAAAAACAAAGAAATGAAAAAGTCCCTCCATAAACAAAGAAAATCCCTTCAAACAAAAACAAAGAAATGGAAAATTCCCTCCAGAACCATTCCAAAGAAACAAAAACCAAATATACCACGTAATTCAGAGAGAAACAGAGAATTTGTCATGAAATTAGATATCGAAACTACCGACCAAAAAAAGAAAATTCACTGAAAACTGCCCAAAATCCGAAATTATAGTACCAGCTACAAATAATAAACAAACCCCCGGATAATAATACTGATGATTACGAACCTAACAAACTTCAGTTTCCGAGTTTTCGGAACAAATTCGACTACCTCCCCCTTTAGCGCATTTGCTTGCTTTGGACACAAGTCTGATCAATGCAGGTTCGGCAGAGACCCCAGCTAGAGGTGCACCACTGTTCAACGAAAATCAAAGAAAAAGAAGGAGCGCCCCTCAATGAACAACGAAAATAGAAGAATAACCTCACCGGGAAAATAGAACGCAAAATCAAAGAAATGGAAAATTCCCTTCATTAACTAAGAAAATGCCTTCAACCAAAAACAAAGAAATGGAAAATTCCCTTCATAAACAAAGAAAATCCCTTCAACCAAAAACAAAGAAATGGAAAATTCCCCATCATAAACAAAGAAAATATCTTCAACCAAAAACAAAGAAACGAAAAAGTCCCTTCATAAACAAAGAAAATCCCTTCACCTAAAAACAAAAAAATGGAAAGTTCCCTTCATAAACAAAGAAAATCAACGAAAAACAAGGAAATTGAAATGTCCCTCCATAAACAAAGAAAATAAATTCAACCACAAACAGAGAAATGGAAAATTCCCTTCATAAACAAAGAAAATCCCTTCAACCAAAAACATAGAAATGGAAATTTCCCTTCATAAACAAAGAAAATCCCTTCAACCAAAAACAAAGAAACGGAAAATCCCTTCATAAACAAAGAAAATCCCTTGAATCAAAAACAAAGAAATGGAAAATTCCCTTCATAAACAAAGAAAATCCCTTCAACCAAAAACAGGGAAATGGAAATGACCCTCCACAAACAAAGAAAATCCCTTCAAACAAAAACAAAGAAATGGAAAATTCCCTCCAGAACCATTCCAAAGAAACAAAAACCAAATATACCACGTAATTCAGAGAGAAACAGAGAATTTGTCATGAAATTAGATACAGAAACTACCGACCAAAAAAAGAAAATTCACTGAAAATTGCCCAAAATCCGAAATTATAGTACCAGCTACAAATAATAAACAAACCCCCGGATAATAATACTGATGATTACGAACCTAACAAACTTCAGATTCCGAGTTTTCGGAACAAATTCGACTACCTCCCCCTTTAGCGCATTTGCTTGCTTTGGACACAAGTCTGATCAATGCAGGTTCGGCAGAGACCCCAGCTAGAGGTGCACCACTGTTCAACGAAAATCAAGGAAAAAGAAGGAGCGCCCCTCAATGAACAACGAAAATAGAAGAATAACCTCACCGGGAAAATAGAACGCAAAAACAAAGAAATGGAAAATTCCCTTCATTAACTAAGAAAATCCCTTCAACCAAAAACAAAGAAATGGAAAATTCCCTTCATAAACAAAGAAAATCCCTTCAACCAAAAACAAGGAAATGGAAATGTCCCTCCATAAACAAAGAAAATAAATTCAACCACAAACAGAGAAATGGAAAATTCCCTTCATAAACAAAGAAAATCCCTTCAACCAAAAACATAGAAACGGAAAATTCCCTCCAGAACCATTCCGAAGAAACAAAAACCAAATATACCACGTAATTCAGAGAGAAACAGAGAATTTGTCATGAAATTAGATACAGAAACTACCGACCAAAAAAAGAAAATTCACGGAAAATTGCCCAAAATCCGAAATTATAGTACCAGCTACAAATAATAAACAAACCCCCGGATAATAATATTGATGATTACGAACCTAACAAACTTCAGATTCCGAGTTTTCGGAACAAATTCGACTACCTCCCCCTTTAGCGCATTTGCTTGCTTTGGACACAAGTCTGATCAATGCAGGTTCGGCAGAGACCCCAGCTAGAGGTGCACCACTGTTCAACGAAAATCAAGGAAAAAGAAGGAGCGCCCCTCAATGAACAACGAAAATAGAAGAATAACCTCACCGGGAAAATAGAACGCAAAAACAAAGAAATGGAAAATTCCCTTCATTAACTAAGAAAATCCCTTCAACCAAAAACAAAGAAATGGAAAATTCCCTTCATAAACAAAGAAAATCCCTTCAACCAAAAACAGGGAAATGGAAATGTCCCTTCACAAACAAAGAAAATAACTTCAATGAAAAACAAGGAAATGGAATTGTCCCTCCATAAACAAAGAAAATAAATTCAACCAAAAACAGAGAAATGGAAAATTCCCTTCATAAACAAAGAAAATCCCTTCAACCAAAAACAAAGAAATGGAAAATTCCCTTCATAAACAAAGAAAATCTCTGCAACCAGAAACAAAGAAATGGAAAATTCCTTTCATAAACAAAGAAAATCCCTTCAACCAAAAACAAAGAAATGGAAAATTCCCTTCATAAACAAAGAAAATCCCTTCAACCAAAAACAAAGAAACGGAAAATTCCCTTCAAAAACAAAAAAAATCCCTTCAACCAAAAACAAAGAAATGGAAAATTCCCTTCATAAACAAAGAAAATTCCTTCAACCAAAAACAAAGAAATGGAAAATTCCCTTCATAATCAAAAAAAATTCATTCAACCAAAAACATAGAAATGGAAAATTCCCTTCATAAACAAAGAAAATCCCTTAAACCTAAAACAAATAAATGGAAAATTCCCTTCATAAACAAAGAAAATCTCGTCAACCAAAAACAAAGAAATGGAAAATTCCCTTCATAAACAAAAGAAATTACTTCATTCAAAAACGTTGGGCCGAAATCTAAAATTTACAATAAATAATATACACACTGTATGTCATTCAATGATTAGAATGTAAGAAATTTAAAAAATGTTCACTAACCTTTCGAACAAACTCTGCTGTTGAACGCACTGTATATCAACGAAAACGAAATAATCGAAAGCGCTTAAATGTTTTTAACTAATTGATAAAAATCAAAAGACTTATTCGATTTTAGGACCGATCGCGGTGACTGACACTCGAATAATGAATTTATTTCGATAAATTAATATCTTAGTCACGACATCTTTACGTAATAATGACTAATATGTTTACAAACAAATAATTCATAAAAAATAGTAAAAATATCTATAATTTAGAGTTGAAATTAATTGAATGTTAGTACTTTTAAACTTCATTAGTTGGTGTAAAAGATGACAACTAGTTTCGATTAATAAATCATCATCAGGACCAAATGCGGAAGACTAATTTTTATCAATTTTCGATGTAATTCCATTTAATAAATTTAAAATCGTTTAATAATAAAAACTTTCAACTAACCTTCTAATTTCAGACGTAAATATTCCCAATCCTAAAGGGCACTTCACACGCGCGCGATTAAACGGAACTAAAACCGCACGAGATTCTCAACGAAAACGAAATAATCGAAAGCGTTTAAATTTTAAAACTAAATATAAAAATCGAACTGAATTATTTGATTTTTAGACCGTTCGCGGCGACGAATACACAAATAATGATTTTTTTTTCGATACATTCATCTCTTAGTCATCAACCCTTACGTAATAATGACTCATATGTTTACAAACAAATATTTAATGGATTTAAAAACTTTTAAAAGTAAAAAATATGCAACCGTACCTTTTAATTATCGAAGTAAAAATCCCAATTCAAAAGGGCACTTCACACGCGTGATTAAAAGGATCTAAAACCGCACCAGATCCTGTACGAAAACGAAAAAAATTGAAAGCGTTTTAATTTTTAAACTAATTAATAAAAATCGAACAGAATTATTTGATTTTAAGACCGTTCGCGGCGACGAGTACACAAATAATGATTTTTTTTTCGATACATTCATCTCTTAGTCATCAACCTTTTCATAATAATGTATTCCCATCATTAATTTCTTCTTGTAATTGAATAAATAAATACTAAATATATAAAATACTATCTCCAATTTCATCAAATTTTGTTTGAATTTCTTAGTATGGATGTTCTAGTATCTATCTTAAAATAAGTGGTATTTTTTAAGAAAAAGTTGATTTTTAATGACAAAAAGAACGTTTTTTTGGTAAAGTGTCTATTAATTATTTAAAGAAGCACATAAATGTTATTAAATAATGGTTACAAAGAATAAGAATGTTTTGTTATAATTCGGCAATAATCAGAGCAGTGTAATTCACCTCAACTAAATTATAATAAAACATTAATTGGTAAATTTCCACACCACCACTGAGGTATTACCACGGCGCGTTACCATTTTTTTAAGGGGATGGTTCGCCTGTAGCCATATAACCCCATAAACCCCCAAATAAATAAAATTCTTAATAATGAAATCTATCAAAAACGAATTGTTTACAACACGAAGAAAAAATCGTGATTCCAGGAACTAAAAAAATAACTTTATTCGAAAACGGAAATAGAAGAACAGAGAAAATAACGCCAACCAAAAACAGGAAAATAGAAGAAAAGTCCCTTCAGAAAAAGGGAAAAAAGCTCTAAACAAAAACGAGGAAATTTATGAAAATAGAGGTGCACTAGTGTTCAACGGAAATCGGGGAAAAGTAAGGAGCGCCCCTCAATGAACAAAAAACATATAAGAATAGCCCCATCAAGAATATAAAACGCACCTTCAAGAAAAAAGAGGTAAATAGAAGAACACGACTAAAGAAAATATCTTCAACGAAAAACAAAGAAATGAAAAAGTCCCTCCATAAACAAAGAAAATCTCTTCAACCAAAAACAAAGAAATGAAAAATTCCCTCCATAAACAAAGAAAATCCCTTCAACCAAAAACATAGAAACGGAAAATTCCCTCCAGAACCATTCCGATGAAACAAAAACCAAATATACCACGTAATTCAGAGTGAAACAGAGAAATTGTCATGAACTTAGATACAGAAACTACCGACCAAAAAAAGAAAATTCACTGTAAACTGCCCAAAATCCGAAAATATAGTACCAGCTACAAATAATAAACAAACCCCCGGATAATAATACTGATGATTACGAACCTAACAAACTTCAGTTTCCGAGTTTTCGGAACAAATTCGACTACCTCCCCCTTTAGCGCATTTGCTTGCTTTGGACACAAGTCTGATCAATGCAGGTTCGGCAGAGACCCCAGCTAGAGGTGCACCACTGTTCAACGAAAATCAAGGAAAAAGAAGGAGCGCCCCTCAATGAACAACGAAAATAGAAGAATAATCTCACCGGGAAAATAGAACGCAAAAACAAAGAAATGGAAAATTCCCTTCATTAACTAAGAAAATCCCTTCAACCAAAAACAAAGAAATAGAAAATTCCCTTCATAAACAAAGAAAATCCCTTCAACCAAAAACAAGGAAATGGAAATGTCCCTCCATAAACAAAGAAAATAAATTCACCCACAAACTGAGAAACGGAAAATTCCCTTCATAAACAAAGAAAATCCCTTCAACCAAAAACATAGAAATGGAAATTTCCCTTCATAAACAAAGAAAATCCCTTCAACCAAAAACAAAGAAACGGAAAATCCCTTCATAAACAAAGAAAATCACTTGAATCAAAAACAAAGAAATGTAAAATTCCCTTCATAAACAAAGAAACTCCCTTCAACCAAAAACAGGGAAATGGAAATGACCCTCCACAAACAAAGAAAATCCCTTCAAACAAAAACAAAGAAATGGAAAATTCCCTCCAGAACCATTCCAAAGAAACAAAAACCAAATATACCACGTAATTCAGAGAGAAACAGAGAATTTGTCATGAAATTAGATATCGAAACTACCGACCAAAAAAAGAAAATTCACTGAAAACTGCCCAAAATCCGAAATTATAGTACCAGCTACAAATAATAAACAAACCCCCGGATAATAATACTGATGATTACGAACCTAACAAACTTCAGTTTCCGAGTTTTCGGAACAAATTCGACTACCTCCCCCTTTAGCGCATTTGCTTGCTTTGGACACAAGTCTGATCAATGCAGGTTCGGCAGAGACCCCAGCTAGAGGTGCACCACTGTTCAACGAAAATCAAGGAAAAAGAAGGAGCGCCCCTCAATGAACAACGAAAATAGAAGAATAACCTCACCGGGAAAATAGAACGCAAAAACAAAGAAATGGAAAATTCCCTTCATTAACTAAGAAAATCCCTTCAACCAAAAACAAAGAAATGGAAAATTCCCTTCATAAACAAAGAAAATCCCTTCAACCAAAAACAAGGAAATGGAAATGTCCCTCCATAAACAAAAAAAATCCCTTCAAGCAAAAACAAAGAAATGGAAAAGTCCCTCAATAAACAAAGAAAACCCCTTCAACCAAAAACAAAGAAATGAGAAAGTCCCTCCATAAACAAAGAAAATCCCTTCACCTAAAAACAAAGAAATGGAAAATTCCCTTCATAAACAAAGAAAATAAATTCAACCAAAAACAGAGAAATGAAAAATTCCCTTCATAAACAAAGAAAATCCCTTCAACCAAAAACAGGGAAATGGAATTGTCCCTCCATAAACAAAGAAAATAAATTCAACGAAAAACAGAGAAATGGAAAATTCCCTTCATAAAAAAAGAAAATCCTTTCAACCAAAAACAAAGAAATGGAAAATTCCCTCCATAAACAAAGAAAATAAATTCAACCAAAAACAGAGAAATGGAAAATTCCCTTCATAAACAAAGAAAATCCCTTCAACCAAAAACAAAGAAATGGAAAATTCCCTTCATAAACAAAGAAAATCTCTGCAACCAGAAACAAAGAAATGGAAAATTCCTTTCATAAACAAAGAAAATCCCTTCAACCAAAAACAAAGAAATGGAAAATTCCCTTCATAAACAAAGAAAATCCCTTCAACCAAAAACAAAGAAACGGAAAATTCCCTTCATAAACAAAAAAAATCCCTTCAACCAAAAACAAAGAAATGGAAAATTCCCTTCATAAACAAAGAAAATCCCTTCAACCAAAAACAAAGAAATGGAAAATTCCCTTCATAATCAAAAAAAATTCATTCAACCAAAAACATAGAAATGGAAAATTCCCTTCATAAACAAAGAAAATCCCTTAAACCTAAAACAAATAAATGGAAAATTCCCTTCATAAACAAAGAAAATCTCGTCAACCAAAAACAAAGAAATGGAAAATTCCCTTCATAAACAAAAGAAATTACTTCATTCAAAAACGTTGGGCCGAAATCTAAAATTTACAATAAATAATATACACACTGTATGTCATTCAATGATTAGAATGTAAGAAATTTAAAAAATGTTCACTAACCTTTCGAACAAACTCTGCTGTTGAACGCACTGTATATCAACGAAAACGAAATAATCGAAAGCGCTTAAATGTTTTTAACTAATTGATAAAAATCAAAAGACTTATTCGATTTTAGGACCGATCGCGGTGACTGACACTCGAATAATGAATTTATTTCGATAAATTAATATCTTAGTCACGACATCTTTACGTAATAATGACTAATATGTTTACAAACAAATAATTCATAAAAAATAGTAAAAATATCTATAATTTAGAGTTGAAATTAATTGAATGTTAGTACTTTTAAACTTCATTAGTTGGTGTAAAAGATGACAACTAGTTTCGATTAATAAATCATCATCAGGACCAAATGCGGAAGACTAATTTTTATCAATTTTCGATGTAATTCCATTTAATAAATTTAAAATCGTTTAATAATAAAAACTTTCAACTAACCTTCTAATTTCAGACGTAAATATTCCCAATCCTAAAGGGCACTTCACACGCGCGCGATTAAACGGAACTAAAACCGCACGAGATTCTCAACGAAAACGAAATAATCGAAAGCGTTTAAATTTTAAAACTAAATATAAAAATCGAACTGAATTATTTGATTTTTAGACCGTTCGCGGCGACGAATACACAAATAATGATTTTTTTTTCGATACATTCATCTCTTAGTCATCAACCCTTACGTAATAATGACTCATATGTTTACAAACAAATATTTAATGGATTTAAAAACTTTTAAAAGTAAAAAATATGCAACCGTACCTTTTAATTATCGAAGTAAAAATCCCAATTCAAAAGGGCACTTCACACGCGTGATTAAAAGGATCTAAAACCGCACCAGATCCTGTACGAAAACGAAAAAAATTGAAAGCGTTTTAATTTTTAAACTAATTAATAAAAATCGAACAGAATTATTTGATTTTAAGACCGTTCGCGGCGACGAGTACACAAATAATGATTTTTTTTTCGATACATTCATCTCTTAGTCATCAACCTTTTCATAATAATGTATTCCCATCATTAATTTCTTCTTGTAATTGAATAAATAAATACTAAATATATAAAATACTATCTCCAATTTCATCAAATTTTGTTTGAATTTCTTAGTATGGATGTTCTAGTATCTATCTTAAAATAAGTGGTATTTTTTAAGAAAAAGTTGATTTTTAATGACAAAAAGAACGTTTTTTTGGTAAAGTGTCTATTAATTATTTAAAGAAGCACATAAATGTTATTAAATAATGGTTACAAAGAATAAGAATGTTTTGTTATAATTCGGCAATAATCAGAGCAGTGTAATTCACCTCAACTAAATTATAATAAAACATTAATTGGTAAATTTCCACACCACCACTGAGGTATTACCACGGCGCGTTACCATTTTTTTAAGGGGATGGTTCGCCTGTAGCCATATAACCCCATAAACCCCCAAATAAATAAAATTCTTAATAATGAAATCTATCAAAAACGAATTGTTTACAACACGAAGAAAAAATCGTGATTCCAGGAACTAAAAAAATAACTTTATTCGAAAACGGAAATAGAAGAACAGAGAAAATAACGCCAACCAAAAACAGGAAAATAGAAGAAAAGTCCCTTCAGAAAAAGGGAAAAAAGCTCTAAACAAAAACGAGGAAATTTATGAAAATAGAGGTGCACTAGTGTTCAACGGAAATCGGGGAAAAGTAAGGAGCGCCCCTCAATGAACAAAAAACATATAAGAATAGCCCCATCAAGAATATAAAACGCACCTTCAAGAAAAAAGAGGTAAATAGAAGAACACGACTAAAGAAAATATCTTCAACGAAAAACAAAGAAATGAAAAAGTCCCTCCATAAACAAAGAAAATCTCTTCAACCAAAAACAAAGAAATGAAAAAGTCCCTCCATAAACAAAGAAAATCCCTTCAACCAAAAACATAGAAACGGAAAGTTCCCTCCAGAACCATTCCGATGAAACAAAAACCAAATATACCACGTAATTCAGAGTGAAACAGAGAAATTGTCATGAACTTAGATACAGAAACTACCGACCAAAAAAAGAAAATTCACTGTAAACTGCCCAAAATCCGAAAATATAGTACCAGCTACAAATAATAAACAAACCCCCGGATAATAATACTGATGATTACGAACCTAACAAACTTCAGTTTCCGAGTTTTCGGAACAAATTCGACTACCTCCCCCTTTAGCGCATTTGCTTGCTTTGGACACAAGTCTGATCAATGCAGGTTCGGCAGAGACCCCAGCTAGAGGTGCACCACTGTTCAACGAAAATCAAGGAAAAAGAAGGAGCGCCCCTCAATGAACAACGAAAATAGAAGAATAATCTCACCGGGAAAATAGAACGCAAAAACAAAGAAATGGAAAATTCCCTTCATTAACTAAGAAAATCCCTTCAACCAAAAACAAAGAAATAGAAAATTCCCTTCATAAACAAAGAAAATCCCTTCAACCAAAAACAAGGAAATGGAAATGTCCCTCCATAAACAAAGAAAATAAATTCACCCACAAACTGAGAAACGGAAAATTCCCTTCATAAACAAAGAAAATCCCTTCAACCAAAAACATAGAAATGGAAATTTCCCTTCATAAACAAAGAAAATCCCTTCGACCAAAAACAAAGAAACGGAAAATCCCTTCATAAACAAAGAAAATCACTTGAATCAAAAACAAAGAAATGTAAAATTCCCTTCATAAACAAAGAAACTCCCTTCAACCAAAAACAGGGAAATGGAAATGACCCTCCACAAACAAAGAAAATCCCTTCAAACAAAAACAAAGAAATGGAAAATTCCCTCCAGAACCATTCCAAAGAAACAAAAACCAAATATACCACGTAATTCAGAGAGAAACAGAGAATTTGTCATGAAATTAGATATCGAAACTACCGACCAAAAAAAGAAAATTCACTGAAAACTGCCCAAAATCCGAAATTATAGTACCAGCTACAAATAATAAACAAACCCCCGGATAATAATACTGATGATTACGAACCTAACAAACTTCAGTTTCCGAGTTTTCGGAACAAATTCGACTACCTCCCCCTTTAGCGCATTTGCTTGCTTTGGACACAAGTCTGATCAATGCAGGTTCGGCAGAGACCCCAGCTAGAGGTGCACCACTGTTCAACGAAAATCAAGGAAAAAGAAGGAGCGCCCCTCAATGAACAACGAAAATAGAAGAATAACCTCACCGGGAAAATAGAACGCAAAAACAAAGAAATGGAAAATTCCCTTCATTAACAAAGAAAATCCCTTCAACCAAAAACAAAGAAATGGAAAATTCCCTTCATAAACAAAGAAAATCCCTTCAACCAAAAACAAGGAAATGGAAATGTCCCTCCATAAACAAAAAAAATCCCTTCAAGCAAAAACAAAGAAATGGAAAAGTCCCTCAATAAACAAAGAAAATCCCTTCAACCAAAAACAAAGAAATGAGAAAGTCCCTCCATAAACAAAGAAAATCCCTTCACCTAAAAACAAAGAAATGGAAAATTCCCTTCATAAACAAAGAAAATAAATTCAACCAAAAACAGAGAAATGAAAAATTCCCTTCATAAACAAAGAAAATCCCTTCAACCAAAAACAGGGAAATGGAATTGTCCCTCCATAAACAAAGAAAATAAATTCAACGAAAAACAGAGAAATGGAAAATTCCCTTCATAAAAAAAGAAAATCCTTTCAACCAAAAACAAAGAAATGGAAAATTCCCTCCATAAACAAAGAAAATAAATTCAACCAAAAACAGAGAAATGGAAAATTCCCTTCATAAACAAAGAAAATCCCTTCAACCAAAAACAGGGAAATGGAATTGTCCCTCCATAAACAAAGAAAATAAATTCAACGAAAAACAGAGAAATGGAAAATTCCCTTCATAAAAAAAGAAAATCCTTTCAACCAAAAACAAAGAAATGGAAAATTCCCTCCATAAACAAAGAAAATAAATTCAACCAAAAACAGAGAAATGGAAAATTCCCTTCATAAACAAAGAAAATCCCTTCAACCAAAAACAAAGAAATGGAAAATTCCCTTCATAAACAAAGAAAATCCCTTCAACCAAAAACATAGAAACGGAAAATTCCCTCCAGAACCATTCCAAAGAAACAAAAACCAAATATACCACGTAATTCAGAGTGAAACAGAGAAATTGTCATGAACTTAGATACAGAAACTACCGACCAAAAAAAGAAAATTCACCGAAAACTGCCAAAATCCGAAAATATAGTACCAGCTACAAATAATAATCAAACCCCCGGATAATAATACTGATGATTACGAACCTAACAAACTTCAGTTTCCGAGTTTTCGGAACAAATTCGACTACCTCCCCCTTTAGCGCATTTGCTTGCTTTGGACACAAGTCTGATCAATGCAGGTTCGGCAGAGACCCCAGCTAGAGGTGCACCACTGTTCAACGAAAATCAAGGAAAAAGAAGGAGCGCCCCTCAATGAACAACGAAAATAGAAGAATAACCTCACCGGGAAAATAGAACGCAAAAACAAAGAAATGGAAAATTCCCTTCATTAACTAAGAAAATCCCTTCAACCAAAAACAAAGAAATGGAAAATTCCCTTCATAAACAAAGAAAATCCCTTCAACCAAAAACAAAGAAATGGAAAATTCCCTTCATAAACAAAGAAAATATCTTCAACCAAAAACAAAGAAACGAAAAAGTCCCTCCATAAACAAAGAAAATCCCTTCACCTAAAAACAAAGAAATGGAAAATTCCCTTCATAAACAAAGAAAATCAACGAAAAACAAGGAAATGGAAATGTCCCTCCATAAACAAAGAAAATAAATTCAACCACAAACAGAGAAATGGAAAATTCCCTTCATAAACAAAGAAAATCCCTTCAACCAAAAACATGGAAATGGAAATTTCCCTTCATAAACAAAGAAAATCCCTTCAACCAAAAACAAAGAAACGGAAAATCCCCTCATAAACAAAGAAAATCCCTTGAATCAAAAACAAAGAAATGGAAAATTCCCTTCATAAACAAAGAAAATCCCTTCAACCAAAAACAGGGAAATGGAAATGACCCTCCACAAACAAAGAAAATCCCTTCAAACAAAAACAAAGAAATGGAAAATTCCCTCCAGAACCATTCCAAAGAAACAAAAACCAAATATACCACGTAATTCAGAGAGAAACAGAGAATTTGTCATGAAATTAGATACAGAAGCTACCGACCAAAAATAGAAAATTCACTGAAAACTGCCCAAAATCCGAAAATATAGTACCAGCTACAAATAATAAACAAACCCCCGGATAATAATACTGATGATTACGAACCTAACAAACTTCAGTTTCCGAGTTTTCGGAACAAATTCGACTACCTCCCCCTTTAGCGCATTTGCTTGCTTTGGACACAAGTCTGATCAATGCAGGTTCGGCAGAGACCCCAGCTAGAGGTGCACCACTGTTCAACGAAAATCAAGGAAAAAGAAGGAGCGCCCCTCAATGAACAACGAAAATAGAAGAATAACCTCACCGGGAAAATAGAACGCAAAAACAAAGAAATGGAAAATTCCCTTCATTAACAAAGAAAATCCCTTCAACCAAAAACAAAGAAATGGAAAATTCCCTTCATAAACAAAGAAAATCCCTTCAACCCAAAAAAAAAGAAACGGAAAATTCCCTTCATAAACAAAGAAAATCCCTGCAACCAAAAACAGGGAAAAGGAAAAGTCCCTCAATAAACAAAGAAAATCCCTTCAAGCAAAAACAAAGAAATGGAAAAGTCCCTCAATAAACAAAGAAAATCCCTTCAACCAAAAACAAAGAAATGGAAAAGTTCCTCCATAAACAAAGAAAATCCCTTCACATAAAAAAAAGAAATGGAAAATTCCCTTCATAAACAAAGAAAATCCCTTCAACCAAAAACAGGGAAATGGAAATGTCCCTCCAAAAACAAAGAAAATAAATTCAACCAAAAACAGAGAAATGAAAAAGTCCCTCAATAAACAAAGAAAATCCCTTCAAGCAAAAACAAAGAAATGGAAAATTCCATTCATAAACAAAGAAAATCCCTTCAACCAAAAACAGGGAAATGGAAATGTCCCTTCATAAACAAAGAAAATAAATTCAACCAAAAACAGAGAAATGGAAAATTCCCTTCATAAACAAAGAAAATCCCTTCAACCAAAAACAAAGAAATGGAAAATTCCCTTCATAAACAAAGAAAATCCCTTCAACCAAAAACAGGGAAATGGAAATGTCCCTTCACAAACAAAGAAAATAACTTCAATGAAAAACAAGGAAATGGAATTGTCCCTCCATAAACAAAGAAAATAAATTCAACCAAAAACAGAGAAATGGAAAATTCCCTTCATAAACAAAGAAAATCCCTTCAACCAAAAACAAAGAAATGGAAAATTCCCTTCATAAACAAAGAAAATCTCTGCAACCAGAAACAAAGAAATGGAAAATTCCTTTCATAAACAAAGAAAATCCCTTCAACCAAAAACAAAGAAATGGAAAATTCCCTTCATAAACAAAGAAAATCCCTTCAACCAAAAACAAAGAAACGGAAAATTCCCTTCATAAACAAAAAAAATCCCTTCAACCAAAAACAAAGAAATGGAAAATTCCCTTCATAAACAAAGAAAATCCCTTCAACCAAAAACAAAGAAATGGAAAATTCCCTTCATAATCAAAAAAAATTCATTCAACCAAAAACAAAGAAATGGAAAATTCCCTTCATAAACAAAGAAAATCCCTTAAACCTAAAACAAATAAATGGAAAATTCCCTTCATAAACAAAGAAAATCTCGTCAACCAAAAACAAAGAAATGGAAAATTCCCTTCATAAACAAAAGAAATTACTTCATTCAAAAACGTTGGGCCGAAATCTAAAATTTACAATAAATAATATACACACTGTATGTCATTCAATGATTAGAATGTAAGAAATTTAAAAAATGTTCACTAACCTTTCGAACAAACTCTGCTGTTGAACGCACTGTATATCAACGAAAACGAAATAATCGAAAGCGCTTAAATGTTTTTAACTAATTGATAAAAATCAAAAGACTTATTCGATTTTAGGACCGATCGCGGTGACTGACACTCGAATAATGAATTTATTTCGATAAATTAATATCTTAGTCACGACATCTTTACGTAATAATGACTAATATGTTTACAAACAAATAATTCATAAAAAATAGTAAAAATATCTATAATTTAGAGTTGAAATTAATTGAATGTTAGTACTTTTAAACTTCATTAGTTGGTGTAAAAGATGACAACTAGTTTCGATTAATAAATCATCATCAGGACCAAATGCGGAAGACTAATTTTTATCAATTTTCGATGTAATTCCATTTAATAAATTTAAAATCGTTTAATAATAAAAACTTTCAAGAAAATCCCTTGAATCAAAAACAAAGAAATGGAAAATTCCCTTCATAAACAAAGAAAATCCCTTCAACCAAAAACAGGGAAATGGAAATGACCCTCCACAAACAAAGAAAATCCCTTCAAACAAAAACAAAGAAATGGAAAATTCCCTCCAGAACCATTCCAAAGAAACAAAAACCAAATATACCACGTAATTCAGAGAGAAACAGAGAATTTGTCATGAAATTAGATACAGAAGCTACCGACCAAAAATAGAAAATTCACTGAAAACTGCCCAAAATCCGCAAATATAGTACCAGCTACAAATAATAAACAAACCCCCGGATAATAATACTGATGATTACGAACCTAACAAACTTCAGTTTCCGAGTTTTCGGAACAAATTCGACTACCTCCCCCTTTAGCGCATTTGCTTGCTTTGGACACAAGTCTGATCAATGCAGGTTCGGCAGAGACCCCAGCTAGAGGTGCACCACTGTTCAACGAAAATCAAGGAAAAAGAAGGAGCGCCCCTCAATGAACAACGAAAATAGAAGAATAACCTCACCGGGAAAATAGAACGCAAAAACAAAGAAATGGAAAATTCCCTTCATTAACAAAGAAAATCCCTTCAACCAAAAACAAAGAAATGGAAAATTCCCTTCATAAACAAAGAAAATCCCTTCAACCCAAAAAAAAAGAAAAGGAAAATTCCCTTCATAAACAAAGAAAATCCCTGCAACCAAAAACAGGGAAAAGGAAAAGTCCCTCAATAAACAAAGAAAATCCCTTCAAGCAAAAACAAAGAAATGGAAAAGTCCCTCAATAAACAAAGAAAATCCCTTCAACCAAAAACAAAGAAATGGAAAAGTTCCTCCATAAACAAAGAAAATCCCTTCACATAAAAAAAAGAAATGGAAAATTCCCTTCATAAACAAAGAAAATCCCTTCAACCAAAAACAGGGAAATGGAAATGTCCCTCCACAAACAATGAAAATAAATTCAACCAAAAACAGAGAAATGAAAAAGTCCCTCAATAAACAAAGAAAATCCCTTCAAGCAAAAACAAAGAAATGGAAAATTCCATTCATAAACAAAGAAAATCCCTTCAACCAAAAACAGGGAAATGGAAATGTCCCTTCATAAACAAAGAAAATAAATTCAACCAAAAACAGAGAAATGGAAAATTCCCTTCATAAACAAAGAAAATCCCTTCAACCAAAAACAAAGAAATGGAAAATTCCCTTCATAAACAAAGAAAATCCCTTCAACCAAAAACAGGGAAATGGAAATGTCCCTTCACAAACAAAGAAAATAACTTCAATGAAAAACAAGGAAATGGAATTGTCCCTCCATAAACAAAGAAAATAAATTCAACCAAAAACAGAGAAATGGAAAATTCCCTTCATAAACAAAGAAAATCGCTTCAACCAAAAACAAAGAAATGGAAAATTCCCTTCATAAACAAAGAAAATCTCTGCAACCAGAAACAAAGAAATGGAAAATTCCTTTCATAAACAAAGAAAATCCCTTCAACCAAAAACAAAGAAATGGAAAATTCCCTTCATAAACAAAGAAAATCCCTTCAACCAAAAACAAAGAAACGGAAAATTCCCTTCATAAACAAAAAAAATCCCTTCAACCAAAAACAAAGAAATGGAAAATTCCCTTCATAAACAAAGAAAATCCCTTCAACCAAAAACAAAGAAATGGAAAATTCCCTTCATAATCAAAAAAAATTCATTCAACCAAAAACAAAGAAATGGAAAATTCCCTTCATAAACAAAGAAAATCCCTTAAACCTAAAACAAATAAATGGAAAATTCCCTTCATAAACAAAGAAAATCTCGTCAACCAAAAACAAAGAAATGGAAAATTCCCTTCATAAACAAAAGAAATTACTTCATTCAAAAACGTTGGGCCGAAATCTAAAATTTACAATAAATAATATACACACTGTATGTCATTCAATGATTAGAATGTAAGAAATTTAAAAAATGTTCACTAACCTTTCGAACAAACTCTGCTGTTGAACGCACTGTATATCAACGAAAACGAAATAATCGAAAGCGCTTAAATGTTTTTAACTAATTGATAAAAATCAAAAGACTTATTCGATTTTAGGACCGATTGCGGTGACTGACACTCGAATAATGAATTTATTTCGATAAATTAATATCTTAGTCACGACATCTTTACGTAATAATGACTAATATGTTTACAAACAAATAATTCATAAAAAATAGTAAAAATATCTATAATTTAGAGTTGAAATTAATTGAATGTTAGTACTTTTAAACTTCATTAGTTGGTGTAAAAGATGACAACTAGTTTCGATTAATAAATCATCATCAGGACCAAATGCGGAAGACTAATTTTTATCAATTTTCGATGTAATTCCATTTAATAAATTTAAAATCGTTTAATAATAAAAACTTTCAAGAAAATCCCTTGAATCAAAAACAAAGAAATGGAAAATTCCCTTCATAAACAAAGAAAATCCCTTCAACCAAAAACAGGGAAATGGAAATGACCCTCCACAAACAAAGAAAATCCCTTCAAACAAAAACAAAGAAATGGAAAATTCCCTCCAGAACCATTCCAAAGAAACAAAAACCAAATATACCACGTAATTCAGAGAGAAACAGAGAATTTGTCATGAAATTAGATACAGAAGCTACCGACCAAAAATAGAAAATTCACTGAAAACTGCCCAAAATCCGCAAATATAGTACCAGCTACAAATAATAAACAAACCCCCGGATAATAATACTGATGATTACGAACCTAACAAACTTCAGTTTCCGAGTTTTCGGAACAAATTCGACTACCTCCCCCTTTAGCGCATTTGCTTGCTTTGGACACAAGTCTGATCAATGCAGGTTCGGCAGAGACCCCAGCTAGAGGTGCACCACTGTTCAACGAAAATCAAGGAAAAAGAAGGAGCGCCCCTCAATGAACAACGAAAATAGAAGAATAACCTCACCGGGAAAATAGAACGCAAAAACAAAGAAATGGAAAATTCCCTTCATTAACAAAGAAAATCCCTTCAACCAAAAACAAAGAAATGGAAAATTCCCTTCATAAACAAAGAAAATCCCTTCAACCCAAAAAAAAAGAAAAGGAAAATTCCCTTCATAAACAAAGAAAATCCCTGCAACCAAAAACAGGGAAAAGGAAAAGTCCCTCAATAAACAAAGAAAATCCCTTCAAGCAAAAACAAAGAAATGGAAAAGTCCCTCAATAAACAAAGAAAATCCCTTCAACCAAAAACAAAGAAATGGAAAAGTTCCTCCATAAACAAAGAAAATCCCTTCACATAAAAAAAAGAAATGGAAAATTCCCTTCATAAACAAAGAAAATCCCTTCAACCAAAAACAGGGAAATGGAAATGTCCCTCCACAAACAATGAAAATAAATTCAACCAAAAACAGAGAAATGAAAAAGTCCCTCAATAAACAAAGAAAATCCCTTCAAGCAAAAACAAAGAAATGGAAAATTCCATTCATAAACAAAGAAAATCCCTTCAACCAAAAACAGGGAAATGGAAATGTCCCTTCATAAACAAAGAAAATAAATTCAACCAAAAACAGAGAAATGGAAAATTCCCTTCATAAACAAAGAAAATCCCTTCAACCAAAAACAAAGAAATGGAAAATTCCCTTCATAAACAAAGAAAATCCCTTCAACCAAAAACGGGGAAATGGAAATGTCCCTTCACAAACAAAGAAAATAACTTCAATGAAAAACAAGGAAATGGAATTGTCCCTCCATAAACAAAGAAAATAAATTCAACCAAAAACAGAGAAATGGAAAATTCCCTTCATAAACAAAGAAAATCGCTTCAACCAAAAACAAAGAAATGGAAAATTCCCTTCATAAACAAAGAAAATCTCTGCAACCAGAAACAAAGAAATGGAAAATTCCTTTCATAAACAAAGAAAATCCCTTCAACCAAAAACAAAGAAATGGAAAATTCCCTTCATAAACAAAGAAAATCCCTTCAACCAAAAACAAAGAAACGGAAAATTCCCTTCATAAACAAAAAAAATCCCTTCAACCAAAAACAAAGAAATGGAAAATTCCCTTCATAAACAAAGAAAATCCCTTCAACCAAAAACAAAGAAATGGAAAATTCCCTTCATAATCAAAAAAAATTCATTCAACCAAAAACAAAGAAATGGAAAATTCCCTTCATAAACAAAGAAAATCCCTTAAACCTAAAACAAATAAATGGAAAATTCCCTTCATAAACAAAGAAAATCTCGTCAACCAAAAACAAAGAAATGGAAAATTCCCTTCATAAACAAAAGAAATTACTTCATTCAAAAACGTTGGGCCGAAATCTAAAATTTACAATAAATAATATACACACTGTATGTCATTCAATGATTAGAATGTAAGAAATTTAAAAAATGTTCACTAACCTTTCGAACAAACTCTGCTGTTGAACGCACTGTATATCAACGAAAACGAAATAATCGAAAGCGCTTAAATGTTTTTAACTAATTGATAAAAATCAAAAGACTTATTCGATTTTAGGACCGATTGCGGTGACTGACACTCGAATAATGAATTTATTTCGATAAATTAATATCTTAGTCACGACATCTTTACGTAATAATGACTAATATGTTTACAAACAAATAATTCATAAAAAATAGTAAAAATATCTATAATTTAGAGTTGAAATTAATTGAATGTTAGTACTTTTAAACTTCATTAGTTGGTGTAAAAGATGACAACTAGTTTCGATTAATAAATCATCATCAGGACCAAATGCGGAAGACTAATTTTTATCAATTTTCGATGTAATTCCATTTAATAAATTTAAAATCGTTTAATAATAAAAACTTTCAACTAACCTTCTAATTTCAGACGTAAATATTCCCAATCCTAAAGGGCACTTCACACGCGCGCGATTAAACGGAACTAAAACCGCACGAGATTCTCAACGAAAACGAAATAATCGAAAGCGTTTAAATTTTAAAACTAAATATAAAAATCGAACTGAATTATTTGATTTTTAGACCGTTCGCGGCGACGAATACACAAATAATGATTTTTTTTTCGATACATTCATCTCTTAGTCATCAACCCTTACGTAATAATGACTCATATGTTTACAAACAAATATTTAATGGATTTAAAAACTTTTAAAAGTAAAAAATATGCAACCGTACCTTTTAATTATCGAAGTAAAAATCCCAATTCAAAAGGGCACTTCACACGCGTGATTAAAAGGATCTAAAACCGCACCAGATCCTGTACGAAAACGAAAAAAATTGAAAGCGTTTTAATTTTTAAACTAATTAATAAAAATCGAACAGAATTATTTGATTTTAAGACCGTTCGCGGCGACGAGTACACAAATAATGATTTTTTTTTCGATACATTCATCTCTTAGTCATCAACCTTTTCATAATAATGTATTCCCATCATTAATTTCTTCTTGTAATTGAATAAATAAATACTAAATATATAAAATACTATCTCCAATTTCATCAAATTTTGTTTGAATTTCTTAGTATGGATGTTCTAGTATCTATCTTAAAATAAGTGGTATTTTTTAAGAAAAAGTTGATTTTTAATGACAAAAAGAACGTTTTTTTGGTAAAGTGTCTATTAATTATTTAAAGAAGCACATAAATGTTATTAAATAATGGTTACAAAGAATAGGAATGTTTTGTTATAATTCGGCAATAATCAGAGCAGTGTAATTCACCTCAACTAAATTATAATAAAACATTAATTGGTAAATTTCCACACCACCACTGAGGTATTACCACGGCGCGTTACCATTTTTTTAAGGGGATGGTTCGCCTGTAGCCATATAACCCCATAAACCCCCAAATCAATAAAATTCTTAATAATGAAATCTATCAAAAACGAATTGTTTACAACACGAAGAAAAAATCGTGATTCCAGGAACTAAAAAAATAACTTTATTCGAAAACGGAAATAGAAGAACAGAGAAAATAACGCCAACCAAAAACAGGAAAATAGAAGAAAAGTCCCTTCAGAAAAAGGGAAAAAAGCTCTAAACAAAAACGAGGAAATTTATGAAAATAGAGGTGCACTAGTGTTCAACGGAAATCGGGGAAAAGTAAGGAGCGCCCCTCAATGAACAAAAAACATATAAGAATAGCCCCATCAAGAATATAAAACGCACCTTCAAGAAAAAAGAGGTAAATAGAAGAACACGACTAAAGAAAATAACTTCAACGAAACACAGGGAAATGGAAAAGTTTCTCTATAGACAGAGAAAATACTTTCAATCAAAAACCTCAACGAAAAACAAAGAAATGAAAAAGTCCCTCCATAAACAAAGAAAATCTCTTCAACCAAAAACAAAGAAATGAAAAAGTCCCTCCATAAACAAAGAAAATCCCTTCAACCAAAAACATAGAAACGGAAAATTCCCTCCAGAACCATTCCGAAGAAACAAAAACCAAATATACCACGTAATTCAGAGTGAAACAGAGAAATTGTCATGAACTTAGATACAGAAACTACCGACCAAAAAAAGAAAATTCACTGAAAACTGCCCAAAATCCGAAAATATAGTACCAGCTACAAATAATAAACAAACCCCCGGATAATAATACTGATGATTACCAACCTAACACACTTCAGTTTCCGAGTTTTCGGAACAAATTCGACTACCTCCCCCTTTAGCGCATTTGCTTGCTTTGGACACAAGTCTGATCAATGCAGGTTCGGCAGAGACCCCAGCTAGAGGTGCATCACTGTTCAACGAAAATCAAGGAAAAAGAAGGAGCGCCCCTCAATGAACAACGAAAATAGAAGAATAACCTCACCGGGAAAATAGAAAGCAAAAACAAAGAAATGGAAAATTCCCTTAATTAACAAAGAAAATCCTTTCAACCAAAAACAAAGAAATGGAAAATTCCCTTCATAAACAAAGAAAATCCCTTCAACCGAAAACAAGGAAATGGAAATGTCCCTCCATAAACAAAGAAAATCCCTTCAAGCAAAAACAAAGAAATGGAAAAGTCCCTCAATAAACAAAGAAAATCCTTTCAACCAAAAACAAAGAAATGGAAATGTCCCTCCATAAACAAAGAAAATAAATTCAACCAAAAACAGAGAAATGGAAAATTCCCTACATAAACAAAGAAAATCCCTTCAACCAAAAACAGGGAAATGGAATTGTCCCTCCATAAACAAAGAAAATAAATTCAACGAAAAACAGAGAAATGGAAAATTCCCTTCATAAAAAAAGAAAATCCTTTCAACCAAAAACAAAGAAATGGAAAATTCCCTCCATAAACAAAGAAAATAAATTCAACCAAAAACAGAGAAATGGAAAAGTCGCTTCATAAACAAAGAAAATCCCTTCAACCAAAAACAAGTAAATGGAAAATTCCCTTCATAAACAAAGAAACTCCCTTCAACCAAAAACAAAGAAATGGAAAATTCCCTTCATAAACAAAGAAAATATCTTCAACCAAAAACAAAGAAACGAAAAAGTCCCTCCATAAACAAAGAAAATCCCTTCACCTAAAAACAAAGAAATGGAAAATTCCCTTCATAAACAAAGAAAATCAACGAAAACAAGGAAATGGAAATGTCCCTCCATAAACAAAGAAAATAAATTCAACCACAAACAGAGAAATGGAAAATTCCCTTCATAAACAAAGAAAATCCCTTCAACCAAAAACATAGAAATGGAAATTTCCCTTCATAAACAAAGAAAATCCCTCCAACGAAAAACAAAGAAACGGAAAATCCCTTCATAAACAAAGAAAATCCCTTGAATCAAAAACAAAGAAATGGAAAATTCCCTTCATAAACAAAGAAAATCCCTTCAACCAAAAACAGGGAAATGGAAATGACCCTCCACAAACAAAGAAAATCCCTTCAAACAAAAACAAAGAAATGGAAAATTCCCTCCAGAACCATTCCAAAGAAACAAAAACCAAATATACCGCGTAATTCAGAGAGAAACAGAGAATTTGTCATGAAATTAGATACAGAAACTACCGACCAAAAAAAGAAAATTCACTGAAAACTGCCCAAAATCCGAAATTATAGTACCAGCTACAAATAATAAACAAACCCCCGGATAATAATACTGATGATTACGAACCTAACAAACTTCAGTTTCCGAGTTTTCGGAACAAATTCGACTACCTCCCCCTTTAGCGCATTTGCTTGCTTTGGACACAAGTCTGATCAATGCAGGTTCGGCAGAGACCCCAGCTAGAGGTGCACCACTGTTCAACGAAAATCAAGGAAAAAGAAGGAGCGCCCCTCAATGAACAACGAAAATAGAAGAATAACCTCACCGGGAAAATAGAAAGCAAAAACAAAGAAATGGAAAATTCCCTTAATTAACAAAGAAAATCCTTTCAACCATAAACAAAGAAATGGAAAATTCCCTTCATAAACAAAGAAAATCCCTTCAACCGAAAACAAGGAAATGGAAATGTCCCTCCATAAACAAAGAAAATCCCTTCAAGCAAAAACAAAGAAATGGAAAAGTCCCACAATAAACAAAGAAAATCCTTTCAACCAAAAACAAAGAAATGAAAAAGTCCCGCCATAAACAAAGAAAATCCCTTCACCTAAAAACAAAGAAATGGAAAATTACCTTCATAAACAAAGAAAATTCCTTCAACCAAAAACAGGGAAATGGAAATGTCCCTCCATAAACAAAGAAAATAAATTCAACCCAAAACAGAGAAATGAAAAATTCCCTACATAAACAAAGAAAATCCCTTCAACCAAAAACAGGGAAATGGAATTGTCCCTCCATAAACAAAGAAAATAAATTCAACGAAAAACAGAGAAATGGAAAATTCCCTTCATAAAAAAAGAAAATCCTTTCAACCAAAAACAAAGAAATGGAAAATTCCCTCCATAAACAAAGAAAATAAATTCAACCAAAAACAGAGAAATGGAAAAGTTGCTTCATAAACAAAGAAAATCCCTTCAACCAAAAACAAGTAAATGGAAAATTCCCTTCATAAACAAAGAAAATCCCTTCAACCAAAAACATAGAAACGGAAAATTCCCTCCAGAACCATTCCAAAGAAACAAAAACCAAATATACCACGTAATTCAGAGTGAAAGAGAAATTGTCATGAACTTAGATACAGAAACTACCGACCAAAAAAAGAAAATTCACTGAAAACTGCCCAAAATCCGAAAATATAGTACCAGCTACAAATAATAAACAAACCCCCGGATAATAATACTGATGATTACGAACCTAACAAACTTCAGTTTCCGAGTTTTCGGAACAAATTCGACTACCTCCCCCTTTAGCGCATTTGCTTGCTTTGGACACAAGTCTGATCAATGCAGGTTCGGCAGAGACCCCAGCTAGAGGTGCACCACTGTTCAACGAAAATCAAGGAAAAAGAAGGAGCGCCCCTCAATGAACAACGAAAATAGAAGAATAACCTCACCGGGAAAATAGAAAGCAAAAACAAAGAAATGGAAAATTCCCTTAATTAACAAAGAAAATCCTTTCAACCAAAAACAAAGAAATGGAAAATTCCCTTCATAAACAAAGAAAATCCCTTCAACCGAAAACAAGGAAATGGAAATGTCCCTCCATAAACAAAGAAAATCCCTTCAAGCAATAACAAAGAAATGGAAAAGTCCCTCAATAAACAAAGAAAATCCCTTCACCTAAAAACAAAGAAATGGAAAATTCCCTTCATAAACAAAGAAAATCAACGAAAAACAAGGAAATGGAAATGTCCCTCCATAAACAAAGAAAATAAATTCAACCACAAACAGAGAAATGGAAAATTCCCTTCATAAACAAAGAAAATCCCTTCAACCAAAAACATAGAAATGGAAATTTCCCTTCATAAACAAAGAAAATCCCTTCAACCAAAAACAAAGAAACGGAAAATCCCTTCATAAACAAAGAAAATCCCTTGAATCAAAAACAAAGAAATGTAAAATTCCCTTCATAAACAAAGAAACTCCCTTCAACCAAAAACAGGGAAATGGAAATGACCCTCCACAAACAAAGAAAATCCCTTCAAACAAAAACAAAGAAATGGAAAATTCCCTCCAGAACCATTCCAAAGAAACAAAAACCAAATATACCACGTAATTCAGAGAGAAACAGAGAATTTGTCATGAAATTAGATACAGAAACTACCGACCAAAAAAAGAAAATTCACTGAAAACTGCCCAAAATCCGAAATTATAGTACCAGCTACAAATAATAAACAAACCCCCGGATAATAATACTGATGATTACGAACCTAACAAACTTCAGTTTCCGAGTTTTCGGAACAAATTCGACTACCTCCCCCTTTAGCGCATTTGCTTGCTTTGGACACAAGTCTGATCAATGCAGGTTCGGCAGAGACCCCAGCTAGAGGTGCACCACTGTTTAACGAAAATCAAGGAAAAAGAAGGAGCGCCCCTCAATGAACAACGAAAATAGAAGAATAACCTCACCGGGAAAATAGAACGCAAAAACAAAGAAATGGAAAATTCCCTTCATTAACTAAGAAAATCCCTTCAACCAAAAACAAAGAAATGGAAAATTCCCTTCATAAACAAAGAAAATCCCTTCAACCAAAAACAAAGAAATGGAAAATTCCCTTCATAAACAAAGAAAATATCTTCAACCAAAAACAAAGAAACGAAAAAGTCCCTCCATAAACAAAGAAAATCCCTTCACCTAAAAACAAAGAAATGGAAAATTCCCTTCATAAACAAAGAAAATCAACGAAAACAAGGAAATGGAAATGTCCCTCCATAAACAAAGAAAATAAATTCAACCACAAACAGAGAAATGGAAAATTCCCTTCATAAACAAAGAAAATCCCTTCAACCAAAAACATAGAAATGGAAATTTCCCTTCATAAACAAAGAAAATCCCTCCAACGAAAAACAAAGAAACGGAAAATCCCTTCATAAACAAAGAAAATCCCTTGAATCAAAAACAAAGAAATGGAAAATTCCCTTCATAAACAAAGAAAATCCCTTCAACCAAAAACAGGGAAATGGAAATGACCCTCCACAAACAAAGAAAATCCCTTCAAACAAAAACAAAGAAATGGAAAATTCCCTCCAGAACCATTCCAAAGAAACAAAAACCAAATATACCACGTAATTCAGAGAGAAACAGAGAATTTGTCATGAAATTAGATATAGAAACTACCGACCAAAAAAAGAAAATTCACTGAAAACTGCCCAAAATCCGAAATTATAGTACCAGCTACAAATAATAAACAAACCCCCGGATAATAATACTGATGATTACGAACCTAACAAACTTCAGTTTCCGAGTTTTCGGAACAAATTCGACTACCTCCCCCTTTAGCGCATTTGCTTGCTTTGGACACAAGTCTGATCAATGCAGGTTCGGCAGAGACCCCAGCTAGAGGTGCACCACTGTTCAACGAAAATCAAGGAAAAAGAAGGAGCGCCCCTCAATGAACAACGAAAATAGAAGAATAACCTCACCGGGAAAATAGAAAGCAAAAACAAAGAAATGGAAAATTCCCTTAATTAACAAAGAAAATCCTTTCAACCATAAACAAAGAAATGGAAAATTCCCTTCATAAACAAAGAAAATCCCTTCAACCGAAAACAAGGAAATGGAAATGTCCCTCCATAAACAAAGAAAATCCCTTCAAGCAAAAACAAAGAAATGGAAAAGTCCCTCAATAAACAAAGAAAATCCTTTCAACCAAAAACAAAGAAATGAAAAAGTCCCGCCATAAACAAAGAAAATCCCTTCACCTAAAAACAAAGAAATGGAAAATTACCTTCATAAACAAAGAAAATTCCTTCAACCAAAAACAGGGAAATGGAAATGTCCCTCCATAAACAAAGAAAATAAATTCAACCCAAAACAGAGAAATGAAAAATTCCCTACATAAACAAAGAAAATCCCTTCAACCAAAAACAGGGAAATGGAATTGTCCCTCCATAAACAAAGAAAATAAATTCAACGAAAGACAGAGAAATGGAAAATTCCCTTCATAAAAAAAGAAAATCCTTTCAACCAAAAACAAAGAAATGGAAAATTCCCTCCATAAACAAAGAAAATAAATTCAACCAAAAACAGAGAAATGGAAAAGTTGCTTCATAAACAAAGAAAATCCCTTCAACCAAAAACAAGTAAATGGAAAATTCCCTTCATAAACAAAGAAAATCCCTTCAACCAAAAACATAGAAACGGAAAATTCCCTCCAGAACCATTCCAAAGAAACAAAAACCAAATATACCACGTAATTCAGAGTGAAAGAGAAATTGTCATGAACTTAGATACAGAAACTACCGACCAAAAAAAGAAAATTCACTGAAAACTGCCCAAAATCCGAAAATATAGTACCAGCTACAAATAATAAACAAACCCCCGGATAATAATACTGATGATTACGAACCTAACAAACTTCAGTTTCCGAGTTTTCGGAACAAATTCGACTACCTCCCCCTTTAGCGCATTTGCTTGCTTTGGACACAAGTCTGATCAATGCAGGTTCGGCAGAGACCCCAGCTAGAGGTGCACCACTGTTCAACGAAAATCAAGGAAAAAGAAGGAGCGCCCCTCAATGAACAACGAAAATAGAAGAATAACCTCACCGGGAAAATAGAAAGCAAAAACAAAGAAATGGAAAATTCCCTTAATTAACAAAGAAAATCCTTTCAACCAAAAACAAAGAAATGGAAAATTCCCTTCATAAACAAAGAAAATCCCTTCAACCGAAAACAAGGAAATGGAAATGTCCCTCCATAAACAAAGAAAATCCCTTCAGGCAAAAACAAAGAAATGGAAAAGTCCCTCAATAAACAAAGAAAATCCTTTCAACCAAAAACAAAGAAATGAAAAAGTCCCGCCATAAACAAAGAAAATCCCTTCACCTAAAAACAAAGAAATGGAAAATTACCTTCATAAACAAAGAAAATTCCTTCAACCAAAAACAGGGAAATGGAAATGTCCCTCCATAAACAAAGAAAATAAATTCAACCAAAAACAGAGAAATGAAAAATTCCCTACATAAACAAAGAAAATCCCTTCAACCAAAAACAGGGAAATGGAATTGTCCCTCCATAAACAAAGAAAATAAATTCAACGAAAAACAGAGAAATGGAAAATTCCCTTCATAAAAAAAGAAAATCCTTTCAACCAAAAACAAAGAAATGGGAAATTCCCTCCATAAACAAAGAAAATAAATTCAACCAAAAACAGAGAAATGGAAAAGTCGCTTCATAAACAAAGAAAATCCCTTCAACCAAAAACAAGTAAATGGAAAATTCCCTTCATAAACAAAGAAAATCCCTTCAACCAAAAACATAGAAACGGAAAATTCCCTCCAGAACCATTCCAAAGAAACAAAAACCAAATATACCACGTAATTCAGAGTGAAAGAGAAATTGTCATGAACTTAGATACAGAAACTACCGACCAAAAAAAGAAAATTCACTGAAAACTGCCCAAAATCCGAAAATATAGTACCAGCTACAAATAATAAACAAACCCCCGGATAATAATACTGATGATTACGAACCTAACAAACTTCAGTTTTCGAGTTTTCGGAACAAATTCGACTACCTCCCCCTTTAGCGCATTTGCTTGCTTTGGACACAAGTCTGATCAATGCAGGTTCGGCAGAGACCCCAGCTAGAGGTGCACCACTGTTCAACGAAAATCAAGGAAAAAGAAGGAGCGCCCCTCAATGAACAACGAAAATAGAAGAATAACCTCACCGGGAAAATAGAACGCAAAAACAAAGAAATGGAAAATTCCCTTCATTAACTAAGAAAATCCCTTCAACCAAAAACAAAGAAATGGAAAATTCCCTTCATAAACAAAGAAAATCCCTTCAACCAAAAACAAAGAAATGGAAAATTCCCTTCATAAACAAAGAAAATCAACGAAAAACAAGGAAATGGAAATGTCCCTCCATAAACAAAGAAAATAAATTCAACCACAAACAGAGAAATGGAAAATTCCCTTCATAAACAAAGAAAATCCCTTCAACCAAAAACATAGAAATGGAAATTTCCCTTCATAAACAAAGAAAATCCCTTCAACCAAAAACAAAGAAACGGAAAATCCCTTCATAAACAAAGAAAATCCCTTGAATCAAAAACAAAGAAATTGAAAATTCCCTTCATAAACAAAGAAAATCCCTTCAACCATAAACAAAGAAATGGAGAATTCCCTCCAGAACCATTCCAAAGAAACAAAAACCAAATATACCACGTAATTCAGAGAGAAACAGAGAATTTGTCATGAAATTAGATACAGAAACTACCGACCAAAAAAAGAAAATTCACTGAAAACTGCCCAAAATCCGAAATTATAGTGCCAGCTACAAATAATAAACAAACCCCCGGATAATAATACTGATGATTACGAACCTAACAAACTTCAGTTTCCGAGTTTTCGGAACAAATTCGACTACCTCCCCCTTTAGCGCATTTGCTTGCTTTGGACACAAGTCTGATCAATGCAGGTTCGGCAGAGACCCCAGCTAGAGGTGCACCACTGTTCAACGAAAATCAAGGAAAAAGAAGGAGCGCCCCTCAATGAACAACGAAAATAGAAGAATAACCTCACCGGGAAAATAGAACTCAAAAACAAAGAAATGGAAAATTCCCTTCATTAACTAAGATAATCCCTTCAACCAAAAACAAAGAAATGGAAAATTCCCTTCATAAACAAATAAAATCCGTTCAACCAAAAACAAGGAAATGGAAATGTCCCTCCATAAACAAAGAAAATCCCTTCAAGCAAAAACAAAGAAATGGAAAAGTCCCTCAATAAACAAAGAAAATCCCTTCAACCAAAAACAGGGAAATGAAAATGTCCCTCCACCAACAAAGAAAATAAATTCAACCAAAAACAGAGAAATGAAAAAGTCCCTCAATAAACAAAGAAAATCCCTTCAAGCAAAAACAAAGAAATGGAAAATTCCATTCATAAACAAAGAAAATCCTTTCAACGAAAAACAGGGAAATGGAAATGTCCCTCCACAAACAAAGAAAATAAATTCAACCAAAAACAGAGAAATGAAAAAGTCCCTCAATAAAGAAAGAAAATCCTTTCAAGCAAAAACAAAGAAATGGAAAATTCCCTTCATAAACAAAGAAAATCCCTTCAACCAAAAACAGGGAAATGGAAATGTCCCTCCATAAACAAAGAAAATAAATTCAACCAAAAACAGAGAAATGAAAAAGTCTCACAATAAACAAAGAAAATCCCTTCAAGCAAAAACAAAGAAATGGAAAATCCCTTCAACCAAAAACAGGGAAATGGAAATGTCCCTCCACAAACAAAGAAAATAACTTCAATGAAAAACAAGGAAATGGAATTGTCCCTCCATAAACAAAGAAAACAAATTCAACCAAAAACAGAGAAATGAAAAATTCCCTTCATAAACAAAGAAAATCCCTTCAACCAAAAACAAAGAAATGGAAAATTCCCTTCATAAACAAAGAAAATCGCAGCATCCAGAAACAAAGAAATGGAAAATTCCTTTCATAGACAAAGAAAATGCCTTCAACCAAAAACAAAGAAATGGAAAATTCCCTTCATAAACAAAGAAAATCCCTTCAACCAAAAACAAAGAAATGGAAAATTCCCTTCATAAACAAAGAAAATCTCTGCAACCAGAAACAAAGAAATGGAAAATTCCTTTCATAAACAAAGAAAATCCCTTCAACCAAAAACAAAGAAATGGAAAATTCCCTTCATAAACAAAGAAAATCCCTTCAACCAAAAACAAAGAAATGGAAAATTCCCTTCATAAACAAAAAAAATCCCTTCAACCAAAAACAAAGAAATGGAAAATTCCCTTCATAAACAAAGAAAATCCCTTCAACCAAAAACAAATAAATGGAAAATTCCCTTCATAAACAAAGAAAATCTCGTCAACCAAAAACAAAGAAATGGCGTTGGGCCGAAATCTAAAATTTACAATAAATAATATACACACTGTATGTCATTCAATGATTAGAATGTAAGAAATTTAAAAAATGTTCACTTATCTTTCGAACACACTGTATATCATCAAATTTTTACAAAAGTAAAAGTTTCGTAACGTTTGTTTGTCTTTCGAAGAAACTCTGCTATTGAACGCACTGTATATCATTCACTTTGTACAACTGTGAATAAAACATACGCACAAAAAGTTTTTTTATATATACGCACAGGATAAAAAATTTGAAAAAATGTTCATTTACTGTTCGAATACACTGTATATCATAAATTTTTACAAATGTAAAAATTTAATAATAATCGAAGACACCCTGTTGTTGAACACACGGTATAATACTCATTTTTTATAAACCGGATATGCGCAAAACATTTAAAAATAAAATTATCCAGAATAATTTTATCAAAAAGACATAAAGAATAAAATAGTTATGTATCAACCTCTATATTAGATCTAATATAGTCGAAAATATTTTTGGAATAGTTGAATTTAATAAAAAATAAATTAAAAAAACACCATGCAAATACCCCAGTTTTCCTACCTTTCCTGATGAAATTCTTACCCTGATGATGACCACCCAAAATTCTGAAACAAAAGAGAAAATATTATTTATTCGCTATTTATTTTCAATTTGCTTAAAATTTAAATAAATCGTAATTTAAAAAAAAATTATACAATAATTTAAAAATAGTATATCTAAATACTAAACAAAATTTTTTTTTTAAATTAATAGTTATATTCGTTAGCGTTAACAAACAATTATTTTATTTAAACTATTATAATAAACTATAGAACAATAATAACAATTGCGAAAGGTAATTAAAAGTTTATTTTTAAATTTTTTTCATTTCATTTAATTCATCATAAAGCGTTTAAAAATTTTTCCTTGTGATTTCTTGAGTAAAAATCCATATATGAAATCCATGAAAAAAACGAAAAAAACTAAAATCGTTTAATTATCGTAAATTATTAAACCACGGAATTTAATTTCGACCGTTCACTCCGAAAATCCGACTTCAATTAATTGATTTATTTTGATGTACATTTATATATTTATTAGTCACGACCCTTTAGTCACGAAATCGTGACTAACACATTATTGTAAACATAAACAAAAGGGTAAATTTTCTATACAGGGCGGCGTATCGTAAAATAATTAAATGTAATAAAAATAATTTTATTTAGAATTCCCAACTAATATTTAATAATGAATTGAAATAGTATTTATAATTATAAAATTTGTAATAGTGACGAAAAATTTAAAAGGAAAAATCACTTTTACGTTTCTAAATTAAAAATGTTTGTTTAATTTTTAAAATAAAAATAAAATCGTTTAATAATAAAAACTTTCAACTAACTTTCTGATTTCAGACGTAAATTTTCCCAATCCTAAAGGGCACTTCACACGCGCGCGATTTAACGGAACTAAAACCGCACGAGATTCTCAACGAAAACGAAATAATCGAAAGCGCTTAAATTTTTTTAACTAATTGATAAAAATCAAAAGACTTATTCGATTTTAGGACCGATCGCGGTGACTGACACTCGAATAATGAATTTATTTCGATAAATTAATATCTTGTCACGACATCTTTATGTAATAATGACTAATATGTTTACAAACAAATAATTCATAAAAAATCGTAAAAATATCTATAATTTAGAGTTGAAATTAATTGAATGTTAGTACTTTTAAACTTCATTAGTTGGTGTAAAAGATGACAACTAGTTTCGATTAATAAATCATCATCAGGACCTAATGCGGAAGACTAATTTTTATCAATTTTCTATGTAATTCCATTTAATAAATTTAAAATCGTTTAATAATAAAAACTTTCAACTAACCTTCTAATTTCAGACGTAAATATTCCCAATCCTAAAGGGCACTTCACACGGGCGCGATTAAACGTAACTAAAACCGCACGAGATTCTCAACGAAAACGAAATAATCGAAAGCGTTTAAATTTTTAAACTAAATATAAAAATTGAACTGAATTATTTGATTTTTAGACCGTTCGCGGCGACGAATACACAAATAATGATTTTTTTTTGGATACATTCATCTCTTAGTCATCAACCCTTACGTAATAATGACTAATATGTTTACAAACAAATATTTAATGGATTTAAAAACTTTTAAAAGTAAAAAATATGCAACTGTACCTTTTAATTATCGAAGTAAAAATCCCAATTCAAAAGGGCACTTCACACGCGCGATTAAAAGGATCTAAAACCGCACCAGATCCTGTACGAAAACGAAAGAAATTGAAAGCGTTTTAATTTTTAAACTAATTAATAAAAATCGAACAGAATTATTTGATTTTAAGACCGTTCGCGGCGACGAGTACACAAATAATGATTTTTTTTTCGATACATTCATCTCTTAGTCATCAACCTTTACATAATAATGTATTCCCATCATTAATTTCTTCTTGTAATTGAATAAATAAATACTAAATATATAAAATACTATCTCCAATTTCATCAAATTTTGTTTGAATTTCTTAGTATGGATGTTCTAGTATCTATCTTAAAATAAGTGGTATTTTTTAAGAAAAAGTTGATTTTTAATGACAAAAAGAACGTTTTTTTGGTAAAGTGTCTATTAATTATTTAAAGAAGCACATAAATGTTATTAAATAATGGTTACAAAGAATAAGAATGTTTTGTGATAATTCGGCAATAATCAGAGCAGTGTAATTCACCTCAACTAAATTATAATAAAACATTAATTGGTAAATTTCCACACCACCACTGAGGTATTACCACGGCGCGTTACCATTTTTTTAAGGGGATGGTTCGCCTGTAGCCATATAACCCCATAAACCCCCAAATAAATAAAATTCTTAATAATGAAATCTATCAAAAACGAATTGTTTACAACACGAAGAAAAAATCGTGATTCCAGGAACTAAAAAAATAACTTTATTCGAAAACGGAAATAGAAGAACAGAGAAAATAACGCCAACCAAAAACAGGCAAATAGAAGAAAAGTCCCTTCAGAAAAAGGGAAAAAAGCTCTAAACAAAAACGAGGAAATTTATGAAAATAGAGGTGCACTAGTGTTCAACGGAAATCGGGGAAAAGTAAGGAGCGCCCCTCAATGAACAAAAAACATATAAGAATAGCCCCATCAAGAATATAAAACGCACCTTCAAGAAAAAAGAGGTAAATAGAAGAACACGACTAAAGAAAATAACTTCAACGAAACACAGGGAAATGGAAAAGTTTCTCTATAGACAGAGAAAATACTTTCAATCAAAAACCTCAACGAAAAACAAAGAAATAAAAAAGTCCCTCCATAAACAAAGAAAATCTCTTCAACCAAAAACAAATAAATGAAATAGTCCCTCCATAAACAAAGAAAATCCCTTCAACCAAAAACATAGAAACGGAAAATTCCCTCCAGAACCATTCCGAAGAAACAAAAACCAAATATACCACGTAATTCAGAGTGAAACAGAGAAATTGTCATGAACTTAGATACAGAAACTACCGACCAAAAAAAGAAAATTCACTGTAAACTGCCCAAAATCCGAAAATATAGTACCAGCTACAAATAATAAACAAACCCCCGGATAATAATACTGATGATTACGAACCTAACAAACTTCAGTTTCCGAGTTTTCGGAACAAATTCGACTACCTCCCCCTTTAGCGCATTTGCTTGCTTTGGACACAAGTCTGATCAATGCAGGTTCGGCAGAGACCCCAGCTAGAGGTGCACCACTGTTCAACGAAAATCAAGGAAAAAGAAGGAGCGCCCCTCAATGAAGAACGAAAATAGAAGAATAATCTCACCGGGAAAATAGAACGCAAAAACAAATAAATGGAAAATTCCCTTCATTAACTAAGAAAATCCCTTCAACCAAAAACAAAGAAATGGAAAATTCCCTTCATAAACAAAGAAAATCCCTTCAACCGAAAACAAGGAAATGGAAATGTCCCTCCATAAACAAAGAAAATAAATTCACCCACAAACAGAGAAATGGAAAATTCCCTTCATAAACAAAGAAAATCCCTTCAACCAAAAACATAGAAATGAAAATTTCCCTTCATAAACAAAGAAAATCCCTTCAACCAAAAACAAAGAAACGGAAAATCCCTTCATAAACAAAGAAAATCCCTTTAATCAAAAACAAAGAAATGTAAAATTCCCTTCATAAACAAAGAATCTCCCTTCAACCAAAAACAGGGAAATGGAAATGACCCTCCACAAACAAAGAAAATCCCTTCAAACAAAAACAAAGAAATGGAAAATTCCCTCCAGAACAATTCCAAAGAAACAAAAACCAAATATACCACGTAATTCAGAGAGAAACAGAGAATTTGTCATGAAATTAGATACAGAAACTACCGACCAAAAAAAGAAAATTCACTGAAAACTGCCCAAAATTCGAAATTATAGTACCAGCTACAAATAATAAACAAACCCCCGGATAATAATACTGATGATTACGAACCTAACAAACTTCAGTTTCCGAGTTTTCGGAACAAATTCGACTACCTCCCCCTTTAGCGCATTTGCTTGCTTTGGACACAAGTCTGATCAATGCAGGTTCGGCAGAGACCCCAGCTAGAGGTGCACCACTGTTCAACGAAAATCAAGGAAAAAGAAGGAGCGCCCCTCAATGAACAACGAAAATAGAAGAATAATCTAACCGGGAAAATAGAAAGCAAAAACAAAGAAATGGAAAATTCCCTTCATTAACTAAGAAAATCCCTTCAACCAAAAACAAAGAAATGGAAAATTCCCTTCATAAACAAAGAAAATCCCTTCAACCAAAAACAAGGAAATGGAAATGTCCCTCCATAAACAAAGAAAATAAATTCACCCACAAACAGAGAAATGGAAAATTCCCTTCATAAACAAAGAAAATCCCTTCAACCAAAAACATAGAAATGAAAATTTCTCTTCATAAACAAAGAAAATCCCTTCAACCAAAAACAAAGAAACGGAAAATCCCTTCATAAACAAAGAAAATCCCTTGAATCAAAAACAAAGAAATGTAAAATTCCCTTCATAAACAAAGAAAATCCCTTCAACCAAAAACAAGGAAATGGAAATGTCCCTCCATAAACAAAGAAAATCCCTTCAAGCAAAAACAAAGAAATGGAAAAGTCCCTCAATAAACAAAGAAAATCCCTTCAACCGAAAACAAAGAAATGAAAAAGTCCCTCCATAAACAAAGAAAATCCCTTCACCTAAAAACAAAGAAATGGAAAATTCCCTTCATAAACAAAGAAAATCCCTTCAACCAAAAACAGGGAAATGGATATGTCCCTCCATAAACAAAGAAAACAAATTCAACCAAAAACAGAGAAATGAAAAATTCCCTTCAAAAACAAAGAAAATCCCTTCAACCAAAAACAGGGAAATGGAATTGTCCCTCCATAAACAAAGAAAATAAATTCAACGAAAAACAGAGAAATGGAAAATTCCCTTCATAAAAAAAGAAAATCCTTTCAACCAAAAACAAAGAAATGGAAAATTCCCTCCATAAACAAAGAAAATAAATTCAACCAAAAACAGAGAAATGAAAAATTCGCTTCATAAACAAAGAAAATCCCTTCAACCAAAAACAAAGAAATGGAAAATTCCCTTCATAAACAAAGAAAATCCCTTCAACCAAAAACAAAGAAATGGAAAATTCCCTTCATAAACAAAGAAAATATCTTCAACCAAAAACAAAGAAACGAAAACGTCCCTCCATAAACAAAGAAAATCCCTTCACCTAAAAACAAAGAAATGGAAAATTCCCTTCATAAACAAAGAAAATCAACGAAAAACAAGGAAATGGAAATGTCCCTCCATAAACAAAGAAAATAAATTCAACCACAAACAGAGAAATGGAAAATTCCCTTCATAAACAAAGAAAATCCCTTCAACCAAAAACAAAGAAACGGAAAATCCCTTCATAAACAAAGAAAATCCCTTGAATCAAAATCAAAGAAATGAAAAATTCCCTTCATAAACAAAGAAAATCCCTTCAAACAAAAACAAAGAAATGGAAAATTCCCTCCAGAACCATTCCAAAGATACAAAAACCAAATATACCACGTAATTCAGAGTGAAACAGAGAAATTGTCATGAACTTAGATACAGAAACTACCGACCAAAAAAAGAAAATTCACTGAAAACTGCCCAAAATCCGAAATTATAGTACCAGCTACAAATAATAAACAAACCCCCGGATAATAATACTGATGATTACGAACCTAACAAACTTCAGTTTCCGAGTTTTCGGAACAAATTCGACTACCTCCCCCTTTAGCGCATTTGCTTGCTTTGGACACAAGTCTCATCAATGCAGGTTCGGCAGAGACCCCAGCTAGAGGTGCACCACTGTTCAACGAAAATCAAGGAAAAAGAAGGAGCGCCCCTCAATGAACAACGAAAATAGAAGAATAACCTCACCGGGAAAATAGAACGCAAAAACAAAGAAATGGAAAATTTCCTTCATTAACTAAGAAAATCCCTTCAACCAAAAACAAAGAAATGGAAAATTCCCTTCATAAACAAAGAAAATCCCTTCAAACAAAAACAAAGAAATGGAAAATTCCCTCAAGAACCATTCCAAAGAAACAAAAACCAAATAAACCATGTAATTCAGAGAGAAACAGAGAAATTGTCATGATCTTAGATACAGAAACTACCGACCAAAAAAAGAAAATTCACTGAAAACTGCCCAAAATCCGAAAATATAGTACCAGCTACAAATAATAAACAAACCCCCGGATAATAATACTGATGATTACGAACCTAACAAACTTCAGTTTCCGAGTTTTCGGAACAAATTCGACTACCTCCCCCTTTAGCGCATTTGCTTGCTTTGGACACAAGTCTGATCAATGCAGGTTCGGCAGAGACCCCAGCTAGAGGTGCACCACTGTTCAACGAAAATCAAGGAAAAAGAAGGAGCGCCCCTCAATGAACAACGAAAATAGAAGAATAACCTCACCGGGAAAATAGAACGCAAAAACAAAGAAATGGAAAATTCTCTTCATTAACTAAGAAAATCCCTTCAACCAAAAACAAAGAAATGGAAAATTCCCTTCATAAACAAAGAAAATCCCTTCAACCAAAAACAAAGAAATGGAAAATTCCCTTCATAAACAAAGAAAATATCTTGAACCAAAAACAAAGAAACGAAAAAGTCCCTCCATAAACAAAGAAAATCCCTTCACCTAAAAACAAAGAAATGGAAAATTCCCTTCATAAACAAAGAAAATCAACGAAAAACAAGGAAATGGAAATGTCCCTCCATAAACAAAGAAAATAAATTCAACCACAAACAGAGAAATGGAAAATTCCCTTCATAAACAAAGAAAATCCCTTCAACCAAAAACATAGAAATGGAAATTTCCCTTCATAAACAAAGAAAATCCCTTCAACCAAAAACAAAGAAACGGAAAATCCCTTCATAAACAAAGAAAATCCCTTGAATCAAAAACAAAGAAATGGAAAATTCCCTTCATAAACAAAGAAAATCCCTTCAACCAAAAACAGGGAAATGGAAATGACCCTCCACAAACAAAGAAAATCCCTTCAAACAAAAACAAAGAAATGGAAAATTCCCTCCAGAACCATTCCAAAGAAACAAAAACCAAATATACCACGTAATTCAGAGAGAAACAGAGAATTTGTCATGAAATTAGATACAGAAACTACCGACCAAAAAAAGAAAATTCACTGAAAACTGCCCAAAATCCGAAATTGTAGTACCAGCTACAAATAATAAACAAACCCCCGGATAATAATACTGATGATTACGAACCTAACAAACTTCAGTTTCCGAGTTTTCGGAACAAATTCGACTACCTCCCCCTTTAGCGCATTTGCTTGCTTTGGACACAAGTCTGATCAATGCAGGTTCGGCAGAGACCCCAGCTAGAGGTGCACCACTGTTCAACGAAAATCAAGGAAAAAGAAGGAGCGCCCCTCAATGAACAACGAAAATAGAAGAATAACCTCACCGGGAAAATAGAACGCAAAAACAAAGAAATGGAAAATTCTCTTCATTAACTAAGAAAATCCCTTCAACCAAAAACAAAGAAATGGAAAATTCCCTTCATAAACAAAGAAAATCCCTTCAACCAAAAACAAAGAAATGGAAAATTCCCTTCATAAACAAAGAAAATATCTTGAACCAAAAACAAAGAAACGAAAAAGTCCCTCCATAAACAAAGAAAATCCCTTCACCTAAAAACAAAGAAATGGAAAATTCCCTTCATAAACAAAGAAAATCAACGAAAAACAAGGAAATGGAAATGTCCCTCCATAAACAAAGAAAATAAATTCAACCACAAACAGAGAAATGGAAAATTCCCTTCATAAACAAAGAAAATCCCTTCAACCAAAAACATAGAAATGGAAATTTCCCTTCATAAACAAAGAAAATCCCTTCAACCAAAAACGAAGAAACGGAAAATCCCTTCATAAACAAAGAAAATCCCTTGAATCAAAAACAAAGAAATGGAAAATTCCCTTCATAAACAAAGAAAATCCCTTCAACCAAAAACAGGGAAATGGAAATGACCCTCCACAAACAAAGAAAATCCCTTCAAACAAAAACAAAGAAATGGAAAATTCCCTCCAGAACCATTCCAAAGAAACAAAAACCAAATATACCACGTAATTCAGAGAGAAACAGAGAATTTGTCATGAAATTAGATACAGAAACTACCGACCAAAAAAAGAAAATTCACTGAAAACTGCCCAAAATCCGAAATTGTAGTACCAGCTACAAATAATAAACAAACCCCCGGATAATAATACTGATGATTACGAACCTAACAAACTTCAGTTTCCGAGTTTTCGGAACAAATTCGACTACCTCCCCCTTTAGCGCATTTGCTTGCTTTGGACACAAGTCTGATCAATGCAGGTTCGGCAGAGACCCCAGCTAGAGGTGCACCACTGTTCTACGAAAATCAAGGAAAAAGAAGGAGCGCCCCTCAATGAACAACGAAAATAGAAGAATAACCTCACCGGGAAAATAGAACGCAAAAACAAAGAAATGGAAAATTCCCTTCATTAACTAAGAAAATCCCTTCAACCAAAAACAAAGAAATAGAAAATTCCCTTCATAAACAAAGAAAATCCCTTCAACCAAAAACAAGGAAATGGAAATGTTCCTCCATAAACAAAGAAAATAAATTCAACCACAAACAGAGAAATGGAAAATTCCCTTCATAAACAAAGAAAATCCCTTCAACCAAAAACATAGAAACGGAAAATTCCCTCCAGAACCATTCCAAAGAAATAAAAACCAAATATACCACGTAATTCAGAGTGAAACAGAGAAATTGTCATGAACACAACCAAAAACAAGGAAAAGGAAATGTCCCTCGATAAACAAAGAAAATCCCTTCAAGTAAAAACAAAGAAATAAAAAGTCCCTCCATAAACAAAGAAAATCCCTTCACCTAAAAAAAAGAAATGGAAAATTCCCTTCATAAACAAAGAAAATCCCTTCAACCAAAAACAAGGAAAAGGAAATGTCCCTCAATAAACAAAGAAAATCCCTTCAACCAAAAACAAAGAAATGAAAAAGTCCCTCCATAAACAAAGAAAATCCCTTCACCTAAAAAAAAGAAATGGAAAATTCCCTTCATAAACAAAGAAAATCCCTTCAACCAAAAACAGGGAAATGGAAATGTCCCTCCACAAACAAAGAAAATAAATTCAACCAAAAACAGAGAAATGAAAAAGTCCCTCAATAAACAAAGAAAATCCCTTCAAGCAAAAACAAAGAAATGGAAAATTCCATTCATAAACAAAGAAAATCCCTTCAACCAAAAACAGGGAAATGAAAATGTCCCTTCATAAACAAAGAAAATAAATTCAACCAAAAACAGAGAAATGGAAAATTCCCTTCATAAACAAAGAAAATCCCTTCAACCAAAAACGAAGAAATGGAAAATTCCTTTCATAAACAAAGAAAATCCCTTCAACCAAAAACAGGGAAATGGAAATGTCCCTTCACAAACAAAGAAAATAACTTCAATGAAAAACAAGGAAATGGAATTGTCCCTCCATAAACAAAGAAAATAAATTCAACCAAAAACAGAGAAATGGAAAATTCCCTTCATAAACAAAGAAAATCCCTTCAACCAAAAACAAAGAAATGGAAAATTCCATTCATAAACAAAGAAAATCCCTTCAACCAAAAACAGAGAAATGAAAAAGTCCCTCAATAAACAAAGAAAATCCCTTCAAGCAAAAACAAAGAAATGGAAAATTCCATTCATAAACAAAGAAAATCCCTTCAACCAAAAACAGGGAAATGAAAATGTCCCTTCATAAACAAAGAAAATAAATTCAACCAAAAACAGAGAAATGGAAAATTCCCTTCATAAACAAAGAAAATCCCTTCAACCAAAAACGAAGAAATGGAAAATTCCTTTCATAAACAAAGAAAATCCCTTCAACCAAAAACAGGGAAATGGAAATGTCCCTTCACAAACAAAGAAAATAACTTCAATGAAAAACAAGGAAATGGAATTGTCCCTCCATAAACAAAGAAAATAAATTCAACCAAAAACAGAGAAATGGAAAATTCCCTTCATAAACAAAGAAAATCCCTTCAACCAAAAACAGGGAAATGGAAATGTCCCTTCACAAACAAAGAAAATAACTTCAATGAAAAACAAGGAAATGGAATTGTCCCTCCATAAACAAAGAAAATCCCTTCAACCAAAAACAGGGAAATGGAAATGTCCCTCCACAAACAAAGAAAATAAATTCAACCAAAAACAGAGAAATGAAAAAGTCCCTCAATAAACAAAGAAAATCCCTTCAAGCAAAAACAAAGAAATGGAAAATTCCATTCATAAACAAAGAAAATCCCTTCAACCAAAAACAGGGAAATGAAAATGTCCCTTCATAAACAAAGAAAATAAATTCAACCAAAAACAGAGAAATGGAAAATTCCCTTCATTAACAAAGAAAATCCCTTCAACCGAAAACGAAGAAATGGAAAATTCCTTTCATAAACAAAGAAAATCCCTTCAACCAAAAACAGGGAAATGGAAATGTCCCTTCACAAACAAAGAAAATAACTTCAATGAAAAACAAGGAAATGGAATTGTCCCTCCATAAACAAAGAAAATAAATTCAACCAAAAACAGAGAAATGGAAAATTCCCTTCATAAACAAAGAAAATCCCTTCAACCAAAAACAAAGAAATGGAAAATTCCCTTCATAAACAAAGAAAATCTCTGCAACCAGAAACAAAGAAATGGAAAATTCCTTTCATAAACAAAGAAAATCTCTTCAACCAAAAACAAAGAAATGGAAAATTCCCTTCATAAACAAAGAAAATCCCTTCAACCAAAAACAAAGAAATGGAAAATTCCCTTCATAAACAAAAAAAATTCATTCAACCAAAAACAAAGAAATGGAAAATTCCCTTCATAAACAAAGAAAATCCCTTAAACCTTAAACAAATAAATGGAAAATTCCCTTCATAATCAAAGAAAATCTCGTCAACCAAAAACAAAGAAATGGAAAATTCCCTTCATAAACAAAAGAAATTACTTCATTCAAAAACGTTGTGCCGAAATCTAAAATTTACAATAAATAATATACACACTGTATGTCATTCAATGATTAGAATGTAAGAAATTTAAAAAATGTTCACTAACCTTTCGAACACACCGTATATCATCAAATTTTGACAAAAGTAAAAGTTTCGTAACGTTTGTTTGTCTTTCGAAGAAACTCTGCTGTTGAACGCACTGTATATCAACGAAAACGAAATAATCGAAAGCGCTTAAATGTTTTTAACTAATTGATAAAAATCAAAAGACTTATTCGATTTTAGGACCGATCGCGGTGACTGACACTCGAATAATGAATTTATTTCGATAAATTAATATCTTAGTCACGACATCTTTACGTAATAATGACTAATATGTTTACAAACAAATAATTCATAAAAAATCGTAAAAATATCTATAATTTAGAGTTGAAATTAATTGAATGTTAGTACTTTTAAACTTCATTAGTTGGTGTAAAAGATGACAACTAGTTTCGATTAATAAATCATCATCAGGACCAAATACGGAAGACTAATTTTTATCAATTTTCGATGTAATTCCATTTAATAAATTTAAAATCGTTTAATAATAAAAACTTTCAACTAACCTTCTAATTTCAGACGTAAATATTCCCAATCCTAAAGGGCACTTCACACGCGCGCGATTAAACGGAACTAAAACCGCACGAGATTCTCAACGAAAACGAAATAATCGAAAGCGTTTAAATTTTTAAACTAAATATAAAAATCGAACTGAATTATTTGATTTTTAGACCGTTCGCGGCGACGAATACACAAATAAAGATTTTTTTTTTGATACATTCATCTCTTAGTCATCAACCCTTACGTAATAATGACTCATATGTTTACAAACAAATATTTAATGGATTTAAAAACTTTTAAAAGTAAAAAAATATGCAACTGTACCTTTTAATTATCGAAGTAAAAATCCCAATGCAAAAGGGCACTTCACACGCGCGATTAAAAGGATCTAAAACCGCACCAGATCCTGTACGAAAACAAAAAAAATTGAAAGCGTTTTAATTTTTAAACTAATTAATAAAAATCGAACAGAATTATTTGATTTTAAGACCGTTCGCGGCGACGAGTACACAAATAATGATTTTTTTTTCGATACATTCATCTCTTAGTCATCAACCTTTACATAATAATGTATTCCCATCATTAATTTCTTCTTGTAATTGAATAAATAAATACTAAAAATATAAAATACTATCTCCAATTTCATCAAATTTTGTTTGAATTTCTTAGTATGGATGTTCTAGTATCTATCTTAAAATAAGTGGTATTTTTTAAGAAAAAGTTGATTTTTAATGACAAAAAGAACGTTTTTTTGGTAAAGTGTCTATTAATTATTTAAAGAAGCACATAAATGTTATTAAATAATGGTTACAAAGAATAAGAATGTTTTGTTATAATTCGGCAATAATCAGAGCAGTGTAATTCACCTCAACTAAATTATAATAAAACATTAATTGGTAAATTTCCACACCACCACTGAGGTATTACCACGGCGCGTTACCATTTTTTTAAGAGAATGGTTCGCCTGTAGCCATATAACCCCATAAACCCCCAAATAAATAAAATTCTTAATAACGAAATCTATCAAAAACGAATTGTTTACAACACGAAGAAAAAATCGTGATTCCAGGAACTAAAAAAATAACTTTATTCGAAAACGGAAATAGAAGAACAGAGAAAATAACGCCAACCAAAAACAGGAAAATAGAAGAAAAGTCGCTTCAGAAAAAGGAAAAAAAGCTCTAAACAAAAACGAGGAAATTTATGAAAATAGAGGTGCACTAGTGTTCAACGGAAATCGGGGAAAAGTAAGGAGCGCCCCTCAATGAACAAAAAACATATAAGAATAGCCCCATCAAGAATATAAAACGCACCTTCAAGAAAAAAGAGGTAAATAGAAGAACACGACTAAAGAAAATAACTTCAACGAAACACAGGGAAATGGAAAAGTTTCTCTATAGACAGAGAAAACACTTTCAATCAAAAACCTCAACGAAAAACAAAGAAATGAAAAAGTCCCTCCATAAACAAAGAAAATCTCTTCAACCAAAAACAAAGAAATGAAAAAGTCCCTCCATAAACAAAGAAAATCCCTTCAACCAAAAACATAGAAACGGAAAATTCCCTCCAGAACCATTCCGAAGAAACAAAAACCAAATATACCACGTAATTCAGAGTGAAACAGAGAAATTGTCATGAACTTAGATACAGAAACTACCGACCAAAAAAAGAAAATTCACTGTAAACTGCCCAAAATCCGAAAATATAGTACCAGCTACAAATAATAAACAAACCCCCGGATAATAATACTGATGATTACGAACCTAACAAACTTCAGTTTCCGAGTTTTCGGAACAAATTCGACTACCTCCCCCTTTAGCGCATTTGCTTGCTTTGGACACAAGTCTGATCAATGCAGGTTCGGCAGAGACCACAGCTAGAGGTGCACCACTGTTCAACGAAAATCAAGGAAAAAGAAGGAGCGCCCCTCAATGAACAACGAAAATAGAAGAATAATCTCACCGGGAAAATAGAACGCAAAAACAAAGAAATGGAAAATTCCCTTCATTAACTAAGAAAATCCCTTCAACCAAAAACAAAGAAATGGAAAATTCCCTTCATAAACAAAGAAAATCCCTTCAACCAAAAACAAGGAAATGGAAATGTCCCTCCATAAACAAAGAAAACAAATTCACCCACAAATAGAGAAATGGAAAATTCCCTTCATAAACAAAGAAAATCCCTTCAACCAAAAACATAGAAATGGAAATTTCCCTTCATAAACAAAGAAAATCCCTGCAACCAAAAACAAAGAAACGGAAAATTCCTTCATAAACAAAGAAAATCCCTTGAATCAAAAACAAAGAAATGTAAAATTCCCTTCAGAAACAAAGAAACTCCCTTCAACCAAAAACAGGGAAATGGAAATGACCCTCCACAAACAAAGAAAATCCCTTCAAACAAAAACAAAGAAATGGAAAATTTCCTCCAGAACCATTCCAAAGAAACAAAAACCAAATATACCACGTAATTCAGAGAGAAACAGAGAATTTGTCATGAAATTAGATACAGAAACTATCGACCAAAAAAAGAAAATTCACTGAAAACTGCCCAAAATCCGAAATTATAGTACCAGCTACAAATAATAAACAAACCCCCGGATAATAATACTGATGATTACGAACCTAACAAACTTCAGTTTCCGAGTTTTCGGAACAAATTCGACTACCTCTCCCTTTAGCGCATTTGCTTGCTTTGGACACAAGTCTGATCAATGCAGGTTCGGCAGAGACCCCAGCTAGAGGTGCACCACTGTTCAACGAAAATCAAGGAAAAAGAAGGAGCGCCCCTCAATGAACAACGAAAATAAAAGAATAACCTCACCTGGAAAATAGAAAGCAAAAACAAAGAAATGGAAAATTCCCTTCATTAACTAAGAAAATCCCTTCAACCAAAAACAAAGAAATGGAAAATTCCCTTCATAAACAAAGAAAATCCCTTCAACCAAAAACAAAGAAATGGAAAATTCCCTTCATAAACAAAGAAAATATCTTCAACCAAAAACAAAGAAACGAAAAAGTCCCTCCATAAACAAAGAAAATCCCTTCACCTAAAAACAAAGAAATGGAAAATTCCCTTCATAAACAAAGAAAATCAACGAAAAACAAGGAAATGGAAATGTCCCTCCATAAACAAAGAAAATAAATTCAACCACAAACAGAGAAATGGAAAATTCCCTTCATAAACAAAGAAAATCCCTTCAACCAAAAACATAGAAATGGAAATTTCCCTTCATAAACAAAGAAAATCCCTTCAACGAAAAACAAAGAAACGGAAAATCCCTTCATAAACAAAGAAAATCCCTTGAATCAAAAACAAAGAAATGGAAAATTCCCTTCATAAACAAAGAAAATCCCTTCAACCAAAAACAGGGAAATGGAAATGACCCTCCACAAACAAAGAAAATCCCTTCAAACAAAAACAAAGAAATGGAAAATTCCCTCCAGAACCATTCCAAAGAAACAAAAACCAAATATACCACGTAATTCAGAGAGAAACAGAGAATTTGTCATGAAATTAGATACAGAAACTACCGACCAAAAAAAGAAAATTCACTGAAAACTGCCCAAAATCCGAAATTATAGTACCAGCTACAAATAATAAACAAACCCCCGGATAATAATACTGATGATTACGAACCTAACAAACTTCAGTTTCCGAGTTTTCGGAACAAATTCGACTACCTCCCCCTTTAGCGCATTTGCTTGCTTTGGACACAAGTCTGATCAATGCAGGTTCGGCAGAGACCCCAGCTAGAGGTGCACCACTGTTCAACGAAAATCAAGGAAAAAGAAGGAGCGCCCCTCAATGAACAACGAAAATAGAAGAATAACCTCACCGGGAAAATAGAACGCAAAAACAAAGAAATGGAAAATTCTCTTCATTAACTAAGAAAATCCCTTCAACCAAAAACAAAGAAATAGAAAATTCCCTTCTTAAACAAAGAAAATTCCTTCAACCAAAAACAAGGAAATGGAAATGTTCCTCCATAAACAAAGAAAATAAATTCAACCACAAACAGAGAAATGGAAAATTCCCTTCATAAACAAAGAAAATCCCTTCAACCAAAAACATAGAAACGGAAAATTCCCTCCAGAACCATTCCAAAGAAACAAAAACCAAATATACCACGTAATTCAGAGTGAAACAGAGAAATTGTCATGAACTTAGATACAGAAACTACCGACCAAAAATAGAAAATTCACTGAAAACTGCCCATAATCCGAAAATATAGTACCAGCTACAAATAATAAACAAACCCCCGGATAATAATACTGATGATTACGAACCTAACAAACTTCAGTTTCCGAGTTTTCGGAACAAATTCGACTACCTCCCCCTTTAGCGCATTTGCTTGCTTTGGACACAAGTCTGATCAATGCAGGTTCGGCAGAGACCCCAGCTAGAGGTGCACCACTGTTCAACGAAAATCAAGGAAAAAGAAGGAGCGCCCCTCAATGAACAACGAAAATAGAAGAATAACCTCACCGGGAAAATAGAAAGCAAAAACAAAGAAATGGAAAATTCCCTTCATTAACAAAGAAAATCCCTTCAACCAAAAACAAAGAAATGGAAAATTCCCTTCATAAACAAAGAAAATCCCTTCAACCAAAAACAAGGAAAAGGAAATGTCCCTCCATAAACAAAGAAAATCCCTACAAGCAAAAACAAAGAAATGAAAAAGTCCCTCCATAAACAAAGAAAATCCCTTCACCTAAAAAAAAGAAATGGAAAATTCCCTTCATAAACAAAGAAAATCCCTTCAACCGAAAACAAGGAAAAGGAAATGTCCCTCAATAAACAAAGAAAATCCCTTCAACCAAAAACAAAGAAATGAAAAAGTCCCTCCATAAACAAAGAAAATCCCTTCACCTAAAAACAAAGAAATGGAAAATTCCCTTCATAAACAAAGAAAATCTCTGCAACCAGAAACAAAGAAATGGAAAATTCCTTTCATAAACAAAGAAAATCTCTTCAACCAAAAACAAAGAAATGGAAAATTCCCTTCATAAACAAAGAAAATCCCTTCAACCAAAAACAAAGAAATGGAAAATTCCCTTCATAAACAAAAAAAATTCATTCAACCAAAAACAAAGAAATGGAAAATTCCCTTCATAAACAAAGAAAATCCCTTAAACCTAAAACAAATAAATGGAAAATTCCCTTCATAAACAAAGAAAATCTCGTCAACCAAAAACAAAGAAATGGAAAATTCCCTTCATAAACAAAGAAAATCCCTTCAACCAAAAACAAAGAAATGGAAAATTCCCTTCATAAACAAAAAAAATTCATTCAACCAAAAACAAAGAAATGGAAAATTCCCTTCATAAACAAAGAAAATCCCTTAAACCTAAAACAAATAAATGGAAAATTCCCTTCATAAACAAAGAAAATCTCGTCAACCAAAAACAAAGAAATGGAAAATTCCCTTCATAAACAAAAGAAATTACTTCATTCAAAAACGTTGGGCCGAAATCTAAAATTTACAATAAATAATATACACACTGTATGTCATTCAATGATTAGAATGTAAGAAATTTAAAAAATGTTCACTAACCTTTCGAACACACCGTATATCATCAAATTTTGACAAAAGTAAAAGTTTCGTAACCTTTGTTTGTCTTTCGAAGAAACTCTGCTGTTGAACGCACTGTATATCAACGAAAACGAAATAATCGAAAACGCTTAAATGTTTTTAACTAATTGATAAAAATCAAAAGACTTATTCGATTTTAGGACCGATCGCGGTGACTGACACTCGAATAATGAATTTATTTCGATAAATTAATATCTTAGTCACGACATCTTTACGTAATAATGACTAATATGTTTACAAACAAATAATTCATAAAAAATCGTAAAAATATCTATAATTTAGAGTTGAAATTAATTGAATGTTAGTACTTTTAAACTTCATTAGTTGGTGTAAAAGATGACAACTAGTTTCGATTAATAAATCATCATCAGAACCAAATGCGGAAGACTAATTTTTATCAATTTTCGATGTAATTCCATTTAATAAATTTAAAATCGTTTAATAATAAAAACTTTCAACTAACCTTCTAATTTCAGAAGTAAATATTCCCAATCCTAAAGGGCACTTCACACGCGCGCGATTAAACGGAACTAAAACCGCACGAGATTCTCAACGAAAACGAAATAATCGAAAGCGTTTAAATTTTTAAACTAAATATAAAAATCGAACTGAATTGTTTGATTTTTAGACCGTTCGCGGCGACGAATACACAAATAATGATTTTTTTTTCGATACATTCATCTCTTAGTCATCAACCCTTACGTAATAATGACTCATATGTTTACAAACAAATATTTAATGGATTTAAAAACTTTTAAAAGTAAAAAATATGCAACTGTACCTTTTAATTATCGAAGTAAAAATCCCAATGCAAAAGGGCACTTCACACGCGCGATTAAAAGGATCTAAAACCGCACCAGATCCTGTACGAAAACGAAAAAAATTGAAAGCGTTTTAATTTTTAAACTAATTAATAAAAATCGAACAGAATTATTTGATTTTAAGACCGTTCGCGGCGACGAGTACACAAATAATGATTTTTTTTTCGATACATTCATCTCTTAGTCATCAACCTTTACATAATAATGTATTCCCATCATTAATTTCTTCTTGTAATTGAATAAATAAATACTGAATATATAAAATACTATCTCCAATTTCATCAAATTTTGTTTGAATTTCTTAGTATGGATGTTCTAGTATCTATCTTAAAATAAGTGGTATTTTTTAAGAAAAAGTTGATTTTTCATGACAAAAAGAACGTTTTTTTGGTAAAGTGTCTATTAATTATTTAAAGAAGCACATAAATGTTATTAAATAATGGTTACAAAGAATAAGAATGTTTTGTGATAATTCGGCAATAATCAGAGCAGTGTAATTCACCTCAACTAAATTATAATAAAACATTAATTGGTAAATTGCCACACCACCACTGAGGTATTACCACGGCGCGTTACCATTTTTTTAAGGGGATGGTTCGCCTCTAGCCATATAACCCCATAAACCCCCAAATAAATAAAATTCTTAATAATGAAATCTATCAAAAACGAATTGTTTACAACACGAAGAAAAAATCGTGATTCCAGGAAATAAAAAAATAACTTTATTCGAAAACGGAAATAGAAGAACAGAGAAAATAACGCCAACCAAAAACGGGAAAATAGAAGAAAAGTCCCTTCAGAAAAAGGGAAAAAAGCTCTAAACAAAAACGAGGAAATTTATGAAAATAGAGGTGCACTAGTGTTCAACGGAAATCGGGGAAAAGTAAGGAGCGCCCCTCAATGAACAAAAAACATATAAGAATAGCCCCATCAAGAATATAAAACGCACCTTCAAGAAAAAAGAGGTAAATAGAAGAACACGACTAAAGAAAATAACTTCAACGAAACACAGGGAAATGGAAAAGTTTCTCTATAGACAGAGAAAATACTTTCAATCAAAAACCTCAACGAAAAACAAAGAAATGAAAAAGTCCCTCCATAAACAAAGAAAATCTCTTCAACCAAAAAAAAAGAAATGAAAAAGTCCCTCCATAAACAAAGAAAATCCCTTCAACCAAAAACATCGAAACGGAAAATTCCCTCCAGAACCATTCCAAAGAAACAAAAACCAAATATACCACGTAATTCAGAGTGAAAGAGAAATTGTCATGAACTTAGAAACAGAAACTACCGACCAAAAAAATAAAATTCACTGAAAACTGCCCAAAATCCGAAATTATAGTACCAGCTACAAATAATAAACAAACCCCCGGATAATAATACTGATGATTACGAACCTAACAAACTTCAGTTTCCGAGTTTTCGGAACAAATTCGACTACCTCCCCCTTTAGCGCATTTGCTTGCTTTGGACACAAGTCTGATCAATGCAGGTTCGGCAGAGACCCCAGCTAGAGGTGCACCACTGTTCAACGAAAATCAAGGAAAAAGAAGGAGCGCCCCTCAATGAACAACGAAAATCAAGGAAAAAGAAGGAGCGCCCCTCAATGAACAACGAAAATAGAAGAATAACTTCACCGGGAAAATAGAACGCAAAAACAAAGAAATGGAAAATTCCCTTCATTAACTAAGATAATCCCTTCAACCAAAAACAAAGAAATGGAAAATTCCCTTCATAAACAAATAAAATCCGTTCAACCAAAACCAAGGAAATGGAAATGTCCCTCCATAAACAAAGAAAATCCCTTCAAGCAAAAACAAAGAAATGGAAAAGTCCCTCAATAAACAAAGAAAATCCCTTCAACCAAAAACAGGGAAATGAAAATGTCCCTCCACCAACAAAGAAAATAAATTCAACCAAAAACAGAGAAATGAAAAAGTCCCTCAATAAACAAAGAAAATCCCTTCAAGCAAAAACAAAGAAATGGAAAATTCCATTCATAAACAAAGAAAATCCCTTCAACGAAAAACAGGGAAATGGAAATGTCCCTCCACAAACAAAGAAAATAAATTCAACCAAAAACAGAGAAATGAAAAAGTCCCTCAATAAAGAAAGAAAATCCTTTCAAGCAAAAACAAAGAAATGGAAAATTCCCTTCATAAACAAAGAAAATCCCTTCAACCAAAAACAGGGAAATGGAAATGTCCCTCCATAAACAAAGAAAATAAATTCAACCAAAAACAGAGAAATGAAAAAGTCTCACAATAAACAAAGAAAATCCCTTCAAGCGAAAACAAAGAAATGGAAAATCCCTTCAACCAAAAACAGGGAAATGGAAATGTCCCTCCACAAACAAAGAAAATAACTTCAATGAAAAACAAGGAAATGGAATTGTCCCTCCATAAACAAAGAAAACAAATTCAACCAAAAACAGAGAAATGGAAAATTCCCTTCATAAACAAAGAAAATCCCTTCAACCAAAAACAAAGAAATGGAAAATTCCCTTCATAAACAAAGAAAATCGCAGCATCCAGAAACAAAGAAATGGAAAATTCCCTTCATAGACAAAGAAAATGCCTTCAACCAAAAACAAAGAAATGGAAAATTCCCTTCATAAACAAAGAAAATCCCTTCAACCAAAAACAAAGAAATGGAAAATTCCCTTCATAAACAAAGAAAATCTCTGCAACCAGAAACAAAGAAATGGAAAATTCCTTTCATAAACAAAGAAAATCCCTTCAACCAAAAACAAAGAAATGGAAAATTCCCTTCATAAACAAAGAAAATCCCTTCAACCAAAAACAAAGAAATGGAAAATTCCCTTCATAAACAAAAAAAATCCCTTCAACCAAAAACAAAGAAATGGAAAATTCCCTTCATAAACAAAGAAAATCCCTTCAACCAAAAACAAATAAATGGAAAATTCCCTTCATAAACAAAGAAAATCTCGTCAACCAAAAACAAAGAAATGGCGTTGGGCCGAAATCTAAAATTTACAATAAATAATATACACACTGTATGTCATTCAATGATTAGAATGTAAGAAATTTAAAAAATGTTCACTTATCTTTCGAACACACTGTATATCATCAAATTTTTACAAAAGTAAAAGTTTCGTAACGTTTGTTTGTCTTTCGAAGAAACTCTGCTATTGAACGCACTGTATATCATTCACTATGTACAACTGTGAATAAAACATACGCACAAAAAGTTTTTTTATATATACGCACAGGATAAAAAATTTGAAAAAATGTTCATTTACTGTTCGAATACACTGTATATCATAAATTTTTACAAATGTAAAAATTTAATAATAATCGAAGACACCCTGTTGTTGAACACACGGTATAATACTCATTTTTTATAAACCGGATATACGCAAAACATTTAAAAATAAAATTATCCAGAATAATTTTATCAAAAAGACATAAAGAATAAAATAGTTATGTATCAACCTCTATATTAGATCTAATATAGTCAAAAATATTTTTGGAATAGTTGAATTTAATAAAAAATAAATTAAAAAAACACCATGCAAATACCCCAGTTTTCCTACCTTTCCTGATGAAATTCTTACCATGATGATGACCACCCAAAATTCTGAAACAAAAGAGAAAATATTATTTATTCGCTATTTATTTTCAATTTGCTTAAAATTTAAATAAATCGTAATTTAAAAAAAAATTATACAATAATTTAAAAATAGTATATCTAAATACTAAACAAAATTTTTTTTTTAAATTAATAGTTATATTCGTTAGCGTTAACAAACAATTATTTTATTTAAACTATTATAATAAACTATAGAACAATAATAACAATTGCGAAAGGTAATTAAAAGTTTATTTTTAAATTTTTTTCATTTCATTTAATTCATTATAAAGCGTTTAAAAATTTTACCTTGTGATTTCTTGAGTAAAAATCCATATATGAAATCCATGAAAAAAACGAAAAAAACTAAAATCGTTTAATTATCGTAAATTATTAAACCACGGAATTTAATTTCGACCGTTCACTCCGAAAATCCGACTTCAATTAATTGATTTATTTTGATGTACATTTATATATTTATTAGTCACGACCCTTTAGTCACGAAATCGTGACTAACACATTATTGTAAACATAAACAAAAGGGTAAATTTTCTATACAGGGCGGCGTATCGTAAAATAATTAAATGTAATAAATAAATAATTTTATTTAGAATTCCCAACTAATATTTAATAATAAATTGAAATAGTATTTATAATTATAAAATTTGTAATAGTGACGAAAAATTTAAAAGGAAAAATCACTTTTACGTTTCTAAATTAAAAATATTTGTTTAATTTTTAAAATAAAAATAAAATCGTTTAATAATAAAAACTTTCAACTAACCTTCTGATTTCAGACGTAAATTTTCCCAATCCTAAAGGGCACTTCACACGCGCGCGATTTAACGGAACTAAAACCGCACGAGATTCTCAACGAAAACGAAATAATCGAAAGCGCTTAAATTTTTTTAACTAATTGATAAAAATCAAAAGACTTATTCGATTTTAGGACCGATCGCGGTGACTGACACTCGAATAATGAATTTATTTCGATAAATTAATATCTTAGTCACGACATCTTTACGTAATAATGACTAATATGTTTACAAACAAATAATTCATAAAAAATCGTAAAAATATCTATAATTTAGAGTTGAAATTAATTGAATGTTAGTACTTTTAAACTTCATTAGTTGGTGTAAAAGATGACAACTAGTTTCGATTAATAAATCATCATCAGGACCTAATGCGGAAGACTAATTTTTATCAATTTTCTATGTAATTCCATTTAATAAATTTAAAATCGTTTAATAATAAAAACATTCAACTAACCTTCTAATTTCAGACGTAAATATTCCCAATCCTAAAGGGCACTTCACACGGGCGCGATTAAACGTAACTAAAACCGCACGAGATTCTCAACGAAAACGAAATAATCGAAAGCGTTTAAATTTTTAAACTAAATATAAAAATCGAACTGAATTATTTGATTTTTAGACCGTTCGCGGCGACGAATACACAAATAATGATTTTTTTTTGGATACATTCATCTCTTAGTCATCAACCCTTACGTAATAATGACTAATATGTTTACAAACAAATATTTAATAGATTTAAAAACTTTTAAAAGTAAAAAATATGCAACTGTACCTTTTAATTATCGAAGTAAAAATCCCAATTCAAAAGGGCACTTCACACGCGCGATTAAAAGGATCTAAAACCGCACCAGATCCTGTACGAAAACGAAAAAAATTGAAAGCGTTTTAATTTTTAAACTAATTAATAAAAATCGAACAGAATTATTTGATTTTAAGACCGTTCGCGGCGACGAGTACACAAATAATGATTTTTTTTCGATACATTCATCTCTTAGTCATCAACCTTTACATAATAATGTATTCCCATCATTAATTTCTTCTTGTAATTGAATAAATAAATACTAAATATATAAAATACTATCTCCAATTTCATCAAATTTTGTTTGAATTTCTTAGTATGGATGTTCTAGTATCTATCTTAAAATAAGTGGTATTTTTTAAGAAAAAGTTGATTTTTAATGACAAAAAGAACGTTTTTTTGGTAAAGTGTCTATTAATTATTTAAAGAAGCACATAAATGTTATTAAATAATGGTTACAAAGAATAAGAATGTTTTGTGATAATTCGGCAATAATCAGAGCAGTGTAATTCACCTCAACTAAATTATAATAAAACATTAATTGGTAAATTTCCACACCACCACTGAGGTATTACCACGGCGCGTTACCATTTTTTTAAGGGGATGGTTCGCCTGTAGGCATATAACCCCATAAACCCCCAAATAAATAAAATTCTTAATAATGAAATCTATCAAAAACGAATTGTTTACAACACGAAGAAAAAATCGTGATTCCAGGAACTAAAAAAATAACTTTATCCGAAAACGGAAATAGAAGAACAGAGAAAATAACGCCAACCAAAAACAGGCAAATAGAAGAAAAGTCCCTTCAGATAAAGGGAAACAAGCTCTAAACAAAAACGAGGAAATTTATGAAAATAGAGGTGCACTAGTGTTCAACGGAAATCGGGGAAAAGTAAGGAGCGCCCCTCAATGAACAAAAAACATATAAGAATAGCCCCATCAAGAATATAAAACGCACCTTCAAGAAAAAAGAGGTAAATAGAAGAACACGACTAAAGAAAATAACTTCAACCAAAAACATAGAAATGGAAATTTCCCTTCATAAACAAAGAAAATCCCTTCAACCAAAAACAAAGAAACGGAAAATCCCTTCATAAACATAGAAAATCCCTTTAATCAAAAACAAAGAAATGTAAAATTCCCTTCATAAACAAAGAATCTCCCTTCAACCAAAAACAGGGAAATGGAAATGACCCTCCACAAACAAAGAAAATCCCTTCAAACAAAAACAAAGAAATGGAAAATTCCCTCCAGAACAATTCCAAAGAAACAAAAACCAAATATACCACGTAATTCAGAGAGAAACAGAGAATTTGTCATGAAATTAGATACAGAAACTACATACCAAAAAAAGAAAATTCACTGAAAACTGCCCAAAATCCGAAATTATAGTACCAGCTACAAATAACAAACAAACCCCCGGATAATAATACTGATGATTACGAACCTAACAAACTTCAGTTTCCGAGTTATCGGAACAAATTCGACTACCTCCCCTTTTAGCGCATTTGCTTGCTTTGGACACAAGTCTGATCAATGCAGGTTCGGCAGAGACCCCAGCTAGAGGTGCACCACTGTTCAACGAAAATCAAGGAAAAAGAAGGAGCGCCCCTCAATGAACAACGAAAATAGAAGAATAATCTAACCGGGAAAATAGAACGCAAAAACAAAGAAATGGAAAATTCCCTTCATAAACAAAGAAAATCCCTTCAACCAAAAACAAGGAAATGGAAATGTCCCTCCATAAACAAAGAAAATAAATTCACCCACAAACAGAGAAATGGAAAATTCCCTTCATAAACAAAGAAAATCCCTTCAACCAAAAACATAGAAATGGAAATTTCCCTTCATAAACAAAGAAAATCCCTTCAACCAAAAACAAAGAAACGGAAAATCCCTTCATAAACAAAGAAAATCCCTTGAATCAAAAACAAAGAAATGTAAAATTCCCTTCATAAACAAAGAAAATCCCTTCAACCAAAAACAAGGAAATGGAAATGTCCCTCCATAAACAAAGAAAATCCCTTCAAGCAAAAACAAAGAAATGGAAAAGTCCCTCAATAAACAAAGAAAATCCCTTCAACCAAAAACAAAGAAATGAAAAAGTCCCTCCATAAACAAAGAAAATCCCTTCACCTAAAAACAGGGAAATGGATATGTCCCTCCATAAACAAAGAAAACAAATTCAACCAAAAACAGAGAAATGAAAAATTCCCTTCAAAAACAAAGAAAATCCCTTCAACCAAAAACAGGGAAATGGAATTGTCCCTTCATAAACAAAGAAAATAAATTCAACGAAAAACAGAGAAATGGAAAATTCCCTTCATAAAAAAGAAAATCCTTTCAACCAAAAACAAAGAAATGGAAAATTCCCTCCATAAACAAAGAAAATAAATTCAACCAAAAACAGAGAAATGAAAAATTCGCTTCATAAACAAAGATAATCCCTTCAACCAAAAACAAAGAAATGGAAAATTCCCTTCATAAACAAAGAAAATCCCTTCAACCAAAAACAAAGAAATGGAAAATTCCCTTCATTAACAAAGAAAATCCCTTCAACCAAAAACAAAGAAATGGAAAATTCCCTTCACAAACAAAGAAAATCCCTTCAACCAAAAACAAGGAAATGGAAATGTCCCTCCATAAACAAAGAAAATCCCTTCAAGCAAAAACAAAGAAATGGAAAAGTCCCTCAATAAACAAAGAAAATCCCTTCAACCAAAAACAAAGAAATGAAAAAGTCCCTCCATAAACAAAGAAAATCCCTTCACCTAAAAACAAAGAAATGGAAAATTCCCTTCATAAACAAAGAAAATCCCTTCAACCAAAAACAGAGAAATGGATATGTCCCTCCATAAACAAAGAAAATTAATTCAACCAAAAACAGAGAAATGAAAAATTCCCTTCATAAACAAAGAAAATCCCTTCAACCAAAAACAGGGAAATGGAATTGTCCCTCCATAAACAAAGAAAATAAATTCAACGAAAAACAGAGAAATGGAAAATTCCCTTCATAAAAAAAGAAAATCCTTTCAACCAAAAACAAAGAAATGGAAAATTCCCTCCATAAACAAAGAAAATAAATTCAACCAAAAACAGAGAAATGAAAAAGACCCTCAATAAAGAAAGATAATCCCTTCAAGCAAAAACAAAGAAATGGAAAATTCCCTTCATAAACAAAGAAAATCCCTTCAACCAAAAACAGGGAAATGGAAATGTCCCTCCATAAACAAAGAAAATAAATTCAACCAAAAACAGAGAAATGAAAAAGTCTCACAATAAACAAAGAAAATCCCTTCAAGCAAAAACAAAGAAATGGAAAATCCCTTCAACCAAAAACAGGGAAATGGAAATGTCCCTCCACAAACAAAGAAAATAACTTGAATGAGAAACAAGGAAATGGAATTGTCCCTCCATAAATAAAGAAAACAAATTCAACCAAAAACAAAGAAACGGAAAATCCCTTCATAAACAAAGAAAATCCCTTCAACCATAAACAAAGAAATGGAAAATTCCCTTCATAAACAAAGAAAATCGCAGCATCCAGAAACAAAGAAATGGTAAATTCCTTTCATAAACAAAGAAAATGCCTTCAACCAAAAACAAAGAAATGGAAAATTCCCTTCATAAACAAAGAAAATCTCTGCAACCGGAAACAAAGAAATGGAAAATTCCTTTCATAGACAAAGAAAATCCCTTCAACCAAAAACAAAGAAATGGAAAATTCCCTTCATAAACAAAGAAAATCCCTTCAACCAAAAACAAAGAAATGGAAAATTCCCTTCATAAACAAAAAAAATCCCTTCAACCGAAAACAAAGAAATGGAAAATTCCCTTCATAAACAAAGAAAATCCCTTCAACCAAAAACAAATAAATGGAAAATTCCCTTCATAAACAAAGAAAATCTCTTCAACCAAAAACAAAGAAATGGAAAATTCCCTTCATAAACAAAAGAAATTACTTCATCCAATAACGTTGGGCCGAAATCTAAAATTTACAATAAATAATATATGTATATCATTCAATGATTAGAATGTAAGAAATTTAAAAAATGTTCACTTACCTTTCGAACAGACTGTATATCATCAAATTTTTACAAAAGTAAAAGTTTCGTAACGTTTGTTTGTTTTTCGAAGAAACTCTGCTATTGAACGCACTGTATATCATTCACTTTGTACAACTGTGAATAAAACATACGCACAAAAAGTTTTTTTATATATACGCACAGGATAAAAAATTTGAAAAAATGTTCATTTACTGTTCGAATACACTGTATATCATAAATTTTTACAAATGTAAAAATTTAATAATAATCGAAGACACCCTGTTGTTGAACACACGGTATAATACTCATTTTTTATAAACCGGATATACGCAAAACATTTAAAAATAAAATTATCCAGAATCATTTTATCAAAAAGACATAAAGAATAAAATAGTTATGTATCAACCTCTATATTAGATCTAATATAGTCAAAAATATTTTTGGAATAGTTGAATTTAATAAAAAATAAATTAAAAAAACACCATGCAAATACCCCAGTTTTCCTACCTTTCCTGATGAAATTCTTACCCTGATGATGACCACCCAAAATTCTGAAACAAAAGAGAAAATATTATTTATTCGCTATTTATTTTCAATTTGCTTAAAATTTAAATAAATCGTAATTTAAAAAAAAATTATACAATAATTTAAAAATAGTATATCTAAATACTAAACAAAATTTTTTTTTTAAATTAATAGTTATATTCGTTAGCGTTAACAAACAATTATTTTATTTAAACAATTATAATAAACTATAGAACAATAATAACAATTGCGAAAGGTAATTAAAAGTTTATTTTTAAATTTTTTTCATTTCATTTAATTCATTAAAAAGCGTTTAAAAATTTTACCTTGTGATTTCTTGAGTAAAAATTCATATATGAAATCCATGAAAAAAACGAAAAAAACTAAAATCGTTTAATTATCGTAAATTATTAAACCACGGAATTTAATTTCGACCGTTCACTCCGAAAATCCGACTTCAATTAATTGATTTATTTTGATGTACATTTATATATTTATTAGTCACGACCAATCGTGACTAACACATTATTGTAAACATAAACAAAAGGGTAAATTTTCTATACAGGGCGGCGTATCGTAAAATAATTAAATGTAATAAAAATAATTTTAATTAGAATTCCCTACTAATATTTAATAATAAATTGAAATAGTATTTATAATTATAAAATTTGTAATAGTGACGAAAAATTTAAAAGGAAAAATCACTTTTACGTTTCTAAATTTAAAATATTTGTTTAATTTTTAAAGTAAAAATAAAGTCGTTTAATAATAAAAACTTTCAACTAACCGTCTGATTTCAGACGTAAATTTTCCCAATCCTAAAGGGCACTTCACACGCGCGCGTTTTAACGGAACTAAAACCGCACGAGATTCTCAACGAAAACGAAATAATCGAAAGCGCTTAAATTTTTTTAACTAATTGATAAAAATCAAAAGACTTATTCGATTTTAGGACCGATCGCGGTGACTGACACTCGAATAATGAATTTATTTCGATAAATTAATATCTTAGTCACGACATCTTTACGTAATAATGACTAATATGTTTACAAACAAATAATTCATAAAAAATCGTAAAAATATCTATAATTTAGAGTTGAAATTAATTGAATGTTAGTACTTTTAAACTTCATTAGTTGGTGTAAAAGATGACAACTAGTTTCGATTAATAAATCATCATCAGGACCTAATGCGGAAGACTAATTTTTATCAATTTTCTATGTAATTCCATTTAATAAATTTAAAATCGTTTAATAATAAAAACTTTCAACTAACCTTCTAATTTCAGACGTAAATATTCCCAATCCTAAAGGGCACTTCACACGCGCGCGATTAAACGGAACTAAAACCGCACGAGATTCTCAACGAAAACGAAATAATCGAAAGCGTTTAAATTTTTAAACTAAATATAAAAATCGAACTGAATTATTTGATTTTTAGACCGTTCGCGGCGACGAATACACAAATAATGATTTTTTTTTGGATACATTCATCTCTTAGTCATCAACCCTTACGTAATAATGACTAATATGTTTACAAACAAATATTTAATGGATTTAAAAACTTTTGAAAGTAAAAAATATGCAACTGTACCTTTTAATTATCGAAGTAAAAATCCCAATTCAAAAAGGCACTTCACACGCGCGATTAAAAGGATCTAAAACCGCACCAGATCCTGTACGAAAACGAAAAAAATTGAAAGCGTTTTAATTTTTAAACTAATTAATAAAAATCGAACAGATTTATTTGATTTTAAGACCGTTCGCGGCGACGAGTACACAAATAATGATTTTTTTTTCGATACATTCATCTCTTACTCATCAACCTTTACATAATAATGTACTCCCATCATTAATTTCTTCTTGTAATTGAATAAATAAATACTAAATATATAAAATACTATCTCCAATTTCATCAAATTTTGTTTGAATTTCTTAGTATGGATGTTCTAGTATCTATCTTAAAATAAGTGGTATTTTTTAAGAAAAAGTTGATTTTTAATGACAAAAAGAACGTTTTTTTGGTAAAGTGTCTATTAATTATTTAAAGAAGCACATAAATGTTATTAAATAATGGTTACAAAGAATAAGAATGTTTTGTGATAATTCCGCAATAATCAGAGCAGTGTAATTCACCTCAACTAAATTATAATAAAACATTAATTGGTAAATTTCCACACCACCACTGAGGTATTACCACGGCGCGTTACCATTTTTTTAAGGGGATGGTTCGCCTGTAGCCATATAACCCCATAAACCCCCAAATAAATAAAATTCTTAATAATGAAATCTATCAAAAACGAATTGTTTACAACACGAAGAAAAAATCGTGATTCCAGGAACTAAAAAAATAACTTTATCCGAAAACGGAAATAGAAGAACAGAGAAAATAACGCCAACCAAAAACAGGCAAATAGAAGAAAAGTCCCTTCAGATAAAGGGAAACAAGCTCTAAACAAAAACGAGGAAATTTATGAAAATAGAGGTGCACTAGTGTTCAACGGAAATCGGGGAAAAGTAAGGAGCGCCCCTCAATGAACAAAAAACATATAAGAATAGCCCCATCAAGAATATAAAACGCACCTTCAAGAAAAAAGAGGTAAATAGAAGAACACGACTAAAGAAAATAACTTCAACCAAAAACATAGAAATGGAAATTTCCCTTCATAAACAAAGAAAATCCCTTCAACCAAAAACAAAGAAACGGAAAATCCCTTCATAAACATAGAAAATCCCTTTAATCAAAAACAAAGAAATGTAAAATTCCCTTCATAAACAAAGAATCTCCCTTCAACCAAAAACAGGGAAATGGAAATGACCCTCCACAAACAAAGAAAATCCCTTCAAACAAAAACAAAGAAATGGAAAATTCCCTCCAGAACAATTCCAAAGAAACAAAAACCAAATATACCACGTAATTCAGAGAGAAACAGAGAATTTGTCATGAAATTAGATACAGAAACTACATACCAAAAAAAGAAAATTCACTGAAAACTGCCCATAATCCGAAAATATAGTACCAGCTACAAATAATAAACAAACCCCCGGATAATAATACTGATGATTACGAACCTAACAAACTTCAGTTTCCGAGTTTTCGGAACAAATTCGACTACCTCCCCCTTTAGCGCATTTGCTTGCTTTGGACACAAGTCTGATCAATGCAGGTTCGGCAGAGACCCCAGCTAGAGGTGCACCACTGTTCAACGAAAATCAAGGAAAAAGAAGGAGCGCCCCTCAATGAACAACGAAAATAGAAGAATAACCTCACCGGGAAAATAGAAAGCAAAAACAAAGAAATGGAAAATTCCCTTCATTAACAAAGAAAATCCCTTCAACCAAAAACAAAGAAATGGAAAATTCCCTTCATAAACAAAGAAAATCCCTTCAACCAAAAACAAGGAAAAGGAAATGTCCCTCCATAAACAAAGAAAATCCCTACAAGCAAAAACAAAGAAATGAAAAAGTCCCTCCATAAACAAAGAAAATCCCTTCACCTAAAAAAAAGAAATGGAAAATTCCCTTCATAAACAAAGAAAATCCCTTCAACCGAAAACAAGGAAAAGGAAATGTCCCTCAATAAACAAAGAAAATCCCTTCAACCAAAAACAAAGAAATGAAAAAGTCCCTCCATAAACAAAGAAAATCCCTTCACCTAAAAAAAAGAAATGGAAAATTCCCTTCATAAACAAAGAAAATCCCTTCAACCAAAAACAGGGAAATGAAAATGACCCTTCATAAACAAAGAAAATAAATTCAACCAAAAAGAGAGAAATGGAAAATTCCCTTCATAAACAAAGAAAATCCCTTCAACCAAAAACGAAGAAATGGAAAATTCCCTTCATAAACAAAGAAAATCCCTTCAACCAAAAACAGGGAAATGGAAATGTCCCTTCACAAACAAAGAAAATAACTTCAATGAAAAACAAGGAAATGGAATTGTCCCTCCATAAACAAAGAAAATAAATTCAACCAAAAACAGAGAAATGGAAAATTCCCTTCATAAACAAAGAAAATCCCTTCAACCAAAAACAAAGAAATGGAAAATTCCCTTCATAAACAAAGAAAATCTCTGCAACCAGAAACAAAGAAATGGAAAATTCCTTTCATAAACAAAGAAAATCTCTTCAACCAAAAACAAAGAAATGGAAAATTCCCTTCATAAACAAAGAAAATCCCTTCAACCAAAAACAAAGAAATGGAAAATTCCCTTCATAAACAAAAAAAATTCATTCAACCAAAAACAAAGAAATGGAAAATTCCCTTCATAAACAAAGAAAATCCCTTAAACCTAAAACAAATAAATGGAAAATTCCCTTCATAAACAAAGAAAATCTCGTCAACCAAAAACAAAGAAATGGAAAATTCCCTTCATAAACAAAAGAAATTACTTCATTCAAAAACGTTGGGCCGAAATCTAAAATTTACAATAAATAATATACACACTGTATGTCATTCAATGATTAGAATGTAAGAAATTTAAAAAATGTTCACTAACCTTTCGAACACACCGTATATCATCAAATTTTGACAAAAGTAAAAGTTTCGTAACCTTTGTTTGTCTTTCGAAGAAACTCTGCTGTTGAACGCACTGTATATCAACGAAAACGAAATAATCGAAAACGCTTAAATGTTTTTAACTAATTGATAAAAATCAAAAGACTTATTCGATTTTAGGACCGATCGCGGTGACTGACACTCGAATAATGAATTTATTTCGATAAATTAATATCTTAGTCACGACATCTTTACGTAATAATGACTAATATGTTTACAAACAAATAATTCATAAAAAATCGTAAAAATATCTATAATTTAGAGTTGAAATTAATTGAATGTTAGTACTTTTAAACTTCATTAGTTGGTGTAAAAGATGACAACTAGTTTCGATTAATAAATCATCATCAGAACCAAATGCGGAAGACTAATTTTTATCAATTTTCGATGTAATTCCATTTAATAAATTTAAAATCGTTTAATAATAAAAACTTTCAACTAACCTTCTAATTTCAGAAGTAAATATTCCCAATCCTAAAGGGCACTTCACACGCGCGCGATTAAACGGAACTAAAACCGCACGAGATTCTCAACGAAAACGAAATAATCGAAAGCGTTTAAATTTTTAAACTAAATATAAAAATCGAACTGAATTGTTTGATTTTTAGACCGTTCGCGGCGACGAATACACAAATAATGATTTTTTTTTCGATACATTCATCTCTTAGTCATCAACCCTTACGTAATAATGACTCATATGTTTACAAACAAATATTTAATGGATTTAAAAACTTTTAAAAGTAAAAAATATGCAACTGTACCTTTTAATTATCGAAGTAAAAATCCCAATGCAAAAGGGCACTTCACACGCGCGATTAAAAGGATCTAAAACCGCACCAGATCCTGTACGAAAACGAAAAAAATTGAAAGCGTTTTAATTTTTAAACTAATTAATAAAAATCGAACAGAATTATTTGATTTTAAGACCGTTCGCGGCGACGAGTACACAAATAATGATTTTTTTTTCGATACATTCATCTCTTAGTCATCAACCTTTACATAATAATGTATTCCCATCATTAATTTCTTCTTGTAATTGAATAAATAAATACTGAATATATAAAATACTATCTCCAATTTCATCAAATTTTGTTTGAATTTCTTAGTATGGATGTTCTAGTATCTATCTTAAAATAAGTGGTATTTTTTAAGAAAAAGTTGATTTTTCATGACAAAAAGAACGTTTTTTTGGTAAAGTGTCTATTAATTATTTAAAGAAGCACATAAATGTTATTAAATAATGGTTACAAAGAATAAGAATGTTTTGTGATAATTCGGCAATAATCAGAGCAGTGTAATTCACCTCAACTAAATTATAATAAAACATTAATTGGTAAATTGCCACACCACCACTGAGGTATTACCACGGCGCGTTACCATTTTTTTAAGGGGATGGTTCGCCTCTAGCCATATAACCCCATAAACCCCCAAATAAATAAAATTCTTAATAATGAAATCTATCAAAAACGAATTGTTTACAACACGAAGAAAAAATCGTGATTCCAGGAAATAAAAAAATAACTTTATTCGAAAACGGAAATAGAAGAACAGAGAAAATAACGCCAACCAAAAACGGGAAAATAGAAGAAAAGTCCCTTCAGAAAAAGGGAAAAAAGCTCTAAACAAAAACGAGGAAATTTATGAAAATAGAGGTGCACTAGTGTTCAACGGAAATCGGGGAAAAGTAAGGAGCGCCCCTCAATGAACAAAAAACATATAAGAATAGCCCCATCAAGAATATAAAACGCACCTTCAAGAAAAAAGAGGTAAATAGAAGAACACGACTAAAGAAAATAACTTCAACGAAACACAGGGAAATGGAAAAGTTTCTCTATAGACAGAGAAAATACTTTCAATCAAAAACCTCAACGAAAAACAAAGAAATGAAAAAGTCCCTCCATAAACAAAGAAAATCTCTTCAACCAAAAAAAAAGAAATGAAAAAGTCCCTCCATAAACAAAGAAAATCCCTTCAACCAAAAACATCGAAACGGAAAATTCCCTCCAGAACCATTCCAAAGAAACAAAAACCAAATATACCACGTAATTCAGAGTGAAAGAGAAATTGTCATGAACTTAGAAACAGAAACTACCGACCAAAAAAATAAAATTCACTGAAAACTGCCCAAAATCCGAAATTATAGTACCAGCTACAAATAATAAACAAACCCCCGGATAATAATACTGATGATTACGAACCTAACAAACTTCAGTTTCCGAGTTTTCGGAACAAATTCGACTACCTCCCCCTTTAGCGCATTTGCTTGCTTTGGACACAAGTCTGATCAATGCAGGTTCGGCAGAGACCCCAGCTAGAGGTGCACCACTGTTCAACGAAAATCAAGGAAAAAGAAGGAGCGCCCCTCAATGAACAACGAAAATCAAGGAAAAAGAAGGAGCGCCCCTCAATGAACAACGAAAATAGAAGAATAACTTCACCGGGAAAATAGAACGCAAAAACAAAGAAATGGAAAATTCCCTTCATTAACTAAGATAATCCCTTCAACCAAAAACAAAGAAATGGAAAATTCCCTTCATAAACAAATAAAATCCGTTCAACCAAAACCAAGGAAATGGAAATGTCCCTCCATAAACAAAGAAAATCCCTTCAAGCAAAAACAAAGAAATGGAAAAGTCCCTCAATAAACAAAGAAAATCCCTTCAACCAAAAACAGGGAAATGAAAATGTCCCTCCACCAACAAAGAAAATAAATTCAACCAAAAACAGAGAAATGAAAAAGTCCCTCAATAAACAAAGAAAATCCCTTCAAGCAAAAACAAAGAAATGGAAAATTCCATTCATAAACAAAGAAAATCCCTTCAACGAAAAACAGGGAAATGGAAATGTCCCTCCACAAACAAAGAAAATAAATTCAACCAAAAACAGAGAAATGAAAAAGTCCCTCAATAAAGAAAGAAAATCCTTTCAAGCAAAAACAAAGAAATGGAAAATTCCCTTCATAAACAAAGAAAATCCCTTCAACCAAAAACAGGGAAATGGAAATGTCCCTCCATAAACAAAGAAAATAAATTCAACCAAAAACAGAGAAATGAAAAAGTCTCACAATAAACAAAGAAAATCCCTTCAAGCGAAAACAAAGAAATGGAAAATCCCTTCAACCAAAAACAGGGAAATGGAAATGTCCCTCCACAAACAAAGAAAATAACTTCAATGAAAAACAAGGAAATGGAATTGTCCCTCCATAAACAAAGAAAACAAATTCAACCAAAAACAGAGAAATGGAAAATTCCCTTCATAAACAAAGAAAATCCCTTCAACCAAAAACAAAGAAATGGAAAATTCCCTTCATAAACAAAGAAAATCGCAGCATCCAGAAACAAAGAAATGGAAAATTCCCTTCATAGACAAAGAAAATGCCTTCAACCAAAAACAAAGAAATGGAAAATTCCCTTCATAAACAAAGAAAATCCCTTCAACCAAAAACAAAGAAATGGAAAATTCCCTTCATAAACAAAGAAAATCTCTGCAACCAGAAACAAAGAAATGGAAAATTCCTTTCATAAACAAAGAAAATCCCTTCAACCAAAAACAAAGAAATGGAAAATTCCCTTCATAAACAAAGAAAATCCCTTCAACCAAAAACAAAGAAATGGAAAATTCCCTTCATAAACAAAAAAAATCCCTTCAACCAAAAACAAAGAAATGGAAAATTCCCTTCATAAACAAAGAAAATCCCTTCAACCAAAAACAAATAAATGGAAAATTCCCTTCATAAACAAAGAAAATCTCGTCAACCAAAAACAAAGAAATGGCGTTGGGCCGAAATCTAAAATTTACAATAAATAATATACACACTGTATGTCATTCAATGATTAGAATGTAAGAAATTTAAAAAATGTTCACTTATCTTTCGAACACACTGTATATCATCAAATTTTTACAAAAGTAAAAGTTTCGTAACGTTTGTTTGTCTTTCGAAGAAACTCTGCTATTGAACGCACTGAATATCATTCACTATGTACAACTGTGAATAAAACATACGCACAAAAAGTTTTTTTATATATACGCACAGGATAAAAAATTTGAAAAAATGTTCATTTACTGTTCGAATACACTGTATATCATAAATTTTTACAAATGTAAAAATTTAATAATAATCGAAGACACCCTGTTGTTGAACACACGGTATAATACTCATTTTTTATAAACCGGATATACGCAAAACATTTAAAAATAAAATTATCCAGAATAATTTTATCAAAAAGACATAAAGAATAAAATAGTTATGTATCAACCTCTATATTAGATCTAATATAGTCAAAAATATTTTTGGAATAGTTGAATTTAATAAAAAATAAATTAAAAAAACACCATGCAAATACCCCAGTTTTCCTACCTTTCCTGATGAAATTCTTACCATGATGATGACCACCCAAAATTCTGAAACAAAAGAGAAAATATTATTTATTCGCTATTTATTTTCAATTTGCTTAAAATTTAAATAAATCGTAATTTAAAAAAAAATTATACAATAATTTAAAAATAGTATATCTAAATACTAAACAAAATTTTTTTTTTAAATTAATAGTTATATTCGTTAGCGTTAACAAACAATTATTTTATTTAAACTATTATAATAAACTATAGAACAATAATAACAATTGCGAAAGGTAATTAAAAGTTTATTTTTAAATTTTTTTCATTTCATTTAATTCATTATAAAGCGTTTAAAAATTTTACCTTGTGATTTCTTGAGTAAAAATCCATATATGAAATCCATGAAAAAAACGAAAAAAACTAAAATCGTTTAATTATCGTAAATTATTAAACCACGGAATTTAATTTCGACCGTTCACTCCGAAAATCCGACTTCAATTAATTGATTTATTTTGATGTACATTTATATATTTATTAGTCACGACCCTTTAGTCACGAAATCGTGACTAACACATTATTGTAAACATAAACAAAAGGGTAAATTTTCTATACAGGGCGGCGTATCGTAAAATAATTAAATGTAATAAATAAATAATTTTATTTAGAATTCCCAACTAATATTTAATAATAAATTGAAATAGTATTTATAATTATAAAATTTGTAATAGTGACGAAAAATTTAAAAGGAAAAATCACTTTTACGTTTCTAAATTAAAAATATTTGTTTAATTTTTAAAATAAAAATAAAATCGTTTAATAATAAAAACTTTCAACTAACCTTCTGATTTCAGACGTAAATTTTCCCAATCCTAAAGGGCACTTCACACGCGCGCGATTTAACGGAACTAAAACCGCACGAGATTCTCAACGAAAACGAAATAATCGAAAGCGCTTAAATTTTTTTAACTAATTGATAAAAATCAAAAGACTTATTCGATTTTAGGACCGATCGCGGTGACTGACACTCGAATAATGAATTTATTTCGATAAATTAATATCTTAGTCACGACATCTTTACGTAATAATGACTAATATGTTTACAAACAAATAATTCATAAAAAATCGTAAAAATATCTATAATTTAGAGTTGAAATTAATTGAATGTTAGTACTTTTAAACTTCATTAGTTGGTGTAAAAGATGACAACTAGTTTCGATTAATAAATCATCATCAGGACCTAATGCGGAAGACTAATTTTTATCAATTTTCTATGTAATTCCATTTAATAAATTTAAAATCGTTTAATAATAAAAACATTCAACTAACCTTCTAATTTCAGACGTAAATATTCCCAATCCTAAAGGGCACTTCACACGGGCGCGATTAAACGTAACTAAAACCGCACGAGATTCTCAACGAAAACGAAATAATCGAAAGCGTTTAAATTTTTAAACTAAATATAAAAATCGAACTGAATTATTTGATTTTTAGACCGTTCGCGGCGACGAATACACAAATAATGATTTTTTTTTGGATACATTCATCTCTTAGTCATCAACCCTTACGTAATAATGACTAATATGTTTACAAACAAATATTTAATAGATTTAAAAACTTTTAAAAGTAAAAAATATGCAACTGTACCTTTTAATTATCGAAGTAAAAATCCCAATTCAAAAGGGCACTTCACACGCGCGATTAAAAGGATCTAAAACCGCACCAGATCCTGTACGAAAACGAAAAAAATTGAAAGCGTTTTAATTTTTAAACTAATTAATAAAAATCGAACAGAATTATTTGATTTTAAGACCGTTCGCGGCGACGAGTACACAAATAATGATTTTTTTTCGATACATTCATCTCTTAGTCATCAACCTTTACATAATAATGTATTCCCATCATTAATTTCTTCTTGTAATTGAATAAATAAATACTAAATATATAAAATACTATCTCCAATTTCATCAAATTTTGTTTGAATTTCTTAGTATGGATGTTCTAGTATCTATCTTAAAATAAGTGGTATTTTTTAAGAAAAAGTTGATTTTTAATGACAAAAAGAACGTTTTTTTGGTAAAGTGTCTATTAATTATTTAAAGAAGCACATAAATGTTATTAAATAATGGTTACAAAGAATAAGAATGTTTTGTGATAATTCGGCAATAATCAGAGCAGTGTAATTCACCTCAACTAAATTATAATAAAACATTAATTGGTAAATTTCCACACCACCACTGAGGTATTACCACGGCGCGTTACCATTTTTTTAAGGGGATGGTTCGCCTGTAGGCATATAACCCCATAAACCCCCAAATAAATAAAATTCTTAATAATGAAATCTATCAAAAACGAATTGTTTACAACACGAAGAAAAAATCGTGATTCCAGGAACTAAAAAAATAACTTTATCCGAAAACGGAAATAGAAGAACAGAGAAAATAACGCCAACCAAAAACAGGCAAATAGAAGAAAAGTCCCTTCAGATAAAGGGAAACAAGCTCTAAACAAAAACGAGGAAATTTATGAAAATAGAGGTGCACTAGTGTTCAACGGAAATCGGGGAAAAGTAAGGAGCGCCCCTCAATGAACAAAAAACATATAAGAATAGCCCCATCAAGAATATAAAACGCACCTTCAAGAAAAAAGAGGTAAATAGAAGAACACGACTAAAGAAAATAACTTCAACCAAAAACATAGAAATGGAAATTTCCCTTCATAAACAAAGAAAATCCCTTCAACCAAAAACAAAGAAACGGAAAATCCCTTCATAAACATAGAAAATCCCTTTAATCAAAAACAAAGAAATGTAAAATTCCCTTCATAAACAAAGAATCTCCCTTCAACCAAAAACAGGGAAATGGAAATGACCCTCCACAAACAAAGAAAATCCCTTCAAACAAAAACAAAGAAATGGAAAATTCCCTCCAGAACAATTCCAAAGAAACAAAAACCAAATATACCACGTAATTCAGAGAGAAACAGAGAATTTGTCATGAAATTAGATACAGAAACTACATACCAAAAAAAGAAAATTCACTGAAAACTGCCCAAAATCCGAAATTATAGTACCAGCTACAAATAACAAACAAACCCCCGGATAATAATACTGATGATTACGAACCTAACAAACTTCAGTTTCCGAGTTATCGGAACAAATTCGACTACCTCCCCTTTTAGCGCATTTGCTTGCTTTGGACACAAGTCTGATCAATGCAGGTTCGGCAGAGACCCCAGCTAGAGGTGCACCACTGTTCAACGAAAATCAAGGAAAAAGAAGGAGCGCCCCTCAATGAACAACGAAAATAGAAGAATAATCTAACCGGGAAAATAGAACGCAAAAACAAAGAAATGGAAAATTCCCTTCATAAACAAAGAAAATCCCTTCAACCAAAAACAAGGAAATGGAAATGTCCCTCCATAAACAAAGAAAATAAATTCACCCACAAACAGAGAAATGGAAAATTCCCTTCATAAACAAAGAAAATCCCTTCAACCAAAAACATAGAAATGGAAATTTCCCTTCATAAACAAAGAAAATCCCTTCAACCAAAAACGAAGAAACGGAAAATCCCTTCATAAACAAAGAAAATCCCTTGAATCAAAAACAAAGAAATGTAAAATTCCCTTCATAAACAAAGAAAATCCCTTCAACCAAAAACAAGGAAATGGAAATGTCCCTCCATAAACAAAGAAAATCCCTTCAAGCAAAAACAAAGAAATGGAAAAGTCCCTCAATAAACAAAGAAAATCCCTTCAACCAAAAACAAAGAAATGAAAAAGTCCCTCCATAAACAAAGAAAATCCCTTCACCTAAAAACAGGGAAATGGATATGTCCCTCCATAAACAAAGAAAACAAATTCAACCAAAAACAGAGAAATGAAAAATTCCCTTCAAAAACAAAGAAAATCCCTTCAACCAAAAACAGGGAAATGGAATTGTCCCTTCATAAACAAAGAAAATAAATTCAACGAAAAACAGAGAAATGGAAAATTCCCTTCATAAAAAAGAAAATCCTTTCAACCAAAAACAAAGAAATGGAAAATTCCCTCCATAAACAAAGAAAATAAATTCAACCAAAAACAGAGAAATGAAAAATTCGCTTCATAAACAAAGATAATCCCTTCAACCAAAAACAAAGAAATGGAAAATTCCCTTCATAAACAAAGAAAATCCCTTCAACCAAAAACAAAGAAATGGAAAATTCCCTTCATTAACAAAGAAAATCCCTTCAACCAAAAACAAAGAAATGGAAAATTCCCTTCACAAACAAAGAAAATCCCTTCAACCAAAAACAAGGAAATGGAAATGTCCCTCCATAAACAAAGAAAATCCCTTCAAGCAAAAACAAAGAAATGGAAAAGTCCCTCAATAAACAAAGAAAATCCCTTCAACCAAAAACAAAGAAATGAAAAAGTCCCTCCATAAACAAAGAAAATCCCTTCACCTAAAAACAAAGAAATGGAAAATTCCCTTCATAAACAAAGAAAATCCCTTCAACCAAAAACAGAGAAATGGATATGTCCCTCCATAAACAAAGAAAATTAATTCAACCAAAAACAGAGAAATGAAAAATTCCCTTCATAAACAAAGAAAATCCCTTCAACCAAAAACAGGGAAATGGAATTGTCCCTCCATAAACAAAGAAAATAAATTCAACGAAAAACAGAGAAATGGAAAATTCCCTTCATAAAAAAAGAAAATCCTTTCAACCAAAAACAAAGAAATGGAAAATTCCCTCCATAAACAAAGAAAATAAATTCAACCAAAAACAGAGAAATGAAAAAGACCCTCAATAAAGAAAGATAATCCCTTCAAGCAAAAACAAAGAAATGGAAAATTCCCTTCATAAACAAAGAAAATCCCTTCAACCAAAAACAGGGAAATGGAAATGTCCCTCCATAAACAAAGAAAATAAATTCAACCAAAAACAGAGAAATGAAAAAGTCTCACAATAAACAAAGAAAATCCCTTCAAGCAAAAACAAAGAAATGGAAAATCCCTTCAACCAAAAACAGGGAAATGGAAATGTCCCTCCACAAACAAAGAAAATAACTTGAATGAGAAACAAGGAAATGGAATTGTCCCTCCATAAATAAAGAAAACAAATTCAACCAAAAACAAAGAAACGGAAAATCCCATCATAAACAAAGAAAATCCCTTCAACCATAAACAAAGAAATGGAAAATTCCCTTCATAAACAAAGAAAATCGCAGCATCCAGAAACAAAGAAATGGTAAATTCCTTTCATAAACAAAGAAAATGCCTTCAACCAAAAACAAAGAAATGGAAAATTCCCTTCATAAACAAAGAAAATCTCTGCAACCGGAAACAAAGAAATGGAAAATTCCTTTCATAGACAAAGAAAATCCCTTCAACCAAAAACAAAGAAATGGAAAATTCCCTTCATAAACAAAGAAAATCCCTTCAACCAAAAACAAAGAAATGGAAAATTCCCTTCATAAACAAAAAAAATCCCTTCAACCGAAAACAAAGAAATGGAAAATTCCCTTCATAAACAAAGAAAATCCCTTCAACCAAAAACAAATAAATGGAAAATTCCCTTCATAAACAAAGAAAATCTCTTCAACCAAAAACAAAGAAATGGAAAATTCCCTTCATAAACAAAAGAAATTACTTCATCCAATAACGTTGGGCCGAAATCTAAAATTTACAATAAATAATATATGTATATCATTCAATGATTAGAATGTAAGAAATTTAAAAAATGTTCACTTACCTTTCGAACAGACTGTATATCATCAAATTTTTACAAAAGTAAAAGTTTCGTAACGTTTGTTTGTTTTTCGAAGAAACTCTGCTATTGAACGCACTGTATATCATTCACTTTGTACAACTGTGAATAAAACATACGCACAAAAAGTTTTTTTATATATACGCACAGGATAAAAAATTTGAAAAAATGTTCATTTACTGTTCGAATACACTGTATATCATAAATTTTTACAAATGTAAAAATTTAATAATAATCGAAGACACCCTGTTGTTGAACACACGGTATAATACTCATTTTTTATAAACCGGATATACGCAAAACATTTAAAAATAAAATTATCCAGAATCATTTTATCAAAAAGACATAAAGAATAAAATAGTTATGTATCAACCTCTATATTAGATCTAATATAGTCAAAAATATTTTTGGAATAGTTGAATTTAATAAAAAATAAATTAAAAAAACACCATGCAAATACCCCAGTTTTCCTACCTTTCCTGATGAAATTCTTACCCTGATGATGACCACCCAAAATTCTGAAACAAAAGAGAAAATATTATTTATTCGCTATTTATTTTCAATTTGCTTAAAATTTAAATAAATCGTAATTTAAAAAAAAATTATACAATAATTTAAAAATAGTATATCTAAATACTAAACAAAATTTTTTTTTTAAATTAATAGTTATATTCGTTAGCGTTAACAAACAATTATTTTATTTAAACAATTATAATAAACTATAGAACAATAATAACAATTGCGAAAGGTAATTAAAAGTTTATTTTTAAATTTTTTTCATTTCATTTAATTCATTAAAAAGCGTTTAAAAATTTTACCTTGTGATTTCTTGAGTAAAAATTCATATATGAAATCCATGAAAAAAACGAAAAAAACTAAAATCGTTTAATTATCGTAAATTATTAAACCACGGAATTTAATTTCGACCGTTCACTCCGAAAATCCGACTTCAATTAATTGATTTATTTTGATGTACATTTATATATTTATTAGTCACGACCAATCGTGACTAACACATTATTGTAAACATAAACAAAAGGGTAAATTTTCTATACAGGGCGGCGTATCGTAAAATAATTAAATGTAATAAAAATAATTTTAATTAGAATTCCCTACTAATATTTAATAATAAATTGAAATAGTATTTATAATTATAAAATTTGTAATAGTGACGAAAAATTTAAAAGGAAAAATCACTTTTACGTTTCTAAATTTAAAATATTTGTTTAATTTTTAAAGTAAAAATAAAGTCGTTTAATAATAAAAACTTTCAACTAACCGTCTGATTTCAGACGTAAATTTTCCCAATCCTAAAGGGCACTTCACACGCGCGCGATTTAACGGAACTAAAACCGCACGAGATTCTCAACGAAAACGAAATAATCGAAAGCGCTTAAATTTTTTTAACTAATTGATAAAAATCAAAAGACTTATTCGATTTTAGGACCGATCGCGGTGACTGACACTCGAATAATGAATTTATTTCGATAAATTAATATCTTAGTCACGACATCTTTACGTAATAATGACTAATATGTTTACAAACAAATAATTCATAAAAAATCGTAAAAATATCTATAATTTAGAGTTGAAATTAATTGAATGTTAGTACTTTTAAACTTCATTAGTTGGTGTAAAAGATGACAACTAGTTTCGATTAATAAATCATCATCAGGACCTAATGCGGAAGACTAATTTTTATCAATTTTCTATGTAATTCCATTTAATAAATTTAAAATCGTTTAATAATAAAAACTTTCAACTAACCTTCTAATTTCAGACGTAAATATTCCCAATCCTAAAGGGCACTTCACACGCGCGCGATTAAACGGAACTAAAACCGCACGAGATTCTCAACGAAAACGAAATAATCGAAAGCGTTTAAATTTTTAAACTAAATATAAAAATCGAACTGAATTATTTGATTTTTAGACCGTTCGCGGCGACGAATACACAAATAATGATTTTTTTTTGGATACATTCATCTCTTAGTCATCAACCCTTACGTAATAATGACTAATATGTTTACAAACAAATATTTAATGGATTTAAAAACTTTTGAAAGTAAAAAATATGCAACTGTACCTTTTAATTATCGAAGTAAAAATCCCAATTCAAAAAGGCACTTCACACGCGCGATTAAAAGGATCTAAAACCGCACCAGATCCTGTACGAAAACGAAAAAAATTGAAAGCGTTTTAATTTTTAAACTAATTAATAAAAATCGAACAGATTTATTTGATTTTAAGACCGTTCGCGGCGACGAGTACACAAATAATGATTTTTTTTTCGATACATTCATCTCTTACTCATCAACCTTTACATAATAATGTACTCCCATCATTAATTTCTTCTTGTAATTGAATAAATAAATACTAAATATATAAAATACTATCTCCAATTTCATCAAATTTTGTTTGAATTTCTTAGTATGGATGTTCTAGTATCTATCTTAAAATAAGTGGTATTTTTTAAGAAAAAGTTGATTTTTAATGACAAAAAGAACGTTTTTTTGGTAAAGTGTCTATTAATTATTTAAAGAAGCACATAAATGTTATTAAATAATGGTTACAAAGAATAAGAATGTTTTGTGATAATTCGGCAATAATCAGAGCAGTGTAATTCACCTCAACTAAATTATAATAAAACATTAATTGGTAAATTTCCACACCACCACTGAGGTATTACCACGGCGCGTTACCATTTTTTTAAGGGGATGGTTCGCCTGTAGCCATATAACCCCATAAACCCCCAAATAAATAAAATTCTTAATAATGAAATCTATCAAAAACGAATTGTTTACAACACGAAGAAAAAATCGTGATTCCAGGAAATAAAAAAATAACTTTATTCGAAAACGGAAATAGAAGAACAGAGAAAATAACGCCAACCAAAAACGGGATAATAGAAGAAAAGTCCCTTCAGAAAAAGGGAAAAAAGCTCTAAACAAAAACGAGGAAATTTATGAAAATAGAGGTGCACTAGTGTTCAACGGAAATCGGGGAAAAGTAAGGAGCGCCCTTCAATGAACAAAAAACATATAAGAATAGCCCCATCAAGAATATAAAACGCACCTTCAAGAAAAAAGAGGTAAATAGAAGAACACGACTAAAGAAAATAACTTCAACGAAACACAGGGAAATGGAAAAGTTTCTCTATAGACAGAGAAAATACTTTCAATCAAAAACCTCAACGAAAAACAAAGAAATGAAAAAGTCCCTCCATAAGCAAAGAAAATCTCTTCAACCAAAAACAAAGAAATGAAAAAGTCCCTCCATAAACAAAGAAAATCCCTTCAACCAAAAACATAGAAACGGAAAATTCCCTCCAGAACCATTCCAAAGAAACCAAAACCAAATATACCACGTAATTCAGAGTGAAACAGAGAAATTGTCATGAACTTAGATACAGAAACTACCGACCAAAAAAAGAAAATTCACTGAAAACTGCCCAAAATCCGAAAATATAGTACCAGCTACAAATAATAAACAAACCCCCGGATAATAATACTGATGATTACGAAACTAACAAACTTCAGTTTCCGAGTTTTCGGAACAAATTCGACTACCTCCCCCTTTAGCGCATTTGCTTGCTTTGGACACAAGTCTGATCAATGCAGGTTCGGCAGAGACCCCAGCTAGAGGTGCACCACTGTTCAAAGAAAATCAAGGAAAAAGAAGGAGCGCCCCTCAATGAACAACGAAAATAGAAGAATAACCTCACCGGGAAAATAGAACGCAAAAACAAAGAAATGGAAAATTCCCTTCATTAACTAAGAAAATCCCTTCAACCAAAAACAAAGAAATGGAAAATTCCCTTCATAAACAAAGAAAATCCCTTCAACCAAAAACAAAGAAATGGAAAATTCCCTTCATAAACAAAGAAAATATCTTCCACCAAAAACAAAGAAATGAAAAAGTCCCTCCATAAACAAAGAAAATCCCTTCACCTAAAAACAAAGAAATGGAAAATTCCCTTCATAAACAAAGAAAATCAACGAAAAACAAGGAAATGGAAATGTCCCTCCATAAACAAAGAAAATAAATTCAACCACAAACAGAGAAATGGAAAATTCCCTTCATAAACAAAGAAAATCCCTTCAAACCAAAAACATAGAAATGGAAATTTCCCTTCATAAACAAAGAAAATCCCTTCAACCAAAAACAAAGAAACGGAAAATCCCTTCATAAACAAAGAAAATCCCTTGAATCAAAAACAAAGAAATGTAAAATTCCCTTCATAAACAAAGAAACTCCCTTCAACCAAAAACAGGGAAATGGAAATGACCCTGCACAAAAAAAGAAAATCCCTTCAAACAAAAACAAAGAAATGGAAAATTCCCTCCAGAACCATTCCAAAGAAACAAAAACCAAATATACCACGTAATTCAGAGAGAAACAGAGAATTTGTCATGAAATTAGATACAGAAACTACCGACCAAAAAAATAAAATTCACTGAAAACTGCCCAAAATCCGAAATTATAGTAGCAGCTACAAATAATAAACAAACCCCCGGATAATAATACTGATGATTACGAACCTAACAAACTTCAGTTTCCGAGTTTTCGGAACAAATTCGACTACCTCCCCCTTTAGCGCATTTGCTTGCTTTGGACACAAGTCTGATCAATGCAGGTTCGGCAGAGACCCCAGCTAGAGGTGCACCACTGTTCAACGAAAATCAAGGAAAAAGAAGGAGCGCCCCTCAATGAACAACGAAAATAGAAGAATAACCTCACCGGGAAAATAGAACGCAAAAACAAAGAAATGGAAAATTCCCTTCATTAACTAAGAAAATCCCTTCAACCAAAAACAAAGAAATGGAAAATTCCCTTCATAAACAAAGAAAATCCCTTCAACCAAAAACAAAGAAATGGAAAATTCCCTTCATAAACAAAGAAAATATCTTCAACCAAAAACAAAGAAACGAAAAAGTCCCTCCATAAACAAAGAAAATCCCTTCACCTAAAAACAAAGAAATGGAAAATTCCCTTCATAAACAAAGAAAATCAACGAAAAACAAGGAAATGGAAATGTCCCTCCATAAACAAAGAAAATAAATTCAACCACAAACAGAGAAATGGAAAATTCCCTTCATAAACAAAGAAAATCCCTTCAACCAAAAACATAGAAATGAAAATTTCCCTTCATAAACAAAGAAAATCCCTTCAACCAAAAACAAAGAAACGGAAAATCCCTTCATAAACAAAGAAAATCCCTTGAATCAAAAACAAAGAAATGGAAAATTCCCTTCATAAACAAAGAAAATCCCTTCAACCAAAAACAGGGAAATGGAAATGACCCTCCACAAACAAAGAAAATCCCTTCAAACAAAAACAAAGAAATGGAAAATTCCCTCCAGAACCATTCCAAAGAAACAAAAACCAAATATACCACGTAATTCAGAGAGAAACAGAGAATTTGTCATGAAATTAGATACAGAAACTACCGACCAAAAAAAGAAAATTCACTGAAAACTGCTCAAAATCCGAAATTATAGTACCAGCTACAAATAATAAACAAACCCCCGGATAATAATACTGATGATTACGAACCTAACAAACTTCAGTTTCCGAGTTTTCGGAACAAATTCGACTACCTCCCCCTTTAGCGCATTTGCTTGCTTTGGACACAAGTCTGATCAATGCAGGTTCGGCAGAGACCCCAGCTAGAGGTGCACCACTGTTCAACGAAAATCAAGGAAAAAGAAGGAGCGCCCCTCAATGAACAACAAAAATAGAAGAATAACCTCACCGGGAAAATAGAACGCAAAAACAAAGAAATGGAAAATTCCCTTCATTAACTAAGAAAATCCCTTCAACCAAAAACAAAGAAATAGAAAATTCCCTTCATAAACAAAGAAAATCCCTTCAACCAAAAACAAGGAAATGGAAATGTTCCTCCATAAACAAAGAAAATAAATTCAACCACAAACAGAGAAATGGAAAATTCCCTTCATAAACAAAGAAAATCCCTTCAACCAAAAACATAGAAACGGAAAATTCCCTCCAGAACCATTCCAAAGAAACAAAAACCAAATATACCACGTAATTCAGAGTGAAACAGAGAAATTGTCATGAACTTAGATACAGAAACTACCGACCAAAAATAGAAAATTCACTGAAAACTGCCCATAATCCGAAAATATAGTACCAGCTACAAATAATAAACAAACCCCCGGATAATAATACTGATGATTACGAACCTAACAAACTTCAGTTTCCGAGTTTTCGGAACAAATTCGACTACCTCCCCCTTTAGCGCATTTGCTTGCTTTGGACACAAGTCTGATCAATGCAGGTTCGGCAGAGACCCCAGCTAGAGGTGCACCACTGTTCAACGAAAATCAAGGAAAAAGAAGGAGAGCCCCTCAATGAACAACGAAAATAGAAGAATAACCTCACCGGGAAAATAGAAAGCAAAAACAAAGAAATGGAAAATTCCCTTCATTAACAAAGAAAATCCCTTCAACCAAAAACAAAGAAATGGAAAATTCCCTTCATAAACAAAGAAAATCCCTTCAACCAAAAACAAGGAAAAGGAAATGTCCCTCCATAAACAAAGAAAATCCCTTCAAGCAAAAACAAAGAAATGAAAAAGTCCCTCCATAAACAAAGAAAATCCCTTCACCTAAAAAAAAGAAACGGAAAATTCCCTTCATAAACAAAGAAAATCCCTTCAACCAAAAACAAGGAAAAGGAAATGTCCCTCAATAAACAAAGAAAATCCCTTCAACCAAAAACAAAGAAATGAAAAAGTCCATCCATAAACAAAGAAAATCCCTTCACCTAAAAAAAAGAAATGGAAAATTCCCTTCATAAACAAAGAAAATCCCTTCAACCAAAAACAGGGAAATGAAAATGACCCTTCATAAACAAAGAAAATAAATTCAACCAAAAAGAGAGAAATGGAAAATTCCCTTCATAAACAAAGAAAATCCCTTCAACCAAAAACAAAGAAATGGAAAATTCCCTTCATAAACAAAGAAAATAACTTCAATGAAAAACAAGGAAATGGAATTGTCCCTCCATAAACAAAGAAAATAAATTCAACCAAAAACAGAGAAATGGAAAATTCCCTTCATAAACAAAGAAAATCCCTTCAACCAAAAACAAAGAAATGGAAAATTCCCTTCATAAACAAAGAAAATCTCTGCAACCAGAAACAAAGAAATGGAAAATTCCTTTCATAAACAAAGAAAATCTCTTCAACCAAAAACAAAGAAATGGAAAATTCCCTTCATAAACAAAGAAAATCCCTTCAACCAAAAACAAAGAAATGGAAAATTCCCTTCATAAACAAAAAAAATTCATTCAACCAAAAACAAAGAAATGGAAAATTCCCTTCATAAACAAAGAAAATCCCTTAAACCTAAAACAAATAAATGGAAAATTCCCTTCATAAACAAAGAAAATCTCGTCAAACAAAAACAAAGAAATGGAAAATTCCCTTCATAAACAAAAGAAATTACTTCATTCAAAAACGTTGGGCCGAAATCTAAAATTTACAATAAATAATATACACACTGTATGTCATTCAATGATTAGAATGTAAGAAATTTAAAAAATGTTCACTAACCTTTCGAACACACCGTATATCATCAAATTTTGACAAAAGTAAAAGTTTCGTAACCTTTGTTTGTCTTTCGAAGAAACTCTGCTGTTGAACGCACTGTATATCAACGAAAACGAAATAATCGAAAACGCTTAAATGTTTTTAACTAATTGATAAAAATCAAAAGACTTATTCGATTTTAGGACCGATCGCGGTGACTGACACTCGAATAATGAATTTATTTCGATAAATTAATATCTTAGTCACGACATCTTTACGTAATAATGACTAATATGTTTACAAACAAATAATTCATAAAAAATCGTAAAAATATCTATAATTTAGAGTTGAAATTAATTGAATGTTAGTACTTTTAAACTTCATTAGTTGGTGTAAAAGATGACAACTAGTTTCGATTAATAAATCATCATCAGAACCAAATGCGGAAGACTAATTTTTATCAATTTTCGATGTAATTCCATTTAATAAATTTAAAATCGTTTAATAATAAAAACTTTCAACTAACCTTCTAATTTCAGAAGTAAATATTCCCAATCCTAAAGGGCACTTCACACGCGCGCGATTAAACGGAACTAAAACCGCACGAGATTCTCAACGAAAACGAAATAATCGAAAGCGTTTAAATTTTTAAACTAAATATAAAAATCGAACTGAATTGTTTGATTTTTAGACCGTTCGCGGCGACGAATACACAAATAATGATTTTTTTTTCGATACATTCATCTCTTAGTCATCAACCCTTACGTAATAATGACTCATATGTTTACAAACAAATATTTAATGGATTTAAAAACTTTTAAAAGTAAAAAATATGCAACTGTACCTTTTAATTATCGAAGTAAAAATCCCAATGCAAAAGGGCACTTCACACGCGCGATTAAAAGGATCTAAAACCGCACCAGATCCTGTACGAAAACGAAAAAAATTGAAAGCGTTTTAATTTTTAAACTAATTAATAAAAATCGAACAGAATTATTTGATTTTAAGACCGTTCGCGGCGACGAGTACACAAATAATGATTTTTTTTTCGATACATTCATCTCTTAGTCATCAACCTTTACATAATAATGTATTCCCATCATTAATTTCTTCTTGTAATTGAATAAATAAATACTAAATATATAAAATACTATCTCCAATTTCATCAAATTTTGTTTGAATTTCTTAGTATGGATGTTCTAGTATCTATCTTAAAATAAGTGGTATTTTTTAAGAAAAAGTTGATTTTTCATGACAAAAAGAACGTTTTTTTGGTAAAGTGTCTATTAATTATTTAAAGAAGCACATAAATGTTATTAAATAATGGTTACAAAGAATAAGAATGTTTTGTGATAATTCGGCAATAATCAGAGCAGTGTAATTCACCTCAACTAAATTATAATAAAACATTAATTGGTAAATTTCCACACCACCACTGAGGTATTACCACGGCGCGTTACCATTTTTTTAAGGGGATGGTTCGCCTGTAGCCATATAACCCCATAAACCCCCAAATAAATAAAATTCTTAATAATGAAATCTATCAAAAACGAATTGTTTACAACACGAAGAAAAAATCGTGATTCCAGGAAATAAAAAAATAACTTTATTCGAAAACGGAAATAGAAGAACAGAGAAAATAACGCCAACCAAAAACGGGATAATAGAAGAAAAGTCCCTTCAGAAAAAGGGAAAAAAGCTCTAAACAAAAACGAGGAAATTTATGAAAATAGAGGTGCACTAGTGTTCAACGGAAATCGGGGAAAAGTAAGGAGCGCCCTTCAATGAACAAAAAACATATAAGAATAGCCCCATCAAGAATATAAAACGCACCTTCAAGAAAAAAGAGGTAAATAGAAGAACACGACTAAAGAAAATAACTTCAACGAAACACAGGGAAATGGAAAAGTTTCTCTATAGACAGAGAAAATACTTTCAATCAAAAACCTCAACGAAAAACAAAGAAATGAAAAAGTCCCTCCATAAGCAAAGAAAATCTCTTCAACCAAAAAAAAAGAAATGAAAAAGTCCCTCCATAAACAAAGAAAATCCCTTCAACCAAAAACATAGAAACGGAAAATTCCCTCCAGAACCATTCCAAAGAAACAAAAACCAAATATACCACGTAATTCAGAGTGAAACAGAGAAATTGTCATGAACTTAGATACAGAAACTACCGACCAAAAAAAGAAAATTCACTGAAAACTGCCCAAAATCCGAAAATATAGTACCAGCTACAAATAATAAACAAACCCCCGGATAATAATACTGATGATTACGAACCTAACAAACTTCAGTTTCCGAGTTTTCGGAACAAATTCGACTACCTCCCCCTTTAGCGCATTTGCTTGCTTTGGACACAAGTCTGATCAATGCAGGTTCGGCAGAGACCCCAGCTAGAGGTGCACCACTGTTCAACGAAAATCAAGGAAAAAGAAGGAGCGCCCCTCAATGAACAACGAAAATAGAAGAATAATCTCACCGGGAAAATAGAACGCAAAAACAAAGAAATGGAAAATTCCCTTCATTAACTAAGAAAATCCCTTCAACCAAAAACAAAGAAATGGAAAATTCCCTTCATAAACAAAGAAAATCCCTTCAACCAAAAACAAGGAAATGGAAATGTCCCTCCATAAACAAAGAAAATAAATTCAACCACAAACAGAGAAATGGAAAATTCCCTTCATAAACAAAGAAAATCCCTTCAACCAAAAACATAGAAATGGAAATTTCCCTTCATAAACAAAGAAAATCCCTTCAACCAAAAACAAAGAAATGGAAAATCCCTTCATGAACAAAGAAAATCCCTTGAATCAAAAACAAAGAAATGGAAAATTCCCTTCATAAACAAAGAAAATCCCTTCAACCAAAAACAGGGAAATGGAAATGACCCTCCACAAACAAAGAAAATCCCTTCAAACAAAAACAAAGAAATGTAAAATTCCCTCCAGAACCATTCCAAAGAAACAAAAACCAAATATACCACGTAATTCAGAGAGAAACAGAGAATTTGTCATGAAATTAGATACAGAAACTACCGACCAAAAAAAGAAAATTCACTGAAAACTGCCCAAAATCCGAAATTATAGTACCAGCTACAAATAATAAACAAACCCCCGGATAATAATACTGATGATTACGAACCTAACAAACTTCAGTTTCCGAGTTTTCGGAACAAATTCGACTACCTCCCCCTTTAGCGCATTTGCTTGCTTTGGACACAAGTCTGATCAATGCAGGTTTGGCAGAGACCCCAGCTAGAGGTGCACCACTGTTCAACGAAAATCAAGGAAAAAGAAGGAGCGCCCCTCAATGAACAACGAAAATAGAAGAATAACCTCACCGGGAAAATAGAACGCAAAAACAAAGAAATGGAAAATTCCCTTCATTAACTAAGAAAATCCCTTCAACCAAAAACAAAGAAATGGAAAATTCCCTTCATAAACAAAGAAAATCCCTTCAACCAAAAACAAGGAAATGGAAATGTCCCTCCATAAACAAAGAAAATAAATTCAACCACAAACAGAGAAATGGAAAATTCCCTTCATAAACAAAGAAAATCCCTTCAACCAAAAACATAGAAACGGAAAATTCCCTCCAGAACCATTCCAAAGAAACAAAAACCAAATATACCACGTAATTCAGAGTGAAACAGAGAAATTGTCATGAACTTAGATACAGAAACTACCGACCAAAAATAGAAAATTCACTGAAAACTGCCCAAAATCCGAAAATATAGTACCAGCTACAAATAATAAACAAACCCCCGGATAATAATACTGATGATTACGAACCTAACAAAATTCAGTTTCCGAGTTTTCGGAACAAATTCGACTACCTCCCCCTTTAGCGCATTTGCTTGCTTTGGACACAAGTCTGATCAATGCAGGTTCGGCAGAGACCCCAGCTAGAGGTGCACCACTGTTCAACGAAAATCAAGGAAAAAGAAGGAGCGCCCCTCAATGAACAACGAAAATAGAAGAATAACCTCACCGGGAAAATAGAAAGCAAAAACAAAGAAATGGAAAATTCCCTTCATTAACAAAGAAAATCCCTTCAACCAAAAACAAGGAAATGGAAATGTCCCTCCATTTACAAAGAAAATCCCTTCAAGCAAAAACAAAGAAATGGAAAAGTCCTTCAATAAACAAAGAAAATCCCTTCAACCAAAAACAAAGAAATGAAAAAGTCCCTCCATAAACAAAGAAAATCCCTTCACCTAAAAACAAAGAAATGGAAAATTCCCTTCATAAACAAAGAAAATCCCTTCAACCAAAAACAGGGAAATGGATATGTCTCTCCATAAACAAAGAAAACAAATTCAACCAAAAACAGAGAAATGAAAAATTCCCTTCATAAACAAAGAAAATCCCTTCAACCAAAAACAGGGAAATGGAATTGTCCCTCCATAAACAAAGAAAATAAATTCAACGAAAAACAGAGAAACGGAAAATTCCCTTCATAAAAAAAGAAAATCCTTTCAACCAAAAACAAAGAAATGGAAAATTCCCTCCATAAACAAAGAAAATAAATTCAACCAAAAACAGAGAAATGGAAAATTCGCTTCATAAACAAAGAAAATCCCTTCAACCAAAAATAAAGAAATGGAAAATTCCCTTCATAAACAAAGAAAATCCCTTCAACCAAAAACATAGAAACGGAAAATTCCCTCCAGAACCATTCCAAAGAAACAAAAACCAAATATACCACGTAATTCAGAGTGAAACAGAGAAATTGTCATGAACTTAGATACAGAAACTACCGACCAAAAATAGAAAATTCACTGAAAACTGCCCAAAATCCGAAAATATAGTACCAGCTACAAATAATAAACAAACCCCCGGATAATATTACTGATGATTACGAACCTAACAAACTTCAGTTTCCGAGTTTTCGGAACAAATTCGCCTACCTCCCCCTTTAGCGCATTTGCTTGCTTTGGACACAAGTCTGATCAATGCAGGTTCGTCAGAGACCCCAGCTAGAGGTGCAAAACTGTTCAACGAAAATCAAGGAAAAAGAAGGAGCGCCCCTCAATGAACAACGAAAATAGAAGAATAACCTCACCGGGAAAATAGAACGCAAAAACAAAGAAATGGAAAATTCCCTTCATTAACTAAGAAAATCCCTTCAACCAAAAACAAAGAAATGGAAAATTCCCTTCATAAACAAAGAAAATCCCTTCAACCAAAAACAGGGAAATGGAAATGACCCTCCACAAACAAAGAAAATCCCTTCAAACAAAAACAAAGAAATGGAAAATTCCCTCCAGAACCATTCCAAAGAAACAAAAACCAAATATACCACGTAATTCAGAGAGAAACAGAGAATTTGTCATGAAATTAGATACAGAAACAACCGACCAAAAAAAGAAAATTCACTGAAAACTGCCCAAAATCCGAAATTATAGTACCAGCTACAAATAATAAACAAACCCCCGGATAATAATACTGATGATTACGAACCTAACAAACTTCAGTTTCCGAGTTTTCGGAACAAATTCGACTACCTCCCCCTTTAGCGCATTTGCTTGCTTTGGACACAAGTCTGATCAATGCAGGTTCGGCAGAGACCCCAGCTAGAGGTGCACCACTGTTCAACGAAAATCAAGGAAAAAGAAGGAGCGCCCCTCAATGAACAACGAAAATAGAAGAATAACCTCACCGGGAAAATAGAAAGCAAAAACAAAGAAATGGAAAATTCCCTTCATTAACAAAGAAAATCTCTTCAACCAAAAACAAAGAAATGGAAAATTCCCTTCATAAACAAAGAAAATCCCTTCAACCAAAAACAAGGAAATGGAAATGTCCCTCCATAAACAAAGAAAATCCCATCAAGCAAAAACAAAGAAATGGAAAAGTCCCTCAATAAACAAAGAAAATCCCTTCAACCATAAACAAAGAAATGAAAAAGTCCCTCCATAAACAAAGAAAATCCCTTCACCTAAAAAAAAGAAATGGAAAATTCCCTTCATAAACAAAGAAAATCCCTTCAACCAAAAACAGGGAAATGGAAATGTCCCTCCACAAACAAAGAAAATAAATTCAACCAAAAACAGATAAATGAAAAAGTCCCTCAATAAACAAAGAAAATCCCTTCAACCAAAAACAGAGAAATGGAAAATTGCCTTCATAAACAAAGAAAATCCCTTCAACCAAAAACAAAGAAATGGAAAATTCCCTTCATAAACAAAGAAAATCCCTTCAACCAAAAACAGGGAAATGGAAATGTCCCTTCACAAACAAAGAAAATAACTTCAATGAAAAATAAGGAGATGGAATTGTCCCTCCATAAACAAAGAAAACAAATTCAACCAAAAACAGAGAAATGGAAAATTCCCTTCATAAACAAAGAAAATCTCTGCAACCAGAAACAAAGAAATGGAAAATTCCTTTCATAAACAGAGAAAATCCCTTCAACCAAAAACAAAGAAATGGAAAATTCCCTTCATAAACAATGAAAATCCCTTCAACCAAAAACAAGGAAATGGAAATGTCCCTCCATAAACAAAGAAAATAAATTCAACCATGGAAAATTCCCTCCATAAACAAAGAAAATCCCTTCAACCAAAAACATAGAAACGGAAAATTCCCTCCAGAACCATTCCAAAGAAACAAAAACCAAATATACCACGTAATTCAGAGTGAAACAGAGAAATTGTCATGAACTTAGATACAGAAACTACCGACCAAAAAAAGAAAATTCACTGAAAACTGCCCAAAATCCGAAAATATAGTACCAGCTACAAATAATAAACAAACCCCCGGATAATAATACTGATGATTACGAACCTAACAAACTTCAGTTTCCGAGTTTTCGGAACAAATTCGACTATCTCCCCCTTTAGCGCATTTGCTTGCTTTGGACACAAGTCTGATCAATGCAGGTTCGGCAGAGACCCCAGCTAGAGGTGCACCACTGTTCAACGAAAATCAAGGAAAAAGAAGGAGCGCCCCTCAATGAACAACGAAAATAGAAGAATAACCTCACCGGGAAAATAGAAAGCAAAAACAAAGAAATGGAAAATTCCCTTCATTAACTAAGAAAATCCCTTCAACCAAAAACGAAGAAATGGAAAAATACCCTTCATAAACAAAGAAAATCCCTTCAACCAAAAACAAGGAAATGGAAATGTCCCTCCATAAACAAAGAAAATAAATTCACCCACAAACAGAGAAATGGAAAATTCCCTTCATAAACAAAGAAAATCCCTTCACCTAAAAACAAAGAAATGGAAAATTCCCTTCATAAACAAAGAAAATCCCTTCAACCAAAAACAGGGAAATGGAAATGTCCCTCCATAAACAAAGAAAATAAATTCAACCAAAAACAGAGAAATGAAAAATTCCCTTCATAAACAAAGAAAATCCCTTCAACCAAAAACAGGGAAATGGAATTGTCCCAACATAAACAAAGAAAATAAATTCAACGAAAAACAAAGAAATGGAAAATTCCCTTCATAAAAAAAGAAAATCCTTTCAACCAAAAACAAAGAAATGGAAAATTCCCTTCATAAACAAAGAAAATCCCTTCAACCAAAAACAAAGAAATGGAAAATTCCCTTCATAAACAAAAAAAATTCATTCAACCAAAAACAAAGAAGTGGAAAATTCCCTTCATAAACAAAGAAAATCCCTTAAACCTAAAACAAATAAATGGAAAATTCCCTTCATAAACAAAGAAAATCTCGTCAACCAAAAACAAAGAAATGGAAAATTCCCTTCATAAACAAAAGAAATTACTTCATTCAAAAACGTTGGGCCGAAATCTAAAATTTACAATAAATAATATACACACTGTATGTCATTCAATGATTAGAATGTAAGAAATTTAAATAATGTTCACTAACCTTTCGAACACACTGTATATCATCAAATTTTGACAAAAGTAAAAGTTTCGTAACGTTTGTTTGTCTTTCGAAGAAACTCTGCTGTTGAACGCACTGTATATCAACGAAAACGAAATAATCGAAAGCGCTTAAATGTTTTTAACTAATTGATAAAAATCAAAAGACTTATTCGATTTTAGGACCGATCGCGGTGACTGACACTCGAATAATGAATTTATTTCGATAAATTAATATCTTAGTCACGACATCTTTACGTAATAATGACTAATATGTTTACAAACAAATAATTCATAAAAAATCGTAAAAATATCTATAATTTAGAGTTGAAATTAATTGAATGTTAGTACTTTTAAACTTCATTAGTTGGTGTAAAAGATGACAACTAGTTTCGATTAATAAATCATCATCAGGACCTAAAGCGGAAGACTAATTTTTATCAATTTTCGATGTAATTCCATTTAATAAATTTAAAATCGATTAATAATAAAAACTTTCAACTAACCTTCTAATTTCAGACGTAAATATTCCCAATCCTAAAGGGCACTTCACACGCGCGCGATTAAACGGAACTAAAACCGCACGAGATTCTCAACGAAAACGAAATAATCGAAAGCGTTTAAATTTTTAAACTAAATATAAAAATCGAACTGAATTATTTGATTTTTAGACCGTTCGCGGCGACGAATACACAAATAATGATTTCTTTTTTGATACATTCATCTCTTAGTCATCAACCCTTACGTAATAATGACTCATATGTTTACAAACAAATATTTAATGGATTTAAAAACTTTTAAAAGTAAAAAATATGCAACTGTAACTTTTAATTATCGAAGTAAAAATCCCAATTTAAAAGGGCACTTCACACGCGCGATTAAAAGGATCTAAAACCGCACCAGATCCTGTACGAAAACGAAAAAAATTGAAAGCGTTTTAATTTTTAAACTAATTAATAAAAATCGAACAGAATTATTTGATTTTAAGACCGTTCGTGGCGACGAGTACACAAATAATGATTTTTTTTTCGATACATTCATCTCTTACTCATCAACCTTTACATAATAATGTATTCCCATCATTAATTTCTTCTTGTAATTGAATAAATAAATACTAAATATATAAAATACTATCTCCAATTTCACCAAATTTTGTTTGAATTTCTTAGTATGGATGTTCTAGTATCTATCTTAAAATAAGTGGTATTTTTTAAGAAAAAGTTGATTTTTAATGACAAAAAGAACGTTTTTTTGGTAAAGTGTCTATTAATTATTTAAAGAAGCACATAAATGTTATTAAATAATGGTTACAAAGAATAAGAATGTTTTGTGATAATTCGGCAATAATCAGAGCAGTGTAATTCACCTCAACTAAATTATAATAAAACATTAATTGGTAAATTTCCACACCACCACTGAGGTATTACCACGGCGCGTTACCATTTTTTTAAGGGGATGGTTCGCCTGTAGCCATATAACCCTATAAACCCCCAAATAAATAAAATTCTTAATAATGAAATCTATCAAAAACGAATTGTTTACAACACGAAGAAAAAATCGTGATTCCAGGAAATAAAAAAATAACTTTATTCGAAAACGGAAATAGAAGAACAGAGAAAATAACGCCAACCAAAAACGGGAAAATAGAAGAAAAGTCCCTTCAGAAAAAGGGAAAAAAGCTCTAAACAAAAACGAGGAAATTTATGAAAATAGAGGTGCACTAGTGTTCAACGGAAATCGGGGAAAAGTAAGGAGCGCCCCTCAATGAACAAAAAACATATAAGAATAGCCCCATCAAGAATATAAAACGCACCTTCAAGAAAAAAGAGGTAAATAGAAGAACACGACTAAAGAAAATAACTTCAACGAAACACAGGGAAATGGAAAAGTTTCTCTATAGACAGAGAAAATACTTTCAATCAAAAACCTCAACGAAAAACAATGAAATGAAAAAGTCCCTCCATAAACAAAGAAAATCTCTTCAACCAAAAACAAAGAAATGAAAAAGTCCCTCCATAAACAAAGAAAATCCCTTCAACCAAAAACATAGAAACGGAAAATTCCCTCCAGAACCATTCCAAAGAAACAAAAACCAAATATACCACGTAATTCAGAGTGAAACAGAGAAATTGTCATGAACTTAGATACAGAAACTACCGACCAAAAAAAGAAAATTCACTGAAAACTGCCCAAAATCCAAAAATATAGTACCAGCTACAAATAATAAACAAACCCCCGGATAATGATACTGATGATTACGAACCTAACAAACTTCAGTTTCCGAGTTTTCGGAACAAATTCGACTACCTCCCCTTTTAGCGCATTTGCTTGCTTTAGACACAAGTCTGATCAATGCAGGTTCGGCAGAGACCCCAGCTAGAGGTGCACCACTGTTCAACGAAAATCAAGGAAAAAGAAGGAGCGCCCCTCAATGAACAACGAAAATAGAAGAATAATCTCACCGGGAAAATAGAACGCAAATACAAAGAAATGGAAAATTCCCTTCATTAACTAAGAAAATCCCTTCAACCAAAAACAAGGAAATGGAAAATTCCCTTCATAAACAAAGAAAATCCCTTCAACCAAAAACAAGGAAATGGGAATGTCCCTCCATAAACAAAGAAAATAAATTCACCCACAAACAGAGAAATGGAAAATTCCCTTCATAAACAAAGAAACTCCCTTCAACCAAAAACAGGGAAATGGAAATGACCCTCCACAAACAAAGAAAATCCCTTCAAACAAAAACAAAGAAATGGAAAATTCCCTCCAGAACCATTCCAAAGAAACAAAAACCAAATATACCACGTAATTCAGAGAGAAACAGAGAATTTGTCATGAAATTAGATACAGAAACTACCGACCAAAAAAAGAAAATTCACTGAAAACTGCCCAAAATCCGAAATTATAGTACCAGCTACAAATAATAAACAAACCCCTGGATAATAATACTGATGATTACGAACCTAACAAACTTCAGTTTCCGAGTTTTCGGAACAAATTCGACTACCTCCCCCTTTAGCGCATTTGCTTGCTTTGGACACAAGTCTGATCAATGCAGGTTCGGCAGAGACCCCAGCTAGAGGTGCACCATTGTTCAACGAAAATCAAGGAAAAAGAAGGAGCGCTCCTCAATGAACAACGAAAATAGAAGAATAACCTCACCGGGAAAATAGAACGCAAAAACAAAGAAACGGAAAATTCCCTTCATTAACTAAGAAAATCCCTTCAACCAAAAACAAAGAAATGGAAAATTCCCTTCATAAACAAAGAAAATCCCTTCAACCAAAAACAAAGAAATGGAAAATTCCCTTCATAAACAAAGAAAATATCTTCAACCAAAAACAAAGAAACGAAAAAGTCCCTCCATAAACAAAGAAAATCCCTTCACCTAAAAACAAAGAAATGGGAAATTCCCTTCATAAACAAAGAAAATCAACGAAAAACAAGGAAATGGAAATGTCCCTCCATAAACAAAGAAAATAAATTCAACCACAAACAGAGAAATGGAAAATTCCCTTCATAAACAAAGAAAATCCCTTCAACCAAAAACATAGAAATGGAAATTTCCCTTCATAAACAAAGAAAATCCCTTCAAGCAAAAACAAAGAAATGGAAAAGTCCCTCAATAAACAAAGAAAATCCCTTCAACCAAAAACAAAGAAATGAAAAAGTCCCTCCATAAACAAAGAAAATCCCTTCACCTAAAAAAAATAAATGGAAAATTCCCTTCATAAACAAAGAAAATCCCTTCAACCAAAAACAGGGAAATGGAAATGTCCCTCCACAAACAAAGAAAATAAATTCAACCAAAAACAGAGAAATGAAAAAGTCCCTCAATAAACAAAGAAACTCCCTTCAAGCAAAAACAAAGAAATGGAAATGTCCCTTCATAAACAAAGAAAATTAATTCAACCAAAAACAGAGAAATGGAAATGTCCCTTCATAAAAAAAGAAAATAAATTCAACCAAAAACAGAGAAATGGAAAATTCCCTTCATAAACAAAGAAAATCCCTTCAACCAAAAACGAAGAAATAGAAAATTCCCTTCATAAACAAAGAAAATCCCTTCAACCAAAAACAGGGAAATGGAAATGTCCCTTCACAAACAAAGAAAATAACTTCAATGAAAAACAAGGAAATGGAATTGTCCCTCCATAAACAAAGAAAATAAATTCAACCAAAAACAGAGAAATGGAAAATTCCCTTCATAAACAAAGAAAATCCCTTCAACCAAAAACAAAGAAATGGAAAATTCCCTTCATAAACAAAGAAAATCTCTGCAACCAGAAACAAAGAAATGGAAAATTCCTTTCATAAACAAAGAAAATCCCTTCAACCAAAAACAAATAAATGGAAAATTCCCTTCATAAACAAAGAAAATCCCTTCAACCAAAAACAAAGAAATGGAAAATTCCCTTCATAAACAAAAAAAATTCATTCAACCAAAAACAAAGAAATAGAAAATTCCCTTCATAAACAAAGAAAATCCCTTAAACCTAAAACAAATAAATGGAAAATTCCCTTCATAAACAAAGAAAATCTCGTCAACCAAAAACAAAGAAATGGAAAATTCCCTTCATAAACAAAAGAAATTACTTCATTCAAAAACGTTGGGCCGAAATCTAAAATTTACAATAAATAATATACACACTGTATGTCATTCAATGATTAGAATGTAAGAAATTTAAAAAATGTTCACTAACCTTTCGAACACACTGTATATCATCAAATTTTGACAAAAGTAAAAGTTTCGTAACGTTTGTTTGTCTTTCGAAGAAACTCTGCTGTTGAACGCACTGTATATCAACGAAAACGAAATAATCGAAAGCGCTTAAATGTTTTTAACTAATTGATAAAAATCAAAAGACTTATTCGATTTTAGGACCGATCGCGGTGACTGACACTCGAATAATGAATTTATTTCGATAAATTAATATCTTAGTCACGACATCTTTACGTAATAATGACTAATATGTTTACAAACAAATAATTCATAAAAAATCGTAAAAATATCTATAATTTAGAGTTGAAATTAATTGAATGTTAGTACTTTTAAACTTCATTAGTTGGTGTAAAAGATGACAACTAGTTTCGATTAATAAATCATCATCAGGACCAAATGCGGAAGACTAATTTTTATCAATTTTCGATGTAATTCCATTTAATAAATTTAAAAACGTTTAATAATAAAAACTTTCAACTAACCTTCTAATTTCAGACGTAAATATTCCCAATCCTAAAGGGCACTTCACACGCGCGCGATTAAACGGAACTAAAACCGCACGAGATTCTCAACGAAAACGAAATAATCGAAAGCGTTTAAATTTTTAAACTAAATATAAAAATCGAACTGAATTATTTGATTTTTAGACCGTTCGCGGCGACGAATACACAAATAATGATTTTTTTTTCGATACATTCATCTCTTAGTCATCAACCCTTACGTAATAATGACTCATATGTTTACAAACAAATATTTAATGGATTTAAAAACTTTTAAAAGTAAAAAATATGCAACTGTACCTTTTAATTATCGAAGTAAAAATCCCAATGCAAAAGGGCACTTCACACGCGCGATTAAAAGGATCTAAAACCGCACCAGATCCTGTACGAAAACGAAAAAAATTGAAAGCGTTTTAATTTTTAAACTAATTAATAAAAATCGAACAGAATTATTTGATTTTAAGACCGTTCGCGGCGACGAGTACACAAATAATGATTTTTTTTTCGATACATTCATCTCTTAGTCATCAACCTTTACATAATAATGTATTCCCATTATTAATTTCTTCTTGTAATTGAATAAATAAATACTAAATATATAAAATACTATCTCCAATTTCATCAAATTTTGTTTGAATTTCTTAGTATGGATGTTCTAGTATCTATCTTAAAATAAGTGGTATTTTTTAAGAAAAAGTTGATTTTTCATGACAAAAAGAACGTTTTTTTGGTAAAGTGTCTATTAATTATTTAAAGAAGCACATAAATGTTATTAAATAATGGTTACAAAGAATAAGAATGTTTTGTGATAATTCGGCAATAATCAGAGCAGTGTAATTCACCTCAACTAAATTATAATAAAACATTAATTGGTAAATTGCCACACCACCACTGAGGTATTACCACGGCGCGTTACCATTTTTTTAAGGGGATGGTTCGCCTCTAGCCATATAACCCCATAAACCCCCAAATAAATAAAATTCTTAATAATGAAATCTATCAAAAACGAATTGTTTACAACACGAAGAAAAAATCGTGATTCCAGGAAATAAAAAAATAACTTTATTCGAAAACGGAAATAGAAGAACAGAGAAAATAACGCCAACCAAAAACGGGAAAATAGAAGAAAAGTCCCTTCAGAAAAAGGGAAAAAAGCTCTAAACAAAAACGAGGAAATTTATGAAAATAGAGGTGCACTAGTGTTCAACGGAAATCGGGGAAAAGTAAGGAGCGCCCCTCAATGAACAAAAAACATATAAGAATAGCCCCATCAAGAATATAAAACGCACCTTCAAGAAAAAAGAGGTAAATAGAAGAACACGACTAAAGAAAATAACTTCAACGAAACACAGGGAAATGGAAAAGTTTCTCTATAGACAGAGAAAATACTTTCAATCAAAAACCTCAACGAAAAACAAAGAAATGAAAAAGTCCCTCCATAAACAAAGAAAATCTCTTCAACCGAAAACAAAGAAATGAAAAAGTCCCTCCATAAACAAAGAAAATCCCTTCAACCAAAAACATAGAAACGGAAAATTCCCTCCAGAACCATTCCGAAGAAACAAAAACCAAATATACCACGTAATTCAGAGTGAAACAGAGAAATTGTCATTAACTTAGATACAGAAACTACCGACCAAAAAAAGAAAATTCACTGTAAACTGCCCAAAATCCGAAAATATAGTACCAGCTACAAATAATAAACAAACCCCCGGATAATAATACTGATGATTACGAACCTAACAAACTTCAGTTTCCGAGTTTTCGGAACAAATTCGACTACCTCCCCCTTTAGCGCATTTGGACACAAGTCTGATCAATGCAGGTTCGGCAGAGACCCCAGCTAGAGGTGCACCACTGTTCAACGAAAATCAAGGAAAAAGAAGGAGCGCCCCTCAATGAACAACGAAAATAGAAGAATAACCTCACCTGGAAAATAGAAAGCAAAAACAAAGAAATGGAAAATTCCCTTCATTAACAAAGAAAATCCTTTCAACCAAAAACAAAGAAATGGAAAATTCCCTTCATAAACAAAGAAAATCCCTTCTACCAAAAACAAGGAAATGGAAATGTCCCTCCATAAACAAAGAAAATCCCTTCAACCAAAAACAGGGAAATGGATATGTCCCTCCATAAACAAAGAAAATAAATTCAACCAAAAACAGAGAAATGAAAAATTCCCTTCATAAACAAAGAAAATCCCTTCAACCAAAAACAGGGAAATGGAATTGTCCCTCCATAAACAAAGAAAATAAATTCAACGAAAAACAGAGAAATGGAAAATTCCCTTCATAAAAAAAGAAAATCCTTTCAACCAAAAACAAAGAAATGAAAAATTCCCTCCATAAAGAAAGAAAATAAATTCAACCAAAAACAGAGAAATGAAAAAGTCCCTCAATAAAGAAAGAAAATCCCTTCAAGCAAAAACAAAGAAATGGAAAATTCCCTTCATAAACAAAGAAAATCCCTTCAACCAAAAACAGGGAAATGGAAATGTCCCTCCATAAACAAAGAAAATAAATTCAACCAAAAACAGAGAAATGAAAAAGTCTCACAATAAACAAAGAAAATCCCTTCAAGCAAAAACAAAGAAATGGAAAATCCCTTCAACCAAAAACAGGGAAATGGAAATGTCCCTCCACAAACAAAGAAAATAACTTCAATGAAAAACAAGGAAATGGAATTGTCCCTCCATAAACAAAGAAAACAAATTCAACCAAAAACAAAGAAACGGAAAATCCCTTCATAAACAAAGAAAATCTCTTCAACCATAAACAAAGAAATGGAAAATTCCCTTCATAAACAAAGAAAATCGCAGCATCCAGAAACAAAGAAATGGTAAATTCCCTTCATAAACAAAGAAAATGCCTTCAACCAAAAACAAAGAAATGGAAAATTCCCTTCATAAACAAAGAAAATCTCTGCAACCGGAAACAAAGAAATGGAAAATTCCTTTCATAGACAAAGAAAATCCCTTCAACCAAAAACAAAGAAATGGAAAATTCCCTTCATAAACAAAGAAAATCCCTTCAACCAAAAACAAAGAAATGGAAAATTCCCTTCATAAACAAAGAAAATCTCTGCAACCAGAAACAAAGAAATGGAAAATTCCTTTCATAAACAAAGAAAATCCCTTCAACCAAAAACAAAGAAATGGAAAATTCCCTTCATAAACAAAGAAAATCCCTTCAACCAAAAACAAAGAAATGGAAAATTCCCTTCATAACCAAAAAAAATCCCTTCAACCAAAAACAAAGAAATGGAAAATTCCCTTCATAAACAAAGAAAATCCCTTCAACCAAAAACAAATAAATGGAAAATTCCCTTCATAAACAAAGAAAATCTCTTCAACCAAAAACAAAGAAATGGAAAATTCCCTTCATAAACAAAAGAAATTACTTCATCCAATAACGTTGGGCCGAAATCTAAAATTTACAATAAATAATATATGTATGTCATTCAATGATTAGAATGTAAGGAATTTAAAAAATGTTCACTTACCTTTCGAACACACTGTATATCATCAAATTTATACAAAAGTAAAAGTTTCGTAACGTTTGTTTGTCTTTCGAAGAAACTCTGCTATTGAACGCACTGTATATCATTCACTTTGTACAACTGTGAATAAAACATACGCACAAAAAGTTTTTTTATATATACGCACATGATAAAAAATTTGAAAAAATGTTCATTTACTGTTCGAATACACTGTATATCATAAATTATTACAAACGTAAAAATTTAATAATAATTCAGACACCCTGTTGTTGAACACACGGTATAATACTCATTTTTTATAAACCGGATATACGCAAAACATTTAAAAATAAAATTATCCAGAATCATTTTATCAAAAAGACATAAAGAATAAAATAGTTATATATCAACCTCTATGTTAGATCTAATATAGTCAAAAATATTTTTGGAATAGTTGAATTTAATAAAAAATAAATTAAAAAAACACCATGCAAATACCCCAGTTTTCCTACCTTTCCTGATGAAATTCTTACCCTGATGATGACCACCCAAAATTCTGAAACAAAAGAGAAAATATTATTTATTCGCTATTTATTTTCAATTTGCTTAAAATTTAAATAAATCGTAATTTAAAAAAAAATTATACAATAATTTAAAAATAGTATATCTAAATACTAAACAAAATTTTTTTTTTAAATTAATAGTTATATTCGTTAGCGTTAACAAACAATTATTTTATTTAAACTATTATAATAAACTATAGAACAATAATAACAATTGCGAAAGGTAATTAAAAGTGTATTTTTAAATTTTTTTCATATCATTTAATTCATTAAAAAGCGTTTAAAAATTTTACCTTGTGATTTCTTGAGTAAAAATCCATATATGAAATCCATGAAAAAAACGAAAAAAACTAAAATCGTTTAATTATCGTAAATTATTAAACCACGGAATTTAATTTCGACCGTTCACTCCGAAAATCCGACTTCAGTTAATTGATTTATTTTGATGTACATTTATATATTTATTAGTCACGACCCTTTAGTCACGAAATCGTGACTAACACATTATTGTAAACATAAACAAAAGGGTAAATTTTCTATACAGGGCGGCGTATCGTAAAATAATTAAATGTAATAAAAATAATTTTATTTAGAATTCCCTACTAATACTTAATAATAAATTGAAATAGTATTTATAATTATAAAATTTGTAATAGTGACGAAAAATTTAAAAGGAAAAGTCACTTTTACGTTTCTAAATTAAAAATATTTGTTTAATTTTTAAAATAAAAATAAAATCGTTTAATAATAAAAACTTTCTACTAACCTTCTGATTTCAGACGTAAATTTACCCAATCCTAAAGGGCACTTCACACGCGCGCGATTTAACGGAACTAAAACCGCACGAGATTCTCAACGAAAACGAAATAATCGAAAGCGCTTAAATTTTTTTAACTAATTGATAAAAATCAAAAGACTTATTCGATTTTAGGACCGATCGCGGTGACTGACACTCGAATAATGAATTTATTTCGATAAATTAATATCTTAGTCACGACATCTTTACGTAATAATTCCTAATATGTTTACAAACAAATAATTCATAAAAAATCGTAAAAATATCTATAATTTAGAGTTGAAATTAATTGAATGTTAGTACTTTTAAACTTCATTAGTTGGTGTAAAAGATGACAACTAGTTTCGATTAATAAATCATCATCAGGACCTAATGCGGAAGACTAATTTTTATCAATTTTCGATGTAATTCCATTTAATAAATTTAAAATCGTTTAATAATAAAAACTTTCAACTAACCTTCTAATTTCAGACGTAAATATTCCCAATCCTAAAGGGCACTTCACACGCGCGCGATTAAACGGAACTAAAACCGCACGAGATTCTCAACGAAAACGAAATAATCGAAAGCGTTTAAATTTTTAAACTAAATATAAAAATCGAACTGAATTATTTGATTTTTAGACCGTTCGCGGCGACGAATACACAAATAATGATTTTTTTTTGGATACATTCATCTCTTAGTCATCAACCCTTACGTAATAATGACTAATATGTTTACAAACAAATATTTAATGGATTTAAAAACTTTTAAAAGTAAAAAATATGCAACTGTACCTTTTAATTATCGAAGTAAAAATCCCAATTCAAAAGGGCACTTCACACGCGCGATTAAAAGGATCTAAAACCGCACTAGATCCTGTACGAAAACGAAAAAAATTGAAAGCGTTTTAATTTTTAAACTAATTAATAAAAATCGAACAGAATTATTTGATTTTAAGACCGTTCGCGGCGACGAGTACACAAATAATGATTTTTTTTTCGATACATTCATCTCTTAGTCATCAACCTTTACATAATAATGTATTCCCATCATTAATTTCTTCTTGTAATTGAATAAATAAATACTAAATATATAAAATACTATCTCCAATTTCATCAAATTTTGTTTGAATTTCTTAGTATGGATGTTCTAGTATCTATCTTAAAATAAGTGGTATTTTTTAAGAAAAAGTTTTTTTGGTAAAGTGTCTATTAATTATTTAAAGAAGCACATAAATGTTATTAAATAATGGTTACAAAGAATAAGAATGTTTTGTGATAATTCGGCAATAATCAGAGCAGTGTAATTCATCTCAACTAAATTATAATAAAACATTAATTGGTAAATTTCCACACCACCACTGAGGTATTACCACGGCGCGTTACCATTTTTTTAAGGGGATGGTTCGCCTGTAGCCATATAACCCCATAAACCCCCAAATAAATAAAATTCTTAATAATGAAATCTATCAAAAACGAATTGTTTACAACACGAAGAAAAAATCGTGATTCCAGGAACTAAAAAAATAACTTTATTCGAAAACGGAAATAGAAGAACAGAGAAAATAACGCCAACCAAAAACAGGAAAATAGAAGAAAAGTCCCTTCAGAAAAAGGGAAAAAAGCTCTAAACAAAAACGAGGAAATTTATGAAAATAGAGGTGCACTAGTGTTCAACGGAAATCGGGGAAAAGTAAGGAGCGCCCCTCAATGAACAAAAAACATATAAGAATAGCCCCATCAAGAATATAAAACGCACCTTCAAGAAAAAAGAGGTAAATAGAAGAACACGACTAAAGAAAATAACTTCAACGAAACACAGGGAAATGGAAAAGTTTCTCTATAGACAGAGAAAATACTTTCAATCAAAAACCTCAACGAAAAACAAAGAAATGAAAAAGTCCCTCCATAAACAAAGAAAATCTCTTCAACCAAAAACAAAGAAATGAAAAAGTCCCTCCATAAACAAAGAAAATCCCTTCAACCAAAAACATAGAAACGGAAAATTCCCTCCAGAACCATTCCAAAGAAACAAGAACCAAATATACCACGTAATTCAGAGTGAAACAGAGAAATTGTCATGAACTTAGATACAGAAACTACCGACCAAAAAAAGGAAATTCACTGAAAACTGTCCAAAATCCGAAAATATAGTACCAGCTACAAATAATAAACAAACCCCCGGATAATAATACTGATGATTACGAACCTAACAAACTTCAGTTTCCGAGTTTTCGGAACAAATTCGACTATCTCCCCCTTTAGCGCATTTGCTTGCTTTGGACACAAGTCTGATCAATGCAGGTTCGGCAGAGACCCCAGCTAGAGGTGCACCACTGTTCAACGAAAATCAAGGAAAAAGAAGGAGCGCCCCTCAATGAACAACGGAAATAGAAGAATAACCTCACCGGGAAAATAGAACGCAAAAACAAAGAAATGGAAAATTCCCTTCATTAACAAAGAAAATCCCTTCAACCAAAAACAAAGAAATGGAAAACTCCCTTCATAAACAAAGAAAATCCCTTCAACCAAAAACAGGGAAATGTAAATGTCCCTTCACAAATGAAGAAAATAACTTCAACGAAAACAAGGAAATGGAAATGTCCCTCCATAAACAAAGAAAATAAATTCAACCAAAAACAGAGAAATGAAAAAGTCCCTCAATAAAACAAAGAAAATCCCTTCAAGCAAAAACAAAGAAATGGAAGATTCCCTTCATAAACAAAGAAAATCCCTTCCACCACAAACAGGGAACTGGAAATGTCCCTTCACAAACAAAGAAAATAACTTCAATGAAAAACAAGGAAATGGAATTGTCCCTCCATAAACAAAGAAAATAAATTCAACCAAAAACAGAGAAATGGAAAATTCCCTTCATAAATAAAGAAAATCCCTTCAACCAAAAACAAAGAAATGGAAAATTCCCTTCATAAACCAAGAAAATCCCTTCAACCAAAAACAGGGAAATGGAAATGTCCCTCCATAAACAAAGAAAATAAATTCAACCAAAAACAGAGAAATGGAAAATTCCCTTCATAAACAAAGAAAATCCCTTCAACCAAAAACAGGGAAATGGAAATGTCCCTCCATAAACAAAGAAAATAAATTCAACCAAAAACAGAGAAATGGAAAATTCCCTTCATAAACAAAGAAAATCCCTTCATCCAAAAACAAAGAAATGGAAAATTTCCTTCATAAACAAAAAAATCCCTTCATCCAAAAACAAAGAAATGGAAAATTCCCTCCACAAACAAAGAAAATAACTTCAACGAATAACAAGGAAATGGAAAAGTCCCTACATAAACAAAGAAAATAAATTCAACCAAAAACAGAGAAATGAAAAAGTCCCTCAATAAACACAGAAAATCCCTTCAAGCAAAAACAATGAAATGGAAAATTCCATTCATAAACAAAGAAAATCCCTTCAACCAAAAACAGGGAAATGGAAATGTCCCTGCACAAACAAAGAAAATAAATTCAACCAAAAACAGAGAAATGAAAAAGTCCCTCAATAAACAAAGAAAATCCCTTCAAGCAAAAACAAAGAAATGGAAAATTCCATTCATAAACAAGGAAAATCCCTTCAACCAAAAACAGGGAAATGAAAATGTCCCTTCATAAACAAAGAAAATAAATTCAACCAAAAACAAAGAAATGAAAAAGTCCCTCAATAAACAAAGAAAATCCCATCAAGCAAAAACAAAGAAATGGAAAATTCCCTTCATAAACAAAAAAAATCCCTTCAACCAAAAACAGGGAAATGGAAATGTCCCTACACAAACAAAGAAAATAAATTCAACCAAAAACAGAGAAATGAAAAAGTCCCTCAATAAACAAAGAAAATCCCTTCAAGCAAAAACAAAGAAATGGAAAATTCCCTTCATAAACAAAAAAAATCCCTTCAACCAAAAACAGGGAAATGGAAATGTCCCTTCATAAACAAAGAAAATAAATTCAACCAAAAACAAAGAAATGAAAAAGTCCCTCAATAAACAAAGAAAATCCCTTCAAGCAAAAACAAAGAAATGGAAAATTCCCTTCATAAACAAAGAAAATCCCTTCAACCAAAAACAGGGAAATGGAAATGTCCCTCCATAAACAAAGAAAATAAATTCAACCAAAAACAGAGAAATGGAAAATTCCCTTCATAAACAAAGAAAATCCCTTCAACCAAAAACTGGGAAATGGAAATGTCCCTACACAAACAAAGAAAATAACTTCAATGAAAAACAAGGAAATGGAATTGTCCCTCCATAAACAAAGAAAATAAATTCAACCAAAAACAGAGAAATGGAAAATTCCCTTCATAAACAAAGAAAATCCCTTCATCCAAAAACAAAGAAATGGAAAATTCCCTTCATAAACAAAGAAAATCTCTGCAACCAGAAACAAAGAAATGGAAAATTCCCTTCATAAACAAAAAAAATCCCTTCAACCAAAAACAAAGAAATGGAAAATTCCCTTCATAAACAAAGAAAATCCCTTAAACCTGAAACAAATAAATGGAAAATTCCTTTCATAAACAAAGAAAATCTCGTCAACTAAAAACAAAGAAATGGAAAATTCCCTTCATAAACAAAAGAAATTACTTCATTCAAAAACGTTGGGCCAAATCTAAAATTTACAATAAATAATATACACACTGTATGTCATTCAATGATTAGAATGTAAGAAATTTAAAAAATGTTCACTTACCTTTCGAACAGTATGTATATCATCAAATTTTTACAAGTAAAAGTTTCGTAACGTTTGTTTGTCTTTCGAAGAAACTCTGCTGTTGAACGCACTGTATATCAAGGAAAACGAAATAATCGAAAGCGCTTAAATTTTTTTAACTAATTGATAAAAATCAAAAGACTTATTCGATTTTAGGACCGATCGCGGTGACTGACACTCGAATAATGAATTTATTTCGATAAATTAATATCTTAGTCACGACATCTTTACGTAATAATGACTAATATGTTTACAAACAAATAATTCATAAAAAATCGTAAAAATATCTATAATTTAGAGTTGAAATTAATTGAATGTTAGTACTTTTAAACTTCATTAGTTGGTGTAAAAGATGACAACTAGTTTCGATTAATAAATCATCATCAGGACCTAATGCGGAAGACTAATTTTTATCAATTTTCGATGTAATTCCATTTAATAAATTTAAAATCGTTTAATAATAAAAACTTTCAACTAACCTTCTAATTTCAGACGTAAATATTCCCAATCCTAAAGGGCACTTCACACGCGCGCGATTAAACGGAACTAAAACGGCAAATTATATCATCCACCAACAATAGACTCTTTTTGTTGTAAAGTGCTTATTCAGACAATAGATAAAATATATATAAATGACAAATTGCACTGCAAAGATAGTCAGTAAAAATCAGTCTTACCAGTCAGTCTGTAAAAAACATTCATATCAGTTAGTCAGTAAAAATCATTCGTAGTTGTTAGAATATATAATCTGTGTAAAAGTTTTAATTGTATAATAAAGTAAAATTTTTGATTTTTAAAAAAGTTATTTTCCATCGAGAAAATATAATTGGCGCAGTCAGTAGGATATCTCGGGATCGAAACGTATCGAACGAATCGATTGTCGTGTCAACGATTAACCGGATATTGAATCTTCGACTAGTTAAGTTTGGAGTTCCCAGCATCCATCGAGGACCTGGACCAATTCCTATATAGAGAACAAGGACAAGCATCGCCTTCTTCTGCAAGGATAAAGACCTGGTAAAGACAGCATCGCCGATCCAGTCAACATCCTTATAGTTCCAAATGATAATAATTACGCTTTTAATGTGAGTACAATTTATGTCAGATACTGAAAGATTAGAAAACCTTTTACAAAACTTAATTTTAGATTCTCCTTCAACTGACTCTAATTTGACCGAATTACCTTTATCCAGTAATAATTTATTAATAGATATGGCCCAATTTAAACCAGAATTTCTTAATTGTGTACCAGAGTTTGATGGTAATCCAAATGATTTAAGTAGATTTTTGTCTGTAAGCGAATCAATATTAAATCAATTTTATGATAGAGCTAACCCCGCAAGTTTTCAAAATACTTACTTATTAAATAGCATAATATCTAAGTTAAAGGATACTGCTAGAACAGTAATAAATATTCAAAATTGTAATAATTGGGAAGATTTAAAGTCCACTTTAACTAGAAATTTCTGATGATCAAAGAGATGAAGTATGTCTAAACAGGGATCTAGTAATGTTAAAACAGAATCACCACGAAACTCCTCAAAATTTTTACGATAGATGTCTACACATATTAAATTTAATTTGTAGTTATATAAATATTCATGAAAATACTGAAGCAGGAAAAATTTTAAAAAGAGAGTTATATCAAAATTTAGCATTAAAAACATTTTTATCAGGCCTAAAAGAACCGTTAGGAACTACAATTCGTTGTATGAAACCTAATACTCTCAGTGAAGCCCTACAATTTGTATTGCAAGAAAATAACGTTCATTATTTACAAAATTCTCCAAAAAATAATTTTAATTTTCCAAATAATAATAATAGATTTACTCCAAGAGAAAATAATGTAAATCGGCGTAATTATTCTCAAGATTCAAACAGAAATTTTGAAGCTAACCGTAATCGAAACCAAAATAATTTTGAATTCAATAGAAATAGAAATCCAAATAATTACGAGTTTAATTCTAGAACTCCCAATAATTATTTTTTGAGACAAAATAATAACAGACCTAATACTAATTTCCCCTTTCAACCAATTAATACACAATCACGACCCATACAAAGAAACTATCCCACTAACTAACAAGTTTTCGGACAAAATCGACAAAATAGAGATAATAATGTATTTAGACCAAATCAAAGAGTAAATTTGCCAAATCCCACACCAATGTCAATTTCAACAAGAAACACATTCCAACCTAACCACATCTTCGAATTATTTTAAGTCTAATAGCCCACCAAATTTTAAAGTTGAAGAACTATACAATAACCATACTACGTCAGAAAACGAAAATTTCGAACAAACTAATGAAGTGTACAATAATCAAACTAATTCAAATAATGAAAATTTTTGTTAAGAGCCTCGGAAACCAAACTAAAAGAAAATATTCCCATAGAACCCTTAACTATTTCTTTTAATTGTTCCAATTCTAGTGAATTACCATATATAGTTTTTCCGGAGCATAATTTAAAAATTTTAATAGATACCGGATCAACAAAATCTTTTTTGGATCCTGAAGTAGCTCGTCAATTCTATCCCAACTTAATACAAAATGACCCTTTTATAGTTTCTACAGTTTTCCAAAAATCCTCTCACGATTGCAGCGTCAGTCTCACCCCCTCAAAAATATTCAAATTAAAAGACACCCTCAAATTAAAGTTTTATTTATTTAAATTCCATAATATATTTAATGGCTTAATCGGATTAGACAATCTCAGATTATTAAATGCCAACATAAACTTCCAGAACAATTACCTAGTGACCCCACGTGCTAATATTCCGATTAGTTATTATAAAGTTAGCAATTCTTTTAATAACATTGTAACAATACCGCCTAGAATGCAACAAGTAATTAAGATAAAAACTTCCATTCCTCAAGGAGATATTATAATACCTTATTCAAAAATGCAAACCTGCGAAATTCCGGAGTGTTTAACTACAGCAAAAGATGGTTGTGCACTCACCACAATTATAAATAATTCTACCAGTAGCGTAACTTTAGATTTTTCTGAACCAATTACAGTTGAAAAATTTGAAGAAAACAACATTCAACATTTTGAAATTCATAATAAGTCGGTTGTTAATAATCCACTAGATATAAACAATATTAGAACTAATCATATGAATAAAGAAGAAAAAGAACAAATAATTAGATTATGTTTAGAATATCAAGACATTTTCTATAAAGAAGGTGAACCACTTACTTTTACTAATAAGATAAGACATAACATTCGAACGACTGATGAAATACCCGTGTATAGCAAAACCTAGTAATAGCCCTTGGCGATCGAATATTTGGGTAATCCCAAAGAAACTTAATAATTTAGGTGAAAGACACTATAGAGTAGTAATAGATTATAGGAAACTAAATGACAAAACCATTGATGATAGATACCCGTTACCAAATATTACAGATTTATTAGATAAAATCGGAAAATGTCAATATTTTTCAACTCTAGATTTAGCAAGCGGATATCATCAAATTGAAATGAATGAAAAAGATATTGAAAAAACCGCTTTTAGTACCGAAAATGGACATTACGAGTTTTTACGCATGCCTTTCGGATTAAAAGGAGCGCCAGCTACCTTCCAACGAGTTGCCGATAATATTCTAAGAGGTCTACAAGATGAAACTTGTCTAGTATACCTTGATGACATTATCGTATATTCGACATCCCTTCAGGAACATATAGAAAAATTACGTAAAGTATTTCGAAGATTAAGAGAAGCAAATTTTAAAGTACAGTTAATCAAATCCGAATTTCTTCGAAAAGAAGTAGCATATTTAGGCCACATTGTAACCCCAGACGGTGTTAAGCCTAACCCTGATAAAATTATAGCCATTCAAAAATTTCCTATTCCAAAAACACCTAAACAAATTAAAGGATTTTTAGGATTATTAGGATATTATAGACGTTTCATAAAAGATTTTGCTAAAGTAACTAAACCGTTAACAAAGTGCCTCAAAAAAGGAGCTAAAATTGAACTCAACGACGAATATCTAACATGCTTCGAAACTTGTAAAAATTTACTTATAAATGAACCAATACTTCAATACCCCAATTTTAGCAAAACTTTTAACCTTACTACAGATGCATCTAATGTAGCTATAGGAGCCGTACTTTCACAAGGCACCATAGGACAAGACTTACCTGTTGCTTACGCATCAAGAACATTGAACAGCTCCGAACAAAATTATTCGACAATAGAAAAAGAATTGTTAGCAATTGTTTGGGCAGTAAAGTACTTCCGTCCTTATTTATACGGGCGCAAATTTTTTATAATTACGGACCATAAACCCTTACAATGGTTATTTTCTCTAAAAGACCCCAATTCTAAACTTTTAAGATGGCGAATTAAGTTAGAAGAATATGATTATCAAATACTCTATAAAACCGGTAAAACTAATCTAAATGCTGATGCATTATCACGAATAGAAATTCATACTAAAGAAACTAATGAAAAAGATTCTTTTTGGACCACAGTAGATGAAATCTTAACAGAAACGGAAAACTACGAAAAAAGACCAATTTTTAATAGCCCTACCAAACGTCTTGAAACACCACCCCCATCTACTTCCAAAGAACCTGAACAATTTGAAAAAAATAACACATTACAGCCAGACCTAGACGAAATTTCAATGATTGTAAATCTAGACGAAGTTCCTATACCAGAACTAGAAGACAATGACATTAACGACAATAATGATGATGATAGACCAGTTAACTCAGACAAAGACAACACCGTACATTCAAATTTTGATGAAAACCCCATAGTAGGTATTCCCATAACCGACTATGCCGTAAATTATGGTAAAAATCAGATAATAATAGATTCAGTACTTCACTCACCTGCAAAACCAAAATTAATAGTTCTATTTGGTAACAAACAAAGATTTTATATACAAATTTCAAAAAATAATACTGAAAATGATATTGTCAATTTTATAAAAGAATACATAGCACCTGAAGTTAAATATTACTTATATTTTGAAGATCCAAATTTATATGAAATCTTTTCGGTATGTTTACAAACACATTTCAAGTCATCTTTAATTAAATTGATAACATGTAATAAAAAATTAATATACGTTCTAGATAACGAAGACATACATGATACAATCAAAAATTATCATGAAGGCAAATCGAATCACCGCGGAATAGAAGAAACTCTAAATCGAATCAAAGATAAATTCTATTGGCCTAATATGAAAAAAGCTATTCAAACCTTTATAAATGAGTGCGAATTATGCCAACAGTGTAAATACGACCGACACCCAGTTAAAATTCAAATGAACATTACACCCACAGCAACAAAACCCTTTGAAATAATACATATGGATACGTTTACATTCGAAAAGACAAAATTCCTTACAATAATTGACAGTTTTTCTAAGTACGCTCAAGCATACTACATAAATGCCACTTCAGGCACTGAAGTAGCCGACAATCTAATAAAATTCTTTTCACATCACAGTATCCCAAAACAAATAATTACAGATAATGGAACAGAATTTAAAAATTCCGTTATAACAGAACTCTTATCACTCCATAAAATCAAAATTCATTTCTGCTCTCCTGATCAACCTCAATCGAACGGAATTATAGAAAGATTTCATTCCACAATAATTGAACATTTAAGATTATTAAACATGCAAGGATTTTCAAGTACGCCAATGAAAGTAAAAATGACTTATGCTATCTTAGCTTATAATAATACAATACATTCAATGACAAAGTTAAAACCATCAGATATAATCAACGGACATATTACTAACAATGACCCTTTCAATTTAGAAATCGATAAAATAATGTTAAAAGACTACGTAAATCAACATAAAGACCGAACCAAATTATTATACTCAAAAATAAACGAAGATTTACGCGACAAGAAGAAAGACTATATAGAAAAAACTAATGTAGGTCGGGAAGACCCTAAAATATTTGAACCTTACCCCAAGGCTTACATAAAAAATACTAAACGTCAAAAAAGTGCGAATAAATTCCATGAACCAATAAATATTAAGACAGTTAATAAAAAACGTAAAACTATAACCACCTCTAAACATGGAAAAATTCATATGAGTAATATTAAACGTCCTCTTAAACGACTATACTCCTTCAATAATTAAACAAATTATTTTTAGGTTACCGAGCATCCTCAGAGCTCAGGAATCTATAACAATCAGAAATATCGAAGACAATCCAGGACTAATACCATTAAAACTAGGAACGACAAAAGTAACTGACTATTATCACTCACTAATTTATTATCATGACTTAAATCCAATAATTAATGAAATCAACAAGTTAAAGATAAAAATTACCAATTTAGATAAAATTATTCAACAACACCCAATATGGTTTACAAATACGTCACATTATTTAAAACTTCTGAAATTTTTAGAAAATAATATAGAGACTAAATTATCCGAAATATTACCGCATCCCCAACGATTAAAAAGAGGTTTAATTAATGGTTTAGGATCAATATTTAAATCCATTACAGGTAATTTAGATGCCAGTGATGGAGAACGATATGAAACCTTGATTAGACAACTTCAAACAAATCAGAACGAACTACAAAAATCAATTGTAACCCAAAATTCATTAACAATATCCTTAATCGATAAATTCAATAAAACTATAAATATTTTGAATGACAATCAGCAAATATTAGAGAATAAAATAACTTCAATAGAAACCATAGTACAGAACCAAGTTAATTTTCAACAAAGTACATTTATTAAGGACACATTAATTGAATTAATCAATATGTTTGAAATAATAAATTCCCTTTTACAAGATATAGAAAATTCATTAACAGCAGCACAATTAAAAATTTTGCATCCCAGTATAATTACTATCAAAGAATTATACAAACTTTTAAAGGAAATATTCAAAAACTCAAGTAAACCTCAAATACCTATTGAATTAACTCTATATAAGGTATTATTATTCAAAAATATTATAAAAGTATCTTGCTTTATTCTAAATAACAAAATAACTTTTATCTTGCATATACCAGTCACATTACCCCACGAATTCAACCTATATCACCTCTATCCTGTACCCATCCCGAAACAGGGTCAGTTTAAGGTAATTATGCCTGAAAATAAATTTATTATTCATAATAAATTGTACTACTCATTTATGAGTAAACCTTGCACCGAAGTATCCGAAAAAAGCTATATCTGCGAACCCGTCAGTCTTCAAGAAGCTAAACATAACGTTTCTTGCGAAATTCAACTCCTCCGTCAGGAAGTCCCAGTCGCCTGTCACCAGAGACTCATCACAATATCCCATCTGATAATCCAAAGGTTTGAAGAAACCAATCAATGGATTTTAATTTTGCCAAAAGTCAATACAATAACTCTCAGCTGCAGTTCCCAAGAAGAAACCATACAACTGATTGGAACGCAATTGGCCACGATTCCCGTACATTGTAAACTCACCACCTTAGAAGAAACCATCCTGAATGAAGAATTAATAGCTAACGAAAAACAACCTGTATTGTTTCCATCCATTAGTGACCAGCCGCTAAGACAATCTGAGACAATATCACATACTAGTTTACAACGAATCAACCTGGAAGATCTCCAATCCATAAGGGAAAACATCATCCATAATCAACCACAACTTCAAGCAGATATCATCCCTTTGGTACCCAGCACATGGACGATTGTTGTTTATCTCATTCTGATATTCTCCCTTATAATTTTGTTATTCCGAAGGTATTCAAAACACGTCCGTGGATGACGTCAAACCCAAAACGCTACCCTGGAGCTACAAGACATTCATCTTCCTCTGTGACATCGGAAGCCGAATCTTCGAGGGGAGGAATTATATCATCCACCAACAATAGACTCTTTTTATTGTAAAGTGCTTATTCAGACAATAGATAAAATATATATAAATGACAAATTGCACTGCAGAGATAGTCAGTAAAAATCAGTCTTACCAGTCAGTCTGTAAAAAACATTCATATCAGTTAGTCAGTAAAAATCATTCGTAGTTGTTAGAATATATAATCTGTGTAAAAGTTTTAATTGTATAATAAAGTAAAATTTTTGATTTTTAAAAAAGTTATTTTCCATCGAGAAAATATAATTCGCACGAGATTCTCAACGAAAACGAAATAATCGAAAGAGTTTAAATTTTTAAACTAAATATAAAAATCGAACTGAATTATTTGATTTTTAGACCGTTCGCGGCGACGAATACACAAATAATGATTTTTTTTTCGATACATTCATCTCTTAGTCATCAACCCTTACGTAATAATGACTCATATGTTTACAAATAAATATTTAATGGATTTAAAAACTTTTAAAAGTAAAAAATATACGACTGTACCTTTTAATTATCGAAGTAAAAATCCCAATTCAAAAGGGCACTTCACACGCGCGATTAAAAGGATCTAAAACCGCACCAGATCCTGTACGAAAACGAAAAAAATTGAAATCGTTTTAATTTTTAAACTAATTAATAAAAATCGAACAGAATTATTTGATTTTAAGACCGTTCGCGGCGACGAGTACACAAATAATGATTTTTTTTCGATACATTCATCTCTTAGTCATCAACCCTTACGTAATAATGACTCATATGTTTACAAACAAATATTTAATGGATTTAAAAACTTTTAAAAGTATAAAATATGCAACTGTACCTTTTAATTATCGAAGTAAAAATCCCAATTCAAAAGGGCACTTCACACGCGCGATTAAAAGGATCTAAAACCGCACCAGATCCTGTACGAAAACGAAAAAAATTGAAAGCGTTTTAATTTTTAAACTAATTAATAAAAATCGAACAGAATTATTTGATTTTTAGACCGTTCGCGGCGACGAATACACAAATAATGATTTTTTTTTCGATACATTCATCTCTTAGTCATCAACCCTTACGTAATAATGACTCATATGTTTACAAACAAATATTTAATAAATAAATATCATTTAATGGATTTAAAAACTTTTAAAAGTAAAAAATATGCAACTGTACCTTTAAATTGTCGAAATAAAAATCCCAATTCAAAAGGGCACTTCACACGCGCGATTAAAAGGATCTCGAACACTCAAATAATGATTTTTTTTCGATACATTCATCTCTTAGTCATCAACCCTTACATAATAAGTAAGCTACTATTTTTTTTTCAAATTTTCATCTTAATTTCTTGTATTGAATTAAAAAACGTTTAAAATACATGCAGACGTTACCTTCTGATTTAAAAAGTAGAGACCCAATCCTAAAGGGCATTTCACACACACACACAATTAACTGAAACTAAAACCGCATTAGAATACGAAAAACATTTTTTTTCAACTAATAAATTACTGAATTTAATTTCGACCGATAAAAACATTTCGATTAATTGGTTTATTTCGATACTTTAATATCTCAGTTACGATCCATGTTAATCACGACCCCTTATGTAAGAATGACTAACAAATATAAACAAAAGGTATATCTTTTATACAGGGTGGCGTATTTTTTTTTTGGTATTCCAAACGCGCATGTTTAATAATAAATTCTAAAAATATTTATAAAAATGGCAATCAATTTGAATATTTGAATTTTACGAGAATATTCATTAAAAATATTAGAAAAACAAAAGTTTCAATCATTATTTATATTTATAATATATATATATATATATATACAGGGTGCGCCGTTAGTGCGTCGAAGTACGATTAGTCCGCTATTATTGAAGTTACGAAAAAAAAGTTTTTACAAGAAGTTTAGGCAGTCTTAAGATTCACATTTTAAAATGAATCCCAAATATACAGTGTGTTCAGGAACGCAGTGCCAGACAAAAATGTTGTTTTTTTTAATGGAACACCCCGTATATTTTTACATTTTTATAAACCTCTTGCTGAGCTAATTTCAACGATGTATCATACTTGATATCTATTATGTTTGATAAAGGATCTACACCCACCTGAAAATCACCTTTTAGCAAAATTTAAAAATGATTTGAATGCCTCCATGTGATCTGTCCATATTCATTTTTTTGTATTAGTGCTTCTAATATACTTGGCATAAGTATCTCAGATTCCTCAAATTCTTTTTAATCTCGTTCCCTAAAAAATTTTGTTTTTAGGTATTTCGCTGACGGAGGTACATTTTATACAGTTGGCCATAGTTTTAGAGTTGGGTTTTCGACTGTAAGTGCCGCAATTACAGAAGTTTGTGCAGTAAATAGTGATGGTAGAATTTTCGAAACTTCTAATATGGGAAGAAGATTTGAAAGATTTGAATGTGCCTGAGCCAAAACATCTCCCAGTATAAAGTGAACCTTCTCCTCATGTCATAATTGGAGGCGAAGCTTTTGCACTAAAACCATATTTGTAAAGACCCTTTCCATACAAGTAAAGTAAAACAGATGTTTTCAAGGAAAATTATAATGTAAGACTCTGTAGGGCATGAAGAGTGGTAGAAAATGCTTTTGGTATATTAGCACAAAAATGTCGTATATTCAATAGACCAATAAAAATAAATCATTCTTATTATCAAAAATGCAATGTATCTTACTTAATTTCTCACTAACAGAAAAATGTGATCATGGACTCATCGAACTTTTAGATCCAGCAGAACCTGAGCTTTTCAGAATTTTGATAATGTTCCAAGGAGGGCAGCAACACTGGCATTTTCTGTACGGGACAAATTTGCCATTTTTTTTAATTCGGGCCTACGAACAAGAATTTTTTGTTACATTAAAAACATTCACTTTAGTTATGTAGAGCTATACACAATATTTAAATACAATAAATACTAATTAAATAGCTGAAGGACTTCAGTCGATGGCCATTTGACTATTTATAAGTACTTTATTATTATTATTATTATTATTATTATTACTAATTAAATAGTAAGAACTTAACCATTTTCGCCTATTTGTTCTCCAATTTTACTCCAAACCTTATCCTTTTTTCGATTATTCTTATAATCTTTTATGAGAAAGGTCATATAGTATGGGATACTTTCGAACCAATTCAATATTTTTTTCCGTTTTTATTTATTTTTGATTCATAAACACTGCGAAACTACTACTAATGCGATAAAAACGCAGCCAATTATGAATCATTGGAATATTGATCAAAAATGTACCTTTCAACATTTTCACTTCTTGTTGGTCCAAACAGCTGATTTTCAAGGGTTCACTGGTGGGGAATACTCCTAGCCAAAGGTTCGTGTTATCGAGTTGGTTGAATTTTGGTCTTGATAACGTAAAATGAATTTGTTTACATTGGGAAGAATTTTTCATGTCGAAAATCAGTAGTTCGCAAGGTAGGTGACCATCTATTTCTTGTAATGGCTCTTTATGACAAACGAAATTTTGTTGTGGAATTTCTGTGCAAATGTCGTTTCGAAAACCATAGTGCAATTGACCCTTGAGTAAAAATTTCTTTCGCGGAATGATTGCCTTGAACTGACCCTTGTAAAGGACGGGGGATGAATAAAGATGATACATATAAAAATTTTCAGGATAAGTTATGGGGACATTAAGAATGTAAGTTATTTTATTTTTTATAAATATAGCATTCGATATTTATTATTTTTTCATAAAAATAGATACTTTCAGGGGTTACGGTAAATGGGAGTTGTGAACTTTGAATTTGGTTTCTAAATTTTTTAGTTCGGAGTACAGATCTGTTGTTTTTATAATGCTAGGATGCATAATTTTTAATTTAGCAAAGGAGATAGAGTTTTCAATATTTGTCTTTTATAAAAAATGAATTTTCTCTGTAAAGAACTGAGTTAACCATCATTCCCACTTGCATTAGTTTTGACTCTAATAATTTTTCGTTATGACTTATTTTTTGAATCGTATTATTAAAGCTTTTGATAGTGTTAACAGAATGTGAAATCTGAGATTTTAATGTGGAAGCTAATTTTTCTTGGTTTTTCTGAAGATTGTTTATTAAGTTTTCATATTTTTCTCCATCAGCGGCGTCAAGATTACCAGTAATGCATTTGAAAATTGAACCTAGGCCATCGACTAGGCCTCTTTTAGTTCGTTGTGGTTGAGGCAAGAGGTTTCTTAATTTTAAATGTACTTTTTCTTGTGTGAATTCTAAAATTTTTAAATAATTTGATATATCCCAGGAATAATTACTTGTGCTTACGACAGTTAATATATTTGTGGATTTTATATCTAGCTTATCGATTTCTAACATTATCGGGTTTAGATCATAGAAATGTATTATTTTGTAGGGGTACTCCTCTACTTTGGCCATGCCTAGCTTAAGGGGTATTAATCCTAAATTATTGTCCAGATTTTGGAAGGAGACTCGTTCCTGCAGGCCTAGCGCGATAGGGAACCTGAAAAATTAATATTTATTTATTCTTTTATTTTTTCGAATTCGTATGTCTTTTTCCGCGGTCTTTTAAGGTTGTCCATATGAACTTTTTCTTGCGAGCTCGTACTAACTATTTTCCCGCTTTCATTTATATTAGTTATTTCGGTAGGTTTATTAAATTTGTTCGCGGTTTTTTGCCTTAGAAAACTTTTTACATAGGTTTCATCGCCTACTTTGAATAAATTTGGTGGGTCTCTATTTTTATTTATTTGATTAATAATTTTTTCCTTTTGGTTGGCCAGCGTGTCATTAATTTTGGAATACATTTCTTTAACCAAATCTTTATGTTCGCTTACATAGTTGCTTGTTAAAATCATTTCTAAATTTAAGTCGAACGGGTTTTCATTATTTAAGTGGCCATTAATAATATCGATGGGTTTTAGTTTAGTTGATGAATGTATAGTGAAATTATAAGCTAATACGGCATATTTTATTTTCATTTGGGTAGGCGTTTTGGTGAAGCCACGCGTATTAAGTATTCTACTGTGTTCGTTTAGGGTAGAATGTAGTCTTTCCACAGGCGAATTCGATTGTGGGTGATTTGGAGAGCAAAAATGAATTTTTATGTTGTGTAGGCCTAATAATTCCGTAATAACAGAATTTTTGAATTCTGTCCCGTTGTCCGCTACTATTAAATTTGGAATTCCGTGGTGACAGAAAAATGTTATAAGATGATTTGCAATTTCCGTTGAATCTGCAACTGTTAAGTAATAGGCCTGTGCGTATTTGGAAAAGGTATCAATTAAAGTTAAAAATTTTGAGTTTTCAATCGTGTAGACATAAATATGAATAATTTCGAACGGTTTACTAGCTGTTGGTGTAATATTCATTTCCACTTTAACAGGGTTCCTATCATATTTACATCTCTGACAAATTTCACAATTATTTATATACGTTTAGACAGATTCTTTTAAATTGGGCCAGTAGTAAATCGGTTTTATTCGGTTTGTGGTTTCCTCGATTCCTCTATGGTTACTTTTACCTTCGTGGTAACACTTAATTGTCTCTATAATATCTGATTTATTAGTTACATCGATTAGCTTACCGTTGCATTTTCTAAATTTTAAGGAGGGCCATTTGAAATTTTTTCTAATTACTTCGCAGAAAGGTTCATACATGTCGGCCTTTACAAAATATAAATAATAAGGTATATTTGGTGCGACATAGTCCTTAACAAAATTTATTATGTCCTGTTCAAAGTTATTATCCGAAATTTGTACTGTTATTCTTTGTTTTCGTTCAAATAGTATCGTAATTGTCGGTTTTGCAGGGGAATGAAAGACTGATTCAAAAATTATCTGATTTTGACCGTAGTTCACGGGAGTATCGCTTATTGGGATTCCCACGATAGGGTCTTCGTCAGCATTTGAGTGAACTGTATGACTGTCGTCGGGTTGCAGTAGGTCTGGATCTGGGTTAGCTAGAATTGAAATATTGTCCGGGTCAGGACTGCTGCATCTTGATATAGGAAGTGAGGTGGGAGGTAAATGTAAGTCATTAAAGTCTGGTGTAGTCAATTCTTGCCTAGAGTTTTCAACGTCGTGTATTATTTTGTCAATGTCATCCCAAATTTTTTCTGTTATTTTAGTGTGAATTTCGATTCGGCTTAGGGCGTCCGCGTTTGTATTTAAAGATCCTTTTTTACAAATAACCGTATAATCAAATTCTTCCAATTTTATCCTCCACCTTAACAATTTAGAAGAGGGGTCTTTTAAGGAGAATAACCATTGTAAAGGGGCGTGGTCCGTTATAATATGGAAACGCCGTCCATACAGGTACGGCCTGAAATATTTGGTAGTCCAAACGATACATAACAGTTCTTTTTCGATTGTAGAATAATTGCGCTCTGAGTCATTTAGCGTTCGCGATGCATACGCCACTGGTAAGTCCGAGCCAATTGTTCCTTGCGACAAAACCGCTCCCAAAGCTACGTTACTGGCATCGGTAGTTAAATTAAATGGTTTGGAAAAATCCGGGTATTGCAATATCGGTTCGTTTACTAATAAATTTTTACAAGTTTCAAAACAATCTATAAATTCAAAATTGTGTTCGATTTTAGCGCCCTTTTTTAAGCACTTAGTAAGGGGTTTTGTAATTTTTGCGAAATTATTTATAAACCGTCTATAGTAACCTAATAATCCTAAGAATCCCTTGATTTGTTTAGTGGTTTTCGGTATCGGATAATTTTTTATTACTTTGATTTTATCGGGATTTGGTCGAACTCCGTCGGGGGTTACGATGTGGCCGAGATAGGCCACTTCTTTTCTGAGGAATTCTGATTTTTCTAATTGTATTTTAAAGTTTGAATCTCTAAGTCTCTGGAATACCGATTTTAAATTTTCTAAATGTTCTTGAAGTGATGTCGAAAAAATTATTATATCGTCTAAATAAACTAAACATTTTTCGTTCTGAATTCCCCTAAAAATGTTATCCATTATTCTTTGAAATGTTGCCGGAGCATTTTTTAATCCAAACGGCATTCTTAGGAACTCATAATGCCCATTTTCCGTGTTAAACGCTGTTTTTTCGATAGCACTCTCATTCATTTCGATTTGGTGAAAACCACTCGCTAAATCTAAGGTTGTAAAGTACTGACATTTGCCTAACTTATCTAAGAGGTCAGTAATATTGGGTAGTGGATATTTATCGTCAATTGTCTTTTCATTAAGCTTACGATAATCCACGACAACCCTCCATTTCTGACCACGCTTAGGCACTACCCAAAGAGGGCTCGACCAGGCGCTGTTACTTGGTCGAATAATATTTTCGCCTAACATTTTTTTTATTTGATTGTTTACCTCTTGCCTATGGATAAATGGATACCTATACGATTTAGTATAGATAGGTACCTCATCAGTAGTTCTAATGATATGCTTTATTTTATTAGTAAAACTTAATGGTATATTTTCCTGATGAAATATATCAGAATATTCATTACATAATTTTAGAATTAAATTATTTTCCTCACTATTTAAATGATCAGTGCGGATCTGTCTTAAATCTAGTTTATTAGTTTTAATAGAGTCATCAAAATTATTTACGTTGTATTCTGGTACAAGAGTCATGTCGAACTTATCTACTAACAACGGTTCGGAGAGGTCTAGTGATAAAAACTCTGTAGTGTTATTTAATATTGTTGTTAAAGCATGTCCGTTTTTTGCGATCGTTAAACTTTCTCGAATCTCACAATTATGTATTTTTTGATGTGGAATTATTATTTCCCCATTTTTTATCGAGGTTTTTATTTGTATGACCTTTTGCATGCGGGGCTCTAAATTGATAATATTGGTATTATTGTTATTAATTATTTGTTGAAAATTTAGTTTAATTTTTGCATTTGGCGTAATTAGAAGTCCATTGTCAAAGTTTAGGGTAGCCTTAAGGGCTTTAAGGTTATCTATTCCAATAATTCAATTAAAAATATTGTGAAAATTAAACAAATAAAATTTTAAGCATTTTTCCTCGTCAAGTTGAAATATTTTTGAAGCAGGAATTTGAACACTGTATTTATGAGATGATTTTTGAAAAACTGTAGATACAATAAATGGATCAAATTTTATTAATTTGGGAAATAACTTCTGAGCAATATTTGGGTCTAAAAATGACTTTGTAGAACCAGAATCAACGAGAAGCTTAATATTATATTCGGGGAAAACTATATAAGGTAATTCGCTACAGTCTACAGTCATTAAAAGAAATAGTCAATGGGCTCATGTTCCCTTGTCTTGACCGGCCGGCATATGAAAATTTAATTTTTCTTCTTCATTATCAAAAGAATATTGGTTTTGTACAAACAATTCACTTTCTGGTAAAACACTATTATAATTTGCGTTTTCAGTTTCTGTATTATAAATTTCTTCAGCAATGAAATTTGGTTGTGGTCTATAATTTGAGGGACCGGTTTGGGGGTAATTATTATTTTTATTATTACTAAAGTTATTGGTTACCGGTTTTCCGGTAAATCGTGTCGAGGTACTCATCGGTGTCGGGTTTGGGAATGATCTATTGGGATTTGGCTTAAAAACATTTTCTCTAGGAGGCTGTCGAAAAACTTGAGAGTTAGTGAAGAATTTTTGTGGTGGGATGTTCTGCCTCGGTTGGACCGGAATTGGTTGTGAAGGAAATGAATTGTGAGATTTTTCAAAGTTAAAATTTTGTCTGAAATTATTGTATTGAGCTGGATTGGGATTTCGTCCAAACCCATTTTTTTGGTAACCTCTATTCTGTGAATGATTAGGTTTTTGAAAATTTCTGGAGTTACTGTTTTGAAAGTAATGTGTATTATCTTCTGTTATTACAAATTGTAACGCTTCTGACAGAGAATTGGGTCTCATACAGCGTATAGTTGTTCCTAAGGGTTCTTTAAGACCACAGAGAAACGTTTTCAAAGCTAAATCATTATATAAATTTTTCTTCAAGTTTTTCGATTCCTGATTAATTTCATGAATTTCAACGTAACTACAAAGTAAATTTAAAATGTTTAAAATTCTGTCATAGAACCCATGAGGTTTTTCATTTGGCAGTTGTCTAAGCATAACTAAATCGCGATTCAAGCAAGTTTCGTCTCTTTGGTCGGCGAAATTGCGTCTTAAAACTTCCTTTAGATCATCCCAAGTTACGACACTTTGGATATTAACTACAGTTCTAGCATTACCAACTAATTTACTAACAATAGATTGAATGAGATAAACATTATGGAAACTATTTATATTTGCTCTATCGAAAAAATTAGCAACAAGGTTATCGCATACTGCTAAGAAACGATTTAGATCATTTGGGTTTCCATCAAACTGAGGGATACAATTCAAATATTCTGCTTTGAAATTCGCGGCCATATTGCTATTAGAGCTAGTACTTAATTTAAGATTATTACTATTTATAGAGTCAGTTAAAGGCAATTCTAAAATTAAATCTTGAAAAACTTCGATTAAATTCTCAATTGATGGGTCAGACATAAATTGCACTTACAGTATATAAACAACTCGTAGCATCCCAATTTATGAGGAAAAAAGTCCGATTCGGCGATTTTTGTCTTCTTCGAAACTTGTCGTCCTCGCAGAAATGAATAATGTCGATCCAGTTCCCAAATCTTATCCTCAAGTGGTGACCACCAGTCTCAGTAAAATGATCACTAAGGTTCGATATCCGGTTAGTCGTAGATACGATAATTCATCTGTTCGATACAAATCAATCCCGAATATCCTACTGACTGCGCCAATTAACTTTCAAGGTAATTGTAGAACGTTTTTAAAAACGAAATTTATTTTTATTTATTTCTATAAGATTCAAAAACTTGACAAATACAACTATTTAGTACAGATACAAAATTCTAACTGCTGTTCGCCGGCTAATTGTTCTCCAAGAAACATCGCATCGGGTAAACTGTGGGTAGAGCAGTTTTATTACGATGTCATCAGATAGTGGTGACATAATTCACGTTAGTTAGAGGAAGCCTGAATAAAAGAATTAAAACCTTATCAATTACTTCTTGCGGAGTTCCAGGCGCTCAGTGGGTTATTTACTAGATCAGCTGCACGAAGACCAAGCGATAGCAGGTAACAGGGTAGTTACATTATATCATGCACCATGTCGGGCGATGCAAACCTTGAAGAAAACAACCAATTATTCAACCCAGTAATTGTAAAACAACTATTCAGACCATAAATACTCCAAATTCTAAATATTCTAGCCGTACACTAAAACCTTTTGTTAAAAGGATTTGTCACAAATTCCAACAACTAAGTGGACATCCAATGTATACCGGACTTCCCTGTATAATCCTGTTTCGGAGCACGTGGGGAAGACTCCTCAAAAACTCCAAAAGTCTGTATCGCAGAACAAAAACACCAAATCCTCACGTATATGTAAACAAAATTCCTTTAATCTCTAAAATTGGAATTTTATTACTGAAGAAAAGCCGATATAACTTAAGAAGATCAATCATGTTCTTCACTCAACAGAAGATGCATCAATGCCCCATATCTCGGGCAAAAACACTATATCTACTGCGCAAGATTTACTGATAACAAATTACAGTTCCAACTATTGTAAAACAATAAAAAATAATAATATCCTTAAAAACTCGACCCGACATCCTTGGACGATAGTACAAGTAAGAGAATCTCGTCAACAGCTATTAGAAGGTATTTTCCAAGTAACAATATAAACGATGTGTAAAAGGTAGACAGAAATGGTCCAATTACTTAAATTGAAAACGTACCATTACAATTTTTCTTTGTTAATCATTCTATTATTTAAATTATTTTTTAATTTGATGTAAGCGCCAGATTAAGATGAAACGGTGTGTTTGACCTTCAGGAACCCAGTAAAGAAACAAAATCTCATAAATTTAGAAGAAAAATGAAAAAGAAACAATCACCCTCTCTTTGAATTTTGATTTGCTCATTCCACTTTTTTAGCTCTCTGTGAAGTTGGTCTCCGTTAATACATGTATTGGCGCTTAGTGTCTAGATCATAAATGAAAAACATAGATTTATCACATCAATCATTTTTTCCAAGAAATTTTCAGTGGTAATGAAAATGTGGGTAGACATATTTTTAAAAGCTTCTTTTGATCGTTTGCATAAATTTTATGTACCATTTTCGAACACGCACGTTTGAATGTTAAAATTTTTATGTAAAATTTGATTTATGCATTCATTGTCAATTCGTACATTTTCCCAATTCTAATTTTAGAGGTTTACAAAAGAATAAAATTTTATTTAAAAAGTGAATTATTGGCACTTAATTTGTTTTTGAAATATTGCTTTTGTCTTGCAATTTTTGTCTATATGCTGTTTGTAATGACAGACAAAGTTATTTATTAATCCATTCATACCTGCACAAACATACAACCTTATCTGAATAATGGGATTATAAACAAACAAGGAATATATAAGGGAACAATTTTTTTATTTGCCATTTTTTACCAAACCATTTTTTAAAATATGTAATTATTATGTTGTGGATTTGTATTATTTCAGTTTTACCCGAAATTATTTTTGGGCAGATACTAGAAGAGGTAAGTAAAATTATCGTACATAATTTCGGTCAACTTTCGATAAACTTAAAAAGTGATACTAATCTGAACCAGTCATTAAATTAAAATTGATTTTAGCTTTACAAAAATGTCAATATTTTGTTAAAGCCTTGGCAAAAATAATTAGGAATGCGAGAGTTACCTACTTTCTTTAAAATAAATGTTAGCTTTTATATTTAAAAAATACTTTTATTTTCTATTTCCTTAGAACTTAAATTTTATCAACGTGAAAAGTAAAGTATGTGCCAGAATGGTAGGAGTAAGTAAACCACTTGATTGTCGTGTTATAGAAGGCAACAAAAATCACACAAACATTTTACCCAGACATTGTCAAGAAATTTTTGAAATAGGTAAATGTCTATTTATTTTTTCCTTAAAAATATATTTTAGAAATATTTCCTTTTTTTTTCTAAGCAGAGTTTATTATTTTTAGGACACAATGCTTCAGGAATATACGAGATTCAACCAATAATTAATGTGAAACCGATTATGGTCTATTGCGATATGAAAATTAGGAAAGGAGGATGGACTGTTATTCAAAACAGGTTCGACGGTTCAGAAGACTTTTATAAACTTTGGCGAGATTATAAATTTGGCTTTGGAGATCTACAGGGTGAATTTTGGATTGGCCTCGAAAATATATACCATTTGACAGGTCTGGTTCGCACGACTTTATTAGACGATTGTAGAACCCTCATTATAAAATAATTCTTTATTATTTATTTAACAGGTGATAAAGTTATTCGAGCTGAGTTCTATGGAATATAGTTAAAAATAACTAAAACTTAATTACAACCTTTAAAAATTTGTTAAAACTAATAAGTTAATATTTATATTTCTAGGTATGGACCTAAGGAACGAATTGCTATTAGAAATAACTGACAGAGATGGAAAAAAATTTCACTTTCATTACAATGTATTTGCGATTGGCCCTGAAAAAGAAGGATATATTTTAAATTCTCTCGGAGATTTTAGTGGTGACGCTGGAGATGCTCTTATATACCATTTGAATCAAAAATTTAGTACTCAGGATATGGATCAAGATGAACACAAGACCAACAATTGTGCACAGGAACACAGTAAGGAAAATTATTAAACTATTTATTATATAGAGTGCCTCAATGGTAGTTGTGACCGACCATATTTCCAAAAACGTTTGGCAACAAATTAGTAGTAAAATCCGGTGACCCAAAAATGTTTACAAATAATTATTTAACTCCGTAGTTTTTCATATAATATTCTTGATTATTAAAAAGTAATCAATATTAGAAATAACTGTTCTAAATCTATAACTTTTAATTACTAAATATTTTTCCCCTAAGTTGTCTGACAAATGACTAAGGGAGGTTGCTACTCTAAATCATTCACTCTGTATACCTTTTTCTTAAATTTATGGTAATTATTTAGCCTTGTGTTCTGTGTATTATATTATATGATTTGATTTGCAGTAATTAACAAAACCTTCATAATGTTCTTTTAATTAGAGAAAAGTTTTATGTTCATTATTGTAGGAAAACATTTACTAATTGTTGAATCTGATTTACTTGAATACTTTTTCCACTCCAGCTAAATAAACAAGATCTGAAATCGCATTTATCTTACCAATATTTGTATCATTACAATTTCGTTCAACGGCATATTCATCAATCTCAATTACAAATTCATGTAATTTTTGGAATGCGGTTTTAGAAAAAAAAATTCCAACATTCCACAACAGTAAAGGGGTGAATTATTTCAATTTCACAAAAAATAGAGGCTCCCGTGAACAAGCTGTCATCTTTACATTTTTTTTAATGTCATTTTCACTTCTTCATCTGTATAGTAACCAGACTCTTCCTGAGTTTTTCTGATGACTCTTTCCTTGTCAATATTTTTGATCTTCCTATTTAAAATGTTGAATGTTGAAGTTATTCATTCTAATTTAAAATTGTTTTCCAAATTTATCATTCTGGAAAAAAAAATGTAAGTATAACCTCCACGTTTGCTTACATCAAACTTGCGGACAACAATTGTAACGTTTTTCTTCGACAATTTATTACTAGAACCAGTTTACCTGTACAAAAAAAGAAAATTTATATAAATTGGAGTAGAATTTCACTAAAAATAAGTTACTAAATTAGATATCAGGACTATATGACTTAGAGAAATACCCTTTTAGGTAAAAGTTACTGCAGAAATTTTTTGCTTAGATAGAAATAAATTTGGTACAGTGCATAAAAAAATGTAATCCTGGCTGAAAATATATAATAAATTATAGTATTATTTTTATTTTCAGAAGGAGGTTGGTGGTTTAAGTATTGCGCAAACAGTAACCTTAATGGGAAATTTATGAACCTGCCTAAAGAGACTTTAGAAGGTTTAACTTGGTACCATATTCGAAATTCCCATGAATACCTTTATTCTGGATCTAGAATGCTAATCAAACCAAGAGAAAGTGCAGAAATATTGCCTGATTTTCAATAATAATACATACGAATAATTTTATATATTTTTTTATTCCTCCCATTAAATTTTTATTAGATATTCAAAACTAGATGTATGATGCGCCCTTTATATATTCTCTCTGTTGTGACTGTTTGTTTACTTATTAAATATGTATGCTAATGTGAGTTTTAAGACAGGTATTTTTTAAATAAATATGAAAAGGTAAATTATACTTACCTGAATTTCTGAATAGACTTACAAAGCTCTTTAAGTTATAGTCAATCGATCAAATTTTCGCTTTTTTGATATACATTTTCGAGATTTGACAGAAGATTGTCACATTTTTTATGTCATAAACATTTTAACCAATCATATTAAGGAATATGTACAACAATATTCTACTTTTCCTAAAAACATTTTTAGTTATTATTATATATGTATTTAGTCCAAAAGGTAATCTAAGATAATTGAACTTCCCAGGTTTAATTGTTCATTCAATACTGTATATTGAAGATATTTTAGGTATTTTTTTATTTCATATTGTTGCGATAATATGTACAGGGATTTTGTTAAATATCGCCCTGTACATAAAACTTATTTTTTATTTTCCAAATTATAATATTTACTATTTATTTAACATTACGTGAGCGAGAGTTATGGGACAAGGTCACCAACGAATGTTAAATAAATATTTTTAGTAGTCATCAAAATTAATTAAACATTAGGGTCTTGGTTAGTAAAATAAAAGAAGATCGGGAGTCAAGTTTAGGTTCTCGGATGATCGAGAAGTTGATAGTGCCAAGCCCTACGAAAAAGTGTATTAGTTATTTAATGTGCAAGTTGCCCTCATAATTTAGTTGTTTCCAATAGATAAATAAATTGTTATTGTTTTTACTCAGCCTCTTTAATTTCCAATTACCAAGTTACGTAATGGGTGAAACCCCCTAAGTTAACATTTTGATTCTTTTATAAATTTATTATTCGAAAAAAACAACCCAATACGTAACATATGGTGGAGGCGCCGTCGTTTCGAACCTAAGGGATGTTCTTTATAACACCCTTACAGTTTTTTAGTACTCTTGTTTTTTTATAATTTAAATTTGGTGCTATAATTACAATTTAATGTCACAGGTTGATGTAAAATTTAGTTATTATGAGTGAAAGATTATTCTAATGTAAACATTCATTTATAGTTTTTTATTTTTGGCAGGATACTAGAATTTGGAAATGATATAATGTGGCTATAGCGTAGAAAATTGTAATTATTATGTGCCAATAATAATAATATTAAAATTCAATAAGAAGTAAAATATCGATGTTTATTTTCAAGGGCAAATTACATAAGTGTTTTTAATTTTGTTAATGTTTCAATTATTTTTATAAAGTTTTTTAAGTCAACGTATATACTGCATAATTGCGGGGTTAGGCACTATTCCCAACTTAGACACTATCCCCAACTTAGACACTATCCCCAACTTAGACATTATCCCCAACTTAGACACTATCCCCAACTTAGACATTATCCCCAACTTAGATACTATCCCCAACTTAGACACTATCCCCAAACTTAGACACAGTTCTGAGGGTGTTCAGCGTTTTAGGCAATGATGGAGAGATTTGACGATTTGGCGACATGCCATTTTAGGCTATCAATAGTGGTGTTATTTTGGCGACGTTATTGTGCTGCCCAGTTTTTTTTTAGATGCTACAGCGCCCGAGTTATTTAGGGTTGTGAAAACCCTACTGAGGTTAAGAATTATGGTATTGCAGCGTTAACGTGCCGCACAGTTTTTTTAGATGATACAGCGCGAGAGTAATTCAGGGTTGGGAAAACCCTACTGATGTTGAAGATAAGTTGGGTAAATATCGACCTGTACATAAAACTTATTTTTTATTTTCCAAATTATAATATTTATTATTTATTTAACAATACGTGAGCGAGAGTTATGGGACAAGGCCGCCAACGAATGTTAAATAAATATTTTTAGTAGAGTCATCAAAATTAATTAAACATTAGGGCCTTCTTGGCTAGTAAAATAAAAGAAGATCGGGAGACAAGTTTTGGGTTCTCGGATGATGGAGAGGTTGATAGTGCCAATTACTAAGTTAAGTAATGGTTAAAAACCGCTCTAAGTTAACATTTAGATTCTTTTATATATTTATTATTCGAAAAAAACAACCAAATACGTAACAATATTTCTCCAAAAAATCAAGTTTTCTTTTATGTCATTTATATGAAGTACTTCCACTGTTGCTTCAATTGTGTCATTAAGTGTAGGTTTGTGTTTAATATCAATAAGGTGTTTTGCGTAATGTGATTTATCTGGTTGTTTTAATTTATAAGCTCGTAAGTATTCATAGTACCTTATGTTAAAATTTCTAAGGGTCTGACCAAAATAGATGGCGTTAGAATCCGGACAATTTAGTTTGCAAAATTCTTATTGTAAAGGACCGCTAGTTTCTTTAATCCATAAGTTTAAAAATAAAAATCTGAGTAATAGGAATGCCGACCTATACGTCAAGCGAAAAATGTTTGAACAACCTATTTTTGTCAATTCGCTTGTTAGTTCGCATGAATATACGTATAAACCCTACGGATCACCTGTATAAAAAAATTCAAATGTGATTAGGATCCAAATCCAGCATCAAGATAATATCCTCGTCATTATCAGAGAGTTGTATCGATATAGTTGGTACATTTACGACAAAAGATGCCACTAAAAAATGTTATCTATCTAATAATTTTTATATGGCTTGTTCGAAAAAGCAAGATATGAAATGGGGGGAATATAGAAAACTCATCATTTCTGCAACATTAAAGCAAATGGTGTCTTATGGGAAATCTCAATAAAACTGTTTAAAATCAGCCAGTTGGGAGGTTTCTGAAACTAAGCAAGACTTATACAATTCGCCTACCAAAATGTTTTGCGGAAGAATAAAATTCAGAGGCTAGATCACTTGCATGCATTATTTTTGTTCTGCAAAAATCACCATTTGATATATCAATGAAAAGATCTTGAAGAGCTGATTTTAAAAATATATAATACAACGGATTGGGACTAACCCCCAATTTTTTAAACTTTTTCAGGTATATTTACAAAAAAACTACAAAAGAAGTTTCAAATAGAAAACATTCGTTTCTGAATAATGAATATTTTATTTCAAATAAACTTTTTCGTCAGATCAATATCAACAAAAAATACACTTTTTTACAAAAGTCTAATTTAAAATTCGGAAACTTTGAAAGGTAAGAAACTAGAATTGGTGTAATATATATAAACTATAGTCAATTAATCTGGCAATTGTTGCACCAAATCTAAATAAAATCTTTTAAACGGATATTGAGAAATTAGTAACGGCCTTTTTTTAAAGATAGAGAAAAAAGTTTGAAATAAAAGCTCTATGTTCTTTTATAACAAACAAAATATCTAAATAAATTTGTTTGAATAAGTGTACCGTTTACAACATCCGCCAATTTTTTTATAAAATGGTGTATTTGCTTAATTACCAGAATACCGCCATTATTTATATGAATCAAGATACTTTTACTAATTAAATAATTAATTCTGGTCAAACGGATGTAAAAAACAAAAACCGCTCGGACAGGTCGATATTTATTTTTTAAAGATTATTTTCTGGTTTAAGAAAAGCATACATATTTTTTTTCTAGAAAAACCACCGGTTATATATCAGTGAAAAGTTCCGAAAGCGCCGATTTTAAAAATGTATAATACTTATTGTTTAACATCAATGAATTTTGACTAATCCGCCATATTTTAAAATTTTTCAGGTATATTCACAAATATCGTATAAAATCAAAAAAATTAAAAAAAAGTTTCAAGTAGAAAACATTGGTTTCTTAAAAATGAACATCTTAGTTTAAATAAACTTTTTTGTCAGAACAATATTAAAAAAATGCAGTTTTCCACAAAGATCAACTTCAAAACTAATAATATGAAACTGCTGCCTTTATCCAGTGGCGGCTGGTGTCTTAGTACATAGGTGGGGCCAGTGCAAATTTTGTTCCAAAAGCAATTTAAAAAATATACCTATCTCGGATAATTTTTTTTCAAGTATTTTTTACCATTTTTACAAAATTTTATTCATTTCGCCTCAGACGATGTGTAAACAGAAATTATTTAATTATATACTTTAATTTTAAAGCTTAAAAAACATTTAACACGCACAATGCTACTCAAATATTACGGAAACAATCGCAAAATATTAATCCGCCTCCATCCGAGCGATTCAATCGACTGGCTCGGTCTCGACATTGAACATGCATTCTGGATATCGATCATGATGACCGCGAATAACCATCGGTATATCTAGCGCGTGGGGGCCAATTGAGGATGTGCTCGGCTGGAGATTTCGTAGTTATAATACATAAATTGTTGCGTGTACGAATAGTACGACGCGAATTTTTTTATCGGGACCAAATTATATAATGATAAATAGTTACTACATGTATCGTATAGCCATAATTTGAGCAAATCATTATTCTTAAATGTTTTTAGTTTTTAGTAGTGGTAGTGCACCGGCCCCTTGGCTCCATAGGACAAGCCGCCACTGTTTTTATTCTTTCTTTAATGGACTCCCACTCATTCTTTCTTTCATTTACTGCAACCATAATTTTTTTAACTACTGCGCCCAATTCCATCTCAGTATCTCTGGAACGAGTAGACTCGCGCGCAACCTCTATAGGTCATAAGCGAGTTGTACGGTGGTCCATGTTTATTCATATACCTATTTTGTTAAAATGTTTTCGTAAATTTGATACTTTTTATACTTTTTATTGTAAAATTTTTTGGATAAACATTGTTGTTATTATTATTATTATTATTATTACTTCCAATGATAAATGGAAGTCATCACTATCTCGTGTCGGAACATGGTTCTTTTGAGATAGAGGCGGTGGTAGATTCAAGCAGGATATTTCTGTCGTCTGAGTAGGAAGCTGCTTCTCTCGTGGTGGATTTAAGCTGGTTTTTTTCCGGCTGAGGTTGTGGCAGAGGTGGCGGCAGAGGTGGCAGGAGAGGTGACAGGGGAGTCAAAACAAAGAGTTCTGCAAACTCTGGTGGCACTTCGACGCTTTCAATGGTTGTAGATAGACCGTCTTCTTCAAAAATATCCATTACCAAACTAAACAAGCTGAACTTAAACTTGAGGTGAGTATGAACTTGCAACTGAGGAAACCAGTTAAACTGTCGCATTTTATAGAACCTCAAGAGAAGTGGGACAATAGTGGGAGATAAGCACATTGCTTCGACGTGTGATAGAAGGAAGGGTGAGTAATGAGTTATTGCATATGACATGGAGAGAAGTAGGGCAATAATGGAATATACGCAGATTACTTCAACGCATTTAGATTGATAGGAGGAAGGGTGAGAGCGTTAAATGGTAATGATAATCTTGAGTTCTCCGGCGAAGTTAAGTTAGGGAATGGAGACAAGATTGGGGTATTGAAATTATATTTAATGGCAATCAATACTCACCTCAGTATAAAACTTAATGCTGAGATTTTTGGTACATACGTCCTGTCTACTCAAGACTTCCAGGTAGTTAACAATAGTCTTCGATGGATTTCGAGATGCTCTAATATCTCAGACAACTGAGTTCCAAGGCAAAGATTCAGGTATGTTATAGGCCTATTACAGAATCAGAATTCTATGTTCTTATTTTATGAAATTTTAAGGTTGGATGCTCCATGAAGTTAAGTTCATGGAAGTGAATATTAATAAATTTGCACTGCTGTGAGGATGTTCTTAGATGAAATTGCCCAAATTAATTGAATACAAGAAATGTGAATCAATGTGAAGAACAATGATCAATACTGTGCCATACAATAATTATTATTTAATTATAAATTAGCAGACTGTAATTATTTGACTTTTATTTCTAACAATTTGTGACACAGACAGAAGTAAAAAAATAAATATGGTTGAAACTAACATCGGTTCTGTCTCTATAGTTACTGCTCCAAGTTGCCGGAGCGCTCATTTAGTATTAATGCTAGCGATATACTGCCGCCCTTGAAAGAACCTAGTTCTTTCAAAATAATGTAATAACACCTAGCATTAAAATCCAGATAAATATTTGGGAAGGCGTTGTCAAAGTAGTTTCTCACCAAGACATCATAATACGGTGGCGCACCATCTTGCTGCAGCCACAAAACATTTATGTTTGGAAACAACCCGCTTAATTCTGGGAGCAAAAAGTTCTGCAGAAATTTGTAAATATCGAGGACCTCTTAAGATTTCTTCGAAAAAGTATGGTCCTATAATTATTATCTATTATTCCCGCTAAAACATTCACTTTTTGAGTATTGAGTACGGTACTCCTGCATCCAATGTAGATTTTCTGAAGCCAAATACAGTAAAGTCTGACGATTCACCTGACTATTTAGGAGTAATAGCTTCATCAGAAAGAATAACTTTTTAAAATCTTCGGATTTGTTATTTTTTTCTATTAGAATTTCACAAAATTCAACACGTCTATCATTATCTTCTTCCATAAGTTCCTGCACTAAATTTACTTTATAGAGATGCCACTTCTCCTTTTTTAGCGTTCTAAGAATTGTTTGATGGCCAACCTCATTGTCTAACGCTACATGCCGTAAACTGGTATGGAGATTATCTTCAAAGACTAGCAGAACATCTAGTAGTTTCATGTTTCCAGATATTTGTTTGATACTACCTTTAGGGAGGTCTTTTACATGACCCGTTTCTCTATTTTTTTTCTCAATTTTGCTTACTGTTGATTGTGTAATTGGTTCTCTGTTGGGATAAAAGACTCAAAAAGTTTTTGATTTCGTCTACTACAATATCTTTATCCACTTGACAATAATAATTATGTTGAATGTTTTTAAAGGAATTTTGTAAAAAAGATAAAAAGTAGTTTAGACATATTTTCATTGTCAGTGACGGCCTTTACCAAATTTATTTTTGGGTATCAATAAATACGTCATAACAATACTTAATAAATTAAGAAATCTGTTCAAATGTTATTAATACTAGTTTTTACAATAATACTTAGACATAATTGACATGGGTGAATAGATATTTAAAAGACCTTTATTGCAAGACCCACTGTTCTATTTAAAATTTTAATTGATGACGTCATCACGCTTATAAAGATAACGTCAAATATAAAAAGATGATTTTACGAAGCGCCCATTTAAAAATAAAAATCGACGGGTTTCAGAATGTTATCCTAAAATCGCTGATTTACCAAATAATGAATGTATTCCTTTGATTTGGATCATGCTGTTTAAGACTACTGCATTGTTTGAAAGTTTTCTTGAAATATGATATACGTGAATTTAAGCACAGGTGGCAGCACCATTTCGAATAAAATATGTGAAAAAAATAGCGATGTCTTGTGCACAAAATGTCAAATTGTAAATCGTTCTACTAAGAAGTGTCAGATTAGCGATCCTTTTTAAAAGAACTGCGACTACGCCTGAAGTCGTCGTAAAAATCCACGATATAATTATGCGGGATAGTCGATTGAAGGTCGGATCAAAACCGTCAAAGAATGAGAATTTTTCAAGAGAGTCAAGACCGTTTTAGCTCAAATAAAACCGATTTTGTCCGACGATTTATTACAACAGATAAAACTTGGGTTCACTATTATACACCTGAGACCAAGTAATAATCTAAACAGTGGAGACTAGCGGTTCTTCACCACTAAAAAAGACAATGTCTGCGAAGTCAGCTGGAAAAGTTACGGCATCAGTTTTTTGGGATGCCAAAGAGATAGTATTTATTGACTATCTTCCCAACGGCCAAACAATAAACGGTGAATATTACGTTAATCTTCTAGAACAAGTGGATGAAAAATTCTAGAAAAAAAGACCTGGCTTGAGTAAGAAGAAAATTTTCCATCAGGACAACGCACGTCCTCACACAAGTGTGGTAACAATGGGAAAATTGAATGCACGGAGGTACAATTTGTTGCCACATCATTATTATTCGCCTGATTTGGCTCCTTCTGACTTCCACTTATTTTCACGACTAAAAATTTTCCTCGGGAGAAAACGATTTTCTACGGAATAAGAGGTAAAAGCAGCTCTCGACGGCTATTTTATAGGACTTGCAGAATCGCACTGGCGCGATGGCATAATGGATTATGTTGAAAAATAAAACATTATTCAAAAAAATATTTTTTTATTTTCCCTTCCATTTCGCGAACTTTTCAAATGATCCTCGTAAAATGGATTAGTTTCATAAGTGTATTCTTATACCGTTGATGAACTGCGTCCGCAGTTATAAATTTCTGTAATACATAAGTAGGCATAGAAAAATATCCATTCAAATGATATTTACCGCAAAGTCTGACTCTTGCAGACCTAGAAAGGAGACTCAATTTTATTTCTGAAATGTCAGTAAAAGTTGCAGAGGACCCATCCTTTTTAAATAAAATGTTGTAGAGTGACGAAAGCCGTTTTCACAATAATGGTATAGTTAATAGGCATTAATATAATTACTGGTCGGCTGTAAATGTCATGTGGGCACGAGAAACGCATTTCAGAACAATTTGTGGGATAAATGTTTGTTGCGGTTTGTTTAATGGCCGCATGATTGGGCCGTATTTTTATAACGGAACTTTGACAAGCGAAAGATATTTCGATTTCCTCCAGAATATTCTTCTGGATTTGCTTAAAGATATTCTACTAAATGAAAGTCAGTATGTGGTAGCAGCAGGATGGTGCTTCTCCTCATTTTGATCGGTGAGTAAGGTTATATCTGGATGTGTATTTCGAAGAAAGATGGATAGGGAGAAATCGTACAATACATTGCTCGGTTCGTTCACCAGATATAACCTAGTTAGATTTTTCTCTGGAGCTATTTAAAAATTGTATCTATCGTTTCTGTAGTAACAAACACACTGACAAATAGATATTGCTGAATTGGCATTAGACAGACTTTTATAGCAGTGCAAAAATATACAGTGTGTCCCATTAAATATTTTGAAGACGATATCACTTCACCCGAAATGTGACCTCGTTGATACTTAAGATGTGCAAAACCACCCAGTGTTCATGGCAGCTAAATTTCAATATCGTAGTTTTAGATAAGAGCTTTTTCCATAAGAGCTTTTTGTCTTACCACATACCCAAATATTTCAAACTTTTAGCTTGAAAGATTGAAACGTAACTTCAGATGGTACATTTTTTCTCTTCCTGGTGAATATACATAATTTTGTCTTTAACTTAGAAACAGTGAGGCCATTGAGTAAACACCAGTTATTTAATTTCGTTAATATATATCCAGTTTACTGCATGTTTCGGTAATATCTGTCCCTGCTGAATATATGCATATGTCGTCTGCATAGTGAAGAATGTTAATATTATTACTTTGAGTTAAAATTTCGTCCAGGTCACACGTGTAAAAAATATAATACATGACTTAAAATATTATCTTGCGAAAGTCTAACGTTTGATATGTGTATGATAAATCGTAATGCGTTAAAATGGAGAAGTGTTTGTATTTCACAGAAAAGAATTATTCCTATGATGTTTAATCAGAAACTCCTTATTATACATTAAAGACAAGGAACACCAATTAAGTAAAGTCTCAAGTCATCTTAAGTGTATAAAGCATAATAACATTCTTAGTATTCCTAATCACAAAACAGCAAAATTTGATTTTTCTCCAACCTATTAGGGTACAAAATTGTATAATCAAATGCCAGATTATCTCCTTTGCTTAGACAAGATCCAATCCCTGCTATTTTAATTGTAATTTTGACTGTATTATCACTTAACGTTTGATATGTCGCTTTTAATGGACTATTTTAAATGTTACTTTTTTGTATCTTTAATACTTATTAGACCAGGGCTGAAGCCTTTGAAAATGGTAAAAAGTGGAAAAAAATAATAGTAGGATGAAACCCATTGGAAAAGGAAGAGAATATAACAAAAATGAAAGGAAAATAATTTACGGGCGATCTGAGTTCGGGACGTGGAAGGGGGTGAGTTCTGAAGGGTAGAAAACTGTTTATCTCGATTTCCGGCAAAACTACAAGTCCTATGGAAAAAAGTTTTTTAAAAAACTCAGATATTTTGACGCAAGAATTTTCGATTGAAAATTAGGGTGCTTTTTCGATATTAAGTCAAAATAAGGTGAAAAAATAAATATTTTAAATCAAAAAAACTACAGTATGTTTGAGACATAAAAAGGTAAGTTTCACCAAATTTCGTGAAAAAATATTTTTTTTTGTAAAAGATAAAAATAAAAAACCAAAAACTTGGTTATTTGAATTTTTCACATAAATTTTAAGGTTATGTGACAAAAGAGTAAATACAAAAGTTGTAGATCTTTTATTACCTACAACATTGCCATTTAACTTTTTCCATAGGACATAATTTTCTTGTAAATAAAGTTTATTAGACCCCCGTGAGTGTTACAATACGTCAATTTTTATGATCGGGATTATTGCAGTTGATTGAGGGTGAATTCTTGTACTCGTCAGTGCCCCTTATTACCATTTTTGATCATTTCCAATAACGTTTATGACACCCTCTAGAGATCCGTTGTCAATCACAACTCAAAAAGAAGACAACGACTAAATCCGAGCTCGACTAAAAGCAGCATCAACCGATCAATTTAACGACTCCCATTGAATTTTTTAGGGTTGCTTTAATACTAGTATTTCAAATGTAATCTATTCTTTAGCTTTTTAATATTGTTTGGGAGAAATTAAAAAAAATGACTTATAAATGTTTTTTCTTTTGTTTATCACCATCTAAAGCTGAAAATAGTTTCGTTACGTTTTCCTATAAAGGTTTGCCTCTATAACAATTTCCATCCTTAAAAATGTTGAAGCGTTATTAACCAAATAAGGTTATATTTTGAAAATACCTATAGTAGTTTTTCTAATACAAAATAAAATAAAAACTATATGTTTTAGTATTTTTATTTACACTAATGTGTAGAGTTAAATAGTTTACGTACTACACTAATACTTAAGATTGAATAATAGTGCACTGTATTTGAATAACAGATTTGTTTCTTTAAATGTAGTCTTGCAGGGAATATTGGAGCTCATTGATATACTTATTATTTTTCTATATTAGAGATTTCAAAAATTAAACACACTAGATTGTAGAATATTAACTTTTATTGAAAATGAATTAATTGCCCTAATTACTTACAACTAAATACAATACACTCAATACAAGCAATCTAACTATTATACTAAAATATTTCTAAAATACACAAACATATACAATTACACTAACAGAAAGAAATCGATAAACTTTTATGAACCAAATTATTTCGTACATAATTGTCACGATTTTCTGAAAAAAGGAAACAAATTTTCACAAACACAAATACATACATATTAGTACAAAATTGTCAATTGGTAGAAAAAGTTTGTATCTCCACAAATAAAAAGGTTAACTTTTTCAAAATTAAAGTTTTCAGAAATAAAGTTATTTAACTTGAAAAAATATTATAATGTTCAAAATACCATCGAATTAAAATATGGCAAATCAGTCATATTATAAAACATTGATCATAAAAGTGGCCAAAATATGAATATATTTAAAGGTTTTAAATTTTTTAAGATTATGATTAATAAGAATATCACTAACCAGATTTTGTAATAAAATTATAAATATTAACTAGTACATTCCAAAATAATTTAGTCATTTTCTATGTTTTTGTCTGAGCAATCTCTCGTTTCAAACAGAGTTCAGAATATTATGTACTTCCACTGGAAATATATGATTGACTTTTTCCAAGAAGATCTCGGCTTGTGTGTTTTCCTGCAATTCTTTTAACAAATGAGCTTCAACACAATCATCAACGGTTTTATTAATGGGTACTATATCATTTTCAAATATCTTCTCAACTTTAATACTCTCGTTTTTTATAGGAAACTTTTTGTGGTGGTTTTTATTTGAAACATTAGTAACTCTAACATCTTTGCTGTTTTTTCTATGTTTGGTTCTCTTGTTTTGAAACCATATCTTCACTTGTTTTTCTGTTAAACCTAATTTAACAGATAAATTTACTCTGTCTACCCTGTTTAAATATTTCGTTGACGCAAAACTACGTTCCAATTCCTGTAGTTGTTCAGGGGAGAAGAATACACGTTTTTGTTTCACTTTCGGTGGCGCTACTGAAGAAACTGTAAAAAAATATGAAATTGAAAATTAAGTGATATAAACGTATTTTCAGTTTTTTTAATATGCATTTTTAAAATCGGGTATTTACAAATTAAATTGTCCGCGTTGTAACGCCATCTATCTTGGCCAGACCCTTAGGAATTTTAACCTAAGGTACTGTGAACACTTGCGCAAAACACCTCATTCTAAATATAAACCTACACTTAATAACACAATGGAAACAACAGGGGAAATACTTCATATAAGCGGCAAGAAAGATGAACTTGATTTTTTAGAGGAGTATAAAATAAAAAAACACCTAAAATATCCTGAATAGACTTATTGAATTAACAATTAAACCTATGAAGTTCAATTATCTTAGATTACCTTTTGTACTAAATAGATATTTAATACTAACTAAAAATATTTTTAGGAAAAGGAGAATATTGCTTAATAATATTTGGTTGAGGTGTTTATGACATGAAAATATTTACGCTAATAAATAATCTGACAATTTTCTTTCAAATGTGAAAAATGCTAATGTCAAATTAACGAAATCTTGGTCTATTGAATAAAACTTAAAAAGCTTTGGACTACTGTGGAAATTTAGAAAAGTATAATTTATCTATTTATATTTATTTAGATTTATTTTATGTTCCGAATTTTAAAGTAGAACTCATTACGATTTTTAAAGAAAGCTGGTCATAGCTTTTGAAATACCCTGTATATTCTATTACATATTTACATTGGTGCAATAAATAATATAACTTTGAACTAGCACGGCATTGTGAATATTCAGTACAATTGCAATTAATTTTAAAATATGAAGCTTAAGGCAGCTACAATCTGCCAAAAATTTTTTGATCTAGTCATAAGTACTTGATAGTAATAATGGAGTATTAGAAATTAATATAAATTTATTACAAGATTATTAAATACAGAAAAATAAAATTCACAGAATTTAAATCAGATAATATGCCAACTGGCACATTATTGGAACGGGCATTCAACACTGTATCTAATTTTTTTAATACCATTTGAAGTTAATGAGAAAAAAAATCATTTCTAAAATTTCAATTTTATTAAATACACATAAATTGTAATTACAGTTAATGTATGAGATGCTCGAAATTTTCCTCTTGCACTCCTTGGCAACCCGTCAATTTTAAATAAGAGTGGTGTCTGACATTGCTAAATAAGACGGGAGTGATTTAATGGTGTTGGCAATACATATCTTCAATACATCTACTTCGTGTGTTTAGAATTATAAATAGTAGTCTTGAGATATCTCTATAAAAAAAATCTAGTGGATTGAGGTCTGATGACCTCGCTGGCCATTCTAGCTGTCCTCGCCTTCCAGTCCAACGACCATTCGATATTTTTCATCCCAAACTTTTAAGCTATTGCATAAATTTATAACTTTATATTTTGTATGAAACTTAATAAATTAGTTAGACTTAGCAACAAAATAGAATAACGTTATTTTATACAAATTAATTGCTAGAGGATTATTTTAATTAACACTCTCTCCGACATTTATTTATACGTACTCGTATGTACCCGTTCAGTTTATTTATTGTATTATATTTTATTTTATAAGACTTACCCTGAAACTGCTTTGAAATAGTATAATTGATAGCATTTGCATTGCTGCTATTACAGCCGTTTGGGTCCTGATATGTAAAATACTGGTTAGGGTGATTTATTTCCTGTGGCATAAACCCATTTGTAGACGGATAGGAAAATTGGTCGTTGTTATACTGTCTGAATGTCGGGTAATTAGAATTCCAATATGAAGATGGATCCGGATAAAAGTGACTGTACTGAAAATGAAGAGAATTTTAATTAATTTCTAGTTACAATCATACACATCATACAATCAAACGATATATATTTAGATTTACACTGAATTATATTGCTATCGTTAGTAAATTTACATATATGTATGTACTTGAAATCAGGAATTAGGTAAGTAGACAAGAATATTTCTCGACTACCATTGGGAATTGGTTATAAGGGATCTATTTATTTATTATCTTGTATTTTTATAAAAGAAAAATCAATTAAAACTGGGCCTAAATGCAACAAAGTTATGAAAAGAAAAAAATCATATTTATCATAAACTACAATATAAATTCAATATAATACTTATTTTGAATTTCCACAGTCTTCCAAAGCATTTTAATGCAGGGTTGGGATACACTATGGAATCAAGTAAATATCTTTAAAACGAAACGGACGATATTTATGAAATTTTGTAAGTAATTGCAATGGGGCAAAATGGCATTTTTTTGTTAGAATATACTTCCGGTTTAACGGAAAATACCCTCAACTTTTTTCATTTAAATGGGACACCCTATATATTTTTGCAGATTTTGAAAGAGCTTGTTATTTCTCGAATTTGTACATATAGTGGGTTTAGTGAAAATACTTTGTAAATACGAGAAATAGCTCAGTTAGTTGTAGAATAAGTAAATTTATTTACTTTAGACTAATGAGAATAATAACTAACAAAATTAATTCAAACATTCAAAATGCTCTCCGATCATCTCCAGACAATATGCCAGCTTATTAGCAAATCCTTGAGTCACTGTTTCCAACACTTTTCCACGTATTAGTTTACATTCATTAATAATTATTTGTCTCAATTCCTGCAAGCACGTTGGTCGTTTAACGTAAACACGTGTTTTTAGATAGCTCCAAAGAAAATAATCTAATGGTCTTAGATCCGGAGAACGAGCCAGGCCACTTTATGAATCCTCTACGTCCAATCCACCAATTTGAAAAATTCGCATCCAGAAAATCTTGTTGAAATCAAGATTTTGAAGTGCAGGAATAATTTGGTTATTCGGTAAATCTAAATACTTGTTACCACTCAAGTTTCCGTCTATAAAAAAGGGCCTATTTGCCTATTTTCGACAATTCCCATCCAAACATTCAACTTCTGTGGATACTGGGTATGTGCTTCATGAATCCAATGAGGATTCTCATTTGACCAATACCTTGAGTTATGGCGATTAACTGTTCCATTTAAACAAACAGTTACCTCATCGGAAAACAGTACATTAGATGTAAAATGTTCGTCTACATTACAGATGTCCATCAGTCACTCACAAAACTCCAGCCGTCGGTCAAAAGTTTGAGGTGATTCCTCTAAATCAATTGCAATATTTTGTTTCGTTTATTAGTCTTATGCTTTACATTTAATAAAAATGAACCTACATTATTTCTTACTTTAAAGTAAAGAAATGTTGTTGTTTGGAAATTAGATCCAGCTGGTGTTTTAGGGACAGTATAATGTTGTATTTTTTATTTATTTGAAAACCTTTGAAGACATCTTTGAAAAGACTAAAAATGAGAAAAAATAATTTGATATCAACAAAATTTAGAGATTATTGAGAGATTGCTTATAAAAATATCATTATTGACATATTTACAATATCGAACAACAGAAACATTCTTTCTGTTCCTCTTAGAAATAAATAGCAGATAGATAACGTGCACTTGTTTAGTGATAATATGCAACAGACTGCATGGCAAAGTTCTCAGAGTGACAATAGAAGGAAGACTGGAATCTATTCTATTCATTATCAATTTTAAAAGATGTTGTATAAGATATAATCTTTGATATTTTGTTTGAAATATGTCCAAAATATGTAATTGTTCTGTATGACTCGTTATCTTTTGGTTGTTTGGGGAATATAATGTGAATTGAAACCTTTTCTTCCGTTTTATTAATCAACCTATTTATTAGATAGGTATATCAGATAATTATTAGAGGTAGCGATTTGTTTTGTTATAATAATTTCCCTTTTAACGTCATCATCACTTAAACATAAACTGCTAATTTATGTAACATAGGGTGATTTTAGTTATAAGGTATAGTCATATTTGTTTGAAGATTACACTTTACTCTTTTGATACTTATATCTAAGAAATTTATAGTACTGTTTTAATTTCAACAGTAAATTTTATTTTCAGATGTAAAATAGCTTATAAATTTAAACAACCAGATAAGTCACATTACGCAAAACATCGACACTAAACACAAACCTACACTTAATAACACAATTGAAATAACAGTGGAGGTAATTCATATAAAAGACAAGAAAGAAGAACGTAGAAGAGCTTTTGAGGAAGAATATGAAATAAAAAAATACGGGTACCTAAAATGTCCTCAATTTAGAGTATTAAATGAACAAATAAAGCTGGGAAGTTCCGTTTTTTTAGAAAAGAAGAATATTATTGTACATATTGGTTAATGGTGGTTGGTTGAAATGTTTGTGATGTGAGGTTGTTACTCTTGACAAAATCTGTCAATCTTGCCTGTATTCGAAAATATTACAGTGAGTGATGGAATTGCAGTCAGACAAATAATTTTAAAAAGCCTTGTAATATTATCTTTTCATATTTATAAATAATGCTTTTACTTATTTTAAATTTACACAGTTTAATTTATCTTTTATATTTATAATGAATAAATTCCACAACGTAAGACTAGAAATAGCCAATTTAATGTTTTACAAGTTTCTATTGTAGCAGCTTGAAAAATATCGTTTTTATTTTCGGTTTTAAATTTTATAAAGATGTCGTCCAAACATTTTTGTGTTTAATAGGCTTGTTTATTAAAGACACAAAATAATTTCCCAATATTCAAAATATTTTTTTATTACTTTCGGATGTAATCGAAAAAGTACACTATGCTGGTTTTTTTTATTAAAACCGACAATTCAAATAAAAATTTTTCTTCCATTACAATATGGAAAACCGTTATAATTCGAAATGACAAATATTTGTACTAATATGGTAAACTAGAACCATTACGATTAAAGTTGCAAAAAATATTTTAGGTGGTGTTTTAACTTTTTATCTCATATTTCTGTACATTATCAGTACCCGAATCAATGGTAGAATGAGTCTACCACATTTCTCCATTTATTTAAGATACTGTCAATTCACAAATGGAGCACATTTTGAACACTTGATTAAGTATCATTATTTTAAAAATGTTGTAATATTTCAATTGTTACGTTTTAATGTAGCTGAAAATAGTTTAATTTAAAAAATTTATTGTGACAATTAAGCGTTGCCAGAATTCTGCTTTATTTATTTAAGACCTTCTAGACTACATAAATCATAAGTGTTATATACGGTTGAACTCGTATTGAAGAGAAAAATGACTGAATGTACAGGGTGATCTATTTAAAAAACCAAAGTGACTAATATCAGAGAAACGCCAAAACTAGAAACATTTCAAATGTCAAATCTGGAATCTCCGTGTCCTAAAATAGGCTTATTCCAAATTTTGTAGAATTCGGACAAGCAATTTACGAGATAATTGGCCGTTTCTAGACTTTTGGTCCACTATGTATATTAGAAAAGTGTTGGAGTACTTAAGTAGATTAAATCAGACCGCGGCTGCAGTTCATTCGCAACCTGCCCTCAACCGATCAGTGGGACGCGGTTCATGATCAGCCTGTTACTTTATTTACTTCCTAAATATGTAACTTTTTTTCCATTTAGCTATTAGTAGAGAAAATACGAATATTTATTGAAATATGAAAATCTTTGCAAAAGTAGGACATATATTCGGTAGTAAATTCTCTGAAAGGATTCAAAATGAAAGAATTATTAACAACTAGGACAACAATCTGATAGTACTTAACAGTCAATAGAATTATGGAAAAATATTATAAATAAATGTTTTTTTAACAAAGCAAAATAAAGAATCAAATAAGTTACCAAACTTATGAAATCACTTCGGATGAATATGTCGTATGGTATGATCAAAAATAAAAACAAGGAAAGCATTTTTTGCGATAAGCTAGCATTGGATGAGAAAATGGAAATTGGAAATCAAAGGAGAAATATACGGAGCAAATTGTATACCGTAGCGTGAAAAGTATTATAGTTATATTATCTATCTCTGATAGATAATGCACAAAGTTTGTCATATCTTTTATAGATGTTCATTATTGATAATGAATAGGTGTGAGCTATTAACCTGACTGCAAATGTGTATTTACAAGCTTTGCAATTAGTCTTACATCTGTAAAAATAATTTTGTCAATGTTTAGTTTCTTAAGAATCCTACGATGAAGAGTTTAAGCACTAATTGAGGTTTTACAAGAAAATATTTGAACTAAAAAAATACTATCTTGATGAAATTGTTCTATATTTATTAATTTATTTATCATTATTATTATTTTACAAATATAGATTAATAATGAGTTTCGCGCATAAAGTTTATTTATACTTTATTATTAAAACGCTAGGCAGTATACTATTAATCTATCTATTTCTATTTTCTGTGTCAAATAAAACCTAGCTTTTAATAAAGTCGAAGTAAGATTTACAATATTACTACACTCATTTTTGCAATAAAGATTATTCTCTTAACAAAATATTTATACAAAAAATAAATTTATAAACAATAATATCTAACTTCAATACTAATAATTGACAACTTATATAATATATTTAATATTTATTGCAATGAATTTAGATAGAGTTAAAAGAAATAAGTACTTACATTTGTATATACTTGTTTATTTTGATGTTCTGGATCATAAAAAACTTGTGATTGTTGACTAGGCTCTATTGATATATGGGATTGTGGAGATGGAGTAAATTCACTTCTTGGTGGTGTTAACGGTAAATTCTCTACGGCACCATGATTTGGTTCCGACAAATAAGTTTCACACTGCATTTTTTTTAAATTCACCCACAATAACACAATTTTAAAATTATACTAAATTTTGGTAAGCTATAACAGGTATATTTATTTAACTTTATGAGTCAAAGATAATTTTGTTACACCCCCTAAAGATTATTAATAAAATGTAAGTCTGATAATTGCTATTTATTACCTGAGAAGAATGGGGGAGGTACCATTAAAACCAAATAACACTTTTACTAATGACACATCAAGATAAATCGCTATCAATAACAAAAACCTAAAGTCCGAAAAAATTAAAGGTCAAAAATGAAGATAAACGCCTCTCTATATACAAGGTGTATAGGAAAATAGCAAGTATATATTATTTATTTTCAGATTTTGAATATTTTTTCCTATTAAAGAAATATTCTTTTACAACTAATGTTATAATGATTTGCTGAAACCTTTATTAGTCCAATATATATTTTTTCTTTATTTCGGTCCACGTAGATCTAGCATATATAGAGTATATATGTATACAAGGTGCCTCAAAATATAAATGGGCAGGGCAAATGTCTATTTAATTTTAAGACAAAAAATCAGATGGGATTTCAAATTTTTGATCACTCTGTATCAAATATTTTTTAATACCATAGCATAGAACTTGAAAAGTTAGGATAGGAACATGTAAGCAGTTTTTATTGATTTTCAACGGTTTGGCTGCTACATACATCTAAATTCAAAAAAATATGATTATCAGGTGGCAGTAGATCCTTTATTAAACATAATAGACATTAAGTATGATACATCGTTGAAATTAGCTCGGCAAGAGGTTTATAAAAATGTAAAAATATACGGTGTGTTTCATTTAAAAAAACCACATTTTTTAATTTCAACTAATTTTAAAATGTGAATCTCAAGCTACACTTTTTGTAAAAACTTTTATTTCGTAACTTCAATACTAGCGGACTAATTGAGCTTTGCCACACTAATGCCTCACCCTGTATGTCATTATAATACACGGTATAAATACATTAATAAATAACATAATGTATATTATCAAATAACAAACTATATGTATATTAACAAATAATATAGTGTATAATATTCAGATGTTAAGAAGAAAAAACATAAAAGTTGAAAATGTTTTTATTACTAAGTTGTTTCAAACGTAGACCATAAGTAAGCATAGTTTAAAAAGGTTATCAACAGTAAAGAATGTATCTTGATCTATTACGTTCTTAGAATTTTATTTAGATTACAGTCATAAAATTTAAATAACAATAAGAATCATCCCCCGTATTTTGTAAATATAATTAAAAGGTATATTTCGTAAGAATGAAATTGTGAAATTAAAAGCCTCATTTTATTGTACAATAATATTTTGTATTTAAAACCAAATAATACGAATAAAAAGAAAAATAAACCTCATCAAAGATATGCTTTTTTTAATTGGAATGCATCATATATTAAATTTTAATTTCTCTTACTATTCTCTTCCAAAAATCAAAAATTAGCTACTACTGGTCGTTTTGAAAAACATCGTTACTTTTATGTGAAAATTTTGTTGGTTGACATCCTGTATATTTTAAAATAAAGTAATGAACGGTAATTTTTCATTGGGAATGTATTTTTAATTACAATTCATCCACTTTTTGGTTTCTTGGTTGTTTCTTTTTTGTATTTAAAGAGTGACTCAGAAGTCATGCCAATGTCATTTTCTTTAGAATAATTGTATTTTATATCATAACGAGAAAAAATATTTAAATTACTTCTATATTTGTTTTTTATAAATATTTAGAAATGTGTGTTTGCTGTTATTTATCTATTAAAATTATATTTTTCTAAAACAGTTATGTATTTCTTTTTCAATTGTTACACACTTAGGGAAAGTTTTTTTTGAGCTGTCAAACTATATTCAAAAGTCATACTTTATAAAAAAATGCGGTAGTTTCCAAAATTTTAATTTTCGTTCTTAAAATTTGAGACAACCGTAACTTTAATATTTAGGTATAGATAAACTTTTACAATGATAAAAGTACATTTCCCTAATGACTCATAGAAAACTTAGGTATTTAATAAACCATATAAAAACGATGGCGTGAGTTTTGGGTTAAACTATACATAAAAGAAAAGAAACAAATAACCTGGTTGCGTTGTAATTAATCTACAGTATGTTGAAAACACTTTGCCATTAAAAGATTAACCCTTAGTCATTTGCTTTTAAAATTATATACAGGGTGTTATTGAAATACACGTACATATTAAAATGGGGAATAGTATGTAATGACCAAAAACGATTGGCACCAATTTTAACTTCAAATTCTAAAATTTAAATATTGGGGAAGAGTCCCCTTTTCCGACCTACTAGTTTCCATATTTAAAGAAGTAAAATAAATCGAAATTGAACTTACCCATAGAAATTGCACTGTTGCCGTAGCAAAACCAATTAATTCAAAATAAAGTTTATTACAGTAATTGTTCAAAATGCCGTCCATTATTATTTACACACACTTGCAATCGTCTTTCCAAAGAACTTTGAACATTAGAAATTAGTCTTGGATTTTGTCGTAGTTCCTCGGCTACCGCATTAACTTTATTGGTTAATTGTTCAACACTATTAATAGGTTCATTATAAACCAGTTGTTTCATGTGACCCCACAAAAAGAAATCGCATGGATTTAAATCCGGAGATCTCGGAGGCCACTTAGTAGGTCCATTTCTGCCTATCCACTTTTGAGGAAATCTAATGTTCAAAAACTGCCGTACGTTTAAATCAAAGTGAGGAGGAGCGCCATCTAGTAGGTACCACATCCGTTGCCTTAATTGTAACGGTATCTCTTCTAGGAGTACTGGCAAAATATCTTCTAAAAAGTGGAGATATCCTGGCCCATTTAATCTGTTCGGGAGAACATAAGGCCCGATTAAATACTGATCTATTATGCCAGCCCAAACATTTATTGAAAATTTTCTTTGATGCCCAGTTTCCCTAATGGCGTGAGGATTTTCATCACTCCAAATATGCGTATTGTGCATATTGAACACGCCATCACGAGTGAATGAAGCCTCGTCAGTATACAATAATATTTTTAGAAAATCAGGAATATCAACACATTTTTGAATCATCCATTCACAAAACTCCACTCTCTTTTCTTCATCACCTGGATATAAGGCCTGGACTTTTTGGATGTGATAAGGATGTAAACCTTGTTCTTTAAGTGTCCGCCACACAACAAATGAGGACACTCCAATTTCAAGACCTAGTCTTCTACAACTTAATTGAGGCCGGTTTTCAACAGCTTCCAATATTTCTTCTTCGGCCGCCAATGTTCTTTGTGTTCTTGTTCTCCCTCGATCTGCATTGACACTCTCAAATTTTCCATGGTCTCTTAGATGCTGAACAGTTGAAATAAACGTACGACAGTCCGGAATTCTCCGATTTGGAAACCGTTCGCGATACAGGATTTGTGCTTGCCGAGAATTTTCTCCAGCTGCCCCATAAACCAGCACTATATCGGTTAGTTCAATATTCGTAAATAGTGGCATCGTAAAAAAATATTTAAAAGTAATCGTAACAACACTTTTTCTTTTTACCAACTTGGAAATGACGCGCTCGTGTTAGCCAGATTCGTAAATCAACTAAAATTTTAATAATCTATAGTTTCAAAAATGTATAGTTTAAAAACAATCATTTATCAAATATTCTAGTTTTTTGATAACGAGGGTAGTAAAAACCAGTCTTCGGAAATAGAAATTAATTCGAAAATCTTGGCAACATGGTTATTTCTTACAAGACTAGTTTTCTTATCATCTGACAAAAACTTGCATATTAATTACTGTTGATGTTTAAAATAGGTAAATAAACCTAATTTATATAGGTCATCCTCAACATATCAGTGAAGTACGTTTGTTTTAGAATTAATTTTCAAAAATTAATAACTCCCTTAATAAGGGGTATTTTTAAAAAATAATATTTTTCTACATTCAGTGGGGATCTGCGCAATACCCAGTTTTAATATGTACGTGTATTTCAATAACACCCTGTATAAATGTCGAACTTAAACCGCTGCCCAATTTAAAAAATAGCGTTTTTTAGTATTTCTTAGGATAACGGATAACTACATGGCGTGAATATGATTTTTTTTAATGTAGACATAAGCGCCTCGTTTAGGTTATGTACTGGATATTTTTATTCATATTTTTTTTCTCTCAAAATATCATCATTTTGTCATGATGTATTTAGGCTAGATAAGAACCTTTTAAGAGAAAGATGAGATATGGAAATCTTATGTAAGTGATTTAAAAACGCAAGTAATTCTTACGGTTTCAATCTGAGATGAAAGTATTATTCAATCAAATGGCACATATTTACCCAAAAAATAATTGTTTTATAATAATAAATCTACTTATTAACTAAAGAAAAGAATAACTGTTAACGCATATACATTCTAAAACATTTTTCAGCTTACTGCAATAAGTTATTATCTAGCCTAGTTGATATATCGGGATTAGTAACTATTCATTAATTTCCTATTTATTAAAATTACAGTAAGTATTCTAGGGAGGCATATTTGAAGTTAAATAGGTTAAGAAAAATGTTTTCAGCCAATAAATAGAAATAGCACGATATATATATTACCTCAATTGCTACCATCTAACAGAATTCCGAGCTACAACTCGGAATTTAACAAAATTTCGAAATGCAACTCAGAATTTAACAAAATTCTCAGATGAAATTCGGAATTTTGACGAAAAATAAAAATCAAAATAAATTGGCCCTTCCCGGCTTCTGAGAGGTTAAGTCTTAATTTCTCAAGTTGTATAATTGTTTTTTCTTTATATATGTATTATAATGAGGATATGAGAAAATGTTCAAATAAAAATTTGATTTTATGTAAATGTTTATTCAAAAGACTATACAAATTTTCGTAAAGCCTGATATCGTTCATCCTTAAGTATCAGCATAACCTAGAAAAGTATATCATTTTCAGTTTACAAGAATTATCCTCTTTTTATATGAGTCGTACGTACCACAATATAGAAATAAAAGGCAAATTCAAATCTGATTTTATTATAAAACTTTGTCTGGCAGGCGATCACAAAATATTAATTCCTAGAAGATCTCCAACCTTTTTATTTTTGTATAACGAATAATAAAAACTTTTTATGAAACCAACATTACAGCTTAATATGACCATTTTGCGCTAATACATGTATATAGAATAAAAATTGAAGTTACACGACAGTATTAGACTATATTATATCAATGACATACCTATTATTAATTATATATATAATCTCACATAATATCCTTATAATTTAAAAATATTTTAAACATGAGTATTACAGATTTGTAAATATGCTTGCCGGTACTAGTTTATATTGAACTACGTTCCTTCTGGTTCAATTTTCTGGCTACGTTAATTAGTTTTGTCTTTCTTGTGCCGTATTTTACATAAACATCAACAAGCTTATTTGAGCCTTTATTTATGAATTTTGTATAAAGAAAATGTAATATAATGGACCTTGGGGTATAATAATAATTTATATCTGGGTACCTTCAAGAGTATGAAACTATAGAAACAATATAATCTGTTTATAATGACATTAAACACGATTCAGCAGGTATATTTGTTGCTGCAAGGGCAGATTAGTCAAAAACATTACATGCTATTCGATCAACTTTTGAAATGAATATAATTTCGTGGTAATAGATTAACTGGTACTTATCTCAGGATTTGACGCCAATGAATTCGATACTCGGAAATAATATAAATTAATGGGTGTTATTTACTAAACTATTTTAGACTTATATATATTATATAATATTTTTTCCTATATTATAAATCGGAAAACGTTAATATATTCACGAATTTGCTTCTGAAGTATATTGCAGCATAATTTTCAATGCAGATTATTGAAGTGAAATAAATAAATAGATCAATGTATGCAACAATTTAAATAATTCTCAAAATTTCACCACTTTAAATATTTAAATAACTGTTTTTCATAAAAGCCTAAAATACGCTAAAGGGAATGTTACAGATACAAAACCGACCTTTTGAATTTTCTTTTAATGACGTTATGAGAGAGATCTAGACAATCTACTAAAAAATTGTTATATAGTTTCACACTTTGGTATTTAAAAGATTTGTGAAACAGGGGTGTCTGATGTTTTGAGATGTGAAGGAGTTTTAAACATCTGATATCAAAGGCATTCACATCTGATCTGACGATGAATTTACTAAGAAGACAAACTGGTTTTCGATTTTTCAAGACATTGACAAGAAAAATTATATATCCTTCTTTTGGTTCTTCTCTGCAATTTAAGTTCTAGTATTTTATGAGACACACTATCATATTTAATTAATAATAATAATAATATGTCTTTATTTAACAAATGTGCTCTTACACTTGCACCAGCAAGGCGAAGATTAGCTAATATCTACTCTTTAACTCTTAATTTTCCTGGCTAAACATGAAAAATTAAAAAAGAATAAAGATAAGATAAAATACAATAAAAATGTCATGCAAAATATTTCTGATATATACGTATAAACGTAGTAAGATATACTTATACAGCGTTGGGATAAAGTATGGAACCAAGTAAATGTCTTTAAAACGAAACAGTCGATATTTATGAAATTTTGTAGGTAAGTGCAATGGGGCAAATGCATCTGATGTACATTTTTTGTTAATAATATACTTCTGGTTTAACCGGAAATACCCTCAACTTTAAATTTAGGGTGTCCCATTTAAATTAAAAAAGTTGAGTAATTTCCGGTTAAAACGGAAGTATATTATTAACAAAATTTTGCCACATTGCACTTACTTGTAAAATTTCAAAAAAATCAGATGGGATTTCAAATTTTTGATCAAATATTTTTTAATACCATATCATAGAAGTTAGGATAGGAACATGTAAGCGGTTTTTATTCATTTTCAACGTTTTGGCTGCTACAGACATCTAAATTCAAAAATATGTTATTTTCAGCTGGCTGTAGACATAAAGCTGTAATAAACATAAAGTGTCATACCTCGCTGAAATTAGCTCGGCAAGAGGTTTATAATAATGTAAAAATATAAGGGGTGTTCCATTTAAAAAAACAACATTTTTGTCTGGCACTGCGTTCCTGAACACACTGTCTATTTGGGACTAATTTTAAAATGTGAGTCTTAAGACTGCCGACACTTTTTGTGAAAACTTTTTTTTCGTAACTTCAATAATAGCGGACTAATCGTACTTCGACGCACTAATGCCGCACCCTTATATCATTGCTTAGCTAACAATATGTCCTTAAGAGTTCACCGATAATAAAGATGAAATGGACATAGTGAAGATGAAAGAATTGTAATATTTTCATAAATTATACGTAAAGCAACGCTCAAACAAAGCCGAGGAGTGTTGTGCCTTAGTAATAGTGTTATATCTTATATTAATGTTGTGGATAGATTTTCTAACAATAATTTTTTCATATAAGTAAGAAGGAGCTTTAGATTTAAGTAGCCGATATATAAAAATTTAATTCAAAAACATTATTAAATTTTATCTATCTAATTTGAGAAAGATAAGAGGCAATATATTTATATATTTGCTTCAATTAAAAGTAAATCTGCTACATGTATTTTGAATACGTTGCAATTGAGTTTTAGATTCCTGGTCTAGGCAAGGGTAGTAAACATTATTGCAATAATTTAAAATTGAAAGAATTAAAGTTTCGCTTAGTTTTTTACGCATTTTAAAATTTATTTTATTTTTATTGACATAAAGCATACGCTTTCTCATATAACCCTTTTGAAGAAGTGAACTTATATGACCTTTAAATCTTAATGACTGATCTATAATGAGACCTAAATTTTTTGCTAGTTCCGTCAAATTTATTGCAACATCATCTAATTCGATTTGTATCGAATTCTTTTATATTTACTACAAAATAGAACAGAGGTTGTCTTTGATGGATTTATGGTTAAATTGTATGCTTTGGAGAACTGAGATATTAGAGTTAGATAATTATTTATAGATTCATTTGCAGCTGGGATATTCGATGGGTCGACAATGAATCAATTGTGTATCATCTACATATAGCTGCATTGCGCACTTATTTACCACATTTGGCAAATCTGAGGTATATAGTAAAAGCAGTAAAGGACCTAAAATGGATCCTTCTGGTACATCTTACACTATAAATTTAGGTAATGACATTTTTACAAAAGTGCAACAAATTTACATCGCTAACAAAAACAGAACAAAAGCGTTTACTTGTTGACGAAACTATTAGTACTAATAATAGTAACGAAAATTGGTAAATGTCATACTTAAGAAACAACGATACCGCATAAAATCGTAAATTGCAAATATTTCCAAAATGGATTGAGAGTATAAAATGATTCAAAAACTGAGAGATACATATCTGTACACGAAAGAGAGGGACGTATCTTTTTTTAAATACTTTTAAATGCCGGAGAAAATTCCAAAAAACTATAAAAACAAGTAAGAAGATTTATTCTGAAACACTTGCTTCTTATGTACTTTGCATGTATTTTCATTCCACAAAAAGTAATGAAATGATATTCCGTAATTGTTCTAAACAATATCGACTGTCATTCGACAACAAATTTTAATTAAAATAAAATAATGAGTAAAAAATAGAGTAAATTTGTTGTCGTGGAGGAAATATAGTCTGTTATTCTGTTAGAATAACAAAATTCTATATTCGTGGATTCTCACACTCGCTATTGCTTGCGTTCGGAATGTTCCACTAGTATCGAATTTTTTTGATTCTAACCTTATTACAAAATCTATTATTTTGTGCAGTATTCAGTCCATGTATATAACAAAAGAAACGTTGCCAACTAATTGTGATTGAGATCGTATCCGTGTCTCTCTTTGTTTCATGTAATCAAATCAAAAGAAAGGAAATGTTTATAGGTAGTGTGTTTTTAGGTCTATACATTTTTTGAAGACAAGTGATTTGTGTCTAAAAAATCAGGTGATGATTTTGCGTGTTAGTAACACTTTTACTTAACAAATATAGTAATATATCGAATTTACGAACTGTGTTATTCACATTTAACCAAATTAGTCAGCCATTTCAATAGTTACATGGTATTCACATTGTAACGGGTTGGTTGCATATATCAAAATTTTTGAATTGTTTGTAGCAGACCACAGAACAGAGTTATAAGAGTTTGATTTGTATACAACCGGCACGAAGATGGTACTAATGGGACTGCTACGATATTATTAATAAAATATTGTTCTTTGATCGAAAAATGTGGAAGGCCCTCTCGGAAGGCTTAATATCCTCAGCTCCCCTGCAGATGACTAGTCAGCGAGATTAGATCTTCTAGCAGATATCTCGAATAGAAAAAAATCTTTTAGCTCTCCCAGCATGTATCTTTGCAAATAGAAGAATTCTCCCAAATTTCCTAGCAGATGACCAATCAGCGTGGCGAGGTCTACTAGCAGATATTATGTTAGGTCTCAAAACTGTGAGCCAAATGTCTTATCCGGAAGACAAGTTCTCTCTATCTCTCTATTTGGTTTTGGTGTCGTTATGACTTCTGCAACTTTTTATATTTTAACCTGAATGGTGCATTTATTAGTTTAGTTATTTTAACTAAAATTTATTTATGTAATTGTTTTAAACTTTCTCCAGTGATTAGGTCAAACCCTGGAGCATTCTTCAGATTAATGTGTTCTTATATTACAGAAGTAACTTCTTTGGGAGAAGTAAGTTCTATTACCCAGATGCACTTCTTCGTCTTCTTTTTCAAATGGGTCGAAACATTTTCTAGGTGGTTTGCAAATGCCATTGCTTTTTTTCATTATTCCTTGCTCATTTACCATTTTCTAATCTAATTGGCAGAATGATCATTATAGATATTTTTAGTCTCTCGGTAACTTTCCATAGATAGTTGTAGGTATTTTTGCAGTCTGTTAGCTCTGTTAAATATTTACTAATAGATTTATTTTTAATTTGTTGTATTTCTTCCCTTTTAAGCCTTTGTGTGGCGTTATTAAGAATATTATTATTCATACACAAATTTTTTCCATTTCATCTTGTTCCATGTCATGGTCGGTCTTCCTCTTGTTCTTCGTTGTAGTCATTTTGTCTTCTGTATCTTCTTCGTTAATCTGTCATTATTCATTCGAGTTAAGTGTCCTAACCATCATAGTTGACACTTTTCTATATTTGTTAATACTGAGTCAACTCCCAATTCTTCTCTTACTGTAGTATTTTTCACTCTCTCTTCGTTATTCCCATGATTCTTCTCAAATATTTCATTTCTATAGCTTGGACTTTGCTTTTCATTCTCTTGGATAACACCCAACTCTCGCATCTAAAGGTAAGTATTGGAGCATATACTACTTTTCATATATATTTCTTTCTTCCCAATAAACGAAGTTTTTAGGGTATGAAACAATCGTGATGCTCTTTGAATTCTAGCGTTTATTTCTACTCCCTGGTCTCTCGTGCTATTCATGTGTACTCCAAGATATTTGATCGTGTCTACTTGTTCTATTCTTTTGTCTCTTAAAGTTATATTAGCTTTTATATGTGTTTATCTGATAACCGTAACTTGGGTTTTATTCGTATTTATATTCATTTTTCTTAAGTAAAGCTTTATGCCTTATTTTAAGGTTCCTCTAGAAGTATTGGCAAATATCGCTAGATTGTCCGCAAAATATGTCAATAATGATATTTTTATAAGCAATCTTTAAATAATCTCTCAATTTTGTTAATAGCAAATTATTTTTTCCCATTTTTAGTCTTTTCAAAGATGTCTTCAAAGGTTTTTAAATAAATAAAATCCAACATTATACTGTCTCTAAAACACCTGTTGGATCAAATTTCCAAACAACAAAATTGGTTTACTTTAAAGTAAGAAATAATGTTAGTTCATTTTTATTAAAAGTAAAACCTAAAATTAGTAAATTTTCAAAATTGGGTATTTACAAACTAAGTTTTCCGGATTGTAACGCCATCTTTCTTGACCAGACATTAAGAAATTTTAACATACGCTACTGTGATCACTTACGAGCTTATAGACTAAAACATACAATTTGAAATATACCTGGTGGTACCGGAACAGGTAAGGAAACCAAAGAGAATAAGGGAAAAACCCAAGAAAATAACTAGGATACGGCAATCCACATTATTATTATTATTATTATTATTATACCTGTTAGCCTAAAAATAGCTAGGAAGTAGTAGATCGTTACGAATAAATGATTTTTGAAGACAAAAAGAAATCTCACACAGACGGATAAGAATGTAAGGTAAAGTCTAACTGAATTGCTCCTCAAAACAAAAGAGCTGGATATTCTGTTGTATATGTCTTGTTTTGTTGAACTGAACTGCTGTATTAAAGAACCTACAGATCTTAGTTTTTTACTGAGTAAAGTAAATTCCTACAAAAATATGTTTGATAAAATTATTTTAAGTGACATTTATGTCTAATCTATTACACCAATTTCTATTAGTCTATATAGATGATAGCAAAAAGAAATTCAAATTCCTCATTACCCTTTATTAACAATCAACCAATAAAAACAAAGCATTTTTTTCATTAAATAGGCGACAAAAGAATATGCATTCGGTTTTTAAATAGCAATTATCTTCTCTAGATTAATTCAAAAGCGAGATATTTACGAAAACCACATTTTGAAAATAATTTTGCAAAAACTGAGTAATTGAGTCCAAAAGTGGAAAATCGATTTCATTTATGAGACTTTTTTCTGGTTTAAATCCATTTTTATTTTTTAAATGACGCTATTTCTTCGATTTTACGTTATTTTATTTTTGATTAGTTAATTTCGGCCACTGTAATCGTCTTTAGGTGCCCTGACGATTAGACGACGATTAGAGATTCAATATTTAAAATACAGATAAGAATAAATAGTGAAATTTCAGTATCATTGACATTATCTATCAACTGCACACAATAAGGATTTTTTTTAAACTGAAAAACATGGTACATAAGTATTTGAAAAGCAAATTAACCAGTAGATTTTTAGTACATTGTAATCCGGAACACATACACTTTATCTACCATTTACGGTTCCTATAAATAATCATATTAAAATTAATAAAATAATACGCGGTTAGTTCAATAGAAACTCATTTGATTAGCGTACTCATGATTTCGTCGATATGTCAACGGAATTAATTTGTTTATATTGTATGTAAGTAGTATCTCGCACACGTCAAAATTATTAGTAGTTTACTTTTTTCTAAGTGTTGTAAGTGAATTAATAAAGACATCACTAATATAAAATCCGTTCAAAGATAATCAAATTGAGGTCCCAACATTCCGCAGGAAAAGTAATAATAATTTTTTATTAACAAGATGTGTTGTTCTGGGATTTTAAAGAGTGCGGTGTCAACATTAAAGCCAGGGACAGTTACCTTAAGGACGGTGTCGAATTCTAGTATCAGAAATTCAGATCGCAACACTGAAATTATACGATAATTTGTAGATAAAAAACTCGGTTTTGCAATAAAATTATCATTATTATTCTTTTTGATTCTTTATAAGTGTATCAATAAAATGAGCTCTTTTGATCTAAAATTAAAGCCTACTAAGAAAGATATTCACATTCTCATTTTTGATAGTTGTGTTCACAAAATGCAACCAAAAAAACTTAATCCTTATTTCAATATGAGTTAGGCGATTTTAAAAATAAGCATGAAATGATTACTTCACTGATAAGTCTAGATACTGCTCATGAGATGGCGCTGGGATTTGTAGAGAATACAAACCATATATTATGCAACCAACATTAATTTAGTGCAAATTGAGCTTCATACACACTCACCACAATACAATATGTGTATGTACGTAAATATTAGTAATTTTCTTTCAAAATGTTCCAGTTCATCTTTATTTTTATCTATAAAAAAATGAATAGGTATATTTGAATACCTTGAACTATTACATAGTTAGATATTTCAACAATAAAACATTAGCATTACCTATTTGATACTAATGTTTAACATTTATTTAGATTAAATATTTACAATTTACTTTAAATGTAGAAACTACAATAATTTTCATTTTGAATGTAATGCAACTTGTCAGTAGCGTTATTAGCATTTTTCTTACTGTATGAAGAAAATATTTACTAGTTGTCCTATACATACTCGTATATATAAAAACTGGTGGTCATCAACAATTTTCATTTCAAGGAGTTATTCCATATCGTAAAAAATATTTACATTTTGAGACGCTACTACAATGATCATTTTATATACATAAAGGGGCATTGGGCCCTTCGCTCCTCTATCAGGACGAATTGATTGATTGATTAATCCCTTTCCTGGGTACTAACTTCATAACACAGATTATATATATATATATATATATATATTTCTTTCTTTGTATGTGGCATCTACCTGTAGGGTTATTAACCTTCGTGTTCTGTATCGGCTTTGTTACTGTTTCTCAGCACCACTGTAGGAACAGGACTGTTCATTTGAAGGTAAGAGTGAATGCTGGAGTGGAAATCACCTTTAGGGACTAGAGCAGACTTCCCAACTTGTAGTCAAATTAGAAAATCAATTTGTGACTTGTAGTCAAATCAGAACTATTTTGGCCCCCGCCGGGATTCGAACTGGGGACATTCGATTACCAGTTCGCGGCTCTACCACTGAGCCACCCACCTCCTTAAATAATATTTTGTTTTCAATGAATTTCTATATAGACATTATCTAAATATAAAGCGTTATTTTAAGTAGTTTTATTTAATTTATTTAAGAAACTCCTTACATGAATACAATTAATGGTCTTTAAGCAATGTAGTAGTTGCTGAACAAAACAACAATGGGACCTGAAAATAATAAGTTGTTATTTACATTTATTCAATAATTTTACTTAATTCATTCTGAACTTCTAAACACCTAGTAAGTGACTATATTAAAGTAAATTAACTGTATGAATTTAAAATATTGCATACCCTTTTTAAAAAAACTTTAGTAAATTTTATGTAGGATGAGTCACTGCCACTCTTTTTCTAATATTTCAAAATTGCTTCCCGAATGTAAGGTGGCCCAAGCAACACATTTAATACCTGCTACGTGGGAGCAACTAAATATGTCACTCCATAGTGCTTTGCCTTAGTTGCCACTAAGTCAAAGGAACGGATTAAATCCGTTCCTGGTAACAAAGTGAGGAACAAATGTCACGTAGCCAAGTCGTATTTGCTACGTTCCGGCTACAGTTCCTACAACTTCATGGAACCTCACGGCTACGTTGTAGGAACATTCCAGGGTAGTTCCCGTGTAGTAGCGTTCACTTCCGATATTTTCCATGTTTGTTGTCTTTGTTTTTCATATTTCTGAATATTACTTATCTCAACCTAATTTGTTATTCCATTCACTAAGGTTTCCATAACATCATTCTTTTAATACTTATACTTAATATGGCGGTATAACCAGAATTGATAATATCTAAATAATTCATGTGTTGTTCATATCGGATACAAAATATACAAACGAGCGAAAATTGATCGTAAATTTTTGAAAATTAAGTTGAAAAAATAAAAGCGGCCTCAATATATACACATATTTAATAAAAAATATTTAAAATATAATAACAAATTTTCTTTTTTTATATAAATATTTTTTATATTAGTATAAATGTATAAGAGAAGAAAATATATTAAGATTATTTTGTTAGTTTATCGGAAATAGCATTATATTAACACTTTTTGAACTTAAAAATAATGGTGTGATTCCATATTTTAATTTTTTAAATGGCGGAAATGATACCTATGTATCTCAAAGTAGCTTTTGCTACTTTTATGTTATATTAGCCATCTACAAGGTGGCAAATTCCAACCGTTATATCTTTTAAAGTATTCGCTGCGATAAAATAACAATCGGAACTATCCTAATGGAACGGTATGGTGGCAGTTTCTACCTTGCTACTACAAAGATCCTGATAAAGTGCGTCTTTTTCTCGCCACCAAGATATCCCATTTGCCACTTTATAAGTACATTTACAAAAAAGTAAATTTCAATCAAATGCTAGTTAAAAATTTACCATATTCATACGTTTTGAAGAATAAAATACAATTCCTCTATATCCTTTTTCATACATATCGAACTACACATATAAATATTTTGATGCCGAAAATATCTTTAGATTATTCTTAAAAATATCGATACTATCGATTTTATCTATTGACAATTGACATGTAGGTGTAGGTTAAATTAGAATTGTTAGATGGCTTATTGTTGCATGTAATTAACAGATAAATTAAGTTTCGCTTGGTTGTTTGCTGGTTTTTTCAGTTTTCTATAAAAAGTAGATGAAAATCTAACAGACGAATTAATTTGGAAGCCATTTTATTAAACTTGATGTTACTAAATAGTATAATGATACCATAGAGTAGCAATTTTAAGTATAATTCACTGTATGGTGGCATGTGAAAGAAGCGGTTACTTTCAAGAGAACACAGTCTTCTAGTGGGGGGTACCCGGGTTCTATTTATGTTACTTAAAGTTTCTATACTTTTAAGTTCCCTTGCTTATTCCAGGTACGTTGCTAGAACCGTTATTTGGAACTATAAAGTATCATATCTTATAAGTCACAAACTAGTAACTGCCTCCAAGCTTTGCCGTTTCAAAGTAGTAATCTTTTGAAAAGCTATTTTAATAGTAGACGGGTCGTTCCATTAAATTTAAAAATGTCTTCAAAGCGACGGTCCTTTGTTGTAGTCAATTTAAGTAGCAAATAGGTAACTACTACACTTTTCCAACACCATAAAGTTATTAATCTTTTTAAGTTAAAAAATAGGTAACATGTTTGAAGCATTTACTTTTATAAAGTTCCGGTTTCTATAATAAATGTTCCTGAACCAAATGTGTTGCTTGGGGGATTTTTGCGTTTTTGTCCTCTCACTATACAATTTCGTACTTGGTGTTTGTTAAATTATATTGTTTGGTACCTAGCTCTACGCCTATACCCCAAGACGGTTTGACAGTCCAATATTTCGAAAACTGTTCACATGAAAACTATTAAATCTAGCGGCTATAAACAGTCGAAAATAAGGCCTATATTTAAAATAAAAAAAGGACACGTGACCGGAAATGGCAGGAAAAACGGAAGTCTTGTTATAAATAATAAACACAAGCATCAATTTCAACTGTTTATAGCGGCCAAATTTCATACTTGTCATGTGAACAGTTTTCGAGATATTGGAGTGTCAAAACGTGGTGGGAACCCCTGTTTATGTATATAACCATACTCACTCCACAATAAATCACTTTAGATTATTTACAATCTTTTTCTAAAGAACGACATTAGTCAAAAACAATACACTGCTTATTCTATATAACAATATTATTTCTGTAGAAATGCATTAAGTATAAAATTGTTACAACTTCGGTAGCAGTGTTTATGCCCCAATTTATCATCTTTATGAATTTCGTCAATATATATTTCAACATTATCATTTACTGACACAACAAAATAACATTTGTTTTGATGGTTTTATACCCTGAATCTGCAAAAAGGAAGAGATTACTAAATATTGTAAGCAGGTACTGCGATAAATTTCAAAACTAGTTAACAAACATATATATAATTTTGTTTTGTAAAGATTTGTGGACAAACTGAGTCAATAAATGTATGATAAATATATACCTAATAAACATAATTATAAGTGTTTTTTAGTTGTATTCGATTTCATATTATCCGAAATAACATTCCCGATGGATGACAGTTGCAAAGTCATCAATATTTTTTACTTTTATTTTTCACCACAAGAAATGTACGCAATTAAAATAACAAACAAGAACTATTGCACCATCTTCTAATTAATAACAGCTACCTTATCAGATATGAGGCTATTTTAAAAATTATGAAAATGATACCACTAACGCCATCTAAATTACCTTGCATAAATCATTAATACACCTAATACATGGTTAATTATGACGAAGTTGGTTGCCTACAATCACTATTCAAACATTACGTTACACTTTGTTGGCAATTAGAGGTCTATTACCCATGAAGGTTTATTAAGATGAATTTTTAAAGTAGGGAATGTTCAAAAAAATTCGAATTATCAAAAATTTTCAAAATTTCTCGAAAATTAAAATGTTGCAAAGCGGGCTAAAAATTGCATTTTTATAAGTAATTGGACCTCCTGAATACCAAATAAGTGTTTTTATTTCAATAAATGCGAAATTATAAATGTCATATTTTTGCCTCATTCAAATTTGAGCCAATTTAAAGGATGTTAAATTTTCGACGATTTTTCATTTCATCGAATAAAAAATATTTTTTCAAATTTCATATTTGATTAATTGTCATTTTAAGAATTTTCAAGTTATAACCGTTCTCTTTATTTGATGCGGTAGAGCGTTTTTTTTCTATCGAAAACGACCGGTTCGAATATTTTCCATCAATCGGTTAGACTACAATGGTCTTTAATATTATGGGACGTCGAAAAATTGGTTTTTACAAATTCGATCCGCTTTTGTTTTAACAGTGTAAAGCGTCGGTCCATTTTTTTGCTCTCTATTTAGAACAAACATTACTTTACACTTCGTTGGGAATTCGAGGTCGATTAGCCCTGAAGGTTTATTAAGAGGAATTTTTAAAGTAGGGAATGTTCAAAAATATTCGAATTCTCAGTGAATACAAAACAAGTGTTTTTATTTCAAAGGAGGTAGTTTTAAGGGTTTTTTGGATGTTACCAATCTTCTCCCTCTATTTTCCGGTTAACAGAGAATTACTGAGCTGTCTTACTAGCCGGTATTTTCATTGTCTCCTTGAGTATCTCTGTGCAAAATTTGAGCCAATTTAAAAGGATATCAAATTATCGTCCATTTTTCAATTCAAGGAAAAACCGATTTACACCCTCCAAGAAACCGAATGGTTATAACTTGAAAACTCTTAAAATGACGATCGATCAAATATGTAATTTGAAAAAAAATTTCCTCTCCTTGAATTGAAAAATCAATGAAAATTCGACATCCCTTTAAATTGGCTCAAATTTTGCACAGAGATACTCAAGGGGACAATGAAAATATCGGCTAAATATGGCAGCTCAATAATTCTCCGATAACCGGATAATAGAGGGAGAAGATTGGAAACATCCAAAAAACCCTTAAAACTACCCCCTTTGAAGCACCACAAAAACATGACATTTTTAATTTTGCATTTATCGAAATAAAAACACTTGTATGGTATTCAGGAGGTCCGATTACTTAAGAAAATTAAAAATTCCTCTTAATAATCCTTTAGGGCTAATCGACCTCGAATTGCTAACATAGTGTAAAGTAATGTTTGTTCTAAATAAAGAGTGAAAAAAAAATAGACCGATGCTTTACACTGTTAAAATAAAAGCTGATAGAATTTGTAAAAACGAATTTTCCGAAGTCCCATAAAATGAAATACCATTGTAATCGAACTGATTAATGGACAATATTGTAACCGGCCGTTTTCGATAGAGGAAAAACGGCTCTACATCTTCACCCTCCTTAAAAGGCTTACGTACCAACATCAAGAATAAGCGTCTCTGGATACTCACCAATGGTGTTATTTTTGTGCATGACCCCATATAGCTAATTTGAAATAAAGAGTCTTACAAAACGTATGCAGTCCCGACTTGTGATTTTCATGTATTTGGCCCATTTAAAACGACCTTTATTAAAGGAAAGGCGGTTCAATTCGGATGCTGAAGTAGAGATTGCTGTTAGAGAATGGTTCCGCAAACACCCGCCAGAATTTTACCGGCAAGCAATCTGTAGATTAGTCCACAATGCCGTAATGAAGACTTAAATTCTATAACCATTACTTTACAACGTAATTCTATTGAACTCATATATTTATAAATGCATCTTCACTACACAGTGATAAACATAGACAAATTTATAATAATTAATTAGTTTACTCCATCCCAGTATTTCTCTTTTCCTGCAATTTTTTTTATTATGTAGTTAATAAATATTTTTTATAGCTACAAATTAATAAATGGACAAAGCATCTTAAGCGGAAGGCCCTGTTAGACAACCAGTTCAATTTTCCTTTTAATCCAAAAACGGCATATATTATGCTACCAACAATACACGTTTTTAAATAATGTATAAATGGTTGGGATAAATTAGGAAACCAAGTAAATATCATCAAAACGAAACAGACGATAAATATGAAATTTTACAATTAAGTGCAATGGAGCAAAATGCATCTGATGTATATTTTTTTTTAATAATATACTTCGTGATATGGGATTTTTTTCGTGATGCCAATCATTAAAAATATGACACTTCTTCATGAGTTCTAAGACGATCACCATAACCAATTATCATTAATATTTCAATACGATCTTTTTCACTTAAATGAACCATTCTTAATCGTACAATTTATTTCCGTAAATTACAATTTGACAGTGTGGTAACAGTTACCTACTAGGTAGTACTCGTTTATTTCTTACTATTAATACAAACAATATCAATTTGTTAATCTAAATGGTATTTTACAACGTATAAAAACTTAAAAGTGATTTATTAAAGTGCTGTATTCCTCGTTTTTACAAATTGTTTACACTAAACCCAGTATGTAGGAATTTGAAATAACAAGATCTTTCAACATCTGCAAAAATATTCAGATTGTCCCATTTAAATTAAAAAAAGTTGAGGGTATTTCCGGTAAAACGGGAAGTTTATTAATGACAAAAAAATGTACATCAGCTGCATTTTGCCCCATTGCACTTACTTGCAAACTTTTATAAATATCGTCCGTTTTACAGATATTTACTTGGTTCCATACTTTATCCCAATCCCGTATACGTACCTACATTTACTAAAATGAGTAAGTACTCGTAAATTATCAAGAAATATGACTAGCTTTTATCAGGATCGCCAATTTTTTGTTGTATTTTTCATAATCTATTCTTGTATAACATTATTTAAGGAACAAATGTTTTTTGTCACGGATTATTAACAAACACCGTATAGTTTATAATAATAGAGCTAGTAGCTATATTACTGACGTCCACCGTCAAAACTCAACTTAAAAATTTGAACAAGGAGTCAAGGGTAATAATTATAATTTTATTTCAAAGTATCATAATAAATTGAAAAGGGGGTCATGTATAAAAAAAATGAAGAGTAGACATTACAAAATATCGGAAAATTTAATAATAATTTGGTTTCGATGTTTCCATTTTCAGATAATAATAATTAGGTAAAACCGTTTAATTAAAACTATTTGCTTTGGTAAATAAACTAGTCTTGGAAACTATATTATCGTCAGCAGACACAACAATCAGCAGTGGACAACAAATATTTCTTTCTCGTTGTTTTTTTTTAATTGGTATATTTTGTTTATTTATTTATACTATCAATATACTGCTTTTTAAAAATGACAGGGACTTGACTTTTAGACTTAAAAAAAAGGTTTAGTATGATGTGTCTCTTATTTATTTCACTTTTAGCAGAATACCTATATAAAATCTTTTACAAAATAAAAAAATGTCCACCCTCCAATATACACACAAACAACTTGTAATCTGAGAAAAAACCGAATTTGAAAAATGCTATTAAAAAGTTTTTTGAGATGTTCAGTCAGAATTTTAATACATATTAAACATTTTCCTATTTGAAAATATAACTAAAAAAACGTTAAATATTTCTTAATTAATTCAGTTCATTATTCACTGTTTTTGTTGCTAATACTAGTTTTATATTTATTTTCGGAACTATATTCCAAATTTATTAATAATTATTTAAGGTTAAACTTTGCAGCAAAAAAATAATTTGAAAATAAAAAAGCAAATCATGACAGATGCAAATTATCTATAACTTTATATAGGGTGATTCATTAGTCCAATCTGTATCCTTAATGACAACAAAACAAAACTTTTGCCGGTCTTAAGGTTCATATTTAAAAAATAGTTGCAATTATACTTGACGTTTCATAACGCCGTGCAAAATTAAAGTTATATTTTTTAAGCGGAATACTATATTTTTTATTACATTTATGAATTCTGATGACTTTTTCAAATCGTCCAAATATATGTAATGTTTGTTAGGTACATTCCAGATGTTTTAAAAGTTATGACTGCTTTTATGTTAAAATCGATATACATATATTTTATAGCTTCGTATCTGAAGAGGAAAAAATTATTTGGAACTTTTTTAACTGCTACCTAGTTTGGTTACGTGTTCTACTTTTCTTTGTTTAAAGTTTTCGAAAAAATCATAAATTTTAGTGAGGATGTGTCAAAACTCGATCCAATTTTCTCATTTTATTTGAATGTATTGATTTAAATATTTTTTACCTACTAAAATTATCGTTGTTTGTTTATAAGTTTCTAAAAATATTAAAGACACATTTTAGTTTAAAAAAAAGGAAATGTTGGAAATGGGAAAAAAATGTAATCAAACTGAATACAAAAAATACTATGGATTATAAGTATAAAGGTTATATTAAGTTAATAATTGTATAAAATTATTGAAAAAGTAAATTAAAAACTATTTAAATATGAAATTTTCTGGACTACAAATATCATTTAAGGGATAATCTTCTAAAGAATTGACCCATTACATTTTAATACAAAAGCATATTAAATATGCTAAAAAGTGGTACAAATAAAATATACACAGTAACATTAATTTTAAATATATATTTACACTATAAAATGAAATACTAAATAATAATACTCAGACAATGAATATATCTACTTATTAATGTGAAAAATAAATATTTTAGAGATACGAAAATTACATTTCTGTTTTAGGTTGAAAATTAGTTAAACCCGAGGTTAAACCTATGGGAGCAAAATTATCAACTTCTGAAGAACTGGTTAAATAACTGTAGTCGTAGCCATAATTATATCCATACGAATTATCCAAATATTGATTAGAGTGAACATTCGCAGGGAACTGGTATTCATTTTCTTTGTTTGGTTGAGAAGTATATTCACCATAAAAGCCATTGTTTTCACAATTAGGCTGATAATGATTAACATTCGAAGACACTGGTATTTGTACTTCATAGGAAGGTATGACATAGTCCTCGTAGTAACTAATGGGTACCTCTTGAGGCATCTCCTCTTTCGGCGGTGCAAAATTTTGATTCTTTTGCACCAAAGCAGAATGATTCATTAAACGGCTCACGATGTCAGCATTTTCTGATTTTACAGTTGGTTTTTGTTTCAAATTATCCAACTTCTGAAACGAACTGTTCTGTTGTTCCTTCTTCATTTTCATTCTACGATTTTGGAACCAAATTTTGATCTGCCTTTCATTTAGATTAAGAAATTGAGAAAGCTGAATTCTTCGTTGGCGGCAAAGGTACTTGTTGTAGTGAAACTCCTTCTCTAGTTGAACTAATTGGTCTGTAGTGTAAGCTGTTCTTATACGTCTCGTTCTTAAAGTAGAGGGGGGTTCTGAAATCAAATAAAGAAAATTAGTGTCAGTTACTGAAGCAGATAGTAAAAAATCGCGAACGTTAAACCTACTATAAAAAATACCGATTTAGGTTATAAAATAACGTCATTTCTAGTAATTATTTAATACATTTAATTCAGTCATATTCTTTACAAAAATAATAAATACTATTGAAATCTAATTCATTTCTGTGGTTTGACTCATAGCTGGGTAATATTGGATATACGAGTAGGTACATCACTGGACTCCAATAAACTACTTCTAAAAATAAAAATAACATCCTAGGGAGAATGGCTAAATTTAATGAAAATATTGGTATTCTTCCGAATTAGTTATTTTCAAAAACAAAAATTAATTTTAAAATTAATAATCTTAAATTGTTATGACTTTATAAGTTAAAAACTAAGTGTTCTATTATTAACTTTCTGAAACCTGTTTTTATATTCTAAATTTAAATACCTTCTTTTTTCCATGGTTATTAAGATAAATAAAATTCTTTCTTATTTCAAAAACAATAATATTTTGTAAATAAAAGGTTTTATTTTTCATTATTAACTGTGGTTATAAAATTGACAAATTTATCTGAAATCGGAAAAGCGTTTTGCAAATTTAAAAGGAATAAAAGAGGGTAATGTAATAATTGTCTGTAGCTTCCTTATTTTTCAAGGAAAACCCCATATATTATTACGTATTTCGATAAAGCTACTTCTAAGGATTCCCTCAATATAGGCTTTTGTTAACTTACACTGAGTGTTTTACGAAATATGACCATTTTTATCAAGTATCAGATTCATCACCTTGTATCTTTATAATTAATGAAAATTTACTGTTTTTATTTTGCGTGCTAAATTTTCTTAGTACTGTGTTTAGATTAAATGTGAATATTTTTTAAATGAAGTGATTATTATTGTACCGGTTGATTCAAAATGTATATTTAAAAAATTTTCAACTTTGTTAGATGGATCTCCTTATATATTTTGATCTTTTTAGAAAAAACTCTTATTGTTCTTTAAGTTGTATTAACCACTCTCGTTACCTAAAACGAAACGTTATTGAGATTTTCGCTTTTAACGCAAGTTAGACAGAAAACAACAACTGCTACAATTGAAGGAGCCAATAAATGTATGCGGCAAGAGGGAGATAATATTTAGCATTGCGATTTTTTTTTGAAAATATAATGTAATAAAATACAAACTGATAATCGATTCGTTAAAACCTAAAATCTCAATAACGGTTCGATTTAGGTTTAGAGAGTTGGTAACAAAATGTAAAAACTTATAATAATATACAAAACGATCCCTTTAAAAAAGTCGATAAATTTTTAAATATGCGTTTTGAATCACCCAGTACAATGTCAAACATTTTATTTACAAAATATTCAAATTTAATCAAAATACATAAATTCTAAATAAAATTTTTATCATGAGGGAATACCTAACAGTAACTTTATCCAAATACATAATAATATACAGGTTGTTCTATTAAAATAAAGTAGTTACAGTCAACTTCCGGTATAAATCAATTAGGTGTATCCGAAAATGTCAAATTTTAATATTTTAATTATGTCAAGTTTCTCTAAGACATCTACTTAGAACTCCCAAAGTATCAACCTATACATGATATTTTGTTTGTGTTAATTTCTATATTGCGATTGAGAAAAATCTGTAATTGCAGAACAGTTTACAGTATATGCAAAGTGGTTTATTTATTTTTCGCAAAAATGTTCTAAGGTTATTAAAAATTGGATGTCGGAAAAATTTAAAGTTTTTTCTTGTGTGAACCTGAACTTACCGGGACTTTGGCTTGATCCACTGTCGGATAGAGATTTTCTTGCATGGCACGTCGAGTCACAATGGGAATACTCCATCTAAAACAACAAACATAATAGTAATATTATATAGTATTTTATATTAAGCAATTTTTAAGACAAGTATTATTAATTCATTTTAAGACTGATAATAATGAGATTTGAAAAGTGTACGAGAAATTCTTTTACACTTTATGCAGAAATTTAATATATCTAAGATATTTTTTTTGATCCAATACCGTGTTTTATATCTAATAAAACTAATAAATATTCAAATAAGCGCAATTAGTAAAACATGGTAAATTAAATGAACTAGCAATAGGAGAATATATAGGACTATACTCTAGAATTTGTCATGTTTTTATAAATTAATTATTTGCCGTAAATAATCTAACAAAAATATATGAATGCAGAAAAATTATTTATTTATCTTATGATTATCAGAAACACAAAACAAGAAAGATCTTTTACTACTATAAGTTTTTATTGATTATTATGCAAAATAGATAAATATTTTAAAACAATAACAATTACTTACATTTAAACCTGATAAAGGCTAGTCAAGATTTTAATATTAATATTTGTTGCTACAGATATGTAGACAAAATCAATGAACTAAGTTTTTCAAATAAATCAAAAAAGAAACAAAAGAAACATGTACTGATAGGTGAAATTTTTTAATATATACAGGCTGTATCTACGTGTTGCTTTAAATATTTTTTTATTTAGGAAATTAAAATATATTTGTTTTATATAATATTAAAATTTCATATATCTACATTTTAAATTTTTTAAGTTACAAATATTTGTATTTTTCCCGAAAATACAAAAATTAAGATGTTTCAAAGCATCAAATTTAAATACCTAAATGTTAGTCGAATTTACAATTAAAGAAAGATTGTAAAATTTTAAATTTTTTTGATTCCATCAAAATTTTTCTTATTAATAAAATAAATAAAAAAATAAATAGTATGTACCTGTTGGCTCCATGAAGGTTCTTCAACCACATTAGTATTTCTAAAATCACTGGATTCATTATCTTTAACATCTGATTCTACTGTTGAATTTTCTACTAACTTCACAGAAAAGGTTACGGAATTATTACTGTCGTTCAGGCTATTTTCAAATAAAAACACCATTTTGCACAAAATAGATATCTATAATTCACTTTAGCAAAGATACTAGTTGTTCAAAAGACTGCTAGTGCTTTAATAACTCAGGGGGTTCGAGGTAAAGGTTTATATATTAGTACTTTCTTCTGTCCCTTGCTAATCCTTCTAATCGACCTAGCATGAGGCCACTTGACTTTGCGTTAATTGCGGAAAACCAACATTTTATCATAGAAATTCCAGTCAAGACGGGATTCCTTGGATTATGCAATGTGAGGAGGAGACAACCACCTGTGGTTTGGACCAACTAGGTTTAAAGGACTTTTAAAGTTTTTAATCAAGAATTAAACAAATATTTTAAGTAGTTATTGATTTGAAACTAGTCGCATCAACTTATATTGTATTATTATGTATGTAACAAAGTTTTTTATGAGTTAGAAGAAAAGCTGAATTAGGAAGCAATCACTACTTATTAAAAATGAAGACGTACTGAAAAGATACCGCGGATAAAAATAGAAAGAAAATTAAAAAAAAGAAATTAGAAACTGAAATAGTACAATAACAAATAAAATATCAAGTGTTAAGAAATAAATAATTTAAAAAAATAAGAATGTAGAGAGAGTAGAACATACAGGCAGAACTTTTAAAAATATTTACTGTAAAAACGCCAAAAAAAAAGTTAAAGAAAATAAGGAAAAATGTATGAGATACTTTAACTCAAAAAGTACAAATTTAAGGAAAATAATAGAAGACATAAATATTGAAGTTAGGATAGCAAAACAAAAATCGTTAACAAAATGTATTCATACAAAAATTCACAGAAAAGAAAAATACCAAAAATTATTTTGAGGAACAGTAAAACAATTTTGGGAAAAAAATAGTAATGCATAAAATATTAGCGTATAGATGGATCTACAAAATAAAAAAGATGTAGCAAACTATTTTTTAACTTTAAATAAATTGATCGTTGACTATCTAGCAGTATTTTCCTGTCATTTTCCATATACAATTATCCTCTAGTGTTCTAATATCAAACTTTATACATTGTAAAGAGTACCTGAAGTTAGTAGTTAGTGTACTATATTATATTTTTGTCAAATTTAAAAGCTTCGAAGCTTAAATCAAATGAAATATTTGAATCCAGATGAGATAATTAGATGTAATTTTTAGGGTTTTTAAATAGTTTCCAGTGATTTTATACGTTTAGTCAATATGTAAAAAATGTTATCGCTTCCGGTTAGTTCCGGAGTACAATAACCCTTTTTTATTTGAGTACTTGAAAATGATTTGTGTTTTTTAGTGTTCTAAAAAGAAACCTATTTTACCATAAAATATATTAAAACTAATTAATAATTCGTTCCAGTAATTTTAATTAAACATAAAGCTATAGAACGAGAAAAAGCGAAACGATTTATCAAAATAAGAAATATATCTACATAACTCAAAGAACATATTTTCATCACTATGCATAGATCGTTTTACAAAAAAATTAGTAACATAACGAACAAAACTTAAAATGACTAAATAATAAAAAATTATCAGAATTATGGAATAATTATAATTTTTGATATTGACTTACTCCGTTTTACACAGTGATTTTTTAGGGGTTTCAATATCAACTGTAAAAAATTTATTTAAGTAACTTTCATGTTTTGAAATGATTAGCATAGGAAATCAAAGAAAATTTAATGGTTACACTCAAAAAGTAACTATAATTCAATTTTTACTTATAAATATTTAAAACTTGTTAGGTGTAAGGAACCGAATAGTGAAAATAAAGAGTAAATTAATTTTATCTAGTAAGTTTTCTTTTTATTTTTTAATAATCTATATTTTTGGCGTAATAACCACAAAGTTATATGAAATTTTGTTTATTTCATCTTAGGTTTATTCTGAACAATAGGAAGTCAAAATACGGAAATCATGAATAAACGATTACCCCTTCAATCTAACAATACTGTAGCATTAGTAAGACGGATGTCCGGCTATTTTTGATTTCACTTTCTGGAGAATTTTATTGCCTGCATCCAGCTACGTTGGAGGTCATGGTTTAATAATAATATGAGCAACTTTATTCATAAAAACAATCTACAAATGCTCTTCTAAAAATGAATAAAAAATTTAGGATTCTGCGGAAAATTTCAAATATGAAAATATGGCATTACTAAATGTTTGTATTTTGATATAAACTTAAATTACTTTACTCACTTTTCTATGAATGTATACGGCAACTTTTATTTCGAATACATCAAATTAATATATCTTTTGGTGTAAGAAATTTGTGTAGTACTCGGTTTTTAATCTGAAAATTATGGAATTTTCAAACAATATTCTTAAATTGGCGAAAATAAGTTATCTGTATGTAAAATAAGTACTAGGTATATTCTTTATATTATACTATTTCTAAACTTTCTCATTTCATCCTCTAATATTTAAAATGACTATAAAAGTAGGAAAGTAGTACAAATACAGGTATTTGGTTTATATTTATTAAGAGAAGTTTATAATAACAACAAAAATAGTATTAATAATAACGGTAATTATATTAATCATGCTTTATTCATTCAAGATTGATATCAAAAGAACGACTGTACCATGTAATACATATAAAGTAGAATAATGTAAATATATGTACAACTAGAAATAGTAACAATAAAAAATATAGATAATAATGCTATTGTCTTCCATGAAAGGAATAAAGTTTATATAAAGATAAAAATAATGGGAATAATGACCATAAGATAGTAAATAGCAAAAAGATAAATTCTAGTAAGATGAGGAAAAAGTATAATAACTGCAATAAGAAGAAGAAGAAAACCAACATAAATTTGAAGAGAAATAGTATCATAAATATAAATAGCAAAATTCAAATAAAAGATACAAATGAAAATGATAAGAATATAAAAAAATGTAGTGGGTGGAAGAAGAATATTTTGTAAAAATGGTAAGTAAAACATTAGAAATATTAGTGAAAAAATAGGAATAGGAATAAAAAGTATACATAAAATATATTGGTTATTTTGGTCAGGTGTAGAAGAACAAGAAAGGGCAGCAGCAAGGGTAGGAATGATAGTCGCACCAAATAGATTAAAAGATATAAATAAATAAAAAATATGCGAGGGAAGAAATTGATTGAAATAAAATTATGACAAGAAGTGTAATTCATCATATTATAAGGAGAAAATTGGGGAAGGAGAAGAAAACTTGTTAATTATAGGAGACGGAAACCAAAAATACATGTCAAAGGAATAATTAGAAACGAGAAATAAGAATGGGGACAGAATGTTTGATATAAACATTGACATTGTCTGTGATAATAAATGCCAGATTCAGATGTTGCTAGAATCAAAAGTTTACCAGGGTGTGACTGAATACAAATGGGATACCGATCATTCATTAGTTTATAATTAATAAACAAAAATGGAAAACTGTAAAAAACGTTAAAGTTAGAAGGAAGGCAGAATTTAGAAGAGACCATTACTTATTAAAAATGAGCATATACTGAAAAATAAATAAAAATACCGCCGGTAAAAATAGAAAAAAAAAATTAAAAACTGAAAGAAATACAATAATAAATAAAATATTAAAAATTCAGACATAAATAATTTAATGAAAAAGAAAATATATGGAGAAGATTTAAAAATGCTTACTATAAGCTGCTAACTTAAGAGACATAGGGAACATCAAAAATATCTAATAAAATAACCTCGAGGATAAAGTGGTTAACTTCAGAGAAACGACAAAAAATTAAAGAAAAGAAGCAAAATGTGTGATATTCTTACTCAAAAAGTACAAATTAAAAGAAAATAAAAGAAGACAAATATGGAAAGAAACGTAATTCTAAAAACTAACGAGGAGTCTAGAGAATTCATACAAACATAGGACTAAAACAGGGATACATACTCAGCACACTATCATTTTAAGTAGTTATGAACGTAATAGTAAAATAATCAAAAAAGAAGATGAAAAAGTTAAAACTAAGGTACTTGAAGAATTTAACGCATTTAACATATCTAATATTTTGTAGATGATCTAGTCCTAATAGCAAAGTCTGACCTAGAACATAATCTAGAAGTACTAAACAGAGAAACAAACAAATAAAATAGGAACGAAACTAAAAGTATGATAATATCGAGAAAAAATCAAGTGCACAACATCCAAATACAGGTAAAACAAAGTGAAGAGGCAGAAAGTTAGAAATTCTTTTATTTAGGAATTAAAATAGAGATTAAAGGTAAACTTTCACAGGAGATAAACAAAAAATGAAGAAGCTGGTTAAATATATGACACAATGAAAACTCAATTCCTAGGCAAGAAGAAAATAACCGAACACATAAATACAGAGACGAATCTAGTAAGTTCTACAATGCGTTGTGAAACAAGAATATTAAAAAAAGACAATTAACCCAAATTAAACGTAATCGAAATAAGATTCTGGAGGAAAATCTAAAATGACATAAAGAAAATAACGAAGGACGATTAAAATGGTTTTAATATATAAGTCGTATGCTTGAAGAGAGAATACCAAAAAGTACTTAAGACAAAAAAAATAACAGCAAAAAATTTCAGGGAAATATCGAGGAAAGGAAAGGGTATATCATGAAAGGTAGCAGAGAAATGGTACAGGAAATAGACAGACATGACATCACTCTGTTAGTTCCTTGACGTCTTTTCAAATAATAAAAAAAATATGAATAAAATTACAATATATCGTCAGCGAAATCATTGATTTCTCCTCTAGTTTTTTAAGATCATTTACATAAAAATAAAGGTCTCAGACCTTGTGGTAAGCCATATTCCATTTTTACGTTTTTTACTGTAAACATTTTACATATTGGTATCTGCAAAATCCCATTTGTCAGTCTCTCAATTCTATCTGCTTCTAAATAGATCATTTCTTAGTGTACTATTTATTAAAAAAAGTAAAAACGGATTATTTCTTTATAATTTATTTATTTCAAAGTTTTAGTTTTAATATTTTCCAGACCCAGGGATTTTTAAAATAATCATTTCTCCGTTCTGATATATGTCTCAAACAGGTAAAATCAATTTTTATTCTATTGGACATTAATTAATTTTATTTGTACTATTTTTAATTTAATTAGGTATGTGGGTTTACAGATTCTTGTGTTCGAATATAATTATTTTCATGCAATATTATTAAATAGAAATTTTTTAACATTTTTATTATCTACTTTAATAAAAACATTATTTAATTCTAGTAAATTCGTCGATAGTTTTAATAATTAATTCTAATAAAGAAAAATAAATTACATTTATTTTCTCTCTGTATAAAAATAATGACCAAATGCAAAAGGCTACTAAGACGAACCTGAGCAAGTCGATACTGCTATAATTTACAAAACAATGTGCACACATAAAAAAAAATGTTAATGCTATGGAGCGGTGCATGAAATAGCTGAGATGATGGATGTGAAAACGGGAGAAAGTGAAGGAAAATGGAAAAACCTAGTACTAGCAATAGAGCCAAAAAGATAAAGAAAACGAAGTAAAAGTAAAAACAACCACTCCTTTCCATATATTGGAAAAGTACGAAAAGGAAGCTGACACCATAGTAGAAATGGAGGATGGAAAGAAAGATAAAAATAAAAATACAGAGGAAGGAAGAAATCAGGCAAAAACACCACCAGTAGACATGGAAGATAAAATACAAGAGCACAAGGAATTTATTGAACAGGTGAGAGAAACTCTAAAAACAATTATTTTACAGTTCAAATCAACCTTAATAACACCAACATTTTTACTAATAATAAAATAGATAGAGATATGATTTGAAATTAGATGGCGTAAACCATTATACCTACACAGATAAGACTAATAATAGCCATTGAGGATATGATAAATTAATTGGAAAATATTAGCGGAATGAAAACATTAAAAATAATACCTTTGAAAGCAAATAACCCCAAAATTAAAAGTCATAATTATTTAATTATTGTTAGTAAAAGAATTGTTTAAGATCAAAGGGTACAAAATGTAAGAATATAATGGGAGGCATATAGTAGAAATATTAAAATAACCCAATGCTTTAATTGCCAGAGATTCGGCTACTCCCGGAACAATTGTAACATGAAATCAAAATGCATAAAATGCAGTGACTGTATATTAACTAAAACTGAAACAAGTGTCACGAAATGTGCAAATTATAAAGGCCAACTCATGACGAATTATAGGCAATACCCTGTGTATATAAAATATATTGAATAGATCGAGGAAAATAATTTAAAAAAAAACAATTATATGTATAATAAAATCAGCAAAATAATAAAATAAATACTGGAAATAATAACAGCTTAGTAAAACCAGGAATAATATACAATAATATATTAAAAAATACACCACAAATTACACAAGACGATGGTTTATCTGAAATGAGGGAAATAAGAAATTTGATGGAAGATATAAATAAGATAGTCAATATACCTAAGATGTTATTACTATTTCAAAATATGAAAAAAGAGTTAATGGAAGCCAATTAATTTATGAAAAAGGAAATTTATAATGAACCATGAAAAATAATGAAAATCAAAATAATGTAAATTAAGGGAAAATTAATGTTTAATAAAATCAAATCAAATTAAAGATGATCAAAGGATTAAAATTTTTGTTCTTTCTAAAGAAAATGGACAACTTAATCCCAAAAAAAGCGTAGTAATGAAATAAAAATATAATTTCATAAAATTGTAAAAAGTAAAATAGCTTGATAATATTCTGGAACAAACAAGAAAACAAAAGTAGATGAATGAAAATTTTAAAAAGATTATTTAAGAAAAAGTAACCTCTTATTATTATTATTATTATTATTATTATTATTATTATTTCAAAAAGTTTCAATATTATTACTGTTTTAAATCTATATATCATAATAAGTTCCTCAGTAGATATACATTTAGTACAATAATTTTGTATGCCTCACAAATTTTTAAATGAAATTTATTTATTTATATATAAATCCAGCTTATTGAGGTACACATAATAGTAACATGCACTTCTATATACTTAAAACATTCCAATTAGTCAGCCATGGTCTGCCACTATTTCTTTTCAATATATACCTTAAGAAAACAATAACTATTACTATTACTCCTTCATAGAATAAAACTTTACCAAAAATTATTCTAAGTTTAAATAAATATTTCAAATATAATACCTCCAACGAGTTCTTAAGATAAAACTTCCTAGATCTGATTCACAACTAAAGTTATAAAAAGTAACATTGTTAGTGCCAACAGGAAGTAATTACGTCAGATTGAGTGAAACTTTAAAATTAAAATTTAAAACACCAAAATTATTGGAAATAAAATTAAAATTGAAAGAAAATTGCTAAGAGATAGGTTCAGTTACTACAATAGCACAATTATAAGATAAATATAGTCAACGACTGAGTCAAATAAATCCAAAACAATGATTTACGCAAAATGATAAGAATAAATTTAGATTAGATTATACAAAATAATAAGGAAAAAATTTAAAACCTCTTCGGGACGTGTCACTATTATTGATATTTTGAAAAAGGAAGAAAAGAAAACAAAACTTTCCAAATAATTGAAAATAGAAAGTTTCCCGCTTGATAAAAAAAATATTTTTACCAGACACGTTTTCTAGACTACTTAACTATTTTTTAGTGGTCTCTTTTATTATATCTTAATTGTCTATTTAGAGAAAGTTTTTGTAGCAAAATGATTCCATATTCGAATGTTTTTAGTTTAGAAATTTTATTTAAATAAATTTTATGCGCAGGCAACGTTTTATATCTCCATAATAGAGTAATTATATTTTATGTCTACAAATGGGATTATTGGATAATTTTTTGACAATAAATTGTTTTGCATACATATAAAAGGTTCATATACTACCATAATTTATTTTTGTTTTGGTCTTTAAGAACAATTTATAATGATAAAATATAATATTAAAATAAACCTGAACATTCTTTGAAAGTATTATTTTTATTATTGTTTTGCATTTATCGGTGCACACGTTTCTGAGTCTGCATATTTTGTTGTTAGGATTAGTGATAACAAACAACCAGGTCGAAATATTTTTTAATGAACTTATGCCATTATTTGGGATAGACTTATCTTAATTCAATTACCTAAAATGTTTACAGTAAATTTAAAATAACTCTTCAAAGTTGCTGCCGATTTCCAGAAAATAGACATATAGAGAAATCTGTTTTCCTTTAGTTTCTTCAAATTCACTGTGTGAAATAAAAAATAACTTCAGTGTACTTATTTTATTATTGAATTGACAATTTTTTTTATGGAAAATATAAACACATTACATTAATCTATGTACGCGTCTTTAAATAAAATTCTAGTAATAGAAGTAATAAAAAATCAAATCAAAATGTTTCTGTTTAGAATTTAATTCGATCATCATATTATCTGCTTTCTCCATTGTATTTTTCAATTATAGAAATAAATAAATAAGAATTGCATGAGGGAAAAATTTATTTAACCGTATTTGAAGTAAGAAATAAGATATAAACTACATAAAACATAATTTTGATAAATGTAATCTTTTTTACAAAATTAAGAATAAAATACATTTAATTACAATATAAATAAACATAAATATTGTAATCACAAAGGAGTCAAAGTGTCAGGTGGCGTAATATTGCCCAAACATTGACCATGTTCCCACTGAATATTTATTCCATTGTTTAAGTCAGTCCTGTGCTCATACAATGGATGCTCAACATGTTCTTCGCCACTTAATCTAGGTATAGTTTCTTTTTTAACAGTCAAGTAAGGCTGATACAGAGGTTTAGCACTTTCTTCTTGGTATGTTTCATAATTGTTAATAGGGTTATAATTAATATTGCTAGCATATGGATATCCACTATCCGCTTGAGTTTCTAAATACATATTGGGTCCACAGTTCGGGAGGTATTGGCTGGAATAAGTTGATCTCTCTCTATCCCACTGTGAGAAATAAGGAGGCGAACTATAATTCGGCAGAGTCTGTGGCATATACTGATTTTGTGTCGTTACAGAATGGTTAAGAAGGCGATCAACTACCGCAGAATCTTCAGATTTTATATGGAGTCTTGTTTTCGTACCGGGACTAGAATTATTTGTAGGAGATGACATTACTGGAGAACTCCGCTTATCAGGAGAACCAGGTTTGTTTTTCTGGTCCTTTTTATATTTCATTCTTCTATTCTGGAACCAAATTTTTATCTGTCTTTCACTGAGGTTAAGAGTTTGAGCGAGTTGAATCCTTCTGGGACGACAGAGATATTTGTTATAATGGAATTCTTTTTCTAGTTCAACTAATTGAGATGAAGTATAAGCGGTTCTAGCTCGTTTAGGACTAGTTGTGTTGTTTAAAAGTTTTGGACTTGGAAGAGGCAGAGGGCTCTTTTCACAATCTGAAATGAAAGAAAAATCAGTAAACATATTTAATTGATTTTCCAAACATATTTGTATCAACAGCTTTAGAAGAACTATATATGACATTATTATTTGTATTTGAAACTGGAACCTTTAATAGATATATGCATAGTGGCCTAAAACCAAAAAAAAAATACCGAAGTGTCTTGAGAAATCTAATAAAATTTAGGAATTAAATTTTAAATTTCACAAGGATAAATGTGACGATACCAAAGAAAAAAATGTCAATACCAGAAAAATAAAAAGTAGATTAAATGTTTTGGTTCTATGTATATAAAAAACTCACTTAGTGGAAGTGGAGTCATAAAACGTATTTATAAACCCTCTGATAATAAACTAAATTGTAAATTGTCACGCTATATAGTAGCATTTTTTTTCAAATTGAAACAAAAAGTATATTCCAATGCCATATATAAGATATTTGTGACAATTACTATTTAAATTAGTTATATTAGTTTTGCATCCATGTCTTTAATAGTCATAGAATATAATTTAGCAAATTTATACTATTTTTGTACCAAAACATTGAAATTTTATAAATAAATATGAAAATAAAAATCTTAATGGATCCTAGCCTAGTGTAAATCCCTAATTAAACTTACCAACAAATAATTTTCATTTTTATTTACCAGAGATTTTGTGAAATAAGAACCAATTTCATAAATAACTACTAAACAATTTTGAAGTTACGCACAAAACTCAAAATTGTTAGTTTCCACAATTAATTTAATTATTTCTTATATTATATAAAAAAAGTAGAATACTATTTTCATTTTATTTATAGGTGTTTTTTTTTTGATAAAATGATTCAATATGTTCTAAAATTGTACTTAATGTAATTTCGGTAAGTTCTTAAACTCATTTGGAAAATAAATGTAATATACTTACAGTTTTAGCTAAAAACTTTATTTCTGGAAACCTGGAGACAAATATTTTTTTGAGCTTGTTAATACGACTTTTTAAATTATCTCAAGTACAATTATCAGTAATTGTTACACCTTTTCATTTAATAAATTAATTACCTTTGGTAGTAAGAGGGACGGAATTGTTTTCATCTTGTGAAGTTACTTCAAATGGCACATGGACACTAAAATAGGGCCTTTCGTAGCTCACCATCATGGGACTGTTCTGGTCGTACACATAATTTTCTTCTGTTTTTTCATTCCACCTTGGTATTTGTAAGTTATCCATGTGCTGAAACTTAAAATTGTGCCATCAAATTACTCTGATAATCTGATGTTTTAAACAAAAACTATCCAAAAACAAAAGTGGTTATTGGTATAAGAAATCACTAGGTTATGCTAATAATTATGTTTTGACTTGACGATTAAATTAAAGTAAATAAAATTGGTGGATCACAGTATTCTAGGTATTGTATTAAATTACTTTTCATAATAAAATTTTATACAAGTATTGAATATGAAAAATATTTTTCTTTATTTTTTAATTAGTTACTAAAAATATAAGTATTAAAAAATTTTAAAAATGTGCTCTGAACACTGTTAAAAATTATATTAGAAAATTTGTTATTTTCTTTGAAATGAAATATTTGTAAAAAAAATTACACACACATTACCCTACTAGAATATACAGGGTAAAAATTTGGTAAATCAAAATAATTTAAATGATTCTAATATTTTAAAAATGTTAATAGATACTCTTCACACTGTAATTTTTTATAGAATTGACAACTTGCTTAACTTCCTATTTCACATGATAAACAAACTAAAATAATTTATTAAAATCACTCAATTATTAAGTTGTTATTATTAGTTTATTTTTAGAAATAATAGGTAATTTTTTATAATTTCATTCCTTTAAATTTATTTCGTTGGAAAATATTTTATACAGACATTCAAGAAAACTTTCTACATTTAACTTGATAATTTATAATTTTGTAATTTGAAGGGTTTATTTATACACAAAAAAATATTCCACTTACCATATGATTATCTTCAAACTTGTATTGAGAACTGTATTCTGAATTCTTCAAGTTAGATTGGTTGTTCCCGGGGTGTAGATAATTATTGTTATCAGTCATTCCACCGTAAGAGGGTGGAGATTTGGTATCACTCGAACTTGGCGAAATCGGCTCAGTCAAGAGCATACTACTGTACTCTTCTTTACTAACAGCCGTCATCGCAATAATTTCTATCAAAATTAAAGTTTAATTATGAGGTATAGGTATTTATAATGACAGGCTATTACCACGCCTACTGTCGTCATTATTCATAGTTTTACTGAAACAAACCAATAACTTCGTGTTGGATGTCTTACGTTTCCAAATTTTAATAATAAAAGCTATCAGGTTTCTGGTTTTAGCCAAACATTTGTTCCCCATAGTTTAAGTTAAAAAATATTTGCCTGAATGCAAATATATTTGTATATTTTTTTAGAATTACTATTATTATTATTATTGTTATTATTATTATTATTATTATTATTATTATTATTATTATTATAAATTTACTTTCTTAATTTACCCAATCGTTTGGAACTGCTTTGTAAACTATACATAAAATTTTGTAACAGCCATTACTTGCAAATTTTTTTTTAAATATTATCCTAATAAATTTAAATAGATAACTCTTCAGTAAAATTTTATAAGCACCCATTATACTAACCTACTACTTAATAAACCAATGAATATTTTGTTAAAATACGTTTTCTCTTCCGTTTACGACATACAGGGTGTCAAAAATTCAAAAATGAAATAAAATATAGTCCGTAACGCAAAAACGGCTTGAGATATCACGAGTATCGAATTTTGTTATTTTAACCGAGTAAAAGACTATATTTTCGCCACGACCAGAAATTTAGTACATTTTTCACTCATTATTTTATTTAAATTAAAATTTATATGAAAATAAACTATTACAACGCCGCCCGTTTGCCTCTGTGCCTTTGACATCCGTGGCTATCAATATTGTTTAGAACAATTACGGAATATTCATTCCATCACTTGTTATGGAATGAAAATACATGCAAAACACATAAGAAGCAAGTTTTTCGCAATAAAGAATCTCTCTCAAGAGCGAGAATGATTACATTATACTATTAAAAACGATTTTGGAATTAGCACATTCCCCTAATTGTCGTGGAGAAAATATTTTCTTTAGATGAAATTTCCTCTATAGCTGCATGTATTCTTGCAAACAAATCTTATTCATTCTCCACAGTTTACCGTACACAAGCTATTTCATGGTTCTTTATAGAAAAAAATCCAGTGGGATTAGGTCAGGAGATCGAAGAGGCCACATAATAGGCCCTCGATAAGCTACCCATTTCCCTGGGTATTTTGTATTGAAATAATGTCTACATCGGCAGTGAAACGGACTGATATTCCATTATGTTGAAACTGCATACTGTTTCGAACTTGTAACGGATTATTCTCTAGAATTTCATCTAAATTCTCTCTGAACAAATTAAAATAAATCTTTCCATTCAACTTATTAGGTAACAACATCAGCACCAAAATGTAATCACCGTGTTATGCCAGGCCAAAGATTTACAGAATATTTTGATTGGAATGAACGTGTACGTGCAGCCGGGTGATTTTTATTTGTCCATACATGACTATTTCTACAATAACAAATACTTTCTTCTGTAAACTTGGCTTCATATTGAAATAAAGGGATTTTGAAAACTTATTAACTTTATCATTTGAGAATTCAGAAAATATAATTGTTCTTCAAGTGTATAATAATACAATACATTATATCATGTAACACGTTTTATATAAATAACCTATTATTGTACGAGTACAAAAAATTAATGATTTTGGTACTAGTACAAAAAGTAACCATAACAACGGATTAAACAAAAGAAATCTATGTAGCCTTAATTTATTAGAGCAGTTATTTTGATAGTTTGGTGTTGAGTATTTTTCCACTTTACAAAATAGTACATTTAATAAATACAACGTAATAATATTGTTATTTATTTAAATTTTATTTTACCGACTCTTGAAATCAAAGAATTCAAGGAACACAAAACATTAATACCTTTCACTTCTAATTTGACAACTACATTAACAGTCTACTGTATTTATTATGTTATTTAATTTTATTTGCCTAGACAGAAAATATTTCTATTACAGTTGTAAGTAATCTGTTCTATAGATATTCTTTATTTTAGCACTTCTAGAAAAAATAGTATATGTCACTCGGAGTCGAAGGCTCATTATATATTTCGCCCAGTTTGCATATCCTCGGCTGTGCAATATTCTGGGCTAAACAAATAATATAAACATTCTACTCCTAGTAACATAATATAGTATTTAGCCTTTTAAACTGTTTCAATTAAAGGATTGAGAGAAATTTATAACTTTATGACTCAAAATTTCTGGAAATAATTATCTGGAAAACCATTAATTTAAGCAATGTTAAAGGCTTTGTGTTTTTTTATAAAATTTCTTCCTTAATGTTTTAATCGTAACCCAAATTTGAAGTAAAAATCTTAAGTCGTTTATGCGTTTAAGTCGATATTTGATTTCATTTTTTAATTTTTAACGCCCTGTAGCTGGTAAACGGGGGATCTTTGAGAAAAAGTGTTTTAATAATGAGTGCTTGTATCCAATGGTATAAGTTTGGCAACCGAATTTTGAAACACCTTATTTATAAGCGTTCTAAAGGCGTTTAATAAAGAAATAATACAATTTTATTTTGTTATAGATACATTTTTATTGGTTTATGTTTTTAAAAACTTTTTTGCTTTTGAAACAAATTGTTCCTTCTTTTATTAATGTTCATTAAAAAAATTGCATTAAGCTTAATGTTTTAAAATAACGCAGCATTTATTAATACAATTTTTTACATCAAGTTTATAATTCCCAGCAATTTTTTAACATGAATGTAGTTTTTAAGACGGAAATTGTTTGTTCCATAAAATGTTCAAAGATGTATCGTTTTTGTCCTAAATATGCGTCCGGTGTCAGTCTATCAACAGGAAATTTTTAAATAGTTCCCTCATATTTTTGTAAAAAAATTACTTAAACTATATCAACTTTACTTCTAATACTATAAACAAAATTTGGAAAAAAATGTCGACATTTAATGTTTTGGAGCCATCTTTAGAGAGCACAAGCAGTTTTAAAAGATACTTCTATCATCCGAACCTTTTTTTCTTAAGTAATTTCATCGTGGTATAGTTACAAAATCAAGACCACGAATATCCACAAAGGCAACTTTCGTATACGATAATTTGGCAACATTGCAAATGTTGTTTTAACATTATCAAATGTTTAAAATTCCCGCTCTTTATTCTACAGGTCTCGAGTTATCTTTGCCTCACAACCATGCCGGATCATAACTGACAATGAATAGAAAATCTTGAAATTAAAAAGAAATAATAATTTAAATTATGTCTCTAATACAAATCGATGAAGTGCTAGTTTGTGTTTTTTAATTCGTTTGAAAGACATTGTTTATTGAACACCTCTGGGAACTTCCTTAAACGATTTAGGTTCAAACAAATATAATATAGTACAACAAAGATGTATATCTCTTATCCAATTTAAAAAGGATCAGTTACAATCTCCACACTTTTGTGTAATATTACTGAATAAATGTCTAATATGTTGTAATTCATATGTAATATTAGTGACAGATCCTAATAATTATAAAGAATTCACGATCAACATTTTTTGATATTATATTTTTACATCCATTAAACTAACAAAGAAATAAATATAATGTAAGATGTTCTTCTTAACTTCAAACATCCTATATCTGGAATTTAATCTTGAACTCATCAAAAGTTGTCTTATAACATTTTTTGAAATGGTAGGTTATAGATTAAATAAATCCCAAATATTTTGTATATATTTTATATACAGAAATATTACAACGGACTCACATAGAACTATAAAGCTTTTATAGTTCACTATACTACAATTACTCCTATAAATATTCTGTGGTATACAAATATTATTAATTGTCCCCGAATTTAGACCTACAGTACGTGATAACAAAGCACATATAGAATTCCAAAGCATGTATAATCTGATATAATATATAGGTTATTCCATTTAAAAATATAATCATTGTTTTTTGTCTATTTTCGTTTGTGAGAAAAATGTTTGCTTTAACTAAAATTTAAGCGTCAAACATGTTGAACCTCCAGTTATCGTTCCGCATTGAATTAAAGTTACCAAAGGGCTATTCTTATTTTAGTTACTCTTTTATTGCTTTAGAAAGATACCCTAAATATCATGAAAAATTATTAGGCTGTTGAATCAAATAAAATTTATTTTCGTTTACTTTTGACACCCTGTACTCATTTTAGATTTTTGTTTTTTTTTTCTAAAATTAAGAAATAATTTTTACTATTAACTATTTAATAATAATTTTTTTAATCTACTCGGTTTACTCAAAGTCCTACACTATAATTATTGTAGTATATCAGAAATTCTTCGTAAAAGTGGACATTAACATTAAACAATGAAGTGAAAAAATATAATATGTTTCAAGAATAAAGTTATTTTTGAATATAAAGATTGTTGTTATTTACAAAGACTAATTTAGATACCAATTTAATTTCAGTTTTGTTTTAAAGATAAAAGATGAAAAACTACTTTGTTGTTTATATTTTTAAAAAATATGTACTTAATTGTTTATCATATTTTACAGCTTTTTGAGAGACTTCATTAATATATTTAAAATTTAAGTATAGAAAATCAAACCAGAAGTAATAAAACTAAAAATAAAATAAAAACGAAAAGGAAATTAAAAACGAAAATTCTAAATCTAATAAACTGTACACAAATGCAAAAGTCTATTTTTGTTATTACCATATTTCACATGACATAGTTATTTTACATTAAATAATTTTGAAGCTCTACTTACCTACTTTATAAGAGAATTTCTGTAATTTAAAAGATTTTTAATCAATCTAACATATTCACTACACATTTTTATTGCTTTTAAAATTTCATTATATCACAAAGAATTTTAAAATATGATGTTTCAGTTTTTAGACATCTAAACTAAACCTAAACTAAAAGAAGAACTGGATATCTCAATAGTCTCGTATAATATTTTACATGCCTCGGGCAAAATGATTTCGGTATCAGTGTTTTAAAATACTTCTCCAAAGTGTCGACAAAAACATAAGGAAATAACAAAACCAGGCCTAATGGGATTATATCAAACTAACTATCGAATAGAATTTTGATACAATTTTTTACAAATTTTCATAATTCTTTCAAACCAATTTAGACGGTTTGATTGTATGTGATGTATTGCAGAATAGTTAGATCTAAAAATATTAAAATATGCAAATTGGCAAAAGAAAAATTGATTTTATTAGATTCCTTTCATTGTGTTCTAAAAGTAAAAACTAAAATTTAAAACCTTTAATTTTATGCAAAGTATTTACGACCACCCCCTCCAGCTTTCATGCAATTCATATACCTACTATTAATTTGATATTTTGGTGACACATGATATTGCTCGGACATTCCAAATACTACCTCAGAGCAGGGTACAATATGATTTTAAATATGTTTCATTATTTTTAACTAAATTAAATTTAAAATAAACTAACCAGATAAATAACATTACATTGGATTGGATAATAATTGAATTACATAAATTTTATTATTTTTTTATTTTAAGAATTATCTACGATATCCTCAATTTATAGTACAATTAAATCATTTCAGAGATAAATGGCAAAGGGAGGATATTTTTAATTTTCTTTCAAATTTTTAAAATGTATTAAGGTCTACCTAGGTATCGGTATCTGACAATATCTGTCTTGTCAGATACCGAAACCTAGGTAGACTTTAATAAAGTATTATTTATCTTTCCATATTTATCTATAATATATTTTGAATTTTGTTCCTTTCCTTCGTTTTGTCGATAATTTTTCTGAACATTTACACTTTTCACTTAGTATAGGACTTCATTGCGTGAAAATTTATTTTCTTTCGTTTCTCCATCTTTTCGCGTTCTTTCTTTTTTTGGTTGACTTTTTTTTTCTAAGGATCCCCATTTTTGTATATACCTTATGAAAAGTCTAAAAAATTTGTTTAGGCTAACAACAAATCTGCAATTTTAATATTTACCTTTTAGTATTACATTTTTAAGATTTTTCTTATTGTTCTCCTCTGCGCATGATATTTTTATATAATGTTCAAAAACAAACGAATCTGGTGGAAGAGGATGAAAATTCTCGTCTGTGATTATCATTGAATTTATATTAAGGTGGTCTTTAAAATTAACTTAATTGGAAACTCTTCACTTGATTTTCCACAATGCGCCCCACAAATCTATTAATATTGGAAAAATCGTCCTTGAAGAAATGTGAGTTTGTAAATTTGCCATTCGCCCAAAACAGGCTAATAAATGCTTTTCACGAAAAAGTTGAAATGACGTCAAAAGGAAAAGAATTGCGACGTTGTTATGTCTCAGTTTTTTCCTTCACTTAAAGATCATTCTGTGACAGTGCTTCGTTTTAATTAATATTGTATTGTGCTTTGTGTTAGTTTACTTTACGTTTGAAATGTAAAAGTAGTTTTGAAATTTGCAATTTCAAGATATGTAATTAATTTTAAATCAAAACTCTAAAAATCTATATTTACGTCTCTTACAGCAGTAAGTGGAAGTGATGAACCTCTATTTTGGGGTTTGCATTCAAAATAGTTTGAAAAGTCTATGACGATTTGTTGAGATGTACTACTTAAATGTTTATGCATTTTAACCAAAGAAGAAATGTAAAAATATCGATAAATGACAAGTATTTTGGCAAGATCCATTTGGCAACGTTGTAAAGTATTGCCAACTTTAAAAATTTAATTTCTCATGTCCGTTAAGTGTAAATCGTGTTTATTCCTTTTTTTGCTATTTGCTATAAATATAACTAAAAATGACGTCATTTCAAGAAAATTTATTTTCTAGACTCAGATTTTTTATTTGCTTAGGTACCTAAGCAGCTAAGCGTAAGCAGTTTTTGGGATTGGTTTGACTGGGAATCAGTCGAAAGTAATAAAATAGTATGAATATTTAAGATCCCGGTTTTAGTGAAAAAACAAGTTATTTTAGAAACATATTTAGGTTATAGCTTAAAAAGGTCTGATATGTAAAAAAATAATTATATTCAACACACACATCACCTTAAGCTTGATAATCGCTATACCATAAAATCAATATAAACCAATATCTTTGAATTATATGATAATATTTGACATTTCAATAACTATAAGTACACCGATACTATCATTTTATTTTATATTTGGGCATTCGTCGTAGTCGACAAATTAAAATGTCTCATGGTTAAACTATTTCTGAAGAAATAAGGAAAACTATCATTTACTTGCATTCAGAAGACAAAAATACTGCGCTAGCAGCAAAAATTTATCGCGATATACAACAATGCGAATTAGTATAAAAATTTTTAAAACATTAAAACAAAAAGATCTCTTCCTCATTTAGAGAAGAATAGAAGATATCCACATTATTTCAATACGAATTAAAGAAATTTAAGAAAGAGTATCTCGCAAATTCATCAGGATCATATAACGAGTTGTATTTATTATGGAATCAGGCAATATTAAATGTGTTTTAAATATTTGTTAGTCCAACTAAATATTTATTATATATTTGCTTCATAATATTTAATGAATAATGAATATATCTTTGAAACGTAATATTTGCTAAATAATATACAGTAAATATCCATTTATTTACGTATACAAAATATTCAAGATCTTATATAAACATTTAATAAATATCTTGAAAAGAATAAATAAAAATCAAAATTATAATCAAAATCAAAATGTAAAAACTTAATAACAGCCCTTAACTTTTTTGTTTTTGGATTTTTTTTTACTCCATCTAAAAGATGTTTCGTTTGAAATCTAAGTTTAATAAAATTTGTCTCTTTATAGTAGAGATTAATTAACATTTCAATATGAAATTCGAGATTTTTTCTGTTTTTAAATCGAGATTCGTAAACTTAAAGTCAAGATTCATCAAAATCACCACTTCTAAAAGTTGAGGTTTTGAAGTAGAACACGAGATTTTTAAGATATTTTGTTTAAAATTTAGATTTATTAAAATTTCTCTCTTTAAAATCGAGATCAATTATATATATATATCAAAATCGAGATCTTGAACAAAAACCCGAAATATATTGCTTTAAAATTGAGAATCATGGAAATATCGTTTTTAGAAGGCGAGATCTTTAAGAATAACAATGATTTACAAGTTTTGAAAATCGAGATGCATTAAAGTATAAAGCTTAAAGTCGAAATTTCAAGTAAAACAGAAGATCTTTCAAATATGTTTGTAAGATTCATTAAATACTGGTGTTAAAATAAAGATTTATAAAAATGTCAAAAAAAAGTAACTTTTATGATTCCTGTTTTAATATCCAAATTAATTTAAATCCCGACATTAAAATCAAGATTCTTTAAAATACCGACTTTAAAATCGCGATCTTAAAGAAAATCCCGAGGTTTTGTGAAAATAAAATTTTTCATTTACAAAAAATGAGAAAATCGTTATTATTTTTTCAGTTCACGCTATATACATATATTTATAGAGGTTTGAAAACTAGAATCTATCCTTGAACTATTTATAATTTATTTACTATTTCTTCTTATACAAACTGTTAATTTCATAGCAATTTCAATATAAAAACTTTTTATCTTTTAGAGTTCGCATATAGCAATGTTGGCATATGATAAAAGAAGTAGCCTACATAAATACAGATTATCTAGAAAGTTAATAGTTAATATCCCAGAAAGAGCAATAACCAAAAAATTACTAATTTTGTTAAATCCTTACGATAATAATAATCGAAACGTTTAAAGAGGATACTAAAGTCTCCTGAATAGATTCAGACCTAGACGTCTCACTGTATGAAGGATTCAGGAGTCATTATTATAAGTGGTATTGGCCCAGTAGGACGAGACACCTAAATCTCATTGTGCAGAAACCACGAAATTAGTAATCCTCTCAATAAAATGCTTTTATGATCAAGGCGACACAAAACTAAATATAGAAATAATACTTATGGCACCAGGATGTTTAAAATAGTAATGATTGTATTCTCTGTCTCGTGTGCAATTTTTAAAACAATAACTTCTATTTATTTACGTTAATTCTTAAAATAAATTTAAGTAACGGAAAAACATATATTTGCAAGGTTAAAAAATGTAATCTATTATTGGAATAGCATTCTCAAAATTATAATAAATAACGCCACTTTTTTGAAGATTTTTGTGCTTAAAGCGATATCAAGTGGGGCAATGCTCTCTTAAGAAGATAAAATAATGGGAAGATTGTAGGAATACTTTCTAGAAATAACTAAAGCAGAGCAGCAAGTAGAAGAAACAAAGAAGGATTTAATGAATTCAGAAAAAGATCAATTAAATATAGAAGAAGAATTATTAGAAGCAATAAAAGAGTAAAAATGGGGATAACACCAGGAACAGATTAAATACCGGCAGAAGTGGTAAAATACATAAGAAAAGAGGGAACAGAAGAATTCATTAGGAATTTTCGAATCCAATAAAAAAAGATAGTTTATTTCTTGTCTTAGTTTTAATAACGGACTTTAGATAGAGCACATAATTTTTCTTCTTCTTTTACTTTCGACAATAGAATAATTGTGTAAGGATTTGATCAAGTACATTAAGTAAAAAAACCGAAGAAAAAATATTTCCTATAGAAAATACATGAACTCTTTTCTAAATAAAGGCACATAGTATCTACAAACGTTCAAACCCAGAAATGTGTGCCGTTACTTAATTATAACTGATATCTCTATGTAAAAAATAAGGTGTGCGATTCTGATATAGGTTAAAATTTCCTAAATATTATGTGTAGAAACAATTTTTTTTAAATATCCTATACTTTAACAAGATGTAACTAATTATTAGCCTAATAAATTCTAATAAGCCTCTCCGTTTGTCAAAGCTGTGTGATGTCTATATTTTTAAAAATACAAAGGAAATTATATTTTAATTGCGATTTAATTATAATTGTCCTAACTATTTTATTTTGGAAAATTCCAGAATAGTGTTAGGGAAGTGTATTTAATATTTTGCATTAATCTTATTATTCATTACAAATGTATTATAGCAATTGATTAAAATTTTGGTATCATTAATACGATTTACATGATAAATTTATTTATTAGCATTACTTAATAGTACTGATGTGTAAACCATTTAAATATTCATTAATATGATCCTACTAATTTACTGTTTATGATCCTATAAAATAAATATTACTGAGAGGATAAATATATAACTATTTAAAATGCTTTTAATTTTACCAGTTAGTTCCTAGATGTTCTAAAGTGTGTTCAATTATTGTGATAAAAAAATGTAATAGTGTCATATGTGTTAGATAAATCTGCTTATATAGAAGAGACTGAAACTAAAAATAATTTTTTTTTTGAGTCGTGAAATACTATTTCAATGTAATTTGTCTGAACTAGATCATAGTAATCGTAAGATACGAAATTGTTAATAAATGGTGATGTGTGTGAAGTTTATCTTTGTTGTGATGCTTGGCTGTAATATGCAATTTTAAGGAGATTAAGGAATTGATGTAACGTACATAACAAATAGGAGCATTTCTGGTGAGGTACCGGGTATTAAAATATAGATTTATATAATTTAGTAAAGATTGTCTCCAACAAAAATTTAATAGTATATCCTGGGTATGGTATAAAAACTGTTGAGATACATATTCATCAATAAATGTAAAATGAACTGTATTATAATTTTTAAGAAATATTGTATACTATATATTATTAATATTATGATGTTTTGATATATTCTAGATCATACTTACGTATTTTCGATATCTGAATCTAAATATGTAAAAAAAATTTCTCATTATTGTGTATATCAAAAATACGCCATATTGGATTGGCGAAACCTATAAATGGTATATATAATAAGGTATAATGATTAGACAGTTTATGAAAACACAGTTTTCGTTATAATATATGTTTATTGTATTTCGATAAATTTTAAAAATGTACCTAATACATAACCGACAGCCGGTCATTACAGTTTTTAAATTTTTTAATTTTACTTTCCTGTTGACATATTTTCATCTTTCATTTTCAATTGCTTTCTGTTACTCATTTAACTTTTATTTAATAGTTTAAAAAAAGTTTTTTATAAAGTTCTGCATAGTTTTAAACATAAAATACAAGCATAATACATGAAAATATATAGTAATATATAGGAATTATCAACAAATGCACGTTTGATAAAACGATAAACTATATTTATTTTTGACAATACGGAAAATTGGAATAACGAAAAGTTGTTGAGAATTAAAAATATTTTCAAATATAAATTTAATTTATTTTAAAAAATAGAAGGCATCCATAACACTCAAATGTGGTACAAAGGTTCAAATCCAATGAAATACAAAATCAAACCACATAAATTAAATAAAACAACAGTGAAAACAACAATGTTAAAAAATTCAACGTATGTACGAATGTATTTTATATAAAAAATTTGTGATGTTTTTTATATTCTTGTCAGACCTGAAGATGACCTTAAGGGGTCGAAACTAGTTGTCTATAAATAAAATTTATGTGGTTTGATTTTGAATTTCATTAGATTTGTATTTTATTTTAATAAAAGAAGGTATGCCTATAAACTTTATTATTCTAATATTGTTTTAAGTCATGATTCAAAACAAGAATTAATATAAATTCTCGCTACGATTAATTTTGTAAAATATATCATCCTGAATGTACTAGAAGATCAAATTCGAATTGTACAAGTCATTCTTTATGGAAGTTGAACTTTTCGTAAAGAATTACTTTTTTTCGACAAACTCAACTAAAATCATTATAAGCATAATTAGTATATATTCCTAATGACGTCTTTCTAATTTGGCGACAGATACTACGTCTGTCTTATGCCAGACTAGAATTTCAAAATAATTATCCTTTGTGGCCTAAACAATTATGTTTCATATTTATTTGTAATTACGAATTTCTGATACAATTGTCCATTGCACAAGACACATAGATAAAAATAGAAGTACTGGTAGACTTCGCTTTCACTAAAGTCAATCAGAATGTCGTTACCATAAAATTTTCATTTTTCATAATTACCTAGCACTAGTACTTGTTCCAAACAATAAATATTTTAAACATCTGATACAATTTTATTTAAATAGGTTTCTCTGACGTCACTATGTTTCTGATTATCGTGCTTTTACAAATAGGATCGAAAATTTTTATTAGGTTAAACAGTTTAATATAAAAGACAAGCATCCAATACTGAATAAATTTTAGCATAACAATTTTCAGGAAAAAGCCCTCTTTAGAGACTAGAATCACCTTAATGTTTTAAATGTGTCGTTATGTACATGTTTTTCTTTTAGATCGAAGGATCAATACTCAATAGTTTTCCAGTGTATATATTTTCATTTTCATATATTTTTGATATAAAGATAACTAATTGAATACCAAAAAAATTTTCTAGTATAGATATTTTATCCAAATGAGAAATCGTTTAAAATAATACAAAGCAACATAATATCATTTTTTTCTTAATTTCAATAGTTGTAGCTCTATAACACCATTTAGGTACAAAGGACGCCGCACTAATTTTATGAGAAATATCTTTCAGTATGATTCTTTTGAAATTCAAATATTCTGTAAATGTCTAGATATCAACCTCCTGATCAAAAGTTGCCATTGCCACGATTTTCTACCATCAACCGTTTTGATAATATAGGTTGTTGAATATGAACTTTTTGATACTGATCCATTTTAACTTTACGCATAGTGCCCAATTTAAGAAGATAAAGATTTTTTGGTATTATCAACATTCAATAGCATTCTCTTGAAAATGAGATAATTATTGTTACAAAAATTTCTTTTAATTTTCTAAAAATGGGAAAAATCACATTTTTGTTTAAAATGTTTTTAAAAAAAACTACTCGTGAATTTTTTTTAGATTGTTTATGTTCTAAACAAAGCCATCTTTTTCATGATATTTTATATAGTTTCTGTATACAGGGTAGCCAACTTAGAGAAAAATATTTTATCACATAAGTATCAATTATAAAAACATTCTAGTTTAGTTACATTTATAAAATATTGTTTTCAGTTTATTTACAGACAAAATAATATTTTCATAAGAAAGTCAATACACAAGGTGCTTCCCATTTAATATCTAAAATTTTAGTATTTGTTTCATTTTTCAGCTCGTATTTTTCAATAATGTATGCCTTAGGTTGTATCCCTGTTTCAAGATTCTACGTTATGTTATTATATCATAAAATATTTCAAACGTATTTTCCCTATTAAATTCGTTTATATATAATTTGAGATTTCTTATATAATAGCCATTAGGGTGTCAACTAGTTTAAGCAGCAGGTCTTTTACTTTTTTTGCAGTATGATTGATGTAATATTCGAAAAATGGGTATTTTTGACTATATGTAGTATATGCCATCCTATTGCTTTTTGATGTGTAATATCTTTACTCTCGGAAACGTGGAATCGAAAAAGTTTCTGTTATTATTTTTCACTAAATATGGTTTGTTTACACAACGCAGCCCTAGAATTAAATAGTCATGGAAAAACGTTCCGTATCTAAATAAATCCTACAAATTCTATACAAAGTCAACCTTATGTGAAAAAAATATTAAGATCCCTGTATATTCTATATACAGATTAACCATCTTGAAGAAAAAAAATTGGTACATATGTATTCAATTATAAAAACATTCTACTTAAGTTACTTCTTTAATACTTACGTTTTTTTCAGTTTATTTACAGACCAAATAACATTTTCCTTAAAAATTAAAACAGAGGGCTTTGTTTAGAACATATAAAAATAAAAAATAAAAATCACGACCCGTTTTGTTAAAAAACATTTTAAACAAATATGTGCAGATATTTTTGTAACAATAAGTATCACATATTCAATAGAATTCTATTAGATATTGATAATTGCAAAAAACTTAGTGTTCTTCAATTGAGGCACTATACTAGAGAGTTAAAATGGATTTAGTCCCAATATTAAAAAGTTCATTTTCAATACCCCTTATTATCTAAATGGTTGCAGGTAGGAAATCGTGGCACTGGTAACTTTTGATCAGGAGGTCGACATCTACAACATATCTGAATTTCAAAAGAATCTCACGGAAAGCCATTTCGCATAAGATTATTGCGAGGTCCTTTATATCCTTTTGAATTTTTAAATCGCTTAAAATTCTGAAGTGAAAAAAAAATAAAGACACTTTTTTAAGTATAATTTTAAATTGTTTTTTATTTTTTTTACCTTATTTTTTCCCAATTTAAAAAATGGCCGCCATGTGTAAAGTAACAGTTTCAAATGTTTATACTGGAAATTACTAAAAAGCACTAATATTTAATCTAATCACGGGAGAAACTTTGATATTATTATTATCATTATCATCGATAATAATAGTAATACGGTACACCTTTTACTTTTAACTTTTTCTATCTCTATTTGAATCCAGATAACTGTTAATTTGCACCTATCTATTTGAATATTTATTTTTCTTTGTGTTAATTTTTTTGTAATTTGGTTTTTCGTAGATCTATTTAGTTAGTTTTCTTTATGTTTTGGATGGATTTTCCTGACCTATTAACCTTTTCATTGTTTTTTTTTCATAAAATATTTAATGATTCTATTCTGTATTAATAATATTTAGTTAGATAGATGATTATTATTTACTACTATCTACTACCCCTGATAAAATTCTTGGTATTTCAGCAATATAGATGCTATTTCCGCAAAAGATTTGGTGTTTTTATTTTTAGGCTGGTGGAGGTTTCATCTTAGACAGGTTGAATACATCATTTATTCTTGTATTTTTTTCGGTGTTCAGCCTATTTGGAAGGTGTTTATTTGTGTACTTTCCTTTTTTGTTTGGAATCTTCAGTTCTTTATTTTGGGAGTCTTTGTAGTACAATCTCATTTACAATTTGATCACCTGACCATTTTTTTTTAGTTTTAGGTTAGAAACAATATTTGATCTGACCCCGTCATCCTCTAAATGGTCTTCAGATAATTCTTTTATCATATGATTTTATTTCTTCTAGCCTAATATGAGTAAAGCCTTTGTTATCTGGTTCGCAGGAGTAGTGCTCTGTACTTTTTTTCCCTGGAGCGTGGCTGTGTACGAATTATAGAATTTATAGCAATGGAAGTCTTCCAAATCATTAATGGTTAATTTGGCCTATTTATCCCAATAGCATATGTCTGCTGCCAGACCAAATAAAAAGACTACATAAAATATATTTTTTATCTTTTTTAATTTTTTAGTAAAAGTATATTTTTATATATTCGTTTGAGAAAATTATACCTAAAAATAATAAAAATGATTACCCTTTTACGTTAACTCACACTATTTATATGTCAAGAAAAGCTAACAGTTAAGCAATATATTGATACGACAAAATTTTATCCGACGCTTTGTTTATAATTTTTTGATATCCTTTATAAAAATAAGTGTAATTTAGGATAGGCAGATATATAACTATTACTTTTTTAAGAAGCGTATTTTTCAGCATTGAGATTGAGATCATAGTGTAAAAGCCTTTAACGCTTTCGATAAAATATGTTATCGGGTAGATGGGTGGCTCAGTGGTAGAGCCGCGAACCGAAAGGTCCCCGATTCGAATCCCGGAAGGGGTAATTCCAACCCCAGCATTCACTATTGGATTCAAATTACCAGTGCTGTTCCTAAAGTGGCGCCGGGTAACAGTAACAAAGCCTACACACAACATATAGGCTAAAAACCCTTAGCGGTTGATGCCAAAGAAAAATGTTATCATTAAAACACTTTCCTAAAATTATATAATTTTAGACTTTTTCTTCCACACCATAAACCTGTAATTAACTATTTCTTATTTTTTCCAGGAAATTTCTGGTAATAAATCTAGAGTGACCGTAACTACTTTTTCCACAATTTCTGGTGGTGAACTTTCAAAATCACTACATCTTTCCATTTTAAGATTTTTTAGAAAAATTTTTACAGGTATAATCTGTCAAAATTAATCTTCTGAGGTTTATGACAGGAGCCCGTGGTGAACTTTACAAATCTTAAATTTTTGTTGATTCTCCATTTAAATGTATATAACGTGAAATATAGACCCTGAGATAAATACCGCAGGAATAATGTTTTCCATGCAATGAGCAATTTGTTATATTGTAGTTTCATAAGATATAAGAAAACAATATATTCGTTACCAGTCGTAGAAAAAATATTTTGATATTATGCATGAAAAGAAAAAATGGAATTAAAGCACGAGATAAATAATGTGGCCTATATTATCTATTAAAGGTGCATTAGTGACAACCCGGATATTTAACGGAATACAATCACTCTTTTACAGAAAACACCTCAAACTTCCATTGAGATCAATAACTGGACAAAAAGCTGGACGAAGAAGTCTAAATAAAAGCAAAAAGCCCCAAAAAGCAATCTAGATACACATACTTAAATAATTCTGATCTTCACCGAGACCTCGAAATAGCGTATTTTACTTGATTGTTTCTAAATTGCCAGAAAACTGGAGCAAGGGCTTCTTCTAATTCCTTTAGAATAATAATGGATAATAATTGACTATCGGAAAATGAACTGTTTTTCACAAATGAATATTCAATTATTGATAGGTATTTTAAACTTATTATGCACATTCAATTTAGATGTGCATATATACTTAGTACGGACACGTGTATTTGATAATAATATTTTCATATAACGTTTATTACAAAATCGTAATTTTACATTTCCTGTTTCGCATTATTCAAATAAGATTAAATAAGAAATCAAAATATTGTTATTTTGATTTTACTAATAAATTGACTGTTACGTTTTTATAAGTAGATACGATATTATTCTTTTAAAACAATAAGTTGTAGCGATCTGATCTTATGTAAAACAGTTAACAACATAAAGATAGATCGAGATCAGTTTGCATCAAGATCATAAATAAACATTTTTCTGTATAACATCAATACAAATATTTTCTCAAGCGATATCATTTTATCCTAAATTCACCAAAAAGCTAACGTTGACACACAAAACATTCCTCTGACTCATGTACAAATAAAAACATTTTTGCATTTTATTGTTTTGTTTATTTTAGTTATGCCTTATTTGAATATGATAAACAACATTCTCAACAAGTACGGGCATGTTTATGTTTTGACATTTTATTACTTTATTACACAGTACAAAGGGTGTAAGGATTAGATTTTATCTATTTTTAACAACACATCGGATACCTTCAAGCAGTATGAAAATTAATGACAAGTCTAAAATTGAAAATAATAACTCACAATTTCTTAGAAGTTATGTAAGTAAATCAATGTTTCTGATAAAAATTCATTCAGAGTTATAGAGAAAAGTCACATCCAACATTAGTTGAAGCATTTAACATTCAAGTTCATCTTAATATGGTATAAAATAACTATGAGTTTCTAGACAAAAATTAAATATAATTAAGAAAACTCGATTAAAATAAATACATGTTCTAGAAATATCCTGAAGAAGAAAAACGCTGCTCATTACGTAATACCGTTTCTCCGTCAAATTTCCTAAATTTTTTAAATAATGATTTTAATATTTATTTTTTAATTTAGCGTTAGTATAATATAAATAAAAACAATTAAACAATATTGCACCAGAAAACCTTTATTTTTAATTCGAAGTTCGAAGAATTATACAAAATTTGGCGATCAGATACAAAAACTTAAAAATTATAAAAATCTACTTAACTTTACAAACAAAAAGAAAATTCCAATTTACAAAAAAAAATTAATAATTATTGGAGGACATTGTTGATCTCACTTTGAAACATTTCATCGAAAATGGTAACAGGTACTCAGAATATGAACGATTTCTAAGGCAATGGATTAGAAGAAGATACTTTATTGATTGGCCATCAAGATCCCCCACTGGATTTCTATGAGGTTACTTAAAAAACAAGATTTATAAGACTGAGCTACCTTCGTTGGAAGAACTAAGACGACGAATAGAGCATAAATGGAGCCTAATGAAATGCTTCAAAACGTCAGACGTAATTTCGAACAGATGTTTTACCATAGTATGGATGCCAATGGAGATCATTTCGAACATATAATTCATTAATTATGATTAATGTGAGTAAAAGGTTTGGGGATCAAAAATACAGTTTTTGCAAAATTCGTTTTAGTGTATTTTTGATAAAAAATGTGACACATTAGCCAAATATAATTGATGCGTTTAATTTTTAAGAAGTATTAGACTTTATTGAAATTAAGACTTTTTTTACGAACATAGAGTTAATATCGAAAGAAAAGTCATGGATGATCATAGGATGATTTGTTCATCACAATACCATTCTAGCTATATTCCCAGTGGGAACAGTTGCCTACGACGGTGAATCTGTTATTGTATGGGATGGCATTTGCTTGGAGACTCGTAGAGGTTGTCCAAGAGAGCCGCTTGAATGCACATCGGTATATAACGGACATTTTAGAACAACACATGGTACCATATGCTCAATTTATTCAGGATAATTTTGAATTCATGCAAGACAATGCGTGTGAATGAGACACTGCACAAATGGTGCAATATTATCTTTAAGCTGTCAGCATTTCAAGAATGGCCTGTCCAACAAGAAGCTCTGATCTCAACCCTATAGAGCAGATGTAGGAGAGCAAGCTAGAGCTCTAAATGCCCCCCACCCTCCCTGCTACCAGAAATGAATTGTCTTTAAGGCTCATTGAGATATGGAACGAATTGGATCAAAATATTATCAGAAACTTGATATTGAGTATGCCAAGGAGATGTCAAGCCGTAATTAGGTCAAGAGGTTGAAATACGCAATATTAATGTCTCTTTTGGCGTATTATGAATTGCTAGATAATAAGGGCTTTATCGTATTATTGAACACGCACAGTAAATTCATTTTTTTAAATAAAAGTTTGGCAATTTAAAAGAATTTTGTTTACCACATCACCTCATTTTGAAGGAAACAGATACATTTATACATGTATTAGTAAAATTTTGCAGATTTTACAATTATGCGTTAATTTAAAAAACCTTAGAATGGTATAAAATAAATGTTTTTTCAAACAGCTCTTATAATGTCGGACTCTAAAACAGTTTTGCAGGTTATTCAAGCTGCTCCAAACAAATTTTAAGGACAAGAATTGATTTTCGAAATGAGAAATATAATACATATATGAATTAAAAATTTATCAAGGGACACTGCGATCTATCAGGAAATGAAAAGCAAATTTGAAAGCTAATTAACACAATAACACCAATCTTTGCATTTGAAGATGTAATGAGGAAACGAAGAAGATGTGTGTGGAATAAATTGGAAAGCGAATATAACCATTTTGCAAAACAATCTAAAAAGCAATATTTTCTGCTACATCTTAAACTGCCAAAGAATATTCCATTAAGATTGAATCATGGACGTTTCCCTTCCCATGTTCATAAAATAAAAATTAATGAAACTCCTTTTTGCGAATGCAATAATTTCTCAATAGGGGATTTGAACCACTTATTTTTCGAATGTATAAAATACAACACCCAATTGTCAAAAATTTACAATTCTCTAATCGGACATAGATTTCCTCTTCCTGTTAATTTAGAAACTATTCTAGCTTCTACAGATAAACTTATTCTAGATATCATAGTTATTAGTAATTAAGTTCATTAACGATACCAAATTAGATATTTGATCCTTGATTTTTCCTTTTTAGATTAGTTGTTAAATAAATCCCTTTGTGGATAAGGGGCTGTGCCTGAGACCATGCCCTCCACATATGCAGAAAACTTCATAATACATTTTTACTCAGAGTAAATCGGTTTGCATTCTTCCAAAATTCATCTTTTCGAAGTTAGAGTGTAACCTGCTACTGAATTAAAAAACAATAATAGTAAACTCTCAGTTTGTAACAAATCAATAATGACCAATTTATAATTGGTAAATGATTAGATACCTAATTAATACAATGAATACATTGCATAGAGTTGCTTTCTTCGGTACCGTGGTTCCATATTTGGTATTAGCCTTTTCGTCCAGTGGCTTTTATGTGTTTCGTGCTGGCATTTCTATAATGTATGATTAGTGGCCTCTCTTTTATCAATGCCATTTCGTGTAGCGCATCTTTCTTCCACTAGTAGATGGATAGGTGGTGTCCTGGCAATGACCAATAATGCATCTGTTGAGGTTGTCCTGTATGCGCAAGCCATTCTTATTGCTATTTTCCTCTGGATTTTTAGGAGAATATTCCTATATAACTTTTTTTCCATTGCTCTTTTCTATGCCGTTGCCCCATGGATATAGCTACACTACATAGAATTCTCCTGTTATTTTCTCGTGGCCCTCCAGTATTGGATAGGATCCTCTAAGGCTTTTTCAGTTTTTTTTGCGACATTTCTGTCATGTTGTCCCATTCTCATGTTGTGGTCAAAAATTACTCCGAGGTATTTTACTTCCTTTTGGCTCGTTACTCTTACGTCTTGCACTCTGGCATTGATTTCCTTAAGGGTCCGTCCTCCTGCCAAGATGACCATCTCGGTTTTTTGTAGCGTTAGGGCTAGTTTTTCTTCTGTCAGCCATTGTGTGATATTTTAGGACCTTCTTTGCCGTTGTTTGTAGTTTTCCTGCATCTTTCCCTATCGCTATTACGCCTACATCGTCAGCGTAGCCAACTAGCTTTACCTCATGTGGTACCAGGAGTTTAAGGATGTCATCGTAGTAAGCATTCCATAGAGTGGGTCCTATTACAGAGCCTTGAGGGACTCCTGACGTCATTTTCATCATTCCTTCTGCCCCTACGAGGAGCCACTTGTCTTCAAGGTAGCTGGCCACTAGATTGTATGTTTGTGGGGTTACACCTCGGTTTCTCAGTTCCTCCAGGATTCCCTCCCACGTGACGGAATCTAGTGTGATGAGAGCACACCTTTTCCTGCCTGTTCTCTCGTTTGCCTCATCTGCTATTTCCTATACTCTTTCCATGGCGTCTAGAGTTGATCTGCCCTCTCGAAATCTATATTGTTCATCAGCCAAATTGCCGTTTCTCTCTATATCTCTCCTTAGCCTTCCTAAGAGGATTTGCTTCATCATTTTTGCAAGGACATTTAGTATAGGCCCATATCTATATGTCCTATTCGTTGGTCCCGTTTTATGTTTTTCCAGGAGTAGCAGTTTCGCTATTTTCCATCCTTTAGGGAACGTTCCTTATAGCCAACATCTGTTAAGAATATCCAAGACATATCGTGTGTGGTTCTTAACTATCACCTTCACCACTTCTGCCGGTATGCCACCAGGACCTGGGGCTTTCTTCTCCTTTAGCCTATCATTTGCTGCTAGCAGTTCACCCATTGTAAGGGGAGGTACATCTTGTTCTCTTACTGGTATTCTTTCCCACTTTCTATTCGGGTGCATCGAAAATAGCTCCTGTGCTACTGTTATTTGCTGTTCGTCATCTAAGGTTATCGGAGCAGTGCCTTTGTATTTATCCTTGGCAATTTTATACCCTTTACCCCACACGTCTAGGTCCACGTCTTGCACCAGTTTCTTCCATGCATTTTTTTTAGCTTCCGCGATGCTTTCTTTAGGATGGCCCTAGTTTCCCGATATCTTTCCATACACTCACGCTTTAGGTTTGGGTTGTTATTTTTGTTTGCCCTAGTCATCTAAGCCTTTATTGGAACTTGCTTCTAATCTTGCACCCACCTCTTGGACCAAGTCACCAAGTTTCCCTTTGATAATTTTCCAGCCTTTGTGTTCTTTGCAGCTATTTGGTTGGGCTATATCCCGATCTATTATTTCATATGTTATGTATTGGTAATAACTAAGCGTCACTGCCTCTAGGACCTTCCAATTGACCACACGTTTACTAATGTTGTTTGTGCTGATAATTAACAAAATCAATCATTTATATAAATTCCGATGATAATTAAAAAAATATGGCTTCAATACATTCTCTGGTTTTACTGGTTGTAACTTTTTAAATACACTGTATTATAGATAACAACGTTATATAGCTGTAATGGAGAAGTAAAGCGAATTTCAATTTTGAAGTAAAATGCAGGATATTTTATTCAACAAAAATACAACTTTAGTCTAGCATTGCGTTATGAAACATCCTGTAACATTGTAACTTATTTTAAATTGTGAAGTTTAAAGCTGCCTATAATGTTTGTAAATAAATTTTTTTGGTATTTTTTATTAGAACAGACATACTGAGCTTTATCACACTAATCAAACACCTGTATACACGATGTTTAAAACTTATGTATTTTAATATAATATGTAATACAAATATTATATATAGAGTGTCTCAACAGTGCGTAATAGTCCAACATTTTCTTTATTAGATTGGAACCAAAAAAGTTTACATAGCATTAATCTATGTAAACTTATACAGAGTGTTCTGTAGCTGCAGGCCAACCTAAACATACAATTTTTTAAATACAATGGTACATTTTTTATTAGTTATTTGAATTATGCTGACTTTTTTAAGTCTCCAAATATAGGGATTTATCTATTATAATTTGAAAAAGAATTTTTTGCATGCAATTTAAAAAATTTTGGTTCTGTATTTTAATAGTTACAAATGCCATAGAGAGTCAAAATATAGTTTTAATATGTATGACATTACAAAAATTTAAGAATTCACAACTTTAACCTTTTTTAAAAAACCATTTTTAACCATTATTAACAGACCTTTTTGTCCAAGAAACTCAAAAACTGCATTATTTTGGAAATTTGAAAACCAGAAAAATTCTTGGAACAAAGTAAATATTGTTTTCAAATAAAATGATGAAATACACTGTTTTGAACTCGGGAATTTCCATAAACATATCGATAAAATAGTATTTAGTTGATTTACTAGACAATAGTAAAAAAAACCAAACAGAAATTACTTTGGGTTAGAAACAATTTTCTTATTAAATTCTTTGTAATATTGTAAAATATCGAGTTAGAAGCTACAATTTATTTTTTAGGGTATACAGAATTAAATATAGAAAATCATTAACCATGGCATATTTTTCATTGGTAAAATTCCAGCAATATTGATGTTTTTGTTGTTCAAGAAATGTAACAATCAAAACAAAAAATAAACAATTTCACCTAAACAAATGTCAAATTAAGTAAAGTAATATGTTTTGATATTTCCTCCAAGGAAACACCCAATAAAGATAATACCTTCTCATTTAACAATACGGGATTATCAGTATTAGTGAGAGCGTTGTCAACAAAATCAGGTTGTAAGGGGTGAATTTTGTGGAAATGTCAGGTATTTATCAGATAATATTGGCACGCCATTAGTATTTGTTACTTTAATCAGTTTTTTTATTTATTAAAAACTAATGATGAAATATATATTACCGAATTTGATACATAAATCAGAATATTTATTTTATACTGGTATAGAGGTAATGCTTAACTGAATGAAGGGAAATGACTAGAAATTGCACAAACGACGAGTTGTAAATGATGGCAAAAATAACCGTAATAAAATTGTTATTACCAGACCGTGTTCCGTAATGGACAAATACACCAGGTAATTTATTTATTTGCACAATACTAGTTAAAAAATATGATTATTATTATACTTTTAAAATATTGATAAAGTATCAACACCAAAAGTGCTATTCTTAAAAAAATAAAAACTACAATATATTATTGTTATTTTATAGCCAATTTACAGCATTTCATCTGTTTTTGACCTACAGAATTTGGCATATTAGGTGGTTTCTCAAATTAATAACTAAGATATTAGTGCACTAAAATTTAAAAATGAGTACGTTCAATGAATAGTCGAGAATAACTTAATAAAGTTGTAAGACCCCTAGAAATGCTTAATGAGTAACTTAAAATTGGAATTTGATTGATTAACTAGTTCCCTAACCTTATCTGAAAACTTTTTGGTTGGGTCTCTACTGAGAAAATTCAAGTTACTTGATTCAATAAATTCATTTAGTTTACATTTGTAATCATTTATATTTAAAATGACGGTTGTACTACCTTTATCTGAGTTTTTAACTGTTAAATTATTACTTATAAAGAAAGGCTGAATAAGTTGTATTTTAAAGTGTGTAAGATTCTTTATTTAAAGATATGTGTAAAAGAAATATATATATTTCTCAAAGTCAAAAGAGTGTCAAGCGCTTTCGGCAAAACAATGCCATCATCAGGACAAAAAAAGTGCAAAAAAGTAGAGAAGGTTGGTTATAAAACAAAAGTAGAGAACATCAACGCAGTAACAATACATCTTAAATTAACTTTTTAAAAAACGACATTAATATAGTAGAAAACAGTAACATTTTTAAAAATTTGGTTTTTAAAGGCCCAGGCCTGAAAGTTGTCCCAATAAAAGACAACAAGTGTTTTTTAAAAAACATGTAAAATAAATAAAAAATTAAGATGTTTTACGTGAGAAAATTATGAACATGCGGTTTTTGACAAAGTTAGAAAAAGAGTATACTACTTTTTTGCACTTTTGTAAGTATCATGTTTGCTTTATGTATGATCTTCTATCATCAATTATTTTTTCAGTTTGTCCTGATGATGGCATTGTTTTGCCGAAAGCGCTTGACACTCTTTTGACTTTGAGAAATATATATATTTCTTTTACACATATCTTTAAATAAAGAATCTTACACACTTTAAAATACAACTTATTCAGCCTTTCTTTCATTACATAGTGTGTACGCACCAAACACGTAACCTTTTGTTACTCTTCAAAATCTATTACTTATAAGTTTATTTTTTATAGTTTTTAAAATTAAAATATCACTATTCATTTCTTTTTTAATTTTGGCAGGTTTTAAATTTTTAATCAAATTACAAATTTTTAATTTTTCGTAATAGAAATTATTAGACTGGGATTTTAAAAGTATTTCTGAGTAAGATGCCAAAACTTCTTTAATACTATTTGTGAATTTAGGTGGAATACAGTATTTAAGTCCCTTATTAAGAAATGAAGTGTCAGATAAGTTTTGGAAATATTGTGAAAATGTGTGAGTTGTTTGTTTCAGTAAATTGTGTTTTTTCGTACTTACATTGAGTTGCTTCTAAATTCTTTAATTTGTTGGATTGTTTTAGAAATTTTTATGTTTAATTCTACTAATGGTTTCACGTATTTTATTATTCAGTGTATCGAACTCAATTGGATGTAACCTGTAACTTAATTCAGAGAGAATAGTTTTAATGTAGATATCTAAAGAGTCTCTTAACTTAAACTACTTTTTAGTTTCTTCTTTTAACCAAATAATTTTAGGTTTTTATTACTTTTTCGGCTTGTGCTGTTTAAATTTATGTATTTGGGAATAACACTCCGCTTCTGGCACTGCATATCGAACCATATATTTTGTGAAGCTAGAGTACGTTTTAAAATTAACTTCTTAAAAATGTAAATTATCTCCTCCAAAGGAACGGCTAAAATTAAATTAATTGTTTCAACTCTTACTTTATGAAAATTATTCATAATAAATATGGAAAGATAAATAATATTTATCTTGAATGTCCACAGTCTTCCAAAGCATTTTAATATGTATTATAGCCTACCTAGGTTTCGGTATCTGACAAAACCAGTTTCCAAGACAGATAGAAGTTTGATTGATCTTTTTTTATTATATAGGTATTTAGTTCAATCAATCCGGTATATTAAAAATATTTTAGGTGTTTCTTTATTTCATATTCCTCCTTATTATTCGATGTAATGGATAATTATCCATTATCCATTAAAGTTTGATTAATAAAAAGGAAGAAAAAGTTGCAGTTAACATGTTCTTTCCGTAACAACTTAAAGATGACGAGTCATACAGATCAATTACATATTTTGGAAATATTTCAAACAAAATGTCAAAAATTATATATCGTATAACATCTTCTACAATATCTTTTAAAGTAAGAAATAATGTAGTCCATTTTTATTGAATGTAAAACATAAAATTAATAAATTTTCAAAATTGGGTATTTACAAACTAAATTATCCGGATTGTAACGCCATCTATCCTCCTAAGAAATTTTAACAAACGTTACTGTGAACACATACGAACTGATAGATTAAAACAACCAGAGAAGTCACATTAACGCAAAATAACTCATTGACACCAAACACAAACCTACATTTAATAATACAATGGTAACCATAGAAGACTGTGGCAATTCAAGATAAGTATTATTTATCGTTCCATATTTATTATGAATAAATTTGTTCGTTATGTATGTATATTTGTCATACCCCTTCATGTAAAACAGCACTTATCGATGAATAAAATTCTTCTATGAAAAGTATGACCATTATTTTCATTAATAAAATGACAGAAGTCTACACTTAATTCGAGATCGATAGGTAAAAGCTCTTGTATCGTTTAGAGAAGAAAAGGGTATAACAGCTGATCTCTTATGGTTCTGTTAACCGTATCCTTAGAAACTCCAACTTCCGAACCGAGTTGTCTGGTGCTCAGGCTCGGATCTTCTTCTAGTCGTTTTAAAATTTCTTCCTCAACCATCGGTGTTTGAATATTACGATTCCTTTCACAATTAACAATTGGAGGAGCAAAACTGCCGGTTTTTTCAAAACTCCTTTCAACAGTGGCAAATGTTTGATTGTTTGGAACGCGTCTATTTGGAACTCTTTCTTGGTATACTTTACCAACTGCCGACCAATTCCGTGGCAATAACCATAAACTAATATGATATCCGTCATTTCTGCTTTAGTGTAGGGTACCGCCATAGGGAAAAATTGAATAAAGAAATGATAACTTTCAAATTTACAATAAAAATGTCTTAGTGAATTGTCTGACAATACTATTTGACATTACTTAACAAGGTTAAGTCGTTACTATGATGAATTATAATATCTCAGAAACGGCTACTCGAAGCGACATCTACAAGGAATACCATTTTTGAAGAAAACATATCAGGGAATAATTTTTAATAAAAATTTGATATACCGAGGTACAAAAATGTTTTAAATGTAGACAAAGGGCTTCTGGTGGCACCTTCTGCAAGGTTCATCAGACCTACGATCAAATCTGGATTTCTCAACTTAAAAAACCTAAAGATAGCAAATTTTATTCAAATCCTGTTATTAGTAAGATACATATTTAAAAAAATAATATCTTTGACACCCTGTATTTCGAAAATTTTTGGACTAAGGTAAGTTAGACAATTTCCTCATATTTTAGTATCAGGAATTAGTCCCAACATTTTGTACAGAGCTTTTAGAGACACGCTCTGTATAATAATAGACTGATTTAGATTGGTCTCAATAGAATATAAAGTATATAATCAGATTTTAAAAATTTGTATAAAAGAGGTTTAAAAGATTATACGAAAAATAGGTGGATATTCGATAATGATTAAACACATTGGGCGATATGTTTGTCATCGTATTATGAAACTAAAGAAGCAGAAATATTCATAAAAGAGTATTTTACATAAATGCAACATTATGAAGTAATTTCAGTAGATATCGATTACAACAAAAATATGAGTCCGGAATACCGAATTTAGAGGGTTCACGAAACAAAAAAAAGCTAAAGCCGGTGGAAGTTATCAGAAACTAAAATTAGTTGGTACTAAAAATATTCAGACAGGAAATAGTGGAAAGAAATAATTTAATTTTCCATTTCATTCAAACCTTATTATAAACTTATAAACCCACTTTTCTATTTAAAAAATTTATTGATGACGTCATCGCGCTCACAGAGATGACGTCAAAAATGAAAAGGGGGTTTGACAAAGCGCCCATTTAAAAATAAAAATCGACGGGTTTCAGTATTTTCTCCTAAAATCGCTGATTTACGAAATAATGAATTTTTTCCTTTCATTTGGACCATACTATATAATAAGAAGTCCGGAATCGATTTACTAACTTTCAATGTCAATTACTAGTTTTTTACAATGCTCAATCGTTGTGGAATAAATTGTCAAGTATTGAATATAGGATAATACAAAGTAGTTAAAAAGAAGTAGTTAGTTAATAGCAGAACATCTGAATCGAGCAATACATAAAGCAGGAATTCCTATAAATATTCAATGAAAGCTAAAAAAATATTCCCAAGGAAGATCACAAACAAACGAAATGTGTGAAAAACAAAAAATAACTGTAATCCAAATAGTTCTTGCAAACATTTTTTTGCTTTGAATATGCAATGTCTATTTGTGAAGACTGTTTCCAATTCAAATTCGAAGAATACGATATTGATTAACTCTGATTAGGATTTTTTGTTTGTTTGCTTTTTGTTGTGTTTTAATGCGTATTTTCTGATTTTTCTTTTTTTTTATGGATTTTTATTATTATTTTTTCGTTTGGTTTTCTTATAATACTCACCTTATAAGCAAATGAGCAAATAATAACAGCATATTTATTATTTTGTTATAAAAATCCTATTTAACCAAAATTTTAAAATATGCTGTACTTTGAAAATAATAATACATCTGATTAATAGGATTTCATCAAAAGTTTTGTATCTGCCAAAAATGTTTAAAAACACTTAATAATCTTTATAAAATTAACACATCTATAAAAGCGAAGGTTAACCCTAATTAATCACTTCAGTTAATTTGAATTATCCATCGTCTCATATTTTAAAACGAATTTACAAAACTAAACGAAAACCATTTTATTTAAGTGCACTATTTCGTTTTTACCGATTTTGTGTAGTGTACTTTCAACGTTGCTATCAAAATTAAACCAATCTTGTGATTTTACATGTCTATCCTCACCCTTAGACTTACAAATTGAGAGGAATTAGGGTGTAAACAGTCATCAATCACTCCAAATGACAGCATCATACCTTCAAGAGTATCAGCTGTTTGGTTTTCGAATATAAGTCAAGATCAACGAGGGTATTGCGAATACTGGAAAGTGTTGTTTGTACTCGTAAAATCCATAGTGTAACAAAAAAGGCGATAGATATTTATAATTATATAAATATTTAGAACACATCGTTTCATGTAGAAATTAATATAATTATTTCTACACGAAACGTACTGTGTGTAATATGATACACATTTATAAAATGTTACGCTTTTATTTGAATTGGATATGTAAAGATTTTTATAACTAATTCCCATGCCACGATTTTAGAAAAACAGTAAAATAAATATGTAAAAAGAATTACCACTTTTCTACTAATAGAAAAAGTAGTTATTACCACTCTTGTTATATAATATTCTATATTAAAATCAAAGCAAAACTAAGTAATTTTGTTAGCTACTAACTAAAAAGTCTTAAATAACATTATCTTTTAAAATATAGCAATAGTTCTAAGAATTTATGTCATTAAAAATTCCAGTTTGTTCACGGTAAACATATAAATAAATCCATTATCACTATAACTTTAACAGGTTTTGTGTACGTGTTAGCCTACGGCAAATGTGTTCATTATTCCTACTACGTAAAAAAGCAGGAATAACAATATTCTTTTATAATATTAAATATTTATTGATCTGTAAAAAAACGAAAACGAACAAATGAAATATTTATTGGTCCGTAAAAAAATCATCTTTACGGATTATTATTATTTCAATACCTTTATTAGATTTATTTTATGTACTCTATTGTCAAATTTAAGAAATAAAATATACACCACGAAAAGTTTATAATTCTTGGTTAATCCTACAATAAACTCTTAGTATGTTGAACGTTCCTGTCATTTCAATATGCAATAGATTCGCCATTCTATTCACCATTTGAACCGACTTTCTAAAATCAGTTTATATTTAATCCCTATATCTTTATATAACGTTTTTCATTTTTCCTTCTAAAAATATGTATATTATATCATAAAGATAATAAAGCCCATTATCATTATATTAAATAGGAATATGTAGAAAAAAGTGGAGAACGACGCAAAGAGGCATAACAACCTTTAAGAAAGAAGCAGAACAGGTAAAGGGGAGCGACAAATCACACCACTACACAAAGTCAGAAGAGCTAATTCGTTGATCGACTATAATTCCTATAGGAATGTATAATCTTGTGTTATTAACTAACAAAAAAACAGCAAAATTTTATATTTTTGTAGTTCTGTATTTTCTTTATTATTCCATTATATAGAAGTCAATATGTATAAAGGCCAAAAATTTTTGGTAGGTTATCCTAGACTATTAGATTTGGAAATTCCCTGTACATTTTTATTTTCCCTTCTTTCAATATAAAAGGCGAAAACGCCAAAAGAAGTCCGTTTTTAAGAATGATTGATATACCGATAAAATAATGTAAAAATGTACTTTTTTCTTATCCAAATATCTAAAAACCATGTATAAATATTAATGAGATAATAAAGAGCATGGAACGGTTACGAAAAACTTTTAACAAGATGTAAAACCATAGTGTCGTTTAACTTCCACTAAATAAATAGAAAAATTACACGTAAATGCGAAAATGCACTGTTTTAAGCAAATTTGGACTATTTGAAGTGAATGTGTGGAGTAAGGAAATCTATTTTTCTTATATTTTATTAATTGCTTTATTGCGCATTTCATATTAAAGTTCACTTTCTGATGTTTTGTGCATAAAGGTCAAACTGTCGCAGTAATGTAATGTAGAAATTAATTTTCCTAGCTTAAATAACCTTACTGATAACATTAACAGCCTTGGCTAAATAGTTCCAACGATTAGAAAATATTCCTTGAAAATATAAAGTCATTTGGCAACTTAAATATTTAGAACAACTGGTGATCTAACATCAACAACAAAATATATATAACATATTCCAGTACTTTTTATTTGTAATTCTGAAATTTCAGATAAAATAAAAACTTATGTGTTCCTTAGAGACAATAAAATAATTAGAAAAAATTTTTACACGAGATAATGAAAGCAGCTTACCCCAACGACTTATAGCCATAATTTATATAATTAAATTAAAGTTGTAAATTTAATGGACATACCGAACTTTACTAGATTTATTTTACAACGTAACGAATTCAAACGAAATTTCCAGTCACCCTTTGCATATTACGTTCACACACCGAACAATGTGTTACAAAAAGGCCATTTGACTTTATGGGCCCATAAATTTTCGTTCCCAACAATTGATCCCTCATAGCAGCTACACAGCAATGTTCTGACGTTCAGTAGCTAGTTTTATGTTAAAGAGAAACACACAATTTCGAAAATGTTTAAAGTGAACAGAAACTGTGATTTTCCATGTGAAAAAATAACCCGCGGAAAAATGTTCAATTAGTTATTTCCAAAAAGTAAGTGAGAAACTTCTCAAAAAACGATAGGTATGTTTTTTAAAGCATTCTTGTTTCCATTTTTGCAAATTTTTTCTTTCTTCATAAACAATTTTCCGTTAGCAATTTTTTCAGTATTTTCAGCAATAATATAAAAATTCATATAAACAATCCCATGTTTAGACTAATTCATAAATAATATAAATAGAGTAAGTATTATACTTTACTATTGCCTATAATTTGTTGGAGCTATTGTGATACGTTGCACATTATTCATCTTAAACAAATAATATAAGTATCCTTAGATCCTTTTTAAACTATATAATTATACCACCAATTATTAATATAAAAGACAAAAATATTTTGGCAAAATTACTCTTAAAAATAAAATTAATATCTTTCGGAAAAATTACAGTGTCCTTTAAATATTGCTGATACAGCTTTTACGGCCTTGGTACTGAAAAAAAGGAACTCTGATTTAAATTGTTTAATTATTAATAAACGTTTTATAGTTTTTTTACTGTTTTTTCTAAACATTTTTTAAATGTGGATACCATCAAAAATGTTAAATATATTTTCAAATATGTTACCGCTTCCGCCCTCTAGCGTTGTTCTTTCAAACCGTCACTGTTTAGCTACCACCGCTAGAGAGATTCTGTTTAAGGTGAAATGGATTCCTTTACTGTCAGGTCTTTTCAAACCATTTAATTTGTAAAAGGTTAATCCTTTAAAACTATTTAAAAAGTAACTTCGTATATAAAATTAAAAGGTCAAACGAATTTATTTAAGTGCAGTTCGATCTTAATTTTAATTTGTTTTCTGTCTTTCCATTGCCCCCAACTCTTGTTAATTCTAATGTCATTTTCATTATGGATCGAAATATTTGCTGTTACAATTCACTCACTTTAGTTAAGCAGTGTCCACCGCGGTTAGTAGTTGGATGGGTGACCACCAGCGAAGACCGTATGCCCTGTACAGCCTGCAGCGACTAGTAGCATATCATAGCTCGCAGGCACTATACCAATGAGCACGAGGTATAGTGGAGATATGCCGTCTTTCGGAGGAGACGTTAAGCTGTCGGTCCCGAGTCCATGGATGTTGGGCTCGTTAAAGATCCCTACCTCAGGTTGGAATACCTGAGGATTCGGCAAAATTTCCGGTTAGGGGTAGCGTGCTCCCGGCGTCGGTGTTTAGCCTCGGTAGCAGAAATAGGCCGACGTTAAAAAAAAAAAAAAAAAAAAAAAAAAAAAAAAAAAAAAAAAAAAAATCACTCACTTGTTCTCGATTATCTATCATATATGTTTTAGATTGAGGGGTCCGATATGCTTTTTGTTTTCTCAGGTTTATATTAACTCCTTTCCTAGCAGCCTTGGAAGTTAAGGCGTGCCTCTGCGGTAAACTCTTTTAAATTTTTTCCTGTTTCTTGTATTGTAGTGCATTCTTTACCCACGAAGCAAAAGACTGAGTGGATTCCTGATGCTAAGGTTTTCTTCATACGTTAAAAATACTTTAGTAATTTTTCCTTTAATCTCTGTAGTTTTTGTTCAAGCATTCTAGAGTCCTTGCCATTATAGGTTCTTAGTAGAAATGTCGAAATAGGAAATCCAATAAAAATGGTTTCGTTCTATTTTTACCTGAAGTTTTTATTTTGTGAGGGATCTTAATTTCAGAACTCATTTTTTTAATATTGTGAATATCGTTTTAAGATAACATTTTTGAATTAATATTTGTGCCTAATAAGAACCACCCACCAATGTAACAAGTTTGTAGGTTAGAGTGTGTAAACTAAGATTTCCGTCTGGATATTGATTTTATAAGTAGTTTAAAATGACCCTAGTGACCCACACTTCTCTATATTTAGGGAATGACGGTCTTCAGTTATATATCCTCTAAAGAATCGCTTAATATCGTTGTTGTTACCTACTTCCGGTCCAATGATTACAATGATTAGAGAGAAAGTAGTAAACCTAACTGAATTTAAAGATTCATGAGACCAATCGGCATAGAAACCTTCCTTGAAAAACTTCATCAGTTTTGCTAAGCAAAATTCAAACATGTTTGTACGTTGCAAGTTACAGAATGTCCACCATCTCTTTAGGCCAAATTAATATTGTTTAAGGGTTAAAGACGAGATTGAAGCTATTAAGACTAATATTAAAGGTTCTGATATCCTCTTTAATCGATAGACTTGCCGCACACAATCCTTGAGATCAAAGAAAACTTCGTGCTCTCTGAACCTATAGGGTGGTAATAAACGCATAGATTGTTTTAAATATAATGGGTCTGATTTAAATAATTTGTTAAATAGAAGGAACCATGACTGTATTTCTTATATAGGTACGACACTCCATTTTGTCTTGAATAATTTTCTGAAGCACTCTGGGAATAAGAACAAAGGGAGGAAAGGCAGAAATTTTTCAGTTCGGCGAAGATAAGGAAAAGGTACCCCCTCCCACCGATTTGGGTTTTCAGGATATAATCCTTCTACATTTGATATTCATCCTAGATGTGAAGAGATCTATTGTCGTTAAAACAAACTTCCAAATTATTTATTGAAATTTAGTTTTTCTAGGAATTTTCTTGATTCAAAGTCTCCAATATTTTCCTTGGACGATATACAATATACGATTGTGAAGCGTAAATACGAATATTTCTGGTTTGGCACCACTTCTATATCTATTCCGTGATTAAGTTTAATTTTGAAATCGTATATCACCCATACTGTTTATATAAGCTATGGCAGTGGTTTTGTCAATACCTAGTGAATCTCATAGTTATTGTCTTTCTGAGCAAAGCAATTAAGTCAATAGAATGTTGCATTTAATTCCAATTCAAATGTAAGCATTTTTCTTAATAATACCAAAACCCATTGGACCATTTCTTTATTAAACACTTCACCCCAATTATAATTAGATGCATCTCAGAAAATCTCTTTACTAAAGTTATTCTTTAATATACTATTTCTTGAGTGTAGATATTGTAACACAGGTTTTAAGATCTTGTTAAATCTGAATTTGAGGTAATTCTTGTATTATCTTTTAATGTTTACTAATAAATAAGCTAATTCAAATCAATAGAGCCCATAAAACAATTATTGGTTATTAAACTACAGACAACTTTATGGTTCTCTATCTTAAAATGTTTATTAACAATGAATTTGTTGAGCATTTTTAGATTTACAATTCCTCTCCTTTTATCATTTTCCTTAGCTATACGGACTTTTTTGAGAAAAATTTGGGATTTACAGGGCTTATATTTATTTATTGCCTTGATTTGTAAAACTAGATTTGATTCTTCTGTAATAAAGAGTCTTTCAGACAATGTTATTGAACGAATGGGACTTTGTACCCTTTAACCCAAGATCATATTATTAGATCTAGATTTATTAACTTTCAGTGGGAGATTATTAGTCTGCACTAAAATCTACTCTTCTTGACTTAAAGATGACGTTCCGTTTATTTTTTCAGATAAGCTTAAGCCAAACCGTCAGTCTGCTGTCAGTCTTGATAAAGATTCCTTATCATGAAAATCAGCTATCGCGTTTTATTGATAACTCATCTGAGGCTATTCTAATTTTAGGGTTTAAAAAAAAGACAAGTTTTTATTGTTGGATACTTATTAACAACCTCTCTAGGTTTTCTTTTTCTAAACCTTTTCTTTTTATTTTTTCCATGTTCGCCTTAGATCGACAATTTCTTCTTTAAAACTCAAACTATCATCATTACTTGATCATTAGGACGATTTACTAAAGAAAGTTATATTTTTGACAAACCAAACATGGTTACTATATTCGCACGACAAGGAAGAATGGCTACGATCTGACAATAGTTACGATAAGGAGAAGATAGGCAAAAAAGTTGTTGCTTTAATATACGTTGCTAAATTTGCAGAAAAGTGATCATCTAGAACAAAGATTGAAATATAATTGAAAAAATATAAAACATTAGACTGAAAATAAAACATTTGACTGAAAATGTTATAACTTTTTTTATATACACCCTCAATAAAAAATATAAATTTTCTTATTGAAACAGTAGAAATAGCAAAAATATCCTAAAACAATAGTAATACGTATGACTGATTATTTATAAAAAGTCAATAATCACTTGGTACTTAAGACGTAAATGTGTATCCAAGAGGAGAAATTTTTAAATTGAAATTATTTTGATCATTGTAAGCACCTTTAGTTATACAGTGGAAATACTTAGTTTTCACCGTCTGTTGTTATAAGAAATCCTCTAATTTTGGCCAAATTGCTTATAAAAATTGGTTTTTTGGAAGAAATACACTAGATAAAATAACTTAATTCTCTTTGGGTGCTAAAATCGGCAAATATTAGACTAAACTTAATCTGAATATCTGAAAATAATATATTTTATAAAATTGAGACATTTTTTGCTTGGCCTGAAAAGCAACATATGTATTACACTATTGGCAAAAACTTTTTTGATATTATTTGCTTAAATTTCTCCGACGTTCCAACAACATGCATCAAAATTTACCCAATTTGCATTTTATTAGAAAACTGATATAAATGTATTTCAATATTGTTTGTGGTTTGAAAATAAAATTTACATTTTCTCCTCGTTTATCGCGATGCCCAATATGACAGTGAAAAATCATGAATTGCTATATGCTGATATATTAAATTAAAATTTAATAACGTTTACGTTTCAATTTTCAATATCTACGGAGTGCTAAGTGATTCAATAAGTTTTATATCGAAAGAATAGCCTTACTCTTTTCAACACAGATACTTCATGTATTAGAAAAATAAGTAGTGGATAGTTGATATATAATTAATTTCTTTTACTAATTATATCATTAGAAAGAAAGAAAAAGAAAAAGTAATCACCCAAAAAACCATTGATGATGTTATAACTACATACAGGTTGTTTCTAAATTAATATGAAAACATTTAGGACGAGATTTCTAGTTGAAAATTATGAAAGGTCTTTCTCAGCCCCACCTCACCCCCAATACAACGGAATTAATATTGAATTTCCGATTTTCCTTTCAAGTTTGAGAAAATTAAGAAATTTTGGGGATTACATAAACGTATAAAAAGGTTTATTGGATTATTTTTAGTGTTACGGAGGATGAAATATTTACTTTATTTTACGTCACAAGTTTCTTGAGGTTAAATTTTATAAAATAAAAATATTATTGGGAATTCCTGTTGTATTTCTTAACTTTTCTATACATTGCTTTTTTTCCATAGAACTAATAGAATTGGAACAAAAAATAAAATACAGTAACACTATTTTTGACAAATCTTTATTAAAAGTAACATAATTAAAAATGGGAAAAAGTGTATTAAATGGTCAAACAGAATTGTAATACTAAAACTATCCGATAAACCTCTTTATGAGTTGATGTAATCCCGCAAAGTTCAAGATTATACATTATTTTGAATTTGAAAAAAAAACTCAATTTTAATTCCATCCTTTCGTGAGTGATATTTTTCGAGTTGAGCTGAGAATTCTTTTTATAGGAAAGACCCCTCATATTTTTTAACAAGAAACCTCCTACTGAAGTTTTTCCTATGAATTTAGAAACGCCCAGTATATTCTGAAGAAATGCCTACAATTTATTAAGTAAAAATAAAACTTTAAATATCATAATTATTAGTTACTGAAAAATAAATGTGTATAATCAAGAATATTTTTCCATTTGATTTTAAAATAAAAAATTCACATAATGGTATACTTATAATTGAAAAATTAGTATTAAATCTATAATGAGTTAATCAAACAATTGTTTAAAAAGAGGTAAAAATGGATGATATCTACATTATTAATTCGATTGCAAATTCTGAAATATTTATGTGGTGGGTTGATATATTGTTGTATTCTTGAATTAATCGTTTCTATCCTGTCTATAATTAAACCAGGTGACGCAGGAGGTCGACAAAGTTTGTAAGTATAATAAAGGGTACATTTCTATCGTTTTTTTAAAGTGTTTACAAAATTAATTTCGGATCAACTGATGAAAAAATACAAAATGAATGCCAGTAAAAATGAATATAATATTTATCACAAAAATAATAAATAACAATATTATTCATAATATTATTAGATTTGAGGAACAAAGATTTTCCAAAAAAAGACAGGGAGAAACAGTTTTAATCACTAACAAAATGAAAATAGTATTTTTGGTAATATATATTTACTTGGCGGGTAATTTAAATAAGTGAAAAAGGACCATTGTCAAAAAATTATTTTTCAGTATAATTTTTTTTGAAAGAAAAGGCCAAATTTTGTACTTCATAATTTTTTTTGCTCGGGAGCAATGTATGACTCATATTGTCCAACCAGAAATATTACTACAATTAAATTATACAATTATACACATCTATTCCTACGTCAGGATTCGAACCTGGGACCTCAGAACCGGATGTCAGTTCTTCTCTCACTCGATCATCGAGGTCGGCCATTATCAAATTTATATTTGACATATGTATGATTTTTTACGGAAAATTGAAGAAAATATATATGTTTGGTTCCACCCACTAAGTCACCTGATATGTCTCTTTTATACAAGGTAGATTAAAATTGTCGATCAATATATACTTTTAAAGATGATAGAACACCTAAAGTACGAAACTACCCCCAGGATGTGCTTAACGATAATTATATTTCAACAGGAATATCACAACAATTTCAAACTTTAAGTGTTAGGTGCCTTATATTACTAAAATAAACTATTTTCGCATTTTGTCTTGTTTCTATATAAGGGCGTTTTTCAAGCGATGGGGTACCGTTCTTTAGATATATTTTTGTTATTTTTTTTTGAAAATATACAGTGTGATCCAAATGGAGAAAAAGAAAAAATTCTGGCCTATATGACTTTTAGTATAAAACTTTCAAAACATTGGCTGGAATACAAGGAAAATAAAAAATGGTGATTTGTAATAAAAGAGTAAAATATATTCAAATTGTAACGGAGTGCAAAATTTTCATTGAAATAGTTATTAAGTACCGAAAAATGATGCATATAGATTCATGGCTTTTAGGAGTTCGGTAAATGTTGAAAATAAATTTAGAAAGAAATATCGGGCATGGGTTAGAAAATGAAGATTCGAAAATGAAGTGGTGATGCTATCGATAGTGAAAAATTCAAAAGATTCACTTCGAAAAAGATCAAATTTATTAAATGTGAGTAAAAGCACAGTTACAAAAAATTAAAATCAAATACATTTAAACCAAAGAAACTCCAATTTACCCATACTCTAAAAGAAAGAGATATTGAATGAAAATTCGTTTTTTTGCTCGTATTGAAATGGATGATAACAGATAAATATATTTCTCTAATGATGCACCGTTTATGTCTAATGTGTAGTATGGCATTTATAAAGACACAATTGTTGGACTATACTTTTTTCGAATTAAGTTTAATGAAATTTCATTACAACCCGGCCAACCAATTACAAGCTGTGCTCAATACAACGGAATACTTCTTTGTTTCCAATAGAGCAAAACTCTCGACAAAATTGATGTCTCGTACCAATTTTATTTGCCAACTTTTGAATACGTGACAAACTTGCCTTCGCAGATTTCGCTGAAGGCATACATTAAAAAAAGCATAAAATCCTTTTTGCACTAATCCATATCAGTGCACCGAAATCTGGTATTGATCGGCAGATGATGGCGGGTCTTGGAACAAGTTCGATGCGCATATGGAGAGGGGGCAATCATGGCAAAAAAGGGTCGCAAGTATGACGCCGATTTTACAACTCTCCGTTCTATCAATGGTTGATGAAAAGAAGTCCTTTTTTGTGGGGTAGGACAATGAATGCTGAAGGAATTATATTTTTTCTCTTGCCATTTTCCTCTTAAGAAAGATAGACTGGTTGATGTTGTTAAAATATCTTGGCTTAACTGAAAAATATAATCCTATTTTAAAATTACTGCATATAATATTTTTTCTGAATAATTATTTTTAATTGTTGACGTGAGAATTCGTTTAATAACATTAAAGCTAAGCCTCTTCTAATATTTGAAAAACCCGATATCGACAAAGTTCAATCATTTTTTAACAAAACAAAAATATAGGTTTTTTAATCTCGCCACATCACGATGTTTGATTTAAGAATCTAAGTTACGAATAAAATTTTAAATCGAATCACTTTATTTTTGTGTTCTTCTGATACATTTCAAATATAACTCATTTTTAATAACAAAGAATTTTCAATTTCAGTTTCTCTTGTAAACTTATGATTCAATTGTTACTCAAACCAAAACAGTACAATAAAGTAATTGTAATTTTGTAGTTACTCATTTCATTACTGTATGTTTATTTTTTTTTTAATTATGTGATTTACAATGTTGTCATTATCATCATTCAGTAACTAATCTTATAAAATATTTAGAACAGTACTACATTGATGACTGCAAAATTTGTTTAGTTCTTGTGAAAACACGCATCGAGTACAGTAGTTTAATTTGTTGTTTAAGTGGTTCGAGTACCAAGTAATTATTTAGAACAATGTATGATAAATATGTATCTATTACTAAATTAATTGTTTCAACTCTTAACTTGTGGAAACTTTCCTTAATAAATATGAAAAGATAAAAGCGAAACCTAGATCGATTGAATATATTTTAAAAAGCTTTGTAATACTGCAGGTATGTATAATTTATCTTTTCATATTTTGTATCTATTACGTTAATATAATTTCTTATAGTCCCCTTATAAGAATTATGATAATTCTGATTAAGTATAACAAAAATTTCCCAATTTTTATAAATATTTTTTTTAAATATTTCGACAAATATATTATTTGATAACCTGTAATGCCATTTTTCCATTTACTTTATTGTTAGTATTCTTAGTATAGAAGGCCTTCATGATATACTCGTATTCGAAGTGTACTTTTTTATATTGCCATTATAAATTCTAGAGGTCTGACTCTTAACACCTAATCGTAATTTGTTCACTTTGAATTAGGTCCATTAAAATATTTCAGATACTTATTTATATACTTCTATAAAATAAACAAGCAAATAATGAAATTTGAGGTGTGACAGATAAGAAATTTAATGGCTAAAATACACCAAAAACTGCTATATAGTAATCCGGTGAACACAAGAGGAAATTTTTAAAATCAATTGGTTTAAATTTACGTAAAAAATAATTAAAACAATAATATTTATTCCTCACGTCATTGCCAGTGAGCAAAGAACCTATCCTAAATTACTAAAAGGGAAGTCCCAAAGGAAGTATTAATATTAACGTGTGCCTTAATGATAATTTTATTACTTTAGGAAATGTAACATATTTTTGTAAAGTTCCTCAAGGGATTTCGCAAAAGAGATTAAGTTTTTACTTTTGCCTCCCGATTATATTGAAAATTCCAAGCAATAGATATTTTCCAAACATACAACATTTTGAAAATTTTACTTTATATTTGCATAATTTAATATTGAGTTATGTTTTTCCTAATTTGTATTGAACAAGTACATCTCATTAAAACAAAAAACATTATTTTTAATATTCTGTTCTAATAGGAAAAAATTAAACGAACTTGTTCGCAGATCGAGCAAACATTTTTTATTTTTTGGACACTACCTCTAAGTTTTTCTTCATAAATGACATTAATTTTGTAAAAAGTTAATATTTTATTATTTATTATGTTAGAACTTGATATCCGAAACTATATTTTATAAAAAATATATCAAATGTTTTTTTTTTCAAATGAATCCTAACCAGTATAGGTATTTTAAATTCATTTGTTGTAAAAACCGATAAAAAACGATTTGCAAATAAAATTGAAAAAGTATGTCAAAATATAAATGAAGTAACTGAACATGATTTACAAAAATCGGCAGCTACTCACTCGATTCACTGATTGATATATTTTGTGATTATCTTTATTTATTTGATATTAGCGAAAACGAAAATAGCAGCTATTCTAAAAGATTTAATGATACTTTTTGATTTGGGTATGAATACAGAAAACAAAAGTAAATAAGAAACTGCGGCGAGTAAAGTTATTTTTTCGCCTAGTTTTCATTATAATTAAAAGATATATCTTTAGTGGAATAGCTTTACATGGGGAATTCCTATTATAATGTCGAACACTTTAGTATTTTTATTTTTCCTTTAATAAATGTACCGAGAAAACGTATCCTGTAAGTACAACAAATTCTTATTCAACTTAATATGTTTAACATAATGAAATCAATTTTTTTTGGGAAGAATGGAAATACCAAGAACATATACCTAAACACGAGTCGTCAAAAAAATTATAAAACCAACAATTATGCACAATAGTGAAGCATAGACGCTAATAACAGAAAATCAAAATAAAAGGATAAATGTTATAAAAATCAGATATCTTAGGAAAATAGAAAGGAAACACGAAGAGATGAAATATGTAGACAAAATTCGAAAATATATCCCATAAATGACAAAGTAATAGAAAGTCAATTAAGGTGAAATGGACGTGTAAGCAGAATGCCAAATGAAAGATTTGCTAAAAGAGTATTTGAAACAAAAGTACCAGAAATAAAAAAATAACACACATATGTATACTTAGATTAAACTCTTAATCAATAGAATATCGAAGTAAATAATTTTGCACTATTAACTAACTTTTGACACTGTAAATTTTTTAAATAATTATTTTTGCTGATAGACTGCGGAATGTGGAAAGAATTTGGCAATCGATTATCAGACATTTTTTCGAAAACTATATTCAAAATTTCTAAAAATGTGAAGAGGAACTTGTGAGATTTATAATTATTTTATTTCATTTGTATGTCATCTTTAATTTCATCGAATATTTTTTTGTAAGTGGTCTCTAAAAGACTTGTTTTGACACTTAATATGCTATGGAAAATTCAACTTTTATTGGCAGTTTTTAAAAACAAAATATTTTATGACATCATTGTGGTATTGTCTCATAGTACCTTATTTCATATTAGTACCACAGTATATATATGCATTACTACTAAAAAATTATTTGTAATATTCAAAAAACAAAAACTGTTTAATTTCTAAAAAATATACTACACAAACACATAAACTAATTTTTTTGCTATTGAAAATATAACCGTTTTTCAGCTTTTCAAGATATAATTTTGTTTCAAACGTTTTTAATTCTCTATTTCATTTAATTATAGAAAGTTAAAGAAAGTTAAATATTTCATATAAATGAATATAAATATTTTTTATTTGAAAATTCGATTTACTACACTATTAATAAGTTATTAATTGTACTTGTGTACTAAGTATTAGTGATTAGATTTGCACCATAATAGAAAAAAAATTAGTACTTATATAAGAAAAAAACTACAAGAAAATATTGAACATGAAAAAATGAAGTAATTGAGAAAATTTGCCAAAATAAGTTTTGTGTACTGGTTTCTCCACTTTTTCTTAACTTTAGAATTAAAATTGTTTTGAACTAAAACTGCGGTTTAATTTTTTAAGTTGGGAAGAAAAGAAGAAAAATCACGAGTTATATTAATATATTTTTTGTTTCTACGAAAATGCATTCATGAAATTGATATAAAATCACGAATCCGCAGGAGTAATTTTATCATCATATGCTTCGTTTTAAAAGTTTTAATGTTAGTAAAGAAATGTGAGCGTCGAAATAAAAAATTTAACTTATAATTTTTTTAGGTCGTTTTGAAAAGATTATTTTTTTCAAGCATTTTAAATTTAAACTTTTGTACATTTACTATAGAAACTAATGGCCCTTAAGTGCGGTTTCAATTATTTCTACGAACCAACAGCCGAAACTTTAGAATTATATTCGTTTATTTGAGTTTTCAATAAAAATTTTTGTTTTTGAGTACTTTAATAATATATGTATTATGTAACCATTTTAATCGAGGGTTACGAATGCGAGCGACGGCGAACGTGAGGCTACACTAGCACCGTGTGAATTTATTTTGTAGGTACAATAATTTACTTTCCTTGTTGCCAATCTATAAAAAGTCTTAAAACCTTTCACATTATTCATAAACTGATGTTTGCAACAACAGATTTTCGATTTATGATAATACGAACGAACATTATTCTGCAATTCCAGTTATGTACTCGTTTCATTGTTTTCACTTTGTTTTGAACTTTGCGAATCTTAAAATATACTCATATCTCAAATTTTATAAATCATGTTCAAAAAATATTTTATATCTCGTTAATTGTTGTAATTACTAATGTGAAAGTAAACCTTTTATAATTGAAATCTTAAGAAACAGATTCAAAATAAGTGGAAAATTATTTTAACTAATTTATAAAACTATAGAATATGTAGTTAAATCATTTTATAGATAGTAAAAAGACAGTTAAGATCGTTCCTTTATTTCAAACCTCCTATCACATCCTGTGAATTATGATATCCCCGTCGAAAATTTTGAATGAGAAAAGGGCTCGTCTGATACCTCTTTTGAAAGGGATTTTAATTCTCCGGTCAATATACAGGCTTTTAAATTTGGTGTATGTATAATTAAGAAAATTAAGCCCTGAGGTTATATAAAATGTTCTACGAGAATTCCAAGATCGCGTTGCTTATTATCAAGAAGTAAATAGATGTCACTTTAAACACTTAATATAATTGAAAAATAAATTAAAAAAAACCTTCTATATTATGTGAGATTAAATACTTCATTCTACGTAAACTTTTGAAGTGGAGACATTATCAAAATTTTACATTTTTAAAATAACAACAACCCCTCGTTGTCATAATTCAGAGAGGGTGAAAGAAGGGACTAATATTTTTATACAATAACTTAGAAATGTAAAATTAAAAATAACAATCGACTTGTTTCAGATTTTCCCCAAAGGTTCATAATAGCCTTAAAAATGAATGTATTTCTTACATATGGACCTATGTATTATATGATCAACTTTTTATGAAAAGTATTTTTTATCAATGAAGAGATATTGTTATTGCTCAGTGATTAAGCAGCATTCTGAATTTCTATTGGTCAAAACGAAAAAACTGAAATTAATTTCTGAAATTCTGTTTTCTATTAAAATATGTCATTTTTCCAACCTTGATATATAATTCAAAGTCACTGAGATTTCTAAATTGAAAATTTTGAAATGAAACTTCTCCATGAAAATATTGATTCTTTCGCTACCACCATAAAAACATTATTTACCTTTTTTGGTATTGTTTAAAATATGAAGTTATTAAACCCATTTTTTTAACATTCAAAAAAAAATTCTTCGTTTTCTTATGGTTTCTAGTTGCCTATAGTTATTAACTACCAAATGGCCGTATTCTTGTGTGATCTCCGGTTAAACTACATGCCTAATATTAAAATTAAATATTTATCGTTGACGAATGTTATATTGGGGTTGACGTCAAATTAATTTGGGCCAAGAAGAAGACTCTTTTATTATACGCTGATCTTTTGGAAAAATGTATTCCCTTTGTCAAAGGTGCTATTGAGATATAATATAAGTTTTATAACCAACATAAGGAAATATAAAAGATACATCCTTTTATAACAATTAAACATTTTTTTATGTTATCAACTTGATGACAATATTTATTTAGTAAATGGAAACCGAATTTCTCTCTAATCACTCTAATAGGCTGATTTTTACCAGTGTAGTTGCAGAGTTAAGAAGCGTCCACCCCTACCGCATCCCTCGCAGAATCCCGAGCTTTCATAGACGCTTCTGGGGCGTCGGCGTCGCAACTAGCGTCCTTTTCAGACTCTGTCACCATCATGTCAACCATAGTTAGTAATTATTTGTGATACACGTCCAGAACTTTTTAAGATAAGTATTTTTGAGTCTGTAATTGAATATTCCCAGTGAATATGTGCATGGTTTTTCTATTTTGGTGCAGCGGCGTGTTGTTATGTTATTATAAAAACGTTTATAAATCGCTTTGGTTCGACTTACTGTCGATTTTGCATGAGGATTATGTGTAGTTAATAGTGATTTGTCATCATTTAGTAGCTGTCAGAAAAGCAACGAGAAATTTTTTTAGACTATTGAGGTCCAAGCGGCAGGTAAAAAAGGTTATATTGAAGTCGTATTCAGTCTGAACCTTTCTTGTGAATATTAGTCTAATAAGCTGTCTCTTCGAGGCACCTGCTTTCACAGAGTAAAAACTCATTTTTCTACGTCTCGGCACTATTTAACAAATATCTTCCTTGTCTAATTTGTTTCTTTCGGATTAAAATTATTATTGGATAAGGAACTTCTTACTTTCAAATAAATGATACATTTATCATAAACGGAATATTTGACAAAATTTTGATTTCGTGCTGCAATTTTATTACAAAAACGAACTGATGTCATGCGCAAAAATAATGATCAAGGATCCGTTTAAATTTTTAATTAAATATGCTAATTTTTGCTAATCTGCGAATGCGGCAAACCACGTCTTCATGGTTAATTTAGTGGTTGACTTTAATTTTAATAGAATTAATCTATATGGAGCTTTTTGGTTTTAGATGTTTAAACAGAATAAATATCTAATAGGATTTAAACTAGAAGTAAATTAAACAATACCTAATTGACGAAGCCTTCCATTGTTTTATAAATTTTATGTTTTTTACGTGACCAATAGTGAATAATGTTTTTATTTTATAGCCGCTACTTTTTTAATTATTAACCTTCGATTTTTTATTAGTTATATGTTGTATTAGGAAATATTTATAAAAATTTTTAATTCATTGAAGAATCAATCAAAACGATTCTTACAATATAATAGTAGCTTTATTGTTATTTGTTAGAATTTATTTATTTTTATTTATTGTTGTTGGACAATTTCTCGTTAATAGCATTATCAATTAAAATGGCGTCTTATGAAACGTCTTTTTACGAATTTTGAAAAAAGACAACACTGCATATTTTTCAATTTCATAACTTTTTAATTGTAATTTTTTTTTAAATTTATGTCATGTGTTAAAAAATGATAATTACTGTTAGAGAGTTAGAGACTTTTGAAATTGACAATCGTTTATACAGAATGTAGTCGAATTTGACATTGCGTGGACCATAATGAAAATATTTTAAAATAAAATATTTATAAAAACCAAGAGAAGTCATTTTCGTATTTTTTAATTAGCAGGCTATTTTACATAGTTTTTAAATTTTTTCGTTGAGTCTAACTCATGTTTTACGTAATTTGGTTTTAAACGTTTTGTTACTGATTACAAATATGATCAAAACAAAAACAATTAAAACCTATGTTTCTTTTTTACTGTAAAGTTTAGTCTGAACTATTTCAGTGCATCTACAAGTATAGAAAAAAAATATATTAAATTTAAAAAATGCGCTATGTATTTACTAAAATATTTCAATATTTCCTTTCTCGTCTTTGATGTAACATTAACCTTTGGAATTGAAAATAAAATTATTGTTCTGATATTTATTGAAGAAAATTTAAAGGCAAAAAATTACCTTCACATACCAGAAAATACCTGTTTTTGAGACTCTTTACAATTTGATAAAATAACCTCTTAATGTCCAATAATTCATATTAAATATGGAAAAATAAATAAATACTTATCTTGAATTTCTACAGTCTTCCAAAGCGTTTTAATATACAGTATGGTCCAAATGAAAGGAATAATTTCATTAGTTCGTAAATCGGCGATTAGAGGGGATAATCCTGAAACCCGTCGATTTTTATTTTTAAATGAGCGCTTCATCAGATATTTTTATTTTTGACGTCATCTCTGTGAGCGTGATGACGTCATCAATAAAACTTTTAAATAGAAACGTGGTTCTTGCAACACATGAATTGAAAAGTCTTTTCAATATATATTTCACCCATATCAATTAGATCTAAGTATTATTGTCAAAACTAGTATTAATGACATTCGAACAGATTTCTTAATTTATTAAGTATTGTTATGACGTATTTATTGATACCCAAAAATACATTTGGTTAAAGCCGTCACTGACAATGAAAATATGTCTAAACTACGTTTCATGTAAAAGACTTCTGCTAGTCTTTGAAGAGAATCCCAATACCAGTTTAGGGCAAGTAGCGTTAGACAATGAGGTTGGCAGCCAAACAGTTCTTAGTACACTAAAAAGGGGGAAGTGGCATCCCTATAAAGTAGATTTAGAAACTTATGGATGAAGATTTTGGATCTTAACAGGTCCTTGATATTTACTATTTCTGCAGAACTTCTTGCTCCCAGAATTAAACAGGTTGTTTAATAACTGAAATGATTTGTGGCTGCAGCAAGATGGTGCGCCACCTCACTATGCTATCTTGATGAGAAACTACATGGACAATGTCTTCCCAAATCGGTGGATAGGTCGAAGAGGAGCAATTGAGTGGCCACCGAGGTCACCTGATTTAACTCCTCCCGATTTCTTTTTATGGGGATACTTGAAAAGACCTATCAATTGATGTATTGCAAGACTCACTTTTCTGTTTAAAAGTTTTATTAATGACGTTATCACGCTCTCACATATGACGTCAAAAATAAAAATGTGATCTGACTAAGCGTCCATTTAAAAATAAAAATCGACGGTTATCTCGATTTTTCCCTAAAATCGCTGATATTCGAAATAATGAATTTATTCCTTTCATTTGGACCATACTGTATATTTTAGTCTACGTAGGTTTCGGTATTTTGACATACCATTTTCCAAGACAGAAAGAAGTTTGACAGATCTTTGTTAAAAACGAAAATACATTTCATGTCATAAATCTGACAACCCATCAGTATTAAGCAATATTCTTCTTTTTCTAAAAATATATTAGTTTAGTATTATTTACTTACTTATTTACTAAAATGTGATCTAAGATAAATGAATTTCCAAGGTTTAGTTGTTCATTCAATATTCTACGTTCTACGAGTTTATTGAAGATGTGTTTGATGTGTTTCTTTATTTCATATCCCTCCAAAAAATCAAGTAATTTTAAATATAAATCACTTCAGTTCAATTGAGTAAGTTCTTATCGATTTGATTACTGGTTTGTACTGTAATTTCCATTAACAGTCAGCTAACTTGATTCTTGAACTTCACACACACTTATATATATATAATATACGTAGTTTTTAGTTCAATACTGGACTAGGTTATTCAAATAACAGCTACACAAAAAAAGTGTTTTTAAATATTTGTACTAACACTTATATGAAACATAATTTTTCATTGAGTGCTGAGATTTCATCTTTTATTCATACTTGTAATTTTAATACTAACGTTGGCAGTAGATTTTTTTGTTCATAAGATAATAAAAATAAATTAAGAGAAAATGTTGCCGACGTTAAAATCAAGAAAAAGCCAATTTAAAATTTCTTGAATCTCTTAAATTTTTATAGAAATGTAACTGTCTATGAGATATCATATATACATTTTATTTAGTTTGTTTTGGTAACAATTTATTGAAATTTAAATAAAATTAGTTTTTGGCACTTGTATTTTTATTGGTTAATTACTATTTATTTTGTTAGTGTTTTGAAAACAACTTAGGCGCATGTATTTCTATTAGACATTGTTTAATTTTTAGTGTATTTGATAATATTCCACGAACTTATTCAAGGCGCATTCGTGATCTACCCTGTAGATCCGGGCTTTTGTAGTTATTTATATCAGAAGCTCGTCTCTACAGGTATCTTACGGATGGAAGACCTCTCTGCTCACCTAATAAAAGAAATAAATTTGTAGGCATAATTTTCCTTATATAAATATTAAAGATTTTGCATGTACTGTGAATTGTTTGTTTGTTAAAAATTATCAATTAGCAACAGAAATCTCTATAATACCGAATCAATATTCATATAATTAATTAATCATCAAAACGAGATGTTGATATTCAATTTCACTTATTGCTTCATTAGAAATAAAAATCTCTACTTTTTAATAGTTGGTTAAGTTTTTCTAAGACGTTTAGAGTTATTTAAACTTAAAATATAAAATCATAAATATCACTCAAATACGTAGTAAGTACAGAGGTTTTTAGTTTATATTTATAATTTTTTGCCTAAAAGCGGGACGTTAACTAGCCTTTTATTGACCCAAAAAATGTTTACATTCAGAACTTTTCATTTAAATTTGAATAAAATCCATAAAGTAGTTTATGTGTTCGTTTATGTTTGGTTAATTGAAATCATTATTTCTAAAACTAGATCTATTTTCGACAACGGACTATATTGGGAAAAATTAACAAAAACACTTATCATTTAATTTCACCGGAGATCAAAATCTGTTGATTGATAAACTATTTACGAAGGACTTTTGAGGTAAATTACTGAAAGGCAAGACTATATTTGACTACTATAAAGCAATGAAAACTCATTTTAAAAGCATTTGAATAAGACCCACCCACTCTGCATTACTTACCCAATGAAATCCATGATCATTGAGATTTTATTAGCAAATAACCGCTTTTCAAACTGACCTTTAAAAGGGGAATGATTATCATTAGACAACTTTCCGTTTAAATGTTTCCATATTCTGTTACAGTTTTTGAAAGATATATGAAAATGTCAAACAAAGAAAACCAATTTTTCAATATTTCCAAACATTATACTTAATATTCTTATAAAAAGATTTTGTCGACGACTCTGTCAAAAATACTAAGTTATGTTACTAGAAGTAGAACGTTATTTGTTTAGCCCAGTATATTGCCGATGCTGTACAAACTGGGCGAAACATACAATAATGAGCTTCTTATCCAAGTGACATAATCTATGTTTTCTTCAAGGGTTAATATAAAAAATATGAATAAAAAAGAATATCTTATAGATATTTCCTATCTAGTCAAATAAAAATAAATCACATAATAAATACTAACCATTTTATTTATATTAATAATTAAATGAGAACATTTTTTTAACAGAAAATAAATTTACAAAATTTTCAAAGATGTTTAAAAAGTAAATTAGAAAAATATATTATATTTATTATTATGCATATTTACTGTAATATAAAGTTCATATAAATGTCAAAATGATTTATGTTAAAATCTAGTAGTAGTGTTTTTTTTATTTTATTAAATGTCAGATGACAAATGACAAATAATATTTTGTATTCTATGAAATCTTTGATATTGTTATTGTTGAATCATTCCGGTAAGAGTTGCATTAACGATTTTAAAATAAAATAAGTTTTAAATAAATAAAAAATTATTAAATGTGCAATTAAAGTGTAAAGTGAAAAAATACTCAACACTAAATATCAAAATGACAGTTCTAATAAATCAAGAATAATGTTGGAGTTTTAGAAATATCAGAGACGTCATGCCGGTTGGGAAATGGGAGGAACGAATTTTGAACATATTATCTAACATTCATTCTTTTGATTTTATTTATAAGTTTCTATCGTTTGTTTGTAAATAATAAAAATAATGCGTACACGCAAAATGTTTCAAAAATAAACAACTCTCTGTATATCGGAAACCGTCAATTTGCGGAGCCATGTTTATTAAGACTTTGACTTATTTTGGTCCATACTATACCCTGTTCAAATATTCGAATTTTTTTTTAACATCCTGTATATGTAATATTAACAATAAATGAAAAAAAAAAGAAAGTCAAGGGTAAAAACCAAAATTGAATTGCATGAAGTTTAAATACAAGAAAATTTTTGTTTTTAACAGACATCAGATTTTTTCTAGGTGACCATACGAAAACTTAATAATGAATTATTTCTAGTGTTTTTGAAGATAAAAACTTAAAAATTTAAGATGATTATTCAAAATATAGGGAGGACAATGATCCGTGTGCCTCATACCGCCCCATCAAGCCCCACGTCACCCCCACTCCAAGATTTTAAATGACACCCTATATTTTTTTGAATCATTTTGAAAGAATACAAATTTGTTCAGATCCCTATTAGTCCAATAAACGAAGGTATCAACCATGACATCAGGTCGCGTGCAGAATTTTTTTTTTTTAATTTGTTGGTGTTCATTGGTAGATTACTCCCTGAAAATATGTCCACCGAGAACAACCAGAAGCCATTATTGAGACCCCGTCTCATCCAGGAAAAGCCACAGTTTGGTGTGCTTTATGGGCTGGTGGAATCAATGGGCCATATTTTTTCAGAGATGATGCCAGTCACAATATTACAGTTAACGGAGAACACCATAGGTCCATGATTGCTGACTTTTTTGTTCTTCAATTAAATGACATTAATGTGAAACAGATTTGGTTTCAACAAGAAGGCGCAACATGTCACACAGCATGCGACACAATCAGGTTATTACAGGAAATATACAATGAGTGCATTGGATCACTGGGAGTTATTGCCGATATACGGCCTCGGCTGCTCGAAAAATTTGTACAAAATTGCACTTCCAGATTGTGTTTCATTGAAGCCCCCGCGGCGCACATATTCCCGATATCTAATTCAAACAATTATCGTATCTAATTATCATTTCAATAAAGCCAATTTTATGGCCATTTAGTTTTTTAAATTTTTAGTGTCTTCAGCAATTATGCGTTACCCACTAAAATTATTTTTTGTATTCTAATTAATGATTAGATACCTAAAAATAATAATATTTTACATCTCCAAAAAACTTATGAGATACGGACCCAAAATCAAATTTATAAAGAAACCTACTTTTACTACAAGGTTTTTTTTATTAACTATTGAAATACTCGTATATATTATCGAAATGTGTGCTAAAATAGCTAGAATTTATTTTACTTATATTGAAAAACAGACCCAAAAAAATGATTCAAGCATAATGAGGAAAACTCGATAAGCATAATTGTTGTATATATATATAAAATGTCGTTTTCTCATAAAAAAATAAATACTTTTTTATTTTATTTTTCAAATTCACTAGATTTTCCCTGTTTTAATTTATAGCTACTATTCCTTTCTTCGTTCATTTAATTCTAATACCAACAATATATTTGTTTTCTTCTTCTTTCCTTGTTTCTTATCAATTATTTTCTTCTCAGCTAAATTTATCGTTTGTACATTGCTGTTTTATTCATATTATTGTTTAACATTTATTATCTTCGGTTTCATATTTTTTAGTTTTCATTTTTTAATCATTGAAGAATAGTTTGAGATTTCTATCTATTCATTCATTGATTATATTTTCCAGGTAGTATCAAAAGGAACAAGTTTGAGATTTAAGATTTTACCATATTCTGTCAGTTATAATACTTTTTGACTCTCTAACGAATCATCATAGGATACAGTTATTAAATTAACCTTAAATGAATGTAATAATCTACTTTTAAAGTAGGTATGAATTTGTTAAAATTTGTAGAATCATTAGGTTTTTAAATAGATTCAAATGAAACACATACAAATAATATGACAAGTTCTTATACATTTTCTTCCTACGGCTCTCCCTGCGAAGAAGGGGGTTATATAGGGCGAACCTGGAAATCGTTTTTAAATACTAGGTGTAATTTAATAATTTTTTTATATCATGGTTACTAGGCAAGTCTCCTTATAATGAACCCTTTTAATAACATTCAGCTTCTTTAGTTTGCCAGGTATGGACTAGCTCTAACACAGTAATGCTACTTTTTTACACCCTACACGGTAAAGGCCCAACAATATTATTTTTGGATACCTTAAAGCTTAAACTAAGAGAAGGTGTAAAAAAACAGCATTATCGAGCTAGTCCGTCCCTGGCAAACTAAATAAACCGAATCTGATTAAAAGGGTCCATATTAAGGAAACTTACCTTGTAACCACCATATAAAAAAATTATTAAATTACACTTAGTATTTCAAAAGTTATTTAAAAACAAACGATTTCCAGGTTCGTACGATTTAACCCCCTATCTTCGTAGGGGGAACCGTAGGAAAAAATGTATAAGAACTTGTCGTAATATTTTTGTGTTCTATATGAATCCGGGAGATTGTCCACATATACTGTATATTAGTTACTTTATAGTATGTTCATATTTAACAGTATTTTTATATTGTAGGTGAACCAAATAAATGGAATATTGAGCAGTTAACTTTTGGATTAGTTTGGAATAAAAATGTATAATAGAAGAAGGAACATCTTAGCAAAGAGGAAAATAAAATTTACTTTGTTACAAACAATTACATTCGAAGATTCGAAGATTGTTGCTGTTTGCTACTCTTTATAATTATGCTTACTTAGTTAATTTATGAAAAAATAAATGTGATTTATTTACAAATATTATTTAAATGCAGGGCCGATCCTAGCAGGAAGCTAGGGACGACCGCTAATAGTTCTCTCATTCAAATAATTTAAGAATTTCGCAAAAACCGTCGGTTTTTCCAGACATTAAAGAGGTAAGAGGTAATTAATAAATGAATACCTAAATATTTATGAACACTATCGGTTTATTTGTACTATTTTTCGCTTTGTACTTAAAACTAACGAAGCAAAAACGAAACCGTATTTTTTGTTTTACTATTTATTTATTTATTTATTTATTTATTTATTTATTTATTTAGTAAAGATTATGCAACACAAATAGTAATTACTGGTGTTTTTGATTGGCGCTATTGTTCCGATTACCTTAATAAGCACGAAAATGATCTAAAACTATAAACTCTGTAAAATCGTGGTCCGAATTAAAGACGACGCTGCGCGACGGTGCGCCTTCATTGAAAGAATTATTGCTATAGTACCATTTTTAGCCAGTCAAAATTTGGCATTCAGGACAACTATTACGGAGTTGTAGAGATAATGGTAATTTTTTTAAGGCAGTGGAGATGTTTACCAAATTTGATCCAGTTACTTACTACTATTACTATTTTTGGGCCAGTCAGAAAAGAAGACGGATAATAGAGAAATATGATGAATTATGAAATTGGGGAAAAATTGAAGGGGAAGACATTGTAAGGTTCATAAAAGCTCAACGATTAAAATGGTGCGGACATATAACCAGAAGGGAGCCATTAACTAACAAGAAGAGTAAATAACCGGATTCCTCAAGTAGGAAGACCAAAAGGAAGACCGAAGATAAGATGGGATGATCAAGTTAAAGAATACATAAGAAAAATACATATAACCGAATGGAAAACGGATATAAAGGACAGAAAAAGATGGAACAGAATAACAGAAGAAGCAAAAACCTAATAAAATATAGAGAAAAATGAATAAAGGAAAACAGAGGAGTGATTCACCGCAAAAAAAGGAATTAGACGAGCTCAACAGAGCTGCCACCATTCCGTCAAGAATGAACAGCCTATGTGTGTGTGTACTTCGGAACACCTTAACATTATCAATAGATGTAAGGACAACAAAACGCGTATTCCACATTACTTAAGGCAGCTTTTTCAAAATGAAATAATTCATATTTTAGCCGAATATATTCGTAATAAAATAACACGCTAAAATAGCCAAATATTAGGCTATTATTTTCAACTCTACACTAGATATTAATAACATTTTTAATTATATATGTAAGCATTAACGATAGTATGGTAAGTAATACTACCACTGGAGAAAGTCTGCATTTTTCTATTAAAAACACTACTACCTAGTCTGCAGCTCGTAGTTAAAAGAATTCGCGATCAGAGCTAAGATAATGGGTCGAATATGAAGGAAAAAATATAGGGCTTCAGAAACGGAGATATATAATTACTTCACTGCATCCCCATATCGATGGGATTTACTAAAAAAGCACGTGGAAGGTCTAACTTTAAAACCATTCATTGAAACAGGAGGGAAACTCGTATCAATGCTTAGACCACTAAAATTGGGGGATGTGTAGCTCAGTCGTAGAGCCACGAGCTGGTGATCGAAAGATCCTAGGTTCGAATACCAGCAGGAGCCAGATTTTTTCTGATTTGACTACAAGTCAGAAACTGATTTTCTAATTTGCCTACAAGTTGTGAAGTCTGTTCTCATCCCTAAAGGTGATTCCCACTCGAGCATTCAATGTTGGCTTCAAATTGACAGTGCTGTTCCTAAGGTGGTGCCGGGAAACAGTAATAAAGCCTACACAGAACACGAAGGCTAATAACCCAAGAAGTTGATGCCAAACACAAAGAAGAAAGAAGACTACTAAAACAAAACCTAAAGAACATTATTACAGATTAAATGCCATAATTGAAGATACTACCAAAGACACTAAAACAAATACGGGTGCTAAGTCAATCAATAAAAATGTTGAAACATTTAGATTTCTGTGTTCAATTTTTGATTTGGAATGATTTATTGTCAAGAATTGATGTCTTGAGCAAAATGCTTCAAAATCCTAACATAAACGTCGCAAAATTCATTCAAGGCATGGATAATCTAAAAAATATTTAATTTTGCAAAGATTTGACGATAGTTTTAAAAGATTCAATGATTCAACAACATCACTTGCTAGAGATTCAAATATTAATCCGGAATTTCACATTTCAAAGCTCAGAAAAATGTTGAACCTTATCAACAATTTTTTGTTTTCTATCTTACAATTTTCATCACGGGATCTCTTCGGTAGCTGAAAGATTCGCTTTATTACCTGAGTAGGTACTATTCAATTTTCTGCTTTTTGTATGAGTTTCAGAACATTTAATGATTACCTTATGAAAGCCTGTATTGACTTAGATATTAAGTTATAGGTAAATAATGAAGGGATTATTGTGAAATATATAGTCGGTGTACAACTATTTAATAAAGATATTTTTCCAGGTAAAAAACAACCGACTATGATTTTAGAAATAATAGTCAAACCTTTCTGTTTCTGTTGCTTCGGGCAAAAATAGTTCCAGGAACTTAAAAATTATTAAAAATTACTTAAGAAACAGTAAGACACAAGAAAGGCTTCCAGATTTTGTAATTATCTCAGTTGAATCTGAAATCTCTGAAAAAATTTATTTCACCGAAATTATTGATACATTTGCTCCTCAGAAAGCCAGAAAAGTTATTTTGTAGTCGATTAAGAGTCCTTGCAGAAACCATCTCCAAGTGATTTCGTTTCACTAGATTTAGATTAGATAGTTTATTATTTTTCATTGTTTTAGTACCTATTATTTTGTATGTTTGTCCTTTTATATTACTATATTATCTGTTTTACTTTTAAGTTTTATTCATATATCGCATCTTTATTTATAAATTAAATATATATGTGTTTAGATAGAATTACTATTAAGTAAATACTTTTGTTTTGTCTTTCTAAAGTGTCTATTTTTATTTAATTTTATTTCAAAGGTTTAATTGTTTCTCATTTAAGTATATACCATGTACTTTTATATTTGTTAAATGTTTATTTCTGTTGTATTGATTAAAAATAAATTTTATTTGCATTTTTATTAATGTTTTATTCTTATATAAATGTTTAATCCGTGGAGTATTTAATGTTAACGTTAACAAAATGTTTTATATTATACCTTATAATGGTAATAATAAGACAAAAAAGATATGCTTTATTACATTTTTCTTAATTTATTTTTCAGCGGTTCAACTAGTATCATTTTTCGGTATACTTGTTTCCATATACATTTTGACCCCTTTACTTCGATCATAATTCTTATTAATAACAATTTTTGGCCAACCAAAAATATAATTAATATACCTGTTTCTACCTCGAAACGTTTTCGAATTCTACTATTGGCTGGGTTTTAAAGATGAGTACTACATAAATAATCGAAACAATTGTATTTGGGTGACAAGAGATTTTATGAGATAATATTTGTTTTAAAAAATACATTTTGGATACACTTCGGACAATTCTAAAATCAGTTTGATAAAATATCCTATCTCTAGTGTAAAATCTAGACTAAACAAATTTTAGATCTTCTACGTGTTTTATGATCCCAATTATGTCATCCACTTGAACTTATTGCAGTTTCAATGAAGTTAAAAAGATCTTTTATTTCATACAAAATTAATCCACTTAGAAATTATATTAATAATAATTAAACAATGTTTCACATATGTAAAGAAATATGACATAATCTGGCAAACGTGCAAGAATTCTTTGAGGCAGAAAACGTCTAACAGCGCTAACGGATAAAGCTAAAACTACAGGATCATAGAGTTTACCCGGGAAGTTTAAGATGACTAGTTTTACAAATTTTGACACAACCTTCATATTTCGCAATTTTTTGAAAAAACACATCGGAAAAAGATGCGTTTGGTCATTTTTGAATGTTAACAAGTGTACGCGAGTCGACGGACGTATTATTTTCTCAAATTTAAAGAATTCAGTAGTGAAGATTGCGAACGAAGATTGGACATTGTATGTATGCTGTAGCTTACGTTTTGAATTAAAGAATGAAGTAAAAATAGTTCACTTGTATAACCTTGTTCTAAAAGCCCTCAATTTTATTTTAATTTTAATTTTTACGAAATAGAGTCTCAAAAATTGCAAAATACAAAACCCATATTTGGACACGTTTTTAAAGCATTGGGACTTTCCAAGTCCTTACACTATATGATTAAACGAAATATAAATTTTCCCTAACATAAATTTAGTTTTCTATGACTGGAAATTCTTCAAAAAAATGCAGTATTCTTACGTTTTCCCATAATTGTGTTAGCCGACATACTTTTTTACTGTACTGGGAAAACAATTTCCACCATTCACCCAAAAAATTTATTGATAGTAGACCAGCCTATTTAGTATAAAAACTGCATGGTAGCTCCATCTCACCGTCAGTTACCAAACTAAATGTTTTCAGTGTGGTTATCTGACCATAAATAAAGATTATTAACACCAGATACCGAGTAGATGGTAGTTGCAGTCAAATTCTAGCAAATCGAAAATGTCTGATATTTTTTAGGCCAATTTCTAAAAATAATATTAAACCGTATCTTTTTCAATGGCTATCTCTTCATTTAGGACGGCCAAGACAAATATAATATAAGAAAAGAATGGCATAGAACACTATGTTCTAAGTAATTTGAAAGTGCCCCTGCGATAAAACATTTTCTATATACATTCTTTTACTAATTAAACATTTAAATCGTAGTTTCTCTGAAGCGATGTTAAAGAACTATAACAAAATAAAGCGTATCCAAAAAGTTGTTAAAAAAATATATTGTTAATTGACTCTAAAAGGGAAAATATGAGTTGAGTTGTTGTCTTTTTATTCGTATAATTACTATATAGTTTTCAATAAGTTGTTAGTCATTTTCTAAAGATAAAATCTCGGTCAAATGTTAACAATGTTAAAATAAAACAATATGATTAGTATCTTCATAGCCCAGTATATGGCATGGCATAATAGCCTTTAAACAATATTTGATATTTGTATTAGATAATAAAATTATTTTCTCAAAATTAGCAATTCATAACGCAATTCTATATTAATTTTTTAATTTTTGCCATTTTGCAGAAATGTAGAATCACCACTGAAAGGTCGAAACAAAAATTAGCTCCTGAGCAATTAACAACTAAATTTTAACTCCACAGTGGCCAGCGGCGTCGACTACATATATTTTAAGTACATACATCTTGGTCTTTATTTTTTTTATTCTTTAATGGAATTGTGAGTTTGAGAAAAAACTATATTTATTTTAAACGAATTATTAAAATTTGTTTTTGGTAAAAAATTATATGTATACTGATAAGAGTGATAAAATACTAATAGTAGTAATTATCAATATCCTGTACTGATTTAAATGAGTATGAAAATTGAAATGTAAATACAAAGTGGTTATAAATAATAAAAATCAGGTATGAACAATTATTGGAATTTTTAATTTAAATCTATTACGATTTATATATTTTAGATAAATGAAAATAAGGTAATGACAGTATTTCAAAACTTTAGATTATTCTGGTGTATAATTTTTATTATTATCAAAAATTGGGTATATACCTATAGGAAAATTTTTTACATAAGAAATACTTTTACGCATTTCTATTATGATTTAAAATAGATGTGGACTATAATTGGAAAATATGCGACAGTGAATAAGTCTTGAATAATTTTAAGTTATGTAGAAAAATAATTTCTTCAGTTATTATCGCGACTAACGTTAGTACTCTCAAATGGATCGTAAAATTTGTGTATTTGCAAAATAGAAATTCCTTTATAACAATGTTTTAATTAATGTTAATTTTTTTATTTGGTCATGCAATGAGTATTGTCATTATCAAAGCTCTAGCAATGTCAAATCTAGAATCTCCGTATCTCAAAATAGGATTATCCAAAATTTTGTAAAATTCGGACTAGCAATGTACGAGATAATTGGCCGTTTCCAGACTTTTGGTCCACTCTGTATATATATTTTAATAAATATGAAAAAATCTAAATATTTTCGTGGGATTTGTCCACTACGTAACTTGGTTATTGGAAATTAAAGAATCTTATAAAAAACAATAACAATTTATTTACATATAATAAAAACAACTCTTACAAAATATTAGGGTAACTTATAACTTTAAGCAAATAACACATACAGGGTGTCCCACTACGATTAAGACAAGTAATATATCAGAATTGGGCAGTAGTAGAGAATTATAATTTTGGGGGTGTAAATTAGAGCAAATGTTGCATCTTTTCTTGTTATTGTGTTACCCAATGAGGTATTTGTTTTTGGTCACGTGACGTCGCATTCAAAATTATTAATGGGACAACCTGTATATTTGTGCCTTTCTGTATTCCTCCCGATAAAACAATTCCAACAAACTAGCACACTTGGGGTCTAAAGTGATTAATTCAAGAGCTACAGGTACTTAAACGATTGTAAGTTAAAAAATTCATAATTGAATCCCTTGTAATTTTCGGCAATCTTACATTCGTACGTAATGATTAAGACAAACCAATATTATAATTTTTAATAAAAATTCAAATTAACTGTCACAAAAAAAACTTACAATATTAAAGGAGATGTTCAAATTGATGCCCATCTTCGTAAATGCATTTCTCAAATCTTGATAATAGATTTCGGTTACATGCTGCCCTAATCATTTCCGGTGTCACAGTTCTACAAGCATCGCGTATTTTTCTTTTCAAATCGTCTAAATCTCTAGACGGAGTTTCATATACGATACCTTTAAGATATCCCCAAAGGAAGAAATCTAACGGTGTCAGGTCTGGCGACCTTGGAGGCCAGTAAATAGTACCGTTGCGTCCAATCCAGCGTTCTGGAAATATCATGTCCAGATAATTTCTCACTCTACCATCAAAATGTGGAGGTGCACCATCTTGCTGCCACCACATTGTATTTCTTTCATTCAATGGAATGTCTTCAAGTAGGTCTAGAAGTATATTTTGTAAAAAATTTAGGAATCTCTCTCCCGTTAGTATACGATCATAAAAGTATGGGCCAATCAAACGCCCATTGAATAGGCCACACCAAACGTTTACCCCCCAAATTCTCTGAAATCGGGTTTCCCTCACCCATTTTGGATTTAGACCCCAAGTGTGCTAGTTTGTTGGAATTGTTTTATCGGGAGGAATACAGAAAGGCACAAATATACAGGTTGTCCCATTAATAATTTTGAATGCGACGTCACGTGACCAAAAACAAATACCTCATTGGGTAACACAATAACAAGAAAAGATGCAACATTTGCTCTAATTTACATCCCCAAAATTATAATTCTCTACTACTGCCCAATTCTGATATATTACTTGTCTTAATCGTCGTGGGACACCCTGTATATTTGCAGTGGTATGCACTATCATGTCTCGATCTCGCGAGTTCCCAGACTTAACTCACAATCACTATTAATTTTCAAACAAAGAAAACCCCAATAGTTAATCATTTTGATGACTCTAATAAAAATATTTATTATTCGATCGCATCCTTGCCCCAAAACTTTCGCTCATGTAATATAAAATAAATAATGAATGTTATAATATGGAAAATGTTAAATAATAAATAAGTTCTATGTAGAGGGTGTTACCACGAACAGATGATTCTGAAATTAATAATTAAAATTTATAGAATAACGGAATAAACGGGAATTATGATGTTCTTCTTTTAATTGTTTCTAAAATATATTTGATTTACCCTGATAGTTTTCCCTTTAATATCTTTAATTTTATTGTCGTTTTCGTCATGTTTATTAATTTAAGTAATTTCTGATTATTTCTTCTTTTGGTTTACTTTTAATTTAGACATTTTTGCTTGGAATTTGGTTTCTGAAAAAATCGTCCTACTAATGGTTTTTCTACAACTTTGCGAACCCAAGGCGGCCGGCTCTTCGCCTGTGCGTCCCTCGCCCCTCTAATAACTGGCGTGACTCAGCAGAAGTTGAGGTGGTGTGGGTGCGACTCGCGGTGTCAGTTAGCGCCCAGGTGGCCGTGTCAGCTGCCGGGACAAGGCGACAAACATGCTCTTACCTGTGATCACCTCATTTCAATATTGATAATGTGTGTTGTTATGTGCGGACCACACTCCGATCATGATGTACGGTCAAAATTATCGAATAACTGAATCTTTTCGACTTCTTATTCTTGCTCGATCCACTTTATTATAATTTGGTTAGACGTCAGACAGTTCCTTATCTTTGGTCCTTTATTTTAGGAAATCGGATACAGGTCACTGTATATCGTTGTTAGAGAAATGTTTTTGTATTTCGTAATTTGTACTGAACTTACTGATTTGTTGACAGTTTGTAATACATGTTCACCTTAAGTGTTACTTTCTAATAGGGCCAGAAAATAAAAGGTTGATTTTTATTTTAGTACAACTTTTTAAGAAACATATGTAATGTGTTGACAGAAATTATACCAAGTTTCCATAAAGTTACGTCCCTTATTTTTTAGGTTGGTTGCTGGTTGGGGTTGCTTTACAGATAACAACCCTATAAACGAGTGGTACTCAATCTGAAAAACATCCAATACTAAAAAGTTTTAATTTATCCGTTCCTTTCTTTTATTTTCACGGGTTGAAATATGATAAAAATGATTCGCTTTATTTTACATTTTATTTATTTTTGTAACAACGTGGTTTGAAACTAGACCTTTATTTTTACTAACAAAGTAGCCTTTATTTTTTTTAAAATTATTTCTTCTGATTTTATATTTTTCTGGTAATTATTATTAATATTGCTCTATAGTTTGACAATTGAACTTAAAGCCTGTTTATGTTTGGAAATTGCATAAGGTCACAATATAATCTCCGAAGGCGTTACTTCAAATTCGCTGTTATCAATTTAACCCAAGTACTCCGATGTTCTAGAGCGGTCAAATTTGCCAAATGATTTTAGACATCCTTGTTAAGGAACGTGAAAATTAGTCCTGCATGGCTCATAAACGCAGGATCCACCAGTATTTACTCAAGGCAGGTACTTAAATTTAAGATTTTTATTCCTATTCAAACACATTGATTAAATATATTTATTAAATAAAATAACATTAAAATTTAGAAAAAAACAAAATTATGAAAATAAGAATAGTTAATAATAATAAAAAATAATTCTTTCCAAAACGGATTAAAATGCCTCCAAAAAAACAAAGGCCCATAATTAAGTACTTATAAGCACAACTAAATAAAACACATACAAGTGGGATCGTCTCGAGTTACGGGCAAATGGCCCTTTAAACTACAATGATTAAAAAATATACATTTTCTATAAAAGAAAATAACCTAACCGTGGCTATCCTTAAAGGAATAACTGCGAAGGATAGTCTTTATTTCGTTCTAAAATACTAGTTGATTGAGACGCTCATTCTTTATGAAAAAGTCTTCCTTAAACCGTAATTATTGTCTTTATTACATTTCCTTTTTTTGTAATTATTAAATATTTGAATTCTTGTTCCTAGTTTCATCTTTTAAATTTATCGTATGTTATTTTTCTCCTATTATCATATCTTTAGTCTTGTCTTTGTTTATTTTCATGTTGAATTTTTTCTATATACTTCTAAGTTCTTACTCAGAATTCTTTCATCTTGTGCTATAATAACCAATTCATTTGTATAGCCAATTTCACTTACTTTAATTTGTCTCATTTTTCAATAACCTACGTCTATTATTTCCGTTACACTAAATTATTTTTATTAAGTAGGTACTTCTAAATATTATATTTTTTATAAATTCAGTTTTAGGGATATTTAATAATTCTGACAAGTGACTTTCTTGATTCTCTCTGTATTTGGAAGTCGTTCTAACCCCTGTTTTATTATTTATGACTTAATGTTAAGATCCCTACTAAATATAATAAAATTAATTAATTTTGATGTGTAAATTTTTACGGTCTTTTACATCTACCTATATGGTCGATCTACTTCCATAACATTAGTATATAGGCCTGTTGAGACCTCCATCGAATATTTAAATTTTTTATATGTCCAATGTTACCAATAATAAACTAAAATCAGAAAAACACAAAAAATGTTTATCCTCTTGCTTGCCGCCATTATTGTAAGGCTGTGAACTGTGAAATTTGGCGTGCTCACAACATAACGATGAATCATTATGTATACACTTTCTTAGCATACTTCTAATTCGTTTAATGCAAAAGTCTCATTTTTTTTGTGTCAAATAAGGAATATACTTTATGTTTATTTGTATATTTTGCAGTGTTATAGTGAAACCAGCATGAGAAAATGAGATTTAATAACCAGGATATACGAATTATCGTTTCAGGATTCGTAAACAACGTAGCAATCTTATTTTCGTACATTTTACTTTTTTCTATTTTATTGCAGTTTCTATACCGGGTGGTCCTTAAGTAATTGTACATAGAAGTACAGTAGAATCCTCACTTTAAAATATTACGATTTGAACTAACTTACTTTAATAAAATGTTGATAATAAGAGAGATACAGGGTGTTAAAAGTGAAATTTTAATTTTTGTTTTTCACAATAACTTTAACGTGTCTTGCCATGTATACATAAATATTTGGTAGTGGGGGTTTTTGGGTATGAGAAATCATAATTTTGTTCTTATTTCAATGTATTTTGTATAGGGCGCCACATAGGTCACACTTGCGGCATAAATGTGCGTCAAACGTTTTTGCTGTTTAAGTCAGCGCTACTTAATAATATTAAAGCCACATCATTTTAACAAAAAAAAGTTTACTTGTTAATAACGCGAAAGCTTAACGGTTTTAGAGATAGTCTCATTTAAGTGATCAGCTGCATGAATCTTATTTATTTATTAATTTCAATGAGCCTGTTTCTAAACGAGAATATTTGAGAAGATATCCAAATAGGCAGCAACCTAACCATCAAAAGTTTAAAAATTTATTTAGGAATTTAGGCGAAAGTGGTTCATTTAGTCCTAAACATGATAACTTAGGCCGACCGAGAATAATTACGTTTGATGTCGAAGATGAAATAATGATTCGCGTTGAGGATGATCCTCAGGTTAGTTTATCGTTTATCTTATGATTAAGGAATCAGTAAAACTTCAGTTTTAAAAACACTGCACCTAAGTATCACACATACCATTTCACTCCGGTGCAAAATTTATTGCCAGCAGATCTACTATTAAAATATCAATTTTCAAGTAATATCCGAAATAGACAAAATCTTAACAACACTTTCATAGATAAAATATTATTTACACACGAAGCGACCTTTACACGCCGTGATATTTTTAATTTAAGAAACAATCATGTCTGGGCAATTGAAAATCCCCATGTTAAAAGAGAAAGGTATTTCCTACATGAATTTAAAATAAATGTATAGTTTGGGATCATAGGTAACTATTTATTAGGGCCATACGAGTTACCCTACAATTTGAATGGTGATAATTACTTACATTTTTTGCAAAATGACTGATTTTATGGCGGAATTGGCACTGAATTTAAGGCCAAATATGTGGATTATTCAAGATGGTGCACCGCCACATTATACGAGTGAAGTCAGAACCCATTTAAATTCTATCTTTCCTGAACGTTGGATTAGTCGCGATAGCCCTTTCGTATGGCCACCTCGTAGTCCAGATTTTAATCCTCTCGATTTCTGTGTATCGGGTACAATGAAACAACTTGTTTATAAGGATATCATAAATACCCGCTACCAACTTTGGGAAGAAATAAATTGAGCAGCAGTTTCTTTTGACCCAATGATATTATTTAATATGAGACGATCTTTTATGAAACGTATAGACAAATGCATCGAAGAAAATGGTGGGCATATCGAACATTTACTTTAATTACGTTTAAAGGTATAATGTTATTTAGCTTAGTTTTTTCTTAATTTGTTTAAAAAATAAAATTTATTTCTATTTAGGACGTCAATTTAAAGTGCCATACACATTTTTTATGTTAACTCCTACTACACTCTAATAATATTCATCATATTACTGTAAAAAAAAAATATAGCGTATACGTTACCACATTTTTCGAAATTAATGATTAAATAAGAATCATGCAGCGAGCACTTAAATGAGATTATCTATAAAACCGTCAAGTTTTGCAGTTATGAACTAGTATACTGTTTTTTGTTAACATTATGTGGCTTTAATATTCTTTTACAAAAAATGTGCTGACTTACACAGCAAAAATGTTCGGCGCACATTTATGCCATAAGTATGGCCTATGTGTCGCCCTCTACAAAATACATTGAGTACAAAACTAGGATTTTCCATAGCCAAAAACCCCCACTACCAAATATTTATGTATACATGTCAAAAATCGTTAAAGTTATTGTGAAAAACCAAAATTAAAATTTCACTTTTAATACCCTGTATCTCTCTTATTATCAACATTTTATTAAAGCAAGTTAGTTCAAATTGTAATATTTTAAAGTGAAGATTCTACTGTACTTCTATTTACAACTACTTAAGGGTGCGGCATTAGTGCGTCGAAGAACGATTAGGCCGCTATTATTATTATTATTGAAAAAAAAAATTTTACAAGAAGTGTAGGCACTCTTGAAATTCACATTTTAAAATTAATCCCAAATATACGTGTGTTCAGGAACGCAGTACAAAACAAAAATTTTAATTTCAACGATGTATCATACTTGATGTATATTATGTTTAATAAAGGATCTACAGCCATCTGAAAATCAAATTTTTTTGAATTTAGATGTACGTAGCAGCCAAAACATTGAAAATCAATAAAAACGGCTTATATATTCCTATCCTAACTTTTCAAGTTCTATGCTATGGTATTAAAAAATATTTTATACAAAGTGATTCAAAATCAGACGGGATACCTGAACACACTGTATATATGGGACTAATTTTAAAATGTGAATTTCAAGACTGCCTACACTTTTTGTAAAAACTTTTTTTTCGTAACTTCAATAATAACGGATATATCGTACTTCGACACACTAATGCCGCAGCTTCTACATACAAGGTATATATAAAGTATGGAATAAATTCATTTTATGCTAAACAAACAATTTTGAGGAAAAATCCTGAGACAGGTCGGTTTTTGATTTTAATTTAATATATTTTTACATAACAATTAAACATACAGGGTAAACCATTTGTGAATAATGATGTCATCGACAATTATTTTAAATGGCACACCCTGTATATTTTATTTTAGATTGCAAATTTCCAATGATTCCAAAAATACTTGTGTTCGGTAATTAATAGTTTTGAAGATACGATAATTTTAAAATTAATAAATTGTAAAAACTTGTCGCTGTAAAAAGTTGTGATAATAACTCAGTGGGCTACTCTTTAATACTCACTAATGACAGTGACACTTGTGAAATGTAGTACCAGTTTAGTTATTCTAAATTTGCTTGTTGATACTTTATTGTATATATGTATGTATAAAATTCATTATAAAAAAATGCAAAATAATAAAGTACAAAAGCATACTGCTATAAGGTACAATGATAGATAACTAACTTTTCTTTATTTTGTTGTGTGTTAAATATTCACCGGAGGATAAAGCGTGTTGTTCTGAAACCACTATGATTAACTGACAGTCGATATGAGATAGATACAGGAGGGCATGACAAGTGCGTGGGTCATGACATGTGTGTGAAGCGCGCTTTTGAGACAGGTAAAAATAAGCTCCTGTCCATTGTTGGAGCTTTACAAAAACACAAGACGAAGGAAGGATACAACTATTACAAGACTAACATTTTACTGAGTCTATCGACTTCGAGATGGTCATATTTCATTTCGATTCATTTGTTAGATTTCTTGCGTTGGTTTGTATTTTTCCGAACAATTTGAAATGATTTATTGAGTTTTTTCATCAAATACGTTTCAAATATTGCCATAAACTTTATTGAATTTACTTAATTAATTTACCAATTAAAATTAATTTCCGTACGTGTAGTTGTCATTACGTCCTAATGTATATACTTATGTATAATAAAATACCCATTATATGGTAGTCTTTAAATTTAGTTTGTCTTTTATTTAGCATTTGGTTTCGAACTTTTTTTTCTTTAAATTAATCTTGCAAAGCACGGTCGTAGAAGGTACAAAATAGAAGTTCACGAAAATGTAGTTACTTTCAGTCTTAATAATGTCAGGAGAAAAAAAAACACAAATAGAGTAGTGATAGTTGACTTCTACTTAGTAAATATCCTAATCGTAGTAAACAACTTTTTTGAAACTAAAATATATAAGACAAACTTACCAGAGAAGTGAAGTCAAGAAAGAAAAATCAATAATAGGCTTAGTCTTAGTGAACAGAATAATCTTGGACAAATTACCTTGGAATGGTGAATATAATAAATAACATAAATGCCATAAATTAAATTATGACATGAGCAAAATCTTAATGGAATTAATACGAAAAGAAAAAATTAGAAAATAAATGGAGCTTTTTTAAAAAAATGCTAATCAATGCTAAAGTATGTTCAGTGAAAAATATGCATGCAACAAGAAGTAAATACAATGGTGGAACACAAAAATAAAGGCAACAGCAAAATAAAAAAGTACTGTAAAAATTGTTTAGCAACGAACAAAAGAAAAGGATTATGAAAACTATAGACTAAATTAAACAAAAATAAAACAAGCAGTAAAGATAGCTAAAAAGCAGACGTTGGAGAATTTTGCACATAGAATGGAGACACAAAGCTAAGGAAACTCGAAATTCTTATAACGAATATTTAAAACTCTAAGCATGGAAAGAACTTAACCCACCTATTCATTAAAAACAACGACGGAATACTACTTATATCAGAAAAAACATAAAAAATGGTTCGAATATTGTAACGAACTACTGGAAGGTGACACACAAAGTGAGCAGCCAAGAGAAAAGTATAATATGGTTATAGAAAATGGGATAAAATCACACAGACACAAAACTGGAGGAAGTAGAAGCAGCACTGTAAAAATTGAATCTAGGTAAAGCAGCTAGAGCAGAAACCCTAAAGCCTGCGATGTTAAAATACATGGGAGTTTATGAGAAAAACTTGGAGTTATAATCCACATATACAAAAATGAGTAATTGCAAATTATCAAAATTACAGATATATCACTTTTCTATCGGTAGCTGGAAAACTATTCGTAAGGATAATAGAAAGAAGATTAAGGAACGAAATAGAGACACAGCTCTGGATATTCAGCATATGGCAAATTATTGAGAGTATTGGGAGGTAATGGAAATATTTTTTTATTTACTAACAACGTAGGAAAGGCCTTTAATTCACTACCAAGACAGATAATTTGGAAAACACTTTCAAGGAGAGTAGTATCGGATGAATTAATGCAAACAGTGAAGCGATTCAAAGCATATTTGTTGGAGCAAGTAACTTAGATAGAATCTGGATAGACAATACAAATAGTTTTAACAAGTGTACCTAAGAGTGTAAGACAAGGAGGAATATTAGGTCCTATACTCATTACAGTCATGAACGAAATGTCACAATTATGAGGAATAGATAAAAAAATACGACAACTATATATGCTTTAGTCAAATATTTGTTGTATGCTGATAATCGGCTACTAGCATCAAACAGTAAAATTGGAAGGAACAATACAAAGTTGGAACAGGTACCTAATGATTTTGACATGATATGAGAATTAATTTTAATAACATCAGAAAAATCATTTTTATCAACCAGTAAATGCAATTAAAATTGTTTATAAAAATAAGTAGGGGTGTTTATAAATTAGTCTTTTTCTTTTCTACTCAAAAATTTTTGAAATTTGGTCACAAATTTTAACAATAAAATGAACTACAAATTCCATAATTACTAAATTAATGAAACCATGTCACAATCCTATTTTACAAATAGTTTTGTTGTTTTTAGCAAATTTTAGTACAAATACATCGAAAATTAAATAAAGTTACTATAAAAGGCTTTTACAATATCATTGTCCAATAAATTTTAAATTTACAAACATTTTTAAGAAATAATTTGCTTTATATTCGTTTTGGTAAGCATATTTTTTTAAATTATTTATATACATAAAATAATGATAATAAAATATTTAACTGAAACCCGAAGAAAAGGACCCGATCTAGAAATAAAAAACAAAACATAACGAACTTACTTATTGAGTGTTATGTGAGGATGTGATTTTATTTATGGATCCTCTCACATACACAAAGTAAGTAAGTGAAACACCTATTATTTTTATTATTATGATACTTCTAGTACTATTAAACGGTATATGTACTAGTGTGGAAAGTTCTTATCTTTTTTCACTGGTCAATTACTTACTATTCTCAGTATGAAAATTATGATATTGGAAAAAGCGTATACTTTATGTAATATAATAAAGACTAGATTTGATTAACTAGCCAGATACCCCTAATATTTTCTCATTTTAATTTTGAGTCAAATCAATCTGCAATCACTTCTCCGGAGTTTGGTGCAAAATAAATGAGATATGCAAACCCTATTATAAAGTAATATTCCGCAGAGTCTAAAACTTCCAATTTCGAAAGTTGTCCCTGAATGTCAGCGCGCTTAACGAGGTTGTGGCATGATAGAACCGAAAACGAAGCGAAGGCAAGGGTATCAAACTCAACCCGTCTCATTATCCTTGAGTTCGTATGCAGGGCGCCATCTGATCTCTCGATAAAATATTAGTGTCATTTTTCATCCTCCTTCAGCAGCCTTTTACTTGTCAGATAGACTTGATCATTGGGGTATTAAAAGAGCTCAATGATTACGCACTTTTGCCATATTTCATGTAATATTCAAATTTTTTTGCCTTGCCGATTTTATTGATGAAAGTTTCGAGTGTGCCCTATTAAAAATTATTCACGTCGTGATTTTTGGTCATTAATATTTTTCCATTCTCTATTAATCTTCTTTATAAATTATAATGAAAAAGATTAGTCGAATACCTCATACGCTACGTGTGAGTATAATTGGAACAAGGTAAAGGTGTTAACGCATATTTTTTATTAGGCAATATTAGGCCGAAGTGGAAACTTTTTTAAGTTTAGTTATCGGTTTAAAGGTAAAGTAATTAATATTATTGAATGTTTATCTAAAATACAACGTTTGCATTCCTCATTCAAATAAAACCAAATTTAAAAAATAGATAATAAATTTAATGAAACACACTTAGTATATTAATTAATATCCGCCATAACGTATTCTAATTTACTTAATGGGAATATATATAATATGAATAATAATATTCTAAAACTTTTAGTTAATACTTAAATATACATTGAATATTCTCTACCTTTGATTATTCTTATTCTTATAAGATAACTAACTGCATATGTGACAAAATGGGTACTTCATGATATTATACTTCTATATGGAGTTACCAAATGCTTCTCATCAATCTTACAATTAGTGATATTTACATTTCATAAAAATGTAATGACTCTTAAAATAAGATAAAATACTGTATTCTAAAATTCCTTATTTCACCAATTTAAGTAAGAACAAATAAAAATATAAATAGATATTTCAACAGCACTTAATATAAGTAAAATTTTCGTAACTGTAATACTTTTTAATTTTTATAATTATTTTTATTTGTTGTATTTTATGAAGTAGGGTATTCAGTCTTCTAAGAATGATTTTTTCCAGCTTTTGTTCTTGCACTAATATTATTTCATGTGAATATCTAGAATTAAAAACTAGATGAAAGTAATACTTAATATTATTTGTAAATTTTAGATTAATTTTGACAATTTGATATTTTCATATTTTGTGTATTTCCCATACCAATTCAATCAACATTATGTATTTTTAGTACTCATTACGCTGTATTTAGCTATAATTATAATCTGGTCAATGCTGACAAATGAGCAATTTGGTTGTAACTTAAACTAACCAGGTAGGGTTTCAACTTAATCTAAGGTATACTCATTAGTGTTCCTCAATCTCAAGAACACTAATCTTGCAGAGTACACTTCTGAAGCTCTGCCTTTAACTTGTCTCTAAACTAACTCAAAAGACTTCGTCCTCTTGGGCCTGATGTAGCAAGGGGCATTTACGATGTTCTTCAGAACTTTGTTCTGGAAACTCTGATTTCATTGTTTGCGAGTTCTTCCCTTTTCTTTTTGACATGTGCTTTCAAGCGAAGTTTATCGTCCAGGGTAATACCTAAGTACTTATTTAGCTGTATTTGAAAAAGATATCAGTTTGTTATTTAGACTGATAGGTATAGGAACAATTTTTTTATTCGTAGAGTTGTCATAGATAGATTTTGTCTCATTGAGTTTAATCTTTCATCTTTTTGTCCAGTCGTTGATACGGTTAACAGCTGTTTGTAGATTATTGGCCACTTCTTCGTTGTTGCTCCTTACTGTTAATATAACAGTATAGTCAGCGAAGGTGGCAATAGCATTGAGTAATATCGGATGTGTACAGTAGATATAGGACTGGTCCTAGGACACTTCTTTGTGTTCCCCCAGCTTTAATCTCTCCAAGATCAGAGTAAGATTTTCTTGTTTGATCCGGAAGTATCGGTATGAAATATTTGATTGAATGATATCTGAATATTGCCTAGGAAGAAATAGTTTTATATTGTGATTTACGCCTTATCGAAAGATTGTGCAACATCAAGGAAAATGGTAGCACAGATGTTATATTGTTCTAGCGATTTTTCAATTATATGGCTGATTCTATGTACTTGATCTATGGTTGAGTGTTTATTTCTAAACCCAAACTGATGATTTGGGATTAACACTCTTTGTTCTATTATTGCTTCTATGCTTTTTAATAAAAGTTTCTCAAAAAGCTTCGACATAACAGGAAACGAGGAGATCGGTCTATATGAGACTGCTTCACGGGGAGGTTTACCTAGTTTTGGTATCATTATGACCTCTGCAATTTTCTAGAGCGTAGGGACATATTCTAACATGAATGTTGCATATATTAGATTAGAAAATTAGCAGAAATATTTTTGGTTATGAATCAATCCTGAATTTTGTTGATATCAGCTGGCCAGTAGGTAAGTTTCTCAGTAGATATACTCGTAGCTTCGCGTATTAATTCTTTGATAGCTCCTAAAAGCTTTTTGTATTTAATGGTTGTAAGTATGGATCCCAAATGAGTATTTTTAACATTAAAGTCGCCTCGCATGATAAATGTTCCTTGTTTATTTAGGAAATCTACATATTGGGTTTTTTTCAATGCATATCTTGGTGGGCAGCAATTTATGCCAGTTTAATCTGTGAATTTTTAAAGATAGTACTTACTGCAGTATCGTGAATTTAATTTATTTTGCATTCCAATTCTTCATAATGCCTATTGTCTCTAATTTTTATAACACTAGCGCCTCAGCTCTGTTAACAGGATGTATGGTATGACAAGGTATGCATCTCTTAACTCTAATGTGTTATTTATTGGTAAAGTGTGTTTCAGAAATGATGCACACATCTAATTTATTTATAACTAGCACTGCATGCAATTCTTGTTGAGGTTCTAGAAGTATATTAGCAATATTAGTATGTAATTTAAAATATGTAATTTAGTTAGTATACATCTAAAATCAAAAAGAAATAAATATTAATTTAAAATGTTACTACATATTTGAACTCCTTGCTACGGAAAGTAAAATAAACGAAAAAAACAAGTTTGATAGGCGTAGTCATAATTTCATCGCTATGACAACGGAATTAATTCGTTTATATTGATTTTATAAGTAGTTCTGACACATGTATAAAATTTATTGGAGATTTTTCTCTTTTCTGTATGTTTTGACTAAATTAGAAATTATGCTCGACCCCATGTAGCTTAGACGATTCAAGATATGCTTTTGATCATATGAAACGAGAAGTTTTACATCCAACTTATAATCCCGACTAGATCTATGAGATTTTCATGTATTTAGCCCATTAAAACAATCAGTGAAAGTACGATGATTCAATTTCTGATGCTGAGATAGAGATTTTAATGAAAACTTATTTTAATTTCGTTAAATAAACACTAGGTACTTTACAGTCTCTAAAAATTTTTCCATTAAACTATCCATTTGTATATTTTTTTTGAGCATTTAGTTATACATATAGATACTTGTAAACAGAAACAGAGAATAACTTATTTTATCTGGTAAACACGTGAAACTAATAGGTTTAATAAGAAGAGCCATAATAATCTGTGAAAAGTGTATAAATCCAATTGTTAATTGGCTCTTAACTGAAAAAAAGCGGTTCTTTTTTAACATACCCAGATGACAGAATATTTATTTTTAGAAAAACTAAATTTGGATCATCACTACAAAAAGAAGAGAGAAGAGTTGTATTAAATAGTTAAATTAGGCTACCTGTAATAAAACAGTGTCGAGCGTGGTTCGAAACTGAAATGGAGATCACGAAAAAACCACACATATGCCCCAAACTACGGTTTAGTGGAATATTGCAGTTCGTAGTAATTGTAGCTCTATCTTCGATCTCTTAATTTGGTAATAAGGGTACCTAGGTAGCAACAGTGAAGATAAGGGTATTTCAGGGGTCTGATTGAATAAAAACCAACCTTAGTACGAAAGTAGTGGAAAATAGGCTTTAATTGTTTTTCACCCCGATACCTAGTTACCGGTTGCTGTTTCGAAAATTTAAAATCAAACAGAAATGAAAATATTAAAAATCACCAGAGGCGTACCACATGAGTATTTTAAAGAACCAACTGAAATATTTAATGAAAAACAATTTAATTTTTAATAGTTCAATTATTATTTAATTCTTATTCTAATGCTTTAAACAATTTTCGTTTTTTTTATTGTAATCGAAATATTGTTAAAGTTTCAATTAAATGATTTCTTTTGTTAGTTGTTAGTTCTTTGTTAAATTATTTTTTGTTTATATTAATTCTATATTTACAAAATTAATGTGCTCGTTTCAGAAACTGTTAATGTTATACCAATTCTAATCGTAATGATTGTTTCTATCCATACTTTGTGGAATCTATCGATTATAAATATAAAAGATAAATAAATTATACTCATCTTGAGTACGAAAAGCCGTGGAAATTTAAGATAAGTATAATTTATCTTTTATATTTATAATTCTAATCATTTTTATATTATTGTTGCTCTCTTTTTGTTTTTGTGTGTTATTAATTATATAAATTTTTGGAAAACTTTAATAAAGAGGTTTGAGGTCCCGAGGAAGCCATCTATTTAGGAGAGAAATTGAAATAATAAATAATTAAATAAATCTACAACTTTAATTTCCAAATAACATACAGTAACGGTTCTTCTACTGATTATGGCGTATGGGTTATGAAAAATAATAATGCTTTGGCAATGCATGTCCATCTTTGCATCAACAATCAGTATTTTCAAAAATATTTTTATTTTAGGCTACTCTCTATAAACGCTATATCCGACTATTTTCTGGTTCTTTTTCCCTTTCCCATCTTAAATTGCAGGATCAAAACCCGCAAAGATTCTTCTTGTACAAAATCGATTATAGTTTAACTATCTAAAAAATCTATAACATCATTCTGTAAAAATCTCTAAACCAGGTGTGAATGCGGTATGGTTATGAATATTTTAGGAAGATAATAAATCTTAAAAAAATCATAACTGTAACAGAATGAATACTTTATTCAGTTGCAATAATATAGTGTAAACATTTTAATTTTCTGTATTAAACGATTTTCTCTTTTTTTTGTTAAATTAAATATATTTTTTTATGGTAACTAATAACTATACTAACTAATAATTAAATTTTAACAAATAAATAATATTTTTGTTGTTACCGGTGTTTATCTCTATATAAATTACCATTACAAGAAATAAGAAATAATAATAATATTGCAATATATAAAATTTCTTTGCAACAATTTAGAAAACAAAACTCTTCTTTAAGAATTCTATTAAGTAAAACAATAATAGTACTTTCCAATAATATCTAATTTGAGATTACTATGTAATTTATCGATTGACAAAATGATTTTTATGTAATTTAATATTTACTCATACATGTTCAGTGCCGGGGAGACGGGGGTGCTGAGAATAATTCAAAATCACAAGACATGTCTAAAGCATCTACGGTTAGGATCGGTCTGACAAAGAATCATTAATCATGTTGGCTCGCAGTCAGCTATAGCATCAACTTAAATTTGGATCTGTGGCACTCTAAAGGTAGAAAGATACAAGGTGAATTTTTATTATTGAGAATTAGTATACAGGGTGAAATATTTATAAATTATTATTGAATATAAAGAAAGAGGTGCTTAAATGATCTTCTTCAGTGTTATCTAGTGCTCTGTTCATTTTTCTAATATTCATATTAATTTATATAGAGCGCTGGCAATATCCAATCGGTTCCACTTGTTGTCTGTTAAAGTGGATAATAAATGATGTTAACCCAGGCTGTAGAAAAAACGATATTATCTTTATGTTGTCGGTGATCGGTCCATATCTATAACATGGATCAAAATTAAAATAAGTGAGTGGAGCACGCAGATTTAGTTAAGTAATTTGTGATTTTAAGTTTCCCAATATTTCCCATTTAAAATTTTAGTATCATCCGACACGGATCAGAAACATTTCAAATTGCGTGCGCTACTTTCTTGTTTTTATTTTTATTCCATACTATATCGTTTTTTCTCTAGCAGGGCGAACGCCATTAATACTTTATATACTTTAACACTCACAAATTAATACCCTAATGTTGATATTGCTTGGGCTGTGTACATAACAAATCAGAGATTTCAAGAAGCAGTATAAATTTACTGCTTTATTCTTAATTATTTGGAGAAAGTAAAAATAGTAAATAAGAAATGTCCTAATCTCATTCAAACCTACACCTTTTAACTAGAAAAATACTCTAAATGAAATACTCTCTCCCTTATATTCTTTTTTTACATAACATTTTCCTGACTAAACATTTAAAAAACTATTGTGTTTGTTTAACGATATAGTGATAGGTATTTCTTGACATCATCGATGTATCCATTTTGATGTAGTTACTAAGGGTCGCTCTCAAAACTTTTATTTTAAGTAAATCGATTTCAATGTTAGATAGAAAATGTTTTACATTTCGTATAAAAACATTCGGATGTGAGAGCACCAACCTAACCTAAACTAATCAAATCTAACCTAATCAAACATAACCAAATCTAGTCAGTCAGAATTCATTAGGTAGTGCCAAGAATATCCGTTAATATAAATAAAAACAGATAACACAAAGAAAGTTAATGAAAGTCCACGGAAATTGAGCTGGTAGAGCTGACGGATACCATTCAAGAAGCACTGGCAAACAAAGAGACTGTATTGTGGGCATTTCTGGATGTTAAGGGGGCCTTGGACAATACTCCACATAATACCCTCAAAAAGGTATTAGAAATTAGGGTAGTAGATGAAATAACATCTCAATAGATGTACCAGCTTCTCTCTACCAGAATAGCAGAAACTAATCTGGAACAAAAGACCGTATCCATCTTCACAATCAGAGGTTATTCGAAAGTAGGAGTCCTATCTCTGCTTATCTGGAACCTTGCAGTAAATTTGTTATTTCGCGAAGTAGACAAACTTGGCATATGGCGATAGTAGAAAGAGGCAAATTTGTAGAGACGCTCTGGGACATAGTGCAAAGAGGACTCTCAACTTCACAAAAGAATGAAAGAAATTTGGAACACTACTCAAGGGCTCAGAAAAACTAAGATACTTTAGGGAAACTATAACCAAGTCCTGGTAGAGTACTATCGATTGAAAGGATACCTAAAGAAACTCAGATAGGAAGATGAAGAATATTGTAAGTTTTGTGGAGATAGGAAAGAAACCTTTACATACGTTCCAGCAGAATGTGCTGCTCTACCAGAATTCAAGGGCTGTACACCTGAGCATATAACAGACTAAAGGGAAGGAATTACCTAATCTAGAGCCATTTCATATCTTAAAATTTCTTAGGGCGTGTGGCTTACAAGACTTGTTACAGCCACGGAGACAACATTCTAACACGGCTTAGCAAAAGCAAGGAAACCATAGATCATTTAGGTCGCAGCGTATCTACCCGTCCTGCACATATACATACAAATATCTAAATAAAATCAGATTAAACAAATACAGATTTAATGGAAATAGGTTTAAGAGAGGCAGTCGATAACATACAGACAGAAAGAAACTGACATTAGTTTAATAAAATATTAGAAATAATAATCATTAAAGGTGAGACAAAATTGATAAATTAAGGAAAAATATGTTTTGGCTAGACGATACCTTTGAAAAATGTTTTCAAAATTTAAAACATACACTTGAAATTCCACAGTTCAAGAAAGTAATTATAACAACAATTATAACAATGATGTGCTAAAATTTAGAGTCGTAATTTTGCCAGAAAATGGAAGCTCAAACAATAATAGAAATTGACGTTAGTGAAAGGATGAAAATACCTAGACAAAGTATCCTAAATCCAAATATCGATCTACCAAACATCAAATTCTTGTTATTTGATAGACGAAAAATAAATTTCGTTTCATGATATTTTAAAAAAAGTATTGACCAAAGGTGACTGTATGGAATCCACTTAAAATTGTAAAAATCAACAAAATTATGCAACCGTGAATATCATTCTAAGGGCGGACTGTAACTAAAGTGATTAAAGTGCGGTCAGTCTTGACCAGTAGATATGGCTGGTTGGTCCGTTGTAAAACTTAAATATGCAAGTTAACCAACTGATTATCTGCTAATCATTTTACCTATACATTTTGAAGGATTAATTGTGGTTCAAAGTACATAACAACAAAATTATTTTTTAGACTGTTACGATTGCGTATATGTGATTTGAGTTAAATATTTTTTTTATAAACATATACATATTAATATGAATATTATAGCAAAACGCGGTCTCCGTGAGATAAAACGCATTGATGAGGATGAGGACTTTTTGGTTCTAGTTAAAATTTCCAATGATGTCCAGAAATTTTAAGCATAAACATGATCACTTTTTTAAATGGAATCGTGAATAATTCAGGTTTAGGTTAACGAAAGTAACAATTCAACTTTTAATTGACTATGTAAGAGAAACTATTACATGTATTAGGTACTAATTAGTCGTAATAGCCGTTCCATATACAGAAACAATTTTTGATATTTGAGAATGACATTCAGAACAACTAATGCCTTAGTGCTAATAACTTAAAATTGGTAGTTATAGGACCAGTTTTAACAATATAAATTATGATGAACTTGTTGAGTGATTGACCGTAGGTTACCTAATGTGCCCACGACCACTTGTTCAACCAACCCAGTTACAACTCGCCTTAAACAAAACCAATTCATAAATTATTAAGTATTCTTCTAAAATATTGCTACTACTTATCTCGAAGATAATCTGAATTACTGATTTAAATAAAAACTCTTATTTTCTAAGAAAATCCGTTCAGGATTAACATTAAGCATACCAATATTTTTTCGTTTGATGTTTTTAAAATCTATATATATATATAGATAATAAATTTTTTTCTTAGGTTAAGAACAATGTTACTCTAAAAACATGTCACCCGTTCCACTTTTCGGCAAACAAGAATGGGTGTATGGGAATTTTCGGCAAATGCGAAAATTTAATACGAATGTCTGTCAGGATGATAACACAGTAGTCGACGTACAACCCCTCTTGACTGCGATGATGAGATGAGAGGGTGGTAATCCAGCCCTAAGGGCTGATACGACGCGACTCTTTGTTGATATGAACCGAGAAAGAAGCCCTTTTTCTCTCTTCCATGCGATAACGTATTGATTTATTCAAACACGAACTATATTGATGCATGATTAATAGATAAATATATATAAAATTGTTTTAATAAAATGTATTTTATTTTTATAATTCCTTATTCTAAGGAGTAAGCAAAGCAAATGTTATTTTTATAATATCAAGGTTTATTTGATATAAAAGTATGCAAGAAGGAACCATTTTTCTCTTTAAATTTCGGTCTTAAATCCCGGTCCTGGAAAAAAGTTGGAAATAAAATACTGAATAACGTAGATGTGAAAATAAATCATTAGGAAAACAATTTATTGTACTTCTTCATAAAAGAGAAATAGTGGATTAAAATAAAGGCGTTAATGGCGTTTATTATAAAACAAACTAGAAAACGTCTATAAAATTTATTCAACTCAGAAAAAGGAAATAGAAAATAATTCTCATTAATTTTGGGAATGTCTTTATAAAGTGGGTGATTAAAAATATTCATTGCTCTTGAATTATTGAATTATTTTATATATAACATTGCAAAATCGGTTGTAAAATTTAAAAAACAAATTCCTAACTAAACAGTGGTTAATTTAGGTATTTTATAAAATTTATGTATAAGCCTATATCAAGAAGTAAAGCGAGTCCAAGAAAATTCAAGTGAGAACGAAACTCTCAGGAAAAACAAAGAAAATGTATCAGTTTTAAAGTTTGATAGGAATTTCCAAAGTTCTATGAAATTTATATTTTTCTAAATTTAGCTTTGTTTTTAGTTTCTACAACTTCATTGACTAGTGACATTGTAATTAGATTTTTTCGCTTATTGGTATTTTGCACTTAAATTTTACATTTTGATTTTCTATTTAGGTCTAACGTATTATTTTCACCTTTCTTGTACAGTATGGGCAAGTAAGAACGGCCATCGGCCATATCTTAGGAATGGATTATAATACAGCTTCGGAAAAAAAAATGATAACAAAAGTGGCTACTATAAAAACCTGGAAATTATTTACTGAATTTACAGACAACCAGAGGGCATCATTGAATACCAAAAAATAATAAAACAAAATTTTACAAAACTTACTTAACTAAAGGGTATTGGAAACATCATTATTATATTCTTCAAAAAATTCTAGCTTTTTGTTGTTTCTCGATTTAATCATAAAAAAAATATGAATTGTGGGTCCTTTAAATCTTTACCATATTTCTTGATTTAATAAAAAAAAATTGTGGGTCCTTTAAATCTTGGTCATATATTTCGATTTAATAATAAAAAACGAAGAAGATCAGAGTAATCAACAAATTTGTGAAATAAACTTGCTCTCCAGATATCTAATCTGCTCCGAGGTTACAAAAACAAACTACAGGTTCAGCATTCTGCTTTGAAAGACATAGATAGTTAAATAAAACTAGATGACCATATAAATATGGACAAATTGCTCACATATGTGTAACGTATAGACAATCTCAAATAAATCAAGATAAGGATATCTAAACAAATATTTTTATAACTTCAAATGGTTTTACCCAAAATAAACGATTATTAACTCATTTAGACATCAGTGAAATCAACTCAATGATTACATTTCATAAATATAATAAAATAAAAGCTATTTGTCAAATTTCAACAAACATAACTTTGAAGTAAAATACTTTCTTGAAACTCCCTATAGGACTGACAATAAATTAAAAATAATCCTTCCTGGAATCATTAAATAGAATTTTTCCAAAAGAGAAAATTATAAGAATAATGGTACTTTGACAGAGGTTTGCCGACATATAAATAGAAAGGATAACTCAATAGAATGAATTTCATTATTTACAATTGGCAAATGCGAAAAATACTTAATAAAAACTTGGATTAAACAAATTTCATTAAAAAATCACTGTCTGCTTTTTGAGAAATTTAATTAAAAATAAATTCCAGGGAGTTTCAAATGGATTCAGTATTTACTGAGTAAAAAATATTCATCAAACGTTTAAACATTTGATGTAAACTACATATAAAAAAAATATAAGAACATTCAGGGTGTTGCTAAAATTAGACGAAAATATTAAGGAGGAGAGTAGAAAATTATATTTTCCTATAAAAAAATTCTCAGCCCAACCAATGTAAAAAATTGAAATTTTGGAGATTAAATATATTTATAAAGAGGTAATTATAGGATTTTTCAATATTACTAATTTGTTAATTTAATATGACCTATATGTTAGGTTTTTACGTTTCTTTTTTTCGAATTTTCAGTGTTGTTAGTTTCCGTAATAAACATAAGAAACAATGCTATTGCGTTTTGTTTTTTGGTTCGACAACTATTAGATCTGTGGAAAAAAATTAAGTAATAAAACAGGAATTTTAGATAATATTATTAATTTACAAAATTCAGTTAAATAGAAAAGTTCTTACATAAAATAAAATTAATATTAACATTAACTGATATTTGAGAAAAAAAATTAATTACTCAATTTTAATTCCATACTTTCGGTAGTGATTTTAATAAAAAATCTCCTACTGAAATTTTTCACGTGAATTTAATAACACTCTGTGTAAAATATTTAATGTAAAGTCGTTTTTTATGCATCACAGATCACTGGATCTTTAGACGTGAAATTTTGGAAAATGGAATCCCTTCTCTTCCGTGTTTTAAGATAAAAATAATTAAAGGTTACACTAAATTCTAAACTTATTTTACTCCCCCAAGTAGTTGTTAAAATGTATCGTTAGAAAGAAATAGACACATTTTAGATTTTTTCTAAAAATAGAAAATATTATCCTCTAGTGGCTGACGAACGAGGTTTTTAATAACCACCTATCAAAAAATTATTGAAGCTGGCGGTAATAAAATAGGTATATATGTTATTTGATATAAATTTTCATACAGGCATTATGAAAATTCTGTAAAGAAATCCTTACACATTAAATTATAGGTATATAGAGTCCAATAAAGATTATAAAGATTAAAAATCGTCTTGGATTGTGGATAGACCGAAACTGTTTTCTCTTAAATATATTGATTCTATTTAGAGCTTTAGGAATCAGATTGATGGACAATCTCGTGTTCAAATCTAAAATATTTGAATTAGAGTAAACCAAATAAAAAATTATACTCTATAAATTATTTTCCATTAATACAAAATAAATAACGTCCTTAGCCTTAATATAAAATCCTCTCTTTCCAACTATCGTATTGTTTTTATATTCTCTTTCATTGGGATTTCCAGTGGTCCGATCGAGCAAACTTTGGAATTCATTCGGTCGAGTTCTATAGGGAATTAGAATTCAACGAGTGTCCCTATCTAACCCCTAGTGAGCTAGTGAGGTGATTGCCTGTCAATCCTGGAGTCTGCACCCTTCTCAAATTTCTTTCTTATTAATCAAGTGGTATTTCTGTAACTACCTATAATCAACTGTCAGGTTTTTTAGTAGTATTGTATGATCAAAGTGTTTTTTAGAGATAGCAAAATTTAATTGAAGCTAACTAAATATTTGATTTAAGAAGACTAGGCATTATCGGGAAAAAGTGGAAGTCATTTGACTCTGCATAAATTGATAAATTTAACGGATTTAATATTTTCTATGAAATTATTTTTTATTTTTTTATTAATATGCGGTAGGTAGGTATACATCAATTCAAATATATAAAAAATATAAAAATGTTTACAACTGTTAAAATAAAGCACTTATTTATATTTCACAAAAAATAGTCAACCGTCAAAATATTTAAACCAAAATTTGCCTAAGCTAAGATGTAAAAATACGAAATGAATAGAAAAACATGTTTAAAAAAGAACATAATCATTATAAAGTCATGGCATCCGAGATTCGGGCGAATTGAAAATATAATTGGAGATATGGGGTCCAATGTCAAACATTCGAAAATTACGGGTGTTGAAAGATAATCTACATAATAAATCAAGAAAGTCAATAACACAATTAAACGTAGATCAAAAAAATCACGGCGAAACTCAAGCTTCATAATGTTGAACGGTTAGAGTATGATCATAACTGAACACATTTGTAGCAGGGTCTTAATTATAAAAACAATAATAACGAGCAAATTTCTATTGAACACCCTCTAATAGTTGAACATTATTGTTGTAATATGGTAACAAGACTGATAAACAATTCTCTAAACCCGGTTTGACCAAAGAAGCGTATAAACGATGTAAAAGCATACGACGAAGACTCTTATAAGTACAAAATACAAAACCAAGATTCACCCATACTGCTATTAACAAATGCTGTGCACGTATTTAGGAAAATACAAATTCGAATTTATCACAACACCAGGATCTTTCAAAGATGAACGACACTTCAGAATAGTACCACTGTTAGTGTATGATGATGCAGTATTATTTATAAATTCTTGCGAACATAACATAAAAACATATATCGACTTTAAATCAAGTAATCAAAAATCAATTCACCAAGCCATCCAAATCCCTCTGCAAAAGTTGAATAACCTCTGTACTGGAAATGGGTCTAAAAATCTTTACATCATCCACGTAGTTTAAGGTTCTAGAATTGTCAATGAAAGACATTATGTCGTTGATAAACATATAACAAATAAAATTGGTCCTATATGGGACACTTGGGAAGTTGATTTCCCTGGATACATGAACATTTATTCTATTACATTGGTGTCTTTTAACAAGTAACTCGTAAAGCATTCCAGAAAAACAATGTAAAAACCCATAAACCAAAGTTTTTCAATTAGTAGGATTGATAGTATGGAATACCTTCGACAAATCGGTATAGATACTATCAGCTTGCATTCGATTCTCAAAGGCATCAACTAACTGACTTTCAAAAGATATCAAGTTTAAAAGGTCGATCGCCTAGAAATAAATCTGTGTTGTGTTAGGTACTATATAGTTATAAATATGGGGAAGCAGATGATTAATATCTAACCCTTCAAACTTGAGAATAGCGTATGGGATACAGATTTCCCTGTAATTTTTTATATCGGCTTTATCACCAGATTTGTGAATGGAATGATGTAGCTATTCTTCTAATACATAGGCAAATATTCCGGAGCTTAAAGATCTGTTGAAAATATAAAGAATTGAAGGTGTAAGAGTGTGTATGGGACAATTCAACAGCATTGCAGGAATGCCATCTGAACAATAGAAACCTTTGAAAGCAATACCCTCGTAGACCTAGCAATTCTAAAATTCAAAATCTTGAATCTATTAAGATATTCAACTGCTTCGCTAGAATTATGAAGTGGTGTGGTCATCATTGTCTTTATAAATAGAAGAAAAAAATCAGCGAACTGATTAGATATGTCATAGCCGTTATTACCAACTGAGATGGCGAAAAACATCTCACTAGGAAAATAAGAAGACCTGCGCATCGAGATAACATAAGTTCAGAATCTTTTAGGATCACTGTCCATGTTTTTAGCAAAGTCATTTTTATATATTACCCATATTATCCTATTAGTTATTTTAATTGATCTCCTTCTTCTATGAGTGTTTGTAACACACTTTTGAAGTAACAATTTTTATATTTTAAGTAATCATAATTTCTTGATTGGAAAAATATTTTTTTAAAAGAATTATTAAGCTGTTTATCGTCAATATTTATTTCGCCTGAAAAAGTAGCAACAATATTTTTGAGTCAGTTATAAATATTGTCTTTCATTTTTCTTAATAAATAATAATGCCGAATATTAAAGCTTCTCCGGACCAGACCACACATTCCTTTATGAACATAATTGATAATTTAACCTCAATCAAAAAATCAAATTGATAATTTTTCCTCAATAGATTCAAAACGGAGAGCATAAATAAATAGTATTATAGAAGTAAGTATGTTTCTGAAAACGACATTTAAGATACTATAGGCTGTTTTCACCACCGGTGCCTAAAAGTTGGGCATTGCCTATATCATGCTTAGGGACTACTTATGTTTAATTTCGACTTCACTAAGGTTAAACCATTTCATAATCAAATAAAAGCTTCCTATTGTTACGCATCGGTTTAATCGCGTCGGAATATTTTAGGCAGTTCTTAAGGTTTTCACGTTTAAAAGTTAATCTTATTTTTATTCATACCATAACATAGTAAAAACTTGTAAAATATATTAACTGTATTCTTATTACATTACAATATTAGGTATATTATTTAAATTAAACAGGAGTGCAATGCGATTTATAAAAGTAAAATGGTGACATTTTCAACGTTGCCACGTAAAATCAAATGCTTTATCAAGAAGTACTTATTTATACTAATTGGTTAGTTTAGAGTAACTCAGGTTAGTTGAGGTTAGATTTTAGTTGGTTTTAGCCAGTTAAAGGTGGAAGCGTTAGGAACGCAAAACTAACTAAAACCTAACCTAACCTCAACTAACCTAAAGTAACCAACTAGAATTCCTGAGATCTAGCTTTAGCCTATTAAAGGTGAAAACATTGAAACTTTTTGAGCTTTAACCGACTAAAATTAGTTAGACCCAGCTGTAACCAGTTAAACCTAAGATTATCCTTCATTCTTGCTTTAACCGTAATATATGTAATAAACTGGAAAATTTTAAGGTAAGTGTAAGTTATCTTTTATATTTTTAACGGTTTTTTAATATCTTCAACTAAATCTTATATGTCGTGTCTATTAGTAGAGCTACTCCTCTATAGTTGCTGCGGTTATAGTTATATCTTATTTTCTAGAGTCGGTATTAGCATTTGCTTCTGTCCATTTTGCAGGTATTTTTTTCCTCCATATTTTCATATATTTTCTTTTGATGCTGATCCACCTTTTTTATTAGTTCGTTTATGATATTTAATGGTATTAGATTATGCAGCATAATATGTCTACATGGTAAACTTTTTTAAACAATTTTTAAACTTACTTATGAATATAAATAATGGGGTTATTTTAATACATTTTTAAAATGTATTCGCAGACTAATTTTAATCATTTGTCGTACTTGGGGTTTAAAAAAAATAGTTTGCTTAGCATTGATAAACAAAAATGACATATACCTATAGGATTTTGAAACAATTGTTTGTATAGAGTCTTTTGCAAAATTTGAATTTTTGATCACTTTGAATGTAGGTAATACTATATGCCAAATAAAAATACTTGAAAATTGGAAATGAAGATATGTAAATGGATTTGTCAATCGTCTTTTTAAACAGCAGATTAAAATGTAAAATACATTCTATTTTTTTTTTTGAAAATATGTTCTGTTTAGAAATATAAGGAAGTATCGAAACGCATGGAACATTCTGTCTAATTCATTTTCGGAATATATTGAAAAAAGTACAAATCGATTGAATTTTATTTTCGCAGTTAGAAGAATATATTTTATAAACTAAAACACACTTTAAAATAACCTTTTGAAGAAGATGTTTGTTTAAAATTAAAATCTGCATGGAGAAAAATTCATAACTAACCGATTAAACGAAACGTAGATAATTTAAAACCTTTATATTTTCACATATGTATATGTGGATTGCGTGCTAATATCAGTAACCATGGTAATATGATCTTAGTTGTGTATTTACTTTACTCACTTCTTTGTCAATTATTAGAAAATAAAATTTCTATACCAAAATTTATTTTTCTGGGCCACCCATATAATTTTACAGTGACCAAATGATAAGCTCATGAATACTGAATACTGAGTAGATATTTCTGTCAGTTTTTCAACATTCAATGACCTACTTTTATTACCATTTTCGTCGTTTGCGGTCTTTTGAAATTACCATATTTCTTTGAAATAGATCATTTTTCATGATTCCCTTTTAAATAGGCATGGGTTAAAGAACACCAGTTTTGCAAATGCCCTTTCATAAAGATAGTTTTTCAATGTCGCATTAGCGCCGTAAAGAAAAGACATCACAGACAAACCCTAAAATTCAGGTTAGACCGTTAACTGTATTGAAGCAGATACACACGTTTACTTTGAATTATATTTGAACTGCTCAACAACTAAATAATGACAATATTTTTTTTTAAATTCTAGTTGAGCCACTTATTTTATTAGAAAGTAAAAATTTCGGGATAATTAAAAATAAATAATTATATTCTATGCTTAAAAAATAATTAGTACACGTTTGCAAAGGTGTATGGAAAGTAATTTATAAAATTTAAAACAAAACTTCATATTTTCACAAATAAAAAAGGTACAAACCGTATTTTAGATGTAATAAAGCTATAGATATAATATTATCAAAAGAAATACCTTAAAAAAATCCCATTACTACAGGTGAACATACACAGGGTCTTTCATTACTAACGGAATATATTTTAATAAAATATGTGCAATCTAGACTAAACAATTCAGGAAAATCCCTGACGTAATAAAGTAGTAGCAACACAAATTTTCTAAAGTTTCTTTTAACTTTGTTGCCGTTAAAAACTTGTTTTGCTCCTTCTATTTCTAAAAAAATATATTAAGAAAAAATATTATAATTAAAAAAAAATAAACTGTAATATTTTTAGAACAATCGTATATTTGTATATTTATAGATATATTATCGTCAAGTTAATACTTAAATAAAAGTGGATTGACCAGTGGCTCAGTTCCCGCAGTCAAATAAACAAAAACAAACAAAATATTTCCATCCTTAAATACAGCTATCCTTTATCAAGAACGAACAATCTCGTCAAGTTATAACTATAATTTAAATAAAGTAAATATGTTGTGTTTTATGTATATTAAATGTGTGGATAATAAGTGGTTGATGTGATCTCCTGTGGAATAAAAGTAAATTATAATTATACTTATATATTTGGCGTTATCCCCATTTCGAATAATATTGATAACATTGAACCACAGTTTGTTCATAGAGTGCTTGGTTTTTTACCAGTATGCAGCTTTCTGAAAGTTTTTTGAGAATAATTAGTCTCAATATCTATTATCTTTCTTTGATGAAAGTAGAATGAATTAGATATCTTAAATATTACGATGAATCAATGTTTTTTTTTCTACAGGTATTCTTTTTAATGGCTCAATGATTGTTCCAAGGAGTTAAGTAAAATGCCTCCAATTCCAACTGGTCCCAGACAAACTACAGATCATAGTTTTTTAATCGCGCTAACAGCTGAAGCTAAAATTGTGGCTGCAATTGCCAAGGTCAACTTTACAATGTAGCACGCGATATATATGACAATGTTAATTATAATTCTAGTAAAGGTAAAAACACAGGCGGTAGCAGAATAAAGCAAAAATCATAAAGTAGGAGAAGAGGAAATCATGTATACAGGTTCAGAAAGTATTAAAAAATACAGAGGCAAAATCTTAATAAGTAAAAGTGCACGAAATATATGTATGTTATATATATATTCGAAAGAGAGTACGATAGTCTGTTCCCTCTCGACCAAACTAGAGGTACGAAATTGACTGCGGGTACGTTACTATCGAATTGACGGGAACCCGATGTATCCCTACTTCAAGATATTAATAAATAATACGTTGTCTCTTATTCATAATGCATCCTTTATTAAAATTAATACCATATTATATTTATAATTTTAATATTGGATAAAGCCAAATAATCTTCAAATTAACTTTTGCAATAATTTATTATTTAATTACATTCTGATATTTAAATTTTCAAACGCGTTGCTAAAAGATATTTTGGCAAATTTTCTATCTGAATACGCTTGTCCTAATTATAAATGCGGTACAGCCAAAACAAATACAAAAATTTTCGTAAAGTTAGCAAAAACGAAATAAAACTTTATTTGAGGAGAAGGCTACAATGTGCGCAGGAAGTTCGTTTCTAGTTTGTTCCCTCTTCAGACCACCTAAACAGAAATATTTTATTATCTATATTTTGTTCATAAATTTTATGGTAGATTTATTTTTGTGTTATAAAGTAAAGATGAATCTCATGATATCGTCCTAACAAGTATTAGACCTTATGATAAATAAAGACTGATAAAATTGATTAATTTTACAGGTGAATAATTTTGAAAAATGAATTGGCAAAGATCAAATATTAGATGCAATGCCTCAACTAGAAAGTATTTTTCTAATGTGGGTGAATGCTGGAGGTCAAGAATAAAGAATAGCTAATGGGATACTCGAAAAATTGGCATGTATATAGGTTAAGTCATTCTTTATTGTTGGATTCGAAAATGCTTGTCGTGCATTTGAGATAGAAAGTGCAACTAATAATAATAATATTTTCATACGAGATGGCGCTTTTAAAAATACTTTTTTAACACTAGAAATAAACTTATCTACATTAGAATAACAGTCTCTAACAGTTTCAGCGATGCGGTGAAGCTCATGTGCTAAACATGTTACGTTTACTAAATTTTTGTATTCAATTTTTAATCGTCGACCTGCTGCCTTCATATATGCAACTCCATATGTTATAAACAGCAGGACACGCTCATTATTAATATCGTTGTTCTCACCTCACATTGATTTGAGACTGTCATTGACATATTCAAATACTGAATCGGCGTTTGTGCGTTCTAGTACCCCTACCGATATTAAATGGGGTCGCATTGGAACCAACTTGTCCATCCCCCCAACTATCACGTTAGCGACGTTTTGCGCTTTAATGTTGGTGGTTTCGTCAACAGAAACCCATAAGTCTTTGCCATGCAATTCTGAACTGGAACTGATGTCAGCTTTAACCTGATTGTACACTGGCAATAAATTGTTTATTCTCTAGGGTAGATTCTGCAGGTACCGCTGCTAAACATATAAATGCTGCATGAATATCAACTGGGTAATTAAAGAGAAACAGCTTGGCATTCTCTGCTACCGGGGCACTCATATCTAAGAAGATGTTAGACCAATCTACAATTGTACTGACAGTCAGCTTTGCATGTACTTGCCTCTACTAAAGACAGAATGGTTTTGCAGTGTCAGGTTTCGATTCCCTGATTCTACCGGGTCAAAGAAATCGAGTATCTAGAAGTAATGATAAGGTCGAAATACTTATTAATATACTCTGAAGAAGTCTTTTCTTAAAGACTGGATCAAGATCAAATCTTCAACGTGAACATAAGATGTACTATTATTAATCTTTGTTTGGATATTTTGGATACAAAAGAATCATGACTATTAAAAAGAAAATATTTTTAAATGGAGTTGAGCTATTTATCGGTATAATACAGGAAAAACATGACATAGGGATATCGCTTAGATCAAATATAAACTGGACCAATTGTGCAGTCACTCTTACATTGCTATCGTTGTAATGAACATTCACAGAGTAACCACAATATTGAAACTACTGATTATTTTTCCTTATATTGCCCTCTGTCTCTCTCTAGTTGTGTTCATGACCGTTCTCTCTCGCACACGCTCGGTCCAGATCATATATGGTATGGTATAAGGGATATCGCTAAATTGGTATTACAGAGATCTTTACAAAAAAGTTGGTAATACTGTTTATAATTACTAAATTTAGGTATCATCGTTTAGATAGTTTTCGAGACATGTACTGACTAAGACCTCGTAGGCAAACCCAGAATTACCGTAGATCAAGTTAGTGTAGTAAATTTGAGATTAGTATTTTTACTTATATTTTGATTCCTTAACAATGATTTGATAGTATAGAAAGCTTTATATCAAACTTGAATTTTTTTGCATAACAGCTACCCTCACAATTTTTATTTTTTAGTAATGTCTTACTTCTTTCGTTATCTCTTGTCATTTTCGGCATGTTGGAGAGCAAGTACTTTTAGATTTTTTCATTTCTAGGCCTTTTGCTTTCACATTTTTTTAGCAAATTTTTAAAACTGTTCAAAGTTTCTATTAATCTATACTTATGATAATAGGATAATTAGGATAATACTTGCGAAATGTAAATGATTTTACTGGCACGGTTCGTCTAAAAAACTACTAAAAAGTATTTAAGATTATTTCTCCTTAGCTTGTCGAATTCTTCTTTAAAAATAGAAACTCATTTTGACACTTATGTAGGATGATTTATTTTTTTTACAGTAATCTTCTCGATTGTTTTCTTACAAACTGAAATTTCATCCACTTCATATCGTGATTTTTCTTGTTTTCTATTTCTGTTAACATTTTTCCATTTCCACTGTGTACTACTTTTTGAAATCATTTCATTCTGACTTTATCCATGTTAGATATATCTGCTTTTTCTTCCAATACATTTGTTGAACAAGCTTTTTTCTATTGTAATTTTCTTGTATCCTAGCATTTCTCTCAGTCTTAGTTATCCTTTCTTTTATTCTTATCCATAAAGACTTTAATGGAAATTGGTCTTTACTTTGGAAAGGTATTTGATAAATGAGATTGATACACACTGTACACCGGAAATTAATGTAGAGTTTCTGATTTCCGACTTATCCGCTTCATAGGAACTATCATTAAACAGGGAAGACTGAATTTGCACAAAATATTATACTTTTAATCACAAGGAAGACCACTACTTCTGTCCCTAAATCGTTGTTTAAATTTAAATAAATAAATGTAAAATATAAAATATGATTATGCGAAGAAAACATCGAACAATTTATCACTATCTAAAACTTTGTAAATATGATGACTAGATAAGAACTTATTATAATCGGGTACAACGAACATTTTTTAACTTATTTATAGAATCTTGTTAAGCGAAAGATTTTTTCTAGATTTTTAAGTATATACAAGTATGCTATTTTTAAGCAAAACTTCTTCTCTAGTTATCTACAGAAAATGTAATTTCCTTATGTTTTGAAATTCTTCTATGAAAAAATAAACAGTGATTGATCACCAGACATTTTAAAGGAGATACAGAACTATTTCTTTTAGGAAAGTATTTATTATATAATTGTAAAGTTAAAAAGTAACGTCCATTAAAAAAGTATAGTCAGATTCACAAAAATTTAGTCGATAGGAAATGTTCGTAAATTTCTTAAACATTAAATTCCATAATAATATGTTCCGAGCAGAAGGTATAAGAAATTACAAACCGTGTGACAAGCTTGGTGGTGTTGTAGCAATCACGTATAATTAATTATATTTTAATGAAGCTTGCCTTAAATATTACGTTGCTGTAGTGTTATGCACTTTACAGTGTACAATTAGCTACGGTGTTAATTCATTTTTGGAAGATATGAAGTGGAATCTAAGTTTGTAACAAGCCAAACAAAACGAGTTTTATAATTAACGTTATTCGTCATATTTCCGGGATTTACTTTTATTTTATTTTAAAAGTAACTATGATTTTATAGTATAGAATAAAGTATATTATATTTACATTTTCTGTAGATATCATTGAGTAATTTTAAAATAGACATAGTCACAAATTAATTACAAAATGCCCTAAGAATAAATATGTAACATTAACTGTCAAATTAATTAAAATTCGCTTGCCTTATTTTTGTTTTTTTCTAGGTTCGTTGTAAAAATGCGCTGTTGTAAATAATACTGGATAGAATTAATATTAGTTTTGAGTTCGGTCAATACAACAGAACTATTCGGTTATTTTTGTTAATTGCGTTGTTTATTTGGGAGTAGATATATTGTTAATATCAATAAAAATCCACTTGAAAACACTTTCACGTGTAAAGCTATTAATTTGGAACACATACAAAAATCTTTTATTTTATAATAAAAATACACAAAACATTTAAACATACATGGAATACATGGAATTAAAATTTAAAAGATAATTGTGTTGTTAAAAGATGACAGTTTTTAATTTTTCTGGTAAAATTGAGAATTGAGAAGAGGTTGGGGATAAGTAAGTTCTCTAATTGATGGCATCGTAAATAAATTTATGGAAGCAAGTTTAATTTCTCCTATTTTTGTAAAATGTTATGTGAAACTCTTAAAAGTGGCTAAATCTAGGCAACACTAAATGTACCACTTTCAAATAGATTAATTTTTAATGATACTTACTATACAGGGTTGGGATAAGGTATGGAACCAAGTAAATATCTGTAAAACGAAACGAACCATGTATAGGTATGCTGTCTATTTCAACTTTCTTTATTACTACAGTTGTGAAACTTACCAAAAGTTTATTAAAATATGTGTAAACAAACACGTTTGTTATAACGCTAATTATTATTGCTTCATCTCGTAAAATCACTTTTGCCATATTCATCAAGCATTGTTTGTACTAGCTGTATTATTGTGAAAATTCGTTCAGAAAAGAAACCTCTCGTATATTTTAAAATCGATAACATTCCTGGATATTTTACATTAGTTTAGCAATCAGAGAGAATTTTTAATCTACAAAAAAACTTTCAAGTATCTTAAACTGCCATTATTATTCATTGTAAACCAAAACTATTTTTAATAATTGATAAAAATTCGTAAATATTAGAAAATGATGAAGGTTTAAGTAGGATATCGTTCGATTTCTTGCATGAAATTGGATTTAAAAAGTGTATGACGCAAGCAAAATAATATGGTACAAAAATTGACGGTGAATAGTTTCTTAGTACTTTTGACAGAAATAATATGGCAAGCCGTCTGTATCATTATTCTATCATAAAAATAATATTTAGCCTAAGAAAAAGTAGACATAAGCAAACAATAGGGGCTTCTGGAGACAAATTGAACAGTTCACGAAAGTTGCTATACGTGACACAAAAACAAAAGTATCAGGAACTATTGCTCTAAATTAATTATACTAAAAATATGTATACTCAAGAGCGCCAAATGCACCACCCCATTGATTTTTTAAAATCTAGTTACAATTAATAATGCACTGTGGCTCTATTTGGGATTAACACATTTGCTCACGGAGTAATTTTAAATTTTAAACAATATACCAGACTGCTACTTCTCCTCTAATATGAATGTTTATCGATCCTACACGTTCACCACGAGACACCATCAAAAATGGTTTTAATATTATATTAATAAAAATTGCAGTTTGATCTTGCATTATTATTTGAAACCCGAGATAGAGATACTTCTGACACTGTTAACTTAAAGTGACAATTTTTACACTATACTCACATGTTCAAAGGTTTAATTTTCATTGCGAGCGTATAAAAAAAGAATTGAAGTAACTGAATTTCCGTATTTGTTTTTAAATTTTTTTTCATTAACTCAATTGCAATTAATTATTATCTTCTTCATTTTTTGAAATTATTTTAATTACCTGAAAAAGACGTTTTCTTCTTCTTCTCTTTTTTTGCAAATGATTTATTTGTCTTCTATGTATATTTTCATTTAATTGCTTTACCCAACTTTTTCAATCTGTCCGTCAGCCATCTGGTTTATTTGTTATGGTTTCTTTCTTGTATTTACTATCTCTGTAATTTGAGCTAATTACCCTGTTTCTTGGCATTTCTTTTTTCTATGTAATTTCGCTTGGTAACAAACCATGTTTTTCTTTTCCTGTTCAATGTCTTTATAGAAGCTGTTGTTTTTGTTGTTTCTATTTCCTTGTTATTCTCTACTCCTATATTATTTTTCTGTGCTGCTTTATTTACGCTGGGTTAATTTAACTCGAGTTTTCACTACCAAAAAACCTTTTAAAATTGTCCAGACAATATGTACTCATAACTGGGTTTCTAGATCTCGCGTCAATTAATAATAAACCACATGACAATCTTAATTTATGCCAATTGTGAGTAATAAATAACAGGATATTATTGGATTCAACTTCAGTTGTCTATTTCTTAGTACTAAAGAACCTAAATGAAGAATAGTAGTTTCTGTAACAAGGTTAGAATTAAAAAAAATCGATAGGAGTGTAACGTACCGAACGCGAGGGCCTAGCTTCGTTATTCTAATCGAGTAACAGACTGTGTGGTCTCTCCATGACCAAAAATTCACTCGATTCTTCATTCATTATTTTATTTAAATTAAAATTTGTTATTACGGCGCCGCTATTTACATCTCACATTGACAGTTTTGACATTCATGGCTGTCGATGTTGTTTAGAACCATTACAATTTATTCCATCACTTGTTATGGAATGAAAATACATGCAAAACACGTAAGAGGTAAGTGTTACGGAATGAAAATTCTCTCTCAAGAGTGAGAAAGTTATATTATTAAAAATGATTGTATATTGTATAAAAAATGAGGGGACCTACCGTTGTCTAGCTGGTGATTTCTTAGCTTTAGATAATGAAGAATAAGCTAAAATGTTTGCAGTTTGAAGCAAATCTTTCTTATATCTAAAATTTTTTTATATTTTTTCCTAAATAAACAGTTTAATTTGAAATGAATTCAAACAAAAAAAAAATAACAAAAACTTTTAACACTTATTTTTTATTAAATTAAATCTTGACAATAATCGTTTGAAAGATAGTTTTATTAACGTTACTATTTTTACAAATACCACTTTTCTACTACTATTACCGTATATCCTCGTCGGCATAGTATTTTTTTTTAAAGATGACTCTGCACAAAATTGTCTTAATGGAATCACTTTCGATTATATTATCTGAATAATTGTTTCAATGTTGGGTTACCGTGCGGTTTATGATTAATATTCTTTTAATACCGTGTAAAAAATGTTATATCAGTACTACACAGTTAAAAATTGGGTGTCAGGTTAACACAAATGGGACGCATATCAATATTAATAAAGTTTAAGATCCCGTTTAATAAACACTAGTAGCCTATTGAATTTATATATACCGAAAGTATTTTTCATTTAAATAAATATACCCATATTTAATTTTACAAATGTAAAAATATTTAAATTTGAAAATAAAATCAAGGTCATTAAAAATTTTATAGAATCGTTTGCCATTTTAGAGTTATAGCGGAAAACAAAAAATGCCACTTTTATTTGTTTGGTTAATAGAACCTTCATTTTAAATAATATAAAAAAATGTGAAAGAAAAAAAGTTTATTGATTATCCTTAACTAAAGTAGGTCAGAAAAATAAAATATCTGAAAAATCGTAAGGAAAATTTAATGGTACTTTGTTATAGCGAACACAATTTTATTACTAGTTATTATAGAGGATTTTTTTAAATCCATGAACCTGTATAATATTATCTTTTTAAATAGATATTTTTTTACAAATTACACTATTGTAGAGTTTTGTGAGGTCGATATTTTTTTAAATAATAACTAACAAAGATGGGTGATAAGGAATATCAGTATTTTTATTTTGCCATGGATTTTGCAAACTTTGTTTAAAAAAACCAAATCATTCATATTAATTACTGGTAATCACTACAGAGATAGAATTTCCATCTAAATTGAAAAGTTAAACTACATTTATCTTAAAATTGCACGATATTCTAAAATGTTTAGTCCAGAAGATAAAATAAAAGAGGATAATTTCCAAGATTTACTTATTCGTTTAATACTTTATACTGAGAATACCGCAGTTGTCTATGTATTTCAAATCAACTTCTTATTTCTTGTTATATCTACTTATATGAAGGATTTCAAATGTTGCTTCTATTGTACTGTCAAGTCTTAGTTTGCGTTTGAAATTTTAATATACTTAAGTATATTTTATGTTTTATATTTATAATTTCCACAAAATAAACATAGAAACAATCATTATATTTCACATATCTATTCAATCATTGATTCAATGTCCACAAATAAATTTTGTCCGTATAAACTACATTTGGAAAAAATGAAGATAATATAGAGACGCAGTTATGTTAGGACATAATGATTAGCAATCAGACTAATCCGATCAGAATCATCATTGGATGGAAGAAAGTGACATCCAATACCCTCAAAAATTGACAATGGGAGCGGGTATAATCAGAGGACAAATAATCAGACCATTCTTTAATTTAAACATCAATTATTATCTACAACTTTGGCGCTGCCAAATGGATTTAGCATTAATTCTGACTATTCTCAGAAATATTTGGTATCAGTAAGGTGAAGCTCGGTCACCCCTACAGTGAGATTTAAATACACGAGACTAGTTTCTTAAATTCGTTCGAACTAGGACGGCCGCTCAAGATATATCAAATGATCCTATTTAAAATTCGTTAAGAGCATACATTGATTGATTAGGAAGGTCTTTAGTTTGAACATTTATTATGAACAACTGTTTTCTCAATAGTAAATTACCGAATATTTTGTAATAATAAATTTCATTTTAATTTCATGCTGATTATTATAATAAACACTTTACTTGATATAAGTTGTTAAAAGTCTTAAGAGGCACAACCTCATAATAATATATCAATGTAAATATAGAAAGAGAATCTTTCGGAAAATGTCAAATTATACAAAATTTAAAAAACCCTTGATGACGTTATATCTTGAAAAATAGCTGGTAATTAAAAATGAACCACACAATATAAGTAAAACACTGCATACGCCATTGTTAATGGTATTTTTTAATCGAACTTATAATTTAAGCAGAAGTTAGGTGCTTTATCACAATTGCCCAACCTATTATATTATGCTTCCTTTTTCTATTTTCTCCTCAAACTACCTTTTTTCTTTATTAACAGCTTTTTCAAACCTACGCTTTTGAGTATTCCATTTCGCTCTATTCTTTTAAATTGTCCTAATTATAATTATAGAGTATAGAACGGATAAAATAAAATTATTTGGTATTATTAATTAAGAAAAACGGGGAGAAACGTCATTTTGTGTACATTCTCTACTTCAACTCCGTAATACTTACAGTCTAAATGGATAAGCACAGAGTCGGATTATTTAGTACTTCATTTAAGAAATAAATACGTGAAAGACTGGTTTTAATTGACTGTATTATATTACAATAAATATTCAAAATGTTCTACATTTAGTTGTTGATTCTAACCTAGTTTGTTATAAAACTTTATTTAACGTTCGAGGTAAAACATTCCTTTTTTTCTGTTGTTATCTTTTTTTTGTGACCTTCAATGTTAAGTGCCTTGGTCACTTATATTTTAGTATTTAAATAGTCCCACAGATAAAAATCTAACTGCTTAAGAGCTGGTGATATAGTTGGCTACTCAACCTCTTCATCCAATTTGAAGTAAACTCATATAATTACGGCATAAACATTTCGATTTGGTATTTTAAAATAAATTTTCTAAAACTGGAATATCTTACTCTTTAATCACAGTTAAGTTATTTTCGGCTGTCAATAAAATTGGACCAATAATATGGCGAACTTTGATGCATACCCAAACTTTCACTGATAGAGAAAATTGAATGTATGTTTCACATCGAATGTGGATTCTCTGGCCATTATCAACATTTTTTGTTTTTTTCACATTTAACGTGAAAGCTAATTGGTTTGAAAATAGGATGGTATCAAGAGCTATCTTATTTCTGTCTAACTTATTGTCAGAACGGCATCTGTTAAATTCTAGACAAAAACAAAAATGCTATAGAATTTCAAATTTTCACCATTTTTTAATTTATTTAAGTCATAAATATTAAAAGTCACTGAAGTCCGTTAATTTAGCAGCTTTTAAAAATGTAGAATGATACAGATTGTTCTATTGAAAAAATAGGGTACTGAGTGTGCATGATTTACATAAATCACCCTATATATTTTTATTTTCATTCAGGAACTTAAAATTAATTGCAAAAATTGACGTTTCTTAGCTGTTTTCACAGGTCTCTAAATAACGGCAAACATAATTTTGTTATAGTATTTTTAATACAAATCCCGTTGCACGTCATATATCAATTATGAGATCACGACCCTGCAGTGTTGTCGGCTTGTCTAAATTGTCGAGGAATGTAGGAAGTTTCAAAAATGTAAGGTTAGGTTATGTTGTTTAGCTTTATTATTATGAAAAATTAATTTATATTAATTAATAATCAGCTTATTCACACTATGTTTGTTTTGAAAAAAACAGTTTTTTTATAAGTTAACTATCTAGCAAAGCAAAAAAATAAAGACAATATTATAAAATTACCGAAAACGTGGTGAAAACACACAACTGGTTGACGGGCGGACGTCAGAAATATATATATAAGCCAATATAATTGAAATAATTCTAAAATTATCAAAATAATTACGATTACTTTTTCGGTTTTTTAGTACTGTGACTACGTTCATGAGTCCTCGTCAATTTTCTTGATGTTTCGTATGATTTATCTTAGTTAGGGAAATTTTAATTAGTTGGCAGTACTATGACGAAAGAGGTACGTCACTCCTGACGTGCAACGGTATTTGTACTAAAAATCCTATAAGTGGTTTTCATGCTGTAAATAATTATGGCCTTCACTAAACTGTATCTCCATTATTACATTATTATAAGTGTAATGAAATAGTTTGATAGTAGTATAAGTTCATTAATAATAAATACATTTTAATTTTAACTTAAAATTAAGTCAGCTCGCTGTGTAGTAAAATGAAATTATTTTTCTTATAGCTCTTTGCTCTTCGAACTCTAATATTAAACAGGCCGATTATTTGGGAGTTTCAATTAGACGTTTTAAAGAAACTTGACATAATTAAACTATGAAAGCCAGATTAAATAATAGTGAACTTACAACCGTTATGAAAGGAAGGAAGGAATGTAACACGAGACAATAATCTTAATAAAAATCAGAATGCATCTTCAAAAATACTCAAAGATTTAACAACATTCACCAGAAAATTAATATTAATTAATATCGTTTTTTTACCCTTTAGCATTCATAAACTATTATTGGTTTTAGAACTCTCTTTTTTATTAACATTTTTGTTTTTTTACATCCTTATCAATAAGTATGTTTACATATTTGAAAATAATAAATGTAATTAAAGCGTTCTTCACTTTATAAGATAAAAAATTATGGTTTCTGACTGGACCATTGTAAAACGAAGGACTGGTGGAAGCAAGCGAAACAGGTCGATAATACTTTTCGGACAGTTCAGTCGAGATTTAGTCTGTATTTTCAATTTGGCGAAACCCCACTGTTCGGAACGGCTTTTGGGATTGAGCGCATCGGTAGAATTCCTTGGTCAATCTTCGAATTCCAAATATCCAATCCCGTACCCTCTAAAATGGCTGATCTGACAAGGAACCTATTAGATGCTTTCGGTAAAAACACGCCATGCCCGCTTGGCATATGTTGCCGTACCCACAGCCGATGAGAAAATACCTGCGTGTCAGAAGGATCAGCCTTTGTGCTTTGCTTTCTGTCTGAAAACTTAAAAACGATATTAAAAAGGGCTTAGATGAATGCCAACTACAGGTTATATCATATCTAGCAACTAATATAAGATGTATAGATAATTTAATATATGATGGCATCAATAGACAATTTTTATATTTTTTCTAGGTACTAATCATGTAAAAATAAATATGTTGAATTAATATTGAAGTCGTAACAGAGTAGATGCGCACATCCACCAGATAGTGTAATGTGTGAGAAATTGAAATAAATTGTAAATTCTTTTCCTTAAGGCAATTCCACAAATTCCCTTAACCACTTATTTAAGAATTCAAAAAAGTTTTTTATAGAACACCCTGAATCGATACTAACTAGAGCCGATAAGAGAAATACAATGATTATCAGGTCAAAGGAGCAATATAATAATTTATCTGTCAAAAAATATTTTTTACATTATGAAGATTCCTATTATTAAATAAAATAATATGGATTTCATTATATTTAAACAGAAATAAAATGGATTAAAATCGATTTAAAATTGGTAGATAAATCATACTGTATACAAAAATACTTAATACCAGTATTACCATAATTATGATGTATTGTTTTTAGTAAAATGTTTTTAAACACAAAATATGTAAATCTAATGACTTACTTATATACAAATTAAAGTATATTGTAAAATGTAAAATCAAACTAAAAATCTGTTCTTTTAACTTAGCGAAAAACACGTCAAAATGTCAAGATTACTGTAAATATGTATAAAAAATATGATTTGACGTTGACTTTATTAGATACAATATTCTCTGAAAATAGAAAAAAATCATTCATATGCTCAAACATAAAAAGTTCATCAAAAGATCAACATTTTTTCCAAAGGAATCACTTGAATCTAGATTTACCATGAATGTGTATTTTGAAAATTCTTTTCAAAACACTTTTTAGAGACACCACACGGGTTATCTTGGAGTTTTACTCTGGTTGTGGCGAAAAAAAAATAAAGCTAAACAACCTAATTATTCCACAAGACTTTTTTTAGAAATGGCCTTCATATCAAAATAAAGTAATGAGATTAAAAAAAAAGTTTTATAAAACAGCTTAGTGAAAACTATTGTAACATGTTTTTGTTGATAACAATAATATTGTCAGTTATTCTTAAACAAAGATAAAGAAAACAATTCAATAAAAATTTTTACTATGACAACATTTTAACGTCAATATTATTTTTTCCTGAGATATAAATTTAGAAGTTGTCAAAATAATTTAAATTGGAGTTTTAGTATTAGATTTTGTAAAGTTATATTTTAAAAACATATTCCTTTTTTGATTCGATAATTGATAAAGCAAAGAATTCGCTTTTGTATATATATAATGTTACCCATCTAAATTGGAACATTGTTGTGCATTTAAACCTTTATTTGGAGACAAAGTTTCACAGAGTTATTTCTATTTTTAAGGCACAACACCATATTTTCTCATAGTCAAAGATCCAAAAATCTTATTAGGGATTTATTTATCGAGTAGATTTAGATGGCTTCTAAATAGATGTGACCCATTTTTTATCAAAATGTTTATTAATAAAAAATATTATAAGATTGTAAATTTAAAAAATATATCATCAAAAAAAGCAAACAAGTGATTTTTTTATTAAAATGTCGAGTACGCCACTGTATCTATATTGCACCCAAATAGAAGTGACCCAAGTTTTATTAAAATATATATATTAATAAAAAAGTAATGGATATTTAAATTTTCGGAATACATCAGGTAATAGTTTATAAAATTTCAACCTAAATAACTTTTTTATTAATAAACGTATTTTAATAAAAGTCACATTACGTCTATTTTTTTTGGGTGAAAAGATCACTGGTTAACATTTTGCAAACTTTTACATGGTATATTCTTGAAATCTACCATCCCATAACTTTTTTATTTTATATAGGTGTAGCTTGGTCATTTTTGGATACTTTCTTTGAGTTTTTTATTTTATTTAGGGCCTCTTTAGTTCTCCTTCCTTTTCTCCTGTTGATAACATTACTACATTACTACGTAAGCCAAAAACTGTATCGTTTTTGATTTCAGAGTCCCTCTGCTGTTTATTCGACTTCTTGGTACTACCAACTCTAGTATGATATCAAAAAATATACTGGACTGACGGTCCCCTTATTTTAGTTCAGTGTTTGTCTCAAAATTGTTTGACGTTTTTTAATTTTCATTCATTTTAATTTTCGTTTTTGTGTTTTCGATCGTCATCTTGATGAGATTTATCAGTTATTTTGGTTTGTTGAGGTCATTGATGATCTTGTATAGATGCTTTCTTTTGACAGTGCTGTAACCCTTTTGAAAGTCTATTAAAATGGCGTATATTGGTAGATCCTATTCGTACCCATTCTTTGCTTTTGTTTCGGAGTGAATATATGGCCCATCATTGGTTTTCCAGCTCTCCGTATTCCCGTATCCTCATATCTATTATTCTTTGCCATTATTTTGTACACTGTATCCAGTAATGCGATCCCTCTATAATCCGTACATTCGCCTTTCTTTCGTGATATATTGATAGGTACCATTATTGCAGTCTACAATGCTTCTGGAATTATTTATTATTTCCATATGTTATTTAATAATTGGTAGATTTTTTTGTTAATACTTCTCCGCCATAGTTTTCTCCAGCGGACATGACATTTTTTGTTTTTTATTATCTCTGGTTTTTCTTCTGTTATTGGTGGCAATATTTCTTCCTCGTTTTGTACAGTTCGAGTTGTAATTTGCCGCATTTGTTATTTCTCATTTTCTGTGTTTAATGTTTCTTTAAGGTACTGTTCTCATCTTTATAGAGTTTCGTCTTTATCAGTTGTTATATTTTCTTATTTATTTTTAATGCACATATTTTTCCGTTGTACTTTTCTTTTATTCCTTTTTATTTCGTGATAGAAGTTCGTCATTTACTTCAATATGTTTTTTTCTGTCTTCCATCTTGCCTATTTTTTGCCCTATACATATCTCCTCTGTATCTGTTTATATGATTTTCTGTTTAGCTTGTTTCAATTGTTTATATTCTGGTTCCGTTCTTGTACTGAAATTAATCTCAAATCTTCTACATATTTTCTTTAAATTGCTTGGAAGTAATTTTTTGCCTACTCTCTTATTTTCTCCCTCTTTGTCTAGTATTTTGTTTTATCTTTGCTGTACTAAAAAATGTTCATTGACCGTTTCTTCTTCTCTATAGTTCGCCACATTTTTTACTAATTTCATTGATTGGTTTTCTTTATCGAAATAATATATTTGATTAGTGTACTTCCTTTTGGTTCCTTTATGAATTCTCTTATCTTCAAATTTTGTACTAGCAACAAGTTCAATCTCCGCTGCAAATTTAATTACAGGTTTATATATAGTGAGGATTATGAGTTTTCAAATATTTTTATGGAAAAAGTACTTATTTCATAAAAAATGTAAAAAAATCTTTAGTATGTAATTCGGTATTATTTATTAAAAAGCATATTATTTGGCATATTTTTTAATGTACTAGAAGGGCCATTGGTAAATAATGGCCTGCATTTATCTATGTTTCGTCTAAATACTATTTTTTTCTCACGTCAAAAATCTTTAGTTTTAGTTAAGTAATTTCTTCTCATTTTATATCATCTCTATCCATTAAATAACAACTATTTCTTTGGTACCGCCAAAATTTGGAATTTAATTTAATAAAAATATTTTAACAATTGGTAAAACTGTTTTTGTGCTGGGAAGTTGATTTCTAAAGAAACATTGATAAATTGTTCCTTAAATTCTTATCAAAATTGGTCGACGAATCAAATGTCTTACTACGATTTTGATTTTTGGTGCAGACAACACACGAAAATGTTTATATTCGGTTACATAACCAACAAAACCATTGTTAGATTTTCTTCTAGTTCTATTTTATACACATATTTAGTATCATTTCTTTCATTTTGATCCCAAACTGTCCCTTAATTGACTTTTTCCCAGATGGACTAAAAGTATCACGACCCATCTCATTTGTCTCATCAGTGCTGGACACCTTTGATGTTTTTAATATAGATAACGCATGAAGCTTTAGATATTATTAAAGTACAAACTAATAAAAACCAAAAGTAAACAGAACTACGTTTTTAGACACAAACTAAAAACTAATAAAAATAAATTCGTACTGGTTACAAATTCTCACTATGATTATCGCTTGACCAAAAGGAAGTAGAGAACATCTAGATAACACTCTTATCAGGCAGTATATTTCTTTTTACGGTTGGCCGCTTGAATTGGAGTTTAGTGTAGTTTCTTTGTCATTATCTCTTCACCTCCTTGTCAAATTTATTGTCGAAGATCGTAGATGTTCCTTAGCGCACTTTCCAAAGTAAATTTCGTATAAGACTGTTGTTTTTATAGTTAAGACGTTGATATTCATATGTACCAGTTCATACTGAAAAGTGGCTAGAGTTATTACATCCTGCTTATTTACTATTCGAAATAGAAATCGCATCAGTATATTTAGGGCTTTGAACTACTAATGTCACATCATTAAAATAGAGTCCAGAAATATCTTAGTAAAACACGTTCTCTGATTTGATAACCCTCTGATTATGGTAGGTTTAACACTATTGTCGATTCTTTTCACAATAATAAACAAACAAAGAAGAGTCCAAATATTGGAAATTATGATCGATGTATTTTAAAATAACATAAAATCACCTTCATAACCACAATAACTGTTAATTCCTATTTGGAATAAGTGACTTCATCTACCAAGCATAATATAAACCAAACGAGGTAGATAAATATAAGCTGCATGCGGCCATTTAGGTCTAGAGCTTAGTCCTCCAATTAGTTTATTTTTAGTCTTTTTCCTTTAGTTCCACTTCCACTAGTTCTGCCCATCTTATTTTAGGTCTATCTTTCTTTTTTTGCAGGTAGGTTATTTCTATGCTATACTTTTTATTATTATATTGATTTTCTCTTCTTTCATCATATCCAATCTACTAAATTCTTGTGGCATTTATTACGTTGTCGAATGTTGCATCGTTGAACAATTAGTATATTTCGTCGTTTATTCTTTGTATGTATCCTTCTTCTGTTCTTTTTCCTCCTAAGATTCTTATAATTATTTTCCTTTCCCACCTTTTTAGAGTTTTTTTTTGTATTCTTTTCCATAAATCGCTGTAGGTCATATGATAGTTTTATACAAACGAAATTTTTTATTAAAAAGTTCGTTCTCATCAATAAGCATCAATGTTTTTAAAAATATTCTGTAAGTAAATGACTCACTTTATGTTATTATCAATTATAAAAAGTAGTACTAAAAATGCATCTAAAATCTATCCGAAAATTTATTACAACTAACGTTTCTTTTTAACTTTTGAAATTGGCTCAAATCATAAAAAAATAATGTACATCCTTTTATTTTGTTAATTCACTATATTATTGCAATTCTCGGATACTCGACTTTTGTTTCACATTCCTGAAAATACAGGTATTTTTTTATATATTTAATAAATAAATTCGTATATCTACTTCACTGTAGATTATCCAAATTTATCCACTGAAATTGATCTAAACGTATCAAGCAAAAAAATTGAAATTATTTCTAGTTTTCAATATATTACTCCACGTTCTGTAAAAGACCCTTTTATAACCAAAAATTATAAGATAGGTGTATACATTGTCCATCAATCTTCATCCAAAAGCGGTAGAATGATTATTTAATGTAATTTCAGGTTAATACTTCCCATCTCTGTTCTGGTCGCATCTGTTTGCAAAATCCCAATTTAAACTGAATCAGAATGAGTTGAACAAAGTTTAATGTAACTTAATAATAATGTGCCATTACCATCCCTCGGAAGTTATAGCGGAATTCCAGGGCTGGAGTATAAATACTTTAACGTTTTTAATTTATTGTTAGTAGAGAATGAAAATGGGTTTAAGAATAATCTATAGTTTATTAAGGAAAATAGAAAAAATGATTTAAGCGCCATATTATAATAATTTTTAAAACAAAAACAAATAAAATAATATATAATCGACATTTATTTTCATCTTATTAAGTTGTTTAGGGCTCCTGATTTTTGTCGGCCTTTAGAATTCTCATGTCTATTTCCTTTCCCTCTTTTATTTTATTGCTAAGTAATGGTCCCAGATATACGAAATCGTTTACTTCTTCAAATTCTACGCTCTTATTTTTATGTTACTTTACTATTAGTTTGTCCTCTATTGTTCGCTGTTCGATTCTCATTAATTTGGTTTTTTATCTTCGTTAATCCTTTATCCTATTTTTGTGCTGCTTCTGTTAATTTGCTTATAATTTCTAAAGTTTTCAAAGTTTTTGCAAGTATGGCCACATCGTCGGCATATCTTATGAGTTAATGAAGTATTGTTCCCTTTATGTTAAGATTTTGAACCCTGCTTGATTTTTTTATAAAGTAATTTTAAACAGCCTAACTAATTTAGTTGGTAAATTAGTTTTTTCAATAGTTTGATCTATTTATGGGAATTGTTTTTTTAAAATCTAAGCTAGTGGGATTTTGTATTCCTAGTATGTTGCTATTTCTTTTATCGTAAATATTTGATCTGTGATACTTCTTCTAATTCCCCCTTGATATTCTCCGATTTGTGAGTCAATAATTGCCTCCATATTTTTTTATTAGTGTTGCCTTGATCTTGTAACAACATCCAGCAGAGAAGTCCTCACATACTTGTTCCAGTTTGTTGCTTCTCCTTTCTTTAGGATCGTAATAATGTTGGAACATCTTCAATCCCTCCGTTTTTGTTCTTTTTTCCAAATATTTACTTTCATTTCATATATTCTAGTTTTCATTTCGTTTCCTGCATATTTAATATTGTTTATTGTTTTTCCATTTCTTCATAGGTTTTATTGTTTTTCAGTTTTGCAATTATTTCTTCGTGTTTTGTTGGGTCTTCAACTGCTCTTTCTTTGTCATCCACTGTTTGTCGGCCTTCCTCTATATCATCATGCTCATTTAACATTTCTGAGAAGTATTCTTTCCACCTTCCTCTAATTTTCTCGTCTTTTTTTTCTTTACTTTGTAGTCTCTGGCCTGTTGTAGCATTCTTCTATTTGTTTCCTTTCTTTATAATATTATTTTTGTCTGCAAATTTTTTTCGTTCTTTATATGCTTCTTTGTTGCATTGCTTTCTTCCTAAGTTTGCTTCTTCTTTCTGTTTCGTAGGTACGCAAGTTTCGTCCCACCATAATTTGTTTTTTGGTTGTCGTCTTTTGGTATTATTTCTCATGTTAATTTCATGATGTATTCTACTTCTTTCTATTCTAGGTTAATATTTGTGTATTGCTTATTGTCTGCAAGAAAAAGACAAATGTACAAAAACTTAAGGTTAAATTATAAAATAATGATTTAAAACAAAGTTAAATTATATTTAGTTTGATATTGCGCGAATTAACTTTGGTCTCAAACAATTCCCACAAATAGAATAATTTATATTATGTAAAAGTATTTAACCTTTGTTTAATTGAATGGTAAAATAATTTTTTTCAGGTTTTAATCTTGAGTTACTTTAATTCCATTATAAAATGAAGTTGAACTCTCGTGTTCCGACGCAGAAATTTTTTTTTTTTTGAAAAATCTAGTCTGTCGGTACACCAATGCATTATGGGATGTAATATGTACACAGCTATACATATTTTTCTTTTTGTCACTTATTGTTAACAAAATTTCAGGTTAGTTTTAATATTACGAACAGGTTTCAATTTTATTTAACCGAACAAATTTGTCAGCTCTATGCGAGGTCTTAAATGTAACAATCTTTTGTCAAAGCGCTGTTACAAAATACTTTTTTTTTATGTAACATTTAAAATCTTTACATTTATCTACTTAAATTATTTTGGAATTATCCAATACCATGCTTCTTCATGATGTATTTTAAATTATTCCTATTTTTTTCAGTTTGGATATAAATCTAATCATAATAGATCTTAACAAAGATTTTAGATAATCAATTGAAGTTGTTTCATGTTTTATGCACTTTTGTTCTATTTTATTATATTAGTCACTATTAACTATTAAATCATAAATTTTACCACGTATGTTATATAATTGTTCATTTCTTTATTTACCAAAAAAAATTTTAGGAAATCTTTGATTAATATGAGCCAGTACTTTTACATGTAAGATTATAATTTCTAAATTTTAAGTTTAATTTAACATACCTAATACAAATTTATCTGTATGCCGACAGTTTACCTAATATTTAAACTTAGTAATTAGTAATTCACTGACAGATTAAAATTTCTTGTAACCAGCCTTGTTAACTTGTAGCTACTTCAGTGTTACTCGGCTTTAGGAAAAAAATTTAATTTTTATCTACTTTTGATATTATTTATCCAATCTTGAGTAATTTGCTTTATAATTTAGATTTCTAGATTTACTAATTCGTTGCTCTACTTTCTTGAAAAATGTTTTGTTTCTTCTAAATGAATAACTGTCATGTAAAAAATTATAATCCGTTACAATACGTAAGCAAAACTTATATCGAGTAGGAATTGAAGAAATTTTTTTAAAAATTTTAGAAATACATGTAATTATCTAACTTTTAAAAGAAAGAAATGAGATTTTTTTTGAGTATTGTCAAATGAGAGATAAAAGTAATAAAATTATTATAAGATAATAAAAAATACAAAAAGAAATTGGAGAGATAGAACATGAGAGCTTAGATTAAAAATAAAGAAGGAAATTAAACTCAATTAATTAAATGAAAATTAATTGTAATTGGTAAGGTGTGTGAGAACAATAGTGGAGTTTTGGATTGTCAGTAAAACAAAACGAGAACCCAAAATATCACGAAGGTTTTAGAATTTATCCGTGTCCATCTGAGAAGTGAACAAACAGTACAATAATTAAGAATTAGTAGTATACGGAGGTTAAGAAGGTTAAAAAATATATTTTTATAGGGGTGGATTAATAAAAAATTGCTTATAATTTGGCTGTAATAGTAATATCCATAATGATATTAAGAGGTGATAAAAAAGTTGGTGAAAGTGGAGTGGAACATTGGAATACAATCGATGGTGAAGAGATATTGGTAGAGAAAGGAATAAGAGTTGGAGTAACTGATTTTAGTATTACTAATTTAGAGCAAAATTAACATGTAAGGGAAGGAATAGAAATGAGTTAGGGGGAGAAAGAGAATAATCAGAACAATTTATTCAACAAACTCAGAGGTGTAAGATTCTAGGAGACATTGTAATGCATTTTTATATTTCATTATTTTTTATATTAAAATGATAATCTTGTTTCATGTTAAAATATTTTTTTTTGCTTTTTTACCAAGACAAGAAGTAGGTCATCTTAGAATTTTACATTTGATCGAAGAATAATTGTATTTATTATGCAATATAATATTTATATATACACAATGTGTCCCAAATTGAAGAAGCATGTATGGCTATCTCAATTATTACTACAAAATTATTTAAACGAGCAATGTTTTTTGGAATTATGTTACCATTTTGAAAGTACTTTTATATATTATTATTTATTTTTAATTTTTGAATTATTCGCGATAAGCTGAAATTGGGCAATTTTGACAAACCGATGTATATATATTATTTTAAAACATGCAGTATTTTAGATAGCACATCTTATGAGTACTTTCTCATGGCCTTATGGAATTACAACTCAGTTAAACAGCATATTTTATTATGATTTAAAAAATGTAAAGAACTATTAAATTTAGCTGTTATTTTTTTCCTCCAGTAACGTCCCTGCTTGAAATAATAGTATACAGCACAAAAATAAAAACGTCTTTTTATTATATCCTAATTCCTTAAATTTCTATGTACCATTAAGGTGTTATGCTTTATAAAGACATCATTTATTGGTACGGGTTACATTTTTGTTTATTTTTTTCATTCAACATAAATAATTGGAATTAAAATACTAAAAATAAAAATTAATTTAAATGATCTAATTAAACTTTTTTTACTTTTATTAATCCAGAAAATTGTACATGTGATTGCCACCTTTTGCACACACAGTGTTTGAATAGAACGCATCACTCTTCTTAATATGTTTCTGGTGACACCGTGAAAAGAGTTTCGGACCCTTTTTTCTAAAACTTCAACGTTTTCGGAAGCTTCAAATGCGTAAGTTTTGTTCTTGATATATCCCTATAAAAAATCAATAGTAGTTATATTGGAAAATCTCGCAGCCGACAAAATATCTTCATTGTTTGCAATCAACCCATTTGCAAACATTTTTAATAGCGGCCTCATGATGCGCTAGACAACAATTATGCCTAAACCAAATACGATCCAAGTTACCCACAGCTGGTCTCCTAGCTGGTATTATTTGGTTTTGTAAAAGATGAAAATAAAGTGCCGCATTTAAATCAAAATCATAAATATGTGGCTCAATTAGTTGATTGTCTAAAAGTATTGATTTTTATAATTCGTGTATTAATTTATGTTAGAATCTTTTACGTTACCCATTACAACACATGAAACATTAAATCCAAATCGCCTTTGTGATGTTAGTTGCGGATTTTCTATTCCCCACAAAAATTTGTAGGATTATGTCTATTAAAAACAGCGTTATTGGTAAATCTGGATTCGTCGATTCATATTACTTTTTGCGTAAAGGTAAGATCGTCACGATTTTTTGACAAAAAGTTACTCTTAGGGAAAATCAGCAGGTTTTCATCCTTGTATAATTCTAGGCTTGTATGAATAATATCTATTAGCAGGGAGGTCCGCTGGACGAAAGACTAAAGGAGTTCTGCTTCATCACCAATTTTTCTAACCAATGATGTCTGGTTGTTATTAGTATAGTGTAACTGCTCGTTGTCAACTGCATATTTACGAAGTCCAGGTTTCCCCAAACTTCCATAATTTAGCAAATTTACTACCAAATCTCTAAAATGTCTGATTACCAATACACATAATAAAACAAGAAATTTACAATTATAACTAATAATATAAATAAAAAAACACTAGTATGAACAAAAATTTCTATCAACATAAATGATACGATAATTAATTTTTTTTTATTTAATTGCTTAGGTTAAAGCAAAGAGCATGTTGTGATGCAGTTTTGAAATCAGAATAATATATGCTGTTTATCAGAGTTATAATCCAATCTCAAGTAGCATTTTATGGAAAACTCGGATACAATTTTTTTGTGCCTGAACCGTGTCGACTCTATTCGTAGCACTTCTGACTCACTCACTCACTCAAGTATGTGCAAAATATTTAAGTTTACGTCCACACATTTCCAACTTAATGTGTCAACAAAGTGTGCGTGTCTAAATAGTAACATTTTAGACACAAGAGTTTAAAATAGTTCTACTTTGTGTCAGTTTGGACTTTTTAAATATATTTAGACTCAATGGGTCGACAAGGAATGGGATCAAGTTTGTCCAATTTGTTTCTTAACATGATGTTTCTAATTTGCAATTGAAATGAGAGGAGTAGATATAGTAATTTCCAGGTGGGTACATTTTAAACCTAAAGTTTCTTTATTGTTTCTACAGTGTGTTATATGGACACATGCAGTTTGATATGGAAACATTTGACACGCATAATTTCCACATTGTTTCTATAATGTGTGTTTAGCCCAGTCAAAATATTTGGGTCATACAAAATGCGCCTAATATAGTATATGTGGATGTATAAAATTTAAAGAAATGTGGTTAAATTTAAAAAAAGTTCTACTCAAACTGTGCACACTAACACTTATCATCGACGTTTAAATAAAGAAATAGATATTACTTAGAGGAAATTATCTGGAAACAAACATCCTTCTCTCACGCTGTAGGTACAATAGATACCTAATTGTACCTTATAATTTTCCACGGTTTTAACAATTTTAAAAGAGATTATTATGTGATAAAAAACACAACTTCATATAACGCAGGGTTACACTAAATTTAAAAAAAGTGGGGTTAAGAAATACGAGTGTGTTTGAATCTCAACCTAATGGAAATATTTCAGCATACACTAGACGCATTTCAAAGACAAATTTTCTGAAATGCGTCCACCGCTAAATAAAGACACACAGATGTGACAGAATAGACAATTTTCAGAGAAATTTTATTCTCATTACGGAACCTACAAGTACGCCATATTTTAACGACACTAAATACACTTAACAAAAATAGCGTTTTTAAATTATTATTTTAAATAATTTAAACTAGACCTTTTGGGTTCTATTTATCGAGCACAACTGTAGAAAATGATATCCGTAATAATAAAATATCATCGGTATTTGATTTTGTGCACAATTTCAAAAAATATTTTTTTGTAGAAAAAAGAAAATACTCAATTAATTACAATTATTTGGAATTTTTAAGGCTCGTTTAATATTTAGAAGTACCTTGTCAACTATTGTCAGTAAATTTAAGTTCGTTATTGTATCTAAGCGAGAAATACTCGGATAAAATGAAGTGCTGTTATGTTTTCTGGACTGCTTAAAAGTTAACTTTTTTATTATTGTGTTCATGTATATTCAAAATGTATCGAAAAGAAATATGATTTGTGTCTATTTGGGTTTATTTTGCTAAGCACTAGATGGGAAATAATAATTTCGGTAAAATTTAGAGCACATTGTGTCAATTTTGTGACTATAATTAAAGCTCAATAAATGAAAAGATTTTGGAAATAATGTGACCTCATACCAGGCACATGCAAGTTTACATTTGGCCACATAATCAACAAATATTTTGATCAAGTTAGGAATAATATAATCACGTTGCGGACACATCAATGTTCTATATTGGTAAACGAAAGGTAGAATCAAGACACACTTTAGAAAAATTTTAGTTCAAATTAAGTCTGAAAATGTTACTTGGGAATATGCCACCTAAGAAAAAAAGTTTTTGTCAATATCTCGAAAACAAAAGGTAATATATTTTTGTTTATTTTTTTATCGTAAAAACATTAAACACGTGCTTATAGGATGTGCTGTCTAAAATAGTGCACGTTTTCAAATAATCCATACACGGGGGTTTGCTAAACATGCTCAATTTAGTTTATCGCGACTAATCCAATAATTAAAAATAAAAAAAAACACCTTTAAAATGGTAACACAATTCTGAAAAATATTGCCTATTTAAACAATTTTCTAGCTTTTGTAATAACTGAGATAGCCATACATGCCCTTTCAATTTGGGACACAGTCTATAATGAACTTTCAAATTAGTATCTATATTATGCACAATGCATCTACTTACATATTTTATTATTTTCTTTTTAGAATTAGAAGTTTTACCGTAGTTAATATTACTTTGGTTTTGCCATAAAATTTTATGGGATCAACATATGCAATGTATTAAAGCTATTAATGAAAACTAACTTATCTAATTTCTGAAAAGTAATTGTCGGTTTTCTAGATCCTTTAGGTCGCAAGATAAAATACGAAATAATATTTTAAAATATATTCAATTTACGGTACCTGAATTGATATATGAATAAACAGTTACCTTACTCTTTGTGCTATTTTCCGACATCAGTTGTAATTGACAAATTTCTCTGAGCTACTTGTTTCCTTTCAAACCTACCATAAACTTGTTGGTAATCCCAAGAATACATGTTAATCCTTTTAACTCTATCCAATTTGGCTGACAATAAAATTTTATTTGCGGTGAATTTTTCAATTGGCAAAAGAATTCAAACTTCTGTAATTTGCATACTTTACAAGGCTTATCTGCACGCCGTCAAAAGGTGACTCCTGGAAGCTGCAGTCCCCTAAGGCAGCCATTCAACCCTTTCAGCGGAGCGGTCACTACGGTCACTCCCCAATAATTGTGAGGACACAGTTGACTGCCGTGCTAATTGTTCTAAAGCCGAACTTAACCTCCCCAGGGGTTTCGACGCTCGTTGGACATTTATCAACTCTTTGAGTTAGATCTTTTAATAAAAGGTGGATAGAATTTGAATATTATCCTTTTGTAAGCAGTTAGAAGTATGAAATTATAATCATATACCTAACAAAAAAATGGTATGTAAATTATTTTTCATTTTTGTTTTACTGTTTACTGTTGTATATAATTTTTTATATCTCGTTCAATTCTTTTATTCTAAATAATTGTAATTTTGTGAAAAATATGAAAATAAAACTCATTCAAGGCTTTCCTGATTATTTCCTGAGAGCGCAAAATATTATCTTGAAGGAAAAGAAATATTATATGATTTTTAAATATTTCTTATCCAAACTGAACGTTTAATAAATATTCACTTTACAATATTTATATCAAATATTTAATTAATCTTTTTTATATCTTAGAAAAGTAATGTAAGTTAAATAATATAATTCATTTTAAGCTAAACAAACAATTTAGAGGAAAAATCCTGAGACAAGTCGGTTTTTAATTTTAATTTAATGTATTCTTACATAACAATGAAATATACAGGGTAAACCATTCATTTTTTTAGATTGCAAATTTCAAGACGATTCCAAAAATATTACATACGTGTGTACCCTGTAATTAATAGTTTTGAAGATACAATAATTTTAAAATATGTATTTTTGAATACCTTTAATTAAATTAAAATAACAAAATAATACAACAGTAGCAGTAAATTGCCACACAATAAATTACAGTAAGTCTTCGAATTGTATTCCTTCTTGTGCTTGGCAGTATCCTAAGCGATCAATAAATTCCTGCTGAAATTTATTAATGGTTTTTTGCGAAATGTTATTTATTTCTTGCCTTATTGTATCTTTTAAATCATTTATGTTGTCAGGTTTACTTTTAGACACAACATTTTTTAGATGACCCCACAAAAAGAAATCTAATGGCGTGAGATCCAGTGACCTTGGTGGCCACTTAATGGGTCCTCGTCTACCGATCCACTTATTGGGTAAAACTTCGTTGTGATATATTCGAACCGCGGCTGCATAATGTGGCGGTGCTCCATCTTGTTGATACCACAGATTTTCATCGATATTTCCGGGAATGTTTGCACTAGGGAACAAAATCATTAAAGTTGGAATCAAAAAGTTTATTAAAAATTGTAGATAAGTTCCCCCGTTTACAGTTCCATCAAAAAAAAAGGGTCCAATGATTTTAATTTTAACAATTCCTGCCCAAACATTAATTTTCTGTGGATATTGAGTGGGATGTTCTCTCATCCATTTAGGATTTTCCTTTGCTCAATATCTACAATTCTGTCTATTGACTTCGCCGTTTAATGTAAATGTGCATTCTACAGAAAAAATAACATTTTTTGCGAAAAGTGGATCATTACTATACTTATCCATCAAAGTTTCGAAAATTCCATTCTACGATCCGGGTCGTCATCTGATAGTTCTTATACAAGGTACACCTTAAAGGGGGGCCACTTTTCATATTTTAATACTTTATGAACAGAAGTAAAAGGAACATCATGTTCTCGACTAACTCGCCGAACGGTGTTGTGTCGATTTTCTTCCATAATCAATAAAACTTTTAATTTAATATTCTCGGCAAGTGCTGGACTTAGGTAGTTCTTCTACAGTACCAAACTCGCTACATTTTTTTTTTCAATTTTGCTCATTGTTGACTGTCTTATAGGTTGTTGTGAATATTTATTATTAAACATAGCACAAACCTCTTGTTGACTTCGCATCTTATCGCCACAACCAATTAACAAAAGAACTTCAATCCTTTGTTTTATAGATAAACGCATTTTTAAAGTGTCAACAAGCAAATTTAGAATAACTAAACTGGTACTACACTTCACAAGTGTCACTTAGTGAGTATTAAAGAGTGGCCTACTGAGTTATTATCACAACTATTTACATCTGACAGGTTTTTACGATAATAATAACTAAAGGTATGCCGGTATTTATTTTGAAAATTATCGTATCTTCAAAACTATTAATTACCGAACACCGGTATGATATATTTTTAGAATCATCTTGAAATTTGCAATCTAACAAACATAAAATATACAGGGTGTGTTATTTAAAAAAATTGTCGTTGATATCGTTACTCACAATTGGTTTACCCTGTATATTTCATTGTTATGTAAGAATATATTAAATTAAAATAAAAAAACGACTTTTCTCAGGATTTTAAGATTTCTGTTTTAAAGACGAGATGAGATTAAATTATAATAAAGCGACGTTAAAGTAGAGATTTAAAGAATAAGATAATATATTTTTATTACTTTTGCAAGATATGTCAAAATTTCGAAACCAAAAGTTGTCATTATAATTTTAAGATTTCTACTTTAAAATTGAAATTTAATATAAACGTCGATTAATTAATTAATTAACTTACCTACAAAATGTGGTATCAACCTCATACGGTTATTAGCGTTATGGTAGTTTACCAATTATATAATTTTAGACTTTTTGTTATTTATATTAGTGTGTTTTAAGATATTGAATGTCACATTTTTCGACAAGAGCTTTTTTGATTGTGTTTGGTATGTAGTATTTATTTCGTTTGTTGACTAATGTCGCTCATTCCATTACGATGAAACCCGCACATAAATATTATTAGAATGGTTTTATACTCTAGGTCTTTTAATACCTTTATGATTAGAAGTAGTAGAGGATGTATGCGGTGCAATTGATTTAGAGCCGTTAGAGTACTAATGGAGTCACTAAGAATTAGGGATTTTTTGTTTCTCCTTTCTTGTCACTTTTAAAATGGCGAATAGTTCAACCGAGTGAACGGTTGTAGGGAGAAATTTATAGGAGGCTGATGTATCTTCTGAGTAAATGGCTACTACTAGATATTGAATTTCTAAAGAAATTCTTGAACTATTAAACTATATCGTGTGTCAGATCTGCCAAGGCTCCTTACAATACTATCGATGGTAAGTAGTTGGATTGTCCATGGAAGAAGGTTTTGGAGTAATGGCATGTCATAGGTTGGTCGGAAGTGGAGATTAATGAAATTTACTTATAGAACTAATTTCTACATAATGTAAAAATAGTTAATTGTTTGGACACCATGGACTGCTGAAAATCACACATTTTAGATTTTTAATGTATGACATGTGAAAACTATTGTAAATATTTAAAAACTATTTACCATTTATCAATTCTTTGACATATGGGAAGTATTTACGATCAACTATTTTGTTTTTAATTGTATAAAATTTAATAATTTCATATTCGAATTTTTCGCTTAGTGTATGGGATGTTGCATTATCATGAAGAAATATGATTGAATGTTTATAGTTTATTTTTCGCCACTAATCATTTACTTTGGATTTGTCGATCTTCTAAAGCAATTGTAGCTACGTGATTATATTTGGCTACAAACATTTTCTTGATCGCACACATTTTGTTTTCCAAAATTTTGAAACCCCTAAATTGCCGTTTGTTGCCGTAGGAGTAAATCCACATTTCGTCATTATAGTAATAATACCATAGATATATTTGGAAGTTCTGTTGTTGACTTTTTTTTACATTGTTTTGCACCAGTTGACACGTTCCGGTTTTTGAATTATGGATAGATTATATAGTATCCTTCCAGAAAAAAGTTTTCTCACGGCATAATGAAATGTATCGAGGTAGACCATCAATATTTTCAGCACCGACTGATGGTAAGGTACATCTGTCTCTTTGTTGATCCTCAGATGAAAATTTTTCAAATCAGCGATATACCGTTGTTTTGACGAAGCTTAATTACCAAATAAAAAAAGTAAACATTTCATATATGTTTTTGTGCTAAATCATAATGAAAATAATAATTCATAGGCATAGTTATATGTAGTACGCAAGATTTTTCAAGTTAATTCCATTGGGTTGCCAGATTTCCGAATTTATCCGACTGTCCCATGTATTTCCAATATTTAGGACCAGACGGTAGAATATGTAAAGCAAGCTACAATTTTTCCAAAAAAGTATTATGAAACAGCTTGAGAAAAAATAATAGATATTGACTGGAGAATTTTCGTATTAAACAATTTTTATAAAGTTCCAAGAGAATGAAAGTCCGAAATGAGGAGGGTAGTTTTTTAAAAATTTATTGATGGAACATTGGTCTAATTATAAGTTTTTGATATATATTTAGAAACAGAGGCAATCGAAAAAATAAAAAAAGCTTTTTCATCTTCAGCAATTACTGAATTAACAATCTCGTCTGAATTGGAAGGAGTCGCAGGATGTGAAGTGGTATAAAACTATTTGATGAAATATTTTTTGTTATCTTATTCTATTCAATACAGAAATTTAGATTATAAAAGGCAAGTTAAAATGGATTTTTAATGCACTAATCCAAGTGAGACCCAATAACATTCTGAATTCATTCAAAAACCGATTAATAAATAAAAAAAAATTAAAACTAATAGTTGATGTTATGACAAAACATTCTATTTGTTAAAAGAAATTTTAACAGTTTTTAACGTTTAAAAGATCCATTGTTGACGTTTTTGGAAAATATATCAATAATCCGTACCTATATTTGTCGGTATTTACATGGTTCCTACACAAATTACATTATCATGGTAACACTTGCCACTTGCTTATTTTATTCTTTGAACAGTCTTTTATAAGTAGTTTTCTCATACTTACTTTCCTTTAGGTATTTAATATTTTCATAGTAATTGCATAAAAAGTTTATTCTGTTACGCAATTTCTGTCTGCAAGTACGAATATTTGTCATGTTTGTCAACTTTCTTTATTAACTAATTGATGTAATTTTCTACTATTTCTAGGGTCAATTCCCTTCAAAATACCGATAAATAAAAGTGGTTCGATACCATTAATTTTCAAGCAACTTAGTTTTCTTCTCAAAATATATTTTTCATTTAATAAGCACCTAGATTTACCCTATAAAGAAAGACAATTAAATACATATACTTTTTGGGACATTATTTCACAAAATTCAGTTGGTCGCTAACTAGTGATAGTGATAATGTATTTTGTAGGAAATTTGTTAAGTTTACTCATTTTGTGTGTGGAATTTTTTAATTACAAAAATAATTTTATTAAAACTTTGGAACTCTAGATAACAATCAATGTAAAATATTAATTTAATCATACTGAGAATAACATGACACACCCAGAAAGCTATTTAAGCATTTTGAAGTACCTAATGTAATTTTTCTTGACAGTAAACTTCTTAAACTAGACATATTCAAATTTTGTTGTAGCACGTACAGCTGATAATAATCCTTTCTTTAAATTTTCAACAATGTTGGAAGCAGCGCGTTTTGCGAAAATTGTAATAAAAGTTTCCGTCTAAAATTCTCTTTTTTCCTCAGCTCTCTAGCGAACGCTGCTGTGAAAACGATCGTTCGGATTATATGAAATTGCCGTCGACGCAAAAAACGTCTTTGTTCCTAACGTCATACCGCCATTTTAGATTGCGTCCTTGTTGTGTAAAAATAGTTCAGTGAAGCATGTTCCCCTAGATTGGCAGTATGAGTAGGGTGAGCCTCGCTTCGGCCCCCTGATTCCAAAATTGCCTGGCTGTCAGACCGGGGACGGGAAATCAGGCAAGCGGAAGGGCCAGCAACCATTGTGAATGATTTTGTTGAGTTGAAATGCACATACATAACAACCAGGGATATATAGTCGTAGGAATAGGGTAGCAACTTACTTTCTATTTACAGACGTTAAAACATTGAAAGATTTTTTTTATAACAGATAACGTTGAGAAAATATTTGTATTTAAGTTCTAAAGAGTACCTACCTTTTAAACAATCTATGAGAAAATATTACAGGGTGTCTATAGGAGAAACAGAAATTCTTGCATAATTATCATTATAATAATCATAATATATAATATAGTTATGAAAAATACATTTTTAATTTTTTTTTGACCTTTCATTATTAATAGTGTTACTTAATATTTTATTGGTCAGTCACGACTCCCGGAATTTTGTAGTGTGTAGTTAGTCGTCTTGTGGTAGTATTTATTACTAGATACCATGTATTAACTCAGTTAAATAGTTAAGGTTACATTATGGAGATTAATGGTTTTCCGAGCATGCACTTTTCATTCAAACCTTTCATTATTTAAATATTGGATGTGAATGCCATACTATACAATTACTTGTGTGCTATGTTTTATTGTTTAATTTATTTTCTGTATTTCTATTGCATTTTATTTTTCTCGATATTTTTGTTATCTAACCCCATGGAAAAAATACATGTTCTTAAGATATTTATAAGAATTTCAAATTTGACCATCATTATTAGAAAAACCCTGAAAAGAAATTAGAATAATAATTTACAAATTGGAATATAATAGAAAACAAAGTGTCAAAAAATTTTATTTTATAATTTATATCTACAGTTATACTTATTGCACAAATACATTATTTATGTGGAATTCTGTAGGTACATTAGTAAGTTACTTTCAAGAATAGTTGTCATCATCAACTAGTACCTACCTAGCCAGTATAAATGCCTCAGTTTTTTAATTTGCTAAAATTTTGCGTTTTTATCATTTGAAAGCCAATTTCAACAATATAATGCACAATTACTCTTTGAATAAAAATTTACTTGTTTTTACATTTTTCCCACTACAAATTTGTCTTCAAGATATTCGATCTGTTTCATTTACGGTTCCACACCCTCTATAATGTTTTTTAAATATTTTCAATTATTAATAAATGCTAGGACATTACACAATTAATTTTGTCAGTTTGGTTATTTTTTCATTATAAATTTTGATAAAATAATTGACTGACACATACAAACTGCTTCACATTTTCTACCCTTCTTCTTTGTTATTATTAGGTCTAAAATAAGTTAAGTAACTTAACTACATATTTTTAAAGGTCTATTTTTTAAACATAACTGCAACATCTTAATATTTTCATTTCTAATACATTGTCTTATGTGTTATGGTAGATATAAATAAATGACTATTTTTAATAATTTTCAAATAAATTTCTAAACGCCTCTTACAACTGCTGGTCAGGATAATTTTACAAGAATAAATGTCATGGGTATGATCTAAATACAAAAAAATTCTCTCTAGCTAGAAATTTTAAAGGAAATGCATGTGAAATCAAATACTGGTTTGTTTTAAAAAAGTTTACTTACTAAAAGCACACATTATTTGACTAGTGGACTGGTTCATTTTCGGCTATTTATTCTTGGAAATATTGCATTTGCCTATCGTTAAAGAAAGCGATTATAGTAAATTACGAAGTTACTTAATTGGAACGGTAATTATGTTTGAAAATAAACTATAAAAGGCTAAATAGTAACGACATTCCTGTCAAAACTCAAAACCCATTTTTTAGTAGATTCTTAACACGAGATAAAAAATTGTTGTCGTCATTTACAAAATTGCTAAAAGACTTTTCAATATCTCCTTTAATAAGGAAGACCAGGGAGATGTGAAACATTTTGTAGATCAAAGGAAACTTCCTATGTGTGTAATATTTTATAAGCTTTTTAATGTATTTAGTATATTTGAAAATTAACAGTGTATCAACTGTAAATGGCGTCTTAATCTAGTCGTAATATATAATTTAACAAGGTTCGTTCTTTATTTTTTATGTTCTTATATATAACGTATCCGCGTTTCAAAGGATTGTAGTCATTATATTTTCCATTAGAAAACCATTACCGTATTATCTAATGCACCTTAAAATCTAAATACATCAGTGCACCTGATGCAAAAGACATTTAAATGAATTAAAGAATGAATAAATAAAATTGTTAAATATGCACCTTAATGATTATGATATCGTAATTGAAAAATAGGATTACTATTTATCATGTAAAGACTGTTGAAATTTAAGTCGTTATAACTCTCATTGATTGTTTATAAATACTTCTTAGATGCTTTAGGAAAATACAAATAAAACGATATGCCTTCCACACTTAATTATTCGTCTGCCAGTTAATATGTTTTTGTATACTCGTATTATTGAATACATAGGTACATACGTAAAGGGTAAAGCTAAACAATACGCCTCACTTTTTTAAAAACTTTTGTGAAATGATAAAGTATATAACTAATTAATTATTTACTACTCAAGATAATTTAGTTTTGTTAACAAATCGGCATATCTATTGCTTAAAAAAAACTAAGAGATACTTGTGAAAAATAACACTCTTAAAGATTGTATGTGGCATTTTACAACATGGACCTTTAGTAATAAGTCCTACTTAAATTGCAATATACGGTTTAATAAAATTATGATTATAAATGATCTCGATAAAAATATTTATTAAAAATTTTAAATCTGGAGAAGGTAACTTTCTCTTGACATTCTCTCGCTTACCTTTTCTGCCGAAATTATTGCACACAGGGCTATACAGTTTACAAAAATCTTGTATCCAGTCAGAATAGGAAGTACACTGTATTCGGTCTTTGGTAGATCAAGTTTTATAATAGTCCTGTATACACTACATGTACTGATCTTGATCTGACATGTTTTCTTCTTCTTCTTCTTTTTCTATTTTTGAACCACTTTCAGACGATGATGTAGACCTCTTTTTTCTCCATTTTTTTAGATTTTTTAGCTATTTCTTTTGGCTGCTGATTGCTTATTTTTTAAAAACAGTTGACACATCAGAACTGCTGCCGATAACACTTCAGAAGATTCTGGGGGGTTTTTTGAGACGGAATTTTATTCTGTTGTAATACTGATGTACCTGCTACAGGTTCAGTACCTTTTTCCAAAGTTACATTACTGGAACATGTATTCATTTTCTGTAGTGTATTATTTTCTTATTCTTGATACTTCTATCAAGTCCTGTATAGCTTAAGTGCATCAGATAATGAAAAATATTAATGTGGAATATTTTTCTTCCCTTTCCTTTAAGTTTAAACACGTGATATCGCATTGTTTTTTTTTCTCTTTACTCGTTATAATCTACGATTTTGCTTTTTGTGCGAAATATACTTTAAGTGGTCTGAAAAATGCTCTATGCAGTGAATTGAGTCCGTCTAATAGTATAAGTGTTTTGCCTGATCCTTTCTTCTGTAAACATTTTGTTCATAAAAACTTGAGAACCAGGAGGAACATCTTTCTGAATATTTCCTGGTCTATTAGCTGCTCATAAATAGATTCACATTATTTTCTAATTTATTCCAGAATAATAATGTTTTTAAATTTTCTGCTTTGTGTTGTCTAAATCATAATCATTCGTCATAACATATTATTTTATTAATATAACAAGTTCAATCTTGGGTTGGTGAAAAATTAAAGATGTATATCTTTAAAATTAAAAGTTATAATCAAAAATAAAAGCTTTCTAGCACTATTGTAAAAGTCTATACAATTTGTTATAAGTTCGAATGCCAACGAATGTCTATAATTTATGATACAATTCATGTATATAGGATTATGGTCAATTATAACAGATCAAACCCAATTTGTCTATATGTAACTCAATGCTTAAATACACTCTTTTAATAAATATGGAAATAATGTTACCAGATCAGTCCTTTTATAGTCTTTTTTTTTCTCTTGAATGCACCCACCTCCCCAGAAAAAGGTAATATTTCTTTCTTGTTTATGGCCTGAATCGTATCATGTAAGATTACTTTATCAAAATTCGTTTATTTTCAAATTTATACATAAAAATAAATATTTAAATTATAAGAAGTGTTCCAGTCTGTATTTTTATTTCGGAACCTAGGAACCAAAAACAAAATTTTCATATCCAATAAATTTCAAGAAATTTTAACTAGCACCATTCAATACCGAAATACATTTTCATTAACTAATTAAAATTTAAAACTTATTGACATTTGATATTATATAATTATTCATGAAATTTAGTAATATTATTCCCAATTATCAATTCATAACTGACAGAGATAATACTTACACATTTTACATTCATTAAATTTTGTTTACTTGTTTCAGTTTCCCGGATAAATCATATTGTCTATCGTTTTTGTAACTAAGGAAGAAATTATCATGTCTAAAATTACTGCTTCGTTGGAAATAAGTAATTACAATTTATAATGTAAACTTAGTTTATAAGATTTAGACAAAAAAGAATGATCTCATCAGCATAGATATATGTATAAAAAAGAAGAAAATTAAGATGATCTTAATTATTAATATTGAAATAATATTTTTAAATAGTTCATTTATTTAAATTACTAATATTCATTGTCTAACGATTATTTTCGTTTTGATTCCATTATTAGCTATTTCGGAATTAATAAAAATACAATAGGAGTATGTATCAAAAGATAAGATATTTAACGGTTACATTTTTCTCTAAACGTTCACCGATTAAATACAATCCGATCACAATTAGTAGAAAGTCAAGAATCCTGAATAGTCCACCATCAAGGCAACCATTCTTTCATCTTAACCATGTTTTCGATTAAACACCAGAAATAGAATAAAAAAACATCTTTTCTCATTCGACTTCTACGCAATTTATATTATTTTTTATCCTTCGACCGACCGCTCGACGTGGCCGGGTTTCATGCTAGGGTCGAATATATTTTCTCTTTGATATGTCTGCATGCCGACCAATTACGTCTGGGGCCGTGTAGGCAGAACCCGTCCATCCGTCCATGGGTCTCTACAGCGCCCGTCACTGGAAAATATTAAATTAACTTTGTTTAATAGAATGAGACTACAGCATATCGGACAGGATCTGACTCACTAATATCTTACCTCTCGACAACATATTTTCAATTCAAAGAATTTTAAATTAATGTGCTTTAATTTCATCCTGCTCTGCTATTGCTTTCAAATATATTTTGTCCTAAGACCCAATATTCATATTTTCTAGATAGTCTCCTGTATCCTCAGCTCAAATATTATTGAGCCATCTTCACCAAAACCTTCTAAGTTTCCAACATATATGCTTATTAGGTTCTTTTCATTTTTTAAAGGCTTTTTTATACCTCAAGAAACTTTCTCCACAAATGTCTTTTTTTTACTTTTTATGGAAATGTCTTCTACGTTGGGATGCGAAAACTTTGGATTATCGTAAGTAATTGAACCATTTAAACACGAAATCAAGATGCTGCATTCCAAGGGCGTTTCGTTAAATATGTTAGCACCATCAGGAGATAAATAAAACTAAACTTAATCTAATGTTCTCTGATGTGAAGTGTTGGAGTCTTTTTCCTTATTTAGACTGTTCTAACGTCTTGAAATTTCTGTACTTTCCTATGCATCTAGTAATCTTCTACCATTAACATATCTACGTAACTTAATATAATCTGGATTTCTCGTTTGCTTAAATATTTCTTCTAGCGATTTGTTCAACTAATTTCGTATATTGCTCTTTTTCCAAAGGTATCGACTTGACTTTTGGATTTCTTAATAATAACCGATAAACTAATTTAAATTTATATTATTGAATACTTTCCGAACTCCTTTGCAAAAGTGTGGATTATACGGATTATGTTGACTAGTTATTTTTGTTTTGTTTATGTATTTGTTAATTAATTTGCCAATTACTTTTAAATCAAAACAACTACTTTTCGATATATTTCTAATCTTTTTCTTATCTACATTAAATGGGCGTATCGAAGATAGGTACATCGTTCCAGTTAGTTCGATAGTCATGTAAGAATGAACTATTTGTTCTATACTTGAGTTAGGTCTCCTAGTATGTTTTATGATGTTAAAGTAAACTGATTATGTGAATCTTCTAAATCAGCAAAGATAATTGAATTTATTTACAACTATTTTGTTTACAAAGTATTATCCGGTCTTAATTTTTCGCTGTTTTACTATTTTAGTAATCGAAAAAGTTGAACTGCAAATAAATAATAAATAATATCAAAATTGGCGGTTTGTAATCATATAAAATCAAGAAGAAAAAAAAAACAATAAAAAATTATCACTTTAAAGGTTAGCAAGCTTTATTCATCAGCAAAAGGCTAACAGAGCAGAACAGAACGTCTTTATTGTCTATCCATGACTGTACGTATAGTTTATGTCTTATATTACTTTATTTGTATATATTCAATTAATGAGTAATAGTTCATTTGTTAGATACGATAAATTTATTGAAAAAATGGTAAATCATATTTTTTTGTTAGGTAAATAACTGTGCTCAGTATTTTTAATTATCACTTAATATCAAGCTGAAACCCTTAGTGTTGTGAAAAATAAGTAAGTGTGAGTACATTTAGTTAATAACTAAGACAAAGCTAGCCTAACTACTGGATGCTATGACAGTTTCAGTAATATTCTCGTAAATAGTCACAATTTTCTGGAAAAGTTCGAGAAGCAGGGAAATTTACAATAAGTAGTAGTAATAAAGAGTTAAGTTTGAAGTAGAGAAATTACAGTCACCGTTAATTTGTAATTTAGGTTTATTAAAAGGAATATATGCTTTTCTTGTAAATAAAATTTGTTAAACCCGCACGCGAGTGTTACAAAATGGTGTTAGCTAGGCGATGAAGAAGCAAATTGAACATGTCTTGAAAGATGATTTATAAATTATTAGTACTTGAGCTCAGAAGAGGGTTGAAAGAGCTAAATTCGGATTCTGCAGCTGGGACGGATATGAGTCTAATGTGACGACTACTTGAGTCAAACAGAATCGGTAGAAGTTGAAGACGCCTTTTAGAAGGCCTTTAGAGATATTTGGACATGAAGACCAATATTCCAGCACTGAAGACCAATATTCCTTCACTTCTCTCAACACATGGCTGGACAGAGTGACCAGATCTCTTAGTAAATATTCATCAAGCTCCTTGAAATATCTCAGAAGAAAGACCTGTTGTGTCAGAGGATTCACAAAATCAAAGAAGGTTTTCAGAAGTTTTCTAGTACATAATAATCTTTGACGTTTGTTAGGCTGTCTTTCATTAAGAGCATTAGTTGTTCTTTTAGCGTTTTCTTCATATTTGCTATAAAGAAGCATACTTTTAATTCTATCAGCTAATGAGTAACCTATTTTTATTAACTTCAATAACACTAACTTTCAATATTGAAAACTTTTTGTCTCTGTCACTATGACTTTTGTGATGAAAATAATAGAAACTTACGCTTTTTTAATTATCTAGTAGCTTCTACGATCAACCTGACATAATTAAAACTAATGATTTTATTTAAAAAAAAATGATTGAAGAGAAATTTAAAATACCTTTCTAATTAAGCATCACTTGATACCCCGTGACATTTAAAGAAAATCTCAGAATGGCTCCATAGAAGAGGGGATCATGTGACTAGCTGACTTGTCTCGGCTGTTTTGTTTACTCTAATGCGTTTTTAAGTTATTGAGGGTGGATCGTTCTTAAATGAACAAAGTGCATAATATATTTAAATATTGGGATATAAACATAAATTAAGATTGAAAATGCAATAAAGTTTATTTTGTTATTCTTTGAACGCTAGAATTACAATTACCGTGTGTGGAACTCATGTACATATGTATGAAGAAAATGATGTGGGATAGTCAAAACATTACAACACAAAAAATATTTACTTACTACTTTCAAAGGTTTTACATAAAACTCATTGACTGAGAGTATACTTAATTAAACAAGCATTTAATCAGTATATGAAGCGTATGTGTTTAAAAAGTTGAACAATATTCCAAAAACATTTTACTGAGTACTAAAATTGGTATATTGTTACCGGTTTTACAAATATTACAATTTTACAAAAATAATAATTGATTTCGATCTTTTCCTAGAGTCTTGAAATAATATCTGATTTTTTAATCTAAAATAATATATTTTACAATAAAAGCAATAGGAAAACGCTAATTAAATAAACTTTCTCAGTTTTAGCGGTGGTTAGGAAAGGTCGAAAATGATTTCAAAGTATTTGTTTTGTTGTGTTAAGCAGGACAAAATAAATTAGAAATAAATAACGTAAATAAGTTAACAAGATAAGAACTAACACTCCACAATCTTTAAAGCACTTAACTCATTATTTAAGTTCCTGAGACATTTAGAACTTAAAGTTTTAAAGGTCTTCGTACTTATCTATTTTAAGTCTACTATCAGCGTTAGACTAAGACATGATTTTAATAATTGTACCTTTATTTTATGGAACTTATCTATTAGAAATTATAAAGATATAATATACCTACTTATATTAAAATTTCTAGTTTTTCAAAAACTTTCCAAAAATCCTCATGACAATTGTTTCGCTTTGTGGCATCGTCAGATAAGATAATCGTATAAGAAATTGACAGTAATGGATATTCTTCATATATGCGATAATAAGCAAGACCTTGATTCTTTGGAAGAGACATCTGCGATATCCTGAATATACAGTATTCAATGAGAAATAAATCTGGAAGAAGTTCATTTTTTTTCGATTACCTTCTTGACAGTAATGTTGGTCATATATATTAGTAAAATAAAGAATATTATTGACTCTTTTATTTATAAAAAAAATCAAATTTGTATATGAAATGCCTGCCAATTTCTGCTATCTTATTTAACGATGCCACTGAACGAAACAATTGTCATAAGAATTATTAAAAAGTGATAGGAGTTTTAAGACAAGTATATTTATTCTTTTATATTTCTAAGAGATGAATTGACTACCATCCCCTCAGGTAAAATATTTCTAACAAAATCACAATGTCTCCGAGTTTGATGTTTGTACGCTCGGTACAGGATAGTATTCCTTTATGCAATGCACCCAAAAGTGATCGTTAAGTATCTTACAAACTAGCGCAGTATATTCCTGATAGCAGATACTTATCCTAACAAACTCTTGGTAATTGTTCGCCACTCGGAGTTCCTACTAAAATTTTCACATAAAAGTTGCCATACCTTAAAAATTCCCTGTAAAACCTCTTAAATCCCTATATTTTCGGAATAGGGAATATTAAATTCAAAATAATATTCAGGTTATTCCTTTAAAAAATCATAAGTTTGATATTTTGTGACCTTATAAAATATTCTGTATATTACAAATTAATTGTAAAATGTGAAGCTTGACTCTATCTATAACTTTTATACCTTTCTTTCATATCTCTTAAGAAAACGAAGGTATTTAACTCTGAAATATAAGTTGATCACGCTGTATATGTATAACTTTATCAAACCGATTATTTGGATATCTAAAGTTTTGGTGTAATTGGAACTCAAAATGATAGAAAAACACTTAATATAGTGATTTAGATCAAATAAATGACAAAAGCCCGTAGTACCTTTATACAAATTCAGTAGAAATGTTTTAGGTCAATTTCGAATCCATGGGAGTGGTAAAGAACGCATTATAAAAGAGAGAGAACGCTTTACCAACATATTCAAATAGGGAGATATCGGGGTGGGAACATCGCTCATGTCAATTTGATGTAACGACAGTGATGGTCGAGAGGGGATACATTATTATCGGTTACCTGATCATATATTATTATTCGTATTCTATTATTCCTGAAGGTTTCGCCTATTACCTTTTAAATTCTCACCAAATCTGCATGTCCTCTCATTGATTGCAGAAATCTTGTTATACACAAAAAACAAATCGAATAGTTTTATTATATACAAATTAGCTTTCTTCTCTATTTAAAGTACAAAACAAATATAAAAAAGAATTAATTGTAAACATTCTTTTTTAGTTTGTTTATTGTTTGATCACAACCGTCCTATTCAAGTATCACTTCAAGAATATGAGGTATAGAAAGGAAAAATTCTAAAACGAGATAAACAAAAACCACTTTTCGGGGAAAATTGTATTCGTTTTTCTATATAGTCTTCTTCCTGTTTTACATATTTAATTCAATATTTTTTAAGACCTTTCAACCCTTCACAATAGTAGGAATTATGGACACCTTAAAAATCTCCATTTACAACTTTCATGGTTTCAGTATTCGAATATAATTTCTTTCCTACCTAGTTTTTGTAAGAGGAAAAATGTGGTTTTTTACAGGACAGAGCTCCACTTCATTTCCCATTTATGGCTAGAAATCATATTTCCTCAACGATCTATTAAATGGCCACCAAGAAGTCGTGATTATAACCCATTTTATTTATGGGGACATGTGAAGTCCTTAGTTTATGCCAATAAAATTCATTCACGCGACGAACTCTGGGAAAAAATCAAAAGAATTTAAAGAGGCATAGAAGTAGGAGTAGGTAACGTAGAACATTTACTGTGAGTATGTTTCTCATTATTTTGCGCAATATTTTGTTTTATCAAGCAAATAAAAATTTGTTTAGAGTTTTTCCTTTGAAATCTCTTTCCGAAACTTTGAACTTTTCAACAGTTGAAAGTATCATGTTTCAACAAGTAGGAATAACAATTTTACATAAAATGTTTACATTATGTCTTATAATAAAAATTACTAAAGAGTTACGACTCAATTTCATTATCAAGCATTGCTCATGTAGCGCTCCCTGCAATAAAATGTATAATAATAAATATAATAATATTTTTTACCTAAAGTTATGCCTCTATGCCAATTATAAAAAGTTTTTTTTCATAAAAATATAAAAATTTTAAATTCTGTAGAAAACTAAATATTATCTACTTAACTAAATATGATATACTAATTATTTTATATTACTACTCTCGTAACTTTGTTATTAATTAACCAAAATCATGAATGTAGAGAGGTTAAAAGGGCATTTACCGTCTATGCCATTTGAGATTTTCGACTTTGTAGGCATCTCCATGCTTCGTAAAGACGTCAGGATTTGCTCTTGTGCCGAATATTTTTGACACAGTTTTACCCTTTTTAGTCGCATTTCGGTAACTCACCCCGTTTAAAAAATAACATTATAAAGGTACTGCAGATTAAGCTACAGTTTCCTAATTGATGGATAATTTGGGGCTTTTTACTAGTGTCAGGCAAAAAATCCCATTTGTGTCAAGTTTATAGAAATAAGAGCCAATGTAGAAGTATACATATTTATTTCTAATATTTATATATACAATTTCTATTTCTACATAACTTATAATTTCATAGGATCACACTGGGCTTAAATAACCTCAAAAATACATGCACAATATCAAAGAGGTAACAAAAACGAATTATAAATAGCACAAATTATATTCCAGCAGTCTAGGTGGTTTGGATAAACATAAATTTCATTTACTTTTTTTTAAATTAAATCATAATTTTTGAAATCATGTACATGATAAGGTACAGTTTTATTAACTTTAACAGGCACAAAAAAATGTTAATACTTTATTAATCCGAAAGTGGATGTTACTAATTAAAAGACAATAAACCAAGTTTTTCCCAGCAAGTAGGAACTATAGCTAAATATAAAATCAGTGTAAAATCAAAAACAATCATTTACATTATTTACTTTTCAGAATTTTTACATGTTTTTGGCTTTTCGAACCAGCAGTTCAATTTTGAAATATATACCTGCTAATTTATATGTGTTCTATATATATATATATATATATATAGCTCTTGTTTACCTATTACCCTATTATACATGACTGAGGTAAGAAATTTAAGTTTGATAAATTTCTTTAATAATCATATTTGCAATAAGTTTTAATATTTTTTTTTTGGCTGAAATATATTTCCTAGTAAATTTAATAAATTAAAATATGTCATTTTGACGTTTTTAAATAAAGTAATTTTGCTTATTAGGAATGTCTTGTCTGTAACATTTTAAATAAATCTCCACTTTTTTATCTCTAGTCAAAAAGTAAATAATATTTTGCTCCTGTACCTAAAATACTGCAGCTGAAAAATAATTTATAAACAATAGATACCCTGAGAAATATGCGAATGTGAAATATTGTTATTGTGAAATATTACTTGTTCTAGACAACATTTTGTGATTGTGATTCAGGACATGTATTTTAGGTTGAAACTTTTAACAAAAATAGGTAACAATTACATAAACAATTATACTTAGTAAATATAAATGGCACTCTACAGTACACTGAAAATTACAGGGTCGGGTATTAAAACAAATCTCTATAATTTTAAATAGCCTGTTGGAGTGTAAAAATTTTATTTGTTCACTTAAATATAGTTTAAAAAATATATATAGTTTTATTTCTTTCTCGGATGTTAGAATTTAGAACGTAAAATTTTGAATGAAGTGGTTTATTTATGAGTCAGTAGATGAAAATGATACATTTAAAAATTCAAACAACAAAGACAGTAATTACTGATATTGTATATTTATATTGAAACTACAGACTGGTCAAACCATTCGTGTCGATAATGTTACATCAAATATTAGATATTACTTATATAGTACCTAGATGCATCAAAACAATGGTTAAATATTTTTAGTTAAGTAATTTTAGATTTATAAACTATATTTCATGTTTGTTCAATTATATAAAAAATGTTCGAACATACCTAGACATAATTGCAAAATCATGTATACAGGCATTCTTTATTTATTTTCACTATTTGGACCTTCATTAATATTACTTGAAGATTTATTTCTTAATTATATGTTCAAAAAATCATACAATGGTAATGTCAATCTTTTTCTAAACAAATATATATCCTCACTTGTTCGAAAATATCTTGATTATTATCTAAATTGATAATCAAGTTAAGAGAAAGTCAGAAAATCTAAGTTTAGTTCGATACTATCACCAACAAAAAATTTTGATTTGTACCTACAGCGAATTTTAAAATGTCAAGCGCAGTTATCCAATCATTCGTGAAATTTTGAATGATAGGTAGATTGAGACAATGACATTTCAGAAAATTACTACGTCGGAATGAAGTAGCTAGTTGTCAGTCAATTATAGTTACGTAAGAAAAAATTACTTCCTACCAAAAGAATACATAAATGTGCAAGATTGAATGTCACATCTCTTTAAAGCCACATTCATACGATATTGTATGATATCAAATAAATAACATTTTCGAAGTTAAAACATCGGTTAACAAAATAACAACAATGTGATCTATTGGAAATTGTAATAATATTGGACAGAAAAGCAGGTACAGAAAAAATAATATTTTGAATGAAGAACTAACTGTAAAAAACAGAAAAACACACAAAAAAACCGAACCGATGATAATCGGAAACGAAAATCCGTTAAATTACTTAATAAGATCTGAGAGGAATAGATAAGTTTAAAAATAAATAATAATAATAATAAAACCACCAAAAATAGAGGAAAGAACCCGTACAGATAGGATTAGAATCCAGGTATTAAGAGAAAAGTTGATTATAAATACTCTCGAAATAACCATTTACCAAGATCAACTAAGAGTTTTAGGACACAAAATGAGAAGAGAAGAAGCAGACTAGGAAAATATTAGAAGCTTGAGAATTGTGAAAAAGAATCAGATACAAGCCAAGAAAGACGTCCAAGGCTTCTGGGAATAGAGGAAAGAAGTGGGAAGATTTAAAAATGTTAACTAATAAGCAACAATTTGGAAGAAATTACCTGAAAACACGACATCGAAATATATGAGTATAAGTTCCAATAGAAAGTGAGTAGCAACATAAAACATTTTAGTAATAATAGGGAGGAAGAAAACGTTTTCATATTTGCAACATTATTACGAACGAAACTTTACAATATGCACATATTTTCAAAATAACTAAAAAGAAGTAGTACTTATAAATTATGAACGAACGAACTCGGTTGGCGGAAGAATAGTTAGAAGTAGCAAGTTGAACAATAATCAGGCTACTATGGTTTTTACAAAAAAATATAAACAATTAAAAAATAGAGACAAATAGGAGCGAAAAATCAAAATGCTGGCGAAGCTTTTATTAAAAAAAAAAATAATGTATAGTAAAATTTATTAGTTGTATTACTTCGATATATAAGAAAATGTGAGTAAATAAGGAAACAGGAGTTCATACCTCTACATGAGATGGAAAAATGTTGGAAAGTTCTGGACAGTCTACTGTTTATCGAACAAAAAAAGGCAAAAATAAAACGATTAGCAGAATTCATGTAAGGGTAATATTAGCAAATAGAATTAAAAAGACGTAGACTAAAATGGTTCGGTAACTTATTAAAAACGGACGAACAAAGATGGCCACATCAGGTTATTAATGGAATTCTCCAGGTAAAAAACGTGGCCGGCCACAAATACCACGTAATTGTGGGTGAGAAAATCTATGGTAGATCTACAGTTAAATTCGAAAAGATTTATCTGAAATGGAAGTAGAATGAGTAGTTCTAAATAAAATGATAATTTTTTAAACCTTAAAATTTCATGTATATTTTTTTAACGTATTTTATAGGTCCTTTTTTTCAAAATTATCGGGTGTGCGATAAGTCGGCAATTATCGGATAAGGTTTTATTTATAAAGAAAATCAAAAATACTACAAATTTTTTGCTTTTTTAACTAGGAAGGCCCTAATCCTGAATTTTAGCAATTATCTTTATTATAAATCACTAGTTTTTATTGTTCCTGTGTTCCAATCAATGTTCTATAAATTTAATCCTTGAGTATGGATTTCCAAATAATGCAGAACTATTTATCAAGAATATTTGTTGTGAAATGTAAGAAAAACTTTTTATCCATTTGCGTAAAACTTGTTGCATAAAGGATCATAACTTTCAAATGCTTGTTACATTTCAGCAGTATAGCACATAAAAATATAACTTTGGTATACCTACTAACATTTTAGAGCTAAACCCATATGCAACGAAAATTACTGTTATCGACATTCTAACCCAAAATAGGCAGTTGCTAATTATTTTCATACCGTCAAACAGTATCAAAAAGTGAGATTCATTAAAAGTTACTGACTGTATTTTCATATTTTTTTCAATGATGTATAGAGAATGCTGTAAAAAAGATATTACGGTTATCTCAATTTTTCAACCAATTAATAAAAAGATTTTGGGGCTATTTTATTAAGGAACCAACGACAGTTTTTGTAACACATTTATTTGTATTTACGTATTATTTATTTCTAATTTGATTTGAAAAATAGGTACTTAGCTATAATATGTTAACAGTATGAAAATAGTTTCTTATTTAGGTATTTACAATTAACGATAGCATCAGTTTTTAAATTGGTATATTATAATGATTTCCTACAGGTTGTTTCATTAAAGAATATATAAATTTGTTCGTCCCTCATATATAATAATAATGTCCAAAACAAGAAGTACGGTATGTTAGTGTGATGTCATATGTAATATAATTTTAAATCATAGTGTTAGTAAAAAGGACAGCTTGGCAAATTTTTTAATTAGCGAAAATTCTAATTCAATTTTGAAACACAGCCCTTTAATTTTCAGTGACTCTCAACATGTTTGTCTTATATATTCACATAAAAATAACACTCATTCATACTATAAAACACATAATACACAAAATTATAAAACAACAAAGATATGGTATTGACTGAAATGAAAAGATATATATACCACAATAGTTCCCGCTATTAAACACTAAAATTATTCATCGTGACACAATTCATGTTTATAGAGCGAATAATTTTTCATATTGTCAGTGAGTTATTTATAAATTAATTATTAAATCGAATTTTGCATAATGGGGATAATTAATTGTTTATATACTGATAAAATAGTCGTGGTATACGCCAATTGAGGAAATGAGGGCAGAAGTGGGTTCATTGAGTTTTTTATTCTGATTAATTGTGTATCACTTCATTTGATTTATAGCTCACCACATTCCTTTAAGTTTTTGAAACGGAGGTAAACCCATTTCTTTATTAAATTCCACATCTAAAATAAACATATTTATTTTGCAAAACGTTTTAAGTCAATTGCCTTCAATTTATCACATCAAAGTTGGTTAGAATATACAGAGTATCCCAAATTCAAATAAGATGTTTTTATAAATCAAATTGGTGGAGTTATGATAGTAGTACACTTTTGGTACTCCGACAATTTCTTCCACCAATATTCACCAATGTCATTAGCTGTTCCACTTAGTTCATCTATAACTTTTATATTGTTAATTTTGTTATATATTTACTTACAAAATTTAGTAACATATAAAATAGGTACAGAAATATATTTTTTTCTAAAATATGTTGAAATTTGCATTTGAATATAATATATAAGTTTAAATTAAATTAATTTTTTAACAGATGAAACATGAATGTAATAAAAATATGTAGGTACGCCAGGTTTAATTATAGTTTGTGGGATTTAAAATATATATTACTATTATTTCTATTATTATTACTTGACTTTATGTATATCAATAAACATATAAAATAAAAATATGGGTAAGTACATTTTCCGCTCCTTCAATATGTATAGTGCAGAGTTGCCACGTTTTATTTTTATACTTTTTACCAGTATTTTCCTGTTTTTTTTTAATTTAACTGTGTTTCAATAGTTAATTAGAGTTACCTGCTCGACATCGAAGCATTAAATAGATATTATTCCGAAAGTTAAATATAGTTCTCGAAATTACTTTAATAAATCAACAAATATTGGAAAACTTTTTCTTTTTCAGTTGAACAAATTATACATAAATTTAGAAAGTCCTCTTGCTTCTTGTATACGAGTACATATTTTCTTTGGTAAATATTCTGCAATGATCTTATTTCATTTCAAACTTTTTGGTGGTCTATTTTAAATAAATTATCCGATATTAGGGTAAGTTCATTTGAAAAACTTTAGTTGGTAAGTTGGGCTCAATTTTATTGAGACAAGGGTCGTATATGAAATTATGGTTAATAATAGAATTTTCATATAAAACACAGTGTGATGACTATCAACAATTTTTCACAATTTCATAAAAACTTTTTTTAGCTATTTTCCACCACAAGCTAACTTTTCTGGAAACGAAATAAACAATCACCCAGTACTGCTCATTTGTTTCTTGTACTGTTTCATTTTTGATAGATATATCACAAAGGTAACTTGACTTCTTTTGGAAGAATTAAATGTGGAAATTAGACAAAATTATATTCAAAATATTTCAATAATACTCACAGAAAAAATACACTATGCCGACACGGTTTTTGTTTAAAATCAAAAATTCCAAATAGCAAACAAAAGGTCATTTAAAATAAAATCAAAAAGTTTTCCTTATTATAATTCGAAATATTTTTTAAAAATTCTCGAGATATATTCATAATATAAATAACTTTCTACTGTAGAATATTTCTCATTGCTTGAACAGTAAAATTGTTTAAATATATGTATAAATTTAATTTCTTTAATCTTTTGACATATAACCTATTTTAAGGGTTGTATAAGTCCTAGTTAGTTACTACTTAGTATTTAATCAATCTAATAATTATGGCATCAATGAACGATATTACAATTACCTATGAAAGATAAATACTTAATTCGTTTCATGATTTTTATATAGTGTGAATTATAAGTATTGAGAGTAAATGCAGGTTATTTGATTCAAAATATGTCGATTGGATCAAATAACTCTCTATAAAATGTTACTATGGCAAAAGATAGAGGGTGTTAAATTTGAAATATTTTTCATTTTTTGGTTACATTTTCACAATGATTTCATAGATTCTTATCAAAATTAGCACAGAGGCATAACTTTAGATAAAGAATATAATTTTATTTATTATTTTACATTTTGTAACAAAGGGCACAACATGAGTGATTCCTGATGATGAAACTGAGTCGTAACTTGTTAGTAATTTTGATTAGAAAACATAATGTAAACATCATATTCATGTAAATGTAATATACTTGTAGAAACATTATAATTTAACCATTTTCGAGAAAAACGTAATTCAATAGTTTAAAGTTACAGTATGGGTTTTTAATGATTTCATTTCTGAAAAGTGTTCTTCGGACTGTCACAAAATTGTTGTTGATTAATGTTGTTTATTTTGACTATTATTTTTGTTGTCAAATTTTAACTTTTGTTGTGCGTTGTTGCATTTTTAAACTCGAATTAAATTTTGGTTCCAATATAAGAAAACCCTAAATAAGTTCACGTCATCCTCAGCAGCAACAGGAGTAAATCAGTCATAAATTATAAGAATTTAAAAAAAAGAGATTTTCTATCCTTATTTAAGCGTAACACTGACCTAAATTTTATTAAGGATATTTGGTTCATTGATGAAGCGACTTTAACCAGACGAGGGGTTTTCAATTATAGAAGCAGTCATTACTGGAAAGTAGAAAATCCCTATTGTAATTAGAGAAAAACACTTTTAGCACGGATTTAAATTAAGTATTTGGTGTTGCATTATAGGCGACCAACTACCTAGGACCATATTTCCTTCCTCCGAATTTAAATGGAGATTTTTATTCTTTTTTTTTACAAAATACATTTTGTGTCACTTAGAATGATTTCTCACTAAATATAAGAGGAAACATGTGGTTTAAGCAGGACGAAGCTCCACCGCATTTCTCTCTAATAGTTTGAAATCATCTTAGTGACATATTTCCTCAAATGAGGAAATTATTTTGATTGGCCACCAAGAAAACTTGTAATAACCCATTTGATTTTTAATTTTTGGTGACATGTGAAGTTCTTAGTTTATGTCAATAACATTCATTCACGAGACGAACTATGGGGGAATATACAAAAGACTACTAATTTTATTAGGGACCGGATAATATTTTTAGTCTAAAAAGTCTTCATCAAAAGAATTCAAAAATACATGAAGTTGAAGGAGGCAAAATAGAACATTTCCTTTAGGTTTTTTTCTAATTATTTTGTTAATCGTTAATTATAATTCGCTCATGTGGCACTCCCCATAACAAAATGTAAAATAATAAATAATATAATATTCTTCGTCTAAATGTATGCCTCTGTGACAATTTTAACGACAATATATGAATTATTTGTGATTTATAACCAAATAACTAAAAAAATATTTCAACTTTAGCACCCTGTATCTTATGCCAGAGCAACTTTTATTAAGACATATTTGGTCCAATCGTCATATTTTGGTTCAAATAAACTGCTCTTACTCTATGTCCTGATAGTTGTGGCTCACCCTTTATATACTATTAATTCTTAATTATGCCGATTTCTCCGCTTCTTACGATTTAAATACACTGTCTGCAAACAATGAGATAGTATTTTTGATGTTAACTGTAACAAAAATTTTATGCTAATTGAAAATAGTCGTTTTAGAGCAAAACCTTAAAATTTTTAACTTTTTTTTATTTACATTAGCTAAATTTGTATCCCAAAAATTATAATTAAACTTGCCGTAAACGTTTTTGTTACACTGAAAATTATTTGAATTTGAGAGCTGAATTAAAATGATTATAAAAATATGCAAAATTTTCGTTACTTATTTTGTTATTTTATATTAAATTAGAGAATTGTTAAATACTTTGCTTGAATCAATTTGGATTGTTACTCTGTACTTTTCCAACCATTTCATATTTTTATAACATTTTCATATTTTGCTTTTAATCGTTTTTTTATAAATTAGAAATTCATTTTGTTTATTTTGAATGACTATGTATAGTTGTAAAACCTCCAACTCTCCCTGCTTATACAAACTATTATCCCAATTAAACAAAATTCTCGACATTCCTACATATTGAGCTCCACTCACTTTTATAGAGCAGTGAGTCCATAATCGGATTTAATAACAGGCTGCGGCGTCCCCGGGACGCCCCCGGGGCCGCATCCTGGTGACGAGGAAAGAGGGGTAAGCGATGAACCTAATGATCCAATATGCATACTGGGATCCCCGTGCAGCATTCCATGGTGGAGACTAGTCGGAGGCATGGGATGAGCGTGAGAAATCTGATGCTGACCACTCAATGACATGTCCAGCATATTTTCCCCGAGGCCGTCCATATCCCTGTTGTTTTTCCGTTTATCATTGTTATTTCCCGGAGTGCTGTTCTGTGTTTTACCCCGAACTTTGCCCCCTGACTTGCTGGCTCCCGTCGTGGTGGTGACCCCAGCGGGATTGGTTTTCCTTCTAACGTTTTTCGTGTTAGGTAATTTGTTATCTTTCTTCCACTTCATTCTGCGATTCTGAAACCAGATTTTAATTTGTCTTTCTGAAAGGACTAATGTGTGCGCTATTTCTATACGTCTCCGTCTTGTCAGGTATCTGTTGTAGTGAAATTCTTTTTCTAATTCTAAGATTTGGTGGCGGGTGTACGCTGTTCGTTGGCGTTTTGGTTCCATACCGGGGGCGAAGGCTCCCGTTGCTGTAACAAGAAAAAAACAATTAATACCTATATTTATAATCAAGTCTTTATTGCAGATACAGTTCCAAATTTTCTTTATTATTTTAAAAGTGGAATCTCATAGCTTGTTTATCTTAAAAACCGTTACTGATATCCAAGTTAAATAAAACAAAATAGTGATTGTTTAATTAATTTTAAAACAACAAAGAGAAAAAGCGAATTTAACATCAAGAATAATAATAAAAAAGTTGTATAAACTGATAACATATTTAATATTGAAAACTTAAAAAAAAGTTTTTCGTATGAATTAATTTATTAATTAAACATTTCTTAAAGTGTCTTAAATTTATATCGGTATATTCCATTGATCTTTGATTTTATTCTTATTTTTTATTATTTTTGTATTTTATTATTATTGTATTGATATAACGAATTTAATTTTGTTCATTTAGTACGTATACATTTTTGGTTTCATCCATGTTTGAAAGGTGTAAAATACATTTGAATTGGTAAGGACGCAAAGATTTTAAACGAAATGAAAGCCTTTAAGAACAATTTCTTAATGAATCATTGCGATTAGACTTTAAAATTAATTAAAATGCTTCCCTATTAAACTAATTGTGGAAAAAATCGATGCCACTTTTAAACTGTACCGTCTGATCAGTGGTGCATTGCTAAAAAATCATATTTTGCCCACAGCTTCATAGAGAATAAAGTACATTTTTTACAGAGACGTTTACATTTAAAATATTTTATTGAAAGTATGCCCGTAGTTGGTAATTAAAATTTTATTCTAAAATTTAACATTTATAATTTTGTGTGATATACTAATTCAATAACGTCGATTTTGTTTTTTTAAATAGTAAAATCAAAAATAAAGGATCACCAAAAATTTTTAAATTTTTTCAAAGGACCAACCAATTCGTTTTTAATTTTGTTATTAAATAAAATTTTAGTATTTGTTAAATTGTTGCATTTTATTTTTGTTAATATGATTTTTTTTAAATAAAATTATATCAGAAATACACTTCTTCTTCCTGAGTTAATTTTGAAACAATTCGAATTCTAAAATTAAAAAAAATAAAAGTATAGAAATGTTTTTAAAATTTATATTATAGATTCTAGATTAGTTTTGATAAATTTTATGATACATATAAATGAGCGCTATCGATCAGTTTTCGAGGTAGTCCTGCCAATCAATATACCTATTATTATCGTTTAGTGGTTATCGGAATGCATTTCCAAGAATGTTTAGCAAAATTTATGGAATTTCACATTTATTTTAGAAAATAATTTCATTGGAAAAAATTACGTTGTGTAATGGAAAAATATTAGATTAAGATTTTTGTCTGAATCTCTCAAACGTCTCGATCTAGAGATTTAGATATAAAAGCCTCCAGTTATTATTTTCTATTAAATGTACACTATATAATTAGCAACAATATATTTTAATACGTTTTAACTACCTTTGTATGTAATCTATGTAAATAAGTGGTTGGTTATCAGCTATGTTGATTCTGTAATGGAACAAAATATCCGAAACGCTGAGAAAGAATAAGTTTTTTCAAAGTTAGTATAACGAGTAGAACTACCTCTCTACGTTTCGGCTAAAAAGTAGAATGCGTGTTCCTTTATACTTCATAAAAATAGTTAAAACAAAGAGATTTAAATAAGTACTGCAGAATATAATAAGAGGTAATATGCAAAGGGAAGTAGTTAACATAAGATGAATGCAGCATTGGTGAATATACCGTATTATTAATGAGATCTAAACAAAAATAAATAAAAGATAAAATAACAATGATATAATAATGATGCTAAAAAGTACGTAAGAATAGTATATTATGTTAAAAATAGTAGAACGCTAATATTATTTATTGAGCCCACTATATTGCAAAGTGGGCGAAACATACATACATACAATGAGGTTTCTAATCAGAGCGAAATTTAATATTTTTTCTTCAAACGTTAAACTAAAAATAATATGTATAAACTGTTATAGAAATATTTCCTATCGATATAGCCAAATAAAAATAAATAACAAAATAAATACTAACAATTTTATTTATATTAATAACTAAATACGAACAATTTTTTTAACTGAAAATAAAATTACAAAGTTCTGTGAAATCTAAATTATAGAAAATATAATATTTTTTGAATATTTATTGTAATATAAAGTTTATATAAAAAATTATTTATATGAAAATTTTTAATAGTAGTATTTTATTTTAGCCTGTTAATTTAATTGTCAGATGAGAATCGTCAAGTAATGTTTTGTCTTCTATGAAATGTTTTATATTGTTATTGTTAGGTGTTCTTTGGTAATAAAAAAAGGAAAGATTCGAGAGTTGAGATGAGAATTCCGCTTAGAGTTGCAATAACTATTTCAAAATAAAAAAATTATTAAATTGTATTTATTAAATGTGCAATTTTGTAAAGTGGAAAAATACTCAACACCAAATATCAAAATGACAGTTCTAATAAATCAAGGCTATATAGACCTATTTTGTTTAATCTGTTACTATGGTTACTTTTTTGTACTAATACAATAACAGTCTGTCTACAAAATATGTTACATACAGTATTATTATATGCTCGAAGAAAAAAGAACATTTTCCATCACACCATGTAAGTGAATCTAAGATAATTTAGTAGACGATTGTTTTTATCCTCTTATGTGGAATCTATCCATTATAAATATAAAAGATAATTTATATGTATCTTAAATTTCCACGGTTTCCAAAGCTTTTTAAATATTCCAACCAATAATATTCTTTATTTTGTAAAAAAATGGTTAATATTATATGTACAATTAGTCAAAAGGTAATCTAAAATAATTAAACTTCCCAGATTCGATTGCTCATGCATTCAGTACTATACATACATTGAGGATATCTTTATTTCAAATTATTCTAAAAAGTTCTTGCTTCTCTTCACTTTTATGAAGAACTTCCTACGTGAATTATTTTGTTAAGAGTAACTTTACGTTGAGTGTAAACGAGGTGTTTTGCGTAATCTGGTTGTGTTAATTTATAAACTCGTAAGTGTTCACTGTATCTTACTTCAAAATTTCTAAGGGTCTGGACAATATAATCCTGACAATTTAAGTTGTAAATACTTGATTTTTTAATTTAAGAATTTTGGGTTTTATATTTATTAAAAATTAACGTTCATTATTTTTTACTTTAAAAGTTATTATACAGAAGATGTTGTTCGAGATATAATTTTTGATATTTTAATTGAAATATTTCTAAATTATGTAAGTTCTGTATGACCTGTTTTCTGTAGGTTATTGTGGAAATATAAGATTGATCAATAAAAAAGACGAAAAGCTTGCAATTAACCTTATATTTCTATATTATTTATGATAAGAAACCAAGGATGTGCGTAAGATGTCTGTCAATTTCTTATATCGTATCTGATGTTACCGAAAGCGGAAACATGAAGATAAGAATATGTATATTAAAAGCTTTGAAAAACTATGGAAATTTAAGATAAGTTTATCTTTTATTTTTATATAGTAAACAACGAAAACAATAATAAGAATACTTTGAAGATCGTAGCAAAGACAAACTAAAGTTAGGATTTTTAAAATACCAAATTGTCGTAAAACCAACTATAAACATATAAAGCAAAAATTGGAAAGAAATTGGAACCAGGTGGCGTCAAGGTCTGTAGAGCGATGAATTATTATTAAAATTTTCTATCTTTGCTACTAGGTTAGTTGCCAATAATTGAAACCAAATCATTCCAAAATAATTTCTGACGCTGTTATAAAACCCAAAAAATGAATAAAAATTAAATACAGTAAATACTTTTTTTGTTGAATTATTTTGTCAAAAGACTTTAAACCTTAAAAATTCAGATTATATTTATTCTTAACTATATATGTATATTATACACAATTTCTTGAAATCATTCTTAAAACAAATATATAATTTAGTTAACATACAGAATGATTTCACAGTTGTTATATAGTTCACTTGATAAATTTATAAATTTATTTATTTATTTATATTAATATTGTGTAAAACTTACAATACACAAACTACTACGTTTTTATTATTTATACTTCGCGGCATTCGGGTGTATAACAACTACACATAGCAGTACATTGTTGTTAAAAGAAAATTTTTATAAATTTAATCTAACATGAAGTAAATCTAACCTTTCAAAATTTAAGTTTTATCAATATAATTAGTAAATGGGTATATAATAGAGCTCTGTTCTAATTGCCAAATTTCATGAAGTTTGAAAACTCTTAACAAGAATTGTTTTTGAATTTATTTTCAGGTTACTCTACGTGACAATTATTATTTCTCTCTCTCTCGAGTTGTATCTTGTAGGATAAATAAGTAATATCCGAGCGTCCGTGAAAGATTCAATTGCCATGCTAATAATTGTGGTTAGAGTTCTGGTCAGTGATTTCTGTTTTCATTGATTCTATTAGATAACCTTGATAATGATAAAATATTTTAAAATAAATAACACATTTTTGTAAATCGAATGTTTATGGTTATAACTCTGTTTAATTTGTCGCTGAAACAAGAGCTACTAAAATATCCAATTTCTGTAGTCACTAAACCTTATCTTAGACCAGTTATTTATTTAGATATATAATTTAAATGTTATATATATAATAATAACAGGGGTGAAAGTGATATATTTCGCACAAACGGTTTTTTAAACGGGCAACATAGTAGGAAACGTAACCAGTGGTTAAGATAATTTTACTTAACAAACGGAAAACCAGGAACCCCTGATAAAAATTAGGATAAGGACATCTAAGCTGTTTTTATTGATTTTCAACGATTTGGGTGCTACAGATATCAGAATTAAAAAAAATGTTATTTTCAGGTGGTTATAGATATAGATTTTTATAAATCTCTTGCCGGGCTTATTTCAACGATGTATCATACTTGATGTCTATTATGTTTGATAAAGGATCTACAGCCACCTGAAAATAACAATTTTTTGAATTTAGATGTCTGTAGCAGTCAAACCGTTGAAAATCAATAAAAACCACTTACATGTCTATATCCTAACTATTCATGTTCTATGTTATGGTATTAAAAAATATTTGATACAGAGTGATTAAAAATAAATGTGATTTCAAATTTCAAATACTCAAAAAAAGCAAAAATAAGTGAAAAAATAATGGACACAAAAAAGTGCTCTCAAAAGCACTGAATAATTTTTTGTCAAATGTTAATTATCAAGCAAAGGATAGTCGCACCATTAAATTAATATATGTTGTCGTAAATGATTTGATTTTGTGAATTGTCATTAGTTGTCAATTTTGTATTCTTTTTTTGAATAGTAATTTATGGATAACCTAAGTGAAACACAACGCATAGAAATACTAATCCTTAGCGGATGCGGAGATAAAAAAAGAACACAGCAAGAAGTATGCAATTTATATAATACAAAATATCCAGATAGACCCATCAGCCAATCAACAGTAAGTAAAATCTTTAGAAACTGGGCATATTATAGAAACTGGGCATGTTAAACATATTCTAAAAGCTGGGCATCCTAAAATTGTTAACATCATGAATATTGATATTTTATTAAATGTACATGACAATCCTAAAAGTAGTTCAAAACAAATTGGTGTAGATACTGGAGTTTCTCAACAATCGGTATTACGAGTACGTATTTTAAAAAAGAAAAATTCAAACCCTACAAAATTCAACTACATCAAGAATTAAACAAAAGACGATCCCGTCGTCGACTACAGTTTTCTGAAATTATGTAACCGCAATTCATGTTTCTTTAATCAAATTATTTTTTCTGATAAAGCCATATTTTTTCTACATGGTACAGTGAATTGTCAAAATTGCAAATATTGGAGTCAAGAGAACCCACATTGAATGACTGAGGTACAGACACAAAATCCTCAGAAAGTGAATGTATGGGTATGGATCAATAACAGAATCATTGGTCCTTTTTTCTTCGAAACAAATTTAACAGGAGAACGTTTTTTAACTTTTTTGAGAATCGAACTTATACATGTCCTTGCAAACATGTTTCTAAATGCCAATAATCCAAATTTAACTAATGAAAATATCAGGTTTCAACAAGATGGAGCCCCTCCGATTACGCACGTGGCGTACGTCAATTTTTAAATAGTTGCTTTCCGGGAGGTGGATCGAAAGACTAGGTTTTATGGAGTGCCCAGCAAGGTCGCCGGATCTATCACCTCTAGACTTTTTCCTGTGGGGTTATATAAAATCAAAATCTATGTCAATAGACCACAAAACTTATAGGACTTGTTGATACCTCAGACTTCCATCGATATTTCCGGGAATGTTTGCACTAGGGAATAAATTCATTAAAGTTAGAATCAAAAAGTTCATTAAAAATTGCAGATAAGTTGGCCCATTTACAGTTCCATCAATGATTTTATTTCGAACAATTCCTACCCAAACATTAATTTTCTGTGGATATTGAGTGTGATGTTCTCTCATCCATTTAGGATTTGCCTTTGCCCAATATCTACAATTCTGTCTGTTGACTTCGCCGTTTAATGTAAATGTGCATTCATCAGAAAAAATAACGTTTTTTGCGAAAAGTGGATCATTATTACACTTATCCATCAAAGTTTTCTTCCATAGCCAATAAAACGTTTAATTTAGTATCCTTGGCAAGTGCTGGATTTAGGTAGGTCTTCTACGGTACCAAACACTTGTTTTTCAATTTTAATTTTCAATCTAAGAACTGACAGTTTAGACAGTTCCTCGAATATTATACAAGGGTAAAAATCTTAAATCTAAGTTACTCGAAATGATTGATACCATGTAAACAAAATAATCTCCAGTTCTCCCCAAATAATTAAACAAGATGGATAACCAATCCTGTAATTAATTGGAAAGAAATAACCTAACGATGACGAGAGTTAAACCGGACAACTGTCTAAATTGCCGTTATATGTAGTAAAAATAAGTATTAAAAGAAATTTTTAGCCCTATAATAGAATCAAGTCATTAGAATTTATTTTATTTCCTAATTATATATGTTCTCAAAAAAAGATCTAATATATATTTAAACCTAGAAAATTTTAGAAAGTTACAAAAATGTGAGAAGTAAATCACATTGTATAAAAGCAACAAATCCACTTTTTAACTTCTAAATGCTTTTCTTTGCGTCTATCCCGAAATTAAAGGAGCAACCCTCTAATTATCGTATTTGCTTTAAATTATTTCTCCCTATAGGAAATAATTGTTTATCATAAGTAAAAATATTCCATATTCCTTATTCTAATGAATACTACTTGATCGGGTAATTGAATATATATGTTTCCGTGGATTAGTTAATAAGAGCTGAGTTTTTACACTATGAGATTTAAGGTCGAATATAGATATTACATAAATAAAAAAAAATGATGTATTTGTTAGTTATAAACACACGTGAGGAAAGTACTTTAATAGCTCTTCATTTGTTTCCACGTTCTATATAGTTTTCTTTTTAAATATTTCATTTGCATTGCGGTTATTTTTATCTATTGTAATGTCTGTGACACTTATCTTATTATTTTACCTTGTTATTGATTTTCATTTTTGTATCTATGTCAATTATTTTATATCTTAGTATTGATCTGTTGAAGAAATAAAAAAAAAACATTAGTGGAAACCAATTTATAAGAAATTTATTTCAAGAAAATGTAAGCAAAAACGTTAAAAAGTTTTAGAAGCATGGTGTAAAAATACATTGATAGAATGGAAAGAGCAAAATAAATTTAACATTTGATTTTCGTTTTTTCTAACATTCTTCCATTTTCTAAAAAAAAAAACGATTTTTTATATTCTTCCAAATATCCGAGTTATAAAAAGTTGTATGTTGTGATTTTTTTACTAAGTCATCTTTTATAACTTAAAAAGGAGGTTAAAAGTTTTAAATCTGTAGAACAGATTGGAATATTTAGTAACTAAGTTAAATTTACTTGGCCTTGGCTTATAATGAACCAAAAAAATACATGGCTCCTAATGGAACAGTACTTACTTTTTGAAAATGAGCTTGCTTTTTCCTATAAATATTGAGTGTAGTAATTCGACTATATACGTTTAGAATTATTTTTGCTTTTTCCAAAAAATAAATCTTTTGAAATAAAAAAAACGCTGGTTCGAAACTATGCGTCCCTACAGTCTTTTATCTACTCTTTGCAAATTCGACTTTCATCATATTCAAATGTTTATGCAAAATATTTCACTCACAGCTCTTTCACAACCCTTTTTTTCAGTAGTGATTTTTTTCAGTTGTGAATTCAATTGCTTAGTGTGATATGTATTTGAACCAGATGCGATCAATGACACGAAGCAAAGTATTCTCAGTTTTCTTAATAATTTGATTGTTTTATAAATAAATAAAAAACTATAAGATACCCTTTTGATAAAAATGTCATTTTTTTTCAATATTTAATTTATTTTGATTATATTATAAATAACTAATTTTAAAAGAATGCCAATCACTAAAAAAATATTTTCTTTCATTCAATTTTTTCACGTTGAAATAAAAATGTGAAAAGAATGATTTTAAAAAACTACCAAGGTTATGTCACTACAAAACATGGTTGTCATCATATTGTACCGGTGCATGTAATTACGCATCAAAGTACTACTATTTTTATCAAAATTTAGCACGCATCATATTCCTTGAATGACCAGAGTTGGCTTATATGCAGGCCAAATTTAACCTGCATGGATATAACTAATATAACGAAACTGCAGCTGTAGAACTTGCTTGGTCATGCTCAATTAATGAATTTAAAAAATTGACTCGGCATTCGGCAAGTTAACAGCCAAAGGAGTTAAAAGTAATACTTTGTATAATGGAACCATCAATAGTAGCGAATACATAAAGATCACTGAATAAACATCTAATTAGGAAGTTAACAAATAAAATGAAATCATTGTTGAGCAGTTTCTGTTCAAGTGTTGGTAAAGAAAATAAATGAACGCATTGACTGAGTTTGGTCGCTTGGCGTGGCGGTAGTAACAGGCAGTGGCGTACAGTTTTAATTAATAATTATTTTCGATGATGGTTAATTAAATATTAGTTAATCTCTGTCGTCGAAAAGAGTCACGGTGCTTAATTACGATAAACATTTAAAAAAAAACAGCTTCTTTTATTGCTTAACCTATTTTGTCCCGTTTAATATTCAATTATACAAGCTTATTTTAAATACTTCTTTATACCGTGAGTAGTGTACCATGACTATTTTTGAATAGAAAAAAATTACCAAATTTTTTTGCAATTTTTACGGTAGAAGTCTATAATGAAATTAAAATAATAAAAGGTAGATAAGTATGATGTTGCAGTTTAAAAGCTAATGAATAACATTGTTTATTAAGAAAAGCTTATATGGAGTACTTGAATAAATGCACTAGCCTATCAGCACATAATGTACCATTCCGATAACCATCCTATAACTAAATATCGTTTAACAAAATTGAGTAGGATGGTTATCCACAAAAAAAATTAACCTTTTATTTCAAAGATTTGTTAATTCCCTTTAAACCTAATATCTATGAACTTGGAATCACCCGCTGAATTTCTTATCCAAAATAGGAATATAATAATTTCTTCCATATTTTCAAATCGGAAATGGGAACATTATTCAAGTAACATTCAGGCTGTACGTCTAGTACAGCGGAATTCGAAAGGCTATGGTTAACGAAGGTGACAAATTATTTCGCTCTCTCTCGATTATCTGTGAATATAATATTATTTGTATTCTTTTATTCCTTAAGATTTCTGCCTAATGGAGTAAAGTGTATTTCTGCACGTTTATAGGCCAAATATTTAAAGTTTTCCACTTGTCTAAGCAGTTGATTGATTTAATAACTGAATATGTGTGTCTTTTATTCTACTTATTACGAGTTATTATTACCGCCATGTTCGATTTTTATATGGTTATTTCCAATGCCAATTTTCTAATACTTGATTGAATATACAAGGTGCGGCATTAGCGCGTCGAAGTACGAGATATCCGTTATTATTGAAGTTACGAAAAACAAGTTTTTACAAAAGTGTAGGCAGTCTTGAGATTCATATTTTAAAATTAGTCTCAAATATACAGTATATTCAGGTATACAGATGGTATATAGATTGGATTTCAAATTTTTGATCACTCGTATCAAATATTTTTTAATACCATAGCATAGAACTTGAAAAGTTAGGATAGGACATGTAACCCGTTTTTATTGATTTTTAAGTTTAGCTGCTACATACATCTAAATTCTAAAACAAATTATTTTCAGGTGGCTGTAGATCCTTTATTAAACATAATAGTCATCAAGTATGATACATCGTTGAAATTAGCTCGGCAAGAGTTTTATAAAAATGTAAAAATATACGAGGTGTTCCATTTAAAAAAACAAAATTTTTGTCTGGCACTGCGTTCCTGAGAACACTATATTTGGGACTAATTTTAAAATATGAATCTCAAGACTGTCTATTCTTTTTGTAAAAACTTTTCTTTCGTAACTTCAATAATAACGGACTAATCGCATTTCCCACACTAATGCCTCATCCTGTATATGTTTTGAATCAAGGCTCTTAAGTTATATAAATAATTACTCAATTATTTGGCAAAAAAAATTGGTGTATTCTCTATTTGATACATACGTATTAAAAGCGTATTATTGTCAAAATAACATATTTCTATTAATTTAATATGATAAACATTTATTTTTATTTCCAATAACAATTGTGAAGTTTTTGACATTTCGCGTCAATTCTATATTTTTATTAAAATGGTCTGACAGACACCACATTGTGTTTTTAAAATGTACAATGGTTGCTATATCTACTTTATCTTTCATTTTCTCTTTTTGTCTCTTTTTCCTTTATTTCAAAATACATTTTGTTTCTATTTGACTTAAAATCCGATAATGATAAATATCCGAGACAATAAAGTCTGAAGAAATATTCTAAGGAATGTACTAGTAAATATTTCAATTCAGTTACTATTATTATTATTATTATTATTGCGGGAAAAAAGGAGAAAGAAATAGCATGATTAAGTTGTGTTACGTGAAAAACCGAAAACATCTTTTAAGCATGGAAAAATAATTACAAAAATATACTATTAGGATGGTCAATTTCAACCGACGTGACATTAAAAAGTAATAATGAAACTAATCCCAAAAGCACTCCATTAAAAAATAGATGAATCTAAATTAACTAGAAACTAAGGCATGAAAAATATCGCCTCTATAGTCGTAAACTTGCAGAATATATGTGTATAAATAAAGATACCAAATTGAAACTGGCAAGACACAGAATTGTATAATATTCTCTGTGCATAACGCAAATTATTAAATATAGAAAATATTTAAAATTAAAAAGTACAATTTATGATTAAGTTTTATATTTTTTTACAATTACTAACTATTACCTGTTATATATATTTTTCGGGATTTTATTTATGTGGGTGCAGAAAAAGTTTAGTACATAACTCAAACGATAAATACTAAACATTCATTTATATTTTTCGCGTTTCGTTCACAGCAACTACTGTCATGTAAAATACTGTTTTGTGCATCTACTATAGAGATTTAATTATTCAGGCAATATAGAGTAAAATTAAGCATTGTTGTCTGCTGTGCTAAAGTTTGTAGGTATCAAAGATAATATCGTTATCAGATTGTAGAAAAAGTATTAGGTGTAAGTCAAATCATTGTTCTAGAAAGAAGAAGAAGAATTGATTCTAAAAATGTTTAAATTTTCTAGGTCTAGTGACTCGATTCTATAAATAAACTGAAAAAATCAAAGTCAACTGGAATTTAATTAGCTGTAATCTTAAATATAAATCTGCTCATACGGTACTGGTCGGTAAAAAGCGTTCAAAGATCTTACAGCATTCTTATTGCCCAAACGATGATTGTGCACATTGTTGATGTAAACAACAATTGCACCGCCTGTCTAGGTGAAACGAAGGTCAGTAACAATATTTGGTGTGGTCCGGGTTCTTCACGATCTTGAACTGATTAAAAATGTTATTTTTTCTTTTCGGGTTCACTTGGTTCGTTTTATTCAGGTAATAACATGGTAGAGATACTTAGAAAGGTCAAAAATCGTTGATTCGGTTAATGATTCTTAAGATATTGCGGTCAAGTACACTTGTTTATCACCAAAGAGCAAACCGCAAGAAATAAAATTTGTTTGTCAAATGATTATAAATTCTGTGCTATTTTTCCGAAAATAGTTTTAAATTTTTCGATTAATTAATGATGAGGAGAAAATAAGATTTGACTAATGAGAGGTTCCCACATATTTGAACTTAAGTTAATTTAGTGCGATTTTGAAGATTTTCAAATTCCAGATACATATCTATAGTCTTCTATAAATCTGAAGATGTGGGATTAAAATATTTATTTCTTTAATGACAAATATCTAAAAAATTAATTTATTTGCATCAAATTTTTCAATAAACTATTTTCTTTTCTTTTAAGTAAAAATACTTTTACCTAAAGAAATAAATATAAACATGTATCCATTTATGCTGGCGGGGTAGATACAATGCGACCTAAAAGATCTATTCTATTTCTTGCTTCTGCTATGGCGCATTAAGATGTTGTTTCCATAGCAACTTTTATAAGTCAATTGATCTATGAAATTTTAAGATGTAAGATGTTTTCGCCATCTCCCCACAGATTCTGCAATCTTCTTCGTCTAATAATCCGAATTTTCTTTTCAAAGTACCTACCCTGTTAGAACTCAGAATTTATTCTTATTGAGACTTATGCTGACTTTTGATATTTTTTGTTTGTAGTTGCCCAAAAGTACCTTAGTTTGTGTAAGCCGTTAAAGAATGTTTGAATTTCTTAAACTTCTTAAACTTCTTCAATATTTCTGCCATTACAGTGTTGGAATTGATTCCGCTAAATGGTTCTGGGCCTATGAAGGGCATTAGCGCCTTTTTTTTTGGTCAATTATCTGCTATCTCGTTACTTTCCACTCTGGAGTAACCCAGAACCCATTAAAGGGTTACAAAGTTTTTTTTTGAATAGCTCATTCAGTTTCTGACGATATTCCTAAACCATTATAGAATTGATAGTGGTGTCTTAGTCTGGATTGAACTTGTTTAAATAATGGGTTCGTTATCTAACTCAGTTAGATAATAGCGTTCAATACCTAACTCAAATTAAATTAATAATATATTTTTATCCAGGCAGTCGCTGAATGATTCATTTTTATGGGCAGGACTCTTGGTTCCGATATGTCTAAAATGAAGGCGCTGTTCATAAATTATAGTTTTTAAAACAAAAACAATACTTTTAAACCTGCAAAAGGCGAATTTGAATAACTTGGGCTAAACTAATTTAAAAGATGCACACACGAGCAAAAAACGTCAACTTTACATTAAAATTAAGCAAATTTTTCGATTATGTTTAATATATTAGTTCAAAAAATCACCATAAGAAAACTTTCACATTGCAGATGACATTACTAGTTCTTATTAAGAGCATAATATTTTGAAAAAGTAATATAATAAACTTAGTTATTAGTTAAAAATGGTTCCCGAATCTAAATGTTATGTTCCAAAAACATAATCATCTAAAACATAACGCTAGTAACAAATAATAAGTGAAATTTAATCTATAAAAAAACCTTATCTATATAAAAATCAACCAATGCAATGATTGCTAAATGTTCTTTTAATTGGTGCTATTAATAGACAAGATTTGGTTTAAATGTGTACACCAAAACCTCCTGTTAATGCGCAAGCATAATTATAGGAATCATACCTACCTATTCTTTATATCAATACTTTATACACAGTTTGCGTGTGTCTGATTGTCGTTTGAACATTAGTAAACCAATGTTAATTATTTCCTTGGTTTTTAAAAAGCCATCAATAATGTGACGTAGCCTAGTCGCCACCTCTTTTATTGATTATATTTGTGGACACAATGTTTGTACACGTATGCAGTAAAATTTTTATCAAAATACCATTTGCGTGTTTCACATATAAAAATATCCCAGTACATACATAATAGTAGGTATCGTTCCAAAAATAAATATATGTATATATATATATATATCAAGCAATCGACAAAAATCATAAATGGAAATTGATCGTTTGTGTTAAAATTTTCAAAATGTTTATTAAGAAAATTAATTTAAAATTGGTATCCAACACACAACAAAAAACGCAAATTATCGAATGTTGCTTCAATACAGATGTGGCAGTGAACAAGTGGTAGTGTTCGATTCCAGAATGCATGGCTGATTTTTGTGAAGAACATCCTAAATTAGTGTTTAACTATAATGGTTTTTACTATATTTTAACATATGCAGTTATTCAGAGAAATTGAAAGGCGTCGGTCATAAACTGAAAGTAGACGACTTAAATTATTAAAGCCGTTCAGTATGTTTTTGACGAAAATACAACAATATCCATTTCAGTTGTAGCTCAAAAAAAATTGTCTTATGACACATGCCAACTCATCTAAAAAAAAGACTTACACCATCGTGTACGCAAGCAGCAATGGTTTCATAAGCTTTTTTCAAAGATGAATGGAATTTTGTCAATGATTCCAAAATAATCTAAACAATGACAATATTCTTAACACAGTTTTTCTTAGTTGAAGCTCGGTTTTATCTTTCTGGATCTGTTAATTTACAGAATACGAAATTGTATTTATCTGAAATTTTTTTATTAAAGACCCATTGGATACTACCGCATTTAGATATACTCTATTTAAAAACACGATTATTCCAAAATGTTCTTATTGGTTGAAGATTTTTTGTATAAATTTTTCAAACTATGACTAACACACATAGAAAGAAATCAAAACTAATAGAGAAAGAAAATGATGTTGGAGAAGGACTACCATATGGCTCTGGGATTGAATAATGACAATAATTCAATAAAAAGTATATTTTTTATCTATAAAATATTCTGAAGACTTTAATCATCTATCCTCTTGAAACGACTTTTATGTTTGATAACATGAGTAATTGCACTTCGCTTTAAGTGACGCCATTTTGTCAAAAATAAATTTATTTATTTTTACAACGACTAGAAATATTTGCATAAACATAAATCAATGTACACTTAACAGCATATTCTTTCCTTAATTCCAAAAACTGGCAATTTTTCAGGCTCAAACAGTGATAAGTAAAATTTTAAAATTTGTTTTACGTAATAATTTTAACATTTTTATATATAAACTGAAAATTTTGAAATGAACGGTTTTTGGAGGAGAAATAATAATTTGTAATCTGTTTTGATGAACTTTATGCATGGCGCCACGTAAATCACATTCATAGCATAAATGTACACTATTTTTTTGTTCTTATTCAAAAGTTATCATAATTTTGACAAAACAACATAGTATGTCATAATAATTGTTGATATGTCTATTAGTCTCTTCAATAAATTTGTTATTAATTCTTTCCAAAGACTAACCAAGAAACTTGGATATTAATGAATAAAGTTAATTTATTAATTTTTCGTACTTAGCCTTATTTTCTTGACTATAAAACGTCAACGATGATCAGTTGTTCTTATTGGTAAAGAAAAGACAATATTTTTACTTAATTTGACTTTTTACAATATATGTTTTATCAGATATATGTATTAGACTAAATCACTGAAATCGATGTTCTTTACACAATGTGATACTTACACTATAATGAAAACTAATTTCGTAAAATAAAATAATGCCAAAAGAAGTTAAGAGCCGACGATATCGAGTGAAAGAGTAATTTTTCAAAAACGGATTGAGATAAGATGATTCAAAGAATTGGAGATTGAAATTTATATATCAAAGAGGGGGACGTATCCTCTTTTTTAAAATACTTTTGAAAAGAAAACAAATAAGCGAAACAAAAAAAATAATTCGTCATCCCTCCAAATAGAAAAACAAACAACTAAAAATGTGTATGCTAAAACCAACACAAAGTTTGGTAATAACTGTATCTGATAAATTGAAACGCGTCTTAAGATAAATCTAAAAATTTGAGACATTTTATGTTGAACTAAATATTTAAATATATGTGTGCATTTAGGTCTGTTTTTTTAATAACTAATATAAGAAATATATAATCCAATTTTAATATCTATGATGTTTGTAGAGGAGCCAAATTTTTTCACTCATTATTTCAAAATCATGGAAAATCAATCGTATTTTAAACATTGGTTATCTATCTAAATTTGTAAAATCTGTAAAGAACATCCATATTCAATTACGAAAATTGTAAAAACAAAATTTTAACAACCCGCAAAATACTAACTTAATATTTACCAAGTTAATTGGCTAAAAACGGTAATTAATAAAGGGTGTCCAAATTGAACTTTGTAAATTTAATTTATTAGTAACACAAAAAACATCTTAAATATTGTTATTTTATGTTGAATTACAAATGTTGTAGCTAATAAAGAAAAAAGGTATCCATCAAGTGACCTATTCTGTTTCTTTGACATAATAATAGTTTTCTCCAAAATCTTCGATAGTACTTCGCAAATATTCTACTAAATTTCTGCTTTAATAATGAAAATAAAGACCAATTACGCCTTCAATACAAAAATCACAGCATAGTAGCTTTTTCTGGATATTGTCGCCTATCCAATCTTTCTCTTGGATATTCTCGTCTAATATTTTGCAATTCTCCTTATTTATATATTCACCAATTTCGAAATTAGCTTCGTCGCTACTACATAACAGGTTGTCGATTAGTTTTAATTCTTAAGTCCACTTTTTCTTATAAGATATCAAATGAAGATCCTTTTTTATAATGTTATGCTGACATTTTCGTCATCTCATTAACAAGCTCATCCTACAGAAATATTTCTTCGGATCGCGTACCAGGATAAGAAACATGTTTTTGTTAGCTTCCACTGATCCCAAAATTGATCGAATTGCTTCATAAAATTCTTAAAAATTTTAAGAGAAGTTGAAATGAAAACAGTCAATTAAGATTTTTATAAATAATAACCAAGTCAAAAGGTTACATTTACCCATCCTTTTTTCCTAATAATAATAATAATAATAATAATAAATGTAATTGATGTTTCTTTTGAGAATAACTGCTCGTATTATTACGGGAATAAGCGTTTCATTCCAAATGAATATTATTTAAGTTGACATGTATGCCAGTTGTTAAGGCAAAACGATTCATGTTTTTAAACTTTTCCTTTCACTCTAATAAAACTAGAAAAAACTGGCTGTTACAAGAGCGAAAATACTTACTTTTGGAGTTGTCAAATTTCCATTGATAGTTGAGGTTGATATTAGGTACACTGAGAATAATGATCAACACTGATGTATTAGGGTAAATTGCACAAACTCTGCTTTCTGCGATTCACTCATAGAGGTCATAAACTTAAATAAGTTTTAGTGGGTAAAGATTTTTCTTCAAGTTAAATTTCTTTGATCTTAAAAGGTTTTTGTAAAAACGATTTTATTTTAAAGTACAACTTTTTATTATTTTATTAACGAATGAATGAATTCTCTTTTTAAGAGTCCTGCTTCCTTAATTGAACGTCACACGGATTTGACGTTGGTTTCAGGTTGGTTGTCCTTTTCTTAGATGGTAATGATATTTCTTATATATTTTTAAATTTTTTGGCGTTATTATTAACATGGCTTCGAGGGATATTTCATTGAATGGTTTTAGATATTTGTATTTAGTGTAATTGATTTTTCATTGATTTGAATATATTTTATTATACTCAATTTAAAATTTGTTAAAATATTGGGTTCCAAATATTTCTTCCTCTTTACTATTGAAGTGGAATTTTAGGGCATAACTTTTTTTAGACTAATTTTTTTTTTATTTCAAAGTAGTTCAATAAGAGCATCGAACCAATAACGCATTCTCGGACACTATTGTGAATAACTTTTAGTGGAACATTGTTTTATACTGGTATGTTGGGGGAGTCTTTTTAATTCATGAAGAATTACACTTTGTTTAAGTAGTTTTATGTAATATATTTAAGTTTTGTAGGCGATTCATTCTGTAGCCAAAATAAAAATCTATGCTTATCCGGCCATTTCTATCTCCTAGGAAGACAATGACAGATTTTCGTGTTTTCCAAAAATCCTAGCCTATATCTTTTTGAAATAAAAAGAACTATGTTTACAAATACTCTCCGTTTTATAAGAGAGATCTATACAGGGAGGTTCAATATAAATTGTCCATATTACAATTTGAGAATCCTTGACCCAAAATATGCTGATTTAACCCGAAACACTCTTAACCGAGATTTAAATTTAAAAGTGATTTAAGCTTATTGTAACGGTACTTGTGGTATTTTTCGTTCATACTTGGCAAAAAATGTATGCATGTTAGGACACTTTAAATTATTACAGAAGATATAGAACATTTTTTCTTGCTATTACCAGAGATGTACGGTAGGGGAAGAGAGTTACTTTTCTCCCTCAATATTATATACTACTATCGTAATCGTCTTAATGACACATTTTTTAACCCAATTATTTCCTAGGTAAATATTGTACTGTTATCTCATTGCAATAGAGCAAGTGTTTTTCAAGATATTTGCGCCGAAAAGTATAGATTCCTATTAATTTAATATTTATTATAAATTAAATGAAAATTATAAACCGAAATTTTCTCGAAAATGGTTTGGAAATTAATCACTTTGGTTATGTTGATAGGACATTTTAATAAAAAAAGGTATGGCATAGACGTGGATAAAAATACCAAATAATTTCTCTAATTATAAAATGGCGCAGTTTAATTTTATATATATAGTACGACTTAAAAATTATTGCAAAAAATACAATGATACGATTTTATAGAGGGCGTATGATTTATATTAAATAATATGTGCCTTGGTATTAAATATACCTATAATAATAACTTCTAGGAAGTAGGTACTACATAGTGATACCAAATAAATAACACGTGACAGGAATATTAGTAAAATAAACTTTAGTCTATAGATCATCAAATTTTATACATAGATTATTCTTGATGGATTGGATATAAAATTTTGCTGAATTTTTCAAGATTCGACATTGTCAACCAAGTTTAACTAAATTAAGTCTTGTTTACCTTTAAATAACGAATATTTACATCTGTTTAGAGTAATACTAACTTCAGTAATTGAAAATTTGGAATTCTAGCATTAAAAATGTTAATACAAATCTCTTTAAAGGTAAATGCTTAGAAAAGAAAGAAAAGCCTATGTTTTTTTTCAAATCAGAGCTCAAATGAAAATAAAATAAAAATGTATATTTAGGAATGGCAAAAGATAAATAAAGAACTAATTTCATTGAAGATGTATTTTACTAGATCGAAGATATTTAGATTTAAGAATGCAAGTTAAAAAATGTGAAGCTTTTAATTTATTATTTTGATGAAAACCTTTAAACTATCATTAATCATATTGGCTTTGTCTTGTTCATGATACGAAAAGAATATATATATATATATACATATATATATGAAAAGGGGTCATACTTGTAACAATTAAATGGATGAGACATACTTTCCTATCTAAAGACATACATCTCTGTCATTCATTACATTCCGTCTTTCGACCTTTAAATTTCAACCTTTAATAGGTTATTCAAATTATATTTCAAAAATTATTTTCAATGTTAATTTATTTACAGGCAAATTATAATAATTATGACATTACTTTAACAGCTCAATGGTCGTCACAACCATTATAAGCACTGTGATGAATTTAATTTATTCCATAAAAAATTACAAAAGCAGGACTGGACTGAGTCCATTATGTCATTAGCATCTCTTATATAATTACCGTTTTACTAGATTATTAAAATATCCCATTTCTATTTCTCAATATTATGTTCCCATATTTCTAAAAATCATTTTTGATATTTTTTGTTATAGTGTAGTTTTTTGCTTCTATATTTAAGAAATTTAGCAAACATAAGAAACAGAAAGAAAAGGAATTAATGAAAACTTCACAATATAAACTTAATCATAATCTAAAACAATTTTACAAGAAAATAAACAAAATTAGAAACAAAGGACTATAACAAGAAGAGTAAGGACTGTAAAAATGAAACTAGAAAAATATGAACACCCAAAAAATAATAGCCATTTTGCACCAATATTACAAAGAAATACAAAATGACGACGAAGATAAAACGAGCATAGAAGACGAAAATAAAATAACACAAAAAATTGTCCGAAAAAAGAAGAGGACCTAATTGTAAAAGCAGAAATTAAATAATGAGGAAAGTTAAATACGCAGAAGAAATGAAAATAGAGTTATAATTGATAAAATATATTTTAAAGATATTTATTTATATCACAATTTATAAAATGTAGGTATTAAATCAACAAATTTGATTGAAGATTCTAAATTAATTAATCTTAATTAATTATTAAAAGAAAATATAATTATCCTTAAGTTGTACTTAAATCAGAACAAATTGAGAACTTGAAACGTAAAAAACTAAAAGTAATTCTTCCGTAAGTTTGATTTAGATTTGAATGATTATAAGGTTGCACGTAGCGTCACATTAGGTTATTAAATTTCAAGTTGTATATTCATGTGTAAATAATATTTTGGTATCAATTTTAACACCAAGAAAGGTCAATCAGTTAATTTATATATATAATATTATTGATTCTATTATGAATTATAGTCAAAGTTATTAAAATTACAGAAAATTATCAGAAAAGTTATAACAGAACATGTCTTTACAAAAATGAAAATACTCATATGATTTAAAACGTAGGAAACTTTTATATGTGAAAAAGAAAGCTTAAATTATGTAACTATTTGATGGGGAAATATATCCTACAATAAAATGCAGGCTATTTAAAATGTGATTTTGTATAAGCAAACTTTATAAAACATCAAATCACAAAATTTGTTTATAAGTAGGCTGTGACATAAAAAAATTACGTCAAACATTCTCTCTTCCATTTCAGTCTTCGTAGAGTCCGCATTGTTAAATTGTTTACAAAAATAAATAAATAAATAAAAATGGATTTATTTAAGCAATTTCTGGATTGGCATTTTGCAAATAAAGTTGGCTCTGAGCTACAATATTTACTGGAAATATTTTGTCTTTAGTTATAGAAACCAAAAAATTGAGTTCTTGCTCCAATTTTCTGACAATTTCAATAAGGGTAAAAATATAATATAATTAAATAACTAATATTTATACCGTTAATGCTACTTCGGTTAATCACTACAGGATAATAATCATTGTTGATTTTTCAACTAAGGCACAACATTTTAAATATAAAAAATAAGAAACGTAATATCAAAGAGCAAACATTTTTTTGAGTCTGTTTTAATTAAGAAACTTATTTTTATTAACATTAAAACTAGTTTTGAGTCAGGCAGAGGGGGTTAGTAGTCAGTCATCGAATTTTCTTTTTGATTAAAATTTAACAAACATTTTTAAATTGGATTGAACGTAGACAAATAATTGTCAGTTCGTCTCTGTAAAAATTATATATGACAAATAAATATCGAAGGTTATTGAATGCTTAAAATGACTTACTTCTATTGGATGCTAATTCTCGAGAATTGGCAACTGTAAAAATGAAAATAATAATTATAAATGTATAAATATTTTTCAAAGTTACGTGCTATTATGAGACAGTCCCAGTATTCAAGGTACTTAAGATTATAGATAGTGGGCTCTAGGTTATTATTATTTAAATTATGTTACATGTATTTGTACGGTGTGTATGAATATATGTCGGAAATAAGATATCAACGTTTTTATAATGTTATACATGTGAATATTGCGTGTAATTTATTTTTTGCCATGTAAATTTTATTCATTATTTTGTTTCTGCATTCATTACAACAAAAGGAGAAGTTATAACATCGTGCGCTAAATGGTTGAAGTTGATAGATGCTCTAGAAAATGTGCAATAAAATGACTATAATTATTTGGAATTCTTTGTTCAGTATTAGTAAAATAGTTCTGTTATAATAAAAAGCCTTTTAAAAAATGTATAACCGTATATTTGAAACAATAAGACTCTCTTCTCGACTATTTATGATTTTTATTTGGTTATTTTCATTCAACACTTTGTAATTTAGTGCTTGTATAAAAGTCAAAGATTATACTACTGAAATTCAACAATATGGATAATAAAATATTTAAGCGATGCTGGTTAAAACGTAGAAAATAAAGTTCTTTCTGGAAAATGATAACTTATCCACAATTAATGCTGATCAAAACAAAAATCTTATAAAACGTAAAATCAATGAATAACTCCGTTCTATCTTAAATTAACCAGACCAAAAATAACCCACATTTTTAAATATTTATTTTAACCAAACGAAGGTAAGTTGTAGACCTTTTATTTTATGAATGTGTGAAGAAATGCTGATAAAAATAAAGAGGTGACCTGTGCGAAGTCCAATGGACAAACTGAGGAAAAGATAAATGTATGGTGACGAAACGAAAATCCATTTTATTTTAACATACATACAATAATAATGATTTCTACTCCTACGTAATTTACATTATACAGGAAGACACAACGAAAACTTGATATGGGGGTTTTGGACAATATTATCGTAGGAAAAGAAAAACGCTTGGACAAATGGATTTTTGTTCCGAGGGGGACATTTTTTTACGCTACCCGCCGCATCGTCACTTCACCCAGAGATCAGTGGGGTGAATAATCCCTAGAATTTAAATAGAGAATAGGGGTCGAGTCGCATATCGTTTGAAAGTCCGTTGAATTCTCTAAACAACAATATGCAGTTTTTTTTAAATTTGGATAAATTTTAGAGTCAAAATTACTTACTTTATTCTCATCTTAACAAATGCTCAAAATGCGCTCCACCACTTTCCGTACAATTGTAAAGGTTCTTTTGGAATCGTCCCGTACATTTTGTAGCATTTTTGGGGTGATTTGGCGACATTCGTTCGTGATTCGTTGTCATAAATCTTCAAGTGAAGCAGGTGGAGTAGAATAAATTCTGCTTTTCAAATAACTCCACAGAAAGAAATCTGAAGGGGTAAGGTCTGATGATCGTGGGGGCCATTCGATTGATCCTCGTCTCCCAATCCCGTCATCCGGAATGTGTTCGTCTAGATATTGGCGAACAGGCGGAGCATAGTTGGGAGGAGCGGCATTATGTTGAAATATCAATTGATCGGCCAGGAATTTTTTTTCGATTTCAATTATATTAGTCAGCATAGGAATCAATAGTGCCTTCTAGACGTTCCAAATACATTTCCCCTGTTAGATTTCTAAAGGGCCAACAACACGGTTGCTAAAAATTCCAGCCCATACGCTTAATTTTGTTAAAAATAAAATGTGGATTTCCCATCGCTACCTCACTTACTACCTTGCAGAATTGCAAACGCTGATCGAAGTCATCTTCATTTAGTTCTTGCGTTAATTTAATTTTGTAAGGATGCATTTTATGCATTTTTAAAGTACGCTGAATGCTGGTTCGTGAGATACAGGAAACAGTTGACAACTGTCTTGTACCCAAAATTGCCACTGCGGTTTCCTCATTATTTACGGGCGGTTCGTTTTGCCGTTTTTTATTTGCTACAGATCCAGTTTTCCGGAATTTTGCAACTAAATCTATAATATACTGTAGCGATGCATTCTTCCTATGTTGTTGATTGAACAATTCAGCGGCTCTATGAGCACTTCGTCTGTTTTCATAATAAAATTCAATCAACTCAATCCTCTCTGCTACTAAGTAAACCATTGTATCATTTTAGTTTAAAATTAAGTTAAGTACCAAACACTAATCAAATTCGAAATCAACTGTAGCAAATATTTTGCAAAAAAAACTGTCCAGTGGCGTACAAAAATTTGTTAATGTCAAAGTTATAAAAAGGTTCATTTGTGCAAAAAAATTATTTTTTTGTAAATCATTGATCCAAATTTAAAAAACTACATATCGTTGTTTAGAGATTTCAATGGACTTTCAAACGATATACGACCCGGCCCTTATTCGCTATTTAAATTCTAGGGGTTGTTCACCCCATTGATCTATGGTTAAAGTGACGATGCTGCGGATAACGTAAAAAAATGTTCCCCTTGGAACAAAAATCGACTTGTCCAAGCGTTTTTCTTTTCCTACGATAATAATGTCCAAAAACCCCATGTCAAATTTTCTTCTTGCATCTTTTCTAATAATAAATTTTTTGTAAAGAGCAGTTATAAAGTAAAATTTCAAAAATATATATTCTGATTGGCAAAAAAACCGTTCTACAAAAAAATAAACAAATCCAGAAATTCCCCAAAATGATTATGATTCAAAGGGATGATCGTTTGAACAATGTCGATTTCCTAATACTAGCGGGGGATAATTCTGACCTAAATACAGTCGGTATTTAATATAAATTCATAAAATTGATTCTGACAATAAGTTTAACTTTAATAATTATTATCACTGTAAAGGTATCTATGCCTTTTCCTGCTGCAAATTGTCTTCCTTTGGAAACTGTTTTCTGTATCTGTTTATTTCCTTAGTAACATTTTTTTCTTCAAAAGCTTGTCAGACATACAAATATGAGAATATAAATAGAAGTAGTTCCCAAATGACGAAATTTTGAAACGTGAAATCTTGATGTCAGTAAAACCACAAACAAGTTGCTTAAAATACTAAATTTGAACTATAGTACTCCAAGCCTAGTCCAAAGTTTTTAGTGAATTAATTACTTCCTTTTACTTGATATTTATAATTTATTAATGCTTAACAACTACTAGTAATTCTAATTTATACGGAAAATAAAAAAGTTAATATCATTAATTTTGTACTGGGTTTAAAACTATTTTTAATAATATTTTAAATTTCCTTAGGCGAAAAAAATATTTTTTTGCGCTTATGGTACACAATGCTAACTTCAATCTAATGAGTCTGAATGTACGTTTCGTAGCAAATATTTAAAAAAACCATGAAACATTAAACTTTCCCTATTAGTTTCTAATACTTCGCTTATAATTAGAGCTCGTTAATCAGTTTTTCTGTTAATTTGTAAGATCTTCAATAAAAGAAACATTGTTCTCCTATAATTATAGATTTCTGACCCTGAATATTAATCATGGATAGTAACACATATATCTTGAAGTGTTAAAATTAGCATTTTTATTAATAATTGATACCATACTGAGAAAAATAATTGTTTAACTCGTATCCTGGCGCGATTAAATTGCACTTCGTGCTTTTTATACTTAATAGATTTTGTTTAATATATCATACAGTAGCAAAAGTACGCCTCAATGCTAGAAAAATTTGATATTAGTACGTGATAAACTAAAACAATTTGTCATAGTCAAGAAAATTTAGAGGTGGCTGAGATTCATCAAACCTACCTATTACAAAATAGCCATATATATTATACTGAAACTAGGTTTGTAGGTTTGTACATGCTTATTAATCGAGGTTATTATATCCTCAGAACGAATAACGTATTTCAAAATAAAATAGCATATAATCACTATAGAAAGGATAATTTTAACAGGAAAAATATGCAATGATATTTCCAGAATCTTCTTGTATGTCATAACGAGAACAAATAACATAATAAAATGTTAGTCGCGTTTAAGTGATAAACGACTTGTAAGAAAATCGAGAAAAATGTATTGAGTAGATATTGAAAATATCTTGAAAATAAATGAGCAATAGACTACTTGTCTTTTAGCAAAAAGTTTTGGATGACTGGATTTAAGCAAACCGAGTAAGATTATTTTCAGCGATATATCTAAATTAATGTCATTAAGATAAGGAACTGAAAAATATAATAAGGTAACACATCTGTATGTGTACAAACGTAAACATTTCTTCCACATATGAGTGATAAGAGGGACATTATTGTTTACTCAACTTACCAATATTTTATATTTTAAGTTCTTATAATTCTAGCTCTATACAGGGTAATTCATTATGGAGATAAAGTCCAGTAACTTCATATTCTTATAGGTTCCAAAACAACATTTTGGCAGGTTGTAGCTAGTCTTAAAGTTTTTATTTATTTTTAAAATTAGTTGCAATTTTACGCAATGTTCCATAATACCGTACTAGATCAAAGTTAATAGGTACTATATTTTTTATTACATATATGAATTCTACTTTTTCAAGTCGTTCTGTATAGGATTTGCTAGGTCCATTCAGGCTGTTTTAAAAGTTTTGATGTTTAAGAATACTATATAGACCATATCATCTTTCATTGATTGCCAATGAAATTTTTATTAACAATCCCCTTTAAAAATATTTGGTGAAACAAAAATTAATGTTTGTTTCTTCCATTTAAATCAAAATGGATTTAAGAAATGTCTATGAGTGTAGTAACATCGTTTTGCTATACCAATAAAACTACTTTCAGGATCTAATTTACTGAATTCTCATTTTTAGAAATTTAAAAATCTTTGCAACTGAATTAAGGTCAATGATGATATTACTTCCCCTTTAGTGAAAACGATATGAGCAAGTACAAAAGGTGGAAAAATATTTTAATTTCTCCTGTCCGGTCTGGTGAGATATTCTTTATTTCTTTTTTTTAGTTTTATTTTACTAAAATTTTTTAGTTCTATAATTTAATACATTTCATAATTAATTTGCAAGGATATTCGTTTTCTATCTGACATAAACTCGAAAACCATCACCAAGTTCTTTATAACCATTAATACATTAGGTACTGATAGAGAAAGTAAACTTTTAAGACAAGGCAATACTATTTTTTGTAAAACCATATTTTATTAGATATCAAATGTCTTAATTCATAAATATAAAAATGTTGTGTTTTGGATTTTATATATGTTGAGTGTCAGTTGATTTGACTGGGTATATTTAAACCATCCAAAATATAGATAAAATTATTGGCCGCAGTACGAGCAAGGTACTTTTTCATCTAAGGCCGGATAAATCATTTTCTTTTACTGGTTTCAATGGTTCTTTAGTAGTGGACTATAATAATAGAATAACTTATCTTGGGATTTGAACATGCGTTAAGAAATTAGACATTCTTGGTCGAGTTTAAAAAAATATTTTATTATTGGATATCAGTTGTAACGGAGGAATTTATAAATTACATTCTTCAAATTTCTTACCGCCTCGTTTGTGGGTATAAATTTCACTAGGTATTCTAAGAGTAAACCTGTCTTGATTTAATAAGCTTAATGGTAGGTAGGCCTTAATTACAGGATGAAATAATCATGTAGGTAATTATACATTTTTTGAAATTTTGCTGCAACTATATTTGTAATGTATCATCTTTTTTTGTTCGTAGAGAGTTTGGCGTCTTCCACTGTGATGATTGCCGTTTAGTTTCCGGATTGTAATTATATTATTATATGTTATGATTTTAGAGAAGAAGTTTGGGTCTTCTGCTATCATTTGGTAAGGCTCTGTGCAGATATTCATCCATTGATCATGATGGTCCCTGCATTAGGAATTGGAAAACAAACGTCGCTAGAATTATTTTCATGCTAAGTTCATCGAACAAAATTCGTTGGCAGATCCCATCCGGTATTCCCACAAGTTCAACTACGTCGTGGTTAATTAGCCTTCAGTTGTACCCGATAATTTGACGATCAGTAGATAGTAATGATGTCTGGATTGATGCAATGTGAATACCTTCCCGAACGTTTTTAGTCTTTAATAGTCTCACGACCCTTGAAACGTTTAAACCACTCAAAAGTCCATAATTTACCTAAGGCTGCATCATCGAAAGCTTAAGTGTGCCTAATTCGGTGGTTTGCTGAGTTTAAAATAAAATTTAATACAAACTACTTACTTTTCAGCCGAGACCACCACCAAAATTATAGCGCCTTTGAAACATTACTGCAAACAAATTGACCGTACCAAGCTCTACGAGTTTGCATAATTATATGGTTTGGAACAGTGACTTACCAAGTATAGCACATAAGCCGCCTAGTCACAAAACGTTGTACTATACTATGATTTGGTCGCGTGTACCATTTACATTCCTGGAACTTTTGGGTAGAAACTCGCATTCATAATAATAAAGTACAAATTAATATTACACATTTAAAAAAAAAAATTTCAAATGGCGTAAATCTGGGGGGTCTTTGAATGACGTTATCTACTTAGTTTATGTAGACAGATTTATCAAAATATTAAAAAGGATAAAGGAAAATATTTATAATTTCAACTCTATGAATTATGAAATTTCGGTGCAACGCCTATGACTTTATCTTTAACACGAGCCCAAAATTTGTTATATTTGCCATATCCTCATTAAGTTTAGTAGTAAAGTAAATGGAAAATAACAGGGTGACGACGAAGGATAGTTGATGATGTCGGTGCTTGATAATAAACCAGGTTTATTGTCTAACGGAAATTTAGCAGATTACAGAGAAAAATACTCGCGCATTTTCAATAAATACATAGTATTTTAAGTAAACGGATAAAAGCGTACATACTTATTCCGGTCTTAAAATCATGCTTGGTAACGTACTTAACACACTTTATTCATGAATATATGCAGGTGACTTGTGTGTAGTGAGTGTCATTTCAGAATCGCATGTAACAACATTTTACCTCTCCAAAATCTATTTTTCAGTAAAATCCACCAGTGGCATTTCTTTAAAATATACACAAATATAAATATCTGGGTTAGTGCGGATCAAACGAGATGTTCGTTGATTAAAATTATTGTTATTTTAGGCTTTTTTTGGAAGGCACTAATATACCAGCAAAGTACCACCCATTATCATAAAACATCTCGCGAATATAGAAAAAAGAAACTACCAGATACAGTTTTACAAAACATTTCGGAATTTACAACTATAGTCTGGCACAGTAGTTTTTTTTAATGGTGAAAATATGTGTATTAATGAAAGTATAAACCTACGAACTTAAGAGATTATCAACATTTGCGTTACAGATTGTAAAATTGGCCGATATTGTACTTTTACTTTTCAACATAAAAATGGAAAAATGGCGAATCTTAAGGCGCGACCATTTGGCATAAAAATAATGTTTTATAACTTATGTTTGGAAACATAATCATTTTTCTCATTATAAATATCATTTGTGTGTATATTATAATTTTTTCATGTTTAGTTGGTGGCTTGCATATTGGACAACAATTATTTTATTACAGAACCATAAATTTCTTTTAGAATAAATTGAAAATAAAATTTCATTAATTTATATATAGTTATAGTTTCTGGTTATAAGGCTTAGATACGTTGAATTATTTACTTCCACTCTCTTCTACTTCTTGCTGTGTTCTTCCTACAGTTATTTTGGATTTTCTATATAATTCTTCTAGTTCCTTATGTTTTCCTCCTCCATTTATTTTTTATTCCCTTTCATAAACCTATGGTTTTTCTATGGTTCTGTTTGTATTTTCTCATTTACCCATATTTAACCATATTAAATATTTACTCTATTTCTATATATTTCTTTCTGTATGCTCCCAAAGTCTTCCATTTGCTATGTGCCTTATATTACCATTTTTTTTTTATTAATTTGTTCCCAAACAGAATTGTTTTGCTCTTCCTTCAATCTTTAATTCTGTATATAATTATTTTTTATAGTGAACTTAAATACTGATGCTACTTTAAGTATTACTTTCTGTTAAAAGTTTTTATCTTATAACTAGAAATGTCGTTGAATTTTAGAACAACATTCTGTTTCTTTTAGAAACATTTTAGTTGTTATGTTTACAAAAATATTCAGTTCCTTAAAAATTAAATTGATACTAAAACTTATTTAAAAGTTACTGTAACATTGTGACCGAAATTAGTGGGACGTGGTAAACATAAGAATCGCTCTAGTGTATTTATCTATCTTACATCTCATAATAAATAAGGAAGAATTATATTTATTAAATAAAATACAAAAGTGCAAATAATAAAATATACATAAGTAAAAAGGATACCTTGAATTAGATAAGTCTAATAGATTTTCTGTTGATATAGTAAACCAATTAAAGAATTTAAAGAACAAAACCAATTTATTTTTTTTTTCTAAAGAAACATGAAAACAACGAAAAATGCAGCGGAGTACGGAGAGTAATATAAGAAAAAGAATTCGAACTAGCTGCAACGTTTGAAAAGATTATCTTTAAAAAGACAGACAATCTGGAAGACAATAAACCAGTCTTATTAGTAATGGAACATAAAAAAATGTAGTATTCGCGAACGAAACAGCAAGTTAAAGAGGATGTGAGAGCATTTATTAGAAGTAAGAAAAAAAGATGAAAATATTAATATGCAGTGGTATAGGTTGCAGGTTCAAGTCCTCAGTACAATGTTGCAATTTTAGTTTCATTGCTCCCGTGATAGGAATTAGTAGTGATTTCTATCAATTATTTTTATATTGTCTAAATTAAATAATGCAACAAAACTAGTAGTAAGGAAATTTTTAAAATAAGTTTAAAAATAATGAAATGGTTAAACCAAAATGATAAATTAATTCAATAAATAAAGAAAATACAAATAAGTAGACTCCATTAGAGAAAGTTTATGTGCACGAAATTTATCATTGTTCTTTTATAAATTAGTATAACGAATTATATACGTAATTTGTGACGTTGATATGTAATAATTCATAATAAAAATGAAAAACCTTAAATTAAATTAACTTAAGTAATAAAAACATAGAAATCAATACCTACAAAAGCACTCCTATATATTATACAAACTAGTGTCAGTTTTCCAATCAAATTATTACTTTTTAAAGTACACAAATAAACACATTCTAGACCACTTAAGTTTCTTCAAAAATAGAAAATGAATATTAAAATATATTTACAAATAATTTTATATAGTTTCTGTAGCAAATGGATTCGTCACGATGATATTCATTGTGCCATCAAAAACAAAAAAGCTTTATGTTTAAATATATTAGGAAATTATGATTCCGAGTTATTTAAGCTTCCTATACTGTTTTTTGTATATTTTGTTTTTAATATGTCTTTTAATTAGTAATACAGATTATATAACAAATGGTTTTGACTTCTCTAAAATTATCTTGATATTTTAAGATTCTTTTTAGAAAAAATGTATGTCTTTTGATAATATATACCAAATCAGCTCAACTCACACTCTCTAAAGCAATTTTTTAAAAGTGCGGTAAATGTAAAACCTATTTCTTTAGACATTTGTCATGCGATTTTTAGAGTGTATCTATTATATTTCGAAGTATTTTCTTGTTCTTGTAATGTCATGCGATTTTTAGAGTGTATCTATTATATTTCGAAGTATTTTCTTGTTCTTGTAAAAATTAATATATAAAATAAGATCATTTCAAAATGTACTGATTAAAATTTAATAGACGGTTTTCGTGTAAACTGAGTATGTTTTTTGTTTTTATGATAAAGTTTGGTTTTCATGTTACAGTCGCAAAAAAGGTGATGGTCAAATAATATGAAAGTGAAACTGCTGCGTCAGTGCAATATACAATTTCGTCAAAGTGGTTGCTAATTGTTGATAATTCTATCAATAATTATGTTATGACAGGAGAGTTATTAATGAAAATTGAAAATTCATGTAATTAATCAACGATTTTATTTATAATTGCGACAAGCAATACGACACTTTGGCGGTACAATCCATAGTTTTATTATCCTTGATAATGTACAAAGTTCTTTTTACATAATAGTAAATATAATGTATACCTCCAGTAATTAAAAGCTATTAATATAACTTTTTACGAAGTGTAACTTGATAAATTTCTACCAATTCTGTTATGGTTCGTAGAAACTACCACAAGTGTATGACATACCCGATGGTCTCCATTAAATACCAATATAGTCGAAGTTACAGTATTAGTCAGTCTAATTCCCCACTTTTACCCATATTTATTCGATTTTCAGTTGGTGGATAAAGCTAAAGAATTGGTATGCCCGTTATTATTGTTTAGAAGATTTACATCATAAGAAGTTATCTTCATTGAAATCAAATAAAATGTAATAATAATAATAATAATAATAATAATAATAATAATAATAATAATAATAATAATAATAATAATAATAATAATAATAATAATAATAATAATAATAATAATAATAATAATAATAATAATAATAATAATAATAATAATAATAATAATAATAATAATAATAATAATAATAATAATAATAATAATAATAATAATAATAATAATAATAATAATAATAATAATAATAATAATAATAATAATAATAATAATAATAATAATAATAATAATAATAATAATAATAATAATAATAATAATAGTAGTAGTCAAAATTAAAATTAACATATTAAGGCATTATAAACTAAAGTGACAAAGGGTTCTTCAACTAACATAATTTTTTGTTAACTACTAAAATAATAGGAAAATATTAGGAGTTACACGGATTTTTTGGTTTATGTTGTTTAAATAATGGAAGCAGTTTATAAAAGTACAGCTATAAAAACACCATATATATAAAAGTTATATGTCCATAAAAGTTCTACATACATGCTCAAAAGACAACATCCTATCAGAACACACTTGAACAAAATACAATTGAACAATCCAGAACTCACGTGCAGATTTTTCTAATAATTTTTTTACTTGAAAAAATATTAACACTAAAATTTTAAAATTATAGACTTTGTAATGACCAAAATAGTTCCCATTATAAAAAAATTAGTAAGCCTTCCTTTTAAAGAAAAAAATATTTGAAAAATTTGAAAAACACCAAATTTTTCCCAAAAATTAAGTGCTGTTATAATTCATAAATATTTATACTTGTGTGATAGTACTTATACAGGGTGTTACTATATTCGACCGACAACGCTTTACCCCAGAGAGCTCTCGTTAATTGATGAATTTTGATATAGGAACATAAACCCTTAAAGGGCTTAGTTTCCGAGATACAGGGTGTTAAAAGTTTGAAATCAAAATTAAAAATTTGTCATAAATCAGAAACGCCTCTAAATATTTTTTTCAAATTTGGTGACCAATATGCTCTTTAAGAAAGTAATATTTTGACATAAACTGACTTTTGAAAAATTTAACCAGTGGCGCGCTATCAGGGTTTGTGGCAACTTTTATCCCCCTATCTTTTACGCCACTGGAACAAATATTTTTTTTTTAATTTTTTTAAATTCTCTGTTCATTTTTAGGTAAAAAAGTAATAACCTTTTATGGAGCTAAAATGAACGGTGTTGTAGATATTTGATTCTGAACAAAAGTCTGCAAGTACTTAGATAATTCACAAATTATGATTTGTTGTGTCATTTGCCCGTCGGCGTTTTGCTAAACAAGTAAGTATTTGCTTTTAATCCATACTATTAATTCGATTTCGAATAATAATAACTAAGCGTTAGGCGTTAGTTGAAAAAAGAATACATGCTATTTCTGAGATTTTCTGAGAACTTGATAAAAGTAAAAAATCACAATAACGCAAAAGCTATCAAAATTAAATTCAAACAAATGTATTAGATACAACAATAACAAAATTGACAAAATTACAATAGTTGTTCAAACTGTGTTTTTGAGAATAACTCCGGATTGGACTGAATGAGTTCTGTCGCAGCTTGAATTCTCGCTATTAGATCTTCTTCAGTTTCAACGATGGTTTCGTACACTAAGGACTTCATGTAGCCCCAGATAAAAAAAATCGATAGGGTTTAAGTCGGGTGACCTTGGAGGCCAACATTGGTGTCCACCCCGACCAATCCATTTTTCTCTAAATCGTCTGTTTAGGAAATTTCTAGCACTTGCAGCAAAATGAACAGATGCCCCATCGTGCTGAAACCACAATGGAAAATGCACCGTTAAATATTAAACGGCCGACAGTTTGAACAACTATTGTAATTTTGTCAATTTTGTTATTGTTGTATCTAATACATTTGTTTGAATATAATTTTGATAGCTTTTGCGTTATTGTGATTTTTACTTTTATCAAGTTCTCAGAAAATCTCAGAAATAGCATGTATTCTTATTTTCAACTAACGCCTAACGCTTAGTTATTATTCGAAATCGAATTAATAGTATGGATTAAAAGCAAATACTTACTTGTTTAGCAAAACGCCGACGGGCAAATTACACAACAAATCATAATTTGTGAATGATCTAAGTACTTGCAGACTTTTGTTCAGAATCAAATATCTACAACACCGTTCATTTTAGCTCTATAAAATGTTATTACTTTTTTACCTAAAAATGAACAGAGAATTTAAAAAAATTAAAAAAAAAATATTTGTTCCAGTGGCGTAAAAGATAGGGGGATAAAAGTTGCCACAAACCCTGATAGCGCGCCACTGGTTAAATTTTTCAAAAGTCAGTTTATGTCAAAATATTACTTTCTTAAAGAGCATATTGGTCACCAAATTTGAAAAAAATATTTAGAGGCGTTTCTGATTTATGACAAATTTTTAATTTTGATTTCAAACTTTTAACACCCTGTATCTCGGAAACTAAGCCCTTTAAGGGTTTATGTTCCTATATCAAAATTCATTAATTAACGAGAGCTCTCTGGGGTAAAGCGTTGTCGGTCGAATATAGTAACACCCTGTATTACGAGCCAGATATTTTTTTTTGTTCTATTCTAAACGACTTTTTGTTAATTTGTCTTGAATTTTACTTTTGAACAATACATAAAATTGAAATACCTGTATTTTTTTGTGATGTCCCTGAAAAAGATTTGTTTTGTTTAAGTATTTCGTAGTACCTTTTTTTTCTCATTATACAACCTTTTTGTAAATTAACTAATCTAATCTAATTTCTACCATTTATTCAACAACAGTGGTTATTAAAAAATGCCCATCGGAAAATATTCTTTAATAACAAAAAAAAATATTTCTTATAAATAAATTACTCCGATTCTAAACCCCCAAAATTATGCAATAGTTATATTCTTACTTATATAATTTATTTTGGAATAATTTTTTTATATATTACATTTTATAAATGTTAGTAGTCCAAAACAAAATAATACATAACTATAATAGAAAACGACACTAAGAAACCGACCAATGCTTATTATTGAAAAAAAGTAGTGTGTTTTTCCACCAATATTTTTTTATTTAACAGGGGCAGCCCTAAATTTTTAAGATTGGGCTTATTTCGGTGCTTACGAAACTAGTAAAGACCAATTAGGTTTCACTACATTTTAAAGTAACGAAACTGGAAAAAATTCCCTTCAAATTAAAGGCAACATTATTTTTTTTTATTTGGGACCTATTTAAGTAATTAGGAAATCTATAATTTCAGACCACATTTTGAATTCTGAGATAAAAAATGTGAATTTTCAAATTTTAAACTAGTTTTATTATATTTATATATACAAGGTGACGTATTAGTGTGGCAAAGCTGGATTAGTCCTCTATTATTGAAGTTACGAAAAAAAGTACTTACAAAAAGTGTAGGCAGTCTTGAGATACATATTTTAAAGTTAGTCCCAAATATACAGGGTGTTTAGGAACGCAGTGCCAAGCCAAAATTTTGAAATACCCCGTATATTTTTACATTTTTATAAATCTCTTGCCGAACGAATTTCATGTTTATTATGTTTAATAAAGGATCTCTACATTCACCTGAAAAAATTTTAATTTAAATATCTGTAGCAGCCAAACCGTTGAAAATCAATAAAAATGGTTTACATGTCCCCATCCTAACTTTTCAAGTTCTATACTATGACAAATTCACAAAAATGTGAAAATAGGAGATTTTTGTGTTTGATCTTTAGTTTAAAAATATCTTTTAAAAATGTTTGTAATATTATTCAATCAGTATTAAAAAGTTCTAACACAGTAAATCATGGCAGCTACTAAGATTTAAATATTGTAAAGTGTGTATAACAATTTGGCTTTTGGTAATGTTTAAACAAAAATGCTTTATTCACCCTACTCAACGCTAAGTAAGTTCAATGAAGATTATTGTGGGACAGTGGTACACCTCTAAAGGTTGCAGTTCCCTTTACAATTCACAGTTTCTTAAGAAGTCGTTAGGTTCCAGCTATACGAAACCAAGCTTACGGAATGTGATTCAGACCTATCTTTTTCAGGTTGTCAAGCAGACGAGAATACTCTGTAAGCAGTTTAATTAGATTGCTTAGATCTCTTTTACTCCATTCCAGTATCTAGTACGCCTTAGAGTGAATTTATAATCTGGGAATATTTTTTCAGTGCTATAGAGTTTTCATCGCTACACGTTAGAAAATAGTGTTTTTGGCAATACCAAATAATGATACCGGTCCAACGATCTCGTATTACGCTTCATTTACACAAAAGTGTTGGATTACTACTTGCACTTCACTACTCCTTCGTACCTGGTACCCAGAGGAGAGTTACTCTGGTGCTGTTACCAATGCGATTCAAGGAATTCATAGTATCCAAGCTGGTTGGAGCGCAGTATTTTTAAAGGTACCTGGGTTTCTGTCAGAATAGAAATTCTTTTGTTAACAAGATGATGGTTAGCTCATCCTCACAATTCTACCTGGAATACCTCCCCCTGAAAAATGGTAGCATACTTGCCAAAGTTTACGCTATTTTGATTATTATTATTGGCTTTCTGCAATAATATTAATAATTTAAATTCGTAACGAATAGTCACATTAATTCTCATCTTGCAAATTATAATTGCAATTAAGAAAAATAGCATTTTTATGTTATAACCTTATAAATGATAAAGGTATATTTTTTCTTGTCGATGAGTCAGAAAAATACCTAGTAGTACAATTATCTGTGTGAACTTTAATAATATTGTTCCTTATAAAACGATGTAGGTAATTATAAACAATACTACTAGACAAATTTTATTATTGCTTTTGTGAAAGATTATAAAGGTTTCGTATTGATTACTTGCCTGATTGAATACATTGCTATTGCTATTTCATAACCTTATCTTCTTTATCGAAGTCGTGATATCCTTTTGTATTCTTTCAATTCGTTTGCATTGCACTTTTAATAATAGTCGTGCCAGTTTAATTTTTTCTCAGTACTTCACTCTCTACTACTTGTTTTTTAAAATTTGTTGGTATGTTAATCTTTACAATATTATTTTGAAATTAAATATTTTCTGGGAATTTATACAATATTTATAATTAAAGCTAGAGTAGAAAAAATTGTAGGAGGCGTTCTTAGTGTTGATTTAGGCTTAATAAATTTAGAATCATATTTTTTTGTTTAACAAAATTGTAGTTGGAATTGATCAACAATTTTTATATATCTATTTACATATTCAAATTAGTATTTTTAGAATTTGAATCTGTTGATGCAAAATAACATTTCTTAATAAAATAATGTTTAAATATTTTATTAATTCTCATATTTATTGATACATACGGCAGTATTATTTTTCTCCAATAGAATATCTAATTATGTGAATTATCGGTTATAACACTTATAACTAATCTGAAAACTGTTTTTTCTGGTCTGTTGCTATTGTTTTAATTTCTATCAATGTGCTCTCCTTTTTTCTTAACTATTCTCTCTTAATAATATTTTTTGAGACCCATGATGATCTTTTTATTGTTTTCTTTATCTCTCTCTATTTTTAACTACTTTTTTGATGATTGACCTCTTTCTCATTTAATTTTGTAATTTTCATAGTTTGCTTTTCCTGTTATAATTTTTGCGAACATTATTTCTGTGGTTATTTGAATTCAAGATTTTCCTTATTGTAGTTTTATTTATAACACAAAAGGTTTTTGTTGGTTTCTGTCTCCTCTTCGCTATTTTCACGCCTTGTTTTTCTTAATTACTTCTCAGGTTTTCATATAACATTGTCATCTCTATTGCCTCATTTATTACACATTATAGCTGGGTTTTGGAATTTTATTACCATGTCATTTTTCATTTTTCTGCGTTTATTCTTATTTAAAGATATTGAGTTTATTGTATACATAAACGAACTTGATTGTAAGATTTTGGCATAAAAAAAGATTGTCATGTTATAATAAATGTGTTAACAAAAATAATTAAATGTAAACAAAAATAAAATATTCTATTTAAGACTTTAAACTGTTTAATTTAGTTAAAACAACCCCGGGATTACAAATAGCTGTTCAGGTTATTATCAAAACCACTAGGCAATTTAAGTAATGAGATAATAAGAGAATTAAACTAATTTAAGAGCATTAATGACGGTTTCTTTTTTCACTAACTGTGTTTAACCGTAGTACTTTTCTTACGTGAGTATGCAAAATCTTTTGGTGTCAGCTAACTACCGGACCAATTATGGTTCAATAACCGTTAAATATTATAATAATCGTTTATCAATAATTTGTTATCTAGTCAACGAAAAAAACGACTAAACACAAGACTTATAATGATTATTATTCAAAGAACGTGTTAAGTGCTTGATTATTATGATGTATATTTATTGCTAATCTATTAGAGTAATTTATCTTTTCATATTATTAGTGTTCTTTTAGTGGCAAAAATGTTTGTTATATTAATTCAGTTTGTTGGAGGTAACTTTGGATTATAGTATATAATTAAGAACTTTGTAATTCATTTTCAATGAGAAATAACGATTTTAAAATAAAATATTGCAAGATGGATGAATGGGGGGGGGGGAGTGGTTTGTTTTACTTTCTTCGTCGGATTAATGTTTATAGAAATATAATTATTTTGTAAAAAGATGCACTTTAATATTTACAAAATTTTTAAAACACGTAATTTTACATAATCCAATTGGGAGCCTATTATTTTTAATAAAAATAGAAAATATTCTGATACTACATTGTGGTTTTTTTTACCTACAGTCGTTAAAGTTCATTATACCTATATTATAGTAGACATTACATTTTCAAAAGCCACTAAAATTAATCATATCGGTCTGCGACTCAATTTCTTCATAAGGTATGGTATCGGTGCCATTTTTGTTGGCGCAGTGCGAGCACTTTACTAATATCATTATCGTTATGCAATGTTTGAATGAAAACTTTTCAATTTCTAGAATATAATACCGATCAGAAGGGAACAGATTTACAAAAAAAATATATTTTTGTTCAATACTATGTAGATCTAGAAAGGATAATTTTCGAGCATTTTAGTGCTCTCCCCGATCTTTTGTTTATCAATGAGCCCTTAAAGTACTAAAAAATTTATATTTTTTTAAGTGCCTCATTAAACGAGAAATGTTTATTAAATCCCAGGCAGAAAACGTAGTAGTTGACATTTTCATTTTTCAAATAATTTAATAAAGAATTAATAATAATTTTGAATATATTGAAAATTAGATCTTAGAAAAAATATTTCCTCTTACTCCAAAAGAAGTTACAGGCGAAATAAAATATAACATAAGTTCGAAAAAGTACAAGGCCTTAATTTACTCGCCGGTGAAATGTAGAACCAATTTCCAAAAAAAGGTAATATTGACATACTTGTTCAACGGAGCCTTTATATTAAAACAAGCTAGAAAATGGCAGAGGTCATTATGTTACAAAAGCCTGGAAAATAAAATGTTTCAGACCGACTTAACTTTTACCAGTAATTTCTAAATTATTAGAAAAACTGTTGTTTAAAACATTAAAATCAGTCATTCAAACAACCAACATTATTCCTGGTCATTAGTGTGTTCGAGATCAAGTTCATCGAATAACAGTTACTTATATTTGTTGATGGCGCGCAAGCCTTTGACATTGTTTGGTTTGAGGGACTAATCTAAAAGTTAAATAAAATGTTGTCAAGGCAGTATGTAGATCTTATATATATAATATACTCCTTACAATCAAACAAGAAGGAGCCTATTCAGATTTGAAATATACCCATGTAAGAGTACATACAACAAAGAAGTGTACTCCACCAGAAAACTACAAGCAGCAAGTGATATCATTTACGAGTAGACCAAAAAACGAAAACTGAATCAAACCAAAGCAATACACATTGACATTACTAACAAAAACTTAACAATCCATTACCCCTCTTATATAAATGGATCAATAATTCCTAATAAAACAAAACCAAATATCTTAGTACGGCTCTACAGACACTAAGTTTAGATAGAAAAAGAGAAGAATTCAACTTAAAATTCACACAGTACATATGGCTCATAAAAAGACATTTCAGCCAGTCCTTGTATACTAAAACTTTGGTTTTTAAGAGTCTGGCTGTATAGCAGATATATTTTAAGGTGTGCAAAAGATAATTATATTAAAATGATGTAAACACTCCAAAACAAATGTCTAGGTACAATGCAGAATGCAGAAGTACTAGGACAACCATCTGTCCCGAAGACAAAACTATGAGTGAAGTTAGTTCAATAGCAGTAGAAAAAATTAAAGGACGTCATTTGACTAATTTAGTTGTAAAAACCTGTTTATAAGATATTCATATAAAAAATAATGATTCGTCAATTAGATCAGTTTTAATTGTTATCACATTAAGTGTGATTAATAGAAAAAATTTCGCCGGGAGAAAGGTGATAGTTTTTTAGTTCTTGATGGTTACAAATTTCAGTTTCACAAAAATGTTCAGTATAATATTCAATGGTGAAAATGCAATTCCAAGTAGAATTATTTGTATATCAAAATAAGATGTCTGAAGAGAACATTCTCCCAGTAGTAGAGATATAAGTTGTATATATTTTTTTGCATGCATATTGTTTACTTTAGGAATAATTTAAATTGACAAATATTTCTTCTAAAATACTTCTATATTATATTTAAATTTTTTTTTGCAAACACTTTTTATATTAAATAGGAATAATCTAAATTGACAAATGTTTCTTCTGAAACGCTTTTTATATTATATTTATAATTTTTTTTGCACACACTTTATATATTAAATATTATATTATACCTACGTGTATATTGACAAACCTTTCATTTAAGAAATTTTGTTAAACACGATATTTGTTTGTTAAGGATTTACTAGATGTCCAAGTAGAAATATATATGAAGATGACGAGTCAGAGGAGATGTAAAAAAACATTAGAAAAGGATGTTCGTAGACACATGCTTTTGTTTCAAAATGGGCATTTAAATCGGTTAGATTTCGTTAATAAAGTATCTCAAAATTTTCTCCCTGTAGTAGGAATATAAGTTATACATATGTTTTTTGCATACATATAGTTTACTTTAGGTATAATTTACCTTCACAAATGTTTCTTATGTAACACTTTTTATATTATATTTATTTATAATTTTTTTACAAACACTTTTTATATTGTACATGTTGACAAAATTTTCGTTTGAAACACTTTTAAAACACGCCAGTTAAGAATATATGTATGTATGTATTTTCTGCCAGTCCTAAGCCTGGAAAAAGTGTTAAGGAAAAGTAGTATTTCAATATTAACAAATAATTATAGCGATTAACTAACTAGGAACGGAATTCCTGATTATTTTTGACCGCAGAAAGGAATTCAAGCACACCGATACAGATTGGTCCAAAACTTTGTGTTAATTAATAAATTAAAACGTTGGACGACCCCGTGTAAAAATATCTCTTTATTGAGGACGAAAAATATTCAAGTAAAGACATCATCGTTAATGGTTTTGCCATCAACCGATAAATTTTAAAGTATGACATTTTTCTTAAATAAACTCATCTTAAAAAGTACTGCCAATTGTTACTTATAATAAATAGTTGTCTTACATGTACGTATTGATTAATGAATTATATTTAGATATATTAGGTATCTCTGAAAATCTATAAATCTACAAATTTATAACCTATTTTAAATAAGAAGCTATCGATTAGTTTTTGATTGAGTATTGCTTAACAATTTAATAAAATTAACAATAACAGCGAATTCGTTACCAAACAATATTTATTTATAATACAGAATGTATTCCTTTTCGACTGTATAGGGAAATGTATTTCAAAGAGATAAAAAAGCCTCCCAAGTAGATTTAAAAAGAATGACAAATGAGTACAATTCATCAGTTTCACCAAAGCGCAGTCAAAATATGTTTAGAAATGAATTTTTCTTCCCAAAAAATCCTAACAGGCATCGATTATTCTAAGCTCAAACTCTTGTCGGACACAATGATCTAAGCACCACCAATTTATAACCTTTTATTTGTCTAATGGGTGTGATTTGTTAACCTCATACATGCAGTGACCTTCAAGACACTGTTTACATCGATCAAATAAAGATCCTATTGTCAAAACGATCTGTTTAAGTGGTTGCTAAATATGCCGAAAAACCTTTTAGTGGCGTTAAAAATACGGCTACTTCACTGTTGTGAAAGAAATAATCTTTAGGTAGGGATCAAAAGACAAATGACTGGCTATCAATTTTCTGGAAATCCGACGAGGCATGAAAAGGAATGCCAATAATACAAGGATTTTTATAAAACAATAAACGTAATGTATCATTTTGGAAGAAAATATATTTTGAAGTTTAATTTTTAGTAATTATTGCAATAAAAATTTAAATATGATATCGCAATATGCCTATACTCAGCGTAGACATAAAGCAAGAGTTAAGCAGTTAAAAGTGGAAATGTAACTTTCTAACAAGAAATAGAATAAAAATAAATAAAATAATTTAATATACAACTAGATATTACCGTGTAGAATTTTAATTTTTCAGTTAAATAATGAGTGCAAAATATGTCTGTTCTTTTTTATAAGAAATTAATAACATGAAATATGAAGAATATATTTAAGAAAACCAAAAACAAAAGGATAACTAGTTTTTCACATTTTTTAGTGTTAATTAACAATATTTCAGTGTTGCAGTTACATTTTGGAAATTTTAATTTTATTCAATATAAAATAGGTAACATTAACTTTGTACAATATTGCAAAGGAAATCTACAAATATCGTAGTATGTTAATAGTTTGTGAGTAATGTAGATATTGTATAGATGTTTCTTAATTTATGCGAAAAGATTCAACAGGAGGTTTCTTATTCAAATTATAAGGCGCTTTTTCTATAAAAAATTTCGGTGACCGGACAGGACAGAATATGACAAAACAGAACAGGACAGAACAGAACAAGACAAAACAGAACACTGACAGAACAGAACAACGACAAAACAGAACACTGACAAAACAGAACAATGACAGAACATAACTATAATAAAACAGAACAAGGACAAAACAGAACATAGACGTTTATATTCCTCTAATTTCAATTGATTATAGAATAGAGCGTATTTATTTTTTGACTTTTAGGAAAATAATAAAAAAAAATACTTATTCATACAGGGTGTTTCATTGGGAAAGGGTGTTTTATCAATTTGGCCTATTTCTTAGCCAAATCCCTAAAAAGAATCACCACCGAAATGTTGAATTAAAATTGTTTTAATATTAATGTATCTAGACCAAATGCAGTTGAAAAAACCCTAAAATTATTATTATTATTAATCCATGTCACTGTGACAACAATTCATATCTCTATCATTAGTGCAAAGATGAATTGCCATTTGTTCAATTAAACTTGCTGCTTTTACATCTACACTCCAAAATCAGTTTTCTACGATTACAACATGCCCTATATATTTTTTCCAATTTCCAATCAATGCTAACATTGAAAACTGCTTTTAGAAACAACTTTTACATGTCGATAATTTCAATTTTGAATTATTATAATATTCAACTTGAGTCCAAATTAACTCTAAAGGATTTAATATTGAAGGATATGAAGGCAACTGAAATACTTCAATAATTTTAACCTGAACCATCTCAATGATAAATTTTTTTATATATCTTTGTATTTTCTTCTTAAACCTACTAGTTCGGGCCTTAATAACATCGGGTCAAATTCAATATAATTTAAAAAAAATTTAAACAGATAATTGTACTATAATAATCTTATTTGTAGTAGGTAGGACCTTTTCCAGTGTACTATGATATAACCTATGGCTAACATGGAATCGGATAGCAGATTTTGCTTATTTTTAATTCGTGGCGACTTATATCTTCGTAATGGTCTCCTGTTTTCTTCTACACAAATAAGTTTTTTGACGTATTAACCTACATTTGATCCAAATAGTATAAGTCATTATTTGTTCTGTTTCAGTTATTCGACTTTCATTCATTCATTTTTGGGATCATTTTTGGGATCGAAGGTGTAATTCGTGCATTAAGTTTAATAACCGAATTTTCGCACTGTGTTTCTATAAGTAATTCATTAAGAAAATGAGCTATTTATCTCTCTGCGTTTCTTATTACTTATTTTTTTCTTATTATTTAGTTCATTAAAATCAATCCAAAGATTATTATGACAACGTGATCGATTTATATGACTGGGAACATTTTGCTTTGATATTTCAGTGTGCACATTTTTAAGGTTATCAATATATTTACTAATTTTTAGTATTACTCGCATTTACAATTTAAGCGTTTAAAATTCAAATAATTTTTTTGAGGTAAACATGTAAGTTGATTAAATGTGGCGGAAATTATAAATTATAAAGTTTAGTACTAATTCTAAATAATTTGTAGAAAAAGTGATAAGATATAAATAAATTAAATAGACGATACACTTGGTTTCTTCAGGATTACCGTATCTATGACATCATATTAGTTAATAAAATTAAGTACTTTAGATATCGTATTTTCCCTGAATATTTAGTTTTGGAATTACCAACAGACTCTTAAATCTGTTCAGGTATCTTTCTTTATCTGTTCTTTTTTACAATTTACAACCCATTGAAATAATTAATTAAATAATAAATGATATAATTTGTGTCGTTACTATATAATAAAAACGTAAAACAGATTATTCCTTCTAATTTGCTCTTATATTATTATTATTATTTATTATATTTTAATCACTTCTTTAACAATTGACATGAACCTCTACTATACTCATTTTCCCATTTTAAAATAGAATGCATATGTACCTATTATAGAGAATAACTAGACATTCTATATACTGCACTAAAATAACAAAATATAGAAAAAGAAAAGCTGATAATTTTACTGAAATATAACGTTGACATAACCAAGAAATATACGAAGGCAACTGATTAAAAATATACCATGAACTCCCAAGATAGAGACAGAAAGAAAACATTCACCAATATTAAATTATTGAAATTTTAAAATTTTACTGAAATTTGTTGTATTGTTTTTTTTACTATTAGTATCAATTATTATTAATCATAGAATTTGTATTTATTAAATAGGTAAATAAAAAAACAACCTTCGACTAAAATCGTTCAATATTAACAGCAATAGAGAGCCAACACACAGTCTAAAGGAATGGAAAACAAAAAACCATAACGAATTAATAAGAAACAACTGGTTAACTGGAAGAGGAATGGATTTATAAATATTTATTTCACGCTATTAACTAGTGCAAATAAAGAGTTAATTCAAATATTTCAAAAATACTAAATATAGATGCCCATTGTCTTTATACGACTGCTACTGACCAAAATCTTTTAGTCATGAATTTGAAAATAATTAATTAACGTTAACTCTGTTTATTAATGAACGTTACTAGGATTATTGTTATGTGTCAATCCGTCATAATTTTAAAAGAAATTTTTTCAATTTATTTAGAAATAAACTAAACCTAACTATACATCTAACATGAATATACTACCCAATTATCTATAGAATTAATAAAAAAATATGAGAAGATGTGAGATAGAATGTCGATTAGGAATTAAAATAATTGGCCATATATTCTTTTGAAAAACATTTTAAATACTATAAAGTACTATAAAGCTTTAAAAGATATGGATAAATGTGAAATATTACCGAGAATGTACATTTTTTATGGTTTGCGTTCTAAATAATAATAATAATAATATGCGTTCTAAATAGTAATAATTTTAATGAACAAAGGTGGATGGCATTTACAAAATTGTATAGACCTGATGGTCCCTTAAAAGTTTTAAATTTTGAATTTTATGTTTTTTTTATCAGCAACGTTTCGCTTAAATAAAAAAGACTTGAATTATTCTATCGACGACAAAAATGTGATAATTCTATTATAAATAGAAAAATGAATAATTATATTAAAAACAGAAGAAATCATAGTATAAAATATTCAGCCCCGAAAAATAAAGCGTCAATTAACATGTATTTTTTCTTTTTAAAAAGGTGTTCATGACATTGTTAATAAAAATATATATGGAGTAAATATACATTAAAATAAATGCACTATGTTATTGACATTATACCTCTACATGTTTTTTTACTTAACTGAGTAATTACTGTATAGACTTTGTAACATTACTATCGGTGGTACATTAGCAATGTTGTGTAACTTTTAATATAGAATCTAAAATAAATAATATTAATTATAACAGTTCTGACATTTTTTATATCTTATTATGAGGCGATTAAATAAAAATAATACTTACATGCTCCTGCTACGTGAACTTTTTTCATCCAGGGGTAAATCGGTCTATCCCCATCAGCGTCGTCGTCGTCGTCTTCATCATTATTTGTTGAACTACCCTGATCATCAATATCATCAGGCTCATCAGACACATTATCCTCTAATCTAAGTCCTAATTCCTGCAATGAATGCCCTGGGGGAGAGCCCCTGGACTCTTGTCCGTGTCCCACTGATGCAGGACTACACACACTAGAGTTCACATCACTAGGTTGGGTAACATTTGGCGAAATGTCTGAAATATTTTGTAAAATGTTCGGAGAACTACCGACGGTCGATTGATTAAGATTATTTGGTATTGTTCCACAATTTACGAGATTTTGACTTTCATGTATTTGTATAGGCGGTCGAATTTGATGGGAATGTATAGGAGGTGCGTGATGCAACTGATGATGATAATAATTACCATACGTTCCATATCCTGTCCCAGATAGTGGCATACCCCCTGATCCGTACGATGTGGTTTGATGATGATTGTGGTAGCCATATTGTAAATGGTGTTGCGGCTGATTTAAGTGGTGATTCCCGAAAAAATTTTCAGTCGGCGAAGGAATGTAACTATTCTGACTATATTCTTCACTTGGCGGAAATTTAGGATCAACTACTACACCACCAGATATGTGCTGAGCTTGCTGATAACTCGACGGCAAAACTCCAGAAACAGGGTTCATTAAAAACGAACTCATGATCATTAATTTTTCTGAAGCTCTACGGCAAAAGCTCTATAAGTTGCCAGAGTTTACGGTGGGGACTTATAACGTACTAGGTATTACATTGGAGTTCTTTTTTCCAATCCCCTACTATATCTGGCTCTCTCTTACTCCGACCCGTGTGAACGCCCACAGCTCGAAATTAACTAACCACGTGATCCATGGAACTCCAATAGCAGTGCGTGACGTCACTCACCATGATGGATGACGGCTGGCTGGCGCCTGAGTGGGAAAGGCCACAGCACGCGGTGGCTCTCACAAACTTCTCGCCGTTTACACTTAATCAACTTTATTACACAATCAAAACAATAATAGATTTTTTATTAATTATAATTATGAAAACGATTCTATAAATAATGCGCCACAACTTTTCTCACAAAATAAGTTCATTGTAAAATGTCACTGGATTTAATAGCACTAAATTTAGTTAGTCTGCATTAACTGACATAAAATAAACAATTCAAATGATTTTATCTTTGTAAACATTAAGGATTAAACAAACCTCTCTTGCCGAATGTTAGATTCAGACTAGAGGTAGGAATAAAGGATTGGAGTTGGAAACACTTAACTCCTCCCACTTTATTTTGTTGCCACTTATCAAGCAGTTTTACCTTTCTCTTACGCATCCCTCTTCTGGTCTCGTGGGAGAAAAAGAGACCGAAAAAGCTCTTTACTCCTCGTCGATGTGAGTCTCACGAGAGTTTTTGATCTTTTGATGAAAAAGTAGCCGATGTGTATAGGTAAAGGAAATGAATCAACGATTAATTGAAAGAAGAGCAATGCTTAGATGCTTTAAGAGATCTACGTTGTACTTTAATAAATTACAAATATAATGTGCTTTTAAATCTAATAGAAATTCATATAATATTAATAAATACAACATTAAAAGAAATATATCAATTTAATTTAAAGTAATATTTTTGGCGTATGATGAATATTATGTAACCAAATTTAAAACTTCGATTCTTCTTTTCAATTTATAATGCATGCCATTTTCATAAAACGAATATTACTAAAATTAGTATGTAGAGAGTACATTATAATGGTACAGATACTTATTCAGCAGCGTTATTATGTCAATCCGAACTTTAATAATTGTTTACCTATGAACAGATTTAAAAAAAAGAAGAAAATTACTAAAATAAAATATTGTTGTTTGTGAGAAAGAGAAATTATACTTATTATTTCATTTTAAGTTAACTTTATTCTTCCTTAATAATTTATAATAACTAATAGCTTCTTATTTACTTAAAATAATTTCCAAATTTCACATAATTTCAAAGAATAATAGGCTAATTATATTTCATAAAATACTTCTGCTTCTCAGATTCTTGATATCTGTAACGGTTAACAGAAGTCTACTGTTTTTAATTTTATTATATCTTTTGGTTGCTCCCTTTAATATTTTCTTCCTTTGGTCTCTTTTCCTCATTTTCCATTTCTCTTCAATTACATAACTCTTTTAATTGTTTCTTTGGTTATTCATGTGTTCATTTCTATATTATATATATAATATTGCTCTGTATCATAAAGAGTAAAAATAATTAGATATCTTTTATTTATTACATTCCGTCTTCGGATAGTATCTAGATGTTCACATATATAAATATATTTCCTAACTGACTCTACTCTTTGCCACCCCCATTTTTATTTTATATTATCTAGTTCCATTTATATGTATATTTTGAATGTGTTCTATTTATATATTGACTAATTCTCTCATTTTACAATATTTGACCGGCTTAGTTTTAATTATCGACCTTTATTGGTTCGTTATACACCACTACACTTTATTATTGTAAACCTTGTCTTTATTGTGACCTTATTCCTGAGTATAGTAAAGAGCTGATGATTAAGTCTTTTGCTTGAGGTCACGCCTATTTTTGAGTTTTATCTTGTTAAATTTGATTAGAATAAATAGCGCGCTATTTAATTATAATAACACTCTAAATAGTTTGAAAAACTTTTATAGTTGGAATTGTAGAAATTTACCCTTACGTCACTGAGTGTATTCAAACAAAATAAGTTAAAATGTTTCAGTTAACTTATTCATTCAATCGAAAATAAGCCTACGAAGTAGCTACTACTTCAGCAGATGTATGGACATAATAACTTGAATTACCTATCTGGTTTTACTTTTTATGCTATTAAACAAAATAAATTCCATAAAAATTGATGTCTATTACTATAGACACAGGTTTCATTAAAATTGATGTTATTTTCTTACCTAGACTTAAATTCCCGTAAGTTGGAGTTGTAGATAGGTTCTATTCTATTAATAAAAAAACATCTAATTACTGTTAACATATTAAAATTAATTAATTAAATAAAATTTATTTAAAAATAATTGTTCTGTAGTAGTTTCAATTCAAGACACGCGAAATATAGCTAAATATTGAATGGAAACAAATAGGATAACAGTTGTATAGAGATGATCACATTTGTCAAACATAAAAGATGCCTCGTCGCTTTTATTTTGTACTTTTTCAGGGTTCTTAATTTCTAATTAGGGATCATAACAACCCAGTTGTTTGATTACTTATACAAAACAAATACTAGTGTGAGTGACGTAAGGATAAAGTTGTAAAAATCCAGTTATATATATAAATACAGGGTGGTCCTTAAGTAATTGTAAATAGAAGTATAGTAGAATCCTCACTTTAAAATATTACGATTTGAACTAACTTGCTTTATATATTATATATATTATATACGAGAGAAGTCAGAACTCATTTAAATTCTAACTTTCCTGAACGCTGGATTGGTCGCGGTAGCCCTTTCGTTTGGCCACCACGTAGCCCAGACTTTAATCCTCTCGATTTCGGTGTATGGGGTACAATGAAACAAATTGCTTATAAGGATATCATAAATAGGTACTCGCGACCGACTTTGGGAAGAAATAAATAGAATTGTAGTTTATTTTGACCCAATGATATTATTTAATATGAGACAATCTTTTATGGAACGTATCGATAAATGCATGGAAGAAAATGCTGGACATATCGAATGTTTACTTTAATTACGATTAAAGTTATAATATTATTTAGCTTAGTCTTTTCTTAATTCGTTTAATAAATAAAATTTATTGCATTCCTAATTAGGACTTCATTTTAAAATGCCATACACATTTTTTATGTTAACTCCTACTATACTCCAATAATATTCATCATATTACTGTAAAAAAAATATTGACGTGTACCCTACTACATTTTATTGTAATTAATAATTAAATAAGAATCATGCAGCTGATCACTAAAATGTGATTATTCCTAAAACCGTTAAGTTTTGGAGTAATTTATAAGTATACTTTTTTTTGTGAAAATGATGTGGCTTTAATATTCTTTACAAAAAAAATGCTAACTTAAACAGCAAAAAGTTTTACGCACATTTATGCCACAAGTCTGGCCTATGTGGCGCCCTCTATAAAATACATTGCAATAGATAAAAAATTATGATTTCTCATACCCAAAAACCCCCACTACCAAATATTTATATATACATGTCAAAAATCGTTAGTTATTATGAAAAACAAAAATTTCACATTTAACACACTGTATGTCTCTTATTATCAATATTTTATTAAAGCAAGTTAGTTCATATGGTAATACTTTAAAGTGAAGATTCTACTATACTTCTATGTACAATTACTTAAGGACAACCCTGTATATAATATATATATATATGTATATATATATATATATATATATAGTGTCTTATTTGATTTCCATTTTTGGTAAAGACTCAACATTTGCACAATTTTAATTGGTTAGTTCTTTTCTTTATCTATTTTATCCATTTTACTGCCCATTAAAATTGTATGTTATCGATCCTTTGTTTGCTTGGTCGAAGTGCAGCGATTTTCCAGCCTTCTTTAAACATTTATAATTATGGTAATATTTTAGGATGTAAGTTATACTTTTCCTAGTTTTACATTCCCTCCAGTTCCTTCTTTATCAACTCAGATCACATAAAATAATAAGTGCAAAATACAATGATTTAATTACTATAATAATTAAATAGAAAACAGCCATATGCTTTTATCACCCTTTGTTTAACAATTTGTGTACTGATTAGAAATGAAAATGATGATGATGATGATGAGGTACAGATTGATTACTCTTAGTTGTTTTTTTTTTCGAACGGCTACCTGAAAATTAGTATGTTTATATGTATAAGGATATGGTAAAAGAAAAATAAACAGATTGCATAATTAGAGGGGGAATTTGACAATAAAAAAACGTTACTTGTAATATAAAAGGGTGAGAACTTTCCTATCATATTCTTAACTCTAATACGTCATTCCTTTTCCCTCACTCAGATCACTAAATTGATAATATTATCGAAAATTCAACAATATTAATGTGTTATGCAGTTTCTTTCAATTTTAGCGCCCTCTAGAAGGAAACAAAATATTACTTACTACTAAATAAAACAAATATTTAATTTTAAAAAGCTTACAATGCTCTACATTCTCTTCATTCTAATATAAATATATATAATTAAAACTTTATTTACTTTTAAATTAATTGTATCGCTCTGATAAGTAAAAATAGGTAACTTTTTTATACCAAAATTCAAATATTACAGCATACCACATCTTGCTTCACTCTCTTTTCAATAAATAGGCGTACATAAATTAGAAAACATTCTATATAACGAAAAATATTTTGACATGATGTGATGGATCATTTATACGATTTCACAAATACATAGATCTATATCCAAATATTTTTGTTATACATACATAATCGGCAAGTGTTGAAGATCAATTTCAAGGAGTTAAAAATATTTTGACAGATTTGATCGATCAGATACATCATAATGAATATTATTATAGCAGTCCAAAGAAATTTTTCCTTCCGCCGCAGATATCGATCTAGCGAGAATTCTCTTCAAAACCTTATGATTCCCCAGAGCGTCATGCAAGTCACTTTCTTGCAACTGAAATGTATATGTTTTACAACAAAATTGCTTAGTCATGCAGGTGAGCGAATTTATGAAAGGTTCCTGACACCACTGACGTAGCACATCACAGATATTGATAACATATTGGAGTTTGTATATGCCTCGTTTCAATTTTGTTATTGAATATATTGGGACTAGGTTGGCAGAGATTCAAAAAGAAGCTAATTAACTGACAACTAGAAAAACATTACAAAACATTACGGAAACAATGGGCGTTTATAATTGGTAATTTATCTTAAGTTTAGAGCATGTAGATAATTAAAATCCGCTTTTATTTTAATATCCGAATTTTTTTTTTTGATACTAGTAGCTAATAGTAAAATACATTAAGGAGTGGGATTCCCCACTTCCACGCCCTTTTCTATTTCTTAGAGTTTCTAGCTATCAATGACTAAAGATTAATTTTAAAGTTTCCTATAAAATTTGTGTATTATGTAGATGAACTCTGTATTTTTATGCTTACAATCTAGTTCAAAATGCTGCTTGAATCTTGAACCACAAAACACGAAATCAAAATGCTTTACTCGACGCGCATTTCACTAACTATGTTAGCATTACCAGAAGATGACTGAAATTAATCTTAATCTAGAGAGTTAACTATTTTCACTATTTTTTGATTTGGTAAAGTATATCGGTATGTATTGATCTTCTCGTTTGTGCTATTCTTATCGGGTGTAACTAATTTCGTATATTCTATTCTTTTCCAAAGTTGTGAATTTATCTGCTACATTTCCAAATAATGTTTTTTTAATTATTTAATAAGTTATAACTCATTTGTTAAAATCTCTTTTGTAGTTTTTCCCCAAACAACACAAATATTTAAGAATGTGTGAACCTGATACGCCATTCAATAAGCGTAGTCCTTATTCTCTACTCTTTCATCGTCACTAATTTCGCAGAGCATTCGGCCCTCGAATATGCCCTAGAATTATCCTGTCTGACTTAATTTAAAAATCACTAACAATTCAAATGTTCTGAATTGGAGGAAACTAATTACCCCAACGGTTAAGATCCCATCCAGATACTCCCTCAAAGCTCCCGAAAAACTTGAAGAAATAGGCCCAGTTTCCCCTTCCAGAAATAATGAAGTTGTTTAAATCTTTATTACTTAATTTAACATCGAATTTGTTTTTAGATTAAAGGGTAAAATATTTAGTATATGTAGTGTAGTTTCTTTTTACGTTTTAAATAGTATAAGTGATCTTTTTTTAGAAATTTTTTGGTTAAGTTTAGATTTTAAATGTTATTTTTTGAGAAGCACATATTTTCAATTAATGTGGTACTAATCTTAATATTACTTATGCATATCATGTGCAAATAAGTTTGCTGATAATAACAATACATTTATAATTACATTTTGACAAGTGTTAATGTGATTTTTTTTAACAAAATGGCAGAAATTAGGCTTAATGTTTGTTTCAAAATCCTTCTTTTTATTTGAGAAATTTTATCTGTAACATAATAGAAGTTAGTTGTCGTAATAACCTACAAAATTTTATAAACGTTCTCTCTGGGGATGTAATCATCTTCAATAAAATTCAGAGAGCAAATCCTCATAAATTTAGGAACTGCGTTTCCTTATTCTTAATTTATTTATCCAAGTCTTCCTTGCACCCCAAAATCCAAAATTTTTTTGAACAGGTATCCTATACTTTCCGGCCTGTGGCAATCGGTAAAATGCAAGCGTATAATTCGTTTTTGTCATGATTTACACTGTGACATTGAACAGTAATGATAACGTTTCCCACTCATTATAAATGATTTTTAAAAACACTGGAAAACCTCAAAAAAGAACGCAAACTTATGAAACAATACATAAACGCCTTCGTATTTTTCAGGTTTATTTTTAGGTTCCAATCTTCAACACCCTTTTAGGTCACTCTGGTGTGATAACAAGAAGCGACTGTGACTGTCCTAAAAAACAATAACCCATTTCCACTTCAAATATGACGTATTTTCTATCCTAAAAACAAACACATTTTCCAAAAAATCGCTGACTTGTACTATACTTTTTGGAAATATGTTATTTCATTGATCAAATAATGAATGCTTCGACCGTCACTTGTTTTCCTTAATGCGACTTGATTTTAGTTTGAATTGTTTGAATGTTGTTATAAAGTATAGAATTTATTTGCGAGCTTTTTAAGTTTCTTTTTTTATTAACATCTACCATCTTAACTGTTTATTTCAATACGCTGTATATTACAAATATTAGGATTTAATAACAAGACGTTAACGTCAAAGTAAGTAAATATTTTATTTTTTAATTTCTTGTTTTTAGTATTCATGGTGGATTTATATTCGAAAATAGTAGCTTAAATTTTGAAACTTCATTAAAACATGAAAACACTTTTTATTTCGCATGCAATCAGCCAGCCGCATTATAATTTCAATTATACTTTCTAATAAATGTGATGTCGTTTACAAAAGATCCTGGCTTATTAAAAACGTCTACTTTTGTAAGTAATTTCATTCTTACTGTCAGTTAGACAGACTATTTATTCTATCCTTAAACCAGCGAAGTTTTTTTAACCCTAAGAAAACAACAGACATCCTTAAAACAATTTAAAATATCACACTGCCATGCTTCTCAAAATAGACTGTTAAGGTAGTTTCAGCGTGAAACCATTTTTCTAGAGTATCAGAATTTTTGACCATTCATAATAATTAATAACAAAGTGAGCAATTTTCAGGCTCACCTCCACTTAAAATTTGTAAAACTGTACGCCGCCCAACTCTTTTCTATTATACAGACAAATCTCTATAGAATTTAGGAAACATTAAGGAAAGAAAAGAATTTTTTTTAAATTAATTAAAAAAATGGCAGTACACTATTTTGTATTCAAGATAATATTTAAAATATAAATTCTTTTTAATTTCAATACATTCCCGTCGTGGTCAGCGATGACCTGGTTATGCTGCGCGTAAAATTATCTAGACTACTGCAAAATAAAGAGCGGGAATTTTAAATATTTAATGGTTACTAATGTAATTGAAACAAAATTTCTAACGCTTTCAGTATGTATATTTATGCAGAGGTTTTGAATTTCTAACTAGGTACCCCACTTTTTAAATACCTTAATATATCAAAACGTAATGAAGTTGACTATATGCTACACAAAATAAATAGCACAGATTAAAACGATTGCCAAATACGAAATGTGCTTCTTAACGTATATATTGGTATTTGTCTGTAATTATAAATTATTGATCAATACAAAATTACGTAGAAAAAAATGACTTAAAGATGTTCTCAAAAACAACTCCCAGTACAGACTATATCAAGCTCAAGTGCATCAGCAAACATTTTACTTTCCCTTTTATAATTAGTAGGTACATAAATATAAATAAGATAAAAGAGACCTGTATGTCTAAGAAATCAAAAGTAACTAGAAGCGGTACATAATTCGGTAATCAATTAAATTTGTTTACAATATATTATTAGTTGCATTATATAGCTGCTTGCTTTTTTCTTTCCTTGTGGTTCTTTCCATGTCATTTGCTTGATTATTCTCTCTCCTGTCATCCTTTCTACATGGCCCAGCCGGTGAAGTCTCCTTGCTACGATAGTTGCGTCTATTTTTGGCTCTCGAAAAGTCTTCGTTTGTTCTTCTCATGTATCCTCCTTCCATTTTCCTCTCTCCCAGAATCTTTCTTAGCATTTTAGTTTCCCATCCCATTAAGTATTCTTTTTGTTTTTTATTCAATACCAACTTCTCACATCCATGCAATAATATAGGCAATATAGTTTTGTAAACTTCGTATTTGTAGATAAATGTTTCTATGGTATTAGGTTATATATTTTTCCTGTACTTTTGTTTCCCTTCATAATTCTCCATTTAATTTTTTTTTCGTCGTTACACGTGATAGTTTATAAAAATCACAAATATGTAAATTGGTTTCCTCTCTTTTTTAGTTTCAAATTTAGGTTTTCCATCCGTAGTTTGCCTCTCAATTTTCATCAGTTTTCTTTAACTTGTTGATAATCAGTCCCATTTTAATTGCCTCCGCCATTAGTTTCCTTTTTGCTGTTATTCTATTTTTTCTTGCACTTGTGCTATTATTTCTTCTGTTTAAAGTTGAGTCGACTCTGGTACTCTCTTCCATTTCTTGTAATATATTTTCTTGTTTGTGGTTATTCAGTTTACCTACTTTGTTGGAAATATTTTCATCTTTTTCTTATCAAATTCCGGTACTTACCTTTTATGAAATGCCTTGGTTTGGTATTTGTTTCTGTTGTTGTTTGTTTAAATTAATGAAGTCTAGTAATCTTATGAACCCTATAAACACATTTTTTTGTAGGAATAATATAATTCTTTTCAACTAATTTTTACATTTAAGAAAATATACGAACTGACATCGCTAGTATTTAAACCTGAGCCCCTCAGCACAATAACTTTCTTAAATTTTTATTATAAGCCAAAAAAGGAATATTCTTATTTCAACTATTAAATAACTCTGGTACTTGGAATAGGTATTTTTGACGAATATTAGTATTTGTATCGATTAGATATCATACCTGTTTTCAATACAAATAAAAATGACAATTTAGACGCTTCTTTTCAATGCAATACAAAACCGTTACTTTTTGTCTAATTACCATGACAACAATTTTCTATAGCTCTTCCCATTAAAAACAAAAAAATAATGATGTAGTAATTTTGTAGTTAAAATTTTTTATTATTATTAGACCTTTACATTTTATTTCGGCGAATGAATCACATGCATTGTGCAAGGTTTTTCCGAACATGTTCTATTCTACATTTTTTGAGTCTCTGTTTAATTCTTGTTAAGATTATTGCATTTTGATATTATTTCTGAAGCAGCACACAATAATCCGCTATATAAGCAACAAAACAAATATTTCAAGTCAAATTTTTACATACTACCAAACTACAATAAATTAAATATTTAATGTTTATTAGTACAAGATGGACAGATAGTACAGTTCTATAAATATTCAAACAACTGTCACCAAAATAACAGTGCATCCCAAATTCTTAAATTTCCTAAATGCTTTAGATCTGTAACAATTGAGAAGTTTACTTAGGGCCGGAATTACTAAGATTACTGCCAATACGGCATCATTAATAACTTCAAACCTAGTTGGTGTGTTATCTTTTTTCCATTTATTTTAGGGTACGAATTGTAATAAGACAGCAACGGCCCTGAATGAAAAGCTGCGTATGTTTTTAAAATATCACTAGATTATTAATGATCATGAAGAGAAGTTGACATTTCGACTGCATATTGTTGACGAGTGTTCTGGATTTGGGCCAAAGGAATTTTTCATGAATTAATTAGTTACATCAGCGGGCTTCAAACGTGTCTTTTACATTCCATGTCAAATAAACGCTGTCATCTGTAGACCACCATAGATTCTTTAAAGAGTAAATTATGGAAAGAAACGCTTCCAAAAATTTATTTGGCTGTTGTGTAGACATTTTTTACGGCAATAAGTTTATTATAGTTATTTTCTATCTATCTTCTAGAATTTATAATAGTGTGATATTTGTTTCCAGTATCCTTATCTGAATTACTTTAGTTTCATGTTAATAATTGATGACATTATTTCCACTGAAATGGGAAAATAATGTCACCTATTCTTTATCAGCTTTTCTAAGTACAATTAATATTGACATGAAGATATATTTATATGAGGATAATTTGGCAAAATAAATAAAAGAACACTCTCTTAAATGGAATATAAGAAATATTAGGTCAAAATAAAATATACAGAAAAAAGATACAAATTTAAAAAATGATTTTATACGAAAATGGCCAAATAAATTATTTTTTTCAATAATTGGAACATTAAGAACTTCTTATTTACTTATTTAATCATTCAATTACCATATCGGTGGTGAGTTGATTTATTCTTTATATGTATTCTGCTGTATGTTTGGTTTCTTTACATTAACTTCTTCTCTAATTACTCTCTTTTACTTATTATTATTATTATTATTTAACAAAAATTATCCGGGCTAATAACACTCTCACTAGTCTATCGTCTTTTATAGGTTGCTTTCTTTACGTAGACCGTGCCAACTTAGTGATTTCTCTGTACTCTCGAAGTTAAAACTTTGAATTCTGTCTAAATGTACTGTTTATAATGTTATCCCTTACTGATTTATTCACCGGTTTATTTATACATCTCATTTCAATTGATGTAATTTTCCTTTTTATATTTGAAATCCACGAAAACTCAAAATCTTGCCACAATTTTTTTTTAAATAAACTTGACAACTAGTTTCGACCTAACACGGCCATCATCAGGTATAAAAGTGAGATATTGTACAAATAACAAAAAAGAATATAAAGAATAAAGTAATTTCAATTTACCAACAACTATTGTAGATAAAGCAAATAACCTATTCAAACAAGTACATGATGGCAGAAACTCAAATGCCACTCTGCATGCCTTTGCAGTGCTTGCAGACAAGAAGGAGTACCTAGAACCTTCAAAGAAATTTGCGCTATCAGTAAAATAAGCAAACGTGAAATAGGACGATGCTTTAAATTAATATTGAAAGCACTGGAGACTTCAGTTGATCTCATTACTACTGGAGATTTCATGTCTAGATTTTGTTTATTGACCTCCGATTATTAGTGTTTAATCAATGTGTTTTAATTTTTAATTATAATATCACTTCATACTGCAGTCTCTAATGTCAATTTTATTTTATATTTGAAACGTGTCATTTTCTTAATTTATTTTATGGTAAGCTTCGTTTGTTACTTTATGCTTTATAATCTTTATTATTATTTGTACAATTTTTCACTTTTAGACATGATGATGGCCGTATTAGGTCGAAACTAGTTGACAAGTTTATTAAAAAAAATGTGTGGCAAGACTTTGAGGTTTCTTCGATTTTATCCTACGTACCACATTTGAGTTTCATGGATAATCTTTTATATATTTTTATATTTAGTCAACATACCTACTTGATTCAAATGTAAACAGAGGTATTATTATTTTTTAAATATTTCCATGAATACCTTCAGTGACTCAGACTTTCAGTCACTCTGTCTCTCCTAAAAGGGTATTTTTAATTCCTTTGAACACTTTTTATTCTGCTGTTAACATCTCTTTCAAAATAATATAGTTTAAAAATATTCTAATTCAAATTCGAATATAATTTTGCATCTTAATCGATCAACAAATATATACATCACTATTATTTCATTATGCACCCCTTTTGTCAAACTAAAAAGTTTCCACATATTAAATAATATCTAAAAATTATGTAAAAGAAAATAAATTTTGCAAAAATATGTATGCCTTTGTAATTAGTTCGTAATTGAATTATGTAGTTGTTTCAACCTTTACTTTGTGGAAGGTATTCACAGTAAATGTGAATCTGAATTTCCACCGTATTACCATGTTTTTTTAAATTATTTGTCTGACCACGGTAGAGCAGTGGTGAAACCCCAAATTTACTTCAAAACAACCACTCTCACAAAAATTCACAATTGAAATTGATACTTATTTATAATTTATTTAAAACTTAATTATTACTATTCCTAGAATATATCTAATTACGAATAGATGATTACGACGGTTACAATGACTCGAATCTTTAGTTCCTAAATTTTAATTTTTACGTGAATTGTTGGACCCGTTGTAGAGTTATACTATATTTTACCTAGATTCTATAAATATACAGGGTGTCTAACGACGATTTGACTGTCCAATATCTCGTAAACTCTTCACATGAGAAGTATGAAATTTGGCTGCTATAAACAGTCGAAACTGATACTTATATTTATTACAAAAGACCGTTTTTCTTCTCATTTCCGACCACGTGACCACAACAAAAAAATTTTAAATAGGACAATCAAGACAATATTACATTCTTGGTTATATCTTTGAAAAACTATTTCAACAATACGATAATAATTATATTGTGTAGTAATGATATTATGGGCCATTTATTTTTATTAAATTTGAACAGAGATATTCGACTGTGAAAACGTCGTTGGCCACCATGTATAGTGGATGTCCAATTAAAAAAAAGGAAAGTAGTCGTCAAGTAATCGGAAACACGAGGAAAACTGGAAGTCAATATTAGAGTGCACAACATTGCTATAATAAATTTAATAAAAATAAATGGCTCATCTTTTCATTACTGCACAATAGAATCATGACAAGTGTGTTATCGTTGAATTTGATTGTTAAGGATATAACCAAAAATGTTTTTTTATACTGGTTGTCCCATTTAAAAAGAATTTGTTGGGGTCACGTGACCGGAAATGAGAGCAAAAATTGAAGGCTTTTTATAATAAAAATAAGTACCAGTTTCGACAGTTTACAGCTGCCAAATTTGATAATTGTCATGTGAACAGTGCTTGAGGTATTGGACTATCAAAACGCCGTAGGACACCTTGTATAATAATGTATTTTGGAATCAAATACATGACTTGCAATTTGCAGTTATACAAAAATTCTTAAGTTAATAAAAAATTTTTATTATAAAAACTGTTCTATGTTAAGATAAACTAATAATTCTAATTTTGAAAATAAGTTAGTCACATTTAGTATTCCGAAATTGCTCCAGAACATCCAGCAGCAAACAATATTAATCAATAAAATTATTTTTGCTAAGACACGCTGCTTGTCAATATTCAATAGAATTGACATTATAAATTACAGTCGAGTCTTTCTATGAAAAACCCTGACCAATATTCATTCATACCCGGAACTAATAAGATAATAAATCATTATAGAGAAATGCAATATAACCCTTTGACTCCTGTACCTAGTGTATCCAATAGAATGATTGCTTCTTGCGGTCTTCAGACCACGTTTGCGAACATCATAAATTATTTGTTTAATTTTACTTACCTGGTGATGTAGAACAACGGTGTGCTTCTCCCATAAAGAGAAACTCCGTTTACCGTTTGTCAATATACGACTTTTGTATTATGTTTCGTAATGTACTTATGCTGTTTTAAATAACCTACCTCAACTTGTTTCGCTTAAGTTAATTATTATGTTTGCCGCAGAGAAAACTTATTCGATCACTGAGTACAATTTATTTAATTTATATTGTGTTTCATTTTGAAGCTTTTAAATTTTGAAGAATATTATTAAAAATCAAAATGAAAAGTTTAATTTAATTTGAATTTAATTTGAAACTAATAAAATAAATATTCCTCCTAACCAATGTATAAAGTGATTTATTAATACGTTTAAAAATGTTTTTTTCACACTGTTATGATGTCTTAAAATACCTTTTGTTCATACTCGGCAAAAAGTTCGTGGATGTTAGAATCCTTTAAATCAATGTCAGTGTCTTAATCCGTATAATGACATTTTTTTAATATCCAATTATTCTCTAAGTAAAAATTATCTTGCTGTCTTTTTGCGATAGAGTGGTTTTCAAGAAATGAGAGTTTCTTTAAATAATATAATACAATTTACTGAATACATTAATTGCTATTCTAATCAATTGAAACTTTTATGAAACCTAAATACGTTTATTTTAAAAAAATACTATTTGATAGTAATATCAGTTCTGTATTTCCGTAAATATCAATATTAAAAAAATGTTCGCATTTTTTTGTGAGGTTGATGATTTTATGAGATTTCAGTCACATTTTAAATTAATTAGCACCTTTTTTACACATAATGGAGTTAATATCGAAAGAACAGTTGTAAGAACTGCCTGTTAAAAACCTGGCCGATCGAACAACAATAAAATGTGGTTTAAATGTTTGTACTCATAACTATACATAAAATTATGTGCCAGAGATAAACTGTTACATAAATTGTTATCTCTTAAAGAAAAATTTCGTATAACAAACGTACCAATTGAATAAGAGGTTAAAATATTTAGAGACTAAAGAAAGAAAATATTTTTGTGCCTAGCTAAGTCTTGTTATAATGCCTTTCAAAAAACTTTTTTGGCTTATTACACTATCTATCGAAGAGTTAACAGCTTCATACTACAAGTAAATTGAAGTTTAAATATTTTTCTATTAGAAAAAACATTTGTGTTACATATATGCCTGTTAAAAAACCCCGGCATAAAATTTTTCTCTGTCAAAGTTCTAGGCTACGCTAGGCTAAATAAACAAATAATTATCCACTTAGCAAGCAATTTTATTTATAAAATTTTTAAACAGAAAAGTGGGTCTTGTAATATATCAATTGAAAAGTCTTAAATATCTATTCACCCATATCAATATGTCTAGGTAATTCATTTTTGTATTTTGTCAAAAAAATGATTTATTTTTGTAACCTCAATGCGTATCCGTTCTTTGAGTTCATTAATAGTTTGTTGGTCTATTTATGTACACCTCACTTTTCAAGTAGCCCCTTAAAAAGAAATCGAGAGGAGTTATATCAGGTGACCTAGGTGGCTACTCATTTGCTCCTCTTCGACCTGTCAACCGATTTGGGACGACGTTGTCCCAGCAGTTTCTCATCAAGACTACCATCTTGCTGCTGCCACAAATAATTTCTGTTTGGGAACAACCGATTTAATTCCGGGACCAAAAAGTTCTGCAGAAATTGTAAATATCGATGACCTGTTAAGGTTTCTTCGAAAAAGTATGGTCCTATAATCCTATTATCTAATATTGTCGCCCAAACATTCACTTCCTCTGGTTATTAAGTACGGTACTCCTGAATCCAATGTAGATTTTCTGTAGCCCAATACCGGAAAGTCTGAAAATTCACATGACCGTTTAGGAGAAATGTAGCCTCATCAGGAAAAATAACTTTTTTAAAAAACATCGGGTCTCTGTTATTTTTTCCATTAAAATTTCACACACTTCAACTCGTCTATAAAAATCTTCTTCCATAAGTTCCTGCACTAAATTTACTTTATAGGGATGCGACTTCTCCTTTTTTAGCGTTCTAAGATCTGTTTGATAGCCAACCTCATTGTTTAACGGTAAACCGGTACGGAGATTAGCTTCAAAGGCGAGCAGAACATCTAGTTTCTTGTTTTCAGATATTTGTTTTCTACCTTTAGGGAGGTCTTTTACATTTTCAGTGACGGCCTTTACCAAATTTATTTTTGGGTAACAATAAATACATCATAACAATACTTTATAAATCAAGAAATCTGTTCAAATGTCATTAATACTACTTTTGACATTAATACTTAGACATAATTGAAATGAGTGAATAGATATTTAAAAGACCTTTCAATTGATGGATTGCAGGACCCACTTTTCTATTAAAAAAATTTATTGATGACGTCATCACACTCACAGAGATGAAAAATAAAAAGGTGATCTGACAAGGCCCATTTAAAAATAAAAATCGACGGGTTTCAGGATATGCCCCTAAAATCGCCTATTTACGAAATAATGAATTTATTCATTTCATTTGGACCATACTGTATATATTTTACTGTATGTTCATTTATTTCTGTTAATATTAAAAGGTGGGTCGATACACTCTAAATTAAATTTTGTAGGACAAGCACTTGAAAAAATATAGTTCGTATTTCCGAAAGATTGCCTGAAACATAAAATCTCAATTACGCAACTTAAAGTTCGGCCTAGACTGTTCGTAACAAGTTCGAATTTATGAAGCTCTACCGTACCTAACAATGTCATCAACTAAATCACCTTCCAACCAAAGTTATTTAACTTTGCTGTCATTAACTGTCCATCTGCGTCGTTTTGGTAAGAAATTAACGAATTTGAACTAGTAATGGCAAAAAACAAACGGAAACAGACATGGCACAAATGGTTTTTCTAATAAAAAAACTTCAATTTGATTGTAGTTTGTAGCTGGTACAGTAATAAGTTGAAGTTTTAATGAAACACAAAAATATTTTCTTTCTTTACAATACTATACTTTAAGAGTAATTTTAAGCTGTTACCGTATTGCACATAATTTTATGTATGGTGTCTATTAGTACTCACACTTTAACCACGTGTTATTCTGTTTCTCAATGGGCCAAGTTTTTTGCAGCGAGTTATCGCTCTATTATAGATAATCATATGGCTAAATACTTCAACGCAATACCTTTCTAATTATCGTACGGTTCCTATTAAAAATTAAGGACTCGAGGAAATGGAAGAGGTTGGATTAAAAATAATTCGGTTTTAGCCTTTTTTAAAATCTGATGATTACGGCTAAATATCGAGGTGGACTGACTCTTTTATGTGACCCACTACGAATAAAGATAATTGAACAAAATAACCATTTTTATATTTTTCTTCCATATACTCTTTGATTTAATGGGAGAACTCACACTTTTTTTCGGCAGTTACTAAGATTTAAAAAAGTTATAGAGAACTTAGGGAAGGGACAATCAGTGAGTGTTTACCCACACACTATGGGTTAAGTCTTTCGGGTTACCTTTTCCTAAATTTAATTTTTTACTCCTTTCAAAATTAGAAAGTAAAACTACATGAATTTTCACTTGTAACCTCAGGAAGCAGACATGTGTTATAGGTTGGTCATTTCAGTAATTTTCGATACATTTTTTGGCGAATCTGCGAGGATTTTATTTTCAACTAGTTAAGTATAAACCAGTTGTGTGAAGAACGAACTACTGAACACTTTTAGTATTTTAAGCTCAAAATAATATTTTGTACGCATTCCTGTAGCTTAATTCCAAGTAGTCAAATTGAGTTGATTGTGTATTTCAAATTTACAATTCATTTGTTAATAAAAGGAAATGAGGAAGGATTTTATTAAGATGGGTTAACAAAAACAAGCTTGAGTTGATAAAAAGATTGAAACACAGTACAGATACTTTGATAGCACACTTGACAAATTTTTCTTTGTCATATCCAGTTGAAAAAGCCAAATGGAATAAATATCCATAATTTCGATTATTGTGCATATATATATAAAAATCCCCAAACACGTCAATTTTATATTATGAAATGACATTCTACAAAAAAAATCATCCCTGCATTGAACCTCTTTCGAGTGACTGTCATAACTCTTCAAATATATAACAAATATTAACATTGAATTCCCTACAACACACTAAAAATTTAACGAGTAATACTGTGTAAAACAATTTAAAAAACAAATTTTAATGTAGGGGATGTTAAAAATACTCACCCCGAATATGTTGACAACATCCTAATCTTAAATAGAAATATCTTTTAACGTTATTCAACATTTAAGAAGTGACCGACCAAATCGTAAGCATTATTTTTCTCCTAAAGTCAGCTAAATCGAGTGGTTTAGTTTTGTATTTCATACTTTTCATATATCTTCATAAGAAATCTAATAGCGTGAGAGAAGGTGATCATTTTGGCCATCCTATCGATCCTCGCCTCCCTCTTTGTCGATTTGGAAATATTAAGTCGAGGTAATGAAGATATTGATTCGATAATATGGCGGTGTTCCATCTTGCTGGATCAGGATATAAGATTGCCAAAATTAGCACGACATTATTTTTAAAGAGTACTAATTTCTTTATTCAAATCGTTATCAATTAAAAACGGATCAATGACAATCCCTGCCCAAATATTAACTTTTCCAAGGTATTGCGTATATTTTTCTTTCATGAAGTAAGGATTTTCTACAGAACAGAAGAGGCAAATTTGACGATTAGCATAACTGTAAAGTGTCAAAATGCACTCATCAGAAAACAAAGAATGTTTTAATTGGATCATAATATTACCTAACATTTTGTTCTCTTTGGCCCAGTGGTGACGTACAACTTTGAGTTGTGGTAAAAGTCTAGACCCCCTTTTACAAGTCTTCTTGCTCTTAGCGTTTAGGAATGTAATCTTCTTCTGATGGGTCTACCGGAAAGTGCTCTTCGGCACGTTTACAAAAAATGACTTCGATGGGCTGTTAGCGGTATCGATCGGTTCCTTTGGGTGAAATTAGCAGCCATATATATGACTTCCCTCTTTGATGTACCTCTGGATCAACCAATGACTAGCCTTCGCGCAACGCTACCAGTTTCCTGGAAAAGGACCACTATGTGCCTCATCAAAGTCCGTGGTATATTCAAATATATATCTACTGATTTGATAAACCTTCTTGATGTAAACTATTCTTGCTCGGTCAAACTGAGAAATCAGATTAACCGGTATTTTAAATAAGTTAAATTGATATTTTAATACTAGCCGTTAAGTTAAAACTGATTTCTGTTACAAACGTTGGTATATTTGCGGAAGATACAAGACAGTTTACACAAAAAATAGCCTCATTTCATAGGCAAACTTGCAAAATTAACAGGGAGGGTCAATATTTGGGGAGGTGGGTATTTTTTACTAATTATCCCTTGGGATATAGACAAGAAACCCGGATTTTTTTCTTAAAATAGGCGAGCAACTTTGTATGTCATTTTGTGCATTACTGTCTAATAAACAATTTTTCCGAATTACAATTAACGAAAAGCAAATGACAAGTATAATCACACAACAATTTGCTAAGGCGTTTTAAACAATACTAGCATTGTGATGGAAACATTGTTGTATTTTTTTAAATTATATCTTACAAAAAGAATACTATCATGGTTTTTGCTTTTTTGATCATTATCAAGACCTGACCGATACTACTTATTAAGTTTCTGGTGAGAGTTAGCGCTTATCAAAATTCGCTATTACTCATTTATAAATTTGGGGGTTATAAATGTTACTCGAAAGGTGTTCAATGTAGGGATGAAATTTATTCGTTGCAGGATGTCATTTCGTAATCTAAAATTGACGAGTTTCGGGAGATTTAATAAATATGTACAATAATTATAATATATGTGGAAAGATAAATAATACTTATCTTGAATTTCCACAGTCTTCCAAAACGTTTTGGTATATTTAAACATCTACCTAGGTTTCGGTATCTGACAATACCATTCTCAAGACAGAAAGAAGTTTGACAAATTAAAAACGTAAATAAATTTCATGTCATAAACCTGACAACCAATCAGAGTGAGGTAATATTCTTCTTTTTCTAAAAATATATTTGGTTAGTATTGTTGACTTCAAAATGTGATCTAAGATAATTGAACTTCCCAGGTTTAATTCAATACTATATATTGAGGATATTTTAGGTGTTTCTTAATTTCATATTCCTCCAAAAAATCAAGTTCTTCTTTTTTGTCACTTATATGAAGTACTTCCTCTGTGGTTTCTATTGTGTTATTAATTATAGGTTTGTGTTTGGTTTCAATGAGGTGTTTTGTATTATGTAACTTATCTGGTTGTTTTCAATCTATAAGCTCGTAAGTGCTCACTCTAGCGTATGTTAAAATTTTTTAATGTCTGGCTAAGATAGATGGCGTTACAATCCGGACAATTTTGTTTGTAAATAGCCGATTTTGAAAATTTATTAATTTTAGGTTTTTCATTTAACAAAAATGAACCTAAATTATTTCTTACTTCAAAATATATTATAGTTGTTGTATGAGACATAATTTTTGATATTTTGTTTGAAATATCTCCAAAATATGTAATTATTCTGTATGACCCGTTATCTTTAGGTTGTTTCGGAAAGATCAGGTTAACGGCAACCTTTCCTTCCTTTTTATTAATAAACCTATTTATTAGATACAATGGACAATCATTAGAGATAGCGATTTGTTTTATTATATTAATTTTCGTTTTAAAATCATCCTTACTCATTGGTATTGAAAATAAGGCTCTATGTATCATTGAATTATTAGCTGCTAATTTATTTGACATAGGGTGATTTGAGTTATAAGGGACAGTCATATTTGTTATGAGTTGGTTTACGATAAATTGAATATTGAAGGTTAAAGTTTACTTTTTTGATATTTATATCTAAGAAATTTAAGGAACTCTTATCTTAAATTTCAACAGTAAATTTTATTTTTGGATGTAAACTGTTAATAAGATTAAAGAAAACATCCAATTGTCTATCACTACCTGTAAAACCAGCCGAAACATCATCAACGTATACCAAAACAACAGATTCCTGGAGATATTTGAATAAAAAATTTTTTGTTCTAAATTATCCATATTAAAAATATTTGCCAAAATTGGTGATATTGGACTACCTATTGGTAATCCTTCATTTTGAATATAAAATTTATCATAAAAAACAACGTAATTTTGGTTGATACATAAATTACATAGGTTTATAATTTAATTGTCTGAAATTTGGTTAATATGTTTTCTTTCTACAAATTTAGTTATTAATGGTATACATTCACATGGACGAATTTTTAAAAACATTACTAACGTCAAATGAAACTAATTTTGTTTTTTCAGTTAATTGATATGTATTTAGTTTATGTATCAAATCCAAAGAGTTTTTTTACTGAGTATTTGGTTATTTAACCGTAATTAGTTAAAGTTTTATTAAGAAATTTTGTATTTGGGGTATTTACATAAGAAACTACCGGCCTAATATGTTTTGTATGTTTTTGTAATTTAATTGTATTGTATAATTGGTGGTTGAGGATTTTTTTGAATTATATGTTTTTTATCATAGTTATTAAAAAGGGTATTTGATTGATTAATCAGTATTCGAAAACTTTTTGGTTGGGTCTCTACTGAGAATTTTTAAGTTAATTGATTCAATAAATTCATTTACTTTATATTTGTAATCATTTGTATTTAAAATGATGGTTGTACTCTTTATCCGCTTTTGTAACTGTTAAATTATTACTTACAATTTTATTTTTTATAGTTTTTAAAGTTAAAATATCACTATTAATTTCTTTTTTAATTTTGCCAGGTTTTAAATTTTTAATCAAATTTTTAATTTGTAATTTTTCGTAATAGAAATGATTAGACTGGGATTTTAAAAGTATTTCTGAGCAAGTGGCCAAAACTTCTTTAATATTATTTGTGAATTTAGGTGGAATACAGTATTTAAGCCCCTTATTAAGAAATATTATCTCAGTCTCAGTGAACTCAGTATCAGATAAGTTTTGAAAACGTAGTGAAAATGTGTGTGTTTGCTTCAGTGTATTGTTTTTTTTTCGTACTTACATTGAGTTGCTTCTAAATTCTTTAATTTCTTGGATTGTTTAAGAAATTTAGAAATTGTAAGATCTGAATCATTTTATGTTTGATTCTGGATAAAAATTGTTTTATAGGGATGAAATTTTAATTTCTGGTGATACATTACGATAATTAGTTGTATGAGTGATGTTATTTTGTTGGACAATTTGACATACTCTTAAAAGGATTATCTTGAACAGTAAAATTTCTACACTCATATCATCATCTTCATCTTCTTCAAGCTATTCAGTGTATATTTTAATTCTATTTTCAAATACTAATGTATAGGTTACATTCCTATTATTTTTAGGGAATGTTAATTTATACTATTGGAAAGACAATGAGTTTTTTCAAGCACCGAGCTCATTTGACGAAAATGACAGTTTCTTGTCAGAAGCAGTTAAAAAAGGGAAAATGAACTTAATATTGTTACTGCATACGAATTTAAACACTAAGTCATGCAATGAAAAAAAGCAGGAAACAGCATTAGGAAAGACTTGAATGTTAACATTATTCAACAGACAGTTAAAAAAACTTGATGTCAACCTTACCTTTCTTCACATTTACAGAGGTTTGAAGACATAAATTTGATTTTATGTAGGTGGACATTGGTGGCACAGTGGTTGGCATGAATTCTTGAAATACTGATTATTTGATTGATAGGTTGGTAAAAGGAGTTCTTTTTGGGTGTTTAACGTATTAAGATCACAAATTGCTTTTGGAAAGGCTCACTGTTTTATATAATGAATGTTATTTCTACAATAGTTTTTTTATAGTGTCAACCACCTAATATGATGGAAGCTGGAAATATGTTACGTCTAATACTTCTTCCAAGTTTTGTGAAGGAATCTGCTTTTCATTTCCATTGATGAGACTGTGTTCTGTTTTCTAATTTGTACGCCTTTGTCTCGATTTTTTTCGATTTTTTAAATCGTTAAGAAATCCTTAACTAAACTTAAACTCTAAACTGTGCATGGTTTTTAGTCAGAGGTCCTTGTGATACATGAGGTAACTAAGGTTACTTCTGATTAAATATATTAGCAACTTCCACTTAATTTTTACATATCCCCGTAATCAATCTTCATTAAAATTTCAATTCGACAACTCTGGCAAATATTTCCTCGTCAATTCAGCACGATATTATTTTTGGATTGATCATTTAATATTTTTATTCAAAATGGCAACATCACAATATATAATATTTATCGATTTTCTTTTATGCATCGTCGCTTTTACTTCAGGGCAAAAAGTTTTCGTAAAACATTGATCCATGAACGTATTACATTTTATTTATTTTGGAATTCAATTCAAATAGCTTGATAGTCCCTATAAAAAAATAATCTTTGGTTAAATAAAATAATAAAAATTATTTAAAATTTGTTTAAAATGCAAGAGAAACATATTAATGCGCTCCTATAAGTGGAACGTATTATGCTTAAATCAAATACTCCAACAAAAGAAAATCAATAACAACAACCACCACATGTAAGTTATGCATTAGAGCTGATGCTTGTTCAATCAAAACCAAGAATAGCACAAAAGTATACCCTGAAAAATATTTACATTAATTACTTAATTAAAATTTTCAAAACTATATGCAGTGAGTTAACTGAATATCACCCTGGCAGTACATTTTGTTTCCCGTTCGCCCGCCCAATAGCATTGCGAGAATTTACAATCAACGAAGCTAGAATCCGTTTAACCCACACTCATCAATATTTACATCGAACGTATTTGAACTATGAATAGAGAATAGGTATACTAATAATAATCTAAAAAAATTCAAAACTTCACAATGTACCTACGAGGTTTGGTTGATTAATTTGCGGCCTAACAAAGAAAACAATAAATTTGTTTTTATTTTTCAACATAATCTCCTTCTAGTTGAATGCACTTGGTCCATCGATGTTCCAAACTATTTATCCCTATCCCTGTAGGTAGATTCTGGCAACTCTTCAAAATAAGTTTATCGCTTCAATCAGTTTCAAGTTTGAAGCACATTTCTTTCCCGTATGAAATTTCTTCAAGTTGAGGAATAGGCTGAAGTCCGACGGGGCCAAATCAGGGGAGTAGGGTGCGTGAGGTACCAGTTCAAAGCCCAGCTCATTAATTTTAGTGATCGCGATAACCGACTTGTGGCATGGTACATTGTCCTGCTGAAACAAGATTTTCTTTTAGGTCAACTCAGGTCTTTTTTCTCAAATTTTTTGGTAGAGCTGTTCTGGTAGATAAGCTTATCTACCAGAAGCGTAGTTTATTGTTTTTCCTTTTTCAAGGTAGTCTACCTAAAGAATTCCTTTTACGTCCCAGAAAACTGTCGTCATCACCTTTCAGGCTGAAAGAACTGTTTTCGCCTTTTCGGAGTCGGTTCACCCTTTGCTGTCCATTGTTTGGATTGCTGTTTGGTTCTGGTGTATAATGGTGTATCCAAGTTATATTCACTGTTATGAATCGGCGAACAAAGTCTGTTAGATTGCGCTGAAACAGCTCCAAACATAACTCAAATGTGATTTTTTGGATTAGCTTTTGTTCTAAGGTAAGGAGTCGCGGAACCCTGATAGCCGATAATTTTCTCATGCCCACAACTACATGAAGGATATGATGTACCCTCTCTTTTGAAATCCCCACAATCTCTGCTGTGTCTTCCAACTGTAATCTACGATTTTGTAGTACTGTTCTGTGGACTTTTTAGACCATTTCAGCAGTAGTCCCGGTTTTCAGCTTTTCTGGACGTGGCGCATCTTTAATGCTCGTACGTCCACGTTTAATCTCCTCCATCCACTATTTAACCATGCTGAAGGGTGGAGAAGATTCGCCTAACGTAAAATCTATTTCATTTTTAGCCTCTGTAGGTATTAAACCTTTAATGTAAAAATATTTTATCACGGCTCGAATCTCAGTTTTCTCCATTTTTCCAAACACCGACAACACACAAACTTTGATAAGCCACTAAATAAAAACTACTTGCCAAACTCGGACAAAATTTTAATGTCAAACTGTGACTGGATGTTACTAGATGCAAACATAAAAATTAAAAAGAAAAACCATGGCCTACCATGGTAGGCCCCGAACCCCAACCCATTCTCGTATTAATTTAGACCATAAGTGTAATAGGTTGCTGAAGTCAGGTTATCCAAAAATGTTGATGATATTAAAAGATATAAAATCTTACTTTCAAAACAGAATACAGCCTATGCTGGACTTATACGAATTACCCTGAATATTTTAATTTTTGTTTCAATTGAAATGAAGAGTTGAAATATAGCTTCGTTTGTTATAGATTTCTAAAATAACGTCAAAAATAGTTTTATGCTACTTCCATTAAATACTGCAATTACACATTCACATAAACTGCTTCTTATTTATATATAAGCTGTAGAATGGTAGAAAGAAGAAATAGATTATAAAGTCACTGAAAAAGAGAAGTTGTCCCTAAAATGCAGGTAACACGACAAACACTATAAACGTTAGGTTAGGTTAGTATTATTATTAAGGAAATAATATCCCCAATGACTTAGTAATTATTTTGCAAATAGAGCAAGTGCATGGCCACTTATGTTAATTGTAAAGGCACATTAATAAAACGGAAGCGCTTTGAACAAAACATGCCTTAAAATATTCAAGAACGTATCGCAAAAGTGTGTAAAAACAGAACTTGGTCCTAAGAATCAACGATCATTTATCAAACATGTCGTGTGGTCCGGTGACTCCCACCATATTGAATATCGGGCACCACTGACATTTACAAATGAATAATAATTGTGTTCTTTTACTTTCAACAATGGTTTGATGCGGCTTTATGCATCCAGTAGGCTCTGTCATTCAACTAAAGGTCCGTTTTTGTCGTTTGTTACGTGTCTTCGATATAGTGTTGGCGATCGAATCCATTATTTTTCATAAAATTAACTCATTTTTATGTTACTAATTTCACAGCTTAATCTAGAGAATTATAGAGACTAGTAAGCATTAAAATATTGTGCTCAGGTTTATTTTTAGGGCCGTTTTTTTATGTATAATAACTATACAGGGTGTTCCAATAGTAAACGGGCAACCGCTAAAGCGACTAGCTTATTCTACAAAATTAATAGAAACCAGCTATATCGAGGGCTCTTAAAATGCATGTCAGAATTAATAAAAAAGTAATATCTCTAACGACGAAATTTAAACATTTTTCATTTTGGTTTCCTGGAATCTCTGCACATGATTTTGATTGTGTCGTAACTCACCAGTATCTAGATCCTCATGGAGGTGAAAATTAAGTTTTTAGTTTTCATCAAAGTCGCAATTAAGTTAAGAGTGAGAATATAAAAACTGGCATGCATTACTTTTTGAAAAAATTGATTAATTTTATATTAAATAGTTTAAATTATAGTAAGCTAAGGATTTAAACGATGTGAACCCGATGCTGTCTAAAATGAGAGTATATTAAATTTATAACATCCTTTTTAACTTATGAGTAAATTTTATGATTTGACATTTTATAAAGTTAATTTTTTATAAAAAAACTATTTTTCAAGCACTAATCTTGCAGATTAAATAAGTATACATTATGAAACTTTCTAGTTTAATGTAGGTATACTATATCATTTTGCTTAATAATTAAAATTAATTGAATATTCTTGATTTTTATAATATGATCTATACCTGTTTTGTATTTTAATTTTTAATTTTAATAAATTATAATAAAAAAAATGAAATTTAATGCTATGCTTAATCTTTCAATTCTAAGTATAATTCAACACTAATTACTAAATTTATAATTAATGTCAAAAACTAAGATGTCATATTACTTTACTATAGGATTTTTAATACAAATCCCGTTGCACGTCATATATCAATTATGAGATCACGACCCTGCAGTGTTGTCGGCTTGTCTAAATTTTTTGGCATTTTGTAGAAATAAACGTCAATAATCAGCTTATTCACACTATGTTTGTTTTGAAAAAAACAGTTTTTTTATAAGTTAACTATCTAGCAAAGCAAAAAAATAAAGACAATATTATAAAATTACCGAAAACGTGGTGAAAACACAGAACTGGTTGACGGCCGGACGTCAGAAATCGTTGAAATATTTCAATCTAAATACTCGACAACGTCGCATCAAGGCATGCCAATCGCTACAATGTCATTTCTTCATCATAAATACGAGTCTCATGGGCGTAGAAAATTTCAAAATTATTTAATGTAAATTATGGTTTTTTGAGTACTAAACATATAATAATGATTTATAAACTTTATATTATAAAGAATAAGACGTATATAAGCCAATATAATTGAAATAATTCTAAAATTATCAAAATAATTACGATTACTTTTTCGGTTTTTTAGTACTGTGACTACGTTCATGAGTCCTCGTGAATTTTCGTGATGTTTCGTATGATTTAGCTTAGTTAGGGAAATTTTAATTAGTTGGCTGTACTATGACGAAAGAGGTACGTCACTCCTGACGTGCAACGGTATTTGTACTAAAAATCCTATATATAAAATTTGTAGACAAATTACATTTAATTTTTCATATCTGATTTAATGAAATTCAAGGTACTTCGAACAACCTTCAGCTTTTCAAAATATTTTAACCTTCTTATAATTTAAGCAAGTACAACTCAATTATATGTAATTTGTAATTTGTTAGTTAGAATCCTGTGTTATGTTTTTTAATTTAAAACTATAGCTATTTTCTCAAATTATATTAAAAAAATTAATTTCTTTTTATTTGATAAAATAGCAATTTCAATTTACTCTTTAAGAAACGACGTCAATTGGTTTCAAATACGTATATACTTTAACTATCTGTACCATTCTTTCATTAATAATTTTATAATATTTAAGTAGATACAATGTTATCTCTAAGTATTAATAAAGTAATATTTTCAAAATTTTATTTAACATAATCCTTTTACTGATTCAGATCGCTTCCTCTTGGTTAAATTTTTATCTAATAGTTACAGTAATATAATTCATTTGGGAACTAACGAACCACGTGACATATGATTAATTATCTTCTAAGATGCATCGGTTTTATAAGAACATTACGATTATTAAAAGTGGCCATAAAATTCCTTTGAAATTTTACACCTAAATTAAAATTACAACTAATTTTATTTATGATTTATTGGAAATTTCATTCCGTCATCTAACTGTTATTAATAATAATTTATTATTGACAACAGATTTGGTTACATAAATGCACATGGTGTTTTAAGGTTTTTAAGTGTATTCGTTTCGGTATAGAGTGTTTTAAATTAATCTTCGATTTTCTTATTCCAGCATCAATTACGTAATATGTATATTCTACCAGATGCCGTTTTTGTTGCGATTTTCCCGTTACTATTTTTTTGTTTTAATCCTTTGACTACTTTTTTGCCTCATTCCCCTTTTAAACCTTAATTTTTTCTTTACCTTCGTCCTCTGTATCAATCTTGTTGTATATGACCCTTAAGAATTTTTTCTAACACGATTTTGTGTCTGTATGAAAATGATTGGAGTGGATAGGTAAGATGTAGGAGGTACGACAATTTTAACATATTGATATATACTCTTTTTACTTCTAAGCTATAGAGCTTCCAACAACAACAAAGCACTTCCACTTATTTTTATTATTGACGATGACTCCGATGACTTGTTTTCTTTAAGTTGTAAAATCAATTATTATCAATAAATATTTGAGATTAGCTTTTAGCTAAAACTATTATTTCACATAACATTACTTCTTCTTAAAAGAAATTGTACATTAAACACAGTAAACTAAAATTGAGAATCAAATTGCAATATAAATTGGATATATACTACGATAATTAAAATATTTGGAATTTTGTATATTGTTTGAGATTTGAGTCTAAATGTTTTGATTCATTCGATAGAGGGAATTCGCAGAACTGTAAATGGGCTAGTTGATAAATTTTACACGAATTTTTATTTTATGAAAGTTTACCCAGTGAGGCACTTACTTATTGCGATTTCTTCCAGGCCTTGCTGTACCTCCAGGAGATCCTGGTCTTCTCTAGGATGGCAAAAGGACATACAAAAGTTGAAAATTTTAATTTTAGAATTTTCCAAATTTTTAAATAAAGCTTACGACGTAGTTCTAAGGCTCTACGTGCTCTACGGCTCTATTGTGCGGCGGTCTATCTTGATCCCAGACTTTGTCAATGAGTTGTGAAAGAAGAGCAAATGACCTGTGGATTTATCTCAGAATCTTGATTTTCTGCACCAAAACTATAATAAGACATCTGTACTTGTTTCATTAACCAATGACTAACATAACTTGCATACAAAGTCTGGTCGCAAAATAGACTAAAGATCGATAACGAAAACGAACCTGTAGTTCTTTCTGTTCAATAAATATCAACCTAACTGTCTAACCCGTCATTCTGCTTCCATGATATGTAAAAATTGCACATATTTCAACAAACTGTGTTTCAGCGTTGAAACATTAATTAGGAAATTCGTTAGAGGGCGCTGTCATCAATCTTCAAAGTAGTAAAATAAATATCCGTAAATAAGATTCTTGTGCTTTTCATTACAAAGTAGTAAAGGAAAGTAAGTACAAACAAATTTACACAATGAAAATTGGAAAACAATGATAGCACAACTATAATTTATTTATATTTATTGTATTGCATTGAAGAGTTCACTTTTTTCACCAGAGGTTGTATTTGAATTCTCCGGCCAATATCACATTAAAGTTTATTTATTTATTTATATTATTTAATGTCGGCCTATTTCTGCTACCACGCCGGGAGCACGCTACCCCCAACCAGAAATTTTGCCGAATCCTCAGGTATTCCATAGACTCGGGACCGACAGTATAACGCCTCCTCCGAAAGACGGCATATCTCCACTATACCTCGTGCTCATTGGTATAGTGCCTGCGAGCTGTGATATGCTACTAATCGCTGCAGGCTGTACGGGCATATTACGAGTGTTCGCTGGTGGTCACCCATCCAACTACCAACCGCTCTGGAGAGAGAGAAATGGCAAATCTAGCAATATCACAAGTATCAAATCTGGAATCTCCGTAACCCAAAATAGGCTTCTCCCAAATTTTGTAGAATTCGGCCTAGAAATTTACGAAATAATTAGCCATTTCCAGACTTTTGGTCCACTCTGTATAATTACTGCACGGAGTGTAACGTCACTCTTACATTGCCATCGTTCATAGAATAAGAGGATACTAGAGAAATCTTAGAAATGATATGGTCTAAGAGAGAGATGGAAACAATGCACACAGAGATATACAAAATAACATCTAAGATATGTGTAAAAGACGTCCCGGCGTGACATCACGCTCCCCCATTTTATGACAAACAATACCTTTACATCCAGCAATTCTGTTTATGTTCACTTTACTTAACTTTATTTAGTTAGAACTACACTGTAATAGTTTAAATAGGAAAAACTAAAGTGAAAAGAGTGAACTGTCAATACTGTCATTTTGTAGATTGTATGGATTTTTGTTATTGGGCCTCGAGCAGTTTAGCCAGTCACAAAGAATACTACTACTACTACTACTACTACAACTAAATTATAAATATACATACCGAGAAATTCATAAACATTCGTGCCCACACACACCAGGATTTGATCCTGAGACCTCTGGGACTGAATGTTGGTTTTCCGCCTACTCGACACCGAAGTGTTGGATTTAAAAAAACTGAAAAATTAGGCTATGATTTTAAAGATGTTTAAAATAGAGTAAATGTACTACTTCTGATAGTGGATGAGGAAACCCTTAACCAATTTCAAGACAAAATAAAAATATTTACATGATGTAACATAAAAGATATATAGCTTTTAAATCCGGAATATACAGCTATAGCTATTATATGATTCTAAAATCTCAATGTACAAAAGAAAATTATGTAAATGAACATACTACGTTTGTTCTTTAAAGAAGAGCTCAAAGGATCGCATAGACCAGGGCCTATAGCCAACACTAGGCCTTACTTTCATTTAGAAAAGATTTGGCAACTCAATTTGACAATAAAAAAGACATAAATAGAGCAAAATTTCGACAAAATTAAATCAGAACGGTTTTATCTAGGAAGTAGAATAAAGAGTAAAGATAAACTGCTGCAAAATATTCAGAAAAAATATATAAAGTACCTAAGTAAGAATTTTCAAAAATGACGTAAAAATTGTTTTACGGTTCTAGCAAAATAGAACCACTGCTTCTAAAATGTTTTAAATTTTATGTAGTGAGTTTTCTTTTGAAATGGAAGGTATGAATTTATAAGAAAAAATGTGATTTATTTTCTATAGGTTAGATTAGTTCGAGTACTTGAAAAGGTATTTAAAAGGTAATAAATATTTTATTTCAATAGAAGAATATCATATAATCACCTAGCACTCTTTAGAATCCTTACTATGCGAAATAAATTCGATAAAGTTTATTAGTTGTTGAAAAATATCTATTAAACCACATAGTCCTGTTAAGATATAATTATAAACAAAAAGCTCCTCATATGTTGATAAAATTGATCGTTTTAATAGATACGCCTTATCTCCAATGATACGATAAGTTTCATCATAAAAATTCATACATTTCTACCATGTTTCAAATCTTGAAAAATTGTATTTTGAATTTTGAAATATCCAGAAAGGTATAGTTTCTAAGTAAAAGTATAAGAATTCAATTAGCAAAATAACTTTTGCATTTATTAAATATAAACTTTTCTGGCCTATTTTTATTCTACATTATTGATTGGGTACATTGTCTTAAAGAAAAAGCTATATTTGTGAAAATTTTATTACTGGCAACAACAGCTTGAGTTAAAGAAAATTTTTCCTATTCTTATCTATGAAAATAAATTTTTGTAGCTGAAGATACATCAATTTCACAAATAACACCTAATTAAGACTATTAATAAAACTCAATTATTATTAAAAAGAGAGCTGTACCTCGAAACTGCGTATTTATCATTAATACTTCTGCATTTGGCCAGAAAATTTACACTTTTTTATTAAGTTATTTAAAAGTTTCAATATTCAAAAGACGATATAGTGACATTAAATCAGTCTGAGACTGAAATAATTGTATACCCTTAATTTACCCATATACCCATGAGTAAACATTTTTCTAACGAAACTGGTTGACGTCCTCCCAAATATTTTCTTTCAATTACAATTAAAAGCTTATTGAAGAAATCCCTATGCATTCTAAATAAAGAGTAAAAATCATATTCCAAATATTACGGTATCCAAAGTCTGAATAGCTCGGCATTCTTACATTAGTCTAAGGGAATTTCACAACATACGAGTAGTTAAGTTAAAAAATAATTCTCGTTATAGAATAATATTATATATAGCAAAAATGCTGAAGTTGATCATTTTCCTGATCTAATTACATCAAAACAATTACATCTATCTCAAAATATCTTTTTCACAATCACAACACAAAGTTATAAATATTAAATTATTAAAGTTAAATCTAGACACCATTGTTATGTACATAAATGTTTTTCATTGCCTTGTTTCAAAATGCTGATTCCAAAATATTTACCATAAAAAATAGCTAAAATTACGATATTTTCAATAATGAACTTAATTATCCTGGTTTATGTCTAGTTTACTTATATTCTATTTTAATTCTTAGTTTTAATCTGTTGTGTTTTAGTGTACAATTTTCTTTAAGAAGTAATGTTGTGTAAATTAGCATTGTTAGCCAAAATTTAACCTTAAGTATGTGGATGTGTCATTGATAATTAATGCTTTTACAATTTCTAGTTACCTATTGCAGTAATCTGATGAAACTTCTAATCAGAATCGAAACGTACTCATAGAATAAATGTAGTACACTCATTAAGGCCGTCTTAATTGGAATCCGTTTATCCCATAATACATTTATTATTTGTGTATCATATTATCGAGTTATTCTAGTTATTATTATGCTATTGGAGAATAAAGTAAACGCAGGTTACTTAGATCAGTGTTTCTTAACCTGTGGTCCGCGGACCCCTAGGGGTCCGCGAGCATATGTATGGGGGTCCGCAGTCTTATCTATGGACCATTTAACAATCATAAATAAATACCACCAAAAGTCCCGTAATCGAGACTACAACTCAGTAGTAACATCAATCCAAATATCATTAATTTAGTTGCAAAAAAGCAGCACCAACCTTCACATAAACCTATTTTATATGAAAAAGTATATTTTTTTGTAATTTGTAGTACTAAAATAAATGGTCCGAAATTTACTGCTGCTTTTTTTATTAAGGGGGTCCTTAAAATTGTGCTTCATTTCCTAAGGAACCGATTCCTGATGATGAAAGTGAGTCGTATCATTTTTATCTAAAATTGTTATACTTGTTGAAACATGATAATTTCAACTGTTTTCGAGAAAAACGCATTTGAACAGTTCAAAGTCTCGGAAAAAGAGAGAGTAAACAAACTTTTATATGAACGATAAATGGAAATAGTTAACAAAATAATTAGAAACAACTCAAAGTAAACATTCTTCGTTGCCTCCTCTTACTTCTATGTCTTTTTTTATTCCTTTGATGAAAGGTTTTCTGACAGAAAGAAATATTATTCTTCCCCTAATAAAATTATATTGGCATAAACTAAGGACTTCATATGTCTCCAAAAATAAATATATAATGGATTATATTGTGAATTTCTTGGTAGCCATTCAAAATCGCTTTCGTTGAGGAAATATGTCACTAAGATGATTTTCTTAAACTTATTGAGAAATCATCCAAAATTATACAAAGAGTATTTTGTAAAAGAAGTGAACAAAAATCTCTATTTAAATTTGGAGAAAGAACATATGGTCCTAGTAGTCCGTCGCCTATAATGCTACACCAAAATATTTAATTTAAATTCATGTTTTTGTGTAATGTGTTTCTATAATTGAAAACACCTCGTCTGGTAAAAGTTCCTTCATCAGTGAACAAAATATTCCTAATACAATTTCGGTCAGTGTTATGCTTGTTCAGATTACGTTGGCAGAATTGTAACCGTCGTGAAAGATCTCTTCGAAGCAAATTTTGAACAGGAATGAAATGATAAGGATAGAAATTCTCTTTTTTTAGAATTCTAATAATATATGACTGATTTACTCCTGTTGCTACTGACAGATGACGCAAACTAATTTCAGGATTTTCATTTACTCAAACGAAAATCTTCTTGATAAAGTATTTGTTTCTGCCCATCTCCATGATTTTTGATGCGAAATAACTTTCTTTCACCCAAACGACGATATAGGTTTGTAAAGGTTTTATGATTTGGTTGCCTTCTGTTTGCTTTCAACATTCCATAACTTTAAACCGCAGGTCGAACACAATAATTTAAAATAGTTAAGACGAGGTATTTCAAGAAAAAAGTAACGGTCGGTTTTTACTTTTCCTTTAAAAATGCAACAATGCATTAAACTATCTGACGGCAAAACCAATACATTCGAAATAAATGACATTAACCAGCAATAATTATATGTCAAAAACACACTTTTTATATATAAAATATTAATTCCCTATCCGAAACTTTGAACTCTTCAATTGATTTTTTCTCCAAAACGTTTGAAATTATTGTATATCAGCAAGAATAACAAATTTACAAAAAAATGATGTTTACATTATGTTGACTAATCACACTAGAAAAATTTCGTCAAAAAAAGTTACAACTTAGTTTCATTATCAGGAATCGCTTCTGTGGCGCTTCCTGTAAAAAAATGTAAAAAATAAACAAAATATTCTTTGTCTAAAGTTATGCCTATGTGCCAAGTTTTGATAAGAATTTATGAGATTATTGTGAAATTATAACCAAAAAACGAAAGAAATATGTCAACTTAAACATCCTGTTTCTTTTGCCACAATATTTTATTAAGGCATATTTGGTCCAATCCTAATATTTTGGTCTAAATAACCGGCGTATACTCTAGGTTCCAATGGTTATGACTCACCATGAATAGTTATTATGTTATATACTGGTAGAAAGCATCTCAAAACCTCATATTTGTAATTTTGATTTTTTAGTTATTAATTGTTTTCCTAAATTTTCTTGTAATATTTCTTCTTCCATACTTGTAAGCATGTACCGACTGTGATTTTAGTTTTAACGAAATATTGATTCCAAAATTTGAATTATTTGAAAACCAGTAAGCAACATATTTCCTTCCTTTTCCTATAAACATTAGACATCACTTTTTATCTTTTCTAAGAATTCTTAATACGTAAATAGTAACTCTGTGTTACATAAAAAACTTCCATTTTTTGTATGATCTTTTAGACTTTTTCTGCCCTACTGATCACTTATATTCTTCTCATTTTGTTTTCTTCTGGTAAGGGTCTCAATAATTTCTCTGGTGGATGAGAATAAGTTAATGTTATGTATTGACTATAAATGCACAAAATTAGAACCTGCTGATTGGGGTTTAGAAATATTATAAGAATAATTATATGTATACTTCCTGATGGTCAATATTATTTTTTTATGAAAACTTGTCAATTAAAAACAGCAAATCGACAGTAACTTACATCGAACCTTGAACGCATTTGTTCATTCAATTTTTTATGCACATGCAGTCATTTATCAAACCATGATCTTTTATTATTTCTATAACAAGAAACTTAAATACATATATAAAATACATCAACAACATATTATTAAAGGTAGAATAAATAAATGATTAGCAATTGATCAATGTCACAACATGCTTATATGTAATTGAATATTGCGTGCGTAAAAAAATTGCACACCATGCTGACATGGAAATCATATGATGCTTTAAGGCTGTCTATAAATCATCTTCATATTTACAATTTATAATGTTAACCAAAGAAATACAATAATAATTATTATTGAATAAAAATAGTGTTTCTTAAAAAAATAAAGGCTGATAAAATCCTAATGTAAAGTAAAAATTACCAATAATATTTCTTCTAATATTGAAATGTATGTTTTATCCAATTTGGGTTTGACTCAGTTTTACTATTATTATTACTTTAATTGTATCTGTTTATTTAATCAAATACGTCTCTGTATAAAAAAATGTAACTCTAGTAATATTACATATTTACATATGTCATCTACACTGCTCAACAAATGAACTGGATAATTGCAAAAATCCTTAAATTTACATTTAAAAATATTTAAAAAAAAAACGTGTAGTATATTATCAATAAATACTATTCACAGCGAATATTTTTTGCATGTTTACTGTTAACGTATCAGTTATACAGAAGAGCTCGTACTCACTTAATACTGTTACTATTAACAATAATTTTGTGTATTCGTTTGAAGAAAATGCCGTTACGATGATTAGAAACAGTGCAACTTCTGTAATTAGTGCGTTGGATAGAGGAAGGATTCCGACAACCAGCTACAACTTATGCTCAAGTCCTCACTGCAAGAAGAAACCGAACAATCACGGATTCAAGAATTAACAGCTTGTTTAGACAAGGTACTGGAAGAATGATTTCTGGTCAACCTATCAGAAGAATGTTGCATACATGTAACTTGAGAGCTAGACATCCCGACAGGGTTATAGAGCCGATAATTGCCCGTCCTCACCGTGCGAGAATTGTAAACGATCGCATACAATATCATGGAATTACAAGAATGGAGTGACCACGATGTTCACCGGATATGAATTGTATTGAACATGTTTGGGCCGAAATGTCTAGATTATTAAACCAGATTCAATAGCCTCCCCAAACCTTAGAACATTTGGCTAATGAGATGCAGGCAATTTGGGAAATCATACCTCAGGAATTTTTCAATAATTTAATAATGAGGTTTCCAAATCGAGTGACAATAATAAGGCGAGCAAGGGGAGGTCCAACAAGATATTGATTTTTTTAAGAGGGATTTTGTGAATTGCGCAATACAAGAATTTTTTATTTTGTTATATAGGAAGGTTCGAAGTGAATCCGTTCTAATTGTTTATTTCGATAACTTTTTGCCAATATCAATTTAGTAGGTTAATTTATTATTATTTATTCTTAACATAATCTGGTAAGTATGTCGGAGACTATTTAAACGCTCAAAAATCAGAGAAAATATTTAGAAAGTCGAGTTTTAGATCATACATGGTTGGGATAAAGTATGGAACCAAGTAAATATCTATAAAACGAAACAAACGATATTTATGAAATTTTACAAGTAAGTGCAATGGAGCAAAATGCAGCTGCTGTACATTTTTTTGTTAATAATATACTTCCGATTTAACCGGAAATACCCTCAACTTTTTTAATTTAAAATGGACACCCTGTATATTTTTGCAGATTTTGAAAGATCTTGTTATTTTGAATTTTCACATACTTAGATTAGTGTAAAAAAATCTGTAAAAACGAGGAATACAGCACTTTAATAAACCACTTTTATGTTTTTTTACATTAGAGTAAAATACCATTTACATAACCAAATTGTTATTGTTTGTATTAATGGTACTATCTAGTAGATAATTGTTGCCAAACTGTCAAATTGTAATTTACGGAAATTAATTGTACGATTAAGAATGGTTCATTTAAGTGAAAAAGATCGTATTGAAATCTTAATGATGATCGGTTAGGGTATGGTGGATTCATAGAGTGGTCTGCTCGTTCTTTGGATCTAAGCACATTAGACTTTTTTCTTTGGGGTTATCTAAAATCACGTGTTTACGTTAAACGACCAACATGCTTGCAGGAATTGAGACAAATAATTCTTGATGAATGCGAATTAATGCGTGGAGAAGTCTTGAAAAGAGTGACTCAAGAATTTGTTAATAGGCTGGTTAATATTATCAGGAGGTGAACGGAGAGCATTTTATAATTTTGTTTAAATTATTATTCTTATTAGTCTAAAGTAAATAAATTTACTTATTCTACAACTAAAAGTGAGTTATTTCTCGTTTTTACAAATTATTTTCACTAAACCCCCTATGGTCAAATTCGAGAAATAATAAGCTCTTTCAAAATTTGCAAAAATATACAGGGTATCCCAGTGGCGGCTTGTCCTATGGAGCCAAGGGGCCGATGCACTACCGCTACTAAAAACTAAAAACATTTAAGAAATATAATGATTTGCTCAAATTATGGCTATACGATACATGTAGTAACTATTTATCATTATATAATTTGGTCCCGATGAAAAAATTCGCGTCGTACTATTCGTACACGCAACAAATTATGTATTATAACTACGAAATCTCCAGCCGAGCACATCATCAATTGGCCCCCACGCGCTCGATATACCGATGGTTATTCGCGGTCACCATGATCGATATCCAGAATGCATGTTCAATGTCGAGACCGAGCCAGTCGATTGAATGGCTGAATATTTTTTAAGCTTTAAAATTAAAGTATATAATTAAATAATTTCTGTTTACACATCGTCTGAGGCGGAATGAATAAAATAAGTTATTTACTAGTGAAACCTTTTTCTACGCAATTACAAAAACACAGAAGGCTTCTACCTCTAGTTCGGCAAATTTCAAAGGCCGTATAAGAAAGTTTAATCCGAATATGTATTTAAAAAATAACTGGATTTGTGGATGTGATAAAAAAAATGCATTTTTTTGTTTCGTGTGTGTTTTGTTTTGTTAGGAAAAAAAAGGTAGAAGCCTGGGAAGTTTGTGATTATATTATACAACAAATTAGGGCTCGATTTAGTTTTACAGGATATCTGATAGCTACCGGATTATTCACGAAAGAACATTTTATCGAATACCAAAAAACAAAATTTGCACTAGCCCCACCTATGTACTAAGACACCAGCCGCCACTGAGGTATCCCATTTAAATTAAAAAAGTAGAGGATATTTCCGGTTAAACCGGAAGTATATTATTAACAAAAAAATGTACATCAGATGCATTTTGGCCCATGGCACTTACCTACAAAATTTCATAAATATCGTCCGTTTCGTTTTAAAGTTATTTACTTGGTTCCATACTTTATTCCAACCCTGTATATAATTACTGGACGAAGTGGGACGACCCTCTTGTATCGCTATCGTTGTAATCGTAAATGGTTTAAGTGTCAAGTACCCAAATTTATAAATTGTATTGACGGATAAAAGAAAAATGACGTTATGAACTCATTAGGTGAACGTCTAATTAAGTTTGAACCATTTGGGATTCATTTTATCAATAAGAAATTAAAATAATTGCTTTAGCAGAAATGTAGATGAATCTGAAGAGCTTTATGATTTCGAAGATTTACATTTTGAGGTGATTGGTGAAGCTAAAACCTTTCTGTATAATTTTGAAATTTTAAAAGCTGAATTCAGTAATAATGAAGAAAGGGATTGCCATTGTAACTCCATCGTAATTAAACCTATATAATAAAAATGGCGCTATTAAATTTTTGCATTTTATGTCTATTGCATAAAAATTTCTTTTTATTAATTAAAATACATGGTTGATGATATGATGGTAAAAAATTTACTTTTATTGTGAAAACATTGAGAAAATTAAGTTAATTCACTAAATACCATTCATTTACCTGTAGATATGTTGAATTTCGTCATAAACAAGGCAAATTCATATCACATGATTTTGTATCTCACTTTATAATGAAATATTTATTTTCGACTGATATATTGATAGTAAGTACGTTTTAAGTTAGGTTACCTTTAAATTTCCATCAAATATATGTACTACTGTCTAAGCACGTTGTACAGCTGTATGCGCAATTAAAATTAGGCGAATGTTTTCAAAACATGCTGCATGCTTTGCGTCACTCCTCGGAAAACATCAATTTTGCCGTGAATTTTCGTATTGGAAAATCCCACTTTGGACAGTGATCGTAGAAAAAATAAATAATTTTACTTATGAGCAGTTTATGACTTTACTTTGTCAGATTGAAAATATACCAATCACGTAGGATTGACTATTATAATTGTAAATAGCAACAAAACGCAATACGTTACCGAATCCTGTATCTATCTGGTTAGTATCTAAATTCCATGCAAAGAATAAAATTTAATAACAATAAAATTTAGTATCTAATAATTATAATAAGCATTGTGTGACATTTTGTATACATATCAAATGTGAAAAATAGAGTAAATCATCGACATAAAGAATATTTTTTAGCTGTTTACTATTTATGACATTTTGTACTTAAAAATGAATATTAACGTTTACGTTGAACATATTTAAAATAGATAATATGGTATGATTTGAGATGTACAACTTTATTTATTCAATTATATAAGTAAAGACTTTTTATATGTATTCTTAGGTTGCGTCTCCCAGAATAATTTTTCTCTTCAAAATCGTTTTCTCATTTCCGTTAACACCGATTTGAATTTAAAAAATCTTTCATTTAGTATCAATCAATCACTGAAATGTACAAGAGGTGGGTAAAGGAGCCGGGAAACGGGGCGGCTGAATGAGATGTTCCGATACCAGAATGGATACTCCCTTCCTGAAGATAAAACTTCCCACAACTCTTAGAGCAATTTAACCAAGAAATTCGCTCTACTGACTTGATTATGATTGATAAGAAAATTAGCTGATCAATTTATACAACTTGATTTTAGAACGACAGTTCTTTGGGAATATGTAAATGAAATTTTAGCTAAAATGTCTATTTGGTATTAAGAGTGCGAAATAAAGGTAATTATTTCTTTATTTATATTTAAATTTTGAAATTTAAAACGATTTAGTTGTCTAAAAACGTCACCTGTACAAGTTACACATTCCAGATTATTAAGAAAATACTGAATCTGATATTTTAGAACCCAAATTTTCAACTAATAAATACTACACAAAATGGTTTCTTTACCTTTTTTTTCAATTACGATAATTCATGTTCTTTGGGAAAACTTGATAGAGTGTCTTCACCATTTAATGATTTTATTTCGTCATCCTTAAATTTATTGTGAAAATTAAACAATTGTTATTGTAACCTACTCTTTATAGCAACATTCCACCCCGATATTTGGCAGTATTTATTAGAGTTTTAAAAAAGCTGAAACACGTCGATTTTTGATTCATAGGGAACACATTTTCACGATACAGACATCTGTCACATGTCAACCCTCTCCCTTCCACGTCTCTAACCCTTTAATTTTAAATAGGGAATATACCATGTGTGGTACATTATTAGAAAGCTATTGCGATCGACTAATCAGTCATATGATCCATGACTTTTCTTTCGATATTAACTCTATGTTCGTAAAAAAGTCTTAATTTAATTGAAGTCTACTACCTCTTAAATATTAAGTGCACTGCCTATGTTTGGATAATATTTCACAATTTTTTCATCACGTCAAAAAACAAACTTTGCAAAGATTTATTAAGTAGTTAGTAAGGTATTTGGTAGCGTTTACCAGCAGTGTTAGGTAATCTAATAGGTATTTTTTTGATTACGTCCTAAATGGTCTGTTCTATTGCAGAACGAGTTTAAATTATTTTCACATTAACCAAACATAGGCGATACGTTTAATTGTAAATTAAATGAAGATTTTTTACAAACATAGAGGTAATATCGACAGAAAAGTCATGGACGATCCTAGGCTGATTAGTCCATAGCAATGTCTTTCTACTGATCTGTCACACATGGAAAATTTCCTATTTAAAATTAAGAGGTTGGAGGCGTGGAAGAGAGGAGGTTGACATATACGAGAAATAGATATCTGTATCGTGGAAATGTGTTTCAGCATTTTCTTAGAACCTAATGAATACTGCCAAATATTAGGGTGTACTGTTTTGAGTGGCCCACTTTGTATATTCAACAGGAACTATTAATAAATTCGTTTGTAATTTTATTAGTGAAATATATTGAAATATTCCAGGGTTACCCTATGGTAATGGTGGATTTTACTAGACGTGAACAATTTTTGTTAAAATTTCATTTATAGAAAAAATTCAATAAGTGAAAGAAAGATGTAAAGCACATAACACAAAACTTTAATAGATCAATAAATTAAAACTAAAATACTTATTGGATAAGTAAATGAAAACTAAAATAAAAATCAATAATTTCAATTAATAAAAATACTCATTGATAAATCAATGAATAAAATTAAATATTAAATGTAATCTTAATGTAAGAGCAATCATAGATATTTACATTGTTTCGTTTCTGGACTGATTAATATTAAATATATTTAATAAATAATTTTATTTTTCTAAAAAAGTTTTTATTAATATTTTACATTTAACCTAAAAGGTAATTTAAAATAATTGAACTTTCCAGATTTAATTGCTCTGTAGATATACTGAGGACATTTTAGATATTTGTTGATTACAAATTCATCCAAAAAATGTACTTCTTCTTTTTGGTCACTTATATGCAGTGTCTCCAGTGTTGTTTCAATTGTATTGTTAAGTGTAGGTTTGTGTTTAGTGTCAATTAGATGTTTTGCGTAATTTGACTTATCTTATTGTTTTAATCTATAAGCTCGTAAATGTTCACGGTATCTTATTTTAAAATTTCTAGGGGTCTGGCGAATATAGATAGATATAGTCTTAACTTAAGTATGCTTGTTTAATTACCCTATATTTTCATCCAAAGTTTAAAATACGGATTCTTTGATGTACTAAATTTATTTAAAAATATTTCACATATGTATAATATGAAAAAAATACTAAAAATAAAATTGAATGAGAATTTTATATTTACATAAATATATAAGAATAAAAATTTAACAGAAAAATGAGGGGTGATCCATGATACAGATATCAAATAAATCATTAGTCTATCCGTAATCTCTGTTGTTGAATAGATAATAAATACATCAGTTCCTGACGTCACAAGTCTGTCCTCACTTGTAAACTATACATACGTGCCCGTGCACGTTTGCTTTTGGATAATGTTTTGGGTGTCTATGTATTTGTGAAATATGAATCAAAATGTCAAAATGTGTATTTCTTGAAGTCGCAGGGTGCCAGAAGAATTTTAACGTTGTCTGAAAGAGGGTCCGGATGCTGAATAGTTATACAAAGTCTTATCCTCAAACCATTTCTCATCCCGTGTTTGTGTTGCATTCGACCTGAATTTATTTTTGAAATGTATTCCAAGGATTTTCACCCTGGTTTTCTTGTGAAACGTATGCGTTTGTCTTGACAAGATGTTAGGGAACTAATAAATATAATGGATGTTTCTGATAATAAACGTTAAATAATATGAATAAAATCTTATTTCTTAAGTCTCTTCATGGAAAACTTATATATTTGGTCGAAACGAAGTTAACAATTAGATTTGAAATATGTGTTATAACCGTTATTGGCCAAAACACCACAATTTTTTTATTTTTAAGAAGTATGTGCCTTCTTAAAAAAATTTTGTCAATAATTTTAGAACTATTGAGTTGATTTTAATTAATTAATTAGGGAATTATCCATAATATCCGAGTTTCAGTTACACAAGACGCCGACTAGAGTTTAATCAATAGTTTAGGGATTGGTTTGCACTAGGAAATAAATTTACTAAAATTATAATGAGAAAGGTTAGAAATTGTAGAGAAGTTAGCCAGTTTAGTGTGCGGTCAAAGAAATAAATGTATAATGATATGTAAATGGATGGATTAATAACACTTGCAAATTACAACACTTTGATTTTATTTAATAATAAATATAAATAAATTAAATTTTAGAAAGTTGTGAAATAAGTAAGTGATAGTAATAATGCTATATTTATTGAGTTTTAATAAATATAATCCTTTAAAACAGTTCTCACCAATACGGGACTTTTATCTGAATAGAAGAAATAGGTGTTAGAAAAATGTCTCAAGATATGATGTAATAATGGGTTTGGCCCCAGAAAGTTGACACAATATAAATTACTTTTAAGAAAGAAAATGTACAATATGTTTATTATGATACATTATAAAGGCCCCATAATAAATATTAAAGATTACCTTTTTGTGGATATTGATTTTAATGTTCTCTCATATTTTTACCCATTTGATGTAAAAAATAAACTTTTTTTTGCAAGTAGATCATTATTACATCTCTCTAAATTGTTTTGTTAAATTCTTGTACATGGTATATCTAATTCTACAAGGATGCCATTTTTCCTGCTTCAATAATATCGATTAACGTGGTGAACGCTGTCTTCTAGATTATTTCGATTGACCAATGAAACATTTAATTTAGCGTCTTGGTCAATAGTTTAACGATACTAACCTTCCTGAATTTTTTTATGTTGTTTACTTTTAACTGACGTATAGATCGTCCTGAATACGTATAATTAAACAAAGAGCATACCTTTTGGTGAATTTGCGTACTATCATAGACCTAGCATCATGAGTACTCAATCCTTTATATATAAATTATATAAATAAATGTATTTTTTTGTAGCTCCTATATTACTTATAATTACAATATGTCTAACACAATAATAACATAAGAGAATAAGCATATTTTATGACCATAAAGAAGCAATAGAAATATAAAACCACTCAATTAATATCAACAGAGAATATGGACACTTCATTTCTTCCATTTGGAATATAATTATTTCACTAGACTTCTCGGCATTACCCCCCCCCCTCCTGATCTGTCACGATCCAGTGACGACATCGCCCTATAAATTCCAATTTAATAGATGTGTTTCGCTCCTGGCTACGTTCAGTAGTTGAGTTTCCGTGCACATCTTACCCCTAGATATGTTTCGCCTCTAGCTACGTTCAGTAGATGAGTTACCAGTTTCTCTTTTTCTTTTATGTACAATCTGTTATATTGGAGCTGTTTGTAAAATCGTACACTATTTAAATATATTCTCAAGATCAGTTGGTTTGAATTCGTGATCATTCATAAACAACCTCTAAGCTAATAATAATATTGTTCGGGTATGTCGTCAATCGGTCCTTATATTGGGATCTAAAAAGTTATATTTCCTCCTTTATGGACTGTATACGAAGCATTTTAAGTAATAGTTGATTATTTGTATACCAGTGCATCGACCTAATTGTTTAATAAATGTTCTGAAAAACTGGTTTCAGCATGGACTTGTATAACAATTTTTTTCGAATAATCTTCAATATACTTTGGATTGCTTTAGTCCCGATTGCTTCCTTTTAATGAAAATGTATGTGTATAAAGTGACAATTTCGAAGCGATTAGTATTATAAAAGTTTATGGCTATATAGGACTGAGACAAAGTAGCGAAGATTTTCTTTCAGATCAAAAGTTGGTACGTAGAAAAAATGAACCAAACTTTCTTGCTTCAAATTCAAGGATCAATGTTAGTTAGTTCATCAGTAATGACCTTACAAAAAAAGATAGCAAAATCGATAAAGCACCCTATTTCCCTATTCTTAATTGTAATTGGCATGAATAACATTAACTGTAGGTTCTTAGTACCACAGCTATTAGTGGTTATCCATTTTCGAATCAATGAATCCACCTTGTACAATGTAATATCAAATTGTTCAGAGTATGGCAATACAGTTACATGGTATACTTATATAAACAATTATGTAATGACAGTTCAAACAAAGTATTCTCTCTCTAGAATTCCACGCAGAGAAGAAGAGAAAGGAAAACGCAAGGATCCACCGACGTGACACAATAAAACACTTTATCGTTAAATCTCTGCATATTAATAATTGCCAGTCATTTTTGACCATGAACGAAAAGAACAGTGAATATTTTACTTATCATCATTACCAAGCTATTTTTTGATATTGCATTTTCGTGTTTTGGTATTAAAATTTGTCAGACATATTTAATTTCATAGTCGTTTGGGGGGCGTATTGTTTCATATAGAGCAGCATTCCAATTGGCTCAGCAATTTTTAGTTTACAAAGTAGTTACAGTGTGCACTCATATATTATCAGATTAGAAATACTAGTATAGTTTATGTAGTAAGCAATTATTTTAATAATACATACAATAAAATCATAGTCTACTCGTATTAGTAAACTAACATGTATGGTATATTTAAAAGTGTCACTTTTACTAATTCTAAAATCTATATAATAAAATAGTCATTATTATAAAAATGTCTGGTTAAATGTTCTCATTAAAAACATAATCTGTTAACTGTATCAATAATAGTTATTTATTTTATCAATGGGATAAGGGCATTACTAACATACATTTGCATAAGTTGCAAGACGAAGGCATTACATCGAGTCTGTCTCAGCATGAGTCAAATATTCTCTTAGTTTAGAAAACGCGGTAATATGAGTGAGTCTGAACCTGAAAGTCTTGCATCAAATATTGAAGATTGTGCAACAGAACAGTCTTTGTCTAGAATGAACTTCTTTAAATAAAAAATATGGTCGTCAATCTTATTATTTATATATCGCCCTGAACATTTGTTATTTAACGTGAGCGAAAGTTATGGTACAAGATTGTGATCGTATAATAAATAAATATTTTTATTAGAATCATCAAAATTATTAAGCATTGGATTTTTCTTGATTTGAAAATAAAAAGAGAATAGGAAGTAAAGTTTGGGAGCTCGATTAAATGTGTTCAAGTTGCCCCAGAATTTTGTAATAGTTTTTTATATATAACTAAATTGTTATTGTTGTTTTCTCAGCCTCTTTAATTTTCAATAACCAAGTTACGTACTAGGTTAATCTCCAGAAGATAATATTTACAATATTTTATATATTTATTGAAAAAATAACCAGATACATAACAATATGCATAAATGATTATTTTTAATTATTAAAAAATAATTAAATTTTGCTTCTGATTTCAATAACCTACTGAGTTAAATAATGAGTTCATTATCTTACTTAGTTAGATAATAGCATTCAATACCTATCTCAAATTAAATTTGATAATATATTTTTTTCCAGAGCTACATTATGTATTTCCTTGTTCAATCAAATTAAACTTTTTTTATAATTTATATAATACAATCCAGGCCTTTTCTTCAGAATATTGTGTTGAAGCTAATAAAACAAGATAGCACAATATTGTATTTCCTTTTTTTAAGGTAAACAGTAAAAATACCGCTTTTTTTTGGGAAGATTTCGCCTACCGTTCTCCTTTGTCTGACTGATATATGGCTTTCGGTCAAAAATGGTGAACTAAAGTCTCTTTTATAGCTATAAATCTGGGTAAATCTTTTGGATTATGCTTAAATGTCTTTTGAATTGAGCTTAAATAATAACAAACACTCTACTGAAACGTTTTTGCTTCAATGTGAGCAATCATGAGGAGTGCTTCCTTATGTTCAAAATTTCACATAATAGGTATATTATAAAAATTATTAAGATAGTAGGTTATTAGGCTAGTAAAAATTTTAATTAAATAAAACTCCGAGTCTTAATAACTCAAATTGGGCATTTTTTGGGGAAAATTTTCGAAACCCGACTTGAACAATTTTCGGGGAAAATTCCAAAAAATTTCAAAAAAGTTATCACGAGTGATGGAGGCAACTGAGTACAAGAGCAAGGACTTTAAACGAAAGGGAAGAATGAAGGTAGGAAGTGAATCAGAAAGCGAAGGAAGACCCAGGAATAGGATAAGGAAAGAGAAGAAAGAAAATTCAAGCAACGAAGAAGGAGATTACTTAAAAGAAGTCGAAGAAGTATTGAAGAATAGGGAGGGAAGATTGGATAGAGAAGAACGAATATTCCTAGCAGACCCAGAAATGATGGAAAAACTAAATGACCCAGGAATACGAGAAGAATACATTAAAACGATATCAAGTTGGAAAAAGAGACTATTTGTAAAGCCAGACAAAATAGGACCGTTTAAGGCAATGGAAGTCGCAGAAATGAAAGTTTTAGAAGAAAGAGAAAAGTAGCAAAAAATAAGGAAAAATATTGGAGCGAAGAAGTAGAGGAAGAAATGGAAACAACACCAAATGCAATACATGAAATGTCCAAAGTAAATACTAGTGAAACGGATGAAGGATGGATAAAACAAAATAAAAAGGCAAAGCAGGCAAAGGAAACAATTTTTGAAGAAAGAATAAAAGTGACCAATAGATTCGATCAACGGTTCGAATGAGGAGGAAACTGATGAGGAACCAGCGAATAAAACAGATAAAGTGCAGGAGTTCAAATTTAAAACACCACCAGTGATTGTAGAAGGAAAACCAACAAGTCACCAGTACTTCGTAAGTCAGGTAAGAAATACTTTACAATCAATTTGCAATTCAATTCAATAGAGATAAAATTAAAATATTCACTGAAAATAAAGAGCTTAGAGAAAAACTAATGAACCACTTAAAAGATAAAAATATAAATTACTTTACTTATACTGATAAAAATGATAGGCTCAAAAGAACGGTAATGAAAGTTATACCAAATATTGATTTAGAGTCAACAAAAATACAACTAGAAAAGAGCGCTAATTTAAAAATACATAGTATTGTACCTATGAAGGGATACAATAAATTACAATAAAGTTACAGTTATTTAGTAACTGTAAATAAATTAGTAGAAATTAAAAATTTATATAAAATAAAAGAAATAGATCATATTAAAATTAAGTGGGAAGCATATATAAGAAGCAGTAAGGTAATACAATGCTACAATTGCCAAAAATTCGGGCATTCGCAATTCAATTGTAGCATGAAGCCAAATTGTGTAAAATGTGGAGAAGAACATCCAACGCGAGAATGCAAATTAATAAAGACGAACACTAGTAAAACTAAATGTTGTAACTATGGTGGGGAAGACACAGCCAATAGTAAAACCTGTGAAGAATATGTTAAATACATTGAAAAAATTGAAACGAAGAGAAATAAAAAACGAATTGAGAATGCAACCAAAGACTTTTGAAAGCTATAAAATAAAAAGTAATATATCCTACAGTCAAATAACTAGCAAACAAATTCCAAGAACAAATCAAAATCCAAACATCAGTAATAACAACCAAGACACATTAAACGAAATTAACCAAATTGTCAATCTTGACAGAATGCTAAAAAGTTTAAAATTAATGAGAGGTGAATTAAAAAACACAAAAAACTACATAGAGCAAATGCAAGTAATACTAAGGAGGAAATTTATAATCAAAATTAGAAAGTATAATATTAAAAGAGAAATTATAGAGAAAAAATAAGGCGAATTGATCAAGGATCAGAAATATTTTAAACAGTAAATTAAGGAATATCTAGCTAACGCCGTAAAAAAGCGGGAAAACAAATAAAATAAACAAAAAGAAATGTTATTAAAAATTGAATTTAGAACTAAAGTAATCTGGTGGTCTTACAGAACAGATATAAAATTAAGTCAAAAATTAAAATATATTAAGAAGATTAGATATAAAAAGGCCAAACCTTATTATTATTATTATTATTTTTATTATTAAATAAAAAAATTGTTTTCTATAATTTAATTATATAACCTAATACATTTCTTGGACTATTACTATTTTTCACTATTATAGCAAAGTACTTAAGAGGATAAGGGATAATTATATTTTAATTGACACCGCACACACAAGTAATTGATATTTTATTTAAATAAAATTCAAGTTGTTAGAAATTGAGTTATTTAGTTTGGTACTGAAAAACAGTATCCACGAATTAAAAATTGAAACAACTACAACTAGTAGAAATGTCATTTATAGCAAATGCAACATGTAAAATCTACGACATATAAAGTTTAAATTAGGAAAAATCTAGTGGAGTAACCTCTCAAAGCCAAAACAGACAAATTAAATTATTAAATGTCGACATGGATTTTTTTAAAAACGTAATTTGTATATTTGTTTATTCTTCTCTTCTGAACAAGCAAATACCAAAATTAGATAAAGTTTTACAAGCTAATACCGACGATGCCGATTTTCCTACAATAAGTGCAGATAAACTGGGGAAAGTATTACACGAATTGAACTTTAAATCTGAAAAAATGGGCAGACCCTCATGTTAATTGATTCTGAAAAAATTGTATGTTGGAGACAGACATATATACTTTAGAAGAATAAAACAAATTAGGACAGAAGATAAAAATACTTTCTAATTAGAAGGGTTAATGGGTTAATGCAGATTCTATAGGAAAGTTTTTACAAGGATTTACTACTGGTATTAAGAAATCTACAAGTAAAGGTGCAAGATTAATTGTTTGTCATATAGGCAGTATTAACGGTTTTCTTGAGGGAGGCTTCCTATTTAATTCAAAAAAGATCGTTGGTTATCCCGAAGAAATGAATGGAGACGTGTTTGAGGAATACATCGATTAAATTAATACCAAAAGATTCGGTTTTAAAGTTCTAAAAATAGAGCTTTTGACGATACAATGTTGATTGCAAAATTATTATCCACTGTCAAGAGACATAAGCAAAATTAGAACATATACATTATTAACATTTTTCGCTAACCACTCTACTACGGCAAGTTTAATCCAATATAATTAATTTGGGTTCAAGTTAAAAGTTACGTTGCTGGAAATAACAACTTTTAAATTACCAGATCTTTAAAATGTATTCAATAAGTCAATATCTGAACTAGCTTATGAGAATTGGCAGTGTATGAATCATGTTTTACCAATCTCATATATAGGAACTATTACTTACTATACTAAAAGATAATAACACCATTTTAAGATTAAAAAAAAATGGTTTTGCCCTAGACTCTTTAAATATAAAATAAAAAGTTTAAGAAAATAATCTTTAGTTTGAAAAAAGTTACAAATTGAAATACACACTGTAGTCAATTTGTTTGGTGAGATTATAAAAGTGGGTCAATGGATTTAGTTTCGACTTGATAAAGGTCTGAGATCCTCCTAGTTACGTATATATTTCGGTAGAAATTGTTTAATTGGATATGACAGAAATTTTTTATAGAATTTTTGAGATAATACAAAATAAGGGCTCAATTGTTTTTAACTTTTGCACATTATTATTATATGTACATTCTAAGTTGAGCAATAATGTTACATCAAATCAGAGAACGAACATAAATTTCCAAACTGAATCTGTCAGTTTTTATTAAAATTTTAATACTTCTCTGATTTTCCTCTGTGCAATTAAAGACACTGTGTCACTGTCTCAATTAAAAGTAACCCCAATCTGCTTAGTCACCTATTTATCCAGAACGAATTCACAAAGAGTTGGGGTGCACTGATTGACTGTTTCAAAACTTCTCTCAATTAAAATAGTCACTAAACTTTTCTGATGTATAATCGATAACGAAAAAATAAATAATACATATTTAGTTTATTTTATTTCTCTATACAATCTGTTTCACGTAGAAATTCCATTTCCTTCTATCTTGTTATTAATTAAAATTTATATATAGAATATATATGGAAATTTTTTTCGATTACTCCTGACAAAATTTTAACCCATCTTTGAAAAATAGATTACTATATATTATAGCTTGAACTTATAAGGAAATGTCAATAGTCAACAAGGTACTAGAAGTTTACGCTTAATTCGATAAAAAATAAATCGCCCGCCCATGAAATATTTTACGTGAATAATCCAGGAATATATGACGCTGAAATAAATTTGTATATTCGATAATTAATACAATAAAACTGTAGCTGAAAGTGATAATCAAAAGTAGATATTGATTTAGAAAAAAATATAGCTTTTCTTAATCAAATTTACCAGGATGTTTTCTTCATTTTTCTTCTATCAAATGGTACTAGAGGAATTAATTTTAACCACTAAACTCTATTCATATTTCAAATACGTCGGATGTAATCAGTGACCATCGCGTGTTAGGTGCATGCTAGATATCAAATTCTTGCAATGCTATTGGGCCAGTAAATTAGAGAGAAAATGGGCTACTAGAGTGGTATTGGTTAATTGGCTGCATAAATTTTTATTTTTTATTATTTAAATTTTTTTTTTTTAACTTTTGTGCTATTGTGGTTTTGGTCAAAAAAGCGTCAGTTTCATTGTACAACGTACGTGTTGTTGTTGTCATTGATTTCCTTTTGTTGGAGTATTTTGGTTAAGCACAATACAGTCCTGTTCCACTTACGCGTTCACGTGCTTTTATTGATATTATATATTTTAGAAATGAGGATATATATTAGGTATTCAAAGGATTAGTCTATACAATGTAACACACTATTTTGTTATTTATTTTACATCGACCGCCCTATTTCTGTTGCCAGTGCTACCAGGGGTAAATAAACGATGCTAGTAAGCAAATATAATGCCTATGAACTAAGATCTGCTACTACATTCAAAATCTTTAGCTTTGTCATCCATCCAAGACCTATCACCTAAATTAATAAGGATATATTATAGTAAAAGTGTATATATAGAAAATGAGTACATTTTCAAAAATGTTGCACATTCTCTAAATCCAGCAGTATAATTGAATACAATACATGCAGTTAGATATATGAAGAATATTGTTGCCTTAACCAACAAAATAGGAGTTTAACCATAGTATTGTATTATAATTATTGAGAACTTTTTCTAACCTAACCTGATCTAATCACAACTTTATAAACTTAACTTGTAGGTAATACTACTTTTCAGTTTCTCTCGCATCCTTGAGAAATGTGCATGTCCGTCCACTTGTCTAGGTAAAAGTGAATATACATATTATTAAGTAAAATAAAGATGCTCAAATTGACTAAATAAATTGGCAACAGCGGTAACATATTATATCGAGTATAAATGTATTATCTCAACTAAAAAAGAAAATCAAAAAATAGAAAAAGAACACTACGTCAAAAAATGTCCTTAAAAGAAACAGAAGGGAAAAGATCAGGCAAAGGAATGTCAAATTCGAAGAAAAAGCTTCTTATTTCTCTGAATCTGAATCATCCAAGAAAGAAGAAAGCACAGTATGTCTCTTCTGCATGGAAATATTTTCTAAAGATAACATGTGTGAAGAATAGATAAAACGTTGTATATATATATGTATTGTATATATGTGCCAAAAATGATGTATATAGTTATTTCCTTAAGTACAAAAGATAGCAGTAATTTATAATTTTCTAAGAGAAAATAACATACTTAATTTAAAAAAACACAGAATAGACTAATTTTGCTGAGTACTTAGCCATGCATTTAATTTTATCTATAATTATTATAATTATTTGTTTGTTCGAAATTTTTCACTATATTTAAAAATATTAGGAATATATTTGATCCCGTAGAATCCAAACATATAAAATATATAGAAATATATATTGAAATTCTTAGCTTATGGAGCTAGAGCTAGAAGTCGGTCATTTTGAATTTTTAGGTGAGTTGAAACAAAACTGCCTCTAATATAACCAAACAGAATTTTAAAAAAATCTATCATAGCTTTCAAAAGTTATGGAGATGGCCCATAACTCATTTACACAACGATATACTTAATCCCATATATCAGGGCTTCTTAAACTTTTTTATATAGCGACCCCCTTCAAGCTTAGGAAATTTTAAACGACCCCCTCCTCCATATAATGAAATATATATTAACCGTAGATGTAGATGTAATATCGCACTATTTTACAATGTAAATAAAATAAGGATTAAAGAATACGTACCCATTCATTTCACATATATATAATTGGAAACGTTGACGGGATATCGGTCGTATTAAAACACAATAAATAGAATGACATAAAACTATATACCTATATATTTATTCAATAGAAAAAATAAACTTTTGTAACAATTTTTTTATAAGAAAACATAAAACTATATCCTTATATTCAATAGAAAAAATAAACTTTTGTAACAATTTTTTTAATAAAAACATATTATTAACATCAAACAATATTAATGTGACGGATGTGATTGTTTATTTTTACACAAATAATTAAATCTAGGTTCAATTTGAGTTAGTGCAGATCGTAATAAATTTTCAACGTTTATTAAAGTTGAACGGTATTTTGATTTTATGTAAGTTAATGTGGAAAAGGCTGATTCACATAAATATGTTGTACAAAATGGCAGTAATTTGTTCATTGCCATTTCCGATAGTAGGGGGTATTCTGATTTGATTTCTATCCAAAATTCATGCACAGGCACTTGAGAAAATCTGAGTCGCAAGGTAGTATCACTTGTTAATTCGGCAAATTCTTCTTGTGCTTTTAAGTTTAAAAAATTAATTTCTTCCATTTCAATTGAAAATGGATTGCAAATCCATTGTTGTGTATCGATATCATTGGGAAAATACCTATGCATGTAAACTTCCATATCCTTCAAATGATTAACTATAATTTTTGTTATAGGAGTATCTTTTTTTGAAATATTGTTACTAATTATATACTCGTCAGTAAATGGAAACATTTCGAGCGATCCACTTTCCACTCTGTTCTTCCATATAAGAATTTTTTTAACAAAGGCCTCAAGTTTATTTTTTAACATAAACATATTAACGCAGACTCCCTGCATTGATAAATTCATGATTTTATCAAAAATATCTGCCAAATAGCATAGCTTGAGAAGCCATAAATTATCGTGAAAATAATCGGCCAAATTAGAATTTTGCTCTGTTAGAAATATAAGAACTTCATCTTTTAAAGTTAATAATCGTTTCAAACTTCGACCTCTTGATAGCCACCTAACTTCAGCATGTAGCAATAAACTTGTATAATCCGAATCCATATCAATGCACAAATTTTTAAACAATCGACTATTAAGTGCTCGAATTTTAATAAAGTTAATGATTTTGACTGCATCAAAAAACACAGTGTTTAATTCTGGTGCAATTTTTTTAACAACAAGTGCCTCTCGGTGAATCATACAATGTGTAAATGTAATATGATCATTTCCAGCTTTAACAAATGCTGTAAAACCAAGATCGGCCAGACATCAATGTCGAACGTTCAGTTGAAAATCGAGGAGCGCGTTGTATTTATTATTTTAAATGCTACTTCCATATTTTCATTTATAGGCCCTACATAACAATTTTGCATTGCCACTTTTTTCAAAAAATAGTTATAATAAAACTACAATAGTATTTTGTATGATTTTTATTTGTATTTATATTTGTACGTAGTGTGTATACTAATTTTAAAATTTTATTTATAATGATTGAAAAGTATCAGATCTTTGCGACCCCCTTTCAGTAGTCTCGCAACCCCCCTAAAGGTCGCGACCCACAGTTTAAGAAGCCCTGCCATATATTAATTTTCAGACTGATTACAGCTTCATCTGAGCGTTGTAATCACAACTAATGTAAGGCGATAAATTTTAATTATATCGGTATTTCTAGCATTTAGTATTATTTACTCTTATTCAAGGAAATAAAAAATTCTAAGTCTGTATAACACTGAATTTGAAGGAAAACAATAAATAAAATATTAAGTAAAAAACTGCTAATTAACATTTGTACAATACATATCTAAGAATAAATAAATACAAAGTACATATATTCAAGGTATTTCTGAACAATTATTATTGTTATTAAAGTTATAACTTTTTAATTTAATAGATTAATATTATTGAAAAAGATTATATAAAATAGTAGATAAAAAGTTTTTCCTAATATTACAATGAATCTATTGATGTTTTAGTAAATCAAAAAATAACCATTATGTAGTAATTATCCCTAATTTTAAATAATTTTTTTGCTGATTTTTTTAAAAAACGAGCTTCAAATATTTATATATTGTACTTTGATTTTATACATAGAATTTAAATAATAATTTTCCAGTCTTTTAAACAAATAGTTAAAGCCTGTACATAGTAATTTGCATTATTTTTAGAGTCTAGAATACCTTTTACTAGAAAGCAATTCTATAAAATATTGCTAACTAGCTCTTTATTTACATTATTTCAGTGTGAAAATATTTTAGTTCTATGCAAAATAGTATATTTATTTTAGGGAGCATTTGCGATAACATCATAGTATTTCCAGTATTATTAATATATAAGTTCCACGTCACACGTACGGACTATTAAAGATAACAAGAGAGGCCAAAGAATTATTTAAACATGAGTTTTAATCAAATCCTTTATAGTCTGTGATAGCTATATCCATTTTATTCATTATCCATATCATTGGCCGTTTGATCATGATCGTTTTGGTTTCTTGTAATTTTCGTCGATGCTATCACTACGAATGTAGTATTTGCCAATATTCTTCATGTTCTTATGAAATAATAGACCTTATATTACCCTCGCTGAGCACTGTTATACTAGTGGTATTGGGAAAAGCTTTCCAAAATAATAACACTTTATTAATATCTTCTCTCTTTGTGATTCCACTTACTTGCAATTCATCCAAATAGTCCCAAAATTAGATTCAGTATATTATTAGATTTTGTTTATGACATTTCCTAACCCTCACCCAGTCTTCAGCCATCTTTATGTGAAAAATGTAATTTGGTGAAAGAATGCATGTATAGCCATTAGAAACCCTGAACTATTTTTGACCCACCCTCGAAATACCCTCCTCGAGCCCGTACCCTCGTCCAATAGAAACTATTTATACGATTTTTACGCTTCATTAGAAATTCCTTTGTATGCCTTTGTTATTCCAGAAATTGTAAACTATGCATCATTTTGCAATTCGTTACAAGAAGAACCGGAAACAGATATCCTAGGAAATTTAATACCAAACAGAATGATTAATTATTTAAAGATTTTTACATAATAAAAAACCAACGAAAATTGAGTTTTTTATTCTATTGAGTTAAGGCAACCTTGTCATAAAAATAAATGCCAATATCTGTATTATGTTGGACTGATTTCATATGCCTTTCCTCAATACAAAACATTAACAAATTTGTACACGTAGAATCAATGTGAGAATCACTGTGTTACAGTCAGTATACTAATGTAATTAATGTATCTGCAGATGTTACGAATAAAAGTCACTTTTTATTGTATAGAACTTTTGTTACAGAATATTCTTTTTAATAGCAATAGGTATAACTCACTAGGAAATCGTGAAAACTAAAATATTTTTTAGGTCTACCAAAATAATTAAATAAATGTTATGAACTTAGATATATGCACAAGAGGCTCTAAAAAAAATTTTGTATTCAACACTAATGTAGTCGTCTCCAGCTAATCTGTAGTTTACTTTTGATCTTATTACTTTCAGCTTAAAAAGTGTTCTTTTCCTCGCTAAGTCTATGATTGTTGAACATTTTTGACGCTTTTTTAACATCGCATTACATATTGATTTGCGTATAGAGTAACAACTAAATATACAGGGTTTTTGCCGATATTTTTGATTAGGGGCAAGATATTGTGATGCGGTTTACGTGTGCTTATTTAGGTTTTATTTTGCTATTTTGTCGTGTGAAAAAGTCCATATCAATACATTTAATTTTTTTTTAGAAAACTTGAGATTTCTGCTGTGTTGTCAAAAAACGTCCTCTAGTGGCGAGATCCTAAATCGCAATCACCATACTATAATTAGAGTTAATTCCTTAACGAATGTTCGATACAGCAGTTCTACGTTTATTGTAATCCGTTAAGCTGCCTTGAAATGATAGACATCTTAGAAACCTAAAAATTATTTCCAGGGTTTTCTCTTGACCATTTTAGTTATACATTTTTTTACAAGCAATTCTCTACAGTGAGAGGTTTCTGAGCAAAACAGCTACCTTTCACAAGTCAGTTGGTTTGATCCTTTCTGACTTTCTAACTAAAGCCTTGTTAGCAAGGTATCTATCGCACTTTTGCGTTCTTCTAGGTAAAAACCGCTTGTAATGACTCTTTGTCAATCTGTTGATCTCTTCTTTAACAGCCACGGTTATATAGATACCTTATCCTAAGTGCCAATGTCGGTTGAATATGTCTCTTTATTTTAAAAGAATTGGATTTTTTCTATACTTCTTTATTTATACAACTCCAGAATTGAATTGAATTTCGTAGATCCAAACGGACTTGAATATTTTTTTCTACTATCACTAAGCGAAGTGGGACTTTGCGCTTCGATAAGTCATCGCAAAATTTTAAACGCTCTACTAATTTTAATTACGCATACAACTGTCCAACGTACATAGACAAGCAATAGGTACATATATCACCAATTTGATGGAACTTAAAATGTAGGCACAGTCATTTTATCATCCGAAAATATTTTATCACAAACTGGGGCACAGCCATATGATATGAATTTGCTTTGTTTATGACGAAATTAAACATATTTATAGGAAACTGAATGGTATTAAGTGATAATACTTCATTTATTTTACGCTTTCATAATTTAAGTATATAATTAACTATCAAAGCATGAACCTTTTTATATGTATTTTATTTAATAAAAAGTCATTTTTATGCAATTGACATAAAATGTCAAAATTTAATAGCGCCATCTATAGGATAAAAGTTTAGTTACAACGTAAAACTGGCGACAATTTAATATAAACCAATTAATTATGATTTACTAAAATATCTGTTTCTTAAATTAAGGTAAGCACTAGCTTTCTGTCTCTAAGCGACCAATTACCACCCTCCATCCTTAATACACAAATAGCTATTTTATATACAGGGTTGGGATAAAGTATGGAACCAAGTAAATATCTTTAAAATGAAATGGACGATATTTATGAAATTTTGTACGTAAGTGCAATGGGGCAAAATGCATGTGATGTACATTTTTTTGTTAATAATATACTTCCGGTTTAACTGGAAATACCCTCAACTTTTTTAATTTAAATGGGACTCCCTGTATATTTTTGCAGGTTTTGAAAGTGCTTGTTATTTCTCCGATTTGTACAGTGTTTAATGAAAATAGTTTGTAAAAACGAGAAATCACTCACTTTTAGTTGTAGAATATATATATATATATATATATATATATATAGAATAATAATTTAAACAAAATGAGTCACTCTCTCCAAGACTTCTCCACGTATTAGTTCCCATTCATCAATAATTATTTGTGTCAATTCCTGCAAGCATGTTGGTCGTTTAACGTAAACACGTGATTTTAGGTAACCTCCAAAAAAAATCTACTCCCCTTAGATCCGGAGAACGAGCAGGCCACTCTACGAATCCTTTACATCCAATCCATGATTTGGAAAATTCATCAGAGTGATCTTGTTGAAACCAAACATTTTGTGGTAACTGCCCATTCTGTTAAAGTGCAGGAATAATTTGGTTATTCAGTAAATCTAAATAATTGTCACCATTCAAGTTTCCGTCTATTTTCGCCAATTCCCATCCAAACATTCAACTTCTGTGATGGCTGGGTATGTGCCTCATGAATCCAATGCGGATTCTCATTTGAACAATACCTTCAGTTATTGCGGTCAAAATCATCGTCTGACAATTCTTTAACCCATTGTATCTTTTACGGATGATACTTTTCAGTTTTCAATATCTTCCCTACAGAATGTCGACTTATACCATGGTTTAGTGCCAAAATTGTGGTAGAAGTTTGAGGTGATTCCTCTAAATCCATTGCAATGTTTTTGTCTAATATATAGTTTCGTTCGTTACGGTCCTCGGTCTTCATGTTTTGGCAAATTTTTGACCATTGCAGTTGTATTAAAACGTTGTAATGTTTTAGCAACTCTTGAACGTGATATGGGATTTTTTTGAGGATGCAAATCATTAAAAATACTCACTTCTTTATGAGCTCTAACACGATCACCATGACCGATCATCATTAATATTTCAATACAATCTTTTTCACTTAAATGAACCATTCTAAATCGTACAATTTATTTCTGTAAATTATAATTTGACAGTTTGGCAACAGTTACCTACTAGATGTTACTCGTTTATTTCTTACTATTAATACAAACAATATCAATTTGTTTATCTAAATGGTATTTTACTCTAATGTACAAAAATTTAAAAGTGGTTTATTAAAGTGCTGTATTTACAGATTTACACTAAACCCAGTATCTATGAATTCGAAATAACAAGATCTTTCAAAATCTGCAAAAATATACAGAGTGTCCCATTTAAATTAAAAAAGATGAGGGTATTTCCGGTTAAACCGAAAATATATTATTAACAAAAAAATGTACATCAGCTAGACAAAGTCACTTTGTAGATTGAAACAAATGTCCCAGGTGTCCACGAGATGATGGGATACCCTGGATGAAGAAGCTCCGGGGTTGGTAGCGGAACCAATTTTCAACGGCACCTTGGACCTCATTATTGTTGGCAAATCGCCGTCCCTTCAGAGCTTTCTTTAGTGTACTGAAGATTTGGTAGTCACTAGGCGATATTTTTTTATTTTTATCTTTTTTATTACCCTTGTATGAAATATTTCATTTTCACCGCTTGTATTTTACTTTCTTGTCTCTTTCTTAACACCCAAGATTCGCATCCAAACTTTAAGGTTGGTCAGTATATTGTTTTAAACACATTTGTCATTGTTTTCTTTAAAATTTCTTCTTAATTTATAAACGTCGAACGCATCGCGTTGTAAATTTTTATTTCCTGGCTTCCTTTGTCTCCTATTTCTATTCCTAAATAATTATATTTTTTAAACTGCTCGATTTTTATTACATCTACTTATACAATGTGTCTACTTAAGTTGGAACCATATGGAAAACTTTTTTATTATTCATTTTAGGAAAAAAAGTTATTCTTCATAAAAAGTTCTGCATGGTCTAAAACCTGAAATACAAACATCGGATTTAAAATGTGTTGAGCCGTATACAAGGTTTGTCGAAAAATATAAATTTTGCTCAAGAGTAAAGTTCCTTAATTTTTGACAATATCTAAAAATGTTACTAAAAAAAGTTGATCAGAATTAAAAATTAGGTTTAAATATGCAAGTACATCCATTTACATTTATTTGCAAAATAAATGAATATGCACTTATTACGCGTTTTAATTGCAAAATATTAGAAAAGATCGAAAAACTAAAAGGTTATCATGTGTTTCGTGATCACAAGAGATAAATGTTCATTCAAAATAGAAATATTAGTAAAAAATAAAATAATATGAAGTTTTAATTTAAATGGATGTACTTGCATATTTAAACGTAATTTTTAATTCTGATCAACTTTTTTTAGTAACATTTTTCGATATTGTCAAATTTAAAGGTACTTTACTCTTGAGCAAAATTTATATTTTTCGACAAACCTTGTATACGGCTCAACAAATTTTAAATCCGATGGTTGTATTTCAGGTTTTAGACCATGCAGAACTTTTTATGAAGAATAACTTTTTTTCCTAAAATGAATAATAAAAAAGTTTTCCATATGGTTCCAACTTAAGTAGACACACTGTATATCAATATTTTTGTTTCTGTCCTATAACAATAATATTCTTTTACTTTCATTCCAAGTTCTCCAAAATTCGTATTCCAATTTTCCATATTTTTCTGTAAATCCTTTTCCTTTCTGCCATAATTATTGCATCATATGCGAAAAAATTGTATGTAAACGTATTATGCGCGGATATTTTGGACTTTTTACATATGAACCAATACAATTTTTTGATAAATAATATTAACTGCTTTCTTATATGCTCTTTCCGTGTTAATTTTGTATCCAAATTCATTCTTAAGTAGTATTTCGTATTACTATAAGTTAGGTACTATTTTAAAATTTATTTTCAATGATGTGTTGGTACGTCTGCCTATTTTCATAGTGAAATATATTTGGATTTCCCATTTTTCATGGGCGTCCATATAAATGTACAGCTGAAAATATTAAAGCTGTTCTTTTTGATGAAAATCCAAGAATATCCATTTCACTAAAGACCTAGCAACTTATTTGTCTTATAGCACATGCTAACTCATTCTAAAAAAGAGACTGTTGCATATTCAAGCTGCGATGTTTTCATGAGCTTTTTTCAGTGGAATATCTAAGACGAGTAAAATTTTGTCAATGGTTTTAAAATGATTTAAAAATTGAGGATATTCTTAGGATATTCTCAGATGAGGCTTGATTTTATTTTTCTGGATATGTTAATTCACAGAATATGAGGTGGTCAGCAGCCAATCATTGTAGTCCCAAAAATTTGGTGTCTAGGCTGACTCAATCATAAATTAATTGGATGATGAGGAATTTGAAGATGGGTATTTTCAAGAAGATAATGTAATATTCGTAGCACTTACAAATTATAAGCAGGTACACTGATATTTCATATCCAACTAGGTCTTGCGCTTTAACCATACCTATGCATTTTTTCGTATGGCCATAATTCAAAAATTCGATTTATTAAAAGCCAATCCATAATCTAGAAGAAGTCAGGAATCGCAAAACAAAAATTGTGAAAAGCTCAACAACTCATCGTAAATGTTGCATAAAGTTTTTGCTAGATTGTGGAGAAGGGTTGGTTTGTAATTAGATGTAAATGAAGAACATTTTTAACAAATTTTGTAATTTTATGTACATTTTGATTATGATTTTGATATTAAATTAATCATTTTTTCATTTTTCTTTTTTTGGTGGCAATATCATTTCGATGTTATAAACTTCGTTAAAATGAAAAAGTAAAATATCATTTTATAAGGGCAAGAGCTCAGCTCTATAGTGGATACGCTGTGATGCGATAACTATAGTCAAGCAGCGTCCAACGCGGTTAGTAGTTGGATGGGTGATCACCAGCGAACAATGTCGTAATATGCCCGTACAGTCTGCAGCAACTATCAGAATATCACAGCTCGCAGGCACTATGCAAATGAGCAAGAGGTATAGTGGAAATATGCCGTCTGTCGGAGGAGACGTTAAACTGTCGGTCCCGGGTCCATGGATGTTGGGCTCGTTAAAGATCCCTACCTCGGGTTGGAATACCTGAGGATTCGGCAAAATTTCCGGTTAAGGGTAGCGTGTTCCCGACGTAGGTGATCAGCTCTGATCGCAGAACTACACCGACGTTAAATAAAACAAATAAATAAATAAATAAAAAAATAAAATCATTCTCTGAAAGCGGCTAAAGTACCAACCCAAAACATTTAAATTTCACTACCTACACCAAGTATAATTTTTCGAGATGAATTTTTATAAAAGATTTTTCTCAGAGGTATACCAGCTCTAATTTCTTTGATACAGATTAAGTAATCGTATCTTCGTATGTGATTTCAAAAATCCTCCTGGTGTGTAATATTTTTTAAGCGTTAAGGAATATTGCAGATCATATGTTTTTTTCTTCGTCCCATGACACTAATCTACTATACTCGTTGTTGAATGTGCTTCCTTAAGTTAATATTAGTAACTTAATATCTGTTTTCCTGTTTTAATGAGGATGTTAATCCATTTCGGTAACAATTTTTTAAATAGTATATTATTGGCAATAGCGATATAGGTGAGTAAAGTAAACAGTGCCCAAAAAACATTAACATAAAGGTATTTTATAAATACTCCTTGTGGGTATTTTTATAATTAGGATCTTCTAAATACAGATCAACGGACAATTTAATTCTTAATTTATCCTAAATGAAACATTAAACTATTTTTGAATTAACTGTTTCAACCCTAACTTTGTGGAATTTATCCATAATAAATATAAATATACTTATCTTTAATTTTCACAGTATTCCAAAGCTCTTTTTTATCAAATTCTTCCTGTGACTTCGCTACTTGCATGTTAAAACAGTGACAGACGATTGACGATTTCTTATAAGCGTACTGTATATGTATACATACAGTATGATTTCTTGTTATAATTTTTTTAAATAATAGTATTCTTAATATTATATAATTAGTACAAAAGGTAATCGAAAATAATTTAACTTCTTAGATTTAATTGTTTTATTCAGTACTTTTACAATACTTGGGTAATTTTAGTTTAGTACAAAATTATTCAGAAAAAATTCAGAAAAAAAATGACCACTGAATTAACTCATCCAAAATACTTACACTTATTTCAATTTCATAATTCACAGAAAACGAAAGACCAAACATGCACAATTTCAATCAGCAGCAAAAAACCATCGGAAACAATCAATTACTTCCTCTCCGGCTAGCTCATGATCTGGTTGGATTGTCGACAAACAATTTAATTAGACTAAAACAAATATCTTATTGTGAAACGTATTGCCGCGTCATCGAATCGAAGAATCCCTTTTATTCGAGAGTTCATCACCAGATCACCTATTCTATTCTCGAGAGCTGCAATTTTTTCCCAACGTTGCCAGCTTTATCTAGTTTTATATCCCATTTTTATATTCCTTTCTATGTGCTTGATGGGTTACGTGGTTTACAGTGGTTAGATATACGGTAGGTGATATTAACATAAGAAATTAATTTTCTGTTTTAAAAACCACGAATGTTATTCTTTGCAACCGTATATAAGCATCTACTCCTGAGTATAATGTTAAACAATACAAAACGGACTTGCCCTTTTTAGTTAAAAAAAGATAAGAAAGTTAATGATTTCATAAGTTTAATAATAGTAGTAGTTATTAATAGTTAAACATAGTAATTAACAGCACAAAATTGACTGATCTATAATCGACAACATAATGAACACGTTTCTTAATTATTTTAAAGCAAAATTAATAACGGAAGTCCTTCAAAGTAATAAGTACATAGAAGAAACAGAGAAACAAATCATTAGAGATATTGAAAGATAAAAAAAATCAACCAAGAAGGTTAAAGAGCAAACATGTTATACAAGACGCGTAACTTCAAATAACAGACCCTCTGAAAAAATACAATATCAGATACATAGAGAACTTTATTTATCACAACTAATATGGAGAGGAAAATAAGCTAGAGATGAGAATAACACAAATAAAAACGATATAAATGTCGCCAAATTTTAAAATCAAGGGAATGTGAAAATATTGTATAAAATGGACATAGCAATAAGTGTACTAATTACGGGATTATAAAAAAAAACAGAAATTACATTAGAACTATAAATGAGAATTCAAAGACTGTTAACAATAACAGAGTGAATAATATAAAATGCATGAAAATTTTAATATTTTTCAATATTTTGTTTAATGAATTAATCATCTCATTTTATTTTAATTAAAGAATTATTCACGTTTAACGCACAAAACGACATTGAGACCATAAAACGGTGCTTATGAGCAAATAAAAAAATTTATTAAAACAGGATTTCTAAAAAAAATTAATATAAAAATAAATGAATATTTATTGAGTTAAATCTGAATAATTTATTCATAGTTATGTTATGTCTATTCATTTAAAAAAATTATACACTTTATATTATTTTATTATGTCCCTGTTATAGTCAGTAATGTCCCTTGGGATTCTTCTTTAATTAATATATAAATAAAAAGTAAAATAAAGAAAAGTAAAAAAAGGAGCAATGAAATGAGAAAAGAAATATGTGAAATAAATTATTAAAACAGAAATTATTAAAACAATGCTAGTAATCCAAATAAAACCCAACTTACAGCAAAGGTCTAACAAGTTTCTTAAACCAAATGAGAAAATAACTAAACTAAATTTTCCAACAAAGTTTAAATAAGACTAGTACTATATTCAGAACACTATAATTCCAAACAGAAAATAGTACTCTTTGTTTGAGATTAATGAAATTTACTGAAAGTAACGGATGTTTTTAAGCATTAGAGGAAGATCAGGAAGAAACAACAGTGTGTCGGAATTGTTGGAATTGCAAGCAATTCCTAACTTTGAAAATATGAAAATGGAAAGAACTACAATTTTGACGAAATATAGTTTTTACATATTTGATTAATACCGTATGATGATATCAGCCTACAATAACATATAGATAAAAAGAAGAATATTGTATGAGAAGGAGTAGGATATACAATAAACTAAAAACAGGTTGTCAGCTTGAGTACATGAGAGAACAAGAGCAAGTAATGAAACAAAGTCTAGAGGAAAACGTAGAAGATAAAATATATTTTTCTTAAAATTCAATGATTTTCTAAAACTTTTTAAATATTCTTATGACAATTGTTTTACTCTTTGGCAAAGGATAAGAGACTGGATAAATTCCTCAAAGAAAGGGCAGAAACAATCATTATGATTAAAATTGTTTATATTTTATAAAAAACTACATATTGGATTATTTGCTAAGTCTGTCAACGGTGTCTTTTCTCGAGATGTTGCAATTTTCTGAAAGCTCCCCAGAGTTCTTCTAGAAGAGAGAGAGAAAAAGAGAGACAGGCAGAGAAAGAGAAGGGACCGAGCGGCGCGGACTGTTCTCAGCCGTCACTCACTCTCCCAAACTTACCCATGATTAATGATCGCTTAGCGGCGCACAGCTTCAAACAACAAACTTTTCCCAGTGAAAAAATATTGTATATAAGAAACGAACGTTCGAAAAGAGTCTTTCTGTATCTACCCTTCAAGATTTCGTTCATTTTGCCCTCGAGCAAAGCTGCCGCCGACGAGCACAGAGGCTGATGAAGGCTTCCCACTCTGTATCCCTGCACTTTCTGTATAAGATTCTTTATTTTATATGTGTCTGCTCCTATTCAATATTTACATTTATTCAAACGAAATTGTCTTAATGTTAGTATTTTTACGATTTGGTCATACCTTCTTTTGCAAATTTAAATCTTAAGGTCAAAACATTTAATGTAACAAATGAAAAAAAAGTACCGAACAGTACTTTCGGTACTATTTGTTGTAAAGAATTATTTTGATTTGGAACACTATCGAAAACTAAAGCAAATCAGGTAATAGGCGTAGAGTCATGGCCAATCAGCCAGATATGAAATATTATTATAAAACCAAACAACGGTTTTCCTAGAAGAAACATACTCAATTAAATATTCATATCTTATTAAACACCAGAGGATTAAAACTCTAGAAAACGGTAAAATAAAATACAAACTCGCCTAGACTGATTTGGAAACGTTTACAAAATTGAGCAACAATACTGGTAAAAAATTCACGACAATAATAAAATCAGTGAAACATGTTCATTTTTAATGGATAAATATTATAATGCCTTCACACTCAATAAAAGAACGTAAAAACTACAATGAATCCTGAACTAATTGGTGACTTCTATCCCAAAGTCATCGGTGGAAAAAATCGCGCCTCTAGGTTATATAACGAGGCAGGTGTTAACCAACTCTACCAATAATAGTGCCTATTTCGTAATTCGCTTAATCAATATTCGTAACAGAGTGTAACAAAAAAATATTAAATTACATAAGAACTTTTCAAATTCAAAACATTAAAAATAAATATAAATAAACAAAATAAACTAAAATTATCAATTTCCAATTTATAATCAGGCATGGGCACATTTTTTTCTTTTGTGGCACCTTTTTTTCTTGTAAGTAAATCCAAGGTATTCACGATGTTAGTTATGGAATTTTTAATATTAACACATTTTTAAAATATAATTAAATTTTTATTTTTTTAAGTTTATGTATTGAAACTGAATAAAGTTATTTAAGAATCAATTCCTTTAAAATAAATGTAATACAATTTTTTACTAAAATGTCACATAGTTACAATGTCTAAGGTTTAATCACTTTTCTCAATAAATAAAAGAAGAAAACATTATAAGAATGCTGTTATTTTCATGATATTTGGTGCTCCGTACATAGTGCAAAAATAGAATGAAAAAGTCCAATTTTTTGATGTACCTTTTATAGCTTCTTTTGCATCCAAACATTACTTTTCGACATAAAATTAAATAAGATACCTACTTGAGATGGTACCCATCCCATGCTAATTATTCCCTGATATGGTACCCTATACCGATATTTAGAAAATAAAGTTTGAACTAATGAACATTATTCCAAATAAATATGGAAAAATAGATAATACTTGTCTTGAATTTCCATTTTTCAAGAGAGAAAATGGTATTGTCAGATACCGAAACCTAGGTATACTTGAATACATACATATTAAAACGCTTTGGAATTCAAGATAAGTATTATTTATCTTTCCATATTTATTATAAAAAATTTCCATTAAGTAAGAGTTGAAACAATTAATTTAATTATTCCAAATTATTCTTGTTAATCTAGATATGATTTTTCTAACTAGTAAGCTACTTGATCAGTAGAAGAATATACAGAATATCAAAAAAATGTACTGGATGGTTCGTTATTTATTTCTATAGAAAAAAAATTAGCTGAAATATTTTGAAGTAATACGGAGTCCTCAATTCACTATTAACCTGCTTTATTTTTTTCCCTTGACCTGGAACACTTTTGAAATTGTGACCTTAATGATCAAGTTGGACTTTTAAGAGAAAAGCATGATGTCACATGTTGAAAGTAACCACAGATGAAGGTATTCAAGGTATTCATTTAGGAACCAAATTGAACATTGGTTTAATTTCGAGTGAATTCACAAATATAAATACAAAATTAAAACAGATGGATTAAAATATACAGGGTATTTCAATGGTAAAAGGAAATATTTGTAATGTATATAGAGGTCACATATGTAGTAAATAACCGTATATAATAGGTCTCTTGGGTTCCATAACCTAGTTTTATCAATTATACCTAATTTTAATTTGGCCACAACTTTTCAATCACTGAATATACTCGTATTTTTCCATTTTTTGTGTACAGCTTACTCTTCTGACGAAGAATGTAGTAAATTAGAAGAAATTGAAAAATATTTAAAATATCAAAACCATCCATATCACAGTTTAAATAATTCCATTCTCGATTTGTATAGAGCAGAAACAACTGAATTGTAACAAGTTGTTGTTTTTCCGCCAGTATCCAGACATTTACCCGAATAGTGTTCCCCGAACTGACAATTTGCCGAATGGACAATTACTCGAAACACAATTGATCGAATGGACAATTACCCGAAAGGAAAATATATCAAAAAATGGTTTTATATATTTATTGCTGCCTTTAACGTGTTCGACCTAATTTTATAATATTTTAGAAAGAAACTCAGACTCGCAAATTAATTAAATATCATATTTATATATTTGTTTTCATCCATTTTTTTCTTTATACTTTATCCAAGTTTAGGACTGTCAGCATGTTGTTGGCGTATTTAAAACTTAGTTAAATAATCTACTTTGTCAATTTTTTTACATTTTTAGTTTTTTGTTTTTTTTTCTGTTTTAAATTTTTATTGATTTCATGTTTTATGGGCCATGCTCCTTAAAGAAATTGTGTATTCTCATGATCGTATTTATTTACCAGACTTGCAATCCTTTCTGCACGATCTCTGTATTTCTTCCAATCCTACTACATACTGTTCAATTTGAAGTTCATGTAAGCTCTGCTTCAGCTAAATGCCTTTAATAATTCTTCAAATGTTTGGTTGATTGATCCTCGTAAATCTCTTGTTGAAACCCTTCTATGGCATTATTTGTTTTTTGCCAAACCTTCTTTTACCCCATTATAACAATTCCACGTGTCATAAGAAAGTAAAGGCAAACGACGTTGCCTACATCTTTGTGGACGCACGATCCAGTTATCTTCAAAATAATCTAACTTATTTCTAATAACTAATTTCGGGCAATTGTCCTAGAACCTGCACCGCTAATAAATTTATATTATCAAATTTTCAAAAAATGTAAAATTTCCAAAAAAAAATTGCCAAAATATCTTTATCCTATAATTTTTGACATTGGCTATTTTCCAATATGTAAATAGGCCAATATTACTCATTTTTTTATTGTTTGCCTAAATTAAAACCACTGTATGTATTACTGCAGATCCGTACTTAAAACAAAATAATTTTACCGATTTTCTAATAGTATCCTCTATTCTTTAAATCAGTTTTTCTTTAGTGTTTATTTCTTGACAGTACAACTTGGATTTCAGATGTCCACATACAGCATAATCCAGGGAGTTAAAATCTGGGATCTGGAAGGCTAATTATGATATTTATCTCTTCTTATTACGAAAATTATGGTCTAAAATGTTTTCAACTATAATTCAAAAATGTGCGGAGGAACCATCTTATTAAAAATAGAAGTTTCGGAATATTTCTTTTGGGAATGGCTCTGTTATAATGCACTACGGTTTTCTTCTGCCCAAACACATTCGTTCTGAGATGCAAAAAAACCGTATATAGCTGAGACATCATTAAGCGTGTAAGAAAGTGCATATAACAAAATTGCGGATATTTTCAGCAGATGTTATAAATTTCTTTAACCGGTTATTAATACGTTTGTTAATTACTATGAACGTTCATCTTTTCACCTTACTTTACCATTCAAATTGGTGACGGAATTAATATATTTTGTACTTCATTTTCTATTAGTTGTTACATGAGGTTAAGAAAATAAATGAATACAAGGTTATCGCAAATGTATTAATTTACCATTTTGTTTTAAGTAAGGATCTGCAATACTATTTAAAATGGTTCTAAAGAGAACGGGCAAATAAAAAAATGATTAATATGAGACTATTTATATATTGGAAACTTCGCAATATTTTTATTTAATATTTTAGATTCACCTTAAAAATGATTTTTTTTTAAATTGATGGCGGGACGACTGCAACAACAACAATTTGTTACACTTAAGTTAATTTTTCTTTCAATACGAGAAACATGATGATTTAATATATAATGGATTCCCAATTCCACTATTTGGTCCAAAACGACGATATATAAGAATTTTACGAAATCGGTTAAAATACTAAAATGTCTAAATAAACTATCGAGTACTATCAACCTCATTGCTTCTGCCTAGCCTGAAGACATCCTAATAGGTTTTTATGAATGATTGTATATATTACGAAATTATAAATAAAATATAAATAAATAAATATTTACTACTAAATTTACTTTTACCAAATCCAACCAATTTAATAGTAGTAACCTATTTAATAAAAATTAGATATGTAAGTCCATATCATATTATTAAATTAATTATTTCCGTGTGTATGCAATAAAAAATATGATTTTTATAAATTTGTAAAACATGTTTAATAATTCATATCAAAATAAACTAATCATTTGAAGCTTGTTTATTTACTTTCTTTTACACTATGATTCCATTATTCATGAGATGCCCCGTATACTTATTCTTTCTTGCTAAGAAACATGATTTCTATTGTTCAATTAATTTAGCAAAGATCTACTCGGCCATCAGACATTACATTGCAAGAGTATTTTTCACCTAGGCGGATAAATAATTACTTAGTGTGCTAATGGTGTCAAATAAGAAGTCGTAGACGTGAGGTCCAACATATCTTTTTTATTAATTAAGTGCATTAAAGAGCCAGATTGTTGGATCTACCGTAGTAAGGGGGTTTTGAGATAAGCAACCGTCGGTAACTATTCTTCGGGGACACAAGATTAATGATTGTCGGGCCTAAAGATTCAAAAGTGACACGAAAATCTCAGTCTGTGCCTCGGATACTAGTCCCAACTGTATCTTTCGAAGGTTTTGTTTGAGGTGAGTCCTACACCCTTTAGGTAAAAAAAAATATTATTTTATTTTTAGGACACAACATAATGTGTTTTAAACCATTTAAAATAGAATAATTAGTTTCTTCAATTTAACTTTGAAATGTGTTCTTAGAACTACTCAAATTGTTTGGTGGGTTATTATTAATTGCGGTGTGTACTCCAAGTACGAAAGATGAGAATACTAAATGGCAGGCAATTGCATGGCAATGGCATGGTGCATTGTCCTGATGAAACAAGATTTTATTTTTGGCGAACTCGGGTCTTTTTTTTTTAATTTTTTTGTAGAGCTGTTATAGTAGATTAGCGTAGTATTCGTTGTTTATTATTCTTCCTTTTTCAAGGTAGTCAACCAAAAGAATTCCTGTTGCGTCCCAGAAAACAGTTGCCATCACCTTTTCGGCTGAAAGAACTGTTTTCACCTTTTTCGGAGCCGGTTCACCCTTTGTTGTCCATTCTTTGGATTGCTGTTTAGTCTCTGGTGTATAATGGTGTATCCAAGTTTCATCCACTATTATGAATAGGCGCTGAAATAGCTCCAAATATAGCTCAGATGTGGTTTTTTGAAAGAGCTTTTGTTCTGAGGTAAGGAGTCGCATTTTGTTTCCCGTTCGCCCGCCCAAATTTCTTCAAGTTGGGGAATAGGTTGAAGTCCGACGGAGCCAAATCAGGGGAGTAGGATGCGTGAGGTATCAGTTCAAAGCCCAGCTCATTAATTTTAGTGATCGCGATAACCGACTTGTGGCATAGTGCATTGTCCTGCGGAAACAAGATTTTCTTTTAGGTCAACTCAGGTCTTTTTTCTTGAATTTTTTGGTAGAGCTGTTCTGGTAGATAAGCGTAGTTTATTGTTTTTCCTTTTTCAAGGTAGTCTACCTAAAGAATTCCTTTTACGTCCCAGAAAACTGTCGTCATCTCCTTTCCGGTTGAAAGAACTGTTTTCGCCTTTTCGGAGTCGGTTCACCCTTTGCTGTCCATTGTTTGGATTGCTGTTTGGTCTCTGGTGTATAATGGTGTATCCAAGTTATATCCACTGTTATAAAACGGCGCTGAAACAGCTCCAAACATAACTCAGATGTGATTTTTTGGATGAGCTTTTGTTCTAAGGTAAGGAGTCGCGGAACCCTGATAGCCGATAATTTTCTCATGCCCACAACTTCATGAAGGATTTGATGTATCCGCTCTTTTTAAATCCCCACAATCTCTGCTGCCTCATCTAACTTTAATCTATGATTTGCATTACTGTTCTGTGGACTGTCTTAACCATTTCAGCAGTCGCGGTTTTCGGATTTCCTGGACGTGGTGCATCTTTAATGTTTGTACGCCCACGTTTAAACTCCGCCACCTACTTTTTAACTATACTGAACGAGACAGAAGATTCACCTAACTTAGAATCTCCTTCATTTTTAACTCCTGTAGGTGTTAAATCTTTATTCTAAAAGTATTTTATCACACCTCGAATTTTTTCAAACACCGACAACTTACAAACTTTGACACTATATGAAAATTACTTGACAGACTCGGACAAAATTTTAATGTCAAACTATGACAGGATGTTATTAGATGTAAACATAAAAATTACAAAGAAAAACCATGACCTACTATGGTAGGCCGCGAATTAATCAACCCATCCGTGTACATAAAAGAGAAAAAAATCTATCTCCCAAAAATCACAAATTGGGACCCAAACAGCAACAAACCAAGAGAACAACCAAAGAGCAAATGGAAAATAACTTAATTAAATTGAAAGTGGAGCAATGGAAAAAGAAAATAACAAACAGGAAAGAATAGAGAAAAATTGCTGCACAGTCAAAAAGACACCAAATGTTGCAAATATATATTTAAGCACAAACCATTGTCTGATGTTATTCCGACTTTTGCGAAGTATATAACCATTACCATTTCAGATAATACCCTAGAGGAGCTTTAAGCTGGATTAGATTTTAATATCTTGTATGCATTTGCACACAACTCATCTCTAACTTTTTGTAATAACCCTTTTATGGCTGACATCTTTTTATCCCGTCTTTTATTTTTATTTATTTGTTTTATTTAACGTCGGTCTAGTTCTGCGACCAGTGCTGATAACCGACGCCGGGATCACGCTACCCCTAACCGAAAATTTTGCCGAATCCTGAGGTATTCCAACCCGAGCTAGGGATCTTTAACGAGCCCAACATCCATGGACTCGGGACCGACAGTTTAACGTCTCCTCCGAAAGACGGCATATCCCCACTATACCTCGTATATTGGTATAGTACCTGCGAGCAATTAAATATCCCGTCTTACATTTTAAAAGTAAATTTAACATAATAAATGCAGTAGGCGGTTAATTTAATTGCTAGTAATATTTTTGTTCTATTAAATCTTTCATTTGAAGAGTTGCATTAACGAAAAATATTACGAGTTTTAGATTATTTACTATTTTGTAAAGTGAAAAAATACTCAAACCTAAAATATCAAATTGACAGTTCTGATAAGGTCACCATAAGAATCAAAACGTAATTCATAGAATTCTTAAAATAAATATTGTTTGTTATCATTATTAAAAATATTTTAGATGACATTTTTAGTTCTATATTTAACCAAACAATCTGAGTAACTTATTTTAACTTCCATGAAAAGTTACCTTTGGCAATGAATAAAAAATGTCATTCTCTCAGCAGGACTTCAAAAGATTAAAAATATATAGAAATGAAGTCTAAAATTGTCCGTGATTAATGATGGTAAACTTATTACTGCCACAAATTACATATGTATGTTATCGTGTGTATATCTGGTTTTATTTTTTATATAAAAAGTTTACATGGGCGATGATAGAGTGGATAATGAATTACAGTCGAATTTCTTTGTCTGAAAAATGTTAAAAACCATCCTATTATTAATAATCATATCAAAAGGATAAATGTGTTTAAAATATTAATAATTTTATTTGTTAATTAATTTAATAGATTAAATTTACATGAACCAGTTAATCTAAATTAAAATGTCTCTTTCAAATTACCTCTTAACCTCTTAACATATATATTTATTATTTTGTACTAATTAGGAACTGGCTAGGAGACTAGGAGAGACACGCCTTTCAAGGTGATTTAGACACAACGAAATGGGCCACTGACAGAGAAAAGTAAACATAAGAGTGGAAAACACAGGATATTTTAAATATTTTTTATATATTTTTTTAATTTGTTTTTTTTACATTTTTTTTCTTATAATTCTATATTAATTTTACTAATACCTATGCCGAGAAACCAACTGTAAACATGTAAGTCTTAGGCTTGTAGAATTTGTTGTAAATTTATAGGTCTTATTAAAATTTTATGTGATCCTCTTTGCCTGGGGTGGTTATTTTTTCTTTCTCCTTCTTTGTCAACGTCATCGTTTCCACAAAGTGCATCATTATTACTCTGATTGTAGAGAAGAAGAAGAGAAGAAGACGTATCTAATAGTCGAATGATAGCGCAAAAATAAAACTGTTTTTAACGAAAAGGTATTAGCAATAACCCTTTGTGTCAAATAGTTATACTCTATTCGTGGAATATTTGATTATGAAAACTTGTTAGTTTATACATTCTATGAAACAACAGTAACTATTTGCAATAATCTTTTAATTTCTATACTTAACTACTCAACTTTCTTTACATTAATAAGAAATAATTTTAGCTTGCGAGTACCATAAATTAACCTCAAAGAGGAGTTTTGGATTTTTTTGGTTTTATTCTTAACCTGAATAGTTAAATATGGACCATAGAGAGAACTAATTGAATATTAGATTAATCAAATATTCATATGAATGAATTTTTAAATGAAAGGAATAATATATGTTTCCGTAATATATTACCCCCTACAGTCCTAGGTTGGCTCCATCTTATTATAATCTTTAAAATCACATGAAGAAGTGATCTATATGTTGATGAAGAGGAACTTGAAAATAACAACAGCTTTAATGTTGTGGTAAATAAAAAATGTGTTATACTTATCTATGCTGGTTTTCTATTTAAAGCCAAACGGATGTTTTTATGCAAATTGTCTCTGTATATTTAGTTTGGACTAAGCAAGGCTTAAAAGATAGTTTAAGTAATTATCAAATCAGTATTCAATCATATTTTATTAACTAACGTCAAAAACACATTATATATCTTAACATTGAGGACGTTTTTTACATTTAATCGATTGTTTTTTTCTCTTTTAGTTCAAGAAGGAATTATACTTGATTCCCTAATTTATTATTAAACAAGGATTCGTATCTTTCCAACAAAGTTTCACAAATTAATATTACATTAAATTGTTCCTAATAAGAGTTCTTTGACGTCGTTTATTGACTTTAGTAATAACCCAGCTTTTAAAATTGTAAAATAACAGGTCTATTTTTCTACTTCTGTACATAGGCACTACTCCTACTTAAATATTTACCTTAGCCTAGCACCAACTCTACTCCTAGCCAGCGTTTCATGTGAACAAAAAGTTTAAAATCAGAGTGTTTCAAGCCCGGGGTATATGGTGGGTGATCAAACACTTCCTGTCAAAAAAACGCTTCAGGGCTGTCTTTGTTGCAGCTGCTGTGTACAGAGTATTTTTATGAAGAAGGGCAATTCCTGAAGACAACATCCTCTTCGCTTGTTCTGAATTGCCCTTCGAATTAGAGTACGCACTTCACAGTTATAGCGATATTCTATTCATATAGGCATGGTTATATGCTCGAAACTGTCAAGTGGTACGTGATGCGATTGATGAGCATACTAAAGATACTTTGCAACTCATCTGCGGAAAGTTTAATTGTTGTGTTCACTGTGGTTTTACTTTCGGGAATGAACGAAACTTAAAAAAAATAGGCCTCGTATAAATGACGCATATATACCAAATGTCCACACAAAAACTGAATATTGAATTATTTATGGTACTTTTGAAGATAAATAATTGGAATTTTGGGTGGTTCTTCAGGATATAAGGGGACACTGAATAGTGTATATCATATTGCCCCATCGGGTAACACGCCGCCCCTAGCCACCTTCACTCTAAGATTTTAATTGATACCCCGTATTTTTTTGGTTGATTTTCAAAGAACGCGATTTTCTTAAGAGCAGTATGTGAAAAAAGTGGTTAATTACATCATGAAATTTATGATATATGTAATGTCAAAATTTCCAGATATCACAAATTATTAACTCCGAAAAATAATAAGTTAGCCATGGAAATACTTAAAACAAAATTTATTCACAACGTTTAGTTATTTAAGTTAAATGTTTCAAAATGTTTATATAAAAAAAAAAATAAGTCTATCTTCAAAGCATTTCCAACATTTTGAAAAACACTTATGATGTTAAATTTTACATTCTTCTATTATTCTATTAGGTAAATTAGCTATTGATTATCGCGTTGTCTTATAATCAACAATTTTCAAATGTCCCCACAAAAAAAACTAGGGGAGTTAAATCGGGAGAGCGAGGTGGTGATACAATAATGCCCCTACGTGCTATCCAATATCCTGGAAAAATATTATCCAAATAATTCCTAACTTCTAAATATTAATGTGACCCAGCTGTAACTTGTTAGCAGTATAATTGATATTCCTCTATTTATAAAAAAAATGTCCCCCTTTGATCAAAAATCGACGGTCTCTGTTTTTTTAAAACGTTGACGCAGTTCCTGATAATGGCTCTGATTCGTTTTCGTTTGGCCACCCTGTATATTACCTACATACCAATAGTAAAATAAACATTCAAACCCATTAACCATTAATATCTATTACAGAAAACAGAAAAACTTGAATTCTGTTCATGATATTTTTATTCCTGTCACTAAGATTCATACAAAAACTATTAATACCAGATTTGTCTAGAGATATATTTAATTTATATTAGTCCTAATACAGTTTTCCCATTGCACCGTAATTAATCTAGATATTTTCATAATTTTTATTCTTCTTTTTAAGAAATAATGAGTTTTTTCTGATGAATACGAAGTTGAGATTTTAAACTAATATTTTCATTTTTTAGTTAATCTATTTCATTTTAGATTTATTAGTAACCTCCTCCATAATATCTTTAGTCAATTGTGATATAAACTTTTCTTACCTGATGAGTTTATTTCTTGGACGTTTAATTGTTGGATGCAATTTGTTATTAATTAAAAAATACAAAATTAACACATAAATTCCAATTCTTTAAGCAGCCAATTTTTTTCGGATATGTCGTTCAGCGAGCAACGTGTTTTCAATTTCCTATTTTCCTGCTTCATTTTCACCTGTTATACGGTTTTACCTCATCCTAAAGCCTTTTATTTTCTTCCCACTTAGAGTGGGTTATTCCCTGTTTTGGGAGTTAACTAATATTTTCTACAATTTTTTTGAGTGTTTTACACTTTTATTATCCCAATTCCTTCAATTTTATCGGTTTGGCAATGATTATATCGTTATTAATTTTGTTCCCTTGTTAGGAACTTGAATCCTGATCTCTGTTTTCATCTTTATTTTCCTATTATCATACATTCGTTTCTGTGGGTGTTTTTTTACTCCGTATCACTTTTTCTGTGAAATACCGATTGAAATTTTAATCGGTTTTAGTTTTTCATTGGGTGTCCGTTGAGGTTCAAATGACCTGTTCTTGATTCTGCCCTATATTTTCACACTTAGCGATATTTTAAGACTTTTAATATTTTATATGTAACTTTTCAATGTAATTTTCAATTTTATTTATAATTTCCATAATTCAATAATTTTTATAATAAGTTTTTACTTTAAAAAATTAAAATTAAGCTTACTGTCCAGTTGTACACCCAGATATTTCACTGCAGATAAAGAGAAAATCGAATTGTTTTGAATTGTGAGAGATGGTGTGGTAGAAGATAATATATTGGCATTTTGAAGGGTTTGTAATTAGTCTCCATTTATTGAACCAATGTTTTGCTACTGAGATTTGGTGTTGATGTATAGATATAGTGTGGGTTAAAGAACTGTGGTGTGATATTAAACCCGTATCATAAGCATACTGAAGGGTGTAGTTAGAAAAATTGTGTTGACCGAAGGGAAATCATAACAAAAAAATGTTGTAGACTAAAGGCGAGATTGAAGACCCTTGAGGTACTTCTTGGTGTGCAGTAAATTGATTATAAAGACAATTATTGACCGTAACGTTAAGCTGTTTGTTAAGAAGAAATTGTTCTCTAATTAAAATTAGAAAGTCGGTAACATTTAATCTTCTCATCATATATAAAACACCTTTATGCAATGCACTGTTGAAAGCTTTTTCTAAATACAAAAATATGGCTACAGATTTTAAGTTATTCAGCTTGGCCGTTTGGTCGTTAGACACTAGTATAGTGAAGGCAAGACTAGTGGACATTTGGTCTCTGAATCCAAATTGAAAGTGAGAAATTAAATTATCTACTAACTGAAAAATTTTCATTTTCATGATTTTTTTGAGAAGTTGGCCCAGGATTGGAAAAAGGGTGATGGGTCTTTGGGTTTTTCATTTTTTTATTGTCTGAACCAGATTTTGAAATAACTATAATTTTTCTCTTCTTCTATTGTTCAGGGAAGTGACTTTGTTCCAGGCAGAATTCAAAAATTTTAATTACCAACCCATGGGATGTTGGCTACACACAAAGCAGAATTTTTTTGCTGTGCAATTATATTAAAATAATGTTCTTCATTAATGGAGACCAATTCTTTATCAGGCCGATTTCCGGTTTAATATATTTCCATTTTTCCTTATTATATTCCAGTTTGTATAGTTCATGTTGGCTTCAGCATTAGTTTTAGTTTCAACAAATAGGATTCAATTGATATCTTGTTTCTCCAAGATATTGTTAATTAAATATCTTTTTGTAGAATAGCTGTTTATATTAGAGTATAAAATATTAAGTTTGTGCGCGAACTTGAAGAGATTGATTCCCTGGAACTATTTTAGTTGGGGAGTTCTGATCATCAAGGTCCATATCGAATATATATCCAATTTTTACCTATGAAGGTAACAGCTGTTTCTATTCTAAATTCTGTTATAAATTTCTTTCGGAGCTTTTCTATTAGTTTTTCTCTGTTCGTAATATTTTGGTTGTTTAGTTCTTGTACATATATATATATATATATATATATATATTAATAATAGTATCGTGAATAGTTACAGGAGAGTGAATTCGACTGGTTTTCTTGGAGTTTTGGATTTGATCCGATTTCTTTTTTTTCTTCTTCTGTATGTGGCATCAATCGATAAAGGTTATTAGCCTTCGTGTTCTGTGTAGGCTTTGTGACTGTTTTCCGGCACCACTTTAGGAACAGCAATGTTAATTTAAAGCTAACAGTGGATGCTGAAGTGGGAATCACTTTCAGGGACGAGAAAAAATTCTCTCCCCTGCCGTGATTCGAACTGGGGACTTTCTTATTAAGTGTAGATATATGTTTGGTAGATCTTTTAGGGCATTTAAAATTGCATAATGACGGTATTTAAAATACCTTCCCTCTCACAGAAGTATTTCATAGAATTTGAAATTTTTGGTGATAATTCTAATAAACCTTGTCGGGTTATTTGTTTTCTTAGAGATTATTCTTTTACAATAATGGAATTCACCTCCAATAGCAGAAAGTTTATCGCTAATTTCTTTATAATTTACATCCTAATCTACCGAGACTTTAATACAGGAGTAATTCTGTTCCGGGATTCTATTCCTATGCTTCATTTGTTTGTAGGGAGATGTTTCAGTAAATCTGTAATTCTTTTATTATTTTTAAAGATTTTTAAAATGGTATTTAAGATGGGTTGGAGGTGTCGCTTTTAGTAAAAAATCCCTTTTTTAGTTTTTAATATTACATCACTATTGTTCGGCCTATGTTTTTGCCAGATTTCTGCCATTTCAGTTCTTTTTATTATTGGAATTGGGTTGATGTAAAATAAATTAATAAAGGTTTTTCTTATGACTTCATTAATTTTTAAGCGTTTTTATGTGAATCTGGTTTATTTGCTCTGTTTATATTATTATTTATTTCTTTTATTGTGACTCAATGTTTGGAAGGATTCATTATCTTGATCAGGAGATTATGGACTATCATTAGGCTGATTTGTGCTTTTGTCGATTGCCTTTTTTTTGAAATGTTGACAGTTTCTTGTATTTCTTGATCGTTAAAGTGTTGCAAATTTGATACTACTTCTTGAAATTTCCTCTTTTTATCATTGACCCAATTAGTTGCTGCATCTATCTCCATATCAAAGCCCAGGAAATGATATTCATCACTTAAATTCGATATTATATTTGATTGAAAATGAGTAGTGATAAAATATTTACAATTAAATAAAAACTGGTTTTGATTTGCGCGATAATACTAGATGTTGCTTGTATGAAAACTACAAGCAGACGTAAACCGTTTAATTTTATTAGTTTTTGTATATTTCCATCACCTAAATACATTTTGATGCTTGTTAGTTAAATGTGCGCAATCCAATTCTAAAAGCTCTTTTTTTTCATCTAATGTATAAATCTGTATGTGTAAGTATCCGTATACCATTAGAAGCATTACCTACTCACAATTTAAGTTTTGCTTTAGAGTTTTAGTGCGAGTAGTTGGTTTTAGTAAAGTAAAATAGGAAGAAATCACTTTTAATTAGTTTCTAGTAACCATTTTTTACGATGTCGTTGAGCATCTACTAACAGACAGTATATATATTATTAAAAAATATTTTTACTTTCATCTAACAGTTGTTTATGAATTACTTATAATTCTGACTTTTCTTTCAATTTGAGAAATGACAGTCATTACAATTTGTTGGGCATGTATTTAAGATAAAGTGGAATAAAGGTGAACTAACATTGATCACTCCTTAACCAAGGAATGTTAAATGTCAAAGTGATGAATGTAAATTGTACTTGTCAAACAGCTTTGTGTTAAATTTTGACATACGATATTGTTTGTGTACACAGGACAATAATTCTCTATTTGCTAATATCTATTAGAATAGGAAATACTTCAAATTCAAAAAATAAAATTACCAAACAAATAATGAGGTTCTAATACTGCGCCCAATTATTTTTCAAGAAAAACAAGGTAATTTTTCTTCCATGTTTGATTATTTATTTTTCTATTTAATAGGTTTGAAAGGTAACAGATATGAATGGCGTTGATAATGTATTTTTATACTAGACGAAATTGTGTTACATTTTATAAATTATTTCTGATACATTTCAACAAGTCCCTGCAAATATAGAATTTTTGACCCATTATCATTATCATTGAGCACTGTAATTTTCAGTAATGTTTGGAAATGTAAATACACATACTATTACCATTAATAATGCTTTTGAACAAATCTAAGAAAGCAACAGACATTCGGTCCCCGAGGTCTCGGGTTCGAATTCTGACATTGGCATGTATGTATATGTGAATGTGAATGTCCCAATTTGTATATTTAATACTAGGAATATCTGTGTCTGTTTGATACGAGATACTTGCTGGAGGGTCATAAACAAAATTATTTGTAAATTTCGAATCACAAACGAATCAACTACAGTATAGCATATTAATTGTGAATTTAAAGTAACTTAGCTACATAATAAACAAATTATAGATTTTTAATACTATTTAATTGATAAATTTGTTAATAACAAAATTTGAGTTTATTTTGTTTGATTAACTGTTATTTAATAAGATATTATTACCTTTTCCAATATTATTTATTGAAACATATTTCAGTTTTATAGACTAAGAGTGTTCTGAACATTTGTGACATTTTATTAATGAGTATAAAATATATAAGAGAAGTAAAATAAAATAAAATAAATCAAAATTTTGTTTTGACAATACGTCTACGACACATAGAGAATTGATTCCACATTTGGGATGTCAAGTATAGATGCAATAATGTTTTTAAAGAGCACAATAGCAGTTTGATTTGATTAGATTTAGATTCAACAGAATAAGAAAAATTCTGTTTTTTTGTTCAGATATATTTTAAGATACATTTAAAGCATTTACTTCAATGAACTCGCTCAATATAATTTTATTTACTTAACACATAAAAATGTTAAATCTAATGCACACTTTTGAATCCGTAAAATTTTCATATAGAGGTTCTTGATTGTCTTCTCTGTAACGTCCTTACCATATTCACGGTGCTTTGTATGCACCACACAAACCTCTCTAGAACCGAATTTGTCGCCTAATATCAAACAAATTCGGATCTACAGGGTAGATGTAGAGCATTAACGTGAAGCGACGATATGATTTGTATCTAAAACATAAACGTATACGTTAGACAATAATCAAAAGAATATAAATGTCAAATATAAGGTTAAGAATAAAAATAATATGTAATAGTAAGATCTGAACTGGCACTCGAAGATACGTGACACTTGCGACAAATTTCCACTCATATGTAATAAACTGTTTACAAGTAATCTTCTATAATAGTCATTAAAATCTTTACTTCTACAATATATAGAGTTTCTGAAGGGGAATGTCATGTCACTATTAAAAAGTGGCAACTCTCGCTTTAATTTGTCCAATGTTTTGGTACACTATACAATATTTACTTAATTCTTAAACCATATATAATCTCTGGACCGCGTGTATGTGAGAGAGAGAGAGGGCAATAAAAGGGGAAATACACAGCAGTGTTAATATTGTGTATACATCTGTGAGCCTTGTTTCCCCTTCTGTTTCCATATCTCTCTCTCTCTCTCTCTCTTTCTCTTTCTCTCTCTCTCTCTCTTTCTCTCTCTCTCTTTTATTCCAAAAAGTACTTAAATAATTATGTAATCCTTTGATTTTTTTTTAAAGAATGTATGCAAATGTCAAAACCTATATAATTTCGATACTTTCTTGTTCTGGGAGTCAAAATGTTTAATAAAAACTTGCATTTTCTGCCAAACTAGATCTTCCACAGCAATTATACTGTTCAGTGTAGCAGAAAAAGACCAAAACGCTTCATTTGGAATAGTATGGCTATTACTACGAAACTTAATATAAACGAGAATCATAATGATTCCATTTAATAGTTTCACTATTCGTAGGAAGCTTAAAATAAGGTGTAGAGCTGAACTACAAACTGACCAATTTAGCAAATTCGGTGTAGTCAATATTAGTAGTTAAATCCCAGTTGAGCTTAATTTAATTACCTAATCAAATTAGTTTTAACAATGTCATGCAAGAGAAGTCACCCTAGTTGATGGTGTTAGTTTACGAAACCAATAACATTTGTAGAGAAGAAGTGTACTATACAGGGTGTTTTCAGATAATTTAATTATTGTCATTATATTTAGTGAATCCGCGGTAAGAGGGTACATTGTATAAATATTGTGCTAGATTTTTTCGGCTCTCGTTTTCATTTTAAAAATAAGTAACTAACACATTGTTGCACACACTTTCCAGACATTGTGTGTTTCTACAATTATTAATTTTCCGGAACAGAGAATTTTAGGAACACTCAAGCTTTTTTGACATTACATTTACAGAAATTTAAATAAGAAATGCTTTTTCTTAATCTCTCTAGTTTAAAGAGGACCCTAAAATCTATTCATATTTCAAATACGAAAAATGTTAACAGAAGCAGTTCCAGGCTTAACGAGAAAAGGACCATATTATGCTCAAAGAAAATACTTCAACTAAAGGAAATTATGCAATAAAAATGACGCTTTTTCAACTAAAACCAAGTATAGCACAAAAGTTTACACTAAAAAAGTTTTACAATAGATACTTGTCTAATTTTCAGCCAATCACCCAGGTAGCACATTTTGTCTCCAGTTCGCTCGCCCAATAGCATTGCGAGAATTTACATTCACGGGGCTAGGCATGCGATTTACATCGGACGTATTTGAAATATGATTAAAGTTTAGTATTAAGTGAACGGTAATTAAAACGAATAAAAAACTAAAAGAACAACTGGACTGAAATGTGCGACTTAAACAGTACCTGATAGTTTGGTCGAAGAGTATATTGGTGCCGGTCAGGAATGAGTCACATCAGCCATCTTACGACTAATATTAGTATAACATCCATTGGATTCTGATAAAGAATTTATGTAATTAATACCATTATCCCATCTATTGAGAGTAAATGATCCAATTAGAAGATTTTCTAATATTGCTGCCAAATCATTTAGGTGAACTGCAGGTCTCCTTTGATTAATTTCTTGATGGTTTTCATTAATTCTGAAATGTATATTATGGAAAAATGAATTATTTTATTACTATGTACTCTAGTCCTAATGGTTAAAGAGTATGCCTGTGCAGAAAATATATTTCTTTACTATTTATCCAACTAATATTTCTTCTCAAATATTTAAAAATAGATTAAATTTTATCTCAAATTCACTTCAACTGAATATATAAACAGATCTTCTTTTTTCTATGAAGCTAATCTGAACTAGTTATTTTATTATACTCGTATTGTATGAAAAATAACTTTGTATAACAATGGCATAATATAACATTTACTTTGATTAATAGTGAGATGTTAAATATAATGCTACAGTTAATTTTCATCATCTGTGACTAGGACAAAATCGAAAGTAGTTACATCGCAAAAAAATTACTTAATATTGTCCTCTATCAGTTATACTTGTCAGGTCTGAAAAAATGTATTTGGGTCTCCGCATTGATGGGTGGCAGTATTTTTGCATTATAATAAAACTGAATCGAATTAGGAAAAAGTGAAATTCTTCATTGCAATAAATAATAAGAAACAATATATCTGACAAATGACCACCACTACTCACCTAGCCTAAAATCCGCACCAAACATTGACAGTGGGAATGAATGCATTGACAGTTTACGGAATTTCTCTAGATTTTCACTAGCCCAGTGGTTCTATTTTCAGATCAAGCGATTTCGTATTTTCAAATCTCGATTTCGAATGACTCCGCATGCGAAATTTTTTATTCTAGTTGCATCGATTGATTCCTACCAATCAAGAATGTTTTCCGTATGCGAAAAAGGAGAGGTTTGTCAGTGTTGACGTTAATTGTCATACCTATTTATCTCTAGATGTTTATATTTTTATTTTCTGTTGAGTTTTTTACTACTACTACTTTACTTTTAAATAGAATGAACACTAATAGTTGAAAATTCCTCATTATAAAATGAAGAGAAACATGGTCATAATAGTAGATTTTCTATGAAAAGTATAATTTGAATTTTAAGAAAGGTATACTAAAATTATTAAAGAAATATAAATTTTTCTTATATATTTTGAAATAGATTGGAAAATTTGAATAATAAAATATCGGATTAATTGAAAATTATAAAATAAAAAAAATGTACTGGGTTTGAATTTTTATATTTTCAAGACAATCTGTGCTTCAAATAGGACTTTTATGGTTGTGTCAAGTTTCTTAGCTACCCTCGTATATGTAAAAACAAATGTTCAATTTCATTTAACCAATTTTACAATTTTCATCGTTTTCGATATCCCAAATATTGAAAAATAGAGAATTACTGTATTAAAAAAAACGGGATCAATAATTATTCCAAATAGAACAATCACAATTCTAGATTACACAGGAGTGAATATGTTAAATTGTTAGCAGAAACGACCATAGTCAGTCCACGAATCCTTTATTATTGAATATATTTAATAAAATTACACATTTTATCCTCATTCTTGTAATTAACATACTCAAAAAAGTATAAATTAATAAATTATATTTACCTGAAATTCTAGTAATTAGTTTATGTATATTGTCCATTATTCATCAGTTTTTATAGTAATTGCATCTAGTAAACACCAGTTCAAATTTATTATTGTTTCTTGATGTTTATAATCAATATATTTCATTCCTCAGTTCAAAAGACCTAAAACATAAATTGTTGAATTAGTTATTACATACGAAGCCGTAAACATTACTTTTGTTAAAGGTTGGAATTACACACCTCACAAAAATTATCGCATCACCCACATACATGGGTTTATTGTTTGTATACCTTTCTTTTTGAGAGTACCTCGTAGAATATATAATAGAATACCATTTAAGAGGTCAGATTCATTGATAAAAATGTACAAAAACAGCCAAAAAAATTTTTTTCTACTATAAAAACCGTCGATGTTACATATTCGGGATAATTTGATTTTAGTTTCTGTATAGTGCTTCTTTTATACTGATCTTTAAAAGTGTCGTATTGTTAGTAAGTTCACTTAACTTTGAAGTATGGATGGTCATCAACGGGAAACACGACATTTAACCAATGAAGAGACTGTGAGGGTTATAACTCTTATTCAAGAAGGCCGTAGCCAAAGATACGTGGCTAACCTTCTTAATGTTTACCAAAGCACCATTTCCCGAGTTGTAGCACGTTATAGGGAAACTGGCGAATACTCTAGAAGACCAGGGCAAGGACGTGAGCGAGTCACTTTGACCTTAGATAATCGATATTTGCGACTGACCGCTCTAAGAACACGCCATTGTACTGCCAGAATGCTACAAAATGAACTGTTGGCTACCAGATACGTTCATCTTTGTCAGCAAACAGTTAGGAATCGTCTTCGGGAATATGACATAAGAGCCAGCTAGAGGCGCCCGTCTTACTAGAGAAAATCGAGATGCCCAGTTAGAATTTACCAGCGAGCACGCAAACTTGGGTCCTGAAGAATGGTCGAATGTTCTTTTTTCAGACGAATCCTATTTTTGTTTATATGCATCAGATAGACGTATGCTAGTCTATCGGAGACCTGGTGAACGTTATGTGCAGTGCAATTTTCAGCAAATGGAACCTTATGGTGGTGGGTTAATTATGGTGTGCGCAGGAATCTCCTTTAATGGTCTCACAGAGTTAGTTCCGGTAAATGAGGGAAGATTAACTGGAGATAGATATAGATGGGATATTTTGCAAGATCATGTTGTCCCATATGGTCAATTTATTGGCGAGAATTTTTTGTTAATGCATGACAATGCACGCCCGCACGCTGCCAGGATTGTAAGAGAATATCTTAACGACGTCAATGTTCCTACACTCAACTGACCAGCTCGTAGCCCGGACATGAATCCCATGGAGCATGTATGGGATCATCTTGGATGGGCGATATAGCAACGTAGAATCCCTTTTAGGACTCCAAAATGTCGTAATTCAAGCTTGGAATGAGATGGAGCAGGAATACATTCAGAATCTATTCAAGGAATGCTGTCATTAGAGTACAAGAGGCAATAGTCGCAATTAAACTGATACTTGTAGTTTTTTTACGAGTAAATTAATTGTAATAAAAGCATAACTTTTACTTTTTAACTCACTCTGTACATTGTTTGAACCTTTTTATGCACCATTATCTCTACACATTAGAGCATACACATGTGAACTATCAGCTACGCCTAAACTGTTTTAGTGCCTCTTAAATTGTTTGTTTTTCAAAATATTTAGGTGATGCGATAATTTTTGTGAGGTGTGTATTTATTGTGTTTTTAAAGTTGGATACTAGTTATTATCTATGATTTTGAAAAATCTGAAAATATACATTTATAGGATAGCATTTGGATTGTTTATAATATCTTTGTACTACTAGTAAAAATCTTCAAAAGAAAAACCAGTATAGTAATTTTTATTTACTGCGGGAATTAGGTTTGCTCACCAAATCACCTAGTATAATAATTTTAATAAAACCGCATTATTTAAAACTAACAACCAAATCGACAAGTTTAATAATTACTTTACATTACAGAAACCAAGGCTAAATACAAAGGGGCGAAACTGTTGTAGGAACACATGCTGATTCGTTAAGAATATTGAAAGTGGGAGTAATGCAAAGCTTGTTCGCACATTGAATTAAGGGACGAAATGAAGATGGAGGGATAGAAAATTTTTACAATAAAGTGGAACAAACACTATTAAATACAAAATATGATATAATACTTATTGCAGATCTGAAAACAAGAGTTGATAATCAAATGAATAGATACGCGCCAACCGTAGGTGAACGTGGTGAACTAACAGAAATCAGAAACCTAAAAAAGTATTGGCATTTTGTATAGAAAATGAAATCGCCAATACCTAATTCAAACACAAATATATTCACAAATTTAGCGTATGTTTAAGCGAAATAAAAAAGTCAATAATTGATTATTGTATAATACTTTCATGTGATCCCTGATACAATTAAATGAAGACACAGGAGTCAAAATCAGTTTTGTAATTGTACATTATCGCTAAGGGATAGAAACAAAAAGAGTATTATCTGAAGGTAACGGGGAGGAAAAAGAGAAAATTAAAGAATACTGTAAGTTAAAAATACTCTGCATAAAATTTGTATAAATATATGAAGAATTTAACGTATATAGCGTGCAATAACTGTGGGATATATTTATAAATAGCCTAATGGAACGTGCAATAGAAGTATGTGGACTGATAAAGTTAATCAACACATGAACGGCATAGTGAGTTGAAAAAACCGTACTGGGAAACATTTTCACAAGAAAAACAATAAAATCGTATATAGAAAATGAAGAAGTAGAAAGAGTACAACAAATAATAAAAATTAACAATAAAAAAGATTAAATGACATCTAGTGCTATTTCTTAATATTTAGAGAGTTGCTTATTTTCTGATACCAATCAATCCTATCTAAATAGTCGAAGATACAGTATCATTTAGAAAACCAAAGAAAACAAAAGTGCTGTTGTCATTATCAAGGACAATATCAATTATGTGACGTAATAACTTTAATGCGTATAGATTTCATATTCCCAAATACCTGTTTTATGTAGTTTTTTTGATTCATATTAGTTTTATTAGTATTTTTAAACAGCAGGACCTGGATTTTAATTATCCTTGTTATGTTATTTGTTTTTGCTATAATTAGAACATGTTTGCAAAATTTAAATTTCGATAATAAGCGTTAGAAAAGTTTCTCAGTAACGAGATATGATAACTTAATAATGAGTGAATCTAATTTATCGATATGTCCCTCACTAAGATTTTAATCTGTAACATCTTGTATATTTTTTGTTCATTTTAATTAATCTAAAATTATTAAACGAAAATTTATATTCATGTAGATGGAGTTTAACTATTTTGTCTCTTTTATGAGATTAATATAACTCACACTTCTCCCCTACTGACAAACATACCCTATCGATTAGGGTTGGAACCAAGGCGAGAGCTTCTGTCATTCGTGTTGCCAATTTTTGGTGGCCATTGAAATTGCATAACGTGGTTGTGAAAACCATGTTTGTAGTCAAAAGCAGCCATTGTTCTTTATCAAATGAGCCGCATACTGTGAACTTTTACCAATTTAATTAAAGCCGGAAATTCAGCTGATGGGAAAATGAAGTTAATTTTCAAGCGAAAGCGTGTTCTGTTTTTTTGTTTTTATGTCACTGGTGGGAAAAACTCATGTTTGCTTTTAATGAATTATACCGGGTGAAAATGTTCCATTTAATATTTTTCGATATTATTAACCGTATTTAAGTTGTTGCTACTTACAACCGATTCAATATAATGATAGCAAATTAGGATAGGATTTAATATCTTTATTGGTTTTTAATTTTTTATATTTTAAAATGATATGTTTAACTTATTACTTACTTACTTTAAAAGGAAAACGTTTACACTAACAAACTTCATAGCTAAATTGCTAAAATTAGTCAAAGTAAAATAAAATAACGTGTTTCCTTTTAGATGGAACACTCTACCCTGTATATTTATGTATATGTATAATTGAGTTACTTGTTCAAATACAAGTATGTATACATACATTTTTTTTTGTTGGGCGCCAAATTTAATATTTTTAAATTTTTTTAATTTATTCATGAATTGTCATCTACACTTCACTGGTTGTACTATTATAAATTGGTAATTGGTTCAAAAATGTTATCGATATGTTGGAATGTTGGGTTAGACTCAACAGCAATATGAAAATTAAATTATGTAAATAAACAAAAATCTCAATGTGACTGGAAAGTGTAAAATGTGTAAAATTAACATTCAAAGGTAAGTTATACCATAAATGTTATCAAAAGAAACTCTATTGTATGGTTGCAACCTTTAAATTAATCTCTTATAACAAACAATAATTATTACATACAATAAAATACGTTGATAACTACAAAAATAAAAATGATGAATTTAAATTATGTCTCTGTTGGTAGAGTTTCTTCCTCAACAATAGCCAAAACATGTAAATAATTTCAGAAAATTTGAAAATTGTGTATAAATTCCTCATGGTTAAATCAAATTATTAAAGTTATTAAATTAAACGAAATTTTCTTTGTTGCACACATTGAAGTTTATAACCTTTGGGTCACCGATGCAGAAGTCAACCAGATAGATTTCCAAATCCGTGACTAGAACTTGTAGAAAATTTCAACTTCTTCATGGAATGTGGCAAAAATTCGTCGAGGTTGTGAAGACACAGGATACATTTCCACCTTTAATAAAGGTACGTTGCTAGATACCTTTTCCATATAAACACTGTTTTTCAATCACTGAGCTTGTGTACATATAAGAGCCAATTTCACAAAAACAGAAGCACAAAACTTTATACAGACGTATATGTATCAAATACAAGAATTCACAACACTTATTTCGATGATATTTAACTTTACTAACAATTTTTTTATTTTAGATCTCGAACGCTTTATTTTTGCAACCGGAAAAATTGCAATGGTGAAAACTGCAATTACGGACTGTCGATTCGGAAAGCTATTTATAGTAACATTAAAATTTTCAAAATCACCCTATCGGGTTTATGTCATAATTGCAAAAATTATCCTCTACTGGGCCTTAAATTTATTCGGATCCAATTCCAGAACTGTGCGATTAAGTACGAGTTAAATATTTATTTATAAAACGTAAGTATAACAAGATTTATTACTTCTCTGAAAATTTGTATCTCTAGAAAAATTTTAAATCATTTAATTTTACTGGTAAAAAAATTCATTTGCCAAAACTAGTTTTGAATAAATTTTCCAAAATATAAGCTGCTTTATGATTATATATTAACCGAATAAGTTTATTTGAATCCTCTTTAAAGTTTTTTATTTTTTGCTCAAGGTTTACCTTTGAATTTATAGATGACAATTTTCCGAATCGTGTTGTTTTCTATATAGTCAGAGATATTATGGTATATATTCTTCAAACCAGAACAGACAACCCTTATGTACCTCTAAACCTTATCTACAGCGTTCATTAGACAATCTGTGTACATTTACTTTTCCCTATAGTTATATTTTGCTTTATTATTTAGTGTAAAAAATCCATACCTTTTACTTTAAGCACTAATAGTTGATCATTCAATAGTAATATTCTATGTAATTTGGTTCTCTGTGCTCTAATAATATCCCTCTAACTATATCCCATTAATATTTGAGATATTCCCTTTTTTACTTAATAACTAACTGAAATTTTTCTTTATTTTTAGGTACTCCTAAGATGAAACAGCCCTCTGTCAAGATACTACCAGGACGGGAAATGTACATCAGATGCATTTTGGTCCATTGCGTTTACCTACAAAATTTCATAAATATCGTCCGATTCGTTTGACAGATATTTACTTGGTTCCATACTTTATCCCAACCCTGTATATATTTCTTTTACTTTATCATTTCAATAAGACGTTACTCAACGTTATATTGTTAAGGTAAACCGGATTTTTATCTCATTTTTATTACAACTTGAGGCTAAGAAGTTTCGTTTCTATACACCCATCAAGAAAAAATATTTACAGAAAATGAATACAAATGTAAAATGGCAAAAATCCAAAGTAACAAACAAGCAATTTTTGAACCACAACATCTCTGTTGAAAACGGCAAATTTAAGTTTAAATTCACTCACCGTTCTTTTCAAATTATCAATTTAATTTTTCTTCCAGATTTCGTTTCAAAAATGGCAGGAAATCTGAAATTCTAATTTGCGCTTGCCCCAATAATGATAATGTAAAATACTTAATACTTCACGAACATCTGTTTATTAATGAAACTATTTAAAGCCTGATCACAGTTACACATTAAGCAGCAATATAGACGTCTTTATCTGAAAATAAACCAGGTTAATACAGAGATTTGCCATTATAGCTCGGTTCATAAGTAGTATAGTTTATTCAGAACTTGGGGCAAAATTTCCATTCTCTGTATTTTATGAAAACAGGACTAGACAAAAAACATTAGACCGTCGCAAATTACTTCTGATGTATAAATCTTGTCACTCTAATGGACATTTTATGTTTTGTCGTTCATTAATTTTTAATATTATTTTACAATTTCATCTTTATAATTTATTTATTATTTTTGTAGATACTTTTATTTCATATATTTATATTATTAAATTACATAATATGACATTAGTTTATTGTATGTAAAATATTTTGAAAAATAAGGATCCATCTGCAATTTATCTGTATACTCGCTATCAAAATTTACATTTTAAAATACTAATTTTCGAAGCAGGAATGTTTTATATTTGACTATTTAGTCATAAATTGGTTTTCTAATTTGACTATAAGTTAGAAAATCATTTTCCTTAATATAAAGGTGATATTCCACCCGAACATTCATTGTTCATTATTTCAATCTTCTTGTATTTCTCTTGCTTCTCGAATCGTCCGATGGTAGAAATATGAGCTTTCGCGAATAGTGTACAGAATATGGTAACCGTCTGGAGCTGGTAATTAGTAATAGTATTGGGGAACGTGTAAAAAGGCCCGGTGTTGTTTGTTGGAAGTTTCTTCTGATCCTCCCGTTTATCCAATGTATGCTTGTCCACATGAGAAAGGAAATCTGAATATGTTCTTGGAAGATAAGCAATGGATCCTTGACAGATATTCTTTTATTTTTCATGGGATTTTGTATGAAGTACAGATTCCTTTTCTAAGAAAGATTTTAATGATATACTCTGTGACGAAGTGAACATATGGTAGGGACACTATTGGAGCTTGGAATTAAGGTCTTGAAGAGGAATTTTTAGAGATATATTTTTTTAAGTGGCATTTTTTATAGTCGTTGGACGGTAGTACTGACTGTATATTGTATTGTTTTTTTTTCAGGTTTCTGGAAAGGTTACATAATGGCATTTTCGGTGATGCCTCGGGCGCCAGTCCTCTATTTTCGTGAAGAACACAGGAACCCTTAAATCAGTAATAAAGTTGTCTAGGTAGCAACAGTGAAGAAAGAAACGGTATTCCAGAGATTTTATTGAGAAATTTACTTTAAATATGAAGATGTTTTACAACACGATACCCGAATACCGGTTGCTTTACTAAAAGTATTGAAAAGTTATCCAAGTTCAAAAGATGGAATAAAATACAGATTTAAATTTTAAAACAAATATATTAACAAAACAAAATTTCAAACTCACCCCAGTTGAAATTTTTTCGAACGATTGCAAACAGTGGTTTTTCCGGTCAAAGAAAGTCAATTTCCGGTACTAGGACAATATTAAAAGCTTGTTTACTCTTTACGTAAACGGAAGAAACACTGAGGTTCGGGCTAGCACTAAGGTGTCGGAAGAGAACAAATTTTCAGAGTTTTCTTGCAATTTTACCGCACTCTCCCCATAAAATGAAACCTTTACTTAAGTGGGGTCAACTTGCTGCTTGCGCATGAAATTAAAATATTAAAAATTAAAAGGGGCGTTTCATATGGGGTATTTTAAAAGACCAACGAAAATAAACTAATAACTGAAAATCGACTCACGGATACCACATCTGAAACGCATAAAAAAATGTTGCATTACAATGTGATTTAGTTGATGTGAGATTTTCTTGTTCGAAAATAGGGAGAGGACACACAACTAACTGAATACATTTGACTTGGATGTTTGTGTCAGGTATGGTAAAGATAACTGTTATGGATTTGTTTTCTGTATACAGAGTAAAAGCACCGTTGGGTTTTTGTGTGATCCATATATCCAGAAAAGTAAGAGATCTGTTGGATAATGTTTTCATAGTAAATATCTCAAAAATGACGTGGTCCTCCAGAAGCAGTAATCTTCAGATTTACTTTGCTCATGGAAGCTAGAAACTTCAATAAAAATATATGTTTAAAAAAATAATTTTCCTAAGTATACAAATATGCCTTAAATTTTTAGATATTAGAGCTCGTTTTCATGTTAACTCTTATCACATTATTTTTTTTTTACCGCTGCTTTAAATATAATATTGATGCTTAGAATTTGCCTTTATATTAAAAGAAGCTAAAATATGTCCTATTTTAAAAAGTGCCAACGTTTCTGTATTCTAAAACTAGAAACTCATTTCAGTCCTTTCAAATTTCTCCAATGTGTTTGTTTCTTGTTACAAACCAAATTTTTTCAATTCCAATATGGATCTATTAAATACGGATAAACATTTACTAACAATACAATAATTACTAAATACAATTTAGAAGAATTGGGCTATCAGAACAGAATATTTCAAAAGTCACTCAATTTACTTAAGATAGAAGATTTTTTTATAACAGATTTAATTCCAAAAAATACAATGCTCGTGGGTGACTTAGCTGCATGGACACGTAAGATGCTATTTTACATTGATGACTTAAAAATAATTTCTTCAGTTTCAAACTTTGAAGATTCCTACAGATATCATCACAGTTTGGAAAGTATGAATAACAAGTGCTTAATAATAAATCTTCATCTCAATTACTGTACCCACATACAAAGGAAAAAACGTATAATATTGCAGTTGATTTGCTTTGACTTACTGAATTGATTAAGGATATTGGAAAATGGTAAGATAATACATTTTAATAGTCGTATTACGCTTAAAATTTTTAAAGCCAACAAATTCTACGGATTTATTGTTAAAATTTTTTAAAGTTTTGATAATACTGACTCTCTTATTTGTATGATCATCAATGGAATATACTTCTCTAATTTGACCTGATTATACTGATCAAAAACAATCACTCTAGATTGATACAAACAAGATTTTTTTTAAATATTTGCATAAAAAGTAATACCATCATTTCTCAAAGAAGTTTTTTTGTGAGTGATTTAACGTCTATAGTTTGGAAATAAGAAGAATGAATATATTTTTCAGTGGCTTTTATATAGAAATTTTTACATAAAACAATGTACAGTGAATATAATCTTTCAAAATTAATTTGAATGTGCCAGCATCTATTTGGGCTCTTCCATTTTTCAATAATTTTAACATTTGTAATTTTTATGATAATAATATTTGATCAAAATTATTCTATATTGAAGAGTTAATATTTTTTATAATATCAATAATTATATTTACTTAGTTTATATATTTTTTTGTAATTAGATTATCGTGTAAATGGTTTTTAATTTTACTGTTTATATTATTTATATATTATTATAACGATTTATGTTAATAACGTTTTCTTAATTTATATCGGATATTGCATCTATGTATTTCAAATTTTTGTTTAAGAAACTGTAAACTTCGTTGAAAGTTGACACTTTTTGTTTATTGATCTGTCAGACTCTCTAATCTTTTTTTGTCGTATAACATAGGCCTTACCACGGCATAAATGGGATTGGCTCTCATGTCATCATTATTTATAAATCCACATGTCCTTCCGATACAATTATTTTTCTAACACAAAATTGACAACAGTAAACATTGGAACGGACGATACGAACAAAATTCTAAATGAATTTTGTATAAGCCATGGAGAATAGTAAGACAAAATAATAAATATGTTACTGAGAAAGACTGGGATGATAAGGCGTTAAGATATTAAAAAAATCGAGTCGGTTTGTATAAGTAAATAAAATTCTTAAAGTGATTTTTGGACGAATTAATTGTGAAACTTTGTAGAGAAAATGAACAAACTTGGATCTCCAGAGAAATTTAAAAGAGCAATTAAATCATATTATATTTAACACTAAGGGTTTTAAAGAAAAGCTTTCCTTAAAGCTCACAAGTTACTAAAATAATTTTATGACCTCTTTAGTAGAGCTACATGTGTCGGATGGTTTTCGTTCCAATTACTTAAATCCCCATTAGGAGTTTCGCTGTTACCTTTATTAACTCGTAAAGACTTTATTTAGGAATAAACATAGATTAATGACAAAAGCTGACATTTAAAAGTGTTTCAGGAAAGTTTATATTTTCAAGAAGATTACACAGCTTTTGTGTTTTAAATAAATCTCAGCCTTTCACGAATAGAAAGAAAAAAATGTTTTCGTATACAAAGGGAAAAGCCGCGTAAATTGAAATGTAGTTATTTTACAGGGTGTTCCTAAATTTATGAGAAGAAATTCAATAGAAGGTTCCTCGTTAAAAATATATCAGCCCAATCCCTAAAGAATTATCACCCTTGAAAGGATGGAATTAAAATCGAATTAATTTTTTTTTAAATGCGAGTTAATGTAAAATCTTGAAATTTTGGGGATTACAAGTACCTACATATACTTATAAGAAGGTAATTGTACGATTTTTTTAGTATTACTATTATGTTATAACATTTATGATACCTTAAGATCTTATGATCATTAAATCTCTATTTTTTCGAGTTTTCAGGTATTGTATTTGGTTTATTTTTGTTCGAAAATTATTAACTCTACAAAAAAAAGCAAAATAGATAAAAAAATTAGGAAATAAAACAGAAATACCGAATAATATTTTTTAATTATAATATATAACCTCATAAAAAGTTCTGACATAAAATAAAATAAGGTTGATAATTTCACCCCTTTATAACATAATGGTGGTACTGTATAAAAATTCGATGACTCCTTCTGAACGAGTGTATGTAATCCCCATAATAAAATAATTGTAGGTAGTACTTTCTTCTTCTTCGATAATGTATTTGTCATTAAAGGTATTTAAAGCACGTTTTTTTACTTTTATTTACATTTTTTATGGCCCATTGTATCAGTCTGCTTCAAATTCTACATTATTTAGAAAAAGAAACTTATTTGAAGTTTGCAAATTGAGGCAATAGTTTCATTATTTGTATAGTTATTTGGATAAGCCGTTTTTTATTCTCCAATGTTTACCTTTCTTCATGTTGCTCTTGGTTTGTAGGTCTTTGTGAAATGAGTTGGTAGGACAAGGCATTATCCATTTAATGGTACGTTCGCTTATGTTTAACGTCGATAACTCACGTACAAATATATATTTACTCTATCTAGAATTATATTCCAGTATTTAGCGAATTTATTACAGCGATTTAACATTTTTTAATTATTATGCCTTTAACGACATCCTTCTTATAATTACGGTAATCTGATATAGGTCTGAGTGCATAAATCCATATCTTATTGACTATTGAAATAGTCCACTTTTCACCCATGAAAAAATCATAAAGAAGCATGAGCTATTTTAAAAGAACCTTGCTTCGAAATCTAAATATATTTTTTTTTTGTTAATAGGTAGGAATGATTTTAGGGTTGTATTCAATTATTTGCTTCTAATTTAATATATATTAAGTGACACAGAAAGAAGAAGGCCCAGTAATAATTATTTTATTTGAACAATTTTTGGTATATTTGAGTTAGACTTGTAAATTATCAAAATTTGATAAAAATTAAATTGTTAACTTGTTCAAAAATAATTAATAATGTGTTGCGCCACCTCGATGTCTTATACACTCATTAACAACTCTGGGCATACTTCTAATGAGTTGATCGATTTCCTCCTGAGGTATCTCATCCCATGCTACCTGTAACTCGTGCTGCAGAGCAGCTAGAGTTTGTGGACGATGGGGCAAATTGTGTAATCTTTTTTCCACAATATCCCAAACGTGCTCGATGGGTGAAAGATCGTCGTGCGTTGTCTTGTGGGAATGTGCTGTCGGGGATGGTCTGAACATAAGGTACAATATGGGATTCTATGACCTACTGGATGTAGCGCGCAGTGGTCATGTAATCTTTAATGAATACCAAAGGTGACCTACCTCCAATAGCAATAGCCCCCCATACCATAACCCTAACTATGTGGTGCACGTGTCTTTCCACAGAAAATTGGGGATCTCGTCTTTCACCACGCCGTCTTCTCACTCTTGCACGACCATCATGCATACCCAAAAAGAATCAGGACACATCACTGAATGCAAATAATTCCATTCTTGGTCCCAATTTGCTCGTTCTCTACACCACGCTAGACGATCACATGTTTTTTAAAAAGTTAACATAAAAACCGTTAGAGTAATATCGCTGAAAAATTGATCGTTTTTTATCTTAACATAAACAAACATATTTCCAAATAAATATTACAAAATATTCATTATTACTGTGTGTATTTCTTTCTATGCCATTTAGTATATATTCATCAAGTGATTCGCAAATGTATGGAATCAAATAAATATCTTTAAAATTGTTAGAGATATCGAATTTTTTTTAACAATTTTGAGATTCCCGTTTGACTGGAAGTAATGCTGATTTTAAAATTTGTAATGAAACTTTCTGGATATTCTTTTAAATATTAACAGAAAAGAATTTCGAGTATATTCGGTACAATTGTCAGTAGTTCGAAGAATTTTTCTTGCGACATTCTGAAATATTAAAAAAAAATTTCCTGTCTCTTAAGAGATCCCAGAAAAGATGGTGATGTTCACCAAATACTATTTTTTTTAGTTTTATTTCGAGAACCCTCATTTTCTGTTTCTTAGCCTTACGTTTTTCTTCTTCCTCGGCCTCAACAATTGCTGCCAAGACTAGTATTTTTCCACGGAGTATCTATACATAATGTTGAATGCAAAAACTATGTGTCTAGATTAAAATATATGAAAAACCGCGCCGCGCTTCCATGACAAGTGCAAATCCGAGTTTATGAAAACAGACCAAACAACACGTAATTATTTGTTAATATATCGGTTCGTTTTGTATTAAAAGATATCGAACCCCATATTTTTATACTCGTAGTAAAATAATACAGGTGCTTTCATTACAAATTTTAAAGTCGGTATTTCATTCCGTCAAACCAGATGCTGAAAATTGTTAAAAAAAATTGAACTAAATTTCATTTCGATATATCTAAAAACTAAAGAAATTTTAGTTGATTCTACACATTTGCCCATCACTATATATTATCATATAATATACAAGTTGTTCCATTTTATTTTCTTTATTTAAGGTTCGTTTTACCAATTGAAAATGTCTTAGAGCTAGTAAATATATATGAAAAATATCTGCATATCTAACTGCCAAAAATAAATAATTAATTAAGATATTGAATAACCTAATTCCATAGTAAAACATAATCACAAGGTAAAAACTCAGAATCTAATGCACATAATACATGTACATAATTTTTTTTAATTTCTCAATTGACTCGCGAGTTTTTCAAAGTGTTTTACTTCGAAAAATATGTTTCTTTTTATAACTTATATAAAGCAATTAGTGTTTTTATTGAATATTTTTGCAGTAGAAGCAATTCACATGTAAAAGAATTAAATTTCCCTAATATTATCCGAGATATATTACTAAACATTAATAGAATTAGAATTTAGTATCACCCTCTATTTATTATTTATTTATAAGTTGTATATTTATATTGGCTGGATTACTATTGTCATTAAATTATCTTGAATATTATTATTCTTTTACTGATTAGTGATTATGGATTATTTTATGGCTGAATCAGGTCTATAAAATTTTATTAATAGATTAGTAGTAAATTAGAAGATATTCTACAATAATTCCGCAAAACTTCTTTGAAGAATCGGATAACAAAAAAGTGTTTTTTAATAAACCTTATTTTATTTCTAACTTGATAGGAGTTGTGCGATATTTCGCTCTAGCAATACTAAATTTCAATGAAAACAAGAATATAAATACATATTTATTTTTATAAAGTAATTTATCTTTTGTTATAAATAATATATTTATTTTGCTTTTAGGCATCCTTAGTGAATAAATACAGTATTTTGTTTTGTTATTTTGTACCTGATGAGAATGAAAATCAATATTAACCGTTGGCTGATCCCTATTCTTTTTATGTATAGTTATTATCTTGAATGCGTGCTGCATATTAACTATAAGTCATATGAACAAATATTTTTACGGGCGTTGAAAGCTAGAGGTAGCCTTTAATAACAGCAATTTAATAAAATTGACGTTTTTGAAACTTTAGTAATAACTGCTAATTTGGTACATTATAATTTTGTGTTACGGTAAAATCTTCTGGATGAGATGGGATTAAAAAAGCGAAGATGTAAAAATCCAACTTCTTCAAATTATATAATTTATCTTTAGAAAAACAGTAGGGTCTGTTGGAGCCACTATTTGAATAGCATTAGATGACTTTTTAAAATGTAATTGTACATTATCTTCAATTGGAAACTTATTTTTGAATTAGAACTCAGTGTTACTTAAATATTAAAAATAATTATATTTACAGTTTTCTTCAGCTTCACAAGTAAATATAAACGTGAGAAGCTAATTATAAATGCATAATTTTTTGTTATTTGATGAATAAAGAACTTTTTTTTATAATATTACATAATGATAAATTGTAAGGAGTAATGTTTTCTCTTTCTATCTTTTTACTGTTAGAACATAATGTGTTCTACTCGTCTTTTTTTTTTTAGAACAAAAATGTAAAAAGCATTGAACATAATATGTTAAAATGAATTTTACATATGTACGATATTTCATATTTTCAAAATAAACATAATTCATCTATCTAAACTTCCATTAAAGGGTTTAACAAGTTATACGGGTATTTCGGAGCTCAGGATGAATTTTAGTCCAAAAACTCAACAAAATTAACAATACCTACTTATTTTGATAAATATTAAATACTACTGGTGTTTTTACTAGCAGGAATTCCGATAAATTTTCATTATTTCTGTAACATAATTGTAGAATTTAAAAGGACAAATTATAATTAATGTTCTTCATTTTTTTTAAATGGATAACCTTTTATTTTATTCAGTTTGTTTCATTGGGAAAGGGCCTAACTTTAACTGTAGGTGGACGTCACTTAAGTGGTTCCAAATAATCTAGATTTATTGGGTCTTCCATCTTTTATAACTGAGATACAGGGCGTTTTATCAATTTGGCCTATTTCTTTCTTAACTCATAACTTACTTATTTCCACCCTACGACATGGGGTATACAAAATAAGTATTTTTACTCACATTTGTCAATGATCAGTATTTGTAATAATACAAAATCAATTCAATTTTTGGGATGCTTCTCTAGATAAGGTAAGTAAATTTTATTTCAACCAAAAAATTAATCAAAATGTATTCGATACCATTTCGAAACTCCCAAAACGCTCATAAATTATACTTTGAATGTAAAATTTTGGTAGTACAATTGTCTGCAGAAAAATAAAAAGTAAGTAAGTAAATATATTCAGTTTTTTCTGCTCTTTCGAAATATAAAAAGCAATTTAAAAAATCTATACACAGAGTGCTGTTTTAAGGAAAGATGGAATTTTAAATGTTTTGTTGATTTATTTGCTTTTTGGTAATACTTTGGTAGATTTTTCAGGTAATGTTTATTATGCGTACCAAATACCAAAATAATATACAGAGTAATTCGGAACTTATGAGCTCCGAAAGAAATAGGCCAAATTGATAAAACACCCTGCATCTCAGTTATATAGGGTGGAAGAACATTAAATATAGGTTATTTGTAACCACCAAAGTGTCGTCCATCTACAGTTAAAGTTAGGCCCTTTCCCAATGACACACCCTGTATAAAAAAAAGGAAGACGTGATCTATTCTCATTTTTAGCAAGATAGGTTTTAAAATATTCGATTTCAATAGTTTTCTAAAAATTTTTAAAAAATCTGAAAAGTTAGTAAAAATACAATACAATCATAAATTGAAATTTCAATTTTCGAAAGACAGCATTAAGAAAATTAGTTATATATAAACTCAAAATTATATTCGTAAATTCATAGTAGTAAACAAATTAATATTATCATTAATTAATAACCTATAATACTAATTTTGTCACGTGCTTGGAATAAAAATGATCATAACTTCCGAAATACCCTGTATTGCCTATTTGAAGTGTGGAACCAATGAACTTAATTTAGAGTGAGTTCTGTATGTTTTTTTATGTTTATGGTGATATTTTTGTTGCAATTATTTTATCACTTATTTTCTCTTCCATCCAGGTATTTAAGCTTTTTAATTTCTTCAATTTCATGTTAATGATTCATAGATTATGGAATTAACTGATCTCGCCTTTCGTATTATAAAATTAATATTTTTTTGTAAATATTTTCCTTTTGTATTATTGCGATAGAGTCAGTAGAGTATATGATATAAAGCTCTAACTGTAAGGTTTCTAAAAAATGTAGTTTTATTGCTTAGCGACGAACATTCAACACTAGTTTCGCCAATTTCATTAAGTTTCATCATAAAATTTAGTCCTTCCATTAAATTCCAATTTAAATCATTTTTAATATAAACAAAAAATATGGCAAAGTATCAGAACAGTGGATAAAAATCATTTGTTAATTTTTAAATAAAACACTCTATATCACCACCAGGAAGAATATATTATGAAAGTGTTTTAGGTTAAGTAGTATTACGTGTCGGATTTTCTCCGTTTACTTTATATACAATATCCGATTTTGTCAGTTCTGTATTTAAAAAAGTAATTAATTGATCTAAAAGTGAACAAACATTTTAGTTGGAATATAGAAACTATTACTTTATCAATTTATTTATTGGTATCATTTTTACGACTATAAATTTTTCAAAATATTAAATACTTTTATTCATGTAGTTTTTAATTTTGTTTATATCAGATCATGAATTATAACCTCTTACGGTAGCGTGAATTTAACAAATTTATTGAGATTACAACAATGATTAATATCCCTTGCAGTATTTTAATTTATTTCGATATGAACGACCCCGGCGTTTACTGCTAAACTGTAGAAATAATATTTATGGTCTACAACATTTTATGATCTTTTTATGATTTTATTTATGGTTCGCTAATAATCTTAATAACATTGAATAGATGTCTTGTAAAAGTGAAAACTGGTGTGCCTATTTATGATTAATATAAGTACTTCTTGGATCTCTACTTGAATAATTATATAATTTATATCTGTATTAAGCGCAATTTAAAGTATTAAATTTTAAAAGGTCATTTTAATTCCAAATTAAAATATTTTTGAACCTTATTACAGATATCTGGAAATACCTGCTTCTTTAAAAGTTCGAGACCGTTTAAATTTAAAAAATACCATTTCTTTACTAAATGTTTGTTTTGTGGAAAACTTAAGGATTTAAAAAAAAGTATTTTATTTAAGTAATAGTTTAATAACGTTGTGAAGTTTTATTGCTAAAATTGTAATTTTTCGTATTGTTGGTGGGTAATTATTTAATCCAGGGTGTTCTTGTAAAATGGCCATTGATTCACAGATTAGTTATATTTTCTTGTTTCTGTCCTTCCTCTTTCAGCCATCACAAAATTTTTGGGAAATTTTGATTTGTTTCACTCTTTCAAGAAATCCGTAAGTTTTTACTCGATTTAAAATGTCTAATTCAGTCTTCGTCCTTTTACTTAGGTACTGTTAATTCTTTTCCTAGCTGAGGATTACAGTTATACTATGGAAACATTGTTTTTATAATTTCTTCTTTTTCTTCTTCTTAATTCCTTTATTTGAACCTTATGGTCAAGGGGCAGTTATTTAAGAGGAACCTCATCTTGCTCAAAGCAATTTATCCTTACTCTAGTATTTAGGATTTTCATATATTTTTTCCTTTTTCTGAAGACATTTACAATTTTCGAGTAAAGTGTCGAAAATTTATCGCTTGGGGATGCTACCCAGGCTACCCAGCACTACATAAAGGATACTACCAACGTTTATGGATGTTAAGCATAATCATAAGACGTTTTTTTTTAAATTCAGTCGAATTTGTTTGTAAACATTTCTTTAGAATAGTAAGAGTTTAGGCTTTGTAATAATGATACAATAGATCTTGAAGCTTTTAAATTAGATTTTGAATACGTTAAAAGCGTTCTATATCAATCCTGACAAAAGAATATATATATACCATTGTTATTAAAATTCGGATTATCATCCGGGTTTCACCATTACTCTTTAAAAATAAAATAGAAGAAAAAAGTCAAAGAAAATATTTAAATTGATACAAAATATTTTTCGTATTTTACATAAAAAAAAATCAAAATTGAGACTCTTAAAGTAAACGAATTAGAGGTATTCCAAAGAAGTGCACTTTACTTCGTTTGATTAGATTAGGGGTACACGGGCTATGGCATTTCATAAAAACTTTGCAAGTAAAGAACACGTTTAAACCCGTTTGGTAGTATAAGAAAAAAAGAACATTAAAGAACTATGTGATTTAAGGTCCAAATGTAAAAACTTGATTTTCTTTTACTCCTCTTTACTCCTGTTTTCATTGTTATTATACTGACGACGTGTCTTCTTTTTTTAAATTCATATTGGCTAATCCACGGCGTTTTGGATACATCCTTTACTATTTTTGCATAAAATATTCCGTCTGTGTTGACCGTTTTCTTCTATTCCATTATAATTTATTTCAGTTATAACTGGGATTGAATTAGGTTAGTTTAGGGTAATGTCACAATTTACAATTTTAATAAAACTTCACTGCGGTTTATTCACCACAAAAACTATTTTTAATATATGTATTAGTGTATTTGTTCGGTTGACCATGGATGCATTAACGGAGGACCGAAGCATCAGTAAAATCACAAGGAAAACTTTTCTTATAGCTGCGAAGGGCCGAAACAAGAAAAAATACTTTGGAAGCTGAGTCAAGAAGAATATGTCAAAATTCTGAAACATGTGATTTATATAAGATGTTCATGCAAAAACTTTTGCGATATTTCTGAATAAAATAAAGTCAAAAACTTATTTTTTCGGATATGTAATTCAATAGGAAAATACATGTCCACATACATTTCATACTACTTTCTGACAATTTACTTTTTTTACATATATTCATGAAGTACTTTTTGCATGGAATTATTTAACAGAAACCAAGAGTTGACATACAATTGGTGACGTTTCTATGGAAATGACATTCATTTTGACATGATTTAACCATTAACAGTGACACTGGAAACTTTTTTGGAAAAACGAAATACTCATTTTGCATAAAATTGCATAAAAATCGCCGTGGCTCAAAATAATTAAAAATGTTCCTGGTGAGACGCCCAAGCTATAGAATCCCTCACGGACGAGGCGAGTTTAACTGGATCATTAATAATACCCATAACGTGAATGAAGTGTGTGTGTCCATAATTTCTTTATTCCCTAAGTTAAATATTTTTTTAAATAAAGTATATTTTAAAGAGATAAACAACTTTAATATACATCATAATTCCATCAGTTGATTCCATTTAATTAACTCATATATTATCAACTGAGCTGGTTGGCCATAAAATCTACATTTATTGAATTAATTCAATTACTATAATTGAAATAGATATCATAACGGACTAAGTCAATTTGCATATTGAAATTGATCAAGTGTTAAAAATCTAACAATGTACAGTTCATTCCTAACGAATATAATTGAAATTGACTACCAGTGCCTGGGTGTGGAAATCTTCGCTGAATGAACTTAATTCAAGGTTTAGTAGTAAAGTCGTGAAAATTCTTGAAGTGCTTTGATAAAATTTACTAAACTATTTATATTGAAAATATGTGGTAGGTATATAGGTAAATAAATATATAAGATATTTTGAAAATATAAGTTTTAAAATAGGTTAAATAAAATAAATTTTTTAAACACAATCTATTTAGTAATTTACGTATAAATTCCGTAAGTAACTTGCACGGGTATAATTTATTTCATCCTGTACGTAATATTTTACAAATTTTACATTCTTCGTAATACAGTTTTGAGAGTGATCTCTTTTCTTATAAGATTCTTTATTTATTGATATGTTTAAAATCGATAAAAAACATGCTAAAGCAAATATATCTTCTATTTTATTCAATGTTCCAAATATCTCAAAGATGATTTTTGCATCAGATAAAAAGGAGAAAATCTGCCTTGAAATTTAACTACGATCATAAATAAGAATAAATTATTTAAAATATTATTATTATTAATACAATTTATTCTTCTGATTTAAGTATTTGAAGTGAATAGTTTGTTGTTACATATAAATGTTAATTGTATCTGTCAAAGATATCAAAATTCATTATAACAACCGATTTCGTGTGTTTCCTTGGAGGGCCCATAAAAAAGTAAAAGAAAAAAGGAACTAACTAAGAAAGAAGCCAAATATTAAAAAAAACACTAGAAAAAGGAACCAAAAATACAAAACTAGATGAAAGTCAGCATTTATTGAATTATTTAAAATTATACATTTTTTGACTCCTTTTTAATGGTTAAGTTAAGTTGGGTTGGGTATAGCTATCGATTTTCTAATTAAATTTAAACATAAAAAAGTCGTGGGAAAAGAATGAAGCAGTGAATTCTAAGCTAAATATGATAAAATATGTTGAACTATCTAATTCTAAAACAATTTCTTAATGGAGAAAAAAACAACTCTTTAAAATGTTTGTAGGGATAGAAAGTATAATTTTTTTTATCAATTGATCTGGATGTTGCTTATTATAATTTGGGTCTAATTCTCTAAGTTTTGTAAAAAAATACACCAAAAAACACGCCTGCATTTAAAATGTTGGTAATAAATAGAATACTTCAATTAAGCCAGTGCTGGACGTTTAAATTGGCGGTATTGTATTAAACCGCTTATTTAAAATTAACTACTTTATTTGAATAACTCATTTTCAAGCTCCAACTAATTTTTACCAATGACTTTATTACTGACGATGACGAGTTTATTTACATCATATGGTATAATGTTTTTAGTTGGAGATATTCTAGATATTATTTTAAAATAAATTGTAGTAGGGTAGAATATAAAATTTATTCATTTAAATAAAAAAAACTGATTTAACTATATCTCGCATTAATTAGCCTAATTTGTGTTATGTGTTATGTGTTATAAAATGTTATTTTATTTATAGTTCATAAGAAAATGAATATGGTTAATATGGTTAAAATTTGTCTACTATAGATTTAAATTATTTTAGTTTAATTTGATCAAACTCTATATACAGATTACTAAATTTTTTATATTACTTATTATAAGAGCATTAATCTAAGAGAATACTGACATAAATTTAATTAAATGTCTCATTTATATGAGGGCCAATCGGATAAATTCGAGAACAGTTATGAAAAACAAAGGTTTTGTGCAAAAATAATTATTATTACCTTCTGCGAACTTTTTATTCATTCAACACAAATTATAATATTATTCCATTCAGAAATTATTATGCTCAAAATATTTGCTTTGAATGTATCCACGGCTTCTTTAAGACAAGAAAAACTTAACCAAGCATTTTATTTTTAATTGTAGGAAACGTAAAAAGTTATTCAATGCAAATCGAGACTAAGGGGTAAGCCATTAATTGTATTTTTCAAGTAATCTACTAGCGCGTGCAGTATGAGATTTTGCATTATTATGATGAAAATGATGATGATACAAATAATAATATAGATGGATTTGGAAGTTCTGTTGTTGAATTTTTTCATCATTTTGCACCAATTGAAACGTTGTTTTTGAATTATGGACAGATTATGTGGTAGGTCTTCTTCAATCCAAAACAAAGTTTCATTGGGACTAAATGAATATACAAAATGGAATGTATCGAGGTCCACGAAATGTGCAAAGATGGCTGTCGTATATCACATGATGGTTTTTTTCCAACCATTTGAAGGACAGCATCAATATTTTCAGCAACAATCATTGGTATTGAAGTAACGCTCTTCCATTAGTTGATCCACAAAACATGACCAAATTTAAATTATTGAAACAAGCGATATACCATCATTTTTAACGTAGTTTCACTAACAAATGTAAAAATTTAAAGATCGATATATTTTTGTGGTAAATCACGAAAAATCACAATCATAGCACACACGTTTCATCACTTTAATTCTATTTTTAATTTTGTGAACAGAACATTGTTGAAATTAGCCCGGCAAGAGGTTTATAAAAATGTAAAAATATACGGGATGTTCCATTTAAAAAAACAAAATTTTTGTTTAGCAATGCGTTCCTGAACACATTGTATATTTGACACTAATTTTAAAATGTGAATCACAAGACTGCCTCCATTTTTGTAAAAACTTTGTTTTCGTAACTTCAATAGTAGCGGACTAATCGTACTTCGACGCACTAATGCCTCACCCTGTATATAATATTTTATTAAATGGACAAATGTATATTTGATATTTTGAGATCACGACATTTAGATTACAATTCTAGATAAAAGTAATCAAACCTAATTTAATTACTTAAAACTAAAGTGTCGTTTCTGATGATTCTTCTTTAAGTTACAGTATCTACATCTGTAAATAGGCATTTAACAAATTCCTAAATTTGGTTATAATACTCTTCTAAAACATAAATTTTTCGTTTTTATGCTTACCCTTTATAATGTTTATAGAAACAATATGTGTTATGGTGCGGCACCGAAAACGAAACCGATCTAATATCTTAAAGACAATTCATTTTTTATGGAAATATTTAAAAACAAGTCAATTATTATTTTAAGCGTAATTGTGCATTAAATTATTGAAATTAGCTCTCAAAGATATCATCATTTTGAATACTTAACAATTTTTGTTCCCACAAGTGGCCGTCAAAATCTAAAGTTACGCAACTAACAGTCAGAAGGCTGCATTCCCTATAAAATTATTTTTTAATGATGTGTTAAACTTATTACATTTCCTATTTAAATTGTATTGATGATAATGATATGGGGGAGAGGAATGACGTATGACAGTAGAGGATATGTTACAAAAATATTCCTTTGGAAGAAAAATCGACCTGTTTTTACGTTTTTTTTTTAACAAAAAAATGATCTTCAAGATATTCGATTTGTTATTTTTCGGTGCCGCACCGTATATATTAATCCGTAAATATGTACAAATCTATAAGAATATTTTTACTTACAGTCATTACGGTTTTACTCAGAATTCACTTGCATGAATAAAAAATACTTTTAAGATAAAACAATATCTTTCAGATATTCTGTGATTGGCCGGAGGATCTAACAAACGTGACAACATTTTTTACTATCTAAATTTGCTAGCAAATACCCCGAAAATTTTACCTAAATTGGTGAACAGCCCCGATATATACAACTTAATAATAATTCTTGATATAAGTTTGAAATCAACAAACCATAAAATTTTCACAAAAAATCAATAACTAAAATTAATTCGGCTAATTATTTCCCTTAAAAATAAAAAGTAATATTTAGGGGCACAAGTACCTACGAAATGGTTTTTATTACTTGAATATTAAATTTTTGCATAATAACAAATCACTTTGCATTAGAGTGTCCAATTTGTAGGTTTAATTAAATGATTAAGTATTCGGTCGTTTCTAATTTCTTAAATTATAAGTTTTGATGTACCGGCAGAATGAACTTTTATTTAATTTAGCAAATGTGTTTTATTTTTTATTTCATCCTACAATTTAATATATAATAGAGAGAATGATATAATTTATCCGGAAAAAAACTACTTTAAACTCCTTATACAAAATATATAACGTGAGACCGATTCCATTTGAAGATAACAGAGCTTTATAATTAATGATTTCCAAAGATCAATCGCCTCATATTTATATTAGAAAACTTTTTGCATTATCAATTGTTAATACCAAATTAAAATTCAATATTTTCTATTTTACTTGTGTTATACTAAATCAATTGTTTTGGTTTGTACACGTAATGCTAAGATTTTAGAAGCTGATTCGATATTGGTGTCACCATAGCAACAGATTCATTCGAATGAACTGGGAGTCAGAGATTGAGTTTAACTTGTATCAATGTTGATATTTCTATTTCTTTAAAACAATCTATCTATTTTGAATAATGTGCTTAATTTTACGTACTAATTAAGCAAAATATGTTTTTGAAACTATTTGGGTTTTAATTGACTAGTCTGAAAATCTTATAGCTATTTAAATGGTCAATAAGATAATGTAAGTGTCCCTTACCTTCCAAAGACAGTAACCCTTTAAGATGTTGGCAATCACAATAAAGGTAACACTTTTCAACAATCGCGCATCTTGTTGACAGAGAACGATGGCTAGCGAGTCCTGAGCCATATCAGAACGAGGTGCTGAGGTTGAGGCAACGTCGTAGTCGTCGGGATGTTGGAAATTGTAGATGGATGGGTGGAGGGGAGAGGGATACAACCCCTGATGCTCGATCGATCGCCTCTCACGCCCTGTTTTCTGGATGGTGGGTGCGCCGCGTCGTTTCCAGCTTTCCAGCGTTTAAGGCAAGCTTCGTTAGTCATGTAGCCCATAACAAATTTTTAATCTAGAATTAAAAACTTCAAGCATTTTCTGGACATACTAACATTCTTAAATATTTTTAAAGCGGTTATATTTTACAAACAAATTTAAATCGCACATTTTTCGAAGTAATATACTGGGTGTAAATGAGTTATGGGACACCCCCTATCCCTTTTGATCGCGTTTGATAGATTTTTTGTAATTTTCGGGTTGATTATATTAGAAAACATTTAGAATTGTTTGAAGCAAACATTCAAATTAGCCGACTTCCGGTTTCACTCAAATGACGCAAAAGCTAAGAATTAAATGAAATACCCAATATACAGGGTGGGGCATAGGAACCAATTGTTTTTAGATTGGGTAGTGCGCTGCCATTAGAAAAGGGAGTACGTGTGGCATGTAACAATCCGTTCCTTGAATCAAAGCAACACTTTCAGCTGCGACCATGAAGCCATGATTATTAGAGCGACATATATTTGTGTATAATTTTTTTGTTAAAGTAGCAAGTCGATGATTGCAGTACAACGTGAATTCCGCCGTGGATTTAATATCAATCAAAATACAAGTTTTTAGAAGATTTCAAAGCAGCAAAACAGAAACATTTTGATATTTACCGAAAAGAGACGGGACTCGCGATTGTTGCAAAAACCTGTAACAAAACAGTTGCTTAAACGTTGAAAACTTAAAGTTTCCGTTTTGTCTGTTTGGTTTAGATTGTGTCTCGGACGGGAACAGAGTCATTTCGATTGATATTGAATCTCCGGCGAAATTCACGCTGTACTGCAATCATCGATTCGCTACTCTTAACAAAGGAAAGATACACAAATATATGTTGCTCTAATGTTCATGGTTCCATGCTCGCAGCTGAAAGTGAAACGCTTTAAGTTAAGGAATGCATTGTAATATTCCGCACGCCCCTCTTTTTTCTAATAGCGGCACACTACTCAATTTAAAAATATTTGGTTCCAATGCCCCACCCCGTATTTTTACACATTTGGGTTCTACGGATTCAATTACATTCTATTCAACTGTCAAATGTCATTTTAGATTTAGTTTTTCCAAATTTTTAAAAAATTATTTTTTAGGTAAAGTTAGTGGTCGTGGGCTTATTCAAATTACCAAAAAATGAGTCAAAATCACCTAGAAAATATTATTTTTTTCAAAAAATCCTTTAACGTTTATTATATCAACGACTAAATTTAGGGAATTTTAGTTTCTCAGCTGAAACCCACTTTTTTAAAAATAAACATAGATGTATGGACTCCTATGTATGTTAAATAGCTTCTATAAGTACCAATTTTCTAATTTCTAACAACACAACATGGTCCTGAAAGCGACCTTGTTTAGGCAACGTTTAAGTGTTTTGAAATGAGAACATGCTCGAATTAAAAATAAATAAATATGCTAGTTTGCTTTGATTTTTTAATCATTTCAATAAGATCAAGACCACTAGATTCAAAAAATAAGCTTTAAAAAAAATGTGTCTAAAGGGACATTTGACGATTAACTAGTATGTATTCGAACCTATAGAATCCAAATATGTAACAATATAGAGGGTGTTTCACTTTTTGATTTTGCATGATTTATACTGAAACCAGAAGTTAGCCATTTTAAATTTTCAGATAAATCAAAACTGCCTCCAACATAACCGACCCGAGCTAAAAAAAATCTGTTACACCCGGTATCAACCACTTTTTCAACAACTACACTTGATTCATTTTCGTGGATCCTTTTCCAAAATGGCAGAAATTTATCACAATATTTGAAATACAGATTGACAAGACAACATTTTTTAGTTTAGTTATTAGTGTTAACTAAAGTTTGACAATAACAAAGCTATATGTATATATTTATTTGTAGGAATTATATTGATCGTTCATCTTTTCTTTGTATTCATAGACCAGTACTTCCTTAGGAAATTTACACATACTTATAAATGATAAGAATTTCCTAAATTTATAGAGAGTAATCAAAATATAAATGAAGTTGTCTTAGCCTTAACAAAAGCACCCCATTCCGCTAAGATAACGGCGTGCGACTATTAGATACATGAAAATATAAAAATAAGGATAAACAAAAGATACACAGCAAGAATAATATTTATTTAACGTACTGTTCTAATATACTGCAAAGTTGCAAAAATGAACAAACCAAATTTTGCTTTTATCCGTTGATAAAAATGACAATCAATGGAAAAGGGATCTTGAAGGAAGTAACCCAAAAGAATGCGAAAACAAAAAACATGCGTGATTACAAAACTGATAAATAAATTGGTGACGGAAACGTCAAAGAATCAGAACAAGATCAAAGAGAATATTTAAAGAAATAAGAACATAAAAAAGAGGACTTGAAAGAACTACAACATCTAAATACAGACTGTATCGTTTCATGGAAATAAAAATATTGGCAGCGGAATTCTAAAGTTAGTTTATTAATGCAGGAGGATAAGCCAAAATAATCTTCTTGCAAAAAGAATTAATGAAAAGTATTATTACGTTGAATAAATACATAAAAGGCAATGTACTAACTAATGTAAGGTACCATTGCTAATCAAGGACGAAAACATAAGAAAAATGTTTAGCAAAAAATAAATTACTTGAGAACTTCAATGAGTTTTCAAAAAAAATTTAGTTAAGCTGATTATTCTGATAACGTTTGATTTTGTCGGAAATAAAGATATTTTTGGTTAGATTTAATCGTAGTCCACTTATATATACCATTTGTTATTGAGTCGGGATATTCAGAAAACTAAAGAAAAAGGAACAAGAAAAAAAGTACTGTTTGATTGAAAATGTTTTTTTAAGTAAGAAAAGGTGAAAAGTATAGAGTTTTCAACTCAAGAGTAAATAGGTAAATTACATAGTAAAGAAGTAATAATGCAAGTAAAACAAATTAAACTAGGATGTTAAGAATTGTGAAAAATACTGGGACTAAGAAAAAGAAAAATTAGTAACAACTTAAAGTAAATGATGCTTATGGAAGTTTTATTACAAAAAAACTATTTGCTTGACATATTCTGTAATTTTACACTGAAGATATTGACTTACATTTTACCTCGCTATTTAACTGAACTCATATGATAACGCTAAATAGGTTAATCCAGGTAAGTAAGAGTTCGGTCCATTAATTATAGGAGTAATGGGAAGTAAATTTGTCTAAAGAATATGTCATCTTAGCTACTAAGCCTAGAGGTAAAATTAATCCGCTAGTAACTTACATAATGAAATATCTGTTATACAAATGTATGGAAAAGTAATGTTTGTATATTTATTTAAGTTCTGTGTCAAAAAGAAATATGAACTTGAAAAGAACTGATCGTAAATACCAAAAAATATGCTACCGAATAATCAGGCTCTAAGGCTTTTAAGTTTATTTAGCTGATGATCCTTGCTGCTTACTTTACTCATCACTCACATTTGAAGGTTCGACATCAAATGTACTTGTATCAACCACGGGCATTTTGTTCTTAACAAGCCCTTTCGGTCTACTGGAAGAGACCAGTAACAGCCAAACAAATAGATTATAATTGTTGATATTGCCAAAAAATATAATCTCAACAACACCAAGTGATCTTTTTAAAGGTAGTTTTGTATTTAAACCCATAGATCTGTAGTGTGTACAGCATCCTGAGCCTTAGTTGGGTTAAAAATTGTTTATGGAAAATAAACCGCATTTTATTTCAAGTTTTGTACCAGTAATTTGAAACCACGGTACAGTAATCAAAGCAACCTCATTTATAAAAATATCAAAAGGCGTTATGAAACTGAAAATTTTCTCCATTATCTTAGTTGGTGCGAAGGTCTACTGGCCTCTATAATATTAACTTTAATCTGATTCTAGTTGTGCACGGTCATCCTTCGAAGAGTTCAAAAAACCATTCTAAAGGTAAGTAAATGTTTTATAATGCCTCAAGGATTCATCTATGGTTTGATAACATTTTTTGAGTAATCATAAGAGATGAATATTTTCCACTTTAACTAGCTGTCAATGGTTACTTCTAGGAATTTCACATCGGTAGCAATTTGTAATTTAGTTAATATGAATTCGAGCGAATTTAGAACATTCCATGTCACTTTTTTTAAAGAATGGTTTTTAAACCTCTTTTGTTTGATTATGAGAGCACGTTACATTTTCTGCAAAGTATATTTTCGAATGTGTATACTTGGACAACAGCGATGTCATTTTCGGTATTATTTTGTTAAGATTATTTGCATTAAGATGATCCTTACCATTTTCAGTTATAATCTTTCTATGTGTATATATTTAAAACAACTCACTCTATAATACTACCATATCATTAATAGAGTTGAAATATATACATATAAATGTATAAAAAAATTGTGGGGAGTTAAAAAGATAAAATCTTAAAACACATATAATTATTGATTAATTAAAATAAAAAAAAGATGCATTTTAGATCTTTTTTGCCAGGGTAGGAACAGCTTTTTAATTGTTAACTTGGGTTAGATTTATTTCATTTTCTTGGGTTTTTTTTTCTATTTTTGTCCCTTTTTGTTGTTAGCGTTTTTAAAGACTTATATTACAAACTGGATTTTTTTACTTAGCAAAAAACAAGAAAATACCGAAACAAACTTAACCTAACGTAATAAATACCATAGATACTGATAACACAAGTTTTAAAATAAGTGACGATCACATATTTGCGTTTGCGCTAGTAACTTTGAACGGCCCCATCGACCAAAACACTTTATAATAGAACTGAGTTTAAGAAAAGAATAAATGAATTACTTTATTTATCTGCAAACTAGATTTTCAGTGACAATGTATCAGGTCTAAGAATGCGAAGCCAATTTAGAAAAGAATGTTGTTCTTGGTTCTTAAGATTTTTATTTTAAGTTAAATGGATTGTGCCGCAGGACTATATTTTTGAGTCCTTGGAGTCTGTAATCTGAGAGCCCCTCAGAGAATCATCCTTCGTTTTCCCCTTTTCCTGGTTAAGCGTCGTCGCAATTTGGTTTCCTCATTCTGGACTGATTAAAAGGCGGGCGCAGAAACTATTTTATTTTATGACTTATACGGGATGTGGCTTTCTTGTTTAATTAGTGGGAAATAGGGTGGTTTTTATTCAAAAAAAATAAATATTCATAAGTTTTGGGTAATAAACTCGTACAGTTTTTAGATATTCCGTTTCATAAAATAGAATTTTGTAGTTAAAATCACTTATCACTGAAAAGGTTGATTTTCCTATTACTAAAGCGTGAATTTTTGAAGTTGACACATTACCAACAACATTTACAGTAATTTTAATACAAATTTTTGAAACAGGAAAGTCCCTCAAAAAAATGGCCCTAACAGATTGTAGATATTCTGACTTATTTCGAAGATCAAATTCGAAATCAATTTTTATATAGCCGCCTTATATTAGGATTGGCATTAGGAAATTGGGACGGTCAAAAATTATCATCACATACCATCCATGCATCAAATACTTCTACCTAGTACTGCTCCCTTCAGACCCCCTGGTTTTCCCTACTCGTTGGGCAGAAAGAAGGAGCTCCACTCGTTTACCATGTATTTCTCGTTGTTGCGGTTTATGCTTTTCTCCCTCTAATCTTTTTTTTTGTACACTCTTCATGTTGTGATCTATCTTTATGCGCGTTTATCACGTGTTGTTTCTTATTGTTCTTCTTTCGTTTCTTACTGATCCATATCCCGATCCATGTCCTGTTCCATATCTTGGTCTATGTCCTTCACTTTTCCTCTGGTACGTCTTAGTCGTAATCTCTCTCGTGTAGTTCATCAGTTTCCTTAGTTCTTGGTTAGGATGATTCTAGTTCCCTATGTATATTTGGTTGTTCCTTACATACCAGGATCGGTTGACTGCCATTCTTAGCGAAATGTTCTGTTGTTTCTGAAGTTTCATCCTGTATATCTTGGCCGAGTATCCTCATGATACTGATGCATATGTTATGATCGGAAGTTGTATAGATTTGTATTAGCAGTGCTTCCAAGATTATACTCAAGCTGCAGTTTTATCATATGATAGTTTATCCGGGTTCTTGCTCGTTTCACTTTGGGTACCAAAGTGTCTACGTGTTGTCTTAACAATATCCTTTGATCCCTTGTTATAATTTGGTATTTGGCTTTTTTTGTCTACCTGATGATTGTTCCATTTATTTCAACTTCATCCTCAGGACTATGCTTCCCTTACTTGAAAAAGGTTGCTTGGCTTTTACCGTTACTATGTCTTAAGACATAATAGAAGTTATTGTTCCAATTATTGTTATTTAAATTGATAGTCTTTTAATAATAATAGTTGATTTTCTAAATATCTATAAAGGACTGGTCCGTTTTAGAAAATTACTATATGGTATTAATTTTAAACAAACTTATATTTTCATAATAGTGTAGATAAATAAAAAGAAATAATAGATATAGTTTAGTAAACTTATTCTCATCAATTAATGCTAGTTATAATGTAGAAGACCTTTAAATCAGCATCTAATAGGCATTGCATTTAGTCAATCAACACTAACTGAAAATTATATGAATTATCAGTATCATTCTAAAAACATATCAAAAATATTTCTGTTCGAAAAATATGATTTCAATTACATTGGATTAAAAAATAAACTAATTAGAGAATTTAGTAGTAATTGGTAGAAAATTGTGTTACTCTACTCCTTCTTTGGGTTTTTGTTTGTGTAAATCACTTTAAATATTATATATGTGAAAGATTTCTTTCATATTTATAATGAACAAATTCCACAAACTAAGGGCAGAAACAATTATTACACTTACAAATATTATTTACTTGTAAAAAGTGGTTAAACAAAATATCATTTTTAAAAATAAATTTAAAATTTTTGCTCTTTTTTTTTCAATTCAAAGCACAAGATGGCCTAAATTTTGCTTTTTGCAGACAGCATCACCGTAAAGTATCTGGAAGTCATCTATTTTATTAGGTTTAAGAGTTATCAAATACAAATTACAAAGTAATTGTTGTATTACACGATTTCTAACATATCTTGGAATTCTAATGTTTCGCTTTCTAAAAACCATAAATCAATCTATTATTGACTGCACTTTTGTTGCGAATATGTTTAATTAGTATTTACGATACGAAAACACAAATAAATTCATTTATAGGAAATTACCGAATCACATGCTATGTATTTTATTTTTAAGGACAAATGTTTTTACCATATATTAAACGTAACCTTTGCAATTATGTATAATGGATTTTTAAAATACGTCTTTTTTCGTTTATTACCGTGGAAATTCTGATCCGACAGTTAAAACTGATTTATGGAAAACAGGAGTTCGATCAATTGGAAATCTACTACTACATTTAACATTGCTTCCACAATAATGCACTGGTCCGTTTAAATCGCATTAAATTATAGATGAAGGTTTTGGAAAGTATAATAACATTTTCCAGAAATTGGTACGCGTTCAAAATGGGCAGGCAACATTGGATTATATTTTTTGCCTGTTCACACTTGAATACCTTTTTTGTAGTATTTCGTGGGTTACTTTTCTTCTAATAATATCAGTAATTTTATTCCATTCTTATTTCTAGAAAAAGGTCAAAAATCAAATAGAAAATATTGCTTGTTTTGTACCAGGAGAGGAGACCAACGATCAATATAAAAAAGATAAATATACTTATTGTAAAATTATTCAAATAACTACATTTTTATAAAGAGACTGATTTCCAAGCTGTTTTCCTTAATTTTGTTTTTTCATTACCTTCATTAATTTTGTAGACCTATATTTAACAAGAAAATTTTATTATTTTCACAAATCCACCCAGACACTTTTCGCTTTGTATTAAAATAATGTAGCATTTAACAAATTAACTAAACTAAAACTAAAAATTGTCAAAACACTATTTTATAATTTAAGAAAATAATAATAATATTAATTTACAAAAGGGCGACGCATATATTAATCGTTTTTTATAGTTTGGGGTACACCTTCAATAAATAATAAGCATTGAATCTTATTTCGTTTTTATATCGCTAAATAGATTGCGTGATATGAGTTTAACTGTTTTTATTGGAACTCTGGTAATATTTTCCATTTACGGTACATTGACATAGCCTTGTAGTCCCTAAAAAGTCCTTGAAGTAAGTACTTATTTCCCGTTTCTAGTCTAAGCGACGCCTTTAATGTTTCCGCATTCCATCAATTTGATTATACGACGGAAACTAGAAATATTTCAGTGTGAGTGTTGGAACGCAAAAAAAATTCTGTTTAATCAAAAAAACTAAAGAAAATTATATATATAATATAATATATATTAAAAAAAACTTTATTTTTAAAATATTTTATTAATTATATAATTAAATGTTTCTATTCTAAACATTGTTTTATAAAATGTTCTTAACCCTACTATATTGCCAACTCTTAAAAGGGTGTCTGTCATAATTATGCATTAAAATTAACAAACAGGTTTATTTTGATTTAAAAGATTATAATACCATCTTCTGTTATATTGAAATGATGCACCATTACTGTATGTATATGAGTTTTAGAGATTACATCATAATTACTGCTGTACGAAAAAATTACGAAGTAAATAATAAGCTTTTAATCCTTATTGATTGAACAAAAAATATAATACATAAAATATAATAACAAATTTTGAATGATGAAAAAATACGGTTTTACAACAAAAAAAGTTTTAATTGCAATCGATTTATTTGGAACACATTGTTTTAATATAAAATAAAGATTTTTTTTTCCTGGTCTTCTATTAGGTTGTTATTATTGATCTAAAAAGTTCAAAAGGAACTTTAGTCTCTTTGAATTGTAAAATGGATCGGGTTGATATAGTAGGTTGTTTTGAATTCAAATTATTAATTATAGTATCGAAGTGTTCAATTATCCATTTAAGGCATTTTGAACATGATTCCACGCTAGGCTCTTGAGGTAATAAATCTAAGACAACCTGCGGCTTTTCATTTATCTTAGCTGGTGTTCCTTCTTGTACGGGAAGTAACTCCAACCCAATTTGTGGTTTCTGCGGCTGCAGGTCTAATTCGATCTGTGGCTTTTGAGGCAGCAAGTCTAATTCGATCTGTGGCTTTTGAGGCAGCAAGTCTAATTCAATCTGTGGCTTTTGTGGTAGCAAATCTAATCCAATCTGTGGCTTCTGTGGTAGCAAATCTAATCCTACCTGTGGCTTCTTTGGTAGCAAGTCTAATCCAATCTGTGGCTTCTGTGGTAGCAAGTCTGATTCAATCTGTGGCTTCTGTGGTAGCAAGTCTAATTCAATCAGTGGCTTCTGTGGTAGCAAATCTAATTCAATATGTGGCTTCTGTGGTAGCAAATCTAATCCAACCTGTGGCTTCTGTGGTAGCAAATCTAATCCAATCTGTGGCTTCTGTGGTAGCAAATCTAATCCAACCTGTGGCTTCTGTGGTAGCAAATCTAATTCAATCTGTGGCTTTTGAGGCAGCAAGTCTAATTCAATCTGTGGCTTTTGTGGTAGCAAATCTAATCCAATCTGTGGCTTCTGTGGTAGCAAATCTAATCCTACCTGTGGCTTCTTTGGTAGCAAGTCTAATCCAATCTGTGGCTTCTGTGGTAGCAAGTCTGATTCAATCTGTGGCTTCTGTGGTAGCAAGTCTAATTCAATCAGTGGCTTCTGTGGTAGCAAATCTAATTCAATATGTGGCTTCTGTGGTAGCAAATCTAATCCAACCTGTGGCTTCTGTGGTAGCAAATCTAATCCAATCTGTGGCTTCTGTGGTAGCAAATCCAATCCAACCTGTGGCTTCTGTGGTAGCAAATCTAATTCAATCTGTGGCTTCTGTTGTAGCAAATCTAATCCAATCTGTGGCTTCTGTGGTAGCAAATCTAATCCTACCTGTGGCTTCTTTGGTAGCAAGTCTAATCCAATCTGTGGCTTCTGTGGTAGCAAGTCTGATTCAATCTGTGGCTTCTGTGGTAGCAAATCTAATTCAATCTGTGGCTTCTGTGTTAGCAAATCTAATCCTATCTGTGGCTTCTGTGGTAGCAAATCTAATCCAATCTGTGGCTTCTGTGGTAGTAAGTCTAACCCAATCTGTGGCTTCCCTGGTAGCAAATCTAATCCCATCTGTGGCTTCCCTGGTAGCAAATCTAATCCCATCTGTGGCTTCTGTGGTAGCAAATCTAATCCCATCTGTGGCTTCTGTGGTAGCAAATCTAATCCAATCTGTGACTTCGGTGGTAGCAAATCTAATCCAATCTGTGGCTTCTGTGGTAGCAAATCTAATCCAACCTGTGGCTTCTGTGGTAGCAAATCTAATCCAACCTGTGGCTTCTGTGGTAGCAAATCTAATACAATGGGTGGCTTCTGTGGCAGCAAGTCTAATTCAATCTGAGGCTTCTGTGGTAGCAAATCTAATCCAATCTGTGGCTTCGGTGGTAGCAAATCTAATCCAATCTGTTGCTTCTGTGGCAGCAAATCTAATCCAATTTGTGACTTTTGTGTGTGCAAATCTAGTGCAACCTGTGGCTTTTTCTTCATCGAATTATCAACTTCATCGTAAGTTGGAATGATTAATTGTCGACCTTGTCGGTTAATTATTGTGGCACCTTGGAAGCCTAAAATATACGTAAAAATTATATACATATACATATACATATATACATATATATATATTTATCGTTTTTGGAGCAACTAAAGATATATTCTACAAAAATGAAAAAATAATACAAATTATTTACCTGTTATTGTCACTAGGAAAAACAAAATGAATACTTTTAAGTTCATAGCTGTTCTTTTGATATTAAACTATATTAATAATATCGATTTTTGGTACTTACCAATTTATACTCAAAAAATTAAATAAAAATACCTTTGATAAATCCTGTGCTTAGATAATAATTTTTATCAGTATCTATAAATTTAGTCTCGGTAATAAAATTTTATTATATTAAACATTTATAGGTTTTACAATTGAAGCAATTAATGAATTAGTACATGCAGTAAAGTAATTAATACAATAAAAGAGAAAAAACAGTTTATTAGCAATCGAACCCTTTGAAACTGTAGCGTTTCTTCAATATTTATTAAATACCTTTTTATTACCAGAGAATGACAAGAAGAATCGTATTGTGATTTAAAAGAAATTCATGCGGGAGTATCATAAGGTGGGTACTTGGTCCAATACTTTTTTATACACTAGTTACATCCCTGAACACCATACAACAGCTACTTTCACTAATGACACGGTAGTTATGACAGTTGGAGATACCCACGAAGAAGCTGCTGAAAAAACACATATCTATTGATCAGATTAGCATTTGGTCCAAAGCATAGCAAGTTGAAAAAATCAAATCCATTCACGTCAACTTCGCGAATAAAAAAAAATTGTTATCACAATAAACAATGCTAACATTGCTTATGTTAACCCATCAAAATACCTAGATATTACACTTGATGTTTGCTGGAAAACTTACATCAAAAAGAATCGCGAATAAATAGTTTTGTATTAAATCCAAAAAAACCTGAACTAGCTAATAGGACGAAGTTTCAACTTATCCACTTATAACAAACTGGTTCTTTATAAGCAAATACTGAGACCTATATGGAGGTATGGCATACAACTATGGGGTTGTGCCAGTATAGAGCAATACTGAAATTATCCAATAATTTCAAGAAAATGAATTAGTATAACCAAAACAAAATTAAATTGTTTGAAGTTTAACTTCTATTTATAAAATCTTTTTATTTTTCACTTATACATTACTTTTACTTATTAGTAAATATAAAAGATACAATATATTTAAAATAACAATATATATCTTAGACTTATATGATACTTCGGAATACGTGGACCTGGGGTACCGAGCCGTTTATAGAATAATAATAGTGGGTGGGATCTGGACGTCTCACCCTTGCTTGTTGGTTGTTTCTCATATCAATGATTTCCTAATATGATAAGTATTTCCTAATGCAATAGAAGATATATTTGTCGTAGAGTATATAACTCCTCCCTCCTGCAGCTCGAAATATAACGCATCTGGAGTTTTTTCCAGGACTTTTGTCTCTGGGAAGTTCTTAGTTTTACTTTACTCTTCGTATTACAAAATTTATATTATATCTTAAAATATTAAAATATTAAGATTATCAACATAATGATTACTACAATTATGCTCGTTCAGGCTTAGTGAGATATTGGGACATATTCTAGTCTTGCAAAGTGATTTCGAGTCAGTGTTTAATTTCTTCTCTATTAATTGACTACTTGCAGCGGTTTCTTTGTTGTGAACTATGAAATTCAGCGTGAGCAATTAGAAGATTCTTCGTGCAGGATATCTTCTTATCGGAACTTTTTTCGTCAATTTTAATGTAACAATATTCAAGAGAAATTAGGGATGGTTTCAAAATACGTAATATATTGTAAGTTCCGCAATTGCCTTTAATATTGGTAGGAGTAGAGGGAATAACCATCACTTAATAAGAGTATATATACTAAGTACTCGCCTCAATTAATTTGACTTTTGTACCTTGGAATTTATTTTGACCATGTAGTATCAAGTTGGCAAAACAAGTTTTAAATTTCTTCGGTTTTACACTAATGGAAATTTTCTATTTCGGGACATCTTTCTGAGGTGGACGAGTTTTCTTCTTTGTTGAGCAATAGGTAGGGTGTTCAGTTTTGGTAAAGAACAGGGAATATTTGAAAATATTTCAAGGTATTGTTGGATATAGTTGGGATATGTATTTTAAAAATTATTAGATTATCTTTAATAATGGCTGGTGTCGAAGATAAATAACATACTCGTATAATAATCCACGAAATTTTTGAAATATGGAATTTCATTTATTTCTATAAGTATTAGTTTTTCAAGAATGTTTTTTTCTTTTATAATTGAATTGTGTAAATTATTAACTTTCGCAAATAAAATTATTGTTTCTAGATGATTTAATGTAATGTATATTTTGTAATTGTATAACAATATTAATTATCAGTACACTAAGTGTGAAAGATTTTTGATTTTCGTAAAAGTTTGAATTGTAATTTTGTTTTCTACGAGACAATCGAAGGATTTTGAATATTTTTGAAACATTTGTATTAATATAATTTGATATTTTGACCTATCTACAAATAACATATCTTTGTTTTTCTTAACTATGTTTAAATAATCTTTAATTTATATATCATTGTCTATATCTAAATTAACCATTTGATAAATTTACCTACTTCATCGAATAAACCTCAGTGGTTTTTATAGAATTTAAAATTTAAGTTTAATATATAACTCTATCATACTTATGGTTATTTTACTTAAACTAATGACTTCATTTTATTTTTTTGAAATATTATTGGAAAGCCGTTCTGGTTTCCTTAATTGTTTATGTGTTATTTTTGTTAAATCGTAGGGTTATTTTAGGTTGATATGATAGGTGAAGGTATTGTTTTGTGGTTATTATTTTAACTTGTCCCATTTATACCGGTAGAATCGGGTTCATTTTCTCTTTTATTTTAAGACAGTCTCTCCAATAAAGGAAAATCGTCAATATAATGGCCTGAATTAGGTTACTTTAAAGCATTACATTGCAGTATTATAATACGTAAATGAAATACGTGGTCATTTGTTTTAATTGTATTGTCGTTTATTAATATTGGGTTTGAAATTTTTTCATAGATTTGTGAAGACTTACTTTCGTGTTTTTCTTGAGGTTTTAATTGGTATAGGGTTTTTTTGTGTCTATGTTTAATTATCTTCATTTAAGTCGATATGCACATTTAATATTTTCTTTTTGTTTTTATTTTATTTATATTATATTTTATATAAAATCTAAGTTTTTTGCATGTTCTTGTATATAATGGGTTTCTTTCAGTTTCGTTTCTTTCGAATAGGTTTTTATAATCTAATTTAGCTCGTAGTATTTGGAAAGGTCTATATCATCTACGAATATTGTTGTTGTAAGATAATATAACGTAATTTGTTAAATGCGTAAGGATTTTATTGGACTTGATTCATATCTTTCCACCGAGGGGAATTGTGGTTGGAATTATATGCAGTTGTTTTCAAATTCGGTTCCTGCGTCGCATGTAATTTTGTTGGGTATACCGAGGTGGCTAAAAAATTTGATTAATTTTTTAACCATTTCTGTAGCAGTTTTAGAGGGTATTCAGTAATCTTGTTCGATTTTAGAGAAGTTATCGATAATGATGAGATTGTCCTATTAGTGCAGATTTAAAACTTGAACTGTATGGGTGTCTTTCGTGTTTTAACTTTTGACAAATGTCACACTAGTTTATATACATACTTAATTAAGCCTTTTTCATTTTTATTTATTCCGCAATGAGCCGTTTTTGTTTCATGAAAAAGTTTGATATTTTTTTTCTTTCCGGTTCCTCGTTTATATCTGTGACTAATTTATTTGAGATTACTAATGACAAGGATTTTGACGTAAAATTTCTCATGAAATTCATGAAAGTTATAAACAGTGCGTAATTTTTGCTTTCGGGTTTTTTTTGTTACGTTTGACAATTCGGTGGGATAAGAATTTTCAGCTAGAAGACAGTTGTATCTATTTTTATTTAATATTTTTGCGAATGAACGTGTAGTTTTATTTTGATTTTTAAACAAGTATTTGATTTTTATATCTGTTTATGCATTTTTTACTTAATGCAATATATAAGATTGGTTTTTCTTGGCTAGAATTTCTAAGTCTGATTCAATTTGTTTTGGATTCATTTTGTTTTGTGACGGATTTAATTATTATGTCTATTATGTCTATTATGTCTAATTTCCATTCTAAATAGTATATCGGGGTTAGTGTTCAATTTGCCTTTTTTTTATTATTTTATAGTCAAATTCTTATAATTGCAATATCCGTCTTATTAATATATACAGTGTGGCCCCTAAATTGAACAACGCCTTAGCATTTGAAGTTATTCATCGATTGCAACAACGATTTTTTTAAATGTTATGAATCAAAAACATTATTTGGAAACAAGTTTTCAAAAAGTTATTCCAATTTTCAAGGCACATTACTATCTTTTTCATAGTCAAAAATCCAGAAATTTTGTTAACGATTGTATTATCAAAAAAATAAGTGCCACTGGATTTAAATGTCCCCCAATATATAGAACTCTACTTTTATTAAAATAGTTTTATTGATAAAACAGTGATGAGATGGTAGATTTCAAGAATACACCATGTAAAAGTTTACAAAATATCAACCAGCGACTTTTTCTACCCAAAAAAACTAGTTCGCCACTTATTTAGATAAGACCCATTAGATGTAACGTGACAATTATTAAAATTGGTTTATTAATAATTTCAAATTGAAATTTTGTAAACTGTAAATTTGACTATCCATAACTTTTTTATTAATACACTTTTTTAGATAAAAGTTAGGTCACATCTATTTGGGTGCAATCTAAATTCAGTACTGGTCTTTTTTTTTATAGAAAAATCCCTGGTTGATATTTTGTAATCTTTTTCGTACTCATTTTTTTTTTCATTTTTCATTTCTAGATTTTTAACTATAAAAAAATATCGTAGTGTGTTTTAGAAATTGGAATAAACTTTTTGAAGCAAACCTTGTTTCCAATTAAAGATTTTGAAGCATAATATTTAAAATATTAAAATGGATTAATAACTTCAAATACTATAGAGGTGTTACTAATTTAGGTGGATCACACTTATTTAACATCGTATAACTACGGTCTGAAATATTTTGTAGCAAATACTAGAGCCAGCAGTTCTTTTTCTATTGTACTACAATGTTTTTCTGCGTACGCAGTGGTAAATATTTTCCAATTGGATCTTATGATGAAACAGCTCCTATTGCAAAGTTTGGTGCGTCAGTTGTAATATTAAATGGTTTTGTGAAATCAGGACGTTGTAATATAGGGTCATTCATGAGAGTATTTTTGTATGTTTTAAATGATTCTCCAAATTTGGGCGTAGGTTTAATTATGTTTTTCAATTTGAGGCATTCTTGGCATCGGTTTTGTTAACTTAGCAATTGAGTGGCGTTAATTTTCTTTGGATTTTATTCATTACCTTCTGGAGTTATAACAAGACCTAAAAATTCTACATTTTGCATAAATATTCTGATTTCTCCAGTTTAATTTTTAATCCTGCTTCTTGAAGCTTTGTTAATTACTCTTTTTAAATTTCCTGTCTTCTTCTAATTTCTATGAGTAAATAATTATGTTATTCTTTTAAACCAAACATATTCTACTTTGTAGGTTCTTGAATACATTAATCGTTGGAATGTAACTGTTGCATTTTTAAGTCCGAATATATTCGGACCATTTTCTACGTTAAATGCGGTGTTTTTGATTGAATTTTCCTAACTGGTCACTTCCCATTTTGTCACGCGAAGAAATTTACCTGTTTTAGTGTCATCTCGTCACATTAACTTTAGTACCTATATAAAACAGTGTCAACTGGTCACACTACCCTCGTAGGTAGTATTTGTATGCCTTTGTAATTAGTTCCTAATTGATTCTCAGAGAGCCTTATTTACTATCATAAAACCAATGTTTGCTAGTTGTTTGAAGAGTCAAATCTGCATTGCCGTAATAAAATTGTGCCTCTCAGTGAAGAGTCCGACATCTGTATGACACCTTCTTAACTTACCCTTTAAAATAATTTTAGTATATTTGTTCCGAAAAGAACGATTTTATTTCAAGAAGATTTATACTTTTTAGGACAATTATTGAATTCGTAAACGGATAATAAACTTTTGAAATTTTGCTACAGATATTTCATCCCCTATATAAAAAGTAATATTTTATCAATAAATTCAGTTACAAAATAACAACGCTCTGATAAGGTCTTGGCGTATTTGGGTTTTTTAAATGAATGGTTGATGGAAAATAAATTAAAGTTAAATGCACATAAAACTAAATAAATGTACGATACTAGGCAGTAAAGAAAATTGTTTCAAGTTCAGGCAAGGTAACTGGGTTATTAAAATTGGCAATAGTATAATTGAATATGTAGATTAAATAAAATTCCTTGGAGTTATATTTTGATCCTCAGCTAACATTTCGTAAACATGTTAATTTTTTATGTAAAAAAAAATAAGAAAAAAATTTTGGATATTTCTCTAGAGTTAGTAAAATTAGTATACAATAATATCCACATTTTAACCATTATATGTATGTCTCGTTTAATATCTTGTTCTAATGAAAATATTCGTAGTCTTTCACAACAAGGCAATGTGAATCATGTTACGTTCAAATAGATACACCCCAATTAAAAGAATGTTAAAATCATTAAAATTTCTAAATGTAATACAACTTATACATGAATCAAATTTATTATTAAATTTAAAATCATCAATTATCAAGCTCCGTCGTATTTTAATACATATTTTAATAAAAGTTGGCAGAAAACTTTTGGTTTTAGACGACACAACTAACGAACAAGGAATGTTTGTTTTTGCTAGCCAAAGAGCAAAAGAAAACTTGGAGCAAAGCAGTGTCTTTTTTGGAGACGGAACCTTTAAAAGTTGCTACAGAGGGTTCACACAATACATGCTGATATCGGTATTATACTACACTCTACGAGTATTGTTCCTGTTTTGTATTGCAACTTTCATTTTAATTAATGTCTGTGGATAAAGGTACAATCACTTGGTCTTGCCAAATTACACATTGGCAATTCTGAAGTCAAGGAACACATCCGTAAGTGTGCCGCTTTAGCACACCTAAAGAAATATAGAAATATCTATACAAATTAGTGCAGTAGAAGAGTTTAATGATTATTTTCTTGAACAGTGGTTAGAAAAGAAAGTGTAATAGGTAAAATGTGGATTTGTTATAAAGAAAGACACCGCACTACGAATTTTTTGGAAGGTTGGTATATTCGACTAAATCGTTCTCTTGGAAAATATAATCCTAATATTTGTGAACTTTAACTCGTTCTTAAAGAAGGTAGTAAGTATTGCGATTTTATTTCCCCACAAGTTGATTTAAATATGACGCCGCGAAAAAGATCCAAAAAGAATGTCAACATAGATGTTTGTATTAATAGCATACTAGATAAATTTTTTAACGATCAAATTAGTGTAGGAGATTGTTTAAATAAACTTAAATATACTGTTAAACTTAATTAAAAAGAGATATGACAAACTGAAATGACTATGTATTTTTTGATGTACTTTTTAGTTAATTTTAAATATGAATAATTACGCAATATAATTTTATGTACAACTGATTGTTTAGATAATTGGTTTGTTATATTGTTTATTATTAAAATTAGATATTATGAAATGAATTAAGTCTCATAAAAATCTATTTACTTTACACAAGTTTCGAGATTTTATATTTTTTATGACTAAGTACATTGATTTGATGACATATTAAAGATTCTTAAAAAGTTTTCTGTACCTATTCACAACACCCCGATATACCTATTTATATAATGACCCACTAAAAATGTTATTTCTTTTAAATTACTAATTAACTGTGGCGAGTTTAGAGATCTTAAAATATATTTTATCGTCGCGTGACAATTTGGCATTGATTGAAATACTAGCAACGTCCAAGTTTATCTAGTCTTTTTGTAATTTTCGATAAGAAATATCTATCGCCTATTGTTTTTTCGTTGATTTTTCGATATTCTACAACTATTCGTCATTTTTGATTATTACTAGAGTCGAGATTCTTTAGAAAAATCCAAATGGGGGAACTCCAGGTACTTGGGAAGATCTAATTATGTCATCATAAAACATTTTGCTTATTTGTTTCTTTACTTCTTCTTTGTGGAAATAAGGATATGTATATGATTTGCTATGAAAGATCATTTTGTGTGTCGTTCTACTTTCATGTTTTACTTTATTAGTAAAAGTTAGTTCATTTTCTGGGTGACCAAAAACTTCTTTATGTTCTAATATTTTAATTTTCGAATTTTTCTCTTGTGTTGTGTTGAGATGAAATAGTCTTAAGTGTAATAGTGTATTTGTTTTTATCAGTGCTATATTTATTATTTTATCTATGTGAAAACATTCTTCACCTTCTTTTATAAATTCGGAAAGGAAGGTGTCTAATCAGGTTATCTTTTATGACCATTCTGTATATACAGTTAATATACAGTATGTCTACGTAAGTTGGCGCCATATGGAAAACATTATTATTAATCTCAGGAAAAAAGTTTTTCATAAAATTTCTGCAGAGTCTACAACCTAAAAAGCTCTACAACCTAAAAAGCAACCATTAGATATCAAATTTTTTCAGTCATATACGAGGTTTGTCAGAAACTATGATTTCGCTCAAGTGTAAAGTGCCATTATTTTTGACAATATCGAAAATTGTTATAACGAAAAGGTGTTTAGATTTATAAATAATGTTGAAATATGCAACAATATATATTTACTTTGAAAACAATTTTTTTTGTTTTTTCGACCATTTCTCTGCGAGAACTGGCTGGAACCATATCTATAACGATCCGATTCAAGCATTCTCGACAAAAAAAGGTCAAATGATTCGATCTTTATAAATTCCGCATCACTCGTTTGTTTTGAACGAATACTAGTTCAGAGTTTTCATTGTAAAATTTGGATTCGTATCACTCCACCAACGGCAGTTTTGTGTAAAAACTAATCCATTGGATGAGAATGTGTCTTCATCTGAAAAAATAATATGTCTTGACATTAATGAGTTATCTTCTAACTTTCCTTGTATGTCACAACAGAATTTAGAGCGCCCATCATTATCTCCTGGTCTAAACGTATAAATTAATTGTGGTTTGTATAGGTGAAATTAATAAGAAAAAAGTTTTCCATATGGCGCTAACATATGTAGACACACTGTATATAATGTATATAATTATTATAATATTGTGTAGTTGGAATTATTATTGTCTTACGGGGGTTGTTTATTTCTGAGATTATTGTGTAACTGTGTGGTAAATTTGTTCTCATTGTTCTTATGATTAAGGTTCTAGAGCTAGAGGATATTTCGATTTTTTTAGGTTAAAATGTGTTCTGTAATATGAGGGTATCTCAATAGTGTCATTATTTAATAATTTTAAATTTAAGTCTATATCTAATTCTAGTACTCTCATACCCCGTATTCCTAATTTGCCAATATAGTCAATATATTCATAAAAATCAAATAATATTAATTCTAGTGGTAGTTTAATATTATAACCCGCTAATAAGTGAATCGTCGCTTTTATTTTTGGGCTTCCTGTACCTGTACATATTGTTTCGGGGAAAAACCTTTCTGCTATTATTGGTCTCAATAAAAATGCATAGCTACATGTGTCTATTAAAAGTTTTATTGGTGGATTTTTTATTTGAATGTAGGGTAACGAAATTTACATAAACTTATTTAAACCTTCTGCTGTCGATCTATCGTAAGTTCTTCTTTTATAGACGAGTTTTGAAAATCCTGAAATAATTCCTCTTTTGAGATTTCTGCGTATTTCTCAGGGTATTCTGGATGTTCATTTCTACTAGGAAATGGGGTTATCCGCCTTATGAAAAATAGTTGTTATTTCTAAAGGGTTGGTTTTTTATACTGGGAATTTTAGAAGATGTAGACATTGGTCCAGGGGGTGCTGTGATTTGACGAGAATTTTTTTAATTATTTTTTAAAGACAATTTCGTTGGTTGGTAATTTTTTAAGAGGCAACTGCCTTGATATTTTAGGTTGACTAAAATTATGTTGAGAGGTATTTGAGAATTTCCGGGTATTATTAGAAAATAATTATTATGAGAAATTTCTAGAAAAGCTGTTATGATAGTTTTGTATTGGTTGTTTTGTCTAAGAATGTATATTGGTTTTTAAAATATGTTTGTTCCGATTGTCGTTTTAAATTTTAGTCTACTGTCATATGTTAATGATGTAATTCTTTGTTCGTTTCGGATAAGTCTGTTAACTATATCTGAGGCTCCTTAAAAGTTGTCTGAATTTCTTATATCTAATAATAATCTAGTTCTATCGACTACTTTTACCGTCGTTCTATTTCCTCAGAAGTCGTTTTCTTTTTGCGGTAATGAATTTTTAGTTCGAGTAGCTGAGCTTAGTTCTATCTAAAAATCTAAAATACTTTCTTAGGATTTTTGTTTAAACGTAAAGTCTATAGTAAGAATTTACCTACCGATTCTATCGCCGTATTGTTCTCTTAAAGCGTTTATTTATTAGTGACCCGTGTTTAAATCTAGTTTAGACATGACTAAATTTAAGATATCATTTTTGAATTTTGAACAAATAATGTTGAATACAAAATTTTAAAAGAAATTATTATTAGCTTTACTGTATGTTTCGTAAAATTGAAGCATCGTTTTATAAAACTTTAAATTAAAAAATGTCTTTGAGAAATAATGGCAATAAACCGGCCACTTTCATAACCGGTTGATAAGTTAGACATGCAATAATCTTAATAGGATGAAAGGATTCTAAGTTTTAATTATTTTTGTTTTTTAAAGGTAATAGTTTGTTATAGAAGTCTCTACGAAATTGATACATTTTGAGCTCATTGCTGGTGATTATTACTAAATTTTAATATTCATTATTTAATAATAATTTTTCTTTATCTCTTTCTTCTTATGCTTTTACTGATAAATAAAATGATCGTTAATTTAATATAAACATTCTAGAACAATTCTTATGTAATTCAAAATATTGATTAAGGTATTACAATTAAATTTGAGAAATTAGAAATATTCAATGTAAGAATAAAGGAAAATGGAAATGAAGTTCAGTACCTTTTTCTCGGACTTTTCAAGTTAATAGTTGATACCAAGGGTCCTTTGGCGACTGGGACGTCCTGGATGTGCGAGGGTGAATCTCTGCTGATATTCGTCAGAAAGGCTAGGAGGTTGGAGTCTTTTTCGCCAATTGACTTCTTATAACCTACTGACTGCGCCAAATAAAATATTTTTTTTTTAAAACTTTATTTTTACTAATATACAATAGATAAAATATTCTAATTAATAACGTCATCCGCTGTTTTTAGTTTTAGTATTACTAATTGTCCTCTTAAAGCTCTTTCACAAATTGCTTCTTAAGAGGCTTAAGCCAATAATAGAAGATAAAAGTCCGACTCCTACCCATCAATTTGGTTTCAGGGAAAACTAATCTACTTAGACCAAGCTTACAGAATTAGGAATAATATTGAGAAATCCTTAAAAGATAAAGGTATGTTTCATTATCTTCTTAAATATCCACAGGCTTTTGAGAAGGTATGGTAAAAGAATTATTACACAAATTGTAAATGCTTTTGCCGCAACAATATTCTCAAATGTTATAATCATACCTGTGAGAGAGAGTAAAAGAAGAAGAATCGAATTCTGATTTAAAAGTAATCACTGCGCAAGTACCACAGGGTAGATTACTTGGCCCCGTACTCTATTGTACACTAGTAACATCCTTCAACTTAAACACCATACAATAACTACTTTCACCAATCACACGGCAGTTATGGCCATGGGAGATACCCACGTAGTAGTACTGAAAAGTTACAAACACCCAATCCATTTACGTCAACTTCGCGAATAAAACAATGGTAACATTCCTTATGTTAACACATCAAAATACCTAGATATGACCTTTGATGTTCGCAGGAAAACTTACATAAAAAAACAAACGCGAATGAATAGCTTGGCATTACATATAAAAAAAACCTGAACTGGCTAATAGGACGAAGTTTCAACTTATCCATTTATAACAAACTGCTTTTTTATAACCAAATATTAAGACCTATATGGAGTTATGGCATACAACTATAGGGTTGTGAAAGCAGGAATAACACTGAAATTATCCAAAGATTTCAGAACAATGACTTAAGAAATATTATCGATGTTCCCTGGTACAGCCGAACAGTGACATCCATCGGGATCTTCAATTAGAAATTGTTAAACAAATCTCAATAAACCTTACCAGTAGCCATAAACATGAGCTGCTCTACGATGTGAACAACAGCCAATTCCTAGACAGCCAAACTTGGCGAGAAAACTTAAGAGCACAAACCTCTTCGAATTAGTGCATTAATATGGTAACGAAAACATAGTTTGGTGCAGACAAGTGAAACACGTTAATTGAATATTATACTCTAAGATCCACTGGTGAGTAATATCATAGTTACAGCTTTCCAATCTCAATAAATTAAGTAAGAAGAAAATTACCCATTCATTTATAATTGATCAGATTGTAATATTACAAAACATTAACCTGAGGATGTTTTATAAAAAAACCTAGATTTTTATTTAGATATATTGTTAAGGATTGGCAAAAATATTCGAATTCTAACAAGAAACAATCGAAAACATTCTTGTTTGATTTATTAAACTAATAGCTAGGTATATATTAAAGATTTAATTATGCGCATAGTAAGCAAATTATCATAATAAACTATATTGTAAATATTTATAAGATGTAAAATGTTGAGCTAGATGAATGAAATTTACTACTTAATTATAATGTGAGTCAGAGCATCCGTTTAATATATTTTTGTATATTCTACTACTAGAACTCCAAAGAATGACCTCTTACGTAATTCATTCTAAAATAGATATGTAGTACTGTTTATGAGACATCGTGGCCGTTTTAAATGGTAAAATCAATAAATTAACTATTTTATTTTTTCAAATATAATTTTCTTCAATCCAGAGCTGGAGAAATATAATATAAATTGTCATACCTTGTTAATAATATACCTACGATTGATAAATGATAACTAATTGGAGAGCCCAGAAGAATGAGGAAATTTAAATATTTGAAAAATATATGCTAAGTACATTATTTAATAGATTTATACTTGCTGCTAATGGGATATCACAGTTTTGTAAAACTACTATTTTAAAATTCGAGCTACCTCTAATGGGGCGAACACGATGTTTCCAACGCAATATCTTAGAAAGTATTATCTTAAATAAAATTATAAAATAAATATAATCTAGCTTTTGAATAAAACAGGTACTGATTGAGTGGCTCTAAAATAAATATTTACATTTTTTTAATATGTTTTTAAATAACGGACCGAAATATTCGATCTAGCCAAATTTACGATAAAAAAATCTTAAGATGATAAAAAATTGATTTTACCAATTGTAACTAAATACAAAAAGTTTGTAATCAAGAAATTCAAGAAAGATGTTCAAATATTTCAAAATTATAATTTCAAAATCTGTAACATTCAGGTTGAAAAGATACAATTAAATAATAAAAACTGAAAAGTCACTTGACTAAGTTTCAATTTCAATTTAGTTCTAAAATTTAATTTGTTAATTGGAAAGTATTTGCTCAAAAAACTAAAAAATAATTATGGCACCAGTAATATTTTAGTTATATTTTTGTGACCTACTTACATACCTATCCTATTTTTTAAATGTTTTTAAATTTGGAACAGTTCATTTTCTTATATGGAACTATTTTTAGCATAAAAAGTTCCATGTATAAGTCAATTTGTTTGCTAATTTTAATAATTGTTATTGTAATTTGTTTAGAATAAATGTTTTAAAGTAGCAAATTGTTTGTTTTAATAATTACCGTTTCACTTATCTAATGATTGTTTATTCTTTGTTAAACATTTTATAGCAAAACTAAAAATCTACTTTTTTAAGATATAGAAATTTACAAAAGTAAGCATAAACTACAAAAATAATGTAATTTAAAGAGCTATTGTCTTAGCATTTGTTTATAAATTACGTAATTTTTAGTAATTAATATTTCCTTTAAAAGAGCTATGTTGTTACGATAATATGTATAGGGATATAGTTAAGTATCGTCCTGTATGTACATAGAACTTAGTTGTTTTTTAATATTGTACAAATTATAGCACTCACCGTTTATTTAATATTACTTGAGCGAAAGCTTTAGGGCAATGTCATGATAGAATAACAAATAAACATTTTTATTAGAGTCATCAAAATTAATAAATATTGTCTTCTTGGTTGGGAACATAAAAAAGGAAGTTGATAGTGCCAACCCCTACAATTAAATGTATTAGTTTTGTTAAGATGTAAGTTGCTCAAAAAAAACAACCCAATACATAATAATATTATTAACAAGTTTTTCTAATTTGATTATTTTTGAAAGATCTTGCTCTAGATTTATCATCTCTAGTACATTTTACAATAAAATGTATTAACTTATTTTAAATCACAAGAATCCTCTTATTTGATAACGATAAAAGAGTCTATATACGGAGTATCTGTAAAGTATAGAATAAATTGTATAAATCAAAAATATTATCAAGAAAACCTGCAATAATTGGATTATTAAATTTCTTTTTCTACAGTGTCTATTTTTTTTTATTCAATGGGATTATAACCACGATAATAACGATATCAACCATTTTTTAAAATACAATACCCTATACTACATTATGACATTTTTTATTCTATGTTACGGGCTGATTTTTTCAAAATATCACACTTACGATTATAACAGTAAATAATTTTTAATTATGTCAATTTTATATATAAAATATAAAAAAAAATATTTTTATAGATTTTTTACATCGTTAATGTCATTCACGTATCGTTTATATAAAAATATTAACATAAGAGTCTTTATTTTTTCTATACATTGGAGATTTTTGATGAAGTGAAGGGGTTTAGGAAAACTGAAAACTGAAAACTCATTTATATTTGAACAAAATCGTTGTACTTAAAGATAAAAAAAAGTCACTGGCAAGAGTTGTTACCGTATAAGGTCTAAAACGTCTCTTGTATTAAACTGGTTCAGAATTTATCAGTAAATAAAAAAAGTCTCACTTTTGATCTCTTTTGGCTTCAACTGATTTGAAATAAATAAATTTCGAAGAACTTTATCCGCTAGTAGAATACCGTCGAGCAGCGAAGGGTGAACAATGGATCAAATTGGTCTATTTGGTAGGTAAATAGTATTGTGTTTCTTATTCTAGCATATCTCACTAATTTATCAATTAGTACTTCTAAATTTCCTGCATGTCCTAAAACAACCACGGGTATCCCAATCCATGTCCATAAAAACAATGACAAAGTAATAAACACATATTACAGGTCGAGCTCAGTACTCAAGGTCATGAAAAAGATGCATATTTAATTCAAATAGAGTCATTTAATATGGACAATATTTTATCTTTAACTGTCTAATTTTATAGTAAAAATATCCACATTTTATGCAGCATCTTTACTATGAGTTAGACAAAAGTAAATGTAGCTGGTCTTTTTTTTGAGTAGGCTACGAAATTTAAATGTTTTGGGTTGGTACTTTAGCCACTTCCAAAGAATGATATTTGTAGTTTTGTGCGTCAACGAAGACTCATCCTGTATATTAATAATCGTGAAATTTTTTAAAAGCATTTTCATACTAATAGTCAATACATTTTGGTAATATTAATGAAAAAAATATATAAATATAATACTATGTAAATTTATTAACTTTTCACGAATATGTGTAGAAAATATTCAACAAATATTTTAAAATTTGTCGCAAATATTTAATTAATATTTCTTACTATCTGGGTTTAGAAACTAGCCAAATGTCAGATTTGTTTTTAGGAAAACCCTTTGGTTTCATTTTCTATTAATATTAGTAATGAACGACAATTTTTATTAATTCGTTATTCACAATTTCTTTTGCCACTCACCTTGTAGGCAGTACCCAGCTAAACGCACGGTTGAGATTTTATTAGATGTGTTCCATCGACTTTGCCAAAACATTCTTGTGTGTGATTAGATACAATCGGCATATAGGTGGGATGTGTAAAATTGTTGATTCTCGGGTCAGATTCTTAAACCAGTTTGGGTCTGTCTGGCATGGATAACTTTGACTTCCCGGTCGGCCAGTTCGAAGATCATTGGTAAATATGTATTTTTTTAGTCACGGCTATTGCTGACTCATGGTTGCCACTTTTCACTTTCATCTGCGAACAAATAATAGAGATCATGAGGGTGAGAAAGATATTCACTTATTTTCATTTACATAACAGAAGATCAATCATATTATAAATAATATTTAGGATGATACAGTAACAGTTTGTTCAAAAATTGTAGTAACTCCATATTACTTGAGGAGGTATATTATGTTAGAAAAAGACAATTAGATACATTTCCCATCTTTGGGTTAGAATTTATAAAAATTGTTGAGACTTTAAAAAGTATTTTAAACGCAGTAAACAACTAGTCTCTAATAAAAAATAATTATACTATACACATATGTGTTGCAAGCATTGATAACCATACAAATACACTGTTAATTTCAAAATTATTAAAGATAAAATAGTGGTTCCTAAATATAGAATTTATTGGTAATTCTTGGACAAATACATCAAAGCTCAGTGCGGGTAAATTTGAAATTGTGTGTAAATTAGTACTTAGAAGCTATTACAATATTTGACAATGATTTTAACATGGGAACATACATAAATTCACAGTGAGATTTTCTAGTGTTTGTTTATTTGTGTTAATTTTAGTTTTTATTAATAAATTGCAATTTTATTTCGCAAACCTCCTACATTTTATATTGTTACAATTGCCGCCAAAGGGGCACAAAAAATCCAAAAAATCAAAATGTTTACCTACTCAAATTGCATGCTTACAATTAGATAGATTCTTTTATAAAGATATTAAAATAATTGTAAATTAAATATGTACAGGAATTATTTTGTAATTTTTATTAATGTTTATTATTTTCTAAGACACATTCCCTAAATAAATACCACTAATTCACAGTCCTCTAAAGGATTAAAAATAATCTTTGGTAACAACGCTTTCATGTCTGAAAAATAATACTCTATTACGATAGTATGAACAGGGATTTAGTTAAGTATCGCCCTGTACATAGAACTTAATTTTTATTAAATATTTTCTAAAGTATAACATTCTCTGTTTATTTAATATTAGGTGAGCGAAAGTTTTGGGACAAGGTCGCGATGGAATAACAAATAAATGTTTTGTTAAAGTCATCAAACATTTGGGTCTTCTTGGTTGGGAAAATAAAAATAGATTGGCAGACAAGTTTCGGTTCCCGGATGAATGAGAAGTTGATAGTGCCTAACCCTGTGATTAAATTTGTTAGTTATTTAAAGATATAAGTTGCCCTAATATTTTATAAAACATTGAATGAAAACAAGCTAATACGTAACAATGTTCGTTTGGGAGTGAACTCGACTGATGTTGGGAGTTTATTCGACCCACGATCAAAACGGGAGTAAACTCGTTTCTGTCAGTAAAAAGAAATGAAAATTTTAAAATATACAACGTAATATCTTTAAATCATTCCAAATATCGAGAGAGGGAGAGATTTGTGAAAATAAATATCGGAGTTGACTTTTTAAGTCAAAAATGTAATTAACTTTAAAGAGTTTGATAATTCCACAGGAAAGATTACATCGAATTATGCTCATTTGCTCAGTGCCTGCCCAAGGTGAACTCTATGTAACTAATCACAATTTAGTATGAAAATTATGCTAAACAAACAATTTTATCTAAAAAAAAAAAATATTTTATACCGAATTGAAATACCTTGAGTTACAAAATGATTTTTGACACATTTTCAGGTAAAAACATTTCTAATATTGTCTAAACTACATAGCTGGATATAATACCCATAAAGGTAATCATAGTTCTATTAATATAGGAAAATAAAAAGTATATTGTTTGTTTTTCCAAAAAAAAGTTTTAATATATCTATTTTTAAGAAACAAACATTTGGATGTAAATAACTGTTTTTATTTAAACATTTGAATATATAAATTTTCTTTTTACGGATTTTAATAATACCATTTATTATTTAACTGTAAAAAAATTTGAACTTAGCAAAATGATGAAAAAATTGGATAACAAATGTATTAATTTCGACCTCCACGGAGATTTTAGACCTTACTGAAAAAGACAAAAATGGCTGCATGCTCCGTCAACAATAGAATACTTCAGCCGAAGAATTCTTAAAAAGAGAAAACCGTTTTAGTGAGTGCAATAAAAGAATAAAAAGGCAAAACAGAATGTTGTGTATAATTTCTAGTTCGTATATCAGAAAATGAAAGATATCCCTTTTTGGTGATTTAATAATTGTGTAAAAATTTATTTTATAAATCGTTTACAAATCTATGTATTTAAAAATCTAAAAGATAAAACATAAATATTATAAAATTCCACGATATTCAAAAATTATTTTAGTTTTTTTCCATTGATGATTATAGAATATAAATAATTGCTATAAAAATTAAATGTTCTTATTGTACCGTATTATAATATTGCACCTATCTCTTCAGTATTACGCAGTTAATTGTATTAATGTTAATAGAGGGATTTAGTGTTACAAAATTATAGTAAAATTTAAAACATTAAAACACTAAATAGTTGTTAGGTTTTATGATAGATTGCATTTGAGAATGAAAGCTTTTTAGCAAGCGATGGCATACAAACAAATTATTCGAGAATGCAAAAGAATTTTGCAATCGAGTTAACATTTTTTCGAAAACTGCATCTTGCAGTTTGTAAAGCATTATAAATATGAAGAAAAATGTTTAACATTTGTATATTCTAATTGCCATGTAAGTCATTTACTGATTCTGTCATTGATATTTAATTAATTTTTGAAGGTAGATATACAAGACCTTTACATGCTAGATATTTACGCTGGGTAGGAAAAATTGTTGTTTTAATACTTAATAACTATCATGTAATCATCAACTTTTAATAAGAGTTTTCGAAAAAAATATTTCTTTCCTCAAATAAACAGACTAGCAAAAAATATTTTGTTGTTTTGTTTTGACTAGATTTTGATTTTATCGTTGATTTTTGTAACATTTATCCAACAATTCAGTGTCTTTAAATCCTGTGGATGTGATAAGAATTGGAGGGTTAATATAAGATAAGCACGGACAGCCTGAAACTGCAAAAATTGTTGATAAGAAACTTTGTGTCATACAAAAAAAGGCTTCCCATTTTGTAACTCGACAAATTTTACCTGGAAAAGATCCCAGATGAATTACTGTTTTGTAACTAGCATACAATAAATGTTACACGCTGTAATTATACCTACCTTATTTAAATAATACATAAAAATAGAAATATACAGATATATGTTAAAGTTTTTCTCATGATTCATTTTCTTTATTATATATTAATAATAACTTAATGTTTACGAAAATGGGCCCGAAAGGAGACAACAGCAATTTTCAAAATATTCAACGAGGAGATTAATGGAGATTAAAGGAGATTAATGCTGATCTGGAGTTTGTTACTGAGATAACATGTTTCAGTAATAAACTGTACTGCTCCTGACAAGGTGTTAAAAGTAGTCTCGTTTAAAACAAGAAAGGATATTGCACTGCCTGAACAGCGTAAGAACTATTGTTGTTGCTTCGCTAAAAGTGCGACCCTTGTAGCACACAATAATTTTTTTGGTGATGGGGTATTTAAAAGCTATTGGTCGCAATTTCAAGAGCTTTATATAATCCGTGTCGACGATGACAGCACAGAAAGTGAAACCAATATCATTCTTGTCGTTTCTCCCTGCTTCGTAATTCTTCAAAATTGATAATGAAGTCGCTTTGGGCTCTTAAAAGGACGTGCCGATATTAATGTTACTGGTAGCAATTTACATTTCATCCAATGTTTATGGCGAAAAGTGCAAGAAATTGGCCTGGTTAACGAACACACATGCTTCGTTGTCCCCCTGTAAAAGTGGGCGACGGTTAGATGCGATTCATGAAGAATTTCGAAGATCATCCACTTTTGCAAATATTCAACGATTATTTCGTGGAACAGTGGCTTAATAACAATATTTTAGGGATGATGTGGAAAATAAAATATGGACAACTAACTAGATGAAAGAAATATCTGTACAGTTACTTGCTTGAAGAAAGAGTGAACGTTGGCCTTGCTTGACAAGTTTGGTAACCATTATAAAATCGCAGTGACCATAAATTGTAACTATAAACCATATTGCTGTTGGTAACTGTTTCCTTTTACATTCTTTTTATTGGCAATAGTATTAAATGTTTTTCATGTTTTCCCTATTTTAATTAGTGAAATAAGAAAAGACGACTTGGGAAGCAAAAGTGCTTTTAATGGCGAAAGGTAGGTAATAGGTGTATATATTATTTACTTAAAAAAGGTCGAGTCACAAAACGGGAAGTAACAAAATAGGAAAACACAACAAAAGGTGTACTAGCGCTATGAAGAGATGCTTGTTAAACCGAAAACTAGAGAATCCGGACGAAAAAGAGTTACTAGCTAATGAGTGTTTTCGGAATAGAACAGTTTCTGTGGATTCTCTACGAAATCAACTTCAAGAAACGAAAAATGTGAATGTCAGCGAATGATGCGTTAGACTTCGTTCGTACTTCAAAAATTTCTATTAAAAGGATAGTAACACATCCTTATAACACCAGCATAGAATTGCAAGGTTAGATTTCACTCGAAACATAGGGCATGGAATAATGAGGAGTACTATTTTCAGGTGAGTCGCGTTTTGGTTTCATTAAGCCAGACGGACATCGGGAAGTATGGGAAAGACCCGGAGAAAGATACACTCCCATTGTATTGACGAGAGATTGTGATTTGAAAGTGAGTTGATTATGGGTTGGAAGGGGAATTTCTTCACAAACTCACACACAATTGGTTTTCATAAGAATAATTCCCCGATAACTCACAGGTACTATCGGCGACTATGACAATTTATGGAAGATGATGCTAGACCTAATACAGACAGAGTTATAGATAAAATATTAGGGTAAAGTAGGAATTAGGCAATTTATTTGGCTAGCCCTCAGTCCGGACATGAATCTTATCGAATTATATAGGATGAGTTGGGAAGAGGTATTTGAAGACACAGCTAGCTCTAAAAACTGCCTAACGGCTCAGCCAGGTACTATTATAGGTGCATAATAATATCGATCAAAATGTATTCCGTAATTTAATTGAAACTATACTTCGTCTACTTCAAGCAGTCATTTACCTAACAGGATAATATATGATACTAGTGATATGCTTTTTTATTTTTTCCGTTCCATATCACTTTCAAGAACAGAAAGTCTAAAGTGTAAATTCGTTGATTTTTGAGAATACATTTATTAAGCAAAGAATAATATGCTTTGCGATCAACACTGGATTTTCAGATTAGCCCGCAAATATAAACTTAAAATAAAAAAAACAGAAATGATTCATAAATTCAAAATAACCTCTATTTTTAGTCGACAGTGTGTTAAAGATTAATTATTTATTGCGGCTCATAATTGCTAGCCGAGACGTAGTCGAGTTTGGAAAATAAGTCCTCAATTTATATTACTGGTTGAATATATCTGTTTAAAAATATTTTTCAAATTAGTATAAAAAAGGAATGGATTTCCTCTTATACGGTTACAACGCAATTTTTATTTCATTTTCCTTATCTACAATAATTACAATAATTAGAATATTTTAAAACGTTGATACCTAAATTCCATATAAACTAGAGTGCAATATCTAAATACAATTCTAATCAAAGTATTTTCCGTATAAGAACATAAATTTAAAGTGACAGATTTTTATAATCAGATTTATTTTTACAAAGTCATTACTAGAGTAATTGTGAACTAGTAATTTGTTTGTTCCTTTTCTCATTTGTCATGAATTTGTCAGCGTCTATCGAAAACTAGGTTATTAGATAAGAGTCATCGGCTTTTAGATGGCGATATGTGGAGGGTCATTGTCGACGGCTTATTTAAAATTGAGGTGTGCCAAGTTTTTAAAATGTATGACAGATGATTTATTAAATGTATAGAATCTGTATCATTCAGTTTAACCTTTAAGTTTTTATAAATTATTCTAAAAATGTATTTTAAATACTAAATAATATACATATATGTTAATCACATTACAATTTAGTTAATATAACCAACAATTTATGGACTATATTAATATATGAAATTATTATCGCTTAGTTAAAAACTATTCATAATTGTATTTATTTTGGGAGGTGTTTAATCAGCTGACATTTCCAATAATTGGTTTGATTTTAGGTAGGCTATACTATTATTATACATTTAAATGAGAAAAGAAATATTCAAAATACCAAAAATAATTTTAGATGAATACTTATTAAAGTCTATACTCTTTGTTGTTAAATAATACGAATCATTTAGTTTTCGAAATAATTTCGTTAATCCTACTCGTCATACGCGTGTTGGCAAACAAATGAAATAAAAATTCACCGTGTTCCAAGAAAAACGTTTTTTTATTTTTTCATACAGTAAATAACAAAACGTACATTTTTATAGAACAAAATTATCTATATTAACTTGTTCCAACAAAAAAAAGCGTTTAAATGTATTTTCATTTACCCACTGCTTATAAATTAGGGTTTCAAGCTTGTAATATTGAAAGTGTGGAACTATAACTAAAATAAGAGAACATAGGCTAATAAAAGTTTTTTGATATACTTCGCGTCATACACTGTTGTGATCATCGGATAAATTTTTATCAATAGATAATTCACAACTGCTGAGAAAAATTTCACTTTTTAACAATTTACTACTAAATTACAGTTTTTATCTTAGTTACTAAAGAGTCTTTATAAACTTGAAAATGGGGGACAATTTTTACTTGAGCTTATCTGATAAGCAATAACTTTATTTGAGAGTGAAGTTTGACTTATCAGTTTAGTGGTTGGTGAGATACTACTAAGCCGATTTGGAAGTTGAAGACGCGGTAAGGGTAAACACATCTTATTAGTAAATTATGTGGTCAGTATCATTAATGACATTCGAACAGATTTCTTAATTTATTAAGTATGGTTATGATGTGGATATTTTTTTAAATCATTTAATATCGGTAAATTTTAAATAATTATGCCAAGATTAGATACGTCCCTTTGACTAGGTACCTGCAAGAATTGTACATGATTATGGTGGTTAGGTTAGGTTTGTCTCATTTAGAAATTTATTTATATATCATGTAAATTTAGTTAAGTAATAAGTAGTTTGTTGTTATATTTTCATATTATAAAAATAATTCTGTAATGTTATAATTTTATTTTTCACCTGTTATAAGTTATAACTTATTAAGCGGGATCAAATTTACTCATACAGTTTCTTGTAAATACAAATTTTGTGATCTAGAGTCCCTGTTATTTTGGCCTTTTTTTCTTGGGAGGAAATTTTCATAATTCCTTATAGGTGTTTGCTAGAAAAAGCACCGATATTTAAACTCAAAACTTAAACCATATGTGAGTCTAATGGTTTATTCATTTTAGCTACCCATCTTCAGAGTGTGTTATTATTTTATTATTATTATTAATAATTATTATTATTACTACTGTAGACATGAAAAATAAAATAAATATACACAGTGATGGTAAAACATTTTTTAAGAGTGTAACTTTAGAATGGAATCTTACGTTTTATTGAAATAGTTTAACTGTTGTAAACTAATATTTGAAATCTAGCTAAAATTAAAACAACCATTAGATGCCGTATTGGATTTTTTTTAATAGATCTTTAATAAAAGAGTGCCTATCATTTCATGAACGAATTCTAACAAAATCACGTCAGATATGATAATTGCTTAATAACTTACATTATTAACTACATCAAAGGTTAACTGAAATTTTCCTATTTATTTACTCAAACACAAATTACCCACAAGTATTTATAAATCAGAATTGTATACCTAGCTAGAGGACAAAATAAAATTAAAAAAATAACATGTAGAGTCAATTTTATATTAGTATAAATAAATAGTAATATATTCAGTGTTATTATATTTTCTATAATATAGGTAATCTTTTCTACAGATCAGTGATTTAAAAATGATTTTGCTTATGAACACATCGAACAGAATTAAAATAATTCCTACTAATAAGTTAAAGGAGCCAGGAAAATTTAAAATGTACTATTACTAATACTCTAGTTGATAAAAATATTAATAGATCAGCCACCCTAACCTAAGAAATATTTTATTATTAGTTTTGAATGTGTTTTATTTAATTTAATCTCCAATATGATGATATTATTTCGAAAATAAATAACGTCTTCTAAAAAAATTCCAAAACACATCGAATTTAATTTCTGAAGGATCACTGACAGTGCTGTTACGTCATCAGTGTTAGCATAATGAGTCAATGACGTATTCGACGATTTTCTTAAATACAAACCGTGGTTATGTGACACCTCATTTGTACGGTCTCCAACGGTATAAATACCAATATTTTATCATCTGTTAAAATAAATATGCTAAAATTACCACTAGGAATAAAACTTTGGAATCGGGACAGATGCCGTCCCGTACCTATGCGTTCCCGACACTTTGGCGACTCTCTCTTGATTTAATTAATAACGATAAAATTCAAATGAAACAGTTGCGGCCCTGCTTCTAATAATGGGATACTTGGTAATGTCTACTAATAATACCGAACATTTTACCACGAAATTAATTTTTGTGCCTCATATGGCGTTCCTTCCAAAACCAAATTTTGAAATTTTGTCATGAACATGACAGATTCAACCAAAAAGTTATTAATAGGGTAGCAATTTATTAATATGATACGGAGAAAGAAAGAGAAAGGCATTCGATGATATTTCTTCCAGTCCGTCACAACTTGCAAAACTAGAAACACTTTGACCACTTCCGAAGTTCATACTAATCGGATTTAATTAAATATCTACAGGTTGACTAATGTGATGTTTCAAAATTTATTTTTCACAGTGCTTTTAATATGCAATTTTCTTGAACATGAAAAATTATAATGTAGTGGTATTTTAGTGAATTTTATATACATAAATGTACACTATTGTTTGTTACGTAAATCAGCGCTTTACTATTATAAAAAATCTGAATAATACGTGGTTTAAACAGAAAGAAAAATCTTTTATCAAAGACTAATCTACCCGTATGATTTGTTCTTAATACGTACTAGCGTTTCCTCAATAATAATATAGGTACATTATCTATTTATTTCTATGAAATAAGGAAATCATTATTACCTGATATCTAAAATTAAACCAGGTTTATAGAATAAATATCTAATTTTGTTACGTAAATATAAGAAAAAAAAATGAATCAATTATGTAACGTAAAATCAAAATGTTTCACCTGTTAATTTTCATTTGAAAACAAAATTGTTTAACTTATTGTGAAACTAATAGTGTTATCGATTGCTAAATTGGGACAACACCAGTGCAACATTCGTGCAAAACCCACTCGAAAAGACCGCTGCAGAGCGAAACCAGTGCAAAATACTTTCACCATCAATAGTGTCTTCGATTGGAAATATTGGAGTTTCCACGGGTTTGACTTAAGGGCGAAAGTATTTTGCACCAGTTCTACTGCAGTGCATCCCAATCGAACACAAACCCTGCACTAGTGCTGCCCCAACTTACCAATCGAAAACACTAAAAGGTTCCTTGTACGTTTTTGGATTTACAGGATGTTTCAAAATTCGGTTGCCAAACTTATACCGTTAGATAGCACTCGTGAAATAATTAAATCAAATATCGACGTTAACGCAAAAACGACTTGTGATTTTTACTTAAAATTTGGGATATGATTAGAACATTAAACAAGAAATATTTTGTCATACATTACGAGGAATTTTTCCATTGGCGTGCTGTATCACTTTTCCTTCACGCCGATGACGAAATCACAAATCTTGCATTTTGTTTAGATTCTCTCATCTTTTCTTGTAATAAAACGCAAAAATTTGATAGCGCTAAAATGTACGGTTTTCCAGATATTATAAAGTTAAAAATTTCCATTAATTGAAATAGTTTAAAAGCTTTCAAAATCCGTTTGTTTCAATATGAAGCCAAATTTAAAAAAGAAGGTATTTTTTATAGTAGAAATATTCATGTATAAGCGAAAGAAAATACACGTTCATTCCAGTCAAAATTTTCTGTAAATCTTTCGCCTGCCATAATAGTTGATAACCTAACATAACCTAACAAGCTGAGTAGAAAGATTTATTTTAATTTGTTGAAAGACATTCTGGATGAAATTCTATAGAATATTTAATTAAATATTAGAAGCAGTATGTGGTTTCAACATGATGGAGGCTCAGTTCACTGCCGATGTTAGACTTTGTCTCAATACAAAATCACCAAAGAAGTGGATAGGCTGTGGTATAATAATTTGCACCATTCAACTGTTAATAGCGTGTAAAAAAAGTAAAAGGAGCATCCCTAGAAAGTAGAAAAGTCGCATTCTAGAAATCATTAAAGAACGATCTAACAGAGATTGGAGTTTAATACGAAAGGTATGATGAGCTACTTTTATACTCTAGTATCACATGTAGAACCTGACGTATCCATATTGAGTAAGTGAAAATCCATAATGGATCGAGAAGTGCAGCACATAATATTCGACCGGAATTATAAAGGACCGGATTATAGGGTCGTACTTTTTTGAGGAAAATTTTACTAATCCTCGATGTTTAGAATTTCTTCTTCAGTTATATTCCAATAGAAATTATTTGTGGTTCCAACAGTATGGGGCGTTCCCACACTACATCTAATTAAATAACGTTTCCAGAAGCAAATGTATAGAGGTGGATCGAATGGGCACCAAGGTCTTTCAGATTTCAAAACGTAAGATATTTTTTGTAAGTAATGTCTTGAAGAGCATGGAATCAAAGTCGATCAAAGATTCGAATAATTATAACGATGAGAAGACCTTTCCAATGAGCTGTCAAACGATCCTTGCTTGTAATTAAAGTCGTCGATTACATTATGAATCTTCTTCTAGTGGCGTAACTTCTATTACATGTACATGTTAAGATATCCCCTCAAAAAATTTAAGTCGTTTTGTATTGAAATAATTGATTAATTTTAAAATTTTGCATCGCACTATATAGATAGATTAAATTAAATATTTTTTTTTTGGCTTGCCGTCTTTAGTTTTTATTTTTCCAGTTTTATTATGTGAGACTAAACAGCGCTGTGCTTAACTTAAAACTTGTATATGAACTTATAACTTTTTTTATATCGGCAATAAATAAGAACCCAATAGCAAAATATATTTTGACGAATCAACAAACTAATCTACAACACTCTACATGTCTAAATAATTTAAGTAACTATTAATATCATTTGATTTGTCCCCTCTCTTAAGCTTTTCCGCAATCTTATTTGAAATGCGTTGACCTAGGGTTAAGTGCATAATGACGGCAAGAAAACACAGATAGAGAATGTCATGACACAGCTCAATTTCACTCTTGACCTACGCCACGGTAACAACTAGAAAGATTAATGATGTTACATTTCCGAAACGCAACCATAACGTAGTCACTTGTGTTTGTATCTTGTAACTCATAAAAACAGTAAAAATCAATAAAATCTGGAAGTCACTGTGTATCCTAGAACTTGAGCATTAATTCGCGCCTTAAATAGTCACTATTTTTGTTTTACTAGAGAGTTCATTGTTTCACTATTTTAGGCCTCTTTAGACAGATACGGGCAGTAATAAGGCAAGTACCTACTTGAGAGTAGAGAGATACTACCAATAAAAATAGAGTAGCAAGCAGAGTTAGAACAGTACAAGGGAGAGCAGAATTAGTATCAACACGTGGCAAAAATTCTATTTGGGCTCAACTATCACTATCATTAGCAAAATGACTACTCTGCTGTCTATAAATTTGTGGATGTAAAGTTATACACATATTTGATGATTATTAATTTAGTTAATTGAATATTTTCATGAATTATTTTCCTATTAGAGCTTATGTAATTTCAAGTACTTAAAAAAGTAAATTGATGGCTTTTTACTGTTTTACTTTGACCTTGGTCAGGTATTCGCGCACTTTGTTACTTAAATACGACGACGCCGAGAACTTTTCAGAATCGAATACTTTTCGATTTCTAGTCCACAAAATATCAGCTGATAATTGTACCTGCCATTAAAATAAATAATTCTTATTAAAAAAATTAATTCATTTAATAGTTTATTGCAATTTGTATTTAAAGTTATAATTATGTATTATATATATATATATATATATATATAAATATATGTATATTTTCTCATTGTAAAGATTTTCTTGTCTGAAGCATTTCTATCTACTTGTTCGGTTTGCATAAAGATTAGCTTGACGCACTCGTTTTAAGGAAATAAAATTACATATTTTTCTTTAAGTACAAAAATTATAATAAAATAGAAAAGAATTGCTAACATAACATTTTTGATAGTCAACTTTAAAGAAATAAGGTTAAAAAACACATGATATATTTAGAAACCAGGTTAGAAAAAACGTCAAGTTGAATAGAGAACAAATTAATATAAATAATAAAAAAAAAGAAATGGGGAAAAGAAATAACCAGAGGATTGTAATAACGGAAGCCTCTTGCAGAAGGAAATTGTGAGAGTAATCATAAGAAAAAAGAACTTTAAAGGGTTGAACCAGAAATGAGACAGGGTGTAGAAATGAACAAGGATATTGCTAAAAAAGAAAGGGGATTTCATAATAAGTCTATCTTCTCCAAGATAAATAAGTCGATATAATTGGGGAATATAAAAACGAAGAAAATAAAAAATTAGGTGATGTCAGAATGGGTGATACCAGAATAATAATTAATCAGAATATTATAAAGTAATGTAATAATTAGATTACAATATATATAATATGTTTTAGTTTGTACATAACGCTTGTATCATACTGTAGGGAACAAAGATTATGGAAAAATGCTTTAATTTTAAATATATATATATATATAGCATCTGAGGCCATCATCTAGCCCTGAACATGAATCACCATCAAGATTTCTTTTTTCTATTGCAGTTTTTACTCCTTCTCTCCAGCGCGTGTTTGAGGTCTTCTTCTTTTCTTTCTTCTTGTTGTAATCCTATCAAAGGTTTGTTTAGGAATTTTCTCCTCACTTTTTCTCCTCATATATCCATCTTCTCCAGTAACTATTTTCTATTGTTGTTAATCTATTTTTCATTACTTTATTGTTCGTCCAAACTTCTTTGTATCTTTTATATGTTTTTACTCCAAAGTAATGAACTGAATTAGGCAGTAATAGCTCGTCCTTTTCCGATTCTATTTAAAATATCTTTTTCGTCCCGGCCATCATTTGTTAATATGTTTCCAAGATACTTATATAACATTAATAATATTCTCTAAATCGACCAAATATGCGTAGTATTCTTAAATGAATAAATCAATATAGTTTCAATTTATGAAGATACCACGGCTCTTGCACTAACATATATATGTATATATAAATTCGAGACTATCCCTGTTTCAATGAACTTTCTCTGACAAAAAACAGTTGCAAAATTGTTTTAAATTCATGAAACCGTTCTGTTTTATTTTATATTTACACCAAGTAGAAATTAGTCCAGACGAGCCGTTACCAATTTGATCGTTACTCATGGTTGCCCATTTGGTTGATAGCTACCCCTATCTCTAACATCAATTGTAATTACAGAAGACCGCTTTAAGTGAAAATGGAATTTTATGTGTAGAATAATAAAGTAGCTTATAAATTTCTGTGTATTTCCATTGCAAATAATGTAATATTTGCATCAACAGTCCCTTAGAAAGTTTACTTTGAATATTTAAAACAAATATTAATTATTTATTGTTTTTATAATAAGAAATGAGGATCGTAGCAATGGATAAATAATTGTTTCATAACTTATATTTGGGATTTATAATAATTTTCCATATTTTTACAATATCTTCGTAAGTCGGCCTCTGATTATTATGAAATACTACAGAAAGTCTCTGGTAATTACTTATAAATGTGAACGACATTACATTATATATATTCAGATATAAGATAAGCCCAAATGTGATTTAACCAAATACCTCAAATTCTGTGCCGAATTTGTAACTTGTACTTCCTTTATCTCATAAAAAGATTGTAATAAGTTCTTAAGATCTACATTTAATAACAAAGAAATCGGAGAACACAAAACTACAGCATACTTAGAAAATAAGAGGTGTGGTGGGGAGATCTAAATCAGTAATAATATCATTAGGTCTGTCGAGAGACAAGTAAGACCACATTTCTGAAAAATCGCAATAGAAAAACTATCAAAGTGTACTTTGGAATAAATCATCATACCGAAATATGTCTTGAACCGATTGATAAGAATAAAATGTACCAAAAGAGCAAATAACATAACGATTTTGACGCAAGTAATACATAGAAAAACAAAAAAAGGATAAAACATTGGAAGTATAAGATTAGTCGCATGAAGAAGTGGCAAAGCAAGAAAACAAAAAGTACTTAAAAGGCTATAAAAAAAGTTCTTAATTGAAAAACAAAGAAATAAAAGCAAAATATAAAAATAAGACCTAAATAAGAATACAACAGCAAAATAAAATTATAAATTGCCCACACCAAAATTTCAAGAAATGTTAATTAAGGATGAAAATGATACAAAAATACTTGAGCTGCAAAGAATTTAAAGAAAGAATAAAGGAGGCAAGAAATATAATTGAAATAAATTAAGCACAAGAAATGAAATAGAAAAAGCACTACGGAAATAAAAATTTCGAAAGCATAGGAGGTAAATGAAGCAGGTAAAACGGTCTTTATTTTCTTTGGACATCATAAGATAAGACATAAGAAATAATAGGTATCTTATGTATATAAAAGGAAATCTAAAATAATTGAACTTCCCAGACTTAATGTTCATTTAGTATTATACGAGTATATTGAGGATATCGTGGATATTTCTTAATTTCAAATGCTACCAAAAAATGTTGTTTCTTGTAACTTCCACTTTTGTTTCAATTGTTTTGTTAAGCGTATGTTTGTCAATGAGGTGTTTTGTGTAATGTGACTTATCTGGTTGTTTTAATCTATAAGCTCGTAAATGACCACAATATCTTATTTCAATATTTCTAAGGGTCTGGTCAATATAAGCAACATTACAATTTGGGCAATTTAACACATCAAGATATAGAAATTGTTGTTCAATATATAATTCTTCATATTTTATTTGAAATTTTTCCAAAATATGTAATAGTTCTGTATGATCTGTTCTCTTTAAGTTGTTTTGGAAATATAAGGTTAAGGGTAACTTTTTCCTCTTTTTTATTGATCAAACTATTTATTAGATGTGATGGATAGTTGTTAATATTAGAGGAATCGAAAAAGCTCGAAATTTGATATAAGTCTAATTTACCTTTTACATCTATAATGGATATAATCCATAAAGTAAGAGTAGAAACAGTCATGAAACATCTATAAAATATCTAATGTAGATAAGGGACTTATGAACATACTATATTTAACAAAAGGAAAATGGTGGAAATAAGTCCTTTAGTCTCACAGTCTACAAGAGTTTATTTTTCATAGAAAAATGGAGAACTACCGGTTTCGTGGCAAAATGGGCAACATGTTCAGATTCAAATCATAAAAAAATTATGTAATTAAAAACATCAAAATGTTTGGTATAAACTATATAGTTTATATAGAGGGTGGCCAAACGAAAACGAAACAAAGCCATTATCAGGAACTGCGTCAACGTTTTAAAAAAACGCAGAGACTCGTCGATTTTTGATCAAAGGGGGACACTTTTTTCCGGTATTTTCGACTTCGCTGCTTACACCAAGCGAGGGTAACAATCACCCGAAAATATTTAAATGGCATTAGGGGTCAAGTAAGGCATCATTTTAAATCCCTTTCAATTCTCTTTATAACAGTCTTTAAATTTTAAAACTCGGTCTGATACTTTTTAAAAAACCATCTTAGTACAATTATTTTACGAATTAACAAAAAGTAGTAGTTACTAGGAAGTCAATGAACTAATTTTAGTTATAAAGAAAAAATCCCACTTCTACGTTTATTACATGATCTACACATTAATGCTTCAACTCTTAGTAATCATCTCGTTGTGCTTAAATAGCACGTAACGCAAAATGTCATTTAACACGTCTTACATATTAACCGGTACTACATATTCATTTCATTCAAAATTCCTTCACAATAACGCGGTTATATCGTAATCCGTAATTCCGGTATATGTCTCGAATATATTAAAAGAATTAATTAGGCCAACAGCTGTTCTTTTTGTCGTTCTTGTATATTTTAAGCTACACGCTTTAATCACATTATACTATAAATTAGTGCATTAATGCGTGTGACACACAAAAGTGCACAGTAGGTAGAAATATGGGGCGAAACTATATATTATTTTGAAAGACATTAATTAGGTAAAGAGCTCTCTCACAAACAACAAAATTAATATTATAAGATCTATTTCTTTTTAGTGGGTTTGAATCCCGATAAACCGAGTAATAGAAACATTGTGTAACACCATATAGTTTTACATGTTTTAAGATATAGATATTTCACCATTCTGTAACATCACTTTATCTTATTACATTTTATTAATCTGCTTGAAAATCTAATTTCAGCTATGTGAGCAAACATGATATGTATATAAACAGGAAAAAACAGACAGGGGATTATAAATTTTGGGATTTAGTACAATATTCAAATTTTTATTATTTAAAATATCCATATAATTTATCACATTTACAGCAATATAAAGTTTTGCACTCCTCTCGTTAGAATATCAACTTTCAATGATTCCAGAATGACTTTTGGTCTCATTAAATGAATTATATAACCAAGGTCGCAAAGAAAATATTTATGGTGAAGGTCAAAAACTTCAAGGGTTGCTACTTCTACATGAATAGACTTATTATTATTCCACAGAATTATTTCATGAATTCTTTCACTAAGAGTCCGTGTAATTCCAAGACCTTGCGAAAGTAAATAGAATGGCTTTTCATTTGTTTTCATTCGACTTTGAGAGTAAAATGACAAAACTCGAATAATTGGTAACCATTTTGTCTAAAAAAAATCGAACATGTATATCTACAGCTATTTCATATGAGAAATTTGAGAACGAAATTTAACGATGAGTTAAAATACCAGATCTGGTATTCGAATACTTTGCTACTTGGATTCGATGACGCTGAGAACTTTTAAGAACGAATACTTTCTCGATTTCTCTCCAAAACATCAGTTATTAACTGTACCTACCATTAAAATAAACAATTCTTACAAAAATTAAATAGATTGATTAGCTTACTGTAACTTGTCTTTAAAACTGTAAGTATATACATATTTTCTCTTTGTAAAGATTTTCATATCTGAGGCCCTTATATGCACTTGTTCAGTTTGCAACACGAGCGGCAGACTAATTTCACGCACTCGTTGTGAAAGAATAAAATTATGTATTTTTTTAGTTTAAAGTAGAAAAATTATAATAAAATAGAAAAGAATTGGTAACATAACATTTTGGATAGTAAACTTTAAAGAAATAAGGTTAGAAAATACATATATTTAAAAACCAGAATAGAAAAGACGTGAAGAGAGAACCAATTAATATTAATATAAAACACAAAGAAATGATTGAAAATATAGAAATTCCAATTAAAAAAATAAACCAAAATTGTGAGAGTAGAAGAAAAGATTGATCATAATAAGAAACATCTTCAAAGAGTTGAACAAGAAATGAGACAAGGTATAGAAATGCAGAAAGAATGAATCAATCTTTTGGTAGACCAATAAATATACATGATTGGACAATATAAAAAGGAAGAAGACAATTGAGAACAGCAGCAACAAAGAATAAAAAAATAGAATAAATAAAAAATGTATGTGATATCAAAATGGGTGATACCAGAATTACCATGTAATTTTTAGGCAGGAAATGTACAAAGTAGGTTAGGGAAAACAAGTATTTTGGAAAATGATGATAAATCTGGGAAGGCCATATACGTCATAGGAAAATAATTTAAAATTTTACTTTCAAAATTATTTAAAAAACTTCGAACTGACCGAACTGAAGATTTTGAATTATTTAACAAAATGGCCGACTTTAATATTAAAAATTTAAGTAAAGTCCCCTGTATACTTTTACATATCTATGTATATGGGTCGTAAATGTAATTTTAAGTTATTTTACTACAGTAACATGCAACTATATTATGACTGTTTCCTAAAACAATACACTAGTGTATTAAGTATTTTGAAACTCCTCTTTGAGGAAAGTACAGGAAACCGCATAAGGTAAGAAGTATTTTTATATTTATATAGGCAAGTTGTTTAAATAACGTCGATGTCACCAAAATGACGGACTAGTAATAATATATAAAATTAATTAAGATTAATGAAGATAAATGATGTATATGTGGACCAATAAAGTATAGATAGTGTAATGCATAATAATTTAGCTAAGTAATGTTGACTTGCTGTATTTACGTAGTATGTATAATGCTTATTTCTACAATTATTTGTCAGATCATAGATGTGATAATTAATTAAATTATAGTCTCGGAATCATTTGTACGCATACGCCTTAGCACTTAAGGTAACCTTAAATATTTAAGCGACACCTGACACACTTTACCCATAAAAGGACTCTTAAAGTATTCCCTAAGTGGTAATTGGTGTTTAGTAAAACATAGAGTTTCTAAGATATGATTTTTGTTGTTTAGCTGTATACATTGGTACGACATAATGTACAGGGATTTAATTAAATATCATCGCCTTGTACAACTTATTTTATGTTTAACGTTTTCCAAATTATAACATTTATTATTTATTTATAGATATATAGTTTGGGTTCTCGGATGATCGAGTCGTTAATAGTGCCTACCCCTGCGATTAAATGTATTATTTATGTAAAGGAGTAAGTTGCCCTTATTTTTTATATTAGTTGAATTTTTAAATGATTAAATTGTTATTATTTTTCCTCAGCTTCTTTAATTTCTCATAACTATGTTATGTAGTGGGTTAAACCCCCCTGAAACTAATATTTACATCTTTTCATATATTCATTGAAAGAAAACAACCCAGTACGTAACAATATAATTATCACAATTTTCGGTTCGACTAGAAATAAATGTTCCATTTTTCAATAAACAGGTTTACTATATATTTCAATATTGTTTTACCGCTACAGAACTTTCCATTCTCGAGTTTGATCTCTTTGTTAAAATTATAATGGATTAGAAAATGTGCCGTTACCAAACATTTGAAAATAAACAATAGAAACTTGAGCACAAAATATATGAAAATGTCACAGCAATAAATTATAACAGTACATTTTTGAAATATTTATTGTTTTCGCTTTCGACCAAAATAGTTTGTTTTGTGAATATATTTTATATTAACCGATCTATTAAAAATCGCAAGAAAAAGTCTTACCTTTTAAGAATTTTGTTTATGTCTAGGAACACATGTACTTTATTGGATAATATAGAGTTGACTAACCATATCCACGAATTATCGCAAATAACTTTTAATATCCGTTAAATCGGACATAAAACGCATTTAAGTTCCCATTGTCTGGCCTTGCATATTTATAACAATTAAAATAACACTAACGGCACTGATGCGACAAAAATATATTCTATCGTACTTACTACACGCGAATAAAACTGACCTCATAGTCTAGGTATTTGGCATCAAAAACAATTTAACTTCTATTAAGTATGTCACCACCTACTCTAATAATTGTTGTTGTTTTATAATAATTATATCATCTTTCATTTAATTCAAAAAAGTGTGACAGAATATGTTTAATTGACCATGGGCGAAAATTGGGTATACTTTGATTGTTGTGAGAAAATATATTAATTATTATACCAATGGTTTTAATACACACATAAAAATAAATGATGATTTCCTCATTCATATCATACGACATCGATTGTAACACGTTTTGGGGACTGTTCAACGGCGTTAATTCAGCGGAAATTCTATCTAATGCTAGGCCAAATTAGTCATATTTTTTTGCGCCAGATATGAAATAATGCAGTTGGCGACAACCTAAATGTGGCATCTTAAACAGGAAATAAAATTTAGTGAAAAATATTTTGAAAGACTTACGAGGATGGGTTGATTAATTCTCGGCCTAACAAAGAAAACCATAATTTAGAAGAATAAAATTGTTTTTATTTTTCAACACAATTTCCTTCTAATTGAATCCGCTTGATATATCGATGTTCCAATTTCTTTATCATATCCCTGTGGGTAGATTCTGGCAACTCTTCAAAATAACTGTTTATCGCTTAAATTACTTCCAAGTTTGAAGCATATTTCTTTCCCGCATGAAATTTCTTCAAGTTGGGGAAAAGGCTGCAGTCCTACGGGGCCAAATCAGGGAAGTATGGTGAGTGAGGTACCAGTTCAAAGCCCAGCTCATTAATTTTAGTCATCGCGATAACTGACTTGTGGCATGGTGCATTGTCCTAATGAAAAAAGATTTTATTTTTGGCCAACCAGGGTCTTGATTTTTTTGGTAGAGCTGTTCTAGATTTTATGTTTTTCAATGTAGTCAACCAAAAGAATTTCTTTTGTGTCCCAGAAAACCGTCGTCATCACCTTTCCAGCTGAAAGAACTATTTTTGCCTTTCGGAGCCGGTTCACCCTTTGCTGTCCATTGTTTGGATTGCTGTTTGGTCTCTGGTGTATAATGGTGTATCCAAGTTTCATCCACTGTTATGAATCGGCGTACAAAATCGATTGCATTGCGCTGAAACAGCTCCAAACATAGCTCAGAGGTGATTTTCGGATGAGTTTTTGTTGAGGGGTAAGCAGTCGCGGCAGCCACCTAGCCGATAATTTTCTCATGCCCATAACTTCATGAAGGATATGATATACCCGCTATTTTGAAATACCCACAATGTCTGCTATCTCATCCAACTTTAATCTGTGATCTTGCATCACAGTTTTGTGGACTTTCTCGACAATTTCAGAAAAAGTCGCGGTTTTGGGCTTTCCTGGACGTGGTTATCTTTAATGCATGCACGCCCACGTTTCAACTCCGTCATCCACTTTTTAACCATGCTGAACGATGGAGGAGATTCACCTAACTTAGAATCGACTTCATTTTTAACCTCTGTAGGTAAAAAACTACTTGGCAGACTCGGATATAATTTTAATGTCAAACTGTGACAGGATGTTACTAAATGCAAACATAAAAATTAAATAGAAAAACCATGGCTTACTACGGTTGACGGCGAATTATTCAACCTATCCTCGTATTTCTCACTCAAGTAAATTAAAAATAATAACTAAAAAAACGTATTGCAGCTGTGTTATTCAAAATCGTTGAAAATTTAAAAGTTAGTTATGAAATTAAACTTCAAACTTGACAAAATATAAAATGGTAGAGTCTTGAGTCCATATGTGCAATAGATGATGCAATAAAAGAATTTCTAAGAAAACGGAAAAAGTAATAACGGTATAAAAATATACAATTACAGTAGATCTGAATAATTTTAAAGCATCCATCTTATAGCCCAGATTTATCGCCTTGCAATTTCTATATCATTGAGCCACTTAAAAAGTCTTTAAAAGATCACCGTTTTCAGTAGGACGCAGAAGTACAAAATATTGTGAAAGAAGAATAATCCTCTTATTTTATAAAGAAATATTTTTTAACTCGTTTGGTTAGTAAATTTGTATCTTTTGCATGGTTTATTCCCAATTCGCCCCGTGCCAACTCGTCACGAGAACATGTATTGTCCCAAATGGTCACGCGACGATAAAACATATTTTAAGATGCCTCAACTCGCCACACTTAATTATTAATTTAAAATAAACAACACTTTTAGTAGGTCAGTATATAAATATGTATATAGGGGTGTTGTGAATAGGTACAGAATACTTTTTTTAAATCTTTACCATGTCATCAAATGCATGGTACTTAGTCATAAAAAATATAGAAATAAATAGATTATTAAGATGATTAATTTATTTATATAATATCTATTTTTTTATAATAAAAAATATAACATACCAATTATCTAAACAATCAGTTGTACATAAAATTATAGCGTAATTACTCATATTTAAAATTAATTAAGCAGTACATACAAAAAATACATAGTCATTTTAGTTTGTCATATTTCTTTTTAATCAAGTTTAACAATATATTTAAGTTTATTTAAACAATCTCCTACACTAATTTGACCGTTAAAAAATTTATCTAGTATGCTATTAATACAAACATCTATGTTGACATTCTTTTTGGATCTTTTTCGCGGCGTCATATTTAAATCAACTTATAAGGAAATAAAATCGCAATGCTTGTAAATACTACCTACGAGGGTAGTGTGGCCAGTTGATACTGTTTTATATAGAGATTAAGGTTAGTGTGGCGAGGTGACAGTAAAACAGGTAAAATTCCTTCTCGTGACAAAATGGGACGTGACGAGTAAGGAAAATACCGTTTTGCATTTGGAACCGTTTGTATTTAATTATATTTTTTGACCCAAAGATACTCATAAGTATAAAAGGCTAACTGCTAGTATTACCTAATTTCAAAATTATTTTTATAGTAAACTTAATACATTCTTGAATTTAGTTACTTTCTCATTTACTTTTTGAGCTAAATTAATATTGTCCTCGTTATTCATTATATTGCATTTTCTAGGTAATCTATAAAAAGTTCATAAGTATCTCAAAATACATTACCATTAAAGAATCTTTATGATCCCAGTTGTAAACAGTAATAAACCGACAAAAAATTTCTAAGAATTGCAAGACTCAAAGATTACAAGAATCTTTAAAAACGTCGTCATCTAGTGTGTTGAGTAATTCTTTAATTTCTTATTAGATCTGCTATTTAATAGATTTTGTTTCGACTTTTGTTGCTAGTGATTTTCTGCTTAGGAGCTCATCTTTTATTTTCTCGATTTACCTGCCCTGTTTTTCAGTATGGAGTACGAAGAAGAATAGTATAAAAGTGTTCTATATAACTTGAAATTCCATTAAATGGCAAACGCTTTGGGTCGTAGTTTTATTTATCTTTCTAATTTATTTACAATGTGTTATCGACACCATCTGAATAACAAATAAATGTTGTCAAAAAAACCAGTTCGGCCGGAATTCTCTATTTAACTGCAACATTAATTATATTAGGCATCAAAGCTAACACAAAAAATAAATAATTATTTATTCCGATGGAATTTATTTTTATTTCCAGAATTGTAGTTTTGTACATTGTTTGAAATCACCTGTTAGTCAGTTTTACAGCTAATGAAGTCGTTTGTACAAAGTAGTTTCATAACAATGTCATTTATATATATATATCATTTTCTTTTATTATTTAAATAATGAATTCAAAAAAGTATTTCAGAATTGCTAAGTTAAGTGCTTACAGATAAATGTTTTGTCAAAAAATCTCAACCGTGTGACTTTTAAAGGTAGCCGGTTTCTAGAAAACAGCGGACAATTGTAACAGAAGAAAGTGGACAATAAGTATTTGGTATTTGTTTTCATTTTAAAAAACTTTTTATCAATTTAACCAAGGTTTCATAAACCTTTGGTTTTTAGTATCTGCTTGACTCTAGAACCACTTAAACACCAAATCACTATTGTATTCAATTCTTATAAAGTTAATTCAAGTACGAAATCGTTACTGGATTTCCTTTACATAGCCTACATATATCTATAAGATTGCTATTGTCCAAATCGACAGATAAATGTATAATCCAAAAACTATATATCAATTTCCATTTAATATTTAATCCTTTAATATCACACAAGGGATCAACAACAACTTCTTTAAAATCAAAAAATCCTAAATCATTATTTCGAATTGAATAAAACAATAATAAATCTTTAGCGATAATTTGCTAATCACTCAAAAGCAATAAATCAAAGAGAAATGACAATAATCCACCATGTAGCGTTACTAAATGCAAAATTCTCTTATTGATCTAGGCAAATTACAGCGCATGCTCCTTTTAAAATTTGCGCACGCTTTAGGATTAAACAATGGGCAATTCTGGCGCCAATCGATGAAGAATCAACAAATTAATTGTAAAAAATAAAATTTAACAAACAAATAATCTTAGTCTTATGTCAAAAAAAGTATACTATGAAAAGAAAAAATATAGCTATGTTTAGAAGAAAATGTGAAATATTTTGGATATTATTGTTATGTCTGTCAAAAAAGATTATGTAGTTATTTAATATTCAAAACACAACTGTAGCAAAGCTAATTTTGTTTGTTTAATTATTGGTGATTGTGTTTAAATATATGTAACGGAAGAATTTACTGATTAACTTTTTTATGTTTAAATAAAAAAATATTCTTACCGACTGATTCATTAACAAAAGCAGAAGACATTTGTTGGCTCCAGATAGCAAAAAGTGTAGAATCAAAAATAGGAAAATAAAAGCGAGAGGCGCACACCAACGAACAAACTCCACCACTACAGTTCACGGTGATTCGTTCGCAACTGTCGTTTCGCAGAGTTCCCTTTGCTTTCAGAGCTACACAAGCTGGCTCGAAACCATTAACATAAATTATTAGAGGAGACAGTGAATATTGGGTCATAAACCTTAGTGGGCTTTGAAATCTAGGGTCTTTTTCATTGTGAATTTTCGACTGATAAAGTTTTTGAACCCGAGCTGAAATTTTACCTGATCTCGGCACCCGCAAATTATTTTTAGAATTTTTTTATACATCTAAAACTCTTAAAAGTCAAACATTTGATTCCATCTTATTGGAATGTATCTGTGCATAGATAGTCATTCTCGGAATTTGGAAAACAACGGATTCAATTATAGGTATATTTATTTACCAACCCAAGTTGTTAAACAAATCTGTAAAAGAACCAAGTATTATTCTAAAAATATCCATTTTGGCAAGCGCCATACAAATTCAAGAAGGTATAACTTGAATATACTGTCTTATAGACTCATTTAAAACAAGGCTGTGGAAACATATTGCGATTTTGTTATTAATTGAAATCTAGTGGATAATATAAAAGGAATATGAACGTCGGTTACTAAGGATGTTTTAATTACATATTTTCTTTCAAATTATTATAATAAATATTTATTCCATTTCTTTGCCATAAAGGTAAATTATTTATACAACATTTATGTATAGTGTTCTCAAATCACGACATTTAACTCTGCAATAACATTGAATACACCTCTCGGTTTCAAGTTTAGGTTAGGTAGATTATTTTACACTGTGAATTGGTAACATTTTATTGATTCTCGGTTCGTTTCAGTTTTATAAACTATTTCTTTATTGAGGTTTTTTTTAAATAAAAACTGTTATTTCAAGAACAAACATTGGTAAAATAAGTAACTAATTGAATAATGGTGCTTTCTTCTATTCTACTGACAAAATTAACAAGCAATTGAATTATAACAAAGCCTATGAAGTGGCAACTACTCCAGCAGATTTATTCATAGTCAACATAAAACTGAATATCTTAGATTACCTATCGTGTTTTTACTTTTATGCGGTAATTTAAAATCAAACGAAATAAAATCGATAAAAAATTGTATTGAATTAATTGTTTCAATCCCTTACTTTGTGAAAATTATCCATAATAAATATGAAAAGATAATTCTACTTATCTGAATTTTAACCGTATTACAAAGCTTTTTTTAATATTATCAGTCCGACCATTGGTTTCAACACTCATGTGTAATTTTCAAAGATAAGTTTGACAGATTTTGACAAGTCTAAACAACCACAAATATTTCAGCCAACCTCCAATAAGATGTTCTTCTTTTATAAAAAAAATTTAGTTATTATTATATAGTTATTTAGTTCAAAAAAGTGATCTAAGTTAATTGAACCTCCCAGGTTTAGTTGTTTATTCAATACTATAATTGAGGATATTTTTCATATTCCTCTAAAAAATTAAGTTCTTCTTTCTTGTCACTTATATCAAGTACTTCGACTGTTGTTTCCATTGTGTTATCTTTTGCACTAAATAGGTACAAATATAATAATAAACAATTTTTTTAAAAAAAAAAGAAGAATATCTTAAGGGGGTTGTTTGAAATGTTTGTGATATGAGGTTGTTTTGGCTTGTCCAAATCTATCAATCTTGTCTTTGAAAATGACACATGAGCGTTGAAATCGGACCGATAATCTTTTAAAAAAAGCCTTATAATACGGTGAAAATTCGGATAAGTAGAATGATTTTTTCATATTTAAAAAATTGTATTGTTGTTATTATAGGTAAATTTTATATTCAAATGGTTTAAATAATGGTTACCACTAACTTAATAATTTAATTAATTTAAACATATTTTTGTGCACACGTATTTAGCTCGTTTGTTCATAAAATTATTAATAGTTCACCTCCATTTTCTAATTCGAAACTGTTTTCAACATTTATGATTACCAGTTGAGTTTTTAAGTCAAAAATTTATTTTTTGCGCTCATACCATTTTTTTTATTAGTAATTCAGTGTGTCTAACATATTCTGCTCAGGCTTAGCTAATGTTTCATTTCACATATATTTATTGTCATATTTGTAATATCACTTATAAATCTGTCTTAATTAATTCAATAAAAGTGAAATCTATTAACAATTTCTAATGATGAAAAGTAATTTAAACATGTAGTAACTGTTAAAATAATATTATTCTAGCTTACAATTAATATAAAAAACTTGTTTTGGTAGTAGTTTTAACTCAAGATACACAAAATATAAGTAAATTTCAAATGAAAACAAATAGGATGATAGCTGGAAATAGATGAGATCGCATTTATAAGATTCAACCTGTCAAACATAAAAGATTCGTTGTCGCTTATATTTTTTTCAGTATTCTTAATTCTTAATTAGGTATAGTCCTGGATCCACCGTGCCTTTTTAAAAGTGATTACTAACAGGCAGAATTTTTGTGAGTAGCTTCGTCTTAACAAGACGCCCAACTTTTTCCTTTCCGAAAACTTTCGATTGTGATAGCTAATAGGATGCGCAGCTGTTAAATATTCATCAGTAATTTTTTTTGGTTGAATCTTAGGATAATTTGATAAAAAAATCGAAAAAACGTTTGTCTTATAAAATGGATGGTTTGATAGGAACGTCCCCCGCTCTCAATATGTCTTAAGAAGAAGGTCACAAAAAATTATTATTAACAAGCTGATTTTTTTAGTGTTGTTTAATAAATCTTTATATCATTTGATGATCACATTGTCCTACAAATTAAGTGGTACGTTTTGGACAATCACCAAAACGAAATGTTTAACAGCTGCGCATTCTAGTAGCTACTACTATCGAGAGTTTTTGTAGAGGAAAAAGTTAGGCGTCTCGTTATAACTTAGCTTCTCACAAAAATTCTGCCTGTTAGCAATCACTTTTAAAAAAGAACGGTGTATCCTGGTCTAGTATCATAACAATATACAACAAAAATGTTAAATATTTGTGATGATGTTTTTACTATTTATAGCAAAAATACATGTTTTATATCTTCAAATATGATAATGAAGATTTAATATCGCATATAAGAAAGTATTGAGCCACTAATATGAGAATACAAATACAAGTTTCGATATGTTATTTATAATATATAAAAGACTGATAAATGAGGATATTTAATTTTTTATAACTATGTGTAAAGCAAAACCTCCAAATATTATAACAGATTAATAATACATCATTTTTTCTATTAATTATTATTTCATTTAAAATCTATTCTTATAAAACTTGACGTGAAAAACGGAATGTATTTTTATGGTAAAAATTTTAGAATGACATAAGAGAATTATTTTGATTTTTCATATTTTTATTTTTACTTCATTTGCATAACTAAAGGATAATGGATAAAAGATTGAATTGTTGTATTATCTAATTATTTGGATATTCATTAAGTGTGTCCTGAAATAGCCTAAAGCATCCGATTTTTGATTTTACTTTATGAGTCTGCTTCTAGGTTATACTCATATATGGTCGAAGTATAGTCTGCGATTCTGTTGGAACGCAAATTCAATTCTCGTGTTTGGTACACACCTGCCTTCGGAATCTTATCGGAAGTTTATCATAATTTAGGGCGGCTTGTATAAAATATTTAAACCTTAAAGTTAAGAACATGTACCATTTCAGTCTAAAGTGATAAAAATAAATTCCTTCCGCGTTTAAAATGTCAGAACGTCACTTAAGATCATCGATTATATAGTACCAACTATATATATTTTCTTTATTAGGCGACAACGTTCAAGTATGAGCTAACTGAGGATAGACGTAAGAATAGTGGAATGTGGAAGGAGTAAAGTGGATTCGCATATTATCGCGAACCACCGGTTCTATATTCTAACTATAGGCGTATGGAGATCTGAGAAATGCATATACAAAAGTTAGAAATAGAAATTTGACCAGTTCAATAAACAATTTGGTTTCACCTTCAAAAAAAGTTTTGTTAAATGCATGGCAACTTATATAATACATAAAAGAAAAAATAATAATCGAATAAGCAATACAAGTTTTCTAACTATTCTGAGATAGGAGTGCAATAAAAGAAAGAGTCTACTCAATATGTCAGACTTTTGGAAGAACTCCAAAAACCCAATTTTAGGGGAAAAGAGTTTGTGGAAAAGTGACCCAAATGCCAAAGTAAAAAGAATACAAACGCAGAAGAAATAGAGAGATGAACGAAACTAGCAGCGGAAGTGAGGAAAAATCAAGGAGTGGAATTAGAAGAAAGGAAGTAAAAGGTATTATTAATGTTAATATGTACTTTAAGGGAGAATACGATGAAGAAAAAGCAAATGTTATGTTATGGAGCAACGAAATAGCTGAGAAGATGGAAAGAAAACAAAAAAACATATTTCTTAAACAGTATGAGACAAAACCAGGAGAAATAATTAATGAGCTTGGAATGATAATAGATGGAGCTGATATACCTAAACAGGAAATAAAAAAGAATGAAGATACAGAGATGGTCATGGAAAGTGACAATATGTCATCAAAAAATTCAGAAGAAAATGAAGAAAACAACATGAAGGGAGAGTGGTTCAAGCCAGGAACCAGCAAAAGAGTTAAAAAAACCTAAGAGCAAGGAAATCAACGAGGTTAGAGTTAACAATAAGTTTGAGACACTGGAAGAATTTAAAGATAAAGCTGGGATGAAGGAAGAGAAGCTACAAGAAAAGAAAAGTAAAACATAACCAGTAATATTGGAGCAGACCAGGAGATCACATGGAATTTATCAGACATATGAGAAATACAATTAAAGCAAATAATTTCACAATTCAGTTTAATAGAGAAAAGTTTAAAATGTTTACCGTATCCAAAGAATTTTAATTAATCACCTAAAACATAAAACGTTCATTTCTTTACTTAAAAAGATAAGTCAGACAAAGTTAAAAGAACAGTATTAGAAGCGGTGCCAAGCATGGATAAAGATTTTGTTAAAAATTGAGGCGGTAACTAAAATAAAAGTAATAGATATAATTAATATGAAAAGTAAAGATCCAAAAATGCAAAGCCATAGCTACTTCTTAACAATTAAAAAAGATGATGACATTAAAGAAAAATAAGGTGACACAATGTTATAATTGTTAACGTTTTGGACATTCACAAATAAATTGTAATATGGAACCTAATTATGTTAAATGCGGTAAAGATCAACGAACCACAAATTACCATTTAATCAAAAGAGAAACGAGCAAAGCTAAATGCTACACAACTGCGAAGGATATCTATCACACGGCCAAGTATAAAATGTGTTCGGTGTACATTAAATTGAAGAATCAAAAAATAAAAATAGAAGTGAGAATAATGAGCAAAAAAGATTTGAATGTAACGTTGTAAGGCAGAGAATATCGTACAGTCAAATAGCAACAATTTACAAACGAACACGCAAAACCATCCTATAAATAAAAACAAATATGAAAATCAAATAAAGGAAGTTCAAATTTTATTAAAAGTGGATTTGGAAAAAATTATTAAAATATTAAAAGTGGAACAAGTGGAAAAATAAAATAAATAGAAATAAATAGAAATTAATTGACAATTAAAAACAAGGAAATAACGATAATATGGTGGTACCAGAAGTTAAATTGAAAAGAGTAAAATTTTGACTAAGAAAATAATTTGAGGAAAGGCATACCCCAATATTATTATTATTATTATTATTATTATTATTATTATTATTATTATTATTATTATTATTATCATTACTATTATTATTATTGTTATACTAGGCAGACATCAGATTTGCTCAATTTTAGAAAAGACTTCGAGAAATACAATTTTAGTTAAAAAATATTACTCGAAAACTAGTTTCTTCTAGAAAAAACTAAAATTATTACAATAAATAAAAAATACAAATACAATTAAATATTATACACTCATTCCACAGTCCTCGTTGCAGTTAAGAATAAAAATTCAGTTATTCCATAGTAAATAACTAAACGTGCGTCATTCATAAATTATATTATCAAACGCTACCAATTTATGTAGCATTTCTTTCTATCATCTGTAAAAAGTGCAGACCAAATATTTAAAATTTGTGCATTAATAAATTAAGTATGTTGTTTTGATGATCATTTATAGCCGCAGTTCAAAAAAAGAGGTAGCATTACAAACGGTACTAGTCTTCTTGACGTATATTTTTCAATTCTTGACAGTGTGGTATTTGAGACGTTATCATTGCTGTTTAATTGTATTTTAATGTTCGCTCTTTTGCTAGTTTTATAGTGTTTAGTAGTATTTTTTCTGGGTTTTGCATTCGTATATATTTTGAAACTAGTTTTTTTTGCAATCTATAACCTCTCACTGACATTTTCAGCAGTATATAAATCACTGTGTCTAAGTTTCCTTATTACGGGGATATTTAGACAACAATCATTTTTGATTAATAACGTTGCTTATGAGGAAAAGAAGCATTAAATCAAGCACACAAAACAAATACAAAGCTGACAAATAATTTTAAAAAAACGTGTTACTTTTATTTATGACATACGCTCAATGACTAACTGGAAGAACTATAAATATGCTATTTTCGTAATCCATGTCACTGTCACTGGTAAAATCAAGGTAAATTTCGTCTGGTAGGCCTTTGTGGAAGAAAATGTGGCCGAAGTAATTTAGTATCAAATATTTCAAATACTATATGAAAATTTGTATTGTCCGTAGCCAAATTTTAATGCAAATAGATTTTCGAATGATTTTTACCACATTTAAAATTATTATTAATTAATTAATCAGTAGATTAAGGTTTCTTATGTTCGCTATTTTTATCTATACTATATCTAGCAATAGAATAATTACTAAATATCATTATATAGAATGTTCCAAATAATTGCACTGATTTATGTTTTGTATTGTGTAAGAATCAGTAATTTCATTTTCTAGTAGTATATTAGCATAAAAGTATGTGCTCAATACAAAATTATTTAGAAAAATTGAGTAACTATCATTTTGCTCTAAAAAATAAAAAACAATTCTGATTTTATTTTTGGCAGACCCTAAAACCTATTTTAGTTTAACGTTAAAGTTAAAATTTTTTTAGTAAAATTGTCTGTGGGAACACAAAAATTAAGAAAACAATTAATTTTTTTTGGCATTTTCAAAATTTTAAATGCAAAAGTAAAAATTTTTAATTTTTAGTAAGCTGGACTTCTTTAAATTAGTACGACTGGTACAGGTAGGTATAATACTTAATTTTAATTAATTAACTTTTTTAGCAACAACTAAGCCATAAACACTCTGCGGGGCTACATGTCAATTATTAATATAAATAAAAATTTAGGGATTAAAGATACGGGTCTCAAGTCTATCACCCTAATCCTGTAGTGGTTGGTTTGAAGTAAAATTTTTTGTTTGTTTTTTATGTAAAGGATGGTTAATTTACATTCAATCTCTATGTTTAATTAAAAACGACAAAAACTACTAATAATAGAGAATTTTAAATTTTGGAGGGCACACGAAATTAAATGTGACAAAATTGGCTGGAGATGTGTAAATAAAAAGTGTTCCCTTAAAGCATATTGAATGAAAGGTAAAGAAGAAAACATTTTAAAGTTTTCGGAAACGACAGCCACAATAGCATAAGCACTATAGCCACAATAGCATCAGCACTATTTCTACATTCTAAATTAATTTGTGCCTAATTAAACAGCGACAAAGAAGATGCAACTGATATCGACTGCATTAAAAGAAACATGCCTATATGTGGCAACAAAAAAATATTTTTCCACCACTACCGATGAACCAATATGAAGTGTTCTGCCAGAAATGAAATGAAAACAATAAAAGAGTTTTGTTCATATATTGTTAAAAATAATAAAATTATTTTGGTCTCATCAGCTAAAAATTTTTTATTATCAAGCAGTAGCATTTATATGGATGACATTTTTCAATATTGTACAGCATCATCAAATGGTTATAATACACAGTTTTAAGAATGGTTTTTTGTATCATGAGTATCTATATATTGCCAGATAAACAAACTAACCAATAGTTATTTTTGATACTAGGTTGCGAAATATCGTTATTCGAAAATGCAATAGAACTCGTAATCGAATATCAAACAACCTTTTTTCGAAAACATTATCCAAAATGAACAAAAATGTTTTGAGATTTACAATAATTTGATTGGACATGTATTTCATCTTCAATTTTACCAAATATTTTTTTGTAGGTGGATGTAAAAACTTTTACATCCAGGATATATAAAATGCTTGTTTTGACACTTCATAAATATCATGCAAAAGTTAACTTTTAATGAAAGTTTTCGAAAACAATTATTTTCAATACTACTTTAAAAATGTCAATATAACCAATTAATTTTGTGTCCTGATGAAATTGTGATAGATTTTGAAGAAAATGTCTAAATTATTTCCATTATTGATACAAAGTGACTAATCGTATAAGGTTCGTTCGCGTGGAAATAAATTCTTACAGTATATAGCTTTATACTTATAAATCGTAAAATTATTAATACATCCTTGTAGTATTTTTAGTACACAACGTGTTAAACGAACGGTAAATCACTTTGCTTCAATAATGGAAGACATAAATGTCTAAATGTATAATGAGAATTGTATACTAGGTACCTTTTTTTGCAACCATTTATTTCGAATTAAAAAATTCTTGAAATCATATTTTATTTTATTGAAATTAAATTTAATAGAATTCCCATTTATCAGTGTTATCACCAGCTGTGCCAATTCTCTTAATAGGTATAATATTTGAACATTTATAATTTAAAACTGGTGGTAGAGCCGACGGATTCTGTTCATACATCTGAAGTTCGTGGTGGAGCTGACAAGTTGCCCACTGTAGAAAGTGAAGTATTCGTATAATGTTCAGATTTGACTTAAATATATAAGGAATCCATGCGAGTGAAAAAAAAAGCGCTATGAAAGAAAGAGAACGTATTGTTATAATATCTTGAAGTAGGGATATTATCGAGGTGGGAACATCGTTCCAGTCAGTTCGATAATAACGTACCGATAGTAGCGGTGTTACCTCTAGTTCGATCGAGAGGAGACACTTTATTTTGCTCTCTTACAGTTATTTGATTATGTACAGAATTTCATATTCTTTTACTCCTTAAGATTTCGCCTATGTCTTTTTAAATACTTTCTAAACCTGTATATCTCTTGTTAATACCCTAATTGATAAAGTTGTTCGTGGAAGTAGAGATTTTGATAAAATTTTGCAAGAGATATAAATTTCAATGCTGCTAATATAAATGACTTTTGGTTTTATTAAGCAAATAAGGCACCCGATAATTGGAATTTAGTTAGAATACCCTGCAATTACTTTTGTTTGTTTGAAGAAGCTATTTTTCAAACATGAAAATTCAGATGTGTCTCAGTAGCCAGCGGTTTCACACGTCTAACAATACAATTGTTTAAAATTTTTTGAAACCGCAAATATATATCATATATGAAATTTATTCATTAATCTAATTTTAACGATCTAACAGCCTAAAATGAATAATTTGGTTAATGAAAATGCCTTTTCTTTGGAATTTTTGTATAAGAAAATCATTAAAAATAAAAAAAATAATTTCGTGACCCTGTTTTAGCTTTCTATAATATGTACTATTTACTTAAATCATACCAGATGATTTACTCAGAACGCTAATATTTGAACATTAAAAGTATTCCTCGAATTAATCTTATTGAAACGTTTATGGCCTAATTATAATAATAAAATAAATTCTAATAACACGATCACAATTGAAACTGAAATTTTCCTCTAAATGCACAATTGAGACCAATTTTTAGACCAGGTACTGACTCTTAATCATGAAATACCCTGTATAAAATCAATACCATTAGAATTATATAGTGCTGCAATATAAAATCCCCTAAAGATTGAAAAATATGGGTTCCGATCGGATCGAGGAAGCTGAATACACAACATCAATGGACCCTTCTACCATCTGTCACTCATAATTCCCACAAAGTAGACATCAAGGGTTGAGCCCGTACGCCCATTTCATCATGGCTACTTGTCATTTTGGTGAAGACTTTGGATCAAAGCATTCGTCCAAAAAATAATGTCTACTTGTTATACTGGTTCTATACATTTTTGCATCTGGACGATAAAAAATATAATTTGTAAGCGAGCACGAATACTTATTGCTTAAGATGTTTATATGGAATGCATATATTTTTTTACAAACGTGAAATATTTTTTGGAGGTATATTTATATAAAGACAAATTAAAAAATGTATTTTTAGTTATTAAATAACGTATTTTAATACCATTTTTTGTATATCTAAGATTATATCGAAAGTGTATTAGTTGCTACCAAAATTGTTTTAAAAATATTTTATATTTTTTACTTTTACAAAAAAAGGTTAATCATTTTATGCATAATTGAAGTGAAATCCGTGTGTTATAAAATGTTTGGAACATAACAGAGATATAAAGAAACGCATAGTACAGTTCTCGCCGTTTACTTAGATGTACTAGACAAGCGAGACAGCAATATCTATTATTTCACGTTAGACGGCAGTTGGTTAAGTGCGCTCGAACGAACACCCAATCACAAGAAGTACTCAGTAGCGGGCTAGGTTTAGTCTTTTGATAATGTCTCATCAAAGTGAAAACAAGCGTAAGCTTCGTCTACACGGACAAACTCGTGAAGTTATATTTAAAGTACAATTATTTTAAAACGGTTAAAAGTGAACAACTCTAACAGATGTAAAGATAAAAACATCAGAAGTGATAGGTAAGATAAAATTTACATTTTATTAACATCACATTTTTACTTTTTGCATAATTATTTGGAATCAAAAACCACATATTTTTTATTTGAAATACGACGTTTCGACGAAGTAAATAGGTATAATGTGGTATAAAATAAAGTTTTTTAAAAAAATTAAATTGTAAAAATTCCTAAAATCTTTTTATCAAAATATAGATTTAATGTATATTAAAACAAATGATGCATTATTTATATAATGTCGAAACGTAATAATGAAACTATGAAACCATTTTAAATATTATTTTACTTTCATTGACCGATCCCTATTAAAAAATTTTTAAATTATATATTTCAATCTTTTTTTATACAAATTATAACGATTCTCTTTCTGTGTTCTTTATAGGACATTTACTTAATAAATAAATGTACGATAAGTACCGACGCCACTGCCAATGGAACTTTATTTGTTTGACCAATGGTTGTCGCTCGGGCGGAGTTAAAATAACACTAGATTCGATTTGGTACATCTAAGTAAACGGCGAGAACTATACCTTCATATTTAAATAATACATCAATTTATAATTTAAAATTATTATTTTTTTCACTAATTTTAATTTTTTTTAACATTCATCAATGAGTTGTAATATCATGGATATTTTTTCAATGGATATTCTGTATTTTATAATAAAACTGATAGTTAATCCAAAGAGAAATTCAATAAATTTACTGTGTTGATTGACATCACCTTTTCCCTAAGCATTTTAAAAAAATTAAAAATGTAAATAGTAGTCTTTCTAAGTTAACTGATATTTTTTTAAATTAATGTATACAATAATTAACATAAATATCTAAAAAACTTTTTATTTACTTACAATTAAAAACGGATCTACAATAATACATTAATTACGTAAACATTTTTATTTGTAATTGCAGTAAACCTTCAAAACATCTACCATTTACAATTTTACAATGACCAAACTCATTTTCTTTTAAAAACACTTTAAATTATTCTTGTCTTGTAGTTTGAATTTCGCTTCGATTGCGTTGGTGTTAGGTAAGCTCCGCTTTGAAGAAAACACTACAACTCAAAATTTAGAGGCATCAAATCTGCTGAACTCGGGGTTATTCAGTAGCTATTATTCTGTCTATTCACCTACCTTTAAATATACTATAGTAATAACTTTTTATATGAAAGCAAAACTGGGTGGAGTTGATTTTTGTTAAAACTATATATTATCAGCTAGCATTGCTAGATTATTTGGGTTTAGGAAATAATGTACAAGATTTAGAATAACTACTTTACGTACAAACATTTAATTTTTGTGGACGTTGAATGACTTTGTACACAGTTCGAGACACCTCAATCGTGAATTAATCTTTAAAAATGATCCTTATTCAAATAATATTTAGAGAGGGCTATAAAAAAATATGATTCTTTAGGCCGGGCTAATTCATCATGGTGTCACAAAATTCCAATCTTCTATCAGTATTAAGTAGTCGGTAAACCTTATATTGTGTTAACTTTGTATAGAATTATTACTTGTTTTATTAAATTCTGAATTTCGGTGCCTAGTAAAATGTTTGTTCCGTTAGTTAATATGTAGTCAATACTTAGACGTTGCATTATCACATGTTATTATTTTATTATGCGTTACAATTGACTATCCCTGGCCGGATTTACAGATACAGTTTCAAGTGAATGCAAATTGTCTGTTATTTTTGACCCATCTTTTGTTGGGTGTAAATTTGGATGTTGTATTTAAGAAGGTCTACTCAACTCTTCAACTTAACTTTTTAGTTGCCTTAAAAACAAAAATATCACAAATTGTAAAATAAATTAACATTGGTTCTTTGCGCTACATCTCTACAAAAATACGAACTTGAATAAAGTTGTACAGCAGGTTTCTTTCTCTCTTATTGTTTTTAAATAAGTTACAAGGTAACTGTTTTGAAAATGTATAGATGTAACCTTGGCTTCCGCCATCTATTTAACAAATGCTGCAGTATTGAAAGTAGATCCCTCTATAAGTAAGTCAGCCAAGTATTTCTACGAAAAGTAATAACTTTATTTCATTCAACCTATGTCGATGTTTGATAGGAGGCGTTAGCATACATTTATTTAAACACCTATTAGCTTTAATTTTATAATTATTTTAAAGAAAAATAATTTATAAATATTTAGATACGTTGTCAATAAATGTACAAAATAAAATATGCGTACATTAAAATTCTACGATATTCTAAAACTATTTAAATATTTATGTTTTTGACAATTCTTTAGTTGCCATATAAGATTATTAGAAATTTACATATTTGATTTTTGATCATAAATATTCAAACTAAAAATATTCTTCATTTTGTAAAACATTGGGCATTATTATATATTTAGTCAAAAGGGGATTTACTTGTCTTTAGTACCTACTTACTCTATGTTGAGGATATCATAGACGTCTTTTTTTTTCAAATTCTTCAAAACAATCAGTCCTTGCTTCTTAAGACATATACAGTGGTTTCATTTCAAAACCAGCCAGTCGAAATAACTTTGGAAGATGATTTTTTAATCGAAACTACTTAGTAGCCAGTTTAGTACATTTAATATCCAATAAACATAATGTAGTAAGACTTGGAGTCATTTCCCTTTTATTTACAAATCACATAGGAGTAAAACAATTGAAGTGACCAGAAATAACAACTTAATATGTTTCTTCCGCATACGAATCTTCAAAAATGGGTGTTGTTAATCCGCTAAGTAGTGATGTTTTCCAGATTGGATGCTGGAACCAGCTAAAACTACCAACAGTACGTTAAAAAAACAAGAAAATACTGGTCAGCATCAACTACAAGTCAATAATGTAACATTTCCAAGAGATAAAACACCTCTGAGACCTGTGACAGCTCCGATAACAAGCACAGAAGTTGATGAGTGTGAGGAATTATTTAGCAACTGTTGTGCTTATAGTTTGAGTAAAACAGTTTACTTTTAATAAAAGATGTATTACATGTAAGTTTTTATAATCTTTTAATGTTTCTATCCCTTTTTGTCCACCTTTATTATTTTATGGTGGACAAAACTGGATACTCGCTAATTAATGCTATGATGCTGATGCTTTCCTTTACAAATATTGGTTAATGCTACTACTAAGTAAGGGATGGAGTAACATTATGATATTGTTGCTATATTATTTATCGCAATTATTATCTTATATATCAAGCTATGTGATCTTTTAATGTTTAAAGTTTGAGTTTAGAGAACATTTTAAGTAATTCCAGTTGAGCTAATATCAAAAAGGTAGGAGATTGCTCGCTCGCCTTAGATGTTTATACTCGTATTAACATAAAATAAGTTATTTATTTATGTTAGAAAATAATGTAAAGAGCCAAAATTAATTAAAATTTTTACTTTTAATTAATAACTAAAAACGGATTCTATAAAAGAAATAAATTTAAATATTCTAAATTTACATTGTTTTATAGTTGTTACCAATTGATAACTAGTATTGGTTAGTTTTTCTTAATTGGTCTTTAACAAATGTTCAAACCAATCCAAAAGGATTAAAATAACAAGTGTACGGGTCTTGTTTTTTAAATACATAGTCAATTACGTATTCTTATGGATTTTGATTCTATCAAATAAGATTTTTTGACAATTTTCGCAGGAATGATTTTTTGGTCATAAATTCCAACATGGTTTTTTTCTATTTTATGTGACATTTTTTCTAAACGGTGCATTACTCCTAACAATGAAGGAGTTATATTTCATAAAACTGGCACACCAGACCACTTTTTATATAACTTTTTTGTCGCATTAGATTTAAAATCAGTAGTAAGTACTACGTATCATTGGCCCAGCACTAACGTTCTGTCGAATCAAGTGTCATCTAAATAAATTATATTGGCATAACTAACTACTGTTTTATTGTAATATAAATAAATTATGACTTTCTTAAATGCCCAAATCCCTACAGAAGAATTTGTGTGGGAACATGGATACGAAGTATTTCGATTTCAATGCTATTGAATAAATTTGGACAGATTGTAAGGCATATATTTTACGCCTATTTTTGAAAACATTATTTCTTGTTCTCATAACATCAATTTTTTTGTTGGTATTAATAACAGTTTCTTCTATTATATCATTACTTTTAAGGAGTCTATAGGGAATGATAGATTATTTACAAGAGCTGGTCCTTTTGAGCATGATAAAATTGAAATGATATTTTCTGATCCCTCACGTCCTCGGATGATAGGAGGGTTTTTTGCTCACTTCGTACAAGGTTTTTCTGTTTTTTTATCTATTTTGTTATAGAAGTATTTTCGTCTACTTTCCTCACATTCCTCGTTATCACTGATACATTTTTCTTGATCAATATCTAATACTTCATCTTGCTCACGTTCTCATTGCCTATTTGTTCTTCCTCTGGTAACCATTCCCCTTCACTGTCGGTTTTATATAGTTAGTGGTAAACATTGTTTAAATCATTTAAATATAAAATGTGCCTCATAAGATGGAAAAACATGATTAATATCAAAGACATCCTGTTTTATGTCTGATAATAGATGAAACTTTTTGACTTATTTTGTATAAATATACTTAGTGACGCAGGGGTAAATTTGAAAAAATGCAATTGTATTTCAATATCTACTATCACTTCAGTACCTCCCAAGCCAAAGATATTTATTATTGTTTTGTTTAATAAAATCTGAATTATGACTTAGAATACAAGAAATACTATTGAGCTATTCAAAGACTAACGATATATGTGTGTTTATATTTTAAATCTAAAGAGTACCGGATAATTAGTTAACTACTATTGAGAAGCTATTAACTTATTTGACTTATATATATTTTAACAAATTATCAGCAAATTAAGAAGATATAAACTAAGTATTCCTTCAATGGATTCGATTTGTTAAGTAGTATATTTTTTACTTTCTATTCTATAATTTTCTTTATTATACAGGGGGTGGCCCATAAACCGCGCGAACGCTGTTTCTTAGAAACCACTCATTGTACAGACTTGCTGTAATCTACAGTGTGTATATAAAGTATGGAATAAATTCATTTTAAGCTAAATAAACAAATTTGAGGAAAAATCCAGAGACAAATCCGTTTTTGATTTTAATTCAATGTATGTTTACATAACAATGATATATACAGGGTAAACCATTTGTGAGTAACGATGTCATAGACAATTTGTATATTTTATTTTTTTAGATTGCAAATTTCAAGGCGATTCCAAAAATAAATACTTGTGTTCGGTAATTAATAATTTTAAAGATACAATTATTTTAAAATCTGTATTTTAGAAAACCTTTAATTAAATTAAAATAATAAAATAATACAACAATAAATTGACACACAATAAATTAGAGAAAGTGTTCAAATTGTCTGCTGAATTTTATTAATGGTTTCCTGCGAAATGTTATTTATTTCTTGCTTTATTCTATCTTTTAAATCATTTATGTCGTCGGGGTTACTTTCATACACAACATTTTTTTAGATGACCCCACAAAAAGAAATCTAGTGGCGTGACATCCGGTGACCTTGGTGCCCACTCAATGGGTCCTCGTCTACCGATCCACTTATTAGGAAAAACTTCGTCAATATATGTTCGAACGGCGGCTGCATAATGTGGCGGCGCCCCATCTTGTTGATACCTCAGACTTTCATCGATATTTCCTGGAATGTTTGCACTAGGGAATAAATTCATTAAAGTTGGAATCAAAAAGTTTATTAAAAATTGTAAAAAGATGGCCCGGCCCGTTTACAGTTCCATCAAAAAAATAGGGTCCAATGATTTTATTTCGAACAATTCCTGCCCAAACATTAATTATCTGTGAATATTGAGTGGTATGTTCTTTTATTCATTTAGGATTTTCCTTTGCCCAATATCTACAATTCTGACTCTTGACTTCACCGTTTAATGTAAATCTGAATTCATCAGAAAAAATAACGTTTTTTGCGAAAATTGGATCATTACTACACTTATCCATCAAAGTTTCGCTAAATTCTATTCTACGATCCGGGTCGTCATTTGATATTTCTTGTACAAGGTGCACCTTAAAGGGATGCCACTTTTATGTTTTAATATTTTATGAATAGAAGTAAAAGGAACATCACGTTCTCGACTACCTTGCCGAACGCTGTTGTGTGGATATTCTTCCATTGCCAATAAAACGTTTAATTTAGTATCTTCGGCAAGTGCTGGTAGATTTTCTACTGTACCAAATTCCCTAATTTTTTTTTATTTTGCTCACTGTTGACTGACTTATAGTTTGTTCTGGATATTTATTATTAAACATTAGCACATACCTCTTGTTGAGCTCGCATCTTATACCCACAACCAATTACCATAAGAACGTCAAACCTTTGTTTTATAAATAACGCATTTTTAAAATGTTAACAAGCAAATTTAGAATAACTAAACTGGTATTAGACTTCACAAGTGTCACTGTCATTAGTGAATATTAAAGAGTAGCCTATTGAGTTATTATCAAAACTTTTTACATCTGATAAGTTTTTACAATAATAATAATAACCAAAGGTATTCCGGTATTAATTTTAAAATTATCGTATCTTCAAAATTATTAATTACCGTATACACAAGTATGTTATATTTTTGAAATCTTCTTGAAATTTGCAATCTAAAAAAAATATATAGGGGGTGCCATTTTAAAACAATTGTCGATGACATAGTTACTCACAAATGGTTTACCATATATATTTCATTGTTATGTAAACATACATTAAATTAAAATCAAAAATCTGTCTCAGAATTTTTCCTCAAAATTGTTTGTTTAGCTTAAAGTGAATTTATTCCATACTTTATGTATACACTGTATATAACTAAAGTGGCCACGAGAATAAATATCCAATAATTTTTAGGTTTCTAAGATGACAACAAGGGGGCGCAACCGCTATTTTGAATTAAAAAAAGTTATGTTACTTGGAATTTGGCCTTTTTAAGGTATTAAAAAAATATATGCGTTTTAAAACTAAGATAAAATCAACGATATGTAGCTCTGAAAACAGTCGACCTTAATTTTTTTGGAAATATTAATGACAAATGAGTAGTTTAAATTTCTATTAAAGAACTAGAAGCTATGAAAGTATAATTCGTTCACCATCTCATTATTTATAAACAATTTTCTTTTTAAATTAAATTGTGTCCATAAAAAGGACCAATTGCGAAAAAAAATATTTCAATACCTGCTGCATAAATTTTCGAATTGCCTTCCTTCAGATTCGACACATTACTGAAGTCTTTCTTCAGTAGAAAGAACTACAGTCTCGATTTCGGCCGTTGGTAATCCACGAATTGCAAGAACATATGTTGTCATATTTTCAAGGGTATGTTTTCTAACAAAACCGGCAATTCATTAACTAAAAAGTTAAAGATTAACAGTTAATTTCTTCTTTATTCTCATCTTCCAGTATGTATGTAGTGGAATTAGTTTAACTTTTTTAATTTAAAAAATTTCATTAGTCCAATTTGGTGTAGACCCTTTTTGGAAAACATGTCGGCATTTCGAAATACGAACATGGTCGCCAATCTTGAATTTTGGTTTTATTAAATTATTAAATTATTAAAAGCCAATATTTTTTTAGCATTTTTTTGGTTAACTTTACTAGGCACACCTCCTGTTTTCGAGTGCTTAGAGTTATTGTATTTTTTAATAATTTCGGGTAAAACATTTAACCATTTGTAAGAGCCTTGTAAACTAAACTGTTTCCATAATAAATTTTTATTATTCTTTTGGCAATACTTGTTTTGAGATTAGAAAAACTACTGTAGTAGTATTTTTTCATTAGTTGATAAAAATTCTTATTATAAAACTCAGTTCCGTTATCTGTTTGTAAATTTTTGGGGGTACTTTTCATCTGAGCTAATATAGTTTTCATGCCTACAACAATATCTTTTCCTGATTTTGTTTTTAAGGGTACAGCCCATACAAATTTGCTAAATGCATTGATAACGATTAAAATATAATTATAACCACTATTCTGTTTAGCATATAGGATCATTATAGCTAAATCTGCTTCTATCAAGTCATTCAACCCCTTAATAAAGACATGTTGTCTTTTGAAGTTTCTTCTTGCAGGTTTGTGCAGCTCATCAACAACTTGAGATTTAGACATTTTTTCAATTGGACACTGTACTACAAATTTAATAAACACTTCATCAGTAGATTATTTATAAGATAGGCTATTTTATTTATTTCAACATCTCCAATAGCTCCATAAAATCGGGCGTATTCAATTTTTTGAATATCCAAAATATAATATTCTTTACTTTTTAACTCGTTTCTAACACTTTTAAATATTGACGAAGTATTTACTATAGCTACCGATTAGCAAAAATAAAAGGGTGAAGTGAGATTAATTACGGAAGAGCCTGACTCGCTCAAAAAATGACTACCAAACTTATTGATTGGCATTGTCGGATGATACTAACGATCAAGCAAGACTAGATTATGGATACAATTTCATTGTGAACACCTGCGTTTCCTGCATTCTCTGAAGCAACCAATAATGGTAACATCTCAATGATTTCATTGTAATCATCAAAATATTTGTAATCGATAGAATTATTATTATATTCCATTAGACCAAATCCTTTTCTTGCTTTGTCTGGTAAGGACTCCTGTAATTAGTGATTCTGCTAGAGAAGATATTCGTGGCCTGAACCGAGGTTGTTCTCCACGCCTTTTTTGCTTTTCCCTAGTTTTAACAATATATTGATACTTACGTTTTAGGCTATTAGGAAATTTTTTAATCTGTAAGTCTTCTTTGTACTCTCTATGAAATAAATTTGTTCTTTTTGCTATATCTGAATAATTATCTATATCTGCGGTATACCCAGTTGGATTTTTCTTAAAAAATAATTCATAAAGTCCAGCAGTACCAAGATACTTTATACAATTGATTTTAATGTTGGGACCATCAATATCAATTTCTGAATTACCAATAAAAAATGTTCGTTTATTTGATCATGGAACACTCCTAGTTCATGATCATATTCTTCTTCAACATTTCGAATAGCCCCATCGATATATGTTCTAGGTAATGGATGAAAACCATTAATGTATTCCTCATAAACTTCTGGATTATTTAATGCCTCATAAAATTGTCTGATACAATCGTCTATAAATTGATCATTTGATGGTTCTTCATTACTAATTCTTGATTCAAAAGCTTTTTCATTTGTTAGAAAAATTGTATGAGGCTCATTTATTCTAGTACTTTCTAAATTATGAGATGTATCAAATGCTATTTTATGATATACATTTTTTGGGGTTCTTTCTTATTTTGGAGTTTCGATTTCTTGTTTAAATGACTCTTGCTTTGCCAAAGTTGCCAAAGTTGTTTAGTTGTCTGAGGATCCATGTTAAATAATTATTTTATGTTTAGTACGTGTTTTTATACTCTAATAAATATGTCAAAATGTTTTCTATATCTACCTGACGATACACCGCAATTCTTATCAATAACATGGAATCCAAATTGATCTTTCCAGCAGTATTGGCAAATGTCTTTGAAATCTTGAAATGACATATCGATATTTACATGGTCATCATGGATGTGTCGTAAATTAGTCAAATCTTGTTGAAAAACAATTAAAAGATTGGCGTTGTCTCGTATTAACTGTTTTGGGATAGCCGAGTATGTTTGACATATGTAAAAACAATCCGTTTGTTTATGTCGACCAAAACAAAAGAAACTTTGAATAATATTTTGATCAGATGTAATTACATCATCAAATATTATTAATGAGTTATTTTTAATATTTTCAGGCGAAACAACATCCTTGATATCACTGTATTCTTCATATCCGATTTCATGTATGGGTTTTACAAGGTTTCTCAAATACTGATATTTTGGTTGAGTCTTAGAATATATGTAGAGATTTTCAAATCTTAATCCATTAGGGTGTTCAATTAGTAATAACACTATTGGTTTTTCCCGAACCACTTGGTCCGACAATTAATCCACGTTTAGAATTACCACCAAATAAATATCCATGTTTTCCTACCTCGTTACCATTAAAACTAAAATCATAATTTTTAATTGGTAAAGAGATGCACTGCTTTCCAATCTTCATTTTTGAGTGAAGGTATATAAAGGCTCCTGTTTTATATAAATACCACAATGAGTACCCGTAAGCGAAATAGTTCACATCGAGAACGTGGTCTTTTGAATTCTTTGATAAATAAACTTAATTTTGAAGATATTAGATATTCGCAAACCAACAAGAACGTCATATTGCAGATAAAATATTAGAAAACTCTGCTTGGGATAGGGTTAAATCCAAAGACGCTAGTTTAGGAGAAAAAGCGGCGGCCTGGTTGGTAACAACAGTAATGAAGGGAAAAACGAAGCTTTGAATGGGATTGAAAAAGAATCGAAAATCGAAAAAGGGAGGGTCATTAAAAAAACAGAAGCGCATAATTCGAGCTCCAAAAAAGGGTGGATTTTTACCGCTTTTGCTACTACATTTAGGTGCTTTAGGCGCTATAGGAGGCGGTACTGCGGGGATTGTGAAAGCGATTAATGACTCAAAAGCAAATCAATTGCAACTCGAAGAAATGAAAAGACATAATATGGTTTTAGAAAGAGGGAAAGGTCTATATTGAAGACCATGTAAAGGATACGGGACAAAAAACTGAATTTACCTAGTCGAGTTCTTACTAACATAGATTTGAACCATTTTGCGAAAATATTAAAAGTTCCATATTTTAGAGGACTGTTTATGAGAAACACTTTACCTAAAAAAATTCGTAAATATGAAAGCGGAATAGTAAACTTAGATTTAAACTCTGGAGAAGGGACACATTGGACATCTTATGTAAAAGATAATAAAAACATCATATACTTTGACAACTATGGTAATTTACCACCACCAATAGAATTAGTTAATTATTTTAATAGCGATGTTAAAGTCTATATATTCTACAATTATGACAGATTCCAATTTTTCAACTAATATAAATGCGGCCATTATTCTCTAAAATTTTTATATAATCATTACAAAAAGATATATTAATCATTTGAAAAATTACTTCAATCACTCAGTATGTCTTACTCTTTTACTTTAACTGGAACATCTTCAATATTGAGTTACAATTTAAGTCCGGCAATATATTTAGATGACAATACAGAATATGAAATTGGTTTAGTAAATTTTAATAGTTTTAGTAGTATTCCTAATATTGATGAAACTAATATGTTTTTTTATGGAGTAATCGAGCAATATTACAAAAATTTGAAATACCAACCGGAGCATATGGAATAGATGATATTGTAAATATTTTAAATAAACATATGTCTGGAAAAGAAAGATATGCATATATTGAAATAACTCCTGATTTGAATACATCCCTAATATGTCTCCGCTCTAATCGATATATATATCTTTTGCACATTCCAACTCACTTAACCAAATATTTGGATTTGAAGAAATAACACTTCACCCTAACATAACACATCAATCAAAGCACCCCATAAAAATTTTAAAAATAAACAGTGTTGGTATTGATTGTAGTATTGCAGAAGGTTCATATTTAAATGGTAAACCAATACATGTTATTCATCAACTATTTCCAACAGTTCCCAGTGGGTGTAAAATAGTAGAGTCACCTCAAAATATTTTGTATTACCCTGTAAGCGTTAAGACGATTAACAACATTGTAGTAAAAATTATTGATCAAACAGGTAATCTAATTAACTTTCGTGAGAACGGAATCACAGTTACTTTGCATATTAGAAAAGTATATATATTGTAACTACTATAAAAAATTATTTGAGTCTTAATGAAAACGAGAATATTTTACACCAAAATGGTGGATGGTTCTCAAAACCGTTGCAAAATATTGAAAAGGATGGCACCGGTAACTTAAAATTAAAAGATGAACAGATTTTAGTAGACTCTCAAGGATATTTTTACGTTTGCATTCCTTTAAAGCTACTGAGTGGTTTCTTTGAAAAGATTACACCGAATTATTATGAACATGATAAAAAAGAATTAGTCCTAATTCGCTCGAATGATGATATTGATGCTGTTGTCGGTGTTTATGAAAGTGAAAAGCCAAAAATCGAAATATCAAAATTATATTGGAATGTGCCTTATGTAACATCGAGTTTAAATCATCAACTTTGTTTAACAAACATAGCTAAAAGTAATACAGACCTACCTATTAAATTTCGATCTTGGCAAATCATTAAGTATCCTTCATTAAATAATTCTACTAGACACACGTGGGCCGTCAAAACAAGTTCAAAATTGGAAACTCCTCGACATGTAATCATAGGTTTCCAAAAAAACAGGAAAGGAAAAATAACGGCAAATATGAGTCAATTTGACCATTGTAATCTCACAAATATACGAATTTTCTTAAATTCCGAACGATTTCCGTACAACGACATGTATATTGATTTGATACTAATAAATTTGCTACTTTATATGAAATGTTTGCCAATTTTCAAGAAAGCTATTATCATCTTAAAACCAATCAACCTATTTTTAATCCACAACAATTCAAAGATATAGCTCCATTAATTCACATCGATTGTGCAAGACAGAAGGAGGTCGTTCAAGCAGGAAGTATTGTTATGAGAATCGAGTTTGAAACAAAACAACCAACCACAGCTGACACTTCCACTTATTGCCTAATATTGCATGAAAAGGAATTTTCCTATAACCCCACCACTAAAATTGTAAAGCAATATTAAAACAATTTCAGTTCGTGTACAATGTTCTTCGAAGAAAGACGTGCTAAATTTTTACAAGATATAGAAAACTTAAAGAAAGATATAGAGTTTTATGAGCAGATGAAAGAATTGATAAAATTATTTGAAAAACTGAAGATTATGCGACTAGTAGTTGATATTCAATGTTTTAAAATAGAAAATAATAAATTTTTAGTTAAAGAATTAGCCGCATATGATGGAGCTCGGCTAAGTCACTATATATTTAAACCATCTTTTGCATTAAATCTACTAGAACTGGATTTACAACGGCAAGCAGTGTGGTTAATGAAGAATTATCATTGTATTCATTGGAATAACGGATTTACTCCTGTGTTTCAGTTCTCCTCCATTATTGAAAAACTAACAGAAAATGCAGAAATGGTATACGTTAAAGGCAAGGAGAAAGCAGATTATATTAGAAAATACTGTAAAGTTCCTATCTACGAGTTTGATGAATCTCCTTCATTGGAATTAGACAAACCATTATGTTTTTATCATACTAGCGAGAAGTGTTATTGTGTTTTATCAAACGTATTTTTTTGTATAATAATTTTTTAATGCACGGTAAAAAATATATAGTCCAATAAGTTGTTTCATTTTTAGATATTACATAATATCCTATTTTTATTATATATATCCCTACCTAACGTTTTTCCTTATCTATTTCGTTGTTTTAACATCATTTATACGTTATAAAAAGAAATATTTTTTATTAGTTGTTAACATGTCTTATGAAAGTTTACTCTCGGCGAAATATGAATTTAATATAATAGAAGAGAAAATTTGCAGTGCTTGTCAAAGTCGTTTAAGTTATAAAACGATAGTTCAAATAAGTTGTGGGTGTAATAATTCTGTGTTTATCGGCTACTGTGGACGTTTATGCAATCAAAGTAGACCAAAGAGGGTTACTGGCGTCATAAATTACCCCCTCTGAGAGGTAAAAGTAAGCCAGAAAAGAGTAATCTTCAAGAGAATCAACAGAAGCTTATTAATGAACTTGATAAAAAATCGAAAAATGTATTTACTGATAGAGAAAGATTTTGAAAAAATAAATATATATAAATAACAAAGCAATATTTTTTCATTTGTCTTTTAACCTTAAAAGTGTACATAATGTGGGTAATCATTAGTATTATTATGAATCTTTTTTAAAAAAAAGTACTGTACTGAATGTTTAATAAGTAAACATAGAAATCGTAAAAAACAACTCTTTGAATTTACGGAACAGGAACTCAAATATTTTCCGTTGAATTACATACTGGAGAAAGCAAGTCCTTATGAGCTCTTATACTCATGGTATAAAATACCAAAAGAATATACACAACATTTCCATCTCTCTACTAAACTGCCATGTTTTATTCACTGTAATCGACCAGAATGGAGAACACATGTTGATGGTCCACCAAGTTCCCAAGATAGATGTCACCTTTGTAAATTTGCTCTTCAGCGAGAGTAAAATATAACATATTTTTATAAATAAAAGAAAATTGTATTTATTGTATATATAATTTATTTCTGAAGCATGTCATCATTTACATGTATATTATCCAGTTCTTCAAGCAAGTCATTGATAGTACCATGATGTGCTTCTGGAGAAATGAGAAGATGCCCCCATGCCAGTGTATTAACATCATTCGGAATTACGTACCTCTTATCATTTTTGGAAGATAAAGCAACTTTATTTTTAAGTTCTGTATATATCGTATGTAATTTTGAAACTCAAACATTTTCCTAAAAATTATACCATCATTTTCAACTATATTAACATAATCATTCAAATGTAATTGTGTTTTGGTGATATGTTTGGATACTCCTTTAGCTTTTTTTAATATATTCGACTGTTCTTCATCTTCTTTAAGTGGTTTAGCTTTAGCACCCGTTCCATAAAAAGATTCAACTGGTATTCCTTTGAATTCATCCTTTATTTTTCCAATGATGGACACTGACTTTGTTATAACATAAATATTATCAACAGGATAATTGGAAGTGTCAAAATACTGAATATTATTCTTCATATCAGCATAAACATTATTTGTAAATACCTCTAGAATCAAAGAGTCCGTATCTGTATAGAGAAGCTCCGCATTTTTTCCATACATTTTTTTTATGTAATCATAATAAAAATAATAAATTATGGTCTTGGAAATGTCCAAGATTGAAAATCCGATGTAAAGAGGTTTATCATAAACTACCTTAACTTCGTTTAATTGTACAGCTACCAAGTTTTCATTAAATACAGATGCTGATTTAAATTCTGGTTTAGCTATTAAACATCTTGCTCCTGGAGAATTTGTCTTTGTTTCCCACCTTGAACAGAGGCGTATATCCTTCCTCTTCTCTATATTCTCCATAGTCTTACCAAAGATTGCATTGATAAGAAGTTTATACAAGTATCTTTCAAATTAATTTTTTGCGTTATTCCGTAAATTGGTATTTAAGTCAATATAACCTTCGAGCTATGCTGACTGGGAGAATTTTATCACTCTATGAATCTTTTTAAGCTTTAATCCATAATCTAGACACTGTTTCAAGTTTTTGTAATGGATAACGTACTTGGTTTTTTTATATAAGTTTAGAATCAACTTGGGGTATTATTTGCTTTTGAAGGTTTTAAATTTTCAAGGCATAGGGGTAAACTATTGTGAGCATCATGTAGACTGGTTGGATATTCTAAATCCACTTCTAAGACATAATCTTCGGAAGAATCTTCTTTTACACTCATAACATTAAAGTTATCAATTTCATTTTCGCTGAGCCATCTAAAATTTCCATACGGTAGAAACTTTTTCATTGCACAACCATAGAGATTTGTAGCGTCTAAATACATTATGTAACTTTCAGGTTTTAACGGATCATAGTTAGGTAAAAATTTGTTGTTTGCAATAGGTTTTCTCTTTGTGCATTGCGCAACACCCCCTCTTATTCCCTTCTTAAAAAAGTGTAACATATCTATTTCAGTTAGAAGTTCAAGTTTGATTTTTGTATATCGTAACATAGCATCCCAACTTAGAGAAGGAGCGGTTAGGTACTGGGCAGGATCCAGCTTATATTTCTCAAGACACACTTTTCTAAAGTTTTCAAACACATCAGTCAATAAAAGAACATCAGTTTTCAAATATAGCATACTATAATCTTTAAGTGTGTTACAATTAAATGTATTCCAAACCCTTTGAGCTCGTTTATACTCATCATCTGAAATATCTTCTCCTTTTAAAGAATCAAAGAACTTATCCTTGGAGGGTAATTCAACATCACTCAACTTTTCAAAACAGTCTACATATGAATATGGAAAAACACCTTTACGTCTCATCAAATTGAACTGAAGTGGGAAATGTTTTCTAGTTTCATTACATTGTCCAGAATCCAGAGTTCTTTAGTCCGCGCTATGGCCGAGATGGATTCACCTTTTGATGTGAGTTCCTTGATTAATAGATGGCAATCATAGTTCGTGAGGTTGTGGAAAAATACTGGTATGAATGCAGGGATCTTAAATTTCAAATTACAGGAATTATGTGCTGCTCCCCTAAATTTTCCAGTGTTAAATGGCAATGGTCTCTCACTTTTTTATCAAAGACATCAAAGTTTTTATCGCAAATGTGACACTTTATAGCATTTTCATATCTTTGATTTTCTTCAGTAGATAAAGGAACCATTGGTTTCACATCCTTTAAGTGTTGATAGTATATATTTTAAACAGTCTCGTCTAACTTTTCAACAATTACTTTTGCTGCATCTGGTCCAGCATACATCTCCAATTTTGATAGACTATCATCATTACTACATTTTACATAAAATGCAAAGGAATACGGTTCATGTTCACATACTTTGACTGTGAATGATTTACCATCAAACGGCTGATTATGGTCTATTGGCTTCCAGGTACTTCCAACTGTTTTTCAAAGTTTGTAAATTTTAAAATATTTTCAGGTATTAACTCACCACACTTTTTATTTTTAAATTCACTTTTTACACGTACGCAATCATTATCTTCATGTTTTTATAACTTTTCCATGTCTAGGAAAGATTGTAAACATCCATTACAAATATAGATTCTTCCGTGTCTTTTTGTTTTCTGACTACTTACTAATCTAGTTAAATCCGCAATTAAGCAGTAGTGAGAGTTTCCATCTTTATCTGAGATCAACAGAAGATTCACATGTGTAGGTTTTCGTTAGGAAGTAAAATGGAGAGGTCCAACAACTTCGAAATTGTTCTCTACGCCGACGACACCGCCATAGCAGCGAGAAGCACTCAGCCACACCTAGTGACCAGGTACATTCAAAGAGCCGTAGACTCCATCCACGAATAATGCGGCGAGTGGAAGATAGCTCTGAATGCCGACAAAACCCAAGCGGATTTCTATACGAAGAGGCAATACCAACCAGACAAGGAAATACAGCTAGACGGAACAGACACTGGATGGTCCGACAGTGATAAATACCTTGGTGTAACAATGGATAGGAGGCTGACCAAGGGAAGACCAAGGGAGAAAAGAGCTGGCTGCTACCCCAAGACAACAAAAGGTAGGACAGGTTGTATCATTTAGCCCCTGGGGTGATATCTTGAGGGAAGAATGTGGACGAATGTATCAGAGTGTGAAATGTGAAAGGATCTGCATGGAGACAAGGGGTGGTGGAATGGATTTATTATATCAGTAAAACAGATATGGAAGATAAGAGATCCGGGCACACTATGCATGTGTATGTGTGTTCTTCAGACTTCTACTGATCAACATTTAAAATGTTCACGTGTAATTGCGGTAAAGTCTTAACTCGGGCTGATAATTTGAAGTGGCATCAGAAAAACAGTTAGTTAATAGGTAATCGCGTTGGTGAATCTTCAATGTCAGTTAAGATAAATTCGAGCAACACCGTTGCACCACAAGCTAATTTGAATAACGCGAATGTATCGTCTGTAAATTCAAGTGATATCGATATACCACCGGCAAAGAAAATTGTTGAAAGACAGATAAGTCTGTTTCAAAGCCAATACATACAAACCAGCCGAATTCAGATGGAAAATTTACTAATTGAACCCATCTTCACGAGTATATTATAAAATTAAATGAAGAGTAACAAAAGTTACGTGTTGGTGCGTACACACTTTGTGGTGAAAGAAAAAGCCAAATTTGTATTATAAGTGTGTAAAGATTCTTTAATGAAGATTAGAGTTAAAGAAATTTATATCTTTTTCAAGTCAAAAAGTCGAGCGCTTTCGGCAATACAATGCCATCATCAGGACAACTAAAAAATTTTTTTTTTTGTTAACAAATAAAAATTACAAATAGAGAATTGATGTACTTACAAAAATTATGTAAAACTTGACGGCAAGGTTAGTTATGAAATTCTTTTTTTAAAATCATTTCTAACAGTAAAATATAAATTAACTTAAAAGACAACAATGGACGTATAACTGTAACATTTTAAAAGGTTTTTTAAGGCCCAGGCCTTTTTTTTTTTTTCAGGCCTGGGCCTTAAAAAGCCTTTTAAAATGTTACAGTTATACGTCCATTGTTGTCTTTTAAGTTAATTTATATTTTACTGTTAGAAATGATTTTAAAAAAAGAATTTCATAACTAACCTTGCCGTCAAGTTTTACATAATTTTTGTAAGTACATCAATTCTCTATTTGTAATTTTTATTTATGTTAACAAAAAAAAAAAAATTTTTTTTAGTTGTCCTGATGATGGCATTGTATTGCCGAAAGCGCTCGACTTTTTGACTTGAGAAAGATATAAATTTCTTTAACTCTAATCTTCATTAAAGAATCTTTACACACTTATAATACAAATTTGGCTTTTTCTTTCATATTATAAAATGTTCATTTGATATTTCGTTATCGAGATTCATTATTTATCGTGAAAAAAACGCTGGTAAAGAATTTGTTAGGCGTTTGGAATCTAACATGTTAGATATATATATAACAGATATCTAAAAAACGTTGTTCCTATAGCAAAACTGAGGAAATAGCTGATTATATTGAGGCGACGAAATGTATATATGGCGAAGCTTTCAGTCAGGAGGATGTGAAAGTAAACGACCATTGCCATATCACGGGGAAAAAAGACCTGGAGGCGCTCACGGTAATTGTTATTTAAACTACAAAATCCCGAATTTCATTCCCATATATTTCCATAATATGAGTGGATATAATACCAGAAAGCAATACTAAAAATAAATACGTCTTTATAATAATGAACTACTTCCCCAAGTGGACAACTGCCTATCCAGTCCTCAATCTAGAAACTGCCATCTTAGCTGAAGTTGACGTAGTTCCCATGAATTTGCATTCGGGTTAAGGAAGAAACTTTGAAGGTAAACTATTTAATTAATTTGCAAGAAGTTATGGAGTCGAAAAACCAAACTAAAGTATTAGATCCTCAATCTGATTGAATGGATGAACCAAAACCCCTACAAGATATTTGTCAGATATTGTCTTTGATCATCAAAGAGATTGGGGCAAATACATTCCATTTTTTATAGCATACATATTAGCAGTGGACGAATTTTTAGGTCAGACTCATGCGAAAGTACTTTTTGTTCGGGAAATGAGGTTGTCGCGTGATCTGGTATTTAGCTATAAACCTAGTGAGCACATGATTCAAGAAAGTTTTGTACCAAACCTCTGGAAGGAAATGGAGAATATGTAAGAATTGGTTCGTAATAATAACTATCAGTAACAGGATAAAGAGGTACTACGATGACCAAGCCGAAAAGGCCAGGTACCCGGAATAAGATTTCATCTGGTTCTAAAATCCACGAAGAATAAGAGGTCTATGTCCACCAAATCTTCCGAAGAATTAGAAGTGGCCTTACGAGATAAAGAAGAAAATTAATGATACTATATACAGAATCTTTAAGACTCCCGGAGGAAAACTAATCATGTTCAAAATCCATTAAGATCGACTAGCACCATTCAATAGAGATTAGACAGAAGATAAAGTCTTACAAAATCCTTGTGGAAGTAGAGGCATTCTATAAGGAAAGCTGACAGTAACTGTACTTTATTTGAACATTACGAGACAGTAAATGCGAAGAAATATTTTGTGACAATACATAATCAAGTATGCAAATCATCATAATAAGGTACATACATATCTTCAATATTTATAACTTATTTTAAATTGTTTTCAACGACTTCAGTATTTAACTTAATACATTTCTCGTATTATTTTACAATCTTCCTTTGTTGTAGTAGAGTCCCTAAGAGAATTAATACGGACAGTAGTAACCGTAATAGAAAAGGATAATTATATTTGAATGGATATGGCGCTCACAAGTAATTGATATTTTATTTAAATAAAATTCAAAATTATATAAATTCATTATTTAGTTAAGAGTGTCTACAACTAAACAACATAGTCCTTCATACTGTTGACACCCTATATAGTTGACATGTTAACTAAAGTAACGGAATATGGAAAATATACGACATATAAAGTTTTAAAAGAATACAAATTAGGTGGAGTAACCTCACCAAAGCCGAAAGCGTTCAGACCAAAATTATTAAAAGTGGACGTGGATGATTTTTAAAAAATACCGTTCGTAATCTTGTTCATTCATACACGATAAAATGTGGAAAGTATTACATGAATTGAACTTTTAATATGAAAAAATGGGCAAACACTCAATCAATCAATTAACAATTGATTCTGAAGAAATTGTATGTTGAAGACGACAGTACCTTAGAAGAATAACACAAATTAGAACAGAAAATAAAAGCATTTTCTATTTAGACGAAACATGGGTTAATACAGGACGTCGTGTGGAAAATTTTGGCAAGATAAAAATATAATTTTATCTCAGAAACGTTTTTACAATGATGTACTTCTGGTATTAAGAAACCTACAGATAAAGGAGTAAGAATATTTCGACCAAATTATTCGGTTAAGTTAAAAAAATAGCCTTTAACGATACAATGCTGAAAGTAGAATTGTTGAGATTGTCAATAGACATAAGCAAAATTACAAAAAATACGATATTTAGGAAATTGCCAAAAAACGAGGAATTGAAATTCTTTGCTTACCACCCTAGCACTGTATGCTTAATCCAACAGAATTGATATGGGCCCAGGTTGAAAGTTTCGTTACTAGAAATAACATAACTTTTATATTATCAGATGAAAATAATACAACTTTTATATTATCAGATGTTAAATATTTTTTCAATAAGTCAATATTTGACGTAGCTTATGAGAATTTGTAACAATGTATTGTATTAATCCTGTTAAAGAAATATAGACAATAACATAACAGTTTGATAGCATAATTGATATCTCTACAGAACCTGGTATAATTTCTCTGGAATCAGATGACAAATATTCGGAAACAAAACGTGAGGAACCATAATTTTATTATTTTCGATTATTTCAATTTTCATTGTTTATATTTTTGTTTATGTAAAATGGGTGATCGGTAAATAAAGTGATAAGTATTTTTATATCTTATTAAATACACCACAAAAACAGTATTCTTAAATTTTTCTTGTTATATAAACAACTATGGTTTATTGATTTTAGGACAAATAATGCTATACATTTTTGGGAGTTTAACTCTCTCTAAATATTCAAATGAAGTATCCATTTCAGTGTAGATGATTTAGCGGCACTTGTATTTATGTTAATTTTTAATTTCAGTTAGTAAAAAGGCAGTAGAGAAGTTTTAATTAAAATAAAGTTTGATAAACCCACATGCGTTTTACGATAACATATAATGTATACATAAATATACAATTATTATTATAATATATTATTAATAAGTAGCCATCCCGTATACATATTGATTATTTTATTGAATAGTAACGTTTTGATATAGAGACTATAAAACAGTTAAGTTTAATAAAATTATTTTATGTATAAGCAAATCTTTACGTAGAAAGTATTTTAAGAAAATAATTGCCTTAGAAGTTAGTGCTGGTGTAGTATTTTCATATTCTCTGTAAATGATCAAATAACACATCTATATTTTCGGCTGAACTAACGGCTATCCAAAAAGTTCTTGAACTAGTTATCTACAAAAATATCCTTAAAAGCAGTATAAAGCGTCTATCACTATAATAACCCTAAAGTCTTGATTATAAAATCCCTGTTATTTGACTTCAATATCCATAAAAGAAACTGTTAAATTTCTATGGTGTCCCTCTCGTATAGGAATAGAAGTTAATGAGCTGGCTGATAGATTTGCTAGAAGTGTAAGAAATAGTGAGCAATTACAATTAATTTTAAACATAGTAAAAACAAAGATTTTGAGATTTTGGCGATCACTATGGGATGTACTTCAAAATTATCGGAAGTAAAAAATACATAATCAAATATCCTGGTGCGCCAAACCCTTTGAAGTGATACAATAACTGAAACCGTATAGTTAATAACTCTCTAGTGGTTAATGCTCTTTTTTTAATAAAAAAAAATTCCCTGCTTAGGAACCGCACTATTTAAAAAAAAAAAAATTAAACATTCTCAACTTTTGTTTCTATTTTGGTGCATACTTCATAGTTTAGAATATTTCACACCGTGCATAATTATTTCAATAAACATTTATATATATATATATATATATATATATTGGATATAATTTAATACATTCTAGTGTCAATTAAAATTACTAAAACTAGTTCCGATCAGTTTGCAAGCGGTTAAGCCAAATATGTTTTTCGAATTTACAGTCAGTCTCTAAAGTTATCCGTATTCTGAAATACATATGAAAGCTTAAAATCTGAATACAAAAACTGTTTATATGCAAAATCCCATGCATATATAAAATCCAGTTCTACTTTTCTATATAAACGTCAACGATAGAAGAGTGAAGACTGACACAGAAGACTTTATTTTGATGTCTGACCACCGAACGTTTTGACATATACAGCATGGAACGCATGGATTTACATACAGGATGCGTAAATATGTGCAAGAATGGATACAATTTATGTCCTTTTGTGTGTACGCTTTAATTTTTAATCCTATAACTTGTAAAGATTTGTTGGGTCTCATATATTATAGTTTCCATTCAATTCCTAAATGTATCGTATATCTTTTAGTATCACACAATTGCCAACTGATAAAATGTGGTACGTAGAATAGTTTTGAGATGAACAAGTAAAAGGAACTATTTGATATTGAACATGGCTTCATTATTTTTCAAAATATTCTCCGAAAGATCAGTCACTTTTAATTGCGTTTGAACCCATGTTCGAAGCACTTTTCCCATTCCGAATGAGGTATTCAAAAACATGCGCAATAACCGTTTATTCAGGAGTCGAAAAAGGTTGACCACGCAATTTATTTTTAATATCAAGAAATAAGAAGTTATTGGGGGTAAATCAGGTCTGTACTCACAATTTCGTAATGGTGAATGATGGTTATTCACAATCTTGCATCTAAAACTGGCCACGAGAACATTTGGTCGCCAATCGTATATGTATTTTTAATATTGTTATGGGCAATCAAATTCCCAACATACGAAGTCAGCCTTGACAGCCACTTGACTTAATTTTTTTTTATTGTGGTTGGTTTCTTACATTTAGTGATGTTCCGTATAATATTTTTAACAAATTATTTAATTACCCACTATGACAAAGTATCGTGGTCTCCTCAACAACACTTACGTAATCACGGATTAAAATTGAATTTTGAATGAAATTGTTTCTAGTTGCTTGTTCTTAGCTTAACTATAAAAATCAAAATAAAAAATTATAATTGACCTTATTAAGCCATAAAATTATAAATTCATTAGGATTAAACTATTGTGTCAAGTTTAAAATAAAGTAACACATCTAAGATTAAAATCTGTGTTAATTTTTGTTGCTAATATGTGTTACCATCCACTAATTATACATAAAGTACATAAAGTATGGAATAAATTCATTTTAAGCTAAATAAATAAATAAATAATTTTGAGGAAAAATCCTGAGACATGCCTGTTTTTGATTTTAATTTAATGTATTTTAAATAACAATAAAATATACAGGGTAAACTATTTGTGAGTAACGATGTCATCGACAATTTTTTGAAACGGCAACTCTGTACATTTTATTTTTTTTAGATTGCAAATTTCAAGACGATTCCAAAAATTTATCATACTTTTGTTCGGTAATTAATAGTTTTGAGTTTGAGTGCACCGAGTAAAGATTCCATGATAATCTTGAGTTTTAGAGCAATGAGTGAGAATGTCCTCTTGCTAAACTTTTTTTAGGAGAAACTATCTCTACAACCAATGACTTATGGTTGTTTTAATCACATTATACAAACCACCTCATTGACACTAAACACAAACCAACACTTTACATCACAATTGAAACCAGAGTGAAGGTACTTTACTTTATAAGTGACAAAAAGGAAGAACTTGAATTTTTGAAGGAATATGATATCACGAAATATAAGTATCCTCAGTATATAGTATTGAATAAACAATTAAACCTGGGAAATTCAATAATTTTAGATTACTTTTTAGCCTAAATATATTAACCAAAATTTTTTAGGAAGAGCAGAATATTATACTTTTACATATTGCTTGATAATGATTGGTTGAAATGTTTATAATATGAAGGTAAGTTCAATTATAAGAAATATTTCAATTTTATGTCACTCTTTGATAATGCAATTTAAGCGAAATCTGGTCAGAGACAGATATTTAAAAATAGCTTTGTAATATTGATGAAATTGAAGATAAGTATAATTCATAATTTTTATATTAATAAATGAATATGTTTATAGAAAGTTTTGTATTTAAGTTTGTTAAATATCCTTATTTCTAGTTCGAGGGAATCGTGCTCGTTAGAATTAGAAGTTTGAAATAGAACTTCATTAAATAAACACATTATTTTGAAGACTCTTTATTACCGATGGATAAATCTAATTCTATTATAATAGAATAATTTTACTAAAAAGAACTAGAAAATATACCTACTTCATATACAAAAATTTGCACTGTTGCAACTTTTACTTTATTATTTCACTGCATTTGTCACAAATCACAACTTACAAATATTTCAGCACCGCGGTTCTGTCGCTGACTTTATTAACTTGAGATTATAATACGATAGATTCTATTTTAACAAGTGATAAGCAACAACTTTATTTCAAAGTGTACTGTTTGTGTGTTTTGGCTTTCAACTTCACGAGAGCGTCGTAAAGACTATTCATGATTGGTTACTTGGTTACAGAAATTTGGTGTATATGATAATTGCTTAAGATTATTTGAAAAATATACCGGGTGTACTTAGGAGAAAAGGATGTTATTTTAAAAATACTTGACTGGTGATTAATCTCATATATTCATAAAAATGAGGTAGAACAATTAACCTCTCATTTAACCATTTTTTTGGTATGTGCAAGGAGGTTAAGGTAACATTAGCCCTATTTTACACATCACTTTCATTGTCAATATTTTTATTATAATTTGCTTTGTAACTCAATTTTGTTCAAATACTGGATGATTTTTATTTGAAAATGTACTATTTTCAGTATTTTCACAAAATGTGATAGCTGTACATACAATTTTTCATTATTTTATAGATATAAACAGCAAACACTTTTATTTTAGAAATGTATTCATTTCATAATATTTTTTACTTAATAATAATATTATATCCAATATTAACTTTAAAAACGTAATATTATATTACATATTTCAAGTCTCACTATCAAAATTATTACAAGTTTACTATTAGTACTCGAATAAAATAATATTTAAGATGATTTACATTAAAGCAGTCGCGACAAATGTATTTTAGCTGCAGTTACCGTAAGCGTCACGTATCTTAAATAAATTTCAAGGTAGGAAGAATGCAAACCCTATTCCCGAACTATTGTAATAAAATTTGTAAATAAACAATTTTGTTCTGTTTTTGTTAACGATGAAATTCATGAACATTTGTTGCACTCTTATAATAATGAAGAATATATTAAACTGTTGCATTGAAAAAAAATCCTTTGGTAATCCTTGGAAAATTGCTATTATCAAACTCAACTATCTGCGTCAACTTTTATATATACATATCGATCAAACATCTTTACATACAAAGGATTGTGTAAAGAATCTGGGCATTTACTTCGATTCGGTCCTTAAATTTCAGACACATGTAAATTACCTTTTAAAAAAATCATATGGTACTTTAAGAATTGTATGTTGTTTAAGATATAGTCTGTCATGGAGAATTAAAAAATTATTAACAGAATTCTTAGTACTAACTATATTTCCGTATTGTGACGTGGTCTACGGAGGTTTCATAGACCCCCACTCTAAAGAATCCTATATAAATAGTTAGTTTAATGAAATATGATAGTGTGTTTATTAAAAAGGACATATCATTTTCTGTTTCTTGTCAAAGTCCTGAAAAATCGAGAACCGGTTTGTCTTTTTAGCAAACTGTTCGTTATATCAGATGTACACATCCTTGATGTCAGATGTTGAATTATCCTACACATCCCAAAACATCAGACAGTACTGTTTCAGAAATCTTTTATAACCCAAATGTAAAATTGTACAACAATTATTAGCGGACTGTATAAATTTCTGTCATAACCTAGATAATGGTCACATTTTATGATTTTATGATAAATCTATATTTTTTTTGCTTTCTTTTTATAATGTGTAAATATACCTTTAGCTAAACTTCGGCCGTTTGTAAGTTATTAATTTTGTTTGGCAATGAATTTTTTTTAACAGAATTGACAATTTTCCAGACGAACCATCATTGAAAAAAAAAATAGTTTGGTTTTTAAAATCTAAGTAAAATCGATTTTTATTTTTGAACATTAACGTCCTATAATCTTGGAAAAATGTTATTTTTGAGTTTTACCTTTTTTACTTAAAAATTAAACTCGTAAATAGTTTATCTATACTATTTTTTACTGTTTATTTATACTATTATAATTTAAAGTTACATGTAATTTGAATAAAACAAGACAAATTTCTATTAATAATTTTATTCAGATTGGACAATTACAACAGTAACTATTATCAAGATGTTACATACTAACTCTTCATGTTCCACACATACACACATTACGTCTAGATAAATAAATTGAACAAAATAATAAAAAACAATGTTGAGCTAACGATATAAACACTATAATACAATTTTACAATCATCCTCAGTACGGTGTATTTATTTCACAGAAATACTGTAGTTTTAGAAGTGATCAGGCAAAATATTACTATTTAATGTACATTTTTGTAACCTGTTACATATATAAAATTGAAATATAGAATGTATCACTAAGATTAAAACGTAAATTAAAAACAATTGTTAATAATTAATTATTGGTGGATTAGAAACAATGAAAACTTCAATCCCCGATACCACATTTGAGAAAATGGATAATCTCTATCAACTTAATTATAGGCGCAGACAGATGCTCTTGTAAACTTATAAAAAAATATGTAGGTAAATTAAAATTTTTAAGGTGTTTGTCACTAATAGTATAATTCAAAAATAATTTGATTTTGTATTTTCATAAATTTTGACTTATACTCTTAATAATCTTAGTAACTAACATCTTCCATTTATAAGAGGGTAAAGTAGATTATTTATTTTTGATCCTGTTTTCTCAAAACAGAAAATACTTCATGTTGCTATAATTCCGTGATATTTTACAATTTCCAATTTTATTGTACATTGTTTGAAGCAACTTTGCAAACCATAAAATGAAATAAAAATTATTGTGTACTTAAATTATACAAAAATTCACAAAAAAGATAACTTAAAATATTAATAATTTTCAAACTAGTTAAAAATAAAATGGTAGCCACAAAATGCTTTCATGTTTTTTTTGGGCCTGGTTTTAATTAATTAAAATATTTTGAAATTAGGTTTATTAATCTCATTAGTGATCTAGATAAGCCAATTCTTAGTTACTTTCATATTTTAATTAATTATAAAGAACTGGTTTTATAACAGATACCTACATAATTTGTAATATTTAAAACACATTTTTTTTGTTTTAAATACATTCGAAAGAAAAATAAACGCTTAATTAGCCAAAAAATTATACTGACTCCTTAAAAGGCATAGATAGATAATTAGCCCATTCAAAAATTGAGTTCTGTTTTGTACAAGTTATTGAAAATAATTCATTTAAATAATTTAATTTATTTTTTCAGTACAAAATTGGAAATGAATAAGATAAATATGATGATATATCAAAGTGAAATAACAAATAAACAGCACATTAAATATACATTATAAAAAAGGAGAGACACTACCAAAAGTTCTCTTTAAGGATAATTATATCCTAAAATTTTTAATTGTATAATTTTAATACAACTTCTGGTGATACATTCTTTACTCGTCGGTAGGTATTATTTACAGTAAATCAGTGGTCATTCATTCTGTACGAACTAAGTAATAATTTATTTTTAAACCATGACAATATTTACAGAAAAGTAAACTAGTATTTACACTTCATTCTTATAATTATATAATCACACTTGTTTCCTTCTCAAACTATCAATAATAAAAGTGAGCTAAATGTCTTTTTTCGAAAAAGGTAAAAAATACGAATGAGATTCAAAACAATAACAGCAATCAAAATAATAATATTGTAACAATATTGCACATTAATCTATTTTAATTCCGCTTTGAGAATTGAAATGACAAAATATACCAGTTGTCAGATGTTTTTTAATTTCATTGTGTCTTTTTCTAATTTATTTAACAGCAATAAAACTTACAGAGAAACATTTCCAAAAATTAAAAATGTATTCCAATATTTTTAATAAATCCTTGTTCAATTTTTTAAGTTAACAAAACTTCTACTAAAAATGTTTTTACAATTTTCTGACTACTGGCTTACATTATAAACAAATAAAGCTGATTTTGGAACTGTTACTAATTAAATTAATTAAAATATTTTTCGAATTACTGATAGGATTTCTTATCATTACATAACTTCTTAAAATAAAACAATTTATTATCAGTATTCCGTAAAAATATTATTGTTATGACATATTTTTAAATTTTAGTTCGTATACATTTTATTTTTGTCAGATTCATATTAATTTAGTTGAAAGTAAGAAGAAAGCTGAGGAACTTTCACTATGCTTTTCGTTCACAGCTTTTATAGTAACCAACACGTCTAAACGTTTATTGGCACAAAACAAGAATGTAATCGTGGTATTTCATAATGATTCACATTTTTAAATGTGAAATTTTACTAGATATTGTGTGAAAAGTCAAAAAAAATATTATCTTGTTCATAAATTTACTAGCATTACCATCACTCTTCTTAAAAAGTGATAGGTTTATAGTTTCGATAATTTGTTATTTATAATTAAATTATTTTTTGACTTAAATCAAATGTTTTTATGTTCAAAGTTAAAATAATGATACCATTAGCAATAAAATGGATAAAAATTAATTCATAAGCCAGTTTAAAATAAGTGAAATAAGAATAAGGTATTTAAAAACTCGTACTACAACTTCATTTCATTCCAATATTCAAATTTAGGATAACTATAACTCTGCTGTCCTTAAAGCCGCACCCCAATAATATTTTCTTTGACTTTTTGCGACTCATCCAGATACTTCACAACATGATTCAAAATGTTACCACGACTCGAAGACTGCACCAAGATCCGATTTCGCCCTATGATGGGCCGCAGTCTCCGTTATAGGTGGCCCAGGGCTAGCTGTAAGGACTGCCGCAAGCGTAAAGTCCACGCTGCATACCTCCCATACCCCCCATCCCCATGGCCTGGTGGAATGCATATCCTTCGTCCTGGAGGGAAGCCAGGTGGAAATCTGGAACACGAGACCAGAATGAAGTGATTGCAATTTTTGTGGTTTCACAGGGATGGAAGGGATGGTAATGAGACTATAATCAATTTACAAGAGAAATACAATTAAAAGTATAAAAAGGACGCAAAAAATATAAATACAATTTGAAAATTAGTTTTATTTTATTTATATGATTTGGTAAGGAGAATAAACTCCTTTCTACATTGAAGAGGTTTTACATACAATATGGAATTTATAGGTTAGGCAGTTGATGTATACTGTACATAAAACACGAACCACAAGAATTGTTATCGATTTAGGTCTATAAATGAATGAAATAAAAAGAAATATATAATGTTAATACTATACGAAGTAGAGGATAATAACAGGTAAATATGAAATTTAAAATTGATTTATTCCTGATATAGATTTCTCAGTTTAGATGCTACGGAAATCCTTAGTACTATCGATTTTGTCTCTGGGAGAAATAAATATGTGTTTATGAACCAAAACAGGAGTAAATCATAAATATGATTGTCTCAATAGGTAATGTGTATACAACAATACGGAGAAATATTGAAATATTGTCAATTACATTACCTTCATAGTACCTATATAGTTTCTAGTAATCACCCAAAGGATATATGAGAGAGATCATTATTCAGATGAGAAGAATGAATTTATATAGACCATTATCCTGAATAAAAGTACCACGTTGTATTTCTCTTGTAAGTTGAGTTTATAACTAATGCATGCATACATAGAAATAATAAAAAACAAAAAAAGCAAGCTAGAAATTTAATTTTATTACTTTATTGTTCGGAACAATATTAAACTGTAATTTCTGTTTTATAAAACTCTAAAACAATGTTGTCGTTTTAAAAAACTTTTTATATTACATTACAATCATAGTAGATTAGTTTGCAATTATTGTTTTGCCAAGAGAATTTCGCATTGATAATGAAGAAAATTATTGATAAGGTTCGGTTGGTGAATAACTAGCTGGTAAGACGACGGAATAAATGATATTTGATTGTTTTTTAGTTTCTCCTTGATTAGAAAAATGCCTTTACTTAAAAATAAAAAGTATTTCTTTTATGCTGAAAAATAGAAGTTCAGACCATTTGAAAAAATAAGCATATAACTGAACTTAGAAAGATAAGAAATGAAAAAAATAGATATCGATATTTCTACTACTGCTAAAAAGAAACATGTTCTTACAACGACCACAAAAGTGTAAAAATTGGTAAGTAAAAAATGTTAAAAAAATTTAAAATGTAGCTTGATTTAAGTAGGAATATCTGAATTATTTTTAACAAATACGTATTGATTGAATTGAAAATTTTCCTCATCCCTGATTACTAAAAGACTAATTAATTCATTATAAGTAATTAAATTATTTAGTGGTACTAATGTAAATGAATAAAGCTTTAATATATTCTGAAATACTAAGAAATTTATAATTTATGTTAATTATATAAAAATTATTTTGTGTTTCATTGTGTATATTAGTTGATCTTGTATCGCTATATTTGATTTTGTTTTGAAAGGCTTATAATGACATTCATTTATGTGTGATGACGAAGATCGATTAAGACACCTAAAACTTCAACGTGGCATCGCTGTCGATTGAAGAAATCTTTATGTTTAAAATTCACTCCTTTTAAATAAGTTAAAATAATCTTCAACTCACATTAGTACACCCTGTGCATTATCCAAACAATTTCATCCATCAATCGTGTCGGTAAACAAAGCTGCATTTTAACTTCAACCAATCACACTACAAAAATTAACCAATAGCAAACTTCCTTAACTGAGGTCACAATTAACCAATGAGACATGATCACCCTCAACGTGTCTAAGCCACTTTCACAGTTTCAAAAACAAGAGTCGCTCAAAACTCCGCTTAAAAAGAGATTCTTATATTCACCGAAACACACGCTCTTAAGTTTTTTATCGCCCATCACATAAGTTAAAATATAAATCATCGCCCAAACTTCGAGTTTACAAGTATCAGGTAAAATCTCTATAGAAAATTAAATTTGTTTCAGCTGTGATTAGTGAATTAGTGAAAATGTGTGCCAACTATTCTGAAAACCGCTCAGAGAACTCTATTAAAGTTATTGTTAAAGTGTAAATGTTTAACTTAATTATCTTCATTACAGTTCTTAAAAAATAAATAATTTTATCAGTTATTTTATTCGATGATTTGTTTCAGATGATCAGCACATAGTATTTAGATTGATCTGGGTCACAAATCATGAAAAAGGAAAGATAGACAATTTGTTACCAGAAAAAAATTAAGTTAGTCTTCTATATTCTAAAACAAGGTAAAACTTTAATTTTTTTCTCAACTTTTCATACTCGAGGATATTAAACAGATGATCAAACAATGATAATGAGATGCTGATAGGTCTGATCAGCTTTATCATTTAAAACCGGTTTCTAGAAAAACTCACTGATGGTTTTATTTTAGCGCATAGTTGTCATAGGTGGGGTTAACTCGTACGTCATTTATAAATTTAATCAGCTGATAAAAACTCCAAATGTTTAAATTTTCTAAAAGATTTTTCTTTCTCTCCAGTTCAAGATCATCTCGGAAAGAGGGTGAACAATAATTGACTTCCAAGAGAAATGAGAGAGAGCATTCAAAAGATTTTAAAGTGCGAAGAAGATGACCCTTTACAACTGCAATGCCATTAGGTCGATGTGATTATTGCATTCGAAAAAAAGTAAAATAAATGTAAACATTGCATTATAATTGTTTTTGCTGAACATTGTCTCAATATTTGAATACACTTTAAGTAAAAAAGTAATTAACTAAAAATACCGATTGATCTTTGTTTAAAACAAGTGTAATGAAAAGATAATGTTATTTTTTTGTTTTATGGTTTTTTTTAATTTTTCCTTATACTCCATATATTGAATAAGAATGACTTCTTTTATTTTTTATTTAAACACTTAAAAAATGTTCTTGGGTATAATTGCTTATTCCTATTGAAGATCCCAATTGGAAGTAATTAATTAAACATATATATATATAGATCAACTTTTATGGAATGCTGTACGACGCCTCGTTGTACCTGATAACATAAACACCACGTTGTAGTTCTAGGGTTATAAATTTTGTTTGTATCATTGAATCTACGAGTATTAGTATTACACGTCTATTACTATTTTTAATTATGCCAATTTCTAAACTTTCAAAGTGAAGAAAACAAAAAAAGTAAAGCATAGCACCAATTTAACAACACTAATGCAAAGTGCTATAAGGATAGTTATCTATCTATCTCAAAAATATATAAATAGTGTTCCCTGTACAGCTCCGAATTTGTTTTAGATCTGTAGCAAAATAAAAACTAAAAACAAAAGTAAAACAAAATACCTATATAACAACAGAATCACATTCAAATAACATCCTAAGTTGCAAGATGAGCAAACTGACTAGGATGGAGGTCAAACTGATAAGGGTGACCATAAGGGGACATGTGATAAGGAACGATATTCATACTGGCCATCTTGTGTTCCTTTTTCCATTTCATCCGTCGATTTTGGAACCAAATTTTAATTTGTCGTTCCGTCAAACACAGCGCATGAGCAATTTCGATTCGCCTCCGCCTCGTCAGGTAGCGGTTAAAGTGGAATTCTTTTTCCAATTCTAGAGTTTGATACCTAGTATAAGATGTCCTTTGACGTTTTGTTTCACCATTTGCGTTGACCGTACCTGTAACAAGAGAAAACAAAATGATAATTTATTACTTATTTTCATAGTAAACAAAGTTTATAATCTCAAAAAACAGTTTATGTAATATGAAAACTATACATAAATTACAATGATACATTTTGGATTTGCGGAAAAAAGGTAACCGCCTTCCTATGTCGAGGCTCTTGAACTATAGTATTTTTCAAACCTCTGCGAACCTTATCATAGCAGCAATCAATGAGGTTCATTGGCGTACAGGACTATTCATTGAAATAAAGAAATAAAAATTAAACACACTTCGTTTATTTACAAAACGCTACTGAAAATTTCTTCTTACATTTTTTTAAGCCCTTTAGATTAAATTATTGATTTTATACTGAATTTAGGAATTTTAATTTTTATTAAACTTATTTCTTCTGATAATAATCAATCGTATGCTTGCTAGTTATAATAAATTAGTGTTTGGTAAAGTGTTGTACAACTTTTATAATTTAAAAATGGATGTAGCAGGGTGTTCCAAATCTTCGACGGCTCGAAAAAACCTAAGTTTTGAAGAGAAAAAAATGGTGTTCAATGTTTTTTCAGCCTTGTCTACTGATCATCCAATGAAGCTAAAAAATGAGTTGGTTGAGATGTGTTCCAGATATACTGGTATTGGTAGAACAACTATATATAGAATTTTAAAAGAAAAAAAAGTTCACGGAGAAATTCAAAAACCTGAGAAGAATCCAGGAAAACCGCAACAAATTATTGTAGACGATTTTTGTAAAAATGGTATTTGTAGAAAAATTCATTCATATTTTTTTCAAAATGAAGTCCCTACTTTAAAAAAATTGCAACAAGATATACAACAAGATCCTGATATGCCAAATTTAAGCCAAACAACACTTTGGAGAATTTTAAAAAGCTTAAATTTTACTTATGGTAAGGTGGATAGGAAGAGTATGCTGGTAGAAAAAGATGAAATTATTTGTTGGCGAAGAAAATACATTCGTTCGGTGGTAAAATTTCGGCAAGAAGGAAGGAAAATATATTATTTGGACGAAACTTGGGTAAATGAAGGCCATACCGTCTCCAAAGTTTGGCAAGACCAGAACATAAAAAGTTCTCGTCAAGCATTTATGGAAGGTTGGTCTTCAGGATTAAAAATTCCTTCTGGGAAAGGTCGCCGGTTAATAGTTCTCCATATTGGAAGCGATGAAGGATTTGTTGATGATAGACTTCTGCTTTTTGAGTCTAAAAAAACGGGTGACTATCATGAAGAAATGAATTCAACGGTGTTTGAAGAATGGTTTGAAAACATTCTGAAGAGACTCGATCCTTTTTCAGTTGTAGTCATGGACAATGCTCCCTACCATAGTCGCCTTCTTCAAAAATTACCATCAAGTGGCTGGAAAAAAGAGAACATCCAAAATTGGCTTCAAGAAAGAAATATCCAGTTTGACTCTTCCTTTCTTAAAGCAGAATTATTAATGTTGGCTAAGCAATATTTTCCAAAAAACAAGCAATATTGTGTTGATGAGATGGCTCGAACTAGAAACATTGAAGTACTTAGGCTGCCTCCCTATCACTGCGAGTTGAATCCGATTGAGCTTGTTTGGGCAGATATAAAGGGCACAGTAGGAAGGCTAAATAGAACCTTTAAACTCGCAGATGTTCGAAACATCCTTCTTCAAGCTATTGATGGTATAAATGCACAGAAATGGGAAAAATGTATAGAGCACGTGAAAAAGGTGGAATAAAATATGTGGCAAATGGATATTTCAATTGATAACAGTTTGAATCAAGTTGTTATTAATTTAAACGAATCTAGTAGTGACAGTGAAAGCGACTAAAAATAAAAAAATTCTCTTTCACTATACGATTTTTCTTTTAGCTCACATTTTTGTTAATATGTAATTTTTTACCATAATCGTAAAAAAATAAAATTATTTTGATTTGAACTAATCAATAATGTAAAATTATTTTGATTTTAACTAATCAATAACAAAGGTAAGCAAAGTTGATACTTCTTTTTTTTAAATACCTAGATAGATAAATATTATAACAAAAAAGATAAATTTCTGTTAGATCCGCTCATGAATATAAGTTCACGACAAGATAAAATAAAACCGGACCGGTGTCGTCCAGTGCGATAGTACATTTTTATAGTCAAATTAGTAATTTCTCGGCATCGAGTATTTGATCTGATCGACTTATTAACTTCAGTTGAATATTAATGATATTTATAAGGCTAATTTACTTGGTACCTTTCACGAGTTTTGCGATTGCTACAGTAGTGATTTTATTTGATCCTCGTACATAATTTAATATTGATAAAACTGGATTTATTTTTTGTTTTAGTTCGCAGAGGTTTGAAAAATACTATAGTATCAATTATCTCAGATACACTTTTGAAATTATAAGTACTACCTTGTTACAATTATTCATTTGAATGTCAAAACATTAAAAAAAAGTATTTTAGAATTGAACCTGGAAAAGGATAAAACTAATAGATATAAATTTGTTAAGAAATTGTAAATAAATCGGGGAATAACATTTTTACAGATGCTTCTAAAGGACAAGACGGTAAAGTGGGTATTAGCGTGTACTTAGCAGAAGCCAAAATTTTGGTATCGATTGGTTGTTCCAAAGAAGTTAGTATATTTACAGCTCATGTTTATATCATAACTCTACTAATGCAGGTTGTCCCAAAAAAAAAAGATAAGTATCAATGTCAAGTTTTTTAAATGGAATACCCCGTATGTTTTTACATTCTTGTAAATCCCTTGACGATGTATCACACATGGTGTCTATTGTGTTTAATAATGAATCTACATCCACCTGAAAATCACATTTTTTTGAATTTAGATGTCTGTAGCAGACAAACCGTTGAAAATCAATAAAAACGGCTTACATGTCCCTATTCTAACTTTTCAAGTTTTATTCTATGGTATTAAAAAATATTTGATACAGAGCGGTCAAAAATCTTAGGGGAAGATAATAGAAAAATATTTACATACAAAATATAGTTAATTCTGTTAATTTTGAGATAATTTTATTATAATATTAAGTTATAAAAAAGACTAATTAAATCAGCTGAAGAAGAGAACCCAAAAAGGGGTTGGTAACGCCACTAATTTGGCTGCATGATTGATGCTGAATCCATTAAATTGAAAAAAGTTTAATACTAAATTATAATCAAAAATAACATTACACTAGAGACTTTGTTAAAAATGCCCATTTACGTCTAAACATACACTTGCTTTTCTCCATAGTCTATCACAAACTTTAAGCAAAATTTAGGTGCAAAAAAGACGATATTGATAAAACTTGATACAGTAATTAGACAACAAAAAAAACCTTCACTAAAATTTCACCGATAACATCTCTTCTTGAATTATGGTGACATATTTTGTACAAATCATGACATCATATAACAATATGTATTTATTTTGCCACCATTGAAATGTATGTTTTTGGAATTTTATCCATAACATGCTAATGGCTTCAATATATTCAGCTTTGTGTTTAGTCGGCCGACCACATTTATTTCAAACTAATGCTATCATTATTTTTGAATAACTGCACAGAAATTGTCCAAATATTGTGAAAACCATTCTAGTCAAATAGTAGTTAAGGATGTTCCTCACGAAAATCAGCCATGTCATTCGCCGTTCACTTTCACACCTGTTTAATTTTCTTAATAAAAGTTTTGAAAAATCTGACACAAACATTTAGTTTGAATTTCAAGGTCAAAATTTCATTCTTTCGAAATTACTAAAGTACCAACTCGAAACATTTTTTTACAGCTTACTCCAATTATGGTTTTTCTCGATAGCTGGATATATATGTGAAATCAGCTTCCTATAACAAATCAATTATGAAACACACACTCAAGAAAAGTTAATGATCGTCTTTCTGTTCCAATGCGATTTTGACAAATCTTTTGTAGCCCTTCTTGTATTTAGAACTCGCTATTTAAGATTAACCTTCGTGTCAATCTTCTTAATCCTGTTAATGGTATCTTTATATAACTCTACACCTTAAATTTCTCTTATCCCAATTGATGATACCCCAGCCTTGCGGGACCTACTGGGCTGTTTTCAACAAGACTAAGATTGTTGCTGCTTATCCTAACAGCAATCCTATCATTAATGTTGTCATTTTCCGACTTTAGTTTAATAGGTCTGCTGTCAATTTAAACTCTGAGCTCTTTAGAAATTGTTAGGTGTATTTTTCCTGAAGTTTTTTGGCATTAACATTACAGTTGATTATTTATCCTGTCGAATCTGTGCTTTGACGAGGCTTAGCTAGCTGGTCCCCTTTGATTCTCTGATTTGTAGAAACTATTGTGATTTCGTTATTAATCATATCTTAGGAAAAAATACGGTAAATTGTTGGTATTTAATAGGATATAATTTCAGGATACAACGAGGACTAGATACCGTCTTTAATTAATGTGATTATTCTTTTACAAAATCTTACCATTATAGTCGAATATAATTTAGAATCATTAAGGCAGTTATCGAACTCATTATCGCAGAGACTACAATGTTTATAATTTAAAAAAATGAACGAGGACAGAAATGTTTAAAATTCTTTTAAAGTTATGTGCCATGTTTGATAAGTGTAACAATATTATATGTAAATTATTGCATATATATTGTTATGGTATATTATATCAGGTATGTTTAGTTTTTGAAAATTTGAATTTGAGGTTAAGTAATAATTTTAAATCTCTTACAATAATAATGTTACTTCTCTCATATCACAAAGGAAAGGGAGCTCCGTCAAATTCCAAGGAACTTAAATAGTTTTCCAAAATCATAGCATTCTTTATGTTTAATTTTTTTAGTTTTGACACTTAATCGTTAAAATTTCAAATAAATTATTAATTACCAATTACAACAATATGAATTTATACTCATTTTTAATTATATCTAAAGAATTAACTATTTATAATTAATATATGATGTTTTTACTAGCATCTTGGCATTATAGTGTTTATTTCTACGCTAAAATATAGTTTATTATTAAGATACAACAATTATATCAGATACAATGAATTACTTAAATTATGTTATAATTGAAAATTTTAGATATTTGCATATTTCTAAACAGTGACCCAAGTTTAATTAACAATTTCTTTTAAATTTACACAATATTGGTTAGTTTAATTATTATAAGTATTACATAAAAAACATTGAAAATATTCTTATATTGTTTTAACCAATTTTATTTGATTCGTGTATTTGTATATATCAATCTTCGTTTAATCCACAATTAAATTATGTGATTTTTTCTTTTAGACCGTTACAATATATACATATATATACAGGGTGCGGCATTAGTGCGTCGAAATACGATATAACCGTTATTATTGAAGTTACGAAAAAAAGTTTTTACAAAAAGTGTAGGCAGTCTTGAGATTCACATTTTAAAATTACTCCAAATATACAATGTGTTGAGGAACGCAGTGCCAGACAATAATTTTGTTTTTTTAAATGGAACGCCCCGTATATTTTTACATTTTTATAAACCTCTTACCGAGCTAATTTCATCGATGTATCACACTTTAGATCTATTGTAGTATATTATAGAGAAGTAACTATTTTTTGTTATTATTTTAATACTGATATTTTAAAAAGAAGGAAGAAATCACTTCTGTGAGCATGTGGGCGTCATCAATAAAATTTTTAAATACAGAAGTGGGTTTTGCAATACATCAATTGAAAGGTCCTTTAAATATCTATTCACCCAGATCAATATGTCTAAGTAATTAATTTTTGTATGTCGTCAAACAAATGATATATTCAATTTTTAATGTTACAATAAATATTATAATTAAGTACGACCAAATTTAAAGCATGTACTCAAATTGTTTATCGTCAGCTAAAAGACAATGCGAAAGACGAGCAGGGAACTCTTCTCGAACTTTCGCTATAACTTCCGGAGTTATATTTCAAATCTCAAAGCGTATCCGTTCTTTGAGTTCTTTAATAGTGTGTGGTTTATTTGTGTACACTTTACTTTTCAAGTATCCCCATAAAAAGAAATCGAGAGGATTTAAATCAGGTGACCTCGGTGGCCACTCAATTGCTCCTCTTCGACCTATCCACCGACTTGGGACGATGTTGTCCAAGTAGTTTCTCACCAAGATAGCATAATGCGGGGACGCACTATCTTGCTGCAGCCACAAATCATTTCTATTTGGGAACAACCGGTTTACTTTTGGAAGCAAGAAGTTCTGCAGAAATTGTAAATATCGAGGACCTGTTAAGGTTTCTTTGCAAAAATATGGTCCTATAATCCTATTATCTATTATTCTCGCCCAAACATTCACTTTCTCTGGGTATTGAGTACGGTGCTCCTGCATGGGGTTTATCTTTAAATGCTAGCAGAACAACTAGTTTCTTGTTTACAGATATTTGTTTTCTACTACCTTTAGGGAGATCTTTTACATTACCCGATTCTATAATTTTTTTCTCAATTTTGCTTACTGTGGACTGTGTAATTGGTTCTCGGTTGGAATATTTATTATTGAATAACGTACATATTTCTTTCTGCGTACGTGTATCTCCACAACCAATTAATATTAGAATTTCAATTCTTTCCGTTTCAGTCAGCTTCATGTTGATAAAAGAGTCAAAAAGTTTTTGATTCCGTCTACTACAATATCATTAACCACTTGACAAATACAATTATGTATAATATCAATAAAGGAATTTTGATAAGGTCACTAGTCTTTTTTGAAAAAAAAGGTAAAATGTAGTATAGACATATTTTCATTGTCAGTGATGGCCTTTACCAAATTTATTTTTGGGTATTATTAAATACATCATAACAATAATTAATAAATTAAGAAAAATGTTTGAATGTTGTTAATACTACTTTTGACAATAATACTTAGACATAATCGATATGGGTGATAAGATATTTAAATGACCTTTCAATATCGCAAGACCCACTTTTCTATTTAAAAATTTTATTGTTGACGCCCACACGCTCACAGAGATGAAGTCAAAAATAAAAAGCGGACCTGATGAAGCGCCCATTTAAAAATAAAAATCGTTGGATTTCAGGATTTTCCCCTAAAATCACCGATTTACGAAATAATTTATTTATTCTTTTCATTTGAACCATACTGTATAATTTAGTTCTGGAATATATTTTTCTATTGAATTTTGAATAGTATTCTTCTGTGTTTAGACTAGAGTAAAATTTAAAAATAAAATGTTTACTTTAGCTTATTTCTTATCGATATCGAAATATCGATATGATACAAAGAAGCAAAATTGTCAGTCAATTTATTTTTATTATCTTTTAAAATCTACAGGTGTTTCTATTCCATCAAAATTTTTCATTATTTGAAAATTCTGTGGAATGAGGCAAGTATTTTATAATAGTGTTTACGTTGCGTTCGGAACCATATTCATCTTCCAACACACCGCTCATATCGAATAGTAAATTAAATATAGAATAACCTTTTATTTTTTTGTTTGAATACCAAGATTTACAGCGTTCACAAATGTTAGCTTATTTCAAAAGTGTCAACATGCCAAAAATATAGTTTTATACGCACATGCTGGATAAAATAAAACATGTACGATAGGAGATTTTTTCTTCCTTCTTGTGAGCATTGCCAAGATAAATTTATTTATATAAATTAATCATTTTTAAAATGAATCATGAGAAACGTTTAATAACGGTATTTATATAGACCGAGGCGTAATTCTTACCGTTGGGCTACAAATTGGACCAAAACTGATTAGATTATGGGCATTCATTTAAGATTAATAGTGAAAATCCAATACAAGAAACACTTAGGGAAACATTTTATTTATTTCCGCTGGAAAAACGAATACTAATAATATTATAATTGTAAAAGATAAATTATACTTATCTTAAATTTCCACGGTTTTTCAAATCTTTCAAATATTTTTATGACAATTGTTTCGCTATACAGCATGGTCAGATAAGACGCAAGATATTGATAGACATTGTACACATATGTTTGATATCTTATTATAACAATTAAAACCAATAACATTCTTCCACAAAGTAAAGGTAGAAACAATCACTAAAATTCTGGTGGTATTGATTACTGCATATTGTTTTATAAATAATCCCGTGTTGTAGATTACGCCGGATGAACCAGCAGATAAAATCAAATGTAGGTATATCTACAGAATTGGTGATTGAGTAAATGGTTAATGAAGTGGGTGATGACATGTTTAAGATGAATTCATATTCAGTGATATAAAAATATAAAATTTCCAACATTCGATTTCGATGAATACGAGACCAACATGTAGTTACTGTCCAAAAACTTTTTTCTTTCTTTTTTTTCGTAAAGAGCTCATTTTATCGATGTCGATCAAGAGTACCTTTTTTATAGTTTAAGGTTTAAACCGTCCAAAAATATTATTGTTGTGCTTTTATCGTACAGGATGCAAAAAAAAACTTTATTGTGTCAGGGCCAGTCCGCTTGCAAACTAGATAAGCCGCATGTATTTAAAAAATTTCATTTTAACAAGACCTACCTTGTAACCATCATATTAAAAAATTATTAAATTACACCTAAGAAATAAGAGGAAAAACAGTTTTTTTATAAAAAATATAAGCATCTGTTTCGACTGGTTTTAGCTGACAAATTTCATAATTGTCATGTGAACAGTTTTCAAGATATTAGACTATCAAAACGTCACCCTGTATATCAAAGCCATTTATATGAACGTTTCAAATTTGGTTTGGGTTTTTTTTGATAAAATTATGAAGGACGTTAGCTGTTCTATTCCATTATTTTTGTTTATTACAAACAAATTACATCGAACTAGTTGGTCATATACTAAAGATAATTTCGCAGAAAACTTTATGTGCCAAGATATTTTTTTGTATACTAAAGCTATTATTCATTACTAACTGAGAGAATATTTTGAAAAACATGCTTATATTAAAATTAACAAATATTTTGCTAAAATTATGGATGAATTTAAAATAAGACCAAAAAGGCGTGCTTCGTCATGTATTGCTTTGAGCCGTGTCTATAAGAGTGCAAAGGTGAATACTTTAATATGATAAAAACATTTCATGTACAAGTACCATTAAGTCAAACAACGTAATTTATGGCTACATGGTAAATATTGTCTTTAAAAAATAGCATCAATTTGGCTAACCTAATAATAAATAATAATTATTACTTCATTTTAAATTAGGTATGAAATCAATTCAATATCGTAGATTTATCGTCCATAACGTATAGGTAAGATATTTAACATTTGTCTTTTTAACTAATAATTTTTTATTTATGTTTGCCATATATATTTTTAACCATTAAAAAAAGAGATGGAGAGACAAATAATTACACATTTTACTAAACAAAGGCAGATAAGGAAACTCTATGGCGCTTCTATTTAAACAAAAGGTGGGGTCATATGACAGGTCATACGAAAAGTATGTCGATTCTTTAACTAACATACCGACAATGTAATGCATATTAATACAATCCTACATAATTGACAAAAAAGATCCAAAATACTATATTTTGATTAAGACCAATTAAATTTATAAAGGATATTTATACTAATCTTAAATTTCAATAGTTTTCCAAAGCTTTTTAAAAATTCTTAAATTCATGTTTCGTCTACTGGCATCATCAGATATGACATAAGAAATTGACAGATTTTTCACGCACATGTTTCATTTCATATTCTAAATATTCGAATCAATTAGCATATTCAGACAAGGCATTAGAAATGACAGGTATCATATATATACAGTAAGATTTTATTATATAAATTTTGTAAAAAATTGGTTAATACTATATATTTAGTAAAAACTAATATAAAATAATTGAACACATTCACCACTATATACTAAGAATATCCTAGATGCTTTTCGATTTTAAAATCATTCAAAAAATCAAATTATTACTTATAGATTTTCATAGTTGTTTCAATTGTTTTGTTAAGGGTAGAATTGTGTTGAGTGCCAATTAGGTGTTTTATGTAAAATTACTTAACTGGTTGTTTTAATCGATAAGCTCATAAGTGTTCACTATATCTTATTTCAAAATTTCTTAGATAAAGAATTTTGGGTTTTACCATTGATAAAAAAGAAACTACTTTATTTTTTATAATTTTTGATATTTTATTTGAAATATTTCCAAAATAAGTAATAATTCTATATAATCTCGTATTTTTAGGAAACATAAGGTTGATGTCAATATTTTCCTCTTTTTATTGCTCAATCTATTTATTAGATCTAACGGATATTTACTAGAGGCATTGATTTGTTTTATTATATTAATTTTCCTTTTTAAGTCATTTAAAAAACTGGAAATTTAAGCTAAGTATAATTTATCTTTTAAATTTATAATGGTTAAATTGCACAAAGTAACGGTAGAAATAATCATTATTAAGACAGGTACGAATGGATGGCGAAACGTGAAGTATAAAATAGTATGTTTGTGGATTTATGTGTATATATGTATAAAAAAATATAAATTGATTTATTTTTTTTTATATTTCTCGGTGCAAGTATTCAAGTTGTTTACAATTGCCGCGAACGGTACCGTACAGATAGTAACTCAACTTCTACCGAGAATGTGTGCTAGATCGCAGTAAACGTCAGGCGAGAAAGAGGTAAACAAAGCACGCTATAAATAAACGTACCAAATGAGAGAGAAATTATAAAAGTTTCATTAAATCTTTAAAGTTAAAACATCTCCATGCTTTTTGTCATTTTCTAAGGCATTTAAAACTAACGATTTCATGCAATATAAAGTTGTAGTTTTTTAAATCTCCTATGTCCCATGGATGTTTGTACGTAATGGTTTTCTTGTTTGAAAAACTCATTGTTGCTTTTTAAGAATTCTAATGAATAACAAACTCATTTTAAAAGGATCACGTGATCCTGAACTATTCATCATTAAAAGCAACCATCAGATAAAGGATATCTTAAGTCGTGTATATTAGTTCATTGTATTTTAAGCTTGATACACAAATTTACATCTGTCACGAGATTATCTGGCGATATCTCTTATGAAAAATTATTTTGAAGTTGTTCAAACGTTTAGTACGAGACCTAGTTTTAAGATATGGTAGGTACATGAGTATTATTATATACGACAAGATTAACAAAAGTTGTATCATTAGGAAAGTGAAAAGAATTGTAGAAATAAAGATACACGATTTAAAGTTTAATAAGCCACGGCAATTAAATGCCAAATTGGATAACATCAAAGCAATTTAAAATGTAAGCTAATCAATAATATCATTTAAATTAATGCCATCTTTAATATTCGTTATAATTTTTATAAACCAGTATTTTATTAGTATATAATATTGCAGGTTACAAATTTTATACGTACCTTCAGGAAATAATCAAAACTTTTAACGAAGTTTTTTATGATTGATTAATTAATTAATTAATTAAGCTTAAACCGGACAAAGTGCATTTAATACAATACAATAAACATTTAATGTTTATGTAGTGATTTATAAAACAATTTGGACTGTTTCAACTCCTTAAATGCATATACCTACGTAACAGAAATTTATAACTTGGCTTTATATCGGTTGAACAGTTGTATAAACATAGAAGAAATCCAATAAATTAACGCGTGAAAGAGTCCGCTGCAGGACTGAGGTTTTATACAGGTTACCCACAGTTTCGCGGTCTTTAGAAAAGTTACTTGAAATATATGCTCGGTTGTTTTCATCGTGTAGGTGAGAAATTATTTACACAAGTATTTGTTTTTTGGTCAAATATATAGTGAAATAATCCTAACCATTTAGTTTTAGCCGATATTCAAGAACTAATTTGCTTGTAAATGTTCTTATTCGTTTCTATAGATTATACATCAGTGTAAGGTTGGGTGAAAGTTTTAGTTTAGTAATTTTTTCCAAATTTTTAATTTGTCTCGATCTTTGAGGGAGTTCGTTCACATGTTAAGTTTGCCAATTTATATTTCTTTATAACGCTTCTTCTTTTACCTTCTCTATCCACATCTTTCAGGGTTTTTCTCTTTTTATAAGTTTTGTTACAGCAATGCAATTGTTCTTCTTATATTTTTATTTATTTTTGATTATGTTTCTAACTCTGTTACCCTTTGTTTTTTGGACCTTATTTTGGTCGCAGTTATGTTTTTTGCTTTTTTTATCACTGTACATGATTCTGGTATACGTGAAATAATTTGTTAACGACCAATTTAAACTTAAATTTAGAAAACAATTTTTTAACGACTTGAACAACCTACCGTATCCTTTTCTTCATTTCTTCTTTCGTTCTTCCATTCTTGGTATATATGATCCCAAATATTTAACAGGATTGTTTTTTCCTCGATATATCTTAACGTTTTATGTGTACCTTTTATGTTCCAAATAACATGGTTTTTGATTTATTTGCATATTTTTATTATCTTTGTATTTTTCTATATTTTCTAGATTTCAAATGTGGCTGATTTAATAAAATCGGATTTAATATAGATATATTCATATCCAATATGCTCAGCTGTTTAAAATTAATCTGTTCTTTTTTTTTATTATCGCTTATTCTCCACTCTTCGCGTGGAACACATTTCAAGAATAAAAATCTTGCTAAAACTGCAAAGCTATTTTATGCAATGTTTTAGTTATGTCGGTAGATGTTGAAATTCTTTATTCTTTACTTTATAAGGTTCCATAATTTTATTTTCTTTACTTAGGACTATGTCTTCTTTATTTTTGTTAAAATATCCTTTTCTCTCATGTTTCCGAAGAACTTTTTAATTCTCCCTGTTTTTTAATCTGTAACATATATTTTTTCAGTTATATTCTTTTTTGCTTATCTTTTTCTGTTTGTTTTTTTTTGTTGCATGAATGTTATTTCTGTTTACTTAAACTTTATTCCACATTTCATTTTCTTTAAGGAAGTAATCAATAGATTTGTTATTAGAGGGTAATTGTCTATTTTGATATAAATCAATAACAAAATAATTATTTGAGAGCATATATTTTCTGGATATATAAAAAGTTATGCTCAAGAAAATAATCTCCCAGCCGACATTGAGAATATTTTGATGAATTTGAAATAAAAATAATACCAAACAAATTCAATAGTATTTAATACTTGATACATATTTGTGTAACAATGCCCCTAATAGTTTCACAAACACCCACGAGATAGCGGTAAATTTTCGAGAAACTGTACAAACTTCACTTCGAACGCAATTATATTTGGAATAACATAGCGGCGCAATCTAAAAAGCGACATCAAAATGATATACAAACATTTTGCAATCCGCGGACACGGCCAAGTGACACCAGGAGCAGTAATTCATTTTAGGCATAGGTGTTTTGTAACCCGTCTTACTCAAAGTTGCGACTGCCACTGAATAAATCAAAAACTGGCAAGGGGCCAATGATGGACGCCTACGAAGAGCCCATTTGTTTCGTATTTTACGTTGGAAGCAATCACTTTCTGCGTGTGGACTCTCAATTGGTACATTCTCCATTTTTGGTTTTAATATTGTATTTCAATATATCTAGGGTTGTATTAATTTAATATATTATAGATATTACGAGTATGGGTATAAAAGCAGACCCTTTAATTAGTGGTATAAAAGCAGGTCCTTTAGTTAGTAAAAGTAATATTGTTCTGGAAGAAAACTTCGTCTACAAGAGGCAGTGAGAACAATTTGGCAACTTGAGTTTATTATTTTATTCTACGCCCACATATTATAAACATATGTTAGACTAGATTTAATAAAATTCTAATTCCAACTTTCATTTTTCTTGATTTATCCTAAGCGATTTCAACATCATATGTATTCGTTTTCCTTGTCCTTAGTTTTATCACTACTTCTTCTTGTCTTATTATTACCTTCCAATTACTTTACCATATCAAATCTCTATTATCTTGAATTAATCGAAAAGTGTAAAATCAGCACAATATACTGAACACTGATTATCTCTATTTATTGGGTCTTGTATATTCATCTGGCACCAAGTTATATAGTAATGTTGATTCAAATAGTTTTTTTTTTATTTACTTATGTTTCCTTTATTCCTGGTGTTATATATCTACCTGAAATCTATAAACAAAATTCATGCCATTTTTTTATATTTACAAACAGTTTGATTTTTTCTTTTAGTGAAACCGTTATAACAAACATATGCTTAGACTCTTCATAATCTTTCTTTCAGGATATTTACAAGTATCTTATAGTAAGTAAGAAGTAATGCAATTCTGCTTTAGTTGTCGCAAACCATCTTGTCTGATTTCATGTAAATAGAACGCAGCATGGTTTTAGAATGGCATTTTTTTCTCCCAGACACGCTTGATTAGGCAGCATATATTTTCATCTCTGTGCGACTTCTTTAGGATTGTACGTTTTCTTTGTTTACTTCAGTTATTGTTCTCTTTGTATTTTCGTCAAAAATAGAGTATAATTTTCTTTGTAATTTTATTTATTTATTTACATACATTGCTGCACATGTTAATATCCAATTACAGAGCAGGAAAACTAGATAAATTTGAGATTTAAGAAAATTACTAGCATGCAAAGAAGTTTTATGAATCTTTTAATGCATTAATAACCTACAATACACTTCTGATTATTATTATACTTTATTTATAGAGATCGACTTAGTGAAATTTGTGGGCTAGATTATTTAAGAATATAGCACCAAGTAGAGACAAACTGTAATGGAATTGTTCACAGGTTCAGGAGAGTTCAAAAAATTAAGAAATTAAAATAAAAAATAATTGTTTCCACTAATCTAATAAAGGATTATTATTTAGCGAGGACAAAAAACAGAAAAGCTAATTTAAAGATGAAATTATTTATTCACGATTAAAAAATGTATTCAATTTTTCATATTAGTGAAACATGTAATTTCTACTGTAAATTTTGGAAGTAAAAAAAAATTAATATATTTTCGTTTTTTGCGGTACGATCTGTTTTACTTCCAGGATAATATTTTAGCTATATTGGTTTTTTATAGTTTCGAAAAAGAAAAAAGAAAGTTATTCTAAGATCACCTTGTAACCAAGTTATGTTCTACGGCCTATTAAATTTTTGGCTCAGCTTTTAGTTTGGTACGGTAGGTATATTGTTTCTCATTATTCACGTACTCCGTTATAAATCAAACTAAAGAAATAAATCCTGCTGTAAAAGCAACATTGATTTAAAGAAATATTTTGAAAAAATATAACAAAATTTATCAATATACTTAATTACTTTTTAATGGAATGGTTCTTTATAAGTGAATATGTTAAATACAAATTAATATAAAAAACATTTAGTATTTTTTTTCTTATTGATGTATTCAACTATTTTGTATTTATTAAATAGTGGGAAACTTTCAAACTTCGGAATACCCTAAATAAACCCAGGGCGTGAGTTTTTTATTCTCTTAATTCGATTAACGCCTATGTTATTTAAAGTTAATAACATGAATCAAGTAGGTATTTTATAAAAACGGTTTCATATAGTGAATTTATTCATATAAAATTACAACCGAAGGTTTCAAAATAACTGTTTGAATGTTTTTTATAGAAAGGGAAACCGAATGGCACATGGCTTTTTTGAATCCTAAATTTTGAAATAATTTAAATGTAATTGATATTGTGGAAAATTTTACTCATGATCAGTGTGAAAGAATTACAGAAACAATTAACTGTTATATTTGTAGAGCATTTTCTTTTTAAAGAGTAAGGTAATTGTGCTCTAATTTAAATACCCCAAATTATCCGACAAAAGCTTTAACCATTTAAAAGTTAGAAGGGCTACACACTTGTGGTTTTTTCTGTATACAAAGTGTTCCAGAAAATAGTGCGTTCCTTAAAGGTATATGTAGAATGCACCATAAACAACAATACATTTTTATAGCATATATTCCAAAATTCCAAAAGTCATGTGTTTTCTCAAAAATTGGATATATATATATAGAATAATATATATCTGATTAATAACTAATGAAATTATTTTGTTGAAAACCAATGATTCAAGAAAAAATTGAATTTAAGTTTTATTTTTATTAATGATTCATTCTATACGCATCTTTAAGAATCACACTACTTTCGGGGACACCCTGTATAGGCGATGTATATATTGCCTGGGATTTTGGATATTTTTTATCTTCAGTTTGTGTTTGTTTTTGTATTTACCAGTATCACCAGAATTACGAAAAAAAGAAATCTTGCACAATTTATTAAATGATTATTCTGAATTAGAATATTTTTATCTTGTCGAGCGTTTGAAGTATGAAGATTGACTGGTCTTTCTTTAATTCATATAAATAATATTCATCGTTTGTAGATCTGTTATCATGTATGATCACTATGATCAGAAACAATCATTATCGTAAAAGTCAAATTATTCGATCAAAATTTTCATGAATCAATAATATTTAAAATGAATTAATTTTAAACAAATAATAATACAAACAAAAATAATATGCAGTACACTTGTCATTTTTTTATAATTCTAACGGTTGTTTCAGCGAGTAAAAAAGAAACCTGTAAAGTCTCACCTTATCAGTGAACATTAGAAATTTCTATGAAACATAATTTTGAGTAGTCATCGGTACCAAAGTTAAACTGAAAAACAGGATGAATCTTGTAATTATTTATATACCAGTATTTTTTTAACCATTTTCATTAAAATTACTAAATACTCATTACACCACATAATTTCTTGAGTGGTTGAAAGTAAGTTTATTACGATAAAATGATTCCCATATGGTTTTTGCCCGAATAATTTTGTAATACTCTAACTTCCTAAAGTTCATTACAGTTCATTTATCAACAATTAAGAATTACGCCGCGTATACGTACGAAAACTACGGGAAAATATTTACTTTGTTTCCCAATTTTTTTAATTTTGACTGTTTAATATTCGAAAAGAATAATTTCTTAAATATTTTGCAGGAAATAAGTCGCTTCTAAAGCCATCTACCACTAATTTTACTTCACCTAAACATACTAACATGACGATCAAGTTATAAAAATACAAATATAACCATATTATTTTTTGGTAATCTAAGAAATACTTATGAATAACAAAAATTAAAATAATTAAAAATATTAAATATGTTCTGTAATTTACGATTTTCCTGGTTTTCTGATAACAACTTTTATTTTTTAGAAGTTACCTATGAGTACCTACCAATACTTTTTTATAGAAAAAAGTGATAAATAAATAATCAATGGTTTAATAAAATATACCCTCTTAGACCGATTAGTTGGACATTTCACAATAAAAATAAACGAGAAAAATATGCCAATCATACGTTCAGATATATGATATGTGAAGTCTGAAACCAAGATGAGTCGCGACAGCGTCTGGAGCTATCCTGGAATGGGAAACATGGGGAATCTGTCAGATGTTGTTATTTTACCGGGAATGTTAGAAGTGACATAAAGCCGTGAATGCCTCTCGTAACCCAAGGGAGGGACAATGGCACTCTTGTTCGGAGATTATTTCGAGATCAGCCCACCACTAACCTTCATTTACTGATGTTAATATAGACTTTTTTCTTTTCTCCATACCGTGAAAAGCTGTAACGAAGGTAATCACGTGTATTATTTTATTTGTTACGATTGATTGTATTTTTTTTATTAATTGGTTAGTTAGTTAATGAATGAAACATTGAATAATTATCAAAAATTAAGCTCGTGTTCAAATAAAAAAAAAATTATAGAACAACAATATTAGATCTAACAAATAAAACATATTTTTAAAATAAAAACATTGATAAAAATTAAATTACGAAATGTATTAATCCTAAAATAAAAATCATCATTATGATAGAAAAATATCTAAATATTATGCTTTAATTGTTCTCTAGTTGGGGTTCTAAAACAAGTTGGTTATAACAAACGATATTTACAAAACCTGATATTTTATAATTATGATTTTAATTTAGCGTGCAGTTATTTTTTTTATCATCAAGTTAAACATAATAATTTTAATTGAGAAAAAAATATTTTAAGAATGAATTTCAATGTCCATAATTTTATTGTAACCCAATTAGTCTAAATAAATGTATTTCTTACTGGTTGCGATTACGATTTATCTCATGTCCATATTGTCCATCCAACTCACGTGATAATTACTTTTATGACAGACACTCAAAACAGTTTGAGAGAAGTATTTGAGTAATAATCACTCAAAACGCTGTTGATAATTTCAATAAATACGAGTAAAAATCATTTAATTCGCAGTTTTTTTATATGTTTTATTATATTTTAAAACACTATGATTATAAGATCTATGTATTCTTATTCCTCTATCATATCATGTAGGAATCCTAAAATTAAAATTTATTTATTTTGAAAAACTTTTATCCTATGCTTAAAGTTGAATTGTTACTTATCATTTTGACATAATTTATACTATTTTCATTTTATACAAAATAAAAATTCAAGAACTTGAAGTTCATTCCGATTTACTCGTAAGGATATAAATTTTGCTGTTTTGATCAAAACTTTTGTAGCAATTGTTTTTAATCTTTTTATTTATTCAAAATTATTTATTACCTGTTATTTTAAAAAACAATATAGAACTAATCTCAGGTTTCCTTCTTATGTCTTATAAATTTATAGTACACATGATAAAGAATAATAATCATCATATTACATCTTTTCTTATTTTAATTCAATAAATTTTAAAAAGGTAAACATTTTTTTGTAAATAGGAAATTTAACTAAAAACTAATCAAAAAAGGGATGTTAGACATGATTATTTTTTGCCGTTCATAGATCGAGCTGCTTTATAATTTAACAAGTTATTTTTTACGAAAAAAGTCGAATTTTAATAAATACCTTGAAACAGATGATTTTTCTCTATTTTTATTGGTGTTCGTTTAAACCTCAAAATATGTGGTAGTCAATTGTCCGCACAGTCATAGTATTCTTCAGTCTAGGATATATACGTATAGTTGAAATTGACTTAATGAGTTAAAGATTTGTTTTAGGATTGTTATCAATCTACTGTGTTACCCACTTAAATTGGAAACAACACCATAGTATACGAAGTTACTAACCGATTTCAACAATTTTTTTTTGAAATGTTGTGCAATCAAAAACTTTATTTGGAGATAAAGTTTCAAACATTTATTCCAATTTTTAATGCGCACTGCGATATTTTTTCATAATCAAAATTCCAGAAATCTTATTAGGGATTTTTTTTACAAAAAAATAAATACGCCTCTGCATTTAGATTGCATCCAAATAGATCTGACCCACTTTTTATTAAAATATGTTTATTTGGAGAATAATTTGATTGATTAAAAATACTTTAAAATTTAAACTAATAAGTATAATTATAATTATATTTACAATGCCTTTAACAATAGATATTATCCATAAGAGCGCAGTTCGAAAAAATTACTCTCTCTAAAAAATTAAATTAAAATCAACTCTCTAGCAGTGATTGGAGAGCAACTTTTAACAAATTTATTTTATTTTGAAAAGATTTGACGAGTTCATTATTGTTATTGGTTTTACTGTCTCTGAGTACGTCAATCTAAAACTTTTTAAATTATATAAATATCTTAATAATGAATTGCTTGAATCCTTATAGTTCGATTGATAATCAAAGATATCTGTTGAAATATTATAATAATTTAAAAAGAAGTAATTTTTTTAAACTCGGTATTAATACAACAGGACACCCAACATGAAACAAGGTTTATTATTTTATTATTAATTTTTTTTTAATAATAAAATATGACTAAAGTATTTTAATAATATAACAATATACAAAATGCTTGCTTAATCATAAGAAATAAAAAATGGTTTGATTTTTACCACCGTTATCAGTCTCATTATATTAGATTAAAAAACAATCTATATTATAATAATACAAAGTTCGTTAAATTAATATAATTCCGTATCGGATGATTTTATGGTTTCTGCTTCTAAAAGAAATTATACCGTTTAAATGGGGGTACCTAGAAAAACTACAAAATACTGCGGGTAATTTCCTTTCCTTTTAAATTGACGTTCGGATATAAAAGGTCACCTTTTAATTGCCACGGATGCGTATTTTTTGCTTTACACACAAAGATAACCATACAACTATATACCAAATTAGTTTCTAATGGTATTATTATTATACCGTAGAGATAGTGCACTATTTTTTGAAAATTTATATGTAACGAATAAAACGTGTTTAATAAAATTTATAGTTACATTCAATAAAATGCCTAATTAAGAATTTGTAATTTTAGAGATTTAGTTATATTAAGTATCATTTACAATAAAATGTCCTGTAAATTTTATTCCAATGTTTAGTCCTCTCTTTAAATGGATTATAATTTTTGTGAAAGATGTAATATTAAAAGGCCTTTAGTTGCTTTGAACTATATCTATATAATATTTTGAAATTTAATAATTTAATGGGTCATATTACCCTTTCTTATTTTTTCTTTAAATTAAAACTTTTTTTTAAGAGAGAGTATATTTATTTTTAAATGTCTATCTAAATGACTAATGTATAAGTTACAAATATACATATATTTTGATGATAAAAAATAAATGCGATATTGTAAATAATTATTAGAATAATATACTGTATATTTATTTTTCCGTCTCCTTTACTTAACGTATTTCTGTTTTTAATAACCAAAACTGACCCTAGTCAAAAATTCAAAAATTTAATTGGTCATGTTGTCAAGTTCGTTAAACTTTATATGTAAAGTATGGTCCAAATGAAAGGAATAAATTCAATATTTCGTAGATGGGCGATTTTAGGGGAAAATCCTGAAACGCGTCGATTTTTATTTTTAAATAGGCGCTTCGTCAGATCACCTTTTTATTTTTGACGTCATCTTTGTGAGCATCAATAAAATTTTTAAATAGGAAAGTGGGTCTTGCAATACATCAATTGAAAGGTTTTTATTGTCAAGTGGTTAATGATAATGTAGTAGATGCAATCAAAAACTTTTTGACTCTTTTATCAACATGAAGCTGACGGAAACGTAAAGAATTGAAATTCTAATATTAATTGGTTGTGGAGATGAAACACGTACGCAGAAAGAAGTATGTACGTTATTCAATAATAAATACCCCAACCGAGTACCAATTACACAGTCCACAGTAAGCAAAATTGAGAAAAAATTTAGAGAAACGAGTCATGTAAAAGACCTCCCTAAAGGTAGTAGAAAACAAATATCTGAAAACAAGCAATTAGATGTTCTGCTTGCCTATGAGGATAATCCCCATACCAGTTTACGGTAAGTAGCGTTAGACAATGAGGTTGGCCATCAAACGGTTCTTAGAACGCTAAAAAAGGAGAAGTGGCATCCCTATTAAATAAATTTAGTGCAGGAACTTATGAAAGAAGATTTTGATAGACGAGTTGTTGAATTTTGTGAAATTCTAATGGAAAAAAATAACAGTGACCCGATGTTTTTAAAAAAAAGTTCTTTTTTCTGATGAAGCTACATTTCTCCTAAACGGTCATGTGAATCGTCAAACTTTCCGGTATTGGGCTACAGAAAATCCACACTGGATGCAGGAGTACCGTACTCAATACCCGGAGAAAGTGAATGTTTGGGAAGAAATAATAGATAATAGGATTATAGGACCATACTTTTACGAAGAAACCTTAACAGGTCCTCGATATTTACAATTTCTACAGAAACTTCTTGCTCCCAGAATTGAACCGGTTGTTCTCAAATAGAAATGATTTGTGGCTGCAGCAAGATGGTGCGCCACCGCACTATGCTGTCATAGTGAGAAACTACTTGGACAACGTCTTCCCAAATCGGTGGATAATTCAAAGAGAAACAATTGAATGGCCACCGAGATCACCTGATTTAACTCCTCCTAATTTCTTTTTATGGGGATACTTGAAAAGTAAAGTGTACATAAATAGACCACAAACTATTAATGAACTCAAAGAGCAGATGCGCATTGAGATTTGAAAAATAACTCCGGAAGTTATAGCGAAAGTTCGAGTTCGAGTTCTCTGCTCGTCTTTCGCATTGTCTTTTAGCAGACTGTAAACAATTTGAGCCCTTGCTTTAAATTTGATATATACATATATAATGGCTGAATAGATATTTAAAAGGCCTTTCAATTGATGTATTGCAATACCCACTTTTCTATTTAAAATTTTTATTGATGACGTCAACACGCTCATAGAGATGACGTCAAAAATAAAAAGGTAATCTGTCAAAGCGTCCATTTAAAAATAAAAATTGACGGGTTTCAGAATTTTCCCCTAAAATCGCCGATTTACGAATTAATGAATTCATTCCTTTCATTTGGACCACACTGTATAATAACAACATATTGAATTTTGATTAAAGTAATTAACTGATTAATATCTAAATTTTAAAAAATATTTAAAGTATGAAAACAAGTAAGGCAACTAGTCATGATTCACTGTTTTAGTTTAGTAAAATATCCAAACACTGGCTTAATATCTGTTTTCAAATAAATTCTAACCACAAAAAGTTCGAATCACATCTTGTAGACTACTATTTAATTGTTAATGATCTAAATATACTGAAACCAAACATAATAACTAACCTATTACTAAAATACTGCTATATCCTAATGTAAAAGATTCTAATCTGAATTTTCTTAAAAACTATACAAACATCTGTTACGTAATTTGTGAATTATGCATGTCGATAATTTAAGCTTTCGTGGATAAATTTGTATTTATCTATTGAAACGTGCAGTATCTAAAAATAGTACTATAAAATAAACTTAAAATTGTTTAGTATATTTTGAAATTGTGGTAGGAAGCAGGAAAAGAAATTCCTTCTTCTGTTTTCTTTTCCACAAATGTCTCTCATTATTTTCCTTATAGAATTAAATAAATTTTAGGTCGATTTTTTTCTATAAAATAAAGAATACTAAAAAAACTAACTTTAGCGCATACTGATTGTTGAAACATAATGCGAATTACATTCAAATTCTTGTTTACATTGAAAGGTTATACCGAAAAGATCATAAATTTTAATGAGACCTTGAATATACCTGGTTATTTGAAATATTCTGGCTGTGGAATCCTTAAATGAATAGTTGTAAATGTGACAATTTGCATTTTTGAAGGTCTTACAAATATTCGCAATAGATAGAGTGATAAAAGAGCTTGAAGGGTTGTAATTTGATTTATGACTAAGTGACGAATAAATAGAGAAACTAGATTTCACATTTTCGAAACTTAGAATATTAGAAAATTGTTACGAGAATGATGTTATGAACAATTATAAAAAATGTAGTAAAGCTCATTTTTTTATATAATATATAAATAGTAAAGTATCTAATTTGTCAAACACAGTAAGGATTAATAAGGTTACAAATTGCCTCAAAAAAATTGTTTGGCTTTTACAGTTTAATTGCTTCTTTTAAAAGGCAAATTACTGTAATAAAACAAGTCGGTATATTTAATAATTACCTCTAAAAAATACAACCTATCAAATCATCATTATCAAATAATTCAGAGCTATTACATATTTTGAAAACATTTTAATAAAATATCAAACATTGTATCTGATGGAGCAAACAATGTATCAAATAATATCCTTTAAAGTAAAGAATATTGTAGGTTTCATTTTTAACAAATATAAAAATAAAAATTCTGAATTTAAAAAATCTGATATTTATAAATTGTCGGGATCTATATTGGCGAAACTCTTAGATATTTTGAAATAAGATATAGTGAATATTTATGAGCTTATAGATTAAAACGAACACATAAATCACATATTAAAAACTACTTCATTAATATTAAACACAATCCTACAGTTAACAAAACCATAGAAACAACAATGGAAGTTCTTCATATCTATGATAAGAAGCAAGAACTTTGGGAAGTTCTCTTCTCTTAAATTACTTTCTGCACTAAATATATATGTAATATTAACCAACTGGTTTGGACAATCAATAATATTATTGGTTTGAATATCTGTGATCAAAAATAAAGTATGTACGTCAAATGTCAATTTCTTATAATCTTATCTGAAGATGCCAAAGAATAATGGTGAAACAATTGTCATAAGACTATTAAAAAGAATTTTGAATACTACGGAATTTTAAAATAAGTATACAGGGTGAGTCACCGTAGACGCGACGGTCCATAACTCCAGAACGCTGCATATGACTAAAGTTTGTAAAAGTACTTTTTTGTGTATATTCAAATGAGCCGTAATTTAAAATTAGTTCAACTTATACTGGATGTCCCAAAAAAATAAATGTTTCAAAGTTTTTTTTTTAAATGGAACACCCCGTATGTTTATACCTTTTTATAAACCTCTTTCCGAGCTGATTTCAACGATATATCACACTTGTTGTCTATTATGTTTAATAAAGGATCTACAGCCACCTCAGAATCACATTTTTTTGAGTTTAGATGTCTGTAGCAGTTAAACCGTTAAAAATAAAAAATACGCCTTACATATCACTTCTCTTTTCAAGTTCTGTGCTATGGCATTAAAAAATATTTCATACAGAGTTGTCAAAAATTTGAAATTTTTTTAATGCCATCTGATTTTTGATCACTCAGTATTAAATATTTTTTAATGCCATAGCACAGAACTTGAAAAGGGAAGGGACATGTAAGCCGTTTTTTTTTTGGCTGATATTTAAAAAAATGTGATTTTCAGGTGGCTGTAGATCCTTTATTAAATCTAAGAGACACCAAGTGCGATACATCGTTGAAATCAGCTCGGCAAGAGGTTTATAAAAATGTAAAATACAGGATGTTTCATTTAAAAAAACAGAACATAAAGTATAGAACCTTAGAATTTTAAATATTTGATAAATATTTCAGAGTTTCATTTTTGATATAAATGAAATTTATTTCTAATTAAAATATAGTAAAACTCCTGAACTAAATCTTGAATTTATTATTCAAAACAAATTTGCGTGTTTTGTCCTCATATATATCCGCCGTTGTCAGTTGCTAAAGAAAAAGTACACAATGCAGAGACAATTTCCTGGTTTCTGCTTCTGATTTTCGGTACCTTGCGTATACTTTGATTTATGAGTAAAACGCCGTAAACAAAATATTTAAACTAAAATCGAGGTGAATATTTATGAAAAAGATTAATTTGTACTACAAGTTTCTTAAAATCCTCTGTAACATTTATTTAAAATCCCTATTTATTTTTTTGAATTGGTATTTTTAAGTGACATAAAATTAGGAGCGATACAAGGGAACAAAGTTAAGTGTGTAATTAAATAAGACGTACAAAGTGAAGCCCTAGAGTTCCAAATTAATAATGGTTTCTACATAGAGTTATTGGAAAAAAATGGTTCGTCTTCAATTAAAAGAAATCGAACCTTTGTAAATTCTTGAAATTGAATATGAAGTCATTTTTATTGAGATTAATTTTTAAAATTAATAATATAATTCAGAAGTACCGTCAAATCTAAATTAATATATATTATAGATTCATTAGGGCCAATAATTTAGCTAACATACCATATCGTTTTTGATAGCATCGTCCGCATTTCTATAGGCCCATATTTTCGCGAAGAAAGACATCCAGCGTAAAAAATCAACGAACTAGGATGAATTTATCATACGCTGACAATTCAATTGTTGATTTCCACTCGCCTACACTATTTTTCGTGGTTCTGTGACGGAATCATTGATATCATGGAGATGTTTGTTCCCGCGCCTGTCTTTCACTTGTCACTTGGTTCGTCTTGACATGAGCTCTGACGACCTTTTGTACAGAAATGCGGTATCGAGGTCACTATTAAGAAATCATGAACATTCATTGTCGCATTCAAATCCCAAGTTTTTTATTAGTCCCAAAGGAGTGCCACACGTGTATACCTTATTCTATACATACATTTTTTTCAACCCTAATAGAACAATTAACGTTATGTAGCCTTTTATACGATAAGGAAACTAACATAAAAATATCATATTTATTGTTATTAGACGCGGATGTAATAACTAATATCTATAAATTCTTATATTAAGTATTTAAAATAAAAAAGTTATATTGTAATGTAATAATTTATAGTTATAGAAAATTTTATATGAAGTAGTTGTGAAATGTTTTTTGAGGATTGTCAAGCATTATCAGATTGAAATGTAAAATAAAAAATATTAGAAAAAAATTAATACATTTAAATTAATCATAACGATTTGGCGTTTGCAACGTGGGGCACAAACTTAAAAAAATTATAGAACCCATAAATAAGATTTACAATTAATAATGTCGCATTATATGAATCTGAGAAAGTCTCATAGAAGACAAGAGGCTGGTGATGGGGAAGATCAAAGCGCACAAGAACAAGACAGTGCAGAGGTGATTGGATGAAGAGAATGTAACAATACTGAATATGGAAGACCAAAATGACACGAATTCATAAGGCAGCAATAATAAAATGGAAGAAAATTTGAAAAATAATTTCCAATAATATAATAATAAAATGGAAGAAAATTTGAATAATAAATTCCAAGAATATAATAACAAAATTAAAAAATTTGAGAAAACAGAGACACTAGAGAAAAAATTGAGAACTTAAGAAGAGACCTGGAACAGAAATAATAAAGAATATGGATAAAAAAGTAGGAGAAAAGTTTACCGGGGTAGAAAAGAAGTTGGAAGAAAATGATATCAAAGTAGAAGAAACATTAATAGAAAAGAATCAGAAAATAGAACAAAATGTACAAGATATATAAGAAATTAAAGAAACAGTGATACAAAATAACAATAAAATCTTACGGGAATTGTTTAAAGAACACTGATGATATAGCTAACAACAGAAGTGAAATAGAAAAGAAAATGATGTGAAAGAGACTAAAGATAAAGTACAGGAAGAAATGCAATTTATTAAAAGGCAAATTAAAAATAATGGTAGTAGCAATATACTAATGAATATGGAGGTAGAGGAATTTAAAGATGGAATTTGGATACATTTTGATAAGAATTGGGACAATGAGGAATAAGAAAATAAAATAATTAGCTTATATATAGAAAAGGTAGAAGAAAAAGATGATAATATAATAAATAAAGATAAAAATGATATTATAATAAATTGTAAAGAAGAAGAAAATAATTAATGATGAAATATAAACCGTATAGAATGGATAATGAAGATGGCGATAATAGTTATGTGCTGGTTGAACCAGATACAAACAAAGTAAGGGATGTATTCTATATAAATCAAATAAACAGATTTAAGGAAAAAAAAATATTATCTCATTGACTTGTAATCAAGTTTCCTAAACGAAATTCTGATCTCTAATGGCAGTTTATTTTATTAAATTAGGTGATGATATAGGGAGGGCAAGGTAGTATGTTTTTCTTGTAGAGTATTTTTGTACAAATGACTATTTCACCCTAATCCAGTGTTAAAATTTTGTTTTAAAAATAAGGATTTATAGGATGTTTCAAAATAAACTTTACACATATACCTTATAGCCATTTTTACAATATAAAAACTCTTCTAAATAGTTATCCTGAATAGGAACCCCAAAATCCCTATAATTCCATAATTGAAGATCTATTTTATAAGAAGATGTCGCGGCGCCGTTTAATATTAAATAATACAAAATTTATAAAAAAAATATTTTTATTACTACAAGATCATTTAGTATTTAAATGGTTTGAATAATATTTACCACTAAATTCTTTTATTAATTTGAATAGATTTTTTATAGAAACAGATAATTGCTTTACTCAATAAATACATCATAGTTCACCTTCATTTTCTGGTTCTCAACTCTTTCCAACATTTATGATTGGTTTCTATGTCACATTGTTCACGATCATATAGACTATTTTTTTATTAATTATTCAGTGTGTCTAACATTTTGCCCAGACTTCACCCTCACCATTAGCTAAAGCTTCCTTCTACATACTTATGACTTTTTCATCGCTGTATTCATTTTTTCAAATAGACTTACAATCTTTATGTCCATGTTCCTATGAAAGTTCTGTGACAAGTTTTATGTTTTTTACTCATTTTCGCCAATTGTTGTATTTCTGGTCGTGTTAATTTTTCATCAAAGTTGAAATTATATTCTTACCTACTGATACTTAAATTTTCGTAAAGAGGAAGTATAGACATAATCTACAATTTATCAACTTTGGGAAATAGGTTAACAATTTGTTCTGATAAGAGTTATTTAAACATATACCTACTGTTAAAATATTTGTTCCATTTTTTAGCAGCTTCTAATATATTGTTTTTGAAGGTCTCTCATAGTTTCTTTTACATCAATTTTTCCTTTTTTTCTTTAAATTTTCTCTTTACTATTCCTTTGATTTTGTTTAGTTTCCTTTTTTTTGAGTTTGTAGTTTATGATTTTCTTATTTATTTTCTTCTTTATTTTGCCTTTATCTTGTCATTTCAATTTTGTAAGTTAATTGTGTGTTCCTATTTCCACTTGTCCCGATAATTCTATTTTTTTTTTCTATTCATGTCTACTAACTACAAGGTAGTTTATCAAGGATTTTTAATTCTTCCATTCCTCCTTTTTCTCCCTATTTTTCCATTCAGATCTCCCAAAGTTATCAATTTTCTCCTTAATCTTTGTCTATTGGTTTTTTGGTTTTCAAAGAATGTTTCTTTTTCTTCTTTGCTCACAATCATCATTTATTCCATTCCAGTTATTATTTTTATTTATATTACCTCAAATACATTAATTTTGTTTTCACCTTTATACGTTTTTCATTCATGTACTTTTAAGTATCACATTTTTAATTCTATTTGGTGCAATAATGCTTGCTGCTCTTTCTTCATCGCTTGACCAAAGCATTTATAAGTATCCTTTATGAATTCTTCTTATTAATTTTCTTTTCATTATAGTCCCGGTAACTCCCAAAATTTCTGTTTTGTAATTATTTTTAATATATATACACGTTTTACTTTAGACATGTATCAGTAATTTCGAGTATTTTTAAAAACCTATTATTTTCACAAAATTCTAATTAATTAGATGAAATATGTCAAATGTACATCATATGGTAATATGTGGCAATTTAACTCTTTGTACCTAATTAAAAGTGTACAATTCTAGTATCCAAAAATCATACATTTGAAATATTAAGACATTTACTGATGATGGTGATTACATTACATTATATATTGAAACCAATATAAAAATTCACCTCCAGAAAACGTCCATTATAAAACTATTTAGACTATTAAAAAAACAAGGCCACATGCTAAATAATTAATGTGTGTAACTGTCATGCTCATCGATACCTGCTATACCAATGAAAGAGAAAATAAAAAGATGTCAATCATAAAACCAGACTTAATTAATATAGGAAAGTAAACGCTGTTCAACAACCGGGCATTAACCAATTGATTCCAAGAATTAAAAACCAGTAGTTTGAACGCATACATATTTGAATGATTAATTATTAGATTCCCTATAAATAAAGAAATAGGGGTCTTTAGGATAAATCCTTTCAAACTTAATTAAATTAGAAGAGATGAAATAAAAACACATTTGATTATTCGTACACCCGAGAGATGTAAAAATACAAAACTACTTTTAAATATACAACGTCATTAAAAAGACCAAATTTTGAACTACCCCAATTACACTTTCTTCATTCTAAAGTAAATTGATTTTCAAAAGCATTTAGTTATATATATATATATTACATATTTAGTCGTCCTTCTTTCTGTGAGAGAGAAATGGGAAAAAGGAAAGATTTCCTTCCAGGGTGGGCCTGTATAACATGCATAGATAATTCAATATTTCCAAATGGGGTAAGACCCGATAACAGAAAACCAAGAGTTGACATCGCAATAAACCATATTTAGGCGCAGGTATTCGCGATAGAATTGTGTGCAAGAGAATTAGTGAACCATTCTCTTGTCAAGAAAAGTGTATATATTTGGACAGACCAGCAAAGCAGCTCTATAAGTACTAAGCTTCAGCTCGAAGCTGGTGAGGAACTGTATTGATTTCTTCGATCCCATTGTTACCAGTAAAAGAATAACTCTACTCTGGTTAACTGAGCATATGGAGTCAAGGGTAATGAGAAAGCCGATACACTTACAAGAAAAGAAACAGAATTCGAGTTCTTTGAACCGTAACCATCTTTAAATAGTCTGACAAGAGAACCTTGAGGTATTGGTCTTGCTCGTAAGGCGTTTATGTATCCGAACCTTTAGGTAGCAAAATCCTGGAATAGAGTAAAAGAGGTGTACGCATTCTAGATAAACTGCTTATAGCTGAGCCATACATCAGACTGTCGTTTCTGTAGCGAGAAAAATGAAAAGGCGAAACACATACTATGCTCCTCTGTTCAGTTCTGGAAATTAATAGCAGCGTGTGTTTGGTTTCGTACAACTGTAGCCTAATGACCTCATAAAATCTTCAACGAAATCAAACATTGACTTCCTAAGAAGGTGTGGATTGTATGGTGAATTGTAACCCTTTAGGGGCAACCCACAATAGGCTCTAGGACTTCCTAAGAAGGTGTGGATTGTATGGTGAATTGTAACTCTTTATGGGCGACCCACAATAGGCCCTAGCAGGTCGCTGTAGAGAAGCGAGTAAAACACTGTTGGTTAACAAGATATTATCAAAAATTATACGAATTCTACAATATTTGAACCACATTTACAGTCTCAAAAGAATAAATTTATAGTATTTTCGATTTTTTTTTTATCAAGAAATAAACCAAGCACCAGTTTATTGGATTTTATTTTCATCTAAGAAGGCCACGAATCTAATCGTATTTTCGTCCCTATTAACTTTTTCAATGAACATTTTCGCTCTATTTAAATTTAAATATACTTTATTCTTCAATTTAAATAATTATTTTTTATTTCCCTATATTTCAATGTTTTAAGGTTTGAAGTTTGACTAAAGATTTTAAAGTGATGAAGAGCTTCTCATCAATAATTTTTTTTGGGAAATGTAAGAAAATATGTTTCCCATTTATATACAGTTTTTTGGGACATGCTATATATAAATCAATGGAGATATTGAACACAGGATGAAAATATAGAACACATGATTATAAGTTGATCACCACTGCTATTTTATAGAACTCTACGGGGAATGTATTAGTCGAAAGCATATTGTTAATCTTTTTCTATTTTTAGCTTATCATTGACTATAGAAAATTACATGTGGTGTTTTTAAAAGGATACTTAATGTACCAACAAAACAACTTACAATTACATAATTTTATTGTAATATTCAATTAAAATGAAACTAAGTGCCTTCTAAGTAGTATTTCATACAAAATATTTAGAGGAAAAATGCAATTGATGTGTATTGTATTAGGTTGCATTCGAAATTATTCGCATTGTTTGGTGTGATAAGTTTATATTTTATATTTCAAAGTCGAAACTATCATTGTGGTGTATTCGGTTTTATTCACTTATTATAATGGATGTTATTGTGATGCTTAAAACATAAAAATCTATTAGCAGAGGTATATGAAACTCAGAAATAAAATGTCATGTAAAATATGAAGTCTAAAAAAATTAGATCTAAGCAGAATATAAAATTGCTTATATTATTAACACATTGTTTTCACCAAAAAATTTAAACATATGAGTACCGTGTAATTTTCTAGAACAAGAGTTGAATTTGATTTTGAAATAAAAATAAATAATGCAATGCAAACACGTGAGAAGAATAAGGAACCTCCCAGTAAAATTACATTAAACCATGGATTAATTTATTTTATAAATTTAAATCGGTACAAATCCCAATAAAATTTTATAGCATAATTTGTAATCTTGAAAAATTTGTTGGCCGTAGTTCTTTCTTCCTTGCAAAACAATAAATCTTTACATATTGTAAAACCTTGACAGAATCTAATGTATCAAATCAAATGGGAAACATTATTGGAGTCTGTTGCTTCATCAACTTGTACAGCAAACAATTTTCCAGTATGCTCAAATTCAAACTGTTGCTGAATATCTACTGATATATCGTTAATTCGTCAACAGATTATGACGTTTTACAGAGGAATATTTTGTTTACCAAAGTTTTCAATAAACATGGTTTCTAAAATGTCCCTATAAGTTGGTAGAATAAGTTGCTATACAATAGTGTATGCTTTTTATAGTTAGCTACTTTATGAGTGACTTTTTATGATGCCAACAGAGCTTTCTTATTTATTATCAGCACTTTATGAAAATTTGAGTTCTGTTCTTTCATTGGTCCAAGTTTTCGCTCAAAAAAGTCACGCGGTTTATTCACATTTTTTTATGCAGCGTTTCTAGATACCTCTTCAATTTATTTGGTTCAGGCTATCTGCAGCTAATACTTTTAAACAAATTATGCACTGAGGTTTTTCTTCACCACTTACTTCAAAGCTCTTAAAACCGAAATTTAACTTACATCACTAAATAATATAACTTTAAACTATAATATAGAAGTCTCTTTTTATTTTTGAGTAGCTTATGAGTCATAATGACTTGTCAATTGCGTAAAGTACTTAGGCATTCCATACTTAGTGTTTATTGTTCTTATAGTATTTGCTTGTTTTTTACCATGGTTGTTATGAGATACTACAAACAATATTAAACAAGCCAGTTTTTAAATCTGCCAGTCCCAAGCCTAGAACAATAAAGCTAAGGGACGTATTTTTAATTTTCGATTTTGTTTATAAGATCGGGGCACAATACACGGTGTACTTACAGAATTTTATTACTTACTACTAATTTGATTACTGAAATATTATTTTTTGTGAAAGATTTTAGTACAACTAATAATAAAAAAAAAGTTTTACAATTTAAGGAGATACACTGTAGCTTGCGAATAATTTTTAATCAAATTATTCAAGTAAGTGGTTCATTAGAGGATTATTACTAATTCTGTACATATATTTTGATATCATTAGATTTTTACTACAGGAAATTATTAAAATTTTTATAGGCCTTTCGACATGTTCGATATTTTAACGACTGATAACGATTGAGATACCAAGTCAATTAGAATTTTACCAGCTGTAAGTATTATTAGTTAAACATAGAATATTATCAGTCCCTTAATTTTGAACTAGATAAAATATAGATAAATAAAAAGAAGTAGATGTAACGCCCAAATTACTTAGTAGTTTCTCACAGGATTTTTGTCACGCGATAATTAAACATTGGAGTGGAGAGGAAGAACATGTAAAAAATAGTTTAATATAGATCCTTCAAGTAAAATATGACTGTCTAAAAAATTAGTACTAGAAATTACTAATATAAAAAATGATTTATTTTTGGTTTATTGCTTTATTGTTTTGTGATAGTTTACACTTTTATATCATTATTAAATTAAATGAACTTTCTCTTATCAGTGACACTACAAATGAAGGATGCATTTTAATATGTAAATACATCATTATGATTCTCGGTGCGTGCCTTTGTGTAAATCTCTAGATTTCTTTTTTAACGGTCTCTATTTGAGGTCCTGTGTAAATTTTTTATTTCGAATATTAAGGTTTATCTACAATATGTCACGGTACTTATTTTTAGCCTTTTTTATTGAATCTCTATTAGTTGGCTCAGCACAGATCTAATGACGTGCAGAATTTAAAAGAAAAAGAGATAATACCTAAATAGATGTATTTGAAACGCAGTCCTGTATTGATTTTGTTCAAATTATTCCAACTTGAAATATTAATACCTGTACTACGACTCTTACAATAGGAAAAAAAATGTTAAAAACATCACAAAGAATCTTATGGTTATCCATAGAAGTATCGCTATATTAAAAGTAAAATCTAAAATTGCATACTACTTTCTGATTTCCTGCTGCATTAAAATGTAGAACTTGAATTAACTACTTATTCAAAACTAGAAATTTAGGAAATGTACGGTGGCAATTTATAATGTAATTTAATAATGAACAACATTTTTTAAGACCATAAATTTTGTATACATAATTCTATTAAAAATACCTGTCATATAATTACTTTAACACAATCTTTACAGTAGTTATCTTTTTATAAACAGAACATAAATAATTATCCATGGCGTTTATTAATAGCTTTAATAACAACATAAAGAGATAAAGGAATAACAGCCATTATATTTTTTCTCTTTTCAATGTATAATTCATCTCACTAAATGGTAATTAAATACGGCATGTTGTTTCTTTATGTATTTACTCTAATGAATGTTTATAATTTTTTATCGGTCACATATATTATGGCAAAGAATCAGGACTGGTATAACGTGGTCTGTAGTGCAAAACTTTATAGTCATTTTTAGAAACTTAAGCAGTTTCAAAATTGTTACTGATCATTTGAAATAAGTATATTTTTTATATATTTAATGAAAAAAAACTTTAATCTTCTGCAACATTCTCATAGACCCTTCTTAATTAAAAACAAGTAACAGTAATATAATGGTATAATTTTAGATTTAATGTAAAGATAGAAGTACCTCAGATCATGTTTTTACCATTAAATAAATCATAAGCAGAAGAATAGCAAAATCCAAATCAGATTATTTAGGATTTATTAATATGGAGAGCTTCGACAAAGTTCGAAGAAACAAAATATGGAAAAGTTTAAGTAAAAGGGGAGTAAACGATATGTTAACCAGATTTCCGAGATGTCTGTCCAAACAAACCAGAAAAAGTGTACTTAGCAAAAACATGAAGTCAGGAATATTCTCTTTCTCCTTTTTATTACGTTTGTAGATGACTTAATAACTTAACAAAAATTTAGTTAATGCACAATGGTTATAGAAATTTGGAATGTAATTTTAACAAAGAAAGGGAACACTATGAACAAATCAAAAACAACAATTATGGCTGTAGCAGCAGATAAGCAAGATTAGTTTGGAAGAAAAAAAAAGTGAACTTTTCGATAGTTTTGAATATTTAGGAACAATTGTGGTAGAAACTAGACTGGTAGAAAGTCATGAGAGAGATCTGAACAAAGAATGTAAAAATCAACTAAAGTATATCATGCAATGAGAGGACGTCTTATAAACAAGAAAGAAGTAACAAAACAAACTAAAATGAAGCATACAAAGCTATTTAGAGACCCATTCTTTCATTCACATGTGAGTCATGGGTGTTAACACATAAAAAAAAAATGAAAATTAGTTGCCGCAGAAATGTGATATTTAAGAAAAGTATATGAATGTATGAAAGTAAGAAATGAAGTAATCAGAGAAGAACCATCATATCATTTGAAATTATTAAAAGATTTAAAGAATTTTTTTTTAAATGTTATACATCAAAAACTTTATTTAAAAAAAAGTTATGGGATGGTAAATTTTAAAAATATACCAGGTAAAAGTTTACAAAACGTCAACTAGAAATATTTTTATCAAAAAAACTGAATTTAGATGCGATCCAAATTGATATGTCTCAACTTCTATTAATATATATTGATTAATAAAAAAGTAAATTTTAAGGTGAAATTTTTTTAACTTTTACCAGATATATTCTGACAATTTTACTATTCATAACTTTTTTATTAATAAACATATTTAAGTAAAACTTCTGGATTTTTGACTACGAGAAAATAACATAGTGTGCCTTATTATAATTATAAATGATATTGATCATTCAAACTTGTAAATCTTCAGAATATAAAATAAAATTGATTATTTAATTTATTTTGTAAACAAGTTCCAATATACCTATTTATAAAGTAGTTACAACGTTAGGCTAAATACAATACTGTATACACATCTCAATGTCTCTTGATAAAATATTAAATCATATTTAATTATAACACTTATAAACAATTATATGGCAATAAAAAGTTTTCCATTGATATCACGATATTGCATAGTTAAGATTATTTAACCGAAAAATATTAATTATTTTTACATAATAAGTATTTTATTTTATAAGAAGTGATAACCTATACAAAAACAATAATACTTAAGAGTTTAATTTTAGAAAGTTATAAGTTTGGATATAAAACGTACATTTTTCTATATTGCTAAATATCCAAAGTAAGCAAAAAAGCTTGTCATGTAGATTTGATAGTTTTAAATTAAATTTGAAATTTTTTTAGTAGGATAATTGGTTCTAGATTACTAAAAAATACCAAAAGGAAGTAAAAGTCAAAATATAAAATATGGATGGCTCTAAATGAAGAGAACTGGGCAACCAAAGAGATTTTGAATTCGTTAAAAATGTTATCAGTAACACTCTAAAGAGAATCCTAGCGTGAAAAATAAAAATAAAAGGTATTTCAATGTTTGTGAATAACAATTCAATGAAAATGGAACACGAAAAACATTAATAAATGGATAGAAAAGACATTAAAATTTTATCAGACTATGAATAATTAATTTATAAAAAATAAGAAAAATCTCTTAAAACACAGACAGTTAACTCTACATATAAACGGATTTTAACATTTGGGAACAAAATCATAGATACTAAATACATATGTATATTAGATAACAAAATAAATTGCAAATATTGAAAATGTGTATTAAGGAAGAAAGTTAAGGAATACGGAAAAAAAGTCTTAAAAATAATACTAATATTGATATATGCAAGTAACAAACATGAAATAATGGAATATTGAACTAGAGTGCAAACATGGAATAATGGAATATTGAACTAGGGTCAAAAAACCTTAGCCATAATTATTATAATAATATTATAATTATATTATAATTATAATAATAATAATTCATCATGCATAAGTATGCCACTTGATTTTTTATGGGACAAACATTAACTAAAAAAGTTTTTTCAAATAAATTTAAGTAAATAAAATAATAATTATATTTATTTCAAAATCAACCATTTTTCAATATTTTTATCCAAAAAACAGCGATAATTTAAATGATCTGGGCAAATATGGTTACCTCGTTTATTTGTTGATAATTTCGGAATGACAGAACTAATTTGTAAGTTTACATCTAGTTGCGGCTCCATTAAAATTACCAGAATTTCTTTTTATTTTTGGAGTTAAAAGCTCCCTTAAATATTTAACGCGAACCGTTTGACTGACTTGACAATCGATAAATTAAGTGATAACAATCTACGACGCATCTCCTAATAAAGTATAAATATGCATATAAATATATTTCTTTAAAAAGCAAATGCTACTAGAAGTAATAATTTATTCACATACCTGTTGTTTGGTTATATAAAAATTCGAGACTGTTTTAATCCGAAACATATAAGAATCCAGCACCATAAATCTTGTTGCGACCTCGTAAATTACGAACAGTTGTAGTTAAATATTCCAGATTATAAATAACTTGTACGATAGGCAACTTAACCTATACACTTTTGAAAAAGTGGTTTATAAAAAGCTTTTTCTAATACCTGCAAGGCCGTACCACTATTTTTTTCCAGGGTAGGTCAAGTAAAAAATAAAGAATAAATATTGTAAAATATTTTTAAAAGTTCCAAATTATTTTTTTTTGTTTTTGTTTTGTAATTAATCAAGAGTTATTTCATAACTAAATTATATTTCCACAAGTTAAAGAAGATATTCCTAGAGATTCATTTGAATTATGTACAATTATTGAAAGGAACATAAAAAAACGAAATTTGGAAATTTGTACCAAGTTAAATGTATAAGAAGAAGTTAGAAGAGATATGGGCGAGAAAATATAAAAATATCATTAATGAGGCAGGGAATGGTTTCAGCTGTCCCAATACTGTATATTTAGTTTTATTTTATCTTCCTAGTTAAACGTTATTCTTTGTTAACATTCATGGTGAGGGCCTCATATTCATATATTGCTACATCTACGTAAAAGCATAAGACACTGTGAGTAATTTGTCTAACTCAGACCGTCATTAGTTAGTAACAATCCTACTTTTTAATCTGCTTAACTGTAGTAAGTTGGTGATTACTGTTTCCGGAACACCACTTCATTTTTGAAATATTTCTCAACGTTTCGCCGTCTGTCTTAAGCGGCTTCTTCAGGAGATGATATATGCACGGTAACTCAATTACTCAACGTAGCCAGATACGAAACACATTTGGAGGTGAGATGTGCAAGGTAACCCAACTACTCAATGTAGCCGGTGGCAAAATACATCTTCAGATAGTTGAGATACCGTACACATCTTATCCAAAAATCTCAAAATTGACACAGTTCTCCGGAAGCAGTAACCCTTAGATTCACTATGGTCGTGGAAGTCTAACAACTTCAACTGCAGTAAGTGTCCAGTGACAACTAAGACTAGTTTTAGCATTCCTAATAATAATATGCCTTTATTTAACCAGTATGCCCTTACAACACTTGCACCAGGAAGGCGAAAAGTAGCTTAGAGCTACTCTTTAACTCTTAACCTTCCTGGCTAACATGAAAAGTTAAAAAAGAATAAAAATAAGATAAAATACAATAAAAAATTTAATACAAAATATTTCTGATATACATGTACAAACGTAAGATATACTTATGTGTATATCATTGCTTGGCTAACAATATGTCCTTAAGAGTATTCCGATATTTAAATAGAGATGAAATGGACATAGTGAAGATGAAAGAATTGTAATATTTTACTAAATTATATGTAAAGCAACGCTCAAACAACGTGTTATGGCATAGTAATAGTGTTATGTTTGACGTTAATGTTATGGATAAATTTTCATATGAGTAAGAGGTACCTTTAGATTTAAGTAACCGATATATAAAAACAAGGAATTTTAATGAACCTCGTTTTAATTGTCAATTACAAAATATATTAATTATAAAAATAGTGATTTTTTCCGCGTTAGCGAATTTGTTCTTTTTTGTTTTATGATATTTTATTATTGTAGAACATATTTTTGAAGGAGAAAGGAAAAGAATCAGAAGAAAAATGTTTCAATGTAGTCTACTGCCTCGGGTATCTCCTCGGAGCACCAGAACTAGATCAAAGGTAAAAATTATATATATATATATATATATATATATATATATATATTATGTAAAAAATTAGAATCAAAAAAGAATAATATCAGAAATAATTGTAATGTCTTGTATATAATTCTTTTTTCTTGCTCTATTATTTAGTAGTATTTTACACTTTTATATTGTAGTCTGCTATTAAATTCATTTGCTCTTACCACTTACACTAAATCATCATTAAGGCTGGATTCGTGCTTTTGAGCAAATTTCTGGGATTCTTCTTTAACGATCTTTACTTCAGACTCTGTGATTGCATTCTGAATATCGAGGTGTATCTACAATATTTCAGATAGCTCTAAAAAGAAATATTCTAAATACAGTGCTATAGTGAACTGTTGAAATTATTACCTCCAGAACTACAAACGCTTCTAGTTTTAATTTAATTTTAATGCTGCCTGTCATTTCTGAGGCTTGGAGATGGCTATGGATTAGTCAGCGTTCTGGTCCAAAGCAAGAGGAGATTCAAAGGTGGAAAAAAGTCACAATCATAAATATTTCTTAGAACCAAGCTCCCCTAAATATACTGTGAAACCTATTTTATATTTTCTTGAAAATGTTTATTTTATTCAGTAATTTATTTAGAATTTTTCCCTTCTAGTTTCATTATGTAATATTGTGTTCCGACTCTGGATACCTGGTGTGAGTTTTCTATGTCAGTGTTTAAAGCGTTCATTTTTATGTACCGTTCGCTAAACATTTATAAAAATTAATCAATTTCTAATTATGCAGAGTCGGGACATAAATTTCGTGCAAAGGAACCTTGTCGTACGGGAATTATTATTTTAAAACTATTCTGTTGAGTATTTTAGGTATTCGTAGTAGCTTGTTTGGAGACCGAAATAAATTTAAAATTGCATAAAATTTATTTACGGGCTGTCAAATAAGACACAGAAATTTTAATAGCTTCCTACATCTCCAGTTTTTCATTCCAGGATTTTTTATAAAAGAGTTAGTTATTTCAAATGATAAAAACATGACTGGGGTCAAAATAATTTCCTTATTTATTTATGCTTAATTTCATTTTAATAATTTTATAATAAATCATATAGGTACACCTGTTATTGAAATTTTATGTAAAATAAAGTAGCCTGTGTTATAATTCTTTTTTAAAATGTTTAAAAATAATTGGTACCAATCAAGAGAATCTATGTATTTTTTACATTTTTGATATTATTTTTCTGAACTGCTGAGCTTAATTTGGGATCTTAAATAATAGTATGCACTCTGATTAACAAATAATGTGTTAAGTTCACCTCACGTAATTTAGGAAAAACTGCTGGTCATAATTAAATTTTCAAAATAAATTTGTTCTATAGTCTCTGGTTTTATGCAAATGATAAACACAAAACATCAACTCTTTAAAATTATGCTTGTCTACATGAATATCACATAAATCCTTATCATTTAAAGTTTGGATATTTAGTTATCTTTAATGTAGATTAAAAATTAAAAATTACATTCCCTCCAAACTGATGTGCTCATCGTTTTTCTAAAATTGTGTTTAAAAATTAATTGTAACGTAATTTGAAACATTCATAAACTATCATTGAGAAATGGGGATTTAGTAAGTTTACCACAGGTATTACATCAGTTTTATAATCTAATTTATGCAAAACGACAAATTTTGGACTTATTTTTATAGTGCCAATACCAACAATAACAATTGAATATTGAAGAAACATAATAATTTCTGGCGCTTGTAAGTTCATGCTTTATTAATTTACTCATCATATAGAAAAGTGGCTTTATTTTCTGTCCATAAAGAAAAACAAAACTTTTAAAAAGACAAACAATCGTATTATTGCAACTGAATCATCTGTATTAAAAGCTCAAGTTTCCAAGTGTAGAAAATCAACCCTAAACGTTTTCTGAACGACATGAAAATATCGACCCGGCATCGTTTTAACCTTACATTTTCTTCATTAATTCAAATTCGTGCTTGTACAATCACGACCAACAACAACAGAATTGCCAAAGGATTTTGATTAACGACATTCAAATACTAAAAATTATCAAGCTTTTAACAATTCACCCTCCAGAAGCGATGATCGTTCAGTAACTCAGGGGTTGGGGGGACAACGCATCAGAAAGGAAATAGACAGACAGATATAAATGGATAGAAAAATTATCAGAGCATTTCTTATTCGATTCGAACACTATACAAACATTGCATTAGCTCTTGCTACCCTTGAAAAAACAGTAGGAAGTTGTGACTGTAGTTTATACCCAAAAATAGTAAGTGAAAGATTTTTACATACTATAAAAAAAATGTAATTGTCTTTATTTCTATTTTATTGCAAGCAAAAAAGATGTGTCAAATTTGAAGTATAGAAAATTAAATTTTTTAAGTTTCAAAATGAAATATTTCTTAGTATTCACCTCAGTCCCAGGCCTTAGAGTATGTGCTTAAAAATCGTTCTTAGCTTAGAGGGACGGATCTTAATTAAATAATCATGTCCTACTTGTCTTACTCAATAACAGGATACTCTCAAAATATAAAGGAGTGCTATATCAAGCTATTTTGCTGTTTAGTGAAAATGTAATAAAAATTTGTGAAAGAATATGAATTATTTGGATAATATAAATACTTTATTCTGTAAAATTGCATCCCAGTATTCTATTTTTGTAAAGAGGATTTCTGAAAATTAAGAAACACTTTTATGTTTGTGTCTGTGTACTGTATAAAAATTATGTCTTGGATAATTTCTTAAGAAGGCTGTTTATTTAGAACAAATAATAAATAAATATGCGGCAATCATTTTTGCTGTTTAAGTTTAAGTATAGTAGGAATTAATATAAATTTAAATTGAATTTCTAATAATGAATCCAATAAATTTTATTTATTAAACAAATTAACAAAAAACCAAGCTAAATAACATTATCACTTTATCGTAATTAAAGTAAATATTCGATATATCCACTATTTTCTTCGATGTATTTTCTATACGTTCCATAAAAGAAGGTCTCATATTAAATAATATCATTGGGTTAAAAGAAACTGCTGTTCTATTTATTTCTTCCCAAAGTTGGTCGCGGGTATTTATAATATCCTTATAAACAAGTTGTTTCATTGTACCCCATACTCCGAAATCAAGAGGATTAAATTCTGGGCTACGTGATGGCCAAAGGAAAGTGGTACCGCGACCAATCCAGCGTTCAGGAAAATTAGTATTTAATGTGGCGGTGCACACCATCTTGTATAATCCACATATTTTGCCTTAAATTCAGTGCCAATTCTTCAACAAATCAATGAAGTCATTTTGCAAAAAATGTAAGTAATTATCACCATTCAAATTATAGGGTAACTGGTATAGCCCTAATAAATAGTTACCAATGATCCCAAACATTTATTTTAAATTCATGTTGGAAATGCCTTTCTCTTTTAACATGGGGATTTTCAATTGCCCAGACCACGGCTTGTAAAGGTAGTATATGTATGTATAAGGTAGATAAATAAAGAACCAACAAATAAACTTGTTTTGGATAAATAATTCATTATTCCTCTTTTATTTGTGCTATTGAAATTATCAATTAATTAATATACACATTAAATTAAATACGCGACTACATAGAAAGAGAAAATATAGCATAATGTTCAGATTGATACATTTTCGTAGTTCTTATTATTGCATTAATATTTTTTAGTACGTTATAAGCAAAATAATGACAAGAACAAATAATGATAATGATCACCATTGGGAATTTATTGGACCAATATTTGATAAATGTAATGCCTACATATGGAAACATATATTGTTTTTACATTGACGTCGTAATATTCCAATATGGGGACAATATTGTATCACTTCACATCACAGTGCCAACGTTCATTTCCACTAGGGATAGATACTCCCTATATTTATGTCTTTACCCAACGTTGGTTCCAAATAAATTGTATTTTTAATTATTATATAACTTATCTCTTAAACACAAGTAACAAAAGTACACAGTACTATTTCTCAGTACTAAAATATATCTAGTAATTTTTTTTAGAAAAAATGTAGGTATTGACATAATCCGCTGAAACTGGCGAAATAAAATAATTAATTGATTTTTTATTAATATCTATAAATAATTTCATGAAATTCCCAGAGTTATGCACCAGTATAATTTTGGAGCAAACCTTGTAAAAGTAAGATATTATTGTATTTTTTTGTTGTATAACTATAATAATAATATATTATTAAAAAATGGTTTCAAAACTTAAAGAAGCACAACCATCTTCTCTATGAAAAATTTCGCTTACTAACAAAGAACGATATTTTTTAACATCAAAAATTGTAATTTAATCCAATATATTTATCAACATCAGTAAGCAAACGGAAATGCATTTGCTACGTAAAACTCTTCGGTGAAATAAAGTGTGTACCAAAATTCAGAAAGGTAAAAGTTAGGTGTCATATTCATAAAAGAGTTGTTATTTTTCCGAGCTGAGAAGCAGAGTTTAAATAATATAGGACCTGAACCATTCGTTATCAATGTCAGCAGTACAGGCTACAGTCGAAAAAGATCATTTTCAATGATGCAAAGGTCAAAATTCAAAATTATGTAGATTCTGGAATGAAGTAAATACGATCTACACATTTTTACTGGTTTGTTAACAGCATACTGGGGCTGCGTAATCATATGAAGAAGATAGGTTTTAAATATTTTTATTATTTTCGATTAAATTTATAGTACTTAGTGTACGGTATTAACAACAAGGAGGCTCAATTTTTCATTTCGTGAAATGAAAATGTGCTAAAAACACATATTTATTTCAAATATAAACCAAATCTGAAACTGAAATAAATTTAAAGACTAACAATAATACTTATTTAGAAGAAGAATATTCTTTGTGAATTGTAGACTTAAATACTCTGTATAGAGAGAGTCCCAGATACATATTATTTGATAATAAACAATGAATAATTGTTTCCACGATTGTTAGACTATTGTAAAAATAGAATTTCTTTATTATATTTTGAGTCGTAACATGTTCACGCTTGTGTAACAATTTGGTAATTAAATCAGCGGGATACTTATGCCCTCTTAGTATCACATCACACGTTAACATTCCTATCATTTTTTACCGTTTCTCTTCTGTTTAGTAAAACTATAATGCAACTCCATATGATGTGAACCTAGGGTTACACGAAATTAATTTGACAGAAGTTGCGTGTCTAATGTATGTAACCTAGAGGGTTAATGACTTATTTCGATGGTAATAAATCTACGACTGCATATATTTGATTCAATTTCGAAGATACCATATTTCATTTCAATTATAACCATGACTTATAACTATTTGTCAAAAAACAATTGAAAAAAAATATTTCACCTTTTATTAAGGGTGAGAAGGAGAAAATAAGTTTGATTAAATAAATCCCTAGCAGTTTCTAATTTTTCCTAAAGTAAAAATTATTTTTTTACTACTATCCACGGTTTTGAACAACGCTATAATGGTCGTCACTAATCATTCGTTTTTCTCCATTTTCACATTTTCATTTAATGTTTCCTCTATATTTTGTATTGCAGATTTTGTATACATTTTTTTAAATTATGAATTTTTACTTTCATTTCATTTTTTATATATTCTTGATTTTTATCTGATATCTCATAGTTTTGTCTTTTTACAGTTTTAGTTCTTCACTCATTTGTAGAAACATATTTTTAATTGCATTAAGCAAATCGATCCCAAATATTTAAATTCTCGTTCTTGGGCAAAATTATTTTTTTGTATTTCTATTTTTTTCTATTACGGTTAGCTTATTGTCTTTACTCATTTTTTCCCAAGCTTGTTTCTAAATATATGTGTTCTTACATAGCTTTTGTTATCATAATCATAACATCAGCCAAGTTTTGTTATCATCACTTTTTAAATTTTTTTATTATCCCACATTGTATACTTGTTCCAGATTTTTGCATCATTTATTATATCATTCATTGAGATTAAACAAATCAGTAACGGGTTTAGAAAACACTTCTGCTTAAGACCAAAATTAGTAAAATAATTTATTTACTTCTTAGATAATTTCTTGAATATATGAATAAACTCCTCGTCATGTTTAATTTTATCAAAGTTATATCATGAAACGCCATTTTGTAAGTTTTTATCTTTTTTAACGGTTTTTTCTCATTCTCATGATGAATTTTACATCTTTTACTTCTCTATTCCAATTGGGTATCTTCTAGCCAGAGTTTCCTCCAAAGAGTATTTTACAATGTTTCTAATATCTAGTTTGTTTTCTGTACAATTCTTACAGGTCTATTAAGAGTTTTGAAAAATTGGACTCTTGTTTTTAATTATAGATGTTGTTTGTTGTCCATTCATTTCTTAGCTAAATGTGTCTTTTATGTTTTTTAATTGCCTGGTTTTTTATCTTCCGTAAGTACTTTTTCTAGCTGTAATTCACCTATTGCTACTGTTATTTCTTCAGTCCTTATTTTTGCTACCCATTTTTATCTAATTCCAATTGTGGACCTTCTATTTTTATTGTATGCCTTTTTATCCGGTAAACTTTTCCCTTTTAGTAACTTCTTCAAATAGTTTTTCCATGTTTTCATATTTTTTTCTATATTTTTTCATTATGATTATGTCTCAAGTGTCGAACTTCTATTATTCCTTCTGATATCCATTTTTCTTTTTTTATACTCTTCCGTGTATACTTATTATTATTTTTTCCAAGTTTACTTTTTTTATTACATTTTTTAATACAGTAGTTTTTATTTTTAATATTTCTGTTTGCTTTTTAGAATTACTGCAATAAACGATTAGTATTAAAAGTCTATTTCTTTTTTGTTTCCAGTTGATATAAAAAATTGAAATATTATTTATTTTTCAGTTTCTAACCAAGAAATATTTATCTTCTATTTGTGTGATTTATCTTCCATTTAATAAATTAAACTTAGATAAATGTAATTTTTAAATCAAAATCCATATAAATATTTCATTAGTCACATTTAAAAATAATTATGTAATAAACTTTGCTAACTGGTTTCTCAACAAGATAACCACTCCTCTTCTTTTATTAATAAATAGGGCTGATGGCTGATATTAATAGCACTTCTGATATAACATATAGGAAACTTTCATCACTTTGCAAAATATACCGCAAATCTAACATTACTAATTTATAATGTATCTTTATTGATAGACAAAATGATTCGCAATAAATTGAAATTTTTTTGTCAGCTTTCACTTCTTAATAACTCTATTTGGTTTCCTAAAAACGTCATCATATAAAAATTAAAATAATGATAATAAACCAATGATCAACACGATTAGGTCACTATGGAAAAGGTTATAACGTGTCATTTTATTCCGTGCATAGGAATGCACGATTCGGTAACGCTTTGTATTTAATTTTTACTCACTATTTATGAGAATCACCTCTAAACTCATTCATTTTAAAGTATGGAATATCAATGTAGGGATGTTACAACGTTGCCGAATCGTACGTTGGTGTGCATAATTCTTCACATAGCTATCCTCGGAATAAAATTACAATGTCTACAGCTAAACCGCTATAAAAAGTAAAAAAATAGAACTTCCTTCTCCAAATTATTTGTCCTTATGAAGGCTTAAAGATGGCTGTTTTACTGGGGGTTTGATACGGCTCAGGTTAAACGCGCACCATCTAATTTAGAATTTCTTCTACATTCTGTATCAGGATAGTTAGTCTTTCAGCGAACCCTTATAACTAAGAGAATTTCATCTGATCGATAGAAATTTACACCAGTAAAAATCTTGAAGCTACTTTTGGAAAAAAGGCAAAAAAAAGTTAATAAATAAATCGACTTATTGTATATATATGTAATCGTATTTTTCCATAAAAAAGGTAGAAAGTGTAAGAGAAAGAAAGAATATAGAAATAAAATAAAGATGTCACCATAATGATGCATGGAGCTTCCATATCTATGGGTTGATTTAATGTATATTATTAATTTATTTTAACACATTATTAGATAAGAACTTGTTTCTATTCTAGCAAAAATATTAACTTATCAATGTTTTTATCTAGAACCGTCTTACATAAGCAAGAAAATAAAACGCTATAATGGAATGTTCACACCATAACCATATTCATTGCAGTATTAACTCATTAAATTCTGCATACCAAAATAGAATGTAATTTATTATTGCCACAAGCGAATCAGTTCACCGACTCAAAAGTGTAAAAAACTTCATTCTTAAAATAAAGCTTATCTTGATTTTGATTACTCATTTTAATGAACAACTTATAGCGCACATTTGCAAATGGGGACCTTGAAGTACGTTTTTCTTGAAAGTGAGTGAGAATGAATTCATAATAATGTACAAAATACAGAATAATTCTTAATGAATTCCAGTTGAAGTTTTTATGAAAATTGGTATAATGTTATGCAGGTAACGGGGTTTTTGCGACGGGCTGTGGTTATGGTTAAGTAGAGGTAGTGGCAGTACCTAACTATGACTAACTTAAGAATGTCTATTTTAACAACCAATGAAAATTGTTTGACAACTCTACAACATATTAAAACTCATAGTAATTTCACTTTTAGAGGGCCTCACTTAGTAATCGATATAAAGTATTTAGAAGAACCATCTTCTTCCAGGAATATCAAGTCTACCACAAATTCATTATGTTCCTGAACTACTTTCAAACATTTTCTCTTGAGATCAAAGATCAATAGCTTGAACAGTGCAGATAATTATTGAAAATCGTATATTTTGAATTTTAAATGCCTGTGAGGGAAAATCCATGACAAACCATTACATCTCCCATTCTTCAATTTGCAAGTATGTTTTATTGGCATACGGAAAACATTTACCTACACAAAATGCTGCAACTGCTTTAAGAGAAATTCTATACTGGTCTATGTACAATACTTTGTTAAGCTCTAAGAAGAGTATTGCACCCCAATGTCATCCTATCTCTTGCTGGGAGGAATACATTAAATTGTTTTTCCACGTGTAGATATCACGATGTGAGAATTCTTTATTTCTATCATAATATTGAAATAATAAGAGTTTTCTAATCTGTATGATGCTGTCCTAGCTCACTTGTTCAGAAGAATGTGTAGAAGTATAGAAACGAAAACTTGTGTTAAGAGGAGGAAATATTTGGTTTGGTTTTTTAAAAACCGTATAACATCTATCAAAAATGTCATTAGGCTTTTACAGTAAATTCTACGTACTGTTTTAAAATCAGTAATTTGAAAATAAAACGATTTTGTGACATTTGATTACATATAGTTTTCAGGCTTGTGACTATAAAACTTTGTCCTATAAAATAACCTTGTGTCTCCTATGATTTCCGATGCGCCAATGTTAGTATATGATTATTCGTCATACATACCTATAAAACTCCCAGTTATTTATTATTAATTATTAGTAATTATGTATGCAGATAGAAAGTGATGAATAATTATTTTAACATAGGAAGCAGTTGCAATATTAGAAAAGTGAAATCAACTTTTTATAAAAAATTATAATTCTTATTAGTTGACAGTTTTTAACGTTTTCAATATTAAATATAGCTAACAACAATACTAATCGTAATAAAACAAGTAATATCCCAAGCTTTAATGTCTAAACAACTTGAAGAATATTTCAACGTTGCTATCGAATTCCCCACGATCATTAGAGAGACTGAAAAATTATTTTCTACTTATTTCTGTGTTTGTCTTTTCTTATTTTTTGGGTCTTCTTCCTCCTCTTTCTACAAAATATGGAATGGTATCTAATATAGTTTTTGTCAAAACATGTTTCCAATATAAAGATGGCATGCTTATCACGACATTTTTAAACGCTTCTGCTGTAAATTCTGGGCTTGAGTTTTGATTTTTGGAAATTTATGAAAGTCGTTTAGACTTAAGGCTATATGTAGGATGTATTATTGATTCCACCTTGTGCGTGATAAATACTCAATTATTCGTTGCGCTGTGTAGGGGATTGCAGTGTCATGGTTTTCTGTTGATTTTTCTCATTTCAGAGAAAACTTCTTGTAAACAAATAGTTGTGTAGCGCTTAGCTTTCACTTTTCCGCGATTTTCTAAGAGTAGTAGCGACATGCTTAGTTTTTGACACAAAACAACCAATCATTTGCTTTTAAAAGCTTCGACTTCGAATAACTTTTGTTGCCCTTGCTTTATTTTGAAACATCCAACTTTTCTTTAATCGTTAAGACAATATTGCTCCAAAATGCTAGCGATTTAAATTCATAATATCTTTAAAATGACATTTTACTCGAAGGGCTTACTATTGGTCGGAGTATAATTCGATTACGATCTCGGGTGAAAAAAAGTGTACCCTTCAAAGAAGTAAAATAAATTAAAATAAATCAAAGTTGTGCTATTATGCTGGAGTTGTTTTCAAGTTTTCATTATGTAAATTTGTTTTTATTTACTTTACATTCACTATAGGAAACGTGCACGGTGGAGACATGGCCATCTGGTGGCGTAATTCCGAAACTTATACCCTATCAAAATTTGACATTGAGACAAAAACATTTTTGATTTATTTAAAATGTATTGTTGCATTTCTTGATATTCCAAGATATCAAAGAAAAAGAAACATAAATCGGATGGCGTAAAATGGTGCTGTTGATGGAAGAGATTTTGGCCTTTCAATGTATTTTGGCCAGGCTACCTTTTTATCACATTAAAAACAAGTTAATCCAAATAAATTTCGATATGTACATTGATGACAGGTCTGAAAAGATTATTTTTTTATTCGCACTGTGTGTCTTCTATCGGCTATTGTGCTGCCAACTATAATAGTTCTCGCACGTTCCTTATTTTGTAATGAAAAGTACAAGAATCTCATTTACGGATATTTGTTTTATTATTTTGAAGACTTTTACTTATCACAATAAATGTCAAATTTTACAAATGCTCATGCGTCAAATATCAGATAACCGAGGAGCCAAAGAAAATAAAAAATGAGGTGAATAAGACGCTGTTACTACTTTATTTCGAGAATCTATTAGTCAATGATACGCGTAACGATATCTACAAAGAAAAATGTATATATTGGCAAACATATTCAATTGATTGCGCTTCTCAAGCAAAAATCTCAAGAGTACAAAAACAAAAAGTCAAAAAATTTAACGAAACAGGATGTAAACAAATTTTTACAAGAACCTGCCAATGAAGAATGGTTATTAACAAAGGTTTTTATATAGAGTAATACCAAAAATTGTTAATTTACATGCATAAATAACAATTTGTAGGTATAGTTTTCATTTTTGAATTTTGTGGAGCCTGCAGAAAGGAATTAGTTATAACTTGCATAATTTAGTAAATATAGTAAGAAAATACATAGTAATGCATCCCTCTAATACCGATAACAAAAGCTTTTTGTTGGTTACAAGAATTGCAAATATATAAAATTGCCGGTTGGTATTAACACAACTGATAGCATGCCAAAAAAGATTGCTATTTTTTGAGATTTCCTTATGTAAAAGACTATAGTGGCCACTACTTCAGAAGGTTATCAACTTCACTACTTGAGGAGAGGATTTATTAATTTTTGGGCGACAAGAATTTGTAAATGAACCGGTAAATGGTAACCACAGTACTAATTTGAAAATGATTGGCTCTTCAACAGAACAATCTTTATCTGGAGTGAACGTGTAAATAAAAATGCAAAAATGTTATTATCAATATTTATAAATGATTGTTTTCAAATTTTATTAATAAATATTATATTTTTGGTTCTGATTTTATTAACCAACTGAGTTAGATAATGAGATAATAGCCGTTCAATACCTAACTCAAATGAATTTGATAATAGATTTTTATCCAGACAGTCGTATACAAAATAAATGTATTTTTAAGAGGTTACTATTTTAAAAAAAATTCAAATGACAGTTGAATAACAGCAATGCAATTGACAGAGGCAAATTCTTTATCAAATTTGTATAGATTTTGATTCATTAACAGTTTCTGGAAATAAACGAAAAAGAGTTTCTCAGCTGAAATAAACGCTTCTTTTTATCAAGTTCCGAATCTCTTTGGGAAAGTTAGCTCAATCCATCATTCGCATATCTCGACAACTGAAAGTTTTCTCAAAACATTTGACCGCTTTTAAAATTTGATTTTTATTACTATTTTGAATTGGTCGGCTTGCCGTAAAGAGCCAAATTAATTTTCAACAAGAATTACTAAACATCTTGACAAACAAGTATAAAATATGAGCTTCGTGAAATCCTCCGTGGAGCACATATAAAATATTTAATACCGAAGCAGTATTGCATGCTATCTATGTAAAGTCGCTTTGTGTTATCTCGCTGGGACCGACTTTTGTGCGCCATGTGATAAATAAAAGAAATTCTTTTTTTTTGATTCTCTTATTTCATTTGTAGAACATGACTACAAAAACACGTCGACAGTTTGTTCCTTAAAGAAAATTAATACTCATGTGTTTTTAAAAAGGTTACATTGTTTAATTTAATTTATAGGGTCCGCAGTGCTGTGAAGAAATATCGTTGGTTAAATTGTAGCTTTCAACCGGTAGTAAAGAATTGACATTTTTGTAATAACCTGAAAAAATGTATTTACTTATAGTTGCTAGCATTCAGATTTTTGATTTTTAAAATATCGAACAGAGATAATAATAATAATGTACTTTTATAAAAAAATAAACACTATTTATTGCAATAAAGCAATATTTATTTTGTGAACATTTATAACCTTTATTGTAAAATTTTATATGCTCAACCAAACCAACATCCATATATTTGTAATTTACTAAAATATATTACTTCTTATGCTATCAAATTAATCGATTTCTTATTAGTTGAGAAATATGGGCTTTATTTTTTTATAATTTAATTGATTAAACAAAATTTAGCAGTTATTGAAAGTCTTAATTTTTCTAGTCTGTCCACCAACAATAAAAACTTATTGTATATACTCGTACAACGGAACAGGTGTTAGTGATGGATTTAATTTTAGTCTCACCATTGTTTTTCTACTAAAACTAAAGGTGTGACAAAAAGGCTAGAGAAGATACTTAGATTTGAATAATATGTTCCGAATTTGAACTCTACTGTTCTAATGGTATAAAAATAATGACCTATTAAGTTCCGATGACATTTATTCTTTGCCCATTATTTAAGCATTTTAATATGAATGATACTAAGCAATATTTGTCATTTTATTCTAAGAAACCACAAATATGGCAACAATATGTACTGCTTACATGTTTTAAATATTATTAATTTTATTGACTACTCTGAAATTAATTAAAAATTCAGTTTGATCCAGTACAAAAATGTGTTCTATTCAATTGACGTTGTTCCATTTTGAATGATAAATGATTGATCAAAGTCAAACATGCTAACTTATAGTATCCCAGCTCATATTTCTTATATCACAGTAAAAAACTTTAATTAAATCAATATATCTATTATTTCATGCTTTTTAAGTTTTAATAAATGGTTACTACTAAGAAAAGTAATATTTATAGGGAAGATTGTATAAAGCAAAAGGGCAAATAGAATAGAGAAAATCGGAAGAAGAAGAAGAAGATGATAATGAAGAAAAAGAAGAAGAAGAAGAAGAAGATGATAATGAAGAAAAAGAAGAAGAAGAAGAAGAAGAAGAAGAAGAAGAAGAAGAAGAAGAAGAAGAAGAAGAAGAAGAAGAAGAAGAAGAAGAAGAAGAAGAAGAAGAAGAAGAAGAAGAAGAAGAAGAAGAAGAAGAAGAAGAAAACCATCAGAGACGTACTAGACTAGAACGATATTTAATCGAAGAAATGGATAAAAATAAGAGAAGAAACACCACACCCAAAATTGATAAAGGCAAAAGGAATCTGAAAAGAAAATATGGTATGCTGGCTCTCTTGATTTTCAGGTGAATTCTAATTATTGCATTCTGTATATAAGAAAAGATATAGAAATATATTTAAAAAAATATAGGAAATGAAACTAAAAATAATAGGTAAACTTTTTTGTTATGTTTGTTGATATAAAATCAATTACTTCGTCGAGCAAATTTATCATTCTTTAAAAAATCATTAGCTTGATTCAGTTCTTTTCTCTGCTTGTGTAAGTTCTTATAAAGGAAAGTTTTAAAAGTATTTCATTTAATTCCTGCACTGAAAGTTGAAATTGGCGTATTGACTGAGACAGTTCACGAAAGAAGAAATGCTAATCCATCATCTATTTATGAAATCTGTAGTTTTGGTTTTTGTAACATATAAAAACCGCGATACAATGCATCTTTCTCGAAGTATAGTCTAGTTAGAATCTTAGAGTTCGTATTTCCCGCTGCTTTTATACCGCTTTGTTTCAACTGTTTCAAGACAGGAGTGATTGATGATTTATTTTGTGTTGTCTGCCCGGTAGGTCTCAGCCTTCTATCGGTCGATGGACATTTTTGAGCGGCTTTATTCGTGTTCAATTAAGTCTTTTGATATCGTATCGTCTTGGCGTTAACACGTGAACGTTTCGCTAAAAATATATATAAAATTTTGACATGGATACCGAACACTAAAAAATTTTTATTTTAAATTTAAAGTACGAACAAGGGTACCGTAATATTTTTTTACGATCACTATTGTAAGTGGATAGTTTACCTGTCCATATAAATTAAATTAATAACTGTAAATGAGTAATTAATAATATTTTCGATTTCTGATTGTGAAAGTAAAAAATGTAACATCTTAAGTTCTGAGCGAAAATGTACAGATTGTCAATGTTTAATTAAAATATTTAGTTTCACTGCATTTGACAATTGACGTTTAACTTAAAAAGGTACTCGTTTTATAATTACTTATTCATCTTTTGCAAAGCCCATAAACCTATACTACTAGAATGCAAGTAATACCTACAATTAAAATGCAATACTAATAAATTGTTAATCTGTTCACAGAGAGAGATCACTTTAGTGGTAGTCAATAATAGTCAAGGGACAACATTCGAAAGGTAGGTTTATGTAAATGTTTATGCAATTCACTGTTATTATTAGTAAACAGTATAAAAAACGTTATTAAGAAAACTATTGAAAACTGCTTAGACAACAGGTTCAATGAAATTATCCCAGGCGGGGTAATCGAATATAAATCATGAATAGCACCACGAGCAATGGTAGGAACAATGGGGTCTTAACTAACACTTAAGCGCATGGTAAATAAAAACTTTACTAATAAATAGTGGTATCCATATTAGTTTTTACTCCGAGTAAGCAAGTGATTGTTAAGGATAATGCCAGTTACCACTCTAGAAATGTTGAGAACTATCCTTGAAGAAAATAGTTTAAAAAAATAAGAACTCTTAAAAAGAGATCATTTAAATGCTCTAGCTTAAACCAGGCTAAAATCCACAACAAAAAATATTTCTAATATTTTCTACGTCGGTTACTCAGGCCTCATTGAGATACTCCTTAAATTTTAAATAACGTTTCGAACTTTGCTCAGGGACATTGTGCTAAGTCCGCCAAATAAATTACCAATTACTATATAGATATTTTATTGTCTGGTCTCATTGTAAATATAAATCAGTTAGATATATGCAGCATGCAAAACCAGCGTTATTATTATTATTTTTATTATTATTACTATTACTATTAATGCTATCCTTATAAAACTCAAAATGCATATAATGCGTATGTATGCTTCTTCTGGTATTTGGCTGGTTAATTTACACAAAATTGCTAACAAAAGAGATTTTTAATTAATCACAAGTAAACTTTGCTTTTACCATAAAATATTATTTGTACAATTTTGAAGTATGTATGTGCATTATGCAAAAAACGGCATTACTTTTCGCTCTCCCTCAAATTTTATTAATATTTTTTATTTCATCTTCCCCTCTCACCTATTTTAACATTAAATTACCGTCCCTTCTTCTGCTCTCTTCTTCTTTAAGTTGTTATGTTTAGATTTAATTAGATGTTATAGTTTATATTTGTATATGATTTTTTTATATTAATACAACTACTATTTATAACTATAAAGAAAAAAATATATAAAATTAATGTCAGGATTTATTAAAGCCTGACAGAAATACTTGTACCTCATCTAATTTCTTGGTTATAAAGATTATACATTCAACATGATTAAGAATATATAGCGGCTATTAGTCGTAACTACTTAATATAAATCTTACTGAATGTGTGGGTGTAACATTTGTTTCAATATATCCTTTCGAAAAAAATAGCACTACAAATGTCGGCAGAATATTAATTAAAACCATAATTTATACTTGGTATGAGAAAGTTAACGTGTTTATGAACGCACCCGTATATAATGTACTACTATTTAATAAACTAAATATGTCTACCATTTTCAGTAAATTAAACTTTTTTATTTATTGATTCATTCATAACTGAAACTTATTTTGTATTGAACAAATGCACTACAAACTTGCGCTGCACTACGTATTACAAACATACTCGCATATTCTCTTGAATATAATTCTATGTGGGTAATTGCAATATATTTTTCATTTCGTATATTTAAATTATTTTGTACAATCCGGAAAATTCCATTTCGTCCTAAATTTTAGAAACGAGTTTGCTCAATTTTAAATGTGGAGCTGGTCTAGATGCCTACACAAATTTTCTACCTACTCCTTTTGATGTCTATTCCTAAAATTACTAATGCAACATAGATAAACATTCGGCTATGTATTAGTGAGATTTGTAAAATTAATCAAGATGAAAAATACGTTGATCTTTGTGTCTATTCATATTTGGACGGTCTACCTGTTTGCCTATACCAGTTATTTAAATTTCGATATTTAAGTAATCTTCATCTAGTATGTTTGTTTAATTGGTTATGCAATTATGTTAATATCGTTAAATAGATTTTTATTTATTTATTTAAATCTAGTTGCCCACTTGTTAAAGTTAATTAGTATAAGAAAAATAAATGTTCACAGTAAATTACAATGGTTCTTTCGCAATATCTATCTAAATAGATATATATTATTTGATGATCTAATTATGCTTACTAGGTTAAATTTAAATTATAAATATTCTAATAGTATATTCTGTAACAACGTTAGATCAAATTAATACATTCCACTAGTAGTCGTAAAAAATATGACTGAACAATTCGAGTAATATATTTTAAATTTTGATACTAAATAATGACAAAAAATGGTCTTAAATTATGAATATTAAATTAAATCATGAAATAATTAGATTTTTAACGAGGTACCGCTGAAAACAAGTTTTGTAGACTCCACAAAATATAGAGGTTTTAAACTCAGAAAAAGGCACCAATGAATTTTTTCTAATTGTTGTTTAATATAGTATTCAAATGTAATAATCCAAAATTATTATTAATAGGCATTTACTCTATTTTCAGCATGAATCATATAATTTTATAGACAATGAAATAAATGTTTTCACATACTTACAGTACTACGAATTAGACTAATGGTAGGACCAAACTTACCTGAAAAAAAAAGATAATGATTAATTAAGTATGAAGGGCTTACTTCTTTTATGTTTGAATTAGAATTGTTGTTTTGCCTTTTGTATATTTTTCTGTTTAATATGTTATATTTTAAAAATATTTCATTTTCTTATTTGAAATTTTGTAAGTGGAACAGTAAATAAATATTCTTGAGATTTTTCTGTTGTTTAAAAGTTTCTAATCAGAAATTCACTTAACGGAACTGTTTACATAATTTTAAAATTCTTTGGTTTTTTATTTAATATACTTATAATATCTAATAATATCATAAATTACATAGTTATTTAGCATTGTAATGCATGCCAAACCTTACAATTTTCTGCATATTAGTTACAACATGATCATGATTAGATGAACTAGAAAACCTTTGGATTTTATTTATAAATTGTTGGTCGTTATTAAAGCCACATTACTTTGTTATGAGGTCAGATGTATAGAAGAAAGTTTACTAAAGTGCATATCCGCATTATTTTATCAATCTAGTGACAATTATTTATGTGTGTGTTTATTCAATTGACTTATACTTTTCATAGATTTATCTTAATTAACTCTATTCAAGGATGTAGTAACAAATATTTAAATGGTTTGTAACAATTTTCATTTTAGAATTGAAAAACATAAATTAATAGATATAAATCAAAATTTTTATTTATCTTCTATATATACAGGATTTTTCAGAATTATGGTGTCAAAGTGTAAGGTGTTCAGTGCAATAATAGAAGACATTTAAGTGTAAGAACTCATTTCCGAAAATGTCTCCCTATGACGTTTTAAGATAGTTATTTGCAAAATCGCTATTTATGTATTAAGAACGGAAAGCGGTACTTTCAAAGCGACAAAGTACTTTACACACATGATTTTTTCTACGATCACATTATTTTAAAAAACAGAGATATTTCGGTAAATCATGATTAATCGATTTCTATTAAAAGTCAATTATCGCCATTTTATGTCAAATACATAAAGATTACTTATTATTAATTAAAATATGTATAAGATGGTTGATTATGTGTTGGTTAATTATATACTTACATTGTGAAAACATGAAAGAAATTAAGTTAATTCACGAAATACCATTCATTTGCCTGTAGGTGTTTAATTTCATCAAAAACAGGGCAAATTCATATCATATGACTGTGGACTGTGCCACAGTTTGTGATAAAATACTTATTTTCTGCTGATAAAATGAAAGTGAGCACATTTTAAGTTAAGTCACATTAAAATTCCCATCAAATTGGTAATATATATATATATATATATATATATACTACCGTCTATGTACTTTGTACAGTTGTATGCGTAATTAAAATTAGGTGAGCATTTTTAAAATTTTGTCAAAGCTGTCATTTGACGTCACTCTCGGAAAACATCAATTTTGCGGTGACTTATCAAAGCCTAAAAGTCCCCTTTGAAAAGTGATCAGAGAAAAATGTGTTTTATCGAGTTTCAGTACATTTTATTTGTTTATTTTATTTGTTTGTTATTGTTCATGGTCAATAACAGTACAATAATTGTTCAAAAGTAGTCCTTAAACTTGAATGCATCCATTTAAATGACGTACATGGTTTCTGCGGATTTGAGAAGTACCTAAAAAGTCATTCATATGTGAAAAATATTGAACCACGTCAGGCCATTCAGCTCCTCGATAAAGGAAGACGTGAGAGAACAAAATCTTTTAAATTACTAGGATGAATTCTCCAGAGAATAAAACCCCTACCTCCCTTCCCTAGTAAATGAACACTGCTCAAATAAACAGAATTATTAAAAACAACAGAGCATTTCCAAACTAATCTGAGGTTTAAATAGTTCCATTAGGTCCCTAAAGATGGCAGTTGGATGCAATTAGTGGTCAAGTGTAGAGGAAGTGCTATTTCATAGTAAGTTCGAACATTATTTTCGTATACTAATAATATAAACTTCATTTGTAATAATACTAAAATAAGGTAAGAATATACGGCAATTAACTGCTAATTGTATGTGTTCATTTATTGGATGGAGAAATTGATAACTACTAGTGACTGAACAAGTGTTCAGATTTTGCAAATGAAAAAAAGCCCTTCGACAAGCTGGAGTGAAGAAAATTTCAGAATTGGAAAAAGTTGGCAAAAACATTTAACTATCCCCAAAAATTTAAGTAACGCAGGAGAGTTAAAAAATAAAATAGAGAAATCAACAGTCAAAGTTCCTTATTGCATAACATTGTCCGAATGGAGGGAATTCAAGAGAAAAAGGAGAAAGAAAAAGAGATGTCAAAGGTTGAAGGAATGGAGATTTCCAGAATATGCAAAGACGTTTATGAATATCCTCCTGAAGAAGATTGTGTTTAATGCTCATTAAAGAAGTATTCAAGATCGATGGGAAGGGGGTATATATTTGTGTAAGCGGCCACTAATAAATGGTTTAATGAATGGGAGATATACTTCGTGTTCCTTTAAATATTTTTAATAAAGATTTCATTCATTTGATATTTTATTTAAAGTTAATTTATTGATAATACGGATGATAAATTTAGGAGCTAAGCTTTTTAGTCAATTATGCAACGTATTTAAGAAAATTGCTCGGACAGGCCAATGTTATTTTTTTAAATGACACTATTGACAAGCAAAATTTAAGTTGTAACGTCTTTAATTTTTGCAGGGTGATCTCATAGTTATTTTTTTCAAATTACAAGCCCCAATTTTTTCTGTGGCTTTTGATAGAGTTATTTACCACTTGAATGATTAAAAAGATTAATAATCTTGCATAATAATTTTATTAAGAGTAATTTTTTTGATGATTTTGTTACGGTGGCTTCTTAATTTTTTTTGCTGTAGTAACAAGTTTATTTTTGAATCGATATCTACTTTTGTTTAAGTTCATTACATTTATTTTGGAAATTTTATTTTGATCTTTTTTTCTATCTATTGAATCCTTCAGATGTTAGCAAACTCATAAATTTTAATTAAGATAAAATTAAACAAAATTAATATAAGCTTGAAAGTATCTTTAAATATAGAAGGGGAGAAGATTTATTTAGTGTTCTTGACTAAACAATCTGAACATCTAATTCTTATTAAATAGGGTTAAACTTTGTGAGATTTTCCGTATGATAAGAGATTTCAGATGTGACAATTTGATTAATGTCTCACCGACATAATCCTACCATATATCTTTCAGGAGTGTTTGAAAACAATTCCGCCGGTTGAATTAAACAAATTATTTTTTCGTTTAAAAATTGTTATAAAACAGAAAACAAAATTACATAAATTAGTTCGTGATTGCTGATTGATTTATATACGTAAACTATTTTATTAAAGTAAACTAAACCACATTATTCACAGTTCAATCCAGGATAAATCATCAGAATACTTAAATAGAAAGGTTATATTAATTGGTTTGTTAAAAAAGCTGGGCCCAAATGAATTGCGACGACTTTTTGATTGGGAACAGCTTGGGGATCGGATTTTGTATGGAATCTATTGTAACATAAACAAATTTAAACGCAGTTTTGTAAACAGAAGTGGTTTTAAATTGTGGGCACTCCATTATAAATTAAACTAGATTACAATATATAAAATCCGGAAGTGTTCTATTCATTTTCGATTGTTTCTCTTAAATGGTAACATAATATACTATAATTGTATTAATAATATTGTTAGTTTAAGCGAAAGATTTGTAAAAACATAATTATTTAATTATAGAAACCCATTAAAAGATACGACTGACCAAAATAACGCATCGCAGTAAAATAATAAATGTAATGTATGTAAGTGATGGTATGAGTATTTCACAAAAAAACGAACGTATTGCTCCACAATTTATAATAAAAACATATTTTACTTCAAGGAAAAATTTAAGTAATGAGCGATAAATACACCAAAACTACAAAACAAACATTCGAAAAAATATATCTACCAAATACCATCCTATTTTGGAATGACATGTATCGGTCCAAACGAACCATAAAAGTCAAAGTCAAGGAACATCGAACATGGAATTAAAACATCCAAGTCTGAATTAACAGCGAACATCACAGTATGATATTGTTACGAAATTATATACATGGATTTAGTTAAATATCGCCTTATACGTATAACATAGAACTTATTTTTTATTTAATATTTTCTAAATTATAACATTACTTTAAATATTTTTATTAGAGTTATCAAAATTATTATGCATTGGGATTTTCTTGGTTTCAAAATTGAAAAGAGGTTGGGGATCAACTTTGAGAGCTCGCGATATTATTTATTGGTTGTTTTCTTTAGATATATAAATTGTTATTGTTTTTTTTTTCAGTCTCTTTAATTTCAAATAACCAAGTTACGTAGTGAGTTAAACTCCTAAAGATAGAGGAACTTGATTCAAAGTGTGTTGAGAGCTCTACATATATTTATGGATGAAACAACCAGCTATGTAACAACATGGTCAAAAGCAATATCTTCAAGAAAGAAGAGAATTGATTCAAGTTAAAGAAACTATCTGTATCCAGTAAAAACCTGTAGCCTTCAGCCAATCGAGCACAGAAACACACCCTAGATGGAATCTAGTGAGAAAAAGAATGCAGGCCCTCTCATTAGCCTGAGAAAAGTCATTGAGAGTTCTTAGACTAATGTTCACCTGAAACATTGCGAGAAAAACAAGAAATTCAAACTATCCTCAATGTCTGTCAGTTTCAAGAGGACCTTGGATGTAGCATACATATCGCTAAAACTGCAAATTTACTAGTATGCAACTTTTTTAATGGTAATGATAAATGTCCTTTTATAGGATATTGAGGCGGATTCCGGTATGCCGTATATTTTCGAAAGTACACAAATATTTTCAATAGTATCGTCAATAGTTTACTTTAGGTTTCGTCGGAGTGAAGTTGAAATGTTGAATTAACCTTCATGTAAACAAAGTATTTATGTTTTTATAAAATTCAGTTCTGTTTTTAGAATGGGTCTGTACTATTAAAAACAATGAATGTCACGTGTTCGCTTGTCATTGAAAAGAATCAACGCTTTTATAAAAATTATTAATAACAACGCGTCGCTGTCCATTCTGACGCTAAATACAATCATTATTAATCTTTATAAGAATCGTAAACAAGAATTCAATAATATTTCTGTTTTAATATGAACAATTATATCAATAAACTACTTGTTTTAGCATATACAAATATCTTTTTGAATCAGATCTTTTTAACAAACGGTATCAAATATTTTCTCATTAATTTAATACTTCCCTTCAAAAAAGGTTTAAACTACATTATCAAAATATCGGGGTCATACCATTTTGGTGAGAAGTATCGGGGTTAGAAGTTTAGTAGTAGGTGTTTAATATAGACAAGTGTTCAATTGGCTAAATTGAGTTAAATAAAAAACTGAAAAAAAAATTGTTATTTAACCCTAAGGATTCAGTTAAAACGGCTAATATTTATCTGTATTGTCTCCAAAATATCGTGATAAAATATGACAAAAAAATCATCTACACGATGAAAGGTGTGAATTTTACTAAAAAATTTTTGAAAACAAATTCAACCACTTTTTACTATTGCCTCATAGTAGCGGGAAATGCCAATAATATTCCTATTCGTAATCATCGAAGAAAATTTCGAATATTTTTACAAACTTCATTTATCTTTTTAAGCATGTCCGTTTTCCCTGATGGGTATCCTATATTTTCTTTCCATTTCTTTCAGTCTGCTGATTCAATTACTGAGGTGTTTTTATGCTTAAAAGTTTATATATCTCTGCTATTTAAATGAACCATGCACGCTTTCTTTTTCTATATTTGTTCGCTTGTATGTTTCCCAACAAACTTTTCTTCCATATGTACATATCCGTTTAACTTATGCTTCTTTATTATTAGTTCTTGTTTTTTGTCAACTCTGTGGTCTTACACTCGTTACTCTAGTTTTACCAACTTATAAATAAATTATTTTCATTTTGATATTCTCAATTAGTCTCGAATATTTACACAAAAATAAAGCGAATTAATATTTTTTGTTTATACGGTACGTTTCTGTGCAAAACATATCAATATCAACGTTAGAAAATATTTTTGAAAATATTCGTGTGTAAATTGTTTTAAGTAGCATGATTTGACATACAAAACCAAACTTCCCCGATAAAAAAAGGAAAAGTATGTCATCAAAGAAGCAGCAAAATTCACATATAAATTAAACGAACTTATACCACAACATGTATGATGTTGATTTATTGTTACATGAACACCATTCTGGAGGACTAACTTTAAGTGTTTGTACAATTTTCTTGTCACTCAATGATTGGGTTACTTGCCAGACTTTATTTATAAATAGTACAGCAGCATTGTGAGTACAGAAATGGGCAAAGTTTATCATTCTATGTTTAATTTTTTTAGACAGGCAAAATAAATCAATTTGATTAAATTATTTTTGTTTAACAATTATATAAAATGAATATCTATGTGTATATATGTTGCATTATTTTTGACAGTTTACTCATGACTATTTCTGATTTTACACTAAAAATGTTGATGGAGTTTATTTTATAAACATGTATTTTTATGCAAAAAGAAATGTCTTTTTTTTACTTTTTTAGTTACTTACCCTTAACGGGAAACACTGTTTCTTTTATCATATACCAAAATTAATAATAATGATGTACATTAATTTATTATAGGTACATACATACTCTACATACTTATACATAATAAATAAAATAGAAACAAATTCTAACAGAAACCGAATTTATATGACGTTTGGTGAAATTTTAGAAAATATGTAAATATTTCTCAATATTAAATCAATAAATATGATAACGATTTTAAATTATTATTATTTAATTAATTTTAGAACAAATTTAGAATCTTTTTCAAAAGCCGAGTGTTTCCGATGAACCTTCAAGCCCAGATATACGTAGTTTAAAGTAATTTCATTCCAAATCTTAATTAGACAGTTCATGTGATAAGTTAGCTTTTACATATAGTCTAATTTCAATAATTCGTGTTTAATTAAAGTCAGATTTTAAATATTTAATCTAGCATCATATGAGGTTATTAATTAATTGTACATTATTTTTTATTGTAAATAATGTTTTGGAAACTAATGACTTTAAAAAAGGTTTAACTAATTAATTCATATAATATGCTTATTTAATTAAAAAGGTGAAAGTTATAGCGTATAACTGGTGGAACACATCTTCTAAACTTTAAGAATAGTTTGTCAATTAGTCAAAGAAAAAATATTTGGATTTATCTGATATAATTAACCAGGGCATTTGAAACCAATTTTGTATTAAAATTAATTTTAGGAAATACCAAATTAAAAATTAATGGTTTTTAGTTGGCATTGATTTTTAAAACTTATAAAAAAGAATTTTGACTTAACTCTCTTCCTTCCATTTTGAATATCCTACTGTTCACTCAGTCTAAATTAATTTGAAAAATTTGTTATCTCGTATAATATAACAAAACATCAATTTTCGTCAATAAGGGAAAATATTTTATAACTTTTGCGTTTACTTAGTAATTTTGTTTCTTCGATTTTTGTTGGGAACAACGAGAAATGTGGATTTTCAAAAAAAGATAAATCTCTTCATACAACATTACGCAGTACAAATACATATCGTAAATGAATCTTTTATTTCTAAAAATGGAGTTGCCAATAATTGGGGAAAATTGCATTAGGAAAAAACTATTTACTTGATTTATGTTTTCCAAGTATCATCCAATAGACAGTGGGTTTTAAATTTACTATACACAATATCCAGAAAGACACTTTACAGAAAACACTGTTAAATCTAAAACTACTTTGTGTGGCATTACATACGATTTTTTTATTATAGTCATAAGCGACTCGCTTGAGTGGGGTATTCAATAGTTTTATTTATATATTTTTGTGTTTTTCAAAATCTCACCATTTTGAAATTATTTTTAATAAATTTCAAAGTTTTTACCCAAATATATATATTATGCTGAATATGTAGTATAAATATACAATTCAAAATGAAAAATATTGAAAATTGCCTGATTTGTGAAAATCATTGAAAATAGTTGAAAATTATTTACATGTTCCTATCTTCAAATTAATTTCGCTTTTAAGAAATTCTTCAGATTAGTAAACAATTTTTATCCTGATGATCAAGAAAATTTTAGAGAAGCTAAAAATACCTGTAAACGGTTTTGAGATTTTAGTTGTCTGCGATTGGACAATTTAAAATATTTTTAAATTAGAGACATATTCCCTACGAAACATAATAAATAATCTTTTTTTATCTGTAAATTCCTATTTTCGTTTTATTTTTTTAAACTAAAACTTATCGACTTTAGCTTTATTCAGCGTGTTTTACTTTTATTTTTTTATTTGTATGAGGTATATTATACTATTATTCTTATAGGCCACAATACAACAGTTTATAATTAAATGCCTATATTTTGAAATATAGAAGAGCTTTTATTTCAAGGCCTGCATTATGATATGAATAAACAATAATAATAAGATTGATGTACATATTTATAATTTCAAAAACATACGTCCGTTATGTGGTAGTTGTAGATAAAAAGAAAAGAATATACTGTTTTCATATCTTGTTAATTTTTACCTCTACAAGACTATCTCATTTACCAGAACTGATATTATTGAAAAATATCTACACTTTTGATTTCCTTGTATTTCATTAAGAAAAGTAAGCACCTATGATTTTTTCAACTTTTCGGCCAATTATTTTGTTAAGTTGTTAAGAAGTTATTTATGCGATTTTAATAGCTTCGTCCACGCGGTGGCATCAGAAGCAACAACTTGGATCCAACAGGTGTATATATTTTGCTAACGTCTGCACAATCGAATATAAACCCTGTTGGGTAATAATGCGGGCAAGACCAATGGCTTGTGACCCTAGGGCCATAAATATCCCCGGGACTCTTCGGGATACGCAAGGAACGGTGAAACGGGCCCGATTCATCCGCTTCTTGGCAATTGAATACAGGATAGGCGTGATATTTTTGTAGCCCCATTTTCGTTAATATTCAGTCAAATTAAAATAATTCAGTTTGGAGTCACATAATCCGTAACACATAATGAAACCATTAACATCCTAATTAGTGATATTTGAAAATTAAAAGTTGAAGGTGGCATATGAATGATTATCATTATAAAAATAAAATTAGAATGGTAATAGAAAATTAATATGTGAACCGATAAACAATCTATGTTGAGTCTTAATAAACCAATAAAGTTGCTAGAACTACAAAGAAAGTCAACGATGAAGTGGTAAAAATGATAAAACAGACAGAAGAGAAGAATTAACATGGACGAACTGCCAGATAATAATCATAAAAATAAACCAGGAAGGCAGAAAAAGTTGACATATCCAAAAATCTAGAAGTGGTATGATATATATGATAAAGATGGAAACTGAAATAAACGAAAGAATCAGTAACGATGTTAGGATGCCGTACACATTAAATAAATATTTCCAAAAAGACAAAGAAATAGTAAATAATTAATAAATTATCCCAAACCAAAATTATTTAAAAATAAAATGTGTCGATAGAAAATCTATGGTCACCAAAAATGTTGGATTTCTTGAACTAGTAACTTTTTTCATTTTTGTTTTGGTTTGTTTTTTATTTATTAAAATCTAATACCATAAATCACATCAAATATTTTAAAACGTCAGTTGTTGGAAATGTATAAACAGTAAACAACCCTTAGGATCTCTGTTTCTTTCTTACCACTTAATATAATTCAGTTCGGAATCGCGTAATCCATATTGAACCCAATAACATCCTAATTAGTGATTTTTGAAAATTAAAAGTTGAAGGTGGCAAATGAATGATTATCATGATCAGAATTAAAATGATTTATAGCTTAACCATACTTGTAGATTAACATGGTTAAGTTTATCGACGATTTAAATGTAAAAGTGCAATAATAATTTTTTTCAAACAATTTTCATTCCAAAATTATATTATTTCAGTTTGAATATAGTGTATATTATAGATTACTCTCATACAATGCAAACAACAAATTAATCATTTTTGAAAAAATGTATCATTACTTCAAGTAATTACGCAAAAAATTACTTCAATAATTACATTTGTCATTGAAAAGCTTTTTAAAAACGTGGAGGATAATATCCTTTATGCATTTTATGAATTGAATGAAAATTATAAATATATCATTTATATAATTATAATTGGACAATTTTCTTTTAGTTTCAAATCTCATTATAACCAAATTATAAAATATGTAATATTTCAAATGATTAACATCAAATTATTAAAGATTGGACAACACCATGATGAAAATTCCTTCATTTATGTTTTTAAAACAAAGTTGTTTTATTGTTTTTTATTTATAATATTTATAAATAGGCGAATATTGAGCGCAGACTAAATTATGAGTACTTAAACTCGGATGTGGTGTTGGTATTTTATTGACACCAACAAACTTTTGTGATAAAATTACATAAAATATCATTTAATTAAACCGTTAATAGGGAACGTAATTAGTAGTTGCTCGCATTTCATGACAATATAGGCTTACTACAAAATAATATACTACACTATTTCATATTTACAAATATAGAATTTAAAAAAGATTCTTAAGATTACATTCTTTATATTGTATTTTTATTGGATTTAGTCTTACTTCAATAAAAGTGACAAAACTTAGGTATTTGGTCCATTCCGGACCTGCTTTTCTGAACTTGGACATGTGCTGGGATTGTTAGGAGAGTTGTTCCAGATGCATTTTTATGTGACTAATTTTAACAAGTACATTTTTGAACATGTCAGTTTTGTTTCCGTTCTTTTGTAGAAACTTAAATTATTGGGCAACGCAATTTCTGAAAGAATGGAATAAGAAATTTAACCCAATATGACCGTGACAAATTGACATGTGTGGTCGTTGAACGCCGCTTCTTGCATAAAGTTATGAAATTTGTTATTTGGGAAGAATAAACATCTTGATAATGTGTGTGTGGTATGGCATTTCAATATTTTCTCATTTTTCTTAATTATTTTTGTCTTCAAAGTTATTCAAATTTTGCAGTTTTAAATGGTTAATAAGTATATTTAATATCAACTTTAAAAATTATTTAAAACACGGCAAACACAAAAGGTGTAAAAGAATTCTAAAAGAAGCGTCTTATGGTATTGATAACTTTTAAATAAATACTAAAAATTAAATAGAAGGTTTTCTTGCCATGTATATACTTTTTATTCGCTGCATACTAATTAATTATGATTATAATAATTACAGAGATCTCTATTTATTTTAAGTATATATTATTAGAATTTAAAGTATCAATTAAAACAAATTTATTGTGTAAACTTTGACACAAATATATTATGGTCATAATATTTTAAAATCGAATCCTTAAAATTGAACATGTAATCGATAAGTAACTATTTAAAGATTTATTAGGTACAGCATACACGTCATAGCATAACAATATAAATCCTGTAAACTAAATATGATATGGCAATTAAAAGAATATGCTGTCTCCATTCATATTAGATTAACTTGATTTTATTTCAAGCATCCCATTTATTAGGCAAAAATAAAAATATATTAATTACAGATATACGAATTTTCTTATTTTTTATCTATTGGAGATAAAAGAAAGAATTGGAAACTGACATTATAAAATGGAGAAAATAGTATATTGTGCCAAAAATGTGAGGGTGAGAAAAGTATTTTACCTATGTGTTGCAGACTATATTTTTCTACGAGTGTCAGTTAATATTATGAATCTTTAAACTTTTTCCTCCACTCCATAAATTTCTCATAAGCTATTTCCTTTTTTCCGGGAAATTTCTCGTAATAGATTTCCATAATTTCTAGTTGTGTACTTTTAAATTCGCTGAGATTGTTTACAGAATTTTTTAAAAGTATAAACGAATCTGTCATAAATTGACATTCATGACAGAAGAACGAAATCAACTTTCCTAATCTTTGTTGATTCTCCATTTAAATGTACAAAGCGTGGGATATATACCGTGGGAATTTTTTTTACCACGGAATGGACAATTTCTTATATTGCAGTTTCATGTTATGTGAGAAAAACAATATATTTCTTTGTAGTTATAGAAAAAAGATTTTGTGTAACCAAAAATGGGAAAAATATAAAATTTGTTATACCAAATGCATACCAAAACCATAAATGTATACATATACATAGAATATCTATTATATTATATTGGATTAAAAATGTGTTAATAAATAATAAAACGAGTGTTGAAACGAAATAGCATTTTTAAATCATAATACAAAATTTAAATTGATACAGTTAGCTTATGATAGTATCTTAATTTATACCGTGTTAACTAAGAATGTGGTCCCTCATTCCATATTCCCTTAGTATTTCTTTTTTATGCACCTCAACTATCTTCTTTCAAATGAAATGCGTACTGTAATAATTATGAGTTATGCTATCTTAGGGTTAAATAGTTAGTTGCATGTATAGTCTAAATGAATAGTTTCTTATTTCATACTTTTTTCTTGTATTTATCTTTAAAACACTCGATTCTATTGTATTTGTAATTATCTATTAATATCTAAGTTTTACTAGTGATGGATACCTATTACCAGTATTACATTTCAATTTCTTCTTTAAATTATATTTTTTCCGAAAATTTCACTGTATTTACATTTCATCATATTTTTTGATTAACAAAATAAATTTAGAAACAATCATTAGGTTAGGTTTATCTTATTTAGAAATGTATTTGACCATTCTGCAACGTGTTGTAGTTTTATTTTGGAGCCCATTAAAATTTTATAACTGGGAATGAAATTAGATCCGCGTATTTTTTCTGATAAAATCTATAGTTATACTATTTCTATTAATTGTCTAAAAATATCTAAAATGTACATATTCCTTCTTTTTTTGGTTAGGTTAGGTTATAAATTGCATTTTTCAAACCTACGACACATATAGACATGTCATTTTATTTCTCTATAATTTGCTTATTATGAAGAATAGATCTTTTGTATTTTTTTTTTATTTTCTATAAAACAAGCTTCTGCGTTTTCTGTTTTTTTTATTCTTTATATATAGACGAAAAAATGTTTCTTACAATTTTGTTATTTACATGTTTTCTTTAAAGGGTATGGTAACGCTTTAAGGCATCTAGTACCTATATTATATTTCATAACTTCTTCTCCTAGGAACCATGCCTTTTTAGATATATCTGCGTGCTTACCAAAACGTAACCATATGGAAGTCTCGCTCTAGTGAACCCAAAAGAATTTCTGACATTTCCAATATAATAATTACGGGGAGTATCTAAAGAACTTTATTAAACCACGTACAGTAAATCAAAAACCCCTCACGTTATTTCTTTTTACCTGAAAAATTACACTGATAACGTGGTTTGTAAGTGTACCTTAAATGGGTTGATCCCATTGTTTGGAGATAATTTAAAAAAGGGCGATATAGTCGCTAAACTTTACGACGTGTGAAGAGGGCAATGAAATTTTCACCCCATTTCAATTTGAAACACAAAGAGTTCTTTTGATTGAAGAAGATTTATTGATAACGGGGTTTCATTGTCTACCATATTATCCCATTGGAAGGTTATATTTTCCTTGTGATTGTATACCACTAACTCACATTCGATATTTTTTAGCTGCTGTAATTACTCGGGTACAAAATATTTCAATTAATAAGATTTAACATATCTCTATGATCACCTTGTTTTACAATTATGTTGTATTTTTTTATTTTGGACATTCACAATTTGGTGAATGATGATTCACCTTCTATATTATCATATTTTTCTTTAAGTACGTTCTACCTACTATTCCTGTGGTAATGACAACATTATTAAGTGATTTATATTCTTTTTCGATTATATTAAGCTTTTGAATATACAAAAAAAAATATTTAATTGCTAGCAAACATGTCTGGCTAAGGTCCGTACCAATTTTCGTTTTAGCCTTTTGGTAATGCTAATTATAATAAACGAGTATGCTGTTCTTCATACGAAATTGCTGGCTGGCAATGCGCACATTGAAAATTTGCATGTAACGTCTTAATTAGTATAGATTGTTTTTCCAGGTCTGACAGTCAAACCGCCCATGTGTTTGCCAACACCAACCAGGGCCGTTGGTGATTACTTCTTTTTCTTCTTCCTTTTTAATAGTAGCCTGCAATATTGGAATATTTATGTGATGTGAAAATTATCGATAATATCATAATGGGATTTGGGTTGTAAGGACGTAAACGCATACCGGGATATGGTTTATTTTTCATTCACTGCACGTTGATAAGCCAATTAATGTAATACTGCTTCAGCTGTTAACTTACGTCGTACAAGAATATTTTAAAAATTAACCCATTAAATATATCCATATTTATTGCCACTAATTTTCCAAAAAAAGTAATAAATTGATACTCAAGAATTATTCCCTTTTAAAAAATTCTCCATATGAATAATTATTTAAATTTATAGTGAATAATTCAAAATACGTATTTTATATATAATGTTTTTTAGAATACAAAAAACATAAGCTAAATGAAAAGTAATAAAAAATATAATATTCATAAAAGGTATTGGAATCTTAAAACGTGAAAGATAAACAATCTATGTATAGTCTCAATATACCCATAAACCACCCAGAACTACAAAGTCAACGAAGAAATGGCAAAAACGATAAAACAGGTGAAAGAAGCAAATAAGGAAATGAACGACCAGATAATTAATATAAATATAAAAGTAGACCGGGAAGGCAGAAAAAGTTGACATATTCAAAAATGTAGAAGTGGTTAATGATATGGACGGTAAAGATGAAAACTGAAATAAATCAAAGAATCAGTAACGATTCAATCATGTACTACACAGTAAATAAATATTTCTAAAAAGTGAAAGACATAATACTTAAATAATTGTCCCAAAGCAAAATTATTTGAACAATAAATGTTTCAATAAACAATCTATGATACATCACGGGAGGTTGATTTTATGGTAAGCAAAAAATTTGCCATCTTTTGGATTACGTACCTTTACTATATATAAACATAGAAGAAGGAAATAGCGAAAGTTTTAACAAAGAGATAAGATTTAGGATAAAACAAAGAAAAATGGGCGCAATTTATTCATAATAAACAAAATATAAACTAAACCACCTAACACCTAGGGCTAGAAGAGGATTCGATTATATAACAAATGTTGTGACATTTAAAGGGTTTTTTAAAAATGTTTTTAGTTTTTGCACTATTCTTTTAACCATAGTAATATTAACACGTTTTTGGCACACCTTTCACACAATTATTATCTTTACAATAATATAACTTTAAATTACTGCGCGATAATTGTGAGGAGATAAAATTGTGTTAGACTACATTTGTAATTTCCTGAATGAACTTATTTCACAACTATAGGCTATTTATTGCTATTGTAACCGCAACTTAATAAATGACAATAATAAAAATAAAAACATTACTAAACGAGTTAAACCGGAAAACCGGAGTAACTCACGGTAAAATAAATTATATCAGTAATATCTTCGATTAAGATGTAAAAGTATACAGACAATTAAAGATGAAGCTAAACGAATAAGATAATAATAGAGTACAGCTTCCCAGGGCATGATTCCATCGTATAAAAAATGTTATACGCCCCTGCAAATCTTGACACTATAGGTCGTACTGCCTGCATTCAGCCATCTATATGAAAACAAAACGAAAATGAAATGCCTCTTGTTCTGGCAACATAATAATTGCTTGTACAACTTCATTGGTTTTTTTTCTGATGGCAAAGTTGATTCACCACTCGAAAAGGGAGTGGGACTGTATATTAAAGAAGTGGTTATCGATATTATGAGTCAATCTATACTCTTGGGTACTTAAAATTATCCTTGAGCAGTGATACTTAATATTTAAAAAAAGAAGTATTCCGACTTATTTAGTTTATTTTTTTTTATAGTCAAGATTGTCAAGAGAGAAGAATCACGAAGTACACAGGGTGGAAAACTATTAAAGAAGATATATTATTTTATCAAACATGATTAGAGATATATTGAAGTAAAAAGTTGCATATTTAAAGACCTATTAACATGTACGCAGACATATCCGAAAAATTCGTACTTATATTACATTAGACATATTTAATTTTCTGAATAAGAATATGTTAAAAACTCTTATCATATGATTAAATACAACATTAATGACATCTTCAGGCTATAGCAATTTGAAGTAGAGTTTTTTTACTCTAATACCCATTTGTTTTATTGATGTGAACTTTAATTATCGATTTAGTGAATTTTGTTATGCTTTAAGTTATGTCCGTATTTATTGTTTGATGTTTTGAGAGTCTACAAAATGGTGCGTTTACCTTGTCTTAAACAATCTATAAATTTTTTCTATGAGGATATACTTTTTCCTCTCAAATGATGTAGGAAGCCAGAGAAATAAAAAATAATCTATTTAAAAATTTTAGGGGTTAGTCTTCGAACAGCTGTCCACGAAAGGGGTACTTCCAAATTTCCAAAAATTTTGAACAAAATGAAAGATATTTTCTCTAAAGTTTATAAATTGTATATGTTATTATTTGAAGATTATTCTATTATGTTAAACCAAAGTTGGTATAATTATGATATTGAAAAGAAACCTGCCTAACTAGAACATATAAAAAAGAGCTAAATTACCAAAAAACTGATGATGGGTTTTACTTAAATAAAACATCATTGAATTGAAGAACAAAAGTAAAGATTGTATTTTAAAGGTGGCATCAAAAAAACAATTTAATAATCCAGATCTCTATTCGAAAAAAGAAAGCTAAATGTGGCATTGGTGCATGAAATATTAAACCGAAAATTTACTGATACCAAATACCTACGAAAAATGTACCTCATTTACTATTAATATTTACTAAAAATATGTCATTTTCCATTTGTTATGTCCTCAAAAAAACGAAGCCAAAATCAAAAAATTAAAGGGCTTGTTAGAATTTTCGTTTTTGGATAGGTATATTTGGGGTTTTTAGTAGACTAATTTATCAATAGCAATATTTCGAGAAGTTTATAAAAATAATATAGAATATTACTTACTATTATTGAAAATTCATTTAGTAATACATGTGATAAAAATAAATAATTATATTGAGGCTGTGTTCCAAGCAACATGTCAAAGTTCTGCTTTTTTATATATAAATATACTTATATAAATAAAGGTTGTTATTATCATTATCAATAGTTATAAAATCAATTTTAGTTTGGAAGATACACTGTAAGGGTGTCGTTTACCAAGTATCTTAATTTTTTAAACTATTATAATTAGAGTAAGTACAATTTATTCCTATTATTTGTGACCATTATTATATACACTGTTGTGTAATCACATGTTACAAGAAATTTATGTTAGCTAAATTAAAATTTTATCACTTATTGAGAAGAAAAGCGATACTCATTATATTCTCATTAAAATCATATTATAGATACAATTTAAAACTCAATTTTATATAATTTACATGTTGTTTAACCAATGATTCTATTACAGTTTCATTAACCTTGTTATCAAGGTAACTGAAACCTTCCATCTATGTTTATAAACCAAAATCTGGAATGATATTAATAATCAAATGTGTAGATATCTAAACAACTTATTGCATATAACTACGCAAATCATTATCGCACAAAAATTTGGAAAATGTATGCTTTTCCAAAAATGTAAGCTTCGACAGAAGCCTAGCGCCTTCAAATTTAATAAAAAAATGTAAAAAGTACTACCAAGTTGAACTACAATAATTTATCTAAAATACTTAAATAAATATCTCTCAAACTTCACAATTTTAGTATTAATTTAATCGATTCAATGTGTTGCTAAAATAAGAATAAAAAAATATGGAAGTTGATATTTTAATACTAATTCATTTAATTCACAGCTCCGTATTTTAAGCAATGGTAAAAATAAAGATTTTTTTACTACCTAGATGAGGGGACGAAATAGGTAAGAAAGGGATATAAAATAATGTACCCAATAGTATTATTTAAAGGAAAACGCGAGAGGCGTCAATAATGCCGTAATAGTTGCAGACCGTCAACCTTGAGTGACTGATAAGCGTCAATAGTAAATAACGCCAAGGGTCTACTCAGAGTAAAAACTTTTGATTAAATCATGTATACCTGTATATAAATTATTTCGTGTTTTAATTTTAGTTATCAAAAAAGGATCTATTGCATTATATACGAACCAACACTTCGCTAATTTATATAATGGAAATATTAGTTGAAGGATTATTTTATGGATAATTTAATTATTTACTCTAATATATATTTTTAAAAAGTGACTACTTTATAATGTCTTCATAACCGCTATAGTAATTAAAGTACTATTATAAGCGTAATTTGTCATTTGGTAACTTATTTCCTATATAATTATGTAATTAAGTATATAGAGATATTTTGAAAATTAAAATTGATATTGGCAATACATCAAAATAAATAAATAATAATGACTATATAATTATATTATACTATATTAAGAAAAGTGTATGCGTGTGAAAAATAATTGAAAACTAGGACTACATTTACGGAACTTTGTACTACAAGATATACAAACTTTTTAATTTTAAATATGGAAAGATAAAGAATACTTATCTTGAATTTCCACAGTCTTTCAAAGCGTTTTAATAGGTATTCTAGTCTACCTATATAAGTTTCGGTATTTTGATACCATTTTGCAAGGCTAGAATATATATTAATACATTTTATGGGATTTCTAATAGAAAAAATGGTAAGTAATACTGGTTTCATTTTTATAGTTTGAACTTCCAAGTTCCAACTAATTAAATATTTATAGAAAATATTTAATTTACGTGCGATATATTTTTACAGTGTCAAAATAATTGAAGCTAATGGGACCGCAGTTTTCTACTTTTGTTTTTTAACTTTAATATTATTTCTACCCGGGAAAATAGTGATTATTTAGGCTGTATGCAAAAGTAATAAAAATATTATAAGATAAAGCAATGAAGAATCAGGGAATTCTTTATACTAGATAAAGCTATGAAGATAGCGAAGAAAAATATGAAAATATTAAAATTATGGTAATGGAAAATAAGGAAACGCAAACAAATTGAAGTATGCAGATGACATGAAAATTTTAGCAGCATGAGAAAGCAATTTATATTAGAAATATTAGAAAAGGAACTAAAAAAAATCAATTTATATATAAATATAAATAAAACAAAAACTATGATAATCGTCAGAGAACGAAAAACACAAAAGAAAAAGTTAAATGACAAAGAAATAAAACGGGTTGAATTTTATTATTGCTTAGACTCGTTTATAGAAAACAATAAAAGATATGTATGAAAAAAACATCACTAGAAGAAAAAGAAGTACCAAAGGTATAAAAATAGAAGTAGGAAAAAAAATAAAAAGACCAACCATATTATAAAATAGCGTGACATGGACACTTACAGAAAAGCATAAATCAAGAATAAACGCAATAGAACAGACGTTCTTGCGTAAGATAGAAAATAAAACAAGAAGGGACAAAATCAGAAATACTACATACCTACAGACAAACCTACAGAATGAACCAATAAGCAATAAAGTAGAAGAAGTACAATTAAAATGGTTTGGATATATATGTCGTATGTCATATAGTCGACTCACGCAAAGTTTATATGAAACTAATGCAACAGGGAAAAAATATTAAGGTAAATCAAGAAAAAATGGAACGGAAGCATAAAAAAGAACCCGAAATAAACGGAACTACATGGGGCGGAATCCAATGTTGCCCCAAGATAGGAAAAAATTGAAGAAAGAATACGCATGATGGGTTATTAACCATATATTAATACCTTGCAGTAGGAAGGCAGATGATTAAATAATAACTATTTTTTACAATAAACGAAATAAGTAATTAAGTATCAATTGTTACTTTGCCAAATATAACTATAAAATACTTTTTAATTAATATCTATGTACTATCTTTGTGATATCGAAAAATAAGCAAAAATTATAAATATGTGTATATGACTACTACCTATAAAGAAGGTTTAATTACACTTTCTCATTAAATAATTTCTTTAATGGTATGATTTAACATCTCGTTGTACGTAAAAATAAAATCTAAGTTACAGACCAAAAAATATTTCTTACGAAATCGACAAAGTTTTCCATCCAAAATTAAACCATTTTAAAGAGTATATTAATTAATAAAAGAAATACCTATTGTTTGATATCAAACAAATTGCCAATCTAGGTAAAATTAGAAATGTAACATTCGCCACACTTTTTAAAAATAACAAGGCGAATTAGTTGCAATAAATCTCAATTCAGTCCTATGTCATGATTCATTCCACACTTGCATTAATATTTAAAGCAGAAATATAAGAGTGAAGTGGTCGGTTTTGATCTTAGGCCCTAAAGGACGGCCAAACCGTTTGATTTATTACCTTTGGGTAACAGAAACAGCCCTTCACCCTAATGATACATCCTTTTGATTTACGTCGTATTAGTAGACTCCACACAACAACGTGATAATTGTTGCATTATAGCAATCAAAACAAATATAAAAAATAATTTATGTTTTTGAAGAAGAGAAGAATGTATTATTTTTGCCAAATTAAGGTTAATAAGAAATTTAGAAAAAATAAAATAATTTTAATTTAATATGTACTGAATATTTATTGTATACATTTTGTCGATGAATTTACAAAAATATTTATATAATAAGGGAGTGTAGAAACAGAATAGTTCTCAGAATTAAAAATAAAGCAATACATTCAATTTTCTCGTTATTTTTGTTTTTCGTTTTTAAATTTATGTTTGGATTACAAGTTGGAAATATTAATTTAAATTACCCGTTACTAGATAATTAAGTTATATAATAAAACCTTGATTGTACTTGTTAAATTATGTGTATAAAATTATTCCTAGATCAAATTTGGTGGTCTAACTTTGTTATTTGAATAAAATTAAGGACCAATGCGTAATTTTAAAAAAATAAGATATGTTATATTAGTTAATTGTTTTTATTGATAATAATACAATTTGATTTAAAAAGTCTGCAATTATTCTTTTTTAAATACCCAAAACATTGCATTTTGTTCATTAAAATAAGTAAGGTTTCTAAATAAACCATTCAATTATTTTAAACTACTGTAAATATTTTTGATCACTATTGGTTAGACATGCCTCTTTTTCCATTCGATAAACTATTACAAGACTTGTTAGAGAACCCGATTTTTAACAAAGTTGACATAAAAAATTATTTACTTTTAAAGAGTAACTAATACTTATTAATTTGTCACTTTTTGATCGAACTTAAAATGCTAACCACATGGTTAGTACAAAAAAGAAATAGACACGTACGTTCCTATCAATTACCGTCTAGTCAGGTATCCATTATTTTGATTAATGGTTTTATAATAATAATGCCGTCCATTATTTTTCTGGAGTGATTTGTCTTATAAGGATATGTCGGATATCAGTCATCGATACTGATATGAATAAGAGTAAAAGTAAAAAGAAATTTTATTGTACTTACTTTGTCCAAGATGTACTCTTTTCATCCAGGGATATATTTGCGGTGGATTTGAGGACGATCCACCTTTGGTGTTATTGTTTGATCCAGATTTTTCATTACTAGAAGTGGAACTTGTGCTCGATGCAGGAGATGAAAGATTTTGAGAAGCTGCTGAAGAGCCTGTTGCTGGCTTACCACTTGGCGACGTACTTACAGATAAAGGTGATGTTAAACCCGAATTTTTTGAAGTAATAGTTGCGTTTGAATTGTTGCTAGTCTGAGTAACATTCAGAGGTGGAGTAGCTCTTGTTGGTGGACCACTTGTACTCAAATCTTGTGGTGAGGCTACACCAGTTGAAGAAGTTGAATCTGCGTACTTACAACTGGCGGCCGAAGGATTTAACATTCCTGGACTTTGTGCACCAGGACTTGCAAGATGCATATGAGTGTTACTACCTCCGGGTATTCTTTGAGGTTGAAGTTGCGTATAATCTCCCATTGTTGGTTGAAGGCCATGACCCGGTGCTGGCGTAGCATATGGATGAGGAGGATACTGAGGTCCTACTTGAGGCGGTGAGTAACAAGCCGGAGGATAAGTTGAAGCTGCCGCTGCATTAGGATTATAATAATCACCACCTTGACTAGCGCTTTGATGAGACTGTTCACCGGATCTAGCTTGCTGTCCATAGCACTGCGCTAAAGAATTCACGAATTGATAGGAACTCATTTTAACCAATTTCGACAAACTGTTCAGTTTTAGTTCAAATAACTAATTACATAGCGCCAAATACACAAAAACAGTCAAGTCATAAATTCAGTGGGACACTAATAGACCAATAAACACAAACACTAAACGCTGGCACGTGTCTGAGGATATAAAACTGTCCAACGAGTTTTACGATCTCGAATTAGGTACCATTGAGAAACAACATCGCGTTATGAGAACGGGTTTAAGTTTCCGTGGAGTGTCTCACGTGGGGACTTATGTGATAGTGACAGACGTTCGCGACGAGACGATGAGTTAGCGGCGCCACGACTGGGCAATACCACACGTTCATTGGGTTTAGTATACCAGGATGCGATACTCACAACAGTCGTGCTCGCGGGGCGTAAGAACCTCGGTTGCGACAAGGAACATCATCCGCTCTCCTGTAGGTTAGAGCGAGAGGAGGCCACTAGAGGGGATAAGTCAGTGTCAGTGTACACGCCGCAGACTAACGGCATGTTAGAAGTTTGCCGGCGCAGGCCTGGGGAGGAGTTTCGGAGGGGAAAGGGGCGGGACTCACAAATTCAAATTGATAATTTGTGAATTGTTTAAGATTTGACGCTCAGCTGAGCGGTGTGTGTCTACTGGATTCCGGTAGCTGGACTGATGGATCGCCTCGAGCTTAATATTTCTGATGAAGTTGATTAAAAATTTATGTGAGTTTCTTGTGTGCAGAATTGAGGTTCGGAAAATTTCTCACCAGTTTTTCAGTTCACTAAGAGGGTCTTTAAACTTGATAACGTAGATTACTTCTAGTGTTTCGCGGAAGTGCTAGATTTTCAGGAAATTATTTGTGAATAATTTTCATGATGAAGACCGTTTCTACATAAGGAATTGACATATTAATAACTCTTTTATACTTGACTTCTAACAAATGTATTTTTAACATTAAAATAATATACCTATTAAAATTAGTATTGAAAGAAACGATTATTGATATAGACCCTTTTCTCTTTATTCATAATTTTGAGTATTCTGCTAACATCTTCATTTTGGATCAATTTTCCTGATTAACTGAATTTTAATGTATCTACAGAATTCATATTTGTGCTAAGTCTTCATAAATTCACGTTCAAATATTCAGAATCTTTCACATTATACCAATTAGGTTAGTTGAAAATGCTTCTGATTAAAAAATAGGTTTAAGACAAATATATTGAAAAACCGATAGATTCATCTAATGTTTCTAAAGAGTATTGGATTTAAATTTCCATTATTACGATTGGTTCAACAATAAAACACACTTTAACAATATTAAGACCTTTATTACAACATATTTAAAAATTTTATTAATATTTAATTTGTGCTAGAATTTATTTTTCTAGGTACCTATATGTTTTTTTTTTCTATGAATTTAAAACTTAAATTTGGTTTTTAATAGTTTATCGGTATTATTATATTTATGTTATTCTATTGAAGTAGTTATTTTTTACTAATTGATTTGTAATGTTCGAAATATTTCGTCAAGAAAAAACTGGTAAAATACTAATATTGAACAAACACTTTATAAATATGGGCATATGTATATTGAAGACCGATAACTCTTATGTTTACAGATCTCAAATAGCTCTTTGTGAATTGAATAGTAGTAGGTAAATTTAAGATAAATATATAAATTATTGAGATCTATCTGAAATATTTAATAAAAAAGTATTTTACAAATAATTTTGAGTATAAAATATACGTAGACAAATGTAAAAACTTTTGTAAATATTTGTTTTGAATTCTATTCTCTAGTGCTGGCATTAGGAAGCAATCTTCAATTTCCTCTATACAGTTACCCACTAAATACTCCATTTCTGTTACTTTTGGGTCATCTGTTTGGTTTTTGTCCAGATTCCGTGGACCAAATAGTAACTTAGCCACTGTTCTTTCTCGCATTTTCTATCTTAGTACTCTTTTCCAAGTCCGAGTTTTTGAATTTTTCTCTACAAAGCTTTATAAACTGCGCTATTAATTGCATTGTTAAAGAAAACAGTTTAACTTTTGACATTTTTCCATTATTCTCTGTAACCCTACACACTTTGTTTCTTAGATTTTATTCGTAATGTCCATTTATAATAGTACCTATAGATGGTGAAAAGTACCAATGCAAGGAGATATTCAATCTTTAATTGATTGAGGTAGTACTAGTTCAGACTTACGTCTGACATTATAAATATTAGATAAAATTACCTTATACAACTAATCCTTCTATAGCTGGTTGGATTTCAATATATAAAAAATATTATTTCTGTACCTGTAAGAAATCGCGGTCGTACCTCTAGTACAGCAAAATTCGAAAGAGTACGGTTAATGGAGGGGACACATTATTGCGTTCTTTTTCAGTTATTTGGTCAAATATTATTATTCGTAATGTTTTACTCATTTAGATTTATGCTAGAGTTATATAAAATTTTATGGGCTGTAAGCTAAGTTTGAAATATATATGATGTTCCAAAATTGCTTGCAAATACAAACGCAACTTTTTTTTAGAGGGTTGTCCAATATACTTATTAATATCATCTATCTCCAATTCTTCTAATTGTACTAATTTTAATACTATGCCATATTTTGGGAACGACTAATTCAAAAAGGCCGTAATGAATTTTAAACATCCGGCGGCTGAAAGTGATTGAAGATAGAGGAAAACTATTTACATGTATCTCTGATCAATTTATCAAGCTCACTAAAAGAATCAGTTTTGGTAAATTTTTAAAGAAACTCTATTAATTTAGCTTTTCCAAAAATACATTTTTACTAATACCTAAGTTGAAAACTAGCAATAAATTACACCTACAATATTATTTATTATATTTTTTATTGTTCTATTCACAACATAGGATGTACATTTTTTTGCTAAACTACTTTTCTCCAATTATAGAAAACTACTGAAAGAATGAAATTTAAGTTTTAAGTGTGTATATTTTATACGAGAAAAAATCACTGGAAAAGAATTCTAAAAGCAGTATATAAACAGAGATAAAAAAGAAGAAGAGCTAGACAAAATAAAAACAAGTATAGTTGCAGGAAATTAGAAAACGCCAGCCAGCAATCTTAAAATCTGAAAAAAGGGAAAAAAGAAACGATGCAATATAATCTTCATAAATTATATGAGAAGCTAATGTATATATATCTCAGTCATGGAAAATCTTTAACTAAAGAAAAACTAATGAAACACAATAAAAAATCAAGCGAATTCGCACACATGAAACAGAATAAACACATAAAACAAAAAAAAGGACTCGAAAAACTAAAACTGATGCAGATAAATTAAAATAATGTTCTCCACGACCAATAGTGGAATGTATTACTTCCAAAATGATTTTTAATAATAGAATGTAGGTAAACATTAAGATAGAATATTTATTCTGAAACACTTGCTTCTTATGAGTTTTGCATGTATTTTCATTCCATAACGAGTGATAGAATGAATATTCTGTAATTATTCTAAACAATATCGATAGCCATGGATGTCAAAACTGTCAATGACCGATATAAATGGCGGCGCTCTATAAGAAAAATGTTTAATTTAAATAAAATAATGAGTAAAAAATCGAGTATATTTGTGGTCGTGGAGAAAATATAGTCCATAACACGCTAGCGCTCGCGATCGGAATGTTCAACTAGTATCGAATTTGTTTCATTCTAACTTTGTCAGAGAATCTACCTTTCTGAATTACCTAATCGAGAAAGAACAATATACGATATCAATATTTTATGAAGTAAACATAACAAAAACAAAAAAAAGGAATACAATTACGGGAAAAGAAGCAAATAAAGAAAATTTTAAGTAGATTTGAAAACTTAAAAGCACTTTTGAAATAAACTAAGGTACAGAGAAAATAAAAATAATTATAAATAGCCTAAAAGCAATTTTTTTTCATAAGACTCCTAAAACTAATTGTATGTTAATTTTTGTTAGTAATGCATCAATGAACATTAAAAGCATACAATTTAACTTATTTAGTACAAAGGAAATTTTATTGTTATGAAAGTATAAATTAAGTAATTTTTGTTAACTAATATTTAAAAAAAATCCATAAAAGTTAACTTTTTATGAAAATTAGACATTAAAAATAAATCTTAGGTATTTAAGTCACATATTGGTTATACAAGAATTCAAGTTCTTTATTATGTATGTGGTATATTGGCTAAATTAATATACTTCGATAATTTTCATTGATGTATCATTGGTTGAGGCATTCTGAAAATTGATTATTTTCTATGAAATAGTTTAAGAAGAAAATATGGGAAATTAAACACTAGGTTCATATCAAATAAACTACAATTTTCCGAATGACTATAACGTGAGTGTAAACCTTTTATACTGTTGACGTGTAACAAGAGTTCTCACAGTTAAGAGAGAAATTACTTTAATAGTTAACATTGAGTATTATCTATGTATAATACTCGTAGCTAATTATATGCATTATATTCACTACCAATTATGTTACAGGTGCTAAGACTGTAATTATCTCAACAATTTAATTAGCAGTAATTAAGTATAAGTAAGTGGATAAATAATAAAACTCTACAATACTTACAGAAATTAACCAAACGATGGGTAAATAACTATATTTCAATATTTGCCGTAAAGGATAAATTGAAAAAATTGTTAAATAACTGGTTTCTTATTTGTTTATTAATTATAATACTTTGTCGCATTAAAACATTAGCTCTTTCATTAAAACACTATGCTTTTAAATATGGTTAGTTATATTCAAATATGATTGTTAATATTTAATTAGGACGTTAAATTTAAACAAACTTCATGAACACGACTATTAGCTAAATATTACTCAGATTAACAGTATAAAAATAATAAAGCTACAAATTTATGCTATGATGTCTATCTATTATTTCTGTTTTGCTCATAAAGTCTTTTTAAAATAATATGTGTGTTTACCCTTCCTACATATTTTTCCATATGTAATCATTATTTCCATTTTGTCTGTACACTCTAGTGCCTATTATGTTTTGTATACTCCTCAGCTCTTCATTTCCTAAAACTTTTTACAATTTGTGATCTTCTGATTTTTTTAATTTAAGAATTTCTGCTGCTTTTATTGTTACTTTTACGATTGACTCTATTTTCGTCTTATATTTTTTTCAACCACTGTACTTTTTCATTGATTATTGCTTGCAGGGACTTTTCTACAATTTTGTCGTGTTTAACTCTTCCATATTTTAAGTTTTTTTTTATAAATTAGGACTTCTTGTTTTGGAGTCCAGTGTTTCATTTAAATTCTCATATCGGTTAATTATTTACCATGTTAAGCTTAGGATGGATTTGCTTTTTTGCTTTTGCATAATTTCAGCGATATCTCTATATATGTCTGATTCAATTAGCATATTTCCAATATTCTACTCATGCTTACTATATTCGAATATCTTTTTTCACCAATTATAATTTTTATATCACACTTAGGTATCTTATTTTATTACTTATGGACTGGATAAAATCTTTCTTCTTTTCCTTCCGGCGGTATTTATATTATTTAATTTTTATATCATTCAAATTATGTTCTAGATTGCTGTATCTATACCTAATATTTTACATTTTGTGTCATTATTTTGTTGACCAGAAAAGTTGTTTCTAATGTTCGAACTTACTCTTCAATAAATACAAACAAATATATTCCATGTTTCACTCCTCTTTACTTCTTGTCGTCCTATTATTTCTATTGTATATTTTTTCAAAGTAATTAGTTGTTATAGTATTAAATACTGATCCGCGTTTATTCTTTTATTTCTGTTTTTCGGTTTATTTTTATAATTATATCCTTAATTCTGAATTGGTTTATGAACTCATCTTTCTATTTCTATCCTTTTTTGAATTTAGTTTTATGTTTTGATATCTTCTTTCCTCTTTTACTCTCTTCGTATTTATGTAGCAAGTTTTCTTTTATAAATTTTCATTTTATTAATCTATTATATATGTATTGTTTAATATCTAAATGTTATTCTATCAAGTCCTATCGCACTTCTTTATAACCGATGGCTTTTCCGTCAATTTTAATTTATATTACTAGTTTCTTTTATTTTTGTTTTTTTAAAACATTTCTCGTAAAAACTTAAAAATGTTCTCGTTATAAGTAATGTTATTAGTGCTTTGATTTTAAAGAGTCCAATTTTCTTCTCTTTCCTGTTTGGTTGAGGATTTTTGTATTTTTTAATCCTTTCTTGTAATTTTTCCATGTCAATTTCTTTTTTCATTCATCATCAGCGTAGTTTCCATCACAAACAATTAAACATATATAAATATCTAATATAAATAAATCTCAATCAGTAATATTTTATTATCTATAAATATAAAGTTGTATGTTGCAAATTTTATGCTATTCTTGAGCTCACGAATATAGAAGAAGCACGGTCATGAATAAGGCGATGATTAGGTATAATTTTTCCTGTCGAAATTTGCAGATTTATATCTACAGATCGTGCCTTCTTGAAAGTTCTTATTGCATATACATAATTAAGATGTCAAATGTATCATTATATAATAATTTCACCTAACAAGTAAATTCATGAATTAAATAATATAACAATAAGAATAAGCACGATTCATCTTTCTTTGAATTAATAAAAATATTTCAGTTATTTTCAAAATTTTTATTTAAATAGTTTAATTTGATTTGAAAATAATCTTTTTAAAATTTGTTGAGATTTAATTTGAAAACAAGTAGGTTTATCAAACTATTTCAAATTAAAGAAAAAGCTTATTATTCTTAAATACTTAAATATATTTGCCTTGTAGTAGTTTTTTCTATCTAAAGTTTATGTAAAACAGGTTATTATCAAATCATTTTTAATTTGTTCGAAATAATTATTTAAATTGATAAGATCCTAAAAACCTTGGTTTATGTGCATTCTGAGAGTTACTTGGCAAAATTACTTGGATTGTTTGAGGAAAGTTTATTTTACAACAGTGCAAAAACAATTTATGTATAATCACACATCATAATGTTGGTAATAAATAAATCAGGTTAAGTTATGTGAAAATACATATCTTTATGTAGGAATTATTGCACATGTTATGTTATGTAAATAAATTACACTCTATTTTATGTAACTTTCAGCAATCCACTATGTAAAGTTTTTTTAAATTAGGTAATATTTCACAGTTTTGAGTAACCCGCATTGTAGATCGAATCGTTGACTCTTTTGGAGTTAAAATTTTTATGAAATCCCTTAAGAGGTGTCCATATTTCATTATTTTCTAATAAAATACGTATTTCCGATTTAACATTAAACTTTAAAATCTTTGAGGGTACCGTTTATTTGATACATGGATTGTCCTTTATTTTATTGAAAAACTCTATTATAACGACATCTACTAGCTTAATAAATACATATAGCACTACTGTCGTTTTTACATAAATAAACATATGTAATATGTAAATTTTAATAAGAACTTAATTTTACTTAATCAATTAGGTGAAAAGTTACATAATTTATCCTAAAATATTACAACTATTCTGTAAAACTTTATTTTCACACAATATTTATGGTAACTTAATTATTTTCCCAAAGTAATTTCTCTTACATATTATAAATTATAATTTTACATAAAATGTAACTTTACATAAATATTTATGTAAAAACTTGTTTCACATATAAAATTGTGTGAAAGTTACTTAATTTATTCTGAAAAATTACAATAATTTTTTTCAGTGAAGAACAAATAATTGTTTCCTATAAACAATTGTTAAGTAGTATAAGCTTAAACCATTCACTGTTAATTTCATTTTTTATCTTAAACAAAATGACTTGTTTGGTGCTAATATATCTGATAATACTAAGTCATTTTATTTTAATTAGTAAACAGTTTACTATATTTAAAAAAAAATAAACAACAGAATATCAACTCTTAACAATTAAATACATTATGCATTCGATAGTAAATAGGCATATAAACCGATTTGCCGTTACTATATAAGAATCGCTTAATTGTAAACAAAAATTTATATTGTTTGCCATAAAATTTGGTACAATCGAAAGGAATGTAGCTTCAAAAAAAGAAAGGAGAATACACTTTTCCTCTTATTGTAAATATCAGATTATTATTTTTATTAAACATTTTTTGGTTGGTAATTAAAATGATTAAAGAGTCATCTAAACCATTAAACAAAACCCATGCTTAAGCCTTTTTTTTTCAAATGGTATAGTCTTCGATCTATTTGAACTTGTTACTTTAAAATACCTGAGAAACTGAAAACCATATAAAAAGTTTATCTTATTTCCTGTTACCTATTTGTAGATTATTGTTGCATTTAAAATACTAAAACTTACCTAGAAACCTAACTTTTAATTTTTAATTTATTGTTAAATATAATGAATACCAGAATTTTAAAATATGTCTTAAACAGAACTGCAATAATAAAATATTCTTATTAATTTCTTCCCGCTAACTGTTCCTACTAAAGCATTAAATAACAAATTTGACAAAATCTGCATCAATTACTGGTCGGGATACATTGCAACAATAAATTTCCACTTGAAATGATTTTAAGAGATAAATAAATTAACCGATAAAAGTTTTTGGCTAAAAACATGGATGACTATACAGCATTTTTTGCATAGGTATAGTTTAAATGCTAAAGGTGCATCAAAATTTCTCAGCCTTTTATGGAAGAACTGATACATTAGCACCAGTATCTACAAGAAATTGTATGACACTATTTTTGTATATTACAAAAAGGCGATTTTGGTCAGAAAGGTCATTCATCGCCTCTAATGAGGATGACTTTTTTGGTTTTCCTGAAGTTCTATAAATGATTTTGAATTTTCAAATGGAAAGGTAAATTTTTTTGCCATATCTTTAAAATTTGGATTTGGACTTGGTTCGAGAATAAGTGTCTCGCATTTCTCTTGCACTTATGAATCTAATTTTGTTAAAATATTGATTCTTTTTCGAGAAAAAGTGTTCGGTTTATTTACATGATAAAGTTGGTTATTAGCTTCTAAAATTTTGTCTGCTAAAAATGCTATTTTAGAAAGTTCTAAATTTTCACTAGCAAAAATCATGATTTGTACTTTAGAAGGTAGTCTCTGCAACCACACTTTTCAAAAAACTGGTTAGCATTTTCATCTCACGTCATAGCTGCAATAGTTTCCTATCGCCGAGTTCTATATCCCTGAAAAGTTTCCTTACTGCATAGTTTTAGATTCTGCAAAGCTCACTACTAATTAATCGTTTAACATTTTGTACTTATCTGCTTATGGCGAATTTGTGCTATGATCCATGTAACCATGTAACTTCTAATGATATTCATTCGCAGAGACCAAGAACCCATTTATATGTATATTATATTTTAATGGATGAATTAAATTTTTATACCTAAACATGCCAAAGAAGTTAAAAAATGTATGAAGAAATATATTCTTTAATATTTTTCTATTTTTCTTCCTTTTCCTTTTTTATCTAAAAAAAAAAAAAAAATAGGAATACGAAATATAAATCTTCCATAAATTACTATAATAACATAAAATTAAAAAAATATATATTAGTTATTGGTAATAATGTATATTTCTGTAGAGAGTATTTACTACAAGTAACTTTTGTTAACTCACCTATAGGAAGACTAGTGTAGTTTTATACAATATACTTTAATTTAAAATTTAAATAACAAAGGGTTGACCTTGGTCACACAAAATTAGCAAAATCTAGTTAAGCGCAAGTGTCATTCTATACCATTTGTCCAGTGTCCAGGTATTCAAAAGGTTTGCAAATAAAAGCTAAATAATTTCTTCTGGGAATAAGTTAAACCCATTTGTATCAGTTGAAATGAGTTAGAATTCTCAGCATTATTGCATATAATTACGTAGAAGCCGACCGAAAAACTTTTAAAGATAACAAGCACGTTCAAATTTATCTTTGACAACTCTGGCTGCCACCAGCGACAATCAATTTTGAGGTGGAGGTCGTATTTAGCAGACGAAATTGAAAAATTGGTTTTAGGCACAAACCACCTTTTTGGCAGTCCTTGGGAACTATCTGTGCGAATTTTTTGACGTGGGGATAAATATTCTTTTCAATATAATAGTGTACCCACAATTACTTAATTCACCTTGTTTTAAACTTAGACCATCACGAAATACTTAATTATACAGTGTGGAATAGTTAAATGAAATAAATTTATTACTTAATAAATATTCATATTTAAAAAAAAAAATCCAGAAACGCATCAATTTTAGATTATGAAATGACATCCTGCAACGAAAAAAAAAATGTATTCCTACATTGAAGCACCTTCGAGTAACGTTATAACGTTCAAATTTTTAAATGGGGAGTAGGGTCTTATAGTAAATCATTTGAAAGAACTCTTCATTTTCGATTTAAAAATGTTTTTAAATTTCTTGCTAAAATTAACATTAAAAAAACGCATTATAACCTTACCATTTAGTTTTCTTATAAAAAAAATTATATTTTCCTAATATATTTATATTTTCACAAATATTGACTTTTTGTCAAATGCAGTATCTTTTAAAAAAAAATTGCATTTTTTGAAAAATGTTTCTGATTAGTCCGTAATGTATTGAATTTCTCTCAAAATATTGACTTTTTTATTTCAAAAAATAGTTTTTCTTAAAATTTATTTTTTATCTGAAATTTTTACAAAAAAAGCATGTTGTTTAAAAAAATATTTCTAATTAGTCCGAACGTATTGAATTTGTGTCAAAAGATTGACTTTTATCAATACACTCCATTTTTCTTAAAAAAAAATGTAATTTTTTCTGAAATATTTCCATTTTGGCCAACATTTCTATCAAAACGCATTATTTTTAAAAAAAGAGCGTGTTTTTATAAAAAAAAGTTTCTGTTTAGTTTAAATTGTATTGAATTTCTATCAAACAAATCGATTTTTCTTAAGAAAAATATTTTTTCTGTCTGAAATATTTTCATTATCGGAAACATTGAATTTCTGTGAAAAGGCAATATATTTATAAAAAAACATTGTTTAGTTCAAAATGTATTGAAATTCCGTTAAAAAATTGACTTTTTGAAAAAAAAATGTTTTTTCCCTATAATATTTATATTTTCAGGAACATTGAATTTGTGTGAAAAGTACTATTTTTACAAAAAAAGCGTGTTTTTAAAAAAAATATTTTTGTTTAGTCCGAAATTCTGTCAAAAAATTGACTTATAGTCAATATATTTTTTACCTGAAATATTTTCAAATTTATTGGAAAAATTAATATTTTCTGCAGGTCATTCGTTACGAAGGTAACACATGAACATAGTTTGAAGGTGCACGAGTTATGCTAGAAACAAAGCTCGAGGTGAGTTAAAATATCTACTCTGGAACCAAACATTGAGTGCTGTAGCATCAGCTGTGAGTGATGCTAGGTGGCCTAAAACTAATATAAGTAATATGCCAAAGGAATCAGTCTAGAATCATTATGCTTCAGGAGTGTTTACCAATATCAAGTGATGGCCTTATTCAGATGAGTAAATTTAATTCCACAAGATCGCAAATCTCAACTATGACTAATGATGTTCTACTACTCTATCTGAAGATCTTACAATAATTTTTCGGTTTCAGGCTAGGTAAATCCGGCTTAAATTCCGAAATTACGTCATAGATCAGATTACCAAAACTTCGCCCAAGGAAAACAGACGAAAACATATAACAGAAGTATTAGAGAGCATGCCATATCCTTGAGCTAAGAGATTTATATTTTTGGTAGATTATCTCCTGGCAGACTATTAAATAAGACTATCAGCGTACCACTTAACTATACGATTATACAACTTTATCCAAATACTAAGAGAGGAAGGCAAATGTCAAATGTCTCTTAAATGTCTGTGAGAATATAAGCAAAATATAAAGTCTTAGAATGATATAAGTCTTTTATGTTTTTACTTTCATTGATTTTAGAGTCATTAATTGTTATCATTAAGGTTAGTTATTTTAATAGTTGCAGATGATTTTCCACTTTAATTGAGCCCCTAACAACCGGTCATGCTCATCATCAAAGTTGCCGCTACTGATCTCTAGAAAATCCTCACTGGTTAAGAGAGAAGCATACGCAATACCCTAAAAAAGGTGAATGTTTGGGCAGAAATAGATGAAAACCATGTTAGTGGCCTCTTTTTCATTGATGACAATTTGAATGGAGATAATTATTTAGCACTTCTCCAAAATAATGTCGTCCCAATTTTGCCATATTTATATCTTGATCCAGTAAACCCACAAGTTCCAATGAATATACAATGGCAAGACGGAGCCAACCACATTACCGAATCAATGTCCGGCAGTACCTTGACTAAATATGTCCAAATCAATGGATTGGGAGGCGAGGATGGACAGAATAGCCAGCACGATTATCTGATCTGATAATACTAGATTTCTTCTTACTATAAAGTTAGAATACATTTTTATTTAAGATTAGAATGTTGCCAAGACTATCGAGGCGACAATTTTGAACATCTCCAACATTACTATTTATGTTTTTTTGTATTTTACATTATCGAGAACTGAACAGTAATATTAAGTTTTTAGTGTGTTATATCGAATATCGAATAAAAATGTGAATGTTATAACTGTAAATTAAAGGGGGTTTATTGTAATAATGACATTTTTCGGTGCGGGATGCTATCTATTGAATTAAAATTGGCATGTGTCTGTACTTTTTATAAATATATATAATACGCTAATTATCTGTAAACTTCAAATTCATATATTTTTTTAGAACGTTGTACCTACCATCGACACCATTGGCTGAATTATACAGGATTGGGATAAAGTATGGAACCAAGTAAATATCTTTAAAACGAAACGGACGATATTTATAAAATTTTATAGGCAGGTGCAATAGGGCAAAATGCATCTGATGTACATTTTTTTGTTATTAATATACTTCCGGATTAACCGGAAATACCCTCAACTTTTTCAATTTAAATGGGACACACTGTATATTTTTACAGGATAAAATACGGGTTTGACAAGTTATTGTTATACGTAAATACTAGTAGGATAAAATAAGATTATGAGGATATACTGGTTGCCTAAATTTTGATTGTAATATTTATCGAGTTTGATGAAAACATTTCTGAAATAGTAGGGTTCGCATAAATTCATCTTTTTGAGTTATATTGGTTTAAATAAAAACTGATAGGATAATATACATTATAAAATAATAATTTAATTACTCATAACCTGTGCTTCTTTAAGGACTACATTGAGGGACAGAGATATGGAAAAAGTGAGGTCTACCCTCGCGCTCCGTGGTAAGAGAGATGAAAAGTAAGAAAGAGAATGATAACGTTAAAACAGTAATTATTCCACAACTAATACGCCTGTTAAACAGAGACAAGCTCAATTTTACTATTTTTCTCTCGTTTTAATGGAGTCTTCAGCACCTCTTACAGATTATTCGGTCTAAGAGTATAAGTCTATGGTGATAACATGGTAACCAGTTTGACCTACATTATAATTTTAATTTAATGCATTATTCGTGGTCGTACATATTTCAGTTTTATTTAATAAAAAATACTGATTAAGCAATAGCAAATTTAAAATATTATGTACAAAAGTTTATTAAAGAGATGTATAAGTCAGTATTATTGAAATAGTTATAAATCTATACAAATAATCACGTCTGTATTTTTTCGTCATTGTTATTTATGCTCGTGAGTATTCCTATAGGTTTTGGCTAGCTTCGGTTCTTTAGTTTAATTCAGACCAATTCAAATAATTGGTAATACAATGACGTAATAGACATATAATGAACGACATACACCGGTATTAGTAGTATGTGCTTGTAGGGGAGAGGAGGTATGAAAGGTACATTTCACTTCAAAGCATGGTTACAAGTAAATCAAATGATTTAATTTGATGGTTTTGGTACAAATCGAAACTACGTTTAATCAAATACTAAAATTTGTCTTGTAACGTATTTTAAAAGGACCAAATACAGTAACGTCAAGTGGCTGTAGTCTATGACTATAGTTTGGTGGAAAAGTAAAGATGATAATGTGGTTTGTTCGCGCATATAACACAATGTTTATCGTTATGTGAGTTTTATGATTATCACAAATTATAAAAGCAGGAGACTCAGCAGAAGGTTTCACTTGTTGAACGAAATGCTTAAGAGAACTTAAAAAGCAATCTTCCGTTATCCATCCAGTAATATTTGCTTGTCCTAGAGCACCAGCGGATCCATTTTCAAGCATGTGTTCTTTATAGTAGACGTGCGGAAATATGAAAACAGGAGGAATGGTACCTCATGCAGCATTTACAAAAGCTAACATGGTAACTAGTGATCTACATTCCGCAGAACTAATTTGTCCAACTCTTTTTACACCAGCTTGTGCAATTATTTTAGGGGAATTTGTGACTGTACTACAACCTGTTTGTTTTCTAAGTTATTGAAAAATTTTTCAACGTTATGCTTATTAAAACTCGTTGTGCCAAGGAAGTACATTCCGGTTTTCTAACTGATAATATAGGGTTTCGTCTCAGAAAACCTTTTAACCAATCAGGATGGCCTGCTTTGTGACGTCCCATGTGGTGGGTGTAACATCTAATCGTACTGCATATTGGTACGCTAATTCTCGTGTTTGTGTCGTTGTTAAGCCATAACACATTTTTGCAGATGTTTTTAAATAATAACAAAAAATACTTTCTTGTTTCTTGGTAAAAACTCTTCTATTTCCAATATTTAGCTTATATATAAAAGTATTTGGAGACTCGTCAGCTTTTTTTACCAATCGTGCCAAATTAGACCAGGGTCGATAATTTTTGAAACGAAATAAAATAATACTAGGATGAAACCCATTGAAAAAGGAAGAGAATATAACAAAAATGAAAGGAAAAATAATTTACGGGCGATCTGATGTCGGGAAGTGGAAGGGGGTGAAATTTTAAGGGTAGAAAACTGTTTATCTCGATTTCCGGCAAAACTACCTATGTCCTATGGAAAAAAGTTAAATAGCAAAGTTGTAGGAAATAAAAAGATCTACAACTTTTGTATTTACATAACCTGAAAATTAGGGTGCTTTTTCGATATTAAGTCAAAATAAGGTGAAAAAATAAATATTTTAAATCGTAAAAAAATTTCAAATTTTGAGAGGAGTTTTGAATCAAGGAGTATTAAATAGAGTTCAGGACGATTTGATAGTTAGTACCAGAATGCACTTTCCATAATGTTCTGGGTATGATTGGTAAATGAATAAAAGATCAACACCTGTACTTGTACTTCTAACGACAGAAGCACTTCTGTTGATTGGGAAGAGAAAAATAAAGGCACTAATTTGTTTTAAATAAGAAGGACTCCGGATTGCACCTAAAAAAAGAATCAGTAGCATTTACTAGAATAATAAGTTAGTAAAATTAAAGGCAGAGTGCTCATAGCGGCATTCCAATCAATTAGATGTATTGTAAATCACAAGTATAATTTAAAATTAATGGAGAGTGCGTAGCTGGTAATGGCAGTAACAATCTACAGACAATGTTCGCAGAAAACATCCTAGTAATATTTGGAGTATAGAATACGTAATATAGAATTGCTAGGCCTCAAAGAGACGCAAAAGGATTGGCAAAAATATGAAAAACAAAAAATTGGTAAGAACAATGAAGTAATAGACAGAAAAGTAGGTGACCACGAACTCTGATTCTTGATTTAATCGTATGGGTAAAGAGAGATATTGGACACGTTAAACACTATCTGACTCAATTTTTAACGGCCTTAGGTAGTTTATGGGATAATAATAAAGAACACAGACCGAGAAAATCATTGGAATCAATTAATAAAAGAATATTATTTTAACCATGATAGCGTACAGGAAAATGTGGCAAAGAGTCTTGAAATAATTGTAAGAATATATATTAAAGAAAAAAGAGACAGAGGTAAAACAATAACAAGAAGATAAAAAAAGATAAAATTATTAAAAGTTAGAAGGAAAACACACATACTCGTAATAAGAATTGCGTATATACAAGTTTCGCGTGCCGAAGTATTTCTTCATGGTGGTTCCTTTATACACCAGAATAAGCAACGGAGTTATTTAAAATCAGAGAGTCCAAAATGAAAATTTTAACCAAAGCTATTTGAACTGACGAAGCTTCTTTTAGTAAAGTCGATATAGCTAATGTACATAAGCTTGAAAAATCACACATTGTGAATATATCTATATATTAATAATTAATGTGCGGACTAAAATTATTGTTAATGGAATACCTCGTTGTTTTATCAAATTTTATGAATGAGGAAAATTCTTTAAAGTTTTACCTTACTTCTTGGAAAATGTGTTAAAAATATGTCTTAAAAATATGTAGTAAATGTGTAATAAAGTAAATCAATCTTTTTCCTAAATGTTTTGCAATATTCAAGCAATGTATGTCCTGAGTGAATACGGAGAGAACATAAATGCTCTAGCGGCTTTTTTCTGTTAAGTGTGAAAATAACAAGTTTATTTAACTACAATTAATATTACTCAATATTTATGCAATCGAATTGTATTAATTAATGTAAATTAATTAAATTCACGAACAACTCTTAAACTGTTAAGTTTAGCCCTCCTCAACAGGTATAGCTTTTTACGTAAAAATGTATACGATGAACGCTCAAAAAACCCTTGCTAAAAAATTTCAAAGATATGCTACTAAATCTTTAGTAATAATTGGAGAAAATGGGTTTTTATTTTTTCAGTTTAACGTCTTGTATCTCTTTTAGAATTCAACATGAGTCTAATATTTGTTAGATTCAATTGATTGTTTTTATCCAAAGAAGGTGTGTCCTTACGTTGGACATCCATTTTCGGAAATTCACGTAATTTTTATTATACCAGATTTTTAAAATTCAGCTGTGGAGCAAGAAATCACACTATTCTTTATATGGGTGCCCCATTTAAAAAATCTTAATTTTGATATGCTGTCCTTTTCTGAGCATCTTGTACAAGTAGCTGCAAGGACTATTCTGTAATTTACCAGGTTTATTTATATTTATATCTATCTATGTATTTATAGAATTTATAAATTAGTGAAAGTATTGAGTAACTACAAAATCAACTAATAGAAATGTACCTACAAACAATAAAAAAAATATACAAATGCTCTTTTCGAACGAAAAAATTTTTTTTTTATATTTCTCATTTTTTTTTGTTTAAAGATACTTAACTCCTATTTAATAAACAGATATATAAATTAATAATTGTAAGAACTTTTTAATTAAATTTAATCGCTACAAACATGTATATTATAAATTTTGGTGGAGTCACTTCTATATTTCAATTACAGTTTTCAAAAATGGTAGGTACCAGTAAATAATATTATTATCGAAAACGGTTGTAGCCCCATAGATGTTAGTTAAACTTCCAGGATTATAACAGCCAGAATGCTGAATCCAGAATCAAAGTCTTTGGGTATATTAGTTTAACTTGTCATTTTGGAGTGAGGATTACTCTACCCATATTTTTCCATTTGGGGATAAAAAAATTCATCATATCAGTAAAGACCACAAATTTTTCCGAAAAGAAGGAGATTTCACAAATTTTGATAACGCACACCAAACGTTAATTTTTGGCGAATTCCTTTCGTACTCGATAAAAAATATGGGATTATCGGTAACCCATATTCAACAATTATGTTTGTTGACTTTTCCATTCCATTCCATGTCCAACAATATTTCATTCATTAACAATCTCTTGTCAAAATCCGTATGCTAGGTATGAATTTCAAATATCTTTGAATTTCGCTTTTGGATACATTTGCTGAAGCTGTTAATTTTTTGATGGAAACTTTGTTATTTTTCTTCAAATAAAATTTATTCAATTTGTAACATATTAAAATAATTACCACCGTTATTATTCCTCTTTCTCTGTTTTTATCCAAAGTTCCAGATTTGAAAAAAACATCGTCGTGTAATAACGAAGAATAAAATGGATTCAACGTAATACAACAGAGTTTGTGCCTTTTCGCTTGCTGTGAAAACCCTTTTTCGTTTTTCTAAATGACTTTTGACGTTTACTGTCTGTCAGATTTCGGCTTGTGCACAGTTTACTTGATACAGATATTTTATTAACTTCTGCTTTTTGGTTTCTTGCGGATGTTTTTTTTTTTTTTTTTTTTTTTTTTTTTAATGCATGCCTTAAAATGGAAAATTCAACAAATTTTTAATATAATCGCTTATAACTTCAAACCATCTATTTAAGGAAGGATTTCATTGATAGGTTTTACTTTGCTACAAAAATGATCGAATGGTATAAAATCAACTTGATTTATCACTTATACAGGGTGTTTTTTAAAATTACACATTTTTAACCAACAAGCAGTCTCAAACAGACGTTTTATACACTGACTTTTTTAAGTCGTTCGATAGGATTGACCACACAATATAATTACGGAAGTTGTCCAAATTTGGCTTATCTGAATCTCTCCTAAAATTATTTCAATCCTATCTGTTCAACAGGAAACAGTACGTGGCTTTATATGGTCATAGATCTATCGAATACTCTGCCACATGTGGAGTACCACAGGGAAGTAATTTTGGGCCGCTGCTTTTCAGTATTTTCATAGATAATATTGGTGAATCATTACGTGTTAACTATCTACTATATGCTGATGATGTGAAGATATTTTAGGAAATTACGTCGGAGCAAGATTGTATACATTTGGAACAAAACAAAAAATTGAGCAATGGTGTGAGTTAAATAAACTTCATCTCAACATTAGTAAATGTAATGTGATGTCCGTTTCGTTGAAAAAAACTACAATTCTTTATGATTATATGGAAGGTGGCATAATTGGTACAATTTTGCAGAGACCGGACACATTTGTTGATCTTGGAGTGACGATTGACTCTCGTTTTACTTTCAAATCACATATTTAAATATTGTAACAAAGGCGAATCATATGTACGATATGTACGATTTCATAGCTAGTTGTAGTCGAGATTTTAAGGAGGTATCTACTCTTAAAACTCTTTATTACTGCTACGTAAGATCCCATCTTGAATATGCTTCTCTCATCTGGTCTCCTTTCTACATGAATCGTGTTGTTAAAATTGAATCAGTACTGAGACGATTTTTAAAGTAGCTTTCACTTAAAATTGACCACATTTACCCAAAGAGAGGTGCATCGCATTATCAACTCCATCAGAGACAGTCCACAAAAAGTCTGAACACTGGTAGAGACTGTCAATCCGTGCTTTTTATTTTTAAGATAATTACTAATCGGATAGATGAACCGTCTCTTCTCTCTAAACTGCTGTTCAATATATCAAGATTAGCATCACGAGAGTCCTTAACCTTCTATCTGCCTACTCCTAGAACTAATCTACAACTAGATTCTCCTATATATAGCATGACAAACATTTGCAACAATTTAGGTGACCAGATAGATATTTTTAACAAAAGCGTAACTCGTATTAAATCTTTGTTTTATAATGAATTTTTTCTGCCTTTTTTATTTTTAAAATTTATTAATATTAGTGTATAATTATTATTTCTTTTACTATTTTATTTAGTATTAGTTTAGTATATGTATATGTGTTGCTGCCTCATTCTTGAAAGCTGATATTTTGTATTTCCTGTAATCCCTCACCCTGTAATTGACTTTTTTGTTGGGTTTTGTAAATAAAAATAAATAAATAAATTTTATTGTCACCTGACTTCTTCTTTTGACAAATGTTGTTTGGTTGTTTCTGATTTATGTGATTATCTTTTAAGCAATGTAATACTGATTGACAAAATTAGATAAAAATAGGTCTCTGAGGCCCTTATATGGTTTTGCATAAATGTATTGATCAAAATAGTGGTCATATTCAAAATTAAGTAGCTTTTTTATTCTGTAAAATATGCAAATGATTTGAAAAGTAGAAGAGAGTGTTTTCATATGACTTAAACATATACAATTTAGTTATTGTTAATTTAGAAGAGAATATTATTACAAAATACTCTGCCTAAGTGATACATAATTTCTAAGTAACAGAAACAAAAAATAAAACATACCAGTGAAAACCGAATGTTTGGGCACCCTGTACATAGACGAGTCTCCTTCCCAATCCGGTACCGTACTTAAAGCGATCAGGATAACTTTAGCCCGCATATTTTCGATATACGTATCTAGTTGAATAATTTTTTTAGCATATTTTAATTTTGTTCAAATAAAAAATCATTTTTAAGTTATTTGACCACGAGTAAAAGCCTGGACGTACAATTTTAAATATATTAGTAGCTGCAATCATAAGAGGGAATATAAAACTTCTTTTATTTTATAGTGTAAAAATATTAATTTTAATTAAAAAAGTGTACTAATGAAATGCTTGCTCATCAAAAAGAGCAATGTTTATTTGTTTTTCAATGAATTGAATTATTTATTTAAATCATCTATTTAAGCATATTTTTTGTACTAATTGCATCCTACGAGGGTTGAAAATACTATATGCTATTATACTTCATTTGTACATTAAGAGAGAGTAAATTCCCAAAAATATGTTGCGTTAGTCAGTCCCAAAATCAATAAACCATAGATATGCGTTTCCAGAATAAAGAAAAATTCAGGAATACATTATATAATTAATTAAAATATGAAAATACCCATCTTGTCATTTATTTACCTACAACCAATTTTACGTAAATAAATTATAAACATTGGAAATATAAAGTAATCTTCGGAAATAATAATAAAATTATGGTTGCCCAGATTCTGTTTCAGAAAACTTGCCATCTGATCCTCCTATAACATGATTAATACATATTTGCCTATTCTCAAAGGGTACTTCAGATACTGACTTATTTGATAAATTTTTAACATCTGGTAATTTAAAAGTTGTGTTATTTCTCGCAACCTAACCTTTATCTTGAACCCGTATTAATTCCATTGGATTAAACTCGCAGTGGTGGGGTGGTGTGTGAAATTTGGAGAAATATGTAAATTGAGGGCAACGAAATATAAATTATTATATCACCCAAGCACTGTCATGTCATGGTTGCTTCGCCAACTATACCCATCGAATCGGGAAAAAGGAAAATGAACATTGCATATATTGTGGTATGTTACATAGCCCCGAACTTACAATTATGAAGTACAGAATAGGAGGAGAACGCTAATGAAGGCAGTATTGGGAATGGTCAAACCACAAAAGACCTAATCAATCAAATGTATAAAAAAAGAGAGAACTGGAAAGCAGGTGAAGAATATATTGTGTCGGTAATTAAGAAAAAAGAGGAAAAAGAAAGACTGGCAATAAAATAGAGTAGGCCAAAACACCGCGTACATCTCAGGCATGTCAAAAATGACGATTTCGGATGTAAATAGGTTTTGAGGTGGATTTTTAGTGGGTAGGCCCTCTAACAGAGAGTTCCATACTATCTGCTAGGCTAGACGCCACCAATGAGGGAACGTTCTACCTATTAAGTGTCTACAAAAGATTTTTTCCAACTTCCAAAAAAAAAGGTTGGGTGAGCTGAGGGTAGGTTAGGTTAGTTAGGTCAGGTTTTAGATAGTTTTAGCATTCCCAGCGCTTTTCTTTAACCTGCTAATACTAACTAAAACCTAACCTAAACTAATCACTAGGTATGACCTAAATACTTACAAAGAAAAACATTTTGTCATATATTTTTGATAGTAAAAAAATAATTTTTGGAATATGAAGTCCTGTAGGCAATTGCTATTCGATTTTGATAATCCCTATACAGGTAGAAGAGTTTTTCAAAATATACATATATAACCTACAAATTATCCTATATTATAATTTCATTAACTTCCAGACTGTTACTAAATTATATAGATAATTCATACATATTTTCTAATTATTAACTCAGTTCCCGTAATAAAATACTAGATTAATATTATTAGCATATCTATAGAATTTTTTAGAACTAATGAACATTATATTTATTTATTTATGCCTTTGGGTAATAATTGTATTTCTGTTATTGTTATGCTATATATATATTGGAAGGGACAGGAATTTTGAATAAAACTCTAAATAAATATACAATTTATTCATTAATTCAAAAATATTCTTTCTTCTTCAGCAAGATGCAATCTGCAACAAAATAATTGTTTTTAGTACAACTAATAATTAAAGTAACAGAAATAACTATAAAAAGGAAAATAATAAAGTAGTGCCGCAGTAAACGTTCTGTGAGTATTCACTTATTGTTAATGATAGATACTCCTATATTCGCGCTTTTCAATGAGAATTTTCTATACACGTAATTACCTAAAATTACATTCAACATTCTTACTCTTTTTAAAATATGAATTAATTAAGCATCTGCTCAGAATAATTTAATTAATAGGAACACCATTGAATACTGAAAACGCCGTATAGAGGATTTATGGTCCAATCGCTTAAAGAATTAGTTGTCACATTTCACAATATGTATTTGATTTTACGACGTAAATAGGGTGCGTTGTTTATATGTTTTTCAAATATGTTCATGTTCGTGTATATTTTTTTGGAATGAACCTTGTAGACTTGTTTTAGTAAGTTTGGTTAAACTATACTATTTGTAATAATGCTAATAATACAATAACCTATGATTACTTTAAATAAGCCAAAAATCTTTAATATTTTACCTAACAAACATTATGATGCTTTTCTTCTCCATTTTCTTTATTTTTCTAATATGTTTCAATATCATAAACAACTTCTCAAAATATTATAAAATTTAAAAAACAATGAAACGTCGTATTAGATAGTCATCTATAATAATAAAAGGGTTAATATTGCCAAGCTATACCTAATCAATTCTTGGACCTATTACAAATCGCACTTACTCATTTAATTTAAACTCGATGCTCCGTGTAACAATATTCTGAGTTGATCAGTAAACGATACGTCAAAAGTTCTGGTGTAAATCATAATATTTAGATGTAGTTCAAAACACTGTCTTTCACCACGTTAATTCTTGATAATTTCAGCTGCTTAATCATGTATAGTAGTAGCCTAAAAATAGCTGTTTGCATTGTATTGACTTTTTTAAATAAACTGAGATGCGTGATTTCGAGGTGCATGTGGATATTATTATGGTGTGAAATATTACTGAAATATTCAACAAAAACAATATATTTATTGATATTAAATATTTTTACAACGCCCACTATTTACTTTCAATAAGAATTTACATATTTCTTCTACTTACACCGTAAGTTTTAAAAATTCACGTTTTTCAAAGTTAAAATACCAGGGTTTTTAAATTTTAATTTGTTAGTGTTTACATCGAAAAACAAGAGAATTACGCGAGCTGGTGATCGAAAGGTCTCCGATAAATTGTTTATTTAAAATATTAGAAGTATTGCTTTGTTCATTTTAATAAATAAGTGGTTTTTTAATTATTGTTGTACCTTTATTATGGAACCATCTCATAATGTGAAAAAAAACTGTACGTGATGGAGGTAAACGGAAGTTATTTTTGTATTAAGATTACTAGAAAACATAATATTTACCAAAAGCATCCCATGGAGGTGAAAAAAAATGTGATTTTTTGCAAATCTGCTTTATTAGAAGCGACTAGATATCTCAACTGTTGGAGCTATATTTACCAGAAATGTTGGTATCATAGTCTTGATTTGGTGAAAGGTGACTTTTTTACCCATTTTCATTAATTAAAAATAAAATGCGTTTTTCATATCCATGAAGAAGCCGTGTTTGCATTCAAAGTACTCGTTTTGAGCCCACCGACCTCTAAATTGAATAATTGTTTTAAAAATTAATTTGAACATACAACAAATACAATTTTGTAGAATGTAATGGCAAATATTTCCAAAAACAGTAAAATAAAATTTTTATACAAAAACTTTTTTAGAACTATTCCCGAATTTATAAAACTGGTCCTCATATTTTACCAAACGATCAAGTCATCTATCTGTTTAATTATTTCTAAAATGCGTGTACTGTCATAGTTTTTTCTATATTAATATTTAAATGTTTCTAAAAATGCATGACATATAACAATTTTTGGTCTCTAAGGAAAGATAAAACTTACAGAAAACAGACTACATAATTTATAATAATGGATTCGAAACCATATCTCTCTTAAAAGGCATGTATACAAAAAGTTGAAGACTGGATTAAATCCAAATGTGTAATATTTAGTTATTGTTTACTTAAAGATATATATATATATATAAGCTTACATTAATATTCGATGATATAAAAGAGCTTTTTCAGTTAATTTTCTTAAAATGTTCATATTTTTCAAATTATATTAATGTAATAAACATTTATCAACCGATGTTCGCGTGTAATTTTTTTAATAACTATTGCATTACTAAGATTTATAAAATTTATTAAAAAACATTAAAAATTAGGTTAGGATTTAAGGTTTTCTGTTATTCACATAATATATAATAATACAGCATTATCTAAGTATTTATAGATGACTTTATTAGTGAAATTGAGTATCGTTTGAATATTAATAATCAAAAATTATAAAAAAAATAGTGCCTGGCTGAAGGATTAACTCCAAGTGCCATTAAAAAACACAATATCAAATTTCTGATTTTAAAATGTCTTATTTAAGTTTTACAGCATATTTAAAAAAATATAATTCCAAATATAAACAAATGAGGTTAACCGGTCGGTTAAATAATAATAAGACTACTTTCTCTAATTTCTGATCTATGATGTTCTTACTAGATAAAAATCTTGAAATAAAACAAAACAGGAATAAAACTCGTTTAATAGTTATATTTATTTTATTAGCGGGATAAGGGCCTTATTAACATACGAGTTCGATAAGTTGCAAAACAATTTGATAAATTTGAATAACATTTCGATTTAATTTACTTGACAATTGGTGAATATTTTATTTAAAATCAAAGGAGCGATTATACTTACAATAGCATTATTTGTTGATATGGCAACATGAGAGTTTATTACAAACGATATCATATATCTTTAATTTCTAGTAAACGCGTCAATATGAGTGAGTTTGATTTAGAAAGTATTGTATCAAATATTGAAGATTGTGCAACGGAAGCAATTTCGTTACTAACTCCACAAATATCACGAATAAAATATATATATATAGACGTTTTAGCTAATGAGGCGAGGGAAAGAAAGTTATAACGAAATTAATAAAAAGGAGTTACTAGCTTATTTCGAGAATCTATTTAAAAATTATCGAATTTTCAACGCTTTGAGTAAATTATTCAATAACAGTCTCAAAAAAATATATATATGTGCAAATATATTCAATTGATTTCGTTTCTCAACATGGAAAAGATACGGAGGCTGGAAAAGCAATACGGTAACTGAAGAATACATTGAAACATCCCTAGAAAATAAAAAACAAATATCTACAAAAATTCTGAAAGAGAAGAATTTTTAATTGGACCTATCAAATAGTAACCACAGTACTAATTTGGAAATTATTGGTTTTTGAACAGAACAGTCTTCATCTGGAGTAAACTTGTTTAAATGCAAAAATGTAATCAATATTCATAAATGATGGTTTTCAAATTTTATTAATAAATAATGAAATTTTGCTTATCATTATCCAACTGAGTTAGCCAAGGGTTTCATTATCTAGCTCAGATAATAAGTTTTAGTCAACGGTGTCAATAAATTACGATAAATAATAAAAAAAAATACCAGGGCCAGGTTTTAAAACAAGATATACAGTATATCTACGGATAGGTATCACAAGAGGAGAAATTTTTTATTTTTAGCTTTATCGAAAAATGTCATTCTCGATTAAAAAGTTTTGCTTATTCTAAAACACCATTAAATGAAGAAAAAATAATGTTTTATATCTACTTCATTTTGTAATCAATTTTCTATGAAAACATATGAACTTTTGCACAAAGTTCGAAACTTTAATAATAATCTAATGGGTGACTTTTATGTAATTACAAGATAAATTCATAGCATTATGAAAGAATTACAATTTCAAATATTATTTTTTGGATAATGATAAATACGTCACTCACTAAAATATTGTTAATGCTTCATAGCAAATTGACTATAAAATGGATCAGATAGGGTAAACATATTCTTTTTAAATTCATGGGGTTTTAGAATAATCAAGAATGACATTTTTCGATAAAACTAAAAATAAAAATTATTCCTCTCTTGTGAACCCTATCCGTGGACACACTATATGTATTATACAAAAGCGAATTCTTTGCTGTATCAATTTAAATGTAATTTAATTCCAAGCCATCGAATTTTTTATTTTCATCTTCAGGGAAAACTACAAAATGAATTTAGTTTATAATGTAATATGTAATACAACTTTATAAAAAGATGATGGTACTTAGATACATATATCTTGTTATAATATAGTATTTGTTATTGACAAATACGAGTATAAAATGAAAAAATATATGAAGATAACTACCAGCTGATCGTATATATCGTATGTCTTTACACTCGATATTCTGGGTATCAATATCTTCTCGAAATTGAGTTTCAAAATACGACTTGGTAAAGGTTCCCATCGGGAAGGTCGATATAGAGCAATATTATTATAATCGGGAACGAGAATAATGGTAAGCGATTCTATTGTAAGAAAAGGACAAAAATATTTTTTGATATTTTAATGATTGTTAATCTGGATTTTTTATAATATTTTTGTGACTTAAAGCGTTTCTTCATTGTAAAAAATAAAAATACATACATACATCAAGCGAAATATTATAATTAAATTTTAATATTCAATTTTCATCACTTTAGATCATAGAAAGAAAATTTAATTTATGTGATTCTTTATGATACTCAATTATTTTTTAAATTCATTTTAAGTCATTTTTGGTAAGTTGTTTAAATTTAGTTACGTCAACATACACAATCTGATTATAATTAAAGTACAGAAATCTATTTGAAGTTTCTAATTGAAGTTATTCCGTAGTAGGTGATTGTGGAATCTGGAAAAACAGGGAAACGAGGAAGGAAAGCATTCCAAATTCCGAAAGCTGTCGACGGACCATCAACGGCAAAGTGAAGTTTGCGTGTTATTGGAAACAGCGCACTTCCATTAGACCAGATGTGCCGTGGCTGCTCAGTCCCGTGCTCCCTGAATATGCAAGGGTGTGTATTGGTACATAATAGGTTCAGTGACGTGTTCCACTAACCCTGACAGGAGGGTCGCGGGTCGGACAAGCTCAGACGACGTGGAGAGGGGTCGCGGGGGTGGAAGCATTGCTGATGGATTACCCGGCCACCCTGTCAAACGCAAGATGGATCTGCCATTTTCTCGGTTTTGCTTTAATAGTTCGACAATTGCAACGAACACACGAGCAAAGTAATTCTTGATATTAAAAAAAGGTTATTTCTGCAAAGGACGCAAATATGGAATAACCAAATAGGTACTGGAGAAAAAAGGGTAAAAAATAACAATCAAATTTGTTCACAAGATTTTTATTTACCTAAATCTGCACGAGTAAATTCATTTCCTGCTAATAAAAGGTAATAAACTATGACATGTTACAAAATAGTTAAATTAGTCTAGTAAATAATATATAAATTATTTACTTACCTTATTAATTATATTTATATATATTTAATATACAGGGTGTGTTTGGATATTTTCAGGATTTTATTTGAATTTTTCCTAAATTTTGCGTTTCTTTGTCAATTTATAGGGAATTTATCTAGAATTTTACCAAAAACGACTTTTAAGGTTAGCTTTTCCGTTCAAAAGTCAAATTTTCCTCGACATTTGAAATTTTGGAATATTTCTACAATTTTGCCGGACAAAAACGACTTTTAAGGTTGTAAAATCAAAGAATAGATCAAGGTCACGCTAATTTTTTATTGAACTTTTCAGTTAAATTTTGACATTTTTTAAACTTTCCTAGAAATTTCTGCTTATTTGGAAAATTTTGCCCAAAAAAACACTTTTCAGATAAAAGTTTACGTTCTAAGATCAAATGTCATGTTAACTTGTTATCGGTTTTGTCTCCAATGTTTAAAAATTTTCTTCGATTATCTAGAATTCAAAAGTAGTGCTCTTTTTTCTTGAGTTTCCAAATTTTTCTAGAGTATCATTGGAAAAACGGCTTTCAAGGAGATGAGAAAACGGGGAAGAAAATGGAAAAAACTGTGAAAAAAATTAGGAAAAAACGGAAAAAAGTAATCACTGCAATCAGTAATGCGACAATTTCTCCTTCAATAAAGTTAGGGTAATGGATCTTTCACCACGCGTCATCAAAATCTGATTAGACAAAATACAAGCGTTGATTTTTCATTTTCAATACAAACGTTAGTTTATTAGAGATAATATTCTCCTAGAATTCCAAAATACACATAATTATAACTTGAAAATCTGTTGGTGCAAAGTGTAACGTGCGTTTTTTACAAATGAGCAACAAAAAAATATATTGAATAAAAAAATTTACACTATAGTTTGTTGAATATTCGGGTCTCAAAGTTTTTCATAATCTAGGAAATTGTAAATTTTAGTTAGTTTTTATATGGCATCGTGTGTCTGCCTATCTTTTTCACTAAATCCAAATTGGGCCCTAATAAGACTTTTTCATTTTGTAACAGTACGTTTTTGAATTAAATATAAAAATTCTTCTTCTTTTATTGCTTTCATCACCTTGTTACTTCGTTTAATATTTATCGTATGATTATATATGCATATTGACCAAAAATAGAGCTTCATTATTAAGACACATACAGGATGTTTAACACATATCGGGGCATTTTTTTACTTCTAAACCGTAAACAAACATTTTCCAAGCAACATTGTCCACGTGAATATTATGTTTAGTTTTAAAATATTTTGTCTATACGAGGTGTGTCAAGTAGTGTGAAATCTCAAACTTGTTTTTATTAATGGCATTTAGAATATTTTACGTAATTTTTGAAATCTAGTTATTGACTTGCTTTTCAAAATATGCGACACTTGGAGGTCTAAAAAAATAGTAATTTCCTTGGGCGTTGAAGAACTTTGTTTACACAGTGGATCCAAATTTGAAGTGATTATGAAAACGTTAAAAGTTTTAAAAGAAACTTGTTCAATGCCAAAATAAACTATTAAAAAAATGAAGAGATGCACACAAATAGCTTCTCATTATCTTTAAAGGTTTTTGCAAGATAGGCATTTAAAATCCAATGTGTAGTACATCGTTAAAATAAAAAAAATATGAAAAAATAAGAGATGTTTTATTTAAAAAAAGCATTTTTTCGATACGTACTTTTTGAAACACCTTGTACATAACCAATTGTTTTTAAACAATAGTCAAAATTTTGTTATACAATAACATATCAGTTAGACATAAAAATTCGTTTATTTATACGTAAATAAATAATAATAAACAATAATTGACATTTTTTTGCGAGAAAGTAATCATCAAATTCTTTCCAATTACTCAGAATTGTAAAGTAAAAGAATTCCAGCAATACCGTTCATAAATGTCAGTGGAACCACACACGTTTTCTCTCGTTCATTAGGCCCATTTTTTGTTGATTTGAATACACTAAATAATCAAATAAAAAATACAAAACAGCCCTAACACATCTGTTCAACAAACTCATACATTGGAAACCAAAAGTAAGATAAATATTCCACAGAATCCATTAGAAGTTTCACATGATAAATTGAACAGTGGACAAAGCAAACCATTAAAGATGGCTGAATGATGATGATTAAAATATAGGTTCACATCTCCCTCATAACATGGTCATTATCGGTTTATTGAAGATCTGTTTCTTATCTAAGGGTAACTACGGCACTGTGACGCGATGTCTTTCTAGAAAAGAAAATTGTGAAAAATGAGTCGCATCATTAAAATCAGATCAGATGAATAAAAGTAATTCAAAGTTTTTGAAAAATGTGTCTGTCGTACAAATATTTTAAACAACTCAAAATTTTATTTTGCCAATTTTTATATCTGAACATCATTTTACGAGAAATTTATAATTAAACAATAATAATAACTCAAAATTTGAATATGTAAATCGGAATTTTAGAAACTTCCAATTATATGTCCGAATTCCAGGTATACGTCGGAATATCTAATAAAAACATTATGGGGACTAGTTGGATAAATCCGGAAATAGCTATGAAAAAAAAAATTATAAGCCAACATATTATTTTATAGTTTTTAGAAGTATATCGCTATTAGGTTCTACATAGAGTAGATCTACATTTCGTCACGATTAATAATACATATGTATCACAGTTATGCTCGGAAGGTTCATTGTTGAATTTTTAAGTGTGCAAAATGGAATGTATCAATGTGCGAGGAATGTGCATCGTATATGTCACATGACATCAATCATTCGACGTATTGCATTAATTTTTTCAGCAAAAAGTGATGTCAGTATCACCCTTCAATTGGTTGGTCCTCAAACGAAACACCACCAAATTTAAATTTTTTGAACCAGCGATATACCGTTGTTTTTGACGGAACTTCACCAACAAATACAAAAATTATAAAATATTTCATACATTGTTGTGGTATTAAACCATAACGAAAACCAAAATACTTTAATTTTTAACAGGCTTCGTAAATTTTATAGGTATACTATATACAATCGGACAAACATTTTAACAATCGGAATAAAAACTGACAGATTCTGGACATTTTATCCGGATATCCCTTGAATCACTGAGGTCCTTCAAACGTTCATATTATTTTGAATGAAAACTAAACACAGCATGTACTTTTGTTTTATTTTTCATTAGGCTTATACTACTTATTGTAAAATGATTTTCTGTACCATTCCACTGTATATGACTATTTACATATTCTTTATTTATGATGTAAAGTAAAAAGAACACGTTACATATTGTGAAAAAATATACAAGCTGGCGATATCTAATAAAAATAACTAATTACCTACTTACTGAAAAAACATACAATTTTTTATCAATTTCTATACACACTTATCAATATTAACAATCTTGCAAATTATTTTTTATTTAAAGCACGTAGGTCAATTAGGACTACAAATTAAAAATATACTGGTTAATGCAAAAAAATATCAGTTATATTTTTTAAAATGAAACACCATATACTTGACTGCATGTTTAAATTGGAAAATATCTAAGGGTTACCTCTACCTAATAAAATGTATATGTCTTAGTTTGTGCCTACATAATATATGTAATAATTATTAGCATAAAGCAAATTTACATGGGCAGAAGTTGTTAAACCGGTTATACGTTTGATCAGATTAGTTGTTAACAAAGAATGACAGAATTACTGTCAAAAATGTAAATATTTGAATATTTTTATTTATGTAAGTACGTTAATACCTATATAATAAATCTGAATTATTTTAGTTGAAATCTGTAAATTTTACAAAAAATAAATAATGTGCATAAAAAAAGGTAAGTAACACATTTATTTTACTATTGATTTTTGACTTAAATCAAAACTTCACGTCTGGATTATTGCACATTTTACTTATTATAATTTTATAATGCACGCCTGTGATACAGATACTTAATTTTGATCTGTTTATTGCAGTCTAACCTTTATAAGTAAATATTTGAAACTTGCAGACACATTAAAATTCGCAGAGATTGGAAATTAAATTATTATTGTATCCCTTGGACATTTAGGCATTATTCAGTAAGTAATATACAGGGTGATCAAATTATACTCTGAAGTTTCATATCTCCGTTATCTTGAGAAATAAAAAAGAATGTTTTAAATAAAAGTTACAGATAGAGTCAAGCTTCATATTTTAAAATTATTTCGTAATATACAGGGTATGTCATAAGATCACAGCATATCAGAGTTATGTTTTTTTTTAATGGAATACCCCATATATTTTTAGAATTTTATAAACCTCTTACCGAGCTAATTTCAACGATGTGTCACTCTTCATGCCTATTATGTTTAATAAAGGATCTACAGCCACATCAAATTCGTCTTTTTTTTAATTCAGATGTATACGAGTATATTTTTATTCTCCGTAGTAACGCTTTTTTCTGTTTACTTGTGACCAATTGCATTATTATTATTATTACTGGAGGGCAAGCATGGACGAGAATGTTATGAGTTTTGATAATAAGAGCTATGAACAACTGATAATATTTTGGATATTTTCCAAGACAGAAAGAAAATGGTATTGTCAGATACCGAAACCTAGATAGACTTGAATAAATATTAAAACGCTTTGGAAGACTATGGAAATACAAGATAAGTATTATTTATCTTTCAATATGTATTATTAATAATTTCCATAAAGTAAGAGTTTAAACAATTAATTTAACAACGTACAAAAATAATAAAATGTAATTTCAACCAAACAACGACGAGTCTAGAAAATTTACCCCAAAGATAGTACGAAAACAGCAATATTTACTGAGCTTTCTAATATTTCAAATAGTGAAGCACTTAACAGAACTAATATTCATGTATGATATTATCCTAGTAGCAAATTTCGAAAACTCACAACATATTCTAAAAGTAGTAAACACAGAAATAAACAAAATAAATATAAAGTTAAATATAAATAATACTAAGTGTATAATAATATAATAAACCACCACAACATCCAAATAAAGGGAAAACAAATAAATTACTCGTAAGTAATCAGTTACAAATATCTAGGAACTATAGTAGAGAATAATGATAAACCCAAACAATAAATAAACGGAAAATTTAGAAAAACAAGTAAAATGTTAAATACTAAAGACCTATATGGCTCTACCGCTATGAAACATGAATATTAAATGAAAAATAAGTAATTTGAATAAACCCAAATGGAAATAAGACTTCTGAGGAAAATAGAAAATAAAACCAAGTAATATAGGATACGAAATGAAATATACAGAAAAAATCTGAAGATCAAGTTCGTTAGTGACAAAATATCAGAAGCACAATTGAGATAGTTTGAACATATATGTCGTATATCCAATAACAGAACACTTAAAAGGGGTATGTAAGACAATGATAATATCAAAAAGGTAACAGAGGAAGACAGAGAAAAGCATGGAACGAAGTAGGAGCATTAAAGCATTAAAGAGCAATAAAAACGAAAATGAGACGAGATAGAAAGAAATAAAGAGATAAATATATGACATGGTTATCTAACCTGCCATATATCTTTTGGTAAACTGGGTTGGGATTAAAAAAATCTTCATATTCTAGTTTGAACATTTTTTCTGAAAGTACATTAAATTAGAGTAAATATCATTTTATAATATATACATTATTAAATTGTTTCAACTCTTATTTTATGGAAAGTATTATTAATCTTTCCATATTTATATACATTCTAATTAGCATAAACTATTTACTCTAAGAAAGTTAGGTACATACTAGGTCTCCACATGAAAATTAAATATTGCATTATTTCTGGTGTTTTTCAAGGTAAAAATTTAAAATTTTAAGTGGTTGTTTAGACTATAGAGGGACAATGAACAGTGTATCTCATACCGCCTCATCAGGTCATACGCCGCCCTCAGTCAACTCGACTCCGGTATTTTAAATGACAACTATATTTATTTAATTCGTTTTAAAAGAACGAAATTTTCTTGAAATTCCCATGTAAAAAATTTGTTACTCACATCATGAAATTTATGAGATATTTAAAGTTAAAAGTTTCAAATATATGATATTATTAACTCTTAAAATAAGGTAGCCATAGAAATAGTTTGTTTGAAATTAGAATTGTAACTTTTGTGTTAAATTGATATTAATACATGCAAAATTGCTCTTAATGGTTCGTATTTTTTGTTAAAATGGTTTGCACTCTGGAAGAGAGAACTGAAATTGTGATTTTTTTATGTGATGCAAACAAAAATAATTCCCTGACGGCAACGTTATTTAATGAAAACCGTTCAAACAGAAACGTATCTGTACTTACTGTAAGTAAGTAAGTACGCTAATGGAAAAAATTTTGTAATAATTCTGCTGCATTTAAATGAATGAAAAATCATTCAAGAATGTGAAAGTAATTCGCTGTTAAATATCCAACAATATTCTATTGAAAACTGTATCACGTGATTTAAAAATTATAAAAAATGTAGGGAGAAAATTTTTAATTTTATAATTAGTTTACTTCACATGTATGTTATTTACAATTATTATTTTATTCTTCATTTATTTATCAAAGATTTTTATATCCGATTTCAGTTGTTTTGATACTTATTAAATATAACTTTTAATTGACAGTTTTCAGTGTGCATTGTCTAACTATAATAATTAAGATTTTGCACCTAAAGTCAAGCCGATAAGGGAAAATTAGTATAATTTAAAGAAAACAATACACTTCATAAACAGAATTAACCTAACCTTTATATCCTATAAATATTAAAATATTTTCTAAATGAATTAAATTAAATTAAGACAACGAAATGTAAATATCAGTAAAATAAATTCATAATTGCATAAATATGAATATATTTATAACAAATTGAATAATCTTGAATAAAACGTCGGTAAAAAATTGCTTAATCTGAATAAATGTAAAATATATTAATCATATTCTTACCTATATATTATGGAATATCACTACACTTTGTCCTGATAAAATATTAACGTTTTCTTTTCTAAACCACCATATTCTTATCGAATTGTAGTCACATAGCATCAGCGATCATATTACTTCGGCCATCTTTGACCCTATCCAGCGCATGCTTGATCTTTAAACGTCCGACAGCTGCTAGGCGGCAATTGTTTGTTGCTGACCCAAGCCAACTCTCTCTTCGTGGAGGGTTTCAATGAAAGCGATATTGGGCATGCATGCATGACACTTTTAGGAATTCTAGCAGATTCGAGGATGGTTGAAGATGACTTTGCAGATTTCGAGATAATGGTGGAAGTGTATTCGTGTTTTTCAGAAATTTTGTCAATATTTAGATTTGTATGATATGGTGGAAGAAAGATTTATTATAGTTATTTTGTTAAGTAAAATGTTGTGACTATTATCACGTAGTATTTCATTATTGGATATCAGTTTCTCATCATTATTAGGGCACTTTAACGAAATTGTCTTCTAAATATTATCCTTGGCGCAGTTAAAGAGTTAGTTTCTACGTATATCAACACGGCGCGGTGTAAGTTTTTCAACTAAAAAGTATCAAACTACACATGTTTAAATAGAGAATGAGTAACTTTTTATAATGTTTAAAATAATACAGTATTATTAATTTTAATTTGGTCAAAATTACTTAAAACTTAAAGGGAAAAGAACTACAAACTTGAAAAAAATATATAACTAAATTGTTAATGAAAACCCTATCACTTAAAAATAAGTAATATGCTGTATATTTAAAATTAAAGCCCATCACTTTAATTTGGGATACTCTGTATAACATTGGATTCAGATATTTTATTTAGTTAAGAAGTGATAGTTTTATTTTAAAAATGTTGGCCAATATCGATAAGAATGAACATATAAAACAGTATTCCTAGATAAAAAACATAATTAAAGGAATAAATGTACAATAACTTAGAAAATCTGAAAAAATCTCTATTACAATATGAAAATAGTGTTAAAAAAATATAAACACAAAATAGGAAAAAACTTGTATATACAGTGTCTACTTAAGTTGGAACCATATGGAAAACTTTTTTATTAGTGGTTGTATGAAAAAAAGTTATTCTTTATAAAAAGTTCTGCATGGTCTAAAACCTGAAATATGAGTACAACCATCGGATTTAAAATTTGTTGAGCCGTATACAAGGTTTGTCGAAAAATATAAATTTTGCTCAACAGTAAAGTACCTTTATTTTTGACAATATCGAAAAATGTTACTAAAAAAAGTTGATCAGAATTAAAAATTACGTTTAAATATGCAAGTATATCCATTTGGATTAAAACTTCAGATTATTTTATTTTTTAATATTTCTATTTTGAATGAACATTTATCTCTTGTGATTACGAAACACATGATAACCTTTTAGTTTTTCGATGTTTTCTAATAATTTTGCAATTAAAACGCGTAATAAGTGCATATTCATTTATTTTGCAAATAATAAAAAAATTTTAATTCTGATCAACTTTTTTTAGTAACATTTTTGGATATTGTCAAATTTAAAGGTACTTTACTCTTGAGCAAAATTTATATTTTTCGACAAACCTTGTATACGTTTCAGGTTTTAGACCATGCAGAACTTTTTATAAAGAATAACTTTTTTTCATAAAACTAATAATAAAAAAGTTTCCCATATGGTTCCAACTTAAGTAGACACACTGTATATGTACCCACGATAAAGAATTTTTAGTTTACGTGATGATGAAATATCAAAAAATGAATGAATTTACTTTGAATCAAATATAATATTTATTATTAAGAACCCAATATAGATTCTCATCATCTATATAGAATTGAAAATAATTAACACACAATAGTTGTAATTAGGAATAAGGCAAATCAATAACAAAAGAAAGTTATGATAAAGTAAAACAATTAACAAGATCTGGAAAACTATTTAAAAAATTCTATTAAAACAAGATTTTTTTTATATATAAAATCATGAAAAAAAAGACGAGTGCCGAAGTTGAGGAATTAAGGTATTTTGGATCCTATTTGACAAAATCGATAGATGAGAATTATTGATTAATATGAAGATACCGAAATTTTCAAATTTTGAAGTTAAAGAAAACAAATCAAGAAAATCTATTGATAGGAAATAAGTGCGAGAGTTCTAAATAGATTACTAATAAAAAAGATAATATCGATAAAAATAAAAATACCCATACACAAAAAAGTAACAAGCCAATAAACATTTTTAGAAGTACAACTTTAATATACAATATCTTCGAAATTTACTAGCAGAAAATATTCAGCAAAATGTTTAATGGAAAACGGTAAAGGGATTTGGAAAAGAAGAAACAACCAAATAATATACGCAAATTAAATATTGTAGTCTTCGAACAGCCCACAGATTTTGAGATTTAGGTACATATTATTCAAACAGCTATCTCTATCCTAATAAAAAGTTTATCATTGGACTAGTCTTATTTTCTCTCACTAATAAAAACTTCAAGTAATTAAAAATAATACCAATTTTTTGGTTTTTTGATATGGATTACTTCTTTTTACATAAAAATACATATTATTCATATCAGTAGTTTTGGAGTAGGAACTCAATTTGTATAATTAATGCAAAAAGGTTAATAACTATTATGTACTTAGTTCCGCTAAAAGAATATTACCTGCAAGCTGCCTAATAAATTACCTGAATCTGTAAAAGCAGATAATTCCATTATATCTCAAAATCTAAATTGGATTTAAAGTTAATAGCCGTAACAACAATGTAGTCAATACAGTCAATTTCATAAACCTATTGTTAAAATTTGTCAGCATTATCCATCATAATCTGGTTAAGCAGAAGTACGGTTGTCAAAATATTATACAAATTATCAGTCCCTAAGGAAACCAGCGGGAGGATGAAAGGGTTGAATAAGGTGGTTTATGGCTTGTAAAAACTACACAAATAAAAGTACTTGGGGCTACTTTTACTTGTTTCTGGGCTATTTTCCGCAATAAAATATTTAATAACATTGAAATAAATAAACCAAAATTATCCTTTTTTAGATGTAGATAATTATAAACTGCGTTTTTTAATATCTATATATTTATAATAATTGTAATCATTGAAAAAGAGGTAGCTTATCGAAGAGATTGGGCGAAAAGGACCAATCTGATTTATTTAATATACTCACATAGGCTAAAGGGCTAACTTTTATTGCTACTAATTTTTATTTTCTTGTGATTAGCTACATGATCAGTTGAAATTAAGGGTATCTGACAAATATAATTAATATTTTCCACATAATTATTTCAGTAAAAATCTATAAACTTTCAAATAAAAAGAATTAGAATTTGATTTTTCCGTTTGATTGAAAAAATATGTATACTTCGATACATTTGATTACATTTTATAAGAGCACCACGAAAACGTTTAAAAGTCTATATATTTCATTGAATGTTTTGTATACAGGGTGTCCCACGTCGTTTTGAAAGTCCAATATCTCGAAAACTGTTCACATGACAATTATGAAATTTGGTAGTTATAAACATTCAAAACTGATGATTGTATTTATTATAAAAATACTTCCGTTTTTTTAAAAGGGGCAATCGGTATAATATTATATTTTTAGTTATATCTTTCAAAAACAAATTCAACAATACTACACTTATTTTTCTAAAAATATATTTGGTTAGTATTATTTACTTCAAAAAGTGATCTAAGATCACTGAACTTCCTAGGTTTAGTTGTTTATTCAATACTGTATATTGAAGATAATTTTAGGAGGTTATTTATTTCATATTTCTCCAAAAACTCAAGTTCTTCTCTCGTGTCACTTATATGAAGTACTTCCATTGTTGTTTCCACTGCGTTATTAAGTGTAGGTTTGTGTTTAGTGTCAATGAGGTGTTTTGCTTGCGTAATGTGACTTATCTGGTTGTTTTAATCTATAAGCTCTTGATTGCTCACAAATATATTTTGGCCAAATATTAAGAAATTTTAACATATTTTAACATTGACACCAAACACAAACCTAATTTAATTACAAAATGGAAACAACAGTGGAAGTACTTCATCTAAGTGACAAGAAAGAAGAACTTGATTTTTTGGAGGAATATGAAATAAAGAAACACCTAAAATATCCTCAATATACAGTATTGGATAAACAACTAAGCCTAGGAAGTTAAATTATCTTAGATCACCTTTCGAAGTAAATAATACGTTTTTAAAAAAGATCTGTGAAACTTTTATCTGTCTTGGAAAATGGTATATTGTCAGATACCGAAACCTAGGTAGACCTGAATATATATTAAAGCCTTTGGAAGACGGAGGAAATTCAAGACAAGTATTATTTATCTTTCGATATTTATTTACAAGAGCATTAATTACTTAATAATTAAATTTACTGAAAATTTGTTATACCGATTACTAAAAATGATTTCTTCTAATGAACATGACTGCGAAAATAATAATATGGGCACTCCATCTTTTTGAGGAGTAAAATTGTATTTATTTTGAAGAATAAAATTAAAATTCATACAAAATTGTTATGATTCAAATCTTCATTCTCGCTTACTTCTTGATTTTCATAATTAGCGAAGTGTTGCAAAATGTACAGTTTTTTGCTTAATGTTTAACCAACATTTTATTGACGTTCTTTAATTAGGGGCCTGCAAATTGAATTTCCACTCAGATTTTTTTAGGCTTAATGCCTTAATATTTTTATCAATTTTAGAAATTCTTTCATAATTAACAAGCTCATTGTAATAATAAGATTTCGCTTTCACAATAGCGTCTGCGTTACTCTTATTCCTTTTAGAAAAACCTTTGGCGTGCAAAAATTTTAAATGCTACTAAGAAGATGGTCCCACGACGTCAAATACGGATTCTTTAAAATCCAAAACTTTTGTACACTAATCGCCTCATATAATAAATGTTTTGAGTTAAACAATAACCAATCGGAAAATTTTTGCCTCGCACGGTCGATATTTAAAGTGTTTATAGGTTGTTCGTTTTTTTCCTAAAAAAATGGGCTTAACTTCCTTTGAAAGGCTAGAAAATTATTCGTATAAATACAACCTAAGCTTAAAACTGTTAAAGTTATTGAATCAATAAATATGTAAGTAGCAGTTAGAATGACCCAGTAGCTATGCAACTAGAGCAATGTTGAATAATATTCAGAGCGTTGTTTAGTTAGGAAATTAATCAATAACTCAAACGGTGGTTCATTGTAAATTATTTTTGTTGTTGCTCCTTTTGTACATATTAAATCATTCTGTTACATAAATTTATAAGCTTATAATTTTATATTGTTTAGAGTTACAAGAAGAAAATTATTATTGAGAATTCATGAATTTCGACTAAATTTTATATTTCTAATAAAACAGAACCAAATTCAAATTTGTACTTACCCTTACTTTGAAAATCACTGTTGTTTTAGAGACATATTTCAAAAAATTTGGAAGAAGACCTTATTAAAAATTTATTAGTAAACTATACATATCTTTAAATACAATAAATATATTTATATAAATTCTATAGGTTATAAAAAATATATACACTTACAGACTAACTTTTAAGACCGGGATAAAAACATTCATTCAAGAGAAAATTATACAAAATATGTTTGTCAATCTCGGTTATCCTTATTATTTTAAATCTATCAAAATTGAAGTACACATTAATTTCCTTATTTAGAAACATTTCGAAAGAAAAGTGAACGAATTATACATATTATAAACATTAGATACATTTTTAAAATATTTTTAAAAAAAATAAAATTTTGATACTTATCCAATACTATAATATATTCTTTACTTAAACTAAATTGGTTGACTTATTGACTTTTAAAATTGTACTTAAATAAATATACACAATTTTGATATATGCTCTTTTCAAATAAAATATGCCATCTCCATACGTTTAAAACCTCAATTTTATTACCAGATTCTTTATCCAAAATTCAAAACAGTTTAGATTAACAATATAGTTTTAATTGCATATAATTAGATTACCTGTAACAATTTTTTATTTTGCTTTTTTTGCTTATTTTGAAGAAAATTCTGAAATTTTAGCTTCACATGTGTCTTGTTGCACGGTAGAGTTGTCGCTTTGATCCCGTTTTTCTGCGCCCATGGTCTCAAGTAAATTATTTTAATTTTATCGAATATATACATTATATTCCAATGAACTAAGGATTTAAATTTGACAGTTCTTAAATAAAATTTTATAGCTGTTTGAATATGCGTATATAATTAAAATTTTAAGTTAGTACAAATTTAATTGAGACTAGAGTCGAAGGCCGAATTGGATGACATTGACGTCATTTAGTCAAATGTAAGGTCAGTTACACTAAATTTACTTTCATGTGGATAAAATAAAAATAAGGATACCTTTTTATATACTTACATTATTATTTGGAGAAATTTTAAACTCCTTATTAGTGAAGATTTTTCATTATTTATTAATTATAATTTATAGATTTTTCTATACCTAAATCTGGTAAATAGTAGTCACTTTGGCAACTATGTAGAAAGCTGTTTTAGTGGAGCGCGAGGATGCTGGATTTCACGCGCTAGAATTGTTGCACTTTATCTTACCTTCCCAAGTAAACCAAGTAAGCAAAATTGTAAGTGTTTCGAAATAGCAACGTTGGTAATCAGTTAGACAGTCTATACGAAACCATGAACGTCGCCTAGAGTACTTTTAGGTTAAGTTGTGTATTTTCGGTAAGTAAAGATTATTTAGGAGCTTTTAATATGGATAGGGACGCTGCAAGTTGTAATAATTCAGATTCTACGTGTACTAAACTGATACGTCATAAGTTAACTCCGGAAGAAAGTTCTATTGTAAACAATGTAAATCACAATATTCGCGCGCATTATCCTGAAAAGTCAGTATACGATTGTGTAGAATTTTGTTGCAGTTTAATGAAAGTTTCAGATAGCACTATTTTTTGAATTATTAGGGAAAATAAAGAAAACCTTATTGCGTCTATTGAACAAGAAAATCAGGAGGGAGGAATTGTCGCAAAAAGGCCTAAATTGAAGCCAGGGCATAAAATTACATCTTAAGATAATACCGTAAAAAACGCGATTCGACGAATAGTTTACTCTTTTTTTTAAAGCTCCTTCTGGAAAACGTCGCCAGCTAATAATAACAAATATCGGTAGTTATTCGGGTTTTGTAGAAGTGAAGGACAACGTGAAGGACAACGCGTCATATCACACTCGCAGGGTTGAACAACTTCCAACATCCAACTGGAAGAAAGCTGATATAATATCGTGGTTAGTATCAAAAAATATACTCTGCAAGTACCCTTACGAAAATGCATAAACAAAGATATATTAAATTAACCGTGGATGAAATCGCGAGTGAAATCGGTTTTTCGGTCGCTAGGTTGCCGTCGTATCATTGCAAACTTAACCCTATCGAATTAATTGAGGTGCAATTAAAATCGGAAGTCGCGCGTAATAATTCCACATTTAGCAATATAAATAATTTGAAAAAAATGTTCTTAACTCCCTCATTAATTTATCAATTAAATTCAAAAATAAAATTACTACGCCACTGGAGTCGTATTCGGTTCACTCTAGGACACGCAAATTTCCATGGCGATAAAACCCGAAGGTACGACGTCACTATTTAAATTAATGACGTCAATGTCATCCAATTCGACCTTCGACTCTAGAGACATTTTTTGAAATACAAGTTTTGCTACAGACTTCGGAAAGACATGCTTAAATGAAAAAAAAAGACAGAATTAAAATATTTTAAAACGTCAAGTCGCCTCAGGTTTTGACTTTGTTTACACAAAAATTTAATTTTTACGGCTTTTTTCTATACTCTTGGAATCTGATACCATTCTTCCCAATTTTATATGTATACATTTATTAATTTTAAATTTATTTCAATTAATATTTTATTCATTATGTTTAGAGTTTATGTAATTTCTTAAAATGTTTGGTTTTTAAATCTTTCTTATTCCTTAGAATAATATTTAGTTACTGGATTTTGATTATATTATTTTTAAATTTAGCTGAATTTAGTAGAATACAGCAAATTTTACTTAATTCAAATTGTTACTGGTATTTATAATGATAAGAATTCTTACCGTTATCATCTAGTGTTGTATTAATTTGACACTGAAGTCTTTCTGTATGGAAATAACACTTTCAAAAATACCACGGCACTATTTTCACAAATACAAAAATTATGGCGATGCCGGTGGGCCCGGTATATTTTTCAGCGCCGTAAGAGGTCTTGCAATATCACTTCCATAAGAGCTCCTGTTCTCATCTCCCATTGAAATCTCTTGCGACGTTTCTGCGGCTCTCTGACCACAATTTTGGTAAAATGTTTTCGTAATATCAGAACTATTAGAAAACAAGTTCTGATTTATATTAACGTCATCCAGGGGTGAAAAATCTTGGATTTGAACAACTAGTTTACCATCTTTTTTAGCTTTCATTCGGCGGTTTTGGAACCAAATTTTTATTTGCCGTTCAGTTAAACATAACGTGTGAGCAATTTCAATTCGTCGACGTCTGGTAAGATATTTGTTGAAGTGAAATTCTTTTTCTAGTTCTAGAGTTTGATACCGGGTGTACGTCTGACGGGTTCGTTTGCTACCTTTAGATCCCAGATCACCTTTAAAAGAAAGAGAATACCATTTAGACAGTGGAGTCTATAGTTGATACCAGACTAAGAATGAAAGCAAAAAAACGAACAAAAATAATAAAAGCTAAATACTAGTAAAGTTGAGAAACAACTACGAAGATACACATGTACAAAGGTAATCCCAAAAATAAGGTCTCCCATTTTTTCAGAATATAATAATCCGTTAATTTTCAAAAATATTTACGTCATCTTAAAGGTTAAATATTTATTTATTTTTACTACTAAATATTCTTTCAACTCAAGGAACTGGTGAAGGTGGATGCAAAGTCCGGACTATAAGGTGGATGTATGATGATGTTCCAACTGTTGCAGGAGATTCTAAATTAACCATCTGAGTTTTTTGCAATGTTTCACTGCATTTATCAGCATTTATTTTAGTACCAACAGGCATAAATTCAATCAACAATATTTCCGATCACAAAACACAGACCATGACTTTACCGGCAGACTGTGTTTCTTTGAGTTTATGCGAAGAAGAATGTTGCTACTCGTAAGATTGTTGTTTTATTTTGTCCTTTTTATATACATGGTGGCAAAGAACTCGCGGGAAGAATCAACACTGTAGCAATTGTGATCTTCTGCTCAGCATTCAAGGTATTCCTCTTGCGCACACCATGCGATACTTTTCCATTAATATCCTGTGAATGGGGCTTGGACAAATTTCAGAAATCACATGGTAGTAATGATCAACGGGACCTTTATTCTCAACGAGTGACAAGTGTTCCAGCGAGTCGCGTTTGCGAGTGGAAGAAGCAACAATCACACATCAGTATAGTCAATAGCCACGCTATACTTCCTTGAATATTAAGAAAGAAAAAATTTAAAATGGTTACCGGTAAATAAATAAACATATAGGTATTCTGATATTTTATTAAATAAATTCAAAAATACTCTGTTTTTGGAACTGATTAAGGCAACATAATTCTGGGAATTTACTCTCTCTTAATGTTCAAATGAAGTATAACAGTTTTTTCCGTCCTCAACACTTTACTTTACTTTTGGGATTACTCTCGTACATGTCGTCAAATGACAAGGCGTGGTTTTAGAAAACTTTAGAATAAAGTAATATACTAAAATACTTTTTAAAAGTCGGTCAGCAATACTAATAACACGGTTACAAAATTACAAATTTGGTAAAATGACAAGGCTAAAGGAAATTCGAACAACCTGCATCATACATAAGATAATAGGAACAAGAAAGTAAGTACACTTTGAAGGTCTAGCAAAGGTTTCAAAAGTACGAAGAAACTACGTAAAGGAGTCAAAATAAGAACTAAGAAGCCTGATTAGAAGGCTATACTACTACTATACGGAAGATCACATTATATCTATATAAATACTAATGAGAGAATATAAACATATATTTAATTTATTTAAACTTACCGTGCGAACTCTTCATCCACGGAAAAATATTTCCCTGTGCAGCTGTTAATGCATCATTAGCAATTTTGTCTTCAGGTAACCTATCATCTTTGTTAAATGCGGCCGCTTCTCTGTCCTCGCCATCAAATTCACTGTCCTCTAGCGTGGTACTGAAGACATCATCAAAATAATTTTTTTGAGGGCCATTATTTGCTGTTTTATGCAAATCGGTGTAATCGTAAGTAATTTTCTTACCGTTCGGTTTCGACAATAAGGCTCTTAATGATGGAGAGTCCTCCATTTTGATTGTTTTCTACACCAAAAAGAGATAGTAAGTTACTTGTTAATTATTTTTGTAGGCATTATAACCTACATTTTTATTTTATAATAAGAAAAAATAGTAAAAAATGGTAACTTACGTAAAAAAGCATATCTGATGCTTTTAGTATAATTGTAAATAAATAATAAATTCAGTATTAATCACAAAGTGCATAAATTTCAAGCCTTTTGTTAAATAGTGTTAATTTTTTTACATATTAAATTCAAGATTCTTAAATTTTAAATTTTCCACATTTAATTTAATTATATTTTTGGTTGAAACTAGCTAAAATTTGTTGCTTTCATTTTTTGTTTTATAAAAATTAAAAAAAAATGTTAAAACACTATAATTATTTTCGATAGAAATATAAAGACATAGTATATGTATCCATTATTACATTACTTCAGCTATTACTTATATTGTCTTGATCAAGAATTTATAATTTCGAATAATAATAAAAGTGTATAAAGCTTAAACTCGAATATTTTGAAAAATAATAAATATATTTTTGATAAAATTCATTTGTTTGTTATTTCTATTCTCAATACATAAATAGCAACCCTTGTACTGTAGATACCCATAAAGTATGAAATAAATTCATTATTTCCCAAATTACAAATGTGTTGAAAAAATACTTAGACATGTCGATATTTATTTTCATATCATGTGTCATATGTATTTGTGACGTCTTTGCTTTTTTTTGTGTTTTTTAAATGACGCATTCTATATGTTTTTTTGGGTTGAACATTCATAGACGATTCCAAAAATGTAGCATAATGATCACCAGTAACTGAAGATAAAATAATTTTTAAATCACCATTTTTGAATGCATTTAATAAATTCAAAAAACCAGATAATATACAGGGTGTTTTATTGGGAAGGAGACTAACTTTCACTGTAGATGGACGTTACTTTGGTGTCTCCAAATAACCTATATTTAATAGGTCTTCCATCCTTTATAACTGAAATATGTTTTATCAGTTTGGCATATTTCTTTCGGAGCTCATAACTTTTGAATTACGGTGTGTATTATTTTGATATTTGGTACGCATAATTGCCATTATCTGGAAACTCTGCCAAAAAGAAAATCTAGGACTGGCTTAACAAAATATTTAAAAATTCGTCTTTCCAAAAAGAACACCCTGTTTATCGATATTTTTTAAATAATTTAAATTTTTTATAATTCGAAAGAGCAGAAAAAACTAAATCTACTTATCTACTTTTTATTTTTCAGCAGACAATTGTACTACCAAAATTTTACATTTTTGGGGGTTACGAAATAGTGAGATTTTTGTTAATTCTTTTTTGAAATAAAATTTATTTAACTTAACTAGAGAAGCATCCCCAAAATTGAATTAAGTTTGTATTTTTACAAATACAGATCACTGGAAAAAGTGGCTACAGGGGCGTACTTAGTATGTAATCATTCAAATGTTTCGAACATCCTGTACAAGGATATTAGGAATATATATACTTGCTGCACATTTGTAGATAACAAGAGCAGTTTACAAGAACTAAATTTCTGCTTCCAAAAGCTATAAAAATACTCATTTCTACCCTACGACGTGGGGTATATTTGCACAACCAAGCTACACTAAATTTTGGACGATGGTTTTGGATATTTTCAGTATCTCTGCAAATTCACGTGTCATCATGCCATTTACTGACAATCGCACGAACCTTCCGATCTACCTAGTATACACTACATTTTTTAGACGACGTCAAAAAAAATCTACTGTCTTGAAGTCCACTGACTCTGGGGACCACTTAATATGTCTTCGTCTACTAATTTACTCGTTTAGAAAATATGTTTTCGAACATCGGCGTCATAATGCGACGGCACACATTGTTAGTATATTATATCCACCAATGTTCGAAGTATAAACAATGAAATATTTTGGAAAAAAATATCAACAATTACTTTAATTTGCGCTGATTCACTATGGCCCTCTTGACTTGTAGTTGCATCCTTATTTGCTGTATACTGCCTGCAGCTCTCGAACTGATTCTGGTTCAAGCTTCGATTGTTGTTAACATTATTAACCATGTAATTACGATTTAGAGGCGGAGGACTAAGGGAATCGTCCGGTCCTGTCTCTGGACTTAAGTAGTTTTGATTTATGTTGAATCTACAGTTACTGTACGTGGTTTCTTGTTTGATTTGATGCGGTGTTTCGCCGTAAAAAGGATAAGGTATATGGTTTTGATAGCTGCTACCTGTGTCATTTTTAGGTGGAACGTTGGTCAATGAGTCGTAACCAGGGATTCTTTGACTGTCGTAGAAGTAGTTATTCCTAAAAATGACATGTGCTTAAAAGATAAAGGTTTCTGCTTATTTTTTTTATAAAAAGTAGTAAATAAAACTTTAGATAAATGTTCAGTTTACTGCTATTTTCATAATAATAATGAAAATACAAAGTATTACTAAAAGATATTTCCGCTTGTATAATCTTATACTCTATCCAACATAACATGCCGATTTTTTTTTGTTTTGTGTGTGTATGTGTCACCAACCGCTAGGGGCTATTAGCCTTCGTGTTCTTTGTAGGTTTTGTCACTGTTTCCCGCCCCACTTTAGGAACAGCACTGTTAATTTGAAATCAACAGTGAATGCCAAAGTGGGAATTACCCTGGCTTAAAGATACCTTCTTTACGAGATACAAGACATTAAAAATTCAGAAATGAAATAAAATATTGCCCGTAACGCACACACTTGAGATATTTAGTTCAAATATGGGATGCAATTAATCCATTAAAGAATAGATAACTTGCTATAGAATATTCTTATATTTTTTTAGTGGCGTGCTCCTGAAGTTCGAGTTTCCTTTTTTACGCCACTAACTAAATTGAAATTCCTGAAATATTTTTAAATTCTCTGATCTTTCTTCATAAAAAATGCATAATCTTTGATAGAGCTAAAATGAATAGTTTTCCAGATTTTTTTTTTCAGAAATCTTAAATCAGAGTTATAAATTTCTCTCAGTCTATTAATTGAAATAGTTTAAGATTTCAAGTGCAGTTTTAAACCACTGATTGCTCTTGTAAAATAATAAATAGCAAACTATTAAAGATCGACCGTTTATAAAATACAGAGCGTTGAAATATAAAACAGGATTTTAAATGACACTCTCGGCGCATGGAATAAAAAAAAAGTTAATACAAACAATGAATTTTTTTTAACTAATAACAAATACATATTTCTACCTTGAAATGTTTAAATAACTTTCATTTTATTTACAAAAACTTGTTCAAAATGTCTACGTTCTATATTATCTCACAACATGATTCTTCGTGGAAAATATTTTTTTTATGAAATTTCCTCTCTAGAATTTCGGCCTAATTTTCTCTAAAAAAATTAAAACCCCTACAGCATGCCTATGGAAAAATTGTTGGAAGCGTATTTTATAGCAAAATACTTCTTTCTTAATGTTCTGATCGTATCTGAAATTTGAAGTAAAAATTTTGAGTCGTTTTTGCTTTACAGTCGACATTTGATTTCATTTTTTAATTTTTACACCCTGTATCTATTTAAACAGGAGATCTTTGAGAAAAGGTATTTTAACAAAATAGATAAAAGATATAAAAGGTTATCCATGAAACTCAAATGTGGTAGGTAGGATGAAATCGAAGATAACTGAAAATCTTGCCGCGAAATTTTATTTGTTTTATTTGTTATTGGTATAAATTTCGCACCCGAATTTTTAAACACTCTGTATGGGTTGTGAACGTTAGTGCGTTTTGGCACTTCTGTGCCTGTATGTCAAATGTTAAGCATATCAAAACATAAGAAGTGAATGTGTATCCATTTGGTTTTGTTGGTCTTAGATGTTGAATTGAGTCAGTTTTAAAATGAATAAAAATGAATATTTTTTAAAATAATGATCTTTAACAATAAATCTAATGTCATTAGTGTCATGCTAGAGTATTAGTGACTATGTTTCAAAGTTTTGGAAATACGGATACCGTCACCCTGATTTTTCTTCTTTAAGTGAGCAATTTAAGTCAGTTGAATATGTTGCTTTACCCGATTTTTCACACTACAATCGTTTTTATGGTTCCATATTTAGGAGTAGTAAAGACTATTAAAATTGCTACATTTAAAATACTGTATTACTATTTGTTAGATAAAAAAAGGAGTTTTATGAAGTTTTCATCTTTTAAAGCTGATGGCTCTTACCATGCAATAAGATCATCGAATCAAACTATTTGTCTTCGGTATAACATTTACTGCTAAAAAACATTATTGATGATTTAAAGCGTAGTGGTAAATCATTATTCCATGTTCCAAGGTTATCACCGTTTTTTAATGCAATATTTTACTTCTTAATACCTGATACAAATGTCTTGTTAAGCTCATCACTATGAAATCCGCAACAAATAAGTATAATAATTTAGAACTTCACATTACTATGCCTAAAATCAAATCCGTCATATCATCGAATTGAACAGTTAAGATCTTCAAGGCCAGCGAATGGTGTTCTTTATGTATTAACATTTCTTTGTATACTTTATACATATTTTAATTTCTATAAAAATTCATATGTAACTTTTACTCTAATTTCTTAATAATAACTATATGTTCTGTACTTGTCTAACATGTAATTGATTATACTGTTGAGTAATTAAAATTAAATGAAAATATTATTCACCCCTCTAGTAAATTTTAGGAGAAACTTATTCTCAACAACTTTGACTGTAATATTTTGTAGTATAGTTGTAAAGGTAGAGGAGAATGGTTGTTTTTCTTTGTGTATTTACATCTCTTTGTATACTCTAGTTGAGTTTCTATTAAAACTCATAGGTAACTCATAGGTAGCACCAAATAGTAATAGTTTTTGAGATATTGTAATTTTTTGAATCTATTGAGAGAAACGCAGTCCCAAATAAATCACGATATTCCTAGAAACAGAAATGCTACTGACTTAAAATTTGGCACAGCGAATTATAAGACTTCTCTCAAGTGTCTCTACTCTTAAAATATTAGATATTTTATACAGGGCGTTTTTCACGTACAACGAAATTTTAACAAATTAAAACAATTATAACTTGCTTATTTTAAATACTACAGCCTGCATATTACATCAGTTTTCCTTTTCTCTTTTTTTTTCATGTAATTGGCACTAGCATTCCCTATACCTTAATTGAACCAGTTTTGAGATATATTGTTTTACTTAAAAAGTAATGACACTTAAAATATTAATAATAAAAAGCTTTGACCAGGTATTTACGATATTCGTTTAATTACATAGTTTACGTTCATTACAAATTAACTACACATAATATTAAATCAATGAAATTTTATAATAAACATTCAAAATGGTCACCATTTATTAATTCTTTTCATTTAGTTATGACTCTTAATTCTAGAAATATGGTCTGGTGTTAATGAATTAAAGGCCAGTAACACTATCTGCATCATATATTCCTTTGTCGTAAAGGAGCCAAGTCAGGCGAGCGAACTGGCCAACGAAACGGACCTTGATTAACAAGCTTTTATTAATTCAAAAGTCACCTTAGTACACTACAAAGAATAGCGTACGCCTTTTTATTATTAAAATTTTAAGTGTTGCTACTCTTTAAGTAAAATAATGAAATATCTCAAAACGTGTTTAAATTAGGTATAGGGAATGCTAATGCAAATTACATGAAAATAAAAAGAGAAAATCTGATGTAAAATACAGGCTGTAGTATTTGAAACTATTGTTTATAATTGTTTTAATTTATAGGAGTAAAATGCCCTGTATAAAAAATCAAATATTTTAAGAGCAGAGACACTTTAGAGAAGGCTTATAATTCGGTGTACCAAATTTTAAGTACGTAGCATTTTTGTTTGCAGGAATATCGTGATTTATTTAGGACCGCGTTTCTCTCAATAGATTCAAAAAATTAAAATATCTCAAAAACTATTAATATTTGGTATAGGACATGGTACATGAAATTTACTGAAATTTCGATATAGAATTTAAAAATAAAATAAAAAATATTATATTCCATTTTAAATAAGCGAGTCAGTATTTACTTCCGGTGGAACCGGAAGTAGATCATTCTTGAAAATATATTTAAAATCAGCGTTATCCGCAACCTATTGTGGTAAAATTTATATTTGATCTATAACTGCATCCCTAAAAACTTTTAATCAAATCAAAATATTTGACAGAGTATGATAGTCTGAAACTTCAACCATTGAGACTTTGGTGCAATATTTATTTCTTATAGAAATGTTATTTTGATATTTGATTTAATCGTTACCACTTGCTGTAATTTGGTAAGTGTATTGTTAAAACTATAAAATAATTATCCACAGAAATATTTGAAATAGTCATATTGGCAACTAAACATACGACCATAATAAGCTTCAGCTATTCTAAATTTGAGCATGCTCAAGAAAACTTTCTGGTCATTTTATATTTAAAAATTAGCAAAATACAATAAAATATAACAATTTTAAATTAATGTTATAGGTAACCATTAATAAAAGTTATTTAAGTCCTATAAAAAAATTCAATAGATACAAATTTAATGATACGTTTGTATAATATACCTACATAAAACGGATTAAAATTGAATAATATATCAAAAATATATTAAAACTATTTTTCCTTGCATTATCCAGTCATGATAAAATATATATATATATATGTATAACAATATTCTATTAACTCTTCTGGAGTTCTAATGACTGCATAATAAAATCAAAATAGTAATTTGATTATTAATGGCTCAGTTAAAATTATGATACGGAAGAATAAAGAACAAAACATAAATGATTACACATTTACAAAAAAGAATGTTTCTAAGTCATGTAAATGGTTTTAATTAAGAATATTCATTTATTATTTATCTAAAGCATTATTTTATTTTTTATATTTTTGTTTTCAAATCACCTATAGTAATGGTTAGGATTCCAATAATCACAAGAGAAGTCAGTGGAAGCACTCATAGTAACTTTTCACGACACTAACACACAGATTGACATGAAATTGCAACTAAATCTGGCCTTCGGTCCAGGCACGTACGGATTGATGTCGAACATTGTCAACTGTACCCCTAAAAGTATGAGCGGGAGGGGTTACGACCCCCTAAGGTTTGTCGCCAGCTCTTTTATTCCGCCAGCTGCCCTGTGAAACTTACCCACCCCCGACCATTCTGCTTTTTCATATTTATTAGGGTATTGGCACTATTGGTAGCGGCATTGAAGAATGTGAAAGTTAGGAATTTCATTTGGGCAGAGTTTACTCTTATTCCTGACTAATTTGCAGATTGGATTGCCTTATGTCTCTATTTGCGGATTAACAAAAATTTGTGTTATATGTTGTGGAAAATATGGGGGTTGGGAGGGATGACATTAGTTTGAGGGGACAATTTAATAAAAAAATTATGTAATGTGTGTTTGAGATTAATCACCCATAAACACTTTTGTTATACGTATTTTACGAAAAGAAACAAGATTTTTTGTAGTTATTGAAAAGAAGATGATTCATAAAGTTTCAGTTGGAATAATTATTCTTTGTTTGTTGACAATATTTTAGTTAATGACATAAAATTAAATTATTTCGATTATTAATTTAAGTACAATGAATATTTTTCTTTCTGATTCAAAACTAACTGAAATATTCCAAAGCAACACTTAGACTATAGACTGGTAATAATTTTATCAGTAAATTTTTGAAAATTTGTTAAATTTACCCTGTTAAGAAAAGCATATATTTTTTGTTTAAATATACAGAGTGCATCGTAATCAATCTAAAAAAAATAATAATAATAAGTTATAAGTTGCATCCCTTGAGCTAACTGGTACATAATTATATAATTAATCTTTTTTTCTTACACATATATGTATTATTTTAATATATCTATCCAAAGTCGTGTTAACGACCGGTGGCAGCAAGACAAAAGTACATAAAATGATCGATTAATTCAACAATATAATCTGTTTAACATGCAAATCCATAATAAACTCTATATTAAACGGAATAATCGCTGCCCTTTCACATTTTAATTTTATCCGTTCTCTTACCCTTTCTGCGCCTTAATTCCATAAACGGTACTTAAGTATTCATCATTCTTAATTAAAATTGCAGATATTCTCCCCTACTACACCGATAAATTGATAACATAGGGATGTTTTCGGGTAGTATTTAATATTAAAACGCTTTCAATTACCGTTGTTCAAGTTTAAAAAGGCCTAATTAGAAAACAAATTTTTAGTGTTTTGTTTTTAGAGAATACAGAATCAGAAAGGTAGGTTAGGTTAAGGTCAATTATATTCTAGACAATATAATAATAATAATAAGTTCAACTTGATATCTAAATCTTCCTGATACGTTCGCAATATACCTATAATATAATTTCTGTAAACTGAAATGCAATTAAACTGTTGACTAGAGAATGAAAACCCCTTTTAAATGAGTTGTCACCTTACCCCTATTGTCGTTGTTAGAATTAAAAGGACAGCTCTCTTATGCAAGCCGTTGGATTTTTGGGTATGAATTTTATATGAAAATTCGTATTCTGACCAATAAAAAACTTCTTTGTTTCGGAGTAATTTTTATTTACCGTAACATTTTCAAAGTTCACAAATAAGGAATTATATAAAATACTGCAGTTTACTAAACGAAATAAGGTAATATATTTAATTTTCTACTAATATTTACGCGTATTCTTAGGTTTTTTCATTTACCTTCATTTAGTTGACTATTTAAATGTTTGACTTATATCGTTAACATATAAACATTTATAAAACGTGCCTATTCTATTAATTTTTTGTTTCGTTTAGTTTAATTTGGAATAAGAAATTTATGGCTCCTTTCGCAAATACACGATGATTATCACTGTTACTCTTTTTTTATTTAGTATTCTAGAAAAATAATAATTAAATATATAAAACGTCATCAAGAATCGTACCTTTCTTAAGTTAAACTATTAACATTGTTCGGTAAAATATTAAATATTAGGATTGTCAAAATTAATCGCTCTAACAATCATAACTATTTTTATTAGGCATAACCAAATTGGTTCCCGAGAAAATAGGGTTAAAAATAACAGGTAAAATAAATTTAGAACAATTTACAGAAGGGTTGAATTAATTTATTAAATAATACAAAAGCGTAATAACAAACTATTACCAACTTAAATAATTTACATATATTTAAGATGATTGCCCAATGATGATTCAATTACTACTAATGAATATATTTTTAAAAGAGACAAATATATCCTAGGTACCCCTCATCACGTTTATTTTTACTATTAAATATATTTTTTAACGAGTTAACCCTAACCTAACTTACCCTAATCTAATTGTGAGAGTCGTCAAATTGACTTATTAAATTATATCGTATTACAGTGCCGAATTAACACAACTCCATTTTGATATATGTGAAATCATTGTCAATAGCAGATTAAAATTTTAAGCCTGGGTACTCTTTTCTTCACCCTGGGCTGGTAAAATTAGATGCTATCCCTAAAAGAGAAAATTTAACACTTTTATTAATTACTAAACACTTAAAGAAGACTGAACGAAGAAAATTATGGCTTTTGAATAAAGAATGTAAAATTTAGGATTGTTTAATTGCCTCAACCAAGACTTAAAACAGTCCCTGAAAAAGTATCTGGGTAAATTGCCCCATGGAGACATCCCATTAAAAGAGTAGAAGCAGAAAAAGAAGACAAATTTAATCTAACCTGTCCGCAATGAATTTACCGACAATTTTTTGGAAAGCTGCGATGTACGGGACTCAATTTATCTATTTACAAGTCTACATAAAAATGCAAATTTAATTTACTAACCACTGGGGGGTGAATTTACCAATAATATTTTTATTAGTGTCGGCAACTTCCACTTTTTTGATATTATCATATCCAAGTGTAGAAATATGTAAATATTCATCCACGATAAATTTACTATACTTAGAGGATCAGAAGAAATAATTTACTCTATCAATGACTTATTTTTGCATGAAACGTTATTTGTTATGAAAAAATTAGAAATCGTACTAAAAATGTTTTCTTTTGAGTAAACCATGAAATGATCTCACAAAATCTCACTGGTGTTTTTAGATTTATAAAGCGTATAATTTGCATGTACCGATTTAAGGGAAAAATAGTCAAGTTCTACTAGACCTAAAATCCCTTTCAAGATTTTCAAGTATGTAAAATGGTTACTTTCAGTAAGTATATTATAAAATGATTTATTTAAATATGCAATCAGTTGATGAGTTTGAATATAAAAGAGTCACATTAAAAATAACTGCGTGAAAAATCAGATTGCCAAATGTTATACTTTTTAGAGAAAAACCTCATTATCTGGTCTATTTTTTTAACTTTTTTATCTTTGGTATTAAATATATGATTGATTAACTGGTTTTACAATGACTCTCTGCAGTTCAACTATACAGGTCCATTTAAACATTAAACATAATAAATCCCCATCAATAACAATGTTAACTAAATAACAATAATACCTGATTCTTTACAATATGTTGCCATATTGAAAATTGGTCTAGCAGAAACATGCATACACTGACTATATGGACTTGACCCTATGTCAGATTGGTTGCTGTACATTCACAGACACCATCTAGTATTTCAGCATCATCTGTTACGCTATTTTAAAACGGTACGTGCAGGTAAAATTCGAATCCCTAAAAAAATGTAGGCCATGAAGTAACCTTCCGAGAACATCGAACAATTCATTATTCTTCGCTTTACTTTTACAACCCATAGTTAACAGAAAAAGCAAACACGTTGTAAATTTTATTAAGAAAGATTGTCAAGATTTACAGTTCTGTCAGTCTTATTTTTCACTATTGAAAGAGTCTATCATCTTTGATTATAGATCTTGTAAACAGTAATGATCATAAAATTTGGTTCAAATTTCCGTGACATAAGGTCTGGATGGAAACCTTACACACTTCTATACAGAAACAGTTTTTTATCACTCAATTGTAAAACGGTGTCTTTAAGCAAAAAAATTCCACTATAGATTATTAACTTGAAAAATAACTTATTAATATTGGATAGTTTATTCTTAAGAACATGTTTTATAAAAATATAGCTTTATATAAAAGTTCACTATTTTCCTTGTTTTAAGACATTTAAAATTTTTAGAGAGACACAAATTCCACATTTTAAAATTATTAGGAAGTATACAGGCTGCTTCTCAATAAAGTGAGACCACTTCTCGTAAGTTATCAGATTTTTAAGAATTTTTACTTACCTTATCAAAATCTAAGAATAACTCATGTTAAGAATTACATAATTTTCAAAATAAATTTGAACCATTTCTGTAAAGTCCGATGGGTTACTTAATTCGCGGCCTACCCTAAGAGGCCGTGGTTTTTCTTTTTAATCTTTATGGTTGCATCTAGTAACATCCTGTCACAGTTTAACATTAAAATTTTGGTACGCAAAAGGAATTCTTTTGATTGACTGCCTTGAAAAAGGAAAAACAATAAACAGCGAATACTACGCTAATCTACTAGAATAGCTTTAGAAAAAATTTAAGAAAAAAAACCCAGGTTGGCCAAAAAGAAAATCTTGTTTCATCACGACAAAGCAACATGCCACAAGTCGGTTATCGCGATGACTAAAATTAATGAGCTGGGCTTTGAATTGGTTCCTCACGCACCCTACTCCCCTGATTTGGCCCCGTCGGACTTCTCCTATTCTCCCACTTGAAGAAATTTCGGGAATTGCGGGAAAGAAATATACTACAAACTTTGAAGTGACAAATTATTATTTTGAAGAGTTTCCAGAATCTACCTACAGGGATGGGATAAAGAGTTTGGAACATCGATGGACCAAGTGCATTCAACTAGAAGATGATTATGTTGAAAAATAAAAATAAATGTATTAAATGTATTCTTCTAAATTATTGTTTTCTTTGTTAGGCCGCGAATTAATCAAACCATCCTCGTATATTAGATTAATACGAGGGCTGTTGCTTTAACTTCGGGATAGACGTAAAAACAAAAATATTCAGAATTAAAAAATGGATTTATTGCTTCTCAAGTGTTTTTTTGAACTATTTCACCAAAGACTGTTTCTGACCTCCTGTTAAATTATGCAGTATCCATGGAGAACAAATCTGACATCATACAAGTTAGGGTTATAACCAATATATTTTGGAACCCAATCTTAAGAACAGTTAGAGAATATAATTTAGATATTATTGTATCATACTTATGATCAAATAATGTTTTATTTGTTAGATTTAATATTGTTTTCATATTATGTTTTATTTGTTATATTTAATATTGTTTCTGATCGTTGCATTTTTATATTACTTTATAATAATTTGGGGTTCAACAAAACTTTTATTTTTTAATTGAATAAAAACCTAATTTATGATGATAATTCAATGTTTCAGTTTAACTAATTAAATAACTAATAATAAAGAAAAATATACAACCCATCATAATAAATAAAATATTACACAAAATTGAAGAAGCTTTAGACAAAAATTGAAATCTTTATCCCATACTTCTTTATCTAAGTGAGAGTAGAGTTCTGAAAGAAAGTGCACCTCGACTTATCAATACGCAGACTAATTGGGAAATATTTGAAACTATTACGGAATATTGTAATAATACTTACTCTTAAGCCATATAATTAAGGACGGAGGAACATTTAGATACGGAAGAAAAATGGTTCGTTAAGACTATTCAAGAAGCAGCATGGAAAAATAAAGGAAACAACTATCTGAAAGAATTCGCCGATCTTAAGCAACTATTTAAAAAAACATTTTGTTGGAAAATATTTTAATATCCTCTATTGATTTTTAGATTAGTTTTAATATAAATGAGAAAGTAAGACCTATGGTTTCTTGAAATGGTTTCTTGATAATCCAGTTAACTTTATATTTAAATATATATTGTAAATAACATATAATTTATCATAATTAAATAAAAATTTAGAAAATAGATATTATCGCTCCCCAACTCCCAAAGCTTGAACAAAGAAAACTCTATGCTTTTTAAAAATCCCACAGAGTGTACTAAAAAAACATTTACATAGACCACGTGATCACATAAATCTTGCAGATCAATTTAACGCGTACTTCATACGTATTAAATGCAATTGAAATTTCACACATTGAAATTCACATTCTAAGATACACACACTGCCATAATTCATTCATTGACGCGTCATGTGACGCTCCCCTAAGCCAAAGGTGCCAACAATAGAGATGCGTTGTATGATTCTGTAGCCGATCACAGAATGGGAACCAATCACTATCGGATGCGATATTCTTTTGTTATCGTGTGGCACGTTTGCCTTTTAGCGACCGGGGGTGGGCGACATTGTCATGAGGGGAAAAGGGCCCTTTTTATTTGTTCTTTTTTTGCTTAAAATCTATATTGTGTTTTATTTTTTATTGAATTGCAATGAAAAAGTGCGGCTTTCGATCGTGTTCAGTACAACGTCAAAAACATTACGCAGAAAATGTTTTAGAGGAAACAGGAAGAATTATTTATCAAAGTTACGTGAAAATCACTTTTAGATCAATGTATAATTAGTATATGTATAGTTAGTTTTAAATTTCCGGTTTTCAGTTTCATGCAAAAAATATAATAAAATGTTTTATACGTATACACTAACTCCAAATTGTATGGTTTAAAATTAAAACATTTAAAAACTGTTTTGTTGGGGTAGGTATATTATTTTCAAGAGCCAAATACAAACAGCCTTCCCACCTGCCTTATACCTTATGGTTTTCAACTTATTGCCGTTCTTGATATTTCATTTTGGCTTTTCCTTAAATTCAGCCAAATTTTCTTCTTATTTTTATTACTATTCTCATCGGTTTATAAATGTTTGTAATTTCTGTTTTCTTCAAGCGAACAATAAATAATACGGTACATATATCATGTAACACATTTTCCAGAAATAACCTATTATTTTACTAGTATAAAAATGTTATCCTAGTAACGGATTAAAGAAAAGGGATCTATGTAGCCCTGATTTGTTAGAACTGTCATTTTGATATGTAATGTTCACTATTTTTCCACTTTACAAAATGGCACCTTTAATAAATATAATTTTTTTATATATTGAAAACTCATTTTATTTTAAAATGGTTAATGCAGCTCTTAGGCTGAGTTGCATTAGGTGTTAAATAAAGTACAAATAACTCGCAAACAACACTCGTGCTAGATTTGTTATCGCAAATTTGTGGTCGTCGGGTGTAAAAATTTTACTTTTTAGGGTCTTCGACATTTTTTATTTTATATGCAATAAAATAATACATATCAGACTACTAATAGCAATCACCAATCAGCAAACGAAGACAAATTGAAGGGGATTAATATTTTACACAATTTAGACGGTTACCAAATTTTGACTGCCATTGCGGTGTTGACAAATTTATTACAAATAATTCGAGTGTTACATATCAAAAATCTCATAGAACACAAAACTTTACTTGTCATTTCTCATCTGATAATGAAATCAAGGGAGTACTTCTAATTGGGAAAAGTAGAATTAGTTAGAGGGCACTATCATTTATAAAACAAATATCCGTAAATACGATTCTTGTGCTTTTCATTACAAAATTGTAAAGGTAAAGTAAGAAGTACAAACAAATTTACACAATAAAAACTCGAAAACAACTCCAGCATGGTAGAACAACTATGATTTATTTTAATTTCTTTTACTGCTTTGAAGGATTCACTTTTTTTTTCACCAGAGGTCGTATTCGATTCATACTCCGGCCAATAAAATAAAACAAAACATGTTAGACCATATTTAATTACTGCACGGGATTGTGACGTCACTCCTACAATACTATCCTTGTAAAGAACATTCACAGAGTGAGAGAGATCTTAGAAAATATATGGCCTAAGAGAGAAATGGAAATAGAAGGGGAAACAAAGCACACAGTGGTATAAAAAATAAGATTTACACTTTATAAAACCGTCATAACTATAATATTAACACTACTAACAATGATTTTCCCTTCTATTGCCCTCTCTCTCTCTAGTTATGTTCATGACCATTCTCTCTCGCACACACTCGGTACAGAGATTATATATGGTCTAAGCAAAACACTACTACTAGATTTTGACATAAATAATTTTAACATTTATATAACTTTACATTAAAATAAATATTCAGAAATAATGTATTTTCTGTATATTATATTTTAAAGAACTTTATTTTACTTTACTAATTATATATTATAATTAATTTTATTTTAAGTTTAAAAATATATATATAGGGTGTTCCATTAAAAAAAAGATAAGTTTGGTTAACCCCGTCAATATGGGTGGCTCTGTATATTTGAAAATATTTACAAAATATGGTCAAAAATTTTTTCGTGTCTCTTACGACAAATGAGTAATTGTACAAATTGTACAAATAAATAAAAGACGTGATTTAGTTGTTTGTACTACATTAACATATTTTTAAAAGGTTTTCCATCTAATTTTTGTCGAAAAAGTAGCAGAAGAAGAACTAGATCGTCTAATGAAATTCTGCGAAAGAGTAATGAACAAGCTGGGCAAAAGTGAGATAGAACTTGGTACCACTACTTTACGAATCAACTTTTAAATTAAACCTGCAAAACTGTAAATATTGGTCAACGGACAAACCTCATTGGTGAGACATACACAATTATCTCAAAGCGTGAAGGTTTGGCATGGTATCATGATGACCATTTTCAATTTTATAGTACTACCAGATTTGACATATTTGAATATGATTAAAGACAAAGTTGTTTCTGTTTCGGCCAATTTATATCCGAACATATTGAATGAAAATGTTTGATTTCAACAGGACAATTAAAACCCCTTTATTCTGCAAATGGAAGAGTTTACTTAAATGAAGTAAATCGATGAATTGGTTGCTTTTTTCTGTAAAGCGCTCTAAAGAGTAATTTCTAAGGAAAAAGTCAACTACTTTCAAGATTTGAAAGAATGGAGAAGGCCGATAATAACGAATATTTAATATCAAACTTTAAGTAAATTAGGGAGAAGTTTTATAATAGTTTTGGTTATTAGCAACAATTAGGTGAAGAAGAGTTTTAAAAAATATATCAGTTTGATAGAAACAAGTAAATTAAGTCATTCTTAAAAAAAATGCTAACGAATATCAATATTCTAGAGAGAATGTTGAAATCAGTTTATCGAGGAGCGTTGAAATGTTTTAATTTCAAGAGTTTTCTATACTTTGTTTGCATTGTGTTATATAGAATAGTAATTATAATTTTTTCCTTTTTATCCACGTTTCTATATATCCTTTTATAGAATTGCTTTTGATCTAGATTACTGGAAAGTTATATATTTTTTTTTCTACTTTAACAACGAAGTAGATCTAACTATATATAGGGTAGCCTTAATCTGTATGTATCAGTTTTCTAAATGTTCTGATATCTCATAATATGAAGCTCTCCTATTCAATATAATATAAAACCGTAAGTAAAATATATTTATTTAGTAAAATTAAAAAAAGTGTAGTGAAATAATTGAGTTAAATTTTTAACTATACCGTTTTCACTGGATATGAAATATTTTTAAAAATAAAAATGTATACGGCTTGCGAAAACCTTTGTCAAAATCTGTATATTTCTGAATAGAAATAGACATTTAAATAATAAATAATATTTTGGAAAGCTCTGTTATTCAAGTACGCCTAGATTTCCCCAAAAAAGATTACAGAGCAAAAGGGCATATCAACTATATTAAAATAATCAATGGTAGGGCCCAGTGTGAGTATGAGTAATGAATGTGTATTCGTACAGTTGCTGTATATGATTAGAGCATGATCATTAATATTGCTTCGGTCAAGAAAATTATATATTTTACCCACAAACTGTCATGACGTCATATTTCATCATTCAGTCCTTTCGAGATACCATTAATTAATCAATGCTGCGCGAAATTGCAGACCCCAATACGATTCGTTAAACGATTGTTTTCTAATAGTTACCTACCATTTTTTTTAAGTATATCACGGGTTTCTCAAAAATGCTGATTAAGTATATTAACATATTTTAGCTTTCAAAATATTTTTTAATATTTTATTTTTACTCCTTGTAATGGTTATAATTAATTATGGGAATGCCGTGTGTGTCTTCCGGGGAAAACAATTTTATAAAAAAACCACAAAAATGTTTTTAACTAGTCAAAAACATGCATTTTACTCACAAGTGTCCGAATAACCAAAATTTAATAATTGGCTATTTCCAGACATTCGATCCACTCTGTATATTACACAAAACATAATATTTAAACATAGAACTTAAAGATGATGTATATTTAAGGTCAAATGTCAAAAGAATTTTCAATTTGACATTATTATATCCTTTTTTCAAATTAAATTTAGTTCCTTTCAAAAGTTTGAATGGTAAAGATTAAAAATGATCTTGAAATACTATTTTATATAAAAAAATTTTCTGTGTTCTATAATGATGTATAGTTTTAGTAACAACAATCTCGATCACTGTAAGTAAAAGTATTACAAACCCATATATTTATGTAAGATTTTTAATATCTTGTAGAATGCTCCTAGAAAGCTCCCAAACTAAGAAATGAGAGTTTCTCAATTTTCACCCATAAATAAAATTTAGCTGCATCCATTTCTACAATTTCGTTTTATATATATATATATATATATATATATATATACATATATACAGGGTTGGGATAAAGTATGGAACCAAGTAAATATCTTTAAAAGAAAACGGACGATATTTATGAAATTTAGGTAAGTGCAATGGGACATGCATTTGATGTACATTTTTTATATATACTTCCAGTTTAACTGGAAATACCCTCAACTTTTTAATTTCATAAATATCGTCCGTTTCGTTTTAAAGTTATTTACTTGGTTCCATACTTTATCCCAACCCCGATAATATTCTAGCATAGAATTAGTTTCATTCAATTCAATTCAAAACATGCAAAATATAGATACATTTCAAATGAAAACAAATTGGATGACATTTTTAAATAGACAGTAAATGATCATATTTATCAGATTCAACCTGTCAAATGTAAAAGATGTGTTGTCGCTTATATTTTTGTCTTTTTTTATTGTATTTATTTGTAATTATATATTATAATAACGTATTTCTTTAATGAAAAGACAAATGTTAAGTACTTCTAATATGTATTTAGTGTTCGTAAGAAAAGATATCGCAATAATAGTACCTTTTTTATATTTTCTGATATGAGTGACGTATGGTTAAAGTTGTAAAAATGCAACCGTAGACAAACTAATCGAAAAAGAATTTTGTACAATACACAAAAATTTTATCTTAATATTGAAATATTTGCATACAGAATCTCGAAATTTTATACAAAGAATTAACTTTTCACAGTAAATTAGGTTTGTTTCTTAATATGATTAATATTTTAATAGTAGATTTATTTTATTTAATATTAAATAAGTACATTTTTCTCTCAATGTAAAAATTAATAATAAAATTTAATATCTCTTGAAAAACCCAACTTAACTAATGAAACTGTTTTCTTGTATACTTGTAACAGTTACTGCCAATTCAACCATATAATCAACTTATTTATTCATTGTTACTTTAGGTTCGTGTCCATTAACGATATTAGTTATGCATTGAATAACTGGTGAAAAAAGAACTATATTTTCTACTTAATAAATGTAGACGTGCAAAAGATTATACGTGTTAATAAAACATTGTTAAAAGTAAATTTTAATATTTATTAATGAGAAAGAAACATTGTAATCACAGCAGCATCTGAAGATATCTTCCTTACGTACCAACAGGAATGAACCCTGGTAGAACAAAAATTTTACGAAATGATGATGAAAATTAGGAAAGGTTTCAAGTGTGTAAGTAAGACTAGAAGCATCAGCAGAAACGTCACTTCACCATCGAGTAGAAATAGAGTTTGTTCTTGAAAACAATGAGGTTCTGTAGGGTTACTTCCCGACATAGTGTGGCGCAAAGATGCTGATGCAACACTATTGGGCAAGCGAATGGGAGATAAAATATACTACCAGGGTAGTATTCGGCTAGTTGTTAATTCTGTTTAAGTATTTATTGGAAATATTTTTCCACAAATTTTTTGTTAAGAGAAATCAACGCGCTGAAGTTTACTCTCCATTCGAATGTTGTTTTTGCTTAGTTTCCCATGAAAAATGCTATGAATCCCAAAATGGTAAAGTCGTGACGAAAAAAATAAAATAATCGAGTTGCAAGAACTAATTGATGAACACAAATTCTAAAACAATCAATCAAATCAGCATGTTATTGGGTAGAAGTTTAATTACCTAAATAGTTATCTCTATCGATTAAAAATGCCGTAGTTTCGACAGTAGGGTATGTTTACAAAAGCAGCGATGTTTTCTAAGAAAAGTCTCGTAAGGACATGAAAAAACAACGCGGTATAAGAAAACGGCAGAGAAATATAATCCTTAAGTTGAGATGCACAAGTGTATTATCTTGAAAGAAATGTTTTTGGTACAAGGCATCTTTTAGACAGAGGGAAAATCATAGACGTCTCTTTGGGGATATAGCACAAAATGATTTCATCATATTTAAAATTTGACTGCTTCAACTTTTAAAGTATACTGCATATTAAAAATCACTGGTTTGGAAAATCTTTATTTTAATAGATAAAGAAACAAACGTTTTAAAATAAATAGATATCTCATTTATTATCGTATTGTTTGCAATTATTGTTAACACAATGTTATACATGGTTGGGATAAAGTATGGAACCAAGTAAATATCTTTAAAACGAAACGGACGATATTTATGAAATTTTACAAGTGAGTGTAATGGGGCAAAATGCAGCTGATGTACATTTTTTGTTATACTTCCAGTTTAACCGGAAATAGCCTAATCTTTTTTAATTTAAATAGGGCAAAATTTCATAAATATCGTCCGTTTCGTTTTAAAGATATTTACTTGGTTCCATACTTTATGCCAACCCTATATAGTCAATGGCCCCATAAAAAGCAAATACACGATAGTTAATATGTTAACAACTCACAATTCTTTTGGAGTAGGAGCCACTTTGTAGGCTTAGAAAATATCATTTGAACAGGTGGTTTGTTTGAAACATTTTAACCTGTTTTTTTTTATGAAAACAAAATACATGCTAGTTTTACGAGAAAACTCACATTTGTTCTCTTATTGGTATTGTCACATAAGCAAATTCGTTTTGGGCATAAATCTTCTTGCTACGTCACTGGTGTAACGCATGTAAACGACAAAGAAAAACAAAACTCAATTTATATAAATTATAGTCTTTTTTATTTTAAAAATCAGGGACAAAATGGAATTATCTTTTTTTTACAAAATATTTCTAAATGTTCAAGGAGTGGTATTTGATAAATTAGGTATGAATGTAAATTTCTTTGTATCAAATAAATTTATTTGTCAAAATATTTTCTTAATATTGTCAAAATATAGACGTTTAATAAAAAGATATTTACTTGGTTCCATACTTTATCCCAACATAACTACTAAAGAATCTTTTTTTTGTTGGTGCCCATCTTTAAAAATAATAGCAAGCTTTCTATTAAAATATAAAAATTTGGAAATATACAGGAATGAGGAAAAATGATACACAATCTAGCAACTAATAATTAACTCACAGTAATTGTTATGTATGAGTAAAGAGTAAAAAGTACTTTAAGTACAAGTACAAATTGCATAATATAAATATGATAATTAATACTTATTTCTCTTGTTTTTGGATTATGTCTCTGTAATTGCAAAATATAAGTGTAGTGAATAGATAATCATAATTATAATTAGTTTTCAAAACAAAATAATGTAATAGAAAATATAACGTGTATGTAGTGTAATACATAATTACAATTAGAATACATTGACAAAGCTATTAGTTTTAAATATCTGTGACATAAATTCAAATATATTATAGAGACAAGTTGCTAGTTGGCAGAAATAATAATTTAGGGCCAACATAAATATAACGAATAATGTAAACAATAGTAGAAGTAAAATTACGTAATTATAATAATAAATGTGTCTTCATCGGCTGACAAACTTAAGACGTACGTCTATGTGAAGGACAATGTTAAGGGAGGAAGTTCAGTTTAGGAACCGTCATTTTGTGAAACATCTCGTTAATCATCAGCCAGCCCTTAGTTGTCAATCATGGCATGTTATGTCGACTCAGGGTTGTTCAACACTGAACAATTAATACTTAAGGTCGATGAAGTATTAAAAGGATTAAGACCCAGTTTTCTAGCTCAGCCGACTAAGTTATTTTCCAAAAGGCCTTCGTGAAAATAATGATCTGTTTGTTAGAAAATTATATGATTAAAAACTCTGTATAACTGTATACATTATTTTTTTTATTTGAGTAGTATATTGATTTATATATGGATATGCCATAGATTTGTATAAAAATCGACTTAATTTTGAATGCTATCTTACGTCCGTAGTTAAATAGCTGTAATTCTCACTAAACGTTTTACATAGTTTTCTTTCATTCTACTATTCATTTTAAGAATTGATTCACAGCAACTCACAATAATAAGATAAACTGATGAGTATGAATGAAATTGCGTGGGACAAGGCTATTAACGATTTCCTTATCATTCAAGAACCTAATTTTGAAAGCAGGCCTTTATTACTGGTTGATATTTGCTGTTATAAATGATGTATTTAACAATTACTACATTTTGAATGGATATATTTATGTAAAAATTATGCTAAAGAAATTTGCAAAATTTGTAAAATTAATATCGTATACTAACTAGGTCCATAATAAACTAATTGCTAGAATTATTGTATCTGAGAATGTAAATAAGTAATACTTAAATTACATGTGTATAATCACAGTTCAGTCGTAATTTTTAATGTATGAAAATTTCAAAAGAGATCGGTAAAAGAACAAATATGACTTTATAATTTCAAAACTGAAACATAAAAGTAAAAATAAGAAAATAATAAATAATAACGAAACATTTAGTAACTGTTACGTAGCAGTGACTGCTAATGTTACTACAAAATCTGCAATATTATTTTATATTTTTATAAAGAAATTTGAAACTTTGAATTTATTTAGTTAATAATTAATAATAATTTTTAATAATTAATATTTAATTATTATGTATCAAACATTAACTTCAATAATATATTTCAATTAGATACTTTCGGATGAAACAACAAGAATTTTACTCTGATCTGAGATAGATTAATGCTGCATGGAGTACCACAAGGAAATATCCTAGAACCAGTCCGATATCTACTGCACACATCAGATATTTCTCAATTACTCGTAGATAATAATACTATTGCCACTTTCGCTGACGATGTTGTTATCTTAGCAGTAGGGAGCAACAATGAAGAAGTAGTCAATAATCTACAAGCTGCAATCAACCTTATCAACGAATGGAAGATCAAACTCAATGAGACAAGGTCTGCCCATATCAACTTTACGAATAAAAGAATAGACTCTGTACTTGTCAGATTATACAGCTAAATACTTAAGTATTACCCTTCGCTGAAAAACAAATGTCAAAAAGAATAAGGAAGACTCGAATACAGAAAAATGGAAGAAACTTCACTCTGTCACTATATAATAAGCTAATGCTCTAAAAGGAAATATTTAAGCCTGTATGAGACCATGGCATCCAACTTTGGGGATGTACTAAAGAACCCAATCTAGACATAATTCTGAGATTGTATATGCCCCCTGGTACATCAGAAACAGAAACGTCCTTAAGGACCTCGAAATGGAAACATTTGACCAGACAATCAAAGATCGACTCAATCGTCACGTGAATATTGAGGCCACCCATGTTCCTTGACAAGACTGAATTCGAAAGAAGGCTCAAGAGAACGAAGCTGTTTGAGTTAGTTTAATGACAAGTTTGAAGTAGAGCTTGTGAAGTGTATACGCCAAGATTAGTGTTTTTACCTATGAAGTTGAAACTGAACCCCTAATTAGTTTAAGTTAGAGTCAAATTGCTCATTAGTCAGCATTGACTAGATTATATTTATAGTTAAACAAACCATAGCGAGTATTTCTTAATAAAAAAAGGAATTAATCAATAAAAATTTTGAAAATTATTTACCAACTATATTGATACTCACCAAATCATGTGTATGTGACCTTTAGGTCGAAACTAAACCGCAACATCCTAAAATTTGACAAATATAATCCATTTATTTTAATATTTTTCATACTTATTACTTTTATGTCATATGCAGCTATGTGTAGATTACTTTTATGTCATATGAACCTATGCACAGTACCCATTTGTATGTCTTAGTATGGTCAGGTTATTGTAGTATACATAATCAGCAGGATGTAACTATATGGTAAAAGTTTTTATTTTAATTTTATAAAATTGCTAAACTTTTGGCACCCGTTTCTTCATTATTACTCTACATCTCCAATAATTTTAGTTCCTTTTACTTCTATTATTACAATTCACCATTTCAAGAAGAAACATTATTATATTATTTTAATCAATATAGAACTACTGCATAAAATGTCGATATCAGATATTGATAGCATTTCTTTATTTCCTAGGAATATTTTTATTTAACGCCCTAAATGATAAGGAAGTATTTCAGATATGCGCTATAATCTATTTAAATTTTGTTCAGATGAATTTGCTGAAATCCCAAGTACACCGAATGTATTTTTGTTCCACGCAGTGTTCGCATATCGTTTTCTTGTCAGATTTGGTAAATTTTATTCAAGAATTCGCCGATAATTGATCCAAACCCTAGTCGAGCGCGAATCTACAACTCTACGGTATGCGTTCTACCGTTCATCTACTCTTCTTTTCACAATTTGGCATTTGTACGGAATATAATCCATCAATGTCAACAGTCGGGTTGTTTTCTCTCAGCCGCCCCGTCGAAAATGCTCCCCCTCGGTGCCCCGCTCTCCTCGCGACCCTGACAAGCCGACAATAACCCACTGGTATGGATGGACGATTTTTGTCATTTATTATTGGTCTGCGTTGACGATTGATTTTTCTAGTGTGTAAGCTTCCACTATGATGAGTTAATTTCTGACCCAAATAGATTTCTGACTGGTAAATCATTTTTCCCGAATATCATCCAAGACGTTATTGACAGTTGCCCTAGGGATGAATCATTACACCAGTTACTTTAGGGGAGGAATAATGAGCAATGTATAGATTTACATAAGTTACAACTCAAAAGAAAATGTTTATTTATCCATACTGTGAACTATTTATCTAGTTTATTGTGGATTGTGATTTTTCTGAAATGCGAATTATTCGCTAAATTAATTAGAACAGCCCTATGGATGTAAACAGATTTATTCTAAATAAATTAATAATGAGTCCCCGATGATAATTTTACACGTTCACCAATTTTCGCCAAAATATAATCTATGTTAAACTGACCTAATATTTACTTACAAGGAAACTGAATCACGTACAATTGATATTTTTGGTTTGGTTACACTGTTACACCTTTGGTTGTAAGAACGATGGATCCAGATAATATTCGAGAAATTATCCTAGCTGTTGTTAGATTAGGTTAACCTTAACCTGTACCGTTACACCAATACATGACCTCCTCCTTAGATCCATTCCTCCTGAAATACTGTTGGTTTCCCAAGGACCTTGTTTGACATAATCTTCTTCTTGATGACATAGGGCTCCAAGGTCTTCTGCAACTTTGGACATAGAACTAGTTTTCCTCATGAAACCAGACAAGGTAGTCTCTTTCCAAATAGCTGGTCTCTTTGGCTCAGTTATCGTAGCACTTCTTCGTCCTGTTACTGACTAGTTGAAAGTTATCCATCTTCGTTGGAAGACTGGATACATCTTCTCTAGTCACATTCTTAAAAGTTTTTGGTCAAAAACCAGGTTTTTCGCTATTATATGTCTGAAAATTCGTTCACTGCTGATCTGTATCCTATTAAGGAAAATTGAATGTGTTTTTCTCATTCTCATTGATGATTAGAGAAAACTATTAATACATATCTGGAAAGGGTTTGATTCATCCGCTCCACCATTTCATTAGAATGAGGATGTAATGCTAGTTTGCCAGGACCCTAGCTTCTCAAAAATGGTTTATTCTTTTATCGTTTAACCATGGAGTAAAATAGTTTCCCATGCGTTATATGTTTACGCATAAAGAGAATATAAAATTGTCCTTTTATTTAAGAATTTAACCTAAAAAATTAGCTTCAGGTGAGCTCTGGAAAAGGGAATAGAATCAAAAAACCGTTTTGACATTAAACAGAAACTGAGCCCTTGCTATTTAAGATTTTCGTTATAAATATAACAAAATGCTTGAAGTACTGTGATGATCATATATTTGCAAATGGTGCTCAAGTATTATACTTACTTAAACCATAGGATGTAGCTATTGTCAATGATAGAATAAATAGCGACCTAAAAAGGATATTTGAAACTTTTACTGATTAGTATCTTAAACTGAAACCTTTGAAAATATTTTCGATCCTTTTTAGTTCTGAAAAATAAAAGAACTACAAAATTTGAAAACCTAAAACTCAATTTAAATGGTTCTGACTGCACCTAGAACTGACTAACAAACTGAGATTTACCAATCATGCCAATATTTGATTAAAAAAGATTATACAATGTTAAAATCCTTAAATCTCCATTGGTATTGATTTAATCAAAAACCTAAAAAGCTGCTTAGCGATTCTTTATTTTTGTTGCAATTTAATTATTGGGCCAACATTTATGGACCATTTCTTGACGTTTCCAATAAGCAACGTATACAAAAAATACAAAATTTATGTATTCGATATATTTGTGAAATCCAACGTCATAATAGTATACTTAATAAGTTAAAAGAGCTTGAATCGAAGAACATGTTTGATAGACGTCTTCTGCCCTCTCTTTTATTCTTCTAGAAGATTCTAAAAACCCTCCGTATCTTTATAAAAAAGTTCATTTCCGCTCGAAAATTCGTACCCATAATCAAAAGAAAGAAATTACTATTCCAAAGTATCGAAACCATATGTAAAACCTGTTTTTCTTATCAGGTGCCATCTTATATTAATAAATACCGAATATTTGATTTCTTCAATTTCCATTTTCAAATAATATTTAAAAAAATGATTACTCCTAAGTTTTGTTTTGAAAATTGTGATTAAATATTTGTAGTAAATATTTTTCACTATAAACTTTTTGCGATTTTTAGTTTTGGTTAAACAACCCTCAATTTTTTAGCATAGCGTACTTGTTCTTGTCATTGATTTCCTTTTGTTGGAGTATTTTATTTTAACATAATATGGTCCTGTCCTAGTTAGGAGTTCATGTGCTGCTGTTGATATTATCCGTATTTGAAATATGAATAGATATTAGATAATTACTAGCTATTTAGAATTCAAAATCAAATTCTTTAATAAATTTCAAATAATTTGGTTAATGTGGTCATTTCGATTTTCATTTTTACAAACCTTCTAAAACAGCAGGGACGGGTTTGAAAGACGGCCTTGGTACTGGAATATTAAAAGAAACTTCATATATACTAAGAAGCAGCAAATATATTCTTTTACTTTAACAGCTGCAATTTCGTTATTTTTATAGGATGTAATTGAAATATGTACAAATAATAAAACTTACCACATAATAATAAAAGTAGGTAAAAGTTCTAACATATGAAAATTATAGTTAATATGAAATAAAATAAAAAAATGTTATTGTTTGAAGTTGGAAATTATTAAGAAATAAAAATTGGAACGTCAGGAAAAGACTAATCAACTTTGTTTTACATATACTTTTAGGGTTTTGAAGATTGGCAATTATTTGGTAGTAAGCTCTCATACAGGAATATGTGACATTTTATCTTCGATTTCTAAGTGAAGAATTTCTTATTATTTTAGAAGGAGTTTCTATCTCTAGCATTAGAAAATTATGATATTTACTAGACTTTACTTTGCTTTAAATGTGAGGCAATTTCCAGTTGAACATTTCACTCAGATGAGAATTGGTAGGAGTGGATCTTCAAGTTGGTCTCCTAGGTATCCAGACTTAAATCCCTGTAATTTTTTGGGGTCATATGAAACAGTTTGTTTATGGTGTGCCCATCAATTCTGTAAGAGATAGAATTTAATATTGATGCTAAAAATCCCGAGATTATTTTTAGTACTCAAATTCCAAATTTTCATCGCTAATAACCCACAGCATTTTGACTAGTATGACAAGTTTCAACTAGTAGTTAGTAATTTAGCCGGCAACGTCACATTTGAAAAATTTGAAATCCCATCCGATTTCTGCCCACTCTGAATGAAATATTTTTTAATGCCATAGCATAGAATTTGAAAAGTTAGGATAGGGTCATGTAATCTGTTTTTATCGATTTTCATCGGTTAGGCTGCTACAGACATTAAATTAAAAAAAATGTGATGTAGATCCTTTATTAAAAATAATAGACATGAAGTGTGATACATCGTTGAAATCAGCTCGCCATGAGGTTTATAAAAATGTAAAAACATATGGGTTATTCCATTTAAAAAAACATAACTTTGATACGTATCTTTTTTGGGAAACCTGTATAAGTGCAACTAATTTTAAATAATGGCTTTTTTGAATATACACATAAAAGTACTTTCGTCAAATCTCAATCTCCGTTTTTGAATTATGGATCGTCGCGTCTATGGTGACTCACCCTGTATAACGTCGCATACAGGTTTTAAAAGATGAGTTTCCATCTATTTTTAAGTACCCTAGTCTCTTCTTGTTTTATTTTTCACGTTAAGTTGTTATAAGCCTATGCCTTGTTACACGAGATACTTTTAATTTTGATTAATTGCTTCAGACCTTTTCATTGCGTACCAAGACCATCGAATATGATAAAAACTATATAATTTTTTTTACTGGAAACGTAATGTTTATTACTTAGTTCTGAAGTAGGTTCAAGTTAAAATTGAGTCGGTAATCGTTCCCTTTCGTAATTATTGTCTGTTTCGTTGCTTTGCAACATTTTCACGTTAATACATATATTTACACTATTTTATTAGTATATACTAACACAGCTAAAACTAGCACTTAAACAAAATAAATATAAATAGACTCCTGTTTTGTGACAACCTATTTTTGGAAAATCCAATCCAAAAATAAATAGAAATAATAAATATTTTATAAGACATTTCTTATTCCTCATACAATTGTTCATAACAATATGTAAAGGAGCAACTCTATATTAATTGTTTATGACAAAGGACTATAGATTATTTTACTTCAAATTCTGTCTCAAATAAGTTTTCGCTTGTAATATATATTCCAATTACCCCCTGTATAAACTTTTTATATATGGCGCGTCACTGTCTTATTCATGTTAATGTCCTCTAAAACGAAACAGCAGCACTGAAAATTGAGCCGAACGCGGCATTCTTTACTTCATTACTCATATTTGCACTCTCATCAGCCTATAGGGTACGTTAACTCGCCATCAATGACAAGGCTAGTTAGCCAAGTGACATGTGAATGACAGGTGGAATGGCCGCCGGTGTTTATTCGGTGTAGGATTACTTGCAACTTTCTATGGAACTCCATGTTCTAATATTTTGCCTGAAAGACCCCACAGAGATTCAACTCGAAATTAAGCAGAAGCATTTTTGGTGATGTTCGAGATATGGTTTATGTCATGAGAATATTTGTGTTGTGGGAATTGAAATTCCAGTTGCAAATAAAATTAGTGTTAATATTAGAATGCAGGTTTCTAATTTAATTATTAATATACATAAAATTGTTAGTATTTATATGTTTATTATTTATTTATATTCGACTAGAGAGGAAATATTTCTATAACCGTTAAAGTAATCGTTTTTATAGATATTTTATTTTAACATTTGAAGAAAAAATAGTATATGTCACTGGGATTAGAAGGCTCATTAAATGTTTGTTCAACAAATAATGTTAGCATTCTACTTCTAGTAACATTATATACTATTTTCTGCAACTCATTTTCTAAATTCATTTACATGTTAACATTTTGACACATGTATAAATATTTTCAAAATATGGTTGTACATCGTTTTCCTAGCAAAGGTACACATTTTTTCTCTTCTGAATCATTTGCTTCTTATATTATGATTTTTTTATAAATTATCAAGAGAGTTCAAACGAACAAGAAATCGTTATTACCTGCCTGTTCCAATAAAATATTTAAAACCATGTTTTTAAATAGAAAAATCAATGAAAAAAGAATTACACACAACAAAACTTAAGACCACACATAAATAAACAATGGACACAAGTCTTGCTAATTTAGGTCACTGATTTTGATGAAGGTACTGATAATATTTGATAAGAATGACGATATGACAAGTTTACAATGTAAGGTATTTCAAAACCAGATCTATGTCGTTTAAAAATCAGCAGCAGTCAATTTATTTTACCTGTCCAATTGACGTCCCAGAGTAAAAATAATATAAACCTGATCTGTTGTTTTATCATACAATTGTGCAGGTACTTGCGTCAGTTGAATAAAGTCAATTCATTCATCAGTTCGGCTGTATAAGTAATGAATTCATGTTACATAGACAAGATCTAACTTATTTATGAGACGGAATGAGAAATTCTATCAGCGCCGCTTATTCTTAACTATTAATAAGAAAATTACCATTTTTGGTATGTACAAAATGTAACAATTAACTCGAAAAGACAAATTATTTTCTACGTTACGCAGTTGGGACCTTTGGTTTCTCAAGAGCAATTGAATAATATCACTAGTAACCAAAACTACATTTTTTACTATGGAAGAAAGAGATAGATAACGATCGGAAATATAGAAAGATCTTCATAAATGGTAAGATAATCTTGGCAACTGACAGTCGAAAGACATCTAAGGAATGTCTAACTTAAGTAAAAGCCAAGCTTCGCTTACTAAGGGAGATTTTACCCAGATATTACCCTTTGAAGTATTTCTAAGTATGAAATTAAGTAGCTCTTGAGGTGTGTCCAGTTCACTGCATCATCAGAAAAAATTATTAGATTTATGGCTTAACATATAATTTTGGAAATTTTATATAAGATCGTATCTTCTTATTAAGACTTCAATCATTTTCTGGATATAACCAGTTTGCTTATAAATTTTCATATGATTATTTACAAGTGTACAGTGTACGTTATATTATCTCAACATTATGGCGTAAGAACAGTTAGACTTTTTTTTAACATTTAATTCCAACCATTCAATAAATAAATGGTAAACGGTGTCGGTTGACTAATTTTATTGTAATGAACTAGAAATAACACACCATATAAAAATATAGCGTTACCACTTTATATTACTTCACAACTTAAATTTAAATTACATAATCTATTGAAGAGTATTACACTTATTGGAAGAACGAGATTTATTTTATTTAATTTATTGGGCAATGTTGTTTCTAATTCATTACAAATTTACCGGTTTTTTTTATATTACCGGCAGAGAGACTTTATTTTAGAAATTGTGATGGTTAACTGCGACTTTGTGAGTGAAACTTGCATAATCGATGTAGGGTTAATTAATTATTGATTGGTTACTTTATATAGTGTGACTGGTAATTGACTTTTAATTTATTTATATTAAATTAGCCGTTAGACTAAAAAGTTAGTCATACGAGTATTTGAAATGGTTTGAAGAATATACCGAGTGAACGTAAAGTTTGTTATATATCATATTAACTTATTTAAAATGATTTATTTTAAGCACTAAATATTATAAAATAGATAAACTTATAATTCCTAAAATTGCAGTAATTGGAATGTTTTACTAAAATGATAAAATACATAACTTTTATTTTGCAATAAAAAAATAAAATATTGTGTGTAACAGGACGATACTGAATGATTATGCTAATTGGACGATATCCATCCCTTCAATTAAGGGGCAGCAAAATTTTAAAATGTAGCTGATATCAAACAAATGCTTTATGGCTAGGACGAGTATTTATTGGCTTATTAAAACAGTACAAAATAGTAATTTCAATCAATAAATTATGACTTTTGATCATTTATTTTTCACATCTAAATGCAACTAAGGACATAAATTATTGCTTATTTTTAAGGACGCTTCCAAAAATCAGGTGTGTTCAACCTACGACCACATCTAATCCAATTTAAATTACCAAGCGTACCATCAGAATTAGCAACATCGCATACTTGAGTATCAGAAACTGATCGAAGTGCGAAAATGTATTTTCATAACGTATTTGGTAATGTTAAAAATATACTTTTGGTTTCTAATCTAAAAAAGCTTTTCACGTGTTAAGAATTGCAGATTTTTCAAGAAAAAAAATGTTGAACAAAATAAATAAAGCATTAGCAGCAATGCTAGTTAAAAAAGGAGTCAAAACAGAAATTCCTGATGAAAAGAGTATTATTTCATTAAAGGAATTCGCGAAAAATCTCAAATGCACTGATTGCAGAAGATTTTTAGACATGGAATAATTACTGAGTTCAATAGTCCATGAGAAGTTTACCAATACGATGTTGTAGTTGTGACCACTTTTTAGTATAATAAATGTTGATATATCAGAGATACTTCTTAAAATGAAATTTGGTTTTGCTGATTGGAATTATTTCCACACAGGAAAAGTCCTAATCAATTTAAACTTGAAGTATTGACCAAAGATTTTTTACAAACTTGTGATAATTAGCAGTCATTCCACAATGCATTAGTATTATCACAAACTTTGCCAAGAAAATTTTAATCAAAAAGTAATTTAGTTGAGTTTTATAAAGCTAGCAGTGATTATTCAGGTCTAATAAAATTGAGTCTAATCTAAATAGCATTTGTGATTGAATTATATAATATTATATAAATAAGCGTTTTCAAAAAATTGGCTTTAAATGATATTACATTTGATAACATATTACAATTTTATAAGAGACGATGCCAAGGAGCTATTACAAAATTTTTAGATTTTTAGATAACAAGAAAGTTAGAAGTAATATTTTTTTTAAAGAAAACTGCAGTAGGTTATGCAGAGAAGCTGAGGTTTTTAAGTATTCACTCATTTTAAACATTTTTCAGAATAACGAAAGCCGCTACCTGCACTGATTTTGCATGGAAATGATTTGTTTGAATATAATTTATCAATTTTCTATATTTAAAAAAAATACAAAAAATTAACATTATTTTATACTAAAACACAAAAAAATAGTATAAATTTCATAAAACATCATACTCGTACGTTAAGAACGCTATCAGGAATAGAGAAATTCATTTGGACGATAATCGTAAAAAAGTTTTTTTGGGGAACATCCTTAAGTTAAAAATGTTGTTTTTTAAACAAAAATTTTACTAAAATAGTCCACGACTGTCAATAAATTCTGTACAGCTTTTCTACGTAAACACTTTTTTAAATGAAACAACCTCTGTAAAAAAAATAGAGCAATGTTAAAAATATAAGTAGTTTAGTTATCTGCATCATACTTCTGAAATTACAATTGTTATATGTATCAGGAAAATCTTAAAATGCCAGTTCTCAAAGTAAGAGTTAAAAGTTTACATTATGTTAAATAAGTTTGCTTTTCACGTCCCCGCATTGTAATTTTCTTATGTCGATTTGTGTTGCTACGGATGAATGGGCGCTTTTCAAGGATGTGAACCAACTGAACTAATTTATTTAGAAACATTAATAATATAATAAAAATCGTCTTAATTATTAAAACATTAGTTAATAATGCAGTCGTATATAGAAAAGTAATTCGAATTGTAAATGTTTTTGAAGAGGTTTATATGTTCTATCTAACAAAAATGTTCACCTTTAAGTTCTTCCGCTTATAAATTATTTATTAAATTATATGCAAAATTTGAAAACATTTCCTGTAGTAAAAATCAACCGTTTCTTAGATATATGGATATTTGAGTCAACAAATCTCTTAGGCATTTTGTCTGTATTCAGAAAGTAATATTTGAGAAATATTTTAAATTTTTTGGTACGTTCTATTATAATTTTTATAGCATGGACTCTACTAGAATTAAACAGTTTACTTAATAAGTGATATTGTAGAATTTTCGAACAAACAATCATTATATGTAATACCATAAATTCCATGAATTAATAATTAAAACAATAAAAGGATGTTTTTTAACAGATTTTGTTTCTTGTAGTTTAAAACTCCAGCAGAAAAGTGAACAGGATTTAATAATAAGCACTGATGAATTCTTTCGAGAACACCAAAGACTATTATCTATCATATTTAAAAATTAAATTTGTTTTAGAAGATTTTAGAACAAAATCCTGGCCTAGCTTGTTATGAATAATCCTAACACAGACCACGAAAGTAGCCTTTACCTGCAACAAGATGTAAGAAAGAAAATATTACAAAAACTCTGATTTCAAAATATTTTCTTACGCTCAATACACATATTTCAAAAAAATGTGTTGTAGACTAGATGGCATAAGAAAATTTAATTGAAATATTTATTCTGTCCAGTTAAAACAGTTCAATAGATCTGAACACAATTAAAAATTGTATTTGTCGAAATATAAAATTATTTATCGGATGTGAAAATTTGGAAAAATGTATGAATTCTGTTCATTTTGGAATCTTATACAGCAATTGAAATGTTACAAAATCTATGATAATCAACGTAGCTAGTAAAGACATTGTTAAAGATTCTAGTATTGATAGTGATTAGAGGGACTTTAAAACATAGTTTAAGACATCTTTTATATACCAATGAAATTTAATATATCCAAAAAAAAAAATAATAAAAAGAGAGAACAGAAAAATTGCATACATCTATCTTACATCGTTACAAAACAACGTCTTTATTTTATATTATGGAATCAACATTATAGAATTCTCCATTTTCTTCTCGTGTCCTAAATCTAAAAGGATGTCAGATATCCTCGTTTTTTTCTTTGATAGAAGAAGAAGAGGAAAGTGTATAACAGATCGTAAAAAGGATCGACAAAACAAAAACTAAGGTATTATACTGACCAAAAATGAAGAAAAAAAGAAATATACAAAAATGATTAATAGATACGCCTGAATAAGAAATGATGCTAATGATTTAGGCAATATTGGCGCACAGAATTTTTTTTTCATTTTTAGAGGTGGATCAAACTTACAACTGTAAATAAAAAAGATAGCATGCGGAATGTCAAAAGAAAATAAAAATGCAAAATGTATTAAGAATAGAAATGATAAACAAAGAAAGGCAAAAATCAAATCAATCAAACATATCTAGAGCAACGAAAGTATTGTAAAAATCTAATGAGATATAAGAAGAGAAAAAAGATAAAAAAGGTCCTTAAGAAATAGAAGCAAATTATAATAAAAAAAATAAAGAGTGTTTACGAAGGTATTAAGAAAGAAAGGGATATAGTATCTTTTTGATTAACTGGTTATGTTATAGTTACATTTCAATCTCTATCCAATCTAGATTTCCCGCAATTTTTCTAAGAAATTTCATTTCTAATGCTGATAGTTTGCTGTTATATTTTTTTTGAGTTATAGTTTATTTGCTTAGTTCTATCTTACTTATAATTGTATTACTTGAGGCCTAATAGAGGCTATTTACTTTCTTTGTTCTGTTCGTTATTTTTTACTCCATTGTTCGATTTTGTGTAATGATTCCTAAATTGTCATATCCTGGTATTCTTAGTAATTCTAGCCCCTTTATCTAGATTTGTTCGTTTATTGTTAATTATCGTTAACTAAATCTTATTTGTGTTGACCTTCATTTCTTTAGCTTCTAATTTTTCCACCTACATTTTTACTAGTTTTTGCAATTTTGCATAAATATCCGTTATAAAAACTATGTTATCTGCATCGAGTAGGTGTTCAATTTTTAAGGGTTTTAAGTTTTATTAAGTTTTTCTAACCGATCTGTGTTCTTAGTCTTGTTGTTATTCGTGGAATTCTATTCCAAAATATTTAATTGTAGGTAGGTGATATTATCCCCACTTTTACTACACTCCACTTATCCCCGCAGTATAGTTAGTTCACCTGTGTGATATATTATTCAGTTTTGACCTTCTAATTTATCAATATCAAAGTATCTATTCTTTACTCTTGTATACAGTTGTAATCTTATAAAACAAGTCCCAGAAAATTAAAACAATTCCATGGACTGTAATTTATTTTTTTATAGGAATGAGTGCAGCTGAGTTTTTCCAGATTTACTACTTCACTTGCAACACGCCGCTGATCGCCTTGCCGAGTTCCCTAGACGAGGAGAATTCAGTTTCAGTTAAACCTGACAGACAGGGACTGGCAGGCAAGGCAGCCCCATGCAAATTGAATTGCGAAATTGTTACACATTCTTTTTTGGACGGCTCTCTGTCCATTACTCATCCTAACAGTTACCATTATAAACAAATATACACAGACTTGGGGAAGTATTTGAAATTCCACGGAAGTTTGCTCGTACTTCAGTTTATGTTTCCAATACACTGTAAATCATTAAGGGTTGAGTGAATGGGGACAGCTAGTTTTTTAACTTGTAGATAAGAATATGTATTGTAATAAAGAGTTTTGACACTATTTTAAAATTTTAGAAAATAATTTTTATAACTTTAATGACACTATACTAGTCTCTTCTTGAGAATTCATACTAGGTACAATTATACTAAGGCTACTCTTTATTTCTCATCTATTTACGAATTGATTTAAAGGATTTTTACTACCCCTATATTAAATATTATTTAGTATTGAGTGATGTCTCAAAAATACAAATACAATAATCACTATTTTAACCGATCAAATTTTTTAAATAAAACTATACTACATATATATTTTCAAAATTTTCTAAAATATATGTATAAATTGTGTGCAGGCAATTTAGTCTCAGAGTTTCTTTTGTATTCTTATTAAGCATCCAGATCTCACATCCATAAATCGCTGTAGCTCTCATGATAGTTTTATACAGACGAAATTTGGTACTTCTCGACAATTATTTCGAACTTATTGAGTTGTAGAATTCTACGCTTTTATTTTTTATCTTTACTATTAGTTTATCCTCTATTGTTTGCTGTCCTATTCTCATTAATTTGGTCGTATCTTCGTTAATCATTAATCCTCCTTTTGCTGTTTCTGCTAATAGGCTTTTAATTTCTCTTAGTTCTTTCAAGGCATATCTTATGAGTTGGTCGCTCTTATTCAGTATTACTTACTCTCTGTTAAGTTTTGCATCTCTAACTATGTTTTCCAGTGTTACATTAAATATTAGATTGGATAATGGAACTGCCTGTCTGTGTCCTGTTCTACTTTAGTTGGTAAATTAAATTCTTTCAGCAGTTGGAGAATCTTGGATCTATTCCCCTATAGTTTTTTACTTCTCCTTTCTTTAGGATCGGAATAATGGTGTAGCACATCTGCAATTCTTTGCAATTTCCAGATATATACTATTAGTTTTTCAGTTTTGCATTTATTTCTTTGACTTCTTGTTTTGTTGGTTCTTCAACTGATACTTCTTCATCATTCACTGTTTGTCGGCTTTTCTCTATCCATTTTTCATCATGCTCATTGAACATCTCTTAATTAATCCCTTAATTATCTCATCTTTTCCCTATGGGTTTCCTTTTTTTGTCCTTTATGAATATTATGGTACTTTTCTATTTCTTTTCTTTCTTTCCTTCACTATCAAAATTTTTAGTCTCTTTTCTAAAATACTGAAATATTATCAATTAACATTTTAAATATTTACTAGTGATTATAACGTAGCTGCAGATGTTTATATTTATTATTTGTTAAATTTTTTTAAACATTTCTTTTTTCTAACGTTCTTTGTACGTAGGATTTAAAGTAGTAATATTTGAATAAAACTCTTGAAACTTACTGGTTGTGCTTTTCTAGGTCAGCTTGAATATTTCCTAATAAAATTAAAAGATTTATCAATACCCTGTAGTATTTGTAATTGCAATTGTATTTTTTCCGTTCGAGAGATATTTAGAGCAGATAAATATTTTAAAGTGTCTAGAAGATGAGGTAGATTAACAAATGAATATCCACAAATATATCACTCAATCAATAAAACTTTCCTTAACTAAATAAATATTTATTTATACTATTTAAACTAATATGACAGGATAACAAATCATATAAAGATCAACACTAATTTTTGTATGTGAATACTGGTATTTGTTGTGCCTATTCATTTTTTAAAGCACTCCTTAGGCCAAGGAAGATGATTAGTTAATGATTACCGAAGTAAAACAAGACAGAGAATACATTTCAAAGTAAGAAAAGAGAAACAACACAATTTACAAAGAGAAAAATTTGAGTATCTGGGAAAAACAGAGTAAAAAAATGATCGAGGTAAGGAAGAAATTTAAAAGAAAATATAGTTAGCAGTGATGTTTCAAAGATTAATTAAATCAAATGTGTTTGCAAGAGATGTAAAGATTAGAGTATATAAAACGTAATACGCCCCACAATTATGTAAGCATCGGAAACATGGATAATAAATAAAAAGAAACAAAACTGGTATAAGGTATACGGGAAGGAAAAATGCTAAGAAATATTTTTATAGGCGTTAAAGAAGAAGGAATTTAGAGAAGCAGATCTAACGACGAGGTGTTTGGGAATCCGTCAATAATGTATGCAGGTAACTGTTTTTAACAGTTGTAATTATTCTTAACATATTTTTTTAAAAACATTGGGTCTCATTAGAATTTCACAAAATTCAAGTCGTCTGTCAAAATCTTCTTCCCTACACTAAATTTACTTTATAAGGATGCCACTTCTTCTGTTTTAGCATTCTAAGAACAGTCTGATGTCCAACCTCATTGTTTAAGGCTACTTACCGTAAACTGGTATGGGGATTATCCTCATAGGCTATCAGAACATCTATTTTCTTGTTTTCAGATATTTGTTTCCTACTACCTCTAGGGAAGTCTTTTACGTGACCCGTTTCTCTAAATTTTTTCTCAATTTTGCTTACTGTGGACTGTGTAATTGGTGCTCGGTTGGGATATTTATTATTGAATAACGTACATAATTCCTTCTGCGTACGTGTTTTATCTCCACAATCAATTAATATTTTAATTTCAATTCTTTCCGTTTCAATCAGTTTCACGATGCTAATTCGAGTAGAGTCAAAATATTTTTGATTTCGTCTACTACAGTATCATTAATCATTTGACAATAACAATTATGTTGAATGTCAATAAAGGAATTTTGATAAGGTAACTAGTTTTTTAAGACAAAAGGTAAAATCTGGTTTAGATATATTTTTATTGTTAATGATGGCCTTTACCAAATTTATTTTGGGGTATCAATAAATACATCATAACAATACTTAATAAATTAAGAAATAATTGATATAGGTGAATATATATTTAAAAAACCTTTCAATTAATATATTGCAAGAATCACTTTTTTATTTAAAAATTTTATTGACGACTTCATCACGCTCACAGAGATAAAAATAAAAAGATGAGGTAGCGCCAATTTAAAAATTAAAAATCGACGGGTTTCAGGATTTTCCCCTAAAATGCCCGATTTACAAAATAATTAATTTATTCCTTTCATTTGGACCATACATCCCTCTATCAATATTGCGTCATTCAACAATGCATACTATATTGCGTCTCCCAGAAGAAGACATTTTTTAAGATCTTTATACCATGTATATCACTTTTAAAGCTATTTGAATTATATAGGTAATTTCAAATTTCATCTAACATTTATTTTTCAATATTCATTTTTTTTATATTCCATTACATTATTCAATGCAGTGTTGCCCTAGGTACATCGCTTCCTAGAAATGTTTGACTTATATAAATTAGGCAGACCTATGTTTGTAAAATTGATTAAAGTTTGACTTAAATCGGTAACTAGTTTGGAATTGATTTATTTTAAGTATTACTACAAAAATATATTTATTGTATTTAGTGTGTCAAAATAAGTTTTTTGCTACACAACATCTAGATATAGAAAGAAGAAGACTTTCTATCTGAACTACACGTCAAATTGATTAAATTTTAGTTTTTTATTTTTAATTAAAAATGCTATTTATCATACTCATATAAAAAATAACTACGTAACTTATATTATACTCACTTTATAAGATAAAATTTTGTAGTTTGTTTTTCTATAACACAATGTATACAGTTTCGTCTTTTGCAATTAGTTATCAGGAGAAGAAATAATTTAAAGTTAAAAAAATATTAGTTTTATTGCCGTCTGAGTTATTTTATCAATTAACTTATTACCTAAAAAATTTAAATTAATTTGATCCTACTTTAATAAAAGATTGAAAATAAATTTTTACTTATGCAATGTAAAGATTGGAGTTTAAGATTGTGATTGAAAAAAAATTCAGGCAAACTTTTTTTTAAGCAAATATATTGTTACAATAAAATGGTCAATAATATTAGGTAACATCAGAACAAAAAAAGTAAATTAAACGATTTAAATAAGACAAAGAGAAAATGAGATGTTAGCTTTTTTTAGAATAGTTGTTTTGGATGAATACTTTTATTTTTAACCATGGTTTATTTTTTAAAAGAACTTAAAAGGTACTAAGATTCTAGATTTTTCAAATTTTACTTTTGGTAATGATGGAGTGTCCGGCACATATGTTCAATCTGAACATTTTCAGAAAAATTGTCTTATTGCCCATTAAGATTATCTAAGCTATCATCATCACTTACGTTGGCATCAATTTCGGTTAATACATTTTCTTCCAAATCAAGTTCGTCCAACGATTTTCTTTTAAATTTTCCTGCTTTGCCTTTCTCTATTAACAACAACAATTTTGATAAATTAAGTAGCCTCTATGACGATCTGTGTACTCCCAGTGTATGTCTCATAAAATTTGAAAGTTCAATTTCATTTTCTTTCAAATTAAACAGTTGTGTTAACGTGGCAAGGTGTTGTCGTAGCTTTTTTGAAGTAATTTCTGCTGGATTTATAGAAAATGATGTAGAGAAAAAATTACAAACGTAATGTTAAACAAAATGTCAAATATATATGGGTATCGTTTATAGACATTGTGGAAGTAATTTCTGGTTCAGTTATAATGAGTTGTGAAGAGATTCGTCAACTAACAGCGTTTTATTCAACTAACACAAAATTAAATTTGACGTGACGTTACAAAGATTATTACTAATCTTTCAAAATAAAATGTCAAAAATGACACACACTTTTTTCTGCCCACTACAATATTTAATTATATCTCAAAAAGGCATTACTAATACCGTCACTGTATTCTTCTTTTGTATCAATGTAATAGTTCTGTTTTTAATCTTATTTTGCATACCGCAAACTAAAGTGGATTCATTAATTTATTTCACTGGTTTAAAAATAACATTAACTGATCTTTACGAAGCAGATGGGTATGTTTGATATATTAAACAATTGAAACCTCATGTCTACTCAGATTAGAGGACCCACCGGAGAGCTGTCTCTTGTATTGTGCCAACGATTATAAATAGTTTATCGTTATTCGATTTAGAAAAACGGGAAGTATATATCCGTCACTTGTATCACAAAAAATATAGCAATTTGGAATATAATAATGTACACAAACATGTGTACAGAGCAAAAAAATAATACTAAATACCTCAAAAATGTATATGAATGAATGAATGAATTACAATTGAAGAAGTTATTGTGATGGTGTTAACTAAAAAATGTAAACAAGACGATTCATAACGAATTGTACACAGAGTCGTGGTAAAATTCTTATATCAAAATATGAGTATTTTACCTAAAACACGTAGGTAAAATATTCCTCCTAACCGAGATACAGGGTGTTTTACTGTAAAATTTGAATGTGATTTTCAATCACTATTGCGATACCTTTCAATGTTTTTTGTTCTTACTTATTAAAAAGTTTATGAATGTTAGAATAGAAATGAAGTAAACGATAGTTTCTTACTATTACCAGAGGCATACGGTAGGGGTTAAGACTTAGTTTCTCTCTTCTACATTTTACGCCACTGCCGTAATTATCATAATGACCTATTTTTTTAATACCCTATTATTTTCTTTCTTTTTTAAGATAGTAAATTTTGTGATTTAATTTCATATTTGTCGATATCTAATTTGATTAAATTTTTCTTAAAATCCAATACTATTTCATTAAATTATTATTTTCTTTAGAATAAAAACATCTTACAAATAATAATATTTTATTTAAAACACATTTTTTATTTAATAATTATCAACGTATATTATATGCTTAATTAAAATTCATATAATTTAGATAATCTGTCCACAATATTATTATATAATTTCAAAGTTATTGATCTGATTTTATTACCTAGAGCATAAATCTGTGTTATACTTTAATTCTTGTTTAATTACAGTAGAATTTTTACTTTTAAAAACATTTGAATACTTGTTTTCGATCTTTTCCTTGAATTGAACTATTTATTATAATTTTATTTTTTCCCATTTTTTTATCAATTTTACTAGTTTTTCCATAATTGTTTCTTTGTCAAATATATTGGATCCTATCAATTCATAACTATTCTTGGTATTCTCATTTCCTAGCATGATGATTAATTTTATAATTTAGTCTTTTTCGTTAATTCTTTTTGTTTTTTTTTTATAACAATCTTTTTGGTTAATAACTAATCGCAGTAAGCTTATTGTTTCTTCCAATGCCTAAAATTTTTTTAATGATTTGGGTTAGCTGATAACCACTGCTATGAATTTCCTCTTCTTTTTTTTTTATTAACATTTTTTAATAAATTTGACATAATAAAATTGTCAAAATTTAAATTTTAGCTGTTTTTTGTATTCCTTTAATAATTACAAATCGAATTTTATTTGATATTACGACCGAGCTAATGGCTTGTTTTGCTGCTTGGTCTGCTTTTTCGTTACGATATTACTTTATTGGGAAAAAGCGTTCGCCTAAAAAGTTATATCGTATTTTAAATATCCGTTATACTTGCTAATTTTCATTAATTACATAAGATGGCAGAATCACCCTTTATAATTGCATGCACTATAAACAAGTTTCATAGCTCCATTTTCATGTTAACATAACGGCCATACGCAGCAGCTACTTGACAATATACAAATAGACAGATTTAAGACGTAGAAGTATTTTGAGTGTTTTTAGTTTATTTATTAATAATGTCTTTTAAATTGTTTTCGACGATTTCAGTATAAATTTAATACATTTCTCGGACTATCGTGTTATTTTACTATCTTTGAATGTTACAACAGGTTACCTAAGAGAATTAAATGGTCATAGCCGTAACCGTCATAAAAAGGATAATTATATTTTAATGGCCACAGCGCTTACAAGTAATTGATATTTTATTTTCTAAAATTCGAGTAAGTAGAAATTCAGTTATTTAGTTTTCGATAAACGTGAAAAATAGTAGTGACTGAAAATAGAAGTAACTTTTAAGTATTCATATAAACTTATAAAGTAAGAAAAATCAGGTAGAGTAACCTCACCAAAACGAAATCTAGGTAGACCAAAATTATTAAAAGTTGATAAATAAATTCATCTCAAGGATTTACTACTGGTATTATATAGGCAGTATGAACGGTTTTCTTCAGGGTGATTTACTTTTATTTGATTCAAAAAAGACCATTAATTATTAGAAACAATAAATGGAGGCGTGCTTGAGGATCATTCCGAACAAATGATTTAATATTATTGTAATGGACAATGCACTCCATCTAGGTTACTTGAAACTTTACCAACCGCACTAAATGGAAGAAAGCTGAAATTGCAACATGGTTAATATAAAAATGTAGGCTTTGACCATATAATGCTGAAAGCACAATTGTTAATCGGTCTCAAGAGATATAAGCAAAATAACAAAAAGTATGTTATTGAGAAAACTGTTAAATTAACAAGAAATTGAAATTCCTTGCTTACCTTCCTACCTCTGCGAGCTTTATCTAATATAATTAATATGGGTTTAAGCTAAAGGTTACTAGAAATAACAACTTTTAAATTACTAGATGTTAAAAATTTTTTCAATAAGTCAATTTCTGAAGTAACCTGTGAGAATTGGCGAAAATGTATAGGAATAGAGAAAACAATGTGGTAGCTTGATAACATAATTGATATCCCTACAGAACCTGTTATAATTTCTGTGGAATCAGATGTCAAATCTTGTGAAACAGAATATAAGGAGCCACAATTTTATTATTATTTCCGAAGATTATTTCATATTTTCATTGTTTAAGTAAAATTAGTGATTAGCGGTAAATAAATAAAACGCCTTTTTAATGTTTTTAGTCCTTTAGAATAATTTTTAATGTATTCTATTCTAACTACTTTTTGTAAGGTTGTAAAAATCAGCTGCTGCACGGGATTCAGGCAAAGATGTTGTAAATACGAAATCTGAGAAATTTTACCCCGACTTCTTAGACCTAAAGATTTATTGCCCAGTAGAGTTGAATGGCTGGGAGAAGGAAAATATAGTGGTTACTATAAGCGCATAAATTCTCCTTTATTAGGTGTTTAAAGTGTTGTGGGTAAATAAACACGTGTTTGCTTAATTTTATTAGGGATATTAAAACGATAAATATGTCTATTGAGGACGGAAATGTTATGGATATTAAATTTAATGATGGTTATTAATAAAACGATAACTTCTGTTGAATGTTTGACACAATCATCAAAGGATAAAGGTTGGGGTCAACGAATTAGCCGTTATAATTTATTAAAATTTGAGGATTTTAGGCAACCATTATTGTGTCTAAATGCCTAGTTACATCTTTCGTAAGTGATGTTATTTTTGATTAGAAGAAATTTGTTAAGTCCTAAGTCGTTAAAAGAGATAGACGCTGTAAGTTTAAAAAATATAAATATTTTCATAAATTTTCACTGAATTATTATGTATTAATCTGAAAAGTGTTAAATGTTAAAAATATTTTCTTAGATAGACAGCATTATATAGACCATTTTTGGAAAAAATTCGTCTACGTACTTGATTATAATTATTATTTAACAAAAAAAAAAAGGTTGAATAGTTTTGTAAAATTTTTATCATTTTCAAGAAATTTTCGTTAAGGAACATTTGCAGTTTAAAGAAATTTCGATAGTGTAATTTAAATAAACATATGGCTTCTTTTGATATGGCAAATTTTGATTTATATTATTTAGTACAATAAAAAATTATTAAAAAAAAAATGACAAATATGATTTTTCTTTGCTTTACTTTTGATTTTAACCCCCTCTTGAGGGAACAAAAACTGTTTTCCAACATGTAACACTTCATTTAAAAGCTAATTAATATGTCTATTTTAACTGTTACAAAATGTAAAAGAATTATTAAAACACTTGGAAGCAACAAAATATTTCTTACAAAGTTTTACCCAAATATATTCTTTAAAATGAATTAACCAATATATTTTATTTAAATTTATTGCAAACAATTTATATTATTATTATATTTTGTGATTGAACTTGAATATTTGTCCCATTTTCCACGAATCCGTAGTTCTTCTATGATAAATAAAATTTATAGATTGTGAAATTAAAAGACCTATTATTTCTCCATTTTTCCTCTTGTTAATGTATATTATTTTTGATAAGAACTTAAACTGTATAGGGTTATTACATTTTATAAAGACAGTACATATCAAATTAAAACCAAAACGATCGATACGTTTAGTTGGAGACAAATTTCATATACACATAAAATGTAATTAATTTTTTCACCTAGAGCCTACTAATATCGCATACTGAAATAAACAAAATATTCTTATCCCCTGGGATTATTTAGATTAATTAGTATTTATTATCTTAAGAGAAATCTTAAACAATACAACTCGAAATCATTAATTACCTACATTTCCACCTGCTCGCACGATATCCACTGCTACCAACACGTTGTAATTAAACGTTTAACTAATAGTAATTCCGCTGCTATTTTTTTATATTTGTAATTTCTAGGAAAATCTCATACCACGGAATATTCATTAACACACATGTGATATGATAATTTGTTGTTATTATTGTTGTAATTTGTTACCTGGTACCTATTCTTGAAAATGTGTTGAAGAAGAAGAAATACTTTACAGAAGCTACAGAGAAATAAAGAAAATAGAATTTTTATTTATTAATTTTGAAGTAGTTAGTTCATTTCATAATATTGAAATTATGATATCAAAAATTCGTTCAAAATTCAAAATTCCGTGTTTGGTGTTTCAAGTATAAAATATTTACCAATTGGCTTGTTTTTTACCCATTTCATTACAGGGTTTGGTAAATAAGTCAGATTAGAGAACTAAAATAGGTACTGTAACGAAAGGCCAGGAAATCATGTTAGATACAAACATTTGCTATATAATTATACTTAATTTGGTTATTTCAAATTCGAACAACCTCCCAAATTTGTTGGGTCTGGATTGTTAAGTGATATGCCGCCTGTTTGTTAATTTGTAAGCTAAATTCAAATCAAAATAGTAATTTAACGAAACCTATTTACCAAGATATGAGAGTATAGCAGCACATTCTCCTTTCAGGGAGCATCTGACAAGGCGATGCAAGCCAGACTTTATAGAAACCTCATTGCTATCAGAGATAGTTTCTGGTAATGATAGGTAAACGGTTTTCTGGAGGACTGTTCTATTGAGATACAAATGAGGTAGTTGCAGACTGGGTTTCAAAAGTCAGCTTAATAAAATATTAGGTCATCAGCATATTTAGAAAAAAAAAACATCTATTATAATCTCCATTCTTATGAAATACGACATATGTAATGAGACGTTTAAAAGCTTTAAAAATAAGAGGCGTTGAAAAAGAATCAAAAGAGAACATACTGCGATATTCATGGAAGAAGAGAGGTAACTCATAACACTCGAGGAGATTCAGTCACACACTCCAAGCAGTAATTGCCAAGTAAGCATTTGTCGGTCCGAAACCAACCAAGATAATATCTATACTTCATTCGAATATTAAGAGAGACAAAAACCTCAAAAATGTTGGATTAATGAATCGCATAATCAATAAACTACAGACGTTCGTTTAAAAATTCAAAAACACGGTATTTTGTAATTTATTTCACCAATTTTATTTGTGATATATTTTTGCCAATTCTCACTTCAGATATTGGTTTATTGGATAAATTTTTAACATCCGGTAAACTTCTGTTATTATTTCTAGGAATGTAACCTTTTACTTCAGCCCATATTAAATCTGTTGGATTAAACTCGAAGTGGTAGGATGGTAAACGAAGAATTTCAATTCCCGTTTTTTAGCACTTTCCTCCATGATGTTCATTTTGTAATTTTGCTTTTGTCTCTTTATAATAGTTGACAATTCTGCCTTCAGCTATGTTTTTAGAACTTAAACATGTTGCAATTTCACCTGTCTTCCATTTAGTGGTTGGTAAAGTTTCAAGTAATCTGGATTGGTAACTTGCATAGACCATTACAATAACCAAATCTTTCGGTATTAATTCAATTCAAATATTCCTCAAACACGTCTCCATTCATTTCGTCGTGATAATCAACGGACTTTTTTGAATCAAATAAAAGTAAATCAACCCCAATAAAACCGTTTATATTGCCTATATGACAAACAAATATTCTTGCACCTCTACTTCTTAATACCGCTAGTTAATCCTTGTAAAAACCCTTCTTGAGTTGAGCTTTTGATTTGATTTTTCTCTGGCCTACATTAACGTATGTTTGGCCACAATAAGAAATATTATTATTTTCTGTCCTAATTAATTTTATTCTTTTAAGATACTGTCGTCTTCAACATACAATTTCTTAAAAATCAATTAGCACTGACTGCCTGCTCATTTTTTCATAGTTAAAGTTTATTTCGTGTATTACTTTCCACATTTTATCTCGACTTATTGTGTGTAAATCAGCATCGTCGGTCATAGCTTGTAAAACCTTTTCTAAGTTTGTATTTACTTCTTCAGAAAAAATGAGTAAACAAGCTTACGAACTGTATTTTTTAACAATTCGTCCACGTTTTTTAATAATTATGGTCTGCCCGGTTTTGGATTTAGTGAGGTAACTCCACCTAATTTTTCGTCCTTTAAAACTTGAACTGTGAAGATTAGGTATAATATAGGTCTAAGCTGCCTTGAAGAAATTGGCATTTTATATCTTACTTATTACTGACTCTAGTCTTACTTTATTGTATCTAGGATCACAAGAGGATAAACATGCTATATGGTAAGTTCTTTTTGGGTTTAAACAGTAACCCCTGACACCAAACCGCATTAAAGATTGGTATTATATTGAAGAAGATTGCTCCTTTTTCCCAATGTTTTATTAATTTGTTCACAATACTATGTGTGACACTATTCAATTAGAGGCTGACCAATTCTAAACTGAAACTAATGATTAGTTATAGAATCTGTGATGATGTCCATTGAATTTTTCATAATAGTTTTTTTATTCTGTTATATTCAGTTAAAGAATAGTACTACATTTGTAGGTTAGTAAACGAAGATAGGGGTTTCCCAATTCGTGTTTGGACTCTTTTAGTATTACTTTTTCCTCTCAGCTTCTGGATACAATTAAAACCCTTGAAGATATTCTGGTGATTTATTCGGTAAAAATCCAGACGAATACAGTTATCACTTATTTGTTGTGGTTAATTAACCTGCTCCGTTACTTGATACTTTAATAATAAAAAGATTCTGAGTTAAATACAATGTTTTTTAGTGGATTTAGATGATGATGTTTCGTTGATAAAAAAATTGTTGTGATTGTTGATTTAACAAAAAACTTCCCGTTGATTAGGAAATCTTTGTTCTGTATTAAAAGTAAGAACGGACAAATGATGTATAAATAGTAATGTGTATAATAAACTCTGAATACGTAAATGAGCAAAAGTGAGGTAATAATATGCGACCTGTTTTTGGTTCAAAGCTAACACTTTGACTACTCCTGATAAAAATCTTCAACGCATCTAATAATACTACTGATAAAATGTGATTTTAAGATGTGAGATGTTGCCAAACTTTTAGCAAACACGAATGTATCGAGATTTTAATAAGTATGTATTAATTATCCCTTTAGCTTCACTAAATATCCTCGGTACCGGTTATTGGTGCTTTGAGAAAATTAGCTATTTCATAAAGAATATGTTTTTCTGAGGGTGGTAATGTTTAAATGTTAATAATGTAAATTAGTAATGTTAAAACACTTGTTTGTTAAGTTCTGCAAAAATATCTATTTTTTCCTCTTTCGACTTTATCTATTTTCCCTTTGTTTTTCGAATGGGTGATATCTGCTTTTCTTAATGTTTCAGTGTTTTTGTCCAATTCCAACAGGCATAGTTTGAAATTTCGGCAAGAGTTAGATTTTGAATGTATTAATTTGTTTATCTGACAAAATAAAGCATATGTAACTATATACTGTGTCTTTTAGTTTTCTATAGGAACAAAATTCAAATTTATTACAAAAGAATAATTTTTTTTCAATTTGGACTTTTTTTCCGGCAATATAACTCATCCATTGGAGAAAAGGAACATCTTCCAGTAGCATTTCTGTCTCTTATTAATTGAATTGCAAACTACGATTATCTAAACAAATGTGCCTCTTTTACCCATAAATATTTTACAAATTAAAATAAATGGTACAGACGATAATTTTCATAAACTACTGGTAAGCAAGAATAAATTTCAGAAAAATAATTTGTGCATATGTAGTATTATTCACTAAGAATATTTCATTAAATTTTGAGTTACGAAGTTTTCTAATTAGGGTGACACTATGTAAAGAAATATAGTGAATAGAAAAGGACCAGGTAATGGTATGTTTATTATGTTTTCCTTCACCTCTTTTTACTGCATAATGGACATATAATACCAGAACATTAAAAAATTAAGTTCCTTATAAGAGCTAAATGCCAAGTTCCGCTATCTAAATATGAATAACCTGTAGCATCTTATTAATAATAAATTAATTTAACAAATTGCCTTCCAAAGAATAGCTTAATTAGTTGTCTATATTAATTTTGAAATTTATGAAAGTGTCAACATATATTGTAAAAGTGTCACAATTAAACTCGCTAATATTCAATTAGCTAGATGCCACATAAATTTACAAATAAAAAAGTACAACTATGTAATTAATCATCTTAAATTATATGTTTCTATTATTATTCACTGCAGATGCTAATTATCATTTGAACAATACTGCACCTATTTTTATGTAAGTCGATTTTTGATAAAATGATTGATGTTCCCATGTGGCAAAGCTGTGATTAACATAGGCGTAACCAAAATTCCAAAACAGGATAAAGTATTTCACTTGATTAATACAGGGTGTTTGTTTACTCAAGCAAGAACATTTCAAATTACCTTGTCAATTCACGAGAGCTGTCAATTTTCAAACGGTGTCATTTAAATATCATGATAGGTACAAGTACAAATATTTTCAATAAGAAATCTCTAGAAATATTTATGACAGCTGCTTTAATTTATTTAGTAAACATTTTTTTTAATACGGAGTGTTGTAAAGATTTCCTAACTAAAATCAATTAAACTGTAGAATCATGTATTTTCACTATTTCAACTAACCGGTAAAAAATCTTAGAGTATGCCTGAATAATAATTGAATTAAATATGTAGTAAAATATTTTATTTTAGTGAAATTCTTTTATTTTTGAATAAAATTAATTTGTCATTTCCATTATTATGATACGCTTATGATAATTAATCAGATTGTTACATAGGATTATCTTGTATCAAAGGTAGACGTACTGGTATTGAATTGGTTTTAGAATGGTTGGTAATTGTACTGAAAGAATTGAGTAGTTTGGTAGCTTTCTTTGTCAAAGTTATGTATACAGTCACCACTGCGATTATTATTCTTTTGATAAATTATGTTTTAATGAATGCATTTGTGAATTTGTTTAGTTAATCGTTGCGAGTAGTAATGCAACAAATCTCGTTTAACGTAATTATATCTTCATGAGAATCAGTTTCATATTTATTTTTAGTTTATTTTATATTATGTGTAGTGTTTAATAACATTTGGGATCTAGGATATCGGTTTCCTTGTGTCATTTTAATATTGGTTACTGTTTTTATCAATTACTTATTTACTTTTTAATTTTGTCATGTAGTTTTTAGATGAATACTGAAAACTGTGATGTTGTAACCAGAGAGATTAAGATTATTAGGATCTAATTAAATTTATCGCAAATTGTTTCCCAGATAAAAATCAAATACCAGATACCAGAAAAGACGAATTAAGATTATATGAAAAGTATGCCAAATACTTAAACTTAAAAAAAAGAGGTACAGTTGGATTTTTAAAACGTTATTCATATCTTATTCATACTTCAAGATATAACATGCGGTAAATTTTTCTATCAACAGCAAAAACATTTGACATTTAATCAGATAACTACGTTGTTATGATCCCTAACTACAAATTAAGAATACTGACGAAAGATAAAAATATTTACTAAATATTCACAGTTGTCAACCTATTTGTTTTTCTTTGAAATGTATCTATACTTTGTGTATCTTGTGTGGATATTACTAAAGAAACAGATTTCTTTGAATTAGTTGTACGCCAAAATATAATTTCAATAGTAGTATATTCATTAACTTTTTATCGTTACAAAGTGTTAACCTATTTCCCTAAGTTGATAAATAGGTTCTGCCTATAATTCTACTTTAGGGTAACTTAAGTACAAGTCAGTAAAAAAATAACATCAGTTTTGATGAAAAATTAAAACGGTCACTACACAAAACGCGAAAATAAATTGTACTTGTACGGAAACATAGATATAAAGTATTGCGACTACCACTCTAACATTGCGATGTCAATGGTATTTTTGGCAGATTGTTCTTATTACAGTAAGTATATTGACAGAGATGAATAAAGCCATTTAAAAGTTCATAAGTATGTGGAATTAAGCATTAGCTAAGTGTGATGTTGAAGTTGGGGCAAAATTTGTTAAGACTCAATGAATCACTAATAAAAAAATTATATAATCTTAAAATTTTATTTGTAATATAGAAATGAACTACGAATTATTTTTAAACGAGGATAGTGGTAATTTTAATTTAAACCAGTTAAATGTAAAATATGCATTTAACTGAAATAGTTTAACTTATTTCCTATCCATACAATCAGTAATGTATGGATAAGGTTATAAAAATCCAACGGGAGTTATTTTGAAACAGAAAACTAAATACCGTACAATGGTATTATATTTATAATTTCAAACAAATCTAAAAATTTCGTAGAATTTTGGGAAGAATTCTGCAACATCTTATTTGCATGGTACATGATTTAGCAATGTTTTATCTGCATGAATTATGAATATGAATTCTCGTCAGTTGACTATGATCTTGAGATATATTTAAAAAATATTTATTATAAGAAATATAATAACAAACGATTCTCTTATGTAATATCTAAAATAAAAGAACAGATTTCATAAGACTTTAGACTATTTTGCAAATTTTGTGAAATATAATAATGATAAACGCTCACCGACTCACTCCACCGGTTTCTGGCAGATTTTCTTTGAAAACAGATACAAACCTAGATTCAATAGTTTCGTTTGGCAAATAAGTCAGTATACACAGGCGCTAATAGCATGTCGGTAGCATTAATGAAAACATAAGTGAACATTTATGGCCCGTGACACCGGTCTTTGCTTTGCTTTTTCTACCAACATCTGATGCACCGACAGAGAGTATAATTTTAATTTTGAGTTGAACTAGAAAAGTAAGCTTGTATTATAAATTATATCAGTTTCTTTCTCTTATGCATATGCCAAGAGTCCCACTGGCGTATCCCAAATAATATTGGACTTAAATAGAAAATATATCTCATGAACGCTTATAGTTAGATACGGGGAATTGTTTACGAAAATGAAAAAGCCTTTAAACATCTAGCCAAATCTAAAAAATAAAAGAGTTTCTTTTTATATAAAATTATAGAATGTTGGTTTCGTATTTTGACTCACCATGTATATAATTAATTTTTTGGAGGACTCTTTAAATACAGAAAAGTAGATTATGTATCCAAACTAGTAGCGGTGAAAACAATTTCAAATCATTTTTCCCTTTTTCTTTTTTTAACTTTTAAAACACCCGAAATACTTAATATTGGACGAATTAAAAAAGTAAGCAGAATTCATTTATACAATATAGTATATAGTATTCTATTTAAAAACAATATCTTTAGTCTGGTATTGCGTTCTAGAGCACTGTATATTTCTGATGTTAAAATGTGAAGCTCGAATGTTTAGGGGCATACTAGTCTCGTGATTACAAATTATCGCAAAGGTGCTACAAGGGCAGTATTAACAATTTTGAATGTTTATTGCAAATTTATGCTATTCTTAATTCTAGTTGAACAAACTTCAGTTTTATTCCACAACGTACGTGTTGTTGTTGTCAATGATTTTCTTTTGTTGGAGTATTTTATTAGAGCATAATACGGTTCTGTTCTAGGTAGACGTTGACTGCTTCTGTTGACACCATCCGTATATGAAATGTGATTATATTTTAGAATTCTTAATACAAAAAAATAATTATGAAAAATAAATATGTCACATATATTAAACAAATTTATTTTAAGTAATATTAATACAACAAAGCAATAATAATTTATTATACTTTTTTATTGGCTCTTAGTATTTGTAGTTTTTTGCGGTAAAAACATTAATACAAGACTGCAAGATTAACCAATATTTTGTTCCCTATTACACCTTGGGGCCAAGTACTTATCAACTAAAATCAAGTCGTTAATGTCGTTAGATTCTTTTATTCATAGATTGAACACATAAAAAACCAGCAGTGCTTTCTAGACACAACAGCTATACCAGCTCGAATGGTTTGGTCCGTTTTAATATTTGGACTCCATTTTGATTAAACAATTCTTTTTATTGATGAGTAACAAAGGTTACGTGTTGGTGCGTACACACTTAGTGATGAAAGAAAAGGCCAAATTTTGTACTTCAAGTGTGTAAAAATTCTTTAATATGAAGATTAGTGTTAAAGAAATATATACTATATATATTTCTCAGGATCTCATTCAGAAATAACCTTTCCATTAAATCTATACTTAGTCACACTAAAGACCCCCTTCCTATTCTCGACAAAAGTGGTATTTATAAGCTTTCTTGTGCTGATTGTAACTCAACTTACATTGGAAAAACCGTACGAAAACTTGACATTCGCATCAAAGAACACATCAGATACCCCGACAAGTCCACCTTTGGACACCATCTAAATTTTAATAATCATAATTTCAACCCCTCTGAAAATGTCAAAATTTTACATAATATCTTTAATTGTAACTTCAAACTTGATCTTCTCGAAGATCTTGAAATCCTTCGTGAACTAAATAAACCTTCCTCTTCCTGCGTAAACACCCAAATTCACTTAAATATTAATAAATTCAATCCTATGTTTAAAAGCTTGTAAGTGTGTGATAAGTAGTCAGTCCATTCTCTCAAAATTTCAATACCTCGTCATCTTAGTCACCTGTCAACCTATTCTTCTTTCCTGTTCCACCTTCATCCTTTGGTAGTCTCATATGTCATTTCTTCTTTTCAACTATCCCGGCCTCTTCCTTTTTCCAATTTTCAAATTTTAACCTCACTTTTTGTTCAAATATTGTAAAAACCGCATGGTCACATTTTCACAAAATTTTAATTTTCATGCTTTTGAAGCACCGGTTGTCTTTGATAAAGACAACATTCAGGCCTGGACCTCTAAAAACTATTAAAATGTTACACTCATACATTTCATTGATGTCGTTTAAAGATACTTAATATGATTTTGTTCCTGCTAAAATTGTTATAAAAAATAATTTTAATAATTAACCTTTGCCCTCAAGTTTGTATAATATTGTAAGTACCATAAGTCTCATTATTTACTATTTATTTATGTTTTATCAATTATTTTAGTCGTCCTGATGATGGCATGGTATTGCCGAAAGCGCTCGACCTGTCTGACTTGAAAAATATATATATATATATATATATATTTCTTTAACACTAATCTTCATATTAAAGAATTTTTACACACTTGAAGTACAAAATTTGGCCTTTTCTTTCAATTCTTTTTATTCCTTCTTTAATATTTGAAGTTGATAAATCTCAGTGATTATCAGACTTAAATGGTTATAACACTGGTGTATGTCTAGAGTTGGATACCATAAATGCATATTAATTTTAGAATATTTATTATATCATACAGTGTGGTAACCACAGTAGAAATATAATTATTTTAGAGATTTATGAAAAACGCTGAGACACGTCAACTTTTCAACTCAATTGTACGTTCTCAAAAAAAAAAACGAAATATATCGTCTGATAAATGTAAATCCAGCAGCACAGCCAGTATCTTGTTTTTTCAATAGATCACTTTGTATCATTTTTATTTTTCAAAGCTTTTCAGTATGTTAGGGTGAAATTTCGAAAACCACTAGCCTATTTCTTTAAGACACGAAGTACTTAATTAATTGAATGTGTTACAATGATTAAAATGTTCTCAATCTTTTTTTTCCAAGAGCTTGAAGAAAATGATCCAGATCCTACATTGGGTTCTACGAATGATTAGTGGACAAGCTGACCAAAAATGAGAGCTTTAGTACCATTCTGTTTGCAAAAGAACAAAATTTCACTTTAAACGGAAGAGCAGACCAATAAAACTGTAGGTATTGGTGAGCAGCGGAGAATCCTCATTAGATACGTAAGACACATACTCCATTTCCTTAGATGGTGAAAGTTTCGGCAGTTATCATAGGTATTATTTGACTGACGAAAAATATTTAAATATGATTAGAGATAACGTTTTTCCAGTTTTAGAAAATTTTTATACAATTGCACTAGATCCGAGCCTACCCATTGAAAATGTTTGGTTTCATCGCATTATACTGTAATCGTAAGATATTTCTGTAAGTTAGTATGTCTAATTAAACGGATTAGACGAAAAGGTATTATTTACCTTACGCTTTTGGATTTTTTGTGTTGATAGCTCAAGAACACAACCAACCAGCATTCAAGATCTGAAAGAATAACAACAAAAATAAGGCGAGTTTTGCAAATTATAGGAGTCAACTAGAATTATAGTTTTCATAAAGTGTTAAGTACAAAATTTTATCTAACCCCTCTTTAAAATACAGAATTGTGGGATTGAAAATGTAATTACTTTTGCAGCCGTACAAACAAATTGAACTTCATCACTTTACTTGCGTTGCTATGGATAGGCATCACATAAACCATGTAAAGGATATTTGTGAGTGGTGAATTTTTTAGTAAAAATTAAAACAAAACATTATTATCCTAATGTAGCAATTGAGTTTGATATAGAAAAAATAAACAATTGGAAGTAACATACTAGGAGAACATTCCAAGGAAGCTGGTTTAGTGTGTAACGAGCAAATTGGTATAAATGTACCTACATATATTAATAAAGTGTTTTTTGTGTCTTAGTTTAAAGTTTTTTTTCCCTAATAAAGGCTAAATTTTGCAATGATACAATGTGTCGTATTGACAAAACAGGGAATTCAAAGGTTTTTGTATTTATATTTCTATAATTGGTTTTCATAGCATCTGAGCATAGGTAATGACTACTTTTTCTTTAATGCTCTTTCTATAACAAGAGGAATGCGAGGTACTTAATCAATGGTTGAATATGTTGATCTCAAATTGAATTGGTAATCTGAAAAAAATATATATATATCATAGTTACAGCTGATACTACTTTCCTATACAGAGGAACGTAAACTGCATTTAATAATCATATAAGCATGACGAATTTCGATATGTTATACAACTTGACTTTTGATTAAATGTTCTTTTGTTGATTAAAAATTAGCTTTAATAACTTATTTTTAAGTAACGAGGATATATAAGTTTTTGGTTTTATTTTTTACTATTATGATCTGGCTCTTATCGGCTCTTAATTTTTTATCATTAGAAATACAAGTGTTCGTTAAAGCTAGTGTTTATATTCATGTTGTGAATTATCAGCTTCCTTTACTATGTGGCTTATTGCTTTTAGACAATTATAAGATCGTTAGTTTCACTAGTTTCGTTAATTAAATTGGATTGAATTTGTCTTTTATTCATTTCTTCACTTTCTGTTACTAAAACAAGTTGATATCTCAAAGCTAAAGTTGCAGTTTTCTTTTACTTCAATGGAATTTTGTAAAACATTTCTAGTTATAAAGAAATTCAGAAAGTCCAGCTATTTATTAGGAATGTCAAAACATAAATTTTTGAATCGAGTAGAATTTCATTCTCAATTAATTAGATATCTTATTTAGTTGTTTCTTTAGATGTATGTAATCTCAATCCCTAATTCATAGCACAGCACTAAAGTTCTCTCTCGCTAGCATTTTGGAGAAGAAATTTATAGTTTCCCTGATTAAGGCTTGGTTAAGTGACCTTATAACAAATCATGGTAAGTAATTTTTTTTAATTTGCATATGATATTCAATTTGATTAATTAATTTTTTAATAACAAAACTACCCACTTTTGCTAGAATGTTATTAGTGTTAATAATATTTTAATGAATGGAGTTATTAACTGTCTTTCAGATATTAGACATTTACAAAACTGGGCATTACTTGCTTAAAAATATTTTGATATTTTTTTAAATCCCGAGTAAATTTTAAAACCAATAATTCTAAAGATAATCAATAATTTGTTGTTTCTTCTCATGTGCAGTTATTTCTCCTAATCTGTAATTGAAATGTTCTTCTTTCTTTCTCTTCTCAAATTAATATCTTTGCAATTATTTATAGAGAATTTTAATTCAGTTTAAACATTTTTAGGTAAAGCGTCTTCTATAGACCATTTGTATAAGAATTTTATTCTGAAAAATTAATCATAATATATTACAGAATAAAGTTATTTTACTAAACTCCTTTCCAGACTACTAAGGATAATAATCATTTTTTTACTTTTATGATACCGAATAACATGGAAGGTTAACCATAATTTATTATTATTCCAATGAGAGAACGTTTGTAAATATTTTTGAAAAAGAAAAGTGTCATTGATATTTCTAAATGATTCAACTTAGCCTTATATATATTGCTTGGTGTATTAAAAACTCACACTTAACTCAATTGATAATAAAAATAGCAAAAAGTAAAGGTACTAATAATGAACTCTGACTTTGATTGAGCTTTATATTCCTAGAAAATATATTCACCAATTTAGTTTCATTTTGTTAAAATTATATTTGTAATATGTATAAATGAGTTTCGCTGTGACTTGAATATATTAAATACTACTTTAACTGGAATTTAGAGCCACTACAAATTTTGATTTTTGGTTTAAAGTGCTTTTCCTAAATTTTGCGCTAAAAATGGAAAAAAAATATAAATACTGATTGAAAATGTGTAAAAATATAACCAAGAAGCTGATTTGATAAGTAAGGTTTAGGCATCCATAATTTTTTAAAAAAATAAGAGGCGTAATTTACGATTACGCTCAATATCATTAATAATGGGTATGTACTTTATTTAAAATATCAATGATATTGTAGTTATTCTTTACTATTAATATTGGGTTTTCTGAATGCCGTCCATTCAAGTAATTCACCATTTCTACTACTCTGGTTCATGGATGAAGAGTAATGTGGAAATATAAAGAATTATACTTGAGCAATACAAACCAAAATTAATAAAGTTCCCCTTCTTATACGGGCGCCTATGATATCAGTTTCTTTTATACATACGTCAAGATGTGACAAGTTTTCAGGAATAGAAGGTTTCGTCGCGCTGTAGTAATGATGGATGTGCCGTTCTATGAAGCCACTCATCCATTTAAATTTATGTTCTTCCGTTTTGAATATATCTGAAATTAATTTTTAGAAGGCGATGGAAACGTTTGATATTCGCTACTTCCTAAAATACTAATAAATTAATTCATTTGAAAGTTATTGATATTTAGAATATAATGAGAACTCTATAATAATTTATTGTACTGGAAATGCCGAAAGATGAAGCGATTGTCATAAGAATACTTTTTTAAATTTTTGTAAAATTCTGGATATTTTAGGATAGATATAGTTTATCTTTCACATATATAATGGATAGATTCCACAAAGTAAAGGTAGAAACAATTATTACGAGTAAAGAATTTATTTTATGTAATATACTAACTAGATACTAACATATTCTTAATTTGATACAATAACGTTATTTTTTTAATTAAAAATATATATAAATATGAAAAGATAAATTATACTTAACTGAATTTCCACAGTATTCCAAAGCTTTTTAAAGTTATATTCAATCGACCTAGGTTTCGATATTTCGACACATCATTTTTGAAACCATCTACATTTAATAATTACATTAAATTTAATACATGAAAAATATTTAAATTGTGCATCTTCTTATAATTGAAGAGGAACGTCAATTAAAATGAATACAAAAATCATAAATAATATATAAACATAATAATAACAGGATGGATTCTAAAATTATATGGAGCCGAACCTTGTAATTTAAACTATAACTTGTATTATTTAAATACATTTTTTTTAATATTAACTGCGATAAATTTTTCGCCTTATAATAATTTTTATACCCGCCGATGCCATATCAATTTAAATGTCAATTGTCAACGGCTTTCAGTAATGTTTTTAAACATTGTCTCTTAAAATAACTTTACAATGATAAAGTTTACATTTACATTTACTACTTTTATAATTCCTACACTTAGGGCAATTACATTTAAATTTATGTCATCAAGGTACTGGATCGAAGATATACACACAGTGTGTACATAAAGTATGGATAAATTAATTTTAAGCTAAACAAACAATTTTGAGGAAGAAACCTGCCGATTTTTGATTTTAATTTAATTTATTTTTATATAACAATGAAATATACAGGGTAAACCATTTGTGACTAACGATATTATCGACAATTTTTTTAAATGGCACTCTTGTATATTTTATTTTTTTTAGATTGTAAATTTCAAGACGATTCCAAAAATATATCATACTTGTGTTTGGTAATTAATAGTTTTAAAGATACAATAATAATAAGACACAATAAATGTCGATAATGTCGTTACTGGACACAAGTCCTCTATTTATGATCATTAATTTGTTTATCTAAATGATATTTTACTCTAATGTATAAAAACATAAAAGTGGTTTATTAAAGTGCTGTATTCCTCGTTTTTACAGATATTTTACACTAAACCCAGTATGTACTAATTCGAAATAACAAGATTTTTCAAAATCTGCAAAAATATACAGGGTGTCCCATTTAAATTAAAAAAGTTGATGGTATTTCCGGTTAAACCGAAATTATAAAAAAATGTACATCCGATGTATTTTGCCCCATTGCACTTACCTACAAAATTTCATAAATATCGTCCGTTTTGTTTATATTTATATATATTTATAGATATTTACTTGGTTCCATACTTTATCCCAACCCTGTATAGAGTGGGCCACTGAAAACAGTCCATCTTGATGTTTGGCAGTATTCATTAGATTTTTAAAAAATGCTGAAACACTTCGATTTTTATTCCAAAGGGGACACATTTTCACGATACAGATAATCTGCCATTTGTCAACCCCCTCCTTTCCGCGTATTTAATCTCTTTTAAATAGGGAATATACCATGTGTGGCACACATGACTTTTCTTCCGATATTAACTACATGTTTGTAGAAAAAGTCTTAATTTAATTAAAGTCTAATACCTCTCAAAAATTAAACGCAATGCATTTACTTAAAATAGAAGATAAAACAAGAAGGAACATAATTAGAAATACTACAAACAGACGAAACTTACTGATTGACTAATAAGCAATAAAAAAATAATGGAAGGATAATTAAGATGGTTTGGATATACATATATGCTGGATTTCTGACAACAGGCTTACAAAAGAGTAAACGAAACTAAAACAATAAGAAATAATTATCAAGGAAGACTAAGAAAAAATGGAGTGAAGGAATTGCCTACGACGGAATCAAAGCGTTAAGAAAAAATAAAAAAAAAAACACATAACGGGTTAATAACCACATATTACAGCATTACACCTCGAGGTAGAAATAAATACATCTATATCACGTACTGCTATCAAGTTTAATAAGCTTTAAACAATTTTTAATACAATCTACCTACCTATCTAATGTCTAAACTGCCATTTATAATTTTGATGTTTTGTATTTTCAATTTTATATGTATATTAATTAAAATATGACTGAATTTTAGATAAAATTCGACTTTACACTACAAGAATTTGCAGAATATATAGACAATCAACAATATTCTACTACAGAAAGGACCGATGTAGTAAGAGGTAACTTTTTTTTAACTATTTTAAAACCTGTATAGATGTAGAAGTATGCTATTTGAAAATGCTAAATAAAATATGGAAGTCCAGAAAGACTAAACTCCGCTTAATCCGTATTTAGATCAAAAGTGGGTAGCGTGCTATTATTATATGGAGCACAAATGTAGTCTGCAAAAAAATGATTATAAATACTTTTAAGTATATATAGGGTGAACTACTGTTGACGCAACGGTCCATAACTCCAGAACGGTGGATTTGATGAAAATTTTGTAGGAATACTTTTTTGTGTATATTCAAAATAGCCATAATTTAAGATTAGTCCTACTAATACAGATTGTCCCAAAAAAAATATGTATCAAAGTGATGTTTTTTTATCCCGTATGTTTTTACATTTTTATAAACCTCATGCCGAGCTGATTTCAACGATATGTCATATTTGATATCTATTATTTTTAATAAATGATCTACAGCCATCTGAAAGTCACATTTTTTGAATTTAGATGGCTGAAGCAGCCAAACCGTTGAAAATATTAATAAGGCTTACATGTCCCTATCCTAACTTTCCAAGTTTTATGCTCAAGTGATCAAAAATTAGATGGGATTTAAATATTTCGAAAAATTTATCGAATATTTTGTCCGAAAAAAACATCCAACCACAAACTAGGGGAAATCTCACTAGAACATACAAATAAGGGAATAAAGTGGAAAAGCAGTTAATATTTAATTTGGTGGAATTTATCTATATTTTTCAATAATAATTTGGTTATATTACATATTTAAAATGCAAAAAGAAGAGTAGTATGAAAACAATATTTACGAGTAATAATAAAAACTAGCGATATCTTAAATAATAATAATGAATAATACCGAGTATCACGTAGATCTCCCAATTTTAATATTTGCACCTATTTCAGTTATACCCTGTGTCACAGAATAGTATTCCATTAGTGTAACCAATTTTTTTATGAATTTCATTTTTATTTCTATAATAGTTTTGTTCCAAAGCGCTAAAATACTTGCAACTTTTGGCAACTGATTTTCATAATAGTATTTACAACTTCTGTGAAACCTAATAGTTTTTTGAATTTTAGCCAAAGGATCTGTCTTCGTTTTTTATTCTAAAATAATAAATTGCTGATATCAGTTTCTAAGACACAAAAGAATATAGGATGAAAAGAGTGTAAAAAACAATTATGCTTTTCTTATTACCATATAAATTGTATTGCAAAAAAGTAAATTAATATGAATAAAAAGCAAGAGAATTTGCAAACAGCTGGCCAGTTGCTTCTAGAAAATATCGATATTTGCTGACACGCAAACAACTCATTAACAAGACTTCCGCTTGCTTCTCATATTGCTTTCACCCTTCTTTGTACATTACCGGGATATTTAATTTTATACTCAATCCATATAGAAAAAGTAGTTGATTCTTGAACGCATGTTACGTGCGAATTGTGGAACATGAACATTAATAAGTACACACCATAAACTCAGATTAGCTAGTTTGAAAGTTAAAAGTTAATTTCCTTAAACTATAGGTAAATCTGATTTAAATAAATTTTAGTACGTAGAACAACCATTCCGTACACTTTTTTCGTATAGAAATTAATAAAATCCTTAATAAAATGTTTTTCGAATTTTATTGAATCTTTTGGTAAAGATATTAAAATCAATCATATATAAATACCAACACGTTATTAGTTTATATTTTATTTAACGTTTCTTTAGGTTTTTTTACTTAATCAGTGGGTGTTTACTAATATTTGACGAAAGTAAAATAAAAGATATTATACAATATGGAGTTTTGGGTGAAATGGAGATCCTAGATAAACTAAGGAACATAGAAGGATCAAATGAAAGAATAGAGACTATATTTCACCATTGACAAATGACTATTATAATAGATACATTATAATTATCTTTAATTCCTACGGTTTTTCAAAGATTTTTGTAAAAATTCTTATATGACCCAAGTTTCGCCTTTCTAACATCATCAGACAAGGCCAACTTGGCGCCGAGACAAGTGAACGCAGAAATTACATTGTAGAAACAAAAGTATTTCCAAAAGATTCAATATTTAAAACCAATGAACTATTCTAAATAAAACCTTTTAAAATGTAAATATCTTAATAGATTGAGCCACTAATGGCTTTTACAGAGTGAGTCATAAGTAATGTGCTAAATTGAAACTGCAGGTTCAGAAGGTTAAAATGATAACATTTTATTTTAAGCTACAAAGTGTTGAAGTTGAAAAAATTAAATATATTTTTGTTAATAAATCAGCCATTTTTCAATATACAGACTTGGAAATTAAGATAGGGCTATTTTTTTGTAACGACAAAACAGTATCTTCTTGTGTTTTATCACATTTTTTGGAATTTTGTAAAATTTATGATTTTCTGAGTGACATTTATTTGAAAATGTGTTTGTTATCTTTTATAACATTTTTCATTAAGTTTGATTTTTTAAATGGTTTTTTTCTGGTATAATTTAAATATTGACTTTTATTTTAAAACAAAATTGACATTTTTTAAAAAGTTACAAAACTTTCTGAGTTTTAAGGAGTTTTTAGTATTAGGAATAGTAATTTAAAAAAAATGAAGTACCCTTTGTTATTTAAATTAAAAGCCTCTTTCCTTTACATTTAACCTTTCTTTGTTAGAACTCGTATTAATTCGATACATTTTCTATCAAAATAGACTTTTTTAATTTTACTTTAATCAAATTAATGGTTGATCTATTAGACCCGTTTAAATTGTTATCACACTAATTGCAATTGGTAAAAACTCTTCAGATTTTACAATATTTCATTTATTTAAATTACATTTTAACAAAACTGAACCTTTCTTTGTATACATAAAGCGATCTAAATGAAATCAACAGAGTTTTAATAATATGTCCACTTATTTTTGCGTCCATTTGTCCTTGCGTTCAATTGTCTGCGCTCTCATGTCTTAGACCGATACTATGAGTTGGAGATTTTTAGGCTGTTACAGTTCAGCTACTATTTTGCTTGAATAAGTCCTTATAATTTGCTCACAGCATTTAAAAGGCAGATCGGTGTATTTGTGGAAGGATAATTTGTCGGGTCCCTTTTTTTAAGACGAGCATTTTTCCAATTTTTGGGGATATATTCCTAAACCTAGAAATCCGTAACTGCTATCTAAAAGCCATTATAATTTATGATTATAAGTTATAATTTTATATGTGACAAGATGCTTTGTTACGATTATCCAAAAAAATATGAATAAAAACCTTCATTATCATATCAATTATTATTCTAATAATTTAAGATTAAACTTTATGATCGAACAAGAAAGGAATTTCATGTTAAAATTTAACACTATAATCTATTTTATTGTTTATTATATAGGAATTATACAAATTCATCTCTTACCTTGAAAGAGAAGTCGTTTAGTTTAGTTTCAATCATTGGACTTATCAATTTGACCTCATAGAAAGTCTACTCTTCTTTTTTGACTTTAAGTGAAACATTTTTTTTACAATTTCCAGAATTTTCGTGTTTTCTTTTAGAAAAAAACGAATTGTATTATTAACTTAGTTTTCTTAGAGTAAGTTTGTCTGTCCAATATTAAGAAGTAATAGTGATTTTTTATTAATAAACTGTAAATGTGAAAGAAAAAATATACTTATCTTAAAATTCCAAAACATTTGCAATATTCTTATGACAATTGTTTCATCTTTTGGTAGCAGCAGATAGCATTAAAGAAATTGACATTCATTACACTTACAGATTTGATTTTGCGCATATGTACTCACCAATAATATTCTTTTTTTTTACTAAAACATTTGGTTAATATAATATATTTATTACAGAAGGCAATATAATAAAGCTGAGCTTCCCAGATGTATTTGTTTATTTAATATTGTACACTGAGCACATCGTAATGTCTCTTTATTTTATTTCTTCCAAAAATTCAAATACCCGCTTCTTATCGTATATATGAAGGATTTCCATTTTTATTTCTATGTTTTGTTAAGTGTAGTTTTGTGTTCAGTATCAACAAGGTGTTTTTCGTAATGTGATTGTTTTAATCTATAAACTCTTAAGTGTTCAATATATGTGATCTCAAATTTTTTAAGGGTCTGGCCAATATATATTGCATTACAACCCGATATTAACTTATAAATACTTGATATTTTTAATTTACGAATTTTGGTTTTCACATGTGTTAAACATTAACCAACATTATTCTTTATTTTAAAAGATATCACTGAATAAGTTGCTAGAGATAAAATTTTACATAGTTTATTTGAAATATTTCCAAAATATGTAATAACTTTGTTAATTTTTATGTTGTTTTGGAAATGGAAGTTAATGACTACCTTTTCCTCTTCTTTTTAATTAATGAACATATTTGTTAGATGTAATGAACATAGGTAGCGATTTATTTTATTATATTAATTTCCTTTTTTAAATCACCTACATTTATTGATATTGAAAAAGTTTTTTGTATCATTAAATTATAATCTGCCAGTTTATGTGATACGGGCTGATTTAATTTCTAAAGGACAATCATAACTGTATGTGTGGGTTTTCGATAAACTAAATATTGAAGATTACAGTTTAGTATTTTGATAGTTATACCTAAGAAATTTATAGAGATCTGTTTTCCTTAATTTCATTGGTAAATATTATTTTTGGATGGAAGTTAATAATAAAATTAAAGAAAATATCTAATTGTCTATCACTACCTGTAAAACTAAGCAGAACATTATCAACATATTTATACAAAAATAATATATTTTTGGAAATATTTTTTGTTCCAAATTATTCATAAAAATATTTGCCAGAATTGGTTATATTGTATATTACCCATTAATAATCCTTCATTTTGAATATAAAATTTATCATCAAAAACAAAGTAATTTTGACTGAGTTCCTAACTGAATATTTAGATATGTAACCGTAAGTAGTTAAAATCTTATTGGGCATTTCTGCTAATTTATTATTGGGTATATTGACATAGAAAACCACAGGACAAATTTGTTTTGTATCTTATGTCTCTACCATATAATTTTGGTGCTTGAGATTTTTTTGTATTTATATGTTTTTAGTAATTGTCTTTAAAAAGGAGTTTAGAGTTATTAATTAGTTCCCTGATAGGATAAATTCGTTTATTTTTTAATTATAAGCATTTGTATTTAAAACAACTTTCGCACAACTTTTATCAAATTGCGAAACGGTAACAGCATTTTCTGTAAATTTATCCATCCCACTTAACGAGAAATTACAAAATAGCTTAAAATCAGTATAAAAACACATTTTATGTATCATCAACATTACCCCAGGTATGCAAAACTGAGGAGTTACAAAGAAATAACTGTAGCTAAATTATGAGCAGATTATCAATTAAAAAATGCAACGACAATAAAAGCTTAATTTGTCACACCTCCGAAAAGTTTAGGAACCACCGGTCTCTATCATTTATAAAACTGTAATCTTAAAAAGAGCAAAAAAACATCTAAACACGCTAACATCTATTAAGCTTTTCTAATAGACCAGCGAACAGCAAGATCATGCTCCCCGAGCGAAATCTAATGGAAACGACTTTTAATTAGTTTCAGTCGAGTTAGAGCATTCTTATAATCGCAAAAAACGCCTACGGTCAGAATTACCAGCCGAGCGTAATCGCTGACAACCGCAATCGACCAATAATGGATCGTGTAAATGACGTGTGTTTTCTATGGTTGAAGACACAATTTGTGTACTTACTACAAATGCAAGAACAGCTAACAATTATAATAGTTTTTTTATTATTTATATGTTTATTTTTCTTATTTTTACTGCGCATAATACTCAAAACCTGATACTCTTCTTTCAGCTGAGAAGTAAATAGAGACTGCTTCATTTTACCTAGCACTAATCTTTTGAGAAAGGGTTTCCCACAATTTTTTTTTTTGAAATTCAGATATATTGTAGGTGATCAAAAGTTTCCATTGCCGCGATTTTTTATTATTAACCGTTTAGATAATATAAGTTGTTGAACTTTTTGACATTAGACTAAATCCATTTTAACCCTCTCAGTGCCCAATTTAAGAAGACCAAGGTTTTTGCAATTATCAATATCCAACAAAATTTTCTTCAATATGTGATACTTATTATTACAAATACATATTTTAATTGTATACAGGGTAATAAATTTTCTATAAATTTTTGTATTGATATGTAAAATATTGTTTATTTGTTCGAAACAAAGACGTCGTTTTTCATGATATGTGGAAAAAAATACTAGAGGATAATATTTTGTCACATATGTATTCAATTATAAAAATATTCTAGTTTATTAATTTTTCAACACTTGTTTAGTATAGAAACTTGTTGTTAGGACTAAATAAGTCACAATATCCATATTGGTTACTGGATGAAAGTTAACAGGATATGTACTAAGTTTGGAATCCAAAACAAAAAACTCTAAGCCATTTAAACGTTCAACTTTTTGTTTATACCGCTCAGCAACATCGGTATCTTTAGCTTATAATTTAATCAAATATTCACTGATTGCTTATAAATACGTAAAAATATAGATCAGGTAAAGCACAAAGGAATACTAGTCAATTTATAATATACAAAATGCGCTGTAAACACTAGCAAATTGAATTAAACGCCTAAACGCCGATAAAATAACACAGCTTTGTTTTACCTCCAGCGGCCATATTGAAGTCGATTAGCTGTTTAGTTGGACTGCCTATATTCTTAGAGAGAGGAGCATAGGCCTGTGCATTCCTCTTCGATGTTTCTCATTACAAATAGACCTTTTTTCGTTCCATCTTCTACATGGTTTCCGTCGAATGATGTTTGTCTTCCATGGTGGACTATGAGAGAGTTTTCTTCTAGGAGTCTAGAAAATTCTGTAATTAACGTCATTTTCTTGATATTGTATTTTTTCCGCAACTTTGAAAATGGACCTTGTCTTCTCGTTGGACTATAAAACCAAACGAGGTCTTCTTGATGGAAGCTGGACTTTTCGACTAATTTTCGCAGTACTTCTTGAAATAGTTTACTTTAAAAGTTTCTTCCTTAATTATAATACAGTTCCATGGGAACCCCAAATCTACTGGTAATCTTCTTCACCATGACATTAGCTTCTTGATTGTAAACTGGAAGCTAACTCAAATGGGTTTCTTACAATATATCGCTTCAGCTCAGTTCTACGTTTACGATATGATCCATTATTCACCGGTACCAATCCCGTACCTGGTAAAACCTTTCACGTACTTTATCCAACATTTCATCGTAAAATTAACTTAATATCTGTGGTATGCAATTTCTCGAAACTAAGAGTTTTCAATGTTCAATCCCTTTTAAGTAAACCATCCTCCAAGATTAAGGAATTCCACTGTACCCAGTATTACTTCAAGATTGTTTATTACGATATCAGTTTCTGCCAAGTTGGACGAAAATTGACTGACTTCCAATCACAGATTATCTCCAAAATGAGGTTATTTTCCAGTTTTCCAGCCGGGTATTAAATTTTTTTGACGACCATTCATGGCCGATATTTTCAATTTTGCAAAGGATCGCTTCTTTTTGCTCTGTAGGCGATTACAATGGGAACAATTCTGTTGGAAAGATCTTCTGGAGAAGCTGTTGTTGTTGTTATGGTGTCTAATTCCAAATCGACATTTCATTTCGGAATCATATTATTGGAAATTGCCCTGGGTCGATTTCACCTTCTTGGAGTTAACCTGTTTTAATTTTTTGACCCTCGAGATTAGATGGTTATTCTTCTATTACTAAGAGGTACTTTTGATGTAATCGAGTCCGCTGCAATTCCAACCCCTTCTAGTTCTCCTCTTTTTCGACATTATGGTCCTCATTCGAGCATTCAGCCTTCTAGTTCTTGCAAGGTTCAGCACCTCGTCATTGAAGTAACTGGATCGGACTTCATCATGGTCACGGGATGCCTCGGTTGGTATCTTTTATACCAATGCCATTGAGTAAAATATATTTTCATATTGGCCATAGTTTCTGATCGTTCAATATTCGAAAAACTGTGTGATCTTTCTGCCTAATTTTTACCAATATTTAGGTATTTAGACAAATTTATTCACCAATTTAACGTTGTTATTATTAAAGGTGTGTTTGTTCATATTTTTTTATTTTTTCCCTCTCCTTAGTTTTCTCTTTAGAATATATTATTTTTCTTTTTTAACTTCTTTTTCATTTTTTTTGTTTATCTTAACTAAGTCTTTTTGAATATACCAGCTTTTTAAATTACTCTGAGCGGCCGTTCTACTTTTTTATCTTTCAGGTGTGGAATAAACGATTAATGTATCACTCTGTAACAGTAAAAATACAACACAGCTAACTTGCCTTTCTTTAGTTAAATACCACAAGATTTCAAAATTTAAGAATTATATTCTTAAACTATCCGGAGTTTCAATAAATATCAAATAACTTTATTACTACAGTCCTACTAATTGTAGAGCTCTAAGGAAGTATATTAGGTTTTGCTTGGATACATAACTATGTCTGTGCTTTTCATCTACGTTTCCATAAAGAACAGTTACAGGATTCTGAATCACTGCAAAATTTTATGGGACATAAAGTTTGTCAGACAAGAAACAACTGTATAAGTTATCATTTAATTTTAATTATGTGGACTGTATATATTTTGTAGGAGGTATTCCTTTAAATTTTTTTCTTCATGACCTCTGTGAAATTCTATCAATTACTGTCTGTAATTTTACAATTATGAGTCTATTAAATTGAAGCCATAACATTCATCGTTATATTTTATTGTGTATCTAAAAGAAAGTTTCACTTTTTGTACTACAGAAAGCAATTCTACATATAGAGGGTCTTTTATTAGTAATTGTTCATATTATAACTGCTAAATTCTTGACCCAAAATATGATAACTTAACCAAAAATACCTAAATAAAAATATTCTTCCTAGAGGTGTGTTTTATCCAAAAATTTAAAAATTATATTTGCTCACTATTACTATAACTTAAATATATAAATATTTTTGTTCATGGTTGGTAAAAACTTTATACATGTTAGAATACTTTAAATCACGGTAAAACTTCATTTCCGGCTATTAACAGAAGCGCACCATCTAGGAAAATTACCCAATAAAAATTCATCGATAGAAAATTTTTCGAGAACAATTCCCTGATAGGAAAATTTTCCTACAAACACTTCAACGAGAAGGAAATTCTTCAACACACTCAATCCACAACGCTGGTGTATTCAGGACGTGCTTTATTTTTTATTTTATATCCGCAGAAAGGCAGAAGCTTTAAAATTTCATCGAAGAGGTATAGTTTTTCTACAATACTACTCATTAACACGTAACAGAAAATCCTTTTTGCTGCGTGATTTTGGACCTAATGATGACAGACTCCCGTATTTGAGTACGTCAAGAAATCTTTAAGTTCTAGCTCAAACCGAACATTGGTATACGGACGGAATATTTTAAAAGTATCACAGTTATTTTACCAACTTCATATAATATATAGGTTATAGAAAAATATTTCAGTTTCATTGGTGGAAGTGGTATTTACTAAAGAAAACCACCAGCTACCGTCCTTACCGATTTAGAAACTAGCATAAAAAATGCTTTTACCAAATAATTTTCAACTTGAAAAGCATTGTGGATATTTCTTTCATTTTTTTGCTGTGCTTCTTTAGACAAATTAAAGCCGAAGGTCTTCAGTACTTGGAGTACTTCGTGAGGAGAATGTGCTACCCGAGAATTTCCAGCCAATTGTTGACAAGTTCGAAGACACTTGGATTGGACGTCTACAAAGACGGCAACAGCACCACTCAGCATAACTTTTTAACGAAATGTGGAATTGTCACTAGATTATACTAAAAGGAAGTTCAAAAACAAACAATTCTACAGAAGAATGGCATAGAGCGTTCGAAATCCAAGTCCAATATATAGAAGTCTCTAAAAGCCATTTAACCTGAAAAAAAGTCTGCTTGAGCTTCATATTAAACAGTGCGTTGCAGGACAAGAAGATACCGTGCTCATAAAAAGTACGGTGATATTTCCATCTAAGTAAATACAGGATTGGAATAAAGTACGGAACCAAGTAAATATCTTTAAAACGAAACGCACGATATTTATGAAATTTTCTAGGTAAGTGCAATGGGGCAAAATGCATCTGATGTACATTTTTTTGTTAATAATATACTTCCGGTTTAACCCGAAATACCCTCAACTTTTTTAATTAAAATGGAACACCCTGTATATTTTTACAGATTTTGAAAGAGCATGTTATTTCTCGAATTTGTATAAACTGGGTTTAGTGAAAATAATGTGTAAAAATGAGAAATAACTCACTTTTAGTTGTAGAATAAATAAATTTATTTACTTTAGAGTAATGGGAATAATAATTTAAACAAAATTAATCCAAATGTTCAAAATGCTCTCCGTTCACCTCCTGACCATATGCCAGCCTATTAACAAATTCTTTGAATCACTCTTTCCAAGACTTCTCCACGTATTAGTTCACATTTATCAATAATTCTTTGTCTCAATTCCTGCAAGCATGTTGGTCGTTTAATGTAAACAACTGATTTTAAATAACCCCAAAGAAAAAAATCTAATGGGCTTAGATCCGGATAACCAGCAGGCCACTCTATGAAGCCTCTATGTCCAATCTATCGATTTGGAAAATTCGCATCCTGAAAATTCCTAACCAGTCTATCACAGTGGGTAGGTGCTCCATCTTGTTGAAACCAAACATTTTGCGATAACTGCCCATTCTGTTGAAGTTCAGGAATAATTTGGTTATTCAGTAAATCTAAATAATTGTCACCATTCAAGTTTCCGTCTATAAAAAATGTGCCTATAAGCCTATTTTCGACAATTCCCATCCAAACATTCAACTTCTGTGGATGATGGGTATGTGCTTCATGAATCCAGGATTCTCATTTGACCAATACCTTGAGTTATGGCGATTAACTGTTCCATTTAAACAAAAAGTTGCCTCATCGGAAAACACTAGATTAGATGCAAAATGTTCGTCGACATTACATATGTCCATCAGCCGTTCGCAAAACTCCAGCCGTCGGTCAAAATCATCGTCTGACAATTCTTGAACCAATTGTATCTTATACGGATGGTACTTTTCAGTTTTCAATATCTTCCCTACAGAACGTCGACTTATACCATGGTTTAATGCAAAAATTGTGGCAGAAGTTTGAGGTGATTCCTCTAAATCAATTTGTCTAATAGTTTCATTCGTTGCGATTTGCGGTCTTCCAGGTTTTGGTAAATTTTTGACCATCCCAGTTTTATTAAAACGTTGTAATATTTTAGTAACTGTTGAACGTGATATGGGATTTTTTTCGTGATGCAAATCATTAAAAATATGACACACTTCTTCATGAGTTCTAACACGATCACCATAACTGATCATCATTAATATTCCAATAACATTTTTTTCACTTAAATTAACCATTCTTAACCATAGAATTTATTTCCGTAAATTACAATTAAACAGTTTGGCAATAGTTACCTACTAGATAGTACCCGTTTATTTCTTATTATTAATACAAATAATATCAATTTGTTTATCTAAATGGTATTTTACTTTAATATATAAAAACTTAAAACTACTGGATTCCTCGTTTTTACAGATTTTTTACACTAAACCCAGTATGTTCGAATTTGAAATAACAAGATCTTTGAAGATCTGCAAAAATATACGGGGTGTCCCATTTAAATTAACTTTTTTTAGGGTATTTTTGGTTAAACCGGAAGTATATTATTAACAAAAAAATATAAATCAGCTGCATTTTGCACCATTGCACTTATTTGCAAAATTTCATAAATATCGTCCATTTCGTTTTCAAGATATTTACTTGATTCCATACTTTATCCCAACCCCGTATATAAATAAGTAAAGATGCAGAAATGTTAGATTTGTATATGTTTATGCACAAGAAAATTACTGAGTGCATGTTGCTTCTTAAATTATGTCCTAACAGATCATATCTTCATTACAGAACTTAAAAACGACCCGTTAGCAGAAACTAAGTTCTATACTTCAATTGGACATTAAGATAAGGTAAATTTCCAGAAATTTGTTGTTGCATTATTGAGTCCCATAATCAAGACCAAAATAAAGAAAAATTCAAGAACACAGTATTTTGTAATTTATTTAATAACATATAAAAATGCCTATCTAGAGAATAATTATAAATAAATAATGAAATATATCATGGCTGCTTAGTGGTAATGGTGAACGTGACCAATTTCAGTTAACATTTCATTTTACTTAACTCGAAATTATAAATGATAATGGAAATTTAGAGGAAAGTGAAGAAAAAGAGAGTACGTGGATTGAACTATCGGGCTAAGGACAATAAATAAAACACCAAATACTATTTCAAAATAGGACGCTAACTTACCAAACAAGTCTGATAAAAAGAGAATATTGGTTTGAGAAAAAGTACTCAAACAATAATTATAAGAAGTATTTGTATTGAAAATGTTATAGCTGTTCAAGCAATTACTAATGCTAAGCAAATCAAATTTTGCTATTGCCAAAGCACTGGGCAGGTTGTCTCCACCTATTAACCGTTTAGCCAATAAAAAATTGTTTTGTAGGTTTTGTACAAATCACATCATTATTTTTCTATTTTAATTTTTATATATCTTTTTTGTTACATTTTTCCTGTATTTCTTAAGGAATTTATCGAATTTGGTCAAAAGTTTGGGACACCCGATAGATGTTATTTTTCTTTTAGTATTTTATAAAATTATATACATTGTTTTCTATTTTTGTTTTTCGAAGATTTTTAGTTTTAGGTTTAAACTTAAACCTTGGTAAATTTGAACTAAAGGATAGGTATTTAAAAAAGTAATTTATTTCGCACAATATTATATTTTTGGAAAATACTGCAGCACAATCTCGTTTAGCATTTGTTCTTTTTAAATGAAAATATTTTAAAAGAATAGACCGTATAATTACTATACTGGAAATGAACCAAACATACTGGGTGTCCCACGACGATTAAGACAAGTAATATATCAGAATTGGGCAGTAGTAGAGAATTATAATTTTGGGGGTGTAAATTAGAGTAAATGTTGCATCATTTCTTGTTATTGTGTTACCCAATGAGGTATTTGTTTTTGGTCACGTGACGTCGCATTCAAAATTATTAATGGGACAACCTGTATATTTGTGCCTTTCTGTATTCCTCCCGATAAAACAATTCCAACAAACTAGCACACTTGGGGTCTAAAGTGATTTGAGAAATGCATTTACGAAGATGGGCATCAATTTGAACATCTCCTTTAATATTGTAAGTTTTTTTTGTGACAGTTAATTTAAATTTTTATTAAAAATTATAATATTGGTTTGCCTTAATCATTACGTACGAATGTAAGATTGCCGAAAATTACAAGGGATTCAATTATGAATTTTTTAACTTACAATCGTTTAAGTACCTGTAGCTCTTGAATTAATCACTTTAGACCCCAAGTGTGCTAGTTTGTTGGAATTGTTTTATCGGGAGGAATACAGAAAGGCACAAATATACAGGCTGTCCCATTAATAATTTTGAATGCGACGTCACGTGACCAAAAACAAATACCTCATTGGGTAACACAATAACAAAAAAAGATGCAACATTTGCTCTAATTTACACCCCCAAAATTATAATTCTCTACTACTGCCCAATTCTAATATATTACTTGTCTTAATCGTCGTGGGACACCCTGTATTTTAGGATAAATTTTACTGAAAGATTTAAAAATGTGATGAAATCAATGAAGGCCACTTTGAACGTTTATTTTAATTTTATTGACTATTTTTATTTTGTATTACAAATAGCTAATACATTTTTATGAAACCTACGTTTAGCTTTAAACATTTTTTCATTGCAATTGAATAATAAATAAAATTTTAAGAATTAATAAAAATTGCCAGCAAAAGATGCACATCAAACAACATAAAAAATCAAATAAACATTTCGAGATCAGTTTTATCGGTATTCACCTGCAGGGGATCAAACATATATTTTCTAACAAACTTTGTCAAAAGCAATTACAGAATATTTGATTTATATCTACAAGTCAACCAAATTTTAATTATTAAACATTGTAATTATGTTCAATTCACTTTATTATTTATAACACATGAAACATTTATTTTAATGGCAATTAAAACTTTTCCGGAAAGAGATCAAGCCGGAACACAAATTAATAATCGATATAATGGTAATTTAATTTTAAAAAGAAAATGTATTAATCAAATACATGGTTTTATTGAGAATATTATATGGTGTACTAATGTCTTTTTCTTAAATACTCTATTTGCACTGCTTGGCAACTCATAAATTATTTGCTTTATTGGTAGTAGTGGAAAATGCCCTGAAATGTATGACGTTTTACTTTTAAATTAATATATTTTCATTACAATGAAGTTTATTAAAGGAATGATCATCTTTTCAAAATAATTATATGTATCGAAAATTGTTAAATAAGTTTGCAAAATCTGAATCTTTATGGGTTTTTTTACAATATTTTGATATTCATAAAACAAGAATGGAAATAGTTTTCGCAAACTTTTTATGAGAGAGTGAAAATTTCAAGTTTAAAAGTTTGGTATTCAATAATACCAAAAGAGATTATATTTTAACAAAATTAAATTTGAGGACCAAACATGGCTGCTACGTTTACTCATCGAAAAATATTTTAACACATTTCCAAACTTGCTGAAAAACCGAAAAAGAGTATTATTTGAAGCTCATAGTTAAGTTTAGTTAACAATAATATATATATATATATATATATATATATATATATACATACATAGATTCTTCTTCTTTCTCGATTATCTGGTCATATAATTTTTAAATGGGAAGTAGAGATTTATGTTAGATTATTTCAAAGGTCTGTCTAATCAAAAATGATACGGTTTACAAATTTATTGCAAAAATAAAATCATTTGATTGACAAAACTAAAAACGTAATAAGTAATAATATCGATTTGTTTTTGATAATAAAAAAGTAAGCAAAATCAATTTCTGTGTTTTTTTAATGGTATCAATTAAAAAAGAAGACTTATTTTCTGATCTAGCCAATACGATAGGGTTCCAGTAAAATGAAGTACGAGACAGTTGCGTATCACTATCCGGCAGTACCTCGACTGAAATATTTCAAAGTCGGTGTACAGAGAGGCGATGATCGATAGAATGGTCAGCATGATTACCTGATCTTACTCTATTAGACCTCTTCTTACGGGGATTTATTTCTGAAAAGTATATATATGTATGTATATATATATATATATATATATATATACAAAAGCGAATTCTTTGCTGTAGCAATTATCAAATGATTTAAAATTATTGGGAATCCAGCAGAATAAACGAAGTGTACTCTATAAATTAATTCCAAGCCAAGCTTTCGAACGTTTTTATTTATATAATCAGGGAAAACATTTGTGAGATTTGTTCTATCTAGATGCTATTATGAACTGGTAACATGATGGCCCAAAAAAGTTTTATAATAAAAAAAGGAATAAATTAATTTTTTTAAATCTAATTTTAAAACACCAATTTAGTTCTGAAACTATTTAAAGATAAAATAAACCTCACAATTTTTTTCACTGAATTTTCGAAAGCTTAAAATTAATTTAAAGAGTATACTTGCTTTATTCTAATTGATTCCTAATAATTATAGTTTAGCACTGCATACCTAGTAGGCCCGTTGCTTGGATAGTTAAATTCTTCCATTTTCTTCTATGTTTAGCATTATGCCTCCAGTCTGCAACTCCTAGTAATTTGATATTCTTCTTGAATTGCTGATTTCATTTTTCTTTGGGTCGGCCTCTCCTTTTCTTTACTTTAATTCTGTTCAATAGCATGCTTAGTATTCTGTTATGCGCCACTTTCTCTGTTTTCACTAGTATTGTGATGTTCGATTCTTTACTAATACTTTTCGTTCCCAAATTTCAATTATATTGATATACGACTTTGCGAAGACTCATACTTCGTATCCTATTCATAAACCCTTTCAAACTATAAAGATCTCTGTCCCTTAATACATAAATCTATCTACTACCTCAAAGTTTAATTCTTTACCAAATTTAGTTTTTAGTTTTATTTTCTGTTAAAATATGTTTGTCCATGTCATATACTTCGTTTTTTCTTTGTTTATCTTCGTTGCTAATAGTCTCGCTTTTTCTTCCAAGGATGCTATTACTTTTGTGTATTTCTTGCCCTATCCGTGAAACGAGAGCTATGTTATCCACAAAATTCAAGCATAGATACCTTTTGTCGTATAGAAATCCAGTCCGGTTTATTTTGGTTTCTCTAATAATATTAGTTAGGGCCACATTAAATATTGGTTCACGCTGCCCAGACCACCTTTCATATTAAAATTTTTAAATACGCTTGCATTTATCTTTACTGGATCATCAGTTTGCTACAAGTCATTCTATCAACTTTTCGCATACGGCCCAATATCTCAAAATACGACACAATGCTGGCCTTTTAGATGATCGTAAGCCTTCTCAAAATCAACGAACAAAATATATGTTTCCTTTTTATGGTAATGGAAACTTTCCGTTTGTATCTCTTTTAAGGTAAACATTTTATGGACAAGTCCCTCTGTTTAGGATTTATTATTCTATTGGCGAAGATATTCTTTGGCGACCAGGACCACGCTATTCCTTTATTTTTCCTTGAATAATTATATGGAGTAATTCATACTTCTCAATACATGGGCAAAGCACTCCAACTTTCTCCTTTTTATGGTATTAAGTATCTCTCTTTCTTTGTTCATACGCTATAGAATCGCTTCATTCGTCACTCTGTCCATCTACGATATTCTCAACATTCTACGGTAAGTCCACATTTCGGATGCCTCAATTTTCTTGCACGTTTTTTCAGTGAGGATCCAAATTTCCATCTCACAGAATAATATGCAGAAGACATAGCAACGTAATAAGCTTATTCTTAAAGGAATTCTTAGAGCTCTGTTGGTTAACATTTTGTTCTTAAATGATGGTTTTGCTTGTGATATCTTGAGTTAGGTCCCATTTCTTATTTACCCAGCAAATATTTGTATGTTTGTACTCTCTCCACTATCTCTCCATTTATACTGATGTCTATTAAGTTGTTAGCTACATTTTTGTTTTTATTGACGACTATCCATTTCGTTTTCTTTATATTTAAACATAGACCCATTTGTTGGATATGGTTTGTTACCGCTGATAAGAGTGCCTGTAAATCATCTTTATCTGTTGCTAGTGACCGTGTTGGCAGCATATCTTAGATTGTTGATGACGATTTCATTAGCAATAGCAATTATACCCTCTGTTCTGTCTTCGACTACTTCATATAAATTATATAAAAGGGGAGAGAGCACACAGCTTTATCGAACTCCTTTCATGTCCTACCGTTAACTCTTATGTCCGCTGTCTGATTGCAGTACAAGTTGGTCATTATCCAAATATCTCGCCCGTCTAGGTCTATATCGTTCAGTATAGCTATTAACTTTTCGTGTTGAATAGTATCGAATGACTTCTCATAATCTACGAAGAAAGTATATACATCAACGTTTACATCTCGGCAGCGTTGTATAAGAACCTGGATGTCAAAAAGTGCCTCATTAAACTGATCAATCATTCTGTAATCTTTACAATACTTGACCTGAGCCAGTCTTTAGGGATTACTAGGAAAATAAAAATCTACAATTTGAAATTATTCTAATGCTTTAAAAAAATTTACTCCCGTCATGTATATTTTAATGTTTCATACATTGTTACAGAATATAAAAAATGTAAAAAGATTTAAAATGAAATAAAACAGAATATGTTTGTAGCTACATAGGTACCTCCATCTTCTAAGAGAGTCGTCGTCATTAGAAGCTTAGTTATTGTAATAAAAATGAACCTTTCAAATGTCGGCGTTTTTTTAATTTTCCAAAAAAATTACGTGTTAAGTTTATAAACACATTTTAAAATAAAATTAATATTTCCAGCCCAAATTTAAACTAACCTCATCCAATTTACGATTTCAATAGGTCGTATAGGGTATTTCTGAATTTATGATCAATTTTATAGTAAAAACTGAGCGAAATTAATAACCTGCATCTTGAAACTATTAAACTGTTTAGGCTCATCATCTTATTTTATATGTTTTTTTTATACGTAATACCAATGTGTAACATGAATTTTCATAGCACATGATCGATGCAAATATAACAAATTTATATTATATGTAATTCCTTAACTAAGTCTAAATCTAGTAAGTGTGAATTGCCTAGAACGATATCTGCCCAATTAAAATAAAATCAAATAAAAAAAATTCCGAAAAAGAAAAATTAAAAAACAAAACAAATGGATTAAATTGAAAAAACAGAAAATTAAAAAACAGATAGAATATTATTATTGTAGCATATAAAAATGTTGTTAAGTATCTTCTAATTTCTAATAACTAATATGAAATTGTAGTATTAAGATTAACATAGGTAACAATTGGCGAATCTTAGACCATACATATATAATCTCTGGACCGAGTGTGTGCGAGAAAGAATGGTCATGAACATAACTAGAGAGGGAGGGCAACAAAAGGGGAAATACCAGCTAAATTAGACTGTTTAAAATTACATTGGAAAAAAAATATCAAGCAGGGTCCGGATCATCGGAAAACTAACGTAAGAATTTGATATAGGAACAGGACTCAGACAAGGAGATTCATTATTAACTCTAATATTTAACAAGAGAAAACGGTCATGAACATAACTAGAGAGAGAGGGAGAGAGGGCAATAAAAGGGGAAATAATTAGTAGTATTAATATTGTGGTTACCGCAGTTTTATAAAGTGTATACATCTGTGTGCTTTGTTTCCCCTTCTGTTTCCATTTCTCTCTTAGACCATATATTTTCTTAGATCTCCCTAGTATGCTATCACTCTGTAAATGTTCATTAAAACGATAAGCGATACAAGAGAGACGTCACACTCGGCCCAGATTATATATATATATATGGTCTGAGTAACGAACAGTTTGAAAATCCGTAGTCATATACACGTTTATTTGAGGAACAGTGTCTAACGTCTAGTTTTTTAATTGGTAATAAATGTTGTTATATTTACGTACTACGTATATTATAACTAACTATTTTTGTTTATTTAATAAACAATAATCCCCTCTACTATTACCAAAGTTACAATAAAATCAACACCCAAAAATTAAATATCTTAAGAAAAATAATACCTGTCAATTTTCTATGTGATTTAAACAGCATAGATAAGAATAAATAAACGGACCTACAAAGAAATTGTATCAAGGTGTTTATAAAATATTACAATACTTTTCCCATTTTTGCCACTGTAGCACCATCTAGTATTGAAACCTGAAATTTATTCCGAGAGGCCTTAGGAGTATATTTCAGTAGAGTGGGGAACAGTTGTTAACTGCAAATCACCGGTTTGGATCTGAGCTAAGCATTATCAGTTTGAAATAATCCCTCTTTTCTTTTATTTTTATTTCTCAAAAAATAAAATACAATGAACATTATTTATTCATTGAAGTTATTAGGTATATATTATGAAATCTGTAATAGCGGATGTTTTGTTTATGAATAGGACGTTTTAATGAAAAGAGAAAAACGTTAATTGTTGATTTAGCCACTATGTTGATTCTATGGGTAATGGGTTTCATGTTATAACAAAAATATATTATTTTAAATTAATTATTTCATCTCTTACTTTATGGAAATTATCCATAATAAATATGAAAAGAAAAATTATATTTATCCGAATTTTTAGCGTAGTATTCCAAAGATTTAAAAAGCTTTGGAATAACGTGGAAATTCAGATAGGTATAATTTATCTTTTCACATTTATATATTGCTTTATCAATTTCACTCATTTTTTCTTTCTAATGTCACGAAATAATGTACAGAGATTTTTTTTGATACTAATACCACATGTTTTGAGAGCATAAAAAGTAAATAAATAATGAAATACAAAAAATCTTTAATCTCAGGGTGGATTCAAATTTTTGCAGTAAATGTTTTAATTATCTTTTTAAATGACAAGCTAAACAAAATCAATTAATACAAAAATAAAATAAATTTTATTATAAAGCAATGACATAATACAAGTTAATAATAAATTTGTTACTTACAAACTTTTGAAGGTGTTTTACATTAAGACAGTGGGACAACATAGAAAATGTTTATATTATACGATTATTTTGTGGCTCAAAAAATTTTTGTGCTATGCCTGGTCATGTTGGTTTAACTTTTAATACAAATTATGGGCAAAGAAGTTATATAATTTTAAAGATATATGCTGGTGAACTTAAAGAACCTATGGTTTCATTCACCCTTTTTTAACAATAAATTCTTTTTGTAATACTACTAAATATAATTAATTAATTTTAGAATCTCGCACTTCTTTATAATAAAACTAATAATAACTCTGTGCTAAAGCAAAATTATCAAATTTTTAAAACATTCTGTTTCAATATATGTGGCAGTACTATTTTACTCATTCGTTAATACTGGAAATAAAACAGTTATTGGCACTGAATTTTAAATATTTTACATAACGAGTACCCCAATTCACTCTTATTAAATTTTGGTACTAACGTATAACTTTTTAGAAATGTCAAAACAGAATGTCTTTTGATAATTTCTTTCTATATTACTTGATAAATATAACACCTTCACCAGAAAACAAAAAACTTTTGAATAACCGCCTAAATTGACTCAATAAGTTATCCCACTTCCTTTAGCTCTGAAAACTTTTAAAAACACCATTACTTTCTCGTCTGTTTCTTCACCCTCTGAATTTCACATGTTCAAGCAGCACATAGTTCTAAAAAATAGCTGCTCATTATGTAAAATGGTCGAGATGTTTATTTAGACTGAGAACATTAATTTTAATGGCGCGCCATCTATCAATGGCTTACCGAACTTGACTGGGGTTGTTTTTCGGGGGATGCTCATGGTGACGAGAGAACGATAATATCGGCACTTAATACTTAACACGATACAGAAGTGGTTTGAGCCAAGGCTGATTGATTGTAATACAGAAACATGTAATATTTTAGGAATCCGGAAAGATAAAGGTCGTTTAAATCGAGTTGTATGAGGTTTGGTTTTATTTCAACAAATCAGGAAGATTGATGAGATTGTCAAACCTATGAAATTAATTGTAATTTTAAAAATCGATTTTACAAATAAAAATAACACTTAATGCATAAAATAGAGAGTGCCGCAATGCAAATCCGTAGATAAACCTAAAACATACAATCTATTAATTATTTCAGATTAATATCTGTTAGGTATATCTAATAATGCGTGTGAAATTCATCTTAATGAAATGGTGCATACCGGCTATAAACGAATTATGACCACCCTTATAACTTTTGAAAGCTCTGACAGATTTTTTTAAATGCGGTTTGATTATATTGAAGGCAGTTTTGAACTATCCGACATAAAAATGCAAAATGGCCGACTTACATTTTAACCGAAAATGATACAAAAATTAAACATTTAAAAAGAATATCCTGTAATGCTACTTTTTTTTATTTATATTTTTAAATCTAGTTGTTGTGATCTTATTCAATGTAATAAAAAATGAAGCGGAAATACCAAGAAAGTATTTTTCCAATAGATACATACATGAGCCACACTGCATATTAAATCGCTTTTTTTAAATAATAGTTAAATGATGTGCATAGTTCACCAATAAAGTAGTAATCTAAAATTTCTATTAATCTGTTCCCGAAGCCGACTCTGTTTGGGCAATTTTGAAATACTAATGTGCTTAATTAAAAAAAAAACAAATAGAACAATTTTACTGAAAAGTACATAGATCTGAATGCTACATTTAGAGATCATTATACCACTAGAAATATTCCAAACTATTCATGACAATTTTATTACGATAGTGCAATGCTCTTTAGAATATGATGGTGGCCATTTTGAACACATAATTAATTAAGGATAATATTAAATAATGTATGTTTATCTACTCTTCAGCAAAATTAGTCTATTTAATTTAATTTTAGGGACCTATTAAAATATAATACAATTTCTTCATATTAAGGGAAAGCTTGGATAATTGAAATGTATTAATAAATATTGGTTTAAAATTTATTACGATAAATTAGAGAGTGGTAAGTATCCAGTAATAAATATTACTTTACCTTTTTTGAATCTTGAAAATATATTTCTGCAAGGTCACTTCACTATCTCTTCACTAACTTCTTTGTATTTCTACTTAAGTGGATAGGATGAATGAATAATTTGCAGCATAAGAGAAAAAAAATAATAAACAAAATACGGAATCAAAAATGTATTTTTCGAAGTAGTTTCCTTATCGCTCAATACACTTCGATAAACGAAATTTTTATGCCGGTCCTACAGACCGATTCATGTAGCTCTTCAAAATAGGTGTTATTTACTTACTTACTGCCAACACAAGTAAGTTCCAAACCGGACGCATATTTCTTGCCAGCGTCATTTTTTTTTATGTTCGGAAATAAAGACCGAAGAAGCCAAGCCTGGCGAGCATGGTGAGTAGGGCTATAATTCAAAGACCAAATCATTAAGTTCAGCTATCGCAATCATAGAGTAGTAACGTGCTATATTCTTCTAATGCAACAAAACAATTTTTTTTTCGATAGTCCAGGCTTTTTTCAAGAATTTTCTGTTCTAGCTGAATGAGTTACCACCATAATATTGTCCAATTATTAGTGTATAATGTACGTAATAGTAAATCAAAGTCTAATCAATAGTTAGAAATTTGCGCAAGAAGTCTTTTGGATTACTCTTAAATAGCAACAAATACTTTTGTGAAACGTTCATACGAATGAGTTTTTGCTCTATCTTGCAAAGAGCTTACTCATGTTCCAAATTTTTCATAATATGTAATATGTTTGCACCACCAACTTCAAACGCCGATCATTCAATAGATTTTAATTAACTTTCAGTACCATATCTTTCGTCTTAACCCATTTTGGCCTACCTGGGCACTCTGCATTCTTAATGTTTGTACATTTAAAATCTTCAAGCCATGTTTTAACCATAGAAAATGATAAAACAGACTCGCCTAAAGTAGAATCCAGCTCGATTTTATTTTCCGTAGGCTTTAAAAGCTTAATTTCACAATATTTTATGACTTCAGGTATCATTTATATGGTACAACCCACGCACAGGTTCATCATTCTGTGGGAATTCTATATTTATTTATCGTTAACTGAAAACTATTATATATTTCAAATAGAATGGTAAAAAATAAAAAATATTATTATATCTCAAATATTAAAAAAACTTGGAACGTGATTAGTGTAGCGGGCTGACAAATAAATACGACTGGCCACAAAGAAAAAGTAATGAAATATGAAAATAAATAAAATAAATCAATGATCACAAGCCATAATAGATTAACCAGAAAATTATTCATCCCGTTCTTGAACTTTTTTTAAAATTAAAACTTACATTAAGGGGGATCTATTTAATTTTATTACATCAGATTTGCAAAATTGGTCAAATACTTGGGAAATCTTTAAAATTCTGAAATAAGAGGTAATGAGTATATATATATATAGTAAAATGCTTTGCAAAATATAAGATCTGGACTTCCTAGAATATGGCGTCAGCCAGGTATAGGCTGGCTCAGACTTAGAAAAATGAGAAACGAGAAACTATCTACAAATTGTTTAAAAAATATAATACTATTACATTGCAACATTTTATTATTAGAAAAAAAAAAGATACTGATTTTCAAAAAACTAATGATCTCTTTCCACATAATTTCCGGATCTTATATTTTCCACGCATTATACACGGGTTCATCCCAATTTTATTATTTAGTGTGAACTATGGTGTGAATATGTTAAAAAAGTTAAACATTATTATGTGAAGTTCGTAAATATCATTTATTGTCAATCTTGACAGACAAACAGAATGCCTGTTCAGTAAGTTTGTCATAATAATAATAACACTAAGGGGTTACCCTTTTACATATTATTTTCTTGTGTTTACTTTCCCTCTTCTATGTTTCTTCATATCTGTTCCGGTATTATTTCCCATAATTACTAATATTTTAGAGTTTTAGAAATATTTTTATAATTAATCTACATTATATAGTTCTTCGTACTTTAAGAATACATTTGCTTTCTCCATAAATGTTTCTGCTTTTTTGAGTTCTTCTCTCATTAACTTTAATATTCTAACATTTTATTTAAGTCTAGTATCTGGTTTAATTTCACTTACTATTTCTTTTATTTCCTGTATCTGATTTTGTTGGTTTCTATAATTTATTTAATTATTGTAATAGTTCATGTTTGTATTTTTCACAGCTTGGCTATACGATACTAATTATTTTACTGTGTTAATTTCTATTTTTCTTTGTTCAGTAATTCCTTGCCATCTGTTCTTATTTTTAATTTCCTCTATGCATTCTAAATATTTTAGAAAAACTGGGCAACCTTTGTAATTCGCAGTATATTTACTCTCGCAATTACAAAATTTTACTTGTGAGAATTGTTTTTACTAACTTACATTCTGTGGTGGCCAGATCTTCACCGCACTTAACGTATTTTGGGTCCATATTACAATTGAATTGGTAATGACCAAATCTTTGGCATTATAGAACTGTGTTGCCCTAATTATCAGAATTTAAAATTGTGCTTATCTTATTAATGAATCTCACGTGGTCCTCTTGTATTCCCTTCATAATTACTGATGGAGTTCTATACTTTTCTAATTTTCTATGTTCATTTTCTGACATTCCTACTACTTTATCAGCCACTTTTTTATGCGTATTTAACGTTTCAAATTAATTTTTTGTTGTTATTTCACTGTTCTCATTACCTTCAGGTTTTTTAATTCTTTTACTTGGACCTGATACCTTCCAATCCTCTCCACTCAATATTTTTAGTTTCCATCATCTCCTCTACTTCATCACTCCATAACTTTAACTCGTTTTCTTTCTGTATGTTCATTTTTCGCTCTTCAATAGCTTTAACTTTCTTTTGTTGCTCAATCCTTCTTCGTTCTTATATTTCCTCCGCTGTCACCCTTGTAACATTTTTCTTCATCCTTCCACTAGATCTTTCCTCACTTCCACTGTTAGTTTAATTCATAACTCCACTTCTTCTGTGTTTATATTCTTTCTTCTTCTTCAATTTAATTACTTTTTTCGCAAAATCTTTGATCTCCTAAAATTAGTTTTTTGGAGCTTTGCCATTTCGTTTACTCCAGGTATGTCTATATAGCGAAAATACGAAATAACTGCTCAGAGTCAACTAGGAAGAAAACCCAATCCTAAAAACAATGAAATACGTTTATCATAGGAAGTGACTTTAATACTTAAAATAATCATTGGAAAATCAGATTGAAAACCACTAATGGTAAAGGAGCTATTAGAGAATTAAATTGCGAAGCTATATCTATTGGGAAACCTAACTACTGGCTAACTGACATCAACAAAATTCCGGGTCTCTTAGACTGCGTCTGGATAATCCTCCCCAAGATAATCAGGGAATATAACCTACCTCTCCCAAAAAGTTACTTCTGGAATAAAAGAACATATTAATCTGAAGAAAGCTCCTGGGTTTGATTCAATCACTGAACAAATTTTAAAACAATACTTAAAAAGCTTTAGTTGAATGAATGAATCTAATAAATGTAGCATTCAGGTTAAATTAAGTTCCTAAACTCTGATACCAAAACCAGGTAAAATTCTCCATGAAGCCTCCTCATCCATACCGATCTCCTGGTTACCTGTTGTGTCAAAGCTTTTTATAGAAACTTTCGTTCAAAAGAATAAAACTCACAATGGAAAAAAAGGAAGTTAATACTAATTCATCAGTTTACCTTTAGAAATAGTCACTCAACCATAGATCAAGTATATAGAATCACCAGTATAATTGAGAAATCGCTAGAAGAAAATAATATCTGCATTTTTCTTGATGTTGCACAAGCCTTCGATTAAGCCTAGCACCAAGGCCTAAACCACAAGAGTATATATTTCAAACAGATACTTTCGGATCAAACAAGAAGAATCTTACTCTGATCTGAGAAAGATGCAAATTTTAGTATCACAAGGAAGTGTCCTACCAACTGTACACATCCAATATTCATCAATTAGATAATAATACTATTAGCTCCAATAACAATGGAGAAGTTGCCAATAATCTACAAACTGTGTCAACGACTGGATGAAAGATGGAGGATTAAAACTTAATAAGACAAAATATGTTCGTGTCAACCCTATGAATAAAAGAATACATTCTATACCTGTCAGACTAACTAACAATTTGATACCTCATTCAAACACAGCTAAATACTTAGGTATTATCTGGAGGCCAAGCTTCTCAAGCCCATGCACCTGCCAAAATGAAAAAGAAAGAACTCGGACTCGGACTCAAATACAGAAAAATGTATTGGCTTATTGGAAGAAACTCCACTCTGTCAATAAATAAACTTATGCTCTATAAGCAAATATTTGAAAATGTATGGTTCTACGGCATCGAACTTTGGGGATGTAACAATGCAATCTAGAAATAAGTCAGAGATTCCAGAACAAAGTGCTGAGAAACATTGTAGAAGCCTCCTAATACATCATAAACAGAGATCTCTATTGGGCCATAGAAAAATGGAAACTATTGACCAGATCATCAAAACATTTGCTAAGAGTCATGAAGATCAATTTCATAGTCATGTGAATATTGAGGTCATTCAGCTCATTGACAACACTAAATTAGAAAGAAGGTTCAAGAGGACGAAACCGTTTGAGTTAATTTAGTGTAAGTCCAAGATTAGTATATTTAAGTATCAGAACAACCTGAGGAACATTAATATGTACTCGTATAATTAACTTGAAATTCTACTTAGTTAGTTTAAGTTAGAACCAAATTGCTCATTGGTCAGCATTGACAAGATTCTAATTATAGCCAAATACATCGTAAGAAGTATTTGCATCTGAGTAGCTGACATTGACAGTTTTGTCATCGATGGCTGTCTATTTTGTTTAAAACAATTAAAGAAAATTATTCCATCACTTGTTATGGAATGAAAATATATACAAAATACATAGGAGCTAAGTATTGTGGAATGAATATTCTCTCTCAAGAGTGAGAATGTTTGCATTATATTATTAAAAATGATTCTGGAATTATCTCATTCCACTAATGGCCGTGGAGAAAATACTTTATAAAATAATTAATGAGATGGTATAGGTGTGTAATATTTGTGGTTCTCTTTAGAGAAATATAACTAATTCGGTACTTTCACCTTTGCTTTCATTAAGCACACAAAAAAAATCTCATATTTAGCGAATTACAAATGTGTATAAAATTGTTGGAATCCAACACAGATACAAATTAGATATTTCTCAAGAAATTATTAAGAATTATGAAAAATGTGTTTATCAAATGGAAGGTAACTAAAATCGAATTATCCTTGAAAGTGGTAGCCGCTGTTGGCGTCGCCTCCACCTCCTCCCCGAGATTCAATCTTCTTGCAAGCAACATTGATAAATGTCAAGCGATTTTTCTTGCTCGCCTTGCATCCTTTCTAACGCAAGAAGAACTAAAATGGTATCTAGGAGTTTTTTTAATGTTTCGGTTGAAAGAGAGTTTGATTAAAAGCTATGTCTAATTGCGAACTCGATGGTCGCCGTAAAAGAGTTTTTTAGACTCCGTTTGAACTATAAACAATAAATGTCTTGTAATAAAATTTGTGTGTAATAGAATACAAATCGTTTTTAATGAATTCCGGGGTAAATTTCAAAGTGGATGTAATAATCATGAAATATTGGATCAATATTCACATTTTATGCACTTTTAATTGACGATTCAAATAAATTTTTTACGTTTACCTACCTATTTTTAAGATATGCAAAGGATGTTTTTTTTGTTTAAACGCGCGTGGGGAATTTTATTAAAAACGTTTCAGCTTTAGAATTTAAAAATAATTTTTTAGGTAAAATTCCAAAATATTCCCTAATTTTCAAATCTGTTACTTTACCTTGGGTTAAATGTTTTACGGAGTCGAAAACTAACATAAAGTTTTAATTATTATTAGTATTATTCAGAAATATGACTAAAACAATTAATTTAGAAACTATATATACTATATTATTTTTTCAAAATAATCACTATTCTTTTGAATAATAGTGGTTGCTTCAACAATACCATGGATTTTCGCTAGATTTGTTTACTCACTTTATTATAAGCAACAACTGATTTTATACCTGTAAGAGTATTTAATCAGATCCATTTTTACCTATCACATATTAAGAAATGTTCTTTATTAAAACTTTTTATAGTTTTAAAGTTTGCTATGGCGACATCAGGCTTAACCCTTTGTCTGCCATTGTTAAATAGTAGATTCTTGTATTAATGCATAGGTTTCAATTGATTTGGTCTTATATTTAAAAAAAAAATTAAAGAAGAGTTTGTTGCTTTTTGATAATTTTTATGAAACAACATGCTATTCATCTTAAACGAAGTCAAGCAAAAATTTTCTCTCAAGTAGAGATAAGAAAATTCTTAACGTAACTTTTACGTTATGGGTGAGGTAAAATATATTATGACTTATTAGGAATAGTTTCATCGGTAAAGTGAGGCAGCATAAATATACATGGTGTTTGGTTTACTGACATGTGTCTGAAATGGGTTGGTAGGAAAGATTATTTTGGACTTAGTAAAGGGAGGAGACATTTCATGTATTCGATAGAACTCCTAACAGGTCATTTTGTTGTCATAGTTTCATTTTGACAAAAAAAGTACGTAGCATAGACCTCTTCTTCACAGCCCCATTTACTTCAAGTCTGCAATTACTAAAGGCTCTTACATAGCTTGGCTATTTATTTTAATTTCTGAAACAACCGCCAAAATATTGTGTTTAACTCGGCTTTATGTCTAGTTAACAAATAACTATTTACGAAACACAGATATATTTAAGCTATACTTTTGTTTAAACATATTGATTATAAATGAACAAAACTTTCGTTCTTAGAAGAAAAATTAGATATTAAATTTACTTTCCGTAAGAAATAAAGCACCGCATTATCAACCAGCAGAAATAAAATCTAACATTGCCTCGTAATATCAGAGGGGCCATCTCTTTTACAGCGAAATAACGATATGAATCTGGTACACAGTTGTGGAAATTGATGACATCGGTAATAGTAATGAGGCCTTTAATGAGCTGTGAGGGAAAACCTCTAAGACTAATCATGGTAATCTTTCTCATAATGTCTAGTCCTAACAACTTTTCAACCGTTTAAGAAAATCGCGAGCTATTAAAATTGCGACAAGGCTTCGGTTCTCTTCAGCGGCTCACAGTTTTCAACCACCAATTAAAGCAATGTTTACAAAGCCAAACGTTAATCACTCGTCATTTCTTGAAATATAATTGGTTGCTTAATTGACGGTTATGCGATTTATTATTATTTAAGAAAACCTATGACAAATGGATAACTATTTAAATTTGTTGTATTCTAATTTTGTTGTCATAATTTCTTTAATACAGGAACGTGTACCTGTTGATATATTCTTAGATATGTTACGAAATTTATTAGCAATCTTTAAAACAGTAATGTCCGGTCTATGTTTTACTATTTTTTAAATTTCCCACTATAAAATATATTGTAACAATGTTATATTATTGGGTTTTATATTTTGGGGATAAAATTTAAAGTTCAAAATTGAAAGGTAAATATAAATTTATTAAAAAAATTACACATAGGTAAATACCCAGGGTAGTCCAATATCTCAAATAATCAACGTATTTTGATTATGGTTAGATCAAAATTACTTATTTCAATAAATTAAGATCATTTTACAAAAATATTTAACTATAAACAAATTAGAGATTAAATCTCTCGCTATTTTCTTCTGACATTAATGTCACCAACTATCATTAAACAAATGTTAATCCAATGAACTATCTCTTTTCTTTATTGTTAAAACTCTAAAACAATTGTTTATTTAAATTAATATAAATACTTGCAACTTGAACAAGTACATGGTTTGTTTTTTTCAGTGGCAAATCTTTATCAGTATTTGGTGTGACACTTACGAAACAGTTGATTTTTTTGTGTGATATCTGCTGCAAAGAATTTTCTTTACTGGTATCTTAACTTTGATTGACTGGTCACAGTCGAAACTAGTTGTCTATTTTCTTAAAGTATTTTGTGGTAAAGAATTAGAGTTTTCTTTGGTTTAAACAATATTTATCAGTAGGAATTTTTTATTGCAAATAAAGTCGAAAATGGATTCTGACTTAGGCCACTTGATATAAAAGAAGCATCTAATTTAACAATTAATTCAACAATACTTAGTAAATCAAGAAGCAAGTAAGTATGAGGAAGTATACAGGAAATTTGAAAAATTGTGTCAAGAGAAAGGAGTTAAAAAGGTTCTCTTGGGATAATTCGAACCGATGGAAAACTATAAAATATCCACAGTATGTAGTACCTACTCAATATTGAAGGAACAATTAAATGTAAAAATAAACACTGACATCCAAAAACATACTACTTTATTAGCATTTTTGAAGAGAAGATCTAAAATAAGGGTTTCCATATTCAGTTACGTAAAAATGTATTATACAGTGTGTACATAAAGTATGGAATAAATTGATTTTAAGCTAAACAAACAATTTTGAGGAAAAATCCTAAGACAGATCTGTTTTTGATTTTAATTTATTGTATTTTTACATAACAATTAAATATGTATGGTAAACCATTTGTGAGTAACGATGTCATCGACAATTTTTTTAAATGGCACACACTGTCTACTTTATTTTTTTTTTAGATTGCTAATTTGAAGAAGGTTCCAAAAATACGAGTATATCATATTTGTGTTCGGTAATTAATAGTTTTGAAGATACAATAATTTTAAAATCTGTATTTTTGAAGACCTTTAATTAAAATAAAATAACGAAATAATTAAAGAGTAACAATAAATTGCCATACAATATATTACAGTAAGTATTCGAATTATCTTCTTTCTTGTGCTTGACAGTGCTGAAATGTATTAATGGTTTCCTGCGAAATGTTATTTATTTCTTGCCTTATTATATATTTTAAATCATATATGTCGTCGGGTTTACTTTTATACACAACATTTTTTAGATGACCCCATAAAAAGAAATCTAATGGCGTGAGATCCAGTGACCTTAGTGGACACTCAATCGTCTACCGATCCACTTATTGGGGAAAACTTCGTCAAGATATGTTCGAACGACGACTGCATACTGTGGTGACGCTCCATCTTGTTGATACCACAGACTTTCATTGATATTTTTGGGAATGTTTGCACTAGGGAATACATTCATTAAAGTTGGAATCAAAAAGTTCATTAAAAATTGCAGATAAGTAGGCCAGTTTACATTTCATTAAACAAAGAGGGTCCAATGATTTTATTTCGAACAATTCCTGCCCTAACATTAATTTTCTGTGGAAAAAATAACTTTTTTTTCGAAAAGTGGATCATTACTACACTTATCCATCAAAGTTTCGCTAAATTCCATTTTACGATTCTGGTCATCATTTGATAGTTCTTGTACAAGGTACATCTTAAAGGGATGCCACTTTTCATGTTTTAATATTTTATGAATAAAAGTAAAAGGAACATTATATTCTCGACTAACTTACTGAACGCTGTTTTGTGGATTTTCTTTCATAGCCAATAAAAAATTTAATTTAGTATCCTCGGCCAGTGCTGGTGGGCCTGATTTAGGTACATCTTCTATGGTACCAAACTCCCTAACTTTTTTTTCAATTTTGCTCACTGTTGACTGACTTGTTGTTCTGGATATTTATTATTAAACATAGCACATACATATTCATTTTAAAATGATCGTATCTTCAAAACTATTAACTACTGAATACAAGTACGGTCTGCAATCTAAAAAAAAAAAATATGCTGGGTGTGCCATTTAAAAAAATTGTCGATAACATCGTTACTCACAATTGGTTTACCTTGTATTATTTCATTGTTATGTAAAAATACATTAACTTAAAATCAAAATCCGACTTTTGCCAGGATTTTTAGTGATTATTTAGTGATGTCATAAAATAGACATTTTGAAAAATATGATGTTTCAAGACATCAAAAATACATTTACACTAAGATGAAAACATAATTCGAAATTTTGAAATTCAATATTCTCACTCTGCGTACTTAATTTTTCCATTTTAAATTTAATTCAAACATTACTTACCAAATTTATATTATCTGCCAAAAAAAATTGGCAGTTAAAATGAGTTTATTATATAAATTTTACAGATAAGTAGCTTTTAGTTTTACAAATCTAACCAAATGAATTTGAATTAACTGTGTTAATTCATGAAATATTCGCCCTTTGTCAAATTTGATGAATTCATACAGGGGACCTTAAACCTATTTTCTTAAAATATTGCTGTAAATCCCATTTACAAGATATACCACACAAACTAGTGATTTTGGGTTCTAAGTACACTAACTTATTCATTGAGAGGACATAAAAAATAAAAAATACTATAGAGTTCACTAACTATATAATTTCAACTTGGTATGCAAAATACGATGATCAACTGTTGCCGCTACATATATTGGTTAAACCAAACAATTATTACGAAACAGACTTAGGGAACCCAAAAATTCATATAACAAGATACATTTGACTATTCTCATTAACAAATATATAATGCCAATTTAAGTCGTATCTATAACCGTATCATAAATAATTTTATTTATTGATATTTAATTTACAAACTGACGGGACCATTTTGTTGCTCTGGAATTGACGGTGTTCTCTATATTTGTTCTTCTTTCCCTTCCACTCTCCCCTCTTTTCCCACCGCATATCTTCTTGAGCACTGTTCTCTCTCACAAATTCATTCTAAGTTTATCACATTTATTTAGTTCTATATATTTGTTTATTACCCTTTCTGCTTATTTCTTCAGATATTAAGTTTTTTTATTTATTATTTTAATGTGTTTGTTATGAGTGTATTTATTACACTTGGTAATAGCTATTTCGGTATGTTAGATTTGTGACTTGCTTTTCACAAACTTTTTGCCATTGGATCCAAAAATAACTAGTTTTATTCATAGAATGGCTAAAGATAGTTGCTAATTGTTAAATTGTGTTCATATGAAGTCTTTTACCAAAAGTTAAACATAAATATCAAGGTAAAAATCTTCGATTATATCTATTACTTAAGTTTTCATTTTCTCTCTGGTAAATACATTAGTTTCTTTTTTCTTCAATTCTTACCTTCAAGATGGCTAAGATGCTGAGATTTGTAATTGTCACATTTTATTTAAAAGTTTTTTACTTTAACATTTGTTCATCATTTAGGAATTTAAAATTTGAATTAATGAATGAACTTTTATTTTCTAGTTCCACATTTAGAATCATTTTATAATATTATATTTTATATTAATTAATTTCATTTTCCTAAGTAAGTTATTTGGCACTTTACTTATATTCTTTGTTTGCTTATTGAATATAATAATTTTAGTCCTGGTGATAGCTATATAACTGAAACTAGTTGTCTATACATATTTCATAATAAAAGATGCTGTGTTGTGTCAATTTAGAGTTTTATTGAGTTAATTTAAATATTTTTGTTTGTGAAAGACTATACACTTTAAGTTCCGCTCTGAGCTATCGATAAACAATCGCCATTCAGTTGCGTTAAAAGCTGAAATTTCTAACTCTTCCATTAAACCATATACCTTATGGCTATACACAAATCCATCATCATTTGGAAAATAATGCAGAAATGCACTTTCTCTTGATCGAAATTAGGATACCTTACCTCTATTCAGTTAAAGTGTAGAGAATGCACTTGACGTGGTAGAAGAAAACTACTGTAGTTTAGAAATCACTATGCTTATTTAACTCTAAAACAGCTCAAAAATTGAACTAAACAGAAATTGGTTATCAGTCTAAAGTTGTTCTTTCAAAATATTTTTTCAACAACTTTAAAACAACTACCAATAAAGAAATGGACTATTAAGGCATAATATCATTAAGTTTTTCTGCTGGTTTGTCTAAATATATCTAATTCGCATATTTTAAATTTTTATTTTTCGAAACCGAGATAATATTTCAGGTGAAAAAATAAAATAAAACTTACTTTTTTCCTGAAATTGTCCAAAAATTTTTTACAGTGAGAAAATATCAATAATCAGGTGACTGTTTCAATATTGGTTCTTAAAAATACCCTATAAAATCTTAAGAAATTCTAATTCCAATAGATTTCATCTTAAAAACCTTTAATATTTTTTAACTTCAATTATAAATTCTTTAATACATATTAATGACTTTGTTTGTAATGAAAGTTTGTTCACGCAAAATCTTCATCAACTTTGATAATGAATCAGGCTTTCTCAGTCGATTTTTATTATTTACTTCTATCTTATTCTAAATTCTATTTTCTTTAAGTAACAGCAATTGTAATTTGGATATTATACTGAAAAAGGAATTTGGCTAAAAACATTCTCGAATTGGTAACCTTAATCGTTAAAAAATTGATCTGCAGTAATATATTATTCAATGCATACTTATATTTGGTTCCTGCTATCAACAACTATCAAACACCAATAGAAACATTTAATTTTATAACATATACATAGGTATAATACAAATATACGGAATACATTCTTTCATTCGTAATTAAATATTTTAAAGATTCCTAAAACACATTAATTTTATTTTTGAATTATGTAATGATATAGTCGACGATTTTTTTAATCTATCGTGTGGTATAATTATTCACATATTTATTTATACAGAGTCAACCAAAACTGTTTAGTTGAGTAAAATATAATGAAATTATAATAAATGTTCAAACTGATGATCTCCATTTTGCTCTGCACTCCATAAATAAAATTAATGGGATTAGGCGATTGCATGGATTAGTATAATAAATATTTGGAATATATAGACTGATTTCTACAAGTTTTGATTTCACTCGTGATTAAGCGATTAATAGTTAAATGAAACAAAGCTGAAAAATACACTGAAAAATAAATTTTAATAAGTGATAAAAATAACTATTGTTCTCTGCTTCACCGACCAGAACAATTTGGATTTTGAATGATTGCTGGTGTACCTCATTGCAAAGTTGTAGCTAATCATTCAATTAGGAGGTATTTATCTGCGTAAATACCATTAAAAAACTATTAATAAATCTTCTATAATCCAGTTAATTAGAAAAATCTTATATAGTTCTTTCAGCAAATCGTCCAGACAATTAAAGAAATTTTAATACAGTTCTTTTAGCACATATTTTGAAAATATAATAAATATGAGAGCAAATTTAAGACAAATCAAAAATCTACAATTTTGGAAATGTCATAAATCTTATGATAAATAACTGCTTCCTTAATTTAAAAATCTCGGTCACTTAAGCAGGTACGTGTTCATAGATATGTAAAAAAATACATGGAGAAGTCAAATCAAGAGACTCAAATATCAACCACCTAGTTTGGAGGAGCGACATCCTGTTGGCGACATGAGTCTCGTAGTAGTTTTGCGACCTAGCAGTTTTTTGAGCAAAGGTGGTCCTACTCGAACCTATTCTAATATCTCAGAAATATCTTTGGATATTTACCATATTATTAGATACAGAAAGTGAATTGAGTTTGGGTAAAGCATTAAATTAAATGCTTAAGCCTGTAATATTTAGATTATGTTATTTCTCAAACAGGAGCGTAGCATGACTCTACTCGTGTTAAACTAAGACTGGATTGATATGATCATGATCCCTTCAATAGAGATTTTTACATAGTTATGGGGAAAACCAAGCACTTATATTGACTCAGTGAAGATTTCTTCTGAGTCATGTCCGGCAAGTGCATAAACTTTTTCATTACTTACAATATTATAGTGTCCTGGCATCCACACTCGTGTCAATCAATTTCTTTGATCTTTGTTATAAAAAATTAAATTACTAGTAATAATTAATATAAAAACTCAGTCAAGGAACCAAAACACTCCAGAAATTTTCTTGACTAATTGATAAAGGACATTCATGTACCCTTTTTCATTATAGTTATTTACCTAGTGGCCCCCTGCTTAATTCTGTGAGAACTTGCCCCTGTTTCTTCTTTGATTTGGATAAGCAAAAACGAAATCCCTAGGAGTAGCTATAGACCCGTCGTGGGAGCATTACGCATAGTTACTGTGATACCAATACATGTCAGCCTGTCTGCCTTTATTTAGCTTCTCCTTGTCAGGCGACCTACCTCACAAGTGAGGAGTATTGAAAAAATGGTTCATTACATATGTTTAAAACTACATAGAGGCCTTCTATTTTAGGTCTCCTTGTAAATTGTACTATAGTTTAACTTTGGATGGATTAACTGTCAATCTAATATAGGTACTCTAGTTTTTATGATCGTAAAAGTCCCTTTGAGAAAACTCATTTACGATATTTGGGAATTTCCCATAAAACAAGTCTATAACATCATGTGCAATGAGAACTAAGTGCATGGCCAGGGTAACCTTATACACCTTTCTTAATTAAACACTCGGACAAGACCATAAGGCACAAGGTTCCAAAACAGGGGAGAGATACGTCGGTCTACATCCACTCTGACCAAGACTTGATAGACCACCAATATACTATTTTATTAACTGGCATCAGCAGAGTGAATCATGGATCACTTTTCCATTTACATTTTAGATTTGGAAATATGATCAGACGGCACTTTTAATGATCTACCGGAATAAAATGACCTAATTTAATGTCGACAATTATTTTTCTTACGTTTAGCTACTTCGTAGATAGTCTTTATAACCTAGTATAGGTATGTGATACAAAAGAAGACTGTCACTCTACTGAGTGTAAGATCAGTATCATAAGTATCACTGGTAATGAACAGGCTGATAATCTACCACCAGTCGGAGCCGACAGGGATCCGAAACGATAATGGAGCTAGGTAATGCGCACAATTTTGTCAATGCTTATAACGAGTGGGCGCAAAGGACACTGAGTATGAGATGCTAAGAAAGCAGATGATTCAGGCAAGCTAATCAAACAAATATCGGCCCAGATCCAACTAAGTCAAGGTCCATCTAATTGTTAGAATCTCTGCAAGGCACTACATATTTTTGTCCCTATTAGTGGCGGTAGAGGATCCATACTGTCAAATGTGTGAAGGGATGGAGAAAACGTACTACTACTACTTTCATGGAACCACATCTTGGCACTAATCAGGTCGAGTTCTTCCAAGGAGGTGTACAACGAGTGAGAATAAGATAAGAAGCAGACTGTCAATGGCAGAAAGGGATTGAACAGGTCTAACTTCTCGGCATTGACCTCGCTTCCCATTACCATCATTAAAAGGAAGGTAAAGGTCATTGACCTGGACACAAATTATACATATGCATTAGTGTACGCATAGATGAGTTACAATTCGAATTAGATTATATTATAAAGCAGTCTTATTAAAAACAATAAAACTGAATCGGACAAAGAATTTAAACTTGCTGCTACTTCATTTCGAATACTCAAATGATATGCAATCCAAAGGATTCCTATCTTCATGTATATTTTGCACATTTAGAGTAGATATATATGTATTTACAGAATATATAAAATGGTGACACTCAATTTGTGAAAATTGCTGAGTATTTCCCATATCTTAGAATAGTCGTTGATGATGTTAATATAAAAAATAGTTCAGCAGAAAGAATTCGGCTTATAAGGCGGTACCATACAACTGATGTAACAGCAAACATTATTTTTGTTTAGTTGTTGAAAATAATATTTCTAATAAGCCTAAACAGCGGTTATTATGATAAAGAGTGTTTTCGGAAAACTTGGATGAAATGTTATCCTCAGATAAACAAAGAAAGTACAAAAAGACAACTATTCTTAGGCGACAGACCGAATTGCTTTGAAGGAGTTTTAAACTGGGTGTACTACCTGACATGTATATATTAAACCACCATAATTAAGAGCTGGATCAGATCAGTCCTCAGGATATTCACAGTAGTGTCATATGCGGCGGAAATAGTCAACATAATGAGGAAAGAAGAAGTTAAATTGAAAATATTTGAAAGGCAAATTATCAAAAACATTGGGAGTTTACCTAAAGTAGAATAAGGTGAACTTAGTCGGCTTATAACAGCTGAACTTAGGTATATAGAAAATATATAGCCAAAGCATGTACAAAGAGGAGATACAGAGGCAATACAATTAGAAACGGGTAAAAAAAAGACCAGGGCACAGCGTTGTTAGAATAGCTGAAAACTGACTTAAACGCAATGAAAATCGGAAATTGTAGAAAACGAATAATGTATAGAAAAAAAAGAGGAAAATAGTTGATATGTCCAATATATATCTGCAGACCGATCCAACCATAAAAAAGAGCTACAGATTTCTAATTAACGACAGCTACAGATTCTATGGAATTATATAGTTTTTATTGACTTATGAAGTAAGAAATTTTGAAAGTCAAAAAGTTAATTTTGTACTTACGAGGGTAGATGTTTTGGTTTATTGGTTGATATTTGTTAAACTTGGAAATACGTGTCTGGTGTACAGTGCGCTTTCTGTGTAAATTCGTATTATAAAAATGGTGACTGTGAGACTTATATTAGAATGTTAATTTAAACATGGTTGTAACATTTTTGACGCAACAGGTGCGCATGTCTTTGAAATTAATTTTTTCCAATAGGATACATCTACAAGTCGTTCTGCTAACATGTCCATGACTGTTTTAAGAAAATCCTTTTCAGACGGCCTTATACCAAACATATTAATATTTCATGGCCCGCAAGAGCCCCAGATTTGTAGATTTATCCATATGCAATTGGTTTATTATTCAGAATATCACACAAAAAATTGCACCGATTCAACCTGACCTGCTTCGTCGACTGATGGAAAATTTTCGATCAACATTAGAAAAAGGTTTACATAATGGCTCTCAGTGGCGTCATTTTTAAAAAGTACGATGACAATTTACTTAAGTCAAATCTGTAAATATAGAGCCCTAATAATTGAAGTTTGTAAGTTTTCACGGCCAGAATGTATATGAGTATTACTGCTTTCCTGGGGACCCCGTCATTTTTGAGATTATCTGTGTTGTGTTACGACACCTCTGGCTTCGTTAAGTAATTGAGTTACTGTGCACACTTCACCTCCTGAAGAAGCCGCTATAATAGGCGGCGATACGTTGCAAAATATCTCAAAAATAACTCGATCCTCCTGAAGCAGTGATCCCCAGGACATAAAACAAATTGTTTTTATTTTAATTGAATGTTAATTCTCCCGCTTCGCACTTAATAATATATAATAAATATATTTGATTATCTAGGTAGATACTTCCGTCTGCTGACTATATTCGTTTAAAATTTTGGAATTTTAAAAATCCTTAGCTGTACCTACCTATTTAAATAAAGCAATATAAAATTTCAATGTAAATATCTATCGTCTGCAAGCTTCTAAGCTAATGGTGAATTAAAATTAATTTTGTTTTGTAATATAAATTAAAAAAAATCTTTTTATTATGTGTTGATACTTTTCTGTAAAGATTTCAGATTTTTTCATGATGCATGGCCAGTAATTAAGCAAAAATCTGGTTTTGTGGTATATAATCTAAAATTGAAACCACCTAATTTCCTGCATCTTAATTTAAGAAAACCCGTTCAATCAAAGACGCCCACGAAAATATACAAATTAGCCATTAAATACTCAAAAAGCATGTAAAAGAAGTGTCAAATATCCTCTAATGGCCCACTAATGGCCCTAATGGCCGGCGGGTGTATCGAGAAGCGATTAGAACCGTAGAAATCCGAGGATTTTTGATCGGTCAACGGTTGGCCAGTGTAAATGATGTTTCCACCACGCCCTGAAGTCATTACAGGTAGGGAGCTACCATCAATTTAAAAACCAATCAGAACAACGTTCGTCAGCCAACATAGCGTGCTTTGCTAATAACGAGTAATTCCATCTAGAACAAAAACAACCTTTTCAGATTGTATCTCACAAACGATCTAGGGTTTGTTTTTTCACTTTTACGTTCAATTCGGTTCGTGTGCCGATCTGTCTGATGTTCTTCATTAGATGGCAATTTGATCTTTTTTATTCACTTGGCAGAAACTCTAACCTTGGATTTGACCTTTTTTACTGATTTTTGTTCACGTCAAGAAATAATTATCCATTTCGTCTCAAATGTCTGATTTTATTCACCTAGAAATAAGTTAGAGATGGTTTCAATTTCGGTGAGAAAATGTTTCCTAGAATCTAAAAACCCCAAAGTTTGGCAACATTGCAGTCAACTAATAAAGTAAATTAGCGTTCTGAGTAAATGAATATTAGTTCTATTAAACGTATTTGGCTAAGTGGAAATATAATTTAAATATAAAAAAATGGTAAATAAAATTATTTATTATGTCTGATTGAATGAAATAGGTACCTACATCGAATGTATTTAAAATCATTTAATTTTTATCTATAACAATAATTAATACTGTTAATTTATTATTATTAAAATAGTTTACAGAAAAAACGATTTAGTAAAGGTTTCGTTTCACTATATTATACTTATAAATTATTTTGATTTGTCACTGGATATGTTGTAAGTGAAAGTTGTATCTTTTAGAATAATTTGTTTGTCTGGTTTGTCTATTTACCAATTGTAATGTTAGGAAAATATTTAGGTGTTATTTCATTTAAAATGGAAAAACAATAAGCTTAACATTACGTTACGTAACACTTTATTTATAGTAGAGACGTGCATATTCCTAGTTCAATCTGCTCTATGATTAGTTGTCGTAATGAAAATGATATAATCCCTTGGAAAAAACAACTTTAATGTTGAACGAAACCTAGTTTTTTCAGGTAATTAGAAATTGTTAATCCAATAAGCTAATGTAATAATAGTGATGATATGTAGGAAACTTCCAATTGGTATTTTCATTGAATATTATAATTAATCTCTAATAATATTTGGTAGGACGTGCTTAAAAATATGTTAATTTCCACTGTGGTCTCATCTGTGGAACTGGGTGGAAATAACTGGAAAACTTTTTCCAGATAGAGGACAAATAAGGCTGCTTTTCCTTCGCAGCTTTTGGCAGCGACCATCCTCTATACGAATGGAAGAATTAAAAGCTTGGGGGCGGTTCATCTTTTTTGGTAGCTTTATAAACGGAACATTTAGTGGCTTTGTGCCGTATGTTTTTCTCTAGGATTCTAGGTCTAAAGAAAGTAAATTGGGTTGCCTACAAATAGGGGCTCCGATGTCAAAGCGGTATATTAGTGAGATCAAAACACTGGGTTAATATGTGGCCAAAACGTCTCACAACACACAGAATGTAATGTCGTGATAAGTCTACAGTTTAGGGAACATTAAAGACTAACTAATAAATGTTATTTTTTATTTTTTATAATGTGGGTCTATTCCTATTTTAAGTACACTTACAATAAAAAGTCCTAATTGTCATAAAAAAGTTCAAGTTTTATGATTAACATATCTACTTAGCTATATTTTGTAAATAAGTAAGATCTATTTAATAAGCACCTAAACAATGTATTTGTTATAACCGCTCATAGGAAATAATTATAACAAAAATACGTAAATTAATTGTTTAACGGGACTATGTATAAAAAATAAGAGATATTATCGATTATCATCATGATCTTATTTAATTAAACGAACCAGTATACGACCACTTCAATATAACCACACGCAGGAGTTAATACAATATGTAGTTATATTCTTGGAGTATCGTCCCACCTTTGCCCATTTTTTTTATATGACAGCCGACACATAAAATAAGCTCTAACCCCGCACCATCAAAATTCTTGAGATCCGACAACTGTGATACGTAACCATCACAAATTTTATGAATATACTCAAAACCTTAATATAGTATATAATAGAGATCTCAGTGTGCTGCTCATCAAACTCTCAGCTTGCCAATCAGTCTCCGCCCGGTCTGATCTGAGCCGTCACTCATTCATTTTTGTTGTATATAACTAATGCGGAGCTCTAGGGGTGCTTATCCTTCTGATAAAGATGTTTCTGTACCTGAAAATCAAAATAATTAATTTGAATATGCACAAAAAATATTTTGGTAACTTTGTTTTTGACTCTAGTTCCTAGATAATAATGGCCTATTCGTCAAATGTTTTCAGGTAGAAATGTGTCAATTTCCTAAATTGAATTCATAAGAATGTTCCGAAAAATGTGAAGTAGAAAAATTATCACGTTAGGTAAAAGAATAGATTTTTTATGAGTGGCAAATAAACCATAAACCAGAATTTTAGAAAGAAGTTTGCAGTGTCATTGTGTTATTTCTATTTTAGGGTATAATTATAGCGAATATTTTCTATGAATATAAATAAGTTTGGCACATGGGTGAAAACTATAAAAATATTTCAGTATGCTTTGAGGAAATGGACATTCCCTATTTGAAAAAATATACTTAGATCACTACTATTAAATTAATTGTTTCAACTCTTACTTTATGGAAATTATTCATAATAAATATGGAAAGATAAATAATACTTATCTTGAATTTCCAAAGTCTTCCAAAGCGTTTTAATATGTATTCAATCTAGGTAGACTTTAATACATATTAAAACGCTTTGAAAGAGTGGTAATTCAAGATAAGTACTATTTATCTTTCCATATTCACTACTATTAATGTTCCAAGGAATACATTACTTAGTACCTGTATTGGCTACTCACATTACTGTACTATATTTTCTCACTGTCACCGCTACTCGTCAGTAACGGATTATGTCTGTTCTAATTATTAAAGAGAAGGGCGGGGGTTTAATTTTTAGAGTAAGTCCGCAGTAGTATTTAAGTTACAGTCTCTATAATTTTTGTAAAAACTTTCTAAAGTATTTTAATTTGTCAAGTTCCTTTCAATTAGGTAATTAATACTATCTATTTTTACTCTAAATATTTCGTAATTATATTTAAAACCCTATCGCTAAAAGTAATACCTTTAACTTATTTTTGCCTTCAAACTTGATACAAAATGTACACAAAATTTGTAAGCAATTTAAAAGATAAAAGTGATTTCAAAAATAAACTAATTTAACAAAGCAATGTAAGATTTCGAGTGATATTTTGCTTAATATCAGCAAATATTATTTCTGTTTTTTTCAAAGTTATTTTTCCTGCTTTTGTATTATATCTTTCTTATAAGTAAACGCTGTATTCAACTATGTAATATGTAGCAGGTACTACCTATAATTTGTTTTAAATGTTGACCTTAAGGTTCTCCCTTTTTTCAGAACCGAGTTAAATTGAAATAAGATGCAAGTCACTAAAGTTAGTCATATTTATGTTTGATGCACTACTATTGAAATTAATTATCATGTAATCTCTTTTCCATCTTTACGACCAAAACTTCAATATAAAATTCACCATGGGAACAGAATCCAATAGTTCCCTTCCGATTCTGGATGTACTGGTTATACGTAGATATTATATTTCCCTCATTTGGAATTCTGTCATTCTACCGGTCACATCACCCTATAAATTTGTTCCCACTCACTTTCCAATTCAGATGTGTTTCACCTGTGGTTATGTTGAGTAGTTGAGTTACCGTGGACAAGTCATCTCCTAATGAAGTCCCTTATGATAGGCGTGGAAACATTGAGAAATATCTCAAAAATGAGACGGCCCTTCGGAAACAGTAATCCTCAGATTCACTCGGGCAGTGGAACCCTGCGAACTACAATCTTTATATTATTTTTTCTACAAATGTCGATATTTAGTCTTAGAATTACCAAACAAATTTTTGAATAGTAAGTCACTGTTTACGTATATTGCCTTAACAGTGCTCGTTTATATGTAATTCAAGCAATTATTATAAAAAAGCAGCAAAAAATTATGATGATAATATTTTAGCTATTGACACAATTTCACCCCAATTCTAAATTTAAAATAAATACATACTGCTAAACTCAATTATTTATAGTTTAAAACAAACTAGATCTGAAAATTTAAAAACAATGAAAAGTGAATTGTGGAATCTTCGAGTACATAGTGGTTGGTCAAATATGTAGAGGTATACCATCATTGTAGCTAATATGTAACAATGGTAAAAAAATTTCAATACACTTTTGCAGACCAAATTGTAGTCATACACAAGCACCATTTTTTCGCACAATTTATTAGTTAATTAAGTTATAGGAAACTGATATATCCAGCACAACTATTTACTCATACAATCTTAGAAAAAACTTCTATAAAATATTGGATAACACTTCTCAGGTAGATGCCATCTACACAGATTTTTTTGCAAAGCTCTCGTTAGGCTCGACCATGGTCTTTTACTAAAAAAAAATACATACTTTTACAGTAATGAAACATATTTTTCTTTTTTTTATCATATTTATGTGACAGGCGACTGATAGTTTAGTACCATTGTTTCAGCTCCTTCGATATAATAGTAATTTTTGGTGTCTCCCAGGGATCTATGCTGGAAAGATTATGAATTTATTTTTTGACAATGAATCAGAAATTCTATTATAGGTATACGGACGTCTGCAAGTTATACCGTCAAATAATATATATATCTAAATGACTGGTTTTTGCTACACAATGATCTTTGCAGGTAAAATAGATGGTGTGGAAAAAAATTGTTATAACATAATATAAACAAGTTGTATTTAGAAATATCTTCTTGGAAAAAAAATATCTGAATTTTCCTTATTTTAATAATAATATCTGTGTACGAAGACGTATTGAATTTGAGGATCTTGCTTGTTTGACTCCAAATTAACTTTTGCTGGATATATTAATAATATAATTTCAAAGAACTACAAAGTTCTTGAATTCATTATTAGAAATTGGTGGTTAACTTGGTACACTAAAAGTTCTCTTTAATTCAATGGTTAGGTTCAGGTTAAAATATACCTGTTATGTATTGAATTTTATATGATGTACATATAGGCAATTGAGAAAAAGTACAAAGACGATTTTCCGTCCGTTGTGTTGGTGTGTATCCAATTCATGGTACGCAACCCAAAATTTTATGGTACCAGCGTTAGACATCTATTAAGCAACATTATTGACTGCCCTTCTATCCTAAATTATTTTTTATGTTCCTAGCTTACCTATACGTAATGTCACAGTTGCTTATTTTCCTTCGCCTCAATTCCAATATTTTTATTTTCTTTTTCAATACGTGGATATGTACTAACTTCATACTCATGCAGATTAAACGATAGTGATATTTTCAATTCCAAGCCAACCACAATTCGTAAGGCTATATTAGGTTAAAATAGAGGATTCAAGCATTAATACTTATGTAATATTCTCATAACCTAATTTTTCGCACTTAGGGTTTTTTCCGATTATGCACAAAATTGTAGAAATATTTGTATTTCGTTCAATTCTAGATTCAGTTTTTTTTTATTTTGAGTAGTATAATATTATTCTGTCTATTTTATCATCTTTATATTTCGATTGTTTAAAGAGCTTAGGCTGTTGGGTGATGTATAAGATAAATATATAAATAAATGGACCAATCTGTCATGACCATAATTTTTTTTATTAAGTATGTGGATTATATAATTTCTCTCCAACATAGTAACTTATTATGTGTCGGAATTCTACATTTCCATAACGTTGATATTTTGTGAGAAACTTTCAATATAAACATAAATATATTGGAAAAAAAAACCAATCATGAAGTAAATACCAAACCACCATTAATAATCCTTCCAACAGCAATTTAAAATTGAGTCATTCTAATTATTTCAAGTACAGAAGAAACAAGAAAAAAACTTTGTAAAGGTATTCGATTTGATAAAACTGAACCAAAACTATGTTAATTAAAGCTAATCAGATCCGAATGATATCTTTTTTTCTTTGGATGTAATCTACTTTAATTCAAGATCATTACTCTGTGTCGTTTTTGTCTTGATGTAGCCTAGTAGTATCAAGAACGCCGCTGGTATAATTGAGAACCGAGTTTCTGTTTGAAAAATGCGTACGAGTCGTTTAATATTACGTGGTAAGAGCTACCATATTCAGTCTGTACAGGACCGGCTGTTCTACATTAGTCCCTAAGAGCAAATGTGAAAAGAGAAATAAATATGTCGATAAACTAATATAAAAGTAAAGAATTGAATGAAACTCTCTTTTTATCTTATTCATAATTTAATTGTAAGATATTGTGATATCTCCACAGAATTAGAATTGTTGATTTTATGCTAAAGTCCATCATGTACTATTTACTGCTACAACTGATCTAAGAATAATAAATCATTTTAATTTGATAAATAGTAAAAACTAAATTCTTAAATTACTTATATTGACGTATAATAATCTTGTTTGTTCGTGTTGTTCGCACTATGACATTATTTTCTTCAACACTCTACACTTAACTAAATCATGTGGTTTTTAGCCTCTTTTCGATATTGTGAGATTGAGTTAACTCTGTTCGTTTTATAAATATATATAACATATCAAGGGCGAAGCATGTTGCACGGGACGTTTATTTTCAAATTTTTCAATACTTCTAATATTTTTCTTTTACCATATAGCAATCATTTATTTCGACCGATCCTAAATCATAAAACTAAGCAATTGAATGACTAAAATTCACCCATTGGCATTTTTAGATTCTTTATTTGTAGCCTTGTACTAATACACTATGTCTGGTTTAACTATTCTAACATTAAATTAACTCATTTAGTTTGGTCCTTTTCAGTTTCCTCCTCTTCATATTTTTCGTCTAACAGGAATAAATGGCATATACGTAGAATTATTTTTGTTTCTTAATTTGTCATAGAGACCGATAAAAAAATTAAATTTGTTTTGTATGTTTAGGCTTTTCACACAAGACTCGTCAATGTCGAAGTAGGAAAAAATGATATACATAGCTGCAACTTCAAACATCATTAATCATTACATAAAGAACTAGTAAAGTATGAAGAGACTGAAGTAAACCTTTATATGAAATTTGAGAAATTTTCCCCTGCATCTCTCTTATTATCAACATTTTATTAAAGCAAGTTACGGTTACTTCAAATTGTGAGGATTCTACTGTACTTGAATGTACAATTACTTAAGGGCCACCATGTATATAGCAGGTGTCGGTTTCTTTACTATATAGTGAATAGAATCTTCTTTTATTTTTTGTGACTATTTTTCTTGCTGTAAAAATGTTGTTTTATCTGATAAGTTCATAAATTTTGGAAATTTCTTTTACTATTTTGCCTTTTTTCTCCTACTATATTTCGGTTAGCAGGTTGTAATGTCCTGTTTTTAAATTATTTCACTTGTTTTGTTTAATATTTTTTCTTTTCGTTTTGTTCCCTTTTCAAGGTTTTCTGAATTTTTTGATATTTTATTATTGATATTATATATTATGTCATATTAATTTTAAAATTTCCACCATCGATTGTTTAGTAATAAGGCGACTAGTTAGGATGAGTGCCTATGTTCTTTTTTTAAATATAATCTTTAAATTAAAATTGGCATCGTTGTTGATAAAATTTTCCAAAATGTAAAAGAAATAGGGACCTCAAAAATATATAAGATGTCTATGAATAAAAATTTCTTGTCCAAAACCAACGTTTCTTCTTCATATGAGAAACCCATCTCAAGTTATCGCTTAATAAAGAAGTATATGGTTTTAACAAAAACCTTTTAGTACAAAAATGCACTAGAAATAATCAAATAAGGCAGACTCGTCTACCACTCATATTGAAATTCTATTGGCTAGTCGAAAAAAATTGCATTTTGGACTTTTGAAATAAATTACTAGCACAGTAATGCAACAATACGTAATGTATTCTTAACAAGCATATACAAACAAGTTCAAATTTTATTTTGGTAAGTACGTACCATGGTATTATTTAGACATTAGCTGTTATTGAAAAAATCATATTATATTTTGTGTGACATCACGCTTGGTTTCTTTAAAAAATGTTGTAATTTAACTAGTCATCCTGCCATGAATAATTATCTCTTTCATATTAATCACCTCAAGAAAATGTTTCCAAATATAATTTTAGTTGATGACCGCTTATAATCTTTACATACTACCTTCCTTTCTAATTTATTTAATTGCAAAATAATCACTTTTATTATCAGAAATATATTAGAGAAACAATAAAACTAACTCAATTTCATGCAAAAGGGATATCAAAAATTCAGATATTGATAAAAAAATCATACTAAAAATAGGCTTATGAGTTTTGCTTTAAACAAAAAGTCTGTGGTGTAACATTCTTAAATTTAGCTTTCTGTTTCGCATTAACCAATGAATATTTTGAAATAAATATTTTTTCTATCATATTTTATATATTAGTAGCATCATTTTTTTTTGCGCAAAATTAACATTTCTTAGTAATATTTGTAACACATCACTACAATCGGCCAAGAGAACTGATACTTTCAAAAGTATTATTAATATTAATAATAAATATTTAGCAAAATCATTAAAAACAAGTAATTTTAGAAAAATTATAGCAATAAAATTTCAAAATAGATACTAAAATAGAGCTGGTAAACAATACATAGTACAAGAAGTTAATGTACAGCAGGAAGATTTTGAAATAGAAGAATACAAAGAAAAACAGGTGCCCCAGAATTGAGAGTAGATATAAAAAGAAAGATCGAAAAAGAGTAATAGAAATATGTGTTAGTAAGAGTAACATTAAATTTAACTGAGATATAAAAAAATACGCCCAAAAGTTTTTTTACAAATTTTATCAAATAAGACTAAATATATTGGAGATATAGAGTATATAAAAGATATAATCAAAAATAATCTAACTGTATACTTATGCTTTATTGCAATTCACGCGTAGATACAATGAGAAATCAAGATCAAGATTTTGAAACATAATTTATTGGGAAAAAACAACCAATGGTTAGTAAGAAAAAGATTGTATTATCGTAAAATTTACTTTAAAATGAGCAGTAGTTTACACCATTATACTTTACTACAGAAAATATTTTAGATCCACCTTTAGTACATAAAAATATTAAAGAATGATTGCTAGGATAGAAATAATAATCGGAAATATTCTAGCAATTATTTAATAACAATAATAATATAATGGAATGTAATATAAGAAGACAAGATAGATAATACATTAAGAAATAGAGCAGCGAATTTCCAGCAAATAAAATAAATAAAATAAAAAGGAATACTCCAATATTATGTACAAAAGAAGAAGAAGTGGGGTATAAAAACAAAAAAAATATACAAATAATAATGAAGTTATAATGGTATTTAAATATGAAGAAAGATTATTTATAAAACAACAAATGGAGAATGAAAATGAAATAAATGATAACATAAATCAAAAAGAAATTAAAATTGAGATTGGATGTGAAAAAAATATGATAAGAGAAACAGTAATAATGAAAATGAAGCACTGATGAAATATGAGATGAAGTGGGCGAGACATTTTATATATAAATTTGAAGTAAAAGATATGAGAAATTATAAATCAAAATTAATCTAATTCCCTCTAAATTGAAGGATTGAAGGATAAAAAAAATAGCAAAGCAAGTATATAAACAAATAAGACAATTTAACATTAATAACGTTATAATTTTTATTTAGATTTATCAGGATATGAAGATCAATCACAATTTAGGTAGACTGTTATATGATAATCAATAAAATGAGGTTTTTGTTTTTGTTGTTATGGATGTAAATAATGAATTTGGGAGGATTGTAAAGCATTAGATTGTCAAAGTTGGGAGGAAACTAAAAATATTTAGAAAGTATATAAACGTAATATTAAACAATACAATATAAATTTGAAGAAACCAAAAACTGTACTTACGTACAAAGAAATTAAGAATTTAAGTTGAAAATTTGTTGATGATAAAATTATATCAACGGCTAAATTGGTTTAACATATTAGAAAATAAAATATGATAAAATAAGATGGAAAGTAGAAAAAGAGATATTGCAAAATCAACAAAGATGGCGGAATTATAATCCACCAGCTTAACAAAAATAATGTAGGAAAGGAGAAAGATAAATGATTATTGTTTTAATAGGTGCTATATGTATGTAAAAAGTCAACTTCTTTATCAGAATTCTGTAAAGAAATGAAAAAAAATATATTCTATTTACAAGATATCTAGTAACATATATTTTAGGGATTGTATAATTTTTCCATGGAAAATTTCATCAGTTTTAACAGAGAGATTAGTAGGTACATGTTTTCCCCTTCAACGCTTGATAAAGCTTCTTAATACATTATTAATGAGAGGCCGTGGGTTACGCTGAATCCCACGGGTTTTCCAGACATACCCAAAATTCAATACCGATGACTATTAATAAAGATCTGCGACGGGTAGATCAGCTCTTAGCACTGGGTATCTCGGTCAAATTAGTAATTATTCGCTGAAATTCATCTTCATTTGTCTAAAAGTTCGAGACGTTCGTAATCATCTATTTCATTGGGTACTGAAGGCGTAATAGATGATTCGCGGATTCCGTCACAACTACACCGTTAAAAGATGCGACGAAATATTTGATGGTCTAGATAATTATTAAAAAGAAAATATGATACCACTTGCAAGTAACTACTTAATAATAGACGAATAATGTTTCTGAAGGTAAAGATGTCCGCATTTCTGTGATTAATCATAACATATGCAATGCTAACACCAACATTTTTTGCAAAAACATTAAAAAAACATAAAAAATATGGAAAGGTAAATAACACTTATCTTGAATTTCCAGTCTTCCAAAGCATTTTAGTATATTTAAATTTCTACCTAAGTTTCGATATCTGACAATACCATTCTCAAGACATAAAAATGTTTGTGAGCAATGATTTTGTTTTATTTACGATAAAAGAAAAGTGGAAAGAGTGTTTAGGTGACCTAAAAACTGCGATTAGACACCATGAAGAACAACTGTTTTTCGGTGCAATTTTAATGATGAATTTCGTAAAGACCGACCAACAATCTCAAAAATGGCAGAAAACATTGATGTTACAGAAATGATACTAATGACAGAAATTTTCAAATCTTTTAAGTTGCAGTTTAAATATTACATTTTCTAAAGTTATATTTAAAAATTTATTCTTTTTTAAGTATAAATTCTTTTCTTTGAGTCATTATGTTACTAGTTTATAATAATAATAATAATAATTAGATGGATCAAACCTCATAACATTTTTCCTGATGATGAAAATAAAATTTTCAAAAGCTTGGATATAATTTAACGAGTACACTTTTTTTTCAGCTCTATCCAAATATTATTTACCTAAAAGCAACTAGAGCCGGCAACTCGATAACTGAGTTAAGTATAAACAATAGTTTTTTAAAGGTTCTAAAAATAAGTTTTTACTTTAGTACACCTAGATATTTAGAATGGTTATTTGCAGGGGATGTAGAAGAGTGAAAAATGTATTCTCGGCAATTATTACAAAATCCGAACGATTTCTACGACTACTTTTTTAATAATTACACCACTCTTTCCACAATCTTTGGGACCATGAGTATGACTCGTAGATTAGATTAATTAACATGTGGTGATATTCTTGATTTGAACAAAATGCCATTTTTCACTGAATTATTGAAACTACTTTACCAAACGATAAACTTAAAACGATTAGATGATCCGAATAAAATGTATATTTTTGCACATTTATAAAATCGTTTTAAAACCTTTTGTTCTTATGAAAATAATTAGCTGCTTTTTTACAAACAACCTGTTTTTTGCTATTTTAAATTTATTATTTTCTATTTTTCTGTCATTACATTTCTGTTCTCATGTATTTATTATATACATTTCTTTACGTATAAATGAATAAATTAAAATTATGAACTAGAAAAATAGTGCAATTTTCTATTTCTTAATATCGTGACCCCATGAAGTTTCCTAATTCTTTGAATAAATCGGATAAAACTTCATTTGATTATTATTGATGGCCACCCAACGATATCTTTGGTACTGTCAATTCACATTATTACTTTTAACTGTGTACAATGGCACCTACTGAACGCCACTTCTGGTGCGCCTAACACAGTGGGTACCCAGAAACTGTACAAAGACGACATTTGTATTTGTCTGTGCAGAGTTTATGTAATTTCCTATAGAGTTCGCCCCTTTCTCTTCCCGTGGCTCTGCTCCGTTGGGGCTCAAGCTTAGAATGTGATAGGTTTGCACACTAAGAAAAGTTGTACTCCGGATTATGATTTATGGTTTCAATAATGGCGGGAGTTAAAGACGTTTTGTATATTTAAATGTTATTAAGACTAACTAACGTTGATATAATAAAACGTATTAGAAGATGATAAGCAATTCTTCCATAAATCTTCCTTTTTTGGTATAGGTTTTGTCAAAAGAGAAACAAACATTTTCGTGATGTGAAATTGTTCAGTGTGGATTCAACTAATCCATAATAGTTGTATGACCTTAATTTTGACTAGGTTTGGACCTTTTATTCAATCTTCGTATTTATATATTTTAAGTTGAGTGATTTTAGTTTAAAAATTAACAGGAGATGGCTATTGCATAGACATAATTGCTCTGAAATGAAGAATTTAAAAGACCAAAAAACAGGGAAATGTTTTAAATACTCCGATTCATGCTGTCTATTTTTTTATCAATAACATTAATACTTCCAACGTATTAATTAGTTTAGGTAGTCTACTATATTTGAAGTTTGCTTAAGATATCTAAGTTTTGTTTGTATCGTAGAAATTTACACCAAGAGAAGATATTGAACTAAATACATTTAATCGTCGTACTCTTTCGCAAAGATTGCGATATATCCAGAATTCCAATATTTTTTTTTTGTTCAAAATAATTTGAATATTTTAATTACTACTGTATGTTCATACACATATTTGTTATTTATTTTATTGCTTTCATAATAATTTTATGGGTTGTCTACAATTTATGAAGTGAATTTTATCTGTTATATCACTAATGAGGTTGTGACGATTTTTTTGCGAGATTATTGAGGTCAGAAAGTTAAACATTTTTGAATATTAAAAAGCAGATAGAACTTTAAGAGATCAACTTTTGGGCACAGCGGTGAGTAAAATTTTTCTATTGTAGACATATTTATTCTTCTTTTTCTCAGGATTCTTGGTATACTCCTTCCGGTTGCATGATTTGATTAGTTACTAGTTTATCCAATTTTCTCATTCTTTTCTATTCCCCTGTAGTTAGTTAATTTATTTTATGATTTTTTCTCTTTTTCTGCCAGTTCGATTTATTTCATTCATCGACATTTTTCTTGTTTTGCCTCTTTAATTCTTCATTCTTGCCTCATATATTCTTTTCGGTCCTCCTTCATCCTTTTAATATATCCATACTATTCCTATTATATATTTTCTATTTTCTTGATGATTGAGATTTGTTTAGCTTTTTCCAGGATGGCTTCAGTTCGTATACTTTCTTTCATTGTAGTGTTTGTTATTTTTCTCAAAAACTTCATCTCTCTTTGCGAATGTGTTTGTTCTGTAATACCTACGTCTAGCTGTCATATTAAAGTGATGGTATTGTTATGGTATTACATATTAATGTTTTTGTTTTGTTCTATGTTGACCTTTTTTATACAGGCTTGTATGGTTAAGCGTTTGGTATATTTCTCTTTTTCCTGCCCCTATACGCCTTTTCTGCATCTATGTTTCCTTCATTTGTAATTTAAAAGTTGAAACTTCTTTACATTATGTCTCTTTATAGTGAATCTTTATTGTGTTATTATAATGTTTGGGTTTATTTATGATCATAATTTTACTTTTATTAGCATTCACTTTCATTTTCAGTTTTTCTATTTCCTCTGTCCATATATTAATGCAATTTTTGCCCTATCAAAGGCGATAACGAGTAGCAGGGGGCTTAAGTTGTTTATTTGCTTGATTCCTTTTTGACTCTTGACTACTTTTTTAAACATTCATTTATACTTATGCTTCCACAGTATTGTATAATACCATTAATACCTTGATGATTTAGATTAAAATTATCTAATGGCGCTTTATTCACCATAAATTTTAGAAGTTTGTTTGTGAACTAGTCTCAAGAGTCTTCGTCTCCACTTTATGTTAACCAACAAATGTAACATCTATTACTCTCGCAGATCGTTTTTCAGTGTATATTATGCCTTCCGAAAAAGAACATTCTAACAGTAACCGATATTACAAAGCTTTCTGTGAGTCTGCATCGCATCCAATTCCAAGCGGGCCGCGGCTTGGCAGTGACGGATTGAAGGATATTTGTCATCCTCCCGACTCGGCCACATTGCTGTCTGCCCCCTGCCCCCTGCTGTCCCCCAGGGTCCCAAGAGTGGCGGTCGTGCGGCCGCCTCTCTCTCAGATCTCCCAGATAACGCTCTTGAACAAGCATTGCATTTTTCAATAGTCTCCAAATCACGTGTGGGAGTTTCATTAGGAGTTACTGATTTTTTCCTGAATTTTTAAAGTGAATGCCCTCTTTCTAACTCGAAATATAAGAACAAAGTCAATTGCTCTAATCATCTATTCCGTACTACACCACTGGACAACAAAATGACTTCAAATACAAACTTTCTGCAACTATGGTAGTTTCAGTTAAATTATTCTTAATTTAAATCAAATAAATGAACGTGCGTATATGAAAGATAAGTACAACAAATTCTGACCATTAAAAGTTATTATAAACCTTAAAACCCTGTGCTAAAATTCAGCTATTGAAGCATTTAACTTTTAATAGCATTATGGAACTAATCACCCATCATCAAACATTATATTATTTTTTGTACTGTAAATGCAATTAGTTCAATTATCTTCATTCTTAATTTTTGGTTGTGCACCAACTGAAAAGAGTCTATGCGTTTGGATTTGATTGTGATTTGGATTCGTGTTAGCAAAATCCGTTTGTTTTTATAAATCGTAAAACCAAACAGGATTTAATGATTCGGTTATAGATTAGGATTTCGTTTGTATTTAATAATTGAGAATTTTTTCCTAAATTTGCGTTATTTGTAAGTAAATTCGTTTTTACAGTAATAATGAAGCTCAATAACTCATATTATACTTGCATATTTAGCACCATTTTAATATAATGTAAGAAATTTTTTTAACAGCAATATTACAAAAACACAAAAAGAACAATACTGGCCTGTATATTCTGGTTATATACTGAACACATGAATTTAAAATCACACCAGTTGACATTAGTTGACTAATGTTAAGAAAGGAATAAAAATAATAGTAACAGTAATTCAATGTTATCGATGTAAGTGGCATAAAAGTAAATAAGAGTATTTTTCAAGAGGATTTAGTCCTATTTGGTTGTATTTAGCATTGAATCCATTGTTTGCTCTTCTCATTAACTCCAGAATAGGATTGTTCTTAGATACAGGAAAAACTTATTAATTAAACATGTGCTCTATACAGATGAAATAATTTTTTGAATATGAAAAACATTTAAAATTCTTTATTAAAAAATAGTGAAATTTTTCTCATAGCGATAATAACATTTTAAATAAAAGCGCTTTAGCCATAACAAACAACTATTATTTCAGGTTTAAGCAAAAATGGTGGTTAAGTTAAAAACAAAGAAAACAAGCAAGAATATAATTATTTCTAGGAAGGTACTTTTCGAAATTCCAAAATATGATAAAAGCAGTAAATATGTACGCAATATTTTTTTTAGATTATGTGTTTGGATTTATTAAATGTTAAATCAAACATGACAAAGCTACATCGATGTTTTTAGAAGCTGTATTTGGTTAAATCAAATTTAAAAATATTTTATTTGTATAATCAAGTAACTTTTACTTAAAAATGTGGGAATAATAACATTTACGATAATTATGTATACTGTTCTGATCTTGCAAATAATACTTTAATTACATAAATTTCAAGAACTTTTTATTTATCTACATAAGCGAATTTGAACAATGCCCAGCCCAAGAGAAAATAAAAAACTAAATACGGAATAAAAAAATGTAAGACTGTTTATTCCGCTCCTCTAAGTAGATTAGTCCAGCTCTATAAAATAGAGGTTTGTGCTGGTAATAATTTCGAATCGGACTCATTTCTTGCCAATGTGAAATTTCTTTAAGTTTTGAAGTAAATTAAAAATCCTGGCAAGTAAGATGCATGGAGCAATAATTCAAAGTGCAGCCATCACAATAATACACTTATGGCACGGGACTTTATACTGATAGAACATTTTTTTTTTCGTTAATTCAGGCCTTTTCTCCAGAATTTTCTATTGCAGCTAATTAAACAAGTTAGCAAATTCTTGTTTATTTATTGTTTAACACTTTTGGAACATTTTTCGGTTTTCTTTGTGAATATTTCGTCTTTCACTGTCATTGTTTTGACTACTGCTTGGTTTCCAGTGTGTAAAACTAAATCCGAGGGTCGTTTATAGTTATAAATAGACGCAAACTTCTTTTGGTATGCGCTTATATACCAACAAACACTCTTATGAAACGTTAAAAGGAATGAGTTTTTCCTGTCCAAAATTTCACATAGTTTGTAATGTGTACACTATTTTGAAATCCCTAGAAATTTCAATGGATGTTTACTCAAAATAATGCCCTACAGCACCATATATTCCATCGTAGCTGATTTTGGCTTATCTGGGCGTTTTGCATCCTTAATGCTCTATGGTCTTGTTCATTGAAAATGGTGGAGAAAACTCGCCCAAAGTTTTAATTTAACTTTTAACATGAAAATATTTTATTTTATTTTAACAAATGACCATAATCATAGTCCAGTATAAATTCTTCGTAGATCAAATTTGTTCCAGAATGTAAATACATACACATTTGAGCCAGTATACGAAAACAGTTAGTCTAGGAAAACTAAGAATATATTTTATATTGAAGTATTATACATAGAGTGCAATTATAAAACATTAGTTTTTTTTCAAAAATACCGAAAATTTTTAAAATCTTTTGGGAAAACTTTATTTGTAAATCACTTACCTATTTGTTCTTAAGCAATGAATATGATATGATAGCTATTTTATCTTACTACGATCGTAATTTCATTATTACTTATAAAATAAAACTTCAAAAAACAAAACATGAGAAGATTTCGGAGTTAACTCTTATGCCATATTATATTTTTGATATAGATTCACTCTCTCTGGATCCTCCTCGTTAGGGAAGGGAATGAGTTTATAAACGCACTGTATATATAGACTTGTAGAAAATTATAGGCTTGACATGTTATTTGCAGATATTATTAAAAAATGTGTTAAATAAATTGATATTCGAATACCGATAATACCTAATTTAATTTTAATAAAAAAATATCAAAATTTGGCCAAAGAAAGTTCAAAATTTGGTAAATATTTACATAATATATTAACGAATTAGTTAGTATGTTCAAAAATTTTTAATTTGATACATTGGACGCACATCAAAATAGTTCTGTTTTAATTCTAACAACAATTATATTAAATTATTCTATAAAAATGAGAACTTTCCAAAATATCAAAAAAAAAAAGAAAAAGCGGAAACTGATAGTTTATATTTTCTTTTTAACTTTATTTATAGATTTGTCAGTATTAGTTTCAGAGGCTATCAAATTTACATTCTATTTTTAAATAATGTTACAAATCTGTAAAAACGAGAAAAAAGAAGAGTTAGTATTGATCAAAAAAGACTTAAAAATATAAATCTACTTACAAGTTATAAGGATAATTGGTAGTACAACAATTTTCAATATCACAAATATCAGGTAATGAGAGTTTTCTCATAAAAAAGAGAAAATTGTTTTTGGTTAGTTATATAAGTTATATATATATATAGTATATAAGTTTTTCTCAAAAATTAATAATATATTTTAATATGTTTGCCTTTTGTGATTATATCATAAAATTTTGTGTTGCGAAAAACATTAATCATGTCAAAAATTATTGGAATACCATAAATCCTTATAAATTGTATGTAAGTAGATTTATATTTTTAATCGTTCTTGTTGAATACTAACCCCCTTTTTTCAGGTTTTTACAGCCTTGTAACAGTACTTAAATAAAGAGTGTAAATTTGATATGCTCCGAAACTAGTCGTATCAAAACTTTAAATAATGGAATTTATAATTTCCAATTTTTGTCTTTTTTGAAATCTTGCAAATTGCTTATTTCCGCAGTAATAAAAATAAATTAATATGAACAAACGACAAGATCTTTAGTTACATTAAATATTTATCATATCGCTTGAAAACTCTTGGACATAAAGTAAGTCTTCATGTGGTTTTTTATACAAATTGGCTAAAAAGGTTAAATAAACAAATGACACATTGTAAGTTTAAGGTATCTCCATATGTAAAAGTTTATTTTAAAATCATAAATTCTGAATTATTATTGATTAACTTTAATAATCATAAAAAAGTTTAATATTTTTTCATTTATGCTACAGCCTAAAATAACTATGCTTAAAAACAAACATTCATATTTTGGACTTAATTCATTCAAAAAATAATATCGATAGTGACATCAACATCTTGATTTATTTGAATTCGTCATTCATCGCGTCAATTCTAACCACCATGTATCCAAAATCCTCCTTTTCAAACATAACAAGACTGCTATTATTAAAATGCCATTACATTCGAGGAGTGCCATTAGTGCAAATAAAGCCAAATTCAGCCATTGGGGATAGAGGGGGACCGGTCCTCTAATGGTATTAAGACCACTTTTCTTCGAATGAGAATTTAATAGGTGCCCTAGAACGGTTATCGTGCTAGTACATTTTCTTATTAATAGGGGCCACTTTAGCTTACATCTGCAACAAAAACTTGCCATATTTTTCTGTAGTATATAAAAATTGGTTTATTAGATTAATTACTAATCTTTATTTTAATACAGGGTATAACAGAAAGACGTATATATTCTGACTACGATTGAGAGTTATACACTAAACCATATAGTAATAAAAAAGATCCATGATGCTGAACTAGAAATTTTGTAACAGTTTTTTGCTCTAATATTATAAACTTATACTAGAAATAACAATAATTTATTTTTGACGTTCTCCTGACGAGACATAGAAGGTCGAAATCAGTAAAGTAGTGGCCTTGCTAGAAGGCTGAATAAGTTATATATTATATATTAAAAATTGTTGATCTAGATGTTTCATTTAACGAAACATCTTGAACTAATGGAGATATAAATTGTAATAAATGATTTTTCAATATATGTTTGTTGATATAGTATAAAGCATAAAGATCACTACAATAAAGAAAGAACAATTTTGGCGCTGTAAAAAATATTTAGCAAGCTGCCAAATGAACGAAATGAGTCAGAAGAATAATGAAAGAAAAAAGTATTAGCCTCAATTCGGTTTGGAATGGGTGAATAAGAGATAAGTAATAAAGATTCGAATACATGCAGCTAAATTATTTATATTATAACTCTAGATTTATCACCGCCCTTTGTGGTATTATAAGCGAATGGTCTTTTTCTTTTTGAATGACCATTGGCAAGCAAGACGTTCTAGATCCAGTTGCCCACTCAAACAAAGTTGGGAAAATGAAACAACCAAAGGAGTTGTTAATTAACTTGAAGATCGTTCGGAAGCCTATAAACAAAGATTTTAAAATTGTCTCATGTTTTAATTAAAATTAACAACATTTTTTTAAGCTTTTATTGATATCTACTGAATTAACTAAAAAAATGCAGGATATTCTTAACATATTAATTGTTAGAGAGATATCTATTACCAAAATTTTTAAATTGGGAGTAAACATTTATTATTTTATCAACTAAATCTTATCTAAATCTTATTATAATATTATTCATTTTAGCTTTTATTGAGATATTTAGGTTTACAAAAATTCTTTGAATCATCTATAAAATTACTTATTACGTACAATGATGGGAGACCTGATATTTTGTATTACATTTTTGAATAAATAATGACATTGTATTTTATGTGACAAACAACATTAAAGTAGCATGAAATGATAATGGTTGTATAGACAGAAAACTTAGTTTAACTATTTACCGGACCATTAAGGGTCTTCTGCTTTATTTATTTATACCGTAAAAGCATTGAATTATTGATAGATACATGTTTGACAAATTGGTGTAAATTAGTAACTAAAAGCTATTCTGGATTCGTAAATGTCTACGTCAATAATCAATACATTAATTTTGTTGATAAATTAGCCACAAAAAGTTTATCGTTTCTTTACTTAAATATCATATTGTAATATTTCCTTCGACCAAATTACTAGTATACTGGGGCAGATTAATTGTTAGGAAGTTTGAAAAATGGTAAATAAATATTAAATTAAAAAAAAAATAGAAATCTATAAAAAGTAGATTTAAAATAAATTGACTAAAAAGGACAAACATTAACCAATAAAATTCATTGTAAAAATTTAGAGCTTAAATATGCAACTCTGCACTAATGACGTCAAGAGGATAAGCTGAGGTTATATAGATTTTGAAGAGTGTTATCCAGCCGAATTATTTACAGACCTAGTACATGGCTCACTATAGTATAGCTGTAGATTTCAGATCAGACCTACAGTACAATTCCACCACTATACTTTAATTTAGTACCTTTGCTTTCAATTAACCGACGAGTTCTTAAGACATATTTTAAAATATGTATCTATTTTCTGAGGTTTCTTTCCAATAACATTAAAACTGGTGCTTTATTAAATGGTTAACAGGTAAATGATGAAGAATGTAGCGGGTTTCAAAGTAAGATAATTTGGTACTGTTAGTGATTACTTGGTGTCTGGATCCTTAGGCTGAAGTTGAATTATTCTAGCTACTTCAGCTGATTTGTTATTTACTACTGGTATTAAGAAACTTACAGACAAACGTATAAGAATAATTGTTCGTCATATAGGCAGTATGAACGGTTTTCTTGAGGATGGTTTACTTTTATTTGATTCAAAAAGACTATTGATTATCACAAAGAAATAAATGGAGACGTGTTTGACGAACATTTGGAACAAATGATTGAATTGAATTAATGCCGAAAGATTCGATTATTGTAATGGAAAATGTAAGTTACCATTCCAGATTACTTCAAACTTTTCCAACCACTAAATGGAAGAAAGGTGAAATTATAACTTGGTTAAGTTCTTAACATGTAACGATGTAATGCTAAGAGTAGAATTAGTAACTATTGTCAATAGACATAAATAAAACAACAAAAAGTAAATTGTTGAGGAAATTGGCAAAAAACGAGGAATTGAAATTCTTCTTTTACCACCCTACCACTGCCAGCTTAATCCAATAGAATTAATATGGACTCAAGTTAAAGATTACGTTACTAGAAATAACACAACTTTTAAATTATCACATGTTAAAAATGTATTCAATGATTCTTTATTTAAAGTAATCTGTGAGAATTGGCATGTTATAAGAATAGAGATAATAATGTGGGAACTGATAACATAATTGCTATTTCTTCTGAAACAGAATGTTAGTATTTCCGAAGACTATTTTATGTTTTCAACGTATATATATTTATTTATGCAAAATTGGTGATCGGTAAATAAATAAAAAGATACGTATTTCTATATTTTATTAAATACATACTATGTTTTTTAATTTCTCTTTATTTTGGAAACGCATATATGGTTTATTGATTTTGGAACTGATTAACATAACATAATTCTGGGAATTCTCTACCTTAATGTTCAAGTGAAGTATAATGAAGATACGGTTTTCTGGATGATTTATTCAATCTTTTTTTCTGGTACTTCTATTAACAATAATTAGTAGAGTGTGGACTATATGGAAGCGATCGATTTGTGCGCAGGTTTTTGGTTGGTGGATCTGATGACATTTACTTGAATAAATATATGGAGTCACATGGGATTTTATTTCATTTTTATTTCTCTCTTATCCAGTTATTTGGAGTTTGAACTGATATAAAGTTGAACACTGTTTCGTATTTCGTATGTTAAAATATTATTCTATACTTCAGTCTAAGAGAGAAATCATGTTGACATCTGTTTTATTTTTGTTGATAATTAAACAGACTTAATATATGGTAAAATAACAATTTAGTATTAAGTATGTAGTATCTAGAAAGAAAGAAAAATCAAGCAATATACGTTGCAAAATCCAGAAAAAATTTTAAAATTGCTCATATAAGTCTACAGCTTAGTCAATTTAAAGGCTAAGAATACCAGTAAATTAAATAAACTTTTGCTATAAATTATTTGTGTTCCCCAACGACTGCGAATTATAATTCCCGTATTAATAAATAAAGACTACTTATTTTGGTAAACATGGATTGACTTTGTTGGATTTTCCGACAAAAATACCGCCGAAATTTTTACAGTAGGAATTGTAATCTAAATTCATTTCTGAGTCATCTGGAACGAATTTTTGCTTTTATATATAATATATTCCTGAGATAACAGAGAATACGCTTATTCTTCAAATGTATGTTTTATTTTTTGCATTATTTCTCATTAAAAACCACATAAATGAATGAAATTAAGAACCTCATATTAATCTTGACGTTCGCTCTCAAAGATTATGGGCACCGCAGAACTGGTTAAAAATATTCGATAATAAATCAGTGGATAAATATGCTGCTCAGGTATTTCAAAACCAGAAGCGCTTAAATAAAGCTACAAAAGACGACAACAAAAATAAACTTAAGGTGCTTTACAATCATTCACGAACTTAAGTACTAGTGGACAACTCGGAATCATCTGAATCTGAATAATCACCATTTACTATTTATTTAAAATAGTTTATTTTAAATGAGTTGGAAAAGAACTAAACATGTTTTTGTGTGTAGTGTTACCATTAGATTTATATTAAAATTCTTAAAGATTTATTTTTTGGAATATAATGAATATTATCCTTAGTATATCCAAAGGGAATTTTTAAGGTTAGGTAAACAAAATAGTAAAAAACTAAACAATAAATATGAACTTATATTAAATTAATAATCATAAGCAATCTTTCAAAATTTAAGATATTTGATACATAAAATATGACTGAAGGGGTCACAAATTAACAAACTATTATAAATTTCTTAAAAAACCAAATTTATACCAAGTGAAATTTAGGAATATTAAGTTTTTTGATGATTATTTTGAAATTAAAGTATAAATTAGGAAAATAATTATAACGGTGTCGAACATAGAGAAATTTACTACCCATTAATAAAATTATATGTAAATATGGACCAGAAAATAAAAAATAAATAATTTTGATAGTTACTGTAAGAATAAATAATTAACAAAAAATGTCATAAACTGATAAAAGTTGTCATGAAACACTTGTTTAGTTTTTTATGTGTAGTTATAGTAAACAAAGTTAAAATAAACAATATAAACCATAGGCCACAGAAAAATCGAGGCGTGATGCTTTGTAATCTGCAATAGTTCAGATTGCTGGGTATGATGAAAAAGAACCACCTACATTGAAAATATATATTATTAAAGATTTTTCAAGCCTAGAGTAAAAAATTAACCGCCCTAGTAATATACCTCTTGCAACAAGTAAAGTAATAAATCTTTACACACTTATAATACAAATTTGGCTTTTTCTTTCACCACAAAGTGTGTACGCACCAGCACGTAACTTTTGTTACTCTTCATTTAAAGTAATAAAGACTTTATTCCTGATTTTTTGTCCAGTTACTCAAGTCTACTTATACTTTTCTTAAATTTATTTATTAGCAAATGTATTAGTTATAAAGCCTTTATTTGAAACTATTGCTTGTATTTGGTCAAATAAAATAAACTATTATCGATTGAGTGATGATAAGCATCAACTTTAAATAATGGTTCATGAAAATGTTTTTAAAATAATTTAATAATAAATATTGATAAATTATTTTAATAGATTTATGTATATTTAAATTTAATTTGCATGTTAAAGTTATAAAAAACTATTGAATTGTTAAACAGCACCTAAGTAGGTAGATATAAATTAGACAACCTCGTTTCATCAGAATTCATATCATCTCATTCCTCTCAATACAATAAATTTCAATGTATAAGTTCATATAGACTTTTTACTACAAAAACCGATGAACATCATTGAGCTCTCGGTTAAATTTTCTTCACCACAATCGTACTACGTTATCTAATACACTCACACAAAAAACAGAAAATCTAGAGAATGATATAAAAATATAAGTTTATGTTTTATAGTCAAAGTTTAAATAATTGTAAATAAAAAAGCATTGTTTATTTGACCTTCGAATTTCTAAACCTTTCATGAGGTTTGAGCATAGCATAATAAACATTAAAAAATATTTGGGCCTCTTTTGATATAGACTCACTCATGTGTAAATTCGATATTTACAATATTTAGTACTAAAAAAGAATTATTAACTAATAACAAATTTTATTAACAAGTATTTTTAGCATGAAATATCAATGTTCTAACTTAACTAAATTAATGGCAGTATAAATTTAATGTAACACTTCAATTAGTCACTATAAACTTCACAATATTTTCTCCATAAAGTTTATAAAAGTTGTGTGTAAGTCAATATTATTTAACTAGTTATAAATGTATACTAGTAATCACGTTTATATTTTTTCGTTATTATAATTTGTTATACGCATGAGTGCTCGTTAGCGTTCATATAGATTTCGGCTAGATAATGAAAATATCGTGTACCATTTGTATCGGTTTTCGTAGTCTAAATACAATAAATACTTATAATAAGTAATCAGAAATAAAGCACAGAATGACAAGTATTTAACAGCAGTAGAAAATAACTCAAAACTATGGAAACGAGAATAGGGATAAAGTTTTTTATAAGATGATTAATTTAACACTCTCTTTAGAAAAAACTAGCAAACTGAAATAACCTACTTAGATCCATCGCCCATTTTTTCAAAGCAAACAATCATTGCCCGGAAGAATAAAAAAAAAGCAATTGTTCTAACCTTACGTAACCTAACCTAAGGTAACCTAACCTAAGGTAACCTAACCTAAGGTAACTTAACCTAAGGTAATCTAACTGGTAATAGTTTAAAGTGAAGGAATCTTAATATATAAAAAAAAAGTCTAATTCCAACAAAGGCCTTCGGATTATGATTTGTTTAATTAGTTTTGTTATATATCTTGACTGGAAAACTGATTCGAAAAACACAATTGGGCAAAAGAAGACAGCTAGATCTAAAAACAGATAACGTGATTATTAGAAAGATCGTTTAAGCCGTCATTTCAAATTATTACTGTTAGTCCATAATACTAAAGTCCATTAGGGCATACATAACATTCTTAACTTAAATTTTATAGCGCTTTCAATCAAAGTTCCAAAAGTCCGTCACGAAGGCTATTTGCAAAGTATCCAATAATGAAATTTTCTATGATTTCAAAATCAACGCTGATATCCAGTGTCTTTTCTGACCCTGTATTTGTAACACTCGAAGTTCTCAACAAATTTTTCTATAATCTTATTGTCGTAAAGAGTTTACTAGCTAAAGAGATTAAAAAAATTCAATACAAAAATACCTGAAGAACATGGACACCTAACTAAACTATGTCGCTTAGGGTGGGTCAAAAAAACCGACTATTTTTTTTTTACTTTGTACTCTGAAAAATCGGTTACTAGACACCTCTAGAGAATTCTCACCCAACATGAGCTCTTAATTTTGATAACAAGGTTCTCGGCTTTACAATTTCCATTTTTTCCTCAGTGTTAGAAACAAAAATTCATATCTCTTCGACAACTGTTCGTATTCTTGTAGGAAATCGAATGCTCTACAAAAATGGTCTCTTATGATTTGTCGATTAAATTAAGCGTTTAAAAGATATTCATCGTCAAACCTCAATGAATAATAATTTTAACAGTTTTTGATGAATAATTCGAAAAATTTCAATTTAATTTTTGAGTTTTACGAAAATTTATACAAATTTGAGTTCCTATGAAAAGAGAAACTATTTTTCTCTTTTTTTTTAGTCCTACATATGTTTGGTTATATTGAAAAGAAAAATAGTGCATTATTTCTAACTCAGAGTCAATAACGTTTTTGTCATAAATTTAATATGAAAAGTATTGATCTTGAAGAAAAAAAAATGTTCTATTTGTTATTAAAAAGTTTCTTTATTTAATTTTATAAACTAAAATAAAATTTTTAACATTTATAATATAATCGTACACTTTTACTGTAAAAAGTTTTCTTTATTACAATTTGGGTATTGTTTGCGATGTTCTTTTATAACTTGCAATAAATATTGAAGTTGCTCTTCATTTTTTGTTAAGCATTGGTTATAATCATCGACTAATGGAACAGCTCGCTCTGCCGAATCATTAACAACTTTCAATTGCTTAAAGTATTCTTTATTTTCATTATAACTGTCATTAGTAGGCCACAACTCAATGTCTATATCAAAAAAGTCATACGGTAGATCAAAAATTTTCTATAATATTCTATTCTAAATAAAGAGATTCAAGGACTTTTTGGAAACAAAGTCACTCAGATATGTTTGCATTAATGAATTCAAGTCTTTTTTATCAATTATAAATTTTCTAGCTTTAGAATCTGTACCTTCACGAGTTTTCACAGCTTCAACAATATTTTGTTTTATCTCCAATGGAACGGCATCGTCAAACAACGATAAAATGGCAAGTTCATCACTTAAGTACCATAAATGACAAATCATTTTTTCACAAGTATTTAAATTTTAAAATACGTTCTAAACAAACGCCATAAAAAATAACAACTTGATCAAGATTTTAAGTTATTATAAAGATAAATTTCATGAAAATATTATTAAAATAAAAAAGTCTCAAATAAATTTTCGAAAGGGAAACTTCTATAAGAGTTACTTTTACGATAGAAACTCGAATTTGTATAAATTTTCGTCAAACTCAAAAATTAAATTGAAATTTTTCGAATTATTCATCAAAAACTGTTAAAATTAGTATTCATTGAGGTTTTTGTAGAGCATTCGATTTCCTACAAGAATATGAGGAGAGATATTTTTTAACGAACAGTTGTCGAAGAGATATGAATTTTTGTTTCTAATACTGAGGAAAAAATGGAAATTGTAAAGCGGAGAACCTTGTTATCAAAATTAAGAGCTCATGTTGGGTGAGAATTCTCTAGAGGTGTCTAGTAACCGATTTTTCAGAGTACAAAGTAAAAAAAAATAGTCGGTTTTTTTGACCCACCCTAATGTCGCTGTCTTTTGGATAATTTAGAAAAAAATAGTTGTTAATGATTTAATACAGAAAAAACGGAATATTTATTTTGTATTATTGAATACATTTTTACTTACCCCAATTCATTACATTTATTTTCTTTCTTTATTGTGTTAAATACATGGAATTTATAAAAAAAAAACAAATCATAAAATGATGTCATTTAGTTTTATTTAAAATTATTATTGGTTATCTATCGCTTTTTTCAAATGTATGATTCAACCACTCCATTATCTTCTACATATCTTGGGTTCATTTGTTTCGTTTATTTTGTTAAATAATTTTAGCTTAACATTATTTTTCATGAAATGTGTATTTCAGTAATATGTGCCTCAGTCTGCTATGCCAATAACTTCGTTGAGTAAACATTCTAACACTCGAATTACTCAACAGTTCTATTTATATATTATTGGTGAAATTTTATCACTTTTATATTGTTTGGCACAATTCTTTTATTTATTTCAAATACTATACATTTTTCACGACACTGTCTAACAAACGAAGCAATCAGTAACTTTTCTGTTTTATAGTGTTATTTTAATTACTAATTCAAGTTACTTATACCTCTGATTTCTATTAATATTTGTATCAATCGCAAGACATAAATATTCAAAAAAATATTCATTTGCGGATTGCCACTGCAGTTGTTAGTATAAATTTAAAGTTTTAAATTAAGTTGTATGCTTTACTAATGACTAAAATAATAAATACGTGTAGATAACGTTACCTTGACTTTCATGTTGTTTCCAAATATATTTGGGAAAGTAATCATTATTAACGATCCTACACGAAAAAGGATGGATACGGAAAAAGAGGCATCCATTAAGTCAGTCAGCGTTTCCTATGTACTTTTATATTTTTGTCGAGGTATTTTTCATCGTGCCTCAGGACAAACATCTTCCCATGATGCGGCATCTTTAATCTCCAGTTAAATATTTCACGCTTTTTGTCGCGATAGTAATGTTGTTGAAAAAATATAAAAATTTACTGTAGCTATGTAGAAATAAAATTATAATTTAACCACCGTTTTCTGTATTTTTTTAGGCAGGTCTAGAAAGTGTTTATAAATATTTCTTTAACAACTGCTAAAAGCAGTTTTCTAACAGGTTAGTCTATTGTCACAGATTTCTAATTTTTTTTTTCAATTATTTTTGTTGGTACAATTTGATTTTTTTTTTACTTTCAATTATATTACAATATGTCTTCGAAGTTAATAGAGAAGATTAGCAATAAGTCTCTACATATAGTGTGGAACAGTCAAATGGAATATTATTATTATTATTATTATTTCTATCATTATACATATTTATAAAAATTCCTGAAACACGTCGATTTTAAAAAGTGAAACAATGTTCTGGAACGAAAAATTTCATCCCCATATCGAACCCCTTTCGACTGACAGTTATAGACCCCAAATTTTTAAGTGTAAAATAGGGGCTTTGTTACGAAATTCGCTACAACACACTAAAAATTTAATAAATAATATCGTTCTGTTTTTGATAGTGTAAATAACAAAATAAAACATGAATATTAATATAGGAAATGTTTAAAGTAACTTGGTTTGCAACTATCCCTGTGCAAACATTAATATTTTCGGGGTATTGTGTATGTTCTTCTATCATCCATTGAAAATTTTTTAGGGAGCAGTAGCGATTTTGATGATTAGCATGACCGTGAAAAATAAATCAGAAAAAAAACATGATCTAATAGCAACACATTTTTATTTCACATATCCATTATCTGTTCATAAAAATTTGTTCTTCTATCAAAATTTTAGTTGGTATCAATTTATAGAGATGTATTTTATTTTATTTTAATATACAATTAATTTGGTATCATTGTATGGGAAGATGCTTGTTTTATCTCCTTTACATGTCCAAGATCGTGAAACTATGTTACTAATGTTACCTTAGGATATAGGCAGCAAATCCGGAAATTTTTCTTGAAATATGCGAGCGACTTCAATCTGTGCTCATGGGTTAGCTCCTTAATCAATCATATGAAGAACTGTTATTTTGTGCATTTCTATTAAATAAACCATGTTTCCGAATTGCAGTTAACGAAATTCAAACAAGTCTAATACTGACAACTACTGTTATGGCGTTTTAATAAGACTGACATTGCCATGATAACATTTAATGTCTTCTTTTAATTGATACTGGTTAAGAAGAACGCTAAAATGGTTTTTGTTTACTTTCTCATTATCAAGAACTAATTGGCATTCCTCATTAAGTTTTTAGTGTATTGTAGCGAATTTCGTCAATTAGATAACTTTCTTTAGAGTTCATTTTTGAAAGAAATTTGAAAACAATAACCTTTTTGAGTAGAAAATGAAGATAATGTACCAAAAGCCCCTATTTCCTATTCAAAGATTTTGGAGTGTTATAACTGTCACTCGAAAGGAGTTTAGTATAAAAATGAGTTTTTTGTCGCAGAATGTCATTTCATAATGTAAAAATGACTTGTTTCGGATTATTGTTTAAATATCCACAAAAATAGAAATATTTCTTCCATTGGCTGTTTCACACTCCATAGTTTGGCGAGTGGGTATTCCTCTAAAAAGAAATTTCCCTTTTATTTTTAATCGCAATGACTATTCTTGTTAATGGACATTAAACTATAGGATTTTTAATACAAATCCCGTTGCACGTCATATATCAATTATGAGATCACGACCCTGCAGTGTTGTCGGCTTGTATAAATTGTCGAGGAATGTAGAAAGTTTCAAAAATGTAAGGTTAGGTTATGTTGTTTAGCTTTATTATTATGAAAAATTAATTTATTGAAGCGTATATGAACAATATACAAAAAATAAAGACAATATTATAAAATTACCGAAAACGTGGTGAAAACACACAACTGGTTGACGGCCGGACGTCAGAAATGGTTGAAATATTTCAATCTAAATACTCGACAACGTCGCATCAAGGCATGCCAATCGCTACAATGTCATTTCTTCATCATAAATACGAGTCTCATGGGCGTAGAAAATTTCAAAATTATTTAATGTAAATTATGGTTTTTTGAGTACTAAACATATAATAATGATTTATAAACTTTATATTATAAAGAATAAGACGTATATAAGCCAATATAATTGAAATAATTCTAAAATTATCAAAATAATTACGATTACTTTTTCGGTTTTTTAGTACTGTGACTACGTTCATGAGTCCTCGTGAATTTTCGTGGTGTTACGTATGATTTATCTTAGTTAGGGAAATTTTAATTAGTTGGCAGTACTATGACGAAAGAGGTACGTCACTCCTGACGTGCAACGGTATTTGTACTAAAAATCCTATAGACACTTAGCTCTTTCACAATAAATCAATGGACAGTCGATGTATCAGTCTTTTCGTGCCCCTCTAATTGGTCTTTTTCAGATATCTTGTAAATAACTTCCCTTTTCCCTTGGGGTTTTCGTCCAATTACTGAGTTTATTCTTTTGCTGAGATTACTTTATTCAGGTTGCTTGATCGCACCTATTTTTCACAGGTACTCTTCTATCCTTATTTTTTTTTCATTTACTATAATACTTATACATATGCACAAATAAATAAATTGCTATTACTTTCTGATTTTTTATATTACATTTTTTTTTTATTTTTGTTGTCTAAACTTTTTCTGTTATTGGAAATCACTGGAGTCGTGTTCCATTAGATAGTTTGGTTAAGATGCTCTACTACATTTTCTGGGCCACTTGTGTTTTAAGATAATTTTCTTACTGTAAAACTGTATTCGTCCTTAAAGTATGTTTTGTTAATTCACTATAAAATTAAATATAAATATTTATTTCTGTTTTTTGTGGATTCTGATTCAATAGGCATAGATACTCGAAATGTCTGTAGAACGTGAAATTAGGTACAGTACATAAAGTCACATGGAATTTTATTTTTATTTCCTATAAACACTCGATGTTGACGCTTTCTGTAACCAAATCACGAAAATGATAGCTTATGATTTCCCTCAAGAGATAGCAAATATTTCCAATAACATTCTAGAAGAAGGCGTCTTCCCTGACTTGATAGAAATATCGATTAGTCCTAATCTAGTAACCTTGTAAATAGTAAGAAACAGTTTTTATCGCCAATTGTACTTATTGGTATATTGGAACAATAAATACGAAGATATTTTACAAATTGATGTCACAGAAATAGAAAATAGCAGCTAAAAAATACAAAACAGCCAGGAGCTTACCGCAAGGTTGAGTGCTGGGTCCGCTGCTATGAATTATCCTATATGATGGAATACTGAAAATCAAAACTCCAGAACAGGCGAAGCTGGTAGCATATGCTGATGATCTGGGCGCTGTAATTGTAAGACAAACTGAAACAGAACTAATGAATAATACAAATGTTTTTCTGAATATGAATACTAAGAAGATAACAGATAACTAACAGCTTCTAAAGATTGAGGCAGTGCTGCTATTTGGAAAGAAAATAAATATATCAATTTATTTTAAATTAGAAAGTGTATGGATTGTATCAAAAACGAAAAAAAAAATTTCGACTTTAACATCCTGTGCTCTGTGCCTCATTTTTGTTCCAGTTCTCTAAATAACCTGCGCTTAGTGTGCGTTCCTGTATAATAATAAAATCGAACTGTTTAGAATTTTTTTGTAAGTTCTACTGTATTTGAAAAAACAATTTAACCTGTGAACGTATTTGTTAAACAATCCACACATAACAATATTATTTTGTATATTATGGTATATTTAAATATAATTTTTCAAGATCTATTTTTTTACCCTTTATTAAAAATTAATTCAGCATTATACAGCATTAATAATCTGCAAGCAGTATAGGGTTTTCTTGACTATTACTCACGGTGCAAAGTGCGTAGTGGCTCGGGAGTCAAGAAATACCCTTCGTCGGATTATAAACTCATTACGAATATGAAGCAGTTATTGTGATTTCGCAAGTTTGATTATAAGGATTGGTGTCTAGGCAGACGTCACAGATTAGATCACAGTTACCTTGGGATATAAACTTCTGCGATTTCCTCAGCAGCGTTGACAACAACTTTCTAACAAATTTAATAGTCATCCATTACTAGGTAACTGGCTTTGAAATGGTGAATTGGTTTAATATTCGGGTGGTAAAAGCATGATTATTACGTTATGAATAATTTGTCATTTTATTTTGTTACATTCAACGGGAATTTAAACATTCACTATTACGCATTTAAAGGTAAAAACATGTAGGTGAAAAAATGTATTATATTTGGATTTAATCTGTGCTTAGTTCAATATTAATACCATTCACGCATTGAGAAAAGGAAAACAAAATGCTTCCTATGAACTTATTTTTCGTTTATCAGATATGCGGTATGATAATTTTTTGCAAAATGAATTATTTGTTTCCTCTATTACTTCATTTTTAATTACCCCACATAGTGTTTAAGGGCAACCTTTGATGTTCGTGGGTTACCAATAAATAGAAGAAGGGATTTCACGTATTTTTAATAAAGGTAATAAGTAGTCATTTATTGACTATTGGAACTTAATCTTCTATCAAACTTTAAAAATAAAATGATGTATTGACGTAGTTTTACCTAACACGGAAATTCTATGGCGTTATCTACTTCATCATTAATAATTGCCTCTATTGACACAAACTAAGTAGTAAAGATTTAAGCAAAACACAGTTATTAAAAAATTTTCTATGAATAATCAGCTAACTCTTAACATCATGATTAATTTTAATTCCATACGAAAACATAGCATCAGCGTAAAGTTTGATGACACATAGATATAAAGATAAAAATCTTCATATCTTAATCACAAGCCTAAGTGAATCCTCTTAAATTAATCATTCTTTTGAAGTGCGGCATGTAAAACCTTAGGTACCACTATTTTCTTTTATTTTATCATATTTTTGAGATAAACGATAGCAAGCTGACATTCTATTAGGGGAGATTAAGAACATTTTACATTTTATTATTTGATAATAAAAAGTTTTGGTTTTAGATATTAAACATATTTTTATTTATTTTTAGCGATCTTTCAATTAAATATATTAAATTAGACAAAAACGAGAATCGACTCATTTAATTTTCCAGATTTCCAGACTATATTTAAGTCAAATTTTTAATGTAATCTGAGAATTGGATATTTTTCACTTTTGTCAGAATTTTAATGACACAAATTACCTAGAATATTTCTCGCAAATTCAGGATTCTTTTGGTTCCCGATATAATTCACAAATGACTTGATTATTAGCTAGAAATGCCATTATAATTAGAGACCCTAATAAGACTGAAAAGTTTAAGATTTGAGCTTACGTATATACTTTAAAGATGTTATTAATTTATATAAAGAACGATTAATTATTTATCCTTCCATATTTAACTCATTTGTGCCTCCTGATATTAACTTCTAAGGGAAACTAATCTGTAAAAATAAACCTTCAGGCCTACTTGTTCTTGTTGAAGTCAAAATCGTATTAAAATAATTTACTAATTTAAAAGTTAGTGTGGCATCCCAATATTTTTCTCAAAAAGTTACACGAAACAAGTAGCAAATGAGATTTGAAAGGAAATTTAATACTAAATGAGCTAAACCTTGGGAGTATTCGTTGTTCGGTGTAAGAAGCCTCAGCAGAAAACGAAGGAAAGTCAAAATTATGTTCGTTCGATCACATATAGTAAATAAAGCCAAAAAAACCGGAATTCGATAAGTTACGCGAATTGAACAAATCTAGGATATAAAATCTAGTTATAGGGATTAATAATTTACATTAGATTTAACTTGAAAGATTCAAAGTTCTTATTTATGCAAAAGGAAACTTTAAGGTTTAAAATCGAATGACATTCTGGCTAGTGCCTAAGAAATGTTTAACCTGAAAGTTTCAAATTGTGGTGATTATAACTACTAGGTTAAAAATAATAAAATTCGTCATATTTAATAAATGATTTAATTTTTTTTTTTGGTTTTAGAAAAATAACAAGACATAATTTGTATATCCCAAGTCATAATATATTTTTCATACACATCTTTACATTAAATAGAATTGAAAAAAATTAAAGGTTATGTTAAATGATATTTTTAAATTATTTTAAGACTTTTATATTTCTCTACTATGTTATACTTGTTAACCTATTTCTAACATCAAAATTATTTATATTTCTTTCCCCACGTTAGAGTTTAAGACAAAAAGGATTTTTTATACCTATTGCGAATGAATTTATATTACAGCCAAGCTTTGTGGATAAACACACCATCTTAACTTGCCACGAAAATCCTGCGACAAATGAATTTTAAACTGTAAAGAAAGTGACTAAATGAACTAAATAACTAAAATATTAGTAAGTAGTCAAAGTAATACGAAGGAATAGAAATTTGGAAATATTTCAATCCGAAGTTCTTCGCTCGATCACTAACGCTCCCTGATTCATTAGATAGAATCTTCAAATAAGATTCTTGAAAAAGATATAATTGGATTTGTACAAAAATATAAATAAAGAGGAGGAATTATTCAGTCATGCACCAAATCACAAATCGAGGACTAAATAACGAATTATGAGAGACTTTGCATTCATAATTTGAGTAGACTGTGAAATTTAAACATTTTGAGAAGATACTTTATTCACTACCACAGAATAACATTTATTATTGGACATTATGAACAAAGATTTTTTACACTTGAAATAATACTATTTTAATAATATTACAATTAGTAAGTTATGTTTAATTTAAAATGCTACTTTAAAAACTAGCTAAGGTTTTACTCATTAGTATGCTTTCATTTCTAACATACTACGTACACTAATTACATTATATTGAATTTTGCCATTTACTCTGCTTTTGTAACTATCACTGCATCAACTCGAAAATGTTAATCCTTTTGAGTCATCTCGTCAATGCTGCATTGGAGATCCTGATGTATGTCACTGTTTAGGATACATCAAGGCGCATCCATTACTATATTTTGGATGCTTTGAATAATTTTTATATTACTCTGGCTTGCACATCCCCGACATATTACTGAAAAAAAAAAAATAAACAAACATTTCATTTAATATATAAAACATAATCAAAATTTACTCTTTCGGCAATCCAGCAAAAACTTTATGCAGTACTGGTGGTGAGCTGTTTATCTCTTCACAATTTTCTGTTATGCGATTTCTCAGTTCCTTCAGATTATGAGTTGGGGTCAAATAAATCAAATTTATGATATATAACCATACCAAAAAATTGGATATGTTTAAATCGCAAGTCCTAGTTGGGCCGAGTATCTCATTGGGATATCGAGCAACAGTACGTGAGCCTTCAAAAAAAATGGGATTCACTAATCTAGTTCGACACATTGCAAACCAAACATCAATTTTGTGGCATGCAATGGTTCTTCAACAAAAAAATGAGGCTTTTCAGGTGACTGCTTACACATATTTTGTAAGTGTACATATCCAGAAAGATAAAACCAAACCTCATCTGAGAAAATAAAACGTGTTAAGGATATCCTCATTTTTCAGATTGTTTTGGAACCATTGACAAAATTCCATTCGTCCTGAATAATCCACTGAAAAAAGCTCATGGAAACATTGCAGCTTATATGTATAACAGTGTGACTCATGTTTTTTTAGAATGAGCTGGCATGCGCTATAAGACAAGTTTGTTTGTTGTGCCACTAATAAAATGTATAATTTTGGATTTTTGTCAATATCATTCTCAACGTCTTCAATATTTTCAGCTATACGTTTAGACAACCAGCCACTTTCAGTTTTGCGACCAACGTTAGGAGCCTTTCTGAACAACTGAACAGAATCTGTCAAAATATTGTAAAAATCACTGTAGTCAAAACTAATTTAGGATGTTGTTTGGTCACTTTGAATACCATTTTTAAATTTAATGTTCCTAATAAAAATTTGACACATTCAATTTCAGTTTCAAGATTAAAATATCATCTTCGCAGATGGCTACAGTATTAATGCAAATATTTAAATTTCACAACCTACTCCAATTAGGTAGGATTTTTTTCGATGGCGGTATTGCAATACTTTTTTTTCTGATTATGATCCGAGAACACAAATAATTTTGTCTGCAAAATTATAGTAATATAGAAAACTGTCACCACATAGACGTTTCAAATCAATATAATAATTCTTAAATTATTTATATATTGTATTTTATATAAATTGTAAATAAAATGAGACCTAAAAAGAACTTTAAGGATATTAAATAATTTTTATATTATATACAATATATATGGAATGTTTTTGTCGTATTGAAGAAACACTTATTAACGCGTTAAATTAGCTACCTATCGTTTCGAGTCATTAAAGTGCTTAGCTCACCCCTACACAAAACATAAGGTCGAAAAACGAAAACCGCTAGAGCTTTCGAAATTAAAGATTGATCTTTCTTAGATATCAACATTGGTCGATTCGAGGCTGGGCATGCCACAATATTAATCGGGCGTCAAGTGAAAACAAGTAAGTGATAAACTGCTGAAAATGGACTTGAACCTGCGTGTGTCTGTCGGTTCAGTTGGAATGAAGATATAACCAGGTTCTCCTCGCTTTACCCCTAATCAGCTCTCCGACATTTTTATTTCCTTAAATGGTACAAGGTGGTACGTCATCGATTATTTCTTTGCTTGTTATAACTTTTAAGCTTTTTTTAAATGTGAATTTCTAACAATTCTAATAATAACCTACTCCAAATTTCGTTAAAAATACATTAAACAAATTTACCTAATAAAAGTTGTTTGAAATAAAACATTTATAAAAATTGGATAAATGAAAAAAAAAGAAGACGTCGGTGCATATCTTTCTTAACTTTTGTTATCAACTTTATAATTTGACAAATGCTTAATTTCAAGGCCAGTAAAAAAAATTGACTATGATGATCTTAATATTTTTCATTATTCATTCATTAAGGGTAAATCGAACAATTCCCGAGAGTACTTACATATTTTGAAATATGTTTCATAGTTGGATAAAATTATTGATGGAATTATACACAGCAGATAAGTACCTAGTTGTGCCAAATATAACAAGTTGTACAGTATAAATCAAAAATCTATTACTTTCTGCTCTAATTTTAATTAAAATAAATAATATTTTCATTTTTTATTGTTTTATTAAATAAAACGAGTAGTTTCAAAAACGGTATAGATCAAATCATGTTAATAAGGAGTTATTTATTTTATTAGTGCTATCAGGGCATTATTAACTTACGAATGGGATCGGTAGCAAGACGAGGGCATTAGCCGGTGTCGGTAACAGCATGGGTATGCTAAGAGCTCTTATCACATTATCACACAAATTTAAATACATCATTTTATCCACCACTACCTAGAATTAACAATATTGATAAATATGAATGATATTTCGATTTAATTTATTTGACATTTGGAGAATATTTTATTTAAAATCAAAGCGATTCTGTAGTAGCAGTTATTTATTGATATGAAAATCTGACAGTTTGTTACAAGATCAAATATTTTTCATTTCTCTTAGTTTGTAGAGAACGCGTTAACATGAGTAAGTCTGAAAGCAGTTTCGTTACTAAGTCTGCCAAAATTATGAATAAAATATGAAAAAACTTATAAACGTTTTAGTAAATGGTGTAAGGGAAACAAAGTCAAAAATTAAACGAATAAAAAGTTGTTACTAGTTTATTTCGAGAATCTATCTAAAAGTTCTAATTCTTCAACCCTTTTGGCACATTATTCAATAATGTGCATGATGATGTCCGCACAAAGAAAAATGTGGATATTGGTAAATATATTCAATTGATTTCGTTTCTTATGTGAAAATCTGAAAGGCATATAACCAAAATGTCAAACATTTCAACTATGCAGGATATAAGTTAGTTTTTAAAAGCTGACAAAATAGAGTGGTTACTAAAAAAGTTTGCATATAGAGTAAAAATTATTAATTTACGTTCCTAAATAACAATTTGCAGGTAGTTTTTATTTTTGGACTTTGTGAGGTCTGCAGGGATAGATAACAATTGCATAAAATTGCTAGTTGGTATTAACACAATTGGACTCGTAGCATGCTAAAAGAGTGCTTCTTTTTTAAAATGTTCAAATATAATAGACCAGGATCCACCGTTCTTTTTTAAAAGTGATTGTTAACAGGCAGAATTTTTTGTGAGGAGCTTCGTTTTACCGACACCCCCAACTTTTTCCTCTACGAAAACTCTCGATAGTTGTAGCTAATAGAATGCGCAACATTTCATTTTGATGATTGTCCAAAACGTACCACATACTTTGTAGGCCAATGTTACCATCAAATTATATAAACATTTATTAAACAATTAAAAAATCAGTTTGTTAGTAATAATTTTTTATGACTTTCTTATTAAGATATGTTGAGAGTGGGGGACGCTCCTATCAAACCATCCATTTTATAGGACAAACGTTTTTTCGAGTTTCTTATGAAATTATCTCAAGATTAAACTAAAAAAAATAACTGTTATGAATAAAATTTGGACAATCACCAAAATGAAAGGTTTAACAGCTGCGCACTCTATTAGTTACCACTATCAACAGTTTTCGTAGAGGAAAAAATTGGGCATCTCGTTACGACGAAGTTACTCACAAACTGCCTGTTAGTAATCACTTTTAAAAAGGCACGGTGGATCCAGGACTAGAAGAGTCTATACCAATCACTGCTTCACAAACTCATCAATTTCGTTACTTGCAAAACAAGAGCGGATCTATTAAAAGTAAAAGACGTAGAGGTTGAAAAAACAATGTGGTAGCTGAGAGATTAAGAGATTGAAACATCCGTAAAAACTAAAAAACCTATAATAAATATAAAAGATAAACTTCAATTACCTTGAATTTCCACAGTTTTCCAAAACTTTAGAAAAATTATTATGTGGTTTGAATTTCGCCCATCATTCATCATGTGACATTTGTTTGAAATTGATAGATTTCTCATGTATATTCCTGATTTCCCATTACAAACATACGAACCAATCATTATCTTCATGTTTTTTGTCACTTATATGAAGGACCTCTACTGTTTCAATTGTTTTATTAAGTATAGTTTTGTATTTAGTGTCAATAAGTGCTCACTGTATCTATTTCAAAATTTTTAAAGGCCTTGGCCAATCCGGACAGTATAACTTGTCTATTATCAATGATAATATCTGTTTTTTTTTAATTTAGAAATTCTATAGTTTAATCTAAATTTTGATGTAAGTGTTATTGTGAATTATTAGTTTATTTTTTGTTGCATTATCATTTAGAGGTTACAAACTTTATTTAAAATAACAATATGGATTCAAGTTAGAAAAGCGGGGGTGACCCTCATATTGCACACAACTTAACAAAATAAATAAATGTTGTCCAATAAAATATGGAAGAACACAGTTATGTATAGAATACTTTTATTATGCATAGATTACTTTTATGCACTTAAACGGAACATTTTCAAATAATCTTTCTAAAAACTTAATATAATTTTGACCATTTAAGGGTTGTTAAAAAAATGTAGGACAAATTAAATGACAATGCAATCTCACACGTTTATATGCTTAACCCATGGAGATTACGTCTCTCAAAAATACATGTTGATTTAGATTTTCGTCTGCCGGTATTTAGTTATTACAAAAATGGTTCCTGTATATTTAATTATTATATTTAATAATTAAATCCATGACCTAAGACATTTGTGAAACAAAATTTTATGCTAAGATAAAATTGTACGAAATTTTAAAGATTAATTATTGACTATAAATAAATTATTATTAATAATAATAAATAATAACAATAATTAATAGTAATAATAAATAATAAATAATAATAATAATAAATAAAATAAAATTATTTTAAGCTAAACAATTTTGAGGAAAAATCCTGAGACATGTCGGTTTTTGATTTTAATTTAATTTATTTTTACATAACAATTAAATATACATGGTAAACCATTTGTGAGTAACGATGTCATCGACAATTTTTTTAAATGGCAGACCCTGTATATTTTATTTTTTTAGATTGCAAATTTTAATAACTCTTTAATACAGTAATGACAGTAGTACCAGTTTAGTTATTCTAAATTTGCTTGTTGACACTTTAAAAATTCGTTTATCTATAAAACAAAGGATTGAAGTTCTTATGTTAATAGGTTGTGGCGATAAGATTCGAACTCAACTAGAGGTATGTGCTATTTTTAATAATAAATATCCAGAACAACCTATAAGTCAGTCAACAGTAAGCAAAATTGAAAAAAAAATTAGGGAGTTTGTTACCCTAAAAGATCTACCTAAATCAGGCAGCCGTCCAATACTTGCCGAGGATACTAAATTAAACGTTTTATTGGTTATGGAACAACATCCACACGACAGCGTTCGGCAAGTTAGTCGAGAACATAATGTTCCTTTTACTTCTATTCATTAAAGTATTAATAGATGAAAAGTGGCATCCCTTTAAGGTGCACCTTGTACAAGAACTATCAGATGACGACCCAGATCGTAGAATAGAATTTAGCCAAACTTTGATGGATAATCCACTTTTCGCAAAAAATGTTTTTTAGATTTAGATTTAGATTTACATTAAACGGTGAAGTCAACAGACAGAATTGTAGATATTGGGCAAAGGAAAATCATAAATGGATGAAAGAATATCACACTCAATATCCACAGAAAATTAATGTTTGGCAGGAATTATTCGAAACGAAATCATTGGACCCTATTTTTTTGATAGAACTGTAAACGGGCCAACTTATCTGCAATGTTTAATGAACTTTTTGATTCCAACTTTAATGAATTTATTCGCTAGTGCAAACATTCCCGTAAATATCGATGAAAGTCTGTGGTATGAACAAGATGGGGCACCGCCACATTATGCAGCCGCCGTTCGACCATATCCTGACGAAGTTTTCCCAAATAAGTGGATTTAATTAAAAGTATTCAAAAATACGGATTTTAAAATGATTGTAACTTCAAAACTATGTATTACCGAATACAAGTATGATAGATATATTTTTGGAATCCTCTTGAAATTTGCAATCTATAAAAAATAAAATATAAGGGGTGTGCCATTTAAAAAAAATTGTCGATGACATCGTTACTCACAAATGGTTTACCCTGTATATTTCATTGTTCTGTAAAAAAATACATTAAATTAAAATCAAAAACCGACTTGTCTCAGGATTTTTCCTCAAAATTGTTTGTTTAGCATAAAATGAATATATTTCATACTTTATGTACTTTATGTTTTTAAGATTGATTTTGATGAAACACTATATGGTTGGAAAAAGATGGTTATCGGTGGTCGGTCCTACATAGGCAGTCACGAAATAAGAAAATACACGAAACCGTTTTACAGCTAGGGCTTTAAAAAATCGATTTAATTAAGTCAAACACAAAACTAAAGTAAACCAAAATTAAAACCGTGTAATATGCAAATGATCCGTAAGTATCAACGAACAACAAAACAGAAGCTCCTTTGGAGGTATGACCGAATGGCTGACCATCTCTTGAGACAAGAAGCTCATTAGTCTTGGTCTGTACAGCTGTGTCATCTTCATCAATCTTTAGAGTTATTTATTATCTTATTATTCATTGTTATTTTTCACTTCAGTCTAATGTACATCTTCATTATAACTACTCATTCAAGTGTACCTTTTAATGTAAACTTATTTTTAATTATATAATTTAAATTAAAAATTTATTCTAATTCACAAACAGCCCAACAGAAAATTGAGCTTATATGATATGTATAAGATATCATCTTTATCACATGGAGTGTAACACCAAAACTAATTAATGTTTAAAAAACAAAAAAAAAAGTTTTATTTCGTTTTACCAATTATACAATTAGATAATTTAATATACAGATTGAACAAAATTTATATACAAAAAATATTATTTTTTAAATGATTGTTTGTTACCAATAAATTTTTTTTTGATATTTTTTTTAAATTGATACTTTAGAAAATATTCAAAAATAATATTTAATTTAATAATTTAATATTTAATTAATATAAATAATAATAAATAAATATAAATAAAATTAATTGTTACAACTCTTACTTTGTGGAAATTATTCATAATAAATATGATTGACATTGACAATCTTGGAAAATGGTATGTCAGATACAGACACCTGGGTCAGATTAGAATACATTTAATTCTATTGACTTAAGTTCGCAGTGGTAGGGTGGTAAGCGAAGAATATTAATTCCTCGTTTTTTGGAAGCAAGAAAAATATAAACCTTGGAAAATTAGACCTCAAAACATTATGGCAAAATTTGAAAATCTTAGTTTGAATGCAGCGAGAGAAATATGTAGAACGACAAGGGTAAAAAGAAACAGATATAGATTCTGATCGCTTTGTGGAACACTAAAATAAAGAATGAAGTAAAAAATTAAGAAAATGGGTTGGAAATAATAATAATTGTAATACTGGCACACATAACAAGTATAAGGAACAAAGCAAGAAGGTTAAAAAGTTTGTTAAAAAAGCAAAGAACCGCTATCAAGAAGAATTAGAAGAAGAGCTACAATTTTCCAACAAGGTACTACCAAGAGAATCATGGGAAACTCGATAAAACGAAGTTCTACAAATTATTGAAAGTCCTCAAGAAATGAGAATCTGCAGGCCGCGACCAAATTACTGGGAAAATATGAAAAAGTTAGAGACAAGGAGGACAGAAGCTATTAAATCAAATATGTAATAGACCATTGAAAGAGAGAAAAGAACCCCATGATTGGAAAGTAGGAATATTAGTATTGATCAGAAAGAGAGATAAATTGTTCTAACTATATGCGTATAACCCTGTTAAGTATTCCATCTAAATCTTGCAAATAATTTTAAATATAAAAATGATAATATATATTGATCATAGCTGAAACAATCAAAAAGTGGTTTCAGGAGAGGACGCAGTTTTCAGTCACTATATCTTCACCATTAAACCGGAAACGTTAAGACGTACCAAGCCTTCATTGACATAGAAAAGACTTTCAACAAAGTCCCAAGGAGTGTCGTTGAAGAAACTCTAAAAAAAAGAAGTACAGTCAAAAGCTTAGTTCAAGCGATTAATAAGTCTTTTCGAAAATAACCAAAGCTACGTGGGGAAGGAATAATATACAATTCCATAAATTTGATGTAAATGAAGGGTGTTGTACTAAGCCCAGTACTCTTCAATCTAATTATGGGCAACACCATGAAACGCACAAGAGATAAGTCGGCCAGAATATATTTATATCATAGATATATAGAATTGATTTTTGGGAAAATGGGACGAATTTCTGTAAAAATTTTGAAAAAATGAAGAAAAAACGAAGAAATGATAACAGAAAAATAGAATGGCCAAATAAATGACACACTCAAAGGAAAACATTGAGAACAAACAAACAAACAAATGACTCGGAGTCATAATAAACAACAAAGGCTCTTACGATATTGAAATTAATTCGAGAATCCAAAATGCATTGCACCACAGGGTGAAAACCTGGTTTATTAGAAAGAAGGAGATCTCTATTAAAACAAATTAAGTGTTTATAAGACAGTGTTTATTCGAATATACATTAAAAACTTTTAATTTTTTTTACCCTTTACGTATATTTAATGGTGAAATACATTTATCTTTATTTTAACATTCTTGTTAGAAACGTCCTGAACAAGTATACGTTTGTTTATTAAATAATCCTCAAATATACCTGTTACCAATAATTTTGTTTTGCGACAAAAATATCTGTACACATATCTAGAGGATGTTTCATAGGTAAAAGGGAAAATTTTAGATGCAAAAAGAGCTCACATATATAATGGGTTCTTGGCTACCATAACTGAATTACAGGGTGTTTTATGAACTATGCCAAATTTTTTCATTCCTCCATAAATTCTGGTTGGATATCTTTTCCATTTTGGCATATTTAGTATCTAGGCTTTTTACGAAGAATGTATGGAATTAATGAGAGATTTGAAAATGTAGATTCAGTCTTAAGAAAACTTAAAAATAACAACTTGTATGCTACAATTTTAATAATTCCACTCTAGATGTGTATGCTCGTAGAGCGAAAAAAAAAAGAATTATAACAGGTTATTGTTGTTGTCCTGCCACCAATTTAATAGCAAAATTTTTAAACTGAATGTAAAATTTGAAGAAACAAAATTGCAAAATTGCTTAATTTACAACCTTAATAATAGAAAAGAACTAAGAATCACAAGAATCCAAAAACAATCATTAACAAACCTACAAACCAAGTACAAGAGAAGAATATTATATATACCTATATATATATTGTACTCTTATAGTCTCTTAAAAGAACGTAATGTGCTAACCATTCATGATAATAATTTTCTCGTGTGTTTTAATGTAAATGAAATGTCAAGTTCGTATTTAACTATGGATTCATTAAGAAAATATCAACTTGAGTGCCATGAAAATCATAATAAAATAAATAAATTTTAAATTTCAATGAAATACAATTTATCTAAAATTACATATTATAATTGAATTAAAACAAAAATATAATTAAGTTTCAATATTAATGAGATTAACCAAATTATTTAAAAATATGGACTAAATTATAAATTAAAATTGATTCTACAGAATTCTGTAAATTAAAATTTAAGCATTAACATCCTCCTTTGCTTAGATGGATTTCTGTATTTTATATGAAATTAAAAATATTTCCTATTAACGTAAATATTCATGTAATACATAAAATAAAGTAAAATTATTTTAAGACATTTTGATGTAAAATACGAATACACAATGGATTCTCATAATTTTTGTTTAAGTTTTAAATCCTAATTTGGTTTCACAATTACAAATCAAATGTACTCGTATGTACTATGTACTTATCAGTAGAGCGTTTAACATACATTTTATATCCAGATTACATTTAGTTAATATATACAAATTGATGATGTATTAGGGTCTTATATAATTCCAAAATTATTAAATTTTAATTACAAATTTTTCGTATCCTCTTTTTTGCTTGTCATTTGGATTATTTAGTTATTTCATAGTTTTCTGCCTCTTTATTATGTTATAGATTGTGATATCTTCTTTTAATTTTACTAATTAAATAGTACTAAATTTTATAAAGTGTGTTTTAACAATTTGAAAGCAACGACAATATTAACTAACCTTAACCTGATCTATAGACCTGAAAGGACTGAACTAGTTAATGGTATTCATTTTAAAATGGAAGACATTTTCGACACAAAAGAAATGGAATAATAGTAAAGTGAAAGAATTCCCGGTTTTAGCATCGGGGTGTGAGAGGGACCGCCGAGAGACCCGGGGAACTTCTCAATGCGGAATCATCATTTCTCTTAGTCTTGCGAACAACAAAGTCCACTTAGTCATCGTCTAATGCTGACCGAAAAATACGAGGGAGAATAAACGCTGCGCCAATTCAACACCATCTTTTCAAACTGTGTGTTCGGTGAGAACAAATGGACCCGTCTTCGACGACGCATTAAAAATATTCCTTTTTGTTTTCCTTTCGCCTAACGCAAAAAAGGAAGATATACATCAACTTTCGTTTAGCAACTTCTGTTCGCCAATGTCTTTAATTATCAGGAGGGTCAAAACAACACTAAAGTTATTAATTGAAGTCATTGCTAAAAAAACGTACACATAATAAAAAAACTTAAAAACTAATAGCAGCAAATTAAACTTGATAAAAAGCGACATTTCATTTCTTTTAATAACATAAAAATGTAGAAAAAAATATAAAATATGATTCCCGATCTTATTTGCCTTCTGTTTTTTTATATGTTGCAACGTACTAAAGGTGCCAAAATTCTTGTAAGGGAATAAATTGATTAAGAAATTAGATTAGTACACGTTGATTTTCCAATATTTTAAGAATTAGACATTATATATAAAATTATTGACAAAATCATAAACAGACTCAAACTTCATAATTGAAGGGTATTTTCAGATATATAGGATGTTTCTTTCTTTACCAAATATTTAAAAATGAAACCTTCTAAATATTTCAAAGAATTTAACATCTGGTATGTGCAACCAGTGTTTAAGAAAAGAGACTAGCTCACAAATCTGAATTTTGTATTCTTTGAGCATTATTTATCTATTAAAAAATATTTTTTTTATTTAATTTGTAAGTACTTCATCCGTAACGTCTGAAAATATAAATTAGGCCTCAAACTTCTGTATGTTGGATAGTGGTAGACTTATCAGGTATACAATTTTTGCCCCACTTTTTTATAAGTGCTCCCAAAATAACGAGATATATCGTCGAGATACAAGTAAAAGCATTAAAGAATGGAACACAGAAAAATGTCGGAAATAAATTGAATAGAAATTAGAAATACAAAGAAGGAAAATAACACTGATCTAACAGAACCTGATGATATTCAAAAATTGTATAAAAAATAACATCCTATAAGTATTTTCAATTTGATTTACTTATTTAATTAGACAAATTATAGCATAATATATCCATATAGTAAGTATACTTATGTGTTAGTAATTTTGTAACATTTGAATTATTATTTTTAAAATAAATAAAATATTATATACATTCATGCATTTCTATTAAAGAATGTTGCAGTCATTACCATTAAAATAGCACTCAAACTCAAGGAAACACCTTTAATTATTTAGTGACAAATATTCAGCGACAATGTTTTCTTTGCTAGTGATTGGTATAGAGTCGCTGAGTGCCGTTGTTTTCAAGTGCCGCCAAAAAAATGGAAATTAATGACTTGTTGTTGAAACCCAGATCTAAACTTTCTAACATTTGATTAACATCAAGCCAAGCATAAAGTTGAAATGAGTGTATAGCAGGCGCAGTTATGTTTACAAAGAAGAAGATATAAATGAGAGGGGAGCTTCGACTTAGAAAACAGAAAAGACAGGATCGGTAGAACACATAACTTATTCATGATAATAGCGTGAGTTATTCACCTAAATGATTTTTATGAAAACATTTTTTTTTAGTAAAAAATAGAAAATAATAAACACCGCATGTAAGAATTGGGCTAAATTTACTCAACTCAATTTGTTTTTATTTTAATTACAGGGCGAGTTGGGATACAGAGTAAATAAATTACTTTAGCCAAAAATATGAAGATATAACCGAATACCCTAAATGTGTGTTTTCTGCAAATATTAAGAAAAATATGTTCTTGCGGAAAGTGTCACTTAATGTGAAAAAGTATCTGTTTCGAAACTATTTTTTATCCTTTTAGATAGATAGATAGAGAGAGAGAGATTTAAAAGCTAGGGATCAATATATCTACACATTTTTTACACTAAAGATACAGGTTTCAAAATATATGTTTTTTACTTTTCGAAGATTGACACCTTTACTTTAAGTTGTGGTATAATCATTAATGGTTCAAAATCAAGAGTTTTTAAAATATTTGGAATTTTATATTAGGATGTAAAGTATCGTGGTCTATCTTTATATACAGAAATTTATTTCAGAATTAAAATAGTCACAGATACCAATTTCTAAAGAACATTTATTTATTTAAAGTACTATGCTCGAAGTGATGTCTATGTGCTTAAATTTGCTTGGTTAAGTATTTTACTAAGATTATTAGCAACTATATATAATGTATCATTTATTAATTACAATCAAGAATAAAACTAGAAAGTCGCAAAATTTATTTTCCGTAAAAATTGATTCCAATATTAATTTTTTTACTGCTACGAGAAATATGATTTTCGTTTAAGTGTAAAAAAAAGCGATAGGTCAAGACTTGGCTTGTAATTTACGACGCCCTTTCTGTTTCCACTATTGCATCACTTACATCAAGAATTCCAGTATCGTTTACTTGGTTGTGGAAATAAATTTCCTTGGCCAGTGTGAAGCCTTGATTTCAAACATTTAGACCTTTTCCTCGCTATATAAAGTCGTAATGAATTCAAAAAACTATTAATTCTCGTGAATAATGTGGGAGAAGCATCAACAATTAAGAACAACCCGAAAAAATGATTTATAGCAAAGTCTTTAGTAACAATCATAGGTGAATATTTTGAAATACATAAATAATATTTTGATAACTTGCTTTACATGAATGAAATAAAAATATAGTTATAATAGTTTCGAATTAAAAACAAATTTTTATATGGAAAAGTCCGACTTCTGGTATTCTAAATATAATTAATTAGAATTAATATTTGTATTTAGAATCAAAAAGACCGTATAAAAATTGCAAATTACAATTAAAGAAAATTATTGTTATTAGTAATAACTTACTACTATTACTCATTCTAATATTTTATCGTTAATTTATCATGTCAATAAATATTGTTCCATTAATAAATTCTAAAATCTGTTCTCTCGTGAATATTTTAGATTTTTTTTTGGTTTATTGTTTTCTAATTGTGGTTTTATAAAGGTAATCAGTTTTCTAAATTTAAATACATCAATATTCAAATTTAAATTCATTATAGTTTTCAACAATGAATAATCTGACGAGAAAGTTGATGATTTGCATTGGTTTGACTTTTCAGAAAAATATGCAATGAGAATATTTTCAACGTAATTCTTGAATTTTTATTGTAGCACTAATCTAAAAAAAAATTCAAAAAATATTTTGTAAAATGACACTTCTATCGCACTTAATAATGTCATAAAGTAAATATAATTACAGAACAAATGAGTAAGGTAACTTTGTAAACGCGAAGATAAAAAAGAGTATTATGATGAAAACCTCATTATTAAAAGACTTAATCGATTCGAAAATTGAAATATTTAAGACATGTGATTTAAATTTATTTTATTTTTAATTGTAAGAAACGTAAAAAAGTCACTTGGTACTAAATCAGAACTTTAGGATGGGTGGGTCTTTAATTTAATATTGCGTTTTCTTGATGCAAAATTATTGCAAGTTTACGAATTCTATTTCGCCACTGATCAATTACTTCAAGCAAGCAAACTATTGTATATCACTTAGGATTTATTAGTGGACGATCTTCTAAATTGTAGCCAAATGAGGCGCTTCAACTTATAAATACCTGATCTTTTTAATTTAGGAATTTTGGTTTTTACATTTGTTTTAAAATTAACTTACAATATTCTTTACTTTAAAAGATATTATCTGTTGATGTAGCCCGAGATATTTTTTTTAATATTTTCAAAATAGTGTACAACCAGTAACGTAACTTGTCAATATCTCGATTTCTGATTGTTTACAAAAAAGGTGTTCAATAAAAGTTTTTTCAAATAAATCAAGATATCTGTATAAGGTAATTAGAAATATAATGGGTGCATCCTTAATCCATAATAACGTAAACATATATTTTTTGAAATGGTACATCCAGTACATTTTTTCAATTTTCCATATTCTGTTACATTAGAAACACCAACCGTTAAAACTAACTTAAATCGTTCCAATGTTACAGTTGCTTCAAAGTTTGAAAGTAAAAATATAAAAATGTATTTATGGCAAAAAATAACTAGTAGGCCTTTTTCTGTCATTTATTCTTTTTTTGTATCGTGAGTGACAATGAAAATTTTAATAATTTTACCTTCAAAACCCCATTGTCCGAACTTAATTCGCTCCAAAATTATAGAAAAATGAAAATAATTATGGGAACGTCCTTATTACCGAAATAAATAGCAGGAACAAATGGCTTATTAATTTTATTTAATTAGATGCTGCTCCTTGCTCTATTTGGCAGTATCCAAATCTATTCTAAAAAGCTGGTATGGCATTATGCAATTCCTCATTTGTTATTTGACGGGTTGCTATCAGTAATGTATTTCTTAGATGATCCAGATTATCATGCTTTGTTTTGTTTTTGAGATATCTCCATAAAAAATAGTCTAATGGTAATAAATCGGGAGACCTAGCTAGTAACTCAATTATGCCCCTTCTCTCTAGCCACCTGTTTTGGAAAATCTAATTAAATAATTTCGAACTTCAACTCTAAAATGTGGTAATGCACCACTCTATTGAAACTAAATTCATGGAAATTGTTTCCAACAACAATATTATTGCAGGTACTATTTGATCTCGCAACAAATCTAAATACTTTGGTCTATCTAAATTGTCCACTATAAAAAATGGACAAATAACAATGGTACCGATAGTACCTGCTACTTTTACTACTGTTTTAACGGCCGTGTCTCTAATTAGATCTAGATAAAAAAATATGGAAAATTGAAATAATATACAGCGTGCACTATTTAATAGTCATATCTGTATTAGTTGGTTTCCAATAAACTGAATATTGAAGATTACAGTTTTTTTGATAGTTATATCTAAGTAATTTATGGAACTGTTTTCTTCAATTTCAACGCTAACTTTTGTTTTTGATGTAAGTTATTAATAAAATTAGAGAAAATATCTATTTATTTATTACTACGTGTAAAACTATATAGCGAGAACATTATCAACATATCTATATTTTTGGAAATAATTGATTAAAAAATTTAATTATTTGCCAGAATTGATGACATTGGACTTCCCTTTAGTAATTCTTCATTTTGAATATAAAATGTATCATCAAAATAAAGTAATGTTAATGTAAATTAAACAAGTTTGTAATTTCTATAATTAAGACTTGGTCAATGTTTTTTTTTCTAAGAATTTACTCTAGATGACGTAATGGATATCACCAAAGCAGAACTCATAAACTCTATGGAAAGTGTAAAAAATGGGAAAGCACCAGGACCAGATGGAATACAGCTCGAGGTAGATAAGGCTCTCACACTTCTACTTGCTCAACTTCAAATAAAGACCGGAGTAATACCTAAAGACTGGCTCAGGTCAACCTTCATTTCTACACCAAAGAAGGCTAACTGTAAGTATTGTAAAAATTACAAAACCATCAGTTTTTATGAGCCAAGGACTAAAGTTGTTCCTGCGAATCGTTCATTGCAGAATATCCATAAAACGCGAAAAAAATATGGGTAAATCTCAGTTTGGTTTTAAAAGCGGTTTCGGTACAAGGGAGGCACTGTTTGGCATTCAGGTTATCATACAACGCTGTCGACATGTAAACGTTGATGTATATGCTTTCTTCATAGATTATGAGAAGGCATTTGATACTATTCAACACGACAAGTTAATAGCCATTCTGAATGATACAGGTCTAGACGGACGAAATATTCGGATAATAGCCAATTTGTACTGGAATAAGACAGCAGACATTAGAGTTAACGGTCAGACATCTGAAGAAGTGCCTATTATGAAAGGACTTCGCAAGGATGTGTGCTCTCTCCCCTTTTATTTAATTTATATGCGGAAAATTTTTTCAGACAAGTCTTCGAAGACAGAAAAGAGGGTATAATTGCCAGTCGAATCGTCATCAACAATCTAAAATATGCTGACGACACGGTCTTACTAGCAACATGTAAAGATGATTTACAGGCACTCTTATTATTGGTAACAAACCATAGCCAACAAATGGGTCTATGCTTATAAAGAAAACTAAATGGGTAATCGTCAGAAAGAACAAAAATGTAGCAAACAACTTAACAGATATCAGTATAAATGGATAGATAGTGGAGAGAGTACAATCAAACAAATATCTGGGCTGCTGGGTGAATGATAAATGGGACTTAACTCAAGAAATCAAAAGCAGAATAGAGCAAGCAAGAACATAATTTGAGAAAAAAGTGTTAACCAACAGATCTCTAATTTATTATTTGGAGTATTGACATAGAAAACCGCAGGTTTAATTGGTTTTGTATGTTTATGTAATTGAATTGTAACATATAATTTTGGTGCTAATTTTGGTGCTTAAAGTTTTTTTTGAATCAGATGTTTTTGTCATAGCCTTTAAAAAATATTATTCATTACCTATTTCCATAACATTAACTGAAAACTTTTTTGTTGAATTTCTAATAAGAATTTTCTAGTTGCTTGATTGGATAAATTCGTTTATTTTTGATTTGTAATGGTTTGTATTTAAATATCTGTCGCAATATATTTATCAGATTTCGCGATTGTAAGATCAATTTTTATAATATTTAACTTGTGTTGTACCCATGTAAGAATAAAACTTCCTGTCAGGAAAACAACTTTGAACGCTTTCCATTTTGAAGTAGACTGCCAGATTTGCAGCCACACCGAGCATAGAAATTAACCAAAACATAGAATCTCATCGCCCAAATAATTATTAGGCAATAACAAACTCTTTCATGCATGTATAAGTTTGACAAATATTGCCTCTGGCATTATCGCAAAAAAAATTCAATGCAAAAATGTAGGATTATTCTATAGGCCGATTCTGTACACAAGATAAATGCTTCTCGAACGAGAAAATGCGAACGAAATGAATAGTAATGAATAGAAATGGTTAAACACTGAAACGCTTTATTCGCCACAGCCCCCTCTACCGACAGATGAATGAGTGATAAGTGAAAAGTAATTACATTTTATTGTTTCACAGAGATGCCGCATGCCGTTTGAATAAAAGCCTTGTTTTATCATTTCCGAAATGATTTTGACGCGCTCGAATATTAATTATTTCCAATTAAATTAATTTTAATCTTAACAGAATGGTTTGTGGATCATGTGAAAGGTGTTATTAATCTTTACATAAAACAATTTAATTACTTTTATTAATTATAATTTGTTTATGTCATACATTTATATGAAATGCAATCTCACCTATTGACAGTGTTTAATTAGTTTAAAAAGAACTATTATGAACAATTATGAAGATTTTGTTATAAATCATAATTAACACTTTTTACGACGTATACTTGAAATAATATTTCACTAAATTTTCGTTATATGATAATATATTTTATTTTGTTATAAAATATTCATTGAAAAATTGCACATCTGAAACTTTTTATGCATTTTCCACTGACAATCTGTGTAGGATTTTTTTCGTAATACACTGCGCCGGAAAATTAACGCATAATTGTAAAAACTGCAAAATTTGACTAATTACGGCTTGACATACTCAAAATCAAGTTTCTGATAACATTTTGATTCAATTCATTCCATATCTCAATGAGCCTCAATGACAATTCATTTCGGGTAGAAGTAGGAACATTTAGAGCTCTAACTTGCTGTCCTTACACTCTATAGGGTTGAGATCAGAGCTTCTGGCTATACAGGCCTATCTTGAACTGGCCCTGTAGCGGCTCTATATGGAGTAATATTCTGTTCCATCAACCTTCTTGTTACTGTATCACGAGTTATTTGATAAGTATAGCGTCGTGAAAATTCTTGTAGTATCAAAATGCTTGTAATAAACCGATTTTAAAGGGTTTCTAATCGCAAAAATTGATCTTGACGATCTGTGGTGACTCTATTACGTCCTTGACCACGTCCTCTTTGGTTACTACCAGTTTTTCTAAATTGTGCTAAAGCTCTAGAAATCGCGGATTGCGAAACGCCAAACCGTAAACCTAACCGGGTTTGGGATAAGCCTTCCTCTACAAGAGCAACAACAACAGCACATTCCTCTGGAGAAAGGTTTCTCAATTCACGTACATTATGTGCCATAATGATGAAACACACTTAATAGAAATGAGAAACTATCATCCATTCAATAACATGAGAAGAATATCAAAATTCAAATAATATTAGTAATAAAATTTTTTAAATAATAATCCGAGAGATAAAAAATAAATAGACTTGGAAAAATACATTAACTTTAGAAATGTATATTTACACTTTTTGTAGTGTATAAAATTTAAAATAAATTGTAATTAATTGTTACATTATTTTAATTTTGTTATTCCTGCATGTGGTTGGTTGTATTTGTGTTTTAGTTATCAGTTACATCAAATGTAGAAACTTTAAATTTTTGAATTAGTCTAGATTATTTTTTTTATTTATGCCAGGCGTCACTTTTATAATTTGTACAAATAACAATACATATAATAACAGGCAAAAGGCAATATACTTTTGAGAGTTGTTTACTTCCCATTCAAATTTATTTATTGTAAGAAAATAGAGAAGGAAAAATTTTGTATAAAATGATTTTTTGTACTCCTTACTGCACATGCTAATATTATGCAATTCTTTTTTTTTATAAGTAGTATAAACGTCTTAATTACCACTTAAAATAACTTGATTATCAATGAAATAATCATTTAACCATGTTTACGTTAACAATTTTATTTAGACAAAAAAAATTTTAAAATCGCGCCAGGGATCTAAATACCTCTTAGAAAAATGGTATGTGAGAAAAAATTTGTTGTTTTGTTCTTAATTTTTTCGCAGCTGCCTGATCTAAACTCAAAAGAAATCAATCACAAATCTCCAAGTGACATTGACATATGATAAACAAGTTGTGTTCAATACTTCCATTTACCTACCGAAAAAAATTTCACACGGTTTCCCTTCTTAGAATAACATAGGCGTACTTAACAACTATTTATGTAAATTTGTGATTATTCTCATTATGTATTAGATGGTTGAATAAATGTAAATATAAGGGGACTCTACTATATACAACTATCTCATATGGTAATAAATTTTGAAATTAAAAATGTAAGTTATAAGATTTTTATAATTTATTATCTTTTAGGGTGTTAATTTTTCTTTAATAATTAATTGTATTTATTAAACAATTATATTTCTACAGTTTGCTATTTACGAATTACATTATTTTAGTGCTAAATTCAAAAATTTAGATTGATAAAATTAGGTTACAATTAGAGTTAAGAATTAACCAAGTTAAAACGAAATATATGGAATTGGGATACGAGGAAAAGGAAGTATGGAAATAAAATCAAGACTAGATATTTGAATATTTAAAGAAGTCACGGAGTTTGTATATCTAGGAGACTTGCTGAGAAATAAATGCAAAGAAGAAAAATAAATTAAGATGAGGTTAATGAAAGCAAGTAAGTGTGCAGGAGCATTAAACCATTTGTTAAGATTAAGCTATCGAGAAGGACAAAACGTGGGTATTAAATAAGAAAATACGAGAGAAGTTGAAAATATGAGAAAGAAAAATGTTAAGGAGAATTGTAGGTGGGAGAAAACAGAGGAAAATTTTGTCAGAGGAACTAACCAAGAGATATATGAACTGTACACAGACCGGGGATAGATGATGTAGTCATTGGTAGAAGGATATAGTTAATAGGTCACTTCAAAAAATGGAACACCAAAGAATACTAAATATCAGCATGGAATGAACCAAACTACAAGAAAAAAAAAGCAAAAAGGCCAAGAAAGTGGTAGGGTAAGGTAAAGTATATTCGTGACAATTATAGGTTTTTCATTTAAAGGAGTATAGAGTTTAAATTAGGCTCAGTAAAAACATTATAGAAAGAAAGACTTATCACTTGGAAACAGATTACTGTTACAATTTTATATAAAATATTGGTGAATCTACTAAAAAAATTACTAACTCTAAATACTTTTCAATCTTCTTCCGAATCAACATCAGTGCTTTTATTGTTTCCGTGCATATATCGCACATAAAAATATCTTCTTTGGCATCAGAAGACTGGTACAAAACATGGCACCAGGCAGTAATAACATTGGGCCCACATGGCACCGCTTTTTTTCTTGACATCTAGAAAATAATTGCTACCACACATTCGACTGTCCCAGCCATCATCTTTAGAAACCATTTTATTAGAATTTCGGTTAGCTGTGACTAGCGTTTTTGAAGAAACCATAGTGATTTGTGATGGGGGAAGACATGAAGACGTGGATGGTTCGTCGCTTGATGAAGAAGGCACATCAGTTTGAAATTGAGGCACTTCGCTCTCGAATCGCGTTTTTTTAGTAGGAGCTGGTACACTGTCATTAGAAATCGCATTAGAAGTTAGTAGAAATGGCGTAAGAGCTTCCTTAGGAATGACATTCCTATCGAAAGGGCATACCCCAGTTAAATAATTGCGTTTCGAGTTCTGCTGTAAGAGCAAACGGCCTTCCCAATTTGGTAACTTGGCGATTATCATCTTCATTTCTCGATAAAAAATCATTTAATATACTCCAGGGAACACCGCTTTGTTTACTTGCTCCGTAGATGGACATTTTTCTCTTTTGCAAGTCTTGTGGCTTCAAGCTTCTCAGAGATTTCATCCTGGCGATATTTCCTCTTAGATGTTTTACTCATTTTAGTACTTTAAGTGAAGAGGTAAGTAAGTTTGTGATACCCTGTACGTTAGAAAATCTCCGACATATTTATTATTCAATACTAACAATTAATGAGTTTATTATATATGTGGAAAAAACACTAATGAAACCAGAGATAATGCCTATCGAACATGGTTAAATTTCCCAGCGCAGAGAAACGTTAAAAAGCGTAAGAAAACCGCCTCACGATTTAAGCTATTGCAAAAACCACTCTGCGAAAATTGCTTGTACGACTGGACAGGGTCATTAAGCAACCTTGAAAGAAACAAAATACGTAAACTTTGTAGACTTACCTTTGCAATATTAACAAAAAAAAAAACGACGGATGCAGTATAGAATTTATTATTTTATGTTATCAAAAAGAACGGATCTATGAAAAAGATTGTCTGAACGTTCGAGGGGATGACGCTTCTTAATTTGCAGGTGCGTCGGGCATTGCTACAGACGGCTAAAAGTGTCGCTACAACGCAATAGGCAAGTTAGTACTAAATTTTTGAATAATTATCACGAACTTACCTATATCACAAATATACCTTACTTTACCCTATAGGTAGGTAGTAAAAGAAGAGTTACGAGAAAAAATGTAACGACCTGGAGAAGAAAACTTTGGATAAAACTAATCAAACCTTGGCCCTAAATGACCTGTAACCAGCTTTTACATACATAGATTGATAATTGGTATTTTCATTTTTCATATACGAAATTTTCCATATTTGTTATTCATTAACATTTTTGTATAAAAAATTAGTTTTAATCTCAAAAGTTCATTTAAGTATCTTTTGATTTTATAAGGCAATATTTTTCGAAAATTTCTATTTAGAATATGGAGCTGTCCTCCTTTACCTACTAGCATGCCTGGAAAATAGACAAGAATATCGACATTTTTCATCTAGGTTCATCTTAGATCGTGTTGTATTATTAAATTAATAATAATTTCTAAAGATAGTTTTTCTTTGAGTTGAACGGAAATCGACCATGGACTTCCTGTCACAAATTTACCAAAGCTTTGGAAGTATTTAGCCTCTACATATTATTTATCACCTGTCAATATATGTAATTTAAGATATATATATATATATATCTATTTCGAATTTATTTTCTAATTTATTAGTTCAGTTAAAACATGAATGAAATAAATAAATCGGAGACTTCATTTGTAAAATAAGCAAATTTCTCTTTTTGTAGTAGAAGAAAAATTATAGTGTATTGCTTCTGTTGCTACTTCCAATGACTTGTATAAATGAGTTTAAAGTAAACATTATTCGTCCTAAAAAGGCTAAAAGAAAGGAATATCGAACAAGGCTAGAAATTGTATGTAATTTGACTTGAAGGCGGTATTTGGTTCTATGGGGAGAAAAGAAATATGAGAAGAAATGTATGGATTTGAAATCTCAAAGAAACTTACAGATACAGCCAAGAGCTTATACAAGAATGTAAGAGGATAGGTATAAATAAACGGAAAGAGGTCAAGGGGGTCTTAGTCAACTCTTATTTAAGGGACAGAATACTAAAACACATAAGGAAATTGTCATAGAAATTAAAAACTACCGTACGATACACAATCCTAAACCCAGTACAACTAGATGGATGTATAATAACGGATGATATACTAATAATAGCTTGAACGCAAGAAAAATGGACAGATTAATAAAAATTTGGATAGAAGAAATTGTAAAAATAAAAATGGAAATAAATATAGCTAAATATAAAACAATGATAATTAACCAAAACGGTAATAACGCAAGAACCATAAGATACAAAAACCAGGAAATGAAAAAAGTATTAACTCTTGAATATCTGGAGGCAGTCTTTACAAAAGATGAAAAAATGGACACAGAATTAGCTAACAAAATTAGAATAGCAAAGCAAATATATTAGTCACTAAATAAAACAATATTACAAAAACACGAAATTGACAATACATTAAAGATGAGAGTCTTCATAATACATGTCCTAATATGGCAGTGAAAGATGGGTCACAAACGAAAAAATAAATAGCCAAATAAACACAGCAGAAATGAAACTACGAAAAACAAAAACTAGATAGAATCAAAAGTGTGGACATAAGAAACCAACTAAACCAAGAACAAATAATAGCTAAAGTAACCATAAGACAATCAAACTTGTATGGTCATATGAAAAGACTAAACCCAAATAGTCAACGAAGGAGAAACATGGAGTTAAAAAGATACAAAAAAAAAGAAAAGGAAGGCCAAGGAAAATGTTTATAGAAGCAATGGCAGAAAAAGAAAGGCAAAATGGGAAAAACTTATCCAAAATAAACGAAACGGCCGGAGATCGCAAAAAGCGGAGAAATGGATAAAAAATTAAACCAACAATCCGACACCCATTTAGATTATAACGATACAAGAGAAAGGAGAAGGAGAAAATACGTATTCTTTTTTTGAATGACAAATTACAAAACTAAAGTAAATTATGTATAAGAAAAAATGTTTATACCTATACTGTCGACATAATAATTAACAATTTGTCAGGAGAAACTCGTTTCATTTTATAACGTTTTAAACAATTCTTAAATAAAGATCATTTCCAATAACTGCAAACAAAAATATAAAAAAAATGTTGTACGCCTCTGCATTAGCTCTAAAGTTATTGAAAATTGTGTGTTCGATACACGTGCGTGAGAGAGATAAGAAGAGATTTTTGGACATTTGACTAATATCACCACATTAATCTGTTTCACTTTTGCTAAAAGCAACTTTACCTTTGCCTTTTATAAGGATAACACACCTACAGTTTACGTAAATCGGGTTAAGCATTTTAGTAAATGGCAAAAAGGACCTTGCTTGGGGATTATAAGGACCGATTTATGTTGGGGTTGAAATTTCTTTGTAAGTGACCTTGTTTGGGGATTTGGAACGCACATAATAATAATTACAAATCCATGGTGAGCGGAATAGTCAGAAATTTTTTTGGAATTATTTTGAACTCGACTCGAACATTAAGAAAAAATACAATTTAACTAAAATGCAATCTATAAATATTTTTGATTAGAGAATTAAAGGAAATCACATAAATCAATTCCATCCCTCCCCTGCTATGTTTTTTTTTTTGATAAATAACAAGGACGTTTAAATTATATTCGATGAAACTTTCAAGTAGTGATTTTCTATTTTAAATCATAGATATGGGGAAGTGTATAGTTGTTTTTCGATGGCTACAATATTAAAACAAACCAAATTAATTTATTAAATTTCTAGACAATCATGGAGAAATGTGGTACCATGGATAATGGTACTGTCAACTTACAAATTTTAACATTTTGAACACTTGATTAAGTAATCATTATTTTAAAAATGTTGTAATTTTTCAATTGCTACGGTTTAATGTAGTTGAAAATCGTTTATATTAAAAAATGTATTGACAGACTTCTGTTTTATTTATTTAAAATCTTCTGGACTACATAAAATCATAAGTGTTACATATGGTTGAACTCGTATTGAAGAGAATATTCTAAAAATGACTGAATATACATGGTGATGTATTTAAAAAACCAAAGTGATTATTAATATCAGAGAAACAGCAAATCTAGCAAAATTGCAAATGTCAAATCTGGAATCTCCGTAGATATCCCAAAATAGGCTTATCCGAAATTTTGTAGAATTCGGACTAGCAATTTACGAGATAATTGGCCGTTTCCATACTTTTGGTCCACTCTGTATATGGAGTCATTCAAATAAAACGGCCTTATAAAGTATATATAATAGGTAGGTAAGTATGTATATAAGTTTTTAAAATGTTAATTATTAAAAAAAGATTCACTCACTGAATATTTAAGGTTATTTTTTACTTCTTTTAAATAAAATCAATAAATCAACAATGACCACTAAATTAAAATTAGAAATTAATATTGTTGTAATTTTAAGGTTATTTATTAAACAGAAGAGAATCATATTATCGATCTTTGAAATAATTAACTTGTAGCCAGACTTGTAAAAAAATAGTATTCCGATTAAAAAATTAATCTAGCATTACGTTCCTTAACACCTTGTATATTTATAACTAATTTTAAGATGTAATCTTAACTCCCTACGATTTTTCTAAATACGGTTTTTAACTAATAATTGCGATATATCAAGCTTTGCTACACTAATACGTCACCCTGTATATATTATTGTGGTTTCTTTGTATATTATCAACCAATTTATATTCCCTTTCTACAAAAGCAAAATTATACATATTAATACACTTATAATGGGAAAAATTTCGGGACAACAGTCTATTTAGTGCTCTTTTGAACCTCCGTTAATACCTCGATGGTAACCGAACAAATAAAATAAACTATTTTTTTAAAAGAAATCAATGTGAAGGTTTACTAAAATTGCGAATTTCCTACATAACCTAATCAAACCTAACTTATCCTAATCTAATGTAACCTAATCTAACCTAACCAAACCAAACCAAACCTAGATAGATAAGACTTTTGTACCTAAGTGTTTTCACATTTTTGTTCTTGTCTTCAAAACTGCTAAATAGTTGAATTGAAGAAGAGACGAGTTAAAATTTTTAAATTTCATAAACTCTTAAGCATCTTCATAAACAGGAGCTTGCAAAGTTAAGTTAAGCATGTATTAATTACCATCTATAATATTTTTGAAAAAACTCCCCTTTCTCCCCCTCACTTCTTATTAGAAAAGGTAGTGTCAAACAAATTAAACCAAGAAGAAAGTAAATTTGTGAAATATTCTAATATTAACGTTTCCTCTTTACTCCGGCTCTTTATGGGTCGATCTACAATTCTAAAAATACATTCGATCAATTTCAAGTTTTATCAAATTAGATTTTTACTAAAGCTTGCAATAAAAAGTATTTGTTGAAGTATTACCAAAGATCCATATATTTGTATACCACTTTTCATTGTTTAAATTAAGGTAAATAAGAGATTGTGAACCTAACCACCATATAATTAATGTATTATCCTGATAAAAAAGGACGTAATACAATTAAAGTTTGTAAAATATTACCTACCCCAAATCAGTTCCATAAACATAATGTGTGCCAAATACGATTCATACGTATCTAAATAAAGTGAAAATAATTTATAGCCCTAATCACGAAAACACTAGAAAAGGTGTGGTGGTAAATAATGTTCACACAATATTTTCGGCAGTGGAGTTCGGAAGAGAGGAGTGCCATTTGTCTAAGCGACTATTAATTTTTTTTATCTTCTTTTTTTCTGTGCTTTTCTGTCATTTGTTTGGCAGGCCCGCTGTCGCTACTGGTGTTGTTTTATTTTTCCATTACTGAGTGATTACTGAATTATAAATGACTGCCATAAGCGTCCATCGTTACCTAAATGATATCTAAACATGTTGATTATTGTAATGGAGAAGGTGACATTTTAAGAGCTTTTCTCAATAATGCGTGATGCGGATAAAAATGCTCCCTTTTATAGTGTTATCATGTTACAAATTAATTCAAAAATGTATTTTGTAGTTTTATAATTACATTAATATTATGGCACTTTTTATTGAATATTGTTGACGGTTGATTATTTTTCATGTAGATGAAGATATTTTTCTTAATTATTAAAACAGAGACGCTAAAGAAACGGTTATTTTTATATGAAATTTGGTTGCGTTTTATTTATTTATTGATTTTCTTTCTCATTCTTCTAGATTGTCTTTAGGATCATACTAGCTCCCTCCTACATGCTCTAAGGTAGGAATAGATGTAATCAAGTTATAAATCGTAACGTATGTGTTTAATTACAAAAAGAACATTGAAATAATTCGTTTTATAAAGAACGTGTATAAAATTAAAATAATAATAAAAAAAATAAGATGAATAGATTTATTTGACACTTTGATATAATGTTTTGTCTTTAGATTACCATAAAACCTGGGATATATTCTAATTTATTTTGCATTTATTTTGTAAAAATTAAATCGTTATAGCGATAATTTTATTAAACAAACAAGAACGCAGTTAATTCATTTTCCTTATGTTAGAAAGGAAGAAAAGCCGAAGATGATTAAAGATGGACCGTAAAGCCTTCCAATTGTGCATGGGTTCTGATATAGTGGAGAAGGTCTCGTTGTTGACCAAGCAAATGTACAGTAGTAGTTTACCAATAACCAATACTTTCTGATAGACATCAATTGTGAAGTTTTCTGGTTCTATACTCTTATTACCAAAGCTACGAAGCTGCTCCGATCCAAGGCTTCTCACTTCCTGAAGAAAAATGTATTCTTTATAGTAACGCCAGCAATCACAGCTGCGGGTTCTCTGTTTCTTTAGTAAGACGATATCTAAATATAAGCGAATTTTAAAAGTCAATTCGCAAGATGGTTGGAAAATCTCTAAGAACATAACTTTACTGACGCTCTCTCTATCTAGAAGACCTTGCCTATTAAATTGATTCTATCCGTGTAGAAGCTTTGACCAGAAAAAACCGACCCTTTGCCAAATTGAAGTTGTCTGCAATGGATGGGCTTAGAAAAAAATCAAGACAGTAAGAAAAATGATCCAGTTTTGAAGAAGATCCGAGATTGAAAGTCAGCCAATCTTTTTCCAGCTTCTAGTGTTGAGAAATTACGTATTAAAAATATTACATTATCTTCACAATAGGACATCTGGAGGAAACCTAGAAGGGCAGAAAACGTCCCAGAAGGTGCGCGCGGGATTTTTCTGAGTGAACTGCTTTGATGACGTAGAGAATTGGTTTAGAAAATGTACCACATCCTAAAAGTAGAGAATCACTGCGGATATATTAGAACCTCTATCAGAAAGCGATGCCGAAAAGAAATATGTCTTTATCGTGATAGATTAATTTTCCAAGTATTTCCAGATATTCATGAAAGGTTGGTTCTGATCATCAGAGAGAGTGGGACGGACGCATTTCTTTATAGCATACAGATCAGCAGTAAACTAGTCTTCAATGTGACCTGGTGTTTGACTGCAAACCTGGTGAACATATGTATCGAGAAGATTATGTATTCGATTTACAGAAGAAGACGGTAGATATCCACAAATTAGTTCGTACTAACCTATAACTAGTCAACAAGAGGATGAAGAATATTACGATAACCTAGTTGAAGAGATTAGCTGCAGAAGATTTGGGAAGACTCTTACGTTACCAAGAAGAAGATTAGTGATGTTCTTCAAGACTCCCAGAAGAAAACAAACTGTAGTCCACTGTGATCGACTAGTGCCATAGGACGGAGCCCACGCCGAAGATGAAGCTAAACAAGGCCTCTGCGGAACCAAAAGCATCTGTTGAGGGGATAGTGTAACAGTTTGGTTGTACAGGCCCGGGACTCTGGTTATGAGAAAGCTATACGAATGCACAGGACTAGACCCAGGAATAGCGGGGTAATCTAACATAACTGCTGAGAACTATGACAGTTTCCCAAATATTCCCGTAATAATCAACAATTATCTGTAATCTTCAAGAAGCCAAGAAAAGTATATAAATAAATACAGGAAATTCACATTGAAGAATAATAGTTGAAGTGTCAAGTTTGACATACACGGATCAGAATCGCTCGTATTGATTTCACTTTATTCCGTAATTCAAGTTATAATTTATTAATGCCAAATTTCGTTACAGCGTCACGAGTGATAAAATTCCATATATATTATTTATTATTATTATTAAAATATCTTGATTGTGGCACTAAATATAAGAAAACTGAAAATAATTCTACTCAAAACATTTTTTTTAGTATCCCAAGAGTTAGACACTTTTCTTTTATCCTGTTTTAAAATAGCAAATTATTGAATGGGTTGGTCTTTATAAAAAATAATTACGAAAAATTACTAAACGTGTTTAAGATATTCTGTAAATATTAAATACGTATACAATTTTCTGATTACAATTTGAGTTACTGCTAGGAGTTTGAAATTTGATGAAAATAAATGAGGGCACGAAAATTTGATTTAGCACATATAGTCGAATTTACGTTGAACAAAATAAGCCAAGTGTCACATAATATTCGATTATCGAAGTTAGAAAACAGGAGCCGCTGTGATATCCATCTAGTCATTAATTACAGAAACAGATCGGAGGGGTCATAAATAAAATTCGACATCCCATTTGGCAACGTCGCGTGGAGGGAGGGGCGGATGTGACGCGATGATGGAACGAACTCGGGAGAAAAATGATCGTGTCAGGACGAGAAGGAGGGCAGGTCTAGTGCAAGAGAGAGACTACAACTCTGACCGGGGGTTGTTCGGCCTTGATGGATTATACCCCCTCTCGGGATGATAGGGGAATACTCTCTGCGACACACGTCTCCCTCATACCAATTAGAATTCCTACGATTGAATCACTGATTACAATATCTAGGAATACTGACTTGATTTATAGCGTGTTTTGAGATTTCTAGGATGCATGATAAAGGGGATATATTGGATTCCCCTAGAAAATCTTGACTTTTTAACAAGCATTGAATATCATTCGATTTTTACTTCTTATTTCCTACAAATATGATCTTACAAAATATACTTTATTATTAAAATTTTTAAGTAAGTAACATTGACTGAATAATAGAGCTTTCAACATTTATGGAAGCGATTTCGGGTTGGATGGTCTATTTTTATTGTTATTTGAACAGTTTTAGATATATTGGACTGTCAAAACTTCGAGGAACACCCTGTAGAACGGTGGTGCAATTCAAAAAACTAAAGTAGGAGTCACGTAACCGGAAATGCGAAGAAAACTTGAAACCAATATTCGAGTGCAAAATCTTGCTTTAATAAATTTAATAAAAATAAATGGCCCATATTATCATTACTACACAATAAAATCCTGTGTGGTATCCTTGAATTTATTTTTGAAACATGTAACCAAAATTACCTAACCTATTTAAAAAAAATTTTGGGGTCACGTTACCGGAAATGAGAGGAAAAACGTAAGTCTTTTATAATAAATAAAAGCATCAGTTTCAACTGTTTAAGCTGCCAAATTTCGTACCTGTCATGTGAAACGTTTTCGAGATATTGAACTGTCAAAACATCGTGCATCACCTTGTATTGTGTATATTGTTATGTACAAAAACATGGGAAATACATTTTTCTCTCTGTTGTAAGGTAATGGTTTAATTTGAAAACTGTATGAAATTTTCCCACAAAAATGTCTACCAAGTGCACACAAAAGTTTTCCTCGCAACCATGAACGATTTCACATTGAAAATTTTAAGGCTTTATTTAATCATACGAATAAATAATCTATCACTATTTGTTCAACAATTTGCATCCGGCTCAACCAGAAGTGGTATTACCTTCAAATTTTTTAAATGTATTTTGCTAAGTTTATATCGTAAATAAATTAGTTAATAATTGAAAATTATTGTAACTTTGGATAAGATTTTTTTTAATTCTTTAAATTATTGGAAATTGGAAGATTACATTTTACCTACGCAATTATTTAATATTCGGAACTAAACTTTTAAATAAAAATCAGTTGTTACAGTTGGGTTCAAATTATACAGCTTGTGTTAATCTAGTATTTTAACTAATTGTGCTACATCAAATTAATTTTTGTGGATTAATTAAAAACATATAATTAAAACGGTTTTGTGCGTGATTTTTTAAAGACAATTTCTAAGTAATAGGTTATTTGTGTAAATTTGAAATTGATTAAGTTAAATTTTTGTACAGTTTAATAAACTAAATTAGTATTACTGTCATAATGATTGTCTCTACCATTATTTTGTAGAATCTGTTCATTATAAATGTAACAGATAAAATATTCTTGTCTTAAAATTCCACGATTTTCCAAAACTAAACGAACAAATAAATCTGGAAAGGTCAACTTTATTAGATTGCCTTCTGTACTAAATAAGTAATATTAACCAAATGTTCTACAACATGACGAATATTATTGGTTAGAACATTTATAATACAAAATCAAGTCTGTATGTGAAATGTCAGTCAATTTATTTAATCTTATCTGACGATGCCAAAACGTGAAGTGACTGTTATAAGAATGTTTGAAAAGTTTTGGGAAATCATGGAGTTTTAAGAGAAGTATATTTTATCTTTTATATTTATAGTGTTACTATTTTTAAACGCCGCATCATAAACAAAATATATTCCTATTTCCTTCCGAAATGGTGACAAACAAACTTTTGGATCTTTCATCACCCCAATTGGTTAATGATGTAGGGTTACTATGTATACATATAAGTTTTATCAATATATAAAATTGAGCAGTTTTGAGAACGGATGTGATTCATTTGTTTAATAGAATCTATTTTCCCTGTCGGTCGCGTTTTTCGCCACTAATCCATTTTTTTTCTATATAATGATGTTATTCCATTCATTTCATAAAAACTGTAAACTGTGTCTAAGGGTATTCCAATTTTGTAGACTGCAATGTCTGTTACACTCAATGCTCTCTTGTGCTTTTTTGGACTTTAAATAGTCTTTTATAAATTGTCAATGTAGATCCTGTTTTCATATTCCTTATACAGTTACGGTGACCATTGGCAATCAAAAATTGGAACTTCTGCTCATCCTCATTTCGAACAAATAGAGCAGCGACGCAAGTAATGATAGAAAAATAAAATCTAGTTGCTATTTAAAGTAAAAAAATTATCACCACCCTCGGATTTGGCTAAAGCAATCGAACCCCAGGGCATTTCCTTGTATATATAATATGCTATTTAATTGCATAGCCCTTTAAACAAAATGTGATGAGTGAAGATAACTAGCAATTATTTTTTTTTCTTACACTTCTCAATTGCTGTTATTATTCGTTATATATGACTTTTTTGATTTTACTCTATATTAAAAAAGGAAAAATTAATCAAATATTGTTATAGCATATTATTTTCTAGTGATATCTTTATACCGAACTAGCATTTTTTCTATGCATCCTAAAATATGTTCCGGTACTGTCACTTCGTGTGTGTGTGTGTGTATAAAAAATGCCCATTAGCAACCCGTTATAAAATTCTTTAAGCATTAGAACGGCGACTTCTTGCTTTGATAAATTCACAATATTTATTATTAGTTTTGAAGTCGGCATAACATTAATAAATGAGGATTCATGAAATACTTTAACGTCAAAAGGCTTTCACGAAGAAAGGCTTTTAGCGAATACAACTTTTTTAAAATATGAATTGATGAATAACGACATCGGTAGGACAATAGTGAAAAATGAAATGTTATTGTGTAACAATTCCAGAGCATTTGTTAAAGACGTGGAAGAGAAAGGAAGCGTCGCGGGGTTGAAATGGTAGAAATGAATAGATAGGGGTAGCAGTGAATTACCAGGAAAACGGCATTGTTCGGCCGGTGTTGCGGACGGGGATTGACGAGAAGGCATTATCACCGACATCCATCACTGCGAGTATCAATGCGTTGCTTCCCACAGGAGACCCAAAAACTTTAGCTGTTTGTGAGTTCTGATCCCCACTTCCGAGCTTTTTTCTACTTTGTATTTTTCGCTTCAGCTTCCCTAGCGTCTTTCTTATGCATTTTTCATCTTTTCTAGTTTCAGCTGTGACGTATGTCAGGTTTTATACTTGACTAATGTTCATAATAAATCGTATTGAGAATGTAACTTTTTTAAATCTGATCCTCCAGAGACGATATCTTTTTCGATCAAATATTATTCTAAATATTACATCAAGTTTGTTATCCGTGACAAAAAAGAATAAATAAGCAACAGCACAATACACTTAGTAAACGAAACAACAACAGTAGTATGTTTTATTTTAAGAATATAGGCTTTAGAAAAGAGTTTTCATATATATATATGTGTATATATATTGTTACGATAATATGTACAGGGATTTAGTTAAATATCGCCCTGTACATAAAACTTATTTTTTATTATATATATATAAATATATACATTGTATTAATTGAAAGCAATATAGTTAGAGATATAAAAAAAATAAATCAAATAGTCATCAATGAGTATTATAGTCCTGGTAGTATCTTGAAAGAGTGCTGTTTCATCTAGGATTATCTAAAAATAAGGAAAAATTTCAGTTAGTTGTTAAATAAAAAGGAGAAAGCTCAAGTATTAATGGAACCTAGTTAGAGGGATATTATTAGAGCATAGAGAACCAAAATACATATAGTGTAACTCTTGAATAATCAAGTATTAATGCTGAAAGTAAAAGGTATAGATCAGGTCAAGGTTTACACTAAATAATGAGGAAAAATATACCTAGAGGGATAAGTAAATGTACACAGATTGTATAATAAATGCTGTAGATAAGGTCTAGAGGGTAGGTACATAAGGTTTGTCTGTTCTTGTTTGAGAAATATATACCATTATATGTAGATAATATTTAAGTTATCTCACAATTTTGGAATTGGATCCGAATAAATTTAAGACCCAGTAGAGGGTAATTTTGGCAATTATAACATAAACCAGATAGGGTAATTTTGAAAATTTTAATTTTACGATAAATAACCTTGCGGATCAACAAATATAATAAAGAATATAAATATTCTATTGACTTGTACTAAAAATAATTAACTAAATGAAAAGAGTAAAAATACATATTTTTGGTTCCTCTGTAGATCTAGCTATTTTTAGTTTACATTTAGCTAACCTTCAATCCAGTCCGCCATTGCCATTTTTGCGATTGTAAAAACAAGATATTCACGATTTAAATAAAAAAAAATTGATACTGAAGTTAAATATCATCGAAATTAGTTGCGAATACTTGTATTTGATACATATGTAAGTATGTATAAAGTTTTGTGCTAGTGTTTTATAACAATTTTCAGAAATTTTTGAGATTATTTACTTGTTTTGGCTGTTGTTAAGGAAGCCACTCGATCAACAGAAACATAAATTAAATTCATCATATTTTTTTTATTTTTGTAGTTACCAACGTATTTTATTATATGTAATAATTAATGTTTGTAATATTAGATTTTAAATTTAAATTTGAAGGTTGCAACCATATAACTTTAAAAAAAATTCTAAAAATATTTCATTCACTTACCTTTGAATGTTTGTTAGCTTTAAACATTTTACACTTTTCAGGCACATTGAAATTTTTCTTTATTTACAATAAATTGTTTTTCATATTGATTTGTTTGCCATTAATTACAGTTGACTCTAACCCAACATTCCGACTAATTTCAATATTAAGCAATCAATATGGAGATGACTTTTTGAAATAACCTACCCTCAAAAAAAATAGAGTGGTAAGGTTCGTTCACATTTATAATATTCTCTCTAATCGACTTGAAGAGATTTGCTGTAAAAATCAGCCATAAACTCAGCGGACGGACAGTATAAGGTAAAACGTAATTTTTTAAATAGTATCAGGCCGAATTTTAAAATTTAAAGACTGTTATAAAGAGAATTGAAAGGTCTTTAAAATGATGCCTTACTTGACCCTTAATGCCATTTAAATATTTTGGCGTGATTGTTACCCTCGCTTGGAGGTGTAAACAGCGAAGTCGAAAATACCGGAAAAAAGTTTCCCCCTTTGATAAAAAATCGACGGGTCTCTGCGTTTTTTTAAAACATTGACGCAGTTCCTGATAATGGCTCTGTTTCGTTTTCGATTGGCCACCCTGTATATATATACAATAAATAATATATATATATATATATATATATAATGCTAGATATTGTTTCCACACTCTTTTAAACAGTATGTGTCTGCTCAGAAACTCTGAAACAAATAATTGCAGATATTCTGCAAGCCTTACAGAAAGTATTTATCATCACTATTCATAACCCTCAATTATTTTACAAGCACATGTTTCCAGCTCATGCAATGCACGATTTAATAATGATCATATAATAGAGAAGCCATTACAAAAATTGTTTCGTCAACTGCTCATTAAATCACAGTGATGGGCTACGAGGTTCACCGCAAAACTATAATTACACTTTTTTGCGATTAACCCTTTTATATGTGCGCTGCTTTTAATGTTGTGTGAAATGACTCTCGGATTTGTTTGATATATCCGTAAAAGCGTGCTCGCAATGTTTATATAATTATATGCAGTAGTACAACTGCTAATTTTATAATAATTATTTTAATTTTTTAGTATTTAATAAAGAATCATGAATTGAGTACGTTAAATTAATGGCCACACATGAATTGATGATATTCTTTTATAATTTTAGCTCGCGTTAAGTACTAGTACGGGTTGTAGGTTGTGAATGTATAAAAGCTTTTATCATGTTAATTGACAATTATCCAATCTGAGATGATTAGTAATCTTTTGAATGATTAAAATTATATTTTAAATAGGAGATGAAGTGTTATTATTCCCAATTCTTATACTTAAATAGTGTTCTGAAAAAAGCATATTAAGAATTTTCTAACGCTGGAAAGCTCGGCGGAAAAAAGTTATTTAATCCCCATCTATCGATTTTCGCACCCACTTGTCACTCCATAGTAATAACAGAAATCGATCAGCAATAACAATCTGACAGCCAACATCAATCAACTTGTAGAGGGATGTTCTACTGGGGTAGCCGATCGCTATGATATCAAATAAGGGTGGATTATTTCTGAAGGAAACTTCCATTATTGCGAGTAATCTTGAGAGAATAAATTATATACGAGACCGACTACTTGCATTGGAATTAATAAAGTTCGTAGTTAGGTTGTGTTCGAACAATTTATTTTCGTAAAAAATTTCAAAAGCTTTTCTTCAAAATATTTCCTAACAATAAAAAGAACTAAATTAGACAATGATAACTACAATCAAAATTTTTGTTAAAATAACCAAAATTATTTTTTCTACTACTGTGTGTAAACTATAATTTCTTAAAATCTATAAAGGTATTTTTTAATGATGTTATTTACACATTCTTTACGTAAGAATTTATGTAATTTCAAGCTCAGTTAAAAGTAAGAATCGTGTTCTCTAAAATTCTTAAATTGTAAGTTATTACTTGTTTCGAATTTCTCGATGAACTAAAATGAAAAAACTCGACATATTTTTTTCAATAGCTTGCTTGATATCAAGAAATAATCCATAATTTAATAAACCTAATCGTTTCCACTTAATGTTTAATAAACTGATTTTTCATCAGAATAGAAGGGTTCAAAATCCGTTAATGAGATTTAATCGAGTAGCATGCCAACTGGTTAGTCTGTGTAGTTAAAAGTATATAAAACTAAATAAATATAAAAATTGTTAATACGAAATGCAAGAGCTAGAAAATTAAAAATAATAAATACGAAATGTTGTGTATATTTCTGAATAACTGGATTCTCTGTACATCCCAATTTTATTAGCAAAAAATGTTTTTTTTTAAATCTTATTTTAAGCGTCACAAGAATTTCTATAAAATATGCTCGTTTCATTTCATTTTCATTGCCTCGTGATCTAAACCGAAAGTCTTATATATTAAAATTATCTGATTGTGGATTGATCTTAATGTGAACATTCGCAATTTAAAAAATTTCCATTTAATAGTTTTCGTTTGGTTTCCAGTTAGTTTACTTAGTCCCTATTTGGTTAAAAAACTTTTCAAGCCGATCGATAAATAGTGTTTATTAATAATATACGGGATTTTTCTAGATTGATTACTTTCATTTATATGAAAATAAGTTTCTCCACGAAACTAACAAACATTCCTAAATCAAACATGAAAGAAAAAGATTTTTTTACCGACTACATTTTTAACGTTTCCACTTCGGGCATTATAAGTAATTCATCTTTCAGCAAGAGGAAGCACGAAAACGCTCCTTTTTTACCTTTTATTATTAATGGCTTTCCACGAAGAAAAATTTTTGAGTAAATGAGTCGTAAACAAAAAAGGGGTCATCAAGAAAGCAGATTACAGTTCAGACCGTTTGTTGATGACCTCCATGGAGGGAGACACACAAAAGTCTTATCATTCGGAAAGGAACAAATACCGAACGAACTAAAAAATCATCGCCAATCTATATTTTCTCGAACGAACAGGCCACAGTGACTGATAAACCTTTAGATGACTGTTCTATGCTCGACACACTATTTTTTTCGACCCGTTGCTTTATGGTTGGCATTTGTCTTCTTTCATGTGCAGTTTTAGTGAAAAGAAGGATAAAATTATTTTTTTATGGAGGATGTCGCTACTCTTTCTGCTCTTTGACATTGTTTCTAAATGAACGGAAATAAAATGTTCCATTTTTCTCTGTTATAATTTATAAAAAACTTATTTGCAAAGTTTTTGGCTGTATTTCAACCATCATACATTTTTACTAATATTTCATCGATAAGTTTTGTTTTAATATTATAGAAGTTCTTTAATTTAAAATTTTAATCAAAAAAAAAATTCTATTCAAAAAACGGCGTGTAAAATTTTTCTATAGTATGGGTGACTTGGAAAAAGGGATACCTAATTAGTAAGTTTAACTTCTAGCATACTTACTAATTTGAATAATTAAGGTTAAATGAAACTTATAAATTTGATATTAAGTGTAATCTCATATAAAATATGAGAATCAAAATTTCCAATACTTTTGTATTGTAAATAATGTTTAGAAACAAATTTAATATTAAAGAAGATAAAACTAATTAATGATTTAATATTAATGCTAATTTGATAAACATAAACATTAATAGCACAGTTTATAGAAAAGAGAGGCAATTAAAATAGAATTCATGAATTTTATGTATTCTTGTTTATAAAGTGAACCTTAGATATTTGTTTGATGTAATTATTTATTATGAAAATATATTTTATACATAAATTCAGGCTACTGTAAAAATATATTTTTTTATAAAATATGTTTAAAAAATCTCAAATGAGAAAAATTTGTTTTAAGAATTCAAAAGCTTGTAAAAGAGATATCAGAATTTTGAAACTCTCTCTTTTTTTTTAAGATGTCGTAATGTGAATAAAAAACTTCGGGCAAGTTTGATTAATTTGAATTATTCATATAATTTTGAAAATTTATCAAGTGAAAAGTAAGTATAAAAGACTTCTCTATTTTTGTGTGAAGTTTAGTTGCATTGAGTACAAATTGTAATCGATTGATGTATGGAACTCCGATATAGTTTTGTTTTGAGTTTTTTAACAATTCTACAAAAAAGCTGAAAAATTTCAGCAGCTTTTTGTCTGGCCTCTATTTTGTCTTCGGATTTTGCCACAATCGCGAAATTGTTTTGTTGCGTTGAAACTTTCTAAGAAGTTTTGTTTCCTGTTTCTGTTTTGTCTGTTTGGTCTGGACACGGCATAACATGTATATAAACCATCTAACCTTAAAGTATAGAACTTGAGCAGAGTGCACAGTGAAAAAGTTATTTGTTTTAGTTTTTCTCACCTCCAGATTTAATTGCTTTTATTTTTTTGAGAATCTAAAGAGTTATGGGTTTTCTAGTAAGAAAATAATCGCAACTTTACCTTTGTAAGTTACAAACTAATTATTTCAAGCACTCGATTAAGGCAGATTATTTAATATAAAGATTCATTAGCCAAAAAAATGAGGAAATATATAAAAAAATATAAGTTTGTAATAGTAGAAAAAAGTAAAAGTTTGTGAAAGTAATTTTAGTATATCTCTTTTTGATCAGAACCGAATTCTTAGAAATATTTTTTCCATTTTTTTCTATAATTTACTCAATTTTGATTTTAAAACAATCTAAAAAATGGAATTTTATTTCATCTTGTAATAATAATAATAAATATATAAAATAAAAATATTTAATCAACATACATAACATTATATAAAGACTCATTTTATGTAGGAATAATATAACATCTTTTTATAAAAAATGCCAAATCTTTCTTATTTCGTTTCCTTTCCTTTTAGACTTGTACCCTCAGGTTTGTAATATTTTCTCCCCTTTTCATTGTGCTGTTATCATCCTTTCTCTATATACTTTCCTCATTGCCTTATTCACTATAATTTACTCGATACTTTTTCCATTTTTCTTATCGTTTTATTTTAGTTTTACTTTCCAACTTTTACCTTTTTCCATAGCTTGTTTGGTTATCTATAATCCATCTTGGCTGTACTTACTTTTATGATTTTTCTGATCTCTTTTATCCCTATTCCATATACACCCTTTTCCGTTTATGCTGATCTTTGTGTATCCTGCTATTTCTTTCTTCTCATTCGGTTTCTAATTTCCGTCTGCACTTTTCTTACTTTCCCTGTTAAATCTGATTAAGCGTCTATTTTAAATTTTTTTAATTACTTTTAGTCTGCTTTTATTCTCTAGTATATATTTCTGTTATATATTATATTCCATTGTTTTTCCGGCAGTAGTTCACCAATTTTTTTGTTTACTCCTAGATTTTCTTTTATAAAGGTTTTTAATTCATTTTGTGTTTCATCATCCGTTTCTTGGATTAGTAATCCTGTGACGATTAATCTTTTCCCTCTTGAATTTCTGTCCATTTGTTCCATTCTGTTGTTAGTTTCTTTCAGCTCCATTTTCAGTCTTATGTTCTTTTGCTTCAGTTCTCGGATTTGTATCATATTTTCTTTTTGTTTTATTCTGATTTCTTCTATTTGGGACATCATTTCTTGATTTTTCCTCATTATTTGTTTCGTTATTTTTATAAGTACTTCTTCTGTTCCAAGACCTTTTCTTTGTTTACTAGGGGACTTTCTAAATATTTTGCTATTTCGTTTTCTCTTGATCTTTTCTTACATTTATCTCCACTAGTTTTCTGTTTTAAAGTTTGGTCTCATTTCTAGGATATTGTATATTGCACTTCCACTTGCCATTTTGTTTGTTTAATGTTTGTCAAAATTCGTATTTTATTAGGAATATTTATTTTTGTTTATATTGTAATTTACAGTTTTTGTTTTACTGCTGTCACGTTTGTTAATTTAAAACATTTTTATTTTTAACACTGCCTTTTTATTTTTGAATTCAGTTAAGGATACGATCAATATGTAATAATAACAATAATAATAATAGTAATAATAATAATAATAATCATCACTGAACTTTGTAATCAAGCTAACCTCTATACATTGAAAAATAGAAGGTTATTTTATCAACTGTATATTTAATTATATTTATACAAATTTTTATTAAAAAAGTATTAAAAAAATTACAATTATCAAATATAATATGGTGTCTCGTGGAAGATTCGTCACCGCATGGTCGATTGAATATGTTTGCGAAGAATTATTTGAAAAAATCAAATATTTTCTCAACCTGTTTAAATATGGCTATCGTTGTGCGTCTCTGTTTACAATTGATATTTGACAAAATGGCAGCACTAAGAAAAACAATTTTAGTTTTTACTATCATTTTATTTCAAGCAACTTCAACTTCATCGATATAAGAGGTGCTTTTGAAACAATAAATAGAACAAAAATGATGAAGGAATTAAAAAATATGGACATTCCCAGAAAACAGAGATTGGACATGATATTGAAGAACTCTAAAGCAAAAGTATGATTTCAAGGAACAACTGTAGCTGCATTTATAGTAAATAAAGGAGTTAAACAAAGCGATTCAATCTCCAAACCTATTTAATTTGGAAATACAAGGTATCTTTATAAAGAAACACAACAGAAATTCAAGTATTTACCTATGCATTTGACCTAACGATAGTAGCAACAATAGAGAAAAAGTTATAAAAACAATAGAAAACTTAGGTATAGAAGCAATATTGGGCTTAGAAATAAAATTCATAAGAGGCACCATAAATTCGAAATAGTGGTATTTTCCCTACTCGTCATTTTGCATCTCGTCACGTGAAGGAATTTTACCTGTTTTAGTGTCAACTCGCCACCCTAATCTTAATCAAATCTACATTTCACTAAAGAAATCTCAGACTTTAAATTAGCCTTTAAAAAATTCTTTGTATATCTTTTCTGAAAAGAACTATTTTATTTCAAAAGGATTTATACTTTTTAGTACAATTATTAAATTCGAAAATTTGGAAATAAATTTAAATACTTTTATTGGGACTTTTGAGATTTCTTAAAAGTAATCGGAAAATAAACTATTGATATTTTGCAATATTTTACAAATAATTCATCCCCTATATAAAAAGTAGTATTTTATCAATAAGTTTAGTTACAAAACAACAACGTGGTGATAAAGTCTTAAAACTGTATAAATTGGCATTAATAGTATTTTTGGAAACGCAAAGAGTTACATAGGTATATAGGTTTATACGTTTTCTGTACCTATTCACAAATTCACAACACCCCGGTAAATCATATTATGTACTGACCTATTAAAAATATTGTTTATTTGGAATTACTAATAAAGTATGGCAAGTTGGGACATCTTAAAATTTGTCGTACTGTCGAGTGTAGATTTAGGACAATATAGTTCGCGTGGCGAGTTGACACATGTTCAATTGGGAATAAACCGAAATAGTATTGTAATTTAACTACCTAGGAATAACAATAGGACAAACAGGTAAAAAGAGTGAGTAAAGAAAATCTGAAAGGCAAAGGCGAAGCAAGGCATTACAGAATAAAATAATCAATAAAACAACAAAAACCAAAATATATAAGACCCAAGAACGATTCTGAGAAAAATATTACTACTTAACGTGAAAAAGGACCAAAGAAAAACATAGAAATTGGACACGAACTGAATCCAGAAAAGATAGTAAAATTATTAAAGCTTACGTATAAAATGGATGAACCATGTAATGAGATTAATAACAGAAATGATAAAAAGAATAACAATTTCGACACCTATGGGAACAAGAAGTAGACGAATACCAAAACGAATAAAAAACCATTACTACCGTAGCTAAAAAGGCATTAGCAACTTTAAATAGATAAAAGAGGAGTTATCCATTTTAAAAAAATACTTCCTAAGGGTTGAACGGCAGTGGTGATGGTGATGAATCTCAAAAAATATTAATTTTCGAAATAGACTTAGCTACAGCAGTAATAGAATTTTTTTTTAAATTACCATAGAACTACAATTACTCGAGTTATCGCATGTACTAGTTTGAAAAAAATCATTTCGAGAAAAATGTGATTAATGTTTTAAGATTTGCTATATAAAAATGCGTTTCATTAATTCCTCGATATCAGTGATCCCAGGGCCATATGACGATCCTTCTCCAAAATTATTTTTTTTCTCTTTATTAGTTTTTTTTTTTTAATTTTTTTAATCCTTCACAGTGGTATTTATTTCTTTTAGGGAATATTTGAAGTAGGCGTTCCAGATAGAATTGACTGCAATGAAAGATTTTCTTTACAGTTTAACAAAAACACAATTTCATTTACTTCAACAGTAAAGCACCGCTACAGACGTTAAGTTTCTTCTTCTGCGTTTTTACAAAAACGAGTAGACGGTCATTTCTTATTCAATGAAATAAAAAATCACCAGGGGGGAAACAGGCGAAATAATGCATTAAAGGAACCTCATCAAAAATAATAATTTGCTATGTGAACTATTACATATTTTGGAAATATTCTAAATAAATTATAAAAAATTCTAGCTCGTACAACTTCTATAATATCTTTGAAGGTTAAAAATAATGTACATTCGTATTTATGAAATGTATAATCGAAAATTCATAAATTAAAAAAATCAGGTATTTAAAAGTTAAATATTTCGGACTGTAATGATAGCTATATTGGCCAGACCCTTAGATATTTTGAAAGAAATGATACTTACGAACTTATAGATTAAAACAATAAGAAAAGTTACATTACGCAAAATACCTAATTGACACTCAACACAAACATAAACTTAAAACAATTGAAATAACAGTGGAAGTACTTCGCTTAAGTGATAAGAACTAACGACTTGATTTTTTGGGAGAATTTAAAATAAAAAAACATGTACCATATCCTCAAAGTGTAGTACAAAATGAACAATTATATCTATGAAGTTCGATTATATTATATATATATATATATATATATATAAGATACCTGTCATTTCTTGTATCTTGTCTGATGGTGCTTATTTTTTCGAATATTTATAATTAGAAATGAAGCATGTAAGTGAAAAATCTATCAATTTTTTCTGTCATATATGAAGATGCAAATAGGTGAAACTTGTCATATAATAATTTTTAAAAAGCTTTGAAAACCCGTATAAATTTAATATAAGTATACTTTTTCTTTTATATTTATAATACAAGAAGATTCATGCACCGCATCGGTCCGGTTCTGGTTACAAAGTTGAAAAGATTTTAATAAACAGGATACGTACTATAAAATGAAAAGCCCAATAGATTACTCTAATCGAATTAATTTGGATCATTATCCAATTTTCTAAAACAAATAAGAAAAAAAATTAGTTAATCAATTTTTGTAATAAAAAATATTGAAGAATGGTATGGCCATTGAAAAAAAAAAGTTAAATTACATAAACAATTATCTGGTGATATAATATACTGGGTATCCCACGCGTTAATAAGACATCAGGTAATATACATAATAAATAGTAAGTATTTAATTTTTCCGTTACAATAAATTTTTGGCAAGTTCTTTTTCTTAAATTTGTTGAACAGCTTGAAATTTTATATTAAATTTTAGAAAGTAAATTTTATTCGATCACAACATTATTACCAAACGTGAGGTAACAATATAACTCAACTTATATACAAAATGGAACGCATATAAATTTAATGTAGTATGAACCACCTAATCGTGTTCAAGAAAATTAAATAATAATAACGTCCAAACTTTTCAAAGTAGAATTAATCAATTTACATTCACGTGACGCAATATATTGTTTATAAAATGTATAAATTCACGTTGTTAGTTCTCAATACAGGGTGATTTTACTATCCCCAAAAAATAAACAATAAGCTTTTTATCGAATTTAATTCTTTTTATCAATTTGTCACATCGTAATACCAGTCAGTAAGTGTTGTACAATTTTCATAGGTTTTATGAACTAAATTTTGAAAATTCTAACTCATTCTTCCAATAGTAAACTCTGTTTTCATTATTTATTATATAAGTTCCGGTTCCTCTTATTTAAAGCATTTTTAAAAATCCTTAAAATAAAAGGTAAGCGTCAGATTTCAATCGAAGAAAAAGAGGTTAGTTGTTACCTATAAAGCGCAATATGTACCCTTCGGAATAAGTAAAATCGATTTATTAAAAGCCATATTAAACAAAATATACTTGTTACTTACGACAGCTATATTAAAGTTAAGCTTAAATAATGCTCTTTTAATTTTAAACTATTACATGGATGAAACCCCTAAATTTTCTTGTAATCGCTATAAATTGTACTTCTCTTTTGCAGTGCCTTGTTACTAGTTCAATGTGACCTATTCGTCAACATGCAATCTCTTAGGATGACTGTTGTTTCTTATTTAATATTTGCAACATTATATATATGTATATAAGCTGTGTGCAGGCCATTTAGGCCCAGAGTTTGGTAATATCCTTCCATGCCTTCCTCTCTTTTGCCTTATTTCTCCAATTCTTCTTAAGTTCAAGTTCCACTCTCTTCTCTCAATATATGTCCAATCCACTGAATTCTTCTGGCATTTATTCCGTTGTCGATGGTTACATGAGTATATTTCGTCGTTTGTTCTTCTTATGTATCCTTCCATTGTTCTTTTTCTCACCATCGATTTTTCTAATTATTTTTCTCTCTTACCGTTTTAGAGTTTCTTTTGTGTTCTTATTAAGCTCTTAGGCCTCACATCCATAAATCGCTGTAGGTCTTATGATAGTTTTATATGAAATTTGGTATTTCTTGACAATTGTTTCGATTATAAGTTGTTTAGGGCTTCTGAACTTTTGTTGGCCTTTAGAGTTCTCATGTGTATTTCCTTTTCTCTTCTATTTGTTATTTGTCATAGTTCTTCCAAGGTTCTTGAGAGTGCGGCACATCGTCAGCCTAACTTATGAGTTAATAACTTTTGCACACTATTATGCCTCTATGTTAAGCTTTACATCTGAATTTTATCTAGTGTTACGTTAAATATTAGAGTTGATAATAGATGTCCCTGTCTGAGTCCTGTTCCTATTTCAAATTCCTACGTTAGTTCTCCGTTGATCTGGATCCTTCTTAATGTTTTTTTCAATATAATTTTATAAACAGCCTTATTAATTTAGTTGGTAAAATAAATTCTTTCAATAAATGGAGAATATTGGATCTTTTATCGTAAATATTTGATCTGTGGTCCGCAACATTACCCTGTATTATATTTACAAACCGAGTTAAAAGAGTAATAAGTTTAAAAAGTCATGTTCAGCATCGGTACGATATTCCGTGGGCTTCTCAACGGGAGTCGTCACAAGGAGACTATGATTAAATGAAACGATCTCGGCCTCATTCTTATTATTTTTGTTATTATTTTGATTCATGGAGCTGTAGTTTGTATATACAAAGAACTGGCTTCTGTTGGTGTCGGTTCTACTAGGAAACATTTTTCTCGTTCAACATATTTTGTGTAGTCAGCGAAACGAATGTAGAAATTAAGTAATGTAAAACACACAGAAACTATAAATCTTTTCTATGATTGGTTACAAAAGAGATATATAATAAATACTAACCTAAATAGAACCTAAAGAGAAATATCTTACTTGCAAATTTTAACTGCAGACTACAATCGTCACATAATGTATGAAGCAAGTATTTTTTTAAAAGGTTACTACAATCAATTAAAAAAACTCCTGGATATACTTTTATTTAAAAGGGCATTATTCTAACTCTAAAGTTTCTTGTTAATTAATACATATGCCCTTTAAAAAATAATCTATATCGGTATAGGTGTAGCAGCACATATGTATATCTAGCTTGAAATATATTGTTGTGATGATACTCTTAACCATTTGCTTTTAATTTTTTATTATCTAATTTAAATCTAAAAAGTGGGAAGAATAAAACAAATTAAGACAAAAAATAAAAACATTTTCTATCTGGACGAAACATGGGTTGATGCCGAATATTGTATAGAAAAGTTTGGCAAGATAAAAATATAAACTCATTTCAAGAAGCGTTTTTACAAGGATTTACTTCTAGTATTAAGAAACCTGCAGGGAAAAGTGCAAGAATAAATATTTGTCATATAGACAGTAAGAACGGTTTTCTTAAGGATGATTTATTTTTATTTGATTCAAAAATGATTGTAGATTATCACGACAAAATTAATGGAGACGTGTTTGAGGAATTTGAATTTGAATTAATACCGGACGATTTAATTATTTTAATGGACACTGCAAGTTACCACTCCTGATTACTTGAAACTTTACCAACCACTAAATGGAAGAAAATTGACATTTTGACATGGCTGATTTCTAAAAAGATGGCCTTTGACCATACAATGCTAAAACCAGAATTGTTAACCATTGTGAAGAGCCATAAGCAAACTTACAAAATGTACATTTTTCAGGAAAGGTCCAAAAAACAAAGTATTGAAATTCTTCGCTTACCTCCCTACCACTGCGAGTTAATCCAATAGATTAATATGGACTCAAGTTAAAGGTTACGTTACTAGCAATAACACAATTTTTAAATTACCAGATGTTAAAAATTTATTCAATAGGTCAATATCTGAAGTAATTGTGAGAATTGGCAAAAGTGTATTAGTCATGTTAAGAAATTGTAAAATTACAAAATATTGTATTCTTCAATTTGCCTTTATTTTGGAAACGCATGTCTATGGTTTATTAATTTTTGTACTGATTACCGCAATGTTCAAATTAAGTACAGGAAAAACAGGTACTTATTACAGTGTACTTTTTGGTTAAAATATTTATTAAATACGAATAAATCCTTTTATATTGTTAACTTTTTGATTTGATTTTGAAAACGTACTTAATTAATTTACTTTTTATTTAACTGAACATGAATTTTTCATTAATTATGTTAACTCTATGCATAAAAAATGCAGCTTTAGTTATATATTTTACACTACGTATTCAGAAATTGTATAGTATTCTTCATTTCTGGCTTGTCAAAATTATACAGATTTTGGATTTGCTAATTGAAACTTTTGAAATAATAACATTCTTCATTAATTTTCTAATAAAATCCTCATGACTATTATAGTAATTTCTCATTTTAGTTCCAATAAAGTTTTAATTTATAAATTCGATAAAGGGGTATTTTTTTTTAAATTAATTCTTAACAACTTAGATAACGTTAATGTTAATATGAACGGTAGCAAACTCCGTTCTGATATATTTGTAAAACAAACCAAATAGCGACGGCATCAAAAATCCATTTAAGTAGTCATATAGCAAATAGCAAATAGCAAAAAAAACAAAAAAAAATGTAGCAAATATCCTAGTACTTCCTCTCTTTATCTGTCGACGTAACATATCGCAGTCACAACAAGTATTTCATCCCCACATCGACTGATGTAGTGAACATATCCATAACTTAAACATTAATCATACCTGGAGTACCCCAAGGCACCAACAGCGAGGCCATTATTTATCTGGGGTTCATTGTTAAATGCCCCATATAAGCAAATTGTAATTTATACTCATTGTTGGGACTTAATTATGAAAAATACTCATTGTCGGATTTATTTTGATCTCATTGAAATAAGTTGATTAGAAATAAATTTGTGATGACAGTGACAAATTTATTTTATATTTGTATTATGATAATAATGAAAAATAATCTACAAAAATAGTGAAGGCCTAGAGAAAAGGGCAGAAATATCCTAGACAAATTAATAGTTTCAAATTTTACTACAAAATATTGTTGTTAAATATTTGTTACGACAGATTTTTGGAAATTAATTGAATATTTTATATATACATATATTAATAAAATATTAATGTTAAAATAATATAAAAATATTGAATAAAAATTTTTGTTAAACATTTGTTTTAAATATTTATTAAATATTTTCTAGATATATTGGTTAAATATCATGTTAAAATATTTAAGTAATATTCGGTTTATCTTTTTTCCATGAAAGTTAAAATGCATTTAAAAATATCTCGATTTATAATATGTTATTAATATCATATACCAACCAGAAGAAGAAGAAGTCTTCAAAAAATCGCATTTTAAAGTAGGGATTTTAAAGAATTTTAATTTTAAAGTTAGATTTGAACTCATTTTGATTTTAAAGCAATAATCTTTCGATTACGAAGTGACATCTTGATAAATCTTGATTTTAAAGAATTTTCCAAAAATATTTGAAAAATCTTCTTTTTTACTTTAAATTTCGACTTAAAGCTCAATGTTTTAAACATTCATGAATTTCAAACAAAAATATTAAAAATTATTATTATTCTTTAGGATCTCGATTATGAAGTCCATATTTTGATAAATCTTCATTTAATCGGTATTTTAGTAAAAATATTTGAAAATTCTTCTGTTTTATTTTCAATCTTGACTTAAGTTCGATATTTTGTTGAATATGGTTTTTCAAGCAAAAATAATAATTAGTTGTTAATTCTCTAAGATCTCGACTTTAAAAACGATACTCCAAATTACGGATTTTAAAGCAATACATTTCGTGTTTAACATCGAGATCTCAATTTTCTTATCGAGAATTTCAATTAATTTCGATTTCAAAGAGAGAAATTTTAATAAATCTCGCTATCAAACCAAATATCTATAAAAAGCTCGTGTTCTACTTCAAAATATCGTCTTTTGAAGTGGAAATTTGAGTCTCGACTTTAATGCCAAATTTATAAAACTCGGTTTTTAAAACAGTAAACTAAAAAATTTCAAATCTCGACTTTGATATCAATATTTTAATTAATCTCAATTTTAAACAGACAAATGTTTATAATGCTCAATTTAAAAAAAAATCTTATAAATGGGATAAAAAAACTCCAAAAAGAAAAATTTGAGATATATTAAATTTTTACATTTTGATACGAATACAAGTATCATTTTTTATTTGTTTTTTTCAAAATATTTATTAAATATTTATATAATAAAAGCTCTTGGATATTTAGACGTATATTACTTTTTCAAATATGCAAATATTTGATATAAATATTGTAAACATTTAGTTTTGATAACAAATATTTAAACAACATATATTTCTTCTTTTATATAAAGAAAATATTTACAAAAATTTTGAGCTGTCAGGGTAAACTTATTCTCAAAGATTAGTGTGTTGACAAAATAATTTAATTTCTATGTATTTAAAAATGACTTATTATTTCTTAACGACATTTCTTGTCCACGCAATTATTATAAGAATTGAGACCTTCTTGTTATGATGTATGTTAGATAGTTGTCCAATATATTAAATCTCAAAATTTTACCCAATTATATATTAATTTGGCTTATTATCAAATATTACCTGTAATGAAATATCTGTCTACCAAAGAAAAATTTTTTACACCCAATAATTGTTAAGTGCTAGGCTCTAAACAATATATTTTGTGATTCATGTGGGTTTAACAAACTTTATTTAGAGGAAAATTTCTACAACAAACTAAAATTATAATTTAACAAGAATACAAGAGACTCTAATTGGCCTACTCAAATTTGACATTTCACTCCTCTCTCTTACTATCAATTTCTTCGTATTTGTATTTTTTTTAATTAGCCACCTAATAATGTTATTTGTTTTTACTTCATGATACAATAAAAAAAATGAAAATTTCCAAAAAGGGTGTTTAAGTTAATATAAATGTTTCTTTAGTTAAAAAAAATTAATTGTTTCGACTCTTACTTTGTTTAAATTATTTATTTTCTTTAGTTTGTCATAATTTAAACATACATAAATTGTAAGTTCTTGCTTTATTCTATGCATACTTCTCCTTGGCCGTACGATTTGTTTAGAAAAAAAATAAAATGCATGTTCTGGATATTTCCGGATATCCCCAGGAATGATCAGAATATTATGAGTATCAGTTAATCATTTTATTTTTTTTCTAAACAGGCGACTTTTTCCTATTTAAACGAGTATCCGTCAGTTAACAGTTAACATTAGCTAATCTCTGAATACTTTTTATTAAACAAAAACCAAATAATTAAGTTTCTCTCTTACCAGGCTTCATATTATTTCAAAATATAAATTTTACGTACTTAAATGTTAAAGATCATTTTTATTTTGTGTTTCTTTAATATATGGTTGGAATACTATATTCTGTAACAAGGTTAGAATAAAAAAAATTCGATACGATTGGAACATTCCGAACACGAGTGCTAACAAGTGTTTCAGAATAAATATTCAAGCTCAAGATTGAGAATTTTTACATTCTATTATTAAAAATTATTTCGGAATGAATACATTTACTATTGGTCTTGGAGAAAGTTACGGCACCGTAATAACAAATTTTAATTTAAATAAAATAATGAGTGAAAAATGTAGTGAATTTTTGGTCGTGGAGAAAACACAGTCTGTTATTCGGTAAAAATAACATAATTCGATACTCGTGGTTTCTCATACTCGCTGTCACTCGCTTTCGGAATGTTCCACTAGCTTTTTTTATTATTACCTTGTTACAGAATCTACTATTATTTGTTGCCGTATACTCAAGAAGCTGACAAACTATTTTACTTCAGAATGTACTTATAAGATATGTATAAAGCTGAAAAATATTTCTGCGTATTAATATTTTTGAATCCTCTTGCGAATAAGCTTTTTATATCGTGTATCACTCATGTGTCCACCAAGTGTAAGAATAATTTTCGAATCAGGCAAGAGAATTAAAAGTTTTCTCGAAAGTAATCGGATGTTATGGGATGGCATCCCATTTTTTATTGAGGCGATCTACATTAAGTGGATGTTTATGTATAAACCGAATTAGCATAATCTAGGAACATTAATATGTGGAGTCGCAAGGATCACGCAGCCTAAACGAGACTTTAACTACCTCCTACAGGGCTGCCAGAGCCGGCCAATCACATAGCGGGCATTTATTATTTTTATCAAACACTTCAACAATGTTATTAAAAATAGATTTTGTGGGATAGTTATGTAGTTAGGAAATGGCGATAAAATGGATTGCTAGGTATACTGCAACACAAATAATGGGGTACTTATTGAGTATTCACGAAATACATATAAAATGATAATCATCGGAACTGCACGATACTTTTTTCGTATTTTTTATTAAAATTACCCTATATAGGTATGATTGTATCCATGAATATTTTTTCTGTAATTGTTACGTTACTAAAAAGTTTGCATGGTATCTAATGCAAAAACGTCATTGTTGTTATAAATATAAAAGATATAATATCTTACAATTATCCAAAACATTTTAAATATTTTTATAACAATTATTTCATCTATTCGTATCGTTAGATAAGATTAAAGAAATTGAAAAGGGTTTTACATGCATGCTTGATAAATGTTCTAACCAATAATATTCTTCATTTTCTAAAACATCTGGTTAATATTATATATTTATTACAGAAAGTAATTAAGGTAAACTTCCCAGATTGATTTGGTCGTTTAGGTAGATTGAGGATATCATAGATGTCTCTTTATTTCAAATTCTTTCTAAAAATCAAGATCCTACTTCTTATCACATATCTGTATGAAGAACTTGCATTATTATTATTATTGTCATTAGTAGAGGCCCGGGGTTTTTTGCATATGTATAGTATACAACTTATCAACTATATAAAAAAACAAACGATTAGAATAATTTCGAACTAGAGTCTGAAAATAAAATTAATTTAAAAAATTAACTGTTAAAAACTTTGGAAAATGTATACAGTGTAATTTAAATAGTAAAATATTTGGCAGATACTTAAATGAAAATAACAAATTAAGAAAAAACGGAATAAATTTAGTTTTAGATCAACATCTGTATTGAATTTCGAGAAGAAAGTATCAGTCGTTATTTTTAAACACAAATACCATATACAACCTAATAGAAAACTTATCTGGATTTATTACCTCTAATTTTGAAAATGTGACATTTCGGAACAAGTTGTAATTTAGGTTGAATTAGAATATAGACCTTGGGTTATATCGCCTTTTCCACCTTGATTTACACTAATAGCCAGTTTGAATCATAAATGAATTTTAGAATTAAACTCAGTTATTATTTCGAGCATAAAATGTAATTTTTAGAGCAAAAATATTTTTTTATTTATTTAAATATTCTGCCTCAATTTGATCTATATGTACTAATTTCAATAATTTGTGAAATATCCACGTAAATGATACCTCACAAGAAATAGCAATAACTAAGCACGTTTTTAAAAAGATTTGAATAGAAAAAGCTCCATCCGTTTGTGAAAAGAATCTTAGTTAAAATGGTTGTAAATTGTTTCTGCTATATTTCCCTTAAAGCTTTGCACCCAACTTCCAAACACCCTGTATATAGCGCAGCAATCAGTTTTCTCATTCTCTTATATGTAAATTTCAACAAGGACTTAATTTTAGTTAATCATTTATGTGAAAGATACATAATTTATTCTTAAATATTACATATGTTGTGTAAAATTTTATTTTCACACAATACCTACGGTAACTTAACTATTTTCACAAAGTAATATTCCTGCAAATTAAAAATTGTAATTTTACATAAAATGTAATTTTAAATAATTATTTATCTAAAAACTTATTTCACATATAAAATTGTGTGAAAGTTACTTAATTTATTGTGAAAAATTACATTAACTTTTTTCAGTGAAACGTGAACTTAAATGGAACAACACCCTGTATTTGATTGGTATAAATATACAACAAAATAATTTCCTCTTGAACTAGTTGTTTTTACTATGTCAAATATTCACTCATTTCGCACGTAGTTGGATTAGTTTACCTGCAACAATAAACATTGTTGATTGCATAGCGCATTATTTATTAAGTAAGCAATGGAATAGACAAAACTCCTTTTTTTCATATACTGACAATTGTCATTTATAATATAAAAATGGAAGAATATTCATGGTTTTCACATATGGTCGTTAATTATTTTTGTTTTGTTTGGGTAAGCGACACTTTCTATTTCACAAAACCTTGTTAATAACCCTTCACATACTTCTTTACAAAAATGGTCGTTTAAGAGTAATCTCTCAGCATAGACTCTTAACGCTACTAAACAATTTTGAGAACATTCCCCAAGTATGAAAATTATATTTAATCGGTTTTCAAATAAATATTTTTTCATATTAATAATCTCGTACTAAAATCTAGCAAAATATATTGGCTCATTGGAAAAATAAGTTTATGCTTTCTCTATGAGCAAATACTTAAGCCTATATGGTCCTATGCCGTCCAATTTCGGAGATATATCAAACAATGCAATATAGGCATAATTCAGAAATTCCAGAATAAAGCGCTAAGGAACATCATATATGCCCCCTGGTACATCAAAAACAGAGGCTTCCATCGGAACTGTTCAAACTGATCAGAACATCAAAAAATTTGCTGAAAGTCACTAAGATCGCTAATACCATCGTCACTTCAATATTGAGGCTATCCAGCTCCTTGATAACACTGAATTAGAAAGAAGGCTCAAGAGGACCAAGCCTTTTGAGTTAGTTTAGTGACAAGTTAAAAGCAGAGTTTGTGAAGTGTACACGCCAAGATTAGTGTATTTAATTGTCAAAATAACCTCAGGAATACTATTGAATAATATACCTTAGATGAAGTTGAAACCCAAGTTGAAACAAAAAAATATTAATAATCTAAATAACCATTGGCAGTATATAAAAAAAAGAGGAGTTTTGTCTATTCTCTGCAGGTAAATTAATCCAAATAAGTCCAAAAGTATTGATGTAGGAAACGTATACCAGTTTAAAAGAAAATTATTTTTTCCTCTATTTATACCAGTAAATTACAAGGTGTTTCATTTAAGTTAACGTTGTAATTAAACTAAATATTGCACTGTATTGAGACCTCCAATTACACATACGCTATACATTATTTTAAAATCTTATTTTTTTAGAAATAAAACCCCAACAAGTTAAAAACTAACGTACAAAAATGTCTTGATTAATATTTAAGAATTTATTTGTAAATAATTTTTTCCAGAATACTACATTTTGAAAAATAAAATGAAATGAAGACTATCAAGGATTGATATTAGTTTTTTAGTAGACTTACATACATAACTTTATATTGCTCTCCTAATTTGGGATATTCTGCATATGTCTAACAAAATTCTAAAAATTTTTGGCGGTTTACCCACTTAAATAAAATATAATAATAATAATAAAATGTGTGTACAGAAACGAGATGTAAAATAATCAGTATATTTGCGTTAAATTTTATTTGGGTTATAACCAAATTTTATTGCACCGCCACCCATAACTGCGAGAAAAAACAATTAAATTGCATTCGTATTTTTTTGGTATGAGAATATTGTAAGCCTACCATTAACAATTTCTTTATATTAGCTTTTGTACTTGACTTATCTATAGCTTTTAGGAAATTATCACCAGTTTTATTGTGTATTTTTTATTTGCAGCAATGAGAAGCGTGACTTATAAACTCCATAATATTTTAAGAATGCAATGCTTAAAATCTTTGGGCGTTTCCTACATGATTACTTACCATTATATCCTTACATCACGTTATTAACATGTAACATAATTATAAATATGAAATTCCATTTAAGATTATTAAAGTATAACATGCAAGTTATAAATTACTTTTATAATATAATAAATTGTAATGTGACTGCTTCACTTATTTTGATTCATTTCTGTCCTTTTTGATTGATAATGCATAACTATTATTAAAACTGCATCGGTTTTGTCAAAATGGTGATATCCATTTACGTCTAAGTAAAATACTAAAAAATAACGATTTTGTGATTACATAAAAAGACTGTTTTTATTTTTGTTTGTATTAACTAAAGCTACTTCAGAAACAACGTAGTAAATTACATATTTTTTAAAAAGCATCAAAAATAATGAACGTTATTGGCAAAATGGAATATTAAGAACCTTCCTTTCTGCACATAATCATATTAAATTGCCGTGAGTAATTTATCCAAGATGTATATTATATTGGAAACCGAAAGCATAAACAGATTACGGTGTTGCAGGTTATGTTAAAACCGGTCTTAATTATGAGAAATTATCAAGATGCATCATTACGAGACTCACTTCATTCTGATGACTATATAATAACCGGTACTATGGTTCCTGATGGCGGAACCCAACTCTTTGACACTGTTTTTAGACTTGTCAACTAAGCTAATAATCACAACAGATCATTTTGAATAAAAATAATTTTGGTTGTTTTGTGTAAACTATGTATATTAAAATTTTTTAATATATTTTTTGTTGAGATAATATCTTTGCAAGCGTTTATAGTTAACGTTGTTTTTTTAATACCGTGGGGATTTTAAAAAGTGTTCTGTAAGAGCATTCCTTTTTTTGTGAATTATATTAATTGATTCCCAAATAGATACAGATTTTTTACTTCAAAAACCGATGCACATCTTAGTGCACGTAATTTGATTTTTCTATAGTAGCAATTAACAATACTAAATTCAAATGTGAGTCCTTTATAAGATGTTTAGGATTATTTAAAGCTATCCATCGACTGAATTTGGAATATTCTTTAGAGTCTAAGCACCTTTAAAATTTGGCCAAGAAACGATTTTTGCTCTTTCAGTATATAATACCGTTACTAGTCAGTAACACTACTGCGGTCACTAGCGATTTGAAAACCCATATGAAAAATGAGGATATTAGTAAACTATAGCACTTGTACACCTCTTAAATCTATACGATATTTACTTATCATTTCATTTTTTGTTAATAGCGTTGTGAGTTTATTTGTTCCTTTTAAACTTTAACAAAGTTTATTTAGTTGCTTTATTTAATTACGTACACTTATTTATCACGTTGACGTGATTGTTTTAACAAGTTTGATAATTTTAAGTCACTTTTAGCGGTCAAAAAATATCATTTAAAAATAAATGAACCGAAGAAAGAATCATACAATGAAACAGAAATAGTATGTTCAGTCAAAATGGAATATCGAGGCGAGGACTTGATTAAAAGACCAAACTTATTTAAAAATCTGTCGACGTTTTGAAGCTTATTTTTCTTCTTTTTCAAAGGCTAAAAAAATACATTTATTTACATTGGCTTACATAATAAATATACGGAAACAGCAACAATGTTATTTATGAACATGGCTATTAAATTTTTTCACAATATAAATATATTGTTGTCAAATGAAGACGTTTCTTTTTCTCTCTATGTTATACAGGTACAATAATAAAATGGTTAAAAAATCAAATAAACTCACCTGTGTTTACTGAAGTTCAGCTTGAGTCTGTTTAAAATAACATAACGTTAGTAAATAAAAACACATAATAGACATACACTTTGACAAGTCGCCAATTAAGATTTTAATTATGAAATTCGAAGGTATTTTTCGAGCAGGCGTATGTGTTGGTCTCACCATAATTCTGTTAACAAGATAAGGTACTTAAGGTAGATTTTGTCTTTTTTCTTTTCCTTTTTCTTCTAAATGTGAAAGAAATGGGAATAACCCTTACTTAAGTTACACGTATCCGTTCTAAAATTAACAGTGTGAATCTGAAATATCTCAGAAATATTCAATTTAAATTTGTTATTATCTCTCTCCAGTATTTTTATTTACTAACGTTATGTGTTTTTATTTTAAAAAGACTCAAGCTGAACTACAGTGAACATAGGTGAGTTTATTTGATTTTTAACCATTTTATTATTGTTCCTGTATAACGTAGAGAGAAAAAGAAACGTCTTGATTTGGTAACAATATACTTATATTGTGAAAAATTGAATATCCCTGTTCATAAATAACATTCTTACAGTTTCTGTATATTTATTATATATCCGATGTAAATAAATGTAATTTTTAGCCTTTGAAATAGAAGCAAAAAAAGCAACAAAACGTCGGCAGATTTGTAATTAAAATTAAAGAGAAAAACGTCGGCAGATTTGTAATTAAAATTAAAGAGAACTGTATGTGACAGAAAATTCCCAAATTTAACGTTTAATTCAAAAAGTGGGACCGCCTAAGAACTTTTCTTGTTTAAAGTTTGAGGCAAAACGTAGAAAACCAAAGTATGTATCTGTAAAATTTATTAAAAAAGTAATGTTTTGCAGGATATTTCTTACTTCCACATATTAACTATAAATCAGATATTATTGAATTACCAGAGGTTAATGTTTTTAGCGAATATTTTTTAAAGCATATGGGAAATATTCATTATAAACTTGGAAAAGTAATCTTCATTAATCATTTATCTTTACCAATTTTTTGCAAAATATCTCATATTTTAATAAACACATACAATCAAGTGTGCTTTATTTATAATCAAGTTAATTCCTTAAAAATGAATATCAATATTAAGCTTTTGAAGTTTGTGAATCAAATTTAATGAAAGTAATTGATCAAGAGAATAAATATTCTGTTTATGGATTATATTACTGTGCAAACTATAAAAAAAAAGCTTCATCACATTTAATTAGAATGTACTTTTCTTTTAATTTGGAAGGTCTGAAAATTGTGTTCTGATATGTAAACAAATTTATTCTTTTAAAAATGTAAAAATATATATATTTATAGTCATAATTTTTAATTCATAACCGTCCCCCCTCCCAACCCTTCGTATTTAGCTAGTGCTCATTAAACAGGTTAGCTATTATAATTTCAAGGAGTTTTAAGTAGCACAATCGATTTTTTTAACAAGCTTTATTAAAGTATTCACATCTTTCTACGTATATGGAAATTAAACTATTTAATAATGTTTACTAAACCAATAATGTGTACAATTAATATAATTACTAATTTAATTGTGGTTATTAATAATAACATGATTTTTGTTTAATAACGATTAATATACCCTGCTTGTAATTAAACATTTTATTAGTTCTAACTTAATAATTTTCAATAGATGTAATTAAACCTATTTTATTTATCATAATTAATTTATTGTTGTGTTTCACAATATGAATTCAATTTTGTACTTACCACATTTAAAATGTTACTAATGCTGTGCGATTTTTTTCCGGTGTATGTCATATAACCGTACAGCGTTATCGAATCGACACAGTAGTATGAAAATAATAATAATAATAATAATATGTTTTTATTTAACAAGTGTGCTCTTACAACACTTGCACCAGGAAGGGAAGATTAGCTACTCTTTAACTCTTAACTGTCCTGGCTAACATGAGAAGTGAAAAAAGAATAAAAATAAGACAAAATACAATTAAAATTTAATACAAAATATTTCTGATTTACATTTACAAACGTAGTAAGATATACTTATATATCATTGCTTGGCTAACAATATTGTCCTTAAGAGTACACCGATATTTAAATAGAGATGAAATGGACATGGTGAAGATGAAAGAATTGTAATATTTTACTAAATTATAAGTAATGCAACGCTCAAACAAAGCCGAGGAGTGTTGTGGCATAGTAATAGTGTTATGTCTGATATTAATATTGTGGATAGATTTTCTAAAAATAACTGCTTCATATAAGTAAGAGGGGGCTTTAGATTTATAAAATATATAAAAACAAGGAAATTTAATTCAAAAACATTTTTTTTGGATTCCTGATCTAGGCATGGGTAGTAAACAATATTGCAATAAATTAAATCTGAAAGAACTAAAGTTTCGCTTAGTTTTTCACACATTTTAAAATGTATTATATGTTTATTCACAGAAAGCATATGCATTTTCATATAACACTTTTGAAGAAGTGAACTTATATGACTTATATGACCTTTAAATCTTAATTACAGATCCATAATGAGACCTAAATTTTTTGCTTGTTCCGACAACTTTATTTCAACATCATCTAATTCGAGTTGTATCGAATTCTGAATATTTAATCTTTTATATTTACTACAAAATAGAACAGCGGCTGTCTTTGATAGATTTATGATTAAATTGTGTGCTTTGGAGAACTGAGATAATAGAGTTAGATCACTATTTATATATTCATTTGCAGCTAGGATATTCGATGGGTGAAAACAATGAATCATTTATGTGTCATCTGCATTTGGCAGATCTGAGGTATATAGTAAAAATGGTAAAGGACCTAAAATGCATTCTTGTGGTACACCTGATACTATAAATTTAGATAATGACAAGTTCTTATTAGCACGAACACGCTGGGCTACGTTTCCACAAATAAGATTTAAAAAAGACAGAACGGTTACATGGGAACCATAGTATTTAAGATTAGCACAGTAGGTCATGATCAATTTAATTAAATGCTTTTGAAAAATCTAAAGCCACTAATAAAAATCCCATTTTCTTATCAATAGCTCTAACAATATTATCAATTATATTTAATAAGGCAGTGGTAGTATTGTAACCTTTGCGGAAACCAGATTGTTGAGAAGGTAGAATATTATTCAGTAAGTTAATTTAGTCTGTAAGTTAATTTAGTCTGTAAGTTATTCATATAACTGAATATAAATAACACGTTCCAGAAATTACTACTTTTAGTCAAAGCTTTATCGCTTTTTTTAAGTATTAGTCTCAAATTATTTGTTAACCAAGGTAATGAAGGTTTGCTGACTCTTAGTATCCTTAAAAGCGTATATATATCAAAGAGTAAATTTATATTGTCGGTTAAAATTTTAATTTTTTCATTTATGTTTTCAATGTAATAAATATCAATGCAAGGTATTATCGACAAATCTTTTTTGAATTTGGTTATATCTAAATTTTTTAAATGACGGGTATTAATAAAATTCTGTTTAAGTTTGTTAATTCCGATATCTAAAATACAAAATGATATTATGTTGTGATACCACTTTCACGAACTATATTACCAGAATTGCCATTGATAAAAATAGGATCAAGCAAAATATTTGAGGTAGCTCTAATACGCGTCAGCTGTATAACATGATTAATATATCCATATATTTCAAACAAGTCTAGTAAAGAGTTGGGGACTATCATATCAACATTTAGATCACCAGTTACAATAGAAAACTGGGTATTAAGGATCTAAGATTTATATTTGCGAGATTTAAAAATTATTCCTTTTTGTCATAGAAATAAACTAGTAATATAGTTAATAAATTAGAAAAAGTAAAAAACAATATTAATAAAACAAAGAAACAAATCACCTACAATAATAACCAATACTGTTCTTTAATCTCTGAATGTAAAATTTTAAAGTAGAATTTTTATCATACGCTGCTTGATTAACATCGTAATCAAGCTTAAATTTGTTAACTGACCTCAAACAATTGCAAATCACGTTAGGGCCCCTATACTCTACAAGCTTAGTTTTCAATTTTAATCGTGCAATTAAAATTGTGCACTGAAGATTCTAGTGTATGGTCTAAAATTGACAATTTTAACCGGCGATTTTAATTGTTATCCAAGCCATAATTTCAATCTTACAATTTACAATTACAAGCCCAGACAAGTTGACAGTGTATATATAGGCTTCACAATCATAATTGACAATTGAAAGCAGTGCATTTCGTATCCTAAGAGTGTCGTGAAGTGAATTGAAAATGGATTCAAGAACTTACATGAAAGATTTTGTTATAGAATTTATAGAATCATACAAGAGTACAACTACACAATGTTAAATGTCAAACAAAAAAAAAGATTATTTTCGGCTTAAGTTTTCGTTCTACTCTAGTAGCGTAAAATATAAACAAGACATAAATTGGTGTCGACATATGTATGTTACAACAACAAGAGTACCCTTTACAAGTGAAAAAGACTCTACCTACAACATGATATACTCGTTAAATACTGTATTATTTTCCGATGCATTTTTTTACACCTCTGATTAATCTTTCTTCGAATACATTTTTTATATCTTCAATGTCTTAACATTATCTGTAATTTCTTAACTATTATCCAAGTTTCATTATATGTCTAAAATTACAGCTTATTTTCTATAGAATTTCAATATTTGTTAATATGCAAATCTGTATAGAATTTTGATTATGTTCGGAATATTCCGAATAACTTCTTTTTGTCATGGAATATTTTCTCGATCAAAAACTATTTTATTAGTTATATCTATGTACTAAAAATAGAATGTATTCACATTTTAAATTAATTCTTGTTTTCAGTAGCTTCCTCTTTAGGATAAATCCTTTCCTTTATTTAATAATGTTTTCTTGCATAGTCAGGACTTTAAATCGATGGATTAAGTTGTCTTATATTAGTGAAGAATGTGAGAAACTCATAGTGAATACATAACGCATTTAATGAAAAGATATTAGTTGCACATAATATTTAACTAGAATTTATCTACAGAGATTTAATACACCTTAATTGAGTCATAATGAAAAAGTAAAAAATTATCAGTACTTAAGAGAAGATACATTTGAAACTATTATAATATTGATTTTAAATTTTTGTAATATATTAATGGTTTTATAATAGTTATTTATTTTATTTATGGAATAAGGGCATTAATAATATACGATTGCCGCTAGTTGCAAGACGAGGGCGTTAGGCCATGTCGGTAACAGTATGTTAATAGCCCTTGTCACACAAATTAAAATACAACATTTTATCTACCAACAATTATCAACAATTGGCAAATATTTTTATTTAAAATCAAAGTAGCGATGCTGTAATAGCAGTTTTTTATTGATATTTCAACCTGACAGTTTGTTGCAAACAACGTAAGATATTATTAGTTCCTCTTAGTTTCTAGAAAATGCATTAATATGAGTCAGTACGAATCTGAAAGTCTTGAATCAGATACTGAAGATTGTACAACTAAAGCAATTTCGGTACTAATTCCAAAATAACCACATATAAAAATTGGACAAGCTTATTTAGCTTGTAACAGATGGTGTGAGTGAAATGAAGTCAAAAATGAAACGAATGAGATGGAGTTGCCAGCTTATTTCGAGAATCTATTTAAAAGTTATATATTTTCAAATCTTTGAGCATATTATTTAGTGACACACGATGCTATCCACAAAGAAAAATGTGGATATTAGCAAATACAGGGTGTTACTATATTCGACCGACAACGCTTTAACCCAGAGAGCTCTCGTTAATTGATGAATTTTGATATGGGAACATAAACCCTTAAAGGGCTTAGTTTCCGAGATACAGGGTGTTAAAAGTTTGAAATCAAAATTAAAAATTTGTCATAAATCAGAAACGCCTCCAAATATTTTTTTCAAATTTGGTGACCAATATGCTCTTTAAGAAAGTAATATTTTGACATAAACTGATTTTTGAAAAATTTAACCAGTGGCGCGTTATCAGGGTTTGTGGCAACTTTTATCCCCCCTATCTTTTACGCCACTGAAACAAATATTTTTTTTTTATTTTTTTAAATTTTCTGTTTATTTTTAGGTAAAAAAGTAATAACCTTTTATGGAGCTAAATTGAACGGTATTGTAGATATTTGCTTCTAGACAAAAGTCTGCAAGTACTTAGATAATTTGTAGCTACTCAATATTTCTAAATTCTGATCTAGCAGGCACGTGTCAAATTTTTAATAGTTAGTGTATTTGACAAGATCTTGGTAGATTAAACAATACAGTTTTAAACTAGTTTTTAAATTAATTTTGTTGTTACAAAATGAATTTTTCATTTGAAGAATTGACCGATATGTTAATGATCTATGGGGAATCTCGAAAAAATGGTAGAATGGCAGCTCGTTTATACCAACAAAGATTCCGCAATCGTCGAATTCCACATCATTCTCCATTTGGAAGTATTGAAAGAAGACTGAGAGAAACTGGAAACTTGTTAATTAATAGAAATAATGCTGGAAAGCCACGAACAACAAGGACTGTGCGTCTGGAAGAGGCAATATTAAATAATATTTCTGAAAGGCCATCTTTAAGTACTCGAACTCTAGGCCATGCATTAAGAGTGGACAATAATACTGTATGGAAAGTTTTAAAAGAACAAATATTGCGTCCTTACAAATTCACCAGGGTTCAAGCATTAGAACCTAGAGATTTTCCGGTACGTATGGAATTTTCAAACTGGTATGTACAAAAGTGTCGTGAAAATCGAAATTTCCTAAATTATTTATTGTATACAGACGAGGCCAAATTTACCAGGGAAGGCATTTTTAATTCCAGAAACAGTCACGTTTGGGATGAAGAAAATCCACACTCTGTTCGTGAACGTGGATTTCAGCATAAATTTTCGGTGAATGTGTGGGTGGGTATGGTTGGGGATTGTTTAATCGGGCCTTACCTTTTTCCAAATAAATTAAATGGAGATATTTATACGCGGTTTCTGGAAGAAGTGTTAGATGAATTGTTGGAAAATGTACCGTTAAATATTAGACAACACATGTGGTTTCAGCACGATGGGGCATCTGTTCATTTTGCTGCAAGTACTAGAAATTTCCTAAACAGACGATTTAGAGAAAAATGGATTGGTCGGGGTGGACCCCAATGTTGGCCTCCAAGGTCACCCGACTTAAACCCTATCGATTTTTTTATCTGGGGCTACATGAAGTCCTTAGTGTACGAAACCATCGTTGAAACTGAAGAAGATCTAATAGCGAGAATTCAAGCTGCGACAGAACTCATTCAGTCCAATCCGGAGTTATTCTCAAAAACACGTTTTTCAATGAGAAAACGGTGTAGAACGTGCTTACAAGTAAACGGCCGACAGTTTGAACAACTATTGTAATTTTGTCAATTTTGTTATTGTTGTATCTAATACATTTGTTTGAATTTAATTTTGATAGCTTTTGCGTTATTGTGATTTTTACTTTTATCAAGTTCTCAGAAAATCTCAGAAATAGCATGTATTCTTTTTTCAACTAACGCCTAACGCTTAATTATTATTCGAAATCGAATTAATAGTATGGATTAAAAGCAAATACTTACTTGTTTAGCAAAACGCCGACGGGCAAATTACACAACAAATCATAATTTGTGAATTATCTAAGTACTTGCAGACTTTTGTTCAGAATCAAATATCTACAACACCGTTCATTTTAGCTCCATAAAAGGTTATTACTTTTTTACCTAAAAATGAACAGAGAATTTAAAAAAATTAAAAAAAAAATATTTGTTCCAGTGGCGTAAAAGATAGGGGGGATAAAAGTTGCCACAAACCCTGATAGCGCGCCACTGGTTAAATTTTTCAAAAGTCAGTTTATGTCAAAATATTACTTGCTTAAAGAGCATATTGGTCACCAAATTTGAAAAAAATATTTGGAGGCGTTTCTGATTTATGACAAATTTTTAATTTTGATTTCAAACTTTTAACACCCTGTATCTCGGAAACTAAGCCCTTTAAGGGTTTATGTTCCCATATCAAAATTCATCAATTAACGAGAGCTCTCTGGGGTAAAGCGTTGTCGGTCGAATATAGTAACACCCTGTATATTCAATTGATTACGTTTCTCAAGCAAAAATCTGAAGGATGTAAACTTCAGAAGTCAAACTTTTTAACGAAGAAGGATATAAATACATTTTTATAAGAAGCTGACATTGACGAGTTGTTACTAGAAAGGCTTGTATGTAGAGTAATACCAAAAATTATTCATTTACATGTATAAATAACAATTTGCAGGTAGTTTTGATTTTTACAGTTTGTGCATGCTAGAAGGTGGCTCTCACTAAACATACAAGTGGAAGACGTGAAGGAGGAAGAATAAGTATTCTTTGTTATAACACCAAACACACAGATTAATGTGTCCCGCTAATTTGTTATAACTGAGTGAGGCAATGATGAAATTAATTTAGAAGAAGCATAGTCTGCACCCCTCTAATACCCATCACAAAATATTCGTTAGTTTCAGGAATAACAAATGCATAAAATTTCCAGTTGGTATTAGCACAATTGCCAAAAAAGTTGCTTAATTTTTAATATTAATATAAAAGACCTAGCAGCCACTGCTTCAGCAGGTCATCAATTTCACTACTTGCAAATTCCGGAGCGGATCTCTAAATAGTGAAAAGAAGCGGAGTAGTAGTACTACCATATTGCTTATGGGAGAGAATTTGTAAATGAACCTATCAAACAGTAACCACAGTGGTAATTTGGAAATTATTGGCTCTTCAACAGAACAGTCTTTGTTTGTTTAAATACAAAAATATGTTATCTATATTTATCAATGATTGTTTTTAAATTTTATTAATAAATAATGAAATTTTGGTTCTGATTTCATTAACCAAACGAGTTAAATAATGGGTTCATTATCTTACTCAGTTAGATAATAGGGTTCATTAATTAAATGAATTTGATGTAGATTTTTATTCTAAATTCATAAATGAACTATTTAATTTTAATTTGTATGTAATGTCAATTTTGTAGTTTAGTGGGCTACAAATCGATGACAATCTTTTTATTGAGTAGAGTAAGTAATCTTTGTTTCATCTTTTTTTTTGTTATTATTAGTATTGACTGTTTTAATTAAATTTACTTTTTCTTTTATTAAAATTTCATTTGAATTATATTTAATGAAAAATGACTACTGTGAAATAAAAACCAAATGAAATTTAAGTTTATTTGATTTGAAATAAATAATATTTTACTTCATGAACAATGTTTTACCTATAGTAACCCATTTGTAGAAAAATAAATTAAAACCCAAATAACTTTTCGTAGTTAGATCCATAATTTAAATAATTTTATTTAGGTCTTTTTTATATTGAATTAAATGGATTTATTTTTCCAAGAAAATCTATCGTTATTTCTTACTAGAATTTGTAATCCGTTAAGCATTTTAGGAATTTGGCATACGTATTTAGGAATGCACATCAGAGTAGTTCTAACCTCCCGAGATTTTCCTTCCGGAAGCACCGGAAAAGGAAAAGGTGGATGATATTCGCCATTTCGCCATCTAGTTTTGTTAGAAATGCGTGTCATGCCGTTGATGTGTTGCTTAGGTAATTTCGGCGGGCGTCCGGAGAGAGACTTCTCGCAACATGTCTGAAATAGCAAGAAGATGAGCCGGAGCCAAAAGAGACAAATCGTTTCACATCTGACAGGAGCCTACCGTGAAAATTTCGGGCCCTTAAATAGATTTTAATTTTAGATAAATTTCGATGTGTTTTTCGTGCGAAAATGAAGCACACATATTCAATATTTTAGAGTTATTGTTATTAAATATTTGTGCTGCAAAAGTAGTTATAAGAATAATTGAAAAACGGTATTATATATATTCTGCAAGATAATTGTGAAAATTTTAAGGCTTTCTGAAAGCAGTTGTGAAAGGATTACATCACATTATGATTACTGAAGAAGCATAATATAATATAATAAATATAGTAAACCAAGAATTTTTTCTAAAAATTATTTTATAATGAAATGAAATACCTCTTACCTTTACCCGTTACTTTTTTATTGAGTACTTTAGTGATCTCATTCTAATTGATTAGTAATAAATATTATTGTATATTATTACTTAAACTAGCCTTATTTGTTCTTAAATTAATCATATAAAGCAGCTCCTGCATTATTTGTGTATTGAGAAAACATCTAAGATTTTTTCCGTTAAAAACATTTCATATTTTACCTCAATTATCTTGTTAGGTATTATACCCTATGCGAAATTACAATAACATTTTTTTGAACTTCAGAAATGCACTTGTCAAAGAAAAGTTCGACATTTATTTTTATATTTTTTTACTACAAAAACCCATGAGCCTCATAGAGTTCTTTTATTTTCTCGGTGATAACCTCATAGTGTTGCCTAATCAACACAAAGTCATGAAACTAGCAAAAATTGTAGAAAAATGTAAAGTTATGTTTCATTGTCATTTGCAAATATTGTTATATATCATATATATTATAAATCACATTTCAAATTGTACTGGTATTCACTATTTTTGTATGAATGGTTTTTTCGAGGGAATTTTTGTTTACTGCTTGTAAAATAGCACTGACCGTTGAAATATTACATCTAAGCTAACCAAATTAATGGTAGTGTATAAATCTCGATGTGATGGTGGGCATCGTAATAAGTTTTTCCAAAAGAGCAATTTAATACAGTAGAGGTTTCAATGACGTATATTTTTAGATTAAAGAAATGTTTGGATTAGTTAACAGCAAATTTCCATAGAGTTTGTAAAATATGTATATAAGTCAGTGTTATTGAAATAGTTTTAAATGTATACAAATAATAATGTTTACATTTTTTTGTTATTGTAATTGTGCACGCGCATGAATGCTCGTGAGCGTTCGTCTAGGTTTGGGCTAGGTTCGGTCAGTTAGATTATTTCAGAACAATTCAAATAGTTGCTAGTGCTATGGCATAATAAAAATATCGTGTATGAAGGGAATGGGTTTTGTAATAAACTAATTATTATTTATTGATAAGACCAAATACAGTATAATAATTTACAAAGCTAACTGTCGCTAACATTTTTCTAGCACACATTTATTTAAGTTTACCAACTTAAGTAGGTACAAAGAATACTTTGAAACTATTTTATTTAATTTTATTATCAGTATTTTGAAAAAACTTTTGGATAATTGGCGCAAGCTTGTTATATATTTTCTTAAATAAACCACTTTTAAGCATATCTGTTCATTTAAAGATAATTTAATATGTTGGCACATTTTCAGGTGATACATAAATTTAAAAAATTACAGAACAATTTTGAATTTATTTATTTCTGAATTTTATTTTTAATCACGATTATATAATTAATTGTCTATTCGGAATAATTCTGAAAATATTCCTGTATTCCAAAAATTTTCTTTATATCATTTAGAGACTAGTAATAATAATATGAGTGCTAATTTAGGCAAAACTTGTTTGTTTTTAGAATTTATTTATTTATAATAATGAACTTATATGTGATGAACATCCGTAGAACTCAGCTTGATAGTTATGATTCTAACTTTAGTAGTCAGTAAATAGTATTTTAGTGAATAGTCATCTCCCTGATTCTTTATGCCTTTAGAGGTGTCACTTCTATGTAAGGTCATCATTTTTCGAAGAATTAATGGAAGTCATCGAAAAAGGTTGCAAAGATGCTAAAGGCTTCAAAAACTTATCAGAATATACTTTATTTATTTTAATTTACAAGAAATATTGACAATATATTTAGAAAAAGTTAAAACCAATAAGACTCTTATTTCCCATATTATCTATACATATTTCCCAAATAAAATTATGCGCCAAATTAGTGATAGTCATAATGTGTCTTTACCACAAAAAAGTAATGAATAGTGCAAAAATAGAAATGTTGTTTAAAAGTACTGAATGATAAAATGGTCAACGGTCAAATATCCATATCGTATATTATTAACAATGTTGAGGAAATTCAAGTTGAGTATAACAATGGAATGTATTGCGCCCAATTCAGATTATTCTTTAATACAATGTATTTATGACACTGATACATAAAAGAATAATTAGTTTTCTTTTTATTAACATTAAATACGACACATGTGTTTTCAATAAAAATCTTCGTTACCAGCTAAGATATTTGATTTTGGGGTACTGCATTATAAAGAGTTTTAAAAATCGATACCTTTCTAATAATCTGGTTTCCAATAGCTCTATGTTAGTCCTGTTTTTTATTAAATATACAGTACTTTGTAAAGAAGCAGAGTTATTATTTAACCAGTCTTAATATTTTCATTGATGAACACTTTTGTCTATTTTAATCTTATTAAGTTTGTCTACATTATTGAGATTTAATTTGTATACATTACATCAATTACATTAATTACATCCCCGGCTATTTTGTCTTGTAAGAGAAAGCCTTCCTTTTCATGACCCTAGTTACCTTTGTACCCTGGTACCAAGTCTAATGTTTATAAATGGTGTAGAACGCTTAGGCTGCCAACATTACTACTTGATTGCAGAAAAAAATGGCATTGGTTAGTTCTTTTTCAGTTTTAACATATTCATCCATCAATTTCAACATTTAAGTTTTCGTTTTCAAGACATTTAGGATTTCACTTTCACTTTCATATTTTTGCGTAACGGCTGATAGCAGCTGGTATCCATTTCTTTGTTACTTAGTATCTAATACTTTAAGGGAATCATTGAAGATGTGGAAAAATATCTGATCATTACCTAGGCTAGCATGGATTCTCTTGAGAAATAGATTTTTAATTTTTTCTCTTTTTATTACAGGACACTTTTCCCTCTCTGTTACTTTTGTAGATAAACTTTTGCACATACTTCCTCTTTCAGTTTTCAACCGTTTTTAGATTTAACTGCATATTATTAGAAATAAGAAAAAAATACTTGTTTATTTTTTAATGTAATTAAATTATATAAGACCCGAGGTGCAGTTAGGCCCTGAATTGGGAAGAAGGTAGTATCGGTAGAAGTTTGACAGGAGACGGTCCTCGTCAGTGCGCGGTGGGTCGATGATGGAATTAACATTCAGAGATGTAGTCCTGTCCCATCCGCCGTTCCACTGAAATATGACTCGATCACGCTCTGGGATAAGATGAACCGAATCCATCATTTTGATGTCTTTGTTCGCTTTGTGAGTCGAGCTCGGGCTCCCTTAGCGTAAAAAAGCCGAAATGTAGGAATCCCTTGATGCAACGGGGTTGGGCCGAGGAATCCATCAAATTGTCATTTACTAATGGTGTCTCGAAGCAGCCCGGAGAAATGGCCTGACGAGAATGTTCCTTTCACGGCAGCGCGAATCTAATATTTTTATGGATTAGTTTTTCCACTACTTCGATAAAAAATGTGTTTACTACAGAAATCGATTGTAATATATTTTCTTCCGGGTTACTATCAGTTGTTATAACAAAAGTACTTAAGGAATTCAAAATGCATAAAACGTCGCGGTATTTAATTACACAAAAGTTTTTTAAAAAGGGAACCTTATATTGCCGAAATATTTAGCTCGTTAAATAATTATATGCTAAAGAATATATATATATTTATGTAAATTAAATTTATGTAATCCACTATTTTGCGATTTTTGCTTAATGATTTTTCTAAAATCCAATGTGTAGTTCTCAGTTTGAGTTTTAAATCCGTTTATATATAAAACAATCCTCCATATTTAAAATAAATGTATTTATGTTCCATTTCATTACTAAAAAATCTTAATTGTTAATTATCATGTGTTATTTGTTATTTATTATTTCCCATTTGTTACTTGTCATTTGTCGGTTATTATTTTGTTTTTCATTTATTTTATTTTTATACTACTGATAATTACCGGGAAAAGTGTGTATTAAGGATTATTAACATTAGTTGTATTGTTTTGTTCAGTTTGCTTCTAGACAAACACTGTTATCTTCATTTAGAAGCAACCTGTACCACGTCTAAAAAAAAACATTTCAGTATTTCTTGGATTAATGGAAGAAAATAATTTTGGCTCCATTATTAATTTTTGCCACACAATTGTCCCATTTCTAATTGTTATATAGAAAATAAGTAAAACATTAATAATATATTTTAATGAAAAAACACAAATTTATTTTCAATATTCAATTTATATGAACTTGTCGTTGCCTCTTAGACCTCCCAAAAATCCATTTTTTTCTTACTACCTCTTTTTATAACATCCTCTAACTATATATAGAAGTAATAATTGGCAGCGTTAAGGTGAACAAAATATCAACCAGGGTGCGATCTGCTACTAACCTAATTAAAATTATACATGGTGAGTTATGAGGAACTGTACATACTTTTATAACATACAGAGTCCCTCTAGGGGAATATTATGTGACCTTAAAAAGTATAACCTCTCTTTTATTGTATTTAATTGTAGTATCTAAGATTTCTTTTGTCTATTTTTTTTATTAAACTGTATACTATTATCTAGCATTGGATTAGCATTCTCAAAAATTATAAATTCCAGTAGCAGCATCACAAACCTTGACAGGGATGGTTCATATCAAAAAGAGTAGAAGAATAACATTATTTGTTGAGTCCAGTTTATTGCATAGCCGAGTCTCTAGCTAAACATATAGTGAGTCTTCTAATACGAGTGACATATACAATTTTTTCTTCAAGTGTTAAAATCAAAAAATATTTATAAAAAATATTACTTCAACTGATACAGAAATATTTCCAATCTCGGCAATTATTAATAAAAATAAAATTGCATAATAAATACTAACAATTTTCTTTATATTAATAATTAAATGAGAACAATTTTTTTAACTAAAATAAAATTATAAAATTTTCAATGTTCTGTGAAACCTAAATAAAAAAAAATATGTTACATTTATTAAATGTACTATTTTGTGGAAAAGTGATAATATCAAAATGATAGTTTTAATAAATCAAGGCTAATATGTCTCTTTTGTTTAAACAACGGATTAAACGGTTACTTTTTTGTACTAGTACAAAAATGAATATTTTTTTGAACTAGTAACATAATAGGTTCTTTCTACGAAACGTGTTATATGATATAATGTACCGTATTATCAGTATACGCTTAAAGAAAAATATATTTGTGACATATTTGTCAGATTTTAATTAAATTTATAATAAACAAATATTTCTGCTAAAATTAAAAAGCCACCATCACATAACACACAATACTTTATTAATTTAAAACAAAATATTGTCAGTTGCAGATATTTTTGATAAAATAAGTACAAGCTAAGTGTTAATTCTAATAACACAATGCTATTGTCATTTTGTCTAATATCCAGGATTATATATTTGTTCGAATTTTAATTTTTCAACAGATATCGATCTGTATATATTTTTTTAAACTGGATGAATAATTAAACTACTCGAGTTAATTAATGATAAATCCATGTTTATTACGTTTGAACTAAGTCAATATAGAATGTTGTAACGAATAATAAGGAACAACAATTTTAAAATAAAATAAAACAATTAAAAGAATTGGTTTATTCAGAAAATATTATTACACGACAACGATTAATTGATAGAACTGGTCATTTTTGTAATATCATTAGATTATTGTTTATTCGGAAAAAATATGCATAGAGGCTGAAGAGTTTCATTTCGAAAATCTATTGTAATTATTAATTGAAAGGCACGATTTTATTTTTTATGTTTTAGATGTTTTTTCTATGTAGTTGTTTCTTATTATTCGTTATAAATTATTGTTTATTGCCTAAAATTCAAACATAATAAACACATTTCTAAGATATATGTATTTATCGTTAATTAACTTGAGTAGTTTTATTATTCATGCAGTCTAAATAAAAATATACAGAGCGATATCTGTTGAAAAATTGAGAATTGAAAAAATATATAATACGGTTCTGAATCTTCGACAAAATTACAATAACTTTGTATTTATAACAATAACCACTTATATTGTTCTTATTTTATCCAAAATATCTATTAATAATTAATACTGTATTGGACAATATGCGATGGTGATTTTTTTAGTTTCAGCTAAAATTATTTTTTTACTACAAATTCAATAAAATGGTGTCAAAATGTCACATACATAGTATTTGTTGTGTATTTATGCATATTGAAAACCATCTGTTATAATTTAAAAAATACGCATTTAGGATGGACTTTTTTATAATTCTTCCCAATTAATTTTTCTGAAGCCGGTCCTGGCATTTCTAACTTTTGAGAATGCTAACCGAATTCCAATAATGTACAGTTTTGTCAAAAGGTTAGACACATTAAATATTGCTTCTATCAACTACAGTTAAATGAATTTTCCTTATAAATTCGCTAATCCCTGTATATTAATAAAGAAAGGTAATTGCCACTTTTTATTGGTTACATGACATTTCCCTTGAGAAGTATGTAAAGTTTCTCATGAGTCACCCTGAATAAGATGAAATATGACATCTATATTTTTGACATTAAATTCATGTTGACTTTGATATAAACGGAGGTAAGTAAAAAAGTAGATTTTTTCCTTGATATATGTTAGCAACGATATTAAATATTTAATTTATATTTTACATTAGTTAAAATAAAAAACATAACTGGTGTGGTAGGTACTCGTACTATTAGCCACGACAAATCTGCCAAGTTTTTTAGACCTTATTGTGCATTGTATATAAAATAGTCTTTTTTAAATCAATATCACATAATGAAGGTACTTTTCCTTAGATTTTACGAACGATCAATTCGAGATGAGCTGTAATAAATAATAACCCAGTATCAATTAAACTCTAATGATTATTCATGAGGTGTTCATATTACTCAGACGATGATTACATTAATTAAAGTGGATAACTGGCTTACAACTCAATTATAAACTGCATACGCATAATAAACAAAAGAAACCAGACTGTTTCACGTTCTGAATTATAAAATAAATCGTTTGCAACAATTAGTTGATGGTTCTGACAATTTGAAAAATCTAGAATCGAGTGTGAAATTAGCCAACAATCAGCACGGTTAATGCACTGGGAACATGCAAGAGTGTGAAATAAGTTATTTATCAAAGGAGTAGACATTTTTCGCTAGAGTTATATTATTTGTGAAAAATAAATATTTAAATGAAATTTGTTTCAATAATACATATGGATTTTGTTATTGAAGGAGTGTGACAATTTTTAAATCTAAATTAAAATCACAGTAATAATAATAAAAAACACTTTTTATTGCTTTTTATCAATAGTATTAAAACAGATATTTTTGATGATAGATTGCGAAATTCCATTTACGCATTTGAGAATGAAAAAAAGAGAACATTCGAAAATGCAAAAGAAATCGCAATCAAGTATCGAACAACATATTTTGAAAAATTGTATCCCACAGTTTAAAAATTATTAAGATATAAAGAGATATTTTCGACAATTACAATTATTTTGTTTGACTTGTAACACATCTACAATTTATTGCTCAGAATTTTGTAGAGGTATGTAAAATACTTTTAGGTTGTGTAGACAACTGTGTTTTGACACTTAATAAACATTATATAAAAGTCAACCCTTAATAATAGTTTTCGATAAGATATATTTTTATTTATATTGCAATTCCTATTTATTTCTAAATTACAATTTGTTACTAGGCAAACAATAAGTAATTAATGTAAAACGGAATTTCTAACCTGCAGAGAAGTATCGAGTGTAACTCTCTATTTAAAGGTTAATAATACAAATAACTTCTTACAGAACAAGTAAATAATAATTACTATAATTTATTTTAATAAATATGAAAAGATAAATTGTGGTTACCTGAATTTCTACCGTATTACAAGGCTTTGTTTTTAAATTATTTGTCTGACAATAGTTTCGTCACTCACTGTGACATTTTCGAAGTATAAACAATCTCACATCACAAAAATTTCAATCAACCACCATTAAGCAATATAGACAATAGTATTTTTCTTTTCTAAAAATTTTTTAGTTTTTATTATATAAGTGTTTATTCTAAAAGGTAATCTAAAATAATTGAACTTCCCAGGTTTATTTGTTCATTTAATACTATACCTTGAGACATTTTAGGTATTTCTTTTTTTTTTAAATAGTTGGTGGCATTTACATTGTTCATATACTTGAGTCGTCTGTTTTGTGGTGGGACATATTTTGTGTAATATTTTTTTCTTTCATATAAGTGACATACAATTTATTCTGTCAATATTTTTATTCCATACTTAGTGAAAATATGAAATATTATGAAAAAATCATTTGATTTCTCCTCCAACCCCATTCAGTTAAAATTCGTTCATAGTATCTTTCTTTTAACTAAACTAATCTATAAAATCACGTTATAATCGTGATTAATTTTTAGTACCATCAATAACAATTTAGTATGCAAAACAGTAACCTGCCAATTTCATTAATCACAGAAGAATTCAGGAAATTATGACGGCCATTCCCCTCTTTATTATTCCTGCGAAACCGTCACTGTAGTTTTCCTTATTATGTAGAATAGTTACGCGTTTATGAATATTTATTTGTTATAGGTTGGCAGATATTGATAATTGTGTAAATTTTTCATGAAGTGTATTAAGTGATGTCGGTGTTAATTTCGATGTATACCAGAATGATATAAATCTTTGTTTTGGTTTGTAGTTGCATACAACATAAACAGAGTTAATAAAGGTGTGAATTACTTTTATTCAATATTAAAATTTGTAATTTATATTTAAATATTCATCTATATTTTTACAGAAAAGCAAAATATGTCAGATGAAAACAAATTGCTTCTGATATTAATATTTTAATTTGATTTATGTTTTTAGACTTTGCAACAAAAATATTATATAACATCTTTTCACGTGTAATTATGTCTTTTGTTTATATATAGTTAATTTTCGGTTTTAAAATAAGTAAATTTTATTCAAAAAATTATCAACCCCATTATATTTTATTTTAATGAATTCATCAATCACGTTATGATTATAAATCAAATATATAACTTTTATCATTTATATAATACTAAAATTAAAAAAAAACAACTTATAATGATATTTGTTTTACTTAGCTGTATTCTTTTAAACTAAATATTTATTATCAATAATTATATTATTTAGAAACCTTGTCATTCATCAAAATTTATGATTGTTTTCATTTTTGACTAGTAAGATATACATAATTTAGTATTCAAAATATGACAGATTTCCATTTTTAGGAACGATTTATTTACGATAAACGTCGTTCCAAATATTAACATATTAATTTGACTAAGAAATTCAATTACAATTTTAGGTAATTTCCATAAATGTAAATAAATTTTGTTTTTACTTTACTGTTATTGACTAGACAATTTCTGTATTCTTTAATAATGTTATGAATAAAAAAAACAATCAAATAAATTATGTAATTCTCCAACATTGTCTTCAAGGGTGATTTATTTGACATGAGTTTTTTATTTTATTTAAATTTTTATTAATTTTGTCCGTCTTTTTATTGGATGGTGTTGCAATTTGAATGGAAGATCGCAATGTCGTAATAGTTCACACCTGAACTATTTATTATTTCCATCTGTGTTTATTACAGGAAACATAAAACATATATTTGTGGTGTTTTTAGGAAAAATAAAAATAAGTAAGTGTGCGGACATTTCTAATACCTAATTGGCGTCAATTAATAACACAGCTGTTTATTACTTACTTTTTTTTAGTTTAGATTCTATTTGTAGTTCTGAAATAATAAAATTTTGCATTTGCATAATTTATAATAGTGGGTCCCAACTATCAGCCAAAGTAGTTTTACATTCACACTTATCCATTTTGTCTTTTCTTTTATATATGGTAAAAAGTCTGTACGAACCTCTTCAACTAGAAGTCACATAGCTTTATGTTGATGATCATTAGTTTCCTTACTTGAAGAAACTGAATCTGAATCTGAATATGCCATACTCGTCATGGCATTTTTAAACGCTTCAACTACATCTTTTGAGTTTGAAAAATGTTGAGAATTCATTTTTTATTTTTGAACATTCATGAAAGTCGTTTGGACTGGGGCTCTATGGAGGATGGATCATCAATTCCCCCTTTTGTTCGTGGCTTTGTGTGGGGGCTTACAGTCTCCCCGTACACAATTATGCAATTTCTTTTATTGTTTTTTCTCATTTCAGAAAAAACTTCTGATAAACAAATAGTTATGTACGAGTACCGGTCAACATTCACTTTTCTGCGATTTTCTAAAAAGCTAATAGCAACATGCTTAGATTTCAACAAAAAATAAGCAAACATTTGCTTCGAAACGCTCCGACTTCGAAGAACTTTTGTTGTATTTGCTTTATTTTCAAACACCTTAACAGTGGATTGTTGTTTCTTTTCCGGTTCATGAGAATATATCTAACTTTTATCACTACTATCGATGTCGAAGACCAAATTTTACGTAACTGAGTTAAATTATTACACCACCATTTTACAAGAACTTATTTTTGATCGTTTGTTAAATTATACGGTGTCTATTGAAAACACATTTTTCTTATACCTAATGCGTAAATACGACTGAATTTCCAGGCAGCTGATGATCTACTACTAGCAATTCTCTTACAGCATCAATATTTCCTGCCGTTTTTGAAGTATATTGAAGAATTTAGGATTAAATATGAATTAGAAATAATGAAGAAAAAATTTACGAAATAGTAAAGTAATTAATGTTGAAGAAAAATGGGAAAATATTAAAAGCAGTATAAATGAAACAGCAAAGAAATTATACAATACAAAAGAAAACAAGAAAATAAATAATGGTGTGTGCTAAAATGTAAAAGAATAATAGAAATAAAAAATGAAGTGAGCAGCAAATAGCTTAGAACGAGAAAACGCAAAAGAAATAAATAAAGAAAAAAGCAAAGAAGTTAATAAGCTATTCAAACAGAAAAAATAGCAATGGATTAAAAAAGAGTTTAAGAAAATACAAAACGACTACAACAAAAATAATACAAGCACTTTGTACAAATACATGAGGGAGAGTAAAAGAAAAAAGTATCAATAAACATTAAAGAGGCAAATTGAAAAAAACACTTTGAATAAGTATATACTTATAAAGATGAATACGAAAGAATAGAAGAAAAAATTCTATAAAAACCAACTTATGAAGAAATAAAAAAAAACAATAAGACACTTAAAGAAAAAAAAAGCAGATGGACGTAACAATATTTGTGCTGAATTGATTTAGAACTGAGAAGAGTTATATAGAAAAATATGTAACTAATAACCACTATTAATATCTCTGCATGATCGAGCGTATCATAATTAAACATTTTATTCATTTAAATTAAACTATTTAGAATATTCCTCACATCCCTACTTGTCCTGATTTATAATCATCATCGCCTAGTTAAGCTTAAGTCGTGGTTCTGATTACCCTATTTACAACTGAGAAATTTATTATTATTATTTAAATTTTTCGTAGGGTATAAATTTTTGTTTATTTAGTTTATATTATTAAATTAATTTTTTTATTGATAAAAACGAAATATTTGGAAACCCCAAAATTATATATCTCTAATCTATTAAATAATTCAATTAAACAAAAAATGAACATGCACCATAAACTACTATAAATCTCTAATCTACATTTAAAATTCAATTGTTGATTCAAAAACCCACACCGAATTAAAAACGCATTTAGGTATTTACGGCTTCCTTCCCTTTCCTAGCTATCGTATCGATTATCGACCATTTTTGACAACTATGGGACCTTTTTAACAAACAACATGGGACCATCGAGAACCCCACCCATTCCCTCATTATGTAAAACTTTACACGCCATTATGGGAGTCCTATAACTGTTTTTTGAACGGATGGGGCCAGATACCTGATACCTCTCTTTCCTCGGCCACTTTACATGAGATGCCTGTGTTTTCAAGCCTTTTATTCGGTTTAGAACTAATGTTTAGATTTAATACGACCTTGAAATGATGGAGTTGTGTTGATTTGACTTTCATTTCATATAAATTCATCCCACAGATTAGAAGAATTTAATATTCGGCTTTGTTTATAATTAAAAATACTTTGGGCAGGATTTTATTACAAAAAAATATATAAACAATTTTTTCATAAAACAATCAATCATACTCGTAAATGATCTATTATAAAAAAAAAAAAGCTTATTGACAATGGCTTGGTAGTAAGGAAATAAATGACTATGAAAATTCATTAATTAATCCCTAAATATAAAAATACCACAGAGAATAAAGCGATACGCACATTTGTTTAGTTCGGTAGCTAAAAAAACTATATTGAGTTTATTGAATATGTAAAATAACTAAAAAAGCTTAAGATGTATATTTAAATCTGAGAAAATTGTTAAGTGTTAGTATGAAATCAATGTTTTTATAGCATGTGTATGCAGTTATTAATCAATTATAATCTTAGAGCAAAACATATATTAATTAATGTTTTCTATTTGCTTACTAAATACATATTTTTGCTTGAAATCTTATAGAGGGCAAAATACAAAGAGGCGGATTGACCACATACTATTCAATATATCATTAAACATGTATTAAATTCATTGTTTTTACCTTTACTTTGTGAAATCTATCCAATAAAAATATAAAAGATAAAAGATTTCTTGAATTTCCACAGTTTTCCAAAGCTTTTTGTAAAAATTCTTATATGACTTATTGAAGATTTCTTATGCATACCTATGCTTGATTTCCCATTATAAATATTCGAACCAGTGAGTATCAGACAATATATGTATATACAATATGATTTTATATTATAAATTTTTAAAGCAAAAGTAACTCTAAATAAACATATTATAATGTCAATAATTAAAGTATTTAATGTATTTGTAATTATAGCTGCGAATTACTTTGGATTTTCAGAGGAAAGAACAATTGTTTTTAATAATTTTTAACTTACAAGTTCACTCGGCGACAAGGACATCTGTAAGAAACTATTTCTTTTAAAAGTTTACACCACGCAGCCAAAAGGAAAAAAGGAATTCTACGTATGTTTTTTGTGTCTGGTGTAATTACCATCAACAACAATCGTGTTACTAAACTATTAATTATTGATTAAATACAATTAAAATATCGATTGGATAGAATAATAACAGTGTTAATAGTGAGTATTAACAAGACAGAGGCAACTCGGCAACAATTAAATTTGTATAATTTCATTAGTATTTCTTGTCATATCAAAACAAGGACATTAGTTGATTTAATAAACAATGCATATACAGTGATTATATAAACTTCATATGAACAACCGCTTTAAGCTCCAAAGTGGAAAACTTATCACTGCACCGTTTAAATCGTTAAATGTGCAACAACCTGTATATGGCCAAATTATATGAGAACCAGCTTGAATGGATTATCTTAAAATGCCTGCTAACTAATGACTATAAAAAAGGTGTAGCGCATAATGATGTGGTTACTGGTATAACCACTCTTTCGGAATAATGTGAGGTATCATTAAACCGCCTCTATTTACTGTAACAATGCAATGGAAGTTGATGCTCCGCACGATACAGTGTTGATAATGATAATATTATTATGTGACTATATTGTTAAATAAAAATAAAGTCATGAAAGAAACCAGTCATTGCAACTGTGCACAAAAATAGGAAACCGTTCATTAGTTAAATTAGACTTAAAGCCACAATTTAGAACATAATTTTCTGAAACTAATTGTCTGCAGTACCGTTTCTGGACATTGCATCTAAAAAATACAAATTTATTCCATTCAGATTAAAAATTAGTGAAATTAGTGACGCCGTATGTTACTCCAATACAAGTAAAACTCTACTAAAAAAATTAGACACAATCCAAAGCATATCCCTTAGATTTATACTGGATGTCTAGAGGACTAGTCCAGCTACAAGCCTCCAAGCACTTACCGGAGAATATCCTCTCTTAATCCTAAGACAACTACTATCATTAAATTATGCGGCCAGAATATCTTCTAACTCAAATAATCTAGCCCATTCAGCAATATTTAATCATCGCTTCCCTAACGAAAATTTTAACCCTAAGTATCCGCTTTTTAATCAACGTCTAAAATGTTCTGGCTTCAACTTAGAGCAATTTAAATTCTCCCTCCCTACAACTTTAAATTTCCCTCCTTGGACAGTTCATATTCCCCCCCTTAATACATGCCTAACATCTTTCCCTAAAAACTCCACAAACCATACTATCATCTCGAAGCACTATAGGGATATAATTTATAAAAACCTATTACTACAACACTATTTTCAGAGACGCATCAAAAAATGAAGATGGACACGCAGCAGCAGTTGTATTTGGCAACACAGAATTTACCATCCGCATCCCTAATTTCTGCAGTATTTTCACGGGAGAAGCAATAGCTATTCTGGAAGCCCTAAAATGTGTAGTGATCATAGTGGAAAAATTTGTTTAATAGTTACGTACTCTTTAAGTCTACTTAACAGCATAACACAAGTGTACCCATCCCAGTCAATCAAACAACAAATAAAATATAAACTACTCATTCTACAAAATATAAGTAAGAAAATAAAATTTATATGGGTACCGTCGCATGTAGGGAAAAAGGATAACGAAAAGGTTGACAAATTATGAGTAAAAACAAGAACTGATGAAAACATTCAAATAATCAGGAATATACCTACCATACACTGACATCCAACTAAGCATGAAGAAACATTGCAAAAATAAATGGCAAGAAATATGGAATAACGAAATCTCAAAATTAAAAGAGATAAAACCAGATATAAACATCAACTTAGCCCTCCCAACTAAAACATCAAGTAATAATAAACAGATTAAGACATTCATCTATAACCCACAAACATCTAATAACCAAAGACTTACCTCCAGATTGCTCATATGTATTATGAAGCAACAATCACCTTGGAACACATTCTTAAATTCTTGTGGAATGCCCCTTATATATATATGAGAGAATCCAAAATGGTATACCAGAATTAAGTGCCCTGGAACATTAAATCCATCCTAACAAACTTACTATATGTATATACCAAAACTAATTCAATTTCTCAAAGACATTAACCTATTTAATAAAATCTAAATTTTTGCTTGTTAATATTCTTACAGTCATGTAATACCTATATTATACTCTTACTTTATCTTTTTACATAATGTTTCATACGGTTGTTAATAAATAAAAAAATAGCTTTAAAATAAATAATAATAACAAAATCAGTATTTCCATTGCGAGTATTATAGGCGACAACTTAATTGAGAGAAAATTTGAAGGATCTTTATAGTTGTAAGTATAGTTTATGACAACTCTCTGGATGTATGCAAGGGTAGGCTTCACCCGATCATTAATAATACATTGTATACAATAAAGTAAATTTATTTCCTTAAATTATAAATATATTGGAAGATAAAAACATGAGTAATAACTGCTTAACAATAAACAAGTACGGGATCAGACAAGAACGACTTTTAGTTGTTAATAACCGCCATAAATATTACAGAAAATGATTTGTGTGAAACTAATTCAATTGATATATTATAGTGGCCACAGTTCAACAACCTATAAACAAAAAAATATTTACAATAATACTGGCAATTATAATATCTAGTATTTACAAATATTTGATAAATTTTGTTTAAGTAGCAAATAAAAATTGTTCTTTGTATCCACAAAATTTATTAATTTAATTAATACAAAATTAATTCAAAATTACCTTCAGATTCAGAATCTGTATCACTTACATTAATTGTTATTTCCGCAAACTTGGAACATTCTGGATGTATTCTTTTTTGATCTATTTTTATTCTTATTACATGATCGATTGCGTTTTACTAGTTATCAGGACAAATATTCTTGAATTTCTACAACAGTTACAACACTTTCAACATTTTTAGGAGAGTATTATGTTTCCTTGCATTACATTTTAATTGAGACCACAATAATTTTCCAAGAATAAGATATGGTGATAAGACGCATTATCTAACGCATAACACTGTTATGCTTTATTTTTGTCAACACCGTTTTCTCAAACCAACATTCAGATAGTGCGCTTTCCATATTTTGATGATAGTCTAAACTGCTGTCCTCATCAGGTGACTAAAAACATTTACTTCCTTATGAACGATATAGTCCATATAAACCTACAAACACTCTAAATATAAACATGTCTCATTTCTTCTAATCTGATATCACGAAACAAAGAGAATAACAAATACGATTTCAACAAAACTGCTTTGACAACATTGCTTTTCCACCAGAATACTGCATAGGCCCGGTTCTAATAGAAAACAGATTTAATTATTTTGGCGTACATACAAAGGGATGGCGTTTAATTTTTGCGGTGGGTTAAATTTATGGAGAACTGGTGTACTGAAAATGATTTAAAGAGAAAGTTTCCAAAAACAGATCAATTATTTATCACAACGTTAATGGTAATAAAAATTTAAAAAATACAATAAATATTTGCCGGCTTTTTCCAGTCAAATTTCAATAGTCTCATAAAATACATGAATTAATTTTTCTGACAAAGTTACTAGCACAAATGAGTCATTTCATCTGAAAATTGTTTATAAATTTTCATGAAAACATAAAAATAAAAAATTAACCTCTTATGTATATACTTTCGAAAAAATCATAGTAAGTTTTTAAATTCGCTAATATATTGTTGTTTTTTTGATAAATTTTGTAGTCTGTAGTAGAACAATATTTTTCCGAGAATTCATTCCTGTATACAAACAACGTCTGTTGTGACTTTTATCATTCTGGTGTAAGTATTCTCCATGACTACTTTATGTCTGACTCAAGTCCACAAACGGTACTGTACAAATAATAATTCAAATTTTCCTGAAAACCTGTAGGTACTAGGCCACAGTCAACGTCAGGCACGAAAGCATAATCTGTCAAAATGTATCAACACACTTGCAAAATTATAAAGATTGGAAAATCGTATGTGAGATACCGAAACCTGTGCTTAGACTCTGTGCCATATAGAATTCTACTTTTCGACTCGTTTTGATTTGGACTGTACATAAATCGCACTCTGTGGACTACTGGAATCGAGTTTATTCATTTTAAATTGTCGTTTCAATTCTACATAGACAGAGCTATCGAATTCTATTTTACTATTGATTTTTTGTAGTTCTATGGATATAAAACAAGTGTTTTATAGTTTCTTAGAGACCTGTCAATCCCATCATCATCATAAATAAGACTATTAGGTTAAAGTATTATTAATTTTTCTTTAATTAATTATGTTGCCAATAAATGGTTTTAATATATTAATTGCGGTAGAAAAAGAAAGATTGGGTGAAATTAGAAGAGAAAATATTGAAAGAATGTTGATGCGAGATGTGATTGTTTTACTATAAATGATAATAGATTTAAAGAACTTTTTATATTGCCTGAATTACACCAAAATAATAATCCAGTCTCTATACCTCTTCATCTAAATTTTTTTGGGACTTTACATTTTTACGCTACAGGAACACATCAACGGACAATTATCAAAGTTACAATATATCTAATGTTTTAAATAATTTCTTTTTCTCCTAACTGCCACTGTTACTAATCACAGAACATGTAAGTTCTAACGTATTGTTAACATTAATACTGAAAAATCCCTGAATTTATAGAAAATTTCCGAAGAAACAACAAAAATTTGCTATAGTAGTATTCCATAATAGATTTCTACAAATAGAAAGCGATGATAGAATACGAACTGACACGTAGTCCCAGCTCTGGGTCGATTTGAATACATTTTTAAAACTCTTTGGAAGACTGTGGAAATTCAAGATAAGTATTATTTATCATATTAAAAATATGTATTAATTTCCATAATATCTTTATTAACTATGTATGGCACAAAGTGTATTTACTAAGACCGCTTATCAATATCTTCTTCTTTAAAAACAAGTTATTAAGAATTCTTGTTTGAATTTTTGTCTGAAATTCAAATTTCAGTTCTCTAGAAGATGAATTTTAATAATCTTTGAATATTCCCTGGTAAAATATTAAAACAATTATATATAAATAAAATTCCTGCGAGAACAAGATTTTTTAAATTACTAACAAATTATGTCTATCAAGAAGACTGAGAGGCAAAGCATGAGATAAAAACCTGTCTTTTAAATATTTTCATGTATAGTTTGCTTGAAATTAAGCAATTTTCTTTTGCAATAATCTGCGAAGTTAACCGAAGTAAGTAAAACTTGTTACTATACTGGTTGTGAGGGAATTATGCTAACAACATAATTTCCGTACTCAGTGCCGTATACATATAAAGCAGAGAAAATGGTGATAAATATAAAATCCAAAAATCGATATTGAATAAAATAGTATTTATTGTAACAAAAAATTGGAAATGGTTTTAAAATGTTTAAAAGCAGAAAAAATATTATTCATCTAATTTTCGAGCAGGTCTTGAAGTAAAAAGAATAAATATCATTAGAAACGGGGAATATATATTGCAAATAAATAATAAACTTTTTGAGATAATAAATACAATGTCATGATTTATTAACAAAAAATTATGGAAGACCCTCTATACATTTTGGTATTTCGAAAAAGCACAAAAAAAATTAAATCAGTCAAAATATAATATAATGTATGGATTTTTCGTTGATGCAATATTTTTATTTACTACTTTACTACTTATTTGTGTTTAAAAAAATTTCTATTTAAACATTGTTAGTTTTTCCTTGTAGGATATGTGAAACAGTGTATAAACTCATTTTAAAAATTACTCTACCACTGGAATACTACATAATTTCTTTTTAAGTCGGGTTTAATCGAACATTGATTACAATAATCGCAAGTTTCAATCTTTTACTACAGCATATTAATGCGAGACGTGCACATACTAAGTTCTGGAAAAAACGCTAACATATCATTTATACTTTATTTTAAATTTAGGTAAATTGCGAAAATAGGCAAAATATGCGATTTTGGAAGTTTATTTTAAATTATTATATATGGTTATTTTATCTTAAGTAAATTATAAATAACAAAATTATCAATTAATAATTAAGATTGTATAAAAATTTAAATAAAAGGAAAAATTCAGATACTGAACGATTAAGAAAACTAATTCTTTGATTCGTTAAGTGATTTACAATTAGGATTTTAAAATGAACCAGAAAACAAAAACAAGGAAATATGCCTGTTAAAAGAATAAGTAGGAACATAAAAAGAACAGAATAGTTGAGCACTGATTTAAAAAGGTAAGTATGATAATGAACAAGAAGAAGCTGTGCTTATGAAAGATATAGAGTTAAAGATTCTTTATTAAAATATCATAAGAAAATTCTGGAATCACATTAAAAAACCAGGGAAGGAAAAAGTTAAAGACGATTATGAAGCAATAATCAACCAATCAAAATGAAAACTATAGAATTATTATTATGAAAGGAATATTATTATACATATAAATTTGGGCAGAAGGAAAAAATAACAAGAAAAAAGATAGATCACAACAAAATCCACCACCAATAATTGAAGAAAATACACAAAAATAACAATGAAAAAATGTTAGCTGGGCTAAAAAATATGAAAATAGGAAAATCGGTCCTGAACGGAGAACATATTCGAACGTAAGAAAATAACATAATTCTTTCCGGATATAAAAAACAGGAACAAATAAATTATGATAACTATAAGTTAATACACACAAGGTTTAAAAAAATGTTTTATTCTACTTGCAAATTCAAAACATCAGTAAGTATCAGCTAAAGCACAGATTACTAAAATGAAATTAAAAATCTTCTGACTAATAAAAATAATTAAACAAATAATGAGCATTTGAGTACTTCTGTTTATATTGATCACGGACGCTCTGGTTAGAACAGTCGTATACATAAAAATGACAAATTAGATTAATAGAAAAAACTAACATATATAGACCAATAACACATGAAAAACTTCAGATATTCTGAAAAATTCAGACTGGAAGTATCCAAATAACTAAATTATGTGCTCACAGAATATCTAAACACAAATTACTAATTCAATGTAACACGAACAAATGTTATTTAAAGAAGAACCCATAAATATTAAAATGATAATGTGAAAATAAATATTGAAACCTAGCGGCCATTAATAATATCGAATAATACAATAAAGGGTAAATATTGATTATTCCTAAATTCATTGGACTGTGGCAAGTGAATAAAAGAAATTAATTCTTTGAAATAAAAAGTAAAATACCTGGCTATACTGAAAAATGTTTTATTTAGGTTCATTCAGGTTATATTGGGAATGCAATTTTTATTAAAAAAAAATAACTCGAAAAAAATTTTTTGGTTCAATATTTGCAAAGCTGCAAATCTACTTTTATTGGAAATAACATTTTCCAAACCATCCAAACTGTTGTTTTGAAAAAAATTAATTAATTGAAAAAGAAAATATAAATAAAAAAATGCAATTAAAGTATAGATCCGTTTAAACAAAAATTAATTTCGTTTTAAATAAATTTAAAAGATGAAATTTTTTTCGGCTTACCTAATTGAATAACAGATTTATAGTACTCCCGTAGTTAGGTACTCTTCGGTAGCAATTTTTAGCAAAACTGATCAAAAGATAAGTTACTTTGCGGATAAAAATTAGAAAGTTGCACAATACCCCAAGTAGGTAATATCCCGGTTACCTAACAACGGATGCTCGCCAGTGACATAATTTTGCGTAAATAAATTTCTATTTTGCATATAATTTACAACTTTGCGCAAAATGAGTGCCTCACAGTAGGACTTCCTCTTCTTTCTCTTTATTATTATGAGATGGGTCGTTTACAGAAAAAGTGAGCGCTTTTCAGAGGCGCATCATTTTTTTTTTAGAAAACTTTTTTAATTTTCTAATTTGAAATTGAATAAATTTTTATAGCTTAAAAATACTGATAGATGATCCCTATTCAAATAAAAGTAAATGCTATTTCATTCAATCAAATTCGGAAAATTTGGTAAAGAACGTTTACTTAAAAATTAAAAAATATTTTATAACAAAAATCAGAACTAAGTCATTTAAGAATAATTTACATTCGTATCTACATTCGAAGCTTTATCAGGTAAAAACATCTTACATTCGTATTTGGTAAATGTATACTTGGTAGAATTACTCTGGTATCGTACCGATTCCTTAATCTCTCAAAAAACGCACATACTCTTCTAATCCAGTTCAGTTTTTGACTTTTGAACTTTTTAACCTTTTGGAAAACTCCCTAGCAGCAAATTAACTATTTACAACTAGGTGTACGTAAGGATTATGGTGATTAAAATTACTTCCATTGCGGTTGTAGATAATCTTTTCATTGCACCAGTAGTGCATACTCATGCTAGTGTCAGAATTTTTGAAAATTATCTCTTGGGAAAATAATACTGATTAAGTCACACAATCTCGCAAATTACGGATTGATACGTGATGGTTGTCTCATTATTAGATATTAGTATGAGTGGATTCAAAGAAGGCCAATATTCTGAAAAATTCCAAGTAACCAAAGGGCGTAACCAAGGAGATCATTTACCAACTTTGCTTTTTATTATTGTTTTGGAGAAAGGATTACGGAAAAGGTAAATCCAAGCTAACAGCATTATATGTCACCATAAGCATCAAGTCATCGCATAAACAGACGATTTAGCGATATTGACAAGATCACAAAAGAAATGAAGAAACGATTCAGTAAGCTAGAAATCTCTGGAACAAGTTATGGACTGAAGATAAATGAGAGCAAAACAAAATACAAATAATTTTAGTATTTATTTGATATATCCATCAAAAATTAGCCTAAACCCAAACAAAATTAGTATGACTGGAGAGATATTTTCAGTACCTTTCAAACGAGGTGCCACTTGCCATAAGGTTCCATTTAAAATTCTTGATCACAGTGGCTATGAGACTTCATCTATGACTATTACGTTACCTGGTATATCTAGTTGAGAAGCTTACTTCCTTTTATTTTCACACACTAAAAGTATAAACGTTCAAAAGATACGATGGGAGGAGAGGACTTTTGACTAGCATTGTATATGGTTTTGTGACCAGCATTGCCTACAGAAAGAGAAACTGCTGATTTTGGAGTCTAAAACAGAACATACAATATCGAGAAAGTAAACAAGTTTGAATATTTGACCAACATGAACACAGAAGAAAGATAATTACAAAAGAGAATAATACAGAGGAGCAAAGCATCAGGCAGTTTGACTTCACTAATAAGATTGAAATAGTTATCCAGAGCAGTGTATGGTTGTGAGACGTGGATTTAAAAAAAAAGGAGGTGAAATGAAACCAAAAATATTTAAAAGAAAAATATTCGGAGAGACGGAGAAGGTATCATAAAAAGCTGCAAGAGATATACGGTCGCCAGGCATAATATAATTCATAAAAGCCCCGATGGCTGGAACACGTAGCCAAGTAGCCGGCAGTAAGACATACCAAAAAAACTTAACAGAAGAAGAAATAAGAAAAAAGAAAGGTCGTTCTAAAAAGACAGTTGCTGGATGCAGTTATAGAAAAAATTAGAAGCGTAGAAGTAGGATAGCGAAAGGCAGCGCAAAACCGAATAATATCAGTGGATCCATTAGTTTCAGAGATGTATGTTGATTCAGATGTTTACAAATATTTAAATTATTACATATTTCGTCGTACCCTCTGGCCCACCTCAATCTACTGCCTTTCCTGTCTACCTTCATTTGCATAGTAAAATTTATAGTTCTTTAAAATAGGTCAACTGTTATTATTCACTGTGAAACGCGTGTATTAGTTTGTGCTTTTGATGTTTTTGAATAGAAATTTTGCGACATCTGTTTAACAGTTATTTTCAGAAATATGTATTTCTACTGTCTAGTGCCGGTACACTGAACATTTTTTTTATTCTTTCAAAATATGCATTATAACTAGCATAATACATAAAATAATATGATGAATTGTTTCTATACAAAATTTTGCCATTTTTAGAATGTGGAATATTTCAGAAGAAGTAAATGATAAAAATTATAGGATATATAAAAATTATTTTTTGGTCGTTTGTAAATTTCTTGCATTTAACACTTTTCTTACCTTGTAATTGGGCAAAAAATTGTTGTTGGGTAGTGTATTAAATATTATTCTAATCGTCAACACATTTCTTAGAGAATTACTAATATGTTAACTTGTCAGGTAACATTTTACAAAGACTGTACTGAGGATATTGTAGATGTCTCTTTATATAAAATTCTTCCATTTATTTAAAATTCTTCTTCTTATTACATATATCAAGGATTTCCATTGTTGTTTCTGTTGTTTTGTCAAATGTAGGTATGTGTTTTGTGTCAATGAGGTGTTTTGCATAATGTAACTTATCTGGTTATTTTAATCAAACTTGTAAGTGTTCACTCTGATTTCGAAATTTCTAAGGGTCTAGCTAATTTAACTTATAATTACCAGGTTTTCTTTAATGTAAGATTTTTGGATGTATATTGCTAAAATTTAACCAACGTTACTATTTACTTTAAAATGTAAAACACCGCATTGACGCTAAACACAAACCTACACTTGATAAAACAATAGACACAATTTTAAATATGATATGATATCCTCACTACATAATCAGTATACAATTTGATTTATTAACGTGTGTAAAATAAAATGCCAATTTAAACTTTAACTTATGTTCGCAGTCTCAAAAATTTTTATAGATATAATGAAAAAATCCTTGTAATGAATTTATTTAATAAATTGAGCCACACATTTGTAAGTATAAAATTTATTTCATAATTTCAATAAATGAATATTGTATTTATTAGTCTATTCATGGTTCATTGTATCATTGAAATTAAATTAATTAAAAACGATATGTGATTTGTCCTAATGAATTTGTTCATTAATGTTATGGTCATTATTTTATGATGTAATGCTGTTTATATAAATTTCAATTCATTAATTCAATGTTTCTGGTACATTACTTTAATGATATATGTGCTTAATATTAATGAATATCTTTATTAATAAAATAAACTTTGTTTATTCATTAGGCATTTTTAAAAAGAAATAAATTATTTTTATTTTCATTATTAGAAAATAATTCTTAAATAAAAAAAATGGAACAGTAGTCCAGTCGATATTTATACGTTAACACAAAAAAATGTTGTCATTAGCGAAAACTTTTAAACGTTTATACAATATGTCTCAGTAAGTTGGAACCATATGGGAAACTTTTTTATTATTAATTTTAGGAAAAAAATGTATTCTTCATAAAAAGTTCTGCATGTTCTAAAATCTAAAATACAACCATCGGATTTAAAATTTGTTGAGCCGTATACAAGGTTTGTCGAAAAATATAAATTTTGCTCAAGAGTAAAGTATCTTTAAATTTGACAATATCGAAAAATGTTACTAAAAATAGTTGATCAGAATTAAAAATTACGTTTAAATATGCAAGTACATCCATTTAAATTAAAACTTCAGATTATTTTATTTTTTACTAATATTTCTATTTTGAATGAACATTTATCTCTTGTGATTACGAAACACATTATAACCTTTTAGTTTTTCGATGTTTTCTAATAATTTTGCAATTAAAACGCGTAATAAGTGCACTACAGTTCAATTTGCATTATTGTAGACATACGTTTTAAAAATAATTTTATTAATGTAAATTGATGTACTTACATATTTAAACGTAATTTTTAATTCTGATCAACTTTTTTTAGTAACATTTTTCGATATTGTCAAAAATTAAGGTACTTTACTCTTGAGCAAAATTTATATTTTTCGACATACCTCGTACACGACTGAAAAAAATTGATATCTGTTGATTGTATTTTAGATTTTAGAACATGCAGAACTTTTTATGAAGAATACATTTTTTTCCTGAAATTAATAATAAAAAAGTTTCCCATATGGTTCCAACTTACTGAGACATATTGTATAATGAAAGTATGTTCATAAATAATATTTTTATATATGTAAAGGAAATATTTTTTGAAAAGGTAATTATATTAATTTAAAAGATATATTTAATCCAATAATCCTTAATATCGTTCAGCAAATGAGCAACTAATTATCACATTGTATTTAGTAACAAATTTGGGTATTTAGTGATACATTATTCAATAAATCAAAATTGTTAATATAAAGAAAAAATGGCTTAAACATGTAACTTTTTATAATAGAAGGGAAGTAATATGAGTATTTTAAAATTTTTGGATTTTATTTAGGTTTTTGTCTGATTATTTTTATTTTTACATTTAGGTAATTTCCATGAACTCCTATAAATAAATTATTTCTCTTATTTACATAAAAATAATGTCAGGCTTTTTTGTTCATGCTTCTTTTAAATACAATTCTTTAATAAATCATTCAAAATGAACTATTGGAAAAATTCACCTTCCGACTTACGAAAGTAAACTCTTTCTTCTAACGCATCTTCCAAAAGGTTTAAACTATCATCTACAAGGACGTTTTCTTTCTAAATTTGCAAATACATTCAAAAATTACAAAGGGTGAAACACAAATGATTTTATTACCTAAGCTTAACATTGAGATTAAATGTTAGAGTTTAAATAGAAAGATATTCGCAAAAATTTGCGTAGATCTGTAGCGAAGGACGAGTATAAAACATAGACGTACGTAAAGTATGAATAAAAAAATAAAAGGGTTATCAAAAAGGTAAAAATTAAACAATATTGTTTTATATGACAAATGTTTTTAAATGGATTTAATGTTATGTAATTAGGATATTATATTATATATTATAAAAAGTTATTTTTTATATTCCGAATTATATACAACACATTCTATAACCTAATTTGTCACGAGTGTTACACAAGTTAACAATTATAATGGCATGATGAGATCAATGTCCATTAATATTGCCTCTGAGATTATTTATATTAGTTTTCAAATAACTTATTAAGCCCATTGGGCATGATTCCTTAAATCATCAATTTCTCGGAGAAACCAACAGCTCTTCTATTAATATTAATGGGCTTGAGTGATTCTCTATTTTTTTCTTATGATATTTGGCTTTTTTTCACATATGACTTCTTTATTGGTTTGTATTTGCACGTAGTTATGCTGTGTTATGTTAGAAACATACCAAGGGACATTTGGCATTTGCTTAAGTATTTTTGACTGGCATTTCTGTATGAATGGTTTATTGGATTGGCATGTGTCCATACGAAGAGATATAGTTATTATAATTTACTTTGATTCGCCATTTACTTAACCATTCTTGGAGTCGATTTAGATATTCTTGTGTGTAAGTGGATGCTGCTACACCATCTTTATGATTTACTAGAATTTCTAAATCATCGGCAAGGAGCTCTAATTTGTTATTTAGTCTAATCTGAAACTTTCTTTCACCTAAGTATTTAGTAATGGGGAAATAGGATGTTTTTAATTTTATACAAGAGTCCTGGATGCCAACCTTATTAAAAGCCTGACTGTATGGAAATACTGTGGAGTAATACTTTTTATTTGTTGAGCTATTTACTCTAGAGTTGAACATCTACTTTTTTTTATCACTTTGGTCCATGGTTCTATATTATTTTTCTTCAGCGGTGGAATTGCATTTTTTGGTTTAGATTTAGATTTCTAATTAGTTTCCAAACAGATGGAGAAAACTTGATACTAAACCAGTTTAATTCCTTAAGAGGGAGAAAAAAAGCGATATGGTTTTAATTAAACATAAATAATTCGATATTTCGGAAATATCGGAAATAAATTACAAAAAACATAAGCACAGATACATTTTTTTATTTTTGGATGTGTATTCTCTAACAATCATTTCTATTATTTTTTTTTCGGAATATTTTAACTTTCTTAATTAAATTTTTGAGTGAAAGGTAAGTGCTTTGGTTAAGCTTTGGATGATATACGACGAACTATTGTTCTCTCAGTTATCAGCTAAATGAATCAAAGCGAATTTTTAAATAAAACTGTGAATTGTTAAGCAAAGCAACCCTAACCTACCTTAACCCATTCTTAGTAATTAAAAGAAACTATAATCACAATATTATATCTTTAATCCTTATCTACGAAAAGAATTGAAAGTATATAAAAGTCGAGGGTTGATGAATCACGAATTTTAAAGCAGGTTACATTCTAATGGATTTTTTAAAAATCTGATGAAGGCTAAAATAGAAAAGACACAGAAAGAAAATCATCTATTTATTTTGTATTTTCTTGATTTTTTATTTATTTGAATTGTATTTCTTTAAATACTTTTTTTATTTTAAAGTCACTGCAATTGAAAGTAGTGATTCATGATGGTAAAGATAAAGGGGTGTTGAGTGGCATTTTCTTTAAAAGTTCTTTTAAACTCCATTTCCTTGATATATTTATTTACTGATCCTTTACGGATGTATATATGACGACAATTCATTCACACTACAGGCTATAAAAAATGTATTGTTATTTTACAATATTCAATCAACTATTATTTATTTTAAGCAAAGTATTCCAGTCAAATATGCCAAATTGTGGCAAACTTTATCTGCATAAAATATAAATTAATTATAAGTTGTAGGTTATGTTTACTTTTAAATTTAAAATAAACCAGTTCAACCTAAACCCTTTCGTATTGAAATTCTTCTACTCCAGTGGTCATAAAATGCAAAATAGAAAGGTAAAATCGACTTTTGCAAAAAGGTTTGCGTAGATTTGGTTCAAAGCACTGTTTGATATATGACAGCAATTGTTCCTCCTGGTCACTTCTCGACTATCCTGCCATAAAATCATTTATACTTGACCAAAAGATAATTGACCGCAAATTTACTGGGAATGCCGGGATTGCGTTTTGCAACTTTAGTTTCGAATTAACTTTAGGCTCGTTCGACTATTGGGATTTTCTTTAATTTTAGTTGCTAAAGTAGTAGAGGTAATAAAAACAGTGTTAAGGACCTACCAATTAGTGATAAAATAAGTGAAGTTGTTTAAATAAGTTAATGTTACTAATGAAATTGAAGAAACGCCAAAATAATTTAAATTTTAGTAAGTTTATTTACTTATTTTTGTGAAACAATAATTAGACAATCAAAATTCTTATATTTCAATTTAATGTAAACGTCATTGTTAATTTTAAGTATAGTATTTTGCGCATTAGTGCTTAAATCACAATAGTAAACGTAATACTGGGTTGGTGACAAGACGTATATACCGGATCAAACCTGCGAATATTCCTCACATCAAAATAGTTTCTAGATTACAAGAAAAGAAAAGTTCTGGAGGTTCTATTATTTCTTAAATTTGCATTTAAAAATCAAAATATTTCTGTCAATTTTTAATAAGTTAATATTTAATTATTGAAAAAAATTGAGATTTAATTCTTGTAAACATTTTATAAGGATACGATAAAACTGTACTAACTTTAATAAATATTTTTATAAAGGAAACTAAAGGCTTTTTATCATTTGGATTTGGAATTTTAAACTGTTTACCTGATATTCAAGGAAAACTCTATTTCAAATAGACTAAAGATAATATGTTGATTTAGTGCAAATCGTTCAAGTTATTTTCAACCGACAGAACGGGTCCAGAATATGTTTTCTTAAAAAAAAACAAGTCGAAGTGAGTTATACTCCAGCGAATATTTTCTATTACTAACACAAAAAACTTTTTGTAACTGATCCATTCCACACGTGTGGACCATTCTTGATGTTAACACACTTCTAATATTAACTGTAAAATTGGGTATCTTCTGTTTTACTTTAACCTTAAATATTTTTTTTGTGCACTTGTGTTAATTAAAAATATAATCTAACGTTAATATATCTTCGTATCTTTGACTAGAAAATCCTGCACAAAATTAAATTTTTTGTGCTCCATCTTTAGAGAGAACTAGAGTAGAAGAAATGGTTGGATATAATTTTGTTTGACATTGTTGGCCATGGCTTCCTCAAATGAGGTTTTCCCCTTTTTCGACCCAATAACATTCTTGCAAATTTTTAGTTAAATAATACCTTAGATTAAGCCATTTTTAATAAATAAATTTCGTCATTTTTGTTGTAAAAGAGCTGCATCCGAGTTCCATTAAAAATAATAAACTACCTATCTAAATTCAAAGTTTGCCAAATTAAAGTAACTGTAACTATAGTTGGTGAAATTGTAAGTAATTTCATCTACTTTTAAATAGACATCTTTTTTTCAGCAACTAAATTCCAAAATAAGATGTTTGGTGTACACATCTTATATAGAAACTTTTTGTTAGCTATTTGGAAATTTTAGATCTCGGATACCAAAACGACTGCAATTAAGTATACACTTTTTTAGACTTACTACTTATACAAGAATAGTTATCAGATATTATTACCTATGCAACAGGAAATTGTTTTTACACGAAAATTTATGTGTACAGGTGGATTTAATTAAAAAAGGTGTTTATATTTCAATGAATAATCGAGTAGGTAATTAAGTATTCCTCTTGATAAATATTTAACATTTCTATAAAAGTTAATTATAACAAGTGCTTAATATTTCAAAATTATCTAGATTGACGTTTCTTAGATTTTGGGCTATAACATCTGTCCACCACCACTTAATTAGTTCTTAGGATTTTTGCGTTTTTGTCTTTTAGGAAATTAATTGTAGAACCTCAACCTTGGACACTGTTAGCGATTTGAATTAAACAGTCCATTTGAGTTTCTGTGATAAATTAATTTTTAAAGTCTGGTCGTTCCAAATTTTTCAGCATCAAATTTATATTATTTATCATTCCGAAAACAGCTAATCTAGCTTCGCATCGGAAGCATTTATTTAATTTTTTCATTTTATTTTCGATTCTATATTGACAAGTGAAGATATAGAAATACAAGTCTATCTTTTGGATTTCCATCGTGGGAACGCTTTTTCAACAGTTTACCTAGCATCAATTTTTTCACGCTTTGATAAATCAGGGGCTACTTTTACTGCTTCGGTAAGAGTTTGACATATAATTTTTAATCAAGCTTTACCGCAAGCTCTGATAAACAAAACTTTTTCTGATTCTAGATAAGGATTTTTCAAAACCACGTGATTTACCTATCAGTAATAATAAAATATTTAACTGAACTTGATTTTGAACTAAAATTTTACTATTTGACTTTATATGTTTGTTTCAAGATCATTTTCCATTTCTTTTAATTACAATTCACTTATTTTAAGATGATGTATAGCTTTTTCAACAGTCAATATACGAGATTTTCTTGAATTTATTTCCGACAAATCCTTACAATATTTTTAACTTCATTTGAGTAAATCAGATATGTAGTGGACGATCGGATTGGTTACTTTTTTTTATCATCTAAAGCTTTTCCAACTTCCCACAATTTTGCTAACATAGTGCTCATAGTTAATATAATTAAGTACTTAAGTTTTATTTTCTGTAACTTTCTCTTAACTATTGTGTGAAAAATTGACCTAGGTGGCCCGGACCAAAATACGTATTCGCAGGTAGACCACATACTGGTAAACAAAACGAAAAATGACGTTCGAACATTCAAAGGAGTGTGCGCTGACTCTGACCATTTTATGGTAATGGCCAGAATAAAACAAAACATAAGAAAAACAACATGAAAACGAAAAATGGAACGTGGACAAACTCAAACACGATAACACAAGAAAGGAAAACGCAGCATAAAGAGAAAATTTCTTATCACAAAACGTAAACCAAGAGAACACAATAAAGTCGGAATGAAACAACATAAATAAATGTTAGAAGATAATGGCGCAAACACAGTTAGGCTGGAAAAAATTTACAAAAAGAAACGAATAAACCTTTAATGATATATTAGAGAGGAAAATGAAAGCTAGATTATAATGCATAAAACTAATAAAATGGAAGGCAAAAACAAATACCAAAAAGGAGGGAAAGAAAGTAACAAATTAATTAGAAGAAACAAAAGAGAAAGAACGAAAAAAGCTTTCGTAAAAAAATAAGCGAATCTAACACGACATATAAGGGTAAAACAAAAAGAAATAAAAAATAAGGAAAAAAAACTGATGGAGGACAAACACCAGAATAAAAAATATAAGATCATTTTACAAAACTACTAACCGAGTCAAATAACGCAGATGGAGACAAAGAATAAAGAGAGAAAAAGAATCAAGAGAAAGTACTAGAGTAAGACAGAATAAGCATATAGCTAATAAAGTAAGAAGGATGCGTACCTCACGAAACAATATACCATCTGATTAAAAAAACATGGAACGAGGAAAGGATGCTATAAGAATGGGAAACAGGCCAAATCGTCACTATACCTAAAAAAAGGAGACCAACATGAATGCAAAAACTGTAGAAACATCACATTGTTAAATGTCATATATAAAATGATGTCGACAATAATCCAAAAAAGATTGGTAAGAAGCATTAAAGATATACTAGGACAATATCAATGCCGATATTGGAGAAAGCACATGAATACAGATTGGGCTAAAAAGGCTCTTCATTGACTTGACCACAGGGTGTAAAAGCAAAGTTAAGAATATTAATCAAAACTATGGATAAAACCAGGATTAGTATACTGACATAGAAAAACTGACGAATTCCTGTTTAACAAATGAGTAAGGTAGGGTGATTAATTCCATCAATCGCTAGAATAAACAATGAAGAAAATATAAAAAGGCAGTTTAAGGTCCAGGGGTCGTCAAATAATAGTCTACGCGCATGATAAAGTGAACGTAACGAAAAGCAGAAGAATAAAGAAAATATGCTTAAAGAGATAATTGATAAGAGTAGAAAAAAAGTAATAGCTAGGAATAGAGCATATTAAGCTAAATTGATAATACTTAAAATCGAAGCTCTAACAAAAGAAACAAATAATCGGAGCAGTAATATACTCAGTAGAAAAAATGGAGCTAGATCAGTGAAAAAATACGAGTATAAATGAAGGCCGTGGACTGATCCACCCTAAGAGGCAAAGAGGATCTAGAAAGTAGTTGCAGTATAACCCCAATGGGATGTCAAACCATTTTCATTTATTATTATGGGAAAAAACAGAATACATTAAAAATTTTAAGTTGCAACTCCACTTTTTTCATTGTTTTCTGTTCTTTCATATGAAGGAAGATAAATTTGTACTTTAGTGGCGGGGTACGATTTTATCGCCTCTAACATACATGCACTAAGCTGATCTTGATTTCTTTAAATTCAATGTTTTCTTTTGTTTGTTAAAATCTAGCCTTGCTCCCACTCCTACGTTAGGCGGTTATCTGCATTTTCAATTTCATAAAGTAGTACCGCTTGCAGTGCTTCACTTATAATAGTAATATAAATTAGCAATAAAATTGAGATTGTATCACAAAATGCGCGATATAAATACTTGACATGTTATCCGTGATACTCCGCGCGGGGTTCCATTGTTACTGGAATGTAAAACCAGAATGTGTTCTGGAAGGTTACAAATATGATTTTGGTTTGATTGAATCATAGGCGTATCGTCTGATTCCATTCTCAAAATGTATCATAATAAATATTTGCTTCCAAACCACAGGTGTTCTCGAAGAAAAAATTGGCTAACGAACATCCTTACTTTTGCTTGTAAAAAAAGATGTATACTGTGATACACGATTTCTTTTCCTTTTTAGCCCTTTTCTCTGTTTTTTCTTCTACCCAAAATAAATAACTAATTTGTCTTAACCGTACTTTTAAAAATGCGTTCTTTTCTTAGTTTTTGAGTTTTATAATGATGTGATTTAAAAATATTTGTATAATCGATATAAATTTCAGCTCTACTATTTAATTTTATTTTTATCTTATTCCTTATATATCCTACGTATTTGTAGATTCTAAATAAAGAAGTAGGAATACCATAAACAATTTCATTGTTTCTATATTACACCTATCTATTACGTTGAAAATAACGTACAATGTTCTAATATTTCACTGCCGTATTTTTACTAGTATTAATTTATAAATAATTAGCAGAGACCCCGGCTGCCACATTTCGTAATTATCAGAGACGGAGGGAGGAAGATAATGTGAAATAATTATTAATATTTATTTAAAAAAATGTATTCCTCTGCATTAAAATTAAAATTATTCTGTAATAAACAAAACACCCACTTAACATATAATCAGATAATATGTATACATAAGTGACATTTAGACTATAGAAAATAACTATAAATCTCAACTATTCGGGAGTCAAGATTTCACATTTTTCCGAAAAAATCTGTTTGTATGTTGAAAAAGGACCGATATTGTTACGGCAGAAAGCAGATATTTAAAATGTCTAGGTTTATACATGGTGAGACAAAAAAACGGGAACTTTTTTACAATCCAATAAAACTAGAAGTGATACTAGGTGAGGATTTCAAGAATTTTTTACCATTTTCAACCGATCCACATGTGTGAAACATATTAAATGTAGTATATTAGATTTTTTAATTGTAGAAGTTATTCAAACGTCTTATTATATGCTTAATCAGCAGTAATAAATAACAAAACAAAATTGTTCACCCAAAGCTCATTTAGGCTATCTTTAACTAATAAAACTAGATATTTGGTTTTTCTAAAGCTGTACGTGCTAACAAATGATTATAGACCAGTATATTACGAGGGCTGCTGTTTTGATTTTGGTATAATCGCAAAAAAAAACATTTAGAATTTAAAAAGTGGCTGTATGAAAGTCACTTGAACTTAGATGAGGCCTGTATGGAGAATAGATCATTATTTCCACCTTTTGTGTGTTAAATAATTAATTGTTCATTGCTTTGTGTGGGGCCTTCTATTATCCTGATCTATTGATCTTTTTTATTTTAGCAAAAACTTATGGTAAACAAATAGTTATTCATTCACTATTCTGCGATTTTCTTTATCTACAGGGATAGTAGCAACAAACTTCGGTTTCGACAGGAAACAAACAATTATTTGCTTCGAAACGCTCCGACTTCGATTATCTTTTGTTCATGGCTTTGCTTTATTTTAAAATTTTAAAAAACTAAAGATGTTGAAAACAAAAATTTGTCGAATCATTTGACCGTTTCTTTGCAGCATTTGACTATAAGTTGTTGTTGACCATCTTTTATATTATATATATATATATATATTACACCTAATTGATCATGCAAAATTTTATTAATCTGTTTCATATCGATGCCTAAACAAAACTGAATTTAATTATATGTTACATGACGATCTCCCATTATCATTTCTCTTACATCATCAATATTTTCTGTTGTTTTTGAGGTTGTTGGTCGACCTTCACAAAATTTTTCTTTAAGACTGCTCCGACCAAATTTAAATTCTTGATACAACCAAAAAACCAGTTGTTATTGATGGAGTCTTGTTGCCCAAAGCAGTTTTTAAATCATCGAAATACTATTTTTCACTTTTATTTCATCGGAAATAAAACAAAATCATTGCTTGAAAGTGCTCGCAATTTAAATCCAGATGTTTTTTCGATATGTTAATTGAAAATTAAATTATACTCGATTTCCTTTACGGTTGCTTATCACAACAAATATCATGCTCATGTATCAAATATTAGATAATACAATGGTGATGTATCCCAAAATTAAAGCAATAGTCAGTCCTGGTACCGTGTTCCAAAACTCCTATTATTACCAATCATTTTACTCGAAGCCTCTGTCGTTTCGTCCACACTAGCCTAGATGTAATTTTCTCTATATTGTGGAATATACTTTGGATAGGTGAGATATCTTAATTGAGATCCTGCAGGTATATTCATTACACCGTAGTTACCTTGCATAAAGTTTTAAATATCGGATTGTTCAGTTGTTTCTAAGAAATGTTGCACCGGATAATAAATTTTAATGAACCGAAATTAAATTGTTGGTATTTTTCGGAAGGAGTTGACGCACCACATATTAAACATACAGGTTTATTTAAGGAGCAATTTCTTATGAGTTGTTACTTCCGTTTTTTTTACTGGATATATTAATATTATATACTAAGCACCAAAGTTTCAATATATTTTAGTCCAACACTAAACCAAGACATTTGTAAGCTTCTATGAGAAAATTTTCAAGACATTCTGAATCGCTGTTGCAATAGAACTAAACATAGAATAAACAATTTTTTCAGATGCTTCTTACTATTCTTATCTCATTAAATTTATTTAGTTAGTCTTTAAAAATTAGTTTGAATTTACAGGTAGGTAATTATCCCTTTTTGAAGATTTTATTGCTTTAAGTAACTTCTACTTAACTAGATGGTGCCATATGGTCTATAAATATTTAGGTAAAGAGATATTGAAAATAGCAATTAATACTTATCATTTGTAATCTGCAAACATTAGAATGTATAAAATGGGTGATATTCTAATAATACAAATAAACAAAGATTTAAAAGCCATTTTATATTACTGCATATAAAATTTTATCTCAAAAACGACTTTATTTGCTTACATTTCCCTATTCATTTATATATACATTTTATTACTTTAAATTGTTCATTATCTTTGATACTGGTTTCTAAATCCTTTTGATTTATAACAGTTAGTTTCTATTTTTTTCTAAATTTGTGTACACTTTAATTCCTACCTCAATTGGTATCAATATTCTATGAATCTAGACCACTGCGTACATATTTTGGAGTACCGCAAGGATCAGTATTAGGGCCAGTGCTGTTCTTATTATATATAAATGATTTACCTTCATCAATTACATGTGGGAATTGCATCCAATTTGCAGACGAACGTAAACGAGTTTTGCCCTACAGAGTGTATCTCTGAAACAAAAAACTGGTTCAACGTTAACAAATTGAAATTAAACGAAGATGAAACCCAAGAAATTATTTTTACATCTGACAAACTTGCAAAAAAAACAAAACCAGTCAAACTACCAGTCTAAATTGGTCATTCCAAATAGATGCTTTATGCTCAATACTCGCTTCTTTTTGTGCTCTGGCAACTTTCGCACTGTATGCAGTCTAATGCCCATAAAACTGCTTATTTTGGCACTTTTCACTACCACCTTACTTATGGCATTAAAATGATTAAAAGCCTTCAAAATGCAAAAACAGGCTATAAGAATAATTGGTAATGCAGGGTATGGTTCCAGTTGTCAAGAATAGTTTAAGAGATTCATAAGTATAACACAAGGAACTGTAAAAATCTTGTTATCCCTTATTCTAGATTGAGAATTACAAAAAGCAAATAAATTTGATATGAATTTATATAGTTTTTTTGTTAACTATTTCAATGACAAAGAGCTAAAAACTACAAGCGTAAAATATTTTAAAAGGTTTATTAAATCCTTCCTAATTCAACATGATAACATTGATGATTTTGTGAAATTCCTGACCCATCAAAACTGATCTTTTTTAATATTAATATTAACCTATTAAATTTTTAGCTTATTTGTATTATTAAAAATTGTGTATTCTGCTTTTTAGCTTAATCTTATTTCTTTAGTTTTTTATCATGTTTAAAATTTTAATGTATTCGAAGGTTAAGAGTTAAAGAGTAGCTCTAAGCTAATCTTCGCCTTCCTAGTGCAAGTTTTGTAAGAGCACACTTGTTAAATAAATACATATTATAATTATTATTATTATTTGCCTTTGTACCTACCTTGTTTAGTACTTTACCTGTTACATGTTGATTTTACATTTAATATTTGTTCAACTATGACTTCAAACATATTTGTATATGTATATGTGGTCAATAAACGTATATCTATCTATCAATATTTTAGTTATAGATATTTATTACATGTTTTATGTTAAGTTACAATTCTTCATGCGAAGAATTTTTATATTTCGAAGCATTAGAGAAGTAAAAAAAAGTGGACAATAATAGTTACATGTATTCCTGGTTACGCCAGTGGCATTCTGGTAGGTTATAAATATGATTTTATATGATGGAATGCCTATAATATGAATAGCTGCTTGCCGTTTATATATTTCGGTGGGGTGCAGTTCTCTTTGGTAATGTTGATGGCAGGTGTTACAATTGTGTTGAATAATGAATAATGCAGATTGGCTGCGGATTTCATTTTAATCAAAAGCTGTATTTACCTACAGTTGTTTTTAGCTTTTTTCTTTATACATAAAATATGGAATAAATTTGTCTAAAAATAAAAATATTTTGAGAACATCTTCCAATAGATCGATTTTTATTTTCGAACACTTCATATAATGTCGTAAGTTTTTGGATCTAACGTTATCGATTTTTTTTAAATGTAAAAACATATACAGGGTGACGTATTAGTATGGCAAAGTTCCACATACCCGCCATAAAGTCACCAAAAAAAATATATTTAAAAAAGTGTAGGTAATCTTAATTTTAACTTTTTAAAATCATTCATAAATATAGAATTATATTATATTATATTATATTATATTATATTATATTATATTATATTATATTATATTATATTACATTTTAGTTATTTAAATTGAATACTTTTTTTTTGCATACATTTTTAACAGTTGTAACCACGTTTATGTCGTAACCGATGTATATTTAGTGCTCTGTATCTGAAGAGGGAAAAACTATGTACACGGTGAATCTAAACGCGAAACCAACATTTTCTCATTTTATTTTAATCGAACATCCTATACTTTTTATGTCAATTGCATGAACATTTAGTATGTTTTTCATTTTCGTAAATAATTTTCTATACTGCTTACGCGATATTTCAAATCATATAAGATAATTATACTATTTTTAGATTTTAAGATTTCTTCATCGGTACTCTGAAATGCTTCTCTAATCTTGTTAGCTGGTCATAAATGACAGTTAGACTGTACTTAATATCAATGATTAGACATAGAGATATTATGTACATTGTTTTGTGTATTAATTTGCAAAATTGCATACTAATTACATTTCGCAAAATGAACTTTTCCGTTGAGAAATTGATAGATAATTTGAGAAATCTATGTATATGAAAAATTTTTTACTTACAAGACGAATCTACCAAGACCAACTGACAAAAAGACTTTGAGAGGTTAATGTTTTAATTTGGAACTGGTTTTGTACCTGACATATAAAAAACATGAAAGGGAAAAAACTGTTATGATCCAGCAAATTGAAATTAAGATGCTAGTGGCAGTTACAGAATAGTACAACCAGAAGTATCGAATTTTGTTATTCTTACCGAGTAACAAACTATATTTTCTCCACGACCAGAAATTTACTCGATTTTCATTCATTATTTTATTTAAATTAAAATTTGTTATTACGGCGCCGTCGTTTGCATCTGCCATTGACAGTTTTGACATCCATGACTATAGATATTGTTTAGAATAATTACGGAATATTTATTCCATCATTTGTTAAGGAATGAAAATACAAGCAAAACAGATAAGAAGCAAGTGTTTCGAAATAAATATTCTCTCTCAAGAGATTAAATATTATTAAAAATTATTTTGGTATTAACACATTCCACTAATGGTCGAAAATTTATTTATTAGTACACATGAAATTTCGCGATGAATAGGAAGAGGCGAACCATTTGCTTGAAAAGCTGCATCACCATATTTAACAAAAATTGATTTCTTTATGTGCGAATATATAAAATAACGTGTATGTAAAGTACCTAACAATACGAGATGATATGAAGAACAAAATGAAAGAAAATTGATGTAGAAATATTAAGGAATGTAATTTATTATTAACATTATAAACGTTATTTTTTATAGTTGTGTTAAATTAAACATAAATTTGCAATTTTTATTTATTTTCCCACACTAATATATTTTCACGACAAACTGATCAATTTACAAAAAATTTGAAATATTTTATAAACACTTTAGTTAGGCATAGAAAATAGTTTACGAAAAAGAAAGAATTATTAAATGCCTATCCAAATGTATAAGACATATAGGGTGTTCCATTTAAATAAAATGAGAAAATGTTGGTTTCGAGTTTTGAGTCACCGTGTATATCATTTATATTTTTTTCGAGAACTTTTTAAATTGAGAAAAGTAGAACACATACTCAAATTAGTAGCGGTGGTCATACCTTTAAAAACGCCTATACCAAACTCATTATTGGACAACTTGAAATATCAGCAAAATTCATATATCTGTGCAATAAAAGTATTCTATTTAAAAAATATATCACTTTTGTCTGGTATTGCGTTCCTGAGTACCTTGTATATTTGTGATTAATTTAAAATGTGTATCGTAAGACACTTTACGATTTTTGTAAATATATTTTGTGCTGTGAGCACGTAAAGGTTGGAACAAATTAGTTTAAAGTTTTATTTAGCCAATGAGGAAAAAAAACTCGGACACGTCGACTTTCTTTTTGAGATGCGCTTTTTTTGGTGAACACATATTATTTATGACGTTATTATTGGTCGAGTTATGACGTCAACATAATTTTTTTAAATGGCAACAGCCTGTTATGTTAGTACCATTAAAATGAACGCATTTTCTGTGTATGTACCTACGTCAGGTATTATGAAACATAACAATATTTTCAAAAAATAAACGTTTATTATTCATACAAATGTAATCTAAAAAAAATTCAATAATAATGAAAAAAATTTGAAATTAAATATTCAAATTACATACAATTAGCCTTCTGACAACAATCCAATCAATTTTGAAATTATTCCAAAGCACCCAGTATCTTTTGCCACAGCAACATTTTATTTGATCCAAATAACCTCCGGTTATTCTATGTTCCAGTAGTTATGACTCACTCTGTATATGGTCTCATTCGTTTGTGTTTGACTTTCTCTGACTGTGCTGTTCAGAACAATATTATATTAATATTATAAATAGATTTATTTTTCTAATTACAATTAAATTTAAATTTAAAACGTTAGGTATTTACATCTGATCTAAAAAACAAAAAGTTTGTTCTACAAACTTCTCTGGGTAAACACAGTAAACCTATAAAGCAACAATATAAATAAGTCTATTGTGAATAAAAATATAAAAATAGGAACACAAATTTTAGTAGAGATTTAACTTCTTTCATTGATAAACTTTAAAACTGAAATTTTTTATTATTATTGACTTTTCAATTTTTTTTATATATGAAATGTACGCTTCAAATACCCTTAAGCGAAACAATTTTAATATGTGTTATAAATATTAAAATGCGGTTTTTGATATATTTTAACTTAAATTTTGTATCATTATGATTGTTTCTAACCTTATTTTGCGGAATCTCATCATTATAAATATAAAAGATAAATTATACTTATCTTAAATTCCACAGTTTCAAAATTTTAAAAAAAATTCCCTTATGACAAGTTTCACTTATTGGCATCTTCAGGTATGACATAAGAAATTTTGAAATAAGATAGTAAATACTTACTTACTGATTAAAACAACCAGTCACATTATGCAAAACACCTTATTGACACTTAACATTGACCTAGGTATACTTAACAAAACAGTTGAAAAAACAGTAAAAGTCCTTCATATACCTAAGTGCCAAGAAACAAGAACTTAAGAACTTGATTTTTTGGAAAAATTTGAAATAAAGAAATACCTAAAATATCTGCAATATAGAATACTGAATGAACAATTGAATCTGGGAAGTTCGATTATTTTAGATTACGTTTTAGACTAAATATACGAGGTGTGTCTAAAAAGTTCGGTGAATAGTTTAATAAAAACACAAAAACAACATACATTAGAAATTCATAACTTTATTGGACTTCAAAGTAATTCCCACCAGACACAACACTTTTGGCAACGTTCATATAGGTTCTGGATGCTTTCAGAAAAGTCTTTTTTTGGAACCATGTTCAGAACAGCTGTCACACAATCCTGAACCTCCTTGACATCCGCAAATCGTAAAAACCTGTCAATTTCTTATGACATATTTAAAGATGCCAATAGATGAAACTAGTCATAAGATTTTTAAAAAAGCTGTGAAAATTTATGGTAAGTATAATACCTTTTATATTTATATCAAATTTTAAACATTTGACTATAATCTTGAAACATAACCTTGTTCTCAAATTAGAAAAGTAATTGCTAATTACAATTTTCATGTACTTGTAATTGTTAATATATGAAAAGTTACTTACTTTTATTTATTTTTTACACATTTTTACACATTTCATGCGCTCTAGTACGTTTCTAGGTATTCGAATACTCTGAAATGTATTTGTGTATTTGTTTTATGTCTAAAATACAATACAAGTACAATCATAGTATATTACTCGTGGACTTACCGAGTACATGAAAAATATTTAGACTACACTGTTCGAGTATTTGTACACGAGTACCGCACAACTCTGGTACAATTCTTATTTTCCTTAAATATTTATAACTTTATTAGGAGGTAAGCCTTTAGCTGAAAAAACAAAGTAAATGACTTAAGAAAATGGTTTTGAGTAGATTAACCACCAATGAGTGAAAAATATCAACCGAAAGAATGATATAGTCCGAACCTATATACAAAATTCTACAGAATACTGTTGTCAGTTTTTTTTATCTTTGACGTGTATTTATTAGGATTATTTTCTTTCTTTTAATTTAAATAAGTGCGTAATTCATGCAGATAATATTTCATTAGATGAAAAATATTTAGCAAAAGTTGTCTGAGACCTTATTAGTGAATTATGACAACACGCCGCAGAGTCAGAGTCACAATGTGGTTTTTATAAGAATATTTCGTATGAATAATAATCCTCTTAATCATAAAAATAAAATTGAAAAATATTACAGACAGGCTACTATTATAATTATTAGAGCGAAAAATGCCTCATATTTATTCTCGTTTCTGCAAGAGAGAAAAAATCATTTGTGTCAGTGGAAATATGAGAGAAGGGAAAATATTTTTGAAAATGGCTGGTGTGTCGCATGGAATTCAGCCCGAGCATAGAGGAATAACTACGGCGCGGCCATATCAGTCTTCTTTCACGGTGACAGTTCATCATTTGTCAGTGTCTAAAGCACAGTTGGCGGCGGAGCTGTGTCATGTGGGACAAAACAGCATCGGCTGGATCTTTGAATGTGAGACTACTCAATCATCGCCCCGGGCTCCGGCACATTCTGATGTCGCCGCGAGGGGAAGTATCATTAAGGCGCTGTCATGTCAATATGATACGATGGGGTGGTTCGTTCATTCTGCCTTTGTACAAAAGGGACTTTTTTTAATACTGAATGCGGTTTGGGTTGCGTTCTGTTTGCATATTAGCTCGGGGATTCCTTTCAACTCAAATCAAATGCATTACCGAGTTTTATTTACTATGCTAATATATTCATGAAATTGAAATAAGGTTTTTTTAACGAAGGGGATTCTACTGTCGGGTATTATCACTGGAAATGCTTTTCAATTGCCAATCAACATTTGCTTAAAAAAATAAATTTGTATAATGTTGAATGTTTAAATAAATCTGATTCTAATAGAGAAGCAACAAAAAAACTTCAATTTATTCTAAATAATTTATATAGGTTCATCATTTGAACTATTGCAGAAATTTAAGAAGCACACCCTAAAGTTTAATAGTTTTGTTAAAGACAAAAATCGGGATATATCTGTAAATTTAAAAAATCCAAACAATATAAATACTTCCTTAATTGACTCTATTCCAAATGTTTCTCAAAAACTGTTGGATTTTTATACCGCTAATGAGATTGTTCTTTGCACATTTCAATTTAGGGAAATTAATAATACATTTCATATATATGTAAAATATAATCACACATAATGGAATGCGATAAATTAAGCTATGTTGTCCGCTTATTGTGCCCTATATTACACACATTATAAATTTTTGTCTGATAAATAGGGTATTCCAGTTGAGTATAAAGATCTTAGGGGTATAGTTATTTTACCAATATAGTCTTAAAAGAGCATGGAAAAAGAAATAAAAGAGCACTAAGTAACTACTCATTGCTACGTACAGTATAATCAGGTTTCCGTAAGTGGTACGTCAATGTAAAATTATCGTTTTATTAGCTTTTGAGTAGGGCGTTTGACACTATAAACTATAAATTACTATTAAGCATGAGGCATTATATAGGATTTACTGATCATGCGAATCTGCTTATTTATAATTTTTTGGTAAATCGTAAACAATGTGTCAAAGTGGATTCTGATCATTCTGAATATTTGACGCGTAACTCAAGAGTGCCTCAATTCGTTAGATAAAAGTAACATTCATTTTTATGCTACTGACAACCACAGTTGTCGGAAAATGCTTATAAACTTATTAATCGAGAACTGGCAGAATTTGTTAATTTTAAATATGGAAAGATAAATAATACTTAATCTTAAATTTTCACAGTCTCTTCCAAAGCGTTTTAATAATTTAAACTAAATAATACTAATCAAATATATTTTTATAAAAAGAAGAATATTGCTTAATAATGATTAATTAAAAATAAATTATGTTTTACTCTACCTGCTTCGTTTTATAGTCAATTTTCTATATAACCCTGCAAAATATTGGACTAAGTTCTAAACTTTAAAACAATAAGTAATTTAGTGGGTGATATTTATGTTATTATCCAAGGAATAATATTTCAAATTGTAATGCAACAGTAACATCTATTTCGAATTAATAACAAAAATATTAATAAAAAAAACTAAAGAAAAACTAACATTAAATAAAAAGAACAACAATTATTTCAATATTGTGGTTCAAATCTCTGTACACTTCCTCTTTTAGGTAGCCCCATAGAAAAAAATCTAAAATTGTATCCATCGTTCCGGAAAATATTCGTCATCCATCCTCTTATCAGCAAAGTTTAATGGGACAAACAATCATCATGCTGAAAATAATATTTTTCGCCTTTGTTCTAAGAGAAGATTATCCTATTCTGGTATTAAAAAGCTGTCTAGAAACTTCCTGATTTAATCACTCATCCAGAAAATACTGTCCTATTATCCTATATGGTAAATAAGGACACCAAACATTTACTTTTTTTAGAAAATTTGCTTTTACATTGAATCTTTTAATAAGGAGTTTCATAAGCTCCATATCGGCAGTTCTGGGATGAAACAATGCCATTTGTTATAAATATTGCTTCATCGAAAAATAAAATATTATAGTGAAACAACCGGTTATTCAGAATTTTTTCACCAGTGCTTACACAAAATTCAAACCTCGTGTCATAATCAAAATTTTGTACATAACAATTTTATTTTCTTTGAATATTTTTTGTAAGTGGCTCTTGTTAAAAGCAATTTCCACTCCTCTTTTTCGAAAACTCAAACTACGATTTTCGAATAATGAATATTTAGCTGAAGCAGTAGCTGCATCATTGCCTACAAAATACGTCTTTTTCGCTTTCTTTTGTTTTCTACAAATGGCGTCTCTTTGTATTTCTTTAATAATTTTTTTAGTCTATTTACCATAATGTGTATATTCGGATTGTTTCATTAGATAGTTAAATTACATTTCTGTACCATAGCACTTTACAAGATAACTTCTTCTTAAAGAATAAGCAAATCTTTTTATGAAAAATGACATTTTTCGGTAAAACTAAAAATGTTTTTTTATTTTTTTGGATTTTTAATAATTTAACAATTCACACTACGAATAATATTCCAGCTCAATAGTAAAAAATTAATAAAGACAAGCATCAATTCTGAAAAGTGAATCCAGAGTGTAGGTACTAGTAGTGTAAGTATTTGAACTACTTTTCAACACAGCTGACAATCCAATAAACGAAAAGTATAAATTTGGATGTAGTCACTGTATTTAAGTAGTATTTCTTTAAAATTATTAATAATTAAAGTTATTGGTACAGCATATTTGTCCATATTCGCTGACGTGTTAACTATTTCTGGTTTTTGAACAATCGATGGAGAAGTTGTGTTAAAGTTGTTATAGTCGATATCATGAACTTTTAATTTTTGTAGTTTACTCCTAAAGATAAAAAAATTACATTAGCATAGAAGAAAAACAAACAATTGTATATGGCAAACATTCTATACTTTTTCATAGTATTTATTATTAGATTCCTTGTAAAGGTCATACCTGAAGATAAAACCATTAAATGAGCTACGCTATAATCCTACCTTTTAGATATTCTGTATTGAGCTTTGTTTATGACATTTATACTAGTACCATTTAGACTTAGTTCATAGATATTTGAAGACAAAATTTAAGTTTTTTGAATAGTAAAAAACACTATTGTTTTATGAAGGCAGAATTCTTTTGGCACTTCTGCTGTCTAAATCTATAAGTGGAAAAGAAAAACAGATGGATAGCCAGATCTTAATGTGTAGTTAATGATAAGGATTTTGCATGTTTGATTTAAAAGTAAAAGGTTTAAAAAATCTTACTTTTATTCATTTATTTTCTTCTTATTTTTGTACAAAACATGCTAAATGAAAGTGATCTTTGACTATTTTAAGACATTAGTTTGTTTTCAAGTTATAAGTGTGTGTTTTGTGTTTTGTTTAATTTAAAAGCATGCCTCATAAAGAACTTATTGGTTTAAAGGAAAAATTGAAATTATTACGCTACCTATTTGAAGTCAAACATCAAATTCTCCATCTCTATTATTAGTGTATTATTTAGTTTAGTCAAATAGTAATTTTATCGTAATATCTACCATTTTGCGATAGTTTTATTATTGCAAGAAATTAATTATAACAAATTTTGCTATAGACTTGTTACGCCTGTAAAATGCGCTTTATATACATATAACCTCATAATTTACTTCTACGAAAAGAACACTGAAACAACATATAACTTATTGCAACCAGCAACATACAGCGTTAGAGATTGGGCTAAAAACAGCGGCGTTACTTTCTCATCAAGTAAATCTAAAGTAATCAGATTCAACTAACGACAAACAAGTTCATTAAACTCACATATCATACAACGGGCATTTTAAGAAATGTTGAATACCATAAAATTTTAGGACCTAGTTTTGACCGTCGACTCACATGAAAACAACACATCAAAAAATGAAAAAACTCAATATAAAAATCTTAATGCTTAAGCTGTGGGGAGCCGAGGAAAAAATATTACTTAGAGTATGTAAAGCCCTGATACGCTCCAAACTCCATTACGGTGTGTGTATATGTCTGCCTTTAAAACACATATAAAATCCCTCAGTGCTCTGCGATTATGTCTTAGAGCCTTCAAATCAAGCCCAGTTGAAAGTCTAAACTGTGAAGCTCAAGAACTACCTCTTTTGCTCAGAAGACAACATCATCTCTTGTCTTATGCCTCTAGTGTTACTGCTAACTCCAACAATCCAGTATTTCCGTTACTAATCCAGAAACAAAATACAAATCAATCCCCTCATCTTATTAAAATTAAATCCATTAATGAAATTTTGGCAATACTTTATTATTACCATCTTCTAAAAGACCATCCCCGTCTCCATCATAGTTTAAATGTCTACCACTAATAGGCATATCACTCAACAACTTTAATAAACATGAATCAATACCGTCTATTCTAATGCAATCCTACTTCTCACTACTATCCAGGAAAAAACTTAATAATATAATATATACCAATGCTTCGAAATCCGTAACCAACGTTGGATGTTTAATAATCCTGTCCACAAACACACAGTTAGCTTACTTCATTTCTGTAGTGTATGCACTAGAGAACTTTTCGCTATCCTTCAGGCTTTTAAATAAATATCTCCAATTTACTGTCATATGAAGATTTGCACAGTCTCACTGGCATCTATCTCAGCTATAAAAAATTGATTTACTCAATAACCACTTTTACAACAATTTCAAGATATCTACAACGAACGAATCTCCCAAGGAAACTCCGCAACTTCCTCTGAATTCTTTCTCATATGGGTATTGAAAGTAATCAAATGGCTGACAAATACGCAAAAGAAGCATCTTTTTGGACCTCAACTAACTCCAAACTCCATAAAGGCAAGATAGAAAAGTAATTTCAATAGTAATCAAGTACTTTTTCTTCAATATAATTTATCAAATTAATTTCTAAATTAACTTAGTTGTTAAATAAAATAGTAAAAAATGGTAATATTACAGTAAAATCGTAGACAAAAATTGTATATCGCTAAAACATCACAAATTGAATTAAAAAATATTTATATAAATCAATAGCATACTCGTACAAAAATGAAATATGGTATTTACAAAAACTGCAAAGCAAATGACACAGGCTTGTTTTTTCTAAAATCATACTATTTAGCTAATAGAACCTGTACGACTACAGTGTAAGTCGCTACTCTAATAAATAATTATTTATAGTCCATGGACTACGTTATTCCTCATTACGCAGTTGAAAAGTTTAAACATGAAAAATATTTTTCTGCCCAAAAATCTATATATATAAATATATTATTAGTTAATTGGTAGTAATGGTAAGATGGGACGGATGAAAAAATATTACTTTAATAAAATGTTAAATCAATTATTTGATATAATTAATATAATTTAAGAAGCAAGAATAAGCAGATAATAAGGAAAATTGATTTAAAAGTAAAACTTTTTTCATCATAAGTGAATAGAGAAATAACTGATTTTGCTAATATAAATTACTATTGATACAAACAGCATCTTAACTAAGAACACCTTAGAAGAAAAAAGAAAGCCACTAAGTTACAATATGAAGAATATTAATTAATACGAAATACTCTGACACCAAAGTAAGTAGATTTTAGTAAATGAGCATAAGAGTACTCACGAAAAAAAGCGTAAGGGTTTAAGGATTTAACACATTTTTTCAGGAAAACAGTAATAAGCAGTTATGGGTCTAATAATAATAATCCCTCCATTTTCGATCCCCACCTCAGTGACCCAGGGAATTTCTGTATCATAATTTGTGTCCTTGCTTTTACTGCTACGTATCACCGACTAATAATCTGTGATTATACTGGAAGAAATACTAATATTCATGAAGTTTTTATCTGACATACAGATCCAAACGCATTTTTTTAAAGTCTGATTTAAGGATTCCATCTGCGCAGTAATTAGATCGTGATCTACAATTTTTTTAGTCGCTGAGTAAAGTGATTCTTAATTCTTTGTACAGACATTTATTTGAAATTTTTGAGTGACGTTTGTTCAATTCATCTTTCGATTGAAATTTACCAGCTCTGATTTAGTAGGATTTGTCTTTATAATTATGAAAGAGCACTCAAACCATAGACGACGTTACACATGCTGAAAAGAACAAATATTTATTATTCCGTGTATCTGGTAGACAAATTATATATTTTTTAATACTTAATTTTTTTTTGTCTTACATTTTGGACTATTGTTTCTAATTTAAAATAATTTCTAGCAATTCGTTTTCTTTTTAAATCGAAGAACATGAAATTCAAACCTATTTATGTTATCTGGATTTCTACAGGTCACTACACTTTTCCTATTTTACTGTCAGATTCTTGATTCGTTCCAGTTGACAGTACAATGTGACTTTTTAGTCTGAGAATATCATGTTTTAAATATCATCGATGTCCGTTTCAAAATTTTCCAATTGAATTTCATACAAATATTTCTGAATAAAATACTACGATACAGACATTTCGTTAAAACACTTTAATACATTTCGTTAAAACACATTAATACATTTCGTTAAAACACATTAATAGTCAATCAGGTTTTTAATTATAAAAGAAAAATAAATGTCCTGGTGAATTTGATGTTTTTGTCACTGCCCAATAATATGTAAAGCATATGCAATTTTTATATTTAAGATTTAAACTTTTTAAAACTTTCGCGCCATCTTTAATGTAAGCAACTCACATTAACAACTTTTCGCCTCTATAATACGTTATGAAAGTTTCGATGTAGGATTCGCGTAAATCTAGGGGATATTTATCAGTTTTTGTCGCCCGCAGAACGATTTCTGATCTCCTTTTTATATTCTGGGCCTTTCTCTCGATCTCTCAATCACGCTGGAAGCCTTGTTTCTTTACAACGCCCGCTGTTACATTATTCATTACCGACCAGTTTCAGTTCGCTCTATTTAGTGCCTTTTTGAAACCGCTCTCTTGAAATGTCTTGGCCAACAACTTCAAATTCAGGAAAAACTTAAAAAGTTTTCTCAGTGCAATCTGTATATTTTATAAGCGTTGTTGTAGGTGTCGTTTTTGGTTTTGGTAAATCACAGTTCTTAGTTTTTCACCGACTGGGTCCTAAAGAAAATCCTGGAATCTATTTATACAGAGCTTTATGTCACAGATGTATTAATAACAAAAATACATACTCGGATCGTGTACTACTGAATTTAAAAACACCGCCGTTTGAATTTCATCTCTGGCGTCGAGCGAATATAATTTGTTTTCTCAACGTTTTGGGTAAAGTGCTTAATTAGTATTGTAGTTGTTCTACCTATTTAGTGAAATTTTTATTATAATTTATTATTATAAGGTTGTTTTCTAGCTAAAGGGGCCCACTTAATAATGCAACTTTTGCACATTATCGTTCAAATTGTTCAAATATAGTATTACGATAGTATGTACAGAGATTTAGTTAAATATCGCCCTGTACTTAAGACTTATTTTTTATTTTCCAAATGATAATATTTACTGTTTATTTATCACTCATTAAAATTAGTAAACATTAGGGTCTTCTTAAGTAGTAAAATAAAAGAAAATCAGGAGTCAAGTTTGGGTTTCCGAGTGATCGAGAAGTTGATAGTGCCTATCCCTGTTATTAAGTGTATTAGTTATTTAATGTGTAAGTTGCCCTTATAATTTAGTTGTTTTCATTAAATAAATAAATTGTTATTGCTTTTACTTAGCCTCTTTAATTTCCAGTAACCAAGTTACGTAATGGGTAAAAACCCCCTTAAGTCAATATTTAGATTCTTTTCGTACATTTATTATTCAAAAAAACAACCCAATACGTAACAATAGCAACGCGCAACCTTTAGCTTATTTCATAATCAGAGGAAAGAAGTAACCTAACTATCTACTATGGTATTTCCAATATTGATGCATAATGACTAATTGTATACGGTTGGTTCTCTTGGAAATAAATTCTTATATCATGTAGCTTTATATGTGAATTTTATATACATCCTTGTAGTATTTTCAGTTCACAACGCTCCAAATGAACGGTTAGTCACTTTGCATCAATAATGGAAGCACCATAGTTATTTTTAAAACTGATTTGTTCATCCGATTTCCGGCTTTAATTGGCGCACAGTATTGTTGTTCTACAGATCATGAAAATCCATTCCCTCTATAAACACTTCGCTAGTGCAAAAACCTTGCAAGAAAATCCGAAAGCAGAGAACAGACACTTTATCATAACTTTTTCCCTATAAGGGACATCAATAAGTTATTGTGTCTCGACTATGGCCTGATGACCTTACTAGCAAAAAATTTCTTTTCAAAGTACTAGGGATCCTTAGAAGATATATAGCTACTACCACTAGTAGTTTATGTATGTTATATTATTTTCTGGAAAAACTGTTATATTTTTCCGAAAGTTTCCAATAATATATATAATTTTGATGGTAAAGACAGCTAGCTCTAAAAGTTTGAAGGAGTTGCCATGTTATATTAAAAATAAATATTACCATGAGGGGCCGTCAAATGAAAAATTTCGTATTCAAACACCTTTAGTCAGCAAAAACAAACCTATCTACTCTTCTTTTCTTGCCTCCATTTCTAATTTTCACTATGCTCACCTATATAGAAATAAACTAAGTGTATGCCTTTAAGTTGTCACTATACAATTCTCCTACTCCAGAAATGGCAGCAACAACAGGCTTGCGAGAAATATATTTTATGGAGAGTGTTGGCTTTTCATTTGACTGCCCCTCATAGTTCTTTCAAAAATCTGACATGTTTTCTGCGCAGCGTTTTAAATCGGGAATAAATGTAGGTACCTCCATGATACAGTTCATTAGGAATTTGTTGTATATTTTGTTTGAATATGGATTTAGATTTATTGGCTCTCACGCTCCATTTTTTTGAGGCAATTTTCAGTAGCTTGAAACAGTTGTTGCACCACTCAAGAACTCTACATATGTTGCTAATATTGTTATGTAGTAGTAAATTTTAAATAAAACTGGCCACAATACGTTTCATTGTGAGCCACCATATAGTACAGGTTTTAACTTAGATTTATGATTTGTTTTAATCTATTTTTAGGGTGGATGATAAAGGAAAACACTAAATTTTTAATGTTTTACTGAAAAATGTATTAATTTATATTTAAAACATAACGTTACTGTCCATAAAAAATAAACGAAAATGAAATTGATCTCTGAAATGATCCCAAATAAAAAAAATCTATGTTTTAGACATTTTCTGTACTACACAGCTATTGTAGATGATTAAGAGGACGAAATATCACAAAGGCTGCGCACATGCGGGTCCCTGTATTCCCTGAATATTAATGACCTTTCTTAGACATCATTGTCATTTCAAGTGTCGCAGATAGAGATCTGGTGTAGTCGAATTAATCTTGCGTAGAGTAAAGAACGCCACGACTTGTTCCGCGTTATTAATTAACTCCTTTCTTCAACTTAACATCATTGTTATGATACGAAAACAATCTGTCTCCAAAAGTTTGACTTGGAATATTTTGTGAAGCCGCCGGTATGTTAAATCATGATTTTAGACAGTTAGACGACTCGAATTGGGACGAGATAAAAGTAAATGACATTTATTTATAGATCGTTCTAAAAGTTACGGAAACGGCGGGAACGTTACCTTTATATTATTGGATTGTTATATATTCATACACTTTTGTATAATAGTTTCCAAAAAAAATTATAAATGAATTGAAGGTAGTAAGGCCTAACGAGGACGAAGTAATAACCAAATACACAATGAAACCAAAAAGAACACACTCCTTTTATCATTTACATAAACTAAACAATAAAAAAATAAGATATAGAGGGACTTCGTTAACTCTTATGTGGCTTGTAAATAGAGAGGGGAAATAAAAGTATTACTACATTAAATTTTTTTTTGATGTTAATTTAAAAGTGGCTACTAGTTTTAGTTAAAAAACCATCATCAGGCCCTAATACGAAAATAAACAAAACTAAAATTTATATAAAATAATTCAAAAGAATAGGGAATTTGATTAAATGAAATTAAATAATATCTTACGTGGCAACTGATGTCAAGTTAATTTATTGTAAAAAGTCACATAAACCGTTAATTAAGAATAAAAAACAAAAATTTTAAATTATAAAGTTTGGGTAATTAAACTTTAATTATTTTATACAATAAAAATAAATAAAAAAATAATCAAAAGTTACTCTTTATGGCATTACCTTCTTAAAAGTAAAAGGACTATAAAATAAAGATTCAGAATCTAGAAATAATTAATAAAAACAAAATTAAAAAAGGTAATTGGCAAAAATTGTCTAATTAATAAAATTAAAGACGGTATAAAAAATGTATTTGTGAAAAATTAAAAAAGATTAATAATGTACTTATTAAGTATCTAAAAGGAAATGTAATTGAAGGAAAATTACATTTTCTTGAATATGTAATTTTTCATCTGAACAGTTAATACTAGAGTTAGTATGAACTTCGTGTGTAACTAACGTGATAAACCTATAGCTAAACCTGAAGACTCTCTGTTAATTTTGGATTGTATTGGTATTTAAACTAGATTGTAAGAGTAAATTACGCATTAGAAGAATACATTTATGAGGTGTATTGAATGAATGGAAATAAATTAGTCACATCTAGAGAAATTAGAAAAAGAATCTGGAGAATTAAAATTATTTTTTTTTCCACAAGTTCAGTAGAATATTTTATTGAAAATACATTATTAAAATTTAAGTTTTCCGTCAGATTGCTAGTGTAGATGATAACTTAGGAGAAAGAGAATTTATGAAACTTACAACTAGGTGAATAGGAGTGTTTATGTATTTAAAATATTTTATCCTTAAATAACGTGTTATGTGACTTTCTACAATAAAAATAACTTGACATCTGTTGTCACATAAAACAATCAATTTGTAAGTATATCTCCCTATTTTGGTGAATCATTTTTATTATTTTATAAAAGTGGTTTAAACAAAATTTTCTATTATAGTTGAAAATAAAAGTAAATTATATAAATATATAAAAAGTATATCGGTACTAAACTAACATTTGATTTTTGATAAATTCTTCTGCCCTGCAACAGTACTATTAAATTTTTTCTAATTATAGTTATATTTCCAATATATTGACATACGTATATTTATCTAGTTTATCGATATTTCAATCTAATTCCCAAAAAGTGTTAATTCCTTCGATATATGCAAATAAGTAAGGACTTGAATGGTTGCAATAAAGTCAAACATAATTATTCATTGATTAAGATCTCACAGATCTCATTACAGTATTTTTCACAATACCAATCGCACTCATTAAAGTGGTACTCAATTAAGTGAAACGAGTAACGAAAGATATCCCGAAAGCTCGTTCTTCCATATAAGCAGCTGCAGCGGTTCCCAACAACTAGTTATTTATATTCGCTCATACTACCAGATCTGCGATTGTTTTTAATATAAATGTTAATTAACAAGAAAACATCATCTTCGTATGAGCCAATCAGTCATACTGCAATCAAAACAGGGAGCGGTTCCTTTGAAATACAAATAGATTCAGATGAGTGCGTTCGAAGATGAAGAAGAAATATGAATGTATCCTTAGTCTGAGATCCTAAAACTAAAATAAATAACTGCGTGTACTTCACTTAGATAATTACAAATTTGTGTTACAACGTTTAGGACTATTGAATTAAAAAAAATATAAAAATATATAAAATATAATAATAGTTAATTATAAAGAGGCTAAATGTGTCGGAATACCTGATTTCTAACAAATTATAAGTTCAATTAAAAAAAGATCCTTAACAAAAGTTTTGTAGTATTACTTTATAATGAGTAACCTATTTTTCAAGACACAGATGTCTAATGATATACGGTGGGGATTTAATTTTATTGAAAAATCTTAATTACCTATGTATAGAAACAGACTTCGAAATATCAAGTGTGTTTTTTCAATTAAATTGTCTAGTAAATTTATATAGATCTCCGAAAGAAAATATAGGAATATTTCTAGATTGTGAAAAATGTTTATTAGATGACTTTATTGAAAGCTTTAATTTAAATTTAAATAATACGAAACCGAGACGCGTATTCACAGATAAATTAACAAAAACAAAATTGGATTATTTTTTAATTAGCCTCCTATATATACATGTGGAAGATGTTGTTGCTTTATTTCTAGGAAACCATTTTGGCTTGGATTTTCAGCTAGAACCTAGCATAGACAAACATTGCAATTATTGTAATAGTATCTTAATTAAAAAGAAAGTAAAGTAAAATGGTAATTTGTATACGATCACAACCACCAAAGTTATAGGGGTGGTCCGTAACTCATTTACATCTGTTCTTTATTTTGTTTTTATGGTCACATATTTAGGCTTCATCAGTACTTTTAGGTTCCCATATTTAATTCCATCGTTAATTAAAAGTATCATGCTGCCTTTTGTTGTCAATGGTTTCTGTGTTTATTCCATAACCATATAAACTGCTCAACAATTAAAATGATCCTTGTGACTAAACTGGTATTAAAAGGAAACGACTGATATAATTATTTTATGTGTTTACTGAATTGTAGTATACCTTTGTGTATAAAATTTATCGGACAAAATCTTTTTTCTTTTTTTTTTACCTGTAGGACACAAAAAATGCATACAAGTAATAGACGTATCATTATTATTATTTCAATTGTTACTAAGAGTTTGATATATAAGTTGTATTTTTGAAGTTGAAAATGAATCCGATAATGGTGTACAGAAGACTAAACGATAGGGAATTACAACATGTGGTTGGTTTAGTGCGACAAGGTCGATCACATAGAGAAGCCGCAAGATTGTTTAATGTGGCTCATGGGGTGATCAATAGGGCCATAGTAAGATAAAATTAAACCGGTGAGGTAGGCTTTCGACATGGTGGAGGTCGTCCAAGAGCTTTAACAGTACGTCAGGTCCACTATCTTAGACTTACAGCTCGTCGATGTACTACAATAAATGCTTCTCAACTTAATAATGTCTTCCGGCAAACTACTGGTATTGTAATATCGACTCAGACAGTAAGAAGAAGGTTGCATGAGTATGGTCTGAGGTCAAAAAAGCGTGCCAAATGCATTCGCTTAACGCTGACTCACAAAGTTGCTCGAAGACAATGGGCACAACAACATTTGCATTGGGGTGAGGCCGAATTCGAGTATGGCGAAAGAGATATGAACGATATAATGCAGGATTTATGGAACCTCAGGTAGCTTTTGGTGGAGATGGAATTACCATCTGGGGAGATATTATTTGGAACGGACACACAACCTTGATCAGCCTCCACAGAGATGTTTTCTACCTGTTGTGGTCCCAGTTGCTGAAAATTTTGGTAGAGATTTTTTGTATGCCGATGATAACGCTCGCCTACACCGTGCCAATCTGGTATCCACAACACTGAGGACCCATAATATTCAACGAATGGACTGGCCCGCAAATTCTCCTGACCAACGAAATGATGATTTGGAGTACGTCGGAGCTCTAACAAATGCCGTTTTAGAAGAATGGAAGAGGATTCCTCAATACTCTGATATGAAGTATGCCAGATAGATGTAGAATTGTTCTTAGAGTTCGTGGGGGTCCAACGAGCTACTAATGTTACATAATGCATCTTTTTCAAACTTTCGCGACGATTTGTTTGGTTTTGTGTTTCTTACATATCTACAAAATTTTTGGAACGTTCGAACACAATTGTTTCAGTTTCTGTATTTATGGTCGCATAAGTAAATTTTTTTATGGTCCCTTTTTTTTATTTACCGTTTACGCGCAACCACTCAAAACTTAGGGTGGATCATTTCAATTGTTGAGTAGTTTATTTAAAAGTAACTCTTAGCCGAACTTCGTTCCTTCTTTATTTCTTGCAATATATTGATATTTTTTGTTATATATTGTGCTCAGTTCATTATTGCAATTATTATTATTTCATATTTTGATCTGGGCTATTTTAACCTGGCGAAATATTTGTAACGGAATAGCAGTTAAAATAAATTTTAGTCATGTATTAGCTAAACTCGAGTCATAGTACCTACTGGTACCTTCAGTAATAGTCATCGTTAATAATTGTCAAGTTATATTGATTAAGTGATTTAATAAGTTTTCACATTTTTTCTGTGGTGACAAATGTTTCGAACAGTAAATGTACCACCAGGCTATTATATTCTGAAAATGTTCTTATATAAAAATGAAATGTTGGTATAACATCTTTTTTTATAAACGGGTCCTAAACGAAATAATTCCTTTATAATATGTTAGTTCCAAATAATTTCTTCAACTGGATTCCTACAAGCCTTTGTATACCTTATTTCCAATTATTTTTTTAATACGGTTTAATTATATGTTAAATAAAGAAACTAGAAATAGTAAAGAACCATAAATAGAAAATTATATGAAGTAATATCCAAAATAATACCTTACTATAGTTCCGTAATATACTGATGACTTTTTGCCATTCCGATAAAGATTCTTATTTTCTTTTCTTTCTATAAATTTCTTTCCAATTTAAGTGCTTTACGTCCTGACATTTTGAAGATCTGTTTTTTAAAATAACGATAATTGGTTTTACTTAAGTATTATAAGTTAATTTGTAGCAACATCATCGACTTCTTGCAGGAACCATATTTCTATTTGTTTTGGTTTTTACCTTTTTTATTATATGCTATATATTATAAATCTGATGATGGTTAGACACTTAGTGCAAGCTCCAAATAAAATCCTGCAGAATATGCTATAACTTCATTACTTTTTTACAAAAAATAATAAAATTCAATTTGGTGCATTAGTACTATTTTCTAGATATACTTAACAAAAAAAAAATAACAGTTATTTCTGTTTCAGCTAACGGGACAACATCTGATTCAACTAAGAAGAATCTCAATAAACAACAGAGTTACCAAACTTGATACAAACGATTGTAGAAAATTGAAGATGATTAATGAGTCTAAGAATATTTTGGCACCGTAGTTGCAGCAACAATGGCTTGGTAAACAGTAGGGAATCAATTCATCAACTGAAATTGAAATGAACTGGAACAAACCGGCAAACAATAACTAAACAATAGCTTTGATCGAAAATTAATTATAAATGACTGCATTATATACAGCGAACTCCGTGAGTTTCACTGACGAAAAGGAATGAAAATTGATGAATTAAGGATAAAATTCATTTATCAAGTTTATAAATTGGGCGTGATGGAACTCGTTACCTTGATATCTACACCAGTGGTGTGTTCGCTTAATTTTTCCCTTCAATATTTTAAAATAAATTTTGATAATTGCAACGTAAGGGACGGTGAACAAAATCAATATACGTTTTGGACAAAATCATAATAAAATAGTATAGTTACTATTAAATTTTAAAAAATCTTTAAAAATGGTATTCTTAAATTGTTCGCTACCACACCAAAAGATCTAAGAAGAAATACAATATTTTCAGACAAGCACAAAAAATTTTGAAATATTTAACCAAGAGAATAAATCGTGTTTTTTATTATTATTAGGAAACTAGTTAAACACCAAATCAAACTACTGTACCTAGGAAATGATTCCAACCCCTAACGTAATTATTAGGAAAAACGAGTCATATACACTAAAGCTTTAAGCTTTTTATATACCAATTTTCATTTATGAAGCTTTTTTATCATCAAAGAAAATAAAAAAAATTGGATAACGATGCAATATTAACGTTTACCTAGAAACTAACAAAAACAAAAAACTGCTTCTAAAAAGTACCATATGAATGTAGAAAAACCCATATAGGAGAAACAAAACTACCTATGTAAGTAAGACTCAAATATCATAATGATCATAAAATTTTAAAATAAGTATATTTTATATTTATAAAATCAAAGATCATCGTAATAACACTGAGTAAGCGAAAATAAGAAAATCAAAATAAAACAGTGTAGAAAGACAGACAAAATGGAAACCAATAAAGAATGGCCTATTGAAACAAACAATGCGTACAACTGATCTAAAAAAACATTTTCAATCAGTTATCACCCCAAAATCGATTTAAAATTCAAAACTAATCGAAACAATGTGAAGATACAGTCAAAATTAAGAGAATGAAAGTCCAATGATTTAGAGAAATTTCTGCGTCATCGATATTCTCTGTTAACTTTCAGCAAGCCGATATGTTATTTTTATTGTAAACCAAGATAAGTTCTAATTTTCGCTCTTATCTCATACAGGACCAATTTAATTTTAGGAGAAGTGGCTTGCTATTTCTCAAATTAATTGAACTTTGTTGGAATTGATCGTCCATCTTTTAGCCGATTGAACAAATGTACCTGTTGTTTATTTGTAGTTTTCTATTGATGTTTCATTGGTGTTGATAACTGTAAAATGGCACCAGCATCAACGAATATACAGGTAAATTAGTAAATAAAAATCAGATAAAGGAATAAACTTATTTGTAGTTGTTGTAAATTTAATAAGAATATTGCTAATATTATCGACATCCTAGTCAATCAAAAAATAAAATAACTTCCCGAAAGTAAAAGCATCCATTATTTCCCTAATCGCCCACGCACGTTCATTTATTTTTAATCCCCAACGAACTTTTATCTTCATCTGTTTGCATACACCACTGGATTCGACTTCCATCAAGCAACAGCTACTGTGTTTCAAATCATTTTGCAACATTCATTATTCACCGGCAACCGTCAAACAAAGCATGGGACGTAGGTGTTACTATGAAAAATTGAAAATTATTAGTAAATTGCCAAGGGATGTACTCCACTTTAATTATTTGAGCTCGAGCGCCCTATACATAAAATTAATGATAGAAGGAATTTGCGTTTCGAATAAGAATTCATTTGGAGCAATGAATTCTAAATCAAGAGAAGGTATCAATAAATTTAAATGGAATCTCTCGCCATCTACACATTATTCAAATACATTTACATGCTTATTTCTTTTTTAGTCTATATTAAAACATATATTGTTTTACATTGAAATTTAAACATGCTCTTATAGATGTTTAAAAAACCAATTTTTGCCGAAATATCTAAATTGCAAAATCAAAAAAATATTAGTTAGGTAATAAATAAAATGATTAAATAAAGATCACAACTATTACAGTACTTTAGCATGAGTTAACGGGTTTTCATATGACTCCTAAATTTATTTAATTTCACAAAAACATATCAATAGGTATAACAAAATTCATAGGTCGATTTGCACATGCTTTGTAAAGGCTTATTTGCTGCATAGATGGTCATATCAAATTGGAGCTAAAACAGATTTCTTGATCCAGTGGTACTCTCCGAAACATGGAAAGGAACTCTAAACAGTAATCCAGGAGACTTAACATAGTCCATAACTAATTTGAAACGAAACACTTTCAAGAAGTTAGTCATTTTTTAAAACTGTCGGTAGGTTTATGCAGTTAATATTTGATCGAAGCTAATATGATCTGATGATATACTCACTTTAAAAGCAATAAAATGAAGACATCTATATTAAATTTTCTCTATATGATATATCTGGCATCCATAGTATGGAGACCAAACACTACTGCTCATTCCAGAGTGGATCTCACAAGGAAGCAATAAATTGTCTTAAAACAATAAATATTATGAAACTCGGGCACAAAATGACTAATAACACAAAATTCTTTATGCAAAGCTTCTATGTCTAGAATTTTAAATTCTTTTTCTAAGTAATTTTAAAGATAATCATAAGAAAAAAAGATTTCTTTATACATTTTAACGGCCTGTATCTCCCTTATAACTGAGTTTTCGAAAAAAATGTATATAAAAAGGTACCTTTATTTTTAGGTGAATTATCACCCCTAGAAGTATTTTAGGACACCCTGTATAATCGGTATGTAAAATCATACGCATATTGGAATGCAATGTTTTGTCCAAATTTTTTTAAGCAATTATTGAAGAACTTTCGAAGATTCGATATTTTGAACAAACGAATATTTATATTTTTTTATATAGATTGAATTTACTATTTTATATATATTATATTGATAATTCAAAGTTCCTGTTTAATTTAAACTTCCATTACTGCTTTTATGTTCCTGCATTTTCTGCCAGTTTCTTGGCTTGAATTTACTGACTTAAAATTTTCCTTCACTAAAATCTCCTTAACTAAAAGCCTTAATTAAGGCTATCGGATTCTAGTTTATTTCCCTTATCTATTTCGTATCGCTTCTAAAAATGTGTTTTTCTTTATTATTTTTTGTCAAAAATTTAATTTTATAATTAGTTTTTAATAACGTACATTTATTAAACTTCATATCTCATTTATATTTATTTTTCCTAACAACCGCTCTGTTCAATCACCTGCCTTCTTTCAATTCTGATCCTGATTTTTCTTTTATTATTCTTTAATCTACTCACATAGCCATTCAAAACTATTTGAATATATTTCTTCTTATTAATTATCGAGGACCTATTGACAAATACTTTCTACTGATGTAGACATTTTAGACTAGATTATATTTAGGGTTTGCTGCCTCCACAGTAACATAATACGTATACAGCAGTTTCCTCCTCGTTCAGGCAGAAGATTCGTGTGATTTCTTGATGTGCGAGAAAAAACAAAATCCTTTCATTTTTCGACCTAGTTTCTTTTTCATTCAATTCACCCAACGAAATTAATTAAAAGCCTTTTATCCTGCTTTTATAGAGCGATTCATCCAGCTCTTCAAAATAAGTGTTTGTGCTGACAATAACTTCCAAACCAGACGTGTTTATGTTTACAGCATTAAAAGTCCGAAAAAGCCAAGTCTTGCGAGTAGGCTGAAACAAAACTTTATTATTGCTTTATCCTTTTTATGCTAATCAATAGAAATTGCTTTTGGCCTCTTAGAATATCGACCCCATAACCTTTCCGGTTAATAAAACCGTCTGCCTCTTCTTTTGAGTACTGATTGGTCTCTAATGTGTAATGGTAACCCTAATTCTAATCCACAGTTCTGAATTTGCCCTTAAAGTGCAACAAAAATTATTCTGGACTGTTCATACGAATGAGTTTTTGCTCCGATGTGAGCAATCGCGGTAACCATCTTGCTGAGTGCTTTGTTATGTCCAAAAATTCGCATAATATGGGATATATTCGCTATTTTGAAATCCCCACCAACCCAATCGAGAGTCACTTAAAACAATTTCATTGACCATATCTTTTGGTGTAATGGATTTTGATATTCATGAACGCTTTGCACCTTTAGTGTATGTACCGCCACGCTTAAAATTGTCATTCTAGGTTTTGAGCGATGAAAATGATGAAATAGGCTCGCCCAAAGTAGAATTCAGCTTATTTTTAGTTTCAGTGGGACTTAAACACTTATTGGAAAAATATTTTATGATATCTCGTGCTTCGAACTACTAAATAAATAAAAAACGAGTAATATTTGTATAAGTAAATATATAATGTAGCCCATATTCCCATGATCGTCTAATTTTAATACACGCACAAACCGTTAAAATAGAACCTCATTCAAAGCGACCCATACCTGCAGTAAAACTAAATTATCTGAAAAGCTGAATATTTACTATTATTTTGAAAATGTAAAATAATATCCATCATTTTAGTAATTCAAAAAATAACCTATTACAGATATATTTATCAATATACAATAAAACAACATTAAATATTAATTCTATCTAATTACAAAACTGGTATTCACTTTATCCGGTAACAAAGAATTTTGAAAGGGTTTTTAAATGAAACCGGCTTTATTCGAATAATTGATTACCCACCTGTTTTTTTCTATTATGAAATCAGTAATACAAATTTACATAACAGATGCTTCCGTAGATTAAACTACGAAATTCATAAGAAATAAAGTAACAATATGTTTTAATTTTTTGACTTACAATCTAAGGTCTAAAAATTATATTTTAATAAAATTTTAATAATAATAAATCAAAAGACAAATATCAATTAAATCAAATAATAAAACTTTTAATGGCAGATTCTCTAAAAAAATTATTAATATTTAAAATAAAACATTTAAGATCAAATAGAAAAGTATTATTTAAATACATTACAACTAAGTATTGTCATTAAATTTAAATCCTTTGACCAAATAATTCATTAATGTCGTAACTTGATAAATTTCAAATTATATGTTTAGGACCAATTTTCGTACAACAATTAAACAATTAGGAAAGTTGTTGTCCAAAATATTGAAACTTGAAAAACAGTTTTTTCTCCAACTACAACTTATCTTCTGCATTACCTTATTTTATTGATTGTTTATCCACAAAATGATGTTAAATTCTGACAGGTACTCTTTTCTTCTTTGAGAAATCCACCCCATTGCAATTTCAACATTTTCATTTAATTCAATAACTACTGTTCGTCAACATATGTAAACAAATTGGTCACTCAGTGTTCATGTCATGGACAATTTTATTTGTTGGATATTTGCAATTTTTGACTATTTTAAAACCTTAGTTAGTTTATAAATCAATGTTGTATATTTTATTAGCTTTACGCCTCTATATTTTTCTATTTTTGTTCTCTCTTTCGTTTTTGTTAAGCGACATAACTTTTGCAATAGACCATTGCTCTGGTACTTAACTAGCTTCTTAGCATCTATTGATGAAATGTAATAATCTTAGACTGAAAATGAAAAATCACAGGTTGGGACCAAAACAATAACAGACCAAGAGAAAGACCAAAGAGCAGACAGAGAAAACAAGTGAAAAATAACATAATTATTTCATTTGATTCTAATATTTCCATCAAATTAATACAGTTTTTCTCAAAATAATATTGTTTTAGGAGAGACTTTTGAAACATCCAGTTTACTATTTTTAACAAACATAGAGTTAAGAAAACACGCAATTAATTTTTTTTAATGAATTTGTTTTAAATAGGAAAATATTAAAACTTCGTTACAATTGCGCGACAGTGAATTAGAAATTTTTAAATATCTGGAAAACGGTTAATAAATATTTTTTTGTAGATCAAAAAAGTACACCTTTTTTTATACAAAAAGTGTAGGTCTTTTCAAATCAAATAATAGAGTTGTAAATTAATTACCATATGTCGCTGCTAAAAAATGGCCCTATCTTAATTTTCGGGCTTCTACCTAGAAAAATAGATTATTTTTCGAAATTCAACACAATCTAGCTCAGAAGAGTGATCTTAAACTCTTTATTATTAGGTTCAATGTTATTATTTTTGCCTTCTACACTTACAGTTACAATTTGACCCATTACTTAAGACTCAAATATCTAGAAAACTGTTCAAATGACAAGTATCAAATTTGGCAGTTATAAACAGTCGAAACTGAGCTTGTATTTATTATAAAAAGACTTCTGTTTTTCCTCTCATTTTCGGTTACATGACCCCAACAATTTTTTTTAAATGGTATAACCAGTATAATATTATATGGTAATATCTTTCAAAAATAAATTCAACGATACCAAACTTGTCATGATTCTCCTGTACAGTAATGATGACACGGGACATTTATTTTTATTAAATTTATAAATACAAGATTTTGCACTTATTTTTTAATTTCATACTTCTTATGTGAACAGTTTTCGAGATATTATAAAACGTCGTGGGACACCCTGTATATTATATTAATGGTAATGCAGGGTACGGTTCCAGTTGTCAGGAATTGTTTAAGAGATTTAAGATTTTCCCCTTTCCTTATTTATTTGTGACACACTAGTTTCTATACATAAAAATACCTCAATAAGAAAAACGCGTTCATCTATTCATAATTATAACAGAAGGAACTGCAAAAATCTTGTTATCCCTTATTCTAGATTGAGAATTACACAAACAAATAAACTTGATATGAATTTATATAATTTTTTTGTTAACTATTTCAATGACTAAGTGCTAAAAACTAGAAGCGTAAAATATTTTAAAAGGTTTATTAAAATCCTTCCTAATTCAACATTGCTTTTATAGCATTGATCATTTTGTGAAACCCATCAAAACTAATCTTTTTTAATATTAATATTAACCTATTAATTTTTTAACTTATTTGTATTATTAAAAATTGTGTATTCTCCTTTTTAGCTTAATTTCATTTCTTTAGTATTCTTATAATTTGTCAAATTTTTTTGTGTTTGTTTTGCCTTTATATCATGTTTATTACTTTACTTGTTACATGTTGATTTTAGATTTAATATTTGTTCATGTATGACTTCAAACATATTTGTATATGTATATGTGGTCAATAAACGTATATTTATCATCATCATAACAATGATTTTTCCCTCTTCTGTTTTCTTTTAATCGAATACCTTGGTCATAACAAAATAATATTGCTTCCACATCTTTTGTTTTTGATTTTGTAACAGAGGTGTTAATTTATTTTAAAATCTTGCTCTTGAAATATCGAAATCATATCAATACATCAATATATTAATATTGATAATTTCATATTTCGTTTACTATAATACAAAATACAAAACAGCCAAGAGAGAAGATAAGAGAAGTATATACACAATACTTCTCTTATTATTGATATTAATTGTTAAAAGTTAAAGGACCGACGCAACGATTATTTTATGTATCCTTTTTATACCAAATTAATTGCTTTTTATATTGTAAATAATGTAAATTTGTCAGTTTAATCCACTGCTAAAATCACGGTGTATCAAAACCTATGAAATGATATTTATTAAATATTTTTAAATGTTGCAACAATTAGTCATTATTATTATATAATATATAATATTTTTCCAATTATTGGCCAGTTTTTCCATGTTAACTTGGATATTATTACTACCATAAAGATATTTTTTACTGCTACTGTAGTCTCCAAACAGACCCATTATAAACTGCATAATAAGAGTCAAATTTTTAAGTTTTTCACTTTTTCGGCGTTGCAGTAAAACTTTTGTGTAGCTTATAGAAAAAATAAATACTGACACTATCCGATCATCAATTTGTTTCAAATTAAACTAGAAACAAGTACATTGCGTACTTTTTCATAAATCGCATTCCAAAATTGGAATTCTCAATGGATCATCATAATAAACATGTTCAGTGCGCTGATAAATGAAACTCCAATTTGGGTGATTTTTATTTTTAGAGCAACCAACAATAAATCATGTTCTTGACTTTAATTTAGTGCATCTAACCCACAAAAGGTAGAAAGCAGATAACTCTGTTTCGTTTCGAATTCATGTCTGAACACTATAAAATACATTTTTCTTGTAACGCAGCACTCGTAGATCTCTGTTTGTTGATTTTAGAAGATCGTTGATAAATTAATTACGATAGGTTTAATTAGAAAAATACTTATGTTATAAATTATGTCGTGTTTACTATAATTTATCATTAAAGATACATTCGTCCAATTCATTTGTAAGTGCGAGCAAATTGTAATTTATCTATCTCTATATTTTTAATTAAAATAATAATTACCTACATTTTGTCAAGTATAGACAATGTAATTTTTACTCAAGACAATTGCTAAAATATAATTAATTTCAAAATAAGTTCAAGAAGGTGTATTAGAATATATCTTTCTTTATCACGTAAACAACGTATTTACCTTTTTTAAAAAAAAAACAATATCCGTTTTCTTCTCTTAAGCGCTACTTATTTTGTTAAATATTCTTTTACTATATTATTTTCTACTTCTTATTTCCTTTGGTTTTCTATTTTTTTATTATCCTAGTTCGAACTTGACAGTTTATTGTTTTTTACTTTACAGAAGAGTTTCATTTAGATGCATGTCAGCTTCATATATTTCAATTAAAAAGTATTTGTAGGTGTACCAAAGTTTATGTTTATAACTCATTTGCAGAAACTGAAACTGAAAATTGTATGAGAGTTTCATTACGTAAACAAAATTTACTTGTACTATTATTTTTGTATTTTTTAGTGAACAAAGATTCCTATACGTAAAATATGTCTCATTAGAATATACCTAATTACTAATTAGCAATAAATTGAGTTAGGAGAAGAAACTTATGTAATTTTTGACGTATATATTTTTCCACAAATGAAATTCCTAAATCTCTAATTTCGTTTGAAACTCTATATTTATTACACAAGGTCGTCAAGAAATTCAAGCCTTCATCAAATGATCATAAATATTTCTATAATTTTAATTACATTACTTTGTATAGTACATTAGGTAGGCAACATTTATATTCCTTGATATAAATTTTGTTCAGTGTGTTTGAATAAATTCGGATGTAACTGTAGTTAGGAAAAATTATGAAAAGTGTAGTTTGGATTAGTGGTAATATATAAATATAAATAAAATAAAATTTCTTCAAACTTATTTATTAAGTAACCATTTTGAGATTTTCCATTGAAATGAACAAATTATATTTGCATTGAAAGGTAAATTTTAAAATTAAAAAGCAAGTAACTTATGCGTCGGATAGACATATTTAAAATTCTTGTTTTAGTCCAATAACCATAATATAATTTTTTATCATTTTAATTATTTATTGTAATTTTAGTTTTGTTTTTTTACAGTGTTTTGCTGTTTAATAGACATAAACATATTTTCTTCAAATCCGTTGTCTATTTACTTTTTAAAATATATAAGATTTTAATCTTGTATCCGGTAATTTTTAAAAGAAAAAATCACAAATGAATACTTTTACCTTCTATAAAAAAAAAAAATTGAACAAAAAATTATAATAATAACTTAAAAAATTAATTGCTAGAAAAAATTATAATATACATATGTATTTTTTATTACAAATATAAAAAATATCAATGAAAATAACACCGATAGCTAAATTATAAAAGCCAAATACTTGTATCTCCTGTTAATTACACTTTATATAAAGACTAATTAAAATGAGTAAATTTCATAATTTTATTTTGCCCATGTATGTACCGAATCAAAAATACAAAAAAGAATCTATAAACAGTATTGAAAAATTTGTTTAGATATAACTTCGTGGAAATAAAAGTTATTTATATTATTATATTATATTTAAACAAAATTAAAACAAGAAAATATTCAAATATTTTATATCAAATATACTGCGAATTGAATTATGCGTTACTTACTATTAGAAATTAGAAGAATCATGATGCTCATTTTATTTTAAATTAAAATACAGTATACCAATCTATAATAAACAAATATTTTTTTTAGAAAATGGTTTTAAACAAATATTTATATAATTTTTAAAAATAAAAAGTGTTGCAAGTTTAAAACCCAACATTTCAAAATATAATTGATTTTGTGCAAAACATATCTAAAATTTTTAATTTATATCACGTTTCTTTTTCAATATTTATATTAACAAAACACTATTATAATTATGCCTATATTTTTTGTGTGATAATACTCGTAACAGTCAACAAATATTTTCTATTGTATTTGTGTAGTACAATAATTAATACAATTAATATCGTGTTTAGTTTAAATTTTTATTTTATTTTACTTGTCTAGACATACATATTAGCAATAATTTCAATATGATCTAGTTATTAGCAGTTATGTAGATTTATGTTGCTAATATTTTGTAATAATTTTAGATATATTAAATTTAATTAATTTATCTTATAATTATGTATGTTTTCGTTGTTTATGTATTCATTTCAAACAATTGAACAAAAACTGATAAATATTTCAATTTATTTCCTTTCTCTCAAACCTTAGGCTTTACGTTTGTACCATTTTGAAAAGGTAATGTTTGTTTATTGAATATTAATATTTCCATAATTTTACGTTTTTTAGATAAAGAGTTATCTAAAAGACAAAACAAAATACAATATTATTACTATTTAACTTAAAACTATCAAGTTTAAATACAAAAGAATGATTTAATATATTTAGTATAACTAAAGTGTCAATAAAATAACAATGAGGTTAATTGCTTGTCCAAATTATCATCAGGCTACAGGCGTTACCTTGTTCATCACAAATATCTTAATTTCTAATACACTTTTTTTCTTTGAAATATTCACTCTATTGGTGGTTTGGAATGGAAATGTAACCTTTCTCTAACTGTGCCAACAAAATTTTCCTTCACTGTTAATAACATGGATCCTCTTTCCTCCATTTCAAATAGAATCCAATTTTTTTTAAATTGGCTTTGAAACTGCTGTCATCACCTTAATAAAAGAAGTTATTGCAGACGATGAAATAATGGGTTGCAATTTTTACTTCAACCAAGGAAGATCACTTATTAACTTTCGCCAAAATGAAAAAATAAGGCACCGCATCCGCATATGTGCTGCGTTAGCTCACTTGGTCGTTGAACATATTAAAGATGAATGGTTAATACTTATAATATTAATATATATTAAACATGACATTATTGAAAATACAACAATTTTTTTTTGGTCTGTGTTTAGACAAGTCAATTTTGAATAAAGTCGGGAATTTTTCAGGTTAAAGATATAAAAAAAAACCAATTCGGTTGAAAGACAATTTTAGATGGAAATTCAAGTACATTCATTCTGGAAGAAATCTGTAAAATTAAATTATCGACTATTTTGTTGTAACTTCTCATAATTTTAACGTTAATATTGCATAGTTTTTCAAAATGTGAGTTAAAATGAATTTTTATTTTTTTTATTTACCTGTTAATATAAGAATCTCAAAAATAAGAGGAATTTTTAATTCTACATTAAAACATTCATATTTTCAATCAACTTCATTTATCTCAAAAACTAGTTGTGTTATATTTTTCAGTTGATCATTAAGAGTACTAATGGAGGAGGACAAAAAGAGCACTAAAATCAAAAGCAATCGAATTTCTTGTACTTACGGAGGGCCAAAACAGGAAAAATATTTTGGAGGGCCGAATTAGAAAGAACAAAAATAAAAGTAAATCTTTCGAATCTAACAATAACTTCTCGAATTACAACTTTTTCTCCTATCACTATCACCTTTTTTTTTAAATCACCAATAATTATTTATATATTGTGCAAATTGTTACATGTACTTTATATAATTGTCCAATTGCTTAATTATAGGTTTTCTATCAGTTTCTAATTACATTTTAAATATTATGTTATAAATGAAACAGAAATTTATATATGTCAGTATACATCTGACAAGGCTAGAATTAATCTCAAAATTTATTCTTTATCTTCAAGACAATCAACAAAATTTGTTTAGCAATATAATGAAAATTAAAATCACTTTGTTCATTCCTATTAACTTAAGACGTATTATATGCATAAAATATCTTAAATTTTGAAATATTTTTTCTGATTATTGATTTAAACCAAGCTTGTAATTCTTACTAGATATTGTTTGGTTGTCGTTTATTACAAAATTTAGATCATTACGCATATTTCGTATTTTAAATGAACTACTTCGTGAAATATGTTATATTTGAAATTAAATTTATCACTTCTAATAAAAATTTCATTAAAATATACTACAGAATAACTTTATTTACTTGGAAAAAATTCCCGTGAATTGCCCGTACCTAGTAGAGCAGATTATTAGACATGGTATTTTTATTTAGGTGAACGTTTTAGTAATTAAAGTAAGTATAAAAAGTTTTTCTTGCATAAACAGAGAACAGTCAATAAGTGCGTGTTATATGTCAATTAAAATGTAAAGTAATATACAAATGACACACAAACGTAAACGAATTTTTCAACAAAGTAACCACCAAAACTGTTTATTTATATTATCTAAATATTCATGTAACTGATACATAACATTACCTTTTCCGTGTACTCCGATCTTCTTGGCAGCGGCGGCATAAACTATTTAGTTCGAGGACCTTCCGCAAAATGCAAAAGTGTCGCTAGTGAACAGAGACGACCTGTATAACTATATAGTTAATAGCTAATCATAAACGGGCCCACCAATGAGCTGTGGCGCAGGGAGTACATAGGCGGCGCTAAGCGTTCTTGACAAATGGGGGGGCCGTGCAAACCTGACGTGCGCTTGACGGAAACTAAGTAGTTTAGGAGGAGCTCAGTTCGGTCGGCCTTAATCAGAATGGCCCCTCGACGCGCCAAATTCGAAATACCTTGGTGTGTTGGTTTTTCGTGTTTTCTGTCTGGTTGGGATGGAATTTTGTGGGTTGGGTGAAATAACGAGAATTTAATTGTTAGGTGTAGTAGTGTTTGATCGAGAGGTATTATCCGGATTATTTGGATGTGGATAAACCTTCCTGGAATTTTAGTTCAAGTGTTTAATGCTGTTTAAAAGCCACAATAAACGGTTAAATTCGTTTCTAATTATAAGACCCGCAAATAACTTGTAATATGGAATTTTTCTTCAATCTAATTAATAAAATGAAACAGGCGAATTTTTCTTTTCTTATTTTTTAGATTAATCACGATATAATGCAATTGGGTAAGTTTAAAATTGCCTAAAAGAATCTATGTGTATGTAGGATAAATATTATAGATATTTATATGATTGATTTAACATAGATTTAAGGTTGATATTGTTCTTCAATAATTGGGATGGTTGTTTAAGAAATATTTAACATAATATAGAGGTAAAGGTAAGAAGTACTTCACGAGAACTTCAGGTTATTTAAAAAATAATTAACAAACGATTAACATATGATTATGCCGAAGTACTTACAAGAGTACAAACTTACACTTCACTATGAAACATAATGAGTAATTTTTTGCTCTAGAGAAATATCAATGTTATGATAACCTGAATATTGACTCTGTTTCCAATATAGATGTATAAAATTCTAGACATTTATTAAAGAAATCCTGTATGTATTACATCTTTGAATAGAAGATAAGTTGTTAATATCGTTATGTTAGATATCTATGTATTAGTAAGATACCGTCATTTAAAAAGGAACAAGACTTATCTGAATTTTACCATCATTTTAGGAGAGCGAAAAATCTGATTTAGGTAGGGCATTTTTTAATTGAATTGAATTGCATTTCTCAACTCCAAAAGATTTAGTAGTTGAGGAATTCAAAGACAATTTGCATAATAAAATTTTTAATGAACAAACATTGTTTCACCATAAAAAGTTGGTTAGGCAGCAGTAATTAATTATGCTCAACCACTAACTCTAGCCAGTTTTTTTATTCTATTGTGATCATATGAATATTTTTAATTTTCTGAATTTGTTATTATATGAAACTTATATAAAAATACGAAGCACTAATTCCTAAAAAAACATATACCTACGATAAAATTAATTTTCTTTGTTAACGAATTTTGGTTTATTTGCAAAAGTGTGGTTAAAAATGTCTGCTTTAATAAAGTTAGGTTTTACTAACTTAAGTATTGTTATTGTAGTAGTTAGCAAAAATTGTAAATTTTTTAAATAAATATATTTTTAATTAAATTATCCTGTTTTACATTTATTATTGTTTATTTGCCTTATGTTGTTGCTTTTTGTTCCAAACAATATTATGGGAAGAGCTGAAGAACCGCCTATTATTAAAATAAATTTAAAACCTAAGTTGCGGTTTTATGTCAGGTTTGTATCGTCTTGTCTCGTTTCTCTCAAGTTGTTTTCGTTACTTATCTGAAAATTATTATATATTATAATTATATGATATTAAAGAAATTATAGTAAAACTTTATATTATGTGTTAGGAAAGTTATACACGCGCTTTTTATTATAATAGACAGATAATATCGTTTTTAAGAATCATAATAATTAATTAATCAGTATTTTAAATTGTAGCATAGACTGTCTGAATATTAATCTGAAATGAAATTCCTATAAAAAAGTTCAGTTTAAAACTATACATATATGGAAGTTCGAATAATTACAAACAACTATTCTTAAAAATTCAAAAATATAACTTCAATTATGTTTATTTTTGTAAATTTTCCTCTGTTTGAATAAAGAAATATTGACTTTAATTATAATTATTTATTTGAAATTTTTAAATTGTTATTTTAAAAATATAATTGTTATAATTTAAACATTTATGTGGTTGTAATAATAAAAATATTTAAAAAAACATATTTATATTAGTTTCTTAAATGAAAAACTTTTTTACCAATAACAAATAGGCAAAGTTACAACTGCGACATAAATGATCAAAAAATGGGATTTTGATTGACATGTATATATGTTATAAGCTTAAGCGTTAAATTTTTATTTTTTGCTTTAAGAAATAAATTCAACCAATATTCAACACAACGTATATATGTATATATATATATATATTAAAAATCAGATGGGATCAAATTGTGATTTTCAGGTGACTGTAGATCTTTTATTAAACATAATAGAGATCAAGTATGATACATCGTTGAAATTAGCTCGGCAAGAGCTGTATAAAAATGTAAAAATATACGGGGTGTTCCATTTAAAAAAACCAAATTTTTGCCTGGCACTGCGTTTCTGAACACACTGTACTAATTTTAAAATGTGAATCTCGAGACTGCCTACACCTTTTGTAAAAACTTCAATTATAACGGGTATATCGTACTTCGACGCACTAATGCCGGACCCTGTATATGATTTATCATATAACAATAAAATAAAAAAAATTAATAAAGATTTTCATTTTTTACATAATACTGTGTCAATTCAATAAAATAAATCTGCACAAATTTATTTAATAGAATTATTTAATTTGACAATATCACTGGGAAATGGCATAAAATCCATGTCATCTGAAGTTAGTGAGCTAATTGGACTGATACCCAATAACGCAGCAGAGCAATTATTTTAATGTAATTAAAGTCAACTAAATTAAGCCTTTTATAATTTTCTTAAAAAAAGATAAAATACCTTAAAATTTTAACTTATACTTTTTTACTTTTTTTTTATTACTTTTAGAACACAAGTATAGCATGTAATCGAGTATTTTTCAAAAATATACAGTAATACAGGGTGTTCCACTGAAGAAACAGGAACCGAATTCAGATTAGCATTATTAAAATTAGTAATCATGGATTTAGTTTTAATTAATATGTTGTAAATCACTCTCCACTCTGAACGTTATTTCCTAGAGTATTTTTATCGCAATGTATCAGTATCAGTATCATCTGCAATAAGGAACCAAGCGTTCGGATAAAAAAGTTAAAAATATAGTTGAAATTGTGTTAAAAAGTAGTATTTCTAATACGGATCTTTGCTGAACTCTATGTGGAACCCAGAAAAGTGTGGTCAACTAACCATTAAATCAATCCAAAATACTTTTATTGTGTTGTAACCATCAAGAAAAAGGCCATTTTAATATTCTGTAAAATGTAATATTTAAAATTCAAAATGACACAAAAGAAAATGATGTGATACTATAGTTGTATTGTATTTATGTAATGTAATTATTGGTTATTATTAATACTAACCTTAGAAATTGGTAAATGTAATTATGCCTAATCACAAATGTGTTATTTTTACAGAGAATATCTAAAAAAATAATAAATACATGATAAAGTTTGCATTAATAACTAAATTTTTGTTTAATATAAAACAATTCCTCTTACATATTCTCTAAATGCAAAAATTTATAAATGAAACATATAATTCTTATAATACTTAAATAACAATAGATTACAGTCTAGATGGTACAAAAGGTGCTTGTCAGATGTTATGAAATTAACCGCAATTATAAATCTTTTAAGCAAATATTAATTAATCATTTAAAAACCTACATTTAAAATAAATATTTCTTCAACAAAAGTACATATAATGCAATAATATAAATTAAGCCATTTTAAGGAATGTGGTATTTCTTGTTTACTTAATTTAATTATCGTAATTTAAACCTATTTTAACTAAATAATTTTGATTAACACGCTGTTTTATTATAAAGAAATTTATTGTGCTAAAATACATTAACAAACATCTTTAATCCAAAAGAAAATGTTTTTTGTTATTTACTTAATAAATTAATTTCATATTTAATACAAGCATTTAGTGCAAACCAAATGCATTAAGAATAAAAATTCTTTAAAACTGTAATAATTGTAAAACTAATAACTGATGTGTTTCTATTCTTAGATTCGGTAAATATCTGTTAACTCTTTCCTTCACCATTTTTCTAAATTTCGAAGTTTTATTAAAGAGCAAACGTGTAGTTTTTTGATAATGTATACAAATGTTCTAACTTTATATTTTCTATAAAATAAAAAGGTATATATTCTTGCTATTAAAGATTTTACTAAATAATTTGTTGAATAATTTATATTGTTAATGAATTTTGTCCTAGCAACAAAAGTTTAGATAGATGATGTTATTGATTACGGATTAAACCAAATAAACCCTAAATAAAAAAAAATTATACACCTTTAAGCAGACATAGAAATACAAAACTGCTTTAAAAATTGTATTAGGTAGACTTTTATGCAAAAAAATATTGAACTTGGTTGTTTACTGGAAATATACATATGGTAGAAATAATAGTAGAATCAGCTGCACTCTAAATACAAATGTCAAAAATTTTAATGTATTAAATTTTTGTATACAAGTAAGTATTTCCTTAAATGAAATGCAAAATTATTGAGTATATATTCTCATGCAAAAATCCAATTATATATACAAATAAGTACATACTGGTGTCATGATTTAAATTTGATTACTATTACCTATTGCGTGTTAGATATAATTAATAGCAGCATTGAAATATAGAAACATTAATGAACAAACTATTTAATTATTATAACACATTGCACACATTCAGATTTTTTAAGTTGTGTTTGAGTCTGCAATATATCTAAATTTTAATTAGACCACTACTTATGTCTATATTGATTTATCGTGCGAAAGTTAATTTATGTCTCTTTAATTAACACCAATGAGTAACACTAACAGGATGCATTGATGTTTATAATAAGCAATCTTATTACAAGTATAGTATATAATTTTTCTTATAATCATAATCAACAATAACAAAGACTATACTATTTTCATTATTAATTTATAGTAATTCTTTGATTATTTTCAGTCTTAACCACTCCTAAATTATACTAGTATCCTTTAATATAAAAGGAAAACTAAGTCTTAAATCTTCTAATTTAAAAGGAGTAAGTACGTATTGGATGGTAAAAAAATTGTACGGTTAGGCTTTATTTTTAATAATAAAATCCTCTGGAACACACACGAGAAGTAAATTATCAAAAACATTACAAAAAAGCCAACCTATTTATACAAGAACTACTTGAACAAAAATGTAATGACTAGAAACGCATTACAGATGGAACGAGAACGTATTCCACACCTGCAATATAAGAAATTAACAAATCCTAGAGATGTCTGAGCATGAAAAAAGAAAGTCTATCTTTGTGAAATGGTAAAACAAAAGTAAATTTATTACGTTCTTGAGCAGCCTTGGAAATTTCCAGCCAGAAATGAGCACAATTCAACAATCAGAAAAACTATCACACACAACTAATTATTTTATCACCTTTAACAACCAAGCTTAAATTGTGGAACTATTTTAATCAACTCCAACATAATTTGGGAATGCCGAAAAAACTAAACCAAATTCTAATGGTCACCTGAAACATTTGTTAGTCGAGGGTTTTCAAATGGTAAATACAGTCTTAAGAACAGGGACTTAAGCACCATTAGTAGGATTTCCTATCTTAGGACTTGCAGGTATACAAGTAATGGTTACTAGTTTTTCTATTTTCCACCAAACTCCTGCTTTTCCACTGTCTAAATATATGAATGATATCTAAAATTACCTCCTTCTTAGAGACGCCTTACATACTCTACACAGATGGCTCCAGAACCCCAATATGTAGTGGAAAGGTACAGCAGAAAAGCAAGAGGTGATATTATTAAATTCGGCAAATATGCTACCATCATTCAGTCAGATACATTTACACGATAGAATTGTTTATAAGAAAGTTGATAAGCTAACATATTGTTAACAAAAATATGTACATTTTGTCAGACAACCAGGCAACTTATAAAGCACTGAACTGAAACGGGCTGGGCTCTAAGCTAGTATGAAACTGTAATGAATTCTTCGATCTCCTTGTTACCAGTAACAGAGTAACTATACTCATGGGCATAAGTGGGTAGAAGGATACGACAAAGCTGACACTTTTGTGACAAAGGAAGAAAAATCTGAGTTCATTAGACCGAAACCATTCTTCAACATTACCAAAAGTAGTGCCAACGTGACTATTGGAAAGATATTCCTAGTGTGACTAACTGTAAAGCGTTTATATCCAAATCCTTAGATAGCACCATTTCGCAGATTCTGTAATGCTATAGAAAATATCTTTGCATTCTAATTAGACTACCACTTGAAGATAGATCTGAGTTTTACATTAGAATCTCGTTTTTGTAGCATGGAAGATGATCCGGCTGAGCATATTTTATATGCTTTTGTCCAGCCCTGAACATGAATAAATTCCATACGTTTAATTTAATTTAGCTAAATCCTACCAACATCAAGAAAGCTTCATCAGATATAACCATTATCTTCGTAAAAAGATGTGAATTGTATGGCAAATTGTAACCTTTAGTGGTGAGCCACATATAGTTCAGTTAGCAACTTTGGATGGGCATTCCAACGCCTCTCTCACATTGAACCTAATATCTTGTGCAATTCTATTATGGGTTCGAGTTCTCAAGCAAGCTTTTGAGAAATTATATCAAAAAATGGAGAACCAACATACATGCGTGTCAACCTAGGTAAAAATAACCTTCGTTTACTAACGAGAATCCAAATTAAGTATTCTTTTAAAAGATATACATACGTTGAAACTTCCATACACGTATTTTGGGAATGTATGATCTTACAGAACCCAAGCATTAGAAACCTAGGAAGACACCAAATTGAAAAAGGATAAATTGAAAAAGGATAAGTAGAACCAGCTCTATATTCTAAAATATCTAGGGGAAATAGAATTAGAGGAATTGTTAGTATAGCTACTGAAACAATATATCGATCCCCACAGGACACAACCTGTGCACATATTATTGAAATTATTGTTAAATCTAGAGAGTTTTCTCTCATCCTATGTTATATACATTTAAATAAAGATTCAATAAAAATCCACTAGATTTGAAGTATAAAGAGAGTGGATCATCATCATCATCACGACAAGGGCTGCTTTGTGGAGAGGATAGTGTTTAAAAATGATTGCGTGGTAAAATAAATTTTAAGAAACATTCAGGCAATCTATAATAAATATAAACCTCTGCGTATATGGCTAGCGACAAGAATTCGTATCATGGACTTCTTGACATTTTATTCACGATAAACTGCTGTGAGCAGTTTTAAACTTTCCTCTAGGCTTCTTATGTAAACTCTTTTCTCATTTTGAAGAAAACTCACTTGATTTTTAGTACTATCCCTGCCCAAGACTTAGGAGATTCTAGAGCATGCGGAAGTGTGTCATTTATCCTCTCACAAAACTTGGTCCACACCTTTTAGCTTTTCGAATTTCTTTATTGTACTCCTTGGTTGATTTGGCTCTGTTATACAGCAGTCACACTTGAACTCTAAGGTTCTCTAAGTATTTATTCCACTAGACTGTTTATTTGTTTGTTTTTATGCTTCTAGTAACTTCTGGAGTGACTGCTTATATCTTTCCCAGTTAGTCTCTCTCGGATTTCTTTACGTAGTTGACGTAACGACAGTATTTACATCGAATCGATATGCCTGTGTTCTGAACACGATGATTCATCAGACACAGACCAGTTCAATACTTTGTCGTATATTCTGCTGGGGGTTTATACCTAGAACCCCTCTCCTTGTGGTTGTGACAAAGGTTGATTTGTTACATATATTGGCTAATATTAAACCCTCTATTAAGATAGATTGTAGTAGTGACTCACCTCTACTGTTGATGTCTGCTTCCCCATGTCTTGTGGTGGGCGTTGGTGTCGGCACCGATGAAAAGCTAATGATTTGCTTGCAAAGAGTAGGTAACTACTTTCTCTGTAAGTACCGTTAGGAGTGCTGTAACAATATCCGCTGTGCAAAGCATCGATATTAGAATACAGTTTACTGTTACTATATGCTATACAGACACGCGGCTGTTTGTCTGCTTGTCTGTATAGGATCTTACCTTGTGTTGGCTTGAGGCCTGTTACCTTCCGCCGGTTAGCCAGGGTTCTTGCAAAAAGACAAGGTGTTTTCCCTCCTTGTCGAATCTCCTGCATAATTTTGGCCTGCTGAAGGTTGGCTTACAGAACCTTCATTACTTCCGCCACCGGTTCTATTATTCTGGGTTGGAGACCACTGCCTCCGTGATGATGTCTGCTTTCATGACATCATCGCCCGACTCAAGTAAAACTTGCTTCTTTGGTGAACTTACGCCAATTTGACCTGGATCTTCTCTTCGTGGGAGCTTATGGTTTCTTCAGGAGCCTTTAGAGATTCTTATCTTCTTCTTCGATCTCCATTAGAGTCACCGTCTTGAGGGCTTTTTTGGAGCTCTTTGCTTGCAACTCGTGTTTTTGTACTCTTTTAGAATCGTAGTCTCCCTAGCCTGTAGTAAGGGGATATTTCAGAGTATGATGTTTAGTCCATAATTGCAGATCTTTAGCTTGTGCAATATTTTTTCTGCCTTCGGTCTAGATCTTTTCTTGTCAGATACGAAGGTTGTGTATGCATTCGACTTTTGAAAATCCTCTCCCTCCAGTATCCTCAGGGTTGCCCCTTCCCATGATTGAAGAGCTGGGATTCTTTTCTTCAGTCAGTCTGCACTAGTGGAACTTCACAAGTAACTGCCAAGTAGCATGGCTACATTTAGCAAATCTCACCTGTATTCCCTTTGCAGCAGCTACATATGAACGTACTTTACAGATCACTAAAATCTTATTGTAGAAAAGGAATATAATCCTTTAGGAACTTACAAACTATTTAAAAATAATTTAGAAGATTTTTATTCTAAGAAAAGGTCTCCAATTAAAGTAGTTATATACAATTAAACTAGGTAGTCATTTTGTATTGAGAACTGACAACACAAATAACTGACCTGTAGAAAGGGTAATGGAAACCTATCTCTGGAAAGATACTATTGCCAAAGTAGCTAAAATGTGATATGAAGGAAAATATATTACCAGGTCTTGACAAAATTTACGTTTTCGCTTTTAAGTGTTTTAAAAAAATCAGATTTTGCTAACTATTTCCAAATTGTGATTTGGTTTTGTTCAGATATGGGTAGCACCCAAAGTAAGCAATTTCCATATTTTATTAGGGGTTATTGAAAACATATTTTTATATAAAAATATGAATACTTTTTCAAATTTGGCCAAAAATAAGTTTTTATGAAACAAAAATTGCTTTAGTGTACCAAAATTTATATCATATTATTGTCGCATACTTTCTAATGTTACATATTTTATATAGCCATGTGTCTGTTGGATTTATATATATTTTATTTAAAATATAAATATACTTTGTTTTCTCGCCAAAGTAAAGAAAATATCGCTAAGGACATGACTGAGTGTGGACTTGGCGACAGATCTCATGCATTTTTCACGAAACAAGACTTGTGTCCCGAATCATGTTGATCGAATATATCAGCTCATTTCTAAAAATTTATCAAGATCACATTTCCTGTATTTGGACATCTGGACCTGAATGCATCTTTTCAAAATGGGCAACACAGGATGTCGGGTGTGTATAAACGTGAACTTTGTTCGAATCTATATATAGACACCTTTTTTGCAACTGGTAGTTTTTCGAAACGTATTAAAAATTCTTAGTTCTCAAATAATGTGAGGATCTTTTATAGATCTTAAAACATCGAAAACGTTTCTAAATATTTATATATTATTGATCTAATAGGAAGCAATTTTATAAGTATATTCAATTTTATACATGATTTTTCGGAATAAAGGGGACACACTTAGTACGTGAAATAGGATGACAAAATGTTCAAATAAAAGAATATTAACGAAGTTGCATCAATAATAATTTTCTTTTTTTTTATATATAACCAAGGTTACTAAGTTTTGTTTAATGTTTTTATAAAATTTCAGCAATTTTGTAAAACGCACATAGTTTATTAGGTTTTTGATATATTCAATATTAAATTAAATATGTGAAAAACTATATACATTTTATTCAACAATTAATGACTCTTAAAAACTTTTCCAAGAAAAACAAAATTTCTTTAGTATTTTTAAGAGTTGCCTGCATTAATGAAGTCATGTTTTTGTAACTATTCTATTCATCTTATATTGATACTTTTAGGCGGTAGTAAATAACAGACATACAAGAAAATGACAGTACAACATTTTCGTGTCTCTCATCAATATTTAAGAGATAAGTAATTAGTTTCCATTTATTGGCATAAAATTTTAAAATAAAAGATGCCAAAATAGCCATCAACTACAAACTCTTAAAAGAAGAACAATTTGGCTTTAAATAGAAAGGGACTAGTTAAAATACAAGCGAGCAGAATAGTTCTTGATGATCAACTGGCCTTCAACAGGAAGGAACAAACTGCGAAACTGCATTAGTGTTACTCCTTGTCGAAAAAGCAAAGGATATGGCAAAATGTTTTTACATAAAAAATGGATAATAAAAGATTTTCAAATAATTACCGAAATGATCATCTCATGAAAAAACAAGGGACTACAGTACTCTTCGCCTGCTCTGTTTAACATTTTTAATAATGACATATCTCAAAAAGGCGCAACTATAATGACATTATTTGCAAAATGCTTAACCATATTCCCCACAGAAAAATAGAAAGAGTCTATTAAAATACGACTAAATGCTCACCTAAAAAGAACATATACTACAAAAATGAAATGAAAAATAACTTCAATTAACAAAAAACCCCAAATTCAAAACTAAAATAAAACAGCAGAAAATAAAAGAAACTGACTATGTCAAATATATAGGATTATACATAGAAAATTATTATTTTCCTAACATGTAAACGAAATAACAACATTCCTAGAAAAATACAATAAAAATGTGATTTAGAATAAAACCTAATAAACCGTCAGCAACAAATTAATCCTCAATAAATAATCATCAATACAGAAATCCAATTAAAATCTAACTAAACTAACAAAAATCAGATCTTAGAGAAAAAAATTTAAAAAAGGTTGCACCCTCTATAGATAATTTCACTTGTAAAGGATACATATGAAGTTGAATCGTGTGCGCAAACGTGTCGTTATAGCCAGTTGCATATTGTAAATTTAATATACGACTTCAAATGAATAGCGTAACGATTTCAAATATACCTTTTGCAGTATTTTAGGAAGCATGATTTCAAAGTATAAAACACACAACACTCGCTTATAAACAAACTAACATCTTAAAATAGCTGAAATTCAGCAAATAAACGCTTGTAAATACACAACTTCGAATGTTAAACATAGAGATAAATAAAAAGATGGTTTTTGACATAAACCTTCGTTGTACGCCAGTGGCGTGACCCGGTGGTTATTAAACGGTTAAGATAAACAAGAAATAATTTAATTCGCGCATGTAACTTCAGGTGTATAAATAAAATTGATTCTACGTCCATAAATACTTACATTCGAATTATTTTCGAAAAGGAGGATGGAGGTCTATTGGAAAATTTGTTGAAAAAATTCATTTAAGCAAGAGTGAAATTATTAGGGTTTATTCAATGCAATATTAGAGTATAAGAACTCTTCTTTTGTAAAACTTGCCTTATGCATCCCCGAAACAAAACGTAAAAAATTGGATTACTCAACAATCTGATTAAGCAGTCACTGACAAAACTCTTGGCTGACTGTGGGGTGGAGTCAAATTTTGGACTTTTTGGAAATGGTTTGGATAAAGTTGTAGCTCATATAATACCCGCCAAGCAGAAGCGTGAATCGTACCCATAACTTGTGCTATTTCACAAGTATTTACATTGCAATTTGTTTCTCCATATGCCATAAGCATATTTACCAGTTCTTTAAAAAAATTGCAGAATTAAGTTGCAAATGCTCTAAACTGACAATGAAGAATTTCTGTGTTCTATCTTGCTACGATAAACAATGGCAAAAAGTATCTGAGATAAGACTGAATCATCCCAAACAGTTAACAGATGATTCTGAAACCCACTAAATAAAACATTTTTGCGAAATTAGTCTAGTAGTCTAAGATTTCTAAAGATAACAGAAACAACACTCTTTGGGAATGTTTAGTTTTCTAGAATCATAAAGTGCATTGCAGTTACATTTATTTATTTTTTGAAACATTCGGTAACAAAGTATCTTCAAACCGTTTCTCAAATACATCCCCGTCCATCTCTTCGTGATAATCTTCATCACTATTTTAGCCAGAACCGTCATGTCTGCACCGCTACCGAATCTTCATTTTTACCGGTGGTAAGTTCTTTTAATAAAGGATATTTTCAGTTTATTATTGTTGCATTTTGCAATATTTCCCATAGGCAGTTCCAGTATTCACCCACATTCATCCACATAAATTCTGTTGGCTTTCTTAATTTCTCAATTTTTTAATTTCCCGAAGAAACCGGCACCTTCAACTGATTATTTTTTGTTTTTCTAATAATACTAAATTTCATGCGCTATTCTTTTATTGCACGCTTAGAAAGTGTTAGAGGAATGTTGTCCATAAAAAAAATAATATTATTGGTTAGAATATCTATAATACCAAATCAAGTCTGTATGTGTAATGCCTGCCAATTTTTTTAAACTTATCTGACGATGCCAAAAGATAAAACAATTGTCAAAAAATACTAAAAAAGTCTTATAAAATCGTAGAATTTTGAGATAAATTTATTTTTTCTTTTACATTTATAAATCAATATTTTTTAATAGTATTTTATTCTAAAAAGTTTAGAGCTGAAAACAGAAAAATGTTGTTATAACTCAGTCTTATAGTATTTATTTAAGTATATAGTTCCAGCAACGAAAGAGTAGGTTCCTAAATTTCCTAAACTATAAAATAAGATTAAGGTTAGACTTATTCTGTGTCCTGTTGTAAACTGAAAATCATAGTGAAATCTGTAGATATAAGTGCTGTATAAACAAAGGATTATTTATGTATTCTTTAAGTGCAGAATATTTCTCATGGACGAGTAATAATTTTAAAGTAATATTCACCCTAGCTTTCAAAAAAAAGTTGTCCAATAAAAAAGTAAAAAAAGAAACACTTCGAAGATGATCATACTAAACACTTGTTTGGCCATATATTTCAGGGTTCGTCGTCGTCGGGACCGCAAACAGCTTTATGGAAAATGCTGGGGTGGCGCTCATAAATCAATAACGCGAATTTTACCATCTCACTCGCACGCGAACTTTATCCATTTCTTATTTCTTTTATATTAACCCGAAACCTTGCAGAGCTGCACATCAATATTCCGCTGAAGGATTTACCATTGTTTTATATATTTTTAAGTTGGAGGAATTTGTGGCGGTTGGGAACAGATTATAAAAAATTTTGTTTGCACGTCCGCTTGAATGTAATCTTTTAAAAAATATTATACTATAGATCAATTTTATGTAATAAAACAGTATCTAATAGAAAAAAGTAGCTATGTTTCAAGGAAAGGTAAGTGTAATCGAGCTCAATTATATAAATCAATATAAAATTAAAATATTATAACTTTTAAATAGTACACTCGACCAGTGTATAAACCACATTAAAGCTTATTCTCGAAGTTTTTAAAAATGTTTGGTTCTTGCATTATTTTCATTTGATTACAAATTATTCATATGGAAGTAAAACATAAAATTATGTTATAAACCTTCTTCGAGCCAGTCCCTGATTCCTACCTCGCTTAGATCTTTCTTCATTTCCTCTATCTCTTTCTGACTCTCTAATCCATTTCTCTTCCCACTTGCTTTTCACATTTAAAATTGTTTTGACACATCCTTTGCAGCTCTTTAGATGTTCGCTAGTAGAGTAATGATTGAGTTTTTTTTGTATAACTTTTCTATTTCTTTCCTAGATATTTTCCTATTTTTCCTTCCTTGAAAACATTCCTGCTTTTTTTTTCTTCGTCCCTCGTGCGTGCTAAAATCTTTTATTAGTAACTCTTAAAACCTGGGAGCAAAAAAAGAATAATTCTACAATTAATGCTTACTTAAAAAAATTAGTAAAAAAGCGCGAACTATTTTATAAAAATATTTTTTTAAATAACAAAAAAAGAAATCAAGGAAAAGAAAATTGTATTTACATGATACTAAATGTCAGAAAGTAAAATTAATATTAGTAAAGTGTGAGGAACACAAAGAATGGCGAAACACCAGGCCCAGACTGCTTGCCCGTTGACATGTTAAAAATTCTGGATGCCGAACAAGTACAAACACTGACAATATTTTTCAACTTCGTATACATCATAGGCATTATACCATCTGAATGGCTGAACTCAACATTTGTGGCAATTCCCAAAAAACGAAACGTAAGGAATTGCGAATATTTCTTATAAGTCACATACTTAAGGTTTCCATAAGGATCTACAAAAGAATCTATAAACGATTAGAAGGAAACTTGTCTGATTCACAGTTTGGATTCAGGAACGAGCTAGGTACCAGAGACGCTTTTTTCGCCTTCAACGTACTGATGGGTGTCTGGATGTCAATAAAGAGGTGTATGCCTACTTTGTGGACTATGAGAAGACATTCGATAAGGTGCGCGTTAGTAAAATTAATAATCTGTTAACAGAAAGGTGAATAGGTAAATGATACCTACGCATAATTAAAACACGATATAATAAACAAACAGCCAAAGTCAAACTAGAAGGTGAGTTCAATGAAGAGATCAATAGCAAACGAGGAGTAAGACAAGGATGTGTATTGTCACCGACACTCTTTAATGTATATTCAGAAGCAATTATCCAAGAATCACTTATAACCGAAACGGCTGGAATTTTAGTGAATGGAAAACTTGTCAATATTAGATACGTGGACGGTACAGTAGTGTTGACAGAGAATAATGGACAAAGTTAAAAAAAAAACAATACGATCTACAAATGAATTAAAAAAAAACAAAATTTATGATTATTACCAAATCTCCAGCAAATAACAATGTACAATTTAAAATACATAAAGAAAACATTGAACAAGTAGATAAATATAAATACTTAGGAACCGAATAAGTAAGAATGACAATTCACCAGAAATAAAAACAATTATCTAAAAGGCTAGAAACGTATTTTATAATATGAAGAATTTCTTTTAGCAAATAACTAAAAATGCTTATGTGTAAATGTTACATATATTCGGCACTCTTCTATGGTACTGAAGCCAGCACGTTGAACAAAAATACAACAAAACGGATAGAAGCCTTTGAAATGTTTATATATTCTAATCTTTGTTATTTTGATCTGCTTATTTTTTTGTAAATTTCCAAGATTTGTTTGTTTCTTTTTTAATTCTATCTTTTACTCTTTCTTTTCCTATTAGGTCTACTGTAACCTCTAAAAAGTTGTAAGTGGATAATATTTTGTTTCAAATTGCTCCTTGCCTATTCTCACATATTTCGTTTTTTTCTCATTTATGGTTATCGCTAGCTTCTGTGCTTCCTTATTTAGACACTCAATTTAAAATAGGGTAAATAAAATCCTGTTATATTAATTTTAATTGTGGCAACGCGACATGGCTGGAAAGTTTTAGGAGTCTCCTTCATGTTTTATAGGTAATTTTACAACTAATATTATTAGTAGCCTATATATTCCTATAAAATAAAAGCTCTTTTAAATTTTAGTTGCAATCCAATAGATGATATAGAAAAGAAAGTTAACATACATAATCTTAGCTGGATTATACAACAACATTATTTTACTTATACCTATATGTATTCGTGACTCTGAGCTCTGTATTAAATTTTGGTTTCTAATACCTCCCTAAATCAGAGTGTTTAAATTAAATTCCAGTAAAGCAATATTATTATAATATACCTCAATGATTAGTTCTTATTTTTATTAAATAATTTTTATCTTTGAGTACACTATAATTCAAATATGATCTGGAATTAACCCCATTTAATACTGGACACTCAGTTTGTAGGAAAATGATCTACTAACGAAACTATTTAATTATATTGGAATTATCTAAAGGAGCACCCATAAACCCCTTTAAGCCATTCATAAGGAGCTCGTAAAATATTAAATGGCAAAAAACAACAGCAATCTTAAATCATCATCTGCAATTTTATGGATGTTGTCTTATTCATCTCCTCCGCTTTTGTGTGTCACCGCTCCATATCCGTCTCCCTCTAGCACGTTGAATGTGCGCTATTCAAGGAAGATAAACGTGTATCGCGTGGGCCCACAATGATTTAGTGGGAGATTACTTTAAGAGACCACTTGTTATTGCCCATAACTTCTGATTCAAGTGCTTAAGAAACACGTAAGACATACGAAAGGGAGAAAGTACAATGATCGAGACAAAGATAGATGACTAAACGGTTGTTTTCGTTAATGGTGTGTTTGTGTTGGAGTGTATTGTTTCGATGGCTCAATTTTCGGACTGCGACTGCTGCATTACCATACAATTCCACTTGGAATAGAGACACAGAAATAATTTATAGTTTCGTTGTTGTATGGGTATATTAAGGATGTAGGACAAATGTATGAAACGCTGAGAACACTAGCGACTCGTCTGGGTAGAGAGTACCATTAGTTTGCCTACAATAAAGAATAAATATTTCATTTGAACATTATTGTAGAGTAAATTCCCAGAAATATATACACCAAAACGTATATACAAAAATAACCCTATCCATAAATCATATATACAATATTTACATTTATATTAAAGCAAATTATTTGTTTTCAATTACAGATTTGTGAGTAAACCTGAAGATGCGGCTCATTTTGCCACGAAATCGGTAGTTTTCTATTATAAATAAAAAAATTCTAGACTGTGAGATTAAAGGATTATTTCTCGGTTTTACCTCCTATTAAATAAGTCATCTACCTGCAAAAGAAGTCCCGAGTTGAGAATTCTCCAGTTATCAATGAACCATTAGAAAATTTACATAACAAATTTTCAAATTCAAAATTAAAAGAAATCCAGTTCTTAGGAGAAATCAAAAAAACGAGAAGTATAGATAGACGATGAAAGTGTTGATAAAGAAGGACCAGTAAAAACCATATAAAAAGATGCAATAAAAATATAGGTATAGATTATTAACTTTTAGAATATTCCTGTAACATAATGTGATTATTTTAGTTGATGATGTAATAATTTCAAAAATATTTCGAGATTTAGAGACATTTTTTATTTGTTTATTGGCTAACTTCTTATTAGGAAGAATGAGTTCCATTATTTAAGAAAGTGTTATTGATGTCATATTTTAGTTCTAGGGGAGAGGGGCCATGAAACGGACACGTAATGAAAGGGACTTAACAATTATTTCGAAAAGTATTCGTTGCAAAGTAACGAATATTTGTTCTCCTGTTATGTCTTAAATAACCACCCATCTCGCCTGAGTTCGCTTCATTGGGACTTGTAATTTCAGAGTAAGGGGGCTTATAAATTTTTTGTCGTAAATAGTAAAGAACGCTTGTATTTTTTAAAGTGTGTTAAGTAAGTGTTTTATGGTAAATATCGAATAGAGTTAATGTGTACATAAAAAGTATTCATACTTGGCTATCCAGACGTATCATAACAGGTAAATATGTTTAAACTGTCAGTTGGTAAATTAATTTATTATTTTGTGTAAATATTTATGAATGGGACACAATAAAAATTCATTAAAGGGACGTGTCCCTTTCAATATTTAAGTGGCCCTTTCAATACTTAAATAAATACATGATGCAAAAAGATGGCAATGTCTAGCTTCAGATTAAATTTCTTTTTTGTTTTAGTATAAAATGCCTTCAGAAAAGAAGAAAAGAATGCGTGTGGATTCGTCAGTTATAGAAAAAGCTATTAAAGAGGTAATTGAGAGAGGCACATCAGTGAGATCAGTAGCAAAATTTTATAATATTGCGAAGTCACATTTGGCACGATTGGTAAAAAAAGCTAACGAGTCTCCAAATATTTTTATATATAAGCCAAATATTGGAAACAGAAGAGTCTTTACCAAGGACCAAGAAAGTATTTTGTGTGATTATTTAAAAACATCTGCAAAAATGTGTTATGGCTTAACAACGACACAAACACGAGAATTAGCGTACCAATATGCAGTACGATTAGATATTACACCCACCACATGGGACATCACAAAGCAGGCCAGTCCTGATTGGTTAAAAGGTTTTCTGAAACGAAACCATACGTTATCAGTTAGAAAACCGGAATGTACTTCCTTGGCAAGAACAACGAGTTTTAATAAGCATAATGTTGAAAAATTTTTCAACAATTTGGAAAAATGCTTCGAGAAATTCAATTTTTCTCCCCAAATGATTTGGAACGTAGATGAAACAGGTTGTAGTACAGTCACAAATACCCCCAAAATAATTGTAAAAAGAGTTGGACAAATCAGTTCTGCGGAACGTGGATCACTAGTTACCATGTTAGCTTTTGTAAATGCTGCAGGAGGTACCATTCCTCCTCTTTTCATATTTCCGCGCGTCTACTTTAAAGAACTTGCTTGAAAATGGACCCACTGGTGCTCTAGGACAAGCAAATATTTCTGGATGGATAACGGAAGATTGCTTTTTAAATTCTCTTAAACATTTCATTCAACAAGTGAAACCTTCTGCTGAGTCTCCTGCTTTTATAATTTGTGATAATCATAAAACTCACATAACGATAAACATAGTGTTATATGCGCGAACAAACCACATTATCATCCTTACTTTTTCACCACACTGTGCACTATGCAACTGTTTAACATGTTAAACATTCAATAAAATAATTAATAAATCAACATGTCCCTTTTATTAATGCAGACGTCTCTTTCAATACCACCTATTTATGAATGGGACAAAACGCATTAAAAATTCAAAATAATAAATTCCCATTTTAAAATCTTTTAAGAACTTATTCGCCACAAAAGTTTAGTTTTTGATTAAACGTAGTTTCGATTTGTACCAAAACCACCAAATTAAATCATTTTATTTACTTGTAACCATGCTTTGAAGTGAAATGTCCCTTTCATACCACCTCTCCCCTATGTTCTACGTTTTAAGAAAATATTATTACTGTCATTTTTTTAGTTCTATGTTCTACGTTTTAAGAGAATGTCATTACTGTTATTTATTTTAGTTCAACGTTCTATGTTTTAAGAAAAAATCACTACTGTCATTTTTTAGTTACATGTTCTATGTTTTAGGAAAGTTTCATTGATCTTGATTTTTTAGTTCTACCTTTTATGTTTTAAGAAAATATAATTATTGTCATTTTTTACTTCATTGTTCAATGTTTTAAGAAACTGTCATTGATGTCATTTTTTTTAATTCTACGTTCTACGTTTTAAGAAAATATTGCTGTCATTTTTTTAGTTGTATGTTCTATATTTTAAGAAAGTGTCATTGAAGACATTTTTTTAATTCCATGTTCTACGTTTAAAGAAAATATGGTTACTGACATTTTTTAGTTTATTGTTCTATGTTTAAAGGAAGTCTGATTGCTGTCATTTTTTAATTCCATGTTTTATGTTTTAAAAAAATGTCATTGCTGCCATTTTTTTAATTCTATGGTCTACGTTTTAAGAGAATGTCATTACTATTATTTTTTTTTAGTTTAACGTTCTATGTTTTAGGAAAAAACACTACTGTCATTTTTTAAGTTACATGTTCTATGTTTTAGGAAAGTTTCATTGATCTCATTTTTTTAGTTTTACCTTTTACGTTTTAAGAAAATATTACAGTCATTTTTTAGTTCATTGTTCAATGTTTTAAGAAAGTGTCATTGATGTAATTTTTTTTTAATTCTATGGTCTACGTTTTAAGAGAATGTCATTTACTGTTATTTTTTTTTAGTTCAACGTTCTATGTTTTAGGAAAAATCACTACTGTCCTTTTTAAGTTACATGATCTATGTTTTAGGAAAGTTTCATTGATCTTGATTTTTTAGTTCTACCTTTTATGTTTTAAGAAAATATAATTATTGTCATTTTTTACTTCATTGTTCAATGTTTTAAGAAACTGTCATTGATGTCATTTTTTTTAATTCTACGTTCTACGTTTTAAGAAAATATTGCTGTCATTTTTTTAGTTGTATGTTCTATATTTTAAGAAAGTGTCATTGAAGACATTTTTTTAATTCCATGTTCTACGTTTAAAGAAAATATGGTTACTGACATTTTTTAGTTTATTGTTCTATGTTTAAAGGAAGTCTGATTGCTGTCATTTTTTAATTCCATGTTTTATGTTTTAAAAAAATGTCATTGCTGCCATTTTTTTAATTCTATGGTCTACGTTTTAAGAGAATGTCATTACTATTATTTTTTTTTAGTTTAACGTTCTATGTTTTAGGAAAAAACACTACTGTCATTTTTTAAGTTACATGTTCTATGTTTTAGGAAAGTTTCATTGATCTCATTTTTTTAGTTTTACCTTTTACGTTTTAAGAAAATATTACAGTCATTTTTTAGTTAATTGTTCAATGTTTTAAGAAAGTGTCATTGATGTAATTTTTTTTTAATTCTATGGTCTACGTTTTAAGAGAATGTCATTTACTGTTATTTTTTTTTAGTTCAACGTTCTATGTTTTAGGAAAAATCACTACTGTCCTTTTTAAGTTACATGATCTATGTTTTAGGAAAGTTTCATTGATGTTGATTTTTTAGATCTACCTTTTACGTTTTAAGAAAATATCATTACTGTCATTTTTTAATTCATTATTCAATGTTTTAAGAAAGTGTCATTCATGTCATTTTTTTTAATTCCATGTTCTACGTTTTAAGAAAATATTGTTATTGACATTTTTTAGTGTATCATTCTATGTTTAAAGGAAGTTAGTTCTCGTTGCTGTCATATTTTAATTCCATGTTTTACTTTTCAAGAAAATGTCATTGCTGCCATTTTTTACTTCTATGTTCTATGTTTTAAAAGAATGTCATTTTTCAGGTCTATATTCTATGTTTTAAGAAAATTTCATTGCCATGATTTTTTTAATTTCTGCGGTGAAAAATAAAATAGTATATTATGTTACTAGGGAGTAAAAGGCTAACATTATTTGTAGAGTCCAGAAACATACTTTTTTTATCTCAACACTTCTATAATTTCTGAGCTCAACAATAATGTTACCTTGTACTCCAAGTAGCTATTTTTTATTTATTAAATATGTCTCCCGACTCAATATACGAATGTAGATTACTAATTTTGGTAAAAAGTAGGCCGGAAAACAAAAACAAGGCCTCCGTAGTACATGAGGCTATAGATCATAGTAAACTATGTTGTTGACTCTGGGAAACCAATACGGAATATCATCTATTGCTCTATATATTCATTATTAAGGAAACTTGAAAAATGTGGCCTAACTGAAAATTTTAATAATCCCAAAGATCTTCATTTGAAAATTATTTCCACATATACTGACTCATACCGTTTTCAATGGCAGTTTAAAAACACGTATTATTTAAAAAGCACTTCAATTGAAATCGGAGATAGGAAAATACTTTAGATCTCGAAAAGAAATGTAGTTCTCATAATTTGTATTTTAACATCTAAAAACCATTGAAGATTCGGAAAATCTATTTACAAATATGTGCATTTAATTTTCAAGTTACCACTGAAGAAACTTGTATACAGAATTGTCTAAATTTTAAAATTTTAGATAAATTGTAAAAATGTTTGCCAAAAATTGTAAATAGAGTCATATAAATCATCTTCTGATGTTTTGTTCTAATAATAAATCCTATTTGTATCTCATTTAAAATAGCGCCACATGCATCAATCTTCAACATCTAAAAAAACTGTTTCTTCTCAACAACAACCACAATCCTCATGCAATAAAAATCATTACCTACATAAATTAATGATATACAGCAGCTCACAGATTTTAAGGTTCATGATTCCGATTGTGTCTTTCCAATTCTTACTATTTCTGGCTTATGTTTTTCAATTTGTAATATATAGTTCACTATGTTTTTCTTTTTATAGCCACTTCATTATCTAGTACAATTTTTGTTACCCTACCATATGTATAAAATTTAATTAGGGAATTTACTAATGAAGCATTTAAATTTATTATTCAATAAAATCAATATTATTTGATGCTTCTTTATTGATCAAAATCAAAAATAGAAAACTAATAAAAGATTGCTTAAAACTAAATAAAATTTCAACAATAAAGATTTTTCAATTATTACTAAAATTACAAAAAACTTATACAAAACGATTTGTTTGATTTAAGACAGCTAAAAATAGGATAAACGTTATTTCAGATATATTTGTGCGTGTTTGATAATTTGTCTTGTTCCATTCTTGTAACATACTTGGGGCCCATGCATGACCATCCTTGAAATAATGGTAAATGGCCTTTATAAAGAGAATATAAATTCTTATAACTGTACAAGATGCAAACTCAAAAGTAGTACAAACATTACAACTAGCTACACCACAACAATAAATAAAATAAATATATTACGTTGTTGTTCTTGACGTTCAGTTCCTCCTTTAAAAGTCTTTTTTACGGAAAATAGACCTCTTCGGTCCTGAAGCTGGAACGAAGATACTGATGACACAGTCTTCCCATATACCAAAAGAGTTTCTTCAATAATTTTTATTCTAAGGAAAAGAAACTTTGTTAGTCATAATTAATCTCTATTTTTTTTTTATTCACAAAATATGAAATGAATTTAAATCGTTCGTTGGTGTTGATTTTTCTTCTTTAGGTTACCTAATTTAACTTTAACATTGGTAGAGACAATTGAAGAAGAGCAAAGTTATTCGTAAAAAAAAAGAAAATCTTACAACATATATAACGAAAACTACCAAACATATTCCCGGAGTTTAAACAGTTCCAGATATCCAAGTAGTTACCTCTCGGGCAAGTCGACATAGCTAAAATAACAACAGTGTCTTTTAAGGAAGCCCGGAGTCTAAGAAATTCGTACCCATGTAGCATGTTGGTTTGTTATTTTACTGTTCTTCAGAGTGGGTGTCCAAAGTTTGTTATTGGTTCCCTTCATACTTGTTGTCTTTTAAAAACTATAGCCTCATAATTTATTACTATGTAATGTGAAGTCTAAAACTACTTGTAGTCTTCCAATTATCTAAGGCTCCGATATATTGTCCTATGACCTTTAAGGTTTGTCCAGTAGAAAAGTAGAAAACCTGTGTTTGTACGTAGCTGATATGTATTTGCTTTCTTTGCACTAAATCCTCTGCAACGTCTATTATTGGTTTGACAAACATTTTCAAACTATGGTCTTTATAATCACTAGAACTAGTGTTGAGTTAAGTAATTCTAAAGCTGATTCTCTTCATGAAAGTTATTCAACGTAAATTGGTTTGATAAACAGTGGTGTGTCGTTCTAGCGAGAAAAACATTTGCATATTCCATAGTAAATCATCCTCCCTCCCTTATAAGAAGCAATTCCATAGTAGCCTCTGCCCTTAAAATTATGTCTTAGATATAGTGTTCGTTGATAGTTGATACATGGTCCTTTCCCATTTTCATTATGGAATTGCCAACTACTTGTAGTAAATTCATGGTGGGTATTCCAAAATTCGCCCAAGAAGTCATTTTGATAGAAAATATGGGTTTATAATTAAAAATTGTAAATTTATTCTTATTGATTCATAAAGTATGGATTATGTATGAAATAGTATAAAGGGTAAATGGATTCTACTATTACTGGCATGTACAAACTGTTTTGCAAAAATTTCGTTGATACAGCGCTCAATTTACTTCTTCAAATAACTTCAAAACGATTTTCTTTTAAGTAAAAAGATTTGGTATACTTTTTTCTTATAATATGTCCAATTAAATGACGTAAATAGGATGTTTTAAATGTAGTCATAAGTGGCTCGTATGGGTAGGGTATTGGATATTTTTATTCATAATTTTTTCCCTATCAAAATGTTTGGAATGATATTTAACAAATATTGACTTTTAGCAAAAAAATTATACTCTTATCTGAAGTCTCTACGACGAACCGTTTTCGAATAAAATCGATTTCAATTTTTCATGTCTCCATGCATACGTTCCCATTCGCCAAAAAATAAATTTTTAATTATTATAAATATCCCTGAAAACCGTTTTGTGTAAAAATGTTGAAATTTATTAATTATCCTGTCAAAATTGCGACATTTTGAGTAACAAAAAATTATGAATAAAAGTAACCAATACCTCTCCCAAACGTGCATCTTAAGCTACAATTAAAAAATTGTATTCGTGCAATTTGGAATTAGGAAGCATTTTTTGACAAGGTGATTTCGGTTAAATTGACATAAAATGAGCTCTAAATTTTGCAGTAATTAAAACTTAATTGAAATTGTTGGCTAATAACTGAATTTGACCAAATCAGTTCTGTCATACTAATGTAATACAAAAATAATCTTATAATGCGATTTTGAATAAAAAAGTACATTTTGACTGGATATGCTGTTTTGTAATAATAAGTAGGTACCTATATATCACTTTTTTTAAATTCTTTAGTTTTACAAATATTAATATATCTATTATCGAATTTAAATTAAATTCTTCAAATCCTATAATAATAAATGTCCTTTTTTATGTTTGGAAAACTCATTTTTTAATGTTTAGGATTAGGCTTGGCGTATGAACTACCATTAAAAAAATGGTTTGGAGTAGCAATCTTGCTTTTAACTAAATTTTGTTTTCGTTGCATGAGCTGTTAATCGCAACAGCAATACCTGGATATTGATTTCCAATGCAAACACATGAGAAATAAATTATTCATTTTCCTTGTTAATGGAATTATTCGAGTATGTCTAAAATATGGCAAGATGGCCACTTTTACAAGGGATTATTATTGGCTATGTTAGTGTAAAACGCTCCGCCTTTCGTCTACATTAGACTTAATGATGAATGACTCTTAATGTAGGAACCCTCGCTGTTAAAATAAACTCAGTGCACATGGATTGGAAAGTTTACAGAAAAATTATTTAACTCTGTTTTTTATGAGTATTAAAAACATTTTTTTTTCCTTTCGTTTTTCAGTATTTTCTAACAAACTCAAAAATATCTAATTAACATTATCTACTGTAAAAAAAGAAACCCTCTAAATTTTATATGTATTGTTGACATTATTATTAAATCTTCTTTACTTTCAATCCTTTTGTTTGTAGTCGCTTCTACAAAGATTAGTAGTACCTTTTTTGAATAATATTTTTTACAAATAATTTCTACCTTTATCCTGGTTATTTTTTATTATTCCTTCAATCATAATTGTAATTAATCCTTTTTACATCTATACAGTTCACAGGTTGGCATCAATTTAGCTAATAGAATCCCATCATCTTTCATACTGGACAAATTTTCAAAAGAATACCTGTCAATAACTGGTTTAGACTGAATTGTTACAAAAACACAAGAGAGTAAAGAGAGTAAAATTACTCTTTGAGGTACTTAATACTTTTAATATGAATATTATAATAAAATATTTTTATATTATTAATCTCGACATTTTTTTTATCCTAAATTAATAATATCGATTGTATACCTACATTATTTTGGTGTTAAAAAATGTCTTTGAATCAAGAAGCATTTAGTTATTTAGGAACTTCCGTAATTTAGGTACTTAATAAACCTTTTTAATGTAAAAAAATCAATGTATACTGAAGTGTCATATAAAATTAACTATAAATGGTACGCCAACGTAATTTTCTACAAAAATTAAATTATTTCTAAACTATGTATGTATTTATTTGGGCGTAGGATTGTATAATTAAAAGCCAAATCTAAATTTACAGTAATATTTATTTTTACATATAATTTATATGTATGGTATATATATAAGTTGAAATCCACAAGACAGAAATCCAGGTATTAAAGTATTTAGACTCAAAATATAATTTATATACGATGGTTAAAAATAATGAATTATATTACAATAACTTCATTTACAAAATAATAAAAACAATATTTTTTGAAACGATAGATGTCTGTCAAACTTAGTACCTCTAATTCTAAAATATTACACCACAGCACAAAGAACTATATCTCTATTTTATCCATATAGGTACAAATATACAGCATGCCACTGCAAAATCCCTAAAATTTAGAGTATAAATATCTTTATCATAAACGATTAACCAATTTAAATAGGAAATTTTAAATTACAAAAATGTTATTACGTATTAATGAGTATCAATTGTTTGGAAATATAAGTACCTATTTAATTTGCCTAATCTTTATTACATTTTTTTCATAATAAAATAATTACGTATACTTCTTTTTTGTAGCTTGTTTACGTTACGTATTTTCGTTACTATTATCACTAGCAATTCTGATAAAATTGCAAATATCTGGAACTGCAAAATCCAATTTTAGACGTACATATAAAATATTTGTTTTTTTTTTCAGTATTTGATTCCCAAACTATATTAAGATTCATATCCTTCGAATGTTATACATTGCTTAAACCCTATAAAATGGTTTTTAATATTACGTATGTTGAGTATTAAAATTACCATCCTACATGGATAACTCTATACTCTAACTTTGGCATGAAAGTGCGTAATTTTAATAATATCGTATATTTCATATCCTTTTTCTTCCGGATTTATTTACATCTTCCTCATAAATTATTTTTTAACCAAATATACATAAAGGAGATATCTACAAGTCAAATAAATAACTATTTTCGACATTGGTCAAAATGCACGATCTAGCAGCGCAAAAACACAAGTAAGCATTAAGTCCTATTTTTAAACAAACTATTGCATTTTATAAAATATTGGTGAAATTATTTTATTATAACCCAAAAATTGCGAATAAAGTGATAAATACAATTGAAATAGAAAGTATTCTAACAGCTGGATTCATAAAAATCTAATGATCTAACCGTAAAATTGAACAAGTGGTTATATTTTTGTGAATACGCCTTTAGGTCACATAAATAGCCATCGAAAAAGGTGATTTTGCATGAGATTTTTTTTTGTGTGTTTATTAAGTGTTACAAAGGGCGTGATAACGAAAATGCTTAATTACTTTAAACTTTCTTAAATCATTAATCAAAACTTCATGCAAAGCTCTACAGACATATTAGGCAAGACATTTTCGCAAGAGAATAGTAAAGTTTTCTGCATTATTAGTGTGTTTTTGAACAGTTACATTATGCATTTAAACCATGTGTACAGGATTCGAACCTTTCTATATATAGTTCGACCACTACTTCACAAAAAGTTGCAGATTTACTTTCGCGTAGATTTTTTATATTAATTTATACTGCCAGTTAATTATTTATAGACACCTGTATATTTGTTATTTCTGGGTATGTCAGTTTCAAAATAAAAAAGTACAGTGTAATATCACAAAAGTAAAGCTACACTCACAGTCAAAAAAATACATGCTAAGTTATTACCAAAAGCTACTGAAAATAAAATAGTTGGTGTCATGTCTTCTTAATGAATTAAATTTTAGTTTTTCTACAACCCTCTTATTTGAATTCACCATTGTGACGATGTTAACAATAGTTCAAAATAGTTCTTATAAAAAAATTCCCCTTCTTATCAGCTCTTTCTTACTAATACTATTTGAATAGTATTAAATTGTAAAATGCAAAACAGTACTTTTATATTTCAGCAAAAACTGGTAAAGTTTTGAAATAGCGTTGTGTTTATTCCATAATTCAAATGGTGTTCCCTAAAAACGTACCGATTACTAGAAACGGCCAAATATTTAAAAACAAAAAGCAAGAATTAACACTTGTTCTAATTTACTAACAAGAAGTCATTTAGAACATTTTGATATATATCTTTACAATGTAAATATTGAATTTATTGAAATATACTTCAAGTATTAAGATACTTTGGTTTATTAATATAAGTATCGCTGAAAAAGTAAAATAAAATATAATTAAGAATATGATTGTTAAAATAATATCTTGAAGTAATTATTTAATTAACTTTTAACTAATAATTCTCTAAGCATTAGTATCTGTAGAAGCAGCTTCGAAAGCCAAACCATTAAATGAAATTATAATCAGTGATTCTTCGTGGTTATTTCTTTTTTCACATTAGTGAGGTTTCTTAACGGATAATGTCGAATTGGACGGAGATTGAAACTGACATAACCCAGTAGTACGGCTTCTCTTAAAAATGTCTAAAAAATTATCTGCATGCTTTTTCTGTAACACAAATATTAATTTCTAAATATACTAAATTCAGAAGCAAGCTAACTAGAATTTCCAAAATTTAATTTGTATAATGAATAATTAGAAGTCACTATAAAGTGATTCATGTTAGCTTGCGAAAGATACACACATCTCAGAATAAAATGCTTTCACTGACCTTCTCCATTTATTCCAGAAAGAGAAGCTGGTGTAGTCATTCTGAGTCACATTTGTTTTAATTCTTTTAAAAATATATCAAATATTTATACAAAAAATTTAAACCCGGGTTTTTTTCACTAAAGTGTCGGAAGTCCATGTGCTTCCAAACAATTGCACGTTGCACTGGCCTCAAAAAGTTTTTAACGGAGTCCAAATTTAAAATTCGCGCAAAATAATAAAAAATCTGTATTATCTACAATATAAATAAATAAACTATAAAAATGGATCTATTATCGCATATCGAAACTAATATATATATATATATATATATATATTTAATCAATTTGAATTTTACACAATTAAAAAGGACTTAATAAGAGGTCATTATGGTTGTGGGGGGGGGGGGGTGAAGGACCTTACAAAATATTACCATATTTTATTAGTATCGATTGTTATCATAGCAGAGATTGTTTATTCGAAAAAAAATATATATTTTCACATAAAATCATTAAAAGTGATTATATATAGTTGAAATTAGAAAGAAAAAGACTGTATGATTAATGTGTAATGCAAACTATGCAATTGTATAATTGTTCTTTAGAACCAATTAACTTTTTATTTCTCGAGATTTCTCGTATATTATTTGAATGTTATATCTACTAGATCTCAGTTTTTGATAAGTTACCTAATTTAAAACATGAAATTTTGGATTTTCAAATTTATGGTAAATTTTCAAAAACCATTTGTTACAAATTTAAAAAAATATTTTTTACAAAATTCTAATTTGAATACGTAAAACATCAAGCTTAAAAATTTTGTCTTCAGTTATTATTCAAAAAAATTAATAGAAAGTGTTTTAAATTATGTGCATTGCAACATTTAAACCAGTATTTATACAACATCTACCTATGTAGTCAGTGTTTATTAAGGTTTTATTCATTTTCATATAAATAATATTTAATATAATGCATATTTATAATTAAAATATATTTATATGTATCTAGTGTCAAACAATAGAAACAAATGAAGCATTGTTAAATATGAATTTCAGAATATTTAAAAAAATGTAAAATCAAAGAAGTTCAAAGTTTTAACATAATTTGTTATTACATAAAATCAAGTATTTATTACCGACACTTTCAGAATACAAACAATTATTCAAGTTATTCAATAATTTAATTATTGCATAATTGCTTGTACTTTATAAATGGCTGGAACTAAAATTGAATGCAATCATTTTCAGACTATTTTTTTAAGATGAATCTAACCCTGAATATGCACAAATTTTAGCCTGTTAAAATTAGTGAACTTTGTTATATATTTTTTGTCGATATATTATGGGTATATTCATTTTATTTTACGGAGTGCCTAATTGAATGAAATAAGTTCAATAAATAAATATATAACAGAATTTATAATGAATTAAAAAGATTTATTCGAGAACGTGTCAATGTTTACAGTAATTTCATTAATTTTGTTTACTATTATTACTTATTAATTAAATTATTTACAAAATAAATAACTATTTTAATTTTTTCATATATATGTTTTGTTACATTTGTAGTTATTTAATGCTTTTAAGAGTAGATGTTATATAATTCAACTGTGATTGTTTTGTTACATAGGTATATATGTTTTTAATAGGTATAACATTTAGATGATAATCGAAACTAATGTGATATATTTTGTAAGAGATCCTTTTTGAGGAGGTTCCAAAAGGCCTTTGGCTGGTAGCAAAAGGCAAATGCAATGACTAAAATATGTATTAAGGTACATGGTTTAATACGTCTTGGTTCACTGTGGCGACCCTTGGGGACTAATATCATCACCACCGCCTTCCGACCCTCCTTCCCCTTTGGTTTTGTTCTCCTTTTTCCACTTCATGCGTCTATTTTGGAACCAAATTTTGATCTGTCTCTCAGTCAGGCACAGGGCGTGCGCGATTTCTATCCGCCTTCGCCTCGTCAAGTACCTATTGAAATGGAACTCCTTTTCTAACTCCAACGTTTGGTACCTGGTATATGTTTGACGACCTCTTTTCCTTTCTGAAAAAGGAAGAAAACTATTAAATAGTGTTACCAATAATTTTATAATTTTCGTCAAACATTAAATAACCAAAATTAAATTTACACGATACTATAAGCCCATCTTAAATAAATTAAATTTAAATATGAGCTATTGCAGGAGACCCTATTACTAATTACGATTATGAACATCTTCCGTTACTGCTAACAAACGATCCTGCGACTAATAGAAAGTAAAATTTAATTTAAAGCTTACGTCAAAAATGAAGGTTTACTTAGCCATATATATATATATATAAACATATATATATATATATATATATGCTGTAATGAAATATATTTGGCAAAACAATTATTAATTTCATATAAATGTAAAATTATTTGTGATATTAACTACAAGATCTATTATGTGTTATGTTTTATGATTGATGATTAGGATATTGATTATTAAATATTGTTAAAGTTGAAAATAAAATTAGACTTTTTTAAATGTTAATAAGTATATTATCATCAATATTTGCAGTTTAACGTGGTCCCTGGAAAGTACCTAAAACTCTAGATAAAAAAATTGGAATAGAGAGGGGGAAAAGTTTGGACCAACGTTTGAAGAAGAAATAGAACAACGAGATACAGTCCAGAAATAAATAGAAGACATATATTTATAGAACACAAGATGGTGTCGCAAGATACAAAGATAGAATGAACAGATAAAGAAATAAAAAGAACAGAATGACATGTAATAAGAAATAGTTAATTTTTAAAGATATTAGTGAATATGTAAAAAATAGTACGGAGAAATATGAGTACAGTAGAAGAGGAAAATTTAAAAATTGAAGAAATTACAAAGAGATATTAATGTATTAGGTAAACGAAAATATAAATATAAGATATGATAATAACAATTTGAAATATATATATATATATATAAACAACTTAAAGAAGGTTTTGACATACAAAAACAAATAATAAATATAGATTAATAGATAATTATTGATACAAGAATTAGTAAATTAAAAGAGCAAGAATAGTAACGACATATAATGGGGAACCAATAGCTAAATTCAAAGGTGATATTAACAAGTTACATCCAACAAGATTTCTACATATATTAAATATATTAAAATTTTAAATTTTTACTGTATTTAAAAAAGATACGTTTTCTTTATATTATTTGTAAGCAAGTTTACCCAAACAATTGTTTGTGTTTGGTGTATTTCATAATTTGTTTTAATTTATGTTTAATTATATATTTTGTTTTGTTTTGAGCACAATCATTAAAAAACTATACCTATATGTATTATTGAAACTATAGTACCTTGTAAAAACAGAGGAAAAGATACCGATAATGAAAATAATTATAGATTTTTAGAGGAATGAGAAATAAAGAATCAACTATTCGATTGAAATAATAATAGAAAATTAAGAGAAATAAAATCTGTTTTTAAGGGCCTATACAATATTTTAGAAGAAAGGAAATGTAAGCAAATAAAATGATGTAATAAACGTAAGAAAAAAAGGAGGGTTAAATAAAAGGAGAAGAATTTCAATTCTGAGAAATGTCATGAATATATGAAAATGGCTAGTTAATTAATTAAGGAACGGAAGGGAAAGGACAAAATTAGTCCAGAAAGATAATGTCGTTTAAATATATAAATTACCAAAAAAAGTTCAAAATTCATAAAAAAATTAACACATACAAATTTTTAACATTAGAAATATTATTTAGAAAATATATTTTGGAGACTTGTAATGATATTTTTTAGTATAACAATGATTAATTTCGTGTACATGCGAAAATTGAATTTTTTAAAGTTTAAAAAATATACATATTATCATCACAATATTTGCAGATAAAGTAAACAACTATCAGACTTATTTCTGTAACAAATAATTAAGATTAAATTATAAAATCTGTTTTTGCATTTGCATTTTTTAATGTTGCAATATTTTATGAGTCAACTATATTTTTTCTTTACAATCAAGTTTTTTTATAATAAAATTGTGCGGTAATTTGTTTGTGTATTAAATTTGCTTAAATAACTAGCTGCACAAAAATTTGTCAAAACATCTGAATTGAGTTTTGTAATCTAAAAACCAGATTTTTGAGCTCAAATTTGTTGAAAAAAAATTTAAGTCTATTCAAAAATTGAATGTTTTGACCATGAGGAAGGAGGAGACAAATGACAGCTATCCATAAAAGACTGAGAAATGCTATGAAAATAATTGACTTTATTATATTTTACCAATTCCTAATAAACTTCTATCCGTCTGTGAGATTCTGTAAATATTTTTTGTGCAAAAATTGTAGTGTCACTTTATTATAAGAATCAATTTTTTTGGTTGGTTTAAAAGTTACCACATTTGATTATGTAGTCATTCTAATGGTACATTAATGAGTGACAAATTATCATCTACATAAACTTGATTACCCTATAAATAAATTTGCATAAATTACCTGAGCATTTTATGCCAATTATACTAATTAATCGACTTCCTCATTTACAAAACCACACAAACAAGAAACTATTTGATTGTTCTGAGAAGGTTTATTAAAATGGACTATCATTGTAGTTAGAAAACGTTTCCAACCATCTACATTAGATTTTAGGAAGTTATGCAGTACATGTTAAACAAATAACGCTCAAATTATAGTGACCTAAAGCGGTTTATACAGAATTTATATAATTTTTATTTAACAGTTTTTCTTTAACGTTTGATGCAGTAATTTTTAATAAAAAATATATAGGAAGCGACCTAAAAAATAAAACTGTAATATGGCATATTTTCTAACAGAAATTGACTTTTCAAATTCACTAATCAATTATATAACATTTTAATAATTAAAATATTAATAGATATTTGTCCGCCATTTTTTGAAAACTGTGTATAATTGTTCTGAGAATCTTGGTTTCCAATGGGTCATTCCTAATTGGAAACGGACCTATTGGTTGGCATTTTTTACCTATAAGTCATCATCAAATCCGACATTGTATAAATTTGACAAGAATATGATTATACCTGAACTAATCCTAATTATTATGTGTTGTGTACCTATTTTGAAATTTCGCAAGACCGTCAAGAGCTCCGAGAGGAGATGATTTATGCATCATTTATAAACTCATTATCTGAGATACAGGCTGAGACCGCCTAAAGCTCACTATGATTGGCGTCACAAGGCCGATTTTACCTCCCTTCAAACTGATGTATATAATTATTTTCCTTGTAATTTTTTGTTGCTTTCTTCCAGGCAGTCGCCGGCAAGCTTCAGGTAATAATTTTAATAATGAAAGCCTTCAAAATGAAACACGGGACAGGAAAATTTGACAAAGAATTTTTTCCGCTTTAATAACACTGCTTATTTATTTGTAACTAGGTTATTTTGGTATTAATAATTAAGAGTGAACTAAATGTATAATATAGGTGTTACGTCAACCATCACTAACTTTATTCTTGCAAAATTATATATCTTATATGTATAATATTTGAAAAGAAACAATTAATCAGTTTTAAAATATCAATATTACTTTAATTAAAATTTTTATAACCTTTTTTAATTATCTAATCATAATTTTGAAAAAAAAACTGCTAGACTTTTCCTCATGGCTGTAATTGAAATTAAAATTATATTTCTTATATAATTTTCGGGTTTTAATGAAGAAATTAATGATTATAAGGGAAATATCACATTTTTTATATCAAAACAGTCGTTTGTCACACTAAACGATTTAGAAAAAATATAACGTTAATATTAATAAAAACGAAACTAGTTCACGCCAGACAGCAATTTTGGAGAAAGTTGAATTGTTTTGTTTTGAATAATGATACTAATGATATGTTGAAAAAATGCCCACAAGCAATTTCAATTTTAGAAGCATGGTGCTGGATTTCTACGAAATTAAAATTTTGTACTATTAAGTAACTAAGAAACGACTCATCAGAGTTAAATAATGAACACTCTTAATTGCATGAGGGCAACGCATTTATCTTTATAAAGCTTATCTTTTCTTGCACTTAGACGCATCATCTTCTCAATTTTGTTTAATGAGTTTATCGTCGGGTGAGGTTTTCAGGATTTCAAAGATATTTGTTCCTAAACGGAAGAATGCGTTAATTATAGTGGCCAGACTGGTTTGGTAAGTTGATTAAAAACACATTTTGAAATTGAAGTTTAAAAGGTCCTGCGATGGAGGTATTATTAAAATGTATTTTCTAAAATTCAATTACTTGAATTATTCGAAACACTATCAGAATTAAAGATAAATGAATAATTGGCTAGGATCTCCGTCGTAGAAGCAGGTTTAGAGCATTTTTTACAATATTTAATATTTTTTGTATTTGAAGATTTTAGACATTTTTAGCGCATTTTAAAGATTGTGAACGATATAATAAACGACAGAAAATTCTAGACAACACAAGATATTTTATAAATTTGTGGTTTTGATAATTTTAGGGAGATTATTAACGGGATTTGGATAACTTTAAATAGCTTTGAACTCTTTGAAAAATTTTAATGGATTAAAAACAAAATTGTAAAATTTTTCAGACATTTCAAAAGCACTTTCATTACCTTCGACAAGATATGTAGATAGACACCAAATTTTTAATTCCCTAAAAAGTTAATCCTTTTTTCTTAAACATAAACCCAGAATTTTATCCTGGAGTAAGCTATTTATAGCTTGTGGATCTAAATTTTAATTTTAATAATGTCATCGGACACAGATAAATTTTTCTCGAAGTAAACTCATGTCTATTTTCTTAATAAGAAACGTAAGGGTGAGGCTGGAAGCCCGGGGAGCAGGCGGGAAAGGAGAATGACGAAGATGAATGTTGGTTTCCGTCGTAAACATAGAGATGGAGAAAAAAACCGACATGTGTGCGGATAACGCTTGAGAGCACACCGAAATGAAACCCTCCGATGATTCGATTTCCACTCCCTTTTCACGGTATGCGCCATTTTCGTACCGATCAGTTTTTCGAAAGAGAAAAAACAACAGTGGAATGATTCTCGAGGAAAACAGAAATTAGTTAACGTAAAAGGTTCCGTGATAGTTCGTCAGTTAATAATACTAAAGGCCCTAAATGGGTTCATTTATTTTTGTAATTTCCGTTGTATTTGGAATTGTCATGTTGAGAGTGATTTATTCACAGTGTAATGTCTCCTTTGAGAATATACTGTGGTTTATAGTTCTTGTTTATCTAAAATTTGGCATCTTATACAATTCAGTTAGTGAAGTTTCATGCAAATGTTTTTACCAAAGATATTACTTGAAGTATTAAAATTAGGTACAATTACATTTTAAAAAACCTGCTTTTTCAGCGAACATGTATTGAGATTAGATTAATACTTCAAATCCATTAAGTTGTAGATTGAAAACATTCGCATATCATATATATTATTACCAAAAGAAATTATAAAAACCATATTACTTTCATAAAGAGTATACCTGTTATTAATGATACAATACAAAATAAATATTTTTTAGAAACACTTTTTAAATCTATCATACGAAGAAATAAATCTAAAAATAGGCCGCTTGTTTATTGCTGGTTGAAATAGTTCAGGTTACTGTCTAAGAATAAACCAGTAAAATGATAATTTAAATAGCTCTAACAAAAAATTTTTTTAGTCTTTCATTCAAATAAAAAAATAAGTTTTAATTCCAATGCAACCATGAAAACATATACAATATACATTTAATATAAAAAAATGTACACCTAACTCATGAGGGTCAGGGTATTGGGCTTGGGACAAGTACAATGAAACCAATGGATTTCATTCAGCCCACATTTCTTTTTATATTAAAGCTACCATAAGTTAGATGACTATTAGATAACAAGGCACACATATGACAAAACGAACAACAATACATGTCAATATATACGAATACATAAACTTTATACAAGATGTTACAATTCTCTTAAACAGATGGATCACTCTATCAGTCTATAAAATAAATAAATTGAGTTCATTTGTCATTACGTTTTAATATAGAATACATCATAATATATTTTTTTATAAATCGGTTTTTTAAGTATCGTTCTCTTTTTCTGTGAAATTGTAAAAAGGTGAATTAGTGATATCAATTCGTAGATTTTTTTTTAAATTTGTCAATGCCCACATAATGTAGGTAATTATTTATAAGATATAAACAGATCAATAAAATAATTACCGATATTGAAATATATCTTTGTTTATTTAAAAATGTAATTACTAAAAGAATAATTCAAAAAAAAATAAAAATGATTACTCATGGTTAAACAGAGTTTGTTCGGTAAAAATAACTATTAAATTATGGAATAGGGGAATGAATTGGTCATTGCTTTAATACAAATATTAGTATTTGTTCTTTTTATTCCGAAGCTTTGTCAGTAAGCACAACAGAAGATTGTATTAAAATTAAGTTCAAAGTGTGTAGTTGTAATTTTTTTTAATATTTATTATAAGACTTCCATTTTTCGTCTTATTTTCGGTCACGTGACCCCAAAAAATGTTTTTATATGTGAAAACCGCTATAATATTACGTTTTTGTTTTAGTGTATAGTAATATGGACCATTAAATGAACAGCTGTATAGTTTCAAATAATAGTACCAAAAATAAATTATTTTATTAAAAATCGTAACATATGCAATTAAAAAGTACAATCAGAGGAAAAATGTTATCCTTTAAATTTTCTAAACCAGTGGGTGGTGTGATATAAACTAGACATTTTAACTTTGAAGTAACCCCAGAGAAAGAATTCTAACGTAAATAGTTTCTCTTCCTTTTCGATTCAATAATCGAAATTATTTAAATAATGGTAAATAAAAGCGGTAACAGTATAGTATATCATTTTATTTTTTATTATTTAACGGATTTAATGAACATTTCCTGTAACTTGAGACTGGGAAATATCCTAAAACCGACGTATTTGAGGAAAAACGTTTTAAGTAAAAGTGAACAAGAAGTGAATAAATCTTTTTGACTATGGTCTTATGTTCTTATAAAGTCAACATCGACTTTTTAAGTAGTACTTTATATTTTGTGTTAGACAATATGAATCAACTCGAAAAATTAAATGGCTTTATTGAAAGACTACTTAAATCAGGTAGCATGGCTGATTAGGCAACTGGACCAACTCTTACATTCCAACTTGAAGAAAAATTCTTGATAATCATTTTGGAAATACATAGTTTGTTATTTATGTATAATGCTGAATGATTAAATATTCTTTCAATGATGCCAATGCACTTTTTCACGAGTTTATTGATAATTTCTGACTCGAAAATAAAAATCGTTACCATGTATTTATTTATGTAAAGAAATATCATATGGATAATATTACGACATTTCAATATCCTCTAAATATTCGTTTTGAAAGGTTTTCTACAGAAGGAAATACATTTTTGGCTAGTTATATGAAAATCGGCAGAAAGTGTTACGTTATAGCAATTTCGGAACATTAGCCATTTTTAATTTTTATTCAACCGTTTTAAACTACTCATTTAGAAATCAGATATAACATTTATAATTATAATATAAACATATCAAAATGCGGAACGTCTACTACAAAATTAGGGCTATAAACATATTACAGTTTCGTCGAATTACCATTTTTACTAGCGTATAAAACTTTGATTTTTAGTTCAGTTTTATCAATCTTACTGTTTAATATTCAGAAGGTGAGGACAAAATTTTTGGTCACAATAAATATGTCTTTCATTGTGCTTTTTGTAATTTAGATCAAACAGTTTTTTAACGAATGTAGAAAGTTAAGCAAATTTCGTAATAAATATTAGGTACCCATGTTAAAAAAATATTCATAAACAAATAAAATACAATTGCTTCAGTATACCTCCTTGCAAAAGTGAATATAAATGAGAGGGGACATTTCCGACGTGGAGCACATATGAAGAGTTGTCCGCCAAAGTTCCTCATCTGTAAACCCAAATGAAATATTTCATAATTTTATTGTAAGTGCACGTTCGAAACGTGTAAAGTTTAATGCTCCGACGTGTTGTGTCTGAAAATGAAGAAAATAGGTGCGCAGATTGCCAGGTATGACACTTGATAAATCGGTTCATCTGAAATAGGCGTCCCACTGCAGCAGGCACAGCGAAAGTATTCACCAAGAATAAAAAGCCAACGTTAATTAAAGAAGCATCGAACTAATCAGAGTTCATGTCTGTGTTGAAATAAATCAAACTCAGAACAGACTGGGTTAAAATAATTACACGTCTTGTTCGGGGTAGCGCAGCGTTCATCACGGACTGCGCTGCATCCAAATCTAATATCGTTAATTAGATAACGGAAAACCTTTTGGGAATCGACAGAATTTAAAAAGTTTACTTTTAACTTTTATTAATGGCCACAACGGATCGGACTTTAATCACAACAGATACTAGTTCAAAACAAGCTATAGCTTTTCACTGGCTTTTTTAAATAATCTTATTTAATCTGTAACTCTTCATTCGATACACTGAAACGTTTTAAATGGCAGGAATCATTAGTTTGAGTTATTTAGCTTTATAATTAATAGACACATGTATATGCCATTTTTTTGGAAAGCTCAATAATAATAATTTTGCTATTATCTGCAAATTGCACGTCTACTTTTAAGTTTAAATTACCAGAAAACGGTGCTATTTATGGAAACGTATTAAGTGTATTTTTTTGCGAAAAATTTGAATTTTTTTCAAGATATTTTAAAAAATCCATTTTTTATACAATTTCAGAGGCCAGTATCTCCTTTAGTATTGAAGTTTCGAAAAACGTGTATATAAAAAGGTACCTTTATTTTTAGATGAACTATCGCCCCTAGAAGTATTGCTCGACAATTTTGGACCACCCTTTATATTAGTTAATTCTACAGGCATAGTTGGCCCATAACTTGAATGATTGTGGGTCTCCAAATCTTTCTGTTTCTAGCTTTACTTTTCAATTTATAAATCTTATCAAATCTATTTCTTGTTTCGCCCCATTAATCCACCAGACTTTCAGCCCACCTTTTCTTTTCTGTCCACCAATTGTGTTAGACATTATTATTTTAGATATCTCTGTTCCAGACATCTTTTATATGTGTCCTAACTGACGAAGTCTTTGTGCCTTCATAACTAATGCTATTTTAATTACTTTTTATAATTTTTTTCCATTTTTCTTGCCTAAAAATATCTTTCTTGGCATCTTTCATTCCTATAACTCTACTCTACCTTTTTCAGTTTTACTTAATGTCCAGGTTTTAGAAGTAAATGTAACTAATGGCCTTATTATTGTACACAATTTTACTTTTGCTTTTTTGGATTTATTCTTCACCTTTAAAACTATTCAAGGCTTCTATACAACATTTTTTGACACTAAATTTCGTTGTATTACTATGTCGATATTTGATTTTCTTGTAAATATTGTTTGTTCACAAGCATATAAATCTGTCAACTTCTTAAAACTATATTATATGTCTCTCTTACTATTTTTTTATAAATCATTTTTTAAATTCTCTTTATGATGATTTCATAAATTTGGTTTTTTTCATTGATTAAGAAACCCGTTTTTCTTTTTTCCCTTGAACCTTTTTGAAAACACTTTTTATATCTTTCCTCGCCTCTTTAAAACTGCAATATAATATACCTGTTTTATTAATATTAGCATCTCTAATACCTTTTTCCAAAACAATCTTGAAAAAAGACGCTCACAATGTCTAACTTTTTCAGTCATTTCGAAGACTACTGAGAAATGATTATCTAATTTGACTATACTTTTAGTTCTTTGTTATTTTACTCTTATCATTTTCTTTAATTTATTACTAATACTCAATTCTTCTAACGCTTCATACTTTTATACAAGACTCTAAAATATAACTTACCAACAAAATGTTAATGAAATTTAGGCATTAGCATCTTTAGCAAATAATAAATCGGCATAAAATCATGGAAGCATTTCTGGATACGCTATAAATATTTGTTTTGATGAATAAATACCTATTAATATATTTATATAATATCAAACTATTTTCATATATTATAAAATTTATTTTATTGTAAGCAAATTTATTTAAGTTTAACGAGCTAAATAATACACTAATGCCACCTAATTTATTTTTTATTGATTAATGTGATACACTTATTAAGATCATTTGTTAATGGTTAATTACCCCTAATAAATTACATTAATCAGTGTAAAACAACAACATAAATATTTCATGATTATTTAAAACACTGCCTCCTTAATTCGCCAATTTTGTTATCAAGTACTCGACATGCAATTTCATTTACAAATATGCAAATAAAATTAATTAAATTTAATTAAACAAGCGACATGTTCATATAATATTTGCATAGAGTTACACAGGCCCGACTTGTTTTTAATTTTTCTAGACCAGAAAATGAAGCTTATTTTAAATACAACGATTCTTTTTAAAGAATATAAAATTATCATTTTAAAATGAATATGAATTTAATTGAATATGTTACTTTTGTCACATATATAATTAGCTAAGTAAAAGAATTAGTTTTTTTAAAATATCTTTTTTTTCTGCAGTGGGTAGCACCCAAACAATAATTATATTATTTAATAAGTCATATTTCATATGACTGATGACTGGAACGAATATAAACATAATGAGTGCAAGAAATACATCTTTCAAAACTTATGTAAGTACATTATTTTCCTACGATTCCAACAATAATAATGACAATGGCACAACTACCTGATATTTATATTTTCTAATGGAAAAAAATCTTTATTTTTTAAAAAATAATAAAGAGTGTATTTTAAATAATAATTATGTTTATTCCTTTTATCATTACTGTGTTTTTGATACATATATATAATATATACATATAAATAATATTTATCATTTTCGAAATGTAAAAAACATGGAACAACTGTTATTTTCAAGGTATACGAAGGAAAATAAATTATGACTCTACAATCGTTGCGAAGATTGACCATTTCATTTAGAACCAAATATTTTTCATCATGTTAAGAGCCATTGTCACCTCGTTTTCTCACTGCGTCATCTGTCAGTAGGTCAATTAATATGGGTTTAGTGCCAGTTAAAAGGTATTGTCAGCGCTCTGAAAAAAAATGTAACCGCCAATGTTTGGTTAAGAGAAAAAGACATTTATTCGGGACATTTTCATTACTTTTCATTTTTTCTATAAACTTTCCTATTTATTTATTTATCTTCTAAATCTTATATTGTCGTTTCTCTCCTTTCTTTTATTAATACAAATATCCTACTATCTCTTTAAAATAAAAACATTTGTTGATTTTTATAATGACTCATTATGCCTACAAATAAATGAAAGTAAATATCGTCCGAATCACTTAAGATATCACAGATTTACGGAAGAATAAATATTCTAACAGTTTGGATGCACATGGATGCAGAGGACAAAACTCAGGAAAAGCAGGATAACCTAACCTAACTGCTAACAACTATGAGTGTTTCTCCAATATTCTAATGTCAAGGATTATCTGGAATGTATGAGAAGCTAAGAAGAGTATATAAATATAGGGATATGACGTTGATGAAGAGTAGTGAAGTGTCAGATTTGATGGAAACAAGTCGCTTGCATCGAATTCACGTATTAAATCTTAACATCTTTATAATCAAGAAAATTATCCTCGTGAATAAATTTTGTACGTTTGTCTCAGCAATGTTTTTAAAAAACAAAGAACATAGAAATGAGCAAATGGAGGCAGAGAAACAGGAGGAGATGATAACATAGATACCGAAATTTAAAATTGATATGAAAGGAAAATCTCAACAGAAGAATACTACTGCATTGGGAGAAACATCTAATCCACACAAAAAAACAGGGTCCAATCGTTTGAGCGAACGGGAAGGTAGCAAATATCGTAAAATATCCCTCTTCTCAGTAGGCTTCAAGATATAAATGAGAATAGAAGAAAACAACAACGAAAATAAAGAACTCCAACGTCATTAGGAAACATTTGTGGATTATAATGTAAGCTAAATTGACATAAAATAACCTCAAATCAGATTCAACAACTTAGAAATGGTCATGTGTAAAAATTGGAAAAACCAACAATAATCTATCACGACATCAACAAAACTATGCTAAGAAAAATAAACATCACAGATTAATGGGTACAGAGGGAAGATCAAACCACGACCACAAAAGTCAAAATGAACAAATAATAATTGGTACAATAAACAAAATGGAGAAAAACTAGACGGAAAAATAAATATAGGAAACGAAAATTAAAAAAGGATAGGTAGGATGGCCACGAAAAACATGGATAAAGAGAAAAGAAAAGAAAGAAAATGGAAAAGATTTACAGAACTTATAGTAATAAGAAGAGTAATGGAGTAGAAAAAAAAAGGTGGAAAAATTCTAGTGAAAACTAGTAGCAAATATATCATCGGTGATAAAGTGATTTAATTTTAAATTATAATTCTTAAAAGAAAATTCAACAATCCCGCCATTTTTGTTAAACATTTTTCTAGACACGTATTTTCTCAAAAAAATTCTTCTCTTATCTTACTTATAAAGTCCTAGCACGGATGATTTTTTATAAATTTAAATCCATTATGAAAAAAAAGTTCATTTTTACCAGAAGAATAATTTTTAAGGAAATAAATAAATAAGTAAACAAAATGTTAATAGCTCTTAAAAATAATGTAATTCCAATTTAATTGCTATAAAGCCGCAAATTTTAAAATAAAACAATAAATTGAGACTAAAGTTTTCATTACTGATTTCCCTGTTAATTTGTTATGCGGTGTTCTATTAAAGTAATAAAGTATCTGTTTACTATAATTATGCAATGTATCTTAACTGAAGGTACTATTTGGTACAAAATAGTAATATAATGAATACGTGGATTTTACCGTACACGAAAATATACGTTAGAAATCGAAGGAAAAAAAAGAGTAACAAACCAGTCCACCATTACATGATTCGAGCAAGTGTTCGTTCCTAATTAGAAATGCTGTCGACTCACATGACTGATGGTTTTGTCGGTCGCCCTATTCCGACCCACAGACTGTGACTTATCTGATGAATGCAACCCAATTCTTGTTTCCATTCTAGCTACGTCAGACCCATGTCAAATTCGGCCCGTCAAAAAACATGAGAATAGAACGGCCATGTTATCAACCTCGCCATAGTCGATGAGCTAGCTGACTCGGAAACCAATCGCGTTTGGATACAATTTCAAATGATTAATGATCTACCCAGTAGATTTTCAAAGACTTAACCAAAAAACAAAAACTTTACATATTTTTATTGCTGGAACCGTTACCAAACGTCCATTTGCCGAAATTTTATGTTCTTCTGTAGTAACAGTAATGTTCGGTGATTTCTTTGATTATCTGGCAATTAATATTAATTTCTGGCTTTCTCACCTTTATTTTAGTACATTGTTTTTAAGAACATAGACCACAAATTTTAAAGAATCTATTGATTTCCTATTGCGTTTACTGTCGAATCGAATATGACACCAATAAAATAAAGTAACTGTTGATATAAGCCAAGCTTTCGAGAAATTCTAGAATATTGTCTTCTTACGTAAGGTTTGAATAATTTTTAAGATTCCTTATTTATCAGATCATGACTTACTAAACATGAGAAAACCCCAGACTTCATCCCATCAATTCCGGCATTTGCAATTCATTTATCGAGTTCAGCGTTCTTCCAACATTAAAATCGTGGAAATATACTAATTTAACGCTTTATGAATGAAGTCTATAACTACGTAAATTAGAGTTTATTTTATTATTGCACAAGATCAACAAATTCTGTCAGTTGAAGAAAAAATTAGGAATCTTTATAAGTCTCAAGAGTTACTCAATGAAACTAAGAAGAAATTTAGTGACATCAACTCACTAAATGTAAGAATCACCTCTGAACCAAAGTTCAAGACTCAAGATTTCAAGAACCCAGATAGCAACAAATATTAAATAAATATTTTTGAAAAATATTTGTTGCGAAAATTATATACAAATATTAGTAAAATTTTAGTTTTAAAGCCTAACTCATCTAAATTGAAAACACTGCCATAGTATTTGAAGTTATAAACCGATTTCAACCATTTTTTTTTAAATATTGTTTATCAAAATCTTTAGTTGGAGACAAGGATTCAAAGAGTAATTCCTATATTTAAGGCACACTACGATATTTTTTCATAGTCCAAAATCTTATTAGGGATTTTTTAACAAAAAAATGAGTTCGCCACTGGATTTAGATGGCTCCTAAATAGATGTGACCCAACTTATATTTATTTATTAACAAAAAAGTTATGGTATGATAAATTTCAAAAATATACTAGGTAAAAGTTTAGAAAATGTGAACCAGCGATTTTTTTATCAAAAAAACGAGTAAGCCGCTGTATTTAGATTACACCCAAACATATGTGACCCAACTTTTATTATAATATGTTTATTAATAAAAAAGTTATGGGATGGTAGATTTTAAGAATATACCATGTAAAATTTTACAAAATGTTAACCAGCGATTTTTTTACCAAAAAAGTGAGTACGTCGCTGGATATAAATCTTTTATTAAAATATTTTTGTTAATAAAAAAGGTCGTTTTAAGTTGAAATTTTGTAAACTACTACACAACGGTTTTATTAAGAAACATATTTTAATAAAAGTTACATCTATTTAGGAAACAACTAAATCCAGTGGCTTACTCATTTTTTTTTATAATAAAGTCCCTAATAAGATTTCTGGACTTTTGACTAAGAAAAAATATAGTAGGGTGCCTTAAAAATAGGAATAACTCTTTAAAACCTTGTCTTCGAATAACATTTTTGATGCACATTTCAATAAAAATGTTGAAATACTGTGGTGGTGTAAATTCTTTCTTAAAAAAATCACTTTTTTTTTCTTTAAGATCTCCATTATGAAGTCTTGATTTTAATAAATTTTTATTTTAATAGCAAAAATATTCGAAAAATCTTCTGATTTACTTTAAATCTCGACTTTATGCTCAATATTTTAATGAATCTCAAATTTAAAGCAAAAATATTAAAAATTAATTGTTTATCTTTAAGACGTCCATTAGAAAGTCGAGATTTTGATTTTAAAGTCGAAATTTTAATGAATCGACCAAAAATATTTAAAAAAATTATGTGATTTAGATATTTTAAATCTCAATCTTAAGTTCGATATTTTAATGAATTCTGAATTTCTAGCAAAAATATTAATTATTATCTAAGTATTATTTTTTAATATTTCGGCTCTAAAAACGATATTCCATATATTATACTTTAATAAACATATGTCATATGTGAATTTTGAATGAATTAACATTAACGAAAGTTTATTTAATTTTTAAATGTTTGTGTAATCAATTTAAAAATCGCTTTTTTACTTGGCTCACCGACTACTCTTTCATGTTCCGGCACATTCTTTCCCCCATTTTTGTTTGGTAGGGGGCCTATGGAACAAAATAAATAAATCCCGAAATGTAAAATGGGAGAAAGGTTCTATTATTCCGCAGATTATGCAATTGTACGTCGACGAACAATAAAAACTCATATTTCTTTGTCACGTCCTTTTGTAGGAGTGTGATATCTCTTTTAGTCCAGACGTAAAACGAAATTCAAAGAAAAGTAACAAAAAACTATGCACGAAGTTCACATGTAAGTTTCAAGTACGTTTATTATAGAATAATAGACATCGTTAAAGTGAATTGTGCTGGGGCTTTATTTCGACGTTATTTATATGCAATCATTCAATTTGTTAAAAAATCGTTTCCATTTAATAATTAAATTTAAATTTAAACAGTTCGTTTGAAACAAAATCGTTAATTAGCTGTTGATTTTGAGTTCATTTAATTATTGTAAAACTCACCAATAAATTATACTATTTTTGTTTATGTAAATTTACTAAATTCTACGAGCATAAAATTATTCAAATTGGTATTTATTAAATCAAACACCAATAAATAAATTGTTTATTAGTAAATAATTTTGAATTCATAATTAAATGAATTTTCTCAATGATAATAAATTTAAAACTCAAAAAAATAATTAATTTTATTATGTTAAATACATTGTTTTATAATCAACGATGTAAATTCTTCTACTAGTTTTTTTTTCACCTTAAAATATAATTAACATTACTTAATTATACAATACAAAATAACTTGTTATATGTTCAAATAAATTAAAGAACACGTTATATATTATGCAACTATATACAGAACAAATGTTTGTAAACTAGTTAAATTAATAATAATAATAATAATAATAAGTTTTTAATTAACAAGTGTGCTCTTACAACACTTGCACCAGGAAGGCGAAAATTAGCTTAGAGCTACTCTTTAACTCTTAACCTTCCAGATTAATATGAAAAGTTAAAAAAGAATAAAAATAAGATAAAATACAATAAAAATGTAATATAAAATGTTTCTGATATTCATATATAAACGTAGTAAGATATACTTACTTATATATCATTGCTTGGCTAACCATATGTCCTTAAGAGTACACCGATATTTAAATAGAGATGAAATGGACATGGTGAAGATGAAAGAATTGTAATATTTTACTAAATTGTACGTAAAGCAATGCTCAAACAAAGCCGAGGAGTGTTGTATTAATGTTTTCATTAAAGTAAGAGGGACTTTTAGATTTAAGTAACCGATATATAAAAACAAGGAAATTTAATTCAAAAACATGATTATTTTTTAACCATCTAATTTGAGAAAAATAAGGTGCAATATGATCATATTTCCTTCAATTAAAAATAAATCTTAAACATGTATTTTGAATACGTTGCAATTGATTTTTGGATTCTGGTCTAGGCAAGGGTAGTAAACAATATTGCAATAAATTAAAACTGAAAGAACTAAAGTGTCGCTTAGTTTTTTACGCATTTTAAAATCTATTATATCTTTATTGATATAAAGCATACGCATTTTTATATAACACTTTTGAAGAAGTGAACTTATATGACCTTTAAATCTTAATGACTGATCCATAATGAGACCTAATTTTTTTGCTTGTTCCGACAAATTTATTTCAACATCATCTAATTCGAGTTGTATCTAATTCTGACTATTTAATCTTTTATATTTGCTACAAAATAGAACAGCGTTGTCTTTGATGGATTTATGGTTAAATTGCGTGCTTTGGAGAACTGAGATAATAGAGTTAGATCACTATTTATAGATTCATTTGCAGCTAGGATATTCGATGGGTCAAGTCAATCAATTGTGTATCATCTGCATATAGCTGCACTGCGCACTTATTTACCACATTTGGCAGTACTGAGGTATATAGTAAAAATAGTAAAGGACCTCCCATTTTCATATCAATAGCTCTAACAATATTATCAATTAGATCATCATAGTGATCTAAAATTGTTCCAAATTCACCAAGCTTGTTTCAGTTATCTGAAATTGGTCACAGAAAATAATAAAAAATAATTTAAAATTGTACAAAATGGTTTGAGAACGGTCATGAATTGATCAATAGTTTTATAAAATTATTCGAAAAAATGACTCAAAATTGTCACAAAGCCATCAAAATATTGACAAAATAGGCTTAAATTGTCCACAATTTCTAAAATATTATCAAAAATTGTTAAATGGGTCTAAATGATCTGAAATTATTCCAGATAATCCGAAACTTTCCCAAATTGATCGAAAAATTATTCGAAAATTATCATAAAAAGAGGAAAAAATCTAATCTAGCTACAAAATGTCCAAAATAATTGAAATGATCTGAATTATTTCAAAATAAAATAAAATGAATCCTGATGATCTAAAATTTTCACAAAATGATGAATAATAAATTATTTATCGTGGCTTCCAAAATAAGGTGTAACAAACACGAGAGAAACCTGGAAATATCAACGAAGACCCCAAACTTATGATAATTATATAGAAGAGAAGAATATAATACAAGAACCAATAAGTATATATATATATCACAATATATGAATATCTAGAGGCAATATTTAAGTAATAAAGACAAATCAGACAATGTGGAAAAACAAATTAAAAAAAATTAATATAAATACATTTGTCCAGTAACAAATTAAACAAAAGTAATGGTTTTATCGTCGGGTTTAATGGTGTGTTGAAAAAAAAATGATTCAGAAACCACAGTTCGACCTTTATTTGGATTTGCATTTTAATAGTACAGAAAAACCAACATTTGTATTGCATATTGATGACAAGAGGAAAGCTGAAGACAACGAAGAATCCGTTCTATGCCCTACAAAAAAATCAAAAAAAGAAAAAAATAATCTAATGATGCTTTTCGTGTATCTAATTCCACTTTTAACCCACTAGCCACCTCTGTTAACATCCAAAAATCCATTTTGGACGTAACAGAAAAAAGCATAAATGAAGAAATGGAAGACCATTCAAATTTCCAATCAGAAAACTAAAAAAATTAAACAAAAGCTGGAATCAATAAATTTAGATCAAGATTCTATTGAAGACAGTCACAAAAAAATTAAATAAAAATGTAAACCCCATGAATCGAATGAACAAATTAGTATTAATTTGAGTAAATATTAAATTGCTACTGTTATACTTAAGAAATAAAAGAAAAAGGAAAATGAAATAATTGTAGAAAAACAAATAAGGGAGAAAAAAGAAAATATTAGAATTAGTTGATTTCAATTTCAATGGTAGAGCACATAATCCAAATAATTTAAAGCAAGTAGATGAAAATGCTTACGACTTTAGCGCAAACAAATTAAAGAAGAAAGAGAAAAAGTCAGAAGCAAATATAAAGGAAACATAGATGCTCAATAAACAAGAAGAAATTGAGAACTCAAATTTTGACTACACAAAAAAAAATTCACTTTCAAGAGATGAAAATCCCAATAAACTTAAAAAAGCGATGAAATAGAAAATAGAAGAAAATGAAAAAAAAGTAGAGAAGAAAAAAGAAAAAGAATTAACAATCTAAATATTGATGATGCAGAAGATAATTCCGTCAGAAGAAAACTCATATGAAATATCACAAATAAATTAATGAAAAACAAGAAGAAGCTGAAGAAGTAACAGTAAAACTAAATAAATATATGTGCTCATTAATAAAGGGAATGTACAGCAAACAAAAAGATGCAAAAAACGAAAGACGTTTTTGGCAAAAGAAGTATACTGAAAAAAAAATGATGGTAGAGCAATATCTCGTCTGGAAAGGTACATGGAAAGTAGGAAAAAAAGGAAAAAGAATAACGCAAATTATAAAATATTAGAAATAACTAGAGCCTCATTCAAATATAATGAGAAATTGTCTTCGTTTGTTAAGTTTTCTAGATGAGAAAGACGATCGTCCTAGAAGCGGTTCTGCATCATGAAAAATATAGAAAAAGAAGCTCCCGTTTATCGTAACATATAACTCAATCATCCGCAAAACTCAAAAGGCGTTAATATTATGTTTAGTACGGTTGTAAAGCAACGATTAAACTAATAGAGTTGGAATTTACATCTGTTGGCAACCATAAGCACGGTAATAACAATATAACCGCCGCCACGGTATATAGACTACTTGTTGAGCAGAATTTATGAAGCAAGGATGCGCTCGTATCGCCATCGTGCAAATCCGAGTACCGTCGACGCTATTAAATAAGCATTCCGGTGATAAATTGTGACGCGATGAGATTTGATAATGCTGTAAATTATTTATTCATTCACAGGGTTATTATTATTAGGTTATGGGTTTTCTGCTTCATTCGCAAGGACCTCCTCAATTTAATGAATATGTATATAAAAGGCGCGAATTAGAAATTTTACAATTTTTTTATTTTATTACATATAAAATGGTTTAATAAAACACTCAATTTACGAGTGAATTTTTTGAATAGCTTTAAATATACAGTGTGAGTTTTAAGTATGGAACGCCTCAATTATCTCGGAAAAGGCTTTATAAATTTTGGTTTGTGATACTGCCGATCTTATGATAGTATATACATTGTTATCAGATCTTTTCTGGAAATATTATGAATTTTGGTATTTCAAATGTGTTACCCTGTATATTTTTTCTTGTTGAATCCCCTAAAAAATACTGAATATTTTTCATGTAATATTCCCTATACCTAAATGCAATAATTTCGGAGTTACAGCTAAATTTACAATATATACGTCCGAGTTAAAATAATACATTAAGATGACTATGAATAAATAAAATCATTTAATTAGAATAATCTTTAATAATTTATAATCCTAACAGAAATCCCATAACAAGGTCTCCTGTCAATATATTAGTAAAAAAGTTTAACGAAACTGGTGCAGTAAAAGGTTTATCCAAATCATGGCTGAAAACAAATCTTTATATATTTATATATATCGTGTTATAAGAAGGTCCACATTTAAGTGGTAAACATGTAGGGAACTTTAGAAAACATAAAGTAAAGGCGGTTACAGCAGATGCTCAAAAAGTTGTCCGTTTATTTCAATACAACAAGCCATGCGATCTTTAAAACTGCGATAAATTTTGCAACATGCCTGACTGCTCAATCCTTCTTATTTCTACGGTGATCCTGTCTTTTAATTTTAGAATATTGGCAGGTTTTGTTTTATAAACGGTGTTTTTTAAGTGACCCCATAGGAAATAGTCTAAAGGATTCACATCCGGTGATCGCGGGGGCCATTCGATAAAACCACGCCTTCCAATACATCTTCTTGGAAACACATTAATTAGGTATTGCCTCACCTCACGCGCATAGTGAGGTGGAGCTTCATCACGTTGCAGCCAAATATTGTTGTTTGGGGTATTGTTATTGTCTGAAAGTTTCAAATAATTCCATTTCTAAATTAAAAGGCAATTGAAATTTAGAAATTAAATAAAGATTATTCAAATTAAACGAGTTTATTCAATCATATAATAATAATAACGATATCCACAAAAAAAAATGCGGATATTGGCAAATATATTTAATTGATTGTGTTCGTTATGTGAAAATCCGAAGGGTATAAATCCCAGAAATCAATTGGTGTTAACCCGATAGTATGCCAAAAAATTGCTTCTTTTTGAGATTACGAAATGTAAAAGGCTGTATCGGCCACGTCATCAACTTCACTACTATTATATATCACAATATAAATAAATATTTTAATCACTCTGTTTATTGAGATACTTCTCTCGGAAAATACCTCATGAATAGTAGTCATGAATATATTCTTGTTGAAGAAATTTCAGGTATTTTAACCATTTTTTTTTAATTTTGTATTTTATTTCAATTAACCTCTCGCCATTAAGTGGTTCTATATAATTTCTTGTTTGTAATTTTATAAAAATTATAATAATAAATAGGTCCCATTTCAAAAACAAAAAATTTTTTACAAATCCATGAAAAAAAATATTAAATAATATTATTACAAAATATTTTTTTATACTACCGTACAATTTTTGTACTACAATTAAATAATAGTAATATTAATAAATTTTGCCTTTTTTTTGTCGCATATTTTCTAACTCCTTAAATTGATTGTTCACATTTTTGTGCAAAATCTATCTTCATTATAATCTTTTAATATGTGTAATTGTTTCCTTGAATGAACCAACTTACTAACGATTTTCTTTAATTGCAAATGATTGTAATAAAATTGAGATAGCAGTTCTATGCACGTATCAATAATTTATGAAACTTACTATAAAGTATTTCCTGCATAGATAAAGAAAATAAGTGAAAAATCAATTAAAAAGTACAGAAATTTCGCCGATAATGAATCAGTTCATTCTTGTTTTATAATCTTTCATTTCCTAAAGACATTAATGACATATTTTCCAATTGTATGAATTGCAGAAAATTCATTCATAAAAAGTTTAAACGAATATAATTAACTAATTTATATTGTTCGAAAAATGTATTTCCGAAACTATAAGAAAACGTAATTTGAATACATAATTGAACAAAAAATAAAACAAAATTGTTGTTTTTATGTTGTTCTAATACTATCTAGGCTAATTACGCGATACGTATTTTTTACATACCTAAAATGTAACTATTTTTTATCGATAATTCTACCAATTTTCTTTTCAAAATTATACAGATAAAACTTGCAAAATAATAATTTAGTATCCACGTGGTGCTCACGAAAACAAATTTAACTACTAACCTAATCGCAGCATTTATAAAACCATCCAACAACCATAACATTAGTGTCAATTATTATAACATTAATGTCAATTATTATTACATTATGATCCATTATTTTGCTGTTCCTCAAAAGTATGCAAGTAGGCAATAAATTATGCCAGTTTGATTTCTTTTTTATTGGCCCTCAATTTTGTCACAAGCCATTGGACAAAGGAACTTTGAATATAAATTACCTACATTTAATCGATTTTTCTGATCTAACATTATAACTAATCAATTTCAAAATTAGAAATTACTATAAATATATATAAAGAATTAGAATCTTGAATGTTTTTCTTTGAGAATAGGTAAATTTGATTCAAAATAAATTTGCATCACTCATATTGCAATTTTTGGTAATTTACAAGCTATCATGTCTCATAAGTGATAATATTTTATTTATATTTATGACAGTTAAAAAAGTAATCGCATATGCATTATTTTTATGTCTCTTAAGTTAAAATTTATTTATATTTTATTTTACATAACTCAGAGTCCCTACCTTAATTGCACAAACTTCACCAACCAACTGATATTGTAAGGTAAAAGTTACGAGTAATACGAAAAGTTGAAGAATATCCCCATAAAACAGCAGGATATTTTTTATTACTACTCTGAATATTGATATTTTTTCACGATATTTCCGAATTATAAAGACTAATTAATACATTAACATTATCTACAATGTCATCAGTAGCGATTTTTCAAAATTTTTATAGAGAATATTAAATTACCCCGATGAAAATAACAAATGTAGGTTAATATCTATCGGTTTCCAAGACCATGTTAAATGGCATTATGCCGGTTTAACCAGACCCCCTGTGTAGGGGTTCTTTTGCATTAAGATTGAGACATCTAGGGCAGTTATGCAAAATTTTGCCACAAGTTCAAAAGGACGTCATAAATTTACCAGCAAATAATAAATGTCAACTTCTTGAATTTACAAGGTCGGTAAGTGAATAAGTGGATCACCTTTCGCAAAATGTTTTATAACGATGCAACTTTTCTCGGTAGTTTGGACCCATTTAAACTTGTCACTTGCTGTGTAACGTATAATAAACTTTCTTAACAAGGATTGCCAGATTCAAAATTTACGATTTATACATGTTTAGCAAGTTCAGGTTAAAATTATGCTTATATAGATTATATTATTTTGAAAATGTATGTAAATTAAGGCCGAGATCAGTAAAAACGTCGTGTACTTAATTCAAATGCCGACGGCTAGGAAAGAATTTGTAACCTGATAAAAATCATTAATGGCAAAAAGTACTTATTTTAATTATGATTTTTTTTAAATAACAGATATATTTGGTAACCAAAAAAATTTGTTATTTATATAGACTACAGCCTATTATTTTTTAAAATATGTATAATAAAATTCCTCAAAACCATTGCTATTTTGATATATGTCCAATTTCTTTTAATTACGAGTATTAAGTTTTGGTGAAATTATTTATTTAAAAATAAATCATTATTATAGTTACTCATTGTTCTATTGTGTCGTTATTATTTTCTAACTCAAAATTTCATCAATAACTGTACTCAAAAAAGCTACATTTTTCGCATTTCTCTAAAAAGGAAAAGTTATTCGACAAAAGGTCTTGTATTTTTACTCTTGGTAAAAAAGAATTAAGCATAATTCTGGATATTTTCTATATTTCTTATTTATATAGGAACCAAAAAAGCAACTTACCAAATTGACTTCTCATCCAGGGATATAGAGGACTAGGTAACGCAGAAGCCGTATTATTTGGTGTTTGTTGGCCAGGTTGCGGCTGCTGCTGAAGAGGAGGTTGATGCTGGGGGTTTTGATGTAGGTTTGCGTTCGGCTGACCGCTGTACATCATATGTTGTTGCTGCGGGTGGTGCGCTTGCTGAACATGCTGCGGGTGCTGTTCCTGCATATGGTGTCCCATATGATGCGTGTTCAAGCTTTGTGCACTATCAAGAGGAGGACTACCACTGGGGCCTAACACCCCATTCTGTGTTACCGCTGCCGCTTGCAATTTACAACTAGCATACACAACTGGCGTTTGATGTCCATTTGGAGGTCCGTTGGTCGGCATGTGCATATTTGATGGACTGTCTGGCCTATACTGTCCGTCCATCTGCTGCGCATTGTAATAACCCGCGTTTCGAATGTCCATCCGGTCGTAGGGAGGAAATCGGGGATATGGCATCCCTTGGGGAGGTTGTCCAGCTGCCGGCGGACCGCCATAATGGTGCGGGGGTACTCCTTGTCGCAAACCCACCACGGAAGGGTCACCCGAACAAGAGTTTGGATCTCCTTGTACTGGTGCTCCACCTTGGGCCACTTGGACTGCGGCTCCGTAATGCTGATGTTGATGTTCAGCCGATACAACACCGCCATTTCTCATGTCCGGCATATAGTTGGTAAAGTAAGAACTCATGCTAATATTTTTAATCACAGAAAGTATTATACACCGAGTTTGCTTACACTACAATCACATTAATCACTAGAGCTGCATTCTTTCATCGCCACTACCGTTTGCACTGTAAATTATTTATTAACAACTAATTTTCACTTGCGTAACTATGTCCTGTCCTGTTTCAGTTTTAGCTCTTCATCCGACATATAAAAGGAGTCTCATGTATTCCTGCAACAAAACAAAGCGTTACTTGATGCGTGTCAAACATTATTAAATGGTTAATATAAACAAATTGAGGTTTGTTTATATGGGGTCACAATTCACGTATTATCTAAGCATATTTAGTAATAGTAAACAATGCCATTCGGGAGTCAAATGGCAAATGAATACATTTGTGTAAGTTTTGGACCAAGAATATGAATGACACATGTAAACCCAGACAGTTCATCATTAAGTTTCACGCATCATATACACATGTGGCCGCGGAATGCAATGATTGCTCCTAGTTAGCCATGCTTCTTTCCCGTTTTTGACAAAACTCATATATCCGGAATCCCCTAGCAATTTAATCACTCACAAATTTCAGTTAAGCATTTTTTTATTTAATTTAATAATTATTTAAGATTATGCTGAATATAAATACACATATAGGTAAATAAACATTAACTTATATGAATAATAATTTTTGCAAACTTACTGGCATCTTTTTCCATTAATTATCTAATATATTAAAATTCACAAGTACCGATCTTTGACAGAATCGTTAGAATGCTGTTTTTAATTTGTTGAATAATTCAATGGCGTTCTCATTATTAACAAAATTTGCCTCTAATTAAATCTTATCGATAAAAAATCTGTAAAATTATTCGTGTGTTCGCACGTCAGTAAATTATAATTGCCAACAAAAAATAATTATTTTTCCACCTAATCAATTGTGTTCTATTTCTCAATTAAATAAGTGAAGAATTTATTTATTTATAGGTAATTATACGTCTGAACAAGCACAAAAAGGCTATGCAACCACTTGATATGGTTTATTAAAACGGCCAATAATATTTCCATTGTGACATCCGAAGAAGTTGAAATAATTGTACTAATTAAAATTCTTCGAGTCTCGGTCCATTATATTAACAGCCGCAAAAATGCGTGTGGTAAAATATTTAAAAAGTGAGCATTCAGACAATGCAAACATTACCACAAGTTATAGTATAATTGCAAAGAGAAAATTGCGTTACTGTATTCAATTACTACGGATATAATTGATTTAATTTGATACAATTAATTTTTCTGATGAAAAATTATTTTTTGCTATTAATGATACATGTCAATCTTTTATGAGGCGATGAATTTAATGAACGCTTAAGTAACAGCTTGCTAGCAAAATGATGAACTCGTTTTTCATTACATATTAACACGTAAAAAATTTATGGGCAATATTCTACAAAGAAAATTATGTCAAATTAGGCCAGTTCGATTTTTAGAGTCTCCTCCTCTTTACCTACTACCATGATTTTTGTTTTTTTCATAATTATTTTCAAATTTCTCACCTTTAGTGCTTCGTTACATACTTATATATTATGACTTATTTCTCTCTCGTTCTTCGCAAAAAGTACCAAATCATCAGCGAATTCACACTCTGCAATACCCACTTCTTCTATATTTATGAATTCTACGTGTAACTGCTATACCTAATTTCTTTTAGTACGTCATCCAATATCATAATATATAAATAAAACAGAACTTAAAACGCGACCTTGTCTTAGGCCATCTTTAATTAGTTCGAAATTCCTCTGAATGGTTGTTATCTTTTCTCACATAATTTCTTGTTAATTTGTAAATAGAATCAATATTAGTTTTCACCTCCCTTCCCTCTACTCTTCTTCTCAAACTTCCCCAAATTAACTGCTTTGGAACACTGTCGAATGCCTTTTGAATGTCAATAAATGCCATATAAACACTTTTATTTTGTGAGTGTATTTTTTCTATAATTTGTCTCAGGGTAAATACATGATTTTGTGTACTCCTTCCCTTTCTAAAACCACTATTCTTTCGTATGTTTTTAATACAATGCTTAATAAAGTCATTCCTCTATAATTATTACGCTTAGTTGCGTCTCCTTTTTTAAACAACAGAATAACCATTCCTATTTCCCATTCTTCTGGATTTTTTCGTCTTCCCATATTTTATTGAACGATCTGGTTAACACAGTAATACCTATTTCTCCCAAATTTTGTAACATTTCGGATGTAATATTGTCATGTCCATGTGATTTCCCTCTTTTTAGTATTTTTACTGCTTCCGTAACTTTTTATATTGTTATGTTTTCTTTGCATGATTCTTGTATGTACTCCTGTGCGTTACCTGGAATATTTTCGCCAGTTCCAGATATTTTCTACTTTAAATGTTCTTCAAAATACTCTCTCCATCCGTCCATTATCTCAATTTCCTGTATTTGCAGGATGCCCTGTTTATTTTTAATTTAAAGTATATTTATTAAAAACCGTTGGAAATTTAAAAATTTAATAACATATGTAAATTGTCTGGAAATAGTAAAAATGCAGCCGTTGTAATATATCCATATATACTAATTAAGGAATATATAAATTATGGTAGAACAAATTTTAATAAAGATTTAGTTTTTGAGCTAATGATGTACTACTGGTATAACCCCTGTAAAATGTAAATTTTTCAGAGCAGGAATAATTATAAGTGACAAAACCTGGTGGCTGTAACCAACATTTATATCACTCTAAAATTATTATTTTTCTTTTTAGGTAGATGACAGCTCGGTTTCATGTGACTATATTCGAAATTACAACATGGCACAGCGATAATAAAACAACGAAAATCGCGGTTTCAAATCTCATTTGCACATCCAGGCGGTTGCATTTTCCGTTCCTTTCTATCTTTCTCTCTGAACTGACTGACTCATAAATCTGTGACATTAAAAAACAAAGGCACAGAGTACATCAAAACATGTCTGTGGTAAAAAATGTAGGTTTAGCAAAAAGCAAAAGCATGATGGCGTCACGTTGGCTGGTTGCGGTTAACGAATTACATGTGTGAGAGCGCGGAACCTTTTAGCTTGACAAATCGAGTGTCGGAGACGGTGGGGCCCTCGACTCGTGGGTGGATGCAATTACTTTTTCTATCAAACGCTCTTTCTTTAATAAATATATACATAGCAATCCATCGATCTTCAACAAACCAATGTATTTTCCAAAATAAGAGAAGGCTTCCGTTATTTGTTGCTCACTACCAATAGTTTTTAATTGTAAAAATTGCTTGAAGATGAAAATATAACTATTTGTTCATTCAGGAAAGAGAACAGAAATTGTATCATATCACTTGTGAATGGAATGACTAATTACGTCTGAATGGAAGAAATATATATATCATTTAGTTTTTGTAATAAGATCTTGCAAATTTAAAGATGAACCAACCACAAAATATATATAGTTAAATAGATCTATTTCACAGTTTACCGTATTGAAATGCGATATTGGTATGGAATTGTTGGGATTGAGGCATGCGCCGGAACAATTGATAGCTAAAAGTATTGTGCAACTACTTAGTCAGATCTCTCTATCACCACAATTACCTGTTATCCCGATTTTATATAAATTGCATATCAAGAGAATTGTCAAAAAATGAAGGTTCATCAAGAAGTCATCATTTCCTTTGATAATTATTTCAAAATTGAAGATATATGCCTGTCCTTGTGTTCCCCTATCTGAGTGGAACACATCATTTATCATCTGGTTGTGTAAATGGAAAGCCAAATACCAGAAGAGGTACAAAAGCGGCATTTTATACTTATCCAGTTTACTACTAAAAACATTTATGATGTTCATCCAAGTAGATTATGCATTCGTAAACGCCAAAGCAGGTTTTGCAATTTTGAACAACTTTAGACGTACATATGATCGTCGAGAAATTGTCAAATAATGTAGGCAATTCTTAGTCCACTATTTAAGAACATTTGAAGCAGGTTGGGAAAGTAAGCATGGCAGGTGTTTAGCTTCCACATATTCTGTCTGAAGAAAGCAAAGCCAATGGATCCACCAGGTGCAATTTATTACTTGTGAAAAAGTTTTACAAATCTGTATGATGTCAAAAATATCATTTTCTGATATTTTGATCAAAAATAAATTGATCTGCGCATTGAAAATTAACGCACAAGATGGTAAAAGGCTGTCAATTTTTTATGTGGTACATCTTTGAAATCAGCTCAATTAAATAAAAATGAATTAAACTGAAGGATGTCCGTGATGAAATATCTTTCTATTGTTACTTTAGAAAAATGTACCGCTTACCTTTAAGAGACCGTTATGTTACACGTGGAAAAACCTACATATAAAAATAGAACAAAAAGTGATCTGACAATTCTGAAACCAAATTCACCAGTTAAAACATCAAAACCTTAACACGTCACTGTAGTAGTTAGGGTATTTGAACAAACCCAAGTGTAGAAATACAGAGATAGTTTGGTAAATTTTAGCTTAGGAAAGTAGGTCACAATAAATGTATTCATGATTAATCTATTTTTTTATAATGTCACTTCTTAGCCGCTACATAGGGCACATTGTTTACCTATACAAAAGGGGCTTATCCATTTTATCGGTAATTTTCAGATTTGATCATTTTTCTAATTGTTAATAATTGTCACACAAAATTAAATGTTATCGCTTCTGTAATTATAAAGTTTCCTTTTTACACTATGTAACTGTATTTTTAAAATTATACTTTTTAAAGAAAGGAATGTGCTTGTATAAGATAGCAATAGATTCAATCAATGTTATATACTTTTTAAGAGCTAATAATGCATTATATTTACACATTATTTTTTGGCATTATTGCAATTTGGATGATGATAAATAACTTTTTATATTATGCTTTTACTAACTATTATTGTGAGCAAAATTATCTAATGATTTACAAAATTTAAAGCAATATTTTGAAACATATATAGGTTTTTGGTAATACTTGTAGGTATTATTGATTTACTATGAGACATTAATAAATTATTCTAGTTTAGGTAATTCGGGTCAATCCCTAGAAGTAACATTAATATTTTTTCTCGTTTTTATAATTTTATTATATTTAGTGAAATCATTTGAGTTGGTTTATTTATAGAATGAACAGATTAAATGATATTGGTTTAAAGCATTTCTAATAAACGAATTATTAAAGATATTTAACATTTAGTATGCGTATTATTATTAAGTGTAACATTAATGTTAATGTTTTTGTTTTATTCTTTGTTACACGAAACGTGGAAAAATATTTAAATAATCATAGATTTCGATCTTATATTTTATTTTTTAGCGTTTCGTCATCATCTTTCGTAATTATGACAATAAAATATGATAATTATTTTTAAGCTAATGTCACTTATTTATAATTTATTTTTTACTAGAAGTAAGAATATATCTACATTACACCTTAATTAGCAGATGACTATCAGACAATTATATGCCCGGATTTTAAGGACTCAAAATTACAAGCACATAGTTTTTAATGAGGTATGCTTTCGTATTTACAAAGCATATACGAAATACTTAAATTATGTACAATTATAACTAATTATTTTTTTAAGAGATTAGGTGCATTACAAATTATAAAATAAATTTGTGTTTTAAAGAAATTTTTAAAAAGCAATTTTTCCAATTATGCGTCTAATTAAATTATAATTATTTCTTATTAATAGAATCGAACTAAGAATAAAAAACGTTACTTCAAATAATAAAAGACAATGCGGGTAGATAATGAAACAACTGCCAAAAAATACTAGATTCCATTTGGGAAGCGACATTATGTCTTCATCCAGTTCTGGTTAAAATTTGAATCCGGTTTTTGAGACTAAGAAAACATTTGCCCTCTTGACATTACAACGGTACAAACTATTCTAAGAATTATGGCAGTATACCATTTAAGTAACATGACCATTAAGATTTTCGTTTGATAAACTGAACATAATTCTCAGAAAAACATATATATGCAAACGATGTTGCTTTAAGAAAATATGTTATTTTATCTATTTCGATCATTGTGTTTGTGAATAAATTTCGTTTCAAATTTCAAATTTTAGGAATAACTCCTAAAAGTAATTCTGTACATAAGCAAATTAGAAAAAGTAATTAGTTATTGTAGTGATTTTTGCAAAATGTTTATTATAAAATTATTAGTTACCAGTAACAGAAAGAAGATTTTTGCACTAGTAGTGTTGGAAAAAAATATGTTGGATTTAATTTATAAATCAGCAGCTGTGGACTGACCGAAGTGTGAAATAAATTAGATACACGCTGTCGTTGTTTCGAGTTTCATTCGGCTTATTAAAAACATTCAGCGAAAAACGTTGACGGTAATTGGGCGAAATGAGATTTGCATGTAAATAGTAACAAAGGCCCAGTAGGGGTAAAACTTTTAATTTAATCAAAGAAGTTGACACTCCAGGGTGTTTTTGGATGGAATGGTTATGCAAAGGGCTCGAAGCAAGGGTGAGAAGTATGAGGTGTAAATGTGTCGGTTTTAGCGGGTGCAGCGGGATCCGCTCAGGGCCAATTAATATTCAGAACCCCCAAGTCTCGCTATCTCTCTTTCTCCTGTCTCTTAACTAAACCAAACTTTGCTTTCCTCTGTACATAAATCAATAATCCTATGCCGAAAATAAAGTTTAGGCCACTCGATTATGTGTAGTCCTCCGTCGAATAGAACTTATACAGAGTGCAACCATATTAACTTTACTGAGTAAACATTAAAAAATGGCAATATTTGAAATAGTTGAATAAATTCACTTTTGTATTAAAATTAAAATTTGTTTTGTAAAAGGGCTTATCAATTTTGAAAATAGGGATATGTTCTTGAAAATTCTTAACATATTAATAGAGTAGTAATAATAGAATCACTGGTTTTTTAAAAATAAACATACTTCATAAAGAACTAAACTATTTGAATTTTTACTTTTTAAGGACCGCTTTAAAAATTGAAAAGTTCTTAAAGAAAAACGTCTAAGCAATATCCTACATTAAAATAGTTGAATTAATCGGGCACTTAACAAATTGTCATTTCCAAATTACGCATCAAATTGATAACAAAATAAATTAGAAATTTAGATGTATATAAACAGTTCGAAATTTTATATTTATAAATATATTGTTTAATTTTTACAAATTTCGATTTTCCTCGAAATTTAAATATTACTGTAATGGGATTTTTTTGGGTGAAAATTTAAACACTACAACTAGTAAATAAATAGAAAATCCTACTTTGATATATTTTTAACCAATAAACTAGTTTATGGGAATTAATTTCATTCCCGTAATTTTAATTAAAATCAAATTTATTATTATTAAGCAATAAATCAACATTTATAATCCATTTATTGTAGAAATAATATTGTTGATAAATTAGCGGTTTTAATATTGATTTTAATAACCGGATATATTTAATTATATACATATTTAATTAATATTTACATTTCTTAACAAATTGACAGTGCATTTAAATCAACAAATGCAACCATGTAGAAAATGTAGGACAATAAATGTAAATATTATAATTTCTACTTATTCAAAGTAACTAGAAAATACTATTACTTTATTATGTCATTTTTAACCAATTTCTATATATTATGTTCTATTTTAATCTACAATGTATACTACTTTAGTGAAATAATAAGTAATCGCTTTATTAAACAATCAAAATTATTTTCTAAGAGTGAAGATTTTGTATGTTTATTTTTTACTATTATTTGAGAATTATTTCTGATTTATTTAGGATTTTGTCGTTTCTTACAACCTGAAATTTGCTTAGTAAAATAAGCTTGAATTTTCCAAACTTAGTTTTTTTTTAAATACTCTAATTATGCCATTTATGTATAAAAAGAAAGAGGCCAAGCTTTCCTCTTTAATAGTGAAAAAAAAATGAAAATGAAGTGGAACCAAGGAATATCATCATTACCAAGTGTCTAAATAAAATTGTTTTTTGTTTAATTAAAACAATTCTTTAATAAACAAATTTATATATTATTTAATCTATGCATTTTAAACAGTGCCCAAATTCGACTTAAGAATGGACATCAAATTTTAATTTAAATTATCTGACATGTCAAGTAAAGATGAAGGACAGAAAATTATATATTAAATGAAAATTTCATAAAAGTTAGAATATCTAGGACAGATTTTGCGTTAACTTGGAATCCGTTTTTAATAAATTTTGATATATAGAAAATCAGCAAAGTACGGTACTGTCATTATGTAATTATGTAATATTACATACGCACTAGTGCGTAAAGTGATGCACTTTACAAACTTGTTGCAAAAATATCTCTACACCTTCCACTAAGATATTGATAAAATCAAAAAATGCGAAAGAATTACGACACAGGCTAAAAAACTAACATGCGAAAGTGTTTTCTGCCTCGATCTGAAAGTCAGTCGGCCTCGATGAACATAGTACGAATTTATTCGTTTCAAATTATATTAGCTGAAACAACGTGAGATACAATGTACATAAAACAAATTTTTTTCTGACTCCTGTAGTGTCGATTTTTTATATTCTAGTGGAACAATATAGCTATTTTAATTCACGCAATTTAATTCTGTTTGTGGATATACATTTTAATTAATTTAAAATCTTGTGCCTATCGTTAATTTTAGAAGAAAATTGTGTAAATTAATTCAAATAGAATCATTAATCTTCTGTTGACTAGCGACAATTTAAATCTGGCGCTGGATTTGGGTCGAAACACATCACCTATCGGTTACTAGCCAAACTTTTTTCCAACCTGGACTCGTCGACGCATTGAAGCCGGTAAAACAGTTCACTTGTCAACGGGTTTGGCAGTAAATTATCGCATTCTCGAACCTGTTGGAAACTTTCTTCCAAATAGATTTCTTTATTCACTCTGTGGTTGCGAACAGAGACCAAGAAAAGCCTTTGATTTGTTTCATGTACGCATCGGTTTCGTGCAACGTTGCCGCTTCAAAACTAAATTCGTGTGGAATGCCATTGCTTGGGAATATTTATTTGGATAATGAATATGTATAATTCGTATTTACATGTAGGTCAAATTATTGGGTTATTTTTGAGGTTACAAATTTTTATCAAGAGTCTCTTTAAAACAAAACTATTTTCTGATACTAATAATTTTCTTGTTTCGGCCCTCCGTTAATATCTTGATGGTCATCTGAACAAATATAATTATACTACTTTTTGAGATAAATGGATCATAGGAAAGTTTAATTAAAATGGTGGATTGTGAACCAAACCTGACTTAACCAAACCTGACTTAACCTAACCTGACTTAACCTAACTTAACCTAACCTAACCTGACTTAACCGAACCTAATGATATTTACCGTTCCTAATAATAATCAAAAGAAATTATAATCTAAGAAAAGGATTATTAGTAAAAACAAAGACGAGGATGAATAAAACATTTTAAATTAGGTAAAAACTTAGACTTTTGTTGAAAATCTAAAACAAAACAAAATTTTCACACCCAAACAGGAAAGGCTGAACCAAGAAATTACCCATATATTTTAAATGGCTATTAGATAAATCAAAAAAAGTTTAAAAAGGTAATATTACGAAGTCATAAGAGTAGTTTTGCTTTAAATAAGTAGGTTTGACAATTATTTAGAAAACTACTATCTATAATGTGACATTTTTCTAGGATCCAAAATACAAATAGTTTTTCTTACCTGGGAGTAAATATTTATAATATAAACGATGATGGTGAAGAAATAAATGCTAGGATTAATGAAGAGAATAGAATTATACGAGCAATAACAAAAATGTTAAAATCTAAATAAATATTCAGAAAGACCAAAGAAAATGTATAAGTCCTGTAGTGCTGTTTGGAAGCGAACTCTGAGCTCTAAATAAATGTGACGAACTCAAACTGATATATGGTGGGAAAAGAGGAGAAAGTGGATGAGAAAAAGAACAAATCCAGAAATAATGGATTAATATCGAAAGCCATCGCTAAATCAGTAGTTAGACACCAACGTATTAAGTGGCTAGACCATATAATAAGAATGCCAACTGCTACAGCAATGAAAAAGGTCCTAACAGGAGGAATACCGAGAAAGAAAAAAAAAGAGGGAGATCAAGAAGGTGTATAGACGCTGTTGAAGAACATTGAAAAGGCATTGAAATTAAAAACTGAAATGGTAGAGTAAATAGTAGAGAAGAATGAAGAGAAATAGCCAATCAAGCTTTAAAGCTCCAAAGTCTGTAGTGCTGTTTATATATTAGCCAAAAGTCAAGTGGGCTAACTTCTCAAATAGCTATTAGACCTTTTCTGTTCGTCGCTCACAAAACTTTTAGGTCTCCGTCCTTCAACAAATTCGTAAGTTTTACCTCATTTTAAATTCCTGATTCAGCCCTCGCCCTTTTATTTACTGTTAATTTTTTTTCTATATTAGGAACAGGGACATAATATTGTATATATATTTTCTTTTAATTTTTACTAGGAATTGGTTAGGTTAGGTTCACAAATGACAATCTTAATTAAACTTTACTTTGACCGCTTTTCTCAAAAACTAGTGTTATTATATATGTGGGGTGAACCATGGAGGTATTAACGGAGAATCGAAACAGGAAAAAAGGAAGGACTGTAACAGATCTAACTTAAAGTTCAACAATCAAATTTTAATCATTTAGAAAATGCTTATGCCATTATTCAGGTCCTGTCTTTTATTGGTTAGGTTTACGGGATGTGATACTAAAGGGGTTATGGACTTCATCATTATTGTAATTCTGCTCTTTAAGATTTCGACAAATTTAATGTTGGTTGGTGCCTATTAGTGACATAAAAATGTAACTAGTATTTTACCTTATAAATCACTAGTGAAATATAAGCCTCCTTACCTCTAAATCTATGAGGTGTTGGATACAAAAATGTATTTAACAAAATTAGTCACATTATGGAAAAAACTCAACACAAACCTACACTTAACAGAACGATCAAGACAATTTTTCATATATGCGTTAAGAAGCAAGAACTTAATTTTTTGGAAGAATTTGAAATAAATAGACATACATCTACGATATCCTCAGTGTAAAGTAAGTAATAAACGAACAAATAAATCTAGGGGTCTCACCTTTATGTACCTTCTGTACTAAATAAATAAAAACGAAATGTTTTAGAAAAAGAATATTATTGGTTAAAGCATCTATAGTACAAAATCAAGTCAGTCTGTGTAATGCCTTTCAATTTCTTTAATTTTATTTGACGATGAGAAAATTTTACATTTATAATAAATAGATTCCACAAATTATTTTGCCAAATGACTTATGAATGTGTTTGTCACGTTTTGAAAATTTTGTGGCCTATTTTTCTTAGTAAGCGGCTATTGGGCAATTTAAAAAAAAATTAACATAAGTATCTAATAATCCATTGACAAAGTTCTGAAATAAGTGGTATCAAAGAGCCAAATGTGTCACAACGCAGCTTTTTCCATAGTAAAACCTCAATGAGATAACAAAGAATTCTAAAATGTTGAGCTCAAATAAAAGTAAAGAAGAGGAAAGCGATGAAGAAAAAGAAAGATATAGAGAAGAAGAAAGAGAGGTGGAAAACCAGTTTCTTTTAAAAAATGTTGCCGGTGGTTAATCAGCAAAAAATTGTTGCATTGAGGCACAATTAAGTTATTAGAAAATAATCTTTGAAGCTAAAAGTGTACAAAATTTGTAAATTAATTCTTGACAACAAGGTAAGTTATTTTTATAGAACAATAATGAATTTGTTATAGCATAAGAAAATAAGTTTTTCAAATCAAATAGTATTATAACCCTGATAACATGCATTAGCAATTTAAGCTATAAATAATCCAAGGTAGGGAATCACAGTTATACGAAAACAACAATTATTGACGACATGCCAGTTTTATCAACGAGGAGGCATTTTTATCGAAATAATAGTTCTCAGTGACTGGTCTGAATTCTTATTGGTTGGAGTCGTAAAAACGTAGTAATTACAGTAATTTTCTTTCATAAAATATACTTGGTTTGGAATTATGAAAATAAATGAGAGAACCGTTAAGAAAAAAGAGCATTGATTCAAAATACAAAAAGAAAATTCGAATGTCTTGTCTAAACACTTATAATTTTACAAAATTGTAACCAACGATAAAACCGCCTAATATCAGGTAATCACCTAATTTCACAAGATCTCTTGTATTCAGAACTGAATTCCAACAACGTGCCTTTCATTTATTACTGAATTTTCTATAGATTCGTGGCCCTATGGATAGATCATTTCTGAATTGGTATGACTGAATCCTTAAAATAATCAGTTAGAGGAGATCTATGACACTTGAGTCTGTGGTAGATCAGAATTAAAGAAGGACATGTTTTTGATATTTTTTTAAATCTCTCTTCATGTTATTCAATGTTTCACTTCGATGTTTCATCGCGTATAAATTTTTATATTAAGTATTTACCTATCATGGTTCGGTACTCTCAATATCAGAACAACTCATCGAATATCTAATGAAAATTTTAATAAGCGCCTTTAGAAACTTATAATGAAAATTTTCTGCGTATTTAAAGCAGCTGACTAGAATTTATGTGTCTTGCATTTGACAACAGAGCGTTCTATAAAATTTTACCGGGACAAGAAAGGATTTATTTACAATGTTAAAACTAATGAAGTAGCTTTTGCAAATCGTTGACACAGAATTAATTACAATTACGAATTATTAATTTCATCTTTACTGTTAGTTTGTTCTTTGGTTAGGAATGCTTAAATAGACATTGATGAATATCATAATTACTATACTTAGGTGTAATGCAGAATGGTTATGTTGAACTTTATTAATACTAATAATAAAATCGCTAGTTGTAAATCTAAATAATTTTATTGGCATACATTTTAAAGTATGATCATTACTGTAAAAAGACCAAACTTTTTCTATTTTATCTATGGATCTATCTATTATCCGAATTCCGTAGAATGGGCGTGAGGCCTAAACGAAGTATTTTTGAAATAATTCAGTTTGTTAGTGAAAGAGTGGTCCGATAAAACGGTGAGTTCGAGCTTTTTATTGTATGTATAAGGGCCATATTTCACAGTTTCTGCCAACGCTTTTGTGTAGTTGTGTTTAATCGGAATTGTGATCCGAGTAAACGGAAGTACTGGGAGAAGTGCGCCGAAATAGGATTTATCTGGTTCCGGTCGCCGTCCGGGAGTCCAACGCAGATTGTTTTAGGTCGATTAAAATTCCAGGCGCGGAACATGGTATCGACGATCGCTCTTGCTTTGTCCCTTGTGCTCTTTTGTTGATGATATACAGTGGCGCTACCACTAAGGACATACCCACATCTCATATTTTAATATCAAGTTATATTCTTCATCCTATAGGGCAATATAATAGTATAAAAATTTCCTCATTCTTAATACATCTCAAGTGACTTTCTTTACGGGAGTGCTTAACCAATTCCATATTAGAGGTAGGCCAGTTATAGAGGAGTGCTAACTTTACTACCTTAAAAAAATTCAACAACTACAACTGTTCGAACACACGTAACGCCCTGTCATATATTCTTAACCTGTAACCAATTCAAAGTCAAAGTTATAATAATTCATCACTCATCATCAAACAGAGAAGATGAATATTATATTTCTCCCATTTAGAATACAATCATTCCAACGACCACTTCGATTTCATGCCATACTCCCACTCCCGATAATCATGGTTTAGTGACCACATCACTATATAAATTCATCTACAGCCATTTTCTAATTCGCAGCAGTTCATGCAAAATAAACACAAAGAGGATATGGTCTTTGAATGATAATAGAGGAGGCACTCGAAGACCTACTAGAAGAAGAAGACCAGGAACAACCAGAAACCATAACGCCGGAAGCGGTAAACGAACTAATAAAATTTTGTTTCAGCGAAGAAGACACCAGGGCACGACATCTCCAACAGAGCACTGAAGAGCTTACCTAGGAAGGCGAAGGTGTACCTAACGACAATTATCACTTCCCCAACACTTGGAAAAAGACGGAACTAGTGATGATCTGAATGTCGACAAGGAACCACAATTCTCACAGAACTATCGACCGTTAAGTGTTCGATCCAGTATGAACAAAATAGTGGAGAAGATACTCCTGAGAGCACTCTAGGAGCAAACTTACTGCAGTTCTGTGCGGACTACATGAAGTTGACCGAGTACATCATCCAGGATTTCAACCGGAACGTAACGAAGGTATTCGACAGTCTGGCACAGAGGAACCAAGGAGGAATATCACCAACTCACCAAAAGAGAACAACAACACAAATGCGCGAAGAGATAGAAGAAGAAGAAGACTAGATGGAGAAAAGCGCTGGACGCTACTCCAGGTAATAAAGGTAAAAACAAGTTGTCTCCTATTCACCAGCCCAACGAATAGGAGAGCTAAGGTATCAGTGGACTGAATGTGCGAGTGAATAGTGAAGACTGATCTGAAAATCGGGGTTGGTGGAAAGTGTTCCTTGGTTCTACATTAGCAAGAGAGGTCTAGACTCGAAGTCAGGAAACCCAGGTTCATTATGAATATGTGTGTGTGTGTGTTTTCCAATTCAGATGTGTTTCGCCACTGTTTACGTTGAGTAGTAGATTAGTTTCCGTGTACATCTCACCTCCGATTATGACAACCGGCCAAACGTTACTTCCGAAAACAATAATCCTCACATTCATAGTAATAACAATTGCGAATACAAGTTGTAAAATTCAGGATAATATAAAATATAAATAAGTTTTGTCTATAAATCGAATCAATTTTCTGGATTACCTATATGCTAGATATCGAAACACCTGTTGAACATGGATACGTAAAAGGTTATTACCCTGTTTAAATATCAAAAAATAAAAAATAAAACACATAGACAAAATGTACGACCCATTTGTAAATAAAGAAATAAAATATTTACCTATTTACCCCTCAACACCTCATTTGCTTTTGGATAAAATTAAAGTGTGAGTAATCTTATGTTGATTTACTTAATGGATAAGGGAAATCTGAAGACCGATGAAGATCCGGTCGCGCCCCTGTTTTCGCCCTTTCACCGATGACATTGGTAAACCCTGTACGGCTGTTTGCATTTTCATGAAGTTTCTACAGGGCTTTCTATCGATTGGTCCAGCATTGATGAATTGTTTTCATCATGTGCGATTACGCCGCTCGATTTCAATTGCCTTTTCAATGGTCTCTTGATATGCAGACCAGTAAATCACGGAGCACTATCAACTGGTCCGATAGGTGCAATAGGGTGTCCATTCCGTGTCAGATTATACAGCCAGCCTATTGTTCTAACTTAATGCAACTATCTGTGCTTGGGATTCCAGCTATTTCTCCGGATCTATCTGCTAATTAATTCGTCATTGTGGGGATGAATCATCCTATTCAGTTTAATTGAAATTGTATCCAGACGATTTAGAATATGTCACACAAATTAATTTATCGAAATCTCAAAATATTCTCATCATCTGTAAGTTACAGACGTGCTGTGGTAGAAAGTGATATTCAAATGGAAACAAATTAGTGAAGAACATAACTCAGCTTTTTTATAAAATTGTTACTCATTATATACAAGATATTGTCAAATCATACTCTTAAGTTCTTTTAAAAACATCATAATAAAAATGACATATTTTTTTACATCTAGCATCTTAAATATCTTCTTCTAAGCTTATTGTTTGCAAAAACTTTAACGGTTTTGAACACATAAACAAGAAATTCAGAATGTAATGGTTTCTGGGTATGATAAACTAAAATTTAGTGTCTACTTTATCATATAAGCCATATCTATGACATAATCGTCAAATATTTCAAGAATTAGTTAAACTTTAGTTTTAAAAACAGAATCATTACCCATATTTTACCTTTAAAAAAGTAATGCTGATAGATCTAGGTTAAAATATATTTACTCGCAGTGGTATTTTAATTTAAGGAATAATCAATTCCACGAAAACGAAAATTCTCATCTTAAAATGAAAAAACATGAATTTAAACTAAACGGTTGGTGCCGGAACAATGGTGTTCTATTTTTGGAGTCATGTGAGTTGCCGAAAACAAAATATATGATTTGTGCAAAACGTTGTTCGACCACATATTTATAGAGAGTACAAACACATCTAAATATCAACATTACTGGGGATTGGTGGTAGTAGACAGTTGTTTTGGGAGGCACACAAACCAGATTTGGTCTTCGTTGTATGATTCATAACAAAAGAACTTGTTTATAAAAATTAATAAAGAACCGTCACCAATTTTTAAAAAGCACCAATTACTAAATACATAGTGATCTTATATGAACTGCAAAAATAACTTTATCAAGGAAAATGGTGGACAACACGTACAAATTAAATTTTGAAGGTCATTTAGCTTAGTTTTCCTTAACTTGTTCTTTAAATAAAATTTAATGCATCAACAATTTCATTATAATAAAGTGTACTTTTGTACGTTAATATATCTCGTAATGATTTAATGAAAAATTATGCACCAGCTTCCTGAAATACGAATATCTCGAAAAGTTTTGAGATTATTAACAAGCATAACGTTTTTTTGTTAAAATGATGTATCTTGTGTACTAACTTGAAGAACAAAAAATGTGTACATTTAGGCCATTAATATGGTTTAGGAGTCACATTCTATAAAATTTATGAAAGTATGTGCCAGATCACAACTTGATATATCCAAAAATCCTTACAAATTTTATATATTCAGGTTTAAAAAGTAACTAATGGACATAGGCGAATTTTTAAGGACCGAGCAGCGATGAGTCCCCTCTCAACTGAATTAGTCGTACCTCTACGACTTTCGTTACGTTACATTTGAATTGACTGGAACGATGTTCCTATCTTGATATATCTCTACTTCAAGAAATTAATAATACGTTCACTCTCCTTCATTACGCGTTCTTTATCACTCGTATGGATTCCTGTATGTCTATCTATATATAAATATATATATATATATATATTAATATATATGTTCATATGTTCAAAATGTTAAAATTTTTGTGAAAAATAAGTTTTATTGTTAACATTTAATTAAGGCAAGATTGGTTCAAAGGAAATAAATAAGGAATCTATATCTCCATATGTACAATTTCTTAAGGTTTCGCTCTCACGTGAACTACAAACTAAATTTATTACAACTTCAAATCGTTTGCATATCACTGAAAACTCACCCCCTGCAACTCAGATTTAGTACGTTTTCTAGCTATTAGAGCATTCCATAAAATTTAAACTAGGTACAAAAATCTTATAGAAAACAATAACATAGATTCTGATTATATTATATAAATAATAACAAACTCTATAAAAAATATTCTAACGGTGCCAAATATAAAAATAAACACGACATTTATTCTATAAAATTCAAACTGGTTTAAAGCAAGCCCGTAATATCATTTCATCTCAAAACCTACGTTTTATTTCTCAACATTCTTGTGTAATAACTTGTTATACTTTTTCCTTAGAAGTTTTTATGTGGCAACTGCTCGTAAATTAAATCTCGTACATTTCGTTGGAAAACTTTGTGACCTCGCGGTATATAAAAATCTTGGAAACTATTCAAAGTTCACTGGCGTTTATACTTTGATCTTACAGATTAAATTGCTGGTTTCTAAATACATTCCAGTTTTGTTTAAGTGTGTATTCATACAAAAACTTTCAAACTAGTATATTATGTATTATAAAGACATGTCTCTTTAGAAAATAAATTTTGAATATTTTGTTTTTTAAATTGCATTAATATTCACTTTATAATTGCCACCCCTACAATAGTGTAAAGCCTTTTACGTTGTCGCATATGTGTTAAATAGTACGTTTATAATAATCCAAACCTTCCTATTACATGTTATTTTAAAGGATTTTAAATACTGGAAAGAAAACTCTCATGCTGATACTAATACCCTAGTGCTAAAATGTGGCATCCACGTTTAAAATAAATAAAAAGAAATATTTTAGGGATTAAATTCGTGGATCTTTTAGAAACAAACAATATGTAAAACAATGGTATAATGTTAATGCTTTGTCTAGCCAAAATTATAATTTTTGATTCTGCATTTTCTAAATTAGAATTGAGTAATTTTTATGAATTTCAAAATATAAAAAATATTCAAATTGTTGTTTCATATATAATGGACTAAATATGTCGCCTATACACTAACTTTTGATGTAACATATTTCAAGCTTTAATAAACATATTATGGAAAATATTCATTTATTTCAGTTGTAATAATAATATGATAACAATAATTTTGTAAATAATATTTTAAGGACACTAATCAACATAATGACTAATATTTTTTAGAGAATATGTAAATGAATAGTTTTTCATTTCAATACTACAGACTAAGATCTCGTAAATTTTCAACGCACTGCAACATGTTAAACTAAGCTAATAAAATTACTAAACGATGTAAAACTAGTTTTTAGTGAACAAATTGAATCCATTAAACCTGTGCCTTCCAAATTTATTACCTCGTTGGTCGTATCTGTAAAAACCGATTGGTGTTCCCTCTGTCAGTAAAGTGATAAACTATCGAGAGCTAGTATATAAAGACGTCCACGGGCCTAAGGGTCAAGAAAGCTACTAAATAACCAGTAGATGGCAGCAAAAGGTACTTTACAACGTGTAACGCTGGGTAGGGCTTGGGGGGTGGTTAACACTAGAAGTGATTGAAAGAAGGGTGGAGTTTAACCCCGAAGGGGGAACCGGAAAAATTCTAAACAATCATGGCTGCTATCCATCAACATGGCTTCTATTAAGGGGGAATAATGGCCTCTGAATACATTAGATATGGATCGGTTTCGGGAGAATGTTTGGCTATTTTAATGAATTTCGCATTCTGTCCTTTGTACACAGTTTAATAGGGTTTTAATGAACCTACAAATAGGGACATCTGCAACTAAACTTATTATTAGATCAATTATAATTATACGACATAATATTTTTTATATGTAATTAAATTAAAAAAAGACGAAGTTTAAGAATAATTAATATATTATTTGTCCTATTTTAATACTATAATACTGTCAAGAAAATAGTGTGTATGGGTCGATACAGGTTTGTGTCGCTTATTATTGTTTCCTAATAATTTAGTTCATGTAAATACTTGATTGTAACATTCAAGAAATTTTTCCATTTAAAAATGTTTTAAAAATGATTTCTAAAAAGGATCTTTCTAAGTTGACCGAAAGTAAAGGTGAATAACTTTTTATTTTAAGACAAAGTGGTTACTCCTGGCAATTTGTCAAAAAAATAGAGTTAAAAATAGTAAACTATTCTGTTTTTAGATATAAATAAACATGTGTAATATAATTGGTTATGTACCTATGTAATAGTGATAAAAATATTTGTTTGTCCTTAGTTTTGATATTAAAATCACTATTTAGGTACTTAAATAAGAAAATGAAAACATGTTAACTTATTAACATAACATTATTTCAAAAATATTTACAATATAGAACATGCAATATTATTTGTAGGAAGCGATATTTTTTATGATATGACTAGACAATTAAGACAAGTAAGATCCATCCCCACATTGTTTCAAAATCATAAAATATTATATTGGAATATTAAGTTGATTAAATAAGGAAAAAGGTACTATGATAAAGATTGAAATTAGCTTAATAAGATTTTTCTTTATATACTCCTGGGTAAAAGTAAAGAATCAGTATTTTCATTATTATTTTTATTTTTGGGAAGTTTTAAATCATAGCATAAAAGTATAAAAAAGGTATTATGTTTATTGCATTTTATGTATAACAAGTCATAATACAAGAAATTATTTTGTTCCTCTAAAGATCTAAGACTATTATTATATTAAATAGGAGGTTCTTTTCTTCTTCTATTTCTTCACAATGTTAGAAGTAATAAAAAATCCATTTTCGTCCATTATGCACTAATACGAGTGTTTTAATTGTAATAAAATGTTATTTAATAGTATATATATTCTCTAACAAGATTAGAATGAAAAAAATTCGATGCGACTGGAACATTCCGAACGCGAGCGCTTGTGAGCATCAGGAACCACAAGTATTGAATTTTGTTATTCTAACCGAGTATTACTCGGCAAATCTAGCTCTGAATTTGTAAAATGTGTGATATGCGTGAAGTTACATTGGGAAAGTATTCTGACGACATAGAGGGTAACATACGCTTATACCTATAAATTGTACAGTCAGTCAGATGCAATAGAATTGACCAGTGCAGTTAAGTCTACCTGTTTATCGGACTGGCCTGATTCCTTTTGCTACCGCGCATATTCAGAGCTAGATTTGCCAAGTAATAACAAACTATACTTTTTCCACGACCACAAATTTACGACGCCGCCATTTACATTTGACCATCTGACATTGACAGTTTTGACATCCATGGCTATTGATATTGTTTAAAATAATTACGAAATATTTATTCCATCATAATAAATATTTAGTTCATTCCATCACTTGTTATGGAATGAAAATATATGCATATAAGAAGCAAGTGTTTCAGAATTAACAGTCACTCTCAAGAGTGAGAATATTTGCATTCTATTATTAAAAATGATTTTGGAATTAACACATTCCACTAATGGTTTTATTTTTAAATAATTTTTAATTGTAGCATTCATTTTTAAGAAAATAAACGATTATAAAATTAAAAATACCAACAAAAGATGGAACGGAAATGCAAAAGAATACAAAGCAAAATTAAGATATTATTGGTGCTCAATAATTAATTTTTTACTTTTCTTAGTGTAACTAACTAACTTCGTCATTTTATCAAATCCGATTGCTCTACGGGATTTGTGTAGGAATAGTAGTATATAATCCTCCAATAACAAATTTAGATGGTGGAATTATATTTATAAAAAAAATAAGATCTCAACCACAGTTATTACTTTCAAAATGAAACCCACAGATATTGAAATTAATGTGTAATGTTTGGAAAACTTTCATGACTATACTGTTTTTTTTCCTCTCATTAATATATTCCAAATTAATTCTTCCTCTATCTCAAGATTTTTGTTGAGAAAACTAGGAAAAGCAAGGTAGATTCGTTAATGAGAAAAATATTTAAAAAATATAAATAATTACTAGAACAGAGAGCGACTTATAGTCGTTGTTTTTTCTAAAAACGAACAAACGATTTTACTTTGAAGACAACGTTTTTGTGCCATTTCGGGCAATTGGATGCTAAACACTCTCGTTCGATTTTCATAAAATAGAAAAGTTTTATCTGTAAAATTATTATATCTCATTTACAACGTGTATTACAACTATTAACTTATATACTTTTCAAATAGTTAAATTCATGTCACCACTCTTTGTTGTTTAGAAATGTTTTCCGGGCAATATACAAAGTGTGTAATAAAAAATAACAAATTAGTATATATAGATGTAAAATATAAAATATACTTATCTGAAAATTTCAAAGCTTTTTAAATATTTTTAGGAAAATTGTTTCACCTTTTGGCATCGTCACATAAGATTAAAGAAATTGACAGGCATTAGACTAACCAATAAGAATATGATATTTTCTAAAATATTCAGGTAATTTTATATATTTATTACAGAACGCATTCAAATATAGGTGAACTTCCCAGATTTATTTTTTCGTTTCAAATGTCAAAATATATATTTTATCTTTTACATTTATAAATGATAGATTCCACAAATTGATGATAAAAAAAATCATTAAAAATAATAATTGTCACAGTCTGTTGCATCCTTCCATCAGAAACTTAATTTATTAATGTTTCAAAATAAAACAATAAAACGTCCCAAAATCCATGACAAACGAATATATGAACACAATTTTTGTAGTTCGGTATGGCGCATGGAAACATAGAAATGGGGAAATAGCCGTGAACCATCAGATATTTATATCAGAGCAAAAAACATATTTGATAGTTGAGTGGAAGCATGAAATCATTTTGAATTTTGTCGGAAGCGATAAACATGCCAAGCGAAATTTATATAAAAGGATGGATTTCTATTTGATTTTGAAAAACAATTCTGTTGTAATAATAATAGAAACAGACGTTTTCATATTAAGGGATGTAGGATTATATTCCTTTCTTTATTAAATATAATATTCCGTACTTGCAATTTGTAAAGTAAGAAGAAACATGCCTTGTAGTTTCGCTTAAAAAAGTATATAACTTTCACTTAATTAACCTACTGGTAATCCTCTAAAATATTTTTTATCTATACCCTATTCACGTACATAATGTTAAAAAAACTATCATATAGAAAATCGTCCTATTATGTGTGAAATATCCTGTATATAATATAAAATAAAAATAGGGCAATTTTAGCAATTATATCGAAACGAGTCTATAATAACCATAAATATTTTTTCAATTATCCCAATTAAATTTAATTTACTGAAAATTGCATAAACAAAAGTGACATATTTGCCATATAACAGAGTTTATATAAATATGAAAATAGGTTATTAGTGCTTCGCCAAAAACATGTTTATTATTAACGAAAATTAATTCCAAACAGAGGTTAGAAATAATCAAAGTTCGTTTAAAAATAAAAATTTAGATAAAATCCAAAAATGTTATCTAAATTAATTTTGTGGTTATTAATACTTCACTACAAACATTCACACTTCAACATATTATATAAAAATTTAACATTTCTGATAAAAGATAATATATTTAATAATGATTGCGCATATTTGATTTATATATAATCAATAAAATATTACTAATATTCTGAAATAAACGAAAAGAGTTGCAACTATTCCTGTTTATAAATAAAAATAATTTTAAGAAGCTCTTCATAAATATAAATTTGCTATCAAAAAATCAAATCGATATCATAAATTCTTATGTTTACTCTCAATATTTTCTTTGGAGTCAAATTGTAAAACTTGCAGTCGAATAATTAATATATTAGAATTTATAAATAACAATTTGTAACGGTTGAGCTCTTAATGCAATTAAAAATAAATTTCTTAAGACCACAGGTGCATAGTCTTATTTGCAAAGGATCTATAAATTACTCCAAATGACTTACCTGTTACATTCAAATAAAAACTAATCCCATGAAACTTTCTAAGTCTCTTAGAAAGTTTTTGAACATTTTTACAATTCCTTTAAGGAGCTTGTCATTTGACTTGATGTGGGATTACGTAAAATTTTGTAAGAAATTGGGTCAATAATAGATGTGAAACTGAGCTTCTTTTTTGCAAGCAATACAAAGGATTCCAGGTAAAGAATTGCGTTTCAAAAGGCCTAAGGTGTAACAAAATTAATTATAGCAAAGAAATTATTTATAATAGTTGTTCCATCTATAATATTTTTTTTTTAATTACATAGATATACATTTGATATATAAAATATTTTTATGACATAAAATTAGGGCCAACTAGCGTGTCCATTTTGAGAAAAATTATGAAAATGCTCGAATAGTTGGATTTTTAAAAACACCAATGATAACTGATAAGTCATTTAAAATCTTGGAATGCCTTTAATATTAAGTATATGGGTACAGGAATTGTAGCAAGAAATGTCAAAATAAATTGCATTTTGTTTGGAAAAGAAACTGCGTTAAATAATGAAAAAATATATACCTACACAACAAAATGGAAGTGTTTAGTCAAGAATTGTTTCTAAGAATGACATTCGTTCTTCTAACTTCTGTCAGCTGTGAGAGGTCCTTTTCTACTTGATTTTGATTTTCAATAAAAAATTAACAAGAATTTAGAAAAAAAAACTATATATTTCAAAACTAAACAGCGTTTTACGGAAATAGCATTAAACAGACAATTCTTTCATAAATATAATACGAAAAATATAAAAATAAAAACAGTAAAACAGAATTAATTCTGTATAATTTATGAGTTATTTCCATAACCCAAAAACCCATCAAAATAAATGAAAATGTTCAACGTATATTTTCGTATTCCTCTTTTCATTGAACCCCCGTTATTTAGGCAGATAAATAGACATAATAAATAAAATGTATAAAAGTTTCGACCCTTGTATGGTTTCCAATAATATCTTCAATATTAGTACATCACGTGACATCTTATTTGAAAATTTCTACAAAAATAACAAACATGGATTCAAAACTTAAGGATTCAGATTTTATTAGACATTGCTAGTAATAACTTAATATCAATTTTAATTTCAAATTTTTGATCATAGAGGAGTTAAATTAATAACAGGTACATATTATGATTGTTACACACCCTATAAATAACTTATGTTGGTCTTATATAAACATAATGATTTTATTTTTTAGAGATACTTTGTTCTTAAGTTTATTTTCTAATAATAAAAACAAGTTTACACAAATTGTTTTCCACCTGATTTTTGTATTTATTAGAGTTTTAACGCCCCCATACCACTGCTTTCAAATGATTAAATGCAGAGATTCATAAATTTAGCTTTTTCTTATTTTACCAACGGATTTTAATGAAACTTATATCAAGTTTAAGTAGAATCTGTAAATAAAATATTAATCTAATTTGTATTACTCTATTAGTATCTGTGGTGCTTTATTTATTTATTAGTGAGAAAAGCGTACTATTATAAAATCAAAAGAGCGATTCTATTAGTTATTTATTGATATGGCAACTTGACAGTTTGTTACAAATAACGTCAAATATTTTAAATTTCGCTTATTTTCTAGAGAACGCATTAATGTGAGTGAGTCTGAATCTGAAAGTCTAGTATCAGATATTGAAGATTATGCAACAGAAGCAATTTCGTTACTAAGTAAAAAATTAAACGAATGAGAAGATGTTACTAGCTTATTTCGAGAATCTATCTAAAAGTTATAAATGTTCAAGAATATAATTATAGGAATATAATTCAAGGGGTTAATTATCTAACTCAGTTGGATAACAGCGTTCAATACCCAAATCAAATGAATTTGAAAATAAACTTTTTTCCTTGTAGTAGTAGATAAACTTGCCTAAAATGTATAGTAATCTAATTCGCAAGGATGTAGTAAAAAATGACCCAATTTAATATCTTAAAAAATAATTTTCTTTATAATAATGAATAATTATTAAAACCGGAAATAAGACCATATTTTCTATATAATAATATTATTATATTAATTTTACATTAATTACATTTTTTTTAATTGAACACTTGGAATGAAAGGAAGCCATATACTGCAATTTTTCTAATTATTGAAGTGATGCGACGGCCTTAATCTGCACCTGGATTCCGTGGTGCGAAATTCTAGATTAAGTCAGGTGCTTTCAGAAGACAATCTTAGGTAGGTAGGAATTACGTCCCACATCAATATCTGATCTCTTCATTGTTGTCTACTGGCCAGTAGAATTCCATTTGTTTGAAGACTTTCTACAGAAAGCGGTTCTTTGTTCCTTATTTACAAGTAACATTTAAGTAAATTATAATTTTTAATAAGAATATAAACAAAAATCTTCTTGTAATTAGATACAATGAAAATTATTCCTCATTTTAAATAAGAATTTCCTAGTAGACTGTTAATATTAAAAATTAATATTTTTGTCGCGATTATTTTTTTGTAGCAATTGCAAGTAGCTACTTTTTGTTTGGGAGTTTTACTTTTTAAATAAAGTTTAACTATTTTTACGGTCTATAAGCATTTGCAATCATCTGAAAAATTTATATTCTACCAGCCAGTACGGTAAATCAATGGGGGTTCAACGGTTAGACCAAAATTACGGTTAACCATTAATGAATGCCTCTGTTTCGCCATTCATGCAGTGCTGTAGTGTTGTTGAAATAAAAGGAAATCGATAGAATAGGGTTCGCATATGAGTAGAAAAAAATTAAAAAATTCTGCAAAATCGAGACTCCAAAAACCAAGAAGAAAACAATGTTGATCAGCTTTCTAAAACAGAAAGAAAAATTCTAATAGAATTATGAAATCCCGTGTAACAGCTATTGTCATGAAAACCAAAGTGCCTAATTTATATCTGTATTAGAGAAAAATATTAAAATTAAAAAAAGAGAAAACAGAACCCATAAAAAAATAAATAATGAAAAAACGACTGCTACCGTCAAAATCATCCACAAATCATCATAGGTATAGGTACTCGCATCATGATATATATGTTCGAAGTCAGCTCTAATTTGTCAATTCACTGAAGATCAAAGACTTATTAAAATGTCATGAAACTTTTTCGAAATAAAAACGATATAAGTCCGTATATTCGAGTTAATCATTTTTTTTTTAGAAAGATTTACGAGGTTCGTTTAAAATAAAATGAAAGAAATATAAAGTAAACTTCCACATATTACGCTGAAATTTAATTATTTCAACAAACATTTCACCCCAACAAGAGTATTTCGGGCCAAGTTCAAATTTTCCCCACGAACGCATATTTTTCCGTTTTGCCAAATATTTAAAGTACAGGATGCGAGCCAATGCGGTATAACAGGTTAGATATTTGAAGGTGTGAGTTGTCACCCAATGAGTAATGGCTGCACTTTATCGTGTAAACCCCGAATGTACGCCTCCCGTGCCAGTCGCTCATGCTGAATCTGCAACTCTCCACTCATGTGTGTGCTATTCAGTGATAATCACACCGGATGGACTTGCAGTCTTGTCTGGCCTGCAAATTTTGCCTTACCACTTGTCCATTGCGGATGAAACGGATTAGTCTTAATAGATTTACAAAATTATTTAATAATTTTAAAAGTATAGGCCAAAATAATCATTGTCGGTAATATTGAGCTTTTGAGAAAAATCATAACTGGAGCCAGGCTGTGAGATTTAAACGTTTTGTGTTGATACTTTAACCACTTCCAAAAAACGACATTTTGATCTTGAAGGCTGAAACTGAATGTTTGTGCTAAATTTTTCAATACTTAAACTGGCACTAAGATCATTCATTTTAAAAATGGTGTTCAACACAGACCGCGATGGTTTCAGAAAGAGATTGAGAAAATTCAAAAAGACTACAACAGTAATACCAGCACATTGTACTACTACATGAGATAGGCTAAAAGAAGAAAACCATAGTAAATAATAAAGAGGAAAATTGGAAGAAACATTTTGAAGAAGTATGCTTATGAAGATGAAGATGAAGGTTCAAACGACGAAGAAGTAGAAGAAGAAGAAATTGAAGAAATTATAGAAAACATATTTACAAAGAAACAAAAAAGCAATAAAAAAAGAAAGCAGCTAGATGTGATAATATTTATGCTGAATTGATTAAGGAAGAATGAGAAGAATAAAATGAAAAATATTTAATTTAATAGCCAGAATATGAAATGAAAAGAGAATGTTCTATTACCAAAAAAAGGAGACATGAATGATTGTAAAAATTATAGAGGTATCAAACTCCTACGTGTAACATAAAATATTAACAATTATACTAAAAAACAGATTACAAAATTATACGCAAAAATTATTAGGAGATTATCAGAACGGTTTTAGGAAAGGAATAGTCGATTTAATACAAATATAACGACAAATATTAGAAAAAAGGCAAGATTATAATATAGATATGCACATAACTTTTATTGATCTTAGACAGGCTTTTGGCGAAGTAAAGAGGAATCTGTTCATGAAAACTTAAAATATATACAAATAGCGAAGAAAATCAGACAAATAATACATAATGGAAGATTCCAATGCAGTAATATTTACAGGTCAAGGAACAACGGAACAAATTCAAGTTAAAAAGGGAGTTAGACAAGGAGAGTCTTTATCTGCGTTGTTGTTTACTATAGCATTGGATGCAACAATTAGGAAAATTGAAGCAATCGGAACAATTAATAAGAACCTAACATAAATAATAGCTTACGCAGATGATGTAGGAGTAATGTAATCTTTAGAAGAAATTAAACAGAATAATAGAGAATATATCTAATGAAGAACACAAGAGCAGACTAAAAATTAATGAAGTTAAATGCATGTTCTGCAGCAGATATGAAAGACCAATGATAAAATATTATGTATGTGGGAATTATAAATATGAGGAAGAGGAAACTTTTAACAATTTGGGAAGTATTAATAAATAGTAACAATGTAAAATCAATAGATAAAGCAAAGGATATAAAAATATATAAAGGAGCGGGCATAAATCTGAACACGAATGGGTATGAGGCAAGGCGAGGCAGAACGAATGTTTCTTATGTAGACATGTAACGGAGGCGCGGCAAACAGCCATCGAGAGCGATCAATCTTCTCTTTTGATATATTCTACTTTTCCCACATTGCGTTTCTTTTCCTAATAAACTACATATAATTATAAATGCACTACTAGCCACTATCAAATAGTCGATGCTCACCATATTCGTTGCCTTGGTCGACTTCGTTCGCAGCTAAAAGAAGATTAAATGAGGCATTCGTTTTGGCTCATACGCGTTCGTTCTCAGATGTATACCTACCTTAAGACATTCTATATAATAAGCAAATATTGTGAAACAAAAAAATGAGTAATAACACCAAAATAAGAATTTACAAGAAATTAATACGACCGATAATAACATACGGGCAGAAACGATGACACAGAATACAAATAAAGAAATCAAGCGAAAGATACGTAAAGGAAAGTCATAAAAACAAAAATAGGAAGAAAAATAAATGAAAACGAATATACACATTCAATAAACTATGAAATAGAAGAAATAATGAGATTTATTAAATCCATGAGACACGATGGTACGGGCATATACACAAAAGAGAAAAATCGCAGATTAGGATCCAAGCAGCAAAAGATTATAAGGGGACGACTAAAGAGCAGATAGAGAGAACAAGTGGAAAATAACATAATTATATTGAAAGTGGAGCAAGGGAAGAAGAAAATAACAAAATGGAAGAATGGAGAAAAATTGCTTCACACGCAAAGATACCAAATGTTGTAAAAGCAAAAATAAAGAAAAATAAGTACCAATCTCCCTCGTACAGCGGATTATAGGAGTTCTACAGAGCTGGTATAATTTCAAAATGAAATGAACTAATTAATTAATTCAACACAGAACAAAAAGCAAAAATTATCAAATGTTAGCTCCGTTGACATTAAATAGCGAGTGACAGTATTCAATTCCAGAATCGATGCGGCTGATTTTTGGGAAGAATTAGTGTTTACCTACAATGTTTTGACAAATTCTGTGTAATTATTCAGAAATACTGGTAGTGTCGGTCGACAAACTGGAAAAAATATTTAAACATTTTTTATTAGGTATGGCCCTGTAGGAATACTTTGATTTATTCAACGCCAATTCATAATCTGGAAGAATTGAGAAATCGCATAATAGAAAATTGTAAAGAAATAACAACTCATTGCAAATGTTGCAACAATTTCTTGATAAATGCGGAGAAGAATTGGTTTGTGTTTAGATGTAAATGGATAATATTTTCAACAAATTCTGTAGTTTTATGTAAATTTTGATTAAAGATTTCGATATTAAATAGATTATTTGTGTCTTTTGTTACTGAAGTATCGTAACCATCAATCCCCAATCGTTTCTCTATTAATACTTCTTAAGAACACACATGCCGAAAATCTATTTATTTATATCGGAGAGGTTTTAATATCTTACAAGTTTGTGTTTGCCTTAATAAAAGTAGAAGTCACCGGACGGAAATTTCGTAATTGTTTAAATATTCATTTCGTTTAACCTCAAGGAAAAATTGCGTTTGAAATAATTACTGAGATACTTATATTTCAACTTTTCTTGTGTTTATTTTATAATTAATCAAATTAGATTAGTCAACTTGTTAATAAATAATATTTTCAAATACATGGATAACCTTCTGTTTCTTAAATAATATTTTGTGTTAATAGTTTTATTCCCTGTCCCAACTCTTCGCGACAAAGTAAAAATAAGTAGATTCTTTACGAAGATGATTAAGTTCTTTCTACATCTATGATAATCACGTATTTGAAAAAACATCAAACCTTTATTTATTTATTAACTGAATTGCTAATACAAAAATTAGTTCAATATATTCTGATTTTCGGCATCAAATCGATGATTTTAGCTAACAGTTGGAGATAAAATTTCTCGAAAATCGTGGAAGGAAAATTACAATTTCTAAAAATAAATATTAAAAAAAAATATCAAGATAAGAAGCGACAAAACTTGTTTTTCCGCGCTTGTATGTTAATGATTGATGATTAAATATGCTAAAACCTATGTTTGATAATTATTGAACTATAGCTGCTGGAAGGAATTTAATAAGAATTTTTAAACATAAGTCCGAAAAGAAATTAGGTATAAAATCAACATCATAAAATCAATTTTAAAAAGAATGCAGAATACTACCAGAAAATCCTATTTTATTATATGTTTTCAAGTAAAAACTGAGGATAAAGGAAGATGTACCCATAAACATAATCTCAAAAACTAAAACAAATTAACCTTGCATAATTCCAAAAAATTATAATTATATTGCTTTTTTTAATCTCGTTCTAAGCTAAGCATAAAAAAAATATTCTTAACTGCACCTTTTCCGTATAAAACGCGTTAAATAAAAAGACGTTTCCATAAAGATCGATATGAGATCGTCCCTGTAAAATAACAATAATTTAAAGTTTCTTCTTTATTTTATACAAAATAATAACCTTCGTCCAAGTGGTGACATCATATTTCTAATTGAAATTTAAAACAATTTGGACCTCTTCCCACGCTTTGAATGATCTTTTAGACAACGACATCTTTGTTTCGACATTGAGTCTATTTAAATTTTAATTCCGAAGATAATTTAATATGTATGTACTTCGGTTTTTATGTAGACTATAATGAGTTTAATTTATTGATGCTTTTAGATAGAAGAATATTAAAATAATAATAATAATAATAGCATGCAAAGAAATGTTATTTCAAAATTTCTTTTTCATGGAAACACTTTATATAAAACAGTAACCAAGAATATTCGTAGTGAAGAAATCTTAGTTTTGTGACAATAAATAATTTTATTTTCCGTAAACTAGAGATAATGTAAAAATATTTGTTACCAATTAAAGGAAAACAAAGAATATTTGTTAAACGATTAGTAAATAAACTGTGGTTTGAGAGCTGATATGTTTTTATTCAACGATATTCCCAACTCAGAAATGTAAATAGAAACTTGCAAAAATATAAATTAGCGAAGTATTTAAAATGCTATAGAGACTCTGATGCTCATTAATAATTTCTAATGCAGAAGACTTGATATGTATTTAGTTAGAAAAATTGTGATTCATTTATAATATTAATGGGAATTTCAAGTACTCTATCACGGTATAAATTAGAATCAAGTATGCAAACTGTCACTTAGTCGTGGAATACATATTAAATAACTTGTAATAAATTGAAATTTCCGAGTAATAATAAGTGTCAGAAGCCAACAATCTATTCTTTTTATAACATTTTAATGCATATAATATAATATAGAAATACTGCTTAAATTTTTTCAGAATATAATTTTGAATACTTATAAGTATACTAATTCTTTTAATATTTAGAGACTACATCCATAACTAGCTGAATTTTACTTTAAGCAATAGTCCTCTAAAGTCAAATTTTACGCAATGTGTCAATAATGCATAAACTTACTACTTTCGGCTCGGTAATAAAAAAACCTATATTTAAATTTAACAACAGTATTTAAGGTTAAAATATGGATATAATTGTAAACTAATCACTGTGATATTTATTTAACTTATCTCTATCATGTGTAAATCACGTCGTTATTTTTGGAGAAATAGACGAGTTGACTGACAATGACAAATTGAAGTACTCCTAACAGCCTATTAAATGTCAGTGAGTGGTAGACCGTTTACTGAAATATCCAATTACAGTACAGGAGCTTTGAGGTTTTGTACATAATGCGTATTTAATGACTCTATCTTGGGTGAAACATAAATGAAGCTATTAATAATAAAAGTTATAATAATGATATTACCAGAAAATGCTTATGGGTTTTAGTGAAGGTGTTTAGTTTTGTTGGGATATTATCATAATTTTATAAAACAAATTTTATTAAATTATACTATGATTAAAAAATTCTTTTTTCCCCATTTTGTAAATTTATTTATGTAGTTCAATGGTGTACTTTATATTTTTTGTTAAACACAGATTTCCATTCATTACAAAAGAGTGCCAGAAACAGCATTTGATCTGGATAATTTTATGGTTGTTTTGTAGTGCTATTGTGATTTGGTGAAAACATGTCTCGTTAAAGTACCAACGAAAGTAAATAAATCAGAATATGGTAACAGACACACACTCTGGCCTAAAGTCGCTCTTATGTAGGTAGCTCTCCAGATCTATATATCTGATTTAATCAGTATTCATTTTTCATTTCTATTTATCTTCTTAGATGACCTTTTATCTTTGACACTAGTTTTCCAGTTGTTGTGCATTCCGATCCTTTTAAGATGCTCTATTACCACCTGCGTTTACGTTGATTTTGCCTTATCCTTCCTGGCTGCCAATTTAACATTGAATATATTGATGCATTCCAGCACTCCACACGTGACGCAACCATTCTGTTTTCTTCTTCTTCTTCAATTTGTTCTTTTGATTGATTTGTATTCATACATCTGCTAGTATTGTTCATAGGATTTTTCTATCGAGTATTCTAAAGTGTTCTTGCTTTTTTCACTGTTAGTATTACATATACAATTTTGAGCCTTATTACAGTGTCATACATGTGATATTTAGTTTTCTTTCCTAGCAATAGAAATCCATATTTACTGTTAGTATCTTCTACTTAATTACGATTATCATCACGTGAAATTAATATACCTAAATATTTGAAACCATTTACTATTTCAAAAGTACATTTACCGAAACCCATTATTTGATATTCGCCATCAAATTATTTGTCCAATCTTATCATTTTTGTTTTTTATTCATTTATCTTCAAACTCATTTTTTAATTTCCTGTACGACTCCTCTTAGTATCTTCTTCATATGCGTAGGCTTTTTTATAGTAAACTCATTATCTCTGCTATGATTTAGCTAAGTCCTATTCTTAGTGTTTAGCTAAGTCCTATTCTTAGTGTTCATTTGTAGAACTTTCCTAGTATATATTCTAGTGCTAACCCTTTATTTATCTCTCTTTTCTGTGTGTTCATGCTTTTTCATTGTCATCTGTATTATTTGTTCTTTTTTCACTGTTTCACTATATTCCCGCGTGTAATGCGATAACTATAGTCAAGCGTCCAGCGCGGTTAGTAGTTGGATGGGTGACCACCAGCGTCGTAATATGCCCGTACAGCCTGCAACGACTAGTAGCATATCACAGCTCGCATGCGTTATACCAATGAGAACGAGGTTAGTGGAGATATGCCGTCTTTCAGAGGAGACGTTAAACGGTCGGTCACGAGTCCAAGGATGTTGGGCTCGTTAAAGATCCCTACTTCCGGTTGGAATACGGCATAATTTCCGGATAGGGGTAGCGTGCTCCCGTCGTAGGTGATCAGCCCTGGTCGTAGAAATAGGCCGACGTTAAATAAAATAAATAAAAAAACTATTTTCCCAATTATTTTAATGTTTTTATTAAGAAACCAAAGGCTTGTTAGCTCTTATTTGGTGCACATGATTTTTATATCATTTACTTTAATATATGAATGGCGTCCAGAGTAAATCTTCTTATAGTGAATAAATAATCAAAAATCAAGTGTTAGAATTATCCGGCTAAATGTGAGCTCTTAACCTCGAAAAGTCGCAGAATAACAGGAGATAATTTTGTGTACATGTAAATGCTTGATAACTGTCACATAAAAATAATAATAATTAATAATATTTAAAATAAACTTACGTTTCTTATAACTCATTATACGAAGACGGAGCTTACCTGAAAACAAAAATATAAATAAATTTCCATTCAAAAATAGTAAACATATTTTTTGTTTTCAATTAAAAATGGTTTGCAATTCTATCTGTTATTTCAACAATTACACTTAATTTATTTTCATTTCATTTTTAAAACTATTGTCTATTCAAAATAATCGAGAGCTTGTTAGAAAGTTAAATTAAATAGAAAAAAAATTATTCGACGAAATATGTATTTTTAACGCATTTCAGAATATTATTTTTATTCTGTTGTTCAATAATTATCTATACAATATTTATCTCTCAGTTTATCGAAAGCTATGTGACTGCTGGATTTTTCTTTGATAATAACATACGCCGTTAGCTGTAACTAAGCCTCTGTGCATACCAAATCAATTTGTATACTCATCACCTCTTATAACAAACATTCCATAGATATACCTATATAATCATTTGTTTATATAAATATATATTTATAGACAATGTAACACGTCGCTTGGCATTACTTCTATGATTATTGTTGAACAACGCTAAATATATTTGATATGATTAAAGAAATATTACCCAAACAAAGCTCTTTATATTAATACTTTATAGAGTGATCCACAATCATTATGAAACGTTTAATTCATAGTGTCAGATTTAAACTTTGACATTTAAATTTGTAAGAGTGATGATGGTTTGATATGAGAAGAAACTTTATAGAATTTGTTTAATTTGAGTTATTTTTTGGATAAAATTTTAATTAGATGCTATAAATATTTGAAATATTATGAGACATATTCCTACAGAATGATTGAAGTAATTACCTATAAAAATAATGGATGAAAACTAAAAAAATAAAAAAATAAACAATAATTATAAATATTTTACCATCTTTAACGTAACTGCTAAAATATGAGTAACACAATTTTCTGCCAAAATGTTTGAATTATTATAATAAAGCTATAATAAAATAAGGAAAATTAAACAATTAGAAGAAAATATTTAAAATATTTCTTTAAAATTACAATGCAGAGCAATGAAACATATTTGTACATATTTTTTGTTGGAAGCTAAAATAAAACAGAAAGTAGTTAAAAACTATTCTCTCGCATCTGATAGAATTATATCTCGAATCATCTTAGAAGTAAATCTAAAATAATTATAAACTTAATGAAATTACATACCAGCCACGTTAATTATATATGTATGAAAACAATGTAGAATTGCTGCTGGTCATATTAAGGTCATTCGCTTCCACATCGTTTTCAAAACACCTCATAAACATGAAATTACTGTAATTTTCTTGAAAAAATTATAGCAAAAAAAAACATATTGGTATATAACTTAACATTACTTAAGAATTTTGAAGGATGTTATTAATTAAGTATATTTAAATGTAAAAAATGATATCTAGAAATTATCCGAAAGATTTTATTTCATTTTTCAAATTACCTTCAATATATAGTTATAAGTAAAAATACTAACAGGGGTTTGATACATTTTTTTCTAAAGGTACATGTAATTGGTAATATTAAAAAAAAATGACAATTTTCAATGACTCTGCCACATAGATCCGTCAGAATTTGTGCGATGGCTTGGGTTATGTTGATTTTGAGGGTATCGGTCCATTACGGCTTATTAACATAGACCTGCGACTTCAGAAAACTGCACAAGAAAAAGTCTAACGGGGTCAAATCGCACGATCTTGGTGGCCAATTCACATCATCTCCGCGAAAGATAACCATACCCTCAAATCGTTTATGCAAAATGTCTATCGTGGCGTTCGCTGTGTGGCACGCTGCTGGAACCACATGCCTTCCATGTCCATATCGTCCAATTCGGGCCAAAAGAAATTGGTTGGCCTCACCAACGTCGTTTTCGAAAAATATAGACAATTGACGCCGCCGACCCAAAATCCGTAATATGTAACAGTAACTTTTTGTGGATGCATTGCCACCTGGGGAACCTCGTGTGGATCGGTGTCGTCCCATATACGGTAATTTTATTTATTAACATAGCTATTCATCCAAAAATGCGCCTCGTCGCTACAGAAGATTTTTTGGCCAAAATTGGAGTCCTCTTCCGAACGCTCCGAAGCCTAGTCAGCGAACAAATGGCGTGATCATTAACTTTGAGGTCCTGGAGCAGTTGGATCTTGCACGGGTGCAGGCCCAAGACGCAAAATTCACCAAGTTGAAGTTTACGAGATCGAGTTCTTGTGCATAGCGAGGAATTGACTGCCTCGGGTTCTCCTGCACACTTTCTCGGACAGCAACGATGTTCTCGTCTAATCTGGCGTTCCTTTGACGTAAGTGTGTTGGCTGATTGTTTACCGAATTGGGCCACCAAACATTGGAAAGTCGATTTTGAAAGGCCTCCGCGTCTAAGTAGAATGGGCGCAACGTTTTCATAAACGAACACTCATTTTGATAATAAAGTTTTATTATTTGGACATGCTGCTCAATCGTGTAACTTGCCATGGTAATTTGGCATGAGTGACTGAATAATAAACAATAGATTTGACAGACGCCGCCAAAACAACATGGCCACTACAACCTGTCAACATCAACCCGTAGCTATTGGAAAACCCTTTATATTTATAATCAATTTAATTTTAAATTTTACCAAAAATGCAAATAACTCGCTGCTTCCCAATTTATATTTTGTTTTTTAATTTTTATTCATTTTATTGAACTATCTAGGATTCAAAACGTTTTTCTAAATGTAATGTTAAAGGAATTTTTGCCATCATCATTCATATATTTTAACAGGAAGCAGGTGGTATTGATAGGTAATCGAAAGATCTTAATTACAATTACGAATTATCGAGAAATGTTATGTCCAATACAATTTATGAACTTATTATTAAATGTAGAACTAGATTAATTAAATCCTACTAACAATTTCTGCAATAAAGTTTATATACGAATAAAGAAAAGAGTTGATTAATTAGTATGTAACCAGATTTGGTCTTTAATTATATTTTTCTCAAAACCTTCAAACTCTCCTAGTCTTACTATTTTCGCTTTTTTTAGTAGAAATAAGGTCCCGTTCAGACTTTTCAGATGTCTAACAATAATTTCATAAAATTTGATTTCCTTCCTACTTATGCCTTTGATTGCTTCTTAACCTAATATTGAATTGAATTGCAATTTTTATTGTATGTAATGTGCCTTTCTAGTGATGCTATGCTATTTTCTGCTCCTTCTATCTTCTTTTTCGAGAACTTAATTAGTTTCAGTGATATGTTAATGAATTTTATTTGAAGGACATCTTGTTTCCTGACATTTTTACTGGATATTCATTGCTGAGGCTAGATGACATAATTTTGTATTATTGTTATTTATTTTTTTGTGATTGTAAACTTCCCTTTTCCGATCTTAGCATTAAATTTGCCTTCTATGTGATATTTTGTTATAAGTTTCTTCTAGCTTTTCTGAGATTTCTAGTTTATCCCTTTGTTGATCACAATGTTAAAATAAAAATAAGGATAAGTATATTTCGAACGTACCTGGGAAGCCACTTATATAAATTTATTTTATGAGGTATTCAATGACACGGGAAATTTCTATTAAAAATGGGTTTAATCAGGGATCATATTTACAAACGTTTGATACTAGACATGTGCGGCATACGCAGGAGATAAGAAACCTCACGGAAATTTCGCGGAGCTCAGAGTTGAAATTCACAAGATTTGTATTACAAACCCTGTTAACAGAAAATGATTTATTATCCGTAAGGGAGCCCCTGAATGCGAACACGATCAGACATAACGCAGACTCAGCGTCTGAACTCTTCAGTATAATGAGACATGCATATGTATGTTCCATGCCCCGCTTCAAGTGCCGTAAGAAGGGCCCATGTCGGATATTTTCTAATTATCCTTTGATTTATGGCGGTTTTTGCTCGACTTCATCTATGTTATTGATTTTTTGTCAAAAGCGAACTCTCCAGCGGAAAGCTCTGATCTGACTGTACGAACGAGTCTTTGGACCATCATCAATTCTCCCTACATCTCCGAATTCGAAAATGGAAGTGCATTTTATATATTTTGGCTACACAATTTCAACCAACATTGTTCGATATGGAATAGTGTAATTTATTACCAAAATTGTAGCGACGATAACTCAGATTGCCTTATTAAAATCTACCAGAAAATTATTATTATTATTATTATTATTATTGTATGTACAAATATTTACTTAATTGTATACGAACATTTTTCACAAAAAGATAATAAATAAAAATAAATAATAATTTTCAAAAAATGAAAAGATTAAAACTCTGACTATAAAAGTTTTGATCGTAACATAGCAAAATGATCCTTACGAATAAACCCGAACCAACACCAATATCCTGAATTAATAGTGCACAATTATTTTTCGATAAAAAAAACTTTCATCAAATTTAGTCTAACTGGACATTTGTGAAGATTAATAAATAACCTAAGAGAGGATTAATACATTCTTGAACTTGATTTTTACGAATGTTTATAATTAAAAAAACACGTTTTATTTGTTACATTTAGTATTATTTTTCTGTTCCTTATTATTAATGCTACTTTCTGATAATTATCACTCAACCATAATTTTTATTAGCAGTTAGGTTAGGTTGTCACGTCTTATCTTGTGCCTCCAACGTTGTCACAGCTAGAGGTCTGGATCTTGTAACCAAACAGTTGCGTTCTTGGGTTTTTTCGTTAACATTGACTTTAATTTGATTTTGGATTTAATATTGTTATTAATCTTGTATGTATTTTTAAATGTTGTTGACACTATCAGGCTAAAGCTATAAGATGTAAATGGAGGAAAGTAGCAATTTCCTTCCTCAAATAAAATGGAAAGTGTACAGTTTCTGAAAAGTTAAAAGGAAAAATAAATTGTTAATCGCAACTTGTTCTAAATAAAGATTATTAAAAGTTTAAAGTCGAGATGGTTTAGTAAACTTTGGATAGGCGTATAAAAATTGAATAAATAAACATTATCGGAACTCTAAAAGCACCATGAAATGAAAGTTCTATAGTTGGTTAGTTAATAAATGTCATGATTCATGATACAAATAAAATTAAAACCTACTTTTGGGAAACAACATATGTTATTCCAAACTGGTTCCATTTAAAAAAATAAGGAATATAAACATGTGGTACATTAGATAGCGAAATTTTTCGCTCAAATTTTACAAACGTTTTTACTATAATTCCGGCCCAACAAGCAAAAAGTGGGTCATAATTTTTTACGCATTGATCTGCTTAAAATTGTTCATTCTTCGTGACTATCTCAGACTTCTACAGCGAAACATTCTTCTGACAAATAACTAACAAAGAAAATAAAGTTGTCTAATTTGATATAATCACTTTACAAAAGGTGAAATTAAGATAATAAGATTACAGTGGGCCATGTGGTTCTATACCACGATGAGGCCCGACGAGGCTTGCATGTTAAAAACCCGTTACTAACATCAGGTGGGCTTGTCCTAAGTTTTACACGGTACGATACGAGGGAAAGGGGAAATGATGAAAAAGCTGCGGTGGTAAAAGGACTGTAATAGCCTCACGGATATTCCGATGCCAATCTCTAAGATACTTTCTACTGACCTGTCACTAACACAATGAGAAAATTGAGTCGATTTGTTATTCTCTCTGTATTTCTACCATCTACTACCTATATCTTGATAAAATATCAAGGATTCATTTTATTAGACGCATTAGGACAAGACCGCTAAACTAATAAAACAACTTTTAACCATTAAATAATATTAAAGAAAAGTTGGGTTAATACATTGTATTCTGAATAATATAAATAATAATATATAATAATAATAATATATAATAATAATATATAATAATATATGTATATAATATATAATAATAATATATAATAATATATAATAATATATGTATATATATATTATTATTATTATTATTTATATTATTCAGAATACAATGTATTAACCCAACTTTTCTTTAATATTATTTAATGGTTAAAAGTTGTTTTATTAGTTTAGCGGTCTTGTCCTAATGCATCTAATAAAATGAATCCTTGATATTTATATATATATATACAGTGTTTATTAGTTTTAATTTTATTGTTACATCTCTTTATGTAAAAAAATGGCTTTAAAAACAGAATTAAAGGCAAATCATAATATATATACTATTTCGAAAAAATAATACATTTTTTATCGGTTAACACAGTTTGCTAATTTATTAAATTCCACTATTTTAGCGTTTAATTTCCGTTCCGACCATTCATGTGGGAAAAAAAATGTTGCTTTATAAAAGAACAATAGTCGCCAGATAAGTTGTAGACTCGATAATTTAACTTCATTTTTATATCTTTATTTGAATTAAAATTTCTGAAATTTAAGTGTAATGTACTTAAATTTGAAATTATATACTAAATTCCCCTGGGGAATAGTCGTAAATTTTCTGACAATAAAATGTTAAAATTAACAAATTATATCTTAAAGGATTTTTCCCTAAAATGCAGTACTCGTATTCCGATACAATTTCGTACTACTATAACCCATGAAATACTTAACATAGTAAACAAAAAGAACTGAAGAAAGACCATTTATCCAGGATAACTTTTCTTAAATAGATAAGACAAATACAGAAACAAATTAGAATGGGGGCAAAATAAGAAAGGAAAAACATAAACAGCTGGGAAGAATACTTTAAAGAAACATTTAGCAAAGGAAATGAGGTAGAGGAAGTGCCGGAAATAACAACATGAATTTTACAAAACGCCGATGAAACAGACATAGATATCAGAGATAATACAAAAACAAAATAGAGGCAAAATTGATCAAGTATGGCGGAGACGTATTAACAAAAAAAATCTTTCAGGTAATAACTAATATAAGGGAACAAGAGACTATTCCAAAAGCATGGGAAACTCCAGTAATTGTACCAATCTATAAAAAGGAAAGAAAAATGAATGCAGGAATTATAGAAGGATCGCATCACTGGGTACACTGTACAAAATAATGGCAAAAAGTATAGATATGAGAATAAAGTAATATGATTGCAAGGTAAATAAAGACGATTTTGAGAAGAATTAAATGGATCGAAATCAATAGAATACGAACAAATCCAAAGCTACATCTACATAGGTGTAGTCATCAAGGAGGGTGGCGATGAGAAGAAGAACGAAAAAGCAAGGTTAACGAATGGGAATAAGCAGGCAGGAACCCTAAGTAAAATAATAAACTCCATGAAAGTATCCAGAAAGCTCCTCTATACAAAACAGTTAAAAGAGCAACGGCATTATACGGAAGTGAAACATGGAAACTGAACCAAAAATATGAAGGAGTATGGAAAAGAAGGACAAACCAAAAATAAGGAATTTATTTTCAGAACAGAAAATAAGATGACTAAGATAGCTAGATCAGTTGCAGAGGATGCCAGATACCAGAATGACAAAAAATAACAGACAGGAACTCAAAAAAAGGAGGACCAAAAAAATTTAGTTTAATAAAGCAAAAGATGACTAAAGAGAGAAAGTAATTAAGGATAAGAATAAAATAAAATCATTACCAAGCTATAAGCCTAAAAGCTCTGTGTGAAGTACTATATATATTAATTAATCAGTTCAACGTACGGTAAAAATTCAATATTGCCAGTCAGCAATAGTCACACAAAGATGGATATTTTATTCTTTTTTTTTTTGAATAGTATTATAAAAAGTCATAACCAATAGAATCTCTATTTTTTTATTATTTAAGGCCTGATCAAAAGAGGTCGGTAGCTATCGAAAAGCAAAACTCTATAATATTCACTACTGGGTAAATGAGGAGTTATACGCTTTGTTAGTTGCCAATATAATTCACAAAAAGTCTTACTTTTTTGTGAAAGAAACTATTGAAGCTTTACAGAAAATATTGAAACCAAAAGACAGAATTATAAATAATACAAATAAAGGAATATCATTCAAATATTAGAAAAAACAGGATAATAAATAAATAAACCGCTTACACTTTGCAATAAAAAAAATTACAGATATGCTTATGAACATTTTTTGCTATTTTACTTTATACGACAAAGTTATAAAGTCAAACTTTAATCAATCTAAAGAGAACATAAATACTTTATTACAGTAGGAAAAATAATTTTCAGTACTTTAGAATGAATACATATAAAAAATATGTCTTGGCACCTCAATATAAATTGCAGACAGTTTTTTTTTATAAACAATATATTTTTAATAATTTAATTAAAATCAACGAAACCGATTTAATTAGTATATATTTTTGTTAATCAATTTTACACATATTATTACATTATTGCCCACCTATTTTTTTCTTACTAAATTCCTATGTGATCATTAGAAATCACAAAGGTCCAATAAAAAATTCTATTAATTTATTAATTTGATCGATTGATTAATTTATAAAAATTGAACAACAAATGGAAACTATAATCTTTATTAGAAGAATAAACAATCAAACAAACAAGAAATTCTAATGCTAAAAACACTGTTGAAGAAAATGAAAATCATATCAATGGTTCACTAAAAACTATTTGATAAAACGAAATATTAAACAAAATTATCCATCACAAAAAAGTAAACTTCCAACGTGAATCAGGATTTTAGATTTGAAAATGTATTGCAACAATTTCGACTTCTAATCTGATGTTGCAAATATTAGAAATAAAATGTTAAAGTGGATAAATAATACCTGTACAGAGTTAATTATACACTGTTATTAAGAAGCGTATTTTAGAAAAATGAACAAAACTCTCAGACAGGTCGATTTTCAATATCTACATAGCGTGCCATGGACATAAAGTTTCGATCTTCCATGATCCCTCATCATAATCTCATTTTTATTATTTCAAAAAATATCTATCATACATGGATTTTGATTTCCAAAATTTGCGTATTCTGAGTAACACATGAAAAAGTTTTAATGCAATTTTGAAATCAATACTTTAGAACGGTTTCAATGAGGTGTCACATTTTCATAAAAAAATAATTGCAGGAGTCGAAACTTTTATGATATAGCAAACAAAGATGATTTTAAAAATCGACTTTTCCGACTGATTTGCTGATTTTTCTCAAATAGACTAAAGTAAGACTAAATAAAGTAAAGGGGTAATATTGCGTTTGTTATGCTTTATATGGCCCTAAAGTTAAAATATAAATTTATAATAAGCATAAAATATAAAGAAGATCCTAATGCGTCTATTAAATGCATAAATAGCTTAGTAAAATTAAAAAGAGATGTCTCTTTTTTTAATAAAATTTTATAAACCCACAATTTCCAAAAATATTTTTCTTTAAAAAGCATTTTTTCTTTGAAGGCCGAAACACATGTACATATATATGTCATTTCTTATAAAGATCGCGACCTAATAAATCAAAATGTACAGAACATATTTTTTAAGATGAAAAGCGAATATACATTTCTTGTTATATTATTTTATATGAATAAATCTAAGTAAATTTAATAGTGTCGAAAACGTTGATCGTGTTTTAAACGTCTGCATCCTGTTTCGCCAAAGAGGAGCAGATGCTATAAAAGTGACCACTAACATTCACGCCACATGCTTATGTATGTTCCCAATAAACCATATTTACATTAGCACTGCTTGGTAAAAAAGAATGAGCGAGAAAAAAATAAAATTCGTAGTGAAATAAGGAACGATAATTTGATTTTTATTGTTTATATTTGAATTTTCGAAGAAACCTATTTTTAACACTTTGTAAATAATATTAAAATTATTTTAATTAAGAGAACAGTTCGTTAAACAAACAATTAAAATTTATGCCGACGGATTGCTTTTATAGCTTTTAGAACAACTTCACAGCTGCAAAGAGTTGTTATTCTTACTATTATTATTACAACAGAATAATTGTAATGTATTAAAACGTAAATAGTATTAAAATATATATTCAAAATAAAAATATATTGTATACATACGGAATATCAAACGTAAATCCAATTTGGTTACTTGATAAAATTTCATATTCTTACTATCTGGATGAATTATATATAGCTTCTGCTAATAGCCTTCCCCGTAAATTTTCAATAAGAAATAATATTGTAAAGGTTTATTTGCATACACTTAAACTAACTACTGACAGCTAAGACCGTTTTGAATGTTCGAAAAGCCAAGAAAAGGATATTAATACGGAGAAAATGATAGTAGAGAGCAGTAGTAGAGTGTTAAGCTCGATTTAAGCGAATTAAGGTTAATTGTATTAACGTTAATTTGTTACTTTACTTTTATTTAAAGGCAGTTATAAGTTTTATTGCAAATAAACCTAAACGAGTGTTACAATGTCATGGATAAAAATCTGATTTTTTTGTAGATGTCAAATTATTTACGCCTTCAATTTACTCATCGATGTTCATAACATTTCAATTAGTGTTTTCACATGGCAAGAGTTACATCTAAGAATTGATTTTTAATGTGGTATTACAATAATTGATTCTTTTTCATTGATAGTTGAGTTGGAAGCCAACTACAATTCAAGAAATAAGGGATCTAAAGTCAGGTCCAAATGATTTATCTTATGAGTGCAATGCTCTAACCACTGAGCTTGTTTTGTTTTTAGCACTTTGATATTATTTTAAGAAAAAACTGTAATTTATTATATTTGACGAAAATAAAATGAAAAATAAATATGCAATTATGAAAGAGTGTAATTAAAATGTCAAATTTTTATGATATTAACTTAAATCAGGATGTTAGATTTTAACGGAACTTCATATCATGTAGGACATTGCGTAGTAAACTTATAATAACTAAAATATAATCATAAATCGTATAAATTTAAGATCTTTTCGTAGAGCCGAATCAGACCGAAATTATCTCAAGTAAATAAGTCAGAATTTATGAAACAAATCTTTCAAAAAATTATAAGAAAAATGATTAATGGATACGTTAACTTTTGTCATACAGGTAAATTTATGTTAATTACAAATTAAAATAGAATTTTGAAATTATTTATAGTGTCTTTTGAGCGGGTGTTAGAAAATGTAAGTTATAGATTTGTTAATAATACTTTATTGGAAATTAGCTATAGTGAGAAACTAGACTTACTGTATTAAAGAACATTTATGTAGTTAATAAAGAATATGCCAAAAAGATATTAAAAGCAAAAAAAATGTAATGGAATGGTTCATATATTAATAGAAATTATTGTACATTTAAAGTCTAATTGAAGAAGTTTAAAGAGAAATGTTAAGGTACTATGTTTATCTAACTGTACAATTTGAAAATAATGTGCTATAAAAAACATATAAAAAGATTGTAAAAAATTTTAGATTGCTTCGACCCTGATTCAGTCTTCGTCGCTCTGTTAAATAATCCTGCCAAACTGATGCAACAAAAATACAAATAAATCTTGACAAACTAACCTTAAAGTGAGATAATTTCAAATGAGTGTACGGTAAAAAGAGGGTATTGATGTTTTCCTGAGCTCAAGGACTTATCCTGTTAATTCTACGGAAAAATAATTAGGGTATCTGTCTTCCAGAGGAAAATTCTTCTGCATTGTAAGTTGTGAGGTATATCAAATTAATAATTGCTATATTGATTGATTTACACACAATCTTCATTGGCCAATTAACAGTACTGATATCAAATAAGAAAAGTTAAAAGTATTATGCAATTTTATAAAACAATGATTGATTCAACTGACAGTCATAGTTAATCTTATAAAAAATATATATGGATATTATCTATAATTAATCATAGAATAAAAATAACCTGTAAACTTAAATTGATTTTAAAACCAAATCTGTAATAAGATTTTAAATTTATATTATTTTTTTAATCATTTTTCTATAACAAATAAATTACAAAAAAAAAACAGAATTTTATCTTATATGATCCGTAAGTGGAATAAACATCTACCAAATTGGGTTTAAAATATGAGGATATACCTTTAAAATTATTTTGATAACTTGTTAAATAGACAAATAATAAATGAGCGGTGTGGCGGTGTATTCGATTAATGATGCGTCAAATTAAAATTTTAAACAGCTGTACTTCACTCACTCCGTCTCCAAGTAAACATCTCTGGAACTTCATTTCTCGAATTTATTGCTTACGGCTTTGAGTTTTTAATAGACGCACGTTGCTGCTTGAAACTCTAAGAAAACACCAACCACCAGTAAAACTTGAATTATAGTTTTTAAAGAAATTCAACATATTTCAGAACCGTGCCAAAACAAATAAAAAAGTAATAGTTTATATAATACATTTCGTAGTATTTATAAAAACCATACGTAGTCTGATTTTTATATTAAACACTGTAAGATTTTTAAAAAAGAAAATGCACTTGCTAACAGTGGTAGTGTTTGACAACTTTTTCGTAACAATTAGAACTATATATTGAAGTTGTAAAGTATTTTTGGCCGCATGATTGATAGAAGTTTGCCAAGTTTACTGAAAATGTATTGCAGATGATCAAACACAAAACCAGTGAGCTACATCAAGTGTACGTAATACCAGCTGATTGTTACCTAAGATACTATGTGAATATATGGATATTTTTATAGAAGATTGTACATTGTCGTGGTGGAGAATGATTGTTTTTTGACCGTTCACTTTCCTCATTTCTCCGAATACTTTTGGCAAACAAATGGTTGTGTATCATTAAGAATTGCAGATTCCACTTTGCTCACGATATTCGTCCTGGAATGAACGACGATCACTATTGAATTCGGAAAATCAATAAAACACGGTACTTCATTACCATCAGGAATAAAAATGGCAAACCGATTTGATGTCACATTTAACATATTAGAATTGGTGTTGCCATATCTCAAAAATTATTTATAGTACCCTAGGTAAATTCAGTAGACGTTACAAATAAACGAAGAATGGTGAGCTATAGGTCTCTAGTCTCTTTTGACAAGAATGTGATACTACTTTCTATTTGCTGACCTGAATAATTTTTTATAATGTCTTCTTGCACATATTTGCAAACAACACATTTTTTCAGATATTGTCTGCGTTTTCTATTTCTTTTGTAGAAGAAAAAAAGTCCTTTTTATACAAATAGTAAATATATTAACATATTTCAAAACTATCAGTAATTCAATCTAGGACATCAAATTATCGAATATTTGTAAATTTTTATAATTCCCTTTTGCAAAAATAAAATCTGATGAATCAAGTATCAAACCCGAAACAAGCAATTAATTCTATAAATTTTAAATTAGAATATTAATGTTAATAAGTAGAAAATTGTTAGATTTGAACAAAATATATTAACTTTAAACATTAATGTCAGTAAGATGACAAATACTCTACCTTTAATTAAAATAACGGTGTTGTTAATAAGGAGTACTACCTGCCCAAGCTCTAATTACTATTTATATTCTTCTTGACTTACTGAAAAGTAGAATTTTAATGAATTCTTAAGGAACTACATTCAATCTCTCTTATGCTGAATTTCCAAACTTTATTATATATTTTATGCGGGATTTATTCGACGCATGCGGTGTTTTAGATGACTCAAGATGCGTTATATCAAATTCAAATCTGAACTATATGGTCGCCAATCTGTTACTCAATTGTTTAAATTTGAATGGTCCAGAATTTTCGTGCATGAGTAGAAATATTTCGTATTCAATGTGACCAATATATGGCACAGCAGACGAAATAATAATTTTAAAATACAAGTTGTTTGCCATACAATCACTTCCATAAGTTCAGTGCGACTTTCCCATGTAATACCTCCCAAAAGTATTATACCGCAACCTTTAAAACTAACACTCTCTATAAGATTTCTAAGATTTCAGTTATTTTACTCAACTCTTTTGTAGACGTAGTTCCATCCATGATTGAATTCGTCTAGATGTTTTCGTATTAACATTAACTTATCTATCTAAATATATATATATAAATATCAATAAGGTGTGACACAAACGTAAACCAAGAAAACAAGAAGTTGTTCGATTATGAATGTAGAAAAGAGTTGGAAGAAAGAAGGAAAACTAAAAAATATTAAGAAATATAATGAAGAGGTTTTACAAGAAATGGAGGAAAACTATAAAAATAACCAAGTGGGAAAAGTTTATACCAAGGAATAAAAAGAGAAAAGGTAAGGTTTTCAACCAAGGATGATTTTCTACAAGGACAAGAACGGGCAACTAATTACATAAGAAGACGAAATTGTAGACAACAAAACACGGAAATATAAGAATCATGAATACACTAACGAAGCACCACCAAGCACGGAACAAATAAAGGATATAGCCAGACAACAAAAAGTCAATAAAAGCACGGAAAGTGATGGAATAACGGCAGAATTATTTAAATATGGAGGGCCAACCTTAATCGAGCAGCTACGCATTCGACTAGCAGAAATATGGAAAAATGAAAGTATGCCAAAAGAATGGTCACAGGCAATAATCTGTCCTTTACACAAAAAAGAAGACAAAAAGGAATTCAGTAACTATAGGGATATTTCTCTGTTAAATGTTGCCTAGAAAATAATGGCAAAACATATAAAAATATAGTTACATTTGCATGCAAAACCTGAACTTTAAATAGAACTGAACAGAGTAGAGTAGAGATAAGGAAACGAAAGGTGTTAAGGAAGATTTTTGGAGACGTAGATAAGAAGAACTGTACACAGAAATTAATATTACAGGAATTATAAAAGGACAGATAGAAAGGATGGAGGAAACAAGGATATCTAAAGTAATAATGTCTTGCACACTTGATGGGGAAAAAGAAGAGGTCGTCCGAAAGCCAGGTGGAAAAATGAAGTGAATCAAAAAGAGTTAAAAATTAGACACTGGAAAAACAAAGTCAAAAATAGGAAGCTATGGAGAACTACTGTAAATCAAGCAATAGGCCAGCTTGGTCTGCAGAGCTAGTTATATATAGTAACTTATATTTAGCTGCATTTTTCTTAGATGCGTAAATGTTAATGTGCCGTTTCGCGTGAAGTTGAGTATAACAAAAAAACTGCAATTTATTTATCTTAAATATTTACCACATATATGTTAATCCACATAATAGCTGGTCTTTATTTCAAAATGTCTTAGCTCATATATTTTACACAAAAAAAAATGTTAAATCGTGTTATTCTGGAGTAAAATTTAATCTGAATCCAATTCCATTCTTGGCAATTTATTGACCAGATTTGTCTTTCCTCGTAATGAAACGTGGCAACATCGGTTAGTTGAAGGTAGCACGCATAGGTAGGTAGTTTCGTTCGATGTTTTACACACGGTTTGGCCTTTGTAATCATTTATTATTTTCTGTTGTTATTCACACAACATTATTACACGCAGATTGAATCAGCGGGAATATTATTATGCGATATTCCTTAATAATGGGGATTAAACAGAGAAAATCTGTATATTTAGCACTAAGTTTGCATCTTGTTTAGCTACAATGTAGTAAAATAAAAACAGTTAGGCCATAATTTTACGGCTGATTGGAAAGAAATAGAATGAAATTGACAATTACTTGAACGATTTCTATAAAAACTTTAAATGCTATCTATCAAAGTAAAAATCTCATAAATTAGTATAACGCGCGGTTTACATATTATGGAAATACAGGAATATTGATTAAACATAATTACGATTTTAAAATTTTTTGTATTAAAACCATATCAGTCAAGGGCACATAAATCCATGTCAATTTATATATAATGTTTTTAGTGAACTTTTTACATAAACTTTTTATAATCATAAGTACCCGAATTTTGAATCTTATTTCTAGATTGTTTGCCAATAACAATTTAGATAATGTAACAATATGTTGTATTTGTGGTTTCTGCTAAGAGTCAATCATACTGTGTTTGTAATAAGTAAGTTACAATTTTGTATTCACAGTTAAATTAATTATTTAAAATATAACTGTTATCTATTAAGCATCCAGCCACTCTAGCTGCTCTATTTAGTTTATTTTTAACTTCTTTCACTCTTTCCTTTATATTGATATTTTTAAGGTATAAATAATTTGCTAATAATCAATAATATCCCTATTGAAAACCCTATCACTTTTCTATTCTGTTTATAATTATATTGGTGAGCTATAAGATAGAATTGATGCAGCATTTCTTGCAGATTAATTTTATTTATTATAATAATTATTAGTATTGCATCTCTATTATAAATTTTTATTTTCGCTTCTTTGCTTTCTGATAAATTTCCCTCGTTACTAAAAGGAAATAGACCAAAAATTTCGTTTTGGTGATTTTTCACTCAGTAATCCCCAAACTCGTTCAATTCACCTATCCTTTTTTGAAATATTCTCTGGGTGATGTAGACTCCGGTTACTCCGACTCTTCAGTTATTGTAGGGAAAAGAAAGGCAATATAATTAACTTGGCAATTTAAAAGTACCTAGTTTTTTTATTGATCACTGTTGTGTTTTGCTGTCCCATTTCTTGTTGGTACTTTTGACATATTGTCACTTTTATATGTTACTAGAATGAGGAGAAATTTTAGGGTAGTGAGAGGTGCACCTAAGCATAGTTGATTCCGTGTTTTAGATCGTCATCCTACAAGATGTGAAGATGCAGAAAAGCTCAATAAATCGCATATATGTTTAAAAAAACAGCTTAGCAATGTTAAAAAACTATATTTATGGATCCCTCATCAGCTTAAGATAATTCATTTGACGAAAAATGGATAGTTTACACCTTTTGAAGTAAATAATACTAACCAAATATATTTTTCGAAAAAAAAGAATATTTGCTTAAGACTGATTGGTTGTCAGGTTTATGACATGAAATTTATTTACGTTTTTAAAAAAGATCTGTCAAATTTTATCTGTCTTGGAAAATGGTATATTGTCAGATACCGAAACCTAGGTAGACCTTAATACGTATTAAAAAGCTTTGGAAGCGTGTGGAAATTCAAGATAAGTATTATTTTTCTTTCCATATTTATTATGTTATTAGTTCAGTTCTGCACTTTAAACTCAAACTTGTATCAAGATAGTTCAAAGGTCTACGCTTAACAAATCACCAAACTGCAGTAGAATAACTTCGGCCAGAATTGGCAAATCGTAAGGGTGTTTTGTTTTCCATGAAAATGCAAAACTCCAAACAGTTTGGTCGTTAAGTTGGGATATGTTGTCATAATCATCATATAGTCCCGATTTCGTTCGTAGAACTCCTTAATATATAAAATATTATTTAACATATAAAATCTCATTTAATTCAGTTTTTTGTTTATATTAGAAGTATTATGAACATGGAATGTGTCTCTGCTTGAAAGATGGCGAAATGTGGTCTTCGACAAAAACGGACATTGCCTAATCCAATAAAGTTGATTTTTCCTTCTTCATTAAAATCTGCAATCACTTAGTTGTCATCTTATACTTCTGTAAGTTTTGCATTGTGTGCTCAAAGGCACACTTTTTAGTAAAGTCGATCACTTAGCAATGTTTAGGAATTTCCAGATTTGGATCAGAATAATACTACTACTACTAATACTACTAAAATAAAAATTGGTAACATTAGGGAAGCCTGTTCTTTGCGAAATCCCACAAGGTTCTTTGTTCTAGCTACTGCTATTCTCAGAATATACAAATGAATTACAAAAGCATATACATAAAAACAATTTTTAAGTTTATATTCTACATAAGCATTTACAAAATTCTTGAGAACGATCTAAGGTAATTTATTTCTAATATTAGCTTACAGGGACTTCTTTCTTAAATACACATTGAAATGTTATACATTAATAGACAATCCTGAATAGACTAGACATAAAGATTATAGGTTAATGGTAAACAGTAGCGTGGTTTGATGTTATTCTAAGACTTTTAAATCTAAATGAGCTTATCTTCAAATATTTTTGTTTCGGAAGTACAAGTTACATCTATTGAATCCAGCATCTGATGTGTATGTGGGCGACTAATATTGGAATATTCCGATCCAGATTGGTATCCTAAATCATCCGTGACCAAATAACATTAGAAAATAACCAGCGAAGTGCTACAGGACTAATGTATGAACGAATGAGTCCCCCCACCTATGAAGAGAGAATATCTATTATTAATCTTGCTTTTTTTCAGCAACGTGGTCTTCTTAGTGGTCTGATACTTATTTTTACTATTCTCAAGTACAACTTGAACGAATAAAATGATAGGTATTTTACGAGGACACAAAGGCAAATTAAAAAAAGACCATATTCGTCACTAGGTTTAGGTGAAACATTCTGTCAAACAGAAATTTTCTTCTGTACCTGGATTGATGTTTGAATACAGTTTTATCTGACATTTAAATTGTACGACAATACAAATGACAACAAGGGTTCTCTTTGCGCATATACAGTGTGTCCGTCAAAAATAGTGCAGATGTTGGTTGTATGGAATGCCAATGTTATTGTTAATAGACATTTCTAATTAAAAGATATTGTTTTAAAGCAAATAAAGTTTGGTGCAATATTAAATTTGAGTTAGTATCGCGGTTGGCCTGTTGTATTTATTGTTGCTTGCGGCTGCATTCGACTGATTTTCACCGCTTTTCGTTTTGCTTTGCACAACCCACTACCACGGCCAGCTAGACCGGGCTCAATTTATCAATTTCAGTTTTCGCTACCACGACATTTTTGTGTTATATGGACCTTTTATGTTTGCTGTAGTTTGTACAGCAACATTAGCAGAAATGTAATATATGAAGAGTTTCTCTATTGTGTGTACGTTCTTTTATTTTATATATACGAACCACATTATAAAGTGATTTACGGGCATTTTCATAACAAAAACATTTTGATGTATAACAGGGAAAACAACAGATGCATTATCATGTCATCGTATTAAGTGAAAAAAAGAATATACGATACGACTACTCAGAATATAGACCGCAAATTAAAATTTGTTTTTTGTCATTTTTCTTGACATTTCCACAAAATACAGTTAAAATAAATATCCTTCGTTTTCCTTTATAACATTTTGACTTGTTCCTGTTGTACCGTAGGTTAAGTTGACCAAATTGTCAAACATCAAAAAAGATGTATTTCTAACTTTCTATTATTTAAACTAATCTAATTATTCCTTTATTATGTTTACCTTCTAAATGACCTTAAACTACACTACTCTTCTTTCATTTTCTAAAGTAATATACAGTTGCACCCAGATCTTTGCATATTTTGATATAATATTCTTCAAATATTAATAAATTCTCGGAAAATGTGTCGATCTCACTCACTTCCTCGTGTACTCTTCGTCCTTGGTTGGAATTGGGGTCACGATATCTTTATATAGTTTCAAAACTTATACAGCCTGAGATTAAACTAAATTTAATATTCTTCTGGTAATCTCCAATAGATTAGATATAGTAGTCACTATAGAAGAACCATCTTCAGTAGCTGAGTTATTCATTCTGAATTTTATTAGCGGTATTAATAAAGCTTGATAGTAGAATGCTATTTGCATTTACATTTCTACTGTACTATTTGCTTTTTTAGAGAAAATAATTTTAGAGCGAACCGTAATAATTTTAGGCAAAACAATGATAGGCAAATTAGCAATAGACCGCATAATTTTACTTCAAACCAATATAGGGGTAACAGACATTTTAATAGGTGGCACATGGGTAATTACTACCTTAAGAGTCCAAGAGTAAATTGGTGGGTTAATGAGACGGATAACAATGAAAGTTGCTCTTCATCTTCTAATGATTGGTTTGTTCGAGACAAGGAGGAAGAAAAATCGTGAGTATATATCTATGTAGTTATTTTAAATACTTTTATATTATTGGTTAAAAAGGTGTAATCCCTCAGAAGTATACTACCCCATGAGGTACTAAAACGCTAAGCTTCCTAATACAGTTGATTTTTGGGGGCTCTGACCCAGATCTATATATATATATATATATATATATATATATATTCATCCCATAAGTAACTTGGCCTGCCATTAAATTTCTGATTTAATCTTTGTAGGTAATTAGATTGCTCAGAAAAGGTCACAATTGGGGACTTCATAAGTTATTAGAAGAGAATTCGCAACTGGTGACTTTTTTAAAGTAGGGAATAATATAATTTAGGTTAGGTTATGGCAACTTTCGATTTATTTAAGTTAATTTTAAAAAACTAAAGCGGCCGACATTAAGAAGATACATACCCGAATCGTGAAGATTGGGGCGGGCCGTCCGAATTTACTTATACAGCTTAGGACTTCTTTTTAGCAGCAAAAATTAAAATATTTCAAGCGGCCAAAATTACCTCACCCTTATTTTTTCGGTAATTTTTGTCGGTCTAATTTAGTCAGTAACTTAATCCTATCTTGAATAAATCTTCTTCAACGTCTTGATTGCAATTAGAATTGTCGCGAATTTTATTAATAAAATGGTATCTGGATAAAAAAATCTTAAAAAATAAAATTATTCTTCTCAGTTTGTAACTCTCAATTAGTTAATAAGAAAATCTTTGAAATTTGTGATTAGTTACATATCTAATAATATTTTTTAAATATTTATGTGATATCTTTAATCATAAGTCAAGTACTATCTATTCTAGGTTGTGATTAGATAAAAGTGTTTGTCAGTCACCACCGAAATCAGTTAATTCGTTAAATATTTTTTTTTGAAAACACTTGATTTGAACGAAAATTTAGGGGAGATAATTTTCGAAGCAGAAAAGCAACCTGTCACCAAGGGTATAAATTTGTCGGGTGGCAGGGAAATTAATTAGATGCAATTTAGCATTACACATTATCAATTGCCATTATCATCATGTAAAGCATGGCGGTGTTGTTTGTGAATTCTCGAAGGACATTTACAATCAATTTGTTAAGGCCTGTACTACCAGTGACAAAAACATGGGCCGCGTTTGCATGTATTTATTGCGCTACACGAGTACATCGGACAGATATAGCTCTATGTGCTTTTACGGTATAATCTATATATATTCGTTTTGTCTTTTTATCGTTGAGGAAGAGATTTAGGGTTGTCAGTCAGCCTATTTTTCTAATCTAAAGAAAATCTGAAGACTACACGTAAATATATCCGGGAATCAAAATAGTTATTTATAAACCAGTACGAAAGAAAATGCTTTTTTCATGTCATGACTAGAAAAAATTACGATTGTTAAGGTATAAGCGAATGCGGCACTCCCTTAAACTGTATTTCCTTTTTGCTTTTTATTTTTATGTAATCATGAAATAATGTTATTTATTATTAATATTCTAAAGCTGTATATCATACATTTTATGAATGCAACACAAATTGAAAATAATACGTAATACAATTATTTTATCTTGATTGTCCTCTATAAAGAGTTAGTAGTAATAGTTGTACCTGTTTTCTTACAACATATTAGTTAATATATTTTAAATTACTTGTTGCTTATTAAATAAATAAGCTAATTACTCTAACAGAAGGTAACTATGTTATAAAAGACTACGGTAAAAGCAATTTAAAAATATAGTTATTCTAATGAGATACGACTTTGTTTGAAATTAATCTAGAGCAATTATTCTTTTTATAAAAAAAAATATGAACCTAAAACAACTTTAATGCTGATAATTTTTTACACACTTACTTTGTGCAATCTAGCTTTTAAAGTATAGAATAATATAGGTTCATTTTTAACAAACGTAAAAACCAAAATTCCTAAATTAAAAAACATCATATATTTATAAGTTGTCCGGATTATAATGCTATCTACGAGTACATTGGCCAAATTCTTAGAAATGTTGAAACCAGATATAGTGAACTTATAGATTAAAACAACCATATAAGTTACGTTACGCAAAACATCTCATTAACACTCAACACAAATCTACACCTAATACAACATTAGAAACAACAATGGAAATTTTTCATATATGCGATAAGAATCAAGGATTTGATTTTTTGGAATAATTTGAAATAAAAAGGCATCTACGATATCCTTAGTATTAAACGAACAAATCTGAAAAGTTCACATTTTTTATATTACCTTCAGTACTACTTAAATATATAATATTAACCAAATGTTTTAGAAAAAGAAGAATATTATTTGTTTGATCAAAAATCAAGTCTGTATGTGAAATGGCTGTCAGTTTCTTATAATCTTATGTGACGATATCAAATGGTGAAACCATTGTCTTAAAAATATTTATGGAAAATTGAGGAATTTTACATTTATAAATTTAATATATTTTCTAGTAGGAATTATTTATATTGTAAAAGTTAATTATCAACCTTTTAGCATCTATAAACTAGTACAGACATATAAATGTAAACAAGGAACTTGTACCGGAAAATATAAGTATCCACTTCTCTAATTAGCCGACCTAATTAGAAATTTAAATTTTTAGAAATATCTATTATCAATTGTTGTTTTGTAAAAAAGTGCAACGACAAATAAAGTTAATCTTTTTCTACAAGTTTTGTGTCCTATCCAATCAATTGTATTAAATATAAAATTGAAGTACGTAAAGTTATAATAAAATTTAGGAAAATGTAGATTATGAAGATTATGAAGGACTCTATCTATCCTTCAAAGTATTCTTCTATATATGAAAATAAAAATGGAAAGCTTATTCTGATATTTGAATTAATTTAGTATTTTAATTAAATACATTTCATAACAAACTGTAAAAGAACTGCTAAAACAAACAGCATATGTACATCAATCATCATAAATTTAAATAAGATATTAAATTACAGTAGGTAAGTCGCAGTATATGTTTATTATTAAAACATTTTAATGATTGTATATATCATATTAATGATCTAAATAAACACTTTAAAACAATGGTAAAATATTTAGGTTCTCTGTAAAAAAATGGTTTATTTTTTGTTAGTATTGGAAATTTTGGTATTCCAGAAATAGAGACTAAAAATAATGTCGTTGACATTTATTTAAAATAAGCTGATATGTAATGTCAATCGTAATTTAGCGCAAATTGTTATAACTTACAATTCTCACGCGGGGTCAATGTTACTGTTTAACTTAAATATAAATGATAGCTTAAAGATAGTATTTCATGCAACACCCTATATACATTTTAAATAGAAAATCTATCCCTTCGAAATTGGAATGTTTATACATAAAATGTAAACAAAACTTTGTAACAATTTAAAAAAGAACTTATGAAAATAGTGTTTTATGTTACTTCGTAAACTCCGGTGTGACTATTTTAACTTTAACTGGACAATATATTTTTGTTTTCAATTGTACTCTCGTTTGCTTCGAAAAAAAAATAGTTTATAATATAAATTCACCAAATTTTTGCGATATGTTAACAATTGCACCCATGAACAGTAATTTTACTAGGGCGTCCGCCATAAATACGTGAAAAACTTTTAAAGCATATTTGTAAATGATATATTCGTTACTATCTTTGTTGTATATGTTTATGTAAAATGTAAATTGTAACAGATTTTTTAGCCCTCTGATAAAATAAATAGTTACATTTGCATTTAACTGTAGTAAAATAATAAATTCATTTCAAATAACATTAAATATTTAATAATTTTAAGTAAAATAATATTTGTTAGTTAATGGTATTTTTTTAGTTAGTTTAGCAATATATTATGCTATTTAAATTTTTACTGAGAATTTAGGCGCCATTTTTTTAAGTTCTCTCGATAAAATATTATTCTTTATATGGGATTTACTTAAAAATGAGTTTCATTTATTTGGATTTTCCTTATAACTTCAGAGCTGCGTACATATTCAAATTGCAACATATTCAAATATTTGTATTTATTAAAATTCGATGTATGTTGTAGATACTTACGCATAATCTACATCTACATAAAAACCATTCCTTTTTAATGTCCATACAAACGATTTTAATATTAAAGATTTCAACAGAAAGAAGAATATTGGATGATAAAAGAATTTAAATATATATATATAGATAAAATTTTATTAGTAAATTACACATATTTGTCGAATAAATTTTGTATATTCCGATTCCCATAGTCAGTAATCAGTGTTACTAACATTGTTGCAATTGAATTTGAATGGCAAACCAGTTTGGGTATTATATAAGTCCCTAGGACGATGGCAACATAAAGCGCACATCAAACCGTATCCGATTAAATCCATTTTGAAAAGCCTACCTCTTCCGTTACACATATCTCGTTTTTAACGTGTCAATTAGCGTCCGCATTAAAATTCCTCTTAAAACTATCCTCGAAGGACCACACACATTGCACAAAATTTGAAGAATTTCTTTTTCGATTTACCTTGAAACGAAATCTAAAAGACCCCGCCAGAATGTTAATTGAGCACATCACTTAATCAATTAAATTCACTTAAAATAAAAAAAAAAGAATTTTACGAAAGCGCGCCAAGTCAGGTTATCATTGTGGGTTAATAAATTCGCGATAACCGTAACACCCATGGAACACCACCTCGACGATTCGAAATCGAACTGTCAAAATTGAAAAGCGCAACTAGCGGGTTTCTATGGGTCGTCACAAACAGTCGGTTTGCACTGTGAACCAAACGCGGATTGGTTGAGTGGCTTGTAATAGTACTGGCAGCCTGTCAGCGTTTCAGACATCACTATACGGAGCGCACGCACAGACCTTTCCCTCCTTTTCTAGCGTTCACGCGGTCCGCTGTTAGTTGTCATGCCGACTGTTATTCAAAAGCCTCCTACCCTTATTCCCAGCATTGCTATCATTATTCCTACACCATTTATTTACATCGCCTTGCGGTCATCTTTCATACACGCCAACAGAAAACAACTTCTGCAGGATAGGAACGCTCAAGAACCCTTCTCAACAGAAATACATTCAAACGAAGTAACTAAGCAAATGGTGTGTTCCCTTTTCACTTTGTCTGCAGATTTACAATACATTATTTAAACACCATCATATTATATAGCAATACTACACGATGCGAAGTGTTGAAGAACACGCTTTAACGCAAATACATTCCAGCTAATTTATATATAAATCGTATATTGATTAAAGAGCATAATATTTATTTACTTATGTAGTAATTACTGCCAAGTTATCAACATTATTGTTGATAAGCTTCTAAACAAATATAACGGAATGCAGTTCTCATCTACTCTTTAGGTTATTAATATTATGAAGTTTCATTCGGTACACCAATTGCAAGATATACACTTCTCATTTTAAAAGAAAGATATTACATAAAACGCGTCACAATTCTTCTTCTAATATGTGTTTAATGAAACGGTGCCCATACTACCTATCTTCAAATATCGACATAACAAAAGAGTAATGTAATGTTTTGAGAGTTGTAACCTCAGTAAAGTTTTTCCTGCTTTGTATTATAAACCCAAACAAATATACCAGGCCTGTTAAGCATTATATTGTCAATGAAATAATTATACACAATTAATGTAGATTTTAGAGAAAATGACCTGACATTGTTTTTATTGCCATTCAGATCTAGATGGTTTTCTCTGCACCACTATTCAACTCGATGTATATTATCCCGATGAAGCGATGTATTCAACGGATCTGAACTCATTAAATGCAGCATACAGCTTATGGTTGTTCAAATAGGATTGAAAGACTATATATACATTATTTGTAACTTCGAAACTTTGAATTTTAGTCAATGACACTCCATGATCAAGTTTATCTGTCTAAAAATTGACATCGATTTTTTCAGCTATTAAGTGAGTTATATTGATTAAACTAGTTATTGTAGATCTGCACTTTATAAAAACGTATCGACTCACAGAGAGAGAGAGTTTATTTCGAACATGGCCATATAGTAAGTATATTGTAAATAAGAATTTGAAAAACTTAACTGAAGTTGCAAATTATTGAGGTCGGCCTGTAATTGGATATGTCATTCTTGTCCCATTTTTAAAGATTTTAGATTGTTTCCAAAGTTCCGAAAATGTCCAGTAATACGCTTCTACTTTATTTGTTTTAGAGCCTCTAAAACTTCGCTTTCAGTAACCTTTGTTATATTTAACGTAGGTTCATCAGTGACAATTCTCCTACCCTGAAAAGGTAAAACAGGAAAATTACTTACTAAATAAATCTACAAAACTTTTTAAAATGCTTATACGAAAATCTTGGAATTGACCTTCATAAAACATTTTATTTGAGATATGGCCTTTCCTGTTGTTAACATAAGCTCAAAACTTAATGGGATTTTCTTTTATGTCATCTTCTGCTGATATGGTAAAACACTGATGTTCTTGCTTAATAACTCTTTTGATCATGGCTCTAAGTTACCTAAATTCTTCTTATTGAGCTGAATTTGGGTTATGCCAAAAGATGTTCTTTTCGTTTGATTTGTCTGATTAAATTAGAGTTAAACCATTGAGGATACTGTATTTTTTTAGCAGAACTAAAACTTGGAATACATTGGTCAAAGAGACTGTACAACTTTCCATAAAAATAGATGCAAGCATCTTGGGCTTTAAGAAATACCTAAAGAAAAGACCAGTCAACATTACCAATAAGGTCATACTAAATTAAGCGAAATTTTCTCATTTTAAAATTATACCTGAAACTCAATTTTGTCGTTTACTTTACAAAAATTTTCTAAAGCTAGATGATAAGCGGAAATTAGCAGGTCTATTGATTTCTGCAAGACTAGTATATGGCCATGTTCATTATACAATATGTCTCAGTAAGTTGGAACCATATGGGAAACTTTTTTATTATTAATTTTAGGAAAAAAAGTTATTCTTCATAAAAAGTTCTGCATTATCTAAAACCTAGAATACAGTCATCAAATATCAAATTTTTTCAGTGGTATACGAGGTTTGTCAAAAAATATGAGTTTTACTCAAGAGTAAAGTACCTTTAAATTTGTCAATATCGAAAAATGTTACTAAAAAAAGTTGATCAGAATTAAAAATTACGTTTAAATATGCAAGTACATCCATTTACATTGGAGATTAAAATATAGATAGTAATCCTTCATCTCGATTAATATTCTGCTAGAATGCGAACTATTTTTAAACTAGTTTATATAGACTTAATCGAACGTAATCATTTTAAATAGTTACGGTTATTTTTTTGGCAAAACTGGCTCTTAAATATTCATAATTCTGTGGGTAAGAGATTTTATTTCAACCGCATATGATTAGGAATGTATTATGACTATGAATAATCTCATGGTAATAATGACTTCCTTATATATATAATTTTACGAACATGATGCTTCTATTATTAAACAATTTTAGTAAAAATTATATTTTTTTCGATTTCAGTATACGTTTTATTTATTTAAATGCGAAAGAATGTTATAATTCAAGAAAACTTATAGTCTTAAGATAAGAAATAATTGAAACTATTTTTAATAATGAAGGTTGACACTAGAGAATCTCTAAAATATTCTGCATGTTACTGATCTAGATAGTTTTTTTTTTTCATGACCATGAGTAGAGTATATTAATTCCAAAATCATTTTTAATATCAGAATCTAAACAATCTCATTCTCGAGAGAGAATATTTATTCTGAAACACTTACTTCTTATGTGTTTTGCATCTATTTTCATTCCATAACAAGTGATGAAATTAATATTCCGTAATTGTTCTAAACAATATCGACATTCATGGATGTCAAAACTGTCGATGTCAAATGTAAATAACGGCACCATAATAACACATTTTAATGGAAATAAAATAATGAGTGAAAAATCGAGTAAATTTGTGGTCATGAAGAAAATACAAATAGTCTGTTACTCGGTTAGAATAACAAAACTCAATACTCGTGGTTCCACTCGTATCGAATTTTATTAATTCTAACCTTGTTACTTAATATTTTTTTCTATTTTTGTCAAACAAAAAAGAAGTGGAAGGAGTCGAATAGAAACATTTTTTATATATTGAGGAAACTGAACCAATCTCTCAAGTAACATAAATCGTACGTAATATAAAATACAGTATATATTTCTTGCAAATATTAAAAATTAATCTATAAGAACTTGGCTAAATAGAAAAAACGGAATATCTTAAATATTGGATTGTAAAAGTTTTTCCAACAGAATATTTTCATTCGCTCGACTCTTTTTTAGTTTTATTTAACATTCGGTACAAATAATTCAACTATCAATTTTAAATATAAAGTTTATTTATGATCCTAATTCCGACTAGATACATAGTTTTAATTTCCCGGTAAAGAGATAGTTAACGACGTCCTTGTTCTTGAAATTCTAAAATACCTGTTTTCCAAGAATTAGCTTTTCTCTATAAATTGAGCTGTCCAAATCGGAACAATTACGCGCAGATCGTGGGATTGTAAATACGGACTTGAGTTGTACGGAGTAGTTACCGTAATTTGTCGTGATCGCGGGTTTGGACATGTAAAATTACTCAAACCTGTGTGGTCCGCATTAGTCCGCACGGGCTAAACACCATTTACGATCACGTATGATGGCCGCTCAGCTACACCGGTAACAGTGTCTTGTGATAGATATCCAAGTAAAACGATTCCCGCTAAACGGTCTGGATGGCAGTTCATCAACGACACAGAATAATTAGTTCAAGACACATTTTTATTTAATAAATTACTTTCTCTTAATGACGACAGATAGAACAGGTACAACACATCAAATAAAGTAAAAATTTAGTGTGTACCCACTAGGTGAAAATGACGAAAGAAGTAAAATTTGTTGTATTTTAAAGTGAGTTTTTACAAAAATTCCATTCTATGATGAATATAATTCGAAAAAGTCCTGATGATGGCCTTAAAGGCCGAAAGCGCTCGGCAGATTTCATTGTATTTTTAACACACCCAGTTTAAAATACACATTTCTCACCAAGAAAAAATATTTTTTAATAGATATGCAAACTACCATGAATTTAAAAAGTAGGAATATTGGTATTTTTTATATTTTAAGCACATTTGACACATAATTATAATGGCCCTTTATTTTTTCCAATTACTAATTACTAACATAATATTATTGTTTATATTTAAAATATTATAATAATTAATACAGTCTACTCTAACAATAATGGTCAACTTATTTTTTATTATTATTGTATAAAATTAATTCTTTTTAAATTCGAATGATCGGAGAGCTGATTTTCGATCCCTGGGGTCCCGGGTTCGAATCCGGCTTGGGCATGGGTAATGGTCAATGTATGTATGAATGTGTATAAGCATAAAAATTTGTCTGTTAAATATTAACAAGGAAGTGTCTGGCTGAAATTATTAATCCTAGTGCCATTCAAAAAAATATTTTTAAACAAGTTAAAAAAATAATAAAATAATTTTAGTTTACCGCGTATAATGTTTACGAAGTTTCCAGAATTATAACGGCTGTTTTAGCCCAAATTAATCAAAAAATTTATTAAAATCACTGATTTCAAGCAACCAATCAGCATTTACTATTGTAGTATCATACTCTAAGTACGCCAGAATTCGCAAAGTAACAGTTGCCCATCGTACACTGTTTAGTTAGTTAATCGCCAAAAACTCACAAGAAACTCCCTGTATAACATTAATAAATTTAACTATTAATCAGTAAAAATACGATAATCTGTAGCCGTAAATTTAAGTTGTGCATTAGTGCAAAGAGAAAGTTTCGTTCGAGGTGAGAAAGAACTACTCACACAATGAACACTGGAAACGTATATTATGAACGTTTTAAATATTTGTACGTTCGTATGTTTTTTATTAAAGTTGCAAAAACTACTGAGTTTACCATTTATTTTGGGCTGGAAGTGAGTGTTTTAGAAAATGATTAATACACGGATAACCTTAAAGTACTTTAACCTTCATTACAGTCCATTTTATCGATAAATAAAGTTACACAGTGCATTATATCTTTCGGCTATTAAACTAAATGCCTAAAGCAAAGAATCACTTATTAATATCTTCTTAGTTTTTTTTAAGAATCATGATAGATATCATGCAGCAATATTATACTATGCTCCCAGCACTTTATATTGAAAGGTTTGAATAATTTTAATATGTGTAACATAAAATAGCCTCAAATCCAAATATCTACCTTAAGTTCAAACCGATTTAAGTATTTGCTGTTATGTACATTTTTTGATATTTAATCAATTCTTCTCTTTTTTTTTACGTAGGTTTTCCAGCGAAGCTTAAAGTTTTAGATGAGACCAAGAAGGTATTTCGGTCTACAGAGCTCTTCGTTCACTTATACCTATTTGTACATGTTATATCTGTTTACTAGTGAAAACTTTCATCGTTTAATTTACTTTTTCATTTCTGAGTTCAGTCCTGAAATGCACTGAAGGGGTTTTGTAGTTTGTTGGCTGTCTACATATTATTTTGTAAGTATGGTCTGTAAAACTAGCATATTAAAAAGGTGGAAAATAGTTGATCTGAAAGAAATCAATGCTGGATTAACACAAAGTAAGGTCATATTGTCTATCTTCTGAATACGCGCTACCTCTAAAAATAATGCAGAAGAAAGTATTTTTTTCTTCTATTGCTATAATATGATTGATTCTATGGGACTGTTAACTGCTCTGTTTTTGAGGATTTATACGTAAATCCGAATTTTTTCTCGATGTTTGATAGCATTTAAAGGAAAAAGTTGGACATGATAGGTAATAAAGGTCTCTATGTGATGTTATATGTGGTGGTTTCCCTTGTTTCGACATCATAACAATTTCTGCAATTTCCCATAGTTTTGTAATAATATGTTCAAGCAAAAACTGGCAAAGAAAACATATGGCATTTTTAGTATTTAGTATTTTTTATAGAATTATTTAATAGTTTTTTAAAGAGCGTTGTGTAGTTTATTTATTGTAGTTAACTTTTTGCATTTATGAGTATGTACGAGTATATAAAAACGGTCTCCAAAATACTTGAAAATAAGTCTAAATATGCTTTAGAGCAAGAAGAGTTAAAACCAAATTCACTTCTCAGTTCCCATAAAACGGAGAATGGAATTTTTGTTTACTCAATCCATACTTCAAATATACAAACTTTAAATAAAGAAGTTGAACATTTTACAATTGTTACTTTTAATTTTTTGATGAAATTCAATCTTTTACAAAGATATATTTCTTAAAACGTAATTCAAAACCTTCTTCTAACTGAATTTCATACTAGTTTTTTTATTCAGGTGTTGTGTAACCACTAAAACTTTTGCAGAGATTCTTGTGCTTGGGAAAGAACTACAAATTCCCGTATTCAATCCAAACAAAAGAATACGTGGTTAACTATATATACAAAACAAATTTAGTTTCTTTTATCTGATGGGTATAGTTAGGGTTGAGAAATGTACGTTCGGTATTTATGGATTGATTTATATGATTTTGGTTTATTATAAGCTAACTATAGATAAAATATACCTACCGGTGTGTCATAAATCAAAATAGAGAGGAATTACGTAGAATCATTATTTTAATACATTACATTTAATCTAAAAAATGTGTTTTTTAGATGTTTTTTTTTAATAATTAGTAAAATAAGTAGATTAATTGTATTCCTAGTAGAATCAGATATAATGAATGTACTTTAAGACCATTAACGTTTTCTCTACTGTCGGATGACAGAATAGACTAAAAAACGTACAACTAGGTAGCACCAACAAGATAATTTAAGTAACAAAAGTTTCAATATTTAGTACCATTGCTGTCACAAGAAGGAAACTGAATGAATAAATCAGGGAAAAAATTGCAGCAAAATAAAAATTATTTAACAGTAATAAAAACTCATTTCTTGAAATAAGTGATAGGAAGCAGATTTCAGCATGTAAACTTGGACAGTCATAAAAGTTAGAAAAGGAGAAATGATATAATAAAAATGAGATTTTAATAACAGATAAAAGAAAATGGTTGTCAATATATATCAAGAACATTTGGATGTAGAGAAAGAAGGAAATGAGGTAAATTAGGAGAGTAAATAAAGTAAGAAGTACTAGAAACAAAGAAAAGCAAGAGAAAACAATGACAAAAAAGTCGAGATAAACAACTTTTGATTTTGAAGGAAAAATAATAATAATAATAATAAATAAAATAAAGACAGATCATAAAATGGTAATTTCTAAAAAGAATATAAAAGCTTTTGCTATAAAAATATTCGTTATACAAATAAAGAGACCAAATTTTAAGTAAAAATAACAAATAAGTCTTACTTAAAATGTAATAAATTGTTTGAAAAGTATTTACAAAATATATCAATTTGGTCACTTTGTATTAAATGATTTCAACTAGTAAATTATTATTTCACGTGCATTTTATTTTTTCTTGAAAATTCACGGAATGTTTTTTTATCAGTAGATCTTTTTTATTCTTCGTTTATACCGGTAGTTGTTTTATTTAATTATTTTAATCTTATACATATTTATTAATAGAGTTTACACTATCGTTACTACAAGCAATTTGCTGCATTTTTGTTGCTTTCACACGTTCTTTGTTATTAATTAGAAAAAAAAAATGAACAATTAAAAAAGGATGACAAATTATTCAATATTATACAGTATGGTCCAAATGAAAGGAATAAATTCATTACTTCGTAAATCGGCGATTTTAGGGTAAAATCGTGAAACCCGTTGATTTTTATTTTTTATGGGCGCTTCGTCAGATCACCCTTCTTATTTTTTATTTCATCTCTTTGATTGTGATGACGTCATCAATAAAAATTTTAAATAGAAAGGTGGGTCTTGCAATACATCAATTGAAAGGTCTTTTAAATATATATTCACCCATATCAATTATGTATTATAGTCAAAAGTAGTATTAATGATATTTGAACAGATTTCTTAATTTATTAAGTATTGTTATGATGTATTTATTGATACTCAAAAATAAATTTGGTTAAGGTCGTCACTGGCAAAGAAAATATGTGTAAACAATTTTTAAAAAAAAAAAAAAAAAAAATTAGTTGGAAACGAATATCTGAAAACAAGGAACTATTTGGACAACGTCTTGCCAAATCGGTGGATAATTCAAAGAGAAGCAATTGAATGGCCAACGAGGTCACCTAATTTAACTCCTCCCGATTTCTTTGTATGGGCATACTTGAAAAGTAAAGTGCACATAAATAGACCACAAACTATTAATGAACTCAAAGATCGAATACGGCATTGATATTACAAAATAACTCCGGAAGTTATACCGAAAGTTCCCTGCTCGTCTTTCGCATTGTATTTTAGCTAACGGTAAACAATTTGAGCACTTGCTTTAAATTTGGTTGTACTTAATTATAATATTTATTGTAACATTTAAAATTTAATAAATCATTTTTTTGACAACAAGATTCACTTTTCTATTTAAACATTTTATTGATGACGTCATCACGCTCACAGAGATGACCTCAAAAATAAAAAGGGGATCTGACGAAGCGTCCATTTAAAAATAAAAATCGACGATGTTCGATGTTCCCCTAAAATCGCCGATTTACGAAATATTGAATGTATCCCTGTCATTTGGACAATACTGTATACATAAGTACTAATAAAAAACTAGTAAAAACATGAGATATGAAGGTACACAGGGTTTTTAAAAATGAATAACAGTCAGTCTAGAGAATAATTCCTCATGTATTTAGGTATAAAAGAAAGTTCTGTAGAAAATTTGGAATGAGTATCTGTAATAAATTTGAAATACGCACAGAACATTGGCACGATTATATTTGTTTGACAAAATACAATTTATTATATTAAAAATCCGTAGTTCATAGTAATTTTCTACTGCAAACTTTCAGAATAATTTAAAAAGTTATCTATGTTATTTTTTTAATAAGGTCTAAAACAAAAATTAACATAATAATTACATGCATTTAAATAATCTATTAGTTCTCAGGAAATTTGCCATTAAAAAACAATTCGTAATTGTAAAATTTTATATAAAAAAATTAATTCTGAGAGGCGTTCATATATTATAAATAAATTCTTTATTTGTTTAAATTAAATATAAAAAAAGAGAATTTAAATATGAAAAGTAATATATCGGAAACGCCCATAAAACTGGCGCCATTAATTAATTCAACATGCATGTGTTCATTTTCTTCTACTCGTTTATGTGCATTTTCCGCTAATAATATTACAAAACTCGTACAATGAAACTCCCCATTTATAAAATAAACAAATTAAGAATGTTTTTCTTATTTTTTTTTTCAAAATCATTAATACATAGGTATTGTTTCACCAAGATTTTTGCAAGCACTAATGAAATATAATAAATAGAAACAACAATTCAGTAATTCTTATCTTTGAATATTCCTAAAAGAACTTTTTCTCTGGTAGCACCGCATCGACCAATTCAATTCCTACAAGTCCTGACAGAGACTAGTAAGTTCATTCTCCAACATAATAGATTCATTAGAGTTCTAGATGGTCGCTGTAACGAAGCTGACAACCCGTATTAGTCATCCCCTGGTTTTTTGGTATTTCGCACGGGATGATGGCCGTTTCTAGGATCCCTCTTCAGCTTACAAACAATGCTAATGCTGAACGGTTGTCCAGTCCGCCCCCTAACGTCCGCCATAGTAGGGTCGAGGCTCCACGCTATTATTATTAATTGAGACTTTTAGTTGAGTGACAGGGGCGTACTTTAAAGGGTACAGGGAAGGGGAGGTAACGAACAGTTGGTTGATGAAGGACTTTTGTCTGAGTGGATGTACCGTTACAACGTTTTAACAAGGTTGGTGTTATTGCTTCATTTTGAAGGTAAAACAAAATAAAATATATGAGTTGATTAAGTTGAAAATATAAAGCAATTTAATGTATGAAAAATAGTAAAACTAGAATAAACAAGTTTTTTAAAAAGTTCCTGTCTATAAAATACATTTTCGTCTTCACTCATTTGTTTCTTTTACACTTGTCTCAGACCAAGAATCTTCGTACCATGATAATTTTCTGTATTTTTAAATCATTTTCTAAGAAATTACAATTTCTCAATATGGAAAAAAAAATTATAATACTAAGGTAACACTTTAGGCGGGAAAGCTAAATCTATATTGATGATACATCTTTGGCGTGAGGGAATAATATTTAAAATCTTATTTACTAATTAGTTTTTTAAGTTACTTATTTATCAAATTACAGTTTACGTTTGAATATGGCCGTAGATATTTTTAGGGTACAGTTTTGTTAAAATAATTTACTAGAAATAAATTCTAAATAGCCAATATCTAGAAAAAACTCTAATTTATGACATTCAATTTGGGTGAAATTTCTTTAAACCTAAAGTAATAGATTACGAATAAGTGTGTAAAAAATATTCGAGACGGTAATTGGTATTTTAATTTAGAAAGGTACCCTGAGCATATAATAGAATTTTAAAAAATTCAGTTGTATTTATATTTCATAGAAACCTTAGCTTATATACTTACAAATAAAGAAAAAGTTGTTGCTTACCTGAAACAAAAATAAAACTTTTTAAAATTTGTTAAAAATAATATTTATAAATATAAAACTATCATGCAGCACTACAGCAACGCGCTGTTTTTTGCTTTGATAAAATTCCAATATAGACACTAATTATTTTTCTGGTGCTTTTTATTTAATTAATAAAATTTAAATTATATTAGGGTTTCTGATCATTTGCCGATATATTAAAGCATGCTAATTCATACTCATTCTAAGCCACTCCAAGGAAAAAAGAAATTTAATCTTCAATAATTAGTTGTCAATTTAGTGTAGTATCTATTTAATCTATTTAATAAAAAATAATCAATCTCTTTTTGTTACATATAAAATCTCTTTTTTAGATAACAAAAGTTCTGATGAAGTCAAAAAATATTGTTCTTAAGCAATGTTAGTGTAGATTATCTTTTTGTTATTCAAGAATTTTTTTTATTTCCCGAATTCAAATTATTAACTGATAGAATGTTATATATAACCTAAATAATAATACCCTGTATACAAATAATAAATAAATACAAGCTTTGCAGTAAATTTAAATGGAAATAAATGTAGATAATCTGCAGACGCCAGTTAATATATGTGCGTGGATGTGTCCACATAAATACCGTTTACTACATTAAGATTTATATTTAAAACTACCGTATGAACTACAAACATTAAATATACCTTTATATATCAGCGAGAGAAAGACGGAAACACGGTAAAAACTAAGATTTAAAAATGAAAATTCCACCTAAAACTATTGTTCTCAAGAGGCAAAAAATTGAAAGGACCTTTGTCCAACTTTCTTACCAGCTTTAATAATATGTTTTTCTTGTCTTGGTAGATAGTTATACTCTATCTAATTAGGTTATATTTATACTTATAATTAAATATGTCTACAATGAGTGCTCTAGCAGTAACTTACACGCGGGAAAGCAGAATACAGTGGATATCTGATTTAATTGAGAAAAATCAGTTTCTTTGGCCGCATACGACTGCAAAGACGTATACAATGTTGCAGATTTTTAGCTGAGCCAAGCAGAATTTTTAAAGTATTACATGCGCTATAAATTATTATAACTTATACATAAACTGAAAATTGTGATCATCTTTTTAAAGTGAAACGAAGGCTTTGACTAAGTGATTTTTCATATATATATATATATATACAGAAAAATATCAACTTTGGTTTCAAAAACAGAAGGTATGCTCATTCACTTTATAAATTCTATATATATATCAAACATGTTTGGTCCATTCGAGACGGATTAGAAGACTACAGTACCAGTGAGTTTATTATTTAATTTACGATAAAAACTGTCATTTCATTATTACAACCGTCGTAGTACAAAGACATTTTATATATATTGTATTCACGCAATTATGTATATAGTGATTTAAAAATAAAGTTAATACAGTCCACAACCAGCCCATACAGTTTACTACACATGTTTTATATATATATATAGAATTTATAAAGTGAATGAGCATACCTTCTGTTTTTGAAACCAAAGTTGATATTTTTCTGTAAAAAGTGCTGTTCGGGTTGTAATAATTTTTTCGACAAAGTTCGCAACAGATGAAGTTACAGTTGTCGGCTTGTTATTAACTAATAATAATATGTAATATTTATTACATTTTTAAATAGTGTTTTATTATTCTAACACTGGGAAAGTGCCTTGTAGTTAAGATGTTCTTAATTAAGTATACATGAAAAAAAATTATATATGGAAACCGATCTTTTAAGTACTTAAATATTTATTATAGATTCAGTACCAGGATATTTTTTTGACTTTATATTATTTATTGATTGTTGTATTTCTCTTTTATCTTCTGGATAAAAAAAAAAACGAATTCATTGAACAATTTTTTTGGTGTTTTAAGGTTTCCAGTTAATTTTTTGTCAACTTCAAAATAATAATAGTTAAAACAATATCTAATCGCTTGTTTTCTGTTTAAGATTTTATAACCACTTTTCTATAAATCTCTTTAGCAGTCTTCACAATTTTTTCAATCATTGTTAATTTTATTTATTTGTTGTCTAAAAAAATATTTTTTGCTACATCAATTAGTTTGTAAAAGTTTGTATTTATACCATTTATTTGCTCCAATCTACTTTCATATAATTGGCGTTTTTCACTGATTCTATAAGTTTTCTATAATGCTACCTATTCTTTTTTTTTACATTATATCTGCATTATATCCTTTAAAATAAGCTAACCAATTTTTATTTTTTATTTTATTTATCTTGAACTATTTTTTGAGTATAATTATTTAAAATACTTATAGGATTCTAATAACCTTAAAAAAGTGTTACTAATTCGATATTCTAATATTGCTTGTTCAAATAGTCTTTCGATTTGCCACATATTTTAAAAATATTAAGTATAAAACAACAGAAAGAAAAATATACTACATCACTGGCAATAATTATTATACTAATTGAGTCTTTCTCATGGAGGCCCACCATGCACACTTGTATGATTTAGTACATAAGTCTACCCTATTCGGTATTATTATTTATCCATCCGAAATAATGGACTCATTAAACCTAATTAAAAGGACTACAACTTTTGATGACTATCTCCGACAGAAACTGAGCCGAACGTTCCTGGAGGACTTCCGGAGCAAAGATGATGACGTAATTATAATGCCTAATAGCGCGTTGTTGACCCAAGAACCCTTCAAAAGGAAATTGAGTTTGTTGTCAATTAGAGAATAGTTTTCAAAATACACAAAATATTAGAAACCATATTTTACCAGTTTTATTACCGTAATTATTGTAGCATGTAACCGCAAGGTAATTTTGATAGAACATATCTTAATTATTTTGAAACATAATAATTTTAAGTAGGTACTTCTACTACTACTTAAGTAGGTAGTAGTCATTGGTAGCTTCTTAGAAAGTAGTAAGTTTGGGAAACAAAAAAGTTTAATAAATGAGGATTATAGGGGTTTAAAAAAAATAGAACTGAAACATATCCTTTAATATTTAAAGTGGTTGTACATGGTTAATGATAAACAATATTGTGTTAATTTTTAGAACTAATCAAGACATATTGCCGATGTAACATAAGAAAGTTAACAAATATATTTTTCTTCAAACGTATAATAATACAGTATATTATATCATGTAATACGTTTTGTAGAAAAAACCTATTATTATGCTAGTACAAAAAATCATTCATTTTATTAACAGTACAAAAAAGTAACCATATCAACGGATTAAACGGATTAACCTTGGTTTATTAGAACTGTCATTTTGATATTTTAGTATATTTTTCGATTTTACAAAATAGTACATTTTATAAATATAATGTAATAATATTTTATTTACTTAAAACCTATTTTATTTTCAAATCATTAATGCAGCTCTTCAAATCAAAGATTTCATAGAACACAAAACATTACTAGTCATTTCTCATTTGATAATTAAATTAACAGTCTACAGAATTTATCATGTATTTATTTTTATTTGGTTATATAGGAAATATTTATATAATAGGTGAAGTAGTCTTTTTGGTACTTATTTTTTGATTTTAACGCTTGAAGGAAAAATAGTATGTCACTTGGACTAGAAGGCTCATTATTTGTTTCGCCTAGTTTGCACAATATACTGGACTTAACAAATAATGTTAGCCTTCTACTCCTAGTAACATAAAATACTATTACATCAATTTACTGCACTAGACTAATGCTAACAGACTTTTATGTGTTTTTAAACATTATATGTATGGAGAGAGTCCCCATATAAATTATTTTTACGCTTAATCTGTAGCGTCATAATACGAGATACAACTAACCATGAATAAATTTGACAACTCTGCAAGTCTTCATTTTAATCCATTTTTTTAACTACACAGCAATTCGCAATTCGCCCTTGGCCGCGAAGTTACAAAAAAACTAGAAACACTCTACCAAAAAGCTCTGACATGAAGACACACGCCAGACACAAACACATTTTTTTTCTCATTCTCACACATTACCATTATTATTACTCTCTCTCTTTCTAAGTTTTTGATTAAAAATAAAAAACAATTTAAGCAATTTTAACTAATCATCAGTTAATAAAACAATTGCAATTACATCTATATAAATATAATAATGCAAAGTGGCAAGAAGCAAGAGTACAGGGCGACGACAAGAATTATTAGTAAAGTAACCTTTTTTTCTGTTTATCAGCTCAAACACTATTGCGGTCGTGTTAAAACTAGTGTAGGTATATTGTATAAAACCACGTTTTAAATATAAATAAAATTATCTCACAATAGTTCGTCAAGTATTTTAATTGTTTCTTTGATATGATGATATGCGATTGATATGCGATGGTCTTTTAGTTTTCTACAGCTATCCAAGGAGTCCCGTAGTTGCAGAGTTTTTGGGAAAAATAGATCCACCCCTGCTTCTCCAATCTATTTAAATTCTAACTTCACCTAACTTTAAATCTAGAATCACACCATTATGTCGTAGATCATAGCTCTCTAAACTTTTTAATTATAGATAAAAAGACCACCAGAATTTTTTTTTTATTTTTTAGGAAAAGAATTCTTGAGGTACATTTAAGAATAGTGTATCAATATTTTAGTTTAACGTAAAAATGCAAAACATATTGAATACAAATATGAAAACTAATCAAAATGTAAAATAATACAAGGGATTATATTATACATATATTACAAGTGATAAATATAGCGTATATCATAATACTTTGGTATATAAAAATATTTAAATTGAATCCAAGAAAATTATCATTTCAGCTGCTCGATAAAATTGTAAATTATCTATTGGTTTCAAGTTTCTATCAATTTCGAGCAGGTGACGGTTATTAAGAACGTTATTAGTACCAATTTATATTCTCTTTTTTATCACACGAAACGTTTAACTTGTGGTAGCTATTTTATTGATGCGGGATATTTTTTTCTTATGAATAGTAAAAATCTATTAGTAAGTATGGACGAGAAGTTCGTCTGAGATATGCGTGTATTATTAACTTAATTTAAATTTTTAATATGAAGATAGGGCTGTTTTAATATATCGGATTAAAATATCCTAATATACATATAGAACTTATTTCTATAATTTTACTTGGTTGATTACTTTTACTATTGTCAGGAACAGCGCCGATGTTAATTTGAATTTAGTAATAAATGGTTAAGTGACGATTAACATACAAGATATAAAAAGCAATGACTGATGAAAAAATTAAAAATATGTTTTGCCTTTGCGTTATGATTCCAATTATTTTACTTACTAAAAATTACTCTAACCAGTGAGAGAAGTTTAGACACTAAAGATACAAAAGACACATTGGCTTAAATTGCATTGTTATACAACAAAATATGTCATAGAATGACGAATAAATCAATAAAATTGGCTTGAATTTCTCGTATATAGGTACGTCACACATTTAATTATTTTGCAATCAAAATTATTACATTTTTCCTTATATCTAAAGATCTTCGAGCGCAATTTGACAATTATATAGGGATGTCAAAATAAACAGCAGAACAATTCAAGTTTAAGCTTAAACTTTTTACGTGTCAATTTAAAATAACGCTCTAGATTATCTTTCGGTTTTTAAGCCTATAAAAAAAAATTTTTTTTGCTCACCAAAGGTTGCAATTTTAAGTGATTAGTTAGATTATTTGTTCCTTTGAACTATTATTTACCGTCGTTTAATATTTAGTACATTTTTTTTAAAGTTAGGACAACGTTTTGAAACGACTTTTACATAAATAATTTATTAGGTGTTATATAGAACAAGGATTAATAGAGATGTTTACGGCTCAGGCTTTTATCAAGAGTGCAAATTATGCCAAGTTATATTGAATTGAATTAATGTTCAAATTACAAGAAAGATATAAATAGTAAGATTTTTTGTAAATCTTCATATATGACACTATTATTATGGATTTTTTAATACTTTAATACTTGCTCACGGAGAAAATTTTTTTTTTGAAATTATGAATAATAAAAATCAAAATGATTGTGTCTACTTTTATATTTTGGAATGGACCTATTATAAATGTAAAAGTTAAAATACACTTATTTTAAAATTCCACGATTTCCCAAAACTCTTTAAATATTCTCATGACAATTGTTTCACTCTTTGGTATCGTCAGATAAGATTAAAGAAATTGACTGATGTTTCACATACAGACTTGATATTATACTATAAATATTTTAACCAATAATATTCTTCATTTTATAAAACATAAATATATAATAGTATATATTATATATTTATTACAGGAGCCAATCTAATAAAGGTGACTTCCCATATTTATTTGTTTAGTACTGTACACTGAGGATATCGTAGACTTCTCTTAATTTGATTTTTTCTAAAAATTGAAGTTACTGCTTCTTACCACATATATTTCTGTTAAATGTTGGTTTTTGTTGACTGTCAATGATAGGTTGTATGTAAAGTTGGCAAGTCTTCACTATAATTGATTTCAAAATTTCTAAGAGTCTGGCCAACATAGATAAGAGTAGCATTGCAATCCGGAGAATTTAACTTATAAAAACCTGATAAATAACTACATTATTCTTTACTTTAAAAGATATTACTGAAGATGTCAATCGAAATGTAATTTTTAATATTTTATTTAAAATATCTACAAAATATGTAATAGCTTTAGATGATTTGATTTCTTTAGGTTTTTCTTTTTTGAAAAGGTTAATGGCGACCTTTTCCTCTTTTTTATTGATCGACCTATTTATTAGAGGTATATTTATTTTATTAAAATCATTTATATGTTGAAAACGCTCTATGTACCATTATAAGTTGCCAGTTTATGTGATACAGGGTGATTTTATTTAAAAGGCATAGTCATATCTGTAAGAGTTGATTTTCGATAAAATTAATATTGAACTCTTTTGATAACTGTTTTATTTTGAAATTTATACAAACAATTGAATAGTTGAACGACGGCGTAAGCTGTACTTTTCTATATTTAGAATACCTGGTTCAAATTCCAGAGACGCAACATATTTTATTTAAAAAAAAAATTGATTGAAAAAAGTCTTATTTTTCATTCTTAAATTATGCATTAACAGTATCGTAATGAATGACTTAAGTGTGCACAAACATAAGAATATTGTAAATCACTGAAAATTCCGATGGAATCAGTAATCCTATCCATGTCTGATCCAATTTATGTTTGTTCTAAAATACAATGATTTTAAATGTACACTAACTTTTTTAATTAACGAAATGCTCGTGCGTAAGAAAACGCGCAACACAATTCATTTCCAGTAAAACCGTAGAACATACGAAATTGTTTTTCTTTCAGAGGTCTCTGATTAAATGAAGGAAACCTATCAAACTCGAACCCCGCTAACCTTTTTTTGTGAATACAACATGATGAGAAAACAGAATATCAAGGGGTCCTGCGCTTACCCATTCGGTTTCAATCAACGTTGTTTTTGCTTCAGTGAAATTTACGTTTCCTGTAGACTGAGCAATTTTTACCAGCTTGATAAATGGCCGCTGCTGATGACACCTATGAAATACGTCAAGAGAGGGGCGGGCGGGTCGCAGAGGGTGGCACCCGATCCTGGATTTTCAATTAAAACCTATATATGCGGAATAATGTGATGCCGAAGCAACTTTTATTTATGAAAAATGGCTTCTATATGATTTCAGCTTTAAACAGAGGTGTACCTGTTCATCTCGCCAAACTATATGTAATTATTTATCTCCTACTAATTTCTAGAATTTATGAGATTTTGGTTTTATAAAAATGTACATTAATATTACAATTTAATAAAGAACGATGACCAAGCTGGTTCTGATATTCTGATAGGAGAAGATAATAAACTGAAAACATATGAAAATGAGGAGAACGGTTATACTGAAAATGGGAGCCATTCAAAGAACATCGTCAAAAGAAGAATAATATTGCAGTAATTTACAATATACGAGTATATCATATTTTAATTTTGGCATTTTGCTCGAGCTATTGTTATTCGTTTATATTGTCTAGATTTTATATCAGCAGAGTTTTACCGACAATTGACCAAGAAATCATTTGGAGTCAGCGAATTAATAAAATACTTATATGTTCTGTAGGTGCTGTATTGTAATTACAAAATTGCATCTCAATTAGTCCTATAATATAAAATGCGTTGATAAAATATCCGGGATTTTAATTATTTAAGCTACGGATTTAATAAAAATACTGAATGAAAACGTGAAATATAAATCTAAAAATTGGATAATTGCATATTGATTGGAGACCTTATCTAGCTGAAATCATAAATGGTTTCTAGGTTTAAGAGGATCTTCATTATTTGAAACATACAACTCAGAGTTGGAACTAATTACTCCTGTAAATACCTATTATTTTCAATAAATATACTAGCATCTACTTCTAATGCTTTAAAAAAATATATTTTACACAGTTACTACTTATTTATTAACTTCTTATGTATACTGAATGTAGTACGCTGCCGCCCAATGTTGATTCTTAGTGGCCCACTATATTGAAAGTGATTAATGTGATCAATTTCATTAAAAAGTAGGTAGTTTCTTCATAGAAAATTACAGTTTTAATAAGAGTGGCATAAAAACCAATCTCATGATTGATTGGTTGATTTATAATCGTTTCACCGTAATCTACTCTTGTAATAAAATAACTGTACATGATGCAATTTTTTTATAGTTTTTTGACAACAAATTTAATTTTAGTATTTTTTGTATGTTCGATGACTTGTATGTCTTTAAAATTGTTGGAAAGGAATAGATGATGAGAAGCTCTTGGGGTTTTAGGGTAACTTGAGGTTTTGTGTATACAGGGAGAAAGATGTTATGCAAGACGTAATGTTTTATTGTCTAGCGAATGAATTCTAATAAGAGCAGAGTATTTCAACGTTACATTTACATATAACAATAAATCTTTAGTAATGTATACTGTGTGGATTTGGGTTTCACTTGCACAAATTTTCAGACTCTTGCGATGTTTTGGAAGTGGTCGAAGAAGCGGCAAGGGTCATCACGTCTTATTGGTCAAGTATGTTGTCAGTTGGGGCTTTTTTATTGGTCAAGTTTTGTTGTGTATATTAGCAAATTGTTAATTGTTTGAAATTAAAATACAGCCAGTTTGAATACGTGACTAGCGTCTTATATATATATATATATATATATATTGATGGCTGTTAAGTTGTTACCTCCATGTAATAAATGAGGCGACCTGACCTCCATGTTAATGCATAAATTAAATTACTATTTAAGGGTATATTTACAATTAGGGGAACGTTTAAAATATGTTTCTCCTAAGAGGGGTATTGTTTTTGAAAAAAAAAAGTATATATAAAATTATATATATTTTCAATATGGAAAATATAAAACCGCCTCCTTGTTACCATATATATAGAGTCATCGATGCGTCTAAGATACCTCCAACAATGTTGCCACTGTTCAGTGATGATAAAAAATATTTTTATTGATAGTTCGTTCGTGATAATCAAGAATATAACTTCTTGTTAATTGAATAATAAAGAATTGTAAATTCATTCGAAAAAGTTTTCGTTTGTAGTTATCTATGCCTAGAATTATAAATAATATTCAATTTTCAAGTGTTAAAATTATAGTTTCATTTTCAAGAAAACGGATAGAGTATCTTAATTGATCATTAAAAAATTTCCAAAACTAATGTATCGATATAATTTGGTGTTATAAAGAAGTTTATAATAGAATAAAATAAAACTCCGAAAAACAATTTTTATTGACAACACTATATTTTTATTAAATTTAAAAAAAAATCATAATTCAGAATTAAGTTCTATAAATTTCACAATTTAAACAACTTTAAACTTTAAATAATCTAAATCAATTAATCTTATTAAGATTTAAAATGCAGTTTATTTAAAAGCTGAATTTTAGATCTTAAGAGAGGGATTGTCTTTTTGATGTTGTTTTTCTTTAAAAAATCTTTCATTATTTTTCCGGACGGATATCAGTTTTTTTGAATGTAAATATTAAATTCATTTTTCATAATTATCTTTATTTTAGTAAAAATAATATTTTAAAAAATATGCTCGCTTACCTTGTTTCAAAAAATATAAATTATTTTGTTCTAATGTCCAATAATAATTTTATCTTAAACGATAAAAAAAGAAAATATAATAAATGATATATTTTTACATTTTTTAAATATTCTCGGTGATTTTAACAATCTTTTACATTCAGTGATGTATAAGTAAAGCATCTATATCCAGCAGAAAAATCACATTTTCTTAAATCTAAGCCGTTGCAATAGTCAAACGGTTAAAAATCGAGAAAATGGTTTATATGCCCTTGTCCAAATTTTGTAAATAGTGGCAAGATCATTTATTTTATATATAATGATGATCAAATATTTGTTTTCTGCGTATAATTTTTTCGACTCTGCATAGATCTGGTATGTTAGAATAGCGACATGTAATAGTTTTTGAAGGCTTTCAATTATTTGGCTGCTATCGTTGTTTAAATTTAAAAAGCCATAGGTTTATGGTGGTTGCAGATCCTTTGCGAAACATAATAGAGAGTAATTTTTACAGATTATTGGAATCAGTCCACGATTTCTCTTTATAATTATTCTCTAATTCTCTAATACCTTAACTCGCTTAAGGAAGAAATTTATCATCAAACACAAAAATACATTATATTTAATTTATGTATTATATATTATATTATGTATCTGAATACGTAATTGCCTCGGACTATCAGTTTTTTCACCTGATAGCTGTTTTTCTATTTCTTTACGATATGCGACTGCTTAATATTCAAAAAAATTAAATTATTATTGAAATTAACATGTTACGTTAGTAATCCATTTAACATGGTCCGGCAAACCTCTGTCGTTATTCTATAACTTCTAATATGCAAAACTTATAATTTGAGTACAATGCGAAACTATAATTTTAGTATTTATTTAATTTATCCATCAAAATCAGCCTAAATCCAAACAAAATTAGTATGACTGAATAGGTATTTTCAGTAGTTTTCAAACGAGGGTCACTTGCCATAAGGATAATCTACTACTGAACTAGAAAAAGTTAGACATTTTGCAGATAAATGCCTTTTTTGAATTTACTTTTTAACGACGACAGATAGGTACAGAAAAGTGAAAACCGAAGTGTATAAAATTCGCTATCCTCTGATAAATATTAGTAATAGAGTGTGCTCCATTTGAAAAATTTGAGAAAATTAAATTAATTTTTGACCACCTTGTACAAAATAAACAATTCAAACTTGCTCTAAAAAGTTTTTGGTCTTTTGGTTTTCTACATTTTTAGTTTTGTAAATTCCAAGTTTAAATATCAGAGAGCAAATTGTGTCATTTTTTTTCTCCGAAAGGGGTAGGATATAAAAAATAAAATTTTGTTGGTATGTCCTAGAGACTATATAGTATCTAAAAATGTAAAAAAGTTTGGTCTTTCAATTAAAAAAATATTAAGTGATTTGCCTATTATGAAAATGAAAATAATTTTATAATATTTGGTTTTGATAAATGAATTGTGCTAAGCATTTTGTACAAATATTAAACATAGACAAGAAAGCGGTGCGTTTACAAAAATTTATGAATATTATCTCCGATCATAAATAATCACTTATGCAGATGTGTGTAACCAATTAATGGTCATCAATATTGGCTCGGAGAATTTTGTCCACTTTAGTTTTTTTGTTATTCAATATTTTAAAATTTATTAGATTATTTTCATTCATATTTGAAATATTTAACAAATTGTATTGTATTGTATTGTACAAATGTACAATTCATTATTTCTCGGGAGCGTAGAAGAACAGTTCATTAAGAAAATACTTTCAATTTAGATTTTAAAAAAAGAGTACTCAAGTTTACTTGAAATAAATATATGCAATTAAAAATTCAATGAAAAAATATTTCTAAATTAATACTGACTTTTAGTTTTTCCGATTACAATTTAATGTAAATATAGGGTGTCCCAATAGTGTGTAAAAGTCCAACAGTTCCTTTATTAGATTGGAACCAAAAAAATTTTGCCTAGCAAATTTGTCGGGAGCATTAAACTTTACAACAAAAAATTACTTCCACTTATACAGAGTGTTTCGTAGCTGCAGGCCAACCTAAACATACATTGTTTTAAATACATTCTTCATTAACTATTTGAATTCTGCTTTTTAGGTCTCCAAGTAAAAGTTTGTCAGATATATACTGGAAGTTTCAAAAGTTATGACCACTTTTATATCATAATCGTTGTATATTAGTCAGCCCCGTATTTAAATAGGAACATCAGTTTTTCCATTTTTTGTGCAATTAGTAGTTTAGGTATGTGCTGTACTTTCAGCTGTTTTATAATTTTTTGATAGAACTTTTAAATTGCATACAGAGTAAGTCGAAACTCGGAACATACATTTTCTCAAATTATATTTAAATGGAACTGCCTATATTTTATACAATATTTAAATAAACCTTATATTGTTCTTTCATTTTTGTGACATTCTACCATCGATTCGGGTACTGTCAACTCACAAATGGACCACATTTTGAATACTTGATTAAGTAATCATTATTTTAAAAATGTTGTAATCTTTCAATTTCAATCGTTTGATAGCTGAAAATAGTTGGTATTAAAAAATTTATTAGGCGTTGCCAGACTTCTGTTTTATTTATTCAAGACCTTCTAGACTACATAAAAATCATAAGTGTTACATATGGTTGAACTCGTATTGAAGAGAAGATTCCAAAAATGACTGCATATATAGGGTGATGTATTTAAAAAACCTAAGTGACTAATAATATCAGAGAAACGGCAAATCTAGCAACATTGCAAATATCAGATATGAAATCTCCGTATTTCAAAATAGGCTTATCCCAAATTTTGTAGAATCCGGATTAGCAATTTACGAGATAATTGGCCGTTTCCAGACTTTTGTCCACTCTGTATATATAAAACAATACATAAAAAAATTATTTAAATTTTATGTTTTTCTAGTTCAATAATTAATAAGAGTCGTACTTAATACAGAAAGAAAAAATAAATCAGTTATTTAAAACTATTTTTTTTTCATCTCTTCTAATTTTTATATAATAATTTTTAATAGGATGACGAACATGCAGATCCTAATTGCCTACGTAACTTAGCTTTTCTAGCTCCTATTTATCAGAAATTATATTTATATTTTTCATTCAAAATTCTATGATTAATGTAGGCATTGTTACTTTAAGTGCACAAATAAATGAATTTTATCCGACAAATTATAAAATTTAGGACTGCTAATTGTAGAATTGAGAATTGAGGTCGCTTTAAAAGTTTTTAAAATGGAGAAGGAATTTTGGAAATTAGTTGGAGCACATAAATATTCAATATTAATAAAATTGTACAGTGAAACTATAATATTTTTTGAATCGACTTAGTTAAGTGACGCCACATTTTCTTCAGTGCAAATTACTGTCCTAATTTTGAAAAATTACATCAAGGAATACAGTCTCAACCTTTTCATTAAGGAATAATATTTTTTCATGTATTATGAAATAAATTAAGTTAATAAAATTGTTTATAAATTTTTATTAATATTTTAAACTATACAATAAAATTAAAAATGGTCAAAATGAAATAAAAAAAATTAAGAATTAAAATAAAAAAATGTAATTGTGCTCTTGCTTCCAAAAAGGTTGGGCCCCCTGTTATATACTATTTCTTGAAAATCCCGTACAGGTAGACCTTTCTCTTAGAAATTCATCTCCAAATTTTGAGAGACTTAAACCATAGCTTCTTCTTTTGCGAATTTTCCTGCAACCGCAATTGACCAGGTACTCCACGGACACATATCGTTGATTAGGGGCATCCGAAACGCCAATTTACAGGTTATTCTTTGTATTTATATAATACACTAAATTAATTTTGTTTTCTCTTAATTATATTTTTATTTTTAAAGTAAAATTGGTAGGTAGTTTTGAAAAAACTATTTATACATTAAATAATAAATAAATGTGGGGTAATCCAAATTATTTATTAGCAATTTATAAAGCATTACAAAAATATTGAAATTTTAAAATTAAAATTATAATAATCCACTTGTTAGAAAACTAGTTTAAAATGTTAATTGATTAATTTTACCTGAATAATATAATTTCAGTTTGGTCACTAAATGGACAATAGATACACACACACACACATATACACCTAGAGGTTCCCACCACCCCCGATTTTTGCAGACCGGTGCTTACCATTCGATTTCTCTCATTAACTCTGTTGTCAATTTTCATTAATTCCTTGAGACTTCACTCCAAAACGGACCCTATTATTGGAGTGAAGAAATCTGTCAATGTCTCGCAAGAGATAATGCCATGCATTTTTCATTAATTTTGTCTTCATTGGAAATAACAAACGATGCACTAATATTCACTGTGCGGAATATCGTCGTTATTTCATTGGACAATAAATATTTCTCCAATAGAATATAAATCTTTTCTATTACACAGTGGCAACAATGTCGGGTGTTTGTATGAAAAAACTTTATACATCTTAGGTGTCCTATGTAGAAAAATTATTAAGGGTGTCAATGTGTTAACTTTTGACTTATATACATTATACACAGGGATTTAAAATAACTTAAATTAGATATTTTAATTTAAATTAAATATTTCTTTAGGATAAATTTACAAAAAAGTATTTTGACTTTCTTGTACATATATATTTAGTGTTATCCGTATTTTTTAAATAAAATAAAAAATATTTATATTTTAAACAAAGTTATATCGTAAGTTGCTATAAATAAGAAATATGTTTAACGTTTCAATAAATTCATCAAATACGAATTTAATCTGAAATTGTTTATACTTCAAGGTGCAAGCGATGTTGTCGCTTTTTCGGAGGTAACAATATACCATTCGAAAACAGGAGGTAATATAGCATTGTAGCTACCGAGTTTCGAGCGACACTAGCGTCAGCGATCTATACTCGAACTAAAAGACCGTTTTGCTGATATTTGAGGTCAAAATTGCCTCCAGACAAATTTTTGGGGATAATATCTAAGAGACCCAAACTTACATAAAATGTGAAAAGTATGGCGAAACCTTGTCACCTCCGTAAACGGAAGTCACAACGAAATTTCGGAGGTGAATGAGATCACTGTGTATCTATTTTGGAGGTGGGAATGTCTCTATGTATGTATATATATATATATATATATATATATATATATATATGAAAAAGTTTAGAGAATATACAGGGTGCAACGTGGTGAATTGGATACTATTCTAACTAATTGAAAATTATCCATAAACGCTTTTCAAAAAAAAATCTAGAATTCATTTTATTTCGATTTGTCGAAAGCGGCTCATTGGACGTTTTTTTAAATACCTTAACATAATTCAAAGAATGCATTTAAAAAATGCTATGTACATAATTTGATTGGACATATTACCAGGACTAAATATACAGAATGTAACAGGAAATTGATTTTGATATTTTTTTTCTTTTAAGAGTGTTCCTGGAGACCCTGTATATTTATTTATATAGGTATACAAAATAATTTTTTATATTCAGTAAACTTATCTATGGACGAAATATTTTTAAAGCAACGAATATATATAAAATGCAGTTATTATAGGTGGCTTAACGATTAATAAATTTGATGACATGCGTCACTATATCAATCCTAAAGATATTTCTTTTAAAAAAATTGAGTTTCAGATAATGAATATTAATTAAATGATTGTTTGAAAATTCTATAAGATATGTATACAAAAATCACATTTATTTGTAAAAAGAATTCTTCAGCAAATAATGAAAGGAAAATGTTTATTAAGTAAGATTAATATAAATGTAATGTCGTCTCTATTTGTTTTATTTACTCCCATAATGGTTTTGAATACATCTTATTACTTCATCATTTTTTCGTTAAGTTACGTTGCACCTTCATTGCCAAAGGTATTAGTGGTAATATATAGGTAATCGTCTTTTAAACTGCATATTTAATCTCGTTTTCTCGGAATTATTTTTGAAATGTATGTATATTTTTCCGTTTTATTCATTTAATTTCTTTCAGTTTATAAAGAGATTGTGATGACTGAATGACGAAAGGGCGAATTTTACTTTTTGAATATTTGTAACAATAATCCAACAGAATTACTTGAATTCCATTGTCTAAATAATTTGCATGACATACATATATTATTTGTAGGCCAACATATTTGGAGACATACCGTTTCATTGGAGAGGTCTTGCTCTAAAGCGTATTCGGTCTAATTTGAATACCGCATGTCAATGGCTGTCATCCTGGAATGCTACCGCACGCATGTACTTGACAGCAATTGTAATTTACTGCAAATTGTCGGTCTCTATTTTTTTGGAGAAATACATACGTACATATAAAGGTATTCACTCCACTAATCAACAAACAAGTTACCCTGGAAAAACAAATTTAAAAAAAACCGCTCACACATACTAATATTTTTAATAATTATTTCGTGTGGTTATGAAAATTTGGTTTAAATGAATTAATAATTAAAGCATAATCTAATTTACATCAGATGACGTCTTAATAAACTTTGATAAATAAACTAAATTTTGACTTGGTCACTTAGAGCAAAAGACTAAAAATTTGATGTACACAGCATGAACATGGAAGACTCTATTTTCTTTAATTTAATGGCTAGTGCTGGATTCATTTTGTATCTTTACCATGGTTTATTATAAGAATCTTCTACCGTGCTCTTGACATCTTAATTACAAGCAGGTATAATATGATAAATGTTTAAAGAATGGATAGAAGACTGTAAAATATAGATATGTGTACCACCTAAAACTATGCTAATCGACTATTCAGTATAACAAATAGCTTAAAATTAATATACTTGTCTCTTCCAACTTCGCGCTAACGCCTAGGGTAATTTTTCATAGGGTTGTGTTGGGTAATACGTGAAATAAAAGTTTTTGTCCAGATACAACTTTGAACATAAATTAAGGTTCAATTGAAAAAGCGCTACAAATATTACAGTAGTAAAAACCCATATATACAAAGAGAATATTTTGACATCGAGTTTATATTTAAATTATTAAAATGTGGCCAAATTCTTCCTTGCTTCGCAAGTCTAACTAAATACGTCGTTATCCATTAAAATATTGAGTAATTTTCACTTCTTTTCTTAATCAATCACTTGTAAGTACTTCTTCAATGTCGCTAGTTTAAGTTTTTGTAAAAAAGAAAGTTCAGAAACTATCAGATAATTACTTGAGAAGTGTGACTTACCGCAAATGCATGAACGACATTTCTAGAGGGAATTACACTTCAGGTATAAATAACTCGCCTGTAAAGTAAATTCACGTTAATTTCCTTAATTTATTCAAGAAAACTTTGAGTTGATTTTTTTTACGAAGTAGGGAGTAGCGAGTGAGTATCAGCAAGTAAGTTATTATTTTTTTTCATTTTACATGGAGGTGATTGATATAATCTTCAAAAAAAAGTTCAAATATCAGTTAACTTCTAGCATACTGATTAATTTTAATAATTGATGTTAAATTAAATCTAGAATTGAAATATTAAATATCATATGACATATAAATAATAAATTATGCCATAATTTTATATTATAAATAATGTTTAGAAACTAATTTAATATTAACGAAAGGTAAAAATTATGTAATTTATATAATAGTCATCATCCTAGTTTATTGATAATTAATAGAAAACTTTATAGAAAATAGAGAAAAATAAAATAAAAATCATGAAACCTGCCTTCATCAATTTTAAGAATTTCAATAAATTTAAACTATAACTAGAAATTATGCATTTCAGTTTCAACAACATACTCTAAAGAATTGATTAATATAGTTAATTATCATGTACATAATTGCAGGTGATATGATTTGAATTAAAATTAAGTTTAGGAAATAACATATGGGCAAAAATTGTTTTAATAATGCTGCGAATTCGAAAACTTATAAAAGAGACTTCGGAATTTCGACACTTTCTTCTCCTTTTAAGACGTCATAAAGTCCACATCATTTGAATTTAAAAATATCGGCCTATTTGATTAATTTTAATTATAAATCTAACATCAAAAATGTTATCAAGATGTAAAAAGTGTAAGAAAATTCTGTGTTTTTCTGAGAGCTTTCGGTTTGTCACAATTTTTCATCGATTGGTGTGTGGAACTCCAAACGTTTGGATTTTCTAGAGAATTCAAGATTATCTGTTTTCAATACTAAGAAAAAACTGAACTCATATTATGAATTGATTAAGCATTTCTTACAACAATTAAGAAAATATAGCCGGATCAAGAAAAATCATTAACGTTGTCAGTTATTTAATGTTAATATTTTTAAATAGCCAATTTAACGTTTGGTCAGAACTGATAAGATATTTTTGATAGTCCGGTCAAGCTCAAATCTTAGACAAAATTGCTGCAATTTTGAAATTTTTGCTAATTTTAAAATCATTAATTAATTAATATTAAGGTTTTAAAAATTAAATTAAATATTGTAAACATTTTTCGTGAACTGACGCCGATATCTAGTTACAATGTACCTTTCTTTAATCTTTGTTTTTGTTTTATAGCTCAATAAATACATGGCGATGTCATTTTATTCTTCTTAGTTAATTTTATTTTATTTAACATTAACTTATTAAAACTCAAAATTTAATATATTTATAATTGGCATACGAAACATGGACCACTCTAAAACTCAATTCAATACAATTACAATATATATTTTATAACATAAGAAACGTTTAGCCTACACGATTCCGCTTTAACCGAAGACATAGAATTCCGTGACGTTGACTGATTGAGGCTATTTCTTGACACCAATCAAATCGGAGAAACCCGCCCATTTGGCTGAGGTAAAACTCCAAGCGGACTATCATTTGTCAGCTGTCATAAGTTTCAAAGTGAAGATTTCTTCGAACAACTTGATTAAGCTCTTCTTTTCGGGAACGATGTAATTGAGTTTTTAATGAGATAATTTTTTTGAGATGTCTATTTTATTATTATAAGGTTCGGGATTAATATGTCAGTGTCTGATGCACGGTATCGTATCAACAAAGAATAATCAATTTCTATGTGAATAACAATGTGAATTAATTTCTTGCATGGATGGAATATTCTTTCTTAATATAAAAGCAAACAAATTCATTTGTCTTGCCGGTCGATGGACTTTGTAATAGAATAATTTATCTCGGAATCTTTGGTCAGTCATTAATTAATTTTCCACATTGCCGTTAATACATTTGGTATTACAACTTTTAGTTGAGTAGCATTAGTTTCATTTCTTCTATAATTAAGAACAATCTGACTGACTCTTCATTTACCATGAATTTTATAGTTATTTTCAATACACTGATTCATTTCTAACCAGTGGATGTTACTGTTATAATTTATAATACATCGATCCGTTAATTGTTTGGCGCTGATTCGTAAACTACTCGATGAATTTAGGTAAGCGTACTAATTCGTTAATTGTTAGCATGTTCATTTAGTAAGAGTTAGTGCGTTGATTCATTTCACCTAATACATTACTAAGTGTTAAGAACTAAATAATTCGATTTTAAAATAGATTAATCGAAAGTAGATTTTATTTTTATTTTATATGATGTAATGATATTTAAAGGTGTGTGTAGCTATTAATGATTTTTATTTATAAATAAGAAAACACTGAATTATCTTTAATACTTAATTTGTTATTTTAATATGTTGAGCGCCAAAATTTATATAAAAAAATAAATTAAAAAAATGAATAATAGAATTCAATCAAATTAAATATAAATAACCAAAACATTAAAGAAATGCATTAAATTCCATAATTTTTTTTAATTACGTTTTATTATTTTATTTTGTTACTTTTAATAAAAAAACACAAAAACACATTTTAACATTAATTGTTTTCATTTATCTCTTAGTACATAAAAAATAAAAATTCATGAACTTAAAGTCCAATCAGGTACTTCTGCTTAATTGGATTAAAATAATAAATTTTACTTTTTTTTAAAACATTTATTCATATCTGTCGTTTTAGCCAGAACAATGTAGAACTGAACTCAAGTTTTTATTATATCAGACATTTATATTGTGATACACATTCTCAATTTTTTTGCAAATTTCTACCGTTTCTTTCTTATTTATTGCCTGTATCTTTATTCCTTGGCAGTGAAGAACTCTTGTTGTTGCCCAAGTTTTTCCATTTACCCTTAATACTTTGATTACCTTAATACTTTGATTAGATGAGTATTTTCTTGATCGTCCAATTTTATATTTTCCGTTGCTTTTTCTTCTAGAGTACATTTATCATTCATTCCAAATAAACGTCTGGACGATTTCTTCTCTATGTTAATGAATTATTCTCTTAATGTAAATACGCTGTTTAACTTTTCAACCACATTTGAAATCCTCAACATTTATTTAGAATAATTGAATACAAATAAACATCATAAAAACAATTAAAACTTATTTTTTTATATTAAAAATATTTAAAATAGTTAATTAAATTATTCTGCATAAATATACTTTAGGTTTATCTAAGTTTCACGCTTACTATCAAATGTAACGTGAGGGCCAAACTAATTTTAAATTATTGCTAAATGCGAGTGTCTAAGAGACTTTCAACTACACCACTAGAGTTCTATTTTAAATATGTCACTTTCCGTTTAGGCGGTAACCAATAATGTTACATCTTGTTTAAAGAACATTTGACAGTTTAAAATATAGCTAAGCTAACTAAAGCTCATGTTGTTACTGAACTGAGCAGGTGCTTTTAAATATTGAGTTTTCTTCCTCGTTTGAAAGATTATCTAAGTGGATGCTAATTATATTTATTTTATCACGTAATTTATAATGTATGGTATGAAAACAAGTATAACAAGTGAAAATAATAATAATAAAATTCTTCATTCAAAATTTATTATTTATATAAGGTTTTCTTTCTTATACGAATCAAGACTGAAAATTATTCATGCCGGAAATAACAAAATTGTTATTAATGAAATTAAAATAGATTGACATTCTTTGGTTAAATAATTGTAACTGAAAATATTTACGTCTGAATATAGTTTCCAAATGTATTCTACAATCCATACAGCAACTGACCCTGGTCAATTCTCACGAGAGAAAGCAAGTTTGTCCCATAAAAACAGCTTTAGAATCCCCTAAAACTCCGAAGGGTTGTTTGGCAGAAATTAGATACAGAAGAGCAAAGAGATTGAAATTTAAAAAGAGCAGACCCTGTTCGTTCAGAATGTTATGCACATGACAATATTATAATATTAAATTCTGAATAATAAATGCAATAAGTTACATCAAAATGTAATCGTTTTTAAGTTTTTCTATACATTGTTATGAGGTGTTGAGCGCCACCTGCCGATTATATATTCAATGTTTATAAATGATAATGTAATTTTATTTGTGAAAGATAGTGGAATATAGTTAAATATTCCATGGTTATTTCATGGTTACTCTTTGGTTACGGTGGATTCTACTGGTCGCAAACAATTTCTGTTAACGGCAAAGTTTAATAAATGAAAGAAATATGTAAAACAAATAACACAAAATTTTATTAGATAAGTAAATTAAAAATCAAACTAATTATTTCACAAGTAAATGATAATTAAAATAAAATAAACTGAAGGAAAATTATATCAAAATTAAACCCCCTTTTTTATTTTTTTTATATATAGAAATCAAATTAATTATTTCAATTAAACCAAATTATCATTAGAGCCAATGGATAATATAAATTTTATTAAATATTAAATGCAATCTTAATGTAATAGTATAAATAGTTGTCATTTAACCTGTTTCTTTTCTGGACTGATTAATATTAAATAACTTTAATAATTAAACTGATGAATGATACAAAATATTTGTGATAAAAAAAATATTCACAACTATTTTATGTCAAGATAAAATTTATATATCATAAATATCAATTAAATGTTGCCAAAAGTTGATATAATCGATTATATCCGTTACTACCAATGTTCGTGTTCTTCATTCTTCGCATGTTTATCGATAGTTATTAACCATTAAATTTTCTTACTCTAAATCGATTCGTTGACCTCAGATGCGCTCAATGATTTTATTGAAGGAAAACGATAGAACTCCAAAATCTCCCAAGAAATTAAGGAAAACGTAATTATTAAATTTTGTAAATGTCATTTTTTTAAAACACAACATCTTTTTGTTTATTATTTTAATTTGGTAGTATAACATAACCCTCAAATTTTATTTCTTAGATGTACATGTTTCTTGGGCAAGAATTTTTTAATAAGTGTCTTGATTTTCCTCTACAAATAGTTTCTATTAACCTGCATTTTAAAGGTATCTTGATCTCTAAAATTGATCAAAAACTGCAAAAATCGACAATTTTACAATTTTTACATAATACATTAAAAATTATGTGTTTTCTCCTATTTTTACAATTATATGCCTTTAACAGACAATAAATTTTGTGATTCTTTTCATACCTGTCACTATCTAATTTCATCACGTTTTTCTCAAAATCTAATATTATTTCATTAATTTTTTTTTATATGCAAACGTTTTATAAGCAATAACTATTTCATTTAAAATACATATTTTGCTTTCAACAATTTTAAATTAGAATTTATACATATAACCTGTCCACAATATTATTAATTTAATCCAATATTCGATAAAATGTCGCAAGATATATGAGTTATATCCTGATACTGATTTTATAAAATTTGTTGATAGATAAACGATTTATTAATTTGACAGTCTTATTAACAGGCAGATTGCTTTCATGATTTAGAACTCCTTGCCGTCTATAAATACTTAACAAATGTTCCTGGCTGTTAAAATTAAAAAATGTTAATAATTGGATCCTTTTGTCGTCATCTAGAATACCTATCTACTGATATTCTTCCCTACATAAACACTCATCCATCATACTTTAATGAATAAATTTAATTAATTGTAGAGTTTAAAAAGATGTGGCGTTGGTGGAAACTTTTGCTCCGTGTTATTCATAATGATATTCGAAAGCGGGAATTGTTTCTCGACGCGTTGTTTTGGTGTCGCAGGACAATGAGGGTGCACGAACAGCGGAGAAATAAGGGCCTTAAGGGCCGATTCGGCCGGGGGTGTGTGCACCGAAGCGCGCGGACTATTGTTGCGAGACCTTGCACGCTTTGATAGTTGATACAATGACCCGGGTGATTAATGGCTAATCCCCGCGCGGCATACACAATGCGCTAAGATCGGGAATATTCCGGATATTAGGATTCCTCGCCCTTACAATGCCGCTCTTGCGATGGTGGGTCGGGCCTGTCCACCCTTCCTCCTTTTTTCAGACGTATCTTAAACTATTTCTATATATTTACATTATATTGACCGTGGTCAGTTGTTAAGGTTAAGCCTTCTAAAATGTCTGTACTTTCAAAGCAATTTCAATAGGAACAACTATAACTTCATTTGAACATTAAGAGAGAGAAATTCCCAGAAATATGTTGCGTAAATAAGTCTTAAAATTAATCAACTAGAGACGTCATTTTCCAAAATAAAGGAAAATTCAAGAACACTATATTTTAGAATTTATTTATTAAAATTAAAAATACCTATCTTCTTATTTCTTTACCGATTACTAATTTTACATAAATAAATATAGGTTTATAGAGATATCAATTATGTTATCCAGTTCCCGCGTTGTTTTCTCTATTCCTATGACATGATTTATACATTTTTGCTAATTCTCCAGATATTGATTTATTAAATAAATTTTTAACATCTGGTAATTTAAAAGTGGTGTTATTTCTAGCAACATACCTTTAACTTAAGCCCATATTAATTTTGTTGGATTAAGTTTGCCATGGTAGGGTAGTAAGCGAAGAATTTCAATTCCTTGTTTTTGACAATTTGCTCAATAATGTACTTTTTGTAATTTTGCTTAAGTATTGTATCGTCAAAGGTAATATTTTTGAACTTAACCATGTTACAATTTTAACTTTCTTCCATTTAGTCGTTGGTAACGTTTCAAGTAATCTGGAGTAGTAACTTGCATTGTCCATTACAATGACCGGATGTTTGAGTATTAATTCAATCATTTGGTTGAAATATTTCTCAAAGACGTCTCCTTTCATTTCTTTGTAATATTCAATGGTCTGTTTTTAATCAAATAAGAGTAAACCATCCTTAAGAAAACCGTTCATACTGCCAAACAATCATTCTTACACCTTTACCTGTAGATTTTTTACTACCAGTAGTAACTCCTTGTAAAAACGCTTCTTGAGATAAGATTATATTTTGTCTTCCTGTACAATGTCCTGCAATAATCCATATTTCGCCTAAATAGAAAATATATTTATTTTCTGTCCTAATTTGTTGTATTCTTCTAAAGTACTGTCGTCTCCAACAGAATCATTTAGCATTTGGTGTCTGTCCTTTTTTTCATATTTAAAGTTTAATTTATACAATACTTTCCATGCTTTGTCGCGGCTTATTGTAGGTAAATCAGCATCGTCGGTTATAGCTTACAAAATTTTATTTAACGTTGATATTTACTCGTGCAGAAAAAATAAGTGAACAAGCTTACGAATTGCATTTTGTAAAAAGTTATCCACCTCAACTTTTAATAATTTTGGTCTGCCTGGTTTTGGGTCCAACATTGGCGCCGATGTCTTTGGTCTTTGGCGTAAAAACCGACGCGCTTCTGATACAGTCCAACGTTGGCCCAGTGTTATTTTACAGGTACACACATTGGTCAAACAATGTTGAAGCCCACGTTGGCCCAATGTGTGACCCCGGGCTTTCAAAGACGGGAATGTCCTTCTTTGAAGGATTATGTTGACTAAAATCGTTGTAGACTTTCAAAATAACCCTCTTTTGAGTGACAAATGATCCAGTTTTAATTTTTTAATTGGTGAATACTCATAAGTTACTTCCATTTTCAGTTACTAACGAAATTTCTATCAAATGTCCGACAATACGTGTGCATGAAGTGCAAACCTTAAGTCAAATAACAATTTTTACAAAAAGCTTTGGAAAACTGTGAAAATTTAAGATAGGTATAATTTAACTTTTATATTTACTCTACAAAAAAAGTTACATAGAGAATGGCATTAAAAGTGAACTAATATTAAATTATTTTAAATACCATACACAACGTTTTAAAGCCCTGTGACATTATGCTTGCATAGTTTCTCCATTACGCATGATCCAGTGGTACGTTACCCTTGCACCAAAGAGTATCCTGATTTCAAATTATATTGTGAATGGCTCGGAACAACTCTGCGTGCCAGTTCTTTTCAAGCTCCACAATTAATTAATTTTATTCATTAGAATAAAAATGATGGACGGCCTGGGGTTGAACTCATCGTTGTTGTATTCGTGACAAGGAGAAAGGAAAAATTATGTTTTCACGTTGCCCGTGTTTTTAATTAAGATTTTCCTTAGTGTTTCTCAAAAATGAGAAGAACATTTATGTTTGTTGTTCAATCACGAAGTTGTTGGTTTCTGCATAATAAAATAAACAATTATAAATACAGTCTTAAAAATATTTACATCCAATGAATTTTGAACAAATTTGATTACATGGCTGCATTGATCATTTTCTTCAAACCCTTAAGAGATATTAGTTAGACACTACTAGGATTGGAACAACCAAGAAAACCAAATTTATTAGGTTAGTGTTTAAAATAGGCATTAAAACGAGTTCTATGAAAATTCCAAAGTTGTAGTAATAGTTTTGGTCTAGTATTCGAATTGACAATATATTTGGGAATAATTTTTTCCATCTTCCATAATTTGTAAACTAAAAGCGTCAACGTATCCTTTATTTGTACAGATCCATTGAAATATTAAAAGGAATTAATTCGGCGGCAAGCGACGTGTTCGCAACGCAGCATCCATATGTAAATCAGTAGATAAGTTGCAAATGGAGTCTTCCTCTCTCTCTTTCTCTCTCCGAATTTCGCCGACTTCCAATAAAACAAAGACCAAATGTTACGACCTCTTTATCGTTTGCGTTACGGTATATCAAACTAATTTCGGGGATGCGTTTGTGGGTTACTGGTTCAAGTTCAGTTCTTCTGATTTTTTTATGCATTGTATTTTTCTCGAGGTCTAATCAGATTTACAGTGAAATGTTGTAAAATAAAACACTCAAAAGTACTGGTATATTCAACGGAGGGATTTAATAGGCATCAGTTAAATATGTTATCCAGCTATGTACTCTGCCCTCTCTCAACCAAGAGTGTTGTTAAAAAGGATTTTTTTTATGGCACTTTTTATCGTGCAAATTTATATCTTTACTTCATACTGAGCTGGTACGTTTGTATTGCTTGTTATTTATTTGCAGATAATCTTTGTTTGTAAAATATATATGTTTAATTTTGATTAATTCAGTTAATCATCCAATTACACCTATCTATATAAATCTAAGCTCTGTCAATATTATTTGGGTAGGAAGTTTCATTTTGTATTCCAGTCCAAAATTTGTTTTCTTGATTACTATATAAAAAATTATGATTCTAGAATAAAACTAAATTATTGGCGATTATTAAAAAGTATTGATCGTGACATTGCAAACTTCCTTGAGAAAAAAATCATTAATTTATTAATTTTTTGGTAGTTTCGTTATAATTCATATTTACCTTGTGTAAGGTAAAACTAGATAAAAATAATTTACTGATACATATAAAATGAGTTTTCTATTTCCGTGTGCATGAAAATCAATTTCACATATCAATATCAATATGTGAGTCAAATTTCCCACGTCGTTGCTGGAAATTAATATAATTCTTGAATAATTTATTTCAACCATTCTTCCTAAAAGAGACCGAGTAATTTTACGTAGAGGTTAAAAGTGAGTAGATGACTTGTTTTGCTTTAAGTTGCCAGACGTAATGATTAATGACTGTCATTAAATAATCACTACCTGAGTGAATTGATAAGTTTTGATTGTTAAAAATGATTGTTAAAAAGTTATTAGAGAATTAATATAGATTCTAGTGACTCAGAATGAATTTTGTATATTTCATCTAAGAGAAATTGCTACTAAAGTTATAACAAAGATATAAATTTAAACAAAACTGGTGTAATATTTTATATCGCATGAAAAAGAAAGATATAAAATATAAAGTGCATCTTAAGAGAACCCCCATTAATTTTCCAAATGAATGATAACAAGGAGGAAGAAAATCTTTACAATAATAAAATAATAGGGGAGATAAAGGTAACAGTATTAGTTACAAATATGTGCAAATGTATTTGGTAATAGTATGATGCTTTTTGTCTATAAACAATTAATTGTGTTGTAATTATAAGGAAAATATTTTACCTCTGTTTGTAATCGTATTTCCATTCTTTAAGAAAATGCCACTTAACTAGTTTTTAGTTGATATTTTTATAATACGGGTATTGGACTACAAATATTTGAAGGAAAATATAGCGTAATATGCGATGTTTTATAAAATATTATCTTTGTAAAAGTTATAATATAAAAGTAGTAGTACATTTTATAAAATAATCAGTAGATAAACATTGAAAAGGTGACAAACAAGTTTGGGTGGACTGTCACCACTATATATTAAAATCGAAATATCAAACGTAGGAATTTTTGTGTAATGCCCAGCATCAAGAGTATAAGAATGGAAAGAGAAGATTAGTTGCATACAAAAAATTTTTAATAGATGATATCAAAAAAAGATAAATAAATGCATTAAGGAGCTGAAATTAAAGTTTTTGATATTATATCTGAAACGGAAGGTTCAACTAGTGTAGAAATTTTTCTGTCACCAGGAACCATAATGTTACCATAAGGCGTTCTTCAACCCTTATCGCATTTCGTAAAATGTGTCATGTTTTTTAAATATACGGTCCAACAAGGAACTGCAAAAAATCAAAGTGTAGCCTCATCCCATTCGCATATTTTCCATTTTTTTATCCAGTACCTTACCCATAAAAACTTTCTTTTTGTTTTAAACAGTTAATATTATCATTATTACACTTAAACCAGCAAAACATGTAATTAGCATGTTCCCAAGCAACACATTTAGTCTCGGGAACACGTAGTATAGAAACCGGAACTTTATAAAAGTAAATGGTTCCAACCTGTTACCTATTTTTTAACTTAAAAAGATTAATAACTTTCTAGTACTGAAAAGCTGTAGCAGCTACCTATTTGCTACTTAAATTGACTACAACAAAGGCCCGCCACATGAAGACATTTTTAAATTCAGTGCAACTACCCGGCTACTCTTCAAACAGCTTTTAAAACCGCTGCTACTTTGAATCGGCAAATTTCCGAGGCAGTTACTAGTTTGTGGAACTAAATTGTGACTTACAAGATGTGGTACTTCATAGTCCCAGATAGCCGTTCTAGGAACGTACCTGGTACAAACAAGGGGACCTAAGAGAAAAGAAACTTTAAGTAACATATATAGAACCCGGGTACGTCCCGGGAGTAGACTGTGTTTTCTTGAAAGTAGCCGCTTCTTACACATGCCACCATATAGTGAATTATACTTAAAATCGCTACTCTATGGTATCATTATCCTATTAAGTAACATCAGATTTTACAAAATGGCTTCCAAATCAATTCGAAAGAAAACGTCTTATAGATATTCATCTACTTTTTACAGAAAACTTAAAAAAATAACAAACGGCCAAGCGAAATTCGAAACAAAGACTGAATTGCAGAGTTCAAGTGAACATGAACAATATATTGACACATATGCAAACAACTAGCCATTGGTTCAAATTTACACTTTTGTAAATGTACTTATAAAGTGGCAAATGGGACCTTGGTGGCGAAAACAATTCGTACCTAATTTTATTAGTATCTTTGTAGTAGCAAGGTAGAAACTGCTACCATATAGTTACATTAGGGTGGTTCCGATTGTTACTTTATCGTAGCGAATACTTTAAAAGACAAAACGGTTGGAATTTGCCACCTTATAGATGGCTAATATACCATAGAAGTAGCAGAAGGTACTTTGAGGTACAGAGGTACCATTTCCGCCATTTAAAAAATTAAAATATGGAAACACACCATTATTTTTAAGTTCAAAAAGTGTTAATATAAATGCTATTTTCGATAAAATAACAAAAGAATATTATTATACTTTCTCCAATTATACATTTATACTAATATAAAAAATATATATAAAAAAGAAGAAAATTTGTTATAATATTTAAGTATATTTTATTTAATAAGTGTATATATTGAAGGCGCTTTTATTTTTTCAACCTAATTTTCAAAAATTTACGATAAACTTTCATTCGTTTGTAAAATTTGTATCCGATATGAACAACACATGAATTATATAGATATTATCAATTACCGCCATATTAAGTATAAGTTTAAAAGTATGATGTTATGGAAACCTTAGTGAATGGAAGAACAAGTTAAGTTGAGATAAAAGTATTATTCAGAAATATGAGAAACAAAGACAACAAACATGGAAAATATCGGAAGTGAACGCTACTACACGGGAACTACCCTGGAATGTTCCTACAACGTAGCCGTGAGGTTCCATGAAGTTGTAGGGACTGCAGCCGGAACGTAGCAAATACGACTTGGCTACGTGACATTTGTTCCCCACTTTGGTACCAGGAACGGATTCAATCCGTTCCTATGACTTAGTGGCAACTAAGGCAAACCACTATGGAGTGACATATTTAGTCCCTACCACGTAGCAGGTACTAAATGTGTTGCTTGGGTTATGTTTTATAAAACTTTAGCAATAGTGTAAAAAACTTCTAAACAATTCCCAAAGAACTGTGATAAAATAACTTTTATAAACTATTTTACCAAATATCTTTTTTTATAGTCTAATGCCGGGGCCTCAGCATCTGGCATTATGTTTATAAGATTCTGACATTTTTAGAAACGCAAACTTCAAACTTCAAATTAAACTAAACGAAGACATTTAATTGCAAATTAAAATTCGAAGTATTCTCTTGTTTATAACGGCATAGTATTGCCTGTCCACGTGTAGTATGGTCAAAGTCACGTGGATCAAAAGAGTCAATAAATGACGATTCATGTTCTATATATTATTTTTATTAAGGGTACACCGCATAAAAAGGTTTCAAAATATTAAAACGATATTAACCGTCACTTAATACATGATTAACACATTTCAATGATATGTTGATAATGTCATTTCACTTGCCCAATTAATTAAAATTTTATTAATAGCTTAAAAACCTTAGATTAGTGGACATTATTATTAGGTAGGTAGATTAGTGCTTTCTAATAAATATTTTTTATTTTCAGTACCCATAGCTTTGACCGAATAAACATTTTTTATGTGCTATACGGTATTTTTTTATAGATTTTGCTTTTTTTCATTGTTTTAATACAAAATATAATTAATTAATAATAATGAGAACATCACAATTCGTTCCCTATAAAATACTAAGCTAAACACGAATTTCTTGTAACCTGAAAATTAAATATGCTCTTCTCTCCCTGTCGATCTCAGGGGTATTAATAAATATTGATATATAGAGAATTTCATTTTTTTGATTTGATCAAAAATGTGAAAATTCCATATTATTTGCTTTAGGAGGAAGCTAAATACTGTAGATAACATAGTTATTTTTTTATTTAGGTAGTTTTTATGTTCCTTTTAAATAGGTAAATTACATCATTCATCAAAAATTAATTTTACTTTTGCTAAATCGTTATTCTTGACTTGTATCCATAGAGAGAGATCTAAAATATTCTGTATCATTTACTATCAATTATTTGTTATACTTCTAAAGAAATTAAAATTTTAGATATCTGCCCTGAAGCAAAAAAAAACAAGATATTTAAATGAGAGAAACTTACGTTTGTAGATTAATGTAAAGATGAATTTAAAGTATACCATACCTGAAACAAAAAGAAAACTATTTAAATTACATTAATATGAAAGCCGATCGAATGGAAGATCCTCCATTTCATAAATCTACCAGCAGTAGTGTTTGCTTAGCAATATTGCAAAACAGTAGGATTATTTTTAATCCCCCCAAACTCTTATTAACTTTCCCCATCTCACAGACATCCCGACAGGATTAAAATCCCCGGTTCTGATCTGCCTCCGTCTTTTTCCCGTTCAGCATGTCTCTCTCATACCCGAGAGCACAGTGGGTCAGAACGCTTGAAAAAAGAGCCACACATTTTAATACATCCTCACCGTATATCATTTTGTTTTTTTATTACAAAAGGGTCTGATTTTTATTAAAATTGGTTTCATTTGGATTTATTCTTGAATTAAGTTGATAATTTTTTTATCAAATTGTTAGAATGTGAACGATTGTTTATAAAATCGGGAGATTATTTTATATCCAAGTAGCCTAATTGGTCCGAACAATCAGATTTATGACATACAAATACGTCAAATGATAAATGAAACATTTTGTATAACAACTTTTTTTTCTTTCATTATAATTTATACATTAATTGATATAAGAAATTACATGAAATAATACTTTAGTCATTATTTTACATTAAAAAGTTTGTCATTTTCAATTGGAGACAAAATCAAAATATATAATCACTGCGCATTATACATACATATGTTTTGAATAAAATATAAAACTGATTCAATTTCTTAGAAGAAATTATTTTTTTTCCGATATTTTTGTTTATTTTTCATTTTTGTCACGTAGAAAACTTTAAAATTTAGAGTTAATTTAAGAAATATTTAAAACGATATGTGCGTTTGGCTCGCTTACCGACCCTTGGTTGAAAAGTGGCTGAAGGTTCGATTCCCTGAAAGAACAACTCTGGCTTTTTAATTTTAGCAATCATGTACAGGTAATCGGGCGTTAAATGGCCTCGACTTCCACCGCTCACACATTTCTCGTCGGGACTTATTGAGCTAACAGGTTTCTACTAAAATATATTTTAAATATATTTGTTAGTGAAGCATTTGCGTATGTGTTTATATTTACATTTATTGTTGTAACCAGTTAAATATAGCAGCAAATAAATACTTATAAAGAAGATGGCCATAGCGATAATTGAAAAAAAATAGAAAAGATTGACCAACCTATTATAAATTATTCAAGGAGTAATTGGAGCGTAACACAACAAGGTGAGTAAGTGCCAAAAAATTAAGGATAACCAAAGTGCAGACAACAGAGGAATAAAAATTTATCAGATCTAAGTAGAAGTGCAAATTTTAACCTAGATAATTAAACGAGATTTTTTTAAAGATCCGTTTAATGTAGAGAACTTAATACTATTTTTTTGTAAATATCTTTCATCTTCTGCATTTTGTTCAAAATATTTTGGTAATATTCAAAAATGTATGATGAAACAAAATATTACTAACAGAAATTTGAATATTTTTATGTCTTTTAAAATAATAGACGACAAGCAAAATCTCTTTCTTAATAATTTTTTTATCGTCATTATTTTAGACAACGTTTGATTGTTAAATATTATTTAGATTAATCAAAATTTTATATAATTTTTTTCCTTTTATGAAATCCATTGACACGTCTCAGTAAATCTGTTTCAACCAATCACGTCATTATATTAAGAATAAATTAGTGTGTAATTGCCAGGAATATTCGTTGTACATTTTATTTTGTTTTTTTTTTTGGCAAATCTCAGATATAATAATTTAAAATATGCGATACAAAGCCATTTATTAATTATAAACCATAAAATTAAAATATATTTAACTTTCGTACGGTTTCACTCCAAAATAAAATGAAAAAATAGGACCTATGCGTTCTACAATTAAGTTTTTCTAATCTGTATTAAACATAAAAGAAACTGTGCATCCATATGAAATAATTTTAACATAAAATTTTACAAACCATAGTTATTTGCATGCTATTTAAATTCTACTAAAATATTTGTAAGAAAATATTTTAATATATTTACACTCTACATACTGCCATTCAAGTCCTTAATTAGGATTTTATAAAAATGTAATATTTTCATATTTTTAATATTAATATTCCTAGTGTAATACAGCACTAATAATATTCGACATCTTCCTTTTAGTAGTTTTATAAATTTTCAAGCACTCTAATATTTATGTTGTACATTTTTTAATAAATTCTGAGTGGCTGGATATAGTTGGGGATAGGTTAGGTTAGTTTAGGATAGTAGTATTAGTTTTGAGGTTGTTCGTCCATTTGTGACAATATCATTGTTTTGGTTTATTGTGGTGTGTGCGGATATGTGTTCACCCTTAGTGGGAATCTTTTTAGTTTTCTCTTTTTCAATTATTTCCAGATATTCAATGTATTGGCTTTAATTTTCTCTATGGTCTTATTCGCAATGTTAATTTTACATTAATTTTTTTTAAATATTTTTGTAGTGGGCAGCCTTTTATAAGGCGTTTTTCGGCCTATTTAATTTTTTTTCCCTATTGGCATAAGAATGACTAAATTCTTAATATACGTAACATTAGGAGAGAGTTATTTTTTAAAAATGTACCCGTTTTGTATATCGTGTTTTTTTAATATCTCTTAGATTTGTTTCTTTTTATACTTTACCAACATAGCTTCTACTTTTTTGGCTTTGTTTTGACATGAATATGTGTTTTTTTATTTTTCTCAATTGCGAGTCTAAGAGCTATTTTTAACATCATTATTCTCTTCTTCTCTTTTAGAAAATGAATTTAACTTCATTTTTTCTTGTAGTTTTTCAATTATTACAGTGTTTGTCAGTGGTGGTGAACATATTTTCATTTTCTCTTTTATATCGCTGTAGATAACTTCTTCAGGTGAACAAGTCTGTTTTTAACTGTTTTTGGTGAGTTTACATGGTTATTTTTCTGGTACCTTTCTACCTATCAGTGTAATCGTATGTAACTAGTACAATTTTCTTCTTTACGGGTAGTTGAAAATATTAAATTTTGATAGATAATGACTCTTCTTGTTTGGCCATTTATCTTCTACTTTATGTCATATTTTCAACTTTGGCCATTGTAGTGCGCTTCTTGGCCCCCACGGTGTGAAGCGATCCACGAGCAGAACTGTCGGGATGCCACGATACCATAGCAACCGAGTGCTCTCCGCTAGCCTGTCTCCTGTCACTTGATTTATGGCGATGGAAAATGCGAGAAATGAAGAGAGGCACTGGCAGACAGCCGTGTGCTCCAACAAACCATCATATTCGCCAAAAACGAAAATCATCAACGCATATCGGACGCTGGATTTAGTTCGCCACGTCCACATCTCCGCCAGTAAACGATTCAAGCCTAGCTGCATGTTGCATGTTCTCAGAAGTTTGTTTACCTGCCATCAGTTTAACCAAATTTTCTAACTCTAATATACGCCAATATATGGCCAACCGAAAACGAAACAGAGCCATATCAGGAACTGCCTCAACATTTTAAAAAAACGCAGAGACCCGTTGATTTTTGATCAAAGGGGGACACTTTTTTCCGGTATTTTCGACTTCGCTGCTTACACCTACAAGCGAGGGTAACAATCACCCCAAAATATTTAAATGGCATTAGGGGTCAACTAAGGCATCATTTTAAAGCCCTTTCAATTCTCTTTATAGCAGTCTTTAAATTTTAAAATTCGGCCTGATACTTTTAAAAAAATTACATTTTAAAATTTAAATTATGTACTTGTTTAGTTTTTAATAAGAGTTTTTAAAATTGGAATTTTTTTCATTTTTGTCAAAATAGTGAAAATAACACATGAGTCGTTGAATACGCCAATGGTTTAAATGTTGATTTTCTTGCTTTGCATTGTTTTTCTAATTTTTTTGGATACGATTCGGACACACAAAGAACGTGAAATTAGTGGATTCGTATATCGAAGCGAAGGTTGTTTAATTGTGTTTTTGAAAATTAAATATCATGATTTATTCCATTGCGGAAATGATATCATTTCGCTTTATTTTATGAACAATAAGTGTGCAAATGTAACGGCTCAGTTATTTAATGAAAAATATCAAGATAAACAGGTCAGTAGGAAGTATGTTCTAGATCTAGAGTTAGTGAAAAAAATTCAAGAGACTGGAAACGTGGTTAATAAAAAACGAGAAAATAGACCGCCTGTTGTTAATACAGCTAGTGAAGTTGCAATTTTGGGAAATGTTCATCTAGATCCTACGTTAAGTATAAGGCAATTAGCATCTGTGTCTGGGATCAATCGAACTAGCATTCAAACCATTTTAAAGAACAACAAATTCCATCCGTATAAAATATATTTAGTGCAGGAACTTAATGAGGATGATTATGACCGCCGTTTGCAATTTTGCGAAATAATGAGTGAGCGAGTAGCGAACGATCCACAGTTTCTTTTTAATATCTGTTTCTCCGATGAATACAGCTTTTTTATGAACGGTACCGTAAATCGTCATAACTGCCGCTACTGGTCTGATTCATACCCTTCCATGCTGTACATACACAGCAACCGCAAAAATTAAATATATGGGCTGGCATTTATGGTGACCGGCTGATGGGTCCATATTTTTTACCTGGTAATTTGACTTGCGAAATGTATTTGCAATTACTGGAAGATGCTATTGACCCTACCTTGACCGATATTATTGAAAATGACCAACAGTATAGTGCTCCTCCGCAACCAGCCCCTTTAGAAGATTTGCGTCAAAGAATCGTAGAGGAGTGCCATCGAATCACTCCGGAAATTCTTCGGTGCGAGAACGTTTCGAACAAAATTTTTATTATTGTATGGACGCGGGTGGTCATCAATTTAATTAAGAAGTAAGTAAACAACTAAACATAATTTAAACTTTAAAATGTAATTTATTAAAAGGTTAAGACGAATTTTAAAATTTAAAGACTGTTGTAAAGAGAATTGAAAGGGCTTTAAATCGAAACCTTACTCGACCCCTAATGCCATTTAAGTATTGTGGGGTGATTATTACCCTCGCTTGGAGGTGTAGGCAGCGAAGTCGAAAATATCGGAAAAAAGTGTACCCTTTGATCAAATATCGACGGGTCCCTGTGATTTTCTAAAATATTGATGCAGTAGAGTAAGCGCAGATTATTTATACCAAAATATTTGCTTAGCACGAAATATGCCTTAATAAAATGTTGCTGTGGCAAAAGATACAGGATGCTAAAAATTGTTACCAAAATAAATTATTTTTTTATTTCACTTTTTGTTGCAGGAGGTGCCTCATGAGGGATTTCTGATGATGAAACTGAGTTGTAAAACTTTTTTGACGCAACTTGTTAGTAATTTTGATCATAAAACATGTCGTAACATCATTTTTATGTGATATTGTTATACTTGTTGAAACATGATAATTTCAACCGCTTCCGACAAAAAGTAACAGAACAGTTCAAAGTCTCGGAAAGGGATTTCAATGGAAAAATAGTAGCCCTACTTTTTTTTATAATAACCAAATTTGAAACAAACTCAAAGTAAATGTTCTTTTAACGAAGGGATTTTATGACATAAAAAAATTATTATCCTCTCCCCTGCTAAAATTAGCAGCATCTTGTATTTTTGCCCAGAGTCCGTCTCGCGAATGATTTTTAGTGGCGTAAACTAAGGACTTCATATGTCCCTAAAAATAAAAATCCAATGAGTTATATTCAGGACTTCTTGATAGCCATTCAAAATCACTTCCTCTGTCAATCCATCGTTGAGTAAATATGTATATCACTAAAATCATTTATAACTATTAATGAGAAATAAGGTAGAGCTCCGTCCTGCATAAACCACATTTTTCCTGTTAATTCTACTGAGAAATGATCAATAACACCACAAACAGTATTTTGTAAAAAAAAAATAATAAGAATCTCTATTTAACATTGGAGGAATAACATATGATCCTAGGAGTCGGTCGCGTATAATGCCACACCAAATATTTAATTTAAATTCATGCTGAAAATGTCTTTCTTTAGTAGCATGCGGATTTTGCACTTCTCAGTAATTACTGTTTCTCCATTTAAAAACTTCTCGTCTTGCAAAAGTTGTTTCATCAGTGAACAAAATATTCTTAATGCATTTTCGGACGGTAGAATTGTAAGCATCTCTTGAAAGCCAATTTTGAACAGGAGTGAAGTGATAAGGATAGAAATCTAATAATAGATAATTTTATTTATTTATTACAGGATTTTTATCTACTCCAGCCAAAATTTCATGTTCTTGATAAGGTGGTATTTGTTTCGGTTGGTTATTTTTGGTGCGAAATAACCTTCTTTCACCCAAACAACAATACAGGTTTGTAAAAGTTTTATGATTTGATTACCTTCTGTCAGTATACAACAATCCATAAGGCCTCAGATCGAGCGCAATAATGTTCTTGTGCGTACACATAAATTATAACCTGCATTTCCTCTTTGCTCAAATAAATATTTGTGACCACAAAGGAACAGTCGGTTTTTAATTTTTGTTTAAAAACGCAACAACGCATTATAATTTGACAGCAAAAGTAATACAGTCCAAATAAATGACATGAACCAACAACAATTTTACGATAGTCCAAAGCATACTTTTCATAAATGAAATATTAATTGAAAACCCTTTTCGAAACTTTGAACTCTTCAATTTTTTAAATTTTTTCAATTTTCAATTTTTCTCGATAACTAGTGAAATTATCATGTTTTAACAATTTTACATAAAAAGCATCTATAAATTCATTATAACCAAAAAAATATTTCAATTTTTACATCCTGTAACTTTTGCCATAGCAACATTTTATTAAGGCATATTTGGTTTAATCCTCATATTTTGGTGTAAATAACCTACTCCTATTCTATCTTTCAATAATTATGACTCACCTTGTATAAATCAACGAATCGATTAAAAAACGTTGAAATCAAATTACAAATGAAAAAATTGTAGAACAACACTAATCAAGAATAGATCACCAAACAAACTAAAAAATAAATAATAAATAATAAATAACCAACAAATAATTCATGGCTAGTTATAAATAAGGATTTTGGCAAGTGAAACATACTATGATTCTATTTTATATCGACACATACCTACCAATAAAATTTAAATTTAATTTAAATTAATAATATTCAATAAAAAGCGAACATTTTAAAAGTAATTTTCACATGACCTCTTCAAAACTTCAAATCAATTATTTGCCTTTTGATCCGCAATTCGAATTTCTATTTCGGTTTTATATTATTTTTGTTCAAAGATTCATCTAAGATGTATATATCAACCAAAAAAAACTACAAATAATAAAAAACTGGAGAGAATCAACACCAAAATTAAGTAAGAATTTATTTTGGATAGCATAGGAGCAATTTTGAAATCTAAGTTTAATTTCACGGAACGCAAATCTTGGGGTCATTATTTCTCACTTACAGCTTTTCCCCATGCGGTCCAGGAAGGTCCAGAAAGTTAATCTCAGAGTACAGAGGTTAAATATAATTTAAATTGGATGGAGTCAGTAAATCAATGTAATTCTCATATAAAATAATATTTTTTTGATAGTCTATATTGTAATATAACTAAAGGAATAATAAGATTTTGCCAAAAAAATTATTGTATTATGGAGTAATACTAATTTTTGTTAATAATATACATTAATATTCACTAATGAATAAAATGAGTTTAGAAACATAGCTAAACAATATGGGTATTATTCGGTCACTCTACAAGCACCAATTTGTATGCAAATTAATTGCCGACCTTACAAATGAAACTGTATAGCAGAGAAACTACCATAAACAATTTATTCTATCGAATAATTTATAAATACATTTTTGTAAAAATAAATAAAATAAACCATAAAATATTTAATACTAACACCGCCGTTATTTCAGTACCAAAAATTATGGTTACAATAAATTACATTTTTTCACTCATTATTTTTTTTCGTACACCCTACATCAGGGTGTCAGTAAATTTGTTCCCGGTAGGTTAGAGTAAATTAGATTTTAGGTTGGTTAAATTAGTTTAGGTTTATCTCATTTAAAAATGTATTTATTAGTAGTAAGTAGGATGGTCATATTGACTACAGGTAGTGTAATTTTATTCCATGCATAGGATTCAGTTATTAAGCACGATTGATGCACGATTCAGTAACACTTTGCATCTTGTTGCTAATTCCTAAATATGACAATCACATCTGCACCGAAGTACGATTGTCGGTAGGGAAGTTGCAGTGTTGCCATATCGTATGTCAGCATAATATCTGAATTTTTAATTTGGCTATACCTGGAATAAAATTACAAAGCCTGTATAGGTAAATTTAGTTAGTAGGTAATAATTTGTTGTTAATAATATAGTTCAACTATTTTATAATATAATTACATAATATTACTCTCAGTTTCAGGTAATTAAAAATCTTGGAACTCAATTTCCCTGTTAATTTTAACCCTTCCTTCCTCGGGAACCAATTTGGATATTACCAAGAACATGTCTTTATTTATTGACGTTTCAAGATCAAGTTATATTAAATTTTGATGTAGAATAGATGTACGGTGGTAAGTTACACTTATGTATTGTTTATTTACTTCTTTGTACAATAATAAATCATATTATTACTGTAGAAAGTGTGGTGTGACTAGTGTCACAATCCTGTAAGAGTGGATTGGGTTGTTGATGTACAAACATTTTATATATTCGTTTAGATATAAATAAATACATTTGTTTATCTAAAACTTTCATTTTCTTTTTAAACTTATGTATTTAATTGCAAAATTTTAAAGAGACACTCTTTTTCTAATTAACGATAGGCAACACATGACCAAACATATTTAAAAAAGTGAAACAATGATGACTGTTGATATTTTTTATTGTACCTGTTTAATAAAACATGACAATTCCATAAAAGATTAAAGATAAACTTATTTCTAGAATTATTGTAACCCACTTTCTTAGACTTTTTGTGTCATCTGTTCTGTATCAGAGATTATACCTTTTCTTTTGATGAAGAATAATATTTTAAACTGTATCATTTTTTAGTTATTTTTGATATATTTTAATGCTAAAATTTTTTTTTCCCACATCAACAGGGCATTTTTGCTTTGTAAGGATATGTATTTTTCCTAGGACCCTCATATTTACAAAAATATTTTTATATAATAATATATATGCACAAAAAGTATGGAATAAATCCGTTATTTCACAAAATAAAAATATTTTGAGAAAATCCTCAAGGAGGTTGTTTTTTATTTTCGAACACGTATTATAGTATTATGTATCTATTTGTCATCACTGTATTTTTTATTTTGTATTATTACCGATAACTAACAATTTTTTACCAGTATAACATAAATAATACCAAATTACCTAAAAATGAATTACAATAATTGTTTAAACTGAAATCCTCTTTCCTGACAATATCCCAGACGATTAATAAACTATTGTTGAACTCTATCGATGGTTTCCTGAGAAATTTTATTTATTTTTCATCTTTTCAATCTTATTTTCTAATTTACTTCTATAAAATACATTGGGTTCTCTTGTATAAATCGACTTGGGTGGAAAAAAGATATCTTGGAATGTCAGCTACATAATTCGGCGGCGCACTATTTTGTTAACATACAGCTTTACAATTTACACTAGTAAATGAATTCATTAGTGTTGAAATGAGATGAGTCATTAAAAATTATATGCTTATGGACATAACGATCGAGTATTAAAAAATTGTTATAATTTCTTTTCGTAAAAATAAACAGCAATGCTTCGTTTATCAAACCAAAAAGAAAACAGTTCATTTTATAAATTTTAACTTAGGAATATTAAGTATTATATATGAACAGAAATTTGTGAAAAAGATGTGAAGCAAATTGAATGTTAAATATTAAATTTTAGTACAATTAACTGACAAATGTAATGCCTTTGATTAAATAAGTACTTCCTCCTCGAGCTCTAATTACTGTTTGCATTTTTGTAGGTACATCAACAAGTAGAATTTAAAAAAATCTTGAGAAATTGCATTCCATTCCTCTTGTGCTGCAATTTGAAGCTCTTCTTTTGTATTTGGAATGGAATTTCATCGACATGTATAGCGTTTTATGATCTCATATGTGTTCAATTGCATTCAAGTCTAGGCTAACCGATGGCCAATCTTATATTTGAGTTTGAACTTCATAGGATATTTTCAATATACAAGTAATTAAATGCAACCCAATTAATACCTTCCCGAAGCATATACCGACACTACAAAGATTAATAATCGCTGTAAGATTGCAGTTGGCATACCGTTTCCCAACTCTTATGCATGTTGTCGTTTTGTGGAACTTAGACATGTCTTCTCCTCTTTAAACCTAGTTCCTTTAATTTTCGTTTAACTGTTTTCGTCTTGTCTTACATTTAGCAGCTCTTTTCCGAGATGCGTAGATGTCAATGTGTGATATCATGTGGAATTAGAGATTACGCCTTTGGCCAGCTTTTCGGACTGAACAATCAGTCTCTTGAAATCGTTGTCAAATTTTTGATAAAGTTGTTTGACTTCTTCTGGCGTGTCGTAGGATAATATTTTGTTTTAATTCTTCGTTAAATATAATTACAATTTATATCGGTTTAGTATCATATATATAATTATATTCGCTTACTAGGTGAAAAACATTATTTATTTTAAAAGTTTACGAAGAAAATTAAAAATATTATCAAGTGATAACAAAAAATATTTGATAATTTTGTCCACAGTGCCATTGAAGAAATATTGGGTCTAATGCTTTTATTTCGTAAAATTCCTGCCCAAACATTAATTTTTTGTGGATATTGGGTATATATAATATTATTGCATCCATTTAGACTTTATTTGTCCAATACCTACAGTTCTGTTGGTTGACTTTAATTTAAAAGTTATTCATTCAAAAAAAATATATTGTTTGCGAAAAGGAGATTGTTACATACATATATCCTTTATTATTTGGCTAAACTTGATTACTTGAATCGGATCATCAGATTCTTGTACTAGTTGTACCTCACAACGACGCATTTTATCTTGTATTAATAATTTGTCCTGATATAAAATGAACATTATGATTTCGACTAATCAGGCGAACGCAGTTATGTGGATTATCTTGCAGAGGCAAATACAACGATGAATTTAGTATATTCGACAATAGTTGGCCTTAAGAACCTGCAATACCAAACTCTTAAACTTTTTTCAATTTTGCTCGTTGTTCTTTAACTTCACTCTGGATATTTATTATTAAATAAAACACAAACCCGTTTTTTTAATATTATTTGGTACACTACTAATAATTAAACTGCAACTTTAATATCAATACTATTATTAACGAATATTAAAAAGTATATAGCCTACTTAGTTTTTATAATTATTCAGAATACAAATAAATAAAAACGAGTAATGAATTAAAATCACGGAAATAACGAATTTATTCCATAGTTTATGCACTCACGTTTAATATACCTGGACAATGAATTTTAGGATCACAAAACGGTTTTTAATTTCATTTTAAAACTTTTAAATTCTGAAAATGTATTATAAAAGTTAGTAAACTTTCTTTTCTAAAAAATTGAAACGTTGTTTACATATTTTCACAAATAATATGTTTTTTCATTTTGCTAATAATTGAAATTGAAGGGTACTTCTTTTAACTTGTACGACCATATCAACAAGCAAATAAATAACCTGAAACGCATTGCGAAACCACCGACTCAGCAAGCCCCAAATTTATGAGTGAACTAAATTTAAATTTGCGTAAAGAAAGGGTTGAAAGATTAATGGTATTCTAAAGAGCCTCAAACCCGAGTGATTGTCAACATGCCCACCGTTGCGGTAGTCTTGAATATATGCAAAGTACATCATTTTACATAATTCAGAACATATCATCCGACGCAATCGGCGGTGCTAACATATAATGCAACAATGGTGTCGACCTGTCCCATAAATCAAAATCGACGAACGGCGATACCAATAGTCGTTACAGATATTTTTACGGCTACTGTTCCGTTCCGATTGAGTATCTGCTCAACCAATCACACGTGCTGATATGGAATGCATCTGTTGTGTAAAATAAATACATGATTTATTGGCTTTCAATAATTTTATAAAGCTATTATTTTATTAAACAATACCTACCGTGATACCGAACGAACGTTATTTATAGATGACGCACGTCACGTATGACAATGAATTGGGGATAAAACGCCAACTGTTTGCGCGATCACGCGACTCTACTCTTGCTCTTATTTTCTCATCGGCGAATTGTTGATAATAAAATCTGATGTGAGAGGCTACCAAGTTTAAAAAATATAAAAAAATTATATTAGATAACAAACACACAACAAGATAATACTCGAAGACTGAAAGATACTTACTACGAGAATTTCACGTGAGCTTCGGTTATTTTTTACCAAGCTTTATGGTGCGTATTTTAATCATGACAACAATAAATTATGTTGTCGCTCTTTTTCAATTCGTAAGCAGTTTCCTTATTTTTGCACAAATTAACATTTCACACGGTTTCTCGTCTCACGTAAATCACGTTTCAATAGAAAATATTGTCACTTGTTCACGTGTCATCTTGTGTGATTTCCCGTAATAGCCTCACGTGATAATACATACGATCAAACAAAAGCATATTTCATTAAACCGGTAAATAACCTGTCTTCACGTGATTTCACGCAATCTCATGTGAAATGATATTTGCCGACCTCGGTGGCCGAGTGTGCGGAAACCCCACATTCGGTCGCCGAGGTCCCGGGTTTGAATCCTGGCATAGGCATGAATGTGTATATGAATGTTTTAGTTTGTAATTTGAAAATATAATATCATTTGTGTGGCTGGCCGATATGAGGTACTTACTCGAGGGCAAATAAAAAAGTGGGATATTTAAAAAATGCAACTCAAAAAAGTTTTCAAAATTTTGGTGATCAGAAAATATAAATTTTGGATTAAATAATGACTGTTACTTTTGTGAGATGACTAAATTATTTTGGGAATCAAACTATACTGAAATATGAATCGGACATTTTATAGAAAAAATAACATTCACAGGAAGTTGTACACATATATTTTCTGATGTTCTATCAGTTCTAGAAATATTGTGCGGCACGTTTAGTTCACGTTCTGTACCTACTGGTTTGCATGGTATTTAATGAGTGAATATAATATTTATCATCTTTGGATTTTATTTGAATATGACACACTAAGAAAATACATGTCGATGAATTAATTTTAATAATAATCTCATTTTTAGGCGATAACTCAAGATATAAAACCAATAAAATGTATTTCGTACGAAGAAAGTAGTTTAGAGATCTATATTTTACGACCACCAGTATCCAATACATTTACATATGTTTTTCTTAATAACTAACAACACTATTTATCTTTATCCTAGAAAATATTATCAAAAACATTAATAGGATGAAGTCGAAAATACGATATTTTATGTTTTAAATATTTATAAGCTTGTAGGATATAACGGGATTAAACCCATATAGACGCAGCAGCAAAAGCTCCGAATTCACGAAAATTATAAAATCTTAAGCATAATTCATTAAAACGTTCTCACGGTCTAATTATCTAAATTAATGACGTACGTATGTAATTTATTAATGGAAATTAAGTAGATCTATTTTTAATATTTCATGATTGAATATTCAGAACATAAGATCCTTATAGTTTGTAAAATCCTTATTTAATAATGCATAAGTGTATGACATATAAAAATAATAACTGCATTAGTTGAGAATAAATTTACTATATATATGCAGATTAAGTAAGTAACTACGATTTAATAAATTTCATTTGAATATCCGTCTTGTTCAAACACGCTTAAATTATGCAAGATGGAACATTAGCAATTATTTACTATAAATTAAATACAATTTGCGCCGTCAAATCATATACATAATCATTCTATAGCAAAATATAAATATTTGTCTAATTTTGAAAGGAATCTTTAATTTTATATTAAAAAGAAACATTCATAGTTTGAAGCAAATCTCCACACATATGGACTCATTTGTTGTAAGAATCATAAAATTATTGTGTCAATAAAAACATGAACTTTAAAAAATTAAAGCAAATAAAGTATGAAGGCTTAATCTGTCAAAAGCTTAAATGGCTAAAATCCCACTTTTCCAAAGACTTGTTGAGTTGTCTAATGTTATTTCCAAAAAAAAAAGAAAAATAAATATATATATATATATATATATAAACGTTGGCAAATGAAATAATTTTGCTTTTCGTGGACCTAACCCCACCAATAGTTTAAAAAAAAATTATGAAGTTTACTTATATTGATGTTTTATTTTTGGTTTTGATGTGTTATGGGTTTCTCGATAAATTTTATTGAGCTAAAATATGACAAAAAGCATTTTTATATATGATAGTATAATGAACGATAAAAATTATTGTTGTTATTTATTCTACTATGGATCACTTCACCAATTTAAGTGCAGTATTACTATAAAATAGTGCACTTTTGCCAAATAAAATGCATTTTAACTTTGAATAATCATTCAAGTAATCTAATAGTATAACCTTCAGCTTTTTATATATATATTTTAATAATTACACTTATTTTTATTTGTTAGAAGGCCATTCCTAATTGATTCTTCCAAAGTAATATTAAATTGAAAATGTCGTCCGAAAACTTTACTTCTTTCCGTAATATCTTTCTTCATAATTGTTGTCTTTTCTAAATTGAAAACAAGTACTAAATCAAATCAAATTGAATTAACAGCCCTTCATAGTTTGCTTTCACCTAAACGTTAGAAGCCGGGCGCACTTAGCAAAACCAAGAATTTCGTCTCCACGAAGACGAGCAACTCACTTTCGCCCTAACAAGAATAATGAATGTTACGCCGCAGTATTTTGCGAATCTCTGGATAAATCAGTGGCTTACAGCTAAAAATTTTAAAAATTATTCTTTTATTAGTTACAATAAAATTATTTTTTAAGATCACATTAAATAATGCGTTATAGAGAAAATATAAACTTGAATATAAAGATAATTGTAGATACTTTCAATTTATTTAATTTAGTGTTAGATGAAGCATTTATGGATCAGAATTTTTTCTTCTTTCTAGTGATATTTTTGCATTAAATAATTTTTAATTACTTAAAAGTATTCGTATAAGTATTCATATAAAATTTTTGGAAATAATTTTATGAAAATAAATCAAAAAATAGCTAATGCGTATTCAATCTAACATTTCCTAGCAGGTGTCAAAACGTCCAAAATTATTGAAATTGTTCAGTGCATGATAAATTGCTAATCTAGTAACACTATATAAATTATGCATAAAAAAAGTTATTGCTGGTAAAAATTATATCGGAACATTGCATGTTCTTCAATGTATTTATTTTTTACAAGACATTTTTTTGAGATTCAAATAAATTTTTAGGTTACAGTGTATCTATTCTATGCATAAATGCATTAAACATGTTCTAATTCCTTCTTTCCTAATTTAGGAAAAATATGTCGATAAACTGGAAAATATGAGCTAATGTTAATCATTGTTTTTTTCACTTATCTTGATTCATTTGAAAGGATTATTTGAAAAAAATTCCATTGGAATCATTCATTCCACCAATAATCGTTCCTCTTCATTTTATCATTATTCTCCTTTCGCCATCATAATTTTACCAAATAACTGAATAATCAATGTTTATTAAATTAAAATTCATTCAATTTCAATACGAAATAATTTTCCATAAATAATTTATTATTTGTATTTAAGCAATTTCGATACATAACTCATCCTATTGTGCAACATACATGACACGTTAAGAAGAATAAGAAAAGATGTAGTAAAAGATGAGCTAAAAGTGGAACATCTTATAAAGACCATTGGTCGATAACAACTCAGATGATTTGGACATATTGTACGAATGGATCAAAAAAGGCAACCGAAACATATGTAGCAAGCAAGACCAAGACAAAACAGACTAAGAGGTAGATCACGAAAAAAAAAACAAAGTCTTGGAATTAGTGGATAAGATTACCAAGAAACATGATAGAGTGGGCTTTATTTACAATAAAGCATAAAAATTGTAAAAAAATGCAAATAATACCTTACTACTTTCAGGTAAATATAGATTCTGATTTTATATATATATATTTTATTTTTTTCAAACCTTTATGCATATCCGTCATCTTTAGCTTTATTTGAGCCAAGCCACTGCGGAATCGAATTGGTCTTAAGTTCGTTCCGCGAACGAAGAGAGAGCGGGAGGCGGCACGGATCTGGAAGTCTCCGCCGTCTCTACCGCCTCCAGTTTATGGCCTCTGGAAAGCCTATAAGCGTTATCACTTAGTTCACCCTGCCCGGCTCCTCGTATAATACATTACCGATACTTGCTGAAGTGTGAAGATGTATTTTAGACATTTTCGGAATTAATCTCAAGATTCGGCGCTGTTTATCAAATGGCTGTCGGTCGTAGGCGGTGCCATTTAATTGGAAAGTGTATTAACAATCTTTTCTAAACGATAGATAGATGGATTTACTACATATATATTTAATTGGTATTCTCGGTTAGGCTTTATATCCACCGCAAAACCAAAACATGTCCTTTTAATACAAGACAATAATCTATTGGTTTATATGTTGCCACACAATATTTTAGCATTTTTTCAAAGAAATAAAAATTACTATGAAGATTGTTAATGAGCCAAATTCACCAATCGGAAATGTACTGAAAAAAAAATATACAAATTATACAGGGTGTTCCAAATTTTCGGGTGCCACACTCATGCCTTTGGATAGCACTTGTGAAATAATGATTTTATTTTTGTCAAAATACCATTTCTCAAAGATCCCCGTTTGCAATCTATAGGGTGTTAAAAATTCAAAAATGAAATCAATTTTTTTACTTCAAATGTGGGTATGATTAGAATATTAAAGAAGAAATATTTTCGAGATTACTTTTCCTCCCCAATTTTTTGCGCTCCTGACGAAATTAGAAATCTTCCATTTTATCATGAAAAAACGCATAACCTTTGATAATGCTAAAATGAAAGATTTTCCAGATATTTTTTTTCGGAAATCTTAAATCATAAAGTTACAAATTTCTCTAAATCGATTAATTGAAATGGTTTAAAAGACTAAAAAGATATTTTTTTCAAAAATTCCAAATGCTACGTTTTGAAAATCATTTCAATTTGTATCCAAATTTACAAAATAAAGTATGTTTTATAGTAGAAATAGTCATGTATGGACGGATATAAATCCCTCCGCTCCACATATGTATTCATTCCTATCAAAATATTCTGTAAACCTTTGGGCTGCCATAATAGATTATTGTATTTAGGTCCGTTTTGTTACTTAACAAGCCGAGTGGATATATTAATTTTAATTTTTTAAGAGAAACTTTGAATGAAATTCTAGAGAAGATTCCGTTAAATTTTCGAAGCAGTTTGTCGTTTCAAGATTATAAAGCCCCAGTCCATTTCAAAGCCGATGTTAGATATTTTCTCAATACAAAATACCCAGAGAAATGGATAGGTTGTCGCGCCTCTGGCCTCAGCGATCTCCAGACCAAACTCCAATGATTTTTTTCTATTGGGAGCTATGAAACAGCTTGTATACAGTACACTCGTGGAGAATAAACAAGATTTGATTACAAGAATATATGCAGCTGTAGACGACATTTCGTCTAAAGAAAATATTTTTCAAAACGTTACATTTATTTTACACCAGAGGTAATTAAACAACATTTACGAAAACTACGTAATAATTCATCTCCTGGATTAGATGGATTAACTTCTTTTTTCCTTAAACAATGCGTAGATTTTATAGCAACCCCTCTATCCCTAATAATGCATACCTCTTTTAATCAGGATTATCTCCCTTCTTCCTGGAAACTAACCTCAATTACTCCAATTTTTAAAAAGGGTAACAAACTTGATTGTAATAATTATCGTCCAATTAGCCTGGTACCTATTGTTAGCAAAGTCATGGAAGCCATTATTTCTGAAGCTATGTCTGAGTTTCTACTTCAAGAAAATATGATCCCTTACCAAGAGCATGGTTTCATCAAAGGGCGGTCAGCAATCACAAACTTACTCCGCTGTGTCAATGACTGGACGATATCCATAAACAATCGCCATCCTATCCATGTAGTCCACTTAGACTTCTCCAAAGCTTTTGATCGTGTTCCTAAACGTAGGTTGCTATCTAAATTGGGTCACATTGGCATCCGTGTAAAGTGTAATCTTTGGATTCAGGATTTCCTATCTGACAGATATTTCCGAGTTCGCGTTGGTGAAGCTTATTCATCAGAAAAATCAGTCAGAAGCGGAGTTCCTCAAGGTTCAGTACTTGGACCACTACTTTTTTCTGTATATACTTGTGATCTTCCGCTCACGCTTTCTAGTAAGGTTTCTATTTACGCTGATGACACAAAACTATACGTGAATCCTGTTATTGATCAACATGTATTTCAACACGATCTTGACTTAATATTTAAGTGGTCTTTAGATTGGTTACGTCCTCTTAATACTGAAAAAGTGTTGTTCTACTTATCGGCAAGAACAACCCAAGTACAACTTCGGAGACCTGAAAGCGCTGTTTACTCTAAACCAAGACGAACGTTTAAGAGGGCACCACTTTAAGCTGAAGAAAGAACAGGCGATAGCAAGGTCCAGGGTTAACTTCTTGCCCAACCGAATATTTAATATTTGGAACAATTTGGATTGTGACACAATTTCATCAGTTTCTGTAAACACTTTTAAAAACAGGCTTGATTGTACTACACTATTTTATTTGTAGGATTCTATTACGCTAAATATTTAGTTTTTAACTAATTAATTTCATTTTTTTTGTCAGTAGTTTTATATTGACTTTCTTCTCACATTTTGGGCATAACAGGAGCTTGCTTCTCTGCCCTTATTTGTAATTAATAATAATAATTATTATTATCCTTCCCATAAAGAATCATGTTGTGCGAGAATGTAAAACGTAGACATTTTGAACATTTTTTTTTTCCATGCTTCCAGAGTGTTGTGATTTAAATACCCATTTCTTTAAGTTTTAACACCCTGTTTTTGTAAACAGTTGATCTTTGAAAACCAGTATATTAGCAAACTATTTATCATTTTATGAGAGCAATCAGTGGTGTTAAACGGCGCTTGAAATTTTAAACTATTTCAATTAATGGACTGAGAGAAATTTATAACATTATAATTTAAGATCCATGAAAAAAAAAGTTTTACTCTCTAATGTTCTAACTGTACCTCAAATTTGAATCTAATATCTCAAGTCGTTTTGCGTTACAGATGATTTTTGATTTCATTTTTGAATTTTTAACGCTCTAAATCTCATAAACTGAATCTTTAAAATGAGGTATTTTGATAAAATATTCATTGTTTCATGAGTAGTACACGTTTGTCACCCAATTTTTGAAACATCTTGTATATACAGGCCATATAAAATAAATTTTAAAATTATCTGTGTAAACTTAAATATCGAATTTTTTTTAAATATTTTCTGGGCGGACCTAATAGAGTGCGCTTATTCCCGGCAATATCGCGCGGCTCAATCACAGCACATAACTGTGAATTGTTTCCTCAGCTAGAACATGGCACACATAACTAGCATCTAGATATATATTCAACTATAACAGGAAATTATTGGTAACGTTTTTTATTATTTAGTGTTTGATTCTCCTTTTAGTCAAAATTCCTGCATTTATTTATTTATAGGATTTTCCATTTCATGTTCTTCAATTTTTCAAGAATCTCAATAAATAAAACGTATTTGCAAGAAGGCTATTAAATCTGTTAAGATATTAAAAAATATATACTTATATGAATAAATGCCTCTCCATAAGCAATATAATTAGAAGTTTATTTCTTCTAACCAACACATAGTGACATTTATTTAATTTGCATATTTAATTATTTAGATATTACAAGAATTTTTAAAATATAAATCGCTAAAAAATTGAAATGAGCAACTGGAGACACCCGGACTATAACGTGCAATTTAAATTTGGCAAAGATACCGTTAATTTTCAAAAAAAGAAATAGTAGTCTAATCAATTAGTTTATACAACAGAAAGAATGTTGTATTTTTGATACCCCTTTCTTATAACATCATAAGTACTACTTCCTTATTCATTTTATTATTATTAAAATAAATGTTTTGTTACTCTTATTCGTTCAAAAAGCACTCGATGTCTAGAGACTTGAATATCAAACATTCATATATTTATTTAAATATTATAGGTAGGTATGCCCTTGACATTTTGGGGTTTCATATAATAAAGTAAAAACAATAATCTGCGGCCTGAAGGGATGTTTTGAAAACATTAGTCATCCATGTCCGTCCCCCTCATTTCGCGAATTCGCGAATATATAAAGTTGTGATCGTAAACACAAAAGCCTTTCTCGGGAATATATCAAGTTTGCAATCGTATATTGCAGTCGTATGATTTGTAGCTTTACTTTTCACTATATTTCGCGTTTTTATTGTGTGTTTGGAAGATCTTGTGGCCTTTCAGGTTATACTTTTCAATCTGAAGGTACTAGGTCATTCTACTTCCAGCAATATGTATTTTTGAATACACTTTTATACAAAAATATGAACTTAAAAGTAAAGTTTAATATATCCCGGAAAAAAAATTGATATATTATCTTCAAGGTAATTTAAACAAATTTTAATGCTAGGTTGTGAAACGCATATTTGCATTTAAAAATAAAATAATTTCGCATACGACAATTATCAAACATTTTTCATAAAACTGTATCCCACTGTTTAAAAATTATTAAGTGAAGAGAAAATATCGACATTTTGACATAACATGTATAAATCAAATTTTAATAAACATTTAAAGATATTCTTTTTGCTAACTTCTCGATTCTGAATAATCCTTTCAAAAAGTATAGTGCAAGTACAAATTAAATGCAACTAAATTCTATATTTATATTGATACTATGTAAAACAAACCAATTTAATATTTTTAAACTACCTGACGACTACGACCACTAATCTTTCATAGTAAATCTAATTTAGCTGAATTTTTAAATAGATAATAAATACACTGACAATTCAAACGAATATTAAATATGAAACTCATTTGTAAAATATATTTTAGAATTATGCTGCGAAGAATCTCTGCAGATTTTTCAGGGAATTTACGCTACGCGAGACAAAATTTTAATTTAATCAATTCTGGAACGTCGTCGCTTGTGAAACACATAAATCTTTATGAAATCCATTGTCCGCATGTTTTAATTAAATATTCGAGATTGATAAATGGCCGGGCATTGTCTGACAAAATATAAAACATTAATTACGTTTCATCCACACCTAGATGTGGATAGAGGGCAGTATTTATTGCAAATTTTGAATGTTTGAAATTCGAATAATGCGACATCGTGATTTTATACAGATTCTGCCTGCCTCTAAAATTGGAAATATCTATACAATATTATAATACTATATACAGTGTAAACCGTTTTCTACTTTTTATTTTGGATGATATTGTCCAATGAACCATAGTCATTAATCATTATTATTAATATATTATTATTAAAAAAAATATGTAAAAATAAAAGAAATTTAATTAAAAAATTGAAAATATTAATAATAATAATGCATACACAACAAAGTTATAAGTTTTTTTTATAAATTAAAAAACAGTCATATATTATAGCAATTTAAAAATATATTATATAAATAGAACGGAACACAAATTAATGGATAAAATAATTTGAGAATAGAAATAAACCATGATATAATAAATTCATTAAAACTTTAGAATTATCAATAAAATTTGACAGAATATAAATTAAAATTTATTGTGGATAACATGAATTTAATTAAAATCTTCCTTCCAAACCACACAAATTTACAATAATTCTTTGAATACTAAAATACATTCTATAACTAGTAACTTAATAATTTCTCCTTTCAGCATGAAGTCTCAGCTAAAAATAATCAAGTTGTAGGAAGTTTTATATCTGGTACCAATGGAAAAATTTAGAGTAAGAAGTAAAGGATTTGGCAGATTATACTAGAATAGATTGCCAAAGACACTCTAGACCAAGAAAACAACAAGAGGAGAATATGGATCAGGTTATAGAGCATCAGAAAGAAAAGGACCAATATATAATGAGTAACGTAAAAAAAGAATATAATATATAATTCCCCAATACAAGACATTATCTCCTGCTTCTCCATTTTGGAAATGTTCCAGTGAGTTCTTAAAAAGACTTTAACCAGAGTAATATTGCTGATTCCAACTTGATTGTGATTCCATGAATTACAGATGAATTATCCAAATAGAAACAAACATAACCAAATCTTTACATATAACTTTTTCCAGTAGAAACATCTTAACACTGAACAATTAGAAAAGAAGAATTATTTGAAAAAAAACATATATGGGCAAAAAGGAAACCCATTATTAACTTCAAAATGAAATGGCTTTATAAGACAAGACCATAGATACATTTCTTTCTGAGATACCGTCAGTAACTCTATTATTAAAATTTTAGTGCACCAACATAATATTGACACTTTTATTTTATGCTTTTAATTTTAATAAAACAAAATGTAGTATCCACCTCCATAGCCTAGTAATGATTTGCTTATAATCAAGCTTTTCGCTATATTAATTTTTAATTCTCTATTATTATTATTTTTTTTTTTCTAAAAACATTTATATATTCTTAATTTTGTACAATTAATTTTTAGCCTTTTAGAGGAATGCGTAGGTGATACGTTTGAGTTACAAGAAGTGCAGTTAAGTAAACAGCCCAAAAAACTTTCATTTTACACGGATTTTAAGCCAAGAATGGGAGAAAACTTGAACAGAATAGACATCCGTCAACCACCCAGAGTCTCGGGCGTTGTAAACTCTGAAATTTTATGTTTACAATGCACAATTTTAGACGAGGGTCTAAAAAGATGGGCACATTAAAATATCTATCCTGTTTATCTTCTATACACTCTAAAGTGAAAGTTCAAAAAGTGTTCTTTGCAAATTTTGATTTATGATGCAAAGTTTAAAGAATGAATAAAAGTCAGGTTCAGGTTCCTTGTTCCTTGTTAAGGTTTTTTTCTTAGAAATTATTTACATAATAACTGTATTATTTTATAGAGTCGTGATGGTTTGATACTTAGTAGACCTATTGATATTGGTTGTGACGCAATTAAAACGTGACCTGGCCATATTATTTATTATAAAGTATTTAAAACAAACATATTCAATTTATCAGATCTAAACTAAAAATTATATTTTTTTTTCTATGTAATTATTAAAATAATAATAATAACTGTCACGGGGTTCATGTTTTCTTCACATAACTTTTGATGTTAATTTAAAATTCTTTTAGGTGACTCAGATTAAAAGCATCTATTTCTTTCTATGTTATAGCAGAACGTTGACAGTTCAGATTTAGAAAATTTAAGAGAAAACTGCTATTAATGTAAACAGTATTCAAGTAACAAAATACAATATATATATATATATATATATATATATATATATTACATACTAATGCAGTTTTGGATATAAAAGTATGATTAATTAAAAAAATCTAAATTTTATTAGTATAGTTTAACAATAGAACTTTTTTCATATATAAAATATAAATATTACAAACAATTGTTTAAAAAAATACTATTTAATTATAATTTATATCTGGTATCAATGTGATTATTCAATAAATTGAGTATTGTTCAATTTCAATGTCATTTATTTTAAGGTCGGTTTATGAAATATAAACAATAATAAAAATAAAATTTTATATTTTGATTACTAAGTTGTGGAAAATAGTTAGTCTAGACTAACTAGATGTGTAAGTATGCATTAGCTAATATACATTATGCTATATTTAAATTTGTTTTGAATTATTCGTTAATCTTTTGATATCAATAAAATAACACCACAAGAGTTTTTAAACAATTTAATAATTTAAATATTTTTAATACGATAAACGGGAGTTAGATATTTAATAAATTGTCTAGAAATAGAATTTAGGAATATCGGTTATTCTCGCACTTAGACAATGTTTATTTTTAAAATTAGTGCTCTGCGGAATGTTTATTAAAATTACTATTATGATGATTATTATTAACCAATATTTAATAAAATAAAGCTAGAATATAATGGACTATTTATTTCCTATAGAATAAAGAGGTTTTTAGGTTTCCTATAACCAATGGAAGCAAAGATTATTGAAAGATTTATTTTATTTACTTTTTGATTATTAGGTTTTATTTGTCTAGATTTATTGAAGTGGATACCATAAATTTTGTTAATAACACAATAAATTAGTTGTATTTTTTTTTCAAGGATAATGTATTTATAATAAATAAGTATATATTTATTTTTAATTATCAAATAAAATTCATGATATGTGCCAGTTTCAGAAAAATGACTTAACGACCTTATAGAGATTATTTTTACCAAAACTAAATTGTTCTTAAATATATATATTTAAACGATACCTATATACTTTTTTGAAACTGCACATAATCAATTTAATTTAGAAGTTTCCAATGCATGTCTGAAATATTTCACTAACACTATTAGTGCTTGAAATATTTTGAGACTTTCTGAATTAAATTCAACACTTAGAAATGGAAATCTAAATTTAATAGATTTTATTGCATTTTCATGAATTCTGAAAATTATTGTTACGAATATTTTTGTTAAAAATCTCTGATGAGAAAATTTGAATCAGTGAGTAAAGCAAATAAATAATATTTTAACATGGTGACAAAGGGAAGTTATTTAAGTAACTAGCATAGTATTTCGTGCCTTTTTTTGAGTATTATTGTAAAGATTCTACTGGAATATTTATAAACTCACCGTTATTTATATTTTAATGAGTAAACAAAATTTTCTTCGTCGCCGAAGCATTTTCACAGAAGCAAAAAACAAAACGTAAAAAACAAAACTGAGTGAGGTGGTGAAGTCAATTTGGCGTGCACATGTTCGAGGTAATAGAAAAGCGCGCGTTTGAAAAACTATCACCGCGAGAGTGTCTTCCAGTGGTGTAAAACTTCAGATCCGCCACTCATCATATCTTTGACCTATCCGGAGGCCCGATGGACTAATTAATTTTTAAATGTCAACGAGCATGCATCGGGGAATGTCCCCTCCATATCTAACAAAACTTGCTATACCGTAACGAAACACACTTGACGTCTCTATAAAATCGCATGGACCAGTTTTTTACGTCGCTCATTGATTTGTATCTCCTGGTTGAATGACAAATAGGCCTTCTTTCTTCTTTCAGTTCTTTCGCGTATAAGGACACGGCGGTTTTTTACGCACTCACGCGGCAATACAAGAGAAATCGAGAACAAAACGGTGAGAAGCAATCGCGGTTCGACTTGACACTAGAGTGTAGAGAGAGGCTGCTGGACCGACGCTGGTAATCCCGCACTTGTGTTAAGCGTCGTGACGCTGATGCTCATGCGTCCCCCGCCTCCTCCTCGTGGGCTTCTACTACAACAAAGGCATTAGGAATATTGAAGGCGTTTGTGTTTATTCCCTGAACGTATCTAGAAAGCTGTCGGTCTGTGACTTTGCAGCTTACATTGAATTACGCTCTCCTCGCGTGTATCACAAACACTACTACACTGTCGATAACCGATGTAGATACTGAAATTTACACATATCCATTTTGCATCGTCACGGTCAGCAGAAATCGCAACGAAAACTATCAGAGCATTAGATCACAGACTATCTGGTTCGCTACAAACACTCAATTTACTACACATCAAAGACAACAAATAAATATAGTACTTATTTATTTATTAGTAAATCTTACAAATACCACCAGTATTAATAATTAGTAAGAGTGCTTATTATTGTCCTAACAACACCTACACTAAACTCTAACCTTATCTGATAACAAGAGAGAAACAATATTAGACCCTTATTTGTACGAAAAACAGTCAAATCTCTACCAATTTCTCGTAAAACATTTCTTTATGTCCTTCAAACTACGTTTTAGAAATCTATAAAATATTGCATTGATTTTACCTATAAGTTTAAGGGAGAAATATTAAAAGGACTAGAACAAAACAGGTCACAATTTTCAATTAATCTTTGGCATACGAAACTTCACAAAATTCATTAAATTGCATGTATTACATTTGATAATATTTACAATTCTACAATGCTAGTCAAAAGTCCCCCCCCCCTCGTATCTTTTGAACGGTTATACTAAAACGATTTTACTATTTATTTAATTTATCCAACAAAATCAGCCCAAACCCAAACAAAATGATTATGACGGAACAGGTACTTTCAGTACCTTTCAAACGAGGTGTCACTTGCCATAAGGTTACATTTAAAAGTAAGTCGACCTGGGACCTTATCTATGACTAATACGTCACCTGTTATATCTACGTCCGTTTATTTTCAACCTCCAAATTTCATTAGTATCAGTATAACCGTTCAAAAGATACGAGGGGCGGAGAAGACTTCTGACCAGCACTGTATATAGAAATAAAACGCAATTCATATGTTTTCTTGCCTGTAAAGACTGTATATTAAAAACTTTAAGTTATTCTTAGGCATAAGATAAGGATATAAATTGTACTTTTTAAAATATAAATATCTAAGAAATCTTTTTTGTGCTCTTTCAATAAAATTAATATTCATTACAGTTTCAGGAGTCCATATTATTGATGCATACTAAAAGTTTAGTCTGATCAAGGCATTATATGTATATCCTAATTGTTGTAATTATGCTAAAATGTCTAAAATTTTCAATTACATATCCTAATATTTTGTATGCTTTATTAACAATATTTGTGCAAACTTCATGTTGACCTGCAGGCACACCCCAGATCATTACACTTGTTTTTTCTATTTACAGTTTATTTTTGGTATAATTATTTTCAATCAAATTGATTTGGCGTGTAAACGGCATAGCACCACAATTTATTTTCTACATTTAGGACCATATTGTGATCTCTAAATCAATTTATAACTGAACCAAGTTCTATCCTTTAATTGTTTTTCATTATATCATTGTACAAAATAGTTTTCATGATTTTAGCCAAAGAATTAATGATACCAAGAGGTCGATAATTCTGTATATTATTATAAATATAAAAAAGAAATTATACTCATCTTAAATTTCCACAGTATAATTTGTCTTTTATACGTATTAATGATTGAAATATTTCACAAAGTAAGTAAAGGTAGAAACATTCATTATGATTGTGTATATTTAAATACTGGAATAATAACAGATTCTTTAAGTTTATCTGGAAAAATGTTTGTCATTAGTGATAGATTAAAAAGATATGACAGTAGGTTTAAAAACATTTAAGAGCAACCCTTAAAAATATAGGCAAGTACATTAGCCTACTATGGGAAGGAAAATTTAATTGGTTTTTGTTAATATAGCAAAACTGTAAACATCATTCAATTGTATAACTACCATACAGGCTTTAGAATGGGGGTCCAAAAGCAGTATTCTAATAGTACGTGTAAACATAACCTAGCACTATTCTTAGTAGAGATGATGACATATGTATCCTCAAATCCAGCTAAAAACCAGATATATATATAATACAAAAAATTGAACTCGTATGCCAGACAATAAATAAATATTACATAGGAAAAACTAGCACTACTAATTTTCCAGGTTGACTAGTATGTCTATCTGTTCAATTACCATTAAGCACTAAAATGGTGAAAAGTGTCAAAATATAGATTAGTTTCCACAGACGAGCTTGCTGGGTAATTGCTCGTTATAAAGACTTCATCCAGGGTTCTTTTCAGTCTCTTAGAGAAGATTCAAAGGGTTATTAGTAGAATCAAATTGATAATGCTAGATATCGTTAGTCAGAGAAATTCCGAATTGTAATTGTTTACTTGCATATACGACCAGCATACTGTTTCAATGTTATAATGGTTAATAGGATTCAATGGCTTAAATTAAATTAGATAATATTGTTTTCGAGGTACATATTAATTTAATTAATGTACTTAAAATTTATAAATATAAAGAAAACAGTAGCGTAGCATAAGTTTCAGCCGTAGGTCAAATTCGCCGATACTTTTTTTGGTATTTAAATTCAAAATGCATTAAAATTCACAGAAATTTTAGAACATTATAGATACTGTTACTATAACATCACCTACTTCTTGTTCAATTGACAAGAGAGCCAGATGGGTTATTTTTAAAGTACTTATTTGTCAACTTCAATTTTGAAGATATATATAATAAAATATATATTAAAGTGTAAATTGATACCGGTTGAACTCTACAAATTGTTGCCAGAAATAAAATTTTGTCTAAAATACAATATTCGATTATGGAATAGAATAAATTTGTACATTTTCCATATTCGTCACCATCGATTACAAATTCTAATAAAGACAAACGTAAAATACTTTTTAACTGAATAATGTTAGAGGAAAGATCATACACTTTTCATCAACATGGAAGATATGACAGTACAATAATAACTGCGCAATCACAAAATTATAGAACCGCCTCTATGACGTTGACATATACTCGTCTCTCCCCACTCACTTCAGTCACGTGCGCATTTATTTCGTTATAAAATCATTAGATATATGTATGATATAATGAGTGATACATGTATTATATGACAGTTTACACTTTTTATATTTTACAAATAGGCATTTCAAATTTTAGGATATATAAGTTATTTCACACTTTTTTGCGGTTACAGTGGGTTATCCTTTGGGACATTAATTTTCTGAACTATTTATTTCCAAGCACCTACTGGTCCACGGATCTGCTTGGAGGAGATTATAAGCATAATAAGGTATACTCATTTTATTACAAAAATCGACGCACGTCATACTCTACGTAATACATCTTTGCCAAATAGAAACAACCACATAGAAAAGCATAAAAACATATGAGAATATTTTTCCATTCAGTATTTTTCTAAAATATTGATAAACCAAAAATACAGCAATATTATATTTTTATTGTTGTTACATAAAATAACATTGTAGTATCAAACGAACCACAATTTTTTGTTATTCCCATAAATAACTCTTACAAAATGAATTATCTTATCTATTTCTTATCCTAAATCAAATTCTTAAGAACTGGAATCAGTTTTATATTTGGTGGAGTCAATTTCTAATCTACAGAAATGTCAATAATATGGTTCAAAAATATAATATAAAAAATAAAAGGACAAATTTTATACATGCTCGACCAATAATGATGAGGTAGACATAACCTAACTAAATAACAATAATTTGTCAACCGAATAATTCTTCCAGCAGGTTCGCCAATTAACAATTCCTAAAAAGAGGTCCGTCCGTTCATGTAAGTTTTTTACTTTATTGTACTGCAAAATGTATATTTGGTACTTTTAAATGAACAGTACCAATAAAAAATAATATACTTTCAATTATTTATCTTAGAAAGACTTTTTTTTATTTTTAAGTTACCTTTTCATTATTTCGATTACAATTTTTTGGTAATAGTTATATTCTTATTTTTATTTTACATTTTGGTTCTATTTCTACTTTCTCCGAGTACAACTATCGATTCGTATTTATTTAGCAATTCCATAAAGATCAATTTAAACATTAAAAATTATTTAGGAGCAGAAAAATAATAAATAAACGAAGATTTGGCCAGTTGGTTAACACCAGTGCTATAAAATACTAAAAAAAATTTTTTTTTGCAGCGTACTTTTTATTTCTTATCTATATACGTATTGAATATAGAAATAGTAGATATGATACAGGGTAGATAGACAACTAGCGGTCCAACAGGCAGTAGAGGCAGTAGACATTAATTTTCCTCAGACGTAATCTACTTAAATTAGGTGGTAGGTAGCTTGAACTAGTTCGTACATGCCTTTTAAAGAACTTTCTATTATTAAGTGGGTCGTCTCATTACATTTTGGGAATTTGCTGGACAGTCTGATTTCAAGGATGTTAAAGATGATACTTGACATTGCAAGCCAATATTGTGACAAACGCAATCAAAAATATGAAAAAAGGCTTTTTTCTGATACGAAATAATAATAAGAAAAGGTAAGCAGCCGTAACAAATTAAATACAACCATAAAATGTATTGTTTTCTATTGAGCGCTTTTGTTGTATTAACATAAAAAATATAACCACATTCAGATTTGTTATATTAATTATAATGATAGACTTAATTTAATAAAATGATGGAAAATTGATTTATGGAAATTAAAGCGGCATTTTTTAAAGTCAAAATCTAAATTCTGTACCACCAGAAAAAATAGTATCGTTGAAATACTTTTTATAACGACACAATACAAACAGAAGCTTCTTTCGTTTGAAGGAGCTAAAGGAGATTCTAAAGCTGTCAACGATCATCGTAAACCTTTCAAACTAGGCCCGCTTTTAACTTCCCCAAATACTAAAACATACATAAATCGAAATATATTTATTGTAGGACTTTTATAGCTACACCGAAACACGGAATTCTTCAGATAACGGACTTAATTCGTATCTCATAAAAAATAATTTTATTTATCTCCCTCCTATTATCTCGTCCGGATGCATAAATAGAAAATAACTGAGGCTAGTTGAACAGACTTACCTATCTGTTAATTAAATTTTCGTTAACGGAAGTAATAAAAGTTGTTGAATAATTACTTCAAGAATATCTACCCACTACAGTTACACTAAGAAAAAACATACTTTTGCTTAATGTAAAAACGAAATGGAAATAATAATATATAAAATGTTTAATCTTCTTAAAATTGAAAGCCATAACCAACTCAAATATTTGAAACATAAACCATAAATTTATCATTATCATCAGTTTAGAAGCGAATATATATTGTAATAAGATTCATATAGTAAAATTTAACATTTTTATGAATAATTGATAAATGAAATTCAAGTTTAAAATTATACTAAGTTTATTAAAATAAAGTTAAATAAGAAATTGGGCGCCAAAATAAATTTCAATAGAATAAAAAATAAATAAAAAAATAAACACTAAAATTAAATCGCACACTCAAATAAATAATCTTAAAAAACTCGGGGTGGATTCATTTAGTTAAACCAACATTACGATTCTAAAATTATTTAAAACTTTCTTATTTTCTTATTTAAATTCATCAAAGAAAAAATTTAAAAATCCCGTTGCTCGTCTTTGACGTAAATATCATTGAATGTCATCAAAGAAATAGTGCAATGCACTATCAAAAAAAAAAAAGGAATAAATAATATAATTTATTACCTGAATATTTAGTAATATTTAGTTTTATGAGTGCAAGTTACTGTTCATAATTTAATGAATCACTACTAAAAATATAGTGTGTGCTTCCTTTGGAATGTTGTACAAGTTCTTAACTCAAGGAAATCTCAAATTGATGACTGTTGCAATCCAGATTAAGGGAAAAATATACCCACATTCACAAGTGTATACTAAGTTTTAATTACTATCTACAATCAAGATTTTTTTATGTTCAACAAGTATACACACGTTTTTAATTTAGTAAGTTATAAATTTTGGTAACTGGTAGGCCGTGTATCCCTAGCAGTCAAATTTCTAAGAGCCCTTTGTCAAAATTTGACACAACCTTTAAAATGCATCTGTTTGACAGTCATTTTAAAAATTTTAATAATTTGATAGAATTTTTCAAACAAAATCGCATTTAAATCTCGGAATTTGGATAATAAAACAAACCTCTTTATCATATCAGTTGATTTAATGGTAGGATCCTGTATTAATTTCTCAAAACTTTTATAACTCATACGAAAACTCCGTTATAGTATATTCGGTTAAATAAATTAGTACTATGTAACTAGATATATCTTAGTCCTAATTTTAGTTTTATTAGAATATTTTGTGTAAAATAAAATATTTTTAATGAAATTAATTTCAATCATTAGATTTTTATCCTATTCATCTAATCCTTGTATATAAGCGCAAAGAAAAAGCTGAAATTCATGCAATTTATTTAGCACACGTAATACTTAGCTTATCACGATGAAAAATGAACTATTTTTATTGCCATTTAAATGGTGTACCACTACATATTAGCCGTTGTCATTGCTTTTATTATCTTCGAATAGCAAATGAAAATTATTCCTTGACAATCGTATTCTGTCTATTTTGTTTTCTAATACTTAATTTATAATAATAAGAGATATGTTTGTAATGAATCGATACATTAATTCATTTCAATTATACTGGGAAAAGTACTTTTTCCTTCGAGTGTATAATCACGTTTTGTAGAAATAGCCTATTAATTGTACTAGTACAGAAAAGTATTTATTTTATTACTGGTACAAAAAAGCAACCATACCGATGGATTGAATTAATTTATTAGAACTGTAATTTTGATATTTTAGTGTTGAGTATATTTCCGCTTTACAAAAATTGCACATATAATAAATATAATGTAATAATATTTTTATTTATTTAAAACTAATTTTATTTTCAAATCGTTAATGCAGCTCTTCAAATTAATGATTTCATAGGACACATAACATTACTTGTCATTTCTCATCTGAAAATTAAATTAACAACCTACTCTATTTATTATGTTATTTATTTTTATTTAGCTAGATAGGAAATATTTCTATAAGTGAAGTAATCCTTTTTATATTTATTTTTTTATTTTAACGCTTGAAGAAAAAATAGTATATGTCACTCGGAGTAGAAGGCTCATAAATGTTTCGTTCTAATAACATAATATATTATTGATTGTTGGAAAATTTTTACTAGTTGTATAATAACACTTATCAATCGTATTGTTTCAGTAATCTCCTCCACTTTTAATCTCGGTATATCATTGCTTGGGTCTACAATTTCTGATTAAATTACGTAATTCGAACTTTCTGTTTCATTTTTATATAATATATAATTTAACAAAAAACAATTTTTCGATTATTCCACGTGCCCTTGAAATAAACTCATCATAAAAGTCACTAATCTTTATTTTCATTGCAGAAAATATTTTTCATTTTAAAAATATCGTTTAAATAACACTCGTCTACGCGTTTTTCTAGATTTTTTCGTAAATATTGTTCACAAATTGCAATTTAACGAAAAGCCAATCTTTATAGAATTACATACATATCTATTGCTACTGCCATGTAAGTTCTACTTCTATAAAATGTAAGACACTTAATTCATTCAAAATGAAAATACACCTGCATTTGAACATACACAAAAAATGCAAATAGTTTATACTGCACATATTTGCCACCGTATACTATAGTGTTTATTCTAATAACTGTAATTAATAGACCATGAAAGTGTTCACTCTTTAACTTCCGCATCGTGTTATTATCTCTTAACGGTTTTAGTATCAGTTGGTGTTCAACGTTGTAAAGATGAAGATTATAGCCGCCGACTGTCGCAGATATTAATTAATGAAATTTTCAGAAAACGGTTCTTAAATGGCAAAGAACTTTGATGTAAAGGTCAAGAAAACGTCTCCTTTAAACGGTCACAAAAACATTATTTATTCAATATCATAGTTTCCAAAGAATCGTAATAATTATCTATAATTATAAATTATATAATTTAGTGTTACTGATAGACGCTGAAGCCGAGTTTAAAATGAGATACTCTCCATAATAATAAAATACATTTTTATTTAAATAATTTTACTCTAGAAATAACGATAAATATAGATAATTCAAAAACAAAAACCCACGCCAACATATTTTTGTATCTAGTGATTTTTTTTATATTTTCATACTAATTTGATCTGCTTGAATTTATTGTGATGCTAGAGCCCCCGATAAGATATTGAGGATTTATTCTGATTTGACTATATACGAGTACAAATCAGAGATGAATTTTGGATACGGACATGTCTCTAATTTGACTACAAATTAGTAATTCCTCACTAGCATCCTGTATCATATTATCAGTGGTGTGACCAAAATGGCACTGGAAACGAGCAACAAAGTCTGCACAGAACAAGAGCCAATGAGTTTAGTAGTCGTGTTGACACATAATTTAATCACCCAAATTTATTTGTTCTCAGTTTATTAAAAAACTAATTTATTTGTTATGATTAATACATTTGTTTTTAGTATCAACAAACATACTAAATTGCAATTTTAACTGTTGTCACCAATTTAATATTCGTGGTATATAAAAATTCAAGTTTCAGAATCGGACGAGTGTTGATGGAAATATTTACTTAGTGTAGATGTTGAAAAATCCGCGTTTAAATTTGGACCATATTGCGCTGGTCAGTGTTGATTCAACTAAAATATTTGTGCCAGGTTTAGTGTACACTGATTCATTTCTAAATCTTAAAGAAACAAATAAAATATAGAAGAGTGTTTCAGTAAAATTATAAAAATCGTTTAAAATATTTGAAACCGGTTTCAATACTAAATTCAATCATTTTTCCAAATTACTTAAATTATTAATATTAACTTGTTTAATCTATGTAATTGATCCAATAAACACACTCCTAACCAATGAAATATGAAATTCGTTATCAACTTTAAACAAAAAATAAAGTAAAGTTACAAAGGTTAAACTATTGTGGAAATTGAAAAATTACATGGTGGTCTCGTGATTACTTAAATATTGGAAGAGGAAAACAACATCAACCAACAACATGGAGCTACTCCACCTCATATAATGCAAGAAACTATTTAAACTTAGAAGAAATCCAAATGCTCTGCTAATACTACATATTTGACTCCACTGAATCTTTTTAGGAACACTTAAAATATATAATATATACTGTTAATCCTATAAATTGGATAAATTGAAGGAACGAATAATACACCAAATAAGTTTACTTGAACCAGTTCTCGAAAATTATGAATAACTTTTGTTTTATTATTTAACTTTGTTAAAGGATTAAAAATCTTATTGCTCTATCTTTCGTTTTAAACATAAGTTGCTTTTAAACTAAGTATTTTTATCCAATAAGTTCATTTTTGTCTTTGTAAAGTTTGGAAAAACTTATCTAGTAATTTACCATTAACTAAATAAGAGTTCGACACATACTGACTTGTTGACATCTGCGAATAAAAGAAAAAGAAGTTTGGGTATATATATATATATATATACACTCAGAAAGTTTGAAACATTTCTCAACTTCCACATGCTCGTGCATTTTTGGAGTAAACTTTTTAATTACAATAAAATGCCATCCAACTAATTACACCGTAGTTTCTGTGCCGACAGAGATTTTAAATTTAGATAAAACTCTGCCAAAATTTCGTTTCCTGTAGCTATAAATTAGAGTGTTTGGCCGACATGGAGTTCGGATTAATTCATCTCTTTCAGATTAACTCTAGTGAACTGACGTTGGCGTGAGCGTTTTTCATGAAAGGAAACCGCTACGAAAGTTCGACCAGTCGTTCCGGCTGCTGCTGCCTGGTATGCCCGAAAACATGAAATTCCAAATGAAATTATCGCTTCGGGTTTGGTCCACCACGCTTTTAATTGATTGCAGGTAATCGATAGTTTTGTTGGCGCCCGTGTCCCAATTTTTTTTTTCTCTTTGGTTACAACGGTTTTAATTTCCATCTAGTTTTAGTTAAACGGATCCAAAATTATTTTTTTACAACTTGACTATATTAGCTTACTGTGTTTTACCGTTTTAATTCTATAGCTTGTTTATAGATTTTACATTTAATAAAAATGAATGTACATTATTTCTAACTTTGAAAGATGTTGTACGAGATATCATTTTTGATATTTTGTTTAAAATATCTCAAAAATATGTTCTGTATGACCCGTCATCTTTAGATTGTTTTGGAAAAATTAGGTTAACGTCAACCCTTTCTTCTTAATAACACAATGGAAACAACAGTGGAAGGAAGTACTTCATATAAGTAACAAAAAGGAATAACTTGATTTTTTGAAGGAAAATGAAATAAAGAAATACCTAATATGTCCTCAATATACATTATTGAATGAACAATTAAACCTGGGAAGTTCAATTATCTTAGATTACTTTTTGGACTGAGTGCCTATAAAATACTAACCAAAAATATTTTTAGGAAAAGAAGAATATTATATATATTGCCTAATAATGTTGGTTAAAATGTTTATGATATGAAATTATTTACGCTTATAAAAATCTGTCAATCTTCTACAAAATCTAGAAAATTATGTGTCAAAAAAGCGAAACCTAGGTCGATTAAATGCAACTTAATAAGCTTTGGAATATTGTTCAAATTCAGATAAGTATAATTTATCTATTCATATTAAGTATAATTTATCTATTCATATTTATTATGGATAGTTTTCACAAAGTAAGGGTTGAAACAATTGATTTGACATAAAATAAATTTATTTGTACTCATTATTTCTAACTTCAACAAATAATTATGGAAAACCATAGGAAAATTTTGTAAAATAGATGTTATTGTGAGAAGCCTCATTTATAAAAAATGTTGTATTGACTAAAATAAAAATTGTGGAAGATTTGTATGGGAAATTAAAGAGAATTTGAAATGGTATCTGTATTTGGTTATGTTGTATTATTTAATTCAATTATATCTTTTTATATAAACATGTTTTGTAGTTTTGAACCTTTAGAATACTTTTTTATATTATTACAATTAAGTAGTTTTCCTGAAATCTTAGTAAAATTCGTTTTTTTTGCCATATTGTGCTTACAAAGACGACATTTTAACTTATAATCTTGCTATTTCTTATTCTGTTGTTCATTTTCTCCAATTATGACAGAACTTACTATTTTCTCAAATATGGGACGTAGAAAGACTGAGTGAAATACAAACTTATGTTATTTGAGTAAAAGATTGCACTCCAGTTTCTGTTTTATTCGTTTGGTGAAATAGCGCAAAAAAGAAATCTGAATTTTTGGATTTGTTTTAAGATATGGCAGCAGTGCGAATATAAGAGATATTAATTCATGACCGCGGCAGAATTGCTGACTGCCAATAGCTTTAGCATGATTCAAGTTGCACTCCAACTTCAATCTGCTGAAGTCTCCAACGTGTGCGGAATGCTAATTCCATTTCTCTGAACTATGCCGGCCGGAATAGCCTTGCTACTTTTATCTCTTCCTTTTTTAGTCTTTTGTTATTTTTTATTTGTCGCCAGATCCTACATCGTTTGCTGTTAGTCACAAAAAAAGAAAGAATTAATTTTTAGAAGAAGTGCGAAAATATAAATTAAATTAAAAATATGATTTCATTTTCCTAATTCTTTCAGGAGAATTAAAACGTGCAACTAACTCTGATGACAATGTTACAAAGTTGGTGCCGCTAAAGCAACTTTTCAGTTCTATGTCAATCTGTATTTTTAATTTTGTCTAAGAGGAAAATTTTATTACTGATAGTTTTCAATTGGAGGTAATCGATAGTTTTTAGGAGCCTATATCCAAATAATATGTTTATTCTTTGGTTTCAACGGTGTGCTAAAAAAAATAATTTTTAACTTTTCAAATGGATTAAAAAGTAGTTTTTTATGACTTTAGTGTATTTTAATTCATAAAAAGAAACAAAGATGTACTTTTTGGAAATAGAGAGCAAATATAAGGTAAATCAAAAAAATAATTTTATTTTCCTAATGTTTGACATTAAAAAAATTATATTAAAGTTTATTATTTTGTTACATTAAAGCATTAAATTTTACTTTCAACGGATGAATAATTTATTTTGATTAAGTATAAAATATTGTATTAGTAGGGAAAGGTCAATGGATGAGTCATTATTGTACTTAATCTTTTATAGGTATAATTTATAATAATAATGATGAAATAAATAATAAACGCGGCCTGTATTTATTTATATTAGATCTACTAAAGAAATATTAGTAACAAAATACATTTATAAATCCATGATGGTACATTCATTTTAAATATATACATAAAGCAAATCATGAATTATATGATTTGTAAACAATTTTGTAGTCCATACAAATAAATGACAAATAATAAATCGAGTTCTGATTCGTTTTATACCTATTCAAAAGTTTTGCAATCACGCAAGAATTCTATAAGTTTGTTTTTCAAAAATAAGTTAGTCAATAAAAGTAAATATAGAAAAATACTTGTTCATTTAAAACCTTTAAATAACCCTCAGTCTTGTAGATAAATGAAACCAAAATTTATTAAAAGTGTTATATTGTCATATAATTCGTCATCGTGTTTTCTACAAATCATCCCTAAAGATACAAATATTTTAAAGAAGTAAACATTTAAAATTGATTGAATAAATAGCTAAGATGGCCGCTAACTAAATATATAAACAGAAATGTATTGAGTGTAGGAGTTTAACTAATGCAACTTTCCTTTTGGTGAATTGCTACTAGTAGGTAAATTTATAATGAGATCTACAAAAATAACTGCTTAGTTTTTCGTTAATAGTTATAATTTAAAGTGTTGAAAATTAAATCAAACAAACGCAAGATATTTAACATCTCTGCCATAATTCAATTTCATTGAAGCACCACGTTATTAATTATTTTTGATTTATATAAATTAGCTTTTTGTTTCCGTAGACTGACATAACTCAATAAAACATATGTCGCTAATACAATTGCTCAATATATTAATTGTATATTTATAGCTTTTGTCTGTTTTCACTTTAATATGTACGCGTATTCTCATTAATAATTTATTGTGGGAACTGGATTGTTATACATATAGTTTAAGATAAACCGGATAATGAATTGTTTTGCTGAACAAATCTATCATTTAAACCGATTGTTTTGTATATATTTATGTCAAAAACAACATAATTGTCTTCAACAACTTGAACTGTAAGATTATATTAAATTCAAATGATTAATAGAGGCCAATGATTTACATTGTTAGTAATAGTATTTAAAAGTACAAAGAAAATTATAAAAACAATATCAACATTCTGATATGTACAGTAGATCAAAAAGTGACAAAAAAAGACATGTAGAGCTTGAAATGAATAATTTGGATCTTACAGATAGTTTTCAATCACATATTTTAAATCTGAAATGCCTGGCTCTTGTGAAAAACCAATTTTGAAACAATTTCTGTGTTGTACACGGTGGTTCAAAATATTGACTATTTTAAGCACCTAAACTCCGCTTTAAATTTAAACTAGGTTATTTTATCGTTTATACAGATTCACAGGGAATATAAAATGTCTCAAAAGAATACGAATAATATTTGACCAGATAACCGAGAGATAACCCTACTCTCTCGAACTACTCTGTGCTAGAGATACGATCGTGACTGTCGGTACGTTACTACTGAATTAACCGGAACGATGTTCCCATCTTCCCAATTTTTGAGATAGTGATAAATGATAATAATTTATACTTAATGCAATAATTTCTAAGAATCCTCTACAATTCTTTTCTCAAGGTTTAATTTAGTTGAGTGGTTAGTGAAAGTTGACTAGCATGGTTCCGAATTTAAGGCCTTGGATTATCGGTTGATATCTATTTGAGGACAAATGTTTCATTTTTGATTGCCTGAAATGTCCAAGTCATTCGTTTTAGAAAGAGCCACACATCGTTCGAATACGCTCAATGAGGAGCTTAAAATTTGTTCGCTCTCGGTCATTTATCTAATTCTTTATTAAAATATCTAATACATAAATATTGCGATGATTTCCCCTATTTTTTTGTGCTTGCTTTTTTATATTTTTTGTTTCTTCTGCTACTTTCTTGACTTTTATTTTGTCTCATAAATCTCATAATTTTATTATCTAATATTCGGTTTTTTCTTTATCTATTTTGTAGTGGTTTTCAGTTTAATTTTCGATTTAATTTCCTTATCTAAACCTCTTTGACTCTAGATTTTTTCTCTTAAAAAAATGTCTTATAGTAATCTGCAATTACTTTCATTGGCTTACAGATCCATCCTCCTTATAATTATTCCCTTAAATCCCTTAATAATTAATGGTCTTCATATGCTTGTATTCTTTTAATTACTTCTATGTTTTTAATATTTCTAAATTGCTTTTCTTAGGATTAGATAGCTATAAACAATAACAAATACAAAATTATTCTGCATTACTTCCATGTATTGCGAATTACACAGAACCTGAATTCAACAAATAATGATTCAGAAACAAGGAATTATTTAATAAGATCATAATATCATACTTTTCAATCTCCTCCGTAAAAATAGGATTGGTACCGAAAACATTTCGATTTTATAGGAACAATATATCAAAATTTGTTCACGAAATCATCAGTTTCTATTCACATTTCTTCCTGAAGTCGTTCCTACAAAAAAAACAACCGCCAATATTCGCAATCGCAGTCTAAAAAGTAAAGCATAAATTTTCAATTTTCCAAATGTGGTTGTGAAGATGAGTCCTGGTATTAGGACAAAGGGGGTAAAGGGTGAGGGGAACGGCGGGGTATTGATTTAGTAGCTAGCGGGCGTTCTAAGGCTTTGGAAACAGATAGACAGGCAAGTATGACGCATTATATATGGCGCTGGAGACGAAATCATGGTCGGAACGGAAGCGAGATTTCTGAGAGGGGAGCCATTCTCTTTTGTCAACTGGTGCAAAGTAAACAGTGCGGTTCGAAGACAGAATGGAGCAACCGAATTTTGTTTCATATGTGATAAAATTGTACTAAATAAAATATCAAATTGAAAGAATAAATTTAGAATCGTTCCATAAAACCGAGAATGTCCGTAAATGGTTTTAAGAATTCAATATAAAAAAAATGTCGTAATTTTGATATAAGATTGTTACTATTAAGACTTCGCAGGATCCATGTTGTAGTAACCGAGTACAGAAATTTGGGCCGCTAGACTAATTTCATGAAACATGTTACGGATATTCATAAAAAACTAACCACAACATTTTTGTCAATAATAAGTTAAAGATGAAAAAGAATTGTCCTGTAAACTCTGGTTTAACAATTCTTTAATTTAAATACTTTTAAATAGAAAATATATTATAAAGTTAATCTATTTATGGGGAGAGTCTTTAGCTAAAATTTAGTAGTGTGCTTATTTTCAGAACTCACCTTGAAAACCATATTTTAATTGTTTTAATTTTTTAGTTTGTAATTCATAAATATTCGGCGTACAATTTGATTTCTTTTATTTCATTTAAATTAGTAAATTATAATTTTATTCATAATCCGAACGTCATTTTCCTTAAAAGCCATAATAAGTACTTTTTCTATACTGCACACCAAATAAATACATTACAATTAGTTCCATCTAAGTGGGGTTCTCTAAAATTAATACTTTTATCTGCCTGGGTAAAAATGTATTATCATCTTCATTTGAATTTGGTATTGACCACTATTATGTAATTGAGTTAGTAATGAACCCATTTTCAGTAGGTTAATGAAATCAGAATCAAAATTTAACCATTTATTAATAAAATTAGATAGACTCTAAACTAAACATTTCTTTGCCTCACACCATTTGCTCAAATATCCATAAGCTTGTTGGAAGTTTATTCGTGATTTTTGTGGAATTTAATATCTGGTGCAAGACTTGCAGATTTAGACTCACTCATATTATTGTGTTATCTAAAAACTAAGAGAAATTAAAAATATTTGACATTGTAAAAAATTGTCAGGTTGCGTTATCAATAAATAACTGCTAATACAGAATCGCATCTAGCTCTGAATGCCTAAATATGTGTGAGATGCGCGAATTTAGAATGAGAAAGTTTTCGGTTGACAAAGCCGGTAATATACCCTTAGGTAAAAATTTCTAAATTCTACAGTCAGTCAGATGCAATAGAAGTGATCAGTGCAGTTAAGTATACTTGTTTATCGGATTAGCCAGATCCCTTTTGCTATCGCGCATCGAAAGGCGTGACTTCACATTCAGAGCAAGATTTACCAAGTAATATTAGTATATATTATTATTCACTGAATTCATTTGCACCAAATTTGAAATTATGCTCTGATATTGGAATCGGTTAATGTTGGAATTACTCATTTATTGTTATGGTTTGCGTCAAAGATAACCACTTTATATTTTTTTAACTGTGCTTTTACTCTTTTCTTTATGATGACGGACTTTCACTACAGTGAATTCAGTCTACTTTTCTAACTTTATAACACTGGTATAAATTATGTAAATGTTATGTTGAATATTATTTTTATTCAAGTTTATTCAAAAAATCTTTGAATGCGGTCGACAGGGACGTAAAATCGCACAGATAGAGCTGACTTAAAGAAGCTCCTTAGAGGATTTGTTAGAATAGGATGACCTCGATTTTTAAAGCACTTTTGAAGAATATGAATAAAAATATTAATTGATAAAACAGGATTCAATGAAACCAACGGTGAAACTTGTTTATAAAATAAAGTTACCTCATTCAATCTAAATCCCTTTTATTATTAATTCCATCTATTTAACATAGTTGAACTAAGTATATTTATTGATAAACGCACCTGACATAAACGTTTGACGAACGTCGCTGATTTTATATGGCGTTGGAGACGAAACTCAACGTGAGACCGACATATTTCCTCCTGTATTTTCAAGAGGAATGCCATGTGTAAAAGTTGTTTCGAAAAAGGGAACAGTGATGAGAACAAGACAGCTGGGTTTGAATTTCAGTCCGAAATATTCGAAACGAAAATAATTGTTGGTTTCTTCCCCTTGGATCGAATTTATGCCATGCGTCTTTCGAATTCGAAACGCCCTGATAACAGTAACAGCTATCTTGATTTGCTTTCGTAATAAGAATGATAAAGATTCGAGGGAAAGCATGATATAAATTAACTCTCACATGGGTTCTGACTACATTTTTGAAAGATCCAGTTAGAGATATTCTATTGAAAAGTGTTAAATTAATTACTCGTATAAAATTCACACTTTGTTCTGGTTTCTGACAAATATATAGCATACTTTCTGTTCTATTTTCTTGTATTTTCAGAGCGTATGATGAAATAGAGAGACACAGGTGAAGAAGTAAAATACTTTTTCTTTATACAAGTATTTTACTATTATAGAATATAGTATATTATAATCTTTTTTTAAATTGTATTCTTATTATTATTATTATATTGTTAATGAAATTTTCAATCAGCAATTGTCAACTAAGCATTCACGTTAATTATGTTTTAGTTTAATTTTAAGCTTAAGGAATTGGTAAAAAATAATAATGTTTTGTATTTAATAGAATCATTAAATTAATATAACTAAAAATCTTTGAATTATCTATTTTATTTTATTTTAATTATATTAAATACATTTAGAAAATTATTTCTAATAATGTAAAGTGTAAAATTCTTTATTACTCACCAAATTATAGTCAGAAGGATAAAGTGGGCATTACATACCTGAAACTAAAGAATACTATATTATTTATATGCTTTTGTAATTTTCTTAACTCCCCCATTAATACAGTGTTAAATCTAACATAGGTACACACCACCAAATTATATATTTTAAATATTAATTAATTAATTTTTCTTTAAATATCATTTAAAATATATTGCGGTTATTAAAATGGCGACCCTTCAATATTTCAATAACTTTTGGCTAAAATAAGTCAAAATCAATATCGAAAATTACAAATAGATTCTAAACTCAAACAAAATAAATATTGTGGAACAGAACAACCATAAAATTTCTAAATCCAACCCTGGTTTTAAAATATAAGCAAAAAAACAAATGAAAGAATCCTCAATCCTCTTGATAGAAAAGAGCAGCTGGTACAGGTCGTACAACAGATTTTACGCACTGACGATGAATCGTATTTTTTTTTGTATATTCAGCTAGAGGGACGAATCTATAACTAGAAACCGGAATACAGTAGAAAACGATATAGGGTGGTTTAGTATTTGATAATAAATTGAATATTGTTAGTAACAAATTAGTTATTAATCGTAATGTTAAAGATTTTTAAAGCAACGTTGTATACGTGAATATGTGAATAGTAGCTACAGTATAAAAATATTTTGTACTATAGATGATGTGACTTCAGTCGATGTGCCGTACTTTAAAATGAATAGTTTGGACATAGTCCATAGAAAATTGTATAAATCAGTAAAGATAGATTAAAAAAAATAACTATAGCCACTATTGACGTACATAATGTGGTATTTGAAAAATATACCTAAGCTTCCAACATAAACAAAAAAACCTTTTATGTGTGAGAAAGTATACAAAAAATATTTTTATTTGTGATTTTCTAAAAGTGCAGAAGGTACACCCAAATATCCAAAAATACAAATTTGTAGTAACTAATGTTACAATATTGAAAAGCGTTGTTCACAAAAGCTGTTTGGTACCAATTAATAAATGTCATTATCAATTTGAAAATTTTATTAAAAATATTATTATCATTACATATTAGTATCAATACTAATATGATCTTTAAAATTTCGTTTATTGAAATGAAACCTAATCTTTAATATCTTTAATTTATATCATAATTTTCATTAGATTTAAGAATGTAATTGAAAGTACGTTAAAATATTCATCATTTATTTCTTCTCTCTCTCTCTCTCTCTCTCTCTCTCTCTCTCTCACATACAAAATGACTATTTTTTTAAATAGATCCACTCTCTAGAATAAACCAAAAGTTCGCAAAGCGGAGAAGAAGAGGATAGAAACTAGTTTTCAGGATTACCGGTTTACAATGGAAGGGACAAAGGTATTAATTTGTTTAAATTTCTCTTTAGTTTTATATTTTATGTTACTTATTAGATCGAGTAGTGGTCAAGTAAGGGAAAACTGTCAAGTATTGTAGGATATGTATTATTAAAGTTAAGTTCAATAAAAATTAGAATATTTTAAAGTAATAAAATACTTTTATTACAATTTGGGGCTTGCAACGTGAGGTACTTCATTTGACACAAGTGTATCCATAAAACTGTTTTTTAGAAAAAGACAATATAGAAGAAAGGAAACAGCACGACTTAAGTACGAGAAAATGCAAATGAAATTGATAATGGAACTAACATCTATGTTTCAAGTCATCCATCCATGTACAAAGAAATAATTCGAAAAATATTTAATATATCCCAAATTTATAAATTCCGCACTTTACTTGTACTTAATGTTACAAAATAATGATTGAATGTATCTAATTTAGAACTTGAATTTCAAATTTTCTTTAAATTAATTTAATTTATATATTTTATATATTATTAGAACAAGAAAATATATTTTTTTGTTTTGTGATGTGTATTGTCAAAGTTGAAAAATAAAAAATATCATTTTTAAAGTTAAAAATATGTTTTTTTGATAACATCGATTTTTGAGAGTAATAAGAGATACAAGGTTAAACGAGACAATAGATTCACATTTATAGGGAACATTGTCTCAAATAGACGATAAATCCAGGCTCATAGTCTAGAAATAATTATCACGAGAATAATGTTTGCTTCCGATTTTTCACACTGGTTTCTGCACTCATTAAACATCGACTGAATGTGAATAGAACGCCAATTTGTGGAAGCGATCTCCAACGGTTCGGATACCGTCCAACATTAGCGCCGACTTTGGACCCACTGCTATTCTATTCGTAAACACATTGGGCGAACGTGTTGGAGCTAACGTTGGCGCAAATTTGTAGATCCGGGGTTACCATAATTCTGTAATGTCTCGAACAAGCTTAATCTTCATGATTTGGCACTTGAATGTATTTTAAACGAAATAACCGGTTTAAAAAACGCAAGAAGATAGGCTCACTTGCATTTTTGTTATGCTTTTATGTCTTAAGTTGTTAAAAAGCTTTATAGTGGTGTTTTGTGCTGGACCCAACAATTATAAATTATGACTCCAAGCAATAAAATAACTTACAATTTGGTTTCGAAGAAGTTAATTTTTGGGTATTTTTTGTGACTTTTTTTTAGTATTTGTGAAGATTATAGATGAAGATGTGCCTGTTAAAAGGTTCAAAAGAAGTTGTATAAGGAACTGTCCTGACTTATCGCGAAGTAAAGTGGTCTGTTTTCCAAATAACGAATAGTAGATTTTCAAAAAATCGTTGAAAATCATACACGTTTTAATTATGAAACGTTAGATGTGCAACAAATCTATTATTTGACATTTTAACTGTTAAAAAGTTGTTTCTTTATATTTCGGTTTCTTTTTAATTTTTTATTCAATAAATTGTTAGTTCCACAAGTAACTATATTTTGATAAATATAGATGACTTTTTATTAATTTTTTTCATTTATTTCTAATTCCTCTATTTAATCGTACCTCGGTAAAAACTATGTGACTAGATAACTGAAATGATTTAATATCATATAGCAATCACGTGAAGTATTCAAAATATATAAAATACAAACTTTTTTTTTCAAAACAAAATTGTATTACCACATTAAATTTGTATTTTGCAGTGTAATAACCGATTATTCCAAAATTCAATTCTTGTAATTATAACAGTTTTAGCAAACTTATGGTTTCCTTCGATTAGTTACCTTTAATAAGGGCACTATTGTTTAACCCATTCTCTTATATACTCCGTTTATTTAAATAAATAATTCCTTTAAAACACCTGATTTAAACTTACACCTCTGGCATTCTCATTAAAAATTTTAGTTAAAAGTACAAATTATTAATAGCGTGATACCAATCCCCTAACTCGATTTTTGATTAATTTTTCGGTCCAGGGTGCGTTTAGTCAGATAACAGGGGTTACCGATATGATTCAAGAGTTTATCATTCGTCTGTAAAATTTTATTTCTGACTGTGTCTTTTTTATCATGGTGTAAAGCTGGGTGATTATTAATATTGTAATTATCAAGTACGTTTAGTGTCTGTAGAAAAGTCTCCTTATAATAAACGATCTTTTAAAGGTTTATAAATGTCTACACTATCGTAAACAATTATCACTTTGTAGCTTCAATATTCACTTCATCTTTGATTAAAGTGGGAAAAAGGAGCTGATAACGTGTTTTCAGAGCTCTTTCATTTTGGTAATAATTTTTAAATTCATCAATGGACAAGCTATACATATTTTGTGATTTTTTTATTCATATCATCTGGGATAATTTCATACCATTCTTTCATTTTAGATATACATCTAATTAATATGGAAAGATAAATAAAAATTACCTAGAATTTCCACAGTTTTCCAAAGCGTTGTAATATGTATTAAGGTCTTCCCAGGTTCTGTCTTGGAAAATGGTATATTGTCAGATACCGAAACCTAGGTAGACTTGAATACGTATTAAAACGCTTTGGAAGACTGTGGAAATTCAAGATAAGTATTATATATCTTTCCATATTTATTATGAATAATTTCCATAAAGTAATAGTTGAAACAATTAATTTAATACATGCAATTGTTTATATTTTAAAACAAAGGAAGGGTATTTTCTATAATATTGAATTTTTAAAGATAACCATTTTTTCCCGTATCCTAATGTTTTTGTTTGAATTCTTTTTGTTTGAGTCTAATATTCCAGTACAAAGATTTTTTCTTTAATAATTTTTCTTCTTTATAAAAATATATAATTTTCTTAGCGTGATAATATTTTATGTGAGTTCTATATCTGCGAGCTTCTGTCATATTAATTCAGTTATGAAAAAGGTGTAAATGTTAAAATTAATCATCATTGCATTTACATATTGTTCAAACAAGAGTTGATTATAAATGATACTCATACTATTAATTGATGAAATAATCAGTAATTTCAGGAAAATAATACAGAACTTGTAGGAATGTCTTTGAAAATTAGTTGATCAAAGTCAGTCAGCTATTTTGTATTTTTTTTATTTTTTTAAAATGTTGAAACTGTCTCTTAGAGCATTGTTAGACTGAAGAGCCTACCTTGAAAGCTTCATTAAGACAATTCCTATCAAATTAACAATAAAATCAGAAGTTAAGTCAATTCTATTTAAGGATTAACCTCTATATCCTAATTAGTAGTAGTAGTAGCAGTATTATAAAGGCGGGGAGGCAGATGCCTGGCCAGTAGGCCTATTGAGGCCATTTTTGCCATCCCCAATCTTCCCCCTCCTTTCTTCCTCGCCTTTGCCCCTTCTCGAAACGCCTTGACCTTCTAATGAATGTGAGGATGTTAGGATGTTCGACACCAAAGATTTCTCTCCTCAGATAGTTGCTGTCTGGTTCTTTCCAGCAGCCACCTGGTCCTAGTTGGATCTGGCGCGAATATCCTCATTATAAAAATCTCCAAATCAATTGTAATCAAATGACTTTCTCAACTTGTAAATAGTAAATTTATGCATACCTGTATCTTAAGAGTTTCTTTATGAGCTATGCACAATTGATGTTATTTTGGATATTTTAGGAAATATAAAATATCCTGGCGCCCATTTATTTTATCATTTTTAAGTCATTAATACTGTAGGGTCTCAATAATGGCGTTGCAAGAGTATATCAATTGTGAATAGTAATGGGGCGTAGTAAACCTACCCCTGTATTTAACTTGGATACACAGAATTTAGTAACTTTTAAAAAAATTAAGTTACACCTTTATTTGAATGTCAAACAATTTATTAAAACGACATAACTATATGCGAAAAATATCTGAAAAATCCTAAATGAGCCTTTTTACTTCTAAAACATTAGTTTTCAGAATTGGAAATTGGTAAATTCTGTGACTTTTCCTCAAGTTATAAAAAATTCTATACGACGTATCTTGTTCCACTTTTTTTCGGTTCGTTTATTCCGTCAGTACAATACATATATTTATTATCACAGAAACATCCTCTTTGTTTATTTAAAATTTCAGCATACAAAATCCATTATGTAATTGTTGAAATACATGCTGGAATATATCACGGCTAGTATTTGTTTTATTAAATGCATATTGAATTAGGACTGCGTGCATTTATTTTAAAAAGCCGGACCAATTTTTTATCGAAAGCATAAATTTAAAATAATTGACGAGATACGTATTCCATATATTATTAAAATAAAATTGGTGATGACATCTAAACAATATTGGAATGGCAGTGCTCTTCAGTCTGCTCCAAATGAAATATAAGTGCAGTTTTAATATCCAATATCAATAACATAAAACTGACATTCATACAATATCTAACAAATTAACTTTGTCCTATAGGAAAACAAGTGAAAATTTATCGGCTTACAATATTTATAGCCTGTGGACAGAAGCGTGTTTGGAGACATCATTTATATTTAGCGTCTACGTACTATTGATAATTGATTTTGTCGAATAAATCTATTTAGTACATTACGAAAGTTGATTTATGGACGGAGGCATTCATTTTGTTGCCAAATGCCGCCCTTTCGGGGGGAGACAAAGAAATGCTTGTAGAGGGGGTTTTGCATTTTAGGGTAAGACAGTGTACCGACAGGAAGGTCAAAGAGGAACAGCTCAACTGATGAATATCCTGTGTGCGTACTCAGTGGGCTGTGCGTATACAGCAAGACCGGATTTTGATGGAACTAAATCACAGACTACTAGTCTATATTCTGTAGGGTAAAAATTCATTAAGAGGGACCAAATTATACTCACATAAATTTAACCTTCTCTACACTTAGTCTTTAAGAGCTGCCATACAGAAGTAGTTGACTTCACCGTTGTTCTATTGAAAAAAATCCTAGAGGGGTATTATTACAATAATAATCTGGCCAAAAATGATCAATGAGCAATTTAATTCTAACTTAAACCAACTGTGGTTGAAACATAAGCAAAGGTAAGCTCATTCCTACAATCCTTCTTATCTACAGTCTCTACCAGCTGTACATAAACCTAACACTTCTATTCGCCCAGTTGTAAGCTTCACCAATTCCCCTACTTCTAAGTTATTATCTACACTTATTATTCTGAAGAACAACTTAAATTTCAATAATGAATTTTCAATTAAAAATTCTACTGAACTGGCCAAATTTTAATTTCCCTCCAGATTCTTCTTTATTTTCCCTAAGTGCGACTAATTTATTTCCATCTAGTTTAAATACCAAAACAATCATATATTTATGCAGTACCTTAGGGCTACGCGTTTTACAAAATTGTTTCCAGTTTAATGATAAAATTTATAGACTTTTTGTTAAGCTATGGGTTCTAATTTGTCACCTTGCAGATATCTTCATAAATAATTTAGAAATGTGTTTTATGAATAATCCAGTTTATAAGATGTGTTGAGAATTGCCTTTTACTCTTCAAATTTTCTGCTGATGAAATCAATAATTTTTTAAATTTTGTAAATTCGTAACATCCATGCATTAAATTTACTTTTGAATTTGAATCTGGTTTTTCTTTGCCCTCTTTGACTTGTGATTAAAAGGAATAATTTGTCTAATTTAATAAACTTTGATATAATGTCATTGGCAAATTTTATTTCAATGCCAACCGAGATATTAACAAAAAAGTATCTAAAGAAAGGAAAAAGCTAATGATATCTAGTAGTCCACGAAAATCATTGTATAGTATCCTTCTTCTCTACCCATACCCGATCATCATTAATATTTCTATTATTTCACTTTCACTTAATTCTCCTGTCCCCATTCCCAATCATCATTAATATTTCTTTTCTTTCTCTTTCACTTAATTCGGCCATTTTAACTACTGTCACTGCTCTTATTTCCTCGTTTGGTTATAAAATCTAAGTATTAGGTTTTCTTAGTACGAATCTTAGCGAGCAGGATCTGTTAATTTTTAATGCTGACACTTACCTCAGTATCCTGTTTTTTTGTTTTGTATTCAATTCTTCATGATGTAAGATGTTTTCTCTATATATTATAGTATTACCACCCCTATCTGTATTATCAGAGTGAGAAGTATGGTAGGATATGTATCCCTTCATTCCAATAAATAATTGTTCAATGAAACGCGTTTCGGAAAATATATCTAATTTATTTATGTAAAGGGCTGCCTGCAATTATTGTTGATATCGCAAGAGTCCCTTTGCATTAGCAAATTAATTATAAAGACGAATTAATCGATGTTTTGTATTGTGTTCTGCCATTATAATTATTCCTAATAGTTGGTGATCCTGCGGCAGCATGACTGTAGTAATAGATCTACTTTCATTTCTTTGTATTAGGTACTGTTTTTCTCTTGTCCTAAAATATCAGTTCTCTCCTGTTGCTCTTGTTGTAGGTGGTCTAAGTAGCGATGGTTTCTTCATAATTTGTTGCATTTGTTTGGTGGCAATACATCCCCGATCATTGGCAGGATGATTTTCAACTCAATTAACAAAATTTAGATGGAGCTCTTTTGGCTTTTTCCTCTCTGGTATGATGTTTTTAATTACATTTGATTCACCTTGTTTCTTTGACTTTGCTGAATAAAATATGATTAAGGGATAAGATGGGGGATACTATTAACACACTCATATTTAAATAATAGCAAACTAAGACTAGCATTAATAGAATTTTTATATAACTACGCGATTCCTAAAATATTTTCAGTGACATTTGAATCCTATTCACAGGTCATGCACCCTATTACAAATTTCTTCTTGTAATCAACTCAGTAACCATCTAAAAAACAAATGTTTTTATTATTACGTCAATCATAAATTAATGTTGATTAAGTTTTCTTGTGGTGTAAGTTGAAAAAATACCGCTAAAATGTAAATATATTTATTGGGCAAGCGTTCGCATGTTTAACGTTCGTCGATTACTCGGATCACGTATGCAGATAATTCTAAATGCATCATTTACACAATCAGATACCGGAGACACCGAAACGTGTATCTACTAAGACTAATTACCAGACAGGGGCTCCCAATGCTGTACTAAACCTCCGTTTGTTTGTATTCCACCTATTTGAAGGAGTTGCGTATTTACAGACTCCTTAGCTTCTAATATACTGTGCTCGTTGCAGGCTGGTCTTCGCTGATTTTCTAGATTTTATCTTGAAATTTATGGGGACTCGTCTCACTTACGTTACGTAAAATGTATTCAATTGCGGCAAAGAGAAATAGTGTAGAAGAGATATTTTAGTTGAACACTTATAAATATAGTGGAAAATTTTTCAATGCTTTTAAGACAATTGTTTCACCTTTCGGCATCATCAGATAAGACAAAAGAAAACAAAGTATAATTTATCTTTTACATACATAATGGATAGATTCCACAAAGTAAGGGTGGAAGCAATCATTATGGTATAAGCACTATATTTTAATTTAAACAAGACATCTTTTTTTTCTTTTTCTTCTCCTTCTTCTTTAACTATATGCCTTATGCCTGACGGCGTCGACTGAATTGGAGTTTTCGCCCATTTCCTCCACTCTATTTTATATCTTCTCACCTGATTTAATTCGTTGACTTTTTTTTTCTTTTCTGGGTCAATTTTTTAACTCTTGTTCCATGTTCTTTCTTGGTTTTCCTACTCTTCTCTTCACTATTCTCTTTGATTCGTTACTCTTTTGTATTCTGACTGTATAATTGGGTTTTGATTTAAACTTTTTCTGTGTTCGTTTCTAATTTTATCTCTTTTTATTTCTCCTGAATTTTTTCTGAGGTACTTCATCTCTGTTGCTCTTAGTCTTTATGTTAATGGCCAAAAGACACTTTAAAAAATAATTGAAATTTGTCCAAAAATAGTATAAAATAGAAAAGAACTGACAAAAACTCGAAATTTTATCGAGTGATTAAAAATTGTCAAAAGTCTATAAAAAATAGTAAAAAACTTGAAAAAAACTTGAAAAATTATTGAGAATTGTGAAAACACTGTAAACAATTGTGAAGAACTGTCAAAAACTGTAAAAAATTATTGAAAAGTATCAAATACTGTAAAAAATTAAAGAAGAACGACTGACAAAAATTATGTAAAGAAATACTTGAAAATGATTAAAAAAAACTGTAAAAGACAATAGTAAAATGTCAAAAAGCTGTGAAAAATATTAAACAACTGTCATAAAATTGTAAGAAATGATTGGGAATTATTAAAAAACTGAAAAATAGTGAACAACTGTCAAAAAATTAAAGAAAAAATATTAAAAGTTGTCAAAAAACTGTAAAAAATTCAAAAGACCTGTTAAAAAATTGTCAGATCTATAGTTGGTATGACCGCTATGTTATAATATTAAGAGTTTGGTTTCTTTGTTGTTTTCCTTTTTTTCAATATTTTTTTATTTATTTGATAATATATTTGTGTTTAGTTTCTAGTTCTGTTTAAAATTTTTTGTCCAATTTCACAACTTCGCTAATGGTTGTTCCCAGGTATTTTATAGTTGCCACGATCGATTTTCCTCAGCCAAACATCTAGTAAGTCAAAACCTCAAATAGTAGAATCCGTAGATGCTTTCGGCACATTTACATTAATTTTATCTAGTACGTTTTCTTATTCTTCTCTCTAATCGTACTTTGTCCAAAAGCCGGCTGGCTGGACTTTGACAATCTTGAACAATTTGGTAATCCCTCGTTGAACAAGATTTACTTCTGAATAACATTAGAACTTATCACTATTCCTTCATTATCCTGAAATATATGATTTATTTAGTTTTAAGTTTACTGTTTCGGCTACTAATCGGTGCATCTCACGAGCATGTTTCACCCAAAAATATTTCTTTTTGTAGTATGTTACTAAGCTGTGGTTGTACGACTACAGATACGCCAGATAAACGGGACCGATGCTCATCTAATTTATTTAATACATATTAGTAGTACCACCACTTAGTTGTGTTTAATCATTACTATATTGTAGTCATGTGTTCTGCGTTCAAGAGAAAATTCAATATTTTTAAATTGGATATATATATTTATATATATATGCTTTAACTAATTCGTGTTATTTTGCCTTATATATACTTTCTTGATAGACAGATGGTGCCATAAGTATGTATTTGTTTTATATTATAATTATATACTTGGCACGCCTATGAATGGAAATAATCGAGATCATTCCACCATTCCATTGATGCATTTCTTGTGTTGTCCTCCAATGCTGTTATTTATTGGTTGCCACTTTCCCCACTTTCCGGCAATCATAGTTTCTCTCCTCGCAGCTTTATCATCTAAATTCCCCAAGGCACTTCTCTTAGACCGAGCCTTTATTTTCGGATACTCGGAGCCAAATTGCTAAGTAATCGAATTTCAATGATGAAATAGAAAGAACAGTTGTAATGAGTCATTAGATAGGTGACGATAATGAATAACTATTATTCGGTGTACAGGGAGTTTGGGCAAAATAGGCTAAAAAAACAAATATTAAATATGAAAATTGTATATCGCCACGTCTTTAATAAATAAAAAAACTCAATTGTAATGAATCATATACCGAATTTGTACAAATTTTAAGTTTGTAGCTAAAAAGCTGTACTTATATAATGAAGAACAAATTTCGTTCACTATCAGGTGCAGAAATTAATATTTATGTTTTTGTTTTAATAAAATGCCAACATGGATATCACTGGTACACAAAAATAAAATGTAACATGGACCTGCAAAATGAGCAAAGACACCTCATACTAGTACAGAGTACTTTTACTCGTAATAGTGTATTGAATTTTGAGAAGAATCAGTCGAGATAAAGTAATTATAAATGACAGTTGTGCAAAAATATCTGATGCAAGACATTCAGATTCAGACTCACTCATAGTAACCCATTTACTAGCAACTAAGAGAAATTAAAAACGTTTAACGTTATTTTTAACAAACGGTAAGGTTAACATATCAATAAACAATTGCTATTAAAGAACCGCTGTTTTCATTTTAGATAAAATATTTGCCAATAGTCTAATAAATTTTCGATTTTTTTATGCATATTTTAGAAAAAAGACAACACTTCTTGGGAGCTTTTCTCGTAAAAAAATTGTTTTCGTATGTGTTAAATCGGCATTGTAGTTTTCAACACCAAAATACCGCATCTACACTTATCTTTTATTATACACAATACAGAATATAAAATAAAGTTCTTTAGGTACTAGGGTGTGGAAAGTTACTTGACTTTTTCACTCATTGGATTAAATTGAAAATCATGGAATCGTCTGACTTTAAATACTTGTTGCACCAATAACTATACATTTTTTAACGATTCAATTACCTTCCTCTATGTTCAATATTTCACTTAAATATATGAACTCAAAATCTGTTGAATAAAAGTTAAACAATTTTTTGTTTGTATTCAAAGCTTTCCAGACTTTGATTACTTTGATTGCTAACAATAATATCTGGTGAATCAGATTGAAACATGGATTTTATTTCGTAATCAGAAAGTTAATTCCGGTACCAGAGGGTGTCTCCTACCCAGGACAGAGGCGGCACAGCACCTATTTGGCCCTAACGGCCTTTTGGCACGAAAACCGCTCACATTCTACCGGAAAATTACGGTCTGTGAAACTTCAGGTTATTTCGTGAGATGTAATTTTAGAACGAAATTGTTTGGCATGCGATTATTATGAATTTCAATTTAATGAAAGTGAGTTTTAGTTAACATGTCAATAATACGAGTGGAGAACCTAATTGTGTGCCAAAACTAACCATAGAGATGGAAAATATTTAATAATTTAGTAGATTTGTTTGTTACTATAATTTTAATAACTTCTACTTTCAACTTAAAATCAAAAAGAATGATTTATTATCTCTAGACCTCAATGACGCATTTGACTTATAAAATAACGCAAATTAGGAGAAGACGATGCTTTTTAAAAAATATTGTAAGGGAATTTCTTATCTTATGTGGCGATTAATTGATATTTTACAATAAATAAAATATTTCTTAATTTGGTGCGTTAAATTTAGCAGGATTCTAAATTATAAAGCAATATAATGAAAAAGGCTAGTTACAAAAAATTAAAACCAATCTTTCAGTAAATTACTATTAATAAGTATAAATATTATGTTCATTTTCAGTATACTGGCAAATGTCATATTGGTAATTTTGATTAGCAGGAAATTTTAATATTAAGAAATGTCAGTTTAATAATTTAATAATAAATAATAGAAAAATTAAATTAAAATACAACCAAAGTACACAAAACTACCATGGAACAAGTTTCAATTATTAATAAAAATCCTTTTTAAAATAGTAACTACAAATTTCAGGTTGAAGAAAAAAGAAAGGGCAATATTTTCATATAATTATCGTGGGCAAATATGTTATTGAGTAATTTCAGAACGATTTAGATGTAAAAAATTTTATAAAATAGAATGTCGAAATTTTAAAAAACGATTATTAAATTTAATACTTCGTAGAGTCCATATATCCAATATAAATACAGATATAACAAAAATTATTACGTTTGTTAGAATTATGCGTGCTCAAAGTTGATTTGACATTGCCTAAATAGTGAAGACAATTTTAAATTTATAAAATTAATTTGGTAGCCTGGAAATGATATCAGGAAACAGAAAATGGAAAAGATAAAGAAACATATAATAAGATGAGGAATAAAGCGAAAATTGAAGTTAGAATAGCAAAACAAGAAAGTTGAGAAGAATTTGCAAGAAATTTAAATGATACATAAAGCGCAAATGACAGAAAACTTTAGAGCATAGTAAGAACAAATAAAGGAAAGAAAGAAAAAAGAGGAATTAAAAATGAATATGGAAATATGGGCAACATTTTATAAAAAGAAATATAAAGCACATAACAATGTAGACTCGATAGAAAATAAAAGTAAACAAAATGGAGTTCACAGAGATACAACGAAAATAGATATGAAGCACCAGGGCCAGACAAAATCGAACCAAATTTTTTTTAAAAATAACGGAAAAACAGTGGCTTGTTAATGTAATATAAAGATAAATAGAACAAAATAAAAAACTATTTTTAACATTCATAGATTGTATATTTAGAAGAAAATACAAGTGTATTATAGTTCAATCCACAGCTACTACATATACGGGTAAAGCTTGGGAAACTCGGAAAAAACATGGTAGCAAACTAACAGTTATAGAAATAATTGTTTTTTAAAGAATTGCGGAAAAAACTATATGAGATAGAGAAAGAAACGTAACAATTACCAAACTAGTTAATGAAAAAGAGAATATATTAAGAATGGGTAATAGAAAAGAAAACAGCTTAATTGGTATGAACAAGTCATTAGAATGAGTTAAAATGGTAAAAAAGTAATAGAATCAGCCAGAGTAGGCAAAAGAAGGAGAAGCAGACCGAGGAACTGGGAGAATAAAATTGCAGAAATCGGAAAAAGTTAAGATAAAGACCTGGGTGAAAAAATAAAACGAAAAAATCCGACGCCCTCTTAAGGTATTAAAGATAAGATGCAAGAAGAAGAAAACATGAATTTGCGGCAAATTCACAATAAATATAATTTAAATGTATTAGATCAAATTTCATTCACACAAAAAACAGCTGTTAAATACGTCGCAATATATAAATATTTAAATACTGAAATATGTGTAAAATTAAATTGTAAGTAACTTCTACAATATAATAAATATGTAGAGTCGATCATAACACCTGTAATAAAAATTATATAAATTTTGCATTATAATAAACGATATGAATTACTCTATATTCATTTTTTTAATAGCTGTTGCTATCTAAAAATTATACATTAACATGTAAGTGGCATTTACGACAAATAACTAAACAATAAGTGGTTGATAACATTCACCACAATTTATTTATAACTCGTATTACTGTCTCAATTGACATTAATTTGTTGTATCGACCATAATAAGTGCATTGTATTGTTCATTAATTTAGTACACAAATACAAATCGGACAGTGGTGCAATAAATTGCAGCGAACCACGTTATTTACATAAGATGATGTATTGACATTACCTTTGGTATAAAGAAATAATTATGACTGTACAACAATAAACCGGTTCTACACGAGACGTCTATATATTTTTGAAACATACCTATATTAATTATTTAGTGATAAAATAAATTAGGGATTTCTATGTCAGCGTTATTCTAAGGCAACATGCTGAAATAGATAAACTAAATGTAATAAATATTCACGTACCTGTATTCACAATGTTGGTGGTACAATTTTTTACAATACTTAGAGTATTTTGGGATGTTGTTTTTTGAAGGAGGAAAAAACTATTTTGAAGACAAACTGAGTAGGTATTGAAGTGTTGTTAAAGCGTAATGATATCATGTTCAAAAATAAAATGTTATTAAAACTCCAGATAGATTCTTTGATGTCTGAGCGATCCATTTAAGAAAATTATTCGACTAAAATTTGCTTCCTATTGACTAATTAAACCTTTGGAACAAAAGCCAGATTTAGGCACAAATTATTTTTTTTTAATCTATATTATTCTTAGAGTTACCCATTCAAATATTTTAACTAAATATACTAAAACAAGGTTCAATTTAGTTTAACTATTCTTGATTGAATAATAGTATAAATCTATTATATCTACATATTTTATTTCGATATTCTTGCATTAAGCCTTAAAAATTATCTAAATTTTAGTGTAGAAAGAAATATTGTGTATATTAAGGAGATAGATATATAGTCATGTCTTTTATTAATTCTTAGAGTAAAGACGTCTGTCAGTAAAAATTGTATAATATTAGAGAATGAAATAGAAATATTAAAGATTATTTCAAATATCATTTAATAAAAGGACATGAGTTTGTATTTTGTACTGAATAACGTATTGGAAATATTAAAGGTTTAGAAATAATATAAATTTGGATGGTCATTATTTCATCGTGAAGTTACTATAATATTTTATAACATCCAAAGAGTGTCAACAACGTCTGTATTAAATGATAATGTAGTATTAAATCAACCAAATATAGTATCCTTTACCTTTCACAATTTAGTTTAAAAACTGGGAACAATATATTTACATATTTTTGTATACTTTTAATGACTAACATAAATTGTAACTATGTATCTATCCTAGTCAATTTAGATAAAAATGGGCTTATATAAATGCCCTCCTTGGAAAAGAAGGATTAAAAATAACGTATAAATTGGGTCCCAAAATTGTAGTCGTGCAAATATTATTTTATTGAAAATGGGTTCTTGGATCTGTTAATTTTTCATTACTTTTTTGTCAGTTTACTAATCTTTAATGGATTCGTGTATAATCGACAATGATTTTCGAGATTTCTATATTATTTTTCCTTTAAAATTTCAATCTATTTACACAAATGTGTTTTCTTTTTTCAACTATAAATCAATTTTATACTCAGCTTAAAGTTAATTAAATAAAAAATCCATAAAATAATTGTATTTAAAACAAGTTTATAAAATGTGAAAATATTGAAATAAACCAAATAGAAATTACGAATGCCGAACATTTCCATAACTTTTGCGTAACAAATTTCTTTACCTACTTAAAATTTCGAACAAACTTTCTCTTCCGACTTTTTTTTTGTAAATTTTAGGTTAACTATAGTCAAACAGCTGGTGTTCTAAGTCTGTAGAAAAATATTTACGACCTTTGCTGCCAGGATTAAGGTAAGTTTAAAGTCGTAAAAATATTTGTATGTGCCCTTGTTGATTGTTATTATGTAACTTTAGGGCAACTTTCACTTCGTTGGGACTTCTAGGTACTCGTTATGTGTAAGTGTGAAGCTTACATTTTTTTATCTGTTAGTAGAAATCAGTTGTACCGACAGGAAAGTGCAGTAATTTCGAGTGTTTCTGATGTTAGTAGTACATGATTTTACCACAATTTAATAATAATAGTTATACTTGTAATAATGAATGCCATGATTAAAAAAACGAACACATTTCAGGCAAGAAGTGACGGTGCAGCAAAAAAGTAGGTACATCAACATAACAAAATTTGGTATCTAACGAAAAAAGTTAAATAGAAATAATATAAAAGAGAACAAATGCTTTTTATAAAAATTAAATAATAACATTGATTTTAATAACGAAAATTATAACGAAAAATGGTTAAAAATCATAACTGTTTTAAATAGCAATTGTTCAATATTATTTAAAAGAAGATAATATCGAAATTTGAAATATATTGGAGAAAATATTAAAAAATTAATAATAAGAATAGAAATAAAGATGTGTGGCGTGTAGACAAGTTGTTTTCTTGAACAATACAAAATATATATAGTTTAATATACTGACACTATATACCTATGTACGCTCAAAGGTAAATCAGATTATTCTGATTACTTTTAAAAAGCATAATATTTCATTATAATGATTTTCCTCGATTGCATTTTTATTATAATGCAACATTTTTAAATACAAATTACAATGTATTTATTGTTTTTAGAATTTTTGCAATGAATTGATAATAAAGAATATTTCAAATATTTATGGCGGTTTTAATCATAACATACATAATGTTTCATTTAAAACAACCATCTTTATATCTTTCAAGCTTATCAAGTGATCATTTTTCTCTACTTCAGGCATAAATGTCCTACACTCATACAGATTCAAAAATAATATTTTTATACCTATAGGAACCCATGCGAGCATAAGAAAACGAATTCAAATTTCCCTCTAACTAAAAAATCGAAATTATTAAATATTTTTTAATCGATAAATTAAATAACTGGTGGCCTAAAAAAATTACTTTTTATTTTACCAAATATATATATATTATATATATAATATATATACAGGGTGACGCATAAGTATGGCAAAGCTCTGAGTTCGCTATTTGTGAAATTACGAAAAAAAGTGTCTACAAAAAGTGTAGGTAGTTTTGAGATTCACATTTTAAGATTAGTCCTAAATATACAGTGTGTTCAGGAACGCAGGCTATACCAAAATAATTGGAATACCCAGTATATTTTTAATATAACTATATTTTGTCTTTTACATTTATACGCTTTTTATTTCTTGAAAGAGTCTAAAGTCATTTGATCTCTGAAAGACACATTGCTTTTAAACCTGCTTTTAATTTTTCGATTTATCATAATTATATGAATAATAATAAAATAGAAGTGCTTTCTTTAGCGTATTCTTTATAGTGCTATTTCCTCTAATTACCATATAAGTTAATCCGGATTTGCGTAAATGAAAAAACTCAAACGAAATTTAAGTCTAGTAAAGTACTTCCGTTTCTTTAGAAAATTCCTGTTATTTATATGCAGTATAATTATGTACTAATCAAATTAGTACTAATTAATTATAAAATTAACATCCCATCTTTAAATCAACAAGAAAACATTTTCATTTTTCAAGTCACGTTATTTAATAAATCATAAGGTTTTTTTATACACGGGACTGTTGAACAATTGATTTAAAATTCTAAAAATCGCCGCAGGGTATCTGAAATCTAAATAATTACGCAAGCTAATTGTGACAGTTAACTTTCCATATTTTATTATTTCCTCTACAACAATTTTTATGTTTCTTTTATTTATCTTCGTGTTCCAAGAGTAGCGTTACTCAAAATATATTAAATGTGGGAAATGTGCATGCAGAAGAGACACCGGGCTAATAAAATTTAATTTAATTTGAATAATTAATATGCAAAAGCGGTCGGGTATGCAAAATTTCCGCATTAATTATAATACTTACATTTAAATAAAATAGTAATACATTTAACGAAATCAATTTTGTAATTTACAATTATAATATGGAGTTGTACATCTGGAATAGGCCGATTGCCTACAAGGAAAAGGCGGTTCTCGTTACCGGAGAAAACACGAAAATTCAAATTGTCTCTAGAATCGAAGGGAAAATCTGTTAAAGACTGAACCCCAAAAGAAATTCGAATAGATAAGTTCGAACATAGAATTGTACCAGAACTGTCTGAATTAGCCGAAAGGATTATATCTAAAACCATAAACAAAATTCAAAAATAGTATGTTGTTAATCTATTCAATTTAAGATCATAAATGTTGCTTAATTAAATGAAGGGAAAAACAAAAACGTTTTATAGTTTTGAAGTATTAGTTTAGTATCTATTATCTATCCGTAATATAGAGATATAAAAAAAATGGATAAACATAAACAACATTACAGGAAAAAGAGTCTCGGAAATAAGCAATAATTACAAAATAAAATGAAAGACTTAGCAATAAGGAAATATACACAAAAAGTTAAAAAGGATAAAAAATATGTATATTTGAGGAAACGCAAAAAATAACTAAAAAAATGCGAAAATACTTAAGGGACCAGAAAATAATCGCTTTCTTTGCACATGCCCATATTTACTTATCATTTATCATATCATTGTTTACTTATGAAATTGCTTTTGTATGTTTGATGGAATATTCGTCGATTAATTCATTTTGAAGTGCTGAAACCCGAATAAACTCTGAATGCAAAAAACAGCCTCGAGTAAATCAATCTTTAATCCTGAATTGCTCATCAATTTTCAACAGAAAACTCAAGAATGTAGAACAACACTGTACACGACATACTCTGACTAAAATTAAAGGATATAGATAGGAGGTAGTGCTTAACCCACCATATTTACCCGACATTGTACTAGCACATTTTCATTTATCCGATATCTAAATAGGTACAACACATTCTCAGTGACAACAAATTTACAGATCTGGATGATGTCAAAAATGACCAAAAAAGAAAAGGATTTCTGACGATCAGACATTTGCACACAAGATAGCATAAGATTGTTAATAATGAGAATGACTACATAATTAATTAATAATAAAAACGTTTTTCAATTTAGGTTAAAATATGACATTACTTTCCTGTCCTTCTAATATTATTCAATAAGTGTATATGCTTCTGTTAGAAACTATATTTTTTTACGACTTTAGATTTGAAATCTTTACAATAAGAAAAGTATATATATACTTCCAACTAAAAACACTAATCGATTACTAAGAATTCTCGGTGTATTCTAATCTAAAGATCAAAGTATTCGAATACTGCTTCTCGATTTAAATTCGTCGAATCTCGATGTGAACACAAATTTCACCTTTCCAATACTCAGGATGTATCAAAATTTGGTTCTCTGATAAATATTCGATATCCACATTTATTATAATACTAAATATTCGGTTTTAATAAATATTCGATTCGGCTCATCACTAATCGTGAGTCGTGAAATCTATCAAAGCAAATCCAGATAAGTACACATCTATTTACCCACTTTGGTCTAGTTTAATACACATAGTTCACTAATTGTTGATTAAGTTTTTTGATAAACAGGATAAATTTTCCCATTGATGGTCAATAACAATTAATTTAATGATCGTTTCAATTAATAACAATTATTTATATGTATGTATTTTTTAGATGTATTTCGACTCTGGTTGTGTTGAGTAGTAAACTGACCGTGCACCTCTCAGCTCCTGAAGCAGCATCTTTTGACAGACGGAGAAACGTTGATTTATGTCACAAAACGGTCAAACGGAAGCAGTTATCCTCATGTGTATGTAAGGTATTGAAGTCTTTACAAATTTAAATATAAATCATTAATTTTGAGTCTGATACCTCAGCACTATTGCCATTATTTTTTTACTAGAGCCACATAATTTCGAAATATTTTAAAATGCACTATAGTGTGCATCTAATTTTGTTTTTTAAACATATTTTTGATCATTTTAAGTGTTTCAACTTTAAATTATTTTCCTAATTAAAAATTATTGAAATAATTCTTCAGAAATCGGAAATTGGATTAGGGCCCAATAAAATAATTTTCAACAACGTAAACAAAACCCTAAAACAGTTTCGTTCCCTTTATTCTTTTCTTAAAATAAATTCCGATTTTCAGATTCTTTAGGCATGAAATCACACCAGGGAATTCTCCGGGGAGACATTTCGCCTCTTGATATTTAGTTGCCGGCAATCCAGAATTGTATTTCCGGTCCCTTCCCTGCTTCGGAAGCAAAATGCCGGTCACTTCGAATTTTCGTAGCCTATAGGAAAGATAAATCATTTCCAGGGGTCAGCAAATGACCATGAAAGAGTGGACAGTATTTTAGAAATAGGGGAAAAGATATCTATTTAAGAAGCTGTTATTAAGAGCAAAAATAGATTGCAATGACTATTTTAATCAATCTTAATTCCCACTCAGCTAAGACAGTTTCCATTTCAGATAAATATTTTTTCTGATCAAAAATATAGTTAAGTTTCAATTGACGCTTTCCATATCTTGATAAAATTGATTGAAAAACCTTAATGTATGTAAAAAGAATAGGAATTACTACAATACAGGTTGAGTGGAAAAGGATTGGTTAAGTTGAAGTCATCAATATCAATAAAGCCAATTTAATTATATAATTTATTTTCTATTTTATTTTATATATATATTTATTGCTGAAATTCTTACTGTAATAAACATACTTACGTACATATTCAAGTATTTTTTGTACCTACTTCTCAAATCCTCATTTTCATTGGTAGAGATAAAGTTTTCATTTTATCCTCCAATTGTCTATACATTTGTTAAATTTACTTTTTCATTTGCAGTAATAAACATAGGATTATTTTTTTTAAATTTATTTTTAAATGCCGGATTGCAAAGTTGATGAAAAAAAAACAGTCCAAGTTTAAAAATTGGAAGTCACCTGAGAAATTTGGGAAAGGCCGTGTTAATGAAAGTATATTTAGGGAGTAAATAAATAAAAGGTGGCAGTGTCCAGAAGACTTTTATCTCTTAAATAAATGAGGGTGTGTTCAGTATCAGAACGGTCTAAATAATTGACCAGACCGGTAGCCTGTTTCACTCAGTTATCGTGGCAATTTACACCGGCAGAGTGTGTCCTAATGCTTCCATCAAAAACTATGGCCCGAAACACCTAATTGCCAAAAGCTTTCGTGTTAGGGCTCTCGTCGAGGGGTTATTAATTACCCTTAGGGCAGAGGGGCCTCTCCCTGAGGGATGAGCATCACATGCACTTTCATATGTGTGGGCTTCAAAAGTACCTACTTACCAAAATTTTGGCTCTTTAAAATTTTAGCTGCCGCGTGTTAATCCAAATGGGTGTAATTTTTACCTGAAACAAAATAATGATAAATTAAAACATTGTAATTTTTATACAAAGAACGATATCAATAAATAAATATTTGTTGAGCTCGTTCAACAAATCAATATGATCGTAGTAAAAATTCTTAATGATGAGTTTTCCAAGGTAAATCACTATTCAATTTCATACTATGCCTATTTTTTTATACAACAATACTTTAAAAACATTGGAATAATTTATTATGAAATGTGTACTGAATTGTCAGGTTTAATTTCCTTGCATCTTTCTAGAATTGCATTGAAACAAGTTTATCATACTTATTTCTATAGGAATTAAAAGTGCTTTAGGGCTAATGAAATAACTGTTTACATAAACAGTTATAAATAGAATAATTTTTTTTGACGAATGTAAAGTTTGCCAAAACAAGCGAACGAATTGAGCAAGTTTTGTAAATTACGCGAGTTAAAATTAGAGTTTTCATAACGTGTTAAATAGAAAATTTTTATGTAACTTTGCTTTTAAATAGAGAGTTGTGGGGTTAAAAATGTGGATGGACAATATTTGTCAGTAGTGAATTTTTTATTGCAAATTAAGCAGAAAATAAATGATTCTACTATCGATATGTCTTTTAATATAGAAAAATCAGTTAACCTAGCAATAAATTCAATAATAGACAATAAATCAAGAAACAAGTACCTATGAAGAAGTAAGTAAGTATATAAGAAATTTGAAAAGGTGTCAAGAGAAATAAGTAAAAAGTATTTGTGAAAAGGTTCTAGATTTCGAAGCTCTTAAAAACTGTAAAGCATTACAGTATGGCGGATCTACTCAATGTTCAAGTCAGAATTAAATGTAAAAAATCACAATCATCACATCATCTAATACGAGTTATAGAAATATTTACAATCTACCCAAAAAATAAAAGTAAATAAGATAATAAACTCTAACAATTTTACTTATATTAATTATTAAATAGGAACATTTTTTTAGCTGAAAGTATTATTACAAACTTTTCAAAGTTCATTAAAATATAAAATACAAAAAATATATTATTTTTGAATATTTATTGTAATGTAAAATTTATATAAATGTCAAAATTATTTAAGTTAAAATCTAGTAGTATTGTTTTGTTTTAATTTATTAGAAGTAGGGTGTTGATTTAATTGTCAGATGAGAAATGATAAGTAATGTTTTCAGTTCTATGAAATCTTGGATGTTGTTATTGTTCTGTGTCCTATGATGATAAAAAAAGTAAACAGAGATCCGAAAGTTGAGATGAGAATCACTAAGAGTTGTATTAACAATTTGAAAATAAAAGAAGTCTTAAATAAATAAAAAAAAAATTGATATATTCAATAAATGTGCTATTCTGTAAAATAGAAAAATACTCACCACTAAATATCAAAATAACAGTTCTAATAAATCAAGGCTCTTTTCTTTAATCCGTTGCTATGGTTTAGTTTTTTGTACTAGTACAAAAATGAATACTTTTTTGTACTAGTACAATAATAGGCTATTTCTACAAAACGTGTTAGGTACATGATTAAAATGTACCGTTTTATTATACGCATGAAGAAAAAATATTTTGAATAAATGAACTTTCTATAAATATTATTTTAAAAAATTTAAAAATATTAGCCAATGTCATTATTAAAGAAAAGTATTTTTTATAACCAATAGATCTGTAACACTATAATAAATAATATAACAACGGACCTGAACTGATCGCCCGCTGGGTTTATGGCTGATTTCTACCGTGCAAATCTCTTCAAGTCACTTAGACAGAATATTTGTCAACGAATTTTATTTGTTAGTTGTCGGTATGCATTTCTCCCTCCCCAGAGATGGCGGTATCGAAAATTAACAACAGTGTTGCCAACTTCTGCGAGGAATGTTTTATGGAGAGTGTTCAGTTTTTATTTGACTACCCCTCATATATTAAATAATTCTCATTTATATTTATAATAACTAAAAGTAAAATACATATTTCCGGGTACTTAAATCCAATAAATTATTATCCTTCACCCTCGATAAAAATATGTTACTACTTAAGAAGATTCAAAATAAAAACGGTAATAAAAATACACGTTCATTTTTCATAGTGAACAGCATTCGAATAATTTTTTAAACTTCTTCGTTGGATAAAAAAAGCACGAATTTATTGTCTCGATTTTATTAAGTGTTTCATAAACACTTTATAAAAAGCCATAAAATAAAAGTAGGAATGAATGAATGAATGTGTAAACAAAACTTTACTCAATGAACGTAAGCGATTACATAAAACCGTTTAAACGGCCATAAACTTATTAAAACAGCCATTACAACAATTTATGACGCCTAATAATGATCCATTACTGCCACAAGTAAATAAATTAACCATAAAAAGAAAATCAAAACAGCAACAGATTCACCACAAGTTTGTAATAAAGTGATAAAATTTTATAGCTCCATAACATGAGACTAAATGGATGTTTACGACCCGAGATTATTGCCAGAGAAAGTAACACCACTTAAACTCCTATAAGCTTTGAATGAGGTTAATATAAGGTCTACAATATGCAATCGTCCCGTCCTATTCTAATTTGTTCCTGAAATAGCCCCAGTGCATTCAGTTTCGCCATCTATGAACCACCACTGAAACTGCTAGTTTTTCGGTAGTTCCCGGGTGCTCCCAGAGGTAGCGCCACGCAACAGTATGTCTAATGTATCATTTGTCTACCTACAAAAAAGTGTTGTTAGTGATTGAAATCTGGTTAATTCAGTTTTTCAATTTTTCTGGAATTAATTTTTTTGAAATTGAGATTCGACTTCAGCATAAGCAAAGTCATTCGTTCCATAACTACTTGGAGCCGGACAACATCCTACTGGGCTGTCAACCGTTCTTTTCTTTTCTTGAATTATGGTATCATAATTCATAAATGTCAGCGGCTTTGTCGGAAATACATTTTATTTTCGGGGATTTTTTTTAGTTTGCTTTTCTTCTGGTTTTTGCACACTAAATACAAAAAGGCTATTAATTCTACCACTAATCGGGACCGTCCCAGAAGGAATTGCGGATTAGCAGAAAAAAATAAAGGTGATAAATGGATAAAGTTGTTTACATTAGATCGGCGAAGGAGAACGGTCGTCCCTTAAAAAACTTATTTCTTGTAAATCTTTTGCTTTTCATCTCAATTTCAACTTTTTTGATAACATATTTATTAAATAAATAGTGCATACTTAGGTACTGGTCTATCCACCACCTACAAAATATATTGTGTGATACAATGAAAAAAACCTAATATTTAACAGTAGATTAAGACAAATTTTATTATAAAATACAATAGTAGAGGAAAACCTCCTATTATAGGGCCCTTTTTTTTGTTGATAGATTTATATTTCTAAATATTGATGGAATTATTTGATCTTCGGGCTACTCTTTGTTTTACCTTTATTCTAACAGATTTTGGTAAAAAATATAATTTATATTTACTATTCTTGTCTAAACAAATCAAATAATTTTAAAGGAGGTACCTCATATTAAGCTCTAGGTGTTGCTTATTATGGGGTATTCATAGGTCCTAATATAGGGTACCTGATATATGGCTTCTAAACTTTTTTTTTATACAAAACACGGTATAAATACACCAGTACTTATAAAATACTAAAAAAAAAATAGAACACCAAAGTAAGTGAATGTATGAATTTTATAATAAAAATTAAGCACAAATGTCACAAACATAATTGAGGTAGTATTTCCAGCATATTCTGAATGAGCCCATTTATTACATGATTGGCACTGAACCCACTCTTCTCCAAGTCTGACGTTTTCATATTCCTGTTCACAGAACTTATAACTATTTTCCTCATCTTCGTCGCTAATGGGACTATCAGTAGATTATTCAAAAATCATATTTAATTCTTATTTTGTTTACATAAATCGAACGCTAAGCAACATATATCCCTGGTTGTCAATCCAAAATACTTCTTTTCCAAATCTAAGGTATGTTCCACTAATGCATTTTCTAGTTCATTGAATAAAACAGGATTTCTTGCTATTCTTATTAAAACAGTACTTTCTGGAGCTCCATTCATCTTTACATATCTTTCTAAAGTTGTTTGGGGTACTTCATGGTACTTTGAACGTTTTTTGTTACCAAAGACTTTACTGCGACATGCCTTAATAGCTATCTTATTTTCGCGATTCCAGGACTTTTGCTGTGTTTCTTTAAGCATCTGAAATATTTTTTTTATTCGCGCTTATATTTAACCTACCTAATATGGAATACCTCAAAATAGAATTGGTCGCTTTTTCGTTAAATATAATCATAACAAGTGTGAAGTGCAGCCTGTAGGTATCAATACAATTGGATCCGTATCAAAATTAATAGCTAAACATATTGGTTTACCAAATCTTCCTAGTTATACTGAACGTTGTTTCCGGCGGTCTTCTACATCTTTGTGTATACATTTCGGAGCTAACATTTTAAAAATTAACAAAAAAAGAACTGGAGAACAGTCCGAGGAGGCTGATTCAACTGAATTATCTTAATCTACCAGAATCAGTATATAACGAGCAAGTAGGTATTTCAAAAAAAGAAGTAAATAAATATTCAGAACTTAGTTATAGTAACTGTATGTTATAATTTTGTTTTTAATGTATATATTTCGATTAAAGTTAAAATGAAGAGTAGTCCTAGGATTAACAGGTTAAAGCTGGGTATAACCAATCTTAGTCGGTTTTAGTCCAAAAAGTTTCAATGTCTTCATCTTTAATCGGCGAAAGCTGGGTTAGTTTAGATTAATTTAGATTATTGAGATTAGGTAATGTTAAGTTATATTAGGTTCTAGTTAGTTTTAGGGTGCCCAATGCTTCCACCTTTAATCGACTAAAAATAACTACAACCTAACCAAATTTCACCTAACCTGACTTAACATAACCTTTCATAAACTGAACTAATCAACTAGGATCGGTTAGACTTTGATTTAGTCGATTAAAGTTGATAACATTGAAACTAATATGTCTTTAATCGACTAGGATTGCATAGACTTAAATTTAACCGGTTAAACCTAGGATTAACTAAGAAATGAGAGTTTCTTGCTATTAAGTTTTCTCATAAATAAAGGTTTCTATATTCAGTTAACCAAATTCATTACATAACTAGTGATCTAATGACAGACAATTACGAAATATGTGAGGTTTAAAAGTAAAAGTCATAATCACAAAACAGTTGTAATTTTTGTATCACATCTGATTCTATTTTCATTTTATTAATAATTATAGAAAATCATTTTATTACTTTTTACTATATAATCTGAGATATAAAATTAAGTAATAACATCATATATCTTCAAATTCCGATATCGGTATATAACACACATTTAGAAAATATCCGTAATTAAGATGTGGTTTTCTGAAAGGTACAAATTGTTGCTAAGCAGTAATTTTGAAATTTGGCCGAGAAAACATTGTTATTATTCTTATTTTCAGACATCCGGTATATTTTACCAATTGTCTTGTCCAAAAAAGCATCTGCTTATTACCGGGATCTAATTCTATTGTGCCCTTATAATTTTCTAATTTTAAATACGAGCCCAATTTTAGATTTTACTCCACGATTCCTAAACACGCCTCCTCGGTCGAGTTAATAATATGTTTGAGGTTTGATTTATGATGAAACTGTTCCACATTTTTTCTATCCAAAATAAATCTCCGATTCCGGCAGGTTTTAGAGGTTATAAAGGTATTACTTTTCTTTTATTAAATCGCTCGTGATAAAATTCAAGGTGTGTAACAACAACAATGATGATGGGAGTTTGAAAATTAGACAGGATTACCAATTCTTACGAAATTTTGCTTTCTGTTGTTGTTTAAAAAAAATGAATCAACCACTTAAAAAGATACAGATGAAAGATATCTAATTAATAAATATTTAAATAATTTTACTACACAAACGTTTACCAAAATCATTTGATACAGAAACCAAAAAATATCGTATGTCAAAATTTAATGTTTTTAGTACAGCACTCAGTACCTTGTTTTGGCATTGCTGTCCCAAAACCTGATCTCATTATATGTGGATACATGGCAATTCTCTTCAGATTAACCTTTTTATTTATTTCTATATTTCATTTTCACTTCTGTTTCTTCTTCTTTTTAGCATGTTCTTTCCACTTCTGCGTTAAGAGCATTTACGTGATTTTTATATAGAAATTGTATGCCATTTACATTTGATGATGGATGTCATTCCGTTTCATTCTCCATTGTTTATCTCATTCATGAATAGCATTATTAGCTCTTTGCAATGCTCTAACAAATGTTATCAGTCTTCTGACTCTTCTGACTGATGCAAACAAGTATGAGATTAGGCATACTCCCTGTGGTACACCTCTTTAAGTTTCTTGTATTTAAAAATATAACGAAATGTAAATATATATTTGATATTTTGTTTTGTTTGAAGTAGCATAAATATTAGCCATATGCTAAAAAAAATATTTAAATATTTAAAATTTTCGTCTTAAATATTAACAGGTATAAAGTAAATCAAAAATTTAAATATCTTCGGATTACAAATAAATTTCTTTATAATAATAATTACTAAAGATAACACATTAAATTATGTTTTGCAAATTATGGCAACATATCTGACATAAGAGGCAGTAAGACAGTGGAACTAACTTAATAATTTATTAGCTTTACCCACGCATCTGGTTTGCTATTATGATAATAAAGGCGAAGAGAATGAAGTTGCGGATGCATGGGCGCTCGTTAAAGACTAATGTTGAAAAATATAATAAGTCAATTATAATCAGGGTGTCTTGGGTTAATTAAGTTTACTTCATTATAATGATTTTAAGATTTATTAGTATAATTAGAATAATAACAGGCAGGGTCAACGTATTGAATAGTGTATGTTGGATACCAAGTTACTTCTAAATGCCAATTTTACGGAAAAATATAAACAAATAAGACGAAGTTTGAATGAACATATTTTAGTTTATTAGAATATTAAAGATAGTACAATTAAATGTGCGGAAAAAATGATTTTCAGAAAGAGTCCATTATTAAATTTCAATAAATCCATCCAGGCACAACTGAAATTACTAAATTCATTGTGTATAATACATTGTTTTTACAATGACGAAAGTTTTTGATAGAGTTTTCAAAAAAGGTGAAAATGTGACAACGTCCCTTCAATTTTTTCCCACAATTTAATAATTAGACCCAAGCAAATTATTTAACGATTACAAGCCAATTAATGTACTTTTTCATCAACTAGTTCCCTTTTTGGGGATGTAATTAAAGAATAAAACATTAAGCATAGGCAGGTACCCTCTACAGTACGTTTACATATTAAATCAGAAAAATGTGTTAGGAAAAAAGAATGCTGAATAACAAGTAGTAAGCCAAATAGAATGAGGAAGTAACAATAGAACGCGGTAAAGGAAGAATGAAATAGTTAATGTTTTATAGTGTTATCTACACATTATGTTAAAAATTATTATTTATCTATGGCTTAACATGTTGACATTCTGCCCCACAACACAGAGCCAACGCCATGCAAGGAATCAAACATACGTTACCACAAAGCTACCTTGCTTGGAAGTGCTAATTATTAATGCTTAACTAAATACGATAAAATACCAAAGTGTTCAACAAGGCATAAGGAATATAATGATAATAATATATAGTGACTAATACTTTATTTTTGTACTTTTTATTTGTGACTTGAAGATTAAAAGTAAGATCTTGAATGAAAGAATGAGAATGTTTTTGAATTACGCCGCCCATGAGGCATCACCATCGTATCTGGGATCGGAGTGCGTATTCTGTCCATAGAAGTGTCTAAAGAGTGTTGGCGCTCGAGACATATGACACTGCATGCATTTTCCGTTCATGGCTGATTGTTTAAATCGCTTGACACTCTTTCATTGCTATTTATCGGCCAGCTGAAAAAACGTATTGGAGGATAAATAAATTATTCTTTCTTTTTTAACACACTGCAAAAAATCTGCTTGATTTTTTCAAATTAAAATAATCGTAAAACAAATTGTAGGAAACATACGTTGGGACCCTATTTTATTCTTTGGTTTTGCAACAAGCAACATTTTTTAATTTGATACTGTAGTTCTATACTTATATCTTTATATATATATATATTATTTTTATGTATATTAATAATTTCATTCAAAGATTTTTGGCAAAGTATTCATAACGAAAAAATTAGAAGCATGCTTGCCTTTAAACTCTCACATACTGTACTACGGACCCGTTAGTCTGTATCGCCACCAAAAGACGGCTTGTTAAACCTGCAAGTGGGATAAAGAAAGTAACCTATTCTTGAATCAAGTTTTTTTTTTATTAATACCTATATAAAGTCAGTAAATATGTAAATACTCTCTCTTTGTTTAAAACTAAGGTGTCGCAAAAAAAGGAACTTTCAAATTTCTATCTATGCTGAATTGCTTTATTAATTAATTAATAGTTATCTAAAGATGTTTAATTATCTCTTTGTTCAAATTATCTTTAATTTTAGCCTTGTACTTTCTATGCAAAACAAAGATAGCACAGCAAAATATTTGAAGATAATTGCCAGGCGTGTCTCTTTGAAGGAGCCATGGTCAGAAAGGATGTTCTCTTGAGGGTGATACCCAAAGAGGCGTAAAATCCTTTGAGATGCAGCTCCTCCTTTCATGTATATGACAGTTATATATGACACGAATAAAAAGCAATAATTATGTTGTTCAGCAGAATGTTCATTATACAAATTTATTTTTTTTAATACACCCAGCTCCCGTTTAATTCGAAATAAAAAAGTTATAAAAAACAACAATGGTCCATTATTTCAAAAAATATTTGGATATTACACATATGATTTTATGTAAATCAAGAGAGAAGTGGAGGTTAGAAATCAATTCGAGGAATCACTTATGTCCCCATTTTCTGCTGCAAACCTTTCTATTCTATTCCATGCCTTTCTATGTATAACATGCATTTCAACCTTTCTAACATATTGGTTAATTATCATTTTTATCTTTTAATTTAAAAACCAAATAAATAATCTATTACTAAAATTCTAAACAGATCCCCATTTCAGTAAGTTGTTAAGACGCATTTTCGTAAATACTCTACTTACTGATTTAAATTAAAATATTTCGGTTACTAAAATCAAATTGAAGCAAAAATATTCGGTAAGTTGATTTATTGTATTAACTTCAAACTAGTCATTATTCAGTTACGATGCCCATATTGTTCATTATCTGAACACCTTTGTATTCAAGAGCAGCAACCGTTCCATTGAATTGATGAAAATCTCAAATTATAATTACAGCAATCATCTGAGTTAATGGTGATGTATTACCTTCACCTTGTAACATAATCGTTGCTAAATTACAATACAGCTTTAGAGGAACTATTCAAATGAGATTGTTAACAATAAAAATATGAAGAAAACTAAAAAAATGTTAATTCTATTGTTTAAGCTGCAAAAAAGTCGATTCTTCAAAATCAACAAAACTTAAGCAAAAGTTTATAGGCTAATTAAGAATGTATGCTTATGTAGATCATTTACCTAACGTTTGTTCCATACCTGCCTAAAGAATCTTTAGTGGTTCAATGAAATTTGCAGTAATTAAATACTCTCAAGTGCTATATAAATTTTAGGTCTTGGATCAAAAATTTATTATAGAAATTATGGAATTATATACTTTGAAACTAACCATTGGAGTAGGTCTCCTTTTTATGTACCTAAGTCTTTAATAAAAACAATCACAATGGAATTATCTAATTAATAATAATAAATCTCTCTGGTCGCATTATTCTCCTAAAAATAATTGATATGATGAAAATGTTAAGCACCCGTCAGCAAATGATGGTTTGGCTACTAAATCAAAGATTGGCGGAGCACAACTTGTCTAGAAGAAGAAATAACTTCGGCGTTTGTAATTTTTAGACCTATTAGAGTACATAGAATTTTCGTTTCGTTCTAATTACCTTTGTCCATTTTTATGTTTTCACAATGTTTTAATCGTTCGTTAATTCGTTAACTCAAGACAATGTTACAGCGAAAAATCACCATGATTCTGTCTTCCAAGTGCAAATATAATTTTTTGTTCAAATTGATTTCCTTCGTAGGTTCACTTAATTCCGACGCTACATTAAGGAGACTGTCCTGGACTAAAATGCGGCAAACTTTTTCAATTGATTTAACCTGTGATAAGAAGGTTACAGGTAGGGGAGTTCTAGATATATGAAGGACCGCAATTGATCTGCAAATTAAAGATTTTTTATGGCGTCGTGTGAAGGAGATGTAAGCTTATCTATTACGGAATACCGCATGTACCTAAGACTTTTTCTATTTTGTTCAATTCAAGTCAATATCCAGAATTGGTAATAAAACATTTTAATTCTCATATATTTTTTTCTTGGAGACTGCATGGGAACAGAAGAAGGCGATAAATCTTTTATGACAAGGACTATCATCGATTAAAAGTTAATAATAAGCGAATCACCGTACAAAAGAGCTGCCCTTGGAACTGGATTAAAGAACATTCCACTTGTCTTATTGGATGGTCTTCTATAGAAAGACGTTTAGACAAGTCGAACGGGCATATGCAAACTACGATGTATATCTTTTATTTGCGCCTGAGCGAGAGTTGTTCTCAGCTATTCTTTCTTGTTCCCATATCATCTACAAATTCTTGATATGGCGGACAGCACAATGGACATTGCGATGTTCTAACGACACCCTGTAAAGCGCTATCTGATTGCTCATATCGCGATCTGCATTTCAAGAAACATCCGTTTGGCTTTAAGCAGAATGGATTTTTACACGTTTAATTCTTTTTTTAATTTAAATGCTCCTAATAAAATTAAGCGCGCTCATCTCGAAAATATATCTCTCGAGTATTCCGAATTCAGAATTCCAATTAACTTTTTTATTTAAATAATATAATTTTGGAATATGCTGAAAAAAATTAAATTTCTATCCTATCAATTCGATGGATTCTCGCCGAATTATATGGAGTGTCACAAAATCTTAGCATGAATTGGGTCGTTTTAAAATTTGTTGCAGGTAAAGGTATAAATTTAGTTGATCATAATATAAACTCTTAATACAGCACATGTATGCCTGTAGCAACTTCTAAATATTTTATTTAATTTTACAGATTAGTTTTTCTATGAAACATTCAAATTCTTTATACCTTTGGGACAGGACAAGTGAAAGACATATTTCTTGTGCCTTAGCTTAAATCACGCTTGCTTATAATTATTATTTTTTATAAATTACGTTTTAGTATTCCGATGTATTTTTATATTTATGCAAGAAATATTCTAGATTTTTACATCATTCATTATACAGGGCGTCCTCAAAATCACTTCACAGAAAAAGCCTGCAAAATATAGAGTTAATTTTATGCAGATCTGACGAAATCACCTTTTAAGAGACAACATTTAGTTAGATTTATTCCTTGTAATGTGCCCAATTACATGACGTAAATACCATTTTTTAAATGTAGTCATAAGCGACTCGTTTGGTCGGGGTATTGGATATTTTTATTCATAATTTTTTCTCTCTCAAAGTGTCGCCATTTTGATATGATATTTAACAAATCTTGACATTTTTACAAAGAAAAGATACTCTTATCTGAAGTATCTACGACGAACCGTTTTCAAGAAATATCGTTTTTTCTTATCTCTATGCATACGTTTCCATCGACTAACAAATACATTTTTAGATTATGTTGTGAAAAAACATTTTTTTGTAAAAATGTCAAAATTTATTAATTATCATATATATATATATATATATATATATATAAATATTACCATAGTTGCTGCTTATGCTTAAAATGCCAATAAATATGACACATTTTAGTTAAAATGCACAAATCAATGAGCTTTTTTTCGTATTAAAGGAATATAAATGACATCATAATTTTGTAATAAAATAAAATGTTTCTTCTTATCTTATTAAATACAAACAAAGCAATATTAATTTTTCAATGTCAGTCAGCGTTATCAAACACGATATATTGATGTTTATTTTTTATACTTGCTTGGTTCTAAATTACGTTAGTCCAAATATCATGTTAACTAATTCTGCAATAAGTGTTAATTTATTTTTCTTGTGAAAAAAAGCAAAACTTAATTAGTATTAAATAATTACATTATTTGTTTGTTTCTTCCAGGTCATTAATAAACAAATTAATATTCGTTATCGTCATCTGCAGTCATAAATTATTAATCAAAATAACAAATTATACCTGAAAATAAAAATTTCAAATACGAATCCTTCAGAAATGATTTCCAGAGTTTTTAGCTCCACATGGTGACAAACTTTTATTTTTTTTTATATTTACAATTATTTAGTGTTTTTTTAAATTATAATCTAATACGCTTTCAATAATTAGTGGATATTGAGCTTAAATACCTCTAATTTAAAATTGAACCTAGAATAAGTTAATTTTAGATAGAGAAAAATCACAAAAATTATTTTAATCATTTACTAAAAAAAATATTTCTAGTATTTCTAAATGCAAGTGTATGTAAAAACTAAAAAAAAACTTTTCAAATATTTGTATATGAAAATATTTGGTATAGAAATTTTAAAAATTTTATCTGGCAATTTGAATTGATATATCCAAGAACTTCCCTTGGAATTCAGGTCCCAAGTGTCGTATTTTTTAGATAATTGGTAACGGTCGGTCATGTTAGAGCATTGTTGCTTAGCAGTAATCAGCACGTTCGTGTGAGGCCGCAAGAGTAATGGCCGCTCATAGTCCTACTCTCGACGTTGATAAATTATCAACAGTTTGAAAATAGTCGGACTTCATTTACCCATGAGCGTTTTACATTCCTTTTTTTCTTCTTCTTGACGGAGCGTGCCGTAAGAAAATATGGAGGTTCACATGCTCTTTCACTCTCTATGAGCAATTTCATTGTCTTCGAAGGAGGTATAATGTGTATTTAATGTTGATAAATCGCTTTTCAAGTTTACGTGCTATACTGACTTTGAATCTAAAAGAAGAACTTATTTTGCATAACAACTTACATCTTTAATTTCACTGAATTATGAATATCCGCAGATATTTGCAGATGTTTGCAATGTCTGAAGCAAACATTTTTCAATAAAACAAATTACTTGTACTGATTCTTCTGATGTATTAATAATAAGAGTGTAAACCTATAAAAATGAAAAAACTAAGTAAGTATCTAGTTAAACAATAGTTATTTTTTTAACTAGTGGCGTTACTGACATACAATTGCAGCTAGTTGCAAGACGAGGGCGTTATCCCGAGAGTGGAACAGCACGAGTACATTTTATCATTTTATCTATGACGGCCAATTATTATCAACAACTGTAAAAATTGATAAATATAATTTGAATTTCGATTTCATTTATTTGACAATTGGTGAATATTTTATTAAACTTCACAGTTTATTACAACGTCAAATATTTTAATTTCTCTTAGTTTGTAGAAAACACATTAATATCAGTGAGTCTGACTCTGAAAGTTTTGCATCTGATATTGAAAATTGTGCAACGAAAATAATTTCATTACTTACTCCACAAAAATTACAAATAAAATACGAAAAAGCTTAAGAATGTTTTAGCAAAAGGTGTGAGGAAAAGGTAGTTAAAAATAAAAGGAATCGGAAGTTGTTACTAGCTTATTTCAAGAATCTATCTGAAAATTATGAATCCTCAAGCCTTTGGGCATACTAATCAATGATATACGCAATGATATTCACAAAGAACAATATAGATATTTACAGATACATATATATTACTGCGCCCCTCTAATACTTGTCACAAAAGGTTCTTTGTTGGTTTACAGGAATAGCATTCAATACCTACCTCAAAATGAATTTGGTTTTATATTATAATAATGTATGTTTTAATAATTACATCTATTTTACTTACAGAAATAATAGTATATTCATGATATCTGAATATTAATTATAACAATATGGAGAAAGACTAATTTGGTCCATACAATTATTAGAATAATACATATTTTAATGCTCAGTGCAGAACTTTAAATAGAGCTTGTATTTATTTTTTTGAAACAAAATATATGGTTGCAATTTTCTATAAGCTCTATCTATACTATTGTATATTTTTGTTTTAAGTATCCGAATTACAAACGTTTCAATAATTAATTTTATGTTTAAAAATTACACACATTTCTTTTTTCCACACGTTAATTATTGACAATTTGAAGCACGACACAAAACTCTCATAAAATATGTACGTATTTATTCAATAAAAATTTTTATTTGCTTGCAATGATAACATTTTATACAGCGCAACTGATTTTCTTTTTCTGGAATCATTGCTTATTATACACTGTGTACATAAAGAGGAAAAATCCTAAGACAGGTCGTTTTTTGATTTTAATTTAATATATTTTTACATAACAATGAAATATACAGTGTAAACCATTTGTGAGTAATGATGTCATTGACAATTTTTGTAAATGGCACAATCTGTATTATATTTTTTTTTAGATTGTAATTACTAGTTTTGAAGATACGATAATTTTAAAATTAATACCGGCATACCTTTGGTTCATTATTGTCAGATTATTGTCAGATGTAAAAAGTTGTGATAACAACTCAATAGGCTACTCTTTAATACTCACTAATGACAGTGACACTTGTGAAGTGTAGTACCAATTTAGTTATTCTAAATTTGCTTGTTGACACTTTAAAAATGCATTTATCTATAAAACAAAGGATTGAAGTTCTTATGTTAATTGGTTGTGGCGATAAGATGCGAATTCAATAAGAATTATGTGCTATGTTTAATAATAAATATCCAAAACAACTTATAAGTCAGTCAACAGTGAGCAAAATTGAAAAAAAAGTAGATCTACCTAAATAAGGCCGTCCAGCACTTGCCAAGGATACTAAATTAAATGTTTTATTGGCTATGGAAGCAAATCCACACAACACCGTTCGGCAAGTTAGTCGAGAACGTGATGTTCCTTTTACTTCTATTTATAAAGTATTAAAACACGAAAAGTGGCATCCCTTTATGGCGCACAATGTACAAGAACTATCAGATGACGACCCGGATCGTAGAATGGAATTTAGCGAAACTTTGATGGATAAGAGTAATAAAGATCCACTTTTTTTTTTTCGCAAAAAACGTTATTTTTTCTGATGAATGCACATTTACATTACACAAACAGTCCCGGAAATATCGATGAAACCCTGTTCGAACATATCTTGACGAAGTTTTCCCCAATAAATGGATCGGTAGACGAGGACCCTTTGAGTGGTCACCAAGGTCACCGGGTCTCAAGCCATTAGACTTCTTTTTGTGGGGTCATCTAAGAAATGTTGTATATAAAAGTAAACCCGACTTAAGGAATAGAATAAGGCAAGAAATAAATAAAATGTCGCAGGAAACCATTAATAAAGTTCAGCAGGAATTTATTGATCGTTTAGGACATTTTCAACCACAAGAAGGAAGACAATATGAACACTTACTGTAATTTATTGTGTGGCAACTTATTGTTATTATTGTATTATTTTGTTATTTTAATTTAATTAAAGGTCTTCAATAATACAGATTTTAAAATTATTGTATCTTCAAAACAATTAATTACCGAACACAAGTATGATATATTTTTGGAATCTAAAAAAAATAAAATATATAGGTTGTGCCATTTAAAAAAATTGTCGATGAAATCGTTACTCACAAATGGATTACCCTCTATATTTCATTGTTTTGTAAAAATACATTTAATTAAAATCAAAAACCGATCTCAGGATTTTCCTAAAATTCTTTGTTTAGCTTAAAATTAATTTATTCCATAATTTATGTACCCACTGTATATTCTATTATCCTCTTCGAAGCTCTAACAGGTTAGTAAGGGTTGCTACAGGAATAGTATCGCTGCGCCATCTAGCCAAACATCGGTCAACTTTCACATTCTCGGTCTCGCTACTAGGGTGCGTTAGAACTTTCATAATAGTGTCCTACATTTTCATGTAAATGTGGTTTGAATACAGACTAGATAACTTCAATCTGGCCGTATGAAACAGTAAAATTTATGAATACAATTTCTAATTGCAGAGTGTCACAACACAAGACAAAAATGTCGCAAAGTTAATCCGTGCGGTTCTATAATTGTAAGAAATATAAATTACACCTCCTGATTATTTAACATTTTATCCACAAATGTAAAGGTATAAAATTATTTTAAATATCAAGAAATAATAAAAATATTTATTGCATTAGACTAGAAAAATTCGGGTATTTTTTTGCAAAAATTTGGTCATTTGAAAGAGATTTTTTTATTTTCAACTTCTTAATTATTTTCGCCAAAATGTGGTTTACAACGATAAGATTCCAACCCCAATTTTAACATCGACTAATTTGTTACATATATTTTTTATTTTAGATCTGAAAGTTCTTATTTTTATTACCAAAGTAATTCTTTTCTTATTAAAGAGTTTTCATAAAAAGTCCTTTTACTTTTATTAATTCTGTGGCTTTCGTTTCATAGAATTCATTTTTGCTATTTAAATGATTCTTGTTCTTTTTTAGCCAAGGTTGTAAAGCAGTAATATGTACAATATCGATCAGAAGAATTGGAGAAAATTATAGTTTTTGTATTAGAAAACTCACACAAATTTTGTGAGAAAATTTCAGTTTTCTATTTTTGAAATTATGAAATTAAAGTATGAGAGATTTCTTTCTATCTTTAACAACTGTAGACAGTGCGACCATAAAGTTTTGTCTCCTACCTAAACTCCAATCCGGCAAAATATATAAGTAAATTCTTATTTCTGATAAAGGAAATTATAATTATAAAAATAATAATCCACATGTCACACCCTGTACAGGGCAGTTACTAATATTGGAATTATTAGGAACAACAATCAGAAATTTCGGGATAAATGTAAGAAATTCTTTAGATGTTTATTAGGGAAGATGGATAGAATATTAAAGGACTTGTGGTATAGCCTCGAAGATCACCAAATCTTATTTGTTTAGACTTGTTTTTGTAGGGTTTCCTTTAGTCTTAAAACAAGTCCTTTAATTACCCGAGAAATATTGTAAAATGTGAGGGATGTAACAAAAAAAATAAACTTTTATTCTGACAAGAAATAATTTGCGTCTTAAGATTATTTAAAAAGTTTTAGGAAAATCGGTTATTTCGTAGGTCAAAATAAATATTTAGCAATTTTAATCTTGAAAAGCAAAAATGCACTTAATGGTATTCTGCAATAAGCCGACGATTTTATCTTTTACGTTCCTAATATTTTATTATTTTTCGTACTGTATACTTATTTTTGTGAATAGTATGTGTCAAAATTAAATTAAATTTAAACATTTTTCTACAATTACAAAAGACCTGTAGTATATATATTGTTCCTGATCAATAGGAATGTAACAAGCTAGCGAAGAAGTCCAATGTTTATTTTTAGAGTGCTTCTAAACGCGATTCATTTGTGTTTTATAAGTTTAAATAGACTGATAAATAAACGAGAGACAAAGGTTATCTTCGTATTTAGTGTAATATTTACAAATAAATCAAATAGTTAAGATAAGAAACAGATATCCCAACTCTTAGTAAGGTCGTTATTTCTGTAAGTCTTCCACCCAGAGATTCTGATAATAGACAAAATAATATTTGTGCTAGTTTAGTGGGTGATTAAAACTACAAATATTTAATATAAAATTATTAATTGAATCATCTTGGTATTAAGGATACATTTTCAAAATTTTTACTTTTTCGATTTAGAGTGTTGAATGTTGAAAAAATGTTCGTAATATATATATATATATATATATTTTTTTTTTAAAAAAGAATAAATTCTTATTATTTTATATTTTTAACATTAAACAAATTTATAGTTAGTAATATTTAGGTTTTTTGAAATTTGATTTAGATCAATTGGTGTTGACTATTATATATTGCAATAAGATAATAGAAGCTAATTGTTTTATATGTAAATAGTATTTTCCACGTTGTTCAATGCGACCTTATATTCAAAAATACTAGTTAAATTGTAAATTTTGATATCTGCAGTTAGATAGAAAATATCTATTCATTTTCGTTGTCCTTAAGTAGGAAAAGTTCTATAAATATAACCTATCATAATAATTTGAGTTAATTTGAAAGTAGTTTAAAAGCGTTGGTTTAATTATATACAATGTTATAATTTGTTCAAGAAGAAATTAAATATTTAAAAAGACTACTTAAAATAATAAGACTATGATTAGAGAAATACCGTAAGTAAATCGCTCTTAAAACGTAACTATGTCAAGTTTGTTAAAATGTTGCCAATATTTAATTGAACGTTTCTATTACATTTAATTGTAGTTCGATACTTAATTTGCGGGTTTTATGTACATTTAATGACACTTTATTGGTGTTATTAACGTAATTTGCCTGCTCCTGATACGCAATTCACAACTTGATAACTTTTTATTTTTAGTATTCTCATAATAGCATCACTAGTTGTAACGATATAGTTCAATTTTTCTACCAATAAGTTAATAAGTGATACACATATAAAGAGAAATTAGAGTGATTAAAGTAATTTTCTTTATTGGTTCTGTATTCGCATTTATGTAGAAATCGAGGATCTCTGCAAGTTCGAAGCCTGGTTCTGGTCGACAATATTCTGAAACTGATTGTTCTAGAGTCAGTTAATCAGCTTCAGCATTGCCAGAAATACCACAGTGTCCTAGAACCCATGACTACTTTAATTTAGTCGATTTATGAGTCCCCTGGAATGTAAATAGTATTCTTGACTAATGATGAACTTAAGAAGCCGGAACCAGTTGCACTTATGACAGATAGTATCAATAAGTACCTGTATCAATCGGATAAATTTATAAACAGCTAAAAAATAAAAACTTTATAAGCAAAAACTTATTAAACAAATTAATGTGTTCCACACCGAATTTATTATTCGACGATCTTCTAAAACAATTGTAGTTACGTGACTAGCTTTGGCTACAAAATATGAAATCATTTTTATCAAAGTACTTTTTACCACACAACTTTTGTTAATAAAAGTTCATTATGAAACACCCAAATTGTCGATTGTTATTGATAGATTATCTGGTCCTCATCGAGAACAAAGATTCCTCAATGCTAAATGAGTTTGCAAAATGGAATGAAATGGATTGAAGTTCGAATGATGTTTTAATTTCATCAGCATCTTCTTCATCATTCGATGCCCAGCACCAATATTTTTATAAAAAACTGATGTTGAGGGATGTCCTTCCCATGGATGATCCTCAAGCGAAACAAGCCAAATTGAAATTTTTGAAACTAGCGAAAATTCTTCATTCTTGGCGAATATTAATCACCAAATGCAAAAATTAAATGTTCCATACATTGTTCTTGTGTTCAACTAAAAAAAAATTATAATAAATCATGGCGTGCGCGTTTTCTCGGGTTATATCCTTTTTTTATACACTTCATAAACTGATCTCATAATGTACAAACGGACAAAGATTTTAATAATAGGAAAAAACTGACATTATACAAAACAGTGAGTCATTTCAAAGTATCTCAATAAGAAGTCCTTTCACCAACCTATCCAGAATAGCATTTCAGAATTCGTGTCAAACAAGAAGGGACTGGAAGTTAAGCAACAGTCAAAAAAATCCCAAGTTGCATAAATCTTATTGTGAAAAATACGGTCATTTGTAGGTAGAGATATTTGGAAAATTAAATTAAATTGCATAATTAAACATTTTTATTTTGCTAATTAATACGATAGAAAATCCTGTGAAAATTTGTATTTTAAAAGGAATATCGTGACAAGTTTTAGCACTTAAGTACTTGTGAGCATCAGTATATTTCTTATAAAGTGAAGATTTCTCTGACAACAACTCTGCGAAGAGATAAATACTAGTTATCAGTTGAAATTCTGACAAAAATACTTTTTTTAATAGTTATAAGAATTTTGCCATTTTAATTTGATTTTTACAAGTCGTTAGATTTATTTTTTTTATTTACTACAAAGTTTAAAGTTAAATCGGTCGCCTTCAGTCAAAATTACTCCTTACTCAAATTATTTCGTTTATTTTAACTACTTGAGATAATAACGTAATCTCAGAGATGTGGGACTTTTGAAGATATAGATTAAAAACTTTAAATATCAAATCCCTAGCGCCGCCCCGTGAGATATCATCTATTAACGTTGCCCAATGGTTCTTTTAATTTTCCACTAGTTTTCTATCGGCTAACTCAACAAAATAATATTGCGACCATAACATTGGAGGCAGTACTAAGGGTGAGTAAAGTGTTAAATGAGGTTTTACTCGACCCCCTCCTAATTTAAAATTTTTAAGTTCAACACCTTGTTCACACACTCCCCTTAGAGATAGAACATATTTCAACATGTCAAAAGTAGACGGCCAATTTCTTTTTAACTTTAATAATAATCGAGATATTAACGCATACCAAGACTTATTGGATACCGTGTATATTATGTTCCTCTTAATCCCCCTAAAATTTTCTAAATATTAATTATATTAATATTCTTCAAAATGAATATTTTAAAACTATTTCCACCGTAATTAGCTTAAATCAAAAAGTTTTAAAATGATATCAGGGTAGACTTTCAAAATACTTTCATTCTTCTGTGTTCTTTAGATGTGACTATATATGTGTATAAAAATATAGAAGAGAAGAAAAAAGTGAACAGGACATGGGTTTTATTTCTTTTAATTACTCGTTCTTGGTATTTTTTTATAAATTTATTACATCAATTAAAACTATATATTTGTAATTGTAAAATTATTTACTGATTGTAATTCAAAATTGTAAATTAACAAAACAAAATTAATGACAAATTTGTATTAAAAGTTTTCTGGTATTATTTAGAATCTCTAAATATATTGGAAATCAGTATTTTAAATCCTTTGAAATGAGGCGACGATTGTCATGTAGTAAGAGCGGACAATTTTATAATATAGTAACTATGTTAGTTTTAAAAACCTATCTGCATGAGCATTATGCTCATTTTTTAAAATAGATTAGTTAACACTTATTCCTGTGCATGGTATGAAAATATCTAAAATTTTAACCAAAGAATAAAAACTAACGTGTTTTTCAAAGAAGGTCTTTATGGTTTTTTATTATCGAAACAATAAAAAATGCAATATTTTTTATAAAAATTTAGTATTAGTTTCATATATATTTTGAAAGTATTTTGTTTAAATCACGATTTAATGTGATTCAATAAAATTCACATTTTGTGGTCGTGGCAAAATATAGTATTACTTTGTTCCTTCTACTTGCAGTGAATTTTCATTTTTATTCCATCATAGTTACAGAATTTATTTTGAACGATATATGAGGTGAATGTTTAGTTTTTAGTCGTCAGGTGTTACCGACAATTTGGTGGACACCGAATAACACTGATTTTTGACTGATAAAAACAATAGGCATTGAGTATAACTTCATTAAAATTCCTTTGGAAGCATTTTCAGGAAATCGGTTATAATTAGTTTGTCTGTCATGAATTTTTAATATCTCCCGTTACATAATAAGGCTCAAGAGAAGAAAAAATAAATGATAGTTACTTATTTCTACTTTTCAAAAATAATTTTATTCGCAAACATGTAAAAATAGTATTTGACAAATATCTATAAAAAAAATTAAAGGCGGATATTTTTATTTGATGTACCGCTTAAAAGAGAAGTTGTGATCATAGCATTTTGAGCTAATGAAATTAATATTCGATACTATTTAATCAAAATTTTATATTTTAATAAGTTCCTAGAATTCCTTTTCACATATTTTCAATTTAAAGAAAGTATTTTTCATAATACGCAGATTTTTTTCATCCAGTTAAAAAGTAAATAAATAAAAAATGATTGGTTATTCATTACTAGTTTTTACAAAACCGGTATACTTTCCAATAAAAATGACTGTAATTCTAAATAATTTAGTAAAACTTTTTGTTAATTTTAGATCTGAGCTTCAACATTTAAATCGATAAAATTTATTAGTATTAAACCAAACCATATTTTATTCTACAAGTGACAGTCCGGTAAATTCGGGAATTTGGCAAAGTTGTTTGTAAGATTTTGCGAAATCTACATAGCCAAATCGTGCACTATGTTTAATTTTTGCAATTTGTTGGTTAATATACGTCAAAAATGGCGCTATATTGCTGCTTTCAAATATTTAACATTGGTCGTATTTCCCTCGAGGATCAACTTAGGGAGAGCGTAACTCAACATCAGTTCTTTCTAAAAATATGGATTGTGTACGTCTTTGACATACGACGAGCTTAAGACATTTCTCGGACTATGATACATTCTATTTAGCATACACATTTAGTCTCGAGAAAACTTTATTCTTGATTGATACCACATAATCTTTCCATAACACTCGACAATTTAGGTGTTTCAGAATGAATTTTTGTTAATAAAAGTGTTGCGGTAAAAAGCACTTTGATGAAAATGATTGCAGGTTTTGTAACCAAAGCTGGTCACATGGCTACAATTACTTTAAAAGATAGAACAGTAAATTCGGAGTGGTGCAAAACACTTTGTTTGTCCGTAGTAATTGATTAGTGGCGAAAAATAAACCGTAAACTTGCAATCATTTTGCATCTTGATAATGCAACATCTCACACACACGCACTTACAAATGTTGAATTAATGAACCATCTGTTCTGTAGTCTTGATTAAAAATAAAAAACGTTATCAACGTTTTTCCTGCACCGAAGAAGCCGTGGATGCATTCATTGAACAGATTTTGAGCTTACCAGCTTCTGAATGGAAATAATGTTTTTATAATTGATTTGAACGTATGAAAAACTACTGCGTAGAATATAATGGCGAATAATTCGAAAAACAATAAAGTAATTTTTTGTATATAAAGTTTTTATTTCATAGTTTGTGACTTTATCCGACTAACCCTCATTAGCTGTTATAATTACAACTAGTTTTGATTCCTCAGGGCCATCTATCATTAATATTATAATGGGAAAAACTTGAATTATTGCCAAATAAAACAAGATTTGACTTGTTCACTGTTTGTGCTTTTATTAATAATTTATACTATTTGCCAAGTTGTATATTTGAACCACACTTTCTTTTGATTATTAAAAAATCCAATAATGGGTCGATACCAAATAGGAGCCGTTAAAGAATGCAGCGCACCTCGAAGCTCTGTAGCAGGAAAAAATCGTTGTTATTATAACAATAATCACTTGGGCGCAAGCGGCTGACCGGGTATAAATCATCTTACTATCCCGCCTCTTCGGTTGGCCACTCACTCTCATATGACTGATTTATTGATCGAAGTGTCGGCTTTCTTTCGAACAAACATCATACTTGTTTTTGTGTCGTTCTGCTTTTGCGAACCTCTGGTGATTCTAGATCTATTACAAAAACCGCTTTGTCTTTATTTATATATATATTATCCGCAGTAAGATCACAATAAAGCCGAAAAGAATCCTCATTCGTGGATGACAATAAAGTTGTCGATGGAAGTGAATTGGAAAACAGGCATGCACTCTCACATAACATATAAAATAAAATATCTGAATTAGTTATGACTCCAGTAAAAACATTTTTTTTAATATTTATACAGTGCGTTTTGTCAGCAGCAACTATTTTCGGTAGTCGTTAAGAAAATATTTCTAGAAAAAAAGTCATCTGATATTTTATCGCGGTATATTCGAAATGAAAAAGATATATTTCTTTTGAAATACGCTTTCTAAAAATGTAAATAAACTTTAAGAACTTTCGAATTGAATCGGAAGGAAGCCAGCAATCGTTCTTATTTCATCTTCAGTTCATGCCTCACGGTTAAATATTGTAATCAGTATAAAACATCTTGTTATCTCTTCAAAACGTTTTGTATACAAGCATTAATCAATCACCGGATTTGTAGAACACATAACGATTATGATGTTTATTGTTGACTTTTACGAGTTTTACGACGTGTTTAATGGACATAACAGTCAGTAAATCGGTTTTATGGCACCATAATATAATGAAGTTGATACACATGAGGTTCGAGACCGGCATTTAAAAACGCTGCCGCTCAGAGGTCATATTTCGTTAATTTGACTTTGCAAATTAAATTATCCCATTCTTCATCTCTAAGCTATTATTTAAGCTAGGGATAATTTTATTCTTTCTCATCTAGAATTTGAAAATAGTAGTGATTCTAAAAAATTAAAGTTATGACTAAATAAATTGATTTTCTTGGTTAAGTAATTAACAAAGGCTTAGTTTTCATGCTTTATAAAGTTTACCAATAAGTTCTTTACTAAAAGTGCACTGGCAAAATTGGGGTTTTCATTTTTATCTGGTAGAAGATGAGAATGTAGAAAAGCAAACAAATAAAAATTAAAAAACAAAGCAGCAAAGTACAAAAATTTTGTGTATATCAAGTGAATGATGAATGCATACACGAAAGCAAATACAATAGAATATAGGTTCGAAGTAAGCAATGAACCTTACATCGTACGTGAGGAACCAATGGATTGATCGGGACTAGTGTTTCTAGTGTTTGAGACTATGAAGAACAGGGCAAATACAAGTATTGGAACACATGGGAGGAGAAACAATAATGGCTTTAGAAAAGTATATAGATGAACAACTAGGATCTCACATATCTGTCTGAAGTAAATGCACAAAAATCACAAAAAAACCAAACAAAAAAAACACAAAAATCCAAATAGCTGACTTTAGGAAGCCAGAACAACTGAACAATCTGAAGAATTGGAGGTAAACATTAAAGCACAAAAAATTCTTTACAGCAGAAAATGCAGGAAATCCAGTTTTCCGCAGAAGGAATTCTAGTATCAGAAGAGAGAAGGATAAGACATTGAAAGCGAGTGTGAATAAAAATCTATATCGCCAAATATGTAAAAGAAAAAAGTACAAACTTGAGTTTTTAATGAAAACAAAGTTAGATCATCTGGATTTATATTTTATGGGCTATATTCTGTATAATTAAAAATAATTCTGAATTTTACGTTTTTAATAGAAAAATTCCAATTTGTTTTTGCCGAACATTGTTTCTTAGTAAACTAGTTTAGTATTCAACTGCTCATTGGTCAATACTTTCAGACAGAAACCGAGATAGGCTTGTAAATGTACTAAAAAAATATGTATGTGTTTTCTAATGGTTCAAACAAACAGTATCCGGATATTTTTTATTATATGTTTTATAATTTCTTATCTATAATTATTTTATAAAAATAAGTCTGTGCTAAAAAAATCAAATTAGATGCTAAGTAGGACACTAAACAACAATCATGAATGTTATAAAAGGTAATTATCGCCTTGTCATTTATGTATACATCTACCTCTACAGATACTGAAATAGATATACTAAGTGCATACCAGCAAATTGTCGGGTTGTGAAATTACAGTAATAAATACAGGTAAACTAAAATAAATAATGCATTTATAAATTGCTAACGATAGCTATGAATTATGGATAGAAGTTATTTGTTAAGAATGCAACTCCTGTACTTTGATTCTTATTAAACCTATTGAGATAGTTCGAATAACTTCCCGGTATTATTTGGAGCGAATGGCATTTAATTTTAATGATTTAAGAGAAATAATAATATGGAAATGTGGGAGTGTACAGCTAGAGATACACTTTTGGATTCCACAGGTGAATCACTTAGAGATAAATACAGAAGTAAATGTGGATGGCCAGTTTTCTGAATACATTATTTCTCATTTTTGATTAACGAATTTTTTTGTACATATAAGTATATTAATAAATTCTTGTTTGCCTTTCGGATATTTTTACTAAATTTTACAAAGAATGATGAAATAGAACTAACATATGGTCTATTTAATATTTTATAGAGAAATGTTTTGAAAAGTTTGATACTCCTCAATTCTTTTTGATTAATAATTTATTTCATTAAAAAGTCCACGTTCTATTTTTTATGTAAAAATGTATTTTTAATGCAGCAAAACTTGTCTATTACTAGGATTTCAATTTATAATTTTCAGTCAATAGCTGTGCCGTATTCTGTCTTTTTATAATTAACATTCTAGATAAATAAAATGCGATAAGCCCGCTTTGACAAGAATACTGAAATGACGTCGGCGTTCAATGCTTCAATACCTACTTATCTGTGAAGCTAATATAAATAGTTTCTAATTATTTTTACTTATTGAATACTGAATATATGATTGATGGGGAGTTTATTAAAAAATAGAGTCAATGAAATCATTAAATATTGAAAAGAGACGAGAATTAAAAAAATAATTTGACCAAAATTAATATTAATGAAGCTACATTCCTAATTGCATAAAAAAACTGTTGATATATCTGCATTAAATGTTTTCATATTTTGGTAATAAAAACTTGTTAATACCAGTATATGAAAGTAAGTTCAATGTTTATTGATCCAATAAAATTCTTACTAAATTTGGACTAATAATTACAAATATTATTGATAAGGCAAGAAAAACTACCAGTAAAATAAATCGATTTTTAAATAAATTATTTCAAATGCATTCTTCTCTGTACCAAATTATTATAGAAGTAAAAAATACTACAAATCTACAACTATAATAATAAAAATATAACTATAAATTAAGTAAACAATTTAAAATATATTTTATGACATTGATGCCAGTAATCAACATTTTTTACTCAAACTATTTAAATTTTTTCACTGTGAATAAATTGTTAATACATTTAGGACTGGGTATCTCAAAACGCAATAAATTAATTCCAAATTAAGCGCGCTTAAAAGTTTAAATTATATAATCAATGTAACAATTACGTTTAAAAGCATTTAAAGTAGCTTTTTCCCAAAATCGGTTAGTTTGATAAAAAATGAATACTACACTTTTGAATTCATTAATCCAATAAATTTTTGGTGTCTGCTGGATAGCAGAAGAAAATCTCAGCCATTACAAAAAAAAATTCAGTATCAATTTTTAAAGCAGATATCTTTTAGAAATATAGATATAACGATTTTTGGGAGCAGAGTTCATGAACCAGGAGTCCTTCGGGCTCTAGCAACTTCATCGCAACCCCTATAGAGGGCGCAGTAAAATCTACTCTAGCGACATACGTGCATTTTTCGGCAACCATTTGCGAGTTATTGATTTCGGTAATACAGAAATCTGCAAACAGAACGTAATAAAAGTAGATCCAAATGGTAAAGATGGCCGATAGATGTAGATAGCAAAAAATTAAATTTTTCTCAAATTTTAAAAGGCAACAGAAATAACTGTAACATACGCAAGAGTATCTAGCTAGATATGTAAAAATTTTGTACACAATTATGGCCCTGGGTTTTACTGTAAGTAAGTTGTAAAATCCTAAATTTTGATTTGTTTAAAATTTATAATCATATTCATTTCCGTCAAATATAAAAATGAAATTTTTGAATTCCAAATAAAAGAGAAAACATGTGAAAACTTACAGTAACACATTAAATACACCAAATGATACGGATCAAATTTAGTTATTTCTAAGAATCTGTGGAATCCATTGACTTCTCTTTGTTCCAAAATGTTGAGCATGGTAGTTAACTGGGATCGGCAACCCGGCAAATGCCCATTTTTGCCGCCTTTCTTCTGATTGCTAAATTTAAAAAACCCTTTTCTAGAATATTTTAAAATTGAAATGGCACTAATTCGTTCCGTCTAAAATTTTAAATAAAGAAAGTCGTTTCCCCACACTTAAATTTCTGTCTATTTATTTCTTTTTATACTTAATCATATTTCTTTCTCAATTGATTAAATACATTTTTCATTTGATTGACTTATCTCTCTATTGTGTTCCTTGTGTCATTGATAGAAAGGTTAAGTCTTGTTTTCTAATATAATATAATATTAAAATTAAATACATTTCCAGATTCATCATTATAGACTAAAAGTTGTTTGACAATTATGTAGGGATTGAAACGCCATCTGTCACCACTTAGTGTATTTTTTTTAATATACGAAAAATGGAACATAATATAAATGGTAGCTAATTACTCCCTAAAAGACGATGAGTTTAAAAATAAAAAAATAAAAATAAAAATGTGGTTTTAAAGTATTAGCACAATGTAAATACTTGTACTTGTAGTGATTAAATTAAATGAAGAAACGACAGAAATAATGGAGAAAAGAAACAAACCAGCAGGAGTAAATCGTTAAAAAAATACGGCAATCTTTGAAAAAATGAGACTCTATTTCATGGTAATACAATTAACAGTTTTATACAGTTCAGAAATATGATTACCTAACAAAAGAGAAGCATGGAAAAACTAAGAAGATGGGAGAGGAAGATACTAAGCAGAATATATGGAGGAATTAAAAAATGATCAGACCGTAAAGAATAAGATGGCAAGACTTGTCGCATGAATGAGACAAAAATATATACAAACAAATAAAATAATGTCCAAGAAACAATTAACAAAACATTTTTTTATAGTTTTGTTATAATGTCCAAGAAACAATTAACAAAACATTTTTTATAGTTTTGTTAAGTCAATTATTTTTCGCAATAAAAAACACTTTCCAACTATATTCAATTAAATTCAATTCAATTATTAATTGCTTGCGTCTAGGATATCAAGTACTCGAGGTTTTACACATTGAATGAAACTCGTTGCCACTAATGGAGTTATAAATCAAATAAAATTAAACAAACCATAACCAAACCGCGACTTGTGGTTAAGTCATTAAAAAAAAGGAAAATGTTATAGTTTAACCTTTTAATCTATCAATTCCTAACCGCATACCAAAGAGCATGATCTTATTTATAAGCACCAAAGTTTATGAGGCGTGAAACTGTTCATATATTTATGTATTGCGCCACTTCATATAATTTTATGTAGATGTATATAATCGATATGGACGCTTTTGTATTTATTCACTTTTTAATGCAAATTTTTGTTCCGAGATGATGGCTTCGCATCATGAAGTTGATATTTTTTCAGAATTTTCCCTTACAGGCGGTTCCGTTAGTCGTTGTCATTTCCCCTTTTTAATTTTGTTATAGAGTGCAGTTATTTTAGATTATTTTTTATTTTTTATTGTTATAGGCGAAGAACCAAGAAAACACTGAATTCATATATATTTGATTGTTCTATAAAGATTTTTTTGTCAATTATAAAAATATCTTGTTTAATACAGAGAACAAGTAGTCTATGTAAAGGATATCGATTTGTAAATATTAATCCATATATGTATATTAGATCCAAGTCTTTTGTAACCAAAAATTAATATATATGGTTTCCCGGAAAATAGTACGTTCCTTTATGGATGAAGTATAATTAGGTGTACAAACTTATTATAACATGTTTTTCTTAATTCGCCGTTTTCAAAATAATGTCATTAATATTTTTATATTTATATTTATTATATATATTATTTACAGAAAAACATCTAAAGCTGGCAACAACGTAGCAAGTTTCAGGTGGTTACAACGGGAGTAAGCGCTTGTCTATCATAAAGATAAGTTGCAGAGTGCTGGGTTGACAAATATAAATTTGATTCAAAGATTTTAAGAAAACTCATAATTTGCGAAAAAATATTCTAGTTCTAGTTTTCAAGATTTTTTAATTTATTGTTTATAGGCAAAGAATGACTTTACAAGGTTGCCAGATCAGCGTAAGTGACAATATTTGATAGAATGTTTGAGTAAATTCGTGTGCAGAGGTTTTAAATTTACGATTATACCAAGCTGGAACTATCTTAAAGACAACAGTCATCTTTATTACTTAAATGGGGACCTGATGTTTTTTTTTGTAATGTTTAATCACAATAATAATCTATTAATTCAATTGAGCATTACGTATTATAAAAAAACTGTAGGGAGCAGGTTCAAATTTTTAAAAATAAAATTTATAAGGAAGTAAACGTCGAAGCTGTTATGGTACTTTCCTATTGCAATATGTTTAAATTAAGTTAAATTGTTAGGACGAAATGCAGCAAAATGAATTTAATCACAAACACTATATCAAAAATTATATTATAATAATTGTTTCTTACTTTGTGGAATCTATCCACTATAAATATAAAAGATAAAATATACTTATCTTAAAAGATTACGATTTTCCAAAATTTTTCAATAATCTTATGACAATTGTTTCTATTTTGGCATGGTCAGATATGATTAAAAAAAATCGACAGGAATTACACCCTGTCAAGTGCTTTATAAACATTATACTTGTATTAATTAAAACCTGACAAAATTTCAAAAAGAAAACAATAAAGAAGACAAAAATAATACTAATGGTAATAAATGCTGGTAATTAGATATACAGGATGGTCCAAAATTGTCGAGCAAAACTTCTAGTTTTTGAAAAAAGTTTATATAAAAAGATACCTTTATTTTTAGGTGAACTATCACGTCTAGAAGTTTTCCTCGACAATTTTGGACCCTCCTGTATATGAAGAATGTAATTAAATACACTTTTGTTCATTTGATGATATTTTTCAACAAAATTTATTATAAAATATAATGTACACAAATAGACACTAATCGGAATTACGTTTGTTGATACATAGAATTAAATTTGCCAATTTGATAATCAATTATAAACATTAACTATATAGATTATCGTTTTCAAACCTATAAAATGCCCATTATTTATGTAGTTAATTATTTTCCTTTCCTAATGAAAACAACAATATTAAACAATAAATAAATATATACTAGCATTAATAAATATTCAAACATGTTCTAGTTTGTCGCCGTTTGTAATTTTTTTAGTAGAATCCCGGATTACAGAATTATTTTAAAAACAAGGAAACCTATTTTCAATACTCTTCATTTATTCAACATTTTTTTACTGGTAACCGGTAATTCTTCTATCCGCAATAACTTTCGGTGCACCTCGTAAATCACTAATATAATCATTTATTTCTACTTTCTATTTAGCGCTCCCAAATCCATCTGCACTGATTTCAAGTTAGCGGCTGACAAATACACCCAGTTTTCCGTATGAGTTAGAGCTACAAAATGCTTCGTGATTTGGGAAAACGGTTATCCAGTCATAAAGTAGATGATTATCTGAGTAACGAATATCCCGTTATATTTCAAACCGCACAGCGCGCTAACACGCACTTCTTTTTAAATTTACGCATTCACGCAGTAAAAAGTAAAGAAATTATATTTTGAGGAAAATGTGCATTGAAATGTTTCCAGAGAATAAGTATAGAAAAGTATTAGCGTGAACAAATTAAACAATCAGAATATTTAAGAATAATTATAGCACAAGATGGAAATATACAAATAGAAAAAAAAATTAAAAATCAACACCAAATTATAATACTCATGATTAAGAAAGTATATAATAAAAAATAATTCAAAACTAGATACTAAGGTTAGGATACAAAATGCACTGCTCATCCGAACATTGAGATATTACTCAAATATGTGTAAATTAAACAAACAACCAGTAAATGAGTATCGATTATGATGATAATGATGATAATATAATTTTCCTGATAGCAGACAGATAAATAAGATAATCACTTATTCCTAATACACTGTTATGAATATAAAAAAAATGAATATTACTCTAATAGGCATTCTAGGGGGTAGTTAGTGTATTTGGCCCCATTTTGTATCTTCCTCAGAAAAGTGATATATGTATATGTATATTTCTGTTTCATTGTGTTACTATATTCACTAGTGAATATGGTCTAGTACTTTATTTTAAATGTTTTGTCACTAAAGCAGAAAAAATATTATATGCAATTCATATGTAACAAAGTCTCAGTTTACATACTTTAATATCTAATATAAAAAAAAATACGTTAAAAAATAGTTTTTATGTTTTTTAAATTTTGTAACTGACATTTTAATTATATATACAATGTAGCACCTAAATTATTTGTTTCCAAAATAGGTCCAAGGCAGTTGGACCTAGAATATGCCATGCCCAAATGTGTGTTAATTATTTTAAACCTCTTGAAGTTTCCTTAAGCTATTCGCAGTGCGAGTTTCAATTAAAATATTCAAGGAAACTTTCATACATCGTAACACTTCACTAATAGAAAAATAGCACCAATACGTTTAGTGGATGACAAATAGGCCTATTAGAAGGCACAATAGGAGATGCACAGGCGTACTGTATTTACGATCATTTTGAAGTTATGCTCCGCATAAAAATTGCAATAATTATAAACGTATAAAATATATAAACAAAATTACGTATTCCGCGTAGCTTTATCAAATGCGGTAGGTTAAGAGACGTGTGTAAATTTTATTTACATGGATCACCTTAGGTGGGCTTGCTCAACTCTGTAACATTTTTACATTGATGTGTCATATCCAGTAACTTATAATCGATTTACCAACTTCCTAAAATTATATAATTAATGTTATCTGATGATTATTATTATACACTGTTCGCAAATATTTTTTAGTGGAGGCAATAACAATTTTTTTCTACACTTTGAATTAATTTTCTCTTTCATGTTCTTATGATTTTATTCAAAATTACTACTTTACGGCCCGTGATTTCCTGATTTACTCAAGACAGAAACTACTTATAATTATATTTTATCAAGAGTATTCCAAGTTAGCACTTTGGGTTTGTTTCTATGTTTTTAATTTTTGTGTTTAATGCATTTGCCAAAAAAACTCAATATGGATTTTCTCTTTGAAAGAGTTTTTCTGTATTTTACAAGTCTAACCACAAATGACATGATTCTAACAAAAATATACAATCTAATATTAAATATAGCTTCATAAAACTGATTAAGAAAATAAGTCTTTAACTTGAATAATCATTGTGAGGTATCTGTAAAAGTATGTGTTTATTATTGATTAAATTACAAAAGTTTGTGATTGTTTAGATATCCCCTTAATGACACACGTCGATAACCCATTTACAAATACCACAAACCTAGAAGAAAAGAACGTTGTCTTTGAAGTGGTACAATATTGTTCTTTATTGGAATATAGACGCAATATTACGCTAAGGTATCTATATTTAACTAATATTAATCAGCCAAAAAATGCCAATTGGTCATTTACTTTTTTAAGGTTACCCTTGGTGAGCGTTAAAATTTTTTGTTTTTTCCAATATTATCAACCTCGGCAATCAAGCCTTAGCTTTTATTGGCCCAGGTTACATAAGAATCGTACTAAGTGCAGATGACAACGTACAAACTTGTTTGAGCAACTGGAGAGTAAAATTAAATCAGAAAAAGGAATCGGAAAGCAACTCAATATATTTACTGGTTGTCCTGCATTCTTGTCTATATTGAATCTTGGGTCCTATTAGACCAATTACAAATGGTAATATTTTCGGTTAATGGAATTAACTTATACCTAGATTTATAAGATTGACCAATACACTCAATTTGGATTTCTTTACTTCTTTTTTTGACTTTTTTAAGGATTTCCTGCTTTTAGGAATTAACTACAAAAATAATTACATTTCAAAAAATGAATTACTGTATTTAAAATTTCTAGGAAAAACAAATTACTTTTGTGTAAGTGCATAATAAATATAATCTGAAAAAAATCCTCGGGATTGCTCAAATCCATCAAATGAAAAAAATGATCAAAGCAATTAATTGCACTTAACCAACATCTCACGCTTTGTCAAAGAGAGAAATTACATTCCTTTGAGAAAAAGGGATCTAACATTTAATTATGGAAAGCAAAAAAATACACTGAGATAAAAATTACTTGCCCGTTAGTTTACTTTAAAGTCTAACCTTTAAAGTGTAACCTGAAAGAAGTTGAAAAATAACCACTGAAACCTCGTTAACTAAATAATAAATTATTAATTTTTTTCATTTTTATCATCATTATACGCAGTGGCGTAAATGTGGGATGGCGGCGAGGGCGGCCGCCACCCCCAAGAACTCCAAAGCGGTGGCGAGGGGTGGCAAATGATGTCGTCGAATTTGAAATGCCAGACAGTGAATTCCAAGAAATTCCAAATTTCATATTTGTTTCAAATGAATGGCACTTCATAAAAGAGGGCAATAAATTTTGGGGAAATATGAGGGGGCCTTACAAGGGGGTTGCGGCCCGGATTCAAAAAGAAAACCCGCTCGCTATGTACAATCACTGCTCCGCACATATCTTGAATCTCTGCATTGTTAGTAGTTGTAAAGTAGTCCCTCAAATCCGCAATGTGTTCCACTTGCTCCAGTCTGTCTACAATTTTATCGAAAAATCTACAAAACGCCATGCCATTTTTGAGACGATATCGAAAAAATTAAATTATTCTCAAGGCGGACCTCAGAATCTCAAATCTCTTAACGATACCAGGTGGGCATGTAAAATAGAAGCAATTGTAGCATTTTTAGAAAATCTAGAAGCAATAATCGGGACTTTGGAAGAAATCAGCTCGAATGATCATATTGTGAGGAAGTGTCCTAAAAAAATGGTTTCCGACCACCAACTCTACCGAGGCGGGGGAAAATACCTCAAAGAGTTGGGGGCGGTTTCAAAAATCCTTATGACACTGTTAAAGATTTCTATAATATTACCATTGTTCTACCGTTAATTGACATATTTGTACTGGAAATCAATTCTCGATTCTTTGAAAATTGTATTTCTATATTGGAAATCTCAATAATATATTGAGAGGCGATCACGTAGACAATACTTGTTTGCAAAATATATGCAAAGAATATGGGTTTGATGCGGACCTATTAACGGCCGAACTGAAATGCTTTTACAGGCTCGAATCTATTAAAACTAAAACAATTGCAGAGAGATTGAAAATCTGCCATGAGAACAATTTTAAGACAATTTTTCCTTTGATTTTCGAGTTGTACCGTTTGTACCTAACCATTCCATTAAATTCCGCATCTTGTGAGCGATCGTTTTCGTGTTTGCGACGATTGCACACATATTCCCGGAATACAATGGGGCAAGAGCGTCTGTCATCATTGGGAATCATTGCAATAGAAAAAACCGTTAAAATAGACATTAATCAAGTCATAGATCAGTTCAAATCAAGTAAAAATATACACCTTGTACTTTGAGATTTAAAGTTTGTAATAAAGTCTTGTAAAAATAAAGAAAGATAGTTCAATAAGCTTAATCAACCAGTCTCTTTATTTTGCCCAATTAAATGAAATTCTGAAAAATGCTGTATAACTGCAAAAAACTGATCATGATAATAATAATAATAGTAATCATAATTGTAACGTCAAAACACGATCCCATGATGATACCACAGCAAATCATAATAATCATAATAATCACAATAATAATAATAATCACTTTGCCACCCCCAAGAAATCGAGATTTTTACGCCACTGATTGTACGGACTCTCAATATTTCCAATAAGTATCAGATTCCTTAGTTAGTCCTTACTTTTGTATTGTCTGTTATTTAGTCGCAATATGTTCTTTATAAAAGTGATAAAGAAAATAACAATCATTGCAGAATAATTAAACAAATCAGGGAGCCTTTGTCACGTCCATAACTAGTTGGGACACCTACAACAAGTCTATAATGGATTAAGTTGATAGTGTCATAATTGTTCATCTATTTACGGACATATTTATAGTGTCTTTATATAGAGATGCATAAGATAAGACTAGTCATGAGAAATGCGTTTAGAATAATATGTCTATTGCATTTTTAATGCTGATAATAAGGAAACACTTTCTTGTTTCTACGTTTTGAAAGTTTTCCAAGGCAAAGGTTACTTACATATTTTTTTAAAAGATGTCGTCTATAATCAGTGGGCAGTCATTAAACAGTATTTGTTTTTCCTCTCAGTTAGCCATTCCTAAGCTAATCATTACGAAAAGTCAAGTGTCTTCGTAGTGGCATCTGCAAACCATCACGTATATTCAATTACCATTAATACAACACATTAGCTTATCAATCTTAAGTATGCAAAACAGAGAGTTTTATTTTTTATCCATCAGCATTCATTTTACCAGCACGATGATTTATTACTTTCCTTTTTTTTTGTTTATTAAAGTTTTTCCTTCAACGTTTTATTAATTCTTTGGTTAAATTAAAAGTGGCCAACATTTCGATAGTTTACCATCATTGTTTGTTTATACAGTACTTGTGCAATGATCCAGTTTCGCCAAACCAAGGAACAGTTCAAAAAAATTGTTAATTCCTCAATGTTAGTACAGTATTGCCAACGTTCTTTAAATAAATTGGGTTAATGCTTTAGTTACTTTTATATGTCGTATCACTTTTGTAAAACACAACTACAGTGTTTTTCAAATTTATACTTATTTTATAAAAATTTGTCACACCTTTCAAGTCTAACTATGAAACTTAGAAGCTAGATATTTATTTAACAAAATTTATTGTAATAAGGATTAGCTAGTTAATCAAGTTCATGATTACTTATTTTTCTATGCACTGGAACACATTGAATAATAATAATAGATTTTTAGAGCCTTTTGGTATATTTGGTTCAAATGGTAGTTTAAGGTCAGATTTTTTACAAGCAGAACTTAACAAGTATTTTTCACTTATCATATAAGGACGCTAACATATTATGGGCTCCATCTGGTAATAAATCATTTGTATTCCGAAATCACACATCATTAAATTCTTATGTTTGATCGCATATACAAGATACACTTAGAAGTCTAACTTCTGTAAACGTAAGCAAATAAATCATTTTATACAATAAAACTGAAGGCTTCATTGCTTGAAAGCATACTAATGTTTTCGAATGACTAATTTTTATATTAACATTTTATTTAAATTTAGTTTTGGAGTCTAGCTTAGTTTTAGTAAGAAATTTAGATGGTTTCATTTAATATTAAAATGGAAACTTTAATTGAGTATATTATATTAAGTAATAGAAGAGAAAATAGTTATTTCAGTGAAAAATTTGAAAAATTCCTGTATTCTTATGCATAGTACCATAGTATTTTCTATGATGTAATTACATTTATTGATATCCCATAAATATACCAGCCCTAACCACTCCTTATTCGGTCTTTTTATAATTTATATTTCCAATATTTACCAAAAATACAGTTATTTAAAAAGATTTACTTTTTTAAAACTTCTTTAATTTTATTGTCGCCAATGTTTCGACTATTTGTGAGGGCACGATGAACCAAATGCTTTAATATTTTTTCAAGGTAAGTACTATTTATTTGGCTGCTTTTGAATTATTGTCGTTTCAAGTTGTTGAAATCTGTGTCGGTACCATTGCATCGTTTCTTTAAATCCATTGTTAAAAATATGTCTCAGTATAGCAACTCCGACAAAAATCAGGGATTTGGTCGTAAAAAAGATTACCTCGGGCGAAAAATTGGGATTCGCAATTAGCAAAATATTGTATATGAAGGACCTCATAATTTATTTCTATGAAAATGGTTATGAGAACGTAAAGGGCAGAAGCTTCAATCGATCCAATTTAGTAACAGAGCGACTAAAAAGAAAGTTGGTTCAAATTTACAGAAATACCAATAAAGTAGCTTCTCAATGGAATGCGATATTGGATCAACCTTTGGATGTGAAATTTTCAAAACTTGGATCCACAAGAACTTCCATATACAACGTGATGTAAGTGTTTCTTAAGGTTTTAAATTTCAAAGTGTCGATGGAAAATAATTGTAGGCTAAAGAAAAAAACCATTCAACCATTCCTCACTTATACACAAAAAAAAACTACTATTGGCTTGGTGTAAGGAAATAATATATTGGACAGAGGAGCAGTGAAATAAAATTATATTCTATGATGAATATAATTTGATGTGTATTGGCGACAATCGAAAAAGAGTAATTAGGAAAAAGAACTAAGTATCGCATAAAGAATGTTTGAAGCATACTGAAAAAACTTTACTTACTACTTACTTATTCAACGAAATTGAAAACCCGTGGTGTGAAGTTGAGAGACAATCAACAATATACAAACGAAGGATTATGGCCTGAAATTCAAAATGTGTGTGATTTATTTACTCCAGAGGTCTGTCAGATTCTTGTTAGTTTAATGTCAAAAAGAATTCAAACTATCATAAAATGAAAGGGAGGTTACATCGGATTAAAACATTAAATATTTATGTATTTGTTTTTCTCGAAATTTTTATAGATAGTTTTTCTTTTGGGAATAGGAAGTATTCTAATAAATATTATAAGAGAGACGTTACAACTCGTAGATTCTCTCTGTCTAGGTATGTGTTAGTATACAGAGTGTTAAAAAAAGATCGAATAATTGAACAGGGGAATTATTTATTTTAGAAGAATGTTGCTTTTACACAGTATTTTTATTATTTACAAACGATAGAAACTTATAAACAAAATCAAAAGAGAGAATGTTATATAAGATGTAGAAAATATCCACCTCCTATTTCCAAACAGGTACTACATCTCTGCAGGAAAGAATTCGAACTCTCTCTAAAACTCCTACATTAGCTCGAAATTGGTGACATTCTTGATTAATTCGTTGTTGCAGCTCTCCGAGACTATTTACAGGAATATCGTACACTAAACTGTTTAAATATCCCCAAAAAAAAGAAATAATGGGTAAATGCAAAATGCTGCAAAAATAAATAACTCTCTGTATCTCCGAAACCGTCAATTTATATGTACTTAATCGAATATATGTTTGTGTTTATTTGTACAAAATGTTTCAGGTCCTGGAGGGTTTATTGATTATATTTTCTATCTAACTTTCTCACAAAAGCTTTTCTATTAGTTCCATCTTATAGGGTAGTAATATGCTAATGCAATTCATTACCACCGTAACTTGGTACGGGAAAAAGAATGAGTGCTGACTTTCCAGTTAATGCAATGAGGAATTCACTAATATATACACTAATTTAATCAGTCATTTCGCTTATTAAATGAGCTTTATTCACTTTTAATAAACTAAATTTTGTTAAATTGATAAATTTCACTAGTTTTAAGAATATTTCTGTTTATAAGGCTTGAAAGCTTAATATTTATAACGGTTATGAAACATAAAGGATCCAACATACCACGACATGGAAGAGTGCCGTCCGCTCATACAATTCTGTGATGGGGGAAAAATGTTTGAAGAAAGAGGTTTCAGATTATACTTAAATAATAGAGGATGAACAGATGAAAGCATTGAAATAGTTGGAGTAAGGGCGTAAGGGGAGTAATTCCGTTTTTAACATGGACGAACTGCAGAGTATATTTTTCTATACTAACCACGATATTATATCAGCTTTCTTCCTTGGAAGTTGTTCAACCCTGCGACTGTGATATGACTCCTTGTCAGTCACTATGACAGAACCCGGTTCTAAACGCAGCAATACAGATTTAAACCAAGATTCAAAAACGTCAGCATTCATATCTTCGTGGTAGTCGCCAGTTTTTCACGAAACAAAAACATTCAAACCGCCTTCAACACACCCGAATCATTATCGATATGTGTTTTCCAGAAGGAGATTTGAGTCCAGGGGAAAGTCCGTCAAGAAAAGCTTGACGATTATTTGTTATGCTAAGGTCCTGCCATACTTTTGAAACTGTATGTCCCCTGTTTACCCACGTCTCGTCCAAATAGTTTTTTTTCCTTTCTATTAGTGCACCATTACCTTTAGATATTTAAATATTTCCTTTCGGTCAATGTTCTCCTTAAAAAGTTAATTAATAAATTTGGTAAAGTATCATCGTTTGTAATTACGGCGTTAATTTGACCAAGAATCGAATTTTTTTTTTATGGTAGTATCTAAAGATTTAATTTTACGCCCCGGCTACAATTTAGGTCTTTTCGCAACAATTACTCCCTCCGGATTTTCTTGTTCAACAGACGCAATAAGGTATTCTTTATTTTCCCTAATTATTCTAAAAATAGTGCTCTGAAACTTTCGTTAAACTGCTACAAAATTCTTCACAATCGTATACTGATTTTTCAGGATAATGCGCGCGAATACCGTCATATACATTTTTTACAATAGACCGTTCTTCCGGAGTTAACTTATGACATATCAGATTATTGCATGTAGCATCTGATTTACTACAACTTGCAGCGTCCCTATCCATATTAAAAGCTCCTAAATAATATTTACTTACCGAAAATACAAAAATTACCCTATGCCACGTTGCTATTTCGAAACACTGACAATTTTGCCTAATTCCTGTCTTTGTTTACTTGGGAAGGTAAGAGAAAGTGCAACAATTACAGCACGTGAAATCCGGCATCCTCGCATGATTAACGCTCCAACTTAAACGGTTTTCTTACACAGTTGCCAAAGTGACTACTATTTACCAGATTTAGGTATAAAAAATCAACAAATTATAATTGTATAATTTAGAAATAATGAAAAATCTTCGCTAATAAGGAGTTTAAAATTTCCCCAAATAATAATATAAATATATAAAAGGGTATCCTTATTTATTATTTTATCCACATGAAAACAAATTTAGTGTAACTGAGTTCTCATTTGACTAAATCACTACGTGAGCGTATTGGGAATTAATGACGTCAATGTCATTAAATTCGACCTTTGAGATTGGGTAATATATCCATGATTGCTTTAAGAGATCTCTTCTCGGACGAACTCATATCAAAACATAGCGAAATTTTATGGCGTGTAAGATCCCCACATTTGTACGCATATGACTTCTTTCTTTAAAAATTTCGGTATACGTTGATATACCACAAATCATATTGGAATTAAAAACCAATGTCCAATGTCTCAACTTGACTTCTTTCGTCATGTGATTTTCGGTTAAGATCATAAGAATTTTTACGCAGAAGTGACTGTCACGACGGCTGTATTTTTAGAAAGGAAAAGTCATACTTTCCTCAACTTAAATCTGTACAAATATTTTACACTAAATGTTTCATTGAAAAAATGTCTTGCTTCAAAGGCAGACCCAGTATTAAAATCTATTTTACTATTTGATATCAATGATTTAAAATTGAGTGAATTAAAAGTTTTCCCTGATAACTAAAAATAAAAAAATAATAAATTTGGTATTTTGCTTTAATACGATAATCTTTAATTGTATTTATATATTCACAATTTTATAAAATGATAATATTTAAGTATTCGGTTAATTTTGGAATTAATTTCTAATTAATTAAATAAAACAATGTTCCCTAGTTTTGAATGCTCGTCTAAAGGTTATTTGTCTTCTCAAAATACATTAATTCTCTTTTGAATGAGCCTTTGTTTTAAGACATAGTACACCAAAATTAGAAGGATTTTTTATGTGAGAAGAAGCACGCATACATAAAACATGAAACAACAGCTACTCCATGGTGACATTGAAGATGCTTGTGATGATTAGTAAGTAGACGTTCATAATATTAAGTAAAAAAATTACGTATAATTAAATAGTGTTAAAATGTGTTTTAAATCTATGTATAATAAATAATAATTTTTTCTATCGTTCAAGTTGTTTTAAAACCACATTTTTTCGGCAATACTGGAACAAATAGTCATTATTGTATGCGTATTTTTTATTTATATTTATAAAATAACTTTTCAAATGAATCAAATTGACTTCTTTTTTATGAGATACAAACGTATTATAATTAACAATGTGAAAACGTTTAAAACTTTTAAATTCGTTTATCTAAGTTTGAGCAAAAAATCACCTTCATCGTTTTTCCTTCCGGTTCCTCATATAACTTATATGTAGACATATTTCACTCGAAAACAGTTCGTTCCTTTCAAATAGGTGTCAATATTACGATTTAATTACATAAAAGAATTATATATCAAATATTAAAGAGTAAATATGAATTAAATGTTTAAAAATAATATCTAATCAGTCAACTATTGATAAAACATTTGAATAAGTTCTTCATTTAATTGAAACAATGAAAATTTGTTTCCAATCTTGTTACATTCAAATTGTTTGAATTAAAGATAATAAGATAAAAATTTAATTTGGACTTTGTAAAGCCGCTACGCGATGGCGCAATCTGTTATAAAAACAAAATACTAAATGAGATAAGGTAAAGTACACTGTAGTCGAAATAATAATTCAAGAGGGTGATCACGTGCAACTTTTTTTCAAAACCTATCCGGAATCACCCTGTTAGCGCGTGATAAAATTAAGTAGAGTATACAGCGGCGTCCCAATGAAACAATTTTATTAAATTTAATTTCTAGTATTTACATTTTACTATATGTGTACAAAAAGAAAAATAACAGTATTAATAAAATTTGAAAAATTAAAAATTAATTAAGAGTACAAAGATGAAATCGAATAATTCAGTAAAAGCATATCGAAACCACGTTTGTACAGGTTTTTTGTATTTGCATAAACTCAATTTTCTGAGAAATAGAATTTCCCTTAACAGTTTTAAAACTTCCACCATATCACTGTGAGTTAAACCCCGAATTAATATGGGCTCAAGTGAAGGGGTATGTAGCACGTGAAAATGTTACTATTAAAACAATTAATTTTTAAAATTTTTGCTGAAAATTCGAGGTTCATTTAAATATGAAGCTTAAAGCCAAGATTTAAAGTAAAACAGAAGGTTTTAAACATTTTTACAAGATTCATTAAAATCTCAACTCTATCAATATTTATCAAAATGTTAATTTCATAATAAATATCTTAAGAAAAAAAATATGTTTGCTTTAACATCGAGATTTATTCAATTCTGGACTATAAAAACGAAATCTCGACTTTAAAATGAAAATCTTAAAAAATAACAATTGATTTTTAACATTTTGGTTTAATATTCAAGATTCATTAAAATATCGAGTTTCAAGACAAGATTTAAAGTAAAAGAGTAAAATGTTTTTTACAAGCTTTATCAAATTATCGACTTCATAATATGGACATTTTAAAGAAAAAAGTGCTTTTTTTAATATCTTTGTTTCAAAATCGAAATTTATTCAAATCTGGACTTTGAAGACGAAATGTCGACATTAACATTGAAGTCTCGACTTTAAAATTGAGATTTTAAAGAAAAATAATCCGTTTTAGAAATGTTAGCTTGCAATTCGAAATTTATTAAAATATCGCGCTTAAAATTAAGATTTAAAGTAAAACAGAAGATGTTTGAACATTTTTGGCAAGATTTATTAAAATTTTAGATTTTTTTCAAATATTTTTACATTCATATCAAGATTTATTTAAATCTGGGCTTAAATCTCATCTTTAAAACTGAGATGTTGAAGAAAAACACGATATTTTTTTTAATATTTTTGATTGGAGATTTCCTAAGATTTCGGATTTAAAGTTGAGATCCATGAAATATTGACTTAAAAATGTCAAGATATAGTAAAATACATTTTTTTTAAGATTTCTGATATAAAATCGAGATGTATTGAATTTTTTTAAAGTTGAGATTTATAATCAAAATACAAAAATTTCGAGTCGAGATATAAAGTAAAATTTGATATTTTTAAAATTACTGTTTTAAAATTCTTTAATGCTAAGTATTAAAGCCGGTTGGGATATCATATTTTTAATATATTAAAAATCGTGAAATATTTTTTTTACAATAATTTGAAATACATATTTTACTAATATAGGTACATAATATTTAATAAATATTTAAAAATCTGTTGCAGCAAGTTTTTAACAAATATTTTTTTTAAATATTTAATTAATATTACTTGTTCTCTGGGATATTCTTGAAATATGTTTTTTAATTAAAGAATTCCTCAAATATACAGAAAAAATAATTTTTATTTACACGCGAAACTAATAAAATTTAAATGGACTAGACATTAGAAAACAAAACATATTTGAAAATATACGTTGAATGGCCACCTTAGCTCCGTTTAGTATTTACTACATTCAAATTAGTTGTGTTGTGTCTAATAAACTCACAAATCAAGCGAAGCCATTATAAATATTGGAGGCCATGCCGAAAAGGGCAGCGGCCTGACAGCCCCAAGAATAACCAAAGTTTTACATATCTTCTGTAGCCAAGCCTAAAGCCGACCGTGCACGATAAATTTATCAGCCCCGTTCCCAACACTTTTGGTAGTGTTTAATTTAAAAAAACACATATCAATGGTCATAAATTATCATAAAAACTGTAAATGAAAGAAAGTAGGCCTATGTATAATACTCTGCCACTCAAAGTGAATGAATAATATTTCAATATTAATCTATATACTGGAATATTGTTATCAAGCATCTAACTCAAAATTTGGAAAATCTTATTACATAACGATTGTAAAAAAGTTCTCAAATAAATAAAAAATAATCAAAAATGAATATCTATAAAATTTATTTTTAAGTTATATTTTTAAATATTTTTATTGTTTTTGTTTGTACCACTAAATACTCTTTTTAAAAATATTTCTTCATAAACAATCATTGTAGTCTTCTAGGATGTTAATAAAAAATTTGAGTTGAAATATTATTTGTTATGTCTGATTTAATAAACATTAATCTCATCCAGAAATTATTTGTATTAACGGGTATTTTATATAATTCCGCTACTTTTATTTTACAGTAGTAATTTTCTAAATAAGAAACTGTTTTCAATATATATATTTTTACCAATTACTTATTATTTGATTATAACTACTGTTAAATTTTAAAACTATTGTTATTTTATATTTACTCAACTGACAGTCGAACAAGAAGCATATAAATTAAAAGATTATCTATTACAAATATAAGCTATAAATGAAACTATCTAAATGCATTAAAAACAAGTGTAGATCTATTATTTATTAGCTCCAACAGATTTTTTGGATTAGCCAAATATACCTTTATCTAAAAACAATTTCTTAAATGAATCGGAATTTTAAACATATTTAATATTTACAATCAGAGTTATTTATTTATTTTTAACATACCGATAAAAAGTTAAAAGAAATATTTTTCTTAAGAAATATAATTTAATTAAATAAAATATTGTGTTCACTCATACAAAATTACTTGAATTATCGATTTTGTTAACTATAAAATAAATTGTCTTTGCTTCAAGATAAATATTTTGACTATTTTAAACAGTATACAAGATCCTAAGAGTAGGCTACTTTACATTTTTTTTGGGTGCGTTATAAAAAATATTATTACTAAGTGAAGTTATAATTATAGACGCCATTATAATTTTCCCGCCGTTTCTCCCCCCCCCCACTCTTTCAACACGCTACGAAGAAAATGCTATGTATGGTTTAAAAGAATTGAAAGCTTATAAATAAATTCAATAATTATCTAAACAAAATAAAATATATCCGTCGGTATTTTTAGTAGCCGCTTTACAATTATTAAATAATTTAATGAGGTACAAAAATTAGATTTACACAAATAATTTTTTAAGATTGTTGCTATCAGACGCAACCGGAAAATTTTTCTCACACCACCTATAATTGCAATATAGTGTCATATTGGGTTTAACTTTCGTAATTTTTGTGTAATCATGTCACTTTGACAAATGTGTATTGCTTGCATTCTCTGCAGTTTTATGATACAATCTACGAATTGTATTTTCAACAAAGATAAAGAGATTTTTCATCTCAAACTTCAAAGTGAAAATAGAGGAACTAATTTAAAATATTTTTAATAACCCCAAAAAATCATGTAATAAATATAAACATTAAGTAAAATGTTTAACAAAAAATACTTTTTTTTATTAGATTAACTTATTTAGTAATCATGGTGAAACAAATGTTTTCTTTTAAATTGTAATTGTATCAAAAGTAATTTCATTTTTCTAATAAATAGTTTTTTTGATGTAAGTTTATTTGATAATTTATTAAAAATTCTTAGATACAGATATGATGGATTTTTTTTGGAAAAGTTGGATGGTGTATTGGAAAATTAATATCATTAGTTCCTATTTGGAAACAAATACTAATGCTAATTTAGGTTAAATTTTCTTTGTTCTTATCCAAAAAAGTTAAGACATAATCCAATTAAAAAGTAAATATAAAATGTTGACCGTTAAAATATTTTTTGTCTAAAAAGACTTCCGCATGATTTTCTAAAACTTAGTGTATATCCTTTTTTGAGCAATAAACACGTTTTCCAAATTATATTCAAAATTAGCATATCAGCTTTTTCATGAATTTTCTTTTCTTGTTATTTTTATTGCGAAGCTACTTCTGTTTAGTCTCTAGATTACATACTCAGTGAATATTCTCAAGTTTAAAAATTTGTCACAAAATATCACTAAAATTTAAGAGTGATCTAAAATCTGAATTTCTATGTTTTGATAAACCATATTCTCGGGATTTTCAAAGCATAATAAAATATTTGTTAATTTACAAAAACATACCTTATCCAATTCCACTTATGATAAATCCATAACTTATTTTCCCAAATAGGCACTATTCAAAAAACTACACAGCACTATGAACATCAAACAAGTGCGGCTGGCTTTAATAAAAAAACAGATCCCGAATGCGTTGGACATAAATCTTTTATGAAATTCCCGTGCATCCCAAAATCTATCCGATAAATAGACATTGATTTATGCCTAATTAATATTTGAAGCTCATTTAAGAAACGCAATAAATAACGAGCAATACTCTACGCGTACGTCTTACATTCGTCCATGGTAAGCTTTATCTGAAAGCAGCTGTTGAACTGTCAGCCTGCTAGATTAGGGTCAGGCTTATGGTGTGTCGAGGGGGGAGCGGGGCAAGGCGACGACCATTTGCTGTCAGATCCAGCGGGCCATGGATTCGTCTCGCGCTTAGGTTAGGCCCGAGGCTCAACCCTAATCCATTATGGCAGATGCGGCTTAAAATCCCGAGATTTAGAACCGGGACTAGCCACGGCCAGACTTTTAAGTTAAACGCTTAAGATATACGCCGGGGAACCGATTTTACTGGATTTAAAGTGTTTTTATAAGAGTCGTTTGAATTTCTGCAAGATTTGAATATGGGATTGAAATAAATCTACCAAAAGTAGAGCCTCACAATACCGGTGTTAAACCAAATTAAGCGGAGTAAAAATAGATAAGTAAAGTTAAATTCAAATAAAATTGCGTGCACGTCAGCAATGAAGAAATTCCAATAACTGTGTGGTTACGTTCTCATTATAGATTGTAAAAAAAAGGTTGTCAATAAAAATATTTATAAGAAAATATAAAATGTGCACTAGTATATTTTTATTGGGCCTGATGGCCCCTTAATGTAAAAGTTTACAACACAATTGGAATGAAAAAGCTATTAAGTAATAACGTGAACTTAGTCACTCCCAACAATTGATTAATTATTTATTAACACAAGTTCATCGATTTTATAAGGTTATATTTACATTATTTAGCTATAATGCCATTTGTCGATTTTTGTCATGAAAATTTCCTATTTTCTTATCTTGTACACAGCGAAATAAACAATAAACATGCCAAAGCAATTAAATAGTAGGTGTAAGGGGTGCAGTTTCCTTTAGATCCCCTATTCGGATAGGGACATGTTATACACCACTAGATGCGTCCAGTCAAGTAGATTACGAAAATCATATTCATATTTTTCGAGTTATGGCCCAATATGTGGTACAATTTCACTTCTTTAAATTGGCTCCCATTTCGATAATTTTTGGTGTACACGCTAATTTTATTGCACTGAATCCGAATTTGAAAGAAAAAAAATTATTAACAATCTAAACTGATAAACGACACTTTTTAATTGACTTTTCATACTGTCACGATTTGACATAACAGGACCGGTTTTAAATAAATTATATTTTCTTGTTTCATTTTTTACAGTGTTGCCGGTTTTACAATTTTGGATTTGTACTCAGAGAGGGGAGCGGGTGCGCCTCGCTTCGCTCCGCCTGATATTTGTATGGATTTATTATGGGTTTTGAAGCAATATTTTCTTCGAAGACAAAATTGTGCAATTACAATTTTTTAAAGTGGTTCGAAAATCAACTTTTGCGAAATACTCACACCCCTTCTATAATTATAATGGATTTCATAGCACGCTAATGGAAAAAACTGCCACTAATGCATGGAAAAAAGTGACATTCAAAATTGGTTGAGAAATCTAAATATTTAACTTTTGAATATTGTTGCTAAGTAAGTAAATAAATTAGTAATTGCACGTAATTTTGTTTGAATTTAACAGTATATAAGTATAAGCATGCATTTCAATATTATTAGTTAAATTAAAGTGTTCGAAAGTGATATATTTTAAATATTAGTTTTTTACTGACTGAAATTGTTTTGACTAAAATAAAACATATTAATCTAGTAAGTCTTAATATTGGTCTTGATGATGTTTTATAATTGATTTATCGGACTATGCTAAAACAACCCAGCAATTACAGGATTTATCTATGGTTAATATTGTATGTAGTAGAATCAATGGCAAGTAACATTTTTAATGCTATTTAGACCTTTTATTGCTTTGTGAAAGTTTTAGTATAGCAAAAATTATAACTTGATGTCTTAAATCTATCAAATATTTTTTTAACATTCAATCTTTTTCAAAAATATATAATGTACGATACAATGCTTAAATTAAAATTAAATTAATTGGTTTTAAAATTCAGTATCAAGCCAAGTAGGTTTTAAGTGAATTATAGAATCTGTAAGTAAACCTTCAATACTCTTAAATATTTTTATGGCTTTGTGAAAGTTTTATTATAGCAAAAATTAAAACTTGATGTCGTAAAGCTATTACACTTTATTATTAGATGTAACAGCTCTGTAACAAATAGGACATAAAATTTATACTATTTTTTGTTTTAATTTTTTTTTAAATAATATTATACTATAAAATTTTTATAGAAATTTGTAAAAAAGTAAGACTACTCAGAACGCTATAAGTTAGTAAACAATACGGTTGTTACTTTAAAAGTTAAATTTATTGATAAGGATAGAATGGTTTTTACTTGCGTTAGAAAAAAAGTTTACTCAAACAAAAGAACCTTAAATTAGCTTAATAATTATCATAAATGGTACAAATTTGCAATAGAAGTAAACAAAAAATACTCAAACTTGTTAATTTTAATTTTAGAGATCGTTAATACATCTTTCACATTTATATTGCCTCTTCTTTGATCCTTTATTGCATATTCCTTATACCCACTCCATACAAGTTGTGTATTGAATAATTTTCAGTATAATATTGAGATTGTACATAATTGAGTAAGAGTTGCTAAGCAGTATTTGACTTATTGGTTTTTCTTTAAGCGGTTTTTCTGACATCAACTTCTTCTGCGGTTGTTCGAGTACGGGGCACGTCCCTACTTACCATCATCCACTTTAATTTTGGGAGGATCTACAAAAATTGTACTCATCCAAGTTCCAAATTCTGAAAGAATTGTTTTCGAATCCCAGATCTTTTAAGTAAAATATTGCAGGATTGTAAAAGGATTGCAGCAACGTTTGGTGGCTACTCCTACCCTTTGTAGTTTTTTTAGTGATAAATTGTTTCTATTTTTAAAGGCTAGAAACAAATTTTCGCCAGAGAAAACATCTTTAATCGGGGTTTTGAAATTGTTAGCTCTTATATTAACTGTTCAACTGGGTTCAACACCTCTTTTCTCAACCATTCAAATCCGTATTTTTTCATTGTTTCCAGACAATCAGCAAGCCGCTTTTCATGTTCGATTGAAAAATATTTTCCATATGCCAAGTGATTTAATAACTACATATGTTTTCCTTTTAAGTGATTTATTATAGTGTTTAGTGGTATTTTGTATATCGACCCATACGGGAATTAAAAAACGTTATAAAAATATTATTCAATGAAGCATTAGAGTAAAAAACCAAAAAACTTTCAGTCCGCCGCATGCTTCGAACTTGTCCTGTGTACAAATAATTTCAAGGCAACACCGAAGTAGTAAAATTTAAAGAATTGAGAGTAATTATTTATTTAATGTAAATTTTTAACAATATGGTGTTCATATGCTCCAGAAATAAGCACATAAGACACAAAATTATCTGAAGAATGACGGCAGTTTGTTGATCAACTGACGATTCTAAAAGTTGAAACAATTATCATAAGAATAAATATAAAATAAATAAATATAATAAACATTACTTTTTATTTGTACAAATTTAGAGTTATCATTACTATTATTATTATCATTATTCTACCCAGATATTTCTTACTCAAAGAAACATGGACCCATTAGAAATGACCAAAGATATTGAATTTTTTTTTAGCAGAAGTATTTAGGTCAGTGGTATTAATAATTTAAAATTTTATAATAATTTTAAAGTTCATTAACTGTTCATGATAATTTTCGATTTATTTGACTTTTGTGTTTGTTCTATTCTGAAAATAGTTTAATTACAATTAATTTCTTAAATATTAATCAATACAATTTTAACTGTTAATTTTAAAATTTAAATGTGTCTCGAAATAATTAAAATTTCAAAATTATATATTGGGTGCTAGTAACTGATAGTCTCAATACATACCATATTTTCTCAATTAAAACATTTACTTAAATGGAATATTCTGTATATTTTATTGGTGCTACAAATAATTGAATTAATCCTATAGCTATTGCCAGTTAAATATTGGTAATTACCGATAAATATTTATTTATACTTTGCTAAGATTCTTCTATCAGCGTTTATTGTTTACTAAATTTGCAGAAGCCCAATTGCTGGCTGGCATATAAAGAAACCGGTTTTACAACTGATGAACACTACTGTTTCGCCGCCATTGATGTGCTGTTGGCACGAAAGTGTATTTTTAATAATGGGCCATTGTAATTATTTTTTTATTTTATTTGTTATTTTCTGTGATTTTTTCAAAGCTTTTTCAGGGTTTTATTTCATTATTCGATGTCTCAGCTCTTTATTCAGTCACATTCTGTTATAGTACATTAGTAAATATAATATTTGTACATTAATAAAAGATACAACATGAAAAAATTAGAGTGGAATCAAAAAATATAATAAAAATATCTTAAAAAAATGTTTTAAAGACATAAAAAGTAGAAAAAATTATGGATGTATAAAAAAATGTAGTTAAAAACATATTAAGAAAATAAAAAACTGCATTATATGAAAAAAACCGATGCATAAAAAATAGAAATCTTGCTAAAAAAGTAACACTGTTATACATGGTGTTCCAATTAAGAGTAATGGATTTTGACTGTATACACACAGTTTATTTACTTTAAAGTGATTTGTGTTCATTAAATTTTCAAATTATCTTTCTAACATGTTTGTTGTAATATTTTTATTGTAATTTTTTAGTTTCTCTATTTTGTAAGGGTTTGGATTTTAGCATTTAGCTTTCAAAGAAAAATTAGGACGTTAAATTAGGTAATCAAAGTGACTCAATCAGTCCAGTTTGATTCTTATTGAAAAAGGTATTTAATGATTCTCATGAAATTTATTAAATTATTCTCGTTAAAAGTGTAAAATATCTCTAATTTATTCTTTAATTAAGCACTTGATTATGGGTAAAAAAATATCAGTACATGAACATCCAGTTCTATTTCGAATAAACATGTCCATAGATTTTACCTCTAGAAAAACCAAACCCAAAAGTACCTTTTGGATTATCTCTAATAAATTCATTAAAATAATTATGGTTTTTTTAGTTCCATGTTCTGCAATTACGTGAAATGTTGCCACATCAAACTTTATTATCATTCCTGAATAAATTTAATAAAGACTCGCTTAATGTAATCCTTTTTTTATAATTTATGGAAGCTATGATATTTTAAGACACTTACGTACTTCACCTTTGGACATTTTGGAATCCAAGTACTTTTTCTTATTAATGTTGCGTTTATTATACTACATTAACGGACGTTAATTTTTCTATACGAAAATAATTGTTTTTTGTATTTTTTATGAGCTATGCAACAAGTTTCTATACATTTTTCACGCCATTTCTTATTAATATTCATAGAAGATTAATGGGTACCAAATTTTTTCATTAATATGTCGTGGTAATAGATTTAATTTTTGCGTAAACCAAGACGGTTAGTAAAAAGTATCAAACAAAATATTTTTAACAGTTTTCATGTCAATCAAACATACAATAATATATATTTTTATATTTTAATTTGGCGTGTTATGTACCTATTGATAAATAAAATCAGAAACAATGTTAAACACAGACTTTTTAACGAACTAAATTATTTTCTTCCTCTCCATCACTTTAAGGTGGCTCGATATTTATAATTAATATCCATCAGTTGAATTTGGGACATCCTGTATATACATACAACTGAATAGTCTGAAGCAACTAAATTGGACGTAAATGGTCCGAAAATGAAAGTGCAGAATAAAAATACAAGTGTATCAGTAGGACACTGAAAAAAAAACGAATAAGAATAAAAACAAACAATTTACGACCGACATTTTTTATCTATTGTCCATTTTTTTATATTTATACGCAACGACCAAAATCAGATCCATTTACCATTTACAAGAAACATTTAAATAACTCTCCCACAATATTGTTAACCTGTTATATACCTACTAAATTATAACATGTTGCTCGAGCGCATAGTAGTTCATGTAGCAGTACATAAAAGCATATAAGCAAACTTGATCGTGGGTTGTGTTTGTAACCTATTGACAGAGGAGCAATTAAGAGCAATCAATTACCCTACAATTACCGCCGCCAGTCGACCAACCCCGTGGCAGCGCTCCCATACGGAATTCGATGGAATTAATTTCACTGCAATTTTCGAATCTTTTGCACAATCAAGATTAAATTATACGTTGTTGGTTGCGAACTGTTATTATAATTAGGTATAAGGTAATTGTAATATTTCAGAGACCGAATTTTTGATAACCGAGAGCATGGAGCAACTCAACCGTAGATAAAATTTCAGTTAATGAAGAGATACACACTATGCAAGATTAATTTCATATTCTTCGGGTTTAATATTAATTGAATCATTTTAGGAGGATATTATTTTCAGATTATTATCACGATAAATTGGAGTCATTTTATGAGCAGCATAATTTTAATGCATGATGGTTGAATGGACTTAAAATGTTTATAAAAAATACCGTCTCAAAAGGAAGCGGCAGTTTTTAATTCTTGCATATAAGAGAAAAGGCTACTGACTTTTTAGAATAATCAAACATATTTTTTTCATTTTTTTATAAAGTGTAGAAACCAATCAATTTTTTTTAAATAAAATATTTATCAATAGTTTATTGCAGCAATAAAAACAACCATAAATTAATATTAGTTCTAATAAAAAGATAAAAACAAAAAACCTCACCTGATCCAAAGAACAAAAATTTCACAAAATGAGTTTACCTAAGGCGTAACTAAATTCGTACCCAAATTTAAATCTAATTTCTTGGTTAATATGTTATTTATTTCAATCTCTGTCAATTTCTTCCTCGCTCGATTACTTTAAATGAAAAAATTCCCGATAATACAAAACTTGAAACTGCTTTAAACATAACCTACTTGAACCCAAATTAATTTCAAATTTTGGGAAAATAGCAATTTGTAAGAATCCCACCTCAAGTACAGAAGGAACAAATAAAAACATAGAAAAACAAAGTGATGACTAGACAAAAAGTATGAAAACCACAGGTGGGTCAATGGCCATCAGTGGCCCTAAAAATGGGCAAGGGCAAACCCAGCAGCAGTGACATAAACAGCGAAAATGACTTGGAATCTAAACTTAAAACGTTAAAAAGTTATTTTGACAGATATTAAACAGGACAACCTTGGAAAAAACCTAGAAAGGCACAAAGAGTCAGAAACGTTGAAGGCGAAGAAGAGCATAAAACGATCTGAAGAGATAACGGTTTGAACAATTAATAGAAGAAGAAGATACATCGAGCATCAATGCAAATAATAGAACACCAACAGGAGAATTTAAGAAAATTTTTATACCACCAATCATCATAACAGAAACAATAAACAATTATTGAGAAGTCGTAAAAGAGCTCCAAAGATTATCAAATGATAGGAACTTCCATGTACTGTTAATAAGGAGAAAAATAAAGTTACGGGTTAGAACCCTGGAGTTACGTAAAAGGCTGGAAGACGTTTAAGCAGACAAGGTAAACTGGTTTACTGACAGAACAGCGGAACAGAAAGTTAAAAAAATAATGCTACAAGTGGCTCCCGGGATGAAACCGAGAGATATCGCTGAAGAAATTAATGGAAGGGGCTTCAAAGTCAAAAAGGTAACCATTTCAAAACCTGTAAAGGAGTATCCTTTTCTTATCTTATTGATTTAAGCAGGTTAATAAATATTTAATTCTATTATTACTGTTAAATGTCATTATCACTTATGTTTTATATTGTTCAATTTCAATGTTTTTATATTTTTTACTACTTCATTTTTTATTATGATATTAGCAACTCTATGTTATTATTGTTCAATTTCTTTTTTTGTATGTTACTCTTGTTGAATATCCTTGTTTGTATGTTATTATTGTCGCAATTCTTTATTTTTTACTACTATATTTGTTTCAAATAAAAATGGAAAACATATACAAACACCCCAGTCTTTAAGGGAAAGAAGTCTTTCATTTGGTTTGCTTCGTAAAAGTAGAAAAAAATACCAGTTAAAAAAGTAAGTACTAAAACCTATTTTATTTTTGTATTGGACACTCAGTTTAATGAATAAATCGTTAAGTTTCATTGTCGTGCATCATTAAATTCACTGTATATTATGAGTTCTTTCTTCTTTTTCTTCTTCTAATACTTATATATCAGACACATCAAAAGAGCTTTACTTTTGAAAATAACTTATCTGCGTAAAAATATTTATTCTCTTTCAAAAATATATAAACCAAAAAATTGAAAAGTAAGTAAATAATACAACACACTAAGGACAACATAAAGAAAAAATATTCCGAAAAAAGTAAAAGCATAAGCACACCAAAGAGTCATTAGATTATTAATTATATAAGATAGCCAATTATTACAATTGCAAGGACGAGATCTGTAGGCAGAATTACACGAAAGGATGAAATACGAATATAGTAGAAAACAAATGGAAAAATTAAAAACTAAATCAATAGAAGTACCTACAGAAGAGAGACAACTGAACTTCATCCAGTTAATGACATATGAATGACTACCAAAAAATGATACGAAACCAAAATGCAAAGAAAACATAAAGTTGGAAGTACAAGAGAGGAAAAAACAATAAAGTAAGCGGCAAAAAAACGAAGAACATATTGAAATTAGACCGGACGATTGAAAGAGGACAGGAACACATAAAAGTATAAAGACTTCATCAGATACCACAATGAAAAATGACTTTTAAACTAAGTAAAAATAAATAATACTTTAATTTAATACGCATATATATTCTAAAATTATTTATTTTGTAAATAACATGTTCCTTGATTTAAGATTTAATTAAATAGTAAGTATTTTATTTTAACATATCAATCTTTTAAAATTTTGATTCTTCCCAAAAAAACACCTTTATTTAAATAAAACTGCGGAAATCAAAGATTATTGCATTTAGCATGAATCTTGATACAAGACTAATCATTTTAATATTAGCACTTAACAATAATTTACTACTATTGATAGTTTTGAAACTATAAATCACCGTACGTTACGTAGATATACCTTCCCTAGAGGCATTTTGTTGAATAGGTACAATGTTTAAGATGACCAATTTAATTAATTACTAAGTAAAAAGGTTAATTATATTTTTTAATTAAATATACCTACACCCTAAATTATTAACGCTTCGTTAAATCCTATAATTGTTTTAGAGGTTTATTAATAGTTATTTCAATGCAGCACCAAACTGATTTTTTTTTGCAAGTAAATATAGTAGGCAATTAAATTAAATAGAAATGAGGCTTGAGCAAAATGCAGGTTAAAGCATTTTGTTGAATTTAGTTTTTTTGTCAAAAATATTTATAACGTACCAGGAGAGTAGTGCGAAGATTTATGACTGGTTGCCAGCTTGGTTTACTTTATATTGCACTGTCTATATTTAAGATCTCTGTAGACTTACCTGTAACATAAAAGATAAAATTAGATGTTATTAGTTTACGAGACAGCGTCCGTAAATAATTCCCAATAGGTAATACCGTAATGAAAATGCAAAAATAAAAAAAAATATACAATGCAATTGGCTTACAAGGTTAGAACCTTTGGTATCTCAACAATCTTAAGAATATCAGTACCTACTAAACAAAACTGCACATTTTTGGTTACTCGACTTACGTAGAAATTTAAAAGGAAAAGTAATTTCAAGCTTCGAATGAAAAATATTAGTAGGTATATTTAAAAAATTAAGTTCATTTTTAGAAACAATTCGTAATATTATAAATTTTATATAACAAAAGTTCCTTAGAATTTAAATATTTTTATAAATAAAATGTTTCGGGCAAAAAATAAAAACACTTAAATTAGGTATGAAAATTTCGGAGAATCAAACTTTAACTACTATTTTGTAAAACCCCCAAAAATATTGAACATTATAGCCAATTTCGGCTAGAAATAATTATCAATATAGTAGTACTACCCAAGATATTTGGAATAACTGTATATGATCAATATCACATTGGAACTTATAGAGACAATATTAGTTTTTCGTTTCTATGTAAAATATTATCCTGATTGAAAATTAGTAGTAGAAATTTTGAAACAGTAAGTGTACTTTCTGAACTAGTCCGAATCAAACAAACTTTTTGATTTTAGCTTTGGCTTGTATTGGATTGTATTTGTGCTGATGGCTTAATGATATTGTTAATTCGGTAAATAATGGAGACTTTTCATTTAATTAATAGATATTTCTTAGATATGTATCATTTAAATAACCAGCCATCGAGAAAAATCTTAAATACTCTTTGAAATTAAAATGATTCGGGTTGGTTCTTTTAGCCATTTCCAAAAAATAACATTTTATACTTGAAATTGAAACTGAACAGTGTCGAATTTTTCAAAACATATTTTAAAGAAATTAAATTTAAAAACTGGTATTTATCACAGAGAAAAAAGCAAAAATAATCGAATGTTACTTCCGCAAAGGTATGAAAGTAAATGGCGAGTGTTATTATTCATTTCTAGAATACATAGCTGAAAAAATATCGTTTGATTACAATATTTTGACCAATTCTGTGCAGTTATTCAGAGAGACTGGTAGTAGCGTCAGTCAAAAAATTGCAAGTGGGTGGCCGTCTAAACGTGCATCTGAAAATAGTGAAAAGATCAGATCAACAATTTACCGCAAATATTGCATAAAGTTTTTGCTGAATTGCGGAGAAGAGTTGGATTATATTTAGACGTAAATCGACATAACTTTCAAGTTATTCTCTAAATTTTATGTAAATTTTAAATACGATTTCGATATTAAATAAATTATTTGGCGCAGTATCATTTCGAGGTTATAAACTTGCAATCAAAATTTAATTTTTTGGAAGTGGCTATAGTTCCAACTTAAAATATTTGAATTTCGCGACCTACTTCAATTAATGACTTTTCGTTACTTGTTTCAATCTATTAACTGCAGTTTTTATTTCAGCCTTGATAAGTTTACCAGCAATACAAAACTTTTATTGACATTACTGCTTTTGACCGACTTAGAAATAACAAATATTACCAAGCAAATCTAAGCTTAATATTAGTATACTCAAGAATTTTGTTGAAATTACGGTTTTTAAAATGTAAGACGTTATGTTACAAATCTCTGGAAAATTGTTTTAATATATTTTGTATTTTTTAATAAAATACAGAAAAAATTAACAGAACATGTGCCAATTTCTGTCCATTAAATCGGTAAAACTATGTGGTTAAGGTCACACTAATTTCCTAATTTTTTAAAATGTGGGTTTAAAAATAAATTCTCGTTTAGAAAATACGTGGTGGCTCTCAGTCTCTTATGAGGTTGTTGACTTCATACTCGGTAAAAAACATTGGCTTCATTAAGTTCTTGCATTCAATTCTTATTTACTAAACACCAGATATGAACACAGATGCGTATTATAATCATTCAAAGAGAAAAACTGACACTAAGTGAAAGTAATTGACCTGTTTTCGATTGATAGTCGCAACTACTACCTACAAAAATATATAAATTGTATTTAATATATTTAATTCAGACAATAAATGAAAAACTTTTGGAAAATTAGAAAATTCCAATTTTAGGGGAAAAAAGCAATAGTAGTCCGCGAAAAATTGTCCAAAATGCCAAGTCATAAGGGCAAAGAGTACAAGCATAAGAATCGAAGAATTAGAGAAGTGAAATTAGAAAAAAGGAAGAAGACGGTATTATTAATTTTAAAAAGTACTTTCTGAAAGACGACAACATAGAAGAATCAAATGTTAAGCAATGGATCGATGAAATAGCAGAAATGATGGAGGTGAAAACTGACGAAAGTAAGGGAGAGTGAAAAAACCTGGCACTAGCAAAAAGGCCAAAAAACCGACAAACGAAACAACAGAGGAGAAAATAAAAACAACCAATAGATTCTATAGACTGGAAAGATTTGGGAATGAATCGAATAAGATAGTGGGAATGACCTAGAGTAAAAACAAAGGTGAAGAGGAAGGAGGAAAAATTAAAAATAAAACACCACCTGTTGTTGTGGAAGACCAAATTGGAGACCATATACAATTCCTAAACTAGGTTAGAAAAACTAAAAAATAATTTATTTACCATACAATTTAACAGAAAAAACACAAAAATCTTTACTAATAATAAAGAAGACAGACTAAAACAGAGGGCATCAGTCATTGTACATAAACTGACAATACGGACAAAATCAAAAGAATAGTAATAAAGGCGGCTCCAGAAATGGATACAGAAGTGATCAAAAGGGAGTTAGAAGAAAACACTCACATCAAAATTGAAAAAGTGATACCTTTGAAAGCTAACGATATTAAAATTAAAAGTCATAGTTATATGATTATTGTTAAAAAGGAGGGGGATTTAAAATTACTGTACAAAGTAATGGGAATATTAAATGTAAGAATAAAGAGAATGCAAGATGGTTAAAATAGAAAGCACATTGCGAATTACAAACAATGTCCTGTTATCTTAAAACATATGGAACGAATGGAAGACAATAAAATGAAAAATTACGCAACTATCAATAAACTAACATGAGAAGCTTTGAAAACATTAGAAATATAATTCATCATATAGCAATGCCACAAGGAACCAAACAGAAAATACAACACAAAAAGATAATTTTAATGAATTTAAAGAAGTCAGAGACTTGATATCAGACATCAATAAAAGGGTAAATGTGCCAAAAATGATTATGTTATGGAGCAATATAAAACAAGAATTACTGTATAGTGTATGCGAAAACTTTTATGAAAAAAATTTATTTATTAAATACGAAGAACTCAGTACACGAGCCATAGAATGACAAAAATAAAGAGAAAATAATAATAATTAAACATAGAAAAATTTAGAACAAATACACAATTAAAAATTATTAGTTAACTTAAATCTAAGGAAGATTGATCAATAGATCAAAATATTAAAAACATTAAAATTCAGAATTATGGCGACATATGCCGTAAAAAATGCGGTAAAGAAATAAAATAATAAATAAATTTAAATAAATAATAATAAATGAAGCCAAACAACCTGGTGATACCGGAACGGGCAAACATTTTAAGAAGAAAATGATGAAAATTAAATCAAGAAGATAAATTGAAAAAGGGTAAACTACTATTATTGTTATTATTAATAAGTGAAATGTCTTCCCAACAAGATCTGGTAGTATCTAGATTTTGTATGATACATATTGAATAGTTTAGCTAAAAGGTTTTCAAATGTAATACGGTTTTAATTATCTAGAGAATTTGAAGAAAGCAAAGAAACTAAAAACAGTGGAATTAATGTATGTCCTGATTGGTGACAGGCTCTTTCAACTGTCGGTGAAACACGAATGAAATATGAATGAACAGACGCCCGTCGGAAAGTGAGATGGGCCAGATGCTCAAATAAGAAGATAAGTTCGTTGTCAGATACATCCACGAAGCATTTTATTAACTGAAACACCCCCATATAATAAATGAATTCTTTGTGGCCGGCAATTATGAATGTCCATATATTACAAGGCAATTAAGCAGAGGGACAATGCTTAGTACGCGCCGTTTCTCTCTCGTCGGTCCCACGAGAAGGGGTCAACCAAAATAAATCATTAGTTTAAATTTTATCTCGCGCAAACAGAGAAAAATAGCGCCCAATTAGCATTTATATTTTCGGTTAACGCGTTGAAACTGTTTAAATAACTGTTCGTCATTATATCTTTTAAAATGCTGAAACTTGCAGAATATACAAAAAAAAAACGAAATGCCTTTGAACAAATACAAAAATTACTTCAAACTTCACACATATTACCATAGTGATTTTTTGAAATTTTTTTGAGTATTTGGAATAATTTTCTTATATTATGCATAAAAGAGAAAATATTTCAGGTTAATAATTTAATTTAGTAAGAAAACCATACCAAAAAGGCAAGTAAAAACTTAGTGTACAGTTCTGTGAGATATTTCACTGTTGAACGCAAATGGTGTTTTTTACAAATGTGTAAAATGAATTTGATTTATTAAAAGTGAATTATATGAGGATTCTGTTGAATCGCCACCTGTAATAATCAACAGGAATTTATTTCAAAACATATTTGTAAATTTTCAATTCTATAACAAATATTCCACTTCTAATTTATTTAAATTTTTCTGTAATTTTCAATAGTGCAATATATCAGTGTTACTCGGTGATAAAGCCAGATTTAATAAGACGAGAAACAGTTTTTGTGAGAGTTATTTCATAGTCATTATTTTATAATTCAATGAATCATATAATATAAACGTTTTCTAAATAAGTAAATCAAATAAAATAAAAATAAATAACAATCAAAATTAAAGGCACATGTTTTCCGAAAAATCAAATCGATAATTTTGCTTGATATAGAATGGTAATTGATTTCATTAATCCTTTTAATTGAAATTAGTATTTTTTATATGATGCCCATTAAATATATTTGTATTTTTCTCTTTGTTCTGTTTTTCTCTTAAATGACAGTAAAATTTTATACGGTTTTACGAAAAAAATATACAATATTGTTTCTATGGTTTTGGGGTTGAAGATCAAATCCAAAACCATAGAACTATTACTTCATAAGGTCAAAACAGTCACTCTTAATACAATATAATCCAAAATAGTCGAAGTTTCTATGATGTTAGTAATTTTAAGTAAATTTTGTGGGAAAATTTTATTATAATGGTAAGTGGGAAATACTAGTATTCGTTGTAATTCTAAAAATTTTATTTTAATTTTAATGTCTATAATTTTTAATTCTAAACAACTTTTGTAAATAAACTTTTTTGATATTGTCATAATGATATTGTGATAATGATCTAAATTCATATTCCTTTTTCTCCCCTGTATGTTGATGGGATATATAGAAATTTGACTTTTGTAGTTTAAATTTAACACAATGCTTTAACTTTCATCAACCTTCTAATAAAATGATTTTTACAATTTCATGGGAACGTTTTGATGCTCTCTGTATAAACCTGTTTCAAAATTCAAATTTTGATTTACAAGTTTTCAAATATTGTGCTAGTTTACTCCAAAATATCACCGTTATGCTAATTAAATAATAATAAATAAAATATTTAACAAATTCTAGAATGTTATTTTTATTATTGATTGTTTTAATTGACTTCTAATTAGTTCTGTTTATAGGTGATCTTTATCAAATTGTAAATTTAATGGTGTTTTAGCACGAACACAATTATATATATCGGGAAACAGACTTTAATGAAAAAAGCTTTAAATGTATTACAATATTTTAAGAAGCAAATAAAAAGAAGTAAACGTTTTGAAAATAGCTCCGTCTAACCTCTTGCGGTATCTAAATAATTTACAACGTGCAATAAATGTCAAATCATCTTTTGCGGCAATAAATTCTCACTTATTAACAAATAGGTCGAAAACAGTTATTCAAAATAAGGACCGTGGAGGTTTTTTTAAGGCAATTTGAAGTGCATTGCTCTTGCACAGTAAAACACCTCAAAGCGCAATGGAATCCCGTTCCTCGGCAAGAATTATGGCCAGGAAAATAGTTTTTGTTCGAAACCTTCAAAGAGCGAGGTCAGACATTCGTCCGATAGGACCCCAAAGACTTCTTGAAAAGAGAATAACAAAAATACAAGATTTTTTGTGCGTTTTATTGTTGGCGAACAATAGACCTTTTTTTGACTCGGAGGAAATACCAGAGGACACGTTTTGGTTTATATATAGAAATGTTTGCGCCTGCTACGGTATTTCTGGGTCTATGCTAATCTTTTATTGAAAAAGGTTGCTACAAACTCTTTATACGAGTACATTTGAAACTGATTTTAATGTTTCAAATAATTTAAATTATTTTTACAGGTAATCAATGAAGTTTAAAATTCTATTGTTAGCCTCTATGTTGCGAAAAGTTTGTCATATATATTTTTCTTTTAGACTTGTATATGTACTTAGACGATATTTTACAAACATGTTTTTCATTAATATTTACAAACAAGTCTTTTATTTGAACAAATAGAAAAAGCATGTACTTTTCTACTGGTAACAGAAAAGCATGGAAACCAGTAAAATATTTTTTTTCAATGTATCTTTTATTTAGTTACAATTTAACTTAAATTCAACGAACTAATATTCATGCCAATTTACACAGCATGATAAATAATCTAGTAAATCGTAATTCATGCCAAAGCAGTAGAGTGAAACGTAATAAGTAGTGGTTAGTGCACTAATAATATTAAATTTACTAAGATAATATGCCAAACGTTTGTTTAGTACTAGACCTAATAATGTTTTTGTAATTTCGGTAAATATTCAGTTTATTTCAGTATGTAATTTTCTTGGCTAAAACCATTACACCTGAAGATAATTTTAATTCATTATTATTTTATGTAAATAAATTAATTGATGGTATGCTCCAAGTAAATACAGATAAAATTCACAGTATTAATAGATTGATTATAATGCATTATACTTTTTAATATAATGGACCAACGATACATTGTTGCTAACCATATCTAATAAATTAAATTCGCAACAATTATACAAATTTGTACTTTATCCATACCATTTCATTTAAAAAATATAACATAGATTTCAGAGATATATATTTTATTACTTTTGTTAGAACTTTCTGAGAATTTTACACATAAAAAAATATTTGATAATTTAAAGTGGTAGATAAAAATAACTAAAATATCACATTCTTAGGTTTATTTTAAAAAACGTTTTTGGTTGTAATTATTTTCTAAAAGTTTCAATTATAAAGATTGGCTACCCCTAAAGATTTGTATCGTAATGTTCCGCATAAAAAAAGTTTACTTTTCCAACTAAATTTGAAGAGAGAAGTAAACTAAATTAATAAATATTGAAAGATAAATAATACTTATCTTGACTTTCCAGTCTTTCAAAGCGTTTTAATATGTATTCTGGTCTGACTAGGTTTCCGTATCTGACAATACCATTTTTCAAGACAGATAGAAGTTATATATGATACAACATCTTCTACAATATCTTTTAAAGTAAGAAATAATGTAGGTTCATTTATATTAAATGTATAACCTAAAATTAATAAATTTTCAGAATCGAGTATTTACAAACTAAATTGTCCGGATTGTAACACCATCTACCTTGGCCAGATATTAAGAAATTTTAACATAGGCTACTGTGAGCACTTACGAACTTATAGACTAAAACAACCAGATAAGTCACATTAAGCAAAATACCTCATTGACACCAAACACATGACATGAAATTTATTTACGTTTTTAAAAAAGATCTGTCAAACTTCTTTTTGAATTGGAAAATGGTATTGTCAAATACCGAAACCTAGGTAGACCTTAATACATATTAAAACGCTTTGGAAGACTGTGGAAATTCAAGATAAGTATCATTTATCTTTCCATATTTATTATGAATAATTTCCATAAAGTAATAGTTGAAACAATTAATTTAGACTTACTTAATTAAATTGGTATACAAAACCAGACTAAATGTAATATTTTGTAATCCATTTAAGAACAAATGAAAATGTATTAAGATGTTTTAAAAATATATGCAAAAACAGGATACTAACCCGGGTAGTATTGAAAAGGAGGATATTGGAAAATACTTCAAGGAAAGAGAACTAAACTGGAAAGGGGCGAAAACTGACAGAAGCAAATGGAGATATAATGTAAGCGAAGAGTGAGAATTTTCAGCTGAACACTGGTATTAGCCAGGTAAAAGAGTATTGATTATGATGATGATAATGATGGAATTGATTCATCCTTGGCTCTGGCCTATTTGAGGATTTTTTTATTTGTATTTTATTTGAATACATCTTGAGTTCAAACTATACAGAGGTAAAATTTTACATATCCCCACAAGTCATCATCAGAGATTTCTGAATTCTAATGCAAATAGCGAAAAGCTCACAAAAATGAAGCCAGCGAATTCTCTTATATCACCACCGGATATGCATTGGTGTACAAATAAAAACCACTTTGACAACTTTGTATGGATCTAACTTTTTTAATTTAGTACAAAATTAGCAAGTTGACTTATTGGCTATTAGCTACAACCTTTTTGATTCTTTCATTTTCATAAATATGTACGAGGATAGTTAACTAGAAACACGTGTAATCAGCGTAGCCGTAAATTTGTCGATATGGCAACGGAATTCATTTGTTTATATTGTCTGTGTAAGTAGTACTGACGCATCTGTAAAAATTATATACACTATACTCTTTTCTAAGTGCTGTGACGAATTGAAAAATGGGTACCTATGGCAGAAAAGCTGTCCAAAGACCATCTGCCTGCTGATATTCAGTTTTAGGCTTTAAAGGGTGTAAACCAGTGCATATTTATAGAAGAGTAAAAGCTTAAAGATGTGTGCGGTGACTATACTGACTATAGTTACTTCAATACCGCAGTGGTTAAATGAAGCAACAAATTTCGACAAGAAAGTAAATCCGTTAAATATTAGGATTTTCCCCGACCTGTGCATATGCTGCATCAGATGAAAAAATGTTCATTTCATCAATCATAAAGTTGGCTGTCGCAAAGATACCCCTCAGTAGATTTCACGATTGTTTACTGATGAGTAGAAGAACTTGCGTTTAGCCTTATCAGTACAACATTTGATGTTCTATATATCAACAAAAAGGTAAACCTTTTCTACACCAAATTTTTGCCGGCGGTGATTCTTGGTATTACCACTACGAACCAAAATCCAAACGTAAGAGTCTGCAGTCCCTACCTTCGGCAATAAAAGTAATGTTGACTGTATTTTTGAATTACTAGGATGTGCTGTTATTAGATTTAAAAAAATCCAGTGTTAACATTAAGGCTGAGCGCTATGCAGACACCTCAAAAGGCTTATGTGCCAACATCACGAATAAACATCCTGGGATGCTCCCAAATGGTGTCATTCTTCTGCATTAATTCGCGATCACATGTAGCTCAGACGATTCATCCAGCTTATGCTCCCCGTTAGTGTCTCCATTCGATTTTAATGAGTTTGGCTCTTTAATACAATTATTGAAAGGATAGCGGTCCAATTCAGACGCTGAGGTAGAGATTGCTGTTAGAGAATGGTTTCGTAAACAGCAGGGAATATACAGATTAAACCATCAGAAAAATTCATGATCAAAGGAAACTCGAAATCATACATAAAAACTCATGGCGTAATGTAAATGAAAACTTTTAAATTCGTTAAACAAATATTACTTTACAGCCTTTAAACGTGTTTCTATTGAACTATTCTTGTACATACCTACAAGACGAATTCTTCAATCTTCTTTATCACGTTCTCCCTCTTTCTTATATTTTTCTCTGTCCCCCTCTCATGCCTCTCTGTTTTAAAATAGTATACCTATGTGTAAATAATTAAACCAATTAGAAATTGGATATTCGATAACCATTAATTAATAAATTATATATTTAAAAAAAAATACATTAGATATTTATAGATATTTGTTGCTAAATTTGCCTAATTATAAAATAGTTATTCAGAACGCAGATGAAGTTTTATTTAAAGAAAACTCTTAAAGTATATATATAAAGTTATTGATAGTTATTTCTTTGTACGTTTGGGGTTTCTTATTTCTGAGAAAATAGAGAAAAATGCTAATAATAACAATAACAAAAACATTTAATAATAATAATAATAATAATAGATCAAAAAAACACCAATAAACCGTTCTCCATTTGCTTGTGGTTATCAAAAAATGTACTATAAAAAATATATATCTCACAAAATAAACAGAATTTGTATGTTTTAAAATTAATTTTTCATTAGCACAATTTTTGAAAGTCATATTTTACTATTTTCATTATATTTTAAATTTTATCAATGTTTGCGAATTCTGTTTAAAGACTTCAATATTTTTACAAATTTCACCAGGTGCTTAAATTTTATTTACCATTCTATAACAAACTAAATTATTGTAAAATAAGTTCTATTCTTATTTTAGCGCTATTTGGTGTCGATAATAAATTTGCAACTAGGTAAACTTTTGTATATTTATTAACTTTTTACTAATTTATCCTCAGTTTCTCTATCCTGTATTTGTAAATAATAATTCAATTTTTAGATTAATTATAAATCAATAAATATTGTTGAAAAATTTGTCGAACGGTATTTTAAATAACCAAATAACCGTTTTCGGCTTATTTGTATCTAAGTAAGTGACAATTTATAGCTCACTACTATTTTGGATGATTTGACTTACTGTGGGTCGTAAATTATTTCAATGCCGCAAGAGGATAGACCAAATAATTTCAAAAACCTCAAACGTGTTTTCACCGCTACAAAAAATTTAAAAGATACACAAGTTTTATAAGTTTATGGTTTCTTTGAAAATTTATGACTTGGGTTCTTTATGTTATGCAAAATTTAAATTGGGTGTATGAATAGAAGTTGTGAAAGATGGAACTGTTTGGTGCTACGCCACGATTTTTTGCATACTTCTAAAATTTTATTATCTGCAAGAAGGGTTTATAGTAGTGGTAAAATATTTTACAGTTATATAACTAGTTTCAGATGATCTTAGTCTCACCATCTGATACACAGGTCAATTTCAAAATATTTTTGAAGTTAAAAAATTAATCATTCTAATAAAACATTTTAAATTACCAAACAAAGGATTAGGTGATTAGAAATTCATGATATTTTCTGGGAATTATTGAATAGAAATAAAAAGCTGAGTAAAACACTGCCTGCATAAAAATTAGCTTTAAATAGAACTTTTGTTAATTAATTTTGCAATGAATACACTTTTATTAAATTGGGATAACTTTGTTTTTAATTCATAATAATAATTTTTCTTTGATTATTTTAGTATCTTATTCTGAAGTACATTAAAGAGGCATCGGAAAGTTGTACAATATATTTCCCGTGAAAGACAGAGAAGCTCTAAATTACCAAACTTTACTTTTAAATTTTGTTAAGGAACTTTATAATTGTGAGACACATATTTGAGAGAGCTTAAATCATTGTAATCCGTTTATCTGCCTCTATCTAAACTTTGCTATTTCGCTGCTCGTATCTCTCTTCCCAAAGGACAAGACGAGTCCTTCCTGCTCTCCCTTTTGGACGCCATTTAGTTAAACTCAGTTTCCTTTGGCAATCTGGCCTGGGACGATAGCAGATTTATTTATTAACTCGATAGTGTTTCTCTTTATCCTATCGATTTTCCATTTATTACGTGCTCGTGTCGTAAATAATTGCGCAATAGACACTTCCTTTTAGTAGAGGGTTTTTTAAGATACATTTTACACAAATTATTTCATGACACATAAAATTAAGAATTGTACATCCAGTAAAGTGAACAATATTTGTACAAACTGATTCAGAATTTGAATTAGATAATGAAGACAGATAGAAAAAAATTATTCAACTAGCATATATTGATATCACATATGATTATATTTTAGAAAATATGCAAATATTTCTCGGCATTAACACAACAAATGTGATATGCATTCTAAACTATAAAACAAATTATTATTAATACAGTTGAGTTGTACATAAATTATAACAAATTTTTGACTAAATTTAGAATCATTAAAAGCAGAGTGTTTTCAAAGGACCTTCAATCCATGATTCCAGGTATATGAAACTAAACACAATTTCTTTAAAAATCTTAATTAGTAAGGTCGTAAGAAGTGTCAAGTTTTGGCATATGTTCTAATTTTAATAAACAGTAGTTAATTAAATTTGAATCTAAGTAAAACATCTAGTATCAATAACGTTATTAATTTCAGAGTGTACATTATTATTTTGTATTGTAAATAATGTTTTGGAAACAAAGTTGATAGTGGAAAAGAGTAAATTAACTCATTTATATAATATAATGCTAATTACAGTTAACAGTAAATTTTAAAGGGAATAGTGAAAATTACACCATAAGTTAGGAAATTTAAAAATTATTAGTTAATTTTAAATATGACTGAGAAATATACATTCCACATCGATGAATAAAGTAGACGGATTTAGCTAAAAAATTTTTTAATAAAAAAATGTTTTATATAAAAGTCCGTGGTATTTAAAGATTATTTTGTATTAAAATTAGTTTAAATAATGTGAAATAATAAATTACGGTTGTGACTTGTCTGTGATTTGCAAAACTTAAAAAAGAGATGTCAGAATTTTATCTTTCTTCCATTTTGTACATCGTATAGCCCATATTGTTTCTTATTTAGAACCCACCCTCTTAGATTAATTAGAAATGTGCATTACAATCTCATAATATAACGTCAATTTCAACTGTACATGAAAGTATTTTAAATTTTTGTTTATTTATCGATTTTTGTTTAAAACAGCAGTAGTAAGCATGTAGTAAGTGAATTTTCTATTTCTAAAAGATTTTGTTACTAATGAAACCAAAGTTTTCACTAAAGAAAACAATTTATAATCATTAAAATATACAGGTTTTAAATTTAGTATATTTATGACATTTTCTTTATTGAACAAATAAATATTTAGTGGCAGTCTAGTGAAGGATTCTGCCAAATTTAATTGCGATAAATTTAAATTTATAATTAGCTTGTTGTTGTTAGCTTTTGATTCTTTCTTTTATAATTAGAAATAACTATTTATGTAAAACAATTTTGGTTAATTTAATACTTTATACTCACCCCGAAATTGTCTTATTTATTTATTTATGATATGATTGATATGTGTTTCTTGTTTTAAGCTGATATAATTTTTTTATAAATTTTAAATTTTGGCGTTTTAGTTCAAATTTTTATTTCATTGAATATATTTTAAAAATTTTTCAAGCTAAAATTTAAAATCCACATCATTAATTCAGTTATATTTTGTATATTTTATTCGCCTATTGCAAATAATGTGAAGATGCAATAGTTTTAAATTCAGAGAGCCCATTTTTTTGAAGATGGGTATAATTATAAATATTATAATATTATAATATCAACAAGAGCATTATATAAATTCAAGAATTGTAGTACATTTTCGGGCATCCCAGTCAAAGTAAAAACAAAACAGTCACGAAACCATTTCTTTCATTTGCTAATTATGGCACCTAATTACGACACCTACAGAGGGAAAATAAATTTCACGCTTCCATAAATTTCAACAGCATAATCTTTCTAACCTAAAAATAATACTAACATTTTTCGCGGGAAACTATATTTCAGGAGAGTATACTCCGGAACCAGTCTTGATGTATGATATAAGAAGAATTTGCGGCGTATCTATATACTAATTAAAGTTATGTTTATTATTAGATATTTATTTTACCTCTGTATAATTACTTCCTTGAACTCATCATAACAAGATAAACAAATTGTTGAAATTTAATTTTTTTATTTACAACATTTTTACCCACGTTATTTTACTCTTTTATTTACCTGTTTGAATATACTTTGTTATTAATTAAATTGTGTGCTTTTTTCCTGTTATTGAATTGTAATTTCCCAAACTACCCCTTTATAATATCTTGTGTTTTTTTGGCACTGCACATATTTTTTTCCTTATGGAACATTTTTAATTTTTGTTATTAATATTCAGTATTTAGTTGTTTTTTTACGTTTAAGTATGTTAACTTTATTACTTCTTCTCTTTTTAAAATTATCAAAATTAAAGCAGATGTAATTAAAAATAAAAATTCAGTAGTAATTTAGCCGGAGTCTAGATGTTTTTACATTAACATAGAAAAAAGTTTAGTCAATTAATGATTTTAAAAAGTAAATTATTCTTAAATTGTTAGTCAATTTAAAATATAACTCGAAATTATGCCTTCTAGATTGAATAATAAAGTATAGAGAAATGATGATATTAAAATTAAAATTAAGTTTAATAAATGTCAAATAAGGAAATATGGTTTTAAAATATTTACAGAAGACATGTTATAATTTTGCTTCTTTCTTTTCTGTTTAAAAAATAAAGTTAAAATGAAAAAGTCGCGACCTACTTACTTGGTTTAATTTAGTGAATTGAATAGCAACCTCCAAAAGTTATTAAAAATAAGTAATAAAACTCTCTCTTCCATTTTAAATATTGCTTAAATGTTTGAAATCCTGGGCTTCCTAGATTGATTTTAAAATTATTTTTATCGTCCGTGACATAACCTCAATTTATCATCAGCAAGTGAAAAGTTTTTAAAATTTCCGTGTTTTAATGTGAACTTTGTTTTGATCCAAACGTTTCATCGACTGGTGTATGGAACACTGATATTTGGAATTTCACCAGAACATAAACTTCTTCTTCAAGTACAGTAATATTTGACATTACAAGTTTTAAGTCAAGGTGTTTAATGTTTAGACAATTTTGATTTTTTAATTTCGAACTCTTAATAATTTTACAATGCCAATATCTCATTTTTCTAATTTTCTCCATCAAATTGTAACTCATTATCTAACATTCTTTCTCTATTTATCAGAACTTCTATTATTTTTCTTATATCATTTCACTTCTGTTTCTGCCAACTTATTTTATATACAAGTCATAATAGTACATTTCACCTTCTCTTCTAATTCTTGTTTAGTTTTGTTACGTTTCTCTTTATCTACTTCAGTTTTCTTCTTAATTTCTTCAACCTTTTTCTATATCTTAGTTACAAAATTTTCTGTTTTCTCCATTTTTATTTTCCAATTTTTTTCAACATCTTCATGTAATGTTTCTATATAGCTTTCAATTTCATACACGACTTGTAAGTAAGTCTATTTTTTTAATTTCATTATTCACTTCTATTACACTTTCTATTTACTTAGTCATTTCTGCTTTATTTTCATCTATTTTCTTTATTGTTTTATGTAATAATTCTTCTATTGCGTTCTTCTTTTTCTGCTATTTTTTCTTTTCTAGATTCTTCTTGCTTCTTATTAATACTTGTCTTATCTGTACCTACCATTTTCTTTCCTATTTCTTCTCCATCTCCTATAAATTATACTCTCACCCCTTCTCTTCGTTTTTACTCATATTCTGGGTTCTCACAACTTCTTTATTGCTCCAAGTTAGAGGCGCCATTTAATAATAATATTTCTATTTAACTTTTATAAATCTATTTAATTGATTTTTTTACAAATTCATTTTTACATGAGAATAGACATCTCCTTTTCTGAAATAGAAATATGTTTTCATAACGATCAGATGAATTTTTTTTACCCAAAAATCGATCACAATATATACTAAAAGGTATTTATTAGAAATTAAAAATGATCACTAGTCTGAACAGAACAAATGATGTTTTCAAAAAATTGACGAAAGCTTATCTTTTTAATAAAATAGGAATAGAAAATTAACTATTTGTTACATATATTATTTCGGTGTATAATACATAAAATTATGTCAATACATTGGAATGTTTTTTTATCTATAAAAATATAAACTCACATTTAAATCCAGTTGCACGTACGGGGGTCCATCAGCAGCAAAGCAAGCACACAAAACAACACTAAAAAACAAACAACAAACTAAAATCAGAATAACACCAAACTAGCGAGTAGGGAAGTTGCGTGTCAAATAACATTTTAAAATCTCATAAAGAAATCATCAGTGCTGAGTACTGTGCTCTGAGATCAGCTATTCACTAATTCAAAATTTGAATCGTTTGAGGTTTACCGCTCCGAACGATCGGGCCTATCGTGAGTGGGGGTTGCATAAGTCAGATAAGTCTAAATCTCGAAGGACCATTAGGGGTAGCGGCAGGATACATTTGAGTGGGGATCTCGACCAATTGCCTAGAGGATGGTTCGAACTTTTGTTGGGTAGATAAAGGAAAGGATGATGGTGTGGTTGAGTTTATCAAAATCAGTGTCTAGACCCTCCGCCCTGGGTTAAAATTTTTGCCTGAGCGACAGGTCTAATTATAAAGAATTTTGGATGGCGACGGGAAAAGCTCTATCACGTCAGAATGATTTAATGTTTCGGAACAATTAGAGGTAAATTTGGATCACTTCTTAGGAATAACAAAGAAAATAATTAGGTGTGTATCTATTATTTTTTAAATCAAATGGACCCCTTGTCGCTTTATCAGGTAGGAATTTGGGTCTATTCAGATATTTCTGGTACCAATATTGTACTCACCAAACACGATACAAAACATTAAAATTATTTCGATTTGAATGATTTTTTTTACGTTTATAACTATATGTTACTGTACCATTGTAATAATATTCAAATGCATATATTTCTCTTAAATAATTTTAAAAATATTTGCCTAATTCCACTTCAGAAGAACATTTAATGAAAGTACATTATTCAACATGGAAAATATATACACGATTAAACTTAGATTTAGTCTATAAGAAATGTAACCTAGATACTTGATTTTAAAAAATTGTTTAAAAATAAACTTTAAGAATTTTAAATTAATTTAACATTATTTCATATACATTATAATTAATTTGATTTTATTTTTTTTTCCACGTATATAATTAAATGTTACCGGAATATTGTTCTAATATTAGAATGCATATGTTCTTCCTTAAACATACTGACAACATTTTCATAACATTCATATAAAAAATATGTATAATTTAACTTCAGGATAACATTTAATTAAAGCAAGTTTTTCAACATGGAAAAGATGTACGTTATTAAACCTACATTTGATGTATAAGTAATGAAACTTATTCGACATAAAAAATGCTTAAAAGTAAATATTAAGAATTTAAAATGAATATTATTTTATATTTTATGTAAAAACATAAGCGATCACATTTTACTAATAATATGGCAAAGCCAATAGTGCTGCTTAAATTGATCGACAATGTTTTAATAACGTAACTTACTTCAGATAAAAACTATGTCTTATTCAAATTTTAAACAACATTTAATTAAAGTAAATTATTCAATCCGAAAATACGTAGGTGATTAAAACTACATATAATATTTAAGTAATTCGACGTAAAATTATGCATAAAAATAAACATTGAGAAATTGAAAATTAAGTATTTCATATGTAGTTAGTCATAAAAAATATATCTATTTTAAAGGGTAGGTTAAAAATATGTCATACAGATATCAGGGACTTCACTGAGAGACAAGATTTTATTGCTGTAATGTTGATTTGACTCTTCAAACGACTAACAAACATTAGTTTTGGGATTCCAAAAAACGCTCTCGTTGAAAATTGTCACTCGGTTATAATTCCCAAATAATATATTAATCTAAGGATATTTTTCCAAATCGAGAATCAATTAGGAACTAAATATGAAAACATGAATTGTACTTATCTGAATTTCCACCGTATTCCAATAGTGATGAAACCGAAGGTCAGACAAATAATTTAAAAAAGCCCTGTAATACGGTGGAAATTCAGATATGTATAATTTATCTTTTCTTATTTATTATGAATACTTTCCACAAAGTAAGGGTTGAAACAATTAATTCAATAAAGAACTAAGGTATACTAATCTTCCTACGAGGGTAGTGTGGCCAGTTGATACTGTTTTATGTAGGGGTTAAGGTTAGTGTGGCGAGATGGCACTAAAATAGGTAAAATTCCTTTGCGTGACAAAATGGGAAGTGACGAGTAAGGAAGATATCAATCTTTCAATAACGTAATTTACTTCATTTGAAAAATATGTATCTAATTTAACTTCTAGACAACAGTTAATTAAAGAAATATATTTAACAGAAAATAGGTACGTTGAATGTTTAAGTAATATAATTTATTCGTTGAAAAAATATGCCTAAAAATATTTAAACAAGCAATACTGCAATACGTTTCTATCCAAAATTATATGTCGATTTCCATATTATTCTTTAACTTTTGTAACTTTTGACACTTCTGGTATATAACCACTATTAATTATTATTATTATTAATTCTAGTCAAAATATTCTATAAAGTTTGCACCAGTAATTAGTCCAAGGTATTATTCATTTGTATTCATCCACATTCTAATATGTATAAAATAATAACTATCAAATATGATTAAAGTTATCTAACACGCAAGTCAAGAAGATTCTGGTTAATTAAGAAATAAACCACTAAAGTGGTTTAAGAATTTTTTATATAAATAATTTATTCCCTGAGATATCTAATGACATAGCGTAGCGTAAATGTATTCCAGTCACATTTTTAGAGATTATTAAAAAACTACTTCTGAATATATCTAGTATTCAAATTTAAACTAGTTTGAAAAAATATCTACCTAATTATTTCCTAAGCTTCTTGTCAAGAAGCCGATTTAGAATTCAACATGATAAATTACCATACATATATTTAAAATCCGACATTTTCTGTTTTGTTTTTTCTTGCCCGGCGTGTAGTAAATTAAAATGAGACTTTCCTAGAATGAAATAAAATATACTTTAGTTAGGCTGTATATTGTTTACACTTAATTTATTCATCCGTAAAAATGTTTGGTGTTTTTTTTTATAAAATAAAAATATTTATGTGTGCATACGGGTTTCGTATCTGTAAACTATTTTTTTCAAAATATTCAGTAACACTGAGTGTCAAAAAATTAACTTTATTGAAATAAAAACCAAAATAACACGTATTCAAGATGATTGTTTTAAATGAATTTCACGATAATTACAATTATATAATCAAACAATTGATTCATTTTAGAATTATTTGGTATCTATTTTAGATATTTTTCTATGTTTACTTGAACGATTTTCTGATTTACTTAAGTATATTTAGAATTCGAGAAACCCTTGTGGAAATTTCATAACTGATGAGAGTAAAATTATTCTTAACATGTTAATTTCCAATGGTAAAAAATAAATCGGATCTAGGGAACCCTTTTTAATTTTCTCATTTAGTCTATTAAATGCTTCAAATTACTTTTTAGGATATTCAAAAATTGAGAAAATATTCATTTTCTGTCATTTATGATAGTTTTTTGCTACTGGTAGGTACAACGTTTGTACCATTTACTGTGAATTGTTTCAAAGCATATATTAATGTCCGATCAATAAGATCATATTAAAATCCTAGTCCGATGAGAAAAAGCATGAAATTTAACCGCAAAATTATTATAGAGTTACTCATCGGAACAGTAATTATTGTTACGATGGTATGTACAGGGATTAAATATTGCCCTGAACATAAAACTAAATTTTTATTTTCCAAATTATAATATTTACTATTTATTTAACATTTCGTGTGCGAGTGTTATGGGACAAGGCCGCCAACAAATCTTAAAAAAATATTTTTAGTAGAGTCATCAAAATTAAAAACATTAGTGTCTTCTTTGTTGGTAAAATAAAAGAAGATCGGAAGTCAAGTTGGGGTTCTCGGATGATCGAGCAGTTGATAGTGCCTACCTCTGCGATTAAATGTATTAGTTATTTGAATGGGTAAGTTGCCCTTATATTTTATATTCTTTTCCTTAGATAAATAAATTGTTATTATTTTTACTCAGCCTCATTAATTTCCATTGACCAAGTTACGTAATGGGTTTAAACCACACTGAAAATGATATTAAGATATTTTCATATATTTATTTATTAAAAACAACCAAATAAGTAACATTATAAATGCTCATATAGCTTATTGAGATATCATTCATAAACCCGTAAAGGATTTCAGAGAAAAAACATTTAGAAACAAAAGTATATACCCAAGAGACAATTCATTAGGAAAATCATCGAAATCATGATTACAAATGTATTTTACCAACCAGAATTAGATGCTTTATATTCTACAATAAAATTTCCATGAAATCTACAGCAACAATAGGCAGAAATTAAGCTACAAGAAGTGCTTGGAAATGTGAAGCTTGCGATAAATATTTATGCGTAGAATGTTTTTTGTTCAACATTCTGCAGCATTACTTTAAAATATTTTACTTTTTTTTATAACTCCCATGACTTACTATAATTTTATATGTCTTTGTTTTTTTATCTGATCAATTTTATTTGTCCGAGGGACATTGCTTTATTCTATCTATCGATCGTTGCGATGGTACAATACTGGTTTAAAACCTATTCGGGAAGTATAGTGTACCAGCTTTTGTACCACATGGCAGTTAAGGTGTTAAAAATCATATTCATCAGCTCTAAAGGGAGATTATGTTTTTGATCACTTCTTAAACGTTTCAGTTCATATATACTTATATTTCTCTTACCAACCGTAAGTGGGTCATAATCGTACAATCCAAATACATGTGATGCAAGTTTCTATTTAACTTGAATTTTCAAGTCATTTCCGCTAAAATTGGAAGTCGACCATTTTCAGTATGAATCTCAAATAATCTATAAATAGTTCTAATACAATCAATCAAAAATTTTAAAGAAATTTACTAACTCATTCAAAAATTGGAGTCGGCCCATGAGTAGTTAAATTTGGTGCATCTTATTCAATATTTCACATGAACAATATATTTTTTTATTTATTCTGGAAGTAGTTACCTGACATACAAAATTAAGTAGAAAAGCAAAATTTTTAATTTTCTTGTGATAAACAGAGATATACATTTATTCCGGGTGCACCTAACTTTAACACACACAAATTTAACGGGAAATATTTTTTGTGAAAAATTTGATTTTTGCTGATTAACAGTTTAGTTTTGGAAAAAATATATGAGAAGTCTTATATTCATTCATGATTTACTAAAATAGTTTACGAATTGTGCTAACCAGTAATTTTATTTTATATATATATCAAGCTAACCAGATAAGAAGCATTATATTTACTGGGGAAAATGGACATTATTAAAATTATATCTACATAGAAAAATGTAAATACATTGATAGGAAAGAAGAGGATATGAAGAATCGAAGTATTTCCTCGAAATATTATTTATTTATTTGGGTATTACTATTATCAGTTATCAGACACATTCCGAAAGATTTTTCTACCTAACCAAGATGCTCTTGTAGCGTTTTTAATAAGAGGTGTTTGATCACCTACCACAGAGCCCCGACTTGACTCCCTTTGATTTCCATCTCTGTATTCACATGAAACGCTGGCTTTGGCAGATCCTGGAAATGAACAGAAGAGATCCATGCATTCTAATTCGACTGCTTAAAAAATACTATCTCCTGCCATATCACTTGAAGTCATACATCGGATTGTCATTTCTGCAGCGTGGATGACCAAATGGCGGAGCACATCCTACTCTCTTGCCCAGCTTTGGAAACGAATAGGTTTCCTACATTTGGTTTCGTACAAGTAGAGCCTAACGATTTTAAGAAATGTTTACCAAATTTAATCACTGATTTTGTAAGAAGGTGTGTATTTTATGGTGAATTGTAACCCTTAGGGATGAGCTACAATAGACTTCAGTTGGTCGAAGTGGAAAGGTGCGTTAAGACCCCACTCCAGGATCTGAACTTAGAAAAAAAACCTTATGTAAGCATGAAAACAGATTTCTCCAGAACGGAATGAATAAAGTGAAAGAAATATAATTTTGCTAATAATAAAATATTAATAAAATATTTTCAATATAAACTTAAAAGAAGGTTCGAAGCGAAGAATAATCTGGCTAGAAAGACTATGATATGAAGAAGTAAGAAAGAGAAACAATAAAAGAAATGAAAAAGAAGAGGAGAAAGGGAAGGAAGAGGATGGCAATGTAGGATTAGATGATCATTAGAGAAATCGAAATATACAATTTGAATTAATATAGCCAGAAAGTATGAAAAATATTATAGCCATAGTATTGAGAACATATGTCCACTTTAAAATTAAATAAAACCCGTTGCCTTTTTACACAAACAAAAATAAAGACCTTCAATGGCAACAATTTAAAAAAAAATAATTTCTACGTAACATATTAAGTTTACAACATATAATGTACAAACTTTATAACTTTCGCACCCCATTTATCACAATCATAATATGAAATTACGCCTGGTGAGAACATTTGCATGAAACACGCCACTTTATTTCACAGGCTTACCAACAAGAACTTTATTACAAAAATTAAAATTAAAGTTATCGAATATAATAAAATGTTAAGTTGTTAGACTATAGTGCCTGCATCCTGAAACTGACGACATTAGGGATCTTTGAATAATTATAGAAGAAACTAACTCAAGTGGCTGATAAGGTTTCGATTTCCACAGAATTTCAAAAGGAAGTTAATGTTGAGTTCCATGATTTTCTGAATATTTATAATCATATATGTAAATAAATATATACCTTAAAGCTGCACCTTTTAACTAAAACTGCACTTTTTGTCCAATTCAAATCAAATTTGAAAGCAGCTGACTGTACCAGAGATGGGGTTCTATAGAAAGTAGCATTTAATCTAAGGGTACCTATAGACAGGAGCGGAGAGCTAAGCTGGGGAAATAAGTGGTAGCGACAGACTAATGTATTCATGGTGGGTATCCGAGTAGAGCGTGAAAGAAGGAGCAGAGCATCGCTTTAGTATAAGTTTCTTCGCGCTAATTGCCTCTATAATCTTTCTTAAAAATAATAAGTTTGGTTGTAGAAAAAAAAAACATAATTGAACAACCAAAACCTATTGAACCATAATTAATTTCTGTTGGATAAGGAATGGCAGTTTTGAAATATGAGTTTACTGTGCGAACAGCTGGAGTAAATTTGAAACCGATTACCCAAGAACAAAATACAAAACGAAATGCACAAGAAACAAGATAAACAATAACCAGTGATTAAAATCCTTTTAAAAATACAGAACTTAAAGGTGCTGGAAACACAGATGCATCGACCCCACAAAACAGAATGAATATATAAATGAAAATGGATGAAATTTGGACAACTTTGATTCGATTCGAATAAAACAGGGTTAAATTAATGGAAAAACAATTTGAAACTCTCAAGTTCATTGATGATGATCTGCTATCTCATGTAAGAATACTTTGGTCAAAGGTTAAACTTTTGGTCAAAATCAGAATTCAGTAATTGGTTTAAAATGAACTGATCAGAAAGAACCATATATTCAATCACCTAACGAGTTGGTTAAAGAAGAAAGCGGTAAACACGTTAAAACTAACTAAAACCTGACCTAACCAACTAGGACTGGTTAGACATAGCTTTAGCCGATTAAAGGTGAAAACATTAAAACTTTTTGGGATTGGTTAAACCCAGCTTTAATCGGTTAAACCTAAGATTATCCTTCATTTTGGCTTTAACCGAAACATATACATATTTTAAAATTACCTCCCCAGTACATCCAGTATGTGTTTAGGAAAGCAGTAAAGTGATCAAGTGTTGTTTTTAAACAAATGAAAATAAATAATATAGACATACAAATGTTTCTAGTTACGCCTATGACGTTGTCATTTCTTCAAGAAGTCGATATTTTTATGTAAAACGCGAGGTAAAACTGAGGTAAACTTCAGTGCAAAGTCGTGTTGTCTGGTTTCTAGGCTCCCGTTTCTTGATGGAACTTCCCCTTGGAAAGCATATCCTGTCAAAAGTTTTGTTGAAATGACTTACACGAATAGTTTGTTTCTGTTGCGAATATGTGGTTGCCTCCATACGAAAACTTAAGGGAAAGGGAGAAACACTAATTTGGAGAAAGAAGTAATTTTCATAAAAGTTAAAGTTTTATTATAATCTTAATTTTACTTATAATCCCTCAAAGTTATTATAAAAAAGAAAATATATATTTAATGTTAAATGTAAAAAAATCAGAAGCTAATTTTTAATTTAATATTAAATTACATTTTTCTATGGATTTTTGGTATTTGGTAGTTTGTTCCGACTATTTTTTCTAGACCGTTGCTACAATTTCATTATGTTTGACATAATTTTTTGTCATTTTTAAACAATATGTAATTTGGTGTTTCATTACATATGACGTTTTTAGACCAAAAATTTTTAAATTACAAATGCTTGTTGTTGGCAAGGGCCCAGCTCTATAGTGGATACGCCTGTGATGCGATAACTATAGTTAAGCAGTGTTCAGCGCGGTTAGTAGTTGGATGGGTGACCACCAGCGAACACCGTATGCCCCGTACAGCCTGCAGCGACTAGTAGCATATCACAGCTCGCAGGCACTATACCAATGAGCACGAGGTATAGTGGAGATATGCCGTCTTTCGGAGGAGACGTTAAGCTGTCGGTCCCGAGTCCATGGATGTTGGGCTCGTTAAAGATCCCTACCTCGGGTTGGAATACCTGAGGATTCGGCAAAATTTCCGGTTAGGGGTAGCGTGCTCCCGGCGTCGGTGTTTAGCCTAGGTAGCAGAAATAGCCGACGTTAAATAAATAAAATAAAATAAAAAAAAAAAAAAAAAAAATGCTTGTTGGCAAAAATAATTTATAAGTACAGTTATTATCTGCTGGTGATCGAAAATCTCTCTAGTCCTTTGTTCAGATGAAATCGTTCCTTAATGAAATTGTGCAACAAATATTGAAACCCTCTCCAGCCTCTAGCGCTTTCAAAATACTCCATTATTTCATTTAAGAAGTGGGCAATTTATTATAGTTGAGTGTTGATAGAATTATGTAGATTTTATTAGGCTTTCTCCATTTTCTATGCATTTAAAGGTATAGGTATGTATCATTTTAATCACTTTTTTATTTACTTCAAGATTGATTGGAGTATCTCGTAACATAGTGCAACAGTTTTTATACAATAAAAATTCTGTTTGCTGGTTTGTTGAAAGTACTTTTTATATATCCACATAATAGGCTTATTTTTCGCTAAAAGTATCTTTAAACTACCCTTACCATTTGAATTACGTTAGAAGTATTGTGTTAAAAACGTGTCGTCGTTTAAAGTTTCATCAATTTATCAGAAATGTATTATCTTCAAAGTTATTCAGGCGGTGTACTTTTACAAGAAAATTATTAAAATATTAATAGTATTATTTAACGAGCCATTTTGTGATTTCGTTCTCTCTCTTTTTTATAAATACTGTAGTTACATAAAAAACAAATGATAAATACATTATAATATGTACATAATGTTAGCAATGTTATTCAACGTATAAATAATAAATATTTTACTAAATATTTATGACTAGAAAAAATTACCTTAAATTATACTTTTTTAAAAGGTAAATAATAAAATTAGATCTACTTATGATGTTCTAATGTGTATACTATTTCATGTAATAATTATAATAATCAATCGTTTATTTTAATTAGTGCATTTATGGTTATTTATTAAATTGGTTAATAATTGCAGGAAAATTAATTTTAATTTTAGTATAAATATACTCCTAGCTGGGTTAATTTTTTCAAACAAGGTTTAATATAAATTATAATTTTTGTTAAATGCCTCTTTAAATATTAATACTAAATACTTTTACTAAATATAAAATTATATTATCACATTATATAACTATTTAAGACCACAACCTTTTTAGTAAGAGGTCAATACAATTAAATTAAAATATTTATTTTCTAATGATTTAGTAAGTATATCACTGAATGCATAATATGTATTTCTATTTATAACAAAAAGTTGTATCTCACTTTACACTTCAGTATCGATTAATAAACTTTTTAATATTTTTTTAAGACTATTTTGTGAATTTTCAGCTGAAAAATTATTTTACTAACGAATAAAATTTTCATTTAAATAAAATAATTAGTATATTTCTTATCGTGGAAAAACTCTGGTCTTTTACTAGGTTAGAATAACAAAATTCGATACTCGTGGTTGCTCACGTTCATTCTAACTTTGTAACAGAATATAGTAGTTATTACATTGGTTGGTATAGGGGTTTTAGTGGGCTGTTTATATATAATTCAATTAAATGTTCCTTTACTTATAAATTATTCTATACTTATCTTTTTATATAAATATACCGAAAAATTATAACTATATTTTGCACTAAACCTTTCGAAAACTCGATATATTTTGCAATTTGTTACAAACCAAGAGAGAATAAATAACAATGGCAGCTCTTCAGCCAACCGACGTAATGTGGTAGTCCTTGACTCTATTTTATATCCGTGTCCCATCTTTTACTCTACGACCAGCTGGTAACGCAATGCAGGACGATGGAACACAAATATCTTCACCAACATTGAATTCAAGGTTGAATCTTAGTTCGCGATTGGTATGCTGCGAAGATACTCTTCCTCGCCGCTGCTCACATATTTCAATTCTATTAGCATCATTTTGTTTCTTGTTTTATTTGAATAAACCTTGACACTCGACAAAATATTTATAAATAGTGAATTACATAATATAAACGATATTAGAACAATTATTCGCAATGTGTGGAAAATAGAGTGAAATACATATACTAAGTGACATAGAAAAAAGAACACCCAGTAATAATTATTTTATTTGAACAATTTTTGGTATACAAGTATGTATAATTGAGACTAGTAAATTATCAAAATTTGATAAAAATTAAATTGTTAACTTCTTAAAAAAAATGAATAATGTGTTGCGTCACCATGATGTCTTATCCACTCATTAACACGTCTGGGTATACTTATAATGAGGTGATCCGATTTCCTCCTGAGTTATCTCATCCCATGCTATCTGTAACTTGTACTGCAGAGCCGCTAGTGTTTGTGGAGGGTGGGTAAAATTGAGTAATCTTCTTCCCATAATATCCCAGACGTGCTCGATAGGTGAAAAAACGGGAGATCTCGGTGGCCCAAGGCAAATAAGCAACTCGATTGTTCTCAAAATGAGCCAAAGAAGCCCTAGCAATATGAGGTCGTGCGTTGCCTTATTAGAATGTGCGTTTGGGGATGGTCTGAACATAAGGTACAACATGGGGTTCTATGACCTCCTGGATGTAGCGCGTAGTGGTCATGGTACCTCTAATGAATACCAAAGGTGGCCTACTTCCAACAGCAATAGCCCCCATGCCATAACTCCAACTGTGTGGTGCACATGCCTTTCCACAGAAAACTGGGGATTTCGTCTTTCACCACGCCGTCTTCTCACCTTTGCACGACCATCATGCATACCCAAACAGAATCTGGAATCATCACTGAACGCAATTGAATTCCATTCTTGGTCCCAATTTGCTCGTTCCCTACACCAAGCTAGACGATCACGTCGGTGCCCAGGGGTCAGTGGTAGAAACCATTGGTCCGCAATCACCCTTGTAGAATAGAAGCGGTCCCGTAGAGCCAATAGTCTAAGACGACGATCTTCGCATTCTGTGGTTCTTCGAGGACGTCCTGTACCTCTCGCTCTTCGTGTACGGCCCTCTTGGTTCCATGCCCGAACACAGACTGCCACAGTATTTAAACTCCTTTGCGTTCTAGCGGCTATATCTCTCATAGAAAAACCAGCTTCTCGCAAGCCCACAATTCGACCCCTGTCAAACTCGCTCAATTGCCGAAATTGTTGGCATCTTCGCACTCGAGGAATTGTGATTCAATTAAAGAAACTTTTTGAAATGTTTTTTACACCGCTTAAATGACAATTGTACCTGCAAAAGTTTAATTTTTTAGACCTAAGCGATAGTAAATGTTTTTGAAATATCGCTGAAAAATTGATCGGTTTTTATCTAAACATAAATAAACATATTCCCAAATAAATATTACAAAATATTCATTATTACTGGTTGTTCTTCTTTCTATGTCACTTACTATATTTATTTAAGTGATCTTCTTTACATTTATATTTCTGGATTTTGTTGATACTTCATGTATTTTATTATTTTTTTATGTGTGACAGAGCAAGTTATTATGAAAGAAAACAGTTTCTAATTTTTAAATCCTATTTTTTCAATTATCAAATGAATCTATTTATCTTGATTTAACAGAACGCTTTTATAATATTTAACAGGTACATCAGAGCACTTTTCTTAAAGTGTTTATTTAAATTTGACACCCCTAGCTAATTACACTTGAAAATAAGTTTTGCATATATTAAGGATATGCGCATTTATAAATATAACTTTTTTCCTGATTAACAGTAACAACTAGTCCATTTTTTATGTTCGTTTAAAATATCAATATTTAGATACATAATGCTTGACAGTTAATAATCGAGATAATCTATCGGTAAACATATTTTATTTCTCAGGATTGTAGTGTGAATTTTAAGGAGACTTTAGAGCAGGTATGTTAGTTAATGCTTTTTAGTTTAATGTTGTGAGTTAGCAAGCTATTTATAAAAATAATTAACCTAATTTTCACAACTAGCCCCTATTTACCGCATAACTGTGTACGAGTTCAGGTGATTGTCTTGAATTCCATATTTGTATAATTTTTCAACATATTGTAACGAACAGTGTCAAAAGCTTTAGAGAGATCTACGAATATTTGTTTGTCAAACGATTCGTTTATAAGGTGATAGGTTTAATTTTTTTAATTACGTACTATTATATATATTTTTGTATTTTATATATAACATTTTTATAACGATTTAAAATAATCGTACCGACATTTTAATGTCATCAGCCGCGATAGGTAATCAGCAAATAAATTATGTCCTCGAATGTTATCATCGTCCAATATGTATCAGAAATTGAACAATGGGCTATTTTTGCGCACTTGAGAGACAAATTCTGAGGGTTTTATCTTATTTTTCTACCCTCGTCTTCCCCAACAAAGATAGATTACTCCGCCATTCTTGCAATTTCCCTGTCGTATCTGGGGCCATAAATCCTCGGTGATATATCACCATTTGGTGACTTGGGGTGAGTATAAACGGAGATCGCAGCGCCACTGGGTGGGAGAATCCCGAATAAAGAAATACGATCATATCAAAATCTCGTAGACCAGGCGAGTTTATACCTCAATTTGAATTCGAATTTGAATTCAGTTCGTCGAGTGTTGGTTGTCTAACAGAGAATTTTTGCGAGGGGTAACGAATGTGACTATAAATATGAATGGGACGAAAATGCCGACATAATTTTGCTATTATATTTTTGATATCAAAGCGATATTATATGGTGTACGGAAGATATAAAGATAAAGTATTGTGTAACACATATGGTTTCAATTTCAATGAGTTGTAAAAGAATATTTTAACATTTAATATAAAATTCTTTTTAAATTGAGGGTTCTAATAAACTAATTCGGTTATAGAAACTGGTTTAGTTGGTGTAACTTAATTTTACATATATAAATATGTTTTCCTTAACGTCGTTGAATGAGAAAATTTGTGGTCATGTCTTTAGTTCTATAAACCTACGTAAATATTATAAACAATTTTTTTATTTCTAAATATTAGAAATTTAGAAATAATTCAAAAAAATGTTTTGCTTATAAATGTGATATGTTTTTGGGTTTATCAGGAAAACAAAAAACCTATATATATATATATATATATATATATATATATATATATATCTTAAAAATGAATTTTTAGTACTATTTTTAAAGCAAGTTCAAACAAATGAACCACAAATAAAATGTAAATATGTACCATAATTAACTTTAGCACATATGAATTTGTTGATAGAAAATCAAAAAATATTTTTTTTTCAAAAACCCATGTCAGCAAACTTTTAAAAAGAGAGCTAAAGCTTTTTGAACATAAATTTGGCAAATATATAATTCAAATATTAGATATCAACATAAGTTACTAAAATGTATTTTATTATTATAATTTTGGTTAAAATTATCATCTTTTATTGTACTTTTTTACAATTAATTTAAAAAAATTATTTTCTGCAATATTCCACACCAAAAATATCCCAATAAAAGAAGTATCAGTTGATATTCACTGAAATTAAATTTTAGTTCAAAAACCTGTTTGCTCAATTATCTATTATTTTTTTACTATCTAGTACTACTACTATTATTTGACTTAAATATGGATAGGCAACGATGTTCTTACCAGCTGCTCCACCTATACTACTGATGACTATTTTTTATTTATTTATTTTATATATTTTAAATGCAAAATTTAAATGTGTTTAAATTCATCAGTAATTGCAACTTCACCGAAGATCTAGAGCTATAGTGGAAGCACTGTATGTATGAAAGAAAAAGAAAAAACAAAGCAAGAAAAAATAAAAGAAGACCATGGTGCTATAAAAATAATATAATTGTATTGGTCTTAAAAAATTAATAATAATAAATATATTAAATGAACTATAAACATTTTTGTGGTTTAAATTCTTTGAGCTACAATTTTCCTGACTTTATTTAATTGCACTAATAAGTATAAACATTTTGAACAAAAAAAATATTTTAATATTGTATTCCTTTGGTTTTATGATTTTTATCCCATTTTCCACCTTAATTGTAAGAAAATTTTGCACTTGTCCTTAATATTAAATTTCTTGCTGCAGGTCAGACGCGAATACAATCTGACAGATTCTCGTCAAAATCTATGTTGCTTCTTTTGGGAATTTTCTTTCAATACTGTGGCGGCCATGAAAACGCCAATACATTGAAAATGTAGCTGCTAATGAAAATGTTAATGATAGTCATAGTGATAATAAAATTGGCCAACCAAGTCCAAGTAAGAAGATACGTATACATTTGAATACTAACAAATTTGTTTCAATGTATAGCAAAAACAAGATACAAAAAATATAAGGTCATGAGAAACAGACTGCCGAAAATGTTAAAAACAACAATATATATATATGATTGTTATAGAACAGAATGAGATACCGACAATAAAAATCATAACGACGAAGTTAAAAAATACAGCACTAGAGGTAAGATTCTGTGAACAGATACAAAACTGGCTAAAAAATATAGGATTTAAATTTCAAAGAACACATAAAAGACCATTTTAGAGAAGAGAAGAATAATAGAACTACGCAATAACTATTTGATGAAAATAATAAAATATAGAGAGGAAAACAGACAGGTTTGTTATTTTGGATGAAACCTGGTACTACACCTATGACATAGTGAAAAAGATATATATAAAAAGATTAATTAGATGTATGCCCCAAATTCTTGGGAATAAAGGTTTACGGCTGCTTATTGTTGACTATGGTGAAATAGACGGATGGACATCAAATGGATTAAAACGCTTTTTATCATTCCAGAAAAACTTTTTGCAGGAAAACGATTTGTTTTAAGAAGAAATAAATACAAAGGATCAATTACTGGAGGATCTTAAAACAACAGTCCCAAAAGAGTTATACTATAGAAACATTTAGAAAAATATGGCCACAATATTTTAAGATTACCTCCCCATTTCTCTACCTTCAACTCAACTAAATTTATATGAGGTAAGCTAAAGAAGCGAGTTTTTGGGAAAAAATATTTCCAGAAATTTGACAAGAAAGTGGTCGAACTGATCAAAGATGAAGCCTCCAAAATCATCAAAGAAGATTGGAAGTAATCCTGTCGCGCAACGACCACAACCTCATTTTCTATGCTCTTATATATATATTTCCCGAACTATAATTAACAATATTCTTTATAATTACCAAATTAGTTCAAGAATCTTTATTTAATAGTTAGGGTCCATAAAAATGTAAATGTAAAAATAAGGCTGGAAAAATAAATACATTGTTCTCTGTAATAAGGAACAAAAAGAAGCACACGCTTTTTTTTATCTAATATTTGTTAAAACACAGCCAAATTGTCATCCGTCGAAAAAAAGGAAAGCCATTCGGAGAGTTTTATTCTCCCGTCCTTTTCTCTATTAAATTTTTGCCGCACGCAATTAGTTTTCCAGCAAGCCCTTATGTCTAATTATACCGAGGGCAAATTTCTTTTGGTTGGCTGCGAAATTTACGAGCAGCCTCCGGTAGTGGACACAGAACACGCGTTTCATAAGTGCAGACAACGGTCGTTGAGAATGTGATGTAATGGAAAAATACCGAAAGTTGGAGAATTGCGAGAGAACAGCGGTATACAAGCTGGTGATATTAAATTTTCCAACCTTCTGCGTTTGTAATGTATTGGTCTTGGGGAGAATGATGGTTTTTGTTATATATAAAAATTGTCGTCTTGAGACGTGCGATATTACCGAACTTTGACGCTTGGTTGAACGCGTGGCTTGAAAAAAAGCATAAAACAAAAAGGCGAATTGAAATTATATCCCAATGTTTTTATTTCATAGAATGGTAGTAACATAAGATAAAAAGCTACATCTCAAAAATTTAGGTGTCTAATGACGATTTTAAGAAAAGAACAAAAAGTAAAAGATAATGGTAAGATCATAAACAAGAAGAAATGCCAACTTAGGGGTGTACACGATATTAATCTTTAACTGAAATTGTAAATATAAACTCTTTCTTTTCATCCCGTCTTATTTTTTATTGGGAGATAGTTCATTGCTTTTACGTTTTTCTTTTTATTTGCTTCTTATTATATTTGAAATTTCTATAAATAAATAAATAAAATAAATTTTTGATTACATTTATAAGAAGAAGAACAACCAAGTTTTTTAATAAAAAATAATGTGCAGTAAGTATGGTGGAATGTAGAATTTTTTAACTCCAGTTTGTTTTTGCAAATAGTTGTTTTTCTTTTTTTCCAATACAAATAATAATGAAAACAGATAACATAAAAAACTAGGTTCTGTAAGAAAGATGCTTTTAAATGAGTAAATAACAAATTAGGTACTTTTGTTACAAGATGTGTACATGTTTAAAAAAAAAATTCGAATAGAATTACAATTTAATATTTCAGATGGTCGGATTTAGCCTTTTTATTGAATTCTAGTGTTCCAGAATGACATCCTTTATGGTGATTTGTCAATCTAGAGAAGACGTAAAACTCACATGAACTCAAATCAAGCAAATTATTGGACTCAGGATCCAAAGCCAAAAACTGTTTTAATAAAATTTTTGTGTGACATTGCGCATTGTCGTAATTAACTATTCAATTGTTCTTAACATTTGGTAACACCCGCATGACCCTTTTTCGAAGTATACCAAAAACTTCTCGTTACAACAAATTCAACTTTTTTCCAATCAATGACGTTCTTCCGATGATCTGAATACACAAGATTCCGTATTCTGTCGATATCTGTTTAAGATTAAGGCCTTCCATTGTGTCGTTCATTTTCAATTGAATCTCTTGCTTCTGAAAATGCCTTAAACCACCGAAAAAGCTGATTATTAGAACGTACTACAAACGTTGTTTTATTAAGAAAACTGTACTGAATGCGCTTCATATGTTTTTCTTCTCCTACCCCTCCATGTACCACATTTCCATTATTGTTATATTGGATACTACGTTACCAGTCTCATTATTTATTCCTTCTTATTTCCTAAATTAGAATTTCGATTAAATCAGGAAAAATGTATATTGGTCTATTAATCTTGGTTTCTATAAAATATTATTTTTAAAATCCATTTGTGAATGATACTCACCATTACCTTATTCTCCCCCAATTCTACTATATGATATTAGATTTAAAGTAAGGTGATATTTCGAAAATTTGATAATTTAATCCGATTAATTAATAGCATTGAATTTGGAAAACTACAATTCCTAGAGGTAAAGAGAGGTAGCTCATTTTATTGTTAGATTATTGAATGTGAACCATTGGACGATTCTATGTAGGTCATTATTGTTTATATTCTAGAGTGAATTGTAATCGGAGATCTGAATATTTCAACGTTACCATGCATGAATCATTTGTAAACCATCTTTGGAGAACACTCATTTCCACCCATACCACAAATAATAGTAAACTGAATATTTTTTAATACCTTTACTAAAAATGACAAAATTACAAACATCTACATATTAACAAAAAAATTTAGTAGTTTTTCCTGCGTGGCATTTGGCTTCATTTGGACAAATTTTGACTTTTTCACAAATCACTACTTAAACTAAATTACACAGCTTTTATCTTGGCTACTGAATAGTTGGTAGCTTTATAAAATTGAAATTGGGATACAATTTTTACTTTAGGTTGTGTGATAAGTAACAACTTTATTTAAGAGCTAAATTTGTGTGATTTAACATTTTAGTAGTTAGTGACTGTTTCCTACGCCGTTTTGAAAGTTGACTAACGAGGGGTAAGGATGATTATTGATCACGTATTATTGGTCAATTATGAGGTAAGTTGGAGCTTTATTGGTTTTGTGGTGTCAAGTTGTTGATTAGATAAAGTTCATTTTGGATATGTAACTAGCCTCATGTGTATACATGAAAATGTATATTTTAATGATATTTTAATTTGTTTAAAATGAGTGAATTTCATAAAACCAATTTAAGGTTTTTGGGCAAATTGATTTCAGGATGGAAACTTTATCATGACAAAGATTTTTTGTTTGTCATTTGCAAAACTAAATATTTTACAACATCTACCTTAAAGTTGCATGTTAATGTAATATTCATTAAAATGGGATCTAATATTTCTTCAAGTCAGCCAATTCTTTCTCGACTGCCAGTAGGTTACTATCGAATTGATTGGAACGATGTTTCCACCTCCGGTATGCCCACTTGAAATTATTAAAGGGGAAATTGTAACACGTTCTCTTAAGCTCGCATCGATTCCTGTAGGTATACAAATATTGATTGTGAACCTGTACAGAAGTTTTATAAGCTGGACTGCATTAATTAATTAAACATAAATATTTACGCTTCCCCTCCAATAACTCTTAAAGTGGTTTTTTGAAACTATATAGTATAATTAAATAAAGACTGGACCATTGAAAAGAGTCCATCCTGATATTTGGAAGAAATCAACAGAATTTAAAGAAATGGCGAAACCAGTCGATTATTAATCCAAAGGGGACATGTTTTTTGATATAGTCATTTGTCATATGTCAATCCCTCCTTTACCTTTCCCCAACCCCCTAATTTTAATGGAAATATGTAATATGTGGTATATTTCTATAAAGGGGAGGTGACATAGATTTTGTTTAAAGAAAATAGGTAAAAATGTTTTTGCATCTACAACTGTTGACGCCGCTCCGTCTAGCCAGACTACTTATTATATTAGGTTGAGGAATAAGTACCTGCGTTTTTTTAAAATTGATTTTTTTCGTAATTTGGTATTCTGTTTGTTAAAATGTTTATAAGCATTCGAAAGCATTTTTTTCTAAAAAGCTTAATTTAACTTAAGTCAAAAAGCAACATAAGCAACGCAGGACATATGCGCCATATATGGAGCTGATGCAATAGCTGCGATAACCGCCCAATATTCGTTCAATTCATGTTCAAAAATGGCAATTTTGAACTAGACGACGTTTCAAAGCGTTTCTAAAGGTCAAACAACACGGAAATTGGCAGAAAAGATGGACTGTGACCAGAAGACTATCGGTTACTATTTTCAAAAACGCGGACCTTAGATGCCACACAAACCGAGCGATAAAAACAAACAAGATCGGAGCGAAAAGGCAGCTCAAAATCGTCAAGGACGTTCTTTCACATCCGTCATTTTCTCCGGACCTTGCGCCAATGGATTATCATTACCTAATCCCTGTCGCTATCCAACCAAATAAGGGGATTTACTTTCAACAACGATGCAGCAAATTCTTCGACACACGACTGATGATTTTTGGTGAAACGACATCAACAAATTGGTCGATAGGTGGGAGCAGGTCGTAAACAATGAGGAAGAATATGTTATTGGCTGATTCATTGTTTTTTTAAACAAAAGTTATATATAAAAAAACGCAGGAACTTATTCTTCAACCCAAATTATATTAAAATTCATATTTTAAAAAAATTTATGTTAACCACACCTTAAAACACTAAATTCAAATGTTATATATCTCCAGTATTTAGTATTAAAAAAATATCCATTGTGTTCATGTTTCCTGAACCAGTAATTCAACTGATTCAGTTTTTTCCAAAACTCCAGATCAAATGTTATTTACATAAGAGGAGACCAGAACACAATTCCAAATTTGGAATGGTAAGGTAGTTATAATTTTCTTAAATTTATTTAGTGGTACACGTCCTAGATATATAACTTTTATTTGAAATTATTATTTGGACTAATAAAATCAATCAATATGGATTCAATGAATAAAAACATGGTAATTCATAATCTTTGAATAACAGTTTATTGAAAGGTAGACAATTTACCCATTTGACTCGTAGGGTTTACTATATAAATATAAACATATTTAAATATATCTTTTGGAATATTTAAAAATTTCGATTATAATTGTTACTGTAATTTATAATTGTTGTTATACTAAATTAATTGTTTCAACTGTTACTTTATGGAAATTATTCATAATAAATATGGAAAGATAAACAATACAAACCTAGGTAGACCTGAATACATATTAAAACGCTTTTGAAGACTGTAGAAATTCAAGATAAATATTATTTATCTTTCCATATTAATTATCATTCTAACCCCTAAATAAGTAAGTACTTGAGAACTTTAACATTTTTCTTTTTCTAGCCAGTATTTTCGAATTTATTTAATAATAAATATTGATTTGGAATCCTAGCGTGATCATGGATGTTCGTAATGTCACAATTTATATGTTGAAAATGTAGAAAACCTTTGTGACTGGCTGATATGAGATAAATATACTTACTAGAGGGTCAATAAAAAAATAGGCGTTTATTTAATTATAAAAATATCTTTTTTTTTAATAGTAAACGTGCATAAATAGTCCATTTCATGGCATAAATTTTGTTAAAAAAGGTAAACGATAATGGAAGAAGGTGTTAACGAAATAAAGAGCAGCGTTCAGTCTATCCAAAGTGCCCAATTAATCAAGTTATTCTCGAATGGCCGCAAATAGCACACAGACGGCGAAAAGAGAGCCAACTGTAAGTATAAGCAGAACCGAAAAACGAGCAAAACAAAGATGTGATCGCATTGGTTAATGCAAATTTAACTGCACACCCGGGATTGATATGAAGCCCCTTAAATTAGAAAAAGGGTGGTCGGAAACAATACGCTACTAACAAACTTTTAAAAAGATAATTTCCTTTCAGCAGTATAACCATATTGCGAGTAGAACTCCACTCAAATTTTAATTTGAATGAACTGGCTCATAAATTTACCGTTAGAAATATAATGCGGCGTGCCGGCCGCGCGGCTATTTCAACATCAGCTGAATTTACATCGTTATTGCTTTTAGAATTTAGTGCCGAGAACTTGCAACTACTTAAATTTTTTATTCCTAAGTACATATGAGACATGACTCATTGTTTTCCTAGGGATTCTTTTCGCAAATGAGTTTTCCTTATACTTAAAGATTTCTTTCGTTCCTTTTGATTTGTATCTTCGCAGATTTAAATTCAATGTTTACTTTATTTCTCTCGCTCCAAACATACAAATTTATATAGAGGGGTTTAAAGTGATACGCCCAGAAATAATTATATAATAATTTTAATGGTGTTTAAGTACTCTACATTCCTCAAACCCAGACATTTTCCCTTCTAGGCTAGAGTAAGTTAAAATAAGTCGTTACCCCCCCGATTTTATCCATTACTTCCGCACCTCGAACAAATAGCCAAAGCAATTAAATTCTTGAAGTTATAGTACAAATCTGTAACAATAACAATTCGAACGAGCCTAAACCAATTTAACTTCGACATCTTACAAAATTTCGATAAAAATTTTAAATTTCTTCTCAAAATTGAAAAAGAATTTAAACTGATTTTCCCACATAGAGAATAAGAAGCAGAGCGTCTGCTGCTCATAACCTCAGAAAATCATGAAATAAATCACTCCTATATCTGGATGTCATTAATTAAATAGCCTAATTAACTACCGTAAATTTAATAATTAGATATATGAGAAAACAAAGGAAAGGAGGAACGAAGGTAGAGAACCATGAGTTTTGTTTGTTTCTTACAAAACCTCTTCAGGCTATTGGGGAACTTACAGTTCGCTAATGGCGTGGCAATAGAATTAAAAGTACAAGTTTATTAACAATTTAATTTTGGGATGTTAAAATTTAAGTCTACGGCAAAATATATTCATAACCAGTCATCCTGGGTACAGCGGTATAACGCCTCCTCCTATCATATATAAATTAATTCAAGCGAATATGTAAAGCAATTAAAAGTTATAGAGTGCCCAGAGAGTCACTTCACACAAAAAACTTAAAAACTGGAACTCATTTTAAGTTTAAGTCATCAGTTTAATTTAAATAGTTTCATTTCGAATTCCTGTTAAATGATCTTATTTTGTACATTTATTTCTTTTAATTGTAGCAATAAACGAATCGGGTGAGTGGGGTAATGGGAACTTTTATTCATAATTTTGTCGCCATTTTGACATCACATTTAAAAATTTAAATCGAATTTTCTCGAAAACCGTGCGTCGCAGAGACTTTAGACAAGAGTATCATTTTTTTGTAAAAATGCTAAAATTTATTAAATATCATGTCAAAATGACGACATTTTGAAAAAAATATTCATAAAAATACCCAAACGAGCCAATTATGATTAGATTTAAAAAAACATATTTACGCCATTTAGTTGGGATATTCCAAGAAATAAATATATGTGTCGAATTTTGTCACCTAAAAGGAAACCGTTTTGAAATCGTTCTAAGCGCCAGCTGTAAAGAGCTCCAATTCCCTTATAATACGTAAACATATTTGCAGTTTTTTCTGAAAGTCATTGTCTGGGCATCTATAAGAAATTGATTAAAAATAAGGGTTCTTTGTCAACTATTTCATAACCAAGGCAATGTAAATGAAAGAGGAAACTCTTAAATAGTGTAACAGAATAAGTAGTGAGCATTCTATTTCAACAAGGATATTTGTTAATATTAGGTTAATTTTTGTTAGCAAACAATAGTGATATTTTTGCCCGGTCGATATCATAATATAAAAGTTTGGTAAGTAAACATTTTAAAATTATTTTAAATTAATGTTTATAGAAAAAAAGCTTCTAAATTTAAAATAAAAAACTTACCAAATTTACGTGTACTATAAATGAAGGAAATTTTACCTGAAACATAAAAATAAAGTAATTAGTTATTAATAAAAACATAAAATGATTTATTATATAGCTTATACAGGGTTGGGATAAAGTATGGAACCAAGTAAATATCTTTCAAACGAAACGGACGATATTTATGAAATTTTGTAGGTAAATTCTTGTCACTCTTTCCAAGACTTCTCCACGTATTAGTTCACATTCATCAAAAATTATTTGTCTCAATTCCTGCTAGCAGGTTGGCCGTTTAACGTAAACACGTGATTTTAAATAACCCCAAAGAAAAAAATCTATTGGGCTTAGATATGGAGAACGAGCAGGCCACTCCATGAATCGATCAACATTAATATTTCAATACGATCTTTTTCATTTAAATGAACCATTCTTAATCGTACAATTTATTTCAGTAAATTAGAATTTTACAGTTTGGCAACAGTTACCTACTAGATAGTACTCGTTTATTTCTTACTATTAATACGAACAATATCAATTTGTTTATCTAAATGGTATTTTATTCTAATGTATAAAAACTTAAAAGTGGTTTATTAAAGTGCTGTATTCCTCGTTTTTACAGATTTTTTACACTAAACTCAGTACGTTCGAATTCGAAATAACAAGATCTTTCAAAATCTGCAAAAATATACAGGGCGTCCCGTTTAAATTAAAAAAGTTGATGGTATTTCCAGTTAAACCGGAGGTATATTATTAACAAAAAATGTACATCAGCTGCATTTTGCCCCATTGCACTTACTTGCAAAATTTTATAAATATCGTCCGTTTCGTTTTAAAGATATTTACTTGTTTCCATACTTTATCCCAACCATGTATATTCTTAAAATCATGATAGCATGCTGTAAAAGTTTTGACCCGTACATGACTTCACTTCACGCATAATTATACCTTCAATTGATTTGGATTCCAAAATTTACAAATTCTGAGTTAAGCGAGAATAAGTTTTAATACGCAGGCTGCAATTACTTAAAATTGAGTGGTATTTTGCAGAGGTAATTTTAGTGGTAAATCCGTTTCGTTTTTAGGGAAACAAATAATTTAGAATTCAATTTTAATAAAATTCCAAACAAATATGCATATAAGAAACCGCCGAAAAGCGATAAGACTTCAATCTTAAATATCATCGTCATTATATTCGAAGCAGACTGCGGGATTGTTATCATTAAAAACTTTGTGTCGAGAGCAACGATGGGGAGACCAAAGAATTGGCCACGATCCATTACAGGGTCTTACGTTATTCACCCTCCGAAGTAAGAATATACTTAAGCTAATTATAATGTGAAAAATATCACAACACGAACTCCTGCAAATTTATTTCCCATTATCTGTTTTTTCCCGCTCTCCATCTACGAAGTTTCCGACTTTTTTTAGGCACATAACTCTCTAACCGGGTGCATATCCAACTTTAGATTGTATAAAGTATAATGTACAAAGAAACCCCTAATGTAAAATCGATGGAACACCATTACAGTCGAGACCGACTTCTAACTTCCCTAAATCATTGGTCCAAACGTGTTTCGTAACTTATTTCCCAAGATTTTACTTTTGTTGACTGCGATTCTTTATGTTCATAAACATTTTAGCTGATTTATTCTCTCCTAGATTAGTTTCTAATTTTAATTCAGAATTCAATTTTTGTTTACACAAGTTAAAAGTTTTTCAAATCACATAGAACTCGGAGAGTTAAAGTTGTAATGATTATTACTGTCCTAAATTGCCGTTAACTGTTTTTGTGTAAACGATTAAAAATGTTGTAAAATCGACATCGTGTTTTTATAATAAAATCTGTTATCTTTCAATCATTTCACGTAAAATATTTGTTCAAAGCTTGAAACATTAATTTTATTTCAGCTGCGGTAGTAGTCTTTTTTCATTCTTTGTTTCTGTATTTAGTCCTCTATTTCCATTGATATTACGTCTTTTTTTTACGTCCTTGCACCTTTTTCGGTCTTTTTCTGCTTTTTAATCCCATAGCTGTTCAATTTGTTATTCTTTTTATCATTTCTAATGGTGATATTTTAATTATATGGCCTATCCATTCTAACCGCTTAGTTTTAATATGTTTTACTACATTTTCTACATTCGTTTCCTGTTCAAGTTCAATATTTTTTTGGTCTTTTTTTGCCTTCGGTAGTTAAGTTTGATCCCAACATCGTTCTCATGATTCTTATCTCTAATTTTTTGTTGTTGATCGCATTTAGATCTTATATATTTTACTTATTTTTCTTATTTTTTAATAGTGGCTTGTGTCTGTCGTAAGTCTAGTTGACTTTCAGAATTCTTTCTTGTATTCCCTCTTTACCAGTTTGTTTCATTGTTATTCCGAAGTAGTTATTTAATATCACAGTTTCGAATTTATTGTTCCCTGTTATTAGGCATTTATCCTTTAGTTCTCTTTCTCTTTATTAAGTTTTTTGCTTTTTTTCCTAATTTTTTTATTGTACTTTCAAGTTCTGTAGTCTTTGCTACTATTGCTATTTAGATCATCTGCATAGGCAATTACTTGAATTGAATTTACAATAATACTTATGTGTATTTTTTTCTTCCTAAGAATACTTTTTAGAACCAAATTAAATAGGGTTGGAGAGATTTATTTGCCGTGTTTAATTTTTTATTTACTTTTGGTTTATCCGTAGTTGTTCCTTGAAATCGTACTTTCACTTTATATAGAGCCTTTAAATAACATGTTAATTTCCTGGCAATGCCCATATTTTTTCTAACATTTTTGTTTATTTACAGTCTTAAAACTACTTCTAAAATCTTGTGAGTCTAAATCTATTTTGGTAATCTTCTCTGTGTAATTTTTTAATTGATGGTTCGTAAGATTTGCGAATTTTGTATCTAGCGTTTAGAAGAGTTATTGCCCTGTAGTTTTTGTAGTGTTCTTTTTATGTATTGGTTTTATAAGTCCTACATTCCATTCTTCAGGTATCTTGTTTTCAGTCCAAATTTGCTGTATATTTTTATATATTTCTTTATGTATCATGCCTCCTCCATATTCCGTCTCATCAGCTGCTTTGTAGTTACCCATTCTCTTATTTCTCATTGTATTTCTTTTAGTGTGGATTTGTAGTGTTCCTACTACATATAAAGTAGCAAAATTTCTTTTGTCAATTTTTCAATCACTAAAATATCATTATTAACCGCCTTCTTCAACATTATCTTTAAAAAAAAATAAAAAAAATAGCTTAGTGCTTTTTCAGAACAACTTTCTTCTCTGATACTATTTATTTTGTATTTGTTAGCAGGAGGACTATTGGTCAACTCTATTGCTGACAGGTCCATGGCCTGAATATTGCAGTACGGCGCGTAAAATTTATTGACGATATTTCAAATTCACTCATTTTATTCAACTCCATGAGAAGTTGTGGAGCCTTCTACTTTGAGAAGAGGACAATTCCTATAGAATTGTGGTAAAACTAATCAACATCACAAGCAAAATAGTTTTGATTATAACTTCCACAGTACGCATCTTTTGGTAGAATAAATATGCTTTTAAATTAAATTAAAAACGCATACAGCAGTGAGTTTCTCTAAGGTATCTCTAAAAAATGAAAAGGAGAAGAAATATAAAATATATTATAAAATGTTTTATTAAGAGAAATAATTTGGACTACCAATGAATACAAATTGTAAACGGTTGCAGTTACCACCTTCAGCATAAAAAATGTCTATAAATATTTTACAACAGCGAACTATAATAAACCCACCTCAATGTGGAACATATGTTATTCAACATGGCAGTACATCATTGTGTCATCGCGGGTTGATACCCCTATGCTGTGAATGCAATTTCATAACAATAGGATACCATTCATATTTTGATGACTTTTTAAATTTATTTTAAGCTTCGATAAGTTTTTTAAAATATTTTATTCTCTATGAAGCGTGTTAAATTTTCTCTGAATGATAAAAATAAGAGGGAGATGTAAGATGAATGGGTTTTTAAATTATTAGAAGGGTAAGTATTAATGGAGGTCTATTTTGATCGGTTTGTTGTGCCGGTATAAATAATAAATTTCAAATTTAGCGGTAGACAAAAGATAAGAATGCCTTGCATACTCCATTATCTCAATATTTTTAACTTTCCAACTTCAAAGTAAAAGAATTTTTTGACGTAACAAATTTTGTTTTTCGAAAATAAAGCAGTTAAAGTACTTGGATGGTTGAGAAGCAGCTAGCAGAGGGTAGTTTTTGACATCTGACACTTCACACTTAGGCTTATTGTACCGTCGTGGCTATCTATTAATCGTTGACTTAAAACTAATTTTTAATCATTTTACGAGGGCTATTACCTATAAAACGTTGTCGGCCGAATAACAAGGTATCCTATATGAGACAGCAAAGCTATTTAATGGTAATTAATATGTTTGTCTACGATTGCCTCCGATCTCTCATAAAATTAATTTTAATTAGGTATTAAACGGTATTAGCTTACTGAGTTAGTTAATGGACCCGTTACCTAACTCAGTTGCTTAATGAAATCAGAACCAAAATTTAATATACAATTAAAATTTGAAAACAATCATTTTTGAACATAGATAACAACATCTTTGCACTAATACAAGTTCACAATTTTCGAATTACTACTGTGGTTACATTCTTGTCTCCCAGAATTTTTGTAGCTATTCGTTTTCAACTTTCTACGGATATTTCACTGTATCTCTTAGTTGTATTGCTTTTCCAGTCTCCGCTTCATTTCACTGTTAATTTATCCGCTCCTGGATTTGCAAGTAGTAAAGTTGATGACCTTCCGAAGTAATGGCTTGTATAGTCTCTTACATTTGGTAATTTCAAAAAAAAGCGAATTTTTTCATGCTACCAATTAACTTAATAACAAATGACGCCTTGGGTTTATTTACTTCATATTTTCACTTGAGAAACGCAATCGTTTGAATGTATTTGCTATTATCATTGAATAATACATTCAAAGGTTAGAAGATTTAGATGGAAATTCGATATAATCTAATAATACCGTCTCATTCGTTTAATTTTTTATATTCTGTTCCTCACGCCATTTGCTAAAATGTCCAAAAGCTTGTTCGTATATTATTCGTAATTTTTGTAGAATTAGTAAAGAAATTACATTCGTTGCAGAATCTTCAATATTTGATGCTAGACTGTCTGATTCAGACTCACTCATATTAACGTATTTTCTAGAAACTCATAGAAATTAAAAATATGTGACGTTGTTTATAACATCATTTCTATAAATAACTGCTACTACAGAACCCCTGCTTTGATTTTAAATAAAATATTCGCTAATTGTCAAATAAATTAAATCGAAATGTAATTTGTATTTATCAGTATTTTCAATTGTTGGTAGTTTTTTTCTGTTGTTGTCAAAATGTTGTATTTTAATTAATTTGATAAGGGCCGTTAATACACTCATGCTCTTACAGACTCGAGCTAACACCCTCGTCTTGTAACTAATCCCCTTCGTATACTAATAATGCTCTTGTTTTACTAATAAAATAAATAACTATTATGCTTTCACAAGTAATCTAATAAAGTATTTTGCTTAAGTAAGCGATTTTTTTTTATTTTTTGAACACATACTTCATTTCTTATATCCAAGCGATTAACGTAGACGAAAATCTAGGTTTACTAAAATTAATAAAGGAATATAGAATTTTTAAAATCCATTCAAATAATATACAGAGTGAACTAAAATTCTTGCCAATTATCTCGTAAATTTCTAGTCCGAATTCTACAAAATTTGGGATAAGGAAATTCCAGATTTGATATTTGCGATGTTGCTAGATTTGCCATTTCTCTGATATTATTAGTCACTTTGGTTTTTTAAATTCATCACCCTGTAGTCATTTTTGGAATCTTCTCTTCAACCATATGAAACACTCCTCCTCAAACTCTGGTTGCGCTGCGACACGAGGTTGAGGTGGCCTGGAATGAGATACCCCAGAAGGATATTGATCACCTATTTAGAAGTATGCCTAGACACATGTGAAATGAATGTGTAAAACGCCATATCACATCAACACATTATTAACCCCAAAAAATAGTACGGGAAAGCAAAGGCTATCTTAACTATAATGTAATTTAGTAACTTTATTGTTGGGCAATTAAATTAAGATTGATAATAATGTGATATCTATAGCCCTCATAAAAATAAGTTTAAACGCCAACGCAAGAAAATCACTAAAAAGTTGCAACACCAACGCACAAAGACTTCGAAAAATTAAGATAATAATTATTATATGTATGGATTTCTTGTGTTTTTGTGCCACACTTTCTTTTGGTATTACAGACCTACTTAATAATGTAACCGAGGACCCTCAACTAGTTAATTTTACTTCCTATTTTGAACAAGGGAAGCTATATTACTGAGTTATTTCACTAATTGACACTAAGACAAATAAAGCTGGGGTTTTCTACTAAATGTCATTTATCTCACCCTAAATTTCGAGTGAGAATCTACCTGCTACAGCCATTAATCTCCAAAAAAAAATCAATGTGTAGATACAGGCAGTAAATGTGTACCCTTTTAACTCCAAAATTACTTAAAAGAAAAACCAAGAAAATTCAACCACGAAGCTTTTACGTCCGAGAGACGACTCAAATTTTCTTAAAAAAAAAAATTTTTAAAATAAAATGAATGAAATTACAACTTAGAAACTGTGTTAAAAAATACTTAACCGCCGCAGAGTACTCGGCTTTGAGTCCTCTTATCGACGATCCATATCGACTGAATAACACTTTGATTCGCATAAAACATTCTATGACCTAATTGCAAAAATGCAACGTAAAAAAATATTGTCATTCTCTAAACATATTCTAATAATGGAGGTTTTGTGAACGTATTTTTTAAATACTCAGCAGTGGTATATTTTTTTTACTTCGCACTAATCTAAAGTATTTATGAAATTATGAAAATAACATTTATGTGAACCTCGATATTATTTTTTTTTTCTATAGGGGGGTAAAAAACGATTGATTTTTTAAAGGAAGTTGAGGTTAATTGTCAAAAAATGTCTTAGAGACTATTCATCCCGAGTCCCAGCACGAAGACTATCTCGAGTCTTCAACAAATTTTTCGCTCCGACTCCCTCGCGAAATCGTCCCCTTCTTAACTTTATAATTTGGGTTTTTCTCCTCGTTAATTTTATTTTAACTTCATTGGTTAATAACGTCTCTGGTCTGACCTTTTCAACATGATTTCACGATTTATTCAGTAAATTCACTAACTTCTTGTAGTCAGCTTGGCTCGAGTCTGTATCTATAATTTACACATTCTTTGTTTATACAATGTGTTACGATTTAATTTCAGTTTTATACCTTTTATTTTATACAAAGTGTTGGCTTTTTGCTGATTAGTTCATTGTCCACTACCAAACTAAATTTGGTGTTTTAATAACTCTCCTTCACGTGCCCATAAGAAAAAATCTGTTTATTCGATCCATACTCAAACACCTGCTTCTGCCGTATGCTCAGAAATGAGCGCTTCAAATAAAATGTTTACGATGCATCCGTTTCATTCTTATTAGTATGTAAATATATTTGAATGTATTATTATCAAATGAATAATCTGGTAGCATCTCATAGTTACAGAAAATTATACTATGGTTATACTATTATACAAATAAATTACAAGATTTTTTTTTATTTTAATAGTAATATAAGCTGAATGGCGGCAGCCTTTTCCTCTTTTTTATTGATGTATCTACTTATTAAATGTAATGGATAGTTTTTAAAGGTAGAGCTATTTGTTTTAATATATTATTATCTCAAATCAGATGAAATGAACACTTACGAGCTATAGATTAAAAAAATCAAATGAGTCACATTACACAAAACACCTCATTGACTCAAACATCAAAGGAAATCGATCATGGACGATGTATTAGAAAATAACGAGACTGGTGCTGTAACTTCTTCAGAGGTAGAATTTTATGACACAAAAAATGTGAATTAAATCTTTTGAAATGATTAAAAGTGCATATCACGATATAGAATGTTTGAGTGGCATAAGAAGTTTAAAGACGGTTGTGAATCAGTTGAAGATGAACCTCGTCCTAGTCCACCACAAACTGCGCGAACTGACACAAAAATTACAGAAATTAACGACTTGATACAAAATGATCGCCGGATTGGCATAAAACGAATTTCTGACATTGATAATTTGTCTTACGGTTCCACTCAAAAAATTATTGCTAAGATTTAGGATACCGGAAAGTCGCAGCAAGATTTATTCCAAAAGTGATGACAGATGAACAAAAAGCGAATGGAGTGACAATTTGTCAGCAGTGAAAAAGGCAACTGTAACTTAATCCACAGTTTTTAAATAATGTGGTTACACGTGACGAAAGTTGGTTTTATCATTACAATCCTGAATTGAAGTCTCAAAATACGCAATGGAAGCATAAATGCAGCCCAAGACTCAGAAGGTCAAAACTGTTTAAAGCGCTGGTAAAGTGATGCACTTGTATTTTTTTTGATAAATGTGGCGTTATTTACGATCACATTGTACCTAGAGGAAATACAGTAATTGGGGAGAACTATTCTAATGTACTTCAAGGACCCTTAAAGGCAAAATTATAGAAAAAACGACCGCTTTATAAAGACTTTGGTTGGATGCTGCATCACGACAATGCTCTGGCTCACAGATCAACGATTTGTCAACGAACAATTGAAGAATTAGGGGTAGAAATTATGGTTCACCCCCTCTACTCTCCCGACCTTGCTCCATGTGACTTTCATTTGTTTCCTGAAGTCAAAAAAGAATTGAGAGTTCGAAGATTTGATTCCGATTTAGAGCTCAACAACACTGTGATGACTATCAAAAAATGGTTTGTCAGAAGTTTATGACAAGTGGATAAAGCGATGGAATAAGTGTATTGAACAGAATGGAGAGTACTTTGAAGAATTGTTGTTGAAGTTTTTTGAATAAATGTTTCATTTTTATACTATAGCACCAGTCTCGTTATTTTCTGATACATCCTCGTATATGCGAAAGAAGCAACAACTTTATTTTCTAGAAGAATTTTAAATAAAGAGACATCTACGATATCCTCAATCTACAGTACTAAAAAACAAATACGGGAAATTCACTTGTTTGGATTACGTTTAGTGCTAACTACATAATATTAAAAAAATGTTTTAGAAAATGAAAATATTATAAGTTATATATAAGAATATATACACATAATACAAAATTAAGTTTGTGTGTGTAATGCCTGTCAATTTCTTTAATCTTATCACCAAAGGATGAAACAATTGTCATAAAAATATTTAAACAGTTTTGGACAATCATTGAATTTTATCTTTTACATTTATAATGGACAGTTTCCACAAAATAAGGGTAGAAACAATTAATATGATTATGTATGATAAAATATCGTGTCAAAACTAATAAAAATTACTGTAATTATGGGAAAAATAAGCACAGTATCCAAATTTAAAATGAAATACAGAAGTTTTCGCTTAAAAACAAAATTGTTAAAGTTGACTAATATTATCTAATATTTTAGTAACGGATATATCAATCAGAAAAAATGTTTATTCAACATTTCCATTCCCAATTCTGTCAGCTTTTGATGAACCACCCAATTAAAGATAATACACTTAACACAATAAAAAAAATACTATTATAACTAAATCCTCTATTTATAAATGTTTACGTTATTTATAGATAACGCTTTAATTCCTCCGATTAAATTTTAAATAGACTTTATCTTGCTGAACGTTAGCACACGTATAAATTAAGGGAAATAAATCTAAATGTTTTCAGACAATTGTGCAAAGAGTTACGGGCGAAAATAAATACATACAAAACCAATGAAACGGAATTGAATTTTCAATACTGTTCTCAAAATGAAACTAATTTGAAAACACACTATGGCGTACAATCCATCGGACGCGACATGCATAATGCGTAAGCAATCACAGCGGAAGGGACGGACGTGTCCAAAAGGGGTAGGCAAGGGGTGAAACCTACACCAGTGAAATGAAACAGCTGTGCCTCTGTGCTCGAAGGGGTTGAAGCCAGTGCACGATCCAATTTGTCATTCTGTTTCGTTTCCAACTAAATATTAACTAGGCTGCATTAAACTTCCGAGAGTATTATCTACGAATTAAAGCGATGTATAACTAGGGCTCTTTCCAAATTGGATTTGGGATTGTGTGTTTCGCTATAGTGGACAATATCCTCGTCTTGCAATATTTAAAGTTTAATATAGTTTTTCGACAACTGCAATGTTATGTCTCCAATTTGCACTGTCAATTTACACAAAGTTTTAAAAATTTATATATCCCAAACCAATTTAGAAAAAAATTGTATAAAATTCCAGAAAGTGAATTAAAATGCAATTTTTTTTAGTATATTAAAAAAAACTAAAACAGTTTTATCAAATTTATACAAATTACAACGCTGAAAAGATATAACAATAAACAATAAAAGTTATGATTTTCTGAATGGAAAATATTTGATTTAGAAGCTCCAATTTTTTACATCAGCTGTTTGTGCAAATTAATATAGATTTTTAGTAATATACATAAAGTTTATACAGGGTAAGTCAAAACTTCCATACATTAAGTTCTTTATTTTTATATCTCGAGCAACATTTTCGTGAACTCATTTAAAGTAAAAAATAATGTAGGCGCATTTTTAACAAATGTAAAACCAAAATTCCTAAATAAAAAATCTAGTATTAATTAGATAAATTATCCAGATTGTTATGCTATTTATATTGGCCAGATTCTTAGAAATTTTGAAATCAGATATAGTGAACATTTGCAAGCTTATATTTATAAATAACCATTATACAAAACACCTCACTGACACAAATTTATACTTATGAGAACCATGGAATGGACGATTTGAAGAACTTGAAATAAAAAGTCCTCTACGATATACTCAATTCACAGAACTAAACAAACAAATAAATCTGGTAAATTGGCTTTTTTAGGTTATCTTTTGTACAAAATATATAATATTAACCAAATATTTTAGAAAATGAAGAATATTATTGGTTAGAACATATGTAATACATAATCAAGTCTGAATGTGTAATGCCTGTCAATTTCTCTAATCTTATCTGAGGATACTAAAAGATTAAACAATTACGAAAAGAACATATAAAAATTTATAAAAATTTTCGATAAACCATGGGATTTTAAGATAAGTATATTTTATCTCACATTTAAAATAATTAAAATATCTCATCCGAGATTAATTGATTAGCAATTGTTATTATGCATTTTGCACGCCCTCGTATTTATAGTGTAAACATTTACCATAAATAAGATATACAAATTCCGTAGCAGGTTTTGAAGACAAACACCAATTTAAAATAAGTTTTACCAGCATCCAACTATCCAAACATGAATTGTTTTCCTAATTCTAAAGTACATTCAATTTTGTATAAATTAATTCTATTTGCTGAAGAATAATATCTTCTTGATAAATAAATATTTTAAGAAGCGTCTTGTAACGTTAAATATTTTCGGTAAATTAGCAACATTCCAAAGCGAGGAAATTTATACTTCAGCTTTAGTTGCATTAGCCGAGGAAATATACACAGCAAATAAAGAAAATGTTGAATAAACATGCTAATGCTTGCAGGGCGAAAGTTTTATACATTAACTTTCCTCGCATGAGTTGGCTAATCAGTATAACGGAAGAAACGTTGCCAAATATTTCATTGGAATCCCCGGATATTAACGACTACGTTTTTCTCTTGACTTTTTGTTTGTTGTATGTATCTTTGGCCCTCTTTGATTAGGCACGGTGGCGACCCTGCTAAAGCTCATCTGTAAACTTGTCGAATTGGAAGGGAAAAGTTCACTCAACGGAATTTATTCCTTCTCCTTTTTGTTGGTTCTATTTTAATTTAGTTTCTAGGGTAATGACCTTAGGAACTGTATTTTTAAACAGTAACTAACGAAAAAAAAAATAGCAAAGAAAAATATCCACTTTCGACAAAAATTCTAATTTTAAGATAATGATCTCGAAGAATGTATAATTTAAGAGAAGTAATACCGAAGTTAAAGGGGGTTGAAAGCAAGAAGAATTGCCCGACTTATAATTTATTCATTTTATTGCATTAGTCTAAAATTAAAATAAGAAGTACGCGTTAGTAATTTTAAGGTATGATATGTAGGATTCCAATCAATATATTTCACCTCCATTTTATTATAAAATTTTAACGTGTACGTAAAATTTTATCAGTAATTGGCATCTTCGAAGTTAGATTATTTTTCTATAATACAATTAAAAAATATAATATTTTCGAAATAGCAATTAACAAAATATACCCAAAATAGTAAATTTATTACATTTCACTTTTAACTGCCCGTATTTTACAGGGTCTGAATTTATTTGTTTGCGGTAATGTGTATGTGAATAACTGCTGGCAATATCAGATGACACAGATTGATTAGACGTATAATGAACTGTTTATCAATTTAAAACTCATAAGAATATCAATATGTGCATTAGAATTCATAAAAACCGTTTAATGCTTATTAAACGTTCTATTAAATGGTCGTTAATTTGCTTGGAACAACCCAGAAGCGTTTCGCACCTTTACGGTATCATTAATTATGTAGATGGTCATTATGCTTTGCCTCTACAGTGATTGATGGCATTGATAATTATCTTTTCACTTCTTCAATGAACACAAAACTGCTTCAGGCTAGTAAATACAGAAAATATTACGTTTTCATCTTATTTTTTCAGATAATATATACATATATATATATATATATATATATATATATGTATATACTTTATAATATAAATTTTTAAAATATATCTAAGAAAGAAATCTGAGATTATTTCTATATTTTTGGATAAATCAAAGACAATAAATTATTTTCAAATAAATAGAAATATTAAAACTTTAAGGACTTTAAGTTCCTTTAAACTTTTATTTTGTATATAATGAAAAGATAAAAGTACATAAAATATATCAAAATGACAAGTAACAATTCAAAAGTTTTTCAAAGTTAGTAAATTTAAATTATAATTTTAAGAATTCCTAGATGGTATCATGGAGGAAAAAGAATACATAGATTCTACAATTATGATGTTTTAAAATTCAATGAGACAACCTATTTCATATACAAAAGTATGGATTAAATGATTTTTATTTATTATTTCAAATATTCAACTGTAATAAATTATATGAATATTTAAGAATAATTATACTAAAAAAAGGGTCAAAACGTGCTGTCAAAGAAATAACTAAATATCAAATAAAAATAAACTTCATGGTATCGAGTTTGAAAAACAAAGATAATTTAGCACTTTTAGCAGTAATAATAAGATTCATATAAATTAAAATTTCCAATATTTTTTGAAGAGAACGTCATTGTTTTGCATTTAGATGGATGACTGTGGAAACACATCGTGTCAAAAATTTGACAAGAGGATTCAATTTTTAGGCTACTTCAAGAAAGTATCGTAGAATTTAGTTTTGAAACATAATTGTAATTATAAAAACTTACTTAAAAAACTAATTGTCAGTAGATAAGTTTTATTTTCCAAGTTCTACCTCCTCTATTTTAAACGATATTGTATAATTAATAGTATATAACTATTTTTTTATAAAAAAACTGAACAATTCTGTTACAGATAAATTAAAATAAAAAAATCTCACAGAATAATAATTATCGAACTAAAAGCCTACTAATGATAATTGACGGACTTTCCTACCTAAAAGAAAGAATTATCAACTGCGTTTTGAGTGATTAAAGCTCAAATACTCCTCTCAATCTGTTTTCATCAAAAGAATCATGACGGGGTTTGGATGGACAATATGGACATGAGTTAAATCGCAATCGCAAGCAGTACGAATTAATACTTTTATTTAGCTCGATTGAGTTAGGTGAAGTTTTACACGTTTAAAGTTATTATTTTTAAAATCTTTGTTTCTCACTTAAAAACATTGAGTCTTTCTTATATGCAAAATAACCATAAAATATCAATCGTGTAAATACCGGTTGTTATAACTAATATCTTCTGAAACCCAACCTTGTAAAAAATTAGGGCTTAAGATTTAGATAGTTTTTTTCCATTTATTTGCTATTTTTATTTTAGGTTTCATATATTTTTGAATTTGATTTATAATGTATATAATTAAAAAAATATTTTATTTGTTTTACATAGAACTATCTCTGATCATTACATTTTAATGTTATTTTCTAATAATTTGGCGCCTAAAAATAATGTTTTTCTTTTATTTGAATAAAAGCTTAATTTTTGATGATACAATCAAACATAATAAATAAAATATTACAATATATATTGTTGTGGTGGGCACAAAATGTGTAATTTTGATTACCTTCGTATTTATTAACCAATTATTTGAAATAGAGTCTTTAAAAATTGTCATATTTTGTCTTGCATGTATATCTACTGTCTGAATCTTGTAAATAGAGCTTATGTGAAAATAATTTTTTATTTACAAATAATGTAAAAAAAATTACCTAATTTAATTCAAAAGATAAATTTGTTTCATTAAAATTGTTTGTTGAACTCCACCTGTTGGCATTAATCAACAAATGTTACAAAGCAGATTTGTAATTTTCAATTTAATAATAAATATTCCTCTGTTACTTTTAATAGTGGAGTTATTCAGTGGTAAAGCTGGATTCAACAAGAAGAGAACAGTTTTTGTGAAAGTTATTTCATAGGCAATATTTTATAATTCCAAGAAGGAAGTAAGGCATACAACACATATATTTATTACGTAAGTAAATGAAACAAAATAAAATAAAAATCGAAATTTAACACACATGTTTTCAAAAAAATCAAATTTACAATTTTGTACGATCTAGAATAATAATTGATTCTATAATTCATTAATTAATTGGAGCAATTTTAGTAGGCAAGTTAATTATTTTTTAATTTTTTTTATGGATGATAGAATCTATAGATTGATTTATTTAATTATCTAGATAACCTTTGTTAAAATTTAAAATGAGTTCTCATATAAATGATAAATAGATAGATAGTTGCCATTTTATTTACGGTTCTGTTAGAATTGTTTAATGTTAAATATTAATTGTTTAACAATATTTATATCATGCAAGAAACTTCCCATTGGTAGTTCCTTAAATCTATAATTAGTCACTAATTAGGTATAGCTGTGGGAGTCAGAAGTTCTTAATCCTAGAACCTAGAAGTGAGATCGTAGGAGGTGTAGCGTTTGAGTCTTCTTGTTAATGTTAAATACTAAACGATTAAGTAAATAAATTTAAAAATGTGCAATGATGGAAACTATTTTTAATTCTTCATACAGTTACTTTTTTATTGTTAGAACGTCTATTAAAATACTTAATTTTACATTCATTAGAAAATACATTTAAAATGATTTTCACACCGATATGATACCTTTAAGTTACCAAATTATCATTAATCATTAAATTCTTCTTTTTTTAAATGTCTTTCTCATAAACATATTTTATTATATTTAAAATGTATTCTTTGCTTTTATCAATTTGCAAATTATAACAATTTCCAAAATTTATATAACCTATTTATAATTTCACGATTATTGATATGATTTTCTTAAATTGTGTATATAACGAATTTAGAATATATAATTGATTTGTTTTAAACTGTTCTTCTATTCAACATGTTCCTTATCAATTTTAAAAATTGGTGAACTGATAAATGTAAATATCATCATATCAAATATAAGTGTAACACTCAAAGTTACTAAGCATTACTTTCTTTTTTATTCTATTTGACCATCTTCTTCTATATTTTATATCATTAGAGAACTTACCTACATTACATTTTATACTCTTTAAATTTATTTAATTTTTTAACCCTTTAGAGTTAAAAAAATGTAATTTGTATATGAGTAACCTTAACCGGTATCATCCTATATACTTTCTTGTGAAAAAATTTTCAGAATTGATATTTTTTATATTTTAAGGAACTAACAATTTTTACAGTAATATGAGTCAGTATGAAAATCATATAATTATTTAATATAAGTAATTATCCAAATCTATGTAAATTTTTAGAAGAATGCAAATGTTTATGCAAATAAAATTATCTTATATTATATCTAGTTTCTGGAGTGATAAATTAAAAAAATGTAGACATAAACTAAAAAGGTAAGATGGTTAGTAATTAAGGAAATTTCATTAATAAGTTAGAATTTCTGCAATTATAATATGTATAATAAATAAAGACGTAACCCACGCTCGACTGAATATATACTATAGGAATGGAATTTCTTTCTTTCTAATTCTAATTCTAATTTGTAATGGGCTTCTCATAGTGATGTGCCCCACGATGGGGTCAACTAATTTTGTAATGTGGATTTGAAATTTTATAGTAATGTATAATTTATCATTTATAATTATGCCCAGTATACATTTAATGTATCCTATGAGATGCAATTGACAAATAATCTTAGGTTGCGATCAAATGAAAAATATGGTTCCAACATTATAGTTATCCAAATTTCGTTTTAAATAACAAAAATTAAATATAAAAATTTAAAATCATCAACAATTACCACATTATAGTTTTTTGTGCTGTAAGTAAAAATCCAATTCTTCTTGATTCCTATTTGTCAATTCAAAATGTCTGTCAAAATGTTACACTTTAAATGTTCAAATATTCCAAAAAGCTTCAAATTTCACATTCTTGTAGGAGTCAATCCATAGCGGGAGATTTATTCACTTCTGTTGATCGTACTATTGTCTTTTTCTTAATTATTTGCTTTTTAGGATACACACAATACAGTTTAAGTTTATGCAATAATCTCAATAATAATACTCAATACTTCAGTTATATACTTTTATTTTGATTACTTTTTTTAGGAAAAATTAAATTCTTACTGACAATGATGTTTGTTCTATTAGGTTTTAAACAGAAAAGAGCTCTGTCCAATCCCAACGGAGCTTAAATAGTTTTCCGAAATCATAGCATTCTTTATATTTGATTTTTTTTGATACTTAATAATATTGAACTTCAAATAAATTATGATTACAATAATATGAATTTCACTTATTTTTAGTTGTATCCAAAGAATTAACTGTTTATAATTAAAATTGATGTTTTGACTTGAATCTTCACGTTATAAATTTTATTTCTTCATTTTTTTTTTAATTTAATCCAAATATTAAATTATTTGATTTCTTGTTTTAGATCGTTACAATATACTAGTTTTAATAAAAATAACAGAATTAAGTTTATTAAACAAAGAAAAAGGGAACAATATATTTTTGTTGCTGCTAGGCACAGATGCTATAAAAAAGTATCAGCATCATATTCAACATGGAACGAAGCATAGATATATATCAATAATAACCGTTTATAAACCTAATAATTTAACCAGTTGGAGAGATAGTACTAAATAAATTGGGACCTAATACTATGCCTTGAGATACACTTCGCATACCAGTTACAATAATATTTCTTTAAACAGTAGTTACAGAATTTAAATCAAATAGAGGTTAGTTTAACTTATTAACACTCTAGGTGCCACGACTTTTTCAGTCATTTGTCTACGGGTCATATCAAGATATCCTATTTACACTATGAACTATGTATTGCGCTACATTTTTTAAGTTTTAGGACGGTATATCTCTCTCTTATGACACGCCTTAACTCATAATAAATATGGAAAGATAAATAATACTTATCTTAAATTAAAATAAAAAATTATGTATTATATTTTGAAAAAAATTAGTAATTTGATACTAAGACAGTTTGTTTAACATTGTTGTTAGTTTATCAATTTCGGTATTTTTTCAGTACTTCTAAAATGGGGATCGTATTGTTCTTCTTCCTATAATGCGGGTTCGGTTTTATAAATTTTGCTCTTTAAATAACCCCACAAAAAGAAATCCAGCGGGATCAATAGTGTCCTCTAATAATTACAGATATGTTTCTCCGTTCAAGTTTTGTGGCAAAAAAATGTCCCAACAATACGATCTCCATAAATTCCTGCCCACACGTTTAATTTAAGGGATGCTGGGTATGTGTTTCGTGGAATACTCTAGGATTTTCGTCAGCCCAGTAACGGCAATTGTGTCGATTTACGGTACCATTTACAAAAAAGGAACATTCATCCGAAAAACAACTATTGAATAAAAAGTTTGCATTAGTATTTATTTTGGTTCTAAATTAATATGACCTAAAATTGCTACTTCTGCCGCTTCAATCGTAACACGATTTTCTAGTTCTTTTTTTTAATAGCTACTGACCCTGTTTGACGAAATTTTCTCACCAGCTCTAATACTATATGTGATGAAGTTGCTTGTCTTCATGAAGCTGATTAAATAAATGCGCTGGTCTTCTCGCACACTTCCCGTTTTCAAAAAATATGGAAATAGTCAACTCGTTCTGCAATACCATTTTGGAAGTATTCCAAAAATACCTAAATTACTAATTTTTAGCAAAATTTGTTTTAATTTACTTTTGATGTGAACGAAACAATTAAAACATTAGCAAGACATATTTGCCTTGCGTTTCATTTTTAAGAGGTGTTGCAGTTTAAATTATTTAAGACTTTTTTTTGCAAAAATATCCAAAAAAAATCGTTGATGATCATATGCCTGAATATTCCATGTAAATTCCTTTCTAATGACGTGCCACATATTGTAAATTCACTATTTAAAATTAGGGGGTTGGGGAAGTGGAAGGGAGGAGGTTGACAAATGGCAGATGTCTGTATCGTAAAAATATGTCCCCCTTAGAACAAAAATCGACGTGTTTCAGCATTTTCTTAAAATCTAATGAATACTGCCAAATATCGGGTTGGACTGTTTTCTGTGGCCCACTCTGTATATTAACGTGCACGGTCTGCTTTAGTGTAGGCTAACTGAAAGTTATTGGTCGAATAAATGCAAAAAACAAAAAAAATTGAACAATACGAAAAATATTCGATTTATCAATTCTGCTTTAAAATTAGTTGGCGTAGAAATTTGTGGATAGTGACATTAACAAAATAAATTTTAATAAAAATGAGTAATTTAACACCAGTACAAGTAGCTAAAATTGTGGTCTTAAGTGACGATGGTAGCTCGTAGCAGTATTTAGCCGAAGTTATGAGCATTAATCAATCTAGTGTATCCACAACATTAAGAAGTTACAGAGAAAGTGAGGGGTTACAATAGAAGACCAGTTCCAAGGCGCCCAAGGTGTATCAACCGTGAAGATGACCGTTATTTACGTCTACAAGCTCTACGAAAACGTCATATTACAACAGGGCAACAGAATGTACTCATCAGAGTTCGTAATGTGAGAGTAAGCATTAAAGGAAGTAGGAATTAGTGCCAGAATGCCTGTTACTGCACCATTGTTAACCAAAGCCACCGTGTGGCATGTTTAAGGTTCTCAAGAGAACATGTTAATTGGAATGTAAACGACTGGGCTAATATCTTGTTTACTGATGAGTCCAGATTTTCACTTTTCGGATCCGCTAGACGTATTCCAGTCTACAGACACAAAGGTGAGGGATTTGCCCAGTGCAACATAAGACCAACCAGGAATTTTGCCGGTGGCTCCATTATGATATGGGGAGGCATTTGCTTTGAAGGTCGCACGGACTTGACCGTATTTCATAGGGGATATCTAACAGCTGATTGGTATATTAGAGAGGTTCTTGAAGAAAATGTGGTACCGTTTGTTCCTGTTATTGGAGTGAATTTTGTTCATATGCATGATAATACGCGTCTGCATGTTGGGAGTATCTTGATGAAGTTTGTATTGACGTTTTAGCATGACCAGCAGTAAGTCCAGACTTAAAACCTATAGAGCATGTTTGGGACTACCTAGAACGGCGCATACGAGCTCGTAATATTGATCCAGGCAACCTAGAAGAAAATTTAGATATTTAGATTTATTAGGGATTTGTTAAGAATCTTTCTACAACGTATAAGAGCTGTGATTAGACCCAGAGGTGGCAATACTAAATACTAAAAATTGTATTTTTCTGTTTTTTGTAATAAAAGTGAATTATGCATTTTTTCATAAATTTTTAATTTTAAATAACCAAAATTATTTTAAACGATTTATTAGATACCATTTAAAAAAATTAAAAAACAAAATATTTAAGAAAATCTAATTATGCAATACTTTATGTGACGAGGGCACATCCTTCGTAGAATAAGTTTCTTTGTCTGTTAAATAAAATGCCAATGAGGAAATCGTTTATTTTTTCTAATTTGTAGTGCGTCCTACAGTTTCAGAACCCATTTATTAGTTAAAGTTTGTTAAAGGACATAAATCAAATTGATATAAGCAAAGGTAATATGTATATGTATGTTAACATCTTTTAACCAAAAAGACGCAGGTGGTATTTCAGTAAAACGCAATGTGTGTGGGGCAAGATACCGCACAGACTAACCACTATTATGACTAAATTGCTAAAGAAAATGCAGCAAATAAGAAATTAAGCATCACATTGTCAATAGCACAGTTCATGTATATAATCACTGCACCGGCAATGAACATGCACATTAAGATTTATAGACTGGTTGAGAGTCAATAGTACGGCGTTATGTGGACATGTTCTATTATGTGCCGTTTCCGTCTTGCCGCTGTCACTGTGGAGGCAAAAACCGATATTACGATAACCTACTTTAATAACTTTATTATTTGTTCGCACAAGAACATATTTTATGTTTATTTTATACCTTAACGACAAATTACGGAAAAGTGGCTCGTAAATCAGTTAATTCCTGTGGTTGCCGCCGGTCGGTCACTGGGTTTATCATTACAATAAACGGTAATGCTGCTTTGTTTTTATTGCTCACGACCGTTGTTGCTGGGCATTGTGATATTATTCTTGTTTTATATTAGTCTGTTTCTTTTTCGCTGAATAAATTTCTACTGAATATTGTAGTCTACAAAAAATATACATTAATACTTATATATTTTACCATTTGTGAAATTGTATAATGAAAAATTAGCAAATTTTATAACATAATAATAAAGATTTTACAAATATCGTTTAAATCAATAAAAAAAATATTTTCAAAACAGTTAACTTTGAATAGTCAGTTATGTAATACTAAACATTGGGAAAGTATTTTTTAAGAAATACTCTTTACGGTGTATTTAACTATAATTACAATCTGGTCAACGCTGACCAATGAGCAATGTGGTTCTAACTTAAATTAACTAGGTGGGGTTTCAACATTATCTAAAGAATACTTTTTAGTATTTCTCAGGTTGTTCTGATACTTAAATACTCTAATCTTGGAGTAGTCACTTCATAAGCTTGTCACTAAACAAACTCAAAAGTTGGGTGGCTTCACATGACGAAGAAATCAATCTTCATGACTCTTAGCAAATTCTGGTGAACAGTTTTCATTTCCAAGTCCCGATGAAGTATCTGTACCAGCGAGCATCTATGATGTTCCACAGGAAATTGTTCTGGAATTTCTGAATAATAATAATAATAATAGTAATAATAATTAGCTTATTACGCAGTGACAGAGTGGAGTTTCTTCAAATAAGCCAATACATTTTTCTATATTTGAGTCAGGATTGTTCCAATTTCTCTTTGACACGTGCTTTACAGCGAAGCTTGGCAAGAGTAATACCTAAGTATTTAGGTATATTTGAATAAAGTATCAAATTGTTATTTGGTCTGACAAGTATAGTCTATCCTTTTATTAATTAGCAATAAATAAGCTCTCACATCACTAGTTTTATGTAAGAATAATACTACATTATTAATATAGTAGCTCGCTAATATATATGGAAACCGTTAATTATTTTCAAATAAGATCGATAAAGAAAAATGTTAAACACAAAAAGTTTTAGAATTTTTCAAAACTTATTACAATAAAAAAATACCAAACAGTATACTGGGTAAGCTAAAAATTATAGACTTATAAAATTATATATTTTTTAAATGGATCGCGCTATATATCTATTTTAGTTCTTCTCAAAATTCTATGACACCATTGATAAAACACACTATGTATACCTAAACTTAACCGTTTTCTCTATCTAAATTATATAATTTTATAATAAATTATAGCAAAATCAACTAATTCTTTTGAATTTAAAAATCTGTGGGGTGGAATATTGGACATTTCATGCCTTATTCTTTCTTGCATCTCTTCGATATTTTGTGGCCTATTTTTATTTTTTACATGAACTCATATAAAAAAAGCAATTAGTGACATATGGGGAGCCGTAACTGGTCAATTGTACCCCTTTACCCCATTCATTTGTCATGAAAAGTTTCATCGACATATTTCCGCACCACGTATCCAAAATGGGGAGGAACGCCATCTTGTTGAAACCATATTTTTTCTGTTGCAAAACTGGGGAATAATTGTCGAACCTCTATTTTTATATTTTTCTTAATCCTTACAATACTCAACAATCAATGCATATACTCGAATTGATGATCCTTAATAGAAAAAGCCCATCAGTGACTCCTATACGAAAGTAGAGTTTGAAACTTGAAAATATAGATATGTCGTTTTTTTCTTAATGGAGTTAAACAACCAATTAAAAAGAAGATAGGAGCTCATAATTTCCTTTTTTTTTGTATGTTTGAAAAATTCATAATTATGAATTACAGCAAGATTAAGTTAGAAGAAGATCATATTCTTGTTTTGCATGTCATAAAAAAACAATAGTCATATCATCATTGCATACATTTTTTTACATAATTAAAATGGAAAACGAATACTTTATTGAAATGCATGTCTGTCTCTTATATTTGTTTGTCTTATACATATTATTTATAATCCATTAAGAAGCCGACATGCACAAATTAAATATTACCCCTTTTTCATAGTCACACAATTATGATCCTGACTCTCTGACCCGAACTTTCTTAATAACCACTTTACAAAAAAGAAATATTTAAAAATCAACATTTTTTCCGAGGATTGCAATTCTGAAATTTATTCTTGAAATATTCAGTATTTGCAACTATATTTACCGACTATATTTTTTTTTAATAACCGCTTTAAAGAAACTTTACTACTCCAAGTTTAGTTTACACTTACACTAAAATTATGTACGCATTTTGAAACAAAAATTAGTTACACTTTTAAACTACAATTTTTATTACTGAGATTATTTTAATTGAATTTGCAATGTCTTTTTACATTTCATGCACAAACTAATTAATTATGAATGGTTTCGAATTTTACTAAATCAAAATTTAGAATTATTTATTGTAAAATCGTTAGTTTTTAAATACTCTGATGAATGGTTTGTAGCTGCACTATATAATTAATTTCCAGTTTAATGTCAAATTTTAAGTCTCCCTTTTCAAATAATTTCTTCGCAAATCTTGTTCTTATTAAGATTATATTATTATTTTCTCTTGGTAATCTTTCAATTAGTAGTAAATATATATAAATCGAAATTATGAGATTAATTGGATTAAAATTTATTTTTGATGGATTATTTTCACTGAGATTAAATAAAACGGATAAAAACTTTCAAAAGTGCACCCATTTTAAAAATTTATAAACTACATAAATCAATATCAACACTACAAATTAACTTCAGCCAGAATGATCTGCAAATTTAATTTAGCGTTAATTTAAATCATGGAGTTTCTGAATCATTTATTGATTACGCCCTGTCTCTGGTGTTATAATTCATGATGCGCATGGCAATTTGAACAAAAATTCACTGCAAAATTTATTACATGTTCTAAATTGAAGTGCATTCGGTGTAAAAACAATGAATTCCTAATTAGACACCAACCGAAATGTTTATAATCGATAAATCATTTGCAGCGGTAGTTGTAGACAAAAATATTGATAAGAGACCTTTTTAATTTTACTGTACAAACAACCACCAAATGTATTAATTAAAATGCGAATGTGAATATCATTTTAAATTTAGTGGATTGTTTAAATTGTAAAAATTGTTCCTATGTTTATACGAGGTTATTAAACGTATCGGTTGATAATCCATTAATGGTTAAATTTGAAATCAATTTCCATTAATTTATTCAGTGCAATCTTTTTTAAAAGAAGGTTTACCTATTTAACTGTATATATCAATTAAGGTAATAAATAACAGTTTATGAACAGAAACAGAAATATTTTTCAAAGTAACGCATTTTGAAAGCTCTAATTAATGTTCATGTTAATGTTTGAATACTCGTAGTACCGGGATATCATTTTCCAAAAATAATGAAATAATTGTTTCAACTGAAATTATTTGTTTCAAGTCTTACTTTGTGAAAATTATTCATAATAAATATGTAAAGATAAATAATAATTATCTGAGTTTTTAAAAAAACAAGAATAATGATTAAATTAATTGTTTCAACTCTTACTTTATGGAAATGATTCATAATAAATACGACAAGATATTATTAATAATGATTGGTTGTCAGGTTTATGACATGAAATTATTTACATTTTAAATAGATCTGTTAAACTTCTTTCTGTCTGGAAAATGGTATGATTCCAAACATATTTTTATTTTAGATATTGATCAAAGGATCTGGCATTTCAAGAGAACCACCACCAGACAGTCACAATTGAAATAATATTCTTAAAAAAGTAGTAGTTCTGAAAAATGATTTAGATCAACTCATAAATAAGTTAATGTTACTAGACAATTGCAAATAATACTAGTTCTTTATTTTTAGGACTACAACATATTACACATTTTTTGTCACTAAATATATTGAAGATAGTTTTTCTTTATTCTGTTTATGGTTTTTGTAATTAACTAATATAATATTTTATCTAAAACTATTAAATATCGTAGCTTTTCCATCTCTTTTCATTGTTAATAGATCCATTCCCTTAGAGTACTAAAGTTGATGACCTTCTGAAGCAGTGGCCATTACAGCCTATTACATTTCGTAATCTCAAAAAAAAGCAATTTCTTTTTGGCATGCTACCAATTGTATTAATACCAACTGACTCCTTGGGTTTTCGCTTGAGAAACACAATCAATTGAATATATTTGTCAATATCCACAGTTTTGAAGGTTTGAAGGCTTGAAGATTAATAACTTTCAAATAGTTTCTGGCAATAAACCTTGTCATTCGTTTCGTATTTAACTTAATTTTCCTCACACCATTTGCTTTCTTTGCACAATCTTTAATATCTGATACAAGAATTTCAGATTCAGACTCACTCTTATAAACGCGTAGAAACTAAGAGAAATTAAAATTATTCCAGGTTGTACATAACAAACTGTCAAATAAAATAAATCGAAATGTCATTCAGATTTATCAATATTTACAGTTGTTGATAATTTGTGATATTAGATAAAATGTTGTATTTTAATTCATGTGATAAGGGCTATTAACATACTCATGTTATTACCGACTTGGGCTAACGCCCTCGTCTTACACTTTACGTATTTTTGTGTTAATAGTACCCTTATCCCATTAATAAAATAAATAGCTATTTTGTTTATATTTTTTATGAAAGTGACTTATAAATATAGTCTAAAATTAACTTCCTCTTTTAATAAAATGCCCACAAAAAAATTGAAAAGGTTTATACATGATTGTTATGAAATATCAAGCTTGTCTTAAGCACAATGTGCTAATTGTCAGGCTTATTAGCTAACTCAAATATGAACGCCAACTGCGCTGCGCAGTTCAATTAAACGCACTATTTATTTTAACTGCATGACCAAAATCTAACTAAATTAGCTGTGACTCTGGTAATTTGGCTTAGATTTAATAATTTATTTATATAAATTACTTTAGAGATTTCCACAAGCTGATCTAAAATAATTTATTTGCATTCCTTTATGTAATTAAGATTGCGTTTAGAGTTTACTTTTAAAATTAATTTGCCGTATCCGATGTTTCATTTTTAACGAGTATTGTTTTCGGAAGCGCTCAACAGAAGAATGTTTTAATTTTAGAATAAAGAACAAAGGTCCTTTCTTATATTTTTCTCAAAAATATTTATAATTAATACTGAACCCAGCAGAGTTTTGTAGGTTCAATGATAATTTTTAATAAGGAAAAATATTTTGTGTAAAAGTTTAAGATGATTCAAAATAACCAACGTTATTGCAAAATTATCTGTCAAGAATAACAGAATACTAAGCTTGGAAGATTTACAGGCAATAATTTAATACCTTGAAAAATCCGACCAAACTAATAATTAATAAGAAATATGACGGTAAGAAATACAACATGCTTAATAAATGTTAGAAACGCCAAAAAATGGTTCTTTCAAAAAATAAACTATTTTTTAGTGACTACTAACTAAAAATCTGTTTTTCTTTTAAAAAATCTGATAATAGAATAAAACTACCCAAAAATACAGTATCTAAAAAGGCAGGATCGTATCGTATCACAGAGAGAACTAGAAGGAAACACGAAAATACTAAAAGGAACAGCAGAGTAGATGAGGTTAAAAATTAACATAAAAAAACAAAATTCGTGGAATTGAACAACCAATAAAGAAAAAAAATCAGAAAGGGAAACTTGAATATTTAGATTAATCCTGCGAAAATGCTAGAAATAGAAGAAATGTATAAATATGTGTATTCAGCAGTCCTGATAACTAACAAGTGTGAAGAACAAAAACAAATAAATTTAAGAATACCTACAACAAATACATGTGTCGAAAAATTCTGAAAACATAAGATAGACATATTGAGACATGCAAAGTTCTGAATTTACAGTCATCTGACTTCACTAACTGGTTGGGTACTAATGAAAGTTGCAGCTGAGGGAAAGGTGAGTATTAATATATGAATGTACAGAAATTGACGGATGTAAGAACAGTCTAATTAAGGACAAAAATACCTATTTTTTAAATTGTATTGTTTGGTCAAGAATAACAGATTTTTCATGCTTCACCAATCATTCGAACAGTATCAATAGTTTTAATCATTTCCGATTATGCTAATGTAGTTAGCGAAATGTACGTCGATTGCAGTATTTTGATTTGGTGTTTAAGTTATTCAAGACTCAGGCAATTAATGTTATAATATTTTGATGCAAAACTATACATTTATAAACATACAGGGATCAGTACTTCTATTTTGTTAGGAATAATATAAAATTTAAAAATAATTAGGATTAACAAAGTATGTACATTTTTATCAACTCTTTTTAAATATTTGTTTAGAAAATGCAAAACTATTGCTATCAATTTTTTGAACATTTCCTATATTATCCTAATATAATTAATATACTATTCTTTTTTAATTCTTTTTTTAAAGTTTGTTAATTAGTTGATTTTGGAATAGTTTAGGAAACGATTTGAGCATTTCTGTGCTCAGTTCTACCTAATTTATTCTCTAATTCCCGTTTCGCTCCCAGTGTCGAAAAGTGCAGGAAGCGAAAATTTTATTTGAGATAAATTAGAACTTGGGTCCTTATTACATTGTATTTTAAATAAAAAGTGAAAAATTGTTTCATTTAAAAATATAAAATAAGTTATGAAATGTTTTATATACATTCGTCTGTATATAAAAACATTTATATTATTTTTAACCGAATAATTAATTAAAAGTAATAAAAAACAGTATCATTTCTTTAATAATTTATTTTAAAATTTTATAAACCTCTTCTTAGGAGGTATTTTGATCATTTTTAAAATGTAATTAAAATATTAAAATCAATATTTTATTTTAATTATTGGTTTAAAATAAACAAAAAAATAAACATTTCATTTAGAAAATATAAAAAAATTTGTGTAAAACTATTATATATTTAATTTTCAATTTATGCAACCAATTTCAAAACGTGGAAATTTGAACTTTTATACCTATTCATGTCTTTCAAGCTGCAAATTTAAAGATTTTCTCTAAGAGGTGATTAAAAAATTATATAAATACTAGTATCTACTACTTTTTTTTAAATAATAATTTTATTCTAGAGTATTCTCATTTGACATTTAATAAAAAATAATTGATCCAATTAGAGAAAAATACATTCATAGTAGAACATTTAATATTATAAATGTGTCATTCTGTTTCATTAATTCCGTTATTTGTTCACATAATACAACTAGTTTAATTTGCAAAATATTGGCTACATCAAAGGTATGAATTTCATTAAGTTTCAAGTGGGGATACGGTAGAAGTAGAAGTTTAATAACCAAAATGATGGAGCATTTCTGTTAAGGGTTAATGAGACATATCGAAATGCTTTGAAGAAAGGCCGAGACAGGTGATATGTCTGCCATGTCCGTCGATATTTCTGGCCCAGCCATGTGTCTGCTCTACCTTTTCTTGGCCGGCAGAGTCCACCGAATAGTTGGCCGAGATCCACCAAAAACAAAACAGAGAGTTGAAAGCTACGCACGCCGCCATCTTGACATATGGATTCGAAATTTATGTGCTTAGTAGTTGGTTATTAATTTTTCGAGATTCATTAATCATTGAACGTGAACTGTTACCTTATTTATGTTGTTGTCTTGCACTGGACTTTTCTGTTCGTGTGATTAATTTATTTTTGCGATTTCTTTATTAAATTTCAAAAATGTAGATGTTTCAACTGAAATCAATCAATGTCAAATTTAAAAACCTCTATACTAGTCTTCAACTGGTTACTGTTTATTTTAAAAATAAATAATAAAATATAAAACTAATTTTCATAGAACGTGATAAGCAGTTCTACATTGAAAAGAATAACTCGACGCGAGCAAACTGGAATCGTTGTAAGGATTTCAACAAAAAAATGGTATATCTGATCACTTACGCAATCCAGAAAAAATTGTGTTCTATACCTACAAAAGATCATTTTGGTAATACCTATAAAATTTCATTTTACACTATCCGATCTTATTGCCATGTTACAAATAATAAAAAACCGATGGTATTTCCCTTCATATGCTAAAATTATTTTAGCATCCTCGATCATATTACACATGTTTTCAACAGATGGTTGGAATGTGGTTATTTTCCAAGAAAGTGGAGAGAGTGCATAGTAAGTCCAGTATCTAAAGTTTGGGAATGGTTCTAGTATCTTTCAATTATTTCAAGGCCTTCGATCTAATTGATCATATTTTTATCAAAACAAAATTAAAATAATATGGATTCAATACTACCGCACTTTTCCATTTAAAATCATATTTATAAAAATGTTTCTTTTAAAATAAAGAATACGTAGGTTTATTTATAACAAATGTAAAAATCAAAATTGTTAAGTTAAAAAATCAGATATTATTTATATTGGCCAGATCCTTAGAAATTTTGAAATCAGATATAGTGACCACTTACAAGTTTATAGATTAAAACCAAATAAATCATATTTCGCGAACCACTGTATTGACACTCAACATAAATCTACACTTAACAAAATAATAGAAACAACTGCGATAAGGAGCAAGAACTTGATTTTTTGGAAGAATTTGAAATACTCTATTTACTAATAATAACACCAAATGTTTTAGAAAAGGAAGTATATTGTTGTTAGAACATCAATAAAACAAAACCAAGTCGTTATGTCTAATGCCTATCAATTTCTTTAATCTTATCAGATGAGGTCAAAAGGTGAAACGATTATCATAAGAATACTTAAAAATTTTTAGATAATCGTCAATTTTAAAATAAGTATAGTTTATCTTTTACTTTTATACTAGATAGATTCCACAAAGTAAAAATAGAAGCAGTCATTATGTTTCCAGTGATTTCTTGAAGTAATGTTCCCTCTTTAGAATTCAAACACTAGGGAATAATGAACTTACAAATGTCCGACTAAAATTTCACGTGTGTAAAAATGAGATTCTTTTATTGTTTTTATGAAATCCGTAGTAGAATTAATAATAATAAATTAATTCATTTACAGACAAATTTTCAAACTCGTTTGATAGCAAATTTGAAAGATTGTATATTGTAGAATCTAATAAAGAAACTATGGACCCCAATGCCATATCAGGTTTATGAATCTTGTGAAGACAATATATTAGGAAACAAGCTTGTTACATTTTGTTTTTGAATTCAATAAAGAAATTTGCCAAAGGGTTTTTCCTAATTTTTTGTAAGCTCCAATTTAACCAAATTATCAACTCTTTTATAGTAATTACTTTTGTCTGGTATAAATATCTTATTTTCATTGTCAGGTTCAACATAAAACACAACTTAATCCTTCAGTTTTTTTAAATTTCGTGGAAGACGAGTTTTTATTAATAATGAGTAATTATATTTTTGGTAATTTCTATTTTACAGCGTTTTTTAACAAATCCTTTGATATATTCAGGAAGGTGTTGAATGGAACTTTCAATGTTTTTTCTTACAAAATACTTTTACTCGTATATAAAGCAAAATTTAAACTTTCACTCAAGAGTTCGATATCATGTTTATCAGAAGACTGAGAAGACTATTGAAATAGAAAATCAAGGACAGGGCCCATTGAAGAGGAAAAGTGAAAAATACACAGTAATGGAACGAAGTGCACAAAATTATTTTAGGCGGTAGTAAAATTGTGAATATTTGATTTTCGCATAGAATTCCTTAACCAAACGTTTTTATCAAAAACGTGATATAAACATTATACATATTTTATATACAAATAATACAAGTTTGTTTATATAGTGTTAGTCTGATAAATATGTTCGATTATTTATTGAGTTGATTCCAATAAATAACACAAAAATTATTTATGAACAACAAATAAAAAACAGGCATACTTGTAACGCTGTCAATTTATTACTGTTCGTAATTGAATTATTTATTAAACAGATTAAAATAGCGAGAGTACCCCTTTTATTTCAAAAGTGTGAATAAGAGAAATAAGTTTGCATACATTAGTTTGTGAGTAAAAGAAAGACTATTAATTTTTCTAATATCGAATATTATTTTTTCAGGGAGAAATATGTAATTAACACATCATTTTATAAAACTAAAAAGTAATAAAGTGTTCTCGAAAAACAAACGTAACTGTCTTCAATATTTTAGCCGTTATTATAAAGTAACTAGGCCTTAATAATTTATTAAGGTAAAATTCGGAATATTAATAGAAACGTGTTTCAAAATATATTTTCGACAATATACGATTGGAATATTAATCAAACTGTGATTTATGGCTCTAACGTGAAAATACATAATATTGCATGAATTTTAACAGCTACGTTAATTGTATAAAAAATTTAATTTTGATGAATATTTGTTATAGGTTATAGTTTCTTTAAATAGTATGTGGATATGAGTGTCTCAGAAGCAAGTGGGCTGAATACTTGTTTATATCACTTTAAAAGAGAGCCAGGAAACTCTAATTTAATATCTTAAATTAAAATAAATTTTTGTCGAATTATAGTTTCAAATTTTGTAGGGAAAAACACTTTTAAGTAACACCTTTTCGATTGAAAGAAAATTAAAAATCTTCTGTAAATTTACAATTAGAAAAGACGTATATATATTTTTTAAATCTTGTTGAAGTTAATTGATATTATTTCACGTAAATGTTAATGTCATTATATTAATATTACTTTTTTATGAATCCAATTCTTTAAATAATTTCTTTGGGCGATAATTGCAAAATAAATGTAACATTTACGAGTATTTTTAAACTTAATTCTAAGTTGAATGACAAAAAGGGGATTCAGAAAATGTTAATTTAAGTTAGTAAGTTAGTTTTAAATAGGCAGTTTTAAGTTTAAGAATATATGTAATTTACAATAGTTAAAAATGTGGATATATTAACTAAAGGCAGGTTATTTAGAAAAATATTATACTTGTCTAATACATAATTTGACAATTTAAGAGCAAAAATATTAGCAATAAAACTAAACATAAAAGGGGTGAAGGAAGCATACTAATAATCACAATTAACCCGTTTAAGGAAAGAGTATTAATTTAAGCAAAAATTTTTATTAGGGGAGACAATATTGTTTAAACCTTAATACCAAATTTATTAATTATTGTTAGGTAAAGTATTTTATTACTGTCCCAAGACCATATACTTAATAGCTCCTGTTAAACAGTTGTGCTTATATAGTTATGCCGTAGATCACATATAATTACGAGATGGAGTGTGATGTCACTCCTACATGCCATTGTTGTAATAAGTATTCAATGAGTGAGACGATACTAGAGTGATCTTAAAAAATATATGGTCTAAGAGAGAGATGGAAAAAGTGTAGTGGACAGTGGGTTTGTTGTTTCAGTCCTGTGTTACTTTGAAAACTATTTCCTGATTTTTGATACACTTTAATCCTCGTTTTTGTGTTTTCGAGCGTCATTTTGGTGATTTGTCATTTTTTTTTTGGTATGTTGAGGTCATTCATGATCTTGTAGAGATGCTTTCTTTTGACAGTATCGTAAGCCTTTTGGAAGACTATGAAAATGGCGTATATTGGTAGATCGTATTCGTCTCCCATTCTTAGCGCTTACTTCATAGTGGTATATGGTCTCTCACTGATCTCCTTGCTCTGAATCCGCATTGGTAATTTCCAAGCATATTTTCTCGTATTCCTTTACCCTTATATCTATACTTTTTGCCATTATTTTGTACACTGTATCTAGTAATGCAATTTGACTCTGTTTCTTTTTGTCCGAGGGATTTGCTATTTTTTTGTTTTTTTATTATCTCTGATATTTCTTCTGTCATTTATGACAATATTTCTTCGTCGTTTGGTACACTTTGTGAGTGAGTTGTAATTTCCTGAATGTGCACTATCTGATTTGTATTCTTTAATCTTTCTTTAAACTTCTCTTCCCATCTTTTTATAGTTTCGTCTTCATTAGTTTATTATATTTCCTTTTTTATTTTTAATACACATAATTCTCTCTCTCTCCCTTTATTCCTATTGACTTTCTGATAGAAGTTCTTTATTTCTTTATCTACAAATTTTTCTTCAATGCGTTTTATTCTGTCCTGTTTTGTCCTCCATATCTTTTTTTGCCCTATATATCTTCTTGGTCTTTATCTGTACCTGTTCGTATAATTTTCTGTTTACCTCTTTTTCATTACTTATAATCTACTCGAACCAGTTCACTCTTTTTCTGTTTTCCTCCTTGTAATTATTCTTCTGCTGCCTTTTTTTATAACTTCTTCTATTTGTCTCCATTCGCTGTCTATACGTTTGTTCTGTTCTCATACTAAAATTCTTCTACATATTTTCTTTTAATTGTTTTATTTTCTACGAAATTTTCCACTTGTAAGTTATTCATTAGTTTTGTATAAGGAAATGCTATATTTGATTAATATACTTCCCATTTAGTGCTAGTTATGTTCCTTTATGGGTTTCCTTATGTTCAAATGTTGTACCAGCATCTCCGCAGAAAAAATAATTAGTCTCTTCATTATTATTTATTTCTTCTTGGTTGCTATGTTTTCCGACTACATACCTATACCTTTCCTCCTTGTCGATTTTTGCAACAGCATCTCCTATTACTATTTTGTATTTCTTTAGTATCAAGTTAAGTACTTTTTCCATTCTTCATAGTATTTTTCTTTAATTTCGTCTTCTTCCTTCTCAACTGGTACTCCTTTTCCAGTATTAATTTGTAATTCGTTCTGATATGGCTTTGACTTTTTTTACTGTTTTGCTTCTTCTTTGGATATTATAAATCTTGTTCCCAGCATTTGTCTTTTTCCTCCGCTTTTTAACAATATATTGTTTGCCGTCTTGGTTTTAAGATAGCTTTTTTGTTTTGTTTCTTTATTTGCTAAAATATTTCCTTATACTTATTTATTTCATTTTTAGTGATACAATAAATAATATTTTACTCTGTTCAAACTACAGTCATCCTTTGTTAACCTTGATATGTACCATTTTTGAAGTTATATTCTTTTATATATTTTTGTAAATTTTAATTAAATAGTTATTGATTCTTTCGAGTCGTTTGATTTTAAACTAAAAGATTATATACTTAAAAATGTTTAAACATAACAGTAAAATTAGTTCCAAAGAAGCGCTTCGTGTACTTCCCCATTCATTTTATTTCTTACAATAATTCATCGTTGGTCTACCGTGAACTAAATCAACCTTGGCGATTGGTATCTTTCTCGAAATCTAATTAGTATACTAAGACTATCCCAGATTTGTAGTAGCTACACAAATTTATAGTACAGTTTATCTTTCAGTACTTCTATATCAATACAAGATATTTAATTATAGGTACTATTGACATCGATATTAATATTCCCAATTAAAAAATTAAGTATTCGATTATGGTAATATAGTGTATGAATCAACTAGATATTTAATATTTTACTTTCTGAATTATTCCTGAAACTATTAGATTCTTTAGAATAGAAACTGGGTTAACTTGCTTCGACGTAAGCAATTGTGTGAAAACTATACATATGACTTATTTACAAACTTCTTATATACACACATAAATAGGATAGAATGATTTTTCATAGCAAAACCCAAAATTTGAAAAACATTTTAAGAAAAATTGAGAGGTTCCAAGAACTTTCAGTTTTTCTACTACAACTCATGTAGAACTATGGATGGTAAATTTTATTATATATTTTTAATAAACACAACGTAAATACTATCATTACAAAAAAGAATCTGAAAGATTTATTATAAATATATGCTAATTACCATAATATAAATAAAAATTGAGAGAGAGAGAGAAATAACTATAGTTTGGATCCCATCCCGTATTGGGATTTATGGTAATGAAGAAGTTGACAAGTGTTCTTATGAAGCTTTTGTTAGTGATGTTAGTGACAGTGTGGTAAGTGTTTGAAAAGTGATCAGTTGCAGATGTTAAAAACGCTTTGAAACTCAAAATAATTTAGCTTTGGCAATTTCATTGGGAACAACGGGAAACACAATCATATAAATTTTATTAAATATATAGTACGTCATAGTGCCACCAACTATTCGAATTGTATAAAGTTATAACTATTTCAATGATACTGACTCAAACACATCTTATAAACTGTATAGGCAAAATATTCTTAATTTACTACTTTACTTTAATCTGAAAATAAGTACGCCGATAAAACTCGTAGTAAAATGAGTGAACTGTTGGTCAAACTGATTATGAGATTGCCAATATCTCATCATACTTTACATTTCCATTAATTGAGTTAGGTAAGTACATGGATCGTGTTGTAAAAATAAAATTTCTATCGACATTTTTTATATGATTAAACTGCAAATCACAGTATAATCATTATCTTTAATATGCTATGATCAAACGCATGAAAAGTGTAGACATTGAAATTCAACTAAATATTGCTTTTTCATTTACAAACATGTAAATTAAAAACAATTAAACATCTTACATTTTTCCAATAATCTCTCGAATTTCTCTACTTTGGTTTTGATTGTAGGGTTGTGATGGAGAAAATTTACATGCTCTATGGGCTCGCCATGTTGAGACCTCATAAGTCTGGTGATGAGATAGAGATACAAGAGAGAGATAAAAATATGTTATCCATATTTACGAAATAAACTTACTTTCAGGAATTAAAAGAACGATCAAAAAAATGAAGATATTACCAAAAAAAGAAAGAAAAAACGAAAGTGATTATATTGTTACAATAGTATGTACAGGAATTTAGCTAAATATCGCCATATGTACATAGAACTTAGAGTCATCAAAATCATTAAGCATCGGGGTTTTGTTTGACAGATCAAGTTTGTGAGATCGAAAGATCGAGATGTGATAGTAACTTGTAACTGAATGTTAGTTATTTAAATATGTAAGTTGCCCTTATATAGTGTATTAGTTGTTTTTGTAGATAACGAAATTATTATTATTATTGTTTTTCCTCAGCCTCTTTAATTCCCAATAACCAATATTTATTTATTAAAGAAAGTAACCCGATACGTAACAATAGTATGCAAGTTATATAGGTTCAGAAGGATATATTTTATACCATACACGAATCCATGTAAGCATAAGATGAGAACATAACGCATTAAGAAGAAGAGAGAATTAATTACAATTCTTAAAATTTCTGTCTAAGAGTGTAAAATTTTCAAAATATCGAATAAGATTTCTCACAGTTTCATCGAATAAAAAAAATAATAATATATAATTTACCATTATCAGAAGGATGATTACAGGATACATTTTCTATTAATTTTGTTCATAATTTATGCTAAACTGCTTCTTTTATAGGAGCCCTTTTTTGTATTACTCGATCTTAAATTGTAATTACTTTATATATTAAATTTTAACAACATAAATACAGGTTTTATAATAAATATAGATCGTAAATTAAAAAAGAAATATTAAAAAATTGGTACGTAGATGAATAAGCAGGAAATTACATGAAAAAAAATTGAAATAATAATAATAATCAGAAGATTCAGAACGATAATAAAAATATAAGCAAATTTCACATCGAGCAAATAAAATTCTTGTAAAATTAGAAGGTGGTAATGTCGGTTCAGAAAATATAATATAATAGAATAACTTTAAGCAAAGAAAGAAGAAATAACGTCATTTATAAATATTCATTTTTAAAAAATGTACTTGGTAACTTAATTTCTTATGAAAATTCAATAAGTTTTTTATTATTGTCTAATTTTTAGATAACGAGAAGCTCAACATTTTTCACAAAATTTATATTTTTCTATATTTTCTATTCAAATAATACTAACTGAACCGGACTATAAGTAAGGAAACAAATATATTTTCGGGTATGGACACATAATTATGTAACCCAGGCCCGAGCCGTATGTGGGCAGATTAGTGGTGAAGCGAAGGAGATAAGCGCCTGAGCAACCTGATTCGAAGACTGCTGCGGTGAAACACACAACTAGTTTCTTGATCGCCATGAACTCCATTTTATCATTTATCATTTCCTCTAACGAAAAGTGCCCCCCGAAGTGTGCGTTTCATTGAAACCAGTTTCTGAAAAAAAGCAATTTATTGAGATCAAATCTAGAGTTGATCATCAAGATGGTTACCGACTAGAACAAAATGAATAAGAGGAATTAGAAAATTGTACCATTAGAAAAACGTGATTTTTCAAGTTAAAATAAAGAAATAAGAAACATTTTTTTAGATAATATAAACTTAAGGATCTCTGAAGTGAATTGATATTGGAGAAGGATGGAAGTAAACGAAATGTGTTTTTGGCAGAATAGTGATTTAAAGTTAGGGAGTTTGTTCAATTTTACATAGTGAATTCACTTAATTTTGTAAAATGAGTTACATTTATAAATATGTGTTATTTAAGAAAAAGAAAAATCAATGATGCAGAAAGAAGGATGAAATAATATACAGCAAATGACGTTATAAAAAGTTAGAACAGCTATTAATAAAATAAAAAATGGAAAAGCACCATAAAACGGAATAACTGTGGAAATTCTTAAATATATGGAAAAAAACCGGAAAAGAAGCGTAAACTAACGAAATCATTACAATAAAAAGCATACGATTGGAATACGGAAATAATTATACTACTAGAGAAGAAAAAGAGTGCTCGAACTACACAGAGGTTACTCTGACAAGTATACTAGGCAAAGTAATCATAAGAATACTGGAGAGTAGTATTAGAGAAAAATTAGAGACGTCTTCAGAGAAATTGCAGAGCGCGGGTTTAGAGGAAGAGGAAGAAGTACTCAGAATCATATTTTTATAGTATGAGAGATGGGAGAGAAATTCCTAAAAGAAAGCGAAGAAATCCATATTAATTTGATTGATATGCAAAGCATTTGATATAATAAAATGGCGGTGTACGGAAATGTGTGAAAAAGGGAGCGATCGATTATAACACCAAGAAAATTGTCTAAACAAACCAAAAACAAAACAACAACACTTAACATGGAATCTACAGATTTTGAAACAAAAATATGATTAAAACAAGGATGTATCCGGAGACTGTTGGTAATTTAAATAGTTAAAGATGAAGTGCAAAAACATAACGTGGGCTCATGGAAGATGAACCTAGTAGAAATGCAAAGAGAACATGAAAATCAATATCGAGCCAAGGATATGTTAATGCGCTCAAAAACAACACCATTGTATCAAATTACAAGGAAAAACAATAGAACAGGCAAAAGACTGCAACCACTTAGACTCGGAAATAATGGAGAGAATAGGAAAGACAAGAAAAATATATGAAAGAACAATAGAGTAGATCGTTAACATCTGAAGTGGAACGAGCACGGATCTGATACATCCCCAAAGCCTGAGAGGCATCAAAACAACACCGTTTTGAAGATCTGATTGTAAATCAGTCTCTTCTTACGTATTGAAAGCTTGGATATTCTCGGCTACTTTCTTCTTAAGATGTTCTTACTAATACAATGTAGTATTAAGAGGCATATTAAGATATTTTTTATTTACATTCTCTATGGGATCTATGTTTTAATGTGGATAACCTTACGTCATTCAATTTGATTCTTTTAATCTAGTCTTTATTGCTTTCAGGTTTTTAGTAGATTTATCATTGTTTTTCCTTTTTGTCGTTAGAGAATAAAACTTCACCAAATTTTGTACTATAATTATGAAATAAATATTTTTATCTTTTAGATATTTTTTATGACAAGCATTAGTATATAATAATAAATAAATAAAGGGAACTTCCACAATGTGAATAAAATTTGGTAGGTTAAATAACTAATAATAAAGCCATTAATTTACGATACCTAATTAATAGTAAATACATATATGTTTAATTACTAATGTATATTAAATTATTGCAAACTTTTACACATCCACGTAAATAATTACAGTTAATTAATTACCCCCATAAAAAACGATATTCTTACACCCAATAAGTAAACAACTTTTTGTCAATAAACAGTCACCGAGTGATGCAATATTGAGGTAGTATTTTAATTTGAAAAATACTCATACCAATACAACATGAATAATTTATGATTGTTATAAGTATGCGAACGTTCGTACAGAGCCACACTCTAAAAAAATGGTGAAAATTTAAGCAAAATCACTATTAGATGCTTACATTAAAATAATAATATTAAAGTTAAGTGTCAAGTTGCCTATTTATAGATTTTCGCGCGTTTTTTGAGAGAAATTGACATTTGAAGTTAATCGACTTGGATCGCAGTGATTGAACGTCATTGTAAAAAAGAATCCGTGTCGTTTTGGTTAGTTTTTTGTTCTTCCCTTTGTCGGTTTCCACTGTGCGGTAAAATCGAAAAGAATATTACCCTCCTACAACAGAGAGCACTCTGAGAAGCCGTGATTCTGCTGGAGAACAGATGAGTGTTATTTTCCCTCAACCCTTTTAAAATACAATCCAGCTTAACTCGGCTCATAAAAGCTAATCGAATTCACTCAAACTTCCATAGGAAGTTTACAGTCATAATAAAATTAGTTTTGTAATGTAAAATAGTAACTATTTGATAAGACCAAAGCTAAAAATTGCATCTTAGTGTTTTTTAATTATTTGTAATATACTTCACTATCACTGATGGATAAATCGTAACAAAATATAATATTTTTTAGGGTAACAATTTTTACGACTTTTAATTGCTAAATCAAATGAGAAGAGGGGTGGCTTCTTGAACACCATAAGTATGGAACCAAGTAAATATCTTTAAAACGAAATTTATTTATGAAATTTTGTAGGTAAATGCAATGTGGCAAAATGCATCTGATGGACATTTTTTTATTAATAATATACTTTCAGTTTAACCGGAAATATCCTCAACTTTTTTAATTTAACACCCTGTATATTTTTGCAGATTTTTGTTATTTCGAATTCGTACATACTGAGTTTAGTGTAAAAAAACCTGTAAAAACAAGAAATACACCACTTTAATAAACCACTTTTAAGTTTTTATACATTAGAGTAAAATACCATTTATCTATTAGGTAACTGTTGCCAAACTGTCAAATTGTAATTTAAGGAAATAAATTGTACGATTAAGAATGGTTCATTTAAGTGAAAAAGATGGTATTGAAATATTAATGATGATCGGTTATGGTGAGCATTTTGAACATTTGAATTAATTTTGTTTAAATTATTATTCTCATTAGTGTAAAGTAAATAAATTTACTTATTCTACAACTAAAAGTGAGTTATATCTCGTTTTTATAAATTATTTCCACTAAACCCAATATATACAAATTTGAGAAATAACAAGCTCTTTCAAAATCTGTAAAAATATACAGGGTATCCTTATCTACAAAATTTCATAAATATCGTCCGTTTCGTTTTAAAGATATTTACTTGGTTCCATACTTTATTCTAACCCTGTATATGTCTACAAAATAGAGGGTTTAAAATATTCGATGCTTTAAAATAAATATCACCATTTTGTTTTTATTTTCGGCTTACCAGTCCGGCCCTATAACTGCAACTTAAGTATTCTGAATATGTTATTTCTATAAATAACATAGTGGTAAATCGCTGCGAAATTCTTAAACTGTAAATAGTATCCTTCTTTTATTAAAAGAATGTAAAAGAAGTTATACAATGGCTTCACGTATAAGTAAGTAGTTCATAATTATATTAAGAATAAATCGCAAATTAAGCTAGATTAAAATATTTACTATTTCTCCTTTTTGTTGAACAGAGATCAATGGTTCCTAAAAATGCATACATAGGTATCATTTAAAATAAGGATTTGTGGATTTGGTAATTTAAAAAAACCTATTTATCATAATAAATGATAATATATAAATTAAGCAAAATTGCTTTAGGAAAATATCTTTTATCCAAATATTTTACATTTACACAAAGAATAATTCTAAAATTTTATCCACAAGAAGAAAAAATACATTAGGTATCTAATAAAGAATAATAATTAAAATCAATGATGGTATTCTATAATATTGCATAAAACAAATGCCAACTGCATACTGGCACCATACAATTTCAAATCATAGCATTTCTAAAATGTTACATAGATATTCACTTACATAAATAATATAAATACGGGCTAAAAATGTCATTTTTTGTTTTAGTTACAATCCAACTTTTAGTTTGTGATTAAAATAAATATATGAAATGTAGTCGATAAAAATTATAAGGAATAATAGATTATAGTTATAGAAGATCTAGACCAGTATCAATATTTTTTTTTATTATTTTATGAAAGATAAGTATTAAATTAGTTGGAGTATTAATTAACACTTAACACTTCTTAATTAATTATCAACATTTCCCATGAAATATTACGTAGGCTTTTTAGACATAATTTAAATAGTTTCTTGTTACTTTTTCTCTCTTCCGCACTAGAAAAAAAAGGTCAATGAACTAGGTCAGTTCTATTAATCTTATTATGACTAACTTGGTTAATTGAATAATCATCGATCCAGTAATAGTTTACATACTATTCACGAAAAAAATCCAAAAAACTGTAAATACTAATAATTTACTTACATTAATGTGCAAAAAGGTAGCATAGCTCTTACTTAAAATAAAATAAATAATAACTGTGTTATTTATATAAATGTTGGTGACCAATATCTAAGAAATTCATTATATCCGGTAAGTTGTAAGATAAAATGCGCTTTCTTCTAGAGTTATTCTAATCAGGTAACCCAGCGGAAATTGCAAATCATAACTATTCAAAAAATATGTGATTCCGATGACAGAACCACCGTCACGGTATTTTAATGATGAGGAAATAAGGAATACTTTTTAATATCCATAATGAGGTTTACGGTTTTTGATTTTTTTATTCATATATAATTCCGTATTCTAATAATTGTACTAAAATTCCATTCGACATCTAACAACTTCTATTTACTAAAAAAGGCGTTGTTAGAAGGATATCATTTCTAAATTTAAATACCAACCAGTAGACAAAAGTCGGTAATTGGCGCACGCACATAAACAAATATGCGACTAATTTAAAAATATGTTTTTTTTAGTAAGATATTAGTAAATTAGTGGTGCAAATAAATCGATGCTATGGAAAAAAGAACCATAGAGCACAATTACATGAGGTACTTACTTAATTTAAATACTGACTCTACTTACTTTCTTCTAGTACTTTTAGAATGGCATTCTTTACTTCTTTTTGTAATTATCTCTATTTGTTTTGCATTCCATTAATCTCTTTATGTCTCAGTGCTTTTTATTTTTCTTTTAAAGGGTATAGTACCAGTTTTATTGTCTTGATTCATATCAATTGAAAAAAGCAGAAAATTACATGAATTTGTTTTAGATTAAACTTTTTTGTAATTTTCTATTTTTTTGCTTACATCTAATGTGGTGTGAGGATAAATCAGCAGAACTACAAGAGATGGATTTTAATATATCAAAGAACTTTAAAATATATGAATGTTAACAACAATCCATTGTTTGGACATTTTCTACAAGATGCCTTTTGAATTAAACCAACTAATAAAAATAATAGCAAGAGCTCCTGTAGATCTTACACCAAAAAATCTATGCAGATTCAGCAAACATATTAATTGGCTATATCTGATGAACTGAGCGTAAAAGATAAATGTATGGAGCAAAACCGGAAATTTGTAATAGAATATTGATGAAAACAGATTAAAAAGTGCTATTAAAACAAACAAAATATCAAACTTCGCACATAAATATTTAATTAAAGCTCAAGGACCAAGCGATAAGAACCGTTGTTGAGAATATTTTTAGGAAAAAAGGTAGATATAAAAACCTGTTTAAAATATTTATTATAACTTTTTGCATAGACGTTGATTTACTCTAAATGAGAAATATTCGTACACATTAGACAAATCCACGTTGGCAAAAAATAAAAAAATATTTCTTAGATAGTACCGATGACATCGATATTGACGTTTTCCATTTACGCAGTAATTTAGGACTATCTGTGCCCCAAACATTTGGGAAGATCGCAGAATTTATTTTGAACAAAATATGCAACACTATCGCTACAGAACTACTTTTTGATAGATATCTATATCTATCGATTAAAGATTCGAAAAAATTAGCTCGCAAAGAAGATGAAATACCATTTGCAATGACAGGACTTATAAATCAGACCTGCTCAATTTGATAAAAGTCTAAATAACCCAAAATTCAAAGCATTAGTTACCTTTTTACATAAAACTAGATAGGTAATTTCTTTAGCTCATTCTTATTAACAAAATAGTTTTTGTGACAATTGAAGGGCTTTGTTTTGTTCAAACTGACATTACTTGTATACGAGACGAAAATTATACATATTGTCTTGTCTTGAAGAAGAGGAATCCAGGCTTTTTTTTTGAAGAACTATTCACCTAACCACAAAATTCTTAGAAAATCAATAGATACCAATTCCTTAATCATTTTCCTAAGAAAAATGCATTATTCAAAAATCTGGATGACCACTAAAATAAGTAATGAAATTAATTGCACCCACGTCTTCACAGGTTGTGACGATATAGCAGCTTTAGTCCGTAAAGGAACAATCAAACCATAAAATTTTTTAATACAAAATGAATATCAAAATATTTTCGAACAACTTACTTATCTAGAAGACATTAATAATAAAGAGACTATTGATATTATACAAAGATTTTATAATAAAATAACAAAGTAGAAAATTGTATGACGTTAATGCTGCTAGATTGGAATTATTTTTTAAATTTTTTGCGAGTACTAATGAAAAAAGATTATGTACCATATTTGTAAATATAATGTGGCAAAATGCTACTCAACCTATTTGTATTTTGTATAAACCAACAGAATATGGATGGAAATTTAATTGAGTTAATATACTTGAGCCATTGCAGTATAAGAGCCAAACAGCACCACTAAAACTCCAGCAAATTGTTAGTAAGTATGAAAATGAAGAAGGAAGTGAAAAATCAGAGAATGATCTTGATTTTGATGATTAACAATAAATATAATTTGCTTAGAAATAAACAATCTTTAATAAGTTAGTTAAATTTATCCTTTTACTCAACTTACATAAGATATTCTCTATAATTCATTTGACCTTATTTTTCCTTTTACAACTTAAATGTAAGAAAGAAATGGAATATTATATTTTATAGAAACGTTTACTACAAAACAAATGTATTTAAATTAATTGTTTCAACTCTTTCTTTATGGAAATTATTCATAATAAATATGGAAAGATAAATAATACTTATCTTGAATTTCCACAGTCTTCAAAAGCGTTTTAAAATATATTCAGGTCTACCTAGGTTTCGATATCTGTCTTGGAAAATGGTATTGTCAGATCCCGAAACCTAGGTAGGCTAGAATATATATTAAAACTCTTTGGAAGACTGTGGAAATTCAAGATAAGTATTATTTATCTTTCTATATTTATTTCAAATATATTTAATTTGCTGATTTTTTCAAATCGAGACAATTAAGACAATGCAATAAAAAAACATGCCATAACGCTTGTTAGCGTAATCAATTTCCACCATAACGGTAAAACGTTATTAATAATTAATTCAATTAAATAGATTTTTGGCTCGCCAGTCATGTCTAGCTTATTTTATTCATATGACTTTTTACTGTCGATATTTATAGAAGAAGTTTTTCAATTTCACAATCAGAATATTTCCGAAGTCACTGGCTGCCTAACTATATTAATGATTCGCAAATAGTTAGGATTATTTCTTTGAATATAATCAACTTATCAGTTACTGAGTTTTCATTAATTAATATAAACCTTAAATCTACCACATTTCTCCTCCATAGTAACTGCTTGATTGATTTTCTTTTCTTTAAGACATTCCACTTGTTTTTTTATTTTTTATTTTTCAGCTTTATTATTAGAAACTAATGTCTCTAAATGTGAGTATATACAATTTAATTAAAACATCCTGTAACAAAATAATTGACTTTCTTTTTAATTTCTAAACAATTACTTACGCCTTTAGTTTGTGAATAGAAGTTTTCTATATCATAGAAAGGTTTTGCAATAAATCACTGCCTAGCTAAAAGAAGATCAACAAAAATAAATGCTTTTAGCGAAGCCGTATAAACGCGTCTTTCAGGAAAGCAAGCCAACAAGACGAATAAACAAAATCATAAATTTTATGGAAAAATAACAAATTTTCTCGTGTCTACCGAACTACAATCAAACCGGTACGATGTCGTTCTCTCCGCAATCTGTCCACTTTTTTCTTTTGGAATATTATTATAGGGCAATCCTTAATTCATGAATTATTTGCTACATAACGTGATTTCTCAATAAAATAATCTGGTTCTTATTGGCCGACACCAGATATTTTAGCCAGTGGCGTAACTTCTCTATGAAAATAATCATTTGAATCATCGAAATGATTTGTATAAAGCTTGTCAAGATAATAATTTTACCATTTTCTGTTATTAAAATAATATATTTAATTTCTTTACACTATTTTTTGATTGATGTATGAAGTAATCTTTGGGCTATTTGTTCTATCCATGGCTTCTTATTTTCTCCTGTAATTATTTAATTACAGTAATTATTTCAGTTGTCTTTTCTTCAACTTGTATTTAAAGTTACTCTCGTTCTTACACTATCTTTTTTCATCACTTTTATTAATTGCTTAATTTAGTAAAGTGGGGAGTGGAAAAGTGTTTTAGATTATTATTTTCGTTTTCCTTTCTTTTTCTTTCGCTTGTAACCATCCCGTTGAATTCCAAACATTTGCAATCTTAGGAATATATTTAATTGTTATAGTATAAGAATGGATTTATTCTTTTTCATTAAAAATGTTTTTTAGTTTTAGTCTTTTCGTTCTTATAATTATTTTCTGTTTAGGGATTGTAAAGTTGAAGTTATATCTTTTGATGTTATATCCAAATCTTCTCCTTGTTATGTCTTTCTTGGCTATCTTAAAATGCAAATACTATTAGTTTTCTATTTCTCTGTTCCAAATACTGCTTACTGTTACTCTAGATGTTCTTCCACATTTTGTTTTATTTTCCTTTCTACTATTCTGGTTTAAATTAAATAACAGCGTTTATTACTTCTATTTGTATTGTGTTATTTCTGTTTCTTTTGGATACACCAGATTTAGTATCTTTTGTTTTAAATAACACAATCCTGTTAATAATGAAGCTCCATACACACCCTGTTACGATTACAGAAATATTTATGGAAAGACTTCAATTTTAAAACATGTTTTAAATAACGTAAATAGTTTATATTATTATCTTCAATGTCTCGTTTATCAACACTTTTGAATATTTTACCATATATGTAAAGAGACTATTGAATTAAATTATAATAAATAAAAATAAGTGGCTCGCAAACTAATTATTCTTGGGTTTATTAGAAAACAACTAGAAAAGTGCATTGCATTTTTATTGATTGGTACGCCAATGGTCATCTATTCGCGATACTAAAAAAGCGTTTTTGCAACGTTTTCAGATAATTCAGCTACACGCATCGGTGAAAACGATATTCGATCAATCAATGTTACTGTCAAGCTTTGAAACAATGCTATGTTGTCGTGTAATTGAACTCCATATATCATGCGTATTGATAACGTCCATCTGCTCAAATCTGCATAACAAAAAAAAGTTCGGTTTTTCTTATTGTCTATAAGAAGTAAGTTATATTATTAGGATTAGATATTAATAGAAAAAAGATAATAGCAAGAAATTAATTTTCTCAGTAGTTCATTAAAAATATTGAAGACTTTTTTGAAAGTCTGAAGTAGCGGTTAACTGAACAAAGATGGTTAAGTACGGGGGTCTTTTTATCTACTTATCAATAAATGGTGGCAGATGATGCAACTTATTTAAAGAAAGCAACATAAAAACAATAATAATAAATGTTATTTTGATAAAAATAAATAGTTCCTGTGCTGTAGGCCTTATTGTGATCAAATGTCTTATGCTATAGATTGTGACATTACAAGATCCAGAATAAAATAAACCATTCTATTTTTTACTAAAGAAATAAAATATAATAATTTGTTTTATTAGTAAAATATGCATTTTTTGCACGAATATGTTTTTCCAAACTTTTCTAATATTTTAAAATAAATAAAAAACCAGTTTCACTAGTATAACACATACGTCGGTATTTTCCCTAGTAGAAACGAATTGAAGTGGTATAATATTGCTCCCATATTGGAATATTGGCGCATTATTACGTTAATGTAAGCAATATTAAGCCAATATGCCAATTTACTAAAACATATCTATGGGTATATTGGCGTAACCTAGGTCAAATACTGGTTCAATAAATGTCCAATATAGATTTTAGGCTGACTTAAACATAAACATTTGTGAGCGTTAACGGTTTTTGTTCTTGCTAATATTGCCTATCTTCACTACCCGGCTTTAGCCTTTCTTGCGACAGGCTACATGTCTACTAGGATTAGTTAAAAGTAAATCTGTATACATTCTGAAAAAGAAGAAAAAATAATAATGGCAAACCCACTTAAATTTTTTGAATTAATTAATTTAATAATTTAGTTCCAGCCTATATGGAGTAGAAGATCTAACGGCAATTTTAAGGTTTTGTTTGGACAGGGCAGATGGACAGGACAAATAGTGAGAAACAAAGAAGAAAGGTGTGTAAAAGCAATAATGGAAAGAGAAGAAGGGGGCAGAAGAAGAAATTTAATTACGAAAAAGGATTTACATATGTTTCTATAAAAATTAACTAATTTGATATACTTATAGTAAGAGTTAGTAGATATTGCATAATAAATAGAGAAAGCATGTGACTACCAAAAGTTCATTTAACCTTGTATATGAGAAAATTGGCATATTTAGCACCTACTTAGAGGAAATCTCAAAGTGCAAACTTAACTTACAATGGGTTTTGGTAGGTTTATACACAGGGTTTCATAACGTACCGGTCACGGAAAATTGTATAAATATGGAAAAAAAACGGTTATCAAATTTTGGACAATTTTCTACACAGATTAGGACTATTAAAAATCGTATATTTTTTAGATTTTCAACGTCTACTTGTAAAAACAATTTATTGACCCTCTCTTCAATTTTAAAATAATTTTCTTTGACGTTAAAAAAATTTGTATAAAAAGTAGTCCAAAACTTTGAATTTGTCATCACTTTGAATAAATATTTGTAACACATGTCTATAGCGGAATTGTATAAACACGTGTTTTGATAAGTTCTTGTCATCAAATGGGGATTTTTTCATTTCTATGTTGCAAATAAAAAAGTAGCTAGGATTACCCAAAAGTTAGATTTAATTAAATTAGGTGTCAATGAAAATTTACTAATTAATACTCCTGCAATTATAAACGTTTTCCTTTTGTATTAAATTAAAAACATACCTTTTGGTAGTAGAATATGCAGTTCAATAACAGTTAAATCTCTTGGGTAATTACCTGAAATAAACCAATAAATAATTTTAAAAAATCATTTTTATATACGAAAATTTAAGATTAATATATTTTGCTCTTTATACGCACGATGTTCATTTGACGGAAAATATATTTAGGGCGACAAAAAATAAGTATAGTTGGCTGAATAAATCCATGGTTAAAAAAATAAGGGTTTATAGTTAGTACATGTGGGTAAAAAATTAATATTGTTTTTCCTGTCTAATTTTAGTTAGATAAGGTTAATTTACGAATGAATGGTTAATTCAACAAAATTTATATTTAAATAGCCTAGTCTTGTAAGTTCCTGGCCTTCCCAAATATTAACATTATAAAGGCCAAATTTTAAGATGTGCACCAGGAAGAAAATGTGTCAAATGAATTTTAAACAAACACGGTTTCTAATAATAAAATGCGAGTATTAGAGTAAATAGTAAATAATTGGGGCATATTGAGACCAGTATATACTTAAAAAATATGTATATCCAAAAATATAAAAAGCCCTTTTTTTAAATAATGAGTGAATATATTTTTTTTATTTTTACGAGTTCATTAAAACTATTCGGGTCAAACCTATGCTGAAATTTTGGCATTAGGTACATGACCAATTTATATCTTTTCTTCAATGGTAGATTTTTCTTTTTCTTTATCTTATGTCTGTTTTTTGCCCTTCTTCCATTCCTTTCTATTCTGTTCTTTCTATTTCAATTGTTGCACAGTTTTCCCTCTATTTCTGGTGACATTCTTTATACGTGATCAAACCATTTCAATTGTTTATCTTCTATTAATTGAGTTAGTGTCTTTTATTTGGACTTGTTTCTAATTTCTTCATTTCTGAGTCTGTCTGTTCTTACTCGTATTTTCCTGCAATTTTTCTTAAATATATTATTTCTGCTGCTGTTATTTTATTTTTCTAGTTTTTTGTCAATGGATTATGTTTCACCGTATGTTATGTTAGAGACTACTACTACATTATATATTATTGTTTTTGTTTTTGGTGGTGTTCAGTGGTGGATAAAAATAAAAATGCTCCAGTAATTTCATTTCATAGTAATAAATATTTTTCCAAAAACTGTTAACTGAAATGTAATTAAATTTATATAAATTGTTATATTTTTTATAATAATATGGAGTAAATTATTCGTTTTTTAGAATCACTAATATAAATTTCTCTACTCATATTAAAATATGGCATATGTAATAAACAAATGTGGGATACATATTGACATGCTGGTAAAATTAGAATGTGTTAATTATTTCGTTCAGTTAGTGTGACGAATTATTACCATAAATTTTACGAAAGTATTGCGTCAAATTTATGTCCTTATAAATAAAAAAATAATACATCAACTGTGGCAAGAAGAAAGAAAATATTTCATTTTATTTATTAAACTAAATATGTCGCAGACATTTGTTTTTTTAAGAAGAATAAAAAATAGTAAATTATAATCATATTGAAAAATCATGATTTGAATGAATGAAAATCATTTGTACAATTATAATGTATTTATAAGTGAGACACGATTAATTAAATTAAAACTAAGTAATCCTTTTCAAATGACACATGGTATCAAATTTAAGTGAAAACAACGAAAGAGCTTTATGTATATAGTAGTAGACTCCACTTTCTAATTACTCATATCTGATACGTATTTATAGCATGCAATTATGGCGAAGCCTCAAGTTTCAAGTCCTTGCTCTAAGTATACAAGCGAGAACTTTCGCGCTATACACAAGCATATTCAGTAACTTCCATGTAAGTTATGGCTCCTCAGCTATGTCATATAGGTATTTCATTACCAGCCTGATTTATAAGCTGATTTATTTACTACGAACTTTGCGAAATGTCTCAGTAATTAAAATAAACTTCCACCACATTCTGTAACATATTTCGTTAGAGGGAGGTTTTAGTCAACATCAAGAAGATATTTTCCATACCGACGTTCTTTGGCTATATCAGATATTTATGTAAGAATTATTTATTTCAAGTTCTATTTTTTACTTTTAGATTAATTTTTTCTGCTAGCTTGCGTACCGTTAGGCTTCAAACTATTTTTTTTTAATCAAAATATTATTTCCGTAGGTAGCTATATTTTTTTTTAAGAGCTTTGGTAACGATTGATTTACCCATCTGGTTAAAAATTTAAGGTAACATATTAGCTTCAAAGTTATACTTCAAATTAATTTTTGGAAGGTAGCTCCTATCAATTGTCTTTTTTAATCTAGTTTTTATCTAGAATTGTTATCTTTTTCGTTCTTGTATACCATTGTAAGAAGAAAGCGTCTGTGATGTCTTATAAGTGACGTCATGTACTAATTATTTATCTGATTAAAAGAATGGATTAATTAAAAGGAACAATATTATTAATTAATTAGCTGTATTATTATCAAAGGATATCTAAAAAAAAATAAAAAGTTATAAGCAACGAAATTTTTTATTTTGTATCTAATGAAATCTAGTTGAAATTGCAATGCAAATAAGAGTGCCTTATTAAAAATGCTTGAAGATAACAAAACAACAAATAAACCAAATTAAAGAAACACACATCACCATAAAAATCCAAAAGTAAACACAATTTTTAACCACTTTCACTTTATGTACAATTGTGCTATAATGTTTAAGCAATAACAATAATAGTAACTATCTTTCGAACAACTAAGCCATGACATTTTAAGCAATTTAACGATGTTAATTCAATACAGTTTAAGAATGGAAGAAAGTATTTGTCAAATTTCAGGCGTTCTTTTTAAAACATTTCAAAATGACCGTCAACATATGAAAATATTTAATGATTTAACAATTAATAAAGTTGATTTTCATATAAAATGAAATTTTAAATTTAATTATATAATATGTTTGTTAAAAAAGAATTTTTTTAATTTTATAAAATCATATTCTATTTTCTTGAATTTTTACAGACTGTAAATCAATTTATCCTTTTTTATCACAAATTGGTAACCAAAGCATTATTTACACTAAAATTAATGTACAGTTTCATTTCATAACCTCACATGATGCTATGCTTCACCTATAAATTCTACATTTAATTCTACACTAATTACTAAATTTATATTATATTCCAAAAATTAATATGTCATATGAACTTGTAACATAAATTTTACAAATATATTAATTACCTTTAATTATACAAATCTAATCCAATGAACCTAGTGTTAATTTGGAAAACTTTTTGTTTTTTGAAAAAGATTCTAAATTTTTTATAATGTAAGTACACCTCAATTACAATGATATGATATGGTATACTACTGAAAAATCTATATATGTTTTGTCCCTATTGAAAATACTCATTTTAAAGAATTTTGGGTATAATCTGACCAAAAGTTTTGTAAGCGAATAATTTTGACCTAATTTAAATGCATTAGTTTTGATTGATTAAGGTCGTACTAATTAGTAACCTTCTAATAATTTTTTATGCACTAAATACTAATATGTACAGACCCCTCACACTTTTTGCCACTTTCATTACAACTCAGCTCTTGAGTCTTCTTGTTAGGATAATGTTTTCAAACAACTAGCATTTACCGAAAAAGCTGGTGCTTGTGTTGATGAATTTGGAAACCATTTTATTAACTGTGTTCTTTTTAAGATCACAGTTACCGAAAGACTAAGGTGGATTGACAGTACTTCCTAAGAATTTTGATATATTTGGATCACTTCACTTTGTACTTTGCTAGTACATCTCCGCAATTGGATGCTTTAAATCCAAATTGATTTTGAGGCTTGTTTATAGAGATATTTTGTAATTTTATGAAGTAGCTATATCTATATAACGAAATTTTATGGGTTAACTTTTCTGGTTTCAGAATTATCATGGCTTCTGCTACCTTCGATATATTAGGAACATACCTCAATCTAAATAAGGCTTTATTAGGTTTGCCTAATTGTTTTTGGGAGCTTCTTCAAAATTACTTCTTTAATTTGGCCAGATCTAGGTAACTTTTCGAATTATTATTCATCTTGATTGTTGGAAGAATAGGAAGTGGGTCAAATCTTCATTATACACAAAAAAGGAGACCAATATTAATGCAGAACTATAAAGGCTTCAAACTGCTAAATATCGACAACAATCCAAAGAAGACTGGTAAGAAGCACTAAAGATGGACTAGGTCAATAACAAAACAGACTCACTCAGGGTCGATCAAAATAAGACGCAATATACACAGTCAAACAGATAATGGACAAAAGAAATAAACTAATGACAACGTTAAAAGAACAGGTGTAGAAGCAAAGTTAATCTATCAGTAGAACATACAATGAGGAAAATACAAAAGGGCAGTTTAAGGTGAACGGGTAAATAATAGCCCATGCGGATGACATAGTGATCAGAACGAAAAGAAGAAAAATTATGGAAAACATGCTTAAAGAGATAATCAGTGAGGGAGAAAAAATGAATCTAAAAATAAAACAATGAGGTTTGGAAAAGCAGATCAAAATAAAAGAGAGAAAAAAAATCAAAATCGGTGCATACAAACTTGACAAAATTAAAAAATATAAATACTTGGGGGGTCATGATTAGTAATAAAAGAGTGAGAGACACAGAAGTAGAAAAAATATAATAAACATGAATACAGATTATTACCCTTATCTGAAAATACTTAAAAAGCGAAGCACTAATAGAAACAACAAAACTAAACATATCTATAAAACAATAATAAACAGATCAATAATGATGTACTCAGCAGAAACGGTAACACTATCAAAGAAGAAAAATTAAGAACAGTTTTGGGAATCATCTCCATTATTGATCGGAAATAGCTTTCCAAGTATCCTATAAAGAAAAACTTAAAAGCGATTCAGAATAAAATAAATACCAACCAGTTATTAACACAGCAGATTTAGAAAATTAATCAATTATATGTTTACTTATATAAATTGTTCGAAAGATGAGTTAAATAAAATTTATATAAATTGAAACGTTATATTGGTTACTATTTAAAATACAATAGTAACAAATAATTGAGGAGGTTTTGAAAAAAAAGCAAGGTTAATATTTTATTAATAATTTGTTTTTATATAGAACACAATCTACACAAAATACATATAAAAAACGGTACGCATATGAATTCAGAACTGCGTTATTTTCTTGTTGAATAAAAATCTGTTAAGATGGTACAGGTATTCTTTGGTTGACATTCCAGGCAGTTCTCAGTGGGTTAATTTTCTAAAATGCCCGCCACGGGTGATTTTGCAAGAGCACGGGAACCACTTCTTAACAAAAACAAGCGACCTTTCAACCAGTATAACGTGGGTTTACTTGACAGTGAGGATGTCACTGGTATTTACTTTAAAAACTCCAACGTTGAAAAAATAACATACAAAAGGAAACATGCAAAACGAAAAAGTTCTTTTCACATGTATCATGGATAATGCTAATGAATAAGTTCTGGGGTATTCTCGTAATCTTGTTCTTTAGAATATTCTTCAGAAAGAATTTTTATGGTAATCGCGCTGTAAGATTTCACTACATCACGAACATTATTTAAGTTCAGTTATCTGAGCTGTGTATGAATCAATTACTAAATTCTAATTTATATGCCTTTCTAAAATTGCAAAAATAAATATGAGAGTAGGGGCATATTGATTATGTTAACAATTAAACAATCAAAATTATTTTATTCGGACACTAATATTATGTCAATATTTGACAAAATAAATTCATAGAATTTGAAATTTTTAATAAAATTCTAGGGTAATGTAGCACTTGTTCCAAAAAATGAAAGTCTCTTGCAAAATTGGTGTATCAGAGATGTTGTCTTTAGATATGCTCAATGGATTAATTTAAGAACAACTAACGCTGAGAAAAAACAGTATTAGAATCGTTACTGACAGATCATGTTCGACTTAAGAAGCATATTAATATCTCCTCACGACAATGAGGCAAAAATTATCTTAAACGCTAAATATATCAGGGCTCAGTGCCTACTTTTGTTTGGGGTCTAGTTTTTTTGGAGTAGCCCTAATTAGCAGAAAAGCACAATGGATCGTAAGACGTAAATGCGGCAAGAACTCGTACTGATGTCTACAAGTAATTACAGTAACAAATAATATTTTATTGCGAGAAGTTGACAAAGAACAGATTTATATGATGAAACGATGTGCATGTGATTTTAGAGGTTTGCAGGAAATGTATATTAGTGTTTATCAAGACTTGGTGCGAATGGTCCTGAGAATAAACAGTAACACCATTGAGTTATTTTATTGAAAGATACAACCATGGTCAATATAACGTTGTTCGTGAAATATTGAATGAGGTCTTGCGTTTTATTCGCAGTAAAATTTTAAATCATCTGTTAGGTGAATCGGTTTTTTTAACGACTGTTTCTACCTTTACTTTATGGAATCTATCCATCATAAATATTTATAAAAGTAAAAGATAAAAGAAACTTATCTTAAAATTATACTAGTTTCCAAAAATTTCTAATATTCTTAAGAGAATTGTTTTACTTCTTGGCATAGATAAGATTACAGAATGTGACAGTCATTACATATCCAAACAAGATTTTGTATTATGTATGATCTGACCAATACTATTCTCCTTTTTCTGAAAAATTAGGTTAATATTACACATTCGTTACAAAATACAATCTAATAAGGTTAACTTCCCAGATATATATGTTCGTTTAGTGCTCTATACTGAGGATATCGTAGATGTCTCTTTATTTTAAATGATTGAAAATGCTACAAGTTGAAAAGGTACTCAGACAAGCAAAGATAATTTGATTAAAAGAAAAATCTAATAAGTGGTTTTAACTAAGCTACTCCTTAATACCTGTATAAAAAAGTTGGATTTGATATGACCAAATTCCAGAGATTAGTAGAAACAAATATCAAACATCACAATGAAATAAATGAAAAAAATTAGGGGTCATTCAAGGTAAGTACCACAAATTCACACAAATTTTCTTCAAGTTCCCAAAACTTTTCTGGTATCCAGTTTACTAACACTCACATATAATTTCTTGATAAGGGAGTTAAATACAATATAGCCCCTAAATTTAAAAATAATATTAAACAAATTTTAGCGACTGACTTGGAGAGAGTTCTGAAATCACATTCAAATAATTTTTATCATAAAAATTACATATTAGTATAAAGAAATTAAAAATATGAAACCTGTCAAAATTGATAAAGAAATAATAGCGATATTCTAGCATAAAAACAATTAAAGGTAAAGTTGTGCGATAGTCATTTTAAACACAAATGAACAAAAATCAAATATAAGCAAAGTTGTCCAATCAACCGGTTTGAAATATCTTAGTAGAAATCCAATTTTTAGATGATGTTAGGAAACTAGTTAATCAATCAAAGCTGCTTTTTAACAACATGACAAAAAACATATAGTTCAAAAAAATCCCCAAAGCACGAAAAATAATATGGTACAGGTAAATTATATAAATATACACCAAATAATCAATTAACAGAAATAAAATAAAATTTTAACTTTAACTTTAACTTTTTAGAATTGATTCAAAAACTTAATACACAATAATTAAAAAAAAAGCATAAAATTTGTTTCATTTGATGTTTGTAGTATGTTCACCTATATTAGATTGCCCTTCTGTAATAAATATACTCGTATTAACCAAATATTTTAGATAAAGAAAAATATTAATAGTTAAAACATAATTAATTTCTTTAATCTTATCTGACGATGTCAAATAATTATAAGAATATTTAAAAAGATTTGGAAAATCATGGAATACTCAACTTGATCGCGTTTACACTCCAATTTGTGCCTAATATTAATTTTTATATTAATCAAATTGAATATGTACCCTTTTATTAAGATTTAATTATGCAAATATCTAGTTATTGATTAAATCAGATATTATTTGCAATTGATTCGCCGCTTTTCATTACCATTAACCTGAGATAACTGAATAATTGACGTCAATTATGGAAGTATAGATTGCAATGATTTTGAATTCCTTACATCACAGTGGTAAAACAACATATATTTTGCTGCAACAAGATGTACATTTCTTTAAAAGTAAATTATATCCGTGCTGACCAGTTGATATATAATTTTGTTTACGTTTAGGTACCAAATCGGAGCATGAATGTACCAAAGCGTGTATAAATGGTTGTCAGTTACAGGTCGATAGTAAATCACATATTTTTCATATTTAATATGTAAGGTCATGTTCAAAATATAATATTTCACCTTAGCTGTTGGCACTCGTATAAAACTATACAACTACAAGAAACATAAATCTAACACCTACGTGCACACGGCATTTTTGAATAAGTGTTCAAGTTGAGAGATAAATTTATATGGGTGCTAGAAATGTAAGATGAAATTTCTTTGGAACATATCGGAATGTTTTTAATAAATAGGAAACCTACACATTCAAACATTGTTTCTGTACGTCATAGAACAAAAATTATAAACCGTAACCTAGCTTTTAAAACGTTCACACACCAGTCTTCACTTTACAAATTTAGTTGTTTATTAGTAAATTTAAAATGTTTAGAAATAATAAAATAAGCAGGTGGAGCTAATAACACTGATCAGAAAAGATGAAGTATATATGAGGAACAGGAAATTTTTAAAGAGGTATAAATTTGGAGAACACCAAAAAAAGAGATAATACAAAGTTCGAAAATGATAAGAGATGTATGTATGTCATCAGGAGGATTTAGATTGTACAGAATTGAGAAAAAAAGTCATATCAGAAGTACAGATAAATGGATCTAGATCAGAAATTTTCAAATCAAACAAATATTAAACAACGGGATGGAATTACGGCAGATTTCTGTTCATAATAGACAAAAATAAATTTAATAAAAAAACATCACAATATCTAGAGAACCTCTAAGATACAAATTTTAACCTTATCAATATATGATTATTTAGCGTTGGAAAATAACGAGCTCGGCGAAGAAAACGATGAAGTAAAACGACAAATTAAAGAAACACCAGCTTTTACTTAAAAGAAATATTCAGAAAAAAAAGCCCTTGAGAACTGCAAAACAAGAATATACTAAATTTCAATACGCCCAATGATGATCTGTGACGTTTATGTATTCACAAAAACAAAGAATATATTCAAAATATCTTCTGTTGTTGGACATTTTCAATATTCACTCTTAAGATTTTGTTTCTATTTTATTTTTTCTACTTTTCATTTTTTTTAAAGTCGTTGCTAATTACATTTCATTTATTTCATATTCGTTGAAGTATTAGGTTTGAAGCATATAGTCATAATATACCAGTCAAGTACTATAGTTTATCTTTAACTGTTTACGGTATTTCAGTTTTCCAGCTACCAGAATGTATTTTAGAAGTTTGATTACATTTTAAGATAACTATCAGACTGACAGGTTTATTTAAATACGTCATCATATACAAAAGTTGTTCGAATAAGAATAAACTCTTGATCGAGACATAAATTGAAAATGTTATTTACATTTTTGCAATAAATACAAATAGATATGTTAAATGAAATGAAAATGCTTTTTTTATGAATTTATGGTATAAACCAATAAAGTATGATCATATCACAAGATAATAAGTTATATTCTATTATGTGTAGGTCGAGTCTAATAGAATTTTGGGTATTAGGCATGTAATATGAGTAACATTAAGTATATAAGCAGAAAGGTTTTTAATATTAGAAAACTATTATATGTTAAGTAAAAAATATCGATACTCTCTTATTTATGTTAACGTAAAATAAATTATGTTTGTATTAAATTTTTCGAAGATTGGCGGCTATTTTCTTTTATGTTATACCTTGTGCAAAAGTAAAGCAATAGTCTAATATCTCTGTTGTAAATATAAATTAAATTAACTCATAAGTTATTTGTGAAAAGTAATTGCAATTAGTGTAAAAATTAGAAAATATATTTAAAAATTTTCTTTTTAATCATTATGTTGTCATTTTTCTACGATGTATTTATTTTGCTAGACCCAATATGCAGAGTCTTAACTAGCTTTTTTGGGGCCCTGGACAAGACCTCATCACTGGGTCCCCCTACACTAAATTAAATAAAGCTACTTATTTCCATAAAATAATAGTTTTAACCAGAAAAATAAATTTTGGCTAAAAAAAAACAAAAAAGTAGGAATGTTTCCACTGATTTCTACAATGTTTAAATTTACGTGTGTTCCTTGAGGCGGGGAAAGGCGTACCCCACCCCTGCCCTATAGCTAAGGGCCGCTGGTTTTAACTCTTTCAGATTATCTCTTTATTTGTAAAGGAATAAAATACATGATTAATATAACACACGGACAAAAAAATAGTCTTTATATTTATTCTGGAAATTGTTCTAATAATTTATAGTATTTAATTGTTCGTAAACTAAAAAAAATATTTAATTGTACTCTTCTTCCCTTTATTTCGGCGAATTCAGCAATCAATTCACCAAAGTTAATACTCTGAGCAATATTATACTGAATTGATATTTTTAATTAATTTTATTTTGCTAAAATTCCTCTCACACGAAGCATTCGAAATGGGCAGAGTCTTTGTAAGCTCCCGAGGGCAAAATTCAACTTTCGTTTTATCATGGCAGACATTATCATTGCTATGGAAATGCAGTCAAACTTAAGGTCAAAATGCAGAAAAGTTTTGAAATTCATGAAGAAATTGCAAAAAAGCGGAAAAAGTAACATACAAATTAGTACCGAAGAAATTGGGGGACGTTTACGATAGAAAATATGACAAATTACTAAACTGGATGGCACTAAATTATATAGAATCTATTAATAAAATTGTGTTGCTTGGATACTTGGGCGATCTCGCTGAAATATATTCTCCGAGTTCCTCATGGTCCAAATATTCAATGGTAAAGAAAATGATAATGATAAATAAAAATATTAATATTAATTACAAGTTAAGCGAATATTTGAAGCAAAGGTCAAAAAGATACCAGCAAAAAAGTGTAATGTTCTGTCTAAAGAAGATGTATTAAAACGTATGCATAAGGTACAGAACTAAACGTTTTTAATAACGAACGTTGCATTAATATTTAGTGTGTTTAATAGATGTCGAAGGCAAGAACTTGAGAATATACGTATATACCCACGTAGAAGATAGAAGATTAGTTATCGGTGGTAAAAAGTTGCTAGAGACAAAAACCGATAAAAAGCGCGATTTAACCATTGTTGACAAAGACTAAATGAATGATTTGACAATGACAATGAAACATAAATGAACGTTTGCTGGAAGCAGCCTAACTAACATCGGATTCTTTAAGAAATGCCAGTTTTATATGAATTCAACTAAAAAATAATAAGTAGGTATTTACATAATACTTTTATTTCGTATTTAAAATTTTTTTTAATAAAGTTAATAAAAGTTGTTTTTTTATGTTCTTGAGTCCACGCAGGCCATATAGCACACTACTATGCAGTTGTTATCTAAGCAATAAAAACGCAAAAATGAACTAGTATGACATAAATTAGTATAGTTACGTATTGGTGGACATCTCGACACGTCCAATGTAAATATATCTGGAAGAATTAAGTAAAAATTACAAAAATAATAGTCAATATTTTAAACTAGAACAATAAAACGGGAATTATTTTTAACTTATAACATAAACATTGATATATTAATAGTTATTAGAAAACTAGGAAACGAATGTGAAACAACAAAAAAAAACACTGTCGCTGCGAACTCTTCGTGTTTTTCATTTTCTATTTCTCCGAGTCGGTTAAAAGTGTATCTTTCTTTATTATATAAAAAAAAAAAGAAATAAATTCCAGAAGTATGTTTATCATTTCCTAAAGACCTGAGCAAGGGGTGGATCAGTTTCTTTCACATCGAGAAATCTGAACCCTTATCTGGGACTATAAAACATTCAAAAGAAATAGTAAACAACCCATTAGGAGTTTGGTGTGGGGCAAGCTCTCACATAAGGAGATAAGAGGTTATTTCTTTTCTGATTAATGTCTCGGAAGGAGAAAAACATATTTTTAGAATAAACTCCACGGAAAAATTTATATTGGCAAGATGTTTCGCATTGATTCATTATTCTGTAAAAATCAAACAAACCAACAATATGAAATTTAATACTCTAATATGTTTTGAAGACAGTCGATGAATAACGAGAAAGTAATAGAGTAGGTTTCCAAAACAAAACTTTATCATTTGGATTTATCTTCATAAACACGTAAACACCCTCGTAGAAGATTTAGTAAACGTCTTGAACTGTAGTTCTGATCTCATGTATTGAGACGAAGATATGAGGGATTTAAAATATTTGGGAACTAGTTGATTATTTATTTTCATTTTTTTATTTTTAACTTAATAGCCATAACTAAAGCTTGCACATAATTAATATTATAGGCAAAAAGACTTATGGTGCATCATTTCGATTTGAGAGTTAGAAAACTCCGGTGCCGGTTATAAATATAACTCGATCACAGCAAAGAGATATTTTATAGTAGATTCTGTAAGAAGCTATTTGCTCCAATCGAATTTAATTATACGTAGTAACAGATTCTACTTTTTGTACGACCACAAGCTATGATTTTTAATCTATAATTTCTTCTTGCTGCCCGTCGATAAAAGTGGTTAAAATATCCTTCAATGAATACCTTAATTTTTGGAGCAGCCTATTTTCGAGTTATCGTTAACCATATTGTTTTATACGAAAAGATAAAATAAATGAGAGCAAGAGAAAAAAATAAATAGGTACAAAAAATCTTCAAAAGTCATGTGCTAAAGAAAGAGTTCGAGTAGATTGAAAGAACAATTCCCAACAAATAACGTAAATGCCAGAAATGAAATTGAAATCAACGCTAACAAATCAGAAAAATTTATAATGAAACTAAAAAAGATGAGAAAATAATAACTTGTAACGATCTAAAGATGAGCCTTAGTAACAACTTTTGAATATTTGGAAAATGATAGAAACAATCAACTCGGAACATCCAAAAGTAAACGATGTCTATAACTCTATAAATAAAACGATTTTGGAAACATGAATAATTAAAATGAACAATAAAACAAATTCCAACAGCATTAATGTCAGTAAGATATGGATGCCACTCAAAATATATTAACTACAAATTAACTCCATTGAAATGAAATCTCAGGCGGATTTCAGTAAGGAAGACAAAATATGATAGATTAGGAATGAACAAGTAATACTTATCATCGAATAACAACCATAGGGAGAAACTTGAAAATAGAGAATTATATTTGAATGAACTAAGTAACGGACAAAACAAAATAAGAGTTGGTGTAAAGAAAGAAATGGGAAGAAAGACCGAAAAATGGCTTGAAAGCATAGAATAGAAAAAGAAAATAAGAAATGTAAAACTCTGAAAGATCTGACAATTTTATAGGAATGAAAAAATTCGCAAAGAAATCCACGCAGTAGAACAAATAATTAAACGTTGGAAAACTGGTCCCATTTTCAGGTGTCGCTGCAACTCGGGACTCTACTTTTTTGTAAATAAAAATGTCAAAATTAGAAGCTCTTCACTTATGTAAAATCCGCGACTTGCGACAAGTATGGATGTATATGGTTTAGGTTAAGTTAGGTTTTATTTTAATAAAACAAGTAGAGATAAAAAATTCTTCAAGAATATTTTTAACTATAATACTTTTGTGCCGATTTTGATAAAATAAATAAAATAAAACTCGAAAAATCAATTTAAACAAATACGAAAAATTGCCAATGGATATTTCACGCTGCAACATCCCTATCTTGAACTTCTATTCAGGGGTGACTCTTATATTTAGTGAGTAGCAACAAAAAGCAAAACATTGCCGAATCGTGCATTCATATCTGCTTAGTAGCTAAATCCTATGCATGAAAAAAATTACACAGCCTGCATTAGTTTTCAATGTAAATAAATTCTTAACATTCAGTCATGGGAGTAGAAGAGTAATACTAGAATGCGAAGTCATATTTTCGCATTTGAGAATTAAATCACTCGAGAATGACAGAATTTTGCAATTAAGTGTTGAACAACATTTTTTTCAAAAACTGAATTTCACACTTTCAAAATTATTTAAAAAGTGAAAAGAAATATTTGACATTTACAATTATTTTATTTGGTTTGTATGTCATCGACAATTTGGTGCACGTATTTTTATGTTGCGTAAAACAAACTGTTTTTTCACACCTAATAAATATCATATAAAACTCGACTTTTAACAGTTTTCGAAAAAAAAAAATATTGCATGCATTATTGTATTTTTTTTTGCTAACTAGATTGTCGCAATCCTAAAATAAAATCATTTTGCTCAATTCTATGAATATATTTGATTATTAGTTTACTTCTAGGTGTACGCAATAATTATTGACTTAAAAATTTACTGAACCGTATAGGTTATTGTCTGTTAATACTTTTATAGTTGAGGATTTATCTCTTTATCTTCACCACAAATCACATAACGAGTCTGCTAACCGGATTTTATTAACAATGATTGAGCACTGAATACTCCCGACCTCCACGCCAACAACAATTTGTTTGAAAAATGAAATTTTTTTATTGCACGTTATGATTGGTACATTGACCAGAAATCACAATATGATATATATATGAATGAAGAATATGGATTAGTCCCTGAAATGTATGACATAAATAAGAGACGCTATATTGAAAAATGGCTGTTTTCTGTTATGTAGTTTCTTCCAAAAATTTCTCATTTCACTAGTAAATAGCGAATAATTTCTGTAATTTTCCTATTAAGCAAATGAACTCTAATGAGACGAAGAATTCATATTAAATTAAACTGTTGAAGAAAGTGTAAAAACACTTCTGCTTAAAGTTATAGGGAATAATTTGATTAAAACTGCTTTAATGGCACTTCTTTTAACCTAATTATCCTTGTAATTGGACATTATTCGAATCCAGATTGTGTATTAAAACAGGTTTCAGTTTTATTTACTTCATTTTATTGATTCTACTAAAATCTAGATACTATCTAATTGCACACTATAGATAATTAGAAAATGGTGTTAATTTTGTAGTATGGATAATTATCACTTAATTAGTTTAATAGATTAACAATTTAAGAACAAAATGTTGGTTGTTACTTGTTGATAAGTTGTATTTGTTCATTCCTTATTCTAACATATGTCGTCTTCCTTTTTGTAATCCCATATCTTAATAACATTTAGTATTGCCGAGATATCTAGTGAGTTGTCTTAAAGTTCATCTTTTTCTCATTTCCAAAATCGTCATCTTTTTAATATTATAGATGTAATTTGACCTTGGCTATTTCTAGTTAATTGTTTCGTATTCTAAATATTCGAAAATTGTTACCAAGGGCTTATTTTTTCCCTCTACCACTTACTACTTTCTAATCATTTTAATTTCATTTTTGGTATTTGTATATTACTTAATTTCTTATGTGTTATGCTCTAAATCTGGTCGAATCCTTTCGTTAGCATATTACTTTTGCAGATTTCATGTAATTATTTCTGTTTGTGTTCTCATTTACTTTATTGTTTAGGGTTTAGTGTTACCAATTGTCTCTGTTTTTTCCGTTTTGTGTTGCTTATTGAAAGTTTTCCTCTGTAATCTCTATTCTATTCTATCTATTTATTTTTTCTTATTGTATGACCTCATCAAGCTGTTTAAATTTTTTCTCACAAATGATTTCTATATTTCTAGTATTTATTTTTTATTCATAGTTATTTAACTTTATAGGTTTCTTATCACTCTGACAATGTTCTTCTAACTTTTATTTTCCTTAGCATATTTCATTATTTTTTATTATGAGTGTGATAAATTGGAATGACGTAAAATATACACACATGATTTTTTCAAAAATAACTTGAAAATGTTTGTAAAAATATATTAGATCCACTTTCCTATATTTTTTACTTTGAACCCAATTAATTATCGTTCGATTCTAACCCTAAAAAAAATGCGACCATCTATTTGATTTATACGGAAGATAAACAGTTTTATTGCTAACGGTAAACGTATAAAAAGTGAATAATACACCTCCGATATATCGTCAATAATTCACACTTAAATAAATTTTCTGGGACAAATCTCCAGCTATAAATCCGACAGTTAGTAAAATCCTCGTAAATGAATGTAAAAGCAAATAGTCTAATTGAAGCCCCACGTGAAGAGGGGGCTCATGTGCACCTCACGAGGAATGAATTTACAACCTTTCTCGGCCTGACAGAGAAAACGATAAAGAGACAAAGAAAGAATGAGAAGAAACCAGTATCGGCCTTACCAATATTTACTTTATACAAAATATATGTAAAATAATATTGTAGCTTTATAAAAATGTTAACTAAAACAAATCATGAATATTAATTTGTAAAGGGTGAAAATTTTTGTATTGAGGCAAACTCGATTAAATATTTAATAAATTATAACTTAAATACTTTATTTTATAAAATAAAAGCAATTACAGACTGATGTCAATACCGATGTTATATTCCTTATTAATTATAACTTGAATAAAGCAATTCCAATTTAAATAAACAAATTGTTAATTTTTGATAAAGAAGCAGGAAGTCAATACCAAGTTCGTGTTATATGGTAAGCTATTTTTAAAATAGTGCTGTACACATACATCTGCCATAAAATAAATTAAAAGTTTCCTTTCGTCAGTTACGCGTTATAATAAGAAATACACAGTAACCAATTAAACTAATTTATTCTTCAAGATGCATATGAGATATTTTTCCACTTGTTTTAAAATTGTTGCGTTTTAAAACACTTTGACAGTCTGTAGGTCCTTGGCTGAAGAAGTGGTCCTTTCCGATAACTTATTTCCCTTTGCTTGGAGATTCAGTGCTTCTAAGTCGTATTGCATTTCGCCTCTTCACGTAGTTTTCGATCTACCTATCATTTTCTTTCTACTTATTGTCCTGGTCGCCACTAACTTGGGTATTCTTCTTTCTGGCGTTCTCTTGACATTTCCCTTTCAATATTTGGCTCTTTTTAATTCCTGTTATATTTGCTTCCTATTATAGCTCTTCTTTTCCATATTTTTAATCTAGTTTGCGCCGTTTAACTTAGTATCCATGTTTGACACATATCTACCTCCTTGTCTTCCTCCGTAACGAGTTTTTCAAGTACCTTACTGTTTTCTTGAAAATTTTTGTCTGAACATTCCATCTTGTTGGTTAGTTCTTCTTTGTTTCTTGAGTTTTTATTTGGTAAACTCTTTCCTTATTTATATTTGCACAGCTTATAGTATTTTCTAACTGTATGCCAAATAGAATCGATGAAGGTGGATCTTCTTGTTTAATGCCTACTGTATTCTCAAATTTTTCTCTATAGTGGTGGTCTTCTTTTTTATCCCTATTTTTTACAGTGCGTATATTATTGCTTGGCCCAATTCTTTTGGTAACTCTACTCCTATCCATATTTCTTCTTTCAGTATCTGTATATGATCGATTAAACTTTGCTCTTCGTATTTAGTCTTTTCTGTAGTTATTTAATCAATGTCATGATTAATATTGATTTTTAGTTGATTTATAATTTTACACTTTTTTATTTGGTCGGTGAAAGTACACTATTTGTGTCTTGCTCGTGTATGCCAGGTTCTTCCTGTTCTTTGTTATTATATTTTTCTCCATTCAAAAGCTAGGTGAAGTACTGTCTCGTTTTCTTCGAATATGATCTTCCAATTTTTATCTTTGACGAATAATGTATTACATGAATACGTTTACTCTTACTTTTAGCTACTTAATACAGATTCTTTATTTAATTATGTCTATAATTATCTTCTGTTTCTTACACTAGTTTTTCAATAAACTTCATTTTCTTTTTCTTGGTAGTCTTTTTACCTCTTATCTTTGTTGTTCGTATTCATTTTTCGCTTTATTGACTTTTTTTAACATAATTACAATGGTTTTTCTCTTGTTACTTGAATTAATAGTACCAATATCTTGTAAATTGTTTAGGTGCAATAATTTGTAAATATGTCAAAGCATGACAGAAAAAATCAAACATTGTTCGATAAAAATTGTCTCATTAATTTTTCAAGAAAAAATTTCAATAATTTGTAAAACAAAAAATATTAAAATATTAAATTTTACCATCCTAATATTCACAAGTTATTTTTCGTTAAATACGTTTCGACATTATTTGTTAAAACACTGCAAATTGTGCCAAAAATACAATTGGTTGGAGTCAATCCAATATTCATATTCGCCGCTATGATTTTATATTGAACCTTATATCAAAAGACAATAAAGCCAAAATTCCTGATCGACTGAATAGTTTGTATTTGTGTATTTTCTATCACTATATTTAATTTACGATTAATAAACGTGAAGAAATTGGCCATAGATGAAGCGGTTTGTAATCGGTTTAGTGCATAAATACGTATTTTAGTTCCTTATATCTAATTCATAAATAAGTAGGTGTAATCACAATAGTGTAAATAGATAACTAGTGTATTTTAACCTCATAACTATTGATTCATATTTACCTTTATTTGAAAAATACATTTTAATATTTCTATAAACCTTATTATTTATTTTGTTTGAAACGTTTGTATATAAAATTGATGTAATTAAGCAGTTGAGTTACAAATAGTTTTCAATTTCACTTCCATAGGGATTCTAATGTGCCAAAACTTCACGAAAAGATTATGAATATTACAAAAAAAAATTTACGATTCTCCAAAAGTTTTAAAATATTCTTAATAGAATTGTTTCACGTTTTAGCATAGTCTACGATATACTCAGTATAGAGTACTAAACGAACTAATAAATCTGGGAAGTACAGTTTTATTAGATTGCCTTTTGTAATACATATATATATATATATATATATATATATATATAATATTAAACAAATGTTTTAGAAAAAGAAGAATATTATTAATCTTTATGTGTAATGCCTGTCAATTTCTTTAATCTTATTCTGTCGATGCCAAAAGATGGAACAATTATCATAAAAATATTTAAAAAGTTTTTGAAAATCGTGGAATTGTAAGGTATGTATATTTTATCTTTCACATTTATAATGGATAGATTCCTCAAAGTTTGGGTAGAAACAAGCATTATGATATTATTAGAAAGTTCCACATGAAAAAATTGTAAGAGTGTTGTGGAATGAAAGCTTGTAAATAGAATGTTACATTAAATACTTCGTGAAATCCTTATTGTTGTACATGAAAAAAAAAGCTCAAATTATGTTAATAATAAGTGAAAAGTGAAATTCGACTCTTTGTATTTTTCGGAGATTATTAGTTCAGTGCCCCACTATTTATTACAATGATGCTCTGTGATACCAACAGATTGGATTTTCTCAAACAAGAAAACTTCTATGTCAGTTTTAAGCTCACATAGTGAAAACCATTTCAATAATGCAATTAAAGTGTGCCTTATAAAAAAATAATTTTACTGGCCAACTATTTAAATTCAGATACTCTTAATAAGTAATTTGTCTTAAAATTATAATCTTCAATACCATATTTGAGAAAATGGATAATCTTTATCAACTTAAAATTATATTTTAAAATTATTTTATTTGTGAGTATTGCGTATGACCAGAGTTTGACATTGGCAAAATTATAAAATTAATTTGCAGCAAATTTGAAACAAAAATAATTTAAATATTCTTAACAGATATAAATACTTAATATAGGAATTGCATTTTAAATATTTGTAGAAATAAAATTAATTTTATACTTTTATATCTAATTTCCTACTTTCCGTAATAAATTGTAATAAACATATGGAACAGAGCACATGTTTGAGTGTTGTCATTGGTGCTCGAATATGGTACAAAAAAATGAAGTCTTTTAATCTCAAATTACTACAAGCAATCCCAAAATTAGAAATAATATTAAGAAAATTTATCCTTGAAGATTTTCCCTGTATAGTCAAGATATACGTTACTCTAATGAATATTGCTCTTTATATAAAAATTAAACGTGTCTGTATCGTTATTACACTGTTAACATGTTTACGAGGTGTGACAATTAAATAACGAGACTGCGCACCTCCTGTTGCGCAGGCTGTTCGGGGAGAGGTTGCTATTGATGTATCGTTGACTTTGAACCTTCATGAGCAGCCACCGTTCGTTTCATCATTCTATCTGATTTGGTTTGCTTTTGTGCCGCAATCATGGTGAACATAAAAGTTGAGCAGCGCATTAAGATCAAATTTCTTGTGAAATTAAAAAAATCACCGACGAAATGTTTTAAAATGTTAAAAGAGGTGTTTGGTGATAATACTACGGCACGTGCGCGAGTTTTCGAATGGCAAAGACGATTTTCAGAAGGTAGGGAGGAGGTTGAAAATGATGAACCTTCCGGTCGGTCTGTGTGTTCAAGAACTGATGAAAATGTTAAGAAAATTAATGAAATTGTGCAGGAAGATAGACGTCTGAGTATTCGGATGATCACTGACATAGTAGGCATTCACAGAGAGACAGTAAGACACATTTCGCATGACAATTTAAACACGGCAAAAGTTTGTGCAAAAATGGTCCTCTCAGGAACAAAAAGAAAATCGGAAGAAACTTTACTGTGACGTCATAGAACGACTCAAAGCAGAACTAGACTTGCTAACACATGTCATCACATGTGATGAAACATGGATCGTCCAATACGACCCCGAGACAAAGCGTCAATCGATGAACTGGAAGACCAGAATGAGCAAGTCAAAACTGAAGGCAATGCTCATCGTTTTTTTCAATATCAGGGGTATCATCATAACTGAATGGGTGCTTGAGGGTCAAACGGTTAATCAGACCTACTACAAAGAAGTCCTAATCAAGCTGAGGGAAAAAGTAAGGAAGAAGAGACCGGATTTGTGGAAGATGCATGGATGCTGCGCCAAGACAATGCGCCTGCCCAAAATGCCCTTTCCATGAATCAGTTTTTAGCGGACAAGCGCATTCCTCTGCTCGATCATCCTCCGTAATCACCAGACCTGGCTTCCTGTGACTTTTATCTGTTTCCAAAAGTGAAAAGAACATTGAAGGGAACACATTTTCAGTCTGTGGAAGAGGTAAAAACAAAAACGGCAGAGTTGTTGAACAAGGTGACAGCTGATGACCTACAGCATTGCTTTGAATAATGGAAGGCTCGTATGCAGTGGTGCATAGATAGGTAAGGAGAGTATATTGAAGGGGATAAAAGTAATTTATAACTTTGTTTGCAATAAATAACATTTATGACACCAGTCTCGTTATTTAATTGCCACACCTCGTATACCAATACCTCATATAGATTGTGTTACATAGTTAAACTATATATCTAATTATTTAATTATTCAGAAATATATATTTAATTATTATCTTTTTTGGCGGGTTGATTAAATCTTTTTAACTTTTCAATTAATTGAAGATGGAAAGGAAAAAGATTCAGAACAAAGTTGAATCTAGCGCGGGTAGGTTAGCCTACAATAAAGAATACTTTTTTTGCTAACGTAAAGATGGAAAAGGCTCTAACATGAGCATAGTCCTTTTTTTCTAAGCTATACCTACGAAACAAAAATGACATAAATAGACAGTAATTCCACCAGCATACATGCGATTTTATCTATGAGAAAGCTATGTTCTCGTTGGATCTCGCCAAATTTGACAATCGCTTAAAAAAAGGCTACTGTCGATTGGTGCAAAGAAATTCTCAAGAAATAAAGTTACGGTGCTTCAAAAAAACGTTCATAAAATCATGACAGGTCACGAATCATAGATATATTCATATGAGCCCGAAAGTAAGCAGCAGTCAACTGTACGAGTGTTCCATGATGAACCACATCCAACAAAATGTGTTCGTGTTGACAGCACTTCAAAGAAAACGGTCGCCTGTTTCTTCCGAAAAACTGGTCATATTGCAATAGTGCCTCTAGAGAATCGAAGAACAGTCAATTCTAAGTGGTACACAACCATCTGCTTGCCATACGTTTTTGGTGAAATAATGAAATCAAATAAGAGATACCACAGCGTTTCTCATCATGACCATGCGAGCTCTCACACATCGACTCAAACAAACAACTTTCAGCACAAAACATCGAATTAGTCAGTCATCCGCAGTACAGCTCTAATGTAGTACCAAATGATTTTTTTGGATTCCCATCCGTGAAGAATAAACTGTATAGTCAACGATTTTTATTGTCCGAACAAGCTGTTGAAGCGTTCAAAGACCATGTTTTGGAGATACCTCATTCCGAGTGGAATAAATGCTTTGAAAAGTGGTATAAGCATATGCAAAAGTATACCATCAATCATCGTAGTGGGTATTTTGAAAAACAATAAAAAAATGTTGCTACCTTAACTACTTGTTTTTGTTTCTATTCCCGAAATATAAATAGTGACCCTCGTAATACATATTATGAATCGCTCTTACACTTCAGTCCTATATATTAAATATCTAAACTGTAATTTAATGTAAATAGAATTAAAAATAAAATATGTTAGCGTCAGTTTTTTTAAATCGGTATTGTAGCATGGATTGAACTGTAGAGTATCGAATGAAGACGAAACCAGCCCTGAACGAGTGGTTCGAATCGTTGTTGGCTGTTATTGCTACGGAAAACGTAAATGCCGGTTCATATAAATGATCACTTACAATTCGTTAGATTTATGTCTACTTCCACGTTTGTATACACTTATAAATATATTGTCCGTTGGTATTTATTGGCGACAAATTTGGATTATTCAGCTACCGCTTAGTTATGGATTATTTACATATCAAAATTCTGTTTGTACAACAACGTTTTTACATAATGTATTATTTTCCTCATTCTGCTAGGGAAAATAGGTATTTATTTAAACTAATAAAAGGAAAAATGAAAAAAACACATAGTCTACATCTATAGTAAAACTTAGTTATCTATATTGCCCTATTGGTTAGCTTCAAGTAAAGCAATTTTATAGTTAAAGTAAGTAAAAATAGAAAACGGATAAGACTGCTTAATTACCTAGTTTATAGTTAGTTACATTGTATCAAAATGTTAATGGAATGTTTACGGTTTTTTATCATCAAATTGACTAGAATCTTTATTTATTTTAAAAACCACAATTGATTTATTTGTTCTAACCAGTGATCGAAATGAAATTTCAACTGTAGTAACAGGGACGCATTGAGGTATTGATAATACTTGATTTGTCGGATAATCATATGTGGTACACTTTACATCGTAACTTAAAACTTCGTAGTCTTTAATCCACGATTTCACAATATCATCATCTTTGCTACGTTCATTTCTCAACAGTTTGCACAAGGTAGTAAATAATAAAAAAAAGTCAAATGCTTGCTTCTTTATATGAAAGACATCCGTTGTTGTATTTATTGTTTTATTAAGTATAGATTTGTGTTGAGTGTCAATGAGGTGTTTTGCGTAATGTAACTTATCTGGTTGTTTTAATCTATAAGCTCGTTAGTATTCACTACATCTGATTGCAAATTTCTAAAGGTCTGGTCAATGTAACACTACAATCTGGACAATTTAACCAATTTTTTTTTTAATTTAAGAATTTTAATTTTTATAATTATTTAAAATTAGGCTACATCATTCATTAATTTAAAAGATGTTATTGAGCATGCTGCTCGAGATATGATTTTTATATTTTATTTGTAATATTTCCAAAATATGTAATAACTTTGTGTGATTTGATTTCTTTAGGTTATTTCGGAAATGTAAGGTTAATGCAAATGGTAGCAGAGGAATTGGAAGCACAGGCGGACCCGCCACAACGCATATGTATTTGCTGCGACAGTCAGGCAGCTCTAAGGGCACTCTATAATCCCAGAAGCAGAAAGGCTCTGGTTCAGGAGTGTGTAGAGGTCTAGAAAAGCTAAGCAATAACAGGGAGGTAATACTACTATGGGTTCCGGGCCATACAGGAATCGTGGGGAACGAACGGGCGGATGAGGTACCAGGCTCGGAGTCGGCAACGATTCCTGTGGATCGGAACCAATAATAGGAATAAGTAAAGCGCAAACCTCTATTACTTGAAGAATGGATGCAAAAGGAGTTAAGAAGGGCCTGGGAAGGCAGTCGATGATGTAGACAAGCCAGGCAGGCAATTGCCAGACCGGATCCAACAAAGACCAGCGGGCTACTGGAAAGAACCAGGCAGCAACTATGGTTGATCGTTGGAGTCCTCACTGGGGACTGCAGGCTCCGAAGACACCTGTCTTTGTTTGGGGCAGAGGAGGACCAAGACTGCCAGAAATGTGGAGGGGAAGAGGAAACCGCTCTCCACTATCTCTGCAACAGCGAGATCTACCGGCATCTGAGGAAGGATATCTTTGGTGTCGAACAGATGAAAGCGGGAGCTCTACACGCCCAATCATGGAATGATATCTTAACCTTCATTAGAAGGTCAAGGCAAGGCGTTTCGAGGAGAGCAAATGTAAGGAAGAAAGAAGGGGGAAGATTGATTGATAAAAGATTAATCCGTGGTAAGTTTCAAAAATGATTTTTGATATTTTATACTTCTTTTCCTTTTTTTGTATTTGTTTTGCTGTGGTAATAACATCTTATTGCTCTTTTTTTACAAAACATATTGTAAGGTAACTTATAAAAAAAGTTAACGTGGTACCTGTATTTTGTTACCCCGAGGTAAATTTTTAAAAAACTCCTAAAGGGGCCAACTGAAATAGGTAGGGGCTTGTTACAATGGTTGAATGCCAGTGTAATGACATAGTACTGGTAAGTAAGTACTTTGTTAACAATTAGCCGTTGCAACTGCTGTGCTTCATTGCTAGGTTTTTGTTTAAAATTGACAAAATATAGCATCAAATTAAACCGCTTTCAGCAATAATGTATTAATGCACAACATTACAAAAAGCAGTGTGTGTGATTCTTTCTCATGCCTAGAATTTAATTTGCACTTTTTTTTTGTTAACCTAATCTTTAATAAATATATTTTGCTTTAACTGAAATCTCATAAAAAAACTATTAGTTATAACTTCTTTTAGTTATGTAATGATCTCTTATGTTTTTTAAATTAATTAACAGTCCATCGGGTTTTATATGTTGTGTACCAATGAACCAATGAAATTACAAAATAAGAAAACCCATCTGGTATAGTTTTAATTAACAACTTCTAATCAATTTAATTAAATGATATAGAGGAAACTGCTGACAATTTTTGTTTAAAAAGTGACATAGTTCTCTCTAGATAACTAAATAATTACGCAGCAAATTGACAGCTCCGAATTAGCATATAAGATTTAAATGTTTCCATTCCGGATAATGACATACTGGAAACAACAGACTGAATAAACTCCGTCGAGATGACTAAATACGGTAATATATTATTCATCGTGTTCAAGCTGTGCAATTGGTAAAGTAATTGAATAAATTATTGATGAATGTGTTTCAGATGATTTTCTCGGACATCGACTAGGAATTTATAATAATTGCTGTAATAAATTAGAGAAACTGAAGTTGGCGATTCCTGTGTTTTAAAGAAAAAACAAATGGAAAATTCCGCCATGCTAAAATTAGATTATTAAAGTGAGAGTTACTGCATTGGCAACATAACTTGTTTGCTGCTAAAATAGTTTAACAATAAAGAAAAATAATATAGATAAACGATAAAATGGAAGAAATTGTATAGTTCTGGTTACACTTCTCCAAAATTTAAATTTGGTATAAAGTTATAAATTCAAAATAAAAATAAATTACAGTTATTCGTCTACACAAATAAAACGAAATTGTTTTTTTAGAAAACTAATGAAAATATGTTTATCTACTATATGTTTTGTAGATATTATGAAAAATTTAGAAGTTATGGTATCAAATATATTGTTTCAATTAACAATAATTTTTGTTTTAGGTAATTGATTAGTTAAGTGAAAAAAAGAATTTGGAAAAAAGCCAACATAGCCTTAGGCCTTTTTGGTTTGTTAAGTTGCCTTATTTTTATATATTTTTATAGATATGTCCTTTCCAAAATGTGTTCAAAACATTCAAGGATATCCAAATCCCTAGAAGAAAGTAAGGTGAAATAACATCTACTTAAGCAAAGAAAAGTCCAATATTTACAGAACGTCATAAATTATTTTCACATTACTGATTTCTACTTTAGGCGAGTAGACTGCACCATTTTCAATAATCAAAAGATGGATTGCAGATTTTAGGATGCATAGAGCCCAAGTAGTCCAAAATCATAACAACGAAGAGATGGTCTAAAAAATCAATAAAATTGTTTTGAGTAAACACATCACTTATGCGAAATTGTGGATATGAGAAAGCTCTCCGCGAGATATACGACTATGTCGCGATTATTCACATTGGAGCAAAAACTCATTCGTATGAATGTTGTTATTTAAGAGCATTCTAAAAGAATTTTTGCCCAAATCTATATCCATGGATGAGACTTGGGACACACTGGAGATCAAAAGGCAGTCAAGACAATGGAGAGTGAAAGACGAACCAGTCCCTAAGAAGGAAAACGGTTCCATCGAACGGAAAGGTAACGGCCTCCGTATTTTGAGATGCCAAAGGCCTTATTTTTATAGATTACCTTAAAAAGTGTTAAATAATTTGAATACGAAAAGATAAATATTACTTATCTTGAATTTCCACAGTTTTCCAAAGCGTTTTAATACGTATTCAAGTCTACCTAGGTTTCGGTATCTGACAATACCATTTTCCAAAACAGAAAGATGTTTTAAAGTTAAAATGCTTTCGAAGACTGTGGAAATTTAAGATAAGTATTATTTATGAATAATTTGCACAAAGTAAGAGTTGAAATAATTAATTTAATTTGAATAGCTTGAAAAGAATTAAACAATTAATTGACAATATTCCGTAAACTTGCTTGATCAGCTTCAACAGAAAATTCTGGAGAGGTTGAATAAAAAAAATCATTAAAATAATGCTACTCGCCTTTTGGACTATTTTCAATCTTGAAAAATATTCGCTTTAGAAAAGAGATTCCTTTGTATACAATATGTACTTGATTTCCTCATTTTGTTTATTAGCTTTATTGTAAAATATCATTATTATAGCTGTCAATCTACCATATTGAAACCCCTGTTGAATGTCAATAATAATATAGGGGGTGTTAATTTAAAAACTTTGGGTTGGCTCTAAAAATTGAATTTTGTTTTAGAAGCCCCAAAAAATGTTTCGGCAGAATGAAGAAGGAACTCTCTTTAAAGCTAGGTATCTTCCAAAATTCCAAAATTTTAAATTGAACCCCTATGATGTGATGAATCAATTTAAAGGTCTGTGGGATATTGAGATAATGAAAATCCACATATTGTACGAGAGGACCATACCCAATAATATCAAACAAATTTTGGGCTAGCATTCTAGGAGACAAAATTATTGGATCTCTGATTCTTAATGAACAACTTACTGGTCATATTTTTGTGGATTTGCTTGAAAACATACTAGAGTCGTTGATTGTTTAAACCAGACAATGATAGATCAACATTATCCAGAAAAATGGATTGGCCACAGAGAAGCAATCGAGTGGCCACTGCGATCACCGGATTTGACGCCGCTCAATTTCTTTTTATGAGGCCATATCAAATTAGTCATTTAAGAGACACAATCAGTAAATGTATAAGACTTAAAGCAACGAATTACCGACATTTGTCATTTCACCACTTTCGAGACATTCCAAAATGTGAGACAAGAAGTTGAATTTCTAGTAATTTTCTGTTTAGAAAAAATGGTGAACATTACGAACAGTTTATCTACATATTTTTCAAATTATTATTTAATTTTAATTTGCTATAGGTATATAGCATTTCAAATAAAAATATTTCATGACAATTTTTTTTTGAACGTAGGGGTTGTTGCAATTTAAAATTTTGAAGTTGGTATAGCTTTTCCCTCCAATCTGCCGAAATCGTTCTTTAGTGTTTTCTAAAGTAAAATGCAAACTTCAGACAGCAAAGTTTTTAAATTGACACTCTGTATATTAAAGTGAAAGAAAATAGACAATTTTATTCGATTTTCGATTTAATTTACATAGTTTTTTAGAGAAAATTAATGTTTTAATTAAGTATACAATAAAAAATATTAGCTTGTTATAAGAATTTACCAGAAATTATTACGAGTGTTTCTATCCCTACTTTATGGAATCTATACGGACTTCTGATTATTATGTATATTCATTTTTTAACAAATATAAAAACCAAAAAAAATCATGCATTTATTAGTTAAATTGTCCGGATTTTAATGCTGTATTGGCAAAACCTTGATTTTGATATAGTAAACACATACGAGTGTATATGTAGAATAAAATAACCAGATAAATCGCATTACGCAAAATATCATATTCGCACTCAACACAAACCTACACTTAACAAAACAATGGAAACAACTGTGGAACTCTTTCCTTTTGGATGAATTTGAAATAAAAAAACGTCTATGATATCTTTAATATATACAGTACTAAGCGAACTAGTAAATCTGGGAAGTTCTCTTTTTTTAGATTACCTTCTAAACCAAATAGAAAATGAACAATATTGTTAGTTTGAACATCTATGATCAAAAATCAGGTCCGTATGTCAAACGTTTGTCAATTTCTTATATAACGATGTTGGTGAAACAATTATCATAAGAATAGTTAAAAAAAAATTTAGAATATTATGCAATTTTCAGATAAGTATCTTTTAACTTTTACATTTTTAGCAGAAACTGGTTAATTGTGATACAGATATATTATTCTGAAAAAATAATAATGAAAAAAAAAGCACAAAAAGTAGGAAATGTGACGTAAATGACACCTTACTGATATTGAAACCAAAGTCGTGACATTTCTTGAAAGCAGTAGATTTTACTTTATGCAATTGTTGCAGAAATAGTTATTATTTTAACATGAATATCTAAGTTATCTATCAATAACTTGAATATTACAGGCATCTAAAATACAAAAGATGTGTTACTTAGAACTCTACGGATATCTTCCGTCGGAAGCCATTCAAACTAATAAATAATATAAATATAAGTAAGTTTAGTGCATTAGGTATATACAGTTATTTACATGTTTTTATATATAACTAATAATATTAATATAAAAATAGTAATAATAATAATAACGATAATAATAATAACAATAATAAAATGTTTTAAAATGTATATTAATAAATCAGTTTAGAAAGACAGACATAGAAAAAGAAAGAGAAAGAACAACCTAAAATGATAAAAATACAATAGCAGTTATTAAAAAGAATGCAATTATTTATTATTGTTTCTACCAAATGCTTTAGTTTTAAATAGTTAGATATTTATATGAATTCACATATTTAAAAGATTAGATAAATGAACGTAAAATATTGCGGCCTTATTTATGTTTAAGTTACTTGGGTATAAAACATTATATAATATTTTAGGCTAATAGTAACATTTTCAGTAAAACAACAAGCCGCTAATTAAATTCAACGTAAACTGCGAGACAATTTTTTTCTTGTCGACTAAGTCGTGTAATTGATGACAGATTACCGTCAGAAGCTCACCTCTCGGATCAAGCTAGTTGGTCTGAATTTATCCATATTAAAAGTTTTGCTCTTGTTTTTCGGAAACACATCGAAATGTTGAAACACATAACTTTATGAAATTAATTTTAACGATGCTTTCGCGACCGCTATCAACTTCGTACTGAGTCATAGAGCACTTTACTTGATCAATACGATATCAACATTTTAATATGGGAAAAGGTAAAGGAATTCCGTACACCCGGTAATTTAGAATTAATTCCGGCATTGAATTTACGAAATTTCATAAGATTGAGATCTTACACGCTTAGTTTTTTTTAATTAATGAATTTAAGAAAGCGATTTACGCCATTGTTTCACGAAAAGGTGGAAGATATTTTAATTATTTAAAAGCAGTAAACTTATTAGAATATAGCGATAAAAATACAAAAAAAATATATGAGGTTTGTGTCTCAACAAAAATAATGGTCAATGATTTCAGATCATTCTCAAATACTTAAACTTATATGTGAATTTTCTTGGTACTCAAGAGTTTTCGCACTATACATAAAACTGTTTATCAAACTTTCTACTATTATAGTTCATGTAAAACTAAAACCGTTACAAATATATTGATGACGTGTTTATTAGAAGACAATGGTGTCACCAATTTAAAGTTACCTGAGTAAAAACTAGATAATAATTTTACGAAGAACTACGATTATACAGGGGCGTACGCATTTATTATATAATAATATATAAGAATAGTTCAATGTTTCAAAGGTTTTCAATTATTTAACAAAAATTGTCAAAATTCAACACATTTATATTAAGTACCGTCTACTATTAACATTGTTTCTTACAACAATAAATCAATTTTGAATGAAAAATATTCGAAATAATCTTTTTAGAAAGTAAGATTGTGTCAATTACAAATATTTCTTCAGTTTATTGTCAAAACATTTTTCTTCTTTTCTTCTAGAACCTCCCAAAAACCAAGAAAATGATATAAATAGGAAAAAATTGACAGAGTGAAATAGGATAACTGATACTCACGTTAATTTATATTTTTAGTTTTGTGCAAATGTTACACTGTTTCTATCTAAAAAAAAGTGATAAGTCACCAACAAGAATTTAAATTTGGCCCTAGTAGACCTAGAAATTGATTAAATGTAACATTATCAGTTATTTGGAAAAAATATGTTCATGTTCGATTCAACTAAATGGAGCAAACAAATACTTTAAGGATTCAAGTCAAGGACATCAAATTTGGTGTATAACATTGTTGATGGTAAAAAAGCTGGATTTATTCATGTGAACCTAAAACTAAATAACAATCGACGGTTGTTGTTTCAAGATGAAGGAAAACCAAGAAAAGTTTAAAAATGAACTTTTGAGTCTACGTCTTGGAATGACAATTGATTTATTCGCATAAAAAAATGTAATAATATTTTGAGAAACAATGAAATAACTTTTATTATAGTAACTAATTTGTTTTCTTCTATTCTGAAATTTTTCAACAAGAATCTTATTGTAGATGCTATTATCAATGAATCAAAGAGTAAACTACAATCAATAGTAAAAAAAATCAATATATTAATTAATACGCTATAAAAAAAAATCAAACAAATACCTTATATAAATGGAAGAAGAATGACTGGATCAATAAAAAGCTAGAAGATAAAGAAGGAGACAAACGCACTAATAAACTAAGACAATTTTATAAAAAGATAAAAGTGTACAGCAATAAAAAACATCAATGTATTTAAAAAAAAAATAAGTCCTCATAGAGGTTGGAAAAATGTGGAAGAAACACCAAGAATCAACTCTGTATGGAGAAAAAGAACAAGCGAATACTACAGGTGCATAGGATAATGAAAGAATGAGAATTTGTTAAATATAGAAAAGATATGCTAAATGAAGAGATCACTGGTGAATGGATGTAGAAATTATAGCACCATTACATAAAACAGGTGACATAGAACACTGCAAAAACTATAGACAATAATACTTCTGAAAGCTGGATACAAAATCATCGCAAATTTTCTTAATAATCAATTAAAAAATTAGGCAGAAAAGATACTAGAAGATTAGCAAAATGAATTCAGACCCGAAAGATCAACAATAAATGCAATACATACCAAATAACCCAAAAGTACAAAAATTATAACAAAGAGTTGCATATGATTTTCATCGACTTTAGAATTTCTTTTGACACCGTAAATGAAACCAAAATGTTGGAGGAATTCAAGGATATAGTTATTCCCAGGTAACTGATAGATTTATCACAGATGATATTGAAGGATTCTAAAGGGAAAGAAAGATTTCAAAGAAAAACTCCAGATATTATAGTATACAAAGGAGTAAGTTAAACAAGGCCATTCAATCTCTCCAACCCTATTATCTAATATTATTGTAAATCAAGTTCAAGTAATTGCTTATGCAAATGACCTAATGATAGTAGCAAACTCTAGAGAAAGACTTATAAGAACCGTAGAAAAATTAGGTATAGAAGCAGAAAACTTCGGCTTAGAAATAAATGAGAAGAAAATAAAATACGCGGTTGAAAGCAATGGAAGAGAAGTAAGAGACAAATATCTAATAACAGAGAACAATAAATTCAAAATAGTAATGCCAATCAACTACCTAGGGATAACAATAGGACAAACAAGTAAAGAGCGAATAAAAGAAATAATACAGAAAAGCAACCAGGCTTATGGTAGAAACAAACCACAGTTAGAATATAAGGAAAAAGTCAAAACTTAATTCGACTGATTAAAACATCCGCAACAGAGACAACCACAATGGATAAAAAAGAAGAAAAGACCTTCAAAATATTAGAGAGAAGAATCATGACAACGATATTAGGACCAAACATAAGTATTAAAGGAGAAAAACTAAAAAACACATACATTAACATATGTTTAAATTAATTGTTTCAATTCTTACTTTGTGGAAACTATTCGTAATAAATTAATAAATTACACTTATCTGAATTTCCACAGTTGTCCGAAGTGCTTTAAAAATTTATCCATGATTGAAGTTTGGAAAATGGTATGTCAGATACCGAAACCTGGGTCGATTTGACTACATTTTTAAAGCATTTTGGAAGACTATGGAAATTCAGATAAGTGGAATTTATCTTTTTAATATTTATTTATGATATTATTTTTATCATATAAGTTAGTCATATTTACACAAAATTGAGGAAACATAGATTTAACTAACGTTATATTATAATTTTGAGTGAATAAAAGAGTTATTCTATTTTGAGTAAATTTTTATCAACACTAAACTCAGTATGTTGCTAAATTTTCCCAATTATGATATAATATATGACAAAATTACTTAAAACCGATTTTATAATTTGATCACTAATATTTTACCTTTAACGCATAAATATTTTGTACTATAATGGGTAATACAATAATTGACCATCCAGAAATTATAGTTTAATTAGTAAAAAATAGGAGCGTAACACATTCATAGTAAGCTATAAATATATGAAAACAGATTTCAAAAACATTTTGAACGATGTACTTTTCACACCTTTATAAATAAATGATCTAGGTAGACACAAAATATTGTTCCGATAAATCGTCGTAATACAGCCCTGTAAAATCGACGTATATATCTGAGGCGCCTTTGAAAATACGGACCTACTGGAACTAGACGGATGATAAGTGATAAGAAACCCCTAATTACACAGCGGGGAAGTTCTATTCTACTCTATATTGTCCTGGAAAGAGTTCTGACGATACCGAACTAACAATTGTTCCGCAAGTAGAGGGAATTGGCTCGTAATAGAGTGTTTACCAGCGCACAGTGGGTCGTAATTTCGACTCATTTGTGTAGAAACGGTCGCGTTATAATAACGGTTATGGTTATTGGCCACCTGTTTACAGAAGACTTCTGATGGACGCGACGCGAACGCCGCTCCGTTCATTTCTCTACAAATTCACGAGGATTCCTCTTCAACTTTAAATTGCACAAATAACTTTCTGAACTTGATATTAACATCTAATTAATATTTGTAAATTAATCATATATTACATTTATAATCACAAAATAATGGTATTTGGTATTGGAGCCCGGCTTCAATGTCTAATATAGTATAATGTTGCGAGCTTAAAAAATCTAAGGTTCCTTTCTTTACTTTGTCTTGAGCATTGTGTTTCTAGACAAAAAAATCTATACTCCCCTTAAATCTTTATTTTTATTTATCTAACCTTCCGTTAGTTTACCCCGTAGTTTTCCATCATTAGTACTTCTCACTTCTTTTGTTTGATATTTTCATTCTGAAAGTAGCTCTTTTAGAAAAGTTTATTGTTGTTATGTCCTAATGTTGATGTATTGACTATTATAAACCTGACCACGTCAAGAGCAATTAAACTATTTTGATATATTAAAATAAAATTAAATTCGTCAATTTCATTTTCGATATTTTAGATTAGGGAATATGCTGCTGATTCGATACCCAATTTTTAGTTCAAGATAATGAGATTCTCAATAGCTTCCTAACATTGGCTGAGCTCTGAATACTCTGACTATTGATTAAAAATTATTTTTAATATTTGTGTTGTAGTAAAGTTTACGACGGTCTACTACTTGCAAGACACTAAAAAGAAACCAAAAAATAAGAGCCAAAAAAAAGCCAGAAGAAATTGGAGCTAATTATACAAAAATAGATGAAAATCAGCATTTAAATTAAATTTGTTTTGGTTTGTTTTTATGCTTCTTTTTTTGTGACATATATTAGATTCCTTTGTTTTTGGCTATTTTTTTAGCACAATCAGTACTTATCAGTATATAGTGTAAATAATATTTTTCATTTAGAGTGTAGGTGGGTAAGTTTGTTTTAATTTATTTTTAATATAAGAAGCTAAGATAAATTACTTTTGTTCAGAATATCAAAATGATAACCGAATATAGAAGGATGAAATATCTGGAAATGAATGAAAAACGAAATTTATGAAATAGAAGACTTTTTTAGAGTTAATAACAACGATGATGCGTTTCAACCGACTGAAAGTGGAAATACTGACATAGATGGAAATACAAGTTGTGGCAGATGGTGGTATTAATTCAAATGTGTTGATGAAATGAGATGTTGAAGGTGTTGAACAAACACTTAATGAAAATAATACACCAGATAAAGTAAGACTATCTAAAAGAAACCTAATAAGTTTTATTCCTGGAAGCAAGTCAATACAAAGAATATTTCGATATTTTGATTGTGTTTGCTATTCGTCAATGGTATTAGAATCCAAATTTTATAAAAAAAACTAAGAGCCACTGTCACGTCGTTAATATATGTTGAAATTGTCCATCAAGATTCATTATTAGATCGTGGCTAGAAATTCGAAAAAATATCTTAAAGACAAAATATTTATGTGGTTATTTATATTATTTTACAGGAATATATTGTAGTTCGTGGGCCACCTCAAGTGGAAAATGACGTACCGTTTGTTTTTTTTTCTGCTCCAGTCTCATGTTCTGGGGTTAAATAATATTGTGAAAAATGGTAAAAAAATTGTTCGTGCCGGTTCAACTAATCTACCCAAAGATTTCAAATAAAATACATAATGTATATGATAAAATAAACTTCTACTAAAATTACATACAGACTTGATTTAGTATTATAAATGTTCTAATTAATAATATTCTTCTTTTTCTTAAACATTTTGTTAATATTATATATTTATTACAGAAGGAAATCTAATAAATTTGAATCCCCACATTTATTTGTTCATTTATTACTGTAAACTGAGGATATCGTAGATAAATGTAGATTGGTATATTGGGACTACCTATTGGTAATCGATATTGAATTTTCATCAAAAACAAATACAAATACATAAATTAAACAAGTTTATAATTTCTAGCACTAAAACTTGGTTAATGTTTTTTCTTCTAAGAATTTAGATTTTGAATCAATTCTAAAGAGTTTCGAATTGACTATTTGATGTGTAACTCTAATTATTTAAAGCCTTATTAAGTATTTATTATTTGGTGTATTGACACAGGAAATCACAGGTCTAATTAATTTTAAAATGTGTGTTGTATTTGCATCTTTGAACATAATTTAAATTGTTTTAAATATTAAAATTCGACGTTATCTGGCTATTTACAATAGCGAGTTGTTTGTATGAAAAAGATATGGCTAGGCTGTTACAAAAGTAAATGAGTCAAAATGGTAAATTAGTTTTAAATCTAATTATCTTACAAACATGGTCTCAACTTAAAACTAATGTAAAATTTGCTTGAATTCTAAAAATTAAATTGCAGTGTAATTTTCATTTATAATACCATCACCAGCACAAAAGTTATTTTCGATAATTGTTTAAAACTCGCAAATATTTTGAAAACTAGACTTCACGAACTGTAATTTCTTGTAGAGATGGTTTCATCAGTATTTTTTTTTAGTTTTGTACAAACTTAGGTATATATAATTGAAAACCTCTTTTCAAATGACAGTTAGGCAAGAAATATTGAAAATTTAAAAGTGCTTATAGGGTTCTTAACTTTACTTTAAAATATAAAGTTGTAAAATTTATATTAGTATAAAGTTATTGTTATTAAAAGTAAAATGCACAAGACAATAAATAATAATAAAGTTGTACTTTCGAGAGTAAATATTCCAATATTCCAATCCGACTCTGTTGTAGTAGAAAAGCGTACTCCTAATACTCGTAACTAAAATAAAGCCATTAAAAATACATAAAAACCAATTATTTAATCTTTATAAAACTACTAAATAGAGCTTAATGGGAGATTAAACGAAGTGTTAAAATTTAAGCGCACCCTTTGAAAACAAACAGGTGGCAGATCGTTAAAGAAATCATTGCAATATCTAGATCTCATAAAATAGCAGCGGTGAAGTAATAGTGCATTTATCCCTCATAAAATCCTGTGGAAGTGTGTAATACACCACGTCACATAAACTTAATCTGTACGACCTCAGCCAGCTCGTGACAGCAGTTAAAAGAAGACAGACAATGTCATGAGCGTCAAATATTACCGTCGTAAAGTTGATACCAAAAAGCTGCCAGACCAAAATATAGAACGTTTGCAGGAACGTATTCGCTGTTACCAAAATTTCGTATATGAAATTATTGTAATTGTAAGGACAAAAATTGGCAATAGAATTTATTTTGATAGTTTATACAAAGTTTGAGAAGAGTAATGTGTAAACGTAAAGGTAAATATTTAATATAAATGTAAACTTTTTTTGAATATTTTTCTGAATTTTTTTCACTTTTGGCGTCGTCAAATAAGATCAAAGAAATTGACAGGCATTGCACATACTTGATATCCTCAGTGTAAAGTACTAAAGGGTCAAATAAATATTAATCACCTTCTGTAATAAATATATATATATAATATTAAGTAGATATTTTAGAAAATGAAGAATATTTTATTGGTTAAAATATCAATCATACAAAATCAAGTGTGTATATGTTATGCCTTTCAATTTCTATAATCTAACGATGTTAAAAAGTGAAACAATTGTCATAAGAATATTTAAAAAGTTTTGAAACATTGTGGAATTTTAAGATTTAAGACAATCATTATAAATATTTACTCTAAGTTACGATAATCCAATGAGTATAAAAAGTCACTTCACGCATATTTTTTTTACTATCGTGATACTAATAATAATATCTTAGCGTAACTGAAAATAAAAATAAATTGTTTTATATTTTTCACATCAGTAAAATGAGTTATTAAAATGCAAAAGCAGTAGACACAGTACTTTACTTTTGAACAAACGTCTACTGAACTACCATGCGATTTATGATCTCATTTAAAACCAACAGTTTACAATAAAAATTTGTTTGTTTGTTAAAATTGGATTTAAGATTCGCCACTTTCGTTCGACATGTTATATAATTAATTTAATAATTTTACGTTTCACTGGTACTCTCAAAATTGAGTTTTATTTAGAAACTGATATAAACTTTATTGCAACGTAATTATAATAATTCTAACAACCAATCAAGCAGTAACATAAGAAAAATATGAAAATTGCGAAATTATCAAGAAAAATGTTTTCATACTTTTAATAATAGCTAAAAATTAGCTTAATTCACCAAACCTAAAAAAATAAATAAATGAACCATTGAAATTAATACCAATAAAAATTAATTATATGAGGCCTTAATAAGCGTTTTGTTACTATTTTCTTTTATTATAATCTTTAATATATCTAGAGTCATAAATAACAACATTTAGAAAGGACAAATTAAATTTTAAATATTTTTAATAAATTGTTTTCTATGTATAACCAATTAATAGGAAAAAAATGTTATCGAGAGATATTAATAAAAATTATTTTATTTATAACTTTAAAATAATAATGAACAATAGTTAGAAATGGTGATTATTTTACTTGACCTGAAAATTCTTTGAAACATTTTGATAGCATTAACTACAAAAGGCCTGTCTCTATTGTACTTTATTTTTTGGTGACCATAAAACATTTATAACTTCAATTTTTTGGGAAGGTCAGTTTCAGTACTGAGAAATTTTGCATTCTTAAATGTATATTTTACAGACTTATTTATCCAACAAAAAACTATTGTTCACGTCCTTCCTGGTGTCAATTAATATTTATGGTCTCTATTATACATCCACAGAAGAATTTTATATTTCAGCTTTAAAAATTTAATTTAAAAAACAGAACAGAGAATATGACCCGTTCTAGTTATAATAATCGCATTTGAAAAGGTTTAGTAAACAACGTGCAGATGTAAACTTATTTAAAAAAAAATCTTTCAGTCAAATAACATAATCTAATTTTCAAAATAATTACGTATACATGTAAATAATCAGTTTTAAAATACCAAATCATATAAAAATATTTTGTAATTAAAATTATTTCCGGAGACACAATTATAAATTAGCGGATTATCCTTTATCTTAATACAGAGGCAAATAATTTAAAAAGCTATTATGCATTATATATTTGAGCATTTCTATACAATATACTTATTTTTTCAAATAATTTTGAAAAACTAACAGATATACTTTATATTTATATGCATTAACAATAGGAATCTCTCATCACTTAAAACAATTTTTTTATTTATGTATTTTTAAAAGAAACAATTTACACTATTTTAATTGTAAACCTGAATTTGTATTCATTCCGATATTTTTACCAGCAACAGGACAAAGAATTTAGGTTACCGTCGGAACAATGCATCCGCTGCAATATTGTCGCAACCTTCTCAATAAAATTATGTTGCTGACTTTATTATACCATCAAATTGTAATAAGAAAAGTTTCCATACAGCAGGTGGACATTTATTTTTTATTCTTTATTACTTCAGCCGGTAAAAAACAAATGGCCGCATAATAGTATTCTGTAGGTACCCTTATAACGATTTTGGAATGCAAAATTCGTGTATAGGTTGTAAAATGAGGGATTGTAATACATAAAATTAGACCTCAGCGACAAATTGCATAATTCTGGAAGCTGCGGCTCATTGTTCACTTTTTAATTTTTTCTTAAAATAATTATATATTTTTAGAATTGAAATGAGAGAAAACAGTTATTTCTGTTTTATGATAATAGTATTTGTACTAGAGCTTTTTGTACGATTTTTTTAATTTGCTTTATAGATCCAATGTAAAGTACAAGTGTAAATGTGTATGACTAATTAAAAAGAAACTTTCAAAGGTTGGCAATTAAAAACTAATTGAAGTATTATTGCTACAAAATCTTGTTTATCACTGACCAATAAGAACTTATTTCCTTGGCTATTGGAGATTAATCAAATAAAGAGTTTGTTAGTTTTTCTTTCGTTTATATTCTAAATATTTTTTGCCTATTAATGCAACGTTTCAATATTTAGAAAATCATATCTAGTATAATGTAATAATTACTAAAGACTTCTATATATTTTTTTTATTTATATATTACTTTAAAAATGCGTTTAGTATTGATGGGGTACTATTCGCATTTAAAAAGATATTTTTGAAAAACGTAGTTTACCGATATCCAAGAAAAGTACCTATTTGACTACTTACGTCAATTTGATTGTTTGTAAAAGATGTACAAAAATGTAAAACAAAACAAGTTCATTTCAAACATTTATGGCAATGTCAATGTGATTCTAAAACGACGTTGTGAAAAGTTGAGGTTAGGATTCACCAATTGTTCAGAATATCACAAAAGTACAGCAAGTTTTCTACAGCAGAAATAAATAGAAATATTAATAACTGTGAGGTAGTAATTTATTTCTGGGGGTTATAAACGTATGTTATTGCATTTTCATAATATAAAAAAGGAATAACTGCATGGGTCTAGTGTAGAAGTTGGGGAAAGGGAAGGCATTAATAGTGGGAAGTAATTAAACTGCCACTGACCTTTGAGATCCGCCGGTGAATCCGGAGTATCTATCTAAGAGGATCCGGAAACGGCCCCGAACAAGACGTCCATCGGTCACTACAGATAGAGGCGAAAGTACAATTAAAACATGCGTTTGAACTGTTCACCTGACCGTTTGAAATAACTGATTTAAATCGCAATTGGTATCTTATTGTTGTTCATGTGATAGCATTGAGTGAAGCCGCGCGGGACACAAACTTGTCCTATGCTATACGTGAGTTAAGTGTTAGAGAAATGGTTTACGAGCACACTATCGTGTGCTCCGCCCGATCGGCCGGGAGGCAAGGGGGATCACATCACTTTATGGGCGGACCGTTTTTGTCATTTCTCTCGCACCCATAAAGCAATCCGGGAGGTTAGAGCGGAACAAACGCACAGGGACGCAAGATAATGGTTGACGCTCCCCGCTAACCATGCTTTATGTACGTCTCTCTCGTTCGCACCCGATTTATGAGGTTACTTTCTCGCTCCGACACGCGTCGCCTGAGCTACGATGACGTAACTAGGCCATGTGACTGTGGTCAACTCCCAATCGCGTGTTTCGGCGCCAACTTGAAATCACATGGTCGAATCCAAGAAAGTTCAAAAAAGTTGGAGAATAGACTCGTTGCCGTTGATAGACTAGGTGTCTAGAGGGAACGTCACATTTTACTGGTGTTCCGTGCTCGGGACACAATTTTATGGGTTTGTGTTGACAAATGTTATTAACATTAATGTTAACGACAGCTTTATTTTATTGCTTCTTTTCGCTGTCTAATATTATTTCCTATTCTTAAATATCCACCTTTTAAATTTATACATAGATTTTAAGAGGTGCAAGTGGTCTGCCATTTGCTTCAAAGCTGGTACTTACTCTTATTTTTAGGGTAGATTCCCGGATGACCTAACTTTCAAATTTTTATTTTATACTTCGTTTGAAATTCCCAGAAATATGTTGCCTTAAGCAGTCCCAAAATCAATAAACCAAAGACCCATGTTACCAAAATAAAGGGTTTTTCAAGAAGACAGTATTTTGTAATTTATTTAATAAAATGTAAAAATACCTATCTTGCTATTTATCACCAATTTTATATAAATAAATACATATATAAAAATAGAAAATATGAAATAATCTTCGGAAATAATAACAAAATTATGGTACCTCACATTCTCACATTGTTTTCCTCTCACAAGTTACTTCAGATATTGACTTATTGAATAAAGTTTTAACATCTGGTAATTTAAAACGTAACCTTCAACTTCAAACAATATAAATTCAATTGGATTAAGCTCGCTGTGGTAGATTGGTAACCGAAGGATTTCAATTCCTCATTTTTTGGCAATTTTCTCAATAATGTAGGTATTTTTTTTAATTTAGTTTAGGTCTCTTCACAAATGTTAACAATTTTGCTTTCAGCATTGTATCGTCGAAGATTATATTTTTAGAAAAGCATTTTGCTATTTCACCTTTCCTCCATTTAGTGGTTGGCTTCAATTAATCTGGAGTGGTAACTTACATTAAAATTACCGAATCTTTCGGTATTAATTCAAGCATTTGGTCGAAGCAATATTCCTCAAACACGTATCCATTCATTTCTTCGTGATAACCAACGGTCTTTGAATCCAATAAAAGTAAACCATCCTCAAAAAACCTTTCTTACTGCTTATTGAACCAACAAATATTCCTGCACCTTTACCTCTTGGTGTCTTACCAGTAGTAAATACTTGTAAAAATGCTTCTAGAGATGAGTTTATATGTTTATATTGCCAATAACAATGTTCTGTGTTAACTCATGTTTCGGCTAAAGAGAACATGTTTTTAGTTTCTGCCCTAATTTGTTTTATTCTTCTATTGTACTGTCGTTTTGAACATACAATTTCTTCAGAATCGCTTGGGATTAAGTGTCTGACCATTTTTTCATATTTAAAGTTTAATTCAAGTATTACTTTCCATAGTTTATCTTGACTTATTGTGGGTAAATCAGCATTATAGATTACAGCTTATAAAATTTTATTTAACATTAGTATTTGCTTGTTCAGAAAAAATGAAAAAGTCGCATTTTTAAAAATTAATTCACTTCGACTTTTAATAAATTTGTTTTACCTAGTTTTGACTTTTGTGAGGTTACTCCACCTGATATATGAAAATAAAAAGAAAAACTTTATGCATAGTAGATTTTTCCATATCCGCTTGCTTTATATAAAATTTCATCTTTGGTGTCAACAGAATGTGAAAGATTATGCTGTCTAAAATAGTTGTAGACACTCAATGTAACCCTCTTTTCACTGAATGGTTTAATTTTAGTTTATTAACTGGTGAATACTCGCAAGTTACTTCTATTTTCAGTCACTACTATTTTTCACGTTTATCCAAAACGAAATAACTGAATTTCTACAAACTTTAATTTTATTTCAATGAAATATCAATTACTTGTGGGCGCCGTTGCTATTACGGTTTCGGCTATGACCAGCGTTAATCCTACTAGGGACTCTGCTGTAACAATGATAGATAGTAAAATCATACATCCGAGAAATGTATTAAGTTTTATACTATACTGAAATAGAAATCAATTTCAAATCAGTTACAAATATTGAATATTTACCGCATGTATCGTATTATCACTTGCATCATAAATTAGTTATTATTACAAAACATTTCTTAGAATTTACTCTGCCATAACGTTCAAATAATGTATAACCAGTAAATTTTATAGTAGTTTTCGCTTGACCTAACTTAAAATTTTTATTTTAGTCTAGTTTTAACGCGTATCACTTGACGTTAACCTGCAAAGCAAATTTTAGTTGCGTTTCGCCTGATGTCTTTTAGCAAAATAGATTTTAGTTGCATTTCGCCTGACTTTATTTAGCAAACTAAATTTAGGTTATGAACATTTTACAAGAGAAAATATAGATTAACAAATCACTCTTGGTATCCCTTCTCCTTTAAGTCACTGCGCATCTCGCGTTCTCATATATTCTGACGGATAGTAGGTATATTAAAGATTTAATTAAATTTTATTAACTAATTAGATTTTTTTGTTAAATTAATATATGATCACACTTCTACAGGGATTAAAAGATAGGTACTGGGTATTGAAAATTAAAAATGTGTGATTTGGAATTCGGTGGGTGAAAGTGCACTGTTTCTGTGATTCGGCAAATATCAAAAACTTCTAGAATTTAACAATCATTTTATAAATTAATGTCTGGAAAATTTACAAAGAATATGAATATGATGACACCGTACATCACATTCTTCGAAATAACGGTAAAAATAAATTATAAAGAATATATATATATATATATAAAGAATTGTAAACTACTTTATTTCTAATAAATTAAATATTTTCGACTTTTTTAAAAACATTATTATGCAAATAATTCTGCTCTGTTAGAAGTAAAAACTGTATGAGTATTTATTTTGATAAGTGGTCTCGCTTGGATCCCATGTCGATTCGACGTTGACCATAATCATATCATTTATTTCTAATTCTAGTTCATTCTCTCTCTTAACATATGAGAAGAAATTGCAATGAAATGACTCTAGTCGTGTTGGGCTCCCAAACACTTTGAATGATTATAACGCTCAAGGTGGTGACAAAGTGAAATCAATAAAGTGAAATGTAAATGATTATTTTCAGAGAATGATGTAATCTTTTTAGTTTTATATTTGATTCCTTCTATTTGCGACACTTTGTTGGTTTAATGTTTTTATATAATACTCCCCATGAATAATTTCTCCAAGATTTTTTTTATGGAATTAGTTTGAACTAGCAAATAAAAGAGATCAATTTTTAAATAAAATTAAAAACTATTGGAAAACTGTTATTTATGCTTTCAACTTAAAAAATTTGGTATTACTCTATATACAAACCTTTGTTAGAAAGCACTTTTCATCGTCAGTTTCTCAGTGTCTTGCTTCGTTGAAATGTTCGTTTGAGAAATTCTATCAATTTGATATATTTCCCAATATTTACATTTTTCTTTATGGATATCACTGAATAATAAACCCAAAACTTGAAGATATATGTATATATTTTCACTCACTTACATTAACGCGTTTTCTATATACCTAGAGAAATCAAAAATATTAGACGTTCTTGAGAATTTTTTATTGTCGTAGATAAAATGTATTGTAATTCTTGTGATAAGGACTATTAATACACTCATGCTGTTACCGAATTGGGCTGACACCCCCTCTTCTTGCAACTTATTTATAAATTCTTAAAGCCATGACGATATTTTCAGTATGAGTACTAAAGGAACAAATAAATCTTGAAAGTGTACCTTTATCAGATTGCCTTCTGCAATAAATATAAAACATTAACCAAATATTAAAAAAAAACAGAATATTATTGGTTAGGATATTTATAAAACAAAATCAAGTCTGTATATATAATGACTATCAATTTCTTAAATCTTTTCAGAAGATGTTAAAAAGTGAAACAATATTTTAAAAAAAATTGGAAAATAGTAAAATTTTAAGAATAAAAGTATATTTTATTAGTGAATGTTCGTTTATTCCCATAGTGAGCATTCCGACAAATACCTCTACTGAAACCGAGGTTTATATTACTCTATTCCAAGCTTTTGCATACAAAAAAATATTTTTTTACTTTTATGATAAACTGAAACAAACAAAAATTATACATAATTACGTATAATCAGTAATCACATGTTAATAGAATACATACTGAATTATAAACACCCTTCAAATTATTAATAAACCAACTTTCTCTTTATATTAATCTAAAATTATTATAAACTCGTATTTCGAAGATATATTAGAAATGCAATTTTTGTTCCCTATCCCACGCTCTAACGTTATGCTAATTCTTAATATCTCCCTCAGATAATTTTAGGGTCGCTACGAACCCTCGTTTCAGGTGTAACTAGCCAGTGCATTTGAAATTTATGGATCCTATTTAGAATTCAGGAATGTGTTTACTCAAGGACTTTCTTTTTAATTTAACTTAAATTTATTATTTTATTCTGAAAATAACGACTAAAATACGTCAATTTTAATCTCGGATCAATGTCATTTTATTTTCATTTTAATTCTAATAAAAAATTATTACTTATTTATTATTCATTGACAGGTGGTTTTTACCCGTCTGGTAATTTGTCTGTTTACTGTAATAATATTTATATACGGTGCTTTCATTTCAAAATCAGCCAGACGAAATAACTTTGTTTTACGTATATTTCAGAGAAACAAAATAATGCAAACAGATAAATTATATGGATGTTTTAGTAAAAATAACATTTTTATGCATAAAAGGCTTTCTAAGGCTCTTGGATTCTAATGGCCTTAAGTTCTAATTTTTTCCAACTTTCTGAGTATCTTTTACGCATTCCTCTGTTTTCTGCTTTGGTTTTCCAGTTTCCCATTCCACTTTCTTTAAATTTGCTGTTACTGCTTCTATAATTATTTCTTTTTGTATCGCCCTTTCTTTTTCTTTCCTTATCTCTTCTATCAATTGTATTTGTAGTCTATTTTCATATATACGAAATACATGTCCCAACCATCTGAATCTTTGTTTTCTAATTATCTAGGTATTTAACGCTTTTCCCTAAATATATTTTAATTCTTTCTATGTTCGTCTTCCCCAAACTCCCTCGTTATATTTTATTCCTCCAAATATCAAATAACCCCGTTAATATCCCCATCTCCCAAATTTCCAATTTCTTTGCTTTTTGCTGATTTAATAGCCATACATTACTGCTGGATATATCACAGTGTTTTATAGAATTAATTCAAGGATAGATTATTTATCATCTCCTTTATAGTTCATACTCCTGGGCATCCTTTTCAGATTATATTGTCTATTTCTTGGTATTCTTCATTTCTGTGTGTGGCTGTTACTGCCAGACACTCGAATTGATTCACTTGGTCGAAGAATTAAGCGAAATTCCTTGATAGCTTTCTCTCCACTCCCACTTTGCATCTAATATTTTGTAGTGTTATGCTTCTTATAACCTTATTCTTATGATTATGTCATATGTTTATTGGAAATCAGTAAAGAGTATCTGCAGCTCCAAACATTGCTCATAATAAGCACCTGGTAATTATTTCAAATAAAAAATTGATCTCCTGTGGAACTCTCTTCTTTAAAACATCCTTGGTATTTCCAAATGTTTCTTTGCTAAATATCTTTACTCTCTTTTTTATAATTTTCGCTAATTTGTATGTAATATTACATCCAGTAGGCATATTACTCTGTAATTACTACAGACTGTTGCATCCCACACATTCTGTATTACTGTAGGCTCTCTTTTTATTACTACTGCTCCTTCATACGTTCAAAAGTTCAGGTGTAGGTTTTTATTGTTTTTCATTGCGTTAATTATCTCTTTTATTATCTATTATTTCTGCTCTTTAATAATTATTTTTCTTTATTTTCCTGGTATCCAGGTTTTTCTGTTTGGTCGTTTTGTTTTATTTCCAGTAGGTTTTCAAAATATTGCGCACATACTTCTGTTTTTTCTTTCTCTTCATCTTCTAGCTTTCCTTTTTCATTCCTGTAATACTTTGTTGCGTGATTTTTCTTTTATCTGCCTTTCTTTGCTTCCTAGTAGAAATTTCTTATTTCTTTATTTTTGTGGTTTTGTTTTAAGGTTCTCAATTTCTCTTCTAGGAATTCTTTTTCGTTTTTTCTTATTATTCGTTCTGCTTGAACTCTCTTTTCCTTATACTTGTTTTTCCTCTAGGCTGTACTATATTAACCTTAAATTTATTTCATTTCTTTCTTGATATGCTTCCTTAGATGATAGGTATTACTGCAAAGAATCTTCATACCGCTTCGCATTTATTGTGGTTCTAGGCTCGAGAAAGTCGACAAGCAGAAGGATATCTCTGCTTTTGTTCTTGTCCATTTATAATGCTGGACGAACATGCTTTTCACTAGGCTCACATACAGAGAAATAAACAAACAACTGTATGTACCTGGCAATTGTCTCTATGCATTTCTCTTACCCCAAAGATGGCAATATGGGTAATTAACAATAATGTTGTTAACTTTTGCTAAGAAAGTCTTTTGTGACGGATAGTCGGTCAATTTCTCCAACTGCAGTTAAGGGTAGCAGAGCCCTACCGTTATCATAGTTTTATTCAAAATAGAGTACTTTTTGTAAAAGCAGATTATTCGGGATTTTTTGATGTGAAAACAAATGAAGACCAATATTTATTCTTAAAATTATTGCTTTTTATAACAACACAGCGTAATAATATTTCTAAAACGAAATAATTTACAAAATTATTATAATATAAGAAAATGACATTTAAGATAATATCAACTTACCAACTTACTGTATACAATTAGCTGAGTGAATATATTTGAAAATATTACAATATTTCAGAGACATACACAATGTTGTTGCATTGTAAAATGAGATCGAGGATTGATCCATATTAATAATATATGGCTGTTATAAACAACATTATATTTCTTACATATTATCTTAATGACCAAGAAATATAATTATTATACAGTTGTATCATATATATGAAAATATATTTTTTACCTTATAAATAAAAAAAAATGAACTCGGAGCAATCAATGTGAATATTTTACCTCATAATATAATAATATAATTATACAATATTATTTACTTACTCTTTTCGTTATATGCACTATCAATATTTATTATTTTTCACTTTTCAAACCTACTTCAAGCAAAAGAGGATTTTTTTCAACATATTTTTTGGCATACTATATTTTTTTTAGGTTATAGGGTAAAGCTAACAGTTAAATGACCTTCTGATCTAAATTTGTTTATTTAAAACCGGGCTATAAATGTTAACACACCCAGAAGTTGAAAACCAGTTCAAGATTCTTTCCCAGGCGTTATAACGATTTGCTCTTTTTGTCTACTAACGAATTTTATTTCTTTACGTAATACTAAAAACATACCTCCAATTACATAAAGTTTCTCCTGCGACTCACACACGTCGACCTTGGAGTCTACTTAATAAGGCGTTAATGGGCAATTATCTATTTTATTAGGAGTTGCACTTTTTGGGTGGGTAAGTAGGTGTTAAAATGAAATGCAGGCTGTTGTGTTTTGTAAATTTTGCATTAACATCTATGAACAGCCCGGCTCCCAGAGAAAGCTAATCATATAAATCTTATAATTTAATTTACCTCATACATTAATCAACAGCTGTCTATTTGTAGAAGTTGTGGTTTGTGGAGAGACATGCACGTATTTTTTAATAAGGAGGAATTTATCAGTAGCATCGGACCTGAGTATGAATTTGCTTTTACTCTAATCAGATCAATAATACCATATTTCCGGCAAGCTGTCTTCAACTCAGCTAAAACTGACAATTTAGAACAGATTCTTCTATTTATAGAGTATATTTTTTAGTTGATTCATATAATTTTCTTTGAAATTATAGCAATTAGAAATTGTTAATACTCGACCACATGAGATATGGGACAAGTAAAAGTAACCAAAAGTTGTACGAACTCTTCATGAACATTAAGATCAGATGGGATTTTGAATTTTTCATTACTAAGTATTAAATATTTTTTAATGCCAATGCATAGAATTTGAAAAGTTAGTATAGGGACATGTAAGCCATTTTTATTGATTTTCAACGGTTTCGGTGCTACATACATCTAAATTAAAAAAAAAATTGATTATAAGGTGGCTGTAGTTTCTTTATTCAACATAATAGACATCAAGTATAATCGCTGAAATTAGCTCGGCAAGAGGTTTATAAAAATGTAAAAATATACGGAGTATTCCATTTAAAAAAATAAAATTTTGGTCTGGCCCTGCGTTCCTGAACTAACCGTATATTCCTAACTTTAATAACAGCGAATTAATCGAGCTTTGCCACACTAATGCGTCACCCTGTATATTAATTAATGATTAATTTGAATAAACATTTACACTTTTTCCATAATTAAATTAATATGAAAAAACTTCGAAGATATAGAATTCAACACAAGTCCTATCACGCTAAAAAAAAATAATATACTTTTTGGTTAAGACAAATTATTTAAAAAAAAATCCTTGAACTGGAATATTAAATTCAACTAAAGGAATTAAAAAAAACATTATGATATGGTAGTGTAGGATTGATTGGGGTCGAAAGCAATTCTTCAGATATAAACAGAAGCGCAACAACTTTTTTTTTTTGTACAATTAACAGCAATCAGAAATATATTTTCTATGAGCTATTAGGAATGTCCTGATGAGACTTCTCCAGTGAGAAGGTCTCTTCATGTTTCCCTCCCCCTGGAGTAGAACAGCTCCATTGGCGTATTCACTTACATCTGTTCTAACAATGAACGGCTTTCTTCATTACCAAACTTGAACTTCACAATCTTTTTGAGAAAGTTTGTTAGTGGTCGTGCAATGTCTGCAAAGTTTGGTACACATTTACGGTACCAAGAGCACGTTTGTACCAAACTTTGAAACTGTTTAATACTTGTAGTTTTACGTAAATCTTTTATGGCGGCTGCCTTTTCAGGATTGGGTTCAATCCCGCTTGATGATATCACGTGGTCTAGGTATAGAAATGAGTTTCTAACGAAAGAACATTTTTTGGACATGCACGTAAATTGAAAGTCTTCAGTTTTTCAAAAACAATCCTTAAGTCATTAATATGAGAATCGGAAATTTTCAGATAATATTATCAAATCATCTAAGTATGTGAAAACCATTTGATCACCTAGACAAGGACAAAAACGTTCCATAAGTCTATTAAAAGTGGCTGGTGTATTCTTTAATCCGAATGGCATACTGTTAAACTTAAAAGTGCCAAAAGGCGTTACAAGACAGATTTTATCTCGATCTTCGGCAGCCACAGGAACTTGCCAGTAGTTAGACTGTAAGTCTATTGTTGACATAAATGGAGTATATTTAGCAGAATGAAGTAGATCATCAATTAGTGATATAGAAAAACTGTCACTAATGGTTATTGCGTTTAATTTGCGATAATCTATACATAATCTCAAATCATTAGGATTATTATGTTTAGATATTAAGACAACTGGACTTGCCCATGGTGACTCGCACTCTTCAATTTCATTATCAGTTAATAATTTGTCTTTTTCGTCTTTTTAGGAATTCCTTTTTAAAATTAAATAGTGGGTAGGGCGAACTACTTAATGGTTAACTGTCTTGAGTTTAAATTTTATGTTCTGCTAAATCTGTCGGACTCCTCTTAACGTAAAAATATCAGAAACATTTTTTAGGAACGTTTTTCGTTGTTCTACATTTAAAATTTTGCCTTCGTCAGGGCGTAATAAATATTTATTTACTCAAAAACTTCTAAACAGCTTTTGCAATCCTACAAGCTCTAAAATATATTAATAATTCAGAAGGTTAAAAATGTGCTATTTTAACAGACTCTATGAGCTCCCTCTTCGATTTACAACAGATGTAGTTTAAAAATCCTATCCATATGAATATAACTGCCGCAATGTACCCACTCTTCCATAATAATAAAAAAGCTGTCTTTATCTGGGTACCCTCACACGTTGGAATCTCTGGAAACGAAACAGTAGACCGTTTAGCTAGAGAAGCAGTAAACGATATTGAGTATGTTTTACTAAATAAAATAGTGCCTAGTGGTGTTAAAATTTGGCTTAAAAACATAGTTCTTAGTGTGTGGCAAAATGAGTGGTCTCAATCGCGTGAAAAGTTATCCGAAATTAAAAATAACGTGTTAAAACGTCAAAAATTTCTACTTCCCAGGAATAAACAGGTAATTCTCACACGACTACGAATCGGGCACACTCGAAGTACACATCTCTGTCGTATAACTAAAAATAACAGTCCAATATGTTATCATTGTTTAGTCAATTTAACTGTTAAACATTTCCTAATAGAATGCCAATCATCACAATATATTAGGGATAAATACAACCTCCCAAACAATCTTCGTGATCTCCTTGGAGGTAACTGCAAGATATTTAATTTTATTATTTGTGTAATTTTAGTAGTAATGTGTTGTGTATTGTTGTCGTTAATAATAACCTTTGTAGTTGATGCGACATTAAACAAAAAAAAAAAACTGGATTTTCACAAAAATACCAACTAGTATTATAAATATTAACACAATTTTAGCTTTTTCCAAAAAATCTACGTCTAAGAGCCAGTTCAGGAAAAATTGTAAATGATATGGAAACAATTCTTTGTTTAATTGTAACGTCAACGGAATCTGTTTTTCTTAAACCTTTCCGTCGGCATAAGAGATGGTCATTTTTTCTTCCATAAAAGATTATTAAGTACTAAACGAGTACCTGCAATGCTACTATGTGCTCCCGAATCTGCATACCCTATTCCATGGATATTCCCAATTGTTATATCTAATAAAGGTCTCGGTATAGATATTTATTTCTGAATCAATATATATTTCAATTTCTAAAAATATTTGATTAAAACTAACAGTTTTTTGCTCTGCTCCTTTTTTATTTTGATATATGATGCATTTGGATCTAACGATTCAAGGAGTACCACAACCATAACATGTCGGTTTCGCGACTTTTGATTCGTCTTTTAATTGCGTAGATATAGACTCAGTTGACTTTATGGTAATACTCTTTTTTTTTTAAAAGTAATTTTCAATTTTCTTGTGGCCTACTTTAAGGCAATAACGGCAATGTTGGCACGGTTTTTTATCTTTTCATTTACATTATACAGCAAATTTTCTTTAAAATCAAAATTGTTAAAATTATTTCTAGGTAACCGTTTTCTTATTTTACGATTAAGTAGCCCATAAAGCATATCTAGTTGCGCTAATATTGTGGTAACTCATAAAGTAATTTAGAAATTAATGCAGGAATTTTACAAATAAACATTTCAGAAGATTCGCCGGCTTCTTGTTCATGCGCGAAAATGTTTCTAAAAATAAGATGCAGGGGGGGGGGAGTGTTCTCAAAGGTGTCTTTTAAAAGTTTAACCGCCTCGTTCCATGACGTATAATTTTTTTTGACACCTTACCACCAAGTAGCAGAAACACCTTCCAAAAGCATAGGAAGTCCTTAAAAAGCATTTTCGTCAGATACATCAGACTATCAAGAAAAGCATGAATTTCGTCTTTACCTCTAAAATGATTCGTACATTTAGCAAAATTACCACTTTGATTAAATAGATCAAGTGGAAACTGAATATTTTCCAACAATTCTTTAGTTGAACGTTTATTTGAATCAATCACTTAATGCATTGATCAGTTCAAATAATTGTTGTTGACACATTGTTATATTAGCACTCGTAGAAGGTTCGCTATTTGCGGTATGCAAATCTTTTTTAAAGGCATTTTCGTTTGACACGCACTTCTGAAATTTATTTAAAATATACCAAAAAATTCTAGAGTTTTATATATTTTAATGAATGACTTAAAACAATGTTTAAAAATAAAACTGGAGTGGACTTACTTTGCTGTAATTTCAGATTTCTAAATTTTGAATAGCCTTTGAATTCTGCATCACAGTCAAAATTCGTGATAATGGTTTTCTTCTAATAAAGACAAATGTTTAGGGCACCCGGCTCCTATCCATCTACCCCTGGGGCCCCCCGACTCCTGCTACCCCCGATATAATATCAAGAAAATTAATTTACTAAAACGAACTCTTACTTTAAGAAGGTACCAAATAACTTTTAAAAGACCTCTAGGAAATTTCTATACGCGCTTTACAGACTATGTTCATTATTCCAGCTTAAAATTTGTAAATCGAATGAAAGTTCAAAATTATTTACTGAATATGTCAGTCCGAACACGAAAGTTTACTTCTCAAATAATTCAAAACTTCCTAGCCCGAAAAACGTCGGGACACCCTTAAACCAATATATTCAACTAAAAATTTGAACAGAGATTAATATAACCACCACTATATTGCCGAATGGTGATAGAATAAGAAGGTATCGCCCTAGTACTATTATATTATGTCCAAAAATTTAATATTACAGCAAAAAAAAAGAAAAATCTACTTTCATTTTGAAGAAATATGTAAACCTCATCTTTTCTAAAATTTGTTTTGCTAAAAATCAGGCGAAATGCTAATAAACTAGGCTAAAATACGTAAAATTTGGAAGACAAGCGAAAGGGGAAACAACAAAAGATTTAATTAGTTAATTTCGTACCATAATTAGTACCAACTTACGGTATCATTATATTCAAATTAAAATAGTTTTACTCTTACTTTCAACTCAACCTTAATTAATTTAATTATAATAATAAGTAATATTTTTCATAACATTTTGCAATTAAATGGAATAGACACACAGGGGATATCACTTAAAAGAATACACCGAGATCTCTCAATTACCGGTGGAATGAATTTAGAAACACCCTGTACAGAAGGAGAAGATTAGAGATAAAGAGCAGGGTTAAGGGATAGATCGGTTCTTCGGTACATTAAAAATTCACTCAATTTTTCATAAGTACGTTTCTATGTCTTAAAAATCATTATATCAGTGATTAACCATATACAAAGTTTCCCAGCCAAAATTATGTATCTATTCTGAATAATTTTGCAGGCAACAATAACTTTCAAAAAAATTGGTTAAACTTGATTTTTTTTCAAGAGGCGGCGTATTTTACCATACAACTTATGAACTTCACGACTCAAACATCTTCTTAAAAAATTCAAATTGCAAGGGGGTCAAATGATACATCTTTTGAAAGTTTTTTGAGTTACCTACGTATTTTTGTTTAATATTATCAATTAGTCTATCAGAAGTATCGGTTTCAATTTATTGGATTTCTAAAATAAAGATTATAAAGAAGCATCAGTTTAAATTAGGATATGTTTTGCTCAAAGTGACACCCATTGAGTTCCATAATAATAATAATAATTCTGCTAGAACTATGACGCATAAACTAAATAACAATAACTAGATAGAAATGTAGGTGATCAGTAAATTATAAAATTGATGACAAAATTCATGAAAACAGGTTCTTCGGGGAACAACATCCTTACAACAGCCTTAGTGACCAATCAGGAACGAGGAAGTTGGGGTCGAATTTGGTCATTTGCAGGCGGATATTAACCCAGTCGATAAAGAAAGAAGATCAAGCTTCTGGTGTATCCAATTATAAAGGTTTGTAAATTTCATTCATATACAATTTAATTGATATAGCATTTGTTCATTGAAATTCATATCCAGAGCCTTCAGTAACTGAAAGTTTGGGCTGGTCGCTAAGGAGATCACACTATCGGAATTTATTCCTAGCAAATACTGAAAGATAGCTTGGTATAGTTTAGAAAAATACATTAATCAAAAATGACGATAATATTTAGCTACATTTTGTGTAGGTATACATCAATTTTGGATAATCGGTTTCCTGGGTGATGAAATAGAAGAAGTGGTCCTGTGGAGTAGTCAGCCGGGTAATTCGATTTAACTCTAAACGATTTAATAACTGGCGCAATCAGAGAAAAATGTCTTTGATTTAGTAATTAACTAAAAATGAACTGTGTAGTTTAGATTAGTCCAAATTATCCGAGTAAAAATAGTTTTTCTTCTTCATAAACGTTCAATTTAAGTTATCCAAAAATAAATGGTAAACTGAGTTTTTAATAATTATATTGAAAAAGAGGGAAAAAATTGTGTACAAAATTTTAGACTTTTAGGTGCCGCTTTTCAGTTAATGTGGATGTATTTCGTTTTTACTTAAAAAAAATTACAATTTGCGTCACTTTCTCATTGCATACTGCATATTGCATACTGGCGAGTTGTTAAAATTATTGTTGTGAGAAAGTTAGAGATGATGACCAATTAAACATTACTATTATTTATTAACTAACTATAAATTTACTGACTTTTTTCCCTTGCAGGTAGTAAACTAAATGTGTCACGTGTGGTTTATAATTTCGAGTTTTAGCTTGTAGACATTAGTTTATATTATTTATATTATTATATTATTATATTATTAGTATATATTATATTTGTTGCTACTATAGTTTGTACCTAACATATGAATAATAACGTTTACGTTCCTTTTTACTTATTAAAGGACTGCTTTTAATAGATAAAAAAAGGTAATTTTTATCTCAGGAATTTAGGAAGATAGACTCTAAAAACGAGCCAACGAGTACGTTTTTTTAATCTTGGATACATTGTGTGTTTTAATAAAAATGAAGACATATTCTTTACAAGCTACATCAAGTCTAAAAAAATACGTATCAAAAGAGCTGAAATAAATTTGAACGATACAACCTACAATTTTATTGGTGAGTGCTCTTAGGTTTCTTGTGATTTTAAAATATTAGATTTTTTGAAGAAATGATATTATGGTCCAAACGATTAAGTATTACAAAGAAATCTAAAGAAGTGTTTTGTTAAATTCTGCTGGAAACTAAAAATCTAGATACTACTTTATATTCTAAACTTATCTGAATGTGATGTATTATAGAATGGGGCTGCTGCACTGCGACTTCTGCTTGGTAAGTGTTTAAGACTTAACTTTAGTGAGCGGGTCTGCTACCTAGTTGGTCGTTTTAGATGGCATGGACAGTCAGTTGTGGGTATATCCAGAATTTGGATTCGAGGGTCCAATACAAGACAGTTAGATTAAATCAGACCAAAAGTGAATAGTACAAAAAGCGATGAACAGTAAAGGAACAGAAAAGATAGGAAACCAAATAGAAGAAAAGGGAAGAAAGACAAGGGACGAGGCCTAAAATGATATATTTGAGTAAACGTCAGTAATTAAATTAATAAAAGTTAAACTGGTTGACATGTGGTAATGTGGATTCAATTGAAGCAATTTCCATAAATCAGAAAAATACGTGAATTTCTTGAAAGAATCTCCTCCAATACTGAGAATTATTTAATTTACACAAATTTTAGAAATTTCATTGAAATTTACAATTTTCTTATTAAATTCGCAAAATTTGAAGCACTATCCAGAAAACGTGCTAGTAAACTGTTTTCCATAGCTTTATCAGGTTTTTTTCTTGGATAACTTTAGAAGTTGTTAGGTTTTAAGAGTTGTTATATACCGAGGAACAACTGTGTCATTCAAAGTGTCAAAAAATTTTATATTTTAAAGCCAGGAAAATGAAGAATATGTTGTTGACATTTTTGACCGATGATCATAAATCAGGTTATGAGTTTATTTTGATATTTTAATTTATTATGTTTGTATGTTTGGAGTTAGGTCTAAGAGAAAATCGGTATAATAAAGAAATATATATATATATACAGGGTGCGGCATTAGTTCGTCAAAGATCGATTAGTCCGCTATTATTGAAGAAAAAAAAGTTTTTACAAAAAGTGTAAGCAGTCTTGAGATTCACATTTTAAAATTAGTCCCAAATATACTGGGTGTTCAGGAACGCAGTGCCCGACCAAAGCTATGTTTTTTAAAATGGAATACCCCGTATGTTTTTACAGGTTTTTAATCCTCTTACCGAGGTAATTTCAATGATGTAACACACTTTATGTCTATTATGTTTAATAAAGGATCTACAGCCACCTGAAAATTAGATTTTTTTGAATTTAAATGTCTGTATGACACTTTAATCACACCTGGATTATAAGTTTTAGAAAGTTTATAGTTTAAGATTTTTGTATTTTTATTATCTTTTCAATCACTCTTTTTGCAGGAAGAATATATTTGGCTCTTTCTTCTGCAGTAGGAAGGATAAAAAGGAAAAAAAAGGACAGTACATGTTGAGTATATTATGGGTAAGTGAACCTACAACAAACAATACATTTTTGGTTATTTTATTTAGCATATTAGAGACCATTTTGAGTTTAATTGGTTGGGTTTAAAGTGGCTGTTAGACTTTACGATGTTGGTCATGTGAAAGCATAAAATTGCCGAAGAACAGGGTGTGAACTTATTTGAACTTGTTTAAAATCGATTAAACTTTTTTATTTCTTTGTGTTGCGACATCTAAAGTATGTGCAACAAAAACTAATTCTCTTGAAGGTTTACTTAATAGAATTATTGAAAAACAATTTAATTGATATTTCAAAAATTTTTGAAAATATGCCTATTTTACCGAACTAAGGCCATACATACTATATTTCAAGCTGGTTAAACTGTTAAAATGTGGCCCCATAAATTTGGTGGTACTAACTATCAAATTTATTCAGAATATTTACTTTTCGTTGAGACATACTGTATCAAATAATATGCAATAGGTATATGCAAATTTGATCTCACTTTTAATGTTTCTAAGAAAATACGCGATTTTCGTTAATTGACATTGCTTATCTAATTATTAATATATTATTATTCTAGGTTTCGGGTTAAAGTAGGTACACCACTGGAGTTATAAAGTAAAACAAAGTAGCAAGTGCGAACATGCGATGCAACCGCACATATACATTGACTAGGAGATTGAGATATCTCTGACTCAAAGGGACTAAAAAAATATTGCTCTACTTTTTTTCACAGAATTAATGATTGTGGATTTCATTCATGCTTGGTTGGAGTAGCGGAAGAATTTATTGCCTTTTCTTTATTTATTTATTTACCCTATATGGAGCTAATTTTTTTCTCTCTATTATTTATGAAGCGCTATCATCAAAGAATACTGGAGTAGAAAATTAATTTTTAATTTAAGATCCGACGTTAATTAAAAAAACGAAGTTTGTTGGAATGAGCATGCTGTTAAAAATTAAATTTCATTTAAATTAGTTCCTGTTTTATTTGCTTCAACTGGAAGTTGATAACGAGCCTGTAGGCGTCCATTCTTTGATACACGCTAATAGAGAAAATTAATATAATTGAAAGAATATTTTTATATTTAACTGTTTTAATTAAGCATCATGAATTGTGCATACTTTGAAATTCACCTCTTACTACTTTTCTCGTCTCGTCTCGTCTATCTTTATCTTTGCATCTATTAAGAATGAGTACTAATATTTCATTGCAAATCTGTACTTTAATTTCTTTTAGAATTTCTAATTGTTCGAGAAATAATTTACTTTTTTAGTGCTAATGTTTTTCACATTTTTTCATTTATTTTTTAGTTCATTTATCTCCTTGTAATTGTATTGTGTGAAGTTATACACTTCTTACTGTTTATTATTATCATTTCTATCTTTTTCGATTTTGCCATTGATTTATCCTCGGTATCAAAATTTCGAATTTTCGATTGTTTAGTGCATAAAAAAAATGATGAACATATCTAATTAAAATTCAAATCAAACAAAATTATATAAATTTTCAGACAGTAATTCCACATCAATTTTTTTTGTTTAGTATTAACGAGGATTATAAATAAAGCCTACTAGTTTCGGGTTAAACTCATCAGGCCCTAATGAGGAAATAATTTAAAAAGGCAATACGCTAAGATATCGATTAAAACTAAGACGTAAGACACTGCAACAAATGTCCCAGTAATTTCCTGTAGAAAGTCACATAAGATACACAGATAAAAATATAAAAAAATATATAAACTATAAAATTTAGGAGTTATAACTTAATTGATTTGTTTTAGATCTATTGTAAAATAAAATATACATCAACATAAGCTACAAAAGTAATTAAATCTAATGGTACTATGAGAAAAAAAAATGAAGATTTTGCTACTAACTAGCTAGAGCCAAAAGGTAAAAGGTCCATAAAATAAGAACTCAGAATTGAAAAGAAAGAGAAATCTAAGGTATTGAAATTTGATGTTTAAACAATAAAAATAAAAATTAAAAATTGGTCCAAGAAACAAATTGAAAAGGCAACATTTTTCGCTAATTAATAATGAAATTATGTTAAGATTAATAATTTACTTACTAAGGGGTATGTGACAGGGAAGGTAATGGAAGGAAATCTAAATTTTCTTGTGAATGTAATTGTTCATTGAAACATTTAATATAAGGGTTGGTATGAACCTCATGTATAGCGCTAACATTTCTAGTAGATTTAATCTAATATCCTTCTGGCAATTGTTAACAAGAGATATTTCTAGGCTATATTCATGCTGGTGGGAATGTAATTAGCAAAACCTGAATCTGAACTAAAGTGTCGATCTTATTTAATTTGCGGATATCCCCAAAATTTTTAAGACACATTAATATGAATATCAAAATTTTCCGTTCGAAAACTAACTAAAAAATTCATAGAAAAACAAGAAAATTCTAATTACATATTTCAAAGTAGGTCCACTAGATGTTTGTTTTTATCAATTTAGAACTGGATCTTATTTTTCCAGTAAAGAGGCAAATGGGAAAATTTTTATGCTGATATAAAATTGGCTTAAAATTATTTCATAATGATTTTATATTTTGCACAAAAATTTAATCAAAAACTATACTGGCGCTTATCAATGAGATAATCTTGTTTTTAAAGAAATTGGTAAAAAAAATGTTTGCTTGATGTGAAGCTAAAAACTTTATTCGATATAGACACAAGGAGAACATGTTTAATGTTGCTTTAATAGGAGCCTAAAATGTGCCTAAAGTTACAGGATAAATCTCAAAAAGATTTTCCCAAAATATCTTCTTTTCTTCCCTTGCTTGATATCTACCTTTATTTAAATAAAGACAAAAGCAGAAAAACTTTATATTGGTTTAAAAGTATACAGGTATATCACAAATGGTAATATATTTCAAAATATATTATTTGCTACAATTTAACACTTAAATATAAATAAATCCAGTCTTCTCCTTCTAAATGTTTTTGTGCTATTTCTCGGTTATTTGGTTATATACATATATTTCGTATTCTTTTACTCCTTAAGGTTTCGCCGTCTTTTTAGATTATCGCTAAACTTATATAAAGTGCTAGTCAAAAGTCCCCACACCCCTCTTAACTTTTTAAAATTATATTAGTATTTATTTAATTTATCCATCAAAATCAGCCTAAACCCAAACAAAATTATTATGACTGAATAGGTATTTTTAGTATGTTTCAAACGATGTGTCACTTGCCATAAGGTTCCATTTAATTTAATTTATCTCAGCGGCCCTGTGACGTCATCTATGACTATTACGTCACCGGTCATATCTACATCCGTTTATTTTCAGTCTCCAAATTTCATAAAATAAGTATAATCGTTCAAAAGACATGGGGAGGGGTAGAGGAGACTCGTGATTAGACTGTATAATAACAATGCTAGGGATACTTACATATCTGTACCTCCTCTTTTTAAATTAATTTTATTATTATCACTTTTTTTGGTTTTGTTCTTTGCCCCCCTAAAAAAAATTCGTCAACTTCTGCTCTTCTATAAAATTAAAACATTAAGAATAACACGAATTGTAACTAGACTCGTTGAAAAGGAGAAACCGTTATTAACTATAATGAAGATTTACTCAGTTATTTTATATTTGTGCCAGATATAAATAAACTGTTTTCATTTATATAAAAAAAGTAGGTTAAGGTAAAATTAAATAAATGAAAAAAACCCCAAAGTCTAGAAACTCCTTAAACTTGTTTCTTTAGATAATTTCACAATAAATAACAATTACAAAATGAGTTTAATCAGAAATCTAGGCACTCTCAAAAGGAAACCATGAACAAGAATCGTGCAAGACATGGTGTTATTTGGTAGATAAAAATTTTCAGAGTGACAATTTAATATTAACACACTGTGAATGATTTATTCGCGAAACTAATTAGTGGGTTTCATAATTTACGAGCTCCATTTTTGCATGTCTGTTATCTGATTTAATTGAGATGATTACAATGATAAATAGAAGTAAGTTACATTTCTGCATTCACTGAAGCTGATGTTCTGAGGTTAAAAAGGTACTCTGATACCATATAATTTGTAATGGTTGATGATGTGCTTCTTTTATTTGCTTTCTGGATGCTTTTATGTTTACGAGGGGTACCCCCAATGAAGTACATATTTCAGAATATCTTTGATTCTTAACGTTTCTCTGGATATCGGTATAAATACTGGATTTAGATTTGATAGAAATTGAAAATTACCTATATTCCTATTATGAAATCAACAAAGTTCCAAGTTATAAATAAAAATACAATTATTATTGAATTGTAACTCAAATGTTATAAATTTGGAATTTTGTTGAGAAGCAAAATGTCTCTGAACATTAACTATACCAAGTTGAATTTATTAAATTATAAGGCATATATCTGTATAATTGATATAAAAGATCCAAGTGGCACCTAAAGTTACTGCATGTCATAAAAATTTAATAATATAAAACAAATTTAAAACTGAAGGGAAGAAAAAGTATATTGCATTGTGATTTCGCAACAAACTGTATTTAATTAATTTAATCTTTAAAATGAGTGAATTTATTAATTTATTACGTATTAGTATTTATAATAAAATGTATTAAAATTTAAAAAAAAATGTCAGAAGTTATGGAACCATCTTTCCTATATTCATAAAATTTTGAATGATACAAATTAGAACAAATTTTTTTTAATGCAGAACGAGGAATCAAGTCTGGATTTTCATAATAAGTAGCTATTTCTGGGAAACATCTTCTATTTTCTAGGTTCAGAGAATTTAAATTTGATATACTATCAAAATTACACATAATTTGCTGTCCAATTATAAAAAATATTTTTAAGTGCGTTTTGGAATTTAGATTATTATAAAAGCAGTGTCAATATGTCACAAAACTATCTTCAAGTTGTACCCGTCACATCATCTCACAAATTATTATTAGCCTTCTTTGATTAAAAAGCTCCTTTATTTTAAATTATTACCTAAACTCGAATGTAATTAAAAGATTTTTGTTTTGTACTATAAATTCTCAGCCAATTTTTTTTACCAGAAAAAGGAGATGAGTTTTTGTTAAGTTTCAAACAACGCCAGTAATACATAAGCGTGTCGTTTCATTATAAAACGTATTTGAGCCTCATTATATCAGAGAAAGGAACTCTGTACCAGTTTGTTTTTTATTGTCTCTGTTTCAAGTACCAACAATAATTAAAATAAACGTTTAGCTATAAAATTATATTAAAGATATAACAATCGTTCATTAATTTAGAACTTTATTGACAATTCTTTGACAATTAGTCAAAGTTAAACGCGAAAAATTTAAATTTGGGCTAATATTTGAAAAGTTGTGAGCTGGTCATATAATAAATAAGTACAAAAATTATTCCGCGAACAATTAACTGAAGTAACAAAAGAAAGTGAAGGGATTGTGATAAGTAATGTGCAGAGCAGAAAAATTAATAATAAACTACGTAATAACAAACAAAGAATACAGACAAGAAATAAAAGTCTAAAATAAGAATAATAAAACTAAACAAATGAACCTGCAAAGAAAGACAACAGTAAAAATATTTTATTGAAAGAAATAATAAAAACATTTAAACTAAGAGAAATAGACGCATTTAAGTTATATAAATAAAAAGTAGAAGAAAAAATACATAAAACAAAGTATTAATAATGGTTCCTTGGAAAAACTATGGAAAATATTCAAAGAATATTTATGAAACACAGCAAAAGAAGTATGTGGATGTATTAAAACAAACAAATGGAAAAAGCAAACGAGATGGTGGAGTGAAAGAAAGATAGAAGAGTAAATAAAAAAATAAAAATGGAAACACTACCATAAAAATAGAAGCAACAAAATACAAAGAACAAAAAAATAAGAGGTAAAGAATTGTTAACGAGAGGAAAACAAAAAAATGGCACAAAATAATAAAGGAAACGAAAATTTGTTCTATCAAGAACTAAAAACATTAAGAAAAAGTAAAATAACTAAAAACATTCTTTTAATGCGAATATTTGGCCTATTACACTCTTTCCTGTTCTAAAGCCATACTAATATTTACAGATTTCATTTTTTGTTTACTCTATTAATCTATTCTTGATGTGCATTGTTACTATTTTATACGCAACGTAAAGTAGCGATATACCTTTATAATTGTCGCATTTTTTTTATCTCTTTTTTTGCAGAGTTTACATATGCCTGTATAGCCCTATTTCTTTGGCAACTCTTCTTCTTCCTATTTTTCTTCTATCAGTATTTGTATATGATCGATTAAACTTTGACCTCTGTATTTAATATGCTCCGCAGTTATTCTATATGTGCTAGTACTTCATTTTTATCTTTGCCGCATGCTGTATTCGCCTGAAATCCTTTTGTTTCAATTTTAACTCCTTGGCTGTATTTTATTTTTCTCTGAACATAATTAGACCGGTTTTTCTCCTGTTTTTCTTTGCACTGATAGTGGAACCACTGTTTTTCTATTCGATTTTTTCTCCTTGTAACAACTTTTAGATGCTTTGTCAATAGTATTCATCAACTCAACCCATTTGTCCTCTTTGCAACCATTGTCTCAAATGATTTCTAAATCCTTTTTTAACAATTCTTCATTACTTAATTTGCTCTTCTGTGCTCTTTAAACTAACATTTTTTATTGCTTTTAATTCTGCTTTCCCATTTAATTATTTGTTTAATAGTTTTGCGATCTTACGATATCTGGCTAACTTTATAAATATATTTTCTTTGGAAATATGTACTTACGCCTATACTATTTTTGTCTTTTGGAATTTCAATTAGCATTATTTTTCCGTCTCAAGTTTATTTAGGTTTTTTCATAATTATTGTTTATTCTATTTACTGAAGAAAAAATTTTACTCCAATGACTTGTTACATTTCACAATAATCACACATTGTGCTAATATTCGACTTTTTAAACTACCGACAATGAAATAAAAGTGTTGTCAGTAAAATTATGTTTATAGTAACAGTTATTTTAAGGGCACACTTGTTGTGTTGACTAGAGGCTGCGAGGCACGGTTTTTCCATCTTTTTCGAACGCACGGAAAATCGAAGTCTCTCTTTCCCAGTTTCCCGACGTTAGAAATCGAGTTTAGTACTTCATAAAGTAGAAAGCGCACGCGAGCTTCCGAGGTTTGAAATCTTAGGTTACAGAAGAGGGCTGTTATGGTGCCGTAAAGACGAGTGATTTGATTTTATGTGTTTCGGTTAAATATGGCTTTATCCTCCCATGGAGCTGTTCCTTCCCAGTTGTAGCGTGAAAATTGGGACTTAAGTTCATTGTTTTCTCGTTTAAAGCATTTACATTAGTAATAAGGCTTTAGATGAAGTTTAAAATCTCAGTTTGTACGAGGGCCGGACAGAATTTCATTCCAATCGTAATAAAATTTTCTATTATTATTAATAATTATCGAATAGAAATTATAAATCTGGTACAAATTCTAAATTAGAAAATAAAAGAATGTATAAAGGGGAATAAATAAAATAGAGAACATTTTAACGATTACTCTATCATACCGATAAGATGGAAGGAAACGAATAGACAATATGTAAAAGTTTTAGTGTTTGGAAGACCATCAAATAGAAAATGAAAATAAGTATATTCCAAAAAAATGTCTCAACAAAGTAGATCAAATTTAAATCCTCAGAAAGTTCTAATTTTTGATTATGTGATAGACGTCTTAAAGAAAATAGAGAAGAAATAAATTTTCATGCTGATGTAAGTTAAACAGGTCTCATTTAAACGTAAATTTTGTAAAACTATATTCTGAGTATTTCAGTATAATTTCGGATTTGATTTTAACAATATATATCAATCTTATCTGTCCTATATCTCCGATAATCTTCAACTTACCAATCTTGAAGGCATCTTTTTAATTTTTATGTGGAGAACTACCCATAATTTTTTCTTCTTATCACTTTTGCCAAGTAGTATGAATTTCTTCGCTCGACTGTCTCCGTTTCCTTAAGATCTTATTGTATTTTTTTTACTTTCAAAAACGGTAGCTTTCCTTCTTGTTCCTTTTCTGTGATTTTTTTTTGTCATAATCATTTGGTTTGTATTCTGAAGAAATTACGTCAACCTTTTTTCATTATTCTCTATAACAAATGTGTCCTCAACATTATCAATTAACGTTTGATTTCGAATATAGATACATATTTTCTTTTTTTCTAAACTTCTTCTTCTCATACCTTTTGTCTTTACAACTTTTCTTCGTTCCATCCTGTTCTGTGCTTTCTATTTTAATTGTTGCACTGTTTTCCCTCTTTTTTGAGTAGTTTTGTTTATTAGTAGTTTTGTTTATTACTTCTTCCATATTTTTCTTGACCATCTATTTTTCTCTTTCAACACTTCTTGGATTCTGCTATTTGTTTTCTTAGTCTTTCTGGTGTAATTCTTTGACTAAACCGTTTCAATTATTTTCTTCTATTATTTGACTTAATGACTTTTGTTTGCTGCTATTTCTAACCTCTTTACTGCTCAGTCTGTCTCTTCTTATTTTTCTGCAATTTTTCTTGGGTATATAATTTCTGCTGAGATTATTTTATTTTTTTGGACGTTTATTGTCAATGGTCATGTTCCACTTCCGTATGTTATGCTAGGAAATATTACTGCATTATATATTTTAGTTTTGCTTCTGGTGATATTTTCTTCTTTGCGAGTATTGTCCTGTTTATCTGAAAGTAAATTTGTGTGAATTTTCTTGTTCTTAGTAATACCCTATATCTGTTTTTTTGTTATTACTGATTATTGTCCTCAGTTAGTTTTTGCTTGTAACTTCTACTAATATATTCCCTTCACATTTGACCGTTTCTCCTTCTTTTTCACTAACTCTGACCACCTTAGTCTTTCTTGTAATTACTTTCATCCCCATGACTTCTATTGTTTCAGACCATGTGTTTAACATTCTTTGTGTACTTTTTTTCCCTTAGGCCATCAGTGCAATATCATCTGCATATATTAGACTCTAAATGTTTAAAGGAATTAGGTTTTGTATTCAATTGTCAATATGAATGTTTCATTTTTACATACTTTTAATATGTATATCATAAATAGAAGTGGACTTCAACCATCACCTTGTTTTAGACCTATTTCTATTTCGAAACCACTAGACGTTTTTTCATTAATTCTTACTCTAAGTTTTTTGTAGAAGGTTTTTTCTGTACGATTTTTCTACGTACTTACCTTTTAATCCTGTACACATTTCTCACCTTCTTTCTCGGGCTTCCTTCTCTTTCGCTTTCTTCATTATTCTTGCTATACTGATCTGATCTTGTGTTTGTTTTTATCTTCCAATCTGCGTTCTATTCCTTTTCAGTTACGTTTTTATTCTGGTACATATTTTAGGAACTACTGATATCAGCTATATTGGTCTATAATTTTCACATTTTTTTATTGCCCTTGTATATCGCAATTATTATATTGCTCTCCCATTCATTTGCTATATTGTTGCTTTCCTAAGCATATACCTTAGACATTTCTTTACTATTGTTCTTTTCTACTTTATCATTACAGGCTCTATTTCGTCATTCCCCTCTGTTTTTACTATTTTGATTCTTCCTATGGATTCTGACATTAGCAACAACTCATGAAAGTAGGGATCCCACTTCAGTCCGTTTGTTACCGGTTACATGTATGTTTCCAAACTTTCATGATTTATATGTTAGAAATCCTCCTGTAGAGATGTGATTAACTTCTAATTTTGTTATTTATTTATCTCTGAAACCACATTAGAAAAATCATCAGCACAAGTAGCATAATAATGGTTAACCGTTACCGACTCAATATTGTTAATTTATATTAGAAATTATATTAGTTCCAAAACAGTTCAGAATTAGAATTTATGTCGATCTTCATTTAGAGATATTTTAGATACATTATACTAAATTTGACAAAAATGTATCGTTTATTTAACAATAAAGTAATGGACCATTTGACATCATTCGCGTTAGGATTTAAATTATGCAGAATACATTTAAGAAGTTCAAAAAAATTGTCAAATATGAATGAGCTTAAGAAAAATAAAACTTAAAATTTTGTTTTAGTAGGTGTACAATTCACGTGTTTATACGACAGATTTCACTTTATTTCAGAGGTTTTATTAATGCGAAGCCACGCCAGAGACGACATTCAGGCGGCCATGATTCAAAGTGAACGATGTTCGGACTTAGTTGAAGTTTGTGCAAGTTTGGCGGGCGCTCCGCTAAAGAAAGAAGGATTTATGGCGAGTTTTTTCTTATTTGAGCCTGCTTCCTTCCTTCCATCCATCGATTTGTCTTCTTTTTGTCATTTAGCATTTAATAATGATTTATATAAAAGGAGGTAGAGTGGTGGAGGGTCACCACCTGCGTATCCCGAATGTTTTTTCAAAGAAACAGAATTTTATGTTTAAAAAGATCACATCTTGTGAGGGTGAGAAGCTATTTTTAAACGATGTAAACAGTAAGTTAACAACTTTGCTCGTTATGAAAAGTGCTATGTGAAATCCATTGGACAACATCCATCCAGAAGTAATTTTATAATTTTGTGCTCAAAGTTATTAATTATAACATAATCAAAGATACGCAATCCAATACATTTAAAGTATTAAAGTCATTTTTGGAATTTTCTCTTCAATACAAGTTCAACCATATATAATACTTATGATTTTATGTAGTCTAGAATAGAAGATCTTAAATAAATAAAGCAGAATGCATCATTTCTCCATGATTGTCTAGAAATTAATCGAGATTCATCTATAATTCGTTGCCTTAGCTCTGTAAAAATGGTTTACGTTTGTAAACTGTATTTTTCAAGTATCCCCAATAAAAATCATCTTTAGGATTGAAATCAGGTGAACGTGGAGACCATACGGACTACATAAAATCATAAGTGTTACATATGGTTGAACTCGTATTGAAGAAAAGATTAAAAATTCGACTGAATATACAGGGTGATGTATTTAAAAAACCAAAGTGACTAATAAGAGAAACGGCAAATCTAGCAACATTGCAAATATCAAATCTGGAATCTCCGTATCCCAAAATAGGCTTATATATGAATAATATAGACACCACTTAACCAAGCCAGAGCGCAATAATGTATTCCCGCCGTTAACTCCCCTCTCTCAAACTCCGCTGTGATAGAGAAACGATAACTGCCAGTACGTTACTATTGAATTGACTAGAACAATGTTCCCACCGTCGTTATTCCCATTTCAAGATAGTAAAGGCAAAATTGTAATACATTCTCTCTTCTTCATTATGCTTTTTATGCTCTCGCGGATTTCTATACTGTATACAAATATTATTTCTGAACCTCTTAACGAATACATAGATGACACTTAAAAAGTAAGAAATAATTTAGATTTCCTTAATAGGATATACAAATTCTGAGAGGATGAGAATAACACATTTTCTATATATATTAATTGAAGTAGCTTTAAATATTTCTAATTCCTTTTTGGCCGTAGTTTACAAGCTAGATTCCAATATAGAGGATGTAAAAAAGTAAGGATTGTTTTATTCTAATTTTTAGATAGAATGAAATTAATTACGATTTTGATTCCTGTTAAAAAAAGCCATAAAACGCTATTGTAAGAAACACTTTCAAATATCTTTTTTGGGAATGTCTTTAATGAAAATCCTAAAACACCTTACAATTACGAACTTGAAGTATTTAAATAAATTTATATCATTTTATTATATTAAGAAAAATGTTAATATCCGTTAATAATAATAAAGGTTTTCTGTGCTGCGATAATCATTATTATGTACAGATGTATTTTAACCTTAAAGTGACATACCGTTCTTAATGAAGCCAAATTTTTCATAGAACCGCGATTTATTTTTTGCCGGAATCAACAAATTATTCTTTATAACCAGGGACTGAAGTGCCTTAATCCTTTAATCCCTTGAGAAGTTTTAGCTTCTTGAGTATCAATTTCTACTCTTGGGATTATACCACTTTTCAATAAATATTCACGTTTTTTAATATACTTTGTCAGTTGTAGTAGTATTTTTGGAATAGACTTTAACTTCCCCACCTTAGAGATCAGAAGTCGGAAACATTGAATGCATTTTGATCACGGAATTGAAAAAGTGGTGGGTCTAGTTGTTGGGCAAGATTCATATAATTTTTGTAATTAATTTCATTAATGTCTTTAGTGTGCTTTTAGTGACCATCTAGATGTCCAAATCTTTGGATTTGTGCATATTTCCGTAACAAATAATTATGATATTGGTTTCTATTGATTTTATGAGAATTTTGGGGTTAGGTAAAGATTTCTTTAAATAAAATAAATCCGTGGATTCCTCTTCGTTATGATAACAAGTATAATTTTCGTCCAGTTATTATTATTGGCAAGAAGATAATGCTCTTCAATTGCTCACAATTTATCCTCATTAAGAATTGAGCTCTGTCCAGAAATAGAAGTTTTCTTTAAAACAAATCTATTTACTGTATTTTTCCATTGCTGTGAATTAAGGTAAATGTTATTACCCATTTCTTTCTTTAAATAGGTATTAGGCTTTTTTGTCAAAATAGGGTTTGCCATACCAAGTTTATTGAAACAAAATAAAATTTTCTAAAAAACAGTAATAGGCTTGTTAAACCTAGTCAAAACTATAATGATTGTTTCTACCCTTACTTTATGAAACTCATGCATTATCAATGTATAAAAAAATGTATTTATCTTAAAATTCCATAATTTTCCAAAACTTTCTAAATATTCTTGACGATGCCAAAAGGTCAAACAATTGTGGAATCGTGGAACGTTAGTATTTTTATCTTCTACATTTATAATGGATAGGTTACATAAAGCATCTTTATAAGAAATTGCAACTGAAACGTCAATTAGTTTTCAACAATATTTGGTTTAACTAATAATGCTTGAGATAGAAATTAATACCAAAATTTTTAAATTTAAAATGTCGAACAGATAAGCAACAATAATTTGACCTAGGAAGTAAATAAAGATATCTATATAACATCATACATTCTGAATTAACTTACAGATTACATGAAGTTAAATTTGATGTCCTAAATGGCAAGATTCGAAAGAATATTAATAGAATGAAATATCAAAAATTTCTAAAACAATCAAAACGTATTTGGTACACAATTCACTAAGGCTGAAATATAATTTCTTCATAAAAGACTTAAATACAATATACCCCCTAAATTTACAAAAAATATTCAACAAAATTTAATATCTGACTCGAAAAATTAATAGTGATATTCTAGCTTTAAAACAAATTAAAGACAAATTTACAGATATCAGATAAAAGTACAATAGTCATTTTAAACACCAATGAATACAAATCAAAATTAAACGATTTTATTCAATCAAGCAATTTTCTGTTTAACAGCTATGACAAAAAATAGGTACTTTAAAAAATTATATGGTATAATTAAATTACAAAAAGATATAAAACAAAATCAAACTGCGATTTTCTAGGTCAATACACCGAATAATAAATTATCAGAAATTCTAGTTAAAGACTTTAACTAATTACATTTATATATTCAAATATACAGTAAAATACTCTTTGGCTTTGATTCAAAAACATAAATTAAAAACAAATTAAATTAAAACAAAGTAAAAAATTTATTTCATTTGATGTTAGTAGTATGTTTTCAAAAATACCGTCGTCTGAATGTATTCCAATGGTAACTAAATTCTTAAAAAGAAGAAGAAAAGACAAAAAAGCATTAACCTAGTTTTAATTACAGAAATTGTAAATTTGTTTAATTTATCTACGAGTCAAAATTAATTTGATTTTGATCATAAATTTTATATTCTTTAATATTATTAATAACTTATACCCCAAAATAAAATTTACGGTTAAAATTGAAAAAAACAGTTCCATAAATTTCTTAAATTATAATTATCAAAAAAGTAATCTTCAATAGTCAATTTATCGAAAACTCATATGGAATATTATTGGTTAAAACATTTATGACACAAAATCATGAATGTGAATTACCTGTCAATTTTTTCAAGCTTATCTGACGATGCCAAAATTTGAAACAATTGTCATAAGAATATTTAACGAGTTGTGGAATATAGTGGAATTTTAACATTTTATACCTAAGCTAGGTTTTTGTTTGTTCCCATGATATTTTACTGCCAATATCCATAAAAAAAGTTCAATTTAGCGATCAGAGTACTTTCGATTTCACCAGGTGCCTACCCATTAAGCAAGTTACAGCCTCTCTTAGAACTCGTTATAAAAGCATCGCTTCTTTAGAAATACAAATAAAACATATTCTAAATCTAAACACATTTTAAAGCTTCAGGTTCAGAAATAATATATACCTAGAGGTATCCATGCGAGCATACAAGAATGCATAATAATTTCTCCTCTAATATCTTGAAATAGACATATCCGAGGTGGGATCATCGTTCCAGTCAGTCCGATAATAACGGACGGCACTCGTGATTGTACCTCTAGCGCAGAAGAAATCAAAAGAGTGTGGTTATCGAGGGGCCACATTGTTGTGCTCTCTTTTGGTTGACTGGTCATTATATTTATCGTATTTTTTTTGTTCTAGGTTTATGCTTAAGGTATATAAATTTTATTTCTGAACCAGTATTAAGTTAACTACTAATTGTTTCAAACAATACTGTCGTAAAATTTATTTGATTCATGTGAATCCAAAAAGATTCTAAACTATTTTACAGAAATATTAAGTGCTATGATGCATTTATTCCAAAATATTGATCACAACTTCTATTAAAATGATGGAACACGACAAATTATAAAAGACAACGATTAATCAAATGTCTCAAGTGAGCTGTTATTTAATTTAAGTTTATCGACTGAGTTTTAGCTCAAATGATATTAATTCTAAAATTTTAAATGGAACACCTTGTAATTATTTTTTTCTTTGTTATAATAACAATATATGGTATGATAAGTTTAGCTATTGAAATATAGATTATGAGGTGTTTTATTTAAAGAAACTAATCAGAAAAAGTATGGTTTTGTTTATAAAAGTATACTTTGATGTATGTGTTCTTTAAAGTATAATTTTATTTTTTCTAATATTTTTTTGTATAATGTACTATTAAGGTATTATTAATTTACTAGTCGTTTTCTGTTCACAGGTTTATTCAATAAATCTTCTAAAGACAAATTAGAATTTATAGTTAACACAGTGGTTTAGTTGATGCTTTGAACAATGTGTTAAATTTCGTATTATTTCTAGCGTTATTTATCTTTTCCAATATTCAGAGATTTATACCATGTTCTGCATGCACATACAAAAAAGCTAACAGTCTGACGGTGCAAGAAAATTTAAGTGAAAAAGAAGATGAATTACTGCAGTGTTCAAGATGGCTCCGGTTTCGAGCAGAACAGCAGCGACCAGAGGGGCACAAAAAAACCAATATCTCCTTCACCGTGGACATTGGTAAAAGAAGAAAAGAAAAAGAGAGAAACTACAACTCATATTACATTTTGCAGCTTTGTGGGATTTATGATATATAGGGGATACGGCGGGTTATTGTGCGTTCTAGATCTGAATGACAAATGATTATTTATTGCGCTTAAGTCCTCAGCAACTCAAAGTTGTTAAGATTAAGAATGATGGGATTTTTAAAGCGGACTTGAAAAGAGGTTTTATAAATTACGGCTTTGAGAAATATGAGAACTTACTTAATAAACGGCCTCTGGAGTTTATACGAGGTACATGTTTGTTACTCGGTAATTTCAATTTTTTTAATTTGTCCTTACATTCTACCAGTTTCTTGACGTTTGGTGGGTCACAGATGGGTCAAATTTAGTTACCGTTACACGTCGCCTAACGTTGAAACTCTTTATATAAATGCATTAGTGAGATTTTTTTATACATTGCGATAAAATTTAAGGAGTACTAATTTTAGAAATTCGTAAATAGTTAAAGAAGAAATTTGTTTCATTATGATAAAAATTGTTTCTATTTTATACGACCAACACCACCTTCTTTAGTTTTAAATGTAATTATTTTTGAGTGACATAATTTTTAATAACATTTTTTCTTAATAATATTATTTTTAATTTCGTTTCTATTTAGTCTCATTTTTACTTATATAATCCCATTCTGTCTTAGTCCTGTACTTTTTTAGACCAATTAATTTTTATTATTAGTTTGGTTTTTTTGTAATACCATCCGTTCTTAGACCTATTCTTTCTTAGTGATAAATTTTCTTGGTTGCAAACTTTCTTGGTTATACTCTTTCATGGTCCTATTCTTGCTTAGTGTCATCCTTTTCATTCATGCTTTTTCTTAGTATAACTTTTTCTTAGTTCCATTTTTGCATAGCCCCAATCTTTTTTGTTCCCATTCTTTTTTTATCTAACTTTATCTTAATCTTCTTCTTTCCTAGTCCTATTATTTAGTTCTGTCCTTTCTTATTTACATTATTTATTTGTAAGACTCTTTTTTAATCTCATTCTTTGATAGTCGGATTTTTTTGTTCCTGTGTTTCTAAATCTTATGCTTTTTTATTCACATTTTTTTATTTCATTCTTTCTTAATCCTATTTTTTTTTAGCGACAACCTGGGTTTGTATCAAACTTACTTAGTCGCTTTCATTCTTGGGCCCATTCTTTCTTAGTTTCACCCTTTTTTTTCACACTTTTTCTTGGTCGGATTGTTTCTTAGTCTCATATATTTTCAGTAATTTTTTTTCGTATTTACATTCTTAGACCGACTTTTCATTAGTCCAATTCTTTTGAGCCTCATTTTTTCTTAGTCCCAATATCTCTTGGTCATATTATTGCTTAGGGCTTAGCCCCTTCTTTTTTAGTCCCGCTATTTTAGTTAAATCCTTTTTTGTTTATGTTATTTGTTATTAACTACTTTTTCTTGGGCACAGGTAAATTGCACACCAATAATCATTTAATGAGCTTGGTAAATTGAAGGGAGCGTAATACCATTGCTAAAATGCACACCGAGCTCTGCGAGGTGGAGGGTGGGTTTTCGCAAATTAAAATGTTCAGGTACCCACAGTCGATATAGTAAAAATAAAGTATAGATAACTAACTTAAATTATTATATATATTTCATGTTGAAACTTGATACTATAAGGTGCTTTGCTGTGGTGTAATTTTTGTAAAATTTTGGTAATCATGGAACTAAATTAATCGAAAGCAAAAGTGGAAAAGAAATGTTATCTTTAAACAGCTACTGTTTTTAAAAACAAAGGGAGCTAAAGTGCGGTGAAATATTTTGGAGATATTCAAAAAAGTAATACAAATCAAAAGTGTTTACCGTTGGTCCTGAACTATTAGTGACTAGACATGAAGGACTTCATACTCATGAAGCACAATCCGAAAATAATTAGTAATTCCTGCAGAAAAAAAAAAGCCATTGAGGACGTCAGTGAAAGACCGTCAAAAATTATTCGACAAGAACTATACAAATTACCGGAAACGATAACAGAAAAATACGTAGAATATATTTAAAAAATATTTGCAACAAAAGACTAAGAGTGTTGCCAGGGAGTACTCCAATAAGTGCTGATGAGGTGCATAGTGTACTAAATACATTCGAAATAAATATAAACACAGGTGAGAATTTATTGTACATTAACGAACCCAAAAGTGGCATTATTGTTTTCTCAGGTTCTGCAAATATTACTATGTTATGTAAAAGGTTCAATATATACATGGACGGGACATTTTCATATTGTACTAAATATTTTACTCAGTTATTTACTGTTCATGGCTTAGCAAATGGTCATTACATTACGTTATTATTTTGTCTATTGCGAGATAAAAACGTACAAAAATCTTTTTACGAGTATGGTATTAAAGTCCAAGATTTTTGAAATAAAATGCATTTTAATCAAAAAAAAAAATACAATTGACTTTAAAAAAGCCATACCTAAGGCAGTATCAGATATTTGGCCAAACACTAAAATGTGAGGGTGTAGGTTTCACTTACACCAATCTTGGTTTCGGAAAGTACAAAATCTGGTTTTAAGTAAGGAACACCGCAAAAAAGATTCTGAAATTGGTCCTTGGTTAAAATACTGTTTTGGCTTGTCCTACTTAGCACCCAAAGAAGTAGGTGTGGAAATTACCTGTAGGATTAGTGCATCCAAATTTAGAGAGTGTGCAATTTACCTGTAGGATTAAGAGAGCAGGTAGTCTTGGCATGGAATTTACTATGGCCGCTTTTTCTTAGTCCTATTCTTTCTTAGTTGCAATCTTTTTTGGTTTCAGTCTTTCTTAGAGACATCTTTTTATATTCATATTCTTTGTAACTGCCATTCTTTCTTAGTCCAATTCTTTTTTATTGAAATTTTTTTTTAATAAGAATCATTTTTGTCTCGTAATTTTTTAGTCAGATTCTTTCAATATTCACATTCTTAGTTGCAAACTTTCTTGGTGTCATTTTTTCTTAATCCAATACTTTCTTACTTCTATTCTTTCTTGACCATCTTTTTTATTGTTCCAGTTCTTTCCAGACAGTATTATTATTATTAAGAATCTACTTTCTTAAAAGTTTACTTAGTTTTACAATTTTTAGATACCATCTCAACTTTTTTTCATAAGAATTCACTATGAGTTCATTTTTATAATTCATCAATCTAGAAACTGAAAGAAATTCAGTAGTATTTTATTTAGATAGATTCTTGAGTTCAAGATATTACGATTTCAGCCAACTTGCTTTGATTAAATATTAAATTCACAATAATGAATACACCAACAGTGGTTGAATGTAACAAAGAATTTAACTATTTTATAAAATCAATTAATATGTTTGGAAATAGTATTTTTAATTCACAATTAATTTATTTTCTAACGAAATATTTTTAATAACTGCTTATGCGTATGGTATTAGCATGTCTCAACAGATATATTTGCAAAATGCGATGCCGGTTTAATTTCTAATTAAGTAAGTATGTAAAATCTTGCTTATAAATAATAATTTTTCAATTGCTCCCAATTTTGTTGAAGACAGGAATATTTGGAAATTTAGACTGGTTGATTTATTGCAGCCGCCTCCTCATTATACAGGAGTTACTTTTCCAGGTAATGAGAGTATCGATTAGCCGGAATCTGGGCGCCCCTTGTAACATATTAACCCTTTCGGTGAAGACTAAAAGTACATAATTCAGTACGGATTGCAGAGCAATATTGGTGGGAAGGAGAACGAGAGAGAAAAAGAAAGAGACGGAACTGTGACACAGACGAATGGATTTCATTTCACGCAGCGTCCCCTTCCCCGGGCCCCGCCGTCAGCCCCGCATGATTTACCGGGCTACAATGTGGTAACCCATGATTTATTACTGCCGAATGGCGAACTCGCGAGTTAGAGTGGTGGCGGCGCTTCAAAACCCTCGCAACTTTGGTCCACACACACTCTTTTCTGGTTCTGATTCTGGCAGTATCCTCTCATCTCATCGTCGCTCCCTATCTTTGCTATTTCCCCGTTTTCGACTTGCTAATCTTTATGTTAATTTCAATGCGGAATAAATAGTGTCGTCGTCACTCAGCAGTAATTTAACAACAAAAATATACGTGCGAGGTCGTACGGTTTGGAATAAATTCCAAAATCAACTTTTTATAGAGGCGTATCGTGATCATATAAAAACCAATAGATTTTTCGCCAATTTTTTTAATACACGAACATTAAACTTTATACTGCAAAAATTTCAAAATGAAAACGCTTTGTATGTGAAAAATACAATAAAACTTTGTACAGCAAAAATTTTAAAGAAAAAACACGTTGTATGTGAAAAATACAATAATTTGGAATTTTAGTTATTTGCTTTGTTTACTTTGTTGTAATTACTTCTCATTAATTATCGTAAGTTAAAGGATCAACAATTGTCTCCTTTTATTTATCATTTCTGAGGTAATACTTATAGTTAGACTTGAGTTTTTGCTTTCAAATCTTTAATGTTTCTTGGTCTACTAAAATAAGTTTGTTATTTAAAACAGTAGACCATAAAAAGTATCCAAACTCCACATTACTAATTTACTAATTTACTAATTTAACCCGTCAAAATATTTAAATAGAATAAAATTATTGCATTAAAACTGTATTTATACATTAAATGATTATTTCATAATGTACATTATCCTATCAGTTTTTTTAAACTCATATAACTTCAAATGATAAATCTATGCGAACCGTGTTACTTTATAAAAGTTTTCGTCAAAATCGATAAAGGTTGAAATCGAAATTTAGGCATTGAGATTAACTAATTTGTTTATGTACAGAAGCCATTATTTAGATTATTTTAAGGTAGATTTAAAGGTAATTTATTTTATAGAATACCTAAATGTAGACGTTAGAAAGAAACTAATCTTTTAAATAGGTATACCAGATTCATTTTGGAGTTCAGATCAGTTTGCCACATACCAGTTTTAGTAAAAATTAAATAAAACAACTAGCTAGATTTTTTGTTAAATATAAGGTTTTGATTTTGAAGAAAACGGTAAACTGTTTTTTTATTAATTCCTATTTCTTTTAGGAAATGTATATGGCGAGAAATATCTAGATTTTATCGCTAGAAATAATAAGCAAAACATTATAGAATATTTTTGTAAACAAAATATTCTGTTGTCACTGAAGACTGATATGAATACTTTAGTTTTGAATATATTTTTTGGAAAAATATTTGTGAAGATTTGTTATATAGCTACGAGCGCCAAATTCATATTGAGATTTTGATTTTCTAATGTTTTTTTAATCTGTATTACACTGAATTGATTTGATCAAAATAAAATTTAAACAAAAGGTTTAATAAACATAAAATACATACAATTTATTAAAAAAAAAAATAGTAAAGAAGCTTCAAAAAGAAAAGTAAACAACAAAATAAAATTTTATCCTAGAGAAATTTTTTTTAAAACTTTAAAATGTTTGTCCCATGCATCAATGGGCAAGTGTTAGTTTTCTAATTACAAACCACCAAAACATTGAACATAATCTGTCAATTGTTAAATCCAATTTGTTCTAAACCATTAAACAATTCCATAAAATTCGTCCGAATCTTATAGTTCTTGATGAACTTATAATTCACGTTTAACTATTAATGTTGCACTATAATTTATAACGTTTTAAATGTAAAACTAATTGTTTATGAAACTTTCTTAGGTTATGGTTATTTTAATAAACACTGGAAAAAGGTTAAATTGATTACAATTTCCCAAAATTACTTATAATGTAATCAATATTGATTGTTTTTATACTTTCCAAAAGGTAAGACACACTTTAATGTAATTTAATTACCTTTTGACATTAGTTTTGACATCACAAAAACTAGTGCGATATGCACCGCAAGTATTTCAAAAATGACTGACTTTTCCCCAAATTTTGAAAGTCTATTTATAGTCTATCCATTCATGGCATTCTAAATTAACAAAAATTCATGAAAATGACGTCCAAACTGTTGAAATTATATTACTTAAATGAAAAATATTGAGTTATAATTATTTCTAGTTCAGTTTTACAGCTTTCTTTATAAATCTGACCATTTTCTCTTTCTTCTGTATTCAATAATTACAATAATGTTTTATACTTTTTTTAAATCTATAAATTCTTTTACTTTTATAAAATTATTAGGAGAAAAATTCTTTTGATACATACAATTTAATTAATTTCTAATACATATTATTGTACAATTTTTCTTCTAACATGTAGCACTGCATTTTTTTCTATCCATTTTAAAGATGTACTTCTATTAAACTCATCTCATATTATATCTGTCACTTTTTCAAAATAGCTAAACATGAAAGAATCATTTTACCATATTCCATTTTAGTATATATTTATGTATTAGAAATTTCTGAAAAATCTTAAAAAATTTGTATAGTCAGGTTATGTTTATTAAATTCCAAAACTTTATCATTGGATTGTTTTTTAACAAATTAGACGATTATAGCTATTATTGAATTACAAAGTTTAATTATGGGTTTTACTTAATTTACAAGTGGTTACACAAATTCTTTCTTTAAAAAAAATGTTTTTTTTGGATTTTTCATCTCCTGTCAAGTTCCAAGAAAAATGATTTGTTTTATGAAATAATAACATTGAAATAATACCAACATGTTTTGCAAATAGATTTCATATTAGTTCTGTTCAAGAAATTCCTTAAAATTAATAAAATATTAATGTTTTGTATCATGATCTGTCACTTTTAGTGTGATTTCAAAAAAATGTTATTTGATATCCTTTCCTTTTTGTAATCAAATCAATTTTAGCGTTTATTTCTTTTAAATTACCTAAATTTATTAATGATTATATAAGAAATCTCATTACAATATATAAGTTATTCCTTATATTTCAGAAAGGACGAAATAAATATAAGTGTAAGAAGAATAACCTCAGCTGGCAAAAGATCTACTGACCCTTACAAATTCATATGAAATATTTTCAACAAAAATCATGAATTCCTTGACGATATTTGTTGAAAGCTATAAAAACAAAAGTAAGTAGAAATTTTTTATGAAAATAATTCTAGATTTTTTTAAAACATTGTTGAATATAGTAGAGTCTATTATTACTGTGTTTTGTTTTACTTACCAGGAAATATATTTGACATAGATTTTATCTTGTACCTACATGAAAACTTTGAAAGAAACAGGAATATAATAAACTGGTATGAAATATCATGTGGAAAATATATATCTTAATAATTGTTCATTGTGCAGTTAATTTCATTACAAACTTACTGTAGAAAGTGTAAGTATTACAAAAATCTATGAAAATAGAAAATTACATTCTAAACCTGTCTCAGTTAAAGATTATTACGTAGAAGAAAAAATATGTTCTTTAGTTATAAAATACATTTTCCCTAATTTTTCTTGTAATACTGAACTATAATTGCAGATTCTTGTTTTGTTCTATTCTGTTTATGTAAAATATTATGTTTTTTATCAATAAACTATAAAAATGCTTACTTTTATTAATAAATATTATTAAACATAATTTACCTTTTTAAGGAAGTTATTAAGATTAAAAACGGGTCATACAGAACAATTGCATATTTAAAAAAAAATATCAAAAATTTTATTTCTTACATCTTCTACAATATTTTTTAAAGTAAGAAATATTGTAGGTCCATTTTTATTAACGTAAAAACTAAAATTAATAAATTGTCAAAATCATGTATTTACAAACTGAATTGTTCGGATTATAACGCTTGGTCAGAGATTAAGAAATTTTAACATATGCAACTGTGAATACTTACGAACTTATAGACTAAAACAACCAGATAAGTCACATTAAGCAAAACACCTCAATGACACCAAACACATGACATGAAATTTATTTACGTTTTTAAAAAAGATCTGTCAAACTTTTTTTTTGATTGGGTAAAATAGCCCATAGAAGAATTAAAAAAGGAGAACTTTGTTTTGATTTCGATAAATTTGGTCATTATGATGATTATTAGTTATATAAAGTTTTACGTTATGAATTTTACTTGATCGGACAAAATATCCGTTTGATAAATTTCGTTCCTTTTTCCGTCTATTTGGAAATACATCATTTTAAAATTATAAACAGCCTTAGTATATTATACCAGACTGGATCAGAATCCTGTTGAAAGCTGAGTAAATTATTTATCTGTAGCTTTTGGTTTACAACTATAAGGAAATTATTGAATTACATAAAAAACTCATTTTCACTCATTTCGGTTTATAAATATATACATTTCCAAAAAGTTCTAGATTACGCAATAATCTGTTTATAACTAAAATATTAAAAATTCTACTCAGGTATTCATTTATCTACCTCTCGCTATCAAATTTTTACTAAAACTATATATGCTTACTAACTGTAACCTACATAAGTGTATATGTTATATATTAATATACAGTGTGTAACTGCCAAATAGAAAAAAAACTCATTATTTCAATTACTGTGCATATTTATAAAAAATGTCAAATTTAGATCTTATGGGAAATAGCTTTCCGTGAAATTTTTTTGAAATGCTGACATGTTACAAATGTCGACTTCCTGATCGAAAGTTACCATTGCAGCGATTTTCTGTCATCAATCATTCAAATAATATAGGGTGTTGAATATAAATTTTTTGTTATTGGACACAAATCTATTTTAACCGTCTCATATAGTGCTCAATTTCAGAATTCCAAAGCTTTTTCATTTATCAATATACAATAGCATTCTCTTGAATATATGATACTTATTATTAGAAAAATATCTTTTAACTATATAGAGGATGTTAAATTACATTATCTATATAGTAATGAGAAAAAACATATTTTTGTTTAAAATGTTTTTTAAACGTCTTAAGAATACAGTGCGTTCATAAAGTGTGGAAACGGTCCATTATCTCACGATTTAACAACTTTCAATTTTTTTTTAACCCCCACTACATTGTCAGGTGTGACCTCATCGAGAATTTTTTAAATAGGAGTGGTATATTTTTATATTAAAAAATTAAAAGCCTATATTTCAACCATATCAAATTCTTACTTACTTCCAGCTACAGTATACTGAGTGTAATGGAAATCAACCATTGTATTTCTTTTAGTAAATTAGTAAACTAGTCATTTCTTAATAAAGATAAACAAATAACTTAATTACAACAAATGCTCGAATTGAGCTCCTTGGGTTAATGGACAGTACCCAAGACGTGCTATGAATTCTTGGGTTATATTTGACAACATCATTGGTGTAATTTGTTGCATTTCAGTACGAATTCTCTCTTTGAGATCTTCCAAATTGGTAGGTGGGTTTACATATACTTTACTTTTCAAATAACTCCAGATAGAAAAGTCCATGGGATTTAAATCTGGTGACCTAGCAGGCCATTCAATGTGACCGCGTCTTAAAATCCAGCGATTGTGAAAGGTTTGATTCTAAAAATTTCTAACCGCTACAGCATAATGTTGACTTGCTCCATCCTGATGGATCTAAATGGTGGGATCTATTTGACCAGGATTATTAATCAAAAGTCAGAAAAATATGGTCCTATAATTATATTCCCCGCCCACACAGTTACTTTTTGGAGATATTGGGTATAAGCTTCCATTGTCCAATAACGACAATTTTGTCTGTTCACGCTACCGTTTAAACAAAAAGTGGCTTCGTCGCAAAACAAGATATTATATTCAAAGCCATTATTTCGATTACACAATTTTTGCTTATTTTCGCAAAACTCCTCACGTCTTTGGCCTTTTTTAAAATTCTATGAATAGCACTACGACAAATGTCATTGTTAGTAGGTGGGTCTACCACTCTTGGGTTTATCCCTAACATTGCCAATCTCATTAAATTTATGCAATATTTTGTTTAGCGTTGCTTTAATTATTGGTACATGATGAGGATATTTTTAATTAAAGATGTCGCATACTTTCCCCATTACGATCACTGTAACCTAAGATCATTAATACTTCTATTCGCTGTTTTTTTAAAAGCACCATCGTAATTTCAAATAATTTCTGTTAGGGTAATACTTCTCAAAAAGATACATACATATAAATCAATGTGACACAACAAAACAATTTAATATTGACATATGCGATGATAACTAAGAACTTATTTTCTGGCTGCTAAGGATTGTGGCATGTTGTCTCAACCTATTTGTTTTTGGCAATAATTCTCGTACTATTACAGTAATTTTTATTTGAATTAAATTGATTATCTTTAATAAACAAACAGCCTGCCTTCTCTTTCGTTCAACAATAGGCCACTCCATTAGAACACTTGTATTTAAGTTATTTGTTTATCTTTAATAAGACATGACTAGTTTACTAATTTTTCTTATATAATAAATAGTGAATTGAATACTAAGAAATACAACCACTGATTTCCATTACATTCAGTATACTGTAGCTTGAAGTATTTTATTTGACGAATTTGCTACGGTTTAACTTGGGCTTTTAATTTTTGATATAAAAATATAATGTTTCTATTTAAAAAAAATCTCGATGACGTCATATCTGATAAGGTAGTGGGGGAAAAATTACGTTTTTTTAAAAAAATTAAAAAACAAAAATAAAAATCGACCTGTCCGAGCTTTTCCCCTGAAAGTAGTTAACTCGTGAGATAATGGACCGTTTCCACACTTTATGAATGCACTGTATAAAGCTATGTTTTCTATGATATGTGGAAAAAATATTAAGGTCCTTGTGTGGTTTAAGGATCTTTGTGTGGTTTTTGAATACAGGGAGATCTCCTGCATTAATATTAATGACTTTATTGTTGTTTGTTTATAATACTCGCTCAAAACATTTTTCTTAATAAATTATCATTTTATTCTTAAACCGAATTTCATTTCCTGAAAACCAAAAAATAAATATGATATAAATATAACACTGAACAGACTTAGTTTTTTTTTACATCATCCTTAGTGCAGTATAAAAATATTTTTGTTTTCAGATAAGCACGTTTAAAAATATAGTTTTATCGATAGAAATCTGAACAATCTACAGAAAAATATCTGATGTCAAGATTTATGAAAAAGTGCTTTCGTGATAAGTGTCTTCCACATAAATCTATATCGTAGATGTGTCAATAGCAGTAGCAAGGACCGCTATAAATAAGGGCAAGCAAAAACCCCTCCAAACTACTCCACTCAAGAACTCAGGATTATATCCCTTACTTTAAGATAAGCTTTAAAAATACATTGAACCACTTAGAAATGTAGATGAGATATTTTTAAGCATTTGCGGCTCCAAAAACATCAGCGTTTTTATCTTCACCTATTTAATATTATGATTTATGAAGTTATCTGCAAACTTAGAGCCATGCCGATTGCGTTCAACCCCCATTATGTTTCACTGTGGGGGTCTAAATGAAAGAATATGGCTGAGAAAATTTTTACGTAGTCGAACATATCAAAAGCTTTGTTTCCACATGTTTTACTACCGCTTAAAACGGTAAAAAAAAGTAGTAAGTATTTTGAAATTGAAATGAACTTAAATTATATTATAGGTACATGAAACAGTTACTAAAAAAATGTTGGAATTTATTTAAGTATGTACGAGGGTAGTGCTGGAAATACCCGACTTAATAAAGAATATAGAAAAAATATAGAAAATATTTTGTAAGAAGGTTAGAATGAAAAAAATTCGAGTGTCGAATTTTATTATTCTAACCGAGTTACCGGCTGTGTTTTCTCCACGACCACAAATTTACTCGATTTTTCACTTATTATATTTTATTTTAAAAAAATGATATAGAGTCTTTGGACTTCAAACTTAAACTTAAAGGATGCTACGTTCTACCGTAAACGTTCTTTTCAAAAATAACTGCCATTTACATCGTTAAATAAATCTAAGCAACGTCTTATGTGAATTGTTGTGGTCAAAACTATTGATATTTTGTGGTAAAAATAAAAATTCTATAAAAAATTAAGAAATATAAAATCGAAAGGTTAAAGATGAGGACAAAACAATGGTTTAGAAAAGTTTAGAAAAGTATAAATAAAAAAAAGGTAACGAATTTCGTCAGATTCAAAAAGATACAAATTGTCGAAATTGGATGAAAATATGAAAAAAGTTAGCTATCGAATCAATTTGGACAGTTATAATTAAAATATTTAGATTAAGACTTTACTGGCAACAGAATAAAACAGACCAAAGTACTGCGTATGATAGGGCAACATTAATTGGTTGTTTTCTTCCTATTGTTCAGAGACAGATTCTAATGTTTATTGTAAATTGTGTTGGTTATGAGGTATTTTTGAAATAAAAATTCGAAATAGCAGTTTTCTGGTTTCACTAGAATTGATGCTAAAACTAAAAATTTCAATGGAATAGCCCGTATATATATTTGAATTTTAAATATTAGTCAACTATCAAATGTCACTTAGGGTCAACGTTTTTAAATTTCTTTAAATAATTTTTTCTTGAACTTTTTCAAATTTAGCAGTCACTTAGAAAGTATTAATTATTCAAAAAAAGCTATTTTCATTAATTATGTTATATACATAAAGCACTCATTTATAATTTTCTAATTACTATTAACACAACATGTTCGCGAAGCACACCATAATTAGGCAATGTAAATAGTTCTAAAATAAAAAATGTTTAATTTAAAAAAATAAAATGATTAATTTTTCTGCTAAATATTACAAAATTTAATTTTATCTATAATTAACTATGTGTTCAAAATAGTTACTGTTTTCTTCCAAACAACATTGCACCCTCAGCGTTAACTGTTGGCTTCAAATTTACAGGTCTGTTCCTAAGGTGGCGCCGGGGAACAGTAACAAAGCCTACACAGAAGACGAAGGTTCATAACCATTAGCGGTTAATGCCATACACAGAATAAAATTGTCATTGTTCATATTGTTAATTTTTTTAAATTAAGCATTTTATTATTTAAAAATGTAACGTTACATTGCCTTCAGGAGCGTGTTGTGGTAATAGAAATTAGAAAATTATAAATTACTGCATTATTTCGGAAATAACATGTTATGTAGTGGTAATTGAAATAACTCATTAATTTACTGGGTGGCCCATGTATTTTTTTATCGAAAAAGTTAGTTTAAATTAAAAATAGGGATTATTAAATTTAATCGTTATTAAAAGAAATACTTTAAATTTAAGAAATAAAATTTAAAAAAATGGGAAAGTAGGTCTAAAGTGACATTTGACAGTTCACTAGTATGTATTTAAACCCGTAGATTTCAAGTATGTAAAAATATACCAGGTGTTCTATTTAAATTTTTAAGCTTTTTATCATTTACAGTGAAACTAAAAGTCGGCCATTTTGAATATTTACGTCGTATGTTTAAAAAATGCCTATGATTTAACACACCCGAATTTAAAAAAAATCTGTCTCAATGTACAAAATTTACTCATTTAAACCCTACCCTATACATCTGAAAAAAAGTTTGTGACCTTCGTAAAGATCAATTAACTTCTTCTGAGAGTTTCAATTTACAGACGAGCTAAACACTTTTAAAGAAACACCGCTGGGAATTAAAAAGAAAGACCTCATCACATTAAGTCTAAAATATTTACTAGAACTAATCACAAAAAGTATCATTTTTATTTTAGCACTTTATGTGTGGAAATAAATTAATTCCGAGATTTTTGGCGTCTTTTATAGAAAAGAGTAGACATTTCGACTTGCTTTGTATACCTACATTAAGAGTAATTACCATTACATATATTATCTATCATAATTCTTTTACCTCTTTGATTGTAGAACTTTATTAAAACTATTTAAGAATATAATTACTAAATTACAAATCATAAATATAAAAGATAAAATATATATTTTAAAATATTTTACCTTGTATATATAACATTCCGAAAAGTAAGGGTAGAAACAATTATTAAAATTGCAAATTATATGTTTATTATTATTATTATTTACTGTTACACCGAGAACCGAAATCATTTCACCATAAAAAGAAAATTATGCAGTCGCGACCCCAGTCGAGCTTTACCAATCCATATACATTTGTCCAAATCTCACCTCTGGCCGATTCAAAATGGACAAAAGATATATCCATAAATGTTTTTCGAAAGGGAAAGTGTCCATAACCTATAAATATTTCATTCCCATAACTATAATATTATCCTCCAATCCATCGGATAGAGACTCTATTGGTCTATAAATCGTTCTAGGATTTCCAGATAAACAACAATGGCCCAAAGTGATATAGTGTCAAAGAAAGTAAAGTCGCAATGGGTATAAAATAAAAACAAAAGGATATTGGGAAGATCCCGATCAAGTCTTGTGGCAAACTTCTGTATAAATATACCATTTTGTTGACCAACACGTTGGATCTTTATAGGAATTTTTCATTACGTGACTCAAATTATCAATTTTGGAACTTACTCTAAACATTATATCAAGAAATAATTTCAAATTTAAAAATGTGACGATTTGCCTTCAAAATAGAGTAAAAACTACTCCTTTTACAATACAAAATATTGAATCATAATTGTATGACGGTGATGTTTATTATTTAACAGAATGTGTTTGTATTTGTTCTATGTCTATTAATTACATTACATAATTAATAATTATTTTAGCATAAAAGCTTTAGAGGTGAATTTGACGGAGAACATAGAAACAGAAAACGAAAAATAGTGTGAAGGTTAAATTTATAGGGCGACAAAGCGTCTTAATAAAAGATTACTTTGGAAAAGAGGAAGCAAGAGGAGCAAGCGCATTTTTGATTAAGTAGGACTCATCGGTAATATAATTACCATCACAATTAATCAAATAGATACGTCGATCATTATATCAGTATATACTGAGAAAAATGGCTGTTTGAAGTACAGGAACTAATTCTAAAGTTGCAAAATAACCGACAAAACTCAACATGGCGGAACATAAGTTTTTGCATGGATTTTCTTATGACGGTGAAAGCAAAAGACTATTGGATTTATATACAGTACACGAATTCCTTTTAAGAACAAAAATATATATAAATTTACTAGCGTACAACCGAGCAGACTCAGAGTAAACAGAGCAGATATAAAAGATGTTGTTAAAAGACGCTATGAGATTGATAGAAATCAGTCTATATCAGTTGCTGGAATAAAAGTAGAAAAAGATAATAGAAATAAAGTAGTAACTAAAACGAATGCATATCATTGGCGTCATCAAACACAATAAGAACAAAAGTAAAGTAAAAATGGAAGGAATGGTAAATATATCTCAGTAAAAAAATGAAAAAGAATAACAACAAAAATTGAGAAAAAGTGAAAAGCTTGGTAATACAGACGAAACAGAAAATTTTGGTAACAAATTAGAAAGAGGCAGTAGAAGTAATCAAGATATTTTACAAAGTTTTGAAAAAAGTGAAAAAATTGATAATTAAAAATGAAACAGAAATTATGGAACCAAGGAGCAAACATTTTCAGAAATTACTAAACGAAGAGGTAGACACAGAACAGGAGACTGAAAATAATGAAACTAATGACCTGTTAACTGAGAATAAAGGTAATGACAGCATAATTTTTGAATAATTGTTAGAGGCATAAGAAATCTCAAAAACGAAGAAGCATCAGGGAATTATAAGATTACATCCGAAATTGTGTAACACATAGAAACAGACAGGGCTAGATCGCTGCTAAGAATTTGCAATAAAGTCTGAAAAAAAGAACAAATACAAAAACATTCGAAAATGGATTCATTTTACCTGGAGGCAATAAAAGTTGCAACAACTACAGAGGTGCAATTTTAATTAATATGATAATAAACTTATTTGAGCAAATAATAGAAAAAAGTGGTTGTCGTAAAGATAAAAGTACCCAAGATCATGTTTTTACCATTAAAGAAATCATGAACGATAGATTCAAACCAGTGTATTGAGGATTTATTAATGTAAAGAAAGCTTCCGACAAATTTTTAAGAAACAGAATATGGGTAAGCTTAAAGAAACGAGAAGTAAACGATAAATGACTTGAATCACGTGATGTTTGTACAAACAAGTCAGAAATAATGTGGTTAGCTAAACATAAAGTCCGAAATATTCACCAAAAGAAAAGAAGTAAGACAAGATGGAAGTTTAAGTCCTGTTCTTTGAACAAAAAAGAAGTAACAAAGCAAACTAAAATGAAAGTGCACAAACTCATTTACAGACCCATTCTTACATTCGGATTTGATTCAAATTGGATGCGGTAGAAATGAGATATCTAATAATAACATATGGATGTACCAAACTGGATAAAATAAGAAATGAAATAATAAACAATAATCCTAAGGAGACGTGGAATAATATGGTGGGAATGATTATAAAGAAGTAAGGCAAAACGTGTACAGAAGCCAAGAGATTAGCGTTGACTAGGAAGGACTGGAATAAGTTTATTAAATTGGTTTTAATATATTTATCTATATTGTCATTACGATGCTGTCAAAATCATAAAGATTATTAAATAAAATTCATAATAAAATTGTTTTGAGGTTACTAGGAAATTCATTTGTTGATTGGTGTAATATGAGAAATGTCAGTAAAAATTTGTAAAAGAATTTAAAAATTAATGATATAAAAAAAAGGGGTATAGAAGTTTATTAAGAAGAATAGGCATTTGTGAGACAGCGAAAGATAAGTGGGAGATATCTAAATTATTTAACAAGATCACGATTTCATCAAGCGAAGTATCAGAATTGTGACCGGCATAAAAAGAGAGTACATATGGAGCAAGGCAAGGAAGTATACAGTTGACACCGACAGAGAGAAGCTGAATTCCAGTTTGCTTCCGGTTTGAGCTGGTCAACTAAAACTAAAACTTTAGGTGGTGTTTTGACAATTTTGGAAACACTGTAAAAGGTTAGTTAATTTATGTAGATAATTATAAAAACTCTTGAATCATTTTTAGAAATAAAAAAATATGTTTTATATATGTATGTAAAAACAATCAAATTATATATATACCTGTAAAACTAGCCAGTGACAGACAATTAGATATTTTCTTTAATTTTATTGACAATTTGCAACCAAAAATAAAATTTACTGTTGAAATTGAAGATAACAGTTCTATAAATTTCTTAGAAATAAATATCAAAAGAGCAAACTGTAATCTTTAATATTCAATTTATCCTAAACTAACTCAATTTTTAAAAGATATAATAAAACAAATAGCTATCTACCTCTAATAATTATCTATTACATATAATAAATAGGTTGATTATTAAAAATTTAGAAAAGGTTGCCGTTAACCTGATCTTTCCGAAACAACCTAAAGATGACGGGTCATACGAAACAATTACATATTTTGGAGATATTTCAAACAAAATATCAAAAAATATATCTTTTAAAGTAAGAAATTATGTAGGTTCATTTTTATTAAATATAAAACCTTAATAACACTTAATAACACGACGGAAACAACAGTGGAAGTACTTCTTATAAATGACAAGAAAGAAGAACTTGATTTTTTGGAGGAATATGAAATAAAAAAACACCTAAAATACCCTTAATATACAGTAAGTATTAAATTAACAACTAAACCTATGAAGTTCAATTATCTTAGATCCCCTTTTGAACTGAATAATACTAACGAAAGATATTTTTACAAAAAGAAGAATATTGCTTAATAATGATTGGTTGTGAAGTTTATGATATGAAATTATTTACGTTTAATAGGTCTGTCAAACTTCTGTCAATCTTGGAAAATGATATATCAGATTCCGAAACCCGGGTCGACGTGCATACATTTTTAAAAGACTGTGGAAATTCAGATAAGTATAATTTATCTTTTCATATTTATTATGAATATTTTCCTCAGAGTAAGAGTAGAAAAAATAATTTAAATATGTTTTAATAATGCTCAACTACAAGGCGTTAATATGAACCCATTATTGTCTGTGTGAACATTTTTATTACCCAATTAACTAAAACATTTGAAACCTCGCCCAAACTTTAAAGATTTGATATAAAGGCCAAAGTAATCCTATCAACTTAAAGATGCTACTTTTAAAATAATTAAATTAAAAATAAGCGTTGCACGGATAAAAACTAGACTAAAAAGCTTATTTTAAAACGAAATATTGAAAAAGTAGATTTGGAGAAAGTCTACGAATGAAATGTATTGGTACTTCAAAATGTAAATCACGGTTGTTTATGTATTTTGTTAAAACCTACGAATTAGTTAAAGCCAACTTGCGGCGAGACCCCCGTAGCTATTTCATCAATAAAATCCGGCACCCTTTAGATTGATAAGTAGAAGCCATTAAAACTGCCTCAATAAAAAGCTAATTTAAAATGCGTCATCTCCCGCAGTAGCCTATTTTCCTTCGAGCTAGTCCAATTCTGTTCTGGAGGAGATATTGCAGCGGGGCCGCGTATAAATTTCTCGCCAGACTTCATTTCGAGCTGGAGCGGACCCGTTTATCTTACACACAATAACTCACCAGCCGTCCCTTCTTTTTTGTTTTTTTCTTATTGTCTTCCTAGACTCTGCTGTAAGAAACACTGGAATGGAAATTGTAATCTTACTTCGAAATGAATTATTGTCAACACGACGAATGGTGATACAAACATTCTTTTACATCAAAATTATGCGACTTTTCTGGAAAACTTTCGCTCCAAGTTATCTCTTTTATAAATTTTTACCACAATATTTTTAAATAATTACTCCAGAAGTTCCCAGGGTGGTGCTAAGGAGTTCCAAGCCAATACATACTTGTAATTTTATTTAAAAAAAATGAAGCTTATGGAATAACTTCACATCAGAATTAGGATATCCACTTATTCAAAGAAGAGTTATCAACTTAACTACAAAGAAACTTCTTTAGTACTTCATAAAAATGCATCTAATTCCTGATATTCTAATGAAATGACCTACTACAAAATAATAGGATCATGTCTTTTGATCTCATTTTCGGCATAGTTTTAGACTTTAATATGATAATTCCTTGTATTTTATCTAAAATAAGAAAAAAATCTGAGACTAAAATGAAATATTTAAATCTTTTAAATAAACTTGGTTAGATCTAGTACGGTACATCAAATTAAATTACTTTGAGACTGTCAAAGTGACGTTCACGAGTACAAACGCTCTGAGCTTTGGTGGAAGAATTAAACAATAATTTATAGTTAATAATCAGTGTTTTTGATTATTTTCACACACATCGAACATTAAAGTGCAGCGAATCGTTTGCATTTGATAGATTAGCAGGCCACTGTAGATTTACTAAGAATTTCACATAGTAAAATAGACATCCACAGCGCGCTAGTGAAAGGAGACGGGAAGACCAGCGCCTGTTTGTCCTAAAAACAAACAGGTAACCAGATTAATACTATTAGACACAACTGGATACCCACTTTAAAAGTACCCTAATGATTAATTAGAACATAAACGTCGCCTCTAGCTAGATGGATGACACCCCACATATCCAATTACCTACCGATAATACAACCACAATGTCCAACCACAATCAGATTAATAACTCATATGTCGCAGCTGCCAAGTCCAAACCACAACCAGTATTTCCTAAAAAAGAACAAGCCATAGTAATTCATTCTGAACCAAATATTGCCTTATATAACTACGTCAAAGCTATTGGTGATATAGTATGTCCTAAGACCTAACCAAAACAGAACTTGTAGATGAAATTTTTACAAACCACCCAGTCGTGACAATTAACTCCATTGACTTTTAAATAAGAAGACTTGTAACACCTGCTAAACGAATCGTAATATCTAACGTTTCACCATCTATTCCACATAATGTTATAGATAAACACCTACTTGACGCAGCATATAAACTAGCTTCGCCCATATCCAATTTAAAAACAGGTATCCCTGGAGATGATTACGCCCATATTATGAGCTTTAGAAGACAAGTTTACATTATACCACCAACCGACAATTTTGAACTTCAAACCACAACGCTAATCCCTTTTGAAGATATAACGTATAGAATATTCCTCTCAACTGATAGAACGGAATGTTTCCTATGTAAGCAAACCGGTCATGTTGCCCAAAACTGTCCCAATATACAAACTACTCTAATTCAAGACTCTCAACCTCAAACCCCTTCACCACAATACTCACAACCAACACCACTTCTGCCAACTGAGCAGGTATCCCTACCTCCACAGGCCTTTCACAATACACATCTTACGAATTGATCCCAAGATTACCAAGATCCACAACTAAGTTGTAACCCAGGCTTTCCTGATCTTAAAACAAGCGAGACCTTTGACAACACTTAAACAAGACACAAAAGACTACATTCCATAAGCAGCGATACTAAATCTTTTTTTCTACAAACTATTAAACAAGCCAAGAAAATATCAGTCGACAAGCCACCCACAGATATTCCTAAAACCACTACAAAAAATCAAAGAAAAATTGTCCTAATTCTAATACCTCTGTACTCCCTGAAGGTACAAAATCTGTTATAAAAAAATGCTACATACAAAACCGCGACTCATTTATTCTAACTATTGAAAATTTTCTTGCATTTTTAGAAAACTCATTGGGAAAAAATAACCCTCTTGTTGAAGCAAAATGTTTCACTCAGAATATTAAGACCCTTTTAGATAATATACAACTAGTTTATCAGTCCCTAGAAGAAAGATCTACAAAAAATAGGTTTACTAGATTAACTAGAAAACTCAAAGAGGAACTAAAAACTGAAAATGACGATTTAGAAAGTAGTGCATCACTGTCATCTATGGATTATATGTCAGAAGCATACGTTTCAGACAATTCTCAAAATTCTTCCTTATAAACATATTTCGTTTTCACGTTAATTCATTGGAACTGTAATGGATTTTATCCACGCCTCGAACGGTTACTACAACTAATTTCCATAACTGAAGCTAACATAATCTGCCTTCAAGAAACAAACTTTACTGATTCTCACCAAAAAAAAACTAAAAAAACTTTGACAGATACCACTTTCTTAGACTAGAATTTATTAGATTTATTTATTACATTTTGTTGGAGCAGAAGACCAGATTGACCTTCTACAGAGATGTCGGCATTAAGATTCTGGTCTGTGGCCCACCACACTCTCGGAATATTTTCGAATGTGGTCTCCATCAAAATACACATTTTAACTTTTAATAGCAGAAAACCAGTCTCAATAAACCCTTGACAAGTATGCTAGCATCTTTCAGGCGGAAGTATTCGTCATAGAATTATGTGCAAGAGATTCAGCAAACCTCCCGCAAAACCCTCAAGGATTGTAAAGATTTTCCTTATATAGTCCATAGTTTTATCCAAACTCTTGGATACAATATATTGGAGATCCTTGAATAGAGTAAAAATATCTACGTTTTCTAATTAGCCTCTTAAAGTGACTGTCCTCTGCGATCCTCTGGATTATACATATGTTACTTCTGCAGCGTGAAGAACGAAATCCACGCAAAGACTATCCATAATGAACAAAATCCATGTACATATTCATATTCTCTTTTTTGGGTCTTGGTCTTGAAAAAATTTGTCCAATTATTCGTTTACCTTATATAAATATTTCCAAACGACAGAATAAAATATTCAAATTATATATTTGTACACACAGCATGGGTTTTCATTATCTTCAATGTAAGTTGAATTGAATTAATTATTTCAACCCTTACTTTGTGGAAAGCATCTGTAATAGCTGTAACTTGTACTGAATTTCCACCGTATTACAAGGCTTTTTAAATTTATTCGTCTGACCATGGTTTTGTCAATACGGTGACATTTTCGAAGACAAGCAATATTGACAGATAGTGTAAACAACTTCACATCACAAACATTTTAACCAACCATCATTAAGCAATATATACAATAATCTTCTTTTCTAAATTTTTCTTTTGTACTTATATTAGGTATTTATTCTAAAAGGTAATCTAAAATAATTCATTGAATTCATATACTGAGGACATTTTAGGTATTTCTTTTTTCATATAATTCATATAATTTAAAAAAGCCTTGTAATACGGTGGAAATTCAGATAAGTACCATTTATCTTTTCATATTTATCAATAAGCAGAACTTTAAGTTTAATTATTAAAAATATATAGTGTATAACTATTTAAAATAATGTATTTAGAGCCATCAATATTTTTGTATTGGCTTGAAGCATGTAAATGAAACTCATCAAGAACCATACAGTGCAATCTTGGTTGAAATCAACACAAATTTGTTGGCAGATTAGAATACAGGCTAGCGTTTATTTTTAGAGCCAAGGTAATTTTATATAGAAAGGCCACTTCAAAATCCCAACGTTACAAATTCAAAAGTAAAATCCGCCTGAAAAATAAAGTTAATCTAAGTCAATAAGAACAGTGGGTTTTTACTAAAAAGTTATACTAAAAACCCAAAATTTTGATCTGAATATAAGTTATTCAACTAAATCCAATTCAACTAAATCCATTTTTACTAATTGAAGAGAGAAAATTTATTTTTTCATTGCCATTAACAATTTTTTTCGCGATTTTGTGATGGATTTACTCGAAATATGTTCAATACAAAAATAATCCTAAAAAACGTTTGCTCATAGAATTTACTAAATTTTGTTTATTTTTACAAATTAAAATTACGTATCAGTAATTTGTATAATGTACTAAATTTTGATAAACAAATGGGAAGTCAAGGTCAATGTCAAGCTTATAGCAAACAATTTTGGAGATATGGCAAAGATGAAATTGACCCAAAAAAAAATTTAAATTTGATTTTAACGGTTCCATGGTGTAATGGTTAGCACTCTGGACTTTGAATCCAGCGATCTGAGTTCAAATTTCGGTGGAACCTAACGTTTTGATCCATACTTTTTTATAAATACAATTTGACATATTTATGCAACTTCAGCACATATTTTTGTTAATATAATTTCAACAATTCTAAGGTGCAATAATTAAAACCCGGTGGGATCCTCATTTTCAAAACTATTTTATAATTAAAACTAATTTAACTCCAACGTTCAACTAACATGTCTGAAATACTTCTTTCTGTAATAGATGCATTACAAGTTTACTTTTTTGCACTAAATAATTTTTCATTCAGTTAGAATTCGTTTCATTTTTAAAGGGCAGACCTGAAGTTGCATCCGTTATATGCGCACAATTGAAATTCCCTGTCTTGTTTATCTTTTTTACTTAGTAACGACCGCGTCAAGCCACTGGCGTAGAACAAAGATTTTTGGAGAAAGCTATTTTATGTTGAAAAATTATTTTTGGTTTCAAAGAAACTATAAAAGGTACATCAACAAATTGAGCGTTCTCTTATTAATTATTAAATTGTGTGCGGTATACATCCTCATATGTCCTGAAATGACAACCTTCTTATAAAGCTTTTTTCTTTTATTTATTGAGGATTTTTTGAAAGCGATTAAAGTGATAAAATCTTGTGCTCAACTTTGGATATTGTAATTACGTGGCATTTTGGTAATTATTTGTATTGATTTTATTTTAATGACAAAGTATACAATAGAAAAAACATCAATAATGTAAACAAAAACTAAAAACAAAAATGGTATATTGGAACATTACCCAAGAGAGGTTGGAAAAATATGTAAGGACCGTAAACTTTATAGAGAAGAAAAACAAGCCAACACAACAAATGCAGAAGGTAACAACGCGACAATGCAAAACAGACCGAAAGATAACACAAGATGCCCCCAAACTAGAAGAAGTATAAACAGAAATAAGAAGAATAGGTATCTGCAAAGCAGCTGGTGAAGATAGAATAGAGAATGAACTTGTTAAATATAGAGGAGACATGCTATATGAAGAGATATATAAAATCATAGAGAGCAAATTAGGTATTGATAGCATACATAATAAATATTTGCAAATCTAGTTAACCATCAATTTAAAAATGATGCAGAGTAGATACTAGGAGAATTCCAAAATGGATTTAGATCCGGAAGAGCAACAATAAATGCTAAACATAAAGTCGAAAAAATAACTCGAAAGGACTGAGTTCAAAGAATTGCATATGATTTTCATTGACTTTAGAAGTGCTTTTGACACCGGAAATAGAACAAAAATATCCGAAGAATGAAAAAATATGAGCGTTCTCGGAAAACTGAGAGATTTGTTGAACATGGTATTGAAGGACTTGAAAGTATGATTTCAACAACTATAGATAAACTTATAATAAATACAGATATTAAACTATGCAAAATAAACTTTCCAACTCTATTTAATTTAGCTCTAGAAGGTATCAATAAAAGGATGAAGATAGAGAACACCAATATTATTGTAAATAGAGTTTAAATAATTGCCTATGCAGATGACCTAACGATAGTAGTAAACACTAGAGAAAAACTTTAACAATAAAAAATAAGAACTCTGTAAGACAACCAGGCTTATGGCAGAAACATGCCACAATTAAAGAATAAAACAATCAGTAAAACAACAAAAATAAAAAAATATAAGACATTAATTCAACCAACCATAACGTATGCATCAGAAATAACCAAAATGTATACAAAAGAAGGAATGCATCTCAAAATACTAGAGAAAAATCTTGAGAACGATACTGGGACCAAACATAATTACTGAAGGCGAAAAAAGATCAAAAAATGGAAATTAAACAGGAACTGAATTAGGAACATTTAGTAAAACATATTAAAGAAATGTTAAAAAGAATAACAAATTGAATACCTATGCCATAATCTTTAAAGATTTTATGGTGTTGATACTGATGATAATGATGATAATAGTGAATGACAGATGGAAAGATGGAAGCAAGCAGGTAATAAATTTTAAATCTTTTCGAATCAAAATTGGTAACATGCCTAAAATTTCAAATTTCAAAATATCTTTTACCTGTCAAACATAAAATAAATATCTCATTTCTTTTTCTTGTGAACTCATCGTTAGCTTATCATAAAAATATATTTTTGATCACCTGTCATGTTCATATATGTTAGTTATCATAATATCAAGTACATCGATAAGCCTGGTTACCTTAGTTACAGTCAACAATTTTAAGAGGTATAATAGTTAGTCCATTGTGACTTTTCGCAGTTGATTGTGATGTGGATCAAAATTGTATTTTTGTTAAAACTATTAATTTTTATTATTAAATTATATTAAAAATATTAGTTCATTAGATTTATTTTGAAATGTAATTGACTCTACCCACTTACTGAGAGGAAGGAAACGTACCCTATCCATTAAAAAGAAAACATAGTACTTTCCTCACATAAATAAAGGTAAAAAGAACTCACTTCCATATGCAAAATAACTTAATACCCTAAAAAGTTCTGACAAGCAAATTTGTGAATTCAATTTATTTATCCTTATAAAACAACACAAAATAAGTTCTTCACGTAAATACGTTTTATCGTAATTCTCCCAATCGGGCTTAAATGGTTCTATTTACAATTGCTTTAAAACAGATGCGACTTTTATTGCATCTTGAAGACAATTAAACTTTAAAGTACAGGATTACACAGTAGATAGTTGAATTTATAACAATTACAGGGTTATTGCCTAATATTATGTATATGGATTTGTATAATACGTTTTTTAATCCTTGATGCAGGCTTTAAAAAGTTCTAGCTCAGATCATTAACTTTTAAAAAGTACTGGTAAAGTGTGGTCCTAATTCTAAATATTTAGAAAATAATTAATTTGCAAAAGATAAAGGGCGTCTGATATCAGATTCTTGAGACTTTTTCGAGAAAAGAAAAGAGAGAATGCTCCTAGTTTAAACTATATTTAATTTGATGCAGATGTAAAAGCATTTAATGATAGCATATTTATTTACTTATCGTTGTTGTATTCAAAATATTTCATTTATTTATCTTTCATTATCATATTCCATTATTTTAAAACTCTACCAAAGGGTTATTTTGGATACCCTTGCATCCAAGATGATCCCTAGAGTACGCGCAAAATGATCTTCATGATCTTGTGGATGCACAAGCTTCCTGACTCCATTTTTAGCATATACAATATTTTATCCATCCTTCACCTATGTTCCCTTTAGAAAATATTTCCGTGCAGAATAGACATTCCTCGGTTGATTCAGATTCAAAGACATAATAAGTTTTCTTCTTCTACATGACATTCCTTTGCATATTTTTTTCCCTTTCTGCCTATTTAGAAACAGTTTTCTGACATAGTGTTCTTTTTATGTGTTCTATTTTCTTTTTAAATTTTTTTACTTGTTTCTTCCTTTAAATAGCCTTTATATGGTGTGCTACTTAGAATCAACGTATCCACGCTTTTTCTATTCAAAGGACTTTTACCTACATTCTTTGGCAATGGTTGAATCTGGGGCGGCGTAAAATAAACATTTTCTTATTGGCTATCATCAAGGGTTGATGGAGAACTGCGAACTGAGAGATGCTCTTTATTTACAGGATTTCTTGATGGCGATGATGTTTTATTCAACGAAGCTTCGATGTATTCTACTAGCAAGGGATCAGTTGGTAGTAATTGTTCTGTGTTTGAATCAACAGCAGACCTCTCTATTTGTGACACATCCGGATCTTTATTGAATTCCAATTTGGTTGTTGTAGCAGCAATGAAGTCAGCTTCGGTGAACACATCCGGGGTATAAAGATATAGGCCAGTTTTGGCAAACTCATCATGTACATCATCCCTAACATCAAAAGCTATATCGGAACTTTTGCCACAGTAACTTACGTTTTGCTATACTGATTATTTTTCAAATAAAAAATAAAATTGTCTTTTAAATACAAAAATCTGTATAATATATAACTTAATAGTCAACATCAAATATCTGATCTAAATTTATTATAATGATATTTTACAATGCAACTTTCTAGATTAGAATTGTAAGATTGCTTTCGAGTTCACCTGATCTCATTTTATTTAATACTTTAATTTTAATTTAATAATTTTCTGACTATACTATATTGATTTTAATTTAAATATGGCGTTAGTAATACAGTCAGGTTATATTAAATTTACTTTATTACCTATTTTTATTATAAATTTATTTAAACCTTAAATATTGTATATTAACATATTTTATGTACAAATACTTATTAGTTGCGCTAAATTAATATCTGAAAAAAAATAACATTGATATAAGATTAGAGTTCAATATCAAGGCTAAAGATATATAAAACAACTAAATACAACTTAAAATATTAATTTTATGCATATTTCACCGGTTCCATGGTGTAATGGTTAGCACTCTGGACTTTGAATCCAGCGATCCGAGTTCAAATCTCGGTGGGACCTATATTTTGATCCAGCCTATTTTATAAAAAGAATTGGACATATTTTATAATAATTTCTCCACATGTCCTTTATATTATACTTTCATCGGTTCCATGGTGTAATGGTTAGCACTCTGGACTTTGAATCCAGCGATCCGAGTTCAAATCTCGGTGGAACCTATATTTTCATCCAGCCTTTTTTATAAAAACAATTGGACATATTTTATAATAATTTCTGCCCATGTCATTTAAATTATACTTTCATCGGTTCCATGGTGTAATGGTTAGCACTCTGGACTTTGAATCCAGCGATCCGAGTTCAAATCTCGGTGGGACCTATATTTTGATCCAGCCTGTTTTATAAAAAGAATTGGACATATTTTATAATAATTTCTCCACATGTCCTTTATATTATACTTTCATCGGTTCCATGGTGTAATGGTTAGCACTCTGGACTTTGAATCCAGCGATCCGAGTTCAAATCTCGGTGGAACCTATATTTTCATCCAGCCTTTTTTATAAAAACAATTGGACATATTTTATAATAATTTCTGCCCATGTCATTTAAATTATACTTTCATCGGTTCCATGGTGTAATGGTTAGCACTCTGGACTTTGAATCCAGCGATCCGAGTTCAAATCTCGATGGGACCTATATTTTCATCCAGCCTTTTTTATAAAAAGAATTGGACATATTTTATAATAATTTCTCCCCATGTCATTTAAATTATACTTTCATCGGTTCCATGGTGTAATGGTTAGCACTCTGGACTTTGAATCCAGCGATCCGAGTTCAAATCTCGGTGGGACCTATATATTGATTTATTCTTTTTTATAAAAACAATTGGACATATTTAGATAACTTCTCCACATGTCTTTTAGATTGTAATTTCAATGGTTCCATGGTGTAATGATTAGCACTCTGGATTCTGAATCCAGCGATCCGAGTTCAAATCTCGGGGAGACATACAATTTTAATTCACATTTTTTTATGATGATAATTGGACATATTTAGACAACTTCTCTACATGCCTATTATGATATAAGTTGATTCGTCAATTTATACTGACTGTTTCATTGGGAAAGGGAAAACTTAAATAGCGAGTGGTTATAATTATATCACATATTTGGCTAGGAGAGTCTTTGAGATACAGGGTGTTGGATTTTACTCATTTTTTCTTTTTGATACTTGTACATGTTTCAGAGCCCAAATAAATCACTTACTAATTATAAGAAAAGTCCATATTTGAATAAACAAAACAATTGTGTGCTTGAATCGTTTATTTCAAAATATGCATATTTGAAAAATACAAAATCTAATATAAAGGTGCACTTTACTTAATTTTGAATTTAAAATATTTTTAAGCACTTAGAGACTATTTTCCAGATCCGTACTTACAATATTTTTGAATTTACGATATTCTCAATAAAAGGTACTAAACGAACAAGAAATTTGGAAAGTTTTCCTCTTTTAGGTGGCCTTCTGGACTGAATATATAATATTGATAATGTTTTTAGAAAATGAACAACTTTAGGTTTCTCTCATCAATCTGCTGGACACTGTGCTGTTAATTTTGGGAAGTAGAAGTAACTTCTGAGGTACTTTGAATTTTCCATCTGCAGACACTATTTTCCTATAAAATATTCTAGAACGGCATTCCTCACTTTGATAGATTATAAATAACAATAATCACCTAGAACCTACTGCCGTACAAAAAATTACCCTTAAGGTCATTTAATTCTGTACGACGTTTGTACTATTCGAATTCTTTGCTTTCATAGATTTATTATTTGCTGATACGGACGTGAGAAACCTCGGGCGTAACCCCTACCCTAGACCCGTAGGGTGCCAGATCATTGCAAAATGTACTTGCGCCTCTATTCCAAAATATTATTCTACACATAAAATAATTTCCTAGAATTGTGCTGTATAAAAATTGTATTTCATATCAATATATTGAAACAGTTAGCTGCATTAAATCTTATTTTTTTGACAATAAGGTAAAGAAATCCTATACGACAACTGATTTTTTAGGCTAAATGCTATCGATGTACGTTATAGTCGGTTATATTTAATTAACGAAATAAAAATATGAATTCAAATTTTTTTTTGAAATTTTCAAAATTCATAAGATTTTCAAAATGCACTGTGTATTAATAATTAATTTATTGCTATTTTGAATTGTTCAAAGATTGAAAAATAAAGCAAAGTAGATGCCGTACATTTAGGACATCAAGTATTAAATGAAAATGTTGACGCTGCTTTTATATGTATATATATATATATATATATATATATATATATTTATATAAATTTTAATATATGGGATACCCAAAATCGTCAATTTTAACGTCAAAGCTTTTTCTGAGATTTGCTTTATCCTATACATTTAAGTAAAAGAATAATTTTGATTTTGTATATTTTATACTGTACATAATTATGTATGTTACATATAGTACATTTTTTCTTAATGTTTTCTGATCGTGCTGATATATTTTCTGCAGTTCTTTGACGTAGGTTTCTGGACAAACCAATAGAATCATATCCATGAAGTTGCGCTTCATTCACGTCGACCATTTAGAGTGTTCGACCCTTCGACATGGAAATATGAAGTGATAATTGGAAAGTTTTCGTCAATGAACTTCTGGTGGTGCTGGAATATTTTCTATTTCTTATGTTTTTTCGTTTTTCTGGCTTAACTTGAAAATGAGTTTTACCCAACGCCTGGTCTATTTATCGGAGCAGCTTATTGCTTAAATAAACATTAATTTAATTCTGCATAATTTGGTGCTATAATTTCGCACTGGATTTGGTTTAATTAAATTGTTGCGACAGCGACAAAATAATTATAATACAATATTCAAGATCCAAAATAGTATGTTTTAAATATTTTGAAATCATCTTTTAAATTAAATTTATTGAACCAATAAAATCTCAGTTAACGGCATTGGCGTAAAATTTTATATTGATATTTTTAACGAACATGGTGGGTAAATATTATAATAAGATCATTGATTATTGTAGACTTGAGTAAAAATGTATAAAATGTTTATAACATTTGATAAAAGCTTGGGGAGTATATCTATCCAATAATATTTAGTAATTAACTATTAGAAACTTTTTATAACTTTCATGAACTTTTATAAATATTGATACTGTAAATAAAATTTATTTTTTATCTTAATCATCAATACAATTTAGAAATTATAGGATTTTTAGTACAAATACCGTTGCACGTCAGGAGTGACGTACCTCTTTCGTCATAGTACTGCCAACTAATTAAAATTTCCCTAACTAAGATAAATCATACGAAACATCACGAAAATTCACGAGGACTCATGAACGTAGTCACCTAAAAAATCGAAAAAGTAATCGTAATTATTTTGATAATTTTAGAATTATTTCAATTATATTGGCTTATATACGTCTTATTCTTTATAATATAAAGTTTATAAATCATTATTATATGTTTAGTACTCCAAAAACCATAATTTACATTAAATAATTTTGAAATTTTCTACGCCCATGAGACTCGTATTTATGATGAAGAAATGACATTGTAGCGATTGGCATGCCTTGATGCGACGCTGTCGAGTATTTAGATTGAAATATTTCAACGATTTCGGACGTCCGGCCGTCAACCAGTTGTGTGTTTTCACCACGTTTTCAACAACATAACCTAACCTTACATTTTTGAAACTTCCTACATTCCTCGACAATTTAGACAAGCCGACAACACTGCAGGGTCGTGATCTCATAATTGATATATGACGTGCAACGGGATTTGTATTAAAAATCCTATATAAAAGTAAAAAATGTAACATTATAAGCAAAAGAAAAAAAATATTCCGCTTCAGTTAAGACTCTTAATCAGAATCTATACTGTCAGTTTCAGGATCCGTTGTAGTTTGCAAATAAAACATATCTTTTCCGTGACTTTTTTTATAGTCTTCGGCAATTTCGACAGAAGTCTCAATCAGGCTTCGACATATTATTAATCAAAATATAACCAGACAATAGGAAGATGCTATCAACAATAGACGAAATAGAGCGCCTTAATTGGCATATGTTCCACGAAAAATCTAGGGCATAACCAGAAATATCATCATTTCATAAAATAGCAAATACGATCATTGAAATTTGATGTTCTGTTAAATGTATTCCTCTTAGGGTTAGGGGGTGCGTCCTTGGTTTTTTACGCGTGTACAAGCAAATATGTGCGGTGTTGTTGAATAATGAATCTATGAAAACAAAGAAATCGAATTGTTCAAATGCCAATCGCCGTATTACATGACTAGAATCCTTAGGGGAAATTTTCGGAAAATCATAAATTCTCCTGATATCCGGTACCATTAATTTTGTCCGGTAGTAGCTTCTACGTGATTATTCTTTTATGATCTGTCAACGTGAGGAATGCCGTAGTATACTTTACCGGAAAAAGGCATCTGCAGATGAAAAAATTTAATATATCCCTGAATTCACTTATAACGCCTAAAAATAACGCCACAGTCCCCAAAGTTTTTATTTCATATAGCAGCATATTTTTAATTTTCACTACATTAAAGAAGAGATCGAGAAACTTACTGACAAATAAGAACCTAAGTTCTGTTGATAAAATGCTGAAATGTTTATATTAAAAAATTAATTACAGATTACAGATTACTCAATAAGCGTAACATTAGGTACTGGAAAGAGTACGTACTCGTAAAATTATACTTTACGTGGGATATTATCCAAGAGAATTTACCTATATTGATTGTAATTAATAAAAGCATTCTGTCCGTAACAAACTCGAAAGAAAACGTAAACTACAAAATAAGCACATAGGAATTCATAACAACAATTCTTCTTTGATGTTGATAAAATCGAAAATAATTCATTTCTGCCACGGTTACATTGTGACAAGATCTGAATGTATATTCGCGGTAAGAGAATGAGTGAGTGCACACCGAAGAGGTTATCTGAATACCACTTGTTTCTGGAGCCGGTGTCGGACTCTGAGGAAATTTACGAGGTCGGCCTCTGACCTAATCACCTGGACTCTAGTTGCGACAAAGATTTGCTTGACTTACGATCTTGGTTAGGTTTTTATTAACAACGACAAACAATGCGACAATAATGAAAAAATAGGTGTGGTTCATAAAGTCTGTCTGTTACTAGATGTCTTAATGAGTAGGAAACAGTTTAGAAAAAAATGAAAAATAACACCAAAATATTAACAAAGAAAAAATAAATACTCACTAAATAAGGGAAATCGTTTATATACGATGGTCATTTGAAAAGTTCGCGAAATGGAAAGGATAATGAAAAAATATTTTTGAAATATGTTTTATTTTTCAACATATTCTCCTTTAAGTGCAATGTACTTCGTCCAACGATATTCCAGAGCCATAATTCCATCACGAAAGTGCAATTCCTCAAGTCCTCTAAAATAGCCGTCGACGGCTGCTTTTACCTCTGCTTCCGTAGAAAAGTGGAAGTCAGAAGGAGCCAAATCAGGTGAATAAGGTGGATGTGGCAACAAATCGTACCTCAGTTCATTCAATTTTCCAATTACTACCACACTTGTATGGGGACCTGCGTTGTCCTTATGGAAAATGATTTTCTTCCTACTCAAGACAGATCTTTTTTCTCGAATTTTTTCTACCAGTTATTCTAGAAGCTTAGCGTAATATTCACCTTTTATTTGGCTCTTAAAAAGATAATCAATAAGTACCATAACTTTTCCAGTTGACTTCATAGACATTGCTTTCTTGGGTGGTGGAGAACCGCTATGTCTCCACTGCTTATTTAAGTTATAACGGTCTAGACTTTCTTGACAAATTCTCATTCTCTGGGGGTTTTGATCGAATGTCAATATGCGCGGCACTCATCTTTCCGAAATCTTTTTTGCCCCTAAATACACAGTTAGGATGTGATCTGGATCCTTAGCAATTTCGGAGAACTTCAATCGACGATCGCCGTTTTTGACCGTCCACTACACCGGTCATCTTCTAGGCTCTCGCGACCATGTTTAAATTCTGTTACCCACTTTTGTACAGTTGTAAATGATGGAGCAGAGTCTCCTAACGTATCCTGCATATCTTTATGAATTGCGGTTGTCTTGCAACCTTTTTTTACAAAATATTTAATAACAGCGCGCGTTTCGATTTTATCCATTTTGCAAAATTCACTAAAGTAGTTCTTTTCAAAGGATCACCAATCTGACACTACTTAGCAGAACGATTTACAATTTGACATTTATGAACAAGACAGTTGACGCAATTTTTTCCATATATTTTATTCGAACTGTGTGCTTCAGTTCGCGAACTTTTCATATTACCCTCGTATTAATTACAAAAATGTTTTAGAAATATAAAATATAAAGTATACTCATCTTAAAATTCATCGTCAGATGAGTTCAAAGAAATTGACAGGCTTTTTAAATACGCACAGATGTTCTAACCCATAATATTCTTAATTTTTTAAACCATTTGATTCATATATTTAGTACCTAATACAATCTAAAAGAGGTGAATTTTTCAGATTAATTTATTTGTTTAGTACTGTATATTGAGAATATCGTAGATGTCTCTTTAGTTCATATAAATTTGTTAATCTGTAAATAGAGCGTGTAATTCAGTCTTATATTCAAAACAATTATTTCGTATTTCCTTTCGAGTCCTGGTGGTAACCCGCTTAATACTTTCTTAATATTTTCTTTGCTTCTTGATTCAAGTGAGCTCTCATTATCCTTGCCAAAATTTTATACATATAGTATTCGATGATGCAATACTTATATAGTTTTCGTACTTTGTTCTATCTTCTTTTTTGTGAAGAAGGCATATAAAAACTAATTTTACTCTCCTAGCATTTTTTATGAATTCCAAATCTGTTTTTTTTAGATCGTTTATTTAGTTTATTAAGTTAATCCCTTTTTCTTCTATCTTCTGTTCTGAATCTTGATTGCTTTCATGGTTGCTGACTTTCTAATCAGATTATTTTTTATTAAATAATTCGCGGAATTGCTACTATGAAATTCTTATTTTTTAAATTTTCTTCCTTCTTCATGAGTTTCTCTTTGTGGTTTCCCTCTTTTTCGCCTACAAACAGCTTTTAGCTCTATCGTTAGCTGTTCGTTATTTAACGTTATCATCGTGCTTGCATAACAAATGTTATCTTACTTTATTTTTCGCTAACTTTTTGCATTTTTCATGAAACAAATTCTTGCCTATATAAAAATATATTCTCATTATTATTATTTAGCTGATCAACAAAGGCTAAGGTAGTTTTAATATATCATACTGTAACCTTCTAATTATTTTGTTTACTTTTTTAAGTAGATTAAAAATAAAAGTATACATACAAATATTAAATAATGAATAAACAAGAAAGGTTCTTTTGAAGGAGATTATGAAAAAACAGATTAATTGTTGGAACTGTAAATCAGAATTTATAATATTGGAGATAGTTAACACAAACAGATAATTAATAGATTATATTAACTGAAAATAGAAGCATATAAATGGATGCAATTTTAAACTTAATACGAAAAATTTAACAGTTTGTATGTAATAAACTGATTCACCACATAAAGCTTTAGAATATCTTAAAAAAATTTATTTCAATAATATATACATTCTGTGGGATCATTGACTCATTTCATCCAAACAACTATTCAATTTTCTTGCTAGAAAATAATTTAGACTCATTTTGGTTGAAATCCCAAGGTAAATAATATATTTTTATATAATTTACATGGTTCATTAGAGGATTTAATGGGATTCGCATTAGCGATTATTTCTTTTGATGCAGTATACTCATCTTAAAATTTCACGATTTTCCTAAAATTTTAAATATTATGTTGGAAAATCGTGGAATTTTATGATAAGAATATTTTATCTTTTAATAAATAGCATTATAAATAATAGTATTTCTTCAAATATTGATTAGTCTTAATATATCTTATTATAAAACTCGCACAAAAAAAATATATTTTAGGCATATTATATTATTTCTAGCTAATTACGCCTGTATTTTTTTTATGTCACATTCTTTAGTGTCGGACGATAGAAAAATAATCTTACACTAAATACCTAATCAATATTATGCCTCACTTAGCGAATACCATAAAACTTTGCAATTGGCAAATAATAAGCATATCACGTAAATCCCATTTTCTTTTTATGGTTTATTTCACCAAAGCCGTTAGTTTTTTATTGACTTAGATGGAAATAAGGCAAAGAAGTGGGTAAGGTAAGACTTCCCAAGTGTACCAGTGGCAACTCGTTTTTTCAGAAATATTTATAGATTTAAAACTTCTTAATGTTTTTGATACGGAAATAAGTAAAACGATTTTAAATCAGTTACCAATCTTGAGTTAATTCATTTACACTTTCTTCTAAATTTCCACTATTCCAATTTTAATCATTAAATTTATAAAAAATTATGAGGTTGGCTTTACCTACAGATAGCGTCAACTATACAGTAAATAAAAATGTATATACGGAACTTTTTATTTCAATTTCTTTATTCTGCGTATTGGATTGTCCATAATTATTATCTCATTTTCTACCTTGTGTTTCCTTTTTGTTTGCAGCCAAAACTTTTTAATAGTCCCTACAAAAAACTCCGAAACTGATTTCTATAATGAGCAATTAGTGAAGTATATTACTTCAATTTTTATTAAACTATGAAATATATATATATACATATACAATATGTCCCCCTAAGTTGGAATCATATGGAAAACTTTATTATTAATTTTAGGAAAAAAAGTTATTCTTCATAAAAAGTTCTGCATTATCTAAAACCTAGAATACAGTCATCAAATATCAAATTTTTTCAGTGGTATACGAGGTTTGTCAAAAAATATGAGTTTTACTCAAGAGTAAAGTACCTTTAAATTTGACAATATCGAAAAATGTTACTAAAAAAAGTTGATCAGAATTAAAAATTACGTTTAAATATGCAAGTTTAAATATTAGTCTATAATAACGTCTGTTCCATTAAAAGTCTCCAATTTTATATGTTTTTTATATTGAAGAACATATTTTGCTCTTCTCCAGGTTTGAGTTCCAATTCTAAAAAAAATCCTTTAAGTATAACGAAAATATTTATCTCAATAAGATTTTATCGACTCACATGAACTCTTAAACCATGCGATTTTATTTTCATTTAATGTATTGAATATGCCTTACTGAATTAATAAACATACCTATTGTTCATCTAAAGCATTATTTTGTCAGATAACTACACTGCCATTTTGAGTTAATAATTTGAAACCGTATTATTCCTCGGCAAGATTTTTAAAGTCATTTAAAAAGCCAATAACCTAATTTTTCTAGTTAGTAAACGATAAGATATGAAAGATATTGATAAATTGAAACTATTTTGTATACAATAGTAGATTCTGTAAGAAGATTAAAATGAAAAAAAATTGTTATTCTGACAGAGTAACAAATTTCCTCCACGATCAGAAATTTACTTGATTTTTCACTCATTATTTTGTTTCAATTAGAATTTGTTATTATGGCTCCACCATTTAAATCTGCCATTGACAGTTTTGACATCCATGGCTATCGATATTGTTTAGAACAATTACGGAATATCATGCCATCATTAATTATGGAATGAAATTTCATGCAAAACATATAAGAAACAAATGTTTCGAAATAAATAGTCTCTGTCAAGAGTAAAAATGTTTACATTCTATTATCAAAAATGACTTTGGAATTAGCATATTCCACTAATAGTCGTGGAGAACTTTATATTTACTACGAGGACTATTTTATTTTTCAAGGTTCGATCAGTCGTAAAATTCAAATATTAAAGATGTTTTGCCCAGTGTCTCTAGTATTCCCGTCAATCACGTCACGTTTCTCTTGTCAGTTTGCGCAGTCGTGAGCACGTAAACATGCCTATAAAAACAGCGTCTCCCTTTTAGAGTGAAGTGTGTGCTGTTATTCGGTTTCATCATTCAGAACAAAGAGAAATGTTGTCATCAGGCATTGTTCTTCTTTATGACAATGGTCAGTCGCATACTGCAGCTACAACCAAGACGATTCTGCCGAGTTTTTCATAGAAAGTGTTTGGTCACCGAGCATACAAGGCGGACTAGGCTTCCTCTGGTTTTCATTTCTTTGCTTACATAAAACGCTGGTCAAGTGGACAGCATTTTGGCACACACAACGAGCTGCAAATCAGGCTGTCACAAATATGTAGTGAAATAGTTGGAAGGTGTTGCTAAATATTGCAAATAAAACAATTTTGAGTCTCACTGTTGTTTTTTATTTAGCTACTGATCTAACCTAGAAAAAAATAGCCCTCGTAAATTTGTCAAACTGCTTTTAATTTTATTATTGTTTCTATTTTCATTTGGTCTTATCGTGGTGAATTTTTATTTTCCGAGCTATTTTATTTCCTATTCATTATGTAGACCTAGATAAAATATGCTTTCATTTTTGTTTAAATCGGAACAAATATTAACTCAAACTTTCAACATGAATTACTTCTGATTCAGTAGTGGCATCCCTGCCACTGTATTTCTTTGGTTGCCTGATGTTAGTGATGATGCATACGTGGGAAACTTGTACAACATTAACTTCTAATTTGTGATCGTGAGTTCATTTGAGCCTTTTTAAATTATGGCCTCCGTGTGAGTAATTTGTTTACCGTCTGAATTTAGAAAACTCTGCTTTCGGTGCACGTACCAGCAATTAATTGTTTTAACAATTAGAAGTGTAGATTTAGCATTTTAATTGCAGCGTCGAGAGGTAGCAATTTTATGGAGAAATGAGAAAGTGTTGCATTTTTCAACCGAATGGACATTTAAAAGTACAATAATAGAATGAAAAATTGAAGCTGATTTCTTTAAAGTAATAATCAACCACATTTCACCCTTTTTAGAGTAAGCAGAACAGCGTCTTCTTAAACCATAAAAATAACTTCTCGTTCCTTATAAAAGTTTATTTAACATTTTCTAAGTTTACTATTTATTTAATATTATGTGTGCGAAAGTTACGGGATAGAATCCCGATCGGATAATAAATAAATATTTTTATTAGATACATCAAAATTATTCAGCATTAGTATTTTCTTGGTAGGAAAATAAAAAAAGATTAAGGAGTCAAGCTTGGGAGCTCGAGAGATCGAGACGTGGTAAGCTTACCCTTGCGGTTAAACGTATTATTTATTTAAAGATGTAAGTTGATCTGATATTTTGTAATAGTTGTTAATAGAAATGATAAATTGTTATTGTTGTTTCTCGCCCCCTTTAATTTCCAACAACTAAGGCACGTAGCGGGTTAATCCCCGAAAATAATATTTAAATTTTTTCAATGAAAAAATAACCCACTACGTAACTGTTCAATCAATATGTTTTACTCAATTACTTAAAATCTAAACAGACTACTTACTAGTAACTAATTCAATTTGTTAACAAATAAAAAATTTACTAGTATTTAGTACCTGAGCACTATTTCATTTCTTTTATAATTCGAGTTTTAAAGCTTTGATATAGAGGTTAATATCTGGTATTATCAAAACTTAAATATTTTAATTACGGTGATTTTCAGAGAGTCTTCCGTAACATACTAATTTTCAATTAAGACGACATAGATGAAAAAGTATTACGTTTGGTTAACAATCTAAGCAACATTTTGACAGACATGCATCTGTTATTAGGTCTCGAGTACCTAAACAAAAATCTCCGTAGTTGACTAGCTTTTTTAAAAAAAATGATGATTCTTACGAATGAGGCTTAACTAAAATAACAGAAATGTCCATCTAAATAGACTTAATAACTACATAACTAAAGACCTAAATGGAAAAAAGATTTTCTACTTTTTAATTTATCGATCATATAATAGATCTATAATAGATTATGGGTGTATACTTTAATGGATCTGTAAGTAAACATATTCTAAATCGGATTGATGTTGTCCAAAACATAGCGTTACGTATATGTATGGGTGCTATGAAATCGAAATCTACTGCCATTGAACCACTTCATGTTGAGGCATTAGAGCCGCCACTAAATCTTAGAAGACAATATCTCAGTCGAACATTTCTATTAAAAATACGTTGCTTAAATCCTCCATTATACTCAGTAATATGAAAACTAAACGAATTTGATCTAACGAATTCATATTGGACTCATAAAAACCCACCTCCACTATGTGAAGCTTTCCGCAGCGAAAATAACGTTGATGTTAGCAATCGCTACCAACACTTAGATATTGAAGATTATGATACTCTGCTTTGTAATGTGAATGTAATTAAGCAAATCCTACAATAAGTTTTAGTAGCTTACTGTCCATATAAAACAATTGGCCTAAATTTTTACACATCTACTGTGAATCAAATTCGACTGAAGCAGTATTCAGATTAATAAATATTTTCTCCATTTTCAGTGCAGCATTGTCTGTCTTACTTGCCATAAGGAAACCCAAAATTTTGCATTACATAGTTTTAATTAAAAAAACTCTTGGTTGAAATAAAAAACAAAAATAAAAATGTATATTTAATGTGAATAAAGGCACACGTTGGACTCAAAAATATTGAACAAGTTGACCTTTTGGCCAAAGGTGTAGTTTGCAATGGACTGACACCCTTGCTATTCAAATGCCTTTAACATTATCTAAGAGGAATCAGATTGAACGATGGATTATTGCTTGGGACGAATATTGTAATATCTGTTCAATGCAATATTCTTTAATTCAATCAAAAATTCCAACTAACCATTGGTTTAAATACTTCTCATATGCTAGGAAATATTTAACCACCCCGATTAGAATGAGATTTGGGCATGCTTGTTATCTTGCACATTTATTTAAAATTCATATATTAAATTCGAACATATGTCTACAGTGTCATGAAAAAAGTGATTCAGAACACATTTTCTTCAGCTGTCTTAAATACCTCAACATACAATAGCTATGACAGAAAACCTAATCAAGTGATATTTTTCCACCCTTCAATATTTGCCATCTTTTAGCGCTCAATAAAAAAATAATATTTATGATTGTTTCATACAATTTTTTCGTGAAAGTAAAGTGAGCTTGTGAATCTTAATTAGACTCGAATCTTATGTTTTACCCCAATTGTTATTTTTTCTACTTTACAGTGGCCTAATTTTGTTTGTGTAAATTAAAACGTCTTGGCGGGCCCCTAGACGAGAAGAATGTGACCCTGTTAACCTTTATTCGTTCTCTAAAAATAAAGTTCGTTTCTTTCAGGAACAGGAATAGACAGAATGTGGAAAATTTAAAACAAAATATTATTCCAGAAAATCAATATAAATCCTCAAAAAATTCTTTATTGTAATATTTTTACAAATTGATAATAGATTTTACTGTTTCCATGTACCGAAAATATCTTTTTATTGCTTTCTTTATACAATTTTTTCTTCTTTTTATATTTTTTTTTCAGGTTTATATTGATCTTTTCATATTTTCTAAAATCAGAATCTGCGTCTATGTTGGATTTGATGGTAAATGTACCTTTTTTGAATCGGGTTCATCACTTTCATTATCAGCTGAATTTCTTTTTTTTGTCTACATTTCCTTTCTCCTTTTCCTGTATTTAATATGTCTATGGTATTTTCTACATTTTTATTATCATCTTTATCATTTATATATTGTTCTTTAATGTTATTTTCTGATGATTCTTCTGTAAAAATTCACAAAAAGAATTACCCACTTTTCTGTTAGATTTTTATAATAATAATTCACTAGTGTTGCTATTACGTAATTCAGTAGGTATATTACTCATAAATTTTTGCTTAACTAAGGGGCATTTTCTACAATTTTTATTGTCATTAGCCAAATTCTCCATATACAATAACTTTTTCAAACAAGTAGATACAACCGAAAATACATTTTTCAGATGTGAAAACTGGAATTCTCTCCTGTACTTGTTACAATTTTTTATGAAACTTGCAGGTGTCTTATAAAATCGTAGAAGTATAAATAAATATTTTTATTTATACTAGTATTATTACTACATGTTAAATATACTTAATTAAATATGTACTATCGATTTTATTATTTTATTTAAAAACTACTTTTTGAAACAAAGATTAGGCAATAATTCAACATTAGTTTAATTTTTCCTTTTTTAGCTCGTAAATTAATCTTGTTATATAAGTGAATTTCAGCTATAATAATCACATAAGTTACCAACTATACAAGAAAACATAGATTATTTTTTCTTTCCAGAGTAGGTACTGTTAAGTTTAAACATGTTATATGTTATATAAAGTAACTTTTTCAAGGAAGTAGAAAGGTACTTAACAGACCGTACGAGTAAATTACACAAAAGGCATTCTCGAGAGCTCTATATAAACATAATGATGTTATCTACTTTGAACTGCAGCAGACTGCAATACACTAAGAAACTAAATTTCTGCCGTGGAAATTACCCCATGTTCATTCTTATTACCTAAACCTAAAAAATAATACCAAATTTACCTTGTAAGTTTCTCTATATTTACAGATTTTGAAAAAAATTGCATTAATATACATAGCTTAAAAAGTTCCAAAATGAATACATTCAAACGAAATTGGAATAAAAAATATATATCACGAACTCTTTATTTATTCATCTTTTCTCCATTGTGTACATATATTGTAACAGAATTTGATTCATATAAGATAAAATTTTGAAAGAAATGTAAATATTTCTTACAGAAGCAGGTTATTAAATTAATAAATATAGTATAAGAATTATCATGTTATCTTTTGATAAGCTGACTATTTTCAATGTAAATAATGGTAAATTAAACTTAGAAACTAGATACTAAGTACAACCTCATATAACATATGTATCTACCTTATAAATTATACATAATTTTGTATTATAAATAATATTTAGAAATAAATCTAATGTCAAGAAAGGTACAGTTAAGTTATTTATGTAATTTGATTGCTAATTTCATGATAAATAAAACAAAATCATGGCAGATGTTTTAACGAATTTTAAAACTTTTTAATCTTAATAAATGTAGAATTAATTAATTTCAGTTTAAACAATAAAGTCTAGATAATTGTTTTGCTTTTAAAATATAATTTGGTATTAAAATTAAATTTAAGAAATATGAAGTGTTTGATTGATTTGGATTATTATTGCCGCCAGTGAACCTCAAAACATCACAACAAATTAAAAGTTTAAAAGACCTATTAACTCTTGTAAATTTTGGTTTTAGTCACAACTTCTCATCGGTTAGTTTATCTATGGAAATTTGATATTTTGGATTTACTCAAGAATTAAATATTTGTGCTTCAACAATTGAAAACCTACTGCTGGATCAAGAAGAACTATTTACTTGGTTAGTTATATTAATGTAAATACTTTTTAAATAGAGATCTGCTAATTCTTTTAATTTGCAAAATTTGTGACAATTTAGGACAAGGTTAAATCAGAGACTAATTCACGGAAATTTTGAAATCGAAATTATTTAATTGTATTAGATTAAAATTTCTTTATACAAAAAAAAACTAAGTTTAATATCTTCTCAATACAGAATAACTCGATGAGTGTATCATATAAATATTGAAGGATAATTGTTTTCCAGCGTAGATAAACGTAATAATGTTGTCTAGTCTGAATCGCAGGGCATCACATCTCACACACACACCGAGGTAGGAACCAGGAATGCCGCTCGCTGAGTGCATTCCATCAAATGTGGTGGCTTCCTGGTCGCATTACAGACACAGTAAAATATGCCAACTTCTTCCAGGAATTTACTATTTCACTGCTATGACGATAAATTCTCAAACTTGGTCTCATCAACTAAGGTGGATTGTCATTGTAATTTTGTTCGGAATTAGAGAATACACGAAGAAACAAGAAGGAATTGTTGCATTTTTAATAGTAATTTATGAAGAGTAAACATTTTTTTCGCATATGGTTACCTTCTTTCAGATCCTAATAATTGAAATATGTTCTGAAAGACCAATAATTTTTGAATATAGACTATGAAACAACAAATTCATTATTTCAATTACTATTTCCAGTGGACTGGTGCACCAAAAGCAAAGGAAATTGGATTTACTGTGGATACCAGTTGATTGATTCATCGTATGCTGTAAGCCACTCCCAAGCCAAAATGGAGGTTCATGTGCCGTAGTTACGGAGAAGCTTTGGGGCAAGAAAACGTTGATAAAATTGATGTCACTGCAAGTACATCATAACAAGGTAAAGATAAATTCCTGAATGTCTAGAGAAACGCTAATGGTGGCTAGAGAAAAAAGAAAGATGGAACCAGAAAAAGTAGAAGATGAAGAGAAGTTCGCCTGGGAAGAGGATATATATATATATATATATATTTGTTTTTTTAGTATTGTATAGAGTTTTAAGGATATATACTACTTCTAGTAATTGTTTTTATTTAGATACGGTTTTAACAGGGCTTTGGGCAGCCCTAGTCGCAGGTAGAGGCATATGTTATGATTGTATGTACAGGGATTTAGTTAAATATCGCCCTGTACATAAAATTAATTTTTTATTTTCCAAATTATAATATTTACTATTTATTTAACATTACGTGAGCGAGAGTTATGGCACAAGGCCGTCAACGAATGTTAAATAAATATTTTTAGTATTCATCAAAATTAGTAAACATTAGGGTCTTCTTGGTTAGTAAAATAAAAGAAGATCAGGAGTCAAGTTTGGGTTCTCGAATGATCGAGAAGTTGATAGTACCTACCCCTGCTGTTAAGTGTAGGTATTAGTTATTTAATGTGAAAGTTGCCCTTATAATTTAGATGTTATCATTAGATAAATAAATTGTTATTGTTTTTGCTCATCCTCTTTAATGCCCATTAACCAAGTTACGTGATAGGTAAGAACCCCCTTAAGTTAATATGTAGATTCTTTTATACATTTATTATTCAGAAAAAACAACCCAATACGTAACAATATTTATAAACAATCCTAAAGCATGTCAATTGTATATTATGAAATGACATCCCGTAACGAAAAAATTGCATCCCTACAATGAACCTCATTCAAGTAAGTAAAAACCACAAATTTTTAATTGAGAAGTAGGTACTTGTGATAGATAATTTGTATCAGATTCAGATACGGGATATGTCTAGGATTTCAATATTTATCATGTAAAAGAAATTGAAAAACATAGTGATACATTAGGAGAAAGAGTTATACAAAAACTTGTAACCACCACTGTGCTTCGATCATTTTTCTGTGTTAATTATTGGAGTGTTTATAAACACACTAACGAGTTGGAACAAACTCGCTTAGTATGAAGGATGGTGTGAAAACGATGGGTTGAAAAAAAGTTCTACAACGTGGTTATTTGTAAAAAATAGAAAAAGTCCTGGCAGTGTTTCATTACATTTACCTATAGAAGGTGAAACGAGAAGGCGTTGTACAGGTGCCACCAAAAATAAGCAAACCAGAACAAAAACCCTATGTAAGGAGTGCAAAGTACCATTGTCAAACAAATGTTTCGCAAATTATTTCTCATAACAATGATTAATATCGTTATTACTTAAATATGGATGAGCCTATATAGTAAAAAAATGCACAATGCAAAGAAATAAAATTAGCAATCGACATGTTTACAGTTTTCTTGATAATATTTTTGGTTTAGAAAATAATGAAATTTTTCCACACTTTACTGACGCAGAATATACATCGACTCCAAAAACTTCTCTCTCTCTTTCTCTCTTAATTTAATTCACATTATAACCGTTTTAGAAGGTAGCAGCATATTTCATTTAAAAATTTTCGACCTTTATTATTATTTTTGCATTTAGGTTCGTTATCAGATATAATTCATTAACTTTTTGTTTTAGGTATTTATTGTGTGTTGTGATTTTTGTTCTTAGTCCTTCGCTATCTTTTCTTCTTTTATTTTAATTTATTTCATAAAAAAGGCATATTTTTCAATTTGTAACTCAAATATCAAAAATTAATATAACTCTTAGGCGTAATTTCTTTGAAAATAAATCCGAAAATAATAAACGAGGAGGCCGGAACTAAAAACATGGTCGAATGCACGAACACGCATGCAACACCTGGTGGCTCCATCCTTCATCCCTGTCAAGCGACTGATTGCCTCACACCGCAGATCCAGCCCTTGTCGGGGGGATAGAACGCCACCCGGCATTCCCAAATCCCCATACACTCCCCCAAGGCCCCCTAAACCCGTGCAGCGCTTATTTCGTTCACTAATCCACGTGGATTATGAAGGCCGCAGGCCAGCTTGAAATTTGATTGTGTTTTGTGCTGGTTCTTGTTCGTGTTTTATTGTAAACTTCTAGTTTCCAAACAGTTGGATATCCTTTGGATTTTCTGTGAGGTCGGTTTTTATTGCGGCACTTTTAAGTAAAATACATAAATGTGCAGTAAACCAGATGATATTAAGAAGATTCCAGAAATCGTGAATTTTACAGCATCATTTTACAGGATATCTTTATTGAGAGTATTTGCGAAGAATAAAATTAATCGAAACGTAGCTTAGGAAAATGTTTTGAAATTCAACACAAATTGATAAACATTTTACATTCTTTTTTGAATTAGTCGGATATTTTTAGATCTCTATAGATTGCGGAATCATCATTTAATAGTGATAAAGAAAAAAGATTCATTCTAACATTAATATAATTGTATTTCACTGATATACATGTTTAAACAAACGCATCGGATACTTTTACCATTCTTGAAGTATCGTTGAAATATACGTAAGCAGATTAGAGAGTGGAGTGCTTATTATTTATTATTTTAAACTTTTCATTACACTGAATAATAATGTAACAAAAGAAAAATGGGAGAAATAAGTCCTTTTGTCTCATAGTCTATAAGATTTTATTTTTCATAGAAAAAAGGAGAACTACCGGTTTCATGGAAAAATGGGCCAAATCTTCAGGTTCAAATCACAAAAAAAAATCTGTAATTAAACACAACAAATAGTTTGATATATATAAACTATCTACTTTATTTTGAAGCTTTTTTGGTAAGGGGGCTAGTGTTCGTTGGTACACCCTGTACATCAAAAACATAAAAAAATTAAATTAATTCTTTCAACTATTACTTCATAATAAATATAGAAATTTAAACATACGCTACTGTGAGCACTTAAGAGCTTATAGATTAAAACAACCAGATAAAAAAAAGCAAATTGGAAGAAACACTTTGAAGAAGTATATGCTTATGAAGATGAAGACGACTGTATAGAAGACGAAGAAGAAAAATTTGAAGAAATTATAGAAAAACAGAAAGAATCTGGATATGACAATATTTGTGCTGAATTGGTTAAAGAAGGTGAGAAGGAGTTATATAGAAAAATATTTAATTTAGTAAACAGAACATAGAATGAAGAGAGAATGCCGAACGAGGGGAACACGTGTTTATAAGTTCCAATATCATAAAAAGGAGATATAAATGATTGTAAAAAAAAGTATCACACTCCTAAATGTAACATATAAAATATTAATTAATGATTATACTAAAAGACCGACTACAAAATTAAAGAGAAAAATTATTAGAACATAATAAGAACTGCTTCAGGAAAGGAAGGTCAATACTCGATTCAATACATTTAGTTTGACAAATATTAAATAAAAGGCACAAACATGCCATAACTTTTATTGATTTTAAACAGGCTTTTGATGAAGTAAGGAAAAATGCATTAATGAAAGACTTAAAAGATATACAAATACCGAAGAAGATCAGACGGATAATAAAAGTTGCAAGGGAATTAATGAAAAACATACAAAATTGATTGTTTAGACAGATGATGTAGTAGTAATATCCAGAAGTAAGGAGGAATTAAACAGAATAATAGAGGATATCTAACAAACCATACAAGAGAGGACTAAAAATTAATTAAGATAAAACTAAATACATGTTCTGCAGCAGAGATGATATACTAGTGACATAATATTACCTATGTGGGAATTTAAATTTGAGGAAGTGAAATCTTTTAACTATTTGGGAGTCTGAATAAATGGAAAAAATAAAAGTCAAGATATAAAATGATACAGAAAGGCTATAAGGGATTCTATAGAAATAAGCATATATTGAGTAATAACACTAAAATAAGAGATATTAATACTCGTAAGACCGATAATAACATACGCCATAGAAACGATGACACTGAATACAATTGACTAAGAGAAGCTAAGCAGCAAAAGACCAAGAGGATGAAGAGAATGACCAAAGAGCAGATGGAGAGAACAAGTTGAAAATAACATAATTAATATTGAAAGTGGAGCAATAGAAAAAGACAATAAGCAGGAAAGAATTTTGGAATTTTCTTCACAGGCAAAAACACATCAAATGTTTAAATAATACCTGACTCTTGGAAATGTGTGCATTTAAAAAAAGAAGAAAACCTCTTATATTTTTGATACGTTACACTTTTATATAGAAAATTCAAAGCTTTTATATTCTAGAAAATATATTGAGAAATATTTACGAAATAACCGTTTAAACACTGCCTTGACATTTTATTTAAAATAAAACTTACCGAATCGAATCCGTCTTTCTGCTTCTCATATATTATTCCGCATTTTCACACATTTAGATAACATACATATTTCCCCATAAGCCTTTTTATGTGATAAATATACACACCGATTCTAATTAATCCAAAAGGTTCAATATTAATTCTCCATGCGTTAGAATCCAGGATACATTCCCGTATCTCGTAGAGACTCCCTTGGAATCTCGGCATATGAAAATGTCCCACTTCCCAAAAAGGGGCGCGTGCATGACTTCGCATACGCAACAAGCACGCACGCCGAAAAATGTCAATTTGTTCTTCATTAATAATGGATATTAGTTCTGACAGTGAGAGGTCGTAAATTCCTGAGACGCCATAATGAGACTAAGGTATCTGTAGGCGGAGCAAATTAGTATCGCCCAAATATTTCCCCTGAATTTTACCAGAAAAAGCTCTATACTTTTTTCATTTCAAACTAAAAAGATATATCCATGGCTTTTTTATAATTATTCAATTAAATGGATAATTACCTACCTGTTTCATAATAAAGTTCATTATAATACGATCCAAGTAAAACTGATAGTTATTAAGTACTAATAAAACCGCCCAAATAGGATTAATTATATAACATCCATAAAAAATTGAATTATTTTTTAAATTTTAAATAAGAATATTTATATAGAAATTTATACAAATATGAAACTTATATATGCAATTTTCAAACTATGTCTTATTATTATAATTATATAATTATTATAATAGTTTTTTCTCTATTTCCATACTTGAATTGATTTTTTACAATTCTTGTATACAACTTCTGCTTTGTATTACCGAAAATAGTGCCACAAAATTGTACTTTGTAGTATTATTTTAGTATTTCTTTTTTGCTATGCAGTTGGGGGTGCACGATAACTCTTTAATATAAAATATATATAATTTTAACTTTATAATAGATTTAATTAATACAAATTATTTTAAATAAAAATCACTGTATTGATAACATAAATTAAAAAATGTATCTTGGATAGATTTTACAAAGTAAGTATGTAAACAATTTTTAAGTTTAAAGAATCTTCGAGAGAAGACGACTTAACCTATCTTTCTAAGAAATAGTAGATGAAACGTCAATTAGCTTTTCAAAATATTTGTTTTAACCAAGAATAGAGACAAGTAAAGATAATTTGGTTAAAAGAAGAATCTAAATAGAGCGGTTAAAAATAAAAGACTCCTTAGATATCTAAATAAATACTCTACATTCCGAATTAACTTACAGATTTCATCAAGTTGAATTTGATATTTAAGATAACTGAAAAATAAATAGTGACACAATCACGAGAAATTATATATACAGTTTGGAATTTTTTCCAGAAAGAAGCAGAAAATGGAATATTGATCATAGATTTAAAAAAGTACAAGAGCGAGTTGCTGTTTTAACAGGTAAGTATAATAAATAGTAATAATATTTACATTTCTGTGATTGATTTTAAAAGAGATTTTTATTTAAAATTAAACAATTTTTTTAAAAGTATTTCGCTTGCTAGATATTTCATAATAAACTTATTCATTTGCAGATGTAAGTTCATCTAGTATTAAAAAAATTGGGAAAGAAGGACAACGAATTGATAATGGTCTTGTATCCGGTTTCACATCACTAGAAAAGGCAACAAGAAATCTTCGAAACAAGCATTAGATATCTTGAATAAAGGGGTCTTGTATCAAACAATAATAAATTTTACATTATACATTATATTAAATAATTCAATTACGATAACATAAAAAAATACTCTACCATACGCATCCAAAAAATTATTCCCTGTGTTTGAATCTGAATAACAAAGAACTGACGATCATGAACATTGGAAAAAATATGTTTTTCCCTAACCTCCATATGTAATAGCAAATATATAACTAATGTAAATAACTTTATTATAAAAATAATATAACGATTTATATGGGGTAAAATAGATTCTACCTATTTTAAATTATTTCGAATATTATAATAACACTGTAGGTACTTTCCACTGAACTTTCCAATAATATACAAATTTATATAGGTAATAACCGACAAAATATTTTAATACCAATGTATTAGGTTTAATTGATTTATAAAGAAAAATAATCCCTTTTTAGATAGTTCTCACCAGACTGACTGCATATTATTATTTTCATTAAACGGTAAGTGTAATTCCCAATTAAATTTTTTAAACGCCGTAGTTAAAAATGACTGCTGATCTGCTCCAGATTAAGTTTATACAAAATATCGTTACTTAAAATTTGAACATTTTACAACATATATCAATATAGATTAACAAATCACTCTGGTCCTACAAATTCTTCGCCTGATATCCCTCCTTCTTTAAGCCATTGCGCATCTCGCGGTTTCAAATATTCTTGACGGATAGTAAACACAAATTATTATAAATCAAAAAGAAATGAATTTATTCAATCAAGCGATTTGAAAATTCTTTTTAGAGATCTAATGAAAAGTTTTCGAATAATGTTAAGGAACTAGATAATCAATAAAATCACATTTTTAAAGACTACGACAAAAAGCATGTTATTAAAAAAAACCTTAAGCACTAAAATTATATGGTACAATTAAATTACACAAAGATACAAAACTAATTAGACTAATTAGAAAAAAAAAATTAAATTTTTAGAAAGTATAAACATATTTAATTTATATATGATTTTTTTTACGATAAATTTTATATTCAAAATGAAGGATTACAAATGGATAGTTCAACATCAATAATCTCACAAACATTTTTATGAAAAATTTGGAACAAAAAATGTTTAGTTCAAATATTTCCCAAAATGTGTTATTTTGGTATAGATATATTGATGACTTTCTACTACTTTTACAGATAGTGATAGACAACTAGATATATTCTTTAATTTTTTTTAATAACCAAAACTAAAATATACCGACGAAATTGAAGAAAACAAAAGCTGTTTTTTAGATATAACTATTACAAAAGTAAACTGTAATCTTCAATATTAAATTTTTTGAAAACCAACTCGTATTTCTGATGAATCAAATCACCCCTTATCACCCTAAACTTGCATCTTATATTGCAATGATACATAGAGTTTTTTAATGTCAAAGAACGCATATGATTTTAAAAAGGAAATTAATAACTATCCGTTACATCTAATAAATAGGTTGTGACTTAAAAAAAGAGAAATAGGTTGTAACTTTACATTTTCAAAACAACCTAAAGAAACCAATTTACATATTTTGGAAATATTTCAAATAAAATATCAAAAATCACGCTTGTTTTACAATATACCAAATTAAACATTTACTACCTGTACTTTAATAACGTTCATTAAGATACAGTAGTTTAATTTTAATTTACCATAATAATAATTAATTTTGTTACTTATAAGATTCAGAGGCTTAAAATACATGAAGGTAACGACCCTCTGGTGTCCATTTCGAACAATTTATCTGTATGTTACAGACATATTTGACGAACTTGCTTCCCATTTGGAGGGCGTAAACATGATTTTTGAGGGTTGCGCTTGTGACAACTTTTAATCAACACCTCATAATCTCCCTTTTCCCAAATATTCCCACCAAAACCCAATTTTCATAAGAAAATTAAAAGCTCCTTTCCTTTATTTGTTAAACCTTGATTTTATGATTTTACTCTATTTTGTTGTTTCCTTAATTTCAACTCATAATTTCATTATAAGTTTAATAAATTTTGAAAATAAAATGCCCATTCACATTTAAGATAAAAAATACTATTTTTAGGAAGATGAATTTTTACTTCAAATGCCAAAGTTTCGGTCGCTTTATTTGGGCATCCTCAGGGCTCAATCTCATCCTACATATTGTAGTTACATGTTTTTTACGCTTTAGAGTAGTGAAACTACGGTTTTTGAGGGATGTTAGGTTGTTACTTTATAATGTAAACCATTTATACTAGAATCATATATTTATTATATCGTGCCGAGGTAGCATTTATATGACGGATTTTCTAATAAATGTTCACTATTTTTTGCCGATTTATCCACTATCTCATTGTTTGTAATACCACAGTGAGCTTTTATCCAGGAAAAAATTATGGTAATTCATTTTTATCTCAATTTTGCGAAAATATTAAGCTTAATCACCTTTTAAAATCATTATCAAAAAGTTGAGAGGAATTAGTGGATACTTTAAAATTAAAGTCGTCTTTAATTACATTATAAAATTCACCCTAAATTTTGTATAAAGATTATACCTGTGTCTTAATAGATTCTTTATGAGTTATATACAATTCGTGCTATTTTGGATGTTTTAAAAAAATTAAAATACCCTCGCGCCTATTTTGTTTACCATATTTAGGCATTAACAGTGTCTCAATAATTGTGAATTGTAATCAGGCATAACCTACCACTATTAGACTCATTGATCTCACCTGATTTTGTGTACTTTAAATATTTGCTAAATGAACTACATAACTTTTGTTAAAGTTCTTAAATAATAAAGGAAAAAATAATATTTGCATTTCAAAGTCAAGCCTGGCGTGATATTATAATCTTTCATCAATTGTTTACTTATTTTATTCAGGTTAAGGACTTTTATTTAAAACAGCTGTCTTACCTGTTTACTCGGGGGGTCTCGTCTATGGGGTTAATCCTTCAGCGATTATCGTACTTCTATAATTCTCAAGTTTTTCTTTAAAAACTTTACATCGGAGAGTTGTTTCCACCCCTTAGAGCGAGTACGTTCTAGAAGTCATCGTTTTATTTTATAGAGTATTTTGTTTGGTAGGTGTAATGTGATTTGTCGAGCTATTTGTCTTGCATCGGAATTTGAGCAGAGGTGGTCTTGCGCCGGCCATTCTAAGGGGAGTGCGGTTGTTGGGTTTGATCAGTTTGGTAACTGCGTTTAATATCGGAAATTCTGGAAAAGTTCTTTTTGGCTTTCACTAGATATGGGATAATATTTTCCAGTATTTTTCTTCACTTCGTAATCAATAGTTAGTGACGTTGTTGTTGGTGATAACGAGTATTACTTCATTAGGAAGGATTTTGGTTGGTTCCAGCTGGTCTACCATGTTGTATTTTGTGATATTGGGGTACGCCGCATTTTGGGTTCCTGTTCTGGACAACGGGCAACCCGTCACCTCTCTCCGAAGCATCGCCAGTTAGAAAATAAGAGAAAAACCTCAGGAAAATCTGGGTAGGTGTTTAAAATTAGTTTATAGCTCTATCTTTATCTTTCGTTCAACAAAATAATCGTTCTATCTCTCTCATTTTAGGTTTTTTTTATATAGTTGGAAATTTTGTTGACTACTAGTTAGTTTTTGTTGCTAATTGAACGTATTTTTTCCTTGAGACCAGCGAAACCTGTGATTGTTCTACAAAAGACCTCCATTTGACTTGGACTTCTCTAAGACAAGGACACCCAGTAACAGATATTGGGTGTTGTAATAGAACAAATTTTAACCTATCTTGGACGTTGAGGTACTGTTACTTATATGTATTTTACTATTTACGATAGTTCGTGAGATATTATTCATGCTTTATTTGTTTTTCGTGAAAGGTAAAATATTTAATATTTAGTAATTGTTACCTGGTACTAATTGATCAACTTCGATTTACCATCTATTGCGTTAATTGCACTATATTTTGTAAATTTTGGTGAGCTCACTCGGCTAATTGAACAGTGCAAATTAGTTGTTCAAAGGCTCATACCAGCCCTGGTAGCCTGTATTTACTGAGTAAGTTGTAAACATCTATTTAAATCTGTATAACGTATTTTTTTCCTGTTTGGTAACATTACATACACAATTCTTGAATTATTTGTCAATAGTGTCTTAGTAAAACAACAAAACATGAAGAGTGATTCTTATCGTAGACTTAATGAAACATTGTAAATTATTTTTTATTTCTGGTCGACGCTTGTTTATAATTACGTAATTTTTCTTTTCTTTGTTTAATTAAATTTTTCAAATATTCATAGACTTGTGTTTGACTAAATTTATTTGTTGTGGTTGGTGAACATCAATTTTTGGACAGACACTTGTAAGTTGGTATCTGGTAGATTTCTAGGTGTGGAATTTACTTAAGCTTACTGGCGCCCATTTTTTTTATATAGTAAAAAGATCTTTGAAATTCCGGACCACACCCATCTCCGGAGTTTAGTCGTGGTGAATTCCCCAATTATATTAAGACAATTGGACACATATGCCACACATTTAATAAGGGTAGTTTGTGAGATTAAATTTATTACGTAGCAACACGAAGTTTTGTAACTTATAAAAATAAGGTTACAATACCTGACAATAGATTTTTAGCTTATCATGCCTTATTTAGAATAACAGATAATTGAGATTAATTTTCAAATTTAATATCAATGAAACAATGTTTGCTAAATAATGTTCTATAGATAATTAAAAAAAAATATTTATATATACATATATATCTAATTTAAATTAAAAAAGTGGGATAATGAATAGGTTGGATTGATCGTGTTGATTGTTTGTACTAATAACGTATTCAAAATCCAATTTCATTTTAAAATTAGAGTTTTGATTAGTCGATGCATTTATAAACAGGCAGACATATCACAATTATCAATTTCCCTAAATTATTAGGTATGCGAAATATTGGGTTTATGATATATTAGAAAAAAAACCATGTCGGATACGAAATCCATCAACCACAGTTCGTTTAGTAAATTTAAAATAACCAAACCGAATTTAAAAATGTCAAAACATTCAAAAGTTGTACTAGTGGCCCCTAAAACCGTTTTTGTCTGGTATACCTGCATACTTAGCTATCCGATACATATATATATATACACTCATGGTCAAAATGATCGAATATTTCAAAATTGTCATATATGTTTTGGAAAATACAAATTCTGAAAAATCATGTCATCAAACGAGGAAGAGCAGTTTATTTTATAAATTTTAATTGAACAATATTTAGTTTTTATGAATAGAAAATTGTGAAAAAAAATTATTGCTATAGGTACTTAAATTATATAACACAATCTTTATGACAGAAGACACGAGAAACAAAAAACGCCATTATTATTAAATAAACGTCAAAATATTTATGACACATGATTATATTCGCCTACTAGATGCATAACAATTACCACATAAAAGTTTACGGAGATAATTCAAAAGTATTTTCAAATAAAATTGATTATAAAAATTATTCGATAATTTTGTCCATGAGTGTATATACAATATGTCCCCCTAAGTTGGAATCATATGGAAAACTTTTTTATTATTAATTTTAGGAAAAAAAGTTATTCTTCATAAAAAGTTCTGCATTATTTAAAACCTAGAATACAGTCATCAAATATCAAATTTTTTCAGTGGTATACGAGGTTTGTCAAAAAATATGAGTTTTACTCAAGAGTAAAGTATCTTTAAATTTGACAATATCGAAAAATGTTACTAAAAAAAGTTGATCAGAATGAAAAATTACGTTTAAATATGCAAGTACATCCATTTACATTAATAAAATTATTTTTAAAACGTATGTCTACAATAATGCAAATTTAACTGTAGTGCACTTATTACGCGTTTTAATTGCAAAATTATTAGAAAACATCGAAAAAGTAAAAGGTTATCATGTGTTTCGGAATCACAAGAGATAAATGTTCATTCAAAATAGAAATATTAGTAAAAAATAAAATAATCTGAAGTTTTAATTTAAATGGATGTACTTGCATATTTAAACGTAATTTTTAATTCTTATCAACTTTTTTTAGTAACATTTTTCGATATTGTCAAATTTAAAGGTACTTTACTCTTGAGTAAAACTCATATTTTTTGACAAACCTCGTATACCACTGAGAAAATTTGATATTTGATGACTGTATTCTAGGTCTTAGATAATGCAGAACTTTTTATGAAGAATAACTTTTTTTCCTAAAATTAATAATAAAAAAGTTTTCCATATGATTCCAACTTAGGGGGATATATTGTATATATATATATATATATATAATCTAAACCCTGCGTATACCCTATGAGGGTGTCTGGGCGAAAGTGTATTTTAACTATGCACAAACATTTTTCATTCCTTTTTGTTTCTCGTTTTAATACCAGCTTCGCTCCATGTAACCTTTCTGTCCTTAAATATTTCCGCTAATGAATTTTCCCATGTTTTTCTTGGTCTTCCTTTTTGTCTACTGTCTGTCTTCTTGGCTAGCCATATTTACTGGTCTCGTATTTTCCATTCTTTATAAGTATCCAAACAATCTGCTTTCCATGGACTTTGTCATTACCTAACATTCAATTCCATATGTAAGAATCAGTGTAAAGATTGCCTTATATACATTTAGCTTGATTTTTTGTGATATTTCCTTATTTCCTAGAAAGTTCTTACTCAGTGCGTAGAATACTTTTGCGGCTTAACCTACTCGTTCACTTATCTCTGCTTCCTGTGTTCCATTCTTTTGTATGTGTACTCCCAGGTATTTAAAACTGTTTACTTGTTCCAGTTTTGTACCCTCCAGTTCGATTTTTAGAGCTCCTCCTCTTTACCTACTACCATGATTTTTGTTTTTTCCATATTTATTTTCAAATTTTTCACCTTTAGTGCTTCGTTCCATATTGATATATTATGACATAATTTTCTCTCGTTTTTCGCAAAAAGTACCAAGTTATTTGCTTCCATATTTCTGAATCCTACATGCAACTCCTTAACACTATACTTAATTTCTTTTAGTACGTCATCCAACGTCATAATAAATAAAACCGGACTTAAAACTCCACCTTGTCTTAAGCCATTATTAGGTTGAAATTCCTCCGAATGGTTGTTATCTTTTTCACATAATTTCTTGTTAGTTTGTAAATAGACTCAATCAATATTATTTCTCAGCTTCCTTCCAACTCCTCTTCTTCTCAAACTTTTCCAAATTTACTGCTTTGGCACACTGTCGAATACCTTTTGTATATCTATGAAAGCCATATAAACACTTTTATTTTGTGAGTGTTTTTTTTCTATAATTTGTCTCAGGGTAAATACATGATCTTGTGTACTCCTTCTCTTTCTATAACCAGTTTACGAATCTTCTGTTTATCTAAAATTTTTCTAAGTCTTCTCTCCACTATTCTTTCGTTTGTTATCTGATACATACTGTACATATTTCTACGAAGAAATTAAGTATATTTATTATATAAAAGTAATCCTATAAAATTAAATATTTCTTCCTCTACAATTTAAAATCGTTTTTGTACGGCTAATCCAAAGCAATCCGAGTTCTATCATAACCTAAAAGAAGCTACTGGCAAATAAATAACAAAAGATATATTCGAATTCAGGATTTAGAAAAAGAAACCAATAAGGACGTTCGGAAAGATCACGCAGAGGAGAGTGTGACGTTGATGAAGAAAAATGGCAGAGGCGCCGAATAACCGAGCAGACTGGTAGCGTGTTCTGCGACGTCTCTGATAGATGTCCCGCGTGTTCCACTTTGAATACTTAATGTTTGATTGCTACACGACATACCATAGACAATTTAGCCATCTAATATAGATATATGGGACAGCAAGGACATATAAGATAAACTACAAATAAATATAAATTGCCTGTTGTGAACTTTGTTGGATTTTCCGAGAACAATTGCATCATTTTACAATTTTACATCGGGTGTATATTTTCAGACAGCAAAATTACCTACATAGCCACCAAAATTCTCAAATCGATCTTTTTTAGAGCAACTTAACTGGTTAATTGGTAATAGATTCATTTAAGTACTTCAAACCACTTTTACCTAAGTGTTACTCTTACCAAAAAGTAAAAACATATAAACGATAAGTACCTCCGCAATATAGTAAAAAAGGTACAAAATACTGAACTGGGTACTTTGTATCTGCAGACAAATATACAGTGTGGTGTAAATAAAAAGAATAAATTCAATATTGTCTAAAGAAACAATATTATCAAGAACATCTGATATAGGTTTATTTTTAAATTTAATTTGCCAGATTTTCCCAAAACAATTGATTATACAGGGTGGTGATATATGTTAAAGTGACACCTTCATCGACAGGTTTTTTTTTGATGAAATACCATGTATATTATGCTATTTTAATTTTTCCATTCTTCTTAAAGAGCTAAATCCTCTAAGTCATCACATTGAGATCTAACATTCATCATTATGGAGTTACAAGGTGTTGAAAATTGTTATTTTTCTATTTTATAATTTTTTTCTGTCAAATATACTACAAACTATTGTATATTTACTTGGTTTGTTAGTATTAGAGGCAGGAAATAGAGATAATACCACATTCTTTCTTGTTGCCCTTTAAATTCTACTTTACTAAGTTTTCTTATATAAACCCTCTGAAAAAAATTCTGGATTTGTAATATAATTTTAGATGCCAATTTTGGTTCTTCCTTCATTCTCTTCTCTAATCATTTCAGACGCTGCTTGGCCATTTTACTCCTGTTTGGCAGATTCAGATTATCGTATTTCCAAATTAATCCTATTTCGTAGCGCCTACCAATTTGTTTAACAGTGGAATTCATGACTTCACTTGCACTTTTCAATTATGCAGGTAGAGAATTTTTTTAGGTACAGTGATGTCAAGACTTTCTGTAAAAATTTTTTTTATCTCCTCATGAAATTCTTGAGTATTTATGTCCATACAATTACAAAGGCTAATATGGTAAAAACTTTCAATTCCAGGTTTATAGCGTGAATGTAATATAATATTAATAATACCAACGACTAAGGAAATTTACAGTTCTAATTAGGATTCCAGAAACTTTTACACTTTCCAGAATAATAGTGATGAAAATAATTATTCAAGTACTGATAATATTAAGAAATACTTCCCATCCTAATCGACATTTTGTACGTCCTTCAACTCCTTTTTGAACTTTAAGAGGTAAAGCTAATTCCCATTTGTCCAATTCAATAAGAGCTCTTGGCGTAACATTTTCATATTGGAATATTTCTTAAGAGCTTCATTAGCGTTCCTACGTCCAGTATCTGTTTAGGAAGATTTAAGGCTTTGACTGCACCTGCTGGACGGTATGTAAACCATTTGTTCCTTGGAAATCTCTGAGAAATTTAATGTAGATTTTTTGAGACCTCCTTTCTAATCTCTCATCTGTTCCTGTCCAATTAAAGCACATTCGTTCGTGACCATTTATGTCTTACTTTTCAGCACCGAGGCTTTCATCAACTACAGTCACTGAAGATTCTTCATCCATAAAGGCATGTGTAAGGAATCATTTACCGCAGTTTCTTAATTTAATAGGTTAGATCCGAAATTTAAAAGACTGGTCAACATTTTCTGGAATAACATTAACTTCGGTCCTCGTTAAACTTGTTGGAATGAGATTTATTTGTGAATCCTACAATTCCATGTCTTTGTGAAGTAGTGGCGTGCTTTCTTTGACATTATATTGTATTGTATTTTATACGATATTTACAAGGAAATATGTTTTTTTTAGGCACAGTTTTGATCTTTGACAAATTTCCACTTGTCTGAAAGAGAGCTGCCTAGAAAGATTTTGCTGTTTGCTGTACAACTCCCATGAAAAACTTAAGATCATACTGTGGAAGCAGTTTCCAAAATCAATATTACCATTAAATTCTTGTACTACGGTATATAGCTCAATTAATTTTTATATAAGGACGTTTTTCAACCTACTCAAACATTAGCCTTGGATTATTTAAGTGAGCATTCATGCGAGTCTCAAGAATTTGTTCAGGCCTCTCAAATAACATTTCCAAGCTGAATATAACTTGTAGTACACATTCTGGAACTGTAAGAACCTATAGACTACAGATTTCGCGGTGTGTTTGAGGCTTCTTTAAAACCTTAGTCATTTTTCGCAACTATCAAATCCGTATAAACATTCTGTAACTACTGATAAATAATGGCCATTCGTAAGAATTTTCGCTAAAAGTGGAAAACTGTGTTGGCCTTTTCTTTCTAGCTGCACAATGATCTGAAGTTAATGTGGTAGATACACTGTAAAATGTGAAAAGATAGTTTATTGTATTTCTGGTTCAGCATTGTTGTGAAACATGCTGGGTCGGTACTGAATTTTTGATAATTGTTTTAGGAACTTTAGATGTACTTGCAATGTTTGTTTTAATACATTCTTCAATTTATATGGAAAATGTATTTTTGGCTCTATATATTTTCAATTTCTACATTATCCAAATCATCTGATTTTTTAACCAGTAAACGGGCTTCCTTTATTAATTCCATCTCTGTTCTTAATAAAGCAAGTTCTTCTTGTAGAAGCTGCAATTTTAGTTTTCGGATAGGAGTAGTATTACAGTAGTATATTCAAATTCTATTTACTCCAGAGAAATCCACAACAAAGTTATACAATCTAAATTTGTTATTTATCATAATTCTTCTCCGTTAAATTATCTTGTTACAATATTGTATGTACAAGAGAAGAAAAAATTTTGTTTTTCGTTTTATTGAAGAATGTCGTTCTTCATAAGAGTTTTACTTATTCTAAAACTCTATGAAATGAAAAACAAGTCATGTTTTTTAGCCTACTTGCTTCATTTATTAGTGAATTTTCTATGAAATCTAATGAACTTTTGCACTGTTGAAAACTTTAAAAATAATCTAGTAGGTGACTTTTATGTCATTATCCAAGCAATAATATTTCAAGTGATAAATGTAACAGATAAATTTTACTACTCTTAACTTTTCCCAGTTCTTCAATATTCTTATATATTTCACCTTTCGGTATTATCAGATATGACGTAAGAAATTGACAGATATTTAACGTACATTGCTTATGACTATTCAAGTTTTTGCTTCTTATCACTTATATGGTGGACTTCCACTGTTGTTTCAATTGTTTTGTTAAATATCAATGAGGTGTTTTGCGTGATGTGACTTATCTGGCTGTTTTAAGTGTTCACTATATCTTATTTCAAAATTTCTAATGGTCTGGCAAAAGTTTTAAATACCTGAATCGTATGTTTTGGAAATATGAGGTTAGGTTACTTTTTCCTTCTTTTAATTGAACAATCTATTTATTAGATGTGATGTATAGTAAATTAGAGGTGGTAGCTATGTGTTTTACTATATTTATTTCCCTTTTAAAACCATCTACATTCAATGCTATTGAAAAAGTGCTGTAGGAAGTATATCAGTATGAGGTGATTTTATGTAATTGAATATGAATATTTATCTTCTTTTTAATGACCATGAAAAAAAAAAGCTATAATTCAAAAATACTATCAAGCAACAAAATTATATGGTACGATAAAATTACATAAAGATACACAACTAATAAGTAGACCTTTAGTTTACTATGTCAGTACACCAAATAATAACTTAGCAGAAATGCTGAATAACAATTTTACTAATTACGGTTATATATCAAAATATTCAGGTAAAAAATCTTTATAATTAATTCAAAAACTTAATACACATAAACATTTACAAGATTAACCAAATTTTAATTATATAATTTAATAATTTGTTTAATTTATATATCGGTCAAAATTACTATGTTTTTGATAAAAAAATTTATATTTAAAATACATTTTTACCAATAGTTTGTTCAATATCACCAATTTTGGCAAATATTGTTTTGAATAATTTGGATTAAAAGTTTTTTAATTAAAATATTTCCAAAAAGATATTCATTTAGTATAGATAGGTTGACGATATTTTGGCTGGATTTACAGGAAGTGATAGACAATTTCTCTAATTTAATTAACAACTTACAACCAAAAACAAAATTTACCGCTCAAATTGAAGAAAACCGCTCCATACATTTCTTAAATATAAAAAAAAGTAAACGTCAATATTCAATGTAACAAAAACTAGCTCTTACAGATATGATTCTTCTTTATAAATCAAATCTCACTGGCAGTTATAATTCAATGATACATAGAGCTTTATCAATACCAATCAATGTAGATAATTTTAAAAGAGAAATTAATAATAATAATAAAAATAGCCACCTCTAATAACATTAAATATAATAAATAGGTTGATCAATAAAAAAGAGAACAAGGATGCCATAACTTTATATTTTCAAAACAACATAAAGAAATCAAATCATACAAAACTATTACATATTTCAAATAAAATGATATCACGAGTAGCAACTTGAATAATATCTTTTAAAATTAAGAATTCCTTCATATATGAGATAAAAAACAGGCACTTGATTCTTTAGACGAATAAAGAGATGACGACATCGTACCTCACAATGCACATTACTAAACGAACGAACAAATCTGGGAAGTTCACCTTTATTAAATTATTTTTTTAATAGATCATTTAAATTAATCAAATATTTTAGAATATTATTGGATAGAATATCAATAATATAAAAGCATATCTGTATGTGTAATGCCTGTCAATTTGTTTACTCTTATCTATCGATGCCAAAAGGTGAAACAATTGTCATAAGAATATTTAAAACTTTTGAAAAATCGTGGAATTTTAAGATAAGTAAATTTTTTCTTAGCTAGCGGCAAAGATAGATCGATAGGATATTGCGTAGTTCAGATGTTTTCCCGAATTCAGAAGCATAATAAATCCACCAGATTATAAATTCTGAGAATATATTTAGGCCTTATTGAAGCTAGATTGGCATATTAAGAATAAATAGCATCTAATTCTACTAACATCAAATCTGCAAACGAATGTAGTTCCTGTATTTTATTAGCTCAATTAGCAAATTTAAAAAAATATTTTCAGAACTAAATTTATTGAAAAATGCATTTCTGAATTTACATGTATTAGAAGATAATTGATTAAACCTTAATATTTACGCAAACAATTCAAAGTAAAAGCTATTATTTAAACGAATTCATTCATCACTGAATCTAGTAATAACTTATTTACACAAGCAGGCAATAACGGGTAAAAATAAAATTTAAAAAAGACGAGATTTATTGTGAAGTCGCCTAATCTAGCGGATTCTCTCTAACGCAAAAATAAGTAAAGACTTTCCGGCCGAATCCCGAAAATGAAAAGAGAAAGAGAAATTTCGTGTGCAGCCACTTAAATTGGAATGGAGCGTACTTCATTGGTATGCATTGAGGATTTATACAGGCATGAAGCCAAAAACATTCATCAAGGTGGATTTAACTGAAACTCTGATTCATTGCAGGTCTAATATATGTTCGGCTTCAGCATGCACCTCGCTGAAAATTATTATTTACTGAAGCTGATTGCTTTTTCTGGCTACTTCGCAAATACGTGAAACCCTAATTTATTGTTTTGATTGTCCGATGTTTTTTCTTTACACGTAAATTTCCGGCGCTTTGCTAATTTAAAGCATTTTCAGAATTATTAAAATTAAACTCTCATTAGTGTTTAAACATAGAATAGCTATCTAAATTATTTATACTAAGTTCGAAAATCTCAATGTAAATCTAGAGAGAGAAGTATATATTTTGCAAATATTTACTATCAACAATAAAAGTGAACCCATTCAAAATGCCTTTTTCTCGGTTTTTCTACTAACAGTTCATAAAAATTTCCATGGTTGGGACACACTGTACCATAAAAACAAGATTCATATTATAAAGACTAAATTTCACAGGCGGAAAACTTCCGGAGAGAAATGATGGCGAGCGAATTCGCTGGAAGAATATCAAGTGGTCTGGAGGTATAGGGACAGCATCCTATATTAAGCCTGAAACTATGGTCTCCGAGGAATTTATTGGACGACCTGAAAATTACGTTCCAACTTATTCAGATCCATATAAATTCTCTAAAGAATATTAATATAATAATTAGATTAGATTGTCTCGTTTTGAAAACTTCGGTTGTGTGAAAGGGATGAATATTTTATTACAAAGTTGTATTAAGCCTTTGAGTACTGAATTATTGTTAATGACAAAAAAATATGTTTCCATTACTTTCCTAGATAATGAGACTCTGAAATATGATTCTGCAAAAATTTTTCGAAATGAGTTAAAATATTTGATGTCCTCCTTTGAGGATAAAATTACCTGGTCATAAAAATCAACATTAAAAAGTGAACGATATTTTTTGTACAAAATAATAATTCTTAGTGAAATAGAGGAGCAGTTACAAAATTATAATTTTTTGTGTCAGAAAAAAATTCCTTGCTTTCTGAAAACAAAAGTGAATTTGGCATCTTCTACAAATCCACATCAATTTTCCAGTGCTTAGACGTTTTACATCAACCTTCTTGGTTTCCTTAAACGTGCTGAGGTAGTTGCTCAATATTATCATATTGTATTTCTGTTAAAGGTCGAGTTTCAACTTTTGACTCTGACTGATTTCTGTATCATGATGAATTTTTCTTACCTTTTTCTTATCATGAAATATTCCTACTTTTACAAGTATGTCTCTCCTATTTCCACTTTAAAATATAGAAGGTTTAATATTTCTTTATTTGGCTTTCCTTGCAACTTCATTTATCTTTAATATTCGAGCCAAAAGTTTATTATAGCCATATCTACGGCATGTCCACTTTTGACTTTTAGCTTTGGATCTGTAATATGAGAATAGTACGTCAGCTGTACCTTCAAACCCATTGATTTATTATACATTTGGATAATCTCGGGACAATTTATGTTACCAAAATACTATGTTGGTTTATTCCAGTAATTTACATTATCTTCTTTACCAATACTAACAAAATTGGAAATAAAACCACTGGTTTATTATCCATCCAATGGAGTAATATAATTTTAATTTTTGATACTACGGATATTTTCTTTTTTCAAAAATACCTTCCTTTCCGTCAGAGGTGGAACAAAATCGGTCGATTCTTAGGGTGCTGGCAATAAGTAATGATTTTTCGTTTAGTATTTGGATAAGATAATAAGTATTGAAATAATTATCACAAAACAATACAAATTTACCAGATAATAAGTTAGTTTTAGAACTCTAGCTGACTTTCAGGAAAATTCCTTGTTATATAAGTTGAGTTTGGTATCTATTTTACTTTTTTCTTTTCAGTTGTCCGTTGTTTGTATATATTTCTTTCGTTATTTATTATATGTTTCCCCTCTCTATTTTCTTCATTTTCTTAAGATTATTTCTCTACTTTACATTTATTTTGTAATATTGTCCAATATGTTGATTTGTTACTAATTCATCCTCAGATTCGCTTTCATCCTCCCTTTTTAGTTATTCAATATGGGATAGTCCTTTTTCAATTTCCTAAAATAATTGTTGTGCAGTTCAATATTTTATGAGGACATTCCTTTCTGAAATTTTTTGAATGTACCTAACTCTATTTAGAAATATTATCCTCGACTGAAGACTTAAATTTTAAATTTACCCAAAAACTAACACTCGCTGTATTAGAATAAAATACTACAGATATACACTGCATCTGCCTTTAGATTAAACATTCCAGTTAAAAAAAATTCAGTGATTTTATGGATTGAAAGAAATAAATATAGATTTAAATCAACATACTTGTTAACACTGAAGAACTTCACAAACTACTGACATATATGTCAATATTGCACCAAATTAGCCAGATCGCTTTTCGCCATCTTTGTGGTAGTAGCAAAAACACACCTTTTAGGTTACATAAATAAATAAAAGAAAAAATTTGGTATAGTTGTTGAGTTGGGTAACGGGTAATCAAGTATATTACCGGTTTTTTATTATTCTAGATTCGATAATTCTTGTAGATTTTCATCATTGTTTTATAAGGAAAAAAAAAACTAATTTAACTAATTAATATTAGTACAGCTTTGGATTCTTATTATTCGTATTATTTAGTAAAATAACTTTCCTTGAAGTGAAAAATAAATGTATTGACATTTCTTTTACTTACATTCTATTATTAAGTAAAGTAACAATTTGAGTTTTATAAAAAAAAACAATATGAAATTTCGAATTATTATTTTTTTATACTAATGATTTAAAAAAATCTTCATCACTTTCGTCAGGTTCACTTAGAAAATCTTCATTGTCTGAGTCTTCTTCTGGATTAATAAGACATTCCTTTATGACTCGATCATATATTATAATGGTAGCATAGAAATAATTTCTTTTTCAATTTTGATAACTTTTTTCATTCGTCCGTAGAATACGTTTCAAAAACTGATCTGTTAATGTTTCTAATGAGGTGAATATACATTTTTGGAACTAACATAAATTTTTAAAGCTGCTTAAATCAACTATATTGACTTTAAATCTGGATGATACGGCAGTAATCTTAATACCTCATTACTTGTATCTTGAATTATTTTATCGATGGCATTCTTTATGTATCTTAGGTTTATACACTTTTAGAATATTCTATATTTCTAGTCTTAATATGTCATCACAGATCACACGTGCTACTGTAATGCTTTTTGCCGAGCGGAAGCAGAAACGTGGTTCTTAAAATAAATGTGTTAATGAAACAGGTTGGATAAGTAGTCGATAGCCATACTATAGTAATAAGAAAAATTACCAGATTCTTCGGCCTTTAATCCTGGGTTCCGATTTTGGAGGATGTCTAGTAGATATACTTATAGGCCACTTAAATCATAACTACAACTACAACAAACTACAACTAACTTTCTAATTCGTCTAGTTTTTTAAACTACTTTTTGCTTTTACAGATTTTTTATGACTTTTGGTTTATTAAAGAGTTTTCGGTCTTTACAAAACTAACCATAATCATCAGTTCGGAGAATCATTGAAGGGATAACAATTTGAGCGACACCTTTTCTATTGCAGGAAAAATTCCTCGAAAAAACCTCCCTGTTCAATAGTTTCTTATATTTTTTTAGATATTTACTGATGTTTGTTAGCGTCCAATAGCAATTTAAGTAACTTTATTAGAAATTGTCAAGTACATCTAGCGCCCCAAATAATTTGAGTTAATATTAAATATAGATGTTATGTACATCTCTAAGGATTAGATCCAAACGCGTTTTAGTACTCTGGTCCTCTTGTTATACACCATTATTTTAGTTTTTTTCACCATACAAACCTTAAACAGTCGTGCATATTTTCCAATTTAATCTAAACGCCACACATTGTTAGGTGAATCTCGTTATGTCTCTTTTTCCTTGTTAATTGCCATCTTGTCTGTTAATTGTGTATATCATTTTGAACTTATCTAAATATTATTAATTTTTTTTGTGATTTTTATTACCCAATTAAAATAAAATTACAGTTGGTGCTATAGCCTCAAGAACAAAATAACTTATGTCTGGCATATCTTTTTTTATGTAAGCAGTACACAAGCCCAAGTAACAAGTAACATTTTCACACTCTGAGTCGACATTGTAAATTTCACTCTGGATACCAGTGTATTGTAACTTGAATTTGAATTACATATACTTATATGTTTGTTTATTTTGGCGATTTCTTTGGGAAATTTGGATGGACACGACACGTTTTTAGGGCACATTGTAGACTTTTCGGCCATTATAAATGGGCAAAAAGACCAAAAAAGTGATTACAATGTGTACCAAATATTGCCTAAAATATGCCCCAACGGGAGTCTGAAATGTACCTAAAATGTGTCTTGATTGTGCCTTTCGTTTCCCAATATGTACCTAAAATAGAACATTGATGTGTCCGCAACGTGTCTATTTTATTTATAACTTGATCAAAATATGTGTTGATTATGTGGCCAAAAGTAACTTGCATGTGCTTGGTATGTGGTCACATTGTTCCCAAAATATTTTCATTTATTGCGCTGTAATTATAGTCACAAAATTGACATAGAGTGCTTAAATTTTACCGAAATGATTATTTCCCATCTATTGTGTAGCAAAATAAACCCAAATAGACACAAATCATATTTCTTTTCCATACATTTTGAATATACATGAACACAATATTAAAAAAGTTAACTGTTAAGCAGTCCAGAAAACATAACAGCTTTTAATTTTATAGTATTTCTGGATTTCTCGCTTAGATACACTAACGAACTTAACTTTACTGACAAAAGTTGACATGGTACTTCTAAAATATTAAACGCGCCTTAAAAACTTCAGATAATTGTAATTACTTGAGTATTTTCTTTTTTCCATAAAAAAATATTTTTTTAAATTCGACAAACTCATTTCGCCTCGACCCGTTTGAGTCTAAATATATTTGAAGAGTCCAAACTGACACAAATATTATCAACTCTTGTGTCTAAAATGTTACTATTTAGACACACACACTCTGTTGACACAATAAATTGGAAATGTGTGTACAAAAACTTAAATATTTTGGACAAACTTAACATGAGTCAGAAGTACTACGAAAAAACTCGACAAGGTTCAGGCACAAAAAAAAATTGTGAGTTTTCCATAAAATGCTACTTGGGCCCAATCCAGTTCCCACTGCAGTAAACCGGAGATAAACAACCCAGTAACATGAAGAGCAACTTTTGTTTTTCTTTTGGTAGAGTAAGTTATAAAAGTAATTTGTTATTGTGTTTTTTAACAAATTACAATTTAGCACATCGGTTTGCACCCCTTCATTAATAAAGTGTATTTATAATATACGATTTTACATATTTTCTTCTGCGTATATATAAGTTTAATTATAAAACACATTATTTTTGAGAGGATTGTATCCTTTAATGTTCTAGAATATTCTAATTATTTCAAATATCTTGATTCCAATCAATTTCAATGCTGTACTTTTCCAAAATCCCATCGAATCGCGTCTGTAGAGGTCGTTAACATTATCATATATTAGTGCAATTCACTTCCAACGTCTATGAAAAAGAGAAATGTTCTCCTTAATTTTCGGTAGGACAAAACGTTCACTGATTTAATACCACCAAAGGTCAACTGGCACTAGTCCTAAAACTGATGCCAAGGTACATAAACCCAACCATTTATTCTCGGAATGTGTATTCTCTACTTGCACCAGTCGGACCCAATATTCAAAATTAAATTTATTGAATTTAATGATTATCAAGTGCTTAAAAGCAATTTGTTAAGATTCAAAAGAATATTTGTTAAAAATCAATACTAATGAAAATTGTAAGAGTACACTTGTTTTAGTACAATAAGTATTGGATTAGTATTAAGTATTGGATTAGTATTAAGTATTGGATTAGTATTAAGTATTGGATTAGTATTAAGTATTGGATTAGTATTAAGTATTGGATTAGTATTAAACAAGTAAAAAAATTATAAAAAATGTTTTAGTATTACACTATTTACCGGCTATCTGTTTAAAGTTAATTTATAATAGCGTAGTTCCAGGAAGGAGGATCAATAATAATTATAATACTTCTCCAGAATTATATTTTAATAATAACATAAACATAAACATGAACAAACGAATAAATAACAAATGATGATAATAATAATAATAACGTAACGAGAGAGGCTGCCATTCTGCCATTGAGTGTAGTCGTGGCTAGTGTACCGTCTTCCCTAAGCATTACAATATCGAAAATCTTCCCCTTAAAGATTAAGACAACTGGTCGGCTTAAAGACTCTGCCGTATCTTGACTTTATTCTTATATTATTTGAGGTAACCCTTTGTGGGTTTTCTATATTATTTGGTTGAAAATCTTCAACTGTATTATTTCGTAAATTGCATTGAAGGATCACATTTTCAAGTTCTAAATTTTCAGGATATAATTCAGGTTCAAGTACCTTTTCACGGTCGTATGATTTTATGTATGAAAGTTTAATTTAATTAGTATTCCTACGAACAATTTTTTTGTTTATTAATTTTTTGACCCAATATAATCTTGGTTCGTTTGCAATTGTCCTCTTATGCCAATATTCTTCCTTATTAGACTTTATTATTACTTTATCTCCCGGTTTGTATTCAATATTTCCCCTACGTGCATTTTTGTCATAATTTCTTTTTTGAATTTCTTTACCTCTACTTAATTTTTCTTAAATTAAAAGTTGAATCTCGGGTTCTGAATTTTTAGAAGTTATAGGTAAGTTTGTTCTTAGTTGCCTTCTTTGTAATATTTCACCTAGGGATGCGTCTAACTCAATAATTTTTGTGTTTTTAAATTTGATCACCATTTCTGTATAATTTGTTTTATTATCCAAATATGTACGGAGAATTTGTTTACCAATATTAACAAATTTTGGAGCCATTCCATTAGTTCTCTGATAGTATGGAGTACAAGTGAAAATTGTTGTCATTTAACATTTATTACTGAGCTAGAAGTTTTGTCTCGCATTTGACGTATCTCTTGCCAGTAATGCCAGTATGAAAAATGACAAGATAAGAATTGGAACCGAATTCTAAAATGTCCTATTTTGTTAAATCTTAGTTTGGGGACTGAGTGCAGGAGTAGAGTTTCTTTACATTTGTTTGGCGTATCTTTTTCGCAAATTCTGCATTGTGCTATTTTGATTGTTTTATTCGTACCTATGTGACATTTATGTAGGAGGTTTAGAACAAAGGATCCTAGATTTATAGGGACAATAATTTTATTCACTTTTCAATATTTCCTCTTAATATTTTTTAAAATTTTTTATGTTGTCATTAATACTAAATTTTAATTTAACTATATATATATATATATAACCCTTGATCAACGTTTATTTTTTATTATATATCAATATCTAAATAAAGCAAAATAAATAAACAAATTAAAATAAACCAAATTTTTCACCACTGGAAAGTGAATATTTAAGTTTATAATTTGGTAGTTTGTTAAGTTTAGGGAAAAACTTCTGAAACCCTTGGGTTTTTAATTTAAAAAGGGCGCGTTTTGTAAGATTCTATGTAAGCTTAATTATATCAATATCATGATTATTTTAAATAGAAATGTGGTTCACTGCCAAAAAAAATATTTAATAAAACTACAAAAAATAACTTTTCAAATATTAATGTTCAGCCGGCTTTAAATACCTAAAAATAATTTGATAAAAGCGGTTAGCCATTAGAAATAAAATGTTGGTTTATTTTCTGACGTTTTTTTCCTGAAATGTGGTTTTATCAAAATGCCTACTACCAAATTAAAGTTATTCATTTGATGAAATGTAAATGGTGATAATGGTCGACGTATTCAAAAAGCATTGTTATCAAAATGACGCTTACTGAAACGAAAAATAATTGGAATTATAATGGAATGATGATGATGATTGTGGGTATAAAGCAAGGATATCGAAAAATAAAATACAAACTTATTTAACAATAAATATCCCAACCGAGAACTAATTTCGCAATTGACCGTAAGCAGAATTGAGAAGAAATTCAGGAAAATGTGCTATATTAGAGATTTTCATGAGGAGTATATAAATAAATTACAGAAATCGAGAAACTAGATGTTTCACTAGCGTTTGTAAATAATAATTAGATAATAACATCGACTATTCAACAGTTCTTACTACGCCATAAAGGAAACCTGGCCTTCCTACGGAGTTATTTTAGTTCAGGAGCTTCTGTATGATGATTTTGATAGGGGAATTATATTTTTAATATGTTTTTAAATGTTTTTAAAAACGTTTATTTTTCAGGTGAGCAGAAATGAGATATGGCTGCAGCAAGATGGCGCATCCTCATATTATGGTATTTTTGTGAGATACTACAACACGTGTTAGCAGATTTTACTCACCTTGATTTCTTTTTATGAGTATATTTAAAAAGTAATGAAAATCAAAATAGACTACAAAATGTCGATGAACTAACACATTTCGATAGCGCAAATAACGTCTTTCTAGGTAAGAGTCATCAATTTGAGTATTTGTTTTGATTTCCTATTTGAAGCAAGATATAAAACATAAAATTGACACTGTCGTAACGCATCCTATTCGGCAAACACCTTGTCTGTGTCCCCAGTAGATAGTGCAAGATGGAGCGGTAGATGATCCTCTTAGCTGCTTCTCCTGTACCAGTACGCAATCACTATCTGAAGGGTGAACTTCTTTCTAGCCAAACCTGGTCAGAAAATGGTTATCGAGGCTTCATTGAAAGAGCATATATACATACAGGGTACATTTGATGGCAAGAAATATGCTGCGTTGGTGGATGTCGGAATAACGAAACCCATGTCTGGACAAGTGCATGGGTAATCTATTCTGTTTTCGTCTGAATGTAATATATTCAAAAAAAAATATTTATTTTCATGTTTTCTAATTTTACTATTATAATTAATTTAACCTACTCATACTTCCAAAAATTTAGAATCATCAGCAGATTATAATTTTCAATATTTATTAAAATAGTTTATTCAAAAAGAAAAGTCCGATGTTTAGTCTTTATATTTGGTGTTTCGAAACATGTAATACATCTAACAAGATAGATGGTAAATAGTTAAATGGATTTTTCTATTAATATGTATTGCAGTTGTTTATTCTGACTGCGTTTTTTTCTAGATACTCCGCTGAAGTCTATTGACCATTACTTCTTCTTCTTCTTTTGATGCAGATCCATTACTGGATGTTAGCGATCACATTTTCCATTACGTCTCTGTTTCTAGCCTTGTGTATAAGAGATTGTATGTCCTTTATCCCTGTCCACTGCATAATGTTTCTAAGCCAGGACATCTTTTTACGTCCGATTCCTCTCTTGCCTTCGATTTTACCCTGGATTATCAGTTGTAGGAACTGGTATTTTTCATTTCGCATGATGTGTGCTAGATACGCCGTCTTTCTCTTCTTAATTGTGTTAAAGAGTTCGCGTTCTTTTTTGACTTTTCTGAGGACTTCGGCATTTGTCATTTTCGCCGTCCATGGTATTTTTAGGATTCGACGGTACAGCCACATCTCGAAAGCTTCCAACCTGTTGATGTCATTAGTTTTAAGTGTCCAGCCCTCCACGCCATAGAGCAACACTGGCCATATATAGCATTTTACAAATCTTAGTCTTAATTTGAGATCGAAGTCGGAACATGTGAATATGTTCTTCAATTTTAAGAATGCTTGTCGAGCTTGTTCTATTCTACATTTTACTTCTTTACCATTACTCCAGTGACTTTAAAAAGGATAGAAAGGACTAAGAAAAATATAGGCTTATTAAAAACTCCATATAAATAAATTATATATGTCAAGGCCAAAATAAGTTTAATAGCTCTAATAATTATCAAATTATCATTATATATAGAGACATCGAGAAAAATCATCATTGAAGTAGGCTGTAAAATTTAAATGTTTTGGGTACTTTAATAACTTCACAGAAATGGTATTTATTATTCGGCAGTTTCATTGTAGACAAAGTTTATAATCTCGAAATAATACTACAATAAAAAAGAAACAAATAATTCATTTATTGCCGAAATGTTTATTTGTTGATTTGAAATATTTTAGCAATGAACTTAAATCAGTAATAAATAAGTAATACCCAACAGAATAATGTATTTTCTACTGTAATACACAAAAATAAATAAATAATTTAAAAATCTAGGTGGCTCTGACAATGACATTTCTCTTACCGAAAGTCAGTCTATGTAGATGGAATGTATTATTTATTTCTCGAAAGCTTTTACTAGACTGATTTAAGTTCATTGCTAAGATATTTCAAATCGACAAATAAACATCTGAGGTGTGTTGACTTGTTAAATAAGATAAAAGTTGACGTTTTTCACAACTAAAATTTGGAAAATTTAAGTTGAAATTGAAGTGGTCAAAATATTGCTATTAATCTTTTGCAAATTGTGGACACCCTACATCTAATGTCAAATATAAATACCTGAATATTATTATTTTCGAAAGCAGAGATTTTCATAAAGAATAACTTTTTTTCGTAAAACTTACAATAAAAAAGTTTCCGATATGTTGCCAACTTTTTTAGACATATTGTATATAATATATAAATTAGAGGTGATTTCAAGTTTCTGACCACTCTGTATCAAATAATTTTTATTTCCATAGCATAGAACTTGAAAAGGTAGGATATGAACATGTAAGCCGTTTTATTGATTTTTAACGGTTTGGCTGCTGCAGACATCTGAATTCAAAAAAATGTGATTTCTATGTAGCTGTAGATCCTTTATTAAAGACAATAGACATTAAGTGTGATACATCGTTGAAATCACTTCGGCAAGAGGTTTTTAAAAATGTAAAAACATACGGGATATTCCATTAAAAAAAACATAACTTTGATTCGTATCGAAACTATGGAACACCCTATATAACTCAAAATAATTTTAAATTGTGTATTTTAAATCTCTCTACCACTTCCGTTTCAAAATTTTTGATATCAATAATAAGAGATGATTGCACTTGTCGTAAGATTGGTACACCGTGTATATTCACTACTCTCAAAATTAACGCACCACCTAAAATATGCCTTAAGTTTGAAGTTATTTCTTTCTGTACCGTTGGATGGATTGCAATGATTCTTTTTTAACATTATAGATTCGTTTCTAAGGAATAACTGCTCCAATAGTTATTGAGAAATATCAACATTTTACCCATATGGAAAGAAAGTTATGTTTTTTCCACAAAATGTGGCAACACCCTGTAGAATTTATTAGAAATAATTACCACACCTGATTAAAATTCCATAATAGCTCTATCTTTTCTCAACATTGTCGTTCAAGAATCATCTCGATATCTCAGTTATCAATGAAGATACACAAGTTTAAAGATAAGATTTTAATAACATTTAAACCAAGTGGCAGCAAAGAAAACGCGTTTAATACAAGTAAATGATAAGAAAACACTACCTACAACGACAAGAAGAAACTGCTCTATCCGTTAACAGTTCTTTCTCCCATAAAATGACGCAAACACGGCTCATTGCCTTATTGCCTTATTAAGGAGAAGGAGGGAATTAACAAAGGAGCTAGTTTACTGGTTAAAAAATCAAATGATTTAGATAATTTCCTATATTAAGCGTACATTTTTGACACTTTTTAATAATGTTTCCAGAAGTTGATGGATCAAAAGAATTAATAGTGCTACAAGTGTTGGATGTAAAATCAATTTTTTTTGGACTTGGGACGTTGAGATATTTTTTGAAACGTTTGTATTTTATTGTTAATTAAATCGTCAATATAACTTTCAGCAATATTTTTACTTTTCCAGCATCCATGTTTTTTAAATTGTATTATATATATATATATATATATATACTAATGATGTAACAGAAGTACATTGAAAACCATGCCCGGTGTATGATTTGTAATTCGGCAAATTTAAATATTTGGCAATTTAATTAGGGATTTTATCAATGGTATTCCCTCCTACAAGTTGATTTGTGAACCATCCTTTGGAATGACGAAAAAATAATCAGCGCCCTGAAATATTATTTTGGCACTATTTTTTTATTTGTACCTTTGTACCTTTTACTGTATGTAATGTAATCAACAGCACTTTTTGTTTTGTCATTTTTTCAACGTTTAATTTTGTCTAGATTTTGAATATAGCATGAAAACTATAAAAAGAGATTATTTGTACTGTATACCATCAATTTTCATTTTTACTATCTGGTTTCGTTCCAATAATACCCATATTTAGGACAACCTCTTTCAATTTTAAATTTAAATATTAAGTTCTATACAATTTAAATTGCGTTAAAATCTCTCCTTTCTAAATAAATATTCTTGTTCAGGCGCAATGCGAATAACTTCTCTATATTCTCCCTGAAGAAATTTATATAATATATAATAAATTAAGATTATTTTTTGAGATTTCTTGACTTACATCAATTTATAGAAAAAGCTTATTCGTGTTCCTATTTCTTTTTGGATTTATCTAGAAGCAGAATTAATGTAACATTTTCTGCAGCCTCAACGAAATCTGGAGGTTTATTTGAATATTGACTCTCACTTAGTTCCATTATTTTTAGCTTTTAAAAGTAGAATAAACTAGAAAATAAATACACAATGTTATCGAATTCAAACCTTTGAATTTTGAAAATATTAGATCACTAGAATATTCACGTTAATTTACTAATTCTGTTAAAATGACGTTTGCTCTATTAATGACTACCTAGCTTTATTTATTGTAAGTGAAAACAGGCAAACACCAAAATGACTTTCCGCTTTAAAGCGCCAATAATGTCAAATTATGACAGATTGCATAAAACATCAACTTTGCAATAGATTTGAATGTTGAAAAGTCTACTTTGGATAGTGATTCTAGTAAAAAGTGTTTACTTGTTATAATTAAATTTTCACTTGACATTAGTAAAGATTTTTTTTTGTTTCAGGCAGATATTGCATCGTGATATTTGAAAGTGTGAAAGTGAGGGATACCTAGAGACATCTCACCCAACTCAATATCCTTGCTACTCTCCTAATGTATTGCTCATCAAATTATATTACGGACCATGTAAATTAAAAATTTTATTCGAACTAGTTTTTTTAGTATCTGATTTATTAGAAGTTTCCTCAGAAATGACGTATTTTTATATAGGGTATGTTACTAAAATGATATAATTAAAACCATCTATTTAGAACATGACTTTTATTAAAATAAATTACAGTACACAGAGACGATAGACGAGAAGAAGGAAGGGTTCATATTATACATTTCGGAGAAGGAAATATTGAGCAACAAATAAGCAACAAAACTTTTATAATATAAAACCAAAAACAAACAAATAATATCCTAGATAAACAGTATACATTTCATCCCTAACCTATAAGATTTACAGCGCTATGTACAGGTCTGAAGGTTTACAGGATGTTAAAAGTTCGTATATATAATTATGTGCCGACTTTTTAAACTTTTTGTGTTTCATATTAATTTGAAATGTATTAGCAATCAAAAGTAAATATTTTTTAAATGGTTAATATCATTTTAATACATTTATGTCAAATATTTATACATTCCTCTTTAATAATAAACTTTTATAGTCTAGCATTTGAGACTTACTGTGGAGTTTATACATATTGCAATGTTATTTTTACTTTGGAAGCATTTCGATGATTAAATCACAAAACAAAATGTTGATTATTAGTTATTAAAGAGTGAAGTAACTTTTAAATTATCTGAAGCATGTGCCAAAATTATATTTTTGAAAATATATTTAATATTAATATCCAATATAGTTATTTATTATTAAAATAAAGGTGGCCGAAAAAATACAAAAATTTGATCATATATTGGAAATTCTTAACCATAAGTCTTACATAGTTATATTAAATATTAAAGAAAATTATATATTTAATAGTATATATATATATATATATATATATATATATATATATATATATATCCTAAACTTGCAGTGCCTGATAATGAATTCAGTGAATGAGTCATGGCATAATTTTTAAAATGCACTCTAAGGGCTGTAAAATTTTATAATAATCTTTAACTTTGTATATCTTCTTAGTGGTTAAGAGCCTGATTAAGATATCAACACAGTTATTTGCTGATACTAAATAGTAATAAAAACTTATATAAGAATGTTTAAATTCTCTATAAAATATCCCAAACGGACAGCACATAATATAGTGTATTTAAAATTATTACTGGAACTAAAAACACCCTGTAGAAGTGATGCAGCCAGGTGTAGCCCAAACACACTGCAAGGTAAAGTTCCAATTTTTATACAGACTACCGTAATTGTAGTTTTACGTATACATTTGTTGTACTTTCGTTAAGACATAACCCAATTTAAAATACAAATCAATACATATTTATTTTTATAATACTAAAGCTATACTTTAGGTACCACACGCACAATCGCAATAAATTCTTACTAAGAGGTTTAATTTCACGTATTTATATGTACAACTTTACAAGAAGTGTCTTTCTAAATTAGTACAAGCGGTGCTCTAAATCTAAGTATACTGAACATTTTTACAAATACCTAATCAATGTGGCTGGGCAGTTTGAATACTTGACAATTCTAAACAATTTCAGTATATATTTTAAACTCATTGTAGTTTTAAATTTTGTTTATTGCAAAATTTGTTTTTGAACAGATTTTATTATACAGAATTATATATCATCACAAAATTGACCATTTGTCTATAATAACTGTTTTATAATAAAAACTAAAACGATTTAGTATTTTTATGAACGAAAAATTATTTTCAAGAAATATTTAAAACTTATATTTACATATGTATATATACATATTTTCCTATAAAATTATATCTCTAACAGTAATATCTAACAAAATGGTAAATTTAATCTTAAATTTTTGGGGTACCAAACAAATAATCATGGGAAAATAAAAATGTTTACTTAACATTTTTAATTATAATATTACATGTATTTTACGTTATTTATGCGTTTATACGTCAGTAATGCACATGTTTCAAATAATGCAATTATTAACTTAATCAAAGAATTATTCCATGTTGATTTTCTTAATATTTGGAGAAATTGTTTAGAATTATTAATTTGACACCTATATTTCTCTCAATAGCTATGGACATTCTGAGTTTACATAAATAGGCCACTAGTCTACTCTGTATAATCTTAAAAAAGGAGATCCATTTCTTTCAATAAAATACTTATTACAGTTCGAAACTGCCACCATACTAATAATAATCTAACATCGAAAGTCAATATATTGCACATTCCAATTGCCTTTAAATCATTAAAACAAAATTTTAAAATGGAGAAGAAACAATATAAAATACACAAGAATGTTCATATTTACATTTACAGATAGGTTTACAAAAGGAAAATTGTATTTAATTTTTTCTCAATTTTGACTTAGATCTATTAGGATTTCTATTTTACGTATATCGTATTTACGTATATTTTTATGTATGGCACATGAAACCAGTTACGTATCTTTTCTTTCTCAAAAATGCTTTTTTACAAATACATTTTGTAAATGATAATATTCAATCAAAAATATTTTATCACTATCAATATCTTACTTTGGATTATAAATATAGGATATTATACCTTAATTTATGAGATATTGTTCAGGTTTTTTTTATTTATTTGAATATCTATATTTAACAATTTTTTTATCAAATCATTTTGATGTGTCGTTGAAATTGTCACATGCAATATTTTATTTGCGTGCATACTTATTAAGACAAAAAACAGGAGGGTGACAGGAGATATATATATATATATATAAGATTTCTATAAATTTCATATATACAAGTAAATCTGTTAAAAATCAATTGTCACCTTTGATTTTTATGAATATACAAAACACTGTTAAACATATTTTTTTAGTAGTAATTATTGTGTGATTCTTTCGCACGTTCAAATCTAACCCACGTTAAATAAAAATGTTTCTGAACGTGAATCTCATTAAAAAAGGTACACCCTGTTACATATTATACTATCCACTAGAGTATACACAATTTTCACAATGGAGAGTCCTGTTTTGGTTGTAGTACGTATTTCCTTGATGGCTGATCCGATTTAGTGGAAATTCCTGGTGTGGTTGGCAACACTTCCTGTTTCCGGACGCCTGAGGCATTGCCAGGGAGTCTGCAATAATTTCACATTTTGTTTTAGATTGCCAATTAAGTCAATTATTTCAAGAAACGACACAAAAATTTTTATACACATCTTTTCTTTGAAGAGTGCATTTAAAAGAAAATTTTTAGAAACTATATATAAATAAATAACAATAACTACTTTTATCTCTCTAATAATATTGATTATAGGAATAACATTTTAAAAATCAATATAGATGTCATAAGCGGGACTACTGGGATACGGGTCGCTTTAAATACCTTTTTTTATAGTCAATGTTCTGTTAGCGAATACATAACATCAAAGCTCTACAGATATATCATGAAGTTAGAAGTAGTGATACTAATGTTAATATTGTCGACGTTAATTAATTTATGAAGCAAATTATAATAAATACCAGATACTAAATTAACAAAATTTACACGGTGATTAACTTATACTCCGAAGCTTGATATCTCCGTTATCTTGAGAAATAGGAAAGCATATTTTAAATAAAAGTTATAGATAGAGTCAATCTTCACATTTTACAATTATCTCATAATATACAGGGTGTATCATAAGGTCACAGCATATCAAAATTATGTTTTTTTAATGGAATATTTTTACATTTTTATAAACCTCTTGTCGAGCTAATTTCAACGATGTATCACACTTCATGTCTATTATGTTTAATAAAAGATCTACAGCCACCCGAAAATCAGATTTTTTTGAATTTAGATATATGTAACAGCCATACCGTTGAAAATCAATAAAAATGATTTACATGTATCTATCCTAACTTTACAAGTTCTATAATATGCCATAAAAAAATATTTGATACAAAGTGATTAAAAACCCTATTTATCAAGATAACTTCGAAGTATAAGATAATCACACTGTATATTGATGTGATGATATTAGAAATAAAATAGTAATAAAAATAAAAAATTTGAAGCTTAAGAAAAATATTTTTAATAAATATACGATTTATAAAAAAACTAATACAAGAACCTTACATTAGGAAGAAAGAAAAAGTTGTTATAGAGCATATTTATGTAAAAGGTACCTTAGGCTTTAAGAATTAGGGAATTTTATTCGATGAATTTATAACCAAGAAATAATTAAATTTAAATTAAGAATTTAAGTTAGTCTGTAAATATAAGCAAAGGATTAAAGATTTAGGTTAAGATGTTGAAATTATTGATTAGATTAATTATAAATTTCTTATTAACAATACTAGTACTTGCAATAATTTTTCTTCATGATTACTACCAAATTTAATAATGTTCAAATCATTTTTAATAATAGGAAGCTCACATTCTTAATATTGAAATAGAAATACATTCCATAACAACTTGTGGCCATGGGGAAATTATACCTACCTATTATATTCTGCGGAATTGAAACTTCAATGATCGTAGTTTTTCATTCCATTGTCGTTGCAGGTTAAACTATGAATATCGCGTAATATAAATATAAAAGATAAAATACACTTATCTTAAAATTCGACGATTTTTCAAAAATTCTTAAATATTCCTATGACAATTATTTCACCTTTTGGTATCGTCTGATAACATTAAGGAAATTGAAATGTCTATCATTTTCTTTAATGCCAAAAGGTGAAATAGTGTCCTAAGAATATATTGAAAAGTTTTAGAAAATGATGGAATTTTAAGATAAGCATATTTTAACTTTTACATTTATAATGGAGAGATTCCACACAATAAGGTTAGAAACAATCATTATATTCGTGTAATATATTTATAGAGCCTTTATGATTAATGAAAATGAATTATTTAGAAAAGTGACTCCCCAGTAAAAACCTGCCTGTAGACATTTATAAAAAATATGGGTACCTACTTAATTTTACACAAAATTTCGAAACAGATTTAAAAAAGTTTTTGTTTTACGTTTCTCGTCCAAAAATATAATTTATCTGTTAAAACAAAATTTACTTTTTCTAAATATTTATAATTGAAACAAAGCCTCAGGCTCCGTAAAATTTAATATGGAGGGTTTTTTGTAGAAAAATAATTAGTATTAATCTTAGGTAAAGATTTCAACAAATTAGTGTTATTCTCTTGAACGCTTTAAGAGTAGGAATTAATAATCTTGTTAAAAATCAAAAACTAATAGAAATTAATCCATATGTACAAATAGAAGTAACAAACTTCAGTTTTAACTGTACCTACCATGATACATTTCAAAATAAAAAGTAATATTTTGCAGGAAATAATATCAATTAAATTCAAAAATAGTAACTATACTAGTTTTAATATAGTATCATTAATTGCCCAACATTTAAAATCAACAATCGCCAAAAGGATCGAATTCTTCACCTATTAATTATTTCAATAATCAATTGTTTTATTCATAAAAAACTTTTTACTTTTGTTGTAGAATATTTAACATATCATTTTTTTTATTTGAATTTACACGGATACTTTTTTTATTTCTTAATCTATATTAGTCTGTTTATGTCCCAATATTTATTTATCTTCTCTTTTAGGAAAATACCATTGTTGGAAAATTTTTCAATGGAAACTTTTGAAACTTCTTTGAAATAAACCGGGTTAAACACCTCATACAACGTGGACCTTTCGGCAACTAAAAACAAGTAAACACGATCCCAACAAAAGTGATTTAAATATTCCACAACATAAATTCTAAAAGTGTTTTAAAATATTTCCTGTTCAATAAAATTCCGAATTTTTCGATGGGTTAAACTTTGGCACGAGAACGAACGCATCCGATATATTATACGCATACGGCCCATTTATATTTGAAACTTTTATTCGGAATATACTGCTCTACAATTTGTCAGAGAATATAAAACAAAAGTCGATAAATTATTGATAGATTTGGACAGTAGTTTCAAATATGGAAGCGGCTCATGTGATGACAATATATTTTGATAAATCGCATTTGACTAAAGTCTTAAGGCAAAGGATGAAAAATGTAGTTTCACATCTTTTTTGGCCTACTTCGTGATTGGAATTCTTAACGGATATCTTGGTGTATCGATTTTTACAGTTTTAGAACATAATAGAGTACAAAAGTTGAATTTGGTAGTGTATGTATGCGTATATTGTAAAAAATTAGTGAGAAAAACAGTAAATCTTCGTGAACAAAACTACAATAAAATACGTATTATACGAGGTATTAGCCAAATGCATATTTTACCAACGATAAACTGTACAGTCGACCAATTGTATCTTTGAAAGTCTATCCCGGCATGCGAGAAGATGGCAAATACAGCAAACTAACATTATTATGCATTACATTACGAATAATTCATTGGTTCACATAAGCATCATCTGCAGATTCTCCCTTGAGTCTTATCAGTAGTACACGCGTTTTAACAAATAATTTTCTAATATTAATAACTTATTTCAAAACTGTTATTTTAACACTACCATTTATGTCAATTTAAAATAAACATAATATGTAACAACGTTTTTATTTATGATTTGGGAACAGTTTTATTAAGGGAAATTTATCAAGAAATTGGATAAAACCGAAAAAATGACCAAATCAATTAATACGAAAGGCAAGAAAATTGCCAATTTTTGCAATTTGTTTATGCTATTAAGTGTGCATTAAATTATGATTACGACAATTTTTATTGAAAAATATTGTAAATTGATATAGATGTCAATTATAATATGGTAGTTCCTGGAAAAATCGTTTGCCCATTGTTCATTGAACATCTATAAAGATAGATAGTAAACTAATATTTTCTCAATCTATATAAATGTGGCTATTGTTATGCATAGCTGTTTTTTTTCTTAATTTTTTATAAAATAACCTCATTTAGAAGAACAATATCAGTTTTTTGATAGCTTTTATTAGTTTACATAACTTCAAAAAATATTTCAAAATTGAAGAAATTTTCGTTAAAAAAATCCAATTATAATTTCTCGAGTTATCCCATGTACAAATTTTAAAAAAGTATTAAAAATCTGTCTTTTATTATGTCATTAAACTCGGGGCTGTATGACTGTTCTTCTTCGGCATTATCTTGTTTCTTTTTATTAGTTTTTTTTTAAATTTTATTAATCCTTCAAAATGTTGTTCTTCTTTAATCATAGAAATTTATGTGGCAACATTTACACATATATACACTATTATTTTTATTTTTGTTCACAGATTCTCTTAAAGTAAAACATAGATATTAGAAATTTGATTACTTTTGGACGAATTTTCTATCGTAGATGCCATTTTTCAATTCATTCACAAAACTTTGAAAAGAGTAAACTGCACATAATTTTAGCAGATACGTCAGTACTATTTACTAAATAAATCTACACTACGCTGATCAAATTGAACTATCCTCGTAATAATTTGCTTTCTATGACACAAGAATATTTGTACAAATCAACTAATGTGTACCTATTTCCTATGTATAATGTTTCTAACCCAGAAAAAAACTATTCTGTTTTTTTATGTCGTGATACAATTCTCATGCATATTACATGGAATAAAGTTCAAATGTTGTCAAAAACGAAGTCTTAAGACACGACAAAAGTTACACGGGCTGTTCTAGAATATTTACATTTATCTCTAATGAGGGAAACCAGCTTCGCCATTAGCATGATACCGATCAATTGACTGCTTTCATCAAGAAAACTGTGGTGGCCATGTCAAGGTAACAAACATTCAAATATTCGAGTTCAAAAAACCGTTGTCGACGTCCAAGCGCTATTAGCGGAACATGTAAATAAAAAAGAAGAAAGAGGAAACAGTTGGATGGCCACAACATTATTAGCAAATTAAAAATTAATTAAGTTCTAACCAATGACGTAATGGACTCTGGAACAGAAGAACAATAGAATTTAACGACAGCAATAATTTTGTAAATAGTTTGTATTAACAGTGGGCCAAAGTCTGATATCTAGTTTTTCTTAAAATACAGGGTGGCCAAACGAAAACGAAACAGAGCCATTATCAGAAACAGCGTCAACGTTTTAAAAAAACGCAGAGACCCGTCGATTTTTGATCAAAGGAGGACACTTTTTTCCGGTATTTTCGACTTCGCTGCTTACACCTCCAAGCGAGGGTAACAATCGCCCCAAAATACTTAAATGGCATTAGGGGTCGAGTAAGATATCATTTTAAAGCTCTTTTAATTCACTTTACAACCGTCTTTAAATTTTAAAACTCGGCCTGACACTTTTTACAAAATTGCATTTTAAAATTTAAATTAATTAAGTTCTTTCAAGTACAACTACGTTTTTCAGGATCTTTTGAACATTATTAAATATTTTCAAGCAATTTTCAATGTTGCCAAGGAATTTTAAGTATATTTAAAGCGTTTTCAAAGCTTCAAAAAATAGGACCTTTTAAGATTTTACCAGTATTATCAAGTAGTTTTCAAATTTCATAAGACTTTTTTAATAATGTTCTAACTTTTTAAATTTAAAGTTAAATAAGTTTCTATTAAAGCTAGTTACTTTTCAAGTTTTTTAATATCTTTAGAATACAAACATTATCGACAATTTTATATGTTGACAAGGTCTTTAAACGTTTTTAAAGCGTTGTCAAGTTGTGAAGTTCTTTCAAGATTTTTCAAGTATTATCAAGTAATTTTAAAGTTTCGTGAAGCTTGTTAAATAATGTACTAATTTTTTTCAATTTTTGTTAAAACAACTCGCCTTTCAAAGCCTTATTATTATATATATTATTTTTAAGGTTTCAGTTTAAGAAATTCAGAACAAAACTATTAAAACTTTTCACAAGAAAAAAAATCGACTATTTACTATAAGAAATACAGGGTATTCAATTAAAAAAGGTTTTTTAGGTTTTAAAATACTCAGTATAACATAGTTAATTATTAATAGTAATAATATCAAAGTTTATGGAGGTAAAATTTAACATAGTAGGTATGTACTTAAGTTGTTTAATTAAAAAAAACGAGTTTTTTGCTTAAACTACAAATTCTGTGAAAATTAGGATTAATTAAATATGGTCAATAATTTAAAGCTGCCTATAATTTATAAAAAATCAATTTTTCGTCTATCTTTTAAGATAACAAACAGATACGCACTGTTAATATTACAAATTTATGGAAAAAATGAATAAAGGCAGAAGAACAAACTCAAATAACGTAAGTAATTTACTAGAAAAACTTGTTTATATTCAATTATCCAAATACCGATAAGAAAATACTAATAAACTAAAGAAAACAGAAAACGTTTTAAATACCACTAAAGTGGATATAAAATATAAAAGTCGCTGCTCGAAACTAGAGAAAATATACAATTTGTTTTATCTAATGTTTATATCCTAAAAAAATAAATTATAAATGCTACATAATTTATAAAAGAAGTAGTGATAAAAAAAAACCTATGTAAAAACGAATTATCAAATTCTCCGTCGAATGCTTCCAATACAAAATAAATTTTGCATGCAGGCTTGCTTGCAATCGTTGAAAAGCATTCGAAAGAAACAATTTGTGTGTAACATTTTTCTCCGTCGCTTTATTTTAAAAATATGCGGTGCACACTAATGAAAAGCAGCGAGGGTGGAAACAGAGATGAGTATCTGTGACTAAGGCAATTTAATTTTAAATAACAAGTGTAAATGACATCCTGCTAATTATGGTTTATCTTTTTCGCGCTCCCTGCCAGTTAATCTTCATACACTGCTGAAAAATTCATAAAAGTTAACTTATCACGCTTTCTTTTTCACTTGTTAATTGTGCACTGTATCTAAATGTAACACTGAAAAAATGTTAATAGTTGCCACAGACTATTCATAAAGATTAGGGCGATTATTTAATTTAATTTGTAAATGGATAAACATTTTCGACTTGCACTACAGAAAGGGACGACAGACGATAGGTATATCAGATGATTTTTTTTCCTTACCATTTAGTCTTCCTTCTGGTATCTTTGTTTGTCTTTTTTGCTTTTTTCTGTAATTAATGACATTTTTCTATTTTCAGTAAATTCACGATCGATTTCCTGTGAAAAAAATCTAGTGTCTGTTGCTAAAATGGCATTCAATACGACAACCCCGACCTTTAATTATTTCGTAACGTTAAAAGTTTGTTAGAGAATCATGAGAAGCAGTAACTACATTATCCTTGTTATCAGAAGCGACAATCGCTGCGTTCGCGACGTTTGCTATCTTAAAAATACCGGAGCACATAAAGCAGCAACCTTCCTTATCTACCAGGGCTTTGGGAGTGAAAACAAGAAAGCCAAGCATGTCTTTGGCGTAGTAAATTTTTTAAGGAATACTCTCGAACGTTATTGAGATGTTACGAAGAGAATCTTGATTGTAGATTTTATTCAATTTGCCGGCATCCACCATGCTGATTTCACATGAGATCGAAATAGGCCGCACGATCTTGTTAATTACTTCGAAGATAATACGATACACCCCACACCACGGTGCTTAGAAACGATTAAAATTCATGGGAAGTCGCAAAAATTATGATCTCGAGTTATACCTCTCGCATATAGCCTAGCACCCCAAGAATTAGTATTTTTTATAACAGCAGAAAACTACATAAAGCTATCATGTGTTTGCCTTTATACAATGCAACTGTAAAAAAAATTGAAAAGATTGTTCGACAATTTAAATAATACAATTTCACCTTAAGCGCAACTTTAAAAATGTAGCTTAAGAAAACCATACCAAAATAAAAAACAATCATCTGGAAAAACTGCATCTACTAAATGTTATACAAATGTGATTTACAAAAGTATTTATTTGGACCACCTGAGGCTATGCAATAAAATAACAATTAAAGCTTGTCGCCCCAGAAATTCTTTATCAGGACCGTTCTGCCCTCATTAAACTTTTAGTTTTACACAAACGATTTCTGAGTGTGGTCGTGTTATTGTTAATTGATTACTCGTACTCTACAATAATTGAATTGTTTCTCGGTCTTGCGTATTGAAAAGATAACTAATTATTCCAATATTTATTAATTAACTTCTTCCAGTTAATGAAGTTAAATCACTATTTCCAGTATATATTGTACGAAAATTGGAAATTGTAGCTGCCAAATCTTCATGATTTTAAAAATATTTTTGATAATCCTGAAGTTCCAACTGTTACACGGTCTTTTTATTTAGCAACCAAATGGCACAAAATTCAAATATTGCAATCAAATTAGCATTTATCAATATAAAAGCAGGTAATATGATCTTATAGAGTAAAGTACAATAACCAAAATTCTGTATTTTCTTTTTACTTTTCTTACAATAGAAATTACAACGAAATTTACAATAATAGAATTGTAACGAGAAGGTTGTGTGGTCTAAATCGCCAATGCGTTTTCCGAGTGACAGGAACTATTTTTCCGGTATATAAGAAGTTATATTTTGGTATAACTAACTAATTTTATTAGTGAAATTGGCTCACAAAGATATAAACATAAAGTATTAAGTAAAACTTTTTACTCTTTGTTTTTACTGATTTGTGAAAGATATCTAATGAAACCTTTTGATTTTTGGACTTGGTAAATATTACAATGTTAAAAACTGTATAGTTTTCACTTTAATATAGTTAAAAAATATGAGGAAATTAATTAAATTAATATATTTGTTGATAGAAAGATAATAAAAAGTTACTAAAATCATAAAAGCTAAACAACTAGTAAAATATATTCAAAATAAGGGACACCAGAGAAAAAAATAACTATATACTATTTAAAAACATTGAAAATAAAATATAATAAAGAAAATCTTTGTATTCGGAGTTCATTGAAAATTTTCCAACTTACGTAGGATTTTTCAGGGAGTGTATCAACCTCAATACAAACTAACATATACATGAGTGTTTAATGGTGCGACAAATTTTATACAGCAGCGTATTATATGTCAGAATAAATATCCTTAGACATGGTCTCTGAGATATGGCAAGAGCTAGAGCTAAGTGAAGCGATTCAAGAAGAATAGAACTCAGATAAATTTATAAAAGCTGATTTACGGCTGCTTGTATCGTCTGCACTTTAAATCGCAAATAAAATTTATTTTACGAATATATTCTCAAGTCGGATTATTTTTATTTTGCATCTTTTTAATATTTCTGGGCACGAACTCGCCACTAAGAACATCTCTTTTTTCCCCCTTTAAATGGGCGCTTCGTCAGATCACCTTTTAATTTTTGCCGTCTTGTAATATATAAATTGAAAGGTTAAATATCTATTCACCCATATCAATATGTCTCAGTAATTAATTTTTGTATGCTGTCAAAAAAATGAATTATTACATTTTTTTTTTTTTTATTTATTTAACGTCGGCCTATTTCTGCTACCGAGGCTAAACACCGTCGCCGGGAGCACGCTACCCCTAACCGGAAATTTTTGCCGAATCCTCAGGTATTCCAACCCGAGGTAGGGATCTTTAACGAGCCCAACATCCATGGACATAGGCATATCTCCACTATACCTCGTGCTCATTGGTATAGTGCCTGCGAGCTGTGATATGCTACTAGTCGCTGCAGGCTGTACGGGCATACGGTGTTCGCTGGTGGTTATCCATACGCGCTGGACACTGCTTAACTATAGTTATTGCATCACAGGCGAATCCACTATAGAGCTGGGCCCTTGCCCTTATTATATATTTAATGTTACAATACATATTATAATTAAGTACAACCAAATTTAAAGCAAGTGCTCAAATTTTTTACCGTCAGCTAAAATACATTGCGAAAAATACAATGCGAAAGACGAGCAGGGAACTCTTCTCGAACTTTCGCTATAACTTCCGGAATTATTTTCAAATCTCAATGCGTATCCGTTCTTTGAGTTTATTAATAGTTTGTGGTCTATTTATGTACATTTTACTTTTCAATATTAATGTATTATTATATTAACTCACTTTTTCATCTAAAATTTTACCATATTTTCTAATAGAGAGAGCTTAACTGTAACAAATTTTTCTGTTTAATCAGATTTTTTTTTCGTACTAGTTTTCCAAACATTTCAACAGAAGTAACTCAAAATAGAAAAGAATAACTTTTTAGGTCCATGTACATATCTAGTTGCTTGCCTCATTTCTTATGGGTCATTTGGACAAATTTTCCTGATTTATTATTTAAATATATACGATTCGAATCGTTCTACCGATCCATGATTATATCCTCAACATTTGCATTCGTTGATTTTATCAAATAATGAGGTTTTCGTAGAAACTAAAAAGTATTGATAACCTTTTAAGGACTCGTAATAAAAGCTTTGTTAAGAAATTATTTAATCACACAGTGTTTATTCTATGGTGTCATATTTATTGGGATATATAAATTTAGAATGTTACATCAGTATCTATTAATATTAATCAAGTAGCGCAAATTCTCTGGTAAACAATACACGCGGTATTGTAGAATCACGTATGTCAACCTGTACGATAATAATCTACTCTTTCATCATTTTCAGTGGCATTCCAGTATATTATTCTTCCAGAAATACTGCACAATTAAGTAGTTTTTTTTGCATATAATTACCACGACCTCTCCATGATTTATCCAATAAAAATATTCCACTAATCATGTCATATCATCGTGAATCAGGTAGGCTTTGTTACTATTTTCTACCACGACTTTAAAAACATCAATTTTAATTAGCACCCAACAGAGAATAGTTGAGATGTAGAGTCTCATATCAGAGGATAAGAATTTCTCCTTGGGTCCAACTTGAAATTTCACATTATGGACTGTTTTGTTACTTCCTTAATAAATATTTAAGGTCTGTTTCTCATTTAAGTTTGTCCATAAATCAAGACTAGTAAGCTAAAAAAAACAAATTTTCTAACTAATACACAAAAAATATAATTTTACGACTTGCAGTGATATATTCAAAGAATTTTATTATGATATTTTTTTTATATTTCAGTTATTATCATATTTATTTATATCTTAAAGGGGCCTTGGTTTCTTTATGGCTACTTGTGTCGACAAACAAAATAAATTAAAAAAAATGAAGAACATTTAAAATGAAGAACTAGCATCAATCTTTCATTTATGGACAAAATTCTATAGGAAAATGATGGCTATATAGAATTATTAAATAAAAAAAATATTTATGTAACTATTGCTTTTTAGAATGTTTACATTAGTAGGTATTGTTAGTGCCACTAGTATGCTATTATTAAATAATGACCTATAACCCATAAAAAGTAGGTTAGAATTTGCACGATTGTGTTAATGAAAATAATCATTTTTTTAATAACCAACTGAATTAAAATAATCTACTTTTTATCTCCAAAATGCATCACTAACCTACCTACAATCAAATGTCAAAAATATAAGACTTTTTGGTTTAAAACAAAAAAAAACTAGTCACTTAACTAAATTATTGTAGAGAAATCAATGAAATATTAATTATATACTAATACAAAATTTTGAACAACTCTTAAAACATGCTCTGTCAAATATTATATTGCATGCTTAGTTTACTCCAAAAGTAACACACAGATGTAGGAAATACTGCTAGATTACTTGAGCATGAAGGACCTGTTAACCCGAGGTTTAAAATCGAGAATTGCGCAATTTGCTACACCAATAAAGCTAGTCTTTTATATAGCTAAGTATAATTAAACATAACACCAAAATAAATATAAAGTAGTTAGTGTCTCATTCTTTAATTGATGTTTTGTGTCCTCTGTAGGTGTGATTCCACATCTTCATAACCACAATTTAATAATAAAAAATAAAAAATGAATGCACTAATTAATAAAATATTTTAACAATCAAAAAGCCAATCTTCCAATTATTTCAAACAATAGTTTTAATTGAAGGAAAATGAAAACATGATCGCTACGCTACTGTATGATCTATTCTGTTGCGTTGCATTAAAACGAGGTGTTTTTATGAGGATGTCACAAAAGGCAAAAATTAGACGTGATGTGAAATTATCTTTGCGGGCGACGCTAGACAACTTGTGTGGCGCGAATTTTAAACCAACCTTCCGGTAGCACAGTTTGTTCATACTGACCTATGTCAACGTACTGTTGCAAATATTCGAAATGTGAATCGCGAATTTTAACTTAATTGAAATTCAGAATGTTTAGAATATAAAAGAGAAAGGTTCAACCAGAAATAAAAGCCAAACGGTTTACTGACGACATTTACAGTTAAGTTGACTTTAGAGGATGGAATATAATTTCCAGCCTGAGAGATCACAAAACAAAATACGAAATCAAAAATCCTTTCAATTTTCATCATAGTATTCTTGTCGCTCAATACACTTCGCCTTACCATATTCAAGTTTATTAATTTTAACCATCGCAAAAATAGTCTTGTGATACAGAACAAAACTATTTTTTTCGATACTCTAGCCCTTTCTCCAGATTTTTCTGTTGTTTCAATAATAAATGCCAGTTACCAACTCAAAAAGAGTGAGAAAATATGTCAAATTCTTGGCGACAAGAAGAAATTAAAGAATGTTTAATGGGAAGATAGTGGCAGAAAGTTATAAAAAATTTGCAACAGAAGATGTCAATTATTAATACTATGATTATAGGTTTATAGGTACTTAAATATTATTTGAGATGGCACTGCTTTCGATTTTTTTTATTAATATATTTTAAAAAATCAGCTGCGTAATTGCCATATGACTGTGATTTGTAGTAAGGAAAATTGCTATCATTACCATCTATTAATTAACAAGGATCATTTCTAGAAGCTTGAGCTGGTGTAAATTTAGAGATGTGTTTTGAGCATTTTATACAAAAACTAAAAAATGAGAATGTAAAAGTAACTTACGAAAAAGTAGTTTTATTTAGAAACCAACAGTTAATGGTCAGATGGGAAATCATATCTAGAATATGAAAATTAATTTGTAGTTGTGAAAAATTGGATAGCAATTTTTTCGTTTGGTGAGAACATGAAACATGAGTCCAATGCTGTAACCATTTTACAATCCCTGTTATTGTTATTATATTTTATGCATACTTTTTTATATAAATCACATTTAGTAAAATAATATTGTCAATTTAGAAAATTATTTTGAAGCATTTCTTAATGTTAAAGTTTCGAAATTATTTGTAATGGCATAATATAGACCCGAGGTTGAAATTCCTAACTTTATTTTTTTAACTGCGCTTTAGAGAGTTTGGAATGTAAACTAGTATTAATAAATGATACAATTATGTATTAACTTTTGAATTTATTTTGTCTACCTTGCCACCCTGTGTTACCAATGTTATTTTATTAACTAACCCTCTCTTTCTCTCTCTCTCATACAAACACACACATTCTGAAATATGGTATAATGAAAAAACACTGAAACTTACGAGATCAATAATATTTGGTAATTAAATATTTTTATATATTTGTCCAAGAATTTTGAGCGATCAAAGTAATGAATTAAACATCTCTCTTCCAAGATTAAATACTGCATACTCGTAAAGGAAAAATGTAAAGAATAAAAAACTGATTTTTCGAAAATATATTAACAGAAAATAAGACAGTAACAAAGACAAACGGCATCCGCTAATAATTATCATGTTCAGAATTTTTCTGTACGATCTGAATTAACACATAAACGGCAATTTCTTTGCTTATTAAAAAAGTTAATAAATGGATATGGAATACAAATAAATAAACCCAAACAGATTGAATGATAATATCGGCAATATCGCAAAAGAAATTAAAAGTCCGTTTTAGAACAAGTTTAACACAATGTAAATGCAAATAAACTGCTTATGACTACCGACCGCCTATAAATCAATTACCCGTGATTTGATACATTAAGGTATACGCCAAACAAATGATTTATATTGCTCATGATGAAATATTAACTTCTAACTCCGGACAGATGAATAATTGGTGGCACGACATGTACCATCACAATTGTTAGATTTACGTCAAGGAAATTTAATATAGTAAAAAATATGTTTGTTATGAAAACTTGTGTAACTAAGAAGAACATTTTATTAAATAACATAATTTAAGCATTTTTATTTGTTACATATTTTAGTATTTTTAGGAATAAATTGGTTTGCTAATTGTTAAAAACAAACATAAAATAACAAAATTAAAATGAAAATATAGGGAAAAATGAGAAATTCTCAGATAACGTATTAAAGTGTACGTTGTAATTATGTTTCTGAAAGCAGAATGAGAATTAAAAGTTGTTCCTTCTAATAAATCAGTAAAGTTGAATGAATTATGTAACGGTGAAAACATACAAAAGACTCTAATGGAATATAAAAAATAGGATCAACGGACGTGACTTAAAATTAATTTTAAACCATCGTTCCGCCAGAACCGGACTTTTCACCAGCATCAAGTTGGAAAGCTTACATTAAGGCTTTGACGTACAGAACAAAAAATAAAATAGCTAGAATAGCTCATATAATTGCAATTTATAAGTTAAGAATTTATTTTATGTCAATTACCAGCAAGAGTAAATGAAAATATTTTTACAGAAACGATGTGTATACAACACGTACAAAATGAACAATATAGAAAAATAATAGTTCGTGACAATATTATACATATAATAAATATATAGGTAGGAAAATTTCCTCATAAATACATATTTTTAACACTGATATTTTCTATACGTAGAATAAATACACTTAACAATTTGATTAATTGAAATGGAAAATGAAGTTTTGAAGCGCAAAATATACAACGAATTTAATGGTAGTGAGGAGTTGGAATGTGATAGTTAAGATCAAAAGTATTTTGAATTTATTTTCCAAAATACTTTTATATAATTAATTTTCTAGATCAGTAAACACATACTGTTGATTATTGATATTTAGTAATTAAATTTGTCAATTAAAACTATTTATTGATCCAGCAATAATTTATAATAAGCAGATGTAGATTATTAAAATTAAAAAAAAACTGATATTTTTTATGAATTTTCTATGTAATTTATGAAAAAGAAATTAAATAAGAAGTATAACTAATGTATAAAAATGTAGATTTTTGGCAAAAGGCAAGTAGGCTGTTTTCCGTTCATTGATCGTAGTAGTAATAAGAAAGAAAATGGAGAATATAGTTGAATACTGAAGTAGATAAAGAAAAATGAGGAAAAAATATTAGAAAAAAAGAATGAAATAGAAATATCAAATGACAAAACGGATCAAAACCCTAACAAAAAAATCAAATAATTTGAATAATGTGTTGACAATTCTAAAATGCAGATTATTAAAAACTAAACTCACAGTTAAATCATGTGAAAATAGATGTTAAATATAAAGAAACTTCTTAAAAAACCACCTAATAAAGAAACAATATTAGAAGAAAATCCAATATTTATAATAAAAAAATGTTGTAATCTTTCAATTGTTACGTTTTAATGTAGTTGAAAATAGTTTGTATTAAAAAATTTATTGATACAATTAAGTTGCCAGACTTCTAGACTTAAAATCATAAGTGTTACATATGGTTGAACTCGTATTGATCAGAAGATTCCAAAAATGACTGAATCTACAGCGTGATCTATTTAAAAATCTAGCAATATTATCCCAAATTTTGTAGAATTTACGAGATAATTAACCGTTTCCAGACTTTTGGTTCAGTCTGTATATACTGTATATACTGTATATACTGTTTATTCTTCTAGATTTTGCTACAAAAATTTTAAAAAATACAAGATTCATTTAAAAAATTATTTTTTCACTTTTTTATTACTTTCTTCTGGTGACCCAACCTCCTAAAAATGTATCCAAAATGCTTAAGGCAAGCAGAAAGTACAGCTCACTAAATGTATTAAATTTACTAAATATTAATATTAAATGGTATTTCATTATTTTAACAAGTTGGACCTCTCTCATTTAGTTACCTATACATGTCAAAACCTGCAAATATTAGTTTTTTAGAAAATTTTTAAAAATATATTAAATAAAAAATAAAAACCGAACGTAAACTTATAAACAAATACATTTCTAGGCTTCAAGACCTTATTCCCTTTTTTGTATGTACTATTTCTTTCATAGACATAACAATTAAAATAGTATAAACAAACAAATAATATATACACTTAAAGAAATTTAATAACACATAAAAATATATATGAAAAAATATTCAATTGCAAACTTTCCATTTGATTGAGTTCAAAATTCGTATATAGGTACTCTACTACTCATTGATCAAATCATACCAAATATCTCAGGTTATCTGTCTACTCTTTCTTAGCAGCTTATTTATTTCCTTTCGAAAATGAATTAAATTAGATGTGGTCCGATCCTGTTAAAATGTTACACTTTTACAAATTTGGTGATACAGTCTTTAAGATTTCCAAGTGTTGACCGACTTCCTATTTTAGGGGGATATTACGAGTCAATAAAAATCGGCGGGTAGTAACCGGCGAGTGGCTAATTGAGAATTTGTATGTGTTTGTATCCTTAGCGGGATCCAAACAATTTATGTCTTCGCCAAGTTGGTTTATGGCTGTTTTCAGAACTCGTTCCGCCACGGCCGCAAGATGTCTCTATCGTCATGAGGATAACTTTATGGTTATTTCACAGCAATTAGATTAGTCTGTTGTAATTCCAGTTTTTGTGCGATTGCGATTCCCGCAACAGATGTCGTTTGACTTATTGTCTCGACTATCCTACTTCTTTTCTTTAATATCCTTCTGGTGATATATCATTTTTATTATTAATCTTTTAGCAGAGCCAGATATTTCATTTGGTATCATCCTTTGCCCTAATATTAGGCCCGGCCAACCAAAATTGCTTTTTTGTTTTCTTCTTTTTTATTATTCACACATAAGTCAAGCCTAATGCCGGAAATTAATTTTACGATCTATTTTCATTTTTGTGTAATTAGTTATCATCGATAACGTTTCCAATGTTAAATATAAATGTAGGAAACTTAGTCATTTATACAATAAATTTAATACAAATAGAGTCAAAAAGAATTACGTAAAAAATTGACATTGTTTTTGTATTAAAATTAAAAGAGCTGTATAGAATGTTTATGTAAAACTACTTATTTTAATTAATCACAAAGCTTAAAAATATTTATAGAACAGGGATTTTTTTACAATTTGGAATAATTCAGTGAGTGAAGGAGTTCAATTTACACGAACCGCATATTTGTTTTAAAACGCCTAGTAATCCTATAATTTTTTTATTAATAGAAATAAATACCATACATTAGTGTCAAAAATATTCAGTAGCATCTATACTGAAATAATAAAAAAACCAATTAATAGTACATAACTTGAGCTGTAAATTCTTACAGACTCACAGAATTACTTATTTTTATTCAAATGTCAAATGGTGTTCACTTCTAATCATATTATGTAACATACAAGAAGTGCACTTAATTAAAATTTAATTTGGAAAAAAAAATAATTACATAATCAGACATAAAGCATAAAGCAATCTTGTAAACACGCTGTAAATAAGTTAAAAAGCGATCAGATGCTTAAATTTGCGAAACTCTCTGTGGGAGAATAGAAAATTATTTCTCAAAAATCGATGACCTACTCTTTTCGGTACAGGTCATCTTTATCTATAAATACCATTTTTGCAAAGGAGCCAAAACTAATTGTACTTTATTGTCCTTTTAACCTTCATTTTTTCGGCTCAGGTAAAATTGTTTTATATTTTTAAAACGACATAAAAAATATGTTTTAGTGCTCAAGGCAAACTTGTTTTTATTATATGATTCCCAGAACCAAGTTTCGGTGTACAGTAATTGCAAGTTACACAGTTGTTACATGACCTTCCAGCTAAACATAATTGCAGAATTTTGCTTTTGTCAACTACAATATTTTTAGCAAATATACCTACCTAGTGACATTTCTCTATTATTATTGTAGAATTTATTTATATTTTTTAGAAAATAAATGAATAAATTCGTTTAATTATTAGCAAAATTTAGGGTTCCCTGTACTGACCCATATTGTTTCCATTTACAATGAAAGTAAGTTTTTAGTTGACTTGTATCTTTTATAGTAAAAACCCGATTTCAGATAAAACAGGATTTTCCTAGGAAAAACTAATTTACACTACCTGTATTAGTTAGTTCTAGTTTTGACTAGGTAAAACTTAAATTGTTTAAAAACTAAAAAATGCACAACGTGTTTAATTTAGGGAAGTAAGGTTAAAACCAGCTCATATATTGTGTTTCTTTGATAATCTAATTTTATATTAGGGTTTTAGACGAATTAATTGTACTTCTTTGTGAAATACCAGTTTTAGAGAGTTATCGTTTTAACTGAAACACAATTTGAAACGACAGGTGTAAGAATATCAAAGACCGATTTTTGGAAAAGGTTTTACATAAAAAAGAGACCGAAAAGAAAGAAAACTATTGGAACGTTACGATAAGAGATGTGTATTTATAAATAAATATTGATGATGGAAGTACAAGAAGCAGAATTGGCTGTAAAGGAAATACCGTTATAACATAGAAAATTAAAGCGATTTGGAACAAAATTTGAAATATTAAAAATACCCTCTATAAAATAAATAATAAGAATAATACATTTTTGCTACCAATTTTTTCAAATCGGAATTTGACGTCTCAAATAAAAAAATTTAGTTGCAAGAGCTAAGTGTTTGAAGAGACCATCAGCGATTGTAAATTGCAGCGGCGGTCAATTTTTAATCCTCGGGTGAAAAATAAAACTTATAATATAATTGTAAATTACAGGGGATGGTTATATTTCAAGATAAATAAAAATTGTAAATTGTAGCGGCAGTCGATATGTAATCCTCTGGCAAGAAAACATCTGATAATATTCTTAACAATTTAGAAACAATAAAAACCTGTATGTCTATTTAACAAATTTAATAGAATAATATAAAAATAAGTCATTTTTATGAAAACCAAATGACAATTATTTGTTTAGTTTTTAAACATAGGAATAAAAGAATCATTTTTAATGATTGTAGCAGCGAATTTGAAAAGCGATACTAAGCGGTACCCCGACATAGCAGCCCCAAATGGATTTAATTTATTAATAGTAGACGTCGTTTTTGTCAAATAAGCCAAAACATTAAGTAGATGATTTTTATAAACAATAATTAAATACTTTACTTATATAAAGATTTTCAATAAGTAGATGACATATCAATTATTTTGGAAATAAATAAATATAAGTGTATAAAAAGTGTTTTAATTGATTTCTGCATTATAAACTAAAATTTGATTTCTATTTTTAATAGAACACTCTAATTTAAATGTTCTTATATATAAACATAGTATAACATAGTATATATAGTATTTATATAGTTCAATTGACAAAAATTTTGGGAAGTGGATTTTTTTAAGGTAGGTATCAATGACTAATTTGCATATTTCTGTTAATCCGTTCCCCTGTCATTTACAATGGATCATTTCGACCATACGCTGCAATTTACGGGTTACTTTGATCGACCCTTTTTGCCAGCCGCTGCTATTTACAGGTAGGGATTATTATAATCTTTACCTTCCCCGCAGTTTACATGTTCCCGAGACCTTTTCCTTAAGGACAGCCGTTAGTCACGGTAGTTAACATTAATGCAACAAATAATTTTATATACATTTTTAAGACTTTTAATTGTCAAAACACTTTGTTGTACGATTTTATATTGTTTATTACACAAGCAATAATTTTTGTTTGAAATAAATGTATTATTAATGTTTCAGTGGTTTAATGTAAGTTACTCTTTATTTACTCAACGGATTAGCAAAAATAGTTTTAATTGAATTATGTTTAATTAAAATTAGAATCAACTGTGGATATTTGTTAAAACGAGTTCTTTCTAGGATGATCTGGTTTTGCCTGAAATTTTCACTGTAACAGATCAATTATCCAGAAATTCTTTAAGGACATCTTTACAAAATAAAAATCTGTTCTTATTATAACTTCAGCTATATTTCTTGCGATGTTGTTAAACATATACAGGATATTTCAGAATAGAATGTCATAAAATTAAAAGGTGATTCTATGAGTGATTTTGAGGAAAAAGGTTTATATGAACCTAGGTTCTTTTTTATTTTTTTTGCATGAAAACGCTTGATGTTACGAAAAAAATTCAGACCATTTTTTTAACAAAAAATTAGATTAAAGAAAACGATTTTTATTTTTTGAAAAAGCAGCGGCGTTACATATTTTCCACAAAAAATAATCAGGGTCATGACCTTGGGGACGCCACTCTTTAAATTTATAAATTCGTTTTTCTCTTAAAAGATGTGTCTCTACATCTAACTTACGCCCACCGAGGTTGATAAAAATATTTCATGCAGGTTCGAACAAAAAATATAGCTTTATCACTCCTTAAATTTATGAAATACTATTCTGAAACACCTTGTATATACAACAATTAACTTTATATTTTTTCTTTTTAAAATGTCTCACTCAACACAAAGTAGATTATAATCTTTTTCCAACTATATTATGTGCCTTGCATAAGCAATTAGAGAACTTTTGTCATGAACCAAATACATCCGAACATATTTCTGGAGATAGTGTGACTCAAGACTATATAAAAAAGATTGCCATAAATGTGCAAATGTGTAAAAAATATAAATATAACTATAATTTACAAGAGAACAAATTCTAAATAATTTTTTTTTAAATAGAATCATAAATTAAATCAAGTAGGTAATAAAATCAGGGAGAATGTAAATAATATAAATAATACAGGTACACATTTAAAAATCCACAATTGAGACCTGTTCTTTTTTATTATTATTTCTTTATTGAAATCTTGACAATAATATTAAAAATATAACCATAGTAATAGATAATGTATGTTTGAAAACTTCTTTTTTCTGCCAAAAATATTCTTTCTTGATAATTTGTATGTTTCGTGAATAATGATCTTTTGCATTTTATTACTCCAGAGTATCGGGTTCTTATATTATTGCATACTGGTCACGTATTTCTTATGTGTCCATCAGTGTGTATGTGGGTATGATAATATGCAACCACCCGGATCTACACAGTTGAAATTTCCCGTATGACTGATAATTTTAAATCGTCTTATATGTCAGCTTGGATTCAATTAGTACTAAGAATTAGTCTCGTGTTAGTTTCTACGGACTTCTCATTAAAAAAACGCGAAGAAAAAGTTTTAAAGCGACTGTGATGTAATTTATTTTAAATTTGTATAAAATAAACAAAAAACCTAGATGTGATTCTTTTATATAAATTTACATCTATGAATTTTTTTCTAGTGATTATTTACCGGTAAGTACATATTTAACATCTTGAAACCAAGAATCTCGTTTAATTGAGACGAAGAAACTATTTAAAAAATAACTATTTTGGTCATAGAAAATAAGGAAACAAAAATAATGTCCTATGTTTTTATTTTTTAAAAATCGTTTTATAGTTTCATTTTCAATAATGAGGAAATTTCACAAAAAACCTTGAACAGGCAATTGATTCTTTAAAAAAATATTAATTTTAACTAATTGTAATATTAAAAAATAAAAGAAAAAGTCATAAAATTATAATTATTAAAAATTTACAGTTTTCGAAATCTTAAAAAAAATGGGAAAAACTTCAATACCTTACTTAAAAAATTTAAAGTTTTACAAAGTTATTTAAATTCATTTAATAATTATAATTTATTACGCTTATAATGGGATGTTTGATTTTGCAGTTTTTTAGTGAATCTATTATTTGTCTATGTCTTATTATTATCTATTACCTATTGAAAATGAACGATACAAATTTGTTTTATTACCATGACGTACGCTGTTGTAATTATAGAAATTAATTTAAAGTACAAATTACAATTTACGATAATGTATGGTTTATTAAAAGCAGAGCAACACATGTTTTAATGCGTTTACTGCAATTTTATTAATTGTGAATTATTAAGGCAGCTAAGTTGTAAATTCATTTTGCATTATAAAATATTTCATTTTCTGCTTGTTAAAGCATTAAGCATTAGATTTACTGTAATTTGATTAGCCAGAATATATTTTTATTTGCAACACATAGTAAAATTATAAGTAATAATCTAAGCGCAACGAATATTGAATACATAATTGAATTTTGTAGCTTTTATCACCCTGTATACAAATATTTTGAAAGATAGTGGAAAGTACGAAAAATTTAAATGTGAGGTTTATTTGTATATTATCTTTATCTTTACAATTGTGTGGAGTGAGCAATTTATTCATAAACATTTTTTTGAAATCAGCCATACATAGGGTGGTATATTTAAAATAAAACTCTCGATGACATCTTTAAGCTTACACAGAAGACGTAATGTAAAAAAATATCTCACGGAATGTTCGTTTAAAAATAAAAATCAATCGGTTTCAAAAAGTTTTTATCGATTTATGTTATGATTTATTCTCTTTATTTTGAATCTTAGTCTCTAACTATTTATTTTCTTTTACCTGTTCTTTTTTTCTTTTACCTATTTGTTTGAACAGAATATAACAATTGAAAAAAGAATATCTAAAACCACTAAAATATTATATCCGAAACTGTATTTGATTTTTCCCTGCATCAATGGCTCTTTGATGTGTCTAAAAAATAAAAAACTATTTTATTATCCTGAAAGTAATTGCAATCTGTCAGAACTCGTCTTAGCCTTGTCTGGAAACTACTTAATGAACCCATCAAAGGCCTATTTGTACTACCCAAATACGCTACTGCAATGAAAAACGATAAACCAAATTGAAGAATCCATCTCAGACCGACCGTTTTTTCTAGTCACGTGATAAAAAATATGTTCATATATCGAACACGGGAACAAATGCCACTTATTTCCGGTGAGCCCTTATTCTCCTGGACCGAGATATCCAATTCAGAAGAGAAATTTTCTCATAGATCATCAAAATTTGAACCTTGAAATATAATTTCAAGAGAACGATAAATCCCGAAGTTGGGCATAGTGGCGGTAGGCGATAAGAAACGACGGATTGCTATGCCTCCGGCAAAGATCACAAAACAAATAGATCAAGATTGGAAAGGAACCAACCTAAAAGCCAAAGTCGTTCACTGAGGGAACTTATGGGATCAAAAACATTTTCACTATTTTGTTCGTAAAAAACATGCAATGCATGCGTCCCACATGATAGGCAAATGCGGAGTGAGAACTACACCCCATTGGTAAATCGGAAATAAAATATCGAGAGACAACATTAACTGTTTACGTTTTTGTTTACGTTTGGTGACGTAGTTAATATCGAGATCCTAATAAATATTTGAGTTTCAATTATACCAAGGTAAATTTACTATGTTACATAATAATTTACTTTAGTAATCTGTTATTTTACTACACTGCTATCCAAAGTTTGTCCTCGATAATAAACTAATTTCCAATAGGATTGATTCAGGGAAGGTAACATTGAGAACGTATGTAGGCAAGACCAATATTTCATTGGTAATTAAATCTAATCCATGAGCTGTTTGGTAGTTCTTATTAGTAATAATTTTATCCATTTGGTGCTACAGGATCAATTTCTTCGAACAGGTTATGACTCCGATTATTTATATTTTTATATTTTTACTTTAGTACTAGATCCCAAGGTGTAGATGAACCTATGGAAGTGACTTAAGTACTTAAAGAGGAAAGATTAGAATAATGCTGGAAAAAAGATATGAAAAAGATAACAAAGAAGAACAAATAACGAATTAAGAACTTTATGGTATAAAGGTACGCACATAAGATACGAAAGATAAAATGTTTATGCCTTAAAGAAGGAATACCCAGAAATTGAATAACCAAAATTATAATAAAAAGACACAAAATGGAAGGACGAAATCTTAAGAAATCTGGAAATGTTGAAAATTGGTATACATAAAACTGATAGAGTTAGGAACATTAAAGAATCACTAACTTAGTCCATCAGACAAGTTTTAGTATTTTGCACATAAGCCAAGAATGAAGAAAGGTCTAGGGTAGAGAAGCGAAGGATGGAGAGGTTTTTGTTTCAGTTTTTTACTCTTTAATTCCATCGAACTCTCAAAAATCAATCATTACAAAAAAACTGTTTTGTTGTTAACCCTTAGAAAAAAGTCTGGATACGTTCTTGGGTTCGGAGGCTTCGTTTTGTGCTTGCCTCTGCATGCTGTTCATCTCTGCTTGCCTGAACACAAATTCACTTCTTTCTCTGCTAGACAGGAAAACCGGATGTTGATTGCGACAATAGAAGAAAATATACGAGAAATGATATCGCTTTAGTAACAAATTGCTTGCTGAAAGAATGGCGACATCGATCTTTAAAGAAATAGAAAAGGTAATGCGTTACCGTATTCATTGCACCTAAAGATTCATTCCCAGTGGCAATTGCTTATCCAGTGGAAAAATAAACCCGAATGTCGAATAAATATCGATAAATTTTTGGATTTGTTTAGTTTGCTTACTGAATTTAATTAATTGAACGAGAAGTTGGGGAGTAACAAACAGTAACCAAAGAATAGAATGGATATTTTTTTCCACGTTTGCTCAATTTTTCTTTATTTAACTTATATATTTTATTTTAAAAATTCGTTCGAGAAAAAGTATTTTCCTTATTGTTTTTATTTATTTTTACGCCTGAAAAGGGCATACGTTAATTGTATTTTGTAAGTCGATAGACATTTTTAATATTTATTTATTTTATCATAAGGCTAAATTAGCAGGTTCAAAATAACTTCAAATAATTATAAAAGCATATATATTTATAACTTAATATGAACTTAATGTATGCAGTAGAGAAGCGATACAGGATATTTGGTTGACTGCTTGGAGAGCAGATAGAATATGGTGGTTTTTGTTTTCCCTAGTAGCTACTTCAGGATATATTCTCGAGGGAGAAAATTAATAGGATTACTATGCCCTTGGACTGTATGTCTCCACCTGGTAAGGCCTTCGTATTCAGAGACCATATTAGTAGTTTTAATCCACCTCACTATATAAACCATATATGGGATCTTCAAAAAATATGTTAATAATATGGAGGTGATTTCTTAAGTTGATGATGTAGATTTGCGTGTAGTCCCAGTGATTTACACCTTTCGTTTATCTTTTCACTTATAAATTTAAACAGAAAGTTAGGAAAGGTTAGGTAAGATATTAAATATCTGATCATTTACGAGCTTTGAACAAAATAAAGTAGAAAAATTTGTTATAAAAAATACAAGAAATAAGAATCAAATATATAGAGCAGTTTATGTATGACTTCTAGCGGTTTAGTCGTAAACGAGAATTGAACTAGTGTGGGTTGAAAAGTTTTGAAATAATTCATAACGGTGTTTAATCTACCTTAAATGCAAAGCGAAAAGTCTTTACGCTATATTTGTAAGTCTACACACACAGATATAAAATGCACGACGTGGAAAAGGACATATCTTATTGTAATTTTATAGGGGGTTGATACATTTTAAAATGTGCTGAGTGCGCAAAGAATGAGCTATGTGACATTCGCCGCCATAGTGTCGCACCCCTTCCAGTTACGCGACCCGCATACACATCCCTTATCTCGCTTCAAACTCAATAAATAGAAAACTGCACAACTCCTTTTATCCATCTCAAGTTTTCCAACCCAAACTTTTTCATTTTCCTCAACTTCGCGAGCCCGATCAGATATACAATCCTTTTGATACCCTCTCCAACAGACGAGACAGGAACCGCACGAAATGGTGACTGCTTTCCCAACGAAAACGAAAAAACTCGTTGGACTCCGGGAAAATGGGAGGCCGACTGATTTCCAAATGATAAACTCCGCAGTCAGAATTCTAAATATAATTTCCATGGAAATACGAAGACGTCACGTATCGTCGAACGATTTTCTTTATTTGCTTGTATTTTTAAAATTACAGAATTATTACATTTATTAAAATTTTCAATCAATTTTTTGCACAAAAAAATTAAATTGTGTCAAACGTTCAATTTCTTAATACGAATTCACATTATATGAACCACGAAAATCAATTAAGGTTTAAGTGTTTTGTACATTGGATGGTACCATTTTTGTTTAGAAGACCATAAACATGAATCTGAACTCAAATAATTACTATAATTTGTATATGTGATCAAAAAAAATACTTAGTATTAGGAATCAAAAAAATAGTAATGAATAGTTGTTCTTTACAAATTGTTTACGCTTATTAATTGGCTAACCTTAAAACTAACATTTAAAATATAACTGATAAATGAGTAGATCATTGGAAACTAAAAAAATTAAAAATTATTTATTTATTAAATTAAACTTACAAAGAACAAAAATTGGTTTACCCTGGAGGAAGTGGCAATAATTCAAATTGTTAATTAACTAAAATATTGGGCAGAAAGTTACAGTTATAAAATGAGAAAACTTTATAAAAAAAGGTTATATAAAATTGGGTGTAATATTTTTGGCGAATGTATTTTTTTCTTGTTAGTTACCTATATATATAATGTAGTCAATAGTCTGTGAATAAAATACCCCATTTCTTTGATAATGAATTAGAAACGGACATGCAATAATTTTTGTAACATTGTTGTTATTTTCCAATTTCAGTCGAAATGATACTTCTTTCCAAAACACGCATTTTCCAGTTCCATTTTGTTTTTCCATTGTAAGAACACTCTTTGTGTTACATATGATTTACCACGCAATATTTTGTTGTGTCTTCCCGAAATTTACGAGAATAATGCGAGAGGTTGCATGTCGAAAGCCCATGAAATAAGATTGATTTACTTCTCCCCGAGAAAAACTGGCGGGTAGGTAACTTGTTTAATTGAATTTTGGGTTGATATTAGAAATGGGGTTGTAGGATTGTCAGGGGTAGATTTTCATGCAATGGCATTGTTTTAATAGAAAGTGTTAGTCATTGAAACTATTAACTAAAGTGGTTTCCGCCCTTTACATTGAGCTTTTTATTTAGGGAGGAATAACTTAAGAGACACTTATATTTACCTTAGTTCTGTTTTAATAATAACCAATTTTAAAAGTGGTATCTATATTCAAATGTAAATCAGGTTGTATAATTTTTAGAAATAAGCAATATCCAAAGATCCATACGAAACTTTGGTTAATAACTTGATTGATATTAATAACACAATAAAATTTAATATTTTTATACTAATACTACTAATACATTGGGAAAAACACGAATTTTTTTTATAAAAATTATTATTTGTAAACAATTATCTGATTTATCGAAATTTTTGTCCAACTTTCAGCCCATATCAAAGATCCATCTATTCAGACCATTCCCAGCATGGTTAGTCAAAATACCTAATAACAATTTTTTACATTCACTACTTATTCCAAATTTTAATGAATTTCTAAAACGGAGCCCAGTATATGTATAGGAAAACACGTCAATAATTTCATTGATTTGGTTGGTTTGTTTAATTTTTACATTTCGTGGTAGAAAGATTTATTAAGATATATTTCTAAGCCAATTATCTGCAACTACCATTATGAGCGATAATAATAAATAAAAAGTTGAAGAATTAAGTTAATTTAAAACTTTGCTTAATTGTTTGCAACATGAATAAACGAAGTATATAAATAAGCTTTCAAGATATCCGTGCAACTTAAATATGGAACGAAATAAATAAAATTTTTGAAAAGAATGGAGCATTAAATTAACTGAACAACTGGACTGGCACAAACATCAATCAGAAACGGATATTACAAATTCCAGCAGCTATTTATTCCACCAATATGAATAATAAAGCGATTTTATAAATGTTTAAATTGCAATATCCACTTTCTGTACCTACATAAAAGCAGTTTTGGGTTTTCCGTAAAATTTATTGCTGAACGAAATTTGCTGAGTACTCTCTTTGAATTGATAGTACGTATAAATCAGCGGAAGGATATTGCTATAAAAATTATGTTCAAAGTTTGCGGAGTCTTTTGCAGTCAGATAAATTGACTTTTATAATTTGTTAGTTTTATTACGTTATTTGGCATGTTTGTTGACATTTTAACAAAATTTATTATTTTTAACATAAAACCGATAAGAAATAGTTAATCATGCTTATCACAAAAGCCGCTAGCAATAAATTATGCCCATATTACCAAGTGAAAGATTTAAACTCATTTTAACGTTATCAATCTAATAAAAAAAAATTGCAATAAAAAATATATTTGGAAAAATACATAGGTATAGCATATCTCACTAGTGTCAAGAACGTTTTCATTATAAAGAAAACAAAAAAAAAACGTAGTAAACAAGTGCGTTCAATAAAAACAAAATACATTTTCAGATATTTTTTTGTGAAAATCGCTATATGTATCTGAAAACATATTTCAATATCTTAATTAGTAAAGAAAATATGAAGGTGAAATACTTAATTAGCTCTCTTATAATAGAAATACACAGATACTCCGCTGTTTTTGTTTGAATCTGTCTAGGTGGGAAGTAAGTGTAAACCTACAAATATTCTATTTTTACTTCCTTTTGACACCTGGCAGAAAAATGGACATTACTTTCTAAATTTACAAAAAAAAATGACTGAAAATTTTTAATGAGAAAAGGAATCGTGTGATACCTTTTTTGAAAGGGAATTGGACTGCATTGTATAATAATATATTTAAATAAAATTTAATCATGTTAGAACTCACCCTGAAATTAATATAATCTTGTTCGGGTAATTGTTTTCAAAGAAATCATTAACATTATAAAAAGTTTTGATCAAATATTAAGCAAAATGTACTTAATTAGTTCATAATAAAATTCAACATATTCAATATATACGTTATTTTAAAAAGTGTGGCAGATAAAAGGGTTTTTTTTTAATTGTATTTAATTTTGCTAATTGAGCTGATGTAAACAGAATAATATGGGCGAAGTGTCATTTAAAAAACATAAAGTTGACGCAATTTTTGGTACAAGCTCTGTACTTTTCTGTATCAAATTTTTATTAGAAAAATAACATTATATTTACTCGAGCATTTCGTCAATAAAATAGGGAATCTATGTAACCGTTTTTAACTCTTAGTTTAGTTCTCCCACTCCGAACGTAGGTCTATTATGTTCTGTTTGATTGAGCTAAAAATAAAAATGGTCATTCTAAATATATGACCAAAACTACCATAGAAAAGCAGCTAAAGTAAATCTAAAAATCTGGTGAGTAAGTAATAAATTAATGATTTCACGAAATATATCGTGTAACAGTATTCTCCCACTGATGTCAACCTAATCTAAATAAATACCTCTTCTTTTCCCTACCCCATTTAAATTCTCGACAATTCTACCTACATACTTTAAAATGAAGATGTAAAACTCTGTTCCCCATGTTGTAAATCCCTTTGCTTTTTAACTCTACGTAAATCCATTGATTAGTGTTGTTTTTCTAGCTTACTGCATAATAAATTTTACCCAATACAGTGTGTTTATTAAAATCTTATTATTGACACAATGTCCAAGTAATAATTAGCCAAATGACAAATGTAATAAAATTCCCATAAAAAGAAATATTTTAATGCCAAACAAAGGTCGTGTAAAACTTGAAAGTTAAAAGTTTTTATTTAAAATCTACAAAATCTTGTGACTTTTAGGTATTAATTATTTTTGATTATTTTTAATATTATATGTATAAATGACTACTACTACTACTAACATTATTAATAAGAATATATTGTCCAATCAAAATATTATTTTCGACTAAAATATTCTTAAGAATATGTATATTGTTACATAAAGTGTATATAAATAGGTCTAAATATTTATGATAATTATATTCTCAGAACTCTTTATTAAAACTTTATGACACAAAGTACATATTATTATTATTATTATCATTATTATTATTACTATTATTATTATAGTTGATATAAAAATGTAGATTAACCTAGTCTATAGATGTAGATATATGTTACTGCTTTGAACTTCTAATAATGATATCCAAACTAAAAAGCGAACAAACGCGTACTGAATTTTATAAATTCGGCTCGTAGAGAAAACCATACGTTGGAATTTCTTACTGTATTCACCACACATAATACCGCGTGATCGGAGTGATTTGTGGCCAACCTAAAGTATAATAAAAAAGATAGAGCACAAATTTAGATAATGCATATTTCACAGACATATAAATCAAAATGTGTGCCTCGACTGGCAATTTTGCATTTAATATGAATTGGAGAAAACCGCTCCATGCTTTACTGCCTTCTGAAATATTTAGAAACTCTGCTGACTAAATATCGAATTGTAGATTTTAATATTTAATGTAGGATCAGCACACTCAGCCTAAAATTGTGACTAATCTGAGATTAATGGACAACATTCAAATTATTCTCTTGAGCAATTTTTATTTTATATATTTTTAATAGTTTATTGCTCGCAAAACCTAAGGAATATTGGATTATTTAACGAGACGTATTACACGGATATACTTTATCTATGTATTCATTACTACTATTATTTAATAATTTTTAAGTTGATATGTTTAAGCGGAAAAATATATGACAAAAAAACACCGCAAGTATACTCTTGATTGTGAGGAAAATATTTAATAATTAAAAGAAATATTTATAGAGTGCGCTGTAGAAGAATTAGCAAAATGTTACGAGAGATCGATTTTTAAAATTATATGTTTATAAGTTTATTAACATCAATGCTATTATATAGGTTAATTACTTCTTTTAATATATTTACTTTCCAAAAACATTCGTCTAGGAATAAATAATGATTTTCTTTAAATTTTACATCCTGAATTTATTGTTTTTTCGTATATTATTCTTACGGTTCACATTAATTCTGTTTAGATTGACAACAGCCATTTTTTACAAATATAGTATTTTTTTCCTTCTCTATGACTATGAACTTTTTTCAGTCATATTTTATTAATATTATTATTTTTTTATTATAACTCACTCGTAAAATAGATATATAAATTAATCTCATAAATAATTTAGCTCCACAGCACTGCTTACCTATTTTTCTAATCCTCCCATTTAAAATGCAATTATTAAATAAAATTTTTACATAAAAAATAAATCGCTAGAATTTAAATAGCATTTTGCCTCAGACAAGAAAGTTTCTGTTAGTTGTCCAGACATCTAAACAATCCCCTGGAATACATCATCCAGATTTAAATTATCACTTGTGCAAATTGCTAGGGCATACCAACCTAACATAAAATTAAACTTCACTAAAAGTGAGCCAATTAGAAGTGGCAAGATAGAAGATTTATCTCCATAGCAACGAGTTAACTGTCTGCCGGTGAAGGATTGTGATCACATGACTGCCAAGGGTCCTGTCCAAGGGGATGAATTGCAGAGCAGGGGTTTTTCGAAAGGTAAGGAACATAAATTTCGCGGGTTTTGTTGAGTTGGACGTCGATGAATTAAGTTTTTTGAACCAGAAGAAGATTAACGATCTCGCACTTGAACTTTAATACTAAATAATGTATTTTATTGATTGGTTACTTTTAATGCATTTCTCCTTATTGATTAGTTTAGTATTTCTAACCGGATTTTTAATGTAGGTACTACTAAATATTTTGTGCACCATAAGATATGTATATAGTATGATACTAAACAAGCTTTCAAAGACTTTGAGTTTGGGACATCAAGGACCTGCAAGAAGTGGGTATAGTAACAAATAAATATAATTTTGAATTCACTAGAAAATGTTGATGGAATTTGATCCATAATCTAAATTAAATACATACTACTAGAACAATTTGTAAATATCTTCATATTGTATATTATGAATTAAACAAGAATATCACAACGAAGTGTACTAAGTTCAGTATACTACCTGTGGTAAATATGGTTGAGACAATAAATTACTACATTATGATTGTATGTATCTCCAAAATTTTAAGTTTCTACACTAACTCGGATTTGAGAAAAAACATTAAAAACTAAATTTTGATTCTGTCTATTCGGGGGTACTTAATATTTCTTTATGCGTTGAATTGAATACGAAAGAACACTAATAGTTTTTAACCAGGAATCACTTTTTTCGTATGAATTTAGAAACACGATGTATAATAAACAGCGTTATTGGCTACTTAATAGGTATTCTCGGTTTACAATATTTAATATTCTGCCATATAATCAGACTTTTAAACAAATGAAGTTTCAGCCATCAATTTGTCGACGAGCGCCAAAACACCAGCGATGATCCAACACTTCCCATTAAAACTGTAAAAAATCTCCCTAAAATATACGTGGCTTGTATCAGTCACAATATTGAAAAAACTGATTTCAGATCAAAAATATGAAAAAAATTGACCTCAGTACAAAAAAATTGGGTATTATAGGAGATATTTGAACGAACGATATTTTTCTGAGAAGTATATGAAAATTAGATTTTTAATAAAAATAATTTGAAAAACTAAAATTTTCAATAAATAAAATACAAAAAATTAAAATTTGATAAGAAGAGTTTTTACAGAAAAAATATAAAAAAATGGAAATTTTTCACAGAAATTTGTAAAAATTGAGATTTTTACCAAATAATTTAAAAAGGCTGAGTACTCGATTCATAAATATAAAAATATATTAAAAATTGACATTTTCACCAAACCAAATTATTTTCTAAAAAAACTTTTAACAAATAGATTTAATTGTTTTCTTAGAAATTTGTAAACATTGAGGCTTTGATAGAAAAATTGAAATTTGAACAAATGAAATTTTTTTCTGAGAAATTAGCAAAAAAATATTTTTAAGTCGATTAGTTATTTTTTATGAAAAAACCTTTCGCAATTTTTAATGTTTTTTTAGATAAAACAAATAAAAACACAACTTACAAAAATAAAAACAGTAAAAAAAGTAACTGCGATGACATCAAACGTTTATTTTTTATATTAAATTCAAAATATCACAAAAACGATTAGTTTTCGAAAAAAAAAATGTTATTTTTATTTTTTTCCTTAAAAACGAGGCAAAATACGAAAAAAACTGGCAACATAAAAAGGTGTATTTTTTATTTTTCATTTTAAAAACATAAAATTTGTAAAAATTTAAGAGTCGTAATATTTAATTCACTAGGGAAATAAGTTTATTTTTAGTTTTTTGAATATTTTTTATATCTCGTTTCGTTTTGGGAAAAAATTAAAAACCAAAGCAAATAGCACCTTGTAACATCACAGCAGTATTTTCCAAAAACATTTTTATAAAGTTCTTCCCTTATTACAAATTTAAATGGCGTTAATTAAAAAAGCATATTTTTAATTTTATGATAACATCACAAATTTTTCGGTTTAAAATATCAAATTTTCATTTGAAATTTTAATTTGTTTAAAATTTTTATGTCAAAGTTTCCGATTTCTTACAGAACTATGACCAAACTGATACAAAGTAATTTTGTGTGATTATTTCGAATGTTTAAGATATACATTTTGAGAATAATTATATCCCTCTCAGACTTACTCTGACATATATACATTACAATATTATATTTAAAATGATATTTGTAAATACAAACTAAAAGATAGCTACCCTCAATTAAGAAATCATTAATACAGATTGTAATAAAATGATAAAAGTAGTCATAATAGTCTGTTTTGTGTATGTATTATAACAGTAAATAAATAATAAATAGTTTAAGTTAAATTAAATTATGTAAATCAACGAAGAAAAGCTGTAAGAAGTATATTTTGTAATCATATAGCGTTTAAATTTTCACCAAAGTTATAGTAGATATAGTAGCCAGAAATAAAGAAGAGGAGTATCTAGTTTTATCTACGAAAAGCATTCTAAAATAATTTACAATACGTATCAGAAACATCCAGATCATAACTTATATATATATATATATATATATACTAAGAACGGCGCCTTTATTAAAATTAGACCTCTGATTCGCATTATTTATTGAATTTTTTAAAGATTGTGTTTAGTCCAACCCTGCAAAACTTTGCACCTAATAATTTTAGACGACATTGACACAACAATTTTAGACACCTCTCTACACAGAAGATGTCTTATCTACCTATTGAGAATAGAGTTTGAAATAAATGATCGGCAGAAATAGTTGAGAATATAAGACGTCTAGCTGGTAGTACTACAAAATATACTCGTCCATCGCCATATATAACTCCACAGAGCAGCAGGGTGTTTCCTAGTACTGATACAAGAAATACGGGGCCTGTCCAACCGCGTTATATTAAGATATCGCCATGTTTTACTTGGTCTACAGGCAGGACTTATGGCTCCAATAGTCTGATATTTTATTTAAAGCAATGAACTCTTTAGTTCAAGGTGTACGAACATTATTAAAGATATTGATAATGTTTTCTGCAGAAAATACTTCAAAGATATACATATTCTATTTTTTCTTTAGAATAATTAAAATGATAAGTATACATGTTTGCCTTTAAAATCTTATTTCAGTAAACTAATTTTGCCGTTTGATATTGTGTCGCCTAAATTAACTACTTTGTAAAATATGGCTGTGTTTATCATAATTTTAAATGTAAATTGTAAAACATATAGTGGCTATGTTTCTAGTGTAAATTTTTAATAAAAGCCGCAATTTCTGGGTTGTCGGGCAATACGCGGGGTAACAAAAACGCAAGTAGACTTATTAAATTTGCATTTGGCGGAATTTGTGTTCCAAATGAAGTCAGTTAATCATTCTGCCGCCAGGCGGCGAACGGGAGAATTGCAGACACAAAGCTAGTTCAGTTTTCTGTTTTACCCACTCGGCAGCACCGCCAGTAAATTATTGCATATTAATCTCCCTGCTGCAGTATTAGTTACATTAATTATAATAGTCCGCCATATTGAGAGCATTCGAGATGAAAGCGGACCACAGCGAGGCAAGGCCAAGGAAATCTTTCTTACAAGCAGAAGAAGGGGTTAAGGACTATGAGCTCACGCTAACAATTCCTAATTACATTGAGTATCATTTATATTTCTTATGAACTCCTATACAGGAAATATGGTTAACATAGTATGTAACGAAAGTGAAGATTAGGTATGGAAAAATACGAAGAAGATTAAATAGGAAAAGTTAGCGTATCTTTTGCCGTTCCAGTGACCTATATGGAAAATAAAAAATGACGCATAACATTTTTGTACATAGTCACTATAAAAAATATCGAAAAACGCAAAGTGTATTTGATAACGAATTTAATGTATTAGAGTAGGAACCAATTAATCTTCAATGTGATTTTCGTTTCTTAGGATTATTAGCATTTTTTTAATGAGTTCCTGCATTACAAATCTGGACCAGCCGCTAAAATTTAAATTCAGTGAAATGGTCCAAATTAATAATTATTGTGTTAATGTTTCTTTCTGTAATTTCAATCTTGTTACCCAAGTATTCTCTGATATTTTATACAAGGTGTCCATAAAGTATTAGTTTGGTATTACATAGAAGAAAATGTAGTTTCTGACAAACTAAAACCTCTCACATCCCTTATGTTGATATCGCCAGCGGGTTAAACTTTAAAGTCTTAAAAGAAAAGGGGGATAAGTAATACACCAGAGTTTAAAGTCGCCATTATGTTACAAGTGGGTCCAGAAAGTCACTTCACAGAAAAAAACTATAAAACCTAGACCTCATTTGATGTCGATCAAAAAATGCTTCCTAAGGGAGCTGGAACTCTTTAAAAATGATGCTCTAATAATTAATTCCTGTTAAATGATATTTATATTCTACATTTATTTTTTTGAAATGTGCTCAATCAAATTGCCCGAATACAATTTTGTTAGTGTAGTCATAAGTGGTTCGTTGAGGTGGGTATTTGGATACTTTTATTTATAATTTTTTTGTTTTTGAAAATATTGCCATTTTAACGGGATATTTAACAAATCTACACATTTTTACAAAAACAGAATTTTCGCAGCCGTCTATGACGATAAATTAAAAATTTATTAATTTTGTAAGAAGCAAAAATTATGAATAAAAATATCTAATACCCAACCAAACGAGCAGTTTATGACAATATTTAAAAAATCATATTCGGCATATTCCAAGAAATAAATATACCGAATATTGTTACTTAAAAGAAAACCGTTTTCAAGTTATTTGAATTAAACCGATGTTAGAGCACCGTCCTTAATGAGCAATAGCTGCTTGTTAAAATTTTTAAAATTCCCCTGAGTAAACATTTTATTTTGTTGATATTATCGACAGAAAATTATGTGAAAATTCTTAATTTAAAAAGAAAAACTCAATCCCTCCTCTAGAGTTGACGTTCTAGATTTAAACTTTAAAAATTGTCATTTATTTTTAAAAATTTTGACAAGTTGTCATATTTACTGGAATTTAAACGCGTAGATTGTAATAAGAAAGAGCAGATCATAAAAGGAGTGTATTTATCAAAATTTATAAGTTCAGCCTGCTTGCACCTTCCCCATAAAGAACTCAACAGATTAGAATATGTAAGAAAATAAAGTTTTTTGTTTGATTATAATCGAGATATTAACCTATACTTTTGGACACTGCTGTTTCCAATCATATCATGTAAACTGCTGTTTACACCTCATGTGATGTAAAATACTGTTACCAAACTCATCAATTATCGTTCTAAGTTATAGTCGGTTCCTCCAAGTAAAGTTTAGTGAATAAAACAAAAAGGTTATTTTTCATTCTGTAAACGTTAACCTTCTTTTTGAAATTTATCCCCCTCTTGAAATTATATCTCAAGGTATAATAATGCATCAAATTTGGAGGATGTATGGGCAAATATAAATCCGGAATTAAATATAGAATGGAGGCTCCGCTAGCGGCAGCGACGGCAGATATATCGAGCTGCAAACGCTACTCGACGCGGCATTACTCAACTGTAAGCCGGAACAATCCCCCAATTTATCCTAGGCTTGGAAGGCACCAGGATCTCATTGGGATTTGATGAAACTGTGCGCGTCTGCTAATCTCGCGGTTAACAGGCTCTGCAAAATAGATGCACTTTTAAAAACTTGCTGGGTCCTCTCACTCGAATCCGCTCTTGTTGTTAATCTTTAAGTGAGTCCCACATTTTAAGTTTACTGCCCTCGGAAGTCTGAGATAAACCACAAAGTTTTACACAAAATACCAACTTTTTTCGATTTCTGGAGGTAAAGCATTAATTAAATTAGTTTTTCAGTGAAAGAAAAATAATCAACCAAACTAATTGATTATTGATTCAACATAATTATTTTTAATGAATACCTATAAAGGTATACATAGTACTAACTAAGTTCATTAAAAAACGCTGGTGGATGGCGTCAATTAACTTATTCTCAACTACTATAGTTCCTTCGTTAACAATTTCAATATTTCATTTATTTTTAAATTTTAGTTATTATCAGATTTATATTATTTATTAAATTATTATAAATTGATTTTTTACTAAACAAAATCAGTAGGCAACTTTACAACAATCAATTTATACTACATTTTAAATACCACTCTTTATTTTTTTTTAGCACAAGATAAAAATGTAAAGACAACAATTAAATATATCAATGATGTCTTTACAGGTAGATTAATAACAATGTTCCAATTCAGTGACCAATTCGCTTTCCAGGCCTAAGTCCATTGAACTTAATTAAACTAAGGCATTTGTCTAATTCCGTTACAGTCGATCAGGTATTTATATCACAAACCATTAAATCTACATTTATACTAAATTCAACCGGTATATTCCAAAAATTTTGGAAATTTTTTGAAAACGAATGTATCTTTCAAAACATCTTCACTTAGTTTATTATTTATAGATTAAATGTATTTAATAAATAAAGAAACCTAGTTCTCTAATAAATATTTTAATTATGTTTGTCTTCTAATACCTACATATTTTTTAAGCAATATAAGAATATTTAAATTATATATATATATATATAAAAATTCCGGTAACCATTTTTGTTTGGTAAGATATTCAAAGCAATAATTTAAATGAAAAAATATGGGCGCTGTTGAACGTCAAATGCTTGACTTGGATTTACTTCTTAACCTTTTTATGAATAAATTATAATATTAAATAAATAACTACTTTGTATTTTCGCTATTAATCATTTTACTGTAACGTACATAACTCTTGATTTATAGTTTGGGAACAATCAGCTTATCGACTATCAAAAACACACATTTTTCTTTTGGATCTGGACGTAACACAAAAATTTGAAGGTCAAACACCGAGTGAAAATAAATCTTGATGAGTTATGGACACAGAACTAGAAAAACTGGAAATCATTCAAAATTTACCTGGTATTGGTTTTATACTAATTAACTAATCAATTAATTTAAGAAAAATATATTTTATTGACAATTACAAACTAATCTTTTTGACTAAAGTTTGTCTATCTACTATTAAATCCATATTAAATACAAAAATAATCATTATTAACCAAAATACACTATTAGTATTTTTCGTTTTCTTATTGTAAAGACTACAATTTTTAGTATAATACACTGCAATTATCTATCTTTAACATCGAATTCCCGAAGAATAAATTTGAATGAAATGATTAATTTCACCATTTTTTTTGACTAAAAAATTATATGAATATATAAATAATTTATTTTTACAATTTTGGATAAATATTTCTATACCATAAAAATGTGTTATTTAATCTGCTTTAAATTTAGTAAAATAAATAAAAGCATTTTTTTCATCAATCAACAATTGAATATATATTTTTTTAAATTTTTTTATTCAATAAATTATTTTTATAAATATTTGTATATTTTTAGTTTTTAATGAGGATTTAATAATTTAACTTCCACCTAACGTTTAAATTTTTTTTATTATGGCTCAGTAATTGTAATTAGGAATTACATATTATTTAATTTAGTTTCTCTCAAAGAATGTAGCAAATTTTAAATGTAAATTGGCCTTCTAATACCGAATATTTGATATATTGATGCCAAAATAACTTCTTACCTTTGTACCAAAAAATTGGGTCTAAAGATAACTATTTTTATTTGTAATAATAAGTTTGCAAGCGAAGCATTTTGGAAAAATGTATTTTTTATTTTAATTTTATAGAGCGTATTAAAAAAACAAGGCTGAAGCATGAGATTATGTTGTTTAATACATAAATACATAAATTGTAGAATTGGCATTAATTATTATTAATATTTTAATTTAAGGTAAAGGTATCTTCATTCATTAAATATTAACAACTACATGTTCAATAAACTTAAAAATGTATAACAACATGTATATTTTACTACTGCATAACAAGATTTAAAATATTTCTTGAAACTTAATAACCGGAACACGCATCGTAACTTATAGGTATATAACTATACTCGGAATTTTTCTTCTTTAATCTTGATGAAAGCAACTTACTCGGATATTTAAAGTAAACAAATGCAAGAATTAAAATATCGTATTGCAGTTAAAACAACTTTATCTGGAAGAAGCCGGTTGCCTCTTTGCGACAGCAATGCCATCTGTAACCCGCGATTTATGGGGGTCCTCGTTTAAAATTTCTTAGCCCTTTTCTTCCTGGTAAACTATCTATATTTCGTTCTTTATCTGTGGTCTGCTCATTTCCCGGTTGGCTGAATGCAATTGAGTACCTTTTCAAGTTTTAGAAACTACAGTGTCACACTTTTATCTGATGGCGGACTAAAAATTTATTGTTCCTATCTTGCCGGGGCGTAATCACCCGGCTATTTTCAGGGTGTAAATCAAACGTTGAAATATTACTACGTCGCTTTTTTTAAAGTTCAGATTTTTAACGAGTTCATCTGAAAAAGCTATGTATACACCATATATTACACCTACACTAAGTTATGTGAACACTTCCTTTCTTTTACTTATTTCTTGCATCTTTTTTTTACACGACTATAAGCTAAATTTTACTAGATTGTTTTATGTGTTATTGAATAAATATAAAAAAGACAAGTAATTTCTTCAGTAACGTATTTGATAATAGTTTTAGTGATAACATTTGTAATACCAACTCCTATATGCATTACTGTTTAAAAATAAATAAAATATTCAAATGATCTAAAAATATTTTCATGTTTTATATACTAATTATATTGCACTATTTTTTAAATGAGTTGTAAAACTTTGAGGAAATTAATTTTAGAACTTATCATTAAAGCAACTAATACGATAAAGAATTACCATATTATAAATAAAAGATAATTATTTGTGAATTATAATTTTAAATTCTTGTTCGAAAGACCCAATAATGCCAAATGAACAATAAAGTTCCAGATTTTATTTAATAAATCAAAAGTAATGTCTCTGTATAAATTATATAAAAATCTTAGTTGACATCTTAATTTTTGGTATATCCTGACAACTTATTAACTATGTTAAAAATAAATTTAGAATTCAAAAATTTAGTACGATGTCACATGGAATTATTAAAATTTATATTGTATTACCATTCTCAGAATAACAATGTTTCTATAACCCATTTAGTCTCTAAAATTTGTTAACTGTTTAACTTGTTACACGTATGTTTATTCAAATGCAGTAAAATTATGGAAAACTTGTGGCATAGTTATAAAACATGTTTTATTTTATCGAAATCGATAAAATTGTGATTAGAAATTATCAAAAAAAAATTGTTACTTAAATGTCCTGCAAAAATTTTATATTTCTCTCTCTCTCTTTTCGGAATTTGACTGGCTCAACCACACAATGTAGCCAGATGCGAAACCTATCTGATGTTGAGAAGTTGAGTTACCGTCTTACACTTCTCAAGTCCTGAAGAATCCGCTTAAAATAGACGACGATACGCTGAGAACTACCCTAAAAATGATGAGCACAGATTTACTCTGCATGACTTTGGAAGCCTGCGAACCTCAAAAGAAACGTAGTTAATCTTTCAATTGACAAGTAGAAAAGTTCCCGTAACTTTTAAGACTAATCTCCTTACTATTTGCTTTATAATCATATATCATATATAATCCCAAGATTGTTCTTGCATTATTGCTCAGAAATAAATAAAACCTAAAAAGGCGCTAGGACGTATCCATTAGCAATGCGTAGTATATCATCTAACATTTCTTCCGGTTGGCATCGAATATTCAGATTGTAGAACTTTTTTGTTTATGTGAATTTCATGGTAATCGTATAGATATTTTATGACATGTTTCCGTTTTGTTGAATTAACTCAGGAAACTATCAATAAATATGTTTTCTAATTCGAGAAATTATTTACGACAAAAAATTGCTGCAATATATAACTGTAAAGAAATGGATACATCGTTGGATTCATAGATTATTCTCGTTATGGAACTAATAAAGTTAGCCGATATTATTATATCAAAACTGAAAACAAATTGCTTATACTAGAGAAAGTTTTAAGAGAACATACAAAATGTAATCATTGTCTTTTATCTGAATATATCAAATATTTACTTAATAAAATCTGTTCAAAATTCAAAATAGTGATGTATTTATACAAACTCATCGAAAGTGATATAAAATTATCATTGTGCGTAGAGCAAACGAATGCGTTATCGACGGAGTAATAAATAATTATCTAACCCCATTTTAAATTGACAAATCCCTGAATTTATGAGTGCTTCGTAATCATGGTTGTTGTAATCCATGAGCTTAGGGCAATATTTCATTATTAAATTTTACTTATCGCTTCCTTCTTTTCACACCTTATTTCGCTTATTATAAAATTTGAAGATTTAATTTCAAAGAAAAAGTGTTATTGATTTTTTATTACTGAAAAATAACTCCTTTTTATAGGAAGTCCTAAATGATTCTGCTAGATAATTTTAATAAGGTTATTTAAACACATATTTGATACCAATTTTCGAAAGATTCGTCAGCATTTAAATTATTAATTCATCTAAATATAACATGACAAATTTTCACTGGAAACTTATTAATAAGACCAATATTTTTGAATATTATTTAAAAACAACGACAGACTTAAATCATTTTCAAAGCCAAATAAAAAGTGGGTGAGATCGCAACCATTTTGAGTAACAAGACGGAAATGTAAACAAAAAGAAACGGCATCCTGGTTAATGAACCGGTTCTTCCAAAACACTTAAAATGCAATGTCTCAAGACAAATTTATGTTTTTACCAAATAAGAGACCTACCAATGTGTAAATTCGAACAGAAAATTAATTAAATGAAAAATAACACTAAGGTCCATTGGCTTAATTGTTGCGTGTCTCTCAAAAGAAAGTTTTAGAATTAAAAATAAATAGTATATTATATTACTAGGAGTAGAAGGCTATCATTATTTGTTGAGCCCAGTATACAGGGTTTTGAACAAGTCAAGCCTGTAGAGGGGTATTCAAAATTTAACGATTGTTTTCATGATATTATTTATTATACGTATATCAGCTCATGTAAAAAATATTGGGGCTAAAGTTGCATGGCCCACCTGTAACACACCACTAGAAATCATTTTCAAAATATTATTTCCATAAAAATATGAAGTTTTTAAAGACGAAGTGATGTCTCAACTTTGAAGAAAAAATATTTGTATGATGGTGATTAATAGCAAAAAGTGATTTTCATTTATCAATTTTAAAGCTCTGTACACTGAAAATGGTCCATTTTTGAATATATTTTTTTATATAATTTTTTTTTTGTAAAAAATAGTCATTATTCCGTAATTTTTACGAAACAGCTGCTGCTCGTGATTTTAATTTTGTAAAAGATTATATGGACACTAAAAAAGTTTTAATATTTAGTAATATATATATTTATAAGATTTTGATAAATAATTTGTTTGGTTTCTCTATACTTCTTTGTAAAACTGGAGTCGATTACCACTTTCTCAAGAAATATGAATTTTTTTCAAAGCCTTACTTGCTACAAAAACTGAATTATTAATGAATTTGTAAATATTTCAAATGAGATGTAAAATACATAAAAAAAATCGTATTTTGTTATCTTTATATTTATTAAGTACATAAAACCTTGGAAAGGCGATGAAGGCCCGCCCCTGACACAAACTAGGAGAGACGAGTAAAATATCAATAAAAAACAAACAAATTCTAATGGTTAATTAGTCCATAAATATTCAGGTGTTGATAGTTCCGTGGGCCTATCATTAGCATTTTTAATCTGAAGAATTCCTTTGAAAATGGTAGAAGACACCATTTGTCAAAGATTATTGATAGGAATCATTAATGAATATAATTAACTATTAAGTAGTAAAAAACCAGTAGCCCCAAAAAAATAGATTTTAAACTAGTTTCCAAAATCGTTAAAAATATCCTTAAAATTGCATGACAGTCAACACAAAAATTTTTAGAACTTTCCAAAAATAGTCGGTTTTCTTAAACTACAACTATTTTTGTAAACATTAACCACTTTTTTTCACATTTTATGGAAATATGTTCGTCCCCACTCATAAAATATATAAAATAGATCATCCCCTATATATTTTGTATTTCTATGACTTTTGTCATTATCTTTAATTTCAAATACTCTCGGAGGTCCCCTGATTGTTTAAGATGTTTTCGTGTTAATATTTTCTTACTTTGACTCTTCTATTTATTTGTCCAATATATATGACTGACTACAGTCTCGACACTTTGACTCGCCAAACTACACGAAGCGAGGAACTAAAAAGGGGAACGCAGATAAACTAATGGAATGCTTTTATTTCACCCGCTTAATTAAATAATAATTTAAAATTATTGTAAGCTTCATTATTTGAAAAATCTTCTTATCAATTACATAAGATAACTTATATCCATTTCAGTTGCTCCGCCTACCTTAAGGAACAAAATTTCGAGGAAATGTGAGCACAAATTGAAAAACGTTATTATAAATGCCACCGCAATAAAAATGTAAAACAAAACCATAATTCAAAATAACGCGCACCCCATTTGTGAAGATTAGCATTTTAAACCAGACACCTTGGCTTTAAGGAGACGTAATGTAGCGCAGGAACAAGGAACAGATCCAGAGTCGGCTCATTTCTCCAACAAAAAAATATAGAATTGTATACAGTTTTTAATAATTCCCTAGCATTAATTTACTGACACAGGTTCCAGCATCGTTTGATTTAACCATTTTTAAGTTTCACGATGTTAATTAGACATATCATGAACTCATTTGTGACAGAAAAGAAATCATTATAGAAAAGGATTAAAAGTAGGTCACAGAAATATGCAGATAGTACAGATAGTATATATAGCATAATGCGCCTTTGCCGATTATCTAATAATGTATACTAAAAATGGAGAAAATTAACAAAAGAATTTAGAGATATGGAACATAGGACTAGTAACAGGAAATAGGAAAATTAATATCGATGAAATGAAAGTGATGATAATTTGTTACACGGAATCAAAAATAACAATCACGATTGACGAAAAAAAATGAGTCAAAATAGACAAAGATAGCAAAGAAGAAACATAAATAGAAGACTCTATAATGCATTAAAAATGTACTAACAACCAAATACGGTATTTATGAGGAAAAAAGAAATATCAACAAGAACAAAACTAACCATCTATAATACAATCTTCAAACCAATCCTAACCTAACAACCGAAAGAAAAGTAAAATAATATGATCGAAAAGTACTCGTTGTACTCGAATAGAAGGTAACAGTATCGATTCAGAGAACGAGTACACAAAATCTCAGTTATTCTGCCGAGATGAATCATTCGAGCTCGAATCGAATCGGGTCTCGAGTCTCGGTTCTCGGTTCTCGAGTCTCGGTTATCGAGTATCGGGTCTCGAGTATCGGGTCTCGATTCTCGAGTATCGGGTCTCGGGTCTCGGGTCTCGGGTAACGAGTTACGAAGTTATGAGTGGAACCGACTCATTGTATACTTTTTATATTTCCTAAATATTTTGGGATAAAGTCTGACACAATGTTGCCATATATGGTATTAAAAAATAGAATGCCTATTACCTGGCAGAATTTTTTGTGATATATGGTGTAACTGTGTCTAAATATAGGTATAATAAAATATATAAATATATAAATAAGTCCTGCTTTAATAGCTTCGCAATATTTTTATGATCAACCTGACAGTGGCAAGAACCACTTTGCCACAAAACTCCAGTTACTTTATGAGTGGTAGTAACAGTGCATGTATTTAAAGGGAGACCAGTTCAATCCGAAACACATGTTTTGAATTTATTTGGGTAATTAGTTTTACCTACTGTTAGAATCCTAGTACTCGGTACTGGGTTAAATACTCGATCCTTTAATGTACTCGAGTACCGAATGATCGATCTCTAAAAAAGGATTCAATCTCCTATTACTACTTATGGCGTGAACTACGCTTATTAAGGTCAATAACTTTGTGTTTTGTGTAGACTTTGTTATTGTTTCTTAAGGATACTTTACGATCAGCTCTATTAACTGTAACATAATTGGTTAACTAGAAAATTTAAATTTGGCTACTCGACCGACAATTTCGGCTATTATTTTGAATAAAAACTAAAAAACATGATATCAGTGGCTCCAAAAATTGAAAAGTATATTACACCATTTGAATTTGGAATTAATATTAGAAACACATATTTTTATTTGTTGCTGAGAATAACATATTGCTAATTCCGCCACTGCGCTTCCAAAATGTATCATCTCATCCTTCATGTAGGAGCCTAAAACTGGAAGTCGAAGAGGGCGAAGCACAAGTTACTTCCGGTTACTAGGCGTCAAAACGGGACCAGTTGTCAGTATCACCTTTCCAGCGACAATACTACATATAGTGTTTTTCATTTTCTTTATTTTACCCCCGATGGTCGTAAAGGCATTTGCCGTGACCAAACTTTTATAGTAGTTTATATTATAACTGTTTGCGATCTACCAAGGTTATCCTATAATTTCATCAATTATTTATTAGTAAGATGATATTAAAATGCGTAGTTAACATTTCGGGTATAGTATTCGGAAGAACCAGTTTTTATTTTGAGTAAATTTTCAGTGTTCTGGCACAAAGAATTTATCGATTTTATTGGTATTTAACATATTTCCTGCTCGTCTAAAGTTGTTAAAATTAAAACAAAATCGATAGGTGAAAATGATTTTTCTATTTTTCTGTTTAAGATTAAAACAGTACTAGTCTAGCGACACCCTTATTGAAATTTGATTAATATATTGACATTTTTAATCGTTTTAAATGTAGGTTATTAGGGAGGAGGATGTTAACTCAATTATGCTGTGGATTAATGAAGGAGAGATCGCTGGTTCTAATCACGATAATAGATCCAGGATTTATTCAGATATAAGAAGTTAAACAACACTTTTCGAAGCAAGACGAGATTTTTAAATTTCACTACACTGCCATAGTCTAAAGGTAATTTCTTACTCGAAATATTAATAATGGGTGATGTCGGGTTGAGGACACGCCAAAAAAAAAGTTGATTTAAGACAACGCTTCGCTTGTTATTAAAGCTTCCGCAGGGCACCCACTATTATTAATATTTTGTTAATTATTTATGATTTGCATTTTTCAAATTCAAGGTTGCGATTAATTCAGTGAAGAAGGCAAGTAATTGGAATAGACCAGAAAAAAAAAGAAATAATGAAAAATAGATTCAAAAGAAGAATTTGCAGAGAATTTATAAAAAGCATCAGTTGAAAACAAAAAATTTTTTAAGATAATCGGAAAACATGGTATGACGTTTAAAAAGAATCAACAAAACCACTTGGAAGAATTTTAAATACATTTTGTTACTAATTGAAGTAAAAAAACTCAACAAACAAAACAAATAATGAAAATTATTATGTAAGTAATGAGAACATTTAAGAAGTTAAAGAAATTTTGTGCCAAAGAACACAAACTTTAGAAGTAGAAAAGTACTGACTGAAAACAATAAAAAATATTTACATGTGACACTCAGAATTAATGAAAAAATATAAATTATACTAAAAAGAGTAAAAAAATGTATAATTTTCATATTAAAACGAATGAAAAATTTATATCTGCGTAAAATCTTATGACAATATGTGACAGAAAAAAATTGCCTAATAAATCGAGATGTCTAGTGCAAAATGCGTATAAATTAATAATTTATCAAAACCTTGAAGAACCGTAAACTTATAGGACGCCCTCGGTAATTCCTCCCGAGAAATATCACATTCTCGGGGCGAGTTCGATATGATGCCTATCGCTCTAGTTTGTCGGAATAAGACTTCTCAAGTACAATTTCTTTGTTCCGATACTCGGCATGCCACAACTGATTGAGTAGGGAGTTTGGGACCAGTATCTTTCTTCTAGTTCCCAACGGAGCCACAATTCTAATTGATGATATTTGTTTCTTTATGATGGTAGTTTTAAAACATTTACGCTCAGGCGTGCAATTCTCCAATTTAAAATGATGTAGGATTTCGGTTATAATTTAATTAGATTATTGTACAGCGAAGAAAAGGAAAAAGTACGAAGAAAACGTAAATGAAAAAAAAATCATTTTGATATGATTTAATTGAGTTAAAACTTATGAATATTAACGAAACAAGTAAATCAAAGGTAGAATTTGAAAATGCTTTACCTAGGATTGCAACTTACAAATTATTATAACTTCGTTATGTGGAGTTTGTACAAATATGGAAAGTACTATATACTTCTTATATCAGTAGAGTATTTATTTCTGTATGGTTGTGTGACTGATTTAATTAAAGCATTAACACAATAACCAATTGAAAATACAGGCAGTGGATCCGGCATTTTCTTTTGTTATAATTAATTGACTTACTAAATACGTAAAAATAAAAGAAACTTATTAAGTAATGTTAACAAATGACCAATTAAGGATTATACGACCTTTTTTGGCAAAATTCAAAAAAAATTCGACAAAAAACAGAAAATTTAAAAAAGGCTGATATTTAATTAAAAAAATCGATAATAAAATTAACGTTACTTGACCTTCCACTTTGGCCTTTCACCTTGAAAGGGAGACATTGACTTTGAAAGTAGTTTTTTTTGACAAGATAAAATATCCAAAATTTATAAATAAAAGAACAGTATTTTTAAGTAGTTTTTTCCTTCAAAAACGAAAAACTCAACAAGAAAACTAAGGAGAAAAGTTTACCTAACTAAGAGAATCCATGATTTTAGAGGAAAGAGGAAAAATTTTGGGGGGAAAAGTTCGCTTCACTAAAAAGATACTAAATTTTTGGAGGAAAATAGATCGCCCAACTAAAAGGGTTTAGTATTTTTACGCCATTTACAGTGGCTCATAATTGTTTTTCTACGTATGAATAACGTCATTATATAAATTATTATTAAAAATTACTACTACAAACAATACTTATATACTAATTTTTAATTTCAGGTTGATTCACTACGAAGATTAATCAAAAATTAATATAATTAACTAAAATACTATGAAAAATTATTGTATCCTACAACAATAATATAATATCTATTCTTCAGTGGCATATTTTCCACTTTTTTTTGTATCTTTGCATTCCTATTATTTATTTCAACTTTTATTATGAAACAACGAACTGGAGTCATTTGTAAAAGATCTCCAACCACAAAGATTTGTTCATATTCAACGAAATTATAAATAATGTTGCTAGCGGGAATCTGGCATAAGTCAGATGTGCTATCTCGCAATACAATCTAATGAAACCATGATACAATACAATGGATGATGTTTTGATATATGCCCGTGCTACCTGAGCACCCCTAAGGTCTGAAAATGGTGGAATATTCATTATTTGTTTGCCACTTTTTAGTAGCTATTGAAATATATTTAACACCTCTAACAAAAAGGCTTTTGTATTATGGTAACAGATTATAAAAAACGTTAAAAAAAGTATAGGATGAAGAAACTTCAACAGGTTACCAACAACTTATCTTAAATATTAGGAGAAAGCGATATAACATTTTGGGGTGATGACCTAAAAATCAAACAGTCAAAGCTATTTTCGTGTTTCATTATTTTATTTAACTGAAAAATTTTTATAGTAAACTAATTCAATTAGTTCATTTATAAGTAGAATTTTTGTATGATTCTCGGCCATACAATTTTATGCTTAAATTAAATTTACGGAAATTAAATATTTTGATGAAAATTAAAAGCATTTCAAAGTTTTCCTAATCTATTTAGATTTTAACATAAATTTCTTAAAATGAACTTTTCTTAATTGTATTATTTTAAACTTACAAAATAACATATTAATTTATATTTTAAAAATGTTGTATATTAATGATAGTTTTCAAATTTACAACCACTACATAGAGCAGATAAAGAGTTATAATATTTTTAGGTGTTTTTTTATTATTCCGGAGATATAAACGTAATATTATGTTCAGAGTTATACCAATGAAGGCTTCCTTCCCGACTTTATATTTTCAGAGATATTTCGTAATGTAAAAACTAATTAATAACAAGGTGTTACAATTTTTGTTATTAATTATTACTATATTATTATTTATCAATATTTATTAATTGTTTTATACAGTTTTCAAAATGTCTTGAGTTTTAGTTTTAATTTACAATATTTATTTTCTGCTACGACAAAAGACACCAATAATTCTAATGCACAATAATTAAAAAATATTTTATATAAAATTCTACGTTCTAAAAATGTTGTAGTGCACTAATGACTATTGGATATAAGAAACATTAAAAGCTATACAAATAATAATGCAATAAATGAAAACTTTATTTTTATGAAAACATATGTTATGAAACTTTTGAACACTATAATATTTAAATATTTTAAAGAATTGTATTAAACTTGAAAATAAAACTAATTTCTTGTAAAAACCCAAATTTTAATATATTTTAATGTAAAAAAATATCCCAGGAAATTAAAGTTAAGCTGGAATTTATGTACTTTAGATGAGTCTGTTTCATCATTTTTAACCATCAAAACATGTGTAACAGATTTTAAACTAATCCAACGACTTCACATAGCTACAAACGGTACTCTGGAAGGTTACATTATAATTAATTTTTTTATTAGGAGAAATTATATATCGTAAAATTCGAAACAGTAATGTAAATTTTCTATATTTAAAAGTTTTTGAAGGCTATTAGGAATAACGACAATAAGAGAAGTATTTATTTTTAAGGAAATTTGAAGCATATTTCCTAAACAATATATCATTTTTTTAACAGTTGTAAGAGTTGGTTCTTAAATTCATGTAATTGTGTTTTATGCTTTTTTATTTTTGACCGTAATTATCATATGATATGTGATATTTTCGATGTTCAAACTATGCAGTAAAAGTTATTAGATGATATTATAAGTAGTAAGAATAATAATTATAATTACAAAGGTTAAAACGAATAAAATAAAAAAAGATAACGTCTAATAGTTGTATTCAAAACATCCGGTATATTAACTTATTTAATTGTGTGAAAGTTCTCATACATTTCAAATTAACTAAATAAAAGCTAACTATATGTAACGATGGCGCCAATATTGAAATTATATGTTGTTTTAAAATATAAAAATTAATAATCAAATAAAAAGTAAATGTCGTAAACCTATTCTAGACAAAATTTCATTCATAATCAATTTAGTATTCATAGTTGCTTTGACCAATTAGAATTTCTGGAAGGCAAGTATAATTAATCAGTAGGTGGAACCAAAAGTATTTACTCAACCTTTCATAGTTGTAAATATTAATGGGCCCATTGCTATTTCCAGCGAACCAATAACATTCGTTTACTCAGTTTAGATGCAGGTAAGGTGTTGATAGAATGGAACATTAAGCAGGTTCATCTTGGTGTTGAACTTGGATTTTCAGTTAAACAAACTTTATAGAAACCAGAAGGAAAGGATGGAATTATAAAAACAAGGGAATAAATACTCAATATTGTATACACAATTACACATCGACAAAGTGTATATAATGTTTTTTTTTTCTATTTGTTCAATAAGAACAGTCCAATGGATAGTTTTAAGGATTTAAATTATATTATTTGTTTGTCATTAAGATTTTATTAATAATTATTATAAATTGAGGTTAAAACTAGAATATAGATCAACAATACGTAACTCTTTTGAGATTTTTTGATCATTTAATACAGCATTAAAACCTTATTTTGTGTCTTTTCGTTATAAATATTTTATATATATATATATATATATATAGTAATAATTATTATTGAAAGTATAATATATATTATTTATTATAATTACGTAGAATTATTAATACAAAATCCGATGCAGATAATGAAGCAGGTGATTAAATTTTGTACGTTACAAAAGTTGTTTAAACGACAAAAAGAAAATGAGATAATAGTAGGAAAATGTAAGATTATGTTATATTGTCGTAATTTAAATGTTTGTAAGTAAAATAAAACATTGTTTTTTTCAATTTTGCATGACTATACTGTTCATAGCGTTTAACAAACATTATGATTATTCTGTTATTTGGAGTTAAATAATGTAAGAAATGTCAATAGCCGAATAAAATAAATATTTTGGCCTCTTTTGATGTAGCGGAATGTAGGAATAATAATAATAATTATTATTATTATTACAAAAAACTTTGGTAAAAGACTTAACACTCTGTAGATAGTATCAATGGTTATATTGTTATGTGAATATTCCAACTTCCTTTTTATTTTTCTACATTTTCAAAACTTTATTATCTCGAAAAATAAATGCACAATTCTGCACGTGAAGTTGAAATATTTACTATGTAAAATATAAATGAAGTGCTGATAAAGTTAATTTTAAAGTTCTTGTAGAAAATAAGTAGAACATTTTCCCGGAGAATCTCATAAATTACAATTCACAGTTGTCGTGATGTATTTCACTGGGTAGCAATTCTTCTTTTTATTAATTAAAAACTCTTCTAGAAAAATATGGTCGACTGTCTACTGTCTAGCTTAAGTTATTCTCCCAACAACACGTGACTGTGTGAAGGGGGGAAGGACGAAATAGGGGTTGATCAATAAAACACTTCCCCTTTTCGTCGGCCCTCGTAGAAAGAAAATCGTTACGGTTTTCTCCGATTCCTTTTAGTTGCTTTTTATCATAGATACACCTATTCATGTATACAGAACATTCACCCACACAATGTTTACGCAAATCAGATTATTATCACGGAGTTTTCAATTATTTTATGTTTGAATTTTGGGTTATTTTATCTTAAAAAGTTTCAGCAGACAAATATTATTGAGACGTTATAATCAATAAAAATTAAAAGAGAAAATCGTTTTATTTTTAACGACTTGGATTTTTCAATTTTGTTAAATTTCGATTACCACTCACAATTTTGTTAAATAATTAGGTACTGAAATATAACGAAGGATTGTATTCCGATCCAATTAAAATAATTAATTTAGAATAACAATTATGCTATTAAAATATAACCAAATCACTAAAATATTTCTCAAAATAGTTTTTTTGTTAAAAAAGAAAATCGATGTAAGATTCTAGAAAATGAAAAATAAAATACTCTCTTAGATAATAGTACTATTATACATTATTTTTAATTTTCATCTTCATGTAGTCTTTTAAGTTGTTTGCAAGGCTAGGATCAAAATTTTCAACATATTCATCTTCTTTTCTGAATTTCCTTAACTCTATACAATGCATATTAGAAATAGTAAATTATGTAAAGTTAGACTATAATGTACAATCTTTCAGGCGTGTGCATGAAAACTTTTAAAAGTTATTGAGTAAATAATCGTGCGAGTAGCGTTGAGAACGCGGCACCGCTGTACATCGGATTCATCTTTAATTGAGATTCTAAGTGCCGTTAGGTTAGTAGATCAATAAATGACAACAACGATCTTTTATGTAAATGTCTTTTTTTTTATTATAGTAATAATATTATAAATATTATTATAAACCCAAAATTATAATGTTTGTAAAATATACTCACTGATTTTAGTAATATATGCTTGCTTACTTTCTAGCGTTACGTACGTCAATATGACGAAAGAATGCCTGGAGAAACTCAAATGTAGCGGGCGTGGCGCAAATTAAACAATGAAAAAGACAAATGAATGTAATTAATTATTTTAAGGACCAGTCAATATTTGTTGACAAGTCTAAATTATGGTTTAGTCCCTTTGAAAGTTGCGAAACAGATACAATAACCATTTATATAATTTTGAACAAAACTAAAACCGAAAATAAAAATATATTATATACCTACGAATTTAACATTTTTTATAATTAAAGATATAAAATTCGGATTTTATTTTACATAAAAATAAATGTATTCAATTAATTAATCGAAATTAAGTATCTTTAGACATTCATTTATTTTATACCTATAATATTTTCAGCACTCTGTTTTAAATTTAGATTTTTATTATTTTTCTCATAAGACACAGAAATATTCCTTTTAGTTTCTGAAATTCCCGCCTATTTTATAAATTTTATTATATTTTATTATAAATAATTATTGAATTTACATGTTTTTTTGGAAAAGTACTAACATTTTCTGTTATAGTTATTGTTTAAAATAATTTTAATTTTAATTATCTTTAATCTGTAATTATTATTCCCTAATCAAAGTTGGGAATATTTTACTTATTTCAAATTAAAATTAACCTCTTTTTTGAGAAAAGATTTATTTCTTTATTTTTTATTCTAAATATAATTTAAAGATTTCTTTACAACATATATATGATTATGAAAAAGTTTAGAACTTCATTTCGTTATTTAATTTATATTACAAGTAAACTACTCTTTTATTGTGATCGTCGTTCTTTTAAAATAAGTGGCAAAGTCTTTTTACAAAGAATCGATGTTTAAAATTAGATTTTCTAAAAAATATTCATATTCAAGTAAAAATAAAACATTTAAAACACAAATTTCGGCAGTGTCTTTTCTTTTTTCGCTATTTTATTACTTAGTTTACGGTCCTGATCATAGCTTAAAAATATTATTACTAATATTATACCCATTTAAATATTTGTAAAAGCTGTTACTTCATTATAATCAGTATCTTTGTCTTTTTCATTGTTTTTATGTTCTACTAAAGTGTTTTGTATTTGGTGCATTTTATAACTGTAATAATAGGCTAACCAGTCACCTTAGTGTACCTCCGTTACATAGAACTTTTATAAAAAAACATATTATCTTTATCTATCATTCTTACAAGGAAAAAAAAAAGAAATGTTTGTATTTAAAATAAGTTTTATAATCAAGAATTTCACCATATGAGAATAAGAAACATTCTAGATTTTTGGATTTTAATAAATTAATTAATTTCAATGACCTTTTTTAAAAATAACTAGAATGTACCTGCATTTGATTTGGGTAAATTGTTTTTTAGTAAAAAAGATATTAATCAGTATTTAAAAAGGTGTGAAAATTACCACCAAGTCCATGTTATTCTTATCATACATCCGAATAAAACAAGTAGCACTAAAAAGCTTCCGTTATGCACCTCGTGTTAAATTTTTCCGGTTAAAAAAATGGTTAACTAATTAAATAAAACGAGCAATTGAAAACGAGAAAGTAAACAAACGGATTTTAATTAAGCAATTCAAATTCGTAGTCAGTGGTGTTTGAAGTATAAAGTTTCACACCTTAAAACTTTAAGACAAATATTAATTAAATGTGTATACGTTGGTAAGGCCTAAGTTTGCATACTGTTACTATAATAAATTAGAGATGTGTATTAAGGTGAGAGATAAGGCACGTTTTAATTTATACCGTGTTGTCCTAGTATTAAAATAGGTCTTGGAAGTCCTTAAATCAATTCGTAATCGTCATCGTGCAGGTACGAAGTAAACAGATGAAGCCAACCGAGATTTGTAAGATATTTTCCATTAATAAAAAAACGAAGGTGTTTTCTTATAGATTTTAAGCAATGTTAAACCGATCTCCTTTTTGAGCCGAAACGATGTTTTTCATTTTACTTACTACAGAAAATGGCTCACGTAATTCTGATAAACAATAAAAAATTGGTTTTCTTTTATGTTTTCAACATGTGCTCTGTTTTATTTTATTTTATTTGTTAAGCTTACTTCTGGAAGTTTTATCGGATTTGTAGAGAATATTGAAGAAACAAAATTCTGTCTATTTAAATTTCGCTTCTATTATAACGGGTGTCACAAAAGTTCTGACCCATTTTAACCGCAAATATCTTGAAATTATTATTATTTTACACTTTTTATTCCCGTTTTGCAAAAATACAGTATACAACTTTTTGATAGTGTTTTTTTGTAAGTTTATCTAATACGTTTTTGAATATTGAATTCGTATTAATAACTTTGGCAGGTGCTGGAATTAATTCATTTATTTTCTAAGGCCTTAACGTACATACAAACAATGGCTATTGATTTATAAAAACGATCTCAAAATTTACGGAAACTATTGACACTTCAGAGCGTTTTATTTCCCGTCTAGACCTATACGATAAAGACAACTAGAAAATTATATTAACAATATAATAAAAGTTAAATCATGATATAGAAAAAAAAAGCATACAAGAATGGACAGAATTTCTAAACGGTATACAAAAGAAAATAGAAAATCTTTGGAAAGCATTAAATATAATAGAAAAAACGCCAATTGTGAGATAGGATTGATAAGACACAATGGATGATAAAAATCAAGCCGAAATATTAGCTGATATAATGACACAAAACTTTAGGCTTTAGGAAGACATGTCGAACGAAAAAAAAGAAAACTTAGTATTCCAGACTTTCCAAATCGTCATGTCACGTAAGAACATCATCACTCCAGGTAATGTAATCAAAATGATAGGGCAACCTCAACTTCGTAAAATGCCCGAAGAAGAAGGAATATAAATTATTAAAAAAGCACCATGGTCTGGCAAACTGCATTGTTAAACTGCTCATACCCGTAGTTAGTTAGTAGAAATAATGGGAACATTTTTAGAAAAAAAGGAATTCAAAGTTAATTTCATAGGTAAAAAATTAGAATCAAAATGTTTGACAACGAATGTGCTCCAGAGCAGCCCGTTCAATGTGAACTCGAATAATATTTAAAACAAAGGGGTTAGTGATAGCAGCATCCGACCAATTATATTGAATGCATTAATGATATGAAATAAGGCCCTAAAAAGGAACCATAATGTAAAATGAATCGAGAGTACGCAACGAATCTTGGCGGTAAGAATCTGTATTTATTTAATCGTGTTTGAAATACAAATATATATAGCTATAAATGTTCATATATCACTCCAGTGTCTGGCGGATATCACAGCATTTTCATTGCACTCCCATAGGTCCCGGAGGGTACATGGGGCTTGTAGGGATTGGCACGACAGGAGGTGTTCCATTGACTGGGCTTCTCCGCATTCACAGGCTGCCTCTTCCACGTATCCCCACTTCACGAGGTTGGTCTTGCATCTCCCCATTTGGCACCGGAGTCGGTTGAGGGTCTTCCAGGTACCTCAGTCTAGGTCCGAACCTGCAGGAAGTTTTTCTTTTGGATTCCAGGTTGGAGTGTCGTGGTCTATTAGGCACTGTTCCCATCTTGACTCCTTGGTGGCAGTTTTAGAGGCTGTGAGGGGCTGTGTAGATTGTATAAAGTTTCGCCTAGATTTTAGTCTGGCCGCTACCGGTATATGTTGATACAGAGGATGTCTGGTGTCGTCGTATTGTCTGTTTCGTTCGGCCATGGCTAGGGTTTCCCTCCGTATTTGTGGGGGTGCGATTCCGGCTAGCATGTAGAGTTGGTCAAGGTTGGTGGGTTTTAGGCATCCCGTTATTAATCTACACGTGTCGTTCAGGACAGGGTCCAGCCTATGGGCATGTGCTGATCTCTGCCATACGGGAGATGCATATTATGCCGCGGAGTAGCACAATGCAAGGGCCGAAGAGCGCAGGACGTTAGGGTTCGCCCCCCAACGAGCGTTAGTCAGTTTACGGAGAATGCCGTTTCTGGTGTTGACTTTGGCCTTGATTTTATCGATATGCTTCTTGTAGGTGAGGGAGCGGTCCAATGTAACCCCTAGATAGACTGGGTTTGGGCAGTGTTGCAGTCTAACTGAGTTCCACTCTATTTGCAGTTCCCTTCTCGCCTGTCGATTATTGAGATGGAATAGGCATGTCTGCGTCTTTACTGGATTCGGGCGGAGTTGGTTAGATCTATAATGTAAGAATCTGTAGGGGTAACAAGACAAGATCTGGGGTAATATTATAAAATTGCTAGTGTTCAAAAATGCGAAAACAATCGCCAAAAGTACCTGAGAGAAAAAAGAAGCCAGAGAAAAGACTCTGGAAAGAAAAATGGAGAAATAGCCAGAAGACTATGTGGGCACGAATGGTCTTTTATGGTAAAATATTCAATGTAAAAAATAAATAGGTGAATCTATACACTTTTCTAATATCAGAAATGGGAAGTCGAAAGAGCACAGGTCGAGAACATTATTGGATTTTTATTAATAAAAAGAGACTATTATTGTAACCGTGATACCAGACAAAAAAAATATGGCACAGAATGTCGGAAATGATTACTAGGATATTAAAGGAGAAAGAGTTATAGGTAAAAAGGGGAGGAATTATATGAAGAAGACAAAAACTATCAAAGATAGAAATAACACAGGTGTAATAATGTAATATGTATATAGAAAATATAACTAGGTGGTATATGAAATAGTAATGTCTGATGGAGATTCCTCCAAGCACCAGAATAAGCAAGGGACTGGTTTTTAGATCCATATAAATCAGACCGAAGATACATTACTTTTCCATTTTCTTGTTTTGATGTTATTATTTTTCGTATTCCTTTTTTTCACTAATAAAAATAACATATCTGTTTAAGCTAAAAAAACCAATTGATTTTTTCCAAAAAAAATCTAACTCTGATTCAGAATACTAATATGAGTGTGCGTTAATGTTAATGGGTGTGAATTTCATAGCATAGCAAATATATATATATATATATATATAAATATAATAGTGTGTTTTACTACTAAATAATTCATTGATTTTTTAAATAAATTACAAAAATCTGTACATTTTTGGAGAGAATATATAAAGTCAATTATAGGACTTTCTGTAAGAAACATCGTCGAATATTTACTTAGAAATGGCCGTTTTTCCAAAAACATCCCACGAGACTTTATTTGTAAACACAGAAATTCAAAAAAAAAATGTAAAAAGATTATCCAGTAGAACTAACAGTCTATGTCAAAGAGGGTCAGTATTATTTATTCTACAGCCTCAAGATATTTGCATGTATAATGGTAAAATAGAATAGAAACTTATGGAAGACCAGATATTATCAGGGTTAAAATATTCGTCATATAAATTATGTAAAGGCATTCCTTATCTAGGACTTTTCTTAAAATTATATTTGGAATCGATTAAATATGGACCTATGAAACAAAAATAAATTAATTCCTAAAATGTCAACACATCTTCAATTATCACCATTATCTGCCATATCTCATACTGTTCTTAATGAATCAATAAAGATGATAAAAACTCTTCAAATGATAAACTCATTCGACCTCCAGTCATATTAATTTCCGATAAGATAAAGATCATTAAATATAACACATGCTGCGCACAGAGGAGCGTACCCATTTTACTGATACAAAAAGATTTTAAAAACAAATTCTGGAAATTTTCTGTTGTAAATCCAACTAACTACTGCTTACTTACATTTCTCTTTTGTACATATTGTATTTCTTGATTTACTTCAATTCTCGGTTCATTTACGGTAGAATGTAAAAATTGTCCCAACTCGCCACACTTAATTAGTGATTTAAAATAAACATTTTTAGAAGGTGAGTCTATAAATATGTATACCGGGGTGTTGTGAATAAATAAAGAATTTTATATTTAGAATTTTTATCATGTCATCAAGTGAATGTACTTAGTCATAAAAAAATATATAGTTAACAAGGTGTCACACAGATGTCAGAGACTTTACTGAGAGACAAGATTTTATCATTGTAATGCAGATTTGACTCTTCAAACGACTACCAAACATTAGTTTTGGGATTGTAAAAAACGCTCTCGTTTCAAATTGTCACTCCGTCATAATTCCCAAATAATATATTAATTAATTACATTGTTACAAAAACACAAACAAACCAAAAATGAAAAATTACAAATTATTATGACAAGTTCCATACTAATAAATGGTTTCCTTATATCTCATCTATGACATTAACCGAGCTAAACTTTGAAGATTGTTTCACTTGATTAAATGGAAATTAAAATAAATATTAGGTTATTTCTAGGATGTTTGTAAAAACTTAGATGTGATTCAAAGTCACGATCAAATTTAAATGTTCATACAATTATCAAAATTACTGAAATTGTTGGATCCCAAATCATTCAATATTAGTAGGAAGATTGGTTTTCATTGCATGGATAATGCTGAGATAACGCTAATTAAAGTATGTATATTTAACCTTGAATCACCCTATATAGATCTAGAGCTTAGGTATATTCCTAACTAAACTTGTATAAAAATCTTACCTCGATGTTTAATTTTTTTACTAGAGATAAAGGAAGAGAAACCACCTGCGTCGAATGGCGCCCATGTTCTAATGCCACTTAAAATCTCATCAAATAAAGCTAAAAACGACAGGCCATAAAACCCAATGAATGAAGAAGTAACATGTAATAAAAGGGTAACACACTTCTGAGTAGTTAAAGTGATTTTTACGAGCTGTAAAAGCGGTCGTAATGTCCCTCGTATATAGTACGGTTGCATGTTTACAACGTTTGCTACATCACCGACGGTTAGTAGTTTCAGCAAATAGGTACTTCGCCTTTATTAGTCATTATTCATATTGTGTTTATTTATAGGATATTCGCATAGTACATTTTATTAAATTTTTCAGTTTATGCGCAAATAATATGTTGGTTGTCACTGTTATCATCAAGTTTATTCTTTTTTTATTTATTAAAAAAATTCTTGGTGTTGAAAGTATTACAAATTGAAAACTTAAATGAATAAAAAGAAGTTATTACATTAACCAGTAAAAGATAAAGTAAAATTAAAATAGTTTTGGGCATGTTGTTTTTGATTCGTTTTAGGTTTTTTAATTTATTAAATGACTATTTAGCAATTACCTGGTGATAATTTTTTATATAAAAATTTAATATTAGGAGTTACGAGTTAGATATCAATAGTCTCACTTAGACAAAAAAATATTTTGATCTACCTGCCAAAAATTCTAAAATGGCAAAAATGGATAAAATGAGAAAAATTTTACGTACATTGCTTGTTTGTAAAGAGTAGTCCTTGTAAATACTAGAAAATCATTTATATGTTTTGTCAAAAAGATTCAAATTTATCTGAAAGTTAGGTTTTTGTAATTTTATCAATATTAACAAACTTTTGAAGGTACCAGTAGCAATTTTATCATTACATCATATTTTTGTCTTATAAATTATTGAAAAAAATATTTTTGCCTTTTCTTAAATTTTTTAGTATATGTCTGTTACAAAATGCATTACTGTTTTTTTTTTAAAATATAAAATTGAAAATGTAATAAAATGTGAAAATAGTAGTAAATATAATTTGCTGCCTAACAGATTGTGACGTACTAAATTAAATTAAAGAAAAGAGTGAAATATGAGTATTTTTACATTACTTTTCTATGCATTCCTGAGGGCAAAAAATATACAATATATAATATTATAATTTACAAAAAGAACCAATTTTTTTTATCACATATTTGATTTATGATCCGCTAACTTATTCATGACCGGACATACTATAGTTTATTATTAATCGGAAAATAAAATATTTATTTATTAATTTTATTTTACATTTATATTTATTCACAAACACATAAATTTTGGTATATACCTATATTAGGGTTAGACCAATTAATTGGTATTATTAATAGAGATTGATTAGTATGAATATCAAAAAGATAACTATTCAAAAATGAATTACATTAAACGGGGGGAACTAAAAATGACCATTTCATCATCTATTCTAACAATTTCGAAAGGTTAGATTCACGCAAGCTAAGTATATTTTTTTAACAAAATTTTTCATGAAGTATCAAGTAAGCAATCGTATATCTTTTGTTTATTTATACCAAGTTTGCATTAATAGAAATTAATTGTTTATACAGATTCAGTGCAAATGTTACATCCAACATTTTCCAGTGGGCATATCGTAGATGGGAACATCGTTCCAATCTATTCGATGGTAATGTACCAGAATTCATTATCATCCTCTAGCATAGCGGTGTTCGAGAGAGTAGGGGTTATGTTATTTGGCTCTCTTTCGGCTATCTGGTCTTATTTTATTATTCGTACTCTTTCACTCCTAAGATTTCTTCCTAAATAATTTAAAATTCTCTCTGAATCTATATACGAGTATATAAAAAAAGGATTCGTCACTATTGTGGCATTTTATAGTTAAATTATTAGAGTAACTTAAGAAATGAAAAAGTTTATAAAAATAGTAAAGTAATTATTGTAAAATATCATTTATATTATTATATGTTGTATTAACAAAAAAATTGCAAAGCGATAGCATACCATACTTTTATGATGAGATTCTCGGATTTAATTCCTAATATTTTTGAATTATTAAGTGATTAAAAAAATCTTGTATTGAATGCAATTTCAAGGATGAATGTGGTAATGCAAAAGCTTGTTAAATTGCAAATATCGGTTCAACGAAGGCATTTCATTTATTCTAACTGCTCTAGTTAAATCGTTTACCTTGGATTTAATAAGGTCCCAATTGTTAGTAAAGAAACCAACTAAACTAAAACATTTTGATTTAGCCATTATCCCATATCCATAAATGTCAAACAAGGTCTAAATGTATGCATAATGCTCCTAAATACGTAAAATGCCGTTTCTCCATATCAGTACAAACTAATTCAATTGTTTAAATCGTTGGAAATGAAATGCACATTGTTTTTGTCCATCTCTTGGGAATGTTTCGAATCAAGAACACTCGACTCGAATTCCCAAAGAAAAGAAAACTATCGCGAAATGCCAGAGCAATCCCCTCTGTTATTGTTCAGGGACACTTGTTAAAGATTTGCCATGTAGAGACCGATAAAAGAGGAATAAAACGACCGCTTAGGGTCCTCAGCTGTCCCATAAGGGTTCGACTCCAAGCTCAAGTTATGGAAGGAATTCAATCTAAAAACAGTAAACAGCTTCACTATTCTAACTTAGTTATCTGTTTCTTAAGTCAGTGTCGTAAGGAATAAAGACGACTATTTTTTTGAAAGATTTCCTGTAAATACGTCAATTCGCTATTCAACTTACATTTTCATCCTACCGATTTTTATTTAATATGATAGAATTTCATATTTTCAACTTTTTTCTAATTCAAAAAAATATATACTGTTACTGTAGATACGTCAATGGTGTATTACGAAGTTGTTCACAGTATTATGGAGAGTTACCGAAAATGTATGAATAAAAAAGGGTTAATTTTAGCTGAAACATAATAAAATTTAAGCAAAGATAATAGAAACATAACAAAAAACATTGAGCTGTTGCTAAAATTGCTCTAAGAAACAATAAGAAAGCCTACACAGAAACGGTGCAATTGACTACAATTTAAAAAATTGTAAATGACAGAAGCAGAAGCAATTATAATGTTAATGTGAATTAAATACTATACTTTATTTATAAAATTATTCACAAAATTTCGTTCTCACTATTATTAGAATCCATTTTAAAAATTAGCATATTTCCTTTAGGCTGAGATGATTATTTAAACGTTAAAATATGCACAAAAAAAGAGCTCGATTAAACTCTTGATCAGATTAAAATAGAGAATGTTATTTCATATTTTTGGCACTAATACAAACCTCTTTGTTAAATTTAATAAAAAGTATCTAATAATAACAATAATAATAATAGGTAATAATAAATTTAACCTCTAATACAGGGTGTCCGCGAAAATAATGCATTCCTTTATGGGGGAGGTATAAAATGTGCTATTGATTAAAAAAGTCTTATAACATTTTTTTGTAAAGTCAACGGTTTTCAACAAAAAAATAACATTGATTTTTGTATACCTGGTATGATATCTACAGTAAATTTACTAAAGCCGACAACGCCGCCTATTCTGAAGCGCCACGAAAAACAGCTGATATCTGGCTTTAATAGGTCAGTGGGTTGGTTTTATGCAAAGAAAATCAGGTGTCTTGTTTTTATTGTATTCGATGATAGCTAATCGCAGTAAATACGAGTAAAAAACTTTTATTTTTGTAATAGATAAGAAATAGTGCTAACAGCTGACTTTGTATCTTGAGAATTTGTTTAAAGTGAACTTATTTTCTTGCAATTTAATTGAGAAGTACTATCTTTATTTTAGAAATAATGACCTTTGAAATGTTTTGATTTTTGATTTTGATAAATGTGGAAAATTTAATTAGACTAGATACACAAAATAACTTACCATAACGTCAAGCTACATTTAAGGCATATCGAAAAGTTTAGGTTCAGCGACTGCGATATTGTTTATAAAAAATGTTCAAAATGGTTTCCATTTGCACGCACACACGCATTAACGCGGCGAACCCAATTTTCATTAATATCATAATTGAATAAATTATGACGAATTGTATCGGCTGCTGCGAAAACGCGATTTCTTAGTTCATTCTCTGTTTCAATCTCAGGACGATTATCATACACGAGGGACTTCATATGACCCCAGAAATAATAGTCCATGACATTTAAATCAGGCGATCTTGGTGGCCATAAAAATGGTCCATTTCGACCAATCCAACGGCGAGGATAATGATCGTCAAGAAATAATTTTACAGCTCGAGCAAAATGTGGTGGTGCGCCATCGTGTAGAAACCACATGTCCTGACGAATGTTCAATGGCAACTCTTCTAGTAACCCTGGTAAAACATTTTCCAAAAAGTTTAAATAGCTATCTCCACGTAACTGTCTCGGTAATTCGTATGGTCCTATCAAAGTATGTCCAATAATACCAGCCCACATATTAATGGAAAATTTTTGCTGGAAGTTTGTTCTACGCGTTGCGTGTGGATTATGATCATCCCAAATATGGCAATTGTGGAAATTCAAAACTCCCTGTCTCGTAAAAGAAGCCTCGTCTGTACATAATATTTCAGAAGGAAACAAAGGATTTCTGGTTGTTTTATTCTGAAACCATGTACAGAATTGTAGTCTCCTTGCAAAATCACCTTGATGCAAATCTTGCACCCGTTGAATGTGGTACGGATGTAATAGTTGTTCTTTTAATGTTCTGTGTACACTAGTTCTACCAACATTAACTTGCCTTGCGACAGATCGTACACTCACTGTGGGATTTTGGGCAACAATATCTAAGATATCCTCCTCCACTGCTAATACACGATCCGTGCGATTTCGACCACTAGTTTTTTTAGGAATTACACTACCGTTTTCCAACAATCTTTGAGACACGGAAACAAAAGTACGACAGTTTGGTTGCCGCCTATTTGGGTATCGTTCATTGTAAAGTCTTACAGCAACACGACTATTACCCTGTGATTCACCATAAATAAGTAGCATATCGTGGTACTCGCGAGTTGAAAAAAATGCCATCTTAATATTTTTACATTAATTTGTACCATAAGCACCTAGATACACCTCCCAACGTTAAAACTGGCAGTGGCATCTAGTAAGTGACTAATTACTTATGCTTGTGACTACCAAAATATTAAAAAAAAAAAAAAAAAAAAAAAAAAAAAAAAAAAAAAAAAAAAAAAAAAAAAATAGTTCCGATTCTTTCTATCTTCGCGGTGTTGTCACGTTGTGATTTCCGAAGGAAAGTTTATTGATCATTTTTGTGAAAACTATTGATGTTAGAAAAAAAAATTATTAGAATTTTTTGTTGCTAATAACACATTCTACCAATCCTCTAAAGGAATGCATTATTTTCGCGGACACCCTGTATAATAAAAAATTGTGTACAATAAACATGATGTTTTCCGTTTATATAAAAATATTCTAATACTTTATTTAAGGATGAATAATGGGTTTGCCAATTTATATGTTTGATAAGGATATGATGATTTTGATACATTATAAAACCCCGATAATCTCTGGTTAGCTCCTCTATAGCCACATTGAACATATTTTCTGAATTTTTGCTGAACTCATGTATATTAAGCCTAGGTCTCTATAATTCTCGCAAAAAATTGAATCACCTTTTCTTGAAATAGGTATTGTACTTTCTTCTTCTTTTATTAATTCAGCTGTTACTTACACTTTTATTGTTCTTCATTTCAAGAAATATTTTTTGATTAAGATGATGCTTCCATACTTTGTTATTCTTTTTTAGCATAATTTGGTAATTTTAGGTAAAAATTATTATTAATATTATGTTACTGGGAGTAGCAGGTCAGCTATTTTTTTTTGCAAGTGTAAAATATTTCTAAAAAATATTACCTCAACTTACAGAAATATTTCCTATCTAACCAAATAAAAATAAATAAAAATTGTAGCAATTTTATTTATATTAGTAATTAAATAGGAATATATTTTTAACCTAAAATTAAATTACAAAAGTTCTTTAAAATCCAAATTACAGAAAATATATTATTTTTGAATATTTATTGTAAAGTTTATATAAATGTCAAAATTATTTAGATTAAAATCTAGTATTAACGTTTTATTTTATTGGAAGTACTTAGGATTTAATTATCAGATAAGAAAGGACAAGTAAGGTTTTGTGTTCTATGAAATCTTTGATATTGTTATTTTTAAGTCTCTTCTCGAAGAGTTGCATTAATGATTTGAAAATAAAATAAGTTTTAAATAAATAAAAAAAATATTACATTATATTTATTAAATGTGCAATTTTGTACAGTGGAAAAGTACTCGACACTAATTATCAAAATGACAGTTCTAATAAATCAAGACAACATGGAATCTTTTCTTTAATCCATTGTTATGGTTACTTTTTGTACTAGTACAATACTAAGGTATATCTACAAAACGTCTTACATGATATAATGTACCGTTTTATTATGCGCTTTAAGAAAAAATTTCCTTTTAACCCTTAGCTTCAACAATTTGCAGCGGTTAATGAATATAAAGTAAATCGGAATGTCAACCTTCGGATGCACCCTCAACGCTACAAATTCCGGTAACATAAATTTCATCAAATTGAGCTCGCAACGCCACCAAGTTTATTATCGTCGAATTAAATAACTAGTGTGTTACGAGTGCCATCTAGCAGTTGGCAGTCGAACTATAAAGCATAAACGCGGTATAATGAGTTTCGGTTAGTCGGTTTCAGAACCAATCGATTGACGATATCTGTAAATCTGAACGCAGCCGGCGAAGTTTACGACTTCCAAACCACTACATAAAACTGTAATATCAACGCGAGATAATCGAGTGTAGAGTAAAAGCCTTTCGTTTCAATATTTGTTTTCATTTTAGTTGGGTGATGAGTTTTAAATGTTTTGTAGGTTCGTGATATACATACATAATAATATTAATAGTATAGTTGTTTATAGTTTTTTTAATTGTATTTATTTGTTGAGTATTAATGGTGAGTACGGAAGTACTTGTAATTAACACAAGATGGCACTCATGTCTCTTTCAAGCAAATAGTAAATAAAGTTTGGCGTGTCTAACATTTAATTTATCATAATTATAATTTGTAGTAAGTGTGAATAATTAATGAATTGTAGTTTATTAGTAATAAAAAAAAAGTAAGTAATAAAGTTATATATAACTCGTACGAAAGTAGCAGTGTTAAAGTTTTTTTATAAATAGATACGCACTTCACACATAATTCGACTATTAAATTTCACAGTTTTTGCAGTATCAAAAAAAGTTTTTCCAGGCAATAACCACATTTGTTGAAGATGAATAAACATAAAAAAATATGGATCTGAAGTGATTAGATTTTTGAACTCCAAATAAAAAAATGGGGAAGAAAAAGAAAGAGGCAAGAAAAATTTAGACTGGAAATTAATTCAAAAATAGGAAAAAATTTCAAAAATAGGAAAAACAGAAAACCTATATAACTTCTTTAGTGGAGTAGACAAACTAGATTACCTATAGGTAAGATATGCTCCTTTAATTTCATTATTACATTGCTTTTTTGTATAATAAGTACATTATTCTTTGTATTTATTTTTTGTTTTTCAATATTCAAGTCAATGTCGTGTAATCGCGATTTTTTACTTTGAAAGTAATGTTACTTGCCACTTTTTTCAACTCTTACAGTTAGTTGGTATAGTGGCAATTGTTAATCAATAATTATTATTCAATCACACAAAACTTTTTATATTTTGTTCGTGACTTCCCACCGGTTCATTTTTTTAAATTTAGCAATGAAAGAGATTTTTTGTTTACCTATAGGCTATAGAGGGGTATTAAAATGGCTCGAAAGAGTTTACTTAAATATATAACATTTATCTAAATAAGATTAATATGACGTATTTTGTATTCCTCTATATAAATTAATAATAGAAATGGTTGTTAACGCATGCAAGAATCTTTTAATCATTTATACCTCTTTGAAATACATACAGCACCTAGGCCCAGATGGCCCATGTCTTGGTTTATAGTTTGTTTCCAGGTTTTTCTGTCTCTTGCCTTTTTTCTTCAGTTAGTGATTTACACTGCAATTTGATTATTGAATCCAACAAATGTTAAATATTAAAAAAAAATACTAGTTTAAATGTAACTAATTAATTATGAAAAGGCGATTAAGCTAAACTTGGATATAATTTTTAATTCCTCCCAACATTTTAAATTCAGATTTTATTATGTAATTAAAAGCACTTTTTAGCATAAATAATTATTTTTGATTTTTTTATGAAAAATATTTTTTTTGTAAAATTAATAATATAAAACTTTCTCTTTTGTTTAAAGAAATGTGACCTTATGTTTACCTAGACACAATTAATGGCACTATAAAATTTCTAACCAAGTAATACTTGAAATATTCAAACTTACCGACGTGAACTGTATGAAGTTTTAGATGAAAAAAATTACTGTCAAATTGTGACATCCCTTTTATTATAGTTCAAATTTCAAAGATTTTCATTTAAAATTAATTATAAATATCCAGCTTTCCCATTATATTATTATATACTTATAGACTTTCTTCTTTAATCTGCACTAAAGAATTAAAATTAAATTTTCTTAAATTTGTGAAAACACGTTCTATAATTTTTATCATAATTTTCTCTAACTTTAATACATTTAATAATTATAAATATTATATTAATATATAAGTAATAAACCAAAAAATTGTTTGCATCAAAATGAAAATAAGTTTTAAAGTTTTATCAGTTCATGTGACACTATGCTTAATCGCAGAATTTTGAATTTAATTTAACATGATTTACTAAATTTCTATTATAGACCGAAAACTAAGATATCACATAAGCTTTTTACATACTTTTTTTAGATAAATTCCTCTTAGTCTTACAAATCTAATCCTAAAAATCTGGTATTAGTTCGGAAAAATTCCATCTTTTACAAAGATTCTAAGTTTGTTAAAATTTAAGTCAATGATGATTAAATTTTTGTTTTGAAATTTATTTGTTGATTTAATGTTGAGAAGAATATGCCTAATTTCTCTAATTTTATAAATTATGACCTGTTACAATAGTTATTTACGTAACGAGTTACGAAAACACTAATTTTATATAACAAATGTAATTACATAAGTCAAATAAAATAAGAGTTTTCATAACGTTAAATATAAAATTTTTATCTTATCTTGCTTTTAAATAGAGAGTTGTGGGTTTAAAAATGGAATAACGCTCGCAGCCCTACAAGTAAATTGAACTTCATCCCTTTACTTGTACATATCTTGCTATGGATAGGTACATAAATAATATAAAAATAAAATATTGCAAATTACGCCGAAAACGGATGATTCTGATGTAAATATGCCATTTGATATATACGAATCAGCTAATTTAGCAATTAATTTAATAATATCCAGTAAGTCAAGAAGAAGGTAAGAAGACGTAACTATGAAAAATGATGCAAGAGAGGGTAGAAATAAATGTAAAAGAATCTTTGGCATCTAAAAATATACTACTTTAGTAGCATTTTTGAAGCGCACATCTGCGAGTTATCAGTGTTATCACGCCAAAAATTCTATGTTTTTTTATTATTAAAAATTGTTTCCCAAATAAAATTAATTATACATACAACTAGTGATGCGTGATGAAACATACAGTTATGAAAAATGTGAGATTTTAAAACGTAAAAAATGCATTTAAATTTTGACGTTTCGTAACGAGGTAGAATAAACTATATTTGTGTACTTTTATAGTTAACTATCCAAAACAATAACTTGTAATTATTAAGTTTTATTTAAATACCTACATACACCACCGTGATTAAAATCTTATTTTGCAAAACGTGATTCAAATAAAACAAGTGATTATTTTTATGATATCCACGCGGCCTTAGCACATGTTGCATATAAAGATGAAGAACAAAATGAATTTATTATGTAAAACAACAATCTGAATAAGAATGTAAGATGAATGCACTTATCCTACGATATAGAAACTTAAGCTTGAATAAATATATGCCAACGTATATGTTAATTATCGTGTACGTTTTATTTATAGAATATGATGCATGGCATAAATAAACATTCCAAAACTTTTTTATTGATGTGTCAGTTATCAGAATGAGCCAAAGTGTGGTACTTTTAAAACACTGAATATAATAAAATAATAGATAAAAGTTTAAGAGTTCTCTGCAAAAAAACTGGTCGATTGAGAATCAGAATAAAATATCGTTAAAATATTAGAATTATTGTGTATCCGTGAAAAATTCCCGCACAAATTTTGTATGTTCTCTCTTTAAAACATTTTTCGTACAACAACCATATCAATGGAGTAACAGCTTGAAATCACTCTTAAAATACGGTGACGGCACAGAACAGAATATGACAAAACAGAACATGATAAAATAGAACAGAACAAGGCAAAACAGATCACTGAAAAAACAGAATAATGATAGAACAGAACATACACATTTACATTCCTCTAATTTCAATTAATTAAAGAAGAAACTGTATTTATTTCTTCACTTTTAGGATTATAATAAGAGAAATACTTATTTATACAGGGTATTTCATTGGGAAAGAGTGTTTTATCAATTTGACCTATTTCTTTTGGAGCTCATAACTTCCGAATTACTCTGTATATTATTCTGGTATTTGGTACGCATAATAACCATTAGTTATAAATCCACCAAAACGAAAACCCAGGACAAAACATTTAAAAATTAGTTTTTTCAAAAAACAACATCACGTATATCATTTTCTTTAAAATGCTTTTTATAATTCAAAAGAGCAGAAAAAACAGAATCTACTCATCTACTTTTTATTTTTCCACAGACAATTGTATTACCAAAATTTTACGTTCAAAGTGTAATTTATAAGCGATTTGGTGGTTAAGAAATCGGAGATATTTTTGATAATTTTTCGGTTGAAATAAAATGTACTCAACTTATCTAGAGAAGCATCCAAAAAATTGAAATAAGTTTGTATTTTATACAAATACAGACTAGTGGAAAATGTGGCTACAAGGCCGTATTTAGTACATAATCATTCAGTATGTATTTTATACACCCCACGTCGTAGGGTGAAAATAAGTTATGAGCTCCGAAAGAAATAGGCCCTTTCCCAATGAAACCTTGTATAATTTAATTGTAAATGAAATTTATTTAGGATTTCGGACACATGACCAATCTTCAATAATAGATATATTTTTTTTATTTATTGTATTCATATTTAATTAATAAAAAAAAATGTTTCATTTCTCCTGTACTTTTTTCTATTATTTTTAAAAAATCGGAAAAAACATATTTATATTTTGTTCTTTCTTACGGATATCATATAAAATGATGTAGAACAAGTTAAGTTTTTGGGAAATATCATACATATCTAAAAAACAGTGTTTCTTAATTAATTGTTGAAAAGCCAACATGTCATATAAACAGAAATACAAAATATACTATTTAAAATGGATAAAAAAAATAACCAGACAAATAAATACAAAACTTCGATCTTAAACATTTTTATACTTTTTGTTCAATGATTATATGGCAGTAAATGAAATTAGAGGAATGTAAATGTATGTTCTGTTTTGTCCCTGTTCTGTTTTATCATAGTTCTGTATTGTAATTGTTCTGTTTTGTCAGTTTTCTGTTTTCTCATGTTCTGTTTTATCACAGAACCTTAAAATACACATAGTTTTTACAGGGTAAAGAATGAAATTATTTTTGTGTCTCATTAAATCCTGCTTTTTTGTTTTTTTTTGGTATTACTGTACCTATCGGCCATCAACTTCAAACAACAACCTAATTGCAGTCTAAAAGTTTTTCTACTAAATAAACATTTGTGCCACGTGTATGGCTATTACAAGTACCTGCCGTAAAACTTTCTCTTTCTCAAAATCCCAAGCTATTACTAATACGAGCTATTGGAGAACTATTCAGGGATAAACAAATCATAATTATTTAAAAAAATAGTTTTCTTTTTGTTTATTTATTTAAACATATTTATAGATAATCAAAAGCATACAAAAAGACATACATATTGTTCTAGTGTTTTCAAACATTACTGATGACATTCTTACAGAATTCCATAAATCCTACAAATTCATTCTTGTAATATTTTGCGTACTTCTTGCTCAATTATTTTTCTTATTATTTAAACTAATAAATTAATATTTGTAATATTTTTTGACATAATTACAAATGTATTTAAATTAAAAATAATAATTATATTCTAATATCACTAATCGCCACTTTCGGTACGGCCCAGTGTAATACACGCATTTTCAATATATTCATTTATTCCTCAATAACCAAATATCAGAAATTTAATTTACAATTAAAAAATGTTTTTGATATACCTACTTATATATTAATGGCATTTTTTTTTAAATTGTAAGCATACATTTTTTATTTATTTATAAATACTATATTTTGAGAGTAATTTGAAATTGTATGATTTTTGTACCAAAATGTTGCTCAATTTTGCTCATGAACATAATAATTTTATGTATGGTCTTTACTAACATTTTAATAATATTATATTCTTATTCTCGACCGGCTACATTTTTTACAGCAAACCTATACTTACAAATGTTATAATTTATTTGTTATTGTACAAAAAAAAACTAAGTAAGATATGTGCATTATAAAATCTGAATAAAATAAAAATTAAGTTTCAAACTAGATTTAACACAGGGCATAGTTTATAAATGTAAACAAATTATAACTCATAAATTTCTGAATGCTATGCCGAAACAATTATGTCATAAAGTATAAACACGAGATTAGAAACCGAGAGAACAAGTGAGTTTCAAGTGTTGTAAAATGATCGACGACATGAGATAGTTTTACAACCTTGTCCTTAGATCATCATCCTGCGGACTTACTAAGACAAGATGGCCATCGAATCACCATCCTCTCCGGTTTATGGTCATGTAACTCGGCAGAAGATTTATCTGTGTAACGCAGTAGGTGATTATTGTGAGAAGTCCTCTTCCGAATGGCCTCGATGCTAATTGATTGATAGGAGCCATGCCATTTATTGAAAGGGAGTGGTTGAACAGATTTTGGGAATTGCGTAATCGATTTACCCTAGATTTTAGTGTGACTGTTAGTTACGAATAAGAAAGAATAAAAAATTATTTACCTTCTTGGTTTTTATACGGGGTATTTCAGTGTTACGGGATGTCTGAATGGTAAACACAAGTTTTTTAAAGCTATCATTATGTATGTGAATTGTGGCCATAGTTTGAAGAAAATATTTTTTAGTATACAAAGTGTGTCAACCGAGACTCGCACATCAAATTTACGTTTTTTAAAATGAGCCATCTCATATTTTATTTCGTTTTTGATTTTACTGTCTGATTACCACACTTTCTAAATTGACTATTGAAAATAGCATATTTGGAATTTTAAATCCACTGTTTGAAAAGATATTTTTGGCTTTCAAGATATATGTGTATAAAGCTGTTCAAAATTCAGAATTACTAGAAAGAAGTCAAAATTGTAAGATCATGTAAATAAAGTTTTTGAAATGACTCACTTTAGATAGTCTGTAAGTATAGATTTCCAAGATATTAACCAGGGTTCCATTTACAAAAAGTAAGTGTGGTGGACTGTAATTTTTTGAAACGCTCTGTTAAATAATAATTTTAAACCATAGCAACTATTCATCTAAAAAAATAATGATTCTTTAATAGAACTTTGAAAAAGTGTAAAAATATTTGCAAATTTGGCAAATTCTTTTACTTCATTTAAACGTACTAGCATGGCATTAATTTCAAGTCTTATTTGGAATTGTAAAGAAGGAGATTACGAAAACCTAGAGACCAACTAGATTGATTAATATAGACAAAACATGAAATATTGATTAGCATTATTAATATAAGTATATTAAATTAATAGAAGTTATGTGTATTCTCTATTTTTTTAAAAATTTTTATTAATCCAAATTAAAATTAGTTAACTAGTCACTGTTTCCTTTTCTTTAGATTCGATTTTCGTGGATTCTAGCGCCCCTAAATATTGAACAAATTGGGTGTTAAAATTGTAAAAATCAATATATTGGTATTTGTTTCCTTTTTTTAAAATGTATTTTCTTATGTCTTCCCTATCTTAAAGTAATCAGTACCATTGGTAGTTTTCAAGGCTTTAAATTGATCAAGAATGAATTTTAATGATCTTGTTGCATATTTGTAGACCTATTTCAAATTTCATGTACAAAATTTAGTTTCAATTTAGAAAACACTCACACTACAACATTAAAAAATCAAACCTGTTCAAGAAATATTGGAAATAAATCAAACAAAAAATAAATACCTGTCACGCATAAAAATGTAGACTTCTAAAATAAGTACCGACTCTAAATAATTGAACACAGAAAATTGAATAAAATTATATCCAGATAAAATTATTTATTAAAAATACAAAGATTCAGTTAAAAGTGGGGAAAGGGAGGGTTAAAGTTGAATATTTAGAAAACAAGTATGTCAGAAATTCAAAATATTTTGATAATTTCCTGGAGATATCAAGAAAAAATTAAAAAACAGGTTGCTCTATTTGCGCAACTTCGAGATGGGTTTGACTTTTTTCGAATATCGCCAAGACTTATCGAAATATTTTAAATTTCAGTATCTCATTTTATTTGTTGCCTAAATAAGCAAATTTTTCTCAATTACCCATTTTCAAAAAAATAAACAAATTTTTCTCAATTAACCATTTTCAAACTTCTATCATTAATGACATGAGATAATGTAGTAAAAACTTAGACACTATCTGTAGTTGGGTCCCGGCAGAATTTCTCAAATATAATATAAACACAAAACTGATAATAATAATATTTTTTGATAATTTTTCATACAATAATAATTTAAAGAGAATTTTTTTTATATATAAATAGTTAATGAGATTCGCAAATCGGTGTATAATGAAACCTCGATCTATTCAGAAGTGATTTACATAATGAGAACACGTAATACCAGTCTTTGGTGTTTAATTATAACTTAGGTTTCTATGATACCAACGAACAAACTTCACTAGTGCCTTCATTTTTGCGCCCCTAAAATATTTTTAATCCTTGTAGTCGTTATGTCTAAGCTTCCAATTTCTTTTATAGCTCCCTGTTATTTTGCGAACAGCGATACAGACATCGATTTTCTATCGTGATAAATTAATGAGTGCCAACAAGCCTTTTAGTTTATTTACTTGGATTTTAATGCCAAATTTTTAATACTCTTGCTTAATGGCAATTATCCAAAAATCTTGAATTAAATGGCTGACCCAATTAAAAGATCAGATACGTATGCGGGCGGCAAATATTGGATAACAGTCATGTGTGCGTCAGTTTTATGGATTTGTGTTAAGTCGTATTTCATCGTTAGTACCATTATTGTTGATGCTTGGAATTTAAAATGAATAAAACCAAAGCGCTTTAGATATTGGTTTTACAGCAAATATAAGTACACAATGCTAAAATTTGTCTATTGATTGAATAGGAAGCAAATTCTCTCTTGCGATCAGATTCTTCGAATGTTTCTGTAGACGTTTCATAATGTGACATTTAGTGCTGTTATGATGAATCGGAAATGTAAATACGTCTATTCACCTTTTTCTTTTCGTTTTATCTTATTTTCATCTACTGTAAATTAAATAATACCTCAAAAAATTCTTAAATTTACTTATTGTTGAGACTAATCAATATTCAGATGATTTATGAACAGAAAAATTTGATCATTCTATAAAATTGCTTTGTATTTCTAGTTTATTGAAAGTACTGGCAACTAATTGCAATAGCAAAACTTCCCTTATTTAAAATATTGACAACATATCAAACGGTCAACATGTTATACGTCGTAAATAACGTAAAATAAAACTATCTCACTTTTCTATAAATTTACACTTTTTACAAACATCTTTTAAAATACAGTTAAATGGGCATTGTTTCTTTCTTCAACGTAATTGGCCAAAGTTCAAAGTTATCTCATAGCACGTAGACATTATTCAAAAAATACACATCTAAGACATTCTCTCATCAACTTCTAACCGATAAACATCTCGCTAAAACATTCCATAATAGTCAACTAGATGGTTTATCACATAATATCTTGTTAATTTTTTTTCTGAAAGGATCTTAAATTTATTAAAATAATAGCAACAAACTGGATTAATTATTGTTGTAATACAATTTGTGATTGTATTTCAGTCAAAAACTAATGAATAATAAATTCATAAAGACATCTGTGTGCTAACACCATACTTAATTTGAAATGCAATGTGGTTATGTTAAAAACTGAATTTATTTATGAAACTATTTTAACCTTTAAATAAAAATAAAACTTCAGCGAATTTGGAAATTCTGGTCTTTATTGTCTCCTCCAATTGCTAAGAAATTATTAATAAGTCAGCGGTCATAAATAGTTCATTAGACAAAAATTGCAAACCACCATTTTGTCCAGGGACCAACACCAAAATGAAAAATCAACTAAAGCAGATGTTCTTATTAGAAAGGGCAAAATTCTAAATTTAAATTTACGGCAAGAATTTTTTTTCAATTGATACTAGTTTCTACCTTCTTTTTTATATGAAGTCAAAAGCCCTGAAATCTTAATTGATGTAAGAGTTTTATATTACATTTCAGTGCTAAATTTCTAACTTAAATAAAGAAACACATGATATATTGATTGTAAAATTTAATAATAATAAAATAAATGTCATTAATAATTTGCATTTTAATACTAAATAGAATTAAACGATTATAATTTTTTTTAATACATATTATACGCCAATGTGTTATAGTTAATTATTTGAAGATATCTGCCTCCAAATAAAAGAGTATTTTTTTATATGTTTTATATATTTTAGAGTAATAATTATAAAGGGCGTAACATTTCCTGTATGAATAATATTGTTACTGTAAGCTATCTAAAAAAGGGTTCACGTACAGGTTCGGAACTTTTATAGGATTACGGATACATGCGAGCATAAGAGAACGCATTATGGGGAAGCGAAAATGCATTATAATTTCTCCTCTAATAAGTAGGGATATTGAGGTCGAAAAATGGTTCTAATCAATTCAATAATAACCAGTAAGTTATCGCACTTCTAGCACTGAGCGTTCTCCTGGTTATCTGGTCATATGTTATTCGAAACCTGTATACCAAAATTTAAAAAAGTAAGTGTGAACACTTACATTGTTACGAGACTATGCAGCCCACTATCATATTATATAAAATATTTTATACAATAATAAATGGAATTTTTTTGCACGATATGCTTAAAGGAATTTGAAGAGAATAAATACTAAAATAGTAAACAAACGAACTGCAGTATTCTAAACGCCACATACCCATACTAATCGAATTAATTAAAACACTCTATTTTAGTTAATTGTTAATTTTAGTAACCGTTCATAAGAAAAGTATATATTAACTTATTATGTCAACTAAGTGGCTGACTCTTGAGAAAAAATATGAATTAAGTGTGTCATTGCTAAAATATTTTCTAAAATGAAACATTATCACAAATAATAAGCTTGGTCCTGACAGAAGTACCAAATTGGACACAACGTATTAATTTTATTAGTTTACAAAACGTGGTTTGGTGAAAGTGAAAGAGATTCGAGTAAATCATTATTGAGTGATATCACGTAGGCGCAGACTCTGTTAAATCAATAAATTTTACGAAATCCTATGAAATAATATTAATAAAAATACATGTGTCACGCGAAAGTCGATAATCCGAAAAATCTAATCCTAAAATACTACTAGTATATTATTAGAATTTACTGAATATTAAAAAAACCAAAATCAGAAACAGGTCATGGACGTTTTGGTTTAATTTAATCCACTAACATTTTGAACTTTTAATTAGTAATTAGTAATTAAGATATATTTTTCCGTTAATTAAATATTTAACAAGTTACATTTCTAGACCTAAAATTTTTACAAAAATATGTAATAACATAGGTTGAGATAAGTTTTATTATTATTAATTTCATTTTTAAGTCAAAAGTTATAGTTTTTATGAAACACAAACCCAACTAACCAAATTCCGTACGTTTTACTTGATTTGGACTTTTTTGAAGTTGAAACTGCTCTAAAATAGTTTGGCAGAAATCCAAAAAATTTGTTTGCACATAATTTTATTTCCCATAACAAACACTTGAAAATAAATTACTCAAGTTCATTTCCTACTCTTGAGTTATCCAAGAGCGCACTACAAAAATTTTCTTACTTGCCAAAACATTACCATACTACATTTTCACCATTCTCTATTCAAATATAAAAACTCATAGTTGAAACGTATTTTAATAAATATTCTAAATATTTTTTATATCTTGTCTAACTCTTTTTAACTTGCCTGCGCAATTGAACGTTACGACCAATTTCCTTTGGTACTGCAATGGACTAATTACAATTCTGTGTGCCTCTCAAAATGAATAACACTACTTGCGTAAGAAATGCAATTAAATTGATCAATTATGAAGTTCAGAGGGTGCAATCCGCCCCCGGAAGACTTGCCAGAATGCAATCCTACCGCCATCTCGTATACCAAGTAATTACGAGAGGGGCTTTTCTCTCAACCACCACCAACAAAATTCCGTTTATAAATTCAGGAAATTACGAATGGTCCAATGGAAACACAATTATCTTAATTTTCTTTTTATTCGAGTTTTCTGAAGATGGTTATTCTTTAGGGTGCTTTATTAATCTTATCTACGTAATTTTTTAGGGCGAGTTTATATATCAATGGTACAAAAAAAGTTCTTATTTTTTAAATTTAAATCATTTTTAATCACAGTTAATTCTTATGTTCATGATATATAATTAATAGATATATTTGTTTACTAAATCTTAAAACCCGAATTTTTATATCTTATAATGCATTTTTATTGAATATGTATTTTCTAAATTAAATAAACTTTAATATTTTTAAATTATTTATTATATAATTTTGCTCAAAACTAACTGAGATAATAATTTTGATTTTCTTAACTTTTCTTGATTCTTGCATAATAACTAAAAAAATTCACAAAAGATTTTCTTTCAGATTCCTCAGCTTCTTTTTTAACTTTTTAAATATGCAACGTGTTTCTAAAACCATGCGAAGAAATTCAGTAGGAGGTTAGAAATCTTTCCTATAAAACAAATTTCTCAGCCTAACCCCTAAAAAACATAATTGAAATAGAGTTTTTAATTTTTTTCTCAAATCCGAGTTAAAGAAAAATCATGAAATTTTGATTACTATATATTCTCATAAGAAGTTTTTCAGTATTATCATTATATTATAACATTTTTATAACATATGCTATGTATTTTACATCATTAAAAATAATAGTATTGTACTTTTTGTTTTTTGTTGGAAATCTATGAGTTCTAAGGGAAAAAAGTCAATAGATAAAAAAGTTCCTATAATATTTTTTAATTTATAAAATTCTATCCCTTAAAAAGTTCTGATATAAAATAAAATAAGGGATGTTAATTTCATCCCTTTATAACATATTAGTAATACTGAAAAAAACCCAATAATTACCTCTTTATGAATATATATATTCCCCAAAATTTCTCGTTTCCATATTAACTTGAACTTGAAAAAAAAAAAAACTCGACATTAATATCTCTTCAGGGATTGGACTGAGAATTTTTTTTTGATGCATTTAGAAACACCCTGTATTTAAAATAGAAGAACTGCTCACTTCTCAATATAATTATATAATCATTTTTAAAATAATATAATCTCCATATATATATAATTGATTATTAATCATTGTATTATTGTACGAAGAATATAAAGTAGATTTCAATAATTTCTAATTTTTAGTTCTTTGAGAAATGCCAGCGAGTTGAAAATATATTTTTCATTTAAAATGTTAAAATATGTCGAATTCAAATAGGAACGAACTGCTAATTTTAAACGGTAAATTTAATTTATTAAAAAAAAGCAATCCATTTATATATAACCTTAGGAATCGAAAATATAAATAAAACAGTTCTATAAATTTCTCTCAAACTTGCTGCTATGCGTCAACAGGTTTTTTGAAAATGTACCTAATTATTTTTTAAATCTCATTCTCTGGTTATACCACTGTTTTTCTTTTATGATTTAAATAAATCATTTTTATTATAATTATTCTACTCGTATATTTGTAGTAAAAGATAATTAATATACTTTATTAAAAATTTAATTCAATTTACTATGGTAACAAAAAGGTGTAATGAAACAATAAATGTAAATTCAATAAAAATAACATGCAACATATGAATTCGTTTTTTACCTTGCTAGATTATAACAGTAAAATGAGTACAAATCTTATATTTATTATATAAAAATGAAATGGTTTAAGTTATAGGTATATTCTAATATCACATTCGATGAATATTAATCATTATTTATCTTCACAGAAGTTTACAATTTAAAAAACATTTAATATCTTGTTAAGTTTAATCTAACCAGGTAGAAAACACACTACACGTACGGTTGGTTCTAATTTTTATAAAATATTCACCTTAGGTATGCAGGACATGTTGCTCCTCTGAAGAAATTTCCTCTGGCAGCCACTAGTTTTGCTCTACCACCTGCGCTGCAACAACAGCCGCTGCTTTCTGCGCCTGTGCTTGCTTTTCTTGTTCATTAAGTTCTGAAAAAAGTCGAAATTATGTTTTTATTATCTATTTTCAAATTTAATTCTGTTTTAAATAAAATAGAGAAACATGGATTATATGGTTTTGGATGTTTAAAATCTTTTCTCGGAATTTGACAATATAGACTGCAGATGAAGTGGGACGAAAAGTAAACACTAAGAAAACTAAAGAAAAAAGTAGTTTAACCTAAGCTACCATAATAACACTTAAATTAATAAATATAATCTCAGGTCTACACTGAGATAAAATCCAATCTACGCAGGACGAGCCTTCTACTTATAGAACACAGTCGTCGTAGAGTTTACATGGAAAGTTGTACACTTAATGAAATATTCTAGAAATTTGAGCAAATATAATTGTAACCTCTAATTTTAATCAAGTCTCATCTCAAACAACGATTTGGTTTATCAAAAGAATTGACTAATCTAGCACTGTGGGCTGTTCAATTAGAAACAAACTCCAGAATGATTAAATATACACAATATATTCACATTTTAAATAAGGATGATGTCAACAGAAGGATGTTAATGCCTTAGAGCAGGACCATATGATGCTCAAATAAAATACTCTAACAAAAAGAAATCAGTGACAACAACACGTACGTTGTGCAATAAAATTGACCTTTGTTCAACCAAAACCAAAAATAGAACAGTTTACACTGAAAAATATTCAGCGAATACCACCCTGGTAGCATATTTTGTCTCTCGTTTGCTCGCCCAATAGAGTTGTGACAGTTTTCAATCACGAGGCTAGTAGCATGCCCTTAATATGCGCTGATTGCTGATCACATCCGACGTATTAGAAATGTGAATAGGGTTCAATTGATTCTGAATAAGAATAAATTCATATATTGCGAAATTTACGAATGAAGAATTAAAACGTTTTTGACTTCTTACCCTTTATTATATTTAGGATATCGTAAACGATACGAAATACAAGATTAGTTTGACAAAAATTTTCTATTTACAAGTCTGAAAACCTGATATAATTAAATAAAAGTAAGTTCAGGATGTTTCCAAATTACAAGAGTTCAAGATGGGACTATGATTTTAACTTGATATCATAGATTTTTATGAATAAACTATGTTTGAAAACAAAAAGTTCAGGTAGTTAGTAAAAAGTCCTCTATTTTAAACGTTTTACGAACACCGAGATGATGACATGCATTTCATAAAATTAATTACTGATGGGAATTCATTACAAGATAAGAGATTGTACATTGAACGACTTCCTGATCGTCATCTTCTGATAGAAAAATCTTCCAAAGTATTCATCAACGTTTTTATGAAAGAGGCACATTGAAACGAAGTGGAGAACCATAGGAATCTAAATGACATTAAAAACGGTAGAAGTGGAATGTGTTGAACATGGTAGAGAAAGATACTCTTATTCGAAAAATTGCATATACTTTCAATGTATGTTTAGGAAATTCTTAAGAACTATTTGTTGTACTTATACCACATAAAACGCATAAAAATAACATTAGTTACAAATAATTACGAAAAGAATAATGTAAGAGAAGAAATTAAACATTTTAAAAATTATTAAAAATACTATGTTAAAATCTTAACTAATGAGAAACCAATATCAAACAACAGAAAAAGAATCGAAAAATATCTAAAATACGGTAAAACAAGCAAATAATTCAAAATTGAACTTGCTTCAAAGGTGTTTGTATCATAAATATATGTTATTATCCTAATTACTAAAGAATTATTTTTTCACAACAGGCATATTATTTATGATTATAACTTAACGCAAACGATTTGTTTATAACAAAAAGATTATAGGTATTTGTAAAGCGTTCAAATATATTTAACCATAAACTGCAGCTATGGTTGTGTTCATACCTTTGATAGCCTGGATTTCCTTTTTCAGCTTCATGCGCCTATTTTGAAACCAAATTTTGATTTGTCGCTCCGTTAAACAGAGTGCGTGCGCCATTTCGATTCGCCTCCGCCGGGTCAGGTAATGGTTCGTGTGGAATTCCTTTTCGAGTTCAAGCGTTTGATACCGCGTATACGTTTGGCGACCTCTTCGCCTCAGACCGTTTGCTCCTAGAAAAGAAAAAATATATATTAATTATTTAAATTACATTTTAAACGATTCTTTTTATTATCAGATAAAATCATATATTCCTTGTGCACTTTTTATAAAATGAAACAGTTGAATTTAATTATATTTGATTGCTACAGCTGTAGATAGAATGAGGCATTTCTTGAAATCTCAAGAGATTATTATTTGCATTTTTTTAACATATATATTTTATTTGTAAATAAATCTTATATTTTCCACCTCATTTGTGGGTCGTGTATTTCTTGGTCTATCTCTTGGTATTTTTTGTACTGGTTTTGCATGCCATATACGTTTCAGTTGCTTTTTTTTATCTATTCTACAAGCAGTTCCACGTTTAGGTCTTCTTTTACTACATTGTTTTTTACCTTGTCTTTCCTGGTGATTCCTTTAACTCCCCTTAGGTATTTCATTTCAAGGACTTGTCTTCTATTTTTCATCCATACGTTAAGACTGGTTTGAAGATTACGTTAAAGACGTTTAGTTTTTTTGTTTCTTACTTCTAGATGCTCTATTTAGTTGGCAGTACAGATTTAATGCATTTTCTAGACTGCTCTTTAATTCTGCTTTTCTTTGCCATCGTTGTGTATTTTGCTTCTCGATATTTAGACTCTATTTTTTTACTGTCTATTGTTATTGTAATTCTTGATTCCGTTTGAACAATTATCATCACTTTCGTATTATTGATATTAATTTTCCTATTTCGTTTTGCTAGTACTATATCTCCAGATTCTTTTGTATATCATTTTGCGTTTATTATTAAATCATTGGCCAAAGGCGTATTCTGCTATCTGTAGTATCTGCATGTTTTTGTAAACTACTTGAATTTTCTTTGTTTCAAGTTTAATTTATTGGATAATGTCGAGTATTATAGTAAAAAGTATCTGGCTTTTTTGGTCATGAAATTTTCTGATTGTGAGTTTCCAGAACGTATATAATTTTGTTGTTTTCTCATATAAACTAATTGTGGCTTTTCTCATTATGTTGTTTACTTTTGTTTTCCTGAGGATATTCCACACTTTTCTTTGTATCAAATGCTTTTTCTATGTCTATAAATGGAACGTATATGTCGCTATTTCTATTCTTTTCTATTAGTTGATGGAATAAGATATGATTACAAATAGACGAGGTAAAATTAACAAAGATTGATAAATATTTTTAATTAAATATCGTTTTTTTAGGAGAGTAATTTCATTTAATGATTTTTATTTGCATTCATTTCATTATTTTTTTTTATTCCTATTGAATTAATTTATTGTGAACTATAAACTCGTGAGCAAAAATGTCGTACTCATTGTTCTGTTGACTTTAAAAACATAAATTTTTTGGTACAATTTTTAGTATTACTGATTTATTTTTTAAGCTACAAAAAAAGGAAAATAAAAATAAAATATGGTTAATGACATGAATTTATATACTAAAATAATTTTGAAATTAAACAATTTCCAAATGACATTTTGTTTAATTTATAGTAACCTGTATATTGAATAGGATCTATTGTTCTGTACATTAACGTCTACAAATCGGCATATAAATCACAAAACGACAAAAAAATTTGTACAAACTGTATTTGTGAAAATGATTTATGGGCAAATGTAAAATTATAGTAGCTGAACGCGAGACTAACTCACTTTTAAATACAACTTTTATCATTCAACATTAACAAGGGCCAGAGTTATTCTGAAAGATTATACATTGCAAGTGTGTTGGGTTGTGGTAACATACAATTTCTTTTTGTTTTGCACATTTAAATTATACCCTTATAACAACATGTCAAAGATTAAGTGGGAGTATCGTAACACGTACGAAAATAATAATTAGGCAGATGAAATCGCTTTAAACGATTCTCGTTTTTCTTTATTTACCGTTTTGCAACAAATCGATATAGAATTCTTGTTAATTGTTATCGTACTGTGTGGTCTGGAAACACGATTTGAGGCTGCGCTTTTAGTCCGAAGAAAAATAGCATAACAAAAAGGACCGTGAATCTTATGATATTTTATCTTGCATCGCCAAGAATCGATCGCGGTATTGTGCCCCTTTTTATTCTTACTTTGTACTTATAATGTTTTACAATTATCAGTTCCTCTATCAATAAAAAACTAATGGATTTTTATTTTCGTTTAGCCACGAACCGAAAGTACTCCTTTCATTCGCAAAGACTATTTGATTTATAATCAAATTGGATTCAGGCAAAAGTCAATTCCAAGGATTACTTTTACCAAAGTGCCAGGACTTTGTCACGATTAAGAAAAATAAGAATTCTTTAATTAAATTATTTTCTGAAGCAGTAAAAAAATTCGGATTTCATGAAATTATTTCAGTTTAGGACAGAGTAGAAAAAATTACACAGCAATCATTATTGGGTCCTATACCAATTTCAAGACATGTAGATTTTAGTGTTTATTATAAAAATATATTGTTTTCAAATCAAACATAATGTAGATGAAAGTGAAAAGTGAAAAATTCCAAAAAATATTACAGCATTTTTTCTACAATACTTTGAGTGCTGTTAGAGAGGTAGATTAATTAGTAAGTATGTACTGTTTTAATAAAAACATTAAATTATTTTTTTAAGCTTGTGGCAGCTACACTTAACATAAATATTTCTTCTGTAACTGCTGTTCGACAACCAAATCTCTTACCAGGCTTTTTTTTGAGGTTTGTGGAGCCATTTTGGTGTACAAACCTGAGATATTACTATAGACACTATATGATTATGATTAAAATCAACATCAACAAAAAAATTCGTGGGATATTAGTATATACAAAATTTTACAAAATTAATACTCACTGATCACACGTCATAAAGAATAATAGTGACTTTTTCTTTTATGAGTCTCTTTAGAAAAATGAGGGAAACTAAATATTTTAATCTTTTCTCTCCATTTTGTAACACTTCAGATTTTATTAAGAAGATTAGACTTAGCAAATTAAATTTTGTATACTCTAACAAACATTTGTATATTTGAAAAAATACTATTCACTTTAATTTGACTAAATATGTACTAATAAGTTGATTCATATAAGTATTTTGAAATAAAAAACAATTTTTGTTGCAATACGATAATAGGCATTAAAAATTAAAAAGAACCGAATTTGCATTTACTCAAAAAATACCATTTTCTATACAGGATCACCCATTTATTACGTGCTAAAATTGCTATTTTCTAATTTTTCTAATCAAGTTACGTACGTTAAAAAGGAAATCTTGCTTATTCAAATACGGTCGGTTTTAGACAATTTATTTACAGTGACATATTGTAATTCTTATAACTAGAACTATAAAATTTTGTTCCAATAAAGTCGAATATTTGCCGGAAGTGTAATTATAGTAAACTTCTAAAACATATTTTATTGGTTCTCTAATTACGCAACTTTTTCCTATTAAATCTAGGCTGTACCTCATTCAAATTAGAAAATAGTTTAAGCCAAATGGACCACTTTGTACAAATATCACTTTAAACGCAATTAGAATTCCAAAGTATATTTTAATGGAGAGAATTAAAATACTTAATTGCATAACATTACCTTAAATACACTAAGCATGCCTCAAAATAACTTAACAAAAACTATATTAGCAACGGTTTAATTAAAACCATAATAGAGTGTCAGCAATGTACACGATATTCTAGTGAACTGTGGAGAAATCTCAGAGGCCACGATTCGTTTTTTTTTCAACATCCTCTTCAAAAAGCAACGATATGATTGGTGCACGAGCCCGATGTCCTGCTGATGTTTTACCCGGGAAGAATTTCTAGTTAAGCTTTGACAGAGATAAAGGTCTTTATACAAGCGGCAGGTAAGAAATGTTTCCAGAGTCGGACTTTTATGTTTGTACAATATTTATGGTGAAAACAATTTTTCAGTTTAAAAAATCTAATTTTTTTGAATTAACTTACATCTTTTTACTAATTTACTAATTATGTAACATAACCTGATGAAATTACACAGGTAGCGGAGTCGAGTTTGAATAAAGTTGGGATGATTAGTTGCATTTTATTGTCCGAGTAAAGTAATATTTTTACTCGCTAGTCTAATAATTATATAAATAAATATATTCCCTATCTTTATATTTATCTTTATCTATGGATTTAGTTAAATATCGCCCTGTACATAAAACTTATTTTTTTCCAAATTATAATATTTACTATTTATTTAACATTACGTGAGCGAGACTTATGGGATAAGGCCAACAATGAATGTTAAAAAAATATTTTTAGTCGAGTCATCAAAATTAATAAACATTAGGATCTTCTTGGTTAATAAAATAAAAGAAGATCAGGGGTCAATTTTGGGTTCTGGGATGATCGAGTGGTTGATAATGCCTATCCCTGCTATTAAGTGTATTAGTTATTTAATATGTAAGTTGTACTTATTATTCAGTTGTTTTTATTAGATAAATAAATTGTTATTGTTTTTACTCAGCCTCTTTAATTTCCATTAACCAAGTTACGTAATGGGTTTAAACCCCTCTCAAAATTATATTTAGATATTTTCATATATTTATTTATTAAAAAACAACCCAATACGTAACAATATATATTATTTATCAGGAATGTTTGTTTTTCAAAATATCTTTTAACTGTTATTAATTTATTAGATCTTTAAAAATCAAACTACCATACAATTTATCCCTCCGATATAAAATAAAATGACATCTATTATGTGCTGTATAAATTTTTAATGCTTGAACTTATGAAAGGTGAGACTTGTAATTGACATTTATTATAATGGAGAAAATAATAAAGCCGCGACATCGATATAACGAATATGCAAGATGACGGTTTAATTTTATTTTCCAGACAGCCTTTTAAAATTCAAAACACTGTAATTTATCGCTTAGTTTTTTCCCTAAAGTCGCTCCATGAAATTGCAGAAAATTTCTCAGACCTTCAATAGTCATTTCCACTATCAAATCTCAGATTAGATATGGTACTTAATAATATAATTAATACACTGTATGATCTTAAAATATTTTCACATAGAACAAAACCGTTGACTATTTCATTATGTCATAAAAGTTCTTTTCATAACTTGATTGATTAAATGTTAAGTGCAAAATAATAAACATAATACTGAATGTAGTTTCTTTTAGCACGTGTTAAGTGTTAACAGTTAAACATTTAACGTATTTTAAACACATTTCGTAAACTTCCTATTGCTCTCTTAACTTTAGACCTGTGCAATTCGCGTAACTTGTCAAGGTTCCGTTTGCCTTTTATCTCTGTTTACTACATGTGGTCGAATGAACATAATTTTGTATATCCCTTATTTTTCTGTTGACGTTTCTTACACCAATCACTGAATACTCCGTATGCCGAATTTAGGGTTTAGCGCGTTTAGTTTTAGAGGTATTGTTAAATTTCCATTTAAATTTTGTTTCGTGAGATTTTGGGGTTAAAATGGGAGACTATTTTAAATTGGTAGGTAGCCGTAATTAAAAAAATCCAGATTGAATATTGTTATTTCCCCCAACAGTTGAAGAAAAGTAACATTCTTTATTTTGATTTGAATGTTTTACGATCTTTTACTATATTCTTGGAACAGACAAGATAAATGTTTGTTGTCTGCTGCAATTTATTGGTGTATGATATTGAATGCCTATATAAATGGAAAATTTTGTTTTTAAAAGTATTTTTTAAATTTTCATAATTTGTTTGTTACATATACGGAATAGACTATTTCTCTATGACAACTCAGTGTTAAAAAACTTTTAAGACAACACTAACTAACTTTAATATATATTAATTAATCGAATATATATATATATATATATATTCGAAGTAAAAATGCTTTATTATTTGTACCAATTAATAACAACAGCTTTAAAGGTTATAACTATTGTCAAATTTTAAACTTTTCACTTTTGTTGACCACTAACTATAAAGGCATATCTAGATTATAAACAAGTCATATTTGACTTAAACCAGGAACCACAAAAAGACTAAACTAGTAAAATATATCTGTACTTTGTGTCTCATTAATATTCTTTATTACATAATGTTTTAAAAGTTTAACTCACGATGACTATTATGTATATTTTTACTAAGTAAATTAACTTACAGATAAAATTTCCTTAATGTTGGAATTAAAGGAAAAACAAACAATTTTTAGTTTAGTTTAGTTTTGTTTAGTTAACCTTAACAAATTTTAAGTTTTATTTATGTCACTTTTAACGAAAAGAAGTTGTTAATTAGACTTACTAAATAGTCTATAGTTTGCCAGTTGAGTGAAGTTTAAATAAACATGTCAGCGTGAAATTTATTTTAAAGGAGATGCTAATTTCTAAAATTGATTAGAATATACCAGTACAAATGAAATTCCGTGGATATTTGTTGATAAATTACAATATTTGATTCGCATATTGATTGTAGTCTCTTTTAACATTACTTACTTGTTAATTAATATACCAAAATCTCGATTTAGTGACTTTTTTAGTTAATATTTGCCTGATATACTTATTCAATTGTACACAATAATAAAAAAATACACTGTATACAAGCAAAACGTAATTTTTTAAAATAAATATAAATTTTAACATTGTTCTATAAGTAGAGAGTTTCAAAATTATTTTATTTTCAAGATATTTCCTTCCGGTGAGAATTAATGCTCAAAATAATATAAATCTTTCTTTTGCAAGACACCTCAAGATTCCTCCCGAACATGTTGAACATATGCATTTCTTCCCAGTCAAAAATGTCTGCGTTCCATGTGTGAATTGATTTATTCGATAAAAACTATGGGAGATAAGTTTGGAAAATACCCATCGTTATTTTTATAATAATTAGGCTTGATTCACAAAATTCTAGGCACATATACTTAGTCCTCCCAAAGTAATTCAGAAAATTTTCCTTTAAATTGTAAAAACCACAAATTGACAGGTGAGACTGATCTTATTATAAAGAATTAAATTTGCTTGTTTGTAACGAAAATTAATTTGATGTTAGAAAAGCTGTAGTGCCTAGTCCATTGGGGACACTAAAATATTTACTTTATTCTAATCTCACGAGCGGATTTCCAAATTATTTTTTAATATAATTTATTCCTACTTCAACTACTTTTTACATAAATGCCGTTTGTACTCATTATTACAAATAAAGGTTTGCTTCAATTGGACAAAAATTAAATCAAATCTCAATATGCGATTATGATGCATAAATATGGTCCATATATGCACCCGCAACATTTGTAGCTCTTCTGAAAGTGTTCAACGCACTGCGTTCTTGAAAATCCTGTATATTTGGGACTAATTTTAAAAATGTGAACCTCAAGACTGCTTACACTTTTTGTAAATACTTTTTTTTTCCGAACTTCAATAATAGCAGACTAATCGGGCTTTGCCACACTAATGCATTACCCTGTATGTGACAGCTCTATAGGCCGTTTCGTTCCATTCTTATATGCTCAGCGTTTTTAGGTACCACTAACTAGTTGTTTCAAAGTTTTCCTCGTTTTCGTGTGTACCCAGATCTTTTGTGAACACTTTTTCTAAAGATCTGGTGTTTGCTAACCTTTTTATGTCCAATAGATTTTATTCGTTGTGATCGGACTATTGCTGATAGTCTTAGGCTTTTATATAATTCTATTAGTAACTGATTTGATCCTCTAATAAGGAGTTTTTCTAGTTTTTTTCCTCCATTTATTCTCCTGAGTATTTTCTTTTCTCTTATATCCACTAGTTGTTCTTCTCTTTTATTCATTATCTACAGATTTGAAATGTACAGCTTTCACATTAAGATCTTCGGTAGTGTAACCGCGCTTCTGTTAGATACGTTTTGCTAGTCTAGTGTCAATTCCTCCAACTCTTGGTTCTTGTTGTTAATTCCAAGGTAGTTTATTTCATTTGTATTCTTAATTGTATATTATTTCTTGCCTTACCTACTCCCAAATATTATCTCAGTATCAAATACTTTGTGTTATCTTCATTTATTTGGAGGCTCTTTTTCTGGTACTATTTTCTAGAGTCTTTAGTACTTCTACGATTCTTTCTCTTCTAGTTCTCGCTTTTATCACCATAGCGTCGGAGTTAGCTATAGACATTGATATTTATTTGTTTTGTGTATATGTTGGTTTCTCTTAAAATGTTTTTCCAGTGTAATATTGGAAAGTGCTGTTGATAGGAAATCAACTTGATTTATTAGACAAAGCATTGCTTTTTCTTATTGGTTGTGGTATTTGTAGTGCCTTTAGTGCTAAGGTTTCGTTAGCCATATTATTAGATATCTCAACTCTTTCATACTTTTGATTACTTTATTTCCATTATCAGATGTTTTTTTAAAATCAATAAAGACAGTATGACCTGCTAGGTTGTGTTGAAAATAGTTAGATATTATCTGCTTTAACTTGATCATTAATTGATCCGATTATCCGACTCTTCGAAATCATTTTATGTAAAAAACAGAAATATATATACAGGTACCTGTAGCTCTTGAATTAATCACTTTAGACCTCAAGTGTGCTACTTTGTTGTAATTGTTTTATCGGGAGGAATACAGAAAGGCACAAATATACAGGTTGTCCCATTAATAATTTTGAATGCGACGTCACGTGACCAAAAACAAATACCTCATTGGGTAACACAATAACAAGAAAAGATGCAACATTTGCTCTAATTTACACCCCCAAAATTATAATTCTCTACTACTGCTCAATTCTGATATATTACTTGTCTTAATCGTCGTGGGACACCCTGTATACCTATATTTTAAGTTGAAAAGTATTCTTAAAACATATTTTATCAAAATGTATGTAGGAAATAGGGTTTAATAGCACTGAACATGGAAAAACCTGTGGAAAGGGGATGTTGATGTACAGGAGTTAAAGCCAGTAAAGTCATAATTAGTGGTGTTTATTAGGGGCAACGGGCGTGACCGGACGGAAGCCATAGATAGTCAATAATTCAGTGATTTCGCGTGCGGGGTCCGACTACGAGGCGTGAGGCTGTACCCCCGCGTCGAGCGGAGCCACAAAATGCGTATACGCTCGCACCCCAGATGTTTCCAGTTTGTGTTAGGAACCAATGCTACCGATGGCAAATAGATGATTTACCGGTGCTGTTTTACAAACCATAAAAGTCACCGTTAAATTAACAAGGTAAATTATAACTAATTTAGATCTTGGAATTTGATTTAAATGATACAGATGCGCTCCGGATTCGTGGTTTGATGAGATGCACGTGTTACGGCTACATACGCCGCCTTTGCTTTGAAGGTGAGAGTTTGTATGATTTAAGTGGTTTTCAGTTGATCATTTCTATCTTTTTCTATTAATTTGTGGTTATCCATTTATCGTGATGCCCAGAGAGACTCTTAAATAAAGTTAAAAAAAATGAGTCAAAATTAACTCAAAATTAAGAAAATTATTGAAAAAAAACAAGTATTCACCGAAATATGTAACAACTAATCACATAGACATTAAGTTTTAGTTGTGAATTACAAATCCTCTTAAGTTTTCTTTTATTTTTATTTCATTACAGTAATTCTTTACGTATTATTGTGAATGTCAGATTGTCCAACTTGGTATTTAAAACAAAAATCAGTAATCGTTTTGATGTATTATTACAAAAGTAAATACAGATCAAATCTTTTTTGAAAGGGATTTAGTTTTAGTACGGGATTATACCGGTTTAGAGAAAATATTTAATAATGTACATGAAACCAAGCAAGCGTTATGAAAACGTAAGAATGCATTATAATGTCCCCTCTATTATCTTGAAGTGGACATTTTGGAGGTGGGAACATCATATCGATCAATTCGATTGTAACGTACTGGTAGTAATGATCGTTCCTCTAGTACAATAGAGTTCGAGAGACTAGAGTTAATATTATTTTGCACCCTCTCGGTTATCTGGTCATATATTTTTATTGATATTATTTTACACACTAAGATTATTGCCAAACGAACCGATAGAAATCCATATAAACAGTTTGGAGAGAGTCTAAAGTAAATGAAAACAATCTTTTTAGAAAATATATTACTTACTTTGCCGATCCTTTAAACTTAAGCCCTTCAATCTAATTTTAAGGATACGTGCTTTGAGGATAAAAGGGTTTTTATTCAGATTAATGTCAAAGACAATGGAAAAGATAATACGCAAGAAAGTTGAGAGATGCAGTGTGTGGAGAAAACGGATTTGTGAAAATGAGGATAAGTGTTTAGTTAAGAAGAAAAATTTTTTCTAATTAAAAAATTAAATCTAGATCTAAAATGTCGATTAAAACACTTGATTCGTTAAAGGGGAAATATTGAGGATATTAGCAAAATGACGTCTCATATCAATAATTTAATTTGCTATATGTAAATAATCGTACACTTTTCCCCAATTATTCTAATTTGAATATTATAAATAGAAAAATACTATAAAAAGTAATACTTAATTAAAATAACACACTTTAGCGGTACTTTTAGATAAACATGTAAAGAAACATACTATTCAAAATGGAGTTCTTTCTTCTATCTAGTCAATTTGTTTTCAATTTGAACAATACCCAATATAAATGAGATTCTTTCTTACATACAAATAAGCGATATTTACACAAAATTTTTCTGTTTCAAGTAATTTTTATTATTAAGAAAGAGACCCCTTTTTAAGCAAATTCATGAACATTTCGTTAATAAGCTCACGTTTTATTAAATTTTCTCGATTTTGATTAACTACGTTTAAGAAAATTACTCAAAAAATAACACCGGTTCCTATTAACTCACTAATATTTCGCCATTTGCTTAAAGAGCCTTTTTATAGTGTAGGGTGAAATTATAAAAAATATATACTTATCAAAAGAAAAATATCTATGAACTACACCTTTTTTTAACGTTTATATTTATTATTCCCATAAAAATTTCATATGCGGATGATATGGTGATATTTGCCGAAAACGAAGATCAATATTCAAATTCAAGAAATAAATGATAAATATTATTAAAATTAATAGACTCTAAATGTCGTTGATTCTTGACAGGCAACTTCAAATAATAAATAAGTAACTACCGTAATCAGATTACGTATGTATAATTATGTTTTCTTATATAAACAATGAAAAGATACCCCAAAAACCTAGGAAATATTCTAAAATAAACATTAGCTACTTTTTTCTCAAGGATCAATACAAATCCGGTTTGGTCTCCAAAAGTTTTATTATCTCCTTAGACAGCGGATAAAAATTAATGGGGATTAGACAAACCGCAGGACCAACCGGGGTTAAAATAATTGGCACATAATTTTATTTAGTGCGAGCCACTTGGCAAACTAAGTTTGCTACCCCAGAATTGGCAGTTTATATGGGGGCAGTAAAGTTTACGAACACGACGTCCAATAGTCGAGCTGGCGTGATGTAAACACAATTACGGAATAGATGTGACTGTTGGGGCAGTACATTATTCTATATTGTACACGTATTGGCTTTGTATATACAGGACACTGTATACGATAAACTTCATCGGTACAGGATATTTACAGTAGACTACCCGGAAAATTAGTTACTGACTGTATTAATTGCTACACATTACTAAATTTGAAATTATTAACGGGAACCAGCACAATGTTTAATATATTATTTCTAATGTATATTTATTCATAGTCGAAACTATAATTTGTTCCTGCCACAAGGCAAGTATTTCACTATTTAATGAGTCATCTTTTTTTACATATGCTGTCCAATTCTTTTGCAGTCTTAAACAAACCATAACTTTCGTAAAAATGCATAACTTTTCCAAGTATAATGATAATTTTTAATTTACTTAATGAATCCCTCTGTGCTTACTTTTCCCTTATCACCTATATCTGCATTACTTTTTTATTTTTATTTCACCATCGAGGTTATTCCAATTAAAAAAAGAAACGCCCCAGTCTCGAGGGATGAGATAAAGTCCAATATAAATGCATTATGGCGAACTGAATTTTAAAAGTAAAGAATTACGTTGTAACGACTCATTCAAAAATAAAATATTTCAAACTTGGAGATATTCAAATGAAAATTTACATTTAGTATGAAATTTATTCATACAAATCTCATCATCAAAAATATTTTTAGTGAGTAGGCTTAAAAATTCGAATTATGCTGACCGAATTAATAAATAAATTAACCATGTAAATATTTTGAATCGGTTATAAAAAACTGATTAAATGGGGTTTAGAGCAGTATCAGGTAATTGAAAATTTTCATGATTTGTTTAGTTTTCTTATAAAACTAATTATCCAGAAACGCTATTTTTAAGTAAATAAACAATATTCATCTTCAGAATATTATCAAAAGAACATAAAATCCATTTAATAAAGCCGTTTCAATTTTGAAGTCACCTAATTCAACTAATCTCTGTAAGGCGTGTTTATTCCCAGCAATACTTAGTTGCCATTGCCGACGAAAGAAATTGCTATTTAGGATATAAATATTGTAAATATATGATGTATGATTTGCAGTTCCTCGAAATATCAATACTTTTTTTGTTAAATTAATAATTATGCCAATCACTTTGTTAGAGACTAATTAAATTTATTAACTTATTTAACATGCCTATGTTAAAGTCAACTACTAAGTTGGAATGAAGTGTATTTGTAGTTATTTAGCATTCCCTTCACGATTTGTCCAAGAAGGGAGCCCGATAACTCAACCGTTATTACATATTTTTATGAACATACGCATTTTCTAAGGGTTCGCATTGGGCTGTTATCCAATTTAACACAAACGCACACCCTCAAATTTACCGTCTCATAAATAAGTTAGGCATGTCGTGGAAGTAATATTACTTCCACTTACTGTTGCATACTGGAGAAGAAGACGAAAAAGGGTGTAGAAGATGCCGCCTCGGCAGTCCGAATGCGAGGCGTTGCCAGAGTAAAAAAACTATACACATTCTTTCCAGTCGATATATTACAAAAAATATATTTCTTTTTTTCCCTTAATTCTACTAATTCATTAAACAATATACCAAATTTCTTAGAATATTCTCAGTTTTAATTTTCATAAGTATGTGTATTTTCTACTGGTGAAGAATATTTTTTGTAAAAAGACTACCCTCCAAACAGATAAAATCTACTAGAAAAATAAATCAAGTGTCTCTTATGTCATTTCCCTGTAAGTGACTAAAGTATGAGCTAGACCTAAGAGACTTAATAGGAAAGCGCAGATTATATTGTTATAAAAACCTCCTCCTCACAACAAAAACCTCTAATTCAAAACTGTTCAAACTGTTTTACCGATACAAACACAATATATAAGAATATATAAAGAATAGGTTTATTTATCTGGAATTGGCAACGTCGATGTCACCCCATTTTTGAGTCTGGCTGCAGGTTCGGGCCTACTAAAGAATTGCGTGGGGTGCCTCGAAACAAATTGTGGGGACCGAGTCTGAGCAGCGTGGAGAGAGGGGCCCAATTAAAACGGGCCCATAAATCGGAACAGCGAGCAGAGCGCCTGGAAAGATGAACGGCCTCTGCCGAATAAGCGAATAAACAGATGAGGTTAAATAACTTCCGGAATATCGGGATTATATAACTTTTCTGACAAAAAGTTTCCTACCCCAGAGTTAAGAAGAAAATTTAGTATAGACATGAGCCAGCTCGAAATGGAATATGAGCAAAAACAATGCCGCTCAAGATTGATTGTCTAGTTTACTTATGAGATTAGCTGCTATGTCTTCTTTGTTAGATGGGATGGTTAAATTGGCTTCGTTGAAATGTTTCTTAAAAGAATTATAGTCCCAAAATAACATATCACAGTTGTGTACGAACGTATATAAGTAAGTGGAAATTTTAATTCCATTGTATTTCACAAATTCCCTTGAGTTTTGCAATGTAATATAGATTATTTCTTTCAAACTATTTCAAATATATTTGTAATTCGTTATTTGTTATCAGTGGTAAGTTTATATTCAAATTACCGTCCTAATTTATTGTTATAAATATCCACACGTACCTAATATAATAAATATACTTCATATATTATTAATCAAATTCTGGCATGCTTTTTGATCCTGACAAGTTACTTCATTTCTAATAATGCACTTTCGTCCTTTTTCATATACGTTTATTCCCAATTCTTCCTGGAGGTACTTAACTTAATTTATTATGATCCAATGTAAGCAAGTCATACCGAGTTATTTTGTTTTTTTTATTGGTTATTGTACTATATTTTTTCCCAATAATTGTTTTATTCACGTTTAATATATGCTTGTTGTTTTTCTTATTCTGTTATTTATATTTATGTTTATATTTCCGTGTTATGTTATTATGCTATATAAATACTTTCCAATTTGCAGTGATTTTGATTTTTATATTGTTTTTGTCCTCGACATGGTTTACAATCATGGTTTCCATTTCTCTATATTTATTTCAAAAGGCATTTCTTTCATTTCTTCTAAAAATATTTTTCATCTTTTTATGATGATCTGGTATCTCCCACTTCTTTCTGTTATCTCTTCGCTATAATATTTGAAAGTAGTAATCGATAAACATATAGTTATGTAAGTATTACACTTTGAATACATTTTTTGTATATCAGTAATAGATTCTTTTAAAATTTTTTGGGATGGTTTCGTTTTTCCAAGTTATTCTACATATTTTTCATCCTGGTTCATAGGTTTCTTTGAAATGAATCGTTTCTGGGTCTATTTTATTTGTAAGACAATCTTTATCATTTTTATTACCTCTTTTAACTCTTTTGTTGTTATTTTTTCTAGTTATATTCATTTATTTTTTTTACTTTTCTTTGAAAAATTTGTGTGTACGTGACAAATGTTTTTTATTCGAATATTTAAATATTGGGAAAACGCCGATACCTAAATACATTCTTTTATAATTTGCACAAATAATTACAATTCAGTGCTTTGTACAAAGTAGTTAATTGGCAGATGGCAACTATTTAAAATTACCTCTGGGAGGTTTCATATTAAAATCCAATTTAAACTTTTTGTATGAAACCACTCTCCGTCATTAGTAAGTTAATAAGAGCGGGTCTAAAGTATCAACATCAGCCTATCCTCTTATTAAAAAAGTCGCAATTTCGTATGTTAATTTTTAATGGGGATTTAATGGCCGTTTTAGGTGTTTAGCTACTCCGCACCTGGTATCTCGTCCAGATCCGAGCAACCAAGGACACCGCGCAGATAACTCATCTGACCGTATCATAATTCAAAAGTTACAACAGCCAGTAAATACAAGTGTGATTAATAACGTGGAGTTTTGGAAGCCATGATTTATTAATAACGTTATTTAGCTGGATAAACGAATTACGATTTCGAGTTTGTGAAGCTATGCCGTGACTGGTTTAATTTGTGAATAAAATATATGTTTGAACGTATTTGAGTTTGAAGAGAAATAGAAGTTTCATGTCCTATTCCAGACTCATCCTCTTGCAAATTTATAAAGAAGCTTCAAATCTGACCAGGGTGAAAGATTTAATACATGTCGTGCTGTCTGTGGTTTTTGAAAAACTGTCTGTAATGGAGGTTAGAATACTTTAAAATTACCTGCGCATTAATCGTCTAGGCATCATTTTGTAAAATACTCAATTGTAACCAAAAATAAATGATAAACTTCAGTGTTCAGTATGAGAGTAGTTCGCTAGCACTTTGAACAAAACTTTCACTTTGCACTAATTCATATCATAACCTAAATTCAGAATTTAAAATTATCATATTTTCACTAATGAGTCGTTAAATTCATTAACTTTAGACAGTGAGACAATAACGAAAAATAAGACAGTATCATTCGTTTACAATACTTTTGAGTTTTGGCGGTCAACTGTAAATTTGTGAGTTCGAAATTAAGCGTAGTCTGGTTTATTTTGTCACGTTTGCTTTTCTAAGTTTCGTAATAATAATAATAAGAAACAAATAATTGCTATTAGTTAATAAGATCTAAAAAATTGTTAAATATATAATAAATTATAATTGAAAGAGTATTAACACTCTTTCTAACCGTAAACTGACAATATATTTTATATTTCTATAATTTGAAGCAATATATTTTACAAATATATATTATTTTTAAATTCTTAATTTTGGTTTCTACTTTAGAAATTGACGAAAAAAAATATATGTAAAATCTATAAAGTACATTTTCAAAGGGTTATAAAATTTATACTACACACAAATGCCGAATGACATAAATTTATATAATTTATCCACCTCATCTTATGTTCATTATAATTACAGATATAAATCACTTTAAAACGACAGAACAACAAGGACCTTCTATAATCCTTGTTGACCGCAACAAACGGTTTCTTAACTTGACACACGAATCGTTATTATTCAAACAATTTAAGTGTTTTTTTAAGTTCCCGTCCCCACTTGATGAAAGTTGATATCAGATAAACCATATACCAATGAGTAAGTTTCTACACTGAAAAAGTTTTTTTATGGATTTTGCTGGTGGGGAAATTGGAACTTTCGGTTTATTAAAATATTGAAAAAAAAACATATTCTAAGAGAAGTTTTTTATGTAAGTGATAATATTATTTGACATTGTTTGTATTCCGAAGGCTGAAAATGCAAAAAGAAGAAAATATGAATTAATTATTTAAATAAAATTCTGTCTGAATAGAAACTCTCAGATCAGAAAGTCATAATTATGTAATTTTCATAAGTATTTAAAGAAGAATGAACAAAACTTAAAATGAACTGTTAAGAAATAATTGACATAGAGCTTTTACGTAAAATTATTAATTGATAAAATAAAATCAACCAATATCAATTGAATGATCATAAATATGGAAATCCATCATTTGATTCCCAGTACTTACAATAGAAAAAAGATATTCTCTTCAAAAGCATTTGAAATTTTGATAATAATATTTAAAAATTTAATTTGAAATTGAAGTTTGTTATGTTATAACAAAATTTTAGTTAATCAGATATACATATCAATCAACAGCATTCTACCCAATAAAATTAATTTTATCGCCTATATTCATATACAAAACATTCACTTTCAAGTAAAATTAAATCGTAAACTGAGTAGTTGTTAGTAAATTTAATGAACATTTTTCAGTGTAAATTTTGTGAGTAGTTCGTTACCACTTTGCACTAATTCATAATTTAAATTTAATGTTTAAAATTATCGTATTTTTACTGATGAATCGTTAAATTCACTAACTTTAGACGACACTGAGACAATAATGAAAAATTAGGAAGTGTCAATAAATTATAATACTTTTACAAAGATAAAATAAACTGCTTTATTATTAACTGTTTTAATAAATCAATTGTTTATTTGAATTGAATCGTTATTTACTATATTTATTCACAGACATTTCTTAAACAGTTACATAGTATGTGATAAAATAGACAACATCAATTATACATTGATTCAACAGGGTTTTACCCAATAACATTAATTTGATTGAATAAATTCATGTACAATACTTTAAGCAAATGCAAACATCTGACACATTTTTCTCTCAGTGTAGTTGACGAAAGTTGTCATCGGATAGAGCACAGCCCAATGAATCTTATTATACATCCCGTGGAAAGAATAGACGATTTATCTCTGTCACGGAATGGTAAATGGCGTACAGTTGAGACGGGATGGGTGAAATATGGTATTCGAAAGCTCCTGGGACGGTGCAGCCCCAAGTCAAGGTGCGTGGCGTGTTTGGGGGATGGAATGACGCGGCGGCTCAAGGCAGATCCGTATTATGGCTGCCAGGTCAGCATACAGCCTACCGGGATTTGGCCAATGATCGGAAAATCACATCACAGGCACTGTTGGGCCTCGTTATTGTTCTATTAAATTACGAACTTGGCCCTTCATTTGGCCTTGCGAGTGAAATTAACCCATATGCGGACTGACTACATTTTCTAAACTTTTTGGTTGAATAATAATTCCCAAAAGAAATACTCCAGTTATAACTTCAATGGGAACTAATTCAAAATGAACAAAAAATATTTAAATATGGTCAGGAAAAGTAGTGCAAAAAATAAAGTAGAAAAACATCTAAAAGAAATTAGGAAATACTATGAGTAGCAAAAAGTAAAGCAAACCCTGAGAAAACGCAATATTAACAAACGATAAAAAACTTCCACAAAAATTAGAATTCGCAAATAAGGTAACTGAAGAATAAGATAAAATTAAGTATTTAGGTGTAATAGAATTAAAAATTAAAAATTTACAAGTAATACTACTTAACAATAGAAGAATTTAATTTCAAAAATAAAAGACCACATATGATAGACACACTGGTAAGAGAACTCTATTAATAAAATCACATTAATTCCTGTATAATGCCGTTTAAAATAAAATATTTGAAAAACTAAAAGTGAAAATTACAAATAAAAATTCCAATAGTTTGGGGGATTTCTGAAAAAAATAAGCAATTAATAAGAACTTTGTTCAAGAAATTAAAGTAGGTAAGGGCAACACCTGATTATTATTATTAATATTAATATAATACTTATCTGAATTTCCACAGTCTTCCAAAGCGTTTTGATGTATCTTCAAGTTTTACTAGGTTTAATAATGATTCGTTGTCAGGTTTATGACATGAATTTATTTAAGTATTAAAAAGAGCTGCCAAACTTCTTTCTGTCTGAAAAATGGTATGTCAAATACCGAAACCTAGATTGACTATTTATTTAAACGCTTTGGAAGACCGTGGAAATTCAGATAACTATAATTTATCTTTCCATATTTGTTATGAATAATTTCCACAAAGTAAGAGTTGAAACAATTAATTTCATTTGGTTCAGAGTATAAAAAAAAAAAATTCTAAGAGTCAGCCGTCCTACCAGATCGATATAAGCTCCGAAAAAGGGTTTTATTTGCAGATATGACCTGTGGACTCTGATTCCTAACAAAATATTACAGACACCGCGAATCGATAATTTATTAATAAAATAGGTTCTAAAATATTCGCATCGAGTCTATCGATAATTGCGTGAGCGGGAGGCTTGATTGAGATATTCTCCCTAGTCGATTCGCCAGAATAAATGTTATAATGTCGAGAGTACATATTTCGTAAATAGCATGAGTGAAAGCATTAAAAGTCGTTTAGTAATCTTCGTGCATCTAGATATGTAAAACGAGAACATGCGGTGAAGGTAATGAAGACGATATCTACTGTGTTCGATGGTTCATCAATTTCTATCAGGGCAGATAACATCAACAAATATCCAGTTTACACGGGGCATCTCTCAACTATACACAGTTACTGGAGAGGGATTTTACTAACTTGATGATGGTTAAAGTTCCACTCGTTTACGTCATTTAGGAAAAACATTCATTTTCCTAAAGTGTCAAAAGTAGGTAACTCATAATTTAATGCTTGTAGTCAGTCAAATCATAATTGCAATATAACCGTTAAGTAACGAGTTTAAAGTGCGTATAAAAAAATTACATATCCTAGTTTTTTAACTAGAATAATCAAAATCCCCGACAAAACTTAACCAAACCGATTACTACAAAGTTAATAGGATTAATGGCTTATGTCCAAGTTGTATTTAACTGATCACCATGCACCCTAACGACTTATATAACCATAAATTGTTTACTACAAAATTACTTACTTTATTATATTAGTAATCAATTAACAAAAAATAGTTCCTCAAATTATAAGTCACAAATATCCGGTAAAATGTAATTTAAGGTAAGCTCTACGTGATTGTATGAAGTACGAAAAAAGCTTCACTTATGAGATTATCTAGAATTATTTCAGCTGCTGGATAATCATAATACGTGAATAATTGTGTACATATAAAAAATACAGGACACTCTAAAAGAGGTCAATGAAGAAAATTTAGCCGACAAATGCCTAGTTTTAAGAATTTTTAAAGAAAAATTGATAGTACATCTAAGGGATCATTTTTAATATATACATATACATAGATATACAAAAAAACTGCTTATTATTATCTATTAGTAATATTTTACAAAATCTAAAATAATGATTAATTAAGCATTGTAAACAGATAAGATAGGATGACTATAATTTACTATACGAAAACAAATTTATCTAGAATAAAAGTTTAGTTTACATATTTTTTTGATAAACTGAAATACAAATAAACAAACAAAATAAAGAATCATATATTTTGATAGTCACCCAGCAATTAATGCGATAAATTCACACCAGTCGATATAAAAGAAAAGAGATGAGGACACTATAAGGAGTCAAATGCAGTGTAAATGCTAAAGTACCAGTCAAAATAGTTATTAAGACTCTATCAGCTAAACTGACAATAGAAAAAATAACCTAAATTGAATATTGTAATAGAGGTACTGCACGATCAAAAAAGTCAAATTAAAGTTTTGAATTACAGAATTTCAATTTTCAATTTAACCTAATAGTCAAATCAAATTAGATGCACCCGCTACAATGGTTACATAGTTATGATTTGAATAATTCATCTCGGCCAAAAAATGGATTAAAATCGTGTAAATTTTCATGACATGATTTATTACGATCCCGGGCCACCGTGTTTCGCTGGTTTTCAGAATTTAATCGTGGTCATTATTCGCTCTAGGACGAATGCCGTAAGAGACGTCTAAAATAGGTGAAACATGGATACTGACCTGATATCGAATGATCCTAACCCTTATCATGAAATTGAAGAATGTCTACGCATTAGTTCCACTTCAATACATTCAATATTGCTTGAACAATTTGGTTGTCAAACATATTTGTTCGCGTTGGGTACCGCAGAATTTGATAATCTCTAAAAAAAGGCTTTTGTCGACTAAGAAATATTAAAAAAAATCAATCGCAGTATTTCAAAAGACGTCTACAAAGTCGTGATGACAAATCATGGATATTTGCGTATGAGCGCGAAGTGAAACAACAGTCGATTGTATGGGTCTTTTAAGACCAACTAAATCCAATAAAAGTTGTTCTCGCACGAAGCACTTTGAAGCAAATTGGTCGCCCGTTTCTTCGAAAAAATCGAACATTTCGTCACAGTGTGATTGGAGCAATATAAAATCGCCATTTCTGAATGGAACACAGCCCTTTGTTTATCAGAATTATTCGGGGAAATAAGAAAAACGAAACGCAAAAGAAGAATCATTTTTCATCATGACAATACACGTTCTCAAATCCTCGCGCCAAACAAATACATTTTTGTCGGTTCTAAACATTGAATTGGAGGACTATCCACCGTACAGCACTGATTTAGCTCCCAATGACCTTTTTTATTCCCGCATCTAAAAAAATAAACTGCGTGATCATCTTTTTCCGGTACCTGATGCACCCTGTTCGGAGTGCTAAAAGTGCTTCGAAAAGTGGTTTAAACGCATACAAAAGTGTAAAGATCTTCATGGAGAATATCTTGAAAAACAATAGCGCCATTTTCGATAATAAATATTTCTTTTAACTTATGTCAAAACTTATCTACTATTCTACGTAAGAAGCAAATTTTTTTAAGAGACATATTTGATATATGTTAAGCGATGAGAGTTTCCTAGTGTTACGTCGCGAAGTTACTTGTAAATTAAATTTCAGAAGCACACTAATTATTAAGAAAGCTTGATGCAACGCTGGGGAGTCTACAAAATTGTTGGATTCCTTGGCCGACTAGAAACCCGCTGTTATAACAAGAAATTTTAATTTATGATGTCTCTTGGACTCACCCTGAGCCTTTCTGGTTTACATACTCCCACTTGAAAAGTTTGAATATCTCTCACGCCCAATGCGACTTTTTTTATGGAGCACTCAACTTTTTACATATGTCTCTTTAATTTCTATGGCGCGGCATTCACTAATGTTGATGGATGACTGCAACTTACAGGCGGCATATGAATGCATGTTTGGGCTCATTAATGGATGTATATCGATGATGCGTTCTTCCATTTTCTAAACCACATTCGTCGTTGTATCCTTATATCCGATTACAGTCCATCATAGAAATTCAACTGACCGTAAATCTTAGTGATTTATGAAATCGGATAGCCCCTTTTACAATTATTTATTATCAAGTTTTGTTCTTTGATAATTGCAGCTAGTGCCTATATCAATTTTTTTTAATAGATTGCAAAAGGTAATATTTATTAGACTGAATTCTTCGAAGTAATCTATGATAGAATCTGACAGTTCTATGAATTGAATATAACGAATTATAGGAAAAAAACATTTAAGTAGGAGATGTTACTAACTTATTGTATTATTAACAAAACACCATAAAATAATTAATTATTCTGACAAGTTTAGATGGTATTCCATTTTTTATGAGGAACGCTTCTTCGTTTGGGTATTAATTATAACGGGCCTACACAGACGGACTATCAATTTTTCAATTCTTGGTATTAAAAAAAACTAATACCAAACTAAAGATCACCCATTGCTGTCCGAAGTTTTAACTCTAATGAATAGTTAATTCCACTATCGCACAATGTTTTTATATTAGCAACGATAAAAATCTAATTACGTGATAAAACACATTGATATTAAATATTACCCATTTGCATTTTATTGGTATCTTGGAACGTAGAGTTAAATTTTTAAATTTTGTCCTATATGTGAATGTCAGTAGTTGTTAAGTTATTCCTTAAAATCAAAAATAATGAAAGTGGTATGCCAGTAATTTATTAAATTTAAGATTCCTAAGAAAATTTGCAGACGTTACGGCAATCATGTCAAGAGATCCAGATCCTACAAGAGCATCAGAAAGGCTACGATTTCTTTTAAACCTACTACAAGATTGGATGCAACGGCGGAGGATAAAAGTCAACAATGACAAATCCACACAAATCATGTTCACTACAAAAAGCAGAGCTTGTCCACAAGATTCTATCAACAATATGCAAATGCCAGTGAAAACTGAAGTTAAATATCTTGGATTATACCTAGATCAAAACTTAACCTGGAAAACTCACATCAAAGCTAAAAAATAACACTTAAAGCTAAAAACCTAAAAAATAAACTGGTTAATTGAACGTCGCTCACAGTTAACACTTGAAAACAAGATACTTCTATATAAAGTCATACTGAAACCAATCTAGACATATGGTATAGAGCTATGGAATTACAGCAAACCATCGAACAACAAAATATTACAAACGTTCCAATCTAAAACACGAATAATAGCTAATGCTCCATGGTTCGTAAGTAACCTCGCAATACATAACGACCTTGGAATTCCAACCAACAATGAAGTAATCCAAATATTAGCTAACATAAACAAAACTATGAATGAAAATCATACAAATCCATTAGTAGCTAATCTATTCACTGATCCTATGGAACGCAGAAGACTAAAACGTTACTGGTCAGAAAACCTCTTAGAGTGGGTAAACCCCGGAGACCCATCGATTGATGGTGCCCGCCTCATGCCACCTAATAAGAAACCTAACAATTTACTTTTTACTCTCTATATTCTTGAGTAGATTGTAAATTTGAACCATATTAAAAAAAAATTAGAAAGTTTAATCAATAACGCATGTATTTATTAAATGGTTTAATAAATTTTTGCAGTGGTGCTTTCGTAATTTTTTGGTCTTTTTTCCAATAGCTTTACCTTTTTCAATTTATACACCATCGATTTTACCAGCGTCTGCCTTAAAATCAGGTCATTGCCTGGCAACTTGTCAAATTTGTCCAAAGTAAAGTAAAATATATTTTATTTATATCTTTGTAAAACATAAAAATTTGAAAAAAAAAAACAAACTTGAAATAATGTTCTGGAGCTGTATGGATACAAATATGTCCTGGAATTTTAAATTAAATGCTCTAATACAACAAAAGGGTGCAGCATCTGTAATAAAATTTCATTAGTTACTATAATTATTTACAAAATGATGTTAGTTAAAATACATGTTTTGTAGTGTTAGTTTATATTGGCGTTTTCCCCTCGTTTCGGTGGAATCAGACAAATACCGAGGAGTCTCCCCAGCAGTACATCAAGCCTTCTTATAATTAGTTTGCTCCTGAAAACTAATTCATACGCAGGCAACACTCTCACAAGAAGATAAACTGTGATTGTAATTAATAGAGTAATTAAAACAAAGATTTAATATTGGAATGGGGTAGGGCATAATGAAAGGCAAATGGTAGTTTACTGGAGCAGTATTTACGTGTTGTGCATAACTTGGCAAGTTTACCTAAGTCCCCCGGCTCTAAACATGTCAGTAACTTAAGCCTTCCACCATCTTCTCTGTAATTAGTAACATCATATAACAAAATATGTAATTCTTCGCAAGTCTCAACTTTCCGATACAAAAGTGAAATTGAGAAAACGTTACAAATAATTATTCTCATTTGAATATAAATATTTCTACTTTGAATACAGAGAATTTAGATAAGTGTAAGACTTTCTCACATCATTTTATATTTAGGCCAATCATGTTTATTTTTGCTAAATATTATATTTTAATTAATATTATTATATATTAATAAAATAAAAAATTCTATTTTCATTCATTGTTCTCGATATTTGGTCAAGACAAACAAATACCAATCAAAATATATATTTTTTTTTATTAAAAAATATTCTTTAATAAACAATCATCAATACTCATTTACAGGGAATTTTTATAAATGTAGGTTATTATTTATTAACATTAGGTGTAAAAAAACTTTTGTAAATAAAAGTATCGTTTTTAATCAAAAGTTTCAATTACATTACAGCAAAATTTCACATTATCTATATATTATTTTAACGCTAGGATTAATATCTAATAAAAAACATGTGACATTAAAATAACTTTTCAACGCGAAGACAAATACTACAAGTCCCGTAATGTAACGTAACATTTCCGGTCCCAAAATTTGATAGGCGCGTTGAAACGTAAAGTGAATTTTAAAGGCTAAAGAATTATTATTGGAAAGTAGAAAAATAGATATTTTAAGCGATCTTTAAAATACGTAGATAAGAGATTCTTTACTCTTTTTTTATTTTGTAGTAGTTCTTTGCTACACATGTTTCAAGTTGTTAAGTTATTATCGAATAAATAAATTTTCTTTTGCCAAAGATATCTCCAATAGTAAATAAAAAATTTTGTTTCGAGGAGCCATCTAAGATATGTTGCCATTGACTCCAAAAAAAGGATTTAAAAAATATATAAAGATGTCAATGTTGCTCAACTTTTGTAGAAAAAATTAATAGTTTTCCTTATACTTAAATGAAAACATAATAATTCAACCAATCTGATAATTGTTAGATTAGAGATTCACACAGATTTCACTTTTTCACAAAATTTTAGTTAAAACTTACGCAATTTACGAAGCAGATCAACCGTCCTATTTTTGAAAACTTGTGAAGATGAGGTTGATTACAAACAGAAGGTAAATCACCGTTGTTAGAATATCTTATTTCTAGTCAATTTAGGATCACCAATATTAAAATAAAAACACAAAGAGGAAGCTGTAAATATGAAGAAATCTATCATGAACCATGAACAATGTAAATTAATAAATCTAAAACTAAATTAATTTAAAGGTGAACAAAGGATCAAAATTATTTTTGTTATTACTAAATAAAATAGCACACGCCGAAAAAAGCGTGGTAAAAAAGTAAAATAGTTAACAATATAATTTTCTAAAAATGTAAGAAGTAAAATAGTCTTGGTGGGAACAAGAAAATTAAAGTAGAAGAATAACAAATTTCAAAAAGATAATTTAAGAAAAGGCAACCCCCAATTATTATTATATTATTATCATTATTATTAATAGTAGATACATATTAATTGTCAAAAAATCAAGAAGTAACAGTTATATTGGTCTAATCCACCTACACTTAATATTGTAAATAAATAGCTATTAAGAAAATGAATGTCCATCTAAGATTAGAAAATTTGTAGAAAATCCTTTTTTTAATGTTTATATGTCTGAATATTATCTAGATTTTGATTTATTTTTACATTTTAGTAATCTCCCGGTGAATATAACTTCATTAACCCAATTATCAAAATAATTTTTTAGCACTCTCTGAGCTGTCGCTATTTCGAATATTTGTGAGGACCAGCGACGACTACAGAAGGAAGAAAAGACAAACAAAAAAAATCAAACATAAAAATACACAAAAATGAAAAACCGGAACAATTTGAGAATTTGCGACTAACCCCAATCCTAAATCAGAAAATGCAACAAGGTAAAAAAGGAGCCCTAAAAATAGAAATTAAAAAAATAATCGAAGATAAGAAGAGCCACAAGAAAAAGGAGTCAAAAATACAAAAATAAATGAAAATAGTTTTTTTTTATAAATATATAAATTAATAATATGTAAATGTTCTCAAAAGGCACTACATATACAATGCCAAATTAACAAATTTAAGTTAGGTTAATCAAATTGCGGCATGTAAACTCTTATTAAGAAATATGAAAAAAGAGCTCCAATCTCACTCAGAAAGTGAGCACAATCTCGCTTAGTAGCGTTCTGTAAACTTTTATAAAGAAATCTAAAAGAAGCAGTGCTACTAAAAAAGGAGGTTTAAAAATAACGAGGAATTAATAATATTAGGTATATTACTTATTTTCCAGCTTCATAAATTATTACATTTATATTTCATTTTTTTCTTCCATTTTTTAAAAAATAAGTGTTTTTCCACTGAAGTGGGTTCCTTAAGTTCTATTTAAAATATTGGAACGAATTCTATATAATTTTACTCATGTTATTACTGATAACTAAAGTTGTTCTTTGATTCCTTTTTTCTTTGGCTGTTTGAAATTATAAACTTTTCAACAGCAAAGAGTTAATAATAATCATATTTAAATTTTATTAAAAGACCAGTCATATTTTTTAGTTTTAGATCGGTTTGATTCCTATTTTTTTATTTACAACTTCTTCATCATTTGTACCATTTAATCTAAAATTTTCTTGTGACATATCAAGAAGTATTATTTTAAGGACTTTGCATCCATGTCCATAAAAAATGCGGTCTTCGTATATATTTTTACAAACATTGTTACTTGTCACAAGGAAAAAACAATGAAAAACTGACATAAAATGGGCAACCATTCTCACGACTTAAAAAACAAATTAATTGTCCATAAACATCATTTGAGCTTTATAATTACATAATTTGGTCTAAATTTAAATCTTCTAACATACATAATAAAGTAAATAATATATATATTTATTAACTACGATGTTTTAAAATAATTAAGTACAAAGGGTTTTTACAAAATATTCACTATTATTCAATTAAACATGCACTACGTTTCATAGAGACACATACACATTTATTTGATTCATTTCTATTTTTAACTAACACTGACATTTTCCTAAAATGATCAGATCCAAAAATACGCATTCTTTATTTTTTATCATAAAAAAATGTATATTTTTTATGACCACTTTCTGCTTTTATCTATTCGAATGTATTTAGAATTACAAAATAAGTTTCGTCTTTTTTCTCATATATGGAACAACAGATATATGCTTCCCAGAAAGTGGAAATTTACAATCGGCACTAGTGGTATATTTGTTAGCTTATTTATTGCGACACAAGATACCAGAAATTTTCATGGTTCATATGTGATTAATTTTTTTTAATGGAGGTTTAATGTTCTATATGAATCGTTAATCATCTGAAAAATATTTGAATTGATTTTTGCAACCAGAGAATGTCAAAATGAAGGTTGTGATGAAGACGTGTAGCGAATGCATTATGCATGTTTCAAAGAGTAAATAATCAGAAAGCCGGTTAAAAATTAAGACTTACAACAACACTGAAAGAAATGCGGCACGAAATGCCTTTGTTCTCGGTTGCAAACAATGGAATGTAAAACAAGCTGAGAGCAAGTTTACATGTAATTTTAATCAAACACTGGTGCAGTAGCCTCCTCGAATTCGATATTATAATTGGGTATTCTAAGAGGTGCGATTTTGCACACAATTTGCAGCTTAAGCTGAAATGTATTGATGTCTATAAAGATTCAAAGAAACTTTGCATAAGGCCGCGCTTTTGCAACTTCACACCCACTTCGACTTCGCGATTTATTCTCGTGGAGATTTTTATTGTTTATAACAACTTTACCTTCTACACGAACAGAAAGAGAGAGATCCCTAGAACAAGTATCGTACGGCTGTGTGTACATACATACAATAGGGCAGTCTCAGGCATTGTCATTTATAAATTACTAGTAACTAGAATAGTTTTGCATTAACTCATACCCATTCTGCCATAATGTATTCTCCTGCTAGTAGTTTTATACTCTTTAGTCTAATCTTTGCATAGACGACTGTGCCCTATTCGTGTCTAATCGAACGTTCTTTGTTGTTTCGTCACAAGAATTCATCATTTTTAAACCATACCAAAGATCAAAATTCCAAAGAAATCGTAAAGAAGCTGCATTCTTATATTTAATATTTAAACAACAAAAACATTTATCTCCATCTACCGCTGCTATTTAAAAAAAATTTTAATTTAGTCACATAATTATTCTGGTCGTTATTTATTATTTTGTTACGCAAATATAAAATGTGTTAATTGGTTTACCTTACAGTAAAGTAAGTGTGTAAAATGTAGCAATAATTATATTGCTAATAATTAATTATTAGTTAATGAACCAATATAAAAGTCAAATAAAAAGTGTTTTAATAATAATAGTACAATTATAATGAACTTATAAATTCACCCTCTTGCGAATAAACCTCGGATTGTAAAACTTGTGTGGGGAAAGAATGGTCAGTATTATCTGTCATGGCGCTCCAGCGCGGCTTACAAATGATTAATGACTGCATTTGACTTACAGATCATAATCCATAATGTGGGCAATTGGCGTAATTATAACTGATATATGAGATACTAGATTGTAAAGGTATGTCAGCTTTAAAAAAATTTAGATAAAAACTGTATTGAAGTTGAAAGGAAAATACTCATTTTAAAATTAAATATGACATTAGTTAAATCAAATATTTTCTATTCAAGGTAATAGAAATAAAAAAAATATAGCACTGAACTGTTGGTTTTAGAATTTTTACTACGAAAACTGATGATCGTGGCTAAATTCGCCATAACCGTACAATGTTGTCCAATCGACTCAAAAGTAGAGAAAATCGACAGATAATAAATAGAAAAACATTAAGTTATGCTTTATTTTCATAGTATAAATATTTGTAAATAAAATGGAATTATTTATTTGAATTACGCGCTTAAACACTGCATAATAAATTATACTGTGATTTGCAGTTTAGTACCAGTAATAACAACATTATAATCAGTTTGAATAAAAGTTCAACTTCACTTTAATACTGGTTTCAAGAGTGTACATAGTTTCGGAGTTATTTAAAATAATATAGATATGTATTAGTTATTAGCAAATTTACAATAATTTGTTCATAAAGTTTATAAAATACTAGTGTACGTTCATATAGGTTTGGACTAGTTCGGTTCGTTAGTTTATTTTAAAATAATTTGAATAGTTGGTAAATTCTGTGATGTAACAGAAATATCGCGTACATCGGTTTATATAGTAAAAATTCTATGTCATTGATTTTATTTTAAAAAATGACTTAGAAGTTTTTTCTTTGAAAAAAGTACTTTTTATGTTGGCGTGATTTAAAAGCAATTTCATATTCTCATCTGTATTAAAATACAATTTATTTAGAACACTATTATATGTAGAATCATGTAAATGTCTGAGGTACTATTTATAGGTAGGCCACACTGAAGCAACAATTTTTTGGTTTTTGAGCGCAGATCCGAACACCGCTGTCGAGTGTAGTAGATAAACAAACAAGCCCCCCTTCTGTGAAACTTTAGAACCCTCATTTTAATAATAAACCTGATATCCTCGATCACAGTTTCCAGATAGAACAAAGAATGAAAACAATAAATCTAAAAATGTCCAGAGAGGATATACTAGCGCAGATTTATCTTTATATCACATTCTCTTAGTTATTAGTGATTTATAGTTTCTTTATCTGGAAAATGTAAAAATAAAATGTCTGCGAAGGGGCGTCCAAAGAATTATTGGCCTCTCCGTTATCGAATCTTGGGCGGAGGATATTTGTCTCTTGAGATTAGAAATTGCCGTATTCGACAAATTCGCTTACGCATTCGAGGGACCTTAGACTTTTGTGACTTTAATTGTAATGATTTTTATGGCTTGCGGGCAATAAAAGATCTAAACAGGTCGTTCTCTACCATTTTTACCACTGATCACAAAAAATCTTCTGCAGAATCACTTTGAACTCAGTCACTACGACTGGTATAATATATGGAACATAATGAGAATTAAGAAGGAATATTCTTCTTATTACTAGTATTAACAGCCAAAAGTTATCATCTATTTGTCTTTCAGCAATGTACTTTTATAAAAAATCAGATGTACATTTCAGCTTTAGGACAACTTTAAGAAGACAGCTGTCAAAAATCGTAAACCAAAATTTCCATACCAAGAACAATAAAAAAATACCATGTTTATGCGAAAGATCACAAATGAGTGTCAAAAAACATCGAATTCATAAATAACAAGAAACATACAAATATGGAATGATATGATCAAAATCCAATATGGTTAAGATCGAAATGAACAAAAAATACTAAGAAGATGACTCTATCCTGTCAAATTCCGAAAATTTCGAATTGATCCTGGTACATACCTCAAAATAAAAAAGAACCACAGTAAAATGTATTGCATTAGTTTTCAATTAACAAAGGTCAGAGATAACCACAGATTGATGTGGAGATTAAACATAAAGACCATGGAAGTCCTAAAAGCCAGCCAACAATTATCATTGTTCGTCTTCTTAAAATATTAACAGTTGATCTTTCTGAATACAAAAACCATATAATATAGGTAATTATACACAAATAGGTTTATGAACAGTCATTAATATAATTACATTAGAAATAGAAAATTCTGCTAAACCGTTTTTGCCTTGGCTGTTTCAGATATAATAATAATTTTATATTGTCAATGTTTCGGCTATTTTATATGTTTACCACAATTTACGTCATATGTACTAAACGTTTTTAATTTTAATTATTATTTTTATATTCCTTTAAAAAATTAATAGATAAAAAAATTAATTAAGTGTCGCCATCACCAGCTCATTTGGAATTATTTTCAAAATCTAACTTTAATACTTACCTTACATACCACTCCATCATAAATAGTATAGTAAAAGTACTACTAAAAAAACTCATCTTTCAGCGAATGCGACAAAATGATTATATTTTTTGATATTATTTTCTTAAAATATTAATAAACAAACTCGCTTACCCAGTACACCGCCTCCTGAAACCAAGAAAAAAAATTAAAAGCCAAAAAAGTAAATAATTTTGAAAATTTAACGGTGTATTGTACTTTACTAAACCGTTAATAATTAATAATAAAAAATAAAATTTGAAAAACAAGCAAACTTAAAAATAAATTTTAATAAAATTTTAAATCAAATGGGAAGAGATTCAACCTTGGTTAGTTGCCGCTGGAATGTAATTATTTAAACTGGATAAGGATCTCTTTAAAATAAAACTACAAGGATTATCATCAATTTATCGTAACTGATGCGATTTTTAAATAAAGTTGTTGCATAATTGCAATTTTTTCAAAAAATATTATGTAACTGATCTTTAATCAGATTGTAAAATATAATCATTTCCTTCAAAACCATAGAGTCGCCTTCAATTTAAAATTTTATTAAAGGATGTATACTTCAGACTCAATTACCCGCTCTTAGTAAAACCGCTTATTATCTTACAAAACCCAGTGTATGGAAAATGAAGACATTAAAGTACACCATAGACATTCCGCAAAAGAAAATCCAGTTATTGAATTAAAATTTAATAACTTCATTTTGTTTGCTTTACCATCACACCGTGCAAATTATTAATAACCGTAGACAGTTTTCAAGCAACACTTTACAGAATTTTTACTCTTCCTTGTAATCACAACTAGCGATTAAATCTGCAAGCAATGTTATTAATAACACTTTGTAGAAAGGTTAATGGGGTTTCCGAATAGAATTTAGTGAAGAAAAATGAAAAAGTTACCAGCAAAAAACTATTTTGCAGAGTTAGGAAAATTAAAGAAAGATAAAAATGATAATAGCAAAAAATACAGAAAGCGAAATTAAATAAAAATAAAATTTAAGTATATTATGTATATATGTTGAATAAGAAGACAAAAAAAATTTTTTTAATAACAAAAATATTTAAATAATACAAACCGTATTTATTGTTATTTAAGGAATTGTGATAACGATTTTCTTTTTGAAGAATATGGTCATCTTTATCTAAAAACATGATGACTCGTAGCTTCTCTAAAATTTTGGAAATTTAAAAAATATTCATGAAATATAGTAAAATAGTGACATCTTATTTTTTGTTTTGAAATATAAGGAATATTTAAAAAATATTAATAAATAGAAATGAAGGAGAAAAAAAAGTCAAAACATATAAAAAATAAAGTATGATTATCAGTTATTAATCAGGCTGGTGATAAGTTGGTCCACGAGTAAAATAAATACGTTATCTATACATAAGTTGGGCCACGTATACTAATCCTGTTACCTGCGCTAAGCTGGGATTTCTTAACTACTAACGTACTAAATTCATTGTTAGCTAAATGAACAATTTTGATGAAAATTCCAGAGTGTAATTTGTTTTATTCGCAAGTAACCTTTGAATATACAGGGTGAACCATCTACAAGTAATGTTACCGACGATTTTTTTTAAATAGAACATCCTATTTTTTTATTTTTTTGTTTAGCTAAACTTTATTTTGCCCAATGTTTTCACTGTAAAAAATATGTAAATAAAACAAAAAGAATAGAAATAATACTTTATTTTGCTTAGTAGTCACCTAATACAAAAGTATTTAATCTAAGACGTTATATTTTTAAAAGATACACATTTTACATAATAATATCTTGTTATACTATTGTTTAAAAATTCATCAATTTTCCCTTGAATGTAATCTTGTTTTTGTTGCATGATTTTAGTTTTACGTTTTACATTTTTTTGTGAACTATTTATTAGCGCATACACATTTATTTGATTTTCTAACAAAACACTAACAAATTGTATAATATTTGGGTGACTGTTATAAAATTCTTTATTAAACCGCGAATGAAACGATTCGCAAGCGTTTGTGGTTCTACTTAAAGAGTTACTTAAACTTGCCCACATTTTGGGAGGAAACAATGATTCCTTTGATATGTAAGTTTGATGTAAATATTTTCGAAACTGTATTATTTGCGGGTTCTTTGGCAACCCTAAAAATAGATAGTACATTTCGTTGTTGAAAAAATCTTCTACTTGTTCTGGACATAATAAAGGCATACCAAATAATACTTTTAAATATTGACCAATTACACTATCTTTGTTTTGATACTCTGATGCTAAACCTAATGTTTTAATTCAACTGCTTTTCTTTTGGCAGAATTATTCACAGCTTGCCGGCTAATAGTTTCATCAGGAACATGATTATGGTTAAGAAAACTTTCTACAATAACATTTTCGTTATTTGTCTGAGTATAAATTTTAGCACTACATGTTCTTTTAGTGCACTTCCAACGAATTTTATTATCTTTTGAAACATGAGCTTTTGAAAATTTATAATTTTCGTACACTAAAAGTGGAAACCCCTTTTCACTTAAAATTCGATGAGCCTCCATGGAAACAAATAAATTGCGATTTTATCAAAAAAATTTCAAATTAGAAAAGTTAACACGTCAAGTGAAAATAAACAACTGAATTATAAAAACAATTATCTTTCTTAATCTCTTTTCGAAAGCAATAAGGATTATCGCAGGTATCGTGGCCCAACTTACTGCTGTCCATTAATCAAATACATGATCTATAATTATTTTATAGAAAATTATACTACCTCACTGGTATATAGTTTTTTTCTAAGTCAAGTAATTTTACTGAATGAATAAAAAACTCTGCCATAATCAATCAAAATTCTGAAAATATAATTACTGTTTTTTTTTCTCAGACTAATGTCTAGAGTTTGACAGTTTAGAGTTGATTTTTTTTTTAAATCTGTTTGAAGTTTGAAATTCCACTTTCCAATTCCAATTTTTTTATATTCCACCCATGTTTTTTTCTAAGTTGCTAAAAAATACTACAACTCAATTTGTGGATTTTATTATGTACCTTAATATATTTTAAATAAATAAGAAAAGATTATTGGCGCGAAAGGCACAACATACCTACCGTAAATAAAGGATTTTATATAAACAAATAATGCGTTAGCTATTAAAAAAATATATTTAGAATATAAGAAATAAGTACATTTTGTGCATGTTTAAGAAAATATTACGTACTTTTGGAATTGAAGAATTTTTTTATGAAAAGTTTTTCGTAAGAAATTTCAGTATAAGTGATTAACTGTTTAAATGTAAATAATTTGATAATTTAGTATTTTTTTTATTTTTCCACTATTTTTATTATTATTTATTATTAACAGTAGTTCATTTTACTAAAAGGGAGATAAAAAAATAGGATCCAAAAAAAGTAGGCAAAAAATAGGAGAAAAAAAATAAGGAACCAATGAAAAAAGGAGCAAATAAAAAACAGTAAAAAAATAAGACCAAAAGAAAAAAGGAGACAAAAACAAAATACAAATTCAATTATCTTGATCTAACCTAAATAAATTTAACTTATCCTAACCTGACCTAACATAACCTATCCTCTAAAAAGGAGCAAAACATGAGTAATTTTAGGTAATTTCATAACTACGGATCTATTCTTCTCCTTTTCCTTTTGGGTCTTTTTGTATTTAGCTCCTTTTTTCTTTGGCTCATATTTTTGACTTTTAGTTTGTGGCTCTTCACTTTGGCCCTTTTTAATGCCCTCAGAGTAGTTTAAAGGTTCAATAATATCATGTCAAATAAAACATTTTGAATAAAAAATTCAACAAAGCTAACAAACGCACTCATACTTTCAAAGAAACTGCACCATCTAAAACTAAGCAAACAAGCTTAACAAGGACATTTGGAAGTTTCTTTTTTTATAAAATATTTTAATAGATCACAAACCACGTATCAGTGATTTATCTTCTAGTATTAAGAAGTCTCCTAGGCTATTAGGGCCCTCCAATATTCACGTCTTACGTCAAAACATTTCAAGAAAACCAAATATTATAAGTGACATATTTCGCTTAATGTACGATATAAATGTCATCGACAAGAATATAAGAATAATCCGAGAGAACCATTAAAAGAATTCGAAGAGGCACCAAAAATGACAATTACAATTACACGTACTGTTTGTAATTTTTTATTATGGTAAAATAAGTCTAAAGATGATATAATGCATATGAACCAAATTATTACAGCAAAACGGCAACTAAAAAATGCCATGTATGTACAACAGTTCTTCGAAACGGTAAAATCTTTTAACACCATCAACTATTATTGAACAAATATTGATTTGTTTTAAAATCATAGTGCAAATGATCGATATATATTCCATCCTTAATATGATGTAAATATAAGATCGCAAAAAAGAATGGCGATTATAAGAAGTGCAGATCAAAAGAGACCTCCCAAGTTGTGGCTTTGATTCGGCCTACCAGATATTAAACGTTAAACCGTCGGCCATTGATAATAATACTGTCTGCCAAACGATTTCATACTCGATTAAAAAAAATGAAGAGTCAAATTTTTGATAACAACACTTGCAAACTGTCTACGGCCATTACAGATTTACACACCGTTTTGGCATGGAGGAAAAAATTGAGTTATTAAATTTTAAACTGTAGTTTCAAGTGAACATTGAAACTAAAAATGAAAGATCTGTAGGCATACAGAAGAGCTCTAGCTTATTTTTTTTAAACTAGCAGTTAGTAAATATATTAGAGCGGTCTAAAATGCCATTTAGGTATTTATAAATATTCCTATAATATATTTAATTAATTATTAGAAAATATGATTCCATTTTAAAATTGATAAAACTTTTTTATTATTATTATGATTATTAATTATTACATACCTGTATTATGCAAATATTATGACGACGAAAAACAGAAACAAAGAGTGGTCCGATCACGAATGTAATGAGGCTAGAAACCAAAAAACCATAGAAGTGAACAAAGAAAACATTGAAAAAAGAAGAAAATATGAATATCGTTTAATAAAGTAAATGCAATATACAGGAACAAAAAGCATGAATGGATTAATAAAAACTTAAGACAAATTAAAGAACTATAGTCACAAAGTAACACAACTTTACAAAAAGTTAAAAGCAACAGTCCTTATAAGACAAGACTTAAAATCAGAGGACTAAGAGATAAAAACAATGAAATAAAATAAATATAATTGGATAAAGACGGAAGGAAGATGGAAAGAATATTTTGAAAGGATTAAATGTATATGAACAGAAGTGGAAAGTAAATGAATGAATCAAGAGGGGAAGAAGTGGAAAATGTCTTTCCGAAGAAGAAATATAGAAAGAAATAAGAAATAGAAAACCACCTGGAGAAAATACGATACAGGCAGAACTGTTGAAACATGAAGGAAAATAGCTACACAAAGAAGTACTAAATGGACGACAAAGAATTATAGTATAAATATCCTTCTCAACATATCCTTCAAAATACTGTCCAATTTGAAAAACAAGAAATTAAACATTATTAAAAAAAAATGGAGACTACTAAAATGGCTTTAGACCATGAAGTAGAGATGTAAATACAACTACTTTGAAACAAATATTTTAGAAGATAAGGAAAAACAATCAATAAATCCGTGTAATTTTTATATATATTAGAAATATCTCTGGTACCATGAGTAGACCAGAACTGATTAACGAGTTAAAAACAATAAAGGTTCACAATAATAATAAAATAGAACTAAAAAAAAAGTGTCAAGATAAACTATAGCAGCAGTGAGAATTCAACGGATACTTTCAGAAAAACTATTGTAGTAAAACAAGGAGACGACGCAGTTTCACTAACTCTCTTCAAACTAGCTTTAGAATATATTTAAAAAAATTATATTCGAATACGAAAATCATCTTAATAGATAATAACCAAGTTATAGCTTGTGCAGATGATCTGACAATAATTATTAAAACAAAAGAACAACAAAATAAATAAGCACAAAGCTATAAGGGCTAAAGATAAACGAGACCAAAACGAAATAAATGAAGGGTAAAAGAAAGAATTCAAAATAGATCAACAAAGGAACAAAGATATATATATATATATATATATATATATATATTATATATATTTATATATATAAAACATTATTATTACTATTACATATGCAATGGCAACAGATGTATATGCTTAGTAAAAAAGAAGAAGCTTAAAATATGCGAAAGTAAAATAATAAGAACAATTTTTGGCCCAAATATAACAAATAATGGAAAAAAAAGAAAGAAATAGTGATTTAGAAAAATAACTTAAAGGGGAAAAAACTCAAATGCAAAGACAGAAAAATGGAGAAAAAAAAATAACAACAGCGAAGACAAATACTAAATTGTGATAATTGAGAATATAAACGGATTTAAACCCTTACAAACGTTAGTTACAATCCTAAAGATTGAAAGGGTATAATGATGATGATTACTGTTATTATTATTATTATTATTATTATTATTATTATCAACTCATTTAATTTAATTTTATAAAATTAAGAAATTTGTTCTTTACTTTGCCAGTTTAATTTGGCTAATAAGTAAATATTTTTCAACTTTTCTGTAATAATTATAAAAAGGACCCGTCAAACTTGTGGAAAGATTCTAACGTATTCCCTGTCGATGATGAATGCGGGCAATCGAAACATTTAGTTGGTTGTAAAACAATTAAGGATTGTATGAATGCATAATGAGAACATTGGCAATAAATTACAGCAATCACGTTTGTAATTACAGGTTGTAGTGCATCCATGTAATTGTGAACTAGTATTTTACACCATGCTTAGCCCTAGAGCCAGCATAAATTTCAGACTAAACTGAATTTGACGAAGTAAACGAATGTGTGTGAAATTATAGTATTAGTAAAGAGATATTTATCTGAAAGAAAGAGAAAATTACAAAATTGCTATTGAATTCACCACTTGACCGGATCAATCGGTGTTTAGATCAAACAGTACTCATTACTGGACGTGTATGATTTGGATAGATTATCGCACCATATTCCTATAATTACATTACATCGACTTCAAACAATAAATTTAATAGCTCTTGGTCAAAACGTCTAGGTAGAATTATTTTTACTGGCCAAACTCATTTTAGTCTAAGTAATTTTACCCATTCATAAGATTGTTTGTTAATTTGTTTAATAGCAAAAACTATTATAGTAAATCTTAAATTATTAAAAATCGAAGGCTTGTAGAAAATTCATTTTGTTATCCTATTCCCAAATCTAGAATTGTGTATAATATGTGCTAACAACAGATTAGGACAAGATATAAAACACTTCTGTAAAGATGATTTCACCCACTGCATCCTTTAACATTAAAATACACATACAATATTTTCATAAAATATGCAGGACGACTTCTGAAAAACTATATAATTAATTCATTAATGCAGAAATGGAATAAACAAAATCAAAAATTATTTTGAAAATTAAAACCTTACATATTTTTGTCATTTAAATTACGTAAATTTCCTGTTATTTAAAATTTTATTTATTTTATTGTTTCGAGTTTTAATAGGATTTTTCAACATATTAATCAATCCTTTCTTATAACTTTTCCTCTTAACTCGCGGTATTGTCTTTACACACTTTTCTAAAATTAAAATTACCGTTGTAAAAGGACTGCTGGTATTATGGCTACATATCGCTTGCAAATTCCTAATAACTCATGTTTTTATTATCATATAAAAGCTACTCGTTCTTCATTCCGTTATTAACTCTCTCAAGAATGTTTATTGAAATAATAATCCTGCAGGATAAAAACGCAGCGCCGAAGAATGCGAAATAAATAATGTTTAAAAAGTGAAAAAAAGCTGACGAAAGATTAATTACATTATACGGTAGCGTAATTGTTCGCGTTTAGCTAGAGCACGGAATGGTACTTGGTACTAACCTATAATTATAGACAATGACGGGCGGAGTTTAATTTAACCACGTGACAGTGCCTTCACCCAACCAATTGACAGTTAATAGAATAAAACACTCCTCTTCTGCAAACCGCATTATGCAATAACAAATATTTTTGCAATTATTCCACATATTAAGTTCACATTAAAGGCAATATAAAATACAATTTGTACAGATCCGTAAATCTGACGAGGAGACAAAAACTAAATGTCGTTTTGACGCATGATATTTTGGACGTCAAAAATATATTTATCTGCTTTTAAAAACGTTAATGTTACATGTACTTAATCATTATTCATTTGTTATGTGCTATTACAGCACTCTTTCTGTAATTTCTCGTGTATTGTAATGGTTTGGTTAAACAGGTCAAGGCCAATAGCTACGAGAATGGATGTACCGAACAATGCATGAATCCTAAATCGGTAGAAGACCCCTCTTTGTCGGCTTTTACGCCCAATTCTTCTACAATATCAAAAAATTATTTCAGATAAACTTGCTTATATTTTTTGTATAATATATAATAATTTATATGTTTTTCTCAATCTTTTTAACGTTTTTGTTAATTTGTTCGCTTTGTTTGTTATCATCCTCTGCCAATATGCTGCTTTGATATTTATATGTCATTAATTACTCTTTCTAAAAATTGGTTTTGCATTTAATTTCTATGTTGTTATGGTTAGCTTGGTTTTCATTTATTATCATGAGCTTGGTTTTATTTATGTTTACTTAAATTGTTATATTTTTTATGTCTTTAGTCCATGCGTTCATTAACTTTTACATTTTGTTTTTAGAATTTTTTATTAAAACTACGTCATCTGCATGTAAGAGGTTTTTATAAACTTATCTATAATTAATATAAGCAGTAATGGACTAAGATTGTCTCCCTGCTTTAAACTTCTATTAATTCTGAACTCTTGTTCAGAAATATGTATTCTGGCTCTTACTGTCCTATATGTACTTCAAATCGATAAACCTCTAGAACAATTCTTCTACTTTTCTTTCTATGTAGGTACCTTAGAATAAAAATATTGTCGTCTGTTTATCTTTCTGCAGAAATAAATGGTAATGGCTTTGTACATCCCAATTTTAATTAGAATTGTCTTGTTTTAGAGTTCGATGGAAACACAATTTACAAAGTTTTTGTTGACCAACAAGTTATCGATGAAGAAGGATACACGTCTCTGTTAGATGCTATGAAAGTCTGCGTCTCTATGTATTTTATAATGAATTTAAAATATTCTTCGCCGTAGAGACTACATTAGAGTTTTTACAAAGACATTATTTAAAAATACATTCTGATTCAGGTTCTAAGTGCAAAAAAATTACCGGCACAAAGAAAAAGTTTTTAATTTGATAAAAAATGTAACGTTATATAGACAATAATACTCTTTTATTTTATTTAAAAAATGTTTATGTTAGAGTTAACTAATTTTTGCATATTTTTTAGAATATCTGTATCTTATTTAAATTTATTTTTTTATATACTCGATATTTTACTTTATATTGTAAAAATTACATTTTACATTCTAAATCGGTAACTCAAAAACAATATACTTTTAGCCTATATTTAGAATTTAATCTATTTATAATAAGATACATTTTGTAATAAACGTAATAATACAAAATTATAGCTATTTTATGAATTTTAGGTTTCAGTTGGAACAAAATGTGTCATATATGATTAAATTCAAAATATAGGTTTAAAGATTATTGTTTTCCCTTTGCGATTTTTACAATGTAAATTAAAATATTTAGTAAATATAAACAATTTATTAAGTACTATTCCAAAATTTATAAAGCTTTTTCACACAATCTATAAAGTTTATACACATAATATACGTAGTATATTTCCACAATTTATTAAGTTTCTTTACATAAACTAATGTAAAATTAAATGATATATTAATAGCAACTACATAACTTTTTTTGCGTTATGAACATTGTATATAATGTAATTTTACACAATACATTAAGTTATATTACGTAATCTATTAAGTATAATTACCTAATTTGTTGCGTCAGTATACATTATAAATGATTTAAATATTTACATATTAAATATTGTAATTGTAAAAAATACATAATTTAACGTTGGTTACAAAATAGCCAATGTTATATTCTGTAAATTTACAGATCTGTTTTTGCAGTGTGGTCTAAGCCTGTTCTTCTTCTAATTTATGCTCTACATATTCTCGTAGTATGTTTTCCAAAATTCTTGTGGAAAGTTTGTACTTGATTTGTGCTCTATAGTTTCCATATTGACCCTGATTTTTATAATCGGTATGATTAAGTTATTTTCCCAGTCCCCTGGTATTGTTCGTTTCATCAATATCATCTTCTCCGCTTACCTTTCCTATTTTAATCAATTGTATGGCTGAAAACTGAAGCTTTCTAAATTTGGAAAGCGTGCTTTTTCGTGTGATGGCTAACCCAGAATATACCATTACTCCACTTTAAGCTGAACTTGAAAAACATTTATCAAATGTAAGACACTTATTTATTGATTACCAAGGTAGTAAATAACCCCTTTTGTTTCTATGTCGTCGTGTATATTTGCCCACTATTAAATCAACAAACGTCTAGGTTTCGTTATCAGGCAGTTGACCGGAACATTTGAAGAAATATACCGCGCGATGAGGGTGCAGTATTTTATTTGAAAAACCAGCACTGTAATTTTATTAATGAGGTGCAAATGTGCATATTATGCACGCGTATGCCGTGATGATTGAATGAGGTTTATATTTAACAGAATATGTATGCTTACTAAGAATATCAACGTACTGACTCACTTAACTCGATGATGTTTCAGGTTTTGAATTATAAGATACTATTCTGATTTTTTCTATGATTTTAAGATTACATAAAATATTAAAAAAATATAAAAATTGAGGATATTATTCAATAAAATTTCTATAAAGAAGCCGATAGACACACCTATATATCCAATAGCAGATTTTTTTCATTATTAACGAGCGAGTTTTCCTCATTTTTTTTCCTTTACTAATAAACTATAAAAGATAAAAATGAAAAATACGATAATAACAGAGACACCAAACGAAAAAAAGGATGTATTGTTATTAAGTGTCGTAAACTTAAGAACAAACATTTTTAGACGGAAAACAAAATAGTGGCGAAAACGCTTGGAAAGCCATTAAATAAAAAAGAAGAATGTTAATTTTGGGATACGACTCTGAAGACAGAATAACAAGTACTAATAAAGAAAATGGTGGCGTATTAAAGTAGCTGAGTTATTTATAACAAACCACATGTTAACAGAAGAAATATTGGATGGACAACCAAAAAATTCAGTATTCCAGATTTTCCGTGTCTTCGAGGAGGAGGTCATGTCGCCTTAGAATATCATACCTGGGGATATTATTACGATGATAAGTATATCTCGTCCTCGTAAAGGGCATGCGGAAGATATAATACAAAACAATAAACTTAATAAACAATTATATAAATATTCCTGACAAACGAAAGAAGGTTCATTTTACCCATTTTTTTCCTATAGTATCTTCCCTGCTTGACACGATATGAATTGGAAATTTTCGGTTATTAGGACAGTACAAAAAGACGTTTTTACTTTTACGTTTCATTTATTTGATCTTCTTAAGGCTTCCAAATATAATGTTTAAATTCATTTGATAACACATATATGGTAAATAACACACAGAAAATTATTTTAAGCGAAGAAGATCAAATGAATGATCGAAACGTAAAAGTAAAAACGTCTATTTGTGTTGTCCTAATACACGAAAATTTCCAATTACTATTGTTCATTTTACCACTTCTAAAATCAATTAAAATCGCATTAGGGCGAGCAGTGGTAGCCAGTCAACCAGTACTACAAGACCATTTGGAAATTAGCTCAAAATTCTTTAAAAAATAAGATAAACCCTGCCAAATCAAAGCTGATAAATTTCAATCGAAAAATAGGGTTGTAAAATCTCGATATCGTTAAAATAAATAACCAAATTATACCTAAAAAAAATTCAGCGAAGTACTTAGAATTGATTTTAGATACTGAAAAATTTAATAAGTCGTCACAATAATAAAAATTCGACTTTGACGGTTGTCCAATATGGCAAAATTAATATCAAGAATGATTCATCAATATTAAAACATAGTTTCGATTTGGATTCAAAATACATCAATCATTCAAATTTTCTATAATTTCACATTTTCATAAAATTTTGAATTTCAACTTGAAATTTTTATATTTTGCCAATAGAAAATGGAATAAGGATATGGATGCAAATAAACAATGATAGGTTTTAATCCAAACCATTAAAACTAAAAAAATCAAACAGAATTAATAAATATACAACTGATCAATATTAAACTTAGAAAAATTAATGTTATGTTAATGATCATAATATAAATAATAAATAAATTATAACGAAGATTGACAATGAGAATTTTATAAGGCATAACTGGCTCGTCTACTATTGCTTAGAACCCAATTAACATTTTATTACTTTTATTTTGATCCCAATAGTACGTTACTAATAAACATGCGCAAATAAACATTCGTTTTATCAAGTAAAAATATATTTCTCTAACCATTTGTCCATATTCTCATATATAAAATTTTATTGCATGTGAAATCTGATAAGTAAATAAAAATACACCTACAGGTACAGTTGTTAATGTATCAATTTATTCTATTTTTAAATGTCTCTATTTATGTGATCATTCATAAACAGTTGTAAATTTTTTAATATTTCAGTTTCATAAAAAGGGCTGCTGTAAGTATAGCTTCATTATTTATTAAAGAATAAAATATGAATTATTACAACTTCTAGTTCTTTTTTGATTAGATTAGATTACATTAAATTGCAAGGAATTATGTGTCATGTATGCCTTCTTCTCTTCTATTGACGTATTATTTTATTTTGGAGTTTTACGCATTTGTGTATATTTCACTATACTTCATTTGAATATTATGGTAGAGTAAACTTCTCAGACTACCATATTATTTTACTATCTTTCCGTGTTATAGCAGAGGTTCTAAGAGGATTAACGCCGGTTATAACTGTAATAAAAAGGGCTAACTATATTTTAATAGCTAGTGCGCCCATAAGTTATTAATAGATTATTTAAAAAAAAATTAGTTTTCGATAAATGTGAAAAATAATATTATTGAAAATAAAAGTAACTTGTGAGTATTCATCAGTTAAAAAATTAAAACTAGATCATTTGTCACTCAGTGAAAAGAGGGTTGGTTATATTGACTGTTTACAATTATTTTAGACAACATAATCCTTCAAATAGATACTATTGACACCATACTTGAAACAACGGGATCATGTTGGTTTATCCACAATAAGCTGAGCTAAACTGTAGAAAGTATTATATAAATTAAACTTTAAAGATCAAAAAATGGGCACACACTCAACGCTAATTGATTCTGAAGACTTTGTATGTTGGAGAAAACAGTACGTTAGAAGAATAAAACAAATTAGGACAGAACATTTTCTATTTATACGACATATGGGTTAATGTAGAACATTGTGTAGGAAAAATTTGGCGAGATAAAAATATAAACTCATCTCAAGAAGCGTTTTTACATGGATTTCCCAAACAACACATTTGGTATTAGGAACAGATACTATAGAAACCGGAACTTTATAAAAGTAAATGCTTCAAACCTGTTACCTATAGCTTTTAAAAAGACTACTACTTTGAAGAATATTTCGAACAAATGATTGTATTAATTTCGAAAGATTCGGTTATTGGAATGGAAAATGTCAGTTTTAGTAGTAAAGATTGAAACTTTGCCAAACTAAATAGAAGAAAGTTCAAATTGCAACATAGTTAAGTTCTAAAAGCCTTTGATGATAGAATGCTGATTGTTAACAATGTTAACCATTGTCAAGAGACATAAGCAAAATTACAAATAGTACATTTTTCGTCAAAAAACGAAGAATTGAAATTCTTCGCTTACCATCCTGTCACTGAGAGCTTAATACAATAGAATTAATATGGGTTACGGTGCTAAAAATAATACAAATTTTAAATATGGCAGCATGCGATTTCTTCTGCTAACCCAATGGTATTAATGTGCTCATCAATCTCCATTGCCCTGTCAGAAAGATTATTATTGATTTAACTACACTCTGCTTAGGATTTTGCGGTTAGTTCTCAGTTCTAGAAGACATGAAAAGGGTACCATTCTCTCTAAGCAAGTGGGTGATACAGTGACGTTCTGGACGTTTTTGGAAACAAATTAGTTGGTGTCGTTTTCTTTGGCACATCTATTTAGTTTGATAAGGAAACAGTTAATCAAACAGCGGAAAACTATTTCCAACTGTTTTTTTGATAAAGATATAATAGTAGAAATGTTTGCAATAGCTAAATAACACTTTTTGCAACGCCGGAATATTTCTAAGAGTCTGTTTACTCCGCTAGTATCGATTAAGGAAATCCCAAGAGAAAAATCATAGTCTGCGGTATCGTATTCGAAAAATTTTCTTTAATTAAGGACGCCGAATCATCCGCTAATTGTGAAAAGTTTGCATACTAATGGTATCGGAGGTATAAGGAGATGGTGTCTCGTACAACAACTGTCAAGAATTTTAATTCTTTGTCCGAAACAGGAATTTTATTTGCGCGGAAAGTCTGTTCGGCTGTCGGTGTGTCGTTTTAGCGGCACGAAGACGAGACATGTCTGACGCTTTGGTTTTACTTTTAATTGGAGTCTCATTTCCGACGCATTCAGAATGGCGAAAGGCCGGTTTATTCTTTATAACGAACGCCGCACTTAGAAAATTTTAATTGGCCACGTATCTCCATCTTTTTTTGGACAGCCTGTCGACCAGCCTGACAACAGGACCGTACCACTTTTCCATAATCAAACTACAACAATTATTATTTATCTTCACTCTATCCCAGATTAACTTCAGTATAAGAAATAGTTGCAGCAAGCGTTGTGCGATAATAATTTACTATTTCCTTGTTTTTTTTTAATAAACATTTTCTCGTTACCAGTGAAAATTCTCTCTCTATTAGCGGTATTTTATTAAAAGTAGTTCAAGGTTGGTTTGTTGTTGGCAAACCTTTCTTAGAATTTCCTTTAGTTCTCTTTTGTATGGCAGATCATTTATTCAGCTGCTTCAATGAATATTCTTGACATTATATTCTAACTTTAACATCTGCCTCGTTTTAAGTAAAACTTTGGCACAATTACTTAATTCACCTCTTGATTTTTGGATTTAATGTTTATTAAAAAGAGAGAATGGTGGTGAACACAGAAAAAATTGTAACTGAACTGTCAAAAGACGAGGGAAACTAATGGAGAAACAAGGAAGAAATTAATGCTTTGCAAAGAAAAATGAATATCTAAATAAGTAAATGAAGAAGTCATCTAAAATAATACATCGTACTACATTAACTCCAAAAATATATATAGGTACTAGTCTTCTGATCAAAGCGCCACCTGATAATCATAGTTGTAGTTAATGGAGGGTAAGATAGGTTAGGTTAGATTAGGTTAGGTTAGGTCAGGTTAGGTTAGGTTAGGAATAGTTTCCGTAGTTTTTTAGGTTTTAATGCTTGCTAAATATATGCGAAAGGAACAGATTTTTCAAACTAAGAGTGGTTTCTACTAAAATAATATTTACAGATGTTTAGTGTTTGATAAACAATTTTTGAGCTTAAGACAGTTTTGACAACTGTTTCTTCGGAACAACAGCAACTTTTTTGTTTTTATTTTTAACATAAACTATAAACTGAAAATAATAACTAATTTTTACATGAAATAAATTCTATATAATTTTTTGTTTCGCTGAGTATCAGTACATAATAAACAAAAAAAAAGTTTTTCCATTTGTTTACTTGGGAGTTATTAAACTAGTTTTTAATTAATCTTATAAATATAAGTCAATATTGGCCATAAATCTTAAGGAAATTGGTGCACGTATTTTTTATTAACAAATGTAAATAGTGAATATTAACGAGGACATTAATAATATTTGTCATCAAAAACGTTATACGTACAAATTAAATTGCAGGTTGTTGTTAAATAAAAACTCTATTGAATAAGATATTATCATTAAACATAACGTAAAGTGTCTGTAAACCAACTATTTACCATAACATTGTATATTTCATAGTGACTTTTAAATTTTCCATGAATAAATTTGAATTTCATAATATAATATGTCATTACTCATACTCCAGTAGCAGTCATTCTATAATTATAGTTAAAGTTAATTATACGGTACTTTGTAATTATGTAGACACTGAAAATCGCTATTTACATATAAATGTCTTAATTGATCTTAACTTTTGTTCAGACCTGGTAATAGAACATTCAGTATCAGCATCAAAATGAAATAGGCCATCATACTTTTAAAATGTATATTAATGTTTAGTTTCGTATAAAGAGCTTTATTTTTGTAGCATTTTATAAATCTTAGTTGTTTTATATATAAAACAATCTTAAATAATAAATTTTAGTAAACCGAAAACTGTCATTAAAAAAATGAAACTAAACGTTCTGATCTTTATAAATACATAACATGTTTTCCTTTAAGAAATAAAAATAAATTATAGCGAGAACAAAATGATTACAGTTTTTATTTGCACGCATGCAATCAGTTTATGTATCAGAATTTAACTAACTAAATTAGAAAACGAAAATCACAGATTGAGTTTTAAAATGATTTAAAAATATAAATTTGATTCCATTTAATATAATATTTATTAAAAAAATAATAGCATAAAATCAAAAGAAATTAAAAAATAATATAATAAATATTGTAATGAAAAATTATAATTCATGATTCAATCTGTATTTAAGTATTACTACTCCGATTGACAATATACTACATTTCCTTCAAGCGTTAAAATAAAATAATAAGTATAAAAAATATTATTTCAACTGTTATAGAAATATTTCCTATCTAGCCAAATAAAAATTAATAACATAATAACTACAGTAGACTGTTAATTTAATTGTCAGATGAGAAATGACTAGTAATGTTTTGTGTTCTATGAAATCCTTAATTTGATGATATGTCACTCGGAGTAGAAGGCTCATAACATGTTTTACCCTGTTTGCACAGACTCGGCTTTGTAATATACTTTAATAAGCAAAAAGTGTCACGTTGCACTTGGAAATCTGCTAAATAATAAATTATTGTTATGACCCAATTATAATTTCAAAATGAACAAAGAGGGTAGTTAAAATTCACAATGAAAATTATTTTGGTAACTAAGAAAAAAGTTGTTAAGGAGTGAAGATAGAATTATTAAAAGATTTTCCAAAATTATTTTTGGAAATTGGAAAAATTGTCATCATAATAGCAAGAAGTAAATGAAAGGTCATTTTGAGAAGACTATGGAAGTGTGCCTATTTCTTGTTAATGTGGTCAAATTTTAAAACTTTTTAAGTAAAAAAATATTATTTACAAACATCTCTATACATTTCCATAAACAATTGTATTTGCATTAATTGTTTCAACCCTTACTTTAAGGAAAGTGTTCATAATAAATATGAAAAAGATAAATTATACATATCTGATTTTCCACCGGATTTTTTAAATGATTTGTCTGACCACGGTTTCGTCACTACTGTGACATTTTCGAAGCACGCTTGACAGATTTTGACTATAATATATATAATATTATAAAAGATAATCTAACATAATTGAACTTCCCAGGTTTATTTGTTCATTCAATACTAGGTATATACTGGGCACATTTTAGTCTTCCAAAAAATCAAGTTCTTCTTTTTTGTCACTTAAATGAAGTACCTATTATAATCCGGACAATTTAATTGTAAATTCCCGATTTTAAAAATGTATTAATTTTAGGTTTTAGATTTAATAAAAATGAATCTATATTATTTTTTATATACTTTAAAAGGTATTATACGAGATATTTGCATTTATCTGTTGGTAAAATTGCTCAAAAGCAATAAAAAAAATTTACCGTAGAAATTGAGAACATTTGATTTTTTGTAGTAATATCGTTTGTTTATGCATGCGAAGTATTTTGTTGTAATAATTTTTATTAGTTCATCATTTATATTTCTGGAGTTCAACATTGTTTTTTTCATTTTCCTTTCTTTTCATTAATAAATTTACATAAATTTAAAGTGCAGTATTTTATTTTCACACAATATAGTAAAATGTAATTAAAAAATTAAAAATTAATATAAAAATAGTAAAATAGTTACAACTTTTATCATAGAATTATAAATGAAAAATTCATTATCATAACAAAATATTCCTTAACTATAAAATGTTTATTTGTGTATTTTCTAGGAAGATTTTTCATACAAATTTCGGTTGGTCCGAATCTGTATAGGAATAACGCTATTCGCGGATCGTATTTAGTAGTGATGGACGATTTATCATCGAGAAATGGCTCGTTGTCGTGGAATTATTTAATATTTGCAACTGTAAAAACTCCACTGCAGACCGGAACACCAGTTGCAAGGCAGGTGCAACTTCTTGGCAACTTCTTTTGCCTCTTGCGTCGTTGTCCATAGCCGGTGCTTTCAAGACCGCATCATCAGTATTTGTGCAACGGCTGCATTATTTAATTAGCTGCAATTTTTTAATGCCCGCATTAACAATCTTGTCAATCCAGATTAAATTATACGGAGATGCCTTTTAGAGAATTATAAATAGGAAAAATTTAGTTTTTCGTTAACGAGTTTCCCACGGACTAGCTTTCGCGACCTGGATTCGACGCTTATCTTAGAACAAAATGTATTTAATTTGTTTTAATTGATTGTCTAGGAACTAATTCGGAGCAGATTCTAGTAGTTTTCTTGCAGTTTTTGTCTTGTGTTTTCTTTGTAAAGAGAAATCATACCATATAAATTAATGTTATATCTGTTTCAGCAATACTTTTATCGGTTTGATGTATCATGAATCATGAGCCAATTGAATTAATTTCAAACCACCATCGTGGTTGTCGTTAAATGTGATATTTATAAATGTTTTCATTTTCTTGTTCTTTTAAATAAAACCATCTTGAATTAATTAATTAGAATGCAATTTACAATTGGTACATCCTTAAGTTTTTAGAATAAGAATTTGAATTGGATAATTTTGTTCCTATAAAATGAAACTGTTTTCTGTTGAGACATATGCCAATAAATCATGAAGATTATTTAAAAAAATACATTAACAACGATGAAAAACTGAAAGTGTGATATTAAAGTAAAATGCGGTATCGCGCTTCTAGTATCCGCAAATTGTAAAGTTAAAATATTTAATTATGATACTAGTGTTAAAGTTGGGCCATTTAAAATATCTGAGTGAGGAAAATGGCGAAATAAATGTAGCCTATGGAACCTTCACCATTGAATTGTAGGTACGTTTTATTTAAATAATTTGAGATTAAAAATTAATGTACCTTTCTTACTGCAGTTAATTGGGAAAGGTTGTTTAGATATATATGCATTGTAACAATATAAAATAAAGAATAATATGATAAACTAGAATAAAAGAAGGAATAAATGTACATGTATAATAATTTTGAGACTTATGTGTGATGTGATAAAATTGATAATTGTGTTTATTAATTTTTTAAAATTAATATGGTACACTTTGACTAGAATAAAAGTGTAAAACAGATCTATTACATATTCTAGATAAGTTATGTACACCATGTAAAAAAAATAAAATTATAATATTATAGGTATATAGATTTGTAATTTTTGACAAAAGGATATTGTTTATAATACGTAAATTGATAAACTAAAAATATTTATTTTAAATGTAATGATATCTGTTTGTAAGGTATTTAAAAAAAATTATTGAAATAAAATTAAATATTGAGAAAAATATAATGAAATAGTGAGAGGTATGAAATGTAATCACAATGTTAAAGCTATCCATTATATCATTATAAAAGTAAGAAATACACTTATAAAGAGCCCTGTATAGTCAATTTGACAACTTTTGATTCATCACTGGAGAAAAATCAGGACTTTCGACAAAAAGCTCTTGCAAAAGAAACAAGTACACCTAAAAGTAAAAGCAAAAATAAAGGATTATGTCATTTCAGAAAGAAAAGTGTCGGAAGACTATTTAAACAACATATTGGTGAAATAAACAATATTCGTTTCGTGTTCTAAACGATTAAGTTACAACAATTTTAAAGAATCCAAATTAATAACTGCGAAATATAAAAATAAAAGAAATTTATAAATTTGTACAAACTTTTAAAAAGACAATTTTTTAAACTTTTGAAACGTTTTGAATGTTTTTTTTTTCATGTAAATGGACGAAACAACTCTAAGATCAGCAAATCTATTCGGAGAAGAAAACAATCCATACACATGTAAAAACTAAACGAAATAAACATTCATGATAATGGGTATAATTGAATATACATATCAACAATTGTGGTAATACTTATTAATATTTTTATTTTGTATTAATTTTTGTCTGTATGAATAGATGAAAGGAGTTTCCATCATTGCACAGTTTTTAATATATATATATATATTTAATCATTAATTATTTAGCTTTACTAATAATAATCATTGAAATTGTGGCTTTAAAAAGATCGTTTATAATTAAAAGTTAATATTTACATAATCTCTATTTACAACATTCACAGCATAAATGCAAGAAAAACTATAATACCCTATTTCAAATAATTGGCTGGTAAAAAACTAGGCAATCGACATTACACATTTTGCTCACACCATAGTATATCAGGTAAACGTATCATTGGTTTTAAAAATATAACTTTTACTTTGAAATGAAACTCCTAGACAAGAAAAAATTTAAAAAGTTGTAGTGACTTTAGAAAGGTTAAAGTTGTTTCAAATCTGTTTATACAAATGAGACAAAGTTTGTTGAAACCGTGGCCTTTGTCAATCTCATTTGAATCGTCACTCTGGCAAAGGGTAAGTCTCTTCTGGAGCAATACGTTAGGAACAATGTTTAAGTCAGAGACTTAGAAGTTTTAAGCCGGCCAGGATTCCGAAATGAGAGAAGTCTGAATCCTTCCGGGATTTTAGTCTGTGTCGTTGCCAGCACAGACGCTATTTCAAGCCACGTACTAAAGAAGCAGATAACGTCCGGATCTGCATCTCAAAGCATACTGCATACATTTCGATAAGATCGTGCTACAATAGTTTCTCTGTAACGTCTCTGAAATATTACGGATTTCGAGCCAAAATGTCTTGCTTAACGCTGGGGAGTTATAAACAACAACCTTTGGAAGAATAAGAATATCTGCGCAGCGTATATAAATTAGTCAACAATTACACATACATAGGTTATAATTTATTTTCAAACATACATACAAACACTATTATTCTACGCTATAACTGTCTTTAGACAAACCAATTGGTGAAAGTTCAAGAATTGTATCACAAAAGTGAATAAAGTTGGTTAAATTTTAAAAAAGAATTTAAAAAAATGGATATTTTTAATTTAATGTCATTAATATAATATGAAGACCACTTATTATAGAATAAAATTATTTTTACGGTTATTTTAGAGATTTAGGAAAAGCGCTGAGAAACATCAACTTGTCAACTTATCGAAATCCAATTTTAGGATAGGTTAGGTTAAGTTAGAATAATATAAGCTTCGTTCCAACCTGAAATTACAAATAGATTTCTAACTGTTTACCAATCGTTTCTATTGCGCATGACTGTCAAAACGGTCCATTTCTGATGGTTTGATTGTAGGTTGGTACCAAAGATGTTTTGTTATTGTTAGCATTTAACATAACCTAAGAATTAACCTAACCTAAGAATCACTAACGAAATCTTAAGTTTTTCGTTATAATCAAATATTATCCATATTTCAATTAAAATTTAAGTAAAACACAGAAATACAACAAACGAGGTCTGTGATCTAGGTTATGTTGTCAAAACAAAACATCGTTATGCGCAATGCGCATGCTTCGGACAAGTGATAAGTGAAAAATCCACAAACTCTTCTGATAGTTTCCAATTACGGTTAGATTTCGATTGGTACAGAATACAAATCATTTAATAATGGTTAGTGACTCGGGTTGGAACGCATTTCAGATACTGCGCAGAATCACAGCTATCCGAAACTATTACTGATGCAGGTTGGAACAAAGCTATAATAAGTTGAAGCTGGGTTTGCCTACCTAGTTTTCCATAAGGACAAATAAATAAATAAATTATAAATTTACTATAATGGTTATATTCTGATGGCGAATCGACTGAAGGCGAGTTGTCTGTAAGGTCAATTTTTGATAATAAATTTTTTAGCCCCCTTCATAAGAAAATTATTAAATAAAATACTTACTTGACTGTATTATATTAAATTTTCAAAATGTTCTCCATTAAACTGTTGTAAACAGCCTTCCTAAATTTAACATTTGAGCAGAAATATTTCTTATTTCTGTTGTTATCAATTCTTTGAAAAATTTGCTTTGTTCCTTATAAGTACTTTATTCTTTAGATAACCAACGGCGTGAGGTCTGGTAATCTAGCTGCCCACTTAACAGTACCTCTTCGTTCGATTCACTTATTTCGAAAGATTTTTTAAATACTCTCTTACAATTGCTGCATAATGAAATTTTGCCCCGTCCTGGCGAAACCAAATATTTTCTTTCTAGTTGATATAAATTTGCCAAAATATTAACAACTTCGTCTTTAATCATGATAAAATATTTTATTTCATAGGTCGCTTATTATTGTTATCAAACATTTAATGTGAAAAAAATGGTACCCATTTCTGCCCAATTTGTCCAATAATCGTTGGCAGAATTCTATTCTATGATCTGGATCGTGTTTTGTAAGTTCTTGAATAAAAATTAGATGGAGAATATTTTGAAATTTATTCTAATGTAATACAGTCAACTAAATCAAGCCAACGAAATGGTAAACAGTTTTATAATTTCATCCTGTATTTAATGATTTATTCCATTTAGATCAATTATTATGTCTCTAAAATCAGTTTATTCAAGAGCTTTCAAAAACATACAATAATACAGAATGTATCCGATGTATGTACATTAATTATTTTCAAACATCTATAAAATAAGAGCAAATATAATTTGATTTCTTTAAGTATTTTCCATCTATATGTAATAATTCTTGTTTCACTTTCCTACCATTTGCGCCCTTCTTTTGATCCGTAGAATTTCAAATGCCCTTCAAATCAATATTAACGTTTACGGGCATAAATATTAAAAATGCCCTTTAACAATAAGGATAATGCTTACTTCGAATTCTTCCAAAAGAATATAAATCTATTCCCATGATTATAATTAAAAGAAGAATAGTCCAGCCCTATAACAATTTCACGGTTCTACTAATTCGAATTCGCATTTTCAACCAGAAACAAAATGTCAAACATTTTAAAATCCATTATTCCATTTATGAGACGTTCCATAGAAGGTATTTTTCTCAATAAATCACACATCTGCCTAGATCACACCACGATTCTTATGGGTTATCCCAAAGGCAGCCATAAGTACAATATACTTCAAAATGTCAAAAATGATTTAAGAGCCCCATGCCGTTAGACTGACAATAACACGCCTTATTGCCAATTTAAAATTACTGAATTATAAAAATGGCATCTGCCCGTAGACAGCGCGCTCTCGATATACGAACCAATCAAGCAAAGCCCGGTTCGCCATCAATAAGTAATAAATGTCTGTACGTGTCTAGTGGTGCAATATGTCTATGTTATGTTACCCTTACGCATGAGTCACTTCATAAGCCCACGTTAATGCTTTGATCTATGGTTGAGCATGAACTTCGATGCAGACTCTATTATGGAAATTGAGGGAAGATCCTGGATTCCAAACATATTTCTGTGTGCGGACAGGATGCATTTTTTGATGCAGGATAATAAATATCGTCCAGTTTTAGAGATGTCACAACTCGGTTTAAATTGCTGTGTTTATTATGTCATAAAATGATTATATTAGCTAAACCGAGAGTTACAGAACAATGTGACAATGTATCCGTATAACGTTAAATACGCACACATAGTACGCCACAAATTATAAATAAATAAATTTATAACTATATTATAGTTATATATTTTATTAAAGAGAAAAGGCATTATTCACATACAAAAACGATAATTTGCAAGATGAGGGAGTTAGCCCGAGTCGGTAAGGGCATGAGTCGGTTAATATTCATTATAACCCGAATTAAAATACAACAATTTGTAAAAAAATCAAAGCAGCGATTCTGTAATAGCAGTTTTCTATTGATGTGGCAACCTGACAGTTTGAAGGCACGTTAAATATATTTAATTTCTCTCAGTTCCTATAAAACGCGCTAATATGAATGAGTCTGAATGTGATTGTCTTGCATCAGATATTGATGTTTGTTCAACGAAAGCAATTTCGTTACTAATTCCACAAAACTCACGAATAAAATTACGAACAATCTTATGAACGTTTTAGCAAACAGTGTGAGAGAAAGAAAGTCAAAAATGGAACGAATAAGTAGCTCTATTGTGAATATTGGCAAATATATTTAATTGACTGTGTTTCTTAAGCAAAAGTCGAAAGGTTATAAACCCCAGAAGTCAGTTGGTATTAACACAATTGGCCAAAAAATTGTTAACTAAAATGAATTTGATGATATATTTTTATCCAGGCAGAAATAAGGATAAAAACCAAGAGGTGAAAAATAATTTATCTTTATTGGTTACTGACTAAATTTTTAGACGTGCCAAAGTCATTTTTGATGGTTGTTTGTAAACAGCAACAAAAAGGTACTAAAATGAATAAACACAGTCGCAAAAAATTTTCAATATTTGCTAATAATAACAATAATAATAATAATAATAATAATTTAAAAACCCTTTATCATACACTCGTAAAATTACTAGACAAATTTGAAACACACAATTTTCAGTAAAGAATGTTTGCAATATTGTAAATAATTTAAAAATTTTACTAAACAAAAGATTTAACTATACAAACGATCTGAATGATGTGAACTCCTAGTTCTATTCTATTTGTAGCAGTCATCCTATTTACTTTCATTTGAAATGTACGTAAATTTTGTGTGTCTTGAGTTGAAACTACTACAAAAACAGATGTTTTTAAGTTAGTTGTTTTTTAGAATATTATTTTAACAATGATTATATACTTTTCATTATTAGAAATTGTTAACATATTTCCCTAAGTTTATAAATAGGTTCTGTCTATAATTCTACTTTGTAGAAATTTAAGAATAAAACAAGTAAGAAAATAACATTAATTTTGATGAAAACACGACCAGAAGTACTCCAATTGGTGAAGAAAATGAACATGAAATATTGAAATTACCACCCTACTATTGCGATTTTAATGTTATAGAATTAATTTGGGCAGGTTGTCAGTAATATTTCAATAAATATATTGTTAATTAACGCACCACTTATATTTTCTGATTTATTTGTATTATTTAAAAAGATGTCGCCCAAATATTAACGATTACTGTTAGGAATCTTAGATGGCTTATGTCAAGTAGTTGTTTTTATTAGTTTTGTACTGTATTTATAACTATATGCTATTTAATAAGTTAAAGAAGTTAAGTACTTCTTTCACGTTATTTTTTTCAGTTTGATAAGTTTATTATTTAAAGTTGCTGTTTGAGTGTCAGTTATTCTTTTGTGCGGATTAGTTCGCTAGGTCAATATTTAACAATTTCGTTACAAAAAGATGAATCGAGCACGTCCTTTAAGCAATGATGAATGCGTAAGAGCTTCAAGTTTGCTAGAAGAGGGAAGAAGTATGTGTTATGTGGCCAATTTACTAGGTGTTAATCATTCAACAATTAGTCGAATGGTTAGAAGATTTAGGGAAACCGGAACACACCATAGAAAACATGGTCAGGGCAGGAAAAAGGCTACAAGTCAAATTGATCAGCGCTTTCTCCGACAACAGGTATTACGAAACAGAAAGTGTACTAGTAGAGAGCTAAGTAATCAATTCGAAACTGTTAGAAATGTCAGGATTTCTGCCTTAACCGTCAGGGGAAGATTAAAAGAATTCGGATTGGCATGTAGAAGGCCTGCTACTGCACCGCTACGTAATGCAGATCACAGATCACGCAGATTAAGATTCGCTAGAGATTATGCACAGTGGTCGATAACTGGAAGAGAGTTTTATTCACAAATGAAATTCGAGTGAGCCTAAAATCTCCAGATGGTCGTGATAGAGTATGGCGCAGACCTGGAGAAACATTTTATGATTGTACTATCTCTCCAAAGGAGCCATTTGGTGGTGGTTCAAAAATGTTCAGGGGGGAATATGTGACGTGATGCCGTTTACACAATTTATAGGAGATACCTTTATTTTCATGCAAAATAATGCAAGGCCTCACATTGCAAGGACTGTTTTGGATTACTTAAATGAAATCAACATCCAGATCTTAGAGTGGCCACCGCGAAGCCCAGACTTAAATCCAATAGAACACCTTTGGGATGTTCTAAAAAGATTAGTTCGGCGGCATGTAACCATCCAAAACTTAATAACAAGGTTACCCCGACGGATCCAAGCAGTTATAAGAGCTCGAGGAGGTACTACGCGTTATTGAAGTTCAATTTTTTTTTGTAAATTGGAATTTTCTTTTTGTTTGTTAAGTTAAGTAGATTTTTAAGTTTTTGTACCTGATCGCCAAATTTTGTATAATTCTTCGAACTTTAATTAAAAATAAAGGTTTTCTGGTGCAATATTGTTCAATTATCTTTATTTATATTATACTAACGCCAAATTAAATAAAGAGTGCAAAAACAAAGCCATAATTACAAAATTTATAGTGGCGCGTTAATTTTGAACAGGAGTTTATATTGTTTTCGAAACTCATTTATATGATTTTGACTCGAATGTTTTATTCAAATGTTATCAAAATATTTTGTATGTATATGTAAATGTAAATGTCAAAATGTAAATCAAACGGTTTTGTAATCTTTAAGGTAGTATCTGAAATAGCCCATTACAAACAGTTTATGCTCAATAGGGGTGCATTTTTATTCATAGCAATTTAAGAAATGTTTGAGGCATATCTATATGCACATTATTGTTTCCATCCTCTGCCTAGACTAACTCTCTAACACTAGAATGCTTTTAGACGTTGACAGAACACGAAAAGAAATATTTTAAGATAATTCAAATGGAAGATAAATCATTGCATTAAAACAACTTATCAGTACCGTCTTCGTAGGACATTTAATGTATTTCAGTTATTTTCTTTTCTGTTGATAATGCTTGATTTTTTTAAAATTCATTCTTGATTTTTTTTAAATTCATGCTTGATTTTTTTTAAATTAATGCTTGATTTTTTTTTAAATTGGTCCAGTCATTTGTACTAAACATTATTTCTTCGTAAAAATACCATATCTACTATTGCAAAAAGTTATGAAAGTATTATTAATATTTTAGAAAGCAAAATAAAGGAAATTTTGGAACTTAGTAAAAGAACAACTTTAAAAATAAACGCATAATAATAGGAAGAATCTCGACACCTCAAAGTATAAGATTTTCCTTTCCAATTTCAAATGTCATAAATTTAAGGATTAAATCAATAAAATATTAATTTTTCCTAAATAAATTTTAATGTGGATCTTTTTGAAATATGTACTTATAATAACTGTATTGCCTAAACGACAAATTTGGTTTTTATTTTTAGCTCTTTAATTATTTTTCAAGAGAAGATACAAAAAGTCATAACTGAAAACGCTTTAAAAAATTACCCATTACGCCTAATGAGCTTTTTCATTATTAATAGTTATTCGCATTTGTGGAAATTTCATTCAAAATACAACAACTTATCTCCATTTCATTGCACATTATAGGGTACATATAACTCTACAGATAAGTTATATCGCAATTGTAAAAGTCATTTGGCGAGCAATGGCGGCATCAGGCTTGATGCATAGCTCTTTTTCAGTCTTTATACACACAGGGAATTCGTGCGTATATATTATCAACAAAGCATCGTCTGTCGTCGCGACGCTGCTGCAAAAACCACTGAAGCTGTTATTAACATAATGAAATTGACCATTATGAATAATTACAATGTTCCTGTTACTCAACAGGATTTTTACATCATTCAAGATATTCATGAAAAATATATTATACACTGAAGAGCAAAAAATAGAGGTTACTTCCAAATTATTATGTATTTGCGTGTACATATGTATTTGTACGTATTTGCAAGTTAACTATAGTAGGAACTGAATAATGTACTTTTCGGTAAATGTCCTTCGTTACTGTTGGTCACTCTGACATCTGTTTTCTTTTTACTCACGTTGCTCTGTTTTGTTTTGATCTTATTTTGACTTTTTAGTTGATTTCATTTGTCATACATTGTAGTATTTGCAACATTCATCTAACATTTCATAATACCTTTAAATCCTATTGATATGGCAAGCAATGTAGCGTTAATACAAGAGAGGCGTGAAAAAAGATGACAATTTCATAGTATCCGCAACAACTTCTGCGATTTCTTTTAGAATTCAATTTCAAGAAGTGGGAAACGTGAATGTCAGGGAATGGACCATTAGGAAAAGACTTGTTGCTGCAGAATAATTATATTGTAGAGGGATGGGTACAGATCCACTATTGTAACGTCGGGATCGAAATAAGAGAGCATAGAATAATGAGGATCGAAGTAATTTTTCGGATTAATTACTTTTTTGCCTTAATGAAGAAGACTCGAAGAGATATACGCTCTACCATTTGGTGATGGGTCGGTTATAGTTTAGTTGGGAGTTTATTCAGAAGCTCGCTCAGAGTTGTTTTTCATTCAAAATAGTATCCTGAGAGGTCACAGGTACTTTACGGAAATTTTAGATGATCACGGTCAATATGGGCATGCGAGAATGGCATTTTGAGGAAAGTAGGCGATTTAAATGCTCAGCTCTCACTCCAGATATGAATCCCATGGAATATATCTGAGATGAGTTGGGACGTATATTCACCAGCTTCAAGAACTACCCAGAGGCTCAAAGAGTTGCTACTGCAGGAGTGTAATATTATCGGCCCAAATGTGATCCATAATTTAATTGAAACCATGTCTGGTCCACTTTAAGTAGTTATTAACGTAAGAGGTTTTTTTCGTGTTTCTGTTCTATATTAATCTTAAGAACAAAAATACTAATTAGTTTAAAGTGAAAATTTGAAGATATTTGAGAATAAATTTATTAACTAAAGAATATACTTTCCGATTCAATATTAGATTTCAGACTATTGAATAAAAATTACAAAAAAAAATCCAAAAGACATAATTCAAAGTAACCTCCATTTTTTGCTCGTCAGTGCGTCTTCAAGTTCGTAGTGTTCAAATTTTTCACGAAATTTGTACACAAACTACTCTTTTTTTATAACACAAAGTGCTTTATGCAAAAAACTAAACTATCGTTTCAGATAATGATTTTATGGCTGTCTATATACCGAATAATTATCACATTAATAATCTGAGGTGCATATCCTTTTAATAAACCGAGCTTCGTTAACATTAGTCATGTTACAGCTTATTAGCTGCCCTTCGAGAACACAAATTTCTCGAAATTTCTCCATATGCCAATTACACGAGCCAATAGTCGGGACGAATCCAATATCGTAAATGGATGAGCTATTTTCAATGCTGCTACAGGGCAAGTGGAAAGAGAAACCGAATGACAAAGATAGTGAACGGTATACTCCGACTATAAAATCTACCAAATTATACTCACGGTTTCTATAGCCTATTTTAATTAATACGAGTAGACGATGTTGTCCATTTTTATAGTCTCTAATCTGTTAAAGTTAGAAGCATTTCTCACCTGGAACAAAAAAAATAGGGTTTAGTTTTTATGCATATAAAATCGCATAACAGAAATATTGCAAAGAATAGAAGAGAATAAAAAAAAATTTATCTAAACTAAGAGATAGGAAGAATTTTTCATTAAAGTTGAAGTAAAATAATAACAATATAATGAAATAAACATATGTTTATAAGATCAATTTTCTTATTCTCTAAATATGGCTCATCCAGCAGGCGTTGACAAATTCATGCCGTAATGTATTTTTCAATGTGCATTAAAAGATCTGCCAGGTGTCTTTTTTTAAAACAAACTCATAAATATTTCACGGGATTTTCCATAATCCCTTTTTTCTTAATGGAAGTACAGGATGTAGAAACAGCAAGGTGATAATATATTTGGCAATTATTTCTTTTTTGGGCAGCAAGAAATACGAAAGATTTATCTAAAATTCAAATTATGAGCTTGCTTAGTATTAATTCTCGATGATATATGAGTAAAGTTGGGACAGGCTGCCAACCGGCTTTAAAAAGAAGTTGCATTATTCAATTTACGAGAAACGAAAAATCAATGTTTTCTAAAAATATCTGATCAGAGGAAAGTTAAAATCTCCTAATACTAACAAGAATAAGATTTGAACTTATAAGAAACTGACACACAATGGTATTGTAATTTGATATAATTGTTCTGTATTATAAGAAATATAGTGAGTGTCCTTTAGATAAAGTCGTAAAAGTTAGTGGGAATAAGACCAAGAAAAAACCAAATTCTATTTATAATATGCCGACGTTTCGATTTTAGTTTAAAATAGAATTTTTTTTTCTTGGTCTTATTTCCATTAACCTTTACGATTGTTCTGTATACAACTTGTTATTTATTTATTTCCTTCTTTCCTGGTTTGAGGTAGATTTTTTATTTCAGCAAGCCATGATTGCGCTTTCTATCCCATTTATGCGAAAAGTAATTCCTTTTTTGGAACATAATCCAGGACAAATCAAATCCAAGAAACGCTTATGATCATAAAAAGTAAATCTTTTTATTCAAAATCTCCATAACAGTAAATGTTACCAATGAAGCCGCATACCTTTAAAGGTGTCATTATGGTTAATGGTAGAACACAAACTTTCATAATCTTTTGTTATTAATTTTTGTTTATATTTCATAAGCATATCGCTTTATAATTATTACAATAATTTTCTGTTCTTGCTTTTCTATATATTTCTAGAAGACACAGCTTTCCCGTTTCATGTAAAAATTTTAGCATTTCTAATTTAATTTTGCTTGGCCATGATAATTTTCCTATTTTGAACTTCGACACTACGTTCTCTAGTTGATCTAGTTCAATATTCTGTTGATTATAAAAATAACTAAAAATGACACCATCGTCAGTTTATCGTAAAAAACTAGATGTATTAAAGTATCTTCATTGCATAAATTGAATATTTCTTATGTTTTTTTAAATGTACTTTCTTGAACTGCCTCAGGTCATAGAAAAATTAAAAATTATTATGCATATGACCATGTATTAAGTTATTTTCTCATTCCTAAAAAACACTACTTTATACACTTGTTGTATAAATTACCATTTGATAACTAGAACTCGATAAATACAAATCCTAAAAAACAATATTTATATATTGAAATGTTAATAAATTATTACAAGTATAACTTTTCAATGGCCTGTTGCTCGAGGGTTATAAATCACATTGTATATTATGCTTAAATCAAGTCTTGCGAAAATGTTCTCCGGAAGCAGGGATTTATCTGCTACTAGTTTTTCAATGGAGAGATGTAAGTGCTAATATATCAGTCTAGACTGAGTTGAAAATTTACAGCTTTTAGTAAAAACTAATGCATAAAAGTAAAACCTCTGGGCTTTATCGATAAATAACAGTTTGTGAAAAAATAAGTCAAGAGATTGAAAACTTTTTAGCATATTTATTCGATGTAAGTGATAAAAATAAGCATTATTAGTTCGCAATAAAATATCGTCTTATAAATTATAAGTTGCTACTTAACAACAGTGATTTTAATAAGAATCTGATAAAACTGAGAAATTATTAAAACAAGTTTTATTCAATAAATACATATAAAAAAAAATTGTAAGTGTGATTTGCATAAGCGCAGCAAAAGGTTAGCAATTTTAATTTGCGTTATTATAACAAATGAATATATTTTTTGACAAATGATGTTCCTAAAATGTGATTTGTATAGATGAAGCATAAGGTTAGTTATTTAACGAAAATAAAGTTATTAAAAAGCTCTATATCCCCATTTTTTGTTTAAGTCAGTATTTTATACTTCTAGAAAATAATGAATTTTTTGAATCAAACCTACCCATTTTGCCTTCAACGTAAGAAATAATTTATAGATTATAAGAAATAATGTTATTCAAATTTTTAATATATGTTTAGGTAAATATATACTTTCAGTATTTAAATAATTGTTTTGTGAAAAGTTCTTATTTATATTATATATATATATATATAAAGAGTCGGTGACCCACGCCCTCTATCTAAATGTTTGTTTTGATAATTTAAAGATTATTTTAAACTCATTTTGATTAATTAAATTGAAAAATTAATTATTTAAACAAAATGATGTTGGCATATGTATATATAAATATATATATAATTTTATTAGTATAAGTATAATCGTTCAAAATATACAAGCGGGAAAGGGGAGTTTTGACTAGCACTGTATGGCTAACTACACAAAGGGTATCTAGTATGAAGTTTCAAATCAATAAAACAAATATTTGGAGAAAAATAATAATAATAAAAAATAATGTGGGCTAATATTTTTGTAAACTTTTATGAATATTACTTTATATATATTTTTCTACATGAAGAACCATATATATTGCTTACTGTTTTATTGTTTGAAATTGAATGGTTAATATAATGAACAACAACAAAAAACATGTTTTTATGAAATCCACCTGCATTAGATGAATAAACAATAAACATGCTTTACCTTTGTAATTATTTTTTAAACAAATTAATTTGTTAAAATTCTTACTAGTATCAATTTATTTGAAACATTTTATATTAGCGCATTTTTTCCATTTCAAATATTAAATACCGTTCAAGAATTTACAAATTCTTAAAAGTCATGTTACAAAAAAAGAACGGTTCTTAAAGCAATAAAAATTTATTGCCAACCCTTAGAGACTATTCAATACTGATACTTTCTCTCAAAAAAGTGGAACTTAGGTATAACAATAAAAGTTTCTCTTTTTTTAGAAACTTACACCCTTTGTCAATACCGATATCCGAACTTTCTCTTCACAAAAAACAGCATTAAAGGCAATATTCTGAGAATGCGACGTAGATTTCTTTGTGACTAAAATTTTATCATTTAGATCTCCTCCACTGAAACATTTTTAAAATCAAAAAATTATTGCAGTGCTAATAATTCCGTTTTTTACCAGTTCAAGTATAATGAAATAATAAAAAGCATCTGTTACAGACGCGCGACAGAAAATAATAAATGATATAAAATAAATATTATTTGTTACCTTTTAAAATTCACTAAGTTTCTCATAATTAAAAAAAATGTGTTAAAACATTTCATTATTGAAAATTTTCAGGTTACATAAAAAAAATTGTAAGAGTGGAATGGTTCATTAAATATTCGATTTTATAGCGAACTAACACTATCTCCGACAAGAACTGTATTTATATAAGACTAATGTAGTATTAAGTGCAATTAGTATGACTTCTATCATTCATTACTAATATCGATATCACCCAGGGCGTAATAAGTAAGGTAGGTATAACGACGAAAGCAAATATTATCTTTGGTTTATAACTGCCCGTCTGCGTCGTGGCTACTATAGTAATTTCATTGATTTACCTATTTCGATAAGTTATTGATCATTCTTTATCGTGCCATTTAATACTTTACAAAGATACAATCGATTAGTACTGTTGTTTATCATTAGTCTTAGCGATACAACAATTATAAATTTACTACAGTAAAAGTGATATCTTACATTTTTTCGCAAGTCGATATATGCAGCTGATTTTTTATTTGCTAATAGAATAAATAATATATTTCAAATAATTATGAATATAAAAAAATATTGACGTTTTCTTAAGTATGTTAATAATACTCTCACAAAACCTAAACCTAATAATTTCATCATTTTATAATTTACTTATTAAAGTTTAAACTAATTACTATAACAAATTTCCAAAAACATTCTTTTAATAAGTTAATGCAAAATGTAGTGACTTATAGTAGCTTTTTGGCAGTATAGAAAGAAAACCTCTTCACAGCCATTACAAACCACGACTTAACATGTTTTATTACTTCATAGTTAGGACACTGAAATATACTAAAACTCATTAAGATACTCAAATATTTGAGAAATTTTATTCGATGTTTTATCTAAGAGGGACCTTTATAAAATTATTTTATAAGATATATTTTAAAGTAGTAGATATTGCAGAATAAATAATACCAAAAAGTATTTTTAAGAATAATAAATAATTTTAAGCAGTTGCTGTAGTTATATCAACTAATTGGAAAAAGTGACAAGTTTTCGTGAACAAAACTACAAAAGCAAGCAAATACAACAAGCCAATATTAGTTATCTAAATAATAATACGTTACTTTAGGTATGAATACTTTTTAGGTTATCATAAACTTTATCTGAAGGTTTTTCTTTGAGTCATATCCGTGGGGTGCGCATTTTGATGAATAATTTCATGATAAATAAATTATTTCAAAACTGTTATTTTGAAATTATACTTATAATAATATAAAAAAACATAATATGTAAGAATATCTTGTATTGAAAAGTTTATATATTGTGTTAATTATTTTTATATCCAAATAATTACATATAGTTTTATTATTTCATTGTCGGAACACAACAATCAATTATATTTTTCATAGCGAAACAGTTACATAGGAAGGGATTGTTTGCAATTGTAATAATGATAATTACTGGTCGAAATGCATTCTAATAAAGTTGTAAATACTTACTAATTTATTTTATATATAGAGACCTATTAATTTAGCAGAACTCTTTGAAGTAAATGCTCATTGATACGCCGCTGTATACTCGTCGTCCCTTTACTACGCATTAACTGCGTGATTCCGGATAAATGAAATATTACACCAATTTACACGTGATCATCTTTTTTAATAGTTTGTCAGACTATAGAACTCAATAAGACAGCTCAATTTTATTTATTTCTGTAATAAGTTATGAAAGAGGATTTCAAAAAATTATTAAAATTTAAAAACCAACTATCAAATAGACTGGTTAAATATTTACCTCATAAAATTGATTAAAGATACAAATGAAATAAAGGACTCTTACATTCACAGTTATTTTATTCAGAATTAGTTTTGTAAAGCTTTAATAATAATAATAATAAAAAAGTAAATGCAACCTATAAACGAACTTCATTCTAAATACTTTAAAATAAAATTTCATTATATTACCATCATTAACACTCAATGAGATATATTGTTTCTGGGAAACAAAAACCAAAAACATAGACTTTATTACATACATGTTTTATCTAACAGGAACCTTTATAAAATGATTTTATAAGACATATTTTTAAGCACCCAGATAATTAAAAATTGATAAAACCAAAGTGGCTTTAAGAATAAATATTTAAGTTAATATAGGTATTAAAATTTAATAAATTAATTGTTAAAACAACAATTTTGTGTTCAATAATTTTTTGATAAATGATGAATGAAAAAACAAGTTTTCGTTGAGTTCCATTATTTCGAAAAAAAAAACAATTTTTTGGTAAAGAAATAAAAACTAATACTGGAAAGAAATTCATAACATGACCAACAGGTTGGTTTGTGAAACCTTATCAATTATATTTATTACAAATTTCGTGTATCACTAACACTATAACAGTTACATGATAATCATATTAATACGAGAAATATGAAACGACATAAATTTACATTATGTTTATGCAGGCGGTAAATGTAATATGTCAATAGAAATTGATGAACGATCCCTGCGCACTATGTCATATATTTCAGGTCTATTAGGTTTCCTAATTCACTATATTTATCCGGATTTGCTTTATTTTATACCACGGACCACAGCCATACACTAATTAACAATTAAATCAGTTATTTGTATTTCGAAGTGTACAAAGAGATAAAAGTAATAACAATAAGTACCAACACTGTTAGAATAGCAAAATTATTCAAAGTATCACGAAAATGTCTGAAAAAAATGTATAGAATAAGAAATAGAATTTATCTACGCGTAAAATAGGATAAGTGTTTAAAAATATTAAAATCCAGAGTATTCATTAGTATCTTTTAAGAATAATTTGCTTAATTCACTTTTTCGCATCTATTTTTATTCTGGTCCTGAATTAGTCATTCTTTCATCCTAATCAATTTTCTGTTCTATCAGGACATATGAAATATCGTTTAATACTCGAATTTCACATAACCAAGATTCCAGCGACATACCCTTAAAGTGAAATTCATAAACATTTAATATTGAAGCTTTCCACGTGTCTGAGTTTGTCTCACGTACGATATGAAAACGTATAGAAGTAGTTTGTCACCATTTGAGGGAGTGATATGGCTTCCAAAGCAATAAAGCTTTGTCTATAAGGGCAATATCTCTGAAAAATCCCATACTTTAGAAGTCATAAAGAACGCCGAACAGAGCTCGGTATTTATCCCTTTGATGTATTTTATGGCATAATATTATGACGCAGAAATCTAAAATTCAAACCTAAGAACGAAAGATAAGTTTAAGGATCAAATATCCAAACTATAAATAAATCTATTGATTTGATTTTATATATTACCTTCATTCACGAAGAAGTAGGGAGATTTTTCAGAAGAACTAAGAACATGATTTTATCGTTGCAATTGATTATACTAGAGTAGGTATCAGTTTTTATGGGGCAGGTAATATCTTATGTACCCATAATTAATTTTATACGCAATCTAAAGTATAATTGAACGTTTGTAGAATAATTTATAATATTGAAACAATGTAGGAAACGACTAATTATAATATTGAAACAATGTAGGAAACGACTAACACTGTGAGGATGTGCACCATATTTTGTCTCTAATTTGGTATTTAGTAATTAAAATATGAGTATATTGGACTAGTTTAGGAGGTCATTCGCAAGAAATTCAAAAAATATGTATTTCCAAAAAATAAAAGCGATCATTAAATCTATTTTATATCTGCTCTTCCTTGTAATAAAATAAAAGTTCAATCAAAATAAATAAAGATAACTACTTACAAGATAAGGCCTACGCAATTCATTTTACTTCTAGGCAGATTTACATAATCGTTTAGAACTTGCCTTTACTCTAAAAATTAAATATGGAACCTTTCCCAACACTCTAATTCTATTCAATAAAAGCTTTGGCAGCATTTAAGATTACGATTTATCTATTTAAATTCTAACCTTGGTAATTTTGTTTTTTATAATTAACAATAATGAACCCCTTCTTCGTGACCTAAAAATGTACGTTAAAGGTGAACTAGTTGATGTTTCAACTGGCCGTATTCTCTCTCTACTCCTTATTGTTATCTTACTTTCGATGTTAGCATCTACTTGTCAATTCAGTTGCACAAGTACGATCGTGCCACGATATCAACAAAAAAGAACATTCTCTTGAAAGGTTACAATGGTTTGAAATCTAAGAAGAATGAATATGGTTAGCTCAAGAGTTAAAATTCATTCGTTACTTTGCAAACTGGTTAAAGTAATTGGGAATATGAAGCTAATTGCACTATTGAGGATTAAGCCAATTGAATTAATTGACAATAGTTTTTTTATTTTCAGGTGTTTTGTTTTCCTTTGCAGGTGTTAATAAAATTACTTGGACGTCAAGTTTTTTCTACAGGAATTGTTAACAATTCTATACTAACTAAATCTCTTTCTAATACCTCCATTTATGGACAATACCACAATATTGTACTTCGTAATATTTTTTTTGAGTCAAGTCATCGTGTAGGTAAATGAAAGAAGTAACAGTACGTGATCTAGATAGATTTCCTTTTAAAAATATACCACCTAAAGCGGTACACATGTTGTTTACGGGCCTTCTCTCTCACGTCCATTTTCATGATGGTTGACATATGTTGTAGGCAGAGGCAGGACTAAATTATAAAATAATAAGGCGTAAGTTCTAAATTCTTCGTGGCCCGTAAGTAAGTATGAGTAAAATAGGTGTTTTAAGTTCTCTACAATATTAATAAATGGCATGTCATACAAAAATAAAGGAAATTATCAATACTGACGACTCCTATTTCTATTAGTTGACAAACATTAAATTTCAAAAAAAATTTTGGCTTCAAAAAAATATTTAAGGTAGTTATTTCTTTGAAATCACTTTTGCAACTCTAACGATGCAATGAGATAATACACATCTTAAGATTAGTAAATATCATAGGTTGTTTAAGAGTAACGTTTTTATAAAATACTCAACTTTTAGAATAATAATGTTTGTCAGTATTAATCGTGGTATTTCAGTATTTTGGTTTTAGTTTTATAAAATTTTGTCTTCCAACGCTGACACCACTGGTTGCAGGAATTCGCGAGTGCAAAGTCTTCGTCCGACGGCAGATGCCTATGAAGATATCATACGAATGAACTGAAGGAATGACAACTGTTATATTCTCTAAATCAAATATGTTGTTTCTCTTACTGACAACGGCACTTCGATCTGTGCCAGCCTTCGTCAATTCTTTTCCTTTTTCATCTATGCATGTGCAACATTTTTTGCACCGTGTTTTGTTTAGTTTGCTAGTTTATAAAGTCGTTAGCTCCAAAAAGGTCTGTCTAATGGACAAAATTTTATTTCAGTGTTTTAATTAACCTTGAAGTAATATACTAACCATTTGGTTTATTCTATTTGTTTTTAATTATCGAAAACTTTCTCTTAAATTCTCACATATGTATAAATTCGTTAATTGCTATAATATTAAATTTCAAATAACTTCAGAATTTTGAACTCAATCTAACAGATCTAATAGATTGTTGTTAAATACAAAAAGTTAATTAATTCTATATTATAAGCAATAGTTTCACATATTTTGCAACTGAAAATTAAATTCCAGTAAATAATTAACGTTACTTAATTACAGAAAACAATATTAGTGGTCCGAGCTGAGAACTATTCCTCGTACATTTGCTGCCGAAATGTAATAACAGTTATTGATACGGCCACACATGACACACACTTTTCTAAAACACGTTATTAGAGTGGTCTGGTCTAAGGGGTGTGGTTGAATCCCTCAAAATTGTCTTCCAAAAGACCTTGTGAGAGGGAAGAATACGGCTTTACAGAGTAAAACGTGACCAAAAAGATAAGTTACTATATGATATTAATGGTATCAAGTTCGCAGGCTGACCTTAACAATATAAAAATAACTTTCTATATTTATAAATTGTGGTGGTTTCTATAAATGTAAAAAAATTTCAAATGTTCGTGATAAACGCATATTTGGATTTAAATGTTAATTTGAAAGTAGGTATTTGTAGAAATGTAGATATTAAATTAAAAAAAAAACTCAATCAAAAAAATAAAAATTAAATATAAATATTTAATGAAAACAAAACACAAAATGATAAAATGAATGACTAACAGAAGAGAAGCAAAATGATGAAAAGAAGTGAAAGAACACTGAAAGCCATAATATATCATTAATGTACAATATATCATAACAAATATAAATAATTAATAATAGGATTCTATTTTATAATATACTGAATTGATAGATAAGAAAAATTGTATTTTGAATTTTCTTAAGCAAAGGTTTATTTCTCCAGATATTTATAATAAAGTACCTTTAATGTGAGCTTCTTAACAAATAAAACATCACAGGTTACCTTTTTTGTAGGGCACTAAATATATATATAAGAAAAATAAAATAATAGTACAGTCAAATAATAATTTTCTGTTATTTATAAAACCACCACACTATATTTATCACTGAAGAAACCTCACAAACAATTTTTTTTAACACAGAACATTTTGTAAACTTGTATTGCTCTTTGAAAGTCGTCCTGAAGATGGTATTGTATTGAAACGTACATTTAACTAGATGGTTTTATAAATTTAATAAATATTCGTGAAAAAAGATTGTTTTTTTCACTTTTATGTTGCATATCCGAAAACTATTTAGGCTGCATGGACCGTCACCCATCCAACCCATTCAGCTACTAATCGAATCCGGCCCTTTTACATTAATTATGAAAATAGAAAAACAAATACGATAATGGCTGAGATTTTAGAACTAAAAATAAATATCTATTTAATTGTGTACAAAAGAAGATATAGGAAGTAGTTCACTAATTTACTAGAATTTAAATTTAAAAAAAGTAAAATATTTTGCGAATACAAAGATTAATATACATAAAGCGTTAACAAATTATAAAGAAACTGTAAGTGTGAAATGATTTATTAAAAACTGGTCTGGCTGAACATTGGGATATTTTATATTTCATTCGGCACCCTGCCGAACTTGTTAACATGCGAACGTTTTATTCAACATGAAATTTAACATTTTGCCGCTGAAGCAATTAATGAATCCATGTAGGTGTATGTTATACATTTAATTAAAATAACAAATAGACGAAATTAAAGTTCCTATTCCATAGCACCAGAAGAATTATTGTTACGATTTTCATTAAATATTAACTGTTCCCGGAGACTGTTACAAATGCTTCCAATTACTGGTAAGCTTATCGAGAATTTTTATAGAATTAATGGAATAATGAAAACGAAGTATCTTACTCACTAGCAGAATCTACTTTTCCTCTATATGAAGATATTTATCGAAGTCTTTGTTAAAATCACAAGATAGCGATTTGTTTCTGTATATTGTAAAGGTTTATTAATTTGTGATTTCCTAGAAAATGTATTTTGATTTGTGAACAAAATCATAAGTTAGTAGATGGCTATATTGCCATCATTTTTGCAATAGTACTGTGGAAATGGATGTTCATTTACATAATGTGAAATTAACTTTTTATTTTAGTTGAAATATCTAATTTTTTGGTGTTCCACCGATTAATCGAAGAAATACTGTCACTAAACCAAAGGTTCACCGGAACACAAAATATTTTTTATCTTTCACTTATTTTTAACAAAAATTTTGAGGTTAGCTTTCATTATGAATCTCATTAACCAGGTTTCATTAAATTAAATATAGCGGGTAAAATATCTGTTTACTATGAGGTAGATACTGCGAAGTCTTAAAAACAACCTTTTGTAAGAATTATAAGGTTTTGAATTCGAAGTCCACTTAAAACATTTTTTGTTCAGTTTCATTTTCGTCAAATAAATCCTGAATATCTTGTTTAGTTTGTTGAATTACTAGGTGGTCAGCTATTAATTTAGCAACTATAATATCACTTTTTATCTTTTTGATAATAGAACCAACTGTTCTGATTCCAAGTTTTCTTTGGTTGGGGCTCTATAAGTAGGGGAAACAATATATTAATATGAATCCTTCTTAGAGACTTTTGTTTTTTTATTCAGAATCTTCATAGGCTCGATTAACAGTTACTTCAAAATTTTTTTCATCAGAGCGATGAAGATATGGATAAGCATTTAGATTTGAAGACTCTTACTTTTTCTTTAGTTTGTTGTTTAATTGATTTAAAATCTGATGTAATTTTGATTGATCATAAAGTTTAACAGTTTCAGTGTTACCTTATAAGTATTAATTACGCAAAATATACCCATGTTTGTTGATAAATTGGAAATTGAACCTACCCTGAGAATATGTCATTTGTTTATATTGAATAATCGAAAACTGTGTTTGAGTTGTTTGATTATTTATATTTATTTTTGATATTTTGAATTTTTTTGATTAAAAGAAAAATTTATAATTTCTTTCAAAGGCACTTAACAACAATATTTAACTTAGTTAAATGATAAATAAGTACTAATTGGATATTTCTTTCATATTCATTTAAATACACAACCCCTAATAAATTATAAATTATGTTACAATATATAGTCTTGTGCGTACACAGTCGCAGTATTCATTGCTTTTCATATTCGTTTTGAATTTTATAAGGTTATGTTGTTTTAGTGCATTTCCTATTGTTTTCCCAAAGCTGCAACTCAGTTAATTAACTTTTGTAAGAAGAGTGTAGTTTCTAGATTTTTTGTTGTTTTCAACGATGCGGCACTACAAGTTTCCTACTTCCGGTAATCTATAAATCATTTCACGGTGAACCGTTGAAATACGCCGAAAAATCTCACCCATATGAGTTACGAAGCAAGGCGTTCTAATTGAGACCGCTACAGTCGGCTATTGTGCAACAAATCCTTCTGGCCAGTTGCTTAGTTACGGGGTGCAATGTTTCAGCCGTAGTAACATGGGATGGCCGGCGAAGTTTACGAGCTAACGAACTTCCATAAATTGCGAAGACTACAACCCAAGCGCATTTCCCGCAACGCGACTTTGATTTTATTTATTTATTCATGAGTTATTACCTTCCATTCAACTCCCGTCCGCGGGTGACAATGTGGTTATCCGATATTCCGCTTAGATCTCGACGCTCACGTCACTTGTTACGCATTGTGATTGGTTTATAATTAACTTGGGATATCTCCAAACCGCTATTCACCATGCGACACCAAACAAGGATTTTTCACGGATGAATACCGTTTTATCAGTTGAAGATATCCAGTTAGCGACACACTTACAAGCACTTCCCTGTTAAGTTCGGGCATAGATTTTTTCATAAAATTCACCGTGTACTCGAATAAAAAAATTGAAATTCAAAAAGAGAATGTAATAGAAACATTTTAAAAGGAAAACATCAGTGAATACTCGTAATATCAGATTTAATAGCAATTATGGAACTAAAAATAAATATTACGAACAGATTTTAGTGAAAAGGTAGGTAAAGTACATTTCAAGATATTTTGTTGACTTACCATCTGCTTGGAGAGTACTATCAGTTAATCTTGTAAATTCTTCATTTTAAAGTAAAGAACAACAGGGTCTGCCAGGAATTTAGTGACTAGTGATGTTCAAACGCTTCGAGCAATACAATTATTAGGGGTTGAAATACCATCCTGTACTAATTTGCTTGGATTAACGAACACTTACCGAGGGATTTACTAATAGTTCTCTGAATGCAAGTGGCAGGTCGACGAATGTCTTGAAATTAACTTGGCTACAAAGAGTATTTTATTTGCTTTGGTCTTTTGCTATGTTTCCACTAGTGGATTCAACAATTGAGAAAATTACAGTTAATTTAGGTACCATTTAGAAAGAGTATTTCGGAGTTATTTGGAAGAAAATGTTCGTGAGATAGATACGAAATGATTAAACTTTAGCGAAGTAAAGTAATAATTACTTTTTTTATCATCAAATCAAGAAAACAATAAAATAATATAAAGAGAAAGAAACTGACAGAAATAGATATAGTTAAGTAGTGTAAATTTGGTGCAATTTTAATCATACTTTTCTACTTTTGGTTAGTTTTATGTTTATGTTAATATAAAAATTGTTACAATGTAAAAAAAGCAATAGAGTTTTTGGGGTTGGATTCTTTTATAAACAAAGTACAACAAAAATAATAGAAAGTCAAAGATAGTTTATAACGGTAAACATTAACGTAAATATGGTAATAAAAATAATTTACCAATACTTACCAAAAATTAGTTTGACGTTTTACGAAATTTTAAAAAACAGTATTTGTAAACTAAACATGAAATTTGATTGGAGAAATTCATATCCCTTATATTATTGATAAATAAAGTATATATATATATATAAAGAAACTGTACAACAAACCAGATGATAAACAGTTTAGGGATGAGAATAATATAATACAAAAATAAAGAGCACCATCCTGGTATGTATAGTTTTGATATAATTTAATGTTATCACATTGGCATTATTCCATGGTGTGTATGGTTTATGTTCTGACCAGACATGGATAACAAGAACCCCGCCTTATGAAAAACTGGCATATTGCAGACTTGAACTCGTTTCAATTTCAAAATGGCAACTAGAGAAATGGATTTTATTTCGAAGCTTAATGCAATATATCTTAAATGTCGCGGCTGTAAATCAAACTAGTACAACGCTTACATTATCAAACCCTATCGGAAATATAAGGAAACGCCCTTTTCTTTCATTTCAGCGACAACATCCATTAATCATTCGTCCACTTTGATTGATTTCGCCACAAAGGAATGTATTTAATCCAATAAAGAGAGTGCTGTAAAAAATTACACTTTACAATTATTAATAACGGTAGTGTTAATAATAATTTGAGAGCACTCCTAGATTTTTTGTTTGTATATGGTAAATGTTTATTTATATTTATAGAAATAAAAAATAACAATAAAATTCATAAAAAGAAAAATAATAAATGTTTATACTTCCGATGATTACATTATTTGTTATTTGTTTTAGGTTAGATTAGATTTTGTGTTAAAATAAGTTTTTTTCTAAACTCGTCTATAGTCTCAACAGCATGTGACTCCATCAGACATAATTTCATCAACCTACGACTACTTTCCAAATTGTGTAAAATACGAGGATGGGTTGATTAATTCGCGGCCTACCATAGTAGGCCATGTTTTTCTTTTTAATTTTTGCATTTAGTAACATCCTGTCACAGTTTGACATTAACATTTTGTCCGAGTTTGTCAAGCAGCTTTCAATTAGTGTCTTATCAAAATTTATTGGTGTTTGAAAAAATGGAGAAAACTGAGATTCGGAACGTGATAAAATATTTTTATATTAAAACATCTACAGAGGTTAAAAACGAAATAGATTCTACGTTAGGTGAATCTTCTCCATCGTTCAGCATGGTTAAAAAGTGGATGGCGGAGTTTAAACGTGGGCGTACAAGCATTAAAGACGCACCACGTCCAGGAAAGCCGAAAACCGCGACTTCTGCTGAACTGGTCGAGAAAGTCTACAGAACAGTGCTGTAAGATCGTAGATTAAAGTTGGATGAGACAGCAGAGACTGGGAATTTCAAAAGAGCGGGTACATTATCTCCTTTATGAAGTTGTGGGCATGAGAAAATTTAGGCTAGATGGGTGCCGCGACTCCTTACCCCTTAACAAAAGCTCATCTGAGCTATGTTTGGAGATGTTTCATCGCAATCCAAGAGATTTTGTGTTGTCATAAGAGTGGATGAAGCTTGGATATACTAGTATACATTAGAGATCAAACAGCAATCCAAATAATGGACAGCAAAGGGTGAACCGGCTCCGAAAAAGGCGAAAACAGTTCTTTTAGCCGGAAAGGTGATGGCGACGGTTTTCTGGGACGCAAAAGGTATTCTTTTGGTTGACTACCTTGAAAAAGGAAAAACAATAAACAGCGAATACTACGCTAATCTACTAGAACAGCTCTACCAAAAAATTCATAAAAAAAGACCCGGGTTGGCCAAAAAGAAATTCTTGTTTCATCAGGACAATGCACCATGCCATAAGTCGGTTATCGCGATGACTAAAATAAATGAGCTGTGCTTTGAACTGGTACCTCACTTATATTCTTCTGATTTGGCCCCGTCGGACTTCAGCATATTCCCCATCTCGAAGAAATTTCATGCGGGAAAGAAATATGCTTCAAACTTGGAAGTGATTGAAACAACAAACAGTTATTTTGAAGAGTCGTCAAAATCTACCTACAGGGACGGGATAAAAAGTTTGGAACATCGATGGACCAAATACATTCAAATAGAAGGAGATTATGTTGAAAAATAAGAACAAATGTATTCTTCTAAATTATTGTTATCTTTGTTAGGCCGCGAATTAATCAACCCATCCTCGTACATCATCTATCAAATGTGTGCAAAGTTTGAATCGACCGAAATTCACGTGGGAAACTGAACATGTCTGTACAAATCAATAGTCCAGCTAACCAACTTTTCAAATTGAAACTGTAATCGCAAACATTTGTTCCGAAATAATCAATAAACTTCGAGGACGAAGTAATCAATGGAAAACAAAAAATATTTGCCACAATAAAAATGCTTTTCAAATTTCTAAATAACCACCATTTTATTTATTATAAAGAATCAACAAAGAGCGTATATTTTACAATTATACTGATACAATCTTTTATATTTAAAACAACTTCAAATAATTATAACATTTTTTTATTTCTCCGATTCAAAATTTTGTAGCTCCGCCCATAATAATAGTCCTTCGGTAGGAATGTTTCCATTATTAATACATGATTACAATGATATTCGAGTTGTAACTTTGGCATTTAAAGACCCTCTAATTTGTATCTATTTAACTTTAATTATTGTAAATTGAAAACAATTGTCTTATTATTTATTAATGTAAACAGGACTGAATTGTGTAATTGCATGCAATAAAATTTACCTTCAACAGCATGTTTTGCATTTACGTAGGTTCACAATCTAGTTCTGCAATGAATGACAATAGATTTTGAATATCAAAAAGGGTTAATGAAAATTGCCGAAATGTAAAAATGACAAACGAGAGTAATGTAGTCAGTAGAGTTCAGTTAATTATATCTGTATAGACGTTGACATAAAATAAACCGTCTTAAAAGGAGAGTTTGTTATACAAGAATACTTGAGAACAATTATAAAAGCATGCAATTTTCCATAAATAATTAATGTAATTATACTCTAAGTCAAAAAGAAATAATGGTGAAACGTAGTTTAACAATTTAATGCAACATGTTATTGTCTCGTATTATTGTATGTACTGATGAACAACAACTAGAAACTAATTATTCAAGCATATTATGAGCTACACTATGTTTTGCATTTACATAGTTAATATAGTTGGAGAGATAAAAACAACAATAGACCTTGCACAGCAAGAGGGTTGATGGAAAGTACAAAGAAGGGAATTCGGTGGTGGTCTCCTTTAGAGGAGGTTGTATTTAGGAGTAATGTAGCCAGCGCTGTAGACATTATTAAGCCTGCAGTTACTCACATTGCGGTTCACAGGCATGAGTTATGCCGACACTGCAGACTAATGATGCACCGCAGCCTCGCGCTGAGCGCCAACTACAACTAACTGTGTTGTTAAATACAGCAGCTTTGTTGTTAATTTAGCGTGCCGCTTTTCCACTAATAAACGAAGGGATGTATGTGTGTATTTCTGTAATTAAACACTTTTTGAAAACGAAGCTCCGATACAGCTTGGCAGATAACTAAAGCAATTAACAGAGCCATCAATCCGTCAGTAGATATATGTATATATTAATAGTTTTTTTATCACAAGGATAAAAGATAAATTATATTTATTTTGAATTTCCAGTTTTTTTAAAGCTTTTTGTAAAAATTCTTTTGTCTGTTCTGACATTGTCAGATATTTGACAGATTTCTCATGCACATTCTTGATTTCCCATTATAATAATAATAATAATAATAATAATAATAATAATAATAATAATACTTCATTTGTCCCTTTTTTTGATCATATAAATACATGATAAGTCATGATTATAAATAAAAAATAAAAATATACCACAATACAAGAAAGAAAAAATATTACATAAAACCTTGTCAAAACTCTTTCACATCATAGACCCATTTTTCTATTAAATTTTTTTTTAAATTAGATTTAAAGCTAATAATGGACCTTATATTTTTAATTTCTGATGGTAATTTATTAAATAAGTTAATTCCCGAATATTAAGAACATATTTGTTTACTGGCACGTAATAAGCAACCGTTTCTAGTAGGGTAGTTGTGAAAATTATTGTTTTTTAAAAATTGAAAATTATTTTTTTTTTACATATAAAATACATTTGTAGATGTAAACGGCAGGTAGAGTAAGTAAGTTATACTTTACAAAATGTTGTCGGCATGTATGAGGAGCATCTAAATTAAAGATTAAGCCTAGAATTCTCTTTTGGCCAATAAAAACGCTTAAGGCTTTTATACTGTTACTTGCATACTTCAAAAAAAAAAAACGAGTACACAGCACAATTCAGTTTTTTTATGATTTGAAAAATGTTTTGAAAATTCTGCCCTTCTGTTGTTTACAGAACAAACAAGTCAATTTTTTGCTAATTTGTTGCTGGATTTTTATTTATTTATCACCTTAATAACTGTACCACATATCGTAAAATATATATACATAAACAAAATCGATAACACATGTACATGTATACTCACAGCTTAAATGCTTTAGTCAAGGTCTTTGATCTTAGTAATTTCCTAATGGTTTCTTTCTTCTGCTTCCTTTTAGACATCGATTTTGTATGTTATGCATATTATTCTCCTTCACTGTTTAATATAACTCAAATATAAATAAAGTCAACATTGACTAAATAAAGTTTGCTGAAATGAAGGAACTAGAGAATAAAATAGGAAACAAAAATAGATGGTATTATACGACATGAGCTAATACAACAAAGAGAAACCAGATAGATACTGAAATCAAGTAGTAGTCACGAACAGAAAAAGAAAATAAGTATAGTATGGAAAGTAGGAGGGTCAAACATTAGTTGAAATAAATCAGCATTTATCTATATATATATATATATACCGAAAAGTATTTGATTTGCCAGTTTTGAAGAATATATTTTGTTTGACTAGTGTACAGAGGAGATAAAATATTTTCTTTAATATGGTTGAAAGTTACCTAACAAGTAAAACTGGTCTGATCATTAAATTCAGTCCGACAAATCTTACAATCAAGTATTTAAAAAAATTAATCTCCTTCCAAATTTTCCTCTGACTTCTAGATTTGTTACTTTTCTGTCAAAATATCAATTGTGGGAAAAGGACTATTCCCTTCTGAATCTCCCTCTTCTTCTTTGGCTTCCCAGATGTGACTAAATTGTCTCTTATCCCCCATATTTAACTCCTTTTATATATTTTCACCTCGTACCTATTCTTCTTGTTCCTACTACTTTATTATGGTATTTCATTCTGCTACTTGAATTCTTTTTTGTTATAGTCTTAGCATTAAAGTACAAACTTCGCTTCCTTGTAATGATACTAATAGGAGGTTGTCCTATATACCATTGTCTTGTTTTCCTAAAGATCTCTTTATTTTCGATAAATTTCTTGTGTATAAAAATATTTTATTGCTATATTGCTACTGTGTTTACAGATGTCAGATCCCTTAGAGGTTTATCGCCAGAGCTTAGTACAATCTATAAATGTTGACTAAATTTTAATTTTGGACTAGTTGTAGTTTAATTTGTATCTAGGTGATTAACAATCAAGTCTTGCGTTTGGAAATACCTACATGTTGCGAAATTCATTGATATGCACGAAATACACAACAATCTGACAAGTAACGTCGTGTGTCAAATTAAGAATTTAGCTATTTTAATTAATTTCCAGAGGGTCTTGTCTGCGATGTCGGGCATCTCAGCAGCGCAAAAACTTTTATATGTCCGGAATAATGAAAGTAGACCGACAGAGAACCGAACTGAGTTAAAAAAGAGGAGTGGAAGCCAATCAGTTTTGGTCAGTGATACATTTTTCATATCGCGATCTTGTCAAGATTCCAAAGGCGTCTTTGTTTTGTACTTCTCAAGCTTATTCTCTACACGCATAAAAATATTTTCTTGGAAATACTTGCAAGTTGAATCAATTCTAACATATTAACGGTAGTTATTGGAACCAAACATAGGAATAAATCCACTAAAATCTTTTCAATCAAATGTTTAGTTTGTTTAAATGTTCTGAACGATTTGCAGTGATTGATGCAAAATTTGAAAAAGGTTCATAAGGCAAGTCTCAATTATTTCCTTTACCATAAGAACAGAAAATATAATCTTTTGTTATTTATCAGTTAGTATTAAAAACTATAATATTAACTGGAAATTATTTTTGATGTTAAATAGCGAAATGCCGTTCGAGAATGCAAACAGATTTCGCAATCTAGTATCAGACAATATTTTTGCAAAAACTGCTTAAAAATTACTAAAAAAGGGAGATTTAAAATTATTTAATTATACATGTGGTCATTTACAATTTGGTGCACATATTTTTGTAGGACAATTTTGAGGGATATTATTTTATTAATAAAGGAATCAATGACACGGGTTCTATCTTTTTATTATGTTATTATTATTATTATTATTATTATTATGAATCAATATTTATAAATAAATATTGTTTGTTCCATTATTTACATATTAATCGGTTCAATGTAAACATAAATTGAACACTTAGTAAACTGTATTCATACTTGCAAATTTTTTGTACCCACTCAATATATAAAACATTTGTCGGTATAAATTCTTCAGTAGTGATTTAGCAATATTATTAGGCCATTAAAATTTATGTCAATACTCTGCAGTGAGATTTAAAAATCGTTTTTTTATGTCTTACCACCATCATATTAACCATATTTATTTTGTTATTCAATGATTTAAGAAAATATTTTTGTGGATGTAGATAGTATTCATTAGAGGCTGTGAGGCCGGGTTTTCAATATTATTAGAACTAATGTTATTCAGTTTTTTATTGTCTATGGCTGAAAAGTGGCGAACTGCAAAAGCTTGTCCGTCCAATTCCATCTCATTAGCGAAGGAAATGCCTGTGACAGCACCAGCAGCCAAGACATGTCGTGTTGGGGCCTTTTATAGAACCGGTTTCCTTCTTCTTCTTCTCCATCGTCCTCTATTCTTACTCTTATTACTCGGCCAATCCTGTAAATCGTCCCAGTACCGTGCCAAGGAGTCAAAATGGATGTCAGTACTAACAATTAACTTCACATAAGTGAGTTATTTGTTTCAAATAAAAGTATTAGTTACAAGCATTGAGAAATAAAAAGTAAAAGTCAAATATCTATATTAAACAAATTATTGAGAGAGGGGGCGTTATATACCTAAATGATTTTCATGAGTTTACAATTGTTAATAGGGCCTTATTTAACCAGTCTGTTAAAATCAGATTTAGCCAAACTAACTGATATCAGTTTTTCTAGAAAGTAACTAAATAAATATAATTTATATAAAGAAACTAATGTCGATTTAGGATTTAGGAGGTCAAAATGCAGTCATTTCAACGACATTAATTTCTTTCCTTCATAGGTGAAAATACTCAGTAATTTCATCATCCTCATTATCATCGCTTTTCATTCCTTAATGATTGTGGCAGAGTTTAGCGTCAGTTTATCCTTTTTTTTTAAGGTACATATAACTCCTCTTTTATCTGTTTAAAGTTGCGCATGTATTTTCCATTTCTTTCTGTTCCTGCATTTAGTCTTTCAATCCTTCATTTTCATTGATACTATGTTTTCCTTCACGTAGTCTGTCCATTTATTTTTCGGTAGTCCAAGGCTTCTTGAGCCCAAATCCAAATTTTTATTCTTTTTATCATTTCTGAGAGTGATTTTCTCATTATACAGCCTATCCGTTCTAAATGCTTGACTGTAATATGGTTTGCTATATTTTCTCCATTCAGTGCCTGTTCAATTTCCATGTTTTTCTTTGGTCTTGTTTCACTTTCAGTTGTTATGTTTGCTCGCACTATCGTTTTCATGATCCTTCTCTCTAATATTTTAAGGTCCATTTGTATCCACTGTGGTTGTCTTTGATGCGTACGTTATAATTGGTCGATTTAAGGTCATATATTTGATTTTTGTTGTTTTACTGATTGTTTTATATTTAATAGTGGTTTGTTTCTGCCATAAGCTTGGTTGCCGTTCTCTTATTTGCGCCTTATTTGTTTATCCTATTGTTATTCCTAGGTACTTTAGTGTCATCTCTATTTCGAATTTGTTTCCTTTTATTAGGTATTAGGCAAATACTTGAACAAGATTTACCATAATATTGGTGTTGTATATCTTTATCCTTTTAAAAACTAGTAATTTAGTCAATTAAAAAATACTTTAGGAATCTATGCATAGTCGTAGAAAAAATAATTCTATTTATTGACGGGTTCCTTTATTATATATAACTCACATTTTTCAAGTGAAAAAAGTTTATTATTACCAACATTGGGATTTCTTTAACCAATACTTTTTTAATTTCGTATAACTAGCCGAACTGGCAGAAAAATGTACCTTAATTTAGGCATAATTCCATTTATTACGGTCCTGTTGATTCCTCGACCAATCCTGCAATTCTTCTCAGCTATTCGATAAGGTTATCTGTGCTCTTTAGGTGCCGGCCTAATGCACGTAACAACCGTTATTGAGTAATATAATGTCACAATTAGTAAAAACACATATCTCGATTCTCACTTTTGAGAGCTGTACTCATTAGCTACCGAAATGAAGATTAATATCGCGACCATCAATTCTGGATGACCGAGTCTGAGTAAATTATTGGCTAGACGGATCTTTGGCGTTTTCGATTATTTAAATTGCATTGCTGATAATGTCTTTTTTTGTAATGACAATGACTCATGTTCGATTTATAGCTGACCTAAATTATCTGTCGTTTTGTCATTGATACCCGATACCAAAATTATAAATGTACTTCTTTACCTTAAATTTTAATTAAAGTATTTAATATAAGTTTTGCAAGCAATCCTGTTACGGTTTCTTATTATTTATTTATTTATTGATTGTCTGTATATTTTATAGGTACGTATGAATACGTGACCTGCCAATTAGATAACTAATTTCACTCACGGATCTCGTGTACTACATATATACATACTTATAGTTAATGATGGTTACCTTTCCTAAATATATTTTTTGGATTGTTCCAGTTATACATCTGTACATTTTGTTTCCTTTGATTGAACTTGTTTGGATAATTTACAATTAGGTATTTTTACCCGCCATATTTTAATATCAAATCTTTTTCTAATATAAATGTTGTTATAAAAATCTCTAATATAATAAACACTTGAGTACAGTTCTACATTATACTGGCTAAAACAACAGATATGAAAAAAATTTATTATTATTATGCAGTTGACCAAAGTGCCCTGATTGAAATTTAACTTCATGGATTTTTATTTTCTATATGCTAAGCGTTAAATCAGAACATTAAAATGTATTGTAATAGATCAATTTTTTGCACAGATTAAAATGTTTATTAAAAGTTAGAAAAAAAAATATATAATTTAATATGAAACATTATATATAACTTAAATAAAATTTAGTTTAAATGACAATAATAAATAAGCGTGACGTAAGGTAAAAAGAAAACAGATTTATCTCATTGCGGTAATTATTTATAAAAATAAAACTTAGAAATACCAGTGCAAATAAAGAGCTTTAACAGTAATTTTGAATTGTTATAACTCAAGTTCTTCCTCCAAACTGCTTTTTTGGTTATGAATGTTTTAGTGATTCAACACATGAATTAAAAAGATGTGATCAATCTCAAGGACTAAGAAATATGACATTTAGTCAATTTAATTTTGCTATAATGGTATATTAACAATTATTTTTCATAACTTACAATTTGTAAATTATTTATCACGTTGAACACATGAAGTTAAGAACATTTAAATGAGGTATTAAAGTTGTCAGAGAGGTTTTTAAATATTAAGTGGTTGTAATATGATAAATCATGTGAATATCGATTGTTTTAACCACCACAATTTGAACTCAGCTTTCAAAAAAAAGTATGGCATAAAATTTAGATATATCAATTTAAACTTATAAAGTTTAGCTAATTAAAAATAAGGATTTCATGTATTTTTAGGGATTATTTTGCTTAAATATTTTATTTCTTATATTACTTTAATTTAACTTTTTTATAAATACTGGTGCTCAACATGTTTAGTTTTATAAAAAGTTCAGTATTACACATAATTTAATGTTTTCTTATATATAAATTAATATAATAATTCATAACCTAACACACCATTAAATATCACTACAATATATATGTATGTATTTTCTTTTAATCAATGAATCGCGAGTTATTTACGGCCCAATCTCGATTGTGTAAATTTAAATTAAAAAGATTAAGAAGGCCTTTTTTTAATACTGAAAATTCAACATGTAGACCTGTTATAAACAAAAACTTGACAAATTGTAATAAAATAAAAATAAAATTTAATGGCACATTAATTATCGTATGTACCTATCAGGTTAACGGGCGTATTTCTCTATTTAAAACGCAGTAGGTATCTAGTATTTCAACTTAATATTTTGGAACCTACCTTTCGTTAGGTGATAATTACTTGATAAAATCGCTTAATGATAAATTAGTTAAGTTGGTCCAGAAAACGAAAATTTGACCATTAGAAAGTGTATAAATAACCAAACGATAAAGTAGTTTATTCCGAAATTATTAACCTAAAGCAAATTCGGTGGTATATGAGCTATTAATCTCCTGACTGAACTTTTTTATATTTACGTTTAATAAATCTGGGTAGTTAGATACGGTAACATCGGATCAAAATTTCCAACTGTTTAAATTGCACTTCTATGTTTATAATAAAAATAAAATCAACGTTCCACGCTAATGCGATCCAGATAATGGTATGTTTTTCCTCTAATGGTAATATAGGTCGCTTTCTTAAACAACAAAGCGTATTCGCATAACTGAAATCTAATTATACGTCGATGTTTTTTGCGGCTCACATTTGGTGCTAGATATTTTAAAAATGTTTTAGAATAACCTATATACAGGGTGAGCGAGCGCTAACGACCGTGAGGATCCACGAGTATCGAATTTTGTTATTCTAACCGAGTTGCAAACTATATTTTCTCCACGACCAGAAATTTATTCGACTTTTCACTCATTATTTTATTTAAATTAAAATTTATTTTTACGCCTCCGCCATTTGCATCTGCCATTGACAGTTTCGATATCCATTGCTATCGATATTGTCGCATTGATGGCTATCGATATTGTCTGAAAATCGATTACTACATGGCCGCGATTGGCATCTGAGCATTTGCCATTGACAGTTTTGATATCCATAGCTATTGATATTGTTTAGAACAATTACGAAATATTCATTCCATCACTTGTTACGGAATGAAAATACATGCAAAACCTACACGAAGGAACGATTTCGGAATAGATGTTCTCTCTCAAGAGTGAGAATATTTACATTCTATTATTAAAAATGATTTTGTAATTAGCACATTCCACTAATGGTCTTTGTCTAACACGGTGGGTAATAGTGGTAATTCATTATATTCAAAGAAATCTTATTGATTTTTTCTTTTGTTTTCATGATTTAAAGAAAATAAAGATAAATAATGAGTGTGTTGTTCATATAGTCAGACGAATTAATGACACGAGAATGAAGATCCACTGGGTTAACAGTCTAAAGAATGTATTATTTTTTGTCACAAAATTATTCTGAAGTTCACACTAGAATTTTCATAGTAAATAACAATCAGAACTGAAAAATTAAAATCGAAAAAGAAAGAAAAATAGTGGATCGGTTACACCGGAAAATCGTTGTTTTATGCAGTCTCGGTTTCGCACCCGTTTCCCGAAGCTTTATGGCGCGCATGGACTTATTTTTTCCGAAATCAATACGGATTCATTGTGATGTTTGTATGCGAAGAAGTATCGGAAGTCCGATAAAAGATGATATATTTTCACAATACACACCTTTGTTGAACTTGTTTCGAGAATTGTTAAAAACGCACAATTTATACCAGGAATCAGAACAAATGATTTTGTATCCACGCACACAAACTGAAGAATTATATAAACGTTTTTCAATGAAACTAAATAGTAATCATGAATTTCAAAAAATGATATTTCCTGAAGGGTTCTTTATATAAGAATTTTTATTACATCAGGGAAGTATGGGTTTACAGTTTTATGTAGGTATATATTTATTTAAATTAGATCAGTGTAGTTTTTAGAGTGTATAGGCGAAGTTTCTTAACGGCCTTACAGAACACAAAAAATATGACAAATTTACATTTTCCTATTACCTAATAATTTTGAATGCGGATAACTTTAAGTTTGCTTTTTATTTATTTAAGTGAATTAGAATGAAACTTTCGTAAATTTAGATTAAGTATCGAATTTTATTGTTGGTTATATATGTTGTTAAAATTATATGAATAATTTGAATTTTAACAATATTATTTCCTATAAAAAAAATACTAGTGGCATATTTTTTTAAAGAATGTAAATAAATATTTTAGCCCATATTACTACGTTAAGAGGCATCGATGCTGCTTGATATCGTAAATTCCAAATATTTCGAAAACCGATTGAGATAATGCCATGATTTTAAATAAAAAGTTTTAATGCAACTTTTTTTTTAATTTCAAGCGCTTAGCAGTAAATCAATATTTCAAATACTGGAAAAAATTAGTCAGTATATTACGCCCATACACTAGAAATATACAAATCTATGTATAATCTGGCAACAGTGTTGATACATTTTGGCAGACTATGTTTTCGCGCCTGAATACTACTAGATTTTAACATATCTAATTTATATAAACTTTATATTACAATCAATACTCAAAAATAATATATGTGTGGAAAAATTGTTCCTATTTAATTATTAATATAAATAATATTGTTAGTATTTATTATGGTATTTATTTTTATTTTTTGGATAGATAGAAAAAGTTTCCAAGAATGGATCAATAACCACAACGTTAATACACATCAAATATTTGCCGCCTTTTTCCAATAAAATTTCAATTAACAATGAAAACATGCATGAATTATTTTTTGTGACAAACGAGCACGTAAGACGAGTGATTTAGTCTGAAAATTGTTTCATACATTTCATGAAAACAAAATTTCATTGTTTGAAATTTTACCGAAAAAATTTACCTCTTATTTATATTATATACTGCCGACAAAATCATAGTAAGTTTTTAAATTCGCTAATATATTATTTTTTAGACAAATTTTGAATAATAGAGGCATTAAAAATACACAGTAAAATATTTATAAAAAATAGTATATTATGTTACTAAGAGTATATGGCCTACATTATTAAATCTAACTCAAGTCGGATACAATTTTCGCAAACGGTACTGAATAAATAATAATTCAAATTTTACCGGAAATCTGTACTTGGTCCAGTCAACTTCAGACCTGAAAGCATAATCTGTCAAAATTTATGAACACTGTTGCCAGATTATAGATGTGTATATCTCTAGTGTGTAGTCGTAATCTACTGACAATTTTTTTTTAAATATCTGTACGAAGGGGGATCCACATTATTATCACCGTCGTGTTATATAGTTCATATTGTATGATCCACCATATCGTTGGTAGCTGCTGGTAAAATACCATACAGATATATATATCCGACTAACAATAAAATTTTAAATAAGTTGAACGAAATTATATCTGCTTAATTATGTTAAACCTAATAAAATTTCATATTTTAAAAACTGCCGAGTACTCACCCAATATTCAATGAATTTCGGTTAGAAAAATCACATTCGCGATAATTTCACCTTCTTTCTTGAACGAAAAAACCACCACTGAACATAGCCGAGCCCTTTTGTCCTGGCAAAGCTAAACAGTTTCTCTTTAGGAAGCGAGGTAATATTTTTTATGACCCTAGTTAAGTGGTTAGCGATCCTCAATCTTCGGAATCGTATTAGGTGCAGTGAGTTTGTTGAATCGTTATATTATCCGTTCCAAAAATATCAACATATTCATGATAAACATAAATAATTCGAGCGACTTAAAATATTAATACAGCGTTATTAATTTCTTCTATTTTTAAAAAATGTATCATATGTATAAAACATAATAATAATAATAACAATAAAAAATATGTCTTCCATATTTTGCTTTTTATGAAAAATATATACCCAAACGTTTTCTCATAATATTGAATTTCAATTATTATAACAATGATTATGTAATATGCATTTTTTAACATATATTAGGATAAATATTCAGTTGTATAATGAATGTTAAATCTTAATTTAATGATGATGTCATGGCTTAAATTTTTTTTCATAATTCATTATAATTATAGAATTAGAAACAATAAAAGATAAATCCTTAAGGCAGGGCAGCAATTAGATTAGTAACATAAATAAATAGGTTGACACAAATTATATTGGTTTTAATGAAATTAATACATTATTTAGTATTTTACAGTATATATTTAGTTTTATACAAAATTATAATGAATTTTTTGTAACACATTTGATTGCATATTTAATATAATTATAATATAAATTCAAAATAAACTGTTTTCATTTGTATAATAAAATGTTTACTTATGTATCGTCTCTTATATAAGTTATTACAGTAGTATAAAAATGTATTAAACAATACCCAATAAATTTTATTGTAGTTTTATAAGACTTAGTCATCGGTAATTATTTTTACTCGAAGATAAAATTGGATGAAAACATATTACACTAAGATATTATATTATTTAATTATCTTTTACCTAAATTAATAACTACCATTATTAATTTAAAACATAAAGTATGCTTAATATTCCTCGATTTTTCAAAACTTTTTAAATATTTTTATGACAATTGAGATGGTCAAATAAAATTAAAGAAATTGACAGACATTTCACTTACAGGCTTGATATATGGTAAACTGTTTTGAATGCAACGAATTAGCCGTGATATTTAATTATGTATTCTAAAAGATATGTACTTTCATATTTTTTCGACTATTTATATTTAAATTTTGAGGATGAACGACATGTAGCAATATTTTGATTCGTTCATGAATAACTACTTTATTACAACAAGAAAGAAGGAAAGATGAATATATGAAATTATATAGAAAACTATAAAATACATAATAAAGCATAAAACGTGAATACATGATAGACACGAAAAGCATTTATATAAGCGTTAATATTTTGAATTTTCAATACAATTCAATAGATATAAGACGGAAATGTTTTTGAAAATAAAGAACAGAGAGATTAGGTAATGAAATACATGAATGAAAAAGGAGTTAAATTCTATACTTATACGGAAAAGTCCGAAAGATTGAAAATAATCGTACTAAAGGCTGTTCCGAATGAAGACACAATAAAATATATCTTGGAATAAAAGTCAAATAGCAGTGACTCAGTAAGAATCGGCATTAGTTTTTGAGTAGATGAGTTGTTATGTCATTAAAATTGGGAAAATTTAACTATACATTAAGCTACTTACACAATATTTATGAAAATTTACTAAATAAGGTCAACTCAATGCTATAAGTGTCAGAGATTTAGGCATTCCCAGGTTAATATCCGGAACAAAAAAGTAAAATAAATTATAAGTGAGAAATTAAACTCAAGAAAATATAAGGTAAAAAGGCGAAATCTTATTATTATTATTATAAAACACAATAAAATATATCTTGGAATAGCACTGACTCAGTAAGGATCGGTATCAGTTTTTGAGTAGTTGAGTTGTTATATTAAAATTGGTAAAATTTAACGATACATTAAGCTACTTACGCAATATTTATGAAAATTTACTCAAATAAGGTCATTTTTTATTCACTCAAAAAATTAATTAAATCTGAAAATAAATTTACTTAATTTTGTGTAAATACCACTCAATTTTGTGTAAATCACTAAAGTAGTGATGAAACCACGATCAGACAAATAATTTATAAAAGCCTTGTAATACGGTGGAAATTCAGATAAGTACAATTTATCTTTTCATATTTATTATGAATTCTTTTTACAAAGTAAGAATTGAAACAATGAATTAAATTAGGAACTAATTACAAGAGCATACAAATACTACCTACGAGGGTAGTTTGGCCAGTTGATACTGTTTTATGTAGGAGTTAAGGTTAGTGTGGCGAAATGACATTAAAACAGGTAAAATTCCTTCGCGTGATAAAATCGGACGTGCCGAGTAAGGAAAATACCATTTTTTGGATACATAACAAATTGGTAACAAACAGAAGAGTGCGTTTCTACATTTGTTCTTCTAACAGTGTACATTAACATAATGTATTCCGTCTTTAAAATATTTATACGTAAAATAACTTTAATGTTAAGCATCGGTTGAAAAATAGTATCCCGAAAACTATTATGAAGATAATTTCCTTTATTATAACTACGTCACTCCTTCGTTACTACTATACGCAAAAGAATCCCTGATTCCTAAAATATTTCTGTAAATAAGAAGCGTCAAAAATGAAGAAATAAGTAATAAACGAAAAAAAAAACCGTTAACATCCAAAAAGATATTGTATCTTCCAATATACTGTATCTGATAATAATTGAACATGCAATACTAATAGTTTTTGAATAATTCAAGGATAAAATAGGTATTAATATACTACAAGAAAAATTTAAACCCAACGGTATTAAATCACTAAAAGCCACTGGGCTGCTTCCATAGAAAAATGTCCTTCTGTGACATAACTCTTCTATAAAGTGATAGTTTACACGACTACTCACTTCTAAGAGTCCAGCATATAAATATTTATATCGTCTATGAATTATTCATTAAAATTAAAATCCCGTTATGTTTTGAATGGCAAAACAGACAATGATTTCTTAAACAAAAATGGATTGAAAATTTATACAATTAACTTAAAAAGTATTTTGACTGAATCTGAAGTCAAGTATTGCCTTCCTAAAACGTTACAATAAAAACGAATGTGGTTTTAAATCTTAGCTTCTAATATAGAGGCAAATAAAGGCCAAATTAGGCGGTTCTAAACCCGTCCAATGTCATGTTAAGGTAAGCGAGTCCTGTCGTGCGCAGGATTATCCCTTCCATTCCGTATACCACAACTTCTCCAACTATGTGCTGTCGGCCATATTGAATTCCAGGATAGTGGTGCTGCTCTCATGTGTTTTTACAAAGTTTAGCAACAAATTCCTCCTTAACGACAAAATAAATGAGTGATAACTAATCGTTAACCAATTTACTAAGTGAACAAGTGAAAATGTTCTGTGATTTGCTTCGTTTTAACTGTAAAACAACGATTTTGTATGATGGGCATTGCGCAATGGCCGTGTTTACAACATGGCCTGCAGCCGTTTCACATGAAAGATATGGATTATGGGGAAAGTAACTAAATAAACGTTTAGTACTAGTTTGAAATTACTGTTTAAATTGTGTTATTTTAATTTAAATATTTGGTCTAATTATGTTTAGAGTAATCGTCATGTGGTAGATTTTTATTTTCGTTTTGTGTTTTCTTAATAGACTTTTTTATATTGTTTTGATATATCGGGAATAAACTTTTAAGATCCAAATTATTTTACTAATTTACAATAAAATAGATACAAAAAAAGTAACATTCAAAATATTATTATTATTATTATTATTAATCTAATAAAGTTTGTCAGATTATTAATTTTTAAAAAATTATTTATTTTTATCATAAAATAAACTGAACATTTTCAAACATCCTATACTTATTAATTGGTTTTGTAATTTTTTATTTTTGGGATTAAAAGAATTGGGTTTATAATATTACAATTCTATAAAAAAAACAAAAGCTTTAAATGTGATTTGTAATCAACATGAAATTAGTTTGTCAATATTATATCAAAAGAAATGCATGAAAAACAAAAGAAAAAAACAAAAAAACGCATCTTAATATTAAAATACAAATTGCAAAATTTCAAAATTTGAACAAGAGATCAAATAATTAAATAATTAATTTTTTTTTTATTTTATAAATAATTTTACAGTAATAAACAGGAATTTTTAGAAATATATAGAAAAATATGAAAAAAATAGCTGGTATTTTTTATCAGAGTTAGATAATATTTTGTTCTGTTAGAGTGATCTGTATCTGAAAGTTTTGAAAACAAACGAATAAAAGTATTAATAAAAAATAATAAATTATTATTTGTACAAGTTATACGCTCAACTTATAAGGGATAAGAATTTTTAACTATAAGAAACAAAACAATTTACTTTAATATAATTTGGGGTAAGAACAACTGTAAACCTGTTTATTGATTATGGCCGAATAAAATAGCCGATCTTTTCCTCTAATGCATGGTAGGTATTTCCAGATTTTCCTTCTTCTAAACGCAGAACTATTATGAATAAAACAAAAATTTGATGAATTAAACAAAAAAAGGAATTTAATTGCTGTAGGTAATATATGGTGACAATTTAAAAAAAAATCCATTTTGTTGTGTTTCCAAATTTTGTTATGAAATAAACCGAAACGTTAATGTGCAACGGATTTCACAGTGAAGTATTTGAAGGTTGAAATTGCGAACGACTAATTTTTTTATTGTATCATTTTTTAATTTTTATTTTATATTAAGTGAGTGTTTAGAGGAGAATAAAGATTGTATGATAATTTGTTCAGAAGTCTTAGTGAAGACAACATTTCTGTATTCGAATCACATATAAACTTTTGAAATGTAAAAATTTAAATAATTAAACTCATCTTATAATTCTGAAAAGATGGAAAATAAAATATACTAATCGATAAATTATAGTTTTTTTTGTATACAAGGAGAGCCTAACAAGTATAAAAATTTCATAATATATTTTTCGGGGGGATAAACATTTACTTTACAATTAATAATTAATAGGCTTATATATTAATTACTGTAATATTTTGCTGATAGATGTATATTAGTTTTGAATTTAATTTTTATGAGGAATTGGAATTATACCTATTTATAATTTCAAAATATGTTTTATAATGAATAAATGTTTAATATCGAAGTATACTCTCTGATGTAGCTCAATTTTTGTTCTTTTTGGTTTTGTAAATAGATACCTTATTATAAACTTTTATTTGTGTCAATAAATCTTTAAATAAATAAAATTCAGTTTGCTTTCAATACTGATAAAAAAAGTGATTTGAAAGCAATATTTGACATCAACAATTTGTATAAATATGTATATTTTATAGGAAAATACAATTACGAAAATTAAAAATCAAATGTAATGTTTGTACTAAATCTAGTTTCGCTGCAATAATTATGTCATCAATCTTATGATACGCTCTTTGTAGATGTTAACGAAATCTTGGCATAGACAAATATTTATTATTGTATGTAAATGTTTATTTTTACACTTTTAGCTACGGCAAATTAATATTTTAGACATATCTTTCATGTTCATGTTCATGAACTTTAAATAAATAAAAATGAGAAAGTATACTTAAGATAAACATTTCTAAAAAATCAAACAGAATTTTTATACCACAATTACAAAAAGGTTTCTTAGAAAAATATTAGAAAGTTCCTAATATAAAAAACAGGTAGTACCTTTTATAAAAATTTCCTTATATTTTTAAGCGTTTAGAAAGTTTCTGTTAGAGGGTTGTAAAATTAGAAAGTTGGTTTTTGTGTTTCATTTTTTGTAGTTACAGATCTCATAAGTTCTCATTCAAAACATGGTAGTCAGTGCATGTGTTTGTTATGAATTTTTTAAAATGCAGGTTGGTAAAAAGTATCATATGGTATTTATTATAATTACAACTAAAATTAAAAATAGGTTGTTTATAAAATTGAAGTCTTATACTTTAGAGATAAAGATTCTGTAAGAAAATATAAAAAAAAGGCAAGAAATATATAGTGTTCCACGCATAGCGGGGTCTTCGTTCTCTCGTGTCTAAAAGATAGATATGCTTTTTCGAAAAATTTTTTAAGCAATATTGTGTATGTGAATAGTGGCTATATGGTTTGAATAGGTATATATTGTAATAGAGGTGTACAAATCAAAATTTTCCATTTTGAATTGAGTTGATTTTAACGTTTTGCCACATTTGGCTTTTTATTAGTTCGGTCAATGAAAAACGCAAAGAGGTAATTTAAATTTTGAACACCTTATCTACAAAAACACTGAAAATGGAGAGAAATGATTTCTATGTTATTTTCTTCAATTTTCAATTAATTTCTATTTTGTTGAAGAAGCATGCACAAAAATTTTTGAATAGTTATAATAAATGTCGACATTTTTGTATCCAAATAATTTTTTTCAAAAATAAAGATGGGATTTGAAAATTATTTTTACTTATTATCACTTACCTGCATTGCCCAATCGTGGGTTTAAAAAAACAATTTTGATGTGTCATATGTTGAAACACTCTGTGCATTAGAAAATATTTTTAAACTATAGCCACTTCCTATACAATGACGCTATAAAAAAGTCTCGTTACACGTGGAACAGCCTCTATAAAATTTTATATTTCTTAAAATAATAATAAAAATATACGCAACAGGTACCTTTAGTAAATTTAAAGTTTGGTAGTCAAAAAAGCAAAGTTATTTTATTTTTTAGTAACAGCTAAAATATAGGTATTTAAAATTTTTCACCAATAGCGTACGTTAAAAAAACTATGAGGTAATATTTAATAGAAAGTGCAATTAAATCAACATAATGTCTGTCTTTGCTGAAGAAACTGGTCTCATTACGACCTATAAAGCTTGCGTGAAAGGGAAAATAAAATAATTTAATAGTCGAATCATCTAGGCAAGCGTAAAATAATCAAATTATGCATATTTATAAAACATTTAACGAAGTGGTTCTTTACTAATAACAGTTATAAAATGGCATTCAATTATAGTTGGCCGTCATCGGTTGAATTTAAGAATCGGGTCTGATAGAATGTTATTTGCAATGTTGTCAAATTTAATCAACACATTCACGGTTTAAAAAAAATAGATTAAAATAAACGGGTACTCTTAGCTTGATAGATTTCAAAATACAATTAGGTACATAAAAACAAATTAACTTACTTAAACTGACATTTTTTAATAAAAAAATATTATTTTTATCCATAAAAATTTTATCTATCTTAAATTGAATTATAATACTTCACTAATTCACTATATAGTACATATTTTAAAATAATAAATTTTCTTAAGAAAAAGCTTATTTTGATCAGTATAAACATTGGATAGATGACGATTTGGTCTAAGTGTATATTTAATACAAAACTTTTCAATAGAGTGTGAAAAAATAACACCACGAGTACCTCTTTATTGATCTCAAAAAAATATTTGATTTCGTAAATCACCTTCTCTTTATTATAAAAGTTATTGAAGAGTATGATGAATTTAAAACATGTTTCTGAATGAATATTTTTAACAAACCGTTATATTATAGAACAGTATTGTCATAATACTCGTATATAGTCTAGAGAAGTTGCTGTTTGATTATTATAAATCTAAATGCGGGATGTGACACATTAGACTCTTTTTATAAAATACACCTACACCAAATAAATTGTTAATGTCTTCAATACAAGAAATATAAGCTACTTTGTATAATAATAATGAATAATATACAAAAGAAAATAAAAGTAATTTCTGAGTTTCCTATATTGACCCGACAAAATCCACAAATATACAAATAAACAGGGAAGAAAGCCAAAAAACTAGTTTCGGCTTTTTGTCATATATGTATTTAACTTTATGAAATTAAAAACAATTTTGTGGTAAAGATATTGAAGTTTTGATTATTTCTTATCAACTAAATAAATAGTTTTTTTTCCTTGGCTTTTATGACTGTACGTGAACCGAGCCCATTTGCCTAACTACCTGTTATAATTTTAAGGATAATGCAGACGTTTTCAATTAAATAATTAATAACATATTACCATATTGTGATATATACAGGTTGGTCCAAAATTGTCGAGCAAAACTTCTAGTTGATAGTTCACCTAAAAATAAAGGTACCTTTTTATATAAACTTTTTTCGAAAACTCAGTAATAAGGGAGATACAGGCCTCTAAAATTGTATAAAAATACTTTTTTTAAATATCTTGAAAATGACTAGGACAGAAAATTTCAAATTTCAAAGCTTTGCATAAAAAAGATACTTAATTTTATGTTATTCATCCCTTCTGATTAAGGAGTAGTTCTTAGGGGTAAGTACTACTGATTACGTCATATTTTTTAAATAATTTACACAAAAAAAGTTTCAAAAAATAGCACCGTTTTCGAGTAATTTAAACTTAAAAGTAGGCGTGCAGTGTGCAAATAATAACAAAAAAGTGTCTAATAAAGCAAGTAGGCTTTTAAACCGACAATAAAGGACAGCTGGCACATCAAGTATGCCTTGAAATTTTATTGACGTAAGACATTTGCGACATTAATTTATAACGTAAGTTATTTAATTACAAATGAATTAGTTTTTCTCGACAATTTTGGACCATCCTATATATATATATATATATATATATATATATATATATTTAAATAAATAGTTAATTAGCTGAAATAACCTTAAACTTAAATAATAACTAATAAACTTAAAAAGGTTATTTCTGAGTAAGAGCATAGATATTTAGTATAGTGTGAGCACGTATAAATCTTTTAAAGAACCATTATAGAACTTATAATTGTTTCAGTTCTAATCCCGGGATCAAATGAAGAACTTCAGCCCCTTTTTAAAAAATATACGTACACTAAACATAGTTAATTAGCTGAATACAGCTAAAACATACAAAATAAATAATAAATATAAAAGGGTATTTCTGAGCATGAGCATAAAGATTAAGTTTGGATTGGTGTGAGGAAGTATAAATGGCTGCTAAAGGTGTATATGCGGCAACAGTGCGTTCTGGCTCCTCGGCGGGCTCGTAACCGGTCCCAGCCGGGCTTTTGCTCGCTTACCGTCGGCCATTTCACCTTTATGATACTACACCATTTACACTTCATTTTGCTGGATTTTATATGCCATTTCATACCCTATTTGCCACAAATAAAAACACTTCCAGCCGTTTTATTTAATCAATTTGCTTTTATGCCGATATTTTGAGGATTTAAAGAGCGCAAGCCGGATAACTGGGACTATAAAATTGTAGTTAGTCTTTAGCATAATTTATGTTGATTTGATGAGCATTTTATGACGTTTATTACACTTTTAACACATTTAGATTACGACGTGATTACTTCTTTGGTTTTATTGTATTTTATGGAGATTTAATGAATACATCCTTTCTCCGATCAGTAATCGAATTTAAAGGATTTAATTTTAGTACCGGGGATCAAAACAAAATATCCTTTATAATTTTAGTAATTTTTCTTTTACTTTTATTACGTTTTGTTTATCAAAAACAAAAAGATCTTTATTGTTATTGTAATTTTTCTTTTGCTCTTATTTTGTTTTGTTCAAACAAAAACAAAAAATATCTTTATTGCTTTTGTATTTTTTTGCTCGTATTGTATTTTGTTTTGTTTATTAAAAACAAAAAGATCTTTATTTTTTTTGTAATTTTTCTTTTGTTGTTATTTTATTTTCGTCTTCGAAAACAAAAAATCTTTATTGCTATTAAAATTTTTGTTTAACTCATATTGTATTTTAGTTTGATTCACAAAAACAAAAAATGTCCGTTATTGTTTTGGTATTTTTTTGTTTTTATTGTATTGTGTTTTGTTTATTAAAACAAAAAGATCTTTATTCTTTTTGTAATTTTTCTTTTGCTCTTATTTTGTTTTATTTATCAAAAACAAAATATTTTCTTTATAGTTTTTGCAATCTTTTTTGCTATTTTCTTTTATTTTGTTCAAAAATGTTGTTCCTATTATGTTTTGTTTATCTTTATTGTTTTCATAATTTTTCTTTTACTCTTATTGCGTTTTGTGTTGTTTATCATGATCAAAAGATTTATGACATTTTATATACGAATAAAAAATATATTACTTTTAATATTTATAGATAATTATGTGACCGCTGATTATTAATTTTAATATAATCAATACATATCATTTTAAATAAAAATATACCCAAAGAATAGAATTTACAATTTATTGATAAAATATTAATTTTCTTAAAATTCAGTGCAAAAAAACTTTTATTAAAATTTATTAAAGCAACTTAATTTCGTTTCAGAATCTATCCATAAAATACAATTTTTAAGCTTTGACTTTCAATTTATTGATAAAAAATTTATTAAAATTTATATATCGAATAAATATATTCTAAGGAATAAAATTCAAATTTTTTAAGAAATGTTTATTTTCCAAATCCAAAAAAATAGAATGATGTATATTTAGAATTGCAATTTATTGATAAACATTATTAAAAGTACTTAAATTTGACGATAATATTATTTGAAACGTTTTCGTGGGTGTGTTGAGTCAGAAACTGAATAAAAATATTTATAAATCTTAATATGTATGCATTGTGCTACAAAATTTGGGTTAAACGATACATGGACATGGAAGAGTTAATTTGAAGTCAGAATAATGTTGATTGTTTTAAAGTTATTGAATATTTTCAATTTTTATGTACTTAGTTTTTTTGATAGGAAATGACCTATTACCATGCTGTATAATGTTCAATGACATTTAAGGAATATCTTACCCGCAAAATTCCTTTTATTTATCATTATTTATTAAGTTATAACTTTCAATAAACGTGAATATTTTATACAGACATTTTCAGCTTTAAAAAAGAATTCCTACCTCCATTTCTCCTGAAGCTAAAAATCCAGCGAGTTGAGACTATTGCAAAATCAAATTCTTCGGCGATAAAGATATCCTTACAAGGCACTTGGGCCTGTCCAAATGGATTCTGTACAACTTTTTGCGATGTTCTAATCCCCGGAATTGTTTCGTTGACCAAAGAGACAGTCAATGACGAGATTCAAAGGAGCGTCGGCCATTTATCTTGAGCATTGTCATTTGCTGCATTAAACAACGATTGAAAATTCCGAAAGTCACCGGTAACGATAAAATTGATATTAAAAGGAAAGGAAGTTAAAGAGCGAGCGGTCACGCGAACGCATAAATCCTTAAATATTGAAAAATTACGCCACTTAGAAAAATGCCATAGTTGATACACGCATATTTTATTTAATTGGTTACTAGTACAGCTATATCAATTTTCTTAGAATAATTCACTGTTAAAATTGTACTAGTATTCATTGAAAAACATTATTAAAAATTGTTTTGTTTCCATCACTATGCTGTATAATTTTTGATTTACTAGAACTCAAAATAATGTTTTTCTCATATTCTGGGATAAGTATTTATGTTTTATTTCTAAAAAGTGAAATAGAAAATCGTCAGAATAATTGTCTCTAAGTTACTTTATTTAAGTAATGATATTCATGTAGGGGAGAGGGGCCATGAAACGGACACGTAATGAAAGGGACTTAACAATTATTTCGAAAAGTATTCATTGCAAAGTAACGAATATTTGTTCTCCTGTTACGTCTTAAATAACCACCCATCTCGCCTGAGTTCGCTTCATTTGGACTTGTAATTTCAGAGTAAGGGGGCTTATAAATTTTTTGTCGTAAATAGTAAAGAACGCATGTATTTTTTAAAGTGTGTTAAGTAAGTGTTTTATGGTAAATATCGAATAGAGTTAATGTGTACATAAAAAGTATTCATACTTGGCTATCCAGACGTATCATAACAGGTAAATATATTTAAACTGTCAGTTGGTAAATTAATTTATTATTTTGTGTAAATATTTATGAATGGGACACAATAAAAATTCATTAAAGGGACGTGTCCCTTTCAATATTTAAGTGGCCCTTTCAATACTTAAATAAATACATGATGCAAAAAGATGGCAATGTCTAGCTTCAGATTAAATTTCTTTTTTGTTTTAGTATAAAATGCCTTCAGAAAAGAAGAAAAGAATGCGTGTGGATTCGTCAGTTATAGAAAAAGCTATTAAAGAGGTAATTGAGAGAGGCACATCAGTGAGATCAGTAGCAAAATTTTATAATATTGCGAAGTCACATTTGGCACGATTGGTAAAAAAAGCTAACGAGTCTCCAAATACTTTTATATATAAGCCAAATATTGGAAACAGAAGAGTCTTTACCAAGGACCAAGAAAGTATTTTGTGTGATTATTTAAAAACATCTGCAAAAATGTGTTATGGCTTAACAACGACACAAACACGAGAATTAGCGTACCAATATGCAGTACGATTAGATATTACACCTACCACATGGGACATCACAAAGCAGGCCAGTCCTGATTGGTTAAAAGGTTTTCTGAAACGAAACCATACGTTATCAGTTAGAAAACCGGAATGTACTTCCTTGGCAAGAACAACGAGTTTTAATAAGCATAATGTTGAAAAATTTTTCAATAATTTGGAAAAATGCTTCGAGAAATTCAATTTTTCTCCCCAAATGATTTGGAACGTAGATGAAACAGGTTGTAGTACAGTCACAAATACCCCCAAAATAATTGCACAAGCTGGTGTAAAAAGAGTTGGACAAATCAGTTCTGCGGAACGTGGATCACTAGTTACCATGTTAGCTTTTGTAAATGCTGCAGGAGGTACCATTCCTCCTCTTTTCATATTTCCGCGCGTCTACTTTAAAGAACTTGCTTGAAAATGGACCCACTGGTGCTCTAGAACAAGCTGTAGTACAGTCACAAATACCCCCAAAATAATTGCACAAGCTGGTGTAAAAAGAGTTGGACAAATCAGTTCTGCGGAACGTGGATCACTAGTTACCATGTTAGCTTTTGTAAATGCTGCAGGAGGTACCATTCCTCCTCTTTTCATATTTCCGCGCGTCTACTTTAAAGAACTTGCTTGAAAATGGACCCACTGGTGCTCTAGGACAAGCAAATATTTCTGGATGGATAACGGAAGATTGCTTTTTAAATTCTCTTAAACATTTCATTCAACAAGTGAAACCTTCTGCTGAGTCTCCTGCTTTTATAATTTGTGATAATCATAAAACTCACATAACGATAAACATAGTGTTATATGCGCGAACAAACCACATTATCATCCTTACTTTTTCAGCACACTGTGCACTATGCAACTGTTTAACATGTTAAACATTCAATAAAATAATTAATAAATGAACATGTCCCTTTTATTAATGCAGACGTCTCTTTCAATACCACCTATTTATGAATGGGACAAAACGCATTCAAAATTCAAAATAATAAATTCCCATTTTAAAATCTTTTAAGAACTTATTCGCCACAAAAGTTTAGTTTTTGATTAAACATAGTTTCGATTTGTACCAAAACCATCAAATTAAATCATTTTATTTACTTGTAACCATGCTTTGAAGTGAAATGTCCCTTTCATACCACCTCTCCCCTATTTTGTTAAATTTGTGGTATTTATACAAAGTTTTTATCATTAAAATATTTAAGGATTTTAAAAATGTAATAAATACTAGCAATGATTCTTTCTATAAAGTGATGATTAATATAATTTTCTCAACTGATAATCCATTATAAGTAAATAAAGTCTATGTATCGATAATAAGATTTCATTAAATCTTTTTATTTTTATTTAGTATTTTTTTATTTATTTTTCTTTAAAATTTCTAAAAGGAAACCTTAATTATGAAGTAAACTAACACAAAATACAAAACAATGTTTATTAAAAAAAAAGCACAGCAGTCACAGTAACTCATTTATTTAAGTGAAGTAAAACTGCGATGTAAATAACACCGCAATTCTTTATCATCTGACATTTGTGTCAATTTAACGTAATAATGCTATATAGGTATTGTATTTAACAATGTGTAAAAGAAAAAAGTTTGCAGATATTAATTATTTTGTAATAGCCCTAGAAAAGGAACAGATCGAAAATATCTAGTATAAAATCATTATAGGATCATAGAAGAATATATATATTTAAGTAGTTTAAATACATTTATTACAACAACTAAAAAAATTATTGAGACTCGAAGATATTTCTTGTCGATGTCAGAAAAGGTCTAGTGAATACACCTATCATTATACTCTCAATGAAATATATACCTACGTACCTACCTATATTTACCTAATTTATATACATTTCGGTATAGATTTTAGTAAAACGATTATAGAAATTCTTGAATTCGAACAAATTTTGTCAACACGTAAAATTACGTTCTGTGTTCCGCGAACAAAGAAGACAATTGCGAATACTATTGGAACCCGATGTATTTATGTTCAACTTAATGTAAGCTGAAGGAGTGAATAGAAAAACTAGAAATATGGATAAGGGGAGCAGTCGAGAGCACAAGCTAAACAAAATGAAGAATATCCTTCCACTTTAAAAGTTCTATTCCAAATTAACATGCAACGCGAAACCGTGCTTTCTGCCTACATGCATGCAACATGTCAGATCGACCGGGCAATAAATTACGCCGCTGCAAATATAAATCAACAAACGAGTTAATCACTCGCAGCAAAAGAAAATAATTACAAGGCCAACGGCCATTTGCGACTGTATAAGGTTATCTCTCTCAACTTCTCACCACCCTCAATTAACTTTTTAGATATCATAAAAAACCCATCAGACCTACGGCAACCTTTCGTACTTCTGTATTTATGATTACACACTCAACTCATATTTCAAATAAAGAAATGAGTGTTACAAAGCAAATGGTATCTAGGCGCCAAAGTCTCGTCACGCGCTACTAATACTCGAATTATTTATATCAAATTGATTTTACTATCGATAAAAAAGTAGGCATTCATTACCGGACGGGATCTTCTAGAAGATCTGCAGATGTGCTATTTCGTCCAACAAAAGGATATTGCGATACCTAAATAAACTAGATTTATAAAGTAACAGATAGACGAAAATTTTAGTAACTAAATTGTCAAATGATATAATATGTAAACACTTCAACGAGCATGGAAAATATTTACAGTTCAAATATACGTTCATAGATTAAAAAACCGTTAAAAACATGATGAATCTGTTAAATATTTTTAATCTAAAATTCACTGTTAGAAATTATGAAATGAAAAAAAAATAACACTAATAGTAACTTTAACTAACGTTCAGCCCATCTTTCTATTCTTTCATCTATTCCACCTATTAATATCTCTTTACAGAACCAGCTTTGAACTGTACGATCGATTTTCATTCTTTAGAACTTCTTATTTCCTTATATATTAAGTATTCGTCAATGCGATCTATTATTTTCTCCTTTTCATCGACTTGAATAATCTCTTAGCAGCACATTTCTTACATATTCGCAGTTCTCTTTACTTTTCAACCCCCTTTTGCTATCCTTAAAATTTCTGGCATTATTCATACAATTCATAGGTTGTTTACATTTATCGTCAAACTGTATAGTGACGAGTTTTATTACCAGGGCTTCTAGTGCAACATCTCATCGGCCACTTTTTCTATTGTATTTATCTGATACAAATTTAAAGCAAATATCAAATCCTGTACATGAATCCATGCGTTATGAAAAAGCGAGAATACATTACAATTTTCCCTCTAATAAGTTGAAGTGGACATATCGGAGGTGGGATCATCGTTCCAGTAAATTCAATAGTAACGTACCGGCAGTTATCGTATCTCGAGCATAGCGGAGTTCGAGAAAATAGGGTTATCGAAGGGGAGACATTAATGTGATCGCTCTCGATTTTCTGGTCATATATTATTATTCTAATTCTTTTACTCTTTAAGATTTCTGCTTAAAGAATTCTAAATTCTCTCTGAATGTGTATATCTTCATTACTTTAATATTATTTTTTTTTATTTATATAGTCAATTTGATTAAAAGTGCCACTATTCTGTGAAATATGTCATCTTACCAACTTTTACATTACAATCTTCGGTGTTCATTTTTATATCAATTTGGATACTTTTTAAAAAAAGTCTTATTTTTTTAATAGTACAGTTCTTTATCCTTCTCTTCAGTTGGGTCACGAACGATATATATATATAATAAACTTCTTATTTTTACATTTATTCATAACAATTAATTAATTTCTTTTTCAATGGATTGCATAAATTTATGGGTATTTTGATAAACGACCTCATAAATCAATTTGTTATCTTTTTGCTCCGCTTCTGAATGAATAATCATTCATTGAAAATAACTAATTATAAAGTTTATCAGTGTCAAGCTCAATTAAAGTGCATCGAGTATTTGAATTTGATAAGAAAATGAAAACTGCTAGTACAACTACGATTTGAAAACTTATTTCGTATTTGGAATTACCTAATTAATTGTATTTTTGCTCTAATTGATTCTCGGTTAAGAAACTGCAATCATTTGTAAAATAAATAAAATTGATAACCCACTCTATTTCCTGTTCGTTATTTTTTTATATACAGTGTGGCAAAGCTCGATTAGGCCGCTATTATTGAAGTTATTACTTTTGTGTCACCTAGAATTCATTGCGGAGTTGGATAATACTAATTCAAAAATTAAATTGATCTGATTAGAAAAAAAAACCGTCTAAGTATTAATTTTAAATAAGCACGGTGTATAAATGAAGCAAAGCATATTTCTTAATTTAGTTATTATAGTGTAACGAAATTTTTAACATTAAAATGCCAGTACAACCCACAAAAATCGTTAATAAGTATGTTTTTAATATCTTACTTCGTACTTGCTTTGTGGCTTCATATGTAAATTCATCACCAAAAGCTATGATTATTTAATTCTTTTTTAAAGAGAAATTATACTTTGTACCCTATTTTTAGTCAATAACACGTTATTACTCATCAATGGGTACTACTTCATTTTAATTTTTAATATATAAAATTACGCGTACATACATAAAATCATCCTATTTTTGCTTCCTGTAAAAAAAATGTTTAGTGTGGAATGGAAAATTTCCATTGGATTTATCCTAGAATTAGATTCCACTTCTTTCAGCCTTAACAATACAATGCAAGTTTATGTCCTTTCTCTTCCATAAGTTCTGGTTCGATTATAAGCAGACGTTTTTGGCAAAAGATTGTGTATTTAGCAGCCTTTTTTGCCAATGTCTTACAGAAGTAAAGTTAAAACTTCTTCGACCATTTTCACATCCTTTATAGGTATATGGATGCAATTGTTATTTCCTCTACTACTCTGGTGTCTCTTCTTCTACGATACTGGTTGGTACATCAGTAAATTAGGTGAAGATTTCTTCTCATATAGAAGGAACTAGTGTAGAAAAAATTTGCAAGATTTTTTTAATTGATTGTCGGCGCGAATTTAATTTGGAGCTTCTTCTAATCCAATTTTCTTAAAGGGTAATTTTTACTCACAGTTCCCCTATTCGTTGTTGAAGGTGTTTCTAGGATTATCCATAATTGAGATTTTTGTTATTTGTACAATGTCGTGGGGCTAAATAATTTTAAAAAACAAAGAATGTTTTAAATATTTTAAAAAAGTTTTCAATAAATGTTATTAAACAAATAAATGTTCTATGATTCAACGAACTCATAAAATTTTATTATCTATTTTATAAGTTCAAAGTTAACTCTATTTATCAAATGGTAAATCTAGTGAAGTTCAGGTTTTTTGAGGACACTCGAAATCCGTAATTTATTACCAGAATAGGTAATTAACATTGCTGTAGTGTGAAATCTCCAGAGAAATATACTAACTCAAAGGTGATACGCTTTTAATTGGTAAATCAAGTTTAAAATACAGAACCGGACTTTTACAGAACTTCTAGAGATCGTCTTTAATATGACAGGAATACAAAAAATATTGCAAATTGTCAGAAAATAGTAAAAAACTAAGTTATGCGTTGAAGGTACTGGATTCATGTCAACTTTTTTTATTAAAACAGAAAAATTATATGTAATAAAAAGTGGTTACTTTTTGAAATGAAAAAAGCAATGGATATATAAAGGTAAAATAAAGCATCCTAATATATTCGTAAATAAACAAAGTGATGATTACTTTCTGCTAACATTATGACAAAATGTGGATCTTGATGAATCAAACTGGAGAAATATAGCACGAGTCGCTTACAACTCTTCAACAACTAAAAGAACGTATGTTAAAATATTTACCTCAGTATTTTTATTTTCTAAGTGACTTCTGTTGAAAATTTTTGTAATCCGTGCCTGGTACCCACGAGAAACTATGCAGTTGTTAAGAACAATTTCAATTAATTTGCATTCGATACCCTTTTATTTGGTCGAAGAAAATTTAAGTGCGCAAAATATATGCGCGATCTAGGTCGTGAATAAATTGAACGAAAGATACGCAAGGAAGTCCACAGAGGTATGCAAATTCCGAATCAGTTACCTGTTCTAATCTAGATATGGGAGGAAAACAGAAAAGTGACTTACTTCATTTCTATCTCGTCTTATACTTATTCAAAGCGTGTTGGTTTCTCTGGAGATGTAGATCTTATTAAAGGTCTTACCTGAAAAAAAGAAAAGATATTTTGAATACAACGATAAAAACGTTGGAACACATAAGATAAAAATCAGAAAATTTAATAGCTAAGATTAACAAAATAAATTTGATCTTTTAGAAAGGAATTTAGATAAGTAGACTATATTTTCTTATATTTACCAAAAATTGTAAATATATACTTCAAACAGGGGTAGTATTTGTATCCATAGTAAATTTCTGGATTTGATTTGATTTGATTTCTAAACTAATTAGTAGCCCTTAAAACAAAAATTTTCTTATTTAAATCAAAAAAGATTATTGAGGTATCATTAAATCATCTAATTCAACTTTAAAAACAGAGCTCTTGTAAAGTGGAAACGTCAAGATTAGTGTAAATAAAATCAAAACAACCTGAGGAATACTAATGAGACCGTATTAACATCTTTGTTAGTAATCAGGTACTTAAATAGAATAAAACACGTATTCAGAGAAAAATAACATAAGCGTAATAAAACCATATAACTTTTAAATATAATAAATATGTACAAACTAGTATATTTCTGAAGTTTAGATGCTATACAAATTATTATTTTACTAATTTAGTAATTTATGTCGTTTTCACGAAGTTCATGTATTTTTAATTACACAAAAAAAAATAATTTTCTAGCATTTAAAGTTTTTGTCGAATAAATAAATTACGTTTGAAAAAACAGGAAGTAGAACAAAACGGCCCATAAAGAGCTCTATTCCCTATTTTGTCTTTTTTCGTTAAAAAGCAATTCGTAAGTAACGTATCTCGTAGATTGTGAAACCCAGCAAGTTTTCCTTCTAAACTCGAGTATTCCAACCATAAATAAAGTCGAACGCTCTTGCATTTTCTTATGCAGTTGAATAACAAAGCTGGGCACCTAGCGAGTTGAAATGTAAAAACGGATTGGAAGAAGTCTAAACTCTCTCAGAAGTTGCTTACTGAGGTGAACTTACCTATAAGCTTTGTGTACTTAGATTACACAAACCGCTTATCTAAATATTTGCATATCTTACGGAAACTATAAATTTTCATTTAATTTCGACTAAAAGTATTGGTAGAGAAATATTAAACACGTCAACTAAAACCAAGTGTAGTTATAATGTACTCCAAAAAACACTAGGAGGGTGCATAATATTAAAAATTATTTTAAATCACACTTTTATACCAACGTTTTCTTGGTCTGTCTTTACTTTTTTCCCAATTGGTCTTCCTTTTATTACTAACTTTGGCATCCTTCCTATTTCCATTCTTTCTATATATTCTAACAATCTTATTCTTTGAGCACATACTACATCTAATATTTCTGTCTCTCGTCCATTTACAATATGTTTTCCTCCATATATGAGTACTCCGAAGCAGTTTTTTTTTTCTAATTTTTTGTGGATCAGTCTTTCGGTAGATTTCTTGTTTCTTATTTCCTTCTGTAATTCTATGTTTTGTTTCTTCACTTTCTTGACCTGTTTGATTTATTAATACTCCTAAATATATAACTTTTGGATCTTTTTCAAAATCGAATTATTTTCCGTTTGCTGATTGAACTATCAAGGATCTTTCCTCATTTTGATCAATTTCTCTCATAATAATAAATTTGGTTTATTTCAAGCTCCAAATTTCCTCTTTTCTCTTTAAAACCTTTTGGAGCTCTTTCTGGGATTTTGCCAGTATTATTAATCCATATTCCAGATATTGGTGGTCATTATTGAATATAGTTTCAATCCTATTTGTTTCACTTCTTCTAATTACCGCTTCTAATTCTAGGCAAAAAAAGTCTACAGATAGTAGGTTCAATTTGATTTAAGTCAGTTTTTTACCACGAATTCATTTGACAAGTAACCATTTAATAGGACTCTATTTCGGTTGTTATTTAGTGTCATTTTAATCAATCTTGTTAATGTGTTGGAATCTTCAGTTCTGTTAGCGCTCGGTACATTTTCTCTGTTAACTCTATCATAATGTTGTTTGAAATTTACAATTAATGTATGAATTACAGTTTTGTTTTCGTAGTATGTTGTTTGTATTTCTTTCAAAGCAAAAATTTGGTTCGTTACTCATAAGTTTCTTTGGAATCCTAGAATCCAACAATTTTGTCTGCATTATTATTTAATTTCTTTTTCGTTACTCTTGTTAACATTTTGTAGCACATATCAAGCAATGTTATTCCTCTGTAGTTACTGCAATGTTAGTAATTAATTATTCTAAATATAAAAACTGTTTCCTGGGTAAGTTATTGAATATTTTCTTTGATAAATATTCTAAGAGGTTAATAAATATATTTTTAATCCTTATGTCATTTATTTATGTCGACTACCGACCCCTTCATCCTGATATTTAAGTGTAGGTTTATGTTTTGTCTACTAAATTCGAGGAGCGTATTTATTTCCTTGGCTTAATGTATCCCTGAGAACCTAACCCAAAGCTTATAGACGGGTGCGTGCTTCAAAATAAAATATATTTTGAACTTTCGGCATGCAACGTGCTGTCTCACCACAAATTGAACTGTATTTATTTGTAGAAAATGTGCATTAAACCTGATTTATAAATATCCGCCTTGTCAAATAAATTTAATTTAAAGCACGACAAAGTTTATGTCGATATGGAGTTTCGGATTTCCGAACATGATACATGCCTTTTAATGTTTCGTCGATCATTGTTGAAAATTTTACAAAGTATGTTTTCTAATTACTTTCAAGTTACTATAATATGTGATTTAATATACCTAAAAGGGAAAGAAAGAAATACAAAAATGAAATGTCAAGAAAACCTATAAGAAACAAATTGTAATGAAAATATAAAATTGAATATTGGTAAATACTATAGAGACGAACAAAGGAAAAAAGAATAGATAATAAGAGACCAATAACAAGAGTACAGGGGACAATTAAATTTCACAAATCTATTAATTTATTTGATAGAAAAATTGCAGTATCGAATAATCACATGAATTAGGAACAACACTATAATCTGATATATATCTAAAAAATGTTTCCTTTAAAGTACCTATAATAACTAGAAAGAGATTAAAATGAAAGAAAAGAAGAATAATCAACAAGACCAATCATAAAGAGAAATAAGCGATGAATTTAATAAATATCTGGGGGTAACAATTACAAACCAAAATAAAGAGAAAAAGAAATAATCTGCGATTTGGAAGAAATAGACGACCAATCAAAAAGAGAAGTGATGAATTTAAAAAATAAATATCTGGGGTTTACAATTATAAACCAAAATGAAGCGAAAAAGAATGAACCTGTAAAATGGAAACAATAGAAGACCAATCACAAATAGATACAAGTGATGAATGAAAAAAATGAGTATGTGGGATAAACAATTACAGACCAAAATGAAGCCAAAAAGAAAGAATCTGTAAAAGAGAAGATATTTAAAATTACGTATCAATAGCACAGAAATCAAGTCCAATCACGTAGACGAATGCAACCATACAGAATACCATAAATGAGAAGGGGACAAGACGGTTATTAAAAAAAATGAAAGAGAAATTAATCGAAAAGTTAAGGCTTATTTGAGATAACTTGGACTAATCAGATGATTAAAACATTATACTTATCTCCTGATGATTCAGAACTCAGATAGTCTAGATATTTCAATAATATGTTAAGAGTTTGGTGGCCAGAGGAAAAGATCCAGAAACCTAACCTAACTTCTGAGAGCAGAACATTCTTGAAGGGTCTAGAAAATTTTAGATGTTTTCCAGAATTTTCTTGACGTTTTCAAGAATCTATGATAAACTGTTATAAATATTTCCATAAAAAAATTCATTAGTTTTGAATTGTCAAGTCGTCATGAACTGTTTATTAATTATATAAATAATCAATGAAAATGTGTTAAATTAAACTATTCTCTAGATATTAAGTCATAAAAAATATTTATTTATTTTATTTTTACTTGTCTACTCCTGAAGAAATTAAAAATGTTTTAGTATAAATAATTATTTCTTTAATTTAATATTAAAAACATAAGTACATTGCATCAAATTATATTCTTTGTATATTATACCAGAAAATTTGTTGATTCATATAATTTATTTATTAAACAAATAAAATATATTTTTAAGAGTGCATGTAACACGGAAAAATATATTTTAAACATAATTTATATTTAAACTGACAGGCCATCGATAAATTAAATTTGAATGTAAATTTAAATTACCTATTTTCATACAAATTCTGAATTTTATTGCTTATTGATCGCAGCACTATTTTACCTTTTTATTTTTGCAACGATATTCTGATAGGAGAATATATATAGATATAAATTATTTGTATAAAAATTCGCTAAACGATATCTTTAAATAAATGTATTAATAAATTTAAATATTTTTAAATTTCTAATTCTGAAGAGGTATGAAATAACCGAGTGATGCATAAAAATACAACTAATTGTTTTTTGTAGTTAATTTCTCTGTTGTATTTTCCTTAGTCGATAAATTGATCAGACTTTCTGTTATGACATCAACAATGTTGCTCCAGGATTACGGTTTATAACTTTTACAATCTCTTTAATTTTAAGTCTTATTTAGTTGATGCCCTAAGTAATTGTAAGGTATAGAATTTCAAATCAAAAGTCGTGATTACTTCCATCGATCAATAGTGAAAATTTTTGCTATTCTACCGGTTCTCAGGAAATATAGACATTAATTGTGAGATTCCCGCGGTTATTTGCAGTTGGGTGTTGGTGTTTACTCATTTTTAAGATATCAATCACAATTTCTCAAAGGCTTTGTTATAATAACTATTTATTTTGATTACAGCAAGTCTTTAGTCGAGCAAATACGGCGGTAGATTACACTACATTACTTTCAAACCGTTAGGAAGTGCTTCTATTCTTATTTAATTATTTTCCATTTTCTTATTAGCAATTTGCTAAAAAAAAACTAGGTATTTGCTATTTTTAACTTATCTTTTATTCTTAAAGAAATAGTGTAACAAAAAAGAAGAATGAGAGTTGTAAACAAACAAAAAACCATTTAAAGAAAGAGTTGATATAAATTATCTAAATTTGATATTAAACTCTACAATAAGGGCAATAAGTTGTATAGTTTCGATCTTCAATTGTGCACAAATTACAACAAAAATTATACCTATATATACATTGAAATAATGTCAAATCATTAAAGGAAATGAAATATCAACATAATCAAAAAAGGAGGGTTGGGGTACAGTGACAGGTACAAAGTGCAAACTAAACAAAAAAATGAAAGTAAGTAACTTAATGTTAAAAAAAGGAAAAACGTAAGGCAGAAATGCAGTAATATGACATATAAGAGCAGGAAATGGAAGTTTAAGAAAAAAAGGGGTCAAAATTAGTGGGGGTTAGTAGTAACAGTAATGAAATAGAAAAAGGAGGAATCTAAGTAAGCAGAGGTGTCAACCACAATAATTATATGGACCGAAGGGTAACAACACAATTGTCCTTGTACAAAAACCCTCCTATAAAAACCACCGACAATAACGCCCTCTCCGTATAAAATACTCCTTTACAAAGTTCCCCCACTGATAATTCCATGTATAAATTCAATTCGCTGTGGTCCAGAACATGAACAGGTTGATCGGGTTAGGTTAAATTAGGTTAGGTTAGGTTAGGTCAGGTTAGATAAATTTATATTCAATATCAGTGGAAAAACGGAAAATGACTGAGAGGATAATATACACAGGGAATTGGGCGCGGGAGATTTTGTATGTTTTATACGAGGGGGTATATATCTTAGAGGTTATACGAGTAGTCAAGGGGTTTTGTCCGGAGGCTGTTTGTCCAGGAGGTAATTGTCCTAAAAATGACAAACAGTAGAGGATGAAAAGCGTGATAAGACCGTCTACTCGGACCAGCTACTTAAATCTTACATAACCCAAAAAGTTAATAAAAGTTTATGACATAAAACGAACCTCGATAAAAAAAAGCAAAAGTAATAATAATAATAATAATAATAATAATAATAGTAATAATAATAATAATAATAATAATAATAATAATAATAATAATAATAATAATAATAATAATAATAATAATAATAATAACACTCTATTTATTAGTTAAAATGAACTAAAGGCTACTATTCTCAATGCACAATGCTCATTTTTAGATATGAAAGATAAATATGAACATAAAAATATATGAAAGAAAAGCCAAATTTTGTATGTAAAGTGTGTAAAATTTTTAATGTGAAGGTAAATGTAAAAGAAAAGTATATGTTTCCTAAGTCGAGCGCTTTCGGCAATACAATGCCATCATCAGGACAAACTATCAATAATAATTTTTTCAGTTTGTCCTGATGATGGCATTGTATTGCCGAAAGCGCTCGACTTAGGAAACATATACTTTTCTTTTACATTTACCTTCACATTAAAATTTTACACACTTTACATACAAAATTTGGCTTTTCTTTCATTACTTAGTGTGTACGCACCAACTCGTAACTTTTGTTACTCTTCAATAAAAATATATGCTGTAATCTACAATTTTATAACAATGAAGTTTCTCCAAATTAGTAATTTGGCTTTAGGACAAAGGCTAAGAGTTGCTTCGAAATAAAATAATAAATAGGGAATGTTGATAAACATTATAAACATTAGTTGTTGCTCCTTATAGAACAAGATATAAATTAAAATATTTTTCGGAAAAGTTGGAGGCAACAATCAAATTGAAATATCAAAGCAAGCTACTAAACTAACTTTTTTAGTTAAAGTGTTATATAGAATTAAATAATTTGATAATACGTATCTACATATTTTTGAAATATGTAGGCGTTTTTAAATAATTTTTGGTAGATTATCTCTCCTTGTCTGTTATTAATAATGAATTTCTTTTATTAAAACTGAATTTTAGCTTTAAACATATTAAACAAGATTAATTGCATTTAGTGGACAGTGTAATAAAATATATTTGATATATGTATGTAAATCCCAACTAACTTTGTTCATTAAAATGTGAATTCGTTATTTCGACAAACGAAAGGAACTTTCTATAATTCAAGAGAAAGCCTACTCATTGAGCCTAAGTTACACGTTTTTAAAAAAGTTTAAAATTTATGTGTAAAACTCCAGATATCCCGAGATGGATTTCTTGCAATAAGGGTACTTTGAAAAGTCGTTTGGGGCAAGTGTGGCCGTTTAGTTTTCTGCTGATGTTCATACGGACGATTTTCTTGCTGATGTCTGACTCGTATTTCAAACTGAAATTTGAATTAAATTGTTCTTCAAGTCGCAATTCAGATCCGCCTAGGAATTACGATTCGTTTCGCGAAATTATGAAAGAATTGGATAAAAAACTTAAAAAAAGGGTTACATTTATTTTCAAAGAAAATTCATAGGTGTAATACTCAACCAATTTTAATATAAATGGAAACTTTAAATTAATTTGACTATTAGAAAATATTTATTTTTAACTAAAAACATTACGATTAATTATGTTTTTGCTGTATACACATTTTCTTTGTTTTAGTATATAATTATTTTAAGCAATATCTCATAAACTATTTATTCGACTTGGAAATCCTATGATTGGTTTTTCTAGCATTCAACAAATTTTTTCGGATACGTGGTTTGTTTGAATTGAGGTGTTCTGTAATTATGTTCAGTATTTTAATGATTACACGAGCCTTCTGAATCGAACTAAAATCCTCTACAATCTAGTTCAGAATTGGTATTTTTTTTTAGATTTTTTTGTTTAAATAAGGCAAGTTCATTGAATAATACGCGTCTTTCTTTCTTCTGTAACTTTTTTTCTACGAACAGAAAAATTTTGTTGAAAGGTTGGGAACTAACATTGTACTTACTAAATTAATTGTTAAATCCTGTAAAAATTGTTTCGTTCTTCATTATTTCATATTAGTACCCAATTTTCTTTTGTTTAAAAAGGTTTTTATTTACTATTATCACTTTCAGATCTGCAATCTATTGTTATTTGATTTGTGGCAATTTATTTATTTTCATGTTGTTTATAAGAATTATATTTTTCTGGTTCTTTATTTTTGGATTAGTGTTTAATGTTTGGTTCTTTACATAAATGGTCCTTATTCCTGAATTACGAGTATAGTCCTGATTTGTAACTTTTTAAATGTATTTCTTAAAGTACTGAATTGGGATCTCAGTTAAATGTTAGATTATACCAGAAAATACAGAAAAAGTAAAAAGAATGATTTGTTCTCTGAGATCCTTGAAACTATTTTACTTTTATTAATTCCACAATTTTAATCGTTCAGACGATCCTTTTTGGTCGCTTTTAAAACAAATAAAAACAGTTTTAAACATTCACGATGAACAGCTCTCTAACAAAGTTAAAACAATTAAAATATATTAAATCTTACATAATACCTAACTAACTTTAAAATTTTTGACGTACGATCTCCTTAAATTTTCCGTTGGCGTAAAGTGCCTTCTTCCCGGCAATCACTGGTTGACAGTTAAACATAACCTGATCATTTTCAGTTAATTAAATTAATGGAATAACTTGGAGAACGTACTGCAAACGATATTCGAATTTAACCAAAAAAATCAATTTTTTATGATGGATAAGTGAATAAAGTGTACATACGGTAAATTTCTTGAATTTAATGAAAAGTGTACGTTAACTTCTAAGATGTACCCTATGGGAATACATAGTAAATATAATCTAGTAGATTAGGTCAAATTATGTAGTAGTATGTCAGTTAATCGCAAGATTAGATTAATTGTTTTTATCAATATAAAAAAAACCTACTCCGCAGTATACGTTTTCCAAAATTAAAGTTTACTTTATATAAGACTCAATGAATGAATTAAAAGTATCATATTTTTGTATACTCAGTCATGTTGAATAAAAATACAGTATGTTTTATAATAAATGCGGAATGAAAATAACGGGCCAATAGACTATAAAACATTATGTTGAATGAAGGAAGCCGCGCCAAGTTTAAAAGAAGCCGAAAAGTTCTCGAATACCCAATTTCAGAAACTGAGAACTCACATTTATAATTATGTGACATGATGTGGATCACAGTGAATAGGAAATGGAGGCGGGTTCCTGTAATGAACTTTCTTTCTTCTTCAGATGACAATTTAAGGCGGTGGTGGACGACGAGCGTGCAGGGAGAGGGCGGAAAGTGTCTCATTCTCGGGGACGAGCGCCTTGGGACAAGGCGCACCGATCCCTGCATCCCTTGCCCCAGGTTTCTTCCTTTATAATATCCCGTCTACTCTGTCTAGCACGTCCCGCCAGAGATATATTGCTCCCAATGCCTCGTACATAATTTCTCCTGTGCGTCCACCCTCTCCCCTTCTCTCCCGTAACTTCGCTCTATTCGGCTGGAAGAAGGAGCTGAACGCTCGAAAATTTCGATTGTAAATAGCAACATCCGTGCCTGTCGGTCTACACTCTGTACTGATACTTCTACGAATTGATATGAGAACTTTATTGCTTTTTGTTACATTGTTGTTTTATTGAACAATTTGAAGTTTTCTCGTAAATATTTTGCTTCCATAAAAATCCATCCACAGTAAAAATATATTGTATAATAAAACGAAAAATATTTTTATAATCTTACAATGAATTAAACTTTATAAGTATTAAAAAAATATTAAAAAGTTATCCTTAAACAAATTTGATGTTCTTCTTCTTTTTCTTCTTCAATCTTGAGTTAAGTACTCAGTCCCTACATATTCGTATGTGAGTACTAATTCTATAGATATTTCAACCTTTCACGCTAATTCTATTATCTGCTATTTCATTATTTATTAATATCCTGAGAAAGTGGCGTTTATTCCGTTTACCAACAATTTTTATTTGTCTGTATTTATCTCCTCTTCTATCTTTTAAATATCTTCTATCCATTTAGTTCCTTGATTTTTTTGTATTTATATGCAATGTCATCTGCATTCATTTAATTATTAACGAGAATTATTTTTAGATTTTTAACTTCTCTGTAAATACTTTATTGAGTTCTCTTTTATTTGAGTTAAATACTGCTGCAATATCTACAGTTTACATTAGTGTCTTTTCACTTCTATTATATTTTTAAATCAGAACCAAAGATAATAGAAAAACCAAGTGATTATCCATTTCAAAAACTAGGTACAGATATTTTAGAATATGCCGGAAAATCTTACTTAGTAGTTGTAGATTATTTTTCAATAGGGTTAGAATTAGTAAAATTAAAATAAAGATTCAGAAACACATATAAAATTTTTAAAACAAATATTTCCATTACATAGTGCTCCAGAAGTGTTACGTGCATTATTTCAATTTAAAAAAAATTCTTAGTTTTGCAGCTAGAACCAAATAGGTACATTCATCGAAAAAAGTGTTGATATTGTAAAAAATTTATTAAAAAGAAGCAAAGATGAAAACACTGATATTAAATTTATTAGAGTACAGAAGCACTCCGGTTTTAAATTTCTTCTATAGCCCCTCACAACTTCTTTTTAGTAGAAAGGCCAGAACAGCTCTATCAGTTTATAAAAATCAATCAAAACCGAAAATTGTAAAATAATTTTATTAAAATGATCCAAAAATATATACGACATGCAAATTGTGGTTAAAGGGAACATTTATAAAATATGGCCAAACACCCACAATTATTTTATTCTATGATATCAATAATAAAACAAAACGTAGAAATAATATCGATATAAAAGAAACAAGCAATTTGTCCAATTTCCAATGAATAGAAAAGTAATTCTTCAAGAAGAAGGAGAAATGAAGGACAAGGATAATTAATGATGAAAGCGAAGAATATAATATGACTTTGACTTGATGTTAAAATACAAAATAATGATAATTCTCAAAATTTAGATTTTGTAAATGCTGGTAATAGTGCCAAAATTCAAATGCCAAACAAAAACAAAATATAATACTAGTAATAGTAGTCGTGTTAAAAAAACAACCTGCTTATATAAAAGATTTTATAATGTAACACAAATTATATCTAACTTGCCAGTTCTGTTTATCTTCCAACTTAGTTTCTACTATTTCTCTTAATCGATATTTAATATTAAGGTATTAGGCATCAAAAGTTAATCGATATTTGCTGAGATAGAATAATCGATTTTTGAAAAAAATATTAGAAATACACAATAGATAATTTTATCCATATGACTGCTTGAGTAATAACTTTTGAACACGCAGCATTCAATAAAAGAGAGTTTTTATATAAACATCGGGAGTGGTTGTTTGTCTATTAAGACACTCTTTTATTTTTATTTATCTCTGTGTCTCGACTTCTGATAGCGAAAGTTTGAGTTTCTCCCGCATTATATAGTCTGAAGGTCACGGCAAGCCATAAATCTCCAAATATTGAAAAATTCTCAAGCTCTACATCATGCTAGAGAGAACGGAATGGAGTGACATGCGATCACAATCGTATATCAGCATTAAACCGAAAAGCCAAAGGAAGAGACAAAGGAACTTTGGAATGGAATATTTTTCTTGTTCAGGCACGTCGAGTGTCCCCATTCGTCTTCGGTTATCTCTACTTGGCACTACGACGTATCGCCGCGGGCACAAAAACTCCAACGCAAAGAAAAGACAAAAGGATGTGACACTCCAATTTCCATTTAAAATCGAAATTCCTCACCCCTTGCAACTTTATCAGCGGCCCCAAAGCCCCGGCCGCAATTTATGGCGAAATTAGAAGCGCACTTTGCGAACAAAAAATATTTCAAACATATTTCCAAATTTACTACTTAATGCTTCCCTTCTCTTAGCATTATTAACATTCAGGGAGTTGAATATGTTAGTCAAAATTAGTATCTATATCGTATGTTATTCATTTAGTAATTTATAAAATATATAAATTTTTATCATAATAGACGTACATGTATAATATTATCAATTTCTCTTGTTTTTTTTTATATGAAAAAAGTTTCGTACTAAAATTATTGTCAAGCTATTTTTACTGCAGATATTTTAAAATAAATTGTTTGTTAGAAAATGGTAGAGACATCTGATGGGCTTACTTGTATTAGTCTAAGTTGAGTGTATTAGGCATTCGAGTAGTTAGTTTTATCTTGTTCACACAAGTTCAAAAGATTTGGTGCGTTTGAATCTATGGACTGGGTCTTGATTAGCTAAAAGTTGTAATACTTCGTTGTTTATATGAATAGGGAGTCGTTCTTTATGACTCTTGGCAATTTTTTTTATATCTTCTAGATCTTTATTACGAAGGTGCCACGGGGCGTTACATATATTCCTTAGTACATGGTTCTAGACTCTTTGAAGGCAAATATAATATTTTTCACTAGTTCAACCCCACAGTTGTTATTCATAAATCCATATTATAATATATATATATTATATATTATATGTTTTTTAAATATTTTTTGTCCAAACTAAATGTTTATTAAATATTTGCTTTACAATATTTATAATAAATATTTAAGTAGTATTGTGTATATCTTTGATAAGAAATATTTAGTTTAAAGTCGAGATTTATTAAAATTTCGAGCTCAAAGTCTAGATTTAAAACAAAACAAAACATTTTAGAAATATTTTTGTAAAGCTCATTAAAATCTCGACTTTAAAGTCGAGAGTTGTCAAAATATTGACTTCATAATTGAGATCTTAAAGAAAAAAAATTCTTGCTTTAAAAAAGTTGGTTCTAATCTGGACTTTAAATTCGAGATCTTTAAGAAAAACGCGATATTTATGTCGAGATCCTTTGAAATTTTTTAGGATTCTTGATATAAATCGAGATTTATTAAAACATCAATTATAAATTCGAACAAGAGAATTTAAAGTCAATATTGTGAAATTCGGTATTCATTAAAGTGTAATAAGATTTTAAAATCAATATAAATTAAAAGAAAAATGTTTTTAATGTTTTTGTGAGATTTGTAGAAATCTCGAATTCGAATTACATGACGGTTTCGAGAAAACAGCTCTAAAAATGATATTTTTTTAAATAAAACACTTTTTCTAATGTATTTTGGGTTTCTAGTTTTTATATCAATTTCTATTTCTTTTCATACCTTGTAATAATTTTGCTTAGTGATAAAATTATTTTAAGGTAAAACTTGATCAAAAAAGCTCTCGTACAATGTTTACTTAAATCTACATGGGACCGATTTGCTTTTATTATTCCTTTCTTAATACTCTTGTATATTTTGAAAAATAGCAAATAGGGGCACTTTAACAACTTAATTAAAAGGATTTTTAACCTTACCTATACGTGTATGCTGCTTTCCTCGTTATCCTTTCCAAATTGCGTTACATCTAAAACTAAGACGAACCGGGAACAAATCAAGTATAATTAAAGTTTGCACATATGCGGGTGTATATGTATATTCGTTTACTAAAATAATGAAAGGGGCGACCTCTGTAATAACGGTCCGTGCATTTTCTAGACAATGGTTTGAATTAAAGTGAGCTTACACGGTCCCGTTCAAATTACGGCCTGTGTAATTCTGTCAGATTAGCGCAATCCTAAACGCAGCCATGAATCGTGCGATATTACCCTGACACATTACTACCTCATTATACTATACGTCCCTTCGATGCTATTATATTCGATGTTTGTGAAAGCGACGCCCAATAATATCAACTTTTTACGTAACACTTGTTAATGAGTACATAGATTTAAGGCGGATACAATAATAAGTATCAAAGTTAATTTTTTTTCTTTAAATAATACGACGAAGAAGAAAAACAAGAGAATTATTATTATTAATTTCAAATAAGGGCAGAGAAGCAAGCTCCTGTTATGCCCAAAATCTGAGAAGGAAGACAATATAAAACTACTGACCAAAAAAAATTAAAATTAATTAGTTAAAAACTAAATATTTAGTGCAGTAGAGTCTTACAAATAAAATAGTGTACAATCAAGCCACTTTTTAAATGTGTTTACAGAAATTGAAGTAACCACTCTAAAGACCACTTAAATATTAAGTAAAGAGCGTGTTGAAGTAAATGTTGATCAATAACACGATTCACGTATACCGAAAATGTATTGTGTAACCATTTCAAGCTTGCTTCCTCATCCTAGCTTGCACGAGCACCCAAATAGGGTCTTCTCTCTTCATTGAGGCGTTTTGTTTAGCTTTGGCCCACAATGCACCTCACAGTCTTCTTCTTATTCTTATCTCTTTGATCATATTTCTTTTTTGTCCCTTTTCTTTTAGTTTCCAACGATCACGATATTGACGGCACAATAATTTGGTTAGAAAGAAAATTGATATTTGAAACGAATATATTCCTTTACTTATGTACAAATATTTGTAAATTTATTTAAATATGATCAGATACTAAAAAGTATCTGTACGAAAAAACAAGCGAAGTTGCTAATTAGATATCAAAGAGTGGCACACGCCTATCTGGCATCTGTATCTGCAAGCCATTTCATGATTTCATTCACCTTATGCGGCTTCCGTAATTGGATCCCAGCAATCCGATAGCCAAGCCGATAAGTGTAGTCTCCGTACTTATCGACTGTGGGAAATTGGCTTCGTTTCGCAAAAATACGGTACTTCGGGTGGACGATACGTAGGAATTAGAATTCACGATAAGTTTAAGAAATTTTAAGGTCCTTCCAGTTAAATGACGACGAAAAACAACATTTACAATTGTCTAAATAAAGCATTTATGGACATTGGAATCAAGTGATTTCTAAGTTGTTTTTTTTAATATAAACATTTTGGAAGCACGTCATCTCAAAGTCAATATAAATAATACATAAAAATTGGTTGTTGACGAGACATTAATAAAGCCACACTTTATTTTCTTAGGAAAACTAAACGAAATACTAGAAGAACAGTTAAGGCTACGAAACGACACTATTGGAGTCAATGGTACCAAATACAATGTACCTATTTTGACATATCGAAAAGTTTGTCTAAAAGGAATCGAATCTCATTAATTTTAATTTTATCTGTCCCGAATTCTTCGGTATTACTCAGTCGTGTGTGTCTTTACATATTACTATTCCAGTCAGGGTTACGATAGTTTTATAAATCGATACGTTTTCATGAGGCGCTGATTGAGGAGATTGAAGTAAATAGTTGTTACGAATATAAAGTAGTAGTGGCTACGAGTACATGCGAATGGTATAGTGGGTGTACGTTAAAAAGCATTCATTTCATTAACTTAACATTTCGCGCAACAGAAAGATGCTATCCTTTCGAGGAAAAGTTAAAGTGAATTTTCTGTTAGCAGTATAACTAAATAGAAAAAGGCCCTTTTCCTGGGTAAATGGGCTGTTTCAGCCCGATGAAACTACTAAAGTAATTTGTAAATGCGTATAAAACATTAAAAGGGGAGAGGATGGAGACTAGAAAAATACGGGTTGTTTAAGAAAACGACGGGATGTCTCGACCTTGCCGCTTTAACAAACATACGGACGCATGCAAATGCGTTGCCATGGTTACAAACTGCAAGACATAAATTAAAGTTGCACTCGGCTCCCATGAACCGTTCAGATATGCAATAAAAAATTTGCAAACCATTATTTTCATATACTTTACCGAGAGTCCAATATAAAATATAAGAAATAGCGCTCAGTGAATATTTTTCAGTGGGAACAAGAATTCCCAATTATGATCTATTTCAAACAAAAAAATATATTCCAACTTACCAAGGAAAATGATAAAATATAGTAGAAGGTAGAATATGAACAAAATTATCAAATGAAATAAAATTACGCAGTAACTTCAGTTCGCCATTGATGAATAAAATAATTTATTTATATATATACTTAAGTTTATCAACTTAGATCTAGAGACTCTTCTGATAAAAATATTTTGAATAGGATGACTCAGGAATTAAAAACACAAATGAAATAAAAAAGAATCTAACTCTCATTTCAACAGCTTCACAACTGCAAATTAATTTCAGTGGAGAGCAACCAAGAAGATTAGAAGATCAGTAGTATAGATACCTAATATGGAAGATGAAAAGCAGCACTATTCAATACACATTTTGGTTGATACATTAAAGAAACAAAATACTAATGCAAATACCAAAAAATTAATCCATAAGCACTAGTTCTTATTTGGATACTAACTTTTGGTTATTGATCATTTGATCAAGTTCATCGAATGACCCATATCATAGAGAAATCATTAGAGAGCAAAGTACTATAATTACATTTTTTCTAGATATAGTACTAAGCTTTCCACAAAGAACGGCAAAACGAAAAGGATAATCCTTAAAATAAAAAAGTTATAACCTATAAGATACATATACATATATTTGAAGAGTAAATGCCAAATATTAAAAGCCAAGAAGGCGCAGGTACACAACGGGGAGGAGCTTAAGATCTTAAAACGAATTTGGGTATTTGCGTTGGTTCAACTGAAAACCAGTTAGAAAAGTACTTAATAACTATTTACATTTCAAATAGGGATAATGTCAACAGAAGCACATAAACGTATAACTAGAATAGGAGCGTATTATGCTCAAATAAAATACTGCAACAAAAGGAAATCAATGACAACAACAATACATACGTTGTCCAATAAAACTGATGCTTGTTCAATCAAAATCAAGAATAGCACATAAGTTAACACTGAAAAATATTTCGCCAAAATTGTCAATGTATGCGGCGAACTAACCAAATACATATTGATATCTGCATCTGTTACTTTTTACTAATATTACTGTTATTCAAGTTACAATTCTTATTATAAAAGTGAAAGATAAACTAAATTCCAAAAACTTGTTAATGTTTCTTATGACAATTGGCAAAGCGAAACAACTGACATAAGAATTAATAAAAAGTTTTTGGAAAATCGTGGAATTTAAGATAAATACATTTTATCTTTATAACGGATAGTTTCCACAAAGTCGAGGTAGATACAATCATTAAAAATTTTATTTTGTTAATTTTGAGTTTATATTAATATTTAAACGTATATGTTTCAGAAACAATAAAAGAGAACTGCCAATAAATATTAACTCATAAAAACGTACGACGGAAGTGGTTTTTGAAAAAAAATCCTAATAAATGTGATATCAAATGTGACAACAAAAGCATGATGTAGTTAGTTACCTTAAAACCTACATCTAAAAAACTAGTTAACGCGGCATAGCCTTGGTTTCTCCATAATTGGCGTTGACTGTACCAAACTAAATGTTCCACGGAACCGTGTACTTGGCCCTAATCTCTATCTTCTTTATACTTCAAATAAATAGGACAAGAACTATATTAGCAAACCACCACCAGAGAAGGAGCTAATACATAATACTTATAAAATATACTTTAGAAACATTATTTGTAAAAAGGATGTCATACCTTGTTCCAAAAACAAGTTTGAAGAATATTTTAGAAATTGTGTTTGAAGTTAACGGAAATTTAATGGGATTGGCAGACATGGCTTACTTCCAGAAATGCCATTAGTATGTTTTGGTTTGTTACAGTTACTTTATTGAGTCTGAAGTGTAACGCTAAAGTGAACTGGCTATAATTTGCAAAATGTAAGTTGACTGATATCGAGTCAGTAGGGCACTCACGAAAACACAAATTATTAGTATGTATGTAGATTATATTTCAATGCCTACAAAATAATATTAATAAAATGGAATAAAAAAAATTGCTTATATAAAATTATATCAAAATAAACTCCATTTTTCCATTCTCTGTCACTATGTATATAACAGGCTATTCATTTTTATGGGTTCTAGATTTCTATACCCGATTATGGTGTGTAAATGTTCGCATTAAATTTGAATACTGCATTCAGATCTATAAACAGTTCTTCTCCTATTCTTCTTTTAACTTATGCCATACACATTCTCGAAGTCTTGTTTCTAAAATTCATGTGAAAATCCATTCTTTTCCATTCTCTCTCATCCATTTGATCATCTTCAATGCTATACCATCTTCTCCGCTTGCCTTCCTTATTTTAATCAGTTGTATGGCCTCTCTCGATATTTCTTGATCTTACTTTCGTTTTAGTTCTTCTCCATTTATAATTTCATCCAGCCTTAAATTAAATTTATCGGTAAAGTATTCATTCCTTGTTCTTAGTGTCTAGTTTGTAATTTTATCTTTTACTACTTTTACTTTTTTTGCTTTTGCTCTTTTGTATTGTGTCCAGAATTTACTGTTATTTGTCTTTTGTACATCTGGTATCTATTCTCCAAATTCTTTCCAAGTTTTTTCTCTTCTTTTGCTATTACTATTACTTTCTTTAACTAATATAGACTTCTTTATCCGCTTTTCTTACGATATATTTCTTTCTTATACTATCTCTTTTATTTCATCGTTCCTCTATCTTGTTCTTTTAAAGTTTTTGTTAAATTTTCTGTTTTCACCAATTTTTTATGGTGTTCTTATCACTGCTTCTTTAAATGTTGTAACTTTAAAATTTCTGAACAGTAGGTAGATTAATTCTTATGGAATAGAGCGAATACCTACTGCATGAAATGTTAATGTAAATTTTTGCATGAAATTAATTTGTCATATCTAAAACCGAAACGACTCGTCCGCTTACTATAAGATAAATATGGTCTACTATAATCTTAATAAATTTCTCGGATGAATTAACGCATACATAATAAATAACACCAGAATAAATCTAAAGTTACTAAATTATTCAGTGTTCGTCTTGGTTTTAGTATTTCAGTGTAGCGAAAGATTTAAACGACGCACTCTTCGGAGGTATAACATTGGTCAAGCTCTCCAGCGTCCGACATAGCAAACGTCTTTATTCTCGGCAGGCAGCTTAATGCAAAAAGCGTTTTGCAAAGCCAAAAGTATCCAGACATAAACCCGTTCTCTCTCGTACAAACAGGGTGATGTACGACGATATTCGCTGCATTTATGTCTTTCCGGATTGAGATTTAATCCATACCAGAAAACGAGTAAAACAAGATTCTGTCATTATCAATGCAGACCACACTTGAACAATTTTTGTACAAAGTTATTTGTGTATGTTTCCTGTTCACTATTGCAAAGATAATTGATTCCAAAAACAATATTTTTGAATAAAAAATATTATAATATATATATATATCTTCTAAATTACAAAATAGAAAACTGTAATTTAGTTTATTTGTTGAGTTGTGGAAACTGGACAGAAAAGATTTAAATTCTCATTTATAAAAACTTTCGCTGTTTATTGTGGTTTTAAATATGTTGTGCTAAAAAAGGGACTTGAAGAGAATTTTCAAAAATCTAATACATGTTGACGTAGACTAGAGAGAGAAAGAGAGAGAGAGAGAGAGAGAGAGAGAGAAATAATAATAATGATATTAGTATTTAAAGAAGTTGGGCCACTAGAAAAAAGTACTGACAACTTTTTTATATTAATTTTATTTAGATAATAGAAAAAAATTACATGAAGCCAAAACAATTCATATAAAAACCAAATCTTATTATGTTATTATTTATACTTTGATGATTTTTTTTTCATATAAGAGATTTATAAGGCTCTTTCTGTATTAAAACAATAATTAAATGTCAATAACTTACAGTTTTCGCCATTAACTATTTGGTAAATCGGCAATACTGTATGTTGCCATAAATAATTTGGAAGTTTTCTAAATTATCAGATTTTCCATTTGGGTAATTTTTTTACTGACTCAAGCATTGATAACATAACTTGTCAATGACTAGTTTTCTTATACAAATATATATTTTCTTTTCATTCCTATCAATTTTCAGTTTGCGAAATAAAATTGAAAGCTAACTTTACAAGTAGGTGCATACGTATACAAGAAAATGACCAGGCTGCCAAATTTAAAAAAAAATTACTACGTTGCCATTTCAAATCGGTCAAAGTTAAATAATTTCAATTATTAAAAAATATTGTTACTAAAAAAATGTATATGCTTATCTATTTACTTGCATCCTTTTAACTTCTTGCTTCGTTTCTTTATCATAAATTTGAAAGAAAAATAATAATAAGTTTCATGAAGTTAATCGGCTTATTAAAAATTGTGTTTATACTTAAACTTACTTTCTGGATCATACTCTATTTTAACAATCAAAAATATGTAATCACCGATTCAAAAATGTATTATTTTGAATCCTGATTACATTTGTAGATTTATGTAACTAAAATAAATATTGTTTAATGTTTAATTTTTAGAAAATCTATTTTTTTTTCAACCTACTTTTTTATACTATTTTTTTTTCGATTTTTTTTAAATAACTTCAAGCCTTTCTGCCTTGCTTGCATAACTCAAACAAGTGGTGTTTTAAATACACGTAATTAAAAAAGTGAACATTTTCTATTATTGAAATTATAATTTGCCGCCTGACCTAAAAATATAGGTCTGAAAATTTTAACTTCCTATAAGTTACACCTCATATTTCCAAGAAAGAGTATTATCGCTCGGGGCCATATTTCTAGTCCTTTCCGGGTAAATTAATTGGTGGTTTATAAATTCACTGAAGCAAACTATTTCAAATTCATGAGTTCGTCCGATCACCCTATAGATGCATGCGATCCACTGAATGATCAATGCATTTATGCACCACTTCTTACTTCTTATCCGCGACTGGATTCTGCGGCAGCTGGGTCACAATGAACTAAGAAACGACGTACTTTTTACTATCCCACCTGATTCTCGAGCCCCATATTTATTTATGAATTCCATGGACGGTTGCCGCTTCTTCATACTGCTACACTTTTGGTATTCTAAATCATTCCGAAGATACATCTTAATGCCCCAGACAATTATAATGATTCTTTTAGCTTGGTACGCGATTCTTTCTTGACAGATTATATTCGTTAATAATAAAATCTGGCATATGCGATCCTTCAAGAAAATAAAAATAAAAAAATACGGAAAAAATGAATAAGTAGAGTAACTTGATCCTCTATGACGTTCAAAATTCACATGAATTAAACAAATTTCATAAAAATTTATTATATTTCTAGTTTTTAAAAGTATTAGCAACTTCCCTAACCCTAACGACCAACTTACAAGTTATTTAAAGTTTTTTACAACATCACGTACAACCAACTCATTGTTACTGAAATTAAATAAAAATATGATTGGTCATGTAGAAATATTGACACATTCGTGACATCAATATAGAAACATTCACTCAATCATTAACTCTTGACTGAAAAACATCTCATAAAAATTCTCACTCTCATCGTCTGCTTTGAACCTAAACGTATAAATAAATCTTTGTTCTGATTTTATTAAAAATAGCAACAATATCAACAAATTAGAAATAAGAAGTTTTTAAAGTGAAAAATAGTGACAAATCAACCTATAAGTTCATTTTTCTTGTGCCAACGCCATTTCGTGAAATTTACAAGATAGCGTTACGTTAAAAAACTGTTAGTTTAACGAATAAATAAATTATCAATATATGGAACTTTTTTAGTTATGTACATATTTGAATTTTTATTTATGTATAATATATCATTAGTGAATTTAAATCCTGATTTTGTGCACTAACTTTGATTTGCTAAAAGAACTAATGATCAATATTCAGTGTATTCAGTATTCAGTGGATGATATGTTGCATATCCCTAATTTTGAAAAAATGTTATATGATCATGCCCAATTGGCTGTCCTTATTCTGATGCTTATGTCATTACAAAGGGTGCATTTTTTGATAAAATGATATACTTATTTATATGCCAAGATCCAAGCCATGAACTTGTTTAAGCAGAAGGTGCTGATTCTTATCCTCATGAAGGAAGGCACTTAATCTAAACAAGAAGGAGCCGTCTGTATTTGGGAACTAAATGAGATATTTAAGTATCTTAGTTGGAGTAGCAAAAACGTGTTACAAGTAGAACCTGTAGAATTTCATCATAACATTAAAAAAAAAGAGGGAAATATATAGACATCCCAAGATCCACATGAAGAGTTGTTAAATAAAAATGTTATGGTGTATTTGGAAGCAAATAAAACTACAGCAAATAAATTTGGTATTACAGTTAAAGATGTTAAAAATATGTTAGAGAAACATGCTTAAAGTTAGACAAAAAAGTCCAAAACCACATGTTGATCTAAAAATATTGACAGGGCAATACTTGCTGCTGAATTTATTAAAAAAAACACCTCCAAGATGCAGTTATAGAAATGATGGTAATGCTTTATTGGTAAGAGGTCTAATAGATCTGTATGAGGCATCGTTGGATACCAGTTGATTACCATGGATTGAAGCGTTACAGGAAACACAAAATAACAAGTTTTGGGATAAAAAAAGGTCATCGATGTTTTAATAGTCCTGAGATCAATCTATTTTTATTTGGGGGAAGGATGGTGCAGCACCTTGCGGTAACTCTGTTTCCGCTTTTATCCTAATAAGAAAGCTTATCTTGAAAGAAAGAATTTTAAGAAAAAAGACTGAATAATGTTCATAGAGAAAACGTTTCTTCTAATCTGTACTTATTGTTTTAATAAAACTGACCATACGAGATCCCTTCTCTGCAATTTTTCTTTTCCTTTTTCTTGTTTATGGATAATTTACACTTTTATTATCATTAAATAAAAAAATATTATTAATTAATATTAGTACACGAAAGTTCAAATTAAAATTAAATGCAGAAAACGACTAACAGCATCAATATCAAGGTGAGATATAATTATAATTATAACATATTTTTAGAGAAACCTTGAAATTTGTTTTGTTTACCTTCTATTTAGTTAGATTTTGCAGTGAATACAGTTTTTTATAGTTTGAGGCCCATATATATTTTAAGATTGGCAGGTTGTTAGAAAATATTCAAATTTTCATTTTGTTTTGTTAATTAAAAAATGTATTGTAGTGCCCTGAGTATGGTCTTCCAAAGAACGAAATGCCAGTAAAAAATATAGATTTTTTCTATATGATTTTCTTTGAATCCCTTCCGTAAACGTTCCACCTCTTAATATTTTTTTAATAATGTGTGTTGTTTTTAAAAATTATAACCCCATTTTATTTAATCTTGGCGTAATTTAAAATAATGAAATTTTCTGTAACGACAAAGAATTTGTACAATGTGCAACGAACATGCGGGTGATTTTTTAGCCCTTTAGTAATAGTTTTGAGGCACGATCATTACAGAATCACGCGAACAATGTTATTTTTGAAAGAAAAAATTTCTGTCGCATTAATTCCTTATAAGAAAACAAGTACCCATTAAAATGATGAATGTAAGAGAAGAAAATCAAAATGCACATACCTCTTTCGGCATGTCACTAGAGAATAAATACTTGCAGCAAATGAATGCCGGTAATTCAAGAAAATCAAGAATGTGCTCTGAATTCACTTATAGGCCTGTCACATTAGGAAAAATATAATTAATATTAAAAACTTTAGAATTTTCATTATAACATAAAGAAGATAGTTGAAAGGGGTCTTTATTTTAAATAAATAAATTTAAAAATTAATAAGGGTTTGGGTTTTGACAAATCAATAGTTTATGTTTAGAAATAGTAAAGAATGGGCAAATAGTAACATTTTCAATAATATTATTAGTACTCGCTTAATAAAATTGCATAAATGGTAAATTTTTGCGGCTATATAAAATGTACATTTTTATATATTTCTGACATATTTTCAAAAAAAAAATACATTTATTTTATTTATTTAATTCTACTGAGCTATAAATTACCGGCATGACCAGAATTCAAGTAAGGTCTAATGTGTCTTACCAGTGATATACATTCTCCCGCTGCTAAGTTTCTTAACGACACTCACCTGAAACAGATAAAAACAGATTTAAAAAAATGTTTACGGACACCAGATTCTTATCATTAAAAAAATTAGAAAGCAATGCGACTTTTTACAATATTTGCTATTTAACTGTTTAACAAGGTATCCAAAAGATTGCTCTGTATGATAAATTATACTGGCATAATCTAAAATGAATTATCTAAGAGGTTTTTAAAGCATGTTGGTGGTTAAACCAAACAATTAAAAAGTGACAGAAGTTTAACATTTTTTAGTAATATTTTTAAAAATAATAGGATTTTACACAACATGAGCTGTAAATAGCACAATACATGTTAGTAGAATATATTGCGCAAAAGTTGTGTAGCGGTGAGTATAACACTTTTTGTACACCCACAGAATGATTAAAAAAATTGTAATAAACTAAAGTATAATAACATTTAACTTGACTGCCACAGAGAACTAAAATTATTTTACACTAATTCTTAATTTAAAATTGTTCACAAATTAGTAAACAAAATATAAATTCAATTTCAATATTTTTGTAAAAAGATTAAATATAGTTCATCATAGTATTCGTAGGGATTTTCATTAAACATTAATAACTTACATGTTATTGCACATTACAAATTATTTTTACCAATTAATGTGCGGAAATACCTATTATATACCCATTTACAGTAAAAGGTGCGCGTAAATATTCATTATCAAAAGTAGGTGTAAGAAATGTTAAAATTGGTTACTTTACCGATATGTCTTTGTTTCCTTTTCTGAACATAAAACACTACTTGAAATGAATATTTCGACGAAGTCGGTAGTTTTGATCCTTAGAATTTTGATTATTTCAAAGAGTAGGTACTTCGTCGAAGACTATATTAATCTATGAAAAAAAGTGCATCGCGAAGCGCCCAAGAGCTAAACGTTTAAACGAGAAAAAAAACCTTTGTTCTCGAGAGAATTTGATTTTGACAACAACATAATTATTAGCCAGAGGGTCAACGGTAATCTTTGATAACTCTATTAAAATGGCGGACGGCGCATTGTTGTTTCGAGAGGTACCAATCCATCTCATGAGATGCCTGAGCGAAATAAAGATTAGAGCAGACTCCTACTGAACGGTGGTAATAAAACAATGCTCTATTATGCTTGCTTTTTTTAGCCAAGTTAATTACTCTATATAGGGTTTAGGCGTGCTTCGAGAAAATATTTCCCATCTGGACGGGTATTTCTGGTTTTATCTCCATTCGCCGCGAAATTAATATGTAATGTCTTCATCATAAAATGCCTCTGCTATTAAATATGCCGCAAATACTAATAGAAATTGTATGTCATCAATTAATATAATTGATGTTAAAGGATGATCTATTACCAACTTTATGTATGTAATTAGTTATAAGATAAGTAATAAACAAAACAAATTATTGTTTCAAGTTTTGCTATATGTTTCATAAATATATATTTTACTTATGTATTGTTGACACCCTGAATTTCTTTTTAGATAGTAAATGATATGATAGAAAATTTCCGAGTTGAATCTTTCTTGATGTTTATTTAAAACTCCACTATTGAATGCCAGTAAACTACACCAAAAATGTGAGTTCTTCATTATGAATTTTAGTGTGATAAGTGCAGATTGTTCGTGTGGTTTGGTTTGTGAATTGTGAAATAAAGATGCCCAAAAGAATAGCCACTGAGAGAATGGAAAAGATCCAAAGGAAAATGGTGAAACTGGAAAGAATGTTAGAGGATGTGTCTTCCGATTCGTCGAGTAAGTACAATAATTTCTTGTATTTATAGGAATTTAGTGCACGTATCACATAAAATATGCTACTACCATGTGATCTATGCGGACCGGAGCTATATAACTGCTTTGTAACGGACTTTAATGATTTATTAGAGTTGTTGTTTTGTAAGAGCTTAAAAAATAAACGTAGAGCTTTTTGATAAAACATTTAGTAATTTTTTAACAATAATTTATCAAATTTTAGGAAAATTTGTGATACATATTTATGAACACAAATTCCCTAAATTATTATTAATATCTTCTTGTTGAAGAAGAAACAGCTTTTTAAAATTAATGTGTGCCGATAAAGTTTCAATAAATATTTTTTAGCTACAAGCCAAAATAATTTTTCGAAATAGTGTGAAAACCAAATTGACACTAAAATATCTACATGTGCAATAAATTTTATTTTAACTTGTAATAATGTCTTTTTATGTCTGTCAGTTAGAACTTGTCATAAAGCAACAAAAAAGTTTAGAACTGTTTCCTTATAAAGTTTAAATACACCCATAACAATTCCCATTATTAATAATAATAATATCCTTGACAAATCCTAGTTTATTAATAAGATTTGGATTAATTTAGTTTATATTAATAATCAAAATTACCATAGAGACGAGCTTGCATTTAATAAAAATAGATATTTGGTTAACAATTTCACAATAGGAATTGGAGATCCATTATATATTATTCGACAAAATAATTTGATGAGGATTCAGTCTTCCAAGATTTCCACATTTCACTTCTCCAGATGATTCCAAAAACAAGTTCATTCAAGTCGTCTCCAGATACAACTTAGATAAATTAAAAAAAGTTACTTATAATTAAATTAAAAGTGTCTCGTGGAGTACTCTAAATGAAAAAATGTTTGTATTGAAGAAGAAGGAAGACCGACACATTGAGCATATATTGTAAAATTGTGACTTAATACATTCTTTTTATAGTTTAATATATTAATCCAAAAAGTGAGGATTACCTGTACCGATTCAATAAATATACCTAAAATCATGTTTTATTCCTTATTCTACTATAAAAGTTATTATTTATATAAAAAAGTACATTTTTGAAATCTTGTTTTATTATGTTTTAGATAGGATCAAATATTTTTACTCCTTATGATCTTTCAGGAAGCATTTATCATTTATACTTTTTTTAAAAATAAATTGAAAAAGTTCAAGGCATTAAATAAAGGATTTTTTTTTAATTTTATCAATCGGTAAAATATTCTCTTCTTGGTCATGTGGAATATAATCATTTCTGAACATCTTATACAACATTGTACGAAATAGAGTGATTTAAATTTCAAAAATAAAGCCCTGTCAGTGTATCTAAGAGAAGAAAAGTATTTTAAAACAATGCTCTTAAGTTAATAACTCTTCTTGCAAACGTAACAAAATGGATACAAATGAAAGTGTTTTTAATTCTGTATTTTAACAGTATGCTAATGCGAGGATATATAAGGAAATACCAATTCCGGAAACCGTCATAAAACTGTATGCAGTACGTTAGGGTTACCGGGCCGGTATTTATTGGCTGTTCATTTATGCTTGTGTTTAATCTCTTCCCTCCCACCGTACTTCACTTTGGCGGCATCGGTGGCGGTGGCAATGCATTGTAAGCTGGCAAATACCAATTTCGATCCCTGGCTTTGTATCATCTTCTCTCTTCTATGGGAGGATAGCTTTGTGAGCTAGAACGAAACGCTGCTAATGCGTCTTTAGTCATGTGGCATAGTATAGAGTAGCTTCTAAACAAAATCTTATTTTGTTAAATTTTTTATTTTTTTTATTTTATTATTATTAAAATTATGTGTGGACATTGTTTGTTTTTTTTGTAATTTTGCCTATGTTTCTTAACATTTCTGCTTTCAGCATTGTATCGTTAAAGACTATATTTTTATGACTTAACCATGTCGCAATTTTAACTGTCTTCCATTTGGTGGTTGATAAAGTTTCGAGTAATCTGGAGTGGTAACTTACATTGTCCATTTCAATAACCGAATCTTTCGGTATTAATTCAATCATTTGTTCGAAATATACCTCAGGCACCCCTCCATTCATTTCTTCGTGATAATTAATGGTATTTTTTGAATCAAATAAAAGTAAGCCACCCTCAAGAAAACCGTTCATACCGCCTATATGAAAAATAATTTTTCTGGCACCTTTACCTGTAGATTTCTTAATGCCAATAGTAAATCAGATAAGTTTATATTTTTGTCTTGGCAAACTTTTCCTACACAATATCTTGCATTAACCCATGTTTCGTTTAAATAGAAAATGATCTGCCCGCATTTGTTTTATTCTTCTGCGGTATGTCGTCTCCTACATAGATTTTTTTCAGAATCAATTAGCATTGAGTATCTGCTCATTTTTTCATATTTAAAGTTTAATTCATATAATACTTTTCACAGTTTATCTCGGTTTATTGTGGGTAAATCAGTATCGTTGGTATTTGCTGGTTCAGAAAAAATGAGTGAACAAGCTTATAAATTTGCATTAATTAATTAATAATTTTGGTGCCTGGTTTTGGTTTTAGTGAGATTACGTCCCCTGAATTTTCCTATCGTAGATTTGCCTATCCCGTTGTTTTAGATGTATTATGCTGAAGTCGTCGAAAATAATGTTCAATTTAAATTGGTATTGTCACCAAACATTTCTGAGAATTTACTCTCTCTTAATGTTCAAATGAACTTGTTAGTTAAAATTTACTTAAAATACGTTCAATTTTACTATAATCAGGTTAAGCAGTTAAGTTAAGAGTGGGTCATACTGAAAATTTGTAAATATTGATTTGGTCACTGCGAATCAGGTTCTTCGCACTTTCCGTCTTACAAGTGAGTTTTTGGTAAGAAACTTGGTTCAGTTGGAGGGGTATTTGTGTGTTTATTTAGTATTAAAAAGAAATATATTGCGGCTTTTTGGCTCTACACTATTACGTCGGACGGTCGTTTGGAAATTGCCGGGAACCTTCGATAATTTAAGTGTATGCATGTTCTATCGCTTTAGGCAAGTGCAAACCGAACTGTCTGATATAGAGCTCGGTGGGGAATTAAATCGGCCAACTAAACCCATGTTAAATAGATGCGGCGTGCAATCTAGCGCCCCGTGGATGACGATGCCTGCTTGTTTTTCATTTGCTCTTTGAACTGTTATCCCGCACAATTTAACAACTTTTTTTAGAGATAAATCGTCCCCGGAATGCAAATCTGCAAATAAATCTGCCCTGGTTCAATCCCTCTTCGGAAAATATGCACCAAAATAAAACAGGAAAAGGTTAAACATTATTTTTATTTTGAATAATTTAAAGCCGGGCTTTTGCGAATGATTTATTTCTTCATAGTTTTATAGAGGTGTCTGAATCCTAAGATATATACACACACACACCGTAATTGGAAATAACAAACACAAAAGAAAGAACCAAGGGAATTGGATTAAAGCCAGAATAAGGAGTATATTTCATTAAATTTCAACGACAACGTAAAAAATATTCTTTTTATTTTCTTTTCATTATGAATCAGTGAGGTTGTTAGATAATTCGGGTATAAGATCCAAACCTAAATTTATACTTAAAATTAATGATGGAAATAACTAGAAATAAACCTAAGTTTTGTATTAAAATAGTAATGCCTCCTCCTACATACATTTCTAATATCGCATACCCTTTCTTGATGACAAATTATGAATCTGTGATGAAACCATAATCAAATTATTTCTTAACTTCGAATGAGTTTTCTGGAAAACCATAAATTTCTTAATAAATGATTATTTTTATTCCAGAATTAAGAAACTTAACTTTTGGAAATTATACCTACTGATGTAATCATTCAAAGCTTTACATAAAGTTATCTTTCCCCGAGGAATTACAGTTGGCTTCTACGCAAAAATGCCAAAATGCAAGTGACGAAGATATGAATCTTTTCCAGGTATAACATGTGGGAAGCTGACTTTTTAAAATATTATCTTACGAATAATCTTTCCACCCTCTTGGTCGATTAAATCTGGTTCGACTTAATTGCTTTTAGTTGCTAAATATTGGCTGGCAATATAGAAAAAGGAACAGTTTTAAAGGAGAGGACAGAGAAATAGGTATTTTATAATATTATTGGTTAAGGTATTTTATTTATGCTTAAAAATAAAAAATGTAAGTTAAAATTCACTTAGAAATCATGAGATTACATTTCTTATTAGTTTGGATTATTTGCTTATGGGTAGCATAAAATTTTTAATTAGTAACATTCTTAATGTTACTAACCAATTCCATGCAGAAACGCAGAATTAGATTACAATTCAATAAGGTAAATATTATCAATATTCGCGAATAATGAAAATATTCATTGCATAAAATTATCAAATAATTTAGTGACACTAGTTTTAAGTGTTTTAGACTGAACCGTAAATAAGTGTCAAAATTAATAGTTTAATGAGTGAAAAATAAATTCATTTTCAAGAAACATCAAATTAGAATATTATACCTCAAATTTAATATCTATGTGATATCAATGAGAACATTTTAAAATTTTTATCCAATAAAAAGCGCTTCCTTCTTACATTCAGGAAATTGCGTAAAACCCGAAACCCAAATTAATTGGCTGGGCGAGCACAAACTAGATTTTTTCAGGGAGGATAAATTATGTTTAAATAAATCTTAAGATTACAGTCAAAGGTCGTTCACGTGACTTATATACGACCTCGTATTGGGTAACATCGAAGGGGAGGATTGCTTGAAAAAGATAAGACTACTGGAAAATTGGGTAGATTGTCTGAATGGAGATTGAATTCGATGAGCTTATTTAATCAAGTCAATAGTGCTGTCCTAAACAGGAGCGGAATAAGAAAAATCATCGAGTGTTTACTTGTCGTTACCAAAAGTAAAAATTAATTTACCAATAATACCAATAAAAATTAGAATTAGAAAAGATTTATAGATCAAAATATACAATATAATATTTGATAAAATTGAAGAAAAATTAATAAGATATATCAAGAGCAAGACTAAGATTTTAATTCGTAAACTCGGTAAAAATCGTTATGAGGTTTGTCTTGAAATTTTTAAGTACTATAAGCATTTACTAGTAAACGTATAAAATAAAAAAGTATAGCTGGTTAAAATATTTTGTAAGTATATAGTAATGTTTTATCCCTTAATGCTGAAAGTTCGGTCCTGGCAATAACCATGTATATGTTATTCTTTTTCCTTCCACCTCATAGCAACTCTGTATATAACAAAACTTATAATGCAGAAGTTCCGATACTATATTGTGCTGAGAGTTGCAGAAATATGTTTTGTTTGCAGACGGATTTATTCGAATATTTATTTGTGTTTGGTATAAAGATAATTTTGTTTTCTCAGTTTATGCTAACATTGTCATTTATCGGCCATGGCTAACTGCAGACCTTCAACAGAAAGATAAAATGTTCAGAATGGACAATGAAGTTATTAGATATTTCAGGAGAAAAAAAATAGTAGAAGAGAAGATGCGATTTTTAATGTAAACCGATGAAACAAACTCATTCAAAATAATTCAGAATACAAATATTTTTTTGTGAGAATTTGTTGATGTAAAATTGTCATTTTCTAGAGAAGGAACATTGTCATTGACATAAAAGTAACGAGAAATGAAACAGTAAAAACGATAAAATGTAATTACTACTAGTCCATTTAACCACTAGTTTCATTAAGCGTTAAATTACCTGAAACGGAATAACTTTTGAGTTGATTTTCCTTAAAATTGAATTCACTACTATATCTTTTATATTTAGTGTAATAAGAGCAATTCAGAATTTCAAGTTATATTTAGGAAAGACAACTTCTAATGTAAACTAAACAACTAGTGTTTCTTCGAGTGAAGATCGTTTTCCCGATGCCTTATTTTTTTGTATATTTAAATATATTTATTATAAGTACACCTTGCAGAAAATTTACAATCCAAACTATAGAAGTATCTATAGAAATAATAAATACCTTTTTTTAATCTAAATATTAAAAACCTAGGAAAACAGGATTATATTAAGGAAAGTAGATTCGTAAAAAATGGGAAGAGCGGGTAAATTATTCAAAACTGCAACAAGTGCCGAAAAAATTTAAATTCAGCTTGCGAGCTATAAGTTAAAAAATGACCTATTGTACTGGTAATAAAGAGTGTCCAAATTTGACAAGTATCCAGAAAAATATTTACAATTAGTGGTATGTTGGTCAATTTTATAGAAAAGGCATTTATTGTGAAAATTCACTACCAAAACGGTAAGCATTTGGAAAAAAAATTGGCACCGTGTGTTAAAAAGAAAATATAAAGAATATAATAGAAATTAACAGATAATATGTTGGTAATCGTCATACCCAATCAGAAGAAAATATTGCTGCGGTAACGGCTAGTGTTGATTAAACCCCGAAAATACCAATTCCTAAACTTTCACACTAAATTCAACATTAAAAGATAGAAACTGCACATTTTAAAGCAATATTTTCATTTTATTTATTTCTTAGCAATCGAAAAATGATAGTTCTATAAGTTAAATTGAGAATATATGGGTTCCAGTTTGGAGTTATGAGGTCTTATCCCACAACAAGTCCTCTTTCAACCGTTTCTTAGGTCTGATTGACAATTTATTTTGAGCTTTCGTTCATTTTGAATTTCTAGAATTGCATGGAGGTTTTGGAATCTGCACATTATTTTCTTAATATCTATAGGTCATTTGTACATACTTTGTCTTATTTTTTTAATTTTCTTTTTATGTAACCGCATATCTCAATATTACGACATAAGAATTTGAAGGATCTTTGAATGTACTGTTGGATTTAGATGACTTAAGGTAAGAAAATTACGATTTTTTTTTCGAAAACTAATCTTTAGCTATAAATTTCAATCCGAAATTAAACAATCATAATTACAGAATATGGTGGAATATGGAAAATCCAGGAGAAATACTGTAGAAACGACTGTATCCAGAAAAAGTGTAACTAAGGAACTAAAAAAACTACTGTAAGTATATGCACAAAAATATGTGTAGTTGTATTATCCATAGTACGCATCAAAAAAAAATTGACTGTCAAACAAAAAAAAATATAGCACCCAGTAATTACCTATTATCGACAAAAATCTAAAATAACTACTCATCAAGTGCCAACAAACTGGCAATTTTTCAGAATAGACTCGCCGTTAATCCATTCAACGGACACTGTTATATTTTAGGTTAAATAAACACAATGTTCATTAACCATAATTCACCGATGGGGTTGATATACCTACACTAGTGGGCAACGCTGCCGAGTTATGTCTGCGGCTGAGCGCAATTTCTCATTTGTACCTACAACTGTGCTTATTATGGCCCCGGCTAAACTGATTATGAATATGAAAATTGCAATGTATGCATTTTTGTTGTCGGTACACTTCTGAACACTAATTTATTACCTTTTTGACACTTTTAATTCGTACATAATTTTTTCTAGGATACGTTATCCTTCAGTCAGGTGTCGAGTAAAATAGCTATTTGCACGAAAAATAGAAAAGCTAAATAGTATGAAATAGAAATTAATGTGTATATTGAAACCAAAAATGTATGTCTACTCGAAATATGAGAAAACACAGATGTTCTCACTGTAAAAAATGTCTTCCTACCGATCGTTTAGTCTATAATTCTGCACGCGAAAAAAATTTGTACATGAAATAGATGAATGAATAATATATTCAGGAACTGATATATCATTAGGATATCCAGGTATGCCTACTAAATTCATTGGTAATGCTTGAAATGTTAGAAGGTAAATGCCATTTAAATTTTGATTCTTGTTCTAAATATGTATGTTATTTTGTTAATTGTGCTAAAAATTGGTCAGTTTATTTAAGTCTGTTTATAGGAAATTTATTTACTACTGCAATTTTTAGGTGTTGTGAAACGTATTATTCAGTAAAACCTAATCAAGTGTTGATCATAAATAATTTCATATTCACTAATTATTTTAATTTTGGCGAAAAAGTGAATATATAGGTATTGAATCAATGGAGAGTAATGTTACATTCTTTAGGTACATATTTGCCAAATGTAGTATTTTGAAAGAGCAAATAATATATGTATACCTCTATATTATTATGGTATTAATAAGTAAAATTTCTATTTAACATTTATAAATATATTTAAAGCATTTTTTGAAATTTGATATCTTTATTTCATTTTTACATCAAAATTAAGATTAAAATATTTTTTTCAACTTAAATATATTTCCATAAATGACACATGAAATTTTTATTTCAAAAGAAACCACCCTAAGTACCCCAAAGTTTCAATACAAAATAATTAAAATGGGAATTTTGATTTTTTTAAATTCCATTTTTTATGATTTGCACAATTATGTCACTATCTCAAAATTTCTCTTTTCTTTTAAATTTTGCTTTTTTACACTGTCACCACTACCCTTTTTATTTCTTCTATATTCTCTAATCCTTTTACTCTTATTATTAATTCTTCTATAAACGTTTAGGAAGTAATTTTTGTATTTTTTGTATATCTCCATCAAATTTTAACTCATTATCACATAATCTTTCTGTAGTTATTGGAACTTATTGCTTTATCTTATATCCTTTCACTTCTTCTACTGTTTCTGTTAACTTTTATTATATACCTGTCATAGGACCTTTTTCTTCTAATTCTTGTATATTTTGTCTTACATTTTTCTTTATCGATACTTCACGGTTTTCTTCTTAATCTATTCTATATTTTTATTTATCTTAATTTTAAAATGTTTTGAATTTTTGGCCATTTTTTTAATTTTTCTTATTCTTTTTTGATTTCTCCTCCCACATCTTCGTTCAACAGTTCTAAATAACTTTTGATTTTATACCTGGTTCTAAGTTCCATTTCTTTTAATTTGTTTTTATTTATTTTTATTTAATTTATTTATTATCTTAAATAATAATTCTTCCATTTTGTTTATTTCATATTTTTCTTTTCTAGATTTTTCTTACTTCTTAGTTATTTTGTTAATTTCACTTTAATCATTGGTATTTTCTATTTTCTTTTTATTGCTTCTACGTCTCCTATAAATGTTTTTTCCACCCCTTTTGTAGTCTTTCTTTCTCTTCTTTTTTCACTCATTTTTTATGTTCTTAAAATTTCTTTATCGTCTCTCACTGCAGAGTCAATATTTTGTTGTGTTATTAATAATATGCCTACTTATCCATTATATGTATATTTAACTGATTTTTAAATTTGATTTCTATGTTTCTATAAATTCATTTTCACATTAAAATTAACATTGACATCTTTTTTTTAAACCAGATATGTTGGCATAACGAACACATTAAATTTTCATCTCCAAAGAAACCACCACAATATATAAACAGAATTTTCGTATCAAGTCGTGTATAATAAATATTATAAATAGTTTTCTAGGAAACCCCTAAAATTGTATTATAGTTAACTTTGATTTGGATAAATAATAATCACAATCCGAATCTAAGAAACTAATCCAATTAAAGAAATTTAAAGGAATATAAGAAATTCTAACTTTTGGAATACCCGCATATTTGGATATCTAATCAGAAATGAAAGCAGAAACAAGTAATTGTAGATAATTAATTTTTTCATCAACTGATTATAAGTGTACCTATATTTATTTAGAAAACGAAACTTTAACTTGTGATTCTTCATGGACAATATTATGCTAACTTGGAGAATAGTCCAGGATTATCGAAAAATAAAAGTTTGTTCCATTAGTACAATGCGCCATGTCACAAGTTCATCATCCGGATGGCTAAAAGTAATGAACTGGGCTCCGAATTACTGCCCCAATAAAACCCACTCGCTAGAACTAGTTCCGTTGGTCTTTCAAGACTTAAAAAAATCAAAATTGACTCTGGTAAGTAATATGCGTTATATTTAGAAGTTATTAATAACAAAAACGCCAATGGGAGTGGAATAAAGAGCCTTACGTTTCATTGAGCAAAGTATATCGAGCGACAAAGAGACTATTTCGAAAAGTTTGATTATGTTTTTGTTTTCTGTTATGCTGGAAATAATTCGTCCCCTCCTCGTAAGTACACCAACTGTAATTAAGGAAGTGAATTTATTAAAAAAATATATTTAAATCATTATCAACCTAGTACCTTTTTGAAAAGAAATTCAATAACGTTTTATTGCCATAACTAAGCTTTGTTATTCAGAGAAAATATATACATTATAGATTCTTGATTAGAAGCAATTTAAATAATAGTTATTTTCTCGGTGTGTACGTTCTTGAGGAGTACTATAACTAAAACAGATCGTGTTTTTTTTATCATTTGCTAAAAATAGTCAACCATTAGCTCGTGCTAATGGGTAAGGTGTTGTACTAAGACTGATTTCTCTGGTCTCGACTCTAGGGATAAAACTATTCTCCTGGGTGGCCACTAATTAAGATTCAGGTTGATTACAATTGTCGCTAACGGTATGGTACGCGGACTGATCGGTAACAAAGAAACTATCGGTACCTAGAAATACGAAAAAGGCAACGTTGACATTGTTTACACGTCGTTATTATGAGCAATGCTCCTTCAGCTGAAATCTGAACCATTTCAGATATTCTCTCGTTGTGAGGTCGCTCCATCTTTGAATCTATATGTCTTTTAATTGTACTTATTAATGGCAGCATTCTCCACCCGTATTTTTCATCTCGATATGGACTCGTGGACCTTATAGACAATTACTAATTAGATCTTTTTTTCTGGCCACTTTGTATCTCTAATTTTATTTTCAGAAGGTATTTCGCTCAACCTGTAAGCACTTCATTTTGATACAAACTACCCGTTTTGCAACATTCTTTATTTGGGACATCGTCATTTTTGGTCGTCTTTCGCTAATTATTAAATTAACCGCTTCCATTTATGAATCACAAAAATCCGTTGATGGAAAAAAATGTATTGAAGAAACTGAGTTATAAAAATAAACATTTATTTGACCGTAAACGGTTTTGTTCAAAGGAAAGTGAAATATTTCTAACACATTTGCGATAATAATGATTGTAATTACACCGTTAGCGAATTCTTTGAAATACAAACGGACATAATTACAGCTAATGCAGTTTCGATTAAAACCTCACCAAGAATTACATAAATAATTGGAGACGTCATTTTTTAAATCCTGCATCCTATCTGATACTTTTATATTTATCAAGAAAATCGAACAGGTTACCATTCATTCTTTGCTAAAATTAAACTCCATCCAACGATTGTTACGAATTCGAAATTTAAAACGAGTAGTTCTATGAAAACCGTCATGCTGGTTGTTTAAAAAACAAAATTTTTACCGATAACGTCGTAAGTACGAATATCAATGATTCTAGCAGGAATTAAAAATGAAAGAAGAAAGTGAGTTCAATTTATTATAAACAAAAAATGTATAATAACTTTATAAATAATAATTAAAACTTGATATTATAACTTGTATTTTTATTCTATATAAGTATACTTCAAAAAAATTTTTTTAAATGAAATTATATTTTTGAAATTTATTTCAAAGATGTTGGGGTATAAAATGTAAAAAGGTTTGATTTTTTGATTTTCAGAATCCTGTTGTTTGGTCTATATTTTGAATTTTCAAGAATCTTTTTTGGAGTTTTTTGTACAGAGTGCTCCAAAATTAAAAAACAAAACATAATTGAGACAAATTCTTAAACTTTCTTTATTTAATTGCCTCAGATAATAATGAGTCAATTTAGAATGAATCTAATCAAGTGTTGAATTTTTCGAATTGAAATATTATTAATGTTTAGAAATATGTATTTTAGTCTAGTTTTCATTATTCGATGCGAACATATTTTACTTTTAAAATCAGCGCTTGGGTGAGACAGCAACAATTACTTTTTTTGAATTGTATGAATAACTACCATTTTACAATTTGGAAATAATATAACTTTAAATTAATTCACTAAAATATGAAATATTAACTAGGACAGAATATTTATATTGATGCATGCAATAATGAAAACAAGAAACATCACCATTGTAATATTTATAAGTTAGATTTTAAAAACCAGCTAGTAATTAGACACCAAAACCAGATGGTAAATGTAATAAAATACAATTACACAAGTTACACGCAATACATACAGAAATAAAATATATTCTAGACAGAAACAAACAACTGTAAAAATGAATGATGTTTCATGAAATGAAATAAATATTATAAAATTGAATCAAATTAAAATTAATTTTCTTTATACAACAATTTGCTATTGTACATTATTAACAATATATAAGAAAGATTATTTACTAAATCTTTCAAGAATTAATTTATTTTAATTTGTTACACGCAACTATTTTTTAATGTTATTAAAAACTTACTACAAATATAGATTTAGGATTCCTTTACCTGAAAAAAACAAAATATATGAATTAATACAAATTTATACAAAAAAATATTATGTATAATTTAGAACTATTTTGTTTAAGGCGGTTTGTTCACTAGACGAAAATAATGACACAGTGAAAAAATACATTTTTTAGATAAATTTTGTTTTAAAAAATTTCTTTGGTAAATCCGAGAAGCGATCAGAAAATAAAAAAAATATTATATTATACATGTAGTTTTATGGAAAATAAGCCAAAATCATTCATGTTTCGAACATTTGCGGACTATACCCAAAATATAATTTACGACTACATTAGTTTCGAAATTAAGGTTTCGTCTTCAACAGGTTTAAAAAGGTTATTTGTAGCGAAGCTATCAGATTCACGGATTTATACCTAGAATTTATTATAACAACAATAATGTAACCTAAATACACCAAACATCATTTGCAAATATTTCCTAATTATTTCACGTTTTTTTGTTGTATTCATACAGTTTAATAAGAAAAAGTAAATTGACTTATATTATTTTTTTTACAGATTTATGAAATTTTTTTTGCGCAAAAATTAATTTATTTTTTTCTGTAAAGAATAGGTTTTTTAGAACACTAAGCTTCACCTATGGAAGTTTAAGTGATATCCAACTCCAAATTAAACAAAGTGAGAATATTAAAAAAATGTATTTTTTCGATCATAATATTTATATAAAATATTTAGCTGTGGTAGGACTAATAAAGTTGCAGTTTTAACATTCATCAAAAAATTACATTACCGAAAATTGTGTGGAGATCATGGCGCACGATAAAAATGTTGAAACAAATGGCCCATCGGCCACCGACCGACAAAAGAGTAATTTTTCAAAATAGACTGGTAATCTAGTCAGCAGTACTATATTTTACACGAAATAAAATACAAATCGAATTAACTGTAATTCAGAAACGGAACAAAAATTATACTGGAAATAAACATAAATAGAAATTATAGTCCAGTGGTTAATGGTTATCAATTTGGATGTTTCAGAATGTTAATTATACCATTCACTACGATCGATTTTTGGTAAACTATAGGTAAGGTAGAAAACATTTTTTCAAACTTTTCATTACTATTAATTAAACTAATACTATTTTTTTATTAACTTTTCTACAACCAGTTTTTATTACTTAAATTTCATTATAATTGATTAAATACATACCGAAACATTTAAATGTTGATAAAGGAATATTTTTATTTTAATCAAACTCAGAATTAGGGACACTTAAGTTGAATTTCTTATAACTGCCTTCAAGTCATATATATATAAAAAATATTAACACAAGTATCTGGATATTATTGATAGTTTTTAAACTGTCTACGATTTGTTATCATTTGTCGTATTTGATACTTTTGGCATTAACAAAATAAACTGTAAGTACTTAAAATTAAGCCAAGATATTTAATTTTTAAGTTTTTAATCTTAGTTTGAAAATAAAATGTGATAGATGCTAAGCATTTTAAAAGTACTTTCATTCGTATTTTATAAAAATCATACAGTTATTAGAATGTTTGCATTTTATACTTTGCTATAAATTAATTAATAAAGTCTTGCTGTACTTCTATATTGAATAACAAATAAAAAAATAAGTTTTATCAAATACCAACCCTATTATCTAAAATAGTTTAACAAATTTATCAAAGCTGCCATAACAAAAATAGGGATTTTGAAAAGAATATAAGCCAGTAAAACTTTTTTAATTACCGGAAGCCCAATCCATTATTTGCTTCTTACCTTTGTAGATAAAGTGCCTAAAGATTACTCCAATATACGAAAAAGTTTCTTTCAGTTATGTTTATCTAAATACACCAGAATGCATTAAGACATTAATTTTAACTTTGGCCGTAATGTAAGAGAAACAAATAAATTCCACCAAAGTATAATTTACGTGGTTACTTTTCTTTGTGTAATTAACTACCATTTATCTCGAAGAAAATCAGAAAATTACGCTCGAGACTTGTACTCACAAAAAAAAAACAGTGTAATGTATTGATAAATGCAGTTAACGACGTGGTCGATAATTGAAAATGTCCTTTAATTAACTAGGATTCTTTAGCTACCAGAGACTTATTCCCACGTCGGGGACACTGAATCACGCACTCTTTTTCATCACTATTTATGATCATAACATAGAACAGAAACACTGCAACGTAAATTTCTACTTCAAGTACGTTCTAACTTTCTTTTTTATAAATTGTAATAATTATTTAAGGTAACTGTAGAATGTAGAATGTAGAATTTTTTTTACCTACCTAGCAAAGAAGTTTGTTATTAATGTTTACAATGAACAAAAAGCAACGATATTTGTAAACCACACGAAAAGGTGTTTTGTACACATAGATAAATATTGTGGAATTTTAATATGAGTATTTTTTATCTTTTTTAATTATAATGAATAGATTCCTGAAAGTAAGAGAACAAAGAGTTATTATGATTAAAAATGAACTCATTATAAGAAACTCTGTCAAAAATTTAAAACCCCATCTGATTTTTTATTACTCTGTATCAAATATTTTTTAATGCCGTAGCATAGAACTTTAAAAGTTAGGATAGGAACATGTAAACCGTATTTATTGATTTTCAACAGTTTGGCTGCTACAGACATCTAAATGCAACAAAGTGTGATTTTTAGGTGGCTGTAAATCCTTTATTAAACATAATGGACATCAAGTGTGTTACATTGTTGAAATCAGCTCAGCAAGAGGTTTACAAAAATGTAAAAATATAGGGGGTATACTATTTAAAAAAACATAACTTTGAAAACTTTGTTCAGTGGAACTAATTTTAAATTATGGGTTTTTTGAATATACACAAAAAAGTACTGTTACAAAATTTTCATCAAATGCACCGTTTCGGAATCCTGGACCGTCGCGTATACGGTAACTCACCCTGTATATGATTAAAATAGCTAATCACTCTTAATATTATATGGTTTTGTATAAATATGATGCCCACTATGTTAATAATTTTTTGGGAAACTTGACAATTACAATTCAACGATGAATGTTTCTGTCATTTAGAAAAAAGGTTTTGATTTTATCGTATAGAACAACTTATTTTTTATTTTGTTATAAAACTAGCACACATTAACTACTCCTGATAAAATTTTGTTAGAGATTCAGTAAAAAACTAAAATCTTCCAATTAACTAGGCGCATTTCTTCGGTTCATGTTATCCTTATATAAATCAGATAATTGAAAACAGAATTAAGTCGAAGATACATATCTCCACAAAAGGCTTGCAAATGAGGAAAATTTAATATATCAATGCGAAATCTTTCTGGAATGTATTGTATGCATAGTTAAACCTCACGTAGTTGCAGCAGGTTTCCTATTTGATTAACAAAATGACAGGCGACCATAAATCTGCATTAATAAAGCCGTACACTCTCGAACATTGAATTTGCTGTTTGTAGGAGCAATAAATTTCTTTATTTTACATTTTACACGATATACAACCAAGCATTTGTTATGAATTAATCATTTCCTTATCATCTTACGTTCAATTGCCGTATGATATATGAAACTCGAAGGTCTCTATGAAAATGGTGACAAGGATTACTTTCAACTTTTGATCAAGGAAAATAAGCACAATTCTTGGTTCACAACTAAAAATATGCTCTAATTTAGTAACATAATACAAAAGAGACATTACAAAGAAATTCGAAGTTGATATGAAGCAAGTATGGTCTTGTTTACATTTACCCCTAGGTTTTTAACTTTTTTGGAAAATAAAAATATTATTTTATTATTAATATTATTGAAAATGATGACAATGAGGCTACTGGTACACATATAATGAATAAATAATAGTAACTATACCTTTTTCTATGTACATATAAATACATTTAATTGACGTATACTGTTATAATGCTAATACCATTCTTGATTTCATTGGAATTATTAACTAGCTAATGAACAGGCTAGGCTGACAAATGAAATAGTATATAGTATAAAAACAATAAATCGCATGATAAATATCAGCATATTGCTTTATTAATGGTCGTGGTGATAATGGTGTTTTGACAGATTAAATCCAAATAAATGATAATTGCAAATTGGACCCTCCGAATGTAAAATGCCACAATCTCCCCGCCCTAAAGCGGCTTGGTAAGTGCGAAGTAAGAACTCGAAATGGAGAATTAGAAGTTAGAAGAGCTTTAGGGCCGTTCTGACACTAATTTGAAATTTAAACTAGCCATAAATTAGTTTGTATGAATTTTAGTGAACTCCCTGGAATTTACGTCCAATGTTGGAAGTTCAGTTCAAAACTTTGAGTTATATATTCGCCTTACTATTGATTTATTTCTTTCAACTAAAAGTTTTCAACGTATAAAAGATTCATGAAGTTACTTTTCTAACTTCTTCGGTAAAACGTTATATTATACATCTACCAAGTCATTTGTTACAACAATAATGTAACAGCTGGATGAAATTGAGGGAAACATTACCCCTTTTCTTCGTCAAATGGAATTAAGGATTTACTACGTTATTTGTAAATTACTCACAGCGACTGTGACCAACAATTTAATTTGCAATTTCACATGATTTACTTTCGAGACAGGACCTCCTAGAAATATATTACACCAGTCCCAAGATTTTTAAAACTAACATAAATTAGATTCCGAAATAAATTGCATATTGCAACGCTACACTGTGTAATAACGGAAATTATATTAAGTGTTCAGTGTCTTTTTCAAATATTTGATGGTTTGTGATTGTTGCATTATATAACGAATAGAATGCTAATACACATTTGCTAAAATTCGTTTTTATTTTTTCAATATTGCAGAAATGACATTCATTATACAAATGCAATTTGTACTCTAAAAAACTGCTTGATTTTCATTTTCATTTCATTTCCAGAATTCGTACCAGCAATTGTGCCTTGAGATATCTGTAATTGTGGAGAAAGAAGAATTTTCATTGAATTTGCATCTTCTATCTACATTCCTCTACGTTTCAAAAGAAGATATTGAGAATACTTTCGAAACATTAATAAAAAGTGAGTTCTATGCAGAAAACGAAGAAATTATAGAGTTAATAAAAGATTTATTTGACATTGTATCTATTTGTTAAATAGTTTGTTACTGTTGGGTGTCCATACCTCGTCTCATTTGGTTTTATTGCTAAAAACAAAATACATGAAGGTTTGGGCTTGTCAGAAAAAACTACACCTGACTATTTGTATTCTAATTTTTTTCTTGGGCTTTCTTTATCGTGACCAGTGGCACGTCGGTAGTCACTGGATTAGACCCAATTAGTACTAATCGTTTACAATCTTGGTAAGTATAAAGGAATCTAAGTTTTTCTGGTGCAATATCTATAGATCTAGAACGTACTTAAAAAACGTAGATAGGCCACTTATTAAGTTAACCCAAACTTGGTTGTTTCTAAGATCTAAATTAGCGCTATAACGAGTTCGTATCCAGGTTGTTCGTCTTGGAGGTGAGCTTTTACTTACTAACAATGGTAAAGTCTTACTTGGTATCTACCAGGTCCTCCTGGTTGATCTAAGATTAGAGCGTGCAGTGCAGTAAGCTAAAGGAACTATATTTGCATCCAGAGTTGGTGTTAGTTCTGAGAGTAATATAACCGGAGAAGCAAGCAGGAAAGTCGAAAGCTAGCTAATAAATGCAACAACGCCTCCACCAAGTAGGTTCAAAAGTGGCCGCAGGGAAAAGTGAGAGCGATGAGTCAAAGCAAAAATATATCTTGAAAATAAAAATTTCTAAAAAAAAAAGAAAATAAAGTTTTAGCTATAAGTAAACGAGGATATATTTAATGAAAAAAGAATGTTCAATGTTCAACTTAGATGTTGAAGAACCTGTATGTGATTTCGTATTAATTAAATTTAATGAGTACCGTCAATCTACTAAAAGTGGTTAAATGAATCCCAGTGACTAACTAACCCTTTTCTTATTTTTTCCAACTAAAATATCCCTAATCATAGGAGAAATAGCACATGTTATTAATCAGCTAGCCAAGAGCAATAAAACACTAAATCATATTATTTGCAGAATTATTGTTCACTAATTGTCGGAAAGCCCTTGATCTCAACGTGCGCGTAAACAAATATAGTGAAAAGGGGCGAGAGTTTAATTTCTGTCTATATGTAGTAGCTTATTAATTTTTAATATTTCGTTGTTGTGCATTTCAGAGGCAAAATTGGTGAGTTGCACTTGTCATGAGATGTTAAAAGCGAATTTACAATGCGCTTGTTCTAGATATCTCGTGAGTTTTTATTTGAAACCAAACCTAGTCAGAGATGATTTAAACGAATAATTTTATTAGCATCTCTAGTCCCTAATACACTCAAGTGGAATTACTGCAGTAGCAAAGTAAAGTAGCAAAGTAGTTAGAACCCATTAAAAAACAGTTAAATAATCACTAGTACACATTTTTCTGAAAACAAATATATTGTGTTTTACCGGTTATTAATTCAAAAGTAGTTAAAACAGTCTCCTAACGTTTTTCTCAGTAAGTATTTTGGTTAAAATTTTTATGTCACATGTATTTTGTTTTGAGTGTCCTCGATTTACACCCAATCCTATGTTTAGATTTAAACGGTGAACTGTTATAGCTCTATACTTATTTGTTTCTTAAATTAGAACTATATGGTGCATCGATCTAATCTAAAAAAAATTAAATGAAACGTACACGCTAATAGAAATTTCCATCTAACTTGAACGAAATTAGGTACAGCTTTCGGATAGATTCGTAAATAGTATTCGTGAGTAAATATATAAAACAAAAAGGCTCGTGTTTTCCCTTTAGAAATTTCTATTGCTGGGAAAATTTCCATCTGCATAGGCAAAACCTTTGCATCCTCTCCGTTAAAAAAATAATTTACCGCAGCCATATATCAGAAATTTTCAAAAAAATCGAGGATTTACGTGCTCGCGGTTCAATAGACGGTCAAAGAAAAATGTTTGATGAATGCTTATCCCTCTAGAGCACAAGTAGATCCGTAAATTCGCCAATCTGAGCAGAGGAAAACTGAAATGTAATAATTTAATGATTTCTTCCATCGTCTAGGTCACGTTCAGTACAAGTACTTGTAATAATAAATAAGCGATATGGTCTGGAGCGCGTGCAACTCTGTGTGGGTATAAACATGTCTGTCTGACTCTAGAAGAGTTCATTAATGCAGTTGGTTTGGGTAAAACGCCATTATACCTCCGAGCGATTCTAAATGATGACTTTAAAATTACATTTGCATACTATTATATGATTGGATTCATCCGTGAAAACATTCTGTTTAGCTCTACTTTCATTCCAATATTTTATATTGATAAACACCGACATTACATTTGTTGATTTAATTAACACTCAAACTTGCAAGACATTATCCACAGTAAAAAATATTTTTATACAGTATTTACAAGACACTTTGTATACAAACAATGCTATATTTATCAAACAATTGCCAATATATGAATAGTTGAAGTAAAATATCTTCCATATTTTATAGATATTAAACTAACGTTCACTTTAAGCCGATGATTTACAGCCGATTGCCAGATTAAAAAAACAAATAATAGAATTATAGAAAGAGGTTTGGAACGAAAATAAGAGAAAGTACATGGTTTTGTAAAAACCAAAAGAAGAAATTTTATAGGATCCAAAATAGAGATAGTTTTACTTACCTGGGAGTAAATATTAATAATATAAATAATAATATTCAAGAAGAAAAATACAAGGATTAATAAAGAAAATAGAAGTGTGGAAGCAACGACAAAAAACCAAAGAAATAACCAGAAAAGCCAAAGAAAGAATATATCGAAAGTTCATAAGACCTAAAAAATATCATCATAATTTTAAAATTATGTACCACTAGATTTCACTTTCTAACAGTGATTTACATTTAAACTATTCAAGCTCTTTTAGTTGGTATCCCTTTTATTTTCTTGTATATCTCGATATTATATATTTTTAATGAAAATGAGCACATAAGTTACCGCTACACAAATTCAAAACCTTTCATTAATTTAATTAACTCCGTACGTATTGGTAGGATATATTCAGCGTGTAGTAAAATAACTAATTAATTATTTTTTATTATCAGAAGTAAAAGTATTTTGAATTAATTATGTACTAATTGTTGCGTTTCCCAAAAATAGCATACCAATTCTGTAAATATTTAACAAGTCGCAAATTTCGCTTGATTAGTTGACGTTTCCTTAAACAGTTTCTTTTATTTTCCTATTCAATCAATGTTTGTTTTTATGGGAATCCTTTCTCTCTGAACAGCTCGATGTTAATTAGTTCCTTTACTGAACTTTGAACACTGTCGCAACTAATTAATTGGTTAAAAATTTAAGTAATCATTTATTTTATTTATGTGAATATACATATAGATACTATGTTAATGAAATAAATTTATTAATTTTGACGCAAAAATGTCTCAATTCCATAAACACTCAAGTTGTGCCTATAAAATTCCAAATACCAATTAAATCGTACAAACAGAAAATTAAGCATGTGACGACCTTAAATGATGTCGACATGGAGCATGAAATACAGGTTGTGCAGGTCTGACGCCATTATTCATCTCTTTTATTTTGATTTTTAGATCGGGACTTGTTTTTGTTCTCTTGCATGCGAGGAGAATTCCATTCTTCGTTGTATTTTCTCTTAATTTTTACCAATCGCTTTTGAATCCATCTCACTTCTGCTTATTAGCAGACGGCCCTTGCATTTTTTATTCATATCTCATTTTGATATTCAGGCGACATCCGCGACTTGCACATCTGAGTTTGAATTGTTTTTTTCATTCACTTTTTTGGATGTTTTCAGCGCATCATTAAAAAATACAGATGCATGGAGCATATTCTACCTACCGTCTTTTTTGTTTTTAAAATAATAGCTGTAATATATAGTTACAAAACAGGTACGAATCTAATTTGGTGTTATATAAAAAATCTAAAATTTGCCTTAGAAATGTTGCGAAATATATATAATGAGGTATACAAAGCTTTAATAGTATATTTTCCACTTACTTTGATTAATAAGTAATTTATCTACATGTCTGTCCAATAACATAAGATCACTTTTTATATATAATATCCAAAGTTATGATTAAAATATAAAACTTTAATTACTAACAAAATGTGTGTAGTGAAGAGTTTTCTCTTACTTTGGATTGACAATAATCAACAACAACAAAACAAGCAACATTTTTTTTTCTTGAACATGTTTTGTGATATGATAGATAAAATTAACTTTCCAAAAATATGTAAACATTTTTTTTCAACTTTAAAGTGTGCGGAAATAAACAATTGTTTTAAAGTTACCGATTAAACAGACACTAAATTTATATTTAATGATAGTAAATTATAGCGGGAAATTCGAATCCAACTTGAAATAATTCCTTATTTGTTTGATTATTATTTCATGTACATTTTATTTATTATTATATTAATATTTATATTAAATTAAAGAACAGTATATTGTAAAAGTAATGATCCAATAAAAAAAGTATACATTACTCTTGCAGCAAGATGAACGTTGGCAGGTGTTTATTGTTTGTACAAATACATATTTCCTTATTGATTACTTATTATATTACATCCATTTTACTTTATTCAAACTTCAACAGATAATAATTGTGTATAACCACACCGTTGTCCCCTATATCAACCTCAAGAACACATTCATCAGCTTGGTAGCTGCCGTGCATCGTAAACGAAAATAATGATAGTTATTAAATAATTAAGGTACAATCAGTGCTCTTCAGGTTAAAGACCCAAACTGGTTTTTTAACTCGGGTAGGTACATTTCATTGGTTGTTTAAAATTGATTTCATGTTAATTTCTAGATTATTGGCAGGGTTAAAGAATTTTAAAATACCTTTTTGTATCAGGACAAATTAAATAAATTTTTTGTGTGCTACGAGCTTTTATGTAAAGTACAAGCCCAGAAATAAAGAAACTTAACGAAACTATGTTTTTATCATGTATTTAATTAATATTTAACAATATTAATGAGGCCGTAGAAATTAACATTGAGAAATAAGTTATTTTTGTTTCTGGTTGAATCGTCGCACTAAATCTAGAAAAAAATTGTGTTTAGATTGATAATAAAAAGAATTTGATTTTACTTGACAAAAATACTAAATTGATATATAAAAATACATAACGTATAAGCGTTTAGCTCACGGTGTATAACTTCCAGATTATACATATAGTTGAAGATATCGCTAATATCCCATCGCCAGCATATAATTATATCTGCGATTAAAGTAATTTCACAAATTAAAAGGCTATTACACATGGGAAAATGATAATTTATTATATATTTATACATAATGGTGTGTGTACTCTCAGTAAATTTGAATTATTAATTCCAGTGATAGCGGATATTTTAACTTTAGTAATAAAAATAAATGATGGATTAATTCTAATACGTTGTTTGTCTGGCAGTACAAGCTGCTGGGTTAATATTCAAACATCAATACTATCTTTAGTTTTTTTGGTCAGTCGATTATGTTACACTAGAATATATAATTTTTAATAAAATAAATTATGTTAAAGAAAGTGATCTTAATGTCCGTAATCTTAAACGCTTAAAAAAACATACAATCCTTAGGATAGCGCTAACTCTACTCTAAAAAATATATCATATTTTTTATATACAGGTTGACGCATTAGTGTGGCAAAGCTCGATTAGTCCGCTATTATTGTTACGAAGTTACGAAAAAAAAAGTACATTCTTACGATACATATTCTAAAACTAGTCCCAAATATATAAGGTGTTCATGAACGCAGTACCAGACCAGAGTTATGTTTTTTTTAAATGGAATACCCCGTATGTTTTTGCATTTTTATAAACCTCTTGCCAAGCTGATTTCAACGATGTATCACAATTGATGTCTATTATGTTAAATAAAGGATCTATAGCCACTTGAAAATCACATTTTTTTAAATTTAAATATCTGTAGCAGCCAAACCGTTAAAAATAAATAAAAATGTCTTAAACTTTTCAAGTTCTATGCTATGGCATTAAAAAATATTTGATACAGAGTGACAAAAAATCAGATGGGATTTAAAATTTTTTACTACAATTCAAAAAGTTAAGATAGGGACTTATAAGCCGTTCTTATTGAGACTTTATTAAACATAATAGACATCAAGTGTGATACATCGTTGAAATCAGCTCGACAAGAGGATTATAAAAATGTAAAAACATACCGGGTTTTCCATTTAAAAAAACATAACTTTGGTCTGGCATTGCGTTCCTGAACACCCTGTATATTTGAGATTAATCCTACATATATGAAACTGCCGACACTTTTTGTAAATACTTCTTTTTCGTAACTTTAATAATAGCAGACTAATTGAGCTTTGTCACACTAATGTGTCATCCTGTATTTGTGTAAACTACACAAAATATTTTAATTTTTTTTTTAATAGCTATTTGTTAGCTGCAGTCCTCGTCAAGACTTAAAAAATTTGAACATCTCCAAAATATAATAAAATTTGTATTAATTTATATAAATATTTGTTTTGGTTAGATACGACAGAATTCATGAGCGAGCCAGTTTACCACGCAGAAAGCAATAAATTGACAGTTCACAATAAATATCCACTTGTTGTTATCTTCAGTGAAAAATTGCTCACTTATTTTATATAGTACAATTAAAAAATATGCCCATACAATTATTCTTTGTTGCCAGTAATATGGTTATAAATTTTCCTATTCGACTAAACACATAAATCAACAAAAAGATTCTGTTTTAGTCAAAATTAATTAAAGCAGCTAATCTGCATTATAATCATCTGTCACATCTAACACGTACCTGGGGTAGGTGTTTCAGAAGTGCCACAGACACCAAAAGAATCCTGTTCATACCTCCCATCGGAAAGATGGTATTTATTTATTTATTACCTTAATAAAAATAAATAAAATAAATAAAAATGGTAGAAATCATAACATCCATTTCGGCCATTGTTAAGATAAATATGGTCGACCTAAAATGAACAACCCCTGCTACTATGTACAGTGGTAGGCACTCGAGGCTTTGCTGAGTGGGTGGTAGTATTAATGTCACCAATTTATTTAATTAATTATTTATATTAAAAAAATATGTCATATCGATTATTAAATAATGTTAAAAAAAAGTTAGAAAACATGAAAATTATTAGATTTCCGATTTCCTACACAAATATTTTAAGAAATCGAAGAAAAGATACTCAAAGATTTGAAGATTTATCATAACCTTTAGATAGATCCTCGAAATAAGCTAGTAACACCTGATTCGTTTAATTTTTAACTTTCTTTTCCTCACACCATTGGCTAAAACGTCCATAAGCTTGTTCGTATTTTATTCGTAATTTTTGTAAACATAATAATGAAATTGCTTTCGTTGCACAATCTTCAATATAAGATGCAAGACTTGTAACAAACTGCCACGTTGTCATGTCAAATAGATGCTTTGATTTTTAATAAAATATTCGCCATTTCTCAAATAAATTAAAACGAAATTTAATATATATTTATCAATATTTGCAGTTGTTGGTATTTCTTGACAGTCGAAGGTAAATTTATTTTAAATCCGTGTGATAACGGCTATTAAAATACTCATGATATTACGCCCTCGTCTTGCAACTTCCCCAATCGTATGTTAATAATGCATGTTCTCATCTCACTATTAAAATAAATATACCTAATTGAAAGTTTGGAAAATCTAAATTCTGCCCATTCAATATTTACGTATAATAAATTTTAATGAATACTAATCAACTATATCAACCAACTACAGTGGATAGTAAAATATCTTGACTCAAACTCTTTTATTAGAAAAATAATTTTAGATCTTTTAAAAAGTTCAGCTCGTGAATCTTCCTCGCTTGGCATACACTATCGCAGATTCTGTTCTAGAACATGAGTAGTTTTAAAACTATTTTGATCTAGAGAGGTCAACAGACAGGACGGCTGAGCATAATATAGATAGAAGTTTAATTTATGTGTCGGAAACACTGACTAAAAAGAATTTTAGGTTGGAATTTTGTTGACAAAAGCTTTATAAGTTTCACAAATATTGTATGGATTATAAATTACATAACGAGCGCCGCTAGTTTTATTTTCAAAAACATAAATATATACTCATATTAAAGATAAATAAAATAGCAAATATGTATTTCTAAAATATTCATATGACTAATTTATCTTCATTATATAGTGTACAGGATGTTCAGATCGATACCTACCACCAAATTAATTGTTGAGTCGGTTTTGTGCCGGTTTGATTAAAACCATGTCAAGGCAAATATTTTACTAATAAATAATATGATGAAATATTGCATTTTTTTATTATTATATTTAATGGATTTAATTGGATACATCATAAATTTCAAATTTGAACTCGGGTAAAAATATTAAGCTAATTTGTTGTTATGCACAAACAATTTTCTTTCCAGCTGAAACAAAATAAACTAAATTTTACATTTACCGCCTTTAGTTTACTTAACTAAATCTTAAAAAAAGTAGGAAGAAGCTTTTGAAATTACATGCAATTTACAAAATAATGAAAAGTAAATATCACCAGATAACATAAGCAATTTCAAGAGAAGTAAAGCCCTAAATTCTTTATGATAATACTAGCAACAAGACAGTATTGAATAGATTTCCTTCGCAAGGTTTTTAGATTGGAAGACATCTTAGACATGGACAGCCGCTGGGAATGACATTATTCAATCTAGAGGTGGAGATAATAAGGAAAACCGATGGCACAATATATAACAACGTACACAAATGAAGGATCTTTGAACAAGATTTCACCATGCTGGCCACTCTGGCCAGAAGGCCAAAATATATTAAAAACAATAAAAAAGAAAGTATAACTACTTGGAGGCAAATCTAAATATAACTGAATGGGGGTAAACACAGATACTATTTGCAATAAAAAGCAGGATAATACTAGTAACCTACAATGGAAGAGATTTTGGGTATGAAATACTCCAAAAATCTAAGAGCCAACAATAGTAGAAAAACTTGAAGCACAGAAAATACAGGCCAGAATAAAAAAAAGTAAATAGGAAGCTTTGAAGTTGCAGAAAATGCTAGACATATCGGTGGAAGAAACAGAAAATCTAAAATTGCAAATTAACACAGATATTAGAATAATGGTAATAAAGGAAAAGAAAATAATATTAGAAAAATAGCATAAAGATACAGAACTCGAAGTGATGAGCACATACGAATATGGGATAAAGAAAAAATAAAATCAGAGCTAGCAAGTATACCAAAAACACGTATATTATACTACGCATTAAACACAATTCAGAGAAAAAGCGAGTTAAACAAGGAAGTGTATGTATGACATAATTGCATTCTTAATATTATGCCAATCAGAAGTGGACAATACAGAAGAAAGACATTAGCACGATAGACGCAAGGGAAATGAGACATCTGAGGAAAATATATGAAAGAACGAAATGGGATAGAGAGGAGAAGTAAATAAACAAAATACAAATAAATTGGTACGGGTACATCATATCCATACCAGAAATAAAAAGAAAAGTAGGCTGGATTATAGCAAATGGAGGTTGGAATAAGAAGAGAGAAAACATTGAAGGAGATGAAGATGATGACAGGAAGTAGATAAGCATGGAAAAAATGGATAGAAGAAATGAAATGGCCATCCCAATCCGACAACCGAAACGATACAAAGAAATGAAAAAGCAAGAGCATTGACAAAAATTAAATATAAATACAAAATAAAGAATACATGTAACAATTATAATATCTAAAACCACTTACAACTTTTAAACCTGGAAGTTAAATCGGTTGAGGAGGAAATATTGAAAAGGTAGGAAAAATGTTATGAGCAGTATGTAGATGACAAAGAATTAAATAAGACAAGTCTACACCATATTATAAACAGATTGGTGAAGATAGGAACCACTCATACAATATTTCAATTAACAATAAGTAAAGTATGACAGACGTTATCATTATGCCCTAAGCCTCTATTATCTTTAGATCTATGAAATTGAATCTCTAAAAAAATTTGATTTACTGTACTTTTCGAGTAAGAATTAACACTTAATTAAATTTTACCAAAATATCAACATGGTGATAACCTCTCCATAACATAAAACAGTAGCAAGAGAATTAACACACTACGCTCCCCCAAACTTCTTCTCCATCTCTCTCTTGTCTAACGACTTCCCCTCTGTGGTTTGCCCCACCTTTGCTGTTAGAACTAAGCCACGCCCATTTTTAATTCCACGTTTGGGCTTGTTCAGTCATCGTTTCGTAGATGGCGACACCGCACAAATTAAATGAGTGTAAATCCAAAAATTAAATCAGTTTGTGTTCAAATTTAACCGCCATTTACGGCCTTATAAGAACGACTCTGTTAGCCATATTTTGTCCAATTTCTATATTTTAAATACAAAAAGAAAATTAGCATGAACGTATTGTTATTATTAATTACATTAATTTTTGATTAAAATATACTTTGAAGTAGAATTTTTGGTAAACCTTATTTGAAACATAATTAGGTATCGATAAAATTTGTTTTACTAGGAGTACATAAAAAATAATTGACTAAATTTAATTTATATTAAACCCAATTTTTTTAATAACAGAATTATTCTAAATTATTCATATAATAGCATATAGACTGTTTATAAAATCATCTCCTCCCCTTTATTTTTTGAGAGGGGGGAGTTAACGAAATACAACTAAAAGAAAGACATAGAGAAATTAATTCAAAAATATTACATTTTGGTTTAAGAAGGTCCAGTGATATTTTGTTTTAAATCTGTCTTCTACTTCTTTACATTCATGTTTTGTCTTTTGAAGTAGATATTTAAAATAATCAATTCTTTAAAAGTAATAGATAAGTAATTTATAATTATGACATTTTAAAAGATTTTAATACTTCATGTTTTTATTAAAAACATCATGTTTTTGTAAAAAACTAATTGTTTTAAATAAAAGTTACCGAAAGAGTTTGACTTCAATTTTGAGCTGTGCTGTAAATTGTCGTTTTCTTTTGTAATATACATACACTGGTTGAAAGAATTACTGATAACATTTTTTTCCAAAACTTATGGTAATTGGAATTAGAAAATAAATAGCAATTCGTTGCTCCGTCACATTATTTTTTATCAATGGGGCAATATTTTTACCAAATATATCCTGGTAGATGGATTGGACGACGAGGAAGTATTGATTGGTCTCCACGTTCGCCAGATCTGTTACCTAGGGATCTGGAAAAATGTCCTGTGTGCTCATTTTAAACATTTACTCTAACCAAAATTATTTTATGCCACTATAAAAATGACAATTGATATTCTATTAGATTTTTTTTAAATTTACGAATATTTATGTTATTATAATATTGACTAAAAGAACCTTAAAAAAATTTCGTGTCCTGAAAATAACCCAATAAAAGACCGAAACGTCGGCAATGAAATAAAAAATAGAGTTCTTGTTTTAATTTTCTGGACACCATCCAACAACCTCAACCTTCTATATCCATCTGGGTCGCAAAGCGCAAAAAAAAGAAATTAAAAAAATGTATTGTAATATAATCTAATCCTCATAACTAAAAAGGTTGAAAAAACCTTTAAAACAAGGTGGCACTCGACTCTATATGCTATATGAAATTTAAAACTTAGTAGGCGTCCCGACGCCATGGTAAATTACTCTTTTGTCAAAATGTAATATGTTTGATAAAGTTTCACCCTGTCTTAACCGCATTTCGATAACTCATCCCGGTCAAAAATAAATAATATTGTATCGTTCAATCAAATTTATAAATATTGATTTAGTACACCGCATAACAATTAAATTAATATATATTCAATTAAGAACATATACATATAATGATGTTTTTAGGTATGTTATTAAAGCGTTGTGTACACGTGTGTAAACAATTCGTGTAAACGTTATTAAAAAAAAAACGTTACGAATGCTTGTCCAAAAAATATAACAGAATTTTCTAAACAGAATTAACCTATTCTTATTTATTCGTGTACGTATCATCAAAACATTTTTTCTCAAATTTGAATTAGAAAAACACGCAAACAGGTTAACGTTGAAAGAAAAATAAAAGAGATAGCAAACTACAATGTATTTAACTTACAAAACGAGGAAAATGCTCTACCAGAATCATTACGGTGTAAAAACTATTATTTTATACTATCAAGTGTTCGCAATCATTTTCTAAGTAATTACCTTCAATGGGCATTTCCTTTCAAAGAACTAGGTGGTGTTATTGTTATACGGCGTGCACGAGAAAATCACGATAATCCTAATTTGTTTTTTAAAATATACATGGATAATCGTATAGTAATTTTGCTTGTGCTTCAGCATATTTTCTTTCTATTTCAATACACAGTGAGCTGAAATAAGTGTTACAAATCTATTTTTAGAAAATGAGCAAAACACCCGAACAGGTAGATTTTAAAATCATCATAGTGTGCTATGGCAAAAGAGTTTCGATCATTGCAAGATCCCCCTTCATGTGACAAGTATGCCTGCAAGTTTTGTAAATGTTAAATATATCACGTGACACGTATTTGAAGACAAGGATATAAAATTCTAATTTCAAAAATGAAACACAAATGCGTGCCAAAATTTTTAGCTTCTGAGAAAAGACAAAATTAATTCAGATTTCTTAATTTGCAATTTTATAAAATAATTATTAGATTGACAAATTCTATATAAACTAATTCAAAGGCTTTTACACCATAAAAAATTTCTATAAAAATGAAATTATTAGATTATATAGGAATTAGAGGTTTGCCTCATATAATACAGGAACTCTAAATTTTAGAATTTAAAAGGGATACAAAAAATTTAAGGTATGATTATTGAGGGGAAATCATATAAAGCTTTTATGCTTTTAAAAATGGACCCGTCCGAGTTTTTTTTTCTAAAATCGACTAGTCAATGGGGGCAGAAAGGAAAAGATTAACACTTATACCTACTAAAATAAAAAAAAATGAAATTGGGAATAATTTAAATTAAGAGAAAAATTGATTAGATACAGACTTAAAAGGAAAGAGTTTTTATAAATTATGAATTATTTGAAGTAGGTAGGAATATTTTCTGTTATCTAAATTCAGATAATAAATTTGGCATTATAAGTAAATTCCTTAAGACTAGCTGTTAAATCATAAAAAATATTATAAAATTGCTTTGGAACCGAGAAAATGATAAAAATCGTGGAAAAATTTGTATGTCCTCGATGTTATGACGTGCTTGTTTAATTCCCAATAGCTACAATATTTTCTATTGAAATATTGCTAAAAAAATATTGGAAAATTGAAATTAGAGTAAACAAATACTTTTTTTTTATCTTCAATATATTTCAAATTATACAATTTTTTATGGTCTATGCTTCTCAAATTATTCATTCTGCTCGAAAATTTAGTAACAAGCTTTTAGTGTGAGATATTCCCCATATTATTATTATTATAAAAGAGAATTTTTTTGTCCATTTAAAGTCGGTCTCTAAAAGTAGAGATATTTTGCTAGATTTCTATTAAATTTATCTAGATTTTTCGGTAGATAGGTATATAACAACTAATCCATTAGATAAATCATTGATTAAAATAATTGTAAAATAAATTTAATAGGCATATTGCAACGGTTTGAATACACAGGTCAAGGTCAATAGATGTTAAAACTTTGAACTACATAGATACACAGAACAAAGTAGGATAACCTAACCCAACCGCTGACAACTACGACAGTTGCGGAATACTCAAGTAAACCACAATAATTATATGGAATGTTCGAGAAGCCAAGAAAAGTATATAAATACAGGGAAATTGACAATGTCGATTAATAATAAAGTATCAAGTTTGACGTAGGCGAATTTTGTAATTTTAGTTTCTTTTAAAGGCAATTGTAAAGTTTTTTTACATATAGAGTTTGTTAAACTCACAACAGTGCTACAATATATATTTGGGTATCTACACGAAAATATACTATATTTCGATTTTATAATTGTAAAACCGAATGAATTGTAGTTGTCCATAAACCATCCATTTTCAATATTTTTATGGAAAGTTTGTAATGGTTTGCTACTCCATAGCTACCAGATTCATTTCTAAGGACCGCAGAAAAACGCAACATGCATGAAAATATGCACTGTTGTCGCGTAAGTGAGAATACATTTATTTTAATATTTCTGCTCAGTTTTAATAAATAACAGCAATTTATGTGAATATAAATCAAAGATGCGGTGTTTCATTTGTCAGATGTGTTTGCGAATGATCTATTTTTATTGTAGGTCTAGTATGCCTCGACGCAGGCATGGCATGCTAGATGGCAGTTCGCTTGACACTTCATAGGGGAAAAACCTCGTGTGTTTAAATGTCTTTTTATATCGATCAAAAGCGTTGGGGTTTTAATTAAATGCCGCTTTAATTCGGTTGAGTTTTTTAAACGTCAAACAGGGTGTCACAAAGCAATGCATATTTTCAAGTCTCACCACAATTTAAGAATAAATCATAAAATTTATGTCACAGATAAATATGCATTGCGATTATAAAGTTACTCCCCTCCTCTTTTATTTTTTGACTAGGGCGAGTTAAAGAAATCCTACCAAAACAGGGTAAAATTATATAAAAAATGTTACATTTAGAGTTAATTCCATTATCTTCACAAGTGGCCTACTAAGTTGTAAATTTGAAATAGATTGTTTTAGAGGCATTTTCAACTGCTTTACATGAATATTTTGTTTTAATATCGAAGTTACGAGGGCAATAAGAAAAAATAGCTAACATATATTTACTTAAGTAGAATTTAAACCAATTAATTCTTTAAAAGCAAAATCTACAATTACGGTTTTTTTAAATTTTAAAATATTTTTTAGGAAAAAAAATTAACTTGTTTTTTGTAAAAACCGATTATTCACTAAATAAATAAATAAATAAATAAAAGTTGCCGAAATAGTTTAGTGATTTTGACACAAATTGTTCACATAAAAATTATAGATTTTAGTTAAAAGGATGAATGTTAAGATTTTTTCAGAGTAATTATCATGAGATTAGTTAACTTTTTTCAAGATCCTGTTACATCATTTTATTGGAAATATTTATTTTAGTAATGGGCCGAGCATATCATTGTGATAGCAGTAAGTGTGCATAATAATCATTTATTCACATACACTGTCTATCAACACAAATGGACACATTCAATTTAAATTGTATCTGGTGGTCATTTTAAGCGGCGACATTTGTCCTTACATTAACAAAAATTTTTGCAATTGTATTACGAAAAATCAGTCAAAAATTAGATGACACTACATTTAAAAAGCTGGTAAAAAGTCGACTAAAAGACTTTTACATTTTCTTCGCGATACCTCTTATCATTTAAAAAATGTTCAGATGTATAATTGCATCAGTAGAAAATCCATAATAAAAATATTTCTTATTATATTGTACAATAAAATTAAAAAAACTATTTTCATTTTATGTATCCATGGGAAGTGGTGTGAAAATAAAACAACGAGTAAGTTTATTTTTATTTTATTTATATGTACATTCATAACATAACAGTTTCTAAGAACAATAAACGTACAAAGGCGTGCTGCAGAATATAAACAAAAATTCTCTACTAGACCTTAAGAAGTATAGAATATATTTCCACATAACAAAAAATTAAATTCATTACGAATGTTAAAGCGTTTTAAGCGTTATTTACGACGTTATTTTCAGTTAAAGCAATGCAACAGGAAGGGAGATAACAGTGCAAGAAATAAATTTATTCATTTCAGAAAACTTTAAACCTCATTTCTTACACACAATGCACCCGATTAAAAAATTCTTTCCGTAGCTATAAAAATTAATGACATTTGTTTGTAGATACATGATGCAAAAACTGTTAGGCGAATTTTTATATAGATCTACTTTGATGAGAATAATTTCCAAACATGAATTTAACAATAGAAACTGGATTAAATTATCATATTTTATGGACATTAAGTGAAACGTTTATAACGAAAACCTCCGTTCATATAAATTAATCATGGTCTTTGACAAGAATTAAGAACGCAGTATTGTTTACTTTAACAATAATAAAAGTCACTAATCAAAAAAACTACATTGGATTTTTTACTGTTTCTTATAGATTTTTACTCGATGAAACAGAGAAAAATACTCAAAAAAATCCACCTGATTTTCTAGCAAATCTTGTTTTTGTAGTTTCATTTAGAGTGAAATTCCTGTATAACTCGGAATCTGGTATATTATTCTTGATTTTCACAATCCTATGTAAAAGTTATTTCTTAGTGTTATTTAATATGGATTCAAAAATAAATACAAAGAGAAAAAGGGCCGAATTTCTGTAGTCAAGACTAAAAAAACCACTTGTCACCGGTCCCTCATTTTCGTGCACCTAAAGAGGAAAATCTCATTTTTTACATTTTCGAGGTCTAATGAAGAGTTTTTAAAAACAAATTGATTTATTTGAATTCTTATTTATTAATTCGTCAAACACAAACCCTCAAAGCATTTTTGCTACATAATAGAAATTCATTTGCATTACTTCCAGTAGGAAACTATGTGTGAATGATTCTTAAGAAAATTAAATATGAATAGCATAATCTCTGGTCGGTTTCTGGTTACTTCAGAATCCTAACCATGTTATTGGGCCAGATATCTTCATTTGATAAAAATGTATTTAGCACTTTGAGATCACTGGCAAAAAATGATTCAGATAAATATGTTCCATGTTTCCAAAACTGTCTGAAGCCAAGTTGAAGGGAGGTTTTATTAAATTTAATATATGAAAACTATTAACCGAGTTTATCTTTTCAGAAACAATGGGAGAAAACAAAAAAGAAGCTTAGGACTCTGTCACAGGTTTTAAAGGTCAAAAATGTAAGATGAGCTTAAAAGTTAATTTCTGGCACTCTCATGTCGATTATTTTCCCGAAAACTTCGGAACATCCAGTGAAGAACAGACTGAAAGAGTTCAATGAATACTCAAACGGGAAATAGAAAATGGAAACAGGGGAAGTATTAAAGAGAAGATAAAATGGTGACAAAAGCAAAAAGATTGAACACGTACATTTGATTGATTTGATTGAAGGAAACTCTTGGTTAATCGTAATGAAAAGAAGATATTGTTTACCTTTTTTATCAAACACCTCTTCCAAAAACATCTCATGAAGCAATAAAAATATTTTTGTAGATCTGTGTAATTAAAGCAACTCGGATGTTTTTTGTATAAGTTAAAGTACGTGTTAAATGTGATTTTTATCTAAATGATGATAATATCTTCTGCATTCGTACCAAGATCTTGCCAAAAGCCAAATTATAGACAAAGAAAAATATTGGTTAAAGTTAACCTTTACAGATTAATGTTTTTTTTATTTACTACTATTTTCCTCAATCAACCTAGATTTATTTACTACCCCACTGAAAAATATATTAATAGTTAAAAAATATACCGTCCAAATTCAATCCGCCTTAATTATAGTGTAGGTTTTGAGGGCAAAATCGAAACGGAAATAAATGATATTCCTGTAGAATAATTTGGTAATTAATAATAGGACGACAGGTGACGTTGTCGAATAATGCATTTCAGGATATATATAGGTACATTCGTTGAAAATACGTATGTCGGTTCGGAAGCGAATCCCACCTCCAGTAAATGTTTCTGATGGCCGTATATCATGTCATTATCGAGTTTCAACGGTCAAGCCTGAATTCACACACGTTTTTACGTGGCAGTGTAACTTTTCATTGAAAAATCCAACCACTGACTTTGCAAAAGAAATTTTCTTTTTAAAGTATAGTGTATTTTTTATTTGATCGTTTCTACCATTTCGCTATTTTTTGAAGCACATAAATTATATAAGATTGGTCAACTCCCAAACGTTAATTCATAATTTAAATACGTTTTAAAATTCAATATTTAGTTAAAAATCTCTCATTAATTCGAAGCAGCTAATTTAGTCCCTATACGCTCCTCATTTTTGTAATCAATAACTTTACATTGTTACATTTACGAGGTAGCTTATTAGGAATGTTCAAAACAAGAATAGAAATCAATAAAATACCTACATACGTTGTAAGTCGAGACTTTCACATCGGCCGAAACAAAACCCTCATAGGCGTTACAGAAAAACCACCAGCAAGATAAAGTTGAAAAAAATAATAAGCCCTTTATAAAGAAAAACAAAAAGAAATTTAACAGGAATTGTAAATGAAAATAAAAATTAGAAAAAATAACACATAGCATCTAGACAGATTATGGGCAAAATATAACTACTTATAAAAAATGTGCGACAAATTGATGTCACGCTATTAAAACCATGGACTTATAGTCTCACCTAACCGTTACTTTGATTCTGGTAAAATCGTAAAACTAAAACCATTTCACTAATTTCGAATTTCTATGTACATTTCACTAATCAATGCGCTCTGCTTTCACACACAAGATCCGATGGTCAGAACCTCCTCAATCTTTGGATATGATGTTAGTGGTTCGGCAACTGGAAAGTTTCTGAGTTAATATAAAAGTAAGCATGTTTCAATGCCTAACAGGAAACTACTAATCTTAACAACATAATGCAAACACCAACATCTTGCGCAATAATTTTTTCTAGAAAGTCTTGATGATTATTATTGATATCCTATGCATTTGATTAATAATTTTTCAAATAGTTTTAAAACAATTATCACTAAAGAAGTGGAATTTACTTTATTAAGTGGTTTTAGTTGTTTCAGGCACATAATGACCTCTTCATTGTACGAACATGTAGAAAGCGTTAAAAAGGAATGTCAAACAATTTTTTTGTAGGCTTCTTAATATTATTTTGATCTAATCCGGGTACATTTTTGGGGTAAAAATTATTATTAATTTCATTAACTACTTCTTTTGAAAAGAAAGGACTGATTCTTTCTCCCTACTTCTTATTTCATCCATAACACAGGAAAATATTTTCCTCTTGCATTCATTGATTTTTCTTTAAACTACTAAATATCTCTTCTAAATATTTACTTACACTTTGTTTCAATGAGTACTCACTAGTACTGTTATATACAACAATTAGAAAAAATCTTGAATCATTGAATTACTTTTAAATTATTCATAAAATAAAAATACACTTAATAATGTCAAAAAAATCTTAAAATTTATTGGTTATGAAAATATAGACACTAACATTTTTCAAACTTCAGAGCAGATTAGAAAAAAATTATCGTTTCATTTACAAAAACGACCTGATGACCACTTGAACAAAAAAAAAACACTAAAAAACTAAGATAACAGGACTTTTTCTTATATATACAACATAACAATATGACAGAAAAGCAGAAAAGATCACAAAGATTATAAGGGTTTATAAAGAATAAAGAGAAGTTTGAAGGTTCAGCAAATGAATGGCTACGGATCCGCCTATGAGTGTGGTGACCGAAGTTGGTAAGCCACATTCATCCATGTTGTTAATTAATTATAATACCACTAGGGGTTCCGTAAGTCATCAAAAGTAAAGGATCCGACCACCCAGATTTCAGTATACGATACAGTCATCACATACGATAAGCACCAAAGGTATGCACTATCTTACTTCTTATTCGGTTAATATTAATAAAATATTTTTTTTCGATACCCCCAGGATACTCTGTTACCATCTTTATTATTATATACAATTACATATATTTGATTCTTTCTAAGTGGCACATATTTTTTACTAGAAGTAAATAAACAGAGATCAATGGAATTCGAACAAATTCAAAGCCATATCTACTTAGGTGGAGTCATCAATTGGTAATGAAAAGAGGAACATAAAAGCAAGGAAGTAAGTAGGCAGAAACCCTAAATAAAATAAAAAATATAATGAAAGTATTTAGGGAGATAAGGCTACATCTATACAAAACAGTTATAAGACCAAAGGCACTATCCGGAAGTGAAAAAAGGTTACTGCACAAATAGGAATAAACTAAAATCGACTTAGGGGAAAGAAAAATACTAAGAAGAATATTAGGAGGAAAAAAGGGGAAGGATTTTGAAAAAGAAGGACAAAATCAAAAAATAAGGAATTTATTTGGAGAACTGGAAATGAGCAAGATAATAAGATCAAGAAAACTAAGATGGCTAGGAAACTTCCAAAGGATACCAACTACAAGAATGAAAAAAAAATATGACAAAAAAATGACAGGTATAGAAAAATTGAGTTAAGTTTTAGACAACTAACACGATCTTTATTTTAAGTATAGCTTCAATTTACGAAATTACTTATTTAATAATACGAGTACTACATTTTTTTATTGATTTATACTGCTTACTGGGTTGTTCTTGTTAAAGTTCAAATTTGACTGTTGAATTTGAACGTTCCCTGTGGACGGCCTCATCAATGACGTCTTATTTTTCCATTTATCCTTATCAATATTTTTGACAAGCTTTGAAATATTAGTCAGAAGTATTTGGCTCGTATTTCGCGATAAGTTTTTCATTTAAACTTCCTGTGATTTCTTTGCTCAGTGTTTATGATTATTTAAATGCTGACATCAAGTGTAATCGGAATGGGTCTTATCAATGTTATGGATTTTTTTTGTGACGCTGGTATGATGGTTAAGAATGTAACCAATTAAATACGTGGTTGTTATGTGAAGATTAACTCAATGTATTTTTTATTACTGCTGTTAATCTACTACCTACAATATTCAGATCAAAACCAACTGTATGCTCTTCTGACGATTGAATCAATATATTTTATAACTGAGAAATATAATTTTAAGCAGACGAATATTATATATATTATTAATGTATATGAGGTATATGAAATTTTGACAGACATTTTCAAGGTGCTACTTATGCATTAACAATTATTTAGTTATCGAACTTAAAAAGTGGCAGATGCACACTTTAAACTGTTCTTGATAATATCCTGGAAGTTGGTCCATAATTGTAGGATCTCGTGTATAATCTCCCAAAGAACACGCATAGGATGTTTTATGTTCTGCTCTGACATTTATGCCTTTTTTATTAGCTGTTGAATTGGACGGTTCCTATGAACTAATTTGATTTTATGGTCGTTTTTTGTGTAGATATAATGCATTTATTTTATTATCCAACATACGTTAAAAAATGTGTAACTGTACTTTATGACCAGATTTTTCTTTTCTTTTGTTGTTAGACACGCAAAGCTTTTGTTAAATATTTTCTGTTAGTGACCAATTTATACTTATATATTATAAAGGAATTTAAAGAAATTTGACAAATTATTTAATATAAAAAGTTATTACTATATGCATAATTTAAAGGACTGCCTAATTATAAATCAGAAATAAGTAATTTGAGATTTAGAATAAAAATTTATTTTTATTAATTTTTTTTTAATAAGACCAAATGATAACATAGGAAAATTTGAGTTTATCAGCATATATTTCTTACAATACAAAACATTCTCATAAAAAAATTTGTAAACTCTAATAATTCCTTAAAATGTTTGTAAGGATCAAATTTATTAGCCAATTGTATTTATTATGCAAGTATTTTATAGTAAGATTTATTTAATTTTGTGGACTTAAAGACAATAAGGAAATAAGGAAGCAAATTTGTCCGTATCCAGATTTGAAAGAGGGTTTTAGAGATTAAAATTAGATAAATATGTTAACAGTAAATCTGTTCTAATATTCCATTATTTTTGAAAAAAAGAAGAAACCGAACTGCCCATTTTGAAGAAGATTGAACTTTGTAAGTGAACTTTTTCTTTAAGTTATCCTGGTCCAATTATACACTTTTGATTAAAAACAATTATTTTGCAAATTTCAAAATTATTTTAATATTTCTACTTTTCCTGTTGGTAGTTAAAAAAAATATAATTTTAATTTTTTAAAGACAATTAATTTACCACAAAATAGCCCACCTTGAGTTGAATAACTATTTTAACACTATTGTTTCCTAGTTATTTCATGTTTTATTGTTTAAGTGCTTAGATTTAATTGTTTATATGTGTTTATGTTTCATTTTTTAATATTTTTATTTAAAATTTGGTGTTCAATCTAAGTTTTCATTTCATTAATAAATATTAAATACATTTAAATTCAGTTATTTTTGTTCAAATAAATATAATTCAATATAACACACAAATTCCACATAATAAAATAGTTTCAATATGTTTACTTTTGTAATATCTTTAATTATCTTAAATTTGTACTATACGCTACTATAATATCGCTGATAAAGAAAAAAACATAATAATAAATTATTATAAACATGTTCCTATAAGGAAACATCACTATTCAAAATAATTTACCTATCAACAATAATTGTTTGAAATAATTGTAAATAATTGCGAAAAAAAATAAGTACCTCAGCTAATTTGATCTACATATTATAATATTACCGATTATATCTATTATACACCAAAATTAAAAAAAACTTTAAAATTTTTGAAAATACACATTAATCCATTATAAGTGTGCTTTCAAAAGAAAAATAGTCCACTACCCAATGTAGAAATACAATGCAATCAAAAAAAAACAGCAATAATAAATTTTAATAGATAATAATAAAATTAAAAATATAATTGATGAATAAAAAATTATTTTTAGATATTATTCTGTACCATCCATTTTTCTCTGGTGGATAAAAATCGGCCGAATTAAGTATCGTATTTCTAGACCGAGAAGGGATGAAATGGGAAATAAGGTCACTGGCACCGAAAGGACGAACTTTACCAGGGGTGATATATGACCTAGTGTAATATAACCACTGTCCCTTTTGCTTTTACGTGTTCGGTACCTTTTAGGCAATTTTAAAACGCCTTTTTTCACATTAACTAAGTGCTGCATACGAGCTTTTATTTTAAAATCCAGATAAAAAGTTGAGATGGAGTATACATCCAACAGGGACCATAATCAAAATTGTTAACAGTTATATTTTAGTAAAAAAATATATGCTAAATTTCAATAACCACAGAAAAAATATATGTTTCTAAAAAATCCTCTGTATTTGAGCTTTAAGAATATTTAACAATAATCTAATCTAAATATAAATGTTCCAATACACTCGGCAAAACTACAACGATGACGTATACCATTGCTCTCTAATTCTATATAATTATAAATAAATAATTTGAAATCCAGATCCCATAACCGGTTATTTAACCAATAGATATTTAATCACGCTTCTTGAGATTAATTTCTTTCGGTACCTTCAAAGTATTTTGAATAAATTAGTAACAAGACACAGAAATTGAACTCCAAAAAATTTGTGTGTGGGTTTAAGACACCAAATTTTACCTTGAAGTACTCATGAAATCGTCACGTAAAATAAAGATGTTAAATTTATGAAACGCCAAAAAAATTATTTTAACGTAAAATATAATTAGCTACTATTAGTAAAATGAATTGGATAGATAATTCGTAACAGAAACTTTTGTATATAAGGGGAACTTTAGTTATCATTAAATTTAAAAATTCGTTGTTTAACTTTTAATAATTTTTGTTTACCATTAGCGAACGGCGTTGAGCTCAACTTACTGCGAAAAAAAATATAATTGTACTAAAATATGTATTACATCAATTAAATATGAAAAAAATATTTAATAATAATAATACAAATAACATTTTGAATATGAAAAATGTAAACGCTACAATCCTGGATTGTCGCAGTAAATCGCGCTCACTCTCTATCATAATTCACTTGAAACTTATTCAAATAAGATTTTTTGTTCACTCAGTATATGCTTCAAACAGTTTATTTCCTCACATAACTAATATTGTAGTCTAACGGCCGTTTCAGCGCAAATCAATCAAAAATCAATTGTCTAACACACGCCACACAAATTGACTAATCAACAATTATTAGTCCAGCTGTAACAACTTTTATGCAAACTGGAACTCACAAGGTAGCAGTTGCTCGCCATTAACTCTGTAATAAAGTTCTCTCTCTCCGCAGTTGTCCATTATCAACTCTCAGGTTTAGTGGTTTCTCTTGGTAAAGAAGCCAGTAAAATTTGTTATTAAATAATGAGGTTGCTCAATTTGTCATTATTTCTTACTCTCTAATTTCAATAAGTTTAACGACTTATCAATAAATAAAAAGTCTGTAAAATATAAGTTTATGTAGTGAAATGTGAAAAAGTGATTATTTGTTCATAGCGCGCCTGGAAAGTACAAATAGTGTGAATATTTGTAGGTATATTAAGTGTATCTACTAGTGTTTTCATTCTTAAAACAACTCAATTTACTATTTATTGCTTGAATGGCTGGAATTAAGCGTTTGAAAAAACGAAATCTTTTACGCCGATTATTAGAAATATTATAATAAGTAAAATAAATTTTAATTAAATTACTTATTAAATTACTGATGTGTTTCGATGCCTCTTCCTGTTTGTTTCTATTTCTAAATGCGAAATAAGATAAGGTTTGGGTTCATCACGAAGAAACTACACATGATACTGATTTACTACTATTTTTCTTTTGTTTTTCTTCTTTCCTTTGATAATTACAGGTTTGTATCCTTTTTTCCTTTCTTCATTTTAAGGACTACAACTAAAAGTTTTTAACAATACTTCTAATGATAGCGGCACGTAGGTGCAGAACAGAGTCAATGAGACTAGAAATAAGACCAAGATAAACGATGGAATTAAGAATAGAGGAGATAATATCGAAAAAAGAAAAAACAACAAAAAACAAACTAAACACTTGACAAAAGAAGAAAATGAACTGAGACCACATTGTGGTTGATTCCGGGAGGCATCAATTCATACCAGATAAACATATTAATAAAATATGAGAATATCAATTTGTAGTACAACGATAAATCAAATGCCTTTCAATATTTTCTACCACTATTTAAGATTGTTATTTTTTATGTAAGAGGATGGTAACCGAATTCTATTTTCCATTATTTTTTTCAGCATCTAGTGACTTTTTGATTTTTTAAATCTAAGACCCTGAAAGTTAAGTACTCAGAGTTTAATGTTTATATTTTATTGTTTATCAATTTATCACGCGTTGTCGGTAGAAAACTAACTAAGGTGATCACTAAATCTTTATTCTTTTTTATATTTAAAAAAAACATATTCTACCAAAATTGTATGTGAAGTTGTACAAAATTTTGATTTTTTTTTTTTCAAATCTTCAAACCCTTTATTTATAAGATGTACCCTTCGTATCTTAAATGTGGTAGCTAAAGCTAGGTTTTCGTTATTCGGTGTTTTCTAAATTAGAGAACAATGAAAAAAAAATTAAGATATAAATAAGAAAACCGGTTGATACCATACAATTTTGCTTGTACATAATAAACGTAATGTGTAAACGCAAAATGCTCACAACTCTCTGTATCTCCGAAACCGTCAATTTGATGACCCATGCTTATTAAGACTTTTTGATTTATTTTTATCCATACTATACCCTGTTAAAATATTCGATCTTTTTTTAACATCCTGTATATTAGGTTGAGCACATGTAATCGTTCGACCTAAATTTATTTTTGGGCTTGTAGATTTATACAGGACGAAAAAGTTTTTGTTGTACCATGATAATAGAGTGGAATGTAAGAAAGGTTTCCAAAAAATTGTAAAAGCAGGCGGAAAATAAGATTTCTAATAATGGAAAAAACGAATTTAGTATTTTTATGTAGGTATCGGCGATATTACCAAATTTCCGAAATGCATATAGATTTTTTACTTTATGAAAAAAATATGCATACGAAACCTACAAATGTTTGACAATCACCGCAAAAACCTAAAATTTCTTAATTATTGCCTCCGATTTGCATAATCAAGGAATAAACACGACATTTACTACCGTTTTTTAGCGAATTCCGGGGTACGTTACATGCCGTATTATTTATTTCATTTTTATCAACAAGGCATATCGGAATTTGTAAAGGGCCTAATACACGTCTGGCGTGCCATTCTCGGGTCTGTTAGGGTCAGCTGATACCGAAACGACAGCTGGCCAATATTTGGTCGCCTGTTTTGTGTCCGTGCTGTGCCGAATGTAAATTTAAATCATATACGAAGTCAACGCAATTGAACTATCCACCCTTTCAATCGACAGATCTGAGGAAACAAGTGGAATTCGCAATTTATCACTTTCATTTCAATGCGAAATGAAACAGTCACTCAAGCAGTCATTACAAACGAATTATTCTTGCGTTTAAACACATTACAGAAAAAGTTAAATATTAAATAAGAGAATGCTTTTTTAAAATAGCTTGGGGTTAATGAATTCGTTGTTGTTTTTCTTTTATTTTGTAGATTGTCTTTAAATGCATAGTATTTTTTTTAGTTACCTCAGTATATTAGTGTTTGGGAAACTTACGATAAAAGCAAAAAGTACGTCTAAAATGTAAAAATGTTTCTTTTTGAAAAAATTTATAGAATCCCTAGTATAACGTTCGTTTTAATGTTTATCCTTTTGTAAATTTCACAAGCTAAATTATTTATTTTCTGTAGATGCTTCAAGGACAAGTGATTTATCTACGGAGAAAATCGATTCTTTAAAATAGCTTTCCCGTTGGATTCTAAGCCTACTGAGATACACCTCTTTGCCTGCTGGACTTTTATTTGCCTGTGGTTACATCCGGATAACTGTGGATAGAATTAATTTGGGAAACCGGTAATTAAGCTAAAAGCGTTACGTATGTTGAATTAATTTGTTGACTAATTTAATTATGGTAATTGATATTAGGTAACTAACGCAGGTATGTGAATATTTTATGTAATATTAAATAATATCATTAAAGAATTTTTGAAATTGTGTTAATGTTTACCTTAAATTAGTAAAATGAATATATCATTTCGTTAGTCAATCGTGTATAAATTTTTGATATGTTAGACCTAATTTTGTTCTTAAGCTTGTAATTTTCGTTCAGAAATATATACCTATAATTTTTCTAATGACAAAATTAGCCAAAGTTTTTTTATTTTGAAAAAGGGAAGCCAATTTCAGTTCAACGATTTTTATTCAAGTTTACCGTTTTTGAAAGAAATAGTGACAACGTCATCCGTATACGTTGGTTTATTTTCACAAATAGATACATATTCCAATAAATACATTTACTTAATGCTTCTTTCTTTCTTTCTGTTATTCTAAGGTAATTCTCTGCAATTAATAATAAACTGAGGTTGTATTCAAAGGTTGTAAAAGCAAATAAAGCGTTTGAAAATCATTAGATATTTATTAAACTGTCATTGAAAAATAATTGTGATTTATTTTTCTGTTGAAATAACAGATATACGTGTAAACAATTACTTAGGACACTCAGTATAATTAAATATTAGTTGCAGAACGACCTATTTGATATTATGTTGGCAGTTTAAGAAAACCACATTTACAGCTATGTCGTCAAAAATGGTAATAGTGTTCGAAACACCATAGAAAATATTTTAATTGATCATTTTTAAAGATCAAACTTATAGATTAGCGTTAAAATATGTGATTTTAATTTGCCAGGTCCCTAAAAAATTATGCCATAAATTAAAAATGATTTACGTAATTTACATATGACCGAAGGTTAACCAAGGTTGTGAATTTTATATTGACGGTTTATATAAAATTGTAGGTTGAATTAAAAAGTGTCTGATGACTAAGTTATGAATCGCGTGCTAGTAAAGAAAATACTTATTGGAAACATTATTTTTAGGTTGGTGTTTAGAATTCTATAAATAAAACATATTTGAAACGTCAATTTTAGGATACAAAGATAATCTTTTAGGTATTTGCCTTATTTTAATTTGATAAAAAATATAAAACAAAGTTAAAAAAATTGAAATAGTATAAAATCCAGCTACTGATATAAGTTCTAAGAAATTATGGAACAGTAATTACTATAAAGTCGATAGCTTCAACTAAAAGTGAATATCATCATTAATTATTTATAATTTTTATACAACTTCACATTGACCTCTAATTTTATTAATAATAATATAACATTTATTATGTTTATGTAGCAGCCTGTATTTTCTAAAAAAAATGTTGAAATAATTGCTGAAATTCTATCAACAAATTTACAAAATCTGTTACTATTATAAGCAGTATAATTTAAATTACCTAAATGATTACATTGTAATGTACTAATTATTGGACTATTAATAAATGCAAACAGAATTGTCTATTTTCATTGCATCATAATTGGAATAATTTATTTCAGATGTCTCTTAAATATAGAAATTCATTTGTAAAAATAAAGATTGGAATTCTTTGAAAATGTACAACCGTTACTTTTAAATTTAAATATATTGCTCTGTATAGACAATCCGATCGAAAATACAGATAATCACATTGTTTTAATTTATTGTATGACTAATGACTTTAAAATTAATTTAGAAATGTATTTATTTTATTTCTAAAATAATACAGCTGAAAATGTAATTTTCTTAGATATTAAGGAATGATTTGAATTCGTTTTTGTGCAATGTATTTTAAATGTAACGTAAAATTTGCATTTAACAATCCGTCTCAATATAAAATTTACGTTTTATCAACGCCGTATCCTCTGTCGTATACAATCACAATGCATCAGGTTTTATTGTCTTACAGCCATTTACTGCTGAGAAAACCTAAGAAAGTGCCGATTGAATGAGCAATAAAACTTCGCGACGATTGTTTCAAAGCAATATATTAACACCAGAAGAGTTACTTTAATTCTGAAACCATGATTTCTCTAACTCAACCAATCCGTTAATTGATTTCTTTAATTATATCCCAGCTTTATTTGTGCCAAAGCTAATTTTAATGCTCCCTTAAGATAAAATTTTAATTTACAATCGCACCGGGTCTCGTATTCATGTATTCATTGTAAAAAATAAAGCGTAATAAAAAAATATTACATTTCTCCTAAAAAAATATTACACTTTTTCTAAAAAAAAAAAAAATTTTAAAGCAACATTAAAGTGCCTACATTATTTGTGTCGTTTCAATTAACATTGTAAAATAAAATTAAAAGAAGTAGTTTGTGGACAACTTTAGCTTTATCAGAATTAACAAAAGTAGAATAACAAGAGAAATATTAGAAATAGGAGTTTCAAAAAGGAAACGACGGCGAAAACCAAGACCAATGAATAGATGAACATCCTACGCCTGAAAAGGTATAAGGAAAAGATGACAAAGAAAATTTTAAATGAAACATCAGAAACTTAACACATTTTGTCAAATCTTATTAAAAAAAATTCCAAACTTCTTATAAAATTTTGTGCTAATTACGATATAATCACACCTATATATTTTTGTAATAATAATTTTCATATCATTTAAAACACGAATAAATAAATAAATCAAAATATATAAATAGAAAACAACCTTAAAGACACGAAATAACCTCATGCATAAAACAAAAAAATTACAGTTAATTGATAGAACATAAACTCACATAAGAGATTCTCATTTACCTCATCTCGAGGCCATAATGAATAGACGATATTTGGCAACGCTGGGAAGTGATTTGGGCATTCGAGCCGCAGCAAACACCATGAGAATGATGGACGGACATATTTAGGGTTGAAACGAAACGAATGTCGGCATAAGCGGCCATTAGGGTTCATTCCCTTCTACCTCAGCGCAACGTGGTAATCAGTATTTTAATTTACCACAGGAAATCATGAAATGCAATCGTGAGAAATATGGAAGGTAAGATTCATTTTCAGGGGTCTTCCAGACAACACTACAATAAATAACCAACGAGAAAAGATTTTGATCGGAAAAATTTCTTTTCACAAAATGTGTTTTTTCTAAAATTTTTATATGATTAATCAAATCGATATTTGGGATTAGGAAATCCATTACTAATATTGAACACTCGATTATTATTTATTGGTAATATTTTGATTTAGATATTCTTCCTATACATTTTGAATAGAGTGGAAACAACTCATGGTATAAAATTATTTTTGCCGTTATTTTAGAGATTTATGAAAAACGCTGAGACACGTGAACTTTTGAACTCAGTTATACGTTGTTCCAAAGGAAATCCAAATATACAGGGTAATTTATATAAGTCCAGCACAATCGGTAAAACCTATTTTTCAATGAAACACTCTGTATTATTAATTATTTTTAAAAGCTTCTCGATAAGCTGATTTCAACGACGTATAGTACTTATAAATGAAATAGTTCAGGGTAAAAATTTAAAAATTATTTTGCATTTCCTTTAAGAAAATAAATTCATGAAAGCCTTGCCTTAGTTGACTGTATCATAATAAAAAATCTGCAAAATGTTCTCCCTAACTTTATTTAAGATTTGAGGTGACATTTCCGTTATTTCTGTTGTTACATATATTTTATTCTCTAGATAACCTCAAAGAAAAAATCCAACGGCGCAAGGTCTGGTGATTTAGCTGAGCACTCAATAGTACCTCTTGATCTAGTCCATTTATTTGAAAAAATATGGTTTTAGTAACTTTTTACAATTGCAGTGTAACGAGGTGTTACGTCGTCACATTGATATAAAATATTTTCTTTCCGTAAACTCGGATTTAGTGCATTTATTTATTTTGAAAATTTATAAAAAAACTTAAATGACAAGTAAAATAATTAAAAATATTTAAGCGTGTTTATAATATCGCAAAGAATTCCAAAATTTCACTTATTTATTTCATCCATTATAAATAGGGTGATGGCTATGCTGGAGTTAAATAATCGTTCTGCATATTTCAATTTTCATTCGGAAAACGTACAATTGAGTTCACAAATTGAGGTGTTTAAGAAATCTCAAATTATGGTAAAAATTATTTTATTTCATAATTAATCATTTTTACATTATGTTTGAGCTTGGAATGCCAAATATAAAGTTTATCTATTTTTCAATAATTTTTTTTAAAAACTGCTCTCAACGACAAAATCGGGTCAATAAGATCACATGGGGATGAAAGTCAAACTAACTATGTCTTTCATCGAATTTTGTGTTTCAACCTTTAGAGAAGGTATCATTTATTTCTGTGCTTTTGAAAATAATTTCTTTAGACTTCAAAATGAATAAATACATTAACAGCCAATCAAAGATGGTATTTCAAACTAAGAAAATGGCTAAAGCTAATTAGTTATTACTCTCATCCCCGAAAACAACAATATTTCGTTGATTTATTAAGTAATCAAAAAATATTTACATTTTGTTACAGGTAGGCAGGAATTTTTTTTAGTGCATAATAAAATTAAATATCTACTTTTTTGGAGAATTTTTTTAATCATTACTAACTTAAGATTTTAAAGTGATCAAATATAATTTTATTGAGAAATGAGATATTAAAACATATTCAGTAAGTGCTTAGACATTTAGTATACTTAGAGGTAATTTTTTAGTCGTTTGTCAAAAAACAACCATAAAAGTCAGATTAATAAAGGTCACAGCGTCCGGGTTAGTGCCCGAAGATAAGAGGTTTATGGAATTTGAACAATTTAATTTTCACCTAAATCTCCTTTTAGTAGATTTCCCGACGATCGATATAACATTAATCCTCGCGTAATTAATACTATCTTCGTCCTGAGTGCGAACTATTTTAACCCGGTTCTGAGTGTTCTCTACCGCGAAAATTATCTCATTTAATTGGATATTTGATCATATTCCGATTATTTTAGTTACGCAATACCGACCAATCATGATTACTTAAAAAAATACCAAAACGTTCCGATAATTACAAAGAAACTTCTTAAGACATCCTAAAATAAAAATTTAGATGTTAACACGAAATTATTTGGAATATCATTCAATAATTTCATTAGTACAGTAATATTACTGAAACTTAGATAAACGTGTTTTATAATTTTTATCAATTTATTTCCCATTGCTTCTACTTGATTAGAACTTGAAATCATGGCATTTTTTTCACCTAAATAGTCAGATATTTATCATAAAACTTTATGGGGTTTAAGGTCATCGGAGAATTCTTGGGCGAAAAGAAATTAAAATCATTAAATAAATTTTTAGTTCGGGATTTTTTTTAGGAAATAAATTAAAAATCTACTTCTGAGCCAATCTGCAAATGGTTATTCTAATTTAGAATGTTTGGACTTTTCTACCTTTAAGCCCATCATCAGAATTTTTCTGTAAAAATATTATTAACGAAACTACAAAGAATAAAAAAAATAAAATATTTAAATATATAATTAATTACGATATTACTATTTTTTTTTAATTTAGAAACATTTGACACAAGTCATCATAGTCTTGAGTGAGAAAGGAAATTTAAGAAATATTTTTTTTTAAATTAAGGCTTCTTCTTTTAAGTTCGCCATTATTCGAGATATTGAAACGAAATTTTTCATAACTTATTTATAATCATTTTTTTAATGTCATCATTACTTGCTTTAAATTTATAAGAAATAAATTAAATATCACTTTTGGAGCCACTCTGTTAATGGTTCTAATTCTAATTTAGAATTTATGGACTCTTCTACTTTCATATTTATCATTAGAATTGTTCTGTCAAAATGACTGTTATTACCTAAATTACAAAAATAAAAAAAGTTTATTTTCAAGTATATAATTACTACCTCTATTAAGTTTATATTCATTGTTCTATTAAATTTATAAATGATATCATCACTATAGTCTTGTGTGAGAAAAGAAAAGAAGAAGAAAAGAAGTAATTTAAAAAAATCATGATTCCCTATTTGAGCATTCAATATTTGTTGGCTTTAAATTAAAATGCTGCCCGTAAAGTGGTGCTGGGAAATAGTAACAAAGCCTACACAAAACACGAGGCTGATAACCTTAATATTCGAAGCCGTCACGCAACGAACAATAGTCTTGGTTGAAAAAATAAATCATCGTCATTAAAAAAATCGATATAATAATAAACAAGACAACCTACTATATGTATACTTCTATATAATCTTTTAAAATAATACAACAGTTGTGTTTTAAAATGTAGTATTATTAAGATATCAGAAAAACTTTTACTTTCTTGGAATGCAGCAATTTTAAAAAATAACTGAATACCAAACAGACTGCGATTTTATTCTGAATCGAAACGAAAAAATTCTTTAGCTAGGTTTCAATGAATGTCCATAACAAATCGTAAAACATCAAGGACTTTAGTATTGTCAACGTGAAAGAACAACTATTGCTGCATACAATAAGATCATAAACTACACTTTTTTTGGCGGTCACTGACTTGCAGGTAAAAAGATAAGTATAAAAACAACTTATAGCATCAGGTAAAAAGTATCTTTTGCAAATATATTGGGTATATATTCGAAAGTATTTTACAGTTAGCAAAAAAATTCCTATATATATATATTTATTTAATTTACAGTCACAAAATAGTTAGGTAAATGAATGGAGACCATGTGGAAATAGACATAAGGAAAGACCAAAAAGTGGATGGGAAGATCAAATGAGAAAAGATATCTCGAGAATCGGAATAAGAAGATGGTAGGAGAAAATAAAAAGCAGACAAAAATGAAGAAATATAACGGAAAAATAAAGAAATATGCCCAAAGAATGTGGTGTAACTCCTCACAAAATAGAAGAGTCTAAGAGCTCGAAAAAATCGAATACTATCCTGTAAGAAATGTAAAGATTTATATGTTTCACAAACTAAAAAGATGAATCCAAATTATGATTATAAATAAACTTTCTTATTAACACTAAATAAATAAAAACAGTACCGGACCACAAAACGTTTTCTGTGAATTATAGATATCTTGTTTACAATTTATTAAGAGGCCACCGGTTTTTGCGACGTCATTCTATAAATAAAAACCGGGTCCTACGTTATATTTTTCGCATGTATTTTCCTCACAATTGCAATATTTGGGTTATCCCGATTTAAATTAGTGCTGTGGACTCATAGACGACGCAACTAGAACGGATGCATCTAGGCAGGCCGTGAAAGTCAGTTGATGCATGGCCTGCTGTCGCCGGCAACTGTAAATGGAATTCCTCTTCTCTTCTTCCCTTTCGGTTTCCCCTATGTGAATTTACCTTTAGCTTTCACCAGGACAGATAGACATCTTATTTTTTTAAACACCGAAAATAATTTTGTTGGTTATTCTTTTAGGAAGTAGGCTTGGCGAACTGTCATTTGAGGACAAGAATTTGAAATTCTGTGTAAAATTGTAGTACTCATTCTCTGAATTATTTAATTCGCCTGTGGCTCCTCTTCATTCAAATTTGTTTTATAACTACATTTTATTAAATTTTTAGTTTACTTTATCAAGATAATATGAAAAATAACGATGTTATATTTAATATACATGGTGTTCCTAAATTATTACAACAAATTTCAGGACTAAGTTGCAGGGAGAGGGGTAAGATAAATCCGCTGAGTCTTCAGAGATAGGATTCCCGAAAGGACGAAGTAAAATTGAGTTTTCAATTTTTTTCTGAAATCCGAAATAAGAAACTTGTAGTTTCGTAAAGAGGTAATTATGTGAATATAATCATCATTACCATTATATTATAAGGAGATGAAATTAGCAACCCTTATTTTATTTTGTGAGAACTTCTTATAGAGTTGAATTTTATAAGAATTCTAGTTTTATTTTTTAACTCTTTTGCCTGCAGTTTTCTTATAGAATTTATATCTAATATCAAAAATTCCAAAGATTTTTGTATAGGAAAACAAACCTCTTATAATTATCATCTCTCCCCGAATTTACCAACACCCTGTATAACATAAAATAATTATGAACTAATCTCTTATAATATCAGGATTATATTTTTGCTCATTTAAATTCGCACTCAAAATAGATTGTGAAATTAAAAATAGTTTATTTAATTTAAGATCAAAACTCTCCGCCAACTTCCTGAGTATATAAAAATTCCGTAGATTTTATAAAACACTAGTTTATAATCATAATAATGATTAAGTTTTAATAATAATTATTAATTAAACATATTTATTTGCGGAAGATTGGCGTTAGAATTAGTCGCATTGTTATATTTTAATTCTCGTTAGTGTTTATTGAACACCTTCAAATCGATTTTGTATAGTGACGATAAATTTTTTTCCAAAAATAAATTGTTTTAAGTTTAATCGTGCACAGTTTAATTTTTAGCGATATTATAAAATTATATAACTTTAAGAATATATACCTACTTTGAATTAGGCAACTGAAACAAAATTTAAATGAAAAACAAATAATAATTTCTAAACATTTTCTTGATACAAAAACAAAAGAAAATTTATTACAGATTTGAAGAAGAAAAAAACAATTTATTCTTCTTTTACGTCCCTTCTATTTTTTCGCTCTACGTGTTTTACTTTAATTTTCTATCTTTCTCATTTATATTTTCGGACTTTACTAAAATTTCTTTAAACTTCTGAATGAAAACAGAGAACTTTCTGTTATCTTCAAATTGTTTAATTGAATACTATATACATAAATACGAGTATATTTTATACTACCACCTTATTTTCCTACTTTCTTTAAGGCTTCTATGCTCCAATTTTATTTTAGGAGCTTTGTTTCTATTTCAACACTATTTTGATCAATTTATATTTTCACATCATCATTATTTATTTATTTTTTATTTTCCTAAGAAATGTACCATTCAATCATTTGAATCAGGAATCTCTTTTACAAATCTGTCGTCTACTCTCACATCCATTCCAGAACTAAAACGAACCATAGAATCATGTAAATCCATGTGCAATTGATAATAGAAGGCTAGCATGCTCCAGTTTACCACAAAATTGCATATACTTTTGCCGTTCTTCATGGCATAACTCTGAGATTCACTCATGCAAACTAACTATAAACACCTTATTCATTGAGAACTAGCATTAAAAAGCTAACCGGTAGTACTTCCTAGCTAACTAACCCTTTCGCTACGAGTAGATTACAGTAGTTAAACTACGATGAATACTCGCGAATTTTAAGTGTATATTACATATTTTTTTTAACACTTTTAGTTCAGGTGTTCAAGTAAGCGATGCTCACGTCGAAATTATTAATAAACTATGAAATGAAAGACCTTGATGAAAAGCACATGAAATAGTAATATACCAATAAAATATTTTCCATTCAGATCTCAAATAATGATTACTTCCGGATTATGTACCTTCTTTGCATAGTTCCTCCTGATCTTATTGAAACACCTTTGTTTAGTCCATACAGTATATTTTGTTCTCTTCTAGTTTGATTTCAACATCTTAACATTTTCTATGATTTAGTTATCCACGTTACTATCTTGTTGATATTTTTTTTGCAATACCTAATTTGGCATTCTCGGTGCTATATCAGTCAAATGATCTTATTTCTGTTAATTTACTTCCTTTCTGTTTACTTTCCGTCAATGCTGGTAATGTTTAGCTTTATCCTGGTAGTGATTACTTCTTTTTTTATTTAATCTTACATTGTTGGTACATATTTTCCATTCTATTATTTTGTGTCTTCTTTTTTTCTAGTATTATTTTCCCTTCGTTTAGCTCGTTTGAGCTTGCAGATAATATTTTTTGCAACTCTTTTTATTATTAAGGAATATTTTAAAAGTAAAGAAGATTTGGCATCTAAAATTCTCAATTTTTATATAAAATATAGTCGAAATAGTGATTTAACTTCAACTGGACTTACTAACATAATTCTTATAGCCTAACTACCCTTGCGGGTATTGGTGGAGTTAAGATAGTGGTCTTCTATATCTTCTTCCATTCTCTTCTACTTTGCATGCTTCTTGTCTTCTTTGCGCTTTTTGCTTCAAATATTTTTCCCGTTAGATTATTTTTATCCATTCATTTTATATGTATATATCATCATAATATTCCTTCCTCTATGTAATTGTTTATTGTGGTATTGCTACATCTTTATATATTTCTACTTTCACCCCTTTTAATGTTTTTTTGCTATTAAATATCATTCCTCCTTTAGCCGCTTTTTCTCTAATATTTTCATCAATATCTCCTTTTTGTGTTTTCTTGATCCTAATTATTTAAATTTTGTAACCTGCTGTATTTTTCCTTTTTTTCCTTTTAGATTTATAGCAAGTTGTAGAGCTTATAAACGTAAAAGATAAATTATACGTATCTTAAATTTTCACGATTTTTTAGAGTTTTTCAATATTCTTCTATGACATATGTTTCATCTTTTAGTATCATTTGATAAGACATAAAAAATTGACAAGCATTTCACACACAGACTTGATTTCTTATTATGAATATTGCAACCAATAACATTTTTCATTTTTTTTCAGCATCGTCAGATAAAATATAAGAAAAGGCAAAAGTATCTTATATATATATATTGTATGATTTTATATTATAAATTTTCTAACCAATAGATTTTTCATTTTCTAAAAAAATTTGGTTAATATTATGTATTTAGTATAAAAGATAAACTAAAATAATTTTACTTTCGATATTTAATTATTTATTTTGTACTATATATCGTAGAAGTTTCTTTACTTCAAATTCTTCTAAAAAATCTAGTTTTTATTTCGTGTCAATTATATGAAGAACTTCCACTGTTGAAGGTTTGTATTGAGTGTCAGTGAGGTGTGTTGTGTAATGTAACTTATCTGGTCGTGGTGGCCATATTTCAAATATTGCTCTTACCAAACTAATTTTTTTGTTTTTTCTGTTAGTTCTGTTATTTTATATATTAAGATTTCCATTTATTATATGTTCTTCCAAAAAGTGGATAACTTATAAATTATTTAAGTACGATCATTTCAATGGTTCTATAATAAGCCAGAAAGAAGAAGAGGCGAAAAAAGTGCGTTTCCAAGAACCGAATTATGTAGACTACTATAATTTTCGATCTCTTTAAACTGATCAGATGCGATACTTATAATCTTACACCATCACGCATATACTATTACAAGAAAAGACAGAAACAATTGGTGTGCGGAATATTTTGACTTGAGGTCTTGTACAGATAAGTATCGCGATTCTGAGATTGGACATTATAACAACGTTGGTGGTCGTGCATATACCTATTATATTAATAACACTTTGCCTTATTAAAAATGCATTAAGTTTGCTCACTTATTGATTTAAAACGGTAGGTGGATTAATATTATCATATCGAGGTGCACACGCACCCAGAGGCGGGGGAAATACCAATACTATCAATATATAAAAATAAATAATTTTTTAGACTATTTAGTTCACTAACAACTAACTCTTCTTCAAAATTATGAAAATAATAATTGTTTACAAAAATAATTAACCGAAATTCTAAATCCTAAGTGGCGATAATTTAGGCAATTAAATATAAAGTTATTAAGTTACCAAATTTCAATTGATCTAATTAATATACAGCGATCACGTATCGAAACAATGGAATCTTATCAACTAATCCACTGGTTTAGATTTTATCGAGTGCTGAAAATATCGTAATTTGTAGTAATGTGTTGCGCCACTGGATAAACCAGTGTAGTGCTGTTGCAACTTTTTGCGTGCCTAATTAAAATTGTAACGCCTTATGAATGATTAGTGATTACTATCTGTATACTCCTATTAACAAACGGTTTCATGATCACATACTTTTGCTTTTTTTTGAACTTTGCTATTTTTATTTCACTCAGGTCTGCGATAATAATTTTTTTTGCATAATCACATCATTATCATGATTACAAAATTATCCGGTAAATTTATTTCTTCAAGGATCTTGGAGGATGTTATACGAGCAGTAAATTTGGATTGAAATTGTTGAAAACTATTACCTGTTTTTAAATTTTATACAGTACAAATATTTATATTTTTTTCTTACTGAATTATAAATTTAAGTAAAATATTATCTAAAGATTCTAGTTGCTAGATAATAATAGAAAATTTAAAAATACAGTTTCCTTAATAATGTATTTTAGGGAAGCCAAAATTTGAGTAAGTGAGTTAATATTTTTCATGATAAACTTATTTCTATAAAGTAATCTTTCTGAAACCATTAGCAATGGCGTATATAAATTCTCGTGATAATTGTTCAACCAAGGCTAATTATTCTAAGGAACTAAATAATGTAGTAAAAAGCTGCAAAATCAATTAAAACTTAGGATAATCGTGCCGATTGGAATTTTCAGTATTTGACACATTTTCAAGTCGATTTTCGTTATCAGTTTTTAACATTGTGTTAGTTTGTTCGATAACGGCACCACGGCACGTCTGTGTGTGTTTTATCACCGAATATGTATTTAAAATATTTTAAACAAATAATAATACCTAATTAGTTTGTTGTTTGAATTTAACCTTCGATACTAGATGAAACATACATGTATTTGTATTTTGCTTAAAGACTAAATATTGAAATAAAATTTTTGTAGAAGCCTATTTTTTTAAGGTTTTTGTTCAATAAAATGATGAGTTCCTATCGTTTATTTCAGGAATATGACGCATTTGCTAACCGTTGTGTTTTTAGGTATTTTCGCATCATTTTATGGAGTAACGGTAACAATTTGGGCTAGCGAAAATTATCACCATAATTCTTGCAAGAGATTTATCAATGAATTTTAACGAGTACGTGCCTAACTTGTATTCAGGGACGATACTAATAGTCGTTAGAAGTGAAGCATGGCGCCATTTCATTTATATAAACACGGTGCGCTTAGTCAGATATCTCGTCTGTTGATTTTTCCTTGGAAAATCTTGAAAATACCAGGTTGAACCGTTATCAACGCATTACGTCCTCGCTGAAATACCAACGTTGCAATGGAACTATTCCATTAAGACAAATACATCTGTAATTTGAAGCAGATGTATGTCATGGCTTTATGCATTAAAAAAAATATTAACTCCGTGTTTCATAGAAAATATAATAATAAAATCAAATTAAATAATCGGTGAATAAACACAAAGCAGAAAATATACGTCCATATATCTAACTTATAAGTAAATACCTATAATAATTTTAGAGAATTCAAGAAAACTATTGAAAACGACAGCAAAAGAGTACGGCATATATTTATCGACCTAAATATGGCATTTGAGACTCTAAATCGTAAAAAACTAAGAATTTGACGGTAACAACCTAACTAACCCAAATAATTGGAATTACTTATCTATAAATATTCAAATAACAGCTGGAGCAACATCTTCTATATGAATGAAGTAAGTACTGTAAGAAGACAAACTTTTTTTAGACAGAAATGTACAAAGAATAAGAGAAAAAATAAAAACTCAACTTGGAAATGCAAAAATTATTAAACCTATGAACAAAGAGATAGGAAAAAAATCCAGAATTAACAAAATATTTTAAGCAAGTAAATATGTTTTTAGTTTATTACTTAGGATAGCTCGAACAAAATATTTTACATTTCCAGTAAGCTGTTAACTAAATTTTTAAATAATTTATTTTAATAAATCAAATATATTGTATTTTACATTATATTTGGTTATTCCGATCAACAAATATATTTAAATTATAAAATAAGTTATTTTAAAGCAATATTTTTTTATATCATTTAGTAACAAATGAATCTGTTATTGTTTGTTATTCAAAGTGAAATACTGCTTAGAATCTATTTAATTACTTTACATATATTTCTTAAACTATTAAAAATGTTTATTTAAAGTTATAGATTCTATGCTAGAAACAATTTAAAAATATTAACATTTTGATAAAATACATATTTAATTGATTGAAAATCATTAATAATTACAAAGCACACTTATTTTATTAAAACAAGTATTTTGTAAATTAAAAATGTTTTTTTTATTATCTGCAAGAGAAAAATAACTATTTGATTCAAATTGATTTTTGGCATTTCGTTTTAATTTTTGAGGCGAATTACATATGCCAAATAATTGAATATCGGATTACGTAAGCATTTGAACTACTTTAAAATGTTAAAAAATGAACCTTTTTTTGTTTTATTTTGGGAATAGTTAACAAACTCATTTCACAACAGGAATAGAGAACATGCGTGATTAGTTCAATCAATTATTTATTAAACTCAGCCATTTTATTCAAATAATCGTAATAGTTGTAATAACTAATAATGCATAATGGTACATAAATAATGAAAAATAAATTCAACAAAATTATTTTGAAACAAAGTAATATCGTACATTCAAGTAATATAATGTAGAATACAAAAATGGATATGTATAAAAAATAAAATAGACTAAAAAAGCAATTTGAAGAAGAAAATAACAATAAAAAGCAAATGCAAATGAACAATATTGGAAAAGTAACATTTTAATATCTAGCTAGTATAATACCAAAGAATGAAGAATTGAAACCGAAATAACAGACAAAAGCAATAAAACTACAAGAATATAGTATGCGCTAAACAAAACAATATTAGGACATGAAGAAATAGATACAGAAAAAAACTAAAAACACTCCACGTTAACAACACTAACAATCAAGCGAAAACTGGACTGCTCAGAAGAAGAATGAGAAAAAATATTTCAATAGAAATTAAAGATCTAAGAATAATAAGAATTAAATAAATGTGACTCCCTTAATTTAGTGTGCAATGAGGGATGACGTTCTTTGGGAATTGCAACAAGATGGATGATGATTGATAAAAAATAAGTAAATAAGTATAGGCTTAAAAATAGGTTTCTAGGGAACACCTCAATTAAAATGTAGGCACTAACGATCTAAGAAACGAAAAAAGATTTGAGCTGATAGAAAAACGGTCCATTCCCACATTATTTTTCTTTTAATTCAATCAATAATTGTATCGCTAGTCGTAGTACTACTAGAATTTCAAATACCGCATATGTACGAATATGGTCGCAAACGTTGTCAGCATAATGATTCAATGTCTTCCATTAATATGCGGAGATTGTTCTGCTTTAGTTGCTAAATTGTACATATTAATAGACTTTAAGTGGAGTTTTATTTTCAATATTATTGAGTTATTGCCATTTTATTTATAAATTGGGTGTTGAAACACGCAAAATTATCCCCCGATTTAAACTTATTCATAAACAATTATTGAATTGTTCCCATCTTCATTAGACTAAGATTATATCGTTGGTTTATAGCGACCAGATTTGATTGACAGCAAGGTTTTGATGCCAAGGAAAAAATTGTATACAATTGAAGTTAATTAACTAATTGACCTATTAAACTAGGAGAAGCATTATTATTCGAATAATTTTAATCCCCAGCTAAAATTTTATTATATGTTTTAGTAATGTAGATGGACACTGTTTAAAGAATCTAAAACTAGAAATGTACGAATTTAAAGAATATGGTAAGTAGTTTATATGCCATTGTTTCTAAAATAATGTGGTTTTTGTATTAGTGGTTTTTGTTTCAATTATTCTGGTTTAAAATATATTTCGAAAATTATAAATTATTTGAATTTCTATAAAATGTGTATTTTTAAAACATTGAAAGTTTATATTCTCTTGCTGAACTATCAAAATTATATTTAAATAATAATTTTAAACTTGATTAATTAGAACTTTGAGAATTCGTTTGACCTATATATGTATAAAATTAGGCCAAAATAACTATTATTGTTTATATAAAAACATCTTTCTAAGTGGATTTTTATGCCTAGTATTAACCAGAATAAGTTATCATTTTCACGCTGACAACTACACAATATAAATCATTGTAGAATTAAAGAAAATGTCTTCTCTACAAGATGTATTACATTTTCTCTTCGACCTCTTTTAACTGTAGTTTCGTCGGGTTGTGTAGGTCCTATTTTATATTTCAGCAGGCTAAAGACCCCAAGGACTTTACATTTTTTAAATGTTTTACATTAAAGAGACACTACTATTATTAAATACGTTTAAAATGTATAAAATTTTATCTTACTTGATTCGATTAACGCCTATGACTTTCTCATGTAATTGAAACATTTTATCAGTGTTTTGAATTAACAGAAACAATGTTTATCTTTTTGTTTTTTCTGTTAAAAATATGGCAATTGAAATGTTTCTATTCTAGCCAATATGCAATGGCGCCGTAATTTTTGTATTGCGTAACTATTAACGGTTATCCATATATTAAACATAACTTTATCCATTTAAACTATTGTATTATCATCAAACTAAGCGTCATATGAATTACAATCACAATATTTGATGACGTAATATATAATATAAATGTATTTAAGGAGGCAAGGAGTATGAGAAAAATGTTGAGTGAAAATATTATGATAATGAACGATAAGTATTTAAACCGCCTCTTTTTAACTTTATATATAATTTACAGTCCAACAATTCACATAATATTTATTTATTCAAAATGTTTTATAGGGGTATCTAGAAAATCCATTAGCCTAACTTATTTTTATGTTTGTTTATTAGTATTAGTTCATTTGTCCACCGTTGTTAATTCACATTCATGTTGAATTATTCTGTGTTTTTATTATCTCCAGGTTGATAGTTATTTACCAAGTATTATCATGTATTCAAATTGTTTATATTGTTTTACATGTTTTTTTATATATTTATTATATTTTACATCTATTGAGGGGCAAGGGTATAAAATTGTAGTAAACAGTTTTATTAGATTTGTAGAAAAAAATTACTGCATAGGAAATTAATATTCCACCCAATGTTTTACTTTAATATATAATAACAATAACATTTAGCATATTCTATGTGCCTTCACATTTCTAATTTTATTAAAAAATGAGGCCAAATGTTCTTGGTAAAGAAATTAAAATTAGCCGTCAAGTGTTACACAAATAAAAATAAGCATTTACCTTAATACGAATGAATAAGAGAGTATATTCTCTACTTAGTTCATGTAATTATACACTTTTCATTATTTTTGATTCCTGTAATTGCTTGAACTTCCATAATTAACGAGATCATAAAAATATTCACGTACTCTATAGACATCGAAAAAGCGCTTAACAGAAGCTGAAGAAAAATTAAACAGAAAGATAATAGATATCTAAGAATATTATAAAAGTATAAGCGAATCTCTCTTTTCACCGTTACAATATGAAGCAATAAAGAAGCCAAGAAAAAGATGATATATGATCACAAAATAGTAAATGAATATAAATATGAAATTGAATATCGGAAAAATCAAAATAATGAGTAGATAAGAAGAAAATCCATTAGTTGTTAAGGATAACAAATTTAACAAATAAAACACTTCAATTTTCTAAGCGCAATTATAAAGAACAATGAGGAAAAATAAAAAATGTGAAAATAATCCAATGAATCGGAAGAGCGGGAAATATTCAGTCCACATTTTCAGAAAAATAATTATCGAAAAAGATAAAAACCGAAATGTTTAGGCCAACAGTTATACGAGTATAAAGTAGCAAATCATACAAATCAACAGATACAAAAATCTCAAAAGAGTAGGTTAAAACAGGAGAGATAATATGAAAAATGACAGATACAAAACAACCATATAGAAAAAATCATACTAAGCAATCTTAGATGATTCAAGCATGTATGAAGAATGTATGTGTATATGAATCAAAGAAAAAGGAAATTCCCCATAATTATTGTTCCTCTCTTTATCTTATTTTTTTATATTTTAGTTTTTTGATATGTTGATAAAAAATATTTACTTCATTAATGAAATCAATATTACAATTCACTAAACAAAAAATTATTATATTTATTCAAGTCGAAATTATCTATAAAGTTCGTACCTAACTAATAAAATACCTTGACTCAGAAAAGATCCCAATGGATTTTTATTATTATCTCTATTTGCAAGTCAGAATGCCAGTAAAATTTTTATTTTCTTTCAGCTCTATTTTTCTTTGTTGTTATAAAATGTATTATTAACTAGTTGTTTTAAGTTAGTATGTAGGTGATTGATATTTTCGTAATTTGTGTAAGAAATAAGTTTAAAAAAATTTTAGGTAAATCTTCACAATCTTCTTACAAGAATTTCTTCCTGTGCATTGCGCATGTATTTTTGAACAGTCACATTTCGTTGATCACCCTTATACTTTTTACCGGTACACCAATTATAAAATCATATCGTCGGAACTAATCACTCTGTATTCATTAAGAAACATCACTAAATTAAACAAAATAATCATCACAGACTTCCACCAATGTTGACATTCGAACCGTCAAAGTCGTACTAAAAGACCGCCACAATTGTCAATTCCTTATTTCTCCCCCTGTGTGAATTGGATAGAGGTTTTTTGTGAGGGAAGCCATTAAAAACTCGCTTTTGTAACCATCAGGGTCGGCCTGAACAAGGCCTATTATTAAGGCCAAACTTGACCTTAGTTCCATAATCCAAAAGGAAGCTCAAGGCGGTTTTTTAATATGATTATATCGAGTTTTGAATTTAAAAATTGGTACTAACAAACGTAACATTAACTTTACAACACGTTGATTATGGCTGTTGTTTTTGGCTTTTCGGCAGACCAGAAAAATTATTGTGTCCAGTTAGTTATAAACCAAGAAAAAGACAGTGGCTCACTATCACTGTTTTATATGAGAATAGGATTTCATGTATTATTTAATTGGACAATTACTTCTATTAAGGTACCACATTCTTTTAAGAAGAAACCCAATTTTGCTGTACGTATTTTCATTATCATACAAGTTAATTAAAAGTTCTACATTTATTATAGACCAAACATTTTAATAATTTCGAATTAAGATCTATTTTTAAATATTTTCAGTAAAATATAAAAAAAAGAAAATAAAATATAATAACAATATGAAAACCACTAACCGAATGCCAAGACAAAATAAAACAGAAACAACTATAGATTCAAATTTTAAAAAATAAATAACAAAGAAGGACAAGGTCAAGAAAAAATAAAATAAGAATAACATAATAATTTAAAAAAATTAATACACCACGACATGTTGAATTTAAAACCAATTAATTTTAATCTTCACGGAAATGTACAGATTATCATTTTTTATATTTATAATTATTTTTGTATACATTGTTTTTAAGTATTATGCTTTATAAAAATTAGTTCTGGCGCGCTCCTGGTGAAATTTAGTTCAGTTGGTCCTTCTGTGGAAGAACTTTTAAAATTTATGGCAGTAGTAGTAAAGGTAACGGTTAAAACACTACGAGCTTTAATGTCTTCATTATATTTCGAAGGTTGAAAAAATAGTTAACTAGTAAATTTTTGTTTTCATTATGTTCAGTTCGATTTTTGTTAATATTGGGTTTGTTAAGAAAATATCAATAATAGTGAGGCTTAAAATATTTTTATTTAAATTTAATGCATTTAGGGAAAAAATACATATAGATACAAACAAATGTACACCAGTTTTCTAAACATATATATATATATATATATATAGTCGTATTGAGTGTTGGTGTTATTCACTTTTTTTATAATCTTTTTAAGTACTAAGTAATTAAATATGTAGTAACGTATTTTTTTAATAAGTCATGTATCATATATTAAAAATGTATCAGAAATAAAATATTTCTCTAGGAAGAAGCATCAAAGCTGGAGAATATTTTAAATTAGTATATGAATAAGCTAAGTAAGTATAATTATTTGAACCACAGTTTTTTTAAAAGTTATCGTTTAGAGAATTGTTTATAATATTGTATTAAAAATTAGGTATAAAGAATAGAACTATATTATTTATAATGCACAATAGTGATATTTAAATCATTATATTAATAATATGATATAGAAAATTTCAAAAAAATATTAAAAGTATAAAATTATAATTTACATTTATTTATTAACATTACTATAAATGTAGAGTCTAATTGAAAATAGGATTTGAAAGTTTGAGTAAGATATTCCAACAGAAGCTTGTAGTAGAAATTATATTTTTAGAAGAAATATTCATTACAGCTAAAATGTCAAATTGACAAAAAAGTTCTTTAATGCATGAAAGTATTGTAATACACGTCCAACATTTATGTGTGTATTCTTGTTTTTTTGAACCCGTGATTCAACTGTTGAAGTTTCTTCAGGAATCCAAATAGTTCTAATTTTCCAGGAAAAAAATGATCTGATCCAGATCAAAACCTCATTATAGTAAGTTAAAAATTTAGAAGTGTCATTATTATTGTTCGCAAGCAATCAGTTGAGAAAATTTTCATTGGTCAAATAAATAGATTACTATGAAAAGAATAAAATAACTACTTCGATAGAAAAAATGTTTTTTGTATTATTAACAATTCGGTAATATTTGGGTCACACTATTTTTTAGAATAAATAGAATACCATTTTAATATGAATATCTAATAGAAGATAAAATTAAAACTTTGTAAAACTAATTTTTGTAACTATATGTTTTTTCATTAAAACCCAGTTCTGAGAACTATATATAATATAATTTTTGTTTAGCCGGTATTTGTTAAATTTTAAAACAATCTAATAATAATGAACATTTTCTAAACCTACAATACAATATATTTATAATGATACCCAAGATTGTCTTATTATTTTTATCTGGAAAATTAGTTCAAATTATCACAGCAAATAGTGGTTTTATTGATTCTAAAAAGAACGCATGCAACTTGGTCAGTCTCAGATTTAATAATACTCATGTTACGTTTAAGGCTAAAAATCACGCAAATAATCTATAAAATCCATCACATTTGATGTATGATGTGTGGAAGGCGGGGAAAATTGAGATTTCACAATAAATAATAATTATGCAAAATTGGCCTCTTGTATTGGGAGAACGATTCCGTAAAGAATGGAAAGCTAATGACATTGTTATAGTCAGGAGCCAAGAGAACTTTTATTTGTTAAAAATACGGTACCAACATAATTGTTATTTACATGGATCACGGTGAAAATAATTACATATTATTAAGAAAATTAAATTGTAAAAAATTGAAACCTCATCACTAATATGACTCTCAGTTTTTTTTAAAATTACTATGCAAAAACTGTTGCTATTGAATTATAACATCTTTGAAAAGAGCTTCTAAATGACCATGATATTTCATGACGTACCCAAAAAAATATTTATTAGGGTCGTCTTCAAAATGTATTCATCTATTCTTGATGGCTTTCTTAGCACGCAGAAAAATTATCATCTCACTTTAAGGTGCAAAAATTAAAAATAGCAGCATTTAAAGTTTTAATTCAAAATTTTGATATTTTGGGAATTTCATACTGATTGTGTGTATTTTAGTATAGTATGAAAATTTTCATACGATTTCATGGAAATTTTGAGAATTGCTAAATGATATTCAAACAAAGATTTTCTATGCGAAATTAATGCAGGAGCGGTATTCGATTTTCTGTAAATAATGTTAAAAATGAGTGACAATCTCAGCTTCCTCCGCATTACCTACTAAAAAAAAATAAGCACGACTTTAATATCAACGATAAAATAATATTTGTTAGTAAATAATAAAGACAAACAAACAGTCAAATATTATTATAATTATAAACAATTTATAATTTTCATAATGTGATCTTGCATTTTTATAATTCTAACTTTCTCATAAAATGTTGTAATACCTACTCCTTTTTTTAGCATAAGATACAGCTAATGAATGTTTATTTATTTTGTTGATCAGTTCCAGACAACTCAAGTATGAGGGTTACCAATTCTTATAGTAGGGATAGTAATTTATCCAAGGAAAATGTTTTCGTAGGTTTAGCGCTACTGATCTTTGGAAACGTCCTCAACAAAATTCTGAAATTTATTATTTGGTTAAATAAAAAAATTTTGAAATAAGAACTAATGTTTTTACAATTTTTGTAAATATCAGGAGCTTAGAAAATCAACGCGCCATTAGAAATTCCAAATATTTATTATACAGCGAGAGTTTAATAGTGAGGTAATTTAATTTAATTGAAATAACTTTTTTATGTTGCTGAAGATACAATATAATATTATTATACATACAGAAATGAGTCATATGACACAATACAAAAATTTTTGCATATTACTTTAAAGATGTCGCGCAGTATTGAATAATTGCTACTTTTTTGTAATTCGGTTTATACTGAAAACATTTACTGCCTGGAACAACCTGCATAGATAACTATTCTTTCTTAAAAATATTATTTTTATTTTTTAAACTACAAGCCTAAACAGTGGCATTCCAACTTATCTACCAAAGTTTATATGTTAGCCAATATTACAGAAGTCAGATAAATAAAAATAACTTATGAGGAAGATTTTGGAATAATTTTTGCGTTAAATATATACGTAATTTTATATTTTTACATAAAATAACCACTCTCTTGAATCTTTCCTCGACTCTTTCTTCTTCATACTGGCCTATTTCATCTTTGAAAGTCTTTTATGAGTGATAACGGTTCCTATTTTGTTATTTAATCGGCCGGACTATCTCAAAGTGAAGGAATGATAAAGACCAGGAGCATATGGCACTTAATAAAATTAGCTAGAAATTGAAGCGGAATCATAAAATAACAACTTGTAATAGGTGCAGGTATCATAACAAAGCTATTACTCCGCCTTTATAGTTAAATATGAGCAGTTGAATGAAGATTGTATGCGATTTTCAGTCACGGTGGTCTTCACACGGACCGGATTGACTGACAGTAGAACCACAAACGGTTTTAGTTTCTTCGATTGCGAACGCGAGTCTTCAAACACAATTTATCTGTAAGCGGCAGTGTCCAACCGTTGGTCCGATATCGTCCCTGTTGGGACGAGACATTCCGTTCCACTTAAACGGCAAATAATAGAATTGTTTCAAGTTCTGCTTTAGATGTAGTTAAATTATTTGTTTATTGAATTACTTATTTTCACATAATTTCAATATCGACCTACTTTTATTTCCTATTTCTGTGTATTTTAATGATAATATTGCTTAATAAATTATCAAAAAATGCACGGCAATGGCAGAATTCAATAAAATGTGTCTGATATTTTTTATGTATTGTGAATAATTTTTTTAATATTATAGTGTTTGTTCATTATGATAAAAGTGTTAGGCAATATTTCTCTAGGAAGTGATTCATTTTAAATAAGAAATGAGGAAATTGTTTTAAATTATATAAAATCATAACAAATTTGGTTTAAATAAATAATTAGAAAAATTTTCATGATTATGTTGATATTATATTATATATTTTGAGGTTAATTGTAATTCTGTCAGACCCACACAGAAATTTAAAGAAATTTTAATATATAATTAAAAAATTATTTAATAAAAGTATCGTGAAAACTTGGGTTCAGTTTATTAAATGTGGCATAGCAAAAAATAGTTTATATTAAATTAATGAGTGATAAACCAATCAAGAAAAAGTAGTAAAAAATACATTTTTTTATTCAGAAATAAAAAATACATTTTTTTATTCAGAAATAAAAAATAAAGTTTATTTATTTAGAAGATTTTACATAAAGAAAATCAGTAAAATTTTACAATTTGTTACAATATTCCCTATGAATTACATAAAAGAATGGATCTAAATTAGAGGTGAAATTTGTTTTTTTTTAAATCCAGCTTAAATATTATTTACGGTAAATATCATAAAAGGTTCTACCTCAATTTGGAAATTGTAGGGTACAATTTTCTTAAGCGAACATACTAGGTACAATGCCTTTATTTAAAGTCATTATTTGATCAAATAAAATCAATCAATATCAATTGAATAGTCGTAAACATGGATATTCGCTATTTTCTGATAATTATTTATTGAAAGAATTTAGACATTTGATTCGTAGTGCTTACGATATTAAAAAAAACATTTAAACATATTTTCTTGGAAATTCGGATAAAAATAACTGTAACAATAATTTGAAATTGTCTGCTTTACAATAATTGTAGTTATATTAAGGCCTAAATATAACGATCCCTGAGAACTATTTTAAATTTATGTTATGTATCTCTCCTGAATATTTAAAATTATTTAATATTAAACGTTGATAAATTATTTTAATAAAATTAAGTAGGTATATTTAAATATAATTTGCATTTTAAATAATGAAAATTTCTTAAACTAGTTGTTTCGTAATTGGGTATAAATTAGGTAACACAAACAATATATATATATATATATATATATATGAATTGAAGGAGTAAACACTATTAGGAATTATAAAAATTATAAATTGTAATTAAAAATTTAGTTCAATATTTCTATATTATTCAATTATCCAAATTCTTCAATTGTTTTATTGTTGTGTACTGGAAGAAGCATTGGAAATAAAATATAAAATTGATATTTCCTTTTAAATAATATATTCCTGTAAAACATTTTTAACATTTCATTTAAGGTAACACTCATTTATTAGTTCTTTAAAAAATATAAGGTGGTGGGTCTTAAGGTCAATTTGCTTATTAAAAAATGCAATATTATTATTAATTGTTTATGTTTTTGCAAGAATTACACATCTTATTGTAATATATGTTCCCAAATTTTTTACAAAATATGGATAGAAGAGTTAGACACATAAAAGATTATTTAACTAAAAGATATTAGGTTTTTGTTTAAAATGTGAATGTTAAAATACATATTACATGTACTTGCATATTTAAATGTAATTTTTAACTTTTTTTAGTAAGATTTTTCGAATTAAACTCATATTTTTTGACAAACCTCGTATACCACTGAAAAAATTTGATATTTGATGACTGTATTCTAGGTTTTAGATAATGCAGAACTTTTTATAAAGAATAACTTTTTTTCCTAAAATTAAAAATAAAAAAGTTTTCCATATGATTCCAACTTAGGGGGATATATTGTATATATATTTATATATAAACTGTTAGATCAGGACTGGAATATGCATCTGTAGTCTGGTGTCCATTTTATCATTGTGACATCGACTTACTAGGAAGAGTACTTTCTAAATTATTTTTTAAACTATAGCTACCTTAGTCCAATGTCCAGATTACTCCGTATGTGCAACGAGTGTCCTATTGATTATATTTTCTAACTCTTTAAATAGTTTCAAACAGAAATTAATATCAGTATAGAGGTTGGTAATAAATTAACTTTGTATGTTTGCTCACAAGTGTACTTATTTCTATTTTAAATTTGCTTTTAATGAAATGCTTATTTATTATGTTATAATTGTTTAATCTTATTACCTTTATATCTTTTCATATTGTTTTTTTTGTGTCTTATTTGTTATCACTTACATTATTAATTGTATTATATTTTATTATATAATGGTTTTCCGTTAATAAATAAATTAAATTAAAATTAAAATAAATATACCTCATCGTCCATATTCTAACACAATTTACATTTTATTTAATAGTCGAGGATCTTGTATCAACTTTTATAAATACAAATCCATAACAAGGCTTTCACATGATAATAATATCTAGAGCATTTTTTCGTTAATAGTATTCAGTTAGTTTAGATATTATGAAATAGAAAACAAAATGTTGTTTTTAAATAAAAAGGAGATTGACGTAATAGATTTATGCAAAATTTTTGCGCGTGCAAATAATACGTTATTTGGAGTATCTTCTCACTGGATTATCAGATGTAAACAACCAATAAATCTTCATTTTACCACCGGCATATAAGACGATGAGTATTCAAATGATAATTTTCTTTGCATAATAGACAGCGAGTTGTGCTGCAGCCTGCTTCCGGAATTTTCCTTCCTATCCAGACTTGCTAGTGCCGGACTCAAGATTCAGTATTTAATTATCACTTTAACCTAACTACACAGTGAAATAGAAAAATATATTTTACACTTCTAACATTTTCAATTCTCGTTCAAGAATCTATGGTAAGCGTCCTTTTAATTCGAATATATGTATTTACTCGCAAATTTTTCTGTGGAAAATGAAATTATAGTAATTTTTTCCATTGACGGACTTAAAAAATTTCTATATATAAATGATGTTACGTAAACTGGCAGAAAAAAAATGACTAAAGCTGCTGGTGTAAGAATGAAGTACCTAATTCTAAAATAATTCACAAAGGAACAATTAGTTAAAATGTCAATACAAGGAAAATGTGATTTGAAAAAATTTCAAATCTGCCTCGCCAGTAATCAAGTTTTTTTAATCTTTCGCAAAATGCACGGTAATAATCTGGTGTCCAGCCCTGTATTTCTCTTCATATGTGCACGAACGAAACCAAGGGAGAGGAGCTACAAAAAGGTTAAGATTAAGGGCTTCCATCAGGATAAAATTAATGACAGTTAATTATTTCAACTGAATATCGCATTTAGTTAGTATTTTCGGACACATTAATCATTGTTATACATATCACGTTTGTAAATTTTTATTTTCATTAAATTTATATTCATGTTCTAGAAAAAGAGGACACTTAGAATATATTTTTGGTTGTTAGAATGCGAAGTAATAGGGTGATAAAAGTAACAAAAAATAATGATTTTTTTTAATAAAAAAAAATAAAACGGTTGAACATTTAACAGTTAAATTAGTTATGTCATTTATAACAATGACTGTAAAATTAAAATGATACAAACGTGTTGTTAATTTTAAACAGGACGCACCATGAGTCGAAATCTAACATTTATCCATCCCAATTTTTACGCTACTGAATTAATTTTGATTGTGATTTTTTTTTATAAAATCTTGGTATTTAGATTACAAAAAGGTCATATGTAAATTATTAACAGTTTCTGGTATAATTGAAGTTAAATAAGTACATTGAGTGATTTTTGGATGTTTTATTACAAATAATAGGCAGATTTTTTCAGTTTTTTAGTTTAAAGTGAACAAAAATTTCATTTATTTACAACGAAAAGCATGCACTATGTATAATAACCTATATATAAGAATTAAACAAGACTAATAAATAACAACGAAATTTCTGTTTCTCCAGCACTTAACAAATGCTTTAAAATTTGTTTGGAATTTTTTTTGTGGGTAAAATATGTTGCTTTCCATTTTATCAGTTTTCAGTTTAAAATCATCTGTATGAAGAATATTATATTAACAGCATTATATCTTTTTCGATTACAAAAAATGTTTTAGGATCACCGTATTTCAGACTTCGCTTAAATTTTTGGACACGATACCTAAACACAGTAAATAAAGACTAGTATATTCTGTAACAAGGTTAGAATGAAAAAAATCGATACGAGTGGAACATTCCGAACTCGAACTCTAGCAAGCATGAAGAATTTGGTTACTGTAACCGAGTAACATACTATATTTTCTCCACGACCAGAAATTTACTCGATTTTTCACTCATTATTTTATTTAAATTAAAATTTGTTATTACGGCGCCGTCGTTTACATGTGCCATTGACAGTTTTGACATCCATGGCTATCGATATTGTTTAGAACAATTAGGAATATTCATTCCATCACTTGTTATGGAATGAAAATACATGCAAACCTCATAAGAAGCAAGTGTTTCGGAATAAATATTCTATCGTAAGAGTGTGAATGTTTACATTATATTATTAAAAATGATTTCGGAATTAATAAATTTAACGGCCGGGAAGAAATGATTTTCTTAGTTTCTTAGGTACGTACTATTTACTGACAAATCTCATTTCACAACAGAAGGTCGCTTTAATAGTGGTAATAACCATATAAGAGAGAAAATTTCCCGAGGCTTTCATTGTGGAAGATACTAACATAAAGTTGCAGTTAATATTTGGGCTGGAAATGAAGGAAACCTTATAGTCGGTCCTTATTTACTTCCTAAAAGATGAAATAAAGGTATTTATATCCCATTTTTACAGAATACATTAACGAAATTATTAGAAAATTTGTCGATTTGGGTGCGTTGAAGAATACGGTATCAATAGGATGGCGCGCCCCTGCTCTTTTTCAACTATATGTTCGTGACCAACTGAACTAAAAGATGGATAGGAACAGGTGGTCCAATTCTTTGGCCAGTACGCTTTTCCGATACTATCCCATTGGACTTTTTCCTTTGGAGCTCCCCAAAAATCCCTGAGATACGAAATTACAGTTGCAAAAATATTTACGGAATCCACTCACATTCATTCATAGTATGCTCGAAATTTTTGAGAGGGTGCGTTAATCTTTGTTTTTTGTTTCTAATGATTAAGGATAATTTTTATAGGTAGAGTTAATCTAATTTAACTAATATTTAAACGAGTCTTCAAATTTGTCAGAAATTATTGGTAATTACATGTAGCATATATATCTATTTTGTACCAAGAATATTAAAATTTTGTAAAAAAACTCAAACGCTGTATTTACCCAGTGCCCTAAAACTTGGAGGGAAAATATTTTAATTATATACGAATTTCTATGATACATAACGACAAATTTCGAGAATAAATATTAAGAAACCCTTTTTGAGGTATACAAAAAAATCTTATTTTTTTTTTGGTATATTAACACCCTTTAATTTTTTTCAAACTTAACTGAGATTACATTTTTACCATTATTTCAATTTTTGTTAGAGTCAAAAAATGTAAGTTTGAAAACAAAACCAAAAATAATTTTGCATTATTTTACTATTCCTAATATTTTTGTTAAATTTTAATCTAAAACGTATTCTAATTGAGATAAGCTATTTGGCCTATAAATTACTTCACAAAAATAAATGGCTATAATTAGTAAATTTAAATAGTAAATTTTTTCTAGCATTGAAAATTTCATTTGCATTACCGACGGGTAAGCGATTATTGCTATATTTAATATAAAAATAAAAAAATAAAAATTAATTTATAGAAACATGATATAAAAAAATTATAATAAACATGCAGAAAGTTAATAAAATAGAAACAAATAATAACATACATAACATAATAAAAAAAATGTATAAAAAAATAAAACCAAATATTTTGACACACTTAAGTACTCATTATCTTATTTTCCAATTCAACCTTTTTTCTATAAATCAAAATTTGAATATAATTGATATTCTATTCAGTTCACGATTTAGATTTATTTTTTCATAATGCAAAAACCAGCAAACCCTTCGACACGGCGCAAAACCATAATGTATAACACAAAACAGGTACCAAAATTTCGGTATCCGACATTTGGACCTTGCAGCGCCACACTGCGACAAAATCTAAAAGTTTTCCACCCCCTTTAGTTCAACGGTAATCCCGCAAGGGTACTCTGGTGGTGTTACATTTCAAAACTTGTTTGAAACTTTAATAAAAAAAAAACATTTTTGTTCTCAAGAACCATTTACAAAATACTTTAATTGTTTGTAAAGGTTTTTGATTTATTGGTAATTATTAGCATTAATTAGTAATATAAGAAAAATATTTATTTTATAATTTTTTTCTTATTAAATAACAATAAATAACATAGCATTTAGCTTAGAACATTTATTTATTTCGTTTAGTAAAACAAATATGTGCTACACTTAATAACTGGTAAATTTTACATGGCATTTGTTTTTTTTTTATTTATTATGGTTCTTAATTAGATAAGAAAATAATATAAATCAAATTACATAAAAGAATGTTAAAGATGTATTTATTCATTATTATTAAATTTCTATATTTAAATAAATATTTAATTTTTAAGATTCCATTTTAATAATTATGAACGATAGATTTGCTCTAATCCTAAACTCAATATTATATTGGATTATAAAATTTTTGCCGTTTGTTATATTTATATTTTTATTGGTTATGCCACTATACTTAGTATTAAATTAATTGTTTCAACTCTTACTTTATGGAAATTATTTATAATAAATATACATATATATATATATCTATATATATATATATATATATAATATGTATTCAAAAAAGAAACTTCTTTCTGTCTTGGAAAATGGTATTGTCAGATACCGAAACCTAGGTAGACTTGAATACGTATTAAAACGCTTTGGAAGACTGTGGAAATTTAAGATAAGTATTATTTATCTTTCCATATTTATACTTAGTATTATGTAGTAGTAATATATATCAGAAATATGATATTGACATTTTTGGAAATTTTTAATGAAAAAACGACTGAATTATCGTCTGAAACATTTATAATCTACTATATGAACATTAGTATACATCCAATAATTATTTGTGTTTTAAAAACGAAAAATGGTTTGAGTTTAAACTTGTGAAAACAAAATAATCCATGATTTAAAAATGTTAAGTGTGTATGTTTTACGTCCAACGAAAAGTGTCTAACTCATTGTAATTGAAACTCTCCATAAACTTTCAGATAGGTCAACGAAATGCAATTTAAGAGTGAATTTAGTCAATTACTATACTCCTACAGCTACTCGTAACTGTTTAAAGGATTTATTCGTGCCTCGTTAAAGAATTTAAAACTTATGTGGCCGCTAGTAATATACGTTTTTTACATTAGTAGTATTCTAGAGTCTCAAAATATTGAGAAACTAATTTTAGAACACTTTTAAATAACATTCAACAAATATGTCGTACATTTATTCACGTGTACTGCATTTAAAAACTAGTTTACTACTATTACTATTACTACGAAATGTGTGTACATATAGTTTTTAAATAATTCAATATTGCAATACTCTTTTTATAATTTCACATAGTACGGCAAAAATAACCGCCCTCATTATGTCGCACTTGGTAAAGATAATAAATATTGTTGCAGATGCTTTGGAAACAGTAGGTTATTTTTTTTTAATTATAGAAATTGCTTATAATAATATTTTTTATCAAATATCTACAATGAAATTGATTTATTTGTTGGCAGGAATTTTATTTTATTATAATTTTACCGGCGAAATATTGTTTTAAGTATTTTGTTTAATAAGGTTGAGATTACTTTAGTTTGTTTTTAACGAAATAACTGATGGTTCGTGTTTAAGCAATAATTTTATTTCTAATAAAATTAGCGGCGTTAATTCTTGAATGAAGGCGCCACACGATAAATTTTCAATTTTCCAGATTCGTAGTCGTTCTATGTGAATTTCTGTCTAGACATCGCGCTTTGAATTAGGCTCGGCGAACAGCTGATTGTCCCTCGTGGACCAGGCATAGCCGAAAACTCCGTTAGAGAAAGTGAGCGAGATATATGAGCCGATTTGTTTGTAGAATAGAGACGATTGGGAACATTCAACCCTGATTTTACACGCACTTGGTTCAGGTTATAGCTATTTACATACTGTTTTAATCAGGGCGATCTGAATAGAAATAAAATTAAGATGTTCTGACTCACCTGCTATTGCCATCCAGGGATAGAAGGTGTGATTCGCCTGCTGATGAATTTGTGTACCAACCGGTTGTGACGATGCGGAATTCAATGAACAGGGATTGTTCCATGATGACAAGGAATTTGAGGTTCTTCCTCCTGTTGCCGCCCCAGGACTAGTAGACGGGTCTCCCCCGACGAGTCCCACCGCGGAACCGTAACCCACCCTCGAGTCCGGTGTACACGCCGATGGGCGCACTGGACCAGTTAGACTGTTTGTAATATTTGCACCAGCACCGGAAGTTGCACTCCAAACGTCTTTAACTGCTGAAGCTGCAGCTACCACTGAGGCATAACCATTTTGATCCGCGTTTACTTTAGAACAGTCTGATTTATTATTTGACGAACTGTAATTTACTGAATTTTGTTGGCCATCTGAAGATGAGGAATAAAGTTTACAGGCGGTTGCTACTGAAGCGTCGTACGGAGAATCTTGTGGTGGACGGGCTTGGTGTAACGAATGTGCATGATGATGTTGGCTGGAAACATACGGAGATGACATACCTAGACTAAGAGGAAACGATCTATATGCAGCTGCAGTAACACTCTGATGATCATGATGGTGTGCTCCTGTGACAGCACCAGTGCCCTGGTGATGGTGGCTTCCGTAGAAGCCACTCTGTTCAAAATAAGAGTTCATTATTGTGGCGTTAATTTTGGATGCTTATTTTTGATCCCTCAAAAAATGAGGGATGTTCCTTTTCCAATAAAAAAACACAAATACAGAACAAGTCACTAAGTTCACAAACACAAAGCTGTTTGTTTATAAGTCAAACACCAATGACACTCAAGAAAGATAACATCTTCACAATGTGAATCAAACCAGTCACTAAATATGTGGGAACAGTCATTCAATATTAAAAATAATGGTTATGTTTACGACGCAATAATAATAAAAATGGTCAATAAAAATTCAGTTTACGAGTATTTAAGCACGAGGCAAGCACACCACGCGAATGCCGAGTCCGGAATGCACACGCTAACTAGTTTGATCGCGGATCGGAACCCACTGGAGCTCCGGAGAGCAGAATCCGGCCCACACATCCCGGCCCATTCGTCCTCTCCCTCTTGCCCATTGCTCCCTCTCTCTCGGTCCTTCACTATCCCCACTCGTCTCAGCACGCGCGATAATTGTCAGCTCATTATTACTGCCACTATAGCTACCTGTATTCTAATACCTTCAAGGATTTACCATTCGACACAGTTACGGATAATTAACCCTTCATTTGTTAATCAATCCTTTTTTTTAAATTACCTCCGACTGCGCTAATTTAAATTTGCACTTGAAACTGGTTCTTCGTTATTTACTGAACGACACGTATTTAAAAAAAAAAAATGTATTAAAGATAATATTATTTTTGGTCTAAGTTTAAACAAACTTCGGATATAGTTAGGAGAAAGAGCGCGGAAGAATTTGCAAGTAATAAAGATGAATGTATCGTTATAATGGAAGGGATCATAAATGGACCAATGGCAATAGCATTCGTTACAGTGCTGGCGCCCACATCAAGCATTGCGCAAGGAAAATATATCCCCTAACGACCTCCAGTTCACAAACCATTCTCCCCACTTAAAAGTTGTTGTCTTCGTTGCTCTCGCTGCGTTGGCCATGCTGGTAAGGTGTCGCCCTCTGTCGATCAAGTGCTTAACTCGTAAAGCAGACACTTTCAGGCTTTCAAACGAGTAACATCAAAGTATATTGGTGCTTCACGTAATTGCACAAAGGATAAAATTCATTGTTAACTTCTTGCAGTTCATAAAGCGTAAAAGGAGTATGTACACTTTTTAAACGCATTTTCTACGAGGTGTGAGTGATGATGAAAAAATTAAACTAATTATTAATTGAAAGATTCCCAAAATAATTATTAACTAAAACTTGAATGCAATTTGACGATTTTATAGACCATAAATTACGTTGATGTGTTTTAAACGGCGCCTTATAATTTTATTACGGTATTTACATAATTAAATGAAGGTGGTACGTCGTAAAAACGTACATTTAACAAGTTATATCAATGTTTAGCCTAATAATGATCTATGAAGTCGTAAAAATAATGCTAACAAACCTTCCGACTACTCAAATGTCATTATGGGCTAATAATATGGTCGTAAAAGTACAATAAAATTGTGTTCGGCAATACTAATCCTTATGGCAAAAGGTAAAGAGGAGAGTCCTTCTTCCAGTTGTTGAATTTCGGTAATTTCAATATGCAAGGAGGTAACATAGTTGTAAAAGAACATTTTACTGCTATTTGAGTGGTCGTAAATGTCATTTAGAGACGGAAAAAAGTTTATGGTCTTCGCACACCGTAAAACTTAAAAGTCACATCAAAAGCGTGCCAAAAATGCCGTGACAAATTTACGAATAATATCTAAATGATTTATTTATATAAATAAGTAATAACAATTAAAGTTTTACGACATTCTCATCATGTAAATAATGAAAATTGATACTTAGTGGTTATAACGATGATAAAGTTTGTTTTATTTTTTGACTAAGCGTGATTTTTAATCGGAATGATTAAATTATATTAACTGTTTATTGGTATACTGTTAATTTAATTAAAAGAAATTAGTTTTAATTGAAAATTTTTATGGGTCATAAATTTTCGTATACACAATACAAATATTAAATAATTTTTGATAGTAATAATTTTACTAATATTACAAAATATTTTATGGTTTGCCGTATAAATAAAAATGTATACTCATACTGACGAGTTAATATATAAATATTCAATCAAATTGGTTATCTAACTAAATGAAAATTGCAGTAAACATTTTATGTCTATAGACGCTGAATTAATTAAGTATTGGAAACGTGAATGAATTATTTTTTGTTTTGTTCATATTTTGTCATAAACATATATGATATGTTTTCTTTGAGTACCACTAAATCGAATCAGTTATTCAAAGGTATTGGTTATTAAAAGCTAACTCTTTAATTTTAATGTACGTCAATATGATGTTTAGTGAATTTATTGAAAATAAATGAAAAATGTAAAATATACTTATCCTAAAATTCCACGATTTTAAATATTATTATGATAAATATGAAAAAATAAATTATTGTACTTATCTGAATTTCCACAGTATTAGAATAGTTATGTACTAGGAGTAGAAAGCTCAACAAATAATGATAACCTATATATACCTAGTATTTTTTCTTGAAGCGTCAAAATCAAAAAATAAGTAGAAAAAAATAACTTCAACTGTTATGTAGCGTTTTTAACTATTGAATCGACCAAGGTTTTGCTAATTTGACAATTACGTATAGCATATTCTTATTTTAGATTTTTCTAAAAAATCAAGTTCTTGCTTCTTAGAAGACCTATGAAGGATTTCCATTGTTGTTTCTATTGTTTAGTTAACTGTAGGTTTTTGTTGAATGTTTATGACAATGAGGTATTTTGCATAATGTGACTTATCTAGTTGTTTTAATCTATAAGCAAGAACAAATCTGGGAAAGTTCACCAATATTAGATTGCCTTCTGTAATAAATATGTAATATTAACACTAAATGTTTAAAAAAATATATTATCGGTTATAAAATACAGTCTTTATGCTTATCTGAAGATGCCAAAACATGGAACAATTGTCGTAAGAATATTTAAAACTTTTTGGTAAATCGTGGAATTTTAAGATAAATGTTTTTTGTCTTTCATATTTATAACGAATAGATTGCACATAATCAGGGTAAAAACAATCATTATGATTTTTGAAAACGTTTATCATTAGTTAAAAAAATTTATTTGTTTTAATACTTTATTGGTTAAAAAATTTAGCAATTGTCATGAGAAAAGAGCAACAGAAGGGGTTGTTATGTAGAAATTTGATATCAAGAAAAAATAAAAAAAAATTATTGAAATAAATTTGCAAAAAGTTTGTAATATAGAAATATAGAGATATTGAATATTCTCAAATAAAAACTATTATAATGACAAATAAAATATAGAAAAGAGGTGAAGATAAAAGTTAATAAAAAAGAATGAATCATAATTTTAATTTTTTTACCACATAAATTGGAACATTTAAATTATTATCTATTCTAGATAAAACTTTTACTTTTTTCGTTATACAAAATCTTATTTTCTGAGTTATTTTACTGTAGATGTCAAGTTTTACAAGTTTTTTCGGTTTTGATAGACCTACAAGATGACGTCGAAAATAAAAAGGTGATCTGACGAAGCGCCGATTTAAAAATAAAATTCGAAGGATTTTTCCCTAAAATCGCCGATTTACGAAATAATTAATTTATTCATTTCATTTGGACCATACTGTATATAAATATATTGGTGATTTGGATAGTATTTTCTAATTTTGGAATATTCGGATATATACCAATAATTCAATTCCAATAATATTAAAATAAGTAAAATTATTAACATAAAAAGATTTAAAGAAACAAAGAAGTATTCTTTTTTGGATGGATTTTTCATTTTGATGCAATATATAATTACCTATAAATTATAAAAAAAAATAGCTTTATTTTTAACTTTGAATTAAATACTTACGTTAATAACAAATATAATAATGATTGAAACGAATTGTCAACCGATTTTCCGATTTTCAAATTTTTTTTGGCATTACAATAATATTAAACGTGCCTCGTTATACAAATCTGAAATAATCTAAAATATTGTAGTTTCTAATATTTTTTTCCGATGAAACTGATAGAGACAGATACAAAAATTTTCAATTATTTAAAATATAAGAGTGAAAAACCGTATCCAAATATCTTATTTAGTTTTAAATTTATTAACCAGTTAGAATGTAATGAGAAATTCTATATATGACTATATTTTCTATATATAACTTTGACTGAATAGATTCTAATTAATTTTTGAAAAAGCGATTTCATGTGATTGTTTCAATTACATTTAATTAAATAAAAGTACATGTTAACTTAAGTGTAATTTTGAATTTTTACTATTCTATAACGAATTATTTTATAAAGTTATTAGAAATTCTAATTCTAATTTTATCGAGGGATAATTACTAATATATATGATACAAATATTGAGAGTTTGTACTGGGTTCATTAAAAAAGTTATCGAATTTAAGCATGCACAAATTTTAATTTTAAGTCACATTTCTTTTAAAACATTGCTATATTTAATTTTTAACTCCCTAAAAATTTAATCAGAAATGGTCCAAATTCTGATTAATTAATCATGTGTGAACTCTTAATATTTTGACTGTAACTGTATCAATCTCCATGCTTAGGCTTCGTAGACTTTGTTATAGAGAAATTGAAAAATACTCACCTGTTCTTCCGAGAACGTTATCCTGAAAAAAAAAATATATTCATTCCATTTTATAATAACTGAAAATATAATATAAAAAAATATTACTTATGCATTTATAGATGTTAAAAATTAATACAATTTTGTTCAATTCTGTGTAAATTATTAATTATTACTTGCGCAGTCAAAGAAAATATTTTTCAAAGACTGAATATACATTGTCAATATAATTAATACATTAAGTTATTTTCAATTTGATACCGATGCCAAATATCAGGGCAATAAAATTTTGCTAAATAATTAGATTTAATTAATACATTTTTACTGTGGAATTTCCGATAAGTATAATTTAACTTTTCATATTTATTATGAATAATTTCCACAAAGTAAGAGTTGAAACAATTAATTTAACGATAGGTTTATTTGTATTTTATCTAGTTTTTCGATTTATTTTCTCATTTAAATAGTTACTATAAAAAATATCAATGATTATTGTTTTATTTGTTTTTTAAATGTTTGGTCAATTGCCGCCGTCTATTGAGAGTTACAGGAAGAATACATATCCTTAAAAGTTTAGAATAATAATATATTACCAGATAATCGAAAGAGACGCAATATTGAGTCCCTTCCGTTAATCTTACGCTCTCGAACTCCGCTGTGCTAAAGGTACGATAATGACGTTGTTATGGAATTAACTGGAGCGACTTCCCACCTCCATTATGTCCACTTTAAGATATTAGAGGGGACACTTTAATACATTCTCGCTTCTTCTTAACGCCTTCTCTTACGATCTCATGAATTTGTATATGGGATCACATATTTCCTCTGATTTTGTATATTTAATTATAAAATAGATACCACAAACTGGACTAAACACTATTTGCACTGTTCCTTCTAAAGATAAGGAACATTCTGAAGCAGCAAAGAGAAAAAAATCTATAGAATTATATGTCATGAAGTAGATGACATAATAAATTTATTGGTTCTTTGGAAAAATATATAAAACGGAAATATTGAGATACAGATTATACCTACTTCTTATAAATTTCACAATTTCAGTAATTAATGAAAACATTTTTTAAATTGTGTTAGGAGGTTAATGTAGGATGATCTATTTACATTTTTCTTATTTCATTTTTTAAAAACTACTCGTTAAGTTAAATAAATTAATTTTATTATATAATGAGTTGTTGCCATTGTAGAGTTATTTTTTATACTCCTTGGCAAGCTCCCTGTAAGAAAACGTTGTCAACTAAAACTCTAACTTTAAGAATAATATTAGTGTGTCTATAATTCACACCGTAATGAGTGAAACTCCGAAAATGTGAAAAATTGAAAAACATTAACGTACATGAGAAATAAAAAACAAGCACCCAAAAACTTTATTTCATAGTATTTTTTTGGTCTCTAGACGCGATTAAACTTATAGAATACACAAGATCTGTATGAAAAGTTATAAAACATAAAGACGAATAAAAAACCCATGCAAATATCTGCCTATATAATTCCTGGTTTTCTTACGGTGTATCTTCTCTTTGGTTTTGAGAAAGGCTGAGATTTGTTGTTTGATGACTTTTATGAACAAGAAGAAGTAACTAAACGTTTGTGTGATCTTACCGAAACGTTGCTAAACCACCAATCACGGCGTTTATATATTATATTAATAAGTCGAAACTAGAGAGCTTTTCAAAACTGTTTATAGGTTAAAACATACCTTATTTTTTTCTTTATTTTGTTGGTGTTTTTAAGTGAATAGAATTATTTCTCATAAAGTTGCTATATTTTTTATTTACTTAATAAAAAATAGCACTGCCCTATAACTTTGGAAAGTTTTAAATAAGTTCTTTTTAAATCTGCAGTCAAATACCCTATCCTACATTTTTAGTTCGGTAAGCAGAATTGATATCTTGTATGTTTTAAAATATTTTCAAATTCTAGTTTGAGGGGAAAAACACTGTGGAAGGCTGAAAAATTGCAAATTTAAATTTTTGTAACTTTTTGATTGTACACTAAGAGCGTTCTTTATTTGTAAAATTTTCGAGAGTTGCATCGGCTATAGGCCAGCCCTCTAAAAAGCGCACTTATAGGTAATCGCACGACATAAGTTTCCACTGAGTGTTTACAATTTTATGTGATCGAATTTAACGGGTGTTTATTTGCTAATAAAAACAGTAGGTCGTGCATGAATCTGTTGCGTTCATTCAGTATTCATTAACTTATTTTAGAAAAGAGTAAAATAATTTTATAAACTTGCTTTATTAAGTACAATTTGTGTTAATTCGGAGGCTTTAATAGTTATTAGGATTTATTTTATGCATGTCTTTAGATTTACATTGCACTTTTATTATCCATTTGTAATAATAAATCTTTTGTACTAAAGTTACAACTATTATTTAACTATTTAACAAAAATTTTACCAACTTTCAAACAAATTATTTTTCTATACTCATCAGTACTTCTAAATATTATAATTTTTATATGTGCAGTTTTAAAAATATAAAATAATTCTGACAAATGGCTTTCTTAAATCTCCTTATATTTTGGGATTTTTCTAACCCCTCTCGACCAAATATAATCATTTTTTTACGTGCCGTTTTAGAAACATTAATTAATTTTGACATGTTAATATTTTCTTTTGCACCTCCCTGTATGGTTGTTCTAACCCCCAAAACATTTTATATATGTCGATTTACAAATAATAAACGAAAATCAACATAACACTAGTTTTTATCCTTTTGCTTGCTACCACTATTGTACGTCCAAGAACTAGTTCTAAAAATCTATCCGCAAATTTGGTGAGCTCGCTACGTACCGATGCGGTATTTTATTACCCACTTTCTTAGAATACTTTATTTTAATATTGGTTTAATGTAAGTCTCAATTTTTATGTAAAATAAGGAAAATGTCTTATATTTGAATATTGAAATAATATTTTATCTATTTCCTCAAAATAAAAAAAGAAAAATTTCACAAAAAAAAAGCATTTTTTTTTGATTTGAGAAAAAGATATGCTGTTAAGTCTACATTGAAATATGTTTGTGCAAATTTTTATTGAAAAATAATCAAATATTACATAGTTATTAAAAATAATAGGCGCTGGCTCTTAGAAAAATTGTCTACGCATGGTTCAATCAACATTTTTGTAAAGAACCAATTGAAAAATAAAACCAAATAATTTCTTATCTAAACTTGGCTATCGTTGTGCATAGTCGTTTTTTTCTTCAATTGATTTTTGACACCTCAAAACCTCATAAAATTGTATTTTTCAAAATTGTGGAAAATGGCTACACAGATTTAGATACAGCTATTTGTAAAGTTTTCGTTGAACAAAAAAAATGGAATCATAATTATTTGAGCTTTCGCATGTAAAAATTTGAAAAAAGTCGTTTTGAGAACGACGTGATTAAAATATTAAGAACATTTTATGTATAAAAATATTTTTTGAATTACTCGATTTCTTTAGTATCATCTTTTTTTTCTTTATTAGTTTTTAATCCATCACAGTATTATACCCTCTAAAATCCAATTAAAGCTCTTAGAAAAACCGCTTTTTTAAAATGCACAGTGTTTACAAATAGAAATGTTTTAAAAGTTTAAAAGTTGTAAATAAGAATTGGACTTTGTAGCCATAAAAATTATTAAATTCTATGTACACACATACCTATTCTAATTCAAAATCACCTTCAGATTCAGAGTTGTTTTACTTTCACGATTTTTAGGAGGAGTATTAGGTTTTATAAATTATATTTTAATTAAGACCACAATCATTTTACTAAGTTTAGTATACAATATTGTGACAAATGCCTGACGCTATTATCACTTTTAACTGGGCGTTTATCTAGAAAATATTTTTTTGATATTTTTTTTACATTAAACACTTCTCTTAAGTTAGCTTTTGTTTTAGTGTTTCTCATAGTATATATTCTTGAATGGTGGGGGCCTTATTAGAATTTTTAGTAGGAAACTTTCTAATCTGTCTAGTGTAGTGGTACGATTCTAACACAATTACTTTGTTAGGCTTTATTTTTGGTTTTTTCAAACCAAGATTCAAATAGTGCGGTTTCAATAGCTTGTTGGCAGTCTAAACTGCTGTCCTTATTATTTTTAGACATTAACCATAAGGCCTCATTTAGCCATCCCCAATTTACAAATTCGTTTACCCCTATTATGTGGAACATTTGCTTCCACATTTCTTTAATTTATCTGTCCAAGCTCTCCGAATTGTGGATATTAAACCACGTTTCATGTAAATAATATTTATTATATTTCTTGGCTTTTACAGCAACAATCTATAACTTTCTTAATATATTAATTCCTTCATTTTATCAAATGTGTACTCTCCATTATTGCTTGCTTGCATTTTATTAACAATTTTATATTTGAAGCCTTTTAAAAATCTTCCCAAAGGTTTGGTTGAACAGTCTTTGATTATAAATTTTTCGTTCGCAAAGTGGTTAATAAATTGTCCAAATTGGCCATGAGGTTGGATGCAAACATTTGATATACAGAGTGGACCAAAAGTCTGGATACGGCCAATTATCTCGTTCAGTCATTTTTGGAATCTTCTCTTCAATACGAGTTCAACCATATGTAACACTTATAATTTTATGTAGTCTAGAAGATATTTTCAGACTTTTGGTCGATTCTGTATAGGGTGAGTCACCGTAGACCCAAGAACGGTGCATTTGAGTAAAATTTTGTAACAGTACTTTTTGTGTATATTCAAAAACCCCATAATAAAAACTAGTTCCACCTATATACGTTATCCCAAAAAGAGATATGTATCAAAGTTATGGTTTTTTAAATGGAATACCACATAAGTTTTTACATTATTGTAAAAAAGATTTGATATAGAGTGGTCAAAAATCAGATGAGATTTCCAATTTTTCAAATTTTTGACTACTCTGTATCAAATATTTTTAAATGTCATAATACAGAATTTGAAATGTTAAATATTTCGCAGGACATTTCTTATTCCTCATGCACTTGTCGAAAACAATCTGCAACGGAGCTAAATCCTGAATTAATTGTTTTTGGCTACAAACGGATTATAAATTATTTTATGATAGACTTCAAATTTTGTTTCAAATTAGTTGTCGCCTATAATACTCGATACAATAGTATATTATGTTACTAGGAGTAGAAGGCTAACATTATTTGTTGAGCCTAGTATATTGCGTAGCTTCGATAAGCGCCTCGACTGGGCAAATTGGGCGAAACATGTCATGATCCTTCTACTCCCAGTAACATATAATATTTTTTCTTCAAGTGTTAAAATAAAAAAAATAAGTATACAAAAGATTATTTCAATTGTTATGTAGCGTTTTTAAATATTACTGTGTTGTGTTGCCTATCTCTGACCAGTTTGGTGATTTTAAAAATAATGGGTTGGCTACACTGTCAATGACATTATTCTTCTTGTCATTTTTCTAATTGTAACGGTTGTCAATGTTAGCGTTGTAAAAAAGTGACTTTTTCTTTAATAAACGAAAATACTGAAAACATGTTATTGATTTACAAATAAGAAGGCCATCGAATAGATACATCAGTTATAGAAATATTTTCTATGTAGCCAAATAAAAATAAATAACATAATAAATAAAGTATACTGTTAATTTAATTGTCAGATGAGAAATGACAAGTAATGGTTTGTGTTCTCTTTGTTTTGCAAAGTTGCATTAACGATTTGAGAAATAACTAAATAAAATTAATAAATAAAAATATTATTACAATATATTTATTAAATGTGCAGTTTTGAAAAGAGGAAAAATACTCATCACTAAATATCAAATCATAGTTTTAATCAAGTCTACATAGATCTTTTTTGTTTAATCCGTTGGTATGAGTTACTTTTTTGTACTAGTCATAAAATGAAAAATACTTTTTTGTACTAGTACAATAATAGGCTATTTCTACAGAACGTGTTTCGTTATTATTATTATTATTATTATTATACGCTTGAAGAAAAAAGCATGGATTAATGAAACTGAAGGACTTAAGAGTCCATGTAGTTCGCTAAAATGACGTCGGAGGTGCCACCTGAAGGACGGTAGTCGAACTTCAAACCGGGAATGTTTGAGCGGAGCGAAAGTGGGTTTGCCGTGCAGTTAACCACATTATTAAAGCAGTAACGATCAATACAATGGGAGTTTTATGGTCAATAAAGAGCCATTCTTGCTCAGGATTGCTTGTAAAATGAGGCACAAATGTTTCTTGGTGCGATGAGGTTACTGTATAAATTGCAGTTATGGTTTTTATTTGCGATAAATGTAATATAATCTGGTTTTGAAATGAAAAACGGGTCATATTCATTTGTATTCGTTACGAGATGTTAAAATACTCTTTTATAACTAATTATATGCATATTTTATAGGTACAATTGAATGGATTTAATTCAATTTATTAGGCTTTTAGAATCGCTTTAAGGATTTTGGGAAATAATTAAGGATGATTAAATATATATTTTGCCACTGATTAATTCAATGATTAAATATATTTAAATTTTCAAAAAACCTAAACACACCTATAGGTAATAAGAACTTTTATATTTAGGTAGGTACTAGCTTAGGAGTGTTATAGAATTAATGCTAGTTATTTTAAATTTGAAAAGGAATTTGTTTACTATAGATTGTATATATTGTGATAAAGATTATAAATGATGATGATGAAACAGTATATTTTATATTGTATTATGGAATGTTGCAGCCATATTTTATTCAACAGGAAAATGTTTGTAAATGAGCATGTAATTTTATTACTGAAATATAGCGAAATATCCCAGGGATTCTAATAGATGTAGAAAATTTTTGTTAAAATTTGATTTATAGACAATGTTTAATACGTAAAAAACACATAATACAAAACTTTAGATAAGTAAATTAAAATCAATATAATTATTGGGTAAGTAAATGAAAATTAAAATACATTGAACTATAGGTAAATGAAATGAAAATTGATCCGACAATTATTATGTATACCTAATCAAAAGTCATTGATTTTTTAATTATCAACTTATTATAGTGTATTTATTCAATGAGTAAATATTTCCTAAATAGATAAATTATCATTAATAATAGAATCAATAAATACTCTTATTAAATATTAAATGTAATCTTAATATAGCTAATTGCAAATTATATTTAACTTGTTTCTTTTCTGGACTTATATTTGATAATTAAATTGATGAGAACGTTTGTCATAAAAAAAATTCATAACTATTTTAGATAAAAGAAAATAAAATAAAAAATATAATAAATATTAATTAAATGTTAGCTGTTACTAAAAGTTGATATAATTAATTATATCTTCAGTCTTTGCATGCTTTTCGATTTCTTACTCTAAATCGATTTGTTGATTTCAAATGCGATCCATGATTTTGTTGAAGAAAAACAATAAAAATCTAAAATATCCTAGGAATTTAAGAAATTCTTGAATTTTATTAGAATCTAATAATCGTCTTTTTTCCAATTGTCCACACCGAGTTTTAATAGTATATTCAATTTTAATTGACATAACCTCACAATGTCATTCTTTTAAAATACGAAAAATTGTTATTGTAAATTGATAGTAAGACATAATCTTGAAATCTTAATTTAACTTATGTTGTTCTTGGAAAGTTAAAAGTATTTGTCTAAACACGTAGAACCGAGTTCGTAAAGTTTGTTTACAGAAGTGTTTTAAACGCTATTTGTGTTTCCAAAACAGTGACTGCGGCTAATCAAATGTTAGTTCAAGCTTCCGATAAAGAAGACTTAAGTAAATCAAGAATTTTTAAGTGGAAAAAATTTTAAGGATACCTAGTTGAATACGATTGCATCAATCCAGATACCAAAAAAGCCAGTCAAGTTGGGAACAATGTTTATAATTATTTTTATTTTCGTGAATTTCTCCATATTAGAGTCATGTCAGATGATGCTAGAAGTTGAGATGAAAAGACTATGATAAGAAAAATAGCGAATGAGCTTGAACTCGAATACAGACACCTGTATTGGTTCTTGGGTCATAACTCTAAATTGCTAATACAATTCAAAATTTTGATGTATCACCATTTACTGAAACCCATTTGGATATATGTGGATCCCACAAATGGAACTTCGTCAAAGAGATTGACATCAAAGCAATTCACACATTTCAAAATAAAGTATAGATGAATATAGTTACTGTTCCATGGTACATTACTTAACAGCGATCTAGAGATTGCAGAGAAATTAAAAATTTGCATCATGTGAATGTAGATTGGACTTTGACAGATATACAAACGTGGAGTTCAGTGACGTGCGAATTTTTTTTAGGGGTCCATTAGTGTGATATAATATAAACTTGTTTTTTTAATGGGACACCCTACCCTCTATATTGCAATTTTTTTCGTTTCCATTTTTAATCTGGTTTCACCTAATATAAAATGTCATGTCTAATTTTCAATAGGTGCTACTACAGGTATTTACATTATTCATTATTGGTATTCTTTTAAAATTAAAGAGTTTTAATCAACAATAACATTTTATTTAGAAAATACTGCATCATGGCCAGTTTAAATTACAAAAATAATGGCAATAACTGTCAAACTAATAATAACGCCATGAACACAAAAAAAACAATAAAACACAGTCTTCTCAGCATTAATTTATTTGTGAAAATTTTCAAAATGTCCTCCTTCCATTCTCTTCCCCTTTTCTCACGGATCTTACTCAATCAAGTATGTAACACTTTATTTTTCTAAATGCTTCAGAGACACTTATATAAATACCTATATTTTAATTTCATCTATTAGGCTTTGGTACTTCATTTCATCCAGATGGTTTTGGTAACGTTTGCACGTTAAGTAAAACCATAGTTTATTATTATATGTCAGAATTAACACATTAGTAATTCTTCTCAAAATTCTAAAGATGATTTTCGAAATTTATGAAAATATGAGATGTATGCGAAAAAAATGTGAGCGCTTCGTCTGAATTATATTTTCAAAGATATCCAGAAAGAAGGCAACCAGACCAGAAAATTTTCAGAAAACTCGATAAAATTTGCAGGAGTATGAACGTTTTATAAAAATACTGATTAAATATGATAAAAATGAAGCGTGTGATGTAAATAAGTTGAGTTACATGCAAGCTTATTATAAAACTTTACGAGAATTTGAGAAGGAAAGAGATATTTCAGAACCCACTGCAAAAGGAAATTAAAAATGCATAAATTTAGACATTATCGAAGATAGATCAAGTAAAAATTATACCCAGATAATTATTTGAGAAGAATACAGTTTGCAGAGTGATCAGGAACAATGTCATTAAAATTTAAACTTTTATAAATATCTAAATAGTTATTGACGAAGCTGGCATAACTAGTGTAGGAATATTTAATAGACAAAATGAGGTCTATAAAATGATGTGATTCCCCATTTAACTCAAGGAATACGAAGGGAGCAAAATTTGGATTTATTTTTTTTGTTTGTTTGTTTTATTTAACGTCGGTCTAGTTCTGCGACCAGGGCTTAACGAGCCCAACATCCATGGACTCGGGTCCGACAGTTTAACGTCTCCTCCGAAAGACGGCATATCTCCACTATACCTCGTGCTCATGGGTATAGTGTCTGCGAGCTGTGATATGCTATTAGTCGCTGTAGGCTGTACGGGCATATTATGACAGTGTTTGCTGGTGGTCATTTTGGATTTAATATTATCATCATGATAATTTTTGTAGGTTATTGAGCGTTCCGTTTTAAAAATGTTTTTAATTGTAAAATAATAACAATGATGAAAAATGTAATTACCGTGTAGTGACAGCTGCTGAAATTTAGATATATAACATGTTATATTAGGATAAAGCCGAATAAAAATGGAAACGAAAAATACATACATACAGGGTCTCCCAATAAAAAACCCAAGTATATATTATATTTCCCTAATGAAACACTGAACTCTATTTTAGTATATCTGTCAAAAGTTCCAGTAGCAGTTATCAATATTTCTTAATAAACAAGTTATATATTTTTTAAATTTTTAATCGTTTTCGAAAATCACCCTGTATCTGTACGAGGAAACTTATTGAAGATCTAATTTGTCAATCATCTGTTTAACAAAAAAGTAAATTACAAGACACCAAAGGGTGAACTTCAGTTAGAAATCGTTTTGTGATTTAGCTTGAAGAATATAGAGAAAAATTGGTGTTTGGTATGCCTTTGATCAGTGTTAATAAAGTAATGCAGAACAGGAACCCATAAAAAATTTTTTATGGGGAGATGTCGTTGATAGATATATAAAAATTGCGACATATTTTTTTTCTATCAGAATTAAAAATCGTAAATTTCACCAATATAGGAAATATATGTATAAATAAATTTGATGCAAATTTTTTCCACAACAGTGAAGAAAAAATTTCTTGCAAAATTATTCTAAAGGGGTTTACAAATATAATAATTATGGCAGCTAACTCAGATTGTCAAGCCGGTCGTCCAACTTTTTATAACGAATATAATAATCATGTTTGCGATGTAGATAAAAAACTTAGTATTCAATTTATGGCTTATCCAGCGTGTTCGAGGTTAATTGTACGAAATTTGCATATCTTTAGTGAAATATGGGAAATAACATGCGCCGGTTTAGTATTTTCATTAACATCTGATTGTACTTGTAGCAGGAAACTACATGAAAAGTAGAGTCAAATTAAAAATCATTTCCTGTGTTGTTGTCGATAAGTTTCAACAAAAAAAAAATGAATTATTATTAGCACCATGTTAATTAAGAAGCCCACCATTCGGTAAGCTTATTGCCGATGTTGATCCTTTTCGTAAACATTAGACCATTTGTTTCCAGGATTAAATATTTTTCTTTTGTTGATTATTTAATGAAAAAAATAATAATATTGATTGTGTGGTCAGTAAACAATTTTTTAGTCAACAAAACATCTTTTGTAAATAGTTCATGATTAGCCAGAATGCCGCAATATCGTATTGATTTATTGATCTATTTGTCCAGAGTGTAAACAAAAAATCTAATAAATCTCAGTGGGCTGTAAAGTAGCACTATAAACGATGGCGATAAATTGCTTGGGGTCGTGACTTGCTGTTTATTCATATAAATTATCGATGAAAATACAACACTTCGAGTTTTGCATTTCCTAGAATATTTCATGATCAAAAGATTGTCTCAGTGCTCCACTTTTATCGCCTTTTGTGTTTCTTCAATCTCCGATATTGAAGTTTATTGCTAGAAGGCTATTTAAAATAATTACCTTTTTACTAACGAATAATTTTTAAGATTGTACTTGTTGAGGAAGCTGAAACATTTGTGAAGGTAATAATAATTATCATAATAATAGAAAAATTATACCATATAAAATTATTTAGTAAGTCCAAATGTACAACAGAAACAAACAACTTAAATTGTAAGCAAAACAAATGTTTCATAAATCAATAATATTAAAGAGCTTTTTTTTATTTGCTCTTATGTTTTTTCGTATCTCTGTATAAACAGTCGGTTTGAATATAAAACAAATTTTAATTTAACTGTGATTCTTTTTGTGTACTGTACTATATTCTTATTAAATCTTTATAGAAAACTACTTGCATAATAGTTAGTGGACAATTCATTTGTTAGTTAATAATAATATTGTCATAATTCAACTTAGATACAGCTACACATAAGTTGGGTCAGAACACTGAGATCCCTTTACTCATCATATAAATTGCGAATGATGCAGATCTGAAATATTTACAGAAATAGAAGATATGTGTTGTGGAACTCAAGAATTCTTCTAGTAAAAAAAATTAAGTAGAGTGAGCTAAAATAATGACATAAAATATGCTACAGGTTACCATTCTCCAGTTAAAGGCCACTGGTAGACCAAAGGCCGTTCCAATGGAGACATTCAATAAATTTTTTTCAAACGGCTTTTTTGTAACAACATTTTAGTTATTTTTCCACAACAGTATTTATTTTTATTATTACAAAAGTACAAATGTATCTGTATAGGACTCAATTTTGAAAATTTCTTAGGGTTTAGACAATACAGGTAGCTTTACATTCCGGGGAATTTAACTTACAAATAAACTGATTTTTTTTTTATTTAGGAACTTTGATTTTACATTTGTTAAAAATGAACCTACATAATTTTTTATAAATAGTATAATTTAACAGATATTATTGAAGCTGTTGCTCAAGATGTAATTTTTGATTTGAAATATTGCCAAAATATGTAATAACTTTGTAGGAATTGCTTTCTTTAGGTTCTTTTAGAAATAAAATGTTAATGGCATTCTTTACCTCGTTTTTAATGTTTCCCCAACCTAACTTATTTATTAGATGTAATGCATAGTTACTAGAGGTAATCGTTTGTGTTTAAAATGATTGTCATACTACTTTTATCTGATTTTGTCATTTTCTCCAACTTTACCTTTAATCGTTTTTAAAGTTAAAATGTCGCTATGAATTTCTTTACCAGTTTTGATAGGTTTCATATTTTTATGCTAAACATTTGTAGTTTTTCGTAAAAAAAATATTTGACTGTAATTACACACATATTTCCGAGTCAATTGCTAAAATTTGTTGAATATTGGGGGTTTATTGTATTTAAGTCCCTTTTTAAGAATTTCTATTTCATTGTTAGTGAATTGGAAACGTCTGAAAATTTCTGTGTATTTTTGTGGTACTTATGTTGAATGATTTGTAAATTCTTTAATTTATTTGATTGTATTAGAAATTTCATTTTACTAATATTCTCTCAAAACTGATCATCTAGAATATCAAATTCAACTTGATTTATTTAATGTGTAAGTTAATTCAAAATGTACAGATATCTATGGAATCTCTTATTTAAAACCACTTTCTAGATTCTTCTTTCAATAAAATTATCTTTGCTTGTCTGATTGCCTTGTCAGTTTATAGCGTTTTCGTTCGACATTTTAAGTTTATATTTATTGAATTGCGTTGCGTTGTGCGTTAAATTACTAATAAAATTAGCTTTTAAATATTACAGCTTACCTAGTTAATCAGTTTGTTTTTTATATCTCCTTCCGTAGATAAAGAATATTTATAGAATGTCTACCAATTTGTCTAAAATAATTACAATTTAGAAATTTAGAGCTTTTAGTTGTTAGCTCATTGTATATGAATATGCTAGGGAATTATAATTTGGTGTCGCATGTTGTCTATATTTACTATTTCAACAATTTATTTATTATTAATTATTATTTTTTGAAATAAAACTCCGCTACCTTTAAACATTAAAAATATAATTTGTTTATGTTATACATAATATTTGAAACATATCCATTGTTTCTTGATTAAATCTTCTCCACCACTGGTTTTCAACTTTCACCCCTCCGTAAATACGTCTTAGTATATTTAAGGGTTTAATTACTTTCCTTCTTTTTGATTCAATTTAAAATCCACATCACTGTCCCATATAAAATTACTGAGGTCACAACAATTTATTTTTATTTACATTTAAAGGCCTTCACTAGAGCAGCGGTGCGTGCGTGTGTTTATGTTAGCTAGACGTACTTTTTTCAAATAAATAATTAGAATTAAAGTTATTATCAACTGGCCTGCTCTTTTTTTTTGTAATTGCTTCTATGGGTAAATGTCTGAGTTACATATTTCCAAATCGGAACGGCTAATGGCCGGTTTCACCAATGACAAATACATCTTTAAATATTTATTCAATGAATAATTTTTATTCTCTGGTTAAATATTTTGACGTTTCACCAACCAAATGACCCAGTAGCATAAAATCTTAAGACAATAAGTAATTGATTTATGGGGCTAATGGGTCTATTGCTGTTGCTTAAATAATCTGAATTCTTTGCAATTAAATTTAAAACTTCTTCTACGCTTACTCTGTATATTCTAAACCTAATCTTAAAGTCCACATCATCATACAGAGTAACAGGATTTCTTCTTTCTAAAATCATTCGACGTCGTCGTCTATAAACTTCATCAGATGATGGGATGATGACAAAGATGATGATGTTAATAATCTGGAATAATTTATAAATGTATGTAATTAGTAAATATATTTAAGACACCTAGATAATAACCTTACTTACCTATTATCCATTATGCAAAATCAAACAAAGTAACAAATATAGCCAAAGAAAAAAGGAAATTTCAAACCCAAAAAGACGTTCATAACAATATTACAATTCAGAATGAAGTAGATATTAGAGGTTAGAAAACATCAAATGAGTTTTTAACTAACGAAGTTTCGATGGTTAATTTAAACGTCAATTTAATCGCTATTTGACGTTGGTGAAACAAAATCTTATATTTTTATTCGACAGTTAAATTTATTCACTGAACAAGGTCTTATTTATGGTTGGTGAAACCGGGCATTAATTGACTAAAAAAAGTTATTAAAGTGATTAGAATCCGTCCTTCCGTTGTAGATTGTATGAAAAGTTTAGAAAAATTAATATAAATAGCACTTTTTAAAATTCATTCGGAATCAATCACTGGCTTTTCTAATTAAATTAGACTCTAGAGGTACCCAAATGCTGCCCGCGATATCGATACGATATATTATATTTTTATTAAAAAATAAATAAGTAAATAGTAAAATAAATAATAAATATTACAAATAAAATAAAGTAAAATAAGAAATATATTTAAAACAAAAAAAATCGTTTTGATTTTATTCCGTTTTTTTTGGCCCGCCAAAAATTTCGGTAATATTAAATTGGCCCGCCTAAGAAAAACTTTGGGAACCCCTAAACTAGAGGACATAGAGTTCAAAAGGAATAATTATCGAAAATACACGTGCAATTAACGGATAAACAACAAATACCTTTACATCTCAGGTGTTACTGACGCGACGTTTTTACTATACCAATATCCAAGAACCTCTCGACCTCCAAAGGAACTCCAAGGATAATAAAAAGCCGTTACGACATTTTAACGCGCCGTTACCACTTTTACTAACTACTAACAGACCTCATTACGATACAGAGATGGGTGCTTTGCGTAGCAGACATTGTACTTACCCTACAGAACTGCGATTTATCCGTTGATACAGGTTACAAAGTTAGGGTGACGACCGTCTATAAGGAAGACTTTTTATATATAGGAAAGAATTTAATATTTCCTCCGTTGATAAAGAACGAAAACACTTTAATAAATGTCGCTTTAGTAGGGAATTTTCAAAAGGTTTAGGTATTTTCAGTGTTTATAGGTTAGTTTCCAAATTCACGAATAATAGAGTATAACATTAAGATTTCAAGCCATCAAAACAATGAAAATATAAGTTTATATAAAAAGTATTTTCAAAAATATTTAAATGATAACGAAATGTTATTAAGTAAGAAATAAAACAGAATGTAAATCGCCTTGGTTTTTATAAGGAAGTAGTCACTAGAACGAGCAGTCCAGAAATTTGTTAACAACACTTTATTTTATGTGGGGCGCTTCATTCTTCTTCTTGTAGTGAGCCCAATAGGTGAACTGTCAAGTGATATAGAATTCAACTCCAATCTGATAATTTGACATAACCTTCAACAAAGAAATTTCGTCTGAAATTCATATTTTAGTTTTCTAAAAGACCTCCCAAGATTTTTAGCATCACATCTTTTTGATTCTCTTCCATTGGAAAATGCTGCAGCAAATCACTTAAAGTGGGTAACATTTTAAGACAGTTTTCTTTTAATTTGTTATCCGATAACTGTATTTTTTTACAAAAAGCCAATATTTCCACTATAATAAAATATATTGACATTATTTCCCAGTAGTTAACGGTTAAGTTGAAACACCAGATCTAAAAGTTTCTTGTGTAAACTAGTACGCACGTTGAAATAACTAACAACCGCAAATGTACTTCTCCATTTAAAGAATATATCTGACGTGAACTTTCCGACAGCATCCCCGGCGCGCTAGACAGTGCTATCTTGTAACTAGTCACTAGTATAATTTTAATTCCTACAAGTTGGTACTTAACTCACATCACTGAATTGCAAAATGGTTTGAGTTAAAACAGAGAGGCGCCAAGTACAAAATGTTGAGAACTGCTGCAATAATTCTTATTTCCACATTTCCATAGAACTTATGATATAACTGGCATTTTTCTTGAATATATAAGAAATAAGAATAAGAATGTATAAGAAAGTTTTTCAAAATATATTTAGCGATAGTTTTAATTAGTTTCAAAATAAAATCATAGTTTTTCTTCTAAGAATGGTTCAAACAAATTTGAAAATTTCCAAAGATTTGTCCAATATAGGCAGCATCACAATCATGACAATTCATCTTATAAATACTCGTTTTTTTTAATTTACAACATTTGGTTTTTAGATTTGTTAAAAATTAACCTACATTATTCTTTACTTTAAAAGATATTGGTGAAGATGTTCCAGATAAAATTTTTTGTTATTTTATTTAAAATACTTCAAATCCGATATAATAAAGAAATGTATACCTCATTTATACTAAACACAAACCTGCACTTGACAAAACAACAGAAACAACAATGGAAGTCATTCATATATGTCCTAAGAGACAAGAACTTAATTTTTCAGAAAACTTGAAATAAAGCGACATCTACGACATCTTCAGTGCTAAAGTACTAAACGAACAAATATATCTAGGAAGATTTCCTCTTTTAGATCGCCTTCTGTTCTAAATATATTATTATAATATTAACAAAATGAAGAATAAATATTATTGGTTAAAACATTTATGGTCAAGTATGTAAAATGTTTGTCAATTTCTTATAATCTTATCTGACGATGCCAAAGAACATTCGTGAAAAAATTGTTATAAGAATATCTAAAGTATTTAGGATATCGTGGATTTTTATAAGTATATTTTATCTCTTACATTTATTTAGGAAGAAGGAAATTTCAAAATTATCAACCAGCAACAAAAAGTCTCTTTACCTTACCCTGCATACTCAAAAGAAACTATATTGCGACGAAAAGAAGACCACAGTGTCTATTAAAGTTTTAAACAAGAGTAGATAGCTCAATATAAGAAAAACCAATACTTATTTACATACCACATCCACTAAAAATAATTCTCAGTCTCTGATTATTATTTAGTAATCTAAGATTTTAAAGTATTTATAGTGGAGATATCCCAATATATAGATATTACTTGAATGTAAGATCCATTGTTTATATAACTTTAGATGCCTGGTATTATAGTTTTGGAAATTTAATGTGCAACCAGTAATCTATAGTTTAAGTTTTACCATCTATATCAACATTCAACCATTGTTTATATATTTTTAAATTATCATGATTAGAGGTCAAATTACAAGCACGAAATCGATTTTTTTTGACCCACTCCTTCATTGCGTTCCTTAGTAAATGTAGTGAAAGGTTTAATCCGCCTCGACCTTCATTCAATTTCTGTTAAAAATTGTAGAATTACTATTATTTCAATCAAAAACTTATTATCATCAGTACTAAATCTTGACTGATTTGATAAGTACTTAATTTATTTGATTTTGATCAACTTCAATTTGTTTTTACCATGCGGTGTGTAAAACGGCGACAGTAAGAAAAAGCAAAGAGTATAAAAAAGTTTATAAAATATTAAATAATTTATTTTGGTAATTACCAAAATAAATATCAGATGGTGAAAAAAGTGTCACAGAAAATACCAAAAACATAATGGAAAGTAGAGTAATTAAAAAGAGAAGAAACGAAAATAACGATATGAAGGAAACTAAATAATGAATTGATAAAAATTAAAAAACTGACGATATTAAAGATAAATGGAGGAGTATTAAAGCAAGCATGATAGAATCTGAACAAAAACAAATAGCACGAAACGGAGGGATAGATGATGAAAGAATAGTAGATGAGGAACGAAAGATAGATGACGATGATGATGATGATGACGATAAAATGGAAGAAGAATAGGAAAGCAACAAATATAGTGGTAAACGATATGATTACAAAATAAAAGGAAAGCAGTTACAACGTGAAATTATATAAATATAAAACCAAATAAAAAAACATTAAAAGAGTCATGGTGAACATTGAAAAAGAAGAATTGGACTAGTAATATAGAATATTGTTGAAGACAAACCAAAAACGGAAAAGAACTAAAGGCTAACGAGAAGTATATAATTACAATCTGAAAAAGAAGACGAAACAAAGAAGCAGGCTCACAATATACAAAATTCAGCATAAGTAAAGTATCATCCCCCGCAAACATAAATTATAGAACAAGTCAAGTAATATTCTCTATTATTTTCCATTATGTCTGAATCTTTTTAGCAACAAAATATTTTTTTAATAGTAATATGATTTTTGGTAGATTTGGAATCCTAATAAATTTTTAACATGCATATATGTATTTTTATAGGGATAGGTAAAGCAAAAATAAAATATTAAAATAAATAAAAAAAAAACCATATCTCACATCAATTTTTATGTTTTTAAATGGCTCTTAAAAGGTATTTTCGCTACTCCTCATGAGTATCTCGTCACGCGAAGGAATTTTACCTGTTAATCTAATCTTAATCCTTATATAAAACAGTATCAACTGGCCACACGACCTTGGTAAGTAGTATTTATTTCCCTTTTTTAACCTACTCTTTAAAAAATTCTTTATATATCTTTTCCGAAAAGAATTATTTTATTTCTAGGGATAGCATGATAGTTCGACATGTTGTCAATCATTTTGTTCTTTATGCTATTACTGAAAGTTTATTTGTCATTCCATTATTTTAGGGACTTTTCAATGATGAGTTAGTAACCGAAACTAATTGTGTGAGCATTTAACCAATCTTTTAAAATATATATGTACATATAAATAAATATGGGAAGACCTGGTATTTTATCACTTGGTATACGAGGGCAACCTGAATAGTTTCCGGAATCTGCAAGAAAAACACGGTATTGGTGTGGTTTTTTATTTTTATTTTTTGATGTAGTCTGCTCGAAGATTAATACACTTTTTCAAGCCGTCGGAAAAGTAGGATGTATCGAGTTCGCAAAATAGGCATCTGTAGCGATGACCTCTTATTTTGAGGCAAATCTTTTTCCTGCCAGCAATTTCTTCAGGTTTGGGAATAGAAAAAAGTCACTGGGGGCTAGGTCCGGTCAATATGGAAAATGAGAGACTAATTCGTAGCGCAATTCATTCAATTTTGAAATAATTCGATTTAAAGAAATTTAAAAATATCATTATTTTTTTAAAATAACTATATGTTGTTCCTACTAGTGCATCTTAATCCTTACCATGGTCCCACATAACAGTTGTATTTATTTCGCGGTATGTTATCATTTTACAGCTCATTATACTTATTTAATTAAAGGTTATAAACCATAAATTGCATGTATAAGTCTGTAAATATTTAAATTTGCATGGTCTGTATCGTTAGCTAAATGGATAATTGCTAACAATTAAACCGAAGCTGATTACAATTTAAATACATAGCTTCGGAAAAGCAAAATAGGATATTTGATTTGACATGTTATATTCATGAGTTTGAATCTATACAGTGGATGTTTAATCTTTCTGATTAAATTTGCAGTTGTATTGATATTTAAGTCATTAGAAGCCGTCATTGAGAACAATAGTTATTGGAAATTCAAATGCGAAAGTAGGGACTGAAGAAATATTTAAATGCATAATAGGAGGGGAAAGCAAGCACAGCAAAAGTAATGATAACGGGAAAAGGTTTATACAGCTTGCGATAGAAAAAGAAATGAAGATTATGAGCACATATTTTAGAATCAAAAATATCTACAAAGGTACGTGATCAATACTAGGAACTACTGATACAATGAATGAATGTTAAAAATGTAACGAAATAAATATCCAAAAAATAAGAAATCAAAGGAAGTAGGAATGGTTAGATTGTGCTTGCAAAGCGGTAATTACGGAAAAGAAAAAGTTGATACTTTAATACTAACAAACCAGTAGCGAAATTGACAAAAGAAAACATCGAGAACAAAGGCTAACTAACTAATGAAAAGCAGTACAGGAGTAAAAAAAATAGAAAACAACAATAAGATATAATTAAAGAAATGGAGAATACCACGAGTATAGAAAAAAAGAGATAAGAAATATATAAAAAGACATAAAAAAATTTAAAAATGGACTTCAAAGAAGAAGGATTTATATTAAAAGTCAGGACGGCAAATTATTAGGAGACAAAAATGAGAAGAAAAGATGTAACATACTTTTAAATATTTGCTGAACAAAGGGACAAAAGGAATATTGCCACAGCTTGACGAGGTAACAAGTGAAAACGAGGAAATCGATAAAACAGTTGATGTAAAACATTGTACGCACAAAGAAAAAGATAATTTATAAAACTATTTTAAGGCCAACATGGCTGTATGGCAGGGAAATAAGGACCATGACGAAAAAGGATGAAATGAAAATCGAAATATGGGAGAGGGAAATGTCGAGAAAAATTTATGAAAAAGAAGAAGATCAGATGAAGGATGAGACAGACTTAGCAATGAAGAACTTATTTATTTTTAATAAGCTCAAAATATGTAATATGATTAAAATTAAACAATTACAATGGCTTGAGCATTTGGAGAGAATGGAACATATTATAGCTGTAAAAAATGTAGCATGGAGTTTACCGGATGGAAAAAGGAAAATGGCAACGTCCAGAAAAAAAAGGAGAGAGGGAGTTTTGGAAAATGTCAGAAAAAGAGGAATTAATAAGTGTAGTTCTGGATGCAGATTTTTAACAAACTATAATCTTCAAAGGCTAGGGTGTCGGCGAAAATAATGCATAATTTTAAATGGTATGTAGAAAGTGTCATTTGCCATATTCTAATAAAACTTTTTTATCATCATTAGTTTATTTAAAACTTCATTTTAAACATTTAGTTCCTCGAAAATTTATACATGGCAACATCTCACACTTTTAATAAAAATATGTATCATAACCAAGGAATATCTACCTGATGAATCATAAAATGGTTTTGCAAATGATTCTCATCGGTTAATCCTTTAAGTTTATTGTTTGGTAAAGTAGTTTCAATAATTCAGGGAAAAACGGCATTTCATTCTAATCAAGAATATCACGACATGTTAGATAAACTAATCCGCGATGTTTTGTAGCAGTGTCCCAAAAACTGTTGGAAACTTTTAGTACTTTACCTAAAAAAAGTAGCGGTAGAAAATGTTTCAGTAATACTTGCGGAGAATATAGTTCGTACGTTTATAGGCAAGGATGTGCAGTATCAATATAAATGTTGACAATATAAAATACCTAGCCATAGTATAGAATAAAGGAAATTCACAATTAGTAAAATATTAAAATATAAATACATTAAACTATAAAAACATTAGAATATTAAACTAAATTAAAAGCGGTTGAAAATACAAAAATGAAATTTTTTTAATTTTTTAATTCATTATTAATTAATAATGTGATACACATTCAACGGAATAGCTACTGTACTCAGCAATGCTGTAGAGAGAGTTTTCTATCAAATGATTTTTAGAAAATTTGTAAAATTGAGTATTGCTCATTTTAGTTATTTTTTGTCTGGGAAATGTTTGTCTAATTTATTAAAGAGACTTAAGTCAAGTCGATTCAATTTAGCCGTTGACAGGCGTGAGTATATATTTACGAGATAATTTGCATTTCTGGTGTTGTAATTGTGAAAATCGCTATGCCTTGGAATATAATTCAGTTCTCGAAGTATTATTCAAAGTTGGTCGAAGATGTACTGGCGGGGCAAGCAAAGTATTTCATATTTTTTAAAAAGTTCTTTACAATGAGCCCGGTATGTTGAACCATTCACAATTCGTAATGCTGCCTTTTGAAGAACGAACATTTTGTGAGATATGCTGGAATTGTCCCAGAGTGAAATGCCATAAGACAAGTGACAAAGGATTATAACAAAGTAAGCAATTTTCATTATATGATTGTAACTGATATTTTTACGTAACTGTCTTAATACGAAAATTTGTATCGATAATTTTGAGCACAAAACATCGATTTGGCTCAACCAATTGAGCGAAGTGTCAAACATTATCACTAACAGTTTAACAGGTTCCGATTTAACTGCAACTTTGTTAACTCTGAACCATATATGTTGTGTTTTTGACTCATTTAATATAAGTTTATTGGCTTGAAACCAATTTTTTGCCATTACGAGACTATCTTTACACATAGTCACTCCCTCTTTAGAAATTAGAGTAGCGTCATCAGCGTATAGTATGGGCTCTGCCTTCAGCGTATAGTATGGGCTCTGCCTAACTGCTCTATAGAAATAGGTAAGTCATTACCATATATTATATATAATAGAGCGCCCTAGACAGAACCTTGGGGTACTTCGTATTTAAAGTATCTGGGAATTTACGTTGTTAAAATATACGTATTGATATCTATTATTAAGATAAGAAGACATTAGGTCGTAATGTTCATTTCTAAATTCGTAAAATGTCATTTTTTCCTATAACATTTCTGTATTTACACAATCAAATGCTTTAGATAGATCACACAAAATAGTGTGCATTTCAAGTCCATTATCAAGACCATTGACAATCTCATCAACAATCGTTACTAATGCAGAGATGGTAGACTTTCCCTTTTGGAATCCAGACTGCGAATTCGATAATATATATATATATATTTTCCAAGTAAGATATAAATCTAGACTTAATCAGGATCTCAAATATTTTAGATAATATGGGAATGATCGCTATTGGTTTGTAAATATCTAATACATCCATATCACCCTTTTTAAAAACCGGTACAATTTTTGATACTTCTAAGGAGCTGGACCAAATGCCTTCAGTACAGCATTTGTTAAAAGCATGTGTTAAGGGTGCAAGTAATGAATTGCAACAAGCCTTAATCATTCGTGTATTCAAACCGTAATAATCTGTACAATGTTTGTTTTTAATGGAATTAATGGCCTTGGGTACTTCAGAATCTAAAAAGGGTAACATAAAAAATAAAGATTTAAGTTTTTGAAATTTTATTAAGATAGGAAAGATGGTGCGTATCAATATCACCAAGTGTTTCAATAATTTTCTCAGACACAGTGGTGAAAAAGTTATTTAAATCCAGCTTACTACTGTTTAAACTGGATTTATTTATATTTCTATTTTCATTTATAATTCCCCAAATTGTATTGGTTTTATTTTTAGATTTTAGGATACTTTCAGCGTACGCACTTCCTCTTTGCTTCTTTTAATGAAATTTGGTACGTTTTACGTAATTTACAATAATCATTTCATTCTAATGGCGAATTATAAAATTTATATTTATTCCTACTTTCAAATACTCGTTTTTTGCATACTTTTTAACTCTGCAGTAAACCATTTTAATCCAGATCGCTTATGGTATATTTATTGACTTTAAAGGAAAAGCTCTAGTAGCTGCATTTGATAAAACATTAATAATTGTATCAATACACTGATTTAAGGTTATAGAACTAATATCAAACACATCCTAGTTTACCTCTGTTATAATACCAACAAATTTTTCCATTGTATTGTCGTTAATTATCCTTCTCTTATAATGTATTGGTTTTTTAGAAATGTTGAAATTTGCAAAGAGATAGATGGCACAATGATCAGATATAATGGGCTCATATACTAAAATAAAAACATCTTTTTAGAACGTTTAAAATAACATTGTTTATTATATAAGTGTTGCGGTAATGCCGGTTACTTTTCGATAAACAATATTTGGATATGTGTAAAGGACTAATATTCATTACTTTGAAAATGAATGACTTTAGAAAAAAAATTACGTTATTATACCTAATCCATAAAAAATTGCGTTATTTTCGCGGACACCCTGTATATAAGTCAGGGTAGTAGCTTGAAATGATTTTTTTTCAAGCGAATAATACGGTACATTATATCGTGTGACACATGTAACAGGTTTTGTAGAAATAGCCTATTACTTCAGTGGTACAAATATTTTTCATTTTTTACTAGTACAAAAAACTATGTAAATAAGTTTAGTATAAGCCACAGCTACAGGTTAAAGAAAAGAGATCTATGTAGCCTTCGTATGTTAGGACTGCCATTTTGATATTTTATTGTTGACTAACTATTTTTCATTTTACAAAATTGCATATTTAAAATAAATAATCCAAAATTATTTTATTTTTTGTAATTTAAATTTTAAAAATTTTGAAAATTTTAATAATTTTATTTTCAGGTAAAAAATTTTTCCTATTTAATTATTAATATAAATAAAGTTGTTAGTATTTATTATGTTATTCATTGTTATTTTTTCACTCCTGATATGTTTCGACCTAAGATTCGTCTTTTACTCCAAGTAATTAATATTTTATTTCTTTAACTGTATTAGAAGGTTTACTAAACTAGTGCAAATAAATCGATAGGAATATAAATTTAAGAAGAATTCTATTTTAAGTTAAATGTGATAAGAGACGTACATGGAGGTATTTAAATGTTTACTTTAAAAAAAAGAGTTGACCCAAAACTTTTATTTTTTTTTCTAAAACTCTCGTCTAATATATATCCAATATTTTTAATTCAGTTAATATTAAACAAATGTTTTTCTGTCTTCAAGCAACTGTAAAGCTTTTCTTAACCTTCATGAGAATATATTGCATTCTTTCGTTCTTTATTTCTTTTGTCAACGATACCGGCATCGGCAGACAGAAACAGGGTAGATATAATTTATTAGTTGCTGACAAAGAGTAATTACGTTTTGTAGTCAGGGTCTGTTGTTACTTAGAACGGTGTTAATTTCTTTATAAAAAAGTATTGATTTACATTAATTACCATTAATTATTAAACTTAAAGCCCGCATTATCGTAACCGCCGAATGTAATTTCTTTTCGTTCTAATAAGTGTTAATTGCAAGAACATGGATCCTGATGGACTGCACATATTTTATTATATAATGTATAATATAGATAATGTAATTATACACAATTGTTCCATAAACTATGCTTTAAATTGACATTAGGGACTGTCAGATAATTCCTGAAGATGGACGAAGAAGGGATATACACTGCGGATCTTCAGATAAAAGTATTTAAAAGGTTTTCATTTATATAAAGAACGTTGATCGTGAATGAATTTTTTGCGCTCATCAGCTCGCACATTTAATTTAGAAAAATATAATATAATTTGTAAATTTGCTTGATTAAATTAAATGTATGTTAATTGAGAGAATTATCCATAGTCCTTGAAGAATAGGATTTGCTTTTATTTATATCCTTATGTTTTGTTGAACATTTAATATCCATTTGAAATATTAAATTCTTTGTACTAAACTTACAACTATTATTATAAGTATTTTACAAAAAAAAAACTTTTTCTGTTATACTGAATTATCCTCATTAAGTATTTTTAAATATTTATAATTTTTATAAGTGCACTTTTAGAGATAATAAATTCTGACAAGTGACTCTTTATATTTAGAAGTCGTTCTAACTTCTATTTTATTATTTACCATGACTTTGTTAAGATCTCCACCAGATATAATTTTCTATGTGCCGTTTTAGAAATAATAATTAATTTTGACATGTACATTTTTATGGCCGTTCTGACCACCATAACATTAGTAGGTCTGAGACCTCAATAAAATATTTTAATTTTTTATATGTTGTTTTACAAATAATAAACTAAAATGAGGGTAATACAAAAAATGTTTTTCCTCTTGCTCGCTGCCACCATTGTCGCCTGTGAACTAGTTCGTAAAGTGCATTCGCAAATTTGGTGAGCTCGCTACCATCGTTAAAAAATATTTTTTTATGATAAAAAAATATGAAAAAATGCATCATCTCCCAAGATAGACTATTTTTATAATGTTATAGTGAAGCCTCACATGTGAATTCGGATCTTAATATTAAAGATATGGATATTCTCGTTTCAGCACTGGTATAAAACTCCCTTACAAGAAAGGTTCGACTTTGTGGACACCTAAGATCACCATTAAAACTTGTCAGGATTCTTTATGGTATTCAAATACATGTGGATTAATTTCAGAGTCAATAATTGACAAAATTCGAGATGGCGATAAAAATCATCTTCGTTTGACTCTTAAACCAATTTAATTGTGTATCAATGGTACTGGGATTTGTGTAATAAAATAATAGTGAAAGAAAATATCTACTACTCTGCTTATTGTTGACAGAGACCATGGTTTCTAGACTTACTTGTTCGAAAACTGTGACTCCGATTGCTTTGTTATTTAAGATTCCTTATGGATTATGTTTTTTATTACAAACTGAGTTCGTTGAAGTAAATCCTATGCATTAGATTAATTATATATGTATTCATTGAATATTATAGTAGCAGCTCAGGTAGAACTCTTATTTTTGCACTTCTCCTTCTAAGTCCTAGACTTTTCTGCTATTAAGTGTAAGACTTGTGTGAACTTATTTCCTTTTCTTCATTTCTTTAAGTTCCTTATTACTCTTCCCTCCGCCGCTTCTTTGACTGAGTTTATACTTTTGCTTCAAACATTCTTTTGGGTAAACTTTCATTGGGAATTCTGCTTACATGTCCATACCACCTTAGTTGGCATTTTGTTATTTTGTTATTTGCTATTTTCAGGTTTTGTTCATGTATGCTTAATTATTAATTCTGTCTCTTCATATTTTCCCATCTATTTTCCTCAGAAATCTCATTTCTATAGCAATTGTTTTTATTAATTTTCTGTTAGTGTCCATGTCTTGCTGTGCCTAATTATTGGTCGGTTTTTCTTATAATTTTTCTGACGACTTATGTTTTATGTTCTTCGGCATTTACTTTTTTCCTAATAAATTTAATTTCATCTTATTAAACACTTTACCTATTTTTTCGATTCTTTCATTTATTTCTTTATCTAGCCTGCCGGTTTCATTAAAGACTGTTTAATAGGTATTTGTAGCTTTCTACTTCTTCTACTTGTTGTCCTTGGAGCTTTATATTTTCCGTTTTGTTTATAGTTATCTTATCATGATTTTAGTTTATCGACTCTTTATTTTTATATTTATTTTCCTTAGTGAATCATCCAATATCTCTTGATTATATTGGAGGTTCTCTTCCAATTCGGCTCATATGGCCATATCGTCTATAAACATGAATTCATTTAATTGTATCTTTTCTATTCTTTATTTTATTTTTGGCTTTTTTTATTAACTCTTCTTATAGGGTTACCACGAATGGACTCTTGTTTTAATCCTGGCTACGTTCTGATTCTTCTGATTTTTCATTATCTGTTCTTAATATATTCGTATTATTTTTATACATAGTCTTCAATATTTCTATCTTCCCTGTGTACACTTCTCGTTTTTCAGTATTCTCCGTATATTTTCCATGATAATTCTATCAAATGCCTTTTCGAGGTCTATAAAACCTATGTGTAGGTATTATTAATTTTCTATCTCTCCTCAACCATGTACTTTATTATTATTAGTGTGAATTTGTCCTTGTCCGGCTTCTCGCATTTTTTCTTCATTTATTGGCTTGGACTTGATTGGATTGATTTACTATTTTCTTTTTTATTCTTCATTTTTTCCAAATTCTATGCATGATTCTTCTTTATCTTTTTTAGTTTTGTTTTTTACTTTTTCTTTTTTTGTAATCTTTTGGTGTTTTAGTATTTAGACATCTTATCCATTGATTCTTTTTCTTTTTGAACTATAATTCTAAAAGTTCAATTCTTTCGTGTAAACTATAAACCATTTGGTAATCAAATAAATAGCCCCAGAATATCAATATGATCACATATCAAAATAAACTATAAAAGTAATTTAAATTCATTTTTAAATCTTTATTATTTATCATAACAACTTCAATACATTTTTAGTGGCACAATTAAAGAAAAGTATTCTACATTCAATTTTGAAGCCGTTAGTTAAGATGAGATTTAAAAATTTATACATTTTTGAAATCAATTAAACGAAAAAAATCCAAAAATGAAAGCAAGGGTGAGAGGATGTTATTAGATTCTAGTTTCTTCACAATAAATCACAACAAACTTTTATGTAACGTAATACCTGCAATAGCAAAATGTATTTTTCCGTTACAGACCTTTTTTTAAGATTTAGCACAATTTGCAACTGTATAATTGATATGTCAAATTTGAAAAAGGTCACTTTAAATATGAAAATGAAAAAAAATCACTCGACTCAGCGACGTAAATATGCACTTTTTAAAGTAATAAAAATCTAAATTTTATTGAAACGCTTCATTGATACAAATATAAACAGGCCAAAATTAATGTGTCAGTTTGTTTTATTCAAAGCCGCGTTACGTAAACATAAATTGGTTACTATGAAAAACTGTTTATTCATCATCATATATATACGACGTGGTTATTAAAAGTGACCACATTGAAAAGTGATATTTTTGATTTTATCGTATTACAGTGCCGACCGACAATTAAGTATTTATTTATCGTTATAATGAAAGGCGCTTTTTCTCTTTGTTTATTTTAAAAGTGAACGCATCTAAAAACCATTCCGATTATACGACTCTAAAACTTTATAAAACACTGAAGTCGTGATTCTGTAAGGAATCTGTTAAAAATTTAACTTAACTTTAAAAATATATAATGTTTTAACTATAGAATTATGAGTTAGACTTGCATCTTTAGGACTATGGTTTTTAAGGACTCAATGCAACTTTCGTTAGAATTTTAAAAATATTTCCATAAAAGGGAACGGGAATATTTATTTAAGCAAACAATGTGTAAAATGAATACAGGAAAACAACTTACTGATACTCTATACTGTGAAAGGTAGAAAATAAAGAGTCACTCAATCCGTTCGCTCGTTTTTGGCAAACATTACATTCGTCTAATAAAATTTGCCTTTTCCCAACCTAAACAACTATTTTCTGATATTATTATTTGATGCGTTTGAAACAAAAATGTTCCTAACGTGAATTATTTTTCCCAGAAGACTCCATGTTTTTTTTCTCAACAAGGAACTTCCTATTCGTCTCGATTTTGCTACATAGAATTATTAAAACATAAAATTAATCTACAAAAATTATCTTTTCCCTTTCCCATTACATTTTTTGTTAAGTGACTCAATCTCCTTAAGAAAAAACCTTTTAAAGCTTAATTATTCTTAGTAACTTACTATCAACTTAAGAGGTAAATTGTTTAAATCGATGACCATCTGCCTTGATATTAATAATAATAAAGATTTTTGTTTGAAATATTTTTGGACCTTATGAAGATATACCGGAATGATCCAAGGGCATTAATCAATCATTCTTTAAAGCAGATTTTCTAATGTTGTAGTTAACGTATCCTGCATTCATCAATTTAGATATGATCCCGTCTCCATAATTTTTTTAAATAATCTCTTCATAGTTGATGAAGTTAAATATTTTGTACGCCAACTGCGAAGTGCAAAATTCAAACCTTGCGTGTTACATTAATCAGATTTTGAACAGAAAGGAAACGGGGCCACACATTCTAATTCTTTTTATATTTGCTAATTCTGTTACATTTGGTTATTTGGGTTATAAGAGGTTATAGAGATTTTGAGATAGACAAGTTGTCTTCAACAATTCGTAAGCTTTAATTTAGTGCAGTTATAGGAATTCTGTAGCCATTGTCCCTAGTATTAAATACGAGGATGTATCAGAAAATAAGGAGACTGGTGCTGTAACTTCTTCAGAAGTAGAATTTTATGATGCAAAAAAATGTGACACGAAAGCTTTATCTTTAATGTACTTTTCCTCAATTAGGCTTTGATTTTACTTTTTACGTTTATTACAAATTAATTATTGAATTGTCAGTGTTTTGCGTACCCGTCGAAAAAATGAAAGTGGAGCAAAAATATGCGATAAAATTTTGTGTTCGGTTGGGTAAAACACCAACTGAAACTTTTGAAATGATTAAAAGTGCATATCCAGATAATAGTTTACCATGATGTAGAGTTTTTGAGTGGCATAAGAAGTTTAAAGACGGTTGTGAATCAGTTGAAGATAAACCTCGTCCTGATCGACCACAAACTGCACGAACTGAGACAAAAATGACAGAAATTAACGACTTAATACAAAATAAACGCCGGATTGGGATAAAACGAATTTCTGACATTGTTAATTTGTCTTACGGTTCCACTCAAAAAATTATTCATGAAGATTTAGGGTACCGGAAAGTCGCAGCAAGATGGATTCCAAAAGTGATGACCGATGAACAAAAAGCGAATCGAGTGACAATTTGTCAGCAGTGGAAAAAGGCAACTGCAACGTAATCCACAGTTTTTAAATAATGTGGTTACACGTGACGAAAGTTGGTTTTATCATTACAATCCTGAATTGAAGTCTAAAAGTATGCAATGGAATCATAAAGGCAGCCCAAGACCGCAGAAGGCCAAAACTGTTAGAAGGGCTAATAAAGCGATGCACTTGATTTTTTTTTATAAATGTGGCGTTATTTACGAACACATTGTACCTATAGGAAATACAATAACTGGGGAGTACTATTCTAATGTACTTCGAGGGCCCTTAAAGGCAAAATTAAAGAAAAAACGACTTTGGTTGGACGCTGCATTACGACAATGCTCCGGCTCACAGATCAGCGATTTGTCAACGAACAATTGAAGAATTAGGGGTAGAAATTATGGTTCACCTCACCTACTCTCCCGACCTTGCTCCATGTGACTTCCATTTGTTCCTGAAGTCAAAAAAGAATTGAGAGGTCGAAGATTTGAGTCGCATTTAGAGCTCAACAACGCTGTGATGGGGATACTAAACAGACTATTAAAAAATGGTTTCTCAGAAGTGGATAAAGCGATGGGATAAGTGTATTGAACAGAATGGAGAGTACTTTGACGTTTTTTAAATAAATGTTTCGTTGTTATACTACAGCACCAATCTCGTTATTTTCTGATACACCCTCGTAATAATAATGTCAAATTTTATTTCTTTAAAAATGGAAATATCAATCTCATTATTAGCATTGCAAAATATTTATTAAAGGATGATAAAACATTTTAAACACTTTTTTTCACCACCTATTTTACTTTACGAACTAAGTTCTGAAATCAAATTTTATCCTTCATAAAAAATGTAGAACGCAGTAGAAGAAAAACGAATAATAACTTCGTTAGGGTTTTTTGTATACTCGTAATAATTACCGTTGTTTTACAAAGAGAATGCTAAATTTTAATGAACCGTCTTCATTTTCAAAATGTTCTCTAGAGAATTATTTTTTTTATTTTTATATCATGAATTAATAAAAAATCAGTATTTTATTATAAGATTTTTTTATTGAATTAACAATATAAATTAAATAAATAAAAACATTGCATTGTCTTCTAAATTTTAATAAATTTTGAATTTTCAAAAATAACTATTTTACTGTAATTTTATTTTTCCCTACAGCTTTCATTTTCTTTTTTCTTCTTTCTCTCCAATCAAGAAAATATCTACTTGAGTCATGAGTTTGTCCCAGCCTATTAAATCAAAGATTGTATTTATGTATAATTGTTAAAGTATTTTTACAATAAAAGGATCAAGAGAAAAACTCGTTTTCAATTTAATATTTTTGCATGTAATTTTTTTTCATAGAATAAATAAATACATAAATATCAGTTCCAAGTTACCTTAATATAATATTGATTTTGCTGTCAGTTCATTATAAAGAATCATGAAGAGGGTGAATTATCTGCCTTTAATTTTTTCTTTTTTACTTCTTCTTTGTCTTTGTTCGTCCTAAAACAAAAACATATAATGTAATAGACTTATTTTACAGAGCATTCCAACAAAAACCATCTAGTTTTAACACATTAAATAACATAATTAACATAAAATGTAATTACATTAAAAAATAACATTTAATGTATAAACTGTATATACAATTCATAATTAGCATAATTAGCAAGAGAAACTTACTTTTATATTCTTAATTGTTATTTTTTCGATATCTTTTATGCGTATTAAAAACTATACTGTATTTTTGAATTAATAAATGACTTAAACTACTTTAAAGATCTTTAGGATTTGACAAAATATCTTTTTTATATATTTTTAGTAAAGAAATAGGAATCTAATGCTATTTTCAACAGTCTTGTATTTATTTTAGGCATGACCCTCAAAACTACGTATTGACACATTTGTTGCGACTCATTAAAATTAAACAGAAAATAAAATTAGAAGATTATAATTAAAATCAATGTATTAAAAAATCGTAATGCGTAATAAAATAATTAGATATAAAATAAAATTACTAGTGTTTGTTATTTATGTAGCCTAAAAAATAGTATTTTCTTTGAAACCAGTGAACTGATTATGAAATTGTAGAGTGCTGCTTGAGATTACCCTTTATATAGACAGGGTGAGTCATTAGGAACTTTACATACCTCTAGAAAAGAGACTCCTTCAAGGGGAATGTCATATGACTATTAAAAAGTGCCAACTCCCCTTTCCTTATTAATATACAAGGTGATTTGTGAATTTGGAAAATTCATTTGACGGAATATTTGATTTATCTATTTCTATTGCCATTCGATTAGCCTTCTAAAAAGTTAGTTTATTACAAACTCAATAAAAATGTAACAAAAATATCATATATACAGTGTTTATTATGTAATTTCATAAGCAGCGTGAACTTTTTATCTGATTCGACCCAATTAATTTAACTGAAGCCGGTCCTGGAATTTTCAACTTTTGAGAACGGTAAAGAAAATAACTCTAGTAGCCAGAGTTTTTCGCAACTTTGCGTACCTACATATTTATGTAAAATTATTACATTATCGATAATAGTTTAGTTGTATACTTACGACTTGTACAAACAAATCGTTATATGGTTATTTATACCTGTCAAGTTTTATTATGATAGGCTAGGCATTTCTGCTAATTATTAATTATTAATTTACTATTTATAAATAATATCATTACTGCAGTAGCTGAGAATATATTCATATTCTACACTTAATTACGTGCATTCTCAAAACTTTAGTTTTCATGAAAGAAAATTAGTCTTTACCTTATACATATTAACTCACATTTAAGCCCCCGGACTCTTATTCTGAATAACTCTAAGTAATTTAAAAAACACATTAGGTAAATATCATTTTTAAAAATAAACTAATTGTTTTTGTAATTTGTTACAAAAAAGTTTATCATTTACAAAAATAATTTTTTAGTTACAATTGTAAACTGAACAAAATATCCAATAACTTATAGCAAAATAAATGTTACATTGAACATTTTTTATTAAGTTAAATTAACAAAACAACTAAAATTAAATTAATTGTTTCAACTTTTAGCTTATGGAAATTATTCATAATAAATATGGAAAGATAAATAATACTAATCTTTCCATATTTAAAACAACTAAAGTTTTAAGTTAAACAGCATAGAATGTACATATGAAAAGAGGTACTATCAAAATGTTATAAAACATTTTAAATTATTTTACTTGTATTAATGTAAAAAAGATATTTCCAATAAATGCTATCGATGTTTTAAATGTTGAAACGCACATGTACGATATATGTAGTTTTTAGAAATGCTAACTAAATAATCTATTATTAAATTATAGTATTGATTTTTAAATATTTATGTTCTTTTAGGGACAACATGAAAAACATACTAGCAAGAACTGTCATCCAACAACAAGTAGATGATGAGTTAAGCAAAAATTATTTTTATGCAGCGAGAGTAGAAAATTAGTTTTCTTATTAATAAATAAATAATCTTGGGATATGTGCTGATACTGAACACGAGCTGAAAGGTTGGATAATAGCAACAAAGATTATTTTATTTATATTTTTTATTTTTCAGAAATTGATTTAGATTTCACACATGTATTATTAAATATATTTTCCAAATTTTTGTTGTTTTATTTAACCTTATGATTGTTTAATCCCTGGTCTTTAACTCGTAAAGACAATGAATGCTCTTGAAAAGCACAAATATTAAAGATTTTAAATGCATTTTCAAGTAGTAAATATTTTGAATCCTAAAAAACAGTTTTCTGATGTATTTTTGGATTATAGTAATTGAGACTTATAGATAAGTTTCGAATTTTTGGTATTTACAATGAGAAAACTTTAAATACTTTATTAACAATATTGTATTCGTATCTCTAGTGAGAAAAGGAAAAGAACAGAACTACATTTAGGAAAAGAAAAGAACAGAACTACAATTATGTTAATTTTTTACTATTTATATGATTTGGTAAGTTCAGTTATTTGTCAAAAAATCAACTATTTAAATTTTGGATAAAATGGTTTATTACTACTCAATCCTGAAAAATATATGGTCAATATAAAAATTAAAAAAAAAGCTGGGTGGATGTAAAAACAATAAAGAAATAATTTAAAAATAACCTTCCTCTTTTTATGAAGCAAACAAGTACATTGTTATTGGTAAAATATAACGATATTTTATATTTTGATAAAATATATTTGCATTGTCGATGGTTAATTTTTCCTATTTGAAATTATTGATTTTAGTATGTGTAAGTGCTCTTTTTTTCGGCTTGAATCCTAAATCGAAAATAAAAACCACAAGAGGAATATTCAAAAGAAAAAAAAATGTTTATTTTTATTCATTATTGATCATTTGATTTAAATATAAACACATTTGTTAAAATTTCGGATAGCAAAACTATGGTACGTTTGAGAAAACGTTAACTCTGAGACATCGAATTATATAATTTTATTGTTAGTTAACCTTAAATACATCGTTAAAAATATTTGTGGCAGTTAAATCTCAAATAGCAAAAAAATTGGATTTTAATTTTTCCACGATTACAAAATTTAGTGGTCACCAAACAAATATCATATTTTTTTATTCCGTGTGATTGGGATTTCTATAGCCCCACATACCATAGGTTATCAAACAGTGGGGCGAACCTCCCAATGGGGCGCTGTGCCCTAATTATGGGGGAGTATTACAAACAAAATGAAAAGACTTCTCTATTTAATTTTTATTTAATAGACAAAGAATCTTATTCTATCTAATTAATATGCGATTATTTTTAGGTAAACAACCTCTCTATGTTTGAGATGGTCAGTCTTTGTCCTTTCCTCACTTAAAGTTTATTTCAGCATTTAGATTTCAAGGCAGTAAGAGCAGAACATCTTGCTTCACAAAAATAAGACGTAGGAAAAGGTAACAGAATCAGAATTGGCTTTTATAAGTGAGTAGTCATTTGGCAGTTCAGTTCAAATATTTGATAATAAAATTTGATTTTTGTAAGGTGCTTGACGAAACATCTATTTTCTTGTAGTTACAAGAAATAGATTTAAAACACAGCGCCAATTGGACAATTTGACTTCATCTCCTGTAAAAAATATGGGCTGAAATTCTTACTTAAGTTTTCTAAATGACTTTCTACGGTTTTTAGTATGTCAGATTTGTGATTTTCTTCCAATTAGAAATCCTACATAAATTGACACAAGGTGGGAAACATTTCATGAAGGTTTTCTTTTTATTTGTTACTCAGTAACATTTTCTTACAAAAAGTGTCACTATTTTCACTCAAATCAAATATATTAACATTTCCATGGACTTTATTAAGTTTTTAAAAAATGTATACTAACTAAGCAAGTTTCATTAAAAATAATTTGTCTTAGAATTCTGCTGAATACTGGTAACACTCGTCTTTCAAAGGCACACTTTATCATCTTATCGCATGATAACCATCGGGATGAGGAAAAACAGCAAAGATTTATTCTCAGCTTCCATAGTTTCACGTAGAACAAAGAACGTACTTGATTTCAGTGGTCTGGTTTTTATAAAATTAACTATTTCAATAACTACTGTCAAAACCATATTTAGTCTAGGATTTAGCGATTTACATGCTATGGTTTTCTGATAAATCATACAATGTGTCCAAATGATTCCTGAAGATTTCTTCTTTACCAGCGCTTGTAAAGTTGTATTTACCAGATACGGCTTAGGCTGCATCGGTGTAAATGCCAACACAATTTTTTTGATGCAAATTCGCCTTAGTAATACCATACTTTATAATCTTGAATAATTCGGTGATTCAATTCACATAATTTAGAGACCTGATAGAATTTGATGTAGCAAGTCATTTTATCGTATCACGGAGGAATATTTTTCACCAAACATTGTTTCTAAAATATCTTTGCCAGCGGGCAAAATACATTGCTATGCATTAGGGTGTAGCTTTTTACATTTAGCTATTTTATAATGCCAAGAGAGTTTTCTTATTTACTGCCAGTACTTTATGAAAATTTGATTTCTGTTTTTTAAATAATCTGAGTTTTCCCTCAAAAAAATCACGCGGTTTATTTACATATTCTTTGTGCGTTTTTAGATGACTCTTCTATTTATTTTTATGATATATGCAGCCAGTACTTTTAAACAAATAACGCTCTGAAGTTTTTCTTCGCCACATATTTCATGGCTTGTAAAGCAAAAATTTAGATACGCTTAGTCGTATTTTCATGTTTTAGATTTTGGACAATCCCCACTTAGACCTGTTGATGCACAAACCTCTTTCTAGTCAAAAAATATCAATACTTGTATTGCATTTCTCTGTATATAGTCACGTCGCGTTCTTTAAACCAGACATATAGATAAGAGTGATATGTGACACAAACTTTCAGACAACATCTCCGGCACGCTAGGCAGTGTTGCCTAGTGCCGAGTCAATAGTGTAACTGGAATTCCTGCGGGTTAGCTCTTAAATCACAAAATTGAAGATGTTTGAGTTAAAACAGAGGGTACAAAAGATGGAGAACCGCTGCCCTATAATATCAGACTTTCCTATAAATCATAGCAATAAATGGCTTACAATTTGGCGAACACACTTGTACTCCAAACTCTAAAAAGTTTTATGATTACAGTACACATGACTCAAATATTAATGATTATGTGTAAAATAGTTTTCTCCGTAAATATGAGATGATCGCGAATACTAAAAATGGAACGTAAATAACAAAAATCATTATATCATAAACTATTAGCACTTTTATAAATATAATTATATTTGTTTAATGTATAATAGTAGATTCTGTAATAAGGTTAGAATGAAAACAAATCGATACGAGTGGAACATTCGGAACGCGAACGCTAGCGAGTATCGAAATTTGTTATTCTAACCGAGTAACAGACTATTTGTATTTTCTCCACGACCAGTAATTTATTCGATTTTTCACTGAATATTTTACTTAAATTAAAATGTATTTTTACGACGCCGCCATTTGCATTTGACATTGACAGTTTTGAAATCCATGCCTATTGATATTGTTGAGAGCAATTATGTAATATTCATTCCATCACTTGTTATGGAATGAAAATACATGCAAAACACATAAGAAGCAAGTGATTCAGAATAGATATTCTATCTCTAAAATGAGAATGTTTACATTATTTTAATAAAAATGATTTTGGAATTAATAGATTCCACTAATGATCGTGGAGAAAAGTAGTTTACGAATTTTAATTTAATTTTGTAATTCTAAAAAGATTTCATATTCCTCTATAATAAAAATAATGTAGGTATATGTATATTCCAAAACTACTATTCAAATCAGATTTGTAAACATCGCGTAGTTGAGTTTTTATTAATATATACAAATTACTGATTAATGTAAGCACACACCGCATAAAAATCACTTATATTTTATATTATTTTCGAAACTTTTTACTTTTAAATGGTACCTTTATTGAAAAAAATCTACAAGAGCGTTTAGATGATATTAATATCAAAAACTATTGGATACTGTTTTCCTTTTCTATATTAGAAAAGAAAATGATGGTAGATTTTGCTATGAATATTTGACGATTTTACAGTTTATAAGACAAGATTTTTAAATTTGACACTAACCAGTAAGTGGATTATTCAGCTAACAAATAAATATGGTACATTCTGGAACCCCATGTTGTTGCATTCATATGAATTTTTTTGGAAATCTATGATAACGCACAATCCTATGATGGTAATGGAATACCTTCGTTCAGGAGATTAATATGGATAATATGGATTCGCCCGCTCAAAGACCAGATTTTAATCCCATATAGCATATGTAGTAGGACTATTTAGGATTAATGCTACAGAAATGTAATATTACATTAAATCACTTACAAAATGTGATTATTTTGTAAAATTTTAATCTACAAAATCTTTTTGAAGGGATACCAAGACGCAACTAGAGCTCGTTGATATAACATTGGGATAGAAACCCTATTATCTATATAATTTCGTGTTTGTTAATTATATATATATCATGAGAAAACTGTATTTTTGTGTAATCATGATTTACCTTATATATTTTTTACAAAGAATATTAAAAACCCATAAAAACTGTATACACAAACTAACCAATATTTAATATTTCAAATTTAATTATTTAAATTTTGCACGTGAGCGATAATTTTTTGCGGTATGTAATACAAGTACTGTTTATTATGCAAGTAAAATAATTTATGTAATTTGTTTGTCAAATACACAATATTTATTAGACTAAAAACAAGACAACCCACTTTTAACGATATGCATAATTTATTGTAAAATACTAGAGCTTCATTATGTTAAGGCGAATATTTATTTAACAAAAAAATTATGTATGAAATAAATAAACATACATTTCGTTAAATAACCTAGTTGTTTTGTAGTATTTCAAATTAGTTTGTCTACGTGTAACTTCAAGTTTTAGCGATTTTCAATTTTTCATCGAGATAAACCGCTGAAGTATTGAGTTATTTTTAGATAGAACAGTACAACGTGATTGGATACTATAATTTTAATGAGTTGTTATATTTTATATTTATATTTAGTAATAACCTTTTATGGAGCTAAAATGAACGGTGTTGTAGATATTTGATTGTGAATTTATTGAATTCATCGAAACCTGAATCTTTTTATATTGTTAGATACAAAAAATATTATTAGAAATGGAGATGTAGATATATTTTTAAATCCGTAGTAGGTGTATAAAAATAAGTACTAACGTAAGAAAGTAGAAGTAAATTCGAAATAGGCGTGATTTCATCATTTTTTTCTTTTATTCATGTAATTACGATTTAATTAAAAGTACTACCTGGTTTTATGTATGGCATTAATGACTTCTCTCTGGAATCCACTATAAGCCTAATATCCAGACTAACAGGAATATTTTGACTTACGAGGACATCGAAAAAGTGGTTGCTGTTTAACAGTGGACCTTGTACATCTAAAAAGTAGAGGAAGAAAGTGGTAGTTCGAATTGAGGGCTACAAAATGTCAGCGTCTTGCAAAAGTGTCATAATGAGGTAAAATAAATTCCTGTATGTCTAGAGAAACGCTAATGGTGGGTAGAGAAACACGAAAGATGGAACCAGCGAAATTATGGAAAAGAAAGACAAGTGCCCCTGGAAATAGGAACAGCACGGTACTTACCAGAGAGGTTTTTTATGGTATTATTTAGAGTCATTAGGGTAATACTTGATTGTTTTTTTTTTAATTAGATAAGGTTTTAGCAAGGCTGAGAGCAGCTCTATTCTAAGGAAGAAGTATCATGTTAAGATAGTACTTATAGGGATATATTTAAATATTGCCCTGTACACAGAACTTATATTTAATTAATTTAATATTATGTGAGCGAAAGTTATGGGACATGAAAGATCATGATTGGATAATGAATAAATAAATTTATTAGAGTTATCAAAATTATGAAGCATTGGAGTTTTCTTAGTTTAGATTCTTTTTCATATATTCTTTGAAAGAAATGAATCCATTACTTGACAATATTAGTGGTATAATCGAAAAATTGTATTCCAATAGAATTAAATTAATTGTTTCAACTCTTACTTTATGGAAATTATTCGTAATAAATATGAAAAGATAAATAATACTTATCTTGAACTTCCACAGTTTTAATATGTATTCTAGTCTACATAAGTTCGACAATACCATTTTCCAAGACAGAAGTCAAATAAAGAATATTATTTTTTTAAATATCAAAGTTGATAAGTAGTTTTTGTTAAAACTAATAACATTTTCTTCTTTCTTGTTATGTCGGATGCGAAGTTCTTCTTCTGGAAAGTAAGTCTAATTCTCTAAAATAAGTTCTAAATAACTAATTAAAAAATGTCATCAAAAGATATATGGGTTCATCCATAATTGTATTGGTTTTAAAAAATCTCAAATAATTTCAAAACTATACAAACACTTCACTATATAGGTTTACAAGTACACTCAAAATTTTATAATTTGTTCACCATTTAGTACAAAAACGCGGGGATATCGGACAAGGACATGGAACTACTATTTATTAGTTAAAGTAAGTCATTGATTTTGTGTATTCAAATGAAGTTTACCCTTCGCAATCAATTATAAAAAAAATCTGTCAAAATTTAAATATATATATATATAACTTGATAGCACTCTTTAATCATAAATTTTATCTTTGACAGCTAATTTATTATAATTTTCTTAAAAAACTGAAATGAGATAGTAGAATATATTTATATTCTAAAACTATATTTTATGATATTTCAGTCCCTCGTTTCAAGTCAGAATTTACTAAATTCGCTTAAATATTTACATTATTCAAAATTATGTCGATTTAATGGAACTATGTTGCATCATGTATCATGTGTCATAGATTTTTTACAATTTTACAATATTTAGGGACAAATAATAAATAGAAACAGAACAAACATGTAACGAACCAATCAATTCCTTAATTTTACAGATTCAATTGGTTAGTGGGATTATTGTTGGTTTCTAAATGAGACTACATTACTACATATTAAATCTTTGAAATCTGAATTTAATTTTATAGTATTAATGATATACCAAAAAATAAGATGTGATTTTAGAATTTTATACAAATTGTACAAAATCCTAAATTAATTTTATCAATACTTTAGATCTAAATCAATATGTTGTGTTTAATAAACTAATTTTATAAGCATAAGCAAAAGTCCAGTGAAGTAAAATCGGTTGATTTTTTGGGTCATCCACACTAAGTACCTTGAGAAAGATGTATCACTAATTCAAGAATACTACATTCTAAGGTATTTTGCCAAATAATGTGTTCCACGAACTCTGCCAATTTATTTTAAGAAAATCTAAATTTCTTTATTATTCCTTTGATATTAATTAGTACATAAATACTACGTGTCCAGGACATGTAAAAAGAAGTGTAATTTAATAAACAGATAGATGGGGTGGAATTCTAAGGATTGTAAAGGATTGGCAATGTCATTAAAAGGAAATTGTAATATCAAACAAAGACAGGTTTGGTCTGTAAACGAAAACTTAGGACACCCTGTATTGAAATTGTGTATATAATTACAAACTTATGTAATAATTCTAAGTATAATTTATAGATTTTGATTTATTTAAGTATGAGGTCAAACATTTGGTTAGCCAGCCTTGGACACTCCATTACTAGATTATATGGATGTTTCAAGGTTGACGTAACTTATAAACAAAAATTCTGAATATAATGTTTGTATATGTATGGCAAAGAACTGAAATTTATTGATCTGTTTTACTGTCACACTGCACAGTTTGGTCTTTGTTCGAGTTTGAATAACGTTTAATAACAAATTAGTTATTCAGTTATATATATTTATTGTTAAAATTTAAGTGAATATGTTTTTTTATTTTTATTTAATGCAAAAGAAATGTAAACTAGGATTAAACGCAATATACAAATTATTATTGATAAAACATCAATTTAATTAACAATTTAACAAAATCTAGATAAATAGTAAAATCCATATATTTATAAAGAATAGAAACGAAAACAAAAATATCAGATGTAAGGAACGATGAACTACGTCACTGATTTTTTTTTGTTTCGGAAGATACTGTTTCAACCTGCATAAATACACAAATTTATTTACTTTTATTAAATGTTGTGAGAATAGACAATTGTTTAGTATACTTATAAATATACATTGAAGTGTTAGTGAACTGAACTAATTTTGACATTCACTTTACATTCACAAATAATTTAGCCGGTAATTTAAAAGTTATGTAGATTTAGTTATTTTTCAATAATTTTGTGATTTATTATAACAAATAAATGAAGAAAATTTATGAGAAGTAAAAAAATAAAATAAAAATAAAAACGCAGGAAGGAGTCGATTCTGGAATTATAATATTTTCATTTGTTTATTGTTTCTTATGTAATATTTTATTTTAATTTGATGTTTATTCATTTATAATATGCCAGTTAAAAAAAATAACGACTACTATTATAAAAATGGTAATTGATTTTTGATTATGTAGTTAGTTAAGTATTTTTCTATCAAACAATCACAATAATTTGGTAAAAGTTGTACAACGATTAACACTATATATTATATTTATATATAGATTAATAGTTGAACAAACTTTCGAATTCATTACGTTTGCTAGCATATGTTTTATAGATTCGGCCAAAGTATTTGACAGAATACAGCTGACAGAACGGGTCTAAGAAAGAAAATGAAGAGTACCAGATGCTTCAATTTAGTGTTACGAAAAAGAAAAAAAGCAGAGTTGGATTTTTTTGATAATTTCACTATTTAATAATAATTTGTTATTTATTTAATCTTACATATAATATGTTTATTTTATACACATTTATGCTGTTTTGAATAATAATTACAGAAAACATTTTATGTAGTATTTATTACTCAATTACTATGATAATTATTACTAGAATGTTGTATTTACTGCTATAAAGTTATACGTTTTATTATAACAGTGTTGAAGTAAAATTTAAAATAATGTGATTAAATCAATAAACTTTAATATATAAATAATGGGCATAAATGGAACTAAAAATTACAACAATAAAACTGAATGAATTTAATGATGCTAATTGTGCAAGAAGCAATAATCTAATAAGACATTGGTTTTAGCATTATAGAATAATTTGCGGTTTTTGTTCAATATCTAACTCGTAATTGATTTATATAAAAAAGATATCAGTTGATAACTAATAGAAGTGAGATTTAAATATTATTATTAGATTATTTTATTATAGGTATTAATTTTTCCGAATGAGAAACATATTATTTCAACATTCTCAAAAATACAGTATAGTAAAAATGAAAGGAATAAATTCGGAAACCCGTCGATTTTTATTTTTAAATGGGCACTTCGTCAGATCACCTTTTTATTTTTAACGACATCTCTGTGAGCGTGATGACGTCATCAATAAAATGTTTAAATAGAAAAGTGGGTCTTGCAATACATCAATTGAAAGCTATTTTAAATATCTATTCACCCATATCAATGATGTCTAAGTATTATTATCAAAAGTAGTATTAATGACATTCGAACAGATTTCTTAATTAAGTATTGTTATGATGTATTTATTGATACCCAAAAATATATTTGGAAGAGGCCGTCACTAGCAACGAAAATATGTTTGAACTACATTTTACCTTTTTGTGAAAAAAAACTAGTTATCTTATCAATGTTCCTTTATTGACATTCAACATAATTGTCATTGTCAAGTGGTTAATGATATTGTAGACGAAATCAAAAACTTTTGACTCTTCTATCAACATGAAGCTGATTGAATCGGAAAGAATTGGAATTATAATATTAATTGGTTGTGGAGATAAAACACATACGCAGAAAGAAGTATGTACGTTATTCAATAATAAATATCCCAACCGAGAACCAATTACACAGCACACAGTAAGCAAAATTGAGAAAACATTTAGAGAAACGGATCATGTAAAATACCTCCCTAAAGGTAGTAGAAAACAAATAACTGAAAACAAGAAACTAGATATTCGGCTCACCTATGAAGATGATCCCCATACCAGTTTACGGCAAGTAGCGTTAGACAATGAGGCTGGCCATCAAACAGTTCTTAGAACGCTGAAATAGGAGAAGTGGCATCTCTATAACTTATGGAAGAATATTTTGATAGAAGAGTTGAATTTTGTGAAATTTTAATGGAAGAAAACAACAAAGACCCGATGTTTTTAAAAAAAGTTATTTTTTCTGATGAAGCTACATTTTTCCTAAACGGTCATGTGAAACATCAGACTTTCCGGTATTGGGCTACAGAAAATCCATTGGATGTAGGAGTACCGTACTCAATACCCATAAAAAGTGAATGTTTGGGCGGGAATAACAGATAATAGGAATATACTTTTTCGAAGAAACCTTAACAGGTCCTCGATATATTTACAATTTCTGCAGAACTTCTTGCTGCCAGAATTAAACCGGTTGTTCCCAAAAAGAATTGATTTGTGACTGCAGCAAGATGGTGCGCCACCGCACTCTGCTGTCTTGGTAAGAAACTATTTGGACAACGTCGTCCCAAATCGGTGGATAGGTTGAAGAGGAGCAATTGAGTGGCCACCGAGGTCACCTGATTTAACTCCTCTCGATTTCTTTTTATGGGGTTACTTGAAAAGTAAATAAGTACATAAATATACCACAAATTATTAATGAACTCAAAGAACGGATACGCATTGAGATTGCAAAAATAACTCCGGAAGTTATAGCGAAAGTTCGAGAAGAGATCCCTGCTCGTCTTTCGCATTGTATTTTAGCTGACCGTAAACAATTGTAAACAATTTAAGCATTTGAGAAAACTCTCAAACTAAGTGAAAAGAATTTCTGAATTTTCACCCAAAAAAAAATTTAGCTGCATCCCCAATTTCCTAATATATATATATATATATATTATAGTGTTATTTAATTTTAGTGATTATTTATGTTCTTATTATTTTAGTTTTTGATATATCTTCTTCTCGTATTATCTTTCTCAACTAAAAACTTATCTCCTAGTAACATTACTTGACATATTTAAAAAAAACCTAGTTATCTTCACATATACAAAAATTTTAAATCAATAGAAACACAAACTCCTTAAATTAACACAAGAATACCCCAAAATTTTAATTTTAAAATAATTAAATTAGTACATTTTGATTTTTTTTTAAATTTAAATTTTTAATTTTTTGTATTATCTCTGAATGGATCATACTTTCCATGACAACCTTTATCGCCTACTTCTGCTTGTTTTTCTTCACCCCAAAAATAATTAAAAAAATTAATTTTCAGTTCTTCAATATTTTTAATGAAATTCTTTTTATATTGCCACCATGTCCACTTAATAAACTATTCATGACCCCTTTTATTTCGTCTATATTCGCTAATCCTATTATTTTCATCGTTAATTACACAATAAATATTTTCGGATGTAACTTTCTAATATCTACATCAAATTTAAGGGTATTGTCTAATATTTTTTCTCTATTATTATAACTTCTTTATGTTTCTTACATTCCTTCACTTCTTCTATATAGTTTCAGCGAATCTTATATGTATCCCTGTCATGGTACTTTTAATCTTTTCTTCTACTTCTTGTAGATTCCATTTACTTTTGTTTTCTTCTTAAGTTTTTCTATTTTTTCCCAATATTACTTTAAAATTTCTTAGAATTTTGTTCCACCAGTTTTATTTTAACAGTTTGCTCTTCCATCTTTTCATCCACGTCTTCACTTCATTTCTTTAATATCGTTATTCATAAATTTTTCCACAGTTCTTCAAAATTCTTTCTCTGTTCTTCAAATTTTCCTTCTATTCTGTTCATCATTTTAAATAATTCTATTTTATTTTATTCAAACTATGATATTATTCAAAATTCTATAAATGACATCTTCTCATATTACCTTCCTCAATGAAAAACTTATCTCCTAGTAACACACAAAAAACAACTTTCTTTATAATTACTTGACATATTTAAAAAAAAATAGTTTTATATTCACATATACAAACAATTTAAATCAATAGAAACCACTAAAATAACACTATATATATATATATCCTTTATGTATCGTTTTCAAGTGTTTCCTTATCAATCCCTAAAGCGTTAACCTAAACATTTCATGGAAATGTTCTGTCATTAATACCATTATCGTCATCATTATTCCTTCAAAAATTTGTAGGTTCACATCTGTTTAAATAAAGCAGTTTTCTCTTAATAATGCTGAGAATTGCAATCAAGTATTGAATTTTGAGATAAAAACAAAGATGCATATCTTTCAAAATTTCAAAATTTTGTTATAATTAAGAAAGTAACTTGTAAGTAATTTGGTTAATAAAACAACAGGAATAATAAATCTTTTTTTGAGTCGATAACAATTTATTCTAGACGTTCTATAAAACGCCTTTTTTTGTAAATTAACTAGTCAATTTAACATTTTTAAGAGTAAGAAAAATAAACGTGTTACATTTAAATCTAATGTCAGCTTTAAAAGAAATAAAATATTTATTACTAGCAAAAATTAAAGCGCGTTCTTAAACACGTTGCCAATTTGTTGCCGATCAGAAATAGAAATATGAAACTAGAACGAAAATAATTTTCAAAAACTTTCTGTTTGTGAATTACTGAAAGTGAATAAATAGGTAGATAATTTATAGAAACTGTCTGTAATTTATTTTATCGGATTAAAAAGACGTTTCTCAAGATTGTTGTGTGATTCATCTTAAAAAATTTCATATAATGATTGTATACTAATTAAAATTACATAACTTAAACCAATACTAGGAAATTAGTTGACAGTATCAAGAGGTTATCAATTAATTAACTATTTAACGGCGTATAATTTAAAAGTCGATTGGAGTTGATAATAAAATCGTTACGCAATGAAAGTAATTAGTATTTGAAATTGTATAGTAGAAGTTATTAACGTCATTATTATATATATATATATATATATATATATTTAAAAAAGGAACGTTTAAACTGTTTAAAATATTATTAAATAGTATATATATTTATTTTTGCTCACAATTAATTATGTAAGCTTATTCAAATATTATGGTTTGGGATTAAATTTGACAGGTATTTGAAAATGATCTAATAAGTATATGTTGGTCACACAGTGATAAAATAAAGTTAATTCATTTTAATCTGTTTCTGTGTATACCTAAAAAGATGGTTTCATAATTTTTTATTATTTTAGACCATTTTAAAATCTAAAAAATGTCTTCAGAATATATATTATACTGTATACAGTATATTGAATGAACAATTAAACCTGAGAAGTTCAATTATTTTAGATTACCTTTTAGAGTGAATACCTATAAAATAATAACCAATAAAAAATTTACGAGAAGAAAAATATTACTATACATATTGCTTGATAATGACTGATTGAATCGTTTATGGTATAAAGTTATTTACGCTTATAAAAAAATCTGTTACTCTTTACACTTATAAAAAAGCGAAACCTTGGCAGAGAAAAGATATTTTAAAAAGCTTTGTAATACTGAGCAAATTCATAATTTATCTTTTTATATTTAAAATAATATTAACAATAGTAATAATAATAATGATAAATAATAATATTATTATTAACAGCATTTATTTACCATTATCTACATAAATATCATACATTCGTAAACCATATAATAATAATTATTACAATTTTAAAGCAACAAACGATTGGTTACAACTATCCGCAAAAACATAGTAAAGATCTGCGTCAAAATATATAAAAATGTGACAAGGAACAATCAACAAATTTAAGGAATCAAAATACAAAATTTTCAAATATTTTTATTTTATGTAAGTGGACTATATTTTTTTATAATCAGTTCTAGTTCTTCTTACGAAATTTCTCACATTTACTTTCGTGTGTTTTCTAAAATTTAAAATCATCCACTATTATCAAGTCTTCTCCTTTTTGACTTAACATTTAATATATATTGAAATATGCCATGAGTTAAGTGAGAAAACAACAAAAAATTTTTGCTTCAAAATAGCTACAAAATTTTACCCAAACGTGACCATTGAGTGCAGTTTACGAATTTATTTTCAGGTAAAATTTTGAGCAGCGATTAAAACTCGATCCCGTCTTCAATTTAGAAACGGCCCTGATAGACTACTACCTTTTTCATTACAATATTATCCGGAGTCCATTTCATTACATTCAGACCCCATTAATAATAAAATTTCGTAATCAGTTTTTCAAACCTTTTCAAAAAAAGTATAATAGGAGTTTTATTATCATTAGATTGCCAGCCTGTTTAGTTGTTTTGATGGCAAATTTTTATGTAAATATATTCAATTCAACGAAATTTTTAGTTGTTCAGTTCTGTAAATCAAACGTATTTTTAGCTTTGGTTCCACTTTAAAAATAATTGTATTATAATTATTAATGTATAGAGGATTTTAAATGAAACTAAATCATTTTGCTAAATTTTGAAGCAGCTATGTAGCTAATTAAAAATAAAAACTCTAAAGTCAGTACAAAAATTTCACAAATAATAAATTATGTTAATTCGGCTATACAGTGTGTTAAAAAAATCGAATATTTGTACAGGGTATAATATGGACCAAAATAAGTCAAAAAGTCCGCAAATTGACTGTTTCGGGGATACAGAGAGTTATTTATTTTTGAAGCATTTTGCGTTTACCTAGAAATTCTTCTTATGGGCAACCCACCGTATTAAAAATAAGTAAAATTTTTCAATAACAAGCTGCTATCTTTTTCTCAGTCTGCGCTCTATGCCAAGTTCTTTGGGAGAATAATATAAACAATCTAATCTAATGACAATTTTACAACAGATTGTTACCCTCCAAAAAATTTTTTTTACAACCCCGTTTTATAACAATATCTAGTTGGGAATTTTGACATGTCATCATTTTATGTTCTTTTTTCCAAATTAAATATAATGAAGGTAACTCTTACCTCAGGAATTTTAAAACTTTTACGGGACCAATCTCTTCTAAAAGCACATTACCAGCGATCACTTTTTATGAAGCAAAGATATTGTAGTCAAAACGATTAGATTTTATGAATAAGTCTAAATGACTGTTAAGGTAAACTCTATTAAAAACCTAAACACCTAACAACTATTTTTAGACCTCATATTCTAATTTCTATAAATCAGACAAATATGTAAATGTTTTGAAATAAATATATCCTCCAATAGTAAGAATTTGTTTAGTTTACCCAAATTTTAGAAATTCATTTAAATTCGCAATTTGTAAAACAGATCCCTTTTTTCTCGGGTCAGTTTAAAAATTGTTGATTTTTAGAATTGGATGACCACCAATTTTATGTTTTAATTTCGGTAATGAAAATAATATGTTGTTGATATTTTGATTCATGGTCATAAATCAGGTACCTAATGATTTCATTTTGATGTTTGTGTTTATTGTTTAGCAATGATTTAATTCTATTTTAGGAAAATAATTTAACTTAGAAGGACAAAGAGAAGAAAATGAATACAAGGGGGAAATATCAATCAACAAATATATTTACGTTGATTGATGTGCTGGAAATTTTCGATTTGTTAAACAAAACAAGAAGTTTATTTGATCACTGTGGTATTAATTCTAAAAAATGAGATTATTGTAATGTTGATAGTTAGCATTTTAAAGGTAAGGTAAGTATGCAAATTTAAATGTAACAAGTTATTAAATCATTTTAAAAGACTAATAAAGCGAAACATGATATCACCAGACTAAATTACATGAAATTTGGAAGTTGGAAGTTCTATATTCTGCCAATTCATTTTGTGTCAGAAAAATACAGACTATAAACTAGATTATTTCTTATAAGTGTGTGGTATTTGCATAAAATTAAGTAAACGTATAAATAAATTTATCTAATGTCTTATTCAATTTTTTCAGTGAATTATCATCAACATTTCATTAGTAAGTTCAATATGTTAAAGTTTCACACTACACTAATATTTTGCCATTTACACAAATACATGTTTTCAAAATGAGAGATGTAAATTGGTGACAAGAGAGTGTTTCAATAATTCCTACTTCTAAATTTGAGAGGGCGGTTAAAAGGAATCAGGCAAACTAACAATAAATTACATAAGACTTTGATATTTTTTTAAAAACATTGGAAAATTAAATTTAAACGCTTATTATTTGTTTATTAATTTTCTGAAATAAGTTTGTATAACAAATAAATCAAATACTCTGGTTCAATTGCTTGAATATCATTTAAATCAACACCCTTAGATTTCAAATATTGGGGCTAAAAATTGTATTTAGGGAATTATCCAATATTCGATTCTTTATTTTTATATTCTGTTGATAATCCCAATTTTTAAATTTGCTCAAAATCCATTAAGTTATTTATATGAGAAATGTGTACAATTGACTTAATATATGATTAATATTTTCCAAGTTTGTTAAACTTTGAGTACTGATTCTATGTGAAATTCTGCAGTTTTACCATTTTTATACATTTTCGTTCAGGCTAGACTGAGAATTTATTTTAGAAAATAAAATAATTTCTTCAAAGTACAATTTTAATTTTAAGTTCAAAAAATATTTTTTTAAATAAGTTTTACTTCGTAGCGCTTTTAAGTTTTGTCTATAGTAAATAACTGTTTTTGCCTATGAAAATATTCCATCAGCATATACGATTTTATATAAATCACATAAAAACATTAAAAAATATTCGCCTTGATTATTGATTGTATACAGAGCAGATTAAGATTATCAACAGATTTTGGTAACTGTAAAATTTTGATGTTGTGCATTTATATATGCAAATTTCGTTTAACGTCGTTAATATCCTCCATATTAATTTTAATATTGGGCATTGTTTTTAATACTACACGACATATTTTGAAGGTTTAAGGAAAATATCTACTAAAGCTTTCTGTAAGCAACTCACACTCGCCCTTTGCTTTTGCAATTTAGTATCAATTTCATGGATGTTTCTTATACAACTATTTAATACCAATAAGTCATTTTTTCCTTTATCTAACAATCTCCATTTTTACTAAAGTAATTGTATTTCAAACCATTATAAGACAATTATAATTTAGTAAAAACACATTCAAAAGAATTTTACTTTAAATTATAATTTATTTATAAATATAAATATTTTTAGCTAAACCTGACCAATGACTGCAGTTTATGGGATTATTTTCAGGTAAAATTTTGGCTAGTGCATTAAAACTTGACCATGTCTGCAATATACAAACGCCAGTAATAACAACAAGGTTAAAAATTACAATATTGTCCATAGTATCCATTTTGCCGTTTAATGGGTTTTCAAACTCTTTCAAATAATGTATAACCAGGTCTTTATTTTCATTTAAGTAACGACCGTACTTAACTTCTAAAAAAATTATATCAATTTTGCCACCTCCAACGTGCTGCTTTAAAAATATCGATAACCCAAAATTATGGATGAAAAGAAAATGGAATTGAGAGAGGAAAAAATTATTGGATGAGCAGATGATGGAGAAGAACTTGTATTAGAAAATAAGAGTGATGACAGTAACGGAGTAGAACAAGAAGTACAGAGAAGTATAAATATAATAGAATGAGCTGTAATAGAAACTAAACCAATAAAAAAGAAAATTAAATTGGAAGATATAACGAAGACGCTTGTGCAAAATAAAATAGAAATGAATAAAAAGGTAAATAAAATAAAAGAATATTCGGTAATAAAATACAAGAAATAAAAAAGATTTAGAAAATAATTTTGAAGAAATTGATAATAGATAAATAATTATAAATCAGGGATTGGCATCACCAGATACAAAGAAGGGCAAACAGATATAACCGAACAGAAAAAATGTGATAAGCAATAGTAAAAATATAAAGTATTAGAAAAATATAGTAAAGAAATAGTACAAGAGAATATCAATAACGCAGAAAAGGAAAATTTAAAAACTATAAAGAACTAAGAAAAGACATTAAGTCATTAGACGAAGATCTCACTAAAAGGAATGATAAAAATTCGAAAATAAACTTAAGGAAGGGTTTCATATACACGAAGAAATAATAAATATGGATACAAGAATTAGAAAATAAAACTGATGGAACAAGAATATCAATGAGATATAATGGAGAAACAAGAGTTAAATTAGAAGATAATATTAACAAACTACATCCAAAAATATTTTTACAGGTATTATGTAATGGGATTCAATCCATACCAAATATGAATGAGAAGAGATTCGTGTTAATTTAAGAACACAGGTTTAATTATGGAACAACAGTAAAATTTTTGAAATTGAAAATTATGAGCAATTTAAAAAAAATTTGTGAGTTAGTTCAGGGGAGAAAATTTTAAAACTATCACAAGAGAAATGTTGTATTTTGGAAATTATGATTACCTACAACAGAAGTAATAACTTATTATGCATTGAAATTATTTATAATTACGAAATTTTTAAATCCTTCAATGAGAGAAGAAGAAAGATTAATGTAGATTGCAAGATATTTGAAAACAGAAAAAATTGCTCTTCAAAATATTAATCATTTCGAAAAAAATTCTAATTATTTATTGAAAGAGGGTTAGGACATAAAGAAGCAATAATAACAGAAAAGTATGTAAAAAAATAATAATGACAACATTTTTAACTATAATAAATAATAAAAGATATTAAAATAACAGAAATTATAGTATGCTTACCAACTAATAAAATTATCGTAATAATGATAATAACAATTTTTAACAAAAAGACAAGGAAGTTTAGATAGATAAACAGGAAGAAAAGAAGAAATACAAGAAGATAGAGGGGATATAATATAGAGAACAGCATTAATAGACCGAATAATATATTAAAATGACAACCAACATTTTGAAAAGAACGCTCTACAAACTAAAATATGTATATTTTCCATTACAAACAGCCTAGGGAATTAGGATAATTAAGTGGACAAACTGTTAATTTATTTGTTGATTCTGGTTCAAAAGTATAATTATGTAATGAGGATTTATTAACTACATATTCTGATTTCAAGACTAAAGTAATTACAATACAAAAAATTAATCTTATTGGTGCAAACATTACAAAGTTCTAGGATAGAAATAAAATTATTACCATTAAGGTAGAAGTAAATAAAAAAAACATAAACATGGATGTGTCTACTAGTTGTGCCTAGCTTAGTGATTGATTCTGATATATGAAAAGCATATGATTCTATCATTAATTATGAATTAAAAAAAAATGTATACAGGGAATTTTGATAAATAAAAATAAGAAGGAAGAAAAATAATCAATTTATATACAATACAAATTCAAATAAAATAAATATTCAGTCTAAGTAAATCAAATATATAGATTTATGGAATAAAAAAATCAAGCAAGATATTTTCTTTATATTGTTGGTATACCAGTTTTCCAAACAAACGTTTGTATTTAGCATAATTTATAATTTCTTAATTTATAATTTTATAATGTTTATTCTGTTTTGTTTGAAGCTTTTTATCAATTCTCATACGACTACGATTCGGGCACACTCGAAGTATACATCTCTATCGTATAACTAAAAATAACAGACCAATATGTAATCATTGTTTAGTCAATTTTACTGTTAAAAATTTCCTAATAGAATGCCAATCATTACAGTATATTAGGGATAAATATAACCTCCCAAACAATTTTCGCCTCCTTGAAGATAACTACAATATAGACAATATTCTATTGTCTCTAAAAGACATTAATTTAGAAGATATTTAATTATGTTATTTGTGTAAATTTAGTAATAATGTGTATTGATGCGACACTAAATAAAAATAAAATTTCTAAATTTAATTTTTAAATTATATTGGAAATATTATTTAATATTTTTGGGGAATTATAATGTAAATTTTATATACATGTTAAAAGATTTAGTAGGTAGCGTTTTGTTATATTTTGTTGGGAGTAGGTTGTTGATTTAGTTGTTAGATGAGAATTGTCAAGTTTGTTCTATGAAATGTTTGTTATTGTTATTGTACTCTGTTCTCTGGTGCTATAATAAAAAGATATGCAAGAGAGGTGAGGTGAGAATCGCGCCGCTGAGAGTTATACCTAGTAGCATGTTAAAAATAAAATAACTTTTAAATAATATATATATATATATATATACAGTGAAGGCCATATATGTTTGGATTAAATTCATTTTTAACGTTATTATGAACTTTTGGGGAAAACCTGAAACAAGTCTATTATTATTCTTAATTTTACAAGTTATGGTATAAAAATATCACCCTCTCCTTCCACCACCTTCAGAATTATGACAACTCTCCCCTGAAAATGTTTAATGAGAAAAGGGGTCGTGTGAGACCTCTTTTAAAAGGGATGTTAATTCTTTATTCAGAAATATACAGGTTTTTAAATTTGGTGCATTAATAACTGCGAAAATTGATTTTAAAAATGTCTCCACTTCAAAAGTTTACATAGAATGAAATATAGAATTTCACATAATTTGGAATGTATTTTCTAATTTATTTTACAATTATATTAAGTGTTTAAAGTCACATCTCTTTACTTTTTGACAATTAGAAATGCGATCTTGAAATTCTCATAGAACATTTTATATAATTTCAGAGCTTAATTTTTTCAGTTACACATGCACTAAATTTAAAAACAAAGAATTTAAATACCTTTCAAAAGAGGTATCACACGACCCCTTCTCTTATTAAACATTTTCAGGGGATCTCACAATTTAAAAGGAGTGAAAGGAGGGGGTACTATTTTTATACCACAACTTGTAAAATTAAGAATAAAAATCGATTTGTCTGAGGTTTCTCATGAAAAATTCAAAATAACGTTAAAAATGAATTTATTTCATACATATGTGCCGCATTGTATATATTTAAGAAAAGTTGTATTATATTGATTTAAAATTCAATTAAACCCACTGGTAACGAAAAATATCATTTTTTTAAATATTAAAATAAATATTTAGCTAATTAAAAAAACCTCAGTCAGAAAAAAAAATAAATTATATGAACTCAATCGTATAATAATGGCTTCCGATTAAATAAAATAATTTTAAAAATTGTATTTATTTTATACTATTAAGGGGCAATATATGCAAAGAAGAATTTTTCTTAGAGTATGGATATGGGAAATCTGAGAAATTCCTCTTTTAGGCAACGGACCGTATTTAAAATAAGAAAAATATTTCAATCACCAGCAGCCATCCTTTTCTCAGTCTGCGCTACGCCAACTTTAATGGCCGCCGCCGCTTGTCTTTTGTCAGCTCTCAAACATATCAAGGAGGCGTGGCATTCGCCTAGCCTCTCACCAGGTTCAAGGCACTCATTAAACTAAGGCTGAACATACCAAATTTGACAACCCGATTCACTCAAAACACAATACCCAAATATTCTCACAATTAAAACACACTTACACGTTAGAAAACTACATTATTCGAAGAAATTAACTCGTTTTTGATAGAGAAACATAATTCGAATGTGAAGCATTATCAGCCATCTTGGATGCGCGCCCCTCTCTATTCAAACAAAACAAACATCTGTCCTAACAGATAACTAGATTTATTTTGAGATTTCGGCAATTTTGCAGTTCTGTTTGGTTAAAATTCGTTGTTTTTGCATTGTTTTTGTTGGTAAGTGGGTGTTTTTTTTTTGCGTAGAAGTGGAGTAGAAATACCGTAGGTGATGTGTTTTGTAGACGTGATGTAGCAGAAACATGGGATCGACGTGCATGCTCTTTGGAGTCGATGTTGATTGACAGCCGGTCACTGTCTAAACGAATTTCATGATCTTGAGTAACCATACACAACGGGTATTGAACTTTCTTATTTTGGTTACATTAGATCTAATAAAAACTGGCCGTTGTATATAACACTTGGGTTAGTTTGTTCTAAATTCCGGAAATTTTGATCGACAAATTGTTTATAAAAACAGAAACTAAGTTTAAAATTTAATGAGATGTTCCAGGTACGGTAGGTAAACTGAAAGAAAAATCTGTGAAATTACGTTCAATGTCAATGGATATTTATCAGATAATTTTATTAGTATTTGATGAAGGGGGTTTTTCCATTTCTGTCTGGATAAATGGATTATAAATATAGTGGTTCTTATTATATTCAATTGGCAGGATGATATAAATTCTTGAGGTTCTGTGTAAATTCCCATTTATTATCCTTCGAAGGCACCGAATTATCAAAATTTCGCTTAAGAATTATGTTACAGTTGTAAATGTGTTTATATATACAATATGGTCCAAATGAAAGGAATAAATTCATTATTTCGTAAATCGGCAATTTTAGGGAAAAATCCTGAAAACCGTCGATTTTTATTTTTAAATGGGCGCTTCGTCAGGTCACCTTTTTATTTTTGACGTCATCTCTATGAGCGTGATGACGCCATCAATAAAATTTTTAAATAGAAAAGTGGGTCTTGCAAGACATCTATTGAAAGGTCTTTTTAATATCTATTCAGTCATATCAATAATGTCTAAGTATTATTGTCAAAAGTAGTATTAATGACATGAAAAGTAAAGTGTACATTAATAGACTACAAACTATTAATGAACTCAAAGAACGGATAAGCATTGAGATTGCAAAAATAACTCCGGAAGTTATAGCGAAAGTTCGAGTAGAGTTCCCTGCTCGTCTTTCGCATTGTATTTTAGCTGACGGTAAACAATTTAAGTACTTGGTTGTACCTAATTATAATATTTATTTTAACATTTTAAATGTAATCAATTATTGTTTTGACAACATACAAAAATGAATTACTTAGACATAATTGATATAGGTGAATAGATATTTAAAAGGCCTTTCAATTGATGTATTGTAAGATCCACTTTTCAATTTAAAATTTTTATTAATGATGTTTTCACGGTAACAAAGAAAAAGAAATAAAAAGGTCATTAGACGAAGCGCCTATTTAAAAATAAAAATCGACGGGTTTCACGATTTTCCCCTGAAATCGCCGATTTACGAAATAATGAAATTATTTTTTTCATTTGGACCATACTGTATATTTATACTACAACAATTTTTTATTTCTTTAATTTTAATCGTATTCTGCTTGAAAAATATTAACTTAACACTATTTCAATGTACCTAAGACATTTGTTCAATTTAATAAAACGGTACTCAGATAATTTGCTTTTATTTTACTTTATATTTTAAGTTTAACTAATTGTAAATAGGAATCTTAAAATTTTGGTGAATTATTTCAAAACGAAAAGGTGTCATATTTAGTGTATGTACTGTTTAGTTAATAGGTATATTTAATAGACATCTAGAGAAACTAAAAAAAGAGCTCCATGTCTAACTTTTGCAATTAAATAAATGGTGAAGGGAAAACTATTACAGAAATTAAAGAAACTACACAAATCAAGCTCAAAAAATGGAAAAGTTTTTAATTTTTACATCAGTTTAATAATTGTACATCTAAAGAAATGTGGCATATCCTAATGAATAATAATATTCTCAAAGATAAAAATCTCGTTATTCCTATAGACTTGAAAAATCCAACAATATAAATAATTATTTAATTGACTCTTCCAAATTTTCTACCCTTCAAAATATGAAATACGAAGATATTTAGAATGAAAATTAAGTATTAAATATAAAGAAAATAATCTTAAAATATAAAATTAAAATGATTGATCTATATCGACCAAATTAAACAAATCAAAATTAAAGAAAAACCCCGACTAATGCCGGAAAAACAGCGGGAAATAAACTAAACAGAAATTAAAATATTATTATATTATTATTATTATTATTATTATTGTTAAATCTTAAGGGTATAAATATTTTCTAAAATTCTTGAAAGAGCAAAAGAAAAACAAAATTGATGACATTATTACCTCAAGCTATCAAAATTTAATGTAAAATCCTCGTTTTTTTTAGATTTTAGAAGAGCGTTTGATACTATATAAATACAAACTATAAATTATTACTAAACATATTGCATATATAAAATTTACTGATAATGAGAATAATTCTAATTCTTTGATAAATCGTAAACAATGTGTACAAGTTGATTATGATTAATCTGAATATTTTACGCTTAATTCACGACTGCCTCAAGGCTCAATATTTAGGACATTTGCTTTTCTCTGTATATACACTGTAGATACACCAATGACACTCAGATTTATTATAGCTTCCCAATAAAATTAACAAAAAAGAATCTTGAAATAATTAATCGAGAGCTGGAGAATTTTTTTATTCAATGTCGGACCATTATCTAATTATTAATTCAGCTAAATACATTTTAATATTTATTATTTGGTTCAACCAAAATTCATAATGAAGAAAAGAATTTTGGATTTATAATTGATGCGGAGTTAAGATTTAAAAAAACATGTAAATAAACTACTACCTCATTAAAATTAATTTACAGCAATCGCCATTTTTTTCCTTAAACTCTTAAACGGACGGTCTGTGAGACATTGGTTTTTTCAAATTTTAATTTGGCTGACTGATATATGGTCCAAATTTAACCTCCATTTAAAAAATAATTTTCAGAAATTCTTGTTTGAGATTGATGTATGGCATAAAAAGGAACCATAGAATGTCCCAAAAATTACAAGAGATTGGATGGTTAAATATGGAAAATCGAAGAGTTTTTCATATAACAATCTTATATGATAAAATTATTGGCTCCAAAAAGCCTCTGCACCTTTATAAAAAAGTAGGATTTCTTATGGATGTGCAGAATTTAAACTTGAAATTTAAGGGGTTACTATCCCCACCACAATTTAAAACCGAAATATTTAGACGAGTTTTTACGTATCAAATATATAAATTGCTTAACTCTGTTCCAGCAAAATTTTTAAATTTCCCCAATGCAACCTTCAAATCTACACACAAAGTATTAATATTTAATACACAAGACAACTAAATATACAGTTGTCTCCCCACAATGTTTATTTGTTAATTTATTTATTTATTTTTATAAACAATATATTATAGTTATTATGTGGACATTTTGTTCCCTCGGGTAAAGTGGAAAATATTTTCCCAGTAAAGTATTCGCTCTGGAAAATAAAGTTTGCCCTTATCTTTATAAAATGTTTTTACTTTTAAAAATAAATATGTTATATGAAATATTATAAAGATAATAAAGACCATTATTATTATTATTATAAATGTTAAGTACATCTCAATTTTCTTAACGTACTTAGTTCTTTACAGGATTCAAATCTCCTGATTGTCATTTTCATTTGGGTCAGACTTGGTAAAGAAAGGTTCAAACATTGGTAGGTATTATCTCAAGAATACCGGGAATTAACATTTTTTTATTTATATTTTCGGCATTTCGTTTTTACATATTGAAGATATTGGCAATTCTTTCGTTATAGATTTGGCAGAAATTAACCCAGTTGATGAAACTTGTCTTTGAGCTGAGGCATGTTTTTATCTTTAAAATAAACCATAAACTTATGTGAAAGTTTTCAGTCTAAGTAAAATTTTTCTTTTTGTTGCCCTCAACTCAACATTAATAATTTCACAAATATTATTTTGCAAATTCAAATCAACACTGATATTAAAATGAATTCTGTTTAGAGGCCAAAAATAATTGCACGACAAAAATAATATTTCTACATAGAAAAATAGTAGTATTAAGAGAAGGTAGTTTCATATAAATTTAGAAGTAACATTTTGTAATGATTTATTTCTATATTTAGTAATAATGTTCTAATCGTAAGTATATTCTGATAAACTTTTTAATAAATGTATATTTTTATATTTTGTTTTATTATGAAATTATTAATAATGAAAAATAATTAATAGTTATTATAAAAGATTACCTATAAAACTAATTTTATGAAATTTAAAAATACTACCTAGTGTCACTAATTTTTCTTGAATTCATAAAATATTGATTTCTAAAAGGCTTAAAATTAAAATATACAATAATAACAATTTCTAATTTATACAAAAGAACATAAACTTGGCAGTGTCTCACTTTTACTTTAAAGCAGGTACTTAATGTATTTGGAGACTAAGAGATATTCCATATGTAATTTTTTTAGGAATAGGTAAGAAAAAGTTTTTCCGGGGACATTTCATATGCAACCGAACAAATTAAACCTAATTGAAATTAAATTTATGACACTTGTTATGTGGATTGGTTGTTACTTTAAATGAATTTTAATGATAATCTGCACTAATGCTAAATTTCTATATCTATAGAAAGTTGCCGCTTCATCAACTAGTTAATGGTCATTGATATTTAAATATTTTTTTATAAGGAGTTTTCTAAAGTTCTTCTATTTTATAAAAAAATCTTTAAAGTTTCAAGAAAAAACATTCCAAACGTGAATGCTTTTGGCTCATTTCCCCTGTAAGTCTTTACCTAAGAATATGTATTTTTTTTCTATTTTCTCAACATGCAGCTTCCTAATTATCTCGATAATGACATATTTTTAATAAAAAACAAAAAACTAAATGTTGACTTGAGATTGGAAATCTATATTATTTTATTGTTTTCATTGTATTGCATATAGACTAAAATTGAAATTTATTAAATGCATTCAACGATGTATTTATTAGATGGAGCATAAAGCTCACTTACTTTATTACTTTATGGCATTTTTATGATCGTATATGACGGAATAAAGTTTATGATTAATTATACTCAATTTTGAATGAGATAAAACAATTATTTTCGCTTGCTTTTTTGCAATGCATTCAAGTGTATATCAATTATGTTTATCGCACCATAACAATGTTATTAACTGCAGGTTGAGATCAAAAAAGTCTAGACTCACTTTAATAACATGCCAAACTAATATTACATATTTGAAATTGGTTCGTTAACATGATAATCTAGAAATTAAAAAATGTAAATTGAACTCATAAGTGGTTTTTCTAGAAGATTTTTTACTAAAATTTTTATAACTCATCTACTTTTACAATAATTTTACATCCCTCTGCTTATTTTCAAAATGTATTTTCAGTCTTTATTATTTGTTTGAAATTTGAAAACCTCATAATAGCATCATAAAAGTTTTTCTTGTTTCTGTTAAATATTAAAAAATCAATTTCTGAGCTTCGAATGCACCCAGAGAAAGACGGAAGAAATCATAAAGTAAAATATTGGAAGAAAACCAATTTGGAGCGAATCACCAATCATGTTTAGAAATATTAATAAGCTTTTACTAATACGTAATTCGAAACACGAACGTTACAATAAGTATTCCTTAAAAATAAAGCAATAAATACCTCTTTATGTTAATAATTTACAATCAAAGACTAGCGACAGTCGCTCCAGTGAACTGTCCTTATTTTTCCTTTCTATTTCTGAATCTGAAAGCTTGCCGGATCGTTGCCAAATCGTTTCTCACTCAGTTGACTAATATTTCCACGGTAAATTTGTGAGGAATTTCGAAGTGAAGCTAAAGATATGAGAAAAAAAATGGCAGGACTTATTTATAATCAACCTTTCTCTGATGCGATTTTAACCGAATGATTTTATTTTTGAAGAGATGAAGACTAATGAGAATGTTACTTGGAAAATAATAATAATTATGTCGATTATAACATATAAATGTGTATTATTGTAATGAAATTAAAATCAACTAGATAATCAGTATGTTGTTTATAAAAATTTGATGAATAATTCCAATAAATTTGTTTAAGTCTAAAAAATTATCTTATGGAATTTTACTAGCTTCTGAAATGTTTAGGAATGTATTTGAATTAATTGTTAGTATTTTAAAATATATTCAAAATGTAAATTAATCAGCCATCTGATACGTGAAGACTGATTTGTTTATGACCTTCTCCCAAGACTAGACTTTTGGAAATTTTTCCATTAAATTCAATTATATTGTCTTTATGTATATGTTGACTAATGCAAAAATAAAAAACAAATGGTATTATGGTTTTTAGTAGGTAAAACGGTCCAATAAAATGTTCATTATCAGCTTTTTAATAGATAAAATTTAAGATGTGCCAAACAAATATTTATTAAATGTTCGTATATGGTTTTGTGGTTTTATTAATTACTCCCAAGTCTTAAAGACGAACAAATGTACTTTCATGCATGAACACTTTCAGTTACAATTATTTTCTGTAAGAGATACTGGTAACGATATGCATATATTTTCTCGTATCATGGAAAATCTCAATTTACCCTTATTTTTCTAATGCTCGCAGGTCAATTTTCAAATAAAAAAATGTAAATAATGTGTGGCAATATTTTTATGTTCAGGGAATTACATAAATAGAGTAAAAAAACCAAAATTAAATCTATAGTTATGGCCCAGGCCCATGCATAAAACACTAAATCTGAAATCGGCGCCTAAAAAACTAAATAAAAACATAAAAATGACAAGTGCGGCCACCATCGGAGCCCTAAAGTTTACCGGGTCAAAAAATTAGTAAGTTTGGAAGTTTAAAACAACTGAAGAAGTAAGGTCTGTTCATTGTGGTTGATGAATCAATAATAATGAATGAAATAATAATAAAATAAGTTTGCATCTTCTACAGCAAATATTCTTAAGACTAGAATTTGAATCAGGAGTTACCCTTATTTCAAAAATAGAAGAGATTAAAAACATGTGGCGATACACTTATCTGATAAGATGATATTAACAAAATTCTCAGATCTCTTCCTGATGAATATAAACATTACTCATCAGCCTGCGAATATAGATACAGAAAAACAAACATTAAAAGAGTAACCTTATCTTCTATTAGAGGAAGAGAGACATAAGTCATCGGATGAAACAGATGCTCTGACAGTCAGGGAGACATGTATAAAATAAAAAAACAATGCTATATTTAAAAAAATTGATCATTTAGCTAGAAGTTGTTATTTTAGAAATAAAAATCCTGCTAAAAATACAAATGGTGAAAATAAGTAGCAAAGAAGTAAGTCATGTCATTACAAAAAATCTGTGAATGACTTAAAATATTGTTCGTTTAATATTATATTAAACATAAAAATGAAAAGAAAGATAGGGAGATGATAAACATCGCTTTATGGTATATACAGGGACACGGAAAATGGCACAACTTGGAATTAGACAAAATCTGGAGGTGAAAGAAATAGGAAAATTATTGTTATGGACATATAATTGTCAAAAATGAATTAAAATTACTCTGTTCTGTATGTACTAGATTTAAATTTTAATCTGTTGTGCTCTTGACAAAGCATACTCTTAAATTCAGATAACAAAATGTGAATTCATTGATATAGAAGGAACATAGTGAAAATTATAGTCAAAAAAAATATATTTAAGATGAAAACAGGTTGATAAATCTGAAGAAGATATAATCTCAAAATAATCGAGGTGAAAACTACAGACAGCATTCGAAAATGGCACTTCAAGTTGGCACACCAAGACTTTAAGCACGTGCGAGATTTTTTGTAAAGGAACAAAATTGAATATCTACAAATAAAAAACCAGAATTTTATATGAACAATATTTATCTGGAAACAGTATCGATCAGATTTCATTCATTCAACAAAGTTAAAGATAAGGTTGTTTTATTAAAATATATTTTAACAAAAAGGAAAATTGCTGATTTATTTACTAATCCGTTGTATCTAACTTAATTCATACAGTTTCATCAACAATCTGGGTGAGCTTGAAATGATAAGGTTTGAAATTTATAATTTTTATTTAATTTAAAACAAGGGCGTACGTCAGATATTTACTAATTGCGACACAATGGAAAATGTTCATTTATCCTTGTTTTTCTACTGTTCAAATACCAAATAAAAAAATATAACTTATTATGTTGATATTTTTATGTTAAGTGGACTGCATACAATTAAAAGTAAAAATACTAAATAAAAACAATATTTTCAATTCCTGTAAGATTTGCACATTCGAATAGAGTCTAAATTGGAATAAATTGTTCCAAATTCTCTTCTTGGTTTTCTTTTTTCTTTACCTATTTTCGTTATTTCGTAGTATCTCTCCTATTTTTTTTCTTTTTGTCTTGGTTATATTTTTTTCATTTAACCTCTTTCTTCTTCTTAACTACTTACACTTACATTTATTGTATGCAGCATCTTGTTCTTTTTTCATTTTTTTCATTCCATCTACTTTTTTCTGCTGCAACTAACCTATACAACTGTCTTAAATACCTGCTATTATTTCAATTCACAGATTAACAAAAATCCCTTAGTCGAGGTTTATTACACAAAATAAATATACATTTTAAATTATACTTTAAAATAAATAAATTGAAATAACAAAAGGTTAAAATATATAAAATAAAATACGTCAAGGTATCAAAAATATTATAAAATCTCGAAATTTTACTGAAAAGCAGATTTTTTTGCATTAGATGACCTATTTAACACGGAATGTGTAAAAAGGCCAGATTTCATGTATCTACGGTGTTCATTGATACGTGTTTATACTGATCGTCCAGTTTTCCCAATGCTGACTTGTTCACATGAGCAAGGACTCTGTATATGCTCTTGGAAGATAGGGGAAGCAATGGATCCTTTGCAGGGGTAGCTATTATCCTATTTTTTAACGGTTTGTATAAAGCATGAATTTCTTCTTTACGAAGAATTTTATCGATTTATTTCATATCATAGGTTCCTTGTTCAGAGTTAGAGATACTTGTCGTATGGGTTTATTTTCTATAGAATAAATTAACGTTGGATTTACGTGTAATGTGTCTTAAAAAAGGGAGAGAGCCACTGGGTTCAATTTCCATGATAAACTTTATGTTGGAGTGTTGGTTTTTTAGATTATTCGGGAGAGGTGGAAGTGTCTGTTGACATGTGGCCAAATGATAAAAATGTCGTCTATATAATACCCAATTGGCATAAAATGTTGTTTTAGAGCTTTGTAGTAAGGCTATACAACCCATTTATTAAAATCATAGGTGCTGTTAGAATATTAGCAAAGTATTAATACAATACTACTATACCCAGAAAGGGCCCAAGATATAAAACTGTTTTATTTTAATTATTTTCTGAACCAATATTAGTCATCATAAATTTTAGTCTTTTATTTACATTTCCTCTAAAGTTACCACTGCCATTAGCAATTTTCCATTCATTAGAACTCTTTAAAAGTTTTATTTTTATTTACTAAATATTATCTTTTACAGATGCTTGCATGTAATAAATTTGTTTAAAAGAAAGTAAGACAGCTCTTTATCAGAGCATTTATACAGACAATAGAGATGTTTTTTTAAAAACAATCTTTAAAAGTACAAAATGTTCTTTTAGAACAGTCAACCATATAAAAGTTTTTTTATTATATTTGATCCAGTTTTCGTATAAGGTGGATATTAGAATATTCTGATAAAATTACTGCATAAGGAAAATGGTACTCTCTTATAAGTAAAAAAAACCACAGTGGGAATAACAATACAACAATAATAAAATAATAGGTTCCAATGAGGACAAACTGTATTAGTTGGGCGGAGCCACACTTGGGGCTTGAGGTGAAAAGACTCAAGCGCCATTTGTGGAAAGGCTTCCATGAGAATATTAACAGTACTGGAGATAACGGTGAAACCAATGAGATTCCTGAGATCTGTAAAAAGAATTGGTTTTGGAAGGAAACCATGTTAAGGTGATGATATATTTTTCTACTAAATGAATCGACTTAGGAGATTTGCTTTAACTAGGACATATGACAGAATATTGATTGTATTTGGTATTTGGACATTGGTGGACAGTGAGGTGACATCGAAGCTAACCAGAATATCTTCAGCACCTGTGTGAAGAGCGGAAATTATTGAAATAAAGTTTAAGTAGAAAATGTTGAAACTAAAAAGGGATTCCTTCTCCTTTGCAAGAGTAATGATTGAGATATGTCAGAACGTTAAATGAATGGAAGGCACTTTACTGCTTTCGTCTTTGTTTTAGTGCTGGTATGTGTATTTTAACCATATGGCCATTGAAACATGTTTCCTGACTTTGCATTAAAAAAGGAATGATTAAGAAAAAAGCAAATATGTTCCATATAACTTTAAAGCTGAATAAATTGTAAAAATCTTGTGTATTGGTTATAGGACTGTATAGAACGGTGGTTATATATGGTATCAAGTCGATTATTTTTAAAATCAATGTATATAGTAAACATTGTGATTTTTTCCTCATTTAGCTCGATTTAAATTTATGATTTATTGACGAAAAATTGGCCCGATAATTTTAGATATTTATACACTTTATATTTAAAAGAAAATGGATGCTCGTTGCAAGTTGTGTTGTACTAAATCATTAAGTAAAATTAAATTACAATTAAATTTTTTACGAAACTTCATATCCTTAGGTACCTATATGTAGCTATAATTTAAATAAATATTCAAGAAACGAGACACTAAAAAACATTAAAATTATATTGAAATCATTCCTTATCTTTAAATGTTGAGTTTACATAATCTAAATTGCAAATTTTTAATGTAACTGTATAAAGACTAAAATCCAATATGCATTCATGAAGGTTACAAACAGACAGTGTTGCCATAGTATTGAAAAGCTCAGACTTGTCTAATAAATTTATAGAATCTTGGAGTATTACGTAAGAATTATTTATTAGGTAACACAAACCAAATTGTTTTAAAAAAGTTTTCTTTTTTTTTTCTAAAAAGATTTTACATCTTAAACCAATAATTCCTACTATTAAATTTGTGCTACTGATAAATATACATAAGTGCTTTAGTATATTATTATTATTAGCTTGAAATATTTGAAAATATGTTTAAATTTCAATTATTATATTTGATATACAATATAAAACTTTTATGGCAAATACGTATCAAAGTATCTGCCTATTACAAGTTTAATAATGGATTTAATTCATTGGATACCTTCAATATTAATTTTATTAATGTGTAAATACCTTTTCTGGTCTGCAACTCCACTAATGTAAAGGATTAGCGTATACAAATATCAGAATTTGGCAACACTTGGTTGCAGAGGGCATGAAAGAAACCGGTCCATAAGGTATTTTGTTAAATATGGCTCGGGAACTTTAGACAATGGAATGCATCTTTTTTTACTTTTTATTGAAAGTATAATTATAAGTATTATGTCCGATATTCGGACCATCAGGTATTAAAATGCTGGGAAAAATATTTAAAGAAGTAGTATTTTTATTTTTATGAGAATAACCGTAAATTTCCTTTTAAATTATAAAATGTTCTGTTACTCTTACATTACTTCTTCCTTAACTAAATAATATAAACATTCCATTCCTATTAGATAACTTTATACCTAATTCAACTGTGGAATCAAAGTACCTAATTATATTATTGGCACAAAATTATTTTACTATCGTTCTGGACTTTTAAATTTTAACAAATGCTAACATATTTATTTATTCAAATTGCTCATTTAGAGAAATTCGAGTCTAAAGGGTGTAAATAATTTTTTTATTAAAAAAGAATGTCATTGATTCTAAGCTGAGTTTAATTTTCGTACCTAACGATTTAAGCTAGAATATAATTTAAATCGCATTAAATATGTATGATATGTAATAAATACATTATAACAATATTTCGAGCAGTTAATATACGTACGTATTACTTAGTAAAAATTAATTATTGGTATTTGATACGTAAAATAAAACATTTATAATTTTTACTGTACGTTCACCTCAGGAAAACTACGGTGAACTTGTTTACCCATTATAAATATTGTAGGTACGATGTAGTTTTTGCATGACAAATAATATTTATTTCCTGTTTTTCCATCGGTATAGGTTCATAAATTTATCAACAAAACAGTTGTAAGGCATTTCCAATTTTCCCATATATAAACTGTTCTATTTTCTCCCCTAGACATTTCCCGTATGTTTTGTAGAGCTTATAAATAGATAATAATAATACAGCAAATGAAAACGAGGCCCTTCTCGCTTCGGCACAGGTTTATAAACGCGCTATTTTGGTCTATAAACGGAACATAACATGGAGCGTAGCGAGTTAAAATGGCGACCTGGAGAACTCCCTAGCGGTTCAGATCCTCCTTTCGATTTCCACAAAATGAACTTATATATCGCAGTTTATTCTTACCTTCTACCTACAGCCCGAGTTGGCGAAATAAATAATATTTAGTTGGCGTTAGGGCTTGTTGGCTCCAAATTGGATGCTGAATTTATTAGAATTATCGGAATTAATTCTTTTTAGAAAAGGATTTCTTCTAGTTGTTCAGAAATATTGTGTGGCTTATAAAGTTTAAATAAATTTACTTTCTAATTGAGCCCTAAGACCAAAAGTGGCTTAACCAATCAGCATATTTACCTTCACTTCATTTGAACATTAAGAGAGAGAGTAAATTCCCAGAAATATGTTATATATTGAGTATCTGCCCATTTTTTATATTTAAAATTTAATTCGTGTAACACTTTCCACAGTTTATCTCGACTTTTTTTGGTAAATCAGCATCGTCAGTTATAGCTTGTAAAACTTTATCTAATTTTTGTATTTGCTTGTTAAGAGAAATGAGTGAACAGACTTTCGAATTACATTTTTTTTAAATTAATCCAAATCAACTTTTAATAATTTCGGTTTTGGCTTTGGATGGGTTACTCCAATTGATTTTTCCTCCATTAAAGCTTTATATATGGCGGATTTTTCATATCCCATTTCTTCATAGGATATTGCTACTACCGTGTCAACAGTATTTGAAGGACTATGTTGTCTATAAGAGTTGTAAATATTCAATTGAACCAAGCCTCTTTTTATTGAGGAAGAAATGGTGTAGTTTAAATTTTTTAACTGGTGAATACTCACAAGTTACATTCATTTTCAGTCACTACTATCTTTCAGTTTATAGAAAACTAAATAACTAAATTCTTGAGCTAAGCCCAATGCTTGAACTTTTCCTTACCAAGCCTAATGACATTGTTAGGAATATAATAGAAAAAAGCGTTTTTATTGTGCGTTAAACAGAAGACGACAGGAATATAATAACCATTTTTTAAGCCATGTATAGTAAATAATTGGGTGAAAAAACGAAAGCAGTACTCAAAAGTACTGACAACATACTAATTTGATTATATAACAATATCTTTGTCATATTTAATTACTTTTGCGTTTCTCTTTATAATAAACCAAGAAAAATCATTACAATTTTTAGAAGTTTAATTAAAAAATAAGTGGCTCTAGCATAATATAAATCTGATTTTAATATAAACTACGTACTTACTGCTGAATTTAAAAAACAACATATTAATACTTACAAAAACTGGATTTATAATAAAAGTGAATTCAAAAACATAAATCTAAACCGGAAAACAGTGACTAGCAGAACTATGACGATACAGAACGAACCCATAATTTGTAATATTAAAATGAAGATACATCGATTAAACATTGCCATTTGTGTACCAATTTCTTTTTAACGTATTAGGTAATTGTGAAGAGGACCATCAGAAGAAAATATTTCTGTTCTTAAAGGTTAGATATAAATTAATTGTATTTTATATTATCAGATATTAATGATCCACAAGTAAAGATCGACTAACCGAAGTTATGATATAATTCAATTATCTGTGAAAAACTAAAGTACCAAATAAGAAAAGAATTTTTGATTATTAAAATTTTGAAAATGCCGACTGGCTTATTAAAAGTTCTAGTGTTTCTAGATTATATGCATCATTTAATTACGTATATTTCCGTGATGTAATGTAATATTCTGTATTTAATTACAATGCATTTTTTATAAATTAAAACCATTTTTAAGTTATATATATTTTACAATTGGGTTTTTGTTACATATTAATTGTTATTTATTTAATAAATCTTTAAATGTTTATTCTAAGAGATTCTGCAGATACCTGCAGATACTATACATTACAACACAATAATAGCACTTTATTATGACATAGTAAGTATTATTAATATTTTATTCAATAATTTTTATTATTAAAGTAAATAAGGTGATTATATAATCCACTCACGAAATTTAAAATTTCAATTGCTTTTTAATCTACAATTAATCAAAAGTCACTTTTTATTTCATCTCTATATTTAAAAAGAATCCATAAAATTTGAAGTCTTTTTCAAAATTTATTTTTTGGGCCACCAAGCATACTACAAATACAAAAAGTTTATCCAAATAATCGATAATATTCGGTAAATATTCTTGCTTCAAAGCCAACCACAATAAGCAAAAAAAAGTAAACGATCTTATCAAACCACAAATTGGCCTGTATTAAATTTTAAGGTACATAAAGCAGCACACCAACTCAAAACTGTTGGAAAAACATTTACTCCCATTGATTTTACGATTATTTTACCGCTCGTAAAAATCTAAGTTATAGCTTGTTTATGTTTACTACTGTTTAGTGGTAATAAATGTTGGATTTTGTTACAATGCATCCAAGACCTATGCCAAGCTCCATTGAGTTGCCTCCGGCTTAGCAACGATAAGTGGACCAATACTTTAAGAAGAGGCCAAAACATAAAATTAATTTGACATCCAAACATAAATTACAGAATAAGAGGCAATAAAATGATTTGAAACCGAATTTAGCCTAGAACTGGGATATGTGTCAAAAATATGTAGAAGAACTAGTCAACTTCACACGAGAAGTAGAAAAAACGATGCTTCACATTCTAAATTTTTGTGCCAAATCAGCATTGCGTTATTTATTCTGAAAAATTGAAAAAAAATGATAATTAATTTATATTGAAAATAATGGAATAAATGCCACTGCACCCCCATATTAGGGCTTTGGTAAAACTGACGGATGAAATCCAGATTGCACTAATAAGCAAAGAGAGTATATGGTATATGCTTTTTTGGACATATCAGATGCTTTTAACAGTTCTTCACATAATGTGATCAGAAGAGCATTAGATAACAATGAGGTAGTAGATATAACTGATCTCCAGAAACGGAAATTGAAACGAGAAACGATACTATTTCCATTAAGACAATCATAGAATATTCAAAGTCAGGAGATGTATCCCCACTCAGGTATATGAACTCCATCCACTACACTCTGGCCACTCCCGGTATCTTCTAACAAGGTTATGCCAATCACATATATAATCTTTGTGACATACTTCAAAGGGGACAAAAGAATTCGTTGGATCTTTAGGTCAAGCCCTTCAAGCCCACTTTACTAATATTTACGAAGAACAGGAAACTCAATCTCGAGACCGTAGTGTTGCTACATGTCCAAGCTATTGAGTGAAAAGCAGAGGTCAAATATCTAGAGCTTACTATAGACAACTAACTTCTCTGGAACAAACATGAAGAAGAAATAACCAATAATGACAAAAAAATGTAAATGTGCAAAAAGTTCGTAGAAAGAAAAGAAAAGAAAATTTGTGAAGACAGACAACTTGCCTAGTATTAACTGAAATGCCTGTAGATGTCGTGTGCGTTCATTAATTCCTTTTGCCATGCATTTTGCAGCCACTTACCAACTAAATTGAACATTGTGTGCTAAAAATTTCATTGTTAAAGAAAATATAGTTTAGCTAATTAAGACATTGTTAGAAATACTTTATAGAAATAATAATAGCTTGTTGTCTGCCTAGCCTTTATTGACTTTCTGTTTAGATCTACATAAAGCAATCGGATAACCATAATGTCAAATTAGAAAAGTGTGAGGGACCAGGCTAGATACAAACATATGATAAGTTTTATTTAACTACATATTTCCTAAAGGTGTCATCATACCTTGATTTTGTATGAGTGACCATCACAGTCTTTAGAAGAGAAATGAACCACACTTTAAATAATGTACAAGTCATTTTCAACAATTTATTACCTTTTTAGATGCTAATTATTTACAAACAGAAGATTTCACACTTAGCGCTTTTTAAAATTTTTTTTGAAAACATCTTTGTCGGCTTTAGAATAAAAAACTCTCTCTTTACAAAACTTTGTCATTATTATTAAAAATATTTCAGCAAGTATCAACGTAAAAAGTAAATATAAACATCAACTCTGCGACGAACTATTAAATGTATTTCGTCCGGTTTGAAATGTTGTGTTATCCACTGTGTGTCGGCACGACCATCAACGTCACTTTTATTGAAAGCTTTGATGGCCTGTTTATTATTCCACCTTATAAAACCGAATCATATTATTATTTTACGAGTATTTTATTGTTGTATATGGTGAAGTATATTTGGTGTTAAATTCCGCTTGAACTTTTGTGCAAATAAAGCAATTATCACTTTAATTTTTCGAAATGAGTATTAGTAAAAGAATGATCAGTTGTTTATTATTATTAAGAGAAAACTTAAAATTTAATAAGTCAAATATAATTATTAAGTATTCATTTAATTTTACAATATTATTTATCTACGACTTCTGAATAAAAATCTATCATCAAATTCATTTGAGTCATTGAACGCTATTATTTAACCGAGTTAGGTACCGAACTCACTATCTGACTCAGCTATATTAGAAGCAACATGTTGTTATTATTTATTAATAAACAATTTTGCAAATTCTTGTCTTCCAGAATTTTTATAGCTAGTTTTTAACTATCGGATGTTTCCATATACCCTCAGCTATCGCATTGCTTTTCCGTCTTTTTTCAATATTAACATTTCAAAACATTGTTACATTTCGTAAGCAGGGTCGACTTTAGGAGCATTTTATGTTGTTAATAATTTGAAAATTATAAATGAATGCTTAATTTGGGAACTTAGGAAATTACTATATACATAATTTTACTGGTATTTGAAAGAACTAATTAACATAAAGGGTAGTCTATATCTGTTCCCATAGAAAAAAAGTTATTTTCAATTAAAAAACTGTAATTCTTAAATCGCTAATAAAGTAGATAAAAAAATTGGAAAAAGTCAATCTAAAGTGACATCTGACAGTTGAACATTGAGTATTAGAACCTATATAGAATCCAAATTTGTGAAAACATACAAAGTGCTTCATTTAATTCTTAGCTTTTGCATAATTTTCGATGAAAGTTATGGGAATGGCTCATAATTCATTTACACTCATGTCTTTCTTTCTTAGAAAAAATAATTTCCCAATATTTACTCCTCGTTTTGTGATAACCTCTCTATTTTAGATATAGGTCCGCTACTGACAGTTTCTCTTCTATTTACTTATTTTTCTTCCTATTGACTGGGTTTGCCATTTTTCATCCAGATTTCTTTGTTATTGCGGATATCACTGTATCATCCACGTAACATTGTTTAGCAATTTTTATCGTTTCTCTCTTCCAATGACTTCAAAGCTATTAATGCCATTGTTAACTCTAACTTCAGGGGAAGATAGTAATGAATCCCGTATACAAGTATTTTTTACTACTTTATTTGTTTAAAACCTCCATATATATTTTCTTATTCATGAAATATTTTTAAATATAAAAACACCATACTTTTTTAAGATCAGTTTTCATTTGACCATCCTGTATCTACACTAAGAGGAAGAAAATACTGATGAAACCTTTGTTGGGTATCTGATGACTATCGGATGTGGAGATAGTAAACATATTTTCTACCATATACAACCAATGCCATAGGTCACTACAAAATGAAAATAATCGTCAATCAGGTCGTGATAACTGAGTCATAAGATAAGAGGTCACGAATTAAACTCTGCATGAGCGGTGCTTTGTTATTTAATCATTTGTATAAGAGAAATATTTAGATCATAAACTTACGTGTTATTTCAAGTTTATATCAACCTAATTTGTATGTATAATAATAGAAATATATAGAGATTGATGATAGAAAGAAGATTCAAGATCAATGAAGAAAATGGGTAGAAAAAGAGATGGTTTGGAGAAGTTAATAAAGCAGTCGAGAAGAGAAAGAGAGCGAAATTAGAAGTTTTAAGAAAAAGTACGAGAGAAAATTTAGAATATGAGTAGGCAGATAAGACTTAGGATTATATAAGAAAACGTGCTCCATTATTATTTCTTTGATTACCGGTTTTATAATTTCTGTCATATTAAATTCTTATTAAATATAATTGCCCTTATGCTCTTCTTCTTTCGATAGAGGTTTAAAGCAGTGTTTAATATTAACACTTTTATTATTGGAAATAATATAGTCTCTTTTGAAACTCTAATACTTATGTACTGTTTAATGTAATTTTCTCATCAATCATAAATTTAATCTGATCATAATTTTCACAATCATCACTGAAATTACTGATATTATTGTTTACAAACCTTTTATAAAATAATTTTATTATCTCGGATCAGTTATGATAAAGGGAAATCATCTAAATTAGACCCTCCCAGAGTCGTCAATTGGGTTTTGTTCCTGTAACAAGTGTTTCGCGCACTTATTATCTCAAAGCTACATCAAACAAGTACCAATCATCAATTTCGATTATTGCATTTTCAATATGGCGGAGATCTGTACATAGAATTATATACGTTAAGTTGGAAATATATTTTATATATTATATAATAAGGGGGGGAACTTTTCTAAAAAGTTTAACTCATAATCGTAATACGTTTTTATTATGTTTTTGCAACTTTAAGGCCCCTTGTATCTCGAAAAAGGAAAGGAAGTGTCCGAAAAAAAAAACAAATTGAGACGAAAAAACAGTTCACCATAACAAACCAGATACAATCCTCATAGAAACACACGTATTAATATAGTTCTTTAATTACTTTGATCTCGGAATCCAATTATTTTGAAGTACCGGCATAGATCGGAATGTTTCTAAAATGAATCAGAAGATGGCGATTCGTGCGTGTGCTAAACACTTGAATTGAATGCTCCATTGTTTGTGCAATTGTCATAACGGTGAGTCTCCTCCTTCTTATGCAATAGTTGCAAACTGGGTTGCTTAATTTAAAAGCAGCAGTTTTGGCCCGACCAGAAACGATTGAAAAGTCCATGATTTTATGATTAATGAAAAATGATCGCCGCGTAAAAGGGAGAAAGATAGCAGCAAACTTATGTATTTCATAATTTGTATCTTTTATAACATTTAGACATTAGAAAGGATTGTGCTAGATGGATGCAGCAAATCGACCAAAAACGAGTTCAAACGATAATTTCTCTATAATATCTAAACGCAATGAAAAATATTTTTTGCGACTTTTTATAACTATACGTGAAACGTTGATACATCACTAAACTCCGAAGATCAAAGAGTTGCCAAAACGGTGGATCAATATGGTTCCGTCTGTTGGAAAAACGATGGCTACTGTCTTTTCGAATTCTCTAAGAATAATTTTTATTGATTACTATCAATAAGGAAGGGCATTAACAGGTGAATATTGTGTGTGATTCGTTATTAGGTAGTCTGAATTAAGAAATTAAAGCTAAAAGACCAAGTTTTGTTCTATCACGGTAACGCTCTATTCACCATTTGTCAATTCCTGTGACAAAACTACACAAATACATTCCAGCTAAAAGGACATGGTCCAAAATTACTAGACTTGGCTCTGTCCGATTTATTCCTGTTTCCAAATCTCAAGAAATGATGTCTGGAAAGAAATTCTCATAGAATACTGAAATTATCGATAAGCGTTGGATTAAATTGTAAAACTGAAAGAAAACTATGTAGAAAAAAGAATATAATTTTTCTTAAAAAGTTTTTTTTTGACTGTTTAAAAAATTTTCGAACTATCCTCGTAATGACCCCGAGAATTCTGTTTTTCTTAGATAATATACTAAAACTTTTACTGAATAATTTTTGTTGTAGTTGATTCTTTTTAATTTCAACATTCAAACACACCATGAGAATACACAGTCCTGGCCAATAGAAGTCAGATAATTGTAGATTATGGACCCATCTTATTGTCTCAATACATGCCAACAAGTGCACAATCACAAAAAACCACTACCGAATGTACTTTCCAATATCTATCCGTCGTCGTAAATACAAGAAAGACATTTGTCTACAAAATGTAATTTCTTCTAGCTTTGTAAAAGTCTTATTGAAATCACAGATTATTTATTGTTTGACATTAACATTTCAGAAGTTATTTCATATTTTCTTATAATAATGAATTTTCCAAAAAACAAATTAATTGGCATGGTCTTTGTTTTGGAAGATTTCGACAGAAGTTGTTTATTGTAAAAAGAATTTACCATCAACGATATTCCGATAAACGAATGTCGGATCAAAAAGTATTTCCATTAAATTTTTGGAAATTAATTTTTAACCACCCTGTATAAAATGAAAAATGTTTGATCTATTAGCATTATATATTTGCAATTTTTTATATTCCAACGTTAAATCTGATAAAGCAAAGCATTTTTAAATAGGAGTATGAAATTGTAATATTTTTCGGTTTTTTCTACGAAAGGGGAGAGATATTTAAAATAATATTTTCTAGATATGGACTAGTGACTATAAAGTACTTAAAAAAAGTACGTAAAAAAAGGTGAGTCATTCCATTTAAAAAAATAGTGATTTGCTTAATTTAATGTTGGACAACCCTGTAGAATTATTTTCAAATATTTGGTTTTGACCCCGAATGACAGATCTCCTTCAAATAAATCCTAAAGTTTTGCATACTAGGAATTATAGGACTATGACCGAGGTTTGCCCAGAACATACTTTTTTTTCGTGAGAGGATATATTTATCTATAATAATAATCCAAAAATGGAACTTACAATATTAAATATGTTTGCACTTGAAGGTATAATCTTAATTTAACTACAGAAAAACTTTTTCACTTATGAATCATTTTTATAACACAGCACAACACATATCATTGAAATTACTTCCACTGCACTTTATACACTAAAATTAAACTTAGCCACCACTTTTTGGTATTTCGCGGGAAGAAATATTCGTTCACACTTTGAACCTGATAATTTTAAACTGGTCAAACATAATATCGGTTGTGTTAAACAAGGTACCTCACCCCCTACAATCTAAAACTTTATAACGGTCATATTATTTGTCCGAAACTAGTAAATAGCCCTTCTGAGGTCAAAATAGTGACCGCACACAATAGCTTTAGTTCGGTTATTCCCTACAAGGCCAATATTTTTTAGGAAACTGCTTATTCGTAAAAAAATAATAGAAGATAGGGGCAATAAAACGACTCAAATGGGTTAAGGAAACATTTCGGAGAAGATCCAAAAAAGTTTTTGTTCGATGCTTTTTACAATATTCGCTAACGGGATGAAGGTCAAACCTATATTTTTTCGAAGGCTTTTACGCTGAGAAACATAATTGTTGAAATTGAATATTTTGCTTATTTTTATATTGTAAGTCACGATTCTACAGTGTATCATAACTACTTGACTAATTACGACAAATATTTCCAAAAGTTGTTCACACTTTTATATTTTTATGAACGAAGGAAGGCCGTTATCTACGCTCATAATGGTGTCATATTTAAAAAGGATATTTATTCTCTTTATATTTTACCTTTTTTTAATTCTAAAATCACATATTCGACGTGGCGTTTATAACCCATTTCTTGACATAGATTACTCCTTTAAACTTTTAACTTTTCTTCTTTTAGTTTTTGGTAAGTTTTGCCATCGATTATTTTATGGAGCAAATTTAGATTATAATCGACAAATAAGTAACTTTTATAACATAGACTTATATTATTTAGCAGGCGCATAATATAGGTATACAATACTTTATCAATGCTCTAGTATTAGGTACAGATACAGACCTCAGTTTGTATTGTAAATGTTTTAAGTTATAATATTCTTCATTTTCTAAAACATTTGGTTATTATATATTTATTATAGGAGATAATCTAAAAAAGCTGAACTTCCTAGATTTATTTGTTCGTTTAGTAGGATATTCTTAGAAAAAATCAAGTTCTGGCTATATATAAGGGATTTCCATTATTGTTACTTTTGTTTTGTTAACTTTCTGTTTCAATTGAGTGTTAATGAGGTGTGATTTATCTAGTTATTTTAATCTACAAGCTGGCAAGTGTTCAATATATCTGATTTCAAAATTTCTAAGAGTCCAACCAATATAGACTTCTTACAATTCGGACAATTTAACTTATAAATACCTGCTTTTTTTAATTTAGAATTTTTTTGTAACGCACTGTAGAGTACAGTTTTCAATATTAGTAAATCGTTTCATACTGTATTACAACATAAACATCAGTCTGAACTTATTTTAAGAAGTGTTCTCATTTCTAAAACGAATGCATTTACAAACAGTTAAAACGAAATGCCGTAAATAGTTGTAGATAAGTATTAGGTATAGTATTTTAATGGTTTGATTGCACAGGCCTGTGATATCGTTGACTACGTAAATTTATAGGACAAGAGTCAGAAACATAACTTAACTACTGACTGTTCTGACAGCTTCCCGAAGATCCACGAAAACGTCAAGAATATTCTAGTACATATCTAGAATTTTGTGGAATATTTGAGAAAACTAAAAAAATATATAAATAAGAAGAAAGTACGGTAGTAAGGAAGTGTCAAAGTCCAACATAAGCACTTTTATTCAGTTAATTTGTATTTTTAGGCATAAGAGAAAATCAAAATGTAAAATGTACAAATTGAGAAACGAGTACCACAAGAAGAAATATCAAGAAGGCATTTAAGAAGAATTAATAAAAACAGATCGGAATAAATAAAGCTGGACATTAATAGAAAGATGAAAGACATTTAGGAATACAATTCATAAAAGAGCATTACTATTATTAAACAACTATTAAAGAAAATTTTGGAGCACAGTAAGAGCAAATGAAGGAAAGAAAGAAAAAGAGGAATTAAATATGAATATGGAAATATTAAAATAAGAGAAACATATATAATCAAGGATTGGGCAAAATTTTATGAAAAGAAATATAAAGCAAATAATAAATTAGACTCAATAGAAAATTAACATGAACAAAATGGAAAGGACACAGATACAACGAAAATAGATTTGGAACTAGAGAACCCACTATGGGAGATAAGAATAGGAAAAGTACCAGGACCAGACAAAATGGAATCAAAAATATATAGGAAAGTATGGAAAGAAGAAACGATACCACATCACTGGCAAGCTAACATCTTCGTAAAAATATATAAGAAAGAAGATCATACGACTGTAATAGTGATATATTTGCCATCAGTAGTATATAAAGTATATGCAAAAATTATTAAGAACAAGCAGCATATCGCTTAGGAAAACAAACTAATGTCGACATTCATATAATAATAAATATAATAGAAATAAAGAGTCAAAAGCAGCATTCGATACAATCAACAGAATAACAATAAGAAAATCACTATCACCACTAAATGTAGGACCAAAGTTCTTAAGAACCATTGAAGGCGTTTATAAGGAAATAAGAGGCCCAGGCCACAGGAATGAGAGGAGGTATTTTAATTTAGAATGGTCTGGAAGGGAATGTAATTTTCTTTTTTTTTTTTTGGAATCTATTATGTTTTTTTGGCAGATACTAAAGTTTTTTCACAAGTTTAAGGTAAAACATAACAAAATTACAAACACTGGTAGAAGAAATAGAAAGATAAAAAATGGAAATTAATACAAATAAGAGTCAGTTAATGATAATTAACAATAAAATACAGATTAACAATAACACAAAAATCTACATAAAGGGACAAGAATTATAAAGAATAATTCGATATGAACAATTAGGAAGCACTATTATATAAGATGGAACAATAGACTCAGAAATAACGAATAAAATAAAGATATCAAATAGCCTCTTTTACATATTAAGTACTACAATTATCTGGAAGAAAAAGTTAAGCAAACATATTAAATTAATAGTGTATAATAGTTCAACCCCTAATAACATACGCCTGTGAATCTTGGGTAACTCAGAAAAAGGCCGACATCAAACTAATAGCAATAGAAATGAAATTTATTCAAACAATTTTGGGAAAAACTAGATGGACTAGAGAAAGAAACGTAACAGTCATACAACTAGTTAATCAAAGAGAGAATATATTAACTAATACTAGAATAATACTTGGTATAGACACGTCATTAGAATATGAGTCAAAATAACAATGTTAAAAAAGTAATTGAATCAAAAAGAGTAGCCAGAAGAAGGAGAGGCAGACCTAGGAAAAACTGGAAAGATAAAATTGCAGAAATCGGTAAAAGAAGAGAGGAATGGAAACGATGAGTAAAAGAATAAAACTAGAAAATCCTTTTAGGGTATTAAAGATGTGAGAAGAAGAAAGTATCTTTAGGTACATTTGTGAAGTGTTTCCAGTTAAAATAAAGTTGTTAAACCCGCACAAATATTATATTGTATTATTCGCATATAATGTCTGCAACTTTTATTCTGGTAATTAAATAAGTAATAAACTATTTCATAACCGTCAATGGGATAATCTTAAATACATTTTCTCAGTATCTGTTGTTAAAGATAGAATGTATAGATTGATATATTTCGCTTTCAAAAGTGTATTTAGGTCATATGGATAAAAAACTGGACGTATTTTATTGACCATGACTACAAATTACACGGATTAACTACAAAACCAGACGTTTGTTTTATAATAAAATATAAAGTCTATGACTATGATGTTTGCCAAATTTCCTGTGCAATTATTATTGTCCCCTATCGTATGTATTAAAGTAGTATCTAAGCTTAAATTTATAATATTTAAGCTTACTGCTGTTAATGTGTGTGTTTCCCGAAGACCCATTTTTAAAGAAAATAAAAAAATGCTTTCTTACATTTCTCTACCATTTGGTGAAATTATAATTGCATGTGATTTATAACAACCTTGGCAATAAATCACAGTAAGGCAACGAAAACGCTAATTACGTTATACCTGCAGTAATTATCCTGTAAAAACTTTACTACCCTCATCTCTCATACTAGAATCAGAAGTTGATACAAAAACGAGTTTATTGAAAATTTATAAAATATTTACATTAATAATATAATAATAAAAATGTAATATTAAAATGATGATATGTAATCAAAAGAAGTGAAACATCACGTAAAATTATTAACCATTAATTCAATAATTATCAGTTTCATAAAAAGTTAGAGACCAAATAACTTCTGAAATATTTTTGAAAATTCCATTGTCTCCGCCCTCTATTTAATTTTTTTGTAATAATAAATTGTATACTCATTAACATATATGTGCCATAAATCGGAAGGAAATGTCACAGATCACAATTAATCTTTGTTCCGCAAACGTATTTTCAATTACGGCGTTTAATATTGATACAAACTTTGATTTATGGCAGAAATTAGCATCCAACCAGAAACATACTCGACTTCATAATAATTTATGTAATCATTATATTATAACCATGAAACCCACATAGACAAAACATATTGTGAATTAATGAGGTTACCTTTTATCTTTACTTGTATTAGACAAACAAATTGTAAAAACATAAGAGTTGAGAAAGTATATATATAGAAAAGAAGTGTCACCGAAATCAACGCATTCACAGGAAATGCAAGAATGAATTTGTTAAGTAGGACCCAACACCAAAGTGGATAAATAGGAGAAAAGCACATTCTTTTGCGGATTTCTGTTTCGTTTTGTCTTGCTTATAGTTAGTTAGTTTTACATTTTTGTAAAATTAATATTTTTAAAAATAAAAGGTTTTGTTGGAAGAATTAAAAGTTTATATTTCTTTATATATAGGTACTCAATTTTGTTACACAGCTTGGGTTAAAGTAACAGTCCAATGTTATTAAGTAATATGGTATTGACAGTCTTTTTAAGTTTGCATCTCAATTTAGTTATGTATAATCACCAAATAATAGAATACGTTAACAAAATCCTGAAAAGTGAACACTTAACCATATCAATAATACTATTAAATGCGATTTTATTCTATCATACTAATAATTTGGTTAATCACCCTACAAACGGCAACCCTATTAAACTTTACTTATTTTAGTAACAGAATGTTTTCCTTTTTATTGCCAAATGTGATACAGGTTGGCTTCATATGTTGACAGATAAAAGTATTGGTCAATTTCATGCTGAATAGTTCTAGTTAGAATTCATTTGTAACGTTTCACTTTTTTGCTTAGATCAAAAATCGCATGCTAGATTGAGGGTTGGCTAGCTCAGAGTCTGACTTGAAATAGATATGATATTACTATTTTATTTTATTTTTAAATTATGATTAAAAATAATATAAACATGGAGTAAATTATTTTGGCTTTTAGCATTAAATATCAATAAGTACAAGATTCTAAAAGAACCACTTCTCAGTTACATCTCTTGGTAAGTTGCAGAGGAACAATAAGATGCTCATAAAAAGTAACGGTTTAAAATACAATGATTTAAAAAGTAAAATTCCAAAAAAAAATTAAAACTTCATCATCGGTGTCATCTTCGCTAGACTTATTTCCAAGATTTATGATACACGGATAAATCGGATACATTTTGAAGATATTTTCAATAGATTTCACATGACAGAAGCAATTGAACAATAACTCTGGAGTTATTTCTGCCACAACTTTTCTCATGACGAACGGATTATTACTATGTATTTTAATTGCATTATATTCTAAAACAAAATCAAAATGAAAAATTTAAAATATTGAAGTAATTGCTCAAAATGATTTCTCTCTTGCTGCATATATTTATTCGTTCGTTGAATTAAAGCAGTCATTGATGTCTGTCTAATATTCGTTAGAGAACAATAAGAGTTTTTTCTAAAAAATTATAATATATATTATACACAGGGTGCTTCATTTAAGAAAGTTTGTAAAATGTTAAATATATGTTTGAATCACCCGTAAAATAATAATCACTTATTCAGAAAATATCGAAATTTAGCCAAAATACACAATACTAAGAAAGTCTAATAAGAAAAAACAGAAAGTTTTCAATATTTATAAAGAAAGTAACAAATCCGACACTTTTTTTATGATAAAAATGGTCATATTTCGTAAAACCGAGCGTAGCAAAACTCTATATTAAGTAGAGTAGCTTTGTTGAAATATATTATAAGTGATAATATACCGTATGTTTCATTTAAAATAAGGAAGTTACAGTCAGCTACCGGTTCGATTGGAAGTAGTTGGATGTTCTAAATATTTTAAATCAATTGGGCATATCTGGAAACATCAGACCTCAAGTTTTCATATTTTGATTAATTTTTATAAAACGTCTAATTGAAACTCCTAAAGAATCGGCCTGTATATAATTTTCTAAATTTTGAAAGATTTCTTTCTTGTATAATTATTGTTTAGTTTTTTTTTTTTTTCAAAATTTAGGTACATTAGAAAATGGATTATTTTATGGCCAAAAATTTTTATTATATGACACTACTGTCATAATATTAAAACCTTCTTTAAAACCAAGATAAAAATCACAGTTGGATTCCAAAAAATAACCTTCTTTTCAATAGGCACAATTAAACAAAAAAAAAACATGAATATTTCAACCACATTTATTCGTAGATATTATGACCGAACTGTAATGTTTAGAATATAATCTCCTCATGGTAATTACAATGATGCAAAAAAAAGGAATAATTAGTTTCTTGTCAAAGTCCTTTTAAAATTGTGGATGTGCGGTAATTGATGTGCCCGGGTTGTTTCAAATAGATAAAGAGAGCAACAAGCACGTACTAGTTGTGTATGTTACGCGCGAGTGTTGGTGATTATGTACCATTTATTGGAAATACACTGTGCGCGACAAAATTTATATAAATGCATCGATGGTGCAATTCGTTGTGTTTAACGCTAACAGTAGCTGGCGGTGTATATGTAAAGAGTAAATCCAAATTGTCGGTTCAAATTAACCAGCTAAAATATGCTCCAATTAAAGTAAACAGCCGCAGTTAATCGAAGCGAACACATATTGGCCGGGAAAACCGGGTTAATATTTAATGATAAGTGGTGTCAATACCGGGGTTAACTGGTATTTAACAGGTGCTATTACTTTGAAGCAATTAAATACTAACTGCAATTTATTTGGTTCTATATTATTGCGTGCTTGGATCCGCGATACGCATCGATCATACGTTAATCCTGCAAAATACGACGTTTTCGCAATTTAACGGTAAACAATCGTAATTTAAGGTGCTGGTTCGTGCTGAAAAATATTATATTTTGCTCGCTAATACAGTCAATATTCAAACTAAAACATGTAAGCATTCTCGCTTTTTTGTCAGTTCAAACTATATTACAAACATAAAAAAAATACAATTTTTCTAGATGAACTGCCAAAACATTAAGCGTATGTTTATATACCTTTTATTATCATATTAATTTTAGCTAACCTGTCGTACTGACGTTCCCAATTTTTATTTATTTAGTATTTTTCGGTGATAAGTTTAAACGAAACATATTTTTACGTGCTGGGTTGTTTTTTCTAATAAATTTATAAAAAAATTTAAATACCTTCGAGAGTTTAACCGACTTCGTAAATTATTAGAAATTAAAGAGGCTGAGACAAAACAATTATAGATTATTTATCTACAAAAACAACTAATACAAAATATAAGGGCAACTTATATATTTAAATAACACATTTAATCGCTTGGGTAGGCACTATCACGTCTGGATATATCAAGCTCCCGAACATGACTTCCCAATCTCTTTTTATTTTCAAAGCAAGACAACCCCAATGCTTAACAATTTTGATGACTCTAATAAAAATATTTATTTGTTATCCGATGGCACCGGTACTATTAAATAAATAATAAATCCTTATAATTTGAAAAATGTTATGTAAAAGTCGATATTTAACTAAAATTAACTTTCTTTGGAAATCTTCAATATAATTGGCTTTATTACAGATACTTTATTCTTGAGATAGCCCCACAGGGAAAATAAAACAGCATAATGTCTTGTCATTTAGCTGCCTCTCAATAATACCAATCCATATTTATTTGGTATTTCGTTTAAGTAATCTCTTACAATTGCAGCATAAAAGGATTGGAACGTAATATTGAAAGCAAACATTTTTATTTGGTAGGCTCAGATCAATTGCATTTACTTAGGTTCTATTCATAATTTATTAGTTTTTTTTGTCAATAAATATAATACGTGCCAAAAATTTACCTTTTCAGGAAATTAAGTATGTTTCTCTAGCATCCATTTATTACATTTTTGTCCTATTTTACGTGAAAAAGAATTATCCTAAATGCTCATTTGTGTCCAGCTTATTCATTAATCGTTAGCAAAACTCTGTTCTAGGATTTGAATCATCTTCTGTTAGTTCCTGGACAAAAATCATTTTAAAGAGATTTTACTTATTATCAACTAACCAGATATTTCCATTCTATAGAAACTTGACTCTAGTGCTGTAGATTCTTGATATCTATCCATATTTACTTACTTTATAGAAACACATTACGACTGTCTTGTTGGATAATTTGACATGCATTTGACCTATGGGCCACGAATTTTAGTCACAGTTTCTTGTGAGATATTAAGTAACTGAGCATACTTTTATTTAAAAATATTAACTACTTGACTTTTACACATTCAATATTAATTTAGCTTGAAATGGCTTTTCAATTGACTATTTAATATTTCAATGTATACATTGCTTGCTGATTTTCTTTGAATTTCTGCAGTTGTTTTAGTGGCTTTTAATTTAATTGTTTATTATTATCTTGTGTTAAAAAAAAGCATTAAAAATATTTAAGCGTAAGAATAATATTCTAAAGAATTTCGAAATTTCGCTCTGTACTTATTTATGCAAACAACAAGTAACACACGTTGAGGTTTCACAATCTTATTCGCAAGAAAACTTCACAACTATTTTAAATAAACCAAAAATTGATTTACAGATTAACTTGATACTTTGGTACTATACTTTTCTTAGGTTCTCAACTATTCCAGATAATTATTGACGTTTATGGGAATGTTCGAGAAACTGTCGCAGCTGTCAGTAGGTTAGGTAACGTTAACCGTCTTTTGCTGGATTTTTGTACTGTGAATCCATGTTTAACACAGCTAGTATCCTTCAATCCGTTCAATCAAATTTAAAAAAATAAAAGACATTAAATTTTTATTTAACAGCCAAAGAGACTAATGGCTAACATGCTCTGGTTTTAAGGCGCACAATCTTTCTAATTTCGGTTCTATGTTCTGTTCTATGAGATGGTCACTCTTAGTTCTTTCTCTAGTTGAAATTTATTTCAGTAATTTTTTTCAAGGCAGTAAGAGCAGAAATTCCAGTTTGATAAAAATAAGGTAACAGAAACAGAATCGTCTCGCTCTTGAGAAGGGATTAATCATTCGGAGGTACAGTCCAGAAATGTGTTAATTTGTTAATAAAATGTTATTTTTGTGAGGTGCTTGACGAAACATCTATCAGTTAGTCTTCGTCTTGTAGTGATAGTCAGAGAGGCGTACTGCCAAACAGATTTAAAATCCAACTCCAATCAGACAATTTGACATCATCTTCTGTAAAGAAGTATAGGCTGAAATTCTTACTTAAGTGTTCTAAATGACCTCCTACGATTTTGTGATTCTCTTTCAATGGGAAATCCTGCACTAAAACAGCAAAGATTTATAATCGGCTCCTACATCTTCATATAGAACAAAGAACAAACTTGATTTCAGTGCTCTGGTTTTTATAAAATTAACTACTTCATTTCTTCTTCTCTAGCGCTTATAAACTGTTTTATTTGCATGACATGGGTTGGACTCCATCGGTGCAAATCCCACCACAATTCTTCCAATGCAAATTCACCTTAGTAATAATAACATCATTTATAACCTTAAGCAATTCGATGGCTGTAGATCTTCCTTTAATTAGTTTGGAAAACAATAAAACTTCACACATTCATACATGGGAAATTTTCAATTTTCCATTGAGCTAAAATTCAAGATATTGAATATCAAAGAATATATTGTTTGACATAGGAATATGTTGAAATGGTCAAAGTTTTCACGAAACATTATTTCTAAAATGTCTTTGTAGGTGGGTAGAATAAACTGATCTTGACTTTTTACACTTAGTTGCTTTAAAAATTACTTTGTATGATGTCAAGAGTTGTCTCATTTACTGTCAGCACTTTATGAAAATATGATTTTGGTTTTTTGTTACACTGAGTTTTCCTTCACAAATATCATGCAGTTGGTTCACATATGTTCGTGAACCGTTGGTAGATGCCTCTTCAATTTATTTAGTTTCATGCTATCTGCAGCCAATACTTTTAAATAAAATAACTAGGTTTTTCTTCGCCACTTACTTCAAGGCTTGTAAAATAGAAATATAGGTACGCTTCGTCGTATTTTCGGATTTGGGATTGTGGACAATCCCCACTTGGACTTGTTGATTTACAAATCTCTGTCCAATCAAGTCCTCAAGTTTTCGTTTCAAAAAATTATCCGTTTTCACTATGCTTAGTGTTGGAATACTAAACTTAGAAGTTTCTTGTGTAACAGTAGTGCGCATGTTGAAATAATAACTAACAACCAAAAGTGCAGTTCTCTATTTAGAGTCGCCTCACATGTTTCAATCCAGACAGTTCAATAAGTTGAGGTCCCTGACGCGAACTTTCCGACAGCACCTCCGGCGTGCTAGACAGTGTTGCCTGTTGGCTATTCACTAGTATAAATTAATTCCTACGGGTTGCCTCATAACTCATATCTTTAAAAGATCGTAGAATTGAGTCGAAAAATTGAGGTATATCAGGGTTTTTCATACACCTGTAAAATAATGGCAAAAATTGATTTAAGCTCTAGAAAAATCTGTGATATGTCCATTCATGTATACGCCACAATTTAATTATATCTGACTATATAGAAAAATTACATTTCACTTGGTTTAATAGTTCTATGAAATGACACATACAATAAATGACATTAGGAATTTTACCTTATTTTACCTTTCTACTGGCAATCCTTTTACTAAAGGTTCATGGAAATGGATTTATTAAGTTATGTTTTTTTTTGGGTACTATAAAATCTAGAATGGCTTTATTCCAATTTTCAAGCCAAAACATTCCGTTAGTAAACTGAAAGATCCGTTTATTGACTTACAGTCATTTATATTAGAACATCTTCAGGGCTACAAAGCATTGTGCAAGTTTTTACAAAAGATATGTTATAATTATATGATTGTTAAGTAATAATGTAATATATATCATTGAAACCCACGTCCATTCAACTCGATTAGTAATTCTGTGTTTCTAATTAAAAAAGAGTGTCGAGCACTGAATCAGTATCTGGCCGATAATCTCAAACCAACAATTCTTAAATAAACACATCTAACATCAAATTTATTTGATGTCGCCGAAGAGCCTCAGACGCAAGACTTGGGAAATGGTTTAAATATGGAGACTTTGAACTATAATTCTCCTTAGCAAGATTAGGTTTCACATGGAGTAGGTAACTAATGTGTATGTCCTTGTAGATGTGTTGGAGTGTATTTTACACAAACGTGCACTTATCTATACACATTTTGTATAGAGGATGGAATGTTTTAATCTCTGGTTTAGAGTGTTTTGACCCGGCGGGTAACGGCCAAAATGAAAGGTACGGATGATAATGACTAAGGAAGTTTTAAGACAACCCATACCGAATTATCATTTTTGATATCATAGACGTTTTATCGAGTAGCTTATAATAAAATTCCGTTTCACGCAACATTATTCGGTGTATTATATTACAGAAATAATGCTGCCTTATTATTTACTTAATAATTATACTTTCGAGGCTCATTGACGAGCTTTTTATTAGTCTTGTATTAAATACAGAAAATATTCGTTTTTAATTAATTTATAGATGCACGTGACTGTTTCTTTAAAATAATAGGCGTAGAAAAAATTATTATATGGATACCAATTTTCATATGTAGAAAGTCTTTTAAAAAATACTTATTATATTACGACACTCAATTTCAATATCATGCACAAACTTAAAAATTACTGTCAAGATTAGACATCCCTAATTTTTTTTTTATTTCCATAATTTTTGTGCATCGTACGTCTATGACCAATATCGATACAAAGGTTCCGGTGTTAATATGTGTTTAGTGTTTCTAATCATTGAATATTTTTTTATTTCTGCCTTATGCAATAAATCTGAATACAATTTAGATAACAATGCATTTACCTAAATTATTTTCTTTATAAAAGTTCTTTTAGTTAATGTTTATGATGGTTAATTTGACAACAAGTGTTAAAGTTCTCACATAGTTACGGAACTACGGCTACTAACCCTATTTCCGTTTAAACTGTATAATTACGAGTATGTATTAAAGATTAATTTAGGATAGTTCCTTTTAGAGATTTAGACATTTTTATAACAATATAACAAATTATTCTATTGGTTAATAGTTTTTAAAAATTGCAATTTTATTTGATAATATACAAAGTGCCAGAAAATGTGAGCAATACAAAAAACAATAATGCAATTTTTAAATACCCTGTACGTAAAAAGTTGTAACAATAACATTTTTGGATATCTTAAACATTATGCTAAAAAAACTTACTCTAGGTCAATATTGATATTTGTGTTCATTAATGTTTTTTTGTAATAATTTTGAATGTCGGTTGAATAATAGCTCCTTTTAATTAAACATATTCTTTAGTTTTAAGAATTACAGATTAGTCATTAGTTTGCAACAAAGAAAATTAATCATTTCTAATAAGTCTTCTTTCCTGTAGATTGGATTAACATATACTAAATTTTCTGAATATCTCAAAAAATTTAAAGGATTTAGATCAGGTAATCGAGGAGGCTAAGTTACTCTTCCTCCTCCTCCTTTACAGGAATTTGTCCTTACCATGTTTTTTATTTGTTCCATCTTTGAAAAGATAATTATTTTACGAATTTCTAATTAATTTGACTTTATTAACAAGTAAAAATAAAATTTTCATATAGGTTACTGAAAGAAAGGCTCCATAAATTGATAACTATTCAATTTGTTTATTTGATATTCACTGGTACTTCTTATTTTTAATCACACTGTTAATTGATTAAGTTATTTTTAATGTTTTAATGTTTAAAACAAAATGTTTATGTTTTGCTTTGCAGTTAATTGTCAAATTGTCAAAATTTTCCTACATGACTTTCTTCATGAATTTCTATGGTTTTACATGCCATTTTTAACAAATTATATATGCAAGTGTACGATTAGAGATAAATTGGTATAAGAGTTTTAATAAATAAGAGATGTAACCACATTTTTATGGAGTGAAAATTTCTTTGTTTAAAATTCATTTGAATTTTGAACAATTTTACTCTGGGAGATTGCTCACATATTCTGAGACATTCTATATATATTAGGGGACAAACTTCTTTCTTTACTACAATAAATAAATAAATGAGTGAGTGTTGCCATGTCTATAATATAAATATAAATTGTGAGATTAAAGGAACTATTACTTCTCCTGTTAAAATAAATAATAACAATCAGTCTCACCCTGCAATATTGGAGGCGATATCTTCAGCATCATTTTCTAAAAAAAAGACCATAGTTTTTAGCCAAAATAAAGTTTTTCAGGAATATATATTTTTGTTAAAGAATATATTATGTATTTTTTAGATTCTTTATTGAACACAATTTACATTTTGCGAAAAGTACTGAAGACATTGATGATAATGTTTCAAAAATGCAGTGGGACTCAAAAAACTTTTTTAATTTTAAATGTTAGATAGACATTTATGTATGAATTCTTACTCGAACATTTATTAGATTTTAATTAATAGTGCTGTTCACAAAGTGTATAATCTAATCACTAATAAAGCCTATACAGAGAACGGAACATTATTGACCGTTGATATTAAAAACTTACGAAATTAGCGAGAAAAATATTAAAATGATTGTAGTAGATTTCGACATAAATGTAGAAATTACATACTTTGAACCAATGGGCTAGAAAAATACAACACTGACAAAAGCTACATTTTGAAAATAAGCATGTTGTCATTATTATCAAGTAGTGCTTGTACATACAATTTAAAAAAAATATTTACAAATACAGGACTTACAAATGATTCCTATATATATAGTTTTATAGATTTTATCAATCTGAGTATAGGTTATTTATAAAATATAAGTAGTTACTAGCATACTGTTTAATTTTATGCAAGGAGATTATTGTAAGGAACTATCCCCCTAATTTAGAAATACCCTGTATAAAAAGAATATTTTAATCTCTAAAATTAATGTAATTTCTGTAGAATCTACAAAAAATGAAAATAACTCGACTGATATACTAAATTTGGTGAATCTATATTTTTAAGTAGTTCCCCGTATTTGCTATTACCAGTTTTCCAGGCACAATATAAATTTCGCTCAGTATTTACCATTTTTCAAAACAATACATGCTTAAAACGGCTTATTCCACAGTGTTCGCATGCTATCCCACTAGACTCCTTATTTCGCCGGGCAGCGCAATCAAATTACGCCCATAAATTAAACTAACGTCTCCCCGTCGACTTGGTACACAATTCATACTGATACGCTTATCTCTTTTTCTCAACATTTGAGACACCCAAAGGCAAATGGCTCCTTCCATGGGCGTCATCTGGGAAAACACCGAACGTTCTCCCCTTTTTCTGTTGATGTAACTGTTGAAATTCCAATCATGTATATGTATGTTTGGGTTCGTTTTATTTTTTCTACACCTTATTAAATTCCTAAATCGAAATAAATGTTGTTAAATTGAATTGCTAGAAGGGAGAGAAAATATGTATTTTGTTCTATTTTTCACTAGACACAAATCATACAAATAGTACAAAGTAGGTTTTTTAACATCAGTCTAGTATAGAAAATGTGTTTCTTTAAAATATATCGAGTAAAGTTAAAAATATTCCGCATCCGGTTTTAAAATAAAGTAAATAAACAAACAAACAAACGCAAAAAGTAAATTTTTTATTTTTATTAATAATACTGCAATTTGAAAAATTGACAATATTTGTTCCTACCCAAGAAATAATTTCATAATTTCTTTGGTATTTTCTGATAAAGGAGCAGGATCGACATTCAAAATCTTTGTTATGGTTCATTTGGGGATTTTAAAGTTAAATTTTTTAAAATTAATTATAATGGATCGACAACAGTAAACTTTCGTTAAACAATTGTTTTTACTTACTATCAATGATGACTTGACAAAGCTACTATCTACGATAAAGCTTCATTATCCTCATCATTGTAGCAACTTTCATCATATAGGATTATTTTCATCTGCGGGACTTGCTGCAAGGACGCTCAGTTTTTAGTTAAAAGTTTTTAACTTATACCTTTCACTCTTTTTAATTTAAATTGCCAGAAGCTTTGTTTTGTTTATATAGACCATAGATTAGTTAAACTAAATATTTTTAAATTTCTTAGAAAAATTCTAAGAAAATACTTTCATCATAAGCTTTTTATATGCAATTTTGTTGGATGTGGCTTTTTGGACAACAAATTGATACTTATTTTGCAGCTTCCCCGGTTTCTAAAATTGTTAAAATTTCTTTAGTTTTCCAGGAGTATTAATAATGTTATCTAAATTTCTTTTTTACCTTACACTAGTGTAAGGATAAACTTTACATTCCGTTATTAGGTAATTTCTATATACAATAATAATTTCATTATCTTAATATTATTAACTAAATAGTGCCATACGCTTTACTTTTCTTAAGTGCTCTAAAAATATTAGTAAATAAAGAAAGCCATTTTCTTTGCAGTGTTTGTGTTGTGTCCTCTGTTTATTAAAGTAATTTCTATTCTCGCTTCTGAGTCTTCCAATTTATTTTTGTCATCATTCTACTTTCCCAAATTATCTTGATTGTAAACTATTTCTCCAAACTATTTTAATTGGTTTTGTTCAATTAGTTTCAATATTTGTTCAATCCCCACTGCTTCACTATCTTCTAATTCTTGGTCCTATCTGTCCCTGGAATTTCCTTTACTTTTTTTTTCTTATAAGTATCTAAATTTTAGTAACTAAATAGTGTCATATTCTTTGCAGTGATTATGTTATTTTTTCTCTTTGTTAAGATCCTTTCTATTGTCGTTTTCATTGTCATCTTGAGTATCCCTCTTCTTTTTTTTTGTAACGTTCCTGTCTTCTAAACCACTTTTATTTGTATATTAGTCCTCTAAACCATTTTAACTGGTTGTGTTTTGATTAGTCTCAATATATGTTCAATCCTCAGCTTCCCTCTTATCTTCTGAATCTTCCTCCTATCTTTCCATGCAACTTCCTGCACTCTTCTTAAGTACTTCGTTTTAGTCGCTTGTATTCTACTATTTTACCATTGTTAAACCCACTATTCCTAACCAAACATCAGTATGTAACGTAACCACATATTGACTTGAAGACTTTTATTTTTTATCTGAGGTGATATTTCTCTTTTGGCAATAAATTTATTGACAGAATAAATCATTTTTAACATCCGAATTAGAAATAACCCTTATTAGGTACTTAAATATTTAGAATACTCTTACAAGAAATAATATTAATCCAAAAAGTGATCTTGGTTATGATTTAATTACTAGTAGATTCCATGAATATTTCACACTATTATGATCTTGAAAATAAAACCTTAGTCGTTAAACATCAAAATCAACCTATACAATACAGCTTATTAAGTGCAGATATTCCAACAACATCAGATACAACTAATGGTTCCTTTGCTGGCTATAGAGCAATCTCTGATTTTCACGCATATTTAATCCTTGCAGGCGCGTTTCGACAATATCCACCAAGAACGCTTCTTTGCCCATATCCAAGGGGGTAGGTTAGGTTAGATTCAACGTGAGTGAGGCCACTAATGCTTATTGTGACTCACCCTTAAGGGTTACAATTAATTCATCATATAATCCACCCTTTCTTACAAAGCAATGGCTTCGGATGTACTAAACCAAACGCAAAGATTATCGGAAATTCTTCGCCGTTTCTTCCTCTAAATTGCCGTAATGACATCCCTATGTACGACTCAGACCTATCTTTTTCAGGCGGTATCGCAGATGACAGTGACCTGAAAGCAGTGCAACTAGAATGAGTAGATCTCTTACATTCCATTCAGGACCTGTTATATAGTGCTACTTAGTATTTGGGTATAAACGCCTTACAGTGAACTAGACCATGAATACCTTTTTAGTGCTAGTGGGTTTTCCTCTCAGTCCATTTAAAGATGTGTCTTTGGTCATGCTTTTGGCAATATTAAAAAATCGTTACGATCTAATGAACTTGGATTTTGTTCCTTTTCTCGCCAGATTGTCGGCTTTCTTGTTGCCTTCGAGTCGGCTCTATTTCTAATCACTTCTTGATAGCGTTGGTAATGTTTTCTTATCGTTTACTTGCTTTAAACGGATTTTCTTTGCTGTAACTTGGTTTAAATGTTATCTTTAAACTTGTGTATCTTCTTTGATAACACAGATATCGAGATGGTTATTGAATGACATTATTGAGAAAATATCCAGCTATGACGCAATACTAATCAGGTGTAGTAGTTATTTCTAGTAAATTCCCCAGAGATTTGCAAAATTTGGAGAAAAACATAACTTTCTTTTTACACCCCGTATATGGATAAAATGTTAATAATTCTCAGAAACTATTGGAGCAGTCATTCCTTAGAAATGTACCTATAATGTGAAAAATGAACCATCGAAACCAACCAACGGTAAAAAAAATAACTTCAAACTTAAGGCATATTTTAGGTGGTGCGTTAATTTTGGAGAGCAGTGTATTTTTTTAATGTTATGTGAAATAATATGTTAATATGTTTTGTATTAATAGCTATCATTTTACAATCTTTGCAAAACATATTAAGGAACTACAATATTGAATTTATCAAAGAATTAATGAGAAGGAATGTGTTCTTTTCTAAAAAAGTATTATGCTCAAAAAATATTCGCTAACTTAAAACAAATATATTATTTTGTTAGGAAAGTTATAAATAATAGTTAGCTGGAGCTCTAAGAGTAGATTTCGACTTAAAAATAATCAAATATATTCTTTACGTGTTCAAATAATTTTTTTCGGCCTTTTCTTCTGATATAATATTTCAAGAGATAAGTGGATAAATGACAATGATATTTCTCAAAAAAAATATTCAAATGTTTACAATTATAAAACTAGAAATGCCCACTTCATCTAATTAAAAAAGATTAAACCGTATTGTAAACATTTCATCCTCTTTAATAATTTCTACAGAATTTAAAGTAACCTAATTATGTTTTTAATAATAACCCTTGAATTTTACGAACCACGCCCATGTTTTCTCTTTGAGTATCCCAAGTTAATTAAACTTTTGATCGTTTCGTGTGCAACGAATGTTATTTGTCTTCTGCGGTTTGGATCGTGCGATGTACCTGCAAAATTTCCTTTAGATCAATGAGATGACTCTGTGTTAGTTCAACCGCGGAGTTCGATTATCCAGAAAGTTAAAGCTGTTAAGATTTCCATTTAATCGGCTAATGGTCTCTAATAATATGATAGTTTTAAACTTCTACATACGTCATAGAAACCTTGTCAAGTGCTATAAACATTTTAAACTTTTTTCAAATATTTATATTTAGTCAGCATTCGATTATTTACACCTTCCCTATTTATAATGGAGTAAGTTTCGTAGTAAAGGATTCTAGGATTTGTTTGTGAGTTAATGTATATCAAACAAACCATGGTGTACCTACACACTTAACCATAATAAACAAAAAATGTAATTAAATTAATTTTAGCTAAACGCTCAATTAAAAAAATGTGAGAAAGTAGTAGAATAGTATAAATAATCGAATGGTAAACTAAATATCTCTTTCCAATTCATTGAATTTTGATAGAAAGGAAGTTTTTTGTGCTTGGAATACAGGTGAAACATTGTTACTATATGCGGTCTGCAAATTAAGTAAGGAGACTGATTTTAGAAAAACATTTCAATAGAATTGTACAATTTAATATTGTCTTCTTTAAAATAATTTGTTTGAGAAGCCACTCCTCAAATACTGCTTGGGCTAAGATACTGGAATAGTCTTCAGCTGGTCGGTAATAGGCATTTAAATGTTTTCTAGTGGCCCAAAATGACATCTCTTCATGTGGTTTCAAACCTCGGTAATTAGAAAAAATCACATGGACTCCCAAGCCAAGAAGCCACAGAAATGTTTTTCTGGCTACAAATTGGTATTGTGGAATTGCTGTAATGAAACTTCCAATTGTTCTTGATGTTTGATCTTACATGCACGACCATTTTTCATAGTTTATCAAGAACTTCTCAATAAAATCTTTGATTAAATGTTTTTGAGCCACAAATTCTCTATGGATGCTGTCCTGGCTATCTAAAAAGTATTTGGTGTCCGTGTCATTAATAACGCGTTCCAAAAAATGAGGATAATTTTTAATTGATTCCAAATTCTCTTTTCAAGTCCTTTTGGACTTGGGAATACATTTTTGGAACCATTTTAGCCAGATTTTTTTCATCTGTAATTGTTTGGTCAAAATTTTATGAACGGTGGCGTGATTTACATTCAACTCTTCTTCAGTTATTCTGACCGTCAACCGAACCGGTTTCGTTGCGTGGTTTATCCTTAACTTACTCTCTTCCTTCTGAAAATGCCTCAAATCTCCGAAAAACCTGGGATGTTGACAAAAAATCGTCTGCGAAGGCTTACTAATTGGCTGCTAGGTTTTCGGTGCACTGTGTTAAAGTTTAAAGCAAAAACTAATACGAGAAATATCTTTTTAGTTTTGCATACTTTTTAGTTAACCTAAATACAAAGTTTCGGTACGATACGAATAGTATTTATTATATCTGTCAAAGTTTATATATTATTACAATTATTTTTAACAAATTATACATCAAATTTAACATTGTGATATATTTGTCAAATTTTAGGTTTAGGTTTAGGTTTTAGCTTCCAATAACGAACACTTTTGTGTAAATAAACAAAAAATACATAAAGAACACATCACACTATATAAGTACAATTTCGAATGCTTAGTTTTAGATGGACTAAAAATTAAAGTTATTCATTCAGAAATTTAGAAGAGTTGTTTAACTCTAAGTGGGAAATTTACAAATATTAGTAAGGTCTAGAAATATTGAAAGAAGATAAAAACTAATCGATTAAATTAGAAGGATTTATGAAACACTTTACAGTTTTTAACATCCCTATTGGAGGAGAAAAGTGTAAAACAAGAAAGTAGCAGATTATCTCCTGGAGGAGTAGGTAAGTGTAAAAAAATCTAATTAACCGTAATAAAACACAATTTCCACCTTCCCTTCTTTATAGTTTCTCTGAAAACAACAATAATAAATAATGTACAATTAATATTTTAATGATACCAACCCTGTTAATTAATCGAATCATAATTATAACGATGCAAAATTTCATAAAATGAATAAATATTAATAAAAGCAGCACGTTGGACAACAACACGTTTTGAAAAAGGTGTATGTTTGTTTATTAATGCCGTGACATCATAAATTAACATGCATTAATGAATTTGGAATTTATTTTCAATTTTAAATTAATCGCTGGGGATTAATATAAAATATTCATTATTATTAACGATATGATTTGTTGCCCATCACATTACGTTACACATGTTGGATATTAATTTTTAATAATAATAGCAATAATAATAATAGTCGGTGATTGCAAAAAAATTAATCATATATACATTTAATTAAATCATAATTTATATATAACAGTTTTTATGTGTTCGTTTTTATGTAAAGTTTTGGTATTTAAAATATATATATATATATTTCAAATTAATATTTCAACCTTTTTTCTGGTGTATTATAAATAAGGCCGAACAATTTTGTAATAAATTATTAGTTGCCAAATTTTTATTGATTACTTGTCTCATGGATTCTCAAATTGAGGGGCGCTCCCTCCTAGGGCAGAACTCAAACCTAATTAGAGAGGCGTGTTACAAAAATTTGAAAGGGTTACTCTTCGTTCTTTTTCTACTTGCAACTTATTTAGGAATTTAGATTTCATTGCAGCAAGAGCAGAAAATCCAGATTCACAAAGATAAGACATATAGAAAAACCTAAAAGAAACCGAATCTCCTTAGCTTTTATAAGGGAATAATCATTTAGAAATTCGGTCCAGTAATTTGTTAATTATTTGTTAATAATATTTCATTTTTGTGAATTACTTGATGAAACGTCTATTAGTTGTTTTTCTTCTTGTAGTGAAAGCCTAAAAGGAGTACTGCCAAATAAATTTAAAACCCAACGTCTGCAAAGAGGTGTACATTGAAATTCTTAAGTGTTCTAAATGATCTCCCACGATTTTTAGAAGCACAGCTCTGTGATTCAAGACAGTTTTCTTTTAATTTGTTATCCCTTAACTGCATTTTCTTATGAAAAGAGTCAATATTTATAGTTAAGTGTATTAAGTTTTTCAAAAATGTTTACTAAATAAGAAAGCTTCATTAAAGATAATCTGTCGTAGAATTTTGCAGACTGCTTGGAACCCACTTCGCTCAAAAATATGGCTATTTCCCTTTTTAGTTCGTAAACAAGATTGATCAACTTTCCACGCGACAACAATCTGGTTGAGGAATAAAAGAGCAAACATTTAAATTCGGCTCCCATATCTTCACAAATCTATTTTGTTTGATACCAATATTGTTTTCTCATTTACTGCCATCACTGCGAAAACTGGACTTCTGTTTTTGAATAATCTATAGGTGGTTTCCCTCAAAAAAATAATAACACACTGGGGTTTAAAATTTAGCCTTGCGATAAACAAACCTTTTTCTCCTCAAGTTTTCGTTTCAAGAAAATTATCCATAAGTACTTATAACACCATGCTTGTGTAACAGTAGGATGCACGTTGAAATACATAACAATAGTCATGTCGCTTGCTTTAATCCAGACAGTTCGATAAGCTTCGTTATCTAACGCGAACTTTCCGACAGCATATCCGGTGCGCAGACCTTCTTACCTAGTATCTAGTCACTAGTGCAAGTCGAATTCTAACACACATTAATGAATGAGAGGTGCAAAATTGTTTGAGTTAAAACAAGGAGTGCCAAGTACAAGAGATTGAGAACCGCCCGCCTATCTTTTGTTATATAAACTTTCTTATAAATATTCTCAACACCTCTGTGTTCTGACCCATTGTGTTAAAATAATCATAATTGCTATAATTACAAGCTGAAACAATATTCATAAGCCCACTGTAGACGATGATCCATTCTAGGTGCAATATTACATTTAAATTTAATTCATTATTGGGCGTTATTAAAAGCCTGTAACTACATATGATTATTTGAACACACAGAAGAAAATAAACGAGTTTTACGATGAAACCTGAATCTGAATATGTAATGACGAGACAGAGGCCTAAAACACCTTCAGTCTTTTAAAATCCGTAATTCTTTATTAACCTATTAATTCAGAAGCAAATTGATACTGAAGCAAAATTATAATTCAAAACAGCTGCTATCAATGTTATTAAAATATCATTTATAGTTTAAGTGTCCATTTATGTCTCTCTCTTATCGTTCTCGTTTTAAATGGATGCCGAATAAAAGAGAAACGCATTTTCTCCTTCTAATTTACTCTTATACGATATAATAATTTTGGATTTAACTTAGGCAATAAGTAGTTGCTTGATTAAAGGAGATATTTAAGTAAATTAACAGAATAGTAGTAAACTCTGTGCAAATGAGCTAGTCCAATGAGCATCTTGTATATGATTTTTAATTAAATTAGACAGGTTTGTTTTGATTTATCTTTCATTTTCTTAATAAAGAAACTAACGAGTTTAACAAGTGAAAATCTGTGATAAGTTACCTTCAAATTTATCATTTTTGTTTACTTCGAAAAAAAGAGATAAAGATTATTATATGGAGAGTGCTGGCTGGATAAGCAATTTCTATATAAACTTATAATATTGCAGTAAAATATTGAAGATCGGCCTAGTACATATTTTTTGTAACAGGCAATATGCCGATTAAAAAAAATGTAAATAAATATAAATGATAATTGTCTTTCAGGATTTGAGATTAGACATATCCAAGTAAAAACTATTTCATATTCGTAATAATTCAAACATAGTTTTTGGGACTAATATAGATTTAACTGTTTAGATTTTGTTCCTCCTCTTTATTAGACATTTTTAAAAATTTCTGATCCAGTAACTAGAACGGATGCATTCGAATTGCGCTCAGATTAAGAGCGTTGTTTATCAATCCTAAAACGATTATTAAAATTCAGATTCTCATGCAGATTACACTATAGACTGTAAAAATAGTCTATTTTGAAGGATGATACATTTTCCTTTTTTATTTTTTACAAGAAAAAATTCAATGAAAATATTCTTTTATTATTTCAATGATTATCCCCAAACGTAAAATATTTTCCATATCTTACATAAAAAAATAAAAATTGAGACTTTTACATTAAACGAATTAGAAGAATTCTAAGTGCATAATAATGCTAATATTTTGTTACTATTACTACTATTGCTATTATTATTACAACAAACACGTATGAATCATTTAAAAGTGAAAATTTGTTGTTTTTTTCAAAGTTTTTATAGATATACAAACAGGTACTTACATTAAGTTTTATAAAGAGAATTGACATAAAATATTATGCAAAACGAAAAATGCAGTTATGCAGGAATTTATATTGTTTATTATTATTAACGAAAATCTAATATCTAGATCATTGGTTTTCTATAAATTTGAAAAAGTTGTATTATCTTAATTAAAAATATATGGAAATAAAACTGTAAGTATTTTAAAAATGTGGTTCTTCAAGAGTGTCAGTATACAACTTACTGCTTTTCATAAATCTGAATGTTAATATTTTGTCATTACTGAATAGGTCGTAAATGGTATTATATTTCACATGATTTATTAACAAAATAGCGTCGTTATTTAAGTCACATAAATTTCAAAGTTGTTATTTTCTGAAAATTTCCTAGCGAATTTTACAAGACAATTGCAGTGTCTAGAGAAGTGTTTATGACTCATTATAAGGAACCAAAAATAATATATTTTAGAATAGTGTTGTTCTGTTTGAGACTAAAGTTTCCTTGGTTAAATTTTTAAAAATAATTATTTACTTATCTTAAAAACTATAATTCAAGAGACTTACAGAGTATAGGAGCTTCTAAGTTATCTATTTTAATTTTGAAGAGTAACAAAAGGTTACGTGTTTGGTGCGTACACACTATGTAATGAAAGAAAGGCTGAATAAGTTGTATTTTAAAGTGTGTAAGATTCTTTATTTAAAGATATGTGTAAAAGAAATATATATATTTCTCAAAGTCAAAAGAGTGTCAAGCGCTTTCGGCAAAACAATGCCATCATCAGGACAAAAAAAGTGCAAAAAAGTAGAGAAGGTTGGTTATAAAACAAAAGTAGAGAACATCAACGCAGTAACAATACATCTTAAATTAACTTTTTAAAAAACGACATTAATATAGTAGAAAACAGTAACATTTTTAAAAAATTTTGGTTTTTAAAGGCCCAGGCCTGAAAGTTGTCCCAATAAAAGACAACAAGTGTTTTTTAAAAACATGTAAAATAAATAAAAAATTAAGATGTTTTACGTGAGAAAATTATGAACATGCGGTTTTTGACAAAGTTAGAACTTTGTCAAAAACCGCATGTTCATAATTTTCTCACGTAAAACATCTTAATTTTTTATTTATTTTACATGTTTTTAAAAAACACTTGTTGTCTTTTATTGGGACAACTTTCAGGCCTGGGCCTTTAAAAACCAAAATTTTTTAAAAATGTTACTGTTTTCTACTATATTAATGTCGTTTTTTAAAAAGTTAATTTAAGATGTATTGTTACTGCGTTGATGTTCTCTACTTTTGTTTTATAACCAACCTTCTCTACTTTTTTGCACTTTTTTTGTCCTGATGATGGCATTGTTTTGCCGAAAGCGCTTGACACTCTTTTGACTTTGAGAAATATATATATTTCTTTTACACATATCTTTAAATAAAGAATCTTACACACTTTAAAATACAACTTATTCAGCCTTTCTTTTATCTATTTTAGTTTTCATGAAATTTAAATGTGCAGATCTAACAAAGAGCGCAGTTCGAGGGGTTTTTTAGGGATCCTGTGGAGGTATATTAAAGGGTGAGTGCAGTTATGATCCTGTATTAGGGGATTATTGGGAATGTGAGTCCAATTTAGTTCCTTCGAAATAGGACAATTAAAAAATTATAGTCTGGTGAATTATATAATAGGTTTAACAAATTTAAACGTAAAATATTAATAAAAAGTAGAAGAATAAAAAATTTAAATTGTATTATTAAAAAAAAATAGGAAAAGTCACTAAAACGCGTCTATTTAATTTTCATAAAAGATTAAAAAAAATTATTCTTGTCTGAGATTTTGCATAATACAGCATAATACAAATATATGGAATAAATATGTAATTTCAAAAAGAGGCGACTTTTGAAGAAACTACTGAAACGTCATCTGATTAGGTACATCACACCTCATTTGAAAGATCTCTAATGTTCTATCCAACCGATTTAATTATTTGTTATTGAGTCAACGAAAATGAAGATATAACATAAAATAGTATAAAATTAAAATAAAGGTTCATTCATCGTACCAAAATATGCTAAAAACAGCCACTGAGAATAAAACGTACTAGTGTTTTCTATCATTATAATCTAAAAATGCTTACAGAATCAGGACAATAATAAATATCATTTTTTTATTATTGTGAATGTATTCTGTTTTCCTTAAAATTCTCTTTATTTTATTTAATTAGACAAAAAATGTTTAGTACACTGGTTAGTTATTCACAGGGCGTTTTTATAAAAGAAACTGCGTACTAACTAGATTTTCTTAAAACCATTTCGTAGTTCGGTTTTTGGATCCTTTAAGTATAAAAATTAAACTTGGGGCCCTAGGTTCTATTTCTTTTTACGAGTGTAACCCTTATTAAGGTATTTATATTTTTTAACATTTTTACAACAGGTACAAAATATCCGTCCTTGCAAAAAATGGTCAGTATTTATGGCAAGAGTTATTCAGTTTATTATAGACAAGGTTATGCCAGTCATAAATCAATAAAAATCTTTTGAATGTTTACTAGCTTTTTGCTTTTTTACTGTAGAGGTCAAAATTACCTAAATTTACCGTTTTCAATTTACGTTTATTTTACAGACCTCTGGCATTCTTAAAAGTACTCTATAGGAAAATATAGTGAATTAATTTAAAATTACAGTTGTTTTGAAATCTTGCTTTAGAAACCACCAATAATCTTGAGATTTTTATGTTATTACCTGACTTAAAATTATGCAACTATAGCCGTCGAACCAGTTCTTTCCCATGTTCAACGTGGCGATAGGAAAATATATATTTTTTTAATAAAAATGGCTCATATACCAGAAACGTGTGGGTTTACTTAATAAATGTATTGGAAATGCTTTTATGTATTAAATTAAATGTCTCGATAAATTGAAGGATTCCATTTATTACGTCACTACCTTACTTTACCCAGCAGTGTTTAAAGCAGAATGAATTTAAGCCGTCAATAATATTGAAAAACGTTACGAGTATTTCGTAAAACACGTTGTTAAAAAATGTTTACTATATCAACTATGTAACTACGCGAATTTTTTTCAACGACAAATAAAAGTAAGCTGTACTGAAAGAAACGGTCAATAAAATGTGTTTAATATAAAAAAAATGACAACTAATTCTGCTTTTCATTGTTCGAATAAATAATTGTAAATCATTTATTAAAATCTGACAAGTACTTTCGGTCTCAATAAACTAATTTAATGACCCCTCTTAACCACTCTTCTAGGAATATGCTAACCAGCAATAAATGTTTGCCAATTACAAGCATATTTTAATGTCGGTCGTTGTGTCGGAAAACATCGATGCTATGAGAAAACTAATTGAAGAAGATCGTCATGTGACATACCGTGAAATAGAGGCATATTTAAGCATTAGCATGACCAGCATACATAAGATTTTGCACGAATATTTGGGTGTTCGGAAGCTAGCTGCGCGTTGGATTCCACATTTGTTGACAGATACTCAAAAAAATGGTTTGTGTCGACTGGTGCCGTAAAAATACAACTGTGGTGCATCCAAAGCTGTATACAGCAACGTCACAGGAAGAAAAGACCAATCGACAGTTTGGGTGTTTCAATGTGAAGAAGAGCCAACAAAAGTTACTCGTTCTCGAAGAGTTAAGAAGCAAATAGTTGCGTGTTTCTTCACGAAAACCGGTCATGTGGCAACTGTGGCTCTCGAAAATCAAAAGACCGTTAATTCAGCGTGGTATACGACCATTTTCTTGCTAGAAGATTTCGGTAAATTGAGAGAAACCAATCCAAAACGACGAATCATTTTGTAGCACGACAATGTGAGCTCACTCACATCAAGTGAAATAAGCGAGTATTTGGACTGGACACACAAAAGATCGAATTGATAGATCATCCGCCTTACAGCCCCGACTTGACACCTAATGACTTCTTCTTGTTCCCACAAATTAAAGATAAACTGCGTGGACAACGATTTTTATCGTCCGAAGAAGCGGTTGAGGCTTTTAAAAACCATGTTTTAGAGCCATCATCTTTTGACAAAGTGCTTTGAAGGGTGGTTCAATCGCACGCAAAAGTGTATGAAGCTTAAATGCAAATATTTTGAAAAGCAATAAATATATTTTTGATAAAATTAATTTGTTTCTTCTTTCTATTCTCAATACATAAATAGCAACCCTTGTATTATTATTTTAAGCCTCTCTACCAACGATTAAAATATTTCATTCTTCATAAATCGTATATTTATTAATTTACCTATATTTTGATTTCCATTCTATATGAAGAATATTTTAAATAACTTATATTATTAATTTTTGAACTCCAAGTTCACTCATTTAATATAAATGTATGTCTTTTTTGTTATTATTTTAGTATGATTGACTATTACTCTAAAACATTTACAGTATTTTTTTTTTACTTAAATTATTTGTTAGAATATTTTTTTAGAAATATAAACTTAACGAAAAAAAAAGCTGTCATGTTATTATACTCATTTTTTGTCTATTTATAACGATGAAATGAACAAAAAAGATGCAATTAGTTGAAGTCAAAATACCAAATTTTATTCAAATGTGTACAACCATTGTACGTTTAGTTTAGAAGTGTGTGTAACATTCTCCGGCTTGGCGTACTTGTTAACATTCATGAAGTGTTTGTAAAGCTATTAACAGTTTCATGAGTACATTTTTACAACACACAAGAACGGAGAACGTGACAAAACAGTTATAATATAAAACACAAAAGTCCCTTAAAAATAAAAGTAAATTCCTTACCGTAAAAACGTGGAAATTTTAAAATGGGAAAGTATGGTGCTGAATTTTTCTGATTACAATCAATAGCTTAACACTTTTTAACAAGTTGATATTGAGGAATATGTGTTTTCCACTATTACCTGAATTCATTTAGTTTTATTAAATTTCTTTTATGTGTCGTCACCGGTATCTGCGGTATTTATATACTGGATATAAAAGAGTTATGGGCCATCCCTATAACTTTTGAAGGATATACTCGTAAAAGATTTTTTTAAATTTTGGGTCGTTAATATAAAGACAATTTTGAATATCATCTTAAAAGTAGATTTAGAAAAGCATTTAACAGTATAACACCAGAAATGTTTCAAAATTTTATTAGGATCGTGCAATGCTGTTTGGAAGAAGATAGTTCCTATTAATATATTGAATTTATAGTTAATTATAAGTCAATTTAAATAAGGTACATATGTATGTGTAACTTTTCAGCAAAATTAGTCTATTTATTTTTTTTTAGTTAAGCTTGTTATTATTTTAAAACATTGCATTACAGGGTTGATTTCAGGAGCATGTTGTGTTTATAGAAATAAATTAAAAAATTATAAATAGCTGCTTTATTTAGGAAGTCAGAAAATTACTATGAATATTATTATTACTGGTACTTGAAGGAGTTATTTAATATAGATACAATGTGATCTATGTATGTTTCTACTCACGAAAGTGAATTTTAGTTAGTAAATATAAGAATCTACTGCATATATAAGTTAAAAGATGTGGAGTTGTGGAGAACTATCAGTATGAATTTCGGAAAACTAAATATAATGAAATTACTATACAGTTCAAATTATAAATTTATTTTCTTTATTTATAATGAATCATTACGTATGATCTAGTTATAAATAGTTGGAGACAAAATAGTTGAATTTAACCGAATATGATCCAGTTAAACGTTTTAAAAAGATATATGGTGATGAGGATTTTTTAAGCAGCAAATGAAAATTAGTATCTAAAATCTTTAGATCAGTTATCTGGAGGTTTGAAAATTTATGTTGGTAGAGACTAGATCCACATTCTTTTTATATTACTTATGTATATTGTAAAAGAATATTATTAGGAAATGTGTCACGTAAATGAGTATATTACTAGTGAGCTGTTATTGAAATGTAAACTGGTATTACTTGGCAAATCTAGCTTTGAATGTCTAAGAATGTGTGAGATGCGCAAAGTTAGAATGAGAAATGTTTCGATTGACAAAGAGGGTAGTATACGCTCGGGTAAAAATTTATAAATTGTACAGTCAGTCAGATGCAATAGAAATGACAGGTGCAGTTACGTATACTTGTTTATGGGGTTGGTCTGATCCCTTTTGCAACCGCGCATCGAAAGGCGTGTGGCGACTTCACATTCAATGCAAGATTTGCCGAATCATCTTGTCTATGTTTCCTATTTTAACAAGTTATTTATTATTACCTAATTTTTATTATTATTTGAAGAAAATGAACTACCTCGCTTAAATTTATAATTGGTTTATGTTATAGAAAATTAATTTGAACAAGGTTATAAACAAATGTAATTTTAAATAAATTTTATTACATATTCGTGATTTAAAATCAGCTTAAGTTTATAAGTTATTTTTGATTTTTTATACGATTAACCGCACTGTTACTGAATTTCAATTGAAAATAAATAATAAATTTTACAAAGTTGGCCAACGAAGATTGTTTTTAAAAAGTTATGTGCCGTTATCAATTGCTTAATCAATTAATCCAGTATCCACATTCATAACATACAATAGAGAAGTTATGTTATTTGGGGCTCGATGTGGAGAATTTTTCTATGGAACAAGCAGCCCTATTTGGTTTTGTTTTCCCATACAATTAACAAGAGAGTTTAGTCTTGTGCTCAAGGTAAAACAAAGGTACAATATAGACTTCTTACTATGCGCTGATATGAAAATATTTTACTTTATTGTTTCTTTTTCTTTACTTATATTAGTTGTTTTTTAAATATAACATCAAGTGGCTTAATCAAGTCTAAATAAAACATCTTTCCTGTCAAATATTTAAAAACTATTTATATTTAAAATATAAATTTAGAACACATTTTATTAATCCATAGATCCATGTTCATGACATTTATTCCTTTTATTATATTGTTTTAACCCTCCGGCAGCCACGCCTTATCAATTTACACAAGTTGACACGCGGGGTACTTTGTATCGGACACAGAAAAATAGTAATAGAAGTTATAAATATCAAATATATTTTATTAAAAATGGGTGGAAGCCGTGAATTATATCCTGAACACTGCAAAATGTTACGTTCCATCTCTAAGAATGTATAGTATAGTAGAAACTGAAGAAGTAATTCTGTTATATCTTTGGGGAGTGTTATTATCTTCGCTTGGTCCTTTAAGTGATCCTCCATTAGGGAGAAACCTAATTCAGTTAAGAATTTTCGCCTTATTGGTACTTCTCGTGGCTTGGTGTTATTAAATATAACGTCAGAGTTTATTCTAGCTAAATCTATAGTATGAGGAATAAAATTGCTAGTGGCTATCTTCTGGTAATTCTTTGTCTCCTGTAGGAAGCTAATTTTTGGCCAATAGTATCGATGCAATTTTTGTCGTGTTGTATTCTACAATCATACGTGGTTTTCCTGTAACTTCATCAATTTTTCCTGTATCGTCCATGGTAGAGACCAACAGCACACCCTTATTTCTTTTAGGTACATAGGATACTAAAGATACACTTAATCAAAATATCCGAATATAGAGTTCCAACAATGATTTATTTGGAAGGAATTCGGGAAGATCTCTCTTTTGTTTTTCTTCAAAGTGCCGCGACGTATTAGTTCATTCTGCAGAAGATATTCAACTAAAGTATAACTAGTATAATAGTTATCCGTAGTTATATTTTTTCGAGCTTTTTATAGGATCAGCTAAGCTCTGTACTATATTGAATGACTTATTTGAATTTTTGTAGGGACCATTTCGTTGTTCCATAATTTCATCCTTTCCATTAAATCGCTAAAGTGAACAACACTTCTTCAAGATCATACAAATTCTCCGCAATCACTTGCAATCCTTTTTCACTCAAATAATTTCATTGCCTTTAGTGGCCCTAAAATAGCCAAAATATACGTCAAATAATGTAGGTAATTAAAAAAGTCACAAATTGTACTTACATGACTGGACAATTTCAACATTCAATTTAACACTTAGGAAGATGCCACTGTACCAAATAGCATTCCTTAACTAGTCGATTGGACATATATATTAATATTGACAAGGGTGTTTATGAAAAAATAATAATAATTAAATATGCGGCACGGAATATGCGGCACGGAGTACCGCTGCGTGTCCGCCGGAGGGTTAATATTATATTATTAAAATAACCATATAAATTACATTCTTCTTCATTAAATTTCATCTAGTTTCTTTTCATAACTAATTTCCAATATACAACATTATAAACAAATCTATAATTTTCATTAGTCTATTTTGAAGTTCTTACAGTTTTATGATTTCTAGAGATATAATTTAGTTCTTTTAAATTTACTACGTAATGTCCCTCGTGATATGATTTCGTTACAAAATATATGTCTACTTACATAAAAAATAAAATATTAAAATGTTGCAGTTCCTACTTTTCCATTCTGCTTCTTACTCTAAATGGAGCTAATATTAGAGTATGTACATCGAAAATAAGCCACAGAAAAAATTATTCAAATATTTTTCTGAATGAAATGCATTTACATAATGCCGATATGTTTCATCTCACCACCATTATCGATGATACCGCCTACAATTGAAATAAATTAGCAACAGTGTATCGTAATCCCGGCTCTAAAATTTTATCATTCCAACACGATGTCTTCCTATCAATAACCGACCCAGCAACCCGTTAAAGCACCTTTTAAATTGTTTATCGTCCCCCAACTATGTGTAGCATAAAATCTAATCGATACATATTTCTTGTTGCGTATCTAAATTAGGTAGACTCGTTCGCAAATGAAGCCATTTTGAATTTAGTTTATAGAGTGGCCAAATTTGGTGTCGCTGTTTGTAAAATAGCCGTGGGTCGATGGGAACAATAGCTCGTATTTCAAGAAAATGGCGAATATAAATCTCGAGTCGGGCGTTTGCCTGCTAATGTACCGGCTACACTTCGAAGAAATCTATAGGCATTCTTTTGTGCCCTGGCGATCTTCTCCTCGCGACCGGCAACAGCGCCTTTCGTTTTGAAGTTGTTTTTACTTCCAGGTCGCATTATTCATACACATAGGAAAAAGTTTATAATTTCTAGCAAAATATTCAGTTAAAAAACTTTTAGAACCGATTCAAAAACTTAATACACTTAAATTAAAAGAAAGCACAAAGTTGTTTTATTTAATGTTAGTAGTAGGTTTTCAAAAATATCTCCATACGAATTTATGCTAATGGCAACTTCATTCATAGAAAAAAAATCATAAATTTGTTTAATTTTTGATAATAAATTTTATATCCATAACGAAGGATTACGAATGAATAGTCCAATATCACTAGTTTTATGGATACTTTGGAACTAAAAATGTTTAATTCAAATATTTCCAAAAATTTTTTGTTTTGGTCCAGATATGCTGATGATGTTCCGGTTGATTTTACAGGTAGTGAAAGATAATTAGATATTTTCTTTTATTTTATTAATAACTTAACCAAAAATAAAATTTACCGTTGAAAATTATATAGACATAACTATCAAAAGAGTAAACTGTAATTTTCAATATTAAATTTACTCATATACAGGGTGTCCCTTTAGTTCCTTTATTAGATTGGAACCAAAAATATTTGAATAGCAAAATTATCGGGGTATTAAGCTTTACAACCTAAAATTATTTTCACTTATACAGAGTGTTCCGTATATAGTTGCAAGCCAATCTAAACATACATTTCTTTTAAATACAATGATACGTTTTTTATTACTTATTTGATTCTGCTGAAAATCTCGGAATGTATGGTTTGTTAGATATATATTGGACCTTTCAAAAGTTACGATCACTTTTATATCAAAATGGTTGGCCACACCGTATCTAAATAGGAACAATTGTTTTATCCATTTTTTGTACAATTCGTAGTTTAGGTATGTGTTCTACTTTGATATGTTTAATACTTTTTTGATAGAACTTTTAAATTGCATACAAGGTAATTCAAAATTCGGAACATAAATTTTCTCAAATTATTTAAATTATACCCACATTATTTAGGTAAACCTTAAATATTGTATTTATTAACTCTTCATTTCCAACTTTTAATGACTGATTCAAACAATGCTTTTTAATTTTTAGTAAAATATATACAATTTCCTTGTTTTAACAGTTTGTAAATAACAATATTTAAAATATTTTTTTTATAGATGTTTTTTAAATTATTATTTAAAAATAATAAAGTTTCCAATTTCTGCGATCTTTACTATGTACCTAATAAAAGCCCTAAGAAAATAGAAATATATGTCTTGATTTCTTAAATAATGTAATGTCCATTAAAGTACATATTTTACTTAAAATTTATGTAACATTCTATCTTTTTCCCTTGACGTGTTTGATATCACACCAAAACACAACAGGTTAAATTTTATAATTACTTAGGATGGAATATAGAAAACAATGGAAGAATTAACACGGAATAAGACAAGCCAAGAGGAGAAGCTGGAAATTTTTTTAACAGTATGAAAACCATTGTTACTAAAGGATATAAAAATAGAAGTAGTAAAGATAATAATAAGACCAACCATATATATTTCAAAAAGACATGGACACCTACAGAAAAGGATAAATGCAACCCACCAAATATTTGAAATTAAAATGACTGAAATTTAATCTCCAAATTTTTTTCAACCATTTCCAGAAATTTTCATTTTTTGTCCTAAATTCCAAGGCGAGGAAGGAAAAAATAATTTTTATGTTAGAAATAGATTGACAAGTATAAAATAACATGGAAATCTTTAAGTTTAAAAAGAAACTTAACCACAAAAATTAAAAATGCGCAAGTAATATTAAACTCAATTTTCACTTAGGTACATGCACTTCCAAGTCAAATGATATGAAGGAGAGCATAACAAGTCAAAAAGAAAGAAGACATCATGAAATAACACGATTAAAGTAAAAACAAATCTTAAAAACGAAATGACTGACCTTTGCTTATTTTGATATCCAGAAGGTAGTAAATTATGTAAAACGAAGGATCTTATTATATAAATTATTTCGGGTTTGGGCAATATGGGCTTGTATCTGGCACTCCACATTTTATTGCGATAGGTATTTGATCATATATTTATAGCAATGAACACTTTGAAAAAACATGTGTTTTCAATATTTTTAATTACAAATTGTTTTAAACGTTTAAAAACATTTAACTTAATCTTATATAAGACTTACTAAATGGGACCGACTCAGAAATGCTACATTTAGACAAAACCTGCAGATTCAACTAATAAGCAATAAAGTAAGTAAAGAACAATTAAGGTGGTTTGGACATATATGCCGCATGTCAGATAGCAGACTCAAAAAAAAGTATACTAAACTAAACCAGCAGGAAAAAAAGATAGACCAAGAAAAAATACAGCTAAGGCGTAATAACAATAATATCAATAATAACAATATATCACTGCTTTATATCTCGTGGTAGAAAGGCATATGCTTAAATAATTATTATTAAGGGTCCCTTTGAGTTCTTTCAAGTTCGATTTTTAAAGTAGTGTCCTGAAGTAGAGCATATTTGCTATGAAGCTTATTTTTTGACTAAGTTGTCTTTTGTTTATTTTTCAATTATTTACTTTTTCAACCGTATTTGAGTGTTATTAAAATAGATTTGGTACCAGGTTTTGCTGAAAACTTGGTTGAAACTTAAAAAATTAAAAAAAGTTCTTCCGAATGCTCTGTTAATGTTTTGAAATTATTCGATGATACTAAAAATAAAATTTAGTTCAAGGGGTAAAAACATTTTTACTTGAAATTTCCTTTTATTTTTCTTAAATTGATTAATTAATATTTACTGTGCGTATTTACGCACTACGAGTCTAGTTTTAAAATAATTTCGTATGCAAAATATGCCGCACAATTATTTATATTTAGTTATACCTACGTGTGCGATTTCTATTCACCAGATTCGAAAATATGATTTAAAATTCAAAATAAGTGTCTCTGGTGAGCAAAGTATTCACTTTAGATTCCATATCACATATTGTGTTGAATATATCTAATTTAAGAAAAATTTAAAAATGAAAAATGTATAGGGTAAAAGGGCTATACAAAAAGAAAATTAATATATTACAAGATTTTGGAAAATATGTATTATTCTTGATTTGTGGAATCTTATGACTATTGTTTCATCTTTTAACTTTGTCAAATAAGATTATAAAAAATTGACAGGCATTTCACATACAGACTTGATTTTGTATTATTAATGCTCTAACCAATAATATTCTTCATTTTCTAAAACATTTAGTTAATAATATATATTCAGTCCAGAGGGTTATCTAAAAAAGGAGGACCTCCCAGATTTATTTATTCTTTTAGTACTATATGTTCAGGATGCCGTAAATGTTTCTTCATTTGAAATTCTTCCAAAAAATAAATTTCTTGTTTGTTGTCACATATATGAAGGACTTCCGTTATTGTTTTTATTGTTTTGTCAAATTTAGGTTTGTATTAAGTGTCAATGAGGTGTTTTGCGAAATTTGACTTATCTGGTTGCTTTAATCTCTAAGCTCGTAAGTGTTTACTATATCTTATTTCAAAATTTCTAAGGGTCTCTCCAATATACATAGATAGCATTACAATTCGCATTAATTAACTTATAAATACCCTATTGTTTTAATTTAGGATTTTTGATGTTTACATTTGTTAAAACTGAACCTACATTATTTCTACTTTAAAAGATATTTCTGAAGATGTTGCTCATGTAAAGTTTAATATTTCCATTGTATGATTTAACTTTTTTAGGTTATTTTAGAAGTATAAGTTTAATGGCAACGCTTTCCTATTTTTTATTGATCAATCTATTTACCAGATGCACTGAGTAGTTATTAGAGGAACATTTTGTTTTATGATGTGAATTTCCCTTTTAAAAAGTTTTAAAAACCAAAAATTCTATATTAAAAATCAGATATTTATAAATTTAATTGCCGGATTGAGATGTGTCTATATCAGCCAGTCCCTTAGAAATTTTGAAATTAGATATAGTGAGTACTTACGAGCTTCTAGATTAAAACAACCAGGTAAGTCACATTATGCAAAACATCACCGATACTAAACACATTCTTACACTTGACAAAACAATAGAAATATCAATAAAAATAATTCATATATAAATAATCTATAGAAATTTTGAAATTAGATTCATTACGCAAAACACTTCATTGACACTCAACACAAACTTACACTTAACAGAATACTAGAGACAACATTTGAAATTATTCATATATGCGTTAAAAAGCAGAAACTTGAATTTTTGGAACAATTTGAAATCACCGACAAACTCCTCAGTATAAATTAGGAAACGAAAAAGCAAAACTGGAAAGTTCGCCTGTTTAAGATTACCTTCTGGACCAAATTTTTCAGAAAGTGAAGAATATTATTGATTCGAACATTTATGATTGAAAATCAACTCCGTACGTAAAATGTGTCTCAATTACTTATAATCTTATCTGACTATGCCAAAAACACTAGTGAAAAAATTGTCATAAGAATATTTAAAAAGTTTTAGAATATTGCGGAATGTTATAAGTATATTTCATCTGTTAAATTAATCATTTTTCGTAACTCTTTTATTTCTCGAATAATTTTATAATATTAATTTATTCTTCTATACCAATTTTATCAAAAGCACATTTATTTTGAGATGTTTTTTATATATTATTTTCTGTAGAGTGATTCATAAATAAAACGTAGTTGACACCACTTAGAGTAAAATGTAATTTATTATTCAGTTCTTCCTGAATTCCAAACAATTTTGAGATAAAATTCACTCGCAATAAACATATACAACTGTCAAGGATTTTGGTTTCCATTCTAATTGGGTTTTATACAAACTGAAATATCTTAAAAACATTTCTGAGACAGACCACTACATAGATCAAGAATATTTATATTTGTTTGTTAATATTTTTTTAATTTGATTAATAATTAAGTACTTTACAGAATCGAACTATTGAGCTATAAACATCTTAAAAGCTCGTAGAACTACTGCACTTGACGCTACGACACTTCTACGAAATATTTGTACTCACATTTACATTGCTTTTTACATTTCCTGCAATTACTTAAAATATAAGAAAAATTCATGGCCTAGTCCTTCTCGTTAATTAAAAAAGTAATACTGAATTGTATTAAACCCTGGCGTCTGAAAATTTATTAATTTAATACAGTAACGAAGGTAAAGTAGGTGTTTTACAACGGCAAAGCACATTAACGTCGTTTGATATACATATTTGTGGTGAACATAAATGTTGTCCTTGTAGATACGGTCCGTGCCTAGTACCTAGTTGACAGACAGAATTATGGCTTCAGATATACCATACCAAGATGTAATGTAAAGATGCATGGTATCTAACCCACGTTCTTTTTCATCAACTATGTGCCTTTCTTTCTACACTTCAGAGATTTCTTTCTGCGCCGTAACACCATGTGAAAATTCTAGCAAACAAATACGGGCTGAAAACTTGTATTACCAAGTATCGATTTGCGACCATATAAAAATGAGTAAGTAATATCGTAAATTATTACGTTAAAAAAGAGTAATAATGCATTAGTTTCATTGGTCATTGGCTGGTGTAAATTAATTATCCATATCAAAAGATAGTCAATATTTTTCAGTTATTCAAAACTTTGTGATTAATGCCAACAGCGCATATGTTGTCATGATATTTAATGGTGTGTGTGATTATCGATGGATATTTTTATATATAAGTAAGAAAATATTGAATTATTTTAAAGATTTAATTTTTAATAATATATTGAGTACCAGTATTTAGAAAAAAGTAAATAAAAAATTATAAAAGAAATAAACCAAATTTAATTAAATAACTAAAATATTAAAGAAAAATAAACCCTAAGAATGCATGTAATCCTTTTTTTAATCAACTAAACTTTAAAATGAAATGTTCAAATTGAATTTATTAAAACAATCAATATTCACATGATCTATTATATTTATATTTTTGATATTAGTTCTTTAACCTCAAACCAGTGTATTGATGATACAATTATTAATGTTTTATCAAATGCAGCTGATAGTGCCTTTCCTTTAAAGTCAATATACCATAAGCGACCTGGATTAAAATGGTTTACGGCAGACTTAAAAAGTATGCGAAAACGAGTATTTGAAAGTAGGAATAAATATAAATTTTATAATTCGCCATTAGATTGAAATGATTATTGTAAATTACGTAAATCGTATAAAATTTCATTAAAAGAAGCAAAAAGAAGTGCTTGCGCTGAAAGTATCCTAAAATCTGAAAATAAAAGCAAGACATTTTAAATAACTTTGACCACTGTGTCTGAGAAAATTATTGATTGGAAAATATAGATATATTATCGAATTCGCAGTTTCGATTCCAAAAGGGTAAGTCTACTATCTCTGCATTAGTAACGATTGTTGATGAGATTGTCAATGGCCTTGATAGCGGACTTGAAACGAACGCTATTTTATGTGATTTATGTAAAGCATTTGATTGTGTAAATACCGAAATTTTATTGGAAAAATGAGATCCTACGGATTTAGAAATGAACACTACGAGCTAAGGTCTTCTTATCTTAATAATAGATATCAATACGTATATTTTAACAACGTAAATTCTCAGAAACTTTCTATTAAAAACGGAGTACCCCAAGGTTTTGTCTTGGACTCTATATTATTTATAATATTTGTTAATGACTTACCTAAATCTAGAGCATTTAGACAGAGCTATACTTTATGCTAACGATGCTACTCTAATTTCTAAAGAAATAATTAGTTTCAAGCCAGTAAAAAATTAAGTCAAAAACACAACATATACGATTCAATCTTGACAAATTTGCAGTTAAATCGGAGGCTGTTAAAGTGTTAGGGATAATGTTTGACACTTCGCTCAATTGTTTCAGCCAAATCGATGTTTTATGTTCAAAATTATCGACACAAATTTTCGTATTAAGACAGTTACGTAAAAATATCAGTAACAATAATGTAATGAAAATTGCTTACTTTGTTATAATCCTTTGTCACTTGTCTTATGGCAGCAAAAGACAGCATTACGAATTGTTGACGATTCAACATACCGGACTGATTATAAAGAACTTTTTAAAAAATATAAAATACTTTGCTTACCCTGCCAATACATCTTCGACCAACTTTTAAGAATACATTGAGAACTGAATTATATTCCAAGGCATAGCGATTTTCACAATTACAACACCAGAAATGCAAATTATCTTGTAAATATATACTCACGCCTGTCAACGGCTAAATTGAATCGACTTGACTTAAGTCTCTATAATAAATTAGACAAATTTTTCCCAGAAAAAATAACTAAAATGAGCAATACTCAATTTTAGAAATTTGCTAAAAATCGTTTGATAGAAAACTCTTTCTGCAGCATTGCTGATTACATTAGCTATTCCGTTGAATGTGTATCACATTTTTAATTAATAACTAATTAAAAAATGTATTCGATTACAAATTTCCTTTTTTTGTATTTTCAAGTGCTTTTAATTTAATTGTTGGAATTATTTTGTGTCTAGTTTAATATTATAATGTTTTTATAGTTTAATGTTTTTATAATTTAATATATTTATACTTTAATGTTTTTACTAATTGTGAATTTCCTTTATTCCATACTATGGCTAGGTATTTTATATTGTCAACATTTAAATTTATATTGATAGTCCACATCCTTGACTATAAACGTACTCTGTATGTAAATTGGTATTCACATTTTAAAATTAGTCCCATATATATAGTATGTTCAGGAACGCAGTGCCAGAAAAAAATTTTGTTTTTTAAAATGGAACACACCGTACATTTTTATAAACCTCTTGCCAAGCTCATTTCAACGATGTATCACACTTTATGTCTATTATGTTTGAAAATTACATTTTTTTGAATTTGGATGTATGTAGCAGCCAAAACGTTGAAAATCAATAAAAACGGCTTACATGTCCCATCCTAACTTTTCTATACGGTATTAAAAAATATTTGATACGGAGTGATCAAAAATTTCAAATCCCATCTGATTAACTGTATGTAACAAGTTATCCATGGAATTCAAATGTGGTACGTAGGATGAAATAAAAGGAAACTCAAAATATTACAAAAACAAAACATACCACAAAAAAATAAGGTAACAAATTTCAATTGAAATTTTATTTATATATATTAAACCCTACGTGGAGGAAGAAACCCAGGTTTAAAAATAACCTATTTACCTATCTCGATGAATGTTTCCGAAGAAACCATAAATAATGAATTTAAAAATCTATCTACGCCAAATATCTCAAAACGTGGTGACTTTTTTATTTATATAATCGTCTTCAAGAAAACGTGATGAAGTATGAAATTAGTTTTAAAGAAAATGAAGAGATACCTAATATCGTGTAATAATCATCTAATTCAGCGCAACGCTGTTCAAAAATGATAAGCTTTGTTAAATTAACGTTGTTACTCTGATTGTCTGAAGCAATATTGTACAGGTCAATAAGTCACTTGCTTCTGAGAGCTGCAACGTAAGATTCATTCAACTATTTATTTTAAAAGGTAAAGTGAGATAAAATTCTGAAGTCATAACTGTCCTACAAAAAAATTATAGGTGATTGTTAGATATCACTTACTAAATTCGAAAACCGTTATATTTTTGGAATTAAGATTGGTAAATTTCGAAAAACTGTTCAAACGCCATCTTGTTTATTAAAAAATATAGTCGGCATATGTTTCTTACTTTTTTAATAAATGTCCCTTATAACTATTAATTCTGTCAGTTATAACAAATCTCAGTATTTTATTTTTTGTGAAAAACATTTTCAGATCTTAATAGAAACCTAGCATGGATTCTTTCATTTGCAGTTACTAAAAAGTATGCTAGTTTAAAAAATTGGGAGGGGAGCATTCAAAGTTTAACAAGTAGATTAAATAAAAAAAAAAAAATTCTTTTTATTATTTGTATTTGTATTAATTAACTGTCGTTAAGCCGATGAAATTGTTATGTTGGATTTTTAATATAAGTAGCTATTGCCTAATTGCTGTCTCTAGCTTAGTGAAAATTCATATTTAAATGTTGACGAAATTAAATATTAAAATTAATATGGTTAACTAAACTCTAGTGTATTGAATACTGTTAATGTAGTCTCTAAAGTTAATTGTGTTAACTGCCAAATGCAAAACTAGCAAACGCATAAAATTTAGACCAATTAATAATGGTTTAAATAGAAAAAGTTAGATCGAACAAAAACAGGGATTTTATAAAAAAATAAACAAATGCAATACGACATAAAAATAAAAGAAATAAAAAATACGGAAAAGGAAAGCTAACGGAGGAAGAACATCAGTATAAATAAATATAATGGGAAGATAATTTCAAGAACTACTAACCAACCCGAATAACGCGGATGAAGGCAAAAAACACAAAGAGGAAAATAACCAAGAAAAAAAACAACGAAGAAACCAACAGTAAAAGAAATTAAAGAAATAATAAATAAGAGTCTAAATGGGAAAGCACCAGGGAAAGATGGAATAAATATAGAGCTAATAAAGTATGAAGGAAACCAAATACACGAAAGAATATACCATCTGATTAAGAAAATATGAAACGAAGAAAAATGCTGGAAAAATAGGAGGTGCGCCAAATTGTCACTAAGTATAAAAAAGGAGACCAACATTAATTCAAAAACTGTTAAATGTCGCATATAATATAATGTCGACAATAATCCAAAGAAGACTGGTGAGAAGTAGATATATTAGGACAATATCAATGCGGATTCACTCAGGGTCGATCAACAACAAAGGCAATATACACAGTCAAACAGATAATGGAGAAAACACATGAATACAGATTGGACATAGAAATGCTCTTCATCAACTTAAGGAGGTATTGGAATCTATCAAAAGAAATAAACTAATCAAAAATATCATTAAGAGAAAAGGTAAAAAAGCAAAGTTAAGAAGGTTAATCAAAATGACAATGAACGAAATAAAAAAACGTAACGAAAAAAAAAAGAAGAATAATCGAAAACATGCTTAAAGAGATAATCACTGAGGGAGAATAAATGGGACGAAAAATAAAGGAAAATAAAACAAGGGTAATAAAGTTTGGAAAAGCATGTCAAAATAAAAGACTAAAAGTTAAAAAATATAAATATTTGGGGGCCATCATTAATAATATCATAAATATGTAAGTAAAAGAAAATATAATAGTGAACAGATGAATATGATAACCTGAAAATACTTAAAAGCACAGTAAATCACTAACATAACTAACAAATCTAAACATATGTAAGACAATAATCAAACAAATAATAAATTATTAGGAAGAAACGATAAAGCTGAAAAAAAGAAGAAAAATTTAAGAATAACAAGATAATGAGAATAATATGTACGAAAACGAGTACAGAGTCAGAATGGATCATAAAATATTTTGAGAACTAAATAGAGAAGATGTAATAAAACGAATAAAAATAGAATTAGTTCAATAACTGGGAAGGATAGAAAGCGGGGTAACCTACAACATATTAACTGTAGAACCTAAGGGAAGGAAGAAGAAGACGTGGGAGACTGAAAACCAAATGGATAAAAAAGATAGAGGAGGACCTTACCAAAGCCGCATTAACAAATTAGAAGGTAAAAGTAGGAAATAGGAAACGTGCAAAGAGATCAGTAAAAAATATAAACGAAGAATGGGAACTGATTCATCCTAGGAAAAGAGAATTTAAAAAGCAATTGGGATCATTTTTATATTTATAAGATTATTATGTACAAAAAGAAATCAGAAATCAGAGGAAATTCTCAAATTGTTTTCAACTTTTAGAGAAAAAATATTCATCTGACATAAGCTTCTGACGTCACTCAAATAATATATTTTTTATTACGGAGTCTAATAATATTATGAGTAACTTTTATTATCACAAGTTAAACTTACACATTTTAAATTAATGTTTCAACCCTTACTTTATGGTATTTATTGATAATAACTATAAAAAGCTAAATTATACTTGTCCGAATTTCCACAGTATTACAAACCTTTTTAAATTATCTTTTTCGCCTGCTTAGAATTCTCATTGACTCTAGAGTGATAAGATTTCTGCAATTTTTTTGTTTTTTATTTTCTTTCTCTCGCTTTAGGGTCCAATTTTTCTATATTTAGTAATATTTTGACTAAAAACTAAGTAGTAAAAACCCACTTGACCATAAATTGTTTAACCAAAGTTCTTAACTAAAACATATTCTTCACATTAACTTTTTCTTTCTTTCCTTATTTAAAGCTATTGTATTCTATTATATGTTTCTGTTGTCTTTGTTTATTTCCCAAATAGTTTTTTCTTTAATAAATTTTATGTTTTTAATTATTTTTATTTGCCCATGTAATCAACTTTTAACCCAACAACCATTTCATTCAAACAACTTTGAGTTTTAGTTCTTCTTTTTTTTATTCTTACCTCTACTCACACATCCAGCCCTTCAAACCACTCTCAATATGCATTTATTTACTAAGTTTTTTAAACCATTTTGTTGTTTAATAATAAGTGTTTCTACTCTTATTTGTGGAATCTATTAATTGAAAATGTAAAAGATAAAATATTTAAAAAGTTTAAAAATCGTAGAATTTTAACATAAGTATATTTTAATTTTTACATTTTTAATTTTATTGTTTGTTTGATTACTGACAGAATATTTTCCACACGTTACAAAATAAGGTTACTTTTGGTGGGCTTTACTAATCTATAAGATTATAAGAATGGAATCCCTTTTAAAATAAAATAAAAAATTCAAATAATATTATAAATGAATTTGTATATTTAGGTACAATATTAAAGTTATTTATAGACAAATTATATGAAGCCTGGTAATATACCATTCACGATAATGTAATTTTAACCCCAATTGGAAAATATTATTTTATCCTTTTATTACTTCCAATTATGTATAATTTGATACAGTTTTCATACTGTTTTAAAAAATTAAAATGGCGTAGGTCTTTCTGCAATCTACTTTAAATTAAGTACGTGCGCAAAATTCATCATTTTCTAAAAAATTCTGTATTTTTTAGCTTTTTTTGTCATCACAGAAGCCAGTAAGACTGGTTTATGTGGTTGATCTCGGGGCTTGAAAGACAACCGGCCAGGTTCACCGTCCTCAGTATATATTTCAGACTTAACAGTGTCCAATGAAACGCCACACATGGATTTCTCATTACAGTTTCCTCATCCTTTTTTTTATTTCACTTACTTATTGCCGACTATAATTCACGTTCATGTACCTACACAGAATCGCTGATTAATAATACATTGGTTTTCATGTTTACTTTTCTTTTACTCTTATTGCGGTAGGCTTTAAATGGGATTTGGTAGGAATTGCTACTCGTATTATTACATAACATGCTTTTAGAGATCGAGATTTTATTCGTCCAATTTTTTTATTGCAATTATTGTAGTTAGAGATTTTAATAAGAAAAAAAGTTTAAATTAATAAAGTATAGTATTTATAGTATTATCTTTGAATAAATACATCGCTAAATACATACTGATTCTTTGGGAGTTCCATTTAGACGTTTTAGAAAAACCTGACAATTAAAATATGCAAAATAAAAGTATGATATTTTTGGAAATGCCCGGTTGATTTAAAATATTTAGAACATCATACTATTTCCGCTTATATCGGAAGTTGACCGTAAATTCACTCTGTATATTTCGATAAAGCTACTCTTAGGGATTCCTTCAATATAGGGTTTTGCTACCTTAAACGTTTTACAAAATATGACTCTTTTTATAACGAAAAATTATCCGATTTGTATCTCTGTAACTTTAAAATGAAAATTTACTCTTCTTTTTCGTACTATGTTAGTCAAACAAAACTGAAAATGACATTAAAGAATTATAGATAATTTAGTTAAAATAAAAATCTAAGAAGTGGTTTAAAATAAGAGACTCGTGAAATATACATTTATATAAAAACTATACATTCTGAATTAACTTACAGACTTACAGAATAAAATACCATTAATTTCTAAAACAATTCACACATAATATTCAACAAATATTGGCCACTGATTTGGAAATAGCTCTGAAATAATAGTCAAATAATTTTTATTATGAAAACTACAAATTTGTAACTTAATTAAAAATAGCAAATCTGTCAAAATTGACAAAGAAATTTATAGTAACATTCTAACTTTAACCCTTTAACTGCGTGCAAAATTTTACAGCGCTAAACGCTCCAGATGCAAAAAAAATTAAAAATACAATTACAAACTTGTTAAAAATTTAAATATAACTTGATTAAAAGTGATTGTAAGACATTGGAACATTGCAGTGGCGTACTGAAGTACTATATTTTTTGATAAGGGGTATCTAAAAGTCAATGAAAAGGAATTTTTCTGAAAATGACAAAAAATATATAGTTACTGGTACTATTAAATTACACAAAGACATTAAAACCAATAAGATCTGTGGTTTCCTATTATATATATTATATGTCAATGCACCAAATTATAAATTAGCAAAAATTTTAAATAAAGCTTCAACTAATTACGGTTACATATTAAAATATTCAGTTAAAAACTCTTTAGAGTTGATTCAAAATCTTAACAGACATAATTTTAAAAACTCATAAAATTAGTTTAATTTGATAATAGAAGGATATTTTCAAAAATCCCTTCAACTGAATGTATACTAATGGTAACTAAATTCTAAGAACAAAAAATATTACCCAAGTTTTAATTATAAATGATAAGCTTATTTCATTTATTACTTTTTAATATAATTTTCATCTATAAAGAACTTTGCCGCCTCTCCATTTAACTAAATAGTAATAGTTTATTTCAACAAGTCATCATTCTCTAAATGCTTTTCATCAAGCAATCCTTAATTTTGGAAAAAGATAAAAAATATATTGCTAAATTGGCGCTGTATGGTCGATAGCCTAATAGTTCTCTACGAAAGTAAGTAACAGTGTGTTCGTCCTACGTATTAGTCCCGTCCTAGAAAACTCTGGCCATGATTTTCTATGTTGATGGTTTGTTTTTCAATTTTCATGGTATAAGAATTTAAATGATGTCACTCTCTGGTTGCTGTTTAGTTTTTGAAATTTAGTAAACAATCCTCGTTTCATCACGAGAGACTCAATAACTCATCACCATTCTTGTCACAGCGTTCCAAAATTGAAAAAAATTAGAATTTTTTAGGTCCACCTATAGCAATAATTGTTTTCTGTTAAAATTTGTCCGAAACAATTTCCTAAACATAAGGAAACTTTTGATGAAGCACGTTAATAGTGAAATGCCTGTTTTGGCGAATTTCCTCATCCATGACAGTATATAGACCATCAGTTTTTCATTAAGAACATTTGTCCATTGTTCATAAAAAGGCTTGTACTATTTATACATATTGCCCTCATTTATTACACCTACCCGATAAACTTTAACAAAAGCTCCTAATGACTTTCAGGAGGGCGAATATTTCTTAAGTTTAAAAATCGAATCACAATCGGCGGGATTTATTATCGACATAGCGACAAACAAAGTAGTATTATGTAAAGACTAATACACGTAGAGACTTTAAACGTACCTACTGTCGTAACAGTAAGGGACTGGCCGAGAGTCTGTAATCTTAAACCGATGTCACGTGACAACTTTCGCGAACTCAACATTAAAAACGGCCCTCGTAGACTGAAAAAATTAATACAATGAACTATTTGTTTTAATGATTGGTAATAAATATATTGTTTTTAATTTTATTCAATGCGGGAACATATATTTACTGACTATTGACTTGCTATTGTTATATCATTTTTATCACAAACTCTATATGGAATACATCAATTTCTGATATTGATTTAAGTCCACTTCACAATAGTAAAAAAAGTACGTTATGTGGAAATTTGAGACATTTTCTATTTTTACCATTAATATTTAAACATATATTGTTTTTCGTTTTATTATGTCTTCCATTCTTTATTTATTAATATATGGGAATACATTTTTCATGCCGTTAAACTTTTTTTATTGTGGTCAAGACCTTTTCTTAATTTCCCATCTTTTTTTAAATTCTTTGTAAAACATTTTACTGCTCTATTAGGAATATTTTTCTAATGAGAGGCCTTTAAATTTTGATACATTTATTTTATTATTGATTTTCTCTTATCTCTCCTATCATCTGTTATTTTCCTACAATCTGCATCAAATCACTCATTTTATTTATTACTGTAATTTTGTTTTGCACAGCAGTTTAGCAGTTATGAAAACAGTTGGAGGATACATATATTATATTAATTAACTTAATAATTTGCTGTCGACAAGATCAAAGGTTTTGCAGAAATTTCTTTACCCTATAATTTTAGACATTTCATAAATCATGCGAGTCGGACGTTAATCTTTCTTTGAAAACGATTTAGCGTATAAATTAATTTGAGTTCAAGCACAATTTCTTCATATTTATGAAAATGCAAATTCAGAGACACACAAGATGGCGTCACACTGAATAACCCCATACTGCGCAAAAAACACCTGAAATTACAAAATAAATAAACGCATATGAAACTTGTAGTTAGCTACCAACTAATGTACGATCGCGAGACATGTAAATTACGACCGGGAATATATTAGGGATTCGAGGTAATTATTTATAACTTTGCACGCAATCTAAAGTCGCTTTAAGCAAAGCGAAAAATTGATAGGCCATCCCGCGAAGTAAACTAGCTTGCTGTTATTTATGGGCCATGCATGCACATTTCTTGGACGCGCCGAGATTAGCGAAATAAATCTCGCTTAATTTTTTAAATGGATTACTTTACCAATTTTTTCTATAAACTACCAGTTATAATTGTTTAGAATTTGTAATAGGAAAATATAATTACCGAATTTAAGTAGGTTACGTCAAAATAATTTATAAATGTTTTCGTTTTTCTTCACTAAGAATTCTTAAAGTTCATGAAAACATATTTCATTACTTTTATTGCTATTAATTATCAACAAACATTGTGGCCGCATAAACTATTTAATTTTGCCTTAATATAGAAATATAAAAAGTCTAATTTAATGAAATTAATCGGTATGCCAGAAGTTCAGACTTTTACAGAATTGTTTTGTTTTTTTTATAACTAGACTTGTAAACTCATAGATAGTTCGGACCTACTCGGATTTTCTAAACATCTTCTTAAAATGTGTTATTGTGTAAGTAAAACCTAATTATATTTATTAATTTAAAACCGTTTTCATAAGAAATATTATTTTTATTTTTATCGTATACGATATATGTATATTTCGATATACGATATTAGTCATTTTCCTTAGGTGAATAATAAAAATTCGGTATTTTAGTCATTACATAAATGTATGAGGTATTTATATGTATTTTGCTTTTTTCATTATAAATTTTGAATTTTAGATTTATTCAAAAATATACTACAGTCTTTTATATTATAGTAGTAGTAGTTGAAATTTTCAATGATGTTGACCGTTTATTATGCAGTTTGTTGTCTTCAGGTACTTGACTAATTGCGAAATTTGGACTTAAAAATGACTATACTCATCAAGTCCACAATGTTCTTTTGATGTATATTTTTTGTGGCTAGGCACACATTGTTGGAGAAACTTTTTTAGCGCTAAAATTCTAGCATAAATTGTAAGCTTTGGCTGAAAAATCACTGGTTGGTTTTAGTTTCAGATACATTATTTACTGCACTGTTAAGAAAAAAACACAAATCTATTGATATAATTAATAGCTTTCTATGTAGTTTTTCACTAACATACCAGATATGTTAACAATTTTTCAAAATTCACTATACAAAAAGATATTTCGTAACAAGCAATAACAATTTTGAAATATTATTTTGGTCTAAAATGTCAATGGTTTTTCAATTTTTAAAGAGCTATTTAACTAAAGATCACCGAATCACGTATCAATCTTTTTGAAAAATATTGACAAATTCAAAAATATTAGAATACTGTGAGGCAACATGCTGATTACAAACATCTTTGGATGTCTGTTTATTTGTACTTATTTGTCTGACATTTTCTTAATTATCTGTATCTAAAACCGTTGCATGTTACATAACTCGCCCTTCCTAAAGATTTTTTTATGATCTCTTGCCTTACTACACACAGATATCTCGAATGGAATAAATAATCTGATACTGTTAAACCAGTGACCTGGCGTACACGCTAAAGATTCATTGCGAGCATTATGTAAAGCAGCCTCAAACAATACAAATCATGGAAGCGCAAGCAGGAATAGTTCGCGTATTTGCTAGCAGCAGGAATAAAAATTATGTCGTGACCGCACAGCAACTCACTGCGGGATGCCACAGAGAAAGGTGAGTTAGATGAACAGGAAAGACTTGTATTTAAAGTATTTTATATGAGAAACTCTAGGTATCGCCATTATGTATTTTTAAATATTGACGCAGAAAATTAAATTATTAAAACGTACTGGATGCATAGAACTTAGGAGTAAAGTCAAATAGAATTCCATATATAAAGAGGAATTATCTTCACTTAAATATTAACAAATTACTAGAATTCCATTGTACTGTCAATATTGTTCATAGTAATATGAGTAGTGATATTTGTAATATCATACTTAATAGATATGGAAAGATAAATAATACTTATCTTGAATTTCTACAGTTGTCCAAAGCGTTTTAATATGTATTCTAGTCTACCTAGGATTCGGTATCTGACAATACCGTTTTCCACGACAGAAAGAAGTTTGACAGATCTTTTTTAAAAACGTTAATAAATTTCATGTCATAAACCTGACAACCAATCATTATTAAGTAATATTCTTCTTTTTCTAAAAATATATATTGTTAGTATTATTTAGTTCAAAAGGTGATCTAAGATAATTAAACTTCCCAGGTTTAGTTGTTCATTCAATACTATATATTGAGGATATTTTAGGTGTTTCTTAATTTCATATTCCTCCAAAAAAATCAAGTTCTTCTTTTTTGTCACTTATATGAAGTACTTCCACTGTTGTTTCCATTGTGTTATTAAGTATAGGTTTTTGTTTGGTGTCAATGAGGTGTTTTGCATAATGTGAGGTAGAGATAGACAATTTTATTAACAATTTACATCCAAAAATAAAATTTATGGTTAAAATGGAATACTTTCCATAAAGTAAGAGTTGTAACAATTAATACTTAATACAATATGAACAGAAAGAGTAGTGGTCGTGAAATTTGATATTTTAGTTCACATTGATGTATCACAGTAATTTCCTGGAATCATAAGTAGAAAAGGCTCGTATTATTCATCTCGATTAAATGATATTCATTTTTGACATATGTCCTGTGATTAGGTGTAAAAATTACAATGATTTTATATAACAGTCTTTGGGGGTTCGGCATATCGTTTCCATGGTTTTTCGTATTTATCAACTCAGCCCCATAAGGAACCTTATCCTCTCTTTGGAATTAAAACGTTAATATAATTTCATAATTCTTTGCAACTATTGCATTGAATTGATAAATTCATCAAGAATCAAATAATGAATCAAAAAGGAAATCCTTCTCCAAACCGGATCCATCTTACTTTTTATTTGAATTTGTCATAAGAAAAATCATAACTTTAGAACAAAAAGAAAAGTCTAACAATTCGTACATTAATGACAAATCCTTGAGAATCACTGTTATATTATATATTATCAAAAATACAGGATTCGCAAGGCTTATGACATAAGAGACTGTAGTTTGTTTATATGCCTGGAAAGATTTATTACTTTTAAAGGTTTCCAGTTTTTAAATGACTTAATATTTTCAAAGCGGTGGATATGGGAGCGAAAACCGATAGAAGGGACAATACGATTACCCGATTTTTCGTTATTTAAACTTCTTCTTATGGGGATATGTGAAAAGTATAGTATACAAAACGAAACCAGTCGATTTAGCTGACTTAAGAAGAAGAATAACACTTGCGATGAGGTCGGTCCCACCTCAGATATTTGAAAGCTGTTAAGAAGACATTTTTATTGAAGATTAGAATGTTGCCAAGTCATTAGAACGTGTATGTTGTGGCTATCGCGAATTTCGGTAATCAGATGATTTTTTTTTAATGTTACGTTTTGCAATAAATTTGATAGAAATAACATTTTTGAATAGAGAATGAAGAGACCTTTCAAATGACGAGACACAAGCCCTAAAAATTTGTTACGCGGATGGGGTTCAAAATAAGAATGACATTTGATGTCACTTCACAATATAAAAGTGACATATTTCGGGATTTTTTTATAAATATGTACAATAATTGAAATAATAAATTTATTTCATCTGGCTGTACTTCACTTTATGAATACATGTATTAACTGTAGGTTTGGGAAGGTATATACATATATCGTATACACAGGGGGCGGCATTAGTGCGGGGAGGTCCAGTTAGTGATTCGTCGTAAGAGATACGAAAACATTTTAGTTAATTAAAGTTAAAAAAAGATTTATTGAAACTTAGAATGATTTTTTCTGGGTTTTCTTAAATGGAACACCCTGTATTTTAGTATTGTAATGAAATGTTATTTTATGGTAATTTATTATTTCTTAAGCATCTTCTATACCTAATTGCGTTAATTTTTGAGATATTCGTGATTCTTTCAGCCAAACATTAATTGAACACAAAAATAGGTGAAATGATATGAGGTTGGCCGTGGAAATATTTAACTAAAATTAATTTTTAGATAAAAAAATTACATAATCTAGACTGATGACCTATGTTTCCTGTTTTCTTGTGTTTTATCTCTTTTCCTCCCAGTATTTCTTCTGCTAATTTTGTGATGTCTTATTTCATTTATTTCCACATCCTCTCTATTCCCCAGTTTTCGTTTCTTGTGATTGTAGGTTTTTTGTGACTGTTTTCATATCTTCCTTTATTAAGTTTCCTATCTCTCCATTTTTTTTTATTTTTGTTACGGTTGTGTTGTTTCGGTATCTTTAGTTTTCTTATTTTGGTAATCATTAAGTAGCGATCTGTTTCTCCCTGTGCTCTTCGAACTTTGCAATTAACGTCAGGAAAATTATGGTCACTTGCTTCATGAACAAGACATTTTATGATATCGTATTGTGCACCAATCGCTTGGGCAGCATGATGGCTACTAATGAACTAGTTGGGAGTTTGGAATGGAGGGTTCTTTTCGTTCCTAACGACTCCACCCAACCATACATACTAGAACCACATGTCCGGTCTTAACAACCGTATAGACATTCAGGAATTCCGTTTATATTCGATCCACCCTAGTATTTCGGATGTTATTCAATTTACCTGGTTATAATCACAGAAATACGCAGAGAAGAGATTCCTCTTAATGATCCCAGAAATAACATACTAAACTGATTTATATTTGGAAATGACTATCAATATTCCGAAATAAATCCACAGGTGTAATAAGTAATTTCTATTTTAAAAATATTACATATTTGACATGTTACGTTTTTTATAACCTAATACCGTTATTTCTCCTTTACTCTGAAATTTTTAAAATAAATTTACTGTTCCTAAAAAATTCTACCTATTTTATTTCATTAAAGAAACATAAATTTCGAGATATCAGATATTTCTTAAACAGTTACGCTACACGGAATTGATATTAGTGCAGTTACAATAAAGTGACACGTTCAAAATTTATAGTATACATTATGAAAGGCTTTAATAAACCAAATCGTGATTGTCTACTATAATAAACAGCAGTGTGAATTTTTTTTTGTTATTAGAAGGTGTACCCAGAAATAAATTTTTATGATTTGTACTCAGGAAAAAATAAGTTACTGTAAACTGTATACTTTACATGGTAAATATATTAAAATACATTTCTAGAATAACTCGACGCTCCAATTTATCTCCCATTTATCTTTTCACCAAACCTAACAACTGATTTATTTATAGAATATAATTTATTTATAATAATACAATGATTGAAACCTCTCGCCCAGAGATCGTTTCATTTACTTCAATCCTCGTAAATAACATTATAAGCTTCTTTCGCTACTCTATTTATTAATATATTATTGTTAATCATTTATTACTGTTAATAATTCAAAAATCATTACTTTCTCTCTTTAATGTCTAAATAATCATTAGTTATTCTTTAAGTCGCATATTATTATTACAATTAAATTCAGTACAAATAGTATGAAGCAATATAATAACAAAAGCTCGTACTTCTAAAGTTTATCGATGCGAGTAAAATACTATTTATGCAACTAGACATTAATCTTCTCATATTCAAAGATAGTTGGGAAAGAAACTATTACACTCCGAAACCGTGAATATCCTTTGCGTTGTAATAAATATGGACTTTATGACATGTACTTGAAACCTGATTCCAATTTACAACGACGTATATTTAGAATTAATAAATGCCAGATTCATATTTTATCAGTCTGTAAAAATCGACGATAAACGTGAATAAATTTTCTTAAGAACAGGTTCGCTAGCTACTACATAGATTATCGGCAATTTCTGTCTTATTTTGTTTGACTAAGTGTGTAATTGAAAATGGTTAAATCAAAAAATAAATTTAACCATCATAGAGTGTTTTCGTTAATTAGATATTTATTATAATAGATAGGGAAATATAAATTTTCAATATAATTGAAACTTGAGTACACAGTTCTAAATTGTTTTAACTAAAGCAATAGATAATCAATAGAAGTAAAATTGATTCTTATTATTCAATTAAGCAAAAGTAGCTGACTGAGTTTTAAAATCATGAATTTCAATGAATAATACAAATATTTTATTGTTAAAATACTCTAAATCATAATTAAATAATCCATTGCATATGTAAAAGTACCTAATAATCCATTTTTAATTATTGAAGTTGTTTTGAAAAACTATTTGAGGAAAAATGTATAAAAATGTTGACAAACTTTTTTAGAAAATGTTAAATGCTCTTAAAAAACTGACTAAATATTAAATAAGTAGTAATCTTGTTTAAAAAAAGAATATAATTTCAAATTTAAAAGTAATTTTTTTGAAAGCAGTCGTAATTAACAAGACTCATGTAATTTAAAATGATAATTTTTTGAAAATTGCCTATATCCTAACCTATATTATTTTAAGAGGTATCAATATTTTCATAATAAAAGTACTTTTAAATTCCGAATATATAAATATTGTGTCAAAATTTTGAAAACTGTTCTATTTTAAAACTGCATAAAGTGCATATCGTTAATTTAGTTCAAAATCAGAGTTTACTAGAATTTTAAAATACTTAAAAATACTAATCTAAAAATTATGTTTGTGTATACTTACAATTTAGCAATTATCTATTACGTTATTGTAACACGTAAAGTTGAGAACATTTAAATGATTTTACTTCAAATTTGTCAATTAAGTGGGTTTAATATGATAAATCATGTAAACATCGATTGTTTTAACCAATAAAATTTAATCTCGGCCTGAAGAAAATGTATGGCATTACAAATTTCATTTTAAAGTTTTAAATTTACTTGACTAAATAAAATTAACATTTTCCTGCATTCTTAAGGTTTATTTTTCTTTGATATTTTTGTTATTTGAATTTAATTTGGTTAATTTCCTTTTTTCTTTATAATTTATTTTTTTTATAAATACTATCGCTCGAAATGTTTGTTTTAATAAAAAATTAAGTATTAGATATAATTGAATGTTTTCTTATTTATAAATAAACATAATAATTAGTACAAACACACCGTTAAATGTTGATAGACCATTAGATAGAAGTGGGAACAATGCATGTTTCTAGTAAAAACACTAAAATTGCAGAAACACTTTTCTTTAGAATATTAACTCATTATTAACAAAAATTTTAATGTCAACAGAAATCGAATTAAATATAATGGAGAAACAACTATGGCTATCGTAACCATAATAATAAGCAATTTGGATTTTAAATTGTCAAAGTGTGTGATTCAGTTTTCACATTTGTGCAATAATATTTTTATTTTTCGCATTAGTACAATTAATTTGAATTCGAGTGCTACTTGTCAATCATTAATGAGCTAAACACATGTGTTTTAACTTTGTACTATTATAATGCATATATTTACTTCAATTTGAACAAAAAATCTTTTATTTAAAATTTTTTTTAGATGCAATTTGCTTAATGAAAATGTTTAAAGAACCGTCTGTTAACCTAGAAAATAAACTTTTATTGAAAGTGGTTTCGTTCCTTTGACTGGCCTAATTTATTTGATTGACTTATACATTAATTATAATGAAAGGGAGTATAATTGCGTATTCACGAACATAAATTAACTAGAAACTAAAAACATTATTTAGATTTCAAGAAACAAAAGGTTTTCTTAAATAATATTATTATGTCTATGTTAAAATTTAAAAAATATATCAGGGAAGCAGGATATTTATTTAATAATGTGATAAGGATTTTAATAAATTAATAAAAATTAACACTACAATTTTAAGAAGAAATTTAGAATCATGTCAAAAAACCAAATATGTCCGAAGTAACTAGAGGTCCATTGGCCTAGTTATAAGAAAATAAAAGCAATCTGTCTGTAAATCCTAATGAGTAAATTTGAACATCATGTTAACTTCTTGCATACTAACTTATTTCAATAATTAATGTTAAATGAAATAACTTTTTTTTATATGAAGTTTTATGCAAATTTGGATTGTTTATATTAAGGAAGATAAAATTAAGTAATTTATATAATCATAATTCGAATTTGATTAGAATAAAATATATAAATATTTTAAGTGTCGAGTGAAGCGACAAAAACGCAAACGGAATAAAAACGCGATAGCAGTAAGCTTGTTAAAATTGTTAAATAGTCCGGGCGCTTTTTAAAATATTTCGTTTTATGCGTAAATAGTCGAAAATAACGGGTCTCATGTCTCGCGAGTGAGCCCGGCGACCTGTGTGAAAGTTGCAAGTTATCGTGAGAATGATGCAATCAAGTATTGCGATGCAAACACCCAATGAGGCATTACTAATGCAAAAAAATAATGCACTCTTTCAGGAGAATTATGCGAGATCGCAAAATGAACAACAACTGTATACAGTATGGAAAAAAACTGAAGCAGAAAAAGGGAATGCCGAGAAAAGGGCCACCCACTTAGAAAAAGTAGTTGAACAGCTACAATTAAAATTAACAGAATTAGAAAAGAGATTTCCAGAGCAAAAACAAACTCAGAGAATCGAATATGCAACTGATGAAGAGGAACTAGCTGAAGAAACAGAGTGGATTCGTGTTAAAGATCGGAAAAAGCGTAGAATGAATACATCGCTGACCCCTCCGCAAAAAGAATCAAAAGTACCACAAAAAGTGGTTGAAAAGACGAAGAAACCACAGCTACCACCGCCAATAATAGTGGAAAAAATCACCAGATTTCCTGAATTACATGAACTAGCTAGAAAGAATTCCAACAAATTCAACATAAAAGTACTAAGCGACACCAGTGCAAAAATTAACTTTGAAAATGAAGAAGATTTCAAGAAAGTTGTCAGAAATTTAAATGAAAATAATTACATGTGGCACTCATATGAAAATAAGCAAAACCGACCAATCAGAGTTATGGTCAAAAAGCTTCATCACACTGCTGGAAAAGAAGCCATCATGCAGGACCTTACAAGGAGAGGGTACAAAATATTGGATGTAATACCAAAATTAAGATATAAAACAAAACAGCCGCTGAACATGTTCATGCTAGTATTTAGCAACGATGAAAATTTAAACAAAATACATGAAATTACCGATATACTCAATATCAAGGTAATAATAGAACCACTGAGAAAGACAAGATTAGTACCGCAATGCAAAAGATGCCAGTCATATGGACATACTCGAAGATACTGCGGCAAAGAACCCAGATGCGTTAGATGCACTGCAAAACACCTAACAGTCGATTGTGATAAACCAAGGAACGTAAAACCAAAATGTGTAAACTGTGGTGGAGAACATCCGGCAAGTTACAGAAACTGTATCGTTGCAAAGGAGATGCAGAAATTAAAGAATAATAATCAAAACAAAAAAAATATTAATAAGAATCTACCAAGACAACCACAAAGAGAACAAAGAAGAATGAGTGAAATTCCAACTTCAGAAGAAAGAAAAAAGACCTTTAGTCAGGTACTATCTAGAAACGAAGAACAAAAAAACGAACAAAACAAATCAAATATAGAACAAACTCTACAGCACATACTAGAGAAACTATCCAATCTGGACGAAAGAATAACCAGAATAGAATACAGCACCAAAGGAGCTATACCAAAAAGGGTTTCTAATGGCGGTAAATAGTCTACGAATCCTAGAATGGAATGCTAATGGGCTATTACAGCATCAATTAGAGCTGCAAGCCATATTAGAGATAGAAAAAATTGATATATGCCTCGTTTCTGAAACACATTTCACAAACGAGTCATACGTTAGATTTAAAGGATATAAAGTGTATCATACCATACATCCTGACAATGACTCCAAAGGAGGTAGTGCAGTCATAATAAAAGACAGTATTAATCATTACCAAGAAATGGATTACAAGACAAGAATAATACAAGCTACATCAGTAAACGTAAGAACAAAAACTTATGAGATAATTGTCACAGCGATCTATTGTCCGCCCAGGCATACTATCAAAAAAGAACAATACATTGAGTTTCTAGAAACACAAGGCTATAGATTCATCATAGGGGGTGATTTCAATGCCAAACACACCCATTGGGGATCAAGGCTCATTACAACTAAAGGAAGAGAACTCTTTAATGCAACTAAACAGTTGAATTGCGAAACCTTATCAACAGGAAAGCCAACATATTGGCCTACCGATCTGAATAAAATTCCAGATTTGATTGACTTCTTCATAACAAGAAATATATCAGTAAACTACATGCAAGTAGAAGAGGCATGGGATATGAACTCTGACCACTCTCCCATCCTACTTACACTTAGTGACTCAGTCATACAAAGGCAAAACCCTCCAAGTCTTGTCAACAGGCAAACAGACTGGCGGAGTTTCCAAATTCTGCTGGAAGAACAAATTAATCTCTCAGTAAAACCTAAAACAAAAGAAGAGATAGATAAGGATGTCGAGTTACTGAACAACTGCATCCAGCAAGCTGCATGGGACAGTACCCCTAATTTAATTGCAAGAACAAAGGGCAATAACTACCCAAAGGAAATAAGAGAACTGATTCGCGAAAAGCGCAAGTTAAGACGGAAGTGGCAACAAACTAGAGCACCAGAAGACAAAACTAGATTGAACAATGCCACCCAGCAGCTGAAAAGGGATATTCAGAGTATGAAGAATAATGCTATAAGCGAATATTTAACAGATTTGACAAACGACAAAAATACAGATTACTCATTATGGAAAGCGACTAAAAGACTAAAAAGACCAATTGTCCAAAATCCACCAATCAGAAATGAAGATGGAAGTTGGGCTAGAAACAATCAACAAAAAGCAAATAGATTTGCAGAGCACCTAGCAAACACATTTACAGCCAACGAAGGAGAAGAGCAACTAGGTCAAATAATATTAAATCAGAACAATTTGGAAATAACCCTTACTACTCCGAAGGAAATATCCACAATGATCAAAGAAAATATCAATCCGAGGAAAGCACCTGGATTTGACCTAATTACAGGTGAAATACTTAAACACTTACCAAAGAAAGCTATAGTTAAATTAACATATATTATCAATCCAGCCTTCAAACTCAAGTATGTACCTATCTTGTGGAAAGTAGCTGAAGTTATAATGATTCCCAAACCAGGGAAGCAACCAAATGTAGTATCATCTTACAGGCCAATATCTCTATTACCAGTGATATCAAAACTATTTGAGAAAATACTACTGAAAAGATTAAATCCTATACTTGAAGAAAGAAAGTTAATACCATCGCATCAGTTTGGCTTCAGAAAAAGTCACTCCACCATAGACCAAGTACACAGGATAACTGATGTCATAGAAAAATCATTAGAAGAAAAGAAGGTCTGCTCCTCTGTCTTCTTAGACGTGGCTCAGGCATTTGATAAGGTTTGGCATGAAGGACTCAAATACAAATTGAACAAACTCTTGCCCAAACAATATGCACAACTATTAGACTCATATATATCACACCGAGCTTTTAGAATAAAGCAGGAAGATGTTTATTCAGATCTAAAAGAAATTAATGCGGGTGTGCCACAAGGAAGTGTGCTAGGACCAGTCCTGTACCTGCTGTACACTAGTGACATCCCTCAGTTAGACAACGATACCATTGCTACATTTGCTGACGACACAGCCATATTGGCCATAGGCAATAACCACGAAGAAGCAGCAAATAACCTGCAGACATCACTTAATAAAATTAATAACTGGACGAAAAAATGGAGAATTACCCTAAACAAGAATAAATCGGTACATGTTAATTTCACAAACAAAAGGGAACAATATGTACCAATCAGAATAGATGATGAACAGATACCACATGCTAACACAGCAAAATACCTGGGACTAACTCTAGACGCGAAGCTTCGCTGGAAAGCTCACATCAAAAAGAAACGTGAAGAACTCGGAATTAGATACAAGAAAATATATTGGCTGCTGGGAAGAAAATCTACTCTGACAATATACAATAAATTATTAATATATAAACAGATCTTAAAACCGATATGGACCTATGGGATCCAACTATGGGGTTGCGCTAGCGAAAGCAACACCCAAATCATCCAGAGATTCCAAAATAAAGTGCTGAGGAACATCGTCGATGCACCCTGGTACTTCCGAAATAGTGACCTCCACCGGGACTTGGAGATGGACAATGTTAAACAGGTAACCACCATATTTGCCAAGAGTCATGAACAGCGACTCTTAGATCACGTGAATGTTGAGGCAATCCAGCTCCTCGACAACACCAACCAGACGAGAAGACTCAAGAGGACAAAGCCATTTGAGTTAGTTATTTAAGTGCCTAGTGTAAAAGCAGAGCAAAGTGCGAAATTTTATACGATAGTGTTAGTGTTATTTTTAGTACAATCTAAGGAACTTCTACTGAGTAAGACCCTTAAGGGAATGACAGTCCTGGTGCTTTAACCACGCCTGTTCAAAAAAGGTTTCATTAAATACAAAAAATAGAATATATCGAACAGTTATTAGATCAATAGTACTATATGCATGCGAAACATGGACCCTAAATAAAAATATATAGAGTAAGTTAGAAAAAGGGAGAGAGAGAGATACTAAAAAATATACCTACATGAAGGTATAAAGGATGGAGAAGAACAAATAGAGAAGATGACATTGGCTGGGATATACCGCCAGACTACTCAAAGGAAGACTAACAAAACTACCACTAGAAAATAAAATATGTACGAGAAGATAAAGAGCCTGAATAAAGAGGAGACGAATTAATCCACTGAAGCATGATCTAATGGAACTACATAATTTAGGAATGGAAAAAATTAGCTGAGGATAGAAAAAAATTGAAGCCTTGTGCCTTTAGGGCCTGTGAAGCTGACCTATACATGTAATTTAACGTTCGCATCTGAACTAGACTATTAAACTGTAAGCTAGGTAAAATAGTAACACTGTAGTAAACAGTGTAAAAGAAACAAAGACAAGTTTAACAACATTTATCTCTCATTGAATCAACGTTGAATTGTGAATAAAAATCGCTAAATTGAAAGTCCTGAACATTTTTTCTACTGCTTCTTCTTAGTAAGAAATTCTTCAATATACCAGCAACGTTAACAAAAAATTCTGAGAAATTTCAAATGTTTTCATCCTCTTTAAAACATTGTACCTATTTCCATTATAGAATTAGACACTACGCATAAAAATCTAAATAAACTGTTCAACAATTGAAATGATCCACCCTTAATTTTGAGTGGTTGCGGGTAAACTACGGTAAATAAAAAAAAATGTACCAAAAAAATTTACTGTATTTACTGCGAGACTAAATACAGAAAATGAAACAATTGTGTTCGAACGTTCCACAACTTTTGCAGAAATGTAAAAAACACAAAACCAACCAAACCGCAAAAAGAATCTGTGAAAAAAGTGTGAAAAAGATGTATTATTGTAACATTAGTAGTTCGTTGGACCCCCACGAACTCTAAGGACAGTTCTACATCTATCTGGAATACTTTTTATCAGAGTATTTATAAAATCTTGAAGAATCCTCTTCCATTCTTCTAAAACGGCATTTGTTAGAGCTCCGATATTCTCCAAATCATCATGTCGTTGGGATACTTGTAGTTTGAGATGTGACCAAACATGCTCGATTGGGTTCAGGTCAGGAGAATTTGCGGGCCAGTCCATTCGTTGAATGTTGTCGGTCCTCAGTGCCGTGGAACCAGATTGGCACGGTGTTGGCGAGTGTTATCATCGGCATACAAAAAATCTCACCCAAATTTTCAGCAAATGGGACTACAACAGGTAGAATACATCTGTCTTGATAACGAACTCCAGTCATATTATTTCTGTGGAGACTGGAGACCAAATAATGCCTTCCCAGATAGTAATTCCGTCTACCTGAGGCTCCGTAAGTGCCTTATTCATTTTTCCTACTCGAATTCGGCTATCTGAGCGAAAAAATATGATTCTCGTCACGTCCGCAAACATAACTGGACGCCAATCGTATTCACCCCAATGCAAATCTTGTTATGCCTATTGTCTTCGAGCAACTTTGTGAGCCACCGTTAGGCGCATGCATTTGGCACACTTTTTTTGATCTCAGACCGTACTAATGCAACCTTCTTTTTACTGTCTGAGTCGATATTACAACACCAGTAGTTTGCCGCAAGACATTATTAAGCTGAGAAGCATTTATTGTAGGACCTCGACGAGCTGTAAGTCTGAGATACTGGACCTGATGTACTGTTAAAGCTCTTGGACGACCTCCACCATATCGAAAGCCTACCTCACCGGTTTCATTATAACTTACTATGGCCCTATTGATCACCCCATGAGCCACATTAAACAATCTTGCGACTTCTCTATGTGATCGATCATATGGCACTAAACGAAGCACATGTTGTAATTCCCTATCGTTTAGTCTTCTGTACACCATTGTCGGATTGATTTTCAACTTCAAAATTTATACATCAAACTCTTAGTAACAATTGAAATAATGATAATGATACGTCTACTACTTATACGCCTTTTTTGTGCTAACATTGTAAATCCTTTGTTTTTGTATCCTACAGGTCAAGAAAAAGATTTTATCCTATAAATTTTATACACAAAGGTATACACTACAATTCAGTAAACACATATAAAATAATTATATGTGTCGTTTGTATTTAATTCCAGTTTAGTCACATCGATCATTTCAATTGTTGAGCAGTTTATGATAATTTATCACATGTAGTTTATATATATTTACTACAATCATCATTAAGCTTTTCGAATACGATGTGTAGTACCTCGCGTGTCGCGCACGGCACTGTACTCTGTACAGAGGGCGCTGCACTCAGACGGGTTGTGTCTATGTTTTATGTAAAGGAGTCCCATAAATAAGGCCTACTTTAAATCATGCTCGCCTCTCGGCTAAAGCAACATCTCTAAACACGGCACCTCACTCTGGTGGTCGTGAAGGTAGGGCTGGTCGGCACGAACAAGAAGAAGAATACCATGATGGAGAGCGGGAACCATGCTTTGGCTGCCTTTATATTATGCTTATTGCGACCAGTCCTTTGTTTTAATGTCTTTATTCTGATTTTTATTTATAGGATCCATTATATACATCATTTGGTAGATGAATCCACACCTATTAAAAGACCGAATGATGTTTATATGCAAATGATGGTTTATTATTAAGAAAAATCGATAGAGTCATTAGTTAATAACATCACGCGTTAATGAAGACGTTTAAATTTTTCGATCTTTTTTTTTAGTTTTATTTAGTTTCACTGAGAAAAGCGTGATTTTTTTTTCTTAGACCGTATCTAATTACTGGACGTGTGACGTCACTCTTGCATCGCTATGTTGTAATGAACATTCATAGAGTGAGAAATGTATTGTAAATAAAATATGGTTATACAAAAACTTGTTTTTTATGACAAAAAATATAAAAACCTCCAACACTTTATAAAACCGTCATAACCACAATCTTAACACTACTGATTAGTGCCCCTTTTATTACCCTCTCTTTTTCTAATTATGTTCATGTTCATAAGATTTATTTTATAAATAAATGGTGTGATTTCGTTAACTTTCCCGAACATTTTGTACTCGTAAACAAACCATCTTTATTAATAAATTGCCGTTTTCAGGTCATTAATAGATCTCTAAAACAACAGTTTATTAATATCTAATGGGTGAGTTAATAGATAAAAAATCAATTGTTAACCTTTTATTCATTATTTAATAACAAATTAGTTCACTATAAATAAATAATTCTTTCAGTGCATATCTAGTTAGTTCTAGTTAAAGAAATAAAAAAATATATAAATTTTTGTAATAAGTTACTATTTACAATTTATAAACTATAATTTGTTTATTATGTATATCTCATTTCCCATTACTTTCTGGATAATATCACAAAAGGTAATTTCATATGGTTTGTGTAGAAGTTGCTACAAAAATGGAATAATTTCTAAATAATTTGAACTCAACTTCACGGGTAAGTATATAATGAAGATTTATTTCTTGTTTCATTCTATTTCCTCTTTAATTTATTATTATTTATGATGACAGGTTTGCAGTTTTTTTTTACTGTTTCATTTAATCAACAATATTTGTTTTAATTGCAGTAATTTAGTAATAGTAAATGAACTACAGTCTAGAAAAATATTATAAGTTTTCCTTGTTACTTTCTAATTATTTGTTATTTAAATAAACAAATTCGTATTAATAATAATTCAAGCTTAATTAATGAGAAATATATACTTGGCTTACAATAATGAACAAATATTCACCATTTTCTAATTTTAAGAAAACGACTTGCAAGATTTGCTGCATCTAATAAAAGCATTTTTTTTTCGCTTTAAATCTAGGGCTAAAATATTTGTTCATATATTTTAGATATATTGTAACTCTGCTGTCAGACATATTTGAGGCTGAGCCAATATCAGACTTGAACCTACTTTGTACCTACAAAATAGATCTTGATGTTTTATACATATGTTTTGTTTCCTGTTTCTATCAAAGCTGATAGTAAGTTCGCTTTTATTTTTATTGGTAGTTTTATATATTTTTTGGAAAATGATCTATACATCAGAGAACTAACCTTTCAGAATTAATTATACATTTTATTACAACAGGTTATTTATTTTTTGTTTAAGTACTAGAGAGTTTCGAGTGGCTTTTCAGAAGATTTGTTTATTTTTTACACATATTTTTAAATTAAATATGTATTGCAATAAATCGTTTTTTTCACAACTCGGTGGAAAAACAGATAGAAAAGGTGAACAAAAATCGCATCCCAAAGGTTTTCTTAGTAACTTATGACTAGCGACCTGATTCTCAGACAAAGTCAAGCACTTCAACAGCATTTTGTCCGAGGCACTTGGTACACTTTGGATATTTGTTTAATTTTCTAATATCATGAGTATGTAATATGCAAATATCTCAATTAAGTATATATTTTACATTATCAGCAATTAACTGTAATATTTAGAGATTTTTTGCCGAACGCCTTAAAAATTAGATAAAAAAAATAGTCTGATTTCGTCTAAGACAATCATGGCTAAAATGGTTCTAAATGGTCTAAGGTAGCTTCCCCTTAAAGCTTTGCACTCATCTTCCAAAGACCCTGTATATTATAACTTTTAACAAGTTTTCGTATTAATAAAGATAATTTTTGAATATCAAAAAAATATTCATATATACCTACTTAAAAACGAGTGACTGTTGTCACGCTACATATGAATAAAATATGTAATTTCATTTATACATATGTCTACGTCCAATTAGATTTGTAAATATAAACTATATTATATTTTATGTAGATGTATACAAAATAAAAATAATAAGGGTACATGTGCGTGGTGTTTGCATATTACAAGTTGAGCCCTTTCGAAGTGATGGGCGAGGAGAAATGAAATATGGATGTAGTTCCAACTGAAATAATTGTATTTACAATCTTCTGTAGCGAAGTGATGATTCATATTTTCACAGTTTCATTTGATATAACCGAGTTAGTCAAAGATAAAGATAAATCGTACAAAATAGTTGGAGAAATAAAAAATAATGATATATGTTGATTTTGATTTGATTACAACCGAGTTTCGCATTTTAGTTTATTTATGTTGATGTGGATACTCCTATTTAAAGTAGTCGGTCGCAACTGATATTGGTTTTTTTGGATACGTATATTTTATTAACAAATATGTTATCCGATTCTCCAATATCCATTATTTTACAAATCATTTTTGCTTATGTTTTAGATAATTCTATAAAGTTTTTTTATATTTTTGGAATATACTGAATTACCACGAACATGAATCCTAACCATTTTGTTTGCATATATTTTAATATAGAAAGGTGATAGCAATAAAATAACAAAACATAAAAAGAATATATTTACATATTCAACAAAAGGTATACCTACAAGAATTTTTAATATTATAGGAATACATTAATGACTACTTTACCTGCTCAACTAAAAAATATCACTATATGAAACAAGAGACTTAAAAAGTTGGAACGAAGGCTTAATCAGGTAAACGCAACCATGGCGCATTTTCTCTAAAAGAAAAGAAACAAATATGTATATTTTGCAGATATAACTTTTATGAATTCGCTGCAATGAAACTTGTATCAAACTTAATTGTAGGTCTTTTACTAGACAAGTTACCGTCTCTAATTTCCCGCAACTTTTAATTACTTGAAACAAGTTGTTTATGTAGAATATGCATTACATTCCGGGTATTAAAACATGTGCCACATGGTTATAAATTTCAGTACGTAATTTCGCTGCGGTTTTCTCATTTTCTAAATTACTGCACAATATCAACTACATTTTGCGCTATCAGACTTTTTGATAAATGTGTTTTTCATATAAAATTTCATACCTGAATAGCTAAAAAAGTAATTATAATTTTATAATTGTAATTAAAATTTCATAAATATAATTTAATAATAAACAATATAATTATTTTATGCATTGTTTTCTCAATCATACAACATGTCTTGTATGATTGGCCGTTAAGTATTGGCAAACTTCTTGTTTCAACCCAATTTTGTCTATGACAGAAATGAATGAGATTTACTCAATATCCAACCATATATAAGATATTTTTTACGAGACTATTAATTCTTTATCAAAGAAAAAAGAGGTATGATACCAACATGTAGCATATAACTATATACAGGGTGACGCATTAGTGTGGCAAAGCTCGATTAGTCCACTATTCTGAAAGTTACGAAAAAAATGTTTTTACAGAAAGTATAGGCGGTCTTGAGATTCATATTTCAAAATTAGTCCCAAATATATAGGCTGTTCAGGAACTCAGTGCCAGACTAAAATTATGTTTTTTAAATGGAATACCCCATATGTTTTTACAATTTTCTAAATATCTTGCCGAGCTAATTTCAACGGTATCACATTTTAGGTCTCTTATGTTTAATAAAGAATCTACAGCCACCTAAAAATCACATTTTTTTGAATGTAGATGTCTGCAGCAACCAAACCGTTGAAAATCAATAAAAATGGTTTACATGTCCCTGTCCTAACTTTTCAATTCTATACTATGGCATAAAAAATATTTGATACAGAGTGATTAAAAAGCCTTTTGTAAAAACATACGGGTTATTCCATTTAAAAAAACATAACTTTGGTCTGGCACTGCGTTTCTGAACACAGTGTAGATTTGAGACTAATTTTAAGATGTGAATCTCAAGACTGCCTACACTTTTTGTAAATAATTTTTTTTCGTAACTTCAATAATAGGTAAATAATCTTGTTCCTCTATAATGCCTCACTCTGTACATGTAAACATATATTTATTAATATGATGTATAAAAAAAAATAAAGATACTTTTTAGTGATCAGTATAACTAAAATTATTTTAAAACAGACAATTTTAAATTAGAGAAACTATTATTATTATCACAATTTAAATTTTTCAAAAAATTATTTTTTTTCGAATCAGATATGTACATTACCAACAAGTTTATATTATTTTGTTTTCCAATTTCTTGTTTAATTTGGTAAAAAAAATGAATACCATTTGGTAGGGACCAAGTGAATAGTTTTCGAAAAAAAAAAACGTGAAATAAAGCGTGAACGATAATTTCTCTAGGTACTCAATGTTTCTTTTAAAAAAGTTAAAGGATCATCGAAGTTACATTTTTTCATATAATTCTTGATATTTATAAAAAATTAGTGGTTAGAAATATAATGCAAACATTAAAAATGTGTACATTATTGATATTGAAATATTGCTTTATTAGACTAAATCCAAATAGAAAATATGAAAAAGCCAAAACAAATAAATAACAATAGCTTGTTACAAGTTTTCCAAAAATTAGTATGTTTAATTTTCAACAAGCTTCAAAATATGGCTCCAATGGCGAATGCATTTAGAAATCATTGATTCTGGCTGCACCAGCATTCTTCTTGAAAGAGTTCAGTACTCCGGCAATCTGTCCAATTCAGACAAAATAAATTAATTCATTCTGAGCAATTAGACTTCAATCAATTCGGTTGGCTGACGATAAAAACGTCCAGGCCACTTGCACGACTTGATAAATTGAAGCAAGTTGTTGCTTTCTGAAGTGTTTAAGATCAATAAACAAAAAATACGATGAACAAGCCTGGTTTTGTCTTTTTAATTTATGTAGAAGAATGCTCTAGTATTTGTTAAATTAAAATTATAAATATATACTTATTTCTTTTTAGTAGTACAAAGTGTATATTATATAATGTTAAATAAATTTGTAGATCTGCCAGATATTTAATTAAAAATACCTATTATATTGCATAATAAGCGCCGTGAATTAAAGTTTATACACGGGTCAGGAGATTGCAATACGAGACACTGGCGAGTGTTACAAACTGAATAAATCCGTAAAAAACTGAATGAAATAAATCCATTAATACATACATTGATTATAAATATTGATACGTAAAATTGGTAAAATAATTTTTCTCTCTTAGCCTGCTTCTTTCGAAAAATATATTTTCGTTTACTTTTCATTTAACTTCTCAACTCCCTTATTTTCAAGGGCCTTTTCTCAAACACAAATTAAATAATTCAGTAGATAACTAAAACAAAAAAATATATCTATATTCACAAAAAATTGGAGAGTGTATTGAGAATGTATTGAAAGTTTGAGGAGTTTGAAGATATAATTAATTATTAGAAACTCTTTGAATTTATTGTGTTTTATTTTCCCAGTTTATTTACAATCTACGATATAACATTATATCAATAAGTAAATAGTATAAAATATATTTAAACATGTAGAGCCCAATCTACTTTTTTATTTAACCATTAATCATACAACTATTTAAGACACGAGGAAATAGTAACAAACATTATTATTATATTATATTATCTCATAAGTTATGACTCATAACACGTGTAGGCACACACTTATTCAGTAATTGTGAATTTTATAATTAAAAATCCAAAAGTCCAAAATTGTATTTCGAAGAACCAACATATTTTGAAACAAGTATTTTATTTCCAAGCAATAGTCGTGTAGTAAGACTTAGGATCAATTAAACCAGTACAATTTAAGAAGTTGCAAGCCAATTAGTTTTCTTGTAGTACGCGTGTTTCCTCCATGTTAAACTTTTGTTCAGTTGTATACGAAGCTACCTGGTTTCTTATCAATTCTTAATTATTCAGGGTAATCGATAAAAGAGGAAAGAAACAACATCTTTTTTAAAAGATTTGTGAACCGAATTTATGTGATTAATTTAAATTTTTGTTCTTTTTTTTGAAAATCTGTTTTAATATTCCGAACATCAACGCCATTGCTTGAGGATAGATCAGAATTGTACAATATGTATAAGATATAGGATATTTTTTTTGTGGAACTTCAGATTTATTGTGATAAATTGACAACGTTATGGTTTATCTAACCCTAGTACTAAAAACAAAATAGACGTTCAAATATTTAAAAAAAATATGACTCAATTGTTAAATAATAAGCATCATTTTTTGAAATTTTGGTAAATCTCGATTTATTAATTAACAAGAAAAAAAATTATTTGTATGAAATACATGGAAAAATTTAACATTTTTTACATTTACAAGAAGGCTGTTATTTCAATCATCTTAATTTTTATTGCAACAGTAAACTGAAAGAAGTCTGTATTGATTTGAAAATTTTGAACTTGCAATTTTTTTGTTTTATAAAAAAAGTCGCTAATTTTATCAAAAAATTATTATTATATTATTATCATAACGCAGAAACTATATAAAAAATTAATCAAACTTGTAAGATTACAACTATATAATCCACCTTAATTAATTGTAGTACTCTAAAAACTATTTAAAGAATATTTAAAACAATTTATATCTAATAATTAATTATAAGATTTTTCTCTGTATTTCATACATATTATTTTTTGTCTTCATAATAATCAATCCAGATTTAAGATTTACCAAAATTTCTAAAAATGATGCTAATAATTTAACAATGAACCATAACTTTTCGAAAATATTTGAACGCCAATTTTTTTTTTTTTTAGTAGAAGGGTTAGATAAACCTTAATACATTACAAACGACTCTGATTTGTTTACGGAAAATTGTAACTCCCCTACTATATTCAACTTCATTTGGCCTTTATTTATAGTCGTGCTTCTCGAACATTCCAGTTTACTGAAGAAATTGAGAATATTATTGAAATTGTTGTCGTTATTAGTATTTTGATTGATTTATTCTGCTTTCCCGGGGTTTTCCTGTATATCCGAAAATTTTCTATGTACACTTTGTTTCTTTAGTTATCAATAGGTGGGGTTGCACTTGACCGAACCAAAAAAATTCAACAAAAAGAATAACTGGATAATTTGTATGATAATTATAATAATAATAGAGTTTGGCCTTGATACCTATTTCTCTCTTTCATAGTTTTATTTTCATATCTGTTCCGGGAACTACCAGATTATTATTATTATTTCTGTTTGTTATTTGTCTTTTAATTTCTATTTATTCCATTTCTTCACTCCTTGGCATACCATGTAATGCTTCAGACATATTTTTCTTTTGATGAACGCAATGATCAACACTTTAAAATACTACGGTTCTCCAAAGAATGGGTTTTTCTTCCCTAAAATTGGGATTTTGGACTTGAGTTTCGTATGATATATTACGGGAAATACATATAAGAGCACAGAACACCTTCGTTTTAAGTGGATTCGCTTTCCCACGGTCGCCACATTAAATCTAAAGAGTCAACATAGATGGGCAAGCGTCAAAAAATACATAATTTTCTTATAATTAAGGTGTAAAGTAAGATCAAAATCGTAAAAACAAAGGAATGCAATATTAAAATAATTTTTTTGTTCAAAAGAAATTAAGTTATTAAATTACTTGAAATAACAAATTTCAAAACGAAATAAATATTTATAACGTTTGAACCCTCGACTAAGGCCTTACTCCTTCACTCCTTTCCTCGTTGTTCATATATATGTAGTAATATAATTTTAAATGTTTAGCGAAAAACTAACAGGAATTCAATTCAAATATCATATTAACTTCCTAATTTTTTTCAACTATAAAGCGGATGCACTCTGTGTACATGTTATAGAAAAACATTTCTTTTTTTACTAAATAGAATATTAGTTTATTAACAATTTGAACTGTAAAGCGAATAATTTAATTATTGTGGGTATATATAATAAACTGATTAGATTTGCTGTCTCCCACACTCAAATATCTAACAGTTTATTGGTAATTTTAGTATCCGGTAATGGTACCAAATTATAATTAGTTAGCGCATCAAGTATTTCTAAAAAGTATATTTAGAGAATGACATTTTTAACGTGAAAATGTCCGTCTACACATATAGCAAAAATATGTTGATCCCAATCTCTAGGGGCATATAAATAAATAACAGTGTTAAAAAGTATATATGGGAAAAAGCAGTCTCCTACGCAGTCCGACGACAATGTAATAAGTTGATTTGTGGCAGTGCTCAAGTGCTTTTTTCAGGATTAAACTAAGTGGTTTTAATTTATGGGTCTTGGTTGTCACATTGCACCTCGTTATGGACCTATGTGTAAGAGCACGCCCTAAATATATCACATAGTGTATTTTGATTTGGTTAAAAGATATACCCACATATGTTGTCGTCTCCTTTGGATGAATCGGTTAAAACGAACAAGAAAAAATAAGTGCATAAACCGAATATTTAAGAACTGATTTTAATTTAAACTAAACTTTATTTTTTAAGTCTACAAGTATATTTTTGGAAATAAAACATATATAAATAAAGGAGAAATAAATATTTTTGCGTCAGTATCAAAGTAAGTAATTTGTGTTTTGTATTTGTATTTATAAAAAAGTAGTATCAACTTGCTAATAATTGTCAAATGTTTATGAAAACTTCTTGAAAAATTAAGCTAGAATATTGTATTTAGAAAAAAATGTTCTAAAAATTCAGACCCGTATTTAAAAAATGTAATGGATGGAGAAAATTAGACATTTTGTATTTAATGTAAAAAATTTGAGAATTAGATAATAGTCGATAAATAAAAAAACATATTTAATACTCTTTTTCTATCTCAAACAACGAAACCACTTGAGAATGGCGACAATGGAAATTGTAAATTATTTACGATGTTTTTAAACATTTTAGAAGATGGAAATATGATTACACCAAATTATTTATAAGACAACTTTCATCTAATACAAGGGGCTTTATAAATATTTTCTACCGTTGACGAACTAGAAAAGTTTATTTTTGCTTGATTTAGGAGAGGTAAGTTGTAAAATCTGTAGACTTTTAACATAAGAAAATTTATAACATCTTTAAACATTATTGTGGCACATACATTCACTACAATTAATATATTTTATGTATCAAAATTTGCACAAATAAATATAAAAATAATTAAATGCAAACATTCAAGCTGAAGAAAAAATAATCACCAACGGAAATACTAAAAAAAACGTAATATTTTAGGAAATAGTATTTCTCCAATTCTTTACTAATTTAAAAAAAAGGGCTTATTTTTTATTTTCCCGTTTAATTATGATACATATATTGAATCACGAAGTAGTTGTCTGTGAGTAGCTACGTGCGCCATTCTCTGTTTATTTTTGTCGTAATATTCAGATAAAATTGAATTTTGTTTTAATTCACTCATAAACACGTCAAGAGAGATTTTAATTTATACACTGATTTTGCTCGTAAAGTTTGTTGCGTGTTGATATTTGGATGGTAAATATTTCGCAGTGTACCCTGAGGCGTTATAATAAATTGTAGTGTCAAGAATTTAGCAGATTGTTATTTGCTTTTGCAGTTCTGTCACGGCCATTGAGGTCGACTGGTGAAATATTTTTGGCCAATGAATGAACTTTCGTATCGCTCCAAAAAAACTAATAAAAAAACCATAACTATTAAAAGAAAAAAATACAATAAGAAATAGAAAAGTTGTAATACTTGAAATTATACAAGTTGGTCTGAATTGATACGGTATATGCTCTACTTTTAAGAGATAGTACACCTAAAGATACCATTTTGTTTAAAATTGATATTGATAAATAAATATGTATAAATCTCAATCATTTACACCTGATTTGAAACTATAAGGAGGAGCATGGAAGATAATGTGAGATAATGCGAAAATTTCGGGATAGACACAAACAAAAAAATTTAGAAATTAAAAAAACTAGTTTATTACAAAATATGTCCTTTGGTAATGTATGCACTTGTTCAGGCGAATACGCATGTAATTTAAGTAGCATAATTAAATGAAAATATATGTAAATTGTATTTGTAGAAAATTTACAACAAAGATAGAAAATCCCCATCTTGATTCATATTTTTTTCAAAATACGAGTCATAAAATCAATTCATATTGGTTAAGAAAAAAACTACATTACAAAAAAGTACTAATTGTTATGATGATTTTAATTGCACTCTTCAAGAGTAAAGTTAAAAGAAACATTTGTGAGATATGCTTATTTTAAAAAAATCGAACATTTTATTTTACATCAAAATTTTCTTTTATCACATCAAGTGTATTTTATGCATTATACGGTTTAAAAAACTAAATTCGTTCCCTAATTACCCAAAGAGAATGTTATCAACGGTTGAGTCAGCAAAAAAGGTGATCAAAATCTAATAATTTAGATAACTTCTTAAATATAATGTTATTTAAGGCATATACAGCGGTGCCGCTTCACTAACTAGTTAATGACACAACTGTAAGTCATTGATATTTTATCATTTTTTTATTCAGAAGGAGTTTCCTAAAGCTCTTCTATTTTGTATGAAACAAATCGTTTAAAGAATAACACACTCAAATTTGATGTTCCTGTGATTATTATTTTGTGTATTCATGAAAAAAACGTTCCAAACAGAAATCGTTTTAGCATATTTCCCATAAGAATACATGTTATATTTTTTCTATTTTCTCAACAAGGAGGCTCTTAATGGTTTCTTGTCGTATAATTAATAAAAATAAAGTTTTTTTCACTTTCTAATTACTTTCGTTTTCCAACATCCTTAAAAGAAATAAGTTATAGGTGGTGGCCAAGAGGGTATTAAATTAAAAGTACAATGGAGAATATTAAATACGATAAATTAAAAATGAAAAGTGATAATAAATAATGCATTTTGTGAGAAGAAAATAAATAATCATTTTTACAAATTTGGTTAATCAAGCACTTTACAAAGTCCAATAATAGAAATGATAATACAAGTTCTAATTTACTTAAATCAACACCCCATCTAAGAAAATTGTTAGACTGTCACAAAAAGTATAAAAAAATACCAATTTTCTGAGTTTTGTTCAATTTTCTCTTCGCTGCTCCCGCTGTTTAGAAATTTTCTTTAAATTAATTTGGCTCAAGGAAACATTTCCTGCGTGTGTGTATTTAGAATGTATTCTTGTCAGCCAAAATGACTTTTCTTTGAAACAGGAAACCTTCCAGACTGAAAAGAGGACAATGTTCCACCAGTATCTATACACGGACGATGTGTTTTGAATTGCCGTGATAAAATGTAGCAAAATGTCCATGAAAGGACCATTAGAGGTGGAAACGGGCTGGAAGATAATGCAAAGAAATAGTATTGTTGCCGTAGGGATTTCAGGATCGTTCTAGAATTTGAATAAATGTGGAGAAAATACATGAGGTGTCATTAACGTCGCGTTATTGTGTACTTTCAACTGATTTAATATTGTTATTTAATTATGATCAGTTTTCCCACCGAAAATACGACGGCGTTTTGACTGTTTGAAATCAATGTAAATAGTAACAGTGGTTCTTAAAGTTTCATGAAGTATGAAATGAAATTGAATACGTATTTTCTTATCTACCTCCTAATTATTAGCAATGTATCATTTTAGTAACTACTAATAGACTAAGCTATGATGGCAATAATATTATTATCTAATTGAGGAATTTCGGATGTGTACAGAATAGACAGCACTGGTTCTAGGACATTTCCTTGTGGTACTCCTGTTTTAATTTCTCGCAGAATAGAGTAAGATTCTACATTTTTATCCGAAATTAGTTTTTTGAAATATATGATTGGATGATATCTGAATATTCTCTGGGGAGAAATACCTTTATTTTGTGATTTAGGCCTTTGTTCCAGACCTTATCGAAGGCTTGTGCAACATCAATTAAAATGGCTGTGCAGATGTTCTTTTCTTCTAGCGAATTTTTCAGTTGTATTATTGATTCTATGTACTTGATCTATAGTTGAGTGTTTACTTCTAAAACCAAGCTGATGACTTGGGATTAATTGTCTTTGTTCTCCTATTGGTTTAATTCTTTGAATAAAATATTTCAAAAAACTTCGACATGATCAGCAACAAGAAGATGGGTATGTATGAGGAGGCTTCAAAGGAAGGTTAATATGGATTTAGTATCAGTATGACTTCTGCAATTTTCCGGAGTTTGGGGACATATTTTAAACTAAATGCTACATTTATTAGATTAGTTAATAGAACTAAAACTTTTTTAGGTAATTTTTAAATTTCTCCAGTGATCAGGTCAAATACTGCAGCTTTCTTTTATTTTAGTAGCAACTTCTTTGGCCGAGGTGAGTTTTATTTCCTGATTACCTTGACAAGAATTATCCAGTGCAATTCTTCATCTTTTTCTTCAAATGGTTGAAAAATTTTTTTAGGTGGTTCGCGAATATCAATGCGTTTTATTCATTACTTCTTGCCAATTTACAATTACCTAATCTAATTGGAGGAATTTGCATTATAAGCTTTTTTAGTGTCTTGGTAATTTTCAATAGGGAGTAATCAACACTGTTGTCATCTATTGACTCTTTTAGAGAATTAGTAATTGATTCATTTTTAGTTTTTATTTTAAGTCTTTGTGTGGTGTTAAGAGTGTTTTTTCATTAATAAGGTGTGTAACTTCTTTAGGATACTTGTTTCTAGTCGTATGTGAATGTGAATTCTAACCTAAAATTGAACTTGAAGTAAAAGGCATATTTAAACACTAAACACACTAAATTTGTTAATAAAGTGCAACTTTTCACATAACACACAATGATAATTTGGTTTGTTTTGACCTAATTGCAAATGGCCGCCTTGCCTCACTTTTCTAGGATGAGTTAGCGATCCAGCATATATGTAACATCCTTGGTCCAAACACATTTCGTGATTCAATAATTTAGACAGTTGGGCATTGTTTGTCCAGTGTGAAAGTTTATTTAGATTTTTTAGTTTTCTCCTTGATTTTTTTTTCTATTAGCCATGGGTTTCTTCCTAAGGTAACCTTTTTCACGTTTTTCTGAAGTTTCTGAAAATAATTTGATAGATTTTTTAAAGAAACCTGTTATTTCCGGAGTCAATCAATTATTTTCTAATTTTCCGATATATCGAGTTAGATTTAACTGGGTCATTTTTTGACTGCCATATTAAAATCATGTCATTCAAAAACAGAGCTGCAAACATACGGAATTAATTATTTAAAGTCTATAGAAGACGATGATGTCATAAAATAAAGAATTGCGGCGTTGTCACGGAACAGTTATTAGGTATTAATTTAATTTGTAATTACTGTTTTCTCTAAAACTAAATACATAACCATAAAGTAAAACTAAAAAGATTTAACGAAACCAATGTCGAAGAATGACAAGTATTTTGGCAAGGTTCATATGGCAGAATCGTTTTGGCAACTTTTAAAACATAATTTCCCCTCTGCGTTAAGAGTCGATCGCATTTACACTTAGTTTATTTGTTATTCTGTTGACTGTAAAAATGATGTCGTTGTTCGTCTAAAAGAACTATACCTCTTATTTCAATTGCCTATATCATACAAACCAACCATATTAGTTGTTCTAAGCTTTAAGTAGAACCTTCGTAAATAGGGGTTCCAAATATTCAAACATTTTTATACTAGAAGAAAAAAACTGTAATTTGTACAGAATATTAGTTAACTTTTTAAATCATAATTTACTTAATCAGCAATAAAATGAACAACCGCAGCGCTGCTTTAAATTAAAGTCTACTCGCTTGGCAATAAATTGACTAAACTACACGAAATTTAATGAACTACGGGCCTGTACGGGGTTGCACATTCAGAAAACGATTTTGCTTCACGCCTTGAGGTAGAACGAACCATTTTGGCTCCAATTAATTTAGGCCCTTTGGGCACCAGTGCAACCGGAGTGAAGTTGGGCTTTAGTTACACTTTATGTAATCTATAAATATGTTATCTCCTTGTGGTTATCAAATCTCTATTGGCCATTATCGCAATTTAACGAATGGCGTTTTATGTCGCTCAACTATAAAAGGTCCGCCCTTTATTTTCATAAAATTTGCAATTTGAGATAAGACTAATGAGTTTTACAACTTATTTTTGAGTAATACGGAAGCTGTGTAAATTTTCCATTAAATTATCTTACTTAAGTACCTACTAAAAGTAATGAAAATTTCTAGGTATTTTGTTAAGGATTTTTTTATCAAAATATTTTTGTTTAGTATTTTTATTTATTTCAGAAAAAAAAACAAGAAAACGTTAGACTAAGTAAGTTAAATTATGCCGCGTCTAAGTCTTTATGTGCAAGATAGATGATCTATTAATAAAATATACACAACGAAGGTTTTATTGACATTTAATAGTTAATAAAATATTAAGTTTAATTACTTTTCAGTTTTAATACACCAACATTACATATAAATATTTAATTTATAAATGAGCTCAAAATAAGATGAGCTATGCATAATAGGTTACTTATTTTTCCGTGTAAAACTATAGAAAGCTTTATAGACATTTAGAAAATTAGTAACAGCAATGTAATTATACAGGGTGTTACTATATTCGACCGACAACGCTTTACCCCAGAGAGCTCTCGTTAATTGACGAATTTTGATATGGGAACATAAACCCTTAAAGGGCTTAGTTTCCGAGATACAGGGTGTTAAAAGTTTGAAATCAAAATTAAAAATTTGTCATAAATCAGAAACGCCTCCAAATATTTTTTTCAAATTTGGTGATCAATATGCTCTTTAAGAAAGTAATATTTTGACATAAACTGACTTTTGAAAAATTTAACCAGTGGCGCGCTATCAGGGTTTGTGGCAACTTTTATCCCCCCTATCTTTTACGCCACTGGAACAAATATTTTTTTTTTAATTTTTTTAAATTCTCTGTTCATTTTTAGGTAAAAAAGTAATAACCTTTTATGGAGCTAAAATGAACGGTGTTGTAGATATTTGATAACACCCTGTATGTATCTAAGGAAGAATTTATATTCACAAATAAACCAAAAAATTTATATATATATATATATATATATATTAGCTGAGATTATTTATGAGTTTATCAATAATTAAATTAAATATTAATAATAATAGTAATAATTTTCAAAACCACATTTTTTATAAAAACACCAAGACAGGTCAGATCGACTTTAAAATTGAATTTTTATTTTTTTATTTTTTTAGCAGTAGTGAATTTTTTATACATGCACTTAATTTTTTTCAGATGCCATTTTCTCATTTTTTATTAAAACGATTATATTTTTTAACAAATTATAAAGCATGAATATTTTTTGATACACCAACCCAAAAATAAGATTGTAATGTAAAAATTTTCAAATACTAAGTTTATTTTCATTTGGAACTTTATTTAATTGTATGTTTATTATTAAAGGACAATTCTTTACACTTCTTGGCAAATCATGATTGTTTTTTGATCTGTTAAACTAAAATTTACCTTTCAAATACATCCAAGTCCAACGTTGCATAGTCAGGTGATCTCGGCGGTCATGCTGTAACAACCACGCCTGCCGAGCCATAAGTTTGAGCGTGCATTATTTAAAGAATGTATTTACAGAAGCAACATAGTGCTATTCTATTTAAACCAGAGTTAATTGATTATAGAGTTAATTGATTATTGATTAGGTGTGATTGATTAGATTATTCTAAGAATCAGGAGATAATGGATTAAAAATAGTAGTATTTGGATGTTCTTCACAAATTTTTAAAGAAAGATCTTATAATTTTATGGCATTACGAGAATGAATTGGTATGGAACATTGTGTATGTATTTCCTGCAGTTTGAACAAATCTGTGTGTTAACACTTAAATAAAAGTACATTCATTAAAAAATAATGTTTGACATTATTTCTCAAAACCCAAGTTTTGAAAGCTTATGAACAATATGTGTTTTATACGGATGATGTTTTTGTTAGTGTAAGATTTTAAAGGAAGACGTTAATTTTCTAGTTTATTAAAAAGTAATTAATAAAAAAGTTTATGTACATTATTCCAATTTCGTTCGTTAAACGAAATGATTTTGTTACACCTTTCAGGAGAACCTACCATCAAATATATCTTGCAAACCAAGGACATAGATAGTTTATAAGGATATGTTACATTATTATTATTATAACAGATATTTACTATTTGTTTTTACTTTCAAAAGCCATGAATTTAATCAATAGGAAGATAAACATATTATCGATATTCTCACTGCTTTGTATATATTCTATAATTTTTACATCCATACTACTGTAGAAATAAAAACGATGTTAGCTGTACAATAATAAAAAAGAGTCAGAAAAATTTATTACGTATTACGAGTTGACAGATTTTTTAAATAAAAACAGATGCGAATATCAAATATTGGATCTGCTTCATTTTTATCAAGAATAGAAAGAACGAAAACTAGTGTTAATTATTTTTGGGCTAAAAAAGAGATAGTACTAAGTATTGACAAACAGGCTAATAGAGTAAACATTTTTCATTATTTTTGGAATCGGAATCGACAAAATAAGGAAGATGCATTGTAAAGACCGAATCTACAGAATTCACATAAATCGAACCATTTCCGATTAAATTGTTTTAAAAAGTAATTATATCAAGCTGACAGATATCTTCTTCCTGAAGGGTAGATGCTTTAGGAAAGAGACATCATCGCTGTTACATTAAATACTGAAAGAAATAACTACAATTGTTTAAGTGGAGAGTATAAATTTATTAAAAATGGAGACATGAAAGTTCTCTTAAAAATTTCAGCTGTAAATTTAACAGATCCAAACGGTATCACTAATAATTCAAACACAAATTTCTCATAAAGATAATCTCAAGTACTTTCCAGGAGAACTGTCAGTTTAAAGATAAAAAATATTTGGATACACTAATATTTCAGTATCCAACTAGAATGTTTATTTGTACTCTGTTTATATATTTCATTCATCTTTCTAGTATAAACTAATTAACTAAATAATTTTGTATTGGCAATTACATCTTGCTTTTATTAATTACCACAGATATTGTCTACTAACTTCAAGCAATTCAAGGTGATGTTGTCGTCAACAATCTTAAAAGTATAACACGTTTCTACTCCAGCATTATTTTTTTTAAAGAGGTGTTGTGATGTAAATTTTTTAATAAAAAATAATAGGCCAATTTGCACTAATTCCGTAAAACTGCTCGTTTGTGTTTCAATTCTTTGCCTGAAACAATAAAAGAGTAATTTCAAAATTGTTCATATATGTATCATTATAAGTTTTAATTCCGTTCTTTCGGTGGTGATATCTCATTAGGGGTTGGGATGAGAAAAATATTTTATACGAGAGACTATTCATAATTTCCAATTTAGCAACCTTGTATACAGATTTAATAACTAAAAAAATGTTTTTTGACAATGGTTACCTAAGAAAAAAAAAGAGTTTTTTGTTGTTAATGTTGTACTTTATACGCCACTTTAAGAAAAGTACTATTTTTGCGGACCACATCTATTTTATTTTAGGAATTTATAAATACTTATAATAATATAATATAATGTAGGGCTATTAAGAAATGTTACTCGCGATATACAGGTTCGGCTTGAATATTTGTTTCCATACAAGAATACATGCGAGTGATATAGAACGCGTTACGAAAGAGCGAGAACATATTACTAATATCTTGAAGTAGGGATATATCGAGGTGGGAACATCGTTCCAGTTAATTCGATAGTAACGTGCCGGCTGTCGTGTTCGTACTTCTAGTTCGGACGAGAGGGGACAAATCGCTGCCCGCTCCTTAAAATTTCGGCTATATCCATTTAAGGACTTGAACCTGTACATAATTATTTCCACTTCAAATCGATGTTATTAGAAAATACACACAAATACAAATTACTTCAGAACAACTAGTACATAATCGAAAATATTTAACATTCCACTAAATATTGTAATTTTATTCTCTAATATAATAAAAAATTGAGTACAGTTTTATATTGTTATGTCTAAAATAACAGATATTAGAAATTTAATAAAGAATAAAATGCAATTGATTATTATTCAATTAACTAAAGACACCTGTCTGAAATTTAAGTTCATGAATTTTTATTTTCTATACGTTAAGAGATAAATGAAAACAATTGATGATAAAATGTATTGTAATAATTCAACTTTTGCAAAGAATAAAATTTTCATTAAAAGTAATAAAATAAAATTAGATTTTAAAAATACTCAGATGATATCATGAAGAAATTTTTCTTTTAATTTCTTTTGTATTTATCACTCTAGATAAGTAATATTACTAATATTATTGCTTGCAATGAGCTCAAATCACTGCAAATACGCTGTATAATACGATCTTTTAGTTTTCTACATTATTTCTAATTTCTAAACATTAAACCAGATTAGGAACTCAACCCATATCGAGCGGTCTATTCTAAAAAAATATTGCCATATCTGTCTGAGAATCTCTTAGACATTTATTTGACTTTCTAATGATGTCTTCCCTGCCTTAAATAAAACATAAACAAATATTTATTCAGAGATCCATCGGAGGATGTATTGGATAAAAAGATGAACTGGTTTCAACGATGAAAAAGTTAAATGTGGAACTGAAATAGACAACGAAATGTTTTATTTATGGCGCATGGCTGCACAAACGATTCGTTCTCCTTTCTTGATTGAACAGAGTACTAGACGCTGAGCTCTTTGAAAAAAACGACCTTTATAAAAAAATGCAGTTCAATGATAGAATGTTAAAAATTTTGTTGTGCAACGTGTCTCAACTGTAAGTCGAAATTAGATTTTTTTTCATTATGGGTTTGTTTTAACCACGTTTCAGTTTCAATATTAAAAAAAGTGTCAAAAGTAATTTAATCGGAAAGAATTTGTTGTACAATTAGTCTAAGAAAATATGTTTCAGCCTGAGGATTCACACTATGAAAATAGTATTATTAATATATAATTGCAGTTTACTGTTTTACTATTATTTATTGTTATATTAATGCCTAATAAATAATATTTAATACTGTAACACTCGTTAGGGTTTAAGAAACTGCATTTAAAAGAAAATTCATCTGTCTTTACCAAAAGTTGAAATACTAATTTACGTGAATGTAATATGAGCGATTCTCATTCTTGTCCATCACTTGACACTTCACTTTTACCTCTAACATAATTTCCCCGTATCTACCTTCTTGGCTTCTCAAGAATTCCAGATAATTCTTGAGGAATGTTTTGGAAACTGTCATAGCTGTCAGCAATTTAGTTAAGTTATATTGGTTTTCTTGAGTCTTCTTCTATGCAGATGCACATAGATAAGTAGCCAGGCTCTTCATACAACATTAAAAAACCCTTAAAGAAACTTTTTTTAACATTATTACAACATCCCTTGAACGACAAATTAGCTATAAAATATTTCAGCATTTTAATAAATGTTTAAAGTAAGAAACAGAAAACAATTAGGCAAATGTAATACAATATTTTTAACTAATCATAATTAAAGAAAATTTCATTTTCTGCTAAACAGTTTTCCTATATTATTAAGTTATTGTCATTCTCTTAAAAGATTTTAGAACTTCAATAAGACTTTAATAAAATTTAATAAAAAAACGTAGTAGAATTAAGTTAGGTTGATATAGAAAGTTACAAAATGTTCGTCCTTTTTGGAAAATGAAATTTCTACCCTCAAGTCATTTAAATAAAATGGATTTTTTAAATTATAAAAAATATAAAAGGTAGACAAGCCAAACCTAACCTAACCTTACATAAAATTGTAATTTTCAAAGCTTATTACCTATCTTAATCTAAATAAATATGGAAAGATAATAATATCTCGAATTTCCTCAGTCTTCCAAAGCGTTTTAATATGTATTAAGGTCTACCTAAGTTTCGGTATCTGACAATATACCATTTTCCAAGACAGATAGAAGATCTTTTCGATAGAAATGAGTAAAGATGATTTTAAAAGGAAAATTAATATATTAAAACAAATCGCTACCTATAATGATTATCCAATGCATCTAATAAATAAGTTGATTAATAAAAAGGAAGAGAAGGTTGGCGTTAACTTGATCTTTTAGCTAGTTTTTTTAATTTTATTTTAAAAATATTAAATGGATTGGTTTTAATTGAGGATGGAAGATGATTAAATAGTGTAATTCCTGAGAAATGGGGAGAGAGTTCATAGAGGGCTGATGAATGCTTTTGAATACGAATTGCTTCACTGTTTCTAGTGGGAATAATGATTATATTGGTTTTTAGTAAAATTTTTATGATTTTTTTTAACATCTTTGTACCCAATTGTTATTTTGGGCATATTACTTTTGCATAATTTCAATATTTTGTATTGTACAACGGATTTAAGCTGTCACCTTGTTTAATTCCACTTTTGCATTGAAAATTGTCTGAAATATTTACCTTTTATCCTAATTTCTCCTATGACTCTACAATATATGTACATTTTCGATGACTTTGCCTGAATTTCTTTCTTAAGTTTCGTACTTTCAAACTAATCCATAATTTTTCTCTGGGAACTGTATCGGATGCTACCTTAAACCTACAAAAACTAAGTACACACATATCTTTCCTTTCTTCGATTGTCCTTTTTATTACTTTTCTATTACCTAATGCTTTTGTGGTCCTGTATTTGTTTTCATTTCAAGAAGGTAACATGCTCTTCGTCTTAAATTTCTATTTAAATTCACGTAAGGTGAAATTATAAAGAGAATTTATTTATTAACTTAAGGAAATAAAAGCTAATTATTTATAATGATAAACAGATATTTAAACATGTACTGACTGTGACAATTATATTGTAGCGTATAAAATCTGTTTTGTAGTAGTTTCAACTCAAGATAAAAAACAGATAAATTTACAATGAAAATAAAGACGACAATTGTGAATAGGTTGATCGCATTTATAGGATTCAACCTGTCAAATATGCGTGCTCGCATGTATTTTTGGCTTTTTTCAATGTTCTTAATTTGTAATTAGGCTTCAAAGCAACGTCTTTCTTTGATTAAAAAGCAAATGTTAAGTACATCTGACGATGTATTTACTGTAGAAAATGATATAGAATTAAGGATATGTATTTTATCTTCATTTGTGCGTGACGGATGTGTAAAGTTGTAGAAATCCATGTGTATACACTAGAAAAATATAATAATTTTATTTTTACATATTACATGTAGTTTATACGTTAAACAATCCTAATAATACTTATATAATTTTTATATCAAAATGTATTTTCACTTCAACTAATTATTTATTTTATAATTAAATTTGCCTATACAAACTCAAATGATGCCCATCGCTACTTTTTTTCTTGGAACCAAAAAATAATTTGGGAAAAGATGAACAAAGGAGGAAAACAATTGTAGTCAATAAGATTTTACATTAATGTCACAATTTCATATTTCCCGGAGCCTTTATTCACAACCATAGAGAAGATTTATGTTTCTATTATGACAATGGACTCTCACAGAGATAAAGCAATATGGCCGCGGCGGTGACAATACACTGTGGTGGCCCGATGCCGTTATCATTAATCTGATTCACAGTGGGCCAAGAGCTAAGGGATTTCAGACAGGGACGTCGAAAGAAGGGAGTCTTATTCAACGTCGTTCCAAATCCTTGAAATGTATTTGCATTTGAATATTTTAAGGGGAAGGAATTCCGTTTGTAAAGGTGGAATTGAAAATAATAAGTCCAGTCTGCGGCAAAAAAGTGGTGTAAAATAAGATGTTTCTTTGGTGTAAGATCTTTTTGCTGATGATAAAATTAATATTGAATGGCGCAGTTATTTCTGAATGGAAACCCCTTTGTGAAATAATAAATAAAAAAGAGGGCTGTAAGCGATACGAAATCTAATATGTATAAAATAAAATTTTATTTGATTTAGTTCATACTTGTTAGTATAATTAATTCTAAACAAAGTCATTGTAGAGTAATAGGATAATGTTCATAATTTATCGCAGCGAGTTATGCATTTCTTAATGAATTAAAACATTTATAGGACAATATTTAATTTAATGAAAAATGAAATTAACAAAATATAATAATAGTAATACAAATATATTTTAGACACTCGTTAACTCTATTACAAGATTAAATTTTGTTTCATTCCTTTCTGATTCAGCCCTCTAAAGTTTTTTTTTCCTTTTTCGGCTCTCCGTTGATATCTCGATGATCAATAAAATTATTTTTTGAGATGTATGTATCAAAGTGAAGCTTAATAAAAACTGTGGATTATGAATTTACCCTAACCTAACCTAACGAAACAAATATATTAAAACTATTTATTTATTGAGATGTATGGATCAAACTGGAATATTAAAAACTGAGCCTAATCTAACCTAACTCAATCCTAGCAATAATTAAAAGAAAATATTTAACAGTAACTAAAAGAGCAAAAATTTTAAATCTAGTAAAAATTCATGAATTTAAATTTATTTAATATTTATTAATGAAATTAAAATACGTAGATTTGACATAAAATTGTAAATAAAAATACTTATTGTGAAATGAAACATAAACACATGCAAACAATTAAAACTAAATGCTAATATAAGTACAACAATAAAGCATGAAATTACTGAGAAAGTACAATGCTAAAACATTTGACTACTCAGGGTGGGTTCAAATGTTCTCTGGTAATATATTTGTCTTTAAGAAACTGAAATTATATGTTCTAAATTACCAACACATATAATATAAATATAGTTGTCTTTTAAATGGTTTTAGAATTTGTAAAATAGTTTTTCATTTACTCAAAAGTTTGTAATTTGGTCAAGTCATTTTAACCTTAAAAAGTTCAATCTTCTTCTACATTGACAGTTCAACTTCTTCTTTATTCAAGAATAATTCGGTATTGAAATCCAAATAAAAAATTATATGATGATTTCACGTTAAGGTGGGAACAAACATATCACTTATTTATTATTTTAAAATAAGCATAGTGTGATTTTAGGTTTTGATTAATCAGTTTTTTAACAATGTATAAATTTGAGGTCTTGAAAATGTTAACTCTATATTTGTTTTTATTAAATTTGGGAAATGATGTGTAAAACATCGAAACCCAGGTCGATTGAATACTGTGGAAATTCGGATAATAATTATTTATCTTTCATATTTATATATACGTATACCATAAAAACGGAAATGTTTCTGGGCCGAAAAATGCATTCTTAGGGCATTCAAAGGGCTCAGTGTTATTAAACAGAAGAATAAATAATACTGGAATTTATAAAGTAGGTAATAAATATTTTTTCTAAAAGTACAAACCACTTCTAAAGTGTACAATTTTGATCTAATAAACGAACTTCTACGTTGTCAGTGGTAAAATCTGTGTGCATCGTATAATACGAAATAATATAACTTCCTATATTCCCTTTGTCCCTGTACATTTGTGCCGCTAGTGGCGACGGTCCCGTTAGGGTTGTGGGTCCCTCCGAATATCTATCCTTCAGCGATTCTCTAGAATAAACAACCCGTCGTCGGAAACGGAAAAAGAAGCCATAGCCAATGAAAAGACAACCGGATGTCAAAGAGGTCATTCCACTGGAAGATATTTATATGTTTTCGGCGGTTCCGTTTTTAGAAAGGGTGCTTTTTTTTCCAGATATAGTGGGTGGTTTATTTATTCATACTCTTGTGATCTTTTCTAAATTTGGCGTGGTCACTGGACCGAATAGAAAAATTGTTAGGGATTATACATTGGGGGTTTCATGTCTTTTCAACCACCATTTTTCTCACGAATTTTGCGGTAATGGGGTATTGTGCGAAGTTATTGATAGGAAAATTATGAAAATCAGACATGTATTTGTTTTGGCTGTGTTGACATTAAACTATTACATAAAAGAAGCTGTTATTACATAATTGATAGTATATAAGCAGCACGTTCCGAATTATTTAGATATAAAAAAATTTAATACTTTATTCCAGTTTATAGGTATATTAATCCATTTCAACTGAGATAATATGAAGATAAATAAATATTTATTTCAGTAACACGTCAAACTTTCGGTTTCAAATTCATAGTTCATCAGCTTTTACTTAACTGGGTGTCTATTTTCAAAATGAGGTAGTAGAAAAATTCAGATAAAACAAATATATTTTCCAAAGTGTAGAGAGAAAGACTAAATGCCACCTTAAACTCTATCAGTGTGAAGAATATAAGCACCCAAAATATTTAAATTTCATGTGTTCAATGTAATAGATTGTTGATACAAACTACCAGTCTATCCCAAAAGGTGAATGAGTACACAGTAAAAATTTCTATCAGCCGAAGGCAAAATATTATTTACGGAATGAGAATCGGTGTTAATTTTCCAGTAATTCTGTCATATTAAAAATGGACAACATTCAAATTAGAATATTACTGTCAAATATACCTTTTTATATTGGGTTGACCAATTTGCTTTTTTACTTTCAATATGAATCGTGTCTGAAGGGATTATACATAATTACGGTATTCTTAAAGACATGATAAATTCAATTTGTAACACTAACACTAACAATAAATAACACATACATAATTTCAAAAAAATAACGTCAAATTTCAAATCAAAATAAACATTACATATGAAATATTTTAGATGAACATGTGATGCAATCTTTTATGATTAATACAGCCCTAGTAAGAAGTGATCATGAATCGAGCAGTTCAATTAGATGTAAACATCTATTATTCAACTGGCCATATCCGACGAGATAAAATGAATATATGTTATTACCTCTACTTCTGAGGATGAATGTGCAAAGTTTAAATGTTTAAAATAAAGACTATCCGCACATAACTTTAATGTTTGATTTATTCTCATGAAACTGAATCACATATGACAAAATGGCGTCAATTCAGGCAATTCTGGATTATACATATTATATGCATATTTGAACTTCATAACTCAGTTCTAAATAATATCACTACATAAATGGTACTATGTAAATTATCTACTGTGATTAAAAAACAGCAATAAAATTGCATAAACTCATTTAAGTAGAATAGTACAACTCTTGACTTAATCAAAAACTTTTTTTTTATTTCTGGTTTGTTTAGTGTATTAAACAGCACAACAAAACTGTATCCTAGCAACAGGATGGAAGAGGTTACTTATTTTTTAACCAATCAACCATTGAGTGGCAGTGGTGTTTTTATTATTATTCAGTAAGGCATAATATTTGCATATAACCTGCATAACCAGTGCAGTACAGTTAAGGATTTATAAACATAGTTCATGTTAAAAAATTAAAAATTTTAACAAATATGTTCCAATTATATTGCTTGACAATTAACTGACATTATTGAATGTATTAGTATCTGGTTTGCAATTTCCATAACCTAAGCACATTTTAAATAGTACTTGTTGCTGTACATGTATTGCTAAAACGTTTAACTTTTAGTATAAATTTGAGATGATAATTTATCTAAAAATCAGTTTAAAAATAAAAAAAACTCGATGTTTTTCTATCATCCACAATATTTTTCTAAATTATTTGAAAATATTTTAACAAACATTTACTGAAAAATTAAACTGTCAGGAACTTATTAAAATTTATGAGATCTTCACCGTATCGTTTTAAAGTAAAGTTATCAAATTATTGCATATTATTTACTAATAATAATACTAACAAAATCGACAACATATTTTAACAGAAGTAAATTAGGTTTTTAATTTAGGTAATGTATCCATTTAGAGATTTTGTATTTGAAGTTAAACTTAAAATAGCATTTTTTTAATAAAATTAAAAAAAATTAAATTGAGTCCTAAAAAGTTAAGTTAAGTTAAGTTAAAAGTTAAGTTAGAAAAATTAAAAGCAATCAATCTTTAGATTAAATAACAAATACAAAGTCAAGGAAAATCCCCGTTAAAGTCGTAAAAATAGCGGTTGAAAGATAAAATAAAAAGAAAATAATAAACAATAAATATAAGAAATAAAAATAATCTGGTGGTACCCAGAACAGATAGAAAACTAAATAGAAATCAGAAAAATCAGTCAAGAAAATAATAGGTGAAAAGGTTAAACCTTATTATTATTATTTGAGGTAATTAAAAAAAGTATTATGTAGTTAAGAGGAAGGCACTACTGAGTTCGCTCGTTTGGAATTACAATTTCCTACAGTTACTTTGGATACATTTTATAATACTATTAATTTGCTTTATTATCTAGAAGCGTTACCAAATTTATTTATTTGTTATCTCATTTCCTTGAAAAATATTTGCATTTTTAAAATTCAAACCGTGTTGCTTTCAGTAATAACATAAAACCAATATAATTATTATTAATATGGAATTGCGTTCTGACTGGTGGGCATCTCATTCAACGAAACTAACGACCTCTTCCCAACAATATTCTAGAGTCCATAGCTAAACGTTGATTCGATAACAGAACGAGATAATGACACATATCACAATAAAAGGGACATAGATGGGGAGCCCCGGGTATCAGATGCGGGTACCGGCTTTGGGAGCATAAATCTGGATTTGCCATAGGCGAAATCCTGCGCCCGTAGTAACCATAAGCGTAATTAGAAGATAGTGAGATTACGTGTTCATTAGGATAGTGGATATTTATGGGAATTTCAACAGGATTAGGGTGTCGACATCTCGAATTAGATGCTCGATGTGTATTTCCAGGAATTCGGGTGGAACAAAAATTTAATTAAGGTAAACAGAAAAGCATTCAGTCCGAAAAAATAATGCAGTTTATTCGGAATAATGGCCATATTATTATATAATTAATAAAATATCAAAATGAATTAACAAAGTTCCGTTTATTTTAATACATGGTTAAAAAGAAGAGGTTTAATTTCTCATTTTAAGTTGGTATACAACATTTAGTAAAAAATCAATGTTCTCATTTATAAAACATGTACTTTTTCTTAAAATTCATTTTTCATAAGACAAATCTACTTCACAATAATAGACCGAGACAGATTATAAATATCATAAAAATATCCGTCGGATAATCTTTTCTTTTTTTTTATACTTATAATGTAAACAAAACATGTATTGTATAAAATGTGTAATTTTAATTGGGTACGTATTTATCACCCAATTATTTCTTTTTATTTAAAATGAAGTCGTTCATTAACTGAAATACTGTATTTAAAAATCATATATTGCCTACATTTATGGTGCGAATTTTGTAAATAGAGATTAAGTAAATATAACTTTTTCTTCATAAATAATTTAAAAAGAAATACAATTACTATTACTTTGAATTATTAGTATCATTAACTACTAATTTAATACAAAACTTTGATTCTAAATAAATATGAAAAAGATAAATTATACTTATCTGAATTTCCACAGTCTTCCAAAGCGTTTTAAAAATGTATTCTAATCTGACCTAAGGTTTCGATATTTAACATCCCATTTTCCAAGATTGACAAGAGTTGAAACAATTAATTTAACTTTGATTCATTTAAATTTTAATTATATAGGTATTTTATTGAGCACCTCCTCTTGGTATTAATCAACAGCAATATATTTCAAAGCATTTTAGTAATTTTCAATTTCATAATAAAGTTTTCTGCAATTTCTAATAGTGGTCTCTCCGATTCAAGTAGACGAGAGCAATTTTTGTCAGAGTTGTTTCATAGTCAATATATTATAATTTAAAGAAGAAATTAAGTCATAAGTACAACACATGCGTTCATTAGGTAAGCAAATGAAATAAAATAAATTAAAAATAAATCAAATGTATATGTTTTCAGAAAAATCTTGTTTTATCTAAAATACTAATTGATTCTATTAATTCTTGAATAAATGAATTAAAAGTTGTTGCTGATAATAGAAATTTTTGTTAAATTTTAATATGCGAGTTCTCATATACAGGTTGTTTCTATATTCGATTGACAACTCTTTCCCCTAGAGAGCCCTCTTTAATTAATTCATTTTAATATAGGAACATAAACCCTTAAAGGCCCTAGTTGCTGAGATACAGGGTGTTAAAAGATTGAAGTAAAAATAAAAAATTTGCGATAAATTAAGAACGCCTTTAAATATTATGCATGTGAAATTTTGTTGCCACGAGTATAGTCCACAGACACTCTGCTTCCAATAGATTTGTTATTAGATATACTTTTTCTGGTTGACTAAAAACTGTCAAATTGACTGTGCTGGGCTGTTTATACCTAAGTTTCTTTCTTACTTTTAGAATGTCCATTATAATTATTAACTTTCTATTTATTAGAAAATTCATTAAAAAATATGTATTTTTTCCCTTTTTCCCTGCAACATGATACCTTCAAGATAGCAAAGATTGTGATTTCTGTCACTATTTCATTTCATTTTTCTGAAAGTTAATATTAGTTCAATAAATTCTTTTTTTTTTAAATCTTGTAAACAGATATCATTACTTTTAAAATACATATTTTCCGTTTATCAGTTTACAAATTATAACAATATTATTTTCTCGAAATTTGTATAATCTATTTATAATATTATCTTTTAATATCAGATTATTGATATGATTTTCGTACATTCTGAACATAACTAATCTAGACTATGTAATTGATTTGTTTTACCCTTTTATTTTAGTCAAAGCTTTCCGTATTAATTTTAAAAATTGATAAACTAATATATGTTAATTTCATCCTATCACATATAAGTCTTAAAATTATTATACAAATGCATGAATTTGCCATAACAATCTAAAGAACCACAATCTCCATAGAGATATCTATTCGTTCACAATTGGCAATACATTTATTTTTGCTAACAAACTGGATCTATTACCTACTTAAAAAGTTAATTTAATCTGTCTAATTAAAGTTGTTATGTGGCTGTGTCGTCGTGAGGTACCTGCACCCCCAATGTAATATAACGTTAATATAATTTACTTATAAAAGTCGTCATCAATAGGGGATTACTTTAATATATCACATTTTCTTTAAAAATTCTACAATTATTATTATTTATTTCTAAAAGAATATTCTATGTATTCGATTTCTTAAACATTAGCATTTCTTAACTCTCACATAAATTTTCTCATTTTCAAATTTGAATAAATTCTTGTTAGAAGCAGGTTGTAAATATTTGAATTTGATTTAAAAGTTGTAACATGCAAAATGACAATAAATAATAATTCGTAGTCTTTACTTGTCACCTTGTTCAAGAAAGTTTGAAAAAGTAACATGCTCAATGCAAATTTTGGTGCCAAACCATTTAGATATTTTAGATATGCATGTTTTTTGTAGTAACTACTTCTACAGGGTGGTCCTTAAGTAATTATACATAGAAATACAGTAGAATACTAACTTTAAAATATTACAATTTGAACTAACTTGCTTTAATTAAATGTTAATAATAAGAGAGTTACAGGATGTTAAAAGTGATATTTTAATTTATTAATAACTTTAACGTTTTACAAGTGTGGTCTATGTGGCGCCCTCTACAAAATACATTGAAATAAGTACAAAATTATGATTTCTCATACCCAAAAACCCCCGCTATTAAATATTTATTTATATATACATATCAAAAAACGTTAAAGTTATTGTAAAAAACAAAAATTAAAACTTCACTTTTAACACCTTGTATATCTTTTATTATCAATATTTTATTAAAGGAAGTTAGTTCAAATCGTAATATTTTAAAGTGAAGATTCTTCTGTACTTCTATGTACAATTGCTTAAACACCAATCTGTATATAAATGAAATAAATTCAGATGCAAATTTTGTTCCAGAAAGTTATCCATGTTTGTCTCAAGAGCTATCTAAAATATAATGATAGATAAAAAATTTATTTTTATTTTTCATATTAGAAATTTTCAAAATGTTCACTATTATTATTAAATAGATAATTTTCAATACGTATATTGTTAATACGTATATCAAGAAAGATTAAATTAAACATTGAATATAAGTCCATATAACCATAAAGTGCAATAAAAATGTTTTCTTCCATTTATTCAAAATTTGATAACCATCAAAAAGAAATGTGCAATAGTTTCAAATTTATCATAGATATATACATATTTTTAATTGAACCACAGATACGGTATAGGTATACTAATTTCATTGGAAAATAAAAAATTAAATACTTTTTTGACAATACAAAAATATCTATGGCGAAGAAGTCACAATGTCTTATCCAACACAGATTTTTAAATGCATCAATGAGCTTATCCAACATAGATATTTATATGCATCAAAACTAGATAAGAAGTACGTTTTTATTTAAACAAATACTTTTTATTAAAATTAACTTATTATCACCTTCTGTTTTGGGTAGCAACGGAAGAATGTAGAATAATAACGCCCCAAACATATAACGCTTTATGTTAAAGTCACTTTACACAGAATTTCAGTGGAATCAGACTACCAAGTTCTAACTGATAAAAATCGATATTAATATTAAACTTATGAGGTGTTATTCTAAGCTACAAGGCCAAGACCAGTAACGCCACGCAACTAAGTAACACCAAGATTAATGAAAATGGACGAGAATGATTAGAGGAGCGCTAACCAACCCCTGCTTGTCCAGTGCTACCACAATAATTCATAATTCGGACCCAGGATAGTGCCCAATCAGCATGGGCGGCAGATTTTTAATAAGATTGGTATATTTAAGAGATCTGTGTTGATATCTTATTAATCTTAAAAACAGATAATTCAGGTCTACTTATGTGAATTACGAGCTAGTATTTTTTGCTAATTATCTTAATAAATTACGTTAATTTAACTTTTTTGGAATAATATTAACCGAAACATTTCTACCTTTGTACCTCTTTCTGTTTAAGTTTTTTTAACGTTGAATATAAGACGAAGAGAAGTGCATTACAATTTTTAGTTTATATCATACAGTGCTTTCATTTCAAAACGAGTTAGCCGAAATTACTTTTGATTTTACATAAATTTAGGAAAAACAAAAAAAACATCATTCTTCTCCTCACGTTAACCAATACAATTTAAATAGGGAAAATACTAAGTGTGATACATCACTGAAAAATGATAGATACTACTGAATTACCCATAAAATTACCTTTTTAATTATGTATTTTTCCATATAAATTGTATTTCTTAACGTGATTGAGAAGAGGAAAATATCGTATGCTAATTGAGGATATGTTAGAACAATATCTCCCTTGATATAAAAGTTGACGTGTTTTTTTTAAAATTTACGTGAAATTAAAAGTTATTTCAACTGGATAGTTTTAAAATGAAAATATAACTGCGTGTTTTATATGTTGTAAAAATTATTCACTAATACCTTTTATCAATTAAAATAGATGGAAAGTACATAAAATCTGCTCACGATGAAATATATTTTCTTGTACAATTTTGAAGTATTCTTCAAGGTTTTCTGCTGGTTTTCGCGATAGCAACAATTGTTGCAAAATGTTCCAAAGATGTTCAGTTGAGTAAAGATGCCCGGCCATTTCACAACTTTTTGGAAAACATTTTGAACGATTCTGGTAGTGCGTGAAGTTTTGTGTTATCTTACTGCAGGATAAAATTGGTAACGATCTAATTCTAAAACTAATTAACAAATGGTTCAAGGTTCTCCTCAGTCTACCGTCTAGGTTGTACTGTTCCCTTTTCAAAAACTTGCAAATGTATTACAAACCAGACCATGATAGATCCACCTCCAAAAAGTCTCATTTATTTTAAAGTTGAATTTAAATATCACTCTTGCTACTGCAACACCAAAAACATTTATTTTCATCGGTGAGTTTTCTATGTTCCAGTTGATATGCTGATGTCCAAAATTTATCCGATCCCTTCGAAGTGTCTGCGGTAAATAAGGAATTACATCAGATGCAGTTTATGACTGTAACTTTGGATCAAGGAGCCCCTTCCTTATTGTTTGTATTGAAATTCGCCTGTCATTAGCTTCAAAATGGTCTTTTTTTAGCTGTGAAGCCGTTCGCGTGTCATTGACAATGATTTTATCGAGGAGTAACTTTTAAAGCGTCCTTCATGCAAAAATGTGACAGCTCTTGCAACTTTAATCTTCTTATTACTAAGTATTACTAAGTCTTCTTAACAGATTGTTGTTCATTATTTTACTCGGGGTTTGATAATTAATAACACTTTAACTGAACTTCAAAGAATAAGTTTACTATAAATTTCAATATTTAATTCATTTGTCAAGCAAAAAATATTTTTTTTGTTGATTAAATGCCTAGAATATTACATAAAAGAATATAAAAATCAACAATAATCTTTTGAAAAATATAGAATTTACAAAAAATAGTTATACCTATTTCTCTGTGGCTCGCTTGTATTTGCTGAAACGTATAACATTTATCGTTTTCATTTATGATAAAAAAGACCTTATATTTTGACTTAAAATAAGTAGGTATTTTTACTGTCATTTTTGTATCATTTGTCACGTTATAATCAAGTAAATCCATAAACTTATTTTGTTATTTTATCAGTTTTCAAAAACAATAAATTCCCTAGAATATCACAATATATTCTCCAAAGAACAAACATTAACTTGCTGACCAAGACAAGTTCATTCCGATAACGACCATTAGAACACGAAAACACATCCATACATCAAATGGCACTCCAAAAGTAAAAGAAAAAAAACAGCGTTGTCAAGCTCTTCAAATAAAAAAAGATATTATGCATAACAATTATTTCATTTATAATGACAAACACATCACAACAAAAATATTAGTATGACAGTATGTCAGGAAATAGTTTTTGCTATTGTTGTTATCGTAATAATAGAGTATATTCAATGAATAAAAGAAAGAATATGTCAAGTCCCTTAGACTGGGAAATTGTCAAAATAGATGAAAATGGCTAATAATTTCATTAATTGCAAAATCTGTTTATAATTTTTTTTAGGTATGTTTTTAAATAGTTTTACGTGTATTTTTTTAATTGTAATAGAATTCTTTCAATTCTTTACATTTATTACAAATTATTCTAATGCCATTTTCTAGTCTCTATTTACTTAATAAACATCAACAATTTAGAACAAAAAGTTGCTAAAAGGTATAAGCTGATTATTGTTTATTAGAATGAAAAAACGCTATAATATTTTTTTAATAAAATAAAGTATCTGCTATCAAGTATCTTCTCAGTTTTACATTATTTTCATTTGTTGCCTTTATTTATTATTACTAAAATAGTACCTAAAACCGAAGAAATGAACCATCGATAAAATTTGGATTACCACCAATTCTTGTACAAAGTCTAGGCTTTATTTACATAAAAACTACATAAAATTAATATCATTTAAAATACAGAGTATTTTAAAAGCAATGGATCATTTTAATTAATTAATAATCAGTACAATGCTAAAACTACGGCAACCGTGGCAAAAACTTTTCTATAGAATCAAAAGAATATTGCTTACTCTCTCTGCCGGTGAATACAGCAATCAAAAACGTTCTTCAATCGAAACAGGTATCTCAAAGTTAACTTTTATTTCGGCACAGTGCAGCCATCTGTTTCTGTTCATTCGAACTATAAGTGCTGCATTGTTTTTATTTTTTATTAGAAAGATCATCTTATAGTCCAGTCAAATCAGTATGAAATTAAAACCATTCATTATTCATTTTAGAGTTGGAGTTACAACTTTATCCCAGGCGTCATTGATTGTATTCATACGAAATGACTTTAAATGATTGAGTTAAATCATCGGTTCAATCGAATTTAAGCCTACGAAGGGACTATTATTTCAGCAGATGTATGGGTAGTTAACATAAATCTGACGTTAGTTTACCTATCGGGTTTTACTTTTTGTAATCCATAAAAACGTATGTTTATTGCGACAAGTACATTTTATATTTAAATAAATAGTGTTTATTAATTTGAACTTTTTTTTATAGAAATATGCAATAATTTATAGTTCATGTCCACTTTCTGATTCAGAACTGTCCAATATTTATGATTGTCAGTTCAATTTCTATGTCATAATATTTATTTATTTTATTAGTAGTATAAGGGCAATATTAACAAACGAATACTCTAACAAGCAAGACTAGGGACTTAGCCCTAGTCAGTAACAGCTTGAGTAGGTTAATAGACCTTATCAGAGGAATTAAAATTTTATCTATGACTGCCCACAATCATCAACAATTGCAAATATTGATAAAATTTGAAATATTTTTAATTTCATTTTCTAGAAAACGCGATAATTTGTCCAAGTCTGAAAGTTTTGCATTAGATATTAAAGCATGTGCAACGAAAGCAATTGATATCTTACACCATGTATAATCTGGACCGAGTGTGACTTCACTCTTACAATATTATCGTTGTAATGAACATTCATAGAGTGAGAGGATACTAGAGAGATCTTAGAAAATATATGGTAGAGCGAGATGGAAAGATAAGGGAAAACAAAGCACACAGATGTATATACTTTATAAAATTGTGGTAACCACAATATAAACACTACTGATTATTTCCCCTTCTATTGCCCTCTCTTCCTCTCTCTAGTTATGTTCATGATCATTCTCTCTCGCACACAGTCGGATTATATATGGTTTAAGATTTAGATATACTCGTGGCAATAAAATTTCCGATGCACTTCATAATATAACTAAAGTTACATTGTTACAAAATTCCGTACTTATATGAGATAATTCTGCATTGACATGTCTATCGGCAATGGACACTTCATATTGATAATATTGATATGGCAACATCCATGAAACAGTCCACTCGTATAAATATTTCTCGTAAAAGAAAAGAGGTATGAATAAAAAGTATGACCTATCTGGCCGAATATATAAACAATTTGTGTCATTTATAAATTTATAGATACATAACAAATATGTAGATATCAAATCACTACTATTATGAAAAAAAAATTATCATGAAACAAATTCCACAAATTTTCTTAACCACTTATTAAAAAATTCAAAAAGTTTTTTCTAGAACGAACTGCATTGTTATTCACTAGATCTGATAAGGGAAGTGTAATTGTAATTATGTTAAAAAAGCAATATAATAATTTATCTTATGACTTAGTAAATGATGAAAGTACTTAGTTATAAAAAGCTTAACAAAGATCCAACATCAACTTTTCAACAGAATATTACTAAAATAATTTATTTTTTCAAAAATAATAATTATATTAGAGTATAAACTGCCCGTAATTTAACTATATAACCATACAATTTTTAAATTTTGTGAAAGATTTTTGAACCGACTCTTTCTTTTAAATTTGCTGACTTTATAAAAAATAAACAATTACCAGAGAACCATGTAATTATTAGCCTAGAAGTGGGTTCTCTCTTTACAAATATTCCTGTAAAACTTGTTAAAAAACTAGTATAGATAAAAAAATGGAATTTTTTTTTCTCAATCGCTGATATCCCTTTACATAAATTTCTCGATATTTTTTTTATTTTTAATAACACTATCTTTAATTAATTTCTAGTAAACCAATGGGTAGAGTTATCCTTTCTCTTTTAGCACAATTGGTAATGGATGATCTTTTAGACTTTTGTATATCAAAATTAAACTTTAAATTACCTTTTTTTTTAAATATGTGGATGATATTATTATTGCAACCTCTAAAGATAGCATAAATACAATTTTAAGTATATTTAATAACTACAATGACCACTACAATTTATAACAGAAAAACATTTCAAAGTGTTAAACCTCGCGATAATTTGTGAACTTATAGATCAAATTATTTATTAAATTTAAACAAACTTCATTATTCATTGTGGGATTTTTCGTCATTTTACCGAAATAATAAACTTTATTAAGTTTTTACAGAAATCAGTAACTGACATTGTTATAGCATAATAAAAAATGTAGGTGCCAATGATGAGAATAAGTCCAATGAAGAGATTGCTGCCCGCTCCCAGCGGCCCTAGAATTTACGTTATTTTTAAAACACGTTCGTACTTTATCAAATTGTCAATTTATGTGACGTAAGTTCGACTATTATTAGCATTGTATGTGAAGAATTTTCATGTTTTCCAAACATAATCGGCTAATGGGGTTGTAAATCAGACACCAGATAAACTAAAGTTCATAAAACGACATTGTAGTGAAATGTGAAGTCATAAAAGTCCAATCGATTCCATTTAATCCATTTAAAACTATTAGGCAACTCTACAATGAAACTCTTTTAACATTTACTGATAATAAAAAACATATCTAATAAAGTTATTTATACACCTAGTTTTGTTGGTTACTTTAATGAAAATTATAAGTTAAAAGGATACTACAAAATACATATGTATATTAACAATTATGTACAATATTATCGAAATTCTGCATTTAACAATTCCAACAATACCTTTGTCCCCATATAGTATTTATTTGAATTAAAAAGAATTTCCGTCTATTGGAATGTGTCTTTTGATTGTACGTACAAAATGACCCGTCTTCTAATTAAATAAAGTAGTGATGTCTTTTACAAAACGGAATAAGGTGCGAATAGAACTACTAAATTTAAAAAGAGAATTAACTATATTCTGAAACCAAAGAATTTTCAGAGATTTTTGAAATAACTGTTGGTAAAACATTGTCAAATATTAATTGTAATTACTTAAGTTATTACGTGAGTAGTAAAATGTGTATCTTGTGAATATATTAATTTTTTTAAATAAAGTAAAAGTTTTATTTTGTCTAAAATTAAAATTTATTTAAATTTCCTAAATTGATGAAATACTTATCGAACAAGTAAAAATTATAATAAAATATTTTTAAAAATTCAAGAAGGGATGTAATTATCAACTCTTAATTTATTTGTACTATTGCAAGTTTGTATTAAAAATATATTTTATTATACAATAAAAAATTGTTCTAAATTAAATTATTTTTTATGAGATTAAGAACACTGTGACTCAGATAACAATTGCTAATAGCACGAAAAAATATTATTTTCCTGATAATGTGTATATTAAAAAAAATCTTAATTGATAAAAATTACTTATTTGGCCAATGAATATTTTCATTAAAAGTTATTGATTACCTGTGGAAATTCTTAGTTTACATTGGTGAAGTTATGGTTGACTGGATAAGATGCTTTCCTTACTGGAAAATTCAGCACTATTTGGATTCCCGAAAAAACTGGAGCAGTTGAACATTGAGCATAGGAAAACAATACACCAAATAGGTTTTCTGTGTGTGTACTGAGTTTGATTATTAGACTTTGAGGTCAGTTCATTTATTTGGATTAACTTTTAAATATATACTAAGTTAGTAGACGGAGCGATGGACTCGATAAAATTTAAAAAGTATGCGTAACCGAAACATTTTTAAGTATTTGGCATTCAATAATTATATATATATATATATAATTTAAATAAAAGAATCAGTACAAAATCTAATAAATATTTGGTGGTGGAGAAAATATAGTCTGTAACTCGGTTAGAATAACAAAATTCGATGTTACACTCGTATCAATTTTTTTTCATTCTAACCTTGTTACAGAATCTAATATTCCATTTAAATCCTTTTAATAAATTGTCTAATAGTACGCGGTAATCATTAAATAAATCCTGTTCTTTTATTAAATAAATATAGCGTACTTCTAAAGTATTGAACATATTCTTTATTTTCTAAAACAAACGTTATTAGAAAAAAAACAGAAAACGGGAAATATGTTGTTTTCTAATTTGAATTTTCTGAATTTTCTATATTCTTATCAGAAAGCTAATTCCGGCAAAATAAACAAATACGTTAGTTTTTTTGTCTACTATAAAAAATCGGTTTGGGCACTTTTTGCTGTTATTAAGCTAGTTTTAGACGGGCATATCAGTTGTCAGTTCAGTTTCAGTGTTAATTCAGTTATCTCTATGTGTAAGTACAAATAAGAGAAAGAAAAACTGAAACTGAAACGGAGCTATGGCTCGATGGGATTCCCAAAAGTTAACGTATTAGTTGTCAGTTAAAATGATGTGTAAATTAACTTATCTCTTCAGGTCTCAGTATTCACATAATATTGGTAAGCATAACTGCATATAAATAGGGTACATGGGCCGCATTACTAAATCACGACTTTTTAACAAAACAGAGAAACTGTTTATAATGTTTTGGTGAAAATATACAAAGAACTATATAAAAATGCAACTACAAAATGGCCAAAGCAAAAATAAAAAACAGTTGTAATAAGAGAGCGTTTGTCTTTAGATGAGCTAATTTTTGCTTCATTTACTTCGTTTTATTTCTTGGTTTTTTTAGTGCTAAGAACAAAGCGATCGCAATTAGAGAATCTTCATTCATCACAGAACTCTGCGTGATAAATAAAATCTCAACTGATGGTCTAAAATAGAGCACATTTTCAAACAGAACTGAAACTAAATTGACAACTGATATAGAAAGTCTAAAAGTACCTTAAAGTACCTTTATTATTGTCTGTGATATTTAGTATTTAGTAGGTGAAGTAATCTGTGTTGTGTTAGCTTCTGTACTATTTTTTAAAACAGAAAATTGAAATAATGATTACAATTGGTCATGGTGATAGATTGCGAACTTAGAGACTATGTAATTTACTTAATACTAGATAGATACCCAGAATGAACCATAAGGCTATCAGTAATAAACATGATTGAAAAAAATAGAGAAACTAATATAGTCGAGATAGGTCATCCAATTGTAAATAATGATAAAAAAATAAATTATATATATATATAAAAAAAATTATTCGTTTACGGTAATTTCAAGTACACAATGGCTGCAGTTTATATTTAAAATAACATAATCAATCGATTATTGTTAATGCGTTAGTTTCAAATAATCGTTAAAAATTATCATCATTATTGCTTCCTTTCGGATTGCTTTTTATAATATTGTTTACACAATGGAGAAACCTAAATTAAAAATAAACTCAGGTTTTACAGTATAACATTGCGACAAAGATATAATAATACTTGATTCATGATTCATGACGTGTAACAAAAATATGTTTTTAATAGTTTTCCAATAGATTAATTTGTATACGGGAAGGAAAGTTTATATTTTTAATTCAATGAGTAGGTACCGTTGTGTATCTTGAAAAGGACATTGATAATGGGGAATTTTAGTTTTGTATATTTTTCAACTCTAGAAGCCTAAAGAACATAGGAGTTAACAGTAAATTAATTCGAATAATACAACATATATACACAGACACCACGAATATTGTTATTTATAAAAACATTAAATAAGAAGGCTTTACAACATATTCATGGATGACATCATAAACAAATGCTCCATAAATTAAAAAAAAAATATAGATATAGGTTACAAAAACTTGTAAACAGTGAATATAACAGAAGCAGCATTTGCAGATGACATATTTAGAAAACCAAAGTTATGAAAATCGAAGATGACGAATCTCAAGTGACGGTATAAAAATAGAGCAAGTCGAATAATTCCAATACTTAGAGTAGATAAATCGGGAAAATAAAAGGCAGAAATTGCAAAATAGCAGTCAAATTATTAATAATATTTCGACCAGCACTGAATCATGGATGTGAATCTTCGGTATGAACAAACAGAATCGAAAGCAAAGTACAAGCAACAGAAATGAAGTTCCTCAGACGAATTAAAGCAGTGACGCGAAAAGATAAAATAAAAAACACACAACTAGGAGAAGAACTGAAAGTTTAATTCATACTAGATTTCATAAAGAAAACCCGGTCACATTCAAAGAATGGATAATATTAGACAAGTAAAACAAATAAACGAGGTAAGAATACAAATAAAGCGGAAAAGAAGAAGACCACTTCAATCTTGGGATAATCTAATCGAAAATATTATAAAAGACAGAGGCAAGATATGGAATGAGATGAAATGATTGGTAAAAAATATATAGAATTTGTACATAGACAATAAATTAGTGTTAGATTTCAAGCAATAAGATTGCAATTTTATTATAAAGTCGACCCCAATTTGGTAAAAGAGTAACCATAAATAAAAATCTTTCTTGTATGCTTTGCGACCCAGATTGATATAGAAGGTAAAGGTTGTTGGATGGGGTCCAGAAAATTAAAACATTTCAGGCAATGAAATAAAAAACAGAGTTCTTGTTTTAATAAATAATAATATTTTCGAATTTTCGAAACACACCTTAGCAAATATTTAGTATATATGTTATCAACAATAACTCTCTTTGCAATATTTACTATTTTGTATTCTTTTTATTTTGTCCTTATAAAGACAACAACACAGTTAGAGAAAAATCAATAAAACTACTTAAGTATTAATCTTTTGGAAATGTATAAATTAATAATTTAAGTAGGTACTCAATTCAAATGGTTGCAATCATAAAATCATCTGAACATTTACTTCCTAAAATAAGAGTTGTAAGGAGACATCGAAAAGAAAATGAAGTCGACAGAAATGTCATAGTCTTTTAGAGCATGTTAGGGAAGGAAATAACCATCATTTGTATTACCGAACGAACAACAGCTTCTCCCTTTCACATCATATCCGAGTTTTGTGTTTGTTGGCTGTTTTCATTTTTGGAGAAACACGTATTAGCGTTACTACAGATTTACCACCGATATACAACTCCATAAAAATAAAGTGGATTTGCTGAGATATGTAGCTAAAGTGTGAGCAAAATCATTTTGTCTGCAAATGAGAATATAAAGCTTATACGGTATTTTTTATTACACTGCTTTAATAGCCACATACATATACTTATATTTGTATATGATAAGTCGTAGAGAAATGTATAACTATAGATTAGAATTAAAAATATTAATATTTTATTTATTTAATAATTACTTCTACTTATTAAGGTACAAAAGAGTATAAGAAGTATTAATCTTGATTCTTGTTTTAAGTCTTCTCGATATAGAAGAATCGCTGTAATCTGTTGATATAATAACCCTTGACAAACTTCTTCTGCTCTGTTTTACTCTGGATATAATCATTTCGAGAATAAATACCAAAAAAGTATTATTTTATTCTGGAACTTGATGTTAATATGTTAGTAATAATCCATAAGTGTGCGATATATTCAAACACGTCTTATGATTGCTTTACAAAGAGCTAAAATGCTCTGGCTTGACAGGTTTAGTAAGAATTTAGGATGTATATATGTATATGGTGTATAAACACTTCTACCATTTAATTGCATATGGTGTGTATGTTCTTCCAATTTTTTTTATTCGGGGTTAAGTTCATTACTTCATTCCAACTTTTCCCTTGTTTGTTCAATATTCCGATTATTACGTTATCCCAGGATTTTTTTATTCTGTCTCATTTTTGTTCTCCAATTTTTGCTTTCCATACTTTTTTAAGGGTCTTCATCCACATCCTGCAGATGTCCTCATTATTGTAATTTATTTGTCTCTATGTAGTGTAATGTGGGTTTTTTCTAATATCTGTATTTCTCATTCTATCTAGATTTTACACTCCTCTAACTCTTCGAAATTGTTTCATCTCTGCTGCTTGTATTTCGTTTTTATGTTGTTGTGTTAAGACTAATATTTCGCAAGCAAATATAAGAACTGGTCTTTATATTGTTTTAAGTACCTTTAATTTTGTTTCTTTAGATATTTGTTTCTTGTTTACAAATTTAATATCCATAGCATACATAATAAATTTTCTGGGATGTCTCTATTTTTTTATTAATGTCTGCTTATTTTGTCCGTCTATTACTGTTCCTAAATATCACAAACTTTTAACTTGTGCTATTTCTTTGTTCATATTTATTTTTATTTTTGTATTTTCTGCGTTCGCTCCTAGAACCATTACTTTCGTTTTCCGTTGTTTTTTAATTTGCATTTTTATAATTGTTGCCATACATTTACGTTCTGTTGTAATTCTTTCGTATTTCTTGTTATTAATACTATATCAACGACAAACGCTCCCTCACTGACATTTACTCTTTGTTGTTAAAGATGATCCATAACTATTTTAATGCTTAGTTTTTTGCATTTCTTGGTAATCTCGTCCAAGAAGTTGATAAATAATAAGGGGCTTTAGCTTCCCTGTATTAATCTAATATTCAAAGTGGAAGTGTCAGATATTCTGTTACTTCTTCCGATTGCATTTTCGTTTTTCATTCTTTATCGTTATAATTCTCCTATACATTCCTCTTTCTGTTATTATTTTCCAAATTATTTATTTGGGTAACCCAAAAAAGGCTTTTTCTAGATCTAAGAAATCAAGAATTAGTTTTGTCTTTTCCTGGAAAAGAAGATTTCCTGAATCACTTTTTCTGTCATCAGTTTTATTGTGAACATGTAATCTTACTTGCTTCTTCTTCTTCTGGCACCACTCTCTGAGTTTTCCAGTATATGTTCTTTTGCGGATCTAATTTCTTGTATCTATTACTGTCCATTCTCTTCAGTGCAGTGCTCTCATTTTCCATTTCTTTCTTCTTTGTTCGAATTCTTTTACAATTTTTATATCTCTTAATTTATACATTTTAGTTTCGTATTATGTATAGCATTTTTTGTTTTAGTAGAAAAATAGTTTTTCTTTCTATATCTTTAAATTTAGACACTACACACAGAAATCGATTCTTCTTCTTCCGTTATTATTCCTAAAATTTTCTCCACACTTTCCAATAACTATTCTACATTATTCATCTTTCTTTCTGACTTTACTATTAAAATCTCCTATTATATACATTCATTCTTTATCATTTTCTATTGCTTCTGTTAATTAATCTCAAATGTTTTGTTTATTTTCAGTTCAATTTTATTCGTCTTTATTTTGACTCTTAATATCCTTTCTAACCCTGAATCCATCTCTGTATGTATTTCTCTCATTTCCCTTGTATTAAACATTCTTCTTCTAGAAATCTTAGGAAAGTTCTTGTATTACTTTTTGTTTTTGTTTTTCTTAATATATATATATAAGTTCTAATTTTTCAAACACTTTTAGCACTAATACTTTTATGTTCTATGTTGACATTTTTTATATTAAATTATTTTTTGTTTTTAGTTTTATTTTATCCATTTTCATTTTATCTTTAGTTCATTATCATTTTTCTTAGATGTTAGTTTTTAACTAATTACATTTTCTCTTAGTCACTATTCTATCTCTATTCAATTACGTTAATTATAACTTTGTTGTGTCCGAGTTTGTTTGTATTTCATTTATATCTTTCCTTCTGGCGCTCTTTCTGATCTGTTTTCCTTTATCTTGTTCGTTTTCTGTGATGTCTTCATTGATATAGCTTCTCTGTGATCTGTTATTTTTCAGTTTATGTTTTATTTCCCATAAATTTTTATTTCTGATTGCACCTCGATATTTTTCTCATTCGTATTTCCCAATTTTAAATCCCGTTTTTACAATGATATTTTTCCTTTTTCTATCCATTCTATGCTTCTCGGTACTTTTTCAACTTTTTTCTTGTCCTAATTTCTCGTTTTCCTCCGTGCATGATCTTTCTTATTTTTTCATTTATTTGGTCCTGACTTATTTAAAAAGTAAACATAATATGGATGTGCTAGAGGCGATGTCCCTTGATTATAGTTTGAGAAAATCATATAACTAGGATAAGAGTCAATAAAAAAATAATAGTACTATTGCTATTCTTTATAATGATATAATAATTTTATGTACAATAATAGTTCCATTATTTATAAAATTTTTGCTACCTATAATAGTGTCTCGTAATTATTATACAGTTTCTTGAAGCTGGTAGAGAAATATATGTACCTACATAAATTATATGTTTCCTCTTTAACTTAATGTAAAATGTGGGTAAGCAACTATGAAGAGGTAAACAGCGACACTTTATCTTATCGTGACAAGTTGATCAAAACAACCGTTACGAAACCTATAAAGCTAGTAAATAATTTCCCTAAATCGGCACTTAATGGTTCATCAAATGAAGTGCTAATGGCAAAACAACATTAAGACGACGATAAAATAACAAAACACTATTAGACGTCTGAAAATCTGAGCGAAAAGTCAAAAATCTTGGAAATAGTAAATGCAGACATAGCAGACAAGTTATAGGAATGCTGTAAATGGAATTTATTTTACGATGTCGTAAAAGAAAATGTCTTGCCAACCGGCAGCAGCTGAGATAACAAGTAATGATGTTGAATGAGTTACTCTGAACGCTATTTTATCCTTGTTACGTATTACATATTCGTTTTCTAAAATTAACTTGATGTTACCTTTATGGATTTTATAACGCGTACCAAGATATTTCATATCAAAAACAATAAATGGCAACGAACAGAACTATTACTTATACAAAAAATAAAGAAAATATTCAATCAATTCGATTTATATATGGATTTCATACAATAGTTATTGTAGCATTAAAGAAATTATAAGTAATTTATTTTTCAATAACTCCTTTTAATAAGGGAATCATTTCATCGAATTAGCACAATAGTAAATTTAGTTTTCATGTTCTCTCCACGTTCCGATATACTTTACAAAAAATGAAATAAAAGCATGGAGTAAAATTTTGTAGTTATGCTCTATCCTAGACATGAAATTTTGCAATCTATGCTAATGTAGAAAGTTTCCCATAAAACACTAGATTTAAGACATTGAGCATAGACCTACAAAAAAGCTAGAGAACAGCTGAAAGGCAGACATATTTTAATTAACTTAAAAGAGAAAGAAGGAGAGCCTTCTGAATATTCTTTATCGCATTTTGTGTTCGAATTTTGAACCTATTTATTCAAATTGTCACGTTCAATTTGATGTTGATATTTTAATGTAATCTTACAGTCTGTTCCAAACATTTGCAAAAACTAATGAATTTAGTCCATTTGACATTTCCACACTGTATTTACACTCTGAGTAGAAAATTGTAATAGAAATGGTTATACAAAAACAGCGTCATGTACAATTTAGAACTGTTGACTAAAAATTTAAAGAAAAACAAAATCATATATAAATAAAGTTATTAGCTTAAAATAAAATGCTTCAGATTTAAAGCAGTTTTTTCGACCGTGCTGTTTAATAGTAGAAGAAACTTATTTTTAATCCACAGGATATTAATTGGATCAAACTATGCTTAACTAAGAAATAATAAGTAACAGCCAATTTATTAATAGTTGGCATAGTAGCAAAAAAAATGATGAAACTCTCTAGTTGGTGGAAGGGGAAGAGTAAAATTAGTGATAACTCAAAAAGTCTAAATTCTAAATTTATTTTAATAATTTTTTCTTATAGATACCTAAAATTAATATTTAAAAATATTTATTATTTTAATAGCCATTTTTTCTATTAATAGCCATTAGATAAATCAATTTATGTCCAATGTTGATAAAACACTTGAGAACCAAAGTATCCCGACTTGTATTACAGTAACTAGAATTAAATAAAAAATATTTTTTTTAACTAACTTTTGATAGATGATCTAAGAATGATTGTTGTATGTACATAAAACCACCGTTAAAAATATAGACTAGGGATCACTTAACAAGAACTTGGTTTTCGATTTCCTAATATTGTAAAAAGTGTACTGTAGTTCTTCAGCATATAATAATTCGTCCATTACTAAAAATCTGCAAATAAACACTAAATTAATTGTTTCAACTCTAATTTTGCGGAAATTATTCGTAATAAATTTGAAAAAGATAAATTATGTATATCAGAATTTCCACAGTCTTCCAAAGCGTTTAAATAAAATATACAAATCTGACCCAGGTTTCGGTATCTGACATACCATTTTCCAAGTTTGACAGATCGTTTAAACGTAAATAATTTCATGTCATAGACATCACAACCAATCATTATTAAGCAATATTTTTCTTTTTTTTAAATATATTTGGTTAGTATTATATAGGTATTTAGTTCAAAAGGTGATCTAAGATAATTGCATTTCCCAGGTTGAGTTGTTTATTCAATACTGTATATTGAGTATATTTTAGGTGTTTCTTTATTTCATATTCCTCCAAAAAATCAAGTTCGTCTTCCTTGTCACTTATATGAAGTACTTCCACTGTTGTTTCCATTCTGTTATTAAGTGTAGGTTTATGGTTGATGTCAATGAGGTGTTTTGGTGACTTATCTGGTTGTTTTACTCTAGAAGCTCTTAAGTGCTCACAGTAGCGTATGTTAAAATTTCTTAATGTCTGGCCAAGATAGATGGCATTACAAAACGGACAATTTAGTGTATATACCTGATTTTAAACATTTGTATGAGTTGGTTATATCTAAGAAATTTATGGAATTATTATCTTCAACAGTAAATTTTATTTTTGGATATAAATTGTTAATAAAATTAAAGAAAACATCTAATTGTCTATCACTACCTGTAAAACCAGCCAAAACATCATCAACATATCGATACCGAAACAAAACATTGTTGGAGATATTTGATTCATCATTTTTTTGTTCTAAATTATCCGTAAAAATATTTGCCTAAATTGGTGATATTGGACTACCCATTGGTAATCCTTCGTTTTGAATATAAAATTTATCATCCAAAACAGAGTAACTTTGATTGATACATAAATTAAATAGGTTTATTATATCATTGTCTGAAATTTGGTTAATATGTTTTCTTTCTAATAATTTAGTTATTAATGGTATACATTCACATGGAGGAATTTTTGAAAACATATTACTAATGTCAAATGAAACTAATTTTGTATTGTCATTTAATTTTTCTGTATTTAGTTTATGTATCAAATCCAAAGAGTTTTTCACTGAGTATTTTGATACTTAACCATAATTAGTTAAAGTTATAATAAGAGCTCTGCTAATTTTATATTTGGAGTATTGATATAAAGAAACTTACAGGCCTAATTGGTTTCGTATTTTTATGTAATTTAAGTGTACCATATAATTTTGGTGGTTGAAGATTTTCTGGAATTATATGATTTTTATCATAGTTATTAAAAATGGAATTTGATTGATTAACTAGTTCTCTAACCTTATCTAAGAATTTTTAAGTTATTTGATTAGATAAATTCATTTACATTAAATTTGTAATCATTCGTATTTAAAATGACGGTTGTACTACCTTTATCTGATTTTGTAACGGTTAAATTATAATTTAATTTTAAATATTAAACAAATATTTGGTTAGTATTATTTAGTTCAAAAGTTGATCTAAACCATTTGTACAACTATTCTATTGGATAAATCTATAAAATTGTGAATTTACATTTTTTAGATAATTAATTAAAATAAACAAGTAGGGTTTTTCCCAATTAGTCAAACGAAAACAATGTGAAGGGATTACATGTAAAAATTATATTATTAAGAATTGTGCACAAGATAGTAATTATAAAAACGATTTTTTTAAGATTTACCTTCAAACCTATTCCTTGTTAGTTGATAAAAAGTTAACCCACACCCAAAGAAATCTTACGACCTTTAATTGGAATAAAGTAATTATTGTAAAACCTCAAAAACTAGAACGTGAGAATGTGTTGCAAGATTTTTCTGATCTTACTATCATAAAAGATGGCCAAGATTAATGATACAGTGTAACCACCATTTTGTATGAAGAATTCAAAGTAGTAGAAATAAATCTACTTGTATTTATAGAAAGAGAATCCCACAAGTACCCATAGACCCCTGACTAAACGTAAATCCAAGACTTCATTTTCCCTTAGTTATAAGGAACAGACCCAGTTCTGTTAAAATAATAATAGTTATATAGGGTGCGCCAATAAAAACGAAACAGCTAGTTTTTCGATTCGTCAATTTATGTTATGCGAAAATTCTCGAACATGTCAACTTTAGTATGCAAAGGGAAGATTTTGTGTTATACATTTATGGCGATTTCCTAAAACCCTGGGCAGGGTAAAAATCACCCCCAAAATTTCAAATGCAAGGGTGGTCGAGTGATATATCAAATTAAAGGTATTTCGAACGGTTTTATGGCAATACTAAAATTTGTTACATTGAAACCACTATTAGCAACTAATCCTGACAATAAAGCAGATTTACTTCAAAACGCTGTCGCACATTCTGTAGGTTATTTTTTAAATGGCATTATTAATCGCCATAATTGTAGATTTTATTCAGATGTTAACCCAATCATTTTACAAAACCATTTAATTTTCCAACAAGATGGTGCACCACCGTACTTAACATTGGCGGTTACTCGATTTTTAAATCAAAATTTACCTGGTCATTTGTTCGGCAGAAGAGGTGCAATTCAATGGACCGCAAGGTCCCCGTATTTGATTACATTGGATTATTTTTTATGGAGTCATCTCAAGACCAAGGTAAAAAAAGGAAATAAAAAAACATTTCTATTCATATCATACATGTGGTTAGAACTGACATTTTTCTCAACCAATTAATAATATCAATATTATTTATTAATATTTAAAATACTCTACTTAATATAAAGCTCTGCTAAACATTAAACCGCTTTTTGTCAATTTAAATCAATATTATTTCCATAAATAAATAGGAATTTTAAGGTGAATTAAACGATCCCTAAATGGTAATTTCATTGTGTACCTATTGCCATATTAAATTACGTAAAAATTTACAATTGTTTGTAAAACTGAATTTTGGTTGTGATTATAAATTATTCTTCTATTTCAAATTTAATGCTTAAGCTAGTAGGGCTATTTGACCTGTTTTTCAATACTTTCAGCATGTTAGTACTTGCGATTTAAAGATTAATAAAGGTTTTTTAAATACGTCGCTTATATAAAGATATCAATTTATTCGAAATCAACTCATTGACCAACATATATTCATTTATCAATGATATGTCTTAAGTGCCATATGCATGAATTCACTTTGCAAAATTAAATAAATATTATCTGAAAAATATAAATTGATAAATAAAGCTAGTTATTCAATATTTTTATATAGTTTCAATCGTACCAAAGTAAATAATCTTTGTACTGACAAATACTGATTTAGACGAATAATTTAAATGCTTTAAAATTAACGTAATTCCTTTTTTATTTTCAGGAGTCCAAGGAAAGATGTTTACCAACTAATAGATGTAAGTAGTGCACCATGTTTTATTATACTAAGTTACATTAAAACCTGAACACCCAGTAAAAATAATTTGTTTTTATGAAAAATATTCAAAGGCTATTTCGAATATTAATATTTTTTATATTTTTGTATGAGTTATTTAAAGTTTCACATTAACAATAGTTATGTATAGTGTATTTTAAAAATAAGAATGCGTGTTTGAATAAATAATTTAGGATTCGAGGTTTTGTTCTAGTTATTAATAAATATATTTATTTTATAGAAGTGTAATTTTCATCTAGTTAACAAGATCTATTTAATACAATTTAGCAAAAGAGTAATAGTTCAAAAATAGGAATAAAAAAAATTATTTAGATCTTAAATGTGGTTGGAATTAACAATGCTTTTGAACCAATATTCCAAATCTCTATTTTACATCTCTGTATTAGGTAGGCAAAAAAATAAATTAATTTCTCATATTTTTGTCAAAATATACCTAAGCGATCCCTTTTTTATTTTTATGTTCCGATTGAACTCATTTCTCAAGCAAACTATTCACTAAACAAAAAAGTATTACATTGCAGTCTCTTTTGGTGTCTATCCACTTGAATAGTTTTACGACCCCAATAAGAATTCTGTCCATACATCTTTGCTATTGTAACCATAACCTTGGTGCTGCGGTTGTTCCACAGAATTATTAAAGGATAAACAAAAAAGGTTGAATATTTCCTGTGACTAATATTTATTGCTATCTAAACGGGTATTATTTGATTCTAGACTTTTTTAGGTAAGGACAATTTTATTGTCTTGCTTTTTTTACAACCCGACTTACCTTCAACCTTTTCTTACTCTTTCACAAAGGGTTTATTGCGGAATCGGCATTGAAAAAAAATTGCAAAGAATTTACAATCCTAGGGGTTTATGTATATTTCCTTAGATTGCAAATGGTCAGTCTCTTAACATAGTTTTTAGAAAATAGTTTAAACTAAATGTATAGTGAGCTGAGAGAATGATAAAAAATACTTACAAGTTAGGGTACGTATTTCATGCTATAATTTTTTTACCATAATATACCATGTGATAGATTATTTACTACGATTTATCGAAAGAATTAGTAAGTTCCTAGAAATAAAATTCTTGACTTCTAAAAATTAATACGAATATCTATCTACAATATCTAAAAACTTTTTAATAGAAATTATTTTTTAAGAAATATTAATAAGATAATTTAGGGATATAAAAAGTATGTAGAGTTAAAATAAGTTTACATAAAAAATCCATTCGGCGCATATATCAGATTATTAAATTTTTATATATTAGTTTTAATTAAAAAGATTGCCATGTTAACATTTTTAAAATTAAGATAAGTAAAGTCAGGTAAAGAATATATTAAATTTTTATTAGCTGCGAACAAGAACCATTAACAGAACAAGAACCATTAACAGGGCCGAATTTTATAAAAATTTATATCCCTTTTGATGGATTTACACTTTATTTGTTAAATATTTTTTTACCAATTTATCGTTTTCTCGTATAACATATCAATAGGCATCGCATCTCCAATCGTCTTTACTTAAATGCATGAAGCGATATCAATACTATTTTAAACAGAAAAAAATTATTACAATTTTTATTTAAATATCGTCGCTTAATTGATTTTTATTCATAAGTTTAGTCTATGTCTTTATCTAATTTAAGCTTGTACTAGGTAATTTTAGGAGTAATTCAGCAATATCATTCTTCTTTGCTTTACTTTTGATTTTAGCGCCCCCCGGCGGGAATAAAAACTATTACGTATTTCAAAGTGTGACACTTCATTTGAACGGTAACTTTAGAAATAATTCGCTACGTAGTACATATTTGTTATTTTAGTTGATTGCGATTAAAATTAAATTGATTTAATCTTAACAATAATACCAGAAATCTGATGTTACGCCTATGCTTATTTATTACAAATATATTTTGTTATGTTATGCATTGATTTAGCACTAAAATTTCATCATCTGGAACCGATCATATGGCGCCCCTTGTAAAAAATTTAAAATAGTAAATAATATTCTGCAATTTATAGACATGGATAACATAACGGGTTGCTCATATGCATTTATACATTTTTCTTATTAAATATAAATTAAAGCATATTCAGTACATTCCATGAGTTAATGTTCTCTAGTGCTAGATGTACTAGTATCTATAATGTTTATATGACGTTTACCTACAGCAAGGTAACATCTAGGTCTATTGGCCATATTTTCTTCAATCTTGCTTCTTGATCTTAATAGGTCTTCTAGTAGTGAATTTGGATATATCTGTATGGTTTCATGATGTTTAGAGTTCTTTTCTTGGATGACTTCTTACGCTATAGGTACGCCTAGGTCTAATGAATAGTGTAGTTCCATCCATATATATGATGGGGTATCTATTAATTGTCGTAATATGTTCTATTGGAAGCTTTGCACAATTGTAATGTTAGATTTTGATACACAGCCTCATAATTTAATTCCATCTAAGCTTAAATACTGTTTTGTTTTTACCTCTTGCGGAGCTTAAATGTTCTTTGTATTCGCTTACTTTATTCCTCAATTTTTGTAATTCTTTTAGAGGGGACAAAAGAAACACGATTTTATTATAATAAGTAGCATTACTTGGTTTGCTAAATTAAGAAATAAGAACCACTTATATGCTACCTATAAAATCATTAAATTCTATCTATTTTTCCTGGAAGTCAGCTTGTAGTCACTGAGACAGCGTATTCTCTCTTCATTATTTCACCCACTTTAATAGACCAGACTAAGGTTCTCTAAAACATGCTGTCTTTTCAAATTAATTCAAACTTTAGCGCAAGTGGAAGTACTAAATCATTAAATGTGACAAAAATTTTTATCTTTAATAGTTTTAATTTTCATATTTTGAAGTTTGGACTAAGCTTGTATTTTTTAGAAAATTATCAAGTCAAATCCGTCCCTATGAAAACCCATTAACCGTATTTATTATTTATTCATGTGTAAGCACCACAATTAAAATTCATTTGCCGTAACTAAAATACCCGTGATATTTTTACAAACTCCGTGTTCTCTTCCTTTTTATTTACGATTGAGAATGGATTGTAAACTTCCTGTTAAAGACATCAAAAATTAAAATGGTTGTTGTGTATTAATCAGATAAAGGTCGACACCAACTTACGTATGGGGGAATGTGTTTTTACACGTACAATTAATTAAAAAAATGACTTGAATTCGTAGAAGGAAACATTAATAGCTATTTTAAGTCTATCCATAATTTGTTTTCGATAAGTTATTTTACAAATTACCATTGACACCTTTCTTTATCATTTCTTATAACTGTGTATGTATTAAGAGTTTCGTTTTTATTGATATTATTTGCTTCAATAAAAAGCAGTTGTTGCTTAGGTCATTGCCAAATAAAATTCACATAAACCCAATCTAGTAAAAACGTCTACTTTTATCCGGCGAAATCTCGAAATTTACAAAATTGGGAGAAATGAACCAATACGAAATAGTTCACAAAGGCATCGTTTTTCACAAAAATGTTTGTCTAGTATCAAGCTGGATAGAAAGCCCCTTTTAATATTTTCAAATGTGAATAAACTTTTTTAAAAACGCTACAACTTGTGTCTCATTATTAGGAAAAACTGCAGTACTCCTTCATATTCCAAGCCCCTATATAATATGTACTCATATTACCCTAAATTATGAACGTCTTCGCATACATATTAGACTTAGAATATTGATGCGTTTTCCCTCTTATTGCTTTCCATCCGCAGCAGGTAAGATTTATTCACTTATATTGATAGCACGATTGTCGTTTTCTTATATTTTCCTTATTTTTTTTTAGGTTATACAATATCTGCTTTAAGTTTTCAACCAACAGGTAATATCAGTTACTTTTAGTTTGCTTGCTTTTTTAAGAAAATTGAAATTAATATTAAGTAATAAATTTTTTTCGATTCTCAGAGAGTTGAAAATCCAGAATAGACTCTCGTCGGTGTGTCTGGCAAATGTTCTGAGTTTTTTCGGTCACGTTTCACGAAGGGATAATCTGGAGAGATTAATAGTTTCTGGCAACGTAGAGGGACGAAGATCAAGAGGGCGTTCTCCTATCCGATGGACCGACCAGATTCAAAGGGTCACCGGTACCTCATTTCATGGATCCATAGACAAAGCCCAAAATCGAAATCAATGGCGGGCACTGACAGCGCAGGTTGCTAATGATCACGATTCTCAGCAATGAGAGAACGACTGAAGAAGAAGAATAAATTTTTACAATGGTGTTTCTTCTATCAGATCTCAAACTGAAGAGAGCTTTGTGAAATTCTGACGCAGCCCAAATAGTTTTTCGAAATCGAAATAGCATTCTTTATGTTTAATTTTTTTTGGTTAGACATTTAATATTTTTGAACTTCAAATAAATTAGGATTACAATGATATGAATTTTACTTATTTTTGTTGTATCCAAAGAATTAACTATTTATAATTAAAATATGATGTTTTTACTTGCATCCTAATATTATAATTTTCATTTTTACATTAAGATTTAGCTTATTATTCAGATGCAACAAAACCCATTTTCTTACAATAAATTACTTTATTTTTGTTATAATTAAAAAATTTTAGATTCTTCCATATTTCTAAATAGTGAAAAAAGTTTAATTAACAATTTTCTATCAATTTGACACCATTTTGACTAGTTTATGACTTATAAGTATAACATTAAGAAATTAATTTATGTTTCACATTTACATATTTACACATACAAGACAATAATGATAAATTATAGTAATAGTTGTTATCTATTTTCAGAATTCTCTTATAATAATTGAAATTGTTATTATATATTGTTTTAACCACATATTATTTTATTGTTTACATTATACTACCCCATATAAAATCTTAAAGTACATATTCCTTTTTGGGTAATCCAAAGTTAAATTATTTAATTCCTCTTTTTAAACCGTTACAATACAAGGTATTAAAAAAGTTCGAACTCTCTCTAAAACTCCTACATTATTCTGCCTGTTTGGAAATGGAAGCAGGGCATTTTGAACATGTTATCTAACTTTCTTTTTTTTATTTTGTTTATAAGTTTCTATCCTTTGTTTGTAAATAATAAAAATAATGTGTAAACGCAAAATGCTTCAAACATAAATAACTGTCTGTATCTCCGAAACCCTCAATAAGCGGACTCATGTTTATTAAGACTTTTTGACTTATTTTGGTTCATACTATGCCCTGTTCAAATATTCAAACTTTTTTAACAGCCTCTATATATAATTATTCATCAATATTTTGCTAAATAAAAATAACAATCAAAAACTCTGTGAAAATTACTTTTTTGAAAGAAAAAGTTTATTTTCTTATTTTAACACGTTTTAACCGTCGTACTTTAATAGGTTTATCATTGTCCTTCGGAATTTTTCAACTTTCATAAAAGCCTAAGCATTTTTTGTCATCAACTTTTTTCCATACGTCCAGTTATCGTGCACATTCCACCCCCAGATGTGTTTCGCCTCTGGCTAAGTTGAGTAGTTGAGTTACTGTTCACGCCTCCCCTCCTGAAGAAGCCGCTTATAATAGACGGCGAAACATTGAGAAATATAATCTCAATATCTATTATTCGTCTGATTTCAGTTTTTTTCCCTTTTAGAGATATTAATATGTTCCTCAAACCTGAATAATTTTTTATCTGTTTCCTCTTTGTATTTTTTTTTATTTTGTAATAACTAAATTTTTTTATTTACATTTTCTCCTATATCTCTTTCTCTTCTATTATAATATTTTTGATATTGATTGATGTGATTACCAGCTGGTGCTGTGTTTTTAGTCCAGCCGTGATTTCAGTTTTTTCTTAAAATATCCTAATATAACACTTAAGAGACATATTGAAATTTTGTCTTTAAAAAATATTGCTTTGCTCAACGATATTAATTCTGATACGGCCAGTTTTTGCAGAATTTTATTACAATATAATAATATAATTCAATTATTATAGTGTTTGCCAAAGGTTTGTTAAATCTATGTAATTTTTTGTCAATTTTTAACTTTTTTATATGGCGTCTATTAGTTTAAGAAATTGTCAGCGAACCCTGTATATCCATTTCCTCAACCAATTTTCTCGACCAATTTATATTCTAAGTTAAAATACGACCTCTTAGCTTTTCAACCCTAGGTCCCGACCTGTGCAATAAGTAATCAACATAGATCTCATCTGATAGTACAGAATACGCGTTATACGCCACAGTTCCACCTGTGCCTCATTCTGTTTCTGTAATCAATTCTTAAACTAGATTTAGACGCATCTCCAGTGTTGTAGATATTTAATTCTATCTAGGAGTATTTAATATTTTATCCAACGAGACAATTGTAGGAAACTGAAAAAAGAAATAGAAAAATAATCCATCGAACGGAAGTAGCTAATAAATAACAAAACTCAAATAATAACATAAAAAACCCAGAAGGTACATTCTGGAGATGGCTTAAAAAATAAAAGAGTAGCTTTCTAGTTGGTTTGAAATATCTATCAGGTCCAGATGCGTAAGAGAAATGTTGTGTAAGGAAACTAAATCAAAGAATTTGTGCAGAAAAATAAACCATAAAGATTAATAATAACGTTAGTTTCTTATGGACAAACTTTGAGTTATGTCAAGTTTTATATATCGTTGGTGACACCTTTCATCTAGTTTCTAACAATTACGAATCATTGTAAATAATTCGTTGGACTCAAGTTGGATTTGCCAAAATTAGTTTTGGTCTTTCGTTTTGCAAATAGTCACAATTATAAGAGAGAAGCTTTTAAAGTTTAATCAGCGTTCCACTGAGGATCTATCTTGATGTTATTTGTAATAGCTTGTTTCTAATTTGAGTGTATAAATATAGCATCCGTACCAATTGATTTCTAAGATGCCATTACTCTAATCCATGGTGGAAAGATTGACACTTACAACTTCAGATTAAATTATGGAAGGGCTCAGATAACTCTGAATATGTCTGGGTATTTATGAATAGACTTCAAAAGGTGCCTTTATTTGTTTTTCAAAATATTTCACTTGACAATCTATGTATATATTATCGTGCAAATAAACCAGTTGTCAAAATTTTTTTCCAATCTGAAGATGAGCTTGATGAACAGTAATTTACTTTTGATTTTTGGATAGGTCATTATTTCCATCGTTTATGTGGTTAAATAACCAATTTTTCGTTGCACTGTGTTGGGGTTTACATTTTCATGGTGCATAATGACGCGACAAAATCATGGTTTCTGTCGTTATAGGGGTTGTTGGTCGACCTTCACTAACAGCTTACTATATTAAATTTCTGTCAGTTTTGCTTATCAAATACTTCTGCGTCTAACATTAAATAAATACAGTGGCAACACATCCCGAAATTAGAGGAACCGACCTCGTTTAGTAATCATGTAATCAACATTAATATTGCCCCTTTTAAAGTTTTTTTGAGTAATATTAAAATAAGTTAAAATCTAAGAACTATAAGTCTGCCTCTTATATTTTTTTCTTTTAGTGGCAATAATAACACCATATTTCTGTATAGCAATATCAATCAAATGATAGAGTTTCAATCGTTATTGTTATTATTACAAATTGAGTTGTGTTGGGTGTCCACCTTTATATTTACAACATTTTATATAATTTGAAAAATCCAATTTACACTAAATCTTTTTATTTAATTCGCTTAAATGTAAACTGCACCACATGTATGTAAAAAATTCCTCTTCGTAAAGATATCTGTGAAATAGAATCTAAATCGGCCAGCCAAAGGTTAGTTACCTACACATTTTCTATGCAACTCTTAGAGGGTAAATTGCTAAAACTTCTTATTTTATTCTAAAATTTTTACTTTTCAGTTTTCATTATTCTGTCACAAGTTTCTTTTTTATTTGTAATTCAATTAATCACTCTAATTTGTAGCATAGGCTAAATAGAGAGCAAACGTCGTCACTGGTTCGTTTTTGATCTATTAACACTGTATGAAGCACATTGTACATTGATTGAAGAACTGCAGGGCAAAGGGGTTTAACTAAACTTGGACCAAAAGAACAAGCCAAGTTAAGGATATCAGTAAGTTGTTCCTAAAAACATTTTTTATAATTTAGTTAACAAATACTACGAAATATTCAACATAAAATAGATTCACCTAATTAGAATTTCTAATAACTTTATTTAATTTAATTCAATTATAAAAATATAGAGCAGATTAGAGGGTGTCATATAAGTTGGTGACATAGTCCATTCAACCGCAATATGGATGAAACAAATAAATTCCGAAAGTAAATATACCGGCAAATCTTGCATTATTTATTGTAAAAAATCAAATGCTCGCCAGATTTCCCTAAGAAAATTTGCCGTTATGTGTGTCGTTGCCTGCACATTTCATACGACTCTTTCCATAACAGACATCAACAACTTATTTTAATTGAAAACGATTGTTTGTTAATTTGGTTTATTAGGATAAGTACCTCCAAGATGATCAATTGAAATTGTTAATTATAATCAAAGGTGCGATTAATCGAGCTCCAATCATAACATCAATTCTAAAAAGAATGCTGTTTTCATTTCAATTATTGCTCTCATCAATGCCCAATAATCAAAATATATGTCAATCATCTTTAATTAATTGATATCGTGTAATCTGCTAAATGGTCAATTTGTCTTGTTAATGATGTACTTTTCAATTGCAGTTGACTGTTTTAATTGAAGATACGATTGATCAAGTTTCTATCATAACATCAATTCTAAAAAAAATGCTGTATTCATTTTAATTATTCTGTTTATTCTTTCTGGTTTTTCGGAACTAACGGAATAATTGTCAATTTCTTATTGTTTTCATCAATGCCCAATAATCGAAATTTATATCAATCATCTTATTGTTAATTGACAATCGCGTCATTCGTCTCCTAGATGGTCAATGAGCCCTAACAATTATGTCATTATCAATTGTTATTGACTGAAGATGCAATCATAACATCAATTCTACAAAAAAGTTGCTGTATTCATCTCAGTTATTCTATCAATTATTTCTAGTTGTTGCGGAACAAACGGAATTATTGTCAATTTGCTATTCACATTATCAATCGCTGCCAACAGTCGCTTTCATGAATTCTTATTAATCGCCTTCAAATAATTCATAGTTGCGTCCATTCCCTCCTACACAGTCCCATTAATGATGTTCAGTTTTCTTTTGACTGAGTTTTACTAACATTCAGTGAGATGGTGTTTGACAGATCAGTCGCTGTTGCAGTTTAACATAAATGGGGAGATCTGAAGGTCATGTAATTGTGCGTAAGATTTGTGTGTCAGATTCGTAACTTCGAATAGTTATTTTACCTATTCTTGATAATGAAGGCAACTGGAACGGAATGATGGAATGGCGGGTCTCATATAACTTCGAAGGGATTCCGATCCAGTGTTCTTGCCTTGACGAATTAGACCTATGTTTAAAGAAGTTTTATAAATCTTTACACAACTGAACTCCTTGGATAGAGAAATTGGATGTTGATGCTTCTTTTCCATATAAACACAAACTGTCAGTTCGTTTTGGATAATGCTCACATGTGAGGAAATCCTGATTACGTTTGCTCCTTCAGAGGAGATGTGTTGGTGACATTAATGTATAGCCTTAACGAGAAGATGAGAGCTGTAGATATATTAGAAAGATGAATGTACGTTTGAGGAAACTATTTTTTGAAAAGGAGTAACTGAGTATCCTATGACATTATTGTTTTTAGAGGCATCGATATATAATATTTTGTAGAAAATGGAGTTACGAATACGATCTAGGAAGTTTTGTTTTAAGAGCCCCCTGGAAGAACCACATTTGAAATATTTCCTTAAACTTAAATTGATTGATTATTGGTAAATTTTTATTCCATGAAGATGTGGAAGAACGAATAATATTTGTCGTGCCGTTAAGGTTTATCTTCAAAAGAACTGGTGGCAGACTACTGCTAACTGGATATAATCTTTGAAATAAATATGTAAAGCTGTTTTTTGAACAATGTTGACAAGTCTTAAGCCTGTTTACTAGCTGACGTATGAAGAGCCCTACCGTCCATCCTAGAACTGATAGTTGATCTGTAGACTCCTAGTAGTATTTCCTTTTCAGCTCCCCATTGGTGGTGTGACATGCTTTTAACTACACCTATTAAACTGGTCATTTCAATATTATTAATATCCCGTTCCACAGATACTAAATGTTAAGTACAGTTTTAAATATATAATGAGACAAAAAATTCGGGCACCAAACTGATTCTTCTCATTAAATTATAAATATTTTCTTATTATTAACTGTTTCTTAAGTTAGTTAAAAAATAAAAACCGTTTTTTTTAAATAAAACTGAGTAATATTTTTTTTTCAAAGATGGGAACGAGTTCCTCTCGGAAAGTCTCAAATATCAACATAAATCATTCTTTGCAATTTTTCGAATATTTTAATTTTTTCGTAATTAAAGGCTAGAAAAGTTAGTAAGCATTACATGTTACTTAAATATTCTTTAAACTAATTTAATTAGTCACATCGATACAAGTCCTTGTTACAAATAAAACACGAAAATACCCAACGACTAGTTGTAACAACATAATGGGAATATTCTTCGATAAAGCCAAAGTCAAAGAACAAAAAAAGTACTTTATGTCTTTTATTTGTTAACGTAATGATCAAAAATATTGCGTCCTCTGAGCTTTTGTAAAAGTAAGTGAATTACAAAAACAAATTCGGTTTACTAACTTTTAATTTCCCATTATCTTAACTATTATACAACTAGTGTAACGATTTTAAATGACTAACAAAGTGTAGCTCTCTTGCAAAGTTTGACACCATCCTCTTTTTTATCAACTAATAATTCATAAAGAGATTCGTAAATTTGGGGCACAAGACCTGGGCATATAGGTTTAATTACAAAAGGAAGGAAGGAACACGCCAATTTACCTACACCACGAACTTGAGCCTGAAAAGTAAATTTCTTTAGTATCCATTAATAAAATTACGGTTTAACAGAAAACGAAATGATATAAAATAATTTATGTACCCAGTTCTTTTTCGTGATAATTTGATTGTACATTTGGGTCACTCTATATAAATAGAATAATTAATAAATATTTCATATGATATAATACAGGGGCAGTCAACCATTTTAACCTACCGTTCATTTTTACAACAACAAAATATTTTAAACGTATACCGTTTCGACTGTATTCATTATTTATAATTTATCAGAGAAATAACATTACTTCATAAAATTTATAAAGCAGAGTTACAGCAAGTTAAAGCATATAATTTCTTATTAATGCTTTTTACGAGACAAAGTTTGGAATATTATAAAACCATTTTCTCTAGTTAAATCTATTTTTTTATATAAATTTTGCGTACACATAAGCTTAAGATCTGTTGAAATTACATTTAATTAATTAAATTATTAATGAGATCTCTGAGGCTGAACGGGGAACGGGAAAACTAGATATCAAGCTCAATTTTTATAAGAAACTGATGAAGGTCTCCTCCTTTAGAAATATTCAGATAATTACTTCCTTTATAAAATATAAGCTAAGGAAAGTTATAAATAAACTGAATATTATTTCTCTCCTCATATTTTATTGTAAGAAGGGAATTTTTTTAATTTGTCAAAGGTTTTCATATCCACCACTATCGAATTTAAAACTTTATATTCTTCATCATATCCAATTTCTACCAGTTCTTCTTGGTAAGTTGTATCGGCTAATTCAATATTTGTAGTCAAAGATTTTTCATCCAATCATTCACCTTCAATTTCAAATTATATTCAAATCGTTTTTCCATGTCCAATTTAAGTTATTTAATCTAAAAGTTTTAAAACTTCAAAACTAGAAAAGCAATATAGTAGCTAATGGATACATAGAAAAAAAAATGAATAGCTACAAAATTTCTAGGAGACATGATTGCAAATGGAAGTATCAAACAGTAATAATAGTAATTTGGAAATTATTGGCTCTTCAATAAAATAGTAAATGCAAAAATGATGTTATCAATATTCTTAAGAGATTATTTTCAAATTTTTGCAATAAATAAATTTTGGTTCTGATTTCAGTAAAAAACTGAGTCCGATAATGGGTTTATTACCAACTAGGTTAGATAATAGCGTTTAATACCTAACTCAAATGAATTTGACAATGGATTTATATCCAGTCGTAGATAAATACTTTTATAGTAGGTATTACTACAGTTACTCCAATATTATAGCTTTTATAATTTTTTCAATTAGTTGTAAAATACGATTAATCCATCTTCGTTCTCAGCATATTGTTTCTCAAATAACGCTACTTTGTTGAGTGAAATATTTTATATATTTTTTGAAAATATTCAATGAGTTTATTATTTAAATGCATTATAGAAAAATGTTCTCACAATGGACTTTGTTTCATTACCTCATTGGATAATGGTTTATGATAAATAATATTGGATGTTGTTCGTTTATAACAAATTTTGTGAAATCCATTTTCACATATTCTGGCAAATAGCCACTAGCCCATTTCTTTTTTTGAGGCATGCATGTACTATCAAATCAGAATATTTTGTTAGAAGCTGTATGAACTTGCTCACTCTGTCCTATTGTGAACTAAACTTAGGCGTCGATGAGAGGAATATTATAATTTAGGAAATTTAAATTGTCATGGGGAATTTTATGAAAATCCAATGAAAATGCTTTTAAAACCCCTGCCAAACCCTATGAAAAGTGGAACCTCTACTATTGTGCGATTGACTACCACTGCATAACATATAGAAATCAAATCCTAGTACAATATTCATCTAAATTTTGATAAGATTTAAGTTACTTACCATAGTAATTTGACCATCCAATATTTTTGCAATAAGATCAACTATCGTTATACAAGAATCGCATACGAAAGCGCAACTTCCTACAGAAAAGATGCAGAAGGCTAAAAAACAAAATATATTTTCTAATCATTTACACTTATTCAATATAAGTAGGAAAACGGGACTTAAAGGATAAATAAGCAAGATGGTGATGGAAGAACAATTTTCCAGTGAATTATTCGCTGTGGAAAATGAATTTCGCCCTTTATATTTATACAATATTTTTTCCTTTTAAAAGTAAAGCAACTTGTCAACTCCACCAAGAATTTCATGTACACGAAAAAGACCGATCAGCTCCACCACCAGTTATAAATTATAAACATTTAAATATTATTCCTATTTAGGGAATTAGCACAACCGGTGATAACTGAGTTATCTATTATATGTAATTTTAATAAAATAAAATATGATTTCAAGATTTTTTATTCTAAATAAATACTTACAAAATATATATTTATAATACACAATTCTCATAGACCTTTTGTTAAAAATATTTTAAACAAAATAAAATAATCCAACAGCAATAGTAGTTAAAAATTTAAAAAATACATGTCTATGTAGAAAAGAAAAGTACCTTAACTTATATATGTCAAAATTATATTATTTGGTGCATAATCAAAATAGAAGATTTGAAAAAGAAAACGCATTGCTTTGGCACTTTCCGTAAATTAGAATCATATTTAATTTATGATGATTTGTTTAAAAATGCATTGTCGTATAACTTTCCAGAAACTGACAGAATTTCATTCTACAATAAAGTGCAAAAGATTTTAACTATCTGGAAAAAGTATTGTTTGGATTTATATATCTTGAAAATATTTAGATTCATCTAATTAATTCATAAAAAAAATCTGCTAATTAATGTGCGTTTCCTACAAGTGTCCTATTACAACATGGACTGTATGAAAAAAAACTAATCTATAAAAACAAGTGCACCCTGTCTAATTGTTATTTATACTATAAACCACGACATGTACATCATGTAAAAAAATAAGATTATATATTTAATATATTAAATTCTGCACCATGTATTTTTCTTAGTCATTGTAGGCATATTTTAATAACTACAGATAGAATGAATAGACTCCTTCATTAGTAGAAAAGGAGAGAAACAATTTTGTTAAAAGTGTTAAAAAAAATTTGCACTCATAATTCATGTCAATGAATTAAAATCTGTTAAACATTATAACGAATATATAATACATACCGGCAAGTAAAAATATAAATAACTTCATTTTCTTAAAATGAACTAAAAACTGTAAAATTGTTTTACTAATAACAGTGCCATTGTTTAAATAGTTCATTACATAATTTAATAACTAAAATAAAAAGTATTTAATTAAATGAACAATTACTAAAATTATATGGAATATTAAATATATTAATTAGTTATTTCATTATTTTTTAAATGATTTTTCATTTGATTAAAGTATAACTAAAACTAATTTTATAATTTAAAATTTAATTAGTATTTTAATTTTTTGCTCCAATAACGTTTTTAATTTAAATTACAAAATATTGTATAATGATCTTATTATTATACTTATCTGAATTTCCAGTCTTCCAAAACGTTTTAATATATATTCATGTCTAACTAGGTTTCGGTATCTGACATACCATTTTCCAAGACAGATAGAAGTTTGACAGATTTTTTTAAACGTAAATCATTTAATGTCATTGACATAACAACCAATCATAATTAAGCAATATTCTTCTTTTCTAAAAATATAGTTGGTTAGTATTATATAGGTATTTAGTTCAAAAGGTGATCTAAGATAATTGAACTTCTTAGGTTTAGTTGTTGTTTCAATATTGTATATTGAGGATATTTTAGGTGTTTCTTTATTTCATATTCCTCCAAAAAAGTTCGTATTTCTTGTCACTTATATGAAGTACTTCCATTGTTGTTTCCATTGTGTTGTATTATATCAACATCGGGTAATTACAAACTAAATTGTCCGGATTGTAACGCTATCTATGTTGGCCAGATCCTAAGAAATTTTAATATGCGGTACTGTGAACAGTTATGAGCTTATAGATTAAAACAACCAAATAAGTCACATTACGCAAACCATCCCATTAATCTGTCAAACTTCTTTCTGTCTTGAGAATGGTATTGTCAGATACCGAAATCTAGGTACATATTAAAACGCTTTGGAAGACTGTGGAAATTCAAGAAAATGTACATTATATATTAGGAAGAAATTACGATGTATGTTTTCAATATAAATCATGTATAGACTTTTTCCACGATTATTTATGTATACTTTATTTATTTGAAGTAATTATAAATAGTGTATATATTTAGTTAATAAAGTTTATGCTGCATGATTTACACAATATATTACGAGTATTTTAATTATTTCCAAATATTTTGAGAGCTTATTTTGATATACTAAGTGTACATTTTCATCATAAATATTTAATTTTATTTGATTTAGAAAGTTGCACTAGTCTTGTAAAATTACAGAATAAATAATCTAAATAACCCCCCGAAAATCACCTAAGCGCATTGCATCATCTCGTTAGTAGTCGAGACTGAAAACACAAAAGGGAAGAAAGAACCTTCCTTCCAGAAGTTTTAGTTTAGCATAAAAAGTTGGTTCATTCTTTGTATTTTGGCAGCTTTTTGTGATTGTTTGTGCTGTTCAGTAAGTATATTAATTCTATAATTTATAAAGAAGTGGACATATGAAATAAAGGATTTAAATAGTTTTTTTTTTATGAAAAACTTGTTTTGCAAATTAAAATATCATTATAAAAATATTACTCGTTATTACTATCATTGACTCTTAAATATTTTTGGCTAATAAATCGTATATCGTAATTGTATGCAGTCTGCACTAATGAATAAGTTTAAACTTTTTAAAGATATGAAAACACCGTACATTATATATGGAAGGTAAATTGTCTTATTTTTTCACAGAAAATTGACAGTCTTTATAAGAATTGCTTCTTACTATAGTTTTGATATAATATTTTGAATATTTGAATATTTAGGGGGGGTTTTAACCCCTTAAATGAAACAATTACTGGTTTTTAATAAAGAAGTCACTGTTAGCAAGTGACAAACCCCTGTGTAAAGATATTTATTATGTTACTGTAAAAATTTCAAATTAAATGTTTTGTTTATTCCAGCTTCTCTTAAGCTAAAAGTAAATGGGTCTTCTTGATAAAATTGAAGAAGATGAAGATCATATTTATATCATTTGCAAAGTATATTTTTAAGATCAGGAGGACATCCCTAAGGATACTAAAAAAATGACATTTCAGCTATTTACAGAAATGGCAAGGTACAAAAATTAATGTTCCAAATTTGAATATTTTTTTAACAGAATATAAATTTTTGTCGGAACTAAATGACACAATAGTGGATGAGCTTTCCTCTGCACCAATAATTTTCTACCTTGGTGAGTATGAGTATGAGTATATGTAACCCAGTAACTAATTATTTTCTTATCTAATGAAATACAAAATCAAACCACATAAATTTTATTAAAAGACAACTAGTTTGGACCCCTTAAGGTCGTCTTCATGTTTCAAAAGAATATAAAAAATCATCACACATTTTTTATATAAAATACACTAATAAACTTACCAAATAAAATAACAGTAAAAACAACAATGTTAAAAATTAAAAGAACACTCTCCCAATTTCTCATAAAATGAACCAGAATTATAAAACTAAACTAAAATTCATAATGCATGTGTTACAAAATCCATAAATAACAGTCATGAAACATATTAGATGTATGTAAAGTTTGAAAATTATTGTAACAATAAGCGAAAAAACAGGTAATAATGTCAAACTAAAGGTATTGCGAAAAAATTTAAGAACTCAAGTTTAGTAATAACAGGTATAAAAATTGAAAACAGGAACACGGAGAAACAAGAGTAGGGGTTCAAAAAGATCCCAACAAAAGAATAATAACCCAGTTTCAGGTAGGAAAAAAAGTCATGCAACCCCTAATAAGGGTAGAGACTTATGTAAGAATAACTCTTCTCCAATATGGAAGAAGAAAATAAACGAAAATGAAAGGAGAGCTTAACAGCAGCCTCCCGCCCCTGTTAGATGTATGGTATCTGGTAGCACCAGAATGGTCGAATTGATACAAACGACGTAAGTTAGTATTTAGTTAATTAGTTAATTAAGTAATTTTTATTTTTATCAATTACTTTATAATATTAATCAAACCAATAACTCTCACTTAGGCGGCTATAATTTTAAATGTCAAAATTATTTTTAATTCTAAATTACTTTTCTAACAATTTTTTTGATAATTTTGAAATTAATGGCACTAATTTATTTTATTTTATTTTTTTTATTTTTCGTTGTAAACAGCTATTATACATGGGATTTTAAAAATTTATAAGGATTAAATTTTCTGAGATATAGATAATACATTTTTTCCCATAAGTTGTAAATTTTTTTAACCTCATTTAACATCCTCGCTTTTCAGTTTGATTTTACAGTGAGCAGTAGTTATACATTGTAAATGAGTGATATTACAAGTTACTTTATAAGTGTTATGTAATATTATACAGTGAAATCAGATTAATTTCTAGGTTTACATTCTAAAATTAAGTGATTTATACAGAAAATGTACACATCTACATTGGAAATATACATACTTAGTCATTGAAAATCGCATATTTCGATATGTAATTTGTTTACCCCTAACTAAATATGTACTGAAAAAATACTGTTTAAATCGGTGATGAGCAGATCAGTTACACAATTTATAATGAAACACTACTTTCTGTAATCTAAAATCCATTTACAGTACCGATAATGGACTAAAAATTACATAATATATTGTGACAAAAATGCCAATGTAAAATCATGGAATTTTGCATTTTTATTTTTTACTGTGTTTGATAAAGTTGTAAAAATTCAACTGTACTGTACGTATGCTTTTCAAAATAAAAATAATTATTATTATGGTAAAAAATTAGTTTAAAATGTACATACAACATTATCTCTGTTGTATATTGTTTAATTTTGATAAACAATGCAACAATTTCTTAGTTGATGAAGGATAGATTAGAGAGATTTTAAAAGTCTATAGAAAGACAAATTGTATATCATGTTTTAAACCAAACGAGAAATATTTTTGATAATTATGTTAAAATCAATATTTAAAATATTATGCAAAACCAATAAATAATTTTTATTTAGAGTAAAGTAAAAAATATGCCATAATAGATGATTTTGTATAAATCAATTTTGCTTTCCAACATTAAATAAGAATTTTCAATCGGACGGCTCTTCGTTGGGACCAAGAAACCTATTTTTTTAACGAATGATGATGGGTCACTATACATATTTATATGAGTTTTCAAAGTTGACCCTTTAAGCAGTTTAAACGAATAACTCTGAAGAAGGTGTCGTAGAAAAACACAACTTATTATGATTTTAATATTATGTCCTAAAATATAACGTTTCTTTTTTTTACTCGTCCGCCGTATCTCTATTATTTTATGTCTCCTATTGATACTTCCAGAGGCAGGTATAACATTGCTTCTATTCTTAGAGTTATTTGCCCTGAATAACTAGAATATTGGAATCGCCAGTTTGAAAAGTTCCTCTGTTAGGATTCTATTTACTTTTTTCTTCATTTTTTCCTATTGTTTTCTGGAAATCTTAAAAAATACTGAAGAAGCTGGTAGTCATCTTTGGTACGAGAAGGAGGAAGCTTGCCAAAAAGAATATCGTTTCGAAACTTCATTTCCGGGCCTGTAAATAACATTAAACCAGCAGTAGATTCATGTTTCTCATCAACTTGGGGTTGCACTGGTATAGTATGAGATTTGTTGATTCCAAAGAATGTGCATATTACAAAATATTACAATCAAAGCCAAGGCAAATTTCATTTATAAAACTTAGAAGTAATAGAGGTTGTTAAACAGATCTCTGTGGTACTCCCGAAGATCGGATTCATCTAGATTAGAATATGCTTATTAAACAATAAGAGGGGGAATATTTTAAACGAATAGTTCCAACGTGTTTCCTCCAATACGGCCAATATAAATCTTACAGTTTTTTGACAAAAATTATATGTAACACATGTTTGTCGTATATACAGGGTGATTCATAATTATTGGGGCATAGAGTAAGCTCAGGTTATTAGGACCAAAATATGATGATTGGTCAAATATGTTTTAATAAATAAAGTCTATAATACGTTTGACATTTTACCAACAGGTGTATTGTATTATTTACAAAATGTTAATTTTTGTTTATATAAACGTCAGTTTTTTAAAAATAAAGGTGTTGAAGAATAAATGCTTTCATTTTACTATATAAAATACTTATGTTATTTTTTATAGATTAATAATTTTGTAAAAAAACTGAAAACTGCTTTGTGTTATAGAAACAATCTTCATGTACTATTTTGGACACGAGCCTATTTAGTTTAAAGAAAACTATCATTTACAACATGATTCCGACTATTTATTTTGAAGTGTGCCCTCCTCTGCTGGTAACACTAAAAGATATCAATAAATACCTATTTACGATAAAAATTCTAATGCCTTAGAAACTCCAAAATATAGAGGTTATTTAAGATAATTTACCGTATGCTATAATCTTTTAAAGGTTTATTAATTGTACCAACAAATCGTAAAAATTCATTTAAAAATTTTGATGTATAAAGAAACCCCACAGATAAGGAAATCAACTAATATTGAGGACAGTTAATTACATGGAAATAACATTTTAATATTTTTCCCACAATTAATAATTATCCGAAGCAAGAAGTTTGGGCCACCCTGTATTTATTTGTTTTTGGTTTGTTGGGTTATCTAGTCCATTTCTTTATTATTTTTTTTATGCAACGTTTCGGCCTTTTCAAGTATTCATCAGCCATTCAGTCTATAAAGGTAAATAAAATATTTGTCAAATTAAAAATAACAGTTAACATAACATAACATGTAACATAGTTTAAACATAAACATCTTAACATTTCACTATTTTAAAATTATCTAGCTTTCGTTTTCAATTCATTAATGTTTTCTCAATTTTTTGATTTCCGAGTGACTCCTGTTTTGTGGTAAATCGATCTAATATTTACGTTTTTATTTTTAATGAATTGGGATTTGTTTTATTATACTTAGGTAATAGCAGTTTGATACATATCAGGTAACCTAACCTATGTATAGGAATTGCTAAACATGCATAATAATTATGAAATAATATTGATATAAGATGGTTTCATATAAAAGAGAATGGGAATTTATTGAAATAATATTAAATTTAAAAAAAAATATGATGAAATTAGATCGTGATAGGTACGGAATTAAATCACAAAATTTACTATCTTAAAGACATCATATATTTAGTAATAAAAATAAGAGAAAATAGATAATCGATCCAATGGTCCCAGGTTTGGATCCCGGTAAGGGTGAGAATTTTTCTGATTTGACTACAAGTCGGAAATAATTTCCTGATTTGACTACAAGTTGGCAAGTCGATTCTCGTACCCTGGAGGTGATTCTCGTTCCAGCATTCACTGGTAGCTACAAATTAACAGTGCTGTTCCTAAAGTGGCGTCAGTAAATAGTAACAAAGCGTACACAGAAGACGAAGGATAATAACCATGCCATCATACAAAAAGTCCTGAAATATTTTGGATGTTTTATCAATTTTCTCAACAAAATCACGGATCACATTTGAGATCAACGAATTGATTTAAAGTAAGAAAAATCGATGATTAATAACAATCGACAAGCATGTGAAGAAATTATTTTAGGTCATTAATTTAAATATTAAATATATTTAATATTAATCAGTTTTAGAAAAGAAAAAAAGTTAAATGCCAAGTATTTTTTTATTTATGTATAAAATAAAAAAGGAAGAGAAATACCAATTGAAAACACTATAATAAGTTGATAATTAGTAGAATCAATAATTATTTTAATCAACGGATGTATTGAATTGATTTATATATACAAAGCGGTCCATATGAAGGGAATACATTCATTTTTAACATTATTGTGAACTTTTGCAGAAAAATCTGAGACAAATCTATTTTTATTCTTAATTTTACAAATTATGGTATAAAAATATTAACCCTTCCTTTCACCCCCTCTGAATTATGACAGCCCCCCTGAAATTTTTTATGAGAAAAGGGGTCGTGTTAATACCTCTTTTGAAAGGGTTTTTAATTTGCTGTTCAGCAATATACAGGTTTTTAAATTTAGTGCATTTATAACTGAGAAAATTAAGCCGTTAAGTTATATAAAATTCAACATCGCATTGCTTATTGTCAAGAAGTAAATGGATGTCACTTTAAACACTTGTATAATATATAATTGTAAAAAAAATTAGAAAATACATTCTAAATTATGTGAGATTTTATATTTTTAAAATCAATTTCCTCACTTATTAATGCACCAAAAATCTGTACAATGCTGAAAAGAGAATTAAAATCCCATACAAAAGCGTTATTACACGAAAATTTTCAGGGCGATTGTCATATTTCAGAGGGGGTGAAAGGAGGCGGTAATATTTTTATACCATAATTTGTAAAATTAAAATAAAATTCGACCTATTTCAGGTTTTTACTCAAAGGGTCAAAATAACGTTAAAAATGAATTTATTCCATACATATGGACCACACTGTATATAAAAAAAATTGTTAAATTTTGATATCATTTACCTTTAGTTCATTTTGTTTTAATTTTCATTTAATTACCCAAGAATTATTTAGATTTTAATTTACTTATCTAGTAAAGTATGTATTTTACATCTTTCTTTCACTAATTATACTTTGTCATAAATGAAATTCTGAACAAAATTGTTGACGTCTAGAAGAACCCACTATTACCGTAGAGAAATCAATCGACATCCCATGACAATATTATAAAGATTTATTTGCTGTGATACTTATGAAATAATTAATCCAATTAATTGGAGTGGAATAGACTAAATGTACTTTTTATATATTTCTTCAGTAAACATATATTTAGAGCTGCATTAAGAGTTAGGAATAAAAATTGGTGAACCATAAATACTCGTAATTATTCGAATATACTAGATATTAAATTTATACGAAAAACTGATAAAACACACGGGAACTGTTCATTTAGCAATTCTCCTCCAATTATTTATTATTATTATTTAATAAACATATCCAAATCTAGATGAACCCGATCCTCAGGAGTATCAGGGGGATCGGTTTTGATTGATACCTCGGTTACCCATAATTTTTATAAATGACATTTGCCTTAGCTTAGATTTTGGAATTACTAACAAACATGATGCCTAATTACTTCAGAGTAATTTAATACATTTAAATCAATGGTGTGAATTCAATCTTAAAAAAATTACTTATCCTATTATCTTGTCAAAAATTAACAGTTTTAAAGATTTAGGATCTACTTTTGATTGAGCAAATTAACGATAATAGAATATATAAATATGGCATTGCGTCTTCAGCTTAGAAAACTCTTTGTTTTTTATTATTTGATACTCAAAATCTTTCACTCATAATAGTACTCTTAAACTTCTCTTTGATGCAGTTGTTAAGACGAAACTTTTTTTTTCTCATAGTTTATTAGCAATCTATAAGCTAATGTGGTGACTTGTACAGGGTTTCTGGTTAGCTGCACAGGTGGCGTGGGGAGGTGAATATCCAGTGAGACCACCTCAGTTTCTAATCAAGTCTGTTGGCCAGTTCCTCTTTAATCTTAGGTTATCTGTTGGCTGCAGTAATGGTTCCACTAGTGGGTTGGGATGAATCTCTAGTTTTTCGTGGTGTTTTCTACTTCTATCTTTGATGATATCGCTTACATATGGGATATTCAAGTCTGTATGTAATGTATGATTTGATACATACCAAGGTGCGTTGGATATGGTGCGTAGGATTTTGGATTGAGCTCTCTGCATAGTCGAAATATGAGATTTGGCAGCACATCCCCAGAGTTCTATCCCATAAGTCCAGATAGGTCTTATAATAGTCTTATAAATGACTAGTTTATTTTCAGTTGTTAATGTAGACTTACGTCCAATCAACCAGTTTATTGATTTGACTTTTAGATCAATTTGTTTCCTTTTTTTGGATATATGTTCTTTCCAACTGAGTTTGTTGACTACTTCGACTTGTGGTATAATTTCTTGATTAAGTTTAACTGCAAGACATCTTTCTTTTCTAAGAGTAAATGTTATATGAGAGGACTTCGATGCATTAACTTTTATCTTCCACTTTTTCACCCATTTTTCCAGTGTTCTTAAGTGCTGCTGTCCATCATGCCATGTCATCAGCAAAAGAGCAGTGAAAATATCTCTTGGGGCTGGAATATCGTTGGTAAATAGAACATACAAAAGCGGGCCAAGTACTCTTCCCTGTGGTACGCCAGAGTGGATAGGAAAGGGGTCCGAAGTTTCTTCGTTTACTTTTGTAAAGAATTCTCTTTGGCTTAGATATGATTTCAGTAGTTCAAAATATTTTCCTGGAAGGTTTCTCTTTATCTTAAACAGAAGACCTGGGTTCCAGACTTTATCAAAGGCCTGACTTATGTCTAAAAATGCTGTAGTACAGTACTGTCGATTTTCTAATGATTTGTTGATTACGTCCACTATTCTATGGCATTGCTGTGTTGTGGAATACTCTGACCTAAACCCAAATTGATGATCTGGCATCCAATCAGTAGGGTCGATATCTGTGTTTATTCTTTTAAGTATGAGTTTCTCAAGTAACTTTGATATTGATGAGAGGAGGCTTATTGGACGATACGATGTGACTTGAGTTTCATCTTTTCCGGGTTTTGGTATCATTATTATTTGTGCAATTTTGAGTTCTTTGGGCCAATAACTAAGCCTGATGATAGAATTAATTAAGTACATAAGTAATCGTAAACCTTCATCGGGTAGTTCTTTCAGTATCCTTGGTGTTATGAGATCGTTTCCAGGGGATTTTTTTGGATTCACTATTTTAATTTCTTCCCTTAGGTATTTCATTTAAGGAGATAGATTTAATTCTTCCTTCGACGTGGTTGTCAGCTTGTAGATATTGTTCAATTTCTTGATCGTGGTCATTATCGTGGGGGGTGAAAACTTGAGATAAGTGTTCTGCAAATAAATCTGTCTTTTCTTTGTCAGTTTTTGCCCAAGGTCCAGGTGGGTTAGTGTATTTTCTGATTGGCGGTGATGTTGTTTTTGGTTTTTTTGCGTTTTTTATGGGTTTCCAAATTGAGTTATCCTGTCGCGTAAGATTTGATTTATAGTTTTCAAAAGATTTATTATTCATTTCACTTAATTTAGATTTTGTTTGAGTTCGTTGCCATTTTGACCTAGCGAGTCTTTTTTGTGCTATTAGTTGCTTGATTTCTATAGGTATGAAGGTTTTGGATTTTGGGGTGGGATCTTTCGGTGTAGCTTCTTGGACACCATATTGTAGTATTTTGATGTAGTTTTTGTTTCTGATTCTATTTCATTTATATTCTGAAATCTGAGAGCGAGGTTTATTTTACTTTGTACTATTAATCTAAATTTGTTCCAGATAGTTTTTGCGTTTCCCAATCGTTCTGGTGGTTTTTTAAATATTACAGTTGAACTTATGGTGCTTATTACTGGAGAGTGATCTGATGTTAGATCATAATTCGGTGTTATTTCTGCATAATTTGAAGAGATGCCTTTGACAACGAAGAAATCTAATAAATCTGGAATTTTATTGACATTGGTCGGCCAATATGTTGGTGTTCCAGTTACCAGAAATGACATATTTCCCTCTTGAAGTACGTACGCAAGTTCTCGACCTTTCGTTGTTATTAAACGAGATCCCCATAGAGTATGTTTACTGTTGTAGTCTCCCCCTGCAATAAATACTGGTCCCAGGGTAACGAAAAAATCTCTAAATTGCTCCCGTTTTATATTGTGTCGGGGTGGACAATATATTGCTGATACAGTCAGTTCATATGGTAGACATTTGACCTTTATTGATGTTGCTTGAATATGATGTTCATTATATTTAAGCATCTCGTAATGTTTAATGGTTTCTTTTATAAGGAAAGCTGTACCTCCATGCGCGGTACCGTCTGGATGATTCGTATAATATAGTTTATATCTGGGGATGTGAAAGTAATTTCTATTTGTGAAATGGGTTTCGCTAATTAATAACACGTCAACGTGGTTATGGTTTAGGAATAGTTTAACTTCTTCTTTATAACCTTGTAATCCATTTGCGTTCCACTGACCTATCCTTATAAACTTCGTCATTTTATTTAATTTTATTCAGTAACATGGTTAGCATATTGAGCACCGTACTATTTTGCTGAATTAGTTGGTTAAATAAATTTTTGAAGTCGTGGAGGAATTTTGTTAGTATGGTGGCTGTGTTATCAATTTGATTTACGTTACCTCTTGTTGCATCTGCATATGTTCTTGTTTGTTGAATATTGTTTTGATAGATGTTGCTGTTTATTGGTGCCATGGGTGTTTGTTGTAAGTTTTTTCTTTCTCTACTGTTTCCTTTTATTAATTTGTTGTAATATTCGCATCCTCTGTAGTTGGCCGTATGGTCACTCCCACACAGTGCACATTTTGCTGGTGTTTCTTTGTTTTTCTTACAATCCTTAGTGTCATGGGCACCACTACATTTAACGCACACGAATGGTTTATTACAGTATGTTCTTGAATGGCCATACTGCTGACATCTCATACATTGAATGATGTTATTTTTCATGACTCTGGGGGGTTTGATCTGTACAATCCTGTTTTGTAAACCTATTATTTTATAAATGTCTTTATTATTGTCTGCGGGTTCTAAATCTACGAAGAATAGGTTTAAGGGTTCCTTTGTGGCTCTGTGCTGAGCATTCAATATATTACGGACTTTATGTCCCAGTTTCTTAAGCTCTTGTTTTATTAGTTCAGTGTTGGTAGAATGGTGTAAGTATCTTATAGCAACTCGATATGCCCGTTCTTCTTTTAGTTGGTAGGTGTGATGGAAAATATTTTTTTCTTTAAAGTTTCTTACCATTTTTCGGTATGTGTCTGATGTAGTACAGTTGACTTTAATTGCATTATTTGCTAGACTTTTGGTAGTATATTGTTCTTCTTCAGCAATGTCCCGTATTGTGTCGATCATTTTAGCGTAATCTATGACGCCATGTACAAATACAGGAGGTGGTCTCTGATTTTTTTTCTACTCTTTTGGTTGTTTGTTCGGAGTTTTTGTCTGTATTGTCTCTTAACAATTCGTAACGATTACTTGATTCTATTTTGTCTGCAGTTGTTTTTTGCTGTGGCTTATAAGCTTTTTTTCTTTTTGTATTTCGGATGGCCTGCCATTCATAGTTGTTTGTAGTTTCTGTGTCTTCTTCCTCACTGCTGGATGTTATTCTATAGTAATTTTGGTTATGGTTCACTTGATAAGATGTACTTTCTGTAGATTGTGCCGGTACTTGTTCCATAGGTGTAACATACACGTTTGTAGATAAATCATTACCTGTAGGTTGTAAAACTGGATAGTTCACAGCTTGGTTATTTAATGTTGGTTGCCATTGTGGTTGATATTGCTGATACATTGGATAGTTGGATCCTGGAATTCCAGGTATTTGTCCTAATGGGAACATTATTCAAGTGTTCTTATAAATTCGAATTTTATGTAAATAGAGCTCCCTGACTATTCACTTATCACTACTATTTAAACTTTTATCGCGGATATTAATTATCTCTCTCGCTGAGCCGATTTTCGATACGTTTTTAGTATAAAAATTAGCGGAGCGAAAAATATTGACGTCTATATTTTGACAAATCAATGACGTCTTAAGACGAAACTTGAATAAAAAAAAATTCTATCAATTTTCTATTAGATCTTGAGAATGGTGTATTTTGGACACCGGAACCTGGTCGAATTGAATATATTTTAAAACGCTTTGGAAGACTGTGGAAATTCAGATAGTATAATTTATTTTTAATATTTATTATTATTTATTTCTTAATAAAATACGATTACTTGTATCACTTTTTATTTAATGGTAATGTAAAAGTTCTTAAAGGATTTTATAACGAAAGTAGATAAACAAGACTATCAAAATTTGAACATAATTAACATAATTTAACTTTGTGACAAATTTCGTCACCAGTCATTCCCTGTGTTAAAAGCAGGTCAATTACACTTTCATAGATCAGATCTACCACTGATATGCATGCGTCTTTAATTTCTGCTGGAGTAAGTGAACAACCAATTACTCCTATAGCTGATACTTCATCCTGAAAATAATTTAAAATTAGTTATTTTGCGAAACATAATAAAATGCAGGGCCGGGTTTTTTTAATAAACGAAACGTCATCAACCTTTGAGTTGCTTTAAAGAAGTCCGGATTTCTCAAAAAGATACTATATTTAAAAAGCATTGAGGGCAGCTACTGAGACCCCAAACTACTGATTTAGCAAAACATTTTTGGAAAACATTAATATGTTTTTTAGAAATTAAGCTAACGTCCTACACTCACACTTATTATTTATTAATAAAATACCATGCCTTGTATCAATATTTTATTCATTGTTAATGTATAAAAATTATGCTGGTGATGTAGAGAATTAATTCTATAGCTAAAGTTAATAAGTATAACTCTCAAAAGTTAAATGTATTTAACATAATATGGCTTGGAAGCAAAGATCGAGAGATGTTGTTTCCTGTGTTATAAGTAATTCATATACACTTTCATAGAATAGATCAACCACTGATGGGCATAGTGTTTGAAGAATTGGTGGGGTAAGAGAACAACCAAATTCTCCTAGGGCCGTTACTTGTTCCTGAAAATAATTTAAAATTAGTACTTCTACGAAACATAAAATGCAGGACCGGATTTTTTAACGAAACGTCATTACACTAATACACAATAGTTTGAAAGTTGCTGTGAGGAGGTCCGGACTTTTTAAAGGTGCCATTAAAAACACAGGTCAATATTTAAAAAAAAAGTGATAGTGGCCATTGAAGCAACAAATGTCGAATGGATAATTGAATGGTACAAAGAGAAAATACCGCAAATCTCCTTTTTCTATTCCTTTTATATTGAGGATTATTGCTTCCGGAGGACTACGTTATTTTTAAGGTACTTCTCAACGTTTCAGCGGCTTCTTCAAGAGTTAAAATATACATGGTAACTCAACTACTAAACGTTCCTAGAGGCGAAACATTACTTTTATATTAACAAAAATAAAAATCCAAAATGAAATTTGAAATCGCCAATTTGGAAATTTCCGATTCATCTGCCTATGATAATTCTAAATAAGAGAAAATTTTTCGATACTCACATTTGAAATACCAGTCTTCAATATTTCTCTAGCTGCATCCACTATAGACAAGCATCTGTCACAATTTTGGGCAAAGGTGGCATTGATCACTAGAAGTTACAAAAAATAAATTATATACTTTAAATATGTTATATATATGTTCATATAAAACTAGTACTATAAATTTCAAGTTGTATTTACTACACATAAATTATGAGGAGCAGTCCTATTAAAACCGAATACAGACTAAACAGAGTGCATGGAATGTTTTTTATTCAAAAGTAATTGCCAAAATTAGTAATAGATTTATCGTACTGGGAGACGAGGTGATCAATTTCATTTTTATAGAAAGATTTATATTGCTGACGGATCCACAACTTCAACCACTCTTGCACTTCCACGTCCGAATGAAACTAACGCCCAATAATATATTTCATCGGATCGCCCGAAGTGTGAAAATCGCAAGGGGAAATGTGTGGGCTGTATGGAGGCTGTTGAAATGTCTCCCAGCCAAAGCGTATGCCTCACCACATGGGCAGTATTGAGACGGGCATTATCATGCAAAAGGATGATTCCATTAGGGAACATTCTAGGGCGTTCTGAATTTATGGCGCGTATGAGTTTCTGCAAAGTGTCTTCATAGCGGTTACCATTTATTGTGGCTCCACACTCGAAGAAATCGACAAGCAAAAGGCCCCTCCAACTGAACAAGTTGCTCATGATGATTTTACTTTTCTGTTCTTCTTTGATTGCCTTTATTTCTAATACTGGACTAACACAATTTTTACTACGTTTACCTCCAGAGAAATAAACAAAGAGCTGTGTATACCAGGGGGTTGTTATTATGCATTTCTGCTATCCCAGATGTGGTAGTATTGATAATTAAGAACTTTTGAAGAAATTTGTTTTATGGAGGGTGTACGGTTTTCATTTGACTAACCTTCATAGTATTTTCCACCTTTTAGATCCTACAGGGTAATTAATACTCTTGTTGCTGGACTCAAATTAATTTTAACCATGTAGAATACTGAATATGAACTCTCTCTTAAATTTAATTTATTTTTCCAAAATGTTTTTACTAATATAGGTATAGTTATTCATTTTAATTTTAATCACTTTCAAGCAAACTACATTTTTCTTTAAAAATAAATATACTAAAAACACCTTGTAAAATATTTTTGCTTATTGTATATGATATGATGTGACTGTCGTTAAAAATATTGTCATAATAAAAAAGGTAACGAATTGTTTTTATTTTTGTTTATTAATAACTAACTATTTCTATAAAAGAGGTTATTTTCTGACATTTGAATTTAAGAAATCGTCAAATCATTAAATAGTATTAGATTTTGTCACCATTATTTAAATGTTAGCATTTTTATAATAACATTTAAATAGAACAAACCTCACAAAATGTAAGTACCTTCATCTTTTTATAAAGTTTTATTAGATGTTATTATAATGCTACATTGATTTTGTAGTTTTCATGAAGATCGAAATAAATTTTCTGAAAGCTTGGAACACTTTTAAAGAGTTTACTTTCTAATCGGTGAATTTCCAATAAATTTTAATACAACTAATATTAAGAAAAAACAGTACTTAATTCAGTTTGGTAATACATAGAGTAATTCTGTTATAACATACAAAACAATATTTTTCTTTCATTTATCTGCATACAGGGTGAATCACGAAGAACTTTATACACTTCTAGAAGTGGAATGGCATATGATCGTTAAAAAGCGTCAACTCTCTTTCTTTATTGAAATAGAATGTAATATTTGAATTCGGAAGAAAAACTGTTATGTCTAGACGGAATATTTGAATTTTCAATTTTTTTAGTGAAATTAAACTCTATTGTCTAGCATTTGATTAACGTTCTCAAAAGTTCCAGGGCTGGCTTCAAAAATTTTAATTACGATGGATCATATCAAAAAGCCTACCTCATACACGAAGTATTTAAATATTATTAAAGAAAGGAAGTTGACACTTTTTAACGGTAACATGACATTTGCCTTGAGAAGTATGTAAAATTCGTCTTGACTCACCCTCTATATCTCTTAAAAATATAAGTTTCTATTAATTATTGTTAGATAGATAAGCACTACTGGATGGAGATATATGGACATGGGAAATATGGCATTTTTTTAAAGATTGCTTAAGATATGAATGCAAAGATATTGTGGTGAGTAATAAATAAAGCATTAAATGTAGATAAGCAAGTAATTAGATTTTTAATAAATATAAGATTTTAGTTATATCTCTTAAATATCAAAATATGTTACAATTATTAAAATAATTTATCTTAGAAGAAACTTTCTCTGGATCAGTGATCTGAAGACGATGCTTTAATTTAAGAACAATTAAAAATATATGCAAACTAATTATACAATGTGTTTGCTCATGTTGTAATCATAAAGAAAACGTTTTTATTACTTTTGATAAAAAAATATTCCCCATAAAAAGTTTTACTTGGTCTAGAACCTAAAATACAACAATGAGATATCAAATTTTTGTATTCGAGGTTTAACAAAAAATATGAAGTTTGCTCGAGCAAAATTTTATGAACGAAACCTTTTCTATATATCAAAATTGAAATTGTAACTGACATAGCAGTAATACAAATAAATATAATTAAATTTTACTGTATTCCTCTATTTCATCAACATGTAAATTTTCTATTGCCAAATATCCCTAATATATTTCTTATCATATATGGAGTCATTTTCTGGTATACTTCCCTCTTAAAGCGGTGCTTGGTTGTTTATATGAATATGCAGAAGTACACTCTTTCTATATTACATTAAGTTTCAGTATATTTGTTTCAGTAATGTTATAGTAGTTGTAATTAATTTAGTGTTGTCATATGTTGAGTTTTCATTGAATAAAGCCAAATCAGTTGGTCCTAGTTAAGTTTATTACAGTTGTAAACCTTTTGTTGCAAGTAACATTACAAGAAATAATCGAGAGAGGTTAATTCAGAAGATCCAGCAAACCAAAACAGATATGAATATTGTTCATGTATTATTACATCTGTTTTGTAAGTGCAACAAGTTCTAAAATATAAATTAAATTATTGTTGTTGTAAACTATTCACATTGATAAAAAATTGTTTTAATTTGTTCGAAAGTTTGCTACAGATGCTGTTCTTCTGCCATTTTCCACACTCACATACCAGTTTTATTACTAGTATCATAAATAACTGTTATGTTTTGTTAGATGTCTTAATTGCTAAATGAGATAGAAAGCAGGGTTTTTATAAATAAAATGTTAAAAATAAATAAGTAAATAGTGCACATGAAAAATTTTTAAATAAAAAAACTGTCGAAGGAAACAATGTTAGTCATTCGACAGAAAAAGGAAAGTGAGCTTATTTAATATAGTAATAACATGAATATAATATTTACCATAAATCGTTTTTTAAACCTTATTATTCATTACTCATTTTAGTGACTAATAAAAATAATAATACAAAGGAATGGCAGTTCTACGAAAACTTTTTATAATAATTAATAATGCACCGAATAAAAATAAATGAATAGTTAAAATTGAAAAATAGCTACATTTTATATTTAAAAAAATTATAAATGCCCCGCTATTAGTTAATTACTTTTAAAATGTATGCGCTTGTAATTTAAAATTAAACTTTACGCAAGCCAAGTGTGAGAAAGCAGTATTTTACGCTCGGTAGTATTAGTAATATACTTACCCGCGATCAAAAATAAAAAACATTTAGTTATCATTTTTAGTTAATTCGAATCTCCAATTAACTTGTGAAGTGGAAATAAAGTCTTTAAAATAATTCTGTTAATAAATAAATTAAAATAAGAGGGGGTGTTTGCAATACCCACTAAAAATGACGTTAACCAAAAACTTAATTAAATTAATTATACAATAATCATTTTTTAATTCAGAATGATATCATAAATTTAAAGTCTTTTCTTTTTAATGTCCATAAAATATTAGCTTTTGTGATGCTTCATTAATTTTGAGTTTTAATTTATTTTTATTGATATTAATTAAGTATGAAAAACTTTATGTAAGAACTTGATTATTGGGTCCCACGTGTTTTTAGGACTACGAAATACGGGGGGGGGGGGGGGTGTTTCACAAACTTTATTTGAAAAAGGACACTAGATAATAATTCTAAAGTCATTGTATACCGATTTGTGATAAATTATTATTATTAAATTTAAAGGTAGTATATTAACATAGGTTTAATTCATCACGGTTTTCATTTAATGTAGAAATACCAGTACTCGTCATCTTAAGGAAATAACATAAAAGAAAGTTAATTGTAGAAAAACTTGAGAAATGTATCATAAATATTAAGTAACAAAAAATACATCCTTTTAAGTTATATCTTCAGTGCCCTCTAAATTCATTTTCCGAATAGATTACTTAAAATTAAATAGATTGGTGTCCTCAACATCCCCTGACCATGTAGCTTTAGAATTTAAAAATAATTCTAGTTTATATTTTAGAATATTTTCTTCATTAAATTTCAATTTTACGAAATATCTAGTCCCTGGTTTAGTATCTTTAACATTATTTTGGCTTTGTACATGTTGAAAATATGTAATTTCATCTGGATTAAAAGGGAAATAATAAACTTGCCCATCTAGAAAAACTTTTATTAGAAATTTCAAAATCCAACAGCCCATGAAGTGGGACATATTCAGTTAAAGAAACTCTTTTTAAATGTATTACGATCATTGATGATACTAATCAATATTACCTGTAATTAATGTAGTAACATTTTCTTTTTAGTCAGAGTTAACAATATTTTGATTATTTTTTGACACCCTCCTAATAAAAAGAAAGCTGTTTCATCACAGTTGAAAACTTTGTTACCAGATTTTAAAACAATATCAAATACATTTTTGGACTGGAAGTAATCTTTAATTCCACCGAACAAGCTCTTAATATGGATATTGAATATAGATCAATTTTTAAAGAATAATCTAACTTTACTTTCAAAAATATTTTCTAAATTTACAAAGCACAGTTAGAAATCGATAAGGTATTAATTAACACTGGTATACATAAAATTCAATTCATATTTTTTGTTTTTATTCTGTTAATAATAATAATTATACTCATTCTTTGTCAACTTAATTAATTGATTAATTGTAGTGCGACTAATTGCGAGGTGGTATTCAGAATCTGCCACATTGGACTTTGACTCTCTTTTATCATAGCTTTCAATGAGAAAACAAAGTTCATTAAATTTTCGATTGAATTTCGAATTTTACGTTCTATTAAATATTATGATAATTATTGTCACAGTTGGTTGATTATCAACTTTTGGATAATGGCCAGGATCCAATTCGATTCCAATCATCTTTTAAAACAGTTATTTTCTGAGCTGTAATCTAAAGAGAGACTAAATAATTGGAGTTAATACGTCGTCACTACATTAGTTAAATACTTTCTAATTGTTCATAAACTAGGCTTGATTTTTAAAAGCTCGTTGCTTAGAGATATTCTTGGGAAAAGGCAATTGAAGAATCATAGAAAATTTAATGTTGATACTTTAACTTTTTATAATGAAGCATAAAGATGAAAAAACAAACAAAAACAATATTCTAGTCTAAATCACTAGAAAACATTAACATTAACACAAAAAAAAACAACCCAATTTTTAAACTAAGAAGATATGTTTTTTCATTAAACAACTTATAGATTCTTTCTTAATTGTGTGTTGTAAACTTAGAGATTTATTATTTAATCTGTTGGGTACTTTGCTAACGGTTAATGATACGCTCGAAAAATATCTATTACAGAAGTTGCAGGAATAGAATTTTGGATAAATTTAACGTTGCCTTAAAATACCCTATAAACAAACATATAAGGAAGTAACAAAATCAAAATAAAAGTAAATTTAAGAAAAGTACAGAAGTTGCATAACAGACAGAAATATAAGTAAATTTATTGAGTGGCTAAGAGCTTACTTTTTAACTTAAAAATGGTAGAATGAAAATGAGGAATGGTAAGATTAGAGAAGTGGCGAATATTGAGGTTATGCACATTCATTCTAAAAACTAGTTTATTGTAGAGGTATTGATGTAAGCAGAATCTTAAAAACAAATGTAAGAAATAAGTATTTCAACAGATGATTCACTTTTAACCATTTGGTCAAGAGAAAAGCACGAGAAATATGAAACAACAACATGAATTTTGCAAAACGAATGTAATTCCAGGTTTTAACTTCATAAGCATGTGGAATACTGTCTCTAGATATTTTCAAATTTACGATTTACGAAGAATACATGCGTGGATATTATTTAAGTCATCGTTAAGTTTGCTTGAAAATTGCACAATAGCTGAGTGTCATCAACAAAAGATTGAACGAAACTGCTTCTAACTTCTTTGTACAGATTTGCGGTAAAATAAAGAAAAGAAGTACTTATTTTATATAAGTAGTAGAATATATTTGACCGTTGACCAAAACTGCCTGGGAACGATTTCTTGAACCAAGGGACCTGTAGTCAAATCCATAATAGTAACATTTAGCTATAAGAAAATTGTGATTAATGGTATCGAAAGACTTACTAAAATCTAAGAGCACAAGTATAGCGGACTATATCCTTTTTGAAAACCCGACTGATTTAAGAATTTTTGTTTTACATTTTTATTAACAAATTACATAAATTTTGACGCTGAAATTGAAGTTCCACTTCCATAAGTTTCTTAGATATAACTACCAAAAAAGAATTTATCGAAAACCAACTCATACTATCTCTTATTAATTACTACTTCGTATCATATTAACTGTCAGCTTATAATGAAGTAATTCTTTAAGTTTTTGAATAGTAATGAATGCAGATGATTTTAAAAGGAAAATTAAAATAAAAAAATACAAATAGCTTCATTTAATAACTTTCCATTACAGCTAATAAACAACAGGCTGATAAATAAAAAATAACCTAAAGACATCGAATTATATAAAGCTATTACATATTTTAGAAATATTCAAAATAAAATATTATATTTATATTATATCTCAAGCAACATCTTTAGTAACATATTTTAAATTAAAGAATATTGTAGGTTCATTTTTAACAAATGAAAAAGCAAAATTTTTAAATTAAAAAACAGGTATTTATAAGTGTACAGTACTAAACGAACAAATAAATCTAGGAAGTTTACCTTTATTAGATTGCTTTTTCCACTATACACTGTGTCCGTAAAGCTTGAAATAAATTCATTACTTCCTAAACCAAAAATATTGTTAAGAAATCCTGAAGGAAGTCGTTTTTTATTTTTATTTTTCTGCATTATATATAATTATTTTATTAAATAGGGTCAACCACTTGTAAGTTATGAAATGATCCTGCATTTTTTAAACAACACCCAGTATGTTATGACATTTTTAGATTATCTTTAAAGAGTGTAACATTAAGGGGATTACGACAGAGGATGTTTTGGAATAATATTCTATAACCATTGATCCTATTATTTTACACTTTTGTAGGATTATTTAAATAACCAATCTTAAGTACTGGTAATACTATTATTAACAAGTATTAATTTAAACTTATTTTAAAGGAGTTTAAAAAATTGAGTTTATCCTGATACTTGAGAGAATCAAACTTAATTTAGTTATAATAAATATTTTTTAATAGGATTATCACCAGACTTTTAGATTAACTTTATAAATAAATTGCAGAACATTCGGATGAATGGTTTCAAAGAAATAGATCCATGAAAATGCATGATTATTATTTTAAACGCCCCCTGTCGTGACCCTCTTAATAATCTAAAAATGTTGGGTATTGTATTTAAAAAAATGGGTTAATTAGGAAACTTAATAATGGTAATTGTTTAAATTTTATTAAAAATCCTTTAAGAAATAGACAGTTTAAAGTTCGCTGCAATGGGATACTATCAACAGCTAGAATCCAAGAAAACGGAGTACCGCAAGGATCAGTTTTAATCGTGACACTATTCTTAATAGCCATCAATGATATTCTAACAGGTTGCCACTTACCCATTAAAGCCAGACTTTACGCCGACGATCTTGTTCTGCTGTTAAGAGGGAAAAATCTAAAATCAACTGAAAGGATTATCCAAGATGCATTACTAAACCTTCAAAATTAGTCTGATATCTCTGGTTTAAAATTTTCTAGCGGCAAAATAAAATGCCTACTTTTATCTCAAAGTCGGATCAATAAAACTTTAAAAGGAGAAGAGTTAAACTTTGTAGAAGAAGCAAGATTTTTAGGCCTGACATTTGATCGACGCCTCTCATGGGAAAACCCTATCAAAAGGCTCAAATCCTCATGTCATCAAAATATCAATATATTGAAATCTTTATCGAATACTTCATGGGGTTCCGACGCAGCTACCTTTCAACAAATCTACTCCTCATTAATATGATCGAAAATTATGGCTTGATCATATACAGCTCTGCAAAAAAATCCCTTCTTAGACAATTGGATGTTATCCATAATACAGCAATCCGAATTTCACTTGGTGCATTTCATACTATCCCGGTCCATAGCCTCTACTGTGAGTCAAGATAAACCCACCTGGAAATAAGGAGACACATACTAAGTTTCTTCTTTTATACCAGAATAATCTCAAACCCAACCCAACCATAATGTCCGAAATAATCGTTTTTCCCCATTTTTCCAGCCACATCCCCGGTGCAACCGTCCCTTTTATGAAAGGTTTAATCGCCTGCTCCTTAAATATCAAGTCACCTTCCTGACATCAACAATAACAACTTTAACACAACTGCCCCATGGATTGTTCATAAACCAGAAATAGTTAATACATTAGCGAATTTTGACAAACATGCTATACCAACAACTTTAATTATTACAATTTTAAAGAAATATTACTTAAATACAGTGTCTATATCCAAATTTATAATGTTGCTTCCAAAACACCAGAAGGTGTTGGCACTGCCTTCTACACAACTAACCATAGGGCTAGGTTTAGACTTCACAACAATACGAGCGTTTTTAATGCCGAATTATTTGCAATCCTGCAAGCTTTAAAATATATTAATAATTCAGAATGTCAAAAATTTAATATTTTAACCGACGCAATGAGCTCTCTCTTCGAATTACAACAGATGTAGTCAAAAAATCCATATGAATAAAACAGTAGACTGTCTAGCTAGAGAAACAGTAAACGATATTGAGTATGTCCGATTAATTAAAATAGTGCCTAGTGATGTTATAATTTGGCAAAATGAGTGGTCAATTGCTTGAAAAGTTTTCGGAAATTAAAAATAATGTGTTAAAACGTCCAAAATTTCTACTTCCCAGGAATAAACAGGTAATTCTCACACGACTACGAATCGGGTACACTCGAAATACACATCTCTATCGTATAACTGAGAATAACAGACCAATATGTAATCATTGTTTAGTCAATTTGTGATCTTCTTGGAGATAACTACAATCTAGACAATATTATATTGTTTTTAAAAAACATTAATTTACAAGATATTTACTTATGTTATTTGTGTACATTTAGTATTAATGTGTATTGTTCTCGCTATTTACCTTCGTGACTGATGCACCATTAAATAAAAAAAAATGTTTTAAAATAAATTTTATTAAATTTTAAATTACATATACATCTTTCACTTTATAAAGTGAACAATAGTTAACAATTCGCTTTTTTTCTATGCTAGGTACCCCATTTACCGTAGGTGTACGGTTAACTAGGATTGCTAGTTTCCACTACAAAAGCCCCAAATCCCCCCAGCTCTCCTCAGGCCGCAGTTTTACAGAACGAACACGGGCGGTATTGTCAGGACATAGTTTGCCTATTTTACAAACTTCTTCACCAGGTGTCCCTTGCGTTATAAATACGTATTGTATATTTCGATAAACAGTATTAATATATAAAGGGCATAGGGGTTTTATGACTGAAGGAGCTAGCGTACATGCGAAGTTTCCTAGAGCATCTATTTGTTCCTAAAATGTATAGTTAATTATTTATTAAATAGCCATTGCAAGATACAATATTCTGATTATTTAAATAACTTATAAAAGCAAATTAAATTCAATATTAAATCAATTTATTTAATTCAGAATTTTGTATGTATTTTTATGATTCAATTATAATTTCAAATTAAGGAAGATCGTAATTAAAATTCGTAGTGAAAATTGGTTTTGGTAACTAAGAAAAATATTATGAATATAAAATTATGTCATCACAATTTTCTAAAGCTTTTCTAATTCATATATAACTAGTTTCACCATCTTCAGATAAAACATTAAAAAATTATAAATTCTTTAAGTACATGTTTGATTTCTTATTACATGGTGTGACCCATGTTATTTGGAAACACCAGCAAACTATTTGAAGTTGTTAACCGATTTCAATAATTTTTTTTTAATATTGTGCGTCAAAATCTTTATTTGAAGACAAGGTTTCACAGACTTATTTATTCCTATTCATAAGGCACTTTATGATATTTTTTCATAGTAAAAATCCAGAAATCTTATAAGGTATTTTTTTACAAAAAAATAAGTACGCCACTGGATTTAGATGGCTCCCAAATAGATGTAACTTTTATTAAAATATTTTAATTTATAATAAAGTTATAGGATTAAAAATTTCATAAATAAAGCTGGTCAAAAGTTTAGAAAATGTTAACCAGCGATTTTTTTTATAAAAGAAACGAATGCGCCACTGGATTTAGATTGCATCCAAATAGATGGACCCAACTTTGATTAAATCAAGTTAGGAAGTCGGTTCTCGCCCCTAATGGTGATTCCCACTTCAGCAATGAGTGTAGACTTCAAATTACAATGCTGTTCCTAAAGTAGCGCTGGGAAACAGTAACAAAGCCTACACAGAACTACAGAACACGAAGGTTAATAACCGTAGAGGTTGATGACACATACGAACAAGAATCATATTATTGCTTAGATAATTTATAATATAAAATCATAAGATACAGGTCATTTCTTATATTTTGTCTAATGATTCTAAATGGTTCGAATATATGTATGTAATAAGAACTGAAGCATGTACGTAAAAACCTGTCAATTTCTTATGACCTATATGAAAAGGCCAATATGTGAAACTAGTCGTATAAACATTTTTAAAAAAGCTTTATAAAACTGTGGAAATTTAAGATAAGCATAATTTATCTATTATTTATAATTAATAGGTCCCACAAAGTAAGGGTAGAATCAATCGTTAAGAAAAAAGTTGTTAAGATGTGATGATGGAAAGATTATTCATGTCAGTTAAATTAAGGTATGTTAGATTTGAAAAAATTCTAGTAAACAGTTTTGAGAATGATAAGGTAAATAAGTTAATATTTATCAATGAAGTTCCTTAAAAAACAATAGTCAGATAAACAAGCTCAACAAGTTACCCAAAATTAATTTGCAAATGAGAACAAACTGTTCTGAAAGAACAGCACCAATAAAAATTACAAGAAAAACATAAAACATATGATTTTGGAAAATAGACGATGGAACCCAAAGTTAAAATATTCATGCCTTTAAAAGGTTATAAAATTTAGATTATGATATATAAAAACTTTTATATATTTATTTGAACTATTTTTATTATAGATTTATAAACAACAAATTCAATATTTTTATTTTTATTTTATTAATTTTTCCAACGGAATTAACCCAATTTAATAAAATAGGAGGGTATGATAGATGGCAGGAGGTATCACTAAAAGAAGGATTAGAGGGGAACTTAGAAAATATCAGGAAGGATCAAAACAAATTAGAAAAGATAATAAATGAATAATATTGAAAGTTTTAATTTTAATTTAATGATTGCTGATATATTGGGAACAGAATGTTCTAGTTTAAAAAAGGATGTCGAGGGGTCAAAAAAATGTCAGCAACTAATAGATAACGGATCATAAGTTAGTACATGTCGAAGTTTGGAAAATACACTTACAGTGCGAAGAGACTAGGTAGGATTATAGGAGGTGCGTGTAAAATATTCCCTTAAAGTTTGATTAACGAAATGGGAATTTGCAGCTATTTTGAGTTTGAGAGCTTGAGAAATTATGTTAGAAGAAAGAGGATTTTGAAGGACATAAGAGAGATAGCCCCTGGCTAAATCCCGCCCTGCCATTTGTATAATTTATAATTTAATAATAAAACCGTTTTATTATTATTATTATCATCATTACTGTTATTGTTCTTATTATTAATAATAATAATATTATTATAATTATTGACTATTGTTATTATTATTATTATTATTATTATTATTATTAATTTTGTGAAAGAATTGTTAAAGCAGGAAAAAGTCTACGAAGCATTTTTTGGTTCAATACTGAGCTACCGAAGCGAGTCAAAGGCACTAAGTCGATAAAATGAAATGAAGAAAAGAGGCATTTGAATGAAAATTCTAAGAAAAGTTAAAGGAGTGGCAAACATGGATAGAATAAGAAGACAATCCAAAACGGCTAAGAATAAAATCTGCATAAGAAAAATTAAAAAGCTATTAATTCAGATAGTTAAGGCATATTTGTTGAATTTCTGACACTAGGAAAATGAAATCCGAATGGAAAAAAGAGTCAAAGATAAAAGAAGGAATAGCAGACCAAATAAAAGTGGAAGTTAAATCAAATGCTTAGGTGCTATTATGGACGAAAAGAGTAACGAAGAACAGGATAATCAACAATAAAATAATCAAATCTAAGAACATATGTAAAACATTCTACAAAATATTTTTCAATAAAAAAAATCATTCCTAAAGCATTTATAGGAAAAAGTCTACAATGCATTTATTTATCCCACTACTGACCTACATGGACACAAGTTGATAAAATGAAACTAAAAATTGAGGTGCTAAAATATTTAAAAAAGTGTTAAAGTGTGACACAGGAGAAGGTGTCACAAAAGTAGATAGAATAAGAAGCGAAAACATTAAAAAACGGTTAAGCATTGAATCAGTGTTGGAAAATATAAAAATCTAACAAGTTAGATGGTTTGACTACATTTGATGAATGCATGACAGTAGAAAAGTGAAAACCATATGGAAATTAATGAGTCAAAGATAAAAGAAAGAAAAGCAGACCAAAGAAAACGTAAAACCACACTTTACAAAGGAAAACAAAAGAATATTTTATTAAATTAAATCTTATTTCATTTCTAATATTTATGTTTTACTTCAGCATTTAAGATTTCATTGTAAACATGTAAGAGACATTCTTATAATTAAAAAGTTATACTTACTTGTGTCACACCACTTTTTAATATCTCTATACCCATACGTGCTATATCAAGGCAGTAATTACAATAACTGAATGCCAAGGTTGTATGGATAGCTAAAAATGTAAGAGTTCATTTCAAATATGAAAACTATTTGATATCAAATTAATATACTAATATAATATAATATAATATAATATAATTAAAATACATAACGTTCTTTAAATTAACAATATTTGCTAAGTTTAAGTGGCAACTTTTCGAATTTTGAATATAATAAAGTCTATATATGAAGAAGGTTAATAGATAAGTAAGTTTAATGAAACACATAATACATTTTTATTAGATAATAATTAACTAAACTTGTAATACTTTCATTCAGTGCTATTGAGTATAGTTTATTATTCACCTGATTTACTAAGTGTTTTAATAAATGACGCTCACCCATAGTTAAAATTAGAATATATTTTATTGCCATTTTTAAATCCAAACTTAAATTGGGTTCTATGGAAGTATAATGGAGAAATAACTATAATACCTAAAAATAATAGAGGCACTAAAAAAATCACTTAAAATATTTAATTAATTTAATCAATTTTATATTAATATATTTAATGTCCCATATTTTATTTACTGAAATGAATTTTTTATTATTAATTAAAAATCGTACCCATTGTTAATATTTGTGAAGTATCGTTCTAATTAATTATATTATTAAAATTTACTATGAAGCAAAACAAATTTTACCGTAAGAAAAAAATCGCTCTTTGTTCAATTTTTTATAACTTCAACTACACCACGTAGGAGAATTCATCAATCCGCTTTATTATTTAAAAAAAGTGTTAGTAAATACTAGTATTATCGTTTTTGGTCTATTATTCTTAGAATTGAAATTTCCAATTTAAATTACCATTAAAATGTATTATTATTAAATAAAAAAAATTAAATAAAATTTCATCTCAAGGATAAATGAAAATCAAATCTAATTATCTGTTGGATTTCTGTACTGTTCCATAAATCATTAAATATCCTTATATTGATATAACTTAAACATATAAATAAATATTGAAATAACACATTTTAATTTTATCGGATTAATTTTGACACATTGTCAATGGTATATATATATATGACCATAGTTAATCATCACTGTGGCTGTCTTCAATTTATAACTAACAGTTTTTTTATTTAATTAATGTTAACATCTGTAACACAAAAATGCAACATTAAGCATACTCAGAGTTCCTTTACTCCCTTTAGTTGAGTAGTGAAACATTTTAAAAGAAGAAATCACTTCTTCTATCTTTTGATAAATTAAAAGTTATTTTAATTCAGATAAAACTTAAGCAACATTCCATAAAAATACGAATTATTTCAATTGTTTTGAGGTTACATTTAGTTGAGTTTACGTTTGATATCAAAGTAATTAAATTTTTTAATCAAGAAATCTATATTTAACATAAAAAGCGATATTTTGTCTACAACACACAAATTGCAACAATTTTGATTCTAACAGTTTGGCGAACACTATAGTATGATTTTTTTGTTCAATTAATAAATTTATATTTCTTGAATTGAGATTATAAAAATGCTTCTTAAAAAATGTTCCGTTAATATGAAAAATCAAACTTTATATTTCAGAATAGAACAAATCTTATCACTAATTCTTCTTATTCAAAATTTTATTAAGTTTGAGAGAAAATGTATATATATATATATATATATATATGTATATATATTGACAAGGTTGTTTTAAATACATTTTGTTTCAAAATGAAAATAATTATGAATTATATTTAAATTTTTGAAATTCTAATTTTATTTTATAATTAGTAATTAAATTTATGTACTACGCTAATACTTAAATTCTCAATAGAACTTTTGACATACATTTTATATCTCAATTACCTTTAATTTAATACGTACAAATTGATGAACTTGAATGTTCATTCGAAAGACATTTAGTCTCAAAGTTACATTTTAAAATTAATAAATTCTAGGTACAAATCGTTAATAATCTCTTTTTATTAAATCATTTGAAATCTTTAGTTAAATTATTGATTTACGCACTGAAAAAAATAGATTAGATTCTTTGATATTTTTAATTACTGTCTTAATTTCCTTGACAATATATTTTACTTGTAGTTTAATATAATAAAAGCATACAGGTGCAATATTTCATTAATATTTATGCGGCGAGACAAAAAATCTCCAAAAAATTCTACTGAAATATTTTCAAGTAATTTAATTTTGTGAGTATTTTGGTTAATACAGTTAGTAAGAATTCCGATAAACTAACTTATGAAATCCTTGGTGTATTAACTGCCACACATGAAATTAAGATCATGAAAATTCTGATCTAGTTCTCTTTTTGTTAAATCTGAGTGCTATACCTCCAATAAATCAATGTATTCTCTGCTGAAATACAATTTTAATTTTAAGCGAAAATTTGTGCCGGTCAGACATTTCTATTAACAAAAACGATTTATGTTAACCTGTTTTTCTTTCTTCGTCAACATCTAATTTCGAGTCCGCCGCTGTCTGGTTTAAATTTAGCTTCAGCCCTATTGGCTGCCGGCACTGTTGGTGCTTCTTCTTTCGTAATTTAGTTAATGGCACCCTGCAGCGCCCTCCCGGCCATAAGTCTACTCTTACAAGAAATAATGGCTGACTGTCACGCTTTCAACCCTGTAGGATGCCTGCTGTTGCACCCCGTAGGGCTGAAGCTCGGTCGCTTCCAGCCCCCTCGCGACACCAGCTCGCGGAACGCTTGGAGCTAAAGAAAACCAAAAACTGGTCTTGGGATCGCCTTTTGAATATTGAGATGTTACCGAAGGGTTAGGACGGTAGACCCTCCGTATGTCTGGTCTAGTAGTTTATTTAGATTAAGGGATCTCTTATAGTCGATAATGGGCAGTTAAGTTGGGTCACCCAAAAAAAAATAAATGAGAACTAGGTTTGTATGACCAACGTTTGTGAAATGCGTGGGTTAATTATAGAAAGAAGTTATTGATTGGGTCAGAAAATTAAAGTTAAATATGTAGTTAAGTAAATGTTTTCAATTTTTTTTTACACTCGGGATTTAGGATGTTTAGTTTTAATAATACACATAAATGTGTATTTTGAATTATAAACGCGTTATTGGGAAAAGATATTTCTAATTTAGCTTTATATATCTTTAATACCAATAATTTTATAACTGTATTAACCTTTCTAGACTGTAATGAAAATAAAAGAACGAAATTGGGAATTTTGACCTCTCTGACAATGAGATTGTATTCCTTTGGAATAATGTTTGAAGAAGTTGACAATATCCATTTGGTTGTCGTCCAAAACTGAGTCAGCATTTTCGTGATACTAAATAAATTTATGGATTAAGTAAATTTTACTTTCTACCCTGAAAACAATAATGATTTGAAATTATATTGTTTAATTTGAATTTGCACTATTTATACTATACTATACTATAATTTTTGAGTTAGTTGTGAGCTTTTCGATAATTCTATATATCTATAATTTTGTGTATTTTTTTGTAAAGAATAAATTAAAATAAAATATTTAAATAAATATGGAATGATAAATAATACTTATCTTGAATTTCCACAGTCTTTCAAAGCGTTTTTATATGTATTCAGGTCTACCTAGGTTTCGGTATCTGACCATAACATTTTCCAAGGCAGAAAGAAGTTTGCTAGATCTTTTTTAAAATACGTAAATAAATTTCTTGTCAAAAACCTGACAACCAATCAGTATTAAGGAATATTCTTCTTTTTCTAAAAATATATTTGGTTAGTATTATTTACTATCATAGAACTTCCCAGGATTAGTTGTTCATTTAATACTATATATTAAGGATATTTTAGGTGTTTCTTTATTTCATATTCCTCCAAAAATTCAAGTTCTTCTTTCTTGTCACTTATATGAAGTACTTCCACTGTTGTTTCCATTATGTTATTAAGTGTAGATTTGTTTTTGGTGTCAATAACGTGTTTTACTCTATAAGCTCTTAAATGCTCACAGTAACGTATGTTCAGATTTCTTAATGTCTGGCCTTACAATCCGGACAATTTAGTTTGTAAATGCCTGATTTTGAAAATTTATTAATTTTAGGTTTTACATTTAATAAAAACGAACCTACATTATTTCTTACTTTAAAAGATATTGGAGAAGACGCTACGAGATTTAATTTTTTATATTTTGTTTGAAATATCTCCAAAATATGTAATTGTTCTGTATGATCCGTCATCTTTAGGTTGTTTCCGAAATATCAGTTAACGGCAACCTTCTATTCTTTTTTATTAATCAACCTATTTATTAGAGGCATTGGATAATCATTAGAGATAGCGATTTATTTTATTATTAATTTCCCTTTTAAAATCATCAATGCTCTATGTATCATTGAATTATAAGCTGCTAATTTATGTAACAAAGGGTGATTTGAATTATAAGGGATAGTCGTATTTGTATGTTGGTTTACGATAAATTGAATATTGAAGATTACAGTTTACTCTTTTGACACTTATATCTAAGAAATTTAAAGAACTGTTATGTTCAATTTCAACAGCAAATTTTATTTTTGGATGTAAATTGTTATAGAAAACATCAAATTGTATATCACTATCTGTAACACCAGCCAAAACATCATCAACATATCAAACAATCTTGGAGATATTTGAATCAATTTTTTTTTGTTCTAAATTATCCGTAAAAATATTTGCCAAAATTGGTGATATTGGACTACCCATTGGTAATCCTTCATTTTGAATATAAAATTTATCATACATACATTAAATAGGTTTATAATTTCATTGACTGAAATTTGGTTAATGTGTTTTCTTTCTAAGAATTTAGTTATTAATGGTATACATTCACATGGAGGAATTTTTGAAAATATATTACTAATGTCAAATGAAAATAATTTTGTATTTCATTTAATTTATGTGTATTTAGTTTATGTATCAAATCCAAAGAGTTTTTCACTGAGTATTTTGTATTTGGAGTATTGTTTTTTATAAAGAAATTAATAAGAAACCAACATGAAAAGAATGAAATTAAAAATTTTAGTCAGGTTGTTACTACTGTAGATGGTTTATGTTGCGCCATCTATGAGTCTGCCTTTACAAATAAGGTTACCTCGATTTTAAAGCCTTCGTGTGAATTATTAATAAACACTGAATATACTTTTTCAACACCCTGCATATTGGCAAAGCGAACCTAGACCCTCCATTGTTAAGAACAAAACAAAATATTTTTACCTTTTTCAACAGCATTTACAATTTGGACCATTCTTTATAACTCAACCATAATAGTTAAAAGTGGCCTGTATATGTCTTCTGTAAATTTCTTGTAGAACAAGATTTTTTTATGTAAAGGGAGACTGGATTTTATTCTTGTAATCAATGCATTTTTCTATATGGAATACCTAGTTTTTCTATTTCAATACTTCCGATGACAAGACAATACATAAGAATTTTTTTATATTGAATTGTGGTCTTTGATTACCATTTAAAGTTGACTGGTACAGGGTTAAAATTTTATCCCACTTTACTTTCCTTAAAGTACAGACATAAAAAAGTTTTAATATCTCCGATTTCTTGGAAAATTAAAAAGTAAAAAAAGGGTAAAGCATATCAACGTTCCGGGAATACAGGGGTAATATAAGAATGTACCACTTAGGGGGCTTATTTCATAGAAGTCGTCACTTTTATATCAAATCTTATAGATTATATTTAGAATCATTACAGAGTTCTACTATTAGATATAATAAAAATAATACACTCACCAGCACGAAAAACGAGAACCCCTGTAATTTTTGAAAAAAAAAAATATCTCAAATTTCTATTTTTTTATTGTAACTTTTATCAACGATTGACACGGTTTGGTAGAGGATTTTAAAGTATTATTTGTTCAGGAAATGTTTTAGCAAGGTTTTATTTCAAGAGAATAATATCTGTAAACATTAACACAAAAAAATATTTTTTTACAGTATCTCATTTATGTACCTATCAGCAGTTAGAGATCCTCTAGGGACAATTTCCAATTATGTATTTTCTTCTGAAGATATTTCAGCCCACACTATAACTAAACCTCTTGAAAACGTACCCTAGGACTAAAAGTACACTCGGAATATCGTTCACCTTCTCTTCTCCAGACTCTTTCGTGACCATTTGGGGATCGTAGATAAAATCTGGATTCATCGGTAAACAACACACATCTCCAATCGTCTGCTTTCCAATTTTGATGCTCACTAGCGAATTGTAATCTGGCCTTCGAGATTTCAGAATAGCTTCATTTAACCGTGTTCTAATAGTTCGTTCACTAACATTTACTTTCTTGACATTTTCAAAAATGTTTCTAATCTCTCCCGCAGTTGAGTGACGATTTCTTAGTACTGAAGACATTATAAAACGGTAATCCAGATGAGTAGTTCTTCTCTGAGTATCAGTTCCGGGACGTCGAGTGTAAGCTCCCGTTTCTATAAAACGTGTAAATATACATTGCACGGGAATGCGTGAAACTCCGAATCTGTTAGCCACGTAATTTTGACTTTTTCATCTTGAATGAGAGAAATAATAGATGCAACAATTTATGCGCTTAAAGACATCTTGAAATTAACAATAATTGACATAAGCTAATAATAAATACTTCACTTAATCTAAGTTAACCAATAATAAACAGAACTTTGATTCTGAAAACAATTAGTATGGAGTATGTTCAATTTGGAAGATAATTATAGATTAAAATTATAGGTAAGGAGATTTTAATAAACCGTCGCCAAATATAAAAAACTAAATAAAAAAAATTAAGGTTTTTTTATTAAAAATTATAGGGGTTAGCCGTTTTTTGTAACGGTGAGTGTACTAATAATCATTATTATTATTATTATTATTATTATTATTATTATTATTATTATTATTATTATTATTATTATTATTATTATTATTATTATTATTATTATTATTATTATTATTATTAATATTTTTATTATACTAAGTAAGATGTTTTTAAAGAATACTTAAAAAATGTTACATACATAACCCTCAATAAAAATTACAAATTTAATATTATTTATTTGTATAAATTAAAAAAAAAAGGAAAAGAAATAGAAAATATAAGACTAAAATCAGTAACAAGAATAGGAAAAGTACAAAATACAAATTGTCCAACGTTTTTTAGTTCACTTGTTTAACTACAGCATACACAGAGGTGAAGGTTCAAATGTAAGTGTTTCACTTAGATAAACTGGTAATTGGTTTTGAATTATTTTCTGTCTTAAAGTGAAACTGCAACATGTTTTTTTTTAATTTTCAAATGATTTCAGTTAGCAGTTAAGCAGAGATAATATATTGAGATTAGGATATATTTTGCCAAAAGTCTAAGTCTAAGAGACTTTTTTGTTTTTAATTGCACTAATCCTTGGATCAACCAACCACTTAATGTATTATAGTAATATATCCGAGACATTCACAAATATCCATGCTTATGCCAGGATTCGAACCTGGAACCGATTTTATAATTTTATAAATGTTTTCTTTAATTTTATTAATAACTTATATTCGAAAATAAAATTTACCGTTGAAAATTAAGAAAACAGCTCCATAAATTTCTTAGATATAACTATCAAAAACTGTAACTTCCAATATTCAATCATAGAGATATAACTATCCCTTTTAAATCAAATCACCCCGTATCACATAAACTGGCAGCTTATAATTCAGTAATACTTAGAACTTTTTTAATACCAATGAATATAGATGATTTTAAAATGGAAATTAATATAATAAAACAAATAGTTACCTCTAATAAATAGGTTGTACAATAAAAAAAGAGAAAAAGGTAACCATTAAAAAACCTAAAGAAACCAACTCGTATAAAGCTATTATATATTTTGGAAATATTTCAAATAAAATATCAAAAATTACATCTCGAGCACATATTCAGTAATATCTTTTAAAGTAAAAAATAGTGAAGCATTATTTTTAACAAATGTAATATTTCTAAATAAAAAAATCTGGAAAAATCTATTTGTAATTTAAAAGATAATGTTCAACATATAAATAATATACATATAAGTAATGATCAAAATCTATTATACTCTTTAAACGTATTCAAGTTTTAATTCACGTAAAATTTTAAAACAGAAAGAATCATAAATATGTTTTAAACGGCGTTTTAAAATAATGGTAATCATTTATCACTGTAATGTATGGACAGTAAAAAATACTAAATTAATTACCTATTACATGAAGTTGAATATTTGTATCTTGTTATGCTCGTTGATTATCTGCGTTTAACATAAATTTTTATAGAGATATTAGTTATATCTCGTAATCAGTCATTGGCAAACAACCTGCATTTATAAAATTTAGTATAATAAATAAACAAAGACAACAACTATTAGGCCACTTTAGTGGATTATTTAGGGAAAACAGCCTATTCATAGAAATAAAAAGTGTAAACTTTAAATTGACCGCTTATTTTCATATTTAATTGTATAAACCTTTCAAAGATTCAATCAAGGAAATATTTGCTTAGACACAAGCAATCTAAAACCCTTAGAATTAGGAATCAAATAGTAATATTTTTAAAATTCAATGGAAAAGAATAATTTCGATATGAGACCATATCAAATCACACACTTCGCCAAACAAAACCGGCTGTTAAATAATTCATAGCTAGTTTTTTGCAGGCAACAACAAACAATTTAGTTTCGTTCCCTCTTGACCTACATAATTCACAAAGAAAGTTCAGGTGATATTTCAGACCTGGGCAATGGATGTTGTGCGCTATTAGCAAAAAATCCACATACCCTTCGTGAAAGCTTCATGAGAACCTTTAGAAATGTCTTACAAGATCATCAATCAGCCCGGTCCCTCCCTTAACATCTCTATGCTCTCTTTCTTGCGATATACCGCAGCCATTAGCCATTAATCTTGGGGAGCCTTTGTGAACGTTTCGTGAACCGTGAGCCATTCTAGAGATACTTTTAAATTGTAATTACGGGTTATGCATTTTAGGAATGTTCCTACCCTCCGTTTGCTGAAGAGAATTGTGAACTTGGTGTAGTCAGCAAAATATCTTGAATGCATTTGAATTACTTGATTTTTTTTTTATTGTCAGCTAATATCTTATTGGTACTAGGATTTAATTTCTAATATTAAACCCATATTTAAATAATATTCTTAAATAAATTAATAATCGTTAAAATATATGTAAATTCATTAGACGGATATTTTGCCCAATGAAACGAAATTTATAAAGTAAAACAAATAACAATCTGTAAATTGGCAAACCCATAATTCAACCTATAATAAAGTATTAGTAAGATACAAAAGGTTCTCCATACTGCTCAAAAATGGTAACATGGAATGATCAAAGGAAACTCGAAATCATACCACACCAATTTTCATTAATACGAGTAGTCAAAGACAACTAGTTTCAACATTTTAAAGTAATCTTCAGGTCTGAAAAGATTTAAAACTAAGTTACAAAATCGTATAATGCAATCCAATGATGTTAAACACATTCTACCAAACTTAACTAATTTTAATGAAACAGGAATGGAAATCAATATATTGGTGAAAATTACATGTGGCAATGAAATAAAATTAAAACCAACAATTTTATTTTTAAGTTTAAGTATTTTTGATGTTTTTAAGTTTAATCTTGAACATTGTTTTAACATTTGACTTTATAATGTTTATAATTTTATTTTATTTCATTACTACATGTAATTTTCACCAATATATTGATTTACTTCCTATTTCATTAAAACTAGGATGACTTTAAAAAGTCGAAACAAATTGTCTTTGATTATTAATAAAAATTGTTATGATTTCGAGTTTCCTTTGAACATAAAGTATTAGAACAATATTTTTATACAGGGTGTTTCATTGGGAAAAGGCCTAACTTTAACTGTAGATACGGTACTTTCGTGGTTCCAAATAACTTATATTTATTTCTTTCAAAGTTTTCATTTACAAAATTAGATGTATGAAAACATATTTTTTGGAGGTTAACCAAAACCATACTGTATTCAAAAATGATTTCTATAAAATCTGCAATTATTGTCATAGGAAAATCTTACTTACTTTTGTTTTTGTTGTTCTCAACAAAATTTCATATAAGAATTTATTACACTTCTTGAAATATTTTATGTGAATTCATTTATTTCTCGGATTCTAGCGTTTATTCTTTTATTTTCTTTTACATAAGGAGTTACTTGTATAAATTATTTAGAAATAAAGAAAATGAACTAAAAATGTTATTTGAAAAATCAATTTCTTATACCTATTTAATAGATTAGTTTCCATCTATCGTCTATAAGGATTCTATAAAATAAATAAGTTAGCTTTCCATCTGTTTTAAAATATCCTAAATAATAGTTCCTCTGCTTAAACTGAATAGTTAATAGAACTGAAATATATTTTCTTCGTATTAATAAAACCATAGATAGTCCTAACTTCACAATTTTGTAAATCCTAGTGAATTTGTTCTATATTTTCTCGTCGACGACAAATAGATTTTGTTGTGTAAAATACAGATTATTTTTAGTACTAATATGAATGTAAAGGGTTGTTATGATGATATACGGGTTGCCTAAATTTCAATTACAACGTCTACCGGGTTTGATGAAAACTTTTCTAAAATAATATGGTTCGCATAAATCAATGTTTTGAAGTTATGCGAATTTGAAAAAAACTGATACGATAATATACATTTCGAAATAATTATTTAATGTATAATTCCACTTTTGATCCAATAATATTTATCACTAGGTTGAAGGTTTACATTTTACCAAAAAGCTTGTTCGATACAGTACGGTTTGTACACTTTATATGGGCTCAAATTATTTTTCCTTATAATTTCTTTAAATATTCGTTAAAATTTAAAAAACATAAAGTAGTTTACAGCGTTGTCTTATCCCACTGTAATTTAGAGACTCTATTTTAAAACTTGAATATAACTAAACAATTTAATGGTGAAGGCAATAAAAAGGTGAGACTGTATAGTGGGGTAAATAAATAATATGAATGGAATTTTATTATTAAAACGACTGATTAATTTGATGAAATATACGTAAAAGAAATCGTACATTCCAGACATTGCTACATATGAGGAGTAAAAGAGCTGTTAAATATAATATCTACCAAATTTAGTGACTGATGTAAAAAGTGGCGTCTGATACAGTGGCTTTAAATATTTAAATCTTATTAGTTTTTAATAGTTTTAAAGGCTAAAGCCTCCATGCAAATGCAAGAAAATAATAGGACTCCATTTTAATCATAAAGACTTAAAACGTGAATCCTGTTTCCACGCTTTAACAATTTTAAAATTGATTTCTTTTATATTTAACATCAGGAATATTCTTAATATATTTTGAGAGGAAGTTTTTACGATATCATCAACGTCTTGGTAAAGTGTATGAATAACATTCGAGAGCATCATGTTTTCAATAACGAGACTAAATATTCAATGGGCCACTCTGAGCGCTACTTGCGAGAAGATGGGCCATTCAATCCGGCATTGCCCATTCCGGTCTCTGTAGGGCCCATTTTCGCCGTTACATTGCTCGTTGTGTTCGGCTCGATGGGGTTCCAGGAGCGTAGAGCGAAGGCAACAGCCTAGAAATACGTTTATTTTATTCAGTTCTTACTCAGAATTGCTTCTGCTCCAGAATATTTTCCTAATATTAAGCGTTTTTTGCTTCGTTAAATTGCATTGTTATTGTTTGGCCGGGATTCTTTAATTTTATTTGGAACGCGCAGGAATTACAACGTGCGCCACTGGAAGTTGCATGATTATGTTATGAGTAGATCATAAAAGCTTGATGACTATTTGATGGCGTTTTAAGTAATTATGTCAGATTTTTATATCTCTACTTGTTGCTGTTTGTAGTAACGAACATTTTAACACTTTTACATGCTTTTTATTTCCAATAAGAGTAGGTTCACGAATAATCCGTACACAAACACTTCTAGTAATTGTTCTATTTAATTAGAACATAATATACATATATTATTAAAATCCTTTAATTGGGGCTTTTATAGTGCAAGTAATTGATATATATTTTTAAGAGCGCTGGTTTTTAATCTTTGTGACTTAGAAGGTAAAAACATGAAGTGCGTATTCCATCGTCATCTGTTTTTTGTCTATTTTTTTATAGATAATTATTCGATAAACAATAAAACAATTGTGAATTTAATGTAGATTAATACTTCGATATTTATTCCTAAATTACAGAGCTGTTGCAAAAACGCAGTTTTCAGAATACTCAAAATTAAAATTTTTGTGAAATAAAAAAAAGCATTTTATTTCTGAACACTAAGTACTAAAACTTTAAATACTCCATCGACCCTTAATCTCAAATTACTTATATGTATGTGTAAGTAAACTGCCATCAATACAGCACACTAGTTACAATTGGAACTACTTCTTCATACTTAAAAAAACTGTCTGTTTGGTTATATATATATATATATATATATATATAACTAGCTCTGCAGACCAAGCTGGCCCATGGCTTGATTTAGAATAGTTCTCCATACCTTCCTATTTTTGACTTTATTTTTCCAGTCCCTAATTCTTAACTCTTCTATGCCTCGATTCACTTTATTTTTCCATCTGGCTTTCGGACGACCTCTTCTTTTTTCCAACCAAGTGTGCAAGACATTATTACTTTAGGTATCCTTGTTGCCGCCATCTTTTCTATGTGTCCCAACCAGCGCACTCTCTATGCTTTTATAATTCTTATAATATTAGTTTCTTTATACAGTTCTGTTAGTTCTCCTTATTCACGTCTCATCATCTTTCCTGCTCCAAAAATAATTCTTAACACCCTTCGTTCCCATATCTCTACTCTACTCTGATCAGTTCTATTTAAAGTCCATATTTCGCATGCAAATGTAACTATTGGTCTTATAATTGTTGTATATAGTTTTACTTTGGGTTTCCCGGATACACAGCGATTTCCTGCTATTAATCTTCCTTGTATTTCTGTGACTATATTCGGTGTTCTTGTAAATATTGTTACCAAGTATGTATAAATGTCAATTTTTTCAAATTTATACTCTTTGCCTCTTTCTATTATTATTTTTAAAAATTCACTGTGTGACCATTGCATAAACTTTTTTTCCTCATTGATTAATAAGTCCATTTTTATTGTTTTTTCCTCCAGCCTTTTTATAAAATTTTTCATTTCTTGTTAAAATCGTCAGATCGTCTGCAAATGCAAGACTCTGGTATTTTGTCCAATGTATTACTCCACTTCTATTAATATTTGCTTGTGTAATTGCTTTTTCCATTACTGTATTGAAAAGCGTTGCTTCACTCCCTCCGTAATTTCAAATTTTGATAAATTGTTATCTACTTTCACCATACTTTTAGTTCCTTGTAGTGTTACTTTTATTGGCTTCTTTAGTTTGTTATTTATATCCAGTTCTTCTAACGCTTCATAAAGTTTATTTTATCATAGGCTTGTTTGAAATTTATGAAAAATGCCATTGTCATTTTTTCATACTCATAGCTTTCTACCTGTATATCTCTTAGTGTAAAAATTTGATGGATGGTGCTTTTTCCTTCTCTAAAGACACACTGGTATTCGCATATAATAGCATCTGTTTCTTCTGCTAGTCTACTTTTTATGTGTTTTGCCCGTATTTTGTAGGCAACATTTAACAGAGAAATACACCTATGGTTACTAAATTCCCTTTTGTCTCCTTTATTGTGCAAAGGCCAGATTATTGCTTGTGACCATTCTTTTGGCATATTTTCATTTTTCTATATTTTGGCTGTTAGAATCCGTAGCTACTCGATTAAGTTTGGCCCTCCATATTTAAATAATTCTGCCGTTATTCCATTACTTTCCGTGCATTAATTGACTTTGAGTTGTCTAACTATATCCTTTATTTGTTCCGTGCTTTGTAGTGCTTCGTTTTCAAGCTCTTTTTTGATTACCACGTTATATATTTGCTGTTCTTCTTTAGTGTTTAATCTGATTAGTTTTTTACTTTTTCTTTTCTCTCTCAATTCATTCCTAACGTTAGGTATTATTTGCTTCATTTACGCTCCACTATAAAATTGTCGGAGTCCCCATCTAGTTCTTTATATGTTCTTATATTCTTTATGGCTCTTTCTTCAAGTTTGTCAATTAGAATATGGTCAATTTGATTCACAGTTTTCCCATCTGGTGCTCGCCATGTACCCTTATAAATATTTTTCCTTTGGAAATACGACTGCTATAATAATCAGATTATTTTTTTTTGCGAATTCAATAAGGAATATACCATTTTTATTTTTTATTGGATATTTACTGTATTGCCCAATTGTGGGTCTATATATCTTCATCTTCATGTCATATTACGGTATTCTTTCTTAATTTTTGTCTAAAATATTGTAAAACTCTTCATTATCTTTTGTGTTTTTCTCTTCTGATGGTGCATAAAAAATTATAAACGTAATTTTTTGGTATTTACCCCTTATCCTCATTGTACAAAGCCTGTCTGTTATTAACTTTTTTATTAATAATAAATCCAGTGCCTAAAATTCTGTCTTTCCTTCCGCTGTTAAAAAATATATAGTCTTCAATTTCTGTAGTACTTTGTCCCATTTGCTTTGTTTCTTCCAGTGCCACTATATCAAATTTAATTTTTTTAATTTTGCATACGATATGCTTTAGTTTTCCTTCCTCAAATGTTCTTCTTACGTTCCAAGTTCCTACTTATATATATTTTTCACTTTGTCTTCCTCAATATTGCTTTTTTATTCATGTCATTTTTCTTTGTCATGTTCTTTATATTACGTTTCTTATTTTTTCTGTTCTTTAGTTTTTTGAATTTTTAGTTGGCTCTTTCTTTATCTCCTCTATCGCGCTTGTTTTATTATTCCATTTAAACCATATATCATTTATACATATTTTTTCATAGCCCACCTTAACATTTTTTCCATTTTATCTGTCTTTTTTTATCTATTTCTCTTATATATTTAGCTATATCTCTTTCTTCATATGTTAGATCATCATTGATATATATTTTTCACTTTTCTTTTCCTTCAGTATTTTCTTATTCAATATGATTTCTTTTTTATTTTCTTTAGTTTTCAATTCGACTAGTCAAGTTTTAGGTCCTAATCTGTAGGCTGCCCGGACATCAGCACTTACCTTAACTTAATTTTCTATTAAGCTTTTCATAGTCTCTCTGAGTATATTTCCTTCGTTCGTGTCAACTTGTATTCTGAGTACTACTATGTTATTCATCTCCTTACTCGTAGATGAACTTTCTCCAGGTCGCTTTTTATTTCTTCGGTTTCTTTTCTTAATTTTTCAATATCTTTTTTTATTTCGTTATTTTCCGTTGTAGCTTCTTCCAGTCCTTCTTTTTCTTCTTTTCTTATTTCTTTTAGCTCTGTTTTTCTTCCTTTAAATTCTCCGCTTAAATTAGCTACCGTATCCAACAATTTGCCTATTTTACTTTCTTCTGTTGATTCTGTTTTTGTAAGTGTTCTGAAAGTCTTTTTAGTCTTTGCAAAGGTACTACTCTCTTGCTCTCTATTCCTTTTCCTTTTTCCTTCATCCGTGGAGGGATCGTCGCTGTCCATATCGATCTATTTATTTTATTTATCCGTATAGGCTGTGAAAAGAGACTTCACCAGTTCGAAAAATTTAGCTCTTATCAGCTTTTACTTCTTTTGTGTTTAGGGGTCTAATAACTACTTTTCCGCGATTTTCTTTTTAATCTCTTATTTACAGTTCAGTTTTCTTCTGGATAACATTAGAAGGTATTTTTTATTATTTTACTCTTTTACCAAAATGAGTATCGAATTCATAATAATATTAGCATCATATTATTTAATTGATTGTCCGTGTACAAATTCTTTCCATTTCGTATCGCTCTTAATTCTTCTGAGGAACTTCATTTCAATTATGTTTGTTAAAACCCATAATTCACAGCCTTAAGTCAGTAATGATCGGAATATTGCTCTAAATGCTTTTAATTTAGTTTGTTCTGATAATTCCCTGTTGTTAAAGAAACTGTTTTTCATGGCATAATATAATTTGATTGTGTTTCTTGCTACTTCTTTGATATGTTCTTTAAATTTAATTTTCTTATCGATTATTACACTAAATACTTTATTTTATCTTGTTCTTCAATTACCTTATTTGCGAATTTTAATTTAATTTTTTTGGAGGTTTTTTATCGTTTGTTATTATTGTGAATTGCGTTTTCTCTGGGTTTGCTTTTACTTTCCATTTCTGATAGGATTCAAGATGTTTTTCTACTTTACTTTTTGTTAGTGTCTTTATCTGTTGGTATATCATTAATAAAATTTTTAAATAATATAGGGGAAAGTATACTGCCTTGGGGTAGGCCCTTCATTTCAAATATTCGGGTATTTTCTCTCTCTTTATCTTAACTATTAGCGCTTTCCTCTAGATGATGTCATAAACTTTTCTAAGTCAAGGCTGTTTTTCTTTTTGGATTCATATTCGTCATACATCTGTTAATTACACGTGCTATTTGTAACTCCGTGTTTAACTTTCTTCTAAAACCAAACTGCTCATTTTAATAATTTTGTTTTCTTCTAAATAAAAATTCTTTTTAAAATAACTTTTTCTAATACTTTCGTTATAATGTTTGATAAAGAAATATGTCTATAATTTTGAGGGAGTTTAAGGTCTTTTCCATATTTTGGAATAGGTATTATCACTACATTTTTTATTTATTCGGAAAATACCTAAGTTTCAAAGCTGCCATGTCTATGTAATATATTTGGACTAACGTTTTCATTGGGATGTTTCTTAATAATTGTATTTTAATTTGGTCTTCACCTGGTGCTTTGTTCTTTTTCATCTTTAGAAATATCTTTTTGAACTCCCCCGGTGTTGTAGGGTAGATTTCGTCATTATTTAGATTCTCTATTATTGCATAGTATTCTAAATTGATGATATCTTTTACTCTGAGTCTTGAAAGGTCTTTTGTCATCTTATGGTTTTCTCCTTCATTTGCCTACCTATCGCTTCTAATATTTCTTTTTCTTCAGTGTATGTGACATTGTCTTTAATTATCGGAGGAATTGATCTCCTATTTTTATTTCTTTTTCTTTCTTCAATTATTTGCCAAATGTTACCTTTTTTCTCTTGATGATTTTTAATTTTCAAATGCTAGTTATTTTCCTTATTTATGTACTGTCATACTGAAGTATTAGAATTTTTTGAATATTAGAATTTTTCGATGTGCTTTATTTTTGTACCCTCAGTTGTGATTCTTCTTCTCAGATTGTCATGACTTTGGTTTTCTGTTTGTTTATTATCATTCCCTTTTCTTGGAGTACTTCTTTCTATGAGTTGAGGTTTCCTTGTAGATTCTTTCCGCTAACTGTAGGAGTATGAAGTCTGCAGATGTTGGTTTTGTTATGTATTCTATTTGCAAGTCTTTTACTTACTAGATTTTGTGTACGTTAGTTCCACTACGGATTTCAATATATTTTCAATATTATTATTTGTTCCTCTATAGTTATTATATTTTTTTAGTTTCTTTTTTCCCATGCTTTGTTTAAGATATCAAATATTATTTCTCTGCATTTTATTTCCATATTATTAATAATCTCTGAGATGATTTTATCACTTTTTGGTCCTTTGCCATATTTAATTTACTAATTACTACCTTTAGTTCATCTACGGCATTTATTATTTAAGTTAAATGTAAAATAATGATTTGTTAAGATCATTTTTGTAAGTCAAAAAAGACATTTAGACGCTTAAAACACTAAAACTCTCAGCTATATTCTTACATTCTTGAATAGTTTGTAAAAAAAATTTCGCGAATAGGCGGACAAAGCTCCCTCAGATGGTCATGGTCTATTAGATCTCCCACAGCCTTGTTTTTATTATTGGCATAAAAATATCCCAAATTAGGGTAATAATTTAAAGTTCTATATTTTTTTATTATAACACCCTTAGATATCAACACATTTTTGACTTGAATTAACTGTTTCTACCTTTACTTTGTGAAATTTATCCATAATCAGCATAAAAGATAAATTATACTTATCTTGAATTTCCACAGTATTTCAAAGATTGTTTCAATAACTTTCTTTGACTCGAGTTTTGCTAATTCGCATTTTCAAAGAGTGACAGAAGATTGACAGATTTATTATAAGCGTACTTTACTTCATATCATAAACATTTAAACCAATCATTATCAAGCAAGATTTCTTGCTATAAAATTTAAAAAAAATAATATACTTGTTTTCCTAAAAAACTGGTTAACGTTATACATTTAGTCCTAAAGGTAATATAAAATAATTAAACTTCAAGCAATTGTTCATTCAATACTATATACATAGGACTTTTAAGATATTTCTTTATTTTAAATTCCTCCAAAAAATCAAGATATTCTTTCTTGTTACGTATATGAAGTACCTCCACTATTGTGTCAATTGTTTTGTTAAGTGTAAGTTTGTGTTTAGTGTCAATTAGGTGTAATGTGACTTATCTGGTTATTTTATTCTAGAAGTACGTGAAAACTAGAGAACACTTAGGAATCACCAGATTTGTTTACTAGAATAATTCAATAGCAACACCTTTAGAGGCTATAAAGTAGGGTTGACACTATTATTGAAAAGAAGTATCATTTAACATTAAGACAGTCTTCTCAAAATTATATTTTAGTTTCTTCTAAGGTATGAATATTCCATTCACTTTATTTTTCATAGTATCCAGTAACCAGTCTACTTAAATGTTATTAATGTGTTTGCGTATAAAAATAAGTTAATAATTAATTTGATCATCCTGATGACTAGAAATAAACATATCAAACTATTTTATCAGAAAAGATGAACATAAAGTGTAAACAGGGGATAAAATAATCATGAAATTAAAAAATTTAAGCTCGTAGTTTATTTGGAAAATTTGATCTCTTAAAAAAACAGGGGATAAAATAATCATGAAATTAAAAAATTTAAGCTCGTAGTTTATTTGGAAAATTTGATCTCTTAAAAAACAATCTTTACTATACTGGTTTTTAAGTAAGTAACTACATATAGTAAAAGTATTTGTATTATTTTTTGATAATAAACTAAAAAAGTTACTTGAGATAACAAAAAAACTCTATAGCTCCTTAACGAACGAATTTATGACAAAATCATGTGGAATTTAGACCACAAATTGTTTACTTCTGATTTTCCAAATAATCGTTTTCTTGATCCAAAACCACACAGTCAAATGTTATCATCATATTTACTTAATTCCAGTAAAATATCAGAGCTTCTTCGTTAATTGAAATGTGTGTTTTGTAACAACGAAGAATAGTTCTGTTTTCATATGAATGATGCCCATCAGTACAATAATATCAATACATAAATATCAGTGTACTAGAATTTTACTAAGCATCTTATTCAGTATTGTTGTTGTTATTCCTGTTTTTACTTGATGATGATCCACTGAGGTCAAAAATAGTTGTCGTTTTAATAAAATATTCTATGTGGTTTGATTTTGGAATTTTATTAGATTTGGACATAAATATCAGGTTGTGATACTATATTATCAGAACAAACTCTTTTGGAAAAATGTTAAATTAAATTCAAGGGTAATTAAAAATTGAAAGATCAGTTAGATTAATGGTAGATTTTGGTGTTTGGAATATTTAGTAAAGAATGTTAATCAATTTTAGTATAATATTAATTATTTTTCATAAAACTAAAAGAATCAACTATTAGAGAAAATGATGTATTGGTCCGTAAAAAAATTGCCTTTAACTTCATTAAGCTTGATTTCTTACTACATATTAATGTTCAACTATCATGCTTTACGAAAGAGATTGTTCTTACTTATTTTTTTTTATAATAATAATAATCACTGTAATACATAATTCAGAAATATATTTCAAAAGACAATTAATAAACAAATATCGTTGGAGAATTGAAGTATCAATAAAAATGAGTGTTGTTTATGTTAAAAAGTTAAAACCCACTTAAGATAATATCAAGATTTTTTCTTGTATTTATTTAGTATTTAATTCTTTAAAAAACCTCCACAAATAATTTGGAAACTAGTTCGTCACTCGAACATTAAAGTAGATTCGTGAAATAATTAACGAGAAATTCTGAAAAAAATTAAGATAAACCCTAGATAAGAAGTCTCTTGAAAAATAAACCAGAAAATTATTTCACCAAGTTTATATATATAGGCGCCATAAATATTGAATCTCAAGAGTGAGATTATATTATTAAAAATGATTTTGGAATTAACCACGAGTATCGAATTATACCTATTCTAACTAACATACTGTGTTTTCTCCACGATCAAAAAATCACTCGATTTTTCACTTATTTTATTTGACTTAAAATTTGTTATTACGGCGACGCCATGTACATTTGACAAAGACAGTTTTGAAATATATGTTTAAACCAATTACGGAAAGTTATTTCATCACTTGTTATGGAATAAAAAAACATGTAAAACACATAAGAGGCAAGTGTTTCGTAATGAATATTGACTCTTAAGATTATATTATTAAAAATTATTTTGGAATTAACACATTCCACTAATGGTCGTGCAGAAAGTATATTTATTTTATTATTAATTAAGCAATAATATCATACTGAATTTCTTCTCATCTAAAAAAACATCAAAGTGCTTTATTTTTATATATTGAAAAGGAAATTTTTAAATATAGAACAATTTGAACAAAACCTTCCTGCAAAACTTTATCTTATCTGTTAAAAAATATCTAAGAATAAATAGTTTTTTGCATCTCTATAAAAAGCTGACATAAACCTCAAAAACCAAAGTAGGAATTTTTTTTTCTTATTGGAAAATTAACTGTGTCGTGACATACTTATAGATTACTTGTAACATAACTATTCACTAAAGGCAATCAACCCCTTCATCCCAGGAAATCTGAAAATAAATCTATAAAATCTGTCACCGTTCTTTTCATTAACGTTAATAAAAAGTTCTACTGGGGCCGCTCGATTGTTTTATGTGCCGCAACAAGGTAGGTGGTCGGCGAGAAATGGTATACATAGAGTAAATATATCTTGTCCTCGATCTGTGTTCTTCATTATTGCTTCATAATTCCTTTAGGAATGTGTAGAGCCCGACGTGCGTGGAATGGCAATATCCTTGCTTTCCGCCCCTCATTCAATAATTAGGAAATTCCGAAGGAGTAACTTTATTCTGCACTCAAAACTTTATTAGTTCAGATTCGGAAATTATTCATTCAATTAATTTTAATGTATCGTAACATATTAAGAAGATACTTAAAATTAATAAAAACTGATAATAGCGTTTTTAAGCTTTACATTTTATTTTAATCGGACGTCAGAGACAAGTAAGCAATTATCCAGATTGCCAAGTATACCTATATGTAAGTAAAACCGGAAAACATGTGTTTTAATAAACATGTAGTTTATTTTTTTCATTTTATCATTTTACTTATATGTTAACTATAAGTAATTATTGTAGTATTAAAGCTTTTATTGTTTTTTATACCCAAGTATTTAAGACACTTATAATTTGGTTCAAAAAATGTATCTCATAAAAGCGTAGGGTATTAAAGTTATGTTTTTTCTTATGATACACCCTGTATTTTAATGCATTTTTTTATTGTATTGTAAAAAATAAGATGAACTTTTGCACATGCCCTCTACCTAAAAATTGTAGTTCTAAATATATTTTGATTTTTCGAAAACTGGAAGGTTTAACAAAATATTTAATAACTCCGAAACACATGACAAATTCTACTGGACGTCTAATTCTACTAGGATATCCTAAGTGTCCCTACATATTAAGTTTCAACATTATTATCAATAATATCTTTTGTACTATTAGCTACAAGATAACTAATATTAAATACAAAATGTATTTCACTTTCTATATGAGTCAATTTGTAATTATTAAATAATAACTAAACTCTACCCTAATATTCTATCTACTGAACTTGTCGTATCTTTTCCAAATTCAGAATTGTTTTGCATGGTTAAGCTTTTTTAAAGTATTTTAACTATAACTCAGGGTTGAGTATTCTATTTTTCTATTGATTGTCTCTTAAATTTTGTTTGACAACCACGATCTAATTTAGATGAACTCTTGAATTCTGGGATTTACTTGGTTCATATAACTTAAACTGTATTGGTGATCATTTTCCATAATAATAAATTGTCGGCTCAAAATCAATAAAACACATAACAACATTCTGTATTTTATAGAAGAAAATTATGTGAATTAGTTTTTTGTAAACAAATTTATAAAGTACCTACACCTTCCTTTGTTCTCGATAATTTAGAACGTTTCTACATCGAAATATCAGAAGTTTGCACAAAATGAGATTAACAAACATGATAAAGTTAAAACGCGGGGCTAAGGTTCCGGATGGCAGGCAAAATATTTAATGGAGCTCAAACCGGAATGAGTCCCAAATGGGGTCTGAATCGAAACGCTTCGTATATCCAGATAATTGGACGGTAGCAAAGCTACGGATCAAGTCGGCCAGATAACTAACCCGACGCCGCGGCCAGGATAAAATCCAGATAGAATGTGATGGAACTCGTTCGCAGAGAAGGTGAAAATTAAACAACCGTTCACATTCTAAAACTGTAGCTTGCGAAAATGGATCCCGTATATCTGGAGCGATGGTCCGAAAACAATCGGCGATATAACGAAAAGACAGTTGAATTTGCGATGTTGCCAACATTAAAAAAACCCTTACGATTTTCAATTGCATTAGCATCGTTGATAATAATAATTAAGTAATATTGTCGTTTCTTCTAGATTGAATAATACTTGATAAACCTTTGTTTTCTCACAAACATTAACATGTTGAGATCTGTTTAATGGTTAAAAGTAAATGAATTGCTCCGTCGATTCCTTGACAAAACTTAGGGTTTTCCCATGTAAATTTCAATAAGGAAATTTTAGATTCGTTCTGGCTTTTTTGCGAGATATCAAGGTAACTCGCTGTGTCACATCATCCTGTGACCTCTCATGTGTCATCCTTTCACGTGCTATCATCATGTGTCATTCTGTCACTTGTCATCGGTCACTTGTCATCTGTCACTTTTCATCGGTCACTTTTCATCTGTCACTTTTCATCTGTCACCTGTCATCTATCACTTGTCATCTATCACTATCACTTGTCATCTATCACTTGTCATCTGTCACTTGTCGTCCTGTCACCTGTCATAGGTCTCCCTAACATAACCTAAACGCGGTAAATTGAATTTATGAAATCCTTTTTATTATTCTATTTGAGTCTGCCAGTAATTTTTGTGATGAACCGGAGCAGCTCATTTACTGTTTAAGCAATTATAACAGTTAAAAAAGGATATTGAAACTTTGGATTTACTCACTAGCGGGGTTCTTAAACTTAATTACAATTTTATCATGAGATGAGCAGTGCATTATTTGTCCCAACTTAAAGTAAAAATGTAAATCTAAAGAACTAAAGTATTTTTCTATGATAATAAAAATTATTATTATTATTTACCTACACCCTTTAAATTAATGTGATCACTTGCACACATCACTTTAAATTAATACTAACATTACTTTACTAGTTCAAAGAGATTTTCCTTTTGAGTTTTCTTTTCCAGTTCGTATTATAGAAAATAATTCAGGAGTGGTTTGATCTGTGAATTTGCAGGTATTGGTCAGTGTATTTCAAAACGAAGAATAATTACCTTTGCTGGTATACTCGTGTATTCTTAGCTGCGTGGTCTATGTCCATACGGGATTCGATATCTATTTATACAGCACCATTTTAATTATAAATTGACATGTCAAAATGCCATCTAAATAGTTTAATCCCTAGTTGTTCCTTTTCCGCCGTTTTGTTTTATCACCTGTAAATATAGCAGAAAAACTCACATTCCTTTGACCAGAACCCTTGTACAGAATTAGTTATCTTCTGTTTCTAGAAGAAATATGATTAGAAAACAACCAACAAAATCCCAACAATTGGAATGATGACTGATAATGCCATCAACCTAAAAAAACTCCTCATATTCATAGCACTTTGATGGTTGAAGAAATTGGGAGTAGTGGAGTACAGCGTAACCCAAAAGCTCTACAATTAGGAACATATGAAAGAGAAAACAAGAAATGTCTGAAAAATTCCAGTTAAATAGCAAAAAAAGAGGCCTAAATATATAATTTATATCTTAGTCCGAAAAGGAACATTAGCATTATTGTACAAATAGAAATATAAAATTGTAAAAATGTCAACAACACTTTCATTCCAAAAAAAAAAAATATAATTTAATATAAACTACGCCAACAAAATTTGAATCGTTGTAAAAAAACAAGATAAAATTAGAAATTGTAGTTATATTATTTAAATAAATATAATAACACGATAGGAAAAACGATAGGAAAACATAAGATGTTCGAATTCATAAGAGAGAACAAATAAAGTTGTATATTCCAGACAGATAACATGACCAAATAGAGTAAATAACAATTAACAGTTTTAGAAAGTATAAAAAAAGTATAAAAGAAGCTAATAAAATGACATTTCTTTATATGTCAACTTTTAAGATTAAGATAGAAAAAATCGAAAAAAGTACCTAACATGACCAAGATGCGTTAAAATTTGTAGAAATAGAAACGAAAGAAGATGTAGAACGATCAAACCGTGTAAAATAGATGTACAGAGTTCTAATAACGGCTACGATTGTACCATTTTCTTTAAGACACTTTTTCATAAAGGTACAAGAAAAAAAAGAAAAAAGCGATTTTGGGAGAGTAACATCTCTAATATAAGCAATGTTTTAGATATCCATAATTTCCTAGTTTATATAGGGGAGATACTCGAGAACTTAAGAAAATATATTGTTTTTCCCAAAAGAAATTTTATTATGATAATACAAGAAATAGGCAGCAAACAAATAAGAAAAATTAAAATGTACCACATTGTACGTACGTTTTTCTACTGTTATTCTCTATATTTGATCCAAAGTTCTTTTTCTGAAAATAAATAATTACCTATCCCCATTTTCCTTAGAATGGCTGAGTTGAACGGTGTAATATTTCATTTTATTTTTTTTACTATAATTTGGTAGCCCTTTCCCCACACTTCGTCTTCAATATTTTGAAAAGTTTCGCCTTACTCTCAGTTTTGCGTAATGCAAAGCACGATTATTCACTTGACACGACATAATATAAACAAGACACATCTTCTTTTCTTCTATGTCTATAGCACGTTTATTATGTATAGTCACTACAGTCTCCGCCACTAATTGAAGAGAATAATTGAAAAGTGGCGCCTTAGAAGTTATTTTGAAGACATATCGAATTCAATGAAGCTTGATGATATTCGATAATCTCTCCGTGGCCTTTCTTGGAGAAGGTCGACAATAGTAGTCGTGCGTCTTGAAGTCTATCGGCACAATAAACTTAAATTTGGAAAAGGCGTTGTAACAGATTTCTTAAATTTAAACACCAATGTAAATCGCAACTGATTAATGTGCCTTTTTAACAAACATCCTGGTTCGTCCAGGGAAACTAGATAATGTTTTTTCTCTAGTTTTTTCTTGACTTCTCCAAACTCCCATATGTTTCTGTTGTTTAAGAGTAAACGGATTTGTTCCCTCTTCCCCAATAACCTCTGGAGTTTTTAGATAATAGAGGATAATGGCGTCTAATTAAATCGTTCAATTATTTGCAAGTACAGCTCGGTACATGAAAGTGATGTTGCATTGTATCTTAATAGATGTTTCAGTTAAGCTTTTGGCTAATCCATTTGTTGCGTGGTGTCTTGGCAAAATACGCTTTGGTTACGATACGTGGATGACACCTTCATTATTTGAGACCAAAAAGAATGTGAGGCTAAGCAGTTTCTGGACCATCTCACCAATGTCAGACCAACTGTTATGTTCATGATGGAAACAGAGAAAGAATTAGTTCTGCTTTTTCTAGATGGTTTCTGTGTATAGGAAGGTCACGCACAATGAACAGTATATAGTCATTATGCTTCACAAGACATCATGCTTTACATAGCATCATGCATCCTTACCTACAACTAATATATACATCTGTAGAATAGTATATAGATTTCAGTTCATACTTGATGACAGTTAGAGATACTTACCAACCAAAACGTCGTATTACTGTTAAAACTAAGAAAATGCAGATCCGACAAACTTCTTGTGTTATATTGACTTGTTATTACGAGATTCTCCAGATATAATCTTTTAAATTTGAGTATGAGACTAGGCAGAAACCGCCATAATATTTTTTTTTCTTTAAATGTCTTCATAAAGAGATTGGATTGTTCAAAATCCATTTTGTTGTTGAATTGGTATTAGTTGTAAATCGAGATTGAAGCGAGTTAATTTGTACACTCTTTACATACAGAATGGACTGAATGGAACGGTTCAGTTTATGTCAACAAGACATTTTTTACTAACACTGAAAACATCAATCAACTGGCCAAATAACTTATTTGGAAACTCCTCATATCTGAGGTATTATATACATTCATTTCTTAGCAGCATACTTATTTTAAGATGAACTTAGGATCACAAAGCAGCTATAAATTTCTATATACAGTGTGTCTACTTAAGTTAAAACCATATGGGAAACTTTTTTATTATTAGTTTTATGAAAAAAAGGTATTCTTTATAAAAAGTTCTGCATAGTCTAAAACCTGAAATACAACCATCGGATTTAAAATTTGTTGAGCCGTATACAAGATTTGTCAAAAAATATAAATTTTGCTCAAGAGTAAAGTATCTTTAAATTTGACAATATCGAAAAATGTTACTAAAAATAGTTGATCAGAATTAAAAATTACGTTTAAATATGAAAGTACATCCATTTAAATTAAAACTTCAGATTATTTTATTTTTTACTAATATTTCTATTTTGAATGAAAATTTATCTCTTGTGATTACGAAACACATGATAACCTTTTAGTTTTTCGATGTTTTCTAATAATTTTGCAATTAAAACGCGTAATAAGTGCACTACAGTTAAATTTGCATTATTGTTGACATACGTTCTAAAAATAATTTTATTAATGTAAATGGATGTACTTGCATATTTAAACGTAACTTTTAATTCTGATCAACTTTTTTTAGTAACATTTTTCGATATTGTCAAATTTAAAGGTACTTTACTCTTGAGCAAAATTTATATTTTTCGACAAACCTTGTATACGGCTCAACAAATTTTAAATCCGATGGTTGTATTTCAGGTTTTAGACCATGCAGAACTTTTTATAAAGAATAACTTTTTTTCCTAAAATTAATAATAAAAAAGTTTTCCATATGGTTCCAACTTAAGTAGACACACTGTATAATGGACTGAATTGATTTGCAATAGTATAATTATAGCAAATTAATGGTAAAAATGTTTTTAGAAGAGGTGAAATTTTTCCCCGAAAGATTCGGCAACGTTGTGATAGAATCCCTGTAGGAGGGAGTGAGAGACTCTGATGATGAGTTGTTCATTTGGCGAAGTGCGGGCATATCGCAATGCGACCGGGGTGCCGCCGGGCAATTCAAACGGCCATTATCACCTGAATTATGGCTCGGTGCCGACAGAGTTGTTCTAGCCGCCGACATTGGTTCATCATCAATCTACATGGATTACTGGGACGTCGGGGTGTAATAGCACAGCTCGGTTATTGCCATCACGGAATTAGCTAATAGTTTAAGATTTCATTAACTTCAATTCCTTGATGGCACTCACCTAGTTTAAGTTCAAAATACCCACTAGGTTAGGTTTAGAACAGCAGCATACGTTTTAGTAGAAACTTGGAAGCATAATAATATGCTTATATCGAAATATCTTGATAACCTTTTAAAGTTGTCGTGAGGACTCAAATTTAAATAATGATTCACCTATATATATTTTCTAACCTACTATAGGGAAAATATATCTTGCTAGAAAATATCAATTTAAGAGATTATTGTATTATATATATTTAAAGAGCTTTTTCTCTTCGAATGATTCAATTTGAACCTCTAAAAACTCTTTACAAAAAGAATTTCAGAATATGATTTGATTACGGGTGGAAACCAATAACTGTCCAATAAAGAAATTTTAACACAGCTATTCATTTTAGTTTTTAGATTTGGTCACTTCTTCTTTACACCGCAAAGTACTCGCAGCTCAAATAGCCCTAATCTTAAAACCAGGAAAAACTCATATCGTAGAATTAACCTCGTGCGAAGAAAAATTGATGTTACTATAAACCAATCAAAGAAGAAAAACAGATAATAGCAATTTCACATTCAAGCCACATTCAATAATACATTGTATTGTAGCTTGGACGTTGGAAAGGTTTTCGCTAAGATTTGGTACAAGAGGCTATTGTATAAACTGTTACCAATTAATTAATTACTTATTTCTAAAATTACATTTTTAAATCGGAGCCACTTTAGAGACAAATATTAGAATAAATTTATTGATAAACTTAACTGACGCTCTTATTGTTAGCAAAAGGCACGTAGAGAGCGGTATTTGGTTCCTTGAAGTGGTTTAAGCCTCAGACCAATAAGACAAACCAAAAGTTTTGGTCTTTAAATTGCTAGACCAAAAATAATGTACATGACAGTTCAATAAATATTTATTTTGACACCTATATCAAATCATATTTACATAAATAATAATAATAGTAATAATAATAATAATAACAAATCACCATGGCTATAGTTTCAACACTCCCCCTCAACCATGATTAATTAAACTAATCTAACTAACTTCCGTGGTCTCTTAAACCTTATAGATTGCAGTGGTTTGGCCAATAAATTTAATAAATCTGTATACATATTTTCTGTAACGCAGTACACGTAATTTAAAAATTCTTTATCTTTCTTTTACTATTAGTACTGGTTTCTGAAGCAGTATTTAAGAACTTAACATCTCTGCTTATAATATATTTTCATTTAATTTTCTATAACCCTTAGAATTAGAATTTTGATTATATCCAACGATTCTCAGTTTTTAGGATTCCTCATCAAGTTCCTTTCTTTTTTTTTGGTATGAGCTCTTATGCAAATGAGCCAAATTATTGAAAATCTCTTCGTTAAGACTTTCTCTTTTCCCATTTTTCAAACGATGTTCATTCAGTTGCTTTAGTAGGAAGTCAGTTCTGAATAAATTTAGCTGTTGCAATTGCTTCACCCCAAAAACGGTTCTACATCAAATAGAATACAGCGGGCCATTTCCATCAAGTATCTGTTCTTCCTTTCAACTACACCATTTTGTTAGGTACAATATACTGAATATTGATATCTACGCTTTTCAAATAACTTTTAACCTTTTCGTTAACATATTCACCCCCTTTATTTTTAGGAAGTTTTCCAAACTTGGTTTTAGCCATAGCAGCATATTCTATAACACCCTCACTTAAATCAGATTTTTGTTTTAGGAGGTAGATATTATAGAAATTTACTATAATGATCGATATATCTTTTAAAATACCGTTTTCGTTCAGATGTAACTGTTTGCATTGGGCCACATAAATATGTGTGGATTATTTCTGTTATATTCTTAGAGATTTTGGCTAAGTGATGAAAAAAAGTTCTTTTTAGGCAAATTTCACAGTTAAAACTGCAATTACATTTGTGATATATATTCATAAGCTAAATTTTTATTAACCAGAAGTTTTATAGCTTCCATATCCTATTTTGAAGTGCCATATCTAAATACAATTTTTATGATCATTTTGAACAATAGAAACAGTTTCAGGATTTTGTCTCAATTTATAAAGCTTATTCGTAGAATCAGTTATGGCATCATCTCCATTTCTGATTAATATTCAGTCATTATCTTTAAATAAAATTACGAATCTATTAGTAACTAATTTTTTGACAGGTAATAAATTTCCCTTTAATTTAAGAATAAATAATATATCTTTAATTTTTTTGACATTTTCTTCACCGTTTGGTTATATAAACTTAATTATTTCACTATCTTTTTCAACAGATGTCAATTTAATACCGTTCGCAACAAATACGTCTTTTTTAATCGAGTTATCCAAATCACAGACAAAGTGTATATTATTCGATATCTGGCAGATGGCACCTGAATCCATATACCACCTTTCTTCATCTTTAAAGAAAAACACCCTAGTTATCACTGTTATTTTCATCGCCGTGTATCATCATTTATCTAATTGCCGTGATCAATTCAAGAGAAAGTTTTCTAGATTCCAAAGCAGTAATCAATGTATCATATTCATTACTTAAACTATTTAATAAAAAAGCAACAATCCACTTATCTGTGAATAACTCCTTTTACATTTTTTTAAGTTTGTCGGTGAGTTCCATTATTTGAGCAATGTGCTCCTCCATATTTCTTTCCTTTGCTAACTGATTTCGGCATATTTTTCTAATTATATAATGTTTATTGGAGAGTGTTGATTGCTGATGATACTTTTGAAGGATTTGCCAAGCGTCTTTTGCATTCTTTGCAAATTTAATGTGAGATATTTGGTAATCTTCAATTAGAAGTCCAATATTTGCATACGCCTAGGAATCTTTCTTTCTGCAATGTTGATCTTAACTAGCAGGGTTTGGTATAAAGTTTTCGATTACATCCCCACATCCTTCTTTAACAAAGAAACGCCTAATTTTGACGCTCCTAATAGTATAATTATCATTGGTCAATTTAACGATAGAGCTTCTAATTTTCTTAGCTATTACAAATATACAAACAGATAGACAAGCTACAAGCTGGCTGGGCCCATAACTTGTAATTTTATATTACTAGACCAAAGATAATTTATATGACATTTCAAAAAATATTTATTTAAACAACTACATCAAATACCTACCTAGGGGTAATCCTAGATATTGAGCTAAGCACAAAGACAGAACAATTGCAAAAGCCAAAGCTTTTACATTAATAAAACTGTTGCCCAGAGTATAGCAAGTCTCAGAAAGAAAACCGATTACTTTATGACACAAATATTAATAGCACATATGAGAGAGAATGGTCAGTGCTTACTTATACTGCACTGAGGAAGACACTGCCAAGTACATACTATTTCACTGCGAAAAATGAAGAGGTCTCAGGGAAGAAACAGAAAGAGATTTAGGAGATAAATTAAATGATAAACACCTGATTCAAAAAATGGTGGATAAATAAGAGAACTTCGACAGAATAATTAGAACTATAACCGAACAAAATTAATGACAGCAGAACAGTAGGAGCAGAATAGAAGAAAGTATGAGTAACACCTTTTACTCCATATCTTTTTGATGAAATACCTTTTCGTGATGCTAGGAGAACCCTCCACAGTGTGGAAGTTTTGTTAGTAGATAAAAACCCTTCACTACTGGGAACACAAACTGTATGGGCTGCTTATTGTTTTTTGAATATTTTGTAACCACTCCCCCAAAAAACATCTGCGTACGTTGAGAATACAGCAATCTTAGCATCAAATCTAAATCCGAATATAACAGATTTAATTTAAAAACATTTAGAGCAATGCTCAACTTGTCATGGTACGCAACAAATCGAGTTGTTCATAGAGATTCTAAAATGCCTTTTGTGAAAGAAGATATATGTAATAATACAACAGCAGAGTACGCAGGTTAAAACACATTGTATCAAGTGATCTATTTCAATAAAGAAGTGTTATTAACAATTATGGAAACTAATTAAAAATATATAAATGGATTTACTTACTACAAATCTGTATACTTGCTGAAGTCAGATAGTTAGATTCTAATAACAAAATAATGTGATGATTTAAGAAAAAAATCTATTTGAAATTATCTCTGAGTTTTATTTTATTTTATGTGTATTCAAGCAGATCAACTTTTAAAAAATAAGTGAATTATTTCTCCCCAAATTCGAGAATTGATTATCTTTGCGTATTTTAAGTACAATGAATTATCGAGTAGTTTAATTATAAATCTACTTGGGATCTGTTAGCTTATTCTGCACATTAAGTTATATAAAACAGAACGTTATTCATACAAATAACTACTTCGTTTATCTAATAGCATAACAATAAGCACTATTTGATCTATTTGACAATATAAACAAATTTTCTTCAATAACAAAATATCTCTATATATAATTTAAAAAGGTTCAATTACATCCTAATCTAATATTTAAGTATGTATTTAAAATTTACTCAAACTACTTCATCTGTGATTAACTTTAGATTATTTACTAGCTATTTAATCATGTAAATGATTTCTTTTGCTTTTATCGTCTTGTTTCTTGACTATTATCTTCGATTATTGATATAATAGATGTCGCTGTTTTAACTCGAAATTACCAGGCGATACATCTATACTTGTTACAAAATTGCGTTGCTTGCAAGAGTTCGTTTAGTAATAGTTGCGATTTTCGCCTCAATAGCCAACAGGGGTTTTTATTTTTCTTCTAAGTTGTTTGCATTTGGTCCTCATTTGAATTTTCCCGGAAAATTCCAGTCAATTATTTAATAAATTAGACTCTTTGAATTTGTTTATTATTTAAAAGAACTATCCGTTATTATGTGACTACTTTAATTCGAAGACTTTTTTTCAAGTTGTTAAACTACTGCTACAATTTTAGGAACTTTATTTAGTATTAGCACAGCTGTGTCACCAGCAAAAGTTTAGTTAGTTGTAACATTTTGAGTAGGTTAAGTTAGTCTAGATTGTACAGAACGCATCAGAGTGCTCCAATCATACGACTCTGCGGTAAGCCTGATTTTGTGGGATGTAGTGTTGTACCTAAAAGAGACTTTAAATTTCATGCAAAAGTATGTTCATTTCAGGTATTACTTCAGAAAAGTTTTTAAAATTTAAAAAAACAACCTCTTCTAAAAGAAAGAAAAACTTTTCTTATCGAGTTTTATTTGTAGTTGGATTTGCTCTATAATAGAGTATTGATTTTTGAAACCAACTTGCGGACACATATCAAGAAATTTTGTATTGCTTTTACTTTGGTTCTTTATTTAATATTTCATACATTTAGGTCACAAGCAATAGCTCTATTTTTAAGGATCCAAAAAAAAATAATTTTATCACGGAAAACATTTTTATTCGGCGGCTGACTGAAACAGAAATACGACCAGATTGCTTTGAGAATGATTCTAAATAGAAGATTTTTTTCTTCTGTTTGTAAAAGTTATGTAGATAACTCGAATTCTCCATTTGTAGCCAGGCTTAAATTTGAGAAGCCTTGGTGTGTATATTCGTTAGGTTCGGGCTAGAAAAAGAAAGTATAGATAGATAAGAAATGCAGCAGTTTTCATGAGGTTCGTAGGCTTCCACAGCCATAGTGAATCTGAGTGTTGGCTATTAAGATAATTTAGGAAAGCTGGAACTATCTGTTTACTATGAGACCAAATGATGAAAGTATCGCTTATATAACGTAATTTTAAGTTTGAGGTGAAAGGACTCCAGTGCCATTTGTTCAAAGGTTTCCTTGAAAATATTAGCAATGACTGAGGACAGCGATGAAACCATTAAGATGCCCGAGATTTAAAGAAGATATTGGTTTTGAAAAATGAAGTATATGAAGATGATGCATTTTTCTACCAATTGAACCAAATTACGAATTATTGTCTGTTGCTAGGAGTAGACTGAATATTGAGGGAATTTAGTATTGAGTTATTGGTAAACAGTTAGGCGACATCGAAGCTAACCACATCTTCAAGATCTACGTGAAGAGTGTAGATTGACGAAATAAATTATTGGAAATTAAGGATGTAGGTTAGGTTTTTCCGGTGTATTTTTTAAATAATTGGGCTATAGGTGACTGGAAAGTTTATAGGTTGAAGAATTTATATTGTTAATTATTTGAAGGTAAGTCATAAATAAGCGGAATCCCACATCACAAAAACTATTTCCAAATTCCAAAAACCTAAACCTAAACTCAAAGATTCCTCTTCAGAATTTTAACTCCACTAAATTCTATTATACGCTCCGTTACAGATCGTATCGGTAAAATCCCTCGTTAAGAAGGAATGCTTCGTACAAAATAGGATATCCATCCCCGACAGACAATCGATTGCTTTCCCCCTATTTGACGACATCACCATATAAATTGGTCTTCTCTGATCTTCCATTTTAGATGTGTTTCGCTTATGGCTACGTTGAGTAGTTGAGTTACCTCCTACCCAACAGACGACGAGATGTGGAGTAATATCACCAAAAAGCAGTAAACTCAGCGTTTTTTAAGATAACATAAAACAGAAAAGTCTGTTAAAGTTATGCTTTATCCAAATAAATAATTTAAACAAAATTTCTACAGAAAATTCGTTAATGTATGAAATTTTTTTTGAGTTTTACACTAGCTTTATTAATTTTGATTGATAGGACTGCATATTATATAACTGGGTATATACTAGGCCTAATACAATATGTCGAAATTTCTAAATGTGATAATGGTGGTTCTTCAAAGTTGGAGGCTGTAAGACTATATCGGTCTTATAAATTATTTATATATATATATATATATATATATATAATAATTTGATCTCTATGATCAAAGAAAATCTCTTATCTAATATCCCAATTCAGCTGCAGCAGTTTTTTAAGTAAAGTTACATTCTCTAAGAGAATAAGTCTTAAGTTGTACTGTTCGTTTGAATAAAAATACATTCACCAGCTAAATTATCGCATCATATAAAAAATTGGTCTTTTAAGATATAAAATTTTACTATTTTAAAAAGGTAACTTGAGAACAATAGAATAAGTGGTTAAATCGTTTTCTTTCAGTCGCATTCGGATTCATAACATTCTGATACCATAAACCTCATTCTGGAGCTGTGGTGCATTTAAACGTTTAATTTTTTGCAAAAGTTTTTGTTTATACTGTCAAAAATCATTAAATTAACAAATCAACTCATAATGAAAAACCAACTTACATAAATTTACAACAGTCAATTGTCCTTCAAACAATTAAAAAACTATTAACAATTTCGACAGTTTGAGTTTTCACTGTAACATGTATTGCAATTGATTTTAAAAAATCTCCTGAATTTAGCAGATAATCTTTCTACGCTATGCAGTCAGTGGTTAATCTATTTGAAACATAAATCCTCGTCTTAAAAGTGAGGCGATAATTTTGCCGGTCAATGCAGCTTGGAAACCCACACTGTATCATCACCTTCAAGCATTACAACTTTGTCTAGAAGTTTTTAAAATATCTACAATTTGTTGCAGGTACAAGTTTGCAAGAAGAGAATATGGTACCAAATTTGACATAAAAGCTATTCATATTCATTGCAAAAACCTTATATTTTCATAAATCTTAATGTTAATTAAACTGTATTATTTAATCTATTGTATCCTGTTGAACCTGAAGATGACTCTTGAGAGTCATCTTTTTTTACTTGATAATAAATAGTGTTTGGTAAAGATTTTGAGTTTCTTTTGTTTAAGCGACTATATCACATTTGAGTCCCATGGAGAACCTTCTTCACCTAAATATAAATTACTATATTTAATATTATATAATACAAAAAGAATGAGAAGGTCAAGAACGCTAACTTAATTAACCCAATTTTTATTAAACTGCACATCCGTCTCGCCTAAAAACGTACCTCATGTGTTGGATATTACTTCAGGGCAAAGTATATATTGGGAAAACTAAAATGAAAATGTCTTGAGATATCCCTAGGGAGCAGTTTTCCCGGCGAACGACAATGCGTCTTGGTAACGACTTTCCGTCGGTGTTACTCCATGAATACATTTCCTTTGTTGGTTCCTTCGAGTCCTCGGGGGTGAAGGGGAAGAGGAGCTTGAGCTCGCTGCTCCTGACGCTGCTGCCTGTTTTACATGCATTGAATTTTTGAATTAATGTTTTATTCATGAGGGGCAGTTATTAAACTTTTAAGTTGATTCATAATTTTCTGCGTCTCATCACGAGATCAAGTTTCTCTGCCTGTTTTGAAATCAATCCAATTTAATGAACTTATTTTATTTTAATTTAAGCTACGTTTTGGCATATGATACAAAAATATGATTAACAAACAATGAAAAATAACTGAAGATTACCTAAGAAAAACAGTATAGATAAGTGTTAAAATATTTGATTAAATTAATTTATGGATCAGTATAAATAATTAAAGAATGTCGGATATTGTTTCCAAGATCTTATATAAAAAATAAAAATATATTATAACCTGACTACCTAAGCACAATAATAAAGAAAGATAGGTAAAATTAGTTTTAACCTTTAAGTGATGAAAATAAATCTTACCCGCCCCTATAAACTCCGTTACCGTTTACCAGCTTTTAGTCAAAATTTTTAAATCATCTCTATTTATGTTATACTCCTTCTACCCTCTCTTTTCTCTAAATTTATAATTTATTAACATTTGATATTTTTTATAATATAATTAAAACATAAGAGGCGGGAACAAAAGCAACAAACTGTCTCCTCGCGGGATTAAATGAATCCTTTTCGTCCCTTGAAATACAGAGTGGCCCACTCAAAACAATCCACCCTGATATTTGACAGTATTCATTAGATTTTGAGAAAATGCTGAAACACGTCGAATTTTATTCAAAAGGGGACACATTTTCACGATACAGACATCTATCATATGTCAATTCCCTCCCTTCCACGTCTCCAATACCTTAATTTTAAATAATATCCCTTGCCCATGTTTGGCACATCATTAGACTTATCTTTCGATATTAACTCTATGTTTGCAAAAAGTCTTAATTTAATTAAAGTCTAATACCTCTTACAAATTAAACGCAACGCCTATGTTTGGCTAATGTAGAAATAATTTCATCTCGTGCTGCAATAGAATAGGTAATTTTGGACGTAATCAAAAAATACCTATTAGATTAATTAGCACCACTGGTAAAAGCTACCAAATATCTTAGTAACTACTTAGTAAAACTATGCAAAGTTTGTTATTTTTAACGTGATGAAAAAAAATGTGACATGTTAGCCAAACATTGGCGTTGTTTTTAATTGCTAAGAGGTATTACAAATTAATAAATTAAGACTTTTTTTAAAAACATGGAGTTAATATCGAAAGAGAAGTCATGGATAATCATACGGCTTATTAGTCCACCGCAATACCATTCTAATGATGTGCCACATATGGTGTATTCCCTATTTAAAATGAAGGGGTTGGAAACGTAAAAGGGACATATGATAGACGTATTTATCGTGAAAATGTGTCCCATTTGGAAAAAAATCTATTTTTTAAACATCTATTGCATACCGCTAAATATCAGGGAGGACTGTCTTAAGTGGTCCACTCTGTATGATATACCAATTATTTGTGATTTATTGCAAAGAAAGGTTTTATTTGCAAGACTAAACTGTGAGAAATGTATTCCCGGTTATTTTGTTCCAGAAGGAAATGACTTATAAGCGGAAAGACGTTCTAGACAGTGCCATTAGCCTTTTAGGCTCTGCACAGGTACTTGCGAATAAAACGGGGAATATCACAGTCACAGTCAACAAAAAAAATTTAACAGAGAATTTGTAAAAAAAAATAAAAATCATATAATTGTTATTCGTTAATTACAAGTGAACAATAGTAGCTTTACTATGTGTAAAGACAACCATATATTTTGATTAGAAAATAATTAACTTGAAAAGAAATATTTTTGACTTCAATATTGTAGAGCAATTTTAATGCACAAAATTTAAAAGATCATATCGTGAAAAAAAATAATGCAAAATTTTGTTAATACTCGTAATAATAATAATAATAATAATAATAATAATAATAATAATAATAATAATAATAATACCCTAGTTTAGGTATTCTAAAGGTCCTCATTATTAAACACTCTATACAAAAACATAATTGTGTCAGGCTTTTCACCTACTTTTAGTAATATATGTCTATATAGCCTTACACATTCATTTTATCAATTCCAAATATACATAGTAGCTACGTTTACGACTCTAAAACGACATTCTGTCCTTTTTACGGTTCATCTCAACTTGTCATAATACACAATAAAACCAGCGCATGATCGTTGGTACACATACTCTTAAAATGAAACCCTTATCTTTATTTTTCCACATTCGATAAAAAGAAACCTATATCCAACGCTCTCTAAAAAACAAGAATGAAAACACTTTTATTGATTTCAGTAGCACATAACCGGATTGAGCATCAGAACGTGAGAAGTTTCGATAGAAATTGGGCATAAAGTCACAGTCTAGAAGAGCATGGAGTGAGGGAACAATGGGAATGGCCGCTTGAACGAACTGCTGCATTGGTTTTAGTGGGAGGAAAAAGGAAAAAGAATAAGCAAAGACGTCGAGCCGGTTTGTTTAATGGATTCTTGGGTGAGTGATAATATCCCATTGGTCTATCAACAACGACTTTTATGCGTCCTTTCATTAAGATAGCGATTGTGATTAATTGATACCTCCGTTTCATGAATACATTAATTACCAAACAATTTCAGTCGGTGTTAAAATTATTACCATCATTAAATTATATTGTTAAGATTTACATGAATGATTTTATTAGTTGTTAATATTTAGGTATACCTACCTACATTATAGAGCCATTTTTCTTATAATACTCATTAAAAATGAACAACAGGTTATAATATATAACATTGAATTTATTACGAACGTTTTTTGAAATTAAAATTAATACTAATATGAATATTGATAGATATAAGTGGAAAGTTGGTTTGTGCGTGAAAGTAAACTCTATCAGAGATATAGATAAATGTCTTAAAAATTTGCTAAGGCTAAAATACCATCCAATCTTTATGACCGGGTATTTGTCTCAAGGCTTTCAAGGTACAAAAAATCAAAACAAATAGATCGTTACAAGATACTGTTTATTACTTTTTATTATTTCATCTAGATTTCCTGAAAACAACCTTGGTAATCCACGTCTTACTCCTGCATCTGTGCTAAATAGTTTTGTTTATGATTTTTTATTGCTTACTATACAGGGTATACCAATAAAAACACCCAAGCCGGATATTTTGCGAAGAAAAAGAGATATTTTAATTTCGTATTTTGAATTTTGAATATAAGTTGACTTTAAATATAGTAATACCTAGCCGGCAAGGTGATTAAGAATCGTTCGACAAAAAGATTAAATTAAATTCCATAAATGTTCCATGTTCGAAATATTTAAGTCGCAAACTTGCTTTTTTCCAAATAATTAAACCCATATTAATCCATATTTTTGTAGTTTGTTACAAACAATACTGCTTTAACAATCGTATCTACCTTGACTATTATGACAACCTGTCAAATGTAAAGATATAAATTCATTTTTGACGTTTCGAAACTTCACATCTTTTATAATTGTCTATTTCATTGAATCATTAGTTTTATAATCAATTTTTACGTAAACAAGTTTAGAAGCCTTCATTTGGGAAAAAATCATTAATAGTAAGAAACAGAAATTATTTTTTAGTTACCTACGGCTATGGTGCGTTTATATATACATTAACAACAAAATTATGACAAACACAATTACTAAAACTAAGTCTTGAACCTAACTGAATATTTATTTCCTTCTTCGAAATGCTTACTTGTCCCGTTATACACTGAACCTGGCAGATTTAATCCAGTTGAAGTAGCTTTATTTGAAATGTTCTCCTGGTATGTTATTTCCGGTTTTGTTTTTGTTGGCCAAACAATTTTTGACTTAGCCTTCTTTCTGCCACACTTCTTGATTTTCTGTCCCCATGCTGTTTAATTTTTAAGATATCAGCACCCGAATCTGCAAGCAAAGATGCAGGTGCCCGGCGAAAACAACGTCCAGTATAATCGACAGAATTTAGTAAACTAAGATGTTTTTATACTTGTGTGATGGCATCAACCCTAAGGGTGTTTGTTGACATATCCCGGCGACACTTTAGGAACAACACTATTAATTTGAAGCCAACAGTGAATGCTGGTGTGGAAATCACTTTTAGGGGCAATAACCGACTTCCTAACTTGTACTAAAATTTGGAAATAATTTATGATTTATAGTCATATCCGCAGATCTTTACTTTAAACATTTTATTAAAGTAATATGTTTTTGGATGTCAGTATTTCTTTTTACATTTAATTTTACCTTTAACATTGAGTTTATAGGTATTTCAGACTGTAGATGCTTTGTAGTTTTTAACCAACACCAACAGAACCTTTTCAAAAACATTTTTTTACTCCTTTCTCTTGACATTATTTAAGAAAATATCTTTAAAATGAAATGGACGATATTTATGACATTTTGCAAGTAAGTGAAATGGGGCCAAATGCAGCTGATGTACATTTTTTTGTTAATAATATACTTCCGGTTTAACCGGAAATACCCTCAACTTTTTTCATTTAAATAGGATACCCTGTATATTTTTGCAGATCTTTTGTTTCGTTTTAAAGATATTTACTTGGTTTCATACTTTATCCCAACTATGTATACTTCTTCACACATGTTTCTTAATTTACTGGGTATTATTAAATTGATTGCTAAATTAGCTGATTCTTCTAAATTAAAAGGCATATCTACATCAGAATCATCCATTTTCGGCTTAATTTGCAATAAAAATCACTGACAAATATTGTTTATACTATTTAGGTAGTACGTACTTATCCCTAGCAGCGCTCAAGTACAGCAAAAACGTTCAATTGATTTGTACTACGACCGTTATTACATGTTTAACCCCACAACTTTCTATTTTAAAGCGGACTTGGATAAAATTTCGTACTTAACACTTTATAAAAACTATAATTTTTTCAATTCAATATCTAGCATTCCATGTTAAATTAAACACTATTTGCTGAATGTACACCTGGTCAACAATTAGCATATCATATAAACTTTATTTTTTTTTTATAATTTAAGTACAACTTGAATTGTAATGATAATCCTTCTATAATTTAGAATCCTTATCATATTTTTTAATTTAATATTTTCCCAAATTTCTTTTGATAAAATATAAATTCCGTTACAATATACTGTACTGCATACTATACTGATATTGAATTTGTTAAATTTTGTAATGAAGTGATTAAACTTTGCTAAATATTTAATGCAATTTTTTATGTCAGTGATTCTTTTAAAACAGCAATTTACCTGAACAAACTTATGTTAATCTCAGGGTGAGTTCTAATATGATTAAATTTAACGTAATAGAAGTAAAATTAAAATATAGTGCAATTATTATTTAGCAATAATTAATGTTCCATATTAATTTGCTCTGAAATATTATTTATAATTTAACATTAAACAAGATTTAGTGAACGTTTTTACCCTGTTTATATTTGATTACAGGGGCTAAAAATTAATAAAAAAAACTCATAGAATCCGGAATAACAGGCGTTGTTAATTTATTAAACAATTAAACGACAATTCACACACAGTCAAGTATCCATATCTGTCAAGCGAATTGCGATGCGAGTTGTTTACAGTAAAGCTATTCAAAATGTCCATCAGAGGCTATTTCGAACGTCACTAAACTCTGTTCTTCTCTCTTTGTATTGCTCATTTTAGAATACTTTAATTCCTTCTATCTGATGGCGTGTTTTGATTCGTTTATTATTCATTCTGAATGAGTTATTTTAATGGTTTGAACAGGACATTTTTAAAACAGGAGCCAATTAAAGGTTTAACTTAAAACTGTTTTAATTTATTAATATCCATATCATTTAAATCACTTTTATCGAATTTAATAGTCGACATTTATGAAATAGAGGCAGCAAATTAAATAAAATAAAAACAAGTTTAATACCCTCTACATTTAATACTATTACACAAAACAATGCTTAAAGAATCCCGTATAAAGAGCATTATTTCTAAAATACATAACTTATTAGTTTTGCTTAAAAATATTTACTAAAACTTAAAAAAATGTTAAAAAAGGTACAAACTGTAGATAACACCGGTTAATAAAATTAAAGCTTGATCATCTCACGAATTTTATTAGTGTTTTTTAAACTCAGCAAAAATTAACAGTTTAAATTTTTCATCTCTGAAATTTTATTTGGAAAATAAAGATGTATTTTAAAGCAAAATTATGGCTACATATAGTTACATGTATAAAAATTTACTTTATGAATTAAAAAAATATTAATTTCTGGAATATTTATTTTCCGGTTCGTCCCTCTTGATCCTCCAGTAGTAGTCCTACATCCTTGTATTCCATCTTTTCTGATAACGTTTTCCCATCTTACAAATATGCTAATAGGATCAAAGTTCATCGTTTGCAGCCTCCAAATTCTCGTTATTTAACATACTGTGGTTTGCACTCTTATGATTAGCAAAAAACTTCCAACTATGATCTTGAAGCACTTTTCCAAAACCATTCATTTCCTTTAAATTTGAGTTTACCATCATTTACTCTAGAGAATGTAGCTTTTGAATCCAAAAATCCATTTCGATTGCGATCTATCGCATTGACATATATTTTTTTCACAATGTTGTTACAAATTCCACCCTTTCAAACAAGATCCTAAGAGTTTCGCCTGATTTTTTGACAAATTCATATCGCGAACTAGATAATTTATCATATGTAGTTTAACTTGAATTTCTTCAAACTCAGAATTATTAATTATTATCAGCGTCATTAATTCTAAAATAACTTGTAGTGGAGGATTGTGGATTTTAAGTGATTGAACGAAAAACCACAAAATAAAACAAAAATGAGTTTCCTCATAAGGCATTATATTAGTAAATTAATATTCAGCTAGGAAAACTTAAGAAACAGAGATTTATATATTAAAATAACGAATGGAATCAAACATAGAAAACTATAAAGAAATAAAAAAAAGAAAACAAGCTAAAAAAAAGAAAATGATACGAACAGATGCCGATGAAGACAAAAAGCAGTACGAAGAGCAAAGAAGAATAACACAAGATATGTAGCGCGCAAAATAAGACAGGATATGAAGATATTGAAGAAAGATTTATAAATAAGGAAATCAAGAACCATATATTCACTATGTTAACTCTGAAAACAAATAACTAGATACAAATAAGACCTACCAATATACGCCATATTTATAGATTTCCAAAGGCTTTACGACACTTCCAAAAGAAAGCATCTAATCATAAATGATCTCAACATATCAAAAAAACTGATAAATCTCTCCAAAATAACGCACGAAAACACAAAACTGAAGATTAAAGTGAATCAAAAAACATAGTTTTGAGACAAACACTGGTCAAATAAGAGGATTGTTTAATATATTACTAGGGTAGAGTATGAAGTAGTCAAATAAACAGAAAAAGGTTGTTAAAATAAAAATGATATAAGCTGACCACGTAATAATATTTTCATCATCTTCAGAACAGGAAAATAAAAGAAACAAAGATAATTTTTTCAGTAGAATTAAATGGACAGATATCAATGGAATTCGACCATTTATAAGACCAACGGGCCTATACAGAAGTGCACATGAAAACTCAACAAAGAGGAGGAAATTAAAATACTAAGAAGAGCAATAGGAGGAAAAAAAGAAGAAAGAGTGGGGAAAAGAAGTACAAATCAAAAAATAAGGAATTTATTTGGAGAACAACTCACTTACAGAGAATGTTCGATACAAAATAACAAGTGACAGAGGGTACTAGCAGAAACACGAAAAAAAAGACCAAAAAAAGGTAGTATAATGAAGCAGAAGATGACTTAAGAGAGAATGGAGTTAAGGATTGTAAGGGGAAAATAGTAAATAGGAAGTAATGGAAGAAAATAACTACCAAACTATGGGCTAAAAGGCTTGTGTGTAGCACTAGATATTAAAAACTCAAACTTGAATGGTGGCCATTTGGAGATGGGTAGTTGTCCCATTTCGTGTAGATCGAACTTCCATAGGTAAATAAGGGTATTTAAGTTTCTGTAATGTCTATGGGTTTAAATCAGCCATCATAAATAATTATAATAAAAAAGAGTATAGATCGTAATCGTAATCGTAATCGTATAGATCACGTATCTTTATCTCTATAATGAAAAAAAAATGAATTTTACCTTATCACAACAAAATTCGAAGGTGATTGTAACAAAATAGTCAAAACACGATTTGTAACGGTCGATTACATACCAAAGTTGGTCAATTAATTTCCATACTTTTTTTAATAATTGATATTTTTGGGAAACTTTATCTTGGAAACACTACTTTTTATTAAAATACGTTAAAAAACCCTTCCATCAAAAATAATTTCGAAAACAATCAATATCGACTTCTTTATTAGATTGTTTGTCTAATCCCATAAATAAATTTAAAGCCGCAAAATCAAACAAAAAATATAAAGCTGACCGCCTAATTAAAATTTAAATTGACTAATAAAACTTCAGTTAATGTGAATATTAAGATTATTAACTATGTCCGTTTTATGTCAAATTTAAACGAAATTATTAGGTAACTTAAAGAAAATTTGTGAATTCTTAAATTTTTATTAAATAATAATTTAAAAATGCAGTCTGCAACTAGAGATAGTAAATATTTTTAATATGGCAAGATAATACATACATTATCGGTTGCATGATAACAATAATAAAAATTTCCCTGATTCTGCAAATTAAATCACTATGTAACTATGTTATTTTTTAACTTATGAGTATAGCAAAGTTTGTTTTTATTTTTACTGGCCTTGAATTTTCCACATAATATGTCTCCATTCTTCCCTTTTCACAGCTTTCTCTCCAATTCCGGATATTACCATCTTTAAGGTTTTTTCTAACACAGTGGTCTACCCTTTCTCTTTTTCCGTATTAAGCCATTCTATTTTTGGCATCCTGTCATTGTAATCTTTCGACTTGTCGTAGCCATCGTATTCTCTGACTATTGGTGAATTTGATTATTTTATATTTATTACAAAGTACCTCCAGCTCTTTGTTAGTTCTTCTTTTCCAACCTCCTTCTGTGTTTTTTCTCCGTAGATTTCCCTTAATATTTTTCTTCCATCTCTCCATCATGGCTTCATTTATTTTTTTTAAATCCTTGTGTAACATCCATACGTTACTGTGGCTATTATTAGATTTTCACAGATTCTTATTCCAGTTTTCTTGACACACACTTCGATTTTATCAGCCACCTTAATTTTTCGTACATTTGTATTTCTTTAGCTATTCTGGGTTCTAGTTAAATTTTTTTTACTACATCTTTATCTACATATTTATCTCCTAGGTATACAATATTTGGGACTCTTCCGAATTTATATTGTTTTTCTTCTGGTGCCGCAAAACATAAATTCCTCTGTTTTATTTTGTGTATCCTCCATAACCATGTAATTAGTTGGTTCTTGATTTATTTCTAGACTATTTTTTTTATTTCCACTTTTAACTTAGTTATTTGCATATGGTTCATATATATCTTTGCTTTAACTGCTCTACATTTCAGCATTTCTGCCATATTATTATTTTTCCCTCTGTCGTTTCTTTGTCTCATTATAAAATGATCTTATTTCCTTCTTTAGAAATTTTTCTGCTATCTCTTAATTTTTTTCACAATGCTGCCGCCTCTTTTTTCTCCTACACATTCTTTAAACTTCTTTAAATTTCTTTAAACTTTTAACAACATCGGGTGTCTTACATTTTTTTGTTTCTCACTACCTTAAGACATTCTTCATCAGACCAGTTTTTAGTGATTCTTGATTTGTTTATTTCTGTTATACATGTATTGCTTGCTTTTGTTTTTACATCTTTCATTTGGTCCCATGCTTTTTCCACTTGTGAACATTGTTCTAGTTATTCCAGTTCTTTGTTTATTTTTTCTAGATACCTGTTTTTAATATCTGAGCTCTATGTTGTTTTCATGTTGTCAGAATCGAACAAGAAGGTCATTGCCCAGTATTTTTTTAATTTAAATAGTAAAAGAGACAGCACTTAAAGTTAAATTTCAAAACCTATGGCATTACATTATATAACTATCAAAATTATTAACTAAAACTATAGACTAGAAAGATTTGACGTCATCTTATACTTACTACAGCTACAATAGATTTTCTAGCATGGTAGGTTAAAATCCTCAGACAAGCAGTTCGTCCTAAAAGAGTGAAAAGAGTGACGTTGCTTCTTATTCTGTCCATTATGTGAAATTCCAAATTAAAAGATCATATTTTTTGTACTGTTTATGAATTCACGTTGATGAATAAACAACCGATGACTTTAAAGAAATATTATTTGCATTAAATGAAAGACGAAAACGCGCTTTTCTGTGAATTAGTTAAACCATATTTTGAAATTTCTTTGTTTCCAACTAAAAATGATTTAAAGTTAATAACAATATACTAAAATTCACCTCATAATAAAAATGTTTTTCGGTTTACAGTATAATTACATTTGACAGTTTTCGAACTTATGTGTGTACTACAAAAAGTAACGAATTACTTCTGAAATAAAACAACAAGCAACATCGAAATTTAAACCTGTAAAGTGACTTTTTCCCTCTTCCAATTTTACTTTTACTGGCGTCTGGTTCACGATGAGCTTAACCCACCATTTTAATCAATTTTGAGACACTTGAAGTAATCTACCCCATTCCACTATCTGTGTATATTTATCTAAGGTTCTCCTTTATTTAACGATAAGATAAGATGTAACGTCATCGCTCGGCTTTAGCAAACGACGTTCGTCTATGTATTTTCTGGACTCCCATTTTCTCCGGTTTTCCTTCTTCTTTGTTTCCTTCTGGGTTTGTTCAGCTCGCGGATAATGCCTTTCCTTTTTTTAATCATTAGATACGGGTCATTTAGCAATGGCGTCTTAGACGTATCACACACAACTGCACGACTTTATTTCCTTTATCTGTTTGTTTTTTCGACATGCACTAGAGCACTTCACAATGGGATCTAAACGGAAATTTAACTCATAAATAAAATATACGTTTCAATTTAATTCTCTTTCATATAGGCTTAAGTTCTAAAATTCATAATAATTTATAATAAACATTTTTCCTATCTAATATTTGAATGAATTAATGCATACATAAAAAATGTCTAAGGAACACAAAATGTTTTCCTTCTATATATACATCCATTATTGTACGTGATTTTTAAAAGGTGAAATACCGTTGTGATATCTATTTAGTCAAGAATGACTTCATCTTAATTTGTGTTTAATACGATATCTCTTTGACAAAATAATCAAACAAAAGTTAAAAAGTGTTATAAATTATTTGAAATCTTTAACGTAACAATTAATGTAAAATGGCGTTTTGAGATAATACGTACATTCTTGTGTATAAAGATATAGAAAGCGCCTTAGCTACAAGAATATTATGCAGATGAGGATCGGTGTATTTTTGTAGCTTATCCCATACATATTCTATGGGATTAAGGTCTGCTGACTATGCAGTTACGGTAGAAGCATGATAGCATGATATTCTCACAATCAAATTAATCTTTAATTACAGCTTGCATTAACCTGCGTGTATCGCAAATCAGGACCTACAACTTGCAACCTGCAACACTGGCAAATGAAATGACAAGTTTTAATATTTAGTCAAATATATTGATACTGATTGAAAGTTCCATCCACAAAAACGAGAACAGTTTGAAGATGACAAATGATCGTCAAAACTTGTAGACCATGATATAGTCAGACACCTTATACCTGTCCAGATTGATTCTTCTTAAATCTGGGTAGAGACAAAATCTTTTACTTTATCAAACATTAGCAGAGAGTAAATTCTCATAAATATTTTATGATAATACTTATTTTTTTATGCAAATCGTAGTATCACACATGCGGTAAATCTTCAATATTTGTAACAGATTTGTTATCGACGACTTTAGTATAAAACTAAAGGTGGTTACAGACGGCATGGCAAGTCTTGGGCAATGCCCGCTCGTTTCAACATTGGCGCATCGTGTGTATGTAAAAGGTATGGCAAACCAAAGCCAACATTGGCGCTGGCTAGGGTTCGCCTAGTAAGCGATAATTTCGACACACATCAAAAGGACTTATTGAATCTAATCAGTGGGCTTGATCGCCGTACACACGAGATATTTTAGTGCGAGAATAGTTATTGCTATCCCTTGAAAAAGTTAGTCGTGCACGCTCGTGTAGTTCATTTAATAATATTGCTTGTTGTCATTTATTGCTATTGTTTTTTAAACAGAAATGACTGAAAACTGGAGCAATGAAACCATTATGGAATTTCTTAATTTATATGAAAAATACCCTGTTATTTGGGATCCACAACATGTAAACTATAAAAGCAATTAGTACACTCCTGCGTTTATCTTTTTTTACTAGTGGTTTTTGATAAAAATAATGCAGCTGAACTTAAAAATACAGCAGACGCTGCTATCACTTCAACGTATCCATATTTTTACCAACGTCTCTAAAACACTTTTTATGTCAGCAATTTTATGTAAGCATAAGGCAAATATCATCGGCATATTCCACATCTAACAACTTTTTAATTTGCAAGTGGTTCCAAGTCATTTCATGTATTTTCCTACTGTCTTTTCTTCCTAGATTTCTCACTCCAATCATGTCTCATTTTAATAAATTTTCATGTCATCATTATCTTTTGTGAATTTATGGCGGAGAATCCAATTCCACTTTCTCTTTTTAATTATATTCTTGATCTGGTTGACCAAAATATGTTCATTATTTTCAGGAAACACTATTATTTGTATTAAGAGAATTTTTAGATATGGATATTTCTTTATTTCCTATGAATAATTTATTGTTTTTCTATCATTTAATCATCAACTACATACTAGAAGTATATTAAACAATATACAGGGTGTCCGCGAAAATAATGCATTCCTTTAGAGGATTGGTAGAATGTGTTATTAGCAACAAAAAATTCTAATAATTTTTTTTTCTAACATCAATAGTTTTCACAAAAATGATCAATAAACTTTCTTTCGGAAATCACAACGTGACAACACCGCGAAGATAGAAAGAATCGGAACTATTTTTTTTTTTTTTTTTTTAATATTTTGGTAGTCACAAGCATAAGTAATTAGTCACTTACTAGATGCCACTGCCAGTTTTAACGTTGGGAGGTGTATCTAGGTGCTTATGGTACAAATTAATGTAAAAATATTAAGATGGCATTTTTTTCAACTCGCGAGTACCACGATATGCTACTTATTTATGGTGAATCACAGGGTAATAGTCGTGTTGCTGTAAGACTTTACAATGAACGATACCCAAATAGGCGGCAACCAAACTGTCGTACTTTTGTTTCCGTGTCTCAAAGATTGTTGGAAAACGGTAGTGTAATTCCTAAAAAAACTAGTGGTCGAAATCGCACGGATCGTGTATTAGCAGTGGAGGAGGATATCTTAGATATTGTTGCCCAAAATCCCACAGTGAGTGTACGATCTGTCGCAAGGCAAGTTAATGTTGGTAGAACTAGTGTACACAGAACATTAAAAGAACAACTATTACATCCGTACCACATTCAACGGGTGCAAGATTTGCATCAAGGTGATTTTGCAAGGAGACTACAATTCTGTACATGGTTTCAGAATAAAACAACCAGAAATCCTTTGTTTCCTTCTGAAATATTATGTACAGACGAGGCTTCTTTTACGAGACAGGGAGTTTTGAATTTCCACAATTGCCATATTTGGGATGATCATAATCCACACGCAACGCGTAGAACAAACTTCCAGCAAAAATTTTCCATTAATATGTGGGCTGGTATTATTGGACATACTTTGATAGGACCATACGAATTACCGAGACAGTTACGTGGAGATAGCTATTTAAACTTTTTGGAAAATGTTTTACCAGGGTTACTAGAAGAGTTGCCATTGAACATTCGTCAGGACATGTGGTTTCTACACGATGGCGCACCACCACATTTTGCTCGAGCTGTAAAATTATTTCTTGACGATCATTATCCTCGCCGTTGGATTGGTCGAAATGGACCATTTTTATGGCCACCAAGATCGCCTGATTTAAATGTCATGGACTATTATTTCTGGGGTCATATGAAGTCCCTCGTGTATGATAATCGTCCTGAGATTGAAACAGAGAATGAACTACGAAATCGCGTTTTCGCAGCAGCCGATACAATTCGTCATAATTTATTCAATTATGATATTAATGAAAATTGGGTTCGCCGCGTTAATGCGTGTGTGCGTGCAAATGGAAACCATTTTGAACATTTTTTATAAACAATATGGCAGTCGTTGAACCTAAACTTTTCGATATGCCTTAAATGTAGCTTGACGTTATGGTAAGTTATTTTGTGTATCTAGTCTAATTAAATTTTCCACATTTATCAAAATCAAAAATCAAAACATTTCAAAGGTCATTATTTCTAAAATAAAGATAGTACTTCTCAATTAAATTGCAAGAAAATAAGTTCACTTTAAACAAATTCTCAAGATACAAAGTCAGCTGTTAGCACTATTTCTTATCTATTACAAAAATAAAAGTTTTTTACTCGTATTTACTGCGATTAGCTATCATCGAATACAATAAAAACAAGACACCTGATTTTCTTTGCATAAAACCAACCCACTGACCTATTAAAGCCAGATATCAGCTGTTTTTCGTGGCGCTTCAGAATAGGCGGCGTTGTCGGCTTTAGTAAATTTACTGTAGATATCATACCAGGTATACAAAAATCAATGTTATTTTTTTGTTGAAAACCGTTGACTTTACAAAAAAATGTTATAAGACTTTTTTAATCAATAGCACATTTTATACCTCCCCCATAAAGGAATGCATTATTTTCGCGGACACCCTGTAGAATAAGATACATCCTTGTTTCATATCTTTCGATATCCCTATATTTTTTTTCACGTGTTCGTTATATGATAAATATTTAATATAATTTTTATTAATTTAATAATATTTTGGAAAATTCCAAAATGTTTTAAGTTGTTCCATAATGCTTCATATTTTATATATTGTTAGTGATGTATTTTTCTTCTATCATTCGTACTGATGTGATTTGATCAGTACATCACATTTCTTTTTTCTACAAGCATTAGTTAATAAAAAATTTTTGTTTGATTTCTATGCTGATTCATCCCGTGATGTTTATTAAAAATGTACCAAGAAAATTAATTTTAATTAAAATTTATTTACTTTAAATAAATTTATTGTTATGGATGAAATACTTATTTAAATATAACTTCTTTAAAACATCAATGATTTATTTAGTTTTACTTCTAAATTATTGTTCCTTTTTGTAACACCTACATAAATGTTAGAATGTTTAAAATAAGCTATAATAAATAAAAGGTGAAAAGAAACGTTGCGACTCTCCAGCTATTATCAAGTTACAGACACGGGCTAAGGCCGTAAAACAGTCCATTATTGTGACATTTCAATGAATCGCACCTTCTTAACTGTCACTTTTATTGCCAGAGAGACATCAAGTAGCCTCAAGTCATAAACATAAACAAGTGAACCTCCAAACACACCTGAAACGTTCTCACAATCACAATCAGAAACTCTACAAGATGAATTTAACGATAATAGAGAAGGTTCAAATTTCATTGCAACGTGTTCTATATGTCGCTCTCTTCAGTACCGGACTAAGCGTTTTAGTTGTCCTTAAAAATTTATTGTTTCCTCATTTTTTTAAATATGCTCTAAGTATTTGAACTAAGAATAATTCAAAGAAAACTAAGAATTTGATATAAAGCATGAGATATTTTCAAACATCTAGATTGCAGATATTAAAAACAAATGTGTTTAAAAATCAGAAATCTATCATTATTAGGTCTTGCTATAAAACAATAAAATTAATCGATCCTTCGAAATTTATAGAAATACTTTACAGATACTTTATAAACTAGATATAACGCAAAATTGTATAAATATTGTAACAATTGTGTTGTTTTAATAATTTTATTTTCAGGGAAAATTTCACTTTTTTTGCTACTTCTTTTTCTTCATCTCAGGCGTCGATTATAACCTCCGATTCCTCTCAATTCTTCCAGTTCCTTCTATATCTTTCCCTTACTTTTATCTCATCTAATGTCTTTCCCCATTTTGCTCCTATTTCTTTTAATTAAATTATCTATTTTTTTTCTTAGTCTTCCTTTTGGTTTTCTTTTTGAATTTCCCGTTTCTAATATTTTTCTTGTTATTCTATCTTTATTCATTCTGACAACACAACCGTATGAATTTAGTTGTGTCTTTTCTATTTCAGCCAATATGGGTTCTTGTTTCGTTATTTTTCTGATATCCTCGTTTTTATTTCTATCCTATTTGGTTTTCCCTCTACTTTCCTTAGGTGTTTCTATATCATTTGTTTTGTTTCCGTAGTGTCCATTTCTACATTCATATGTTATTACAGCAGTGGGTATATTTATTTTTACTTCGATATCAATATCTTTTTGACCCAGTACTGATTATTTAGGGATTAATGATACTTTCATTGATTTGTTCGCTTTGTTTATTATCTCCGCCGCTCTTTTTTTCATGTTCTCTCATTACACTGCCTTGATATTCATATGTCTTTCTAGTACTTTGTTTTTTCATTTAATTTTTTGTTGTTATGATTAGCCTGGTTTCATTTATAACCTTGACCTTGGTTTTATGTTTACTTTCTTTTTCATATTCTCTATTTCTTTGGTCAATGCCTTCTCCAACTTTCGCGTTTTAGTTTTATAATTTGTTATTAAAACTAGATATCTTTTATATATAACAGGCTATTCATTTTTACGGGTTTTAAATTTCTATATCTGATAATGGTGTTTAAATGTTCGCACTGAATGCCAATTCTTTTAATAATCTCATACATAATTAATAGGGATAAACATTAATGGACTCAGACTAGTCCTTTGCCTTAAACATCTATTCATTCCGAACTCTTCTGATATTTGTCCAACAATCTCGCTCTTATTGTTTTATATATGCTTTTGATGGCTTTTAACAGTTCAATAGATACTTCCGTTTCTATTAGTTTTTTCCATACTTCACTTCTACTATAGTATCCAATGCAATAATTTTTCTCCTTCTTCTACTTTTGTTTTTACTATATTCTTTAGAATAAATATATTGTCATCTGTTTGTCTTTCTAGTATAAAATATATATAAAATATAAGTAGGGTTCTGATAGTAATGATATATTTTAAATAAATGTATGAAATATTGCTTCTGGATTAAGAAAAAATGACCTTGCTAGTTAAATAAAATTACATGAAACTTAAACTTTAAAAAACGATGATCAACAAATCCGTAAAAATATTTAATTTATTTCAGCAATAAAAATGTGGGACAAGAAAAGAAACATAAAGGTATAATATTAAATATATTACTTTTATTTTTTTTTAGCTTACATAGTAATGAATATTGTTCATTATAACACGATTTTCGTATTATTTAAATAATTTCGATTAGATTTGCCTAATCCTATCCTGTGTCCTCCTATTTTCGTTTCCTTTTAGATCTTGATTTATTTTCTATATTATACTGTGCTGAAATGGTAGCAAAATAAATGGAGCTTGGCATAGCACCATAGAAAATGGATATTTCTCATGAAAGGAATAGTAGATGAATGGGGTTCTTCATCAAAGTAAAATTGACGTATTTTTATTATGCTCTTAATTTTTTGTGCCACTTTAGTAAGTTTATTTCAAAAAAGTTCTTTTGGTATACATGTAATAAGGAGCTTTTGATAATATATATACAATTGACAATAGTTTTTTTCTAAAATGTAATAAATAAAATGTTATTATCTCCTATTTCTTGATGTCAATGCACAAATTATTAATCGGCAATCTTGAAATTTGTTTGCTGGTATTTTCCAAATTAAAAAAGACAAAACATACAATATACACTTCGAACAAAAAATTATATTATTACGGGTATAATGTAAAAATAAATAATATGGGTAAGTAATAAATTATAAAAATTATTTATTATTTAAATTATTTAACCATAAGAGAATTAAGGGGACTATCCAAACCTGTACTAATATATCCATGACTATTATTACTTCTTAGTTAATCGTAAACAAAAACAAGAAAACAAAACACATATTTTTCCAAATATATAAAAATAAGCATGAAAAATATTCGATAAATAATTGAACTCATAGTTAATCCATGTTTCTGTACTTTTATATGTAATCCAATTAGAGCTCTTTTTTCCTTTATTTTTGGGAGTTTTCTTAAAATTTAAAAGAAGAGTTTACCTCACGGTATGTGTTAAATTTCAACACGCAAAAAGTTTCTATAAATAAGTTATTATTCCAATTTTATAATTACTCAGGCAATTTACATTACATATCGGCTGTTATGCAATACATGTCACATATAAATTAAACAATTAAATTTAAGTTTATTAAAAGCAAATTTTTCTACATAATTTTTTAAAATAAAACATTCTTAATTTACCTTTTAAAATAATCACTTTTTTCAAAATATCGATCATTAAGTAAAATTTCAAACTCAATTGTGATTGCTTAATAAAAAACCACCTAGAAAAAATGGACTTATCCAGAAATTCGTTATGATTTTAAATTAATTAACTTGTTTTCGAAGGGGTTCACTCTTCGGACTCAAAAATCTTAATAAAACACGAATTTAAAAATCCAAATCTTAAAAATTATACTTGAAATAATCAAGCGGATTTATCTTCTTAACAGAATCCATTTCTTAATTATTTTTGGATATAATTCTAACCAAAAATCAATGGACTTTCATAAAATTGATGGAAACAATATGTCAATTTTTAATAATAATAATAAAGGTTAATTATATGTTCTTTGTTCAAAAATAAATAATGAAATTATAAATAAATATTTTTAAATTTTACTTGAATTTTTTTGAAATAAAATAATTAGTAAAACAAGTTGGTGTTTTTACATCCCCATACGAATATCATCCAAGATGTGCTTTTGACCGTATTCAGTTCTCATATCATTGTTAGAGTTTTTGTCTATAAGTTTCTTCTTTTGACTTTCATAAAACACAAAACAACAGTTTAATAAAATAAATGTATAGAAGTTATAAATTCCGGATTTAATAAAAATTGAACGTAATGTAAACCGTCTATTAAACAGAAACACATTTAAAAACGATACTATTCTATCAAATAAAACAATAATACACTCGACTGGAAACTATTAAAAGTATCTATATAAACTCTTCAGTGTGTTACCAATAATTGGTCAAGAGCCAAGGTGATCAAAAGATCAACGTTGGAAAACTCTGTAACTGGTTTTTCTCTATCTTCGATAAAGCGTTGTACAGACGTTTAATCATTTTATTCATTCATTCTGCGTAAAGTTACAAAAAACTAATAATACCTAGGAAGTCCGATTTAAAAAGTGCATTAAAAAAATATTCAAAGACATAACCTTTTCAATTCTATACTCCGTCTGTTCAAACTAGAGTAAAAGTAATAGTTCTAGGACTCTACCGTTTGTAACCAACATAACTTATTACTAAATCTCATTCGTTAATCGTAATTATTAGAATTATATTATTATATTATAAAGGTGTTGAAAGTACACTTCCTTAGTATTAGTAAATATTTAAAATATTTTATATTCAACAATATTATTTGATAAACTGGTTATTTTTATCCTTAAATAATACCATACAATTCAGTAATCTTAAATCATAGTCCCATATATCATAAAAACATAAATTCCTGTCAGAAATTATTAATTTATACACGTATAAAACCCATTAAAGTTTCGATTTTACCTAACTCCTAATGTCTTATTCACATGATATTTCTTCATTCAGAGGCAGCTTAATTTTTTATTCACTTTATGCCACAAATAAGTCCCTTTGAAAGCATTTATAATATGCTAACAAAACATTCCCAATGAAAAAGTCTCTTTCGGTCCGACAATGGCCGATTATGATCATTATTTCTAATCTAAATTATCTTTAACGTCCCTTGAAACAGCCTGGAGAGCAGCCATGATCGTATATTACTTGCAGGTAGAAGTCTGCGGGTATTTTTTTGTAAACGAACCATCTGACAATTTGAATTACCTTTTTAACTTACAATGGTGTTTTTTGTATAAAAATTATGCACACATGCCGGAGATATCTGAGAAAATCTGGTGAGGGCAATGCAGTTTTATTACGTTGATCAAAAATTAGATATGTAAAGCGAAATTGGATGGATGATCATGATTGGAGATATATTCCTCTGCTTTATTTAAGAGTCATTTCTACCTCTAATTATAATAATATAAGTAAGATGCGTATGATTACCTTAACATTTACACAAGATAATGGGTTTCTATGATTTGTGAGCTGCATGAAATCGGCATGGTACATACTGCACTAAAATACATATAAAATCATGTAAAATTTTCAAACGTGCGATCTTCAAAAACCTACTTGTGGGAAAAATATTGTTTTAACTGATCAATTCGATGGATTTGACGCTGGGTACACTAAAAAAGAGAGTTAGCTTCTGACAGAATATCCTTACTAAGTAAGACGCCGATACCAAAAGTTGTTTCGTGAATTGCAATAAGTAAGTAAAATTACAAATATTTTTATGGTGTGAAACAAAATATGTAAAAATGTATAATATTGATTGCATACGTATTTATCAGCCAATTATTTGAAATAGAATATTTAAATATCATAATATTTTGTCTTGCATTTATGGTGTGTATCTAGAGATTATGTAGATATAATTTTTTATGTAAAAGTGACTTAAAAAAAAATCATAATTACATTGATTATTAGTTTAAACATTGTAGTATAATTAATAACTAATTCAATTCAAAATCAAAATACGATTCATTAGTATTGAGTTATATGAGTATTTTGTTGAGCGCCACCTGTTGGTGTTATCAACAGGAATATATTTCAAAATCTATTTGTAATTTTAAGGTTCATAATAAATATTCCCCTTTCAATTTATTGAAAGTTTTCTGCAATTTTTAATAGTGGAATATCTTAGGGTTACTCAGTGATGATGGATTCAAATAGATGAGAGGAGTTTTTGTGAGATTTATTTCTTAGTCAATATTTTATTATTCAAACAAGGAACTAAGGCACTAAACACAATGGTTTATTAAGTAAGTAAATAATATAAATAAAAATCAATATTAAACATGTTTTCAGAAAAATCAAATCGATAATTTTGCTTAACTGAGAATCGTAATTGCTTATAGTATTATTTGTAATAGGTAAGTTAATTCCTTTTTTACTTACAAATGAATTAAAAGTCGTTATTGCTGACAAAATCAATAGAATCCTGTAATTTTATTATCTAGATAACCTTTGTTAAATTTTATTATCTGAGTTCTTAAATAGATGCATAGATAGTAGCCATTTTATTTACGCTTCTGTTAGAATTGTTCGTTGATAAATACTTGATAAAATAAATATATTAAAAAAGTTTGCAATGGTGAAAGTTTTTGATTTTCTTACAATTCTCAATAATCGATAATAATACTTATTTTGGATGTATCCAAAGAATTAACTGTTTATAATCAAAATATGATGTTTTTATTTGCATCTTGACATTATAATTTTCACTTTCTAATTATTCTACATTAAAATTTTGGTTATTATTCGTATACAACTAAGATCATTCTCTTGCAACAAATTACTTTCATTTCGTTTTAATTGATTTTTTTTTATTTTTACATATTTCTAAATACCTAACAATGTTTAATTGACAATTCTACAAATAGAATAATTCATTTTACAACATTTTATATTTGTTACTATGTTCCTTCTCCAGCTGATATGTTTCCCACTGTAATTTTATCAAATTGTAAATTTAAAATTTCTTCTGCCAAAATACATCTATGCTGTATCTAAAGTTTAAGAATTTACCATCAAATTGACAAAATTTTGAATAGTTTAAGGCTAAAAATCATGAATTTAGGTTTCACATTGACATATGTACACATACAGGACAATTATGATAACTTATAGGAATAGTTATAACTTACGCTCAGAATTCTTTTATATTCATTAAAATTATGCTTATATATTGTTTTAACCAAATTTTGTTTTATTTATACATTTGCATTATACATGTGCAATCTAGGCGAAACATATAATAAAGAGCCATCTAATCCGAGTGACATATTCTATTTTCTTGAAGCCTTCAAATAAAATAAGTATAAAAAATATTGCTTCATCTGTTATACAAATATTTCCAATCTAGCCAAAGAGTAAAAATAAATAATAAATAAATAAATAATACTAACAATTTTATTTACAGTAATAATTAAATAGGAGCAATTTTTTAATTGAAAATAAAAGTTGGAAAATATTTATTTAAAATCTGGAAGCACTCTTACCAAAAAAACTAATTTATTCGAAATATCATGAAAACAAGACAAGCATGTTCTCTTATGGAAAAACCATAGGGCTTTAAGGAAAGGCGACTATCTAACGCAAAGTGTGAGAACAATCAATAGCAGGATTAAATTCCATAAAATAAAAAATCAGTAAATTAAAATTACACTAACCAATCACAAAAATATACTTATCTAAAAAGTACCAAAATAAATTGCTCTAATATTTGTAGACAAAGTGTAAACCGTTAAAATTACTTCTTGTTTTATTATAAATAAAAAATCTATAAACAATTACAGTGAATACATAACTGGCAATTCATTTAACGGTACCGAGTTAGAGCTCCTTACATTTTGTTTAATAAACTCTTTAGACTATCTTTGTCCATGTAAGTTTACCCGTCATTCTTGTGACTTATTTTGCATCCACTGATTTAGGTATACCCTTATAGTTGTTTTAATAATTCGACAGAAAAGTTTCGACTCTGTCGTAATCTTAACGCCTCCTTTCCGAACCAGTGCATCAGCTTCTTCGTTACCCCGTGTCCTCTATGTGTACGCTGACACTTTATTTTGACTGCCCAGGTTTTGCAGAGTATTTGCATACTAAAGATACGCATGCAGAACCTCGATTCCTTTCGCCGCCAGTTCCACTGTTCGGGTTGCCTGCCTCCATAGTATCATTGAGTGGTACAACACTTTGGCCGGAGATTTCCTATTATGAGAGCTTGTGATTTCTTCAGGAGTTTTAGGGGCTTTTTTGTCCTCTTCTTTGGTTTCCTTTAGAACCATCAACTTGGGATCTCTTTTAGAGGTTTTTGCCTGTGATTTTGTCTCGTTTTAGGCAGACTTTCAGCCTCCCTAGATTGTAGTAAAGGGACATATAAAGTTTTTTTATTTCCACTAGTAACTTCAGGTTCACCGATAAACTCCTTTATCTGGGAGAATTTTGCCCCATACCATTCTGAGTGTGGTATTCAGTCCTTGATCGCCTTGACTTTACCTGGTGTAATGTTTTGTTTGCCTCCAGCTTAGATCTCTTCTCATCAAATAAGAATGTTGTGCATACAACGCCCTCTGGATTACCCCTTTCCAGGGTTAAAAAACTGGGATTGTTTCCTTCAGCCAGTCTGCATTGATAATTTGCACATATGCACATCAGGTAGCCTGATTTATGGCTACATTTCGCAAACGTCATCTATATTTCCTCTGCAGGGATTTTATTAAAGGCGTCGGAGATTATATCCTGGACGGTCAGAAATTGGGCTAGGCCCATTTTGCTCTCCGAACTTTGAAGGACATGATATCTCTCGTCACCTTCTTCTGTACCGACTTTGGCGTGCTGCATTCAAAGTGGACGCTTTCGGACTGCAGTGGGCATCCTCTTGTGTCCTTACTCTAATATCATTTTTCCTCTGGAGCTCTTCCAAGGTCTGTTGAAAATGTTCTTTGATTATAATCCTTTTTGCGGCTACGTAAAGTCCACTTCCTATATGTTGTTTAAGTCTCAAACGTGAAGTTCCGGCCTGGCGGGCTGCTCTCATCAGTTTTAGTTGCTCCAGGCACTCTGTTAGAACCTTATTCAGTCTACTCCTCGTGCTAGTACTGGTTGAGGCCTCTGTGAGCGCTAGATTTTTCTTTTCACTCATACTTTAAGGCTTTTCTTCTTTTGCTTTTGAACTCATATTGGAGTCAGGAGCAGCTATAGAATGTATGTCCGCTTGATCAGAATTCCGCTTGGCTAGGTAAGGTTGTTTTACAAAGGAGTGTCGCTAGATGCCCTCAGGGGAACGTTTGTGACCGCATTCCCAGCGGCCATTTATCACTTTGCACATTACCTTACACATAAGATTGGAAGAGTATATAGACATGCTTTGTCACGATCCGCTGTGTTTTATAAGAGAAAGGCCACCGCCCGCCTACAGATAGAGTAGATCTAGAAAGATCTAGAGCGATAGTAAATAATTTAAATCCTGACAATTTCTTTCAGGCAATCATACATATATGAATTATCGTGTTCAGTAAAACTTGAATTTTAATATAGCATATACTTTTTTTGGAAATTACGATGAGAGTAAATGATCAACTTTAATACATCTGTTTAAACCTGATAACCTAGAGGTAGTAACTGATTGAGAGTAGTGATGAGGTACAAAGGATCAAAAAGTACTCGATCCTTAAAAGTACTCGTTGTACTCGAATACAACTTAACAGGATCGATCCAGAGAACGAGTATAGTCCGTTGCAAAATATAAGAAATGGACTTTCCAAATCCCTCGATAAGCTCTTCATGGGCAGGGTAGGCATTAGGATTGTGAATAATAAGAATGAATATAAATAAATCCTAAAGAATTATTTATTATTTATCATTTTTGTTAATTTAGTTATTTGTTCTTATAAATGCAATACTATTAAATTTTAAAATTTTATTGATTAAAAATAAGAATATATATAAACAAAGTGAGGGTTGAAACAGTCATTATAAAAATAAGAAATTACAAAGAATTAAGCTCGCTATCACTATCACTATCACTATCATCCAAATTTATAATAAGACTATTTATTTTTGGAATTGAATTAAAATATTTATCTTCAATAGTCTTTACATGTTTGATCGCATTTTTCCAGTTCTCGTCAGTAATTTTATTACATGAGTCTTTAATTAGATCTATTACACTGACACTTGAGTTTGGTGATATATTATTTTCTCGAACGTAAAAAATTATAACTCTTATTAAATAATTTTAGGACATTTATACAGTATGTCTACGTAAGTTGGCGGCATATGGGTAACTTTTTTATTGTTAAGTTTTCGAAAATAAGTTACTCTTTATAAAAAGTTCTGCATGGTCCAAAAGCTAAAATGCAACCATCAGATATCGAAATTTCCCAGTTGTATACGAGGTACATAAGAAAATAAAAAAGTTTTTATTTTAGTATGATTTTTTAAACAATTTTAGAAACAATCGGAGAAAAAATTATATGTGTAACACGGCAGAGAAACAGATTTACTGCCTTGGCTTATAGTTTCATTTCCTCGGCTTCGCCCCGGCAATGAAATGCTAGCCGCGGCAGTAAATCTGTTACTTCTCTGCCTAGGTAAACAAATAACTATTTTTTTTTAATTTCTGAAAGCAGCATTTTGTAGGAAATTAAATTTCTTACAATAAAAGTCTTTAGTACTAAATCTGTGAAGTCATTATTTTCAAAGATATGCTCGGTTGAAAGCCATTTCATCACGGGCATATTTTTCAAAATAATAAATTCACTGATTTAGTAATAAGGACATTTTTTGCAAGACATTTAATTCTCTACAGAATGCTGCTTTCGGAAATAAAAAAAAATCTACCAGCTATCCACGTTTGACTCAAAACGTCATATGCGAGCATTTTCTTTAGGTCTAATGCCAATAGAAGCAAAAAAAAATAAAATAAATAAATTAATAAATAAAAACAGTCTTATGAACAGTTTACATATTAATAATAAGATAATAGGTACTTACTATTATATATATTTAAAACCATTTGTTTAGTCTCAACCAAGAGATGGGTACGTTTACGTTTGTTTATTTCAGGCGCCCTGAGATCAAATTCGGGAATATATTCTTCACTTTCTGAATCACACATCTTAACTCTGTGAAATTCAAAAATAAAATAATATCTTAACGCGATTACGATAGCACTATTGTCGAAGATTATCCGGTATTAAGCAGTTCGCCGAAACACAACCCTGTTACAAATAGTACTAAACATGACGAAAGCGTACCAATGCAGCAGAAATTTCTACTGAAAGTCTGACGAATGTACAAGTAATATAAGGCTTAATATTGCCTATTCGAAATGGTTTTAATGTCATACTATCGAAATCGCTGCCGTTCTTTGGGGATTTGGGAAGTCCAATTATTATATTTTGCAACTAACTATACCCAAAATTTTAGATGTTCTGCTGAGATGAATCATTCGAGCTCGAATCAAATCGGGTCTCGAGTCTCTCAATGTTGCCATATATGTTATTAAAAAAATAGAATAGAAAATATAGGTGTAATAAAATATATAAATATATAAATAAGTCCTGCTTTAATAACTTTGCAATTTTTTTATGATCAACCTGACAGTGGCAAGAACTATTTTGCCACAAGACTCTAGTTATTTTATGAGTGGTGGCAACAGTGCATGTATTTAAGGGGAGACCAGTTCAATCCGAAACACATGTTTTGAATTTGTTTGGGTAATTAGTTTTACCTAATGTTAGAATCCTAGTACTCGATACTGGGTTAAGTACTCTACCCTTTAATGTACTGGGGTACCGAATGATCGATCACTAAAAAAGGATTAGATCCCCCATCACTAATTGAGTTAGCAACCACTTTTTTGACATAGTTTTCTTTTATATAATGTTTAATTTATTTAAATTTCTTAAAATAAATTAATTACAATGTATATATATATATATATAATTAAAGGTATTCGCGGCAAATTTTAAATTGGTAGCCATATATGAATGTATTACATTGCCATTAATTTTTTTTTCATTTGTAATAATTTTCTCTATCCTCACTTTGAGGAACCTAGAAATGTAAAAGGTAAAATATACTTACCTAGAAATTTCTTTATTTTCCAAAACCTTTGTAATAATCCTTATGGAAATTGTTCCACTAATTAGGTAAGATAAACATTCCAACCAATAATATTCGATTTTATAAAATATATGATCAACATTATACAATGTTTACATAAAGTATGGAATAAATTCATTTTAAGCTAAACATACAATTTTGAGGAAAAATCCTGTGATAAGTCGGTTTTTGATTTTAATTTAATGTATTTCTGAATAACAATGTGTGTAACGATTAGATTGCAAATTTCAAGATGATTCCAAAAATATATCATACTTGTGTTTGGTAATTAATAGGTTTGAAGATACAATAATTTTAAAATATGTGTTTTTGAAGACCTTTAACGAAATTAAAATAACAAAATGATACAACAGTAACAATAAATTACATTAAGTGTTCGAAATGTCTTCCTTCTTATGCTTGACAGTGTTCTAAGCGATCAATAAATTCCTGCTGAACTTTATTAATGATTTCCTGCGAAATGTTATTTATTTCTTACCTTATTCTATCTTTTAAATAATTTATGTCGTCGGGTTTACTTTAATACACAACAAGATGACCCCACAAAAAGAAATCTAACGCCCTGAGATCCGGTGACTTTGGTGGCCACTCAATGAGTCCTCGTCTACTGATCCACTTATTGGGGAAAACTTTGTCAAGATATGTTCGAACGGCGGCTGCATAATGTGGCGACGCCCAACTTGTTGATACCACAGACTTTCATCGATATTTCCGGGAATGTTTGCACTAGGGAATAAATTCATTAAAATTGGAATCAAAAAAGTAATTCTACAATCTGACTGTTGACTACACCGCTTAATGTAAATGTGCATTCATCAGAAAAAATAGTTCATGTTTTAATACTTTATGAATAGAAGTAAAAGGAACATCGACTAACTTGCCGAACGCTGTTGTGTGGAATTTATTCCATATCCAATAAAACGTTTAATTTAGTATCCTCGGCAAGTGCCTACTTCTTACGGTACCAAATACCCAAAATTTTTTTTCAATTTTGCTCACTGTTGACTGAGTTATAAGTTGTTCTGGATATTTATTATTAAACAGAGCACATACCTCTTGTTGAGTTCGCATCTTATCGCCACAACCAATTAACATAAGAACTTCAATCATTTGTTTTTAAGATAAACGCATTTTTAACAACAAGAAAATTTAGAATAACTAAAGTGGTGCTATACTTCACAAGTGTCACTGTTATTAGTGAGTATTAAAGAGTAGCCTACTGAGTTATTATCACAACTTTTTACATCTGACAATAATCTGAGAATAATGATAACCAAAGGTATGCCGGTATCAAGTTTAAAATTATCGTATCTTCAAAACAATTAATTAGCGAACACAAGTATGATATATTTTTGGAATCGTCTTAAAATTTGCAATCTAAAAAAAATAAAATATATAGGGTGTGCCATTTAAAAAAATTGTCGATGACATCGTTACTCACAAATGGTTTACCCTGTATATTTAATTGTTATGTAAAAATACATTAAATTAAAATCAAGAACCGACTTGTCTCAGAATTTTTCCTCAAAATTGTTTGTTTAGCATAAAATTAATTTATTCCATTCTTTATGTATACACTGTATATTTAGTCAAAAAGGTAATCTGTAAAAGTTGAATTTCTCAGATTTTTTTTCAAATTCTTCCAAAAAATCAAGTACTTGCTTATAATATTGCATGTATGAAGAATATCTTTATTAATAAAAAAAATCAAATATGTATATGAAATGCCTATCAATTACTTATATGTTTTCAAAATATACCAAAGAGCAAAACAATTGTCATAAGAAGTATTAATTTTCTTTTTTTGGAAAATTGTGGAATTTTAAGGTAAGCGTATTTTACCATTTACATATCTAATTATTCAATTAAATTAAGTTTCATTAAAATAACCAATATCTGCAGAAATTTGCAGCCACATCTTTTACTATTACTTGGTATGTCGCTTTTATAACTACATACATATAAAAATTGCATAACATGTATCAGTTGAAATATTCTAAAGCAATAAAGATAATGATCATTTTAATTGGAAAATATAGCAGTTCTATATCCTGTAGGAATGCTCGTTAGTTCGCTAAGAAAAACAAAATGGAGTTCCATTTGGTCGGAGGAAGGAGTCACGATCCGGCTCTAAGAACGTGAAAATGGCATCGTTCCGATCCTTTGAAATGAGATTCAATGAGTTAGATATCCAGTAATATTTCTCCACCGGATTCATATGAAGCTACGTGCGAATTACGTCTAATAACATTTTATAGTTGCTCACGATTAAAGACCTTATTTCCACATTATGTCAAATGAGGACAAACCTACAAATTGTTCTAAAATCTAAAAGATGTGTAAAAGACAAAAAACAACACAAGTACACGGTATAAAAGTAACTTATTTATTATTCACAAACAAAGTAAAGCCTATGTAATATTCAAAATCAGTAGGTACTTAACCAATGCATATAAATGACCAAATTTTAAGTTGCATTTATGCATTTGTGTCTCCTATAATTAACCAAATCACAACTATTATAATCAAGCCCTCCTTTCTTTTTCCAGCTGGTATATTTTTTTTCAAATGTAACAAAACTTGTTTATAACGAAAGCCAACACCGTGGAGTTCCTAAGCAATCCGCCATTTTTTTTTAAATATTGTTCAAATATGACACCATTTGACAGGTAGTTTGTTCTGTACACAACCCTGTATTTTTATATTTATAAAATAATTTTATATTCTAATACTTATTTGGAAAAATTAATGCCTAATAATAAAAAATAAAAAATAATAAAAATTAACGAATGTATTGTTCAAAATTCCACCATTAATCTCCATACAATGGTACAATCTAATTTCAAACACTGTTGTTACATTCGCAAAGATATCGAATATAAGTAATTGGCATTAGGTAAAAAATTCCTGTCCCAAATCTGCAAGATTTGCAGACCGAGTGGTGTACGAGTATATAATAAATTCAAAAGCTAGAGATCAGGTGAGTGATCTGGCTGGCCACTTCATTGAACTCCTTTTGTCAATCCAATGCCTAGGAAAATATTGGTAAACGAATATCGAAACAAGGGGGTGCAAAAACCTGTTAGAAAGATATGTTTTCGCAAAAATGAAGCCGATGATCTGGATCATCTTCGTTTAACTAATCTTATCTTATAAAAGAAAATTTATGGAATTTCACAATTCGATGAACATTAGACGCTGATACAACAGATGTTCGAACTAGTTGCCTGATAGATTGCGAATTGTCCATTTCAGTTAATACTGCCATTTTCATTGCTTCATTTCGTAGTGGAAGTTCTACTTTCTGCTTTTTGTTGTGAAAGGAATTTATCTCTTCAAATTTATCTATTACTGCTTAATGTATTGATGACTTATTTTCCCGAAGATTAATAGTAAACAATCTTGCCGTATCCTTAGCACACTTATCATTGTTACAGTATTTTTTAAAGATTTCTATTCTTTCTTCAAGAAGCTCGTACCTTAAGGTTTTTTTCTTAAAAACCGATTCATAACAGAAATTTATATTACGTTGGCGTGACGAGGACGATTTACAAGTAGATTGTGTCATTGTATGGAGATTAATGGAGGTCATTTTGAGCAAAGAGTTTATTAATTTGTGGAAATTTGATTTGTTATTATTAATATTCCCCAATATAAAAAGTAGGGGTTTGTTTCGGAACTTCAGAGGATTGTGTTTCTGGGTATGAATTTTATACCACAACTTGACGTGTTTTTTAAATTATGAAAAATTCCTTTATTTCTGAGTTTCTGGAGCAGGGCTTGAGTTTTCGTTGGTATACCTCATGTATACATAAACCGCGTTTACTTGAAATACTATTAAATGTTTGTCAAATAATAAAAAATAAATGTTGATTTAGTCATACAACATCTCTTTGTTCTGCTTTACCGACTCACCATATAGAGCTGCAACGTTTTGTTAATAATAAAATGGCATGTTTCTTTAAATTAAAATTTTGAAAGAAAATTAACAAAGTCTAGAGCTCTAAGTATTTTGGGTAGGTCTATTTTTTTAAGTGTTATCAATCAAAATGCAGTTTTGGTATAAAATGTTCTTTTTTGTACGTTGTGTCAGTGGCTTTCATTTTTAATATCATTTGTAGGAGCACTTGTTTAGAGTGTACTAACATCGATTTTTCGATTTTTTAATTAAATTAATTAAATGTTAATTTGGTCCTCACTAGCAAAAAGAAAAACATTGATTAATTTAAACTATACTTTTAAAGTTGATTTTATAAAGTATTTGAATTTGATTTTTTCTTCTTCTAACGATTTTTAAAGAGAAAGACACATCAAATATAAAAAATAAGAACAACGAAGTTGACTGCAGTGAAAAAATCTGTAAGCTAAAGGAAAGATCAAAGAATAATAAAAAGATAGAAAGATTATATAAAACAAAAAGAGGAGATAAATGAGAGTAATAAATTACAAGAACCAATTAAAAGATAAATTACCAGAAATGCATACCAAAAAATTTATTAAAATAGAATTATTTACCAAGAAAGAGTCATTAAGTCTCTTCGTCAATGGCTGGTTATTTTGTATACTTCTCGGACAAACATTTCTCAAGGAAATCTATTTCAGTGCATGGAAGTCTTATTTTAATTACTTACAAACTTAACAAAATGCATAAAAGTTTATCAATGAAAAAAGTACGTAATTCTAATGCTAATAAGTAACTTAAACTTATTCATGAATTTTCTATCGTAGTAGCTGAATTGGTTTTCCCAGTTTTAAATACCAATTACAGTTGCAACTTTTAATCTACATAACTCTCTTTAATGGCGCTATAAAAGTCGACGAGAAAACTCAGAGGCTCTCTATTCAAAACCGAAAAAAAAACCGAAATGAAAATTCTACATTTGAATACACCAACAAATGTGCTTTCCCGTCTACTGCTTTCCTGAAACCTATTGCTATTGTTTGTTGGTTTATCATTATGATCAACATAAAATAGCTACTGTGTACTGAGATCAGAAATGCTCATTAAAAGATTAGTCCGTAATATCATTAGACAAAAACATTTAATGTGCAGTGAAAGTAGAAGTTCTCCTAAAACAAATTTTTAAGAGGAATTAGAGTTTAATTAAATTAAGACTTTTTTTACAAATCTGGAAATAATATCGAAAGAAAAGTCATGCGTGATCATATGAATGATTAGTTCATCGCATACCTTTTTAATGATGTGCCACACATGGTATATTCCCTATTCAAAATTAGGCGGTTGAAGAAGTGGAAGGGAGGGGGTTGACACATGACAGATGTCTATATCTTGAAAATGTGTCTCCTTTGAAATAAAAAACAACTTGTTCAGCATTTTCTTGAATCTTAATGAATACTTCCAAATATCAGGGATGTTTTTCAGTGGCTCACTCTGTATATATAATAAAACTGAAATCTAATTGTGAAGCATTACACATTAATTGTAACTAGAACTATAACTATATATCATTATTTTAGTTTAGTTTAGTTTTTAGGCCCTCCTCCCAATTTTCATATTCTAGTTTTACTTTAATTATATGTAAAAGCTCTATACATTAAGCAACCAGAACCTTTCCCCTTTATTTCTACGTTTTGTTTTCAGAGATATACGCAATATTTTTGCAAGAGAATGTACATCGCAAAGGCGTGGACGTCTCTTTATTTCCTTGTTTGTTTTGTTAGCTATTGAATTTGCATTTAGAGTAGGTACAAAGTTCCCGACAACAAAATACAGTATTATTCTTAAAGTTTGGGTCTATTTGATTGTCTTTCTGTTTGCCTTATTGAATATTCAAAATGGGTTTAATACAGTAGTTAGGAGACTGGTAGCAAAAATATACGGGGGTATTTCTTCATTATTTTCTTAATAAAATCTGACATTGAACTGCTTCGTGGTTAAAGAGAAAAGTGACTCCATAATGGCCTGTGTGGCTAAAGAGACGTCCATCAAATTTCTGTAAACTGAATTACAATTATCCGGTTGATTAGAGAATTCAAAATAACTTTCAAATCAGATGTCACGCGACCCTATTACCATTTTAAATTTTTGCCAATAAAAGTTGACACGTTTTATTATATTTTTATAAATTCCTTTATTTCCAAATTTCTGGGGAAAAGAATTCAAGAGAACAGGATAGTAGAAGGAAAACATGTTATTATGTACTAAAAATAGAAAATATATACAGAGTGGTTTTTTGATTGTGGCCAGAAACCTGAAAGAATGAACAAAATCGAAAAAAATAATCTGTATCTCTAATATACCAAGCTTGCCCAATACTTATTTTTTTATCCCACCCCCTCAATGCCCCATAAACACAGTCCTCTCCTCTATTATTGTTATAATTTTAATATTAATATGTGATGGGTCGATTTACTAGATTTTATATAATTAATTTTGATGACCCGTATATAGAAGAAAAATATTACCGAAGCAAATAGTTTATTAAATTGGAACTAATTAAAACTTAGCAAACAAAAATATTATAAAACATCTACTTACGGTTTAGAAAACTAAGAATTTTTTTTAAACCATTCAATAATAATAATGCATTTGGGCCCGTATCAGTTATATAACCTCGTCACGAAATTCATTACGAATAAATCTAATGTTACTGTACTCGGAAGCATAAGAAAGCAACAAAGTTCCTGTTCTTTCAATTTCCCCTCACAAAAGACATCTGCGTTTTACATCCCTAAAAATCTAATTTGGACCGATCTGATTTATTGTGGCGCAAAACGGTTCCTGAAAGTTAAATCGATAAAGATTCCGTTACTAATGCTTTCTTGATAGAAACAAGGGTGCAGCCGAATATCAAATTGCATCTTTGTAAATAAACTACATATAATAGGGAATACAATAAAATTAGTAGCTCTAATACGTTGAGTTAAAATTGTAAAAAAAATATCTCCTTCTCTTCCTCTTTAAATTATTTGGTGCATCTTATTTTAGTTCATTTTTTATTTAATTATGGTTTATCGTATACTGAAATTGATTTCAGTGTATTCTTGGAAAAATCTGCAATTGTAGATTTTGAACTTCTACTCAAGTAATTTAAAAATTAAGTAATTGTATCCGTAAATAACTAATCAAATAATAATTGGGTAAACAACTTTGTCTAAATTACTAAATACAAAATGAAAATCAATTTGAATTCATGTAAAAACATAGTGCTAATTGCCAACTGATCATTAAAGAAGCTTAATCCTCTTTTGAAATAGGTGTGCTACTAAATGATTCTGCATGTTACTTCTGAAAATTGTGACAATCCCATTCTAGCACTTGAGTGTCTTTACTTAAGGACACAATTATGAGGAGTTTGACTATTCGACCAGAGAAACATTTCAATATCTTTAAGAATTATTTAATGGCAGAATAATAAACAGAAACTCTGAAACCCCATATCCGTACGGCCATGTATAAATTTGAATTATTCAACGCTAATTCATAATCTGGGAGAAATGAGAACAGAAGAGTGTGAAACGATCAACAGCCCCAAATTTTGAATAAAATTTTTGCTAGTTTGCGGAAAAGAATTAGTTTATGTTTGATGTAAATTAATAACATGTTCAATATATTTTCAAGTTTTATATAATTTTTGATTTGATTTCTTCCTTACACATTCTGTAGCTTCAAAGGCGCAGTATAACATAATATTAGCACACATGATGCTCGCTCGCTATAGCAAAATCCGTGTGGGTAGAAACCGATCTTAACTCCCGAAAATTATATCAGCTGCATGCAGGCGTACCATCTCCATGTTTCACCCTCCTTACTTCTAATTAAACAGCCGTTTTAATTAACACACTAAATTATATCCTAAATTAAATTCCAGTATCGTTTATCTGCAAACTCCGACGCAAAGTTATCTCATCTTACGCAAATATTAAACAAGAATGCCTCCTATAAGTTCAGAATTTTCAGAGTTTGCGAGTGCCGTAATGGTTTCTGAAATGGATTTGTTGAAAGCCTCCGAAATGAGTAACATGGGGCGGTTACGAATAAGGAACAGTCGTAATGATAATAATAAGTTTTATTTAGATGTATTCTAATTCTTGCTCTTAGAGAAATTATACTATTCTAACAAAAATACATTTGCTTTAAATTTAATTTAAGAGTATTTGCTTAACTTAGTTAGGGTATGATAAATTGAAACAAAACTTTTACAATCATAAGCTTATTCTGATATATAGTAACTTGCAAACCATTGTTATTTCTACTGTGGACCTGGAAAACGTTGTTTTAATCTTTTATTTTTACCATCTGCTAAGATTGTGTTTTTTATATGAGTAACTTAGTCATTGGTATTATCTGAGGGCAACATCGCTCCTGTCACGGCGATCGCTAGATGGTATATTGTAGCTTCAATTTCTGAATTATTATGTAATGTTGTATTCCAAAATTAAATCAAAAAAATTATACAGTGTGTACATAAAGTATGGAATAAATTCATTTTAAGTTAAACAAACAATTTTGAGGAAAAACCCTGAGGCAGGTCGGTTTTTGATTTAAATTTATTGTATTTTAACCATTTGTGAGTAACCATGTCATCGACAATTTTTTTAAATGGCACAACTTGTATATTTTATTTTATTTAGATTGCAAATTTCAATAAGTGGATCGCTAGACGAGGACCCATTGAGTGGCCACCAAGGTCAACGGATTTCATACCATTAGATTTGTTTTTGTGGGGTCATCTAAAAAATGTTTTATATAAAAGTAAACCCGACGACATAAATTATTTAAAAGATAGAATAAGGCAAGAAATAAATAACAATTCGCAGGAAACAATTAAGCAAGAATTTATTGATCGCTTAGGATAATGATATGCACAAGAAGTAACACAATTCGAAAACTTACTGTAATTTATTTGCAATTTATTGTTACTTTTGTATTATTTTGTTATTTTAATTTAGTTAAAAGTCTTCAAAAATATAGATTTTATAATTATTGTATCTTCAAAACTATGAATTACCGAACACAAACAAGTATGATATATTTTTGGAATCATCTTGAAATTTGCAATCTAAAAAAAATATACAGGGTGTGCCATTTAAAAAAATTGTCGATGACATCGTTACTCACAAATGGTTTACCCTGTGTATTTAATTGTAATGTAAAAATACATTAAATTAAAATTAAAAACCGACCTGTCTCAGAATTTTTCCTCAAAATTGTTTGTATAGCTTAAAATGAATTTATTCAATATTTTATGTAACTAACAAAAAAGAGATAATTTTTCACTTTGACTAACTCCTTATTTCTCCTTGCACGACCTCACTTATTCTTACTTTTCTTTAATGCCTCCTATTTCGCCTTACTTAGTTGTTCTTTTCCTTTTTTTTTTCCGGAGGACCGCTTCATTTTTGAGACTTTACCTTTCACTGTATGTCAGGAGGAGGTAAGACATGCATGATAAATCAGCTACTAAACGTAAACTAATTAATTAGGATGGATTTATATGGTGATGGCGTTATTGGACCATGGCATTTTGGTAATACATAGAAGTTGTTAAATTCACGTTAGTGAAATCGGAATGGAATTATTGTTCTCTTTACTTATCCTTCATTCTCCTTGTCTCCTGTAGTATATATTCTCACTATACCTAATAATACAAGGATGAATAGTTCCTAACTCAGTTAGATAATAGCGTTCAATACCTAACTCAACTGAATTTGATAATAGATTTTTATCCAGGCAGTTGTAGATAAAGTATCTTACTATTGTTGTTTACATAAATATCGACTATGAGCAACCTTCTTAAAACGCTTGTGTGGGTAGTGGAAAATGGAACAATACCATTTAAGGTAGATTTAGCCAGAACAAATGTGGCGAAATTAAAAAAAAAATCACAATTCATAATAAATTGTATAGAAATAGAGTGGATAATTACAAAACATTTTTCTTTATCGCTTAATGGTTTATGAGTCGGGAAAAGGATAAAACTCTACGAACACCTGTATCATAAATTATTTTTTATATAATCACTATTTACTTATTTATTTTATTTATTTAAAAAATATTTCAAAAAAATTACAAATTTGATTAATATTTTACATTTTTTTTTGAAAACAAATGCAGAAAAACATAGTATAAGTGTATTTTAAATAGTGTTGCTTTTGAGTAGAAACTTTATTTTAAAATTCCATCGGAATAAAATTCAACTCTCTAGATTCAGTAGTGAAACGGTTAAAGTTTCTGCGATTTAAAACGAAAAGGAGAAGTAACTGTAAATCTTGGAATACGTTCCAGAAAGGATTTGGAAGATATATCGAAACGAGGTAATAAATAAGGGTTATATGAAACCTAACTCAAATACTGATATTATGCTTTGCTCAGAGAACGTAACATAAATACGGGATTTTATGGTTTAAAAAGTTTCAACGGGAATTATGTATATTACCGTACTTCTGAAACTTTACACTCATTGTTTAACGGTAGCTTGCCCAGAGCAAATATCTAAAATGTTCTCTTTCCTTAAATTTTGTGCTCTTTAACGATCAACTTTATTTTTTAATATATGGTAGTTTACTAAGTACGTGAATACATCAAAAAGCGAGTTTAAATAACAAATATTTTCGGTAAAATTTAAAAAGAATATTTTTAATGTTATTATACTATTTAAAATTATGTTTTCAATTTTGTTGTTACAAACCATATTTAGAATCATGTATTTAAATTATTGTCTAAACAATACAAAATTAAAATAAAAAATTAAAACTAAAACAAATCACGTTCGCTTCTCAAAAGGGTAAATACAAAGTAGACCAAAAGTCTGGAAACGTCCAATTATCTCGTAAATTGCTAGACCGAATTCTACAAAATTTAGAATAAGCCTATTTTGGAATACGCGGATTCCAAATTTGATATTTGCAATGTATCTAGATTTGCCGTTTCTCTGATATTATTAGTTACTTTGGTTTTTTAAATACATGTATATTCAGTTATTTTTGGAATCTTCTCTTCAATACGTGTTCAAGCATATGTAACACTTATGATTTTATGTAGTCTAGAAGATCTTAAATAAATGGAGAAATGTAGTAGATGCATTCTACCATCGATTAGGGTATTGTCAACTAACAAATGGAGCACATTTTGAACATTTGATTAAGTAATCATTATTTTAAAAATATTGTAATCTTTCAATTGTTACATTTTAATGTAGTGGAAAATAATTTGTATTAAAACATTTATTGGGACAATTAGGGGTTGCCAGACTTCTGTTTTATTTATTTAAGATCTTCTAAACTACATAAAATTACAAGTGTTATATATGGTTGAATTCGTATTGAAGAGAAGATTTAAAAAATGACTGAATATACAGAGTGTAGTATTTAAAAAGCCAAAGTGACTAATACTATCAGAGTCTAGCAACATTGCAAATATCAATTCTGGAACCTCCGTATTCCAAAGTATGCTTATCCCAAATTTTGTTTAATAGGGACTAGCAATTTACAAGATAATTAAAAATCAAAATGGCAACTACTGTCCGGATTAGTTCATTTTTTGGTAAGCTGTTTTTTGAGCACCAATCAGAAATGATTACTATTAAATTTGACTTTATAACAAATATCCTGAAAAAATGGATTAATTAATATGTTAATAAAAGTGAAGAATTATCAAAAGATAAAAAATGAAAATTTTATAATTTTTTATTAATAATGTTTAATTGATTTACTTAAATTTAAATTAAGTGGGATACGACTTCCATAGCAAGAGACAGAGAGTCAAAGACCTCCCAAATGAATATTGATGTAATATAAATTGCCTCAGTAGTAGTAATCATAACTTATTTTTAAAGAATTATTTCGTCACTAGACTTACGTCTAATATGAATTAATCACTATTGTATCAAAGTAGAAAATAAAAAAGAAGAAATCTAATCTAACACATTTTGGTCTTCTAGTGTTCAAAATTCAAATGAATTTTAAATTTTTAGTCCCTAAAAATTTCTAAAAGCACCTAGTCCATTTACAATCTCTTTTTAACTATTGAAGTAAAAACATCACCTTATCTCAACCTTTAACCATTAGGTACAGAATATTACCGTAGCATATGTAATTGTCGACAATTAAATGTTAATTTTAAATTATTTAACATTATTTTCTCTAAAAAGTTTAAAACAGCAACAAACTTAGGCAACTGTGACATTGTGGTTATGAATAAAAAGTGTCAAATGAACGCAACAGTGAAAGAAGTAGTAAAATATTAAACTTTGACATCATTTCATTTTTATTCAACGCCATTTAATGAAAATAGTAATACAAGCATTTTTTTGTAAAAAAAGAACTGTAACTAAACTGAAATTATTGTTATCTCTCTATTTAACTTATTTAATATTTACTTAGAAATATTTTAACCGTATTTGTTATATATATTAATGAACTTTAATCGTCTACTTTAGTTAGGTTAGGTTAGGTTAGATCAAATCCTGATGCCTAAAATTGTTTCAAAACACCAACGAGTAGTCACATCTATATCAGAGAAAAAATTTTGGAGACCTCCAATTTCTCTCCACATAGTAACCAACGTTTTGTACATGTAAACGGGTAGAAACTCTAAATCACATGTCCCCTGAATGTCCTTTATCCCGTATTATAATACATATCAAAAGAACTTAACTTAAACTTGATATATATATATATATATATATAAAACCGAGAAGCAGCAGCGTAAACAAGTCTTTTGCAAAATTTTTGGTAGTTATTTCAAAGCGAAACAAGTATCGAACTTTTAGATATACCTACTAATAGCCTTCTTCCCTTTCAGCGAAAGGAAAAACATAAAAAAGTACTAAATACTTGTAGTAACAATAATTTGCTTCAAGCAAGACGCAGTTCATGGAAAATGGCTCATAGGTTTGTTTGAATCAAATTAAAAAAAATAACAAAAATAAATTTCTGTGAAATGGAATCTATAATTAAATTAATTGTTTCAACTCTTACTTTTTGTTTTCAAAAATTCTTCCATGTAAATGTATACCATTAATATCTAAATTCTTAGAAAGAAAACACATTAACCAAATTTCAGTCAATGAAATTATAAACCTATTTAATTTATGTATTAATCAAAATTACTTTGTTTTGATGATAAATTTTATATTCAAAAAGAAGGATCACCAATTTTGGCAAATATTTTTATGGATAATTTAGAAGAAAAATTTTTTTATTCAAATATCTCCGAGAATGTTGTTTTGGGATAGATATGTTGATGATGTTTTGACTAGACAATTGGATGTTTTCTTTAATTTTATTAACAATGTGCCTACAAAAATAAAATTTTCTGTTGAAATTGAAAATAAGAGTTCTATAAATTTCTAAGATATAAATATCAAAAGAGTAAACTGTAATCTTCAATATTTAATTTATCGTAAACCAACTCATACAAATATGACTATCCCTTATAACTCAAATCACCCCATGTCACATATGAACCGAAACAACATAAAGATGACGGGTCATACAGAACAATTATATATTTTGGAGATATTTCAAACAAAATATCAAAAATTATATCTAGTACATATTCTACAATATCTTTTAAAGTAAGAGATAATGTAGGTTCATTTTTACTAAATGTAAAACCTAAAATTATTACATTTTCAAAATCAGGTATTCACTAAATAAATTGTCCGGATTGTGACATCATCTATCTTGGCCATAAAATAAGAAATTTTAACATACGCTACTGTGAGCTCTTCAGAGCTTATAGATTAAAACAACCAGATAAGTCACATTACGCAAAACACTTCATTGACATCAAACACAAACCTACACTTAATAACACAATGGAAACAACAGTGGAAGCACTTCATATAAGTGACAAGAAAGAAGAACTTGATTTTTTGGAGGAATTTGAACTAAAGAAACACCTAAAATGAAAGAACAGCTAAACCTGGGAAGTTCAATTATCTTAGATCACCTTTTGAAGTAAATAATACTAACCAAATATAGTTTTAGGAAAAGAATATTGCTTAATACTTATTGGTTGTTAGGTTTATGACATTTATTTACGTTTTTAAAAAAGATCTGACAAACTTCTATCTGTCTTTGAAAATAATTATTATCAGATATTGAAACCTAGGTAGACTTTAATACATATTAAAACGCTTTGGAAAATTCAAGACAAGTACTATTTATTTTTCCATATTTTTTATGGAATCTATAATTTGTATCTAATCAACTTTAAATACAAACGTAATAGAGTTAAGTAAATTAAATCCAATCTAAATCTAAATAATTGATATTCCCCATTAATATTTACTCGCCATTTCGTCGAATAACATTCGTCAACCAATTATTCTTCTGAAAATGTTTATAGCATTTTCATTGTCATATATCTGAATTGTTTTCTAGTAAAGTAGATGTGACAAACATATGATAGGGGTCCGTCTCTATCTGAAGAATTGTCAAACGCAAATATTGATAAGTATACATGTTTAAATGTCATTTCGATTTAATTAATTGACAATTGGCAAATATTTTATTTAAAATCAAAGTAATCATTGTGTAATAGTTATTTATTAATATTTAAACTTTACAGTTTGTTACAAACAATATCAAATATTTCTCTTAGATTCTAGAAAACGCGTTTATATGAGTGAATCTGACTCTAAAAAGTCTTGTATTATATATTGAAGTTTATACAACGAAAACAATTTCGTTGCTAATTTCACATTTAGCAAATCGTACGAGTAAAAGAAAGTCAAAAATAAACCTAATGAGAATATGTTGCTAGCTTATTTGGAGAATATATCTAAAAGTTATAAAACTTCAAGCCGTTGGCCATATTATTCAATAAGCGCGATGATACCCACAAACAAAAATGTCGATATTGGCAAATATATTCAATTGATTACGAAAATTCAAAAAATCACTTTATATTAACACAATTACCAGCATGTCAAAAAAAATTCCTTCCTTTTTGAGATTACCAAATATAAAAGGCTATACCGACCACTACTTCAGAAGGTCATCAACTTCACTACTTACAAACTCAGGAGCTGATCTATTGACAGTGAAAAGATACGGACTATGAAAAAGCAATGCGATAGTTGATGGATACGTTGAAACCTTCACAGAAAATGAAAACCGAATAGTTACAAAAATTCTGGAAATAAAGAATTGTGAAATGGACCTATCAAACAGTAACCACAGAAGTATTGGCTCTTTAACAAAACAGTCTTCGACTGAGCTGAGCTTCTTTAGATGTAAAAACGTTATTAATAAATATAAATGATTGTTTTTAAAGTTGATTAATAAATAATTAAATATTGGTTTTGAATTTATTAATCAGTTGAGTTAGGCAATGTATTCATTATTTAAATCAGTAAGATAATGGCGTTCAATGTTGCCTGTAACAAAGCTAAATGCTACGCAAATCACATATTCAACATCCACTTATTCCATCAAAAACTTAGTACATTGTAATAAAAAAAATGTTCAAAATTTAAATAATATTTTCCATTTGACTAATTTAAAAAAATAATATTAAATATTTACCTTATTCTGGCATTAATTTCGCAAAATACTTTTAATCCATTACCAAACCAAGTAAAAATGCAATGTTGTGTTCAGAATGTAATAATAAATTCATATATACGGCATGATGACATTTTTCCAGATTACCTTCGGGAGCTTTTTTAACATTTATGAATGCAACCTGGGGTCACATGTGCGGAGATGTGACATAGACGAGCTCTAAAATGGGTAATAAAAATATACTGCCATTCGATTCGTGGTGTAAACTGGCAGGGGATCGATATTATCTATACACCAGATATCAAAACATTCGAAAGTTGTTATTTAGAGTTTTGTGGGTTGTGTATGGTAACTATCGGCCGTAAAACGGTCAATTTTCCGATAATGTTATGGCAAATGAACGCGGCGGCTTTTTAATGAACGTTTATATTTACAAATTTGATTAGCGACTTCTATTAACACAAATTCGTACTTTTATATGCATAATAACATTAATATGCGAAGGCCGCTAATCCAAAATTAGAACGTTTAACAATAAATGAAATTATTTTAATATCCATTGACATTAACATTTTACATTAGCTTAAAAAAAGAATACTGCCTTTTACAGGAAAACTAAATGTAGACGTATGTTTTAGTCGATCTTTAAAATAGGGTTTCCTCCCATCTTAAATACTTAACACCTCCCGTCACAAAATATGTCAAGTTTACTGTTACTGGTCGATAGGAACTTAGGAACGAACCTATAATTTTTCGTTAAAATTTTTAAACCCAAGATACTCTCATTCGGATCACTTAGACTCTATTATTATGCAAGTACAATTTTTTGCATTGAGATCGACAGCAAATAAAACTAGATGGAGGCAAATTGTGGAAGCCATGGGCCAATAAGGCTTTTAGTACTCTTATGTATTTTTGCATTGCACATTGCACTAAAATCTCCATATGTTCAAAATGTTTACTCTTCATTTTTACCGTGGTAGGAGAGTCTTCCTTCGTGTTTTCTTAATCTCTTCTTTGACTGTCGGTATTTTTAAATCACGATGAAGATAATAATTTTAGTAATAATAAGATGCATGATGCAGTTATTCCGAAAACTTTTAATATTGTTCAGGTTGTTCTTAGCTGCACATTCGCAGATTAGAATTCTATAAACCCAATCTGACTCTAAAATTTGTTTGTACCATTGTAGTTTATTGGGGAGAGAAAACAGAAATTTTCTTCTCAATAACTAGTGATGTTTATATGTAATATTAATCTTACTCCTCTTTTTACTTTGTCCTTCGATCTTAAGTAGACAGTCAAATGCTTCGAACAATCCAGTGCTATTCTAGGTGTTATTATATATTCCAATATCAACTGTAAATATCCTAATTAGCATTCATTTATTCTTATTTATCTCTTTCCTCCAACTTTCCTTATATTCATTTAGAATATTACAAACCTATTATTAGGATAAGTAAATTTAGTGATATTTTCTATTTGTGATAAGCTACCTTGGAGAACACCGGCATTGATTTCATATAATGTGAAATATGCTTCTTTTTATCTCACACAGAATGTTCGGTAATATCTTTTTTGCATATTTGTTTCTAAGTCCAAAATAAATAGTTTTTTTTTCTCATCAATGATAGGTTTTAGCTCTTTTATTAAAAATTTTTCAAATAGTTTCCAGGTACGATAAGGTCTAATTAGAAGTTTTACTCTTTTTATTATTAAACAATAATAATAACAATAGTGATAATAATAATAATAATATTGATAATAATAAATATTATTTAGCATATAATACCATAATTGCAACCTTACATAAAATAAATAGTGTAATACTAAATCAACGGACTGTTTCTTCCATATTAGCCAGTCATTGGCAGTCATAATTAGTATTTCAATTATAAATTAGTAGAACAATGGTCATTGGTTATTGTACTTCTCTAGCCAATTCACTACCTCGGATATGAATAATGTGACGAAGTGTTATATTGTTAACGAAATCCTTTTTTAGTAAACGGACTTATTTTTCTTAGTTCTAGTTTGGAAAATCTTAAAAATGAATTTTTGTAAATAGATAATTATTATTTCAATAATAATCAATCCTATACTTGTTAAAAAATCCATTCACACAAATACCTGTATCAGTACTTATTTTTTCGTCTTCACTTCTGAAGTAAATATTTGGTGATATACGGATGAAATTTGAATTGAGAATCTCAAAACTCAGCGTATCTTCTGTTTTATGTGAGATTAGTAACAAATTTCCCAAATAATATATTTGCAATTTTGAAATAAACGATATCTGCTTATATATTTCATTTAGTACAAAAACCGGTTCACGTCATACACGATATATTTTTTCGTAGTCGTAGTACTACCAACTATTCGAATTGCTCCTAAATAAACTAAGGAACCGAACCTACCCGAAACCAACATGAACATTCATGAGCATTCATGCACGTGCACAAATTAGAATATCGAAAAAAATATAAACGTGGTTATTTTCAATAATACTGACATATAGATTACTTTTATAAGTTTTATGTACAAAATATTGTAAATTTGCTATTAATTAATCTACACTGTGCATAAAATAAATCTGAGAATATGTATGCCCATAAAATTGTACTGATGGACAAACTACTTACGTTGTTGCCACTGTCACGTCAAAATTTGTCCTTTAGCTGTGAAATTTCAACAATGCTATTTCATAACTGGAAAAAATAATGAAATTTTAAAATTAACTCCAAAAAATCGTTCACACAAGAAGATAATTACTGATATACAAACACTGGATACAGGACAGGTATAATTCGAAATGTGATTTATACAGTGATGACAGTGAAACATAACCTTACATTTTTGTACTATTCTAGGTATTGTTTCAACTTTTGTGTCGAGTAGACAACGCTGTACAGTTGTGATAGGGAAAATTTAACTACGTGCTCTGTACTTCGGTATTTATAGTAAAAATCCTTATACTCTTCTTTTTCTATATAGGGTATTTTGTTGCTCGTATTACAATATTTGAATTTATATACGAGTATATATTACTTTTTTTGCAGTCTGATGGATTCAAATCAAATTATCTTCACCTTCAAACATCTTATTCGCTATTAAAAGGTTGAAAGAGAAATAAATCTTTTCTTCCATGACTTGCCCTAATTCAAAAACTACGTCAAGATAACATTGGAAAACATTTTATCGATCGTCTATTAATCTACCTACCTTCAAAATCAAAATCCCTATAATTTATATGATTCTATAAATAAAACTAAGTATTTCAGTTATTACCTCTTAAAAGTTATCTGATATTAAGTTTATATTCCAACTAATGATAAAAGAAAATATTAAATGACAACGGTAAAATATCAACTATGTAGGGCGAATAACTAAAATTTCCGCATCTTAATATCCTATTTAATTAACAAAAATGAAAATTCTTGAATCGAACTACTTATTTATGTAAACTAATTAAGAATTTAATAATTTTAATAAAACTTTATTTGACCGCACCCTCTGCCTGTATACAATCACTTTAAGCCCTAACTTCTTGTTTCTAATAGTATCTTAAACATTTGTTGCAGATGTTTCATCTCAAGAAGTAATTTTGGTGTCATAACGCCTTCCTTTAATTACTGTTTAATATTTGTTGGAACTCAAATTAATAAAATCATTCACAGAAGTGGATTATCACTTGAACACAAAAATATTTTAGTCGATTTTCCAAGAAAATGAATATTTATGTAATTAAAAATTGGTTTGTTGGTTAAAGGAAATCATACCCCACCATCTATCAAAATTTTAAACTTTAAATAATCAAGAAGATTTGTGATAAAAATTGGAAAAGATGAACATGAAACCGCACATACAGATCTTTTCTGAAAATATCAATTTATTTCTATTTGTTTTATATATATTCCTCTAGACATATTTCTAAGTTTTCTTTTTTGAACAAATATGTATAGTCCTAATAATTTATAGGTTTATACTTAATAACTCTCTAATAGTTTTTATTTTGATACTAGATTTTATACAGTATTACATAATTTCGTTGGTAAATATTTCACGGCAAGCCTGCAGATAGAGACTTAAACCTTTCTAGTTCAAAATTCAAAACGCAGTTATGAAGACATATATTCCGAAGTATGGGTCTTAGGGGTGGATTTAGCGTATAGCACCATCTACCGTCCAATGGAGTGTTAATCCTGTTTAAACTGGGTAGTCTGAAGGGATTCCCAAACTAATAAATTTACAGCTTTGCATAAGCCATTGAAACGTAAGACGAGGGCAACGCTATGGAAATTCAACAATCCCGTTCTACTCCCAACTTTCAAGAGATTTGCATATCTGAATTTCAATTTCATCGCTTAAACTTTGAATCTGTTTCTCGATTCACGGAAATATACAAAGTTTGAAAATCGTTTGGGTCAGCAGATTAGCAAAATGAATTTCCTAATTATCAAAAATCTAATTGTTAATATTTTTGCAAATCTTTATTGAATATGAAATTCTCATTTCTATCATTTCAGTTTTGAATTAGGTACATTTAAAATTCGGATATTTCTAAATGTCATCTCTTCCGAGGAGATAATTTTCACGCTTGAAGTCTACCTCCATGCTAACTGTTCCAAGAATAGGGACAAAGTAGTCGTTTTAAGTGATGTCATCCATTTTTTTTATCTTAAATGTGAGTCATTTTATACCTCCTTTAAACGCTACTTTCATCCTCCATTCAATGCTGTTTAAATTTTAATGTGTTAAATATGGTTTCCGAAGCTGGGTCAATATCTCTAATATTTTAAACGAAAAAAGATACCCGATATAAAGGATGTAAAGAATTGAAAAATCTTATGCCACTTTGTAGTTACTGATAGAGGAATACACTGTGCTACATGAAATAAAAAAAATCTACAAAAAGTATCATAATAACATTGCAAACTGAAAACCTAATATGTCCAAGAGATGATTTTTTGGAGCTCACAGAAATTAATTAAATTTGTTTCTTTTATTTTTCTTTCTTATATTTTTTCAATAATTCAGTATCATAAAGAAAAATATGATATTATCAAGGCCTAACAAGGATGGTTGAAAAATGTACTATTATCATTGACGATTAATACTAACTGACGAGGTTTCACTAAATTAGAAAATGTACTAGGAGACGATAAGTTGACATATACGCCAAGATCTTCAACCTCTTTTTACACAAGCATGGACCTGGTTACCTCAAAACGAAATTGATTGTTTAATTTTAAGTGCACCTCATTTTCTGTATAGATTTTTATTTGTTTTCTAACTTTTGTTAAGTCAAAGAGACTGCAATAAAGAAAAATTTATTGTTGACTAATCAGGTATCACAACGGTATATCACTTTTTAAAATCAACTTTAAATTGATACATATAAGAGGAAAAAATTTTGTATTCCTTTTTTACTTGTTTACTATTATTTAATCTAATCTTTCTCCGCACTCGCTATCTTTTTCGTTTACAAATTAGCAAGGGGGTAGAGTTCAACAAAAAAATATGAATACCAATTCATCGGATTTACTTAAACCTACTTCTAGTGAAAACCAAAATCATTGGCAAGACCTTTTTAGGCATTTTTGGAAAGGATAACGACAAGCAAAAATATTACAATCCTTTGAATCGTTTCTAATTCCGACTACATTTAGAGGCATTAACCCTAAATGGCTCAACCATTGTTGTTGTGTCATTTTGATCTTCATTAATGCCGACTTAATTCGCACGCACTCTGCGATTAACATTTAACGTTGCAATTGCCAACTAGTCGAAGCTAGAAGTTCATGTTGGACAGTGACGGAGTTTGGCATGAAGGAAACAAGTTTAATTCAACCATATTAATAATAATAATATTTGGAGAGTTAACCGAACATACGCTAAAATGTGGAAACAGAATATTTTTATTCAAAACTAATTGCCAAAAGTGTTAATACATTTATCTCACTAAAAGACGAGATGATCAATTCCAGTCCGCTGACGGATCTACAACTTTACCCACTGTTGCACTTCCTCGTTCACGAATTTCCTTCTTCAGTTCACCAAAAATGTTAAAATCGCCAATAAAAATATCTGAACTATACGGAGGATGTTGAAATGTTTCCCATGCAAATCTCTGAAACATATGATTTCATCCGACAGAATTCTAAGAATTTTTGACTGCATACATCTCTGCTCTTTTTTTGCTTGCCTCCATTTCTGTTGCTTGACGAACACACTTTTCTCTAAACAGAGAAATAAATAAGGAAGTGTGTTTACCTGTAAGTTGTCACTATGCATTGCTCATACCACAAAAATGGCACTATCGATAATTAACGAAACTTTTGCTAATTTTTGCGAGTTTGCGGATTTCACTTGACTGCCATTCATACCATAATTAATAGTTTAACTCTACTAACAACTTCCTAAGTACATTTTTACGGAATACTAGTCTATAATTGTACATTTTCTTTTTCTTTCGTATTTCTACTACTACGAGATTTTTAGTAGTAGACATAATTTTAAATTATATTAAAATTGGCACAAAGCATAAATCAATCAGATGTCGTCGATAAGAAATAAAATATCTATCTATAATAATTTTGAAGGCAAAGTTTGTCATGACCCTTGAAAATGCGCCACTGAAACGGGGTCCGTGGTCGGAGCGGGAGGAAGCAAGTTCAGAAGGTTGGTGGATTTGGGTCCGAGGGTTCAGACGGCCATTATCTGTGTTAAATGAAGTGTATGGGAAAGGTGTATTCGCGGCCTAAGCCTTCTGCTGGAGCTGCAATTCCCGACTCGCAAGGATAAGACCCCGGGATTGGGAAGTGAAGCGAAACGCTATTCGATAAGAGATACTGCTGCCGTTCCTGCTTGCTACGCTGCCGGCGGTATCTGCCTTCTAAAATGGGATTTTGTGCAGAGAGGAACTTCACTTAGACAATTTTCGTTTACAGTGGAAAAAATTTAAAGAAATGGACTTAAAACATAGAACCCTATAAATAAAACAATTTTTGAAAGAAATTACTTAAGGATGAACATTAAAATAATAATGTATACCATAAGAACATTTATTGTTGCTATATACGGTAGAAGCATGAATGTCACTCAAAAGACATGAATTACAAATAACTTAAATGAAATTTTTTTAGATGGATTATAGTTAAAACTAAAAATTTCCCAAAACAAGACCAAATTATGAACAAACTCAAAAGTGAACTAAAATAAAATAGTAGTAGACATAAGTAGAAAGTGAGTGAAAAATAGTTGCTTAGATAGACTGAAAGAGAGAGGAAAAGAAAATAATTGAAATGAGCGAAGGAAATTAGTAGAATTAGAACATCGTCCTTCCCGTATATTTAAGAGGTTTAGATCTTTCTGTTTGTTGCTTTTTGCTTTTTGTTGATTCTATTTTAACCTTGCTTTTAAATATTAAAAGCATTCAGCATTATTCAATTTCAAATATCCAAGGAATAATATATGAAACTTTAAAGGAAGATTGATTTTCCTTTGACTATTTCACAGTATTTTTATTCTTTAAGTCAAATAGTGTTAATTGCAATAGCAAAATTACCTAACAAATCTATTTGGTTAAATCACAATGACTGTTTCTATTCTTACTTTTTGAAATCTATCTATTATAAATGTGAAAGATAAAATAACCTTTTTTTAACATTCTAGGAATTTTCAAAAACTTTATAAATATTCTTATAACAAGATTAAACAAATTGACAGATATTACACCTCCAGACTTTATTTTGTATTGCAGATGTTCTGACCAATAATATTCTTCTTTTTCTAAAACACTTGTTTATTATATATTTATTATATAAGGCAATCTGATAAAGGTGAACTTCCCAGACTTAATTGTAGTATTTTATATTGAAGATAACCTAGATGTCTGTTTATTTCAAATTCTTCCAAATCAAGTTCTTGCTTTTTATAGCAATAATGAAGAATTTCCATTGTTGTGTTAAGTGTAGTTTAGAGTTGTGTGTCAATGAGGTGGTTTGCGTAATGTGACTTATCTGGTTGTTTTAATCTATAAGGTCGCAAATGTTCACTATATCTATTTCAAAATTTTGAAGGATGTGGCCAATATGCATAGCATTGCAATCCGGACAATTTAACGTATAAATACCTAGGAATTTTAGTTTTTATATCTCTTAAAAATGTACCAACATTATTCTTTACAAAAGAATAATGCAGGTTTATTTTTAAGGATATTTAGTAGAAGATTTAATATTTCAATATTAACGTTGCAGTTCTCTTTATGCATACAATACAAGTATATTTAATGGTTAGTATTGTAGTGTTTTTAGAAGAAAATATGATAACAGGGTTGCAAAAGTCATGAAATGAATAAAATTCTGTTTAAGTATGCGTAGCTGTTCCAGAATCTTTTTTGAATTTCACCCTCGAATTCCTTCCCATTGGAATTGCTGATGAATCGTCTGGGCAGATGCTGCATTATTCATCAAAATTTATCTTTCATATCAAAACATAGTCCATCCCTGCATAAAAAATATCCCGGCACGGGAGAGCGAAAGACAGAGAGGGTCGCAAAAAGAAGAAGGAAAAATGGTGTGTTCAGCTATGCGAACTGAAGTTAGGTTAATGGCCAAGTGAAATTGCGCTTTCCATCTTGTCCCATCCCGCCCATTCCTTGCACGTAAGGAACTCAACTCATGCGACTTGTAATATTTGTTCTCGACTGCTCGCCATTCATATGAGTTTTATCTGTCGTTATGAGCTGCCGCAAGCACGTGGGGATTAGAGCTTAGAACCCCCTTCCGTTCCCGAACTAGTTCCATAGGTGTGACTTTAATTTTTTTTCCTAGATTTAACCTTTTTATTCTCAAATCCTTGCTAACCAACTACAAAACTTCATTAATAAGCCAAAACCCCTAGAAACAATATTTAATTACACTATTTACTAGATGATGCTATTTTTATTCTTATAATTGTACATTCATGGGATCTTGGGAGTTTTAGAAGTTAATTTCATAAAATCATCAATAACTAAAATTAAGCATTATACAATTATACAAAAATAAATCCAACACGATTCACTAACCTAGATGAGTCTTAAACATAGAAAAGTCCCGAACAAAAATTTGACTATTATTTGAACAAAACATGTTTAAGTAAAATGAATAAACATATAAAAACAGTAGAAATTAGACCTTTTTCTGTAAAACAGCAATCGTTTCATGATAAAAAATTAAATTTATGATCAGGTCCTAGGTACCGCCATCTTATACATTTAAAAATTAAAAAATTGGGAGTAACTGTAGTTGGCGAAGTAATATAGAGAAAGAAGTAATACAGCCCTTATAATTTGAAAAAGAAATAAAGTAAATCAATTCGTTCAGAAACTAAGATAAGAGACTCTGTAGTCGCGGTTACAAAGATTAATGAAAAAACTGGACCATTTGAGAATTCGAAGCACAATTTCCTTTAATGATTTTATATTGATTTATAAGTCAACAGATTAATTCAACAGATATTTTTATTGGAGGGTTGATGTCCCAGTTTAAAGCAAAAACATGGTAAGAAACAATCTCTACTATTTTAGGATTCATTTAAGAAAGCTGTACAGAGTACGAAAGACTACCTTAAAAAAAAAAAATTTTATTCCATGGGTTTATTGGTAAATATTATAACGAATAGGATATTTTCAAAACCTACTGATAAAACTATAAAAGGACTACGTTCGATCATAACTATTTGCAGATGTTCTATTCAGGATACGGTCAACGCAATAAATCATAATTAATTATTAAACACAGTTCAAACAAGCATTTAAAAAAAAAGAATGAAATAATAAAATAATATGTTTTATTAAATTCTACATTCTAATTAGTTGTAACTTTATTTTGAATTAAAGCTAACCAGACATATTTTTAAATACATAAATAAATATTTTATAGCTCCATAACTACAAGATATTACTAAAAAACTTTCATAAATTTTCAGATACCAACAAATATCTTGTCTCTTTTTACAAAACGAAAATATTCTAGAGCTCATTTTTTGTAAATCACATCATTCAATGGAAACTCAAATATTTAATTCAAATGTCTTCAAAACGATTTCCTTTTTCAAACTGAATTTTCATATTTGAATGAAAAATTATGCTCTAATACTAACAATCTTACGACAAAGATGTCTTTTTTTATTTCTATATTTTTACTTATTCTAAATTGGTATTTTAATGTCCTCTATGTCTCTTTTTTCCTTATTTTCCCCTTTGTAAAATACTATTGTTAATGTCATATCATTTGTATATATTTTAGCTGGCCCTTTTGAGACACCACTGAGGCTTTCTGTCTCGTATATAGAGGAACCATCTGCAAAAATTCTTATAATATTCTCTCCTTCATTGGCTGGGTCCGTTGGGAGGCGCAAGAAAAGCGTCTGCTGCTAAAACGTTGCTTGATTAATTTTTTCCCGGGTTGCAATAAGAAACACTTGTTATAGGTCCCAGGAATTAGATGAGAAACTTAACACATATTCCAAAAGCTTCAATATGGGGCGGAAGAGGATATTGTCAGTGGAGTGCTACAAATCATTATTATATACATCATTTTCATAACACATAGATAAGAAAAGGAAATACTCATAATTGGTCCTCAATGTAATTTCAAACCAGTGAATATTATCACATTTGCTAATAAAAAAATCAGTTATGTACGTCATGCGTTATTTAACCACAAGAAGAATTAATGTGGTGATTTTGAAGGCGATTCCATAGATGCTCTGCGTTTCCTTATAAACAATATTTAAATAAATTCATCATTTATTGTGATTTCAGTTATTAATGTGTCGAAATTGTTTCTAATAATCCTAGAGTTTGGTAAAAAAATATTGGACATACTGTATCATATTGTTCATATTGTAATATTTCTGTCCAATCTTTGAATTAAATTTTTTTGGGCAATTGGGTATGATTTAGTTTCCATCTCTTCTTACATTTTTGGTGACAAATTCCTCTGAAATGTTTTTACTTATTACAAAATATTTACAATTTTTTTTTATTGAAATATATCCTTATTCTGATTTGATATATCTCAATATTGACATCTGCCAATATGAGTATCAATTATAATGATCCTGATGATTTTTATTTTATTTAATTAAAGTAATGTGTAAGCAATCTAACAAATCACATTGTAATCACCTGTGTCATCCATTTTTTTACAGACATTTGAAGTTCAGGAAAATTTTCATAAATTTAAGAAAATAGTTTTTGACTGAATTTTTTAAAACAAACGGGGAGTTTTTTTTTTGTTTAAACCTTTTTAAAACATGCTTAGTTAGTGCTATTTCTTTGGAGGTATCATTTACACGGATATCTTATAAACTATTGAAATTAAGGGAGAATATTTAAATTTGTGGAGAGACTAAAAAAAATATTTTTGCTCAAAAATTTACTTTCTATTCGCTACATAATAACTAAATTTAATTCTAAAATTCATTTATCATTCAAGCTGGTCATTATCAGCAATTAACTGTTTGCCAAACACCTTAAAAATTAGACAAAAAAAAATAGTCATGCTTCGTCTAAAACAACCATAGCTAAAATGGTTCTAAATAGTCTATGCTAGCTTTAATCATCCTTTTAGTTTATTTTCATTTAAATAAAAATTTAGTTGCTTTATATATAAAACTCTATTTGTTACACGATTACACGTGAGTTATTAGTTAGAACTCTTAACAACGTGTTATTAAACTCAAACTCACAATCTAGATACGTGTCTTTACTTGTCTGAAACGAAAGTAATAATGATAATATAATGAGTTTATCTTGGATAAAGGTTTTTTATTCGATACAAAAAAATGTTGTCAATAATCAAAGTGAAAAAGCGAAAAGGCAGATGAAAGAAAGAAAACACATTTATCAGTCTATGTTTGCACAAAAGAAACTGCAGACGCTTTGTTTGGCAAATCGCAAATAAAAGCTAAGAAAATGAACTGAAAACTGTATATCGGATGGTTTATCGTTTTGTTTTCGTTCTCATTGCAGTTTGTACAAGTCGCCGGCGCCCGGAAAAGCGGGAAAACCATCATATAATATTCCAGTTAGAAATATTTCGCCCCAATGGCAAGTAAGCTCATTTCGTCAGACAGTTATATGTGTGAGTTAGGGAATTTCTTTTCGTTTTACTTTGGCGCTTATCTCGCCACTAAATTTCTGATTTTAATGGAACCGGGGCTCGTTGAGATGACGGTATGAAAGCGCGGTGTATGCGCCAAAAGCCCTACTTAACTTTTATATCCCCTTTTTAAATTAGGTCTATTGTTATTGGCCGTTTAAAGCAATCTTGCAAGCCCGTGGAATATTAAGAATTTCGGGATGGATTAGACTTTAAAATGCTCTCAAACAACGACGGGGTGAAATTTAATTCCGAACTTTCGAGCACCGGATTGCACATCCACAAATCTCATACAATTGACTTTGTGACTTCAACAGAATTTACTGATTTCAATTATTGCTTTTCGAATGAGCAGGCTTCGTTCAAAGGGATTATTAAAATGAGGTTTCATTTTTTTTTTAAGTCAAAAATTGTAGGGATTTTTCATATTCAATAAAAAATATATAACTTTTAACGTTCTGTATTTTATTTTAGCCAGAGAAAATTGAATAATATGTTATGCATGCGAATGTTTGGTAATGAAATTCAAACGACTAAAAAACTCGAGCTCGATATTGCTTTACTCTACATTCTACGAAATTTAATGTACCAAAATTGACATTTAATACACTGGAAAACAGTAGAATTTTTGAAATTTACGTACACATTCGTGATTAAAGTGATTTGGCAATTTTGATAACATTCAATATTATTATTATTAGTCAATTGAATAATAATGTATATTATTATAACGTAGCGTCTTAATAAACATAATATAAATATAGTATACAGAAGAACAAAGAACAAAATATCCGCTCAATAAAAATAGGAAAGATACAAAAAAATAGAACAATGTACCTATTTGTGTAAGTTTGGAACGTTGTAGTCTTTTATTGATAAATTGTTAAAAAACGTCGTAGCTTGTTTTGACCTAAAGCTAGTTTATTATTTTTTTTGCCTGTGTGAAACATAACCTCAAATTCTCATATAAAAAGTGATTACCAATGGATTTTTATCTGGTGTTATGTGTTTCCTCAACTTTTTTTGGGAGCAACAATAAAATTTGGATTTTGCAGACAAAAAAGTATCAATCAAGCATATTAAAATAAAGACACCGATGTAACTACACTTTAATTACTGAAATGACCTAGATTTTTATTAGAAACTAATATTTAACTATTTTAAATTTGTAAGCATCTATAATTATACCTAGAGACAATTACTGCTTAAACAACAGTCAACTGATGGAAGTAGCGAAATTTTGAATGTTTTTTGTTCTTAATGTTTTTTTATCAATAACATCTAAATACAAGTTGATTTGATACCAGAAACCATCCTTGAGATTCACTCATATTTTTATTTTTGTTTTTTTGGTTTCTTTATATTGTTTTTACCTTTTTTTTATTTTATTTTACAGTATGTATATTGCATATTTAAACGTAATTTTTAATGCTGATCAACTTTTTTTAGTAACATTTTTCGATATTGTCAACTTTAAAGGTACTTTACTCTTGAGTAAAACTCATATTTTTTGACAAACCTCGTATACCACTGAAAAAATTTGATATTTGATGACTGTATTCTAGGTTTTAGATAATGCAGAACTTTTTATGAAGAATAACTTTTTTTCCTAAAATTATTAATAAAAAAGTTTTCCATATGATTCCAACTTAGGGGGACATATTGTATACCTTTCATAAAATGTAATATTAATTTTATCATGAATTTTCCTTTCTATTATAGAATCCCAAATACTTTTTCTTTTTTTCCCATCCTTGTAGTTAGTGAATCGGCTTTTTCTATCCAACTTTTCCCTGCTTATTCATACCATAGCTTCATCTTTTTCTTTTCAATCTCTTTTCTCTTCTTTTTGCTATTTGTTATTTCGTGTATATTTTTTTGTTATTCTAGTTGGTTTCTTCCTCATGATGTGTTCCTTACCAGTTTAATGATCCCTTTTTTATTTTGGTTATTGTTGTATATGTTTATTAATTTCTGATATTGTTAAGTTCCCATGATCTATTCTCATTTTCATTGCATCTATCCTACAATACGTTTCTTCTGTATTGTTCAATTCTCACCGGCATGTAATATTGTCGGTATAACTTTTATTATTATTACATTTTTACATTTTTCTTTCTGAATCTGCTATTAGCACTATGTCATCTTTTTTTACTATTTTGTAAATGCATTCAATTACTTTCGAAACTTCACTTTTTTCATACATTCCCATGTGTGTTTCGCCTCTGGCTACGTTAAGTAGTTGAGTTATCGTGCACACACATCCTTAAGAAGCCGCTTATGACGTTGAGAAATATCTCTAAAAACGACGCGGTACTCCGGAAACAGTAATACTCACATTTCCATATTATTTTCCTTGCTATCGAGTCAAAGGCTGCTTTTATATCAACAACTACTAAGACAAGTTTTTCAATTCTTCTCTCTATTACTAGGAATTTCCGTTTCTTTTCTCGATTATCTTTGTATAGGTTTTGAAGTATGTTGATGATAAGCATATTGTTCTCTAATTACCATAATTTACATGCTCTACGTTTTCTAAATGGACAGAATTAAATTATATGGTCAGTCTTTTAGAATTTCTTGCTTTTTTCACATCTTCTTACATATTTTTCATAATTAGGATATTCCTCTTTTCCCTAGATATTTGATTATTTCTTGCTCCATATTACCTCATCCCCACGCTTTACTTATATTTATGCCTTTCATTGTTTCTATATTTTTTCTCGATTTGGTTTTTATCTTCTTCACATGTTTCCTGTTTATTCTTTAATTCCTCTTTATAAAATTTGTCTACGTAGTACTCTATCCAAACATTTGATGTTTCTTTTTTGTTTGTCTTTATTTAATTCCTTCTGTCTTTTACTACTGTTATTTTCTTTCTTCTTAACTGGTTCATTTCCTTTATATTTCCCAAATGCTCTAATATTTCTTTTGTAGGTCATAGTTATTTTGACTGTGCATGTTCTTTACAATTTTCTTTGTCTAATATATATTTCTTTGTTTTCTTCCGTCTTAGTTTAAATATATTTTTTTCATGCGTATCTCTTCTTCTTTACTTCCTCCTTAGTTATTACAGATTTTCATTCCATATACCATTTCGCAGTTATCTTTTTAGTATTTTTAAAACTGTCTCATCGTTCGTCTTTTAAATATTGTATCCCTTTTCTCTTTATATTTTTCTCGAAACCCTTTCTTTTTTGAACTAATTATTTTTATTTTTTTCTTTTTACTTATTTCCATATTACAGTATTCAAGGAGTTTTTTTAAATTTAAAAACATGTTAAATTTTATTGAAGGCAAGACGATGAATTTATACCCAGAAATTCAAACCCCTGGAGCCCCACAGAAACCCCTAATTTTTTTAAATGGCGAGGGTGGTCAAATAAAACCGTTTGAAAGATATTTTTTTATTTAGATAACTAATTTTTTTAGCTTATGGAATAATTTAATTTCAATAACCACAAAAAAATCAAATTTCTTAATATTAACGAAGTAATGTTCAGAATTTAGATTAGTGTTTTATGTATGATTTATTACAGCTTCAAATTTTTATTTCGGCAGATGAGTAAAACAAATTGGAGGACCAAGAACCTCCAAATTTTTAGAATTCACAATTCAATAAAATATACATTAAAAAATAAATGAAATCTGCGCATAAATGAAATTTACTTATCTCTATTTAAATGAATGAATAATGAATTATGACACTGAATATTGTTAGGTATTGGGTTGTTTTTTTTTTTGAATATAAATATTATCTTAAGGGGGTTTTTACCCATTACGCAACTTGGTTAATGGAAATTAAAGAGGCTGAGTAAAAACAATCACAATTTATTTATCTAATGAAAACAACTAAATTATAAGGGCAACTTACACATTAAAAAACTAATACACTTAATAGCAGAGATAGGCACTATCAACTCCTCGATCATCCGAGAACCCCAACTTGACTGCCTATCTTCTTTTATTTTACCAACAAAGAAGACACTAATGTTTATTAATTTTGATGACTCTACTAAAATTATTTATTTAACATACGTTGGAGGCCTTGTCCGAAACCCTCGCTCAAGTAATGTTAAATAAATAGTAAATATTATAATTTGGAAAATAAAAAATAAGTTTTATGTACAGGGCGATATTTAACTAAATGGCTGTACATACTATCGTAACAATATTTAAATTGCATGAAATGACCAATCCAGCGGTACTTTAAACTAATCTAAAATGACAAAAACATTATGGTACATTTGTTAGCTTTACCTTATTAAAATAACTTTTAAAATACGGAAAGATAGTGCCCTAAAACTTTTCCCTCAAATCTGTATTCAAAAGTATAATTGTATATTTGCTACATTGGTTTTTGACTTAATTAAATTTATAATATAAACTAATGGAAATAATGGACAGATGAAAACATAATTGATATCGACGGGTTTCAGGTATTTCCCCTAAAATCGCCGATTTACAAAATAATCAATTTATCGATAAGATAAATAAAGAAATATTGAAAGAGTAGAAAAGGTGGTAAGAGAGTATAATATTCTTAAGAACTGGCTTTTTGGAAAAAAAGAATTTCCAAAAAGGTAAAAGCCTAAATATTTGAGAAAGCGGAAATGAGTATTGCACATAACAAATGGAAATAAAAGTAGGATCACAGCTGTGAATTAAGAAATTTATAGAATGGGAGAAGAAAGACTGACAAGAAAAATATATAAAGTACGAATAGGAGGAAAAAACAGAGTAGTTATTTACGTCTGACGTGGAACCAGTAAGAACAAAAAGCTCTTATAAAAAGAGGAATTCAATTGAACGATATAAAGAAAAATGGGACAAGAGAGGAAAATTTGGAAAACAAAAATAAAGACGTTACCACAAGAATAAATTATAGTTGAATTTGTTAAATAAATGTAATTATAATTAGAAGTATAGTCCGACACCTAACAATAAAAGTGCTCTTAGATAAAATAAATAAATAAATGTGAAATAAACTAATCAGACACAAAGATAAAGATATAAAAAGAAGTCTAAAAGAGTAAAATCTGGTGAGTTTGGAGGCTATTCTACAGGTTCTCGGCGTCCTATATATCTTTCCTTAAAACCATTCATCAAGAAATGAGCATTAGCACCGCCTTGTGATTTACTTAACCAATAACGTGAACATCATTTAAAGATTTCAGTTCAAAAATCTAATAAATATAAACAATGCCCCGTGGTGAGTAATCGGACCCTTTACGGTGACTTAAGAGTAAAATTCAAGGAATATCTACAGTATATAAAACCCAAATAACAAACCACGGAAATCAATTAATAGAACCACAATACAACAATTAACGGAGAAAGTAGCCTAAAGATCTAGTGCAATAATCATATAAGGAGAAACGTCCGTGGATGTTTCCCTTTTACCTCAAAAACATTCATAACATTTACTTAATACACTTAATCGATCTAGATTGTAAATAAGCAAATGTCTATAAAAATATCTGCTTCATTAGAAATAAAGATCGATCTGTCTAAAGATTTCTTCAAATATTTTGGAGAGGTGCCACATACTCATATGCATACGTTCGCAATGTATGTATCAAGTTTAATGTTGTTAATGTTGGTTTCCAATAATAAATCTCTTTTATTCATGTTCGTTCTCTAATAAATGTCAAATATCCGCCGTAGCCATACTTTACCCCTTTTTTGTCAGTCCAATACAATGTGTATAATCACAATAATTTCATTATAAAACTCTCGCAGGCCTGATTAACTTTACATGTTCGCTCAACTCATAAAACTCCATTTGCTCTTTAATTTTTAGAGGCATCTCATGGAAAAACAATAGAGGAGGGAGTGAATTTCATTTCGGAAAAAGGGTCATTTTTAATTAATGGAAATGGATAAACAATTTTTTTATTTATTATCTGTATACTTACCTTAATCAATAATATACCGAGTACGGCGCTACGATTAAAAACGTTTTGAAACTATTATATACAGAATGTTTCAGTTTTGTGTGCCACCATTTTTTTGTTTCATAATTTTTCATGTAGGCACATTTATTGTTATGATTGTTTCTACCCTTGCTTTGTAGATTCTAGAATATTTGATTTAATCAATTAGACCTATGGTTTCCTATGTCATTACACCAAATAAATAATTATCAGAAATGCAGACTTTAACTAATTACGGTTACATACCAAAATATTCAGTTAATTAACTCTTTAAAATTGAATCAAAAAGTTAAATTAAAAGAAAAACAAAATCGGTTTCATGTGATGTTAGTAGTATGTTTTCAAAAATCCCTCCATATGAATGTACACTCATGGTAACTAAATTCTTAGAAAAAAAAACATTAAACAGGTTTTAATTATAGAAATTATAAACTTCTTGAATATGTTTTTGATGATAAATTTTATATTCCAAAGTTTATATCCAATATAATTAAACATGAATATATAATTAATTTATCGAAAACCATCTGATACAAATATGACGATCCCTTTTAAATCGAATCACCCCATATCACATAAACTGGCAGCTTCTACTTCAATGACACATAGAGCTTTTTCAATACTAAGGAAAGTAGATGATTTTAAAAGAGAAATTAATATAATAAAACAAATCGCTACCTCTATTAACTTTCCATTCCATCTAATAAATCGGTTCATTAATAAAAAAGAGGAAGAGCAACATATTCAGTAATATCTTTTAAAATAAAGAATAATGTAGGTTCATTTTTAACCAATAAAAAACAAAATTTATAAATTAAAAAATTCAGGTATTTATAAGTTAAATTGTCCAGATTGTAAAGCTGTATTGGCCAGACCTTTAGTAATTTGCAATAAGATATAGTGTACACTTACGAGTTTATAGATTAAAACAACCCGATCAGTCACATTACGCAAATCACCTCATTGCCACAAACCTATACTTCACAGAACAATGGAGGAAACAATATATTTGATAAGAAGTAAGAACTTAATTTTCTGGAAGAATTTGAAGTAAAGAGATATCTACGATAAACCTGAGTATACAATACTAAGATAACAAATAAAATCTGGGAAATTCATATTTATTTGAATAACTTAATAAATATATAATATTACCCCAATGTTTTAGAAAAAGAAGTATATCATTAGTTAGTAGGCAATCAAATCTTCAATTTTGCTATATTTTACGTTAATTCTTATTTTTCTATTTCATTGCATGAAACGAAATTTTACACTTTATTATTAGATGCATATATGTACCTATTTTTTATTATTTGTAATTAAAGTACACTTAAAATTGTTTCCTTTTCTAATTTAGATCATTCCATAAGATTATTTATATATAAAATTGTAAAAACCATATAGTAAGTCAGATTAATTTTTTTCTAAAAAAATTGAACTTCCACTAATTGAGGTCCAAAATAACTAAAAATAATTTCCTTGACATTTAATGTTTCCCTTAAACAATAAGTTGTAAAAGAGTAATAAATTAGTCTTGATTCTAAAACAGTACATGTAGCATATAAGACTCCCATTGTTTTCCTCAAAAACCCACAAGATTTAAAAGGAAATTTAATAAACATTCTGAACCTAACAGCGCTGAATCTTAATTCCGAATGCCGAGTATTTGGTGTTCGGTGTAAGAAAGGTCAACAGAAAAACAAATAAACATAAAATTATACTCATTCGACCACATTTAATATATAGACACAATAGACTAACGGAAATTTGAGAAATTACGAAAATGGAATAGAGCTCTTAATCTCATTATTGGAATTCAAATTATCTTAGATTGAACTTCAACTTGGAAAAACCAAAGTTCTATTTATGTGAAAGTAAACTTCAAAGTTTATAATCACATGATATTTTAGGAAATGGTAACCTGGCGGTTTTGAAACTCTAATAAATTTAGTTACTAGGTTAAAGTGTCAAAATTCATCATTTTTAATAAATGGATTTATAAAAACAAAAAGTAATTATTAAATTCCAAGTCATAATATATGTCTATGTCTATTAAATGCAATTTTTTTTATTAAAATGTATTTATTTATAAATAATTAATAAATAAAAATATTAAAAAGCATTTTTTTAAAGAGTTTATTCCGATAAAATTCCGATTGCAAAAATATGGAGTGGGAGAGACAATGATAAGGTAGATAGCCATAATTTACCAGCATCAGGAAATCCAAAATCCAGTCCTTTTGTTTTTAAGGTTTGTTTGTATACCATTAATCCCTGATCCCCGCCTTATGATATAAAAATGCCTCAATTTATGGAAATGGTTGAAAAAATTTCCCAACCAATTTATAGGTTCTATTTAATTTTAAACGTGTGTTGGGATATTATTATTATAACCCACTAGGCCAATAGTTCAAAGCGTATCTATACCATTACACATCAATCAGACGGGGAACGTTTCTAAAAAAATCGAAACACACTCAAGTACGACAATGTAAAATCCCCTCTGTGAAAATTGAACCAATAAATTTAAACACTTTAGTCAGCCTTTAAATTAAAATTCAAATTGGGTTGAGTCCTCCCTATTCGGTAATTCAAAGTCCAATCTTGGACGATATACGATTATGCTCGCGAGGTTCCGGTCGTTCTCTCTCTCATCCGGGAGAAGGCCGTGTGGATATGTGGTTATGTGTGGACATACTCGTCCATCACATTTTATCGCCTGAACAAATACAACCCTCGTCGCATAAAGGCTTTCGGACCATCTAGTTGTCTGTGAGGATGACCAACCCCATTTCTATTGTTTTATCATCGGTCCCTGAAAATTAAACAGTCGTGTTTTCCATTTTCATAGCCCGCTGGTCTGCGAATACGAGGAGATGAGAACATGCAAAGTTATTTAATCTGGGAAGATAATTAAAATATAATTAATGTGGAGATGAAATGCATTGCTAATATTAAAGATAACTTGTACAATCCGTTGTTAGTAGTAAACGTCATAAAGTTGAAACTATATAATGTATATATTAAAATTACCATTACTATTTCATGAAAGGAATGGTATACAGAGTGGACCAAAAGTCTGGAAACGGCCAATTATCTCGTAAATTACTAGTCACTACTTAAAAATATTTCGATTATAACAAAATGAAGGTAATTCATTGTAAAAAAATTAGGCCTTGTTGTATCTGAATAATAAACTAAATTTTAATGTAGACATAAAAATTATAATGCCAAGATTCAAGAAAAATATGATATATTAATAATAAACAGTTAATTCTCTAGATACAATCAAAAATGAGTAAAAATTGATATAGTTATAATTTGTAATCAATAATTTATTTGAAGTTTAAATTATTAAGTGTCAAAACTAAAAAAATTAAATATAAAGACTGCTAGGATTTCGGTAAATTATTTAAGTTCGGTTGGAATTTTATGGAACTCTCTTCTGTTTGGGAACTTAAAGAGAAAACAACCTTGTTAGTAAGAAATGCAGAATTATTATATAACCTAATATTTAAATTACTTTAAAAGAAATTAATAATCACATTAAATTTTGTTAATATTACCTAATAGTATATAACTGAAACATTGAGTTAATATTATTTATCATTATAAAGACAATTTGAAACATAACCATAAAGTGTTTAACCTAAAAAGGAGAAAATATGAAAAAGACACTGTTATCAATAGAAGTAAATAAACCGTACCTGTTTTCGATGGACTCCAATAAGAAGGCAAAATTTGAAATATTTTGGAATATTTGGACAATTAAAGTGTGATAAACTTTACACAAAGAGCTATAAAATGGTAATTGTTGATTAATTTTTATTCACTTTTCTTTATTTAAAAATAAATTTAGATAATTATATTGTTTAAACCACACTTTTATTTGAACTAACCCTGAGATTAAGTAGTCTCATATTAAATATACAGGGTCCGGCAAACCTCTGTTGTTACATAACTCCTACTATGCAAAACTAGTATTTAAAATATAAAAAAAGTTGCGTCAATCCCTTTAAAAAAAATTAAGTGATTTGTCTATTTTACTGTTGTACCACTCTGTATATATGAAAATAATTTAGGGTATTTGGTTTTGAACCTCATTGACAGATATCCTTCAAAAAAATCATTTAGTTTTGCATAGGAGGAGTTATAGAACAACGACGGAGGTTTGCCGGAACCTGTATACCGGGCATTACTAAATTGGTGCGCATCACAAATTTAACTCCCCCACTAAATTGACCGTTGCCAACGTGGGGTTTCTTAAACTTAAACTATTTGAAATTCATTAGCTTAAATTAAACAAGAAAAGTGAGTTCATAAAATAATTAGACGAAGTTTTCCAATTTCTTTGATAAAAATAATAATGCATTTTAATATCATTAAAAATAAAACATAACTCAATTTGAATTCATTAAATTTATTATATAGATATAGATAAAAATGGAACAAACAGAAAGAGAGAATGATGATTTTGGAACAAATAGATAAGCCAGATTATAAGTGGACGATGGATAATTTAAAATGATGCAATGATGGAGAAGATGAATGATATGTTTGATAAACATAAATTTGAAGAATATAAAAAAGACAGATAATAAATTCATAAACAAAAGAAGATATATTGGATGTAACAGAAGATTTTAAGAAAGAAATTAATGATAAGTTTGACAAACAAGAAAACAAATGTGAAGAACAACAGGGAAATTAGAAAGGTTACAGAAAAGAAGTAATTATGATGAAGTAGAACACAGAAGAGGAAATTAGTAAACTAAAGGAAATGTTACAATAAATACAAATGACTTGAATGTAATTAGTGATGGACAGGAATTAAGTAAAGAAGAAATTGCAAATCAAGGAAATGGCAGACGAAGTAATAAGACGTAAGCTAAAAAGAAATGAGGAATAACCAGAAACAGAAAGAATAAAATAAAATATAGAACAGGAAAATTATAAAGATTAACAAGAATTAATGTAGAACTTGGAGAAATTAAAAATAGAAACGGCGGATGAAATTACAGATTAAGTAACAACAGTGTCAATATGGAACAACCAGCATATTTAGAAACCGCAATAAGTGAAGATAATTTGCGATTTGACGGAAATAAGAAAATTAAAGTAAAAAATCAAATTATTATATATATTTTGAGGTAGTGTTTCCAAATTTTGTTGCGTTGCGTTGATTTTAAATGTATTTAGTATTTCTAGTTTTGAATTTTTTTCTCATTCCTGCATGATTCGTTTTTAGTTATTTGTGTATTGTTCTTTGATTCCATTAAACGTTTTCTAAATTTAATTATTAAGTATTAATGATAGGTAGTTAATAAAAAGAAAATAAGGACATAAATATTTTAATTTACACAGGATCTGAAACATACCAATTCTTAATTATTAAGTTTTTATTTTCAACATTTAATCAATTCAGTTAAAAAATTTTTACCACCATGTAATTTTGTTTAAATTCACATTTTATTGTTATTGTTACTTGGATCCTATTTTTTGGTATATTGTAAGTTTCCTTCATGTTTTGCATTATGTTATAACTCTTTTAATTGAATTTTAGACCTGAAGATGTATTTTTAAGCTGAAACTAGTCGTCAGTTTGTATTTAACCTTATTAAATTAAAAACTATTTTGTGGTAAAGATATCGAACTTTTGTTTGTTTCTAATCCTCAATACCACATTTCAGAAAATGGATAATCTCCATCAAAGTAAATTTTGGTTCTCATTTCATTAACCAACTGGGTTAGATAATGGGTTCGATATCTACTCAGTTAGTTAATAGCTTTCAATACCTAACTGTTTTAATTTAAATATAATTAGATATAGACATATCATACTTTTCTACAGCATGGGCCACTCAAAACGGTCCATCCTGGTATTTGTCAGTATTCATTATATTTTTAGAAAAAGCTGAAACACGTCGATTTTTATTCCAAAGTAATCACATTTTCACGATACAGACATCTGTCATATGTCAACCCCCTCCCATCCACGGCTCCAACCCCATTAATTTTAAATAGAGAATATACCATGTGCGGCACATCATTAGAAAGGTATTTTAATAAAAGCCGTTACCTAAGCATCTTAATTAATTTGAATAATTAATAATTTTATTAATATTCCATTCAAAGTGTAACACAAATTCTCTCAGCGGGGTCACAAGTCGTTTGATATTTGTGATGTCTAGCGGCAGCCTCCATACTGGTTCAATTTTTATTTTTATTTTTATTTTTTTTTTTTTTAGAAAGAAAAGGACCCTTAAATGATGAATGTCCTCTTCGACAAAGAGATTAAGATATCCAGCAATGGCCGGCTGAGAACTGGTTTTATAGATTAATGTTTCTATTAGATACCTGTTTTCTTTATACCTGGAGTGAAATGTGTTAATTTAGAGAGTAAAAAAAGAATGGTCTTTTTGGGCAAGTTCTTGTTTAATAGTCACACGGTCGGTTTTTTTTATTTAATTAAATTTATTGTTTGGATTTTGTGGAGTGGCCTGGTCTAAAGGTAGATTATATTTTTAAAAGATTTACAGAATTAATTATATAGTTTGGTCTTCACAGAAGTCTTGCAAGTGTTCCGCCTTCTCTGAAAATAAATTCAGAATATTATTTATTTATCCTAAACCATATGAAAATTCAGAAAGATTAAATTTTACATCATTATTATTTATGTTTCTTATTAATTTTATTAATTCAAGTGTCGACCTTTAAAGTTAAATTCTTTGATGTCAATTACTTAAATTTATACGATTTTAGAAACAAAATAAATATTGTTTTGAATTTAACAGGTATGTTAATTTAGAGTATAATTAATCTATTTTATTAGAAAATTTCCACTTTCCCGAATTTAAATCTTTTTAAATATTATTTCGCGAAATATGCTGAGAAACAATGATTAATAAAATTAAGGTTTGTTACTAAATATAAATCAAATATATAATTTGAATCGTTAATTTTTTACTGTACAATTTGTCGTTCTTCTCCAGAAATAAAATGACTAGTTCCTGTGATGAAAACAACAACCAGATATTTGAAAATTCATTCAAGTAAAGTTAGGAGTGTAATAGCAACAAAAAATTGTAATCAAAAATATATTACACCTATATTGGTTTTTAACATTCGTCTACGCTTTTCATCCTAAGACAAAGTACAAATGTATGTCCTTACTGTACCTATAATAAACTACTCAAAAAGATAATAATAAAGTCATATGCAGAGTATATTGGAATTTCGTAAACAAGTGACAAGAGACACCCCATTTCTAGAAGAAAAAAAACGTTAAAGTCGTAAATGACTAATATTTATGTTCCATATTTCTTAAATAGTCGCTCCTGGATAAAACTGTGTCAACAGTAATCAGTTTTACGACGAATGCTTATTAATAGTTAGTGCCATTTTACGATCAATAAAAGTCGAGGTTTTGTCACTGCCGCTTTACGAGATCCGTGCTGGTTATATTGCTGTCTTATTACTACATTTTCCTATTCTCTCTGACTTTTATGATCTACTTCTTTTGAGTGCTGATAGTTTTATGGTTTATGTACTTTTATCGGCATTTAAACAAGTGGGAAAATTTGATTTTGATATTGATATTGGAATCGTAAAGTTGAAAATTTATCTATTTTGACATTTGAATAGCAGCTTTTATTGTTGAATGAATTGGCAGAAGATAAATTTCAAGAGTGTGATCTATTTTAAATATAAAATTAACTTTTATGCTCTAATATCGCTTCCCACGAATTTTTTTTAACATCTGCCTCTTTTTATATATTGTTCTTTTTCACATTTTACTCTCACCTTTTACTTGACAGTAGATGACAGCGATTAAAGAAATATATTTAAAAAATGTAAATATAAAAGCAAGAACTATTAAGACTTAAGTACCAAAAAAATCAACTAACCAATATAAAAATTTCTTCGACTATAGCCTGGTGGCGCCATCTGCTATTTATAGGACGAACAACGTCTTTTTATTATGTTTGCGAATAAAACAGTTTCGAGCTTGGGTATCTACACCCTGTATATTCCTATTTATGTTTTTGTATTTTTAATATACAGCCATTGCCTCAAATCAATTATTAATTAATTCATTATCAATTAAATATCGTTACGTTTTCCAAAATGAAACACTTCATATAAAATCTAATTTTATTAATAATTAAATACATACATAACAAATAAGTTCAAATTAAATTAATGATAAATAAATTAAATATTTCATTTTATATATTATTTTCGGGGTTTTAACCCACAAACTGACGATTAGCTACTTTCCCTCTAATATATTTTTATTAAGTTTTGAACAATTTCGTTCTAACAAAATCTGAACATATTTACAGATGCTGTCCGAAACCTGACACCGTAAAAAGGACTGCATTGAAATGCCGAGAAAAATGAGAATTGGATTATAGGTAATAAGTAAATTCAACATCAGTAGTTATTATCAGTAGGTATTTTATTAAATCCAATATTGAATTTTAAATAAAATATAATCATAATCATAATTTAAAACTCAAGTAAATAATCTCACTTACGTGTACGTAGTATTAATAACAATTAAAATGAAGGAATCATTTAAAAAATGTAAAGTGTATTTTAGTATATGAAAATTATATGTTAGTCCCTCAAGAGGAACTTTATGTGACTAATTGTCAATTCCTTTTCTTTATTAATATACAGGGTAATTTTTGAATTTGGAAGCAAAATTCAATTGGCAAAATTGTACACTCTTGGCTGGAGTTCGATAAGTTTAAAATTCCAGAACCGACTTCATAAAAATTAATTAAATAGATCGTATCAAAAATCTCACCTCATGTGCTAATTTTTTAAATTGTAATAAATGATTATAATAATACACATGTAATACACATTACTGTCATTTTGTCTAAAATCCAGGACTATATTAGATAGTTTTTCAATTTTTATTTATCAAAAGTTGTCCCTTTGTATATTTTTTTTTTAGACTGGGCGAATAGTCAAATTACTCGAGTTAATTAATAAATAAATCCATGTGTCTTACAAATTTTTATTACGTTTGAATTTTATATCAATAAACAATAAATTGTAACGAATAATACAGACTATTTTCTAAAACAAATATCTCGTAATTGTTCACTATGTCTAAATTTTAAAATGTATAAAGCTCTGGCCTATGTAAATATAGCGAACACTTTTCACTATATTTTATATTAAAACAACCAAATAAGTCATATTATGCAAAATACTTCATTGACACTAAACATAAACCAGCACTTGACAAACCAATAGAAATAACAATGGAAAGTGATTACAACCAAGAACTTAAATTTGAAATAAAGACACATCTACGATATTCCCAGTATAAATCACTAAAATGCTTTTGGACATTTATGATAAAAAATCAAGTCCGTATGTGAAATGGTTCTCAATTCCTTATAACCTTATCTACCGATTTAGAGGCAGAAGAATATTTAAACAATATAATAGAATTTTAAGATAAGTAGGTACATTTTATCTCTTACATTTATAATGGATAGATAAAGGTCAGGGTAGAAACAATAATTAAATAATTTTAATTGTCGTCATACTTTTTGTCATTTTTAATATATCGCCCCAAATTACTTATATATTCTACTCATCACTTGAGTCACTCAATTGTGCTCTATATGGTAATTTAACAGATTTAATTAAATAATTCCTTAATCTATTTAAAGTAAGTTGCTTAACGTATAATTCCAATTTTTCGCTATTTCACCTAAATTCCTAATTATTTATTTTGATAATTTATTTTGAGCGTCAGTTTACAGTGCAATAAAGGAAAAATATTTACTTGTGCAATAAATAATAACATCACTGCTATTTTAAAATTTTGAAGTCGATTCCGAGAATTCTACTTAAGTTAATGAAAATGTAACTGAAAGTACCTCCAAATACATCTATCACAGGGTTGTAAATTAAATTATTGTGAAACATTTTTTTTAGAATATTCATTATCTGTAAAATGCTTAATAAGATGATTTATCTATATAAATATTTACAAATTATAAGAAAATCTATAGTTAATTGGATTATAATTACATCCCTGCGATTTTTACAGATATTTGGTAATGGGTCTTATAGTTTATTCAAAACTCACCAGCATTAATTATTAATAATACGTAAACTTTTATATATGTCAAATTAGTATTGTTGATAAATTAATTAATTTAAATTCCTGTATATTTTCTGAAAACTGAATTCCTTCGTATATAAAAGATTGAATAAGTTGAAAATTCTTTCAGAAAGTCGGCAGTTTATTAGTCCGAGCGACGTGGGGCCAATACATCAGTGCCCGAAAAAGCCGTTAAGGAAACAAGAACAATATCTCCAGGAGGAAAGATGCATCGCTGGGGATTCCGCACTGAATGGAAACGTTGGAAATAAGAAGAATGCCTATCTGGCTCTTAAACCATACAAAGGTGCCGCCCGCCCGCTGCCATTGGTGGAGAAATTCCGTATCCAAGGAAACGAGGAGGAACAAGTGGAAACCTTCGTCTGCACCAAGCCAAGATTCATCGCCACCTTGAGATGTTTTAATGTTGCCTTTATTCAAATTAATGCTTTCGAATATTTTATAATATTAAAGTGCGCTCGGATCGTATCTTTCTTTAAATTGGTCTGCATGCCTCTGTTGAGATTCTTACAAGGTGACATTTGCGAAAAATTTGTTTCATTTTATCTACTTTATTATTAAGTAAAAATAAAAATTGGAAAAAATTATTGATAGATGTTTACTGAAATGTTATTTAGTTATATCAAGCGAATCCATTTTCTGCAGGGTGTTTTATTAGGTTTCTACAGAGTATTTTATTGGGGAAACAAAATAACTATATTTACTAAATCTTATAGCTTTGTAACTAAAATCTCGCAGAAGAATGAAAATCGTAACACATCGTAAATATTTTTTTTACTGCCCCTCAAGCAAGTAAAAATTAAAATTCCTGTAAATTAATAATTGATTAATTCTAAGTTTTTAATGAAGGAAATGTTGAAAATATATTAGTGTAGCATTCTGAGTTCTATAGGTTTTCTAAAATTTTCTAATTTTTGTTTAACACCCTGTAGTTTTTGGCAGATGCAAGGATTACGTTTTCTATAGCTGTATATGTAGAAGCATCTGGTACTAATTTTTTATTCCTGAGTTAAAAATTAGTATAATAGTTTTCTAAGAATTGTTGGAGGAATATGAAAAAAATAAGATTCATACTAGTACAGGAACCTCAAGTATTTATATTGTATCCTAGGAACAACGGAAACTTGGATAGAGGTTCATTGGACCGTACACTGATTAGATAATTTTTATTGAATACATTAAAAAATATAGTTAAGCATTATTTGAGCAGATTTTTTATTACTACAATGTTGATATGTTTCAAAATTCGACTGCCAATGGCACACATGAGATTATTTGACTCAAATAACGAGTCATTCTTATTTTTCAACGTAATATTTGGTATTGCTTTTCGTCAAAGTTCTTTTATTCCTTAAAATAAAATTGAAATATAAATAAAATTTTATTATATGAATAAAGTATTTCCATTATTGATGCAAAGTCACTAACCGTTCGTTTGGGTTGTTGTGTACTGAAAATACTATAAGAAGGTATTAATAATTTTACAATTTATACGTATAAAGCTACATGCTATAAGAATTTAATTCCACGTCAACGAACCGTATACAATTAGTCATCAATAACGGAAATACTTTAAGTATTGTAAAAGAAATTTTGAGATCAGTCAACAATTATAAATAAAAGACAATTATTTTTAAATTACAATTCAAATTTGACAAATATACATTCTGATTAAGAGTTCGAATGGTATGGAATGAACATTGAGTTTATCAGATTGCATTTATTAAAACAAAAGTAATTTCTCTGAACAATTTCTATAAAAATCTCACATGAGTTCTTAAGATTTAGCGTATAGTTGAAATTTATAAAATTAGTTTTTGTATAAAAATTATGAAAAATGTGTGGCATGTGTGTTTTATTTTCAGAAAATTTCAAATAATATAATTTATAACTAATATTGGGTTCATTCAGATTTAAAAGGAAGGTCTAATACTTCATATTATATAGGTATTTTAAGTGAAAACATGTTCTATTATTAAATTTTACAGTATTAAAATTTGGTATTATAGGATTATTTCATAAAATTATCTTCAAATTTTGACTGCTACCGCTAAACTTATTTAAAAGGTTAAATTCATGTCTGTATAATAACCTAAGCTCACTTTATATGTAGGACTGTGATCAAAATATAAAACAAAATTTGTATAGTGAAGTGTTTTCCTTCAATTTGAGTGAAACTATTCAACAATTCATTAAAAAATACAATTTCGCAATAAAGCTTTATTTTCTGAAAAATAATGCCCTTCAATCACCTTTTAATGCATATTCGCTGATGAGTGAATTCGAACCATGAAAAAACTATGTGGTATTTTTGGAAAACGGTTCGTACCGTATGTATAACATGGCAAGACACATTTCTTCTAGACCTTTCGCGTTCGAACTTTATAATACCGCTCTAGCAGACAAAATGAAAAAAATGATGATTATATCAATATATATTATACCTACCTTGACCGAACTAAGGGTTCGGGGGCGACATTACCTGGTCATTATAAAGTTATAAAATAGGAAATTTCATTAAGAAGGGATTTGGGAGCGCGATTACCTGTGGCCCTTATTTTAATGTATCATATAAAATTAATTTTTTCAAATGTAAAATAAACATATTTTTAGTGTATTTTTTTTAATTTCTGTACCAAGTTAATTTCATTTACACGTTTGTAAAATAAAATAAATAGATAAATTAATATATTTAGTATTAAGCAGAATATATTGAATTAAATAGTTTGTTTCGATAATTTTCACTGTTATCAAATAGAACAATAAATTTAGTTTATTTTTTTAGTTTTTGAGTAAGTGATATCAATGGCCACAATATGAGTAAATTTTATTCATTGTAATGTTTTTGAAAATGAAAAGTCAATTTTATACAGATCTTTTGTCAATATTTTCCTCGTAGGTTTTCTCTGTTTTTATGACATTTATTTATTCTGTTAAAGCGATGAACTATTCGTTTCCCAAGAGGTATACGTGCTAGAAAAGTTTCATTAATCTCGGCTTACCTTGTTTTAAGATAAATTGTAATACACTAACTGTGAATTCAAAAAGTTAGATAATAAATACATAATTTAGATAACATAGTAACATTTGAAAACAAAATTAGTTCTAGAGTACTGAACTTTTAAGAATAACAAATTTCACATTAATCATTATTAATATTATTATAATGTATACTAAAATCATGTTTTCCCACGGTTTGCCTATACTTTTCTAGGAGTGGAATAAATTGAGAGACATTTATTTATTATAGAAATCAATTTAAACATTTCAGTTTCCAGGGTTAATTAAATATTACTTATGACGCAACAATAAATGAAAAATCAAATTTACTACTCCCGAACTCCGTAGATGGTTGTCATGACAAGAAATGATGAATCAGCTCGAAAGGCTCGAGAGTTGCTCTTCTCTTCTGGTAGAATTTCATTATCTCTACACATAAATTACCAAGAGCTTTCAAGGTGGAACAGCAGAAACTAAAAAATTCTACATTATGTGTTTTCGAGGAATTTTAATAATATGTCGTCGCTGCTGACTTGTAGTTTCCTTGCTTGTCTTATTTTCGTGGTATTTTGATGATTAAAACGAAAACAACGAAATAGGAATGTCTTTCGAAAACGGATTTACCGACAGATAGTTTTTTTGATACATTAATTGTGATTTACTAATTAATATGTTAATGTTATTGGTATTTTTAAATTAGCTATAGACGATAATGAATTATTTTGACTGTGTTAGATCGCAGCGTAATAAATAACTTTATCAATTCATTTTAGAAAAAATTACTATTTAAAACAAACATTTATAAAATTACGGAAACAGAAACAAATATGGTGTTATTTTTTAATTTTAGTTGCCTAAAAACACTTTTAAATTAAACGATATGCCTTCTTGTAAAACATTGGAAAAAATTATAGGAAAAAAAGATAAATTTTTGTATTTTTCAAATTAGAAAATTAATAAAGAAAATATTATTATTATTATACATACGTACACCAATGTAAATATCTTCAGAAAATGTTAAATTGAAAATCAGTTTTTGGGTTTCTGAAAGTCGTTGCTCCAACAAATGTATTTAAATATAAACCGAAGATTCTAAATCCGAAGACTTTTATAAAAAGCATTTTTTTCATGCTGTATAAATATTTTTTTGCATAAAAGTCCGAGAAATAATTATAACAATATCCTGAAAAATGTTTATCTTTTGAGCAGGAAAGCTGACCAAAAAGAGATTGACTCTTATCCTATTATTATTTAAAAGAAAATTGAAATGTACACATTAAAATAAAAATAAATATAAAATAAAAAGATACATCGTTATCTTCTATTTCTCTAGGTTTTAAATACACCCATTTGAACATACGAAGGCTAAACCATCTAATAAGAAGATATACAGTATGGTCCAAATGAAAGGAATAAATTCATTATTTCGTAAATCCGCGATTTTGAAGGAAAATTCTGAAACCCGTCGATTTTTATTTTTAAATATAGAATAGATATTTAAAAGACCTTGCAATTGATGTATTGCAAGACCCACTTTTCTATTTAAAAATTTTATTGATGACGTTGTCATGCTCACAGAGATGACGTCAAAAATAAAAATGTGATTTGATGAAGCGCCCATTTAAAAATAAAAATCGACGGTTTTCAGGATTTTCCCCTAAAATTGCCGATTTACGAAATAATGGATTTATTCCTTTCAATTGGACTATACTGTATAATTGTGAAAGAAAAGCGAAAAATAGAAACAAATGAAGAAAAATTGTCGAAGCTGCAGTAAAATTATAAAATTATTTTTAAGTTCAAAGCTTTGATAAGCTGTTTAGTTTTATATATCTATATTATGGAATGAAATTTTTTATTATAAATAATAAAATATTCAATTAATAATATATTACTACATAGAGTGGATCAGTTTATCTACCAATAAGTAGATTGTTCCAAATTTTGGAAAAGCAATTACAAATTCATATTTTTTTTTGTTTTTTACATTATTAAGAACTGAACGGTATTACTTATTAAGTGTTTAGTGTATTGTAGCGAATTTCATCAATCAGATGATTTTATTTTTTTACGTTAATTTTAGCAATAAATTTAAAAACATTAACATTTTTTAATAAAGAATGAAGATACCTTTCAAATGATATATCATAAATACTTATTTCACATTCATAAATTAGGAAGTTTTAACTGTCACCCCAAGGAGGTTCAAGGATATCATTTCATAATCTAAAATTGTGGTTTTTCAGGATTTTTTGTAAATATGCACAATAAATGAAAAATGACTTTGTTCCATTTGGCCGTTCCATACTGTACGTTAATAGAAATAAATTACCTAATCTATTAATAATTATCAATGAGGAAGATCTGGTTTTGGTCCTTTCAAAAATATGAATCAAATCACCGGCTTCCACCATTTCTCCCTAATAATATTTTATTTCAATCAAAATATCATGAAGAGACAGATGGGTAATGACATCAAATCTTAATGTAAAATTTTAAGTAATTTCAGGCAAAAATATTAAATGTTTTAAATTGTACTTAAAACATTTTGATTTTGATTTTTTTTATTTCAAAGAATATTTCTTTTTAGAGAAAAACTGGTGTCATATTTTGATTTTTATTTATTTATCAAGAAATAAGGTCAAAGAAACATAATTATTTAATAATAAAAGATGGTGCACTTACTTCTATTAGTTGGTAAACATCTTTTCTTGGAATCCTGGAAACAAAGAAACAATTACGTTAATATTGAAGCATTTAAATTATTATAAATATTTAAAATTATATTTCTTTCTTATTTGTTTTACAGGACACATTACTTCGAATATGCGGGCGGTTCTCTACATATAAAAAACTGTATCGTCAAAATACTGTAAAAGATTATTTTGTTTGGTACGAACGAAAATTTATAAAAATATTGGACAGCTAGATTTGTCTACCAATTTAAATTAATTTAGTATACGAAGTGAATTCGTTTATATGATAGAAAATGTCTTGGAAAATGGTATTGTCAGATCCCGAAACCTAGGTAGACTAGAATATATATTAAAATGCTTTGGAAGACTGTGGAAATTCAAGAGAAGTATTATTTATCTTTCCACATTTATTTGATATAATTTACCTTCCTGAATTGATGGTAATGGTTCCAAAGGACCCTCATTCATTTTCTCCAGTTCAAAATACTCGTATACATTTAAAACTCATTAATGTGATTGTGATTTTAAAGTTTTTCGAGGCATAATATAAAAATAAGTAGCACGTGTTTGAAAAATTATTTTTTAGCTTTGTTTTGATTTAATGTGTTTCATTTAATCCTTGTTTTCCTCAGGAGCAACGTTTTAAACCCAAATTTTTATTGGCAAAATATACTACTATACTACTATAAATGTTATAATTAAGTACAACCAAATTTAAAGCAAGTACTTAAATTGTTTACCGCCAACTAAAATACAATGCGAAAGACGAACAGGGAACTATTCTCGAACTTTCGCTATAACTTCCGGAGTTATTTTTGCAATCTCAATGCTTATCCGTTCTTTGAGTTCATTAATAGTTTGTGGTCTATTTATGTGGACTTTACTTTTCAAGTATCCCCATAAAAAAATCGAGAGAAATTATATCAGGTGACCTCGGTGGCTACTCATTTGCTCCTCTTCGACCTATCCACCGATTTGGGAGGACGTTGTCCAAGTAGTTTCTCACCAAGACAGTAGAGTGCGTTGACGCACCATCTTGCTACAGCCACAAATCATTTCTGTTTGGGGACAAAAAGAAACTGTAAAAATCGAGGATAATTTAAGGTTTCTTCGAAAAAGTATGGTCCATTAATCCTATCATCTATTATTCCCGCACAAACATTCACTTTCTCTGGGTATTGAGTACGGTACTCCTGCATCCAATGTGGGTTTTCTGTAGCCCAATACCGGAAAGTCTGACGATTGATATGACCATTTAGAGGAAATGTAGCGTCATCAGAAAAAAGAACTTTTTTTAAAAACATCGTGTCTCCGTTATTTTTTTCGGCAGTGACGGCCTTTACCAAATTTATTTTTGGATATCAATAAATACATCATAACAATAATCAATAAATTAAGAAATCTGTTCGAATATCATTAATACTACTTTTGACAATAACACTTAGACATAGTAGATATGGGTGAATAGATATTTAAAAGCACTTTCAATTGATGTACTGCAAGACCCACTTTTTTATTTAAAAATTTTATTGATGACGTCATCACGCTCACAGAGATGACGTCTAAAATAAAAAGGTGATCTTAAGAAGCATACATTTAAAAATAAAAATCAACTGGTTTCAGAATTTACTTCTAAAATCGCCGATTTACGAAATAAGGAATTTATTCCTTTTATGTGGCCCATACTGTATGTTTCAATACCGTGTCTCTAATACTTTTCATAAGTAGATCTAGTTTAGATAGTATTCTTAAAACCTAACATTATCTGTCTTAAAAACTGATTTCATCTTATAATAATAGTAATTTGTAAAAATTTACTTTAATCTAAAATATATTCTAATATATATCTATTAGATGTATATTTATTTATATACTTTAAATTAACATGTCTTATATGTCATGCCATTTGTCATAGATTATATCTTTTAGACGTGAATTAGATGTAACTGTATTTTTCGGATTAAATAGCCAACATTTTAGTTTTAAATATGAATTATATTTTTAAACAAACGTGCACCAAAAATATTAATAAGAAAAATTAAATAGTTAACTTTGACAAATAAAAATAGGAAAAATTAAAAACATCTATAAAAATTCAAGTGGATATTAAAGACACATACTTCTTTACATAAGTTTTGAAGATATCTGAAACAACTAACAAACCGATAACAAAGATACTAAGAAAAATTACTCTAATGAAATTAGTTTTACTTAATGAAAATGATAACGATAATGTTATTGAGAGACACAACATACTAGCAAGAAAAAAATACATCTCTATCAAACCGTAACTAAATAAATTAAAAGAAAATCCAATACTTCTTTTTTTAGAAAACATCTGTTTTCGAAGAGTATCTATAAAGAGTATGTGTGATTAAAAATAATAAATATATATTTATTAGATAACGTTAAATGTGTCTGTTTTTGAGTATTTTAAGAAAAGGAGAAGAAGAGAAGAGAGCGCACAGAAAATAAAAGATAACCCGATAAATAACACAAGAAACGAAGAGAAGATGTAAAACATTTTAAATTCATATTTCAAACTAATAACTAAAACGACCTCTAAGTATATTAAAAATTTTTTTTAAATGTTTGCGTTTAAATTCAACCAATAACGGTATACCAAATGAATGAATAAAATTTAAGAGTGGTCTAATTATAGTAACCCTATAAAAAAAGGGTAAATCTTACAACATGCTATAAAACATCTTGTATAGGATTGTAAAAAAGAAAGTCAGAAATACCTGTACCTCAGATTTACTTGTAATATTGCTTTACCAGTAGTTCTCTATTTCGTTGTTCGGGCAAATGTGTAAAATTGAACAAAAGTTATTATAAGTGGTTACCTCATTTGTAATTGTTTTGATATTTTAAAATATTACGTGTCGCTTTATTAAATAGTTAGTGATTTAAAATAGTTCTTTAAAGAGTAAGTGCTTATAGCAATAGATTAAAATATGTTTTTCGATTAATTTAGAATGTGTCCTTTGAGCCTGTATTTATTGAATAACTTTTAATTTATTAGTTTAAGATACGAGTATATTAAAATTTTTCCCCGTTTCAAGAGTCAACTGACTAATAAAATGTAAAGTTATAAATATGGAATGTAAGCAAACATTTAGACATATATTAGTTTAGAAATAATAAAATTAAAAACAAGTATAATTATTCATAAAATTCCATTATATTTGTCACTTTAAGAAAGTTGAGTAATGACAAATTGAAAAACTATTTTTTTATATAGGTATTAAAAATTTTCTGTGGCAAAAACTAATTTTAATATCTATTTTATAAACTTTGACAATTTTCCATTTTGCGTAATAAAATTTAATGCTAAACCTTACATGTATTTACATACACAAGCACAAGTCCAGGCTGCCAACTGCTTAAAATTTACAGCGTGACCGCTTCAAACCGATGTTAAATAATTTCAACTTGACAGAAAATCTATACCTAATAAATAATATCAAAATGTTCTATATTTTTTTGCTTCATAAACTACAATTAAAAACTTTTCATAATAAAACACAATTGCTGGATACACATTATATACCAGCATTTAACAATATGTCATTACTGATCTAAAAAAAAGCATTATTTACAATTACTTGAAAAACAAATTCAAAATACTTTTAATTCTGACTATCCTATCCAAATTTCTTAACAATTTTAAAAATTTACCAATTTTATAAATTGTTTGCTTTCGAAATTGTTACTGTTATATAGTTATATTAGTAAATTATAATTATAATAATTACGAGTAATTTGTGAGTAATAAAATATTGTTTTCATATTTTTTAAATTATTTGCAAATACCTAGTTTTTTGTTGAAATTATTGAAGTTATTTTTCTATTTAGAATATTCATTAGTTAGGGTCCAAAATCGTACTGGATGTTTGTACATTAGGCTTTATTGACTTTAACTCTTTGCTTTTCTTCATAAATTATCCTTCCACGTTCTTCTATTCTTCGTTTTCTCCAAACTATCTTGTAACTCTCATGCTTTTTATGTCCTTAATACTACTTTTGACAATAATACTTAGACATAGTAGATATGGGTGAATAGATATTTACAAGACCTTTCAATTGGTGTATTGCAATTCCCACTTTTCTATTTAAAATTTTTAGTTATGACATCACAGAGATGACGTCAAAAATAAAAAGGTGATCTGACGAAGCGCCCATTTAAAAACGAAAATAGACGGGTTTCAGGATTTTCCCTTAAAATCGCGGATTTACGAAATAATGAATTTATTCCTTTCATTTGAATCATACTGTATCATTGCTTGGCTAACAATATGTCCTTAAGAGCATACCGATATTTAAATAGAGATGAATTGGACATAGTGAAGATGAAACAATTGTAATATTTTACTAAATTATGCGTAAAGCAACGCTCAAACAAAGCCTAGGAATGTTGTGGCATAGTAATAGTGTTATGTCTGATATTAATGTTGTGAATAGATTTCCTAAAAATAATTTTTTCATATAAGTAAGAGGGAGCTTTAGATTTAAGTAACCGATATATAAAAACAAGAAAATTTCGTTCAAAAACGTGATTAATTTTTAAACATCTAATTTGAGAAAAATAAGAAGCAATATGGTCATATTTCTTTCGATTAAAAATAAATTTGCAACATTTATTTTGAATACGTTGGAATTGATTTTTAGATTCCTGTTCTAGGCAAGGGTAGTAAACAATATTGCAATAATTTAAAACTGAAAGAACTAAAGTTTCGCTTAGTTTTTTACGCATTTTAAAATCTATTATATGTTTATTGACATAAAGCATACGCTTTTAAAGAAATAAACTTATATGACCTTTAAATCTTAATGAATGATCTATATCCGACCTAAATTTTTTGCTTGTTTCGACCAATTTATTTCAACATCATCTAATTCGAGTTTTATCGAATTTTGAATATTTAATCTTTTATATTTCGTACAAAATAGAACAGCGGTTGTCTTTGATAGATTTATGGTTAAATTGTGTGCTTTGGAGAACCGAGATATTATAGTTAGATCACTATTTATAGATTCATTTGCAGCTGAGATATTTGATGGGTCAAAACAATGAATCAATTGTGTATCATCTGCACTTATTTACAACATTTGGCAGATCTGAGGTATATAGTAAAAATAGTAAAGGACCTAAAATTGATCCTTGTGGTAGACCTGACCCTATAAATTTAGGTAATGACAAGTTGTTATTAACACGTTCACGCTGGCTACGTTTCCACAAATAAGTTTTAAAAAAGATAGAACAGTAACATCGGAACCATAGTATTTAAGTTTAGCACACAGTAGGTCATGATCAATTAAATCAAACGTTTTTGAAAAATCTAAAGCGCCTAATAAAACTCTTATTTTCTTATCAATAGCTCTAACAATATTATCAATGATATTTAATAAGGCAGTGGTAGTACTGTGACCTTTGCGGTACCCAGATTGTTGAGAAGGTAGAATATTATTGTCTGTAAGTTATTCATGTAACTGAATATAAAGAACACGTTCCAGAATTTTGGATAAAACTGGTAGAGGACTTATTGGTTTCAAGTCCTGCAACGTTCTAGGATTAGTTACTTTAGGAATAGGACAAACAGCAACTCCCGCCAGATCTTAGGAAAATACCCACGCTGTAAGGAACAATTAACTATATGAGTCAAGTATGACATTTTCCTTATATTTTGGCGTATTTTAATACAAATTACCGATTCAGTAACTGTTTTCAACCCTCAAACTACGAAAAAAGTAATCAGAATTCTATACAATCAAAAATGGATAAAAAAACAGAATGCGATTTAATTAGTCTTGCAACAAAAAAGATTTAGAATTTTAACCCAAAAGCTTAGTAATTTTTGAAATCTAGTAAGATTAGATGATAAGGATTAATAAAAAAAAAAGTGTAATAAAAACCATTCTATTTATTAGTTATACTTTCACTGGTGTTAAAATAGTTTCTGCACCCCCTATAAACGCACTTTGTACCTTTGGAATGCATATTAAATAAAACAATGAAACTAATAAATTTAAAAAATTGGCACACGCTACACATTAACTTTTAAAATGGCCAAAAATATAAACGCGTCCTACAGCATTTGATCAATTTACCAACGTAAATACAACAGTTTTAGGTTAACTTAATAGTGCTTTTACCTACCAATCATGTTACCGTGTTGTAGGTTGGCTACCCTGCAATTTTCGACAAAACGCTCATGCGCAGTCTGTAAATATACACGTGCGTGGGCATTTAAACTGGTTTGTTAGATCTACCTCTCTCCTTTTTTTTTCTCCTTGTCCTAGTGTCGCCTCTGTTATTTTTAACTCTGTACTTAGGTCTTAATAGCGAGAGGCACAAAAAGATTAGAAAAAGCAATATTAGAGCTGTTTTTCAAAGAAAAAATTAAAGGCCTGAAATCAGAGAAAATTAGACAAAATAAATGACAGCGCAAGAGAACATATATTCGAAAACATAAAAAATTTTCAGCATCTAAGAGACTTAATTAATGAAATGAACGATTAAAGAATTGAAATAAAAAAAATTTCGAGCAGCTATATTTGATTTTTTTCCTTTCCCACCTAGAATTGCAGGTAAAAAATCCAAAAAGCTTTCTTGCACAAACATTTATTAAATATATAACTTAGCTATACATAAAAATCTTCAATCTATAAAAATATATAAACCAGATGTGTATGAGTTATTAGTTTAAATGTTTAGAACTATATACCTACGTTAAATTTATACATAAAAAACAATATTCTATTGAGTACAGAGATATTTTTTATATAACACGTTTTATTGCCTAATCGCTTGAAATTAATCATTAAACTTTATAAAAAAAGAATAAATATATTTATTACCTTATATTTAATATTTCACTTGGAATCATAAACTAAAGTCAAGCCCCATCGTTATTCGAAACACGTAACTAAAACAAGCCGCTGATAAAACAGAAACCTATAAAATAAAATCCAAGCCAAAGAAATCTGCCCGTTAAACTACCTGTAATCGGATCGTTAGGTATGTCCCCCTAACACTAGATGGCGGACAATAAAACCAGTTGACTCGTAATAAACTACTACTACAGCGGAACTTGTATTTTAAATATTAACGTGTTTCTAATAGAGTTATTAGAGAATAAACATGGTAATTCAAAAAGCCGACAGAGTAACAACTAAAATCGATCCATAAAACACCAACAAGTATAAAATTGGCGTTTATATGACTCTAAATTTAACGATCACTTTAATCTGGGCCTTTTATTATTATTATCATCTCATAAACAGTGGTTTGATGATTGCGGCGCGTGCCTAGAGAACCTCGGCTGTTACTCGGCTATTTGGACGCACTTTTACAGTTTAACTGTAGTAAAAGTCGTTTTAACGACCGTTTTATTACAACTACCTACTACGAAAGCTTTACAAATGTCACATAAAATTTTTTGTTTTCCTTTTTTGTCCACCAAACAATACGGTAACGATCGTAACCATAAAAATTCCCATATATCGTTTTGGATACACAGGTAGACCAATGGGTGGTATTTAGTGTTACTAACTGTTGACAGATGGCACTAAACTTTTAGTCATTTAATTAAATACAAATGGGGTTCACGCAAGGGTCTCACTCGGGCCCTTATTTTTATTAATATGCCAAGAGTAAATTACTTGTGGTAGTAAGTACTTATCAAAAAAATACCTTGGTTAAGATTCTGAGATTTATTTACACAACAGCTATATCATTTTTCTAAATTTTATTAATAATTAATAGATATTTATTATTCGAACCGGTACCTATTGTCATTATATGTATATGATCCAAATACTTTATATTATACTTTATCTATACAACTATTCAAGTAATTTTGTTTTAACTGCATTTAGAAACCATTTTATAAATTAGAACACATTTTAAAATAACCTTCAATCTGACATGTTTATTTAAACATTAAAAAACATTTAAAAGTATTGATAATAATAAGGTTATCATTTTTTAAGGATATAGACATATTACTCATAACAATTTTCCGCTACATTCAACATAGAAAACGATATATAAGTGCTATTGTGTTCAAGAAAATTGACGACTCATTTCCTGCGCAAATCTTAAAGACCATCAATACTTCCCAATAGAAATTTCGCCATGGGAACGAGCGAAATAGTCTGCATGTTCGTATATGGTTTGTTTAGTTACGCAGCTGTCTGATGGTATTAGTGTTCTTTTGTTGTTGCCTTCAACGTAAACAAACATTCAAAGAGAAATAGGGTGGAAATTGGCACAAAGCAATGGAGACAGTCTAACAACACATTTGATGGAACATTTTCAACCCTTGCGGTAATGTTACTGCCGTTTACAAAGGCGCAGTTACAAGGGCGGTCCATGGAGACCCATATCCCCAGAAAGTTAATTTTGGCATTGCAAAAACTTTTCTAATCGAATAAGAACGAAAATGTTCGTAAATTAGTTATTTATTACATTTAGGTATAATCCAAAATATCCTTTCATAATTGGTACAATACCTGCTGTGGAAATTTAAAAAGTTTATTACTAACCTACTGATATAAACTATAAAAAATTATTGTCACTTAGGATAGGTTAGATTTGATTCGGTTAGTTAAGGTTATGTTAGGTTAGGTTAGGTTAGGTTGGATTATATTAGGTTAGGTTTGGTTATGTTAGGTTAGTTTATGTTTGGTTAGGATATGTTAGATTAGGTTAGGTTAGGTTTAGGTTAGGTTTAGGTTATGTTAGATTAGGTTAGGTTAGGTTACAAGTATATTAATTTACTTTTTAATATTTAATATTCGTTTTAATGTATACCTACTTAGTTTTTTATTGATTGACATCCTGGTTATTTAACATTTACTATAGAATTATTAAATTGTATAATATTCAATTTCGAGTTTATATTTTTTATATATTTTCTGCGGGGGGAAATATCCAACAAATACAAATACAAATATATTTTTTACTTCACATTTTTTTGATATAATTACCTTTTCGTAATTAAATCTGCACGAATAATATTGTAATAAAGAATATGGCAAGTTTTATTAAATCATTAAATAAGATAAATTTCAACATCGTCTGTTTAGAGTCTAGAATTCTTGTTGTCTCCATGTGAGGTCTCCAAGCACATTTCAAGTCCTGACAGTTTTCTTATCAAAATTACGATTCACAATGAAGTGTTATAGTACTATTAAATAAGGGTTGCGTACAAATTTAATAAAACCGGAGGGATGTATAAAACATGGAATGGCATTATATTTTAACAGACGATTAAACAACACGAAGTATGTATTTCGATAGTGTCATCCATCCAAAAAGTGACCGCTCTCAACTGTTTGATCGAATCCTGATATTCCGTTCGGATCTAAGTATCATAAATCTCTAATACAATAAAAACTTGAGTACCGTTCTACATTATTCTAGCTAAAACAACAGATATGAATAGAAGTTAAAAAAAATAAAGTAAAATTTATTATTATTATCCAATTAACTTTTAAGTTCATGAAATTTTATTTCTATATACCTACATACTATCTACTATTACATGGAGAAACAATAACACAGACATTTCATTGCTAAAATGCTCTTAAACATAAACAATCCATTGTATATGCAAAAGTAATACTTTTTATTGTAAAAAAAATTGTAAAGAAAATAATAAAACATGCTTTCAAAAAACGAAATATTAAATAAGTAGAAACAAAATCAAGATTCATCATATCCAGTTTGGAAAAATTTGATATGAAACAATTATATCTTAAAAGCAGTTATAATTAACAAGATTCACATAATTTAAAATTATAATTTATTGACATTTTCTTATATCTGTTACATGAAATGCCATTATTTTCATTATAAGAGTTCTTTGAACACATAGCGTGTCAAAATTTTGACAATTCTCTTTCATTTTAAAACTACATATTGTTAATTCAGTAATTGAAAATAACAGATTCCTAGAATTTTAAAGTAGTTTTTTTTAAAAAACAAACCTAAAAAACAACACTGTTTGTTATTGTATTATCTAATTGTCATAAATTATGTAAAATCTAGATTATCTGACAATAATAAATAAACCTGATAAACCCTAAAAATACAACTGATTTATCACAGTGCGATAATTATTTATAAAAAGAAAACTTAGGGCACAGGATTTTCTCATAAAAAATTTTTACTCCAATCTTCCTTTGGTTACCAGTGTTTTGGGGATTCAACACGTGGATCGAAATGACGTTTTATCAATCTCAAGAAGTAAGAAATTTGACGTTTAGTTAATTTAATTTTACTATAGTGGTTTATTAACGCTTATTTTTTTAATTTCATCATCATCATCATCATCATCATAACCATTTTCGGTTTAGACAGGTCTATCTGATCACTCCACCATATTCTAGGGCGGTCAACATTTCTTCTTCCTCGTGGTTTGTAATTAATGTAATGTAATTAATTTGGGTATTCTATCATCTTCCATTCTCAAAACCTGTTCATACCATTTTATTCTATATTCTTTTATTATCTCTGTTATCTCTAACGCCCAGTTATAGGCAAGAGATCTTTAAAGTCTGATTACAGCAGCTTCTATTCTCTTCATTTGTTTGGTTGTTAAAGTCCAGGGATGCTATTTTCGACCATTCGCAATTCTCAAGGTCACTCGTAATAATTCAAATTGCGAAGGAAGAATTTAAAGGTCTATTCTTGACAGAAAATTCGATATACTACGAGTGGGTTTTAGTAATCGCAAGTGACTTACGTGCGACATTTAACCCTACTTTATGTCAAATATTTACTAATTTGATAATGGATTATTTACAATATATTCCTAATATAGAAAATCTTAAAGATGCCGAAGAACCAACACAGAGACGTAGAGGAAAACCTCCTATTATGGGGCGCTTTTTTTTGTCCACAGATTAAATCTATAAATATTGGTGGAATTATTTGATCTTCGGGCTACTCTTTGTTTTACCTTAATTCTAACAGATTTTAGTAAAAAACATCATTTATAGTTACTATTTTTGTGTAAACAATTCAAATAATTTTAAAGGAGGTACCCCATATTAAGCTCTAGTGGTTACTTATTATGGGGTACTCATAGTTCCTAGATATATGGCTTTTAAACATTTTTTAAATTCAAAGCACGGTACAAATGTACCAGTACCTATTAAATACAAAAAACAAATAGAAAACCAAAGTAATTGAATGTATAAATTAAGTGATAAAACTTAAACACAAACATAATTAGGGTAGTATTTCTAGCATATTCTGAATCAGGTGTCAAGTTTTCATATTCCTCTTCACAGAACTTACAAATATTTTCCTCATCTTCGACACTGAAGGACTATCATTAGATTCTTAAAAAATTATATTTAATTCTTAATTTGTTTATATAAATCGAACGCTAACTAACAAAAAGACAATACTTTCTGGATCTCCATTCATCTTCACGATCTTTCCAAAGTTGTTTGGGGTACTCCATGGTACTTCGAACGTTTTTTATAACCAATGATTTACTGCTACATGCCTTAATAGCTGTTATCATATTTTCGCGACTTTTCTTTTGTTTCTTTAAGCATCTGAAATAATTTTTTTTTATTTGTTCTTAAATTTAACTTACTTAATATGGGGTACCCCAAAATAGAACTGGCGGGGAACCCCATATTAGGCCTCAGCAATGAATAAAATTTTTTTTTTCATATTTACCTAAAGAAGGTATTTTAAGTAACAATTAAATATAATCTAAAACGTCTTAACTTACTTTAAAAATAAACTAAATGCACTATTATAATGAATTTTTTCCGATCCAACAAGTACATATAAAATATTAGCACCACGTAAAATTATTAAATTCATTAATACAGAATTTTTCCTGGAGCATTTCCGTGGTATTCTAAAAGTTTAATAGTGTTCTATAATAGTGTTCCAGTAATAGTAAAATTCATGAATAATAGATGGCAATATATGTGCTGCGGAATAATGTGGGTACCCCATAATAAGAGAGTACCTCATATATTAGGCAGTTTTCCTCTAACCGTTTCCAAAACTTTAACTCTTTTGAGACTTTAAATAATAGCCAATTTGTGCAAATGTTTAGATTGTCACAGGAGTTGTGAACATTTCTTCTAGACGAATTAACATCCTTTATGAGACTCCAAAGAAGAGGCACTGATTTAAGAACAGAGCCCCTTGGAAAATTTTCGTGAGCCTTGTAGTTTTTTTCATAAATTCTAGTAATAAATGCTTTTGTTGTATAGATGTGTTAGTCGATCTAATATTATTATCCATCTTCGAAAGATGAAAAATTGAACAGTTTGAAATTTACTATTTTAAAAAATAATTAGACCTAACATAAAAATATCATTAAAGTGAAGTTATCTATGTTCAAATTGCGATGTTGTCAAGTGTATTTGTACGTTGAAATAATAACATTCGCATGTGTTTGCGAAGAGCAGAATACTGTTTTTTCAAATTGTTCGCAAATCAGTCGTTCCTATCATTGCGCATACGTAAAATTGCTATGGATCTCAAGAATAGCGCCCCAGGTCTCGGATCTGTTTAATAACAAAGTTGGAACATCCATTGTTTTCTAAAATTTTAAAACTGTTTCCTTCCTTTAAAAATTATTCATCACGTTATTGTAACACGTGTAAAACGTCAAAGTTGTCACAGAGATTTTTAAATGTTAAGTGGCTGTAATAAGATTTCTAGATGATGTAAATATCGATTGTTTTTTTTCATTTAATTTGTTTAAAAGTACTGGCGCTCAAACATGCATATTTAAAAAATTAAGTATTAAAAATAATTCATAGTTTTCTCATTTATAAATAATAAAAATTAATAACCATATGAACCATTAAATATCTTTACAACTATTATTTTTGAATTCTTACAATTAAGAATTTATTATTTATTGTTTTCTCAGAAACTACGTAATATTATTGATGCCAGTTTATTGAAAAGAAGAGAGATTCGAATTTTCTTTTCTTATAAGTTTAATTTGAATGTTGTATAACACATGGTGCATAAGAATACTCGCATTCTCCCTTTGTAACGCCCTTGATCTATTTTACTGTCTGCGAAGTAGAGGGAAGCACTAGTCGAATGAGCTTTGCTTTATCGATTTACAGGATATTCCGACTTTTGGGACCATCCACGAAGTTGAGAACACGTGAGCAAGAAACTTATGAGATCTTCCGGAAAACTAAATCTTTTTAAAATCTTTATTTTTCAGCGAAACAAATTCTGTTATCAAAAGATTTTATTCTTTTGCAAGTTGTTAACTCATATTTAACTACTGCTACCAAACTAAATTTGAATAAATATTATTTAAATATTTAGGGTGAAAATGTAATTATCAAATTTATGCGAATATATGCATATAAAATAAAATAAAAGTGATCGACACGGACAGAGGAAATTACATTTTAGAAATTGGCAATACTTTACGATATTGCCAAATCAACTTAGTTTTCCTTAAAATGTATAAAAAAACAGTAGTTATAAAATTAACTCTTCAGAAAGGGCAAAATAATATTCACTAAAAGGAAGCACAGCTGTCATTGTATTACTTTTAAGTGAAAGAAACATTGCTCCGTGATAACGCCTCAATTCTTTATCTTTTGAAGTCATCTTCAGTTTATCTTAAAAATGCGTCTTTACTAATCTTTTTGGAAAACTGAATAATTTTTTAATGTAATCCTTTGAAGTTTTGCACCTATGCACTGAACTAGTTAATAATACATTGGTCCTAAATACAGGGTGCGATCAGCTTATACGCCGAAGTTTGATATCTCCGTTATTTTGAGAAATAGGGAAGAATGTATTAAATAAAAGTTATAGACAGAGTCAAGCTTCACATTTTAAAATTATTTTGTAATATACAGGCTGTCTCGTAAGGTCACAGCATATATTTTTTAATGGAATACTCGGTACATTTTTACACATTTATAAACTTTATGCCGTGCTAATTTCAACTATATATCACGCTTCACGTCTATTATGTTTAATAAAAGATCTACAGCCACGTGAAAATCACATTTATTTGAATTTAAACGTAAAACGTTGAAAATCAATAAAAACTTTTCTATACTATGGCATAAAAAAATAGTGATTAAAAATCAGATGGGTTTTTCAAAATTAAGGTAAAAGGCTTACCACAGATCAAGGAACTGCAATTTGTTAAAAAAAAAATTAAAATCGAATTATAAACAGTCAAATTATAGCATGTACGAGTTTGACAATAGTAGTTTCGAGAAAAATGTGATTACCTAAAGTTTTAAGAAGATTTTCTATATAAAAATATTTTCCTTTTAATGAATTACTCAATTTCTTCATTCTTGGGGTCATATGAGGGTCCTTATTCCATCACAGTTTTGTTTCCCTTTAATATTAATACTTTTAAATTATAATTAACTCAGTAGTTCGTAAATAATTAACTTCAACAAAAAAAAAATTAATGTCAAATTGTAATTAATTTCAATTTCATTAATCGTAATACCTATTGTAATTTTTCAATTCTCTATGATCTTATTGAGGTAAGAAACAAATAAAAAACCTTCCTGAAATAACATATTTACCAAGAGCCGAATTCAGAGCTTAACCAGAACGATTATAATATCTTGAATATCCCGCGAAATATCCTTCAACAAACATAACCCGAAACGACGAACTGTTTATATTTCATCGTCTTCTTCACTGCTCAATAAAACGGGATAGATCTCGGAACGCGCGTCCTAACTTTCACCAGATAAGTGATTCTTAATCGATTATTCTCTCAATCTACGACCTACGGCTTATTTTCCGTCTCGATCGACGACGTTACACTCGACAATTCTGAAGCGCGGCAGTTCGTCGCATACGTCACCTAACCAATAGCAAACTCGTAATGGCCTCCGCATGGTTCGTTACACTGCCGGCAGATAGCTCTTAAATAGCACCTCGTAAATTTTATTTATTTCCCGCCCATATCGCCTGTAAAGGCGGTACTAGGTTTACGATCTCGGCCCACCGCGCCCCACCAAATTTAGCGGGAATTTTCAGTTGTTCTCTCTCTATTCCTGGATGATGCTTTCGTGTCTCTTCACCGCCGGGATCGTCGTGTTTAAAATCAGACAGCAACCAGTTTTTAAGTATGCGTATCAAGGATGTCGACAAAATATGTTTAAATTAAAATCGTAGATAGGTTAGTTATCATGAACTTATATTTATCAATAATAATAGTAATAATAATAATAATGGTCTTTATTATCTTCATAAGAATGACATACAAACTAATTTTTGAAAAAAATAAAAACAAACAATTTACTAGGAAAATGTTCCATACCACTTAACCCGAGAGAACGATGTATCCACATAATAACTATACTATATATACTATACTATTAACAAAAGAAATTATTAATAAATTAACAAAAAATCATCGAGAGGAGACATCTTCATATTTAATTGTCTTATTTGGAGAAATTTAAAAGTTTTGCCGTAACAGAGTTAAGCAATTTTTATATTTGATACGTAAACGTCCCTCTAAATATTTTAGTTTTAAATTTTTGTGGAGATAATAATCCCTTAAAAATTAAATTATGCAAATCCGTACGATAAAGTTATAGAGGCCCTTCAGAGCCAATAATTTTATGATATAAGATTGTTGTATGACAAACTCTTCGATTTTCCTTATGTAAGCATCCAATCTCTTGTAATTTGTGGAAAGTTCTATGATTCCTTTTTATGCCATATCTAGATCAATCTCAAACAAGAATTTTACACTTTCCGGTTTTTACTTTTGTAAATGGAGGTTAAATTTGGATCATATACAGAGTCGGCAAAATTAAAATTTGATAAAACCAACGTCTCACAGAGTAGGTCTTTAAAAAAAAAGAAAACCCTAAGTCCGCATGAATTACAACTGCCAAATTCTTAACTTCATTAACCGAATTTGATATTTCATTATTAAGTTCTAAAGGATTTCGAATTTTGTCCAGATTTTTAGTTGAACAATATAAATATTAAATTGGATTTGGTTGAATTAATAATCAGACAATGGTCCGAGGCCGAATTAACAAATAACGCCAGTTCTCGATTCATTCTTATCATTTATCTAACGAATGGATTAAACTTAATGTATATACCTATACCTAGAGAAAAGCAAAAGTCCTAATATTGAGCCTTGGTGCACTCCTGAGTTAAGCGTCAAATATTCAGATTGGTCAGAATCAATTTTAACATTTTCCAAAAATTAGAAATAAGAATATTTGCATTCTCAGTAAATCAATACTATATACAGGGTGATCAACTTATATTCCGGAGTTTGATATCTCTTTTATCTTGAGAAATAGGAAATACTGTTTTAAATAAAAGTTATAGACAGAGTCAAACTTCACATTTTAAATGTATTTTGTAATAAACGTCTTGTGAGGTCACAGCATATCAAAGTTATGTTTTTTTTAATGGAAGACATCGTATATTTTTACATTTTTATAAACCTTTTACCAAGCTAATTTCAACGATGTATCACACTTTATGTCTATTATGTTTAATAAAGGATCTACAGCCACCTGAAAATCACACTTTTTTGAATTTAGATGTATGTAGCATGTATGTGGCATAAACAAAATATTTGATACAGAGTGATTAAAAATCAGATGAAATTTCAAATTTTGGTAGAACTACATAGTCGCGCTGCAACAGAAGTCAGACAATATATGCCGCTTCTCCATAATATTCCGCGGTGTCGGTCATGACTCACCCTGTATATTAAATGAGTACCCTGAAGGAATACACCAGGTGAGACTGGAAGAGGAATATAACAATGTAGGAAGTGATACTGTGCCAGTGATTAGGAAATAAATAATATAATTTGTAATTTAATGTGAAAATGGAATAATACCTGACTGAGTTGTTTAAAGAAGTGAACAGATACTTGCAAACTCGTATTGTTGCTTTAATAAGGAAACTCTGACATGAAAATAAGAAAGTGACAAAGTAATGGACTAATGCATTAACCTGTTCTGTGTTGATCAAAGAAGAAGTTATGAATATTGCTGAAGAATTTATATATGACTACCAGTGTAGATTTAGACCACATAGATTTGTAAATGACCAGATTTTTACAATCAAACAGTCAAGCGTAATGCCCATGAAAACATCCAATGTACAAACTACGCGGATGATATTGTATTCATAGGAACAGCAAAAATCTCCAACTATCTTTGTGAATAACTAAGAGCTGAAGAAGAACAGTGCGAACACGTTCGTAATAAAATATTGTTAAGGGAGAAAAATCTAACTAGGGCAGCTAAACTAGAAATTTATAACACGATAATTCAACCAGAAGTTCCATAAGATGAGAATGATGAATGAATGAATGAATAAATAAATAAATTTTAAGCAAACAATTTTGAGGAAAAATCCTGAGACAAATAGGTTTTTGATTTTAATTTCATGTATTTTTACATGACAATTAAATATATAGGATAGGATGTCATCGACAATTTTTTTAAATGGCACACGCTGTACCTATATATATTTTTTTTATATTGCAAATTTCAAGGCGATTCCAAAAATATATCATATTTGTGTTCTGTAATTAATAGTTGTGAAACTACAAAAATTTTAAAATCTGTATTTTGAAGACCTTTATTAAATTAATATAACAAAATAATACCACAGTAACAATAAATTTCCACACAATAAATTACAGTAAGTGTTCGAATTGTCTTCCTTCTTGTGCTTGACAGTGTCATAAGCGATCAATAAATTCCTGTTGAACTTTATTAATGGTTTCCTGCGAAATGTTATTTATTTCTTGCCTTATTCTATCTTTTAAGTCATTTATATAGTCGGTTTACTTTTATACACAACATTTCTTAGATGCCCCACAAAAAGAAATCTAATGGCGTGAGATCCGGTGACCTTGGTGGACACTCAATGGGTGCTCGTCTACCGATCCACTCATTGGGGAAAACGTCAAAATATGTTCGGACGACGGCTGCATAATGTGGCGGCGCCCCATCTTGTTGATACCACGGACTTTCATCGATATTTCCTGGAATGTTTGCACTAAGGAATAAATTCATTAAAGTTGGAATCAAAGTTTCGCTAAATTCCATTCTACGATACAGGTCGTCATCCGATAGTTCTTGTACAAGGTGCACCTTAAAGAGATGCCACTTTTTTAATAATTTTAATACTTTATGAATAGAAGTAAAAGGAACATCATGTTCTCGACTAACTTGCGGAACGCTGTTGTGTGGATTTACTTCTATAGCAAATAAATCTATCGCCACAATTAATTAACATAAGAACTTAAATCCTTTGTTTTATAGATAAACGCATTTTGAAAGTGTCAACAAGCAAATTTGGAATCACTAAACTGGTACTACATTTCACAAGTGTCACTGTCATTAGTGAGTATTAAAGAGTAGCCTACTGAGTTATTTGTTTAGCTTAAAATTAATGTATTCCAACTTTATGCTCACACTGTATATAATGTAGCGTAAATCCTATAAAACCTATTTTCACCAAAACTAAATAAAACATTATTTGATGGTAATCATTTGTATGATAAATGATGGTCTTAATAAATAATTTACTTTATCAAATTTGAAACACTATCAAAGTTTTTAAGTTTCCTACAATTTTCTCAATTTCGTTTTAATGCAGGAATCAAATATCCATATTGCTGAATTAACTGTAGAATTTTATAATGAGGTAAAAACATATAACACATTAACATAGACGTTGGCATATATTTTTAAGAGGTATCATATTGTAAATTAATTAGCAACATAAAAAGGAGTTAATATCGAAAGAACAGTTGTAGATAATCATAAGGCTGAATACTCCGTTCTAATGATGCACTCATTACAGATTCTCTATTTAAAATTAAGGGATTGGGGAAGTAAAAGGGAGGATATTGACCAGATAAAAGTCTATTTTCCATTTTATTAAATTTGATAATTATTGCTTAATAACTGGGTGGATTGTTTTATTTGTTCACTCTGTTGATTTATTTACATAAAAAAATGACACTTAGGAAATAATACATTAAAATTCTAATTCGTGAGTAGATTCAATGTTTATTAGATGTTATTGATATCTAATATTTGAATACTAAAATTTGCCTGTCTTATTATCGCACGTGACTTAAATGCTAAAATTAATTTTTAAATATTTTATTAGAAATGGAAATTTGGAGAACATTTACTTAAATAGACTCTTGTATTCACCTGAGAACGATCGGAGATATAACACCAATTTAAGGCTTGTGAAACTACGAATGGATATACCTAAGTTCTTAACTAACACATCTAAGGTTATTTTCTAAATAAAAATAAATGAAAAGTGACTAAAAAATGTTTTATTCCTAAAAACTTTTATTAAATTATGATGATATTAATAATTTAGGGTTAATAGCTCGTAAAATATTCTACTTTATATTAATTTATGGTGTCTTTAATAACTTCAAAAGGAGTTCAGAAATTGAGGTAGGTTGGTATCTATATAGATATAAAAATTAAAATATTCGAACATACATATATGCTTATAATATACCTACATAAAAACGTGTCACCCCGTTATGACAATAAATGGGTTTTAAATTCAAGTTATCATTCATTATAGATAATAATTATCATTTTCAGTATAAATTACCATTAATTCTTTTTAAATTTATTACACTATTTCAAAGTAGATATTTTCAACAAAATTTATAAATTTCTTATACTTTTCAAATATTCCAAAGTTGTTTTTAAATATCAAAATAAATCAAGCCGACAGACAAAAATATTTATCATTCATTATGTTAATATTTCCAATAAATTTAAAAATGTTTATTAGTCTGACAAAAAACGGACAAAATTACCTTGTTGTCCGTATTCGTGGCAAGGTCGTCCGACGGCAAACGGCAAACGGCAAACTCAATCTGTGGACAAATTCTATTAGAAACAGGATTCATTCAGAAAATTTCAGCAATGTCATTTCAAAATTCATTTTCACTATTTCTAATTAATTTTTGAAGATTACTTAATACCGGTAAATCACGTTTCGTAATGACGGTAGACTTGAATCGTATTTAGTTGATTTGAATTTGATTTACTTCAAGATTAGAATTAATAAAATAATAATAAATTTACCGTCTAACTTAGTATATTAGGTTATATCAAGAAAGATTTTTGAACTATTTGATTAAAGTTTGATCAAAACTAAAACTAAACAGGATATTTCTTTTATGTGGCAATATACAGATTCGGCCTGAATATTTGTAACCATACACGAATCCATGCGAGTGATAAAGAACGCGTTCTGAAAGAGAGAGAACGTATTAGTCATATTAAAATATTAAAATATCGCCTATGTTCATTTATAAGTAAGTATTTTCTGAATCTGTATATAGATATTGCTATATTTGAAACCGAAAAACAACATGTAATTGATTATTTAGTTGAAATTTATAAAGAAGAAACATCCAAATTTCCATATTTATCTGAAAATTTAGTTTTACAATACAAATTCAAATTTATAAATGTTCTAGATTTTACAAGAGATATTAAACTTCAAAATTTAATACCGTTAACAATTTATGTCACGGGAAAGTATTATTGAAAAAAACTTTATGAACAATAATTTAAAGAAACTACAGAACGACCACCTTACAAATTAATTTTTAGATCATAAAAAATATTTCTTTAGATATAAATTTAATTTAATTTAATTAATAATAATTGTATGAGTTAGTAAAATCTTTATATCTAATTTTTTTCAGTATATTTATAAGAGTACGTTTTAAAAATTTAAATTAATTTAATTTAAATTAAAAGTTAAAATAAATTATATGTAAGCAGATCAGAGAATTTTCATTACTTCAATGTTTTCTTTCCTTTTTGTTAGGAATTGGAAATGATTTTTTTGTATAAAGTTTATATATACATACTCAACTTATACCCCGAAGTTATAGACAGTGTCAAGTTTCACATTTTAAAATTATTTCATAATTTCTCATAAGGTCACAGCATATTAAAGTTATATTTTTTTAATGGAATACCTCGTATATTTTTACATTTTTACAAACCTCTTGCCGAGTTAATTTAACGATGTATCACACTTTATGCCTATTATGTTTAATAAAGGATCTACAACCAGCTGAAAATCACATTTTTTTTAATTTAAATATCTGTATCAGCCAAACCGTTGAAAAAAACGGTTTGTCCCTATCCTAACTTTTCAAATTCTATGCTGAATACATTGGCTAGTTCCTATAAAAAAATATTCATTTTTCTTAGATTAGAAAATTTCTATAGAACCGAGCAACCCTACCTAATATTTAAAATAAATTACTATTCGCCAGGACGAGATCTTTGATATATAAGAAATTGTAATTTATATAAATATATACGCCAATTGTGCATCTAATCATTAAAAATTGGAAAGTTAATTAATTGTACCAAAATTACATATTTTTAAACAAAATTTTTCATATAATTTTATTGTATTTGACTGATATCTACAGTTGTTGTCAATTTCCACAAGGGAAATAAACGTGTTTCGAGGCTCTAGAGTCAAATATTAAAATAATATATTCAAAATAAAATTGGGATCGTATCGTTTATCGGAAATTGTTAATTAATTTTTTATCATCTCGGTTGACCTTTACATATCGATAGATTTATTGCATTGAATCATCAAATTGCATTAAAATGTCGTTTTTCAGTGGACCATCCACTATATTGATTATTTTTCAACTTTGATGTTATCTAAATGAGGGAGCATAATAGCTTCTTTAATACTTAAAAAGAGCTACTTATTTATTTTTGGCAAAAATTATTAAGTGATTAGATGATACATTGTCTAAGAATCAAGAATATAATTATTGTTATTGTTTTTGATTATCCCGGGACACAAACTTGTTAGAAACTCGTATAATTCTATCACCAAGAAAAAAAATTAAATATTTTGTAAAATTACACGTACTAATGTAGTCATTAAATTAAAAGACGAAATTAAATTATTTCTAATGTTAAATTATTTAATGGTATATTCTGTAACAAGTTTTGAATCAAAAAATTTTTATGCGAGTGGAACATTCCGAACGCGAGCTCCACCTAGCATGAGGAACCACGAGTATCGAATTTTGCTATTTTAACCGAGTAAGAGACTATATTTTCTCCACGACCACAAATTTACTCGATTTTTCACTGATAATTTTATTTAAATTAAAATTTGTTGTTATGGTGTCGTCATTTACATCTGGACATTGACAGTTTTGACATCCATGGCTGTCCATATTGTTTAGAACAATTACGAAATATTCATTATATTACTTGTTATAGAATCAAAATACATGCAAAACATATAAGAAGTAAGTGTTTCAGAGTAAATATTCTATCTAAAGAATAAGAATGTTTACATTCTATTATTAAAAATGATTTTGGAATTAATACATAGCACTAATGGTCGTGGAGAAAATATATGTACAGAAGATATACCATATAAATAATATTGTTTCAGTTTGGTTACACAGGCCAATGCCACTGCCTATGAGAACGTTGGCTTCCGTGGATGTACAGAACAGAACAAGACATAATCCACCATTTGACAACAATGATAATTTCCTAATTATTATTGAAGACCTCAAGAATATTTAAGTAACTGTCTAAAATTGTGAGCAGAAAGCTAGAAAAGGATATTAATAGGAAGAAACTAATAATATGGAATTGTAAAACCCACGCAATATTCCAATATTAATGCCAGTTTGTATGTATTTTAAAGCTAGAAAAAGATTCCCACAAAATAAGTAAATTCCTGCGAAACACATCAACACCTGCCTATGTAAAAAGTCTGTCATAGACCACTCTCCTTTGCACTTTGTAATAAATGATAGATAATTATAATAAAATGGAATCGGAATCTGAGGTATCTGAATTGCTTTCTTAATTAATAATAAAAGGCTCCACAATAATTTCCATAAGCCTATCAGTTTCCCAAATTTCTCTTCTTCATTCCGTACATGTCCGAAAACACTTTTCCAATTTTGGAATGTAACATTTCCAATTACTACTTGAAATAGTTTTTTGTAACATCACTCATTTTAAAAGTAATGTTTTCCTGGTCACATCACCTTAAAGTTACTTTCAAATAATTTCAATGAATTTAATTCGCTATGTTAAGATGGCAAGCAACCTTAAAACTGTTCTTTTATAACTTAACGTCATCTACTCAACGACATATTTATCAGCTAACCTTTTTTCTGTTAAGTTAAATGTTAAAAATTACATTTCCACCGTATCTTCGCCACAATATTGTGAATCCTCGGCCATTCCTTAATTTTTTCTTACCTAGTGACAGTCGCAGTGGTTGGAGTCGTCGACTATAATATGAAACATTATCAAGAATAACGATTGTGGAATATATCCATTATAAATGTAAAACATAAAATATGCGTATTCCTTAAAAGTCTAATTTCCACAAATCGAGTTTCACAACGAATGTGAAACACTTCAAGTCGTGAGTCCTTACAAGAAGGTGTTTCTTGCCTGTGATTTGTGACGTTCTTATCTGTTCAAATTTTAATTACGGCATGACGTGTGTTTACTCAAGTTTTATCCAAGTAATACATTTTTCGAGCTTCTTCTCGGATTTGTCTTTTCGGTCTTTTGCTAATGTTGCTGCATCTCCTTTCGGTCTTCCATTCTACCTTTTTAACTATATTTTCACTTCGTTTTATTTGTCCATTCTGTATGTCTCCAACATCTTATTTGCCATTGTTCTATAAACTTTAATACAGACTCCACCCATAGTTCTTCTATTATCTATATGAATGTTTATGATTTTCATGGCAACTCCAATTATGTGTCTCATGTATTTCATGTCAACAGTCTGTATTTGACCTATTTGTACATTTGAGAGGCTGTACAACTCCTCATCCAAATGTTAATAATGGTCTGTACGTGATGCTACAAACTTTTTTTAGCATAGTAAAGTTCTATTGTTTTATTTATTCTTTAGTTAATTTTAGCTCCTGGTTTGCAGTTTTTTCTAGTATTACTCCTGTATATTTTACTTTTTCAGAATTAACATTATGTATTTTTATTTTAGATTTTCATTGTGTTTATTCTCATGCTTTAGTCTTCTATCATTGTTTTCATATATTTAGATTTTCTTGTAGTTATTTTTCATTTCTTGCTATTAATACTACATCATCTGCAAAGACTTCATGTGCTATTGGGAGTTTCACTAAACTTTTCCTATATCCTATAAACATTGTTTTGACTTTACTTTCGCATTTCTTGATAATGTTGTCTATATACAAATCGAAAATGGTTGGGCTTAGTCCTCCTCGTCTTAATCCTATTTCTATTAAATCTTATTATATAATTAGTGTTTGTTTTGTAAAGATCTTGAATAATTCTTATCATTATTGTTATTTACTCCCTTTCTTTCAAATCAGTCCATATTTTTATCCTGGGGACTGTTCGAAAATCTTTGAAAACTGGATAGATATATTTTTTATGTAATTCTCGTTTTTCTATTATGTATTTTATTGTAAAAATATGGGTTTGAGTGATTCTCCCAGAATTGAATCTACTTTGCAATTCTGAGAATATTCTAGTTCTAATATTAATTGTAGTCTATTATTTTTTATCTGTTCATATATTTATTTTTACGATAATATTAATACTATTCAGTAATGTCATTCTTCTACAGTTATTACAATTTTTTGGTGTTATTATATTAATATTTTTTCATTTGATTAGTATATCACGTATAATTTCAATGTCTTTTCCTAAGTTTTTCATAACATTTGTTAACATTTTATTTTCATTTTTCAATCCTTCAATCTGTATTTTTCCAATTCCGTTTTCTTGGTCGTTATTTTGGATTTTGGTTTTCACATTCTGTTGTCTTGTCATGATATCAGTTTCTTAATATTCCTTGTTTAGTATTTTTTTTTTATTTTTATTTTTTTACTTTTTTTTTTTATTGAATCGCATCAACCCCAGGGGTTATTAGCGAGTAGCATGAATATTACATATTATTAATAATTGATACATGATAAAAAAATTTTAAACACGATACGAATTAAATTTTGTGGTACATATTTATAGCTTTAAGGTAAGAACATAAATTGTCTATATTGCACTGGTCTCCTAGTACTATGCTCAAATCACCACCGATGTTATGGAGTATTCTCAAGTTTTGATGTACTGGACACTCGAGTAAAAAATGTTTAACCGATAACCTCATGTTACATATTTCACATCTTCATTGAGGGGTTCTTGAGATTACATAACCATGTGTGATGAAAGTATGGCCTAGTCTTAATCTAGATAACATCACTTGTTGATATCGGTTTGTGGGGTTGAACACTTCCAAGGTTGGACCGATTTTTTTACCTCAGCTAGATATGAGGTAGAAGTGCTCCATTCGGTTTGCCAGTGGGATATTACTCTGTTTTTGTAAAAAAGTTTTAGATCCGATAAAGGTGTTCTGTACTCAGTTAAAGTGATTGGTGTTGATATTGCATCTTTTGCCAGTTTGTCTACTTTTTCGTTATTCACGATGCCTATATGTGATGGTATCCAAAGGAATTTGATGTTGCTATGATGGTTATTTGTGGCAGTGAACAACTCATTATTTATTTTAGTAATAAGTGGGTGTGAATGTTGATACTGTTGTATAGAGGAGATGGAACTTAAAGAGTCTGTAATTACTAATGCCCGATGGAGTTCAGTATTTTTGGTAAATCCATTTACAGGTCTCTGTTCTGACTGATTTTAAATCTTATAAAATATTTTTTTATTAATTAAGCTATCTGTTTCCATTTTGTTCACAAAGTTCGTCCTTTTATTTTCTTTTGTTACTAGTTCTTTACATATTTCTATATATTTCATATTGCTTTGAAGTATATTTTGTTAAATACTTCTTTTATTGGTTGGTCCTCCATGCTGTTTGTTTTTACCTATTGTCTATTTTACAAATTCCGTGTATTTTAGAAGCTGTGTTAATGAACATGTTGGAAATTTAGCTCCTTCAATAATTTAAGTAATGTTGATTTCTTAAAATTCGGCTGACTTTCATCGTTAATAATCTAATTCAAAAATTTTACCACAAGTACGGTTTGATTTCTTTAAAAAATCGAGAGTTTGTACACGCTACTCGGAGATGCACCTACAATGAAGTAATTTACAATAGCTTTTATATTATTAACACTGTAATATGCGAATATTTATTTTTTTTTAAGTTTCTTCCCGGAAGCAATTGAACTGAAATTTATTTTGTCTGTTTGCTTAATTTCTGGATTTTTCATTCGATAGATTTTGTGAAGTTATACTACCAAATGATAAATAAACATGTTTATTACGATTTTTATAATGAATTTTCAAATTGTCGACCTTCCTCGATTTCGCAATGACCCAAACGCTCATAAATGGATTTTTGAACCCTTTGGAGCATATCTCTAGTGATATTGGTGATTTCTTCAAGTATGCGATTTTGCAAATCATTTATTGTTTCTGGATTTGTTGCATACACTCTACTTTTTAGAATCGCCAAAAAGAAAAAATCGGGTGGTGTAAGATTCGGAGATCGTGGTGGTCACTCGATTTCTCCTCTTCTCCCAATCCAACTGTTTGGAAACGTGCAACTTAAGAAGTCTCGAACTGACCGGGTAAAATGTGGAGGGGCACCATCTTGTTGGAACCACTTATTGTCAATACCATTAGGGCATACGGCACGAACACTTGGAACCACTTACTTTTCCATCAGTTCTAGATATCTATCATCACATTTTTCACGCATTATTTCGCAGAATTCCAACCTTCTATCGAAGTCATCTTCGTTCAATTTCTGAAATAGCTGAAACATATAGGGGAAATAATTATTTTTTGGCAACATTCTGTGAACAAAACTTTTATTGATTTCATGTATCTGACTCGCTATTAATTACGATCTTAAAGGTTCTTCAACAAAAGACACTGACACTTCTTCGGTTTTGTCTGGAGTTGTTGCAGATTTCGGTCTTCCAGTTTTCGAAAGACCTTTAACAGTTTCCTCTTCTTGATATTTTCGAACAGTTCTTTCGACTGTTGATTTGGAAATCGGTGGTCGTACATGAAAAAACTCTTTGAAGGCACTTCGTCGTAAGATCTTGTATAGAAATCTTGTATGCAATTGGAGAGGAAAATACTTTGTCGCTTTCTTTCTCAAAGCGACTAGTATCTAGTTCTGCCCTTTATACAAAAATAGTTAATTACTCGTCCATTTCCTGGTCATTGAAGATATTTTAGCACTGATATTCATGCCTTTATGATTCTGATAAAATATCAGATCGATCACGTAATGATCGAAAATAATCATTACACAGCTATTGGGGACTGTAGAAGTTATAGAGGACCAGATGTTAATAGCGATCACTTTTTAGTCATAGAAAAACTAAAGCAAAACATATCAAAAGAAAGCAAAGTAAAAAGAGAAAGGCAGAGATACAAGAATATAAATTAAAATAGAAATGCGACTAACCGAAGACAGCAATGTAACGTTGACTATGGGGAAAAAGTGAAAAGAGATGAAGACAGCAATAAAAAAGAAGTGGATGTTTGGGTGAGAAATGTAGAGAGAAATAAAAGAGACGAATGGTTTGACGAAGAATCTAAAAAGGTACAAAAAAAAATAAGACCAAAAACAGTCAAATTGTCATAAACAATAGAGATAACAGAAAAGCAGCAAAAACGATTCGTAGGCAGGAGAAAAGAGAGTACCTAGAAAAGAAGCAGAAAAAAACTTTTATCAACACTTAAAGAAAGAAGGATTGCTTATTAGAGAATTATCATACAAATTAAACAGATTGTCGGAATACTTTGAAAAACTGATAAATAAGGAGAGTGAGTACGAACAGCAACAAGAGAATGTAATAATATATCATCAAGAAAATAGTAACGAACAATTTATAAAGGCAACTTATGAATAATTCATAACAATTTAAAGGGAACTTAAAAATAATAAAAGTCCAGGCGAAAACGGTATTTGGGCGAAAATTTGGAAAGTAGCAAAAGAAGAACTTTATAATCTTATACTACAAACGTACAGGTAAAACAAAATTCCAAGTCAATGGAACAATGCACTAACCTGCCTAATACTTAAGAAAAGCAATAAAACAAGTAACTGGACGTGGAATATAAAATTCTAACCAAACTAATACGTAATAAAAATATATTACAAAAAAATTATCAGAAACTATCAATGGGGATTTAGAGCTAGTAGGTCAACAATAGACCAGATCTTTATTAACCGGTACGAAAACAACAGCTATGAAAAATCTCGGTGTGTACTCACTACTTTAAAGCAGGCCTATATGACATCATACGAGAAAAGTTTATGTGGCTTAAGTAGAAATAGGGGATTCCCAATGAAATTAATTAGCCTAATAAAATGACACTTTTAGAACTAAAAATTTGAAAAGGTAGAAGCCAAAACAAGTAGTAGAGAAGATAGTAGCCAGGGGCTTGCAAGGCTCTAGAGCTGATACATACATATCGCAGAGAGGAATACATCGAAGATCTTAAGTGCAAGGTTTATGACACACAGACAAATATTGTCCCACTTAATTTTGAGTGTTTTATTTGTGTGTAATTTTTTGCACCCACTTTGAAGACATATACTATTTTATATTAAATAGTATAGTAACATGCATGGAACATTCCTTTTTTAGACTCTCAAAAATATTATCATTTCATATAGTGAACGTACGCCACTGACGGACATCACACTACTGAAGCGGCGCTTATTTTGGAAAACTTTGTTTGTTGAATAATCAAACAAATTCCTGATACAATTTATTTGGGTAAAGTCATCAGTATGTGAATTATTTCGATATAGGCTTGTTCTTTGATGTTCGTTGATAAATTTCGTAAGTAATTTACATCGTAAAATATTAATCTTTTGTAGTTAATACTAATAAGAAAACGACAAATTAGAGGCTGTGTTTATAGAGGAAACTTATCAAAATATTCAAGAAATACCGCTAATGTCAGGCACGTATCCAATATTTTTCAGTAAGCTAATAGATTTCTAAATTGTAATAGGTAAAAACTTGATTAAAAAATTATTACTTATATTATATAATATTAAAAAAACTCAGTAAGTTACTGGATTTGAGAATAACGGCTTCTTAATATCATATTTTCAAAATATTTTTTACTAAAATTATATACTGGATGACGAATTATTGTGGCAAAGCTCGATCTGTTCGCCATTATTGAAGTTACCAAAATAACGTATCTACAAAAAGCAGTCATAAGATTTACATTTTAAAATTAGCCAGAAACTTACAGGAACCAAAGCCAAGTTATATCTATTTATTTTATTGCAAATATGAATTCTGTTGACCTCTTTTAGTCGTCCATAATACAGTTTATTAAGTCCATTCCGGGTGTTTTAAAAGTATTGACCACTTCGATGTGTATTTAGCACTCCGTATCTGAAGAGAGAAAAAATATTTGAGTTTTTTACCGCTACTAGTTTGTGTACGTATTCTGCTTTTCTTTATTTCTGAAAATGGATACTTATTAAATAAAATAAGAGTTTGGAACACAACAAAATGATATTCCTCTTACTATCGAAATTTCTAAAGCCCCTTTGAGTTAAAAATCTCTATGTGACCTAAATAAAGCTATAAAAAAATGGAAGAATATATCGCTCGGAGCTATAAAATACCGAATTATTAGACGAAAGCCACCCTATAGGTCGCTTAAATAAATTTATGAGACAGGATAAATTAGTCGCAGCAAATCATCGCTCTCAATAACAGGCACGGAGTTTGAAACAAAGTTGGTATATCTATAATTACTATTTGCTGTGGTTTCTTACTTTGCAAGCGAAAGTTTAAATAGATTAATACACCAGGAAGCTCAGTAATTATGTACATACATATTTAACGATAATTCATTTTAAAATAAGAAAAATAGTTTATACTATACTATTCTGTTTTTATTCATGATTTACAACCCAGATTAATTTAATTTTAAGAGGTGATTCAAAGAAGCCCAAAAAATCCAGTAATGTGTTCTTCTTTTTAAAAACGATGTTTCAGTCTTTATAATGCCATCCTCAGGGCACGAAAAATTATTACTGTATTACAAACCATACGAGCGATACGCCGAAGACACGATAGGTAAGATTAATATTGTATTAAATGTAAGTTGACAGTCGAAATGAATACCCATAGTGCTAGTCCTTTCCAGAATAACATTATCAATTGCATATGGAAATAACAAAGTATTAGATTTACGACTTAAAGTTAGAATTTTACATTTTGATACTTTGAGGTAAAGTTGATTGTGTACATACCAATTCAATAAATTAATTTGTGTTTGCAACATAGCACAGTCCTATAAAGTGTTTATTGTTACATACAATCAGTCATTCGCAAATAGTAGTTTGTTACAATCTAAGGATTCACTCAAGTCATTGATAAAAATTAAAAATAATAAATAGGACCTAAATTCGATCCTTGCGGAACTCCACTAGTTACAATATATATACAAGTAATTCGCATAAATACTGACTAAAAACTGCTAAATTACTAATAGTTGATCTTGCCCTCATGAATCCATGCTGGTCTATAGATATAAGAATTCTAATATAGATGCAGCTAGACAAGATAGTTTCTAAAATTTTAGCAACATTATTCAGAATAGAAATTAGCCTATAATTGCTCACGTTACTACAACTATCAGATTTATGTATAGGTCAAACTATAAAAGTTAGTGACTTTTTTTATCAAAAATAAATAAGCAACTAGATAAAGCTTAAAAAATGGTAATTTAGCTAGTAGCGTACAAATTAGGGGTATTAAAGTTACGCTTAAGGGTTACATTACGCCACTGAATGAAGATTTAAAACTGTAATCTACTATCACCTGTTAAGCATTGTCGGTCGAATATTGGAACACCCTGTATATACGTATGTTATGTTTTTGAGTAATTTGGGATTTATTCCGGTATTTCAATGTAAGTAAAAAAATTTAATTAATTTAATACAAAAATTAGTAACCAAGTTTCTATTTTTGTTGAAATACTGTCTCTTTAAATTTTATTTGCTGTAACAACAGATAACTTAAAATCTCTTTAGAGTTTTTTTCTTACGATGTGATAGGAGTATTTATTATTAATGTTAATTGTGTTGATGGGAAAATGCTTTGATGCATTCACCCTTCTGAATAATTGGGAATTATCAAAACTATAAGTTTAGATACATGCACAATAGAAAACACCTAATTTATTTTTGTTGCTCTGTTATGGAGCAGAACCATTTTTTTGCAAGGAAATATTTATTTAAACAAGTGCAAGATAAGATTAAATTTATATTTATATATATAAATGTTCAGTGCATTAATTATAAAAATGTTTTAATAAGTTAGTTATTTTCAAGCTTGGGTAGAAATGTGACGATAGTGCATTAAAATCTAGATAGAAATGTACCTACTTTTTACAGAAATATATGTAATTTTAATTTTTAACCATAAAATAACAGAAGAAATAAGATGTAGATAAAATATAAAATATTAGACTAACAAACTTTCAAAAATCATTATAGGATAGGTTAGGTCTTTCCTTCTCTTTTTAATTCTTTTTCACTTATACCTGAATTAACCGCAACGAGTTAGTTCCCTTTATTCATAACGGTTATAGAATTTTACTCTTTGATCGCGTCAACGTTAACCCAAAAGATTACACACTCGAATTATTTATATATTTTAAAAAATGGTGGATGCGTCGTCGGTATCCTTTACGCATATTACATTTAGGAATAACTGCTCTACGTTAATATTAGAAACTGAAAGCATTACTTAGAATCAATAAAGATTTTGTTAAAAAAACAATGTTTTTTAATACATTTAATGAACCAGAAAGCCTCCGGAATGCACCGAAACGTAAGCAGCTTTAACGAGTCTAAAATCCTAGGACTTCTCAATAATATGGCATCTAAGTGATTAACTGCAAGTACCACATCAACTAATAAGGCTAATATTCTCAGAATCAAATATATCCATTCATTATTTTGTTTTCTATTACCAACATTTGCAGTATTTAAAGTTTATGTATAAAATCTCTAATTTGTTTTAATTTAACAAATTTAAATTGTTGAAACTAAAGTTCGTTCGAAAGCATTCGGATTCTCGACAAATATTCTTAATTTATTTTGGTTACAATTCAATAATAAAGTTTTATTTACAATTTAAAACCTTTTACAAGAATGATATTTCTTGATTTAATAATAGGACCCTGTACCTATAGTTTCAAAATTTTGAAGTTCTATAAAAAAAATTCCGTTACAATGTACGAGTGTCATGAGGAACTTTACATACTTACATAATAAATATTTGCAACATTCAATGTTAGCTTTAAGTTAATACAGTATTTTGTGATATGTGACGGTGTTTTTTTAATTTCAGGTAAACTTATTCGTTTATTATAAGTTTAATAAAAACGTGACATAAATATATATTTATGTACTTTGAAAATCCTCCATTACAATTTAAAAAAATTGCTTACAGGGTAGACTTTTTGATATGATCCGTTCAATTAATTTTCTTGAAACCGTTCCTGGATATTCTAACTTTGGGAAAATCTAATCGAATGATAGCTAGTAGTGTAGAGTTTCCCAAAAAAAATGGGCAAATCGAAGATTCCGCAATGATACTACGGTTAAATGAATTTTCCTTCCAATTTCTCAAATCAAGTAAAAAAAAAGGAGTTGACACTTTTTAATGGGGATATTTCCACTGAGATACTCTATATATTGTAAAATATATAAAGTTTCTCACAACTAACCCCGTATAATATATACATTGAAAATAAGAAATTATTGCAAACATTTTGTTACAAATCTAAAAAGGATTTAAGGTGGATACAATTCTTTATTGAAATCAATAAGCACATTAAGATTAAGAAAGTTAAAGAAATTTACCATATGTATTTCTGAACTATTGTAAATCTCTTATTACCTAATAATATAGGAAGATTAAATATTGTACTGCAATTTCTACTTCTAACATATTATCATCTTTTGGTCCCTTCTGTTCGTTGTAATGTTTACTTCCTAGATCCCCTGTACATTAAATCCGTCAATCCTTTGATGGTAATTATATGTTTGTTTAGTAAATGTTTAGTTGTCACTAGAGCTGTATTTAATTTGCCTACCTACTACTCTCATTTTTTTAGCAAGGAATTGTTATTTCAAAACTAGAGTAAAATAAATTTAAAAAATATCAATTATCTGGAGTTAAAAATAATCGACTTGATTAAGTGTAATTCTAAAATTTTTCTGCAATTGTTTTAAATTATCGTTTATTTACTTAGTAAGGACAATTCTAAAAATTTCTCCACCTTCTTCTTAAGGGCGAAAGGAGTGGAAAAGGTCCTTGTACAAAAGTTATAAAATATTCTTGGGTTAGCAACGTGCATTTGACAGGAGAAATGTAATTTGTGAGTCCCTAATGTTCGAGGGGCAATCTCAAGAGCACTGGGAATTGGGAATATGAAAATGGGGATTTATACGGTTTCATAAATAAAAGGAGTCATCTGCACGGTGTTTGTAATCTATTCAAATTTATTGTAATATCCTACGGTTCTCTACCAAATTTAGTAATTTATTTCCTTTACGGCCTTAACTTGTTTATATATAATATAAAAATGTATATTTTTGTGCTCTTTACCTCTTTCTTACACATATTTAGGATCGAGGGAGAAATTTAGGTGACCAGATTTATTTGTATGTTGACGGTAAAAAGGATAAACGATTATTATTATTTCCCACTGAGGTCAGAAAGAATTGTGTTGATTTTTCTTTTAAATATTACTTGTGTCTGTATTCGATGTAACTTATAGCGAAATAAAAATTATAATTTTTATATTCTATTTACTGCGTCTTGCGAATTACGTATTCATTAATATTGCCGGTGGTCTTTGCCTCATTTTTCAGTTATTATTAAAAATATTGTCGGCCAAGTTAAATACATGCTTAATTTATGGGAAATATTTGTGAATATTAAGTAACGTAGAAATGGATATATAACTTTAGATGTAGAAAATGCTAATACAGATTGGAAGGGAGTAAAAAAGATATTCTATTTGAAGTTATCGAAATGGATATGGATACCTCGATACGGGACATCTCAAAGTAAAATGTGAAGTTAGTAAATTAGTAACAAAGCTAGAGTTAAAATAATTGCACATTTTTCAAAAAAAAAAACAATGATAAACAGTTCCGAAATCAAAAATTACAAAAATAGTTCTCGTTCATTCTGTTTCAAATAACTAAGTTGACTTCGATAAAACCAGAGGTTGTAAGTACTTTCTTACTTAATAAAGTCTAGTGGCAAACAAACCCCTTAAAATGCAATTTTTGATTTAATTAGCATTATTTTTTTAAATTTGACTAATAGCCCTCGTCCTGACATACGTTTTCTTAGCTCAAAGCCTTATTATTTATATTATATTATTTGGCAAAACTAAATCAATATCAGCGATTCTCAATCTTTCGTACTTAGCGTCAATCTGTTTTAACTAAAGTATTTCGCGTCCCATTCGGTGATGTGAGTAAAGAACCAAAACGTGGAAATTCAAATGGCACTAGTGACAAGGCACTAGGCAACACTATCTAGCGCGTCGGAAATGCTGTCGGAAAGTGCGCGTCTGGTATTGAAGCCTATCTGCATTATAAGTATGCATAATTTTTTGAAAACGAAAACCTTTACATTGACAGGGGTAAGTGGGGATAGTCCAAAATTTAAAATACAAAAATACGACAAAAGCGTGTCTAAATTTCAGCTTTACGGGCCTTCAAGTAAGTGGCATTATTTGTTTAAATGTATTATGGCTGTATATAGTATGAAACCAACTAAATTGAAGACGCATGTAGAAACAATGCACATAAATTTTCAGTAAATGAGAAAGCACTCATGGTATCGTGCAAAATGGCTTATGAAGTAGTCAATTGAAAGCCACACACTATTACAGAGCAACTTATTCTACCCTTTTGCAATAACATTTTAGAAACAATGTTTGGAGAAATCTTTGCTAAACAACTTGACATTCTGGGCTCTGAACTTACTGGAAATTTGTTTGCTGTACAATATGATGAAGCAACTAACTCCAATAATGATTCCTATTTGATTTGCTATGTTATTTTCTGACAAGGTTCTAAAATATGTAAAGATTTATTGTTTTGCAAACTAATTGAAAACAGAACTACAGTCACCTAATTGTTCAAGATTACAAATGATATTATTAACGCGAATTTAGCCCAAGCTATATCTGGTAAAGAAAACGATTTACCAGTGCTAGTAAAGAAGGAGTTTTCAGAAATTATCTGAACTCACTTCATTATTCATTGCTAAGGACACCCTAGCTTGTTCTGGAGTGAATATGGTTAACTACATAAAAATCAGATAACTGAAATCAAGGATGTTCTCTACTCTATGTGAAGATATGGGGCTGAGCAAAACTTTTTACTGCGTTATTTCTCATCCAAATGGTTGACACGCGGTAAGCTGGTAAATCGTATCTACGAATTAAAAAGGGAAATAGCGATATTTTTGAACTAGAAGAGTTACCAGTATTCTAAGACATTATTTTTAATGAAGCTTTCTTATTTAGTAACTTTTAAAAAAAATATATAATACATTAAACCTTCAAGTTCAGAGAAACAATGGAAACATATTGAATTTGACAGTACACCCGTTGACCAAAAATCAAATTTTATCAATAAGCCTTTAACAAATTTCTGGTCTGAACTTCCGAATGACTATTCTCTTATAAAAGCTAAGGCGATTCGGATTGTTACCTTTTTCTACGTCTTATCTCTGTGAAACTAGATTTTCTACTCTTGCTGCCTTGAAAAGCAAATGCGGAAATAAACCTTGAGTAGAAAAGGAACTAAGAATGAACATCTCAAATATAGAACCGAATTTAACGAGATTGTGTTCCTTAAAACAAGCGAACATTAGTGATTAGTTATTAGTCCTTAGAAATAATAAGTTTCTTCATCTGTTAACTAAAATCTCAATACAAAAATTTTGTGTTTTATTTTTATTCAATATTAATTTTATTTGGTTATAACAATTTCTTAAATAAATGCATTATAAGTGGGTGTATATTAGGGTATACCAACTAAATATCCATTCATTAGATTTTATCAAATTCTAGTCAATAAAATCAATTTCAAGACCCGAACCTAGCCGAGACCAATACGAATGCTCATGAATATTCATGCGCGTGCACAACTACAATATCCAAATAGCTTTTTATGATACACGTGCGTGAACTTCAACTTTTGAGCACGAGTTGTGAAAATGAAATTGTCACCCTTTTTTGTTTTTGAATTATGGATAGATTATGTGTCTCTTATCTATCGAGAACAAAGAGTCCTCGCGACTACATGATTATGCAATATGGAATGATCGGAGTCCGAGCAATGTGCAAAAATGTCTGAATCTCATCGTATATTGCACGATGGTCTTCTTCAATTATTTGACCTACAGTGTCAACATTTTTGGCAACAACTGATGTTAAGTGACGCCATTCCCTTGGTTTATGTTCACCTGAAAAAATGAAAAAATATAAATTCTTGAAACCAGCGGTATACCGTCATTATTGACGGAGCTCCACCACCCAAAGGCAAAAAGTAAACTTTAAGTACATTGTTGTTGTGTTAATTTTAATACCCTTTGTAAACTTTATAACCACATAGTGTAGAAACGTTCAAAGATTTCAACAATCGAAAAAAAACTAACAGATTTTGTACACATCAAAAATTTGAAATCCCATCTGGTTTTTATTCACTCTGTATCAAATATTATTTAATGCCGTAGCACAGAACTTGAAAAGTTAGGATAGGAACATGTAAGTTGTTTTTCTTGATTTTCAACGTTTTGGCTGCGACATACATCTAAATTCAAAAATATGTGATTTTCAGGTGGCTGTAGATCCTTTATTAAACATAATAGACATTAAGTATGATACATCGTTGAAATTAGCACAACAAGAGATTTATAAAAACGTACCATTAAAAAAAAATTTTGTCTGGAACTGCGTTCCTAAACACACTGTATATTTGGGATTAATTTTAAAATGTGAATCTCAAGACTGCCTTTTTGTAAAAACTTTTTTTTCTTAACTTCAATAATAGCGGATTAATCGAGTTTTGCCACACTAATGCCTCACCCTGTATATATCAGATATATTTCTTATAGTTATAACAAAATATCAAATAAATAAATATATTTGCATAACATATCTCAAATATTTAATTATTATATTAAGACTATACTAATTTCGTAGGAACTAAATATAAATAAAACGATAGAAAAACACACGGAAAGTCCTTGAGATCATATTATTTTTACAATAGAAAATATAGATAATTAGTTGTCTTCTAATTTTTGTTTTTTTGTCGCTTCTAGATATTTCTTCATTTATAACAATGTATGCTTAATTGTAAAGGTTATTTTAAACGTTTAATCTTCTGAAATTACTCGTAATGACAGGCTGTTAAGCAATCACGCACTATAATGGGACACAAGGTAAAATATAATGTCATTCCGAAGATTATCAAATTTTATATTTTATTTATTTTGACATAATACTTGTAACTCTATAATAAATCATTATAATTTTTTATTTGATTTAGATATAACCCATGTCAATTTATATGACACTTTTATAAAAGTCAAAGTTTGAATCGGGGCTTTTAAAACTTTTATTTTTTTAAGTGCCATTGAAATCAACTGTCTCGTAAATTAGTAACATTCCTTTAATACACAATACAGACAAACTTACCGATTTAGTGATTTAAGTGGGTTGTGAACTTTACGAGTTTCTGGTACCCTGATTTTTATGGGATTATATAGTAGTAAAAATTATTCAGTGGTCCAATAATCGGGTGGTGTGAAAAATAAAGCTCATCGGACAGTTATGTGAAATAAAAATAATTTATTTGCGAAAACTCTCACTTATACCACTCAAGCGAATGTTGAATAAAGAAATAAATCAAGAAATTGTAAAATAAAAAATACAAATACCTGAAATAAAATCCTAGAACGGAAACTAGACGTTAAAATTAACTGATTTTATATTCAGACAGAGGTAATTCAAAAATCAATTGCTTATAAAAACTAGGGCATTAACATTTTAGAAAAAATATTCATTTAACTGTAGATGCATGCGTATATGATAAATTAGACCCAAATAATACAAAACTCATTTCATTGTAAAAGATAATGCATTGTTTTTCCGGAAAAAAACGTAGGTTATTCCAAACAGTCGCGAAATGAAAACCACAGTGAAAATCTGACGGAGCTTCGCGCAAATGTGTTGCTCAGTGTCTCTAGTATGCCCATCGATCGTGTCAAATCGCACTTCTTACCTTTGAGTGCGCAGTGAGCACGTAAACATGCCTACAACACTAGAGTTTCCGGCCAAATTATTTGGTGTCACTTGACCTTATTCATATATGTATTTGAAATTTTGACTAGAGTTGCCGATGTCTGGGCGATGCTCTTTTTTTTGGGTAATGTTTACATAGAGACCATTCCTGAATTCGATCACATACTTGTAGTAACATAATTAAAAGAGAAGGTCCCAAAAAATGAAGCAGAAACAAGAGATATTAGGAAGTACAAGATAGGAAGGCTAAGAAACCATAGATTTACCAAACAATTCGGAAATGTTATCACTACTACTCCACAAAGTAGGTCAAAGATTCTATAGAAGTAAAAAATGACTCCTAATTGAGAAAAAAAAAGGAAACTTCATAAATGTAGGAAACTCTTTAATTAACTGTTTAACAATGAAACAGAAAACAGAAAATAGGGAATACGAAACAGAGAAAGCAGAAGGAAATATCCGAGCAACTTCAAATGTGGAAATACCAAGCGAGATTGAGATAAGAAAGTAATAAGGAATATGACTTTTTAGACCAACAAGTAAAGAAACACGAAGCAGGATTTAAAAAAAGCTATAAAATTCAGGTACTAAAGTCAATTCAAAACAGCAATTAGGTATCTAGGACTAAATTTAAAGCTTCTCTTAATTGTTTTTAAACATGATTATTAAATAAAAAGAAAATGAGGTAGCATTGGAAGGATGATTGTTAGAAATTTTCGAAATAAAAATGGGCTAAAATAGGGAAACCCATTATCAACTGAACTTTTTAGATTTTTGCTAGAAGTTGTACATAGAAAAATAGGAATAAGGACCCGCACAACGATTTACAATGGTAAAGTGCAAATTCTTGCTAGCGTGGATAATATATTACTCGTAATCAGAACAAAGAAGCAACTCGTACAGACGTTTTTAAAGTTTGAAAGAATCTACTAAAAATTATGGATTACGAATTAAATATATTAAAATTAAAATCCGAGAGTGACGGGGAATAATGTTTAGTAAAATACACGAGTTTTACTACCTTGGTGACAGTAACATTCAGCAATGATGAAATCACGGAAATTAATAAAAGGGTGGAAAAAGGTAACAACATTTTCGGATTACTAGAAATGCTGCAACAATATAAAGAAATCTCAAGAGCAGCGAAGATAAGAATTTATATAACTGTTATACAACTGACGGTGTTCTATGGCAGCGAATGTCGAATCATGAACAAAAAAGAGGAAAATAAACTAAATGAATGGGAGAGGGGAGCATTAAGATGAATTTTTGAGGTAGTAAAAGTGAGACAGAATAAGTGGAGAAGACTAACGCGGAGATTGAAAAGTTATATGGACAAGCAGAATTGGGTATATGGTTAGAGCAAAAAGAACATGATGGATAGGGCAGATAACAAGAATAGAAGATGAAGGTGGGTAAAAGCATTCTTAGAGCGAGATGTGGGCGTTAGAAGAAGGAGAAGTAGTTCAAAATGGAAATGGTTGGATGATGTGTGCAAAGAAGACTTAGTGAGAATAGGGATAATAGAATGAAAATAAGCAGCCATTAAGAAGAGGCAATGGAGAAAGGCAGTACAAAAACTCAAACTTTTCAGACCTGCATTACAGGGTCATTCTTCCTTTATCGTACTGTATGAATGAATAGATGCATTTAAGATGTGGGCTACAAACAAACTGAATTAAACATACTTAAAAGCCGTAATATTTCTGCCTCTATTAGCCATAAAAGTTGAATTACATAAAGAAGAATTGTTGTTTTATGAGGAATTTTCATGGAAAGCCCAAAATATAAATAAATTTACCGAAGTAATAGCTAATATTTAAAGAAGGTCGTAAATTTATTCTAATGAGTATATTACTAGTGGTCTGAGACGTTGTCACCAATAATGTAAAATATAGATAGATATATTATATCCTATTAAACGATTCCACCACAACTATATCGATCTAACCATAACCTGGATGCAACTATATTGTATTAAATACTAACAGAGCGTATGTTCAATTTAATAAAGTGACTTTATACACCCACATTTTACCGAAGGTCTACTTGTCAGTCTGCTAATGTGTTTTTTTTTCAATAAATCAGCTTTATATTAACGTTTCCAGCAAGAGCAAAAACGTCTTCTTATAACCACATGTATAAATCGTATGGTCGTTTGTCTAAAATAGTATCCAACTAGATGGTAACAAACAATCCCGTGAGAGATAAGGTACATTTAGCAAGTTCCTCTAATTAGAAAAAACACAGGCACAGGTAGAAAATAAATGAAAAGAGACTGAGAGATAGCCAACATAATAAACGATACTGGATAACTTACCTTAGGTATCCAATCTCAATGTATTAAAGAAAACCATTGGCGTTTCAACCATTTGGAAACTATTTCTGAGGACATAAAAACAATGGTACTAAATTCGAAATTACTGTTTTGTAATTAAGATTGAATGTTTCAGCATAAAAAATACTTTACTAATGGAGTATTATATATATACTAGTACTCAAATTCAAGAGAAATCATCTTAGGGTTGCCCCAGTTTGTAAAATTAAATATTTAACTCAAAATCATTAACTTATTGATACGTTTATTAATTTTTCTTCAGTCAATTATCTATTGTTTAGGTTATTCTATTATTATATAATTATATTATTATATTATATTTCTTACTTCTTATTTCTTAGTTTATTATATTTTAGGAAATATAAGATAAGTTGCGAAAGAAGATTGTGAGAGAGTAATCACAATAGAGAAGAAAGATTATGAAATAAATACAGAAATCTAAGTATAATAAAGCAAGAGACATTACTATGACCTAAAAGAAATCAAATTTAATAGAGGAGCTAACATCGATGTAGATTACATAATGGTTATAAATAACTTAGAAAAGACTGAAAAAATAAAAATACTAAAAATTGAATAGCACTTAGAAAACAAAAAGTGTTATTGGATAATAATCATCGATTTGATGAGGAATGAATAAGAACAATAAAAATAAAGAAAGATCTAAAGTAAATAGTAAACCTAGCTGAAAATTATGTAAATAGAAGATAAAATATCTAAAGATAAATGTTCGATACATGTAGAAAAAATACTGGAATTTATAACGCCCGATACTATACAGTTACAGAAAAAATTGAGAATCAGAATTACAATATCAAAGAAAGGAGGAGAAAGAGAAATGGTAATATAAGGATAAAGGTTAGGTCCAATAATTAAAATTTATCAGAAAGCTTCCGAAAATAAACAAGATTAGAGATATGGTGAAACATTCAATTAAAGATTCAGATGCAGCAATAGCCTAAGATACTTTAAATAAAATATTGATAATATTAATAAGGCGCTGTATAAAACCAGTACATATAATATAAATATAAATTATTGACCACACAAGAAAAAAACAGAAAAACTGTGATGAGAACTATAATATGATACAAAAAATTAGTACTGTTAAATATATGTATATATACTTAATAAATCATAAAATACAGGAAATATTAAAAAGAAAAATTATACATTATGTATGATTAAATCGATGGGAATTTGATTATTCGATAACAGGTTTATATCGAAAGGAAAATATTTCAGTTCTAAAGTGATTGTAGTTAAATTGAATGTGGATTACTTGCAAAATAGAAAAAATGGTGAAAAATAATCAACTAAATCAAAATCCCCCAAATTTACGGAGAGAAAATTAATATAGGAATAATCCATCCTAAATTATGATATATTTGAGCTTTTTAACATAGCAGTTGTATTTTCTCAAGATATGTATCATCTTATAGAGATTATTATGATGGAACAACTATTTTTAATTCTAAACGATCAAATGAAGGTATGTACATTTAAGGCTCATTGATAAAGGTATCCCAAAATAAACTTTTAACATCTAAACAACCCTTAAACTTAGTGACATGACATTGTTTACTCGATTAAAGTTATTTTTAAAATAATATAACATATATAATAATAAATAATCTATACAGCAACTTGATTGGAACACTGAAGATTATAATTTTACAGCTGACAACACTGAAGTGGAGAACAGAGTGAAAAAGATTCCCGGATCAGTAAAAAATATATTCTGATACATTTATCTGGAAAAAGTACTTCTAATATTACTTTTTTCTTTAACCATTAGAATATCTGTGTGTTCTGTTCTACGTCACTGTCGAGCCGTCGGAGAGAAATACTGTAATTAGATACAAAGGGATCGAAAATTGGAAAAAGGGGCCAGCAGAAAAGCGCCGGTGTTGGACCATGAAATTAGAACTTGTCTGAAGAGTCCAATAGAAAATAAGAATATTTATAGATGGGGGAGGAATTTCTCAATAAGCAGTGAAGATGGTATAAAAATGTATGGTTTATGCTTTCTTTCTCCGCTGCCATTTACGGAATTTAATAAGCCATTCAAAATTTATCAAATTACCCAGAGATGAAGGAGAAATTGCTACGTGATTGCGATTTGTTCCCGAATGCAAAACTCCAGACGGATAAATATAAAATGAGGGTGGACAATGAGCTTGAAAATTCTTCAACGTAGACATACTGTTCTAGGGATCATTGAGCAATATTTTGCTTTTTTATCAAGGCAAAAAAAAACTAAAAGAATGTTTGCCCTATAAAGTAAAAAATCTGGAACACTACTATACACTTTGACCTTTTCTTATTGATATATTCTTACACGCTTGATTTAGTTATTTTAGAATTTCAGGATAATTCTTCGATTGAAATTTATAGATTTAACATCTTCTGTATATCCGTACCAATATATAGTATTGATCCTTTCGGTCTGTTTTAATAGCTGAATAGTACTGAAACTGATTCATTGACACACATTTATATTATATTTATAAAATATTGCCAAATCTCACTTTTAGGCTCAATGGTTTTCTCCTTAATTCCAGAATGATTTCAATTTCAAATATTGTACTGTACTTATTTTTATAGTGCGATATACACACTCACTGTCGCAGACATTATGAGTCTATGCTTTTTAAGACATCTGTTAGAGTTAACTACATACTAGGCATGCTAAAGAATAAAAATCTAGAGTATTCCACTGAAATATAAGTCTTTAAAATCGTTAACAGCTGGCGTGTCGAGACTTCTGAGATCTCTCAGCAGATGATCAACCTTCCTACCGGAATATTGAACATCTCCACTGAAATAAATGAGAAAATATTTCACCAGGTCGCAGAACTGTTAGCCGAGATATCTCAGCAGGAAGTCCAGTTCTCCCAGAGATTTCGTAAAATTCTGCAAAAGCTTCAGAAACTACAAGAGAGAAACTCACAGCATTTGCTTCTCCTAAGCGGAGGAGACAGTAGAAAGGCTAGAGTGAAATTTGTCGACTCATTAAAAGTCAAAATAAACTACCCATTTTTGATGGCACATCTTCCTGGTTCAATTATCTGAAGCAGTTTAACGCAGCGGCTGGTGCTTACAAAAGAGAAAGCGGTAGCCCTTACCGTAACTCTGCACTGAGATGTATTAAATGTCGTGAAGACCATGGTTGACAAATTTGAAAATTTCAATCAATTAGCGAATAGTCTCGAAATAAAGGATAGATGTCTGGAACAAGTCTGGCAATTCCAACAAAAAGTAGATAACAGAAAGCTGGTGAGACATCATTACCCTGAGAATGCTCTGAATTTTTTAGATGTCCAAACCTTTATCTACGGCCAAGGAGACCAGGAGTTACAGAGAGTAGTACGTCTAGCCCCATCCAAGAAGATGGTGGATGCATTGTCAGTGGCGTTAAAATAAGAAACAGCGATCTAGGTGAGCCTGTTAGGGACCATAGTGTTGAAAAAGTGGAACAAGGGGTACTAGGGAGATGTAACGATACAGTTTAGCTCGACTCTCGCCACCGACATCGATGATAATGTTATGTTGGGAAAAAACATTATAAATGTAGACCGTTTCCAAATCTATTTCAGACACCAAATCATCCACATATATATAATACTGGGTCGTCAAACTTTCAGCAAGATGTGAGTGTATTGTTACGGCTCGGTAGGAAGAGGTATCCTTATCGGTGTCTGTTGCCAAAGTACTTCTTTGTCTTGTTTTCATTAACGACTATCTAGTTATCCTCAAGAAAGGGTCCAAGGTAGATACGAAAATGCCACTCTTTTACCAGACAACTTTTAATCAAAAACAAACATTAGATGCAAGATGCAAACCGCCATTGATCTATCATTATCCTGGCCAGATCACAAGAATGTCAGAAACCGTTACCGATCCGTCATTGATTTAAAAGATGATAAACCAAGAACAAGCAATTTAATAAGACAGTATTGACACTGGTGTACCACATCTGTTTCGACAGACATCTAGGTGATTTCTCCACAGGTAAAAGGAAGAAACAAAAATAACTTTCCTGGAGATTGTAAAAAATAGAGTGGTAGATCTACATGATGGAAAAAGATAGTTCTGAATTGTCTACTGCAAACTTAACCATATCTTTAAGCAGAACGAACTGTTACTGAATACAGATAAATGTCGATGCTCGGGCATGTTCCAAGGTAACGAACCTCATCAAAAACTAACAGATAGATACGAAGATATAATTAACCCTGCAGTGTAGAGGTAATGGAAACCTCTCTTTCTTCACAATTGATTCAGTTTATATATATATATATATATATATATATATATTGTTTATTTCAAGTGAGGCTACCTAGTATTAGTATTTAGCATTATCTCCTTCTTCTTATGACTCAGCTATCTAATTTACACACTTATGCAGTTTCTCTTCTGCCAGATTGTGTGCAAAGTTGACGAAATTATTATTTATTTCACGTTTTTCTTAGTCTGGATATCTTTTTTTTTATATTTGACAAATATGTTTTAACTCTCCTATCATAACGAATTCGGTAAATGTGGCCAAACCATCAGAGTTTTTATTTTTTCGATTAATTCTGTTGTATTTTAATGCCCTTCTTGTCTATCTTTCTTTGCCACTTCTTAGTATTTTCATATCACATGCCTCCCTATAGGAAATATTCAGTCTACCAAGTAGTATCCAGGACTTGCTTCTCTCTACTGGAACCAAAATTATTTTGCGGACTTCAAGATTTCTTGTTGTTAAAAATCTTTTATTGAGTGATTTATATAAGTTGGTAATTTTGCTCACATCATTTTTTAATATTGATTTTAAATTAATATTGTCTCTAGTGTTCAGTTTTCGTCCGTAGTTTTTTCTTTGGGTATTTGCAAATAGGAGGAGGAGGTAATCTGCATATAGTAAATGTTTACACGTTGTAAATTTCTATGTAGTAGATACAATGGTTACAGTTTCTTATTTATTTTCTACCCCAGCTAGACCATTAGTTAATTGTCCTGAATCCACAATTTCCACAAGTGGTTTTTTGTTTATGTTAACTAAGAAAGATAGTTTTAGTTTTTTCTCTACTTTTACTCTTATTTTATCGTTTTCGCCTTATAGGCATTATAGTAATAATTTAAAATTTTTGTTTAATTAAATTATTAACCACAGTCAAATTAATGTTAATAAATATGTTCGAATAAAATTGAATTAAAATCTTTGTCTGTAGAAAAGGATTATTGTTGTTTAAAATGAAATGCACATAATGTGTTGTTATTGTATTTAAATTTCCGATGAAAATGTTTGGTAATAATTCATTAAACCACAACCTCTAACGTTATCACTAATTATAAATATGATGAATGGTAATTACACGACAAGAATAATTATTACATTGTTCGAGTCTAATATTTTGATTAACATACAATTCAACCAATTTGTAAAAATTAAAAAAATGCATTAAACATATTTATGTTCGTTTGTTAGAACAATATTTATTGATATTTTGTTTCATCATAATATTGCACCCGTGCCTTTAATCGATGTCGACTGTCAAATATTTTGTCTTAATCTAAATATCCTAAAAAAATACTTTAGTGGCACATGCCAAGAACATTTAAGAATTTACAGGTCTAAACTCAAAAAAGCTAATCCAATTGCTCTCAGTTAAGAGAAAGTCCTGAACATTCTCAGAAACTTCAAAAATATTCTGGTAAATGTCTAGTATTTTTGCAACCTTCTAAAATACAAGAATAGGTTATAAAAAGGGGGCAACCAACAGTAAGTAGTAAGCTAAATATCATTGTTATTCAAGTTAATTTGTATTTTTATATTTTTAGGCACTTTTATAAAGTTTTTCCTGATAATGAAGTTGTTAAACCCATACAAGTATTCAATATTATATCTAACTCCAAATTGGTTTCAGGAAGAAATTTTTTACATTTTAAAACTAAGTGCGTACGAAGGAGGAAGATTTCCTTTTGTTAGTAGTGTCAAAAGTGCATTAGCATTTTGGATGAATATTTTGAACATTTCTTTACGTTCTTTACGTTCTGCAACTACTAGTATATACATATAAATAGTTGTCATTTCTTTAGTTTAAGATATATTGTTTTCGTAGTCACAACTTGCAAGGAAGATCAAAATAAGTGATCAGATAATTATTAAGATATTATTATTCTGCAAAAAGACACGATTTTGCCGTAAAAGGAGTGCATTAAAGATATCGTCAAGTCTATAGATACGTCGTCTAAAAATTATGTATAAATTCTTATCACACCAACAAAAACTGCATTCCTACAATTATAATAATATTGCAGCATTCTCTTTAACAAGAAAATATTGTACTTTTCTAGTCACTGATGAAGCAATATGTACAAAAATAGACTTCCTCATTGTTGACAGTTCATACAACTTTGGTTTATAGACGAAGATGTCTTGAATTATGGCTGGTAAGTACTAAAAGTTACTTAAGAAATTTCCACTAAGTATCTTCAGTAATGTGAATTATTTGCACATAAATATTCAAATGAGTAATTTATGCTCGGCTTTGTTCAGCATTGCGTTAAGATGTGGGTTTTCTGGGCTCCGAAGTTGATTTGAAAAAAGGTCATTGGCAGTTATAATTGCAGAATGCCATTCATAAATAGTTCGTGGAAAATTCTTTGTGGTTGACATATTTTTACACTTTAAGCAGCATTCTAGTGATGAATCAAAATTCATCCTTTCCCCCATGATTTAAAACTGGATTGAACTATACCGTGAGTTCGAAAACTTGCAAATTAATGAAATATTTAATAGTTTTATTAGTACTGCTTTTTAAAATAAAAGTTTGTGTATTACATTATGAATTTGGAGGTTATAAAAATAACTATAAGATAATTAAAAAGGTTATTAGAAATTCTATAATACTCTAGAAAACCAATTATTATCAGCTGTAAGTAGTCAAAGACCCTAGGGACGTCATCAAGCCGACTGGCTACGGACAAACCCACTCTTTTTCTCAAATATTTACACAAACTGGAACATATTCCGAGAACTAGTTGACAAATTAGAACTAAATATACTATTTATTTGCGACAATGAAAGCTGATGAAGCAAATTAATTTCTCACCTAGGAAAGTGCGTGTCGACTTACGACCGAAGCAAAGAAAATATACGAGTAGGTTTATGAATTATTCATTTGTCAAAGAGAAAAAATTAATAACAAACAAAGATTAAGAAAAGAATGGCTATGGTGCTGAGAAAAATAAAAAATAAATGGCTTTCATAATTATCTAAACAATCTTAAAGAAACGTTAAAAAAGGAGAAACGGCATTATTCGTCTACTACTTATAAAATGATTTCCAGTGATTTTTAACACTGAAAACAATAATCACGTTAATAATTTACTAAATAGAAACAGGAATGGAAAATTTTCATTTCATCATGTTGACAAAAGACTAAATTCAAAAAAATCGTCTAATTTTTATCCAATCAAAAGAAATATATTTCAAAAGTTGCCCCAAAAAGCGTGAAATTATACATACTGTGTTCATTTAAAAACTCATTATAATTAAATAAAAAGCAAACCGAGACACGTCAACATCAACCCCTTCCCTTTGGAGCATCCCCATGACACGGGGTATTAAGTGATACCTTAATCGAAAGATATTTTAAATCTCTCTTCAATTCGAAATGTGTAGGTATTTTTATTTTAAACGGCGTTTATGCTAAAACTAAAGATTTTCAAAAGAGGTCACTGGATATCTTTACATCTAGAGAAAATCTGGGGATGGCACCAACAGGGAGGGGATTGATACGAATCACTAGAGTCAAAAGAAATTGACGTATCTCAACATTTTTGTTTATTATATTGTGTTTTTAAGATATTGAAGGCAGTTCGCTTTTAAATGAACACAGTGTCTTAAAAATTGACATATTTTTTTCACAATGAAAAATGCTGGCTACCAGTAATGTGAAAGTTCTTTTAAATGTACTTACTGGAAGATTGCAACTAATAATTGAAGTAAACTGGTTAATCCTAAGCCTCAATTTGACTTCGAGAAGAGCATACAAGTAGTGAATAGTAAAAGAAATACTGATATTTGATAAAAGGCATTGTTTTGGTATACTGATCTTCTATGTAGAACTAAAAAGTGTTGGGCGTAATAATGATTTACATTATAACAAAATATATATATATATATATATATGGATTTACATGAAAATTATGATATCAGAAATGTTATTAACACATTGTACTAAATATGTCGTAACAAGCCGATTATTCATTTATGTTCAGCAGCTATTAATGAAAGCAACACACATACCAAAGCAATGTCAAAGTTCATTTCTAAAAATTCAGAACTAGAGTGAATTTGGTGTGCACGCAAAACGTTACCGACAACATACATTCATTAATGAACAATATCTTATCCAGCATAGGAATCTTAGAAATGGTGCAAAGAAAAATTGCTTTGAATGATCCTTGATGGTTCATGTCTATTTCATCATTTAAGTCTATTATCGTCCACTAAATAGCCGTCCAACTACATTTAAATTTTGCATAAACAAAATATTTGGAAAGCTGTGTCTAACGAATAACACGCTCATCGTTGTAATCTTCACGAAGTTGGCCCTAGACCTCTTACAGCTCAACCATGTCTTCATTGGGCGTCCTACATTTCGTCTTCCAACTGGCTTGTAGCGCATTGCTAATTTTGGTAAGCGGTATTAATCCATTATTTGACCATGTTGGTTACAGTCATTCTGGTATTAGTTGAGAGAAAACACCTACTTCTTCTCTGATTTAAGATTATCTTATACGATCTAATCTTGTGCATCCCTTAACGCCTCTTAAAAACTTCATATCAGCTGCTTGGACACGTGTTTTATTATCCATTGTTCTACACATTCTATTAAAAGCTGTCAGTATGTTTATGTTTTCTTGGTCATGATTATATTCGTCACATCGTATCGAAGATATCCGAAGGGATTGGTTTGTTCTAAACATTAATTTTCGATGCATATTTTAGATCTTTCTATATCCGTACCCACGAATACCATAACTTTGGTCTTGGTTTTTGATATTTCTAAAGATTTTCTTCTGGGGTAGCGAGAATAGTTTGGTCATATGCAAACAGGAAATCATTGGTGTAAGATTCTTTGCTTAGATGAGTTTCTTTGAGTGTTCTTGCTTTCCAATTTCTGATAAGGTCGTCTTTGTAAAAATAGAAGAGTAGAGGTTACAGGAAACAACCTTGTCTCACTCCTTGTTTGATTACGATATGTTCTGCAATTCCGTCAATTGTTTCTCATTTTATAGTGGTGGATCTTTTCTAGTGCTCGCAATATTTTCTCACATTATCTAAATTATACAAACTCGAAAGAATTATATAATTGTCAAAACAGTAACTAAATATATTAGTTCCTAGTAAATTTAATAACAAGTAATAAAACTTGTAAAAGTATAACTGTATAGAGGCAGAAAAGTTTAGTGTCACATTGCGGTTATTGAATTGATCAATTTATCCCTAACACGGACTATTTTCTCTCAGCCTAACGCTCGGTTTTCAGGGTTTTTCCCGTATCCTTATGCCAAGTGAACTGCGTTCTAGACACGGCCTGACGACCCATACAGCTCACTATTATTATGTAGTAAAAGGGAAACGAAAACTGGAAGAATGTGTGTTATATGCCTCGAACATATTGTTATGTTCACTTTTTCATTATACATTCAGATATTTATTTCGAATTTCAGGGAGATTGTAGTGCCACTTTCTTCTCGGCTTTTCTTTCTTGTTTGTTTTTATTGGTACACTTAATATTCGCTATTGCCAGAAACTATTTGGATTATGCAGAACACAAAAGATCAACGGTATAGTTTATTTTTTTAATAGTATGTAATTCATCTAAAATTTAATAAATATTATGAACTAAGTATAATCTACTTTTTATATATCAGTATTTAATCTAAATTTGGTCATATACTAATTAGAATAATTCCAAAATTTTAATAGCTACAATTTTTACGTTCTAAATTCATCAATTTGAAAATACAATTTAACGAAATTGTTAAACCTGGAAAATATTGATTGGACAATCCCAAGTAGGATTTCAGAAACTAAACGATTTTCATAATTTTGTATAATAATTCAATATATATAGTTTAGTGGGGGAAATATATCAGTTATATTTTTAACTTAAAATTCTTCATTGATAACAATATAAACTAAGTTTGAAAAATTAAACAATTGGTTAAAAGATTAAAAATGATCGCTGATGCGTGCAATTTATTTCATGGATGGTGCTCCATATGTCGTGACAGTCATTCGATGTAAGTTTATTGAAAATAAATCTCATAAAAACATACGTGCGGTCACGATCAAATATAAGACACAAAAGAATACACTTTTTTTATAACATACATAAAACACAAGGAAATAAGGAGTTCTTAATATATTTAAAATAAACAGTAAACGAAAAATTTAAGAAATGACATTTAGAATCTCCTAGGAAATTAATTTGAAGTTACAGGACAGAACTTGTACATAATATATTTGTTTCTGGTATGCCAGTAGACAGTACTTAAAATATAATTTTATAGAACTTTCTAGAAGAAGCTACCAAGGTTATGACTAGTCAAATTCCTAGCTGCAATGTCATAAAAAGTACTATACGGCCATACCTGATGAATATATGAAAGATACAATAAAAACATAAACACAATAGAACTGGCATTGAGAATATTTTGAAAAACAATAGTCATTTTCGATAACAAATATTTGTTTTAAATTGTTTATTTCAAAATTTCTCTAGCACCCTACGTATACCAGATCACTAATCGTAAAAATCTCCCTGATATGTCAGTGTGTTGCAGTGTGAATTTCGTTAAATCTATTCTGAAAGAAAATTGTATTGAAATAAATTTTATAAAATTTCTAATTTTTATATTAAACGTTTTAACAGTTTTTAATTTACGGACATTTCAAGGGCAATCTAACAATTGGTGATTGGTACTCTTCTATTGAAAAGGTTAATGTTTCTAACACTATGCGAAACGTGTGCCAAACAATTGTACAAAAATTTGTTGTACGTAGTCTAGTTGCACAAAGAGAAGTGGAGAGTACACCTCAACAAATAACATAAATCGAAGTAGAAAAGGCCATAGAACTCGCGATTCCATTTTTAGTCTAACCGAATCAGAGAATCTGAGAAGAATAGTATTTAATCAATGTGAAAATAAAATGTATTTATCTTAAAATTATAAAATATTTTTAAAATTCTTTAAATAATTATTTTTATGACAATTGTGTTACCAATGTTCGTTGGCATCGTCAGATTATAAGAAATTAACAGTCATTTGACATTCAGACTTGATTTTGATCACAGATATTTTTATCAATTAGTTTCTTCATTTCTTAAAACATTTTGTTAATATTATGTATTTAGTCCAGACGATAATCTAAAAGAGAACTTCCCAGGTTTAGTTGTCTATTGTTTTCTAAAGTCTAGATTTGCGTTTAGTATCAATGACGTGTTGTATAATGCGACTTATATGCTTGTTTTAATCCATGAGCTGGTAAATGATAACTCTATTAGATTTGAAAATTTTAGAGGCTCTGATCAATATACAGAGCATTATAATACGGATAATTTAACTTATATATCCTACATGTTTCTTTAATTTAGGATTTTTGGTTTTTTTATTAGTAAAAAATGAACGTACATTAAAAACCACAAACCTACACTCGATAAAACAAAAAAATAAATACATATGTGATAAGAATCAAGAACTTTTTATTTTGGATTGAAATTAAGAGACACATATATACAATATCGTCAATATCAAGTACTAAACTTAAAAATAAATCTGGGAAGATTTTCTTGTTTAGATAACTTTCTGAACTGTATATACAGTGTATACAAAATGTATGGAATAAATTCATTTTAAGCTAAACATAACAACTAAATATACAGGGTAAACCATTTGTGAGTAACGATCTCATCGACAATTTTTTTAAATGGCACTCCCCATATATTTTATTTTTTTTACATTTCAAATTTTAAGACGATTCCAAAAATATATCATACTAATTAAATTAAATTAAAATAACAAAATAATACAACAGTAACAATAACTTTCCACACAATAAATTCCAGTAAGTGTTCGAATTGTCTTGCTTATTGTGCTTGACAGTGTCCTAAGCGATCAATAAATTTAAATTTCTGCTTTATTAATCTTTCTAACTTTATTAATGGTTTCCTGCGAAATGTTATTTATTTCTTGCCTTATTCTACTTTTAAATCATTTATGTCGTCGGATTTACTTTTACACACAACATTTTTTAGATGACCGCACAAAAATAAATCTAATGACCTGAGATCCAGTGACCTTGGTGGCCACACATTGGATCCTCGTCTACCGATCCACTTATTGGGGAAAAAAGATATGTTCGAACGGCGGCTGTATAATGTGGCGGGGCCCCATCTTGTTGATACCACAGACTTTAATCGATATTTCCGTTTGCACTAGGGAATAAATTCATTAAAGTTGGAATCAAAAAGTTTATTAAAAATTGCAGATAAGTTAGCCCGTTTACAGTTCCATCAAAAAAATAGGTTCCTATGATTTAATTTCAAACAATTCTTGCTTAAACATGAATTTTTTGTGGATATTGAATGTGATGTTCTCTCATCCATTTAGGATTTTCCTTTGCCCAATATCTACAATTCTGTGTGTTGACTTCACCGTTTAATGTAAATGTGCAATCATCAGAACGTTTTTTGCGAAAAGTGGATCATTACTACACTTATCCATCAAAGTTTCGCTTTTTCCATTCTACGATGCGGGTCGTCATCTGATATTTCTTGTACAAGGTGAACCTTAAACGTTAAATTTAGTATTCTCGGCAAGTACTGGACGACCTGATTTAGGTAGTTCTTCTACGGTACCAAACTCCCTAAAAATTTTTTCAATTTTGCTCACTGTTGACTGACTTATAGGTTGTCCTGGATATTTATTATTAAACATAGCATATACCTCTTGTTGAGTTCGCTTCTTATCGCCACAACCAATTAACATAAGAACTTCAATCCTTTGTTTTATAGATAAACACAAGTATTATATATTTTTGGAATCGTCTTAAAATTTGTAATCTAAAAAAAATATATATACAGGGTGTCATATAAAAAAATTGTCGATAACATCGTTACTCACAAATAGTTTACCCTGTATATTTCATTGTTATGTAAAAATACATTAAATTAGAATCAAAAACCGACTTGTCTCAGGATTTTTCCTCAAATTTGTTTGTTTAACTTAAAATGAATTTATTCCATACTTTATGTACACACTGTATAATAATTAAGAGAAGTGTTTTAGAAAATGAAGAATATTTTTGGTTAGAACATCTGTGATCAAAATTTGATCTGACTATGCTAAAAAACATTGTGAAATTTTATAGATAGATATTTTATCTTTTATATTTATAATAAATGGATTCGATAAAGTAAGAATAGAAACAATCATTAAGAGTATATAATGTTTACCATTTATATTTCACTCTTATTTGTATTCAGCAACTCAGTACCTTTTCCAATATTGAGCGAAGGTAAATGTTTTAAAGTTTAAAGGCTTAGACAAGTCGATTTTTAAAATCAAACAAAGACTAAGAGTCATTGCCCCGTCATTTCGCTTTTGTACTATCGCAAATTGTATGTAACTATATTCAACAATGAATGTTTCTCTACAGGGTTTTATTTTTTCTTACTCGTTGGATTAATAATGTACAACCAAGAAATGCAAATCAAATCCTACTACATATAGGTATGGAACTCTTACATTTGTCTAGTGTTATTTTACTTTTTTGTAGGCATCAACGACTTAGACAATAGAAATCTAAATTATGTCATGTGATTATTAATTATTTAAATGAGAACGTATATTACGTACCCTCATTTGAAAGTTTTTAAAATATTGATTTCAAAAATTATCGCACTTGGGTTCCAAAGTTAATCGAGTCTTAAGTTATGTGAAAAAAAGTTTAATACATACCTAGTCCGTAGGTGAGAGAGTCTTAACACTTATTAAGGTTCACATTATAATATAATACTTACTTACTTTATTTTATTTTAAAAACTTTATCACTGTCACCATTTTATATCGTTAATCATGTACCGTGTTTAAAAATTGTATGCTCCAAATCTAAAGTGAATTCTTTTCTTTGCTCGAGGAAGATAAGAATTGCTTAGATCGTAAACGAAAGTTATAACAAAACCATTGAAGCAGAAAAAGAAAATCCATGTATAAAGCCCTATTTTTAAATTTTTTCTTTACCGTTAACGGAATTTACATACAGGATGGTCAAATCTGTAGACAAACTTTAGAGATAAGACAGTGGAAGGAAGACATTGAGTAAAATTATAAAAGAACGAAACTTATAATTAATTTAAAATAAAAATAATAAATGTTTCCAAAGAATATTTATTCAGTTCAGACAGTCTGTACAATACATATTATAAGGTTATACAGTTAAGAAACATGGCATCAAAGCAAAAGTAACACTATATTATAGTATTACCTAAGAGTTTATAGTACATTCAAGTATAATTCGGCATTCAGAGAGCTTTTGAGTAAAATCTACATCATACAAGTACGAAACATGTACACTTATTCTAAATACGATATTATTTTATAAATTACGTGAAATACAGTCAATCCGACAAAAACTGTTTCAATCGCACATTGTTTAAATGATATGATATTCACCTCTTACTTAAACATTATAAAATAATTAAAACTCACAGCAGCATTGAAATCTACCAATTTTAATTTTTCAATATCGCGAAAATTCTAGCGATTTTAAAATTGTCTTAATTAGGATTTTTGCCTTATAATATTTATAACATTTTAATCAGTTAATCTGCGGATTTCACAAATACAGAAGAGTAAAAGTATTAAAAAAAATATGTAAAATCTTTTGAATTGGGATTAAAAAAAAATCTTTTGAGAAGTCTCATTATTTTAAAAGTATGGATTAAGAGGTACAAATATAGTGAAATCAATGGATGCAGAGATGTTTTGCATTCATTGAAATTCTTTATTTGCAATTTCTAAAATATATTTTTTTAAATAATTATTTAAAATTTATCAAGAATCGTATTTATTTATTAAAAATCTTTATTTTCAATTAATTTTTTATTATCCAATTAATTGTAATAAAGAAATTACTTGTTCTTCTTTGTAATATTAGGAAGATTTAATAAACTTGATTGACCCCATTTAAGACAATTCAGATAAAACTAAAAAAAATCCGATATATCAGTTAAACCTGAGCTGCTTTAAAACTAATCAATTTTTTGACAATTTATACACACTACTTTAACACAAATTGCAGGTTTACACTGACCTCTAATATGAAACACAATAATGAAACTTGTACCAAATTCATGCTCTGTATCGTTTTTTTTTTTGCATAAAAAACGACGGAATTGCACAAAATATAACTATTTAATAGAAGATACAACAAAAAATTTTAAACACAACATAAAAAGTATGTTTACCATTTTATTTTTGGAGATATTGCACATGTCCACTATTTTAACAACGTACCAAATACTGCTTCTATATGAAATTAAGGCAATTTTTAATTGCTTTCAGGTTAAATTTTCCTCACCATCAAAATGTTTAGAGTATTTCTTTTATTTTCTTAAAGGCTGCATATATTTTATATTTTTTGCTTCTTTTACTAGAATCAATAAAACAAAACTTTCTGTAATTTTCTGTCATTTATCACCTATTGCTTAGATTTTTTGAGACCAAAAAGAAAACAATATTGAAGAAAATTTTCTATGAATAATTTTCAAGGTTTTTAATTTAAATATAAACCGTGTAAATTTTTGTTTAGTGGGATATTTTACCTGCAGCACTTGGTATATAAACAAATCAGTGTAAACCTACTCAAGCTATTCTTAAAAAAACATATTCAATGAGAAAGTTATAAAAAGAAGATTTCTATATCACAGGCTAAAAATGTTCATATTACAAAGATAAATACATCAATTTGACTATTGTTGTTGTGGATGGATCTGTTGAAATGAAGATCTCTTTAGACATAATTTTGGTAGATAAAATACAATTTACCAATTGAGTTCTTTGAATACTTTACTTCTGATCTACATTAAACTGGAAATTAATATTTATAACTTTGTACAAACCCACTGCAACAGATATATTCAAGTTTGTAATATAAGCGTCACCACTTTCAAACAAAATGCATTCACACAGGATTGGGCAGGCCGGAATTTTATTAAAATTAATAGAAAGTCATTCTACACTGGTTTCAACCAAATTTTTCCCAAAAATCTACTTTAATTTTATTTCTGCAACCTGAAAATTTGAAATATGAATAAAAAATATACAGAAATGAACGAATTGACTCATACGTGGAATAATAAATCCAATACGACAGTTACAAGAATGTTTTTAAACATTTTGTTTGTATCTAGTCTATATCATTAAATAGAGGGTTTTAAGAAAATTTGCAATTAATAAAAAAATAGCTTTTTTCAAATTATTATTTTTCAAGTACCTAAGATTTTTTTGTATTTCTGATTAACCAAGATTAATTCTTTTGGAAATAGCTTGGTTCATCCTTTTAAATTTTAGTCATTAGGAGCAGTTTTCGGGAAATGTACAGTTGAAACTAGTAAAAAATAACCTCGGAGAAAAATCAGGAAGTGTAAATAATGTGGTTTGTTTATCGTATATGTAAACGCGGCAAGTTTAATGGTAATTGTACTACAATACACTGTTTATTTAAACTAGTAAGAGTTATTTATTCTACAAATAACAACAAGCTTCTCTTAAAAGCATTAATCAGTCCAATTTACTCGAATAAAGATTTTATAGTACGTCAATACGTCTACATATATAGCCTTATTTAATTATTTACACAAAATGTTCTGTACAATATTAGTAAAAGTATTGGGATGAAGTGGTTGAATTATTAGGGAGGGTTATTTTGTGGGTTTACTTAAATTAGCCAACGAGACTGCCTCAACGATTCATCATTACCTTAGAATCAATCTGTTAATATTTCTTACGTATCTCATAAATTACAATTCTGAGGTTTGAAAATGAATACAAGTCTCTTGAATTATATCTCAAATAAAAAATCGTTACTTCAGAGGTATTCTAAACGTCGTTTGATTAGTAAACTAATCTTATCGTTCGTTTTACCTATATACGGTTAGTCTGTTACGTATCTAATGAGTTTGTGTCAACTTATTGGTCAACTTTTTATTTTTATTTATTATCAACATTAAGAGTTTCTGACAAATAATAATATTCATTGCTCAAGCCCTCGTTCAAAAGTTATTACACAGAAGTCTGTACTATTTCAAATGAACATCATAAAAAAATATCAGACCTGTAAAAAATATCAATGATACTCGAATATGATTCGAAAAGTTAATTATTTTTAACAAGCCGATTCTAAGGTCATGAATTTTCTGATAAATATTTTTAAGATTTCTCTAAGGAAAGAAAAATCGCGTATACATGTATATTTTTACATATCCAACAGAAACTATACAATTATTAAATTTACATTTTGTGTTGCTTTGAAAATATTGTACAATTTTACGTATCTATAATTGGTGCCGAGGATTGTAGCCCTCGGCTGAACTATTACATAGTATAATCACAAAACAACATCAATCTATAAGAAAATATTTTACACCCGATAGAATTAGAGAAGACAAGAATATATTTTTATTATTTTAAAGGATTTTGTTGTCTAATTCATAACTCCTGTCAAACTTCGTACAAAAACGATTTTACATATGATAATAATTTTTCTGGTTCCTTTTATTTAATGAGTAATATGTAGTTATGAACAAAAAATAAAAAAACATTCTATTACTTTAATAAAGGCCCTAGTATTTTTCTTAAAGCTTTGGTTCGGTTTTTGAAATTTACTACCACTACTGCTGGAGTCGAATAAGTTACTATTACATATTGCACCATTATTCTAAAAATAAAATGTGGTGCAATAAATAAAGTATACTTATATCCATATACTCTATTTTACTATCGTTTTTATTCGTAATTTTCTATTCAAAACCTATTTTAAATCTTAAATTAATGACTCCATTTAAATAAATAAAAAAATTAAATTGGTTTTCTTTGATTAACATTCAAACACAAATAATAAAAAAATTTAAAAAATTACGTAAAAAAGGTCAGAGTTAAAAGAAATTTAATTAAAATTTATATACGTAAAAAAACACAACAATAACAAATAATTTTTTTGATCTACCAGATACAAGGTGGTCCTTAAGTAATTGTACATAGAAATACAGTAGAATCCTCATTTTAAAATATTACGATTTGAACTAACTTGCTTTAATAAAATGTGGATAATAAGAGAGATACAGGGTGTTAAAATTAAAATTTTAATTTTTGTTTTTCACAATAACGTTTTTTACATGTATACATAAATATTTGGTAGTGGAGGTTTTTGGGTATGAGAAATCATAATTATTAATTATTATCAACATTTTATTAAAGCAAGTTAGCATAAATCGTAATATTTAATTGTGAGAATTCTACTGTACTTCTATGTATAATTACTTAGGACCATCCTGTAGACTCATGTTAATGAAATTAAATTAATTTATAAATTTATAATAAATCCTTAATAAAAAATTACGAATGTAAAAGAAGTAAAATTAGTATACCGATTCTCAAGTATGTTTTTTTGGTTCACCCTGTATATTTAGGTCATGGAGGGGTGAAGAAAATTCTTCGATTTTACTCGATTAATGTACGTATAGCAAATAATCTGATTATACGAAAATGACAGGATTTATCTTTCAAACAGTTCTTAACTGTTATTGGATGTATTATTAGCGAGATGAAACTTTGTCCTAGTGAAGATTATTTTTATGTTTTTTCTACCCTGACACCAAATTACGTATAAGAGTATTTAGAGTAAAATTACTCGGCCAGAATATCATGTTTATCGGTTATCTATTTCTTTCAAAAAATATATTCGTTCTGTCAAAGGCGGCAGAAGTACAGCTTAAAAAGCTTGGCACAATAGGAAAATAAACAATAATTTAACAAATAACAAATAAATATTGCAACCCATAAATATACTCATATCATTTAAAGGTTATCATCAAATATACTTGTACAAATAGAACTTTAATCCTCGAGATAATCAGAAGGTAACCATTTATTACAAAATTAGCCAATTACAAACATAAAAAATATTTTAATCTTTCGCGTATTTGTACAATATGCTTTTTAAATATAACAAAAATTCATTAATTTTGATCGGCTCAAAATATGGATACAAGAAAAACCAAGATTAATAAAATAGAACAAAAAGGATGATAATATTAACTAGAAAAAACAATGTAAAACATATTAAATCAATAATAAATTAAAAAACAAGTAGTATGTGAATTCTACGATTCTATAAAAATAAGTTTGATATAAAGAAATTAAATTTATGTAAAGATTCACACAACTAGATAAATTTGTTGGAAAAGGTATAAAGATAATATAAGAAAAAAGAAGCAAATATTAATAAACGTAAATTAATTGTTTCAACTCTTACTTTCTGGAAACTATCCATAATAAATATGAAAAGATAAATTATACTTATCTGAGTTTCAACAGGATTTTTAGTTAGATTTTAGTTGTATTAAAACGACCACGGTTTCTCTATTTTCACATATACAATTTTCAAGTTTTAATAGAATATTGACAAAAATAATTTCCGCTTGTCAAAGATCTGTCAATCTTCTATTAAAACTTGAAAATTCTAAATGTGAAAATAGCGAAACCGTGGTCGTTTCAATACAACTAAAAAAGCGTTTGAATCCTGTGGAAACACAAAGAAATATAATTTATCTTTTTCATATTTATTAATAAATGTTATAATGCGAGAATAAATTCTGTAAATTTTTGATGTCAAAAGAAATTAGTTAGATGCATCCAAAATTATTCTCCTATTCCTAATAAAAGATTAACCATTTTGTTTATAAAATACTAATTAACAAGTAACAAACAATGAAACAATAAAGTAATAAGTGCAAAAAACATTGACTAATTTTATATACATGGAAATGTACCTTCAACTGCCTAAAGGATTATTGTTTATCGTACGGAAAAATGCCAAAACTGTTTACCGGGAAACATTGAGTGATGCAGCATTTAAAAATGTAACGTAATAAAAACGAAAGAGTCATAATTAATCACAACAACGGTACGTAAAATAACGTCAAGTTTAGATCAGAAATCTGATCGTAATAAAACGAAAAAAAACTCAATAAAAGGAATATAGTTACTTTTAAGTATAAAAATATTAACGTGAACACACTACCCATATTTACAACGAATTAAAACACAATTAACGAAGCTCAAAAAATACTGCTGAAAGAGTTTTTCATCACTTTCATGGTCTAACTAAGTTCCACTCATATTTTGCTCTATACTAAAAAAAGATAAGTAAACGCTACGTAATAATTCGAACTAGTAAGTAAAATGTCATTTAAAACAATTACGTATATAAAAAGACTATTTGCTTATTAAATTTAGTAGGCTCATTTATAATATTTAATTTAACATGCATGTTACATCGGTTTTAAACCAATTAATTAGTTATTAGCCTGTTAAATTTAATAGAACAGAAAGGAATTTCTGAAATTTCCATTCACTATCTCAAAAAAAAAATGATTTATAAATTGTAAAAAATAAAAAATCATTAATTTTAACTTATTAAACTACAATGAAATGGCTATCATTCGAATTTTGTATTATTCTACCTATTTTGTTTTGTTATAAAATATATATAAATCTCAACATTCTTATGCAGGGTGTTAAAACAAAGATCGTATATTTGAACACGGTATAGCATGGATCAAAATAAGTCAAAAAGTCTTAATAAACATGGTTCCGCAAATTGACAGTTTCGAAGATACAGAGGTGTTACTTATTTATGAAGTATTTTGCGTTTACTCATTATTTTTATTATTAACAAACAAACAATAGAAACTTATAAACAAAATCGTTTTCACGACGTAGATAAGAAGGGGGAGCCTGTACCATGGCCTGCAAGATCGCCCGATTGAAACCCCCTTCTTTATTTAGGGATATTTAAAAAGTTTAGTGTACGCTATTCCTCTAAATTGCGTCGATGAAATGCAACAACGAATTAATCGTCATCAAATCCGAGCTAATGTAGGAGAGAGTTCGAATATCCTTCCAGCAGAGATGTCGTGCCTGTTTGAAAATGGGAGAAGGGCCTTTTGAACATCTTATCTAACATTCTTTCTTTTGATTTTGTTTGTAAGTTTCTGTCGTTCGTAAATAATAAAAATAATGTGTAAACGCAAAATGTCTCAAAAATTAATAACTCTCCGTATCTCCGAAACCGTCAATTTGCGGACCCATGGCTATTAATCTTTTTTTTTTAATACCCTGTATAGAATTCACTTATTTGAACTAAAAAATTGAAGAATGCGTGATTTTTGATCAATAACTTACTTTTCATCTCTATTAGGATGAAAATGAATATAAAGCTATTTGTTTTACTGTTAGTTTTTAACATGAATAATAATATTTTGGTAAAAATAATTAATCAATAAATGAGTTTTGATATATTACATTATGTAAAAAAATTAGAAAATCAAAAAGAAAGCCATTTTTTAATTTTTTGTTGCGAAAAATTATAATTGTTATGTAGAGTGCATTTTTTACGATATCCTTAATATTGTTGCACTGTTATTAGAATTAGAGCAAAATTGATGAGAATGTTTTAAGACCAAAATGAACACAAAAAATAGTAGACGAATAACAGCAGAAATCCAATGTTGAAGAAACTGCAACTAAAGTTACATGTTCGAAAAAACCCGCTTTCAAAAAAGTCCGATTTTTCTACGAAGTGAAACGAGCTCAACCTCACTTTTATCTACGTATAACACAAAGTCAAAAATATTCTATCACCATTTTAATTTCTTATGTTGGAACTTTCGATACTGCTTTAAGGAGATCTGAGCTACCCGATTTTTCTAAGTTCATTTTCATCGGATCGTGATGGTGTTGGTGTAAGTTTTGTTCTAGTTTTTGTTGCTTTTCTTGCTGTTGCTGTTTGTGCCTTTCCTGTTCCTCCCTTTCTCTCCGGGCTTGTTCATTGATTTCTTTAACCGCTCGAAGCTCTTTCTTAAGCTTCATTCTTCTGTTCTGGAACCAAATTTTTATCTGCCTTTCTGTCAGACATAGAGCGTGTGCTATTTCAATACGCCTTCTTCGTGTCAAATAGTGATTAAAGTGGAATTCTTTTTCGAGTTCTAATGTTTGGAAACGGGTGTACGTCTGTCTACCTCTTCGCCTTGGGCAGCCGTTTGGACCTGAAAATAAATCTTAAGGTTAATTCGAATTGCGGAGACATAAGTCCATGGCTTCAAATACAAAACAAACTATCTACAAGCTAAAAATATAACTGGATTTGTGAAGGTTGTGTTCCCAAAATATTACGCAATAAATAAAAATGTAAAATATCTTCAATTATATGAGAGTTTTTTTTAAAAAGTAAAAGATTAAGTTATTGTTTAATAAGAACTTAAAAATATAAATTTATTATCTCAATTATGAATATTAATATTAAATTAAATGTTTCAACTCTTACTTTATGGAAATTATTCATAATAAATATGGACAGATGAATAATACTTATGTTAAATTTCCACAGTTTTCCAAAGCGTTTTAATATGTATTAAGGTCTACCCAGGTATCTGTCTTGCAAAATGGTATATTGTCAGATACCGAAATCTAGGTAGACCTTATTACATATTATAACGCTTTGGAAGACCGTGGAAATTTAAGATAAGTATTATTTATCTTACCATAGTTATTTTAAATTAATATATTCTCAGTCGGTTAACCTGCAATGTTGTTTTAATGGGTTTTGGTAAATTCGCACCTGGCAGGTTAGGATTATGTATATTAGTAATAATAAACGTAATTGGGGTAGTTAGGTTATTATTGTTTCATTTAAAAATATATTTATTAGGAAACAAAAGGTTATTTAGAACATTCAAATGTGTTACAAAAGTTCAAATTTGATATATTTTTTAGTAATAACAAACATGATTTGGGCTCGGTATTAGATTAGGTTAAGGTAGGTTAGCCTTGTCTCATTTGGAAATGTGTAAACGTGATTGAGGTGGTTAGATTAGGTTAGGTTAAGTAAGGTTGGATTAGACTCATTTAAAAATGTATTAGTACATTTTGAATATATGTATACAGGATGTTATTAAAAAAGAATATTTGAACAGGGTATAGTATGTATCAAAATAAGTCAAAAAGTCTTAATAAACATGTGTCCGCAAATTGACAGTTTCGGAAATACAGAGAGTTATTTATTTTTGAAGCATTTTGTGTGTACACATTATTTTATTTAATTACAAACAAACGATAGAAACTTACAAACAAAATCAAAAGAAAGACAGTTAGATAAGATGTTCAACATGCTCTCCTCCCATTTCCAAACAGGCACGACATTTCTGCTCGAAGGATATTCGGACTCTCTCTAAAACTCCTACATTAGCTCGGATTTGGTGATATTCTTGATTAATTCGTTCTTGCAGCTCTTCGAGACTATTTATAGGAATAACGTACACTAAACTGTTTAAATATCCCCAAAAAAAGAAATCAAGGGGGTTTATATCAAGCGATCCTGCAGGCCATGATACAGGCCCGCCCCTTCGTATCCATCGACGTGAAAACGATTTTGTTTATAAGTTTCTATCGTTTGTTTGTACACAAAAAAAATAATGTATAAACGCAAACCGTCAAATAGGGGACCCATGTTTATTAAGACTTTTTGACTTATTATGATACATACTACACCCTGTTCAAATATTCGGATCTTTTTTTTAACACAGTGTATTTAATTTATAAGGAGGTAATAATTTGTTGCTACATTTTCGTATCATTTACTAAAATAATTCAACCATTTTCATAAATTATAGTTTTGTTTTATCAATCAAGAATTAATTTTCTGGTGCGGTTTCAGGTCAATGAAAATTGTTGCCAAGATTTTACTTGTTATTTTCGACCATTTTTATTAGGAACTAATTTGGTTATTCCCTATTTTGTAAAAGCAAAAATATTTTTTACGTAATTCATTTTAAATTTTTTAGCGATATAGCTCGATATTTTCTCGGCTAGAGGTTTTTGAAATGAAAAAACGATTTCATATACTTGGTTGAATTTTGGTTAATAATAATAAGCGCTCTTTCTATTTTAAACAATAATTTTTGTAGATGCCTTGACGTTCTTTCTTAATCTTCTTGCATCTTTTTATTTTTTCCGGAAACAAAATATGTAGATAAAATAAACAACTTTTCATGTGTTTAAACGGTTTGCAAATCCAATTAGAGTTTATGATTAACAAAAATGCTTAGCAAAATCTCGGAAAAATGTATTATTCCTTCTGCCTTTCTGAACTGATAAAACTTTCACAATTTCTACTTCCAGAAAGTCCATTATCGTGTTTAGTAAACCCTTTGGATATCTACAAGGCAATAAAAACTTTTACTGAATGGAACTTTCTTTTTTATGACTAAAGGGATGCTGTAAAAACCCTTTTTTAAATAGTTGAAAAAACTAAAGAATAAGACGAAATCGTGAAAGTAGTCTACTTTCACCGAAAGGGGTATTGTAAACGTTCCGCAACAAAATTTTAAGCTGGAAAAGATCATAAATTTTATTGCTCGCTACGGCCAATGCTACAATGATATAATGGGGATATTATTCAAATGTAGTAAAATCTAAAAGTGAGGAAAGAGTTTTATCTTAGTTTAGTTTGATATTGAGTCGAGAAATTGTAGGATATCGAAATGTGATGTGCGAATGCCATATGAAGTGAAAAGTTAAAAGGGTTCTTAACTAAATAAAAGTTAAAAAGTGAATGTGAATGTGAATGTAACGATAAAGAGTAATGGAAAGTTAAGGCAATGCGTGTTAAGGTATTTGTAATAGTAATTAACTTTATAATATTTTTAATTCATCGGCAGGCGTATATAGCCTCACTTCAAAGTTAATTAAAGATTAGTTGCAAATCCCGACTTGTTTTAAAGAAAAACCCCTTTTTAATAAAGGATATTTCTGAAATAGGGTACAAAAATAATAGCGATAAATAAATTAGATCAAAATAAGTAATATTGGATATTATTTAATATGTTTTATCATAAATGTACAATATACTATTTACTTAATTTTGATAGCTTTATTTTTAGCATTTAATTAACCGTTTGATGTTTATTTATTTAATTGTCAGATTTTCTTCTGCAATCTGCGGTTTTTGCAATTATCCCAGACGAGCAGCAATTTGTGAAATTAATTAAAATCATAAATCATAGATTAAATGAAGTAAGCTTATTTCCTAATAAAAAACTGTATGTAATTAACGGTTAAAAGATATTTGAAATTTTCCATTCTTGCATGATATTTCCTTATATTTCAAAATATATATGAAAACAATATTTAATTTACTATTGTTTATATTTGTTGCACTTTTAATCAAATAGATTGAGGTCGGGTAAGCGCAGTGGCCAATGAATCGACTCTCCTCTTCTAATCCTCCTATTATGGTAGGCTCTATTTAAAGCATAGCATAATGAGGAATAGCTTCATCATCATGAATTGATTAAATTTTACTGAATATTTAACGAACATTTTTATATCAAATATTTCTTTGAAAATAACTCGAGCATGCTATTATTAATCTCAGGATGTGTTCTAACATGATTAAATTTAATTTAAATATAAATATTATATTCAACTAACTATTATATAACTAATAACCAACAACAATATAATCAATCTTTCATTAACACTATTTCAATCAATATCTGAATTTACATTATTCTGTACATCTCTGCTCTCTAATTCAATCAACCAATAGTTTTTTATTTTCCACTGGCATACATTAAAAATCAAGTAAAATATTGAGTAAGAAATACCTAAAGTGTTTAGAAAATAATTTATTCTATTTCATAAATGTTGAATTTTACGAAGATACATTTATTGGAAGAGTACAACATTTTTAATTACCTACACTGAAAAAAAGATGACCCAAACAAATTATATTCTTTTTTGTTCGAACTTTTTGTTGGGGCATTAAGTAGTTATAGGTAAAAATTGGATGTATCAAAAAACTTTGAAACCATCAATAATGTGATAACAACAATTAAATATAACCTCGTCCATCACATTAAATTATGTGATCTCCGACTTATAGGTCAGTCACACTGTTATTACTTAACTAACTTAAATTTTGTTTTTGTAACTAGAACTTGAAATATAAAATAATTAAAGGATAATGTAAAAACAAGGTTGCAAAATGTGCTTCTGTTTGTGCATTTCCTAGGCAAGTTGCAGACTCAAGTTACTATAGAGAAAATGCTATTCTGCATTTTATTAAAACTTGACGGTTTTAGTTAAAGTAAAAAGTTGCCTAGACATTCTACATAATAAAAAAAAAATGAGTTTGCTTTATCATTTCATATGTAATTTTTACAAAAAAGTTTGTTTAAACCAACATTCTAATTCCGTGCTAGCAATTAGGCAGTTTAGTAGTATTGATTCTATAAAAGGCTTCCTATTTCTTACTTTTTACAAAATACCAAGGCAATATGCATAGTTTAGATAAATTCTAGGTAATAGATATAGAAAGCCAATATAAGTAAAACTCCAAAAAGGCTTTCGATTCGACTATATTAATTTAATTATCATGTAGGTACTTTTTTTGTATTACATAATAATACAAATTAACTTCTACATTAAATCAATCAAAAGCTGTGACATTAACACAAACAAAATAGTACTAATTATTTTAGGTATTGAATAAGAAAACTGTTTATATAGAATTTTTAAAAATAGTTTTCCTCCAAAACTACCCCTTTGCAAAAGAAAGGGGTAAAGGAAAATAAATTAATTATCCTTATGTCCTAATTTTCAATTTTATAATAAATATTATTATTTGTTTAATTCTAGAACATTGCGTTTCAAAAAGAAACTACTCTATTTTACCTTTACCTCCTCCTTTGTAAACAAATATAAATACTCGAATAAATTGGTAATTATTCAAAACAAAGTAAACCCAAAAACCACCGTCTGCTTAAATAAAATTTATTTTTTCAAATCCTCCTTTGCTACATTTAATCCTTATTATTTACGAAAAAAAGGCGGCTACAAGACATTCCCGAAAAATTATCGTCCATAGAACCTCCCCAATCGATCCAAACAATACATTTTCAATTCTGGCCTTGTTCGTTTGTCAGCAACACCGCCTAATTTAATAAATTACTTGATCACCATTAGAAGATTAGAAATGACCTCTAGAATGGTTGTTGGGGAGGCATTTGCCATCATCATTTTGTCTGCAGCCGCCATTCCGTGAGAATTATAGCCGAGGCGAATGTGCGTAAGTTATGCCTGTAAACAGACACTTTACATAACGAGATGTTAACCCCAACTGTGCCCTTCGGTCTGAAGGGACCTGTATACCAAAATGGGACTGTCTGTACAAGGTGTCCCAAACTAGAATATAACAGAAATTTTATTTGTCTGTGGTTTTGTGAGTGGTTTTATAGGTTTCAATGCATATGTCAGATTTAGTTCGTAATTGGAATTAATTTAAAGATTAAAAAAAAATAAAAGAAAACTGAAATATATCTGCCTCCGGATTAACTCCTTTGATTTTAACTTTATACGTATTAATCAAAAGATATTTAAATTATTTTCATTCCAAGTAATATGTATGTGATAATGATATGAGTTTGTCACCACTGGTGCTTATAACGAGAAACGGCAAAAAACAAAAACTAGCAATTTAATTTACTGTCTAAAATAATACATTAAAAAACAATAAAGATAAAAAAGGATAATTAAAAAGTTTTTTCTTCATATACCTATTGCGAAATAAGTAAAGGGTTTTATTTTTAATTAAAAAATAGAAAAGTAAACATGCATTAGCAATTTTTATACTACACGTTAGATTTATGCATATGATATTTTTCTGACATAACTAATAAGTAAAAATTCTTTGAACTAAGTACACAGAATCGGGTTATTCATGTTAAGATTGCGGTCCTTTGAAATATTCTACCTTCTTGGGGTTAAATATAATTCGTAGGTTTTCGTGGATCACCTTGTATGTCCATCTACTTGAGTTTCCCTTTTTTTTCTACATTTACAATTTTCGGAATAAGGTTTCAGACAAGACCTCCCGCAGTCTCCCTCATATCGGAATAAATCAGTGTCAGGGAAATGTGTAGTGCCGGGGATGGGATATGGACGAGGATGAGAGTGTCTGATAAATGTGTGTTTTTTATGTATTCTCATTCGTTTTTTATCTCTGTATTATTGTTTCACTTTCTTTATTAGAGGGATAAGATTAATAGTAAATGAATAAAATCGTTTAATCATTAGGGACTCTGGTAATAATTAACAGTAAAGTGGAAATAGTGCAAAGCATACATTTAAATGCAAAAATTTTCATTATATTTTGCTTTTAAAAGCAGAGCTTTAGTATCTTTATTAATTAAGGCATATTTTATTAGCAATAATATTTTAACCTTAAGTTTAATTTATTGAATAAATAGTAAAATAAAATACATGAGAATAAGGAATACAGTAGCAAATAACTCAATAGTAAATGTCTACGCACCAACTGAAACGGAATAATTATAAGAACAATAATAATTTCTATAAAATACTAAAACAAACATGCGAAAATATATCAAAACATGATTCACTAATAACAATAGGTAACTTTAATGCGAAAATAAACAAAGAAGAACATTTGAAGATAAATGCATGAAATAAAAAGAGATAACGGATTGAAGTTGTGGAACTGAAATGGATATAATTCTGGCAAGTACAAAATGGAAACACTAGAAAATATGTAAATTCGTGAACAATCCCAAAATAGATAAGAGGAAGCCAAATATACCATGTATTAATTAAGAAGAAAAGGGAAAACATGAATGAAGATTCTACAAAGATACGATTGCGAATACTAACCACTACCTAGTAATAGCAAAAATGAAATTAAGAATTATAAAGAATAAAAATAAGAGGGTAATAATAAAGAAATTGGAAAAAGAGAGATTGAAAAGCAAAAGAAAAAGAAAATACCAAAATGACGTAAATCATTATTGGAAAAGGAAAGCAAAAAGGAAGATATAGGGGAAGAATAGGCTGAAACATGTAATAATTATTTCGTCAGAAAATGTGAGTGAGAAAATAAGTAAAGCATGGTATTAGTTGGTGCTGATAATGAATGTGAGATATTGATAAAAAGAATAAAATGGATGAAACTAACGAAACATTTGATACTGAAAAGTAAAAAAAAAGGAAAGAAAATAAAAAATGGAATGGAAGAAAGTTACAATGGATGAAATAAAAAGATTTAATAAGGTTATTATACCAACAAGTAAAAAATCAAAAAGAAGGAAAGAGTAGTTACCATTGATAAAAAGAAGTGGAAACACTTTTTAAAAAACAATCAAAGGCAGAAAATAGGGCATATAAAGAGGAACAAACTGAAAATATTACAGAAGAGAAAAAAGTAGAAGAAACTTTAGTGGAAGATTTTATTGATATGAAAATAAGTATTAAAAAACGAGAAAGCTAAGGATAAGAATCTGATGATCTGTAATGAAATGATAAAAAATTAAGGACAGGAGGTAAAAGAAAAAATGAATGTATTAATAAGAATAACATGGCAAGAAGAGGCCAAATCTGAAGAATGATTTTAGGAGTATTAAGCTTTACAACCTAAAGTGATTTTCACTTATACAGAGTTTTGCGTAGCTGGAGGCCAACCTAAACATTTTTTAAATATAATGGTACATTTTTTATTACTTTGAATTCTGCTGATTTTTTAATCTAGGAATATAGGGTTTGTCAGATATATACCGGACGTTTCAAAAGTTATGAATACTTTTCTATCAAAATCATTGTATATTGGCCAGCCTGTATCTAAATAGCAACAATTGTTTGTTCATTTTTTGTATAGTTAGTAGTTTAGGTATGTGCTCTACTTTAATCTGTTTTATAATTTTTTGAAGAACCTTTAAATTGCATACGGGGAAGTCAAAACTCGGTACATAAATTTTCTTAAATTATTTAGATGAAATACCCTATATTTTACACAATATTTGGATAGACCTTAAATCGCTTTTTCATTTTTGTGAGATGTTTTCAATTTTATAAGAATATTTTCATTTTTCTTTTTTTTGTAATAAGATCAAGTAAGACTTGCAATAATAATTTTGTAATGACAAATTTATAAATTTTATAAAATAATAAACTTTATTCAAATAAAAGAATATGACCAAATAGTAGAGACTAAAAAGTAATGGTAATAAGAGAAAATACAGGAAAAAAGAATCAGAGTTATTAAAAGATAGAAAAACATGAATTTTAAGAAGTAACACGCTTCAAATATCTTGCTACAACTATAGTAAAAATGTATAGAAATCAATAAAAGCATTCAATCAAATAAAGAAGAAAAACTCAAGATATATAAAAGATTAATGAATAGATAAATATTAAATATATTGGAAGAAGAAGAGACAACCGAAAAAGTAAAATCAAAAAGAATTAGATGATACGATCATATAGAAAGACAGACAATGAAATTATAAAGAAGATTACAGAATGGAGGCCACAAAGTAATAATATAATATTAAAATCATTAAATTTAATTTAAATTTTATATTGAACTATGCAAAAAATGAAAAATATTTATTTGTGTCAATTTTTAATGAATATATACATGGGATTTTGATTATTATTTAATGCATATTATCTTTGTATTTTATTTATTATTATTTATAGATTATTCCAGATTTATGTACAATTTTGACGTTTCTTTAAAGTACTTGGAAGGACATAGGATTTTTTTTGATATTATTCATTTAAATTACAAGTATTTTAGGAAAGTATTTTCCAACCTGGTTTTTTATTTTTATCGAGATAAGTAAGATTTTGAATTTTATAAAAAATAATTATTTTCCAGAAAATCTTTAAAATTTTCAATATTTTTATCAAAATAAAATATAAATATGAGTATGCAGTTCGTTATGTCATATATTTTATTGTGCATAGTCCATTCAATTAGAATATTTGGAATGCCCTCTGCAGCGCATTCATAAACTATATATTTTGATTTTAAATTTTAAAAACTTAAAAGCTATTATTTTTATGAAAGAAAGGCTGAATAAGTTGTATTTTAAAGTGTGTAAGATTCTTTATTTAAAGATATGTGTAAAAGAAATATATATATTTCTCAAAGTCAAAAGAGTGTCAAGCGCTTTCGGCAAAACAATGCCATCATCAGGACAAAAAAAGTGCAAAAAAGTAGAGAAGGTTGGTTATAAAACAAAAGTAGAGAACATCAACGCAGTAACAATACATCTTAAATTAACTTTTTAAAAAACGACATTAATATAGTAGAAAACAGTAACATTTTTAAAAAATTTTGGTTTTTAAAGGCCCAGGCCTGAAAGTTGTCCCAATAAAAGACAACAAGTGTTTTTTAAAAACATGTAAAATAAATAAAAAATTAAGATGTTTTACGTGAGAAAATTATGAACATGCGGTTTTTGACAAAGTTAGAACTTTAAAATAAATACTTATTTTACATGTTTTTTAAAAAACACTTGTTGTCTTTTATTGGGACAACTTTCAGGCCTGGGCCTTTAAAAACCAAATTTTTAAAAATGTTACTGTTTTCTACTATATTAATGTCGTTTTTTAAAAAGTTAATTTAAGATGTATTGTTACTGCGTTGATGTTCTCTACTTTTGTTTTATAACCAACCTTCTCTACTTTTTTGCACTTTTTTTTGTCCTGATGATGGCATTGTTTTGCCGAAAGCGCTTGACACTCTTTTGACTTTGAGAAATATATATATTTCTTTTACACATATCTTTAAATAAAGAATCTTACACACTTTAAAATACAACTTATTCAGCCTTTCTTTCATTACATAGTGTGTACGCACCAAACACGTAACCTTTTGTTACTCTTCAAAATCTATTATTTTTATACTTTATATATCATTCTGTAAATAAACTTGGAGAATTGTACTTTAAATTATTACAGTCTGTACTATCCTAACAATAATGATGAATTTTACGGTTGATTTTCAGGATAATATTGGTAGAGTAGTATAAAATTTCTTTTGGATTCGTAAATATCATACGTACTTGTATTGTAATTGTACTTAGAGTCGACTGATTTTATAAAAAAAAACAAAAAAATTGTAGTATGTAGAAATTTGCTGTGTGGACTTAATAATCATGAAGAACCGCTTTTACAGAATAATCTAAATAAAAAATATCTCCATAGAAATAATGGTCAAGTACGGTAAAATTACAAGGATATATACGTATATAAATAAAATATCCTCTTATTAAATGAACGTTTCATGTATATGGAATGTATGTAGATAAATATCAGATGAAATAAATAATAGAAAGGGTTTTATTATAATTTTTTGCCTAGAAAGGCCCAATCAATTAGTAAATTTCTTACATTGTACGAGGATGTATTTAACTAAAATAAAAATAGAATACTCAATGTGTATGGACGATTCAGAAAGACGAGAGCTTACTACAAAGAAAAGTGTTGTAGACGATGTAATTCGTTAACTGTTTACAATAAAGTAAAACTCGTTTCTCTTGTCTTTTTAGGTTGACAACAATGAGAACGAACACCCTTCGAAAATGTGATCTTTTGAAATAAAGTAAATTCCAAATGCAAATCCCGTATTCAAATTAACTGTCCCGTTCCAAATTGAGGACACAAATATCAATCAAGCTCGTGTTGTGTTTTGGCCCGACTTACAAAATAAAGCAAAAGAGGGGTGCAGCCTCACCACCCGGGGTCTGTTGCCATGGTTACCGTGTCCGCCATAATACTTCCAAGACCGGACGGGATCCCGACTGAAGAATAGAGAGAGGTCTTTGACCATTGTGTCCAATTTGAGGTAAGAAAATTACCTATCTTTGTTAAATTAAGAGCTCCACTAATTTGAGTTTCTACTGCAAGTAGTATGGAATTTTAAAACCATATTTTTACAAAATGTTTCACTAGGCGGAATTACAAGTCGTTCTACCGATAAAACGTAGTAAAACTTTTGTTTCTGTCTCATATTTAATTTAGATCTTTAGTGAAAAAGACTATAAACAATAATTAAAGAGATTGATAATAACTAATTGACAAACATTTTATTTTGATATTTCGCAAATTGTTAATAGATCAATTACAATATTAGGTAAGCAAAAAACCAATTCAGGTAAAATTAGTAAATGCCAAACAACATTATATTGGATGACGAATATTAATTGATTGAAGAAGTTATGTGCTAGATTACTTTAGAAATTATGCAATTTAGAACTGTATAAAGTGTAAACCAACATGATTGCAAAATTCTTCTTTAATGATAAATTTAAAATAAATTTTGTTCTAAAGCGTTAAGCAAACCGATTGGTGCCTAAACGAATAGGTATTGATTTCATCCTTCCATTAAGGACTGTCTGTCCTGGCAGGTAACCGTAAATCCAACTTTTCTGGCCGCGTAAGTTTTATCTTTAATGCATACATGACAGAATCGAAAACATTAATAAACTGAGAGTAGATAGTATATCTCACACATTCCTTCATTGGTTAGGGATCATTTACCTTACCTTTACGCATAAACAGTCAATGTTTATTTCTCAATCTGGTAGTAAATTTGTCGGGCCTAGAGTGTAGAATAAATTTCAGCATGCCCTGTTGCCATATATCACCTTATCAGATGGAATAAACATTGTAATGCATGATTTAATCTAGTTGAAACGTCATGTGTTATGGGGATTGGTTTTACTAGATTGTTTCATGAGTACACTTTGCCTGACAACATAAAAAGAAAAATAAGAAATGATGATTGTAATATGCAAATGTGTGACTTTATGAATCTAAGAAATATTTATAATACTTTTTAGACACGAGGTTTTTCCAAATTATTATTATATAATTAATATTAATAAATCTTTTTGATACAAACTATTCTAAATTAATAAATAATTTTCAAATATTTTTAATTTAGAATTAAAAACTATTTAGGTATATTTTAATTAATTGTTTCAACTCTTACTTTATGGAAATTATTCATAATAAATATGGAGAGATAAATAATACTTATCTTGAATTTCCACAGTGTTTCAAAGCGTTTTAATATGTATTAAGGTCTACCTAGGTTTAGGTATCTGGTATGAGGTGTTTTAGATTAAAACAACCAGATAAATCACATTACGCCAACCACCTCATTGACACCAAACACAAACCTACACTTAACAACACAATGGAAACAACAGTGGAAGTACTTCATATAAGTGACAAGAAAGAAGAACTTGATTTTTGGTGGAATATGAAATAAAGAAACACCTAAAATATCCTCAATATACGTTATTGAATGAAGAACTAAACCTGAGAAGTTCAATGATATTAGATCACCTTTTGAACTAAATAATACTAACAAATATATTTTTAGAAAAAGATGAATATTGCTTAATAATTATTGGTTGTCAGGAATATGACATGAAATTTAATTTCGTTTTTAAAAAAGATCTGTCAAACTTCTATCTGTCTTGGAAAATGGTATGTCAGATATCGAAACTTGGATAGACTTAAATACATATTAAAACGCTTTAGAAGACTGTGGAGATTCAAGATTAGTCTTATTTATCTTTCCATATTTGCAATTTATATTTGTTTATTTTTTTATCATTTTAGATTCAAAATTATAAATGTTTGTTGATTATGTTACTTATTTATCGCGTCAAAATGTTGAAATAATTAAACTTAGTAGATGTTAACTAAGCAATTATGGACAATAATAAAGTCAACAGGATTTTTATTTTCGCCTCAGTCAAAAGTTTAGTTGGCAGGTTCTACAGTGATTCTGATTGTGTGTTCTAATTTCTAAAATGTATTCTTAAAATTATGAAATTTTGTGTGTACTTAACTTAAAAAATGTGTAAAATTGAATGTATATTTTAATAAAACAAATTTTTAAAAAACTCGGCAGTTTTTTACATGTTCTAATCATTTTGCATGAAAATCGTAAATTGTTGCTACTGCAGATTCTTCCATTTATTCTCAAAAATTTGAAATCCCATCTGATTTTTATTCACTCAAATGTATCAAATATTTTTTAATGCCGTAGCATAGAACTTGAAAAGTTAAAATAGGGACATGTAAGCCGTTTTTATTGATTTTCAACGGTTTGGCTGATTTTTAGGTGGCTGGTAGATCCTTTATTAAACATAATAGACATCAAGTATCAAGACGTTGAAATTAGGTCGACAAGACGTTTATAAAAATGTAAAACTAAACGGGGTATTCCATTTAAAAAAAAAAAACAAAATTTTGATCTAGCACGGCGTTTCTGGGGACTAATTTTAAAATGTGAATCTTTAAACTGCCTACACTTTTTGTAAAAACTTCGTATCTTCAATAATAGCGCAGTAATTGAGCTTAGCCACATTAATGCCTCACCCTGTATATAAAGAAAGATATATATAGAAGGAAGCAAATATTTTAGAATCTATGTATTATATGTATATAACGCAAAAGAATAATTAATATTTAGATATTTAGATGTAAAGAGTAATAAAATATTCCTTCACGATGAGTTCATTTTAAAGAAGAATTAAGCAATATATTTTAAATTTTGTAAAAAGATAATTAAAAAAAATTTTTTTATTCGGATATAAAACGATTGGACAAGCACGAATGCAGTCCATCAAGTAATTTTTCTCAACATGTATTTGAAACATGTTTGTAGAAGTATAAAGTAAAAGTATTTTCGAGCGCTTTAAAATATGTGCAATATTATTATAAAATTGTGTATATAAATAACACAAATACATAAATTTATGAATGATATCGACAGTTGTTCAGTTAGGTAATACAAAAAAGTAACTTGCTAACATCTTGTTGTTTGGTAAATAAAAAAGTTTAAAGAATTCATAAAGATCTGCTCTGAACAGATGTACAATATCTGAATTCTTAACATGGCGGAATAAAATTACACAGCCTGTATATGCGTTGGACATTTTTTATATCTACGGTACTTAACAATGTTTCTTTATTATTATTTTGGAAAATAAATTTAATCAGAATCTATTTTTAATAATATAGATTAGTTTTTGATTTGTATAGGAATGTAATTTAACTGGACTACTTTGTATATAAAGCGATTTAGAACTACATAAGTTTCACAAATTTTCACTTAAAATTAATGTGACAATCTATGTAATTCATATTAAAGGAACGGGCTCTCAATATGAATGTCTTGAATTTTCAGAAAATTCAGTGAGGTTAAATTTAAACTAAATATTTAGTCTCGTTTTAATCAAAGTAGAAAGTTTTTACTTTAAGAGATGTGTAAAATAGGGCATATTATATTCAACAATATGTTCTGATTGTTTATCAGAAAAATGCTTATTCGGGAATTTTTATCCACCTAACCGTAACGGCTATTGTAAGATAGCTAATATTTCTATTTTTTATTCAAAAAACTATTATTCGAAATGATAAACTGTTTTAAACTTAAACCATATGAATTATAAGAAATAACGCGACAACATGTGATTTATCACTTTTTAAGAAGCTTATGGACTACAAAAGAATAGTTGAATATTTGATAAGATACAAATTCCTGTCCTGAGCATATTTTGCTTTGTTGGTTTTAAACGACCACAGTAAATTTATAGCATAGCACATTCACTTATATTCCCTGAGCTATAATTTACTAACATCAAGTTGACACCTCTTATTTCATAGCCTATAATATTCAAATGGTTTGAAACAGAACAGAAAAAGCCCGAATATAATAGATAAAGATTACTATCCAGTATTTCACCATTAATACTATAATAATTGTGGGTGTAAGTTGATGAAATTCGCGAGGCATTTGTATATCTAAAAGTTAAAAAAATTCGTTGCATAGCAAAAATGTCTAATTTACCAAGTTGATTTAATATTTGTATATTTAGATAAGAATAATTAGCTTGGACCGTTAACAGGTGTTTTATTAATAGTTTTTCTAGTATTTGAGATACTGTTGAGAGAAGACAAAAATAGGGGTACGATATTATATTCCGATCTTTTCCTGGTTTCATAATAATCATAATAATTTATTCTACTTTTCAATTGTTTGGAAAGTGTTCGATTCTTAGCATTCCGTTGTTTATTCGGGTTAATGCCTTAAAAGTCCAGGATCCACCGTGCCTTTTTAAAAGTGATTACCAACATTCAGAATTTTTGTGAGTAGCTTCGTTTTAACGAGATGCTTTTTCCTCTACGAAAACTCTCGATAGTGGTACCTAATAGAGTGCGCAGCTGTTAAACATTTCGTTTTAGTGATTGTGCAATTTTTTTTCATAACGGTTCCTTTTTTTTAGTTGAATCTTTAGATAATTTGATAAAAAACTTGAAAAAACTTTTGTCCTATAAAATGGACGGTTTGATAGGAGCGTACCCCGCTCTCAACATGTCTTAAGAAGAAGGTCATAAAAAATTATTACTAACAAGCTGATTTTTTAATTGTTTAATAAATGTTTATATACTTTGATGATCACATTGTCCTATAAATTAAGCGATAAGTTTTGGACAATAACCAAAACGAAATGATTAACAGCTGCGCGGTTTATTAGCTACCACTATCGGGAGTTTTCGTAGAGGTAAAAACGAAGCTACTCATAAAAATTCTGCCTGTTAGTAATCACTTTTAAAAAGACACGGTGGATCCTGGTCTATAAGTTCTATCTGTAAGAATTATTTAGGTAATTTTGCAGTGACTACACTGATTACAGATCAGATGATACACAGGAGTTTACTTTTTGAGTTAGTTTGGTATTTTATTATTATTTTGAGCTGATTTTTTTGGGATCATATACAATTTTTTCCTAGTTAACGTTTTATAAATTTAATGTAATTTAGATGAGGTAGAGATGGTTGGAATAATAATGCGGTGTGTCCTGCTGTGAGCTTTAAGGCTTTTTGTCTATCCGTTAAGGCGTTAATATAGAATCAAAAGTTTAGGTACAATAAATCAATGGCGGGCTTTATGGCTCGATAAATATTCCAAACGTCGTATCAGAGAAACAACCAATGTCTGGAGTTAGACGTAACGTAATATTATCTTAGTCACGATTCATGCACCGGCTGCGAACAAGAAGAAGTAGGAATGTGAAAGAAAGGGAGAATGTACGTGTACGGAATATTTGATTTGTACCGACAACAGTCACAGTCACAGGAACCTCGCACGAACTTTCTTTGATTTGCATACATTTTATTCATGCACCAGATGTCGCTGACGGCCGTGCAATTATCGAACCTTCTTAACGTTTGATGCCTTCCGTCGTTCATGCTATTTCATTCAATGAAAACAATTATACCTTTAACGATATTTTTTATATGTCTAAACCTATTGCAATTTTCATAGACGTACTGATAATGCGTATCCAGGAGGGTTGTCCATAGAGATTCATGTAGTTTATAATTACTGAAATAAATTAAGTTAAAAAAGAGTAGGTTTTTCTTTTCAAGAACTTTCTTGTTAACTATTAGATCAGTATAGATTTTAATAGTTCTATCTTATTGTTGTTGTTGTTAGAAACACATTTATTTTTAATAATAATTAAAGTTTTATTTATTTGATGCACGATGTTATTTCACACAGAAATATTTAAACTTGTTCCTTTAGAGCAAATTATACAGTAAAATTTGGAAAAGTTTACGACAGTTACACCAGAGGTTAAAACGTTCAACTGTTTGTGTAATGATGATCATAAAGCTGCAGATACTAATTATCTGATAAAAGTGTTATTTCTTCTAGCCAATTTAGTAGTAAAATTACGTTTGTTACCTTCCAAATAATTATAAGCCACGACACTGACGTTGGTGCAAAATGGTCACGTACTGAGTCGTATAAACCTTGATAAATACCACCTGCGAGAAAATATCTATTAAATAAATGTATTCATCAAGTGTCCTACTATTATTTATTAGTCGACTGTTTTGTAATAAATAATGATGTCTTACGCTCGTAAAGTACAACAGCAATTGGTAAACAATTGTTTATTAATATAAGTAGAAAATTGACAAGAATTTGAATTCATAAATTTTAGGTTTCCTTACAAATATAGATAATTAAATTGAGCTTTAAAATGGATTGAACAAATCCTGATAGTTTCAATTCAATTATTCTTCTAAGTGACGGAATCTTTGTTTTTATAATAAAGTTATTCGAACAAATTTGAACGTCACATCACTACAAAGACTATTTATATTAGTATAAAATCGTCTTGATTTCAAGGTATATTTTTCATTTTCTTAAAATTAATGGCATGGCGACACCCGCAGTAGGATGGTCTCTCTAAGAAAAGAAATGTGTACCTCTGATCAGTACGAGTAATTCTCAAAAGATTTAAAGAAATATAACTTAATAACATTTACGCAAACTTTAAATAATTCCTTAAGAGGTCAGAACAAATACCACTTATTAAGATATTTTTCTTTCTTCAACGTAATGCAAACTTCCAAATGGTTGCATTATACTAATGGCACTTATAATTAATTATCTAAATATTTTTGTATTTATTTAATATTTTCTTAGCTTCTGCTTTAACATAATGAAATTATTAATTTTGACTTTTAAATTAATTGTGGTTGTTGAGAAAAATAATTATGTAAATTTATAAGAATCCTTCTATGCGTAAGCCTTAGGTTATGTATATATCTCAGCTTAGCATCGTTAGAATCATTTACCGGAACAAATTTATCTCCTTGATTTAAATGAGTTTTTTTAATGTTTTTACTTACTATGAAGTCTTTTAGGTGTACCCAATAAAACACATGACCCAATAAAGATATTCATCATATTTTCTCTGAAAGATTCATAAAGATAAAACTCGCATTCAATAAATTTTAATGTAATAGTATGGATAAATATTATCCCACGTGATAAGACTAAATAGACAATTATACAATATTGTTTATTTACAAATCGAATTAGATAAAATTTGATGCCGGTATATTAGACACAACTTCTCACTGAAAAAGGCTTATTTTTCAAATGATCCATTTCCGAAAAAACACAAATTTTTTAAATTGATCTCTCTATACTCGTTATTATTTTTAAAAACGGTATATTTTAAATGGATCAAAAACAAAAATAAAATGGTTTACGACACATTCGTTAGATGTTATTATTTTATATATTGCATCCAAAATTATTTTCTAAAGGCTGAAACTATTAGTAATAGCTCTGTAAAGCTAAAACGTTAAAGCTAGAGATAATGATCTCTTTTGCTTTCTCCTTAGTTAACTTTTTTTTCGTTGTGTTTACCCCCAAATTATTAGAATGTTGTCTTATATGTCCAGGTTGTGAAATTTTATTACAGGTATAGGATTCAACTTCTAAGCAGATGTGTTGCGTTTCGTTGCTACTAATTAAATAAGAGAATCACCTACGAATCTAAGTTCAATTCTCGTTAGGTATGTTGCAACGTTCTCAAATCGTATGTTGGTCATCATAACATATGAATTGTTAATCTGGTTGTGCCCGGAATAAAACTGTACAGCCTGTATATAGTAGCAATGCTGTCAATTTGAGTCTTAAGTAATAATTTAAGATATCTTTAGGAAAGTGATTGAAGTTGGCAAATTATTTTTATAATAAAAGTTTCTAGGTTCAAATTCCGCCTGTCTACAAAGATTTATGTATAAAATATTGGTAATCAATTATTCAAATAAAAACAGACATGTTAGATAAAATTTTCAAAAATTAGGTAGCTACTATTTACATTATTTTTATTACAGTTGACGTAAATCATAATGTGCGACATGATATTCAAGGCCTCAACGTTTCCTTTTGCGTGTTTTAGGTACATTACACCAAATTAAAAATGGGCAGTTATAATTATAATAATGGAAATGTTTTAAGCAGATTATACCAACAAACGGGCGATTCGGGATTTGTTCCGCATGTTTTCAACAAATAAATCTGCATTGTAGGAAAGAATGTCCTGTATTGCCTGAGAATTTTTCTCGGAAATTTAGATACCTACTATTTAATTTACTTAGTAGTAAATGAATGTAAACACAAAGTAGTAGGTGATGGAAATGTTGGATAAGGGTAAAGACCCTTCGAAAATAACACCAACTAATTTGTTGATGTTGGTTTTCATTAAAGTAATTGAACACCAAAATAAAAAGAAAGAAAAAAGAAATGTGTGGAAATAAGAGTAGTACTTCTGGGATTGAAAATTTTATTAATGTACAAGGCGTCGTGAAAGAAACTTAAGAGTCTCAAAATACTAACATAAGAAGGCACTGAAGTTTAAAGTTTCCGATATACAGAGTAATATTATAAGCTGCCTAATTCAGACCAACGTACGATTTGACAACGTTGCAAGATCCCTACCTTGAGATCCGACATTCCAATGTCGGTTTAGAGGGGATTCTCATATTTAGTGGGTAGCAATGAAAGGCAAAACCTTGCCAAATCATGCTTAGTAGATAAATCCTATTCACGGAATAAAATTACACAGCCTCTATATATTTCAGCAAAAAAGTTCTTATTATAGGGTTTCGAAAATTATTTGAAAACAAGACTTGCTTAAGAGTTAAATACACCTACAAACACCATGGATTTCAGGAAAAATAGTGTTAGGCTAAGAAAAAGTATATTTTCGGTATTTTCTCCCCTCCCTAAAGCAATATACAACTTCTCCTAGAACACTTTGAATAAGTATATCTCCTAAAAGCCCAATTCTCCATCTTAATGATGATAAATAGGCTTTCATTTTAAAGTTTTAAATAGTTATTTTGGCCTCTAGAATGTTTACTTTATAGATTTATGATTTCAGTTCAGTTACTATAAAGTTGTCTGGTTCAGTTCTTAAATTATACAGAGTGATTCATTAGTGCGATAAAGTCCGTTATGGAACACCCTGTACAATTGCAACTAGTTTTAAAACATGAGCCATAAAGACTACAAAGGCTACAATTTATCAAAATTTTGTTCTAATTTTTTTAAGGATATAGAAAATAATGGACTCTATAGCCTGTATATATATGATTGTCTAAGCTCACCAAGTTCCTTCAACTGAACCATTTAAGTTAAAACTAATACCTATGACATCTATAGCTCAAATATTTTCGAACAATAGAGAGTTAAACCAGAGAATATGAATTAACAATTAATGAGTAGAAAACAAAATATCTCGTAATGAATGATTGTAAAATGGAGAAACAGTAAGTGGAATTTAAGGCTGAAGAGGACAATGAGTATAGTTTTAAAAAGATCTAAAAATTCGAATATCTGTAACAGATGACAGAAAAGGATCGGATGAAAGAGATAAAAGCACAACACAAGGAAACACTGGAGCATGGGTAATGCAAGTAATTCTAAAGCAAAGAAAATATCAAGAGCTGCAAAGTTAAGAGTGTAGAGAACGATAATTCGACTTATTGTTCGTCAAAAATCTAAATATTGAATAAAAAAGAAGAAAGTAAATGGGTAGCTTCGAAAATAAAAATTCTACGAAGGATTTATGGAGGAGTTAAAGAACAAGAGGCATGGAGGAGATGAACACAGGAGTAGTAAACTGAAGAGAACTATCCACAAATAGGAAAAGATGGAGAGAGGTGATAAGCGGAAAATATGAAAGTCATGGACATGTATGGACGTCTGCAGCATTAAATTATTTATTTAACCTAGTTTTTAATGAAACTGTTCCTGTTTATCGTTGAGACGTTAGTCGGCCAGTCAACCAGTTAATGAAACTTCAAAAAAAAGCCAGACCCTGCAATATTATCTATTATTTTGTGATTTAGTAAAATTGTCGCTAACTTTTTTCGATCAGAACATATTCGTAAAAAAGGAGGAGCGTGCAATAAAGTAGTACCCTGTTAAAAGTTATTGGGAATTTGATTCAGATGTTCTTATTATTTTTAACTCTATTTAAATTATTGGGAAATATTCACTTAAAAGTAATAAAAGGATATATATAAGAATCTATATTGATTTTCTCGTATAAAACAAATTACCCATCTTCTTCTCCTAGTCGAAATTAAATTTGCGAAAATATAATTTATATTGATAAGGATAGTCGTAAAAATTCTCTTTACAAAGATATATATACTAGAAGGGCGCTATTGGATTAAACGCGTGTAAGGAATTGGAATTGGTAAAGAGTGGTGTGGGGCAGGAAGGAAAAGGAAAGTGAAGAGGCGTAGTTTGTCTTTTTTAAAAAGAGTGCCTCAAAAATTTTTACTTAAATACTAAAAATAGTAGATAATTGGTCTTAAATTTCCTTTTTGAAATCATATAAATTATAATAACGAGTAATTCTAAAATTTTGAAATGAGGTTGTTACGAAAATAAGTAGTTATGAAAAAACAGGATCTACAGCTTTGTTGCTGCCTAAATAACATAAATATATTAATATTCTAAATTCCGCTTTGTTATATTAAGAGTACAATCATTATTTATGGTTTGTCTACTGCCCACATTATAAAAAAGAATGAAAATAATGATGTAAGCAGCCAAACACGGTTACTTTGAATTTTAACAAACTATATTGTAAGGAATACTTAATTTATTAAACCATCGGGATTATCTTAGTCCTTTAGAATCTGTATGAATTTTTTTATATCCATAGTTATAACTCAATATTTAATTAAAAAAAAAAATACAAAATTAACTGTTTTTTCATTAGTGAAAGCGAATAAATATTTCAGGCCACCTTATATACGAATATGTACTTATGATTAAAAATAAGGTGATCAAAAGTTGTTGTCTAGATAATAAATATATTAAATAAACAGGGCTTACAAACATTTTTGAGACAGATAAACATGTAAAACATAAGTTTCAATATTGATATTTAATCGACCAGGAGATTTTTGGAGAGGACATAAGATTCGGCTAAATTCAGCGTTTCTTAACCTTTTTTATCCACGGACCCCTTCCTTAGGAAATCAAGCACATAAGGACCCCCTTAATAAAAAAAGCAGCAATAAATTTCGGACCATTCATTTTAGTACTACAAATTATAAAAAAATATACTTTTTCATATAAAATAGGTTAATGTGAAGGTTGGTGCTACTTTTTTGCAACTAAATTAATGATATTTGGGTTGATGTTACTACTGAGTTGTAGTCTCAAATCGGATTCGACTTATAATCTGTTTCTGTATTTGTTTTTAGTATACACAAGAGCAGAGAATGCCTTTTCACAGAGGTATGTGGTTGAGAAAAGCAGTAAATGTTTGAGTGCTTCTTCTGATATTTCCTTATAATCTTTTTTTACATTCACCCAAAAATTTGATAAAGAGGATCTTTGAAATTACGCTTCAAAGCTGAGTCACAGGATATTTCTATTAATTGATTTTCGTGTACCGTTGTTAAGCCACTGACATCAGTCACATCAGTGTTGAAAGGGTCTCCTATTCAATTTTTATTTTTATCAGGTACTGGAAAATCCCGAAACGAAGACATCAAATCGCGGAGGTGTTTAATCATTTCGCCTTTTACTTGTGTTGGCAACGTTGCTCCACCAGAGGATTCCAAAAACGCTGCCAGTGTAGGAAAGTTATTATGGTTTTTTTGAATTGTACGATTAGTCCAAAGGTCAAGCTTTTTAAGCATCGTTTCTATTTTTTCTTCAACTTGAAAGATGTTGTTATCTCTCCCTTGTAGTCCCAAGTTCAGCTCGTTAAGGGCCTGTTGGCTCACGTTCGCCGTGTTACTTAGTAGCATGGCGTGCGTAGCGATTACAAGACTTTTGGTGGAATTTATTTATGATTGTTAAATGGTCTATAGATAAGACTGCGGACCCCCATCCATATGTTCGCGGACCCCCGGGGGTCCGCGGACCACAGGTTAAGAAACACTGGGCTAAATGATTATACAACAGAACCGAATTTTAAAACAAGCAGTGAACGCACAGTGATACGTAAGGAACCAATGGATCTACCAGGATCTACAACAGACTCTAGTCTTAGAGACTATGAGGAACAAGGCAATACGAACACTCGATGGATGAGGAAAGCAAGAATCAGAAGACATATCCGTCAAAACCTCACAGGCAGCGAGGAACAATACCAGCTCGAGGAATTCTTGGTGGGAGCACAAAATCTCAAAAAACCCAATAAACCTATGCGAGAGGCGCTAGAACCTCACATATATGTCAGTTAACAACTACTGTAGAAGCACAAAAAACACAAAAACTCAAAAAAGTACACGAAAAGCAAAAAATCCGACAAACAGATGATTTAGAGAGACGAAAATGACAAAAATTTTACACCATTAAAATATAGTAAAGACATATGATTAAATATGTACTGAGCGCCGCTCAAATGATGACCTTGCAGTCAGGGTGATTATTACCCAGTAGGTCAGGGTACACATGAACTAAGGTCGAAGTGTATGTGTACAAGATATTTCATCTCAGACTTTGGCATCGTGTTTAGATGAGATATCGTTTAGTTTGCGTAAGAAATACAGCTTATGTCTTCATGAATTTGTACCTCACATCCATTGTCGATCTTTTACGTTTATTTATTAAATCTTTAAGCTATTCTGTCAATCTTAAGGGAAATTTCATTGCAAAAACTGAAGAAACTATAACTTATTTTTATCTTTCTTTTTTCATTTCATCTATCAAGATATACTATATAGATTTTCGTCAAGGAGAGCTAGATATCCCGTAATGTTCAATTAGGATACGTCGCTGGTTTTCGGCTGGCCGGGCACGACGAGGAGGAAAAAGTGAGGCATCATGGAGATGGGATAAAGGAAGTGATAACTATAAAGTAACGGTGGCTAGGAAATGAGAAGTGCGAAGATAGGTGGAATAGCAAGGTCGGGTGCTACATCTTAGACTCTACGTTTTCACATTTTATGTAGGTCTTGATTAGCGAGCAGGATAGATTCCTAGATGATAGGTTTACATACGTGGTATGCCAAGATTTTTCCAAAATCCAATTTGCAATTGTGTACCTTATATATTTATATGTTAAGATACAAAAAAAGAAATTTTTTTCTCAAAATTAGCAGTATCAATATAATAATTTTAATAATAATTTAATAATTTTTTCTAATCTGCCTTTATTAGCATTATTAATTAAAAACGTTTTTCAAAAATACCTTCGTTATTACTGTTTCTGTTTTTACTAATAAAGGCTTACCTAGTTACCCATTGAAATTATTTAGCTTCGAATAATTTAATTGTTGGCGTTTATATTTTAAATCCGATTATTTACGTCAGGTTATAAATTTTACATAATTATGATTTTTCCTTTAAATTAAGTACGTTTTACATTCGCTCATAAAAGTGATTCGTATTATTTTATTAAATTTTCATATATCACTTTATTTAATCCCTTACTTAAGTCTATGTCAAAATATAATAAATAGGCTTAAGTTTAAATAAAAGTCAACGATAAATTATAAAAATAATAAAAACATGGCTTTACACAAATAAAACAAACAGTAAAATTTAATAAATCTAAATTAATTCTGCTATAAAACTAAAGCATTTAAAACAAATAAAAGCTAATTTTTTAGTGACACTAAACTAAACGTAGACCACAAATCTTCAATGAAGTTCGATACACGTCAGATTTTCGACGAGCTTTAGTAGGTTAACAGAAGAAATAAAAACAAATTATATTACAGAATCCATCACCTGTTTGGAGCTATAAAAATTTTATGGACCAATAAAAAGTAACTTAATGCTGTCAATGTTTATTTCTGTTTGTTTTGTCCTGCTTTAACGCCAATATTGAACAGCTGACTTTCGATTTTTGGGGAAAATGATGCAGAATTTTCCAGAAAAATAAAATAAAGTTACAAAGTATAGTAGTTTTTATACAAGCACATATTTTTTAATAATCTTTGAACTAAATGAAAACCATCACCAAATATATTGTTGACTTTATTATTAGAGATCTTCATGAGACATATTTGTCAATTTTTTACTCAAAAGAATACATGTTACTGAAAATAAGATTGCAGATTCCAAAATATGCAATATATTCATTTTACCCTCAATAACATGTCGTTAGCTATACGAATCACATTGTATATTAAAATATTTTAGTTGTAAAATGTTATGTTTTAATATTACATATTGCTATAGATTAACAACTACAATGGACAGTTTATAGAACAATTAATTTCTAAAACATTAAAATATTAAAGTATATATTTTGTAAAAAAAATCACTAAATTCAAATTTATGTTTATACGAGTAGATTTTATTAAATATTTGAGATCTTGCATATAATTTTAACACGATTATTTATATAAATCATTAAACTAAAGACAGAAATCCGATTGTTACCAAAGTTCATTTTCTTGTATAAGATAAAATTTATTGTTTACATTGCGATTCACCAATATTAAAAACACTCTTAATTAATTAATATAATTAATAAAATTTTTAATCGTTTTATGATTATTTTGTAAATGTTAATATTACAACTTTTTCTTTACCCAATAATAATTACAAATATTGAATAAGTGAATTAATATGTATTTATTAAAATAGCTGGAGTCAATACTTACATTTTATTGCGTATCATTTTGCAGCTTTTATGATTAATGTATTTATATTAAAATTGCCATTCACGGAACGATGACCTTTCAAGTGAATACTTGATTTAAACATGAACATAAATTTTTATTGATTCTGTACAATGTTTACTTTATCTAAAGTTTAAGTTCTCTGTAGCAATTTTAAATTTTTTGTGCATTTTTGCACTTTAAATATATCTAGTTTCTATTGAGTTTTGAATTATTAAAATAATCATTCAGGGTTGCAGTATGTTGTTAAATTAATTTAAGAAAAATCTTGTTCCAAATTTTTTCACTACATTTACAATAGTTCGCATACCTAACAAGATTATTATTAAAACCAAAACTAATTGATTTTTATTTAAACAGCTTAGACCGAAAATAGAACATATTTCGTTTTTGCTAAAAAATATATAAGCCGATTTAGCAAAGATAAAACTATTTTTATACTAAACGATGCAGAAGTAACATAAGATTTTATCTTAGGGCCGCTATGTTTCTTTTAGACACATAAGACTTAATAGAACTAATTTAAAATTGATTACTTAATTAATATTATTGTAGATCATTTTCAAATTAAATTTAATAAAGATTTGGAAAAAATGTTTAAAAAAACGGGCGACAGTCCAATGATTTTTTGTCATTTGTATTATTATTGTTCAGTTCTTTAAAGAGGGTATTGAAATTCTTATAGATTAAAATCCTACAAAAAATGTAATTCACAAGCATTTTGAGATTTGTTACCAAACATTTAATATTGGATATTTTGAACTGGGTACGGCATTAACTCAAGATTTCTCTAACAAGAAAAAAAAAGAAAGAAAATGTATCTATTTTCAGTCACTAAAAATTTAATACTCAACTTTAACTAACCAATAAAATACATTCTTATTATTTAATATTTCATCTACATCTAGATTAAAAGAAGTAAGAAAAATATTGTACAGTACTCTTAAACTTTAAATTATCATGGATTCCTTTTAAAAAAGGCTAATGCAGATTATTTCGTGATTAACTCATATCAAAGCGAATGTTTTGGACTATTCTATTCTCTGCAATCATTTGAATAAACAATAGTGAACAACCGAATTACTGATTATTGCCAGAACTCAGTAGCTGCATTCATAGCTTCAATGGCGAACACGCCAATTAAAGCAGGCTATATGGGGCATTCCCAACTGGAAAATTGCCTCTTGCATACAAAATGCAGTATAAACTATCCATATCATCTCCATAGAGATGCTGCCCTCTCTCTATGTCCGCTTCAATTACCAGGTCATCTCTGTCTGCTAACCAGATCCGGATTTTACGAGAGAACTTCCTGTATTTTTCGCCAATAAAATAAAATTTTAGTGGACATTCCACGTTTTAGTGAAAAACAGGAAAATTTTACTTTTTAAGATATTTCACGTTTTACAAGTGAGCTGCAAGCAAGCTTACGAAGAACTTTATGTCTTTAAGCTATAACAGTTAACATCGTTCAGAAGTTTATATTACGGTAATAAGGTCAGCGTCTAACCGAGGTGGGTAATTTCAGGATTTAGGCGAAGATCACTATTAATAAACCTCAAAGAAGTGTTTATAATCTATAAGATCGATTAACAAGTACAAATATTTTAAGCATCGGTGCTCTTAACATGTCATAATTTTATTTCTTTTCTGTTCCTATACCTGGTTCTCCCGTTATTCAAACTCTTTTACTACTAGTAATTCATTTCGTTAAAATTCTTAAAGATAGTGATAACATTATCTATAGTTGTTCCATACAGTACTCTAAGGAAATAGTATACAAATTGTGTTTTTATTTTTTTTTTCTATTTATTAAGTCATTAATAATAACTCGTTCTTTTGTGAATATAGATCCAATGGGTTGTTGAAGAGCGATAAATACAGCAGGTTTAATGGCTAGATATAAAAATATACTTAAAATGACTCAGGAACGGATATAGTACAGAGTTCAAAGTATAAAATTTTATTTTGTTTCGTTCTATTACATGTAGATCATGCTGCCAATTTATAGCTAAATAAACTGGGTCAGACTAAAACTAAGAGTATGTTTAACTGTTTTTATCGAATAGTTTTCGGTAAATAGTTCTCATATAAAATATCAATGGTTGTTGTTTTTGTTATACTAATTTTTATATGTTCGTGATCTGTTGCCCTTCGGGAATTTTCCAAAAAAGAAGGACCATCTTGAAATTTTCATATTTTAAGCTTTCATATATTATATTGAGTGACCTACTGAAAGCAGACCATAACATGTACCATATCCGAAAGAACAGTTATGGATAATCACATTTTTTTATATAAATTCAATAAATAAATATCTTAAAACTATATTCAAATCAATCGTAAATCATCTAAAGTAGAATAAATGTAAAATTTGTGTATTCAATTTCCTATATGGGATGAATCTTAGCAAAGATACTTGAATGCTAGAAGGGTTTTGAAATTATTTAAGCGAAGTAATCCTTGATTTCCTTGTAGAGATTTGGTGATTACGTTCAAATGGATACCAAGTTGGTGTTTATGATTATGACACTGAGTGGTTTAGTCTTTGTACTTTATGTATAAGGTAAATTATAAATTATATATTTTCTGCAGTGAATTTATAACCATTTAATTAGTAAAATTTTTAGAACTTAACTGAATTTAAAAAAAATAAAAGTATTGCAAGTTTAACTTTTTAGTTAGTCATTTAACAACACTTAAATATTACCTCAGTAATCATCAATTTGTAGTGAAACTAGATGTATAATAAATAATGTATTGTTTTCTACAAACTTTACACGTCAGACCTACCTACTACCAGAATATTTAACGTCACTACATATAGACAGAGCAAATATTAGCCCTGTAGGTACACGAATTCATGAGAGCCTAAGATAACGCGTTATGAAAAAGCGAGAATGCAATATAAATCCCCCTCTTATATTCAAGTGGTGGGAGGTGGGAACATCGTTCCAGTCAATTTCGAGTTTGAGAGAGTAGACTTAAGGAAGGGACACATGATTGCCCCCGTTTTTGGTTATCTAGCCGTATATTATTATTGGTATTCTTTTACTCCTTAAAATTTCTGCGTAAAGAAGGACCTGTATAGGGATGACATAGCAGTGCTTGCTTCTCCCTTTAATTCACAACTGACCTCAAAAAATTGGCATATTATTCTGATTATCATTTAGAAGTGGATCAATAAATGAAAAAGAATACAGATCCACGGATTTATTTAAATAACTCAGATCTGTGCTGTCTGAAGGTTTGAATATAAACGCCTTAGAATGAGGTAAACCAAGAATAACTTTCCAGTGCTGGACGGTTTTCCTTTGGTTCTTTGGCACTGCTTTGATTATGCCAAAAGGTGGTTCTGATCCAATAAATTGGGATTCTCCTTCTTTTCCTGTAAAAGTATCGACTTTCTCCTTGCCTTCAACCCCCTTATGCTCAGGTATTCAGAGTAGGGTTATTCTGCTACTGGTAGCAATGCGGTCCAAGCTCAATGCTTTTAAAACTGCCTGGAGGTGTGTAGAATAATGTAAATACTTAATTAAAAAGAAGATGATTTGCACACAGTTCTATCACGAATACCTTTGCCTGAAAGATGGTAACATTTTTGTTGAGTTTATTGAGATGTTAACACTTGGTTCCCACTCAATTTGGAGATTATAAGTCATATGTGCACAGGGTATACGTAGGCCATCCCTAGGCATCTTTTCCTGAAAAAAGGACGTTAATGTTTCTCCAGTTGACACAGATTCTTGCACATTTTGAGTAGCTGTGACACTTAAATTCTTGTTTTAACATTACCACACTTCGTGTCCCTTTAGTAGTTTATTTTGTATTTCATACTTCTTTAAAAACGTCTTTTTCAAAAATTTTGTTTTATTTCCTAAATTCCAAACTAACAAAAATATTAGATAAATAATTGGGAAGAGGAATTCAGAAAATGAATAACGTTACGTTACTTAAATTTAGAGAAATAAATGTATAAACATTGAAAATTTCGGAGATAATAATAAAATTATGGTTCTTCATATTCTGTTTTAGAAGATTTGTCATTAATCCAATCATTTGTTCGAAATAGTCCCGAAATACTTTTCCATTAGTTTTTTTGTGACAGACAATGGTCTTGTTTTAATTAAATAAAAGTAAACCATTCTTAATGCCTATATGACAAACAATCATACTTTTACTTTTACCTGTAGGTTTCTTACTACCAGTAGTCAATCCTTATAAAAACGCTTCTTGAGCTGAGTTTATATTTTTGTTTTGCTACACTTTTCCTACGCAATGTCCTGTATTAATCCATGTTTCGCCTAAATAGAAACTGCTTTTATTTTCTGTCCTAATTTGCTTATTCTTCTAAGGTACTGTCTCCAACATACAATTTCTTCAGAATCAGTTAGCATCAAGTCCAATTTTTCATATTTAAAATTTAATTAATGTAATACTTTCCACATTTTATCCTAGACTTATTGTGGGTAAACAGTATCGTTGGTTATAGCTTGTAATTTTTTTTTAAATGAGTGAACAAGCTTATCAATTGCATTTTTTAAAAATGCATCCACGTTAACTTTTAATAATTTTGGTCTGTCTGGTTTTGGTTTTGGTGAAGTTTTTTGTGTGTGATAATATTTAATACACACATTTAAACAACACCCATGGCCACGTCGGGATTCGAACCCGGGACCCCGGGGTTTGGTGAAGTTATCCACCTGATTTTTCCTCCTTTAAAACTTTACATATCGTAGATTTTTCGTATCCCATTGCTTTAAATGACGTTTCAACAACGGTTTCTACAATACTTGAAGGATTATGTTGTCAAAATAGTTGCAGAGATTCAAAATATTCCTTTTTTCCTTAAGTAACAAATGGTCTAGTTTTAATTTTTGAACTGGTAAATATTCTATAACTACTATTTTTCACGTTTATCGAAACCTAATTAACTGAATTTTTACAAATCTGACAATTACCTAAATAAAATTTCAATTACTTGTGGGCGCCGTAGCTATTTAAATATAATTATCCCTTTTTATTACGGTTACGGCTATGACCGGCATTAATCCTCTTAGGTACTCTGCTATAACAATGAAAGATAGTGAAATAATACAATAGTCTGAGGAATGTATTAAGTTTTATACAGAAGTCTTCGAAATAAGTTACAAATATTGAGGATTTACCGCATGTACCGTAGTATGATTTGCATACTAAATTAGGTATTATCACAAAACATTTCTGAGAATTTGCTCTTAATGTTCAAATAAAGTATCTATAGAGCTTTGTGAGCTTTGGGGCAACAATTCGGGTAAGACCGATCCTGGTTAAATTGCAGTATCACCTCCCTGGTCGTCCCCGATGCAGCGTTTCGATGCCAGAACTGCAACATAGCGCATTTTCAGGGTAATGAGGCGTTATCTTCATTTGCTCGGCTCATGACGGCCTATTGGGATGGGATATGCTCGGGTTATAGGTCCCTTAGCGACTCGCTATGTACACATATATATGCATACAGATATATGCAACGTTCATATTGTGCCGCGGTTTTGCCTTGTAATGAGAAATGCAATTCTCTATTAAATGGGTACGGACACGCTAAGCCTGTTATACGGAATCAAATATTTAATTAATTCCAAACTTGGGCTAATGGTGGAAACTTGGTACATTCCATTTTAATTTGATTATATTAATTTGATGTTATTACGAGAATGTAATCCTACATTTAAATAAGGGATTATATGAATATTATGCCGGAAATGTCTGTGTTCTTCTCGTATGTGAATGCAAATATACTATTAATACAAAAAGGAGACGGGATCGATTAACGTTACTTATATAATAAACACTGAAATTGCAAGTAATTAACGGATTAGGATCTAAATACGATAACTAATGTGGGAAAGATATTAGGAACATATAAGTTAGAAGATTAATTTGGGTTAGGGAGAGTAGTGCATGAATTCACTTGATGAGTAGAACAGCATACCATGATGTTTTAAATTAATTGTTTCTATCTTTACTTTGTGGAATTTATCCATAAAATATAAAAGAGATGAATTATACTTTTTTTGAATTTCCACAGAATTTCAAAGCTATTTTATCCATATCTTTCTCTGACTCGAGTTCCGCTAAATCTTATTGTTAAGTACGCATATAAAAATCCTGTCAATCTTTGACAATGCGATTTGGCGAAACTCGATTAATAACATATGTTTGAAATCTTGTGGAAATTCAGGATAGGTATAATTTATCTCTAATATTTATATTTTAAACCACTATAGTCTTGGTTTTCCTTTAACTTGTACACTTTTTTAATCCTGATGCTAGAGACTGGAAACAATGTATACCTCTCAAAAAGTCGTTTAATAATATTAATATTTATTATTTATTATGTATGCTTTGAAATATATCTAATTGTATTAAGTAATTGATTTAATATTTTTTCATAATCTATACTATTTTAACAAATGTAAAATATAATTCATCATTTTATATTGATGCACTATTTTATTACCTCTTGCTAATGCAACTTGGAGTATTTGCGTGCTACCGACAGCTCATTTAATAATAAAGGATTACCACATCCTTTAATAAAAGTGAATGATGATTTGGGTACATTGTAATCATAAATTTCATCTGACATTGTTTATCAAAGTAGGTATTCTCGCCACCATTATCCGCATTCTTCTTGTTTATATAACAGTGGAAGATCGTAATTTAAATGCACCTTGACAAGATAAACTTTTGCACTTGACTGCTTCAAGGAGATACATTTTTTTATATTATTGTACGCCTCATAAATGTTTGGCATAACATCTATTTTTATATACTGAGAAAAATTGGATGAGAAAAGAGGAAAAGTCTTGTGCAAAACTAATTAAAATAGAAGGACTTTTTTACAAAGATCATTAAAATGTTTTTCCATTTAAAAACAATAAGACAATAACGTTTACTGTGCCATCTATTTTTGGACTTTTGGATTTCATTCGGAGTTACTACGATTTTTAATTAAAAGGTACCACAATTTGGGAATACTATAACAAAATGTGAAATCAGATATAAGATATTCTCACAAGCTCCATCCTTCTATTAAAAAAATAATAAATTAATTAACATCATCTCCAACATCGTAAACACTTTAAACTAATCATTTATGTCAAAAAGTAATACGAGGGCTGTTTTTTTAATTTCAGAATATGATAACACTAATGTTTGTGTAAAATCTGACATTTGTTTTGACAAGAAAAAGTAGCAGAAATTAAATATACTGTGTCATACGAGTATAACATAGTTTTAAAACAACGAATCAAAAAAATCTATGGATTTAAATCCTAAACATTTTCGAGCAATTATTTTGTTTTAATTTCGAATAAAAAAAAGTGAACAAGAATATTAGGATGATCTAAAAACTAATCGCTTTTGACAACGAGGCACCATGAAGAATAACTAACTCCTTTTCGGTATTATAAAGAATTTAAATTTAGCCGAAACAATCTTAAAGATGATTTTCGGGAAGGTCGACCAACAACCTTAAAAATGGCGGAAACCATTGATGCTGGAGAGATTTATAAGGCCAAATTTTCATATGACATACAGAGATTTTTGTCTTGTTTAGATGTTAACATGAGAAAATTAATAAAACTTTTTATAATGATTAAGGTGATTAAGGTGTAAGAAAAATGTGTTCTAATAGATACCGCATACTTTAATAGAAAGGTCAAAAACAGGCTCGAGTCATATGGTGTAAAAAACTGTTTGGGTGTTTCAAAATGATACTATGTAACCAATACTTATTAGCGATTTTCATATATTTCGAAAAATCAAAAATCAATTGCCTGATCAACGTTTTTCAAGCAAAGAAGATGTGATAAGCGTGTCTTCTTCACATTGGAAATAACCCAAGCAACACATTTGCTCTCAGAAACAGATATTATAGAAACCGGAACTTTATAAAAGTACATGCTTGAAACCTGTTACCTGTTTTTTAACTTAAAAAGATTAATAACTTTATGGTGCTAAAAAACTATTTGCTACTTAAATTGACTTCAACAAAGGCCACCTTGTAGACATTTTTAAATTTAATGGAACTACACGGCTACTATTAAAATAGGTTTTAAAATACTACTATCTAACCATCTAACAATTCTAATTTAACCAATACCTACATGTCAATTGTGAATAGATAAAATCGATTTTTCAAATATCGATACTTTGATTAGGTATCGGACAAAAATATTCTTTGCTGGAGAATCCGTCATTTTTGAGAAGTCATTGTTAAGTTGCATGATTATATTTTCTTTCGTAATAGTTTGTAATTTTATACCTAAGTAATAGAACAAACTGAATAACACTGACAATATCGATACCTAGAGTATCGTAATTTTTAAGAATAATTTAAAGATATTTTCATCATTAAACATTTATATGTGTAGTTCAATATGAAACAGGATATAGAAAAATTTACCACTTTGTAGATGGCTAATATAACATAGAAGTAGCAAAATGTACTTTGAGATACATAGGTACCAACTCCGCCATTTCAAAAATTAAAATATGGAATCACATCATTATTTTTATGTTCAGAAAGGGATTATATAAATATTATTTCCAATAAATAATTAAGACAAGAATTTGAATATAAATAATAATATATCTAACAAAGAAAATTTGTTATGATATTTTGAATATTTTTTATTAAATAAGTGTATATATTGAGGGCGCTTTTACTTTTATCAACCTAATTTTCAAAAATTTACGATACATTTTCATTCGTTTGTAAATTTCGTATCCGATATGAACAAACACATTAATTATCTAGATACTGTCAATTCGGGTTATACCGCTATATTAAGTAAAAGCATTAAAAGAACGATGTTATGGAAACCTTAGTGAATGGAATAACAAGTTAAGTTGAGATAAGTAATATTCAGAAATATGAGAAAGAAAGACAATAAACATGGAAAATATCGGAAGTCAACGCTACTACACGGGAACCCTGGAATGTTCCTACAACGTAGCCGTGAGGTTCCATGAAGTTGTAGGGACTGTAGCCGGAACGTAGCAGATACGAATTGGTTACGTGATATTTGTTCCCCACTTTGGTACCAGGAACAGATTTAATCCACACCACTATGGAGTTACATATTTAGTCGCTATCACGTAGCAGGTACTAAATGTGTTGCTTGGGAATGTTATGACAATGTTTATTCGCATGAAAAACTGTATAGATTGTTGAAGGGAATATGTTGAAAAGCAATAAAGCCACTTTTTGAAATCTAAATTAAATTACAGAAACAGCTCTCATACCTTTGAACTAATTGTTGTTCGAGGTTTAAATTCAGAAATTTGGAGAAGATGGCAGGTGATTTTAAATACACCTTAGAATTACTAATCAAGATATTGGATAGGTAAGCCCTAAGTAGAAATTTTTTCGTGTTTCAACTAAAGTCTTAATTTATCTTCATTTTATTTCAAGCTTATTGGTATAATGTTTACTGATAAATTACTTACTGCCTTATAGTTGTAGATGTTTACCTAAAATTTCTACGAACATCCAATCAAATGTTAACCAATCTGAACCCTGATTGTCTAATAAGCTTGCTCGATAATTAAATATCTACGAGTTTTTTGGAATGTTGATGTGATTAAATTTATTCGTATTAAAAGTTATTAAATCTGTTCTGGTTGTGTAAAAACTATTTTATTGTAATTCGGTTGTTAATCATTTTGATTTGTAGAAATGTACCAAATAATTATAATAGCGGTGTTTACCCATGTATGATGAATGTAAAACTATTACATTTACTTAATCCAAAATATAGCAATTTATTGTTGTACTGTTATTGTAAGATGTGACATTTAAAACACAAGATTGCCGATTCAAAATCAAATTTGGAAGAGAGAAAAGAGACATTTGTCGTAATCGTGTATGTGTTGGTTTGATCTCAGCGTTAAATTGGTAAAGTTGTTCAGCAGTTACAAGAACAATACCAGGCGGGAGCAGAAATTGTAGAGGTAGCGAATAGGGGATTTGTATCTATGGATTCCGGTCTGAAACAAAGAATTTCCAACATTTACGATGCTCGAGGCAGCAGTTTTGCTAGTAAAACATTTCAACCTATCTCCTGCTACCGATTCCGGCGAGGAACAAAATGTCTATTTATTACTCCCATGTTCGGGACATTAAGGGCGCTGATAAATAAGGACCATTCATTTCAGTTGCTGCTTCCACTGCTACGCTCATATATACGGTTCTACCTGCAGGGGAATTTGATTAAACTTTATAGGTGCTATTACGCAGAAGCGAATGCGAATTCTTTGGCAATAAATATTCATGACTTGATTTAGGTGCATTTAAAATGCAAACTTGCTCGCTTTTCTAGATAAAAATACATTTTTTTTAAGTTGAAAGATATATTTTAACAAATATTTATTATATTATGTAGGTATATTAAAACTGTGCCATCAACGAATAACAATTTCAATATAGTATTATTCTACAGAGGGAGTCTTGAAGAATTCTACAGGTTTCATTCACTCATACACAGGTCTTTTGCTGGATTAAATCTTTTTAAATATTTCAAGATTGTGTAGTTATTTGAATTTTAATTCACATTTTTTATTTTTATTAGAAAAGAAGTTTCTAGGAAACTCGATTATTCAGGAGAACGCAATAAATATATTTTCTTGTTGCATTTTAATAGAAAACATTTGTATTGCAAACATTTATAAATACTTGTATATGTTATAAACGTTTGCAATACAAACATTTGCTATTAAAATGCATCAAGAAAATATAATGTGTATATTTAATATCCAACAGTATTTTATCGAACAACAAGTTTTTGCTTATTGAAGAAACAACCTTTTCCAAAATACATACACACAATTTACATACGATATTCTTTGCATAGATATAATTCTGTTAATAATAAATAACAAGAGACGAGAAGCAAAATAAACCTATTCCATTTAAAATAGAAAAGATACGCACTATTCAATATTTATTTCAAGTTAATAAATGCGTAAATGTACATAAATATATATGTAAAGAAATTATTAATTATGAAATGAAAATAATTTGTTCTTAAATATAAGGGCGTTTAGCACTTTTAAAAAAGAATAAGTAATATTTTTACTTATATTTTTAATTTATTATTAAAATCAACTTTATATATCACAAACGTATCTCAAATTATTGTTAACTGTCAATTTGTAAACTCCAACTTTTAATAGGAATGTTTTTGTTATTTTGAAAAAGATTAAATTAAATTTATTAATTTGAAGCGAAAATTCCTTTATTAAAGCACCGTCATTATTATGAAAATTGAACTAGTCATGGAAACGATGTTTTCATTAACCTCAAGTGTATTTAGTTCGTTAAGTCACTAATCGTCACATTCGTATGCATTTCGCTTCTTGTGAATAAGAGACTCGAAAGCATCATTCAGTTAAAGCAATTCAATAAAAAACCCATTATCGGAACCATCGCTATTTTTCCTAAGATAAGTATTTCCATTAAGTGTAAATTGTTACAGTTACCAACGACAGTATTAATGTTGTCAGTACAGTTATCGTGAAAAATTATACAGCGGCCTGTCACATAAATATCTGATAATAGCCTCGTTTTCTTAAGCCGATTTCAGTCTAGAGGTAAATATTGTACCTGAACTAAAAGCAGGAATTTTCAGAAAGATTTAGCCAGTGGTCGTAACATGTTTTGAGGTTTCAATAAATATTTAGAATTGGAAAAGCCTTATGTAAACTTTAATCCGAGGGTATAACCAAACATAAAAATATTTCTCATATAAGTAAAAAACAAGTTATAAACATCATAATTTTTATTTATTTAGATTTCTGTTAGAGATTTCAAAAAGGCATAATTGCATAATTTTCAATTTAATTTGTTAAGTTCTGTACATGTCTTGCAAATAAAAAAATAAACAAAGAGACAGAACTTGAGCGGCGAAAATAGGACAATACAGAAGAAACACATTATGAAATAAACTTAGGAGCGAAACAATACGAGAAACGAATAAAGAAATACCAATAATGAACCAAATATTTAACATAGAGACAATTAAATCAGCACAGGCTTATCATGAGGATGAAACTAAGTAAACTAAGAGGAAAAACAAATAAAACAAGAAAAATACATACGTAAAACAAAAAAAATGGTAATATTCTTCCCCTTTCCATATATTTACAAAAGTCACAAAGTGCTTTGTCAAAAGAGTTGTCTAGATTTAAAAAGATTGCCACTAGAATTTTTAAATAATTACACATAATTATATATATATATATAATTAATAGTTACTGAAAATAAATAATAGATTTTCTTTAACCAAAATGTCAAATTTATAATGGTGAAAAGATTTTGCAAATATTTATTTATAAGCTGAAAGGAGTTATAAACTGAAAGGGTTTGATGAAAAAGTTTGTCTCAACTATATTAAATTTAATTTCTAAAAAATCTTTAAAATGATAAACCGTTGAAAGAATAGAAAAAAAGATATGCTTAAATAGAAACTAATAAGTGATATATATAAAAAAAGTGAAAAGAAACATAACAAAATAAAAACAAATTTTTTTCTGGGACGTAAATAATTTCTGCTTTAAAAACTATACCGGATAACGTTATATTTTTCAAAATGATCATGGAAACGAACAACAATAGTCTGTTGTAAAACTTTTTTTTATGTTAGGTATATTCATAATATAAAAACTTTAAACAAAGTAGAAGTTAGAATCTTATTAAATAAAATTTTCGAAATAACAATATAGGTCGTACATTATGAAACAAGACAAAAAGATTCACCGCTTTCTGACAAAATACAATGTAATACACGTCACAAAGAAAATATTTATAACACCATTTAACCTTACCCTTAGTATTGTAGAATTCGAGATTAAAACCCATAACTTATATTTTTGTTTTTCCTTTTTAGGTTTTTCTGCTACAAAGTTTTCACTCAGAGCCGGCTCCTCATCTGATTTTGTATTGTTTAAATTTCCACTAAAGATATTGGAAATAAATAAGGAAAATTGCACTTCGAAAAAGAACAAATGAAGTAAAAATTAATCAATAAAAACATTAAAAAAAATTTTTAGAAAACGATAATATATATTTATAACTGATAACATGGTTGGCAGAAGAAAAAAATATGGTCAAAGAAAACCTGTAAAGATACTGATAAAGTAATAAACACGTATCTATAATTAATGTAAAAGGATATTACAGAAGAACGACTCTCTTATTTTATAAATTATGCCTACACTAGAATTTTTAAAAAGTTAACATGTATCATTAAATACGTCCGAAAGAAATCAAATATGGAAGATATAAATTTCAAAGTTTTTTGTAGTTTACTATAAATCAATCAGATTATCACAATTCCTAAATTAATTTCCTTGATTTTTAATTTATGTAATTGAAGTTGATTCTATAACATCCCCTAATACCGTCCCTGCATTTAGCTACTCTTCCGAATAACTCCATCGCTTTTCTTCTAAAGTTAATAGCTGTTGAACTCTCTCCAAGTAGTTACAGAGTATGACCAAGTTGGCTTTTTAGGCGGTGGAATGAGAGAATTCCAAATGAAATTAATTTTTCGCCATTCGCCACCCTTTTCTTTTACTGTAATTGCATATAAAGACTAGTTTTTATGACGACATTTAGTACACTTGCCACAAATCTCATTACAGCTAACACTTGCGAATGCGGATTAGCACAATTAGCTGATACAGTTTATAAGGTTGTTTACGTAACCCTAAAAGATATATTTCAAGAGATTTAAAGAATTTTAGAGATATTTCACCCCACTCGATTCAGGGAGCAATAGAACTATTGGAGTTTTGTGAAGTGTGTCGATTCTTATTAATTTTAGCTGTATTATTATACAAAATAAATGATAATAGTTAGAGTTCGTTATCGATGTTAGTGGGGAGAGGATTTGGAAATAACAAAAACTTGGTATTCCTAAATGTTAATGTTCCAATTAACATTTTTCATCATGGCAAAATGTATGTAATTGTTCATTCAGCAATATTCTATATGACTATTTATTTGCTTTATAATATAATTACAGGTGGGCAAATTAATGTTAACATACTCGTATATACCGTTGAAAGAAGTAGGTACGATAATGTACATTCCACGTGCAATACCACCCTTAGTAAGTTTAGTACATCAGGTTTACACTTAATTAATGTTTATGTATTCTATGAATTGTTCATACAATAATCATGAATGAAATTCAGTATTTTGCGTTAATGTATAAAATATTTTCTCCACGACCATTAGTGGAATTTATTATTAGTTCCAAAATTATTTTTAATAATAGGATGTAATCATTCTCACTCTTGAGATAGAATATTTTTTCTGAAACACTTGCTTCTTATGTGTTTTACATGTATTTTCATTCATTACATTACATTCCGTAATTGTTCTAAACAATATCGACAGCCATGGATGTCAAAACTGTCAATGTCAGATGTAAATGGCAAAGCCGTAATAACAAATTTTAATTTAAATAAAATAATGAGTGAAGAATCGAGTAAATTTGTGGTCGTGGAGAAAATATATTCTGTTACTACTCGGTAAGAATAACAAAATTCGACATTCGTTCTTCGTTCTTCTTGTATCGAATTTTTTTTTATTCTAACTTTTCATACAAGGTTTTCCAATTGCCCAGAAGACTTCTAACATACTTTTCTTTAAACTGCACAATCAACGTTTTGCTACGTCGAATCAAATTAGCAAGTGATAAAATTAATTTGTCTTTCTCTACAGGCGACATGAGTGTATTTTTTATAAATTCTACCAGAATTAAAAATACCAATAAACCAATATATTTGCAAATATAAAATCGTAAAAATACTATTGATCGTACACCTATTTACCCCCAATAAATAAATTCTAAAAATCCTCAAACTAATCAGAAATCAATACAGAATGACCAAATAAAAAAAGTTAGAATACAATAATTTTATTTATAATTGATATTATTATTACCACATATTATTTTCATCATTTATTGAAGTACTTAAACTTTTAATATACTAATTATATTCGTCACTATATAAATTAAGTTCAATTATTGAACTCATGGGAGAATTTCAATTAATCCATCACCATCAAAACAGTTCAACGTCAACAATCGAAATGAATTTAACGAAGATAAACACTTTCATTGTACCAAAATCATTGGCTGGAAAATTGCTGTTTATACGTCTGAGCGGATAGGAACAGTTTAATAAAATAGGCAACCGAAATTTATATGTTTAATGTTTAAATACAGCAAATGTGGTTGTTAAGGTTCTTTTTGAACCGATGATATAAAAAAAATAGGTACATAGAATATTAATGTTAGGTTAGTAGGTATTTTCGAAATTTAGTGCACTGAAAATTACGGGATTTATATTACATTTGATAATATTTGAGAAAATAATTACAGTATTAAATCAACAAACATGATAAAGGATTCTAAATTACAAAACAAAATATCGTTACAATAGAATTGTACTAAATTACAACAAATTTAGAATATTTTTCAATGAGCCGAATTCTTTCAAAAGGATCTTTAAGTTCATTGGTTCGGATGTGTGAATCCAAAATTAATTTGTCTGTATATTTTATTCGATAAACTCATCTGATATGCCAATTTTTGAGATATATTATATATTCAGTAATTAGTGTTGAATTAAATTTAAAATTGAAATATTAAGCATACCGTCCTATGAGATTATTCATTTTCAAATAATAAATAAACCAATTTGACATTAAAAAAAAACTTTATATAATTCTAATACTAATTCTCACTTAATTTTCACCTACTTAGATCGCGAAGTTTTATTGTATTGGTGAATTAAAACATAACCTCAAATTATGTAAATAAAAATGAAAGTGATGTCCTCTTTAATCCTAACCTCAAAATTTCCATCGACCAGTGAAGTGTTTTTAAACATTGTGAAATTACTTATGCATTTTGTTTTGTGAAATAATCCTTCGCCCTAGTTTGAATAACTACTTTGGATGGGCCAGACAGGAAAGTCTTATATGTCTAGCTTTAGCCAACAACAAAGGATTTGCTACTCGTTTTACCAAAGTTTGATCAAAGACAAGCACTATATACTAGTTTTTAATTGCAAGCAAGTATTTATACTCACAAAAATAAACTATTCATTTTAACTTATTGTATACATAATAGTTGTTTACTGAATGAAAAACTTCTTATTGTCAATTTACTGGCAATACCGTCAAGTTTTAATTAATTAATCAGAGCCGCAAATTTAAATTTCGAATTCCTTTATTTTTAATTATCAATCGACCATATGTAAATAGATTTAATAAAAATAAATAGTTCCATGTTAATTTAATATCTGGATAAATCCACCCTTAGATCTCAATACCTATATGTTTATTTATTTGTGTATTTAAAATTAATTTTAGTTGTTGCTATAATTTTAATTTATATATTCTTTTTTATTATTGGCACCTAATTTAATTACTAATTTCCATTAATAAAATTGAACTTTAAGTATAAACTAGAATTTTTTTTTAAATGCAAACTCCCAAGACTTATTTTTTACGTTGAATCTACGTCGCTATAAAATTCGATCGAGTTATTTTTTTGTGTGGTGATAAATGAAATTATTTCAAATTTTTGATCTTTGAGATTAACACAATTTTTATTTTTATTTTATTATTGGTAAATTAGTTTTTTCATTGGATAGAATCAGGAAAAGTAGTAACTTACTGTTGAGATAAAACTATAATGTAAAATAAATATATAAAATAATTAGTATTAATAGAAACTTTTTTGGCTATTAAGAAAATGTTTGAAGGTTAGATTAATTTTTTTTTATTGATGGAAGAGATGAGTATTGTTAGATTTAAGAAGACAATTAATTAATAAAAAAATATTTCAATGTATCAATAATTGTATATAGAAAAAAGAAATTTAAAATATTGAAAATAATGGATAAAAGTTGTAATGAGATTGAAATTTAAGGATAGAATACAAATGAGAAAAAAGAAGAAGTGAAAGAGTTTCAAATCAAAAAGATTTTCGTATAGAAGCTAAAGACAAATCTAGTGACGAATATTAAGTTCGAATACCAGTACTGAAAATTCGAATATTTACAATTAAGAAGAATAAAAAAGGAATTTATAGAATGATAGTTGGGTATGGTGAAATCACGAGAATGGAACAATCACCAGAAAAAAAATTCACTATTTGTTGAACGAATTAGATAGAGAAAAGAATATCCAGATTAGTCTAAATTAACGAATTGACTGAAATAGTGGTAATGAAAGATTGATTATTTTATTGTAAGTTATTAGTTATTAAGTTATAATTAATTGTTAGGACTCACTTTGAGATTAATATAGTATTATTTGAGTAATTTGTTGTTTTCAAAAAAATCATTTACTTAGGTAAAAATTTTCATTATATAGTGAACAAAATTGAATCAACTCATAACAAAATATCATTTTTGATAAATAAAAAGATTTTGTTTTCAATACTAAATCAATATTATTGAATATATGACAATACTTAAAAGGAAATAGTTTTTTAAAAAGTGTTTACTTAACTGTTCCCGGAATATAATTTTTACCATATTCTTTATCTAAAAAATTGATGAATTAATATTAAGCGAACGCCATCTATCAATACTGATTTAGCAATTGCACCATATTTAGAAACCCAGTCAATTCTGTAATTTACAATAATTAATACAATAGACAGGGCCGGATTAACTCCTTCAAAGGTCCTAACTATTTATATAAAATATACCCCCTATTGTAAACAACTTAATTCTCAAATTTATAATTTAGTTCTTTTTTAAAATAAATTACGGGGCCCTATTTTAGATGATGCCCTTCTCACCGGCTTCTGTTGTTTATTTCCTATTTTTTAGAAATAAAAAAGACATGTGGGGCCGCCTAATTTAGTTGGGGCCCAAAGCAGTTGTTTAGTTTGCTTATGCGTTGATGCAGGTCTGAAAATAGTTTTTTTTAACAAGTTTAGGTTATAATTTTTTTATGAATAAATAACTGAGATAAAAAGTTAATAAATTTGAACAAACATATAACAGTAATTTATTTAAAATTTGTAGTCAATAATTTACAAAAAATATTTGTCAATGTGGTTGGTTTTTAAATCACAATCTGATGGTAAGTCTAAAATATTTTCCATAACAAATATGTACACTTAAGTAATAATTCAAGGTAATTTTAAACCGTAACATGATACGTGAAGTTATATAAAACGTAAATCTTGTAATAACATATGGTGTAAGAATCTAGGAATTTAGCAATAGCATAATAAATCATGTTATCTTCACACACCATGCGTTTAAAATCCAAAATATAGGAATTTTAAATCATCTGCATTATTTAAATATTTATCACATACTGAAAGCAGGTTTAAAAAGCTTTATTCATGTAACGTCCTGTACAATAAAATCTAGTAAAATAAGCTCTATACTCAATAAATGAATGAATCCTTAGGCTTATGAGTAGTGGAATATATGATGGTCTAATAAACAATATAAAGAGGAATTGGGCACAACTTTTATTAATTATGTTCTGAGTAATAAGGTATTAGCCTCACTGTAAAAATGAAAAATAAATTGTTATTTACGTCCCTCCATAACCCTTCCGCTAATTGATATTTACGTATTCCATAAGCCCCTGCCGTCATTTCAAATTTTATACAGATTAAAAAAGTTAATATACAACTGTTCTGCGGCAGCAACAGCAGGACTTTATCCCATGCAAAATTAAAATCGCGGATGGGGTGAATCAGCGAAACGTAGGGTGCAGTAATTTTCAGGGCGCCATATTGTAATTGGCTCGGCTTAGCTTCCATTGTTCAATAATGCATGTGATTTATGTCCACAGTAGGCACAGAAAATCCCAGACGGCACCTGAGTCAATGTCTTGTTGGGCTTTATGGGTGGGTTCCGAATTTCCCATTAGTCTTTCCCAACAATGGCTTTCGGACATTGGTCGGATAGCTCTTCGGTGATTAATGGCTATCTTGTTAAAGAAACTGGTTTCGATAGTTATTCCCACTTCTTCTTTTGTGTGCCGTGTAAACTTGAAATCAGGTAAATCTTCGTGTACGCTGCCGCACCATTAATGCTCTCTTGAATTTATTAATGGCGGTTACTTTTTTCTCGACGTTTATAAATATTTTATGTTTATTGGATTTTAATTCATTTAAATTGAAACTGGATTCTTGGGATGCGTGTTTGTATCATGAATCGTTTTAATGGAACCTTTGAAATTCTTTTTTACTTTTTAAAATATTTCCCAGATATTCTTAACAACCATAGTGCTACTAGGTACGGCAATTAACTTTGTACTCACTGATAATGACAAACGACATTCAACATCGAGTTTTCATTTCCTAAATATTTTTAGAAACTAAAATGTGTTCGGGCCAGACTTCCGTCATTGCAATAATTGGCACATTTGAAATAAATTGATAAATATAACACAGTTAAAAAAATCAAAGGTAAAATTTAAAGACACACAGGGTGACGCAAAGGTGGCAAAGCTCGATTAGTTCGCTATTATGGAAGTTAGGAAAAAGAGTATTCACCAGAAGTGAAGGTAGTCTTCAGATTCATATTTTAAAATTAGTCTCAAATATACGGTGTGTTCAGGAACGCAGTGCCAGACCAAAATTTTTTAAATGGAATACCCCGTATATTTTTACATTTTTATAAACCTCTTGCCCAGATAATTTCAACGATGTATCTATCACACTTCATGTCTACTATACTCGTATTTAATAAAGGATCTACAGCCACCTGAAAATTTAAATTCAAAAAAATCTGATTTTCAGGTGCCTGTAGATCCTTTTTTAAACATAATAGACATTAAGTGTGATGATACATTCTCGGGAAGTGGTTTATAAAAATTTAAAAATATACGGGGTATTCCATTTAAAAAATTTTGGTCTGGCACTGCGTTTCTGAACGAAAATTTTGACAAAGTAAGGAGAAAACGTAGAAACGCCTTCCCATTACGGTCGGATTAGTTTCCACGTATTTTGCAAGTATATTTGGGACTAATTTTAAAATGTGGATCTCAAGAGTGCCTATCTTTTCTGAAAAAACTTTTTTTCGTAACTTCAATAATAGCGGACTAATCGAACTTTGCCTCACTAAAGCGTTACCCTGTATCTGATTTAAAGAAATAGCAAATTTCGAAAAACTAGAAAGCGGAGAGGTTCATTTTTTTCTTCAAGTTCAGATTAACATTAGAATATTATAAGAGTCTAATTCAATAAATTGTGACCGTTTTATATTGCAACCAATGTTAAGCTGTACATCTTATTTTAGAAGACAAAATCCAAAACGTAATTTTTTTTAAGTGACTTCTTGTTTTCATATATTTATTTGAAAATTAACATCCAATGTAGGCGCAAATTACTTATTTATTTTAACATATAGGTATAATAAATTTTAAGAAAATTAATTTAGGCCATTGTTGTTATTATTTTTGTTAATATTATAAGTATATTTCAACATTCAAGTTACTAGAATAGATAATTATTGTAAACTTACCGTTTAAATTTACATCAAGTGGTACTTGAACGAAAATAATTTTTATTTAAACGTTTAAATGACATCGGATAAATATGGAAAATTTCTTTATTTAAGAATTTGACGCCCGATTTACTATTCCTTAATAATAAATATGAATTAATTTTATATATCATTTATCAACAAAATTTACTTCATTCAAAATTTTACTTTAAATAAAATACTGTTACAACCATTTTGGTCCATAGCTTTTTAAGGTTTTCTTGTACTCCTTCTGATTCTTTGCTTTATGCTTCAAGTCCCGTAATTAATTTTCTTCTAAAATCCATTTCTGCCGCTTCCCTTCATCTTTTTCTCGATCGGACTCTTTTCCTTTTGCCATGCTACTGACTTTACAATTATATTTTTTATATTTTAATCCTTTGAAAGGATCCTAGCCATTCATTCTTTCTCTCTTCACAAAATATTTATTCCCCTTTCCCGTCCTATCTTAACTAACTCCTATAAATAATCTTACAAGAATGTTTACAGTCTTTTGGTTTGGTTTAACTTTTGGCATTATCCACGTCTCGCTAGGATAAGAGTCAGGTTAAGTCTATTATTTTATAAATTCTTACTTTTACTAGTCGAGATATTTCGTCGTTCTTTAAAAGTCTCCTTAGACTTCCAACGCAGTTGTTACTTTTTCGAGTACCAGCTCTACTTCTTGTTCCTTTAAATTAGTGGTCGGGCATTTGAAAAAATTGATTCTATTGATGGTTATGAGCGCTCAAACGAACCATCTTTACAATATGAGTAATAGAAGGAATATGAAGATTACAAAAATAATTTTGCCGATCGTAAGGCGAAATCCAATTTAATTATTTGCATAAATAAAATTATTTATACAAAAAACTCCTTTATTAAAATTAATATGTATGATCGTTAGATTAATGAAGATATTTATTTGAAAAATCTCATGAATGCCGGTCGTAAAGTGTTGCGCACAATTCCTGTACTTCTAACGATAATTCTATTGTATTAACCACTTAAAATAATGTGTTTGCGTGTTCCAAAGCATCAGTTTGTGGTTTGTTTTTAATGTAAATTATGACTATAGTTATAATTTATATTCTGTAAATAATTCATTTATCACATAAACGTTCTTTATTATTTTTCTTTGGGCTTTGAGCACGTTTTTTTGATTACCAGTGAGTTTAATTTATATTACGATCAATATTTTAATTTACGTTGTTTAATGTTCTAGGTTCTTCAATACTTTGTACCGTATGAAAAACTTTCTTGTTTCAACCTTTTGACCAAAATATCCACATAAAAATAGTTTAGTTAATTTAAAATTACTTTATATTATATTTATATCTATTATTGTGTCACAAAATTTTATGAAATTAATAAAATTATAATAATATGAATTTAATTACTTGTTTTTATTGGCAAATAGGTAACGAATAATTTTCAATTTTTTTTATGGGTGTTAAGTATACGAAACCATTCATTTTATATCAAACTTCTTTTTCGTATTGATATTTCTTTATATCAGAAATTACGTTTATACAGTCGATAAAATAAATAAATCATCAAGTTAATTACATGAATATTACGCCCGCATTAATTAACTTGATTCCAATAAATTATTTTTTAATGGTTCCTTTTGAAATTCCTATTTATAAAAAATGTTAATGATGGGAAAAGAATTAATTCATATAAATTAAGTCTTCCGATCAATATATGAATATTGATAAATATATTCAGTAAGTTTTATGATTAATATAAAAATAGTTTTACTATATAATATTATTTATTTACCAACCTATTTTTTAAATTAGTACTTTGTAGTTTTGGATACCCTAATGTATGCTTTAATAGAGAAGTAATTGTAATCATATTCCAATCAAAAGATCAATTTTAACATAAAATAAATTATCATCTGATATTGACGTATGCTGCCGGAATTTTACTAAAACTCCCAAAATATTTCTTTTAAAATTTTTTGCTAAGAAGAATTAATGTATTTTTTACTAAATATTTGAAACTATGTAGTCAAAAACCTAAAAATCTTGTATTCAATTCTACTGCCTACAATATATTTTTTTTCAGGATCATTTGAACAGCGGTGATGAAGCGATGACCGAAGGTTGAAGAAGAAACTTTACTGGAAACACGAGAGGCTGCACGAATGACTACGTTAATGATGACAAAGAAACACTACGGGTTTTATTAACAATTACACAAACCGGTACTTTTTTATACAAAATGGCGAATTTTACTTTTTAAAATATTATATTATTTTTAAACAAGATTGCGAAAATTTAACAACATATTCAGCTTATTAATGAAATTTAAAAACAATTTCTTAATGTCTTTTTCAATTTGCATAACCTAAATATATTTTAAATAGTAAAAGCTACTTTACCAGTTAAAAACTATGCTTCTTTATAATACGCTGTAAATTATTAAAAACGGAACTTTCACTTTTCGTTTCATTAAATTTTTGTATTAATCTACAGGATGATTAATTTATACTCCGAAGTTTCATATCTCCGTTATCTTAAGAAATAGGAAAGTATGTTTGTTATAAATAAAAGTTATGGATAGAGTAAAGCTTCACATTTTAAAACATATCAAAGCATATTAAAGTTATGTTTTTTTAAGTGGAATACCCCGTATGTTATTACATTTTTATAGAGCTAATTTCAACAATATATCACACTTCATGCCTATTATGTGTCTACAGCCACCTGAAAATAACATTTTTTTGTATTGAGGTATCCGTAGCACCCTAACCGTTGAAAATAAAAAAAACGGTTTACATGTTCTTTTTGTATACTTTTCAAGTTCTATACTATGGCATAAAAAATATTTGATTCAGATTGATTTCATATTTTTTATATATATAGTGTATGTGTATGTAATGCATGTATGTGCGATTTTACTGTGCTCCCGTCCTGTATGTAAGATTTTGAGTTTTGATATTAAATGATAAATGAAATTTTACCCTAAATTTAAATTTATTTAATTTAATATTAAAAGTGAATTTGAGCCAAATTATAGATTAAATGACATAAAATAAAATTAGAATGAAATATACACAAGAAATAAAAAATAAACCAATAAATAAATAGAGTTAAATATCAATTTGGATTCATTTTTCAAGTCATGAGATTTAATTATTTTTACGAAGTGGATTCTTAGGAAACGAAATTCGAAGAGAGATGTGTCAAATTTTTTCATTTTCTGATGGGTTCCGAAACCATCTTATAAATAATTTTTATGAGTTAACTTTTTGGAATTTTCAAATATTTTCATATTGTATTTATTTAAATTTAGATTACAGAGCCCATGTTTCTACTTAAAATAACCATATATCAAGAAAATTCATACTTTTCTAGTCCGCTTATGACAAATTTTCTTCTTAATTTAAATTAGTTACAATTTCGTATTTTTCCAATGTATGTAATCGATATGTTGTTTTTACCTCTGCTTCCTTTTCTCTATCTTTTGGCTTTTTGGCTCTCTTACTAGTACTGGGTTTTTTCCATTTTTCTTTGCTTTCTCTCGTTTTTACATCTATCATTTCAGCTATTTTATCCCTCCTTAGTTTATCATTTAGTTCTTCTCTATCATTTTTCCTTCTAAGGCACTCTCTAAGATCTACAAAACCCATTACTTCCTTTTTTCTGATTTCACTCCGTGATCTTTCCACACTTCCGCTGCTATTTTCATTCACTTCTCTATTTCTTCTATGTTTATATTCTTTCTCCTTTAGCATTTTTAATCAATTTTCCTCAAAACTTGGGATTTTCCACTCTAGTCCGTCATCTTATTAAATCCAGTTACAATAAATATAAAAAATATTACACACACACCTTTTAAATAAATTATATTAAATATTGATTCCGAACACAATTTTGTATTTTAAGTCATCGTTATTTCGTGTGCAGATGATGAGACTAATACAAATAATAATTGGTTAAAAATAAATCCAAAATACTATTGAGAGTAAAAAGTAGCCAATATTAATGTGTTGAATTTTCACACAATACAGTGAATTTTGTGTTAATTTTAACAGTGTATTTGACAGTTTTTCTCTATCCAAATTAATTGATTAAATAATACTTAACAATTGTCTCTTTTTTTCTCTTTATATAAAACAAAGGTGTAAATAGTAAATCAATGGATTTAGTTGTGGTTGGGTCAAAGATTTTAATCACAACAGACTAGGAACTAACAATTGCTGTGTTCTTGAAGTTAGTAAAAACTTATTAATAAATAATAATTTGTAGGACCGTGTTAACTATAAACAGAACATTTTCGCTTTAGATATCCGATGGCAAATAAAATATTAAATTAGCTTCTGGCAGCCCTAGCCGTAAAGGCATGCAGTAAATATAAAGGTAGTTATAGTTTGTCGTTTTCATTTCGGTAGAAGCCGCTCCAGTAGCAAAATACATATAATTAAGCACGTTTAGTCGAGTCATGCGATATGTTAATGAGTCTCAGAGCCCAAATGAAATTCGGTAAGTCACGCTATGCTTCTGAAGCGTTAATGATATCGTAAAGTACCTGGATTACCGTGCTTACAAAGGATAATGCTATGTAATGGGGCTGGTTATAGACTGCTGGACACTTAGCTCGTGTGTGTGTATGTAATAATTTGATAATATTAGATTACTGCGGGTAATCGCCACTAGATTTCATAACATGTTTGGCACCAGGCCGACACGCTACTTGTCCTTTTTTTACTCTCTTAATAAAAGCAAATCAATTGGATATAAAATGAATTCATGATCTCTATTTAACAATTATTTCTTATATATGACGATTGCACATGTGAAATATTTCTTGTATATGAAACGGTTAGTAAAAATAGAAGTAGACTGTACCCATAAATTGAATAGAATAAAATTAAAATGAAATGTTAATAAAAGAAACAAATAAATAAATATAGTAAAATCTCAGTGTGAATTATTTTTTTCTGTTGAATCAACCTTATGATAATATGATAATTTCCGAAATTCCAAAAAATTTTTTAGATAACTAATTAAATTTAATTTACAAAATTATTGAAATATTTGAATTTTCCGTTATGAGATGATTGTCATTAAATGTTACAAAGAACTTGATTCAGGTTTCTCGTACTTTCGAATCTATTTAAAAATGTATTAAAACAATTGTCCTTGCTTGCAACTTTAAATTGAAACACTTTTTATTTTAATGGATAGTTACGTTTTATCAGTGACAAATCACAACAATTAAATTGTCACTTACAAAAAACTTGCAATCTTCTCTGTTTCCAGATGTGTCTGAAGTTACAATTTCGTAATCAAGGAAATTTTAAACAGAGGAAAGAATATGTAAGAGGAAATATAATTCACTATACTATATTCACAAATGTATACCAAGGTTTTGTATTTTAATAACTATTTTCTAGGTATTTTATAAAAGAGTGAGGTTATGTTAGATGACAAATAAATGAGATCTGGCAAATTGTGTCAGGGCTTTTTAATTTTCTGTATTCCAAAATGGTCTTATAGTAGTAGATTCTGTAACACGGTTAGAATGAAAAAAATTCGAATTTTGTTATACTAACCGAGTAACAGAATATATTTTCTCCACGACCACAAATTTACTCGATTTTCACTCATTATTTTATTTATATTAAAATTTGTTATTACGGCTGCGCCATTTACATCTGACATTGACAGTTTTGACATCCAAGATAAAAAGAGGTGTTAAAAACGTAATTTTTAAACAAACATTAATTGTTTGACTTAAAATTGGATCCTAAAAAATTTACAATCATGAGTAGATAATTTCAATATTTTCCTGGTATGGAATCATTAATTTCATACAACTTCTGAAAGTTAAGATACTATCTTTGTAGTTCAACTTAATTCTAAAGATTTATTAAACGATATTAGATAGAGGTTTTCTTCTTCTAATAGTGGAATTCATTTTTATACTGAATGATTTTATTATCTGTGTAGAAAGATAATGCCATAATAATTATCACAATAGGATTCAGTCATTCAATGAACAATACCCTAAAAACCTCATTTGAAAAAAATATTTACGTTAATTTATCACCAAAGCGAAAAGCAATTTGGTCAACCCAAGACAAAAAACATTCACGATATTGTTTAGAATATTTACGAAATATTCATTCTATCACTTGTTATGGATTGAAAATACATGCAAAACATATAACAAACAAGTGTTTCGGAATAAATATTCTCTCTCAAGAGTGAGAATGTTTACATTATATTATTAAAAATGATTTTGGAATTATTTTATACGTGGAAATTTAAATGGACGTTTTAACTGTTATTAATTATTCGTATTGTAACGGTTTAATTACACAGGCCAAGGCTTCCAGGGAGTGACTTCAGGAAGATTTTCTCTCGTGACTTCTGGAACACTTGCTCGATTTCGTTAATTCTCTAGGAGACTTGGCCTTTTTCTGCTGAGCAATCTGGTGAGTGAATCGATCTTCTTGCCCTGAAATTTAGCGGAATAGCTCATTGTGCTAGATGAATATCTTGCTTAGAGATCTGAAATATTTCGTTGAGCTGAACATCCATCTGCTGAAAGAGCTAGCAAAACTCATCGCGCTGGCTGGATATGTGCTGAAAGATCTCATGGTGCTGGTTGACCATCTTTGACTTTGAACGATTTATGATCAATGCCTTGACTCTGATAGTGTTCACGTAGTATTGATGCTGTCTTTGTGTCAGTTGTATTCAAATCTTAGATCTTTTTTGAGCTCAGCCAATAGTAATTTCCAAATCTTCTTACCAAGCATCTAGAATTTACCCCTTCACCCCTCACCTGACATCAATTTGTGAGTTTAACAAGTTAAAAACTGCCTAAAAATACAAACTAACATGAAGTACAGTGATACTTCTTCTCTTTGATCCAACTTTGAGACTTTTCTACCCTCCTACTATTAGTTTATTTCTATTTAAATCTAAAACTATAAATTTCAAGAAGATGATAATGTTGCCGTCGAGAGCTAGTAAAACTTTTAATACTTCGGAATCTTTTATGTAAAATCGTCGAAAGTAGGAAACTGCTTGTTTCGGGTTTTTGATTAACGTTCAGATTAAGTACCCATCAAATGTGGTTAGACACTTAGATACGCAAGTTGAGAACATGAACATTGAATGCTGTAAGGATACATAAACACGCGTAAAGGAGCCATTTCGTGTAACTTTATCGCCATTTCGCTACAGTTTAGAGCAGACACAGAATGCGTTCGAGGTGTAAGATAATGACGGTTGATAGTCTAATGACTAAGAACTGGGGATTGTTAATGCTCCCGGAGCGAGGGAGAAAGACACCAATTGTGAAATTAGATTTGAAAATATGATTCAAATTATGGAATCGCTGCAAAGCCTCTTTTCAGAAGTCGAGGGGTAGTTGATCTTTGGAAAATTTTATGAGGGTTACTTGTAATCCCATTTTAAAATTTTCTTAATAGTGTTTACAATCTCTTTGCGAAATCGGACTTCAGGAGCGTCACATTGTCACATATAAAAAGTTCGTATTATAGTTATTTACTAAGACTAATTTTATTTGAAAAACGTTATGTTTGCTAAAACGAGCGAACGAAGTGAGAGAATTTTGCAAATTACATAAGTCAAATAAAATTAGAAATTTCATAATGTGTTAAGTACAAAATGTTTTCTAACCCCTCTTTAAAATAGAGAGTTGTGGGGTTAAAAATGTAATAATGTTCGCAGCCGTACAAACAAATAGAACTTCTTTGCATTTTACTTGGGATTATGGACAGGTACTACATAAATAATATATATATATATATATATATATATATATATATATATACTTTTTGTGAGTGGTGAATTTTTTATTGCAAATTAAACCAAAAATGGATGAATTTTAAAAATGGTGTCAAGAAAAAGGAGCAAAAATGTGTATGAAAAGATTTTGTTGTCAATACTTCGAAGCAATGAAAAACTATAAACTATCATTTTTTGCGTTGTAATAATTAAACAGAAAAACTGTCTGTGAATTTAAATTAGTGATTAGACGATAGCTGCATCTAAAGTTTATTTGGAAACGAAAAATAATTATTTTATTTATATTTATTTTAAGTAAATCAAATCCGCTCACAATAAATAGGACAAAATTCGAAATACATATGTATTATAAATAATGATTTTCTAATTAAATTCATTGTTTATATTAGCAATCAATGTAATGAAAAGATATTAAGAAATATATTGTAAATTACTTAGAAAACAAAATTAAATGAGAATCTCTCATAACGAGTAATTCAATATAAATCATGAATAGCGCAACGAACATTAGTTTCTTAATTAATTCGTGTCCCGTCCATAAAATTTTGGTTCCCGAAACAATGGCAACTTTAGTTATTATTTTGGTAAAGAAAGTGCCCGTTAACTAGGAACAGAAAGATAATTAATCTGAATCTGCAGGATGGTATCAAGAAATGAAATACTAAAAGAAGAGATACCATTATAAAACATTTAAGTTTCGTAACACAAACAACCATAGCTTTGAGTAACCCAAATTTCTTGAAAGGTGAGTATACGCATTTTTTCAAGTAAAAAATTGTTAAGTTGATAATAACAACATAACAATGAAATAAAATGTGTTCGTGATATTTATGGATGTCGAAAAAGCCACCCAGCATCATTTCCATTGTAATCCAATGTTCCGAAGCGAGGTAGGCAGTTGACTTCTACTGTAATAACGACAGAACGTTGTATTACAGTTTTCTCACAAGGGACACATTCAGTCAATATACGATGTCACCTCATCATAACCACTCCATTGGCTTGAAAGTTTCATACCTTCCTTTTCCTTTTCTGATTTCTTACAGGATGCATTTATGCTGAAAATTGTACTTTTGGCCAACGATCGGAGAAGAGTTACACTTATAATTATTATTACGATTATAATTTGATGAAATTTAAAAACATAATATTTTTAGAAACCATATAATTAGCAACAAATCGAAGCAGAAATACTTAAGTTGTGTGATTAGATGCTATAGATAAGATTATATGATTATGAAGAAAATTATTAGAACTCATAAATATAATAAAGATTTTTAACGGAGGTCGAACACAGTAAGGCTCTACATATGAGGAAAGTATAATAGAAACAAGTTTGGAGGCATTAAAGTATTGCATATTTAACGAATTTCAAAGAAGTCTCTATTGAAATTAAAGCATAAATCTCACTGGTAGACTAGTCTACAGACCCAGGGAAAATTCTTGCAGCTATTTGTGGAAACATTTTCTAACAGCAATCTCTACCTCAGCGTCTGAATTAAACCGCCGTCGTAACCTGGATTAGAAGAATGGCACCATCTTTTAAATGTTTGGCACGTAAGCAATTTAAAGTAACAGCATAGGGTTCAGTGTTAATATTGACACTATGAATGATGAATTGGACGGTTCTCTAATTTTAATACGTCTATTTGCAATTTTCAGCTGTGTCACATTTTCATTCTGCTCCTGCAATACGTGCAGGGTCCGGGACGAGCCAAATCCTTAGTGATTCTCTTCCTTGTCAAAATTTATGGCACTATTCAATCACTTTCATATGAGAGTAACTGTATACACTATCTAGAGCTTTGATTCTCTTATAAATTTCTACTGGTTAGTACTTTTTAGCAGCTAAAATTGAATAACAGCCCCTCAGATTATCTTGGGATAGGTTTTCTGTCAAGATGCCATTTTTTTAATTTATTCACACTTAAGAAAAAATGGAATGCAAGTAATTTTTTCAAATGCATCAGTAGTACTTACACAAACATTATAAATAAATGAATTCCATTGCAATAGGGACAAATCATTACTACTCTGATCAAACATGTTTCTGTTGAATTATTCTAGTATTACTCAATTAAGAAATTAAGGATCATTGAATACCGATTAAAGGACTGTCCTCTATCGATCTAGAAGACACTCATTACAAAGAGGCATTAAGAACCTGTATCTGTGTATACAAATTAGCAGAAACTACTTATAGATTATTGGGAAGGAGGACAAAATCATATACAGGGTATTTCATTACGAAAGGGCCTAACTGTAAATGGATGTCACTTTGGTGGTTCCAAATAACCTATATTTAATGGGTCTTCCACCTTTTATAACTGAGATGTAGGGTGTTTTATCAATTCGGTCCATTTCTTTCGGAGCTCATAACATTATCTCGAAAATATACCAAAGTATTATCAAAAAGAAAATTAAAAATAACACCCTGTATATCGAACTTTTTTAAATTGCTTTTTATAATTCGAAAAAGAAGAAAAAACTGAATCTACTCATCTACTTTTCATTTTTCCGCAGACAATTGTAATACCAAAACTTGAAAGCATAATTTATTATTGATGGTTACAAATGGTATCGGAGAGATTTTTTTGTTAGTTAGTAACTCGATTGAATTGAGATTGTATTTTCACAAATACAAATTACTGAGAAATGTGACTACAGTGCAATAATTAGGACATAATCATTCAATATATTTCGAATATTTTGAACATCCTGTATAAGGATATTTGGAATCTATGCACACATTTGTAGATAACAGTAGCAGTTTATAGGAAATAGATTTCTGTTTCCAAAGGCTATAAAACAGCTAAAGTTATGCCCTTTTCCAATAAAAGACCCTGTATAAATAGTATTTTTAAATCGTAATGTTACTAATATTTACTAGTTTAATCTTTAGAAATATATTCACACTCAGAAAGCGATTTTGTATTTATTTATTACCTACAAGTCTACAATATTTTTACTACATCCTTTATTAACAAATGTTTATAATTTATTATAGCACAGTAGAAGCATTTGAGTTTGAAAGTATCATTAATTATTTTAATTACAAATTTAGATGAATATTAATTTCGAGAAACAGGTCATTTTCTTTATTCAAATACCAGTTTGTCACGATATTTTACAAGTTGTTTCGAATTAAGAAAATATATGAAAATCTAGATTATTATAGTAGGTATATAGGACTAATACTTAATAACTTTTGTACACGAAAAGTATCTAATGCTTAATTTACGGTATACGTTATTTAAAATTTGGTGGCTTCCATAATAAATTGTATTATTTTTTCTTAATTAGGTATACGTACAATAAAAGGTTAACTTGAAAAAATCGAATTTGTAATTTAGAGATATTTTTGTTAATAATACATCGCAAATTTTCAAAATTCAATTTTTTAAAGTATTTTCCATTATGGCAATGAAAAATATTTAAATTATTATGAATATTTAATTATTAAAAGCTTCGTGAACTAGACTAATTCAATTAGGTCATTTCATCTAAGAAATTATTAATAAATAGTCTAGAATTTTAGATTACATTTTAATTTACTTCAAATTACTTTAGTAAGCACGCTCCAGACGTAATTAAAAACCGAATGACCACGTCCCATCTTCCCTTATCCTGAGAGCACTTTTAATTAATTCCAATATTTTAGCATTCCTCTCATTCGAATAACGATTCAGACTAGGATCTGTGGTGGGTACATTCTTTATTAATGACATTCCTTCTTCGCAGAGCGTCGCTTTCTAATTACGACCGCCAAAGCGTTGCAATCGCTTCGCAATATGGCACCTAATGGATATAAAGCCATAACTCGTTTGGATAACGGGATAAATTAATTAGGGGGATGGAGCCTTTGATAGATAACAATTGGCATGTAAGTAATAAGTGTGTTTTTCAATTGATCAAACACAACGTTCGTGGTGGTCATTTTTTTTTCTATCTATATACTTCGTTACACTCTGTATCCTTGTTTAACCAGAATTTTAGCTTGTCGATGTTAGAATCTTTTATGCAATAGCAAAGGAAATATGGTTTAAAAGTGACCGAATGAGTTTAATTTCGTATGATTTTCTATTTCTGCCCTAAGTAAAATATGTTTCTTCTCTTTCATAAGTTTTTATTATTATTATATTATATAAACAAATCTATCCTATTTTTTATTTGGTCTGGTTCTGTTTATTTATTCTTCTTTAGCTGGAAACCTTTGATCAAATAGTTGTTTTGGCTATATTTTTAAACTGCATTTCTAAAGCTTGCGTATTCTTTTATAAGGTTGTTTGTTAGTTGTCTACTTTCACTAACCCACATTAATTTATTCTTTAAATATGATTACTATAACTTCATATGTCGGTCGAGTTTGCTTTCATAATACTTCTGCTTTTCCGTAAAAAATATTCCTCTAGGGTTTCAAACCCAAGGAAAACAGGTCAATAACTAATCAAATGTTTAAACAAATTTTAAAGGGACTTACGAATATCAAATTGGTACACACAAGCTATTTATCGACTTCAGATCGAAACTAATAAAAGCATTACACAAAGTGAAAATGTCAACGAAACTAATAAGACTAATAAATTAGAGGAGTATCCGGATGACGTAGTACTGCTACCAAGATAAAAGAAAGACATAGGAGACAAAAGGATAATAGTAATAGAAGCAAACATATAAATGTATATACGTATATAAGGCTATAAATTCCGTGTGAAAAAGTAACCGTTCTGTTTGAGCTTTTCGACTCGTTTTATGTAGATTGTCCCTCAACGTTCATTGTAGTTTGTTTTTATAACTTGTTGCTTGACGTCACATTCGTTATTATTTTCTCCACTTTGACCTGTCCTGTATTTGTTTCTACCATTTTTTATTTCCTTACCAGTGTAATGTATCTTCCTGCTTTTAGGTCTTCTCTTCGGTCTACTTCCATTTCGTGATCTTTTTTACTTCATTGTCGTTTCTTGTCCTTTATATGCATCTCTGTGACTTTATTATTTTTTCTATGTTCTATCTTCTATGTCTCGAAGTTCATCAGTTTTTGATATTCTCAGTTACCCATTTTAAGTATTACGTTTGTTGTCTTATCTTCCTTTTAAGGATTCTCAATTTCTCTTCTTCTTTGTCGGTGAGATTCATGTAGAGGGCTCCATTATCAGCCATTATCCTTTATATTATTTCCGTTCATCGGTCGATTTTATTATTTACTACCACCCTAAATATTAAATCTATCTACCACTACAAATTCAAATTTCCTATTTTTACATCCTTTTCATTTTTTCAAAATTTCAAAATTTACCATGGTTTTGAGGTCCTTATATTAAAATTAAATTAAATAAATAGCATACATTAAACGTTCTTTATACTTTCATATCCAAAACCTTTAAATATGATAGAAGGGTGGGTCCGTTTTGCAAAACATTATAAATACTAAACTTGATCATTTTGACAATTTCTTTTATATTTAGAGAAGCAACCAATTGGATGTACAACATTTTCGTTTTTAATTTAACTATAAATTTCGTGAAAGAATAAAGTTTCTATATCAAGCAGATGTATGAAGTTGCCTACTGTCTTGAATCTACTGATGGTATGACCTGAGTTATAATATTATTCGTTCTTAAGAGGCAATATATGAAATAGCTTCTAATCGTCTAGCAACATTTGTTTGAACTTCGACTTTTTAATTGATTTGACCTCACTAACCATATAAAAAAGCAGACATTTTTGTTAAAAAAAGCCATAAGATTTTTAAATTCTGATACATAATTAACAAATCTATATATTTTAGCTATCCTGTTTAAATGGCACATATAAACTGCAAATTTCTAAAAAACCTGCCAATTTATATGTATACTACGTCTAGACTAAAATTTCCTTAATATGTATATTTAGTGCAAATTTAATAAATTTAAAATCAAAGGGAATTCATTAAAAAACGTAAAGCGTGGAGATAAACAATGTTATGTAAATTTATTATTTTGGCAACCATATACTGCATTTTATTACCTCTTTATTGACAGCCATTAGCTATAAAACTAATAAACGTGTACACTACTACAGAATGTTAAAACCGAAATTATTGTAATGAAGGCTTGCAGTTGAAGTTAATGGAATATTTTGATATAAACAATTCTGTTTTAATAGCGCTTTTAGTGATATCTCAGACAAAATACATAAATAATTAGGAAACAACTTAATCAAAACTATTTAGAAATTATAGACAGTTGTTATGAGCATTAACGTGTACATGTTTATAGTAATATAAAGGCATAAAATTATAATGTAAATAATTTAGAAAATTGAATTAAATGACATACTTTTATGGTCATGTAACGAGTTATTTACATAACTAAAAATTAATTCCAGAAACAATTATAAATTAACACCTATTTAAAAAATTTAATTTATTGTGAAGCTTGAGGCAATTATAAAAACAAGATATTATTTATATCAACAAATAATACTGATATCGTATTTAATAGAATAATTAATTAATTTAACTTATATAATGAGTAAAAATGGTTGATATAATGATGTAAACAAATACTGTTTATCTAAAAACTAATTAATAGCGAATCATTTTTAAGTTTAGTTTTAATCATTATATATAAATCCAAGCTATTACGAATTTCTTAATTGTTTTTTCATTACATTGAAACATTGAAATATTTTGTTCTATAAAAATAAGTTACCGCATTTAATCTACAATTTATTATTTTTATTATTACTACTATCATTACCTTTATTAACATTATAATTGCAAGTACAATACGGTTTCCTGTATACCAAAATTAATGATAATGGTAAACCATAAAAAAAAGGAAACGACACTATTATAACTCTTTAAATATTCAACATTAACCAATTAAAAACAAGTAATTAATATATGTTCAATTATTTCCCATATTGCTTATCAATAGAATTATATTATTATGAACTTTTTATTCTTTTTTTTTGTTCTGATTTTTTTTTAAATTGCTTCATTATTTAGTTATAATATAATCATTAATATTCACGCAGGAATTGGGTTTTAAATGATGAATATTAAAATATTATTTTGTACTGAACTTTTCCGCTTTTTTGACAGAAATCCATGAATAGCTCTTATCATATGTTTTGCGTTTGGCAAAGTATTTAATAATTTTTTATCTTTATAGTTGGCAACACAAATCTTCAAGAAGTTGTTGAAAAAGGTACAAAAAAGCAGAATTCGATTTTTATAAGGCACTACAATAAAAGGCATACATTTTAAATGTGAAAGATAAATGTAGGTACTTTTGTTTCTCTCACATTTATAATGGACAGATTCCATAAAGCAATGGTAAGTTATTATTATGAATACATTTTAATAGATATATGGTAATATAAATTTTTTGTTAATTAACAAAGGTAGTAAATTAATGAAACATATAATGAAAAGTAAATAAAGATGTTAAAAACTTACAAAAAATTAGATTTCTTTTGTCAACTTAATTCTATTTACAAATAATTGGTTTGCTTTAAAATATTTTGTGGGAGAATTTCCACTATTTCCAATAGGTGATATTGGAAGATTCCTAAAAACTAAAGTGGCTGAATATGAAAGGATCACCAAACCTCATAACGAATCGGTGTTGAAAAAAAAAACAGATTTTTGTTTTTATTGTTTATTTTGTTTTTTTAGATCCTTCCAATAATCTTCCACCTTTTAATAATTTTATAATTATTTGAGATGTATGATAAATTCTGAAACTTTTGATGCATGATATTGCGCCATTATTATTAATTAATTATATTCCCATAAAAATTTTCAAAAAAAGAAAATTTTGCAAAATGTGTTGAATCTAAATTTGTATAATGTTTTATTTTGCATAAATTTATTTTAATTATTGAGTATTTTTGTTGCCTGCTCTAATTTTGATTTTTTACTTTTTGTTTTAAACTCTATTGGTATCCATTTAGTTGTGTCATAATATTTGTTTGTATTAACACTTAATTTATAGAAACTAAGATAGCTTATATTTTTCTACTTACATTAGATTTATTATTATAAATAGCTTTACAAGAATTCACTTATCAACTTTTTCTAATTAATAAAAAGACACAATATACTTAATTATAATAATAATAATAATAATGAAAGCATCTTTTGGGATTCTGATGTTTAAACTTCTTGATTTTCAAAACGTTTCATCCTTTCTTACTTGGTAATTTAGGGATCATTTTTAAAGAATTTTTGAAGCAGAAAGGGATTGGGAATAAAAATTATTGGAACATAATTGAGCTAACAGTGATCTTAGAATTTTCTTTGACCACAAATCAGTCAAATCATCATGTACAAAATGATGATTAATATAAGAGAGTAAATTTGGATCGTGGATCTGTAAAGCTAAATAGAAATAATTTTTGATATTGCTATCAAAATACTTTTTGTAGCTAAAAATATTAAATTTATTTAAGATGAAATTGTGACTTTTTATTTAACAGTCATTCATTTTTATAGTGTAAGCCTCTGAGGATGTATATTCATATAAGTAACCTGCTAAATGGGTCGTACACCGTAAGCCGTACTAACCGGCCTACGCAAATGAAGCCTTTCTGTTTGTTGTTAATTTTATGGAAATAACCCCATCCAGTTGCCGCAAGTGTCGGAACGGCCATCATAAACATTCCCTTTAATGCGCGCACCCTGCTCTGCAATATAATTTCGTGGATGGCTCCCCTAGGGCCAATCTTCCACCGTAACCGTCGATTGTCCATCGGCCTATACAAGAGATAGTGGCCATAGTTTGCATAACTGGCTATGGCTCGTTGTATGGACCGTTTTCTTTTTATGACGCACCCCTTCTGGTCCGAGAGACGACCCCTCCACTTCATCCCTTTCGGTTCCCAAGGGGGCGACTCTTTTGTTATTGCGCTGCTCTGCAACATCTCCGACCTCTTTGACAATTCAAATGATACGTGATTATCATACTGCCATAATCCACCAAAATTGGTCTATTCTTTTACTTTGTTCTATTGTTATTGGCGGTACGTTTCTTGTTTATCGTTTGAAATGTGAAGATGAAGGGTCACTACCGATGGAATGAAGGGTCACTTTCTTACTTTTATTGCTGGGATAGCACTTAAATTGGGTGTTATTTTGTTAGCTGGGCATAAAACTCACTTTATGCTATTTCACATAATTAACTGAATCCTACATAGTAACTTTTCATGGTTATAAAGTCATTTAGAAGGTCATAACTTCTAACTTCTATAATATCGCACATTATTTGATACCCTGTAGTACTTTTTATTGTACTTTAATAATGGCTTAGTTGTAACCGAAAGATATTAAAAGACACGCTTAAAAATTAAAATAAATTTAATAATAAAATTGACCAATATATACGGACTAAAAATTATAAATTTGGTGACACAAGAACTTTGTACTTTATATTTTATTTATTTACTTTATGTAAATATAGATATTATACTCGTAGATTTAAAATTTAGATCAATACATTCATGGTGACAATTTTCTACATCTGTATCTATATATCTTGGCTCTTAAAATCGATATATATTAACATGCTAAGAACGTTTTTATCTAGGTTTTTATATATATAAAAATGTTAAATGTAAAATAACTATTTTATTAATATCGTTAATTTTAATATATAACATTAAAGTTAGATACTTTCTGAGAGATTCTATATATATATATATATATATATATATCCGAAATTTGGTTAGAAAATGTACTATTTTTAAAATAGTTTGTTTTGACTGCTACAGGCCTCCAGAGCGCAACCGTAAAATGTGCTTTCTTTATCCTTTTGAAGTAATTGGAAATAAACAGGATCGTACTCTAATTGAAAAATAATTAGTTTTGGTATTGACTAGAAGAATATATAGTATTAAATTAAAATATGAATAAATATAGCTCAAATTTAGTGATGTACTATTTTTATTATTATTATAATAAATGATAGATTTAGTAAATTTAGAAATTAAAATTGATTATTTTGGGATTTCTCTGGTTTTTTGAGTTTTTTCTTAATAATTCGATATTATTTAACTCCTTATAGTCTCCAGTCATTAGCAATAGTTAAATAATATTTCTACAATTTTCCAAGTAAATTATAAATATATCTTCAATATAACATTACATACAAATTCGTTATTTTTATTCGTTATATTCTAATACTTCAAAACGTTCTTTGTTGCTTATTATAAACAGAAATGTATACCATAGCAACCAACTATAATTTTCATATTCATTATTGTAGGTTTTATTCATAGCTCAGTATTTTTAAAGTAAAATCGATACCATACCTGTGGTCAGCTGGTTATTGTAGCAGATGTTAGATTCGGTACAGGAGTGTATAATTATCAAATTAACACAACATTATAATGCTTATAAAAATTATACTCGTCAATATGAAATAAAATTTAATAATATTAATAACATTTCAATAAAAAAATCATTAGCTGTTTGAGGTTACTTGCCAGATAATCGAAGTAGACATAAGAGGAGAGTTAACGAATCTATGTCATGTTTTTTCTATATTTAAGAACTAGTAAATGATTATTATCATTACTATATTCATTTTTATGATATGGTTTAAAACTGTGTACGGTGAACCTAGCTTTATATAATTTACAATTTTCTTGAATCTTAAACAAAGAGCAGGATTTGCTTTTCAAATATTAATTACAAATTCCAGAAAACTGTGAACTTATAATAGGTCAAAAAAATTCGAAACCGCAAACCGCTACAAAATTCTCAAACGAAACTTATAAAACCATAGAAACCGCATCACACCGCAAACAAGACCAAAAAAGTTAAACATTTAACACTAATTCCAGAAATAAGAAGCACAACCTTTTACCACATCAATACTAGGAATTTTAACCACGGTCTGCAGTCTTATTTCATATTAGAAATCGACGTTGCAAAGTAAGAATCCCCGAGAATTTAGAGTTCAAAAATACCTCCCTTATTTTTTCAAAATTCTTGGGCTGAAAGACCAGATAAATTTTGTTAAATGGAAATTTTGAATTATTTCATTTAGATCATCAATCGTTATGTCTACAGAAATGTTTTCTAAAGCATTGATATTTAATTTAGGGTTTATTCGCGATAAAGCATCTCCTGCTTGATTATATTTAAGTTTATAATATTTATCTTTGTAATGGAATTCTTTAGTTTTAAGTTTTAAGCTCCGTCTTACTACAATCGCGCGGTCATTGGTTCACATATTTTAGGATTTATTAATAAACTTTCTATAATATCCTAAAAGAGAACTTTTAGATAAAATATTTTCGTAGCATAGTTTGGACTATTCCTGGAATTGGCTTATGTAACTCACTGGTATTTTAATGGAAGAATTTTGTTTGCTACCCGACAATTAAAACTATGTAAGATTTTGATGTGCAATTCTGGGTTGGGCATCTAGAGACACAGTTGAAAATTTCAATTTAATCTAGTATAGTTTAGCGATTAAGAACTATTTATACAAGGTGGTCAAAAATTGCAAACGACTTTTCTCAATATAAATATATGTAAATGTAAAAGCATACACTACTGTGAATAAATAGATAAATAAAAAACTTAAAAATTAGTTAATTATCTGATGAATCTGAACCAAAATTACTCTCCAGAATGTGTACGAAAAGGAGCAAATATGTTAGATCGTAAAAAAAGTATAAATTAATCAATTTTATAGTTGGGGTTAGAAAAACAAAATTAAAAAAATAAGAATGGAAATCAACTCTTCGAAGATTTTCATACATATATTTTATTTACTGGGCAACTTATTATAGCTTTTTGGATAAGTTAAAAAATATTTTATAATAATATAAATTATACCTAAGTATAAATAAATAAAATGCAACTTTGCACTATAGTGATATTGTTTGTGTAATAAATCAGGAAATGTTGAAAAGGCGTTAATTTATTTTTAAATAATAATAATTACTAAAATATAACTTTTCTTCAAATAAACCAATAAAAATTTCAGTCTGAAAATAAACACCTATAATTAGATTATCCGTTATATACTTACAATACCATTGTATCCTTGGAACAAAATAGAACTGCTTCATCTTTACAGGGTGATCGTTAAGTACACAGTTAAAGATATTGTAGAATTTTTATTTCAACATATTATAATTTTGCAATATGAATTGTTGAAACTAAATGTTTTTAAGTATGAAAATTCATAATTTGGTATTTATTTCAATGAGTTTTTCTTACTTAGCTAAATGAAAAATGTTTTTGTTCTTAAAGTCCCTTTTTACAAAAAACTACCAATGGCAAAAAAGTTTTATATTTGTTATTAATCCAAAAAAATAATTACATTACGATAAATATTGCTTTTTAATACAAGGCGATAAATGAATTGAACACTTACTATGTCACAATTATCTTTATAATGTTGTTTAATTTTGTTTTGCCATATTTTTTTTAAAAACAAAATATATTCTACTATTAATAATTACTGCTTTCATTATCACAAAGTAACCGATATTAGGTAATTTATAAAATGAAAAGTATGCAACTGAATTTTAAAATGCAAATATCTTAAAAACGATATATTTTACAGGTTTATAACAAGTGAAGCCTTTTTTGTAAAATTATTTTTAAACAAACAAACCGATATCTTAAGAGACAAAAATTGATTCATATCCTAATATTTTTAAATAAAAAAGTAACCTTACCTCTATGTACAACTAAGGACCACCCTATATAAATGTTTATAGAACAATGTGCATAAGCCTTTTTAGATTAGGTAAAGAACTAAAATGTTCCCTAACTGGGTTTTAACAATGTTTAATTACAGAGTTTTATCTGGATTTACTTCTTTAAGCGATTGTTTTACATAAATCCCAGCTAATGCTTGGTTTTATAATGATTCCATTATTGCTGTAATAAGTCTTCAAAAACTAGCATTATAGTCCTCGAAATAAAAAATGATTTATGTATAAAAAATACTATCTACATAAGAATAGATCATTTTAAAAGCATTTATAAATTGGTATTATAACGGTTTCACAATATACGTGAACATTCCTAATACAAGCCTTAAATGTTTTGTTTTAAACAGCTAAATATTGTAAGAATACATTAATTAATGATTAGTTCATTATTTTATCAATTACTTTAAATAAATCTATATAAACCTTTTGTTGCCTTACAGAACTCATTTGAACAATCAGAATACTAAACTGATGTACAAACCGAGCTAAACGACTCAATAAATGAAATGAATAGAGCACGCAAAAAACACATACTATTTTCTTTCTATAATTACCATTTTGACAGTACCTATGGATCTCTAAAAGAAGTATTTTTTACCAGCTAAACATGTTGATTCTCTAAATTTAAAGAGAAACCTACTGTAGGTAATACTTCTAAGTAATATTGTTCTGTGTATAAAACCGCACATCAATTTTTAAAATTTTATATAATTTAATGTTTGAATGTAAAATTAGCATAAAAACTGAATACATCAACCATATTTGAAACGAATCTTAGATGGTACTTACATATTTCATACTTTTATTTAAAAAAATATTTTCAGCATCTTTTTTATACTGAACTTTTCCTTTATTTTTCATTCTTACTTTCATTTCGATTTGTTTATCTGCCCGAAGACCCATCAAAAAACGCATCAACAAATAAATTCGTTTATCGCAGTTATTTTTCAATCCTTGATATAACTCCAGAACGAGTGCATGCACAGTGCGAAATTCCTCGGGAGAGCAACGTTATCCAGGGACGTCTCCCGGGCCCTCTTCAAACTATTTTATAGCTTTTCCACTCTCCCTCCTCAGCGAAAAGATCAAGCTTGATCGAGAAACTGGGAAATAAATCACCGTCCTCCGTCCTTCCGCCTCCGTCGTTTTCTTTCTCTTAATTCATTCCACGAAGCACTCGATGCCAGAGCCATATTTCTTTTCTTTCTTACTTAAATTTGGAACTGTTTTTCATTTTCAATCTTAATCCGTAACTTTCATTACGAATTGAAACAACTTTTTTTAATTGAGAACTTTATAGTAAACTTTAAATATTATTCAAAAAGATACTTTTAAGGATTTTGCTAATGTATGGAGTTCAACAATTCATAGAAGAAATTACTGGAATCTCCTCGTTTTCATATTAGTAAAAACATAATACAAGAAATATATTTTATATATAAGTATATAAGTATAAAAAAATTATTAATCATTGATGATAAAATAGAATGCAAATATCATAGCGTAATCATTCTTTTTTATTTTACTAGTCCTGATTACGTAATAGTTTATTTATTTTTTCTTAAAATTCTACCACAAAAAGTTAAAAACTGTAAGGTCTATGCGTTATCAAATTTCTATTACTTTTAGGTGTCTAATGGTCCTTTTTTACGTATTTCATTATTATAAATGTATTTTTGTAATATTTTATATAAAATAAAAAATTCCTACAATAAATACTAGAATTTGCTCAGTGTACATTGTTTTTCTTATTTATGGCATTTCAAGACACTAATTTAAAATAATAAATTATAAAAAATCTTGCTGTTTGCAACAATGTTGTTACATTATAATAAAGTGCTGTTAATTGATTCTCAGTAATTTAACATTTTTCTAAATATAAATAAACTATTTCATAGAATTACAATTTACGACAATAATATCACCCGTTGTCACTGACATTGACTATGTAATTATTCAAACACATTATCATTAATAAATAATAAACTATTGTGCTTATTTTTAAATATTTTCAAATCAAAATTTTTCCGATCTATATAATACTATGTAGTTATTTATTGACTGTTAATCCCCTCGTTAATACTCAACTAATTCGGTAAGTCAATAATGTAGCCAAATAGAACTGAAATGGAGGATTCATTAGCAAAAAACAGCACATTACATAATTAAAGACATATCCATAGTAATAAATAAATTTTATTTTTAACACAGAAAAACATTAAATATCACTGAGTGAGGAGAGTAATAATAAAAAATATACTCCTAGCCCTACCAAGAAAAAAGTTCCTTAAAATATTCAAAACCTTAATAAGACCTTAATACATATTAAAACGCTTTAGATGACTGTGGAAATTCAAGATAAGTATTATTTATCTTTCCATATTTATTATGAATAATTTCCTAAAGTAAGAGTTGAAACAACTAATTTACTTTTAGCCGCTCCTTAGGAGGAGATAACTTAACTTTTTCAAGAAGTTAATTTTAAAACGTAATGAAGCTTCACAAAATATATGGTTCAATATGCAGTGCCAGAAACGGAATACTATTCCCAAATACATAAATTTAAACTATACAAAACACCACAAGCCGAAAAAGCTAAAAATATATGGTTAAAAGAGGAAACTAAAAAGTGGTTTAAGATAAAAAAAACAGTTTTGGAAAATGGTATTGTCAGATACCGAGACCTGAATACATTAAAATGCCTCCCAAGACTGGAAATTCAAGATAAGTATTATTTATCTTTCCATATTTATAAAAATAAAGAGGTTTTAGAGGAAATCGCCAATAATTCTTACTCCAACAAAGGAACAGGATACGGCCCAATTTCTGAAGAAATTCTAAAGCATTAATAACAAATGGAGAATATATTTATCCCAAGCTGAAATACACAGTGTGTACAGCTAGATGGAATAAATTCTCTCCATATATTGACATCTGATATGCCGAAATGAAGATGTGCCAAGTGGAAGATCATTAGAAAGTTCATTCAAAGGTGAAGGAGAATTCAGTACTGTATGGTTTTTGAATCCGATTCGAGATTAAAGAGGAGAAAAATAATTTTGTAATAATTGTAATTTATCGGTATTTATTGAAGTTGATATTTTCGAAATTAAAAACCAGATACAGTGCTGAATTCCCTTTTGAATGCCTTTCCCAATGATGTGCCACTTGGCACACCGTCTCATTTAAAAAAAGTAATGCGAATCGTTAGTTCAACCCACAATGCCATTAATATCCTATCCACTACAATCATATTCAATTGAGGTGTTTTAGTAAAACATGAAAATTCAATTTGGGTGTTGCACGCTGTTTTCCCGCTTGGAAATTTGCAGATGTAATAGTGATACAAAAACTAATCATACAAACCAATTTTATTATTATTTTTCATCTAAACTAAAAGAAAAATTCCTATTAAACAAGCTTAAATCCAATATTGAAGTACAAAAACTGATTATAATTTGACTTCAAACACAGACTCTCAAAATACCCTATAAAATACCAAACAGATTAACTTCCAGGATTAGACCTGAGATTCGAGAATTTGACGTTGAAGAATCCCGAATTCTTATGATCTGAAGAAACTTACGACTAATGGAGCAAGCAGCATTGGCTACTTTATAAAATAATTAAATTATGTTCTTAAGTAGTTTCGTAGATTTAAGAAAAAAATAATTTTTGAATAAAATTTTCACTTTTAAAATACATGAGGTATTAAATCATTGAAGTTAGAAATGAACTATATAGAAAAAAATTAAACCACCGTCAAAATAATTTAGTATAGCACAATAAATAATTTATTTTTAAAATGTGCCCTAAAGTTTTACAAACTAAAATTTAACGAAGACCAAACAAAATTAAACTTTGTTAATAATTATACAGTTAAACGAGTAAAATACATTCATTTACATTTCTAGCATTAGTAGCATTTGCTTCATGTTGTAGACATCGAAAAGTTTTATGGCTTTCATATTTTTATGCATTTATCCGTACTCAATTTTTACTCTAAATAGATTGTATTGAAATCTAGTTTTAACTTTTAACTAAGAACGACTGGAGTCTAGAAACATAATAAAAATGAATTGGTCTTTCAATGGATAACATTTTATATTAATTAAATTAAGTTACAACATATCCTCGCACAAAATATTTTTGTATATATTAATATGCATTATTTGTGTAGAATTTATACATTAAATATTTAACTAAAATTATAAACTTTTAGATCTATTGGAAATATATTCATCGATAAATAATAAATTTACTGTTCTAATTTTTTACTAGCGGAAATAAAAACCAATAAAAATACTGCTCATTATATTTTTTATGTATCCAGTTTATTACAAAACCATCTCTGTACAAAATTAATTCCTCATTAAATAATCATAAAAAAATTATATCCTAATAAAATAATTTGTTGTCATAAAACGAGAATAACGACAGGTAATAAAATACTAAAAATAATAGTTGCAAATGTTAACGTTTTCATTTTATAACACAACACGGTTTTGTTACTATTGTAACCTATAGTACAGCCCACACCAAAATCACTAATTATCATGTTTTATTTGAATTGAATGATCGTCCTAAATGTTACTAATTTATGCGGGCATATTCTAAATTACGGTTATAATAAAAGGAAATAATTAGACAGGAAATGGCTGTAAAAGTGTAATCGCCGCTGAAATTTTAGAACGAAAGTGCTAATATACGTGTTTATTTGTTTGATTTACAGGTACTTATATACGATATTTCCTATTTGTTAAAAAATTTTAAAATGTAACGTGCGACCTTCACATTATAACTGTAAATTTTAACTATGGTCAAGGTAAAGTCAAGTAATTAATGGCGCACTTTCTTTAATAATTACAAACTAATTAATATAAGTATATTTAATTCTTAAAAATATTTGAAATATTTACCAAAAGTTTGTGTAAACACATCCGTTTATAAAATTAATAGAACTTTTTAGATCTTTGAGAATTTATACAACTGGATTTTTACAACTGTACCCATACGTCACGACCGACGTTAAGTTAACCATAGATGTTTATCTAAAGATCTACGCATCCACCATTTAAATTTTTTTTGCTGTGTTTATGCAATCAAAAAGTAATTGTTCATATTTTAAACAATCTCAACGATTATTTTGTTACCGTTTTGTTGAGGTATCACAGGTTTTATACCATATTCTAAACACGTACTTGTTGATGCATATACATCAATGTGAAAGTAATTGTTTATGGAAGTCAACAATTGAGCCGGTTACAAAAATTTTATAACAGATTATTATTTAGTAATGGTCTCAGGTGCTTCACACAAAATTTCATAAATTTCGAAGATGTAGCAAGTCACATAAATAAGTCGAAATTTAAAAACTTTTTAACGGATTTTGAAAAACAAAATAGAAAATTATTGGCTATAGGATATTATCCTTTCGATAAGATGGTACCTGATATTCATAAAAAAGTTCTTACACTATTGCCGCATTTTGCTGTCAAGCACTCATGAAAATTTCACATGCGTTGGCGGGAAATTCTTTTGTTTTAGACATGTTTACGTGCTCACTACTCACTTAGAACAGACGTGAAGCGATCGAGGGACATACTAAAATCACTACGCAAAAGTTCAAGGGATTTTTACTGTGGTTTTAATTTCACGACCGATCGGATTTTGAAAAAAAAATAGTCTCTGTATAACAAAATTAATATGAGAATAAAATATTGGCTTAGAGTAATTATAATCGAATGTCACGACTAAAGAAACATCAGATAAAGTATGAACCTCTCTTTAAATAATTTTTCTTATTTCGACTACTTTTTATAGAGTCAGATAAATAAATAAATATATAAATAGTAGAAGTGTGCTAAAAATTTACAGAAATACGATATAAGAACTGCAATTCTAAATTTAGTACTCAATAGGTTTAATTGTATAATAATAAAAACAAAGTTTAAAAATACTGCTTAACTTTCACTGTATATTTTATGAATATATTTCTGATTACGTACATATTTCTTGACAATAAATAATATAAAATTAAAAACCAGATGTATTACACCTTTTATTATAACTAACATCTGCACTACTGCCTTACATCTAAAGGTAGAACTACGTAAGCAATTAACTTGGTCGAATTAGAATTAATAACTAATAGAATTGAATAAATTTATAGTCACATTTCCATCCAAAAGATTTACATACTCGAAAATTATTAAATTGTATTTGAAACCGTAAAAAACACTAACCGCTTGTTTTCGACATAATATTTTACATTAAACAAATTAATATTGCCACTTGAACTGTTTATAGACCACTCTTGGGCCATTTGATGTCAAGGATTTCACATTCGGTGCAATAACACAAAACATTTATACGATACGCTGACAGACCATCTCGATAAAACTCTCCGAAACGTTTTGCTTAAGTTCAAGGACACTTTATTCAATTCAATGTCGTGATTTTTTGTCAACTCAAAGCGTTGCTAAATTGCGAGTTTTAAATAAAGTTATACCGGTCTGCACACAGAGTAGGACCTATTTGAAAAGTAAATTGATAATGTGTTATTTATGGGGGCAGGACATACTTAATTGTTTCTTGTAGTACTACGAAGTGGTAATAACGATAAATTATACAGAAAGTTTCACATAATACAGGGTGACACAAAAAAAGGGAACATTTTTACAGTTTAATAAAACTAGAAGTGATAAAAGAAACCTTCTAATGGCTACCAATAGGCATTTCAAAAATCCCCGTTATTCTGTGTCACCTTGTATTTCACAGACAATTATTTTGGAATATAACTAAGGAAGATATTTTAATTCGATGAAAGATATTTAACAAATAGTTTCAAGTTTTAGAGATGTTTAATTTTTCATCGTATTGTATAGAGATTTATATATTTCGATGTAACTACATTTCAAAAATTAGAAGCTTTGTTTAATTTAATCAAATTTGCCATCCTGTATTTTGATAGAGTCATCCATCCAAACAGTGAGAGCATGTCTTAATAAACGTTCAATAAAATCCACTAATTTTACGTTATTAAATGAGATACAAATTAAATAATGATTTTTACTATATTAAATTTGTTAAATATCATTTATTTGTAGAGTTACAGTAAATGAAAACATTCCAATAATACCATCATAATATGTACAAAATATTCTCTGAATAATTTTTAATGCTGAACCTTATTTATTAGGAGAGAAGTAAAAAAAATATATTTTTATTAGTTGACGTTTTTCATTAATTCTTAATTAACTACACTAATTTGATTATAGCTTTGTAAGTAATAAAATAAAATAACATGATTTAATTTGGAACTATAAAAATAAATTTTTAAGGAAATAAAATATAAAATTAACACAAAATGAGTCTCTGAAACTTCCTTTTACCTTCTGCGTTAAGTACGATAAATATATTAAATTGAATAAGTCAAATACCTACATTTTTTTGAATTGGTAGTACTTGAGTTGCCGGAAAAATCGATAAAGTATCGAACCGATCTAATTCCCTCAAGAAATTATTCTAGTTTTTGAATTTACATTTTTTGCTTCTTGATAATTTTATGGAAATATTTTGATATTTTGAAATAAATCCCACAGTTACAATCACAAGGAGACATATTCTTTTAAGTACGTTAGCTAGAAACTAAAACAGTCCTACTGTTACACAATCACCAAAAATATAAAAACCTTCTTTTAGTGAGGAAATATAAACTTATACACTTACTCCTATACTGGACTAAGAATGCCTATTATAAAAACGAAAAGGAATATTTTTTTAGTAACACAATAATATGGAAACCTGCATTCACAATTAATTCCAAGCAATACCTAAAACAAGCTTTGTCCAAGCACACCGTATAAATCTTGAAGCCGAGACTAAACGTGTCAGAGTCGTTAATCACCCACATATACGTAACTTGTTGGTGTAAACTTTGTAGAAACGATATCGTGTTTCAAATACTTGTTTTCTTAATGTTAGACGATACGTTTTCAACGATAAATAATAACAAAAACTGTTTATTTGGTTTCTTTGAAATTGTCGACCAATGTGAAAAAAACAAGCGAGTAAATTAAGCTTTAAGCCGAACATATCCAACATTCTATAAAACTCCATTGCCCACGTTTCAGAGAATTTATAGGAAAGAGTAAATCTGCCCTCTTGTATCTTTTACGACAATTTAATGTAAATTAAACAGTGACATTCAAGAATCAATTAATTAGGCAATGGCGTCGGAAATCTGGGGCTCAAAGTTTCCGATCCCGATATGCAAGTAGAAAAATTATCAAAACATCTTCTCCAATAGAGTTCGAGGTATTTATCAATTTTGAAATAAAAAAATATTCGATTTGTTTTTGAATTTTGATCGAGTAAATAAAAAAAAAGATATATTTCATATGAATGGGTAACACATCCTATTTTATGACAAGAATCTCTTGTAACAATTTTCTGGTCGAATTCTGATTTGCACTATATATATTTTTTTTAATGTTATGCTAATCCACATTAATATGTGTGTCTAGAAAAAGAGTAAACAAGACAAAATATATAGAATTAAATAAAATAATATACAATCCGAGAAAAAAGTATGGAAAAATAACAAAAAACATACGATATTATTATTATTTGAAGCTCAATATTTATGCTGATTTCAAATAAAATCAATATTATTTTACTTGGTATTTGTATCATTAATATACATACTTATATTACCACATCTTTAATTGTGAAAATGGCCGTATAAATTTAATTTATTTTAGTATTTTAGTTCAACGATACAGTTTAATAACTAAATGAAGATAAATAAATATATAAGCCAACGTAATAAAAGCAAAAATGTTTAGAAATACAAGACTATTTAAAAGTCTGATTTCACCTCTAAAAATTCGACCAAGATAACAAAGCAAAAAAAAACTTTCTAAAAAAACCCTTTGAAAAGAATGTTAGGGTTGTTAAAAGATAAGAAAGGGGGAGCGTATACAAAAGAAGAGAGAGTTAAGATAAATGACACTTTCAAAAATATTTGTAAATTATCTCTTCAGTGAAGAAATCTTCCATGATATAAAAAATATATATAACAGAAATAATAATTTATACATAGAAAAATTAAATTAATATTGTGAAATATGAAAATTAATAGTATTTTTACATACATTTATACAGGAAACATAAACCTAGCAATATTAATACTAGGATTAAACTGAAACATTAATTAATCAAATTCTCAGTCTCTTAAATTAGCATTACTACTTTTAACTTACATTCCAAGTAAATAACACAATTACTTTTAGTTTTGTTTAGTTCAGCCGTTTATGTAATCTAATCATTTCTTGAGTCGTTTCGCAAAACATATTTACTATTCTATGTCATTCGTTCGCCTTAAATCGCTAAACCATTCTATTTAATTTTGTTCTATTACTCTCCTAACTTCTAATTGTTCAGTATGATCATGATTTTTCAATTTATCTTTTCTTGTCACAAGAACATGGATCCTGATTTTTGTTTCTTTATTAACACCACGTTTTTGAACTAAATATCAGTACTGATCAATATATATTGATTAAAATTTTTTTTTGCAAATTTGTTGTCGCTGCATCCCTTTCATTTAATTCTACTTTTTGACCTTGACGTTCACTTATTTCTAACACATTATTATAACAAATGTATAAGATAAAATATAGGTACTTATTTTAAAATTCCAGGATGTTTCAAAACTTTTTAAATATTTTTATGACAATTTTCATCAAATAAGATTAAAGAAATTGACATACATTTCATATACAGACTTGACTATGTACTAAAATTGTTCTAATCGATAATATTCTTCATTTTTAGATTTATTTGTTGATTTAGTACTGTACACTGAAAATTTCGTAATGTCTCTTTATTTCAAATTCTTCTAAAAAATCTAAAAACTTTTGTTATATTTTTAAAAGTTGACATATTTTCCGTGACAGTGGAAAGTTGCTAAAATTATCTTAATACAGAAACCCAGCCTAACCCCCGTGAAAATATCGTATTGACCTATAAGTTTAGTATCTCTTTGATAATTAATCAAGATATAAAGCAAAAAAAATACAGCGTTGTAACATTTCTTGATATAACGTAAACTTTTATAAAAGTAACCAAGATATAAACTAATGTTTTACCTTTAATTGATATTTTCTTAATAAACAACATTCTAAAAATTGAATTTGAAATTCCTCAGTGCAGCTCACTTAGGCCGGTTTTGTAACTTTTTTCATTGCAAACTTACGAATAACAATTGAAAACAAATAGGTTTGGCTAATTAGTTCACGGTCTCAACTAACATTGGAAAATAAATTAATTGATCTACAAAACCATACTTATGCCAGTTTGAGGTTACAACGGTAAAGATTTTGGTTAAAAGTACTTCTGATGATCGTCGTTAGGGCAAAACTGAATAAGAGTGAAGATAATGAGTTACCCTACCTAAGATCACATTTCATATTAAATTTGTCAGATTGACATGTATCTTTATATGATTAGCAGTTTGGTACAAGGTAATTTTTATTAGCCTTATTAACGTTTCGCATAATCCTAAATCTCTTAGAGATTTGACAATAAATTAATATGTTAAAAACAATTTGTTAAGTGTCTTTTTTAAATATATTTAACCTAAATATATTTTCAATAATTTTTGGAATGTTTCTATGTGCCATTTTTCTGTTATGCCGCCATGTATATAAATACAAAAAATGTTACACAAATTTTAATTAATTTATATACTTAATGTTGCTTAATTTTCAACACAATTTTGTTTTTAAATGATCAATGTTTCATATAAGGATAATTAGAGCTAACACAAAAAAAGAGATACGAATAATTGCGGTTAAAAATAAACATTCACTCAAAATCTACTCAGTTTGCATTCAATTCGATGAGTATATACTTTCGTTAATTTTAAGTTAATTTTAGCTCTATTTTTACAATGTAGTACAATATTTAAGATGCACTATAAAAAATAACAAACAGTAGATGGTCAATTATACAGGGTGTCCCCAAAAATAGTGCGATCCTTAAAGGTACGTTTAGAATCCAACATTGACGACAAAAAAGTTTTACATTTTTTTCTTACGTAAACTGTTTCCAAAAAAATATTTCATTACTTATTTATTATATCTATATATATTATTTTCTACAAAAAAGCTCTTAAAGCCGACAACTCCGAACGCGTTTCAGTTAGTTACAGCGAGAAGCACACAAATATAAGGTGCACAACGCCGTGTTACCAATTCTAATTTTGGTTAAAATATTTTCTTCTTAATGATTGAGGAAATGGTTGGCGGAAAATATGTTTTTGTTGTTAATGGTGCATCATTCTACACCGACCTTTATGGAACCGCCTTGTATATTTTTATTGACAATAATATATCATTACCATCCTTCTAAACCCAAGAATTTCATCAAGAAAATTATTAGTATTAAAGGAATTACTAATGAGTAGATACCACAATTTTAAAAATTCCTCATAAACTGGGAAAAAATGTGTAGCCGGTTAATTGTCACCTTTTGCTCCTTACTTGAGATCGCGCACTGCTGAATTTGGTTCAAATACGTTTATGAATAAGTTCGTGGAAACGTAATACTTAGTCTATCTATGCACAATGTTGTGCAGGCATCTCATATTACAAAACACAGGTTCGTTGTAAAGTGCATACATATCCTTATAAATTACGTGCAGCCAAAATGATCTAAACAAGGTCAGTCACGTTTCGTGTGGAAGAAAACAAATTTAGAAGATTACTATGGAGACGGCCGAAAATAGTTGCAGGCCATTGGCAGAATAATGTCGTCATTTTTTAAATCAGTATAAAGTGGTCGATTTTTTATTCGAAATGTAACGCCTGACGATTTCAAATAAATTATTACTTCAAAGATTCGACACTTTTTTAATAATCTTAATCCGAATGAGAAATACGTATATTTAATTATCGGAATGAATTTTTAGTTTTTTTAGATTATTAATGCGATTTAATTACTGCCAAAAAAATTAAAAGATGTTTTTTCTAAGACCGGAGATCTCATTAGAATCATTAGTATAATAAAATCTGTCATCACTTGATATCTGTAATTTTAATTTGTTATACATTTTATTATTTTTGACTACAAGTATTTCTTTTGAATTACTTTGTTATGATTAATAATATTTTGCAGTTAATTTCGAATAAAATAATGTAAGGATTTTAGTCGAGTCATGAGGATTTCTTACTATTTGACCTGAATAGGTTTTCTGATTAGGGAGACGATATACTGGGTAGTTTAATTCATCCCTTCTATCTTAATTCCTCCAATAATTGGAAATATATTATTTAGGTAATTTAAATTAAGAGTTATATATAAAAATAACTAGTAACTGCGGAACATAAAAATTAGCCTTCAAGGTTTACGAGGGCTGCGACTTTAATTTTAGGATATGACTCCACTGTAATTATCTGGTGTTTGATACAATAACCGAACCCGTTTTGTAAAATTTGTCATTTGTTGTGGTAACCAACATCTTAGAAGTTGAATATAGTGAGCCGTGGTAATACATATTAATTAAAAAAAAGAATCGAAATTTTATTTTCGACTAAAGTAAAGTGCTAAAGAATGTTTATGGATGTTTCAAAATGAAGCAAAATCAACAAAAGTTACTCGAAATCTGAGCAAATGCTTGTGCTGAAAACTAAGCGTGTCGTTACTATCCCTTTAAAAAATCGGACAACAACGAATGCTGAGTGGTGCGCAACTATTTGTTTACTAGAAGTTTTCTCTGAAATGAGAAAAATCAATGGAAGACGTCGCATCATTGTGCACCAGCACAATGCAAGGTAGCACCCAGTGCAACGAACAATTGATGACCCATCCTACATACAGCCCTATATAATCTAAGACCAATCGACTTTCATACGTTTCCAAAAATTAAAAATCAATTGAGTAATAAATATTTGACAAGGTCAGAAAGTGCAGTCGAAACGTTTAAAAATGCCATGATGCCCCTGCCATCTACAGATTGGAAAATATGTTAGAACAACTGATTCATTCGCATGAAAAAGTAGATACATAAATTGTCAAGGAGTATGTTTTGAAAAACAATGAAGCCACTTTTTGAACTATACATGTTTTTGTTTGCATATATCCAGAAATTAAAACAGCAATTATTTTACAGGTAGATCTGTGATCAGAGGCATTCGGAAGTTACGTCTTTAATACTCCTGGCTCTATTTATGGTTAGGAATAATATAAACCGACCATGTACTAACTAATAACTAAAGTATGAACTATACATCGAGCTAAGAAAAAATATTACATCCGTAGCTCGGTTTTCGTAGTAAAACAATTTCCGGCGTAGAGCACTCAGTATAATGAAATAAACGATACAGTTATCATTTATTGTTATATAAAACAAGTAAATAATATAAATATTAGCATAATTTAAATTTTATGTCCAAATAATAAACATAAATATCTGACCGAAGTTTATAACCAATTTTCTATAATTAAAATTATTACATATTGACAACTAGTTAGCAATTTAACTTTTTCAATACATTAAATCGTGTTAATATTGAAAATTGCCGCCTCTCATCTTTTTCTTCCTTTCTTTTTATGGGGGTATACTGTCGACTATGTCTCAAAGGATAAATTACAGAGAAAACTGTGGCTTGACGAAATTTAAAAAAGATTAGTAACCCTGGGTTTGGGTTATCAAGAATTTAAAATAGGTTAGATTATATTCAATTGAAATGATTATTTTTTGGTAAAATATAGACTTTCTTTTCTTTTATTATTGTTTTAAAATGCCGCTTATTATTATAAATAATTAATAGTTAGATAAAAATATATAATTAATTATAATTATTTTTTTGTGAACCTTGAATATTTTCCGAATACACAAAACAACATTTTCAGACTTACTTGTTTTTACAAAATATTGGTTTACTCAATATCATGTCTATTATTTATAAAAAATGAATAAATATTAAGCAAAACGTATATAAAATAGATATAATATGAAGAAGTAAAAATTTAGGTTACGGTTTTAATGATTTTAAATAATAATAATTAATTAAATTCAGTATTTTTATTGAAATAAACGTAATATTGGTAACAACTAATGTGGTTTATTATGCGCAAATAGAATTTGGTCAATTCAATGAATATCTTTCTAAAAAAATGATATCTTAAAATCAAATAATACTATTCTTTCTGTGTAGTTTTAAATTTTGATATATTGTGGTGTAACAATTTTTTATTAATCTACTGCATGAAAATTGAGAAAGAATTGAAAAGTAATCACATTTTTATTGCCCACATTATACAATTAATTTAGCTCCTCGATATCTGCATTAAAACAAGTTTCAGAAAAACAATTCGAAATGCAATCGAAACAAATTTGACACACTAAAAAAGCAGAGAATTTTTAAAATATGAAAAAAAAAATTGGAAAATATTAATTATTGTCATACCTAAAACTTTCAATAAAATAGACTGACTCCAACAAATTGAAAAAATATTTTCCGTATAAATTTTTACAGACAATTTCTTTGAAAACGAAAAACAATGATATTTTTCTGGATTCTACAGCGTATATTAAAGTAACTATTCAAAAAACATATTTTTTTTTATTTTCTCACTGAAAGTAAAAAGTTTTTAGAAAGTGAATTGTTCAAATTAGTTTATTTAAGCTTAATGCGTCAACATAATCCTTCAGCATTAAAAACTTATAGAAACAGCCCCAAACGAAGTTTACTTTGAAAAAAGGGCCGATATCTTCTACGATCTGCGATAATAAATTTCACAACTGGATGGAGACATCGCAGAAATAGAGAAAAAGAAATTAAATGCAGTTTTACAAAATAATCTGGAATTTGTAACTATGGCCTGTATAGCAGATATGTTAAATGGTAAAAAGTACGTGTTAATTCAAGTATAAACCTAGAAACTTTAAGACTTGAGTTCCGTACATTTGGAATTAAATTTATTTTCTTTGTCACAATATAATAAGATTTGTTGAACGATGTGATTGTTTCATGATTTATGTTTTTTATTAATTTTGTCGTATTTAGTTGGTGTGTTGCATATTTCAATAGAATTACGAGTATATTATATCGAGCAATACATTTTGTTTAAAATTAATATTCCTAATTATTTCACGTTATTTTCCTCACTCCGCCTCTGACAGTTACGAAATATCGCAGTAAGCTGCGATTTCTGTTAATGACACATACGTTATTAAATTTATTTTCAATAGGAACAGACGTAACAAGTAAATGAAAACCATTGTCGACATTTCTCTATCTAAATTAAATTTTATCTCCTATTCTCTGCAGGAGGTTATGAAGAATATTAAATTAAGGCAATAAAATTAATTTTATAGCGCTACTACAGGTAGTGAATTATTACTCTGTTAGACAAAGTATAAATTTAACAATTAAAATAATATGTAATACCTACTCATTTATAATTATGCTTTTACTACAAATATGAATATTATAGTGTCCGGTGATTACAGTCGTACTAGGATTTTATTATTCAGTTGAAAAACGATACAGTGCTTAGAATTCATAATTTTAAACTTTTGAGGAAATAACGTCTGGGAATCCGATAAATTATGAAAACATGCGAGAACTCGATACTTGCAGGTTCGTGTGCCTTAACAATAATAGAGTTGTGACTGTGTATAGTTCAACACACGACCTCGTCTGTGTAAAATTGCTTTACTATTATTATTTATATTTATTGTACAACAATTTAAATATTGTAAATTGGTTTATTCCAAATTCAATTTTCAATTGTCCATTTGTGATTTTAGTGAAAACATTGACGTTTTTGGAGATAGACAAATATCGTTACTTTTAAACATTATCGAACCTTTTAGATCCACTATTTGATTTTCGACAAGGAAAGTCCGCTGAGGTAAAGTTGTTAACTTATACTACTTTACTACCAAAAGGCACACGCTACAATCATTGATTTTTGAAAAGATTAATCATAGACAGTTGTCACATAGAATTAATTACGTGTTCACTTATTTTGAATAATCTTCGTGATCATATCCTAATTGTACACATTTCTGAGTATTTGTTTTTGCGGTAAGTTTTAGCACATCTCAAGAATCAAACATGAGCCTTTCACTTTTTAACATACTTATTCATCAACCAACGACATTCAGAAATAGTTTGTTTGCTTTTTTCTTTTAACAGATAATTTAAAGATATTTAAGCTTATTCATTCTATATATTGTTTACTTAACTTCGGAGAGAATAATTGAATGCGATGATGTGCAAATAAGGCACGATTTAATGCAAACAAAAGTGATATAATAAATTTTAGTAGAAAACGATGATCTATTAAGGACAACAGATATCAAAGAAAAAGTACGATCCTGGCCTTCACTCTATTATCTCAACCACAGATAAAGTATTCAATCAATAAAAATGTTGTGTTTTATAATATTTAACAATATTTTGTTGGATTATATTGGCACTGGTCTTAATTACCAATTGGCCAGGCAATATGTAATTATTTATTAAATCTGAGACATTCACCAACATCCATGCCTCTATGCCAGCAATCGAACCTGGGACTATTTATTGGTTATATCTCTTGGATATGTATTATTGGTCCGAAACACATTTTATATTCTATCGGAAGTTTCTTTAATATGTGGCCTTTATTAATTTTTATATAATTCCATTTATTAAATTAATTACTTAATGGAAATTATTCATAATAAATATGGAAAGATAAACAAAACTTATCTTGAATTTCCATAATCTTCCAATACGTTTTAATATGTACGAGTATTAAGGTCTACCTAGGTTTTGGTATCTGACATTGGAAAATGGTATATTGTCAGATACCGAAACCTAGGTAGACCTTATTACATATTAAAACGATTTGGAAGATTGCAAATTCAAGATAAGTATTGTTTATCTTTCCATATTGACATAATTCCGTTAATTATTGTACATAAGGTACAACATATGCAGAGTTATACTTCCACTTCTACTTTTTTTGGACAGAATAAGTTTTATTCATTCATTGTCCTCCGTTATTGTCTACCCTTGGATTCTTGGTTCCTACTAGAGTCACCAAATTAATATTTCTCTCATCCTTTTATGAAACCAGTTACATACACATTTTTTCCAGTGAAAAGGAATAATTAGTACTACTAGTTAAAGCCTTTGCCATCTTCTTGGAAAAGATAGTGCCCAGCACTTTTTTCTCCGGATCGTCTATGTGAAAAAAATTAAATCAATTACAGGTGCCACTCATTTTTATGCAGTTCTACCTAAATCTGTAATGTTAACCAGTCAACTCAATATGGATCTTGTCATGCAGCTCCAAATATCTAATTACTGTTTATTATATTGAAACAATATTTGTTTTTCTTGTATATTGCTATGTGTTGGTATTTTTATTTTTTATTTTAACTGTGGTGTGTCATGATTTTATTTAAAAATAATGAAAGTTGTGAAAGTTTTCATCTTTCATGTAAAAACCATCCTCAAAACAATGAAGGATGAAAATATTTTGTTCGTTCTAATTCTGGTAAAGGATTCTTTTCTGATGTTAAGCAAAACTAAAAAAAACATTTTTTCTTTCATTATAACCATTTTCTTTCATCTATAGTGTTAGAACAAACAGTACATAGTTGCCAGTCCAAATTTTGTTTTGCCATCTTTAGAAAAATACATAAATCATAAAATGAAAATGAATTATTTAAGTTTTCTGAGGAATTAAAGATAATAAAAACAAAAATGTCTTTTTTAATATTATTGTTAGATTGGTAGAAACTGAAATTATTTTTGAAATTATGAATATCATTTTAGGTTAATAATAAATCAACTTGTAATAGAATAATATAATATTTAAAATTCATTTCGAGGGATTTTTAAGAAATATCTTAAAAATATTTATATTTATGAGACTGTTTACTTAATCGACAGATATATAGTTAAGAGGGATGTTAATTTTTTCCTGTCTGACTCAAAAAGTCATCAAGAGAAAATAAAACAGGCCATCTCTGTGAAGGGGATCGAATTATCTTCACCACCCCTTATTGAGGAACTGGCTATAGTTTATTTACTACAGAATGCTAGTATATAATGTTTTTAAAATAATATTACACATTTGAAAGACCACTAAAAAAAATCTGCTTAACAATCATTATCATATTTCCATATATATTATCTACATTCAATATTTTTAGAAAACTTACCTTATAAATAAAATAATCAGTTTGGAATATGGTAATATTATGGGAACATAAAACCTTCACAAATATTTATATGAAAATACGTAACAATATAGTACAAATAGTAGTGACAAAATATAATTAGGCAAGTTATAACTAAGCTTCTAAAATTAAAATCTTAGTTAAAAAAAATATTTCGTAGAGACATCTTTGAAAAATATTGAAATAATTTGGATCTACTTATCTGAGTCATGAACCACTTAAACATTAAATCAAAATACTCACTCGAATCTCGTTTCGCTAACTATGTTGACACCATCAGGGGATGGTTAAAACTATTTTTATTAGTTTTATAACGAAACGGGATTCGAGAATAGTGCTATAATTTGGTTTAAGGCTCAGTTAGCTACGACAAACCAAATTTCCAATGTTTAACGTAATCAGGATCTAAATTAAAATTGCTTTTACCCGTTAGAATATAAGAAAGTTCATATCGTAAGTTTACCTTTACATCTATTATATTTTTTTTAATGATTTGTAAGTTATGTATGTATGTAACCTAGACAACATTTGAAATAATAGTTCGTTGTCGTTAATAAAAATCGTTGGTGTTAATAAAAATCAATGTTAGCATGAATATCAAAATATTTTATTAAATAAGGCTGATTGAATAAATATTAAACTAACAGAAAAGTATCATGATTTTTATTTTAGGAAAATACAAATTTTAATGCTTTTAATGTGACAAAATTAAATAAATAAATGCCACCCAACAACTGGAATAATTGAATAATAACTTCACTGTGGAAATAATTTCTCATATAGAAATCAAAAATATTATAGCACAAATTCCAAACTAAATGAAATGTAATTCTTGTCACAACAAACAACCTCTTTTTAGAGTGTCTTTTGATTGGAATTCGCTTCGCTGATGACCACTTAAATAATTTAAAACTAGCTTTAGTTAATTCTTTGGATGCCTAATGGAACACAATTGTTTCAACTGCAACGAGTAATTTAGTCATAAAACAATCGTAATTCATTTTAATACGATTTTGCTTAACAAGAATTTTAAAAGTAAACTATACTAAAGAAATGCTTTCAAATAGAAAAAACCTTATAGAAATAAAATAGATAGATTTAATTAACTGCAAAAAGATGAGACGACGCGAGAAAGCATAAAAGATTATTTATTGTTCCATTTTATTAATAAAACTGTTGGTCTTAGTAATAATAAAAATAAAGAGATATCATGTATTTAGTCGGTATTTTAGTGGAAAACGTACATATACGTTTAACCGCGAATGGAACTTATATAGCGGGTTCTAAATGTATTATAATACTTAATGTGTTCTACACCCCTCAGATTCAAAAGTTTTCATATACCATAAATAATCCTTTTGTTGACATTTGGCACATAATTTTTGTTTAAAGAGATTGGTCAATAGACCAACGTAATGAGAATGTGAAAAAATATTTTTTTATCCTAATTTTGTTTTAAAAATTTTTTATTACAAAATCTAGACGATTAGGAAGCTCCTTGTTGAAAAAGTAGAAAAAAAGATTACACGGAATCTTATTCAAAATGAACAAAAATTAATCACGTTTGGAACGTTTTTTTCTTGAACGCATAAAATAATAATCACAGAAAAAGCAAATTTCAGTAGGAATGTTATTTTTTAACTTTGTCGATATTTTCATATAAAATAAATAGAAGGGATTTACATAACTCCTTCTGTTTTAAAATATTAATTAAATATCAGTTTTTGCAATTAAGCAGTTGGTGAAGCGGCAACGTTGTATGCGCCATAAATAGCCTTATGTTTTAATAGTTTTTTTCAATTTTGACCATGTATACAGACTCAAACATTGATAAAATACTTTTCAACTAATGCTTTTCTTTTCCAATTCCATATTTTCTTCCCAATCTTATTAATTTTCATACGCAATCAAATGTCCAACTGTTTAAAATTTACAGTTAAATAAATTCAATTAGCAAAAAAGTATTTTTCCACAATATTCACATATTTATCTTGTTATTTGCATTATTTATACTACTTACATAATTTCTTTATTATAAATATGAATAAATAACAACAAAGTTTTCTTGATTTTTTTTCATTAAGTTTCATAACTTAGGTACATCCGTTTATTATAAAGTATTCTTAAATGATTAAATTAAAAAGTTTTTATAGTAAAACTGAATTTCTTAATATAAACTATATATCAACAATCAACAATATATGATCATGATCACTACTATAAAGAATTAATTATTTAAAGTTATTTTGGAAAACAAATTCAAAATAATTTTGATCCTGATTATTCTACTTCTTTAAATAATTAGAACAATTAATTTACTAACGTGAAGGAAATTTCAGCCTTAAAAAGTTTTGTGTCCTCGTAAAATACATTGCATTAACCTTATCCGTTAATTCGCTCATCGTTGGGATAATTCAAGTAAAAAATGTGTCTCAAATATATAAAAAAAACTTGTAACTTGTAACCGTAATATATGATAGACAAAACATTGAAATGTAGTAACTTTATATTTATAATTATATAAACATAATTGGAGTTGCGATATTTGTTAAGTTAATGCTGATGTAGATAGAGTATATCCTTGCCTAAATATATGTTTTATTGTATTAAGCTAAGGTTAGTAAACGAAAACTAAATAAATAAAATAAATGAAAAATATGTACCATTGTACTCACCACAGACGACCCGGTCAAAGGGACTCATCCAGTCTATAAAAGAAGATAAGATTATCATAATGGGTTCCTATAATGAATAATAACACTTTCTATATAGATATATTATTTATGTTATCGCCTAAATTATGGGTGTTTAGGTAATACCATGGCATTTTAATGATATAATATTCAAATACTGGCCGATATAGTAAGAGGTTTATTAAAATGTAAATAGATTAATAAATTTTCAAACATTCAAATTGGCTTTGTGACGAGATTTCTTTGATAAATCTTAATTATTAGAATTTTGTGTGAGCGTATAATTTTGATTACATATTTTTCTCTTTTGAGAATAAAAGCTTCATGCATGGTAAGTGATTAATTGTATCTTTAGAACCTTTACTGTTTAATATTACATGTTATACTCCGAAGTTTGCTATCTCCGTTATCTTGAGAAATACGAAAAAATATTTTAAATAAAAGTTCACATTTTAAAATTATTTCGTAATTCTCAAGATAACGGAGATATCAAACTTCGGAGTATAAGTTCATCACCCTGTATATAAAAAATTGTGTGACAATTTAGATGCTGATGCTCAGTCGTAAATTCGTTTATCAATTTCATATTTATTTGCAAATAATCCAATAAATTTTATAAACTATCAATATCTTAAATATTTGTTAGATTCTCCCTGTGTGTTTCAAATAAAATAAGAGGCAGAATAAATTTGTTTTATATAAAACTAATTCGTCATTAACTATAAGACTGAGATTATCAATAAATGTTTATATTGTAGCAACATTAACGCTTACTGCCAAAATAGTAAATCAATGAAGTGGTCCAAATGTTGGCGGATGGATTAAAAACAATTTACATTTAATGAATACCAAACACTGTTTAACAAAAACATTATTTTTACAATCTTAATCACATTTTTAACTTACCAAAAATGTATGATGTTATCAAACAGCACCTGCATAATAAAATTAGGTATTTTGTTTGAAATTATGACCCTAGTTCAAGAGCACAACTACTTTTTACTGTGACTAAGAAATTATAAATATATAAATAAGCTCATACGCTTATTTCCAACATCTAGATTATTGGGTGAGCATATGATTATCCGTAATTGTTCTTTTGATATTAACTCCGTCTTGTGTTGCCAATTAATTTAAAAGTATGACACTTCTTAAAAGTCTATACAACGCCTATGTATTAAATATTTTCATTTTCCACCACATTAAAAATTTGACACTCAATTCAGCCCTATGAGAAAAACGATAAAAAGTTAATTATAAATTTAATTTAAACGAGCCACCGAAATAAGTTTAACAAATTAGATAAACATGGTTGTAACCTAGATATTTTAAGAAACGTTATACTTTAAATTAACAATATTTTTTCACAAGATATAGTTACTATCGGAACAACAGGTGGTTGACAACAAAACCGAAAATCGAAAAAATATGTCTTCATGGGATAAAAACTGGATCTATTTTGGTATTTTTTGAAAACGTGATGATTATTGCCAAATAATATCCGAGTGGACTGCTTTTATTACCCCAACAAATATTTGAAGTTACAAATATTATGTAGATTTATTTATTGTTCCATTTTATTAATATTATTATTAATATTAAAACACATTACATTTTGAAAATATCAATAAAACCACTTAAGGAGTAGAAGAAATACTAGAATAGAGATGAAAATAGAAATGACAATAAAAATATAGGACCGGTAACAGAAAGAGAGAAACCAAACTAACAATTTTTAAATAATCGAGACAATATTAAGATTATTAAGAGAACAAGAGTAAATTAAAACACCACATGAATAAATTGAAGCAACATAAGAGTTAATTACAATATCAGAAGAAGAAAAACACAAGAGTAAATTAGCATTTGAAGAAAACATTAATAAACAAAATAAAAAACCATTTAGAAGATGAGAAATAGAACTAAAAGAAGAAATAAGATCAGAAATAGCAAATATTCAACAGAATTTCAAAGAAGGAAAGAAAGAAAAAAAGAAATAGTCAAATAATATATACAATAGAAGAAATGGATTTTAAACATAAAATAAATGATAATGTAAATAAAAATAAAATTATAATAAAGTTTGAAGAAGAATATGCTAAAGAATTAAAAAAAGGTACTAAACAAATTTTAAATAAAAGAAATAAAACATTTTAAACAAAAATAAATCTGTATATACTTATAAATTAGTACAACAAGGAATACAAATGGATTCAGAAAAAATTCAAATAATTACATAATATAGACAGCCAAATAGTTTAAAAAGTATCAGGGCATTTTTGGGTATATTAAAATATTTCAAAAGAATGTTACCTAATCTAAATAAATCATAAATTCCAATTGAAAAAGAAGAGCTAAAAGGTACGTAAAAAAACATATAATTTAAAACACGGGATAGATAGAATATCAAGATAGCAAAACCCACAATTTGACAAAATTAGCAAATTAAGCATATAAACAAATAAGAAAATATATTTAAAATTATTAATAAAGTTTTATTAAATTTATAAGGAATTATTATTTATTTTCAATCTAATTAAATTGCCTTTAATCAAAATCTGATTTTTTTATATCTGAACTTATCCCTAAACCTGATAGTTTGAAATAGGTTTTGGTCTTATACTCTTATAGCAATACAAAATTGATTAATCAATCAATGTTAATTTATTTGTAACGATTCATAATTAAAGAGATTAGTGTTATCCGATGGCAGACCTGGTTGTATGAATAACTTCTTACTCAAGACCAATAGGCTTTCTGAAGCGATACACAGACAGCATTGTCGAAGATTTTAATTTTACGGCTCCATTTATAGCCATGACCTAGTAAATGGTCATCAAAGACTTATTTATTGTACCACTTCACTTGATAGAATTGGCCGCATTGAAAATCTAAACAAAGCGGCGGTGGCTGTTGTCCGTCGGATCACGGGCGTGTGCTCAGCAGAAACGCATAAACGTAATAAGAGCAATTCAAAAACCATAAAAATCTTTTATAGCTTGTAGTAACCCTTAAAGGTTCTCTCAAAGTTTGCCGTTTGTCACTTTTAATCGCTTTTAAAGTTACTTTATGTTTTATACCTAGTCTGTTTAATTTAAAAGTCAAGTTTTAATTTATTATTAATTCGTTCACAAAATGAAGAAATGGTACCTGTTCCTGTCTATACGCAGTTTAATTATCTAAATGGGTCTACAGTCAATAGTAGTTGTTTATGCAAGGAGCCAAACAAATTTTTTGTTATTACTTTTTATTTTTTTTTTAAATATTTATTATTGTGTCCTGGAACCTTGAAAATACATCAAATTTAACGTGGGTGGTGATAAATTTACAATAATAAACGTGACCAAGAGTTACAGGTAGGTGCAGTTTGCGTTTTTTTTTTAATATTATGATTACTCTTTTTTAATTTTATTGGCATTGTAGCTGAACAATAATATTCTTTTTCAAAATATTCAAAAATTACTTGATATCTTAATTGTACCGATGGTCAATCGTTAAAAGGGTGATATGTGTCAAAATTATGTCTAAATTGAATTGAATTTAGTTTCAGTCCATCTTGATTCAGCCCTCCAAACTATTTTTCCTGTTTCTACCCTCCTCAACTATAAGAAAGTGGTTGCTTGAGATTTTGGTGCTGTTTCGCCCTCCGTTAATATCTCGATCCATGGTCAAATATAATAAAACTAGTTTTTCAAACTAATGGATCAAATTAAAGTTTCATTAAAAGGGCGAGGGCTTGTCAGGGCCGAAATAGAAATGGTTGCAACAGGAAAATACCCTAAGTTACCCGACGGATATTAGCTTAATCTTTTTTTTTTGGTAGATACTAACTACCCATGCAGCCTTACTTACTTATCTAAATATAAATTCTAAACAATTCAAGTGAAACAATGATTAGGTTATCGAAATCAGTAGTATGCAAAGTTATTTTTTGCATTTTAGTTTAGGTAATTTGTTTGAAACTTGCTAAATGGAACTTTATATTATTTTCCATAAATAAAGACTTGTCATTTTACTTGAGATATTTTAAAAATCCCCCATAATTTCACAAAATTAAAAATCCAAACAATGACGACTATACTTAAATGCTACCAAATGCTACAATGATTAATCTCCAAGTCTACAGGAATGAGGACAATTTGTTTTCTTTTTTATTCTATTTTATTCTTCAAATCATTTCGTCACAAATGTCATTATTTCTATTTCTGATGTGAAAATGAATTTATAGAAATATGGATGCCAAATTTAAACATTTCAATTAAATACATTAATAAAGGAATATTGTTAATACCTTCGAATATGAGTGGAAAAAGAAGAAAACGAAAGTATTTTTAGAACAACTAATAATGAAATTACAGGGATTAGAAAATAACGAAGAAATTAACAGTGTTAGAGGTGATTCACACGTCGATACATAGTTTATTACGGTTGCAATGCAAGAAAACAAAATTTAAAAAAAAGAGATTTTGGGATAGTGAAATCGTTAAGAATGAATATACAAAAGGAAAAATTTGAATTTAAAAAATTTAAAAACACAAAATTCGCATTTAAAATTTTGGGGTACTGTGGATATATAGGTATAGAGAAAGAGTTCGATTAAATTGGTGTTCGAGTAGATTTTTAATTGTCCAAATTTTATAATTCAATAAAACGGCAATTCATATGCATTAAAATTCCATGTCATAATATAAACGGCTATAAAAAAATACTACGCAATAAAAAATGTTTTTAAATTAATAAAAACAGGAGTACAGCTTTTAATATAAGATGTTCTAAATGCAACATAAAAATAGCACTTAGCATCAAAGAAACGCGTGTGTGTTAATTTTGAATGAAAATCTCTCAATACTAATAATACTACCCGAAAGTCAAAGATTTCAAAGTATTAATACCTATAATAAAAAAAATATTATTCTCTTATTAATTTTAAGAAACAAATATGTTGACTTCTATTAAGGGTTAGTTCTCTTTAATCCCTTTTTTATGTAATATAAAAATTTAACTGTAGGATTAACTCATCTACCAAACGCGCATGCGTCAATATGAGGCGAATAGAGAAGCAAAATCCGTTAATACTACCCTAAAGAAAAATTGTGAAATATCTCATTCATTCATTCATTACTTACAGTATCAGCACCGACTTTTTTGCGTTATCGTCGGCAAATATACCAATTTCGCGTTTAATAACCTAATCATTCCACATTTGCTAAGGACAGTTTTTTATTTTTTTATATATTTTTTGTTGTTGCGATATTTAATAAGAAAATCGTCTTGCGCCGATCCCTCGTGTTGCTGTTATAGTCGAATTCATATTTTAAGTGCAATACACAGACTTAAATTGTCTCGCTGTCTTAAAATAACTTCAGCAATTCTACACCTTCGAGAATATTATACTCTATATAGAGATAGAGCATCGAACTGCGTTTATTGTGATACAGAGGGATTTAACAGAAAAGTTAGGCAGTACGATGACCAGTAAAGTGACACTTTAGATGGGTATAAAAGTTTGTTAAGTAAAATTGATGGCAAGATTTTACTCGACCTACAGTTTTATTGTAATTCATTATGTATTTAGATTACTTATACTTTACTCCCCTCCCCCTTGTTCCACTACGGTATATCAGGAATATATTTGAAAGATTGAAAGTGGATCAGAAGATAACGTTACACCAATGGAGTTAGACAAAGACATGTTCAAACACAATGAAAAATATTTTTCCATGTTTCATAATTGTAGATGAAACGTAGATACATCGCTTCCTTCCAGAGACTAAAGAGCAGTCAATCAAAGCAGTCCGCAAAATTAGTGAACCAAATCCAAAGAGAAGCAGAACAATTTCGTCTGCTGAAAAAGTGATGGTTAGTATATTTTGGAATTCTAGAGGAATATTTCTTTTCGGTTACTTGGAAGGACGCTAACAGATGTATATTATGCTTCGTTATAAGATTAAATGAAAAAGTCAAAGATAAAAAGCCTCATTTGAACCATAAATTACCCGTAAAACAAATCTGCAACTGCGTTGACGAAACTGCACGAATTACGGTTCTTGGTTAATTGAACATGTATCTAATTCACTAGACTTATCGCCGAACGATTTATTCCTGTTTTCAAATCTCAAGAAATGGTTCGTCGAAGCTGTAAATTGATATTTGAAAAATGTTGAAAGGTCTTAAAAGGCGTTGAACGAAATATGTCACGCTGAAAGCAGTTTAAGTAGAAAAATGAATTTTTCCCCCAAAAGATATTTTTTTGGTCTCCTTCTTGAAATGTTTCGATGTAACATCGTAAATGTTAGTAGCTTCGAGCAATATAATACCAATAATGATTTACAATGTGGTCCGCATTATAGTTTTTGCTTGGTTGCTTCAGTACGTATTTTGTAATGTTTTTAAATAAATTTAATTGGTACGTTAGCCAATAAACTCGTATGTACATGTTTCAGTAAAAAGAAGTCAACTAAAATTCCTTTATTTATTTACTCTCTATTTTGACTCTTCATTGTAGTTATTATTTTTATTATTGAATTAAAAATATATTGATATATCGATGAATATTTGTATACTAACCATTCCAGATTATAAGTAGGTAGATAGATAATATTGATATTGGGCATAACAATAATTAGACTAGTAAATTAACCCACTTAAATTTTAGTATTATTTTTGTTTATCATGTAGATTTTGGGAAAATGTTATGCATTTATTTTCAATATCAATGTTGACCTTCGAAATTATCATAGTTAATAAATATAATCAATAATATACTTAATTTATATATTAAAAAATAACTTTAGGAAAATAAGTAATTCATTAACTTGCGAGGGTAAAGTATGATTAGTGATTACGATTACACATAGATGTTTTAGTTATAAACCTATTTTATAACTGTCCGAATAGTAAATATTGAATTTTTTCTTAGACGCTTAATCATACATTGGAAAAAATATTATTTTAGTTTAGAAAAACTAAATAACTTCTTTATATATCGGTATCATTTTATTGAGTATTGAATAATAAGTGAAGATCTGCAAAAAATAAATAATAAATACCTGTTGCGATAGTAGTTTATTTAAAATTGTAATGAGGGTAATTGCAAGTTTATAACCAATTATTGATTGAAAATGGCTTAATTTTATTTGTCTAAATAATATATTATTAAAAAAGTGATAAATTGAACCAATTGTTTCAATTCGGCTACCTAAACACCCAAGTTATTTTTCCATTTATTTAAATTTTATGAAACAATAAAACATTTTACATGCATTAAACATCCATAATATCCGACTATAAATTACTAGAAAATACTAATGTTGCAGGTAATAAACAATGTTTTGTAGATTAGGAAAACGGGATAGGAATCACATAAATAAATGTGTGCTGGTTAAATATCTATAGACACCGCAAAAATAAAGTATTTATTGGCATTGTATCCATATGGCATCAAAGGCATGACATACTTAACGAAAAATCACACGCATGCGTCAAATCGAAATGCATTTTTAATGAGGAGCGAATAAAACTTAAAATTTTCTTAAGCATCAAATCAAAACAGTACAATAACGACCAACATTTTAATTAAATTAATTCACGAAACACCATTGAATACTAACACCATTAATTAACAATTAAAAATAATTACTGGGCAATAAAACAGCCTATATTTTGATAATGGGCAATAATAATTTACTTAATGGCGTTTCGATTGCAATGAAACATATTTTGATAGGGATATATTAAATATGGCAAGCAATAAAAAGAAAATTACCGCATTACCTGTGATTGACATCCAGGGATATCTCGGAATATCTGGAATGGGTTGTCCGCCGGGTGCCGTATTTTGAGAGCAGGAATTTAGGGGGTCCACAACCGCGCTGGCGGCCTGGTGATAAAATTGGGCAGCCACCGCCATGGAGGCAGAAGCCGCGCTTACAGAACTAGCCGCCGATACGGCCGCTCCATTCTGATGATGGTGACCCAAAGTGTAATTAACCATAGAATCTGCGGGGCCTACGTTACCAGTTAAACCTGCCGTATACCTGCAGGATTTGTCGGCGGCAGCGTCGACAGCGGCAGCGGCGGCCAATGCGGCGGTGCTGGCACTCGATGGAAATCCTGCTGGGACCATGCTTCCGGAGGCGGCCGCTGCTCCGAAGGCAGCGGCTGCTACCGCTTGTTGTTGATGGTGATGGTGAGCCGCTGCCGTGGCTGCTGACACGTAGGGGTACATTCTGGAGGCGGGTGAAGTCGAAGAAGCGCTACTGTTCGAATGTTGAGGAGAAGAACCACTCGGAGATCCTGACGAACTGTAGTTAACTACAGACGCTAAACTGGCTTCGATGGAAGAGGAGCTTACTGGACTTTGAAACAATTGCTGGTGATGGAATTGTTGATGATACTTAGGTAACATGCTATCGATGATAAATTTGGAACTCATTGCTGTTGTGCAAGGCCCCAATCACTACACCGTCGCGCACTATATATCATAGTCTGTGATTGTACAACCGCACACGCTTTACGTTTTGTTTTTACGACCGGCCACTTAGAGTAATATCAACAACGTCGTTTAACCCTATTGCAGAGTATTTCTTACGCGTCCTTCTCCTCTACTTCTTCGAATCCTTTATGACCCATGTATGTTCAGTCTATAGCCCTCTATGCCTTATCCGCGGTACTAGACTGTAATGGCGCCCCTCCACGACCGTGCCAATCCGAGCAGGTGCTGTTCCGGCCAATGGGGGCCCAGTCTCGGGCACGCGGCGCTCGATAGAAGCCGGCCCTCAGCCATACCATTCCAAGATATTTTCGTGCACGCAACTCCGAGTGTTGTGGCACTGCTGCACACACATTCACGCTCTCGCTAGAGGTGGCTGCTAGTCCGTCGCACGGATTCCACCATAGACGGGGACGACAATTCTTGCGACTTTGAACATTTTATTATTTGCGTTGGCAGGCATTTCATTAAATAGTTTTATTGATCGATATACCTATACAGGGTAACAGCGTGTTATTATTGAGGATCGATATTGTTAATAAAGAATATTAAAACAATTGCAGGCAATCTTAAACGTGATATATCAAAATTATTTCCTTACTTATTACCAAGTGAACGAAACGTTTTCTTACATTAAATAAACAAATAGAGAAATTTCCTCAACGACCGTCCTTCCTCGTCTTATCAGCGTTTATTTAAATATTAAGGCTCTAATACTTAATACAACTAGTTTTTAGGAACTGATCACTTTTTAATCCCGTCATTCTTTATTTCCGGGTTTCCAGAAAATAACGTCTTTCTACTACTGTATCATCATTTTTAAGAACAAAATGTAATGAAAAAAGTTCTTTTATATTTTCCATAATTTAAACGTCATAAGTACAGAAATTAATAAAAGAAATATGAAGATAAAAGAAATAAACGAAAAATTGGGAAATGTAAGTAAAATGTTAAATACAATCAAACCTCTATTCCTGGGCAAAAAAATAGTACCGAAACACAAGTAGTAAAGAGAGGAGTAAGGGTACCCGCACACAGTCGATTTTTTTAGTTGTACAACAGTTTAGTCGGTGTTGGTTCTGTCATTGGCTTTAATGTAAAATTGGATCAGTCTGCGGTTGAATTGTGTACGCACTTGCATTATAGCCAATGCCATTATAACAACGACTAAACTGTTGTACAATTAAAAAATGAACCGTGTGCGGTAACCCTAAGAATTAGAATGCTTTACGCCGGTATATAATGGACATTACAAGAAAAACAATTTACCTGGATAAACGCATGGGAAATGAGACTCCTGAGGAAAATCGAAAACAAAACAAAGATGGAATACAAAACGATATATTCAGTGCAAACTAAAGATAAAGTCAATAAATGACAAATAACATCACAATTGAGATAGTTTGGATAAATATGTCGTATTTCTGAAGACAGAATATCCAAAACATTTTATGAGACAAAGACAGCAGGCAAAAATTTCAGAGGAAATTTTGAAAAACATGGAACGAAATGCTGAAGCAAGAGCTAAAAAATTGTAACTACAGCATAGGAAAGGGTCAGGTATGACAGGTACTAGAAAAAATTGGAATGACACGATCCTACTCAGACTTGTCTTACACCTCACAGTAAATAAAAGTTTACGATCAAAAAATATACCTATCCATATTTTGGATTTTAAAGAAGTTCTGTGTAAAAACCAATAAGGATACAGACCAAAACATTTTCCATATCAAATAAATATGGAAAGAATAATACTTATCTTGAATTTCCACAGTTTTCCAAAGCGTTTTATTATTTAACTTTCCATATTTATTATGAATAATTTCCATAACGTAAGAGATGAAACAATTAATTTAATTTTCCATATCCTTAGTTACGATTTTCAAGAAATTATCAAATATTTTATAAAAAAGTTTTTTAACCTCAAGAGGAACTTAATGAAAATTAGAAAAATATATTTAACAATTATACCTATAGTCTTCTGAAAAATGTATCCTGGACTATAAATGTCTCGTATCAAATTACCATGTTCAAAATTAAGAAATTCCAGAAAGGCCTTTGAAAAATGAATCAGGTTGTTTTGAAAATAAGTTGATTTTAGATGCAGAGTCCAACTTTTTTAAATAAAATATTACGATTTTTTGTCAATTCATATACCTTTCTTATTCTCTATTTATTATTAAAACATCTCTTTTAAAAACCGGTTCGTTCTTACGTTATAGATTTTTTTTATTTGAAGCTTACTATCAAACGTAATACAGTATTTCAATAAAATTAAAAAACATTTAATATGTCTACAAGTATTACATCAATCTAATTTCGGGTAATTCTTTTAAAAAAATAGATCTTACTTAAATGTGTTATCGACCTTCTCTACAGTATACAAGAATTAAATGTATTATTAACAGATCTAGATTCATTTCATGAAATATCTGCTGTCACTCATTCATCTCTTACTTTAGACCTGTAATTTTGATTTTCAAAATTAGTTACAGTCCGGTTTTAATGATACTTCAAAATCAATTGAAACAATTACTTTATATTTAATGGTGCAGGTAAAGTTATAATTTTTTAAATTATTTTGCAAAAATACTTAGATGCTGATGTAAGAATATTCACAGACTATTGCTTGAAAATATCTTCTCCGTTTAAGTAACATTTTTTTAAAATTAAAAAATAAAGTATAAGATTTTTCATATTCACATTAGTAGATAGAGAAATAAAAATTTTGAATAATAATTCATCAAATTAATTTAGTATCTCGATAATTTTAGTTTCTAAAATTAAACTTTAATGATACCCGAATATGTAGAAGGAGAACGTATGAACTTTTAAAGTTTTTAACAAAAAAATTTAACACGTAAAAACCTGAAGAAATATTTTATGAAAAAAGGAAGGAAGCTATTTAAATATTTTAACAAAATCAGGCATTTAAAAAAAATTTTCAGGGGACACGGAAGCCTTGATTTGAAAGATGATATATTTAAAATTGAAAATCACAATCCAACACTATAATAAGTCTTATAATTGCAAAAGTATTTCAACACAATATAGAATAAAAATACCAATAATTATTTTATAATTTTTTAATTATTCTATCATGCAATTGACCCGAATAGTGATAAATGAGTATCCAATAATTGATGGTTATTTTTCAGATATATCATGTAATTGGACGGATCGTTTGTGATGCACAATGAGCCTCTAAAGTAGGAATGTTATTTTGCAAAACGCATGCTTCTGGAATCTTCATATCTAACAAAAACTGCAACTTCAATTATTCAGAATGAACTACCTGAGCACCAACTTGCAAAATATTGAAACGCATTGTTTTCTTTTTAAATAGGGAATACCTAATAGAAACGTTTTTATCTTTGAGGATGTACAGAATATTACCTCTATTCATATGGAAGAAATGTCTTTTATTGACATGATTAAGTCGCAAAAACGGATACACTGAAAAAAAAGTAAGAGAACAAATTAACGAACAGTCAGAAGGAGCTAATCACGAATTATTTACTTATTTATTATCATCACAAAGTCGAAATGTCTTCAATCTATATTAAATGAAAACTGTAGACATAAATTGGCAATAGTTGAATGCCCTTCAATTTACGCTAATTTTTATCAACAAAGCATGTAGTAGTGAACCATCTTTAAATCAATCGAAATCTTCTGTTTGAATTAAAGAACCACTAAAAAAATAAAACTCGGCTTGAAAATTTTGATGTATTGGCCTGAAATCTATATAAAAATTCGTATTAAATTCTCTTAACTAAAGAAATGCGATAGATATTGTTTAAACCATGAGCCTGTTGCGAAAATGGTTTTAAAAGAAATAAGAAGCTTCTGATAGAGGACATGTCACTTGTTACAATCAACCATTTCTAACATGCAGTTCTGATGGATTAATTTTCAGCTGAGGAGAATTGAAATTAAATTTTCGTATCCTAATTCGTTAATTATAGATCATGAAAATAAACAAAGTTTTGTTGATTATTACTAATATTTTTAGAATAATAACTGTGACACGATTATTATTACCGATGACCAATACGTGGCGCTCTTTGTCGAGCGTATAGACTTGAATAAAATTTGTACCTTTAGTAGCCATAAAATCTATTTTTTTAATGTTTTGCTTTGCTAGACTCTTATGAAATTTTTAAATTAAAAAAATCAATTATGGCTCCATCTCCACAAATGCAACAAATTATTTTATTTGTGTTCTTTTGACTTTTATATTATTATTATTATTATAAATCAAGTAAAGAAACTTACCATTCTATGTTCACTCCATTTTCACCTGCAACTAAAATATAGAAAATATTACACAATTTTAACAAAAATGAATATTTGATTATATTTGTTTAATAATTAGTATTACGTAGAACCATGCAGATTGTAACAAAACATATATATCTCAAAATAATTTTATTCCATAAGTGGTTTCCATAGTGTATAAATATTTGTGTTTTAAATGTACACTTAAAGGTATTTTTAACTCTCTAAACAACCATCGTTGATAAAACATAAAATTTAGAAAACAAAGTCCTCTTTAAATCATTTAATTTAATACTCTAAATAATCGTTTAACATTCTGTTTAGAAAGCACATTTATGTCGAAATATAAACTCCAAAACTTTGGTCAGAACTCTCTGTATGAGCAAATTGGATAAAATCTTCCTGTTCACTTTATAAACACAAAAATTCATTCAAGTTAACAGTGAATTAATTCAGAAAATATTTTGTTTAAAACAGTTTCAATACAAGCCTATACAAAAGAAATATAATCCGCAATTCAAAGTAATGTGTGTCTTTTTAATCTAATTAACAACTTTTCGTATGAGTAATTTGCAGAGACTATCTATTTTTTTATAAATAAATAAACTAACTATCAACGAACTAAAAACCATCACAGAAGTGCTGCCTGCATCAAAATCACTATGCGAAAAGAAAATTAAAACAGACGAAAATATTATACGGTAGAAAAAATAATCTTGTGTCGCTATTTATCGAAAGAATATTACAGAAAATGAAATAGGTTTCAAAACATAGTGAATCACCTAGAATTATCTACAAACCCTTATTTTTCTATGAGAGAGTAACACTGAACCAAGTACCAGAGTAAAAGAAAGGGGTCCAAGTAATTTTCAAGAGTAGATTTACTAACACGAGGAGAGTGTGTATCCAGTACAGTCACTTCAAAACTTGCTCACTGTAAGATATTTTGTAAAATAACATTCACAAAGATTATCTGTCACTAATGGATGAAAAGAACATAATATACGCAAAAAAATGGAATAAAAGTAGTATGGGTACCATGACATAACAAAATTAAAAGTAATCAGATTCATTATTAAAAGTAGGTTGAACTCTATAGGTACCTATGAAAATAAAATCTAAGCATTAAACTTATAATTAGAATTACCAAAATCAAATCTAGAGACTTCAATTTTCATTGTTTCATTATTACAACGCATAAATAAAAATTAATATTAAGAAATTTTTACAACATATTCAATTGCATCAAAAATATTAATCCTATCTTTACCTAAAAATCCTCAACTGTTGGTGATGTCCTTTATCTAATGCGGGTAGCATCCCTTAATGAGAAAAGTTTCGACCCTGTACATGTGCTAAAAGTCTTCCTTACTACTAAATATTCGAACAAATTGCTTTGAGCAAGATGAAGTTCTCCTCGCGAAAAAAGCTGGTCAAATAATCCAATAAAAAAATTAAAAAGAAGAAGATTACAAGTTAGGATAGTTATAATTAATATTGCGTCACTGCCCCCTATGAAAACACTTACGTACTACGGGCATTTTTGGAGAAGATTCCATCTACAAACTAAGAGACGAGGTGGATGAAATCGCTTCATATGGAGTTTTTGAATATGAGACCCTTTTCTAAAAATTAACTTTTTCAAAAGAGATATACAATAAGCTTAAATGTTACGGTATCAGGAAAAGTGAAACCATTCCTGTCTGGTCTCCAACCAGAATCAAGAGTGTTAAGTTAACTACAATATTTTATGAAATCCCTTTGGCATAATTTTCTTAAAAACAAGTGTTTCCAGACTCCGTCACATCAATACTTACTGATCAAATAAATATTTGTTTCATGCTTTGTTACTTATGTTTTATTTATTATAATTCCAACAAAAATTATTGGAGAAGCAGGGGATTCGCAAACTGCATCTTTTTATTAGAGAACCATGCAATAGAAGAAACAGGTGTCGATGAACTCCTAACATAGACATAATACAAATGTCTAAAAGCTATCAGCAAAAATCTTATTCCAATGATTTGATTTAATCTTTCACAAGTAGCAGATTATCTCTTGTATATATACACAATGAAAACCACTGCTTCAGTGTAAACTGACAAAACAGATTATTGACTGTCATAAAATTTTACTACCAGTTTATGGTGGAATAAAACGCATTGCTGCTATATTTCAAACAAATCTACTTCGGTTGTAAATCATGTGTTTTAAACGATTGCGGTGTGTAATAAATCAACAAAATAAGGAAAATAAAAAACTTAGGGTGTTCGGCACTTTCTGTTGGTCATTACATAAATCAAAGTTTAAAATATATTAACACTTAGACCCACTAGGAACAAGTAATATATTCAGTAATAAAACTTTGTAAGGGCTCAATAAGACATTAGTATTTCAAAGAAGGCATATTAATATGGAAGGTCACCAGCAAATTACATCGAAAAGTAGTTACTGACAAAATTTTCGGCACTGAATTAATCTATGTTTTTATATCTACGACTGCCTGGAGAAAAATATAAGTATTTTACATTTGGTAATCTCAAAAAATAGTATATATTTTTGACAAGCTACCGATTGTGTTAAGACAAACTAACTTCTTGTGTTTCCACCTTTCGGATTTTCGCTTGAGGAATGAAATCATTTGAATATATTTGCAAATAAGCACATCTTCTCATTTGTTTAATTTTTGACTTCCTTTCCTTCATACTTTTGCTAAATCGTCCATAAGCTTGATCGTTATTTATTCGTGGTTTTTGTAGAATTGGTAATGAAATTGCGTTCCTTATAAAATCTTCAATACCTATTGCAAGACTTTCAGATTTAGACTCACTCATATGTTTTAAAAATATTTGATATTGCTTGTGACAAACTGTCAGGTTGTCATATAAATAAATAACTGTTACGATAAAATCGTTGCTTTGATTTTAAATAAAATATTCACCAATAGTTGAATAAATTAAATCAAAATGTCCTGTATATTTATCAATATTTACAGTTGTTGATAATTCTAACAAAATTTTTGAAAAACAATTATTTATTCACAGTGTGGTTCGGCAACTGGTCACGCTGCACGAATATTTCGAACAAACAAATTTAGAACAAAAGAATGGAATAAATTACATAAAAATAAATCAAAAAATTTATACAAATTTTAGTTTATATTGTAAAAGAACTTGGCCAAGTTTTACAAGTTTGGTAAAACAGAGCAAAAAAATAATTTCATTAAGCTACAGTTCATCGGTAGAGCAGATATCCCAGTACCGAAACAAGTCTAATTTCACTATATTGAGCTTGTAACCTTTAAACTGAAGACGAAAACTTCTATAAACTTTCTTTTAAAAACCATTCACGAACATATATAAAAACTAATTCTCATTGGGAACCTAATCCCCTACATGCAATTGACCCTTTAACGTCAATATAATTTCCTTATTCTTCTCAAGTTGAATTATCCAGAAATCAAATAATGTATTGGAGGGGAATACTTCTCTAAAAGGATTCTTACACTTCTAACGGCTCTTCCTGCGCTTTTTTCTGTACATGGTTAATAGTTCTTACGTTTGGTGCTCTCCTCGAAGTGTCCTTGTGTATTTCTTTCCTATGAAAATACACCTCTTTATGATCAAGTTTCTTTCACTTTCAAAATCCATATTAAAAATTGTCCGTTTTCGTCTGTTACTTCCTGTTTACTTTGTTGTAATTGTCACTTTTGGGTGAACATTTTTTGAAGTTGACGTTCAACATATTTTAAAATAAATCGTTGGAGCTACTTCTACATCCTTAATTTTCACTGGATAAAGTCTATTTTTGTTATAACTAATAAACCTAATAAACTTTTTGGTTGTTTTTATTTTGTATACAGCGTAATCCAAAACTCAAGCCATTCTGTCAACCATTAATTAATGAATAGCGATGTATTGGAGTATCAAATTTGCTGGAGTCTGTACAAAATTTTTTTCGAAAAAGTCTTAATAAACTTCATTGTTTAGTGTTCCCTCCCTCAAAAAATACGGACATAATTCTAACAATACCATCCAAAACTTTTTATTACCAAAATTTTAAATTTCATTCTAAACATTTGAAATAACGTGGGTACTTAATTATAGTATTTAGGTATATGGGAAATGTTTCTCAAAAATAAAATATTTTAAAGTACTACTATAAATTCAATAAAAAAAATTGTTGAATTTTAATTAAATTAGACTAATTTGAAACTCCCATAAGATAGATGTTCACACAAAAGTGACAAAAATACTATGCTACAGCTGATCTTATAAAACACTCTGTATACCTAAAAATAATTTTATAATATGAAGCTAGACTCTGCACATTTTTTATGAAAAGCTTTTTTTAGTATCTCTAAAGAAAACGGAGATATCAAACTCCAGATTATAAATTGCTCCTGTATGCTTGTTTTTTCAAAAACAAAAAATAAATAAAAGCTTAGAAATAAAACTACTATGCGCCCAGAATCAAGAGTCGCTGAATATTTTATTAGCGATTTACCAATAGGAGTACAGTTTTCGCTCACGTCTATATACCTACACGTGGCGGGCATGCATTGTCCATTTGTTTACGTTACTGCCTCTTGATTTTACATATACAGGGTGTGGCATTAGTGCGCCGAAGTACGATATATCCGTTATTAAAGGAGATATCAAAAAAAGTTATTTACTAAAATTACACCCTATATATTATTTCTAATTTATAGATTAAGCTCATCTCCCCCATACTTCCAATATAGGGTTTCATTACGTTATACATGGTATTTCAAAAGTTATGGTCAATTGTATACGAAAATCATTCTCATTTCAACGTCCTGTATGCCCTAGACAGAACAACCTAACAATAATTTTTTCCAGGCATAACTTTTTGACATTGGTACAGTGTTCTTTATTATTGCACCAATTGAATATTGAAAATTACTGAATTACAATATGTACCATGTACATTTTTGTATAGCTTCAAATTGTAAGGAAGGGCATAATGAGAGAAATCTAAACGTGACAAAATCTACAAGGTGTGCTATTTAAAAAATGCTTTACCATATAGTTACAAATTATCCTATAGAGATCGGTATGATCTATTTCTCAGTTCATGGACTAACATTTTTACAAATAACTTTTTTGGAAATCCCCTATCATGCAGTTATCGAACGCAACATTATAACGTCATCCTGTTTAAAAAGTATTTTCTCAATTTAAAACACTTTATTTTAAAATATCGTTTTATGAACTAAACAATTACAAAAGTTCGTCTCTGACATATTATCCTACTTTTATTGAATTCTTTTGCACAAATGTCAACTGTTCTTTTTTTTTTAATTATTAATTACAAAACATAAACGATTGGACCTCCTGTCACTAAAACAAATTTCTAATCTCCACAAATAAAATATGACGCCAGATACATAGGATGTTCTGAAGTATTGGGAACTTAACAAATTTTTGAAATAATTCTTATACTTTATGGAGCGCTTAAATACACTACTTTATTATGTTGGGATCCTGTATATAAATAAATATTAACTATAGAGGAAAAGCGACTTAGAGTCTTACCACATCAAAAAAATATGAACAATATGAAGCTATACAAAACTGTACAGGGTATATATTGTAATTCAGTATTTTTATAAGTCATTTTCAATATTTTATATTTTCCTATTATAAGTAACTAAAAATAAATACTTATAAACTTAATGATTATTTTTTTTAATAGTTTTGTATCAATCTTTTCCTAAATCTATTCCAGTTTTACATCCTTTCAAAAACTTTGTTAAAAACATATACTGCTTTCGTTTAGATGATTATCATATTAATGATCCAAATATATTTTTAAACCTCATATAAAAACAAAATGCTATAAGATATCAATATGATTCTTATATTCATTTTAAATATTGGTTCATGACAATTTTATTTAAAAATGAATTCATGTAAACGATCGCTTCCAGATTTTTTTAAAAATTGAATTCTAGGACACCCATTTTTGACAAATTTTGCATTTGAATCTGCAATTATTTCACTAAAAACTCGAATAATGTTGATTTTAAGATCATTGATGTTTGTGGTTTATTGGAGTAAACCAATGATTTAAATAACACCATGAAAAAAGTCCAATAGAGTTACATCGCCTGATTTTGGTGACCAGTTCACAAAGGCATTGTTGGAATTTAAACGGACATTAAACTTTTCTCTCAATATGTTGATTGCGTTAGAAAATGTATTGCATGTTGCTTCATCTTGTTAAAACTACGTATCCTCTAATTCATGCCACCCAAAATCTCTAATCATGATTACATATTGACGGAAACGGCAATGCCATTTTCATTCTCAAAAAATACGTCCAACTACACCTCCAGATCATAAACTACACCAAACTGTTGATGTAAACATGTTTCATGAACAGCATGTGGTGGGTGATTATTTAGGAACCCAATTTAACCAGAAATGAGCTTCATCACTGAAGATGATTTTTCCATGAAATATATTTCATGATATATTTCAAGTTGCTCTAAAACTCAGTAAAAATGTCTATGCAATAAATTGTCATTTGGTTTAACTTCTTCAGTAACTAAAATATTATATGCTTTAAATTGGAGATCTTTAAGATCAATGTTCCTTGTGGTGCTTTAAGAATGTGTAAAAGCTTAAGAACGACGTTTAATTGATTGTTCTGCATTTTCATTCACCATCACTTTGGTTCCTAGTTCCTAGTTCGATATCTTTAGAACTATGTTTACGTTTTTGATGGGTTAGATTGTAAATAAGACAAACATTACCATTTGTCCCGAATTTTTCAATTACTTAACGGAGAGTAAGCTTCCTAATTTGATTATATTGCCCATACATTTTTTATTGATCATATGATTAATTTGTCATACATTCCCTAATTCAGTAAACGGTTCACTAATTAATCATTTGCTTCCTTAATATTCCTAACAATAAATATTGAAAACTAAAAAAATAAATACTCCATACGAAAATACGTTGGGGCGTTCGCAAAGCTACAATCAAGAAACAAATAGGTAAAAATTATTCATAAAATCCGATGAGCCATCAACAATTCATTCTCGCCATACATAAAAAGAAATCGGTATCATTATGACATTCGGTGATGAGAAAATAAGACTGCCACCTTACTTTTCACATGCCTGCTCCTGAGATAAAATCTGGCGAAAGGCGGCACCAAAAGATGCCATAAAACTGTAAATGACCGTTTTGTGGTTATTTTACTAAGTACGGTTACGGTGTCATCCGCAGCCCCATTGCGTCCGTCATTTGGTGTCTGTCGCTGACGGTTTCTATTCTTTGCATTCGTGACAAACAGTGGCGTCTCTTTTGTCTATATTAATAAATGTTTTTAATCAATATTTTTTTATACTATTCTATTTTACCGTGACAAGCGTTTTTGTTTTTACTTCATCAAATAACGGATAGACGTACCTATACGTTTAGACTGGTATCCCACTAGGTCTGGTCTGTAGTATAACAGAATTATTCTCACTTTTTTAGCATTACTGGATAAATTCCGTATGATCCTGAAGAATTATAGTGTTCAAATGAGTTACTGGTCCATGTGATATTACAAACTATCCAACACTTTCTGATGTCTCTTACAGTAGGCTCATGATCTGAATAAAATTTAGTACTAATTGTGAGCAGAGAAGTAAAAACTACTAAATTGCAATAATTAAGCAAATGGACTATACAAGGGAAAAAGGAACGACTGGATAAATAAGAAAACAATAAGGTACGTCCTATAAAATCATGGCGTACCTATTAAACCAAAAAATAAAATCCTATACACAGAAAATTTACTTGATAGCTATCAAAATTAGATCGGAGAGATCGACAATAAATCCGATACACACTCTAGAGCAGATAATCCAGAACCCAAAAAAATATAATTTAGAAATACACATAATATTTATAAACTGGCTTTCGACAACATTATCAGAACAAAGTTGAGTGAAGAACTAAAATCACTGGCGATCTTACAAAAACTGCTAGAAATAATTTTAAAGACACATAAGCCAAAGTAAGAATCCAAGGAAAAACAACCGAAGAGTTTCATATAAACAACACAGTCAAGCAATGCACTATCTTACCGAAGATTTTTACCCGGGTACTTGAAAGCATTCTAAGTAAAATAATGTTAAACAACACAAACTTAATAAACGACCAAATACAAACCTTAGCATAAGCAGACAACTTGACTAAAATTCGAAAAATAAAAAAGAAAACCACTAACAAAGAACTACTTAGTAATTAAATTATATGTTTCAACTCTTACTTTATGGAAATTATTCATAATAAATATGGACAGATAAATAATACTTGAATTTGAATCAAGCGTTTTAATATGTATTAAGGTCTACCTAGGTTTCGGTGTCTGACAATATCCATTTTCCAAGACAGATAGACGCTTGACAGATCTTTTTTAAAAATGTAAATAAATTTCATGTCATAAACCTGACAACCAATCAGTATTTCTAAAAATATATTTGGTTCGTACTATTTACTTCAAAAGGTGATCTAAGATAATTGAACTTCACAGGTTTAGTTGTTCACTCAATACTGTATATTTTAGGTATTTCTTTATTTCATATTCCTCCAAAAAACCAAATTCTTCTTTCTTGTCACTTATATGAAGTTCTTCGACTGTCGGACAATCAGTTTATAAATACTTGATTTTGAAAATTTATTAATTTTAGGTTTTACATTTAATAAAAATGAACCTACATTATTTCTTACTTTAAAAGATATTGTAGAAGATGTACGAGATATAATTTGTGATATTTTGTTTGAAATATCTCCAAAATATGTAATTGTTTTGTTTGACCCGTTATATTTAGGTTGTTTCGGAAAGATCAGTTTAACGGCAACCATCTCTTCATTTTTATTAATCAAACTATTTATTAGATGTAATGGATAATTATTATAGAGGTAACTATTTGTTTTATTATATTAATTTCCTTTTATCCTTACTCACTGGTATTGAAAAGGCTCATTGGATTATAAGCTGCTAAATACCGAAACCTAGGTAAACCTTATTACATATTAAAAAGCTTTGGAAAACTGTGGAAATTTAAGTAATATTTATCTTTCCATATTTATTAACTACTTAGTAATTCACAACTAATAATAAAGTAAATGCCTTCAACTGCCTAGGAGTGACAATAGGATTGAAAGGAAAGGAAAAGATCAAAAAGAAAATCAAAAAAGGAAACCAAGCCTTTGGAATAAATAAAAAAATTCCAACAAGGAAGAAAATAGTAAAAACAACTATTTACATAACCTTAATACGAACAATAATCACATATGCTACGGAGACAGTGGTTATGACCTAAAAAAAAACAGACATAATGACATTGGAAAAAAAGACGAAAAACAAATACAACAATAGAAAGAAAATATATTAAAGCTCTCTGGTTAAAATGTTTGGGACATATAATATGACGAATACCTATAGATATGATCAGATGGATTACAAACTAGTCCCTTAAATGCTCAAGGAAAAATGTAGACAGGTGTTCGTACTAGATAAATAAAGGACTGGAACAAATCCTGCAAAAATAGAAAAAATTGGAAAAATAACAACCGCCGCTCAGACATTGACGAATAATAGTACGTAGTCTAAGAAAAAGAGGAATAATCAATCTCACCATATTGTTTAAAAATGCGAAAGTATGACTAACCATTTAGCATGTTATTGATGAAATCTAAAAACATTCATTGGAGTAGTAACCCAACATACAAATTTGTCGTGTATCATATGCCAACTCATTCTATAAAAAAATGTACACTGTCATGAATACAAGTTGCAATGAGCTTTTTTCAGTAGTTTATTCAAGACGAATGGAATTTGGTCGATGATTCCAAATTAATCTAAACAATGAGTAACACAGTTTTTATTCAGATAAGGCTTGGTTTTATCTTATGACTCGATGATTATCTGAAAATCCTAATTTTTTTGTTGAAGAATTGATGAATTCTCAAAAAGTTGGTGTTTAGATTAGTACATGTCGAAGAAGATTGATAGGTCTCATTTTTTTTTGGGGCACATTTACTTCTGCACGATATCGTAATGAGTTACTGAACCCATTCATAAATCAACTGAATGATGAAGAATTAGAATATGAGTATTTATTCAAAAGTGCAACAATATAAACGATCATAAAAACACTTCAATATCTTGGAGAATTTTCTGATGACAGAATAATAAGGAGGAACACTGAAATCACGTACTCAACTAGGTCTTAAATATATGCCATTTCTTGGTGCAGCCATACATCAAAAATTTGATTTACTCAACGCCATTCCATAATCTGGAAGAACTAAGAAATCGCACAACAGAAAAGAGTGAAGAAATCAATAACTCACTGCAAATGTTGCATAGGTAAAGTTTTTGCTAGATTGTGAAGAAAGATTGGTTTGTGTTTAAACGTAAATGGACAATAAATATATTTAACAAATTCTGCAGTATTATGTAAATTTTTGATCACTATTTCGATATAAAATTAACCATAAAATAAAGAATAAACTTTGTTTAAAATCAAAATGTCAAGTAAATAATGTCATTCTGTAGAAGTGACTAAAGTCAAAATTAAAACCATTTAAATTTCACAACTGGCTCCATTTATGATGTTTCTTGAAGGCTCGTTATTATTTCTGTTTGCTGAAGTGTTAAAAATCAGTCAAAAGCTTGAAAACATTACAATGGATTGTAAGAAATAGGTCCTTAGTCCTTATTTTGGCTGTTTATACACATGTGTAAATCTCTATATATTTGTATCCGTCTAATATTTTTCTTTCAGGAATATTTCTAATTAACTTAAGATTATCTAGAGTATATTTGGCAATAAATGTTTTTTTAGTGCTACCATTAACTAAATCTAGAATGACACTTTCTTCATTTTCTGACCAAATATAGCCAAATTATCTTTATATATTTTACGATAAATATTATAAATGATTAACTTTTAGGCACAACGTTTTGAGTGTCGGTATCAATAATCATCAATGTTTAACACTTCCGCAAAAAAAAGCAGGCAGTTACTGTTCACTGTTGTACTCAATAATTATTTGATGAGTTGTACGATCGTAAAGTTTTAACGACCACTTAAAATTATCACGGAACATTCCCTATAGAGTATTTTATAAATTTTTTGGAATTTGATTATAAGATTAAGACGTGCGAATCAAAGTTTATGGAATAAAATTTAATCTCTTTTACAAGCAGAAGCACAGTGATTAATTATTTACATCTCTCCTATAATCCATAACTGAATTGTTTATTTCATAATAAAAAAGAAAGGTGTTAATAGTTAGTTGATTGTTGATAATAATAGAACATTACAGAAAAATTATAAAAATATAAAGGGTGTCTTAATATTCGACCAATTATATGGTTTTAGACCCTTTTTTATGAAAATAATTATAATTTTTAGCAGAAAATGATTTTTTTTAACACCCTGGTGAGCGTTGTCCATTAGAGTTGCCGAATTGAGCTGGTTGTTGAATGAAAAATGTTATATGAGAATTTGTAATTATTGTAACATCAATTGAAAGTAATGACGTTAAACAAATTATTAAAAAAATAAAGAATCTTCAGTTACAAAACTCAGATGTATATTAGTTTTGAAGGTTTGACAGATTTTTTTAAAATTTGGGTTGGAGACATTAGAAATAGTTTTGAATAGTCTAACGTAAAAATTTCTAGTTTTTTAGCTGAAACTCACATTTTTAAAAAGAAACATATATGGTCCACTCTGTATATTAAATAGTTCTTTCAATTAATAGTAAAATGATGTCCTTAGATTGACGTTTTCTGGACAAGGAGGAAAGAAGAATTCCAGAAAGAGCTAGGCAAGCGTTGAAACTACATATTAGTGCCATTGCTATCTTATGTGAACTTAACGTTCTCTTCATTGGTGAACATAAAAACTAATACGTGGTATAAGTTCCAATTTGAAAATAATTTGGTTACTTGCATGTTAAAAATATTTTCACAAATTGAAAAATTAATAAAAAATAAAGAGATACAAAAGGTTCTCCATTGGGCTCTAATGCGGTAACATGGAATGATCAAAGGAAATTCGAAGTAATACCATAACATTTAATTAATTAATTAATTAATTAAATTATTCGAAATACGACTTTAAGAATCTGTAGAATTCTAATAAAAGAACTAGTACTTTAGCAGTGATAAATTTACTTTTTTGTAAATATTTTGTAAAAGATAGTATTATCAAGAAAATAACCGTTTAATCCATGTGTTAATAAACCACTAAACAAAATTATCCCATGCGACTTGATAGAACAGTTTTCGCCCCTAGCCAAGGCGTAAAAATGCATTCCTACTGACAGGGGGGGACAAAATTTGTCTGCATAAAAATAAATTGTTCAATATACCAGAAGAGGTGCTACCTCTTTACATCATATCTGCTGCCACCTAGTGGTGCAGTGTACAATATGAGGTATTGATTTTGAGCTCTTGGTGCATTCACCCTCTTTTTAAAAGTTATGCAGTTCAATAATGTTTTTTTTACTGAAAACAGTGAAAATAAATAAATTAAAAATTATTATTGATAATATTATAGACAAGATGTTATTTGCCAGCTTAAAATTGAGATATTTAATAGAACTCAAATAAATTCGTTACAATATAATTGTACTTAATAAAACGTGTATCATAAAATACATAAGAAGCGCCCTCATTTAATACATCCCTAATATTATGTGCTACAACTAATTACTACAATTTATAAATATTTTTAATATACTTAAGATGTTTCACCAACTTATCCTTCGATCAAACATCTGGAAAATTTAAGATATTTTAATTCTATAAATTTTAAACTGCTTCCATTGCAAGTATTCTCAATATGATGATAAAGATACTGTTTTGTATATTTTACGAATAGAGCTGGCGCTGTCACTGTTAGATGTTTTTTGATAGCAGGTATTGTTATAGTAAGGTGTTCGATTGGGCACTTATTTCTAAACAAAATTTTATTTTTATACACGAAATCTATATTTGCAGTGGTTTCCAAGTTTTTCTCTTGTTTTCATTTTACTATGGAAGAAGCTACTAGCACTAATAGTTTTTCTTGATACCGTCTTGTTTAACTGGACAATATAGAAATTTCAAGTGCGTCATTTTATATTTTATTAAACTGTAAGAACATACATACATTAAAATTGAAGGTACTTAAATACAGTTGGATTCTTTCAACTTTACCCATACGGCATTGATTGTATTCATATGAAATTAGTTAAAATATTTCACTTATAAAATTAACAAATAGTTCTTCAATAGAGAAGAATTATTGTTTCAACGAGACATAACAAAAATGTTGTTACTAATTTGTTAAATAATAAATTTAGAATAACAGGACGTAAAATGGAGCAATATAGCTCCTTTAATCTCACAATCAACAAATTTTTATTTATAATACAAAGCAACCGGTTTCTTGGCAAAATGTTCCACATTTAGAATAAATAACATTACATTTCGTGTTAGAGGTGCTCGTATTTTCCAGAGTTAACACCACTAGACATTTAATTTGTACTCGAATGATTCACTGTATTAAACTTCTGTTGTTTTAATTTATCACAACAAATGTAAAGTTTTACATATGCTCATGCATTAAATTTCAAATAACTATAGTGATGCCATAACCCAAAAGTAAAGCAGCAGCCCTGATATTCCTAACTTCACCTGTTATTCATAGTTTACAACATTAGTAAGTTTGATTATTTCTATTTAATTTATTTTATTACTGGCAATGTTTATTACAAATTTTTAATAATAAAATCTAGAAATAATTTTTTAGCAAGACGTTTATAGGTTCACAGTTAATAAGACAATGCATGTTTAAAAAAGAAATAGCAATATTTTGTTTTATTTTTAACTTAACTTGCATGCGTCCTTTTAATAAATTAGAAGTATAAGAAATTTTTTGGAATTATAGTAATTTTTCTGTTTAAATTTAATTTGAATTTGAACTATATTTATATCAAAAGTTAAAATGTGGGTAATAATAAATACAACTTAAACAATTTTATTTACTCAATATCTTGTCTCACGTTTCATTACCCATTTTTTTAATTTTTTTAATGACTTCTACATTAAAATAAATATTTTTATGAAATGAAAACTAAAAAACAGCAACTCATTTATAAAATATACAAACTAAATTTTATAATAATATTCGTTTTTCTTGTTTCATAAAATTTTCATTAGTATTCCAACTGGAAATTTATTCACATGCGTCTAGCTGAGTACCCTAAGAATAAACATTTATTTATTTATGCTTAAAGTTTAAATGTATTTATTTAGAGGTTAAGTAATTTAAGAAAAAAACAGATACTGGAGTGAAACGTTATACTGAAATCACTCTGGCTTTTCTCATAAATATTTCTGTCATTTTTTCCTTTTTAAATGAGCCGCTATTGTTTATATAAAAACCGTTTGCGTTGGCGCAAATTTGCATGCGCACCGATGTTGCATAATCAATTACTTAAACGCTATAAACAAAATTTATGATACTTGTCAAAGATTTACGAGCGAAATGTCATATACATTGTATTTATTTTTATTGAAATTTTATTACACGTTTTACGGCCATACATTTTTGCACTATGTTTGGATGTGTATTGTATTATAAGCGGAGATACTTCAAAATGAACGTAACGGTCATTTTGGTTTTATTGAGGTCTACATTTATCCACATAATGTACTCATAAAATTCCTGATTCCGCTCTTGTGCGGCAGGCCTATTTTCAAAAGGACATTTAGTCCGATTATTGGTGAATTCTTTCCTTCCTGCTTCCGATGATATCTGCCTTAATTCGATTCTATCAATAGAAAATTGATTAGAAATAGATATCTCTTTCATATAACTTACCAAAGAAAAAAAAAATTAAAACAATTAAAACTGCTCCCTGAATTTTTGTACATATACTACGAATTTAGTAAAGATTATATGGTTTTATTTTATTACTTTCCCATATTTGTAAAAAACCGCTTATATTTTTATTTATGTTAGTTCACACTAAGAATCGTAAGGCAGTGGCCAAGAATAATTATAATATATGTATGTATAACATGGCCCTTTTAGGTTCGAATGGCATATAAAAATTTATCTACTGCAATTTTTTTCACTAGATTACAGATCAATTCAAAACATAAATTTTCTATTAATATCTGGTGTCGTCTTATTGATAACCAAGCAACTGGTACCCACCTAATTCCAGGTAGGTTAATAGGTCAAATTTATTCAAATTTTTTTGTATTTATTTATTATATTCTAAAATATTCTATTTTTAAGGATGTACTATCAGTATGATGATATTATTACACAAAAAATGACAAGTTAACGAATGCAATTATAAAGGAATATCCATATTCGATGTCTCATATAACAAAATAATTAAAGGAAAATTAGATAATTATACAGAAACCGTGTCAGTGAATACGAAGCAATAGCTATGACCAAAATGTAGAACTGCATCTTATGTTTATCGATTCCAAAGAGACATATAACTCAAATCAAATCAATTATCCGAAAAAAAAAATCATTGAAGCAATCATAGCAATAACAATACCATTAAATTTGATGCAGTTAGTGAAGATGACCCTACAAAATAACGAAAACTACGTCGCAATAAAAGCAAAGTTGTTAAAATAAATATACATAAGAAAACGCTTTAAACAAAGAGATCCCTCTCCACCAGTCCAATTAATCTAGTCTTAGAACCAACCTTATAGATATAAAATCGAAAGGAATTATCTTGAACCAACCACACCAACGTAGTGTCTATGCAGACGGTCTAATACTGTTAATTAACTCAAAGAGAGAACTTAAAAGAACATTTAAAGAACCAGAAAAAGAATTAAGAGAATGTGAATTAAAAATTAATCAGGAAAACACGCAATACCTCAGAATGGGACCCAAAACAGAAATAAAGAATACTGTCAACAGTTTTATACGATGCAGAAATATGGACACTTAACCAAAAAATAGCAAAAAGACTAAGCAGATGGGAGAGGAAAATATTAAGTAGAATACATGGAGGAATTAAAGACGCAAAGGGTAACTACATGAATAATAAACAGACAATACCTCATGTGATCAGAGTACAAAGAATTAGATCGCTAGGACATGTCAATCGAATGGGAAAAAATTGTTAAATATTTAAAGTAGGTACTAAGAGTCGGTATAGGATGTAAAAGAAAGAATAGACGGCCTAAAAGGAAACGGTTAGAAGGAGTGCAAGAGGTTATAATGAAAGTAGGAATACAGAAATGGCACATAGGAGTAAATGGAGAAAAATAGTAGTAAAATCGGAAATTGGGATAAATATATTTAGATTTTGAAGCAATAAATCTGGATAACCTGGAGCGCTGTCTTATAATAACATCGACCTGTCTTGGATTTGCTCCCACTATCTTTCTATTCCCATACTAGTGATGTTTCTTCTTACTTTCCATCTACTTTTAGGTTCTTACCTTTTGTCTACTTCCAACTATCATCAGTTCCGTGATCTTCTTCACTTCCTTGTCGTTTTCTATCCCTTTAAAATGCCCGTACCATTTCATTCTTTATTGCTCTTACTATATCTTCTCCTGTTAAAATATCTAATATTTTGAAGTTCGTCAGTTTTTGTTTCTCCTTCATTTATTTCATGTTGTCCTATATTTTTCGTATTATTTTCCGCTCAAAGATTCTTAACTATTCTTCGTCTTTCTTAGTGAAATTCATGGTTTCTGGCTGGTACATTACAACCCATCTAATGGCTTTTAGATATTTTTCTTAGTATCTCTGCTTATGTATTATTTTTCAAAATTGAATCATAAATATATTTCGTAAAAGAGTCGCGAACATTGTGGCAAATTAAGCTCTAAAGCGTATTGAAAAATTGTTATTAGCAAAACAAGCTAAGATACCAATAACCTGAATTCTTTGTTTTAGCAACTCAAAGGAGTCAGGTCTACAAATTCCTAGAGACCCAAGTAGTCCTGTGTAGGGACTCAAAGGTGTCTTTTGGCGAGACTCGCGTAATCTTCACAAAGATTTCAAGAAGTTTAAAACTGAGGTTCTAAACTGTCTATTGTGATTCAGAGACGGCTCTAGTGAGGAATCTAGTTTTATTTCGGTGTGTCTTTTTGAAATCTCTGGCAAGTTAACTTAAAGCAGAGTTTGTTAGATTCCTTTTTTTAAAAAGCACTAGTTTCTTTATTGGAGTTATTTTGCGGTTTAAAAGTATAATTTACCTTTACGATTTTTTTACTAAGAGGATAAGAATTAAATACTGGGTCCGTCCATTATCGTGAATAAGGATTTACCTTAATTTTCCAAGACAACGACTTCAATTAGATAGAGAGACAGAGAGTATTTTGGAGTTCTTTGTTTGGATTTTTTTTTGTAAGTAAATCTGTTTTAATTGTTTATTCCTCAACAAACATACATAATTTTTTTAGATGTCGTCACTTAATTTTGGGGAACATTTTATAGCTTTTTTTTAGATCGGGAACAGTTGGTAATTCACCTGGTAAAGCACCTGGTCTTTATATTTCGAATCTATTTCTTTTGGGATAAATTTACAACTTACGAGTTCTAGGCCTTCTGCCTAAATCTAGGAATACATTTTTAGTTGTTTTTGTCAACTAGATAGTTTTGAAGCAAATTGTGTATTAGTTTAACTTAAAGAGATGAATTGTGTCATCACTTTATTGTTTTGCATGCAAATTTTATTTTTTATTATTACAATTTTTAGTTGTCCTGCATTTATAAACCAGGGCGAATTTTCATGTCCCTTAAAGCTAAAAGATTCCTATAATCTTAGTCTTATCGTTATGAGGTCTATGATACCTTCAGAATATTGCATATTTTATTGGTGACAGTTAAAATTAATAAGGAATCTACCTCTTTATTACATTAGCACATTTAAGATCTCACGTATGATTCTTTTCAGAATTTAATTAAACCTTAAATTTACTGGTATATTATGTAATGTCAGTTAAAATGGACTGATACAATTCTTGGCCATGTAAATATTCCTTGTCCAATCTAAAAATTTTTTGGAAAACAAAATCAGACGAAACGCTTTTAAACTAGACTAAATAATTTGGAAGTCATGCGAAAGGGGAATAAGTTAAATAGGAAACTGCCAGCTTTTTCACCTTACATTAACCATCTTCAGTGCACATTCCTACAGGTAAGGCGTAGAGCACTTTTCTATATTTGTTCACTCCTTATGAAAAGTACCTTTTATTCTTTATTTCATCCATCGTTTTTATGAGTATCTAAGATAACGCAAAAAATTTGTGTTTAGCTAAGAATTATCAGAGTAAAATCGCTTAGGAATCTTTTCTTTCTATACCGATACATCTTCCTATAATTTTTAACATTTTAAAATCTTCAATTGTGTATCTCTATAAATGTAATTTCATTTTCTGTTTATACTTGTAGATATAAATAAATCAAAATATACTTATTAACAAACATCTAAATACTCTCGTTTATTATCATTAAGCTAAAGCAATAAAATACAGGAATGGTAGGAACTACTTGAAGATCAAATGATCAAATTTTAACCGTAACTCTAACTGCACATGCTTTTATTATGACTTACTTTCTAGTTATACCTTTTATAATTGGTTCATTTGGATACTGATTTGTTCAAATATCAATGGAAAAAATGAGTATCTATGTTATACGATTATTTATTTGACCTGTATTAATCACATTCTCCTAATACTATCCCTTCCAGTTTTAACAGGATTATTACTATGCTTTTTACAGATAGAAATTTAAATTTAAATACTTCTTTTTTTGATCCGGCACGAGGAGCAGATCCAATTATTTATCAACATATATTTTACATTTTATATTAAACTTGAACTTGGGATAACTTCTCATTTTCTTAGACAAGAAAGAAGAAAAGAAGTAATCCTTTAGAATAATTTATGCTAGAATAGCAATTGAATTCCATCTTTTTTCCTCTAAAAGCGCCCCTGCTTGACACAATAGTAATGGGAAATTTTCATGTCTTAGAACAACACAATAAAGACGAATAAAAACGTCTTTTTATGCTGTCCTAATACCCGAAAATTTTCCGTTATTACAGCAATTTGATTATTAGAATTTATTGTATGAGCACATCCCAATAGGAATTAAAGTTTTAACTAGAGTGTACAGAAATAGTATTCCTGAATATAATTTGTTTTCGACAAATTAGCATCCATTTTTATTGTTCCTTATTGTGTCTTTAGCTAAACTAAACAGAAAAAATGTAAGTACTGTTTAAAACGGACGCCTCTGAAGTCAGACAAAGTTGCATTTAGCAGTCGACTCAGTTCGAATTCTGATGACCTCCACAAATTCCTCCTCGATCGTCGTTTGTCCTGAGGCGTTGGCACTAAGCCCGCTACGATGTGATAGTGATCTATGTCAGAGCCTGGTGGCTCTCAGTCCAATACCTCCAGCTTTAGTTCTGCAGTGGAAATACTTCTCCGTTCATTGTCTTATCGATCGTCTAGTTTTCTTGAATGCACAACCAACGTTCGCTCCACTAATCTCTTTAAAAGTTCAACTGCAAGTGAAGTGCACTTTGCCGCAAAATTGGAATTAAAAATATCGACCATATCAAACTTGTTTTTTGCGATGTTTTGGCAAATAATTTACCGGATTAAAATCTAATATAATCCACTTCTCAGTTGCGGGTTCGTAATAGTAACAATGAGTTTAAATAACTGTCTCATAATTAATATCGTAAACAATTCACTCACCAACGTGTTATTGCCATTATTCTATACATTAATTTTAGGAACAATAAGAACAATAATAAGCGCAAGATACCATTAAAAAAATTCCTGTTAAATGCAGTTTTTTAAAATTAAGATCTTTTAGTTATTTTCTTATTCTGAATTTACAATTATTTTGGCATTTCACAAAAATTACGCTGATCTATATTTGAAATTTTATTGATGATTCTCAAATGAATAACAAATGGTTTTAAAATACAGGTGATGCAACTTCGTGTAAGAACAATGCAGATTCTGGAAATCGCAGCAAAACTAAGAAGAGTGGTAAAACTAACAGTTGTTGTAAATGGAAAGCCGTAAACAATTTTAAAACGAACCACTCTTTTGAATATCATGTTGGATGCTATTCTCAGACAGAGTAGTATTTAATCGGCTAGACTATATACCTACAACCACCGACACCAATATCTGACATACGCTGACGTTTGTAACGATAAACAAAGTACATGGTAAAAAATAAATAATAAGAATGAAGAAAAAGAAGAAATTAACGCTACACTGACATGCGTAGAACCTTGTCTGTTATTTAAAATCAAAAACTATGTCCAAAAAATTGAGAATTTATCAAATAGGTATTCAATCAGTAGGTAGTGTTGTATGGGACCGAGTTAAGGATATTAATCTCTTTAAGAGTTTCTGCAGGAAATCTAGAAAAAAAAAGTCATAAGACGAACAAAAAGAGTAAAAGAATGTTGGTCAAGAATATCTAGTGAAGAAAGAACTATATAAACTCTACGATAACTCATCAGTATTCGCAGTTCCAAAAAATAAGTTGACTTAGTCACGTGTCACAAATATTTGATAGCAAAGCAACCAAAAGAGTACTACATTGTAGAAGGGGAAGTAAGAAGAAAAGAGACAAGCCCTGAAAGAAATCGCTACAGACAGTGGAGGAAGATCTAAAAATGTTAAATGTTCACAATTGGAAAGAATGCAATAAGTCCATCGAAGGATTGAAGTAGTCCATCTTGTGACAAATTCAGGCATTTTTACACATTTTTCGGACCACGGTACATTACATTTAAACTCTGTGTTCGATAGGTATCACATAATCTATTTATAACTCAAAAATAAGAACGTGTCAATCAAAAATCAGATGAGATTTTAAATTTTTGACTACTGTGTATAAAATATTTTTTAATGCCATCTCATAGAACTAGAATAGTTATAGGATAGGGTCATGAAAGCCGTTTTGATTGATTTTCAACGGTTTAGCTGCTACATACATCTAAATTTAGAATTTAGAAAATGTTTGGGAAAAGTGTTAAGCAAATAATTTACTACAAAGAAGTTTAAAGGCCGACTAAGCTGGTTGGTGTAGTTGAAATTAAGTTGGATGCACCAGCAGCATTAATTTAAGTAACTATTTGGATTTATATTGATAAATGAATAAGTAATATATAAAAGTACCATACGTTTTAGTGTTGCAAGAAAAATTGTCCAAATTATAGGAAAATATATGTTTAATATTAGTTTATTATTAGGCTTAAAGATATCTTCTTTATTTAAAAAAAAACTGAATCCAAACACTTGTGAAATGTTAAATTATATACTTAAAAAAATGTCTTTACATTCTAATACAACGACTCATTTAAAGTTGGACATTTCTTTAAAAGCTGGAAGTGTGCAAAGGTAATGTTTTCTTATCAACTTATTGATTTATAAATCGTATAAAATACTTTCAATACACTATGTAAATATTAAAATCGTATGTCTCTGACAGACCGTGTGGAATAGAACCGGAGAACGAATATTGCATTCTCAAAGATATAAAAGCGGGTGGGCCTCTAAGAAATGATCTTGGCTCCATTCGTTGTTTATACCCGTGTCTGAAATTTACTACAGAATGCACTAGAAATTGAAATTAAAGAGACTAAGGAAAAACAATAAAAATATATTTATCTAAAGAAAACAACTAATATAAAATATAAAGGCAATTTACACCATTAAATAATTAACACATTTAATCGCAGAGGTAGGCACTAATATATCTCGATTACTCAAGTTCTCAAACTTGACCCCCAATCCCTTTTAATTTTCAAATCAAGAAAACGTCATAAACGTTTTTATTTATTATACAATGGCGACAACTTCAACTCACGTAACATTAAATAAATTATAAATATTATAATTTGGAAAACGAATAAATTCGAGGTAGAGGGCGATATTTAACTAAATCCCTGTACATACTGTAGAAACAATAGAATGGACCAAAAGAGGTAGGATTAAACTCAATTAGCTTAAATTATAACAAATAGGACCCTTCCCTCTGGATGCAGATGAAAACATAGTATCAATGATTTAATGGAAAATTTCTTCACACGTTCCAGACAGAGGTCAAGTCCACCCGGACGTTCTTTCCAGAAGAAAGTATTGCAGAAAGTAATGAATACCTCTTGATATGTACACATCAATGTCTTAACATAACAATTGTTAAAGAAAAGATTAAAAGGTTTGCTTGCAAGCATGAAGTCAAACTGAATATTTACATTAACGTATCAGCTGAGCTACCAACATTTCATCTGAAGATTTAGGATGTTCAATTAATTTGATCAAATCTAGTATATGTGTGAAAGCAGTACTTTAGTGAGTTACTGTTAGTTTTAAAATTTTATCAGAACGAAATTAAAGATTAGTCCATCATAACTCATAACACTTCAATTTGATGCTGTCGCAAAATAGTTTATCATTTAATCTTAAAAATACATAGATAAGTGACTGTTGGTTTTTCCAGTGATAGTGATATTTTTCACTATATATACCTTATTAGTAGTCGTAACTAATTAAAATTTAAGAAAAATACAAAATAACTGTAAAACCATCTCAAAGCCCAAGCTGGTTTCATTAAAAGTAAAACTCTCTGCTGGAGCACCAAGCGATCGATATGCTCCAGCAACAACCAAGCTACTAGTGCCATCTGTACTGATTTGAGAGAATTTTCTAGGGTCCAGCTGTGATTTTATCAAAGGGCACTTGCAGATTTCTCTTATCCACAACAAAAATGCCCAGTTACATAGAGTTTACTATACCGATTGTCTCAACGGAACACAATTTATCTAATAGAAAAGAAATTAGATCATTTTAATTTAATTTTTAATTATAGGTTTGTTTATTCTTGCAGATCTTTACTAATTAACAACTGAAGCCAAGTTACGAGAAATTTAGTTATTGGTTACAAAAAAGACTTTATTTCTTTTCGCATTAAACTAGTATTGTAATACGATTTATATATACAGGTAATATTTCAATAAAATATCTCCAAAACTTGAAGAGATATATAATTTATTTGAAAAGTCAGTAATGCCAATTAAATGGTAAAATATTAGACGTTAATATGTAGGTGGCGCTGTTTTCCATATTTGTTTTTTCTAATAAACATGCACTTTGAGTTAAACTGATCTCTAGTTTACCTGAAAAAAGTTAAAGATTTCAAATTTTAGATTTAAAGATAATAAAGGTAACACTAAAATATTTTATAGAATGGAGACCAATTATGGGTTAAATCTAAACTAGTTACCTAAAGGTCTGATGCCAAACAGACATTCATAAAGACTTTTTTTCTTATTCTTGTAAAAGTCTAGACAAAAATGAAATAATTAAAAAAATTAATACGTCATAAGTCCCTCCGTTAAAACTCTTGTTACGAGATGGCTCTTGTGCCAGTGTCACTAACTTTGCATCCTTGATTAATAAAATAGAAGATTGACGAGACCACAATGAGGTTATGATGCGATGTGTCATTTTTACAAAAATTCAGTTATTGTAAAAGAATAAATACACAATAGTTTTATGGGAGACAATATAACTTTCATTTTTTTAAATATGATCAAGTTTGGGAAGTCATTACCACAATTTTCAGAATAGTTCTGAGTAAATTTGGTACAGTCATGACACGAACAATTGTTCTGGTGAAGCTATGTAATAAATATTCTGTCAAGAACATTTATCAGTTAACTATAATTTGCACTGAATGCTCCAGAAGAAAAGGAAAATTTATCTACCTTTGTGGAGGAATATAGACATATCATAGAAAATAAAAAAACATATGCCACTTTTTTATTTAAGCCCGGATAAGTAAAATAAAGGGTGTTATATATTCTTCTAAAAACATATTTATCCTCAATAATTTTCAAATTGATTAACATTTTTTAACCAAATTTGGTATACACCCTTTTTAGTTATTGATGAAAATGTGGTTTTAAATAATTATGCAGTGTCACAGATACGGAGTAGCCTTTACGCAATTTGAGAAAAAAAAAATGCTATACCACTGATTTTTTAAACTGATTTCGATAAAAAAGTCTTTGCTTATTATTTTTCTAAGAATAACTACTCTTGAGTCTAATTGAAAGCGGTGAAATATGAAAAAAAGTTTACCCGTACACATTTGAATTTCATCTTTCGCGTCGAGGGAATTTAATTTGATAATTACAGAATTTATTTCTAAACGATTTGGGTAACCCGCTTAAATAGTGTTGTAGTTTTTTCTACCTATTTAGTTGTAGTTTTTACTATCATTTATTATTTAGGATGTTTACTAGTCATAGGGACGCAACTTTTACACATTGTCGTTTAAATTGTAAAATATAGCAACGCGCTAACCTTAGTGTCTTTTACAGTCACAGGAATGAAATAATATTTACTGTATCTTTTTAAAACGATTTTAGTATTTCTTCAGATGATTGCCGGTTTCAATTGATGTAGACTATTTGCCCAGATGCAAGGTTTCAGGTTTATCAACACCAAAAAATAATAATCGTCATGAATAGACGTTTCGACTTCCAGAAGGAGTTTAAAACATTTCGAAGAGAGTCAGAATTAGCAAGGAGAGATGCAGGATGGCCAGAAGGTAGAATTACCTAATACCATGACCATTGCATTTCATTCTTGATGATACTACTATTGCTGTTAATCTAATGAAAGAATTAAAAAATAACTGGCTTCATAACGAAAGAGTTTGTAAAGCAATTGCTTTTATCTCCATCAGTAATATTATTACTCATATATAATCTTCAAGGCTATTAGTGTTTGTGTGCTTTCTGTGAAGATATGTACGGAATTACCATTTAATAAAACGTAGGGAGAAGGAGAAAAAAAATATATTATTGTAGAGAAAAGCGAAAAGGTGTTTATTGAAATAACAATAGTACCTACATTCCGAATACAATAATTTAAAAAACGAAAACCGAAACAAAAACTTTTGAAGACCTAAAGATTATTAAACGTAAAATACACATACAGGGTTGGGAGAAAGTATGGAATCAAGTAAATATCTTTAAATCGAAACGGACGATATTTATGAAATTTTTTAGGTAAGTGCAATGGGACAAAATGCATCTGATGTACATTTTTTTGTTAATAATATACTTCTGGTTTAACCGGAAATACCCGCAACTTTTTTTAATTTAAGTGGGACATACTGAGTTTAGTGGAAATAATTTGTTAAAACGAGAAATAACTTACTTTTAATTGTAGAATAAGTAAATTTATTTACTTTAGACTAATGAGAATTATAATTTAAACAAAATTAATTCAATTGTTCAAAATGCTCTCCGTTCACCTCCGGACAATATGCCAGCCTATTAACAAATTCTTGAGTCACTATTTCCAAGAGTTCTCCACGTATTAGTTCACATTCATCAATAATTCTTTGTCTCAATTCCTGCAAGTATGTTGGGCGTTTAATGTAAACACGTGATTTTAGATAACCCCAAAGAAAAAAATCTAATGGACTTAGATCCGGAGAACGAGCAGACCACTCTATGAATCGATTACCATAACCGATCATCATTAATATTTCAATACGATCTTTTTCACTTAAATGAACCATTCTTAATCATACAATTTATTTCGGTAAATTACAATTTGACAGTTTGGCAAGAGTTACATACTAGATAGTGCTCGTTTATTTCTTACTATTAATACAAACAATATATCAATTTGTTTATCTAAATGGTATTTTACTCTAATGTGTAAAAACTTAGAAGTGGTTTATTAAAGTACTGTATTCCTCGTTTTTACAGATTTTTTACACTAAACCCAGTACGTTCGAATTAGAAATAACAAGATCTTTCAAAATCTGAAAAAAATATACATTTAAATTAAAAAAGTTAAGTGTATTTCCGGATAAACCGGAAGTATATTAATAATAAAAAAATAGACATCAGCTGCATTTTGCCCCATTGCACTTACTTGTAAAATTTGATAAATATCGTTCGTTTCGTTTCAAAGATATTTACTTCTCCATACTTTATCCCATCCATGTATGTATACCTACCAACATAACACTTATTTGTTTATGTTATGGTTGTATATATAAATTATCGTAAATATCACTTGAATCTTCAATGTGTATCTTAAGATTCCAGCCCCTTGCGAAAAAAATGAAATAACACACCTAATAACAAAGAAATGTTTGTATTATAAATTTTTACGCCTCTTAAAATTATGGTCTGAAAGGGACCATGAAGGAATAACATGGCCGTTATTTATTGTGGAGTTGTGGTAAACTACATACTTATTATAAAGGTGCGAACTTTTATATATTTGTCTCCAATCGGAGCAATGCATTTTGTGTCGAGTATTATTATCTTTGTGATTATGTACGAATTTGTTTAGGTGTATAAAATAATACATAAAAAATGTTTTAGGGTCCACATCTAGAATATAAAGGGGATATGTTTTAGCAAAATTATGATTATTTTTCTTTTCAATTTTGAGGCGTATCTGTTTTAAGATGAATGGCTCTAAAATCTTGATTTTAATTTTGTTAGGAACTGTTACCGTGAGTAACATACAAACGGAGACATTTTGTATCGTTGTACAATATTGATTTTTTTTATTTACCTATTATTAGTGCCTTTTTATAGTACTGGTTTTTCGTCGACTAGTAAGTGGAAGTTGTTAAAAGTTTGTCTAAACATTGTTGCTGTTATGTACGAGGATAGTTCAATAAAAATAATTTTAAAAACTGCAGAGTAGTATTTATTTAATGCATTTAAAATAAGTCTCTATTAATATTAGGTAATAAGTCCCACTGGTGGACTAGTTTAGGAATTCTGTGCTGGTAAAATTCCTGCGGCTGTTTGCGGAACCATTATCTAACCACAATATCTACCTCAGTGTCTGGACAGTTACCAGGCCGTTGTTCAAAACGTGAGAACGTTTTTTAGCTTTATTGCGCGTATTTTCGTATAATGCAGTTTCCAGATATCCCAAATTTTCGTTCTGCAACACGTGCAAATCGGAACACGCAAACCTTTTTGTGGCTTTTCTTTGCTGTCGAAATTTATTGCAGCGTTCAACGAATTCTGCATTTAAGTACCATAGTCACCATAAACAGCTTTCAATATCTTTTAAATTTCCATAAATAACAGCACACATATTATCTTTGAATGGATTATCTATCGTAGATGTCATTTTTTAATAGAGTCACAGATCTTAGAAATAAGTAAACTACAAATACGCTGATCAAATGTGTTTCATTGTAGTATTCTCTTACGATTTATTAATTTAAAAAAAATGTAGGATATAAACCTGTAGTACAAGAAAAATCCATTTTTCATGAGTTTTCGGCAGAGTTCAGAATATCGAACGCAAGACCTAATAACTTAATAAAATCAAGAATTACTGTAAAAAGTAAGGGTAGAAACCACCATTATGTTTAAAGAATCTTCAAGAGAAGACTTAACCCGTTTTCTTTAAGAAATTGCAGATGAAACGTCAATTAGCTTCTCCAAATTTATGGTTTAATCAAGAATGCTTGAAAAGGAAATTAACAATAAACTTAACATGTTGAACGAAAACCCCACAAGCTGAAAAGGCACTGAGAGAAGCAAAGATAATTTGGTTAAAAGACTAATATAGGAAGTGGTTTAAAATAAGAGATTCCTTCCTTATATCTCTATATAAAAACTATATATTCTGAATGAATTTAATATTACATCAAATTAAGTTTCATATTCTAATTAACCAGTTCCGAGAGAATATTCGTAGAATGAAATATCAAAGATTTCTAAAACAATCAAGTAAATTAAAGACCTTGAGGTCACCAATTAACGTAAGTACCACGAAACACATTGCAACAAATACACACAAATTTTCATCACATTTCCAAAACTTATCTGGTACTCAATTTAATAAGACTGGAATACGAGAAGAATTTCCCGTAAATTCAACAAATTTTTGCATACGGACTCGGAAATCACAATCAAATAATTTTTATTAGGAAAAGAAATTAATAGTGATATTCTAACTTTAAAAATCATTTAATGGAAAGTTGTAGAAATTGAATCACGAAATCAGATAAAGGCGATGTGCATTCATTTTAGACACAAATAAATGATTGCAAATAAAAATAAACAAATGTATCCAATCAAGCGACTTGAAAATTTTTAGTAAAGATCCAACTAAACAGTTTTCAGATAATGTTAGGGAACTAGTTAATTAATCAAATCTCCTTTTTAATGGCTACGCAAAAAATATAGGCAGGTTTAATTAAAAAAAATCCTTAAGCATCAAAATTGTATGAAATAGTTAAATTCAGGTAAAAAACCAGTTACACCTGTGGTTTCCTATGACCAATTAATAAATTAACAGAAATGCTCATAAAAATTATGGTTATATATTAAAATATTCAGTTAAAAACTCTTTAGAATTAAATCAAAAATTTTTTGAAATTCTTTTCGATCTCCATCTCACGGCTCTACCACTGAGCCACCCACCCCCCGCAGTTTCTAATGTAAAAACCAAAATTTCTAAATTGAAAAAAATAAGGTATTTATAAGTTAAATTGTTTATATTGTAATGCAATGTATATACAGTATGTCCCCCTAAGTTGGAATCATACGGAAAACTTTTTTATTATTAATTTTAGTTAAAAAAGTTATTCTTCATAAAAAGTTCTGCATTATCTAAAACCTAGAATACAGTCATCAAATATCAAATTTTTTCAGTGGTATACGAGGTTTGTCAAAAAATATGAGTTTTACTCAAGAGTAAAGTACCTTTAAATTTGGCAATATCGAAAAATGTTACTAAAAAAAGTTGATCAGAATTAAAAATTACGTTTAAATATGCAAGTACATCTATTTAAATTAAGATTAATACATATAATTTCTTCATATCTCACATCAAGGATATCTGTTTTATATAGATAGCATAGGTCAAATCTAAAGTGTTAATCACTAAGAGTAAAAGTCAAAAACAGTTACTTTTCTGGAGAGCGTTCAAAAGATTTTAATAAGTCAACTTTTTGTCAACTACTTCTCAACTGATGAATATATTTTACTTAAAACATATTATAATATACTCAGAGTACCCGCTAGATCTCCCGGTATTACATCGTTAAGCTTTATTTAAAAGGTTTTAAAAAATAGTTATTCTATTAGGTACGAGTTGCAAAAAAAATATTGTACCTTTTCCTGTTGACTCAAAGGGGACCTGAAGAATATTGATAAAGTTGTTTAATGAATGAAAAACTGAAAACTGATGATTTTCGAATAACACCATAGAGATAATACCAGTTATCGTTTTTCACAATTGGGTGATAAATATTTTTAACCGTAAAACAATAAAATTTGATGAGATATGTAAAACCGATTTTCTAAATTCTATGTAACGTTTGGTATTCCGGGAATTTCAGGATGTGTTGATGATACCCATCTTTATATAAAAATTTATTATTTATAATTAACTTACATTCGGAATTTAAATAAAACAAAATTACGGCACATTTGAATATTATCTACGGCACTGAGAAGAAGCAAATATTATTCTACATAGTTCAACCCTGAAAAACGTATTATACCCCTAATATAAATGGCAAAGGGTTGATGTTGCCTCATGGTCAATATTTCAAAGAAACTGCAAAAAGGGTTATGTCCGTAAAAAATACCCTTGAGCCCTTTTATTATTTTATGGATTTTTTACCTACCTATGTACCTTCAAAACATTCCATCTTAAAGTAATGTGATGTTTACTTACAGGAAGATGTTCTTTCCTCTGATTTCGGATTTTCATTGTCTTGAATTTTGGTTTTTACATTTTAATTAGTGGTCCGTATCCTTAATTAAAGCCAGTATAACATTATTATTATTTATCCCTTCTATACTTGACGTATAGCGATTTTAATAAAGCATATAGTGAATTTTCATATTGTTGAATTCGAATTTATTAAACTTCAATTATCAAAAACATGAACACGTTTTTTAACCATATATGTATATCTTAAATACCAATTTTGCCAAAAAATATCAAAATCAGAATTAATACAAGAGCTTAAAATTTGGGAATTTGATATGTTCAACCCCTGTCTATCCTATAGCTCTGATTAAAAGCGCGTAATTGTAATTTTACATTGATTGTAAAACAACTGAACCTAATCGAAACCTACATGAACGCTTAAGAGTATTCATGTGCATGCATAAATTACAATATCGAAAATGTACAGGGTGATCAACTTACACTCCGAAGTTTAATATCTCCGTTATCTTGAGAAATAGAAATAAAACCTATAGACAAAGTCAAGATTCACATTTTAAAATTATTTATTAATATACAGGGTGTCTCATAAGGAGACCGTATATCAAAGATTTGTTTTTTTAATGGAATTTTTATAAATTTTAACGATGTACGTCTATTATGTTTAATAAAGGATCTACAGCCACCTGAAAATCACACAAACAGCAAGTGTGAAACATCGTTAAATCAGCTCCGCAAGAGGTTTATAAAAATGTAAAAACATACGGGGTGTGCCATTTAAAAAAACATAACTTTGATACATATATTTTTTTGAGACAACCTGTATAACTGGAACTAATTTTAAATGATGGCTTTTTTGAATATACCCAAAAAAGTATTCTTACAAAATTTTCAGAAAATTCACTGTTCTGAAGTTACGGACCTTCACGTTCTACGGTGGCTCACCCTGTTTAAAGGTAGATTTATTACTAATAAATTATTACAGTTCTTTGTCTTAAAAATAGAGATTTTACCAATCAAGTTTGTCTCTATTTTCTATAACATCCTGTATGATATAATAATTTTTTTTTGTTTCCATTTAAAAACCACTTTTTTAAACTTTTGGTTTGTAATATTTTGTATTTTTTAATAACTTAAAACGAAAATACCTGGCGTAAATGTTAAGTTGGAGTTACTAAAGAGATCGTATATAAATGACTATAATTATAAGGTTGTTTATTATTTTTCAAAAATTGAGCATTGTATGCCAAACAGAGAACAAGGATTTGGTATTTATTATAAAAGGAATGTACACCTTAAACTAAATCCATAACGGAAAATTTAAAAAAACTAATAATGTAAATGTCTAGACACTTTAATGCAAACGGAATAATAAATTAATTAAAAATTCACCATTAACGGAACAAGGTTTATACGACCGCATATTCTTATATATTCATCAAATAAAAAAATATAAGATTATGCAAATAATCAATTACCAATAGGTAAAACACAAGATTTCAATTTGCTATTCCATATATGCAAAGATAAGAACAATAATGTATACGCCTCGAGTTCGTAAAATATTATAAATAATGTAAAATACATGTTTCTAAAAAAGTTGTTGATATGGTTAAGATACTAGTTAGTAGTTAAAGTAGCTTTAACAATATCATATATTATATATTTAAGACAATTAAATATTTAGTAATGCTTAAAACACATGGGTTAATCATCAATCGGTCATAACGGAAAAGATTATAATATAAAAATGAGAAATAGTAGAAAATATTTTTACTTTAATTAAATCGTAAAGTTAAATTAATTGTTTCAACTCTTACTTGGAAAATGGAAATTTTTTTCGTAATAAATATGAAAACATAAATAATAATTATCTTGAATTTCCACAGTCTTCCAAAGCGTTTTAATAATATTTATGTCTACCTAGGTTTTGGTATCTGACAATACCATTTTCCAAGAGAAAAAGAATTTTGACACATCTTTTTTGAAAACTTAAATATATTCTTCTCTTTTTGCCAAAATTTTACAAAAGTGTTGAATTGAAATACTACCCTGCGAAATACAGACTTCATTTAATTTATAATGTAATGCTGACAAGCTGTAAGACACATTACCTATGGTATACCGACTGTTCTAAATATTTTGGGAATGTATGCAAAATTATTTTTTTTAATATGGTTTCATAAAAAATTAACATGCTGGTCTCCAAATAATAAACTCAAGTCAACCTCTTTGTCGAATCTTTCCATAAAAACCACCTATAAGTTTGTGTTTTTAAATGGCAACCACTATAATTTTACGTTAAATGTTTTTTTTAAATGTGTACAAATATTTTTAAATCATTTCAAGCGAATAAAAATAAAATATTTGCAATAACTTCCAAAAAATTCTAAAAAGTTGAAATACAGAATATTGTTTTAGGCTTCTTGGAAATATAAAAACGGAAATGTAAATTAGATTTTAGTTTTATTTCCTTCCCGAACCAGCAGCCCTCCAAAGTATTTTTCCTGTTTCGGCTTTCCGCAGTTATAAGAAAGTGGTTGAAATTAAAACTAAATGGTTTTAAGATAAAATTAAATTTTAATGCTATTTTTAAAATTCTATTAGTAATTAGGTACATGATAGAAATTACTAATATATTTTAATATACATTTTAAAACCGATATTATTCTAATAGTCTAACCTAATCCATTACTAGTACTTAATAATTAATTAAAAACTATAATCACAACATTATTATAACTCTAATCTAGAAAAAAATTAACAATAATTAAAAAAGGGTGAGGAATTTATAATGTGTTTTCATCTTTCTTTCTGTATCTCATAAAGAAAGACTGATTTAACAATTAAATTATATTCTAATACATCAACACCTATTTTCTGGAGACATAACACATATTTTAAGGGTCCTATATACTTTTTGTTTTCAGTTTCAATTTTTATTTGTTTTATGCTTTATTGTCGTTTTATGTAATTTTGTTTAACTGTATTCTTCTAGCTCATACCAGGCATTCCTTAATATTTTATAATTTAGCTTAAAAATAGTTTTTAATATTGGTGTTAAATTGTTGACAGTTTAATGTGTTTAGTGATGACATGAACCCAAAAATCCATTTCGGCTAATGTGAGATTTCTTAATTAACAAAGGGGGTTCTTATTACGGCTGTTTATTTGTAAATATTTTCTAAAAAAATCTTAGAGTTAAATGAGTCGCCCGCCTATATTAGTCAGTGAGATGGTTTGGCGATAGTACATTACTCTCTATGAAAAGCGATTGAAATAATTTACCGACCATTATGCGGTAGAACCATCATGTATGACTGGTATGAATAAACAAATTAAACTTTTACTAATGCGAAATTAAAGAGTGCAATATTTGGATTACACTATATATAACTTTTTAACGCCAGAGGAAACTTATTGAAAATTAAAAATGGGTACATATAAATTGTTTCCCTTTGTCTTTATCTAAAATGGGTTTCGCACACTGCAAAATTTAAAATAAGATTTTCAGTTGTCTTCAATGAGTAAAATCATACAGAGCTTTATACTATAAATTCACGATGACATCATTTTTAGTTATTTTTATAGTAATGAAAACAACAAAAAGCAACTAAACGTAAATGCCATTTAACAGACAGAGCAAATGAAATTTTAAAAGTTCGCCACACTTTATGATATTGCAAATTCAACATATCAGAGCAACACATAACCTTTGAACATAAGAAAAAGTCCAAGAGCGTGAATTTTTTGATAATGATATTTTTTTTTAAATATTTATTTTAAATAAAGGATTATCTTTAAATTGAAAGAGAAAATTTGTATCAGTTTTTGGATGAGATATAGAAGTTATTTCAAGATGGTAAAGTTGCACGTTCCTCCAGGATTCTCACCAGAAAAATGCGGAAAATAAATAAAGTTAGTGTTTTACGGTATGTAGGCATAATATTCAAATTTGGAATTTAATTTATAGGTATTAAAATTTTCCAAATTTTTTAATAATTGCATGATACAAACTTTTTATTTTGGGTATGACCTGCATAATGAAGAGGTAAAAATGTACTTTTTGCTTTTTTTACTCCTGGTCTAGATAACGTTTTGTTTGTGTAAATAGTATAATCTGTAACAAGATAAAAATTTGGTTATTCAAACCGAGTTACAGACTATATTTTCTCCATGACCACAAATACTCGATTTTTCACTCATTACTTTTATAAATTAAAATTTGTTATTATTGGCAGTTTTGACATCAATGGCTGTCGATATTGTTTAGAACAATGACGGAATATTCATCACTTGTTATGGAATGAAAATACATGCAAAACACATAAGAAGCAATTCTGAATCTGAATCTGAAGAGTGAGAATGTTTTCATTGTATTATTAAAAATGATTGTAAAATTAATAAATTCCACTAATGGTCGGGAAGAAAATAACTTCCTTACAACAAGTTGCATAATATACAAATAATAAATGCCCCAGTCTTACTTTTAATTGATGAAAAAAACCGCAAAGTGGTGATACCGCAATTTTTTAAGTTGTGCCGTCATCGTTATTTTATCGTAAAAATGCTATGGGCACCTTTTGGAACTCAGCTAGTATGAATAATAATTTTTTTGATTTTTTAAATCTCCCTGTCGAATTTCTATAGTACAATATAATTTTTTAGAAAGCTTTTTATAAAAAAAGCCATTTCGTAAAACTATTAAAAAAAAAGGTGGATGGGAATATCGGGGTGAGGATAATAAATAAAACACCAAATATTATTTTAAAATAGGCGATGTTTCGAAGCCTATTCGCTTCTTTCTGAAGATTGTAAATACACATTTATTAATTTCTTTTTTTTTCTCCTTTTTGTTAGTATATACAGACCGGTTTCCTTACTATTACACCATGTTCTATAATGTAATAAAAAAAATATTAAATACATTGAATTTAACTTGTACAAAATATTCAACTCAGCTATTTTAATGAAATATGGCTGAGTGATAAACTGATAAATGATGCTTCTAACAAAATTATAAATAACTTAGATGACAGTGATAACAATAATGACCACACAGAAAACTTACATATTATGTATTAAAATTATTGTAAAGTTATACCACAGAGTAAAAAGTATTTTTTCATTGCTTCCTAAAGATTTCTAAATAGGTATTTGTTTTTTCAGATTTCGTTTATTTTCTATTTGAGGATTTTAGCTTTTTCTTCTTTTTCGATTCAAATACCATAACTAGTTACAGTTAGATATCTAATAAAATTCAATGTTTTATTCATACATTATAAGATGTTTTTTTAATTTTTTAATTTATTTTGGGACTTTTCCATGCTAATACAAAACATTTTTATGAATAAGCTTTAAATGCTATTTTCATTATTAAAACATTAGCGAAGCCAGTATCAAAGAACAGTATTATTCAATTTTTCAAATAAGAACGGACCTGTACTAAACGAGTTTTTGGCTGATTTCTACTGCAAATAACTTCAAGTTGATTAGAGAAGATATTATAAATGTGAACGAACCTTACATGTAAATTTAGCATTCAATGTATTTAGAGGATTTACACTGAATGCCCAATGAAACAACTACTTTTATTTCGCAAAAATAAAAATTGATGGAGACGGGAAAAAATATATATTTGGGAAAGAAAATACGCCAGGGAAAAAATATAATATCAACTCTTAAGTCTGCAAAAAATGGTCAAAATCGAAAATCTAATAATTAAGATAACCTCTGTCATAATGCCAGGAAGCAGTGTTGTTGATTTTGCAATATTAAGCTAAAATTTTCATTGTTCTTTTTCTCAAAGATGCCAATTATTTGAAAATATTTTTGAATCAAATCATTCTCGTTTGTCTTCGATATTGACATTTCAATATTAATCCAGAATCGGTATTAGGGGCATTAAACTATTTGTATTTCCAATCCAAATATTCAGTGAATAAAATGTACGTATGCTTGTGATTATGAAACCGAAAAATGTGCTGGTCTTTTAAAAAATGAAATTTAAATTTCCCACTATTGTATGGCACATACAACGTTGCCACCAAATAGTTAATGGCAAAAACTGGAACTCATTTATATTTATATTTTTCTAATACTGATGGAGCTTTCTCAATCTCTCAAAGTTTGGTTTTTCTGTGATTATTATTGAGTACGTTCAAGAAAAAACATTTTCCAAACGTGAATGGTTTTGACTCATTTCCCATAAGACCACTTGTATTTTTTTTTCTATTTTCTCAACAAGGAGCTTCCACAGAAAATGTTTAAAACATAGAATTAACATAAAAACAAATATTTTTTTCGTTTTATTACTTTCGTATAGTCATCCAACTTCCTTAATTAAGAATTTGAGTACCAGAACCTATGTTGATAAAGAAAACATTTTGTAGTCAAAATCAATATATTTAGGTACACATTTACGTGCTAGAAGAAGTGATTTACGAATCTCTGTAAACAACAGCGTTATCTTGAAAAACAACAAAAACAGATTATACATTCCATAAAATGTAGTCATCTAACTCATTGTTAAATATAGAAATCGTAAATATTGACCTTGACACAGATAAAACAGTGAACCCATAATAAAACAGACGGACGTAAAACTACATATCCATCTTCATAACCTTCAAAGCGAACGCTCGGCATTTATAATATTACCTACTAGAGCTAGAGATTTGTGCAACTGCAACTGCACTTTCGCCGACGACAATGGCTTCAATTCTTTGGAAAGTGGTCATGGAACAATAGCTTCGAGCACAAAGAGAACGACAAGTTTGGGCGTAGCCACTTCTCGTCGTTGGTCGATACACCAACATGGCTGCTGGGATTATCGACCAACATGGAGCCTAGGCCAAAATTCCAAACAAAAAAACCAAAACCCGACCAGTGTCAGAGATTATTTGCAGGCATATACAACGCAAAATTAGAAAAATAGTGATTTTTTTATTGTGTGCGTGACATAATACCGTCATTTTTTCGTGACCGGTGATGCTTCGACTTTTTGTTTCAGGTAGGTCAGGATCGACTCCAGTCAGTAATGTTCTTTTTTATTACTATACTAATTTTAGAATGTATGCATACATCAATTCAATTTTGTGAAGCCGTAAAGAAGGTTGTAAAAAAGATGTAAAAGGTTTTTAAGACTGCGCGCAGATTACGTAACGTCTGTTAAAAACTAACACTAATGTAGTTAATCACTAACTAATATGTTCCAATTAAATTTTACTAACTAGAGCTACTAAATTTAAAATTTTTATATATATTTTTGCTATAAATAATATTTTATTATATTAGTACCTACAAACTCTTTCTATAAAAATACACCGAGAAAAATGAAAATTGAAATAAAACAACTGATCATAGCAGTTTCTGCAGTAAATAAGTAATCAAATAAACAAGAAAATATTTTTATAAATGTCGATTTATTTTATGCACTAACTGAATCTAAAAAATAAAATTTTACACATATTGAGTAAGAGTAATCAGGTATAATTATTTTAAGAAAATGTAAAATTTAATTTATAATTACTCATGTATTTATCTGTATTATTTTAATGTACATTATTTCTATTTTATTTAAAAAAATAATAAAAAAAAAAACTACAAAGTGGCAAATTCTGAATTTCCAAAAAACTATTACCGTGTTTAAAGGAAAACATTAAATTGTGAACATTTTTTTCTTTAAAATACGAAGGATATTAAAGATTATGTTACATTATACCAATATTATTATGTATTTGATATCCAGTTTGACTAAAATGATATACAAAAAAACTTAGAAAAATATTATTATTATAATAGTATCTAACGGTAAAAGGACCTGCACACAATGTAATGGATCCAAAATTCTTTATATATGTTACCTGTGCCAAATAAAGTGACTTTGCAGCTATATAAATGGCGAGTCGTTAGAGCAGGACAAATTGGTATTATTTTCTAATTTTCAATACACTGGTAGTATTAATTGAAGTAAATTTGTAAATACATATATTTAAATGTTTAACGCTTGCCAAATATTATTACACTAATTGTATTGCAATAATTAAACGGAGCAATTTACAAGAATAACGAAAATTCTATACTTAATAAGGTCCATCTAATTTGCAGGTACGCCACAATTACTAAATTATAAAAAGACATTTCCGTCACCATTATATAGGTGACTTCTTATAAACTGTAATGTAACTCACTTACTAATAAAAAGACAAAAATAGTACTAGCCTTTTTGTTACAACTAGCCTCAAAGAAATAGCTTATCAAATAGGAGAACTAACATAAGCATAATGATCGTCATTATGTCTAGATAGTGGATTCCACTTTGTTCTTAGAATGTACGTTTGTAGCGATATTTGAAGGTGTGACAGTGTAAATATTAATAATAATAATAATAATAATAATAATAATAATAATAATAATAATAATGATAGGCTTTGGCCTCATGTCCATTAGTTTTGTGAGTCTTTGTTCCTTTATAGTTATTTTCTTACCTGTTTCGGTTCCATCAAGTTATACAATTTCTTCATATTTCATCTATTTTTATGTTCTCTATCTCTTTACTTCTGCACTCGCCATTCTTTTGGCATTAGCCGAGATTTTTCTTTATTTAAATTAACTTACTCTCTAATAAAACTATTAATCATGGTTTCTTGATTCTGAAATTAAATTCTTCTATTCTTTGGTAATATCCTATATTTACAGGTAGTCTTGATTTTTTGTTTATTTTTCCATAAATCTTCCTACATATTTATTTAGCATTTTCTCTAACTCCATTAAATTTGTATGTTTCCATTAACTCACGATTGCTCATTTCCCTTTTTTATTTTTCCTTTAAGTAACCTGTAACAACTGTTTTCAATGGGTTGTAGTTTATTAAAATTTGTCTTCGCCGTTGATGATCATATAGCAATTGCGTACATAATTATTGGTCTTATATAGTTTTATTTTAATTTCTTATCTAATTTACAAGTTTTATATATAGGTATAAGGTTGAATTATTACTTTAGTAGTCCTTGCCTTTTTAGTTACTTCAATGACTTATTCTTTAAATTTGAGTTTTTTATAAAAAGTTACTCCTAAATACTTTATAGTTTTTTGTTCTTTTATTTCTTGCTCCGCAAAGTTGATCTTCTCTGGAGGTTTTTTATCATTTGAGATTATAATAAATTGCGTTTTCTTTGGATTCGCCTTGATCTTCCATTTCTTATAATAATTTCTAAATGTCTTTCAAGTTTTGTTCTTGCCATGATTTTTCTTACTAAGGTACCAATTATTGCACAATCATCCGCGAACAATGCTATTTATACTGAATCACTTTTAGGTACATTATTCTTATTTATGTTAAAATAAAACACGTTATAAGTTCAGGGAGAGGCATTAGTGTGGCAAAGCTCGATTAGTCCGCTATTATTGAAGTTATGAAAAAAAAGTTTTTTTTAAAAAGTGTAGGCAGTCTTGAGATTCACATTTTAAAATTAGTCCCAAATATACAATGTGTTCAGGAACGCAGCGCCAGACAAAAATTTTGTTTTTTTAAATGGAACACCACGTATATTTTTACATTTTTATAAACCTCTTGCCGGCTAATTTCAACGATGTATCATACTTGATGTCTGTTATGTTTAATAAAGGATCTACAACCACCTGAAGTCACATTTTTTTAATTTAGATATATGTAGCAGCTAAAACGTTGAAAATCAATAAAAACGGCTTACATGTTCCTATTCTAACTTTTCAAGTTCTATGCTATGGTATTAAAAAATATTTGATACAAAGTGATCAAAAATTTGAAATCCCATCTGATTCTAAATCATACACATATACGGGGTGTCCCATTTAAAAAAAGTATGTTTGGTTCACCCTGGTAATATGTAACACCCTGTAAATATGAAAATAATTTTATAATGTGAAGTTTGAAGTTGCCTATAATTTTTGTAAATAACTTTTTTTGAAATCTCCTTTAATAACGGATATATCGTACTTCGACGCCCTAATGCCGAACCCTGTATATAACATTTATTTAAAATTAATTTATTAACAAAAATATTACTAAATGCCGCAGCAGCAAAATTTTAGAAAATCACCGGAGAATAAACACCTGGATAATTTAGATAAATTTTGAAAAATGGACACAAACCATACAACGTATATAATAATAATATAAATAATAATAAATCATATAGGCCAAATCGGATAAATACGTGAAATATATCAAATAAAGCCAAATAAATTAAATAATCAATAAATCAAATCCAATAAAATCAAATAAAGCAGAGAAAACCAATAAAATAATTTCATTAAAACAAACAAAAACAAATAAAACCAATAAATCAACTGACTCAAATAATAACAAAGAACTACAGTTATTCCAAAGGATAGTAATACAGGCCACTGCTTCTCTCAAATTAAAAAGCAAGTGAACAAGTATTAATATCAGTAAAAATATGTATAAGGATAATTTTAAATACATTTAAAAAAATAATATGAGTATATAAATACAAAAATTTTAGGTACACCATTTAAATCTTGCTATGCCTCACTGTCTTAAGAACCACCTTTCTTTCGTAATGTTGACGGCTAATCTCCCTGAGATGCACCCTTAACCAGGTTTTATATTACACATTCCAGAATGGTATCAGACTTTTTGTACAAGAGATAACTGTCCCAAATATGAACCCTTTCAATACCTTAAAATATAATTAATGTTAATGTTTTTACACTCTGTTTCTTTCATTATTTCTAAAATCATAAACAAGTAATTCATATTTACATTTGCGTTTTAGGAAATTATTATGGAGAAAAGAAAGGACTTTCTTATAAAAGTTGGTTACCACAATTCCTAACATTATGCAACTTAGAGTAACGTTTTACCTAAATACGCCTTGAAAATTTAAAAAGAACCTAAATTAACGACATTTAAAGATGCCTATTATTTATTTAAATTGGTGGTTGTTTGATATTTTCATCACGAATATAAAATGGTTGTAAGTACTTGGTTTGGTTAATGATGTTAATGAAATTAACATTAACATAGCTTTTCCACTAGAATAATGCACAGGTCTGATTCTAATAAAAAATAGATTTAATTATTTTGGCGCACATACGAATGGACGAGGATAAAATTTGTTTAGAGTGGGTTAAATTCATAGAGAATTGATACACTGAAATGAAAAAAAAATATTGTTCTTTACAAAACATTTCCTTTAAAGTTTCTCGTGAAACGTAACTATATACTGCAATTTTAATATTTTTGTTTGTTGCATTTTTTTAGAACTTATTTAAGGATAACAAATAAAAACTGAATCTATCAAAATACAAATTTTGGCAATATACAGCAACCTAAAAATTATATACTTTACAACTTTAAATTGGCACTAGACATAACCAAATTAGCAATAAAAATTTGGAACGGCATTAATTAAACTACATATTACTTTTTAGCAATTATTACATAAAAAGCATTTATCTAAATTATTAATGGCATTTAGCGCTCTTTTCCGAGAACTTTTATGCGACCAAGGTCTTTTGTGACTTATCGTTCATGCTCCATGATTAAGTTAAACTCAAGTCGTTTACAATTTCCGCAAACGGTACTGTACAAATAATAATTCAAATTTTCCCGAAAACCTATACTAGGCCGCAGTCAAGGTCAGAAGTAAAAGCATAATCTGCCATAGTAATGTATGAACACTGTTGCCAGATTGTAGATTTGTATATTTCTAGTGTATATGAGTAATCTACTGACTAATTTTTTCCAGTATTTGAAACTTTGTTTTACTCCTAAGCAGATGAAATTAAAAAAAGGTGCATTCAAAATATAAATTTTAAAAATCTGCATGAAGGGGGGACTTATTCATTTTCTTGTTTTGATAGTTTTTTGTAATTTTCTCCGGTTTTAAAAACTATTTAAAAAAAAATGAATACGTCCACCCCTTAGGTGTAAAAATCTGCATCTGTCAGTTTTTGAATCATCTCATTACCTCAATCCGTTTTCGAAATATTTGGAATTTACAATTTCATGCGATATCTTTGCCACTTAAAGATTAAAACCTTAGAATAGATAGGTTTTTAATATTTTGTTTTTGCACTTCCAGGTAAAAATAACTATCACGATAAGTACATTTTTTATTTTTAGGAGTTTTCCATGCTAGCACAAAATATTTTTAATAAATCAGCTTTATACACTATTTTTAAACATTATAAACATTAGCGAATGTCAGTATTGAAAAAGTATTCATCAATTTTTCAAATAACCGGTAGGTATTTATTACAGTATAACAACGAACCCGCATTGGCCCGCGCGCTGAGTTTATGGCTGATTTCTACCGCAAATCTCTTCAACTAGATTAGACAGAATATTATATTTATTCATTCCTACGCGGCTATAAAATAAAAACAAATTTTGCATTTAAAGTAGTTTAACGTAAAACAACTTTTCGATATATTTTTTTAAATTATTGGTTATTGGCTAATAACGAAGTTTACTAGTAAATCATGAAGTCTCTATTTTTTGGTCATTTAGAATTCGAGATAATTAATAACTTCTTGTTGATGTCCTGTATTTGAGATATGTGTAGAATAAAATGTATTGCCTTTCATGATCTAATTTTTGATCGGCATTTTTTGGTAATCACATATACGAACAACACGAAAATTTACTTTTATATACATCTGACATTGACAGTTTTGACATTCATTTCTGTCGATATTGTTTAGAACAATTAAGGAATATTCATTCCATCACTTGTTATGGTATGAAAATACATGCAAAACATATAAGAAGCAAGTGTTTCAGAATAAATATTCTGTCTCAAGAATGAGAATGTTTGCATTCTATTATTAAAAATGATTTTGTAATTCCCCTAATGGTGGTGGAGAAAATAAATTTTCTTTACAGAAATGCTAACAGAAAATATCTGTTCTTTGGAACATAACTTTTTTAAGATTCCCTGAATAATTCATTTCATTTCATTTAATTCAAGAATATTTCCGTATTCCTTTATAATTAAATTATTCTTCCTGAAGAATATTTAGTGATTAGTGATTTTTAGTTATTTACCCAAAAAGAAACTGCTGTTTTAATGGTTAACAAATATTTATCTTATATATTAGTTTACATGTAATGTGTTGTATAATATATAGATTAAATAATTGTTACTTTTTAGTATGTAATAGAATTGATAAGATTATTGATACAATTTAATTAAATGTAATGCCTTTATTCGTTGGATCAAATGATTTCTTATCATGCACCGACCTGTAACAGCGTTTCAATTTCTCATACTTGTTATCGTTATAACAGATATGTGACATTATTATAAATAAACGTATATGACCTGCCTCACTAATTTGTGATGAACCTTTATCGAAAAAAATAAACGTAAATTAAAAGAAATAAATGTCAATAGCAATCGTAAATTTACAAATAGACTTTTATGTTATTTTAAAAATAATCATAAAATAATCCTATTGCCGTAGTAACAATATTAAAACTCTCATCATTTATTTTTAATATACAAAATTAAAAACTTGGTTATAATAATATTTATACATTTTATTGTTAATAATAATAGTGTTAGTTACCTATAGCACAGCCCCGGAAGTCGAAGGGTATAAAATTTACCATCCGTTGATAAATTGTGATACAAGGTACCATTTGAAAAATTTAGTGAAATTAATACAAAATAAAAAATAAACTTGGTCTAAAAAATATTTGGTCTATTGGCTTTATACATCTGTAGTTTATTAAATTGTTCATGACCTTGGATGCAACATTAGTATTAATTTTTGCAAGAATATATTTACTGAAAACACGAATCAACCTACTGAATCGAATGACTTTGTTATACAATAGAGATAATACAAAAAGTGTTTTATTTTTCTACTGTTCTAATGAAAAGTTTAAATATTACAATAATATTCTCGGCAATAGTATCAAATGCCATAAACCAATTTGAGATTTGACGTACTCATAAAATCTTAAGTCGTCACAATATGTGAGTTTATTTTTGTAAATCAGTAAGGCAGGTCACGATAAAAACAACTTCAATCTGAAACCTAAAAAAATAACTTATATAGTTTGCTCAATGATTTTTATAATAAAATATGATATTTGTTTAAATATTATTAACTATTTCGTATGCGGATGAATGTACTTGCAATAATTAATGTTTCTCTAAATTACCATATACGTTTTTAGTGCAAATGACTGTTTATACAATCTGAGAATACATAATTAAGTTCTAAATACTCTAATTATTCATTCTAAACGTGAATATATTTACTTTATCAAGAGGTAGGCATTAAAGCGCATTAATAAAAAACTAGCTGTGTATAAAATCGTATCATGAAACGGGTCAAAAGGATTAATAAAATAAAAAATGATGGGCAAACGAAATGAGTGTTCCTCAGGTATTTTTAAATAGTTTAAACATTTATCCAATATATTTGTATACAGAAATCCTCTTCTTTTGACCTACTAATTAATTTATGAGAATCTCGATTTTTCTCCCATTTATAAAATTTAGTTCCCAAAAATTTTTTTTTTTAGACGTGCCAAAATTCATAAAAAATCTTTGCGAGCTGTTTATAGAATTCAAAAAATTTTAGTTTACAAATATTAAGGTCCATTTAGTCTAAACCAAAAAAGCTATTGTAGATTCTCATTTCTATAGAAAATTTCTATTTGAATAATTTGTATTTGACGGAATTTCTCACTATAAGGAGTAAAAATTCGTAATAAAATCTCCAAAAATGTGCCATAATATGTTTGTATTTTATTTCAACCATATTAGCTTCAATATTCTAACAGAACGGCCTATAGTGTCGAACTACGAGAAAAATTTAATTTATTTATATAAATCTCGAAATTAATTAATTAAAAAGTAAAAAAAAAGATAAATCAGTTATATTTAAAATAATTTTTTAATAATCAGTAGAAATTTGAGTATCATTTCCGTTTTAACATAGTAATTACAATTAAATTTAAATAACTAATATATGGACTACATTTACTCCTATGTGGTTTGTAAATACAAGAGAAATGACTCCAAGTCTTACCACTTTAAATATTTTTACATGATGTAAGCTAAGGATATTAAAACCATTTGGCGCAATATTAACTCGATTTTTTAAAGTAGATACATAGTTGGACTTTAATTTCTTAAAGGGTACTGTTTATTTGATACATGGATTGTCCCTTATTTTATTGGAAAACTCTATTAGGGTGTAATTTGGTAACATCAGCAGCTACTTCTATATACAATAGCAACATCTACTGCGACCAGTTTTTACTATTCATACAGAAATATAATATGTAAATAATAAAGGACTTAGTCTTACTTAATCAGTTATATGAAAGTTATATAATTTATTCTAAAATATTATAAATTGTATTTTTACATAAAATGTAATTTCAAATAATTAATTATGTAAAAACGTGTTTCACATATAAAATTGTGTTAAAGTTACTTAGTTTATTCTGAAAAATTACAATAATTTTTTTCAGTGTAATTTTTGAATTTTTGATGATGTGGTAATACCAACATTTTTGTAATTTACGTGTATAGCGAGATTTATTATTTATTTCAAATACACTGGTATTTTTCTTATAAATTTTTAAATGCAATAATATATTTTTAAAAGAATTTGTAATTAAATCAAAATAAATACCCTTACTAAAAAAATTGTGACACGTCTTTGCCAACCGCAATAAACGTTCTTTATCTGGAATTATGCAGTAAAACGGCGTTGATTGTAAAAGTGAATAATCCGTGCAAATTTATAATTATAAATTATAACGCGGACGTATGAAGTAATATCCACATATAAATTTTCTTTACCTATTTAAAGAAGTAAACAAACATGCAATTCCCGTGGCATTTTGCATTTTCTCGGTTAATTTTATGTCCGCATAAATTTTCATATTTTTCATAAAACTTAATTAACTTAATTTGAATAGAATATAATTTAAATAATTGCTAATATTTACTTTGTAATGTTGTTTATATATATATATATATATATGAAATTGAAATTAACTATTAATTTGAACAGTTTCTGATTTAAATAGACATCTAATAATTTTTAAATAGTGATACACATATTAAAATTGTTTCATTTTGAAACATTCATATTATTGGATAATAATAGTTTTTTTGTATTAGATCTGTGATTTGTCATTTGTTTTTGATTAACTTTTGGCCACTGGATCCAAAAATAACTTTTTTAAAGACATTGGATCGCCGATCTTAGAACTGTTTAGTGTTACTTATTATTATCTAATGCTATTTAATATACAGGGTGATCAACTTATAATCGGAAGTTTGATATCTCAGTTATCTTGAGAAATACGAAAGAATGTTTTAAATAAAAGTTATAGATAGAGTCAAGCTTCAGATTTTAAAATCATTGCGTAATATACAGGGTGTCTCATAAGGTCATAGCATATCAAAGTTTTTAGATTTTCATAAACCTCTTGCCGAGATAATTTCAACGATGTATCACACTGTATGTCTATTATGTTTAATAAAGCTACCTAAAAATTACATTTTTTTGAATTTAAATATCTGTAGCAGCCAAACCGTTGAATATCAATAAAAACGGTCGCTATCCTAATTTTGCAAGTTATATTATTTGGCATTAAAATTTTTTTGATACCTAGTGATTAAAAATCAGATGGGATTTAAATTTATTTTTTAAAGCTAGAAATAGGCTCTCATTGTTAATGTAATAATAGTTTTACAGCAGAATAATAAAAAGGTTAGTAAGTATAATATTAATAAACTCATCTTTCCATTTCTCTTATTAAATAATTTTAAGATATCTAATAATAAACTAGAAATAATTTAAAGGAAAAGTAACCTATCACATCAAAAGTGTTTTTTTATTAAGGCTGTGAGTTTCAGGTTAAACCAATAATGTCAAGTTGATTAAATTATAAATATTTCAAACACAAGCCCAAATAAGTTATAATATATATATTGTTTTTATTTTGGTTTACTTATTAAAATCTGTTTTTTTACCACAATAATAAAAACGTTCGAAGCCGTGCAAAAAACCATCTTTATTCGCTAACACGTGTTTCTTAACAAGCTTCAGTTTGCGGTCATTGTGGCCAAACATTTAATTAAAAACATATTTTCAAATCCGTTTTGTAAAGTGTTAGGAACCGTATTTTATTGACTGGGGATTCCAAAGAATTTAGTTTCAGGGTTAGAATTTACGATGGTCTTTAGATTTTGAAAACATATCAATAAACTATACAACCCTTTTTTGTTGGTGGCCTTGAGACTTGTTCAGACCCATCAGATTCTTAAATGGGAGTTTTTTAACAGATAATTCATTTACGTTATACTGGGTGTTCCACTAAAGAAAAATACAAGTATGCCCCCTTGAGTAGCAGTTCACTAAAAGATATAAAACTGAAAATGTAAAAAATGTTTATTAAGAAAATGTATATAAAAGATATTTCTATGAGAAATATGGTATACAAGGGGAATAATTAGAATACATGTTTGAATATAAAAGCGGCGAGTCCACGTTAAGAAAACCTATTATAAATAAATTAATGAAATGTCATTAAGTACTATTTTAAAAGATGTTGGAAAATTAAATAATTAAAATCTAATGTGTGTATGTAAAATATGGAAATATCACTGAATTCGTTTAATTTATTCTAATCAACTTGTGTATAAGTATGTTTAGGATATTTCTCTGAAATGTATTTAACATTTTCTTGATAGATATAAAAGATGTTTTTGATAAATTCATAAGAAAAAAATGTAAGGCCGTTGTTTCACTGTATTTTAACCTATAAGAAGCAAGGATTCACTAAGTCTACAACGTTTAAATTTTACGAATAAAAACTTTTCTATGTTAAAGCATATTGTTTGAAGGATGTAGTTTTCTACTTTTATCTTTCATGCTTTGCAAGTAAAATTGAGAAAGAATCACGAAATGTGAATTTCAAAATCATAGTTAAAAATTAGGATACTTCATTCCATATATTTTTTTAAGTCAGCATCAACATCATGCTGTTTAACCGTAATGAGTTATAGGAACGCTTTCAAGTTTTTAATGTATTTGACAAGGTGAATTATTGGTCTTTTTCTTAGACTAAAGATTATTTTAAGTATTCTGAGGTCTTTCTCTACCATCCTCCAACCACTTTTTTCCCGGTATTTGCTTTCTTTCTAATTGCTCGTCTCTTTATATATCACAGCCATACTAACCACAGTGCTTTATTATATTATATATATTATGTTTTCTACTCCTGGTTCTCTTCCCATTACTGTATTTCGTCTGTCGTTAGGCCTGGTCCTACTATAATTCGTATTATCCATCTCTCTATTATTTTCTTCTTCTTGGTATGTGTGTGTGATTATTGTTCGTGTTAGGGTCCTTTCTATAAATATAAGTGTTTATTACTAAGTTGCTTTTAAGGATTTTTTCATTTATTCCAAAGATTTTGTTTCCTTTTTGGATTCTTTTTCCGATGTCTCTTGATGATCTTTTTCTTGTTCCTATTTGCTTATATTTTGTATTATTTCCATTGATTGCCAATCCATTTTTTTTTGAATTTAGTAATATTACATTTTTTATGTCTTATTTAGTTTCAATACTTCAATACAAAAATAAGCTGCAGAAAATTTAGTGAAGGATAAGTGTTTTTCCCATATTCATTAAAAATAATTAATTTTAATGAGTTTGAAAACAGTGTCAAAAATCCTTATTCCTACGTTGTATTTATTGATATACTACTACTATATACGGTGTTGGGATAAAGTATGGAACCCAGTAATTATCTTTAAAACAAAACGGACGATAATTATGAAATTTAACAAGTAAGTGCACAGAGAGGCAAAATGCAGTCGATATACATTTTTTTTATTAATAATATACTTCCGATTTTTGCAGATTTTGAAGATTGTATTATTTCGAATTCGTACATACTGGGTTTAATGTAAAAAATCTGTAAAAACGAGGAATACAGTACTTTAATAAACCACTTTTAAGTTTATATGCATTAGATTATAATACCATTTAGATAAACAAATTGATATTGTTTTTATTAATAGTAAGAAATAAACGGGTACCATCTAGTAGATAACTGTTGCCAAACTGGCAAATTATAATTTACGGAAATAAATTGTACGATTAAGAATTATTCATTTAAGTGAAAAAGATCGTATTGAAATATTAGTGATGATCGGTTATGGTGATCTTGTTAGAACTCATGAAGAAGTGTGTCATATTTTTAATGATTGGCATCCTGAAAAAAATCCCATATGACGTTCAACAGTTACTAAAACATTACAACGTTTTAACACAACTGGGAGGGTCAAAAATTTGCCAAAACCTAGAAGACCGCGGACCGCAACGAACGAAACTATTAGACAAAACATTGCAATTGAATTAGAGCAATCACTTCAAACTTCTACCACAATTTGGCACTAAACCGCGGTATAAGTCGACGTTCGGTAGGGAAGATATTCAAAAGTGAAAAGTATCATCATCCATATAAGATACAATTGGTTCATAATTGTCACACGATGATTTTGACCGACGGCTGGAGTTTTGCGAACGACTGATGGACATCTGAAATGTCGACGAACATTTTGCATCTAATCTAGTGTTTTCCGATGAGGCAACTTTTTGTTTAAATGGAACAGTTAACCGCCATACCTCAAGGTATTGGTAAAATGAGAATCCTCATTGCATTCATGAAGCACATACCCAGCATCCACAGAAGTTGAATGTTTGGATGGGAATTGTGGAAAATAGGCTTATAGGCCCATTTTTTAGAGACAAAAACTTGAAAGGTGACAAGCAGTTACCACAAAATGTTTGGTTTCAACAAGATGGAGCACCTCCTCACTCTGAAAGACGGGTTAAGGATTTTCTGGATGCCAATTTTCCAATTCGATGGATTGGACGTAGAGGATTCATAGAGTGGCCTACTCGTTCTCCGGATCTAAGCCCATTAGATTTTTGTCTTTGGGGTTATCTAAAATCACGTGTTTACGTTAAACGACCAACATGCTTGCAGGAATTGAGACAAAGAATTATTGATGAACTAATACGTGGAGAAGTCTTGGAAAGAATTACTCAAGAATTTGTTAATAGGCTGGCATATTGTAAGGAGGTGAACGGAGAGCATTTTGAACATTTGAATTTTGTTTAAATTATTATTCTCATTAGTATAATGTAAATAAATTTACTTATTCTACAACTAAAAGTGAGTTATTTCTCGTTTTTACAGATTTTTTACACTAAACCCAGTATGTACAAAATTCGACAAATAAGAAGCTCTTTCAAAATCTGCAAAAATATATAGGGTGTCCTATTTAAATTAAAAATGTTTAGGGTATGTCCGGTTAAACCGGAAGTATATTATTAACAAAAAAATGTACATCAGATGCATTTTGCCCCATTGCATTTACCTACAAAATTTCATATATATCGTCCGTTTCGTTTTAAAAATATTTACTTGATTCCATACTTTATTCCAACTGTTTATACTATATATACTATATATTTTAAAAAACTTGATTTAAAATAAACCGAAAAAAATAAAAATTACATTATTTTCCTTAAATTTCAATAGGTGAACATAAGTGCGATCTCTATTTTTAAAATGTTATTACGGCAATTCATTGTTCACGATTAAAAAAGCATCTGTATAAAATTTTAAAAAAATGCGCTTGTCGGTTAGTACAGCATAAGCCTAATTTGTTTGCATCCTATAGCAGTTAACTGAAACGAGTAATTTTATAGATAATCTTGATTACTCTGAGGGACTTGTTTCTACAATTTCGCTATTATTGTATACATAGGGTCGGGCAACACCCTGCAGATCTATATTTTTATCAAAATAGAAAAATAAAAATAGCACACATTTACAAAAAATTAATTTTCCTATAACTTTCTCGATACAATAATAAATCTATAAGATTCTGAATCCTCTTCCGCCAAAAGACAATCATTTTAACGGCCTTTTCATATTGGTAGCACGTCAGGTTGTTAAACATTTTACTGCTTTCAGAGGGTACTAAAACGTTCATGACGTTTTTATAAACATTCTTCTTAAACTGGTGGATACACATTATCGACGAGTCGTAAACCGACACATCATCAAACAATTTGCAGAAAATTAATATGTGTACACAAGATGCACTTAGACTATTAAAAATCATTACTTTGTTAACTGAATTATAAAGGTTGACCATTTTATATTCCAGAGTTCGATATTTCCGTCGTCTTGAGAGATACTAAAAATAAAATTATACAGAAAGTCTCATTTTTTTTTAATTGAACAATCTTTACATAATGTTTGAAAGATTTGATGGTTTTTCATATCATATCTTATAATGCAGACTTGTAAACTGTTCAAATTTTTGGTTGATTATTATTAAATAATAAAGTAATAAAAATGACGTCATCCAGTAGACTAATACACTTTAATTAATTTAATTTATTATTTCTAAAGCTTTTGATTTGTTGCCATTTTAACTTTATCTAATTTATGTAAGATAAAGAATTCACACGATTTTGCTGGTTTATTTATTTGATTTTTTTAATTAAAAATCATAAGAAGTGTTTTCTGTTACAATTAGGAAAGTAATGATGATACGAAGTGGTTGTTGAACATCAATTTATAGATTGATGAGTTGGCCATTTGCAATGTTGTCAAAATTTTAACTAAACTTATAATTCGGTCGCTAGGGGTCGGAATGTTACTAGTATTTTTAATAAATTATATTATTAAATTTTATGAACTTATAAAATGAATCTGTTTACAATTTATTTTACTTGAATTTCAGGCTTCCTTTCCAATTCGTCAATATTGCGGTTGTATTAGGTTATACAAAATATATTATCTCTCTTCTTCTTCTTCTTCTTCTTCTCCTCCGATCCCTCCGATTCTTCATTTATCTATATTTCTTGATTATATTACTCTCTTAATCAAGTTGTTCTCATTCATTCTAGTTATATTCCCAAGTCACTTTAACTATATGCTTTTCTATTTTTGCGTTTATCTCTTCATTTTGGTTTACCAATTTCCTTATGTTTTAATTTCGTACTCTCTTTTTGTTTTTCTGTTATATTCTCAAAGAATTTCTTTTTGATTGCTGCAATTTTCTCCTTATCTTTCTTCTGAGGTACCCATGATTCACTTGCATAAGTTATTGTTGCAATCACTATTGCTTTCTATATTTTAAGCTTAATATTTTTACGTTTTTTTTTATTTCTTTTTTATCCCCGACAGTGTTATCTAAGTCATAACACAGTTTGTTTGCTTTTACTGGTAGTAAATTTTAGATCCGATTGATTGTAGTATCCGATTGTAGTTTGCAACCTTGAGGTTTTTTATCTAGCGTCTTTCATTATATTGTTATGAGTAAGATAGGGCTCAACTTATTCTCCAAATTTATGTACTATTTTGGATTTATACTTCTCCTTTTACCTCTTTGTAAATACTTTTAATTATGCTTGTAATTTTCTGTTATTGGAGTGTCTTGGTTAAGTATAGGTACATTTTCATGGATTACATTTTTTGTTTTTTATGGTTTGAATTTTTTCCTGATAATATTCTGATAAAGCTCTATCTATGTTGCTTTTCATTTTCATTTTTCCTCATAGTGATCGTACTATCTGCCAAAAATTCCTATTGTCAGCTCCGTATGCTTCATTTATGTCCCTTCCAAATTCTTCCCAGTTCTTTTCTTTTGCTTTCCTTACTTCATATTTCGCTTTTTCTTTGTATGTAAAAATAAAAATCTCAATAAACTCAATTCCTTGTAGGTAATATTTAAAACGAAGATCAACAGTAATTTCTTTATTTTTTAATTAAACTCTGTATATATTGTGCAATCATGAAAAAGTACTTTCAATGTCTTTTTGGTTTTATAAACCGTTCTGTAAAATTTGTTGGTAAAGTTTTTTGATACAAGCTATCAGTATATTTAACTTCTATAAGTGGTACATTAATTTGTTTCACATTAGAGCAGTTTCTATAAAAATCAGAAAAAAACTGTAACAAAACTATACGTGTTTTTTTAAATTCAATTAAATTTCGAATCATTTCAATAAAAAAAAAGTATCAGATTTATAAGGAAAGTCTAAATTTTAATAACGTGCAACTATTTTATGTAGAAATATGTTTTATAATCCAAATTTATAATACCACTTTGGTTTTTTTATGAACATTTCAATGTAAATTGCAGCTAAATAAAAAAAATATTTATGATGCCGAGAAAAAAATTCTTCGAAATTTGTCTGCTAGGGGTCCAATTTATAAAAGTTATTAAAATCCAAGACTTAATATTATTAAATTTTGTATGTTATTTACTATAAAAATTAACTTTTTGTGTACAACTTGGTTAGACATTATTAAAATTGTATTTCGACAATTAAAATTTAGAGTGTTTTTGTTTTCTTCATCTTGGATTTTAAGTATTATACTATATTAGGAAATTACAGCTGTGTGCACTTCTGTAAAGCCCAAGAATGCAACTTTAATATGAGGATGATAAAACTTCGCTTTCCAGTAAAAATATAAAAGATAAATTTCCACAACATTTTTTTTGTGACTACAGTTTAGCTAATGCGGTAATGTATAAATCATCTTTTATGTTTAATATGGACAAATTCCACAAAGTAAGGGTTAAAACAGTTAACTCAACTTTCCAAAAACAATTATTCAATTTGAACTTGTAAGCATCAACAATTGTTTTAACTTTAATTTAAACACCATTAGAAATAGTACACTGAAGAATTTCTTTATGACAAATAATGACAATCAAACCAAAGTTTAATAGCGGGATTTTTGGATGTTTTTTGAGTTTTGTAAATTAATCTAAGTAACGAAATTTTTATTGTTAATTATTTGTAATAAACGTAATTCAATTTTAAACCTAAATTTTAATAACCCATTATAAACATAATACAAAACATTAAAATTTCAAAATATAAATTCTATTATAAAGTTTCTTAAAAAGAAATACTAGTAAACGGAAAAACCAAAAAGAGAGAATATAGAGAATATAGAAAAAAAAAAAAGTTTGTTTTGAGAAATGAAAGGGACCGAGTAGGTTTAAGATTTAAAAAATAAATAATTATTTTTGAATAGGAAATTTTAATTTAATTAATATGAAAAAGACAAATAATACTTATCTGAATTTCCACAGTCTTCCAAAGCGTTTTAAAAATGTATTCAAATCTGACCCACGTTTCTGTATCTGATATACCATTTTCCAAGATTGATAAAAAGTTTGACAGATCTTTTAAACGAAAATAATTTGATGTCATAAGTATCACAACCAATCATTATTAAGCAATATTCTTCTTTTTCTAAAAATATATTTGGTTAGTACTTTATAGGTATTTATTTCAAAATGTGATCTAAGATAATTGAACTTTCCAGGTTTAGTTGTTCATCCAATACTGTATATTGAAGATATTTTAGATGTTTCTTCATTTCATATTCCTCTAGTTCTTCTTTCTTGTCACTTATATGAAGTACTTCCACTGTTGTTTCCATTGTGTTATTAAGTGTAAGTTTGTGTTTGGTGTCAATGAGGTGTGCGTAATGTGACTTATCTGGTTCTTTTAATCTATAAGCTCTTAAGTACTCACAGTAGCATATGTTAAAATTTCTTAGGGTCTGACAAGATAGATGGCGAAAGAAGAATTTCATTTTTTGAAGGAATATAAAATAAAGAAACGCCCAAAATATCTTCAATATACAGTACTGAATCAATAACTAAACCTTGGAAGTTCAATGATCACCTTTTGAACTAAATACCTATATAATACTAACCAAATATATTTTTAGAAAAAAAAAAGAAAAAAAAAAGAAATTCAGATAAATACAATTTTTCTTTTTCATACTTATTATGAATAATTTCCACAAAGTAAAAGTTGAAACAATTAATTTAATTAATTTAATTGTCTTTTACTTGAAAATATATATACCAAATATATTTTAATTGTTGGGCAGATATTTATTATTACACTTTTACCTTAAATAAATGATACTTCATAGAAATGGAGATGAAAGAGAATATAAATGCACCTAATTATAGTAATTATCCACAGAAAAGATGATATACATTAATTAGTCATTTTACCTACAGAGCAAGACGCCATCCTCCAATCCTTTTTACATTTTTAAAAAGCTATATTAGGTATACATAAAAAAAGAAACCAAAATATACAAATATTTCCTTACATACATACATACATACCATGAACCAAAAATATGCAGATTGACCTTGTTATTAGATTTAAGTTTTTTTAAATTCATTGCTAATTGCTTAATTAAAAATATAGGTGAGGTAATAGTTTCCTGAGATTTTTTAAAATAAGCGTGGTAATTTTATTAAATGCGATTGCTCTAAAATAAAAATATAAAAGTAAATTCTATTCATATATAAATTTTAAATTTTATTGTTTATTTTTTTTTGTATTAAGTTTATAATATAAAACGGCAGAATTAACTAAAATACAGAATTAGAAATAATGATTTAGGAAAAATTTGTATTTTGTAAAAATAAGGTTTTGAAATAAAATTACATACCTATATATCCAGTTTTCTTGTGTATTTTCTGATTTTGGAATATTTTCTATATTCCTTATATTGCTTTTGATTTATTACTTTAAAAGATTACACATAAAATAAATCCTTAAAAATAACCCTTTTTAAAAAATCGTTTTCAGTAAATTACTACCTGACTAGCTCTAAGGACACGTTTTATTGTTTCGGTTCCTTTTTTATTGCACAATTAACAGATCTTTGAAACTCCAAAGGAGTAAAAGATTGAGCCCTTCAAGGGTTTTTTTACGGTGCGTATAAACGACAGGACAGTGACCTAACCCTTCACTTCGAAAAACATAAATAAACTTGATTTACAATGGTACGAGATACGCAGTATTCGATACAAGGCCAAATATGCAATTGATTTCAGTTATTTTTATGGTCATCGTCAGAAAAGGGTTTAGGACCTAACTAGTAGTTCGCAAAATTTTGTCGGAAAAACTTCGTAGGTAATACGTAATGAGTATTTCATCGTTGATAAAAGAATATAAATCATACACCAGCTTATTTAAATCGGTAAGTTAAATTTTAAATTCATATTACTGTTCTACTTAAATTTATTTTAAGAATTGCATAATATATGTAATATGTAATATTACTGTAATATTACTGAATGTAATACCCTTTTTGTATACCTTAATGTAGTAATTGGGAACTATTTTATATTTTAAATTAAAAATTAATAGATTTTTTAATAAATTTGCTATAGTTCTATAATAGGTCTAAGTAGAAATAAATAAATTAAATTGGAACAAAAATATTATCAGTTTAGGCACTGAACCATTTTATTTTAATTTTTTTACATTCACGTTTTTGAAGTAAATTATCAAACTAATTTTAAAAAATATTTATCAGTACCCATATCAAAAATTATAAATATTAAAAGAAATGTAATCAGCTAAAAATGAATAAAATTATTTCTTAAAATCAAATTTTTAAAAATAAAATTAAAATTTTATACCTTTGTTAAATAAACTGTTATTATTATTGTTTTGTAAAAGAATAATTGCATGAATCTATAAATTGACTGTTAATAAGGATTTATACACAGGATGATTCATGACTATTAGGACATAGGCTAAGGGTAGGTTACTTGGACCAAAATATGGCGATAGGACCAAATATACATTAATAAAATATTGCTCTGGAATAAGATATAGGCCATTAAAATTGAAATTTTTTTTTTCGTTTTTTTCTGATAATGACACAGTATATTTATCAATTGTTTAGAAATCGGCACAGAGGCATAGCGTGAATGATTCCTGATAATGAAATTAAGTGGTAGCTTTTTTTGACGAAATGTTTTAGTGATTTTGATTAGAAAATATGATGTAAACGTCATTTCTACGTAATATTGGTAGTTTTGTTTAAACACGATAATTTCACCCGTTTTCGATAAAAACGCAATTGAACAGTTCAGAGTCACAGAAGGGGATTTCAAATAACGGACAATTAAAAAAAATTGTAACTTTAGGCTTTTATTTCAACGCTAAAGCAGATTTAAAAATAATTTAACATAAAAAGAGCAAACTTAAATTAAATGTTCTACGTGTCCTCCTCCGACTTCTGTGCCTTTTCTAATTCTTGTAGTAAAGGACTTTCGGATGTCAAAGAAACCATTATACTATCCCCTTATAAAATTAGCCGCATTTTGTATTTTCCTCCAGAGTTCGTCTGTGAATTAATTTCATGGGCATAAACTAAGGACTTTATATGTCCCCAAACATAAAAATCAAGAGTGTTATAGTCAGGACTTCTTGGTGGCCATTTAAAATCACTTCCTCTGCCAACCCATCGTTGAGATGATTTCTAACAACTAATGGAAAATGAGGTGGAGCTCCATCCTGCATAAACCACAATTTTCTTCTTACATCTAGTGACAAATCATCCAAAATATCAGTAAAAGTATTTTGCAAAAGGAATAAATAAGAATCTCCATTTAAATTTGGAGGAAGAACATATGGCCCTAGTAGTTGGCCGCCTATAATGCCACACCAAATATTCAATTTAAACTCATGCTGAAAATGTGTGTGTGTCAACTTTAAACCCTATATCTTATTCCACAGCAATATTTTATTAAGGTATATTTGGTCCTATCGTCATATTTTGGTCCAAATAACCTGTCCTTATCCTAGGTCCCAATAGTTATGAATCACCCTGTATATTTGTGCATACTGACTGGCGTAATGAAAAATTACCGCATTATGTAATATACAAAAACACGGTATCTGTTTTTTTCTACTAACAAATAAATTAACAAAAGCCCTACCTCTTAAAACATTCCAATTTACAAAGAAAAAAATAATTTATGTAAATATTAAGTTATTTAAAAAAAATTTCAAAAAACAAAGTTCCCTTAAATATTAAAAATATAGATGATGATAAATTCTCTTATTAAAAAAATAAAGCAAAATTACTGTAAAAAATAACCTTAATTACAAAAACCAAATACATTATTACTTTTATGACTATTTCTATTAATATATAATTATTTAAACAATTGTTACGCAAGTAATAAACGTTAATTTTAGTTGTTATACAATTATGCAACTAAAATTAAGACAATGTAATGTCTAGATAAACACCTATGTTAATATTTATTTGTGAATTTTATAGCACCGTCTAAATGCCAATAAATTACAATACATGATTTTATGGTTCATTAAATACACCATTCCTTTCTGGTTTCTATTTATGTTTTCTCTTTAACAAGCATCTAACAGTACAAAAATGAACAATGACTAAGTATCGAAGGAAATTAAAACATTTCATAAATTTTGCGTTACCAAAGAAAGAACATCATGCACAAAGTTTTTGGTATTTGTGATCTCTACAATTACGTTCTATTTTTTAGAACCTGGCACTGAACCTACAGATTCGTTTCCTCATAAACATCCTGTTTATGAAACAATTACTTAATTTATTACAAAATTATTATGACGCAGGTGTAGATTTTTATGCTCAGATAGTTTTTTTACAGAAGACGTTCAAAGATATTACCATTTCGTTCGATAAACGTATTCAGACTTCTTAAAAAATTAACACCCGTTAACATGTTCTGGTTAATGTATCCTTTATTTGGATCAGAGTTATTGGTTTATTAACATACTTGATTTTTAACATGTTTCGCAAGGAAAAAAATCAATTGGTGTTAAGTAGGGAAAACGAGTAGGCAAAGCGATTGCTCCTCCCCTCTGTATCCAGCGGTTTGGATAAGCCTAAAGATTAGTGAACAGATCCACGTATAGTACAGACACTACTTTAGCATTGAGGTTTGCCAATTTTTTCATATTTAAGGTTTAATTCATGTTAAACTTTCACAGTTTATCTCGGCTTATTGCGAGTTAATTAGCATCATAGGTTATAGTTTATAAAACTTTATCTAAATCCTAAATCAATCTTCTTAGGTAGTCTGCTGTAATATTGATCGCAAGTCAAAATTTTATGATAGTCCAGAAATTTATTAAGTTTTGTACTGAAGTCGTTGAAAATAATTTAAAATCAGTTACAAATATTGAAGATTTATCGCATGTACTATGATTTGAATACTAAATTAGGTATTATCACAAAACATTTCTGAGAATTTAATCTCTCTTAATGTTCAAATAAACTATACCTGCCTTAAACGTCAACTTTACACTAAATGTTATATATCTGTTTTAATTTGGCTTTATAATTTGAATTTCATTATTTTAATAGTATAAAAAGACTGTTGTAGTATAGTTTATTTTGAGTAGAGTGAGTTAACGAAATGCAACCAAGACAGAGTGAAATTATATTAAAAATGTTATATTTTGGTAACTCTGGCGTTTTCACGGTACCTTTGGGATAACTACTAATATCATATAGGATCGAGTGATACCTTGTTTTTAAAGGTCTTTTCAATCTTTCGGTATCAATGTTTTTTTTTAAGTTAATTAATAACGAAGTTATGAGAATAGTAAGATAGAATTACTAACTTATCATATTTATTTAAATACAATTTATTATTTAAATATAAATAGATAAGTGACCTACAATTACGGCTTTTCCAAAAGATTTTGGAATCTTCATATATTTACAAATAAAAATTAACGTGTTTTTGTAAATATCTGATGATTGTTTTAAATAAAAAGTATCGAAATAGTTTAGTAGGTATTTGTCTTTTATTCACACATTTACACTTGTTTACCTATGCTATAAATTGTTGATTTTTTTGCGATACGCGTACACTAGTTGAGAGAATTAGAAGGATAAGAACTTTTTTCGTACCTCATAGTTATTTTCATGAGGCTATTTAATGAGCACTCTTCTGATAATCTGAATAGCTCTAAAGCTTCGTTTACTACCTCTAGATGTTCCTATTTTCTCTTCATTTTGAAGAGGTGAATCTTGTGTTAATTAATTTCCATTTTAAGCATGTCGTCTACAGATTTCGTTTCATCTTTGTATTCGAATTAGATAGTTATACAGACATATCCAAAAAAGCATTAAGTATTCATTTATACCTATTACTAGCTTCGTAGTGAAGTTCTGGAAGTAGGAATTTAATATATCTTTCAAATTATGTAAACTCTGTATCATGCAAGAAATGTGATAATTTATTATCAACGATTGGTCCATTATAATTTCTTCGACAATTTTCTGAACCCTATATAACAGATGTTGACTGCAAATAAAGTTTTGTAAAGAATGCTTTCATTTTTTCCTTGATGGTATTTTCGAAATCACCGACATAGTTTTAATACGGTTCTGGAGTCGGCATTTTTTTCCGTATTAAGGGGCACATATTAATGAAGTCTAAACAACGCTGGTCTAGAGTGAAATATATTTTTCTATAGGAAAATCTCGTCTCGGTATATATCGACCAAAGAAATTCAGTTTTCAATTAAGGCTTACGCTCAACTTTGTAGACGTCTTTATAGGGATATTCTAACGTAATTTGCTGCATTTGTTGTTATAAATTTAATTAAGGGAACACATTCTTGGCAGAATTTTGTTTTTCTCCTGCTTCAGGCACGAATTCCAAACTAAATTTATGAATTTTGTTATTTCTGACCTGTTGAAATTTGTACCATTCGCGTACGCGGACCAAGAAAATAAAGAGATTAAATATAGGTATCCATAAGAATATTTATATAGTCAGTGTTGGATAAAAAATCTTAAATGTGAGTTTAGTATAAATAATCGCCATGTTTTTACCTTCCCCGAAGGTCAGGGCTCTAATTTATTGTACACATTTCTATTTTTAAAAGAAGAGTAGCAAATAGTAAAATGTATTTGTTTTTATAATCATTATTAAAATATGTAATATAAAAACCACACTAGTAATCATAATTGAAAATCTTATGCAATGAAAGAGATGGACTAATGTTTCTAAATGATTACCAATAATATTTTTAAAATAAGTGATCATTGAGCCTTAAAATTCCGCATTATTTTGATATACAAAGTGACGCATTACTATGGCAAATCTCGATTAGTTCGCTATTATATACAAAAAGTGTAGGTAGTCGTGAGATTCACATTTAAAAATTAATCCTAAATATACAGGGTATAACGTAGTACCAGACCAAAATTATCTTTTTTAAAGGGAATACCTCGTATGTTTTTACATTTTTATAAACCTCTTGCCGAGATAATTTCAAAGATGTATCACACTTCATGTCTATTATGTTTAATAGAGAAACTAAAGCCACCAGAAAATTTTTAAATTTAAATATCTGTGGCAGCCAAACTGTTGAAAATCAATAAAAACGGTTTACATGTCCCTATCCTAACTTTTCAAACTCTATATTATGGCATAAAAAATATTTGATACACAGTGATTAAAATTCAGATGGGATTTCAAATTTTTGATCACAATGTATCAAATATTTTTTAATGCCATAGCGTAGAGCTTCAAAATTTAGGATAGGGTCATGTAAGCCATTTTAATTAATTTTCAACGTTTAGCCTACTGCATCCATCTAAATTAAAAAAAAAATAGAATTTCAGGTAACTGTAGATCCTTTATTAAACATAATAGACATGAAGTGTGATACATCGTTGATATTAGGTCGGCAAGAGATTTATAAAAATGTAAAAATATTATGGGTATTCCATTAAAAGAAACATAACTTCGATATGCTGTGAGCTTATGAAATAATTTTAAAATGTGAAGCTTGACTTTATCTATAACTTTTATTTAAAACATTCTTTCCTATTTCTCAAGATAACGGAGATATCAAACTTCGGAGTATAAGTTGATCACCATGTATATAAGTCTTCTAACACAACAATGATTATAGGGTACAAAACTATCCGGTACTAATAATTTTTCACACTTCGGTTTTAACAATGATTACAACAAAAAACCTATACAGAGAAATTCTAGCGCATTAAGATAAAAAAAAGGTCATAAAATAGAGCAAAATGCTTTAAATAAGAGGTTAATTTATGCAACTTCTGTTTAGATTTGTTGTTTGTCAAATTTATGTAATTTAAGTTTATGTTACAACTGTGGTACCTTTCATATTTCATTCCTCTTTTTTTAATGGTTATTTAAATTTTGTTTGTTTTGTTATTCGTGGTATTCCACTTTTCAAACTCCTTTTCTGAAATTGTGATACATATTGGTTTTTATTTTTAATACATTACAAATATGGATTTAATCTATCAATGATTATTAAAACCAGTATTTTAAAAGCATTCAAACGAGGTTTCAAGAACATTTCTCTTTTAAAAAAATTGAAGGTATAATTTTCATATATAGGATCTTGCACTAATCGAAACTTATGCCGCTGATCATTTTAAAAATCGACCTCTCAGGATTTGTCGTTTTTTCTAAAATAAAATTTAATAAGGGTATATAAACAATGCTCTGCAAATAAGTACAGCATAGAAAATAAAAAATGGACCTAGGTTCTTTCCTCTGTATCGAAAAAAAATAAGGAAATAAGGAAGTTTAAATGTACATGAATCGACTTTACATTCAAATTATTCAAAGTTAAGCTCATATGCAGACTGATAAAATGAATTCAGATATTCGCGTTAAAAATCATTACAATTATGTAATTAGGGATTAACAAAAAATTTAATATTCTAAATGGATATTAAAAGTGTAATAAAATGTAAAAACATACATAAAAACAATGCCTAATAACTATTCTTCAAGCTTCCGAATTAACATAAATCGTAATTGATCAAGTAAGTTTGCATATTTATTTTACCCTTTCCTAAAATAAATCTGCAGGCTCATGAATATCGGCTGAGCGCAATAAATTCACGCAGGACCTTCGCTCTTTATTAGTAATTAAACACCTGTTAAATCCGATTAGATAAAGTTGTAAATATACAGTCGAAACTTACATCGTCTGATTATATTATGCACTTTGTAGAGGTACGGCCTACAGGCGATGCAACTCTCGAAAATTTTGTAAGTAAAGAACACCTTTAAATTTGCGTGTTTCGTTAAGATTGCTGTGCTAAAAGATATTCATTGGAATGTACTGTATTTTAATAGCTTGTAATTATACATATTTATATATATTTATTAAAATGTTTCGTAAAATTCGTATTTTATCAAAATTGAAATTTTACAATTATAATAAGCGCGAATTTGGCTCGGAATTTGAATTCTAGTTATGATTTGTTTCTTTTACTAGTACCTATATACATAAATATATTTACACAATTTTAAAGTTTTAAAAGTAGTCATATCTTGTTTTTTAATACTTAGATAAAAATTTATTTTTCACTTCATACAATTATGTAATATACTTAGGTACTATTATTATTATTATTATTACTTACCATTTACCCTTATTTTCCAAATTTTGGATTAGCCAAGTAAAATTTCTGTTAGACCTGGAAGAGAAAGAAATATTCAAGATTAATAAAATATTCTTATGAAATATATTCTTTATTTAAAATTTGGCAGCTATAAACAGTCGAAACTGATGCTTGTATTTATTATAAAAATACTTCCGTTTTTTCTCTCATTTCCGATCACGTAACCCCAACAATTTTTTTTAAATGGGATAACCAGTATAATATTATATTTTTGGACATATCTTTCAAAAATAAATTCAACGATACCATACTTGTCATGATTCTATAGTTCAGTAATGATAATATGGGCCATAAAATGGACAGCTGTATAGTTTAATTACTTAATTACTTATATATATTTATATAAAATATTGATAAGACCGCTGATATGCGATGGAAACAACCACATTCTCGTTGAAGAACAAGGACAAATATAAACCAAGAAAGAAAGTGATGGAAGAAATCCAACAAAAACCAATTGTACGACATGAAAAAATGCTACGACTAAAATGGGCCGAACACGTAATGTGAAGAAAACGGAATGAAACAGTGAAAAGGTTAACAGAATGGATTTCAATATGGCCAAAAATAGAGAAAGGCCAAGAAATATGAAATGACCAAGTGAAAGAAGATACGAAGGCAACGGGAGTAAAGAATTGGAGGGAAAATGCAGAGACAGAATAAAATGGAGTGAAATTACAAACGATGCCAAGACACACAAAAACCTATAAGAAAAAAAAAACAAATACAACGACAAGTAGTCCACCTCAAAAGAATGGATTATAAACGACAAGAGAAAAAGCCAAAATTCCCAAGGATTAAAAGGCTAAATGATGATAATCTTATGATTAGGCGTCAAAAGTTTTTTTGTGTGAAATCTTTGATGAATTGGAAGTGGGAAGTGTTTTCTTAATATTCACTTTAATTCGAATACATTTCTATGACCATACCCAAAAGTTTGTCTGTTCTATTGTATATTTCATTATTAGCGGGAAAGTATTATATTCTATTAATGGAAGTGTGAAATGATATGTTAAAGCAAGTTTTTCACGATTCTTAGCTTTTTTAGTATATTACCGAAGCTTTATGTATGTTAAAAAGTAAAATAAATTGGAATGTCCTATTTAGAAACGGCTACCAAAACCAGAAGAGCAGGCGTCCTCTTTATATTTACCAGTGGAAAATGTTTTTGTAAATATTTTCAATATGGTTCCAACTCTATGTCCGTTAATTTAATACGCCGTATACTTTGTGTTTCTCCCTTTGGACCCCATAGGTTAGCGTCTTATTTCTATTCGTCTTCAATCTGTTACGCTTACTTTAAATACCTACATTGTAACAACATGCGTATATACACAGCTGCCCTTGACTAATAAGAATTATTACTCGAATATGAAACCCAATTGCAAGGCTCAAGCTTGGTTTGTGAACATAAACAACGTTCTGAGTTTTATATTAAACATTGCTTCATCTTTTATGCACAATAACAGAATACCAAAACATTATATGAGACAAGTTTGCAAAGAGATATTTTTTGGCCTGAGCGACTAGAACGAGGGGTAGTTCCTGTTCAGCTTACCATTCATCGATTATGATCAATATAATAAAAAAGGCATGGTGATGTAATGTAAAAGATTTAGAATTCACTAAAATTTATGAAATTTTAGCAAGGTGACACTAAAGAAAACATTGCGGTCAGTCCAGGATTTGTGTTTCAAAGGAAAAGTTGTGATAGCCCTTTTTTTCAATTTGCAGTGTATTGAAATTGAATAAAAATTTGTCCAAAAATCAATTACTACTTAATTTTACTTAAATAATCCGAGAGTAGGGTGAAGTCGTTTAACGGTAAATAAGTACAAAGTGCAAAAAACAACAATATTTATGTAACATATTCTCTTTAAAGTTATGATTTTTAGTAATTCTTTTTTGAATACATTATTTTCATCTGCCTTACATCTCAAAATATCATTGTTTCCTGTTTTTAATTGATTCGTAATAAATTTTTGTGTCACCGAGCTCTGATAACGTATGATCTTTACGTTATTAGAGCAGGAGGTGCTACCCAAAAGTTCCAGGAATTATTTAAGAAATACAGAAGTACTTATATTTATTGAAAAATTTATTTGTATCCTTCAAAGTAGTATTTCTATATGTCTAAATAGCGTTGCCAGCGTTTCTGCCACGAATGGAGGAATTCCTCGAAGTTAATGCCTGTAATTGCGCTTGAATTTCCTCGTGTAGTGAAATCGATGCCTTTAAACTTGAAGTTCTTCCTTGAAAACTCGATAAAGTGGCATATTGCTATGTCTGGTGAGTAGAATGGATGGCATAATAGAAAAATATTGTTTTGTTCAAAAAATGCCCTCCCTGTCTAGATCTCAGATTTTTTGTTATGATGATGCACTAAGCAGTCTTTGTTACTCCAAATTTCCGCACGTTTTCGTCTAGCAGCTTCAGCCAAATAGTGGATGGTGTGCTTTCAGATCTCAGAACAATAATTTGATGAAGAATAGCAGTGCTGTCTGGATTGATGCAAGATAAATGCCAATACGAAAGCTAATCGTCTTTAACAGTCTCGTGACACTCCTTAAAACATTTAAACCACCTATTTAGGATCACCGAAAAAGTGAACTAACATTGGGTGGGCTTCAGTGTACTGTTTTGCCGAGTTTAAAACACAATGTAATCAATACTCGTTACTCTTCGAGAGGAGTCATGACAAAAATCGTAACGCATTTAATATACTACTACAAACCAAAAGTCCGTACTTGGTTATTCTTGCTTGGACAACTGCTTCGTTTAGCATACTGACTCTTCAAGCACAAGATTTTTTTCACGCATACATTTTTAATTTTATTCAAATATATATAGGTTGTTTCATTAGTAAACAAATGGTAGATAGGGATTAGTGACGTCATTCTAAATAACCATACGGTTAATGGTTTATAATAGGCAGATATGATTGGATGGTTTTTTAAAGATGTTTGCTGTTACCTTTATGTTGTCCAATAACCTTCTCATGAGATTTTCTGTCGGGATATGATCCATATTGTCATCCTTAACTTACCTACTAAATTCTGAAAACTATTTAATTATTAAATTTTTCTAATTTTATATCTGTAGATTGGTACATATTTTTTGCAATTCTTAAATACATTTTCAAACCCTTTAATCCCATATCTCAAAATTGATATAATGTTAATATATACACATTGTACCAATCTTACGACAAAGTGCAATACCTCTCTTGTTATTATTGATATAATAAATTTTGTAAACGAAAATGGTAGAAAGATTTAATTATATTAGGGGTAAATAGAATAATCACACATAAAAATTCAAAATGTCCAGATTCCGATTTTACCGGAACACCTTGTATATTTTTTACATATTTAGAACTACGGATTCAGATATTATACTAGTTAGCTGTCAAATATCACTTTAGATCTACTTTTTTATTTTTCAATAATATTTTTTAAATCTCATGGTTGTGAACTTAGTAAAACATGAAACAGAATCAATCACCTAGAAAGTATTAATTTTTCAGAAAAAATATTTTATTTTATTAACGATTAATTTTATTCTAGTTTTTTGACAAAAACTTACTTTTTTAGTAGAAACGTACATGGACTACTACATGGGCTAGCCTGTATTTTAAATACTTCTTTGTTGTTATTAGTTCCTAAATAAGCTGATATTTTATAATTTTATAATTTCTAATAACACAACATGCTCCTGAAGTCGTCCCTGTTTAGGGAATTTAACAAAGTTTTGAAATAATAATATGCTTTATTTAAAATAAAGAAATAGGCTAATTTTGTTGAAGAGTAGATACATTGACATTTATTATTTAATTTTATTTAAATTAATTTGGATTCCAAACAGGCGTAATCCTTTTCCAAACAGCAAATTAGTCTATTTTTTTTTAAATTAAGCATATCATTATTTCAAAATATTGTTACATTACCCAAACAGGTTTAGCAGCTTTAGGAGCATGTTCTGTTAACAGAAATTAAAAAATGATAAATTATTGTTTTATATAGGAACTTAGAAAATAACTAGAGATATCCTTTCACTTTTAGTTAAAAAACTTATCACATATACAATGTAGCTTATGAATATTTCGGTTAAAAAACGGAATTCTAACCTTGTTCGTTCAAAAATTCTCGGTATATTATTATCCCTAGAAACCAAAGTTATGTTGTGCAACTTGTTTAAAAAGTGAGAAAGTAAATTGTAGACGAAATATAAAACGTTATTTTGTTTTTTCTTGTTTCCATATAAATAAAATAAATATTTATTTGAAAATTACTAACAGTCCAGTTTGGTGAAAAAGCTGATAGTTTGAATGTATTCTGTGCAATTAATGAGAAAGACATTGTTGTGTTTATGTGGTGCCATCCATATACCTCAAAAATGATAAAAGTAATAAAGTATCTTAAATCCAATAAATTTCTTCGAAGTGCCTCTTGACCGCATACCTTTTGTTCATAAGTTCATTTTGAAGTAAGTAAGTGGTGTGTTGCTTTGTTTTTGGTTTGTAGGAGTAAACTATGTTTTGTCACCAGTAATAATATCATAGATATGTTTATTTCCATTGTTGAATTTTTTCGGTATTGCTATTCACTAGATGACACATTGTAGTTTTTGAGTTATGATAATCTGTTATTCATTGAATAACAAAATTTCATCGCTGTTAAATATGCATGCAAAATGGAATATACTGAGATCTAAGAAATATGCGAAGATGCCTGAATCTTACGGTATGTCATATGTCTTGTTCAATCATTTTACTAAAAGCATCAATATTTTTAGCAACAACTGATGTTAAGGAACGGCCTTCTCTAGGTTGGTCCTCTTGAAACCAATGAGATACTGTTAATTTTAATGAGCTTCATCAATCTCACCACCTCTTCAATTACATATTGATCAAAATAAAATCATATATATATATATATATATATGATTTAAATAAAATCTAAGCGAAAGACTTAAGCAGTATTTTTTTCAAAGTAATAGTACATATAATTATTTTTTGTAATACATGTTGGTACATATTCAAATTTTAAATCTTATTTAAATTTTAAATCTTGGTACCTTTTATAAAATCAATAAAGACATTATCGACAATACAATTATTGCTAATCAAGTAGTGTTCAAATATGTTGTTAACATAGCAGTCTATAATAATTAATTTACCAAAAATTCTAATGTCGGTAAATCTCCCTTTTCTGGGATAATTGAGGGATTCATCCCTTGTTCGCCATTTCATGAAACCATGAGTCATTTAACAAATTAATATATCATGATGGCATTATAGGAAGAATTTTCGAGATTGTTCTCACGGTGAAAACGCATAAAAATATATCATACAAATCCCCAAATCTCAAGCCTACTCTAATTTTCCGGGTTCATTCAGTCATAATTACGAATAAAACTGGTGAATGCGTCACAACTTCATAGCAATAACCAATGCCATTGACAATAAACATAATTCTCCATTACGCTCCTGGAGATTATCAATCAAAAAATCATCGTACGCGTACAGAGTGGCCCACCAGTGACATGAAATAATAAAAGTCTGAAGATATTCTCTTAAATATATATTAGAAGATACGAGGTAAAAATGTCCATAAGCATTCAATAATATTATTAAATACAATTATACTCGGTTTTATATAACAGTATATTTTTTTGATTGGAGTTTATTTCAGCTTAAATTTATTTTTCATAATTGATTTAAGAAATAAAAAGTTAATTCCCGAAAAGACCAGATTTACAATTGCATCATATTGTTTGTATTATTAGTAGTATTGCATTTGCTTACACAACTCGGTTGTAGAAAAAAATCGGTATCACCTGTTAATTGGAATCGTTTGGCATTTTTAACTCAGATGCAAGTATGTAAAATTATTTTTGTACAATTAATAAAGCAAAATATTCAGAATGCATTTATATGTGTGGCCTTCCTGTATAATATTCCTCCATTACAAACTCGAATGAGATTATGATTCAGAAGACATAATATCCATATATTAGTGGAAGGGATGCAGCGACCTCTGGGCTCAGATTAGCTCCCTTAGCAAGGTCAGACGTTCGAGCAAATTGATCCCTAAAGCTAGTAGGATAAAGTTCAAAACGGCGAATCAGAAATAACCTGTCCTATACACGAGGGTAACAGGGATGGAATCAGCCAAAACGAGCACCTACAAGAACCAATTTCGCGAACCTTTTTCGAATAGTAGTTTGATTCAGTCGAAATCATTTGGTTTAGAACTTGTACAAATATCGCCAATATACTTACCTCAACCAAGTTTTAGATTCTTTTTGGATTCTTATTACCTTTTCTTTAAACCAATCCATAAAAATATAAATTATTAGTGGTGATATTGAGATTTTACTGGAAGTCTGACTCTTTAAATTATTGTAACAGTACTGGAAATACCAAGATGAGTCAAATCAACATCACAACCTTTGCTATACGTACTTTGTTTAGAAAGAAAACTTCATAATTTTTGAAGAAATGGACGGTATTCATATATTTTATATTAAGTTAATATACAATGCGTTCATTTAAGAAGCGGAAAAGTGGAAAATTTTATTTTATTTAGAGTTCCGTCTAAAAAAATAATCTAATATTTCTTATTTTATATTTCGATTTAATAAAAAATATTACTTACTTATTGGGTTTGCATCATGGTTTTATTTTTGAATCATAACTTTTTATTGATAATACTCAGCACAGTCATATTCTACAACAATTATATTTGATTCTTTAATTAATGAAGCTAATAAATATTTATAAGATAAAAATAAGAGAAAAAAATATTGTTAGAGTACAGCCAAAATCCATTTTTGTTCATATGCTACAGACAAAATGACATATATGCAAAAACTAAAAAAAATGTTGACAAAGTTCTTAAACAGGTGAGCTAGAGTTCACCAAATTCGAATTATGCCCTATACGTCATTGTGTACGAATGTAATTTTGTTCGTCTTTCCTCTCTGTACGAAATATTATAAGCATATAACCAGCAATTTTAAACATATGTTCCCACCTCCGATATGCCCATTTTGAGGTAATAAAGGAAAAATTGTAATTCTTCCTCTCTTACGCGCGCATGGATTCTCGTGGGGGATCAAATATTTCCAATGAATCCGTAGTGATACTCTTGTCGACTGATGAATGTGTTTTTTAGGCACATGTTATGCACCAAGAAAACTACACCAACAAAATTAGGTTTTTTTTTTAATTTAAAGTCGCGAATCAGAAAATTGTAATTACCAAATTTTTACTAATACTATGTAAACTTTGTCAACATACAAGATTTTATATTAATCAATCTTTTGTTCTCATAAGGATACTTTTTAGCTATAAAAATAACATGATTGAAGTTAAAATATAATTTTGAGAAAAATATATCTTAGTCCTTAAAATAAGAGAGAATTCATTTACTAGGTGTGTAAGTATGAAACCGGAATTTGCCTATAGGTGGCGCTAGATGTCGATGCAGTTACCGACACATCACGTCAGCGGTGTCTTGTTATTGTTTTGATATCCGACAAAGATTTCCAACTCACAATAACACGAGTTTCATTCAGTAGCATTAGTTTATTAGAGATAAACATGTCGAGTTTTGTGCCAACAAATTACGATTTGCGGACAGCACTACTTTTCTGTTTTCATCTGAAGAAAACCGCAGCCGAATCGCATCGAATGCTTGTGGAGGCGTTCAGTGAGCATGCTCTCGGTAAAACACAGTGTTTCGAGTGGTTCAAACGGTTCAAACAGGGGAAATGGGTTCCACATGAACTCAACGAAAGCAGGAAAACCGCAAAACATCATGCGAAATGCTGCTCGCTAGGTTCAAAAGAAAGTCATTTTACATCGAATTGTGACTGGCGATGAAAAGTGGATATATTTCGAGAATCCTAAGCGCAAAAAGTCATGGGTTACTCCGGGTGAACCATCAACATCGACGGCAAGACCAAACCGCTACGGACGAAAGACAATGCTGTGTGTTTGGTGGGATCAGAAGGGCGTAATCTACTACGAGCTGCTGAAACCTGGGGAAACTGTCAATACTCAACGCTACCGACAACAAATGACCGATTTGGATCGAGTTTTGCGTGAAAAATGACCAGAATACCAACAAAGACAACACAAGGTGATTTTGCTGCATGACAATGCACCAGCACACAAAGCAAAACAGGTCCAGGAAACGATAAGAGTCGTTCCGTTGGGCGATTCTTCAGCACGCGCCTTACTCACCGGACCTTGCCCCATCCGATTACTACTTGTTTGCATCGATTGGACACGCACTTGCTGAGCAGCGCTTTACTTCTTACGAAGATGTACGAAAATAGCTCGATGACTGGTTTGCCTCAAAAGAGCAACAGTTCTTTTGGCGCGGAATCCACAAATTGCCAGAAAGATGGGAAAAATGTATAGATAGCGACGGACAATACTTTGAATAAGTTACTTTGTATCATATCATTACAATAAACGTGTATTTTCTGTACAAAAATTCCGGTTTCATACTTACACACCCATGTAATTTGTCAAACCACCGTCAACTTTCAGTTTCAAGTAGTGACATAATCAAATGTAATTCCTCAGAATCTAAAAGTTTACGGTGGCAATACAGTATTATTTTGAAATCACTAATTTCAAATTATTTTCCAAAAGTACTTTAAATATTAGGCAAAAAACGAAATAATATTTTTTAATAAAAGTTTAAAAAATGAATCCAAAAGACTAATTTTATATTTTTCAAGTTTACTTTTTCATTATGGTTTTTTCTCAGATGACTCGTAGTATTTCTCTTCAAAAATGTTTTGTTACAGATTATGTATTCTATATTTTGGAGATATCTTTGCTTGCAATATACAACTTTATCCTATGAAACCCACTTTTCATCCTTTAAAGTTTCGAGAAATTTTGGAAATATCTATAAAATGATACAAAAAGTTAAATAATTAATTCTTCTTTCCTGATGAAGTAAACACAAAAAACGTTTTAATTAAATAAAGTATTTTTATAATTTTTATATTACAGGAAAGAGGTAAAGCGAAAATATACTTATCCTAAAATTCCACGAATTTCCAAATCTTTTTAAATATTCTTTTGACAACTATTTTACTTTTTTGGCATCGACAGATAAGATTAAAGAAATTGACAGGTATAACACGTAGAACCTCGATTTTATATTCTAGATGTTCTAGTAGCTAGAACAGCTAGAATCTAGCTAATAATATTCTTCTTTCTCTAAAACACTTGGATAATATTGTATATTTATTACACAACATAAACTAAAAAAGGTGATCTTCTCAGACTTATTTATTCGTTTAGTATTGAGGATATTGTCAAATTCTTTCTAAAAATAAAGTTCTTGCTTCTTATTGCATATATGAAGAATTTCCATTGTTCTATGTATGTAGGATTCTGTTGAGTGCCAATGAGGTGATTTGCGTAATGTGATTTATCTTGTTGTTTTAACCTTAAACCTCATAAGTGTTCACTATATAGGATTTCAAAATTTCTAAGGGTCTGGACAACATATATAGCATTACAATCAGAATAATTTAACTTATAGATTCATGCTTTTTTAACTTAGGAATTTTGCTATTTAGAATTGTTTACTTTAAAAGATATTACTGAAGATGTTGCTCGAGATATAATTTTTTTTATTTAATTTAAAATATTTCCAAAATATGTAAAGCTTTGTATGATTTCATTCCTTTAGGTTGTTTTATACATATAATTTTAATGGTAACCATTTCCTTTTTTTTATTGATTTATGTGATGTAATAGATAGTTATTTGTTTTACTATATTAATTTCCCTTTTAATATCAATGGATTTGATTGATTGATTGAATATTGAAAACTACAGTTTACTCTTTTGATAGGTATATTTAAGACATTTATGAAACTATTTTCTTCAATGTATATGGTAAATTTTATTTTTCGAAATAATTTATTCATACAATTAAAGAAAATATCTAATTGTTTATAACTATTTGGAATTTTGGAAAATCAACTCTGTATTTGTAATGCCCGTCAACTTTAATCTTATCTGACGATGCCAAAAGTTGAAATAAAAAAAGAATATTTAAACAGTTTTTGAAAATCGTGGAATTTTAAGAAAAGTACATTTTATCTTTTACATTTATAATGGATAGATCCCGTATACGTTTATGATAAATTTAATTTGTATATGAGTGCTTTTCCATAATAGTACCAGGTTTTTAGAAAAAAAAAAAATTAATTAGTAGTGACAAGAGACTAAACCAATACTTATTAAATTCAGTTTTTTTAATGATTAATTTCTCATAATGTCTGAAACAAATTCATTGCTATAATTGGATACTTTTCTTTTTTGTTTAATATTGTCTACGATAAAGCAGTGATTGATTTTTTTAAATCCTGTCCTGTGGAAAAGGGAATAGTCGAACCCTAGGCGAACTGTGATCATACGGATCATGCTTCAAATATTACCGGGTTGGGGATGGGAACAGAAGCGACGAGAGAGAAGGGTCGGTCGATGCTGCATATAAAACGGATCATCACCCTACACAACGGCCAACCATCTGTATAGCCGGCATATAGCCACGATTATGTCGTTTCTAACCACCTCGACTCGAGGATTTTGTAATACCTACATCGTATTTACCACATTATATCTAACACATTAGGTTTGCATTTTCGAGGAAATTCTACTACAGATATTTCGGCAAGTAGTGCATCAAATTCATATTTTTTTATAGTTCAACCTTTATCTGAAAAGGGGGAATTAATGGTTGTTTTTTTATTTTAAATTTTACATTTTCGTAAAAAATAATTTTATTTATTTGTAAGAAAGGCTGAATAAGTTGTATTTTAAAGTGTGTAAGATTCTTTATTTAAAGATATGTGTAAAAGAAATATATATATTTCTCAAAGTCAAAAGAGTGTCAAGCGCTTTCGGCAAAACAATGCCATCATCAGGACAAAAAAAGTGCAAAAAAGTAGAGAAGGTTGGTTATAAAACAAAAGTAGAGAACATCAACGCAGTAACAATACATCTTAAATTAACTTTTTAAAAAACGACATTAATATAGTAGAAAACAGTAACATTTTTAAAAAATTTGGTTTTTAAAGGCCCAGGCCTGAAAGTTGTCCCAATAAAAGACAACAAGTGTTTTTTAAAAACATGTAAAATAAATAAAAAATTAAGATGTTTTACGTGAGAAAATTATGAACATGCGGTTTTTGACAAAGTTAGAAAAAGAGTCAAAAACCGCATGTTCATAATTTTCTCACGTAAAACATCTTAATTTTTTATTTATTTTACATGTTTTTAAAAAACACTTGTTGTCTTTTATTGGGACAACTTTCAGGCCTGGGCCTTTAAAAACCAAATTTTTTAAAAATGTTACTGTTTTCTACTATATTAATGTCGTTTTTTAAAAAGTTAATTTAAGATGTATTGTTACTGCGTTGATGTTCTCTACTTTTGTTTTATAACCAACCTTCTCTACTTTTTTGCACTTTTTTTGTCCTGATGATGGCATTGTTTTGCCGAAAGCGCTTGACACTCTTTTGACTTTGAGAAATATATATATTTCTTTTACACATATCTTTAAATAAAGAATCTTACACACTTTAAAATACAACTTATTCAGCCTTTCTTTCATTACATAGTGTGTACGCACCAAACACGTAACCTTTTGTTACTCTTCAAAATTATTTATTTGTAATTTATGAATTATTTTAATATTTTAAAATTATTTTTACTTCCAAACGGTAATTAAATTATACTTCTAAATGCTTTAATCATACAAAACGGTTTAGCGCAATATAACATAATTCTTGAATTTTATGGAGCATTTTCTGTTGAAGAGATATTCATTTCCAAATTACTACTGAGGTTGGTGTTTGATAGGTCTACTTACAAATTTTTGCCTATTAGATTTTTTATAGATATTTTTTTTTATTTTCTACGGATGTTTCAATCGATCTCTCAGCTACCGCATTACTTTTAGAGCCTCCGAGTCTTTTCACTTTTAATAGATTCGCTTCTGAGTTTGATGACATTCTGAAGCAGTGACCGATATTTGTATATTACCGACTCGGGCTAATGCCCTGATCTTGCAACTATCCCACTATTAAAATAAATAACTATTATTTAACCTCATAATTTCTTCCTTTTTAAAACTTTTATGTGCTCTGTCCAGAAGGGCAATTTATCTAAACTTCATAATTTAATATCCTCATCCAACATAATTTTATTTTATTTTTAATATGTTATCGAATTTTTCGAAACTTAGTCATTTTTAGCTGCTACTGATGCTGAACCTTTTTCAGAACGTTGGAACATAGCGATAGCCATCGAGAAAAAGCATAATTGTACTCCAATTGAAATTTAAATGTTTTTGTTTGGTACTTTAAACTCTTCCAAATATTGACATTTTTTCCTTGCAATTGAAAGCAAAATGTATCCAATGCTATTTCAGTACAGGTGTAAAAGTAAATACCGAGTGGCAGTATGAATTCCAAAATTCATGGCTTATTTTCAAGAAGAAGATCCTAAATTAGGTTTGACTACGATGGTTTTCATAATATTTTGACAAATTCTGTGTAGTTATTCAGAGAGACTGGTAGCGTCGGATGCCGTCTAAACGTACACCTGAAAATATTGAAGCATTTCAGCACATTATTGACGAAAATTCATGAAAATTACAATACTGGCCGAATAATAAAATTTTCTTATGTTTTGTGCCAACTCAATATAAAAAAGACTTACACTGTCATCGATACAAAAGTTACAAAATCGTCATGAGTTTTTCCAGTGGGATTTTGTCAATGGTTCCAAAATAATTCAAACAATAAGGATAACATTATCACAGTTTTTCTCCTCAGATGAAGCTTGGTTTTATCATTCTCCATATGTTACTACACCAAATATGCGCTGGTGGTCATCTGAAAATACTCATTTTTTTTTGAAGAGCAACTATATTCCCAAAATGATGGTGTTTGGATTAGAATATGTTGAAGAAGATTGGTGGGTTTCATTTTTTTTAAAGCACTATATCGCATTGACATTCTTGGCCCATTCATAAATCAACTAGAAACTAGATGATGAAGCAATTACAAAATAGGAATTCCCAATAAGATGAAACAATAGCACTACATCCAGATAAACACTATAATATCTTCAAGAATTATTTGATGGCAGAATAATAAGAAGGAACACTGAAATCCCATATCCAACTAGTTCTTGCGATTCAAACATATTTCTTTATATGACTCTAGATCAAAAATTTGATTTATCCAACGTAAGTTCATAAACTGGAAGAATTGAGAAATTGCATAACAGAAATATGTGAAAAGATAAACAACTCACCGCAAATATTGAATAAAGTTTTTGTTGATTGCGAAGAAGAATGTTTAGACGTGATTTTGATATTAAATGAATTATTTGTTTCATTTTTCATCAAGATTAAACTCTCATTTTATACTGTCATCCCTGAGCTTGTAGAAATGTATAGCGATATTCCACAAGAATACACAGCTTGTTCGTTTCTTTCTCTGTAGAGGTCATTTTTTTTATAATTTATTAATTGCACTTTACAATCTACTTAATATATACAAAATAATTAGTAAATAGGGTGTAAAAAAATTTACTTGAGTTTGGCACCATCCATGGATTTACTCAGTTAGGTCTTCTAAATATTCTATCAATACAATGGTTGTTATTTTCGGTGCTTCGATTTTTGTGCTTGTTTGTGTTAGCTTTAATTACTTCAGTTATGTTAGGAATATCTAGATCTGTGTGTAATGTCTGATTTGAAAAGAACCATGGAGCACCAGGAAAGCAATTATATATAAAATAATAATTATAATAAGATTTAGAAACAACCTTCGAAAATTTTTGTGATACCTTTTTCTTTTTGCTCATTATAAATTTTAAAGAATCTACAGAATTGTTTTTTTAATATTATGAAAAATTATTCGAATTTGACAAAATCAATAGGTATGTATAGTGCATCCTCGAATTAACCAATTTTTTTTAACAAATTTTATGGTGTTTATTTTCTTTATTTCAATATGACTTTAATATGTACACTTTATTGAATCAAACATTTAGTTTTTAACTTAGTTAATTTGAAGCAAAATTGTGTTCTAGGTTGAACGAACATATATATTAAACTCATTTTACATAAACAAAGGATTGAATGAATTAAATTGTAAAAAGCAGAAAGCTTTTATGTATTATTGTTATCAACGCTTTAGGTACATTATACTTATAGAAGGTAACTTGCAAATAGTTAAAACCTTGCCTTGGTACACTACTTTGTATTTACCACATTTATATGTATCTATCCAACACGTAAGGTTTGTTATCGAAGTGTTCTCCTGAAATATGTAGTCAATAGTCGCATAAATTGCACCAGCCGACGCAATTTCAATTTAAATTGCAGCGAATTCTCCTCTGTTAATTATACACGGAAAATCGTTTTATCTTGATTGAGAATCTAGAGACTAATTAAAATTGAGTATATTGTTCGAAACACGTTTATGTATAAGTTACCTTATTTTGAATAGAGGATTCAGGATACCTACTGGATATCGCATTCTATTTAATTTTATTTAAAATATTGTTTACATAAAAACAAATGCATAAAAAAATATAATGATGTTGATGAGTGCGACAATTCACAGTTGTCGAAAATACAATAATATAATCCATTTACTGCAAAACCGATCCAAGTGAAACACGATATTTCTATTACATTATTACTAAATATTCGACTTTTCCTAATATAAACTAATGAATCAAAGATAGCCGAAAGCTTCAAGAATGCTCAAGAGCCTTCATACATGTGCTCAAATTACATTGACGAAAAAATTTAAACGTGCTTATTCCTATACAATTCAACAATTTTAATACTGACTTAAACACATTTTTTGTAGACTTTTTAAATAAAATAATGTAAATTTGCTATTAACATTAAATGACTTTGAAAATATATACGCCCATGAAACCTATTTTAATCTAAAGTTGTAGCGTTGGGCAAACGGTTACGATGTTGTCACTGTCACATCGAAATTTATATTTTCTTTAATTTAATAAGGTTATATTTCAAATGTCAGTGTAATTTCAGAAGCAGTAAAAAATGATTGTTTTAAAATTACCTTAAAAAAGATGAACCACGGAGGGGATTAAGTAAACTTCCTGATATTGCTATAAAGAGAATTGATTTTTTAAGAAATTATATATCAGAAAAAGATATCTTTGAATCAGTTTGTTTTCATTTATAAGACAGGAATTTTTCTTATTCATTCGTTTTTAGTTTTAAATATTGTAAATACAAATTTGCACATGAATGACTCTATATTAACAGAGGCCACAATATTTGTTTAATTTATCTTATCGACATTTCTTACATAATCAAATTGTTCATTACGGTTTTTATTTACAAACATTTAAACTATGAAAATGAATTATAGTCTTACATTTTTCTACTATTCTTGCTCTATGACATGCATCAATTTTTGTAGTAAAAAGTCTATAAATTACAACTTGAGAAAAGATTATAAGAACTGTACTTGCTCCAATTGTGTCACGTGTCAGCAATTTTTAGAACTGCACCCAATTTACATTGTTTACGTCAACATATCAATTTTCTGCTTTCTGGTTTTATGTACGCCTTTTTATAGATGTTTTTGCGAAATAGGTGGAATGGATTTTTCGAGGTTCTAAATACTTTCATTTTTTCTATTTTTTTTAGACATTTTCAGTATGCACTGTCGACCAGATTATTGCAATTGAAACGCACAAGATGCTGCCTGGACTGCAATATCAAGAATGTGCTATTTTTTTATAGTTGTACAAAACATTCTGTATATCTTCTTTACCCAGTTTACCTAATTGAGTAAATATAATACTATTGCAATTATTCATACACTTCTTATTAATTTATTTAGGTAATTATATATCCTTACTTAGATTAGGTAATGTGATTCCTTAATATATGTTTTCAGTACCAAAATGTCATCTTTGGAGAAGTTATTGTAGATTTAGATAAAAAGAAATCATCGCAGTACAAATAATTTTTTAAATGAGAAAAACCACTTATTTTACATTACTTCACGATGTAGAAAAGATATAGTTAGTGGTCAATATTTCAAAATCAAATCTGGTCACAAATAGCTGTCATGTGGCCATTTCCAATATTTTCCCAAGAAAGTTTTGTAATTTTGTAGTTTGCAGAAAATTGGCCTAAGCAAGTGGTTTTTTTTTGTAAATATGCTCAAAATTAAGGCAAACTTGGATATTATTTTTTAGCACAGAATTTTAATTTCTTTCTAAAATTGTAAGTGTACTATAAAAATATAATAATAATTAGTAAAGTAGTAGTAGTAAAATAATTAGTAAATTTCCATTATGAAGGAGGAAAAAATTTTTAGTACCTTACGGTACATAAATCATTTTCAAAATTACCTGTCCTTACAATGTGTTAGTAAAACTTTCCGACTTTTACGTATTCAACACTTTGAATTCACTCCTTGTTTAAACTGTTTATTTGCTTCCAGGAACCAAATGGAAGCAAAACAAGCAGAAGGAGGAAGGAGCAGCTCTAATTTTCAGGCTGTTACATTTATGAATTATGGCAGTGGGAGCAATAATATTCCAGAAAGTTAGACTGAAGGGGGTCGGTCGATCGGCAAACGTAAGGTGACGTCACATTGTGCCGTCTGAAAACTTAATTACAAGAATCATGATACGACTAGGGAACGGCTGTAAGTAATTTTAATTGTTGTAACTTACAGAATATCACCATTTTGCTGGCAAACGGGCGTGGTTTGCTCCTTTTAATGCCTCTTTACATTACTTTAGCATAAACTGCTCCGGTGCTGTCCATCATAAGCGAATTAACATTAACCCGTTTTATCCTTAATTATAAGGTCGCATTTTCCACTAGCATATACAATTATAACTCAGTGATTCATTTAGAAATAGTAAATGATCCAGTTTATATGTGAATTATTCATATCCTTTTAACCCTTTTTAATCAGATTCAAAAGGAATTCCTCTCTAGTAACTTATCACTGAGTATATGTAAAAGTTAACCATATTAGACAACAGATGGATGAATACACTTACTAAAAAAGTTGATAATATAATGATGTTGGTTCAGGAAATAATAAACTAGTTCATAATGCTATTCAAATTGCACAGAAACATCTTATTTACGTATATTTAAGTTTAAATTCAGGGATCTATTGCTTACTACAACTGCAGGTATTTAGTAACTCGCCCTTGGCATGGCTTATCCCCTAGCAAAATACGACCAAATTTAATTCTTAAAACCAGCGAACATCGCCAGTTGTACTGAGCTGTTCTACCAAATCAAATATTTAACCTTTCATACATCGTTGTTGCGTTAAACCATTACGAAAACCATAATAAATCATACCTCGCAGTTTTTCTCTATATTTAAAATGCTTTATGACCACACAATATACAAAGGGAGAAAGATTTTAACAATCTGAAAAAACTGACATAATTCATATAAGCAGAGTTGTCAGATTCCCGAATTTATCCGGATGTCGCTCATATATATTAATCAGTATAAGCCTTTTCTACTCGTAGGTGTAAGGCTAATTATGCATCACACTTCATAGATAAATTTCCTTTATTCTTTATTGTTGCAGGCAATTTATTTAAAAAATTTTTAACTAATGGTCCCATGTGGTAGCTGGCCGCTCTCTTTCTCTCTACTTTTGTACTTTCGACTTCCACAATATCTTCATTTATCTATCGTTGTTCATTTCGATTGCTGGGCTACAGTTTCTATCTCTAGTTCTTCTTTTACTGCTGAGGTCCTTTCTCTCTCTCTCTCTCTCTCTCTCTCTCTCTCTCTCTCTCTCTCTCTCTCTCTCTCTCTCTAGGAAATCTAAAAAAGAAGAAAAATATGAACGTTTTCGTGAAGTGACATGCATTTATTTCAAACGATGCTATGTGAAATAATCTGTATGTATATTTCGGAATATCATCAAAATTCAAAACACTCGGATAATAACAGTTTCGTAGTTTCTGTTACTGGAGCTCACCCGGTATTACCGGCCAGACTTTTCATTAAATATTCGAATGCTCGATTTTCCAATATTAAGCAGCTGTGGTTTAGTTTGCATATTTGACAACGAAAACCGCGACGAGCTTATTAAAATTGTTTTTGTACTGCTGTTACCATTCCATTTAATAAAAGACTAGGGATACTTATTCAATCAAATAAAATGGCTTTGCTCTGCTAGGGTTAAATAAATTCTAGTTGAATGCATATTTGCAGATATATTCTTTTAAATTAGAGTTATCCATAAAAATACAGAGATAAACATATTTATTGTAGCACACTTTCAGGTAAAAAACTGAATATGGTAGGATTAATTAATTAGTTTTGTCCAAAATTCTGCAATTAAGGAACTATAGGAAGGTTTTCAAAATTGGTCATACCTAACCTTGGTGAAGTAAAAAAATCAGTCATTTTTGACCAAACTGAATCTGCATATGCAAAAACAGCCTAAATTAAGACATAGGACCTGTTTCTTATAGTGTATTGTTTGTTAGAGTTTGTTCAATGACATGAGTTATACGATCTGTAGTTTAGTCTTTCTGCTTTAATTCAAGCGAAGGTCTATTTATTTTTAATTATCGGTGGTTAACAACTAGCAGTAAAAATATACAAGAAAGATTTCTTGGGTTTTGGTACAATGAGTAATGACTGATGTTTCCTGAAGCTTTCCATCAAATATTTTTTAATTACTAATATACTAATACTAATATTCAGAATCTTCCTCTTACTGAGTATTAAGTAAATGTCTTGACTGGGTAGGCTTGAAAGGGGAACACCCAGTGGTATTTCCACTTCTAGGTTACTTACTTCTTTATTGGTGAGCTAGTGAATTAAGTTTCTGGCCATATTTTTTGTAGTCTTTTTACATCAGGTCCGTTGTTTTATAATTTGGTGGTTGTCATGGTTTATGATTCTGTCCTTATATATTAGTTTTTGGATTTCTTCCATAACAAAGGGAATTTCTAAGCCGGTGTGCAGTGGTGATGTACTATGGTGTATTTACGATATTATTCTATGTGCTTTTGATTGAAATCGCTGTATATTTTAATCCTTGTTGGTTTGGAACATCCCCTTTGATTCATCGCATAAGACCATATAAGTTTTAGTATTGCCTTGTATAATAGAAGTTTGTTGTTTAATCAAAGCAGCCAGTACATTTGTCGAAATTTAATGTACAACTTCCTCGTATGGATTGAATATGTGTATTCGTTGTAAGTCGACGATCTAAATGAAATCCAAGGTACCTTTCTTCAGTGGGTATATTATTAAATGTTAAAGATGATCAGTGACTTTTGTTGTTCGCCATTTACTGTACCATTCATGGAGGAGATTAAGATGATATTGTATGTTCTTTGAGGTCCTATATGGATTTTCGTTCACTCAAAACACTCTATATCGTCGGTATTTTCCATTTCTGGTGTATTGGACGTATAAAGGAGAAAAAGGAGTGGTCCAAGAGCATTACTTTTGGAGAATGCCGGATTTAATTGAATTAAAATTAAATTAAGAGTTATTGTACTTTTAAAAAGTTTCTATCAGTCAAGTAAGTTTGAGTGCCAGCTAATAGTTAATGGACAAAATGTTTTTTAGTTTAAAAAGAAGACTTGAGTGTCATACTTTATCGTAAGTTTGTGAAATGTTAAAAAATACTGCGTCGCAGTATTTCTTTTCGTCAAGACTTTTAGCGACATCATTAACTATCCTGTGGAGTGGTTTAGTATTAGAATGGTGCTTTGGGAAATCAAATTAATGATTTGAATGGAAAATCTTAAAGTCATATTCCTGGTTAATCCTTTTCAGTATTAGTCTTTTAAGAACTTTGTTTGTTGTAGGTAATATGCTAATGGGTCAATATGATGTTCGTTCGTGTGGCGTTTTACCAGGTTTAAGGATCATAAAGATTTCAGCATGTTTTTAAATTGTGGGAAAATATGATAGACTTCGGATTCTATCGAATATTGATGTTAGAAAGATGACTTCTTTTCTAGGAAATTGCTTTAATTTTTGAACTGTTATAATCTGAACTTTGGTATCTCCGTTATCGTGAGAAATAGGAAAGAATATTTTTAAATAAAAATTATAGATAGAGTCAAGCTTCACATTTTAAAATTATTTGTACATTTCTATGTAGGATTATTTGAGCTATTACACTGTCGTTGATTCAAAAATTAGATTCTTGACAAAATCAGAAAATTTGCAAATTAACAATAAACCGTTTCACTCTTCATTTTAACAAACCGCACTTTACATTAATTACAACGTACAACTAACTTACAGAGCTTTATCGTATTTATCGATGAGTTGTTAATTTATTAACGTGATATGTAAAGACAGTGATGACATCGAAAAATTTCATTAATTATAATATAATTTTAGATGGATTTCATTAATTAGTTGTGAGCAACAACTTTATTCGAAAGTGGAGTTTCGAAATGCTCGCGATCGACTGCTTATCCTTACCGCGGGCAATTGCTTTTTAAAAAGCAACTCCGACTTTTTTAAGTTCTAGCATGTATAGAGGGTATTAGAGTAGTGAATATATATATATATATATATATATATATAAAAATATTTTATATTTATAATTCTAAATTTATTAAGAAGATTTTCGTATAGTTTGTTTCAATATTATTGCGTATATTGAGTTGTTTTACAAATGTTGTTTTCACATTTTTTCCGATTTATATGTTAGCTGATATTTTGAACCCCACATACTATTGGATGATCTGCATAGTAAAAAAAACTTCTAAAAAATATAATGTTACCGTATTCATTGTATACCTATTCGAGGAAATATTTGAATCCCCACACGAATTCATGCTAACGTAAGAGAACGCGTTATGAAGAAGCGAGAATGCATTACAATTTCTCCTTTATTATCGTGAAATAGGTACATTGGAGGTGGGAAAATCGTTTCAGTCAATTCGATAGTCGATTATCTGGTCATATATTATTATTCTTATTTTTTAACTCCTTAATATTTTTGTCTTAACTTGTCTGAATCTGTAGAAGAAAATAACGGCGTTTTGCTGATAAGTTCACTTTATTTAGCCTTATGGATAAACAAAACACGTAATTGTAGGAAATCAAAAACAAAAAAAAAACGTTTTAAACTTAATATTTTCTTGTTTTCAGGCAACTGAACTAAAAAAATACTTTGTTGACAATTCATCATTTCACAAGAATTCACAACTCACAATTTATTCAAGTATCTATCCATTGAATTTGAGCTACCTTACGTAAGAACTCGTAACAGTAAATAATTTTTCCAAGGTGATTCGTATCTATCACTATTCCTTTTTAATATGTCCGAAATAACTTTTAAATTAAACATTAAAATTTGTATATTAGCAAGTCCTAAAAACACATGTCGTTGGTAGCTCGTTTAGGAGGAGGCGAACGAGTTGAAACCATTGATGTTGGGTATGGTTTTTATCTAAAATGAGGATAAAATAAACAAATCTGGAAATTTATGAATTAAACAAGAGATCCTACGATCGACTTTAGTGGATTTTTAGTGTTTGTTGATTTCTATGTAATAGGCAGTTTCGTTAGAAGTGCCGATTAAAAAAATAAGTTGTTGCAAGTGCTTCTTGTAAATAAAGGATTATTGGAAAATAATCAATGTGAGAACTAGATTTTTGTTAATGATATAAACATATTTAGGAATGTAAATTGAAAATAATATTATAATTATAAATATACAGAAAAGAAGCCTTAATGAGAGGAAAATTATAGGAAATTATTACTTGTAATTTTTTAAATATGTAAAAAACATTGATTGTTATTATATAGCATATAGTTCCACTAAATTACTATAATACTCTATCAGAAGTCAATGACGATATATACTTTCTAAGTTTTGTAAGGTTCAAATTAAGTTAAAACAGAGGTAGAATTTGAAAATTCGAATTCTACTGAAGAAAGAGCCTGATGCCGACCTCGGCATTCGGTCCCTTGGTTCCAGTTTCAAATTCTGGCGTGGGCATAGATACAATAGTAATGTGTGTGTGAATGTTTGAATTTTAAAAATTACAAACATAGTACTCGGCTCTATGGATCAACTCCCAATGCCATAAGAAACAGATGAAAATGTTGCCATTTCCCTTATATTTTAAAAGCAATTTGAAGAAATGAAATCCTACAAAGCTATTAAATATTTTGGAAATGTTTCAAATAATATACCAGAAATATCTCGGACAATATCTTAAGTAGTATCCTTTAAAGTAAAGAATAATGTAGGTTCATTTTTAATAAATGTAAAAAACAAAAGTACTAAACTAAAAAGAATTAGATATTTTTAAGTTAAAGTGTCCTCATTATAATGCCATATTGGCCAAACTCTTAAAAATCTGGAAATCAGTTATAGTGAACACTTACGAACTTATAAATTAAAATAATCATACATGTCACATTATTAAAATATCTCTTTGCCACTAAACATATAATTACACTTGACAAAACAAAAGAAAGGATAATGCAAATCCTTTATATACGAATGAGAAGCAAAACTTGATTTTTGGAGGAATTTAAAATAAGATATGCTTAGAGTACTAAACAAAAAAATTAATTTAGCAAATTTTCCTCTTCCAGATTACCTTCTGGACTAAATATACAATATTAACCAAATGTTTTAGAATAGAATAATTGGTTTTAACATCTATGATCAAAATCAAGTCTGTATTTGAAATATATGTCAATTTTTTATAATTTTATCTTACAATGCCAAAGAACATTGATGAAATATTTGCCGTAAGAATATTTTTTTAAATTTAGAATATCCCGGAACTTTAAGATATGAATATTTTACCTATTATATTTCTAATGGAGAGATTTCACAAAGTAACGGTAGGAATAATCTGTTTACTCAGATATAAAATCTCTTGCGTATATACTTTTCGTGAAACTGATGCCTAAGCGTTTTTCAATTGCACTTATTATAATAACTAAATTAACAAGTGAAGATTAATATTTATAGTTAAAATGTATTTAATAAAAATTCTGAAGATATGATTCATTCAGTTGAGATTATGGATTTTATTTTAATATTTTTGAAGTTCAGTGGCAATCCCAATAATTTCTGTGAAAGGCTACTGGTAGCCTTATCGCCAAATCGGCTATTTTTATACTCCTTCTTAGTTCTTCGCATAAAATTTTCTACAAGATAACCAATTCACGAACAAAACTGGACTTCAGGGAAATAAGCTCTACATCTTGTACACAAACAAATGTTAGAAGATGCAAAGTAATATGCGGAGAGTCGGGAATCTGCTTATTTTAGAATGCATGAGATTACGTAATAGGCGAGCAGCTCAATTTTACACGGAGAAAATGTTGAATATATTCTATTCAAGTTTTTATAAAAAAAATAAAGTTTTTAAAAATAGCTCAACAAATAAAATTAAATTTCTCTGTGAATATATGTAATGTAATTTAGCAAGTTACATTTAAGTATATATATATATATATATATATACTAATGAAGATTTTTGAATGAAAAATATACATATAATTTATTATTTTCTGTTTTATCAAATTTAGAAATTAAAATAAATTATATTGTGTTTCTCTGCATTCAAAGTGTTATTTAATTAATTTTAAATTTACAATATTTATAAAATTTTACCTACAATGAAAGAAACATTTAAATTCTATTCCTGATACGCCAATTCTTTTTTAATAATACATTAAATTAAATTAACTCGACTTAACTCGTACGTTTTTTTATTAAGGTCACTTTCTACTGTCAACAGAGTAAAACAAAATTAAAGAAATATTTTTTCTTTGCATATACAGGGTGACGCATTTGTGTGACAAAACTGTATTAATTCGCTTTTATTGAAGTTACGAAAAAAAGTATTTACAAAAAGTGCAGGAGCTTTTGAAATTCACATTTTAAAATTAGTCCCAAATATATAGTGCGTTCAGGAAAGCAGTGCCAGACCAAAGTTTTGTTTTTTTCAATGGAATACCCCGTAAATTTTTACAATTTTATAAACCTCTTGTCGAGCTGATTTCAACGATGCATCACACTTGATATATATTGTGTTTAATAAAGGATTTACAGCCGCCTAAAAATCACATTTTTTTAATTTAAATATCTGTAGCAGCTAAACGGTTGAAAATCAATAAAAACGGTTTACATGTCTCTATCATAACTTTTCAAGTGGCATTAAAAATATTTGATACACAGTGAAAATTTTTGAAATCCAATCTGATTTTTAATCACTTGTATCAAATATTTTTTTATGCCACAGTTTAGAACTTGAAAAGTTAGGATAGGGACATGAAAGCCATTTTTACTGAAAAAACTGTAAAATCTTTATTATTCGTAACTTCAATAATAGCGCACTAATCGATCTTTGCCACATTAATGCGTTTACCTTGTAGATGTATATATTGAAAACTATAGATTACATAATTTTTAGTGCAATAACTGATATATTCTTAAGCCGAAACAAATGTTTACTATTACATTGGATATACCGAATAAACTGTTATTTATAGTTGCAGCTGTATTATACAAAGAAATAAAAGTAATTTATATCTAACTCGAAGAACACAATCTCTTCAATAAATTTTATTCGCATTATCAATAAGACAACATAGTATGGTTTCTAAAACACGTAGTTTAATAGTTGCTTATTTACTCATATTATAGTTAAATTTAGTTAACAATTATTTAATAAAATGCAGCTGCATTTCCATCTTTGAATTCTGTCAATGACCCTAACGAAGATTATTCAAAAGAATTTATGAAATGAGGTCAAATTACTTTTTTTCTAACTTTGTCAAAAACCGCATGTTCATAATTTTCTCACGTAAAACATCTTAATTTTTTATTTATTTTACATGTTTTTAAAAAACACTTGTTGTCTTTTATTGGGACAACTTTCAGGCCTGGGCCTTTAAAAACCAAATTTTTTAAAAATGTTACTGTTTTCTACTATATTAATGTCGTTTTTTAAAAAGTTAATTTAAGATGTATTGTTACTGCGTTGATGTTCTCTACTTTTGTTTTATAACCAACCTTCTCTACTTTTTTGCACTTTTTTTGTCCTGATGATGGCATTGTTTTGCCGAAAGCGCTTGACACTCTTTTGACTTTGAGAAATATATATATTTCTTTTACACATATCTTTAAATAAAGAATCTTACACACTTTAAAATACAACTTATTCAGCCTTTCTTTCATTACATAGTGTGTACGCACCAAACACGTAACCTTTTGTTACTCTTCAAAAAAAAAAAAAAAAATAAATTACTTTTAGCTCTTCCATCTAATCAAACACATTTTTTAAAGCCGACAAGGTGAGGGGACTTCACTACTAAAAATAATTTAATTTATTGATTTTTATTCGTGGGAACTATCAGAGATAAATATTATATACTTATACTACAGATTACATTATATTTATATATATATATATATTGTTCTATAATGGATCTGGTTAGCTCTGTTGACTTTTCCAGTTTGGATGTAAAGATTGTCTGGAGTTTAGTTCTTGTACGGCGCTCTCTTTATATTATTCAAGGACAAGGAGTCCAAAATTATGATTGCTTTTTATATTGGCTCTTTTTGATAAATTCTACGACTTTCATAATTACTATTGCTTCATGTAACTTAAATTAACTTTCAGTGTGTATGGAGGGATGTATAATGTACAGTCAACTCCATTTGCTTCTTTGGAAGAATCTGCATATTCCTCAATGTGATCGGCATATTTTGATAAGTGGATTGATAACGTTTTTCGTCTTATAATGCAATTATCATTATAGTTAGGAATGTTGACATCTATAGTGCATAAAATCATGAATATATGGGATAATTTATTTATAAAACCAAAGTGACTAATAATATCAGAAAAACGGCAAGTCTAGCAACATTGCAAATGTCAAATCTGGAACTTCCGTATCCTAAAATAGGCTTATCCCAAATTTATGAGATAATTGGCCGTTTCCAGACTTTTGGTCCATTCTGTATATATAGATTTTAAAAGTAGCCAATCAAATGTAGGGGTCAGGTCAAGTTATACAAAACCCAGTTTTTGCTTGAATGAAATAACAGATTTATTATTGCGTTTAGATATGTATTCTCGGAATTACAGACAACAAAATCATGTACGTATTGGATTACCCCATGGTTATTGTTTTCATGAAGACATATTAAATATTAAAGTAATAATGGTGAAAGCATTGCTCCTTGTGGTAATCCTATAGATGAAGATTTTGGTGCTATAAATGAGTTGTAGCTTTAACATAAATTATTCTATGTAAAACCTTTGGTGGTAGGGCGATACTTAATTTGATCAAATATTTTAAAGGTATATGATAATAATGTTATTGAACAACGATATACATTTGCGGAAATAGGATTTTTGCCATGTTTAAGTTTACAGACCGCTATTGACTTTTTCAATTCTTCGACTATATTTTTATGTAACCACCAGATTTTATTGTAAAGGTCTATTAAAATTAATTTTGCACTACAAGCTAAATTCCACAGGATATTGTATGTCACTTGATCTATGCTAAGTAATAAATTGTTTGTATTTTTTAGAGCAAATATTCCTTATTTGTGTGGGTTTCTTCACAAATATTTCTAAAATCCTTTATCACAGAGTAAGATTTAATGGTATTGAAAAACTCTTCAAGCCAGTCAAAGTTATCGTATTTTTTGTTGGTTAAATTAGGGCTTATTTGGATTGTTTGCATTTTTTTGCTATCTGCCATAATTCTTGCATGTTGTATTTTTATTTAGCTTATTGCAATAGTCGATCCAGTACTTTTGGACTTTAAGTTTGCGAATTTTTGGGTTGCAGCTACTACTTTTTTAACCCCTAAGATCCAGGTGAGCATTAATATTTATATGCACATAACCCATAACACCATTGATTTATTGTTCCCTTAAGTTAGGTTGGTGAATTAGATGCTTCACTACAGGTGCAAACACTTCATTGTAGTAATAGTCATATTTCTAGAAATAGCGAAAATAAAATAGATATAACGGATGTAAACAAGTTATGAGTTACCCCTATAATTTTGAACGTTCTAATAATCTCTTAAATTGCGGGTGTAAATGTTCGGCGTTATTTAGATGAGATATTTCCCGGACAATGGAATGGTAGACTAGGAAGCATTAAATGGTCTCCACGTTCACCTGATTTCAATCCTAAAGATTATTTTTATTGGGGATACTTGAAAAACTCAGTTTACAAAATTAAACCAGCAAGTCTTGCAGAGCTAAGGCAACGAATTATAGATGAATCTCGATTAATTTCTAGACAACCAATATTTATTTTTCCCATTTTGGCATTTAAGAGGATACATCTTACAATTTGAATATATAACTGATACGGTGAATATGGAGCATATAGGTACAGTTTTACGCCTTCATACTTTAAAAAATGTATTTTTTTAAAGATTTCCCAATTTTTAACTTACTTTATATACCTACTCTTTATTTAATATTTAAATGATGAAATAATTACATCGTTGGATATTGGTCACAAATCATCTGTATTTTTAAAATGTCCCTTTTTTCTTGAACTGTATATATGTGCATATATGTTCGTACAATCTTCAATATGTTTGATATCTGTTGAGCAGAATGACTAAAAAATGGTTTTTCCACATCAACATTTATTTTAATCTTTTAGTTTCGCACCTAATTTTTTTTTGTTTTGAATTATCTTCTATATAATTATTGAATCAAGTCTGTTAGCACCGGGTGGTTTACTTTAAACTACAACTTACCTAACTAATTACAATGAAAGGTCGGTTCGGATTAATTCTTTAATAGAATTTTTTGTGCTAAAAATACCTACTATGTATTTGTGATAAGACACAAAATAGGCCTTTTGTAGATAGTTTGAAAATATTTTTGCATTGTTTTTTTACTAACCTCAAACCATTTTTTAAATAAGAAGAAGAATAAAACATTTATTAAAACCAATTTTAATATTTTATTTTGCACTATTAACATTCACCATCAAATAATCTTTATTTACTATAACCTTTCTCATCTTCATAGCTCGCATTTTTATTAGTATTAATGTTGTTTGCTTTATGGCTTTTCTTTTCACATAGTTACTTATAATAGTAACTTATTTATTTTCTTAAGGAAGAAGGTCACATTTTACTTTTTATTAATTTCTACCTTTAAAACTTTTTTTTATATAATATAATGGTTTGTTAGGTTTGCTTCAAACCGCCCAAAAGTTCAATGTGCCAATAATAAATTCAGGAAATGGACCAATAAATAGAAAATGAGAAAAAAACATTTTTCATTTAAAACAAAATATCAATATATACTTATCACCCCAAAAAAACTCGAGATACCAAATTAAAACAAAATATCTAGGAAATAATCTAGATGCGAAGCTGAGATGGAAAGAGCTTGTGAAAAAGAAAAAGTAAGAGCTAGGCGTAAAATAGAGAAAAATGTATTGGATCATCAACAGAAAGTCACACATGTTAATACAAAACAAACTGCTCATATTTTAGAATCAAATGGAAACAATTACAACTCTAGGACTAAGACAGATCAACTAACATAGCACCAATTTAAAAATTCGAAAACAAACCAGTCCGCAATTCTACGGAAGCTACATTCGAAACACAAATATGCTTAGGGATTACAAGATTATAACGGTTAAAGAAGATATTAAGAGATTATCCCAAATCCCAATGCGAGATGCTCCGGGTACTCACTCAACTTTACATAAAAAGAAGATAGAAAAAGACGAAACCATCTCATCTAGTGGACAAACTAAGCAGTTTAAGTTAATGCCAATGGGTTGTATCTTAGTTTTAAGCATTTCTTAGATAATGTAGGTTAATATAAAATTACAGATTAGTAGTACATTTCCGATCAAAACAATAGTTATAACATTTTTTATTTTGGCAAAATTTTGGTTTTGATACAGTATTATTATATAATTATTAATATTTGACTAAAATTAGATTTCTCAAAGTTCAAATCTCTAAATTTATCCGCTACTGATAACTATCCCAATTTATATAGATTGTTAATTTTTTTATAGAAATGATGTTTCTCTCATGAACTACTTGAATATCCTCTAGAAAAAGTCATACAATTGCCATAACTCTGAAGTTATGAGATTGATTTTTTCAGATATTAGATCCCGCAACTACTACCATCTCTGTTTTACCTTGTCATAAAATTTCTTATCGGCAACATCACAATACACTTAGAACACACTGCCCCAATATTACCATGATGGAGTGTATTTAAAGCTACACACAAATCATGGGTAGTCATAAAATGAGAAAACTTTACAATAAGTAATAGCTTCAAAATCCTCGAAGGATATAAAATAAATAAATTAAATTAGTATTAGTATTAAATATTTTCTCTACAAAATATTATTATTATTATTTTAAGGGGGTACCTTTATTTTATTACACAAGTGTTTGATGTAATTAAAGCACAAGAAGCGATAATCATTACATAATTTCTTATTCATGCAAAACAGATACTCCCCGTTTCGCTTAATTAAGGGTCGTGGCCCGCGTAAAAACTTGTTGGCGCAAATGAGTTTTTATAATGGAGAACCTTGTTACAGGAACCATTTAGCCAACAACTATCGCCGGGTATCCCTAGAATTACTCTGATAACATGTAATGGATGCCGCGAGATGACTTCAAATGTCTCTCAACCAGCTTATTTGAGCAGCGAGAAAGATCCAGGAAAACTCGCGCTAAAGATATGACTTCGAGAACAAATCCGCGTCGAATCTATTTCCATGGAAATAAGGTTAAAACTCGGAAAACTGTTGGATGCGCAAAGTAGACGTGGGGTTACATACACTCAAAAAAAAATGCAATATCTTCAGAAGTTACATTTTATGACGCTATAATCAAAACAAAATATTTATCTCTATTACTGACAATATGAAAATAGTTGAATGTGGCCCTTATTTGTCATAATAATTCTTCTAAAACATTTTATTATATGAATAGTATTAATAAATTTATTAAAACATTCACATATCGTCAATATTTCCGAATATACAGAATTATGTACCATAAATAATATAAATACCAGTTTAGCATTGGAGTAGCATAGAAAAACAATAAAACTGCTGAATGATAAAATGCAAAGCAATTATATTTCTATACAATTATTAACTTGGTTGAAGAAATTGAATTTGGAAGAAATATGTTACGCTTAATCAAAAGATTTTTAAAGAAAAATAATTACTGATAAACAACGCCAATATTAATTAGAAACTACTTTGTAGACCATTTCCATTAATTAATTTTTTTTAAATTTGAGGTATAGTTTCAATTTTATACATGCTCTAAGGTTTATTTCTTTCATTTTGTTATTTATTATTATCATATTTTCTTATTCATTGTATCCTATTTTCGATTACTTTCTTTATTTCTTTATTTCTGAAGTGAATATGTTTAATACGCCATGTTCTTTTTTTCTGATAATATTTTATGATTCGTTATATTTATCGGGATTGAATGAATTCCAGTTCCCAAAGCCAACAACAAAAAAAAATCCATTTTATTTGCTTCGTTTTTATCTGCTACTTTTTTTTGTTCTAGACTTTTTCTTGCTTAGTTATTTCGTCAAGTTTACTTGTCTTATCTGTACATTTCATGTACCTTCTAATTACTTCTGCATCTCCTATAAATGGTTCTTTCACCCCTTCTGTAGCCTTTTCTTCATTTTTCACTTATATTCTGTTTTCTCAAAGCTTCCTTATTGCCAACCGTTACAGGCACCATTTTTGTGATATTATAATAATATTTCTATTTAACTTTTATTTTTTAAATGATTTATTATAAATTTGTTTTACTTTTCGTTCTATCTTTCTATTATTATATTGATTTTTTTATTGTAGTTTACTGTAGTTATTTTTGTTTTTTTTTTATTGATTTTAATTACACATTCTACAAACACTCTGTATTTTAAAATTTCTTTGCATAAATCAATGTATTTTCTTTACCTTATTTAAAGTTTAATCATCTATTAATATATTAAATAATAAAAAGATTAGTTCTCTTTCTTGTTTTTGGCCCTCTCTTGCTTGGAAAGCTTCAGTTTTCTTATTTTTACTAATGATCTAATGATCTAATTTTTGTTTTTACTATATAAACTTTGCACAATTGCTATTAGAGATTCTACAAGTTACCTTGGAGCTAAATTAAGCAGTTAAGGAGGAGATGCAACGTAGATGTCTAAAAGAAAGAAGAAGTAGAGGATCCATGATGAAATTACTAAGATCAAAAATCATGACAAGAGTATGTAATTTGAGTCCATACACGACGGTTATTCAGCTGACTGTACTATATGGCTATGAGTTATGGGTCATCAATAAAATGGTAAAAACTGTCTTAGAAGTACAGAAGCGTAAGAAATTTTTTGAAGACATTAAAGAAAATGATCTTTGGAGAAGGAGCACTCTACAGATACGTTATGTATGAACAATTGGGAATAACGTTAAAGTAGTTAGGTTATATCTACACACTTCCTGAAAATAGAGTCACAAATCTGATCTAGAAGAAAAAGCAGATAGTAAAGGAAGAAGAAAGAAGTGGTTGAAAGTTCTGACCTTGTTAGGAGTGTGAAATTGGAAAGGCACGAAAGCCAACTGAAAGAAATTGAAAAAAACAGTTGAATCTATGGGCTAGTAAACAACACACTTTTGATACAATATTGTAAATACCTACATTCTTTATGAGCCACTAACACCCTTGTGGTGCTATATTAGGTATATATAAATTCTCCTGCATTGAAAAATGTTCATCTTTATCTTGGTAAAAACTTTCTCGAGTTGGATAAATGCAAAACTGTTTAGTAAATTTACCATATATTGATCATGCGTCCTTCTGCCTTATGAAATTAATTATGTGTATGACATAGTGTATTTTCTATTTTACTTCCTAGCTTCATTTCCAGGATCGTAAATGAGTGTTATTAATACAACGTCCTTCAACTCACGTTATCTGTTCCATGCTTTTCTAACATTTCTAATAGTGTTTTCGGTATATTTTCTTCCCTACTTATCTATATTATATGTTATGTTATTTTATCCAGTGTCCTATTCCTTCTGTTATCTGCACCATCAACAGTTTTAGAAAAAATTATTTGTATTTATAATGTTCCTTAGTTTTTTTTGCCTAGCTACTTTTTTCTGCTGTATTTATTTTTTTAGTTCTTATGTATTTTATTTTTTATTGTAGTTGGTTTTGTTGTACATGCGTGGGTACTTCTTTAAGAGTCGTGTATTAAATATCGGTTCAGATGAGTAGCATATGTGTTCCTGTTTTTCATAACAATTAGTTAAATTTCTAAGTCCTTATTATCTCTTGTTCTACCTTTATTTTCTCGTTGATCTAATTTTATATGTTCCGGCTGTTTCTCTTTTTTATCAACGAAGTATGGTCACTGCCTATCTCTTCTTTTTATTCTAGTTAACGTATTTATCATCTAATTTTTTTCCTAATTGATTATTATTATAAACAAGATTGTCTTATTATACTATTTAATACCCTTATTATTTCTAATCGATTATAAGAGAAAAAACCGAAGTTATCCATATTATTTTCTTTTTTCAGTGTAGTAATATGATCCCTTTCATTTGACTGCTTCTAATAAATGAGAATGCAAATGAATGAGTCGAAGTAAAACGCGGGAAAAATACAGAAGGGTTTCTCGTAACTCGCATCTTTCATATGAAAACCTGGTTGGTTTAAAAACATTCAAATACGTGATATTTTTACAAAATTCATTTAAAAAGCTTAAAAAGGCTGAGAAAATTTTCTAGTAAGGTATTTATTTATAAATTTAAAATTCTTGTTTGTTTATTTCCTATTAACTGGTTGTTCACAAGTAATTTGAATTGCTGTAATGTACTTATTTAAAAAAAAAATACAAAAATACTTTTTATGGACATGTAAGTTTTCTCTCAAGAATTAGGCTACTTATTTGCTTCCTTGTACTGAAAGAGTTTTGAATAATTTTGTACACAAAAGAGACATCTTAAAATGCTAACCTAAAAATCTTTAACGTATACAAAAAATTCCAGAAAACTAAATAACATAAATAAAATTCCGTTCGTATATCTCGGTCTCGATTATTTCAGAAAATTCTTGTATTTTCCTAACACGTATGTACCTTATTTTGCAACATCAAAATTCTTCAATATACATTCAGGGATATTGGGATCGTGACCTTTTGTATAAAAGATAGAGTAGGGATTCTTATCCTCAAGCAATAATATATATGTAATATATTTCAGGGCAACTTATACAATCTATAAACGTAGTTTAAAATTCATAATTCATCAGCTTCAAGAGAATTTTATAATATCCGAATTTAATTTCATTTTTATTTAAGAACCTTATACAGAAATTAATATTGTATATTTTTAACTGTGTTTTTAATTAGAATAAGTCAAAAATAAACATTTCGTTGTGCTTAAAAACTGCCAAATTGCCAACGATGCTTTCTGTATTGCCAAAAATTTATTTTTGTAACATTATATGAACAGAATAAGATTAGTTAAGGATGGAAATTACGTTCTATAAAAATATCTTCCTCCATGCCCTCATCTTTTTTTTGGCGTAGATGCAAGACTAAATCATTTTATATTGTTAGCCAAATTGATTGCTTTTCTTTGCTAACAATGTTACCTTGCAGAAACTTTGTTAGTCGGGAGTTCTCGCACCCCATGAACTTTCTTGCTTTCAATAAAGCAATGAACATTCGTTGGAAAAACACCGAGGGACTACTCAAAGTTCCTGCAGTCACCTTGTTTAATCCCAATCCAATCTTTTATCTTGCACACGCTTTCACACTTCACTTCGAATGGGAAAATATTACTCTGTGGAACAAAACTTTTGTTTTTCTTTGCCAACGAAAATTGCTCGGCAGTCACGTACGAAATTACTCGAAGAAATTTATTGTAATGTTCGCCAGCGGATCTCGCCTGGAGGAACTTTTCAAAATTCATTAAAGCATCCCAGATAAACTCAAATCTAAAATGCAGTTTTCAAGACTTTTAAAGTTATAAGAAAAACAAAAACTTTTATCTTTAAGAAAAAGATGCTGCAAATCAATGATTCCATGACCTCTAAAAGGAGTTTTTCAGTATAATAAAACTTCCATAAAATGTAATTCGAATTTCGTATTGTTACTTTGCGGTTAAATGATCCCATCTAACATATATAGTCTTTTTCAGGTTTGAAAATGGTTATTTTTGACCAAAAAAGTTAGTTTTCTTGTAGATAATTTACTTTTTAATTAGTACTATCACTTTTTTCGTTTAATTTTTCTATTCATGATTCGTACTATTTTATTCCTTAAAGTTCTACCTCTTGTCTGAATTGTATTTACAATCATATCCGTGATCAATCTTAATCCGACCTGGCTTTTACATTTATTTAGGTATTTTACGTTAATTTTCATACTAATCTTCTTGCTTTGTACCAACATATTCCTTGTCAAAGATATTCTAACAAAATCAGTTGTCTTTCTATTATCACTTTTTCTGTGGATGAATGAATTTTTCTACAACTATCGTGCCTGTTGCATTGATTCTACTTTTGTCTATGGCTGTTTAACTCATTTACAAGTGTTTTGTATCATACTATCTTTTGTATTGTAAACATTCATATTTTCTCTATCCTCTCTGTTCATTTTAACGTTGGCTACATAGACGAACAAGACAAGATCCTTAAATCTAAGTTAATAGCTTCCCAAACATTCTCGAAAACGTTAAAAATATTCTAGTAAACGTATGTCTAGAATTTTCTGGAACTTTCGAGAAATCAAGAAATGGATATAAAAAGGGAAAGTCTGACTGTACGATGAGTGGTGACGTGTCAAAAACCAATGTAAGCGAAGTGGAGAAGTCACAGTTATTCACGTTAATTTGTATTTTCATGCGGTTTTGTGAAGTTTTGAGTTACATATTTTTTTAAACCAACACGAGTATAACAGGTATGGGGTGGAAAGTTTAAAATGCCTGGTAAGAATATTAGTGAATTAATAATAATAATAAAAATAATAATAATTTATTTTCTTGTCGACAAACATTGTTTGTATAGAATTGGTCAAAAAATCATAAATTACAAATTGCAAGTAAAAAATTACAGACTAAAAATGAAAATAAAATAAGATAACATAAATTAAAAACTAAAAAGTCACATTAAGCATACAACTAAGATTTAAGAAACTAGTCTATTGAATAAAATATATCATCACATAAAAATTGCTTGAGATTTTTCTTAAAAGTTTTAATTGAATAAGTGGGCTTTACCGCTAAAGGTAAATATCTTCAAGCCAAATACTTTAGAAGATTTATACATGACATTACTTTTCGAACATGGTATATAAAGGTCATTAGAATACCTAGTGTTAACATTGTGAACGGCAGCACCCGTTTTAAAGTCCTTTAAGTTTTTGAAAATAAACAAACCTATTTCAAAGATATGTAAACTTACTAATGGTAGAATTCTGTACTTTTTAAAATACTTTCTACAACTCGTGAATAGTGAGACACCATCCATGCAACGCAAAATCTTTTTTTTTGTGCAACGAAAACTTCATCAGCACAATTAGAGTTACCTCAAAAACATAATCCGTACCTAAGTTTGGATTCCACCAGTGCATGGTATATATCACAATTATCTAATTTTCCGTTAATACGAGTTTTAAATTTCTAATTGGATAATTAATGGGATTCAACTTTAAAACTACGCATTCACAGTGCATCTTCCAATCAAGACATTCATCAATGTGAAGTCCCAAAAGTTAACTGAAGGCACTGTAGACTGTAGTTATTTGATTATTATTGGATATGATCTGACACCGTTTCAGCTGTCTCTGTCTATTTTGAAAATGAACTGCTTGCGTTTTGCTTGCATTTAGGTATAATGAGTTTTTGCAAAACCAGGAATACAACGAAGTAAGGAAATTGTTACATTAATCTTGTAGTATTTCTCTAGATTTGTTCGATATAATGACCGACGTATCATGCGCACGTAAAGTAAAAGTCACAGAAGAATCTACTTGTTCAATGTCGTTAATATAGATTAAAAATAGAGTTGGCCCTAAAATAGACCCTTGTTAGTGACTAGAGCCATGAAAGAGCTGGAAGAGCTAGATTTGGATATTACTATCACTATTGCCACAAACACGTAAGTACTATCAGAGTCAAGGCATTGATCTGAGTCCAAAACAATTCTCAAAACACCTTTAATGCTCAGTTCTACTAGCTCTCCCAACAGATATCCAGTTAGGGCGACGAGCTCTCTCAGCAGAAATCACTTTTTTTTTATGGCTGTGCCTTTAATTTTTCTACAATTATGATCTTTCTTATAATATTTTTTCTCTTATATTTTCTTTGCTTGATTATGTTTTTATTTATTGCGGTTTAACTCATTTACATGTGTTGTCTGATGTACCTGTCTTTTGTATTTTAACCCTTTCTACTTTTTCTATCTTCTCTGTTATGCCTTTGTCCACTTTTTCATTAAACTCATCACTGTATACAGCAAATTATAGCTTTAACTTGTTTTAATTTTTTCCATTTATTTCTATTTTAGTTGGCTTTTCTTTAGTAGCTATTTTCAGCAATAATTATTTCCATCCAAACTTTAATTTGTTTTAATTTACTTTCAAATTATATTGTTTTTTCCTTGAAATCTACCTCTATCAACATTTGATTCTGGAGTGTTTTGAATCCTTTGGCAGGAGGACATAAGTCTTGATGCATAAGCAAAAAGCCGCATGGTAGTTATTTCGAATAATGATGATGAAAGTTCTGATTTACTTGGGTAATATGAACATAAAAGTCTTTAGATCTAACTGTGGAAGGCGTAGTTTACAGCAGAAAACCAAGGATTGACAATAAACCTCAACAAGGACGCTCACATCTTCCGGCGGAGGTATTCGCGATAGAATTGTGTACTAGAGAGTTGGCAAATCACCATGCTAATAAAAAAATATTATTTTGTCAGACAACTAGACAACTCTGAACGCACTAAGCTTCAGTCGGCTGGATGCGAAGCTGGTATAGAACCGTATCAAATTCTTACTACCAGTAACAGAGTAATTTTACTATGGGTACCGACCCACTTAAGAAAAACGGGAACCATGCTCTAAAATTGCCAAAAGCATGGCCAAAGGCACAATCATTAAATGGCAGAGAGAAAAACCCTCCTGGTCTAGCTCACTCCAAGGCGTTTATATCCAATTCACCAGGTGCTATATAGCAGATCCTAGAATAGAATAGAAGGGATCTACACATTCTAATTGGACTGCTTATATACATTGGACTGTCGTTTCTGCAACATGGAGGACAAAACCACGGAGCACATTTTGTGTTCCATTTCATCTCTGGAAATGAATGGAGCCTAACGACTTGATGAAAACTTCACCCAAATCAACCAATGTAAGGATTCTATAGTGAATTATAACTATTAGGGGTGAGCTACAATAAGACTTAGTTGGTCGCAGTGGAGGGGGGGGGGGCGTGCTAATTCTAATTCAAATAGGTGGTGGTTTGAAAATTATTTTCTTTTTGGTATATTCTCTTTGTTAAAATAGCTCGTCTATAATTTACAAGATCTCTGGATTTCTAGTTTTGGTACATATTGCTGTTAAGTGATTACTGGTATTCTTAAGCACATAATGATTCTCTAGTACAAAATCTATTATAAAATGAAATATCTAGATTTTGTAAAATCTAATGACTTAATATGTTGGTTGTTCATCGTGTGGGTCTTATCTTAACAGATTTAATCAACCTTTGATTTTAGAATCTGTTTTACAGTCCTACTAATAATGACTCGTGTTAAGTTCATCCTGACTTTGTTTTTTCTTTTTCTTAAAGGTGGGATCTAATTTATCCAGACAGATATTTTAGACATTTCTAACAATTGGATTATATTTGTTATTTGTAACATTTAATTGCCTTATAACAATTTAATACCACAAGTTCGTCACAGAAATTACCCCAAAAAAGTATTTAAAATTACCATCAATAATAATAGCATACTTTCTGATTCATTAAATTTATTATCAATCCAACGCCGTAACTACTCGTAATGTTACGGTCTATCTCTATCATGTTTTATTCACAATTTCCTTTAATGGTCAAGTTCGAATTTGTATTTCGTTTCTCAACTTCTATTTTCTAATTAATCTGATTACTAAGATAACATAAACTTAAAAACTTTCATTAGATTCGTAGAATTCGTTAACGAAAAAACTTCAGGTATGTTTTAACACGTAAACGTAATTCATTAAGTTAGTTCCATTAAACTATCGAAATCGAAATCTTATAAAAAAATATCCAAACTTGATCAATGAAAATTTTAAATTTTAGAAACTACTTTCTGTATATAATGTTAGATATTTATAATTTACATTAAAAATGTATTGTTTTTTTATATTTATAATTTATTTTCCTTTTTTTCTTTGGCATTATTTTTTACAGAATATTTTTAGTGGTTTCTTTTATTTTTTTTCTTGAGGATGTTTCTTTGTTTTGGTCGTGCCTATTCATTTTCTTTATATTTTAATTTGCCTTTCTCTCAACTTTTTTATATTTATATTTTGTTTTTGATTACCTCTCCGGAGAATTTTCTTCTTATTTACTAATTTTTTTCTCTCAAACTGCAATACACTTCGTTTATTTCAACTTTTTTAAATTCTAAATCCGCATTTTGTCTAAGACCTCTGGTTTTCTTAAGTATTAGTATTTTCAATAAGATTTTATACAATATGTTAATAATTGTCTAATGAATTACATAGTGGAATGAAAGTAGGCAATTTTTGTCAATAAATTTTTATAAATATAGATTTACTTGTTTAATCTATTATTTATTCTTTATAAATCAAATCAATAAATTTAAATTATCACATCACATAAAGTATTGTTAAAATTTTGTAATATATACATTTAATTATTCCAATTTTTTGCGTAGGTTCTTAATCCGTATAAATCAGAGATTACGAAACAAATATTTTTCTAATTAATAATACAAATACCGTAATAAATAACAGCTTAATAAATTTTTAAATAATTTAAAATCATCGAAATGCATGGCATGTGACTGGCTAAAGAGACGTGGTATGAAATATGAATGAGTCTTTTCTCTTCTAGAATTAATGTTTCCGTAAAAGACGCGTGAATTTTGAATTTTAATCAAAATTTATTTTATAAATTTGTAAAGAAGTGCCAAGGGAAACATTTTTTATAAGCTTCAGCAATATTTTAAGATTTCAGTGTATTTGATTTAACGGAAAATATTTCTCAAGAATTGGACAGGTGAAAGATACGATAAAATGATAAAAAATTATATTCTCACAAATTAGATACGGGTCTATTTGATATGTTTTATCTTATTACAAATTATAAATAATTAAGTGTTATGGATGGATATAATTTTCCAAAATGGTATGAAAGCATATAAGTGGTTCACTGTACATATATTTTAACTCGCATTCAAATAAAAGTATACAGAGAAATATAATTTTTATTATATATATATATTTAGATATGAAAAAAATATTCTATTTTTCTTTTAAATAAGGAAATTAATAGTTTTAAATAACAACAAAGAGCTATAAAAAGCAAGTGAAATTATTATAAATAATTAGGAATTTCTTAAAACGATTAGTATACGATTTAAGTTAGTATTAATTTAATTTAATCCTGCTAAAATCTAAGCTTTTTGTTATTATATTTATGTGAGAAATTTATTTTCTGTACTGACGCCATTAATTCGCCTATTAATAAATGACTAGCCGCTAAACAACTTAAGCCTTTTAAACTATTCTAGTAGAATATAAATGACCTATAAAATTTGTTAAAAATTTCCAGTAAGTTACGATTGTAAATCCGACCAATCATTGCAAATGAATCTTAATATCTGTTCCAGGCTTACCAGTGGGTTATTAGCAGGAATGAATTTCTAATAATATAAAGCTTACTTAAACGCTCATGAATGTCAGAAAAATTACAATGGTATTTAAAAAAACTTACATGTTATATGTTCTATTAAAGTTTATAGACATGTTATTAAATATCATTAGACATTTTCCCTTATGCTATGAATCTATTTTAACCATTCATTAACGTACATTTTTTTCAGATAGTAGGTTTTTCATAATTTAAGAAATAGGGTTAGCTTTGAATCGAAACCAGGTGGAATAATCATATATGATTTTTGAACCATGTTATTCTAGGTATTCATCTCCTTTTTTTTATCTAGGTTTTTCCCATGCTGCACTTTTCATTATTCTATTGGTCTCTCTTCTTTTAATATGTTCAATCCATTGAATTCTTCTGGGCATTTATTGCATTGTTGATGGTCGCATAATTATAAGCTGGTGACTTTTGTGCAATATTGATCCAACTCTGTTAAGCTTTGCATCCTTAGCTATTTTTTCTAGTGTTACGTTAAATATTAAAGTTTATAATAGATCTCGCTGTCTGAGTCCTGTTCCTTTTTCAAATTCCTTCGTTAGTTCTTCGTTACTCAGGACCATGCTTGATGTTTTTTCTAATGTAATTTTAAACAGCCTAACTAATTTAGTTGGTAAATTAAATTCTTTCAACAGTTGGAGAATCTTGGATCTCTTTATGGAATGGTAAGATTTTTTAAAATCTATGACATTTTTGTTACTGGGAGTTTGTATTCATAACATGTTGTCACTATTTCTTTTATCATAAATTTTCGCTGGTATTCTCCAATTTGCGGATCAATAATTGCTTCCATTTCTGTTTATATTATTATTCCCATAACATTGTTCACAACATCCAGCAGAGAAATATTTCTATAGTTGTTGCAGTTTGTTGTTTCTCCTTTTAGGATTGCAATAATGATTCAATTCCTTGGCATTTCTTTTCTTTTCTAGATATTTTGTAATAATTGCACAAATATTACTAAATAGCCAATCGATGGCCCCGAGACCACGACTATTTTTTCATTTCTCTTAAGCAGTTACGATGGCCATTGCCAATTAGAAATTGGGATTACAGTGGATCCCCACTTTAAGTAAAAAGAGCTGCGACGTCTGTAGAACAAGTTTCTTTTGAATAGGAATCGAATGAAAGATACAGTTAAAGGAGTAAAAAGAGAACTTTTTTTTATGAACCAGAAAATAGGTTAAAATTGGAAGGGAAAGAAGTGAAGAAAAATATATAACTTCTGTCTAGTATCTTATTAAAAATATTATACTCGTAGTAGTTTAATTATTTAACAAAATTAGAAATAAGATTCCTTCCATATATATTACGACGATAAAATAACAAAAAGAAAAACAGTCCTGTCGATCAGTTATTTATGTTAATCAAAATAATTTTTGTTTTAAACCAGATGTACCTATATTTATAACAATTTGAGATTCTCTTTTTGTCTTCCAAAAAAGGTTTTATTGAAATTATATGTATCCAGGGTGCACATTTTTATGGATTGTGTGTAATAACGTATGCAGAATAAAAATGAAAAAAATGTTTTCTTAAGTCAGCCGTTTTCATAAGATATAAATATTATTATTTTACATCTATTCAAATTTTATCTACAGACAAGCAACTAAAGCCGGCAACACTGCGACACTTGGATAACTCAGTCAAGTACAATGCTGATAAGATAATAAACAATGGTTTTTTAAACGTTTTAAAAATAAGTCTTTATTTTAATACACCAATATATTTAGAACGGTCGATTACAGGGGATGTAGAAACGTGAAAAATGTATTCTCGATAATTGTTACACATCCGAACAATTTCTAACATTACTTTTTTTAAGCAATACACTACATTTTCCAACACATAAACATCGGGGTTTAATTTAATTAAGATGTGATATTCTTGATTTCAATAAAATGCCATTTTTTCACTGAATTATTGAAACTACTTTACCAAACGAAAAACTATAAACGATTAAACGATCTGAATCTTCTGCAGACTAACACAATTTTATAATTCATCAAATTACTGACACATATTTTTATTATTCATTTTAGGTGTTGCCAGGTACAAATTTTCGGGTAAATGTTTAAAGTTTAGAAAAACATTTTATTAGAATATTTTGTTGCAAATGACACGTTCTACATACCATTTAAATTGCATTATTTTCAGATATCATATATTCAAAAATATAGCAACACGGTTATCAAAAAAAAACAGACCCTACTAACTAGATTACCTAATCAAAAATTATGTCAGAATATAACCAGAATGATAATTTTTTATGTATTTCATCATAAAAATCATAGCGCTTTTGTAAAATTAGAAGTCATTTAATAATTTTATCAAATTTCAAATATACCATATATGTATATTTGGTTGTACGTGAAAAACTTGATAATTTTAATACATGATTTTTTTTTAATAAATAATATATTTGTACATAAATTTTAGATTGTGGCAAAAAGGCTATGTCTGAAAATGATTACTACTAAATGGTGTTTTTATTAAAATATTTATATTTCTTATGTTTTCTATATATTTCTTTCTACATATTCTAAAATATCTTAGAGAAAATTGATTCAGGCTTAAAAATAAGAAATAGTAAAAATTAATAATAAAGGAAAAAATACTGATGGATCAGTTACATTCATATGTGAAAAAAATATAAGGATTAAACGAATGATTTCATCCGTTCATTAATTGATTAAAGGAAGTGTTACTTGAGTAATTAAATGTTTAAAAGAATAAAAATAAAAATTAAATTTAAATGACATACTTTAACTTATAAGTCGAGTTATTTTTTTAAAATTCACAATAAGCCACTAAGGCTCTACCTACCTGCAAAGTTGTCTCGTATCAGAGAGCAGTAAAATTCAGATTATACTCAACTAAATAGTCTTAAAAATGCTCACAGTATGTTTAAATATTCACATAATTTCATGCTAAAACATTTAAACGGGAGGTTATGTTTGTCGGCATATAAAATTAAAAAACAAATGGCTCTATTAAATTCTACTTGTATATCGCGAATGCTGAATAGTTATTCGCCATGTTTTTTGTAAATTAGCTTTGGCTCATATTTAAATGTGATTCAATTGCGGATTCATTCCGTTTTATTAGAAAAAGATGAACCGCCAATGATAAGTGTCTTATTTATTAACAATTACTTACTATTATTATTAGTAATATCCATAGAAATGCAAATATAATGCAAAAATATAGAGACGATACATAATGTAGCTTGAAGTTAGAAGAATGAAAACAATTTTAGTCAGGGAAATCTCTTTTGCAAAATAAATCCCTTTTAATGTAAAAAAAACCGAATATTTAATTAGTAAAAAACAAGTGTAATCCGTATGAATTCATAAATTTCACACAAAGTATATTTACAGATTATACTAACATAAATTAAATTATTATTAATAGAAAAATTAAGTATTTATAAAATTTATTGTGCAGAAATAAAAATTTATGGGATTTTTACGACAAAAAAAATAATTTTACCTTCATTGTCGTTTTTATAGCTTCTGACTTGAAGTATTATTTATTATTATATTAATAAAATTTAGAGGATATTTAAAAAAATAACAAGTTATCCATAATAAGAAAAGAATTTTCTCGTATCATTTCGCTTTCAAATAAAAAACATGAAATGCATTTCCAACCATAATATAAATATTTGAAACTATTTTAAATATTATTAAAATTATAATGTAATAAATTTATCAGCTTTTAAGCCTTTAAAACAAATCATATCGTATAAATCCATTCAAGTGTCCAAGAACTTTTAACCAACCAAATAATTTACGTCAACATAGTCCTTAAAAAGTTGTGTCAAGATAAGATCTCTTTTGAAATATTTGGAGTTCCATGAAAGAAATCTTAAGAAAAATATTCAACTATTGATTGGGTTAAAACAAAAATAAGAGTCTTTTCGTGCTGTGCACAACCATACCTTCTAAACAAATACATTAGTCTTTTTAAAATGGTCTATTTAAAATATAACTAATTGGATCATTAAGTTTGGGACAGACACATTGCTTAATATATTATAGTGTTTGCTTATGGAAATCGAATATGTCAATTAATTTTACTAAACTTGGCAGTGGACAGAATTATTTATCGTATCAATTATTGGAAAAAAATATCATATAATGTGAGTGAACTTTAAATGAATCTGATTGTCTTATGATTCTTATGAGAAACTTATATCAGACGAAAAAACTGCCTACCTTAATGTAACGTTTGGGATAAAATGAATTTACTAAATAATTATAAAAAAATATTATTTACTAATACCGAATTTTATAATGTAAATAAAACTAAATGTACGAGGGCTGCTCCCAATATTTCTGAAATATATGTGAAACAATGTAATTAAACACAAAAAAATATTCTAATAAATTTATTGTTTTTCAAAGTATTCACCTTGAACATCAATACATTTTTGCATTCTCTCGAACAAAGTTGCAAAACATTTCTTCCGCTCTGCAGAGCGCACTTCAGAAACAAGTATTTTGAACTTCTCTACTGCCGCCTCAGGTGAAGAAAAACACTCACCATGCCTTTTATTTTTTATTGTAGGAAATAAAAAATAATCACAAGGTAATAGGTCAGGTGAATATGGGCAATTTGTCATTAATTCAACACTTTGATTGCCCAACAATCAATGGTTTGACGTGCTGAATGGGAGCTAGCGTTGTTATGGCGAAGAATAATGCGCCGTTTTGGATGGTTTATTTGCTCTCAATATATCATCGATGACTTCTGGCAAACAAATTGTGGTATAGCAATCGGCGGTTATTGTGTTTCTATCTTCCAATGTGATGGTTGCCACATGTCCAGTCAAACTAAAGAAACAAACAATCATTTTTTCCCAGCACTGCGAGATCGGACCACTTTTGTTGGCATTTGCTCATTTTCCAATACCTAAACGGTCCATTGTTGTTTTGTTTCACACAAATCCATGTTTCGTTTCCAGTAACTAGGTTATAGATCAAATTCATCAATAATATCTTAGCACCATTTTACACGAGCTTCTTTTTGACCTTTTGTTAATTTGTGGGATCCACCGACTACAAAGTTTCTGGACGTTTAGGTGTTTGTGCAAAATCGTATGTATTGCTTTCATGCCAATATCCAAAGATGTCTTAAGGATATGTTACGTGACCATTTTGTTCTATCATTTCGTGCACAGCATTAATATTTTTTTCCTCAACAGAAGTAGATGGACGGTCTTCACGTTCTTCGTCCTTAACACTACTGCGACCACGTTGACATTCAGCAAATCAATTATAAGTAGTGCTCTTTGATGGAGCTTCACTACCAAAGGCATAATTAAGCTGTACAGTACATTCTTTCCGAGTTAACCCACATTTAAAATCATAATAAATCATTGCGAGTGTATCATTTTTGACAAAACCATTCTCTATTAAACACTATGTAGACAAAACGAGTGAACTTCAGTTGAATCTAACAACTGAATTATAGGTTAGAAATCTTCTATTTTACGAATACGATTTTTAAAAATTGCTTGTACCTCAAGAACTATCCGATTCCAGAAACTTTGAGAGCAGTCCTCATATATGAAATAACTTTTTCATATAAAAATGATTACGGCTTAATGTTAAGCATATTTTATACTAGCATACAAAATTTCCAGTAAATGCAATGAAATAATATGAATAACAGAAGAAACTGCTCCTGTAAGAGTAGTTATAAAACACTTAACCGTTCTATATTATTATTCTTTATGATTAAAAACATTGATCGAAATTTCTTCCGATTTGCTTAATAATTTTGGACGTGCTTGGATCCCTTCCACGAACAGGTACACGATCTCAGAAACTTTTAGGGATGCTCCTTTTTTTCTGAGATTTCCTATATATAGTATCGTGATGGGAAAGAAATAATTAATATTATAAATTTAAGGTGACCGCGGTGGCTGTTCTGATGATTCATTTTACAATAAATACCAAATGCTACTAAAATTGTATTTAAAACATAGATTGAGAGGTTTTTATAATTATGTTCTAAAAAACAAAATTTACCTCATTGAAATATAAAACCGGAAGGTCCGGATTAGGTTAACGAGGTTCATAAAATTACTTTTAAACAGTAGTCCGAAAAAATTGATGGTGACCATTGTTGCATGAAAAAGCAGTAGAAAATTGAATTACACCTGATTTACTACAAAAAAATGTAATAACTTAATAAAACAACCATTTTAAAAAATTATTACACCGGTAAGGAAAGACAAATTTAAACAATTTATTTAAAAAAATTGACCACACACCAATTTTTTAATTTATTCAACATTAATTTTTGTACATAACAGATTCATTCTGGTTACAAAAATACAGGATCCGCCAGTGAAGAGGGAAATTTAGAAAGTTCACTATTTCAATTTGTGCTAAAGTGGGGGCGTGGAGGTTTTGGTTTATTGTTCGACATTTAAAACCATTTGTTAAATATGGGGTCCGATATACAGAGGTCGTAAATAATATATAAAAATGGTAGGTGCATAATATTGCACATATAAATAAACAAAATTGTCGATATTGGTGAGTTTCATAAAAATCCAAAATTTACTGTGCATATTTTTTCCAAAAGAAGACGTCACAACTATTAATGTAAAATGTACATATGGTCAGAACATTTTTGATCTAACAGCGCTCTAGGTTTGCTGAAATTATTTTTTTTTTAGCAGAATGAGGTCAACTGATCCCCAAATTTGTCCGAATGCACTTCTTTTTATTGTGGATTTCTAAAGCGCAGGGTGAAAATTGATAAATCGCAAATTATACCGGAATATCATACAAAAAATTGTGCGGATTCAATATGACCTGATTATAATAATAATGAAAATTTTCGGTAATGATTAGAAGAATGTTTATAGAGTAATACGACACACCTCAGCAGTGTTTTTTTAAAAAAATAAAATTACATTTTCACCCAATACTAATCTTTAACAAATATTCTTATTATAATCATGAAAATATTAGGTACTTTTAATTTTCATATTTTACTGGCCCGTTACTTCTTAAGAGATATCAGAAGTGGTGTATTCTAATAATATATCAGTGAATAACTTAATACGATACAATAATAAAACCAGGAGAATGTATCAATCAAATTAATTATTTAAAGGAATTAACTATTTGATTATATCCTGTAAATTCCAGTGCACATAGATCTCATGTCGGATGATAATATTTAAATATCTACGAATATATTCTATCGTATAGTATAGTTAACATAAAGTTATATATCAACCCAACATGAAAAAACACTACAGTGGAACTGCATTTGAAAATAAACGAAAAAAGTAGACATTCACATGGAACAAAATTTGCATTATTATGCACATATTCCCGTATCGGTGTTGCACTCGGGAAACGTCAATATTTGGTAAGCAAACTATTCGCGAATATGTGCATATGCAAACCCGTTATCCTGCCAGCATAAAGTTCCCGCCATGTTTCTCACAAACTGGTTTCACACTGTTCAAATCAGCGATTCTGCAAAATGTCCAAGCAGTTTTAGTAGCTTAAGCAAAATACGTCAATTTATTTAGTGGTCTAGTTTTAAAATATAAAATATTTAGGTACTTACAATTCCTGACATCGTTTTTAACACATAAAAAAATTCAATCTACTTTGAAATGCAAAATTTAAAATATCAGCATTTAAGGTTTACGTTTTAAACGTACCATGTATTATTTTGTTTTAACAAGGGTAATTCTCTTACGATTTCTTTGAAATTTCAGTAATTAATTAATTATATTGAAATAAATATTTTTCGTTCAAAATTGATGTAGGAAGCGGCATTCGTTTTTCTATAAATTTTTTTCAAAATGAGTAACTTGCAACAACGTGAGACGTTTAAAATTATCTTAATCTACAGTCGATAAATATGTAGGCCACAAAAATATAAGAAGCAACAAGAATATTTTTAATAGATGAAATGATTATTGGTATGTAATAAAAAAGTACAAACAAAAATATAAAAAATTTATAACTTTCATATTGTTATCTCTTCAGTTTTTATAATTCTATCTTTCTTATATCATTTTTATACTATTCCTTTTTTGTAGCATTAGATATAGCTATTTATGCTTTATTTATTTGGTTGATCAGCTCTAGACAATTTAAGTACGTGATGTTGCCAATTCTTATGGTAAAAAGTATTTAAAGACTTTTTTATTTTTGTCAAAAACTTGTGTAAACAAATAAAACTCATTTTCTAAAATGCAATGTTAATTTGCTAAAATTTATAAAAGCTACGACAAAAAATGCTGCAAATTTGACTCTATAGTTTATATTTATTAACACATATCTTAATGTAAGTTTATACAAATGATTTTTAATAAATAATGTGAATTATAGTCTCTAATAATCAATTTATTTCTATTAAACTAAAAATAGCAAGTAGAGATGGTTTCACTTATAAAAAGCACATCTGAAGTATTAAACTTCAAATTTAACTTTTAAATTAAATAAAACACACAACACTCTCTAACGTTTTAAAATAATCAAAAATTTCAAATATTAAACAAATAAAGGTATACGGTACGTCAGTGGCGTGACGCGGCCATTACTAAGCGACAAAGATAAACAAACAATTTAGTTTCTGCGCATGGCACGGTTGCTACTTCAGGTACGCCCTTTATAAGTGAAACAGGTTCTAACAAAACCTTCAAGGAAAAAAACATTGCCTAGTATTTGTACCTCTTTCTAATCAACGAATTATTCTGGTTTCATACCAAATATTAATCCTATATATAAATAAATATAATTGTGTCTACCTAAGTTGGGGCAATATGGTAAACTTTTTTATTATTAATTTTGGGGAAAATTTATTATTCATAAAAAATTCTGCATGATCTAAAATCTAAAAAACAACCATTACATATCAAATTTTTTCAGTCATATACGAGATTTGTCAGAAAATATGATTTCGCTCAAGATTAAAGTGCCTTTATTTTTGACAATATCGAAAATTGTTGTAACCGAAAGGTATTTAGATTTAAAAATAACTTTCAAATATGTAATAGTATTTATTTACATTAAAATGCAGGTTAGATTTAAGTCAGTTCATTGAAAATATTTTTAATGGAAAAGTTATTCATCCTTTTTCGGAAGTTTGTTAGCCACCGCGGTCTCCAGATTTAATCTCACTCGATTTTTTCTTGTGGGATTACTTAAAACAATAGGTATATCTTCAAAGTATCTTCAAAATATCGCAGTATAATTTCATGAGCTGTCAAAGCCTAATGTTAAAGAGGAAATAAATAACTAAAACTTCACCCATACGAATGTAATGTAAAAGGGAAGGAAAGATTATAAAATCTAATGAAAATCCAATCAAAAGTAGGAAACGAACAATACAATGGTAGGTATCGGCACGCAGGGCTATAAACATAATAGGTAAGAAAATAATGATGGCAGGGCAGTTCCAGACTAAGGGAGAAGTGATGCAAAATACCAGAGCGGCCATGGGTCAGGGGCGGCAAAGTGAATCGTAAAAAATAAAAAAAATAAAAAATGCGAAATTACAAATTTTTAAATGTTGATAATCCAAATTTGAATATATAAGTTTTGTTTTGTGCAATGAAAGAGAACTTTAACTAAATTATTAAATTAAACTTAGTATTAAGGACCTCATAACGGATAGGGCTAGTTATATTATAAACAAAATATTATTTAAAATGAAAGGAAAATTGGTCTGAGATAGCCGGAATCTTTACTAATCCGTATTTTTTAATTTACAAAGATTTACCAAAACCGGTTCCCCACATATTTTAACGATTCAAAAAGTACTCATATCTTATTTCAGAAATTAAAATTAACCATAGATACATAAGGCAGGTATATTACAGTAGTCTTCTCTTTGTTACCGTTACATGAAACCGTTGATTCAAATCTCCTGTTATTTTATTGACAAACTAAAACAGTTAAATTGACAATTTCCCACTGGTAATTATCTACTTGCCACGGTGGATAAAGCGATTCTTGAATTTATCTTAAACAAAATTTCAATACAAGAAGGTACTAGAAACAATAAAATTAAATGATGTGTGATTAAAAGATCAATATTCAAAGATCAAATAAACAAACAAAGAAGAAGAAATGATGTATTAATTATGTTTGTTTATTTTAGTTCATGTTTTGTCTTCTGTTTCTGTGATGTCTATATTTGATATTGATCAAAACCTTGATCGTTTGATCGTTATTTACATTATTAATTTTCAACATAGGAGACAATCTTTGAACCAGAGCGCAAATTCTTATAGGAACGAGTCTGGGGGTATAAACTTACTAATAAAGTAGGAGACGAAAAAGGAAACGAAATTTAAAAAGTACTCAAAGAAGTAAAGCAATTCACGTAACTTGTTCATAACATTAAGATATATGAGGATAACAATAAATAAATAAAAAGAGAAAATAATGAAACAAGAAAAAACTTTCAAGTGTCAAGACTCAAATTAATAAAATAGGTTTAGGTAAGGTGCGCGAATTCAAATAAAGATAGACGTGATCCACATCGAAGTTCGCTGACCTTTAAAAATAAAGTAAATATAAAAATAAAATTTATAAAAGCATACCTAATTCTATTTATTGTCTCCTTGTAAAAATCTGTGCTAGTCCTCGAAACTCGACACTAGACACAACTATGCAAATTTACAGTTTCGTAGCAACTTAAATAAAAGAATATAGTGGCGGATAAAAACATTTTTGTGATCACTGGTTGCATACAAATGTCGATTTCAGCTCTCGCTCCGCATAATACATTTTCATGTAAATTTAATCCCACCTACATGCAAAATTGAACAAAACAGCGAGCCGGCTGATTTAGAAAGAATTTGAAGTTTACGGATCTTTCTGACTGTTACTTTTACTGTTTACGGCCAATTTAGTAGCAAAAATTATACTAAGGATAATGTGTTAATCGCGGTATTATAAATAAAATATGTGTCAAGACGTTTTCTTTTAATTAATGTACACATTGCAATAAAATTCATTCATAAGTTAAGTTGATTATTCTTTATTTTATAACAAAATTATTTGTTGAAAACGTTTCATCACAAATAATTGCCATTCGCTGAGATGTTGGCCATATACAACTATGAAAAATTAAAAACTTGTAATTAATTACCAATTACAAAATTAAAATAAGCATTAAAGGCGAAGTTTCACTCTATTTTAACCTATAAGAAGCAGGGGTTGATTGACTACATTCAACTACCTTTGAATTTTACTGAACGAATGAAAATTAAACTTTCACAGCTTAAAGAATGTATAATCTTTCAAAAATGAAGTTCTTCTACATTTTTTATCCATTTATTTAACTGAGATTAAAAAAAAACAGAAAAGTATAGGTATATTTCCGAAAGGATGCTTCTGAAATATTTTAAAATTTTATTTAGTATTTTTTAGTCTCGTAAGAACTGAGATTTAGGAATATTTGACTTACCTTCTTGTTTAATAATTTTTTCATGTTAAATTTTTTCGATTGTTTTTCGATGCAATGGTACTTCTCCCCTTACTTCCTTATATATATATATATATATATATGTACATTTTCAACAACTCTTTCTATGTGTTTAGTTGTAAAAATGATTTTCTTATTGTTATTCAGTAACTGTATCGAAAGCTGCTGGTAAATATGTGTTAATCTTAAAAATAGTTCATTATTTTGTTCTATTTTTTTTTTATTATATTTTTAATATATATACATATATGGATATTGTCTCTTTTCCTGATCGATATGCTGCTTCTTTTATTATGTTTTCTAACAACTTTCTTAATCTTTTTCCAATTATTTTTGTATACACTTTATAAACTACTGAAAATAAGCATATCGTTCTATAGTTATTACAAACCGTATAATCAATCCCGTTTCTTATGTATTAGTACGAAAACGTTATCTTCCCACTGATCTGGTATTGTTTCTTCCTTCCATGCTTTCCCATATATTTGTAGAAGATCATTGTTTTCTCATTACATCTAAAAATATTAGCATTTCTGGTTCGATTTTTTCGTTCGTTTTGGCGTTGGTGCCTTTCTTATTTTTATCTCCGATAGTGCCTTCTCTAGTTCATCCATAGTTTTTTCAATTGTATTTGTATCCTCTCAATTTGGCTCATTTACATTTTCTATTGAGTCTAATTTATTATATGCTTTATAATATTTTTTTATAAAATTTTGCCGATTCCTCCATTATCTTTGTTTCTCTTATTTTAATATTTCGATATTTATCTTTAATTCTCATTAGGTATCTTCTTTTTTTTCCTTTATTTGTTCTTGCTATGCTCCAAAATTTTTCTTTTATTTGCCTCATATGTTTCTTTTAAATTTCTCCTAACTTTCTTGTTTTCGCTTTTTGCCTCATCTTGTTATATACAGTATGTCCCCCTAAGTTGGAATCATATGGAAAACTTTTTATTATTAATTTTAGGAAAAAAAGTCATTCTTCATAAAAAGTTCTGCATTATCTAAAACCTAGAATACAGTCATCAAATATCAAATTTTTTCCGTGGTATACGAGGTTTGTCAAAAAATATGAGTTTTACTCAAGAGTAAAGTACCTTTAAATTTGACAATATCGAAAAATGTTACTAAAAAAAGTTGATCAGAATTAAAAATTATTGTGATTTGGAGGGTCACAAGTTACTCTCTACCTTTCCTCTATCGAGTTATACTCTCCCTTTCTGCCTGGAATGACTGCAGATAGATTTTCTCTCGTTGAGAATTTCTTGAATTTTATAGGAATAAGAGCTACATGAATTGTTATTATTATTTGACGATGTTAAATGATGAAACAATTGTCATAAGATTATTTAAAAAAAATTTGGAAAATATTGGTATTTTAAGATAAATATATTTTAACTTCTACATTTATTTAAAAATAAAGGTAACTGTCGCCCATTATTATCACGCTTACGTTCAAAATATTGCATTAATTAAGATACTAACTCCTTACAATGACTTTATTTATTTTGGCATTTTCTTAGTAAACAGCAGTACTTCGACTAGGTATTCACACTAAAGTTGTTGTCAAAACAACAGGTTTTTAATAATTGAGCAGACACTCAAAATATAAAATATGTGATATTCTAACCTAACTAAATTAATGGCAATGTAAATTTTTATGCGACAGTAGCAACATTGTAATAAGTTTAACCAACAGTTTATTTTAATACAAATTTTATGAATGTATATATTTTCAGAGCAATTTTACAATATTTTGTCTACAAAGCTTATAAAAGATTATTATATATGAATGCTATTGAAATGATTATATATTTATACAAATAATTACGTTTATATTTTTTGTCATTATAATTTGTGCACATGTATGAATTCTCGTGAGTGTTCGTATAGGTACCGACTAGGTTCGATTCCTTTATTTATTTTAGAATAATTCGAATAGTTAGTAGTACTATGACGTAATAGAAATATTATATATGACGTACACGGATTTTTGTAGTAAATGGATTATACTAACAGTACATTTTTATAAATCAGAAGGAAACTGCAAAAATTATTTGTTTCCATCTCATCTTATTTTGTTTATGAAATTTTCATCACATATGACACTTACATTTGTCAGGTTCTTGACAATAAAGTGTCCCAGTCGTTTGGAAACAGGTCTTTTCAATACTTATTGCTTAATATACTATTAAATATTCGTAGACTTTTGTCGAAATTTCTTTTTTAAAGATAAAAAAAAGTGTATATCAATTCGCTTCCCAGATAATGCATAATAATGTATAAAAAGCTAATTAACTAATTACATATTTTACTTTCATTTTAACGGCTATATTTTATTTATTTCGTTTTAAACATAAAGCTAAAAAAATACTACTAAATTTTAATGGTTTTCATGTTGTTCAAAACGTAAAGAGAAAAAGATTAAAATTGTGTTGCGGTCCTCCTGTCATCAGATATACAATTAAAAACTAAAAAAAGCAAACGTTGCGAAAGACGAATAAAAAGTAGACATAAGCCCTATTATTAAAGGAAATAATTTTTACCGTATATTCCAAGAACCTGCTCGCGTGAAATTAAAAGCTATAACTTTTGCATTGTGACAGTGGAAGCTTTCCATTTTCCAAGCTGTTTGTTTGAAGCTCGTTCATAAATGCGCTTTTGCCGCCGACGGGCCTCCAACGGGCCCCTAGTAACATATGGAGCTCGTAAACATGTTAATAAGTGATATATAGTCGTACTAAACTTGTATCTTGAGCGTGTATCTTTGGGGGATTATTTTAATCTACCAATGTAGGTATAATTAATTAGTCGGTCTTGCTTTATATTTACCCAATTGATAATTCAGGTAATTAGTATTCCTACACTTAATTGTGCGAAGATTCATTACTTTTGTTAAAAATTTTATTTATTCTTCATAGATGATAAATTACTTTCTATAAGGATAACGATAGTTTAAATTTGGTCCTATAGAAAAAATAAAGATATCATAAAAAAATAAAATTTAATAAATAAGGAAATGAAAATAAAGTTCTGATTTGACATTTAGATCCAGACGGTGGCAAAATATAGGTCTATAAATTGCTTAAAAGAAAACCAGAAAAATATGAAATAAACTATCTAATTTAAAAATATTCAATATTAAAATACCAATTAAGTATATATATGTATATATATACATATATATATATATACATATATATATATATATATATACTTTAGAGAAACTGACCGTACATTGTGGAATAATTTTTTTAATTTTTATGATTCTCTATCTATTGAGATTGTCAAAGCAAAACTACATTTCTTGATAATTTAAAAAATACACAACCCAATAATTTCTGGTACAGAGATTATAAACATATTAAATTATGTGCAGAACATATAGATATAAAGAATATGAAATTTCCAATCTCAAAAATATTCTGTGATATTACTATTTTTAGAAACACCATTTGCAATTATTGTACCAGTCATAAAACCTGAAAATTGTAAAATTTTACCATTTGCATTTATTTATCCAAAATCACAAAATGTTGATCCCACATTACCCTTCTCTAGTATGAAAAAATTTGAAATCCCGTCTGATTTTTAATCACTCTTTATCAAATATTTTTTAACTATAATAGACGTACAGTGTGATACATAGTTGAAATTAGCTCAGCAAGAGGTTTATAAAAATGTAAAAATATAAGGGGGTGTTTCATTTAAAAAAACATAACTTTGATATGCTGTGATCTTACGAAATAATTTTAAAATGTGAAGCTATCTATAACTTTTATTTAAAAAAATCTTTCCTATTTCTCAAGTTAACAGAGATATCAAATTTTGGAATATAAGCTGATCACCCAGTAGATTCAGTGAATAAATCGTTAAAGAAATGAAGAACAAAACTAAATAAATCAAAATTATTATATAAAACATATTTTGTTATGTAATATGGAAATATTATTTCCCTAGTCCAAAAAATGCATTTTTGGGTTTTATTGATCCAAATGTAGTTTTTTAGTAGTTTTAACATTTTAATTTTCACAATCCATAAATAGTAAAAATTGAAATATCAAAAGGTAATAATTTTAGGTCGATATTTTGCATTAATTATTATTATCTAGGTAATTATTTCTCGTATACTGCATTTACGCAGGATATCCATTTGATATAAAATTTTATGGCGCATTGATCATAAATCAGTAAACATGTGTCAAATTTATTATTATATACCAAGTGCATGGCTCCAAGTAAGATCTCATGGGTTTAGGGAACGGATTCAATATTTCATCCCTATATATTTTATATATTTTTCATATTTTTATATCAGGTATGCTAAACTAACAATCCTCCCCTTATTCTTAACTATTCTACTTTATAAGAATTAAAAAAGTCGATTTTTTAATGATAACTATTCTGAATAAAAAATGTCGATCATTGCACGGTTCTCCCACACGTGACAAATGAGAAAGTACGTCAGGTGAAACAATTACTTTATTAAATTGTAAATTAGTACACTAAATTAATAAACGATACGTAACATACTTAATATTAAAACATTTTCTCGCATAACTAAATACCTCAAATTTTGTAACTAAAATAAAATACATTTTTCGTATTAGTATTTTTAAAACCTTAAACATTTACTACAGATCATTCATTAGGTACAGAAATCAACCAAGAATATGTTGAATAAAGATAGATTTAACAGGATGTAGTGTCAATCTTCTTTTGTAGAAATACTCTTTTCCACTAAATGTGACTAAAAATAATCCGATTTTTAAAATGTTTCAAATAACCTATCAAATGATGTACTTCTGCATTATAAAAAAATGAAGAATGATTGTCGTTATGGCGTTATGGCGATTTTAAAAATAGATCTATCCAAGCGACTTGCTAATTCGACAATTTGTTTTAATATTATATTCTGAAACAACGTTAGAATAAAAAAAATCCATACGCGAGAACATTCCGAATGCGAGCTCTACCGAGCGTGAGGAACCACGAATATAGAATTTTGTTATTCTAACCGAGTAACATACTATATTTTCTCCACGACCAGAAATTTACTCGATTGTTTACTCATTATTTTATTTGAATTAAAATGTGTTGTTACGACGCCGCCATTTACATCTGACATTGACAATTTTGACATCCATGGCTATCGATATTGTGTAGAACAATTATGGAATATTCATTCTGGCACTAGTTATAGAATGAAAATATATGCAAAACACATTGGAAGCAAGTGTTTTAGAATAAATATTCTAACTCAAGAGCGAGAATTTTTTACATTCTGTTATTAAAAATGATTTCGAAATTAATACACTCACTAATGGTCGTGGAGAAATTTTATTTCCTAACTTTTAAATCATGATGTAATTTTTGCTCCCGGAACTATGGAAGTGATAATGAAAACTATATTTTTTTAACAGAAAAAATGGTTTTATAAATATGATTTTTATTTAATCTTTAGTATGACATCTATAGAAAATTGAAAATAGCAGCTTTGCTGAAACAAATCCGGCGAAGATTAACAAAAACTGTTCACACAGTCAGTCGGATAAATTCCGTAATAGCTATAAAAAAAGTGTATATCCAAAAAGATTATTTTATTGTTTTTCGAAGTATTTGCCATTACATTCTACATACTTTTTCAAATCAATTATCAGAAATTGGTGTGCTCAAAATATGTACTTTGAACGAATTTCAGTCATTCATTCAACGTGCAGCATCAGCATTTTCAGATGATATTGAGGGACGCCCTTTTGTTGGTTAACCCTCAAGCAAACTCAACCAAATTTAGTTTTTTAAAAGTATCGATTTACCATCGTTTTTGAGGAAGCTTCACCACCAAATACACAAACTAAATTTTTCATTCATTGTTTTTGAATTAAGCTACAACAAAAATCAAAATAAGACATAGCATTTGGCATTATGTTCATATTTAATAGGCTTCTAAACTTTGTTTTTCGTTTCCAAATGAAACTACCTTAAAATTTAAGATATTTAAAGGATTATTCTAAGTTTTGGCTTAGTAAGCTGATGTAAATATTAAAAGTTTTAGATTTTCAATGATACATAATCCCATACCAATAACCAATAACAGCTGCAGTAGTCTTCTGTTTCAGATATAATTTAGAAAACAATATCTCTAACAATGATTTTTACAACTTAAAAAATTCCTGAATTTCATTAGCCGCTTCTCAATCTCTCCACTATTTTTATTTTTTTAACCCACCGACCGCCTCAGAACGAAATGAAAACTCGTAATGTAAAGAAAACAAAACACTATCAGAAATGCGCATTATCCGGCAACCATAAACTATGCATTTTAAAAGCAACGAGTTTTTGTGAGCGAGGCTCCCACTATCAGCGAAAGAGAGGCCAAGATCTCCTCATTATTTGCGCATATTACACACCGGTATACTATATAAATATTCATTTCATCGGGCATACCTGGTGCATCTTTCTTTGATATATACAGCGTCTCAAAAAAGTTCCAGCAGCACTTTCATTAGAGAACTAAGAACACATCCAACCGAGTAACTTTAATTGGATCTAGACTAGAGTGTATCTATCCACTTTAAGATTAAAATAGTCTCTATTCCATTTAATACGATTGAGATCATTCAATTCCGAATGTGTGTAGATGTGTATTCTATCCATCTCTCTAAGAATGAAGGTCTCAATGATTACGTATAAAGCCCAAATGTATAGTTAATATGTTAATAAGAACGTGCGTATATAACTTTGTCCAATATTTAAAACAGATAAACAGATGGGCGATAACTATTTGGTTCATTTTCTTAAGATCCAGTCAAATAGTGACGAAAATGTTGTTTAGGACCCTAGAGAGAATCATGTGTGACTAAATCCAACAATTGAAGAAAAACACATCAGTTTGGGAAAAGAAAGAACCATCTAACTTAGAAAAAAATATATAGATTAGTGAATGTCATAGAGAAAACATACGAAGAAAGAAATAACTGTTTCGCGGTATTTTTCTTTTAGATGTAGAAAAAGCACGTGACGAAGAATAGTTCAAGGGCTTTATATACTCGTATAAACTTGGAAACAAGCTACCAAAGCATTGTGTGCAAATCCTAGAGTCTTATAAAACAGACAATTTCATTAGAATAATTAGTAGAAGAAGAATACTCGCAGCTAAGACATATTAAAGCCGGAATTCTACAGAAAACAGCTTACTTGCTACATTTGCAAATGACATTCCAATATTAGTGGTAAGAAAAATAATTCAAGAAGCAAAAATTAAAAAATTCCGTTGACAAGCTGAGTGCATAGACAATAAATAGGGAATTAAACTAAATAAAGTACATATACAGGGTGAGTCAAAACTATTGTGATATAAAAATTGGCATACGGGCGTAACTTTAGAAAAATAATATTATTGTATATTTTGTTGTTTTTTGACAAAACTTTTAGTAATTTAAAAAACATGACACTATTTTCGAGAAAAACTCAATTGAACACTTCAAAGTCTCGAAAATAGATTTTAAAGGAAAAACAGTAGACAAACTTTTATTTGGTTGATAAATCGAAATAATAAACAAAATAATTAGAAACAAACACAAAGTAAAAGGCTACGTTGCTTCTTCCTACTTCTGTGCCTTTTTAAATTCTTTTGATGAAAGATTTTCTGACATAAAAAAAACCAATGGATTATATTTAGGACTTCTTGGTGGCCATACAAAATCACTTCTTCTACTGATCCATCGTTGAGGAAATTTGTCATTAAGATGATTTCTAATTATAAATCAGATATGAGGTGTATAAACCAAATTTTTCCTCTTACATCTGGTGAGAAATCAAACAAAATAACCCAAAGAAAATTGTGCAAAAAAAATCAATGAAAATCTCCATTAATATTTGTAGGAAGAACATATGGTCTTGGTATAGTCCATCGCCTATAATGGTACATCAAATATTTAATTTAAATTCATGCTGAAAATGTCTTTCTTTAATAGCATGCAGATTTTGTACTTCCTAATAATGACTGTTTATTTAAACAACCTTCGTCTGGTAAAAGTTGCTCCATCAATAAACAAATGATTCTTAATAAAATTTACATCAGTGTTATGTTTGTTCAGAATACATTGGCTGAATTTTAACACTCGTTGAAGATCTCTTGAATAGGAGTGAAGAATAGAAATTCCCTTTCTTTAGAAATCTAATAATACATTACTGACTTACGCCTGTTGCTGCTGACAGATAACGTGAACTTTTTTCAGGAATTTCATCGTCGAACCAAGAATTCATTTTCTTGATAAGATGTTATTTGTTTTGGTCGACCTCCCCGGTTTTTGGTGCGACATAACCCTGATTCACCCGAACAACGAAATAGGTTTGTAAACGTTTTATGATTTGGTTGCAACAAGTATTAGAATTTTACATAAAAATGGTGATTCCGTCAAAAAAAAGTTACGGCTCAGTTTCATCATCAGAAATCGCTCATGTGGAGCTTCCTTTACCAAAAATATAAAGTAGTAAATAAAATAGTATTGTTTATCAAAAGTTATGCCTTTGTGCCAATGCTGATAACAATCAATAATTTAGAAAGAATATCTGCTAAAGTAACGATCAAATAATTTAATTTTTCCAATTGCTAACCATTCTTGTATAGCCGACTGTTTCCAACTGTTACTTGGAGTCTTAAAAAGCAATATAGTATGATATTCAGCAACATTATCCATATAACAATTAGTTCATTTAGGTTTATGGGTAACTAATTTTCGTTTTTTATGAAATTATAGTTTGTGCACCTTCAATAAATTCATTAGAATTTTCAGTATTAAATCATTTTTACCTGTTTGTCATTCTTTTGTTGTTTTTATGCTTTTTTATTGTTAACTTGCAACGAACGATTTTTTATCAATAAAACCAAATTGATAAAAACATTTTTCTCGATTGCATAAAATCCTAAAAATTCAATCATTTTAACTGTAAGATCAGAAATTTACATTAGTTCATATTTTTCTGTATGAAACCTATTTAAAAAAAACATAATGGACTCAGTCATCTATTAAATAATTGTTAAAGTTAGATGCTATTATAAGAAAGAATCTTTTAGAAAAATGGATCACATACATATAAATATGTACTGACATTCAATTAATTTAAAATTTACTTTTAGTAGTAGTAAATCTTAATTCACATAAACAATACTTGAAAAAAAACCAAAAAGCTTTAAATAACGTCTGCATGGCGTATTGTATCATCGGTTATTCTGTGAATTTAAGCACCGCCCTGTAAAGATAAATTTCGCACCCGTCCAAATTTTTATCAGGGGCATTTATCTTCTACCATTCTGCCTTTACAGATTACAGCCATCAGACGAGGACAGACAATGACAACTGAGTACATTGTGATTTTGTGACATCGCACTACTCACTCAGACTACAGTATTATGTTTGGTGCGTGACAGCCAAGTCCAAGGTCCCTTCTACATACAATGTGTGATGGTTCTTTGTCTACACAACCCGCCGGCCGTCGGAAAATGGCGATGTTTGGAGCAACGGATCCGAGAACGAATCGAAAATGTACGCTACAAACCCGTTTTCCTTGAGTGATTGCTTTCAATTTTTAAGAAGACTCCAATCAAGGTAATTATTTAAATGTCTTTCAAAATTTTTGAAGTATATATGTTAATCTTACGATCAGGTGTGCAGACTTTTTCGTCATTTATTTTTGCTACGGATACCTACCATTGGTATTAAATGTGTTGTAAATTATTATCAACCATGTTTAATTGAGAATTCCAAATAAAATTTTATATTTTATCCAAGCATCTATCCCTATAATATATATTAAATAGTATTTTTTTCTCACATACCTACTTTATTCTTTATCTATTTAGGTAGGTATATAAAAGTGAGTCAACAGTTGAAATATGTTGATGTAACATTAAAACCAAAAGCAAATTATCAGTACCAAATGATAGACCAAAGTTTTTTTAAATATAAAATTAATTTTTACCTTATTTAAGAAATTTGCAATTCATATATTACACCGACAATTTTCAAAATTTAAAAGTAAAATACTTGTTACAAGCTATATAGACCTAGTTTCAAATCCTATATTCAGATCTTCATATTAATATTCGAAAAACCTTAACAAAATATTTTTTATATCTTGCAGTATAGTTGTGTCATTCAATATTATTTTTCTTAATGCACAGTCAAAGATATTTACACTTTTTATATCCACCGCACAAGAAATTCATTCGTAATAAACCAAATCATGCTCGTAAGAGATCATAAAATTTTCAGATTTTCAGAAAATGGTTACGGATTTTCTTTTCATTTTCCAAAAAAGTTCCGAAGTAGACAGATAGATGGAGCGGACAAAACAAATTGCAGTAAACTGTTAGATACCTACTCTTAACACAATATCTTTCAATCAAATTCGTCAATACCAAAAATAGAAGCATTTTTCCATGACTACTAATAAAACAAGCAAGCTTAACACTGATACATTTACCCTGGATTCTTCAAGAAACCGTTATATTGATTTTCCAGAGATTCATCCTAACAATAATTGTATATTCATTATTTAAATTGTCTCTTAAGGAAATTTATTTAATAATTCCTTCCTAAAAACAATTAATTATTTGACAATGACTAGAGGAACCACAAGAACCTCAAAAATGAAAAACCATTCCAAACAATCTTGAGGATATCAGCCCAATGGCCTTTCTCGTACCACCAAATTCGTAAGCAAAAAAATATCTCTAGTATTGTTTAATTTATCCTTTTTAGTAACACTGAATTCATGGACAATGACCAAAAGCACCATAAGAAGCTCAAAAATAAAAAAAAATTCTAAACAATCTTCAGCAAATCAATCCAATGGTTTTTCTTGCAACGCAAAATTCATAAGCAGAAAAATATCTCAAGTATTATTTAATTATTCCTTCTTAATAATAGTAATTTAATTGACAATGACCTAACGCACCACAAGAAGCTCAAAAAAAAACATTCTAAACAATCTGCAGGTAACTGGATTGCCACTAATTTTTGAAAGAACGAAAGGAATACATTATTCCTAATACCATGAAAAATAATCTTAGTAAAAACTCTGATATTTAAAAAGTCCTTAAAGTTACAAAAATATTAAACAAAAACAAAGATAAACATTGTTACATACTGTCACACTAATAACCTAATACCTAATAACCAAAACATATTTGTTTGGTTTTAGGCTTTAAATTTTTATTTGCTTTTTCCCTCAAAATACTTACGACATATTGATGATTGATTATATTTAAGACTTTATTTACGATAAACAGATACATATTTATTATTTCAGGCACCATTATAGCCTTTTATCCTTGGAATTAAGGCTAAAACTTGTAAACCTTTAAATTTGTTTATTAAGTTGGATTATTTCTCGTTCAAGTTATCATAATTCAGTATTTTTCATCGCCACTGTGGTTGTTTTTCTCCATTCTTATCTGTTCTTGCATTTGAATTTCCAGTCGTTTTAATATTGTCCACTATTTTATTCCATCAACTTTTCCTTAGTCTTTTTCTGCTACTTCGATATAATGGGATTCAACTCGTTATTCTTCTTCCCATTATATGCCTTAATAATAATTTCCGCTCCGAGTTTTTTTCTACTATTTCTTTCACAACGTTTTTCTTCTTCATTTATTATATCTAGACCAATTATTGTATTTTATTATTTTTCTTTCGTATATTTTAAGGTCTTCTTCCTCTTTTTTATTTAATAGCTGTTTCCTTTGCTAACGTAATACTTGGTTGATTAATGTTGTATGCATGAAATGAATAACTTTTGTGGATAATACAATAAGTATAAAAAAAATTTCACCCCAGTGAAAAACCTTTTTTAATAAACGGAATATAGTGTATGAAAAAAATATTACATCAGCTTGATTGTTAGCTCTTTTTTTATTAAATAACTCTTAAATATTCAATCAAATATGAGTGTAACAATTGAATTTTAAAATGTAATGATAAACTTGCTTAATTTTAATTACTAACATTATTTATTTTTAATTTGTTTTTTATAGGGGTAAACTCATTACACAATATCTGTTTTAAAGTATATATTAGTACAATCGTGTCTAGACTAGTAAGTTTAAAATAAAAATAGGATCAACACTTGAAAAATTATTCTAAATTTACCTATCTCTTTCTTATACATAAATTAAATATTGTTGTGGCCAATTGGATATTGAACATTTTCTGATAACTGTAAAATTGCCAATGACAGACTTTTATTTACTTTTTAAGCAATTTTTAAGCGGTGTACCGCAATCACAAACAATTTCATCACTGACATTATTTATTAACCTAACCTTGAATGTTTTCAGATATTGAAAATAACCAATTAGTAATCACAATAAGCTTAAATCTATGTATAAAAAATACAAAATTAACATTTTTCTTTTAAAGAACTTTAAAAATTTTTACGTTAAGTAAAAACTATAGAAAATACATTTATATGATTTCATTTCACGTTACGTCTACTTAATGCAACCGGTTACAGGTACCTACATTATAATATACACTAAAAAAAACATATATTATGATTTATGATTCACTATATTTAAAAATTAGCCAGAAGCTAAATGATTTATTTATTCCTAAGGTCTTTTCATACATTAGAATTAGGTACTAAATTGATATAAATTTTGTCATTGTAATAGAAGTACCTACTTAAGATTTGGAATAAGAAGTTTAACAGTCGCAAATGTAATATATATATATAGGTACAATCTGAATTGAAGTCGTGCACTTAAGATTTTATATCAGTGCTAGAAAATATTTTAAATGAAATTATTTTCTTAAAAGTTTGAACGTTGAGCTGATATTTGCTATTTCGCAAGGCATCCAAAGGTGTTTTCTTATTGCAAACAGCAAAACATCCAACTATCTTTATAGCAGTAGTTTTCCAATCTTCCTTTTATCAAACCGATCAATAAACTCTTCTTTTTATAGGTTTAATGGGACAGGAGACCGTCCTCATCCAGTCTGTGCCGACGATCTCTCTCTAACCCAAGCGAGTACACGATGCCTTTAGCCGTCATCAGACAAAACCCCGCCTTTTTATAAACAGATATCAAGTGCAATCCCTCCTCTGGTGCATAATGTGTTATCTATTTTGGGTATATGGTATACAGAACCTGACCAAACGGTGGACAATTGATATGGCTCCTACTAATTTATGGTTCCGGACGGCGATGGAGGTGCACCGGAGTTTTGTACGTGTTTAAATAGTTAGTCAGCTGTGTAGATATTGCACAACCACACCCAGACTATAGAATTCCGTACATTATGGCACATAAAATGGAAAATCCTGCCCACAAGCGGGGAAGCCGCCCTGATCAGTGCGTCGGCGTCGTTCGTTTGGCACTTACGCCGGGACGCCAGCTATCAAACACTATCACTCCAGATCGTCTGGCGGCCTCAGTCAGTCGGTTTCAACAGCCACGCGAAGCAACACCTGTCAATAGCCGTAAGTCTCCGCACTTTTTATTACCTTTTTATTTACTTGTTCTTGCCTTACAACTCTCCATCCATCAACTCTACAAATAAACGCGGAAACTTTATTATCTCTACCTAGCATGATTTGTACTGCATGGTTGTCTCGCTCCCTAGGGCCTGCACCCTCTAAATCTATGGCAATTGGACCCGATGTTATAAAATTTTCCCTAGCGCGACGTAAAAGCTTCCAAGGGTTTGTAAAGGTCTCACGGGATTTTCATTTTTGCTTCTTCGTAGTTGGCGAAGGGGTGAATGTTTTTAATTACCATGTTGATTTTTGTTTTTCGTTTTTCCAGGCTGTAGCAACTCGCTGAAGATGTTCTGGTGCCTTAATGTAAACCCCCTGTACGTATACTGAATGTATCCTGAGTGTTTTCTGTCCGGTATACCTTCAGTATACGTAACAGGAGGCCACATTTCTACAAGAAGATTTCTGAAGGTCGTCCAGGAAGATTCTTAGTTGAATGTAGAGTAGATATTAGCGTTAACATTGTAAATCATGTTCACATAACTCGCTGTAAAGCATTAAATTTTATATTGACACTTTTACTGCAGTCGTAAAAATTTTTAGGTTAGGTATGCGGCTCCAATTATAACGGGTTATGTATAAATATTTTTAAGATTTTTTATAAATTACATATTAATGTACAATCGTTTGTGTGTATGTTTATTACAATATTCATAAAAAATATTAATTGTAAGTTACAATGGAAATTCTTACTGAAATTTATCACACTATTAGAAGTGAATTTAAATAACGTTTAAAATCTTGTTTTATACATATAACGATCTAATGAGGTAATATATGTCATTAAATATGATTTTAATTAGTATATAACAAAGCAAAAAAAAGTTTTAATAAATGAGCCATAAATTACCACATATGACGGTTTATCATTTGCGTGTATTATTTTAAAAATGCAAATTTATACCATTACACTAGAAATAACAATTACAATATTCGGCTGTAGGTGAATATTTAAAGATTAAACAAATGTTTTTAAAATTAATTAACGTTAATTAATTGTTGCTTGTTTTTTACGTAAGTTATGTAATGTAATGTAACTTTCGAAACCAGGTAAATTTTGCTAAAACACTAGCTTAATGTGATGTAAAAATTTCTGTCAGAATACTGATCTGTTATTTTATTTGAAAAGTGATTACCAAAAAAGTATGTTAATATAGACAATATAATTGTAATAAATGTTTATTTCCTTGCTTAAAACAATACTAGATTAATTATGGAAAATACTGTAACTTTAATATTAAATAAAGAAGCACACTTATGTAAAGAGTTTTAATTTATAGTTTAAGAAAATATATAATTGATTCTACTTATTTTGGATTCATAAGCAAATATATATATAGAGTTCGAAATATTAATATTTAGGTAGAATACGAATATGTAATTTTATAAATTAACAGAGGTAAACATTTTTATGAATTATTTTTAAATAATTAATCAGAACGACAGAGATGTATTCAATTGATTTGTAATTTCTTTCGATTTAAACTTTTAGAGACATATACGGAACATTAGCCATCCATTATATTGAAAATCAATTTTGCTTCTTTTTTGTTGTAGGACTTCAAATAACTGTAATTTAATAATTTGTTGTTTTGGGGTTTTGAGTTTTTGCAATTGCTTAAGCTTAACGTGAGAAATAATACTACAATATTCAAATAGCATTATAAATTTAATATCCACGAAATCCTACTCTGAAAATGTTATGTTAATTTTAAAAATATATTCATTATTTGATTGAAATTCTTTTAAAAATACCCACAACTTTTCTAGTGTATAATTTTTGTAATTTTTAGATGTTTTATAAAAAGTTTCATCTTCTGCTATTTTCCTATTTCATGTTTGTTAAAATCAAAAGAAAAAATGGAGAAAGAAAACTAGGCGAGCTACATAGGTACATCCCAACTAACTAAAGTAATTCAACTTTTAACGGCTGGAACACTTTATACATTTATACCTACTTAGATAATTCCGTACCTAATCTAACATACATTTTTTTATATTTTATTTGACAACATTCTATACAATAAAAAATACATTCAGAGTTATGTAGTGTTAAATTCATCGTCTTTTTATATTCACAACCCCTTGAACTATTGACAATGCTTCTTGAAGATATTTATTGTTGGTTAACAACAAATTATAGATACAATAATAAAATTTATTGAAGCTACTTTTCGATTAGATACACTAGCGACTTCGATTTTGCGTGCTGTACTTTAATATATAGGTATATTTTTAATGGGATACCTTATATGTTATTGCACTTGAAATTTTCCACATTGAGCTAATTTCAATTATGTCGTACCAAAGGTTTAGCTTGAATAATTTTGATATCGCAAACAATTGCAAATTGCATATTTTAGAAGTTTGGAGTTTCATTTTTCCCGTTAACCTAGAAAAAAATTCTATACAAGTGATGCAAAATTTTAACTCTGTGCTCACATTTTTTAAATATTTGCTATCTAATCATACAATAATAAATTTTATTCGTGAACCACTTATCTCAAAAAGGCGTAGCACATCAGGTCAAAGAGCAAAACTCAAATATGTAACATACTAGAAATAATTAAATTTAGCTTGGTATGCAAAATTGGAGTACTTTTTAGATTTTAATAAATATTCTAAATCCAAATGTATTATACTGAAAACGATTTTTTCATTATTTAATTGGATAAAATTTGGTTGATGAGCGACTTAGGTTTTTGATTTACCCCCTGTTACTCAATATCTTAAGGCCATGAAACGAAAGCCCTCTATGTCAATGTAAAGTAACTACAAACTTGCAGATATGTTACTTAATGAACTTAATTTGTCTAGGGCAAATTTAAATGTGCGAACTTGGTGGCACACCTTCTAGTGATATTTATTATGGTCAGGAGCGTCTAAGTTTTGAAATGGAATGGAAGGCAGGAAAATTGTTTGTATATCAAATAACTATCTTGATAAGCATCTGGAAATCATAAATGTAAATTACTTGCTCTTTACTGACTAGCGAGAGAAAAAAGTGGGTACAAGACATTTTGTGTTTAACAAGTAACATAAGTAGTTGACCAAGTACAACATAAATTATATTAGGGAGGTCTACTTCAGTATTCCACAAGATAGTATTATAAAATTTAAGTACATGTTTAAAATATAATAACTAGTCATAAATGTCGCCTTGTTTTATATCTACTTTAAAGTCACGTTTCGCCTAGGTTTTCTTCAGAATACATAAATACATTTTTTTTGTACCGAAGGAAATTATTTTTAATTTTTTTGAGGCAACTTTTGTACTTACTATTTAAGCAATCCTACAAGCATAAAAAATATTAGTACTAGAATAGTTTATATTACAGCTGAGATTTTCAAAACATGATATTATTGAATAGTACCTATATATTATAATTATTATTAGTGCCAATGTAAAAATTTCAGTATGATAGTGTGGTTTTAGTTACCTAATATAAAAAAGCACATATTTACTATAGTGTACATAAAGGAGATTCATTTTAAAATACTTTTTATTATGTGTAATTTTCACACTTAAAAATGATGCAACACTACTGATCGAAAAATAATTGAAAGCTACATATACTGGTATTTAATATACATAGATTGTTATAAAGAGAAACTCTTTTAGCAAAAAACCCATAAGTACCTATTAACGAGTTTTATATTTGTATAAAAAGTAAAAATACCAACACTCCGATTTAAGAGTCCTTTATTTTAGAAAGATGCAGGCGAATAAGTAGGTAAGTAAGTACATTTTCTAGCTACTCTGTAGAACCAACTACTAATTTGCCAAGTGAAGTAACGTGTGGCATAAAATTTGTGCATATCAGATTTGATAAATTTAAAAAATACATTGAACTGAATTGAACACCACCGCTCAAGGCCTTTTTGGAAAAATTTACGAAGAAGCTATAATTTTGGTAAAAATAAGTGACAAGCAAATTATAAAAATATATTAATTAAATACAAATGGTGTTTGTTGCTAACTTTATAAAGAAATATTAGAAAAAACAGTTTTTTTTTACATAAAACATGCTAATTGCGTAAGTATTAAAAAGAACGTAATTAATTTTAATTTTACATTAAATTAATTAAAATTTACAAATTTTCTCAGCAATATCTTTTACATGCTCATTACCTAAAGCACATTTATTAACATTTTAACTTTAATTTAATCATTTAATAAAAAATAATGTATTTCCTATTTATTTCATTATTTTGGTACAGTTTTTAATTTTTTAAGACACTTTTCAAATGTCAAAGAGTTAGGATTCGGATCTTATATAAAAGATTTAATTATCTTGGCTTGTTTACCAGAAGGTATTTCGATCCACTCTGTACAACCTTTACTTTTTTAGCATCCTAGTGTGTTTACGAATTATTATGGCTTAGAATGAATATTTATGGCAATTTTAAGTTTGGCCCCTTAATCGAAGAATATTATAAAAAACACTGAGTGGTGCACTTATTAAACACTGTTTATGTAAATTTCATACTGACTTTTCATGGGGTGTTGAGGTGAGTAAGCTATAATAGAAAATTTAATGTTTAGACATTAAAAACATACACAAAATTGCTAAAATGCGCAAATGCCGAGTTTAAAACAATAAATTAATTATTTTATCTATTTTTTAATACCTTGTTTGTTCCACAACATGTAGATGGCGCTAGTTAAAAAATATATCTGAGGAAAGTTTTATCTATTTCTATCCACTTGTTGTATGTTTTCTCAGTTGCCAAATAAAATAATGAAATAATTGTTAAAGGCTTATTAATTATGTTCTATCATCTAATATTAACAAAAGGAACAAAGCCTATGTTTAACATTTTAGAAATATTTTTTTTATGATAATATGTATGTAATATTTAAAAAAGGAGTGAAATCTTTAAATTTTTCTTTTTCCGTGTTTAATCGAATAAACATTTTGTTAATTGAAAGAATATCTAAAGACTCTATTTTATCTTTGCTGCATTTTTACCAAGTAGCACTCTATTCAAAAAACGTAACACATAAAATATTATAGAAAATAAATTTAAATAATAATTTATTATTTTATACCTACAATATGAATTCAACTATTTTATGGATTGTGAATGTGTGGGATTTTTACCTTTTTATCGATAAAAAATGAATCATATTAGTGACACTAAGCAAAATGATGATACTAAAGGAAGATAAATATATTAATTAACCTAAAACAGATCTCAAATTGTCATAGGTATTATCGTGACACTTGCAAATGATACGTTTTTAATTAAATATAATAAATATTATTACAATATACAGGAATCCTGGTCCAACAATGAATGTTTCAGATACGAACGAATGCTTCTTAACCAAAGAAAAAATCTCTTTCTACTCCATTCAAATATCAGAAGTTAACTACTTAAAAACAATATTATCATTAATATAACAAACCCGATGTGTGTGATTAGGTTCTAGGATAAACCATTCTTGAATTGAAATAGAAGATCTATGAGGTTGGTTCGCTACTTTGCGTATCGTTGGTTGCCTAACTGTGGTGGTCCTTAAAGGCCAAACAAAAGTAAATAAAGGGTATTTGAAGTTTCTACATTTTCCCAAATACGGAAGTGTCATCAGGACAGAAACAATTATTTCATTATCACTTTCAAAATAGCAAATGCATATTTTAAGAACTGACAATTATGAATGTGTTCATAATCTTTAATATTTTTGGAAACAATACTTAGAAAATCAGGTTTTTTTGATAGCAGGGATTAAGGCTTTAGGTTCTTACTCTTCTGCAAGTACGCTGTTTATTTATTATACCTGTTAAATTATTCAAATATAAAGAAACATGACAACATTACTGTACATTGTTAAGACACCTGAATAAAAAATTGAATTTGATTTTTTATTTATTCCAGGCGATGTTCCGTTAATGTGTAGGTCCTCTCCTGCTTCTATTTATGGGTCCCAGTGAAGTAATTTGGTGCATTTTAGTAACAGTTCTGACTGGTTTTAATAGTTCTATTCTAGATAGTCCATAAGTCATCTACTTTTTGATATCAGGATTCTTAAAAGTTGCTTACACTCCTGGTAACCCTCCTGAAGTTGTGGTTTTCGGCCCTAACAGTTATGTTACATTAATGCGTATTCTCAAATATTACATTTAAAAAAAAAGTGCAATAAAATGCTTTAAATAATGAATATTCGTTTTCACGAAATTAAGCGGTATTATTTAACAAGGAATAAAAGAAATAGTTATACTTCACATGTTCACAAGCTAAAACCATTAATTAGAATATGCTTAAATAAATTGTTTTTATCATACTGACCTGCAAAATTTAACTCTTAGAATCACTATTGTCCAAAAAAAAGAAAATTAAACTCGTAAATGTATTAATTATTCGGTATTGCAAAATATAATATCTCTTATATTATTTTATTTATAAACTCTTATAACATCGAACTTGATATTAAACAAACACGAAATGTTAACGAAAGCTTAATTTAGAAACTTCAAAAAAGTATTTAACAGTTCATTAAAACTTCACAAAATCAATTGAGCAGACCGATATGCTGACAAATAATCATAACAGAGGAATACTTATATAAAACTGAAAGCTTAAGGAATCCAAATTAAAAATTATTACATGTTCTGAAATAGGCCATATAAAAATTATCAAGTATATGAAATAATCAATGAATTTGTGAAAATCATATTTTATTAAATTTGCTGAAAGGTGCCTCTTTTTATTGAGTGAAGGCTTCGACTATCAGGGCCGTTAGTCTCGTAGGCTTTGATACTGTTTGCCGGCTCCACTTTAGGAACACCACTGTTAGTTTGATGCCAACAGTTAATGGTCTTGTGGGAATCACCTTTTGGGACGAGAACCAACTTTCTAACTTGTAGTCAAATTAGGAAGTACATTTCTGACTTGTAGTCAAATCCGAAAAATTCTCGCCCCTGCCGAGATTCGAACCGGAGACCTTTCGATCACCAGCTCGCGGCTCTACCACTGAGCCACCCACCCCCTTAAAAGTTTTTTTGTTCTTTCCAACTTTTCGATACAATGAGAACTTTATGTAGGATAGCAGCAAGAAAATTGGACCACCATTTCGAAAATAATAAATATACATTTTATTTTATTGTAATAATAAAAGTACTAATAATAAAAGTACAGTACAACTAAATGGACAGAGATCAATGGAATTCGAACAAATCCAATGTTATATCTATATAGGTGTAGTCATCAAGTAGGACGGCGTAGAGGAGAAGAACATAGAAGCAAGATTAGCGAAAAGGAGTGAGTAGGCAGGAACCTTATATAAAATAATAAATTCAAAGAAAGTATCCAAAAAGACCTAGCTACATCTATTCAAAACAGTTATAAGACCAATGGCAATATACGGGAGTGAACCGTGGATATTGAACAAAGAGGAGAAAAATAAAATAGATGTAAATATGGGAAAAGAAAACACTAAGAAGAGTACTGGGAGGAAAAAAAGGAAGGAGCATGGAAAATAAGGACCAACCAAGAAATAACTTATTTGTAGAAGAGGAAATGAAAATCATAATAATATCAGAAGTACTAAGATAGCTAGGTCATTTGCGCAGAGAATGCCAGAAACCAGAAAGACAAAAAAATGACAAACATAGAAATAGCAGGAACATGAAAAAAGGAAGACAAAAAAAGGTAGTATAATGAAACAGAAGATGGCTTAAGAGAGACGAGTTAAGAATTGGAAGGCGAAAGCTGGGGACAGGAAGAAATAGAAAAAAGCATTACCAAGTTAGAGGCCTGCAATGCCTGCGTGTAAAACTATATATACCTATAAAAATATATAAATTAACAATAAAGTTCTCTTAAAAACGAACAAAAAAATGAACGCTCTTTGATGCATTAGTTCATTTATCCTCTAAGGCCGAAGAGAGTTGGATCTTCTTTAAAGAACATGAGTTCGGTAGACAAAAAAACTAACGTTTCCTCTTTGCTGTGGTAGATCCTCACTTCTGCCAAAATTTTTCGTAAATGGTGCATCCTGAAACCACTGTCGACATATTACACACTGCAACCGCCCCGCTTGTATTTTCGATTCTTTGTAGTCTTCTCCTCATCTAACGCATTCGTTTTCATAATTTGAGATCGATAGTTGTGCAAATAGCTCTTGGTGTTCTTGTGTAAGTAAGTATTCCTCATTTTCTAAAATAATAATAAAATTTCTTCTATCCTATTTACTGTTGTCCGTTCATCCTTTTATTGGAAGACAGACGGACACCCTGGAACGACAAAACAACTTGCGAGAATGTGACTAATTTAGTTTAGGTATACCGTCGAAAAAATAGTATCTCCCTCCTTCCTTAAAAGTATAAAAGAAGAACTGCACTACTTAATAATCATAATAAGATGATTGAATTTCTTGCGGAAATGAGAAATGAGACCAAATGTAAGATCCGCCTGTAAAAAAATGTGTGAGGCAGAAACTATTTTAAAAAATCCCTCGTAGCGACTACAAACTCAATCAGACGGTATTAATTACAAATTTCAGTAGTATTGTTGAAATGGAAATTGATTGATAAGTGGTCAGTGAGAAAATCGTAGCTAACTTATTTATTGCAAATTCGGTTATGTTTATAGTCTGAAGATGTATCTCACAAACAGGCTGTTGCTTGATTTCGCGAAATATCATTAGTAGTCCAACTGTCCTTCTGGTACAGCAGTCCTATTGGCCCAATTACCCTACTGGCCCAACTGCCCTACTGGTCCAACTCTCCTTATTTTACCCTACTTAGGGTTATCTTGTTAAAGTCTTCTGATCAAGCTTCAGTGTCATCGGTTAAATCACAACTTGATGGGTCTTCGCATACTCGAAAAGTACTTGCAACTCTTTCTTGATTGTTCTTTTCTCCAACCTTTTTTATATGTCTTATTTCAATGGTCTCATTACTACGTTTATTGTTTTCCAACTTTAGTTTAGTAGATTTGCTGTAATTTTGGATGATATGAATTATTTAGGAATAATTTGTTCTAGCGTTTCTTAGAACCAGTATGTGCGTAGTAGTTTATCCACTGATAAATTGTGAATCAATTTTGAAAATCGATTCTTAAAGACAAATATTAAAGGGAAAGACCATTTGAAAAGTAAATAACGTTAAATCAATTTTTAATTTCAACATTTGTCGTTTTTTACAAACTTAATCGGTTGGTTTTCAGTATTTAGTTTCATATTTTCCTAAAAAAATGTTTTAAATGGAACAGAAATATCAATTTCCGACCCCTAATTTCACTTTTTATTCCAAATTACCCGGCTTTGTGAATAATGTATTTATCGTAGAACTTTATCTTTTATTACATTATTTTTCCTCTTCTTCGGTTACTGCTTTCATTGGCCTTAGTACTAAGATACCAATTTTTACTACAAATTCCTGCTCTCCTTCATTATCATTTTAAGTTTTAATTGTCACTTCTTCTTAATTATAATTTTATTTACACACTTCTTTTCTTTTGTTGTGATGTCAGCTCTAAGTTGACCAAAATTGTTTTTTCATTTAGCGTTTTATTAACAATTGTTGGCGAAAGAATGTAGGTATACTATCTCAAGTAAAAATGAAGGTGGGTAGATATAAGAAAACAACTTGGAAATATTTATACAATAAACCCATGTAATAAATTTAAATAAAATAAAAACATATTTTCAGAAATGTTAAAGAGTTCACCTGAAAATTTAAAGAGTTCACCTGAAAATTTAAATAAAAAAATCACTAAAATAAATGGCGAATATTCCATAAATTTCATATTTTAGTCTATAAGAATAAATTTATTATTAGTTATTCGAGTTGTTACAGATGCAGCTTCTGTCTTATTATTTCGTCCAAAAAAGGTTTACAATCCTTTACAGGTACCAGAGAAAGTGAATTATATAACTCTCACAAATCAAGCATCATAAAGAATTAAAAAGCGACCAGTAAAACAACTTTCTAAATTCAACCCTTTTCGTTAGACTTACGTAAGATATTTTAGTTCTAACCCAGTCATTTTTCAGAGATGTGTTCTGGAACATTTCAATGCTAAGTGTTAAATAAAATAAAGTGCTGTCTTAAGACATAAAACGGTAAGTTAGCTTCTTTTATAGTTAATAAATTAACGACTGACATATAAACACATTAATAAAATAAGTATAAAGGACACATTATGGTTCAATTGGTAGTTAGTGTCGAAAATTAAGACGTTTTCATGTTTTATTGATGGTTGTGACCAGTCATTACAAATGTTTATGTTCATTTTGAGTATTATAAAATAAACACACCTTATTTTAGAAAACATCAATTTTATTGTAATTAAATATTTATATTTTCTCTATGAAAGTGTTATTTTGTATACAGGTTGTCCTTTATTTACAATTCTATGCGTGCATCGAAGTGATATGTAAATAATAACTCATTTTTCAGTCGCAACTTTAGAACCTCATAACTTGGTAACAAGTTGCCATTGGAAAGAAGTTTTATGAAATATTAACATTATTTTTAACTTGCCTATCAAATCTCGGGTTTACAGAACAAACTTCGGAAAAAAACCCTATATAAATATTAATGCCCAGAATTTAAAATAATTGGATTTCTGTAGTAAATGCTTTTGAAGCAGCTAAAAATGTTATTCTTCTATAAAACAAAAATATTTATGAAGAAAAAAGAATATAAAAATCTAATGAAATCCAATAGAAAATATATCGATCAGATCTTAAAATTGTGATGAAACGACACTAAAAAAGTCCAAAATAACTAATTTTGGTGTACTGTAACATTTTCAAAACCAATGCTTTACAGAAAAAAGATTAACAGATGTTGGGAAAACAAATACTTGCAAATACTTACACCTCCCAACATCGTTTGGAAATTATCCTTATTTAGATACTACAATAAGGTATGATGTAATAGATTACTAAAACCTCTCAAACAATTGGGTGCTCTATATTAATGTCAATTTTTAAATAAATAAAATTATTATTTTTTCCTGTTTCCTATTTCCTATTAAAGATCCATCAAATTATAGAAATTTCATATCCATTTTAAGTGTACCTAAAATTTGGGTCGAAAGTTACGCACTTTAATTAATTTTAACACCTAAATTCGTTCAAAAAACACTCTAATTAACTCTAAGAAAACAGTCGCTTTTCATGCCAATTCATTATAAAACACTTTTTGAAAGATTCTTTAGATACGCGCGTTTAAAAAATATGATAATCGTCCACAGCACTTCAAAAATGTCAGTAGATCAGTTTAAGATCAAATTTTATGAAAAATTGTTTAGGAAACAATGTTATTGTTCTTCTTGATTCTTATTGTTATTATTGGTATTTTATTTTATTTAGGATTGTTTAGTGTAATGATAATTTAATTATAACATAAGTTTCTGTACTACTCCGTAATGAACAGTTCTAATTTTAATCTGTACCACTTTCCTTTTAAATTTTTGTAATACTATTACTAATATTATTATTATTAAGGGTATAATGGTAATAATCTACTGACACTAGTATAGTATTATAGTGACTAAAGGGCTCATAAGGAAGAGCACCTTATAGGTAATTAGACACCTATTTCCTAAATTTACTTTATTTTATTGGCGTGTTTCAATTTATTTTCTTTTCATTATTATTTACAAATAAATGTAATTATTTGTTATCAGCCTTTGCTAATAAATATATTTAATATTACTATTAGAAATTAAGATAATGTTCAACATGTAATAAGTGCATTTTGTATACTACTATACCTCATTAATAACGATTAATGACTAATAATTAATTTATCATATTCAAACGAACCTATCAAAACTAACAAAAGTTTATATATATTGTGCTCTTTAAACGCACGCCATTTTTTACCATACAGAGTTTAGTTACCATTAACAAAATTGATATTAATTACATTGTTTATGTCTCCACCTTATATATGGGTAATATTTTATTACGAGTGTTACTTTTTGCAACAACAATTTACATACTCGTAAGTATACTCTGTACATTTATAATTTTTATGCTATATCTTCCGATTAAACTGTCTTATAAAAGGTCATTAAAGATATATTGCGTAATTAAAATTCATGTCTTTGACAATAAACGATTAATTTTAACAAAAAAAAAATACAGTTTTAAAGTACACCCATACCTTATACGAAAATTGAACACCAGCATGATGTTCTAAAGAAAAATATTGTTAGGTTACATTTATATAAAACGCTTAAAATCCACAGTCTTACTTTTTGGATGCGCCCTATAAAAGTTGAATATATCTTATTGAACGGTATAGATTAATTGCTAAAATTAATTAAGAAAAACAGTGAAAATTTCGTTATTTTTTTTTCTCAGAATTCAGAATATTCTACAGGTAGTTATAATTTCTCATCAAATCCTGCCATGTGCGTTATGTAGTATACTCGTATCTATAAATATTGTATATTAATGGTGCACATCTGGACGGTTATTTTACTATGAATGTAATTAATGTCCATTAATTATTTTATAGGTTGGTGTCTCTTAATGTGACTCATCTCTTATTGTTTGAATAAATTAATATAAAAAACCTGTGGAATTAGTTATCGCCGAATTAATGCCAATTTCAAAATCGACAAAGATGGTTTCTGGAGAAAAAGCAAAATTTAGTTTTGTTCATTCTGTTTGTAAAATCTCGAAACCATTACAATAAACATTAGAAGACTTGCTCGGAAGTAAAATGAGGACCAAAGGCATAAAAATAATCGATAATACATGACTAATAAAAACTTGTGAAAATGTTTTGGGCAGCTGTAAAATGTTTCATCCATAAAAACTACAGAGTTTGAATAAAGAAATAGTAAATTTAAAATCAGTAAAGATTATACTTTGAATTCTTTTGTTATTCCAGAATAAAATTCTCGTCTCTATTTGTTCTTGCACCAAAATATTTATTGAATCATGAATTTCATCTAAACCTAGACTGTTAGGCAGTTTAGAAATTTGTTATCTCCTTGCAAAATGTATGTTGTTACGAATGAATCGAACCTATCTATGATGGAGTCAAATTTTCAACATCGCCTGGTCTTAATTGAAAATTCATAAGTTTTCACGGCCTAAAAGAAATGTCGTCTACTGCCTTTCGCTTCAATGAATTACTAATTTTTTAAAGATTAAACTTTTTTTCTTCTGCAGCATGATTACGATCATGTACTCTCTCAATAATCTCATTCCTTTCATTAATTTTCGAAATTTATATCCATCAATAACCATTAATTTATTCCCCTTTCACTCAACTTTTCTTCCATTTTACAAATTTGATAATACAAAAACATTACTATTTTATATTAGAAACAGTGGCCACAGTTCGTCCGCTACTTGCCCCCAACCCAATCCTGGGACGCGGGATCATGATCAGCCCTGGTAACCAAAACTTAAAAAGACTATTTGGCACCCTTTTTTCATGCAAGAAGGTGTAGTTTAGTTATTCCAATATTCTTGACAGCCAACAATATATTCTTAAGACTTAGAAAAAATTTCAACACACCATGCAGTGCAAAAATTAAAATGATCAACATTTAAAGTGTCTCGGAGACGACAAATTAAAATTGATAATTGCAATTGACAGTTTCAATCGAAGATGCCATTGATCGAGCTTCAATCATTACAACAATTCTAAAGAAATTGCTCTTTTCATTTCAATTATTCTATCAAATTTTTTTCTGGTTGCGGAACTAATGGAACGATTGTCAATATGCTAGTAACACTTTCAATTGGTGTCATCAGTCGCTCTCATCAATGCTCTTCAATTAAAATTTCTATGAATCGTCTTCAATAAATTGACAATCCCCTCAATTGTCTCCTAGATGTTCAATAAGTGCCCTCAATGATGACAATTTTATTGATGGTGTTTGAGACACTTGAAGTTTCTATTTAAAGCATAATGTTTTATGTATTTATGTGTGTTTTAATATTATATATAACAATGATAATTGTCTTACAATTTCTTTGAATAAAAGCGATATTAGTTTCCTTTTAAAGAATGTTGAAAATAAAAGCTATGTCTCCCGCTGATATGTAGCAACTTGGCAACGTTGCAACAACGCGAGACGTTTAAAAAGGTGTCAATCCATAGTTGATAAAACTTGTAGTCCACAAAAATATGAGAGGTAACAATATTAATGTTAAACATTTATTGGTATATATTAAAAAGGAACAAACAATCAAATAGAATTACAAAGAATTTATAACTTTCGAAATGATATCTGGTGCGTTTATAATTCCAACTTTCTTATATAATTTTTTAATATCCCTTTTTTAGCATTAAACAAATCTGCTAATGCTTTATTTATTTTGTCGATCAGTTCGGGACAATTCAAGTATAAGACGTTGCCAATTTTTATAGAACGAATTGTAATTAATGGTTTTTGGGAACGTACTTAAGAAAAAACTTGATACATCTAATTTTTTTATAGTTAAATATTTTATTCACAAAGTTTAAAGAAGTGTTCAGCATAATTCACTTCTATATAGTCAGATGCGTTCAAAATATGAGGACTCAAGTTAAGTGACTCCTTGTAGCACACCACTGGAAAAAATAACTAAAATACTTTTTTTCAAGACAATTTAAGGTAGGATATTCCATTTAATTTTAGTATTTCAGTGCACTTAATTATATCAGATATAAATACACTCGATTCAATGCTACGAAGTTATACTTGCTATAAAAAATATATATTCGTTCTTTATTCATTTCTTGTTTTTATATGTTGACCTTAAAGATTTTCTTGTCTTGTCAGATATCGATATAAAGTCACTGTTCTTTAAAGAAGTATTTCAATAAAATTATTTGAAAAATGTAGTTTATAAAAGATAGACTGAATTTTTAACTGTTGATAACAATCTTCAAATTCCAACCATTTTCGGTTTTTTAATAAATTCTGATAAAATGTATTTATTTGGATTCTATAGATTACCAATAGTTTTATAGTTATATAAAAATGAATTGCTTGTAATATAAACAAAATGGGGTATTTTTTAGTAAAGATTCTGGGTTCTTTACCATTTGCATGATTCCTTAAATAATTATGATAATATTTTGACGTCTTTTAATTATAAGTCATAGTAAACCAATAAGGATTGACTTACGTATTTTGCTGACATTCAAATAATACACAAGGAAAACAAATTTAAAAAAATTGTTTTAAAACTTTGTCTCTCCCGTTATTTATAGCCTTCCCTATTCACTCATAATAATAATAACTAAATGTGTGAATATCACATTTTGGGCGCAACATAGTTGCAAAATTTATTGGTCTGTCGAATGTAGTTGAAATATAATTTTACAAAAACTGTAAACATGTTTTTTTACTAACTCGCTAAGTCATGATTTCGAATTTGAATTGTTATATTAACAATATAGAACAAGGTAACAGACTTGTACTTTTATGACATCAAATATTTTAAAAACTAAACTAACATATTACACAAATGGTTGCCTTTTTGTGTAACTTTTAAGAGCTGTTTTTTCGTTAATACTATTCCTAGAATATACAGGGTGCTTCAGAATAGTATGTCATAAATTTAAGAGGTGATTCTATGAGTAATTTTGAGAAAAGAAGTTTATATGAACCTAGATTCATTTTCGCTTCCTGTCTTGAAATACAGGGTGTTAAATTTTGCTATATTTTTTTGTTTTTTTTTAATAAGTCCTGACATGCAAGAAGTATTTTTATCAAACTTGGTGGGCGTAAGTTAGGTGTAGAAACACATCTTTTAAGAGAAAAGCAAATTTTTAAATTTAAACAGTGAAGCAAGAGAACATTTAAATCGTTCATTTAACAACCGGTGGAGAGGTCGTGGTGGTCCACAACCATGGCCTCCTCAGGCTCCTGATTTAAACAGTTTGGACCTTTTCCTATGGGGTCATCTTAAAACTCTGGTTTACAGTACTCCAGTTGACAGTGTGGAAGATCTGAGAAATCGCTTAATAGCTCTTCTAACACTGTTACAAATACTCCGGGAATTTTTAAAAGAATGCCCGATAATATGACAAAAAGGGCTGCGGCATGTATCTTTGCAGGCAGAGTACATTTTCAGTAAATTATTTAATTTTTTTTGTCTGAATTGTCATTATAAATTGCTAAAATTAAGAAAACGATTTTTCGAAAAAGTAGCGGCGTTTCATATTTTTCACAAAAAATAATCAGGGGCATGACCTTGAGGGCGCTACCAAAATTGATAAAAATATTTCATGCAGGTCCGGACTTATTAAAAAAATATATATAGCACACTTTAACACCCTGTATTTCAGACAAAAAGCGAAAACGGACTTATAGGTCCATATAAACTTTTTTTCTCAAAATCATTCATAGAATCATCCCTTAAATTTATGACATACTATTCTGAAACACCCTGTATATAAGTTCAATACCACTTTTTGTAATTAAGTCAATGTTTTACATATGAAGTTTCTGAATCAAGCTTTTAAAGGTTTGGTCATCTAGTGTACTCGGCCACCAAGCCCGGCTGCGTTTTAACTATTAAAACTTAATTTATACATTTATATAATTAAGAAAAGAGTTGTTTTTAGAAGTTAACTTATGTCTTGCGCAATCGTATCTGAGAAAAAAATATCCTTATTAAAGAATTATTTAGGAAAGATAAAATTTATTTATACGATCACCCATTCATAGAAATGTTGTAATGAGCATTGTTAATAACAAAGCTAAAATTTGGGAAAATTGTTTACTTCCAGAAGTGAGAACAAATGAAAAATGACACCAACAGAAAAAGGAAACAACCAACAGGAGCTATTAAAACAACTAAGTTAATTTAAAGGATTAACTAAACAAAGGGTTGCTGCAACTAATATCATTTTCGTTAAGAAATAAATTCGTGTAGCACTTACAAAATTAAAATCTAATTGATGAAATGTAATTACTTATATAAGTCGTTACTATTATATAAAGCACTATATTATGCGTAATTGATGTTTATAGAAAGGAACAATTTCTTAAGTTGATATAATAAATAGGTATAAAAACTATAATTACAATTAAATAGCACTTAAAATATGAAAATTGAAGATACTTGTTTATTAAGCATCATAAAATATAAGAAAACAAATTTAGTGTATATATACTCAATTCTTAAAAAAGTTAATGTGATATTTAAAAAAATATATTTATTTTAAAATACACGTCTTTACCTAATTTAATATTCAAAAATCGTAATCCTTATTTTTCATAGTAAAGTTAATACCAGTATAAAATTAATTAAAACTGGGTGAAAAAGAAATTTACTAACAATAAATACTTTTGCTGTGACTTTTATCTTTCAAAAATGTTTTACACACAAAATACTGATGGGGAGTTGCAATTAATTGTTTATGATTATTTAAAAATTTAAATGGATTTATTTTTCATATACATATGTGAGATAAAAGTGCCTTTAGACTATTGGATTTTTCATGTGATTTTACAAATCAAATCAAATCGTCAGTTTTGATGACTTTACACTCTTCGATTTTCGATTTGAGCTGGTCGTTTGATTTTACGTTTGAACACTATTCGAGTTTAGAAAAACAAAATCGTGTCTATTTCTATTCAGTTTTTCATTTTATTTTTCTTTGACAATGTACGGTTTTGGATAATTAATAACTACTTACTCCAATAAACAAGTAATAAAAATATTGTTTATACACCTAATCTAACCCTCAATTTGGTGGTTTGACTGCCTAATTTTTATTGTCATGCAAAGAAAAGTAAATAATCTTTAAAGAGATATAATACATATACATAAAAAGTAAATTTAAAATGTAAGTAAATTATTCTACTTCTTCAGTTTGCTCTGGAAATAATCCTACAACGTAGAAATAATTGGTAAAATAATTTCTTATATTTACTCTTATCAAGTGTTCTATTAATTTTGTTTCTACCAAAATTTGTAAAAAAGGCATTTTTTCTCTATCCCTCAGGTGTTCTAATTTCTTTTGAAGTATTTTCATAAACACTTTCGTTTAAATAATTTTTCCATCCTTCTTTTTAATACAATCTCGTATAACATAAAATGTCATAAAAATCAATTGAACCGACATGTTTTTATTTTTCTGTACTAGCTGATATCTATTGGTCCATATTCTAAAAGCATTTTCTACTACGGGCTCTACCTAATCAATAACTTTTTATAGAAAAAAAAATCTCTGAACCCCAGAATATTCGATTAATTTAAAAACATCATCTAATTTTCACATAGTTTTAACCAACAGATGAATATAATTTGGAATTATTACTGATTCGTCCATTGCAGCTCAAATCAACAAAATAAAATTGTACTCATGCTAAAAGAGCAATACTAATTAGTTACTTATAATTATATTTCAAAATTCAAATGAATTTTTAACAGATTAATTTTATAATATCTTAAAATTTCATTAAGTACATTTTTAATAACTGTCTATCTCTCTTCCACTCATTTAATTGTTATTATTTATACATCATATTGTTGTTGTGATTTTTATTGTCAAACGGATATGACGTATTTAACGATTAGTTTTTATTTTTATCAACAACTAAAATAACAATATATCAAAAAGACAATTATTGTACAAAAATAACGGAAATAGTACTTTTTCCTCCTGAAGTCTTAAAAATAATAAGAACTAGACCTGTACAGACTATTGAACTATAGGAAATTTGAAAACCTTAAATTTAATAAAATTACTTACCTCTAATTTTTTTTGTAAATTATAAGTTAAGTGATACAAACATAGAGCCCATAAGACATTTTTCTAAATTGTTCAGATATCTTTAGCCACTCTTCTATGATAATATTGACAATGAAGGGACAGATCTTCTAAAACTGTAGCTGAAACTTTTATAATTTTCTGCAGTGGTTAGTCTATGGGTAACTAATGGCATATTAACAAAAATCAGTTTTTATATTATTTTGTAGACTTTAAACCCGAATTGGATTTACCCTATCTTGTTTTTGTTTCGACAATAGTAAATTGTCTTAATATAGTACCCTTTTTTAGGATTTGGTATTCTCTATTGACAATAATTCTTTAAAAGTTGTTGAATTCATTTCCGTAAAGTTTTAAAACTTAAATGATCTTCCGACCGAAGTTCATTAAAAATTAAATTTGAAATTTCATGTTCGTTACGACGACGCGACAAACATTTTCCACACCAAAGTTTGCAGTTTCCTCGTTTTCCTGACTTGTTTTTTGTACTTTCGCAATTGCAACAGTAGCAACAGAGTTGCACTTGTAACTGCAACAATTTTTAAGTATGTCGAAATGATTTTAATTTTAATTATAAAACTTTCTTCAAAACCTTTTTTAAAACAAAAACATAACCCTTGTATTTTGTATTGCGAGTACGCATTTATTAACAGTTGATATTTAACAGTTTTCAAATCAGACAAATTACCTAATGTAATTATTGAAAAGGCTCAAGTTGTCAGTTTATGCAAACTCGAAAGATTTTATTAAACCTAAAATCAAATGAAAAATATAATAATGTAATTGCATATTAATGAGATACCGAAGGGTCCAGCATTATTTGTATACTTATTATCTGCGTGCTTATTAAATAAATTTATAATTAATAAATGTAAATTAGTAAAAATATATTAAACTAGTATTTAGGTTCTAGAAAATCACATCATTTACATTTATTAAAATATATCTATAAATTAAATACGTTAGTATAGGTGTAAGTAATTTGATACAGTGTATACAGGGTCCGGCAAACCTCCGTCGTTATTCTATAACTCCTACTATGCAAAACTCAACGATTTTTTGAAGGATATCTGTCAATGAGGGACAAAACCAATCTAAAATTATTTTCATGTATACAGGGTAATACAAGAGTAAAATAAATAAATCACTTAATTCTTTTTAATGACCCAACTGGTTTTACATTTTTAGATACTCTATGGTCACTAAAACATACCTACAAAATATTATTTTTAATATCCCATCCCTTTCGGAAAAAAAAATTACTCAAAAATATTACACTTTCATACTCCTATTTAAAAGTACTCTGCTCGCTGGAATTTAAAAAACTACCAATGTAGAAAGCCAACAGACCAAACATTTTTATAGACTAAGTTTTAATTTTGCACAAGGTGGTCAAAAATTTCATTTTTCAAAAATTTCCACGAAATTTTCTAAAATTTTTCAAATGAGACACTCTGTATTACTATTCATCAACGTGTAGCGAAGCTTATACCCTTCGATTTTCGTATATACTTTCCTATACCTGTCTGTCGTCGTTAAAAAGCAAATTTAAAAAAGGCATTTATCTGCAAAATTACTATAATTTTTTCTAGTTGATTAGTAGTCTAAAAAAATCTTTGGTCTGTTGGCTTTCTACTTTTGTAGCTTTTTAAATTTCAGCGTTAAATCTGAGAGAACAGAACATTTTTAAATAGGAGTATGAAAATGTAATATTTTTAAGTCATTTTTCTTTTCTCCGCAAGGAATATGGAATATTAAAAATATTTTTTTGTAGGTATGTACTAGTGACTATAAAGTATCTAAAAATGTAAAAAAGTTTAGTCATTCCATTAAAAAAAATTTACTTTGTGCCACCATGTATACATGAAAATAATTTTAGAATATTTGGTTTTGACCCACATTATGACAGATATTTTTCAAATAAATCGTTAAGTTTTGCATAGTAGGAGTTATAGAACAACGACAGAGATTAGAATATATACATATATTTCAATATGCTTATCTACAACTGTCTGGACAAAAATTTATTATTAAATTCGTTTAAGTAAGGTCTTGAATACTATTATCTAACTGATTAAGATAATGAACCCATTATCTAATGATCTAATGAACCCATTATCTAATGATCTAATGAACCCATTATCTAACTCAGTTGGTTAATGAAATCAGAACCAAAATTTAATTATTTATTAATAAAATCTAAACACTCATTTTTGAATATTGATAACAACATTTTTTATGTTCTACGGATGTTTCAATGTGTCAGCTATCGTATTGCTTTTACAGCTTCCGTGTCTTTTCACTCTTAATAGATCTGTTCCAGAATTTGTAAATAATTAAATTGATTCTGAAGCAATAGCCGTTCTAGTTTTTTACATTTGGTATTTTCAAAAAAGAAACAATTATTTTGATAAGCTATCAATTGTATTAATAGTAACTGCCAATATTTGGTATTACTGCTACCAAAAAAAACTTTTTGTGATAGCTATTAGAAGGGCGCAGAACCATGTATTTTATTATGATTTCTACTAAATGAATTCCATCAAAAGCAAATTTAGGGAACACCTTAACTTCGTTTCATTTTTTTATTTTCTTTTTTCACATCATTTGCTAAAATTTCCATAAGATTTTTCGTAATTTAATCGTGATTGTTGTGGAATTAGTAACGAAATTATTATCGTTGTACGATCTGCATATCTGAGGCAAGACATTCAGATTCAGACTCACTCATATTAACGCGATTTATAGATTCTAAGAGAAATTAAAAATATTTGATGTTGTTTTCAACAAACTGTTTGGTGGCTATTTCAAAAAATAATTGCTATAACAGAATTGCTTCTTTGATTTTAAATAAAATATTCCTCAAAGGCAATAAAATAGCAACAAACTCATATAATAATAATTGTAATCTACAAACTATAAGTTTATTAAAGTGAGAAGAGAGTGAAATTCCATTAAAAACACCATTTGTGTAACAGGATATGACATTGTCTAACTTTAAAAACTATAAACTATAATTTGGTTTACGAGTCAATTTTTTTTTTAAATCTTAAATTTTTTACCTTGTAATTATTTATTAATAAATCAACACTGAAGTAGAAGTCTTGGATTTTTTTAACTATTCCTGAGTGCTTAAATTTATTAACGAACCACGATTTGAAGTAGTCAGTTCATCTTGACAATCACCTTCGGGAACCCACCATTTGCGTTCATTTCATTTCTTTATTTATTAACAACCTGTGGGCTAAATAAAAATCATATATAACTTTTTAAATTTTTTTTATTTTGATCGTTTTATCCCCAGTTTCTTTTCCGATATCATTAATTTCATTTCTTCATCTTAATCATCCTATTCTCCTTGACTTACAAAGAGATATTTTTAATAAAAGGTTCTAGAAACCTATCGGAATTTCGGATTTAATAATATTAATTATTGAAAGGAGTGTCCTACAAAGAACAAGAATTGTGAAATTTTAAACCTCAAACCAGTCTGAGGTGAAGCATGCAGAAATATTCAAACTGTGAATTTCACGGAATAGACCACGGATTATTGATTTTGTATTCGGCGGTGCATTTTCAGACGCATGTGCATAGTTGTCAGTTCGCCAAACTTTAAATAGAAAATGAATCGAACCGGCGCTAATGATAACGAACGCCTTTAATTAATTTATTAATAGAACGTTAAATAAATCGATACAAAAAGCGTACTAGAAACAATTGCATGTAAAGTTCCGTGATTAAAAATTTTACTCATATACATATAATAATTAAATTTTTTTATAAAAAATATTGGGTTACAAATTAAATAAGAAAAAACTATACTAGGGATTTATTTAAGGGGACTTTTATAAAATAGCTAGGGAAATGAAAAGGTGTTGTAAAAGGTACAAAAGAAAGCTGATTTTGTTATTATGAGAATGTTACACAAGAATATAGGAATAAACGTAAAAAAATATGAATGTATAATAATTGTTGCCTACGTATTGTTATTTAAATTTAGATTTCTTAATCATTTTTCTTCTATAGTAATTCATTCATTTTCATACTAAAACCTTTTATTGGTGATTTTAAAGAATTTATTTTTTTATCATCTTTTGATTAAATAAGGTGTAAAGGTTACATATTAATTATGCCAATTAAGTTACAATACATAAAAATACATTAAATGTCACTGAATGTACTTTGTATTAACTATTGTTCTTATTATTTAGATATAATCTATACTCTATACTAAATCCGTTACCAGCTCATTCTTAAACATAAGTACTTTGCTATTCTTTATCAGTTTTTTTTCTCATTTAAATGTGTGACATAGATAATTTTTCGAAAAACAGTGGTATCCAAAAAACAAGATATATAAACAAAATATGTAAATTTAAATTATAAATAGGTACTCCTCATATTTAGAGACATATGACAGAATCTATTAACGAGATGAAGTACATATTATACTTCATGTGAACATTAAGAGAGGGTAAATTCTCAGAAATGTTTTGTGAAAATACCTAATTTAGTATTCAAATCATAGTACGGTGCCTCCGGTAAATTTTCAATATTTGTAACTGATTGTAAATTCTTTTTGTCGAATTCAGTATAAAACTTAATATAATTCTGGGACAAACGTATTATTTGACTATTTTTCATTGTTATAGCAAAGTAATTATATTTTAATGATCATGCACAGCGCCTACTGGTAATTGATATTTTATTTAAATAAAATTCAAGTTTGTTGCAGTTCAGTTATTTAGTTTTTAATAAAGTAGTGACTAAAACTGGAAGTAACCTCAAAGTTTTCATTAGTTAAAAAATTAAAAGTAAGATCATTTGCCACTCAATGAAAAGGAAAAATCGGAGTAACCTCATCAAAGCGAAAATCATCAGGCAGATCAAAATGATTAAAAGTCGACGTGGACGAACTCAACGAAATTCAGTTCGTAAGCAAATACAAACGTTAGATAAAGTTTTACAAGCTGTAACCGACGATTCTGATTTACCGACGATTCTGATTTACCCACAATAAGCCGGGATAAACTGTGGAGATTTATACATGAATTAAAACTTAAAATATGAAAAATTGGGTAGACATTCAATGCTAATTCGTTCTGAAGAAATTGTATGTTGGAGACGACAATACATTAGAAGAATAAAACAAATTAAGAGACAAAATAAAACCATTTCTATTTAAACTAAACATGGGTTAATGCAGGATATTGAGTAGGAAAAGTTTGGCAAGATAAAAATTAACTCCAAAAGCGTTTTTACAATGAGTTACTACTGGTATTAAGAAATCTGCAGGTAAAGGTGAAAGAATAAGTATTTTTCATATAGGCAGTGAGGTTGTTTTACTTTTATTTGATTCAAAAAAGGCCGTTGATTGTTACGAAGAAATGAATGGAGGAATATTTCGAACAAATGTTTGAATTAATACCGAAATATTCGGTTATTGTTATGGACAATGTAAGCTACCATTCCAAATTACAAACCTACATTATTGAGGAAATTGTCAAAAAATGAGAAATTGAAATTCTTCCTTTACCAATCTACCACTGCGAGCTTAATCCAATTGAATTGATATTGGTTTAAATTAAGAGTTAAGTAGCTAGAGGTAACACAACTTTTAAATTACGAATTGTATTTAATAAGTCAATATCTGAAGTAACCTGTGAGAATTGGCAAAAATGTATAAATCATGTTACAGGAATAGATAAAAAACTATGAGAAGAACTAAAATTTTATTATTATTTCCGAGATAATTTACATATTTTCAATATTCATATATTTATTTATGTAAAATTTTATATTTTATTAAATAAATTACAATATACTGTGGTCTTGAATTTCCATTTATTTTGGAAACGTGCGTCTATGGTTTATTGATTTTGGGACTGACTAACACAACATATTTCAGGGAATTTACTCTACCTTAATGTTCAAATAAAAGTGAAATGTTCAATTTTTTATAACAGTTTTTGTGTGTAGCGTTTTAGGCCATCTCTATTTAGAAACCGACCGTCGGGCTTGGTCAGGGATTACGTTAGAGAAAAGCGGCACACTAAATAATGCCATTGCTCCTTGATTGGCAACAACCCTGGTTACCATGGTAACACCGGGTGGGGTCAGAGCCATCTTGAATGAGACTATCATCCGGTTCTACAGCTGATCGAGAGTTGCATTCAATGCAAACAAGTAAAACCAACACAGAATTAGGCAAGATTTTCGTTTCTTCTTTCTGGTTGCTAGAGCAACTGCAACTTTTAAAATTAGACGGACACTGTATCCTGTCACCCACAAAATGTTGAGGTTTTTATGTTACTTTTCCTTTCCCTTAAACATAAACGTTTGTTTTTATTCAAGTAAGCAAAAACTAACTGTAAACATGTTTGTTAAGACAAGAAACATTTTTAGATTAATCACTAAGTCATTAATCTTGAACTTAAGCACGAGTTTTGACAATATTGTTTTTTATGTTTATGCAACTATTAAGAAAAAATAACTCTAAAATAAAGTTAATATTATACCATATAAGTATGAATTTAAGTATTTTTTCAATTATGCCAACAGCGTAATTTTAAGTGACCTTTTATTTTTTTAAGGGAATCGAATTTGTTGATTATTTCGGTTTTCTTCGGGAGTGATCGGAATCTTTTGACCTTTAGGTTCCTTTTCTAAATTTTCAATCTAAGACTTTTTATAAATTGATATCTTTTGAAAACTCGTTAAAGCTTTAAAGAATTTTAGGGTTCTACATCTATTCTCAGACAATTCAAAAGTAATATAAATTTGTTGGAATTTTATTTATTTTATTTTTTATTTAAGCCAAATAGGCTTTATAGGTCCATTTATTTATTATTTTTTTTCGATGTTATTCGTTTTTGTGCTATTTCTCCAGTTGATTATGTTCTTCTCACTAAAATCTTCTTCGACCGCCTCTCTCCTTTTTTCCCTCAGGTCTTCTTTATGTTATCCGTTTTAGTCTAATTGTTGTCTTGTCATTATTATTGCTTTTTTATTCATATTTAAAGTTCTGTGCGTTGCCGAGTCCTTTTTTAATTTTTTCATAAAGTTTATTAGCTTCTTGCTCGCTCTTTTACCAAAATTTCATTTTTATATCCAATGTCTATTCCTCCTCATGTACCTATATTTGTCTATATCTTATTTTATTCCTTGGATTATGATATTATTCATTTTTGTCCTTTATTTTTAGATTTTCCTTTCTTAATTTATTTTGTGACTGTTAATTTTTACGTTCGAGCAGCAATAACAGATATATGAAAGTAAAAGATAAAATAATAGGCATGTTTGTCGAATTTTGTATATCATTTTTATATAAGGTGTCACAAAATTCTGCTACTAATTGATTAAGTATCCGGATCCGAAAAGGTACCGTATTTGATCGTCAATGCGTTACATTCGAACATGTTAAGCAGATTTTTGTTACTTTTCCAGTAGTTTACAAGTTTGAATAACTTTGAATCCCATATTTCAGATGCTATTGGCTAAAAGTTAACAACTCCTAAATATTTTGATTCTTTATCTTATTGTGTTCAAATACCGAAACGTTTTAAAGTTATTTCAAAAACAGTAAGAGAATATATAGATTTAGAATGTATTTAAAAAGTCATAGGCAAAATCTTAAGGAGTAAAAGAAGACGAAATATAAGTATGTTATATCTATCCAAGACCAAACTAGAGGCATGATCGCGACTGCCGGTACGTTACGATCAAATTGACGGGAACGATGTTCCCACATTCCCCATATCCCTACTTAAAAAAATTAATAATAGGTTATTTCTCTTCATAACGCTTTCTTTATCACTCGTATGAATTCGTGTCTGATCTCAAATATTCAAGCCAAATCTGTCTAATTTTTTTAATATTTTGCTAGTTAAGCACTACAGTCGTGCTGTAGAAATGCACTTTACGTTCAATATTTACCAAAATTCCTCAGAAAATCCATTCAAACAGCTTTACTAACTAAATATCATCAATAAAATTTTCTTAGCTACGAGTATATATCTGTTTGTGAATTAAAAATGTTGATAATTGAAAGAGAAAAAAGCATCCATAAAGGGCCAAATAAATGCATTTCATTCTTTTAATAAAATTCTAATACTTATTGAACACTTCACGTAATTAGGTACACTCCTGTACTATTCAAAGACGTTTACTTCCTACTTTTGGATTACAATTTTTTAATATGAAATGTACTTATGTTTATAGTTCCATAACTTTACAAAGTGGACTTTCACGTATCCACTTTATTTGTAATAATTTTCTTTAAAATCTAACACAGGCTGTATTACCTAATCAATGTGAATTAAATATAAATTATTGATTGACGGTTAAGATGTCTCCGAATATAAAATATGGTGACCTAACACGAAAAGGTCCTTAATATTCTCTTAACATGATATCTTTTATTTGTAAGTAAAACTAATAATCATATATAATTTATTTTTATTGTCGTTCTCGAATATAAACATAGTAAATTGTAGGTAACTTGAGTGCAGAATTTAATCTAATAGTGTTTTTGACTTCATTTGTGTATTAATACTCATATAAGTACAGTTCGGTCCATTTGATTAATTTTTTCAAGCCATAATAAATTGGTTTTATGTTACGGTGAGTTTATAGGTTGAATCTTATTATTATTATTTTCAGATATTGAAGAAGAAGTAGATGTTCTCTTTACTAATATTTCTACTATTTTTAAGACAACTGATTTATTATTTTACTTATTTATGGTTCTTTTCATTATTCTACTTCAGTTTTTTTTTCTTAGTGTCAAATTAAAAATACACTTTAATTATCTCTTTATTTGTAACAGTAGTTCAAAAAAATTGGATTTTCAGGATTATGTTTTATTTCTATACTGACCCCTTCCCAGCTTTTTGCTTCCGAGCCATTTCATTTAGTCCCTATTCTTTCTGATACAAATTTCTTCTATTTATGTATTCCATGTTATATTAGATCGTCCCTTTCTTCTCTTTTTATTTTATTTTCTTTTCCAGAATCTTTTTACTAATCTATTTTTATTAATGTGCGTATAACAGTTCAACTTTCTCTTGTCAATCTTACGTGTTAATGTTCCCTATTTTTGGTTCTTATGATTTCATTCTTTTTATTTTTCTCTCGTCTTTTGTTACATTATCTATTTTATTTCGCCATATTTTTGTTCTTGTGTATGTTGCCATGTTTTTCTTGTTTACCACAAAAATATCTAGTCCTTCTATGTTGGTTTCAACATTTTTATCCTTTCTTTCTTTCACATTTTAAAATGAGTCCCAAATATACAGTGTATTCAGGAACGCAGTGCAACCTTTCCAGTTTCTTGAACATGTATTACAACTGTTTGCATATATTTGTGCTTTGGATTGATTTTAATGCATATGTTTTACCAGTTCAGGATTAATCCTATAACCCCACTTACTGATTTTTGTTCTAATAAATGTAACTTATTTAAGTTGATACCGTTCAAAACTTTAATATAGTGATTACCACCCCTGTAGAATAAATGATTTACATTTTACATTATTAACGAACTCGTGATAACGACACTATTCCGACAATATACATTCAAATAAATAATCTCAAGTTGGAAGTAGCCCATTAAAATACGCCATGAAATTGATAAATGTGTATTTGTGACGAGACTATCGAATAATAATTCGAATTCAAAAATTTTGTTATTCTTATCGCATATTTTCAGATTGGATTACGGATAAATGAAAATACCATTTAGTAGTATACTAGGCACTACTCCGTGTGAATTATCATTATGTCTTTAGGCATTTCACGATCGCATCCGAATTTCAAGGATGTTGACACATAAATAACGATAAATTATCAACATATTCAGTCACTGAATGGAACGAAAACATTGTTAAAATTTTAAATACAAAGTAGGCGCTTTACGAAAACATACCCTACTTCTTAGTTGTTAGTAGTTCTATTCAACAAATATACAGGGTGTAACAAAAAGGTCATAAATTAAACTACAAATTCAGGAGCCAAAAATAGGTCGATTAAATCTAACTTGGTAGGTACAAATGTTCAAGCAAAAAACTTTGAAGTTACAAAATGAAAATCGATTTTTTCCAATATTTCGTGAACTATATCACATTTCGTAACAAAAATGGACACGTAACTTTCTTATAATTTTAGGGGGTTATGATCTTCTAAACACCCTCAAACTTTTATGTACGTTACAATTAAATTATTAATGCGGCACCATTAGCTTAGCACAGTATTTTGAAAATTTTTTAGCCTCTTATAGACTCTTTTCTTTTATGCTTCAAATATTCTGTAGTAAATGAGGTTTAATTTATGACCTCCTTTTCTTTACACCCTGTATATTTAAAGTGTTTCATAATTCATATTTTATTGTTCTCATGTAAGATAAGATCTATTTAAAAAAAACTTGACGCCATTCACAATATTGTACAAGTCCAATATATCTCAGATATATAAATGAGAGCAAAGAGGGTTTTCAAATTTACGATGTAAAATTAAAAAAATAAAATTCCGGAACAAGTAATAATTATGAAGACAGATTTTTTGTAATTTGTACCTAATGTTATGATATTTGACTAGAGTTAAAGTAGGAGAATTAATATATAGACACTCTGCCTCTGGCAATTTAATCTAGGAAGTAGTTAGTCGATTTCGCAGACGACCAAAATATTGTTTAGACTAAACAATAAGAAGCTTAATGTCCAGTATCCAATAACGCTGAAAAAAATGTTTATTTGATTTTCTAACGTTGTTTAAACATTAAAAACCAAATCTCAATATCAAATTTCATATCAGGTTTAAGATGGGAGAAATCAGTCAATAGAATCAAAAATTAATTTCACCTAAGCATGAGTATCAAAAGATTCTATTCCCAAAACTCGATAACGTTTGTGGATTACTTACATTTTGTTAATTAACTCAATTAAACTTATCGAAAAAAGTTTCTAATCCAAACTTATCACTAAACATAAATTGCCTAAGAAACTTGAACCGCATCACGAGACCAGAATACTACAATTTACGCGCGTTTTGCTACGTTAGCATCAGGTGATAATGAACTTTTCCTAATTTTTTACATAGAGTACAGTATTTTGTTTTGTTGAATAGGTTCAAAACTCTCAGCACACCCAGGGTTTCTGCCCTCAATGTAAGAAAAATAAAGATTTAATTTATTTTTTATCCAAATTCTATAAATCCAGATTTCCTGTTTTAATGCTTTTTTAGTCGTGTTTTTAAATAACTCAATACTTCACCTCTAGTATTACATCTACATCTTATTTGTATTAACATAATTCATTTTAACACATATTCTGTTTTTACATGTATATTTTTAAATGATCATTTACTGAAAAATTTTTTCAATCACATTTCATGTGTATGTTACTCCTTACAACTCACTCGGAGATTTTACAAAAGTTTTAAAAAACTTTTTCAATATATTGAAATATAATAATTTTTTAATCTCTTTAATTGAGTTTTTAAATTTGATATAACATCTCTACTTGACAACTAAATCAACAATCTAATCCTATAACGAAAATAAAACAAAAACTACTACTGGGTATTAGGGGAGAGGTGGTATGAAAGGGACATTTCACTTCAAAGCATGGTTACAAGTAAATAAAATGATTTAATTTGATGGTTTTGGTACAAATCGAAACTACGTTTAGTCAAAAACTAAACTTTTGTGGCGAATAAGTTCTTAAAAGATTTTAAAATGGGAATTTATTATTTTGAATTTTTAATGCGTTTTGTCCCATTCATAAATAGGTGGTATTGAAAGAGACGTCTGCATTAATAAAAGGGACATGTTGATTTATTAATTATTTTATTGAATGTTTAACATGTTAAACAGTTTTATAGTGCACAGTGTGCTGAAAAAGTAAGGATGATAATGTGGTTTGTTCGCGCATATAACACTATGTTTATCGTTATGTGAGTTTTATGATTATCACAAATTATAAAAGCAGGAGACCCAGCAGAAGGTTTCACTTGTTGAATGAAATGTTTAAGAGAATTTAAAAAGCAATCTTCCGTTATCCATCCAGAAATATTTGCTTGTCCTAGAGCACCAGTGGGTCCATTTTTAAGCAAGTTCTTTAAAGTAGACGCGCGGAAATATGAAAAGAGGAGGATTGGTACCTCCTGCAGCATTTACAAAAGCTAACATGGTAACTAGTGATCCACGTTCCGCAGAACTGATTTGTCCAACTCTTTTTACACCAGCTTGTGCAATTATTTTGGGGGAATTTGTGACTGTACTACATCCTGTTTCATCTACGTTCCAAATCATTTGGGGAGAAAAATTGAATTTCTCGAAGCATTTTTCCAAAAATTTTTCAACATTATGCTTATTAAAACTCGTTGTTCTTGCCAAGGAAGTACATTCCGGTTTTCTAACTGATAACGTATGGTTTCGTTTCAGAAAACCTTTTAACTAATCAGGACTGGCCTGCTTTGTGATGTCCCATGTGGTGGGTGTAATATCTAATCGTACTGCATATTGGTACGCTAATTCTCGTGTTTGTGTCGTTGTTAAGCCATAATACATTTTTGCAGATGTTTTTAAATAATCACACAAAATACTTTCTTGGTCCTTGGTAAAGACTCTTCTGTTTCCAATATTTGGCTTATATATAAAAGTATTTGGAGACTCGTTAGCTTTTTTTACCAATCGTGCCAAATGTGACTTCGCAATATTATAAAATTTTGCTACTGATCTCACTGATGTGCCTCTCTCAATTACCTCTTTAATAGCTTTTTCTATAACTGACGAATCCACACGCATTCTTTTCTTCTTTTCTGAAGGCATTTTATACTAAAACAAAAAAGAAATTTAATCTGAAGCTAGACATTGCCATCTTTTTGCATCATGTATTTATTTAAGTATTGAAAGGGCCACTTAAATATTGAAAGGGACACGTCCCTTTAATGAATTTTTATTGTGTCCCATTCATAAATATTTACACAAAATAATAAATTAATTTACCAACTGACAGTTTAAACATATTTACCTGTTATGATACGTCTGGATAGCCAAGTATGAATACTTTTTATGTACACATTAACTCTATTCGATATTTACCATAAAACACTTACTTAACACACTTTAAAAAATACATGCGTTCTTTACTATTTACGACAAAAAAATTTATAAGCCCCCTTACTCTGAAATTACAAGTCCAAATGAAGCGAACTCAGGCGAGATGGGTGGTTATTTAAGACGTAACAGGAGAACAAATATTCGTTACTTTGCAACGAATACTTTTCGAAATAATTGTTAAGTCCCTTTCATTACGTGTCCGTTTCATGGCCCCTCTCCCCTATATCATAAAAAATTTTTACATTTATATTAAACTTAATAATTGATATAAAAAATTATATTACAATTCCTCAAAATAATAATTTTCTAAAAAATAATTAAAGTATTAAATAACAATTAAATTTTTATCTACCCACTAAACCGTATATATATGACACTATCTCTTCTATTCTTTGTATGGATAATTATTTTATTTTTCCCATTCCCTCAATTTAGATCAATTTTAATAAATTTGTTACAATTCTTTTTATATTAATTTATTTAATTTGCCAAAATATAATAGTTATTCATAACATTTTTATATATAATTTCGATATTACATCACTCTGTAGAGAAAATTCAGGCAATTTCGTATTCGAGTGGTTACAAAATTTAAAAGACAGAAGGAAAGTTTTTATCTCGTGTCATTGACATTCATCATTTAAGTCTCGGGCCTATTTTGTGTGACTATTTTCTACTTATTCCTAGGCGCCACTTAGGGGTAGCAAACATAAATCTTATATAAATAAATAGATAAACTTACTACAACTCTTTTTTCTTGTTTAGGTAAGTAGGTAATAATAATACTGAAAAAGTAAATACCATTTTGACGTTCTGATCTTTACATTTAGTTCATTTCCTTATGTATAACAAAAACGTTCTATAAGCATTCTTGACATTTACATCCACCTACAAACATTCAATATTCTGCATAAGACATTTCCATTTTTCTTGATATTACAGACAGGTCCTTGTTGGAATTCGCCCGTCGCCATTATTTTGTCTCGATAAACAGGACAATATCCTCAAAATATCTCGACAGTGTACAAGAATTTGTGGAAGTTTTATTCTTATGCTTTGTTGTTTTAAGGTAACTTTTAGTTTAAAACGGAAACACGAAAAGTGCTGTTTCGAGAATCGAGAGGTGGGAGCGAGTTGTCTGAACCTTATGCAACGTAACCAGTGGGTTTATTTTGGGGGAACCGGAGATCGTGTTCGATTAGGTCCATTATTTCTTGACTTGCTGTAATATATTATCTGTCTGATGGCTTTCGAGGGTATGGCATTTGGGTTTTTGACGCTTAGTTTTCGTATTGTTGGGTTAGGTCTGGGAGTATCTAAATACATGTTGTCTGTTTGAATATAGAAATAAAGACTTTCGCAATTTCGTAAAATAATTCCTATGAAGAACGTCGTGGTCGGAAAATATATCAATTTGAATGCATTAACTGGAAAGACATGAACGTTTGAAATGTTAAGCCATTTAGTGAAAAAAATTGTGATAATTATGAACTTAATTTATACAATAAGCAAATCAAGTTTGTTAGTTAATATATTTTAAAATTAAACATTAAAAACTTAGGTTGTTTAAAACAAATGTTTTACTTACCTTAGAAAAGTAGTAATTTGCATCATATTTGATGTACTTTGTGGTCCAAGCGGTGTCATACCTAAAACAGAATAACACTTGTCATATAGATAATATGTAAATGCCAATACCTCTTAATAAACGTTACTCAATAATAAACAGTTAAAAGCTTATTTAACATATATATTGCCTCATACTATGAAATTTCTGTACTGAAGTACTTTCATACTTTGAAAAAAAATCCTACTTGAAATTATTAAAAAGTATTGCCAGAAAAAGTACTGAACGGATTCAATACATTTTTATATCGAGTAATTTTTCGAATTACACATCTTTTTTAGGTTTATATTTTGGACCAATAAATAGTTTCTTTAACGCTTATTTCAGTTAGTTTTAATCACTCTTATACGAAATATACGGAATTGTGTTAAAAACTAACAATATTTAGTAGAGATTAACTGAACTTTGTGTTAAATAGTACATACAAGCGACTCAAAAACTAAGTGTAAATCATTACAAAAATTTAACGAAAAAAAAAGTTGAAGTGTTTTATTTTCTGTAGTTTGCTGCTGATTAAAAAGTAGAAAATTTTTAATGTTCAACTATTAACATGTATTAGTTAAAATATATTTATGATAGGCAAATTTATAAAAAATAAAAATAAAATTGTTTTTAACAATCTACTTGATGGTCAAGCAATATACCTACTTAGTAGTAGTAGTAGTAGTAGTAGTTTCTTTTCTCATGCTTTTAATTAATATAAATGAATCGAAGAGTAAACATAAAAATATTTGTAGACATACACCAATCCATTCGAGTGATAAAGAACGCGTTGTGAAAGAAATAGAACGTATTACTAATATCTTGAAGTAATAATACATCGAGGTGGGAACACCGTTCCAGTTAATGTATTTGTAATAAAACAAAATATATCTTCTAGTAACGAAAATTATTAGCAGAAACCAACCAAACCTTTTTTTTAACAATGTGACAGATTTGATCATATCTTTATGAATATCGCACATGTGTAATCACCTCTCAAACACGGCTGATATTTTAATCAATTTTTTGGTTAAATAAAAAAGTAAATCTTCATCAACATACCCTTAGTAAGCTTAATATGCTATTAATTTTTCACCATTTTTTTAACATGAAAGATAACTCAAAAATTAACACCGATTCTTATTTACTCACTAATATTTCGCCTTTTACTCGAAGAAATTTTTTACTGAGTACTGTTTGATTTCCTTATTTGTATGATTGGAAATAATATCTATGAAACCCTCTCTAGCCAAGTGAATTTACTCGGTACTTTTGAGTGCGTACGTCAAACAATACGAAAACCCATTGTATACAATGGAATAATTGGCTTGAATATTACTTGCATATCTAGCATTTAGCACACATAAATATATTTTAAAAAAGAAATTACACCCAATACAAACTTTTAGCAATAGAACCTGAACTCTTATGTAAAATTATTTTGCATATTGTCTAGTGAGTTGAGTCGCTTTCTAGATGCAGTTTTTGAAAAAATCAGTTCCATTTTATAAATTTATTTTGCTGACAATGCTACCACCATATTTTTCTATTTTCTGTTTATTTGCCAATCTTCAACTCCCGTCCTTTGGCTTTTGTTCGAATAAAAAGCTTTAATGGTTGTAATAATTTTTTCTTCGATTTCATGTTATTGATAATTGAACTTTCCTACTTCTTTAAATTCATTTGATCCTATTTTAACTATATACTCTCGTTATTTGTTTACTTCCAAATCTCATGATTTTTATTTTTTCTTGATTTGGTTCTAGTCCCATTTTTTTTCTTGTTAATCCAGTATTTCTTTAAGTATATTTTCAGTTGTTTTACTCGTTTTATTAAATAAGTAATACAATAAATATCATCCGCATATGCTAATATTTTTATTATTTTTTTTTTCGTCGTATTTTCAAGGTTATGTTAAATAACGTATTTAATAGTGCACCCTTTTTGTTTTATTCAGTTGTTTATCGTTATTTTTTCTTTTTTGTCCTTATTTATCATTGCTATCATATACCTTAGTTTTTCTGAAATTTCCATTTTCTTTAATGGTAACATGAGTTCTTTCCTATTCATGAAGTTGAATTCCTGCTGCAACTCATACTGAATAACATTTTTAGCCCTATTTTATGTTCATGTGCCTTCTTCATTTCTGTTTAATTATATAAATTGCATCTATTGTAAACTTTTCTTGTGTAAGTATACACAGATACTATCCAATTATTTCTTTTGCTTTCGCTAGTCTCTTCTGTAGTACGGATCTAAGTAAGAAGTATTGAAGGAGTGCTATCTCCATTTTTTGGCATCTTTTCATCCTTTCATATTTTTTTTTACAAACATAGTCCTTCCTTTAGTTCTTCTCCCCCATAATTCAGAAGTTTGAAATTAATTTAATTATTTCCAGGCGCTTTACCATTCTTTCTATTAATTTTACTTTTTCTTCTCTTCTTGGTTTGTCTTTATCTTCATTTATATTTTCCTCTCCCCCTTTTTCTATTTATCTAGGATTCATATATTATTGCTCAAAGAGTGAAAAAAATAAGAATAAAGTCTGCTTTATTCGTAAAATATGGTCATTGAAAATCCCTTTGCTGAAATCAAGATAAATCATCAAGTCACAATACATGAAAAAAAATTTCGTTCGTTTTATGCACAACCGCGGAATAAACTTATATTTTCTTTGAACGTATAGTAAATTCTGAAGTTATTTTACTTTAATATCGTCAAATCATTAATTTAACATTTACGAAGTAATGAACGAAAAATGCTATATGGTAAACTTATTAAAGTAAATTTGATGTTTTCACTTTTTTTTAAATTAAAAAATATTTTTAAACAAGCGTGTACATATGCTTGTAATTGAATTTAGATAAAACTATATTGTTTTCATTATTTATGTAAATCTGATTCGATTTTAGAAATTTCTATTTATATACATTTTAAAAGAAATGAAACCAATCAGCAACATCTTTTATTTGCATACCATATTACCAAGATATTATTTTTAGCACTCAAATAAACAATTGAAATGAATTCTAGTAATTATATAAATCACAGTGTTTCCTTTTCTATTATTTTCGTCTTCATTTTAGCCAAAATATGACAACTTTTAAAACTGTTTTGATTTTAAAAAGCGATTAAGAAATTGAGAAACGTTGTAGTTTGCTAGTTGTTATCATCACAAATAAATATTTTGAGAGGGAAAGTATATTTATTTATAGGTTGTGAGTTAAGTTTTGTAGCTTTCAACACATCTGTTTTTATATTCTCGAGTCTACTAGAAATTTCAAATATATTTACTTACATTCTTATGAACAGATATAATATTTTTATTAATTTTGGAGCAACCGCTATATAATTAAGATTAATTAGATTTGCATTGGTAAAACCTTTACTAATTTATCATGTCGCATTTATTTGGTATAGAGCATTGCTTAAGTAGTTTTATTCCACTTTACAGAGAAGGAATATGTTAAAAAAAATAAAACCTCACTAGTAACAATACACAATTGCTGTAATTTCACATTTAATTAATATGTTGTAATATGTAAAAATTTTACAACACGTAATAAAAATTTTACTTTTCCAACTTGTTGCACAAAATATTGTTTTACGTGTGCTTTAAAATAGTCATTACTATTCCGATTTTGTTTTGAAGGTTTTCAAATAAATAGAAACTAATAAAACAAGAATTTATTTTTAGGCTAGTTCAATTGCGGTTAATTTAAAACAATGCTACTTAGGATTATAGGTGAAAAATTCTTCTACATTCTCATATGTTGCTTGCTTTTTTTCTCCATGGAAACAAACTGCAGTTCGTTTCTATATTTTTTTCAGTCTTAATTTTTTTTATTCTTCCAATCATGTCACTTTCACTTAGTCACTTTCATTAGTTAACGAAGAACACATTTTTAGTGGAATTTGTGAATAAAATAAATCCCTATTATAGTTTTTGATTGTTAGGCAGACAGTCAAATAATATTATCCAAATATGTTTCAATAAAATATTGTTTTAAAAATGTCGTGTCAATAAATCAATATATGAATGTAATGATTTTTTCAGTTACTAATAGACTGAACAATTTTCCAAAAAACATTTTTATAAAATTGCAACTGTTATCACAAGTAATTAGAACCATAAGTACTAATAACAAAGGAGTTAATAGTGTGAAATTGAAAAAATACGAAAATGTTGTCTTATCTCATTTTGAGGAAAAGAACGTCATTGTTTCATTTATTAGAAAGAAGTTCTATTAACGTCCCAATAAGATTAAGCCGAACTACCTTGAATGACTCATCTCTTCGTATCACCTGAACAACCGCACTTTTCCAATTCCCTCGGGATCTTGTAAACCCATACGAGAGGTCATCTAGAAGATCTACAGATGTTTGTATATTGAAGGGAGTCGGATATGTTCTAGAAAATGAGAGGAGGGTAGGCGAAACAAGACAATAAATAAAAGTAATAAGCAAAAGAGCTGCGCTAGAAGATATTGCTGATGACAGGATCGTTTCCAGTTTTTTTTAATTCATTTTTCATTGTTGTTTCCATTTTTCAGTTTATTGCGTTTCAAAAACTGAAAAATAAATCCATATAATTTAGGACTATTTTTGAAAGTTATTTTTACTAAACATAAATTTATTCATAAACAAATTAAAATTTTGGTGTCCATATTCAAATTGGCCCTAATATTAACATTTATATTCAGCATGTTTGTCAAGTTTGAGTACCTTTTTGAAAAAAATACGACCATTTTGAAATATTTTATATGGCATCACTGTTACATTTTGATAGATATAATTTTTAAAGTTATAGGTACTTATCCAATTTATAGAAAAAAAGGTGTTAAATAACGGATTTGTGGATTTGTTTCTTTACTTATAATAGATGTAAAATATATTTATGAAGCTTAAACAGTTGGTTGTTTATATTAAAAAAATGATACCGTATCTAATTGTGATAGTGTACCTACAATATATTTAATACCAATATTTTGAATTGAAGTAATCATTTTTGCTAAAGACGGCTCTGTGGAAATAGACAAGAACAGGAGACAGGTAAATGGCAAATTTAGCCCCAAAATGTTGGCAAAGGTGAAATTGCTTCCAGATATCTTAAACGATAAAAGGCAGCTGTAATCCGATTGTTCTTCGCGAACAAGATCGACCCCGCGACTGAGGTTTTGCGAATTTAATTAAACCTAAATCTCCAGAAAAAATATCCCTGGGGAACAATCTACCTACTAAAATATACATGCCTATGGATCGAGACAGTTTCAATTTGTTTGTAACTACAATAAATGTTGCAAAGCAGTGGTGGATTAAGCCGCATAAAACGAACAAATATATAGGGTGTATCAACAAAAATTTACCACTCAGAAACTATAAAACAATAGTTTATCAAATTTTAAAAAAAATACGTAGGTCCTGCAGCAAAAAACACTTACATATATTTTTAAATAGCAAGTATGATCACTGATCTCTGTCTATACAATCCTATTCTTTTTTCTTTAATTTATGAAATAATTTTGGAGATATTTAGATTGAAATATTGTTACGTACTAGGTTGTTTTTTTCGTATTTATATGAAACAATCTAATATTATTTTCAAGGGGGTTTTAACCCACTATGTAACTTAGTTATTGGAAATTAAAGAGTCCTAGAAAAACAACACCAATTATTTATCTGAAGAAAACAATATAAAATATAAGGGCAACAATTTACACCTTTAAACAAATAACACATTTAATCGCAGGGGTAGGCACTATCAATCTCGATCTCTGGAGCTCCCAAACTTGACTCCCCACTCTCTTTTATTTTTAAACCAAGAATAACCCAATTGCTTAATAATTTTGATGATATTAAATAAATAGTAAATGTTATAAATTGAAATAAAATATAAATTTTATCTACAGAGTGATGTTAATTTAAAGCGTATATTCGGGTCGTCTTATTTCAATGTGGCTATTTGTAGGACAACTTACTAATCAAATTCTATTGATCTGTGTCTATTTTATTTCTAATATCTACATGACTGCCTAAATACTTGTTTTTTTAAAATTAATGAAAGTGTTGTTCAAAATATTTTCGTTGAAATATCATCACTTTTTGTTATGAATTGCTTTTTATGATGAAAAGCTTCTTAAAACAGTAAGTTCTGAAATGCCAATATCAACTTATTCAGTTGAAGAAAGAATAGAAATCGTAAAAATATTATAGCAATGATGAGTGTGCTAAAGCTACGGCAAGATTGTTTAATACCAATCATTCGGAAAAGAACGTAACTCACCATTATATTAAGCAGTAAATAGATAACTTTGAAAAGACAGGTTCCATTCACAACAATAAGCACGAAGTAGAACGTTCAATACAAAATGAAGCAATTGGAGTAATAGGGTTATTTACAAATGGACAATCGATAATTTATCAGAAAGCTAGTTCGAGTATCTGGTTTATCAGCATCTAGTGTTCATCGAATTGAGAAATTCCATAAATTTTACCCTTATAAGATAAAATCAGTTTATTAAGAGTTTAATAAAGATGATCCTTATGGTTTCGGCGAATAATTTAGTGAACTATTAAATTTAACAACCCATATCGATTATATACTTGTTTTTCTGACAAGTGTCCCTTCATGTTAAATGATGAAGAAAATGGACATAATTATAGTTATTGAAGTGAAACTAATGTCCATTTATTAATGGAGATACATACGCAAATGCCTAAAAAACTAAATATTTGGGATGATATTTTTGGGAAACACATTGTAGGACAATTATTTATAGAGGGAAACCTGAATGCAACAACTTTAATTTATTTGCAGACGTTATTGATCCCATGATTACTGACATATTAGAACACGATAATAATCTTTTAGAGGATGAATTAACTTTCCAACACGGTGAACCGCCACGTTTTCCAAGGCGTTGAATTGGCAAAAGAGGTCTAACAGACTAACCAGCCAGATCACCTTATCTTTCTCCTCTTGAGTTTTCTTTTTATGGAGATACTTGAAAAACTCATCCTTTTAAGATTGTATGGAGCTTAGTGGAAGTCATTTTGAATAATACGTTCGTTTATTTTAAAAAATTATATTTTTGTTATTCTTGATATTCTCAAATAAAATATCTTCCAAAATTATTACATTAAAAAAAGTTATAGGGTCTTATAATACATGGTGTGATATTTGACCACATTATTTAAATTTTTTTTTAAAAATTCCTTTGTTGCTTGTAGATCAAGTTTCCATTGGAACACCCTGTATATTTATTATATATATTTAGATATCTCAAATAAAGCAACACTTTAATTATAAAATTAATATTTATATTTGCTTCATAAATGTTTTTTATTATAATCAATTTATTTGGCACTGTTATTTAAGAGCTTATAAAATAGAACAAAATGAGAGCTTTTCCGTTCTCTTCCCTATTTACTTCTACATACCCATGTTTTGTTAAGCCCCTGTTTACTTCTGTACCTCTCACTTCTCCTATCTACGTTTTTCTGTCTCTCCCTATAGATCTCCTCTTGATTGTTTTCTCCTCATGTATTTGTTTTACTATTTATTTTCTGTCATTCTTTGTGCGAACTACCTTAACTTACATTTGTTTATTTTTTCTCGAGTTTTTTTTATAACATAGCATATTAAATGTTTCATAAAGCAATTAGTTATGACTTTTAAATAGTTTAGAAAATGTATATGTTCATCTACGAAATAATTTCAAAATCACTGAAACTTATCTTATTGTGATTATTTCTTTTAAAAAACAAAAGTTGTAAAATAATTTAGTAATTAGTAAAAAATTAAAAAGTTTAATACATTTAAAATGAATGTATTATGGCGCAGAAAGAATAATATACACAGAAAAGTGGTACCTAGATCTCTTAAAAAAAACAACTCACTTCAAAAAATTTATAAAATACGACCCCTATTAAAGTGAAAGTCAACCCTTTTATTTATTACAATATTGTACCCTTTACCGATATTGTATATTGTGCAATGCCCGGTACGTTTTGTTCACGCAATTTCACTTCGAAAGTTTTCTTAGAAATAAAAAAGACGGTGACAAAACCTCCTTTTTATGGCCTTTCAAAAATTCATACCTTCGTATTCTTTAGCGTCAAGACATGTCTTTAAATAAAATATAAATACCTGGTTATGGAAACGTGCACACCAATATTTTATTACTGTTACAATGTTATTCATTTCTTGTGTAACATGGAATTATTATTTATTTTGAAGCGGTACTATATAAGAGATTCATATAAGATATTCTCTTATACGATGTTTTTAAAAATTGGAGGTCATTATTTCTAGTAATGGAACATTAATAAAATAGTATAGATTGCCTAATAAATTCGTTTTAAAATTTAACTAAAGTACTTACGGAAATATAGTACTTCAAAAGGAGGTTCAAAAATTAGTATTTTAAAAATAAATTTGGAACGAATTTAATTATAAAATCAAATTTCAGATTTCAAATAAAGCTTCTAAAATTTCTTAGGTCATTTTCAAGTTGTTTCTAGGAGGGAGTTGGAATGCTAAAAATGAGACTTTATTGCACTAATGTGAAAAATAAACAATTTTCGCGCTTAATAAACTATTAAAATGTGCACATTCTGAAGTGTATTGCGTCCTGCATTTTATGGGTATATTAAAGAATTTAATGCCAAATTTGCATTCTTTCGAACATCGGATGTATTTACTGTCGAATTCATGTTATTCTTTGGTTAAACATTATGTAAATAATGACACTAATTTAGCAATTCAAATTCCAATTCGCACTTCATGAAGGTTACCATAATTACCTTCATTATATAATTTTGTAGGTAAATAATGGAGTTCGACTTTAGAATACTAGTGTGTAAACAATACATTTTTAATTTCGGTGGAAAGATTTTTTTACTATGTTTTACCAATTGTAAACGGGTTAGCCATTGGATTGGTTATATTAGTCGATTTCAGAACTATGTTGTGTTAAGAGAAATTATAAATTACTAATTTATGTAGTTTATTTAGTTACTAAGAAAAATTTATACGATTGTACTGGTACCTACTGGGAAAGAACAATTTAATATACAGATAAGAAAGTGTAATTCTTAAATTAAATCGTTATTAAAATAAACGCACTAATATTCAAAAAAAGTGAATTTTATTAGTATGTATTTGAACTCCAATTGAAATCCAAATATGTAAAAAATATACATGGCGTTCTATTTAAATTTTTTATTTTTGCGTCGGTAAAAACGGGAGTCGGCCATTTTATATTTTTTTATATTATGATATAAAACTGCGTCTAATATAACCAACGCAAATTTAAAAAAATTTATTAGAACATTCAAAAAATGTTATAGATGTGGTTCATAATGGTATTATTTAGAACATTTATTTTAGTAACTAAAACTAGGTATTCAATAGGATTTAAAGCAAGCTCAAAATTCACATAAATTTAAAACCTTTTGAAAAAATGCATTTTAAAAATAAACAGAAATATAACAAATATTTTTTTTTATGTGTATTAAATATGTATGTATTAAATCCTTCTTCATCGAATTATTTCTTTTATCTAAAAATTGTAAAAAATATATTAGGAGTACTTTCCCAATTAATACAATTTTTCTTTTGTTATTTATCTTTTGTATCTTTCCCGTTACAGTCAATGTAACACTGATTAAAAAGTGTTATCATATAAAGCTTAGATTATTGTAATATATATTCATTTTAAGGGGAATTTAATGGTGCAAAGGTCAGAGCAGAATGTCAAATACTGAGTTTTTTCCTTGTTAATGAAACATTTACATGTAAATTAGAACTTTAAATAATGACTTTCAATAACAGCATCATATAAAATTCTGGTATAAAAAAAGTTACAACAAAACTAAAATTAAACTAAATTTAGTATCTTAACTTTTATACAAAAACTATAACTGATGTTCTATGATTTCAATTTCTGCGGCAAAATCCTACGTACTATTTCGAGTTTTCGGATTTAACGCTTTTAGTAATATAAGTATTTTATTGATGTGATCTTTTATGTTCTTTTCAAACAAATTGGAAATTATTAACGTACTTATTTGTTGCAACCATTTGGTAACAAGTTATTTTCAGCGTAACACTTATTCCATCTAGAGCTCCCAAATTTCCTCATTTTTTTAGTTTTTTGTTTAAAATTTCTCCAATAATATTTTTCACACTGCTAACGTTTATATTTTTTCACTTTAGTTTTAAGTAGTATTTCTTTTAGCGATAGTTGCTTTTTGTACTTAAATATCAGGATTTATAATGGGATAAAACGGCAAGCAATTTTTTGTTTATTTGAACAATTTTTTTGTCCGTTAGTTTTTGAGAAGAATTCCCTCGACTTAGAAAAGGGGGTTACTTAAATATTATCACTCTCACTCAACCGAGTTTCATTCAAAACCATTTCTTTTTTTCTTTTGCTTAGTAACATTTTGAAATTTCTTTCTATTGTCTCTTTTTGCTCCTTTGCTTTATGAATGGAACTTCATTTATTAATTTGACAATTTCTCTAAATTTTATTTCTTTTATACCTCTCACGATCTTGGTGTTTGTGAGATGTATTCCTAATTGGGTCGTTTGTATTTGATTCTTCTGAAATGTTTTTATTTCTACCACATTTTTAATTATATTCTGTAAAAAAATAATAAAATCATTAACATATATACATATATTTATTAATGTGGTTATAAACAACCATATTTTTACATTTAACCATAAAATGCATAATGCGACTCTGATCTGTTATTAATTAAAACCTTTTATGAGATATTCAAAAACCATTGCTTTTTACTACATGCCATGTTAATGAACTATTATCAATGTACCTACTCACCTAAATCTAGATAACGTACTAATATTTTTTACTAAACGGAGGTTGGGGTCATAATTCCTTTTGATACTTAAAAACAGTGATATCCGACACACCCTTATACATTTTTCATATATTTTAAAAAAGTAATTAAAGGAAAGTTATTCTATTTTATTCAACTTCGAGTCAATGAAGATAGAGTGTGGTTGCAGTATTTCATGGTACGGCAATAAATAAATATCTAAAGGAAGACAATTAAATAAAGATGCTTTATTTTTATTGTATGTGGAAATATAACATTGATAATTTAGTTACAATGAATCTTCCTAAAACTTGAAGTTAAAAATCTTTCTTGCTGGAAAAAATTATTGTGGAACATTTGATCAAAATATTTATTACTTATATACGATGAACACCAGTAAAATACTGTTAAATTTTGTTCAGAAATCGGTTGTTTCCTAAAGTTGTGTTTAATAGAAGAATAACCATTACCTTATGCGGCATGGCGAACACAGATGATAGGTAAATACCATTATTATATGGAAATTTAAGAAATTCGAGACCTTGAGGACAGAAAATCCTCCGTTAAATGTTTCTTCAACAGCATACTTATCATATTCTGCATACGCCCTGTTTCACCATCTAAATACGACTAAGAGTTTGTTTTATTGATATCAACATTATTATTTCAATCTACATGGTCTATTTATGCAAAATTCATACTAGTAGAAACACTTCGATAATCCCCATTAATTATTGATTGCGACGCGAAAAAATGTGTTTATCTCTTTGAAAAGTGTACAGTAGCCAGTATTTCGTGTATTTTATGTCTCCAGTTCGGTCTCTTGATGGAGAATAAAATGAGACAGTTTCTGTTGCTTATCTGGAAATGCCCTCTCCTTGTCGTATACAGAGGCGGGTACAAGACATTCGCGTGCAACGACACAATAAAGGCAATCAAACCAGTCCTACAGCTTTAAAATATCTCTATAACATAAAAATCTCTGAAAACTATTATTATAGTTTAATAAACTACAATTAAAAACAGAATTATTGCTTACAGAAACACCGTCTGTTTTATCCAAAATTTTTAGCAGTCTGCCTGTTTTATATTTATTTACCACCAAACAAAAAAAACGAAAATAGTTTTAATAAAAACTCATTTTGCAATCCTCACTTAATAATACTCATTTCGGTTTTATTTTTTTCAATGGAACTAAATAGTAGAAATATATCGAATATTTTTGAAAATCCGTCTTAACAATGGATGACTGGATAATGGTATTAACACCAAATAAGATATAAATATTTTTCTTTATTTCAAGGCAAATTATTAAATCGGTTGACTGAGATCTACATTTAATGTTACAAAAAACCCAAATAATTTATTTTCCAATGAAACATGAAAGTATCTTTTATTCTCTTACAAATTTTGTAAGATCCAAAATATTAGTAAAATAAAAAAAATATTCATGGGCATATTAGGAAAAGAAAAATGGTATTTCTCTTTCATATATGAATATATTTATTCCAAAAGAGCTTTCAAATAACTCGACCTATATTGAAATCTAAATAACCATTCCTTTATTCCTACATTTTCTAAACAGAAGTTAGGGCCAGTATATCATCTTGTAAACATATTAATACATTATCTCAAAGAGTACGGCAGCTCTATAAACTTTCTTTCCTCAGATCTACTTCAAACTGCTGTGGATCTATAAGTCAAGCATGCGTTCAAAATAACATTAATTTTGATCTGAAATGACTTCAAAGTCTAATTTTATCGGATCTGAGTCAGCCCTAGGTATAACAAAAATACAGATATTGTCACTTCAGGGCCAACATAAAAATGGTTGGACCTAGTGATATCTCCGAAGCTGTCGAAGAGCAAACATGAAAGCAAATAATCTGTTTGCTTCTACATCAAAATTGAAAGAGTACGACTTATCATATTTGATGTCTAATAAAAATAAATATTGCATTTATTAATAAAAATATATGGTGCGGTCTACTGTAACTTTTATAGGAATTAAACACAATAGACTCGCTTGAGGTAGCAGTTAAAAAACCTAATTTAATCTATAGTTACATCATTTTTTTGGGTGTTACGGGCAATAATTTGTTATTTTGTGTAGACTCAGATCTTAGACCACATGTAATCTGGACCGAGTGTGACGTTACTCTTACATTGCTAATGTTATAATGAAATTCACATAGTGAGAAGATATTAGAGTTATCTTAGAAAACATATGGTTTAAGAAAAAGATGGAAACAGAATGGGAAACAACGCATACAGATGTACATACTTTATAAAACCGCGGTAAACACGATATTAACACTACTGATTATTTACCCTTCTATTGCCCTCTCTCTATCTCTAGTTATAGTCATGCCCATTCTCTCTTGCACACACTGGGTCCAGAGGTTATATATGGTCTAAGACTCAGATACTGTCTCTACTTTAGTGAATTGATTGAGTTAGAGTAATACTTATTTTATATTTACAACCAAAAGTCACCAAACACACGATATAAGCACGTGAACTATAATATGGTCTCTGAACATTTTATTGCCTATTTTCTAATGGGGTTGCAGTTTTCGCTCAGCCTATCACGTAACTGCCATGCATTATCCATTTGTTTACGTTGCTGCCTTTTGGTTTTGAATATATAAATGTCGTCTATATTTCTTATTAAAACGAAAGAAAAGTTAGTAGTTAGAAAATTAAGTAAGTAACTAACGAAAAATATTGATAAAAAACCCATGGGGATGTTTCTATACAAAAATTCTCTCTTAGTTTATGTCTCCAAAATTGTGTATTAAATTTCCTAAATTATTCTTGTTTACGGTTCATTATATAAAAAATATTTACAAAATGTGTATATTCGTAGATATTTTTATTAATTAGGACATTATTGTTATACACGTTAGAACGAACTTTATCTCATCGATTCATATTTTTTGGTTATAGGTAAAAAGTATGTTTAAGGAAGAAATAATTCAGTAAACTATTATAATTTGGCCCAACAAATTCTGTTCTGAACATAACATTTCATGAACGTATATTACTGCTATATATTATTATGGATAAAATGTTCGATTCAAGTGTATTTTTTTTATTGTTGCAGATGACGTGGTGGCCCCTTAGAAAATTAATTTCGATTCGCCTCTGATGAAACAAAACCCTCGAGAGCGACTTTCTAAAAGGGCTCTCCATCCCAGAAAAGGTTCTGCGAATAAAAACCGCTCGAGGAAATTGACTCTTGGAAGGAGTTTCTGCAAGAGCGAAGTTTCTGAAAAAGTTATTTCATTTCTTGTCGTTAAATTGAATCAAGATGTCTCTGCTAAGTTAAACATGGTTCGTTTGTCCCAAACCGCAACTACGTGACGTGGTGGATCCTTTCCGCCCGTTCAAATTTTAATATGCGAAGCTTTCCATTTGGAGGGAACTCAACAGTGCTCATTATTTACTAATTGTTTTTATTGAATTAACTGGGTACTTAGCTATTTAAAATAATAACCACTGAAATATACTCTTTGTAGAGGTGTAGTTCATACAGAAGGGGCAAATGCATTCCACTTAAGAGATATATATGCTTTGTTTTATGTACGGAGAGACGCATTAGTATGGCAAAGCTCGATTAGTCCCCCATTATTTAAGTATTTAAGTATTTACAAAAAGTGTGGGTGCACCCACAGACCATGGTCTTAAGATTCACATTTTAAAATTAATTCCAAATATACAGGGTGTTCCGTAACGTACTGTCAGACCAAAGTGATGTTTTTTTTAAATGGAACACTCCATATGTTTTAACATTTCTGTAAACCTCTGTAAAAACTTACGGGGTATTCCATTTAAAAAAAAAACATAACTTTGTGTTTTTTATGTGTTTTTTATAAAGAAATTTATCAAAATTTTAATAGAAATTGTTTTTTTATGAATAAATTTATAAAAATTTTAACAGAAATTTGTTTTCTATCAAAGAATATATCAAAATTTTAATAAAAATTTGTTTTTTACTACGAAATTTATCAAAATTTGTACAAAAACTTGGTTTTTAGAAAAAGTAATCTATAAAAAATTCCTACAGAAATTTATTTTTTATAACGAAATGTATCAAAACTATATAGTACAAGAACTTGCTTTTTATCAAGAAGTTTATGAAATTTTTGACAGAAATTAGTTTTCTATAACAAAATTTACCAAGATTTGTACAAAAATTTTAACAAAACATTTTTTATAAAGAAATTTATTAAAGTTTGGTCTTGGTTTTTGAAAAAAAACAGAAATTTTTTTTATTTATTTACAACCGTTTTTTTATTTAATATATTTAAATCAAGTTTAATGCAGTTACAAAATTGCCCCACCATCGTGGTCACTCTAAAATGCAACATTTTGGAGTACTCAAAAACACCATTATACCTAATATATTAAATATTTTGTTTTTATCTTCTAAAACTTTTTCGCTCCCAGCAGTAATTATAATATCGTTTGACAATATATGAACTGAGATGTCTATTTTTTCTAAATTTCTCTAACCAATATGAATTTAATTGACTTTGATTTTTGTTTAGTTTCTATTATTTGGTTTCCGTTTACTGCTCTTTTCTTTAAACGGTCTCAATATCAATAAAACATAAACAATGTGTTAAAAAATTACGAACCTGTAAATTCTTAATAAAGTAGTACACAGGTATAACAATTGAAACATATACAAGTAATAATTATTTATTAAGTTTAAAATAAGGTTACATTATGTTTTATGTTTTATGTTCCTTTTAAATATACGAACGGATTTTGAAAATCCTACTTGAAAATTGTTGTTTTGAACCATACTAATTTAATAATTGTTTGATAATATAGATATGGCTTTTTTCTAGATATGGCTTTTTCTAGATATTAATTAATTCTACAGAGAGAATAAACAAGGTCCAAAAGTTTGTAAATAGTTTTGAAAGTTTATTAACGTATCCTAGTTCAAATATATCTAATAAAATTAGAATGGATAAAGATGACCACTGCCTCCTGAAAATGCTCAAACTTTTTAACAATTACTTATTAGCTATTATAAAAATTTTCAATAGAGTTTTTATTATAACAAAATATTGACCCCATAACACAGTAATTTTGCCAAAATGACCCATAAGAGATAATGCAACCTTCTAAATTCATACATGAACCTTAGAAGTTATTTTGATTTATTTCTTTCAAAATGTTCTTTAAGTTTTGAGAATTTGGTGATTTATTTCGATTGAGGAATTGAAAAATCTTTAATAAAAAAAAGCAGCCAGGGGTTAGGCAGAACTTTTTTAGTGATTCAATATTAGGTACTATTATAAAATGAATTGTTGTAATTAAAAAAGTATAATGTTTATATTTACAAATTCTATGGCTCAATTGATTCATTAACAATTTATTTATTGAACCATAACAAAAAATTTAGATGGTATTCTAATTCTGATAACACTCATTACTAATTTAAGGTGTTAATAATATAAGTTTGGAAAATTCAGTATGTATAAAACATTTTAGTTACGATTTTCAGCGAAAACATTTTTTTGGAAAAATCCTTATTATTTGGTCAGTTTTCTGAATTGTTAATGGGCGAAATCACGAAAACGCTCCTTGTACTTATATTCCATTTTCAATTAACATTGTAATATAAGAAATTATATAATTATAAGAAATTTCCAACCACGATCATTTAATAATATTAGCTAGTTTTCTTGTAAAATTATTTATACCCTTACAGCTCTTGTCCACGTTTGAAAATTTTAATTACCTATTTGAAAATAAAAAAAAAGGAAATAAATAGACTGTAAGATACTATCACAATGTACATTATATGTACGTAAGCATATTAATTGAAGTGGTTTATAATTTAACTGATGATTATTTATTACAGTTGTACTTAAAGTAATATTTTTTATATATTCTATATGTTTGTAGCCGGATACAATCTAAATAACCACTTTCATAATTTAATCAAATTATTTATTTATGAGATACGAGTGGAAAAAATAAGAAAAATTATGTAAAGATGCAAATTTATCTCTATCAACAACTACATTTATGAATAACTTAAAGAATATATTTTTATTCTGCTTGTATTCACTTTTATAATTTTTTTCTATGATTATTAAACCATAAAATTTAATTGTATATAAAAATAAGTATATCAATATAAATAATAGTTTAGGTATATCTGTACGTCAGAGGGAAGTGGGATGAAGTCACGTTGTTAGAACTTTAGAAAATAGCAAAAAAACTGATGATTAATATAATGTACTAAATAAATGTAAAATAATAATTAATTATAGTTCCAAATTTTGTCCTGAAGATAATCATGTAGTTCTTTTCTATAGTGGTATAAAAAAATAATTTTTGATTCCAAAAAGTTATTCAAAACACAATTTTACAGAAAATGGCCTTCCGCCCAACTGCTTTTGATATACTAATATGATATTGTAACAGTTTGCCTACACAGGCGAAGGCCACAGGAAAAGACACCGAAACCTAACCTAACTATTAACCGCTACAACAGTTTCTCGAATATTCTAGAATCCGTCAAGAATAGTTTGTAAAATGTGGAGATATGCTGTCTTTTGGAGGACGTTAAACTGTCGGGCCCGAGTCCAGGGATGTTGGGATCCCTACCTCGTGTTGGAATACCTGAGGATTCGGCAAAAATTTCCGGTTAGGGGTAGCGGGCTCCCGGCCTCGGTGATCAGCCCTGGTCGCAGAACTAGACCGACATTAAATAAAAAAATTAAAAAATAAATAATCAAGAAAGCACGAAAAGGATATAAATAGTAGGCAACTAAAAGGAAGAGAGAAGTGCGAAAGCAGAACGTAGTAGTATTAATATTATTTACATTTATATTATGGAGTTTTATGATGTTTTTCCTGTTCAATAAAGTTTTTCAACCCATACAAGTGTTACTGTACTTTTTAAGAAAACAAATATCAAAACACTAATAGATACGTTGTTATAAATTTATTATATTTTTGTTTAAATTCTAATATAGGGTTGATAAATCACAGTCTTTTTAAATAACTGATTTTAAGTATAGCGTGATTCCTTTAATTCAAATTTAAGTTTAATGCACATGTTCTTTAAACAAAAATTAAAAAAACTAACTTTTAATAATAAGGTTATTTAACAATATATTATGCGAGTAGGTACTTATATACATAGTTTTAGAGACCTAACTTAATCTAACCTAACCTAACCATAAAATTATATTTCTTAATTAAGTAAATTGCCTGAAACCAAACTTGAAATAATAAAATTAACGTATAAATGATAAAATAAATTTATGTATTGCAAAATACTAATATCCTTGACGTATTTACGAAAAAACTTATTTTGTACAAAACTACTGCATATTAGGATTTTACTAGACATAAATAAAAATATTATTTTTTAATGAACAAATCATACAATAATCCATTACTAGTTGTACAAAACCCCCTAAATACAAATTCAATACCATGTAAAGCCTACATTCTTGACTGGTCTTTATGAATGATATTAGATTCTTCTTTTTAATATTCTTTATGGACATATTTAAGGAATTTTTAAATATATGTATATCTATTCAAAATTTATTAAATATTTCTCATTAATGGTTATCCAGTTGCCCCGATTTAAATAATTCTACAACTAAACAAACGATTTCACTTAAGTTAATGTGCACAATTATTAACCTTCTAACTCAATAAAAATCACACAAAATGAACTGTGACATCAATAAATAAACATGCTTAACTTAGTAATACATCGAAATAAACCTTTTCTATTCCATTTCTTATTTTCATTTTTTTTTAATTATGCACCTTAACCCAAAATGTTACTTGCCTCTCAAAAATCTAAACCAACTTAATCTTTAAAAATGAATATCTACTCACATTTAAAATACGTTCGATGTAAACAATGATCAGGGCGTGTTAATCGTATGATAGCCATGTGATTGCATATTCCGCAACTCCAATTGGCAAGTAAATACAAAATTTTAACTAAGTACATATTGTAAATACGTTTCAGAGTAAACTTTTGTGTTATTCTTAGTTTTGGTTGAACAAGTGTCAGTTTGATTGCACAATGTACGTGTTGTTGCTGTCATTGATTTCCTTTTAACTAAGTATTTTATTTGAGTATGTTACGGCCCTGTATTTATTAGGCGCCCACATTCTTCTTTTGACATAATCCGTATTTAAAATGAATAGACATTAGATAAAAATTTGAGAGTCTTTATTCTTCTGTATACTTTATTAACTTTTTAAAAATTAAGAAAAATCTCTCCGATACCATTTCGTAACCCCAAACAGCTCATAAATTATACATTGAAGGTAACATTTTGGCAGTACAATTTTCTGCAAATAAATAAAAAGCAGATAATAATACACAAAGTAATTCGGAAATTATGAGCTCCGTAAGAAATAGGCCAAATTAATAAAACACCCTGTATCTCAGTTATAAAGGGTGGAAGACCATTAAATATAGGTTATTTAGAACCACCAAAGTGACGCGCATCTAAAATTAAAGTTAGGCACTTTCCCAGTGAAACACCCTGTATCAAAGAAGCAGGTATAATAGTTAACATTTCAAAAGAAAGAAGAAACAGTTACTGAAAGTGAATTATAAGATGCTTTGGTAAATTTTTATTCATTTAATATTATTTGTAAGTTGAAAACTCTGCTGGTTCAAGTATTTTTTTTTAATTTAACTTATTAAGAAATTTACTATGGCGTTTACTTGTACCCAATTCTTAGCAAGTCTATAATTCATTTCAAAAATGTGATGCAGTAACAATTTTCGGTTTCCACCAAGAATTTATGACCGCATATTTGACAAATAAAGTCAACTATTATTTACGTAGGGATTTAAATTTTTTTTTTTGTAACAATATAATAAAATATTTGAATTTCAAATTATTATATGGTCTAATTTCTTCAGAGAAATTCTAGTTATCACTTGTTTTTTCTTTAGTAATTTCCCAAACACAATCCTAAGTTGTAACTAGTATAATGTTAAATACTAAGTTACAATGAGACAAAATATAAAAAAAGAACCTCTATTGAACAGAGATAACTGGAAGAGGAAAACGAAATGAATCCTGCGATAACATAATAGGAACAATTCTAAAAAGAAGCATAAAAGGAGGCAAAGAATTTAACAACGATGAATAGGAATGGAATTTGATCAAATGCAATGGGAACTGAGCACGTTCCTTGTCATGAATATAAAGTGTATTCTACCATAAATAGTATTCTTTCTTTTCCTAAGTTGATAGTGACTTTTATTATTTTAGATAAGGCAAGAATAACTTAATTATGATACCTAGTTACAATAGCGAAGACATTAGCACGAAAAAGCCATTTTCGCGTTTCTTTACGAACAGGTTCGAAAGTGGTCCAACCACGAGGCGGAGCTCGATAAGGATAAATAATTGCATATTGAAGCTATGCCAGCAATTGAAATGGAAACTTAAAAGCAATATGTTTTGTACTTAATGGGAAAATGAGGTATAAAAATTATGCGAATGTATAATTTGTTGGGCATTTCGGCATTTCAAAAATCCAGATTGCAGCATGGAAGGTAATAACTTAGATATGTTATTACTAGGAGCATTTCAAGCTGCAACCGTTTACTTATGCCGTTTTTAAGGTAAGCAACTCGAGTTTTACCAGGGATACACAAAAATAATTATTTATCTAATGGCGCAAATCTTAAATAATATTCTATATGACATATTTTTATATGAAAACCCTCGTTTTTTGGATATACATGCCGAATCGTCTTAATCGTCAGTTCTCTATAAAAATAAAAAAAAACTGTTTATTTTTTTCAGTAAGTAAAGATCTCGAATAACGAAAAACCTAAGTAGTAAAATTCTATTACTCTGGTTGAAATATTAACGATTTCATTAATTTCTTCCATAATCGTTTAGTTATACTAAAACATAGAGAAACGACTATTTGTATATTTAAAATTAAATATATTTATTATTATTATTAGCGCATTTATTATTATTTATATTATTATTAATATTATTACCAAAAATGGTGTTTTCAAGATTTTTTTAACTATATTTCAAAATCAAAATAAAGGTTCAGGTTTAAAATTTACGATACCTTTAACCCCCTCATAAAAGCAAAAACCCTCCATATATCAAATCCTTTCAAACGGATTAGGAACTAGTAAAATATGATTTGTTATTTTTAACACATTTAAAATCAACCTGATATTCAAATAATTAAATTTTTGTTGTAATTTGGAAGAAGCATGATAGGTATATGCTACAATTACTGTTTTAATTTTTTAACTGTATTTTATCTTTAAAAAAAAATACAATTATAAACTCTTGGACTGCTTATATTAAAAATTACATTAAATATTTAAAAATAAGTTATAGATTCTCGTAAATATTACATTGTGCATTTTTTTTATTTTTCAAATCTAATTGATGGCTCACCAATTGTAGGAATGTTTTTGATCTCAAGTTGCGCGTAGAGAAATCGAGGCGGAAGCTCATTTTCTGTCTGTGTGTTTTTAATAATTAATTTTTACATGCTAAAATTTAAAAAAAACTTTTACTTGACACCTGTGTGAATTCTCAATCATTATTTGTTTTAGTATAACATTAAATATTTCAAAAGAATCTGTCTAGATTTAATAAAACATACTTTTGCATCATCTTCATTCAGTTTAGTAACCATAGTAGAAACTGTTAAAAATCCAAAACATCTCGTCTTTAAAAATGAACGAAGATCATTTTTATTACCACCGTATTTTATATAACTTAATTTCCTTTAATTTCTAAACCATTTAGGTTCCTACGCCTCTGTTTTGGTTATTCTCACCTCTTGGGAAATAAACAAGTAACCCAGGAGATATCCAGACGTGCTGTGTGCGTGTTTGGAAAAATTGTATTTTCTGAAATGGCATTGTCACATGTGTATCCAACAGTTTCATTTTGGCAAATAAATTGCACCGAGGAAATTGGACGACCGATTTCAAGAGAATACGCAACGAGCATTCGTTCAAGATTTATGTATTACCCATACATATATATTTCAACGAGGATTATATAATCCAAACAATTCATAAATTAGTTTGATGTAGGAATAAAAAAATAGATTACAAGAAATAAGTATATATTTTTCTTAATTTTGCTAGATTTAATTGAATAAAAATAAAAATAAAATAAATAGATTTCCATTAATCAAAATAAGTAGGATAAGGGCAATAATTATATTAAAAATAATAATAATAATAACAATAATACTAATAATACTAATAATACAAGATTAAATATTTTTGTAGGAATTAGAGTCACCCATAAAATGAGTTTTTTTTAATTTTGTTTAGCGGAGTGCTTCGTCAGTCCTCTCCACCGTCTCTTGTTTTTCTCTTAAAGGTGGTTGTACCTCTTTGAGTCATTCGCCATATTCGTCCATATTTTTCTCTTTTTCATTTTATCTCTCCAATCATTTAGTCCTGTGCTTTTAATATCTTGAATTACTGGGTCCTCCTATCGTATCTTTTCAGTTTTCCTCTTGGTCTATTAATTTTTGGTCTTCATTTTGTTATCTTCTTTATAATTTTATCGATTGTCTTTCTGTTTATAAGACGTTACCACTTAATTCTATTTTTCTTCTTCTTTATTTGTAAGTCACATAGCCGCAGCCTCAGGCCTTTATGCTGAGTTTTGTATACTCTTACTTTTGTCTTAGTACTTAACTTTTTGTCTTTCATTATTTCTGTATATCTATTGTTATAAGTACTATCTTTGAATACCCAAATACTTAAAATTTGTTATTTCTTCAAATTGTTGATCTCTTATCTTTTTAAAACTCTGATTCTTTGTTCTATTTCTGTTACTTATTTTCATGTATTTTGTCTTCTTGGCTTTATTTTAATCCTCTTTTCTTCGCTTCTTTATTTATTTTTTCTTCTATTTCTTCCAAACTTTTTTGATTTCTCCCTACTACTGCTAAATCATCAGCATACACTATAAGTTGTGCAGATTTTTGTATTATGCTTCTCTTCACTTCCCAATCTCTTATATTTTCTTCCAATGACATATTAAAAAGTGCTGCAGATGGTCAGTCCAATGCCTGGGAATATCTGTATACTGTATTTGTTAATCGTTCCTTTGTTAATATAACTATAACCTTCGATCCTGCCAGGCCTGAATCTATTTTGATATACTTTCCTTTTTTTTGTGTGTAACTCACAGAATTTTAAATAGTAATGGGAATATTTTATCTGTTATGTAATAGTTATTCTTCAGTAGTTGTCACATATATCTTTGGAATTGGTACTATAATTCCCAAAGTCCATTTTTCATGTAGTGCCTCTGTTGTTATTTTTTTCTTTATTTAACTTCTTGGTCTCCCTTTTTCATTATTTCATTACAGCTTCATCAGATCCTGCATTTTCCTCGTTATTTAAATACATTTATAATATCATTAAATTCTTTTACTAAGGGCTTTTCTATAATGTTTTCAGTCTCTTTCTCTTTATATTTCTCATTTTCTGCTTTGTATTCATTTTCTAAATTGTGTTCCTACTTATTTTTATCAATAGTAACATCTTTTTTTCTTTTTAAATTGTTGGTATAACTTCGTGGTATTCTTATTATCTTCTTCTATTTCATTCATTGTAACTTCTATAAATTTAATTTTTTTATTTTTAAATAATGTGCTTCCTTCTGTTCTTATTTGTTTGTAATTTGCATAATCATCTATTTTTTTCTTAATTCTCATCTCTAGCTTCTCCTTTTATTTTTTTCAATAACTTACATTCGCCATCAAACCACTGATTTCAATGTTTTACTTGTTTTCTTCGTAGCACTTTTTCTGATGCTTTAATTATTACATTTTTCAGCATATGCCATTTTCTCACTATATATTTCTTTTTGCTTTCTTTTTCCAATAATGATCTAACTTCATCTTGCTAGTTTCTTTTATTATCTTGGTTTTTCAATTCAATTTATTTTTATTGTTTTTATTTTTGTCCTTTTTTTTAGATACTAGATGGTAGTAATATCTTCAATCATGTTTTCTCTTTTGAGTTACTTAAGTACATGTAGAGAAGAATTGAACACAGCTTGGGTTAAATGGGAAAGTGACTAATTGGCCCATAACATGTTTTACCATTACCTCTGCTTACCAGTTTCGTTTGGTCCCCAGTTTCGTTTTTTAATATACAACAATTAATCTTGAAACAATTTCATCGGATGATTAATACTATTTGATAAGAGCAGGAAAGCCGATAAAGAATACGCGGGAGGATTTCTTGATGATCAAATAAGCGTTGGATAAAATCGTGCACAAAAATTTACTACAGAAAATAAAAAAAAGCTGGTGTTACTATTTTTAAGAAAAACTAAAGTCTTATTTAGGCAAGAGAACCTTTTTGTAACAACATAGAGAATAAACATCTATACACTGTAGTCGATTAAAGCAGAATTCCGCAATGCCGAGCTTCTTACACAGAATCTGTCATAAAATCCATAATGAAAATTTAAGCCAACCACTAAGAGAAAGACATGTAGGCAGTAACACTAAACAACTGCAGGTCAAATATGTGAATTATTGTTATATGAACATATCTGATGAAATTGAGTATTTTTATAGAAGATGATGAATTCATTTGAACTGTAATTTGTGTTGCCTAATTCCACTTACTATAAATTGCTTAAAGATCATTTTACAATGAAATAAAATGCAAATTAAATGTAAATAAACATACATTTATTAAAATTTTATTGGATATTTATTATTAAATTATTTTAATAATTCCGGTTGGATAAGGAAAAATTTAAAATAGTTCTCACAGAGGTTCTTATTTAGGAGTTATTATTTTAAATTATTAAACATTTTATTATATGCCAAAGTAAATAAATATTACTTTGTTATAGTTATAGTTATATCGTTTTTATTTCATATAAAATATTTACAAAAATGTGTTAAATCAAGCCAATAGTTTTTATATTTTATAAAATTGAGAAATATTTTGCTTATTTCGTATTCCAAATAAACCACTTCCTAGAAAATATTTTATTAATTGACACTAACTGCCAAAAAGAATACAAAAATCATGAATATTGGAAAAAATATGTTTTTCCCTGATCCCCAAATAGCAAATATGTAATGTAAATTATTTAATTATTAAATTATTATATTGATTTATGTGGTGTAAAAAAGATTCTACCTGTTTTAAATGAATATTATAATAATACTATATATACTTTCCACTGACCTTTTCAAGAATATACAAATTTATATTGGTAATAACCGGCAAAATATTTTAATATCATTGGATTAAAAAGACGTGTAGGTTTAATTGCTTTATAAAGATATAAATAATCCCTTTTTCGACAGTTCTCACCAGACTGGCAGCATATTATTTTATTTTCAATAAATAGTAGGTGTAATTCTCAATTAAATTTGTTAAACGACAGTGAAAAATAAATGCTGATCTGCCCCAGATTAGGTTTATACACAATATGGTTACTTACATTTAGAACATTTTACAAAATATGGCAACATGGATTAACAAATTACTATGGCTCTACAAATTCTTCCCGTGCTTCTAATTTGTGGTATCCCTCCTCCTTTAAGTCACTCCGCATCTCACGGTTTCAGATATTCTTGATAGTAGCTTAGGGAGGAGCCATTTAAGACTCATTATTGTTAAGTAAAATCATATTAATTATATATTAGGTACCAATAAATTACTCTGTACAAACATAAATAAATATAAGGAATTTGAACAAATAAACGGTGTTTGTTTATCTTTTAATTAGGTAAAATGAATGGTAAATCATCAAAATATTCCTTTCGTTTCATAATTTAACAATTTGTGACTAATTTGAATAGAAGTTCACTGAAAACCATATCATATGCACAATTTTCTAGCTAGGTATCATTTTTTTGGAACATATTTTTAAAGTACTATTCTATAACGTTTAAAATACTTTTTCTAGTAAATTGTTACTGGCATTGAAAAAAATATTTTTTCCATGTACCTAAATATTTCATTTTCTACATAGAATATTATAAAAAATTATGCCCACCTAGAAACGTTTACCTATATTAAAAAAATCAATTAAGTTCGAGTGCAAAAGCCAAGAGAACTATCTACAAAATAAAAAACTTACCTTATTGCCTATAAACCGTTTATTTTTATTAGTCCAACGGCTTATGTCTGCAAAATTAGCGTCACCTGAGCGCTCTTATCTGCATGCATCTGAATCAAAACGCTCTCGAATTTGCAATTTAGTATTATTACTATTATTATGTTACAGCTAAAAGACATAAAAAGGAAGTTGTATTAGCCAATGCAGACCAGTATATGGACGCCATTATCGTTTACAGGACCGTTTTAAACATAATTCTAAACATGGTTCCAATGAATAACTAGGATGAACAGGGAGATAAAGATTTGCAATCAGAATATACAAAATGTTAAAAAGAAAGTAAATAAAATGTTAAAAAGAAAGTAAATGTGCCGCTTAAATGAATTGAGAATGAGATAATACTAATGTATGTAAAAGAATATTGATAAATAATTGACAAAAATCAAATCAACGTAAAACGAAAAGTGTGGAAATGGAACACAATTAAATTTAACAAAAGTTGTCCATCTTGGACATTTTCTTAACAGTTGTACTAAAAAAAAGTATGCCTGACTGCTCAATTCTTCTTATCTCTACGGTGATCCTATCTTTTAATTCCTGAATATTGGGAGGTTTTGTTTTATAAACAGTGCTTTTTAAGTGACCCCCATAGGAAATAGTCTAAAGAATTCATATCGGGTGATCGCAGGGGCCATTCGATAAAACCACGCCTTCCAAACCATCTTCTTGGAAACACATTATTTAGGTATTGCCTCACCTCACGCGCATAGTGAGGTGGAGCTCCATCATGTTGCAGCCAAATATTGTTGTTGTCTGAAATTTTCAAATAATCAAATTCCTAAATAAAGGCAATTGAAAATACTTACTTGGATTTGTCTTCGGTTGATGCAGATTTTCTGCGTCCTAATTTGGATAAATCTTTTACTACACCAGTTCGGTGAAACTTTTTTACCAACTTACTCAAAGTGGATCTTGTTTTTATGGAATTTAAGTTAAGATATAAATTATTTAAAATATTACACGTTTCTTGTTGACTTCTACGCATATCACCACATCCTAATAATATTAAAATCTCAATTTTGCCATTTTATGTCATAAACAAGGCAAGTACATATCATACGATTGTGTCCCACAGCCACAAAGTATCACTTTTCGTTCTTAATACACAAATAGCTATTATCTGAAGAGCTTAGTATAAAAAATAGCTATATATGAAAACCTGTGCTCTATTGGAATTAGACAAATCCAGATGATCATTATATAAAAAGTTTACGAAAAACAACAAGAAATTTAGTGGATGCTACGAAATTGTATAAAAAATAAGTCCAGAGAACAAGACAAATTTCGATTGATGTCTCATCTAGGCCCAGCCATAGGCTTTCGAAATAACCTCTACAGTCACAAGTGGAGGTTTTAGAGGTTTAAAATCGCATAAAACATATCTATTAGTAGATTACTGTACAATATACGCATTTATTTATAAAATAGCTCAAGAATGCATAAATAAATATGATGATACTAATCACTCAGGATTTGCACTAATTTCAATAAATGAATTAAAGCAAGACAAGTAAAATAATGACTGAATCAGAGTCAGAAAAACAGCATATGAAAATACAATAAAATCACATAACTACAACAAAACCTGTTCGACAAAAATCGCATAATGTACCTACTATGATTTTTATGTAGGAAAATGGTGTATGGACAGAATTGAAATAAGCTAAAAAGGAAGAAATTAGATGAACTGAAAATTGAATTATATGTGATCGTTTAAAAAATCCCCAAACTCAGCATACAGAATACTCGTAAATATATAGGTCACAAAAAACAGAATCAAATCTTTTCCATATCACAAAATTTATTTTAGTTTCTATAATAGATAAAGAGGAATCAGAAGATTAAAATGAGTAGGTTCAACGAAAAATTTTCTTACCCCATGTATGTATTTCTTTGTTTGATAATTTCACTATGTTCCAAGCAGTTAGCGATCTTATGCCGTGCACGGAAGAAAAAAGTGAGGTTAAGAGCGTTCTTTACTTACAAAATTTTCGAAGGTTACGCATCGTCCGTATGCCAGTTCTCTAAAAAGCGCACATGCACTGTACGTTTCGCCTGCGTATTTACAACTTATTTAATCGGGTTTGACGGGTGTTTATTTACTAAGAAAAACGTCGTGCATGAATCTATTGCGCTCAACCAGTATTCATTAGTGCGCCGACTATTTTAGAAAAGGAATTTGTTTTTATTGATATACTTACACTTTTAATGTCCATTTAATATCCCTTGTACTAACTAAACTTACAACTATTATTTAACAATATAATAAAAATTCTACAACTTTGCAAATAAACACTCTGTTATAGTGAATTATACTCATTAGGTACTCCTAAATGTTATTTTTAGAAGTGCAGTTTTAAAGATATTAAATAATTCCGACAAGTGACTTTCTTGCAATTCCCTGTATTTGGGAGTAGTTCTAGTCCCTATTTCGTTGTTCAATATGACTTTGTTGAGATTCTTACGAAATATAATCTTTTTTTACATGTCGTTTTACAAATATTAATTAATTTTTGACTTTTGTACGAACGTGAAATAGTTCGTAGAGTGCAGCCGCAAATTTGGTGAACTCACTACGTACTGATGCATTATTATACACTTTCTTAGAATCCTTCTAATTTGTTTAATATAAAAGACTCAATTTTTATTTTTTTATGCAAAAATGTCGAAAATATTTTGTTTGGGGAATGATCATTGAAATCGTTAAAGAATATTTTATTTGACTTTTTTCTTGAAATACAAAATTATTTAAAAAATCACGAAAAAGAGCTTCATCCCCAAATTATAATATTTTTACAGTATTATATGAATGAAAATCGTATAAGAATTCCGAGTTTTAATAATTAAGATAGAAATATTCTCATTTGAGGATTGGTAAACAACGCTCTTCAGACAAAACAAGAGTTGAGTTCATTATCCATTATATTAAAATTATAAAAAGTAGTTGACATATACAACAATAAACTTTTAATTTCGTTTTTTTATTTACAAATAGGAGTTGTTGTAAATCGAACTAGTATTAATAATTAATGAAATAAAATAGTTTTTATAAAGAATCACATTATAATTTATTCAATTTGTCAAACCAATTAAATAAAGGAATAATAAACTTATATTAATTTCATTGTACGACGTGATTATAAAATTAAATAAAAAGTAGATCCTATTAGTAAGCCCGAGGAGTAAAAAAAATATAGTTATTTAATTGGTTGTTATCTCAAATAAAATGAATAATTAAGCACAAAAACTAAATCGTTAATACTAATTTGCATAAGTGATATGCAAATTGCTAGCTACTAAACTTGAACTTGTTTCAAACGATGTATACCTACTGAGTTTTTGATCTTCTGAACCTAAGTACGGCTTCTAAGGAAGTTCACTTAAATGCTAGGCACTATTTCAATAATGGAACAATTGTATTCATCAATGGTCAGCTACGATTTTTTATCCAATTGGTTCTCTTCTGGTACGAAACACTTTTTGTGCTAAATCGTTGGAAGGCATAAAGCATTTTTCAAGGCACGTTCTGAAAAAATAAAAGATATAAGCATGCTCAGTTTAAATTAGATCAATTCCCCATTTTATTTGATATACCAATACAAAATCAGCAAAATGCTCGTCAGAACTAAAACTAAATCACTTTATACAGGTTTAGAAAGTCTCAGAAGAATATATCTGAAATTTTAAGGAGCGGGTATCTATGTGTAGGGGAATCAACCGAACTAGAGGTACGATTACGACTGCGGGTACCATATTAGAGAATTCACTGGAACGATGTTCCTACCTAGATACATCCATACTTCAAGATACTAGTAACACGTTATATCTCTTTCATAACGCGTTCTTTATTACTCGCATAGATTCGCCTATGATCTCAAATATTCAGGCCAAATCTGTATATAGCAAAATATTAGTCACGTTTGGGAATAAGAAATAAAATAATTGAGTACACTTTGGTTTCACCTGAACTTACGATTTGATGGTTTCACAATAATCTTGTACACAACTATTTAATTTTTTGAGTCAATCCATTTTGTAGATTTCTTAGGGTGGAGATAATTCGTAAAATTTAAACAAGTTTGATAAAAGCATTTTATAAAAAAAGAAGGTTATGATAAACTAAATGAAGGTACATAAATTAACTGCAGCATTATATTTATCTTCTTTATCTTCCAAAATATTTCCAAGATTACTTAAACAATATAATACCGCAGTTTGACATTACTTTCACTATAAGGGGACTTTAAAAGCTAACTGCTTAGATTCTAAGCCTTAGAACAACTCTGCATTAAAATGAACATTAAAAAATTCTTGTAGCACACGCAAAGTGACCATAATCAACAAAGCAATTATGTGGACAAAAACCGTAATACTTACTCGTCTCCTGGTGTATTTTTTCCATTAGCACTTTAATTTCGAATTTGCATCTCAAATAACAGTCATAATCATTTCATATATGCATATATCCATCGATTGCGAAAAGTATCATATTTAATGTTCAAATTATGGTCATTGCCTATCTCAATTATACTTATCTGGAAATAAAAACATGTCGGAATGCGGCCTTTATTTATATTGGCTACTAACTTATAAGGATTCCTTAATTAGGAACTATAAGAGGGATGATTATCACCACTTAACTGTGTAATGTCTTCGAAGTGATGTGTTTATAGCTGACATTGTTAAACTGTAAATTAACGAATTATATTAAAAAACTTTAATTTCTAATAATATACTAAGTGACAGTGAATCCCAAACACCCAGTAAAAATGATTTTATTTCAGTAATATTTTACACAAATATTAGGAAGTTTGTTATAAATAATTTAATTAAAATTTCAATCCAATCTCTTAGTCATAGACTAAGTTTATACGGATTAGGTTTAATAATGTGTTTATGCACCAAGGTGTCTTATACATTCATTAATGCTTCTAGGCATACCTCTAATTAGACGATCACTACCCTCCTGGAGTATCTCATTCCAGGCCACTTCAACCTCGTGTCGGAGCGCAACCAGGGTTTGTCGAGGCTGTTGTAAATTGTATAGTATTCTACCGATCACGTCCCATACGTTAAATTGGAGACAAATCTGGAGACCGCGGTGGCCATGCCAGAAACTTAATTTTGACATGTTGAAAGTAGTCCAACGTTACTCTTGCCACATGTGGTCGGGAATTATCTAGTTGGAAAATGGAATTTTGAAGAGTCCTAAGATATGGAATTAAATGTGTGTCCACTATTTCTTTAATGTAACGCTGCGCGTTCATACTGCCTCTAATGAACACTAAAGGTGACGTAGAGCAATGGCACCCCACACTGTATTCCCATCAGTACGATGACCATGCCTCTCAACAAAAAATGTGGATGGTAAATTTAGCTTCCGTAACGAATAAAATTATTGTAGAATATAATCCTAATATTGTTACGATTGGGTTGTTTTTACTGAATAATAAAAGAATGTAAATGTTAAGTTAAGGGGGTTTTTACCCATTACCTAACTTGGTTAATGGAAATTAAAGAGGCTGAGTAAAAACAATCACAATTTATTTATTTAATGAAAACAACTAAATTATGAGGGCAACTTACACATTAAAAAACTAATACACTTAACAGCAGAGATAGGTACTGTCAACCTCTCGATCATCCGAGAACCCAAACTTGACTCCCGATCTTTAATTTTACTAACCAAGAAGACCCTAGTATTTTTTTTTTTTTTTTTTTTTTTTTTTTTTATTTTATTTTATTTATTTAACGTCGGCCTATTTCTGCTACCGAGGTTAAACACCGAGACGCCGGGAGCACGCTACCCCTAACCGGAAATTTTGCCGAATCCTCAGGTATTCCAACCCGAGGTAGGGGGATCTTTAACGAGCCCAACATCCATGAACTCGGGACCGACAGCTTAACGTCTCCTCCGAAAGACGGCATATCTCCACTATACCTCGTGCTCATTGGTATAGTGCCTGCGAGCTGTGATATGCTACTAGTCGCTGCAGGCTGTACGGGCATACGGTGTTCGCTGGTGGTTATCCATCCAACTACTAACCGCGCTGGACACTGCTTAACTATAGTTATCGCATCACAGGCGTATCCACTATAGAGCTGGGCCCTTGCCCCCTAGTATTTATTAATTTTGATGACTGTACTAAAAATATTTATTTAACATTTGTTTGCGGCCTTGTCCCATAACTCTCACTCACCTAATAATACGGACGCAGGAATAGGTAAGTTTAATCTGTATGCCTACTTTTAAGTGATTGATTTTTGATTTATTGTAACGTTGTTATTATTTCTAACATTACAGACCTGATGATAACTTTTGTGAGAAGTCGAAACTAGTAATCTTTTACAAAACTTTGGATTTTCAATAAAATTTGTTGTGGTTCGATTTTGAGTTATTTTTAGATTACTTACAACTCTTATAAAAAATATGGGATTATTTTTTAGGTTTGCTGGGTCAAGAAAAAGCATTTTTTAGGTTATGCTTCGTTTCATTTAAATGTTTGTAAGTAATTTAATTTCACTCACTATGTAGTTAAATTGTCCCTTTTGGATAAAAGAGAAGAAAGAAGAAACACTATTTAGTTACGAAAAACTATTGTTTTGAGTTTGGTAGATACAAGATATTTTGAGAAAATTTATCGATAATAAAATTAGAACGTAGTGTCGTCTTTCGACAAATAGTATCGATATCGATAGGGCAATTCGATGATATCTTTTAACTAAAATACGATTTATATTTCAGTTCAAAGAATAGAATAATGTACTTTCTATAAACCGACGAGTACAGTTTTTGAGGAGTCCAAGTTTTTCAAAAAATGAACGAGCTTTGATAAAAGAAGAAATTGTTGATATACTGGAAAATATTCAAAAATACGGTAGTTCATCAGTTTTGATTACAGTTGTTGAACCTTTTGTCTCAGCAATTGCTAAAGCAAGATAATCAACTGTTATGAAAACTTCTTTAAGGAAGAGTAGGAATATTTCAGCTTGGTAGAGCTTCAGAAAATTGCTTCCAGTATAAACATGAATATGAGTGATGAAAACTATAAAGTAGTAAAATAATTTACAAATACATTTTATTTTAGGGAGTCCACCAGAAAAGTTTGTTGAAAGAATAATATTTAATGAGAATTTTTGGTGCCTGCGATAAAAAAAATATGAGGATTTCCTCAAAAAGGTCATTTTGACTGAAATTTTAGATAGGTTTTTTACAAAAAATGGTATGCCCGTAGAGTTGTATTATCTATGTCAAACAGGGGATGATAAACTTTCTATGATTTGTTGTGACAATGACAATTGTAATGTTAAGTGGTATCACATGAATTGTATTGGTCTACAGGTTTACGGTTGTCCACAACTAGTATACTATGAGAATAAAATATTTTTTTTTATATTCCAGTCCAGTCACAAAAGGTCATCCCAATGAATATTTAAATGGCACTGTGGATTAAAAGAGCTAATTGGAACCATTGAATTTAGAAGTTCTTAGAGTATCTAGATGCACAACGTATAGATGTGCAGCTGGAAAAGATCTAGTTGCTCGGAGAAAGGTAGATTTAAAAGGAACCAAATGTTCTAACTCTTCTGAATAAACTCCATGAAAATTATTGACTATGGTCTACTTTTTAGAGCATGCAAGAATCATCAGATCGTTAAATATCTTAATTGCTCGCTTTAGCATCGCATGAAGAAAAATAGTCTTGATTGGCAGAGGGGTGCACACTTCTAAGGCAAAGCTTGCCCGGATCTAACGTCGGGAAAATTCTGAGTTTTTGAAGCGTTGAATTTTATAAAATTTCTTATTTTTATACATAATGCTTAAAGATTTATAAAAAGGAGGATTAAACTAATTTATAATATATTTTTTAATATAACTGGTAGTACTTAAAATAAAACTATTTTTGCAGTTGTTTTTTTTTGTTATGAAGACAAATGTAAAATAATGAGGGGTGGGTGGCACAGTGGTAGAACCTCGGGCTAGTGATCGAATGGTCTCCAGTTTGAATCCCGGCAGGGGTGAGTATTTTTCTGATTTGACTACAAATCAAAAATTGATTTCCTGATTTGACTACAAGTTGGGAAATCGGTTCTCGCCCCTAAAGGTCATTCCCACTCAGCACTCATTGTTAGCTTGAAATGAAAGTGGCGCCGGGAAACAGTAACAACGCCTAGACAGATCACGAAAGGCTAATAACACTAGAAATTGAAGCAAACCTACTGTAACAATAGCTTCATCCTCACGAGTAAAGAGGAATGTTACTGGAGTAGGACCATATATTTATATATATATAACTGTCTAACTAAACCAATAACTCTCTCAATATGTATTTGTACATGGGCAATAGTTTTCTTCCAAATACACTGGGTTGAGTTGATTTTTGCCCCTGGTAAATTCAGGCACTTTAACACAATCCTAAAACATGTTTACAAATTCTTATTAAGAAACCACGGTCTGCTAAAATAATGTCACCAGGACACAAATTATTTAAAAATTTTGAAATTCTATTCCCCCATCCTTCACTTGTAAATGATATTGATCATTGTAATTTAATACCATTAAGATATATGCGATTGCTTGTAGTTGGACCAAGCTTGAGCTGCAAGAAATAAATCTGATGGTGTATTATGACAATAGGTTTGGCTTGAAATGAGTCTATAAAGCACCGAGTCATACTTTTTTATAAAACTGATCGTTCTTGTGATATTAGAGATTTTAACCTTAAGTACATAATTTGGAAGACCGCTGTAATATTTTGCCGGGAAATAATCATTTTTTAAGTTTATGCAACAAAGACTTTTATCGTAAAATATTTTCAGATCATCAGAAAGTTTGAATAGCTTAACAAATAACAGTTCGTATTTATTTCCTACCACAAATGCCTTTCTTAGACCTATTAATAGTTTCTCCCAAACTTTCTAGTTGAGGCACTAATGTAATCATCTAAATATAAATAAACTACTTACATTTCATTGAACATGATATTAAATCTTAAATGGAACTACGGACAGGAATATTTATACAGTAGGAAGAATATTTTGTTAAAAATTAAAAGTTAAAAAAAACAGTTTACCTTGCTTGAAGCTAAACAGCTTCGGTGGTAGAACGGGCTTTTAGTATTATTAATAGCTAATATCTTCGTAACTTGTAAAAACAGCTTATTATGGAAGTTTTTTCTTCGCCCTCTTAAACCTTGAAAGTTTTTTCAGTTTATTGTAACTCATATTTAGTGAAGATAGCCAGTCTGATTGTAAATCATCTTCTAACTTGGCTGGTTCTCCTAAATTATTATTATCTTACCTTTAAAACACACGTATTTAATTTTTTTTATTATAATTCTAAAAAATCACACCCTGTGTCGTTATATTTCTACTATTTTGAACATTAAGAAATATATTGCGTTTTCAAAATAAAGAGAGATTTAAGAAAGCACTATTTTGTAATTTATTCAATAAAATATAAAAATACCTATCATTTTGTTTATTTGTAGATTACCAATTTAACATGAATAAATATTTATACATTGAAAATGATCTTCAGAAATAGTAATAAAATTATGGTTCCTCAGATTCTGGTTAAAATGCTGATTCCAGAGATATTTAAACAGGTTCTGTAGGGATATCAATTATGTTATCAAGTTTCCACATTCTTTTCTCTATTCTTATATCATGATTAATACATTTTTGCCAATTCTCGCAGGTTTTTACTTCAGATATTGACTTGTTGAGTAAATTTTAACATCTGGTAATTTAAAAGTTGTAGTATTTCTAGTAACGCAATCCTTAACTTGTGCCTATATTAATTATGTTAGATTAAGTGGTAGTGTGGTGAGATAAAAAATTCAAGATAACCAGATAACCATAACATAACCATGTTGCTATTTCACCTTTCTTCCATTTAGTGATTGGCAAATTTTCAAGTTTTCTGGTGTAGTAACTTGTAATGTCCATTAAAATAACCGAATATTTCGGTATTAATTCAATCATTTGTTCAAAATATTCTTCAAACACGTCTCCATTCACTTCTTTCTTTTTTTTTGAAGCAAATAAAAGTAAGTCACCCTCAAGAAAACCGTTCATACTGCCTATATGACAAAAAGTGCACCTGTAGGTTTGTTAATATCACAAGTAAATTCTCGGTGAATAAGTTTACGAATTGCATTTTTTTTAAATTCATCCACGTCGACACTAATAAATTTGGTTTGGGCTTTGCTGAGATTACTCCACTTGATTTTTCCTCCTTTAAAACTATATACAGGGTGAGGCATTAGGGTGGTAAAGCTCGATTAGTTCGCTATTATTGAAGTTACGAAAAAAAAGTTTTTACAAAAAGTGTAGGCAGTCTTCAGATTCACATTTTAAAATTAGTCCCAAATATACAGTGTGTTCAGGAACGCAGTGCAAGACGAAAGTTATGTTTTTTTCAATGGAACACCCCGTGTATTTTTACATTTTTATAAACCTCTTGCCGAGCTAATTTCAACGGTGGATCACATTTTATGTCTATTATGTTTAATAAAGGATCTACAGACACCTAAAAAACCACATTTTTTTAGATTTATATGTCTGTAGTAGCCAAACCGTAGAAAATCCTTTATTAAACATAATAAACATAAAGTGTGATACATCATTGAAATTAACGTGGCAAGAGGTTTATAAAAAAGTAAAAATACACGGGGTGCTCCATTTAAAAAAAGTATGTTTGGTTCACCCTGGTAATATGTAACCCTGTAAATACGAAAATAATGTGAAGTTTGAAGTTTCCTATAATTTTTGTAAATAACTTTTTTGATATCTCCTTTAATAACGGATATATCGTACTTCGACGCAATAATACCACACCCTGTATATCATGAATTTTTAATATCCCATCGCTTTAGATAACATTTCTACAACAGTCTCAACATTAGTTGAAGGGTTATGTTGTCTGAAATATGTAGACATTCCTCTTTTCATTGAGTGATAAATGGTCTAGTTTAAATTTTTTAACTGATGAATACTCAAAGTTACTTTCATTTTCAGTCATCACCATTTTTCACATTTATTGAAAACTAAATAACTAAATTTTTACAAACTTTATTTAAATAAAACGTCAATTACTTATGGGCCGTGCATGGCCATTAAAATATAAAATTATTCTTTTCTATTAGAGGTAGAACTATGACTGTCGATAATCTTCTTAGATACTTTGCTATAACAATAAAAGATAGTAAAATAATACGATAAATCGAAAAATGTAATAAATTTCACTGAAGTCGTCAAAAACAATTTAAAACCAATTTCAAATATTCCCACATCCTACCGTCTATTATTTGCATACTAAATTAAGTATTATTACAAAATATTTCTGCGAATTTAGTCTTTGGAAAAATGAAAGTATGTTATTTACTTAAAATAGCAAAAGATTCAAAATTCTCCTTAGCGTACCTAAATACTTTGTATATCTTACAGGGGCCTTATTTGTCTGAAAATCAGCTGATTGTGACAGTTCGTTGGATTACCCTGTAAATACATATGTAAACTTATATTTCTTCTTTAACGTGTATCTATACATGCATAATAAATAATACGTAAGCTTGTTTTAACACTCAAGTTCATCCTGTTTGTAGACAATTAGTTATAGGTATAGTTATAGGTATTAGATTAACACATGATTAAATTTCATTATGCATAAAAAAAATTCTATTTATTAATTTTTATGCTAATTATTAAGTATAAATAAAAACCTTGTTATTTAACAAAGTTTTACCTAAATATAAGGATTTTTAAAGTGGCGTGCTTTTATCCACTTTAAACCAACGCAAAGAAGTTCTTCAAAAATTAAAATTCATAAGATCTTCAGCTTTAAGCTTTTTCCGGGACCGATAGAGAAATATACTTAGATCCGACAGATAACTACTTCGCCCTTCCATTATAAAACCCTTACATTGATTCAGAAGAGATCTCTATAAACGGTTTATAAAGTTGGTTCAGCTGGCACCATCTATCCACCAGGGGCCAAATTAAAGACGCCCCCCGAGCCAACATTCCGCGGCCATGAAAACGTGATGATCCCATTGGAGAAACTGTAGCAGCCATCATTCCCGTTTGTCAGTTCTTATAAAATATGAGCTCGCAGTGCAGCCCAAAATCTGTAAACTCGCCAATGGGGACAAAGTGAGGTGGGCTTCAACGGAAGCCATAGTAAAATAGGAGGAGCCTAATTACGATTCAACTGTACAACGAGGAGCAGCCTAGACCCTTCAACAAATAAAAATAAGAGTTTTGATTTGATGTTTTAATTGTAGGTTGGTTTTTGATTGTTGCAAAATTTAAAATATAGTTGGAGTTTAAGGGCCCTGTAAGGAGAGTTTTTGTGGTTTTATTAAGTATCTATCTATTCTAATTCATCCCAAGTTTTATAAAATTGATGGAAGTAAAGTAAATACACAGGAGCAATTTACAAAAAACTATAAAACATTGATTTTGCCCCAGTTGTCGTGCTAAACGGTGATTTATGGAGGGATATATTTTATTTGGTTCTCGAAATCAAGGTCAATTGTCAGGAAGTTGCTAGTGACTCATAAAAGGTAAATTTTATGTGTCGTAAAAGTTTAAGAGTCAATGAAAAGACAACCTCAGACAACTGGGTTACACTTAGGCCAATCTTTATAACGTGTTGTCAATGATATAAAACTCTTATAAATCGTTTACGTTTATGTTGCCATATGCAGCAATATAATGTTTCTACCGAGAGAAAACACGCGTTCGGTTAAATAGTACGAAGAAATTATTGTAAAATACACATTAAGACTGGCATACTATTTTCTAGTCTAGTTTAAGATAAGTATACAATTTATTTTTATAATTAGTTATTACTACTTTTTATAAAAAATTAAATCAACTTACACGAATGTAAGAACTTTTGAACTATAATGAATGAATCACAATCTGTGAACTATTATTGAATTTACAATAAATATACTGATCTAGAAATATTTTTGCAATATCAATAGGATAAACCTTTCAATTGATGTATTGAAAAGGTGATTTGACGAAGCGCCCATTTAAAAATAAAAATCGACGGGTTTCAGAATTTTCCCCTAAAATAGCCGATTAACGAAATATGGATTTATTCCTTTCATTCAATTCAATCCTGTTGAAACACAAATAAATATAATTTATCTTTTTCATATTGTTACCGATCGTTTCCACAAAGTAAGAGTTACAATATTTTACATTTATTTATTTACCTACCTAATTATTTTAAGAAATAACATATAATATTATTGTATAGGTAATACAAATTTATGAATTTGATTCTACTATAAGTGAAAAATTACTTGACACACAAATTGAATAACATAATCTATGAGTAAGATGATTTATTTATTTTGCTGTAGAAGAAACTACTAAATGGATTGATTTCTAATATACTAAAATGCATTAAAAAACGGGTTCTAAATATAGGAAAAAATTCGAAATCTACCCTAGATATTCTTATTTTTATAGTTTTCTGTCCGTTATCTTTGCTTTACATGTTAGATAATCTAAATTTATGTAAATAACCATGTATTATTGTTAAATAATTGTAAAAATAAATAGAATATCTGTGACCTTATAAAAAACTAATTTGTGTACAAAATTGTAACAAAATCGTCAACATATTAACATTTCAACCAATTCAACAACGATTAAAATATAAAAATCTAAACATACTTTAGAAAGAGCTGATTAAAAACCGTAGACAGATGTTCTGAATTATTTGCCAAAAAGAGAAAAAAAGTAAATTTATAAAGGAATTCCATTTTTTCCTTTTGGAAGAAAAATGCAAACACCACAAAGTAAAATTCCAAACATTTTTTCTTGCGATTCATAAATTTTAACTAAACAAATTTACCGACAAAATTTTGATTATCTTTGTTAATCGCACTTTAATGTGTATATGTGAATTGACAAAGGAAATAAAAATTTGTTGTTTGTTGAATCACAGAGAAAAATATTTTAAATTCTCCTTTTTGCTGTTTGGCGTTTCTTTTCGAAACATAGGAAAAAGTATAATTTTTTGACTTATTTTATTAGAGAATGATTTAGAATATCTTTCTAAGGTTTTCAATCAGTTCTTTTCAAATTATTTTAAAATTAAGGTTCATTTTAGATTTGTAAATTTTAATCATTATTGTCTTTGATTGAAATTGTAACACGAATGTTCACAATTTTGTTCATAATTTGTTATAGAAACCCTGATGATGGTCGAATAAAAGTGCCGATGGAATAATTTTAGTTTTCTTAACTGAAACCCATTAATAAAGTAATTTGATATTTTACACACGATAGCAAAAAAATGGTTTTTTGTAAACTACCTAAGTACCTGTATTATAAATATTCCTTTCAACTTATTAGATACCTACATAATTTGAAATTAACTCCACTTATACAGGTTGTCCCAAAAAAAGATATGCATCAAAGTTATTCGTTTTCAAATGGCAGATCCCGTATGTTTTTACATTTTTGTAAACCTCGTGCTGAGTTGATTTCAACGATTTATCACACGGGATGTCTATTTTGTTTCATAAAGAATCTACATCCACCTGAAAATCACATTTTTTTGAATTTAGATGTATGTAGCAGTTGAAAATCAATAAAAATGTCCCTATCCTAACTTTTCAAGTTTTATTCTATGGCGTTCAAAATATTTGATACAGAGAAAAATTTGAAATCCCATCCGATTCTATTACTAATTAATTGAATCAAAATTTTGTAAAATTAAAAAATTATAGAACAATTATTACTTTAATCGATACCATTTCGAATACTATAAATTATTAAGTAAATGCAGATTTGAAAAGAAACGTTTAAATTTCATAACATATATTTATTTTAGGTAAAAATATCCTCTATTATTTAATTTCGGACCATTAAAGTTTACTATTTTTTTGAAATTTTATCAAATTTGTTGTCGAATTATGAAAAAATTGTTTCTTAATCGGCTTTAAAATTTTAGTTAAAATGTTAAATGCTAAATTTTGACAGCATTCTCTGTCAATTTATATTTTGAAGCCTACACATTTTCAAAAGTTTATATCGTGTTTTCGTGAAATTATCATTCAACTTTTTCTGGATAACAATTTTGGAATTGTCAGAGAATGAGTTTCAATATTTAAATGCATGTTGAGAATAACATCAGAATATAAACATTGCGTTTGTTGTTTGTCTTTATTTTAAATGATTTTATTGATTTATTTCGAATTTTATATATTTTTTCGTTTTAATTTTTTTTTATTTCTTTTATTGGCGCTCAATTTTGATTTTTAATTTGTTTTAATAAATTTTAATATAAAGTTTAATTCTAATTTTATTTTTTAAATAAACATACTGAAATTATTCCCATAAATTATCTTAAACAAGGGATAATTAGTATCTTTGTCTTTTATCATTTATTTAAAAATGTGGAATTAATATTGTTAATATAATAATAATAATATATATTTCGAATTAATACTTAAAAACACATAGGTTAATTAATTGTTTGTTAAAATATATTTGCATTTAAACTATTTTTCAATTTACACAATGGATACAAATAGAACTAATATACAGTGTGTACATTAAGCATGGAATAAATTCATTTTTAGCTAAACAATTTTGAAACTAATCCCTGAAATATAGGTGGATATTTGATTTTAATTCACTGTATTTTTTACGTGATAATTAAATATACAGGGTAAACCATCTGTGAGTAGGGACTTTCTGGCAATTTTATTTTATTTATCTTTAATAAATTGAAAACAACAAAATATAATACACTAAATTTTTTGACCCACAAAACATCTAACAATAGTGTTTGGTCACCTTAGTGGCCATTCATTGGTCCTCATCTGCCAATCCACTTATTTGGATCATCCTGGAACGTTGAATGCAAAATAAAGTACCCATCTATCTTGTTGGTAACCATAGAATTTCATCAATATTTCCGGGAATGTTTGCACTAGGGAATAAATTAATTGTAGTTGGAATAATAAAGTACAGATAAGATAGCTTGTCTACAATTCCATCAAAGAAATAGAGTTCAATGATTATATTTATTACACTTATTATGATATTATACTTATCACTCTCATTAATAAGTAATAAGTATCCTTCTCAAATATTAGGTAATATCAATTCCGAAAGCTACAGGTACTGATTTTAAAATTACTGTATCTTATAATATATACAATACAATATATAAACATATTGATGATATATTTTTGGAATCGCTTAACAAGGTACAATAAAAAAACGAAATATACAGGGTGGGCCACTTAAAAAAATAGTCGATGACGTCGTTACTCATAGTTTGCCTAGTACGTTTATTTCTTACTTATAGTTAATTAAGGTCAAAAATCGACCGCACGTTGTGATTTTTTATTATTATATTTAGCTAAAAATTAATTTATTCCATACATTATGTATAATCTGTATAAATAATTATATAATATTTTAGAAAGCAGATTTACCAACTCAATAATTTAGATCATGTTTTGCTTAGTGTTATTAAATTCAGCTAATTGTATATTAATTCTAACTTTAAACCACTAGTACGCAATGCGAAATATTAAATTGTTTATGTGTAACAAAATTGCGGAAACTCAGAAAAATGTAAGTAAATTATTTTAAAAAAATATTTACATAAATTTTTATGCGTTAACGTATATATTTAGCTTTTGTGCCCATGCATTTCATGGTCAAAATAAATAATCTAAAAAAATGTCATTTTTTTTTAATGTAAATAAGTACTTAAATAACTTACATAATATGTATACTGTTATTTAAATTTATAGCAAGGTTGAACTTTAAGTCAAATATTTTTAACTAAGATAATAGAACTCTTATATAAAATATTTGTAAACATTTAATATATTTTCTAATCAGTCTTAAATTATAATCAGTAAACACTTGCTTAGATGTGGTATATATACACATATACGTAATATCAAATATTGGACATTTTTGGTTTTTTAAAATATTAGATTTTTAGGAGGTATTAACTTCTAGAAAGGCATTACTTTTTATGAAGAAATGACATTGTAGTCAAAACGATTAAGTATTATGAAGGACTGTTATGTTGTGTTAAATTGTGCTGGTAAACTAAAAGTCTAACAACTACTTCTAGAACTTTTATTCTGAATGTGTTTTAATAAAAGATAAGGCCGCTGCGTTGTGACTTATGCTCGGTAAAAGTTTAATGTTTCAGTCCTTTATTGGAACCTTGATGAGTTAAGTGGTCATCAAGTTTAAAAAATTGTGTGTTGGGAAAATAGTCTCAGAGACTGAGCTAATAAAAATAAAGGAGAAGAACAGACTATCAGTCAACTTCCAGGATTGAATCCGGAAAATTAGAGGCTGGATTCGAGGATCCACAACAAAACAGTCAGATCAAATCAGATAAAAACTGAACAAAACAAAAAGCAATTTACAAGAACGAAATAGAAAAAAAAAGAGAAAGAAGTGATTCAATTAATAAAACTGAACCTAACCTTGGTTGACGTGTGGCGTATTGTGGCTTTAATTGAAGCAATTTCCATAAATCAGAAAAATATTTGTATTTATGAAAATGAAAATGAAAATTATATTGAAAATCACAATTTTCTTGTTAGATACGAGAACTTTCCAGAACTTTTCCTCGAGTAAGTTTAGAAATTATAAAGTTTTTAGAATTGGTACCTACTACTGGGGAACCACTATGTTATTCGAAGTCTCAAAGAATTTTGTATTTCTAGGTAAGGAAAAAGAAGAATATGTTGTTGATATTTTTGACTGATGGTCATAAATCAGGTTATGATTTTATTTTGCTATTCGAGTTTATTGTTTATCATTTAATTCTGTTACACTAAAATATTTGGACTTAGAAGGGAGAATATCCACCAACCAATTTATTTACATTGCTTGATATGCTGGATATTTTCTATTTGTTAAATTTAGCAAAGTATTTGATTACTGTGTTATTTAATTCTAAGAAATAATATTATTTTTAAGGTAGGCACTTTTAACCGGTAACAACGTTTACAGAAAACATTAAATCTTAAATAGAAAAGGGTGGACCACTCTGTATAGAAAAGAGACCAATGCACCCTCTGTGTGGGTGCGTTACGGCAGGGCAAACGTAGACACATTTTTTGTGAATACAAAATGGCAAGGGGCATAGAAATATAACGAGAACAAAAGAAAAGGGGTAACGTAAGCAGCCGCCATAAAAACACCAGACCCATGAATTATATTCCTTTTTGTCCCGTTATCTTTAGCTGCTCATTGTAACGCGATTAATGTTTGAACAAGGAAAATCGAGAAAAAGGAGATAATAGTTACTTTTGTTGAAAGTTTGTCGAAAATCACATAACGGAATATGAATTATTCCTTTGTTTTGCGAACGAGGATAAATTACCAAGGTACAGAAATTCATGTATAGCTTTTATTAGTTATTTAACTCTAATAAGGGAAAATAATTTTAAATGATATTTCCTGCGGGAAGATAAATAAAATGGCATTTAAGTCCATAAATAATATGTAGAATTGAAACTAAAAATATTTTTTTATAATAATTTATCAATAATATTTATTTTTTACATCAGAATTTAATTTAAACTGTGATGAGAAAAGATTATACAGCAATAGCATATGCTTATTAAAATAATTGAATGCAGAATAAATATATTCAGATGGTTTTGAGTTGCTGAGCGAGTGAGTTCGTTAAAGAATAATATAGAAAAGAAAAAATTAGAAATTAAAGAAGTCTAGCATGATGCGGTTGTTAGGAAAAATGGAAGCGAATGAATATAAAGTAAAAACTAAATAAATTTTAATCTTAAGAAATATTAAGAAATTTTAGGCAATGAAGTATTTTAAATTCCCTGAATATAAGTCAAAGGAGCAGCAAGTTTAAGTTAAATTACTGATACGTGATAACAGTAATGGAAGCTTAAATTAAGCAGGCATTTTTAGAAATAGTCGATTTAAATTTTAATTAAAATAGAAAATAGATAAAATAAAATAAAATGTAGAAAAAAAAGCAAAAAGGACTACAGAAAGAAATATAAAATATATAAGGTGAGGCATTAGTGTGGCAAAGCTCGATTAGTCCGCTATTATTGAAGTTACGAAAAAAAAGTTTTTACAGAAAGCATAAGCAGTATTTTAAAATTAGTCCCAAATATACATTGTGTTCAGGATAGCAGTGCCAGACCACACCAACCACCTGAAAAAATAACATTTTTTTTTAATTTAAATATCTGTAGCGCCCAAACCGTTGAAAATCAATACAAACGGTTTTCATATCCCTATTTTAACTTTTCAGGTTCTATACTATGGTATTAAAAAATATTTGATGCAGAGTGATTAAAAATCAGACGGGATTTCAAATTTTTTTGTTAACGGTGTATTCTATATACATTTTTAAATAGAAAAGTAGGTCTTGCTATACATGAGTCTTATGGTAAAAAGTAGTATTAAGAGATTAATTTATTAAGTATTGTTATGATGTATTTATTGATACCCAAAAATTAATTTGGTAAATGATTAGGACTGTGAAACTCGTTTTCTAGTTTAATTATTTCGCAACCCAATTAAAAAAATGGAAATTGTTTTTCGTATATGCATCAACATCCAGTTCCTTTTGACCACTGCCAATAATTTATTTGTTACAGTTTTAAATTGTTAACATTGATAAAAACAAACAAATAGTCACCGGGAGTATTTAAATAGTAAAAAGTCAGGAGCATTTGTTTTATTGAAAAAATGTAAACTTATAAATAAAACACATTTTCTTGCAAAATTACTGATGGAATCATTTTGAATTAAAAAAAAAAAGAAAAGAAAAGTTCGAGTGTTTTTGACAAAATAAATAATAATTAACGATTGAATACCAACATGAATGAAAAATAAGTATTTCTATTGAACTTTTTCGCAATATCCTCAAAATCTTCAAATTCTATTAAGAGAAAAACTAAACTTTCAAATTAACATGAATACAAGTGCTCTCTAATTTACCTACGTCAAACTTCACACTTTACCATTAAGTAAATTTATGAACTTTTCTTAACTTCTCAAACATTCCAGAATATTCGGGAGTTCTCATAACCCGTAATCTTGACCTTTGCAACCAGTATATATACCAGGTGCTTAAATATGTAGGTTGAATAAGTTAGTATTTAATTCAAATGAAATACCCATTATATTTAAAAAACCATTAAAGAGTTCTTTAAATATAATAATTTAAAACCAAATGCCATGGATCATGGGCATCAGTGACATTACTAACAAGATTTCATTTATTTATAATCTAAAATCTAATAACAAAAAATAAATTAAATTTCCGGTTCATAAATTGCGAATATGATGGTTTCGCTTTTGCAAATTTCAAGGTAATCGAAAGTGCGTAAAGAAAGAAGAAGGAATTTCCGCGTATTGTTAGACCAACGTCTATAAAATTGTGGGTGCTGTGTTTTATGGCGTACGACTTCTGACTTTAACATAGTGTTTTACGAGCGGCACCATGACCTGTCTCAACCGTTTATTCGCCGCGTTTATTGCGTTTTTATGGTCGTTATGGCGTAATTTGTAAATGTGGGACATTCTACTAATTTCGGATGAGTTTGATATTGCTTGTAACTTTACAACTTCGCCTGCTACTAGTATGAATGAAGTGTTTTATATGTTTATTTTGCAGGGACGTATCTTGAAAAATTTCAATCGCTGTTGTAGATGCCTACTATCAGATATAATTACACTAAACAGAATAATTTTCTTTCAGCTACGTACAAGACGTGTGAAATTATGCATTTACCATATTACTGAAATAAATATTACAAAAAACTCGTATTGAAATGAGTACTACAAAAGCTACTGTTATGACAAGTTAATATATTAAGCGTGAAAAAGATTTCGTTAAGATATTTATTGTTTGTGATAGGAGCAAAATATATAATTTTGATCTTTTTATATAGTTTAAGTAATTGTAAATAAAAATATATCAAACATTCAATACATCGCAATTATAAAGGTTAACAAAAAAAAATTATTGGAGCAGGCTACGAAATTTATATGTTTTCCCTTGGTATTTTAGCCATTGTCACATAATGACATTTTTATTGCAAACAGAGTTTATAACCTGAAAAATGAAACAAATAATTCATTTAATATCGAAATCATAATCCATTTTTACAAACAACTACATAATTGGTTAAAAATGTTGCCCATTTACATCTAAACGAAAACCAACTTTTCTATCCAATCGAGCAAAAACTTTATCCAACATTTGTTGTGAATTATAGATCTCTTCACATTTTTCTGTTATGCGATTTCTCAGTTCTTCCAAGTTATGAATCAGATATTATGGGATTTCAGTGTTCCTGCTTATATTATTCTGTCATCAAAAAATTCTTCAAGATATTGAAATGAGTCCTTGGTCGTATATGCCATTGCCCCATCTTGTCGGAAATGCCTCATCATCCAGTTGATTTATGAATATGTTGTGATATCATAGACTCTATATAGAGCATTAATTGTGCCTTCAAAAAAATTAGCACCAACCATTATTTTTCGACGTCATATCTGACCCGAACACCAACCTTTTGATTAAGAAAATGAAGGATTCCACATATTCTACGAATTAACATACCGAATGGCTTCAAAATTTTCAGCTATACGTTCAGTTTTTCGACCGACGCGACTAGTCTCTCTGAATAACCGCACAGAATTTGTCAAAACGTTGTAAAAACCATTGTTATGAAATACTAGTTGAGAATGTTCTTCACATAAATCAATCGTGCACTCTGGAATGTCATTCAACTTTGACTCCTGTACGGAAGCAACATTCAATAATTTTTGCTTTTTGCTCTGTGCTGAATAAAGAAATTTAAGCAAACTAGCTGCTCGGCGACAAGATTACATCCGTCCCTTTGAGCTATAGTTTTCACTTGAACGCAGGTAATATTGTCCTAGAAAATATAAGGAAAAAACAGTCGACCAATTCTCAAACAAAGCAATATACGATGGAATTAAAAATGACGTTACTATTACTCCAATAAACGTATAAATATTAACGATTCTTTTATATGTATGTTAAACATAGTACAGAAATATGCATATAGACCATAGAGATGAACCACCTTTGACGTGGTAGTTAAAGACGTCATGAGAAATGAAGTAATACGAGAAATACTAGAAATAAAATTAGTAAACCAAACAATAGAAATACAACAGTTGAATTGGTTTGATTATTTTGTTGGGATGTTAGAAGTAAAGTTCAGACACAGTATGGGAGGCAAAATCATTTAGACAATCGCATGGGACACGATCATTCAATAGCTGTAATATTAAATTAATATAAATAAATACAGTTTAGTTTTTTCATCAAATTTGTGTTCGCAATTACATAGCCGTCGTTGGTGGATTTGATCTGTTTAAAATTGGTATAACCAGCCAATCCATGTTTTTTGCTAAAACATAGGAAGCATATTTTTGCATGACAGTCTTAAACCATTTCTTTAAATTAAAATTCTGCATTCAATGAGCTTTCGTATTATTAAGAGACGATTAAAAAAAGTAATGACTCAAACGTAGTTAATGAAAGGGGAGTCAAGTATAGTATTTAAGAAAATTTGCTTAATTAGCTTGTTTAAATAATTTTATAATGAATTGTTTTTTTGCATATTAGTCAAGACTACAAAAAATGCAAACAATACTTTTTCTAATTGCTCGATTATCTATTAGATTTTTACGACAACTGTCAATAAAGTTGACTCATTCACGCGTCCTAATTGTAAATTTAAAAATAGAACTTTCAATTAAAAGTTAATTTATATTTTTATATACGAGTGCCTGGATAAAAATCTGTTAGGTATTAAACGATATTATCTAAATGAGTTAGATAAGGACCCCATTATCTATCTCAGTTTGTTAATCAAATCAGAACCAAAATTTAGGTAATTATTTAATAGTATTATTTGAAAACAAACATTTATATATGAATAGTGATAACAACATTTTTGCATTTAAACAAGTTGACTTGAGACGAAAACTGGTCTCCCAGAATATTTGTAGTTATTTGTGATTTTTGTGGAATTAGTAACGAAATTGTTTTCGTTGCAAAATCTTCAATCTCAGATTCAGACGCACTCATATGAACGCGTTTTCTAGAAACAGAAAGAAATTACAAATATTTCACGTTGTATGTAAGAAACTCTCAAGTTGCCGTATTAATATATAACTGCTATTACAGAATCGCTGCTTTGATTCATTCATATTTATATCAGCATTTGCTGTTGTTGATAATTCTTGACAGTAGTTGACAAAATATTGTATTTTAATTCGTCTAATAAGAGCCATCAATATTCTCAAGCTATTACCGACTCGATTTAAGGCCCTCGTCTTGCAACTTTCGCTATCGTATGTTAATAACACCCGAATACCACTAATAAAATAAATAACTATAACCCAATGAAAAAAGGAAATTGTAATTTTCGGTTCATCATGGTATATAATATTATAAATAACGCTCACCTAGAACTTAAATGAAAAAAATTAGTCTGATTGTTATTCGCAGCTATCGAGAAAATTTGTCGTAGACAATAAAACATGTAGGAAACTGCATGGAATAATTAATCTTTATGAAGTTATATAGGTATTGGCATGTTTTCATTTTTAATCTGTATGTACTGTAAGCAATTTTTATATGTTTGCATCAACTCAAACAATCCAGACATGAAATTGTTTTTATGAAAAATTGATGACACGTGAATCTAATAGTTTATTATATCTTCACTTTGAGTTAAGCCACCTCATTTTCAATAATGTCTCGAATGTACCACTTTCAACACGCAATATCTTAATAATTTTTAAATGTGAACGGCCAGAATCGGAAGTCAATGACTCCTAACAGTACTCTTGGCAGTGAAATAAATGTCTACAGCAGCCTACAGTATAAATTCATTTTTGGGAAAATAAAATGGGGAAGATGAAGAAAGCAGATTTCTAGTTGCGGTCCTGTCTCATGTTGCTTGGTTTGTTTACGTCGTAACAAATTTTATGACAACGTAATTATTTAAAAATATACTCACCATTTATGGATGACGATTGTGGAGTTTGATGTGCAATCAGATGGATCTGAAACAAATCGTAAAAAGTTTTATGAGAAATTTATAATTTATTAGGTTTATTACCCGTGTTAAATGGCAATTTAGTGAAAGATTATGTTACTATTTGCTTTGTGTTTATTAAATTTTAATGGGATATTAATTGGATGTTGACAAATTGTTATTTTACTCACATGGGAATTGCTATTTATAAAAGGATTAAATTATATATATAAACACGCAGCAAAATCAAATATAATCATTTATTATTTATAAAATTTAAACTGAATCAATGAATGTAATAAATTGTTTATTATCAAATATTAAGAATCAAATATCGTTTGTATATTTAATTTCACTATTCTATTTCCTTTAGATCAAAATATTGATTTTTGGAAGTAACTCCCGTAAACAATGTTAATTTATAACATGAATTCAAATTTTGTCTTTATTTTCTATAGAATATTATAATGAATTCAAGTAACAGATCATTAACCTACGTTCAAAAATAATGTATTTTTTATAAAATTTTAAACTTGAAAACTATGGTCTAAAGATGGATAGATATACTCTATAATGAAAATATAAAGAATAAAAAATTTTAAATTTTTAAATTGCGTACAACAAACAATTAATTTGTACTAGCACTTTTTATTTATGATCGCTTATTTTGTTATTTTGATATAATTGAACAAACTTTATAATAATGTACTTATATAAAAATAAATTTAAAAAGCACCCATACATTTCCATTTAGTTAGCCGACGTAAATTAGCTACTTTTGATCTATTGTGAACATTAGTTTTGGTGTTAAATATAATTTGGTTATTAATAAAAATGTATCACACTGGTAGGCTAATGTTATGAAATACAAAAGAGAGGAAAAGGACTTTTCTTCCCTATAACATCATATGTTGTATTACAAAATATATTATGTGAAATATTTTTTCCAATGTAAAGTTTCAATAATAGGGTAATTTTTCCAAAATATGTTTTGAAAGGTTATTATGTAAATAGTATTTACATTATTAGATGTGTATTTAATACATTTACCTTATATATTTTACATAATATGTATAGAAGATTTACAGATTTTTTTTTAGTGTAGGGTTTTTCCTCTTTAAAAAGTGACCATTTTCTATAAAGGCATGAGAAAAAACTTATTAGATTTTTTTTTCAACTTTCAAATAGTCTCCTTTAGATAATAGAAAATGCTGCTAACTGTAAGCGACGAACAGTGTGCGTCTTCAATGATCATCGAATTAAATATGCCTAAAGGTAACAATGAATTATAAGTGAAGGGGGAATTTTCTATATGACAGAAAATCCTTCTTCCAATATTCCTTCATTTTGTTTGGAAGGGCTCTAAGGGGATTCGAACAAGCCGGTGAAAGTAAATGCGAACATGTGTAAAACCTGATAAAAAGCGAATAGCTATTTTAATTTTTTGAAAAATTTCGTGAAAAACCAAGAAAGTTTTATTTAATTTTACTGAAATTAATTCTAGATACTATTAATACAATAAAAAAACGATGTTAGTCATTTTTCATTTATATGCTTCTATACGAATCTCAAAGAATTTTTATTATTTTTTAATTAGTACTATAATAGATAAAAAAAGTCCTGAAAATGTTGGAAATTTAGATTTTTGCAAATAGTTTTCTTTGCAACTAGTAGCGGTCATTTTTTGTGACGATCCTGAGAAAAAAGGCCTAATATTTTTGAAATCAAAATCGATTTTTTTTTTAAATTAAAAAATATGCAATATTCTGAACACATCCAAAATCACAAATAGACTTATTTTATAGGATTATTTGTGTAGATTAAAAACAAAAAGATAATTGATCAACCTTTAGCAGTTTTATTTCTATAATAAAAAATTCTAAGTTAACTAATAGGTTTACAAAATTGATCTTAACTTCTCTAAAAAGTAAAAAAGTATAACATAGTATGTTGACGGCCCTTTTCCCAATTGCTAAGATAGCAATTTAATTTAAATTTGTCCATTTCAAAAATTGTAATTAAATTAATTAAAATTAAACGTAGGGTCCTGATCTGATAAACGCTGTTTATTAACTATTGAGTGGTTTTATTTCGACTTATCAATTCTAAATAAAGAACATTTTTAGCAAGAAGAAAGAACTTTTTAATTTAAACAAAAATTAAATAAAAATAAGAACTAACGAGAAGCAAAAGGGACCTTAACTTCCTATGTATAAAATGTATGGTGGAATATAAGAGTCCTTTTCTTGAGTTCGTAGAGTTTAAGAAAAACACATATTTTCAACATTTATGATCCATTTATCGAGTTAGAATCAGCTGGAAAAAATAAAAAAAAGCTAAGCTTAAAGCTAAGAAAAAAATTCTATAAACACTTTTGAAGGAAAATCGAAGGATATGATTTTCTTACTTATCTGCAAGACCAACTATATACAAGAAATCGGAAGTATAAAATAACATTTTCTAGGATCAAAATGACACTAATATACCTCCTTTAAGTATTAAACTTTTTAACCACATATAATAAAAAAAGAGAGATTCAAACTAATTACAAAGCATCCAAACTATAAATATTTTTTGTATCAAGTTAAATAATAGAGCATTTTTCAATAATTGCTATAATATATCGAGGTAAATATTCTATACCAACAGGTCAGGATCGTCAGAAAATGTTTAAAACATCTCTACATTATTTATGTTGTAATAGAGATCTAATTCTGAAATTAAGTACCTACAGATTATTTTTATTAATGCATATTACTAGAACTCTATCATGTAATAATAATTCAGTAGCTTATGGAACCAGGTATTCGAAAACTAATTTTGTACCATAACTTAACTCCCTGTATTTTGTGACAATAACAATATTGACACAACTTTTCATTAAATTTCGTACAAAATTATCTTTCGATCTATTTTCTAGATTTCTATCTTTAATTCAAAGACCAAATATACATAACGTATATTTTTTATTACATATTTCATTTGTTTATTAAAATGAAAATGAACAACAAGTCCCTGATTCTAATATTACTAATTGACAGCAATTCAAATGAAGCTGAGGTCAAATCACAGCTTCGTGACTAATTATATTTTCAGATTGCGAACTGTAATAATTTATTATGTTTAAAGACCAACAGTGAAATCAAAGGCGGAGAAAATAAGGGATTCCATTGTTAATAAGTAAAATTATAGTCATAAAAATCTAGATCCAGTGAAAGTAAAATTGTAATTTTTTTTAAATCGCAATAGATATAAATTGGCTACTCAATTTTTAGTTTATTTTTAGCAAGAAAAAAATTATGAATAGAAATAGATATAAAGTAATGATTCAGTGAACGAAGAGAACACTTAAAAACTAGGAAATTTAAAATTTATCAAACAATTACAATCGGTAAACTATCATTTTTGTAGATATCATATTCAGAACCAGGTATGGCTTTAAACACTAAGGTTAAATATTAGGACGAATATGAGTATTATATTCACTAAATAATATAAAATGTAACTGAAAGGTCTAACAATTTTCTTCAAAGTAAAAATAAACACCACATTTGAAAATACTATTTTGAAAAATTGGTAAGAAAATTGACTCATCCTGAATTGTTCGTTTTAATATAAATATCAATCTTTAAAATTATTATTATTATAATTAATAATGGTAACCGACATCAAATTAATACAAACCTAGAAATCTCTAAATATGTTGCTAAGAATCCCGACACTAAATTATGTTAGTTCATTATTTTAGTGTTAGAGAATCTTCAATTTTTCAACATTCAAACGGAATTATTTTCGGTTAAAAAAGTTTTAAAACATTGAAAAAGGAATGAGACCTTCGAGATTTTGTTATTATTGCATACTATAACTGATTAGGGATATGGCAATGAAAGAAAAAAAAACTGTTAAGATGGATTATAAAAAACAGGAAAATTGTACAATTAAAAAGTAACTCTAAAAAAACTAAAAAATATAAACAGTAATGTGTAAAATGATAACAACCAGGTATTGAAAAACGACATTTTTACTAATCGAATTAGTCAACATGGAAGCAAACAAAACATATATAGAGAATAAGACAAGACTAACACAAATTCTGTGGATCAGTAGGACTCTCAGGTACCGAGGACGGTTGATTCTTTAATCATCTCATCACAGAAACTGAGAAAAAACTTATAAAAGATTGAATTGGAATTGATGTTTAAAATGTTAGAAATGTATTACACCTTAGCAAGGTAATGCAAATACACTACGAAGTTGATTACTAAATATTAGGATTTTAGGAAAGTTTATGTGGAAATTGGATTGGCCACACATTAAGAGAAACTATTGCGGATATAACAAGATCTGCAACAAAATGGTCGGCCTTAAACAAAGAGGTAAGGGAAGACTAAACATCACTTGGAGAAGAGATTCGGAGAAATGGAAAAGCACAAGTAAGAGAACTGGTAGTCCTAGTAAGAGAAAAAGAAAACAGTGACAGTTCTTGTTCTTCTTAATGGAGTAAAAGGAACCAATTTATACCTATGCATGGGCCACAGGTTTTCCAATTTGTCGAATGATTTTATAATTTTTTGAATGTCCCAATTAATAAAAATCACTATTTAAGACAACAGTAAAATATTATTAAAATATACTAAAGAAATCATAAGGGGTCGATCGTTTATCTGCCTCATACAATTGATTGTGACGCTGTTGTGGGCCAGTTTGCTTCTATGCGAGATTAGTCGTTATGAATAGTTTTCATATAATTTCTTTACCGGAACATGTCGTAGGTAATTATATTATTTTTCAGGTACCATGTATGGTTCCGTGAGGAAAAATTGATTTGAAAATGAATTTGTCAGAAATATTTTGTTCAAACGCTAAGCGAGGTTTCAATAAACTAACCACCACAATTAATGAAATTTTAAACCATTTTTAGTAAATATATATTTCCTCTATATTTAATAAATTTTTATAGTAAGTTATTCTTTTCATTGAATTAAGTCTGATCCATTTGGTGGTTTACTTGGAAAATATATAGATATGAATGATTTAGTTTCATTAACACGAATTCTCAATTTCTTCAACCACTCTTGAAGTTTCATGAAAATCCACTCTACTTGCAAGGAGCAAGTGAGAATATCACCATTTGGAGTAACTATAATGATATTATCAGCGAAAGTTGATATAAAAGGTTAAGAGCACAAAATATTTTATTGATAACATATAATTGATTTAGTAAGCAAACCGGTATCCCAACTTTATCAAATATTGTATGACCTTCTCTAAATCCGAAATACAGACTTTCTTCTTTTTTACTAAATTTTTTATTACTTTTGTCAAAAATTGAGGTCGTAGTTGTTACCATCCATTTAAGTAGAAATTCTTTTATCAAGAACAATTTTTATAATGGTAATGGGGGCATTTTTTCTTATTTAATGTGATTGACAGTACTTTTATCTGGTGGAGGCTTCGGCTGATAAGACAACTTAAGATAATTGAAAATGTCATTATCCAGAGTTGTAAGCATATTTGGTTTGAGAACATTCTACAGATGATTAACGAAGGCTGCTGTTTTTCATTGTTTATTCTTATCTATGATAGAAAGGGTAATTTCGTAAGCAATTAGTTTTCTTACCGGACGTGCTTAAAGTATTTAGCCTTAGACTGCTTATTAAAAATGTGTCCAATAATTATATTAAAATTTCTGGATTTTCTGAGTTATATTTTTATATTATTTTTTGATAAACAAATTATATTGAAATCTGCTTAATTTTTTAATGCAGTAGCACATATTTGCACATATTAAATGAAAATTATATTTAACAACTATCTAATATCAAAAACAAAACCAAATCTACACTGAATATTTTTCCTGAAATTGAGAAAATTTCTAGAGAATAGTGTTTTATTTCAACTTACCGTGATATTTCATTTGCCAAAAAACAAAACATTCCTAATTACATAATATTTTTTTTCTACACAAATTTTATCATATTATGTACCACCCCTGAACATAAAAATGTACGTTATTTGTTACGTTAATATAAAGTGAATGTATGTTTGAACGACCGTAATGATTTTAGCCAAGAGCGTTCAAAGTACATATAAATCAACTACTTATATGCAAATGGTTTTTGTCTGATTGGACCAATTTGCACGACGGAACTTTTTAAAAAATAAAATAATAATTTCGAGACACTATATACAGGGTGTTAAAAAAATCGAATATTGGAAGAGGGTATAGTATGGACCAAAATAAGTCAAAAAATCTTAATAAACATAAGTCCGCAAATTGACGGTTTCAGAGATAGAGAGAGTTATTTATTTTTGAAACATTTTGTGTTTACATATTATTTTTATTGTGTACAAACAAACGATAGAAACTTATAAACAAAATCGTTTTCACGTCGATGGATAGGAAGGGGCGGGGCCGTGTTATGGTCTGCAAGATCGCCTGATTTAAACCCCCTTGATTTCTTTTTTGGGGATATTTAAAATATTTAGTGTACGCTATTTCTGTAAAAAGCTTCGAAGAGCTGCAACAACGAATTAATCAAGAATGACACCAAATCCGACCTAATGTAGGAGTTTTAGAGAGAGTTCGAATATCCTTCCGGCCGAGATGTCGTGTTTGATTGGAATTGGGTGGAGGGCATTTTGAACATCTTATCTAACATTCTTTCTTTTGATTTTGTTTATAAGTTTCTATCGTTTATTTGTAAATAATAAAAATAATGTGTAAACCCAAAATGCTTCAAAAATAAATAACTCTCTATACTCGTATCTTCGAAACTGTCAATTTGCGGAACCATGTTTTTTAAGACTTTTTGACTTATTTTGATCCATACTATACCCTGTTCAAATATTCAATTTTTTTTTAACACCCTGTATTCCAATAAACCTCTAGATAAGAAACTTCAAATATTACACATGTATGTATGCAAATTAAAATTTAATCCGTTATGTAATTTAACTTTTGTTTTTATTAATATTATTTAGAGCTTTTTTATGATAATCAATTTTTAGCACTAATATACATTGTAATATTCAACATACCTACATGAATGGTTAATAAAGACAGTTGCTTATTCCGTTATGTCTTGCAATAAACATAAATTTTGTTTTTTATACTGAGCCAGTCTTTGTTATTTTGCTTATCGGATGTGTTTGTAAATTTTGTAAGATTTCATAGAAATAATAATTAATTTTAAAATAAATAGTTGAATTATAATAAATAAATGATAGGTTTATTGGAAATAAACCAGAAAAATGTATAGTGTGTTGATTATTAATATAATAATTATTTAAAAAATAAATAGAAATTATATATGTATAGTGTGGTAAAACTATAATAAAAAAAAATTTGAGCTACTTTATTGAGTTGATTTCGAAGTTTTCCGTTTGGTGTCTCAAATGACCACATCCCATTAAATAAAATAACCTAAAAAAATAATTTCACAATTTTAATATTATATTTTGAGAATTTTATTATCAAAGTAACCTTGCAGAAAAAACAATTTGTCCCAGTTTTTTTTAAAGGAAATGATAGTATTTAACATTATTCAAAAGTTAATGTTTCCGTTATACATTATTTAAAAGTCTAACTAATATTTGAATTTAAATATCCAGTTCGCATAAAATTAATTAATCTATCTTGTTGTTTTGACACTTTCTCTAATAAAATATCAAACAAAATTTAAATAATATTACGGGGTTGGGATTAAGTATGGAACCATGTAAATATCTTTAAAACGAAATGAACGAAATTGATAAAATTTTGCAAGTAAGTGCAATGAGGCAAAATGCAGTTGATGTACATTTTTTTGTTAATAATATACTTCCGGTTTAACCGGAAATACCTTCAATTTTTTAAATTTAAATGGGACACCCAGTATTTTCTTGCAGATTTTGAAAAATCTTGTTATTTCGAATTCTTACATACTGGGTTTATTGTAAAAAATCTGTAAAAATGAGGAAAACACCATTTTAAAGTTTTTATACATTAAATTAAAATAACATTTAGATAAACAAATTGATATTGTTTGTATTAATAGTAAGAAATAAACGAGTAATATCTAGTAGTAACTGTTGCCAAACTGTCAAAATGTAATTTACCGAAATAAATTGTACGATTAAGAATGGTTCATTTAAGTTAAAAAGATCGTATTGAAAAATTAATGATGATCAGTTATGGTGATCGTGTTAGAACTCATGAATAAGTGTGTCATATTTTTTGTGATTTGCATCCTGAAAAAAATCCCATATTACGTTCAACAGTTACTAAAAAAATTTGCCAAAACCTGGATGACCGCGGACCGCAACGAACGAAACTATTAGACAAAATATTGCAATTCATTTAGAGGAATCACCTCAAACTTCTAATACAATTTGGCACTAAACCGCGGTATAAGTCGAAGTTCTGTAGGGAATATATTGAAAAGTGAAAAGTATCATCCGTATAAGATACGATTGGTTCAAGAATTGTCAGACGATGATTTTGACCGACGGCTCGAGTTTTCCGAATGACTGATGGACATCTGTAATGTAGACTAACATTTTGGATCTAATGTAATGCTTTCCGATGAGGCAACTTTTTGTTTAATCGGAACAGTTAACCGCCATAACTCAAGGTATTGGTCAAATGAGAATCTTCCCCACTTTGATTGACGGGTTAGGGATTTTCTGGATGCGAATTTTCCAAATCGGTGGATTGGACGTAAAGGATCCATAGAGTGGCCTGCTCGTTCTCCGGATCTAAGCCCATTAGATTTTTTTCTTTGGGGTTATCTAAAATCACATGTTTACGTTAAACGACCAACATAATTGCAGACATTGAGACAAATAATTATTGATGCATGTGAACTAATACGTGGAGAAGTCTTGGAAAGTCAGGAAGTGAACGGAGAGAATTTTGAACATTTGAATTAATTTTGTTTAAATTATTATTCTCATTAGCCTAAAGTAAATAAATTTACTTATTCTACAACCAAAAGTGAGTTATTTCTCGTTTTTACAAATTATATTCACTAAACCCTATGTACAAATTCGAGAAATAATAAGCTCTTTCAAAATCTGCAACAATATACAGGGTGTCCCATTTAAATTAAACAAGTTGAGGGTATTTCCGGTTAAATCAGAAGTATATTATTAAGAAAAAAATGTAAATCAGATGCATTTTGCCCCATTGCATTTACCTACAAAATTTCATAAATATCGTCCGTTTCGTTTTATAGATATTTACTTGGTTTCAAACATTATTCCAACCCTGTATATTTTCCTTGTTAAACAAGTTGCATTACAATTCTAAAAACCTACCTATTTTCTATAAAAATAAGCAAGATTTATTAAATATTATCTACAAGTTGAGGTGAATATATGTTTTCTATATGAAATAAGTTATACATTTTGTTAAGTAATGTTATTAGTTATGTAGAAAAATGTACCTATTTCATAAAATTGTCGGCATGTGCAAACAAATCACATAATTTGGGTTTTTTTTTATTAGAAAAAAAACGCAATAATTTTACATCTATTTCTTGGGAGTAGTAATAAAATTCTCTTGAATAGATTTTGTGCGGTAAGGTTATTTTAAGGAAGACAATACGGTAGACAATTTTTACAACCACCGTTTACAGCTCTGACATAAGAGCATAAAACATATAAACTGAAAAGTGAACTATTTATGACCCAACTTGCGAAGAATTATATAACCCTTTCAGATTTACTTTTGCTTTCTATAATAGCGCAACATTCAAGAGCTTGAAACCTTTCTTGCCGACTTTATTTATGATACCTATTGGTTTACGATTTTTTTCTGGCTATTTTCAACCTACAGATCTTGACTCAAGTTTATTTTTTTAGTAATTATTTTATAAATAAATATAGATGAGACGATCTCTGAATTAAGATCTTAAAGTGAACGTGTGAGATTTTTTACTTTGGTTGTTTATATTTTCATAATCTCAAAAGTGGAATTCTTCTTCATAATTATATCAAAAATAACCGACAGTAATATGGATGTCTACGACAGTGACGTTAGGTAAATGAACTTAGTATTTGAAAAAAAAAAATGAACAGTAAATACGTCTAAGCAATAATAATTTAATACTAAAAACGCTTTTCATTTTTATTTTAATTAAAATTAAGTCAAACTATATGTTTTTTTTGATATTATAATAATAATCATAAGAAGAAGAGCAAGTGTATGCCTTTTCTCATATTATTTTCTTGAGTGAAATTCAATTATTTTTAATTTAGATTTCTATATGTTCCGGATACCTCCATATTATCGTTATTTCTTATATTTATTGTCAATTAGTTTCTTCTTATTTTATTTACTCATCCGCTATGCTTTCGGCGTTAGTGGGGATTTTCCTTAAATTTTTAAAAGTATTTTCTATTTAATTATCGTTATAGATGATTGTTTAAGTTTTTCTCTTATTAATTTTAACAAGTTTATCATTTTGTTTAGATCTACTATGTGGTTTATTTCTTTTAAAATAACTTCATGAATCTTATTTTCGTGATTACAGTATCTAATTCGATTATTTTGTTTGTTCATATTTACGTTATTTTTCGCTATTTGGCTATATAATACTTTTTGTCTAACTGTGTTTCTATCGAATTTCTGTTGTTCTTTATTTTCTGCATTTCATTATTTTCTATTCTTACTTCTTGCTTCATCTATTCTTTCTAAATATTTTATAAAAACTGGACATCTTCACCACACATTTTGGTATCATTCTACAATTGATTTGGGAGTGTCTAAATCGCTGACAATTGTAGCATTGTGTCGCTCTATTTTTTCTTTTATACTGTTCCCATCTTAATATAAAATTCACAAGTTCTTTAACTTTATAAAATTCTTTTAAATCTGCATCTTCTTTCACATTTAGTAAGTAACTATAACTTGGCCAATTCTCATCTTTTCCTTTCAACGGAACAAAGTTTTCTATTTTAATCATTGTTTTTTCCTCTAAATACTCTTTTGCTTTAGATATGTTCAAATTTGGTATTGCCTTAAGTACAATTGTTTTAAGTCTATCAGTTTTATCTGTATACGTGAAATAGTTCATTCCCTTGTCTTTCATATAATTCATCATAGTTTCTCTCGTTTCTTTGTCCCCTAATAATATTTTTATAGTCTCCCTATTAAATTGTTCTGTAAAATTAGTAGAATTAACAATTTTTCTCACCTTTTTGACGAATCTCGTGTAATCTTGATTGTCTGGTTTTGCCATAACTACTATTGGTGGTATTCTATTAATTTCCTTCTTTCCGTGCTCATTTTCTCTCATTTCTGTTATCTCATTAGCCTTTTCTTTGTGTTTCGTTAAAGATTCATATTTGTTTTTATTTGTTACCTCAAAGGTTTCTTTAACTTTAGGTTTTTTAACCCTCGGTCTTTTGGCATTTGAGTAAAAATGTCAAATATACTCCATGTGATCAATTTGAAATAATAGATTTTGCAGTAAGGTATATAAACTAAACATAAATACAATCTAGCATTATATAAGACTTAGTATATCAAATTTTATATATTTATTTATAAATAATTTTAAAAACACATTTGGTAAAGAGATACTAAAATTAAAAATGTAAAAAATAATATACTTATCTTAAAATTCCAGGATATTCTAAAATTCTTTAAATATTCTTATGACAACTGTTTCCTTAGAATGTTAAGGTATATTTTATCTTTTACATTTATAATGGATAGATTCTTCAAACAAATGTGAGGCATAATCATTATTATTAAAATTAAAGTAAAAATTTAAGCAATATTCCAAATTTTCCAAATTATTATTAGCTCGAAGATTAATATCCTAAAATATATTTGAAAACTTTACACGAATCTCTTATTTTTAGCTACATTTTCTTTATATTTTTTTAAATTCTTAAATGCATGACGCTTGTATACAATGACGATGCTTTCTTTATCCCGACTTTTTGAATTTCACGGACTGTTTAATAAATTTAGGCAGTGTGGCACCTCGTTTAAATCAACTTAATGAGTATATTTCAGAATAAAACACAGGGTGTTTTAAAGCGCCACGCTTTTTTAAAATACACTGAATTAAAAATCTTTCTCTGTACCTATAAAAAGCATCTTTCAAAAATTATTATCATTTAGGCATCAAAATTTATACCGTTTGGGGTAATACAGAATACAGACTCTGAGAAATAAAAGTTTAAAAGCTGTCAGTTTCTTTATCAATTTGAAAAAGACTAACAAAAGTGTTAATTAATATTTAATCAAGATTTAGGCAATTTGTTTTGTTATGACCTTCAAGATGTTGTATTCCTTATTAATAAATTCTTCTTAACCCACGTACAGCTATTATGGAAATATAAATGACGTTATTGTTGTCTGCAAATTATTTTTCATTATTTCATTGAAAACACGTGTTGATCACAAAATAAATTATTTTTACATGGCATTGTTGTCAAGTGAGGTCTCGTAGCAGGAAACCAATGAACAAGTTAAGTAAACCGTAATAATTTATAAATATATCATTTATTGATAGAGTTATCCCTCTTGCTAATGCGTATTTTGATTAAAATTTTATTATTAGCAATATTTCGTGACCCATCATCAAAACAATATACTTATAATATGTTCAATTGTAAGAGTAAAGAGAATATTTAGTAAATTTTTATTACTACTTTGTATGTATTATCTGGTATTAGTATGCATCAACTATTGCTATTTACTTATTTTTTGTCTTGTTTTAAGAGCGGTGCCTGTTTATTTATTATTTATTAGATTATTAGTTTATTTGTACAGGTATGCAAGTGTTCCAGAATATGTAGGTATTCTCCCGGATCCAGATCATATAATAATAATAATAATAATAATAATAATAATAATACTATTAATAATAATAATATTAGAAATTTTTAAACCATGTGTGACAAAGGTACAATAATCTTATTTTTGGATAGTTGAAACTTTAAACTAAAAAAAGGTAGTCTTGATTGATATCTATAAAATCGGCGATAGTAAATTCCATTATATATTTGAAATGAAACTAGATTTATAAAAAAATCTTATTGAAAAATGTAATTTTAAATAAACATGACATAAAAAATACTTATAAAAGAAAAATAAAGTGGTCTTATAATCTAAATTTATTATTGGTACTTGACAGGTGACTTAAGGGTTGATTTTTGCTAGGTTTAAAACCAAAATAGCATCCATTGACGGCGAGTGTAGGGGTTCTCCGTATATCTCAAATTTGACATTTAAATATTAAAATCTTTAAAAATGTCATTTTGCGTGAGAATATCGAAAAAAGTCATTAGAAAAAGTTATTTTAAATAATATTTTAGACCTAAGTTCCAAGTTTCAGATCAATATTCACAATTTTTGGTTCACAAGTTTTGAAAAGATTGATTTTTGATCATCCTTTAAATGCTCTAGTTTGTTTTTCCAGGCATATAGGTTTCTATTAAAATTAATATATTTTTTCCCACCGCCTAAAAAGATCTTTATTAACAAAAATTGTTCTTCGATAAGATCCATATTGTATTTTATTCAAGAAATTTTGAACATAAACTAAAGTTGTGGCTTCAATTGGCTTTTACACATGTTTTTGTATTGACAAAGATAGCAAAGAGTAGTACAAACATTTCTAAATTAGAATAAATCTATTTGAAATTGAAATTTTTGGCAAAAATAGAAAATATCTAAAATTGTGAAAAATGAACTGAAACTCTAGGTCTAAAATATTTCAAACAACTGTTTTTAATAACTTTTTTCGGTACTTAAATATGTATAACAATTTAAATTAGTTTACTTTATTTTTATTATATAGACTGTAGGTAACTGAAGAATTTAGGTAAACCCACCCTCTACCTCTCAGAGCTCGGCGTGCATTTTACCTAAGGGATTACGGTTCCTTCAATTTACCAAGCTCATTAAAGGATTATAGGTGTGCAATTTACCTGTGCCCGATAAAATAATTTTGTATGCACGTTCAATGTTGTGCATTCTCTAACCCTAAGAATTGAAGGATCCATCACAATACCGTTTCTATAAATGTTTCTTTATTGTCAATAAGCTTGACATAAACAAAGGTTTTAATATCCACCAAAAAAAAATTTTGTGATTAGACTATCGATTTTCAAAGTTTCTATTTGGATATTCTCGACTTACTAGACTAATACATGGCCCATCATCTATGAACCACATATCGCGTTTTTTGCCAAAGGTAAATTTTCTAAAAGTTTCGGCCTATTTATTGTTTTAAAGAATTTTCAAATAAATTTCTCTAATTAACCTTCTTGACAATACAGATGGTCCAATTAACCTAGTTTTGGATACGTAAGAAGTCTATCGGAAGACAGTTTACTCATTGAGAGACAATAACATGATTAGTTTGATTTTATTAGACTTTCGTAGTGTTGTTTCAAAGTTAGAGGTCTGTAAGATCCAACGCAGCCTCTCACTTTATTTTTTGACAAGGTCAGCTCTTCAAAAAAGCGTTACGATTTGAACAACCCTGAAGATTTACTTACTTCTATACGAATTCTTGGAAGAAGTAAATATTTCAACCAATTCTAGAAGATGGATTTTGAGTGTTTGTTTTAGCATGTTGAATGTCGGGGATATTAGTTCAATGATTATCTACAAAACAAATAACAACTTTGAAAAAGAAAGAAAAGTTTTTGTAAAATAAATAGCAAAACAATTAATTGAGAAAAATTTTAAAATTCGAGCCAGGAATAAGTATTTGGATAGAGAAATACGAATGTTGGCTCAGAAATGCTCTAATTATGTATCAGAAGAGCAACTTCGAGGGAACTACGGAAATAAGAGTAGGTAATTTTAGTAAACAATCTTGAATTGTATTTGTTTAAACAATGCAGAGTTTTTCCTCTAAAGCGTGACCTAAATAATATTATAGGACGTTTCAGTTGATTTTTTGTTATCACACGAAAAATAATTTAATCTGTAATATTGTGGTGTTATTTTTTTCGCGTATCATCTGGTGTTATTATTTTTTCAGGTACCAACTGCCGGCCTAATAATTCCTGTCCATAAGTTCAAACTGATGCGTATGATGTAGATTTCCGTCTATACATCAATGTAAATTATGAGGTTTGTAAGGCAGTTTTTAGAAAATTCAGCTTCGTCCGTAGAAAAAATTGGGCAGAACTAGTTCGAAAATTCCATCTAAATTCTTCAGGGAAAACGCATAGACTTTCTGAAGGTGATACTGATGCAACTGTTGCTCTCTAAGAATTCTTTAACATGTTGTCTTTGATTTCTACAATTCTGGCAAATTTTCCTAGTTTCTAACAATCTTCAATTTTTAGAACCAAGTGCTTTAAAAATATATTTAAAAAAAATTATTTCCAAAGCGGTCCGTTAAGAGCCATAGCATTCCCATAAAGGGAACTTTTCAAAAATATATAATATCTGAATCAGAGAGATTGGTCACGTATTCTGCAATACCCTGTTTACTTCAAGGTAAATATATTTCTGGAAAGTGTTTTCTCTCACTGCAACAGATCTAGATAATAATGGAATGGTTTTCTAACAATTCTTTCTAGAATTTAGCTAATTAGCTAGTAACATAATGACCTGAAACTACTAAATTCTAACGTATTTTGTAATGTAATTTTTTATAAAAATAATTATGCATTTCATTATTTAAGATCTACAACTTGCACCCTAAAATAACTAAAATAACGATATAGATACCTTACTGGCGCAACTGCTTATTGGCATCGTCTAAGTGACAAGAAGTTCGGTACTTGGATTACATCTAAATCACATGAGTTTCCACGATGATCCATCCGAATCCAAGCAGGATATTTTTACAAGATTGGCAAAGTTTTAATGTTTGTAATTTTATCCGAGGACTAATTTTGCGAGATACCGTTATGGAAATTCCGATACGAGGCCAGACGGTGATACTTGAATAAATTCGTAAAAATACGTGGTCACGAGTCGAGCAAAGAAAATTAAATTTGGAAACTGCGACACTTTTTTCAATTCAATTTGGATTTTAATCAGAAATTTTAAATAGATTCTAGGGGTACTACAGATAAAATATTATATGATGTACAGCTTTTGAAAGTTCTGGAAATTGAAAATTTTTCATTTTTCAAACAGATAAAATATTGATTTTATCTCTTTCAAATTACTGAACTAAACTTTCATTCATAATAAAGCAATCATTATGAAACTAAAAATTTAATACCTGGATTATTCAGACGAACGAAAGAACAATATATATGTAAGAGTTTAAGAGAAAATGTTTCAAAAAATTTCTTTTGGGTTATTTTTCTAGATAGTTTTTATTAGTACAACGGGATACTAATATCTGTCCTCTCCCCGCTTCTAAATAGTTAACTACAACAGAACAAAAAACCAAGATAAATAAGATGTTTCGTAGAAGTACAATAAATTAATCTGTGATCTTTATTAGTTTAAACAGAAAAGGGGGTCATGACTGACAACTACTTTAAATAATATTTTATTGTTCTGTTCAACGTTGTTTTGATGTTTAATTAAATAGTTGTAAAAAAAAGTGGCCTGAATACCGGCAAGACGAAAACTGAAAAGTAGCATAAGATGTGCAATTTAGTCTAATTTTTGTTGCAACCTTTTTATCATTTAGAAGTTGCACCGTCGTAATATCGGAAACGATGTTGGCAAAATGTTGGTTGATTAATTGCGAAATAAAATATGAAGTTTTCTAGGAGCTATTGCTTACTGATACAGAAATAAAATCAATTATATGATACAACACTGATTTGAACTCTAAGATGCACCAAATACATATAGTCAATTTTAAGACACACTTAAGAAAATCGAATCTCGATTCCGAAAGTAAAAATGTTGCTGCTCTGCAGAACTGTAACGAAAATTCAAGCTTTTTCAGTTCTTTAGATGTTCGTTTTGAAAATAAGCTTTCCTCCAACGTCATTCACAAAATACAAATAGCCTGGCGAGAATGCAAGTTTTATAAAAGTGGTTTTCGTTTCCTTGTAAAATGCATCGTAACAAAAAAAAAGCACAGTAATCCTGCTAGAGATTTTATACGAATATATTTTTTGGCTTTCGGGAAATGCATTATAGAAAATTACTTTTCGTCCTGTATATTGCGTGCCAGTGTTAGTTAACAGCCCTATCAAAGAGAGTGGCCTAGATCGATAGTGTCTCCTAGGAATAGAATTACAACACCAATTTTTCTCACAAGAATTGATAGAAAAACCAATCGACAAAGTACATCGCTGCATCTATTTTACAAAACTCTAAACAATACATACAATTCTACAAATAATTTCTCTTTCTATAAAAATATTTTTTTTAGAAAAAAAAGAAGATTTGTATAATGTCCTTTTTTTTACATTAAATATAAAATAAATTTATTTCCAGTTAGAGCAAAATTTGATTATAATTTGCTGTCTTGTTATGTTATATTAAAATATACAGGGTAAACCATCTATGAATAGTGATATCATTGACCATTTTTATTAAATGGCACCCTGTATATTTAATTTTTTTATTGTTCATTTCTAGGCGATTCCACAAATATATCGTACTTATTTTCAGTATTTAACAATTTAGACCGTACAATGATTTTAAATTTAGTATTTTTCAAGACGTATTGAATATATTGAAAAAACAAAATGATACAAAAGAAAACACTAAATTTGGTCAATATATTTTCGAACGTTGGCTGCATAATGAGGTGGCGTTACATCTTGTTAATACCACAGAGTTTCATCGTTATTTCCGACATTTTGTGCTAGGGATTAAATTCATTAAAGTTGGAATAAAAAAATTGATTAAAAAATGTACCTAAGTTGAATCGGTTAAAGTGTCATCAAGGAAAAAAGGTCCTATGATTCTATTTCGTACAATTTCTGTCCAAAATCCGAAAGTTGGATCGTTATTAGACTTATCCTCAATGTTGCGTTAAGTTCCATTCTGCAATCCGAGTTGTCATTTGATAATTCTTATACATGATCCACCTTAAATGGATACCGTCTTCAGTTTTGAATACTTTATGATTAGACGTAAAAGATACTTCATGATCTCAACTAATCTGTCGTACGCTTTTGTGTGTATTATCTTCTGTAAAACGTTTAATTTTGTATCATTATTAAGCAAGGGATAGCCTGGCGGTCTAATTAGTTTTCTTTATAAGAATCAGTTCAGGCAAAAAGGGCCTTAAGTCTACTTTATTGACTTTTTCGAAAATTTAGTTTTTGTAGGTTTTGGGTGTTGTTTTATCGATTTATGCAACAAGGGAACTTCCAACGTTAATCCAAAGAGAAAATATGAAAAAAAAAATTCGTGCAAGAAGGGGTCCAAATTCGGGACTTCGAACCACATAGAATGCTTTTGGACTCTTCCCCATGAAGTAAGATAGTAAAAAAGGGCCAAATGATTCGACTGTCTCTACTCAATGTAAAAGCTGACCAAACTCATCGTGCATAAAAAACTACAAGTGCAGTTGATAGTGGTTGGAGAAATCCTGTATTTTTAGTTTGGTGACCTCAATATTTCAAAAAGTCTCCTTTAAAACCTAAGGAAAGCTAGAAGATAAACTTCGGTTTGGGATCAGCAGCTTCCATCATTTTAAGTACGACATAGCCTTGTCTAGACTGGTTACAACTCGTCCATACATTATCGTTATATGAAACAGACATTCATGATGCGAAAACCGACAGCACGAGCTATTCCACCTGGAAACGTTAATCACTCAGGAAATGTTCTACTTAAACAAGACAAAGAAATTAGAACCATGCAAGAACATCAGTATGTTTTCTAAGATGTTGTAACTTGATCAACCATACAGGGATAAATTGATGATCAAACTGATGTTTATAAATTCAAAACCAAATCTGATCTAGTTTCTATCAAGATTTTCTATAAGATTACGACAATAGTATTAGCAAGCTCTGTGAGAATTAATACGCGATATTCGCCAAAAATTTCTACTTTAATCTGCAGTAACCAACGATTATATTTTCGTTACAGACGAAAATAAGTGTAAGTGTGAACCCAGCTTTATGTTAAAATCTCATTTTAAAATTCTCACTGCAAGCCAACAATAGGTACCTATGTAATTTAGTTAGTTATGTTATTTTAAGCTGAGTATATATAAGCTAATGGAAAATGTCAACTCGGGAAAATTAACTCGCGCAAATTTGATAGACCTTCACAAAATCCCTTTTTAAAAAAGTCGAGCATATTTTCCAGATGAAATTATGCTTGTCAACTCCCAGAGACTAATTAAGGCTGGAGGGAGTTTTGGCATTAAGTCTGACAAAATAAACATCCCTTGAAAATATTATTATGAATTATACATGACGGAATCGTTCTTGTTACATAAAGTCACGTCGACTATTTTTCATGTGCCAGACGGCTGCAGTTGTCGTTGGTTTTCCTCTTTAATCATAGGGATATTATTCACCCTTAAAGAAATTTACGGTGTTTCCTTAGATGAGAATTCAAATTACAAAACTAAGCCTAACTAAATTTCACATTTTAATTATGCGCACAAATTTGGTTGGCTATTCGTTGTATGTTTAATATGAATAATTTAATGGTTGAAGGCTCTTCTATTATTTATCTACAATTTGATTTTAGTCACTCGATTTTTCGCGTACCAATATACGTTGAAGGTGTTATAAATATCAACCCTCTCGTTAATTTACTAGAAGAAGTTGCTAGCCAAAACTACATAATAAAATCTCTAAGAGACGAGCAAGTAAAAATCCAACCAAAAAATGGCGAAGTATACAGTAAAATAATCAAAGCATTAAGTGAAAAACAAACCCAATTTTATACTTACAAACCTAAACAAGAAAAAAGCTTTCGTGTGGTCCTAAAAAATATACACCCTTCAACAGATACCTCACTAATCAAGGAGAGCCTGGTAAAATTAGGTCATGAAGTTACAAACGTTTGGAACATTAGACAAAGAATACAAAACAAACCACTTCCAATGTTCTTTATTAATCTAAAGCAAAAAGAAAACAACAAGGATATCTACAATATTAAAACATTATTAAACACAGTCGTCAAAGTTGAAGCACCACTCAAAAAAAAAGAGATACCACAATGCACGAGATGTCAGAATTTCGGACACACAAAAAATTTTTGCCAAAAGATCCCTCGATGTGTAAAATGCACCGCAAACCACCTAACCAAAGACTGTCCCAGGAAAACAAAAGATATGGATGTTAAATGTACTAATTGCAATGAAAATCATCCAGCAAACTATAGAGGATGCACCGTATATAAACAGCTATTTCAAAAAACGTACCCCAAATTGAGAGAAAAAAAGGTTGGACAAATAAATAATGCAATTGTACAAACAGGTATAACGTATTCTCAAATTACCCAAAATCAGCAACAAACAAATAATGCCAATAATGCAAATCAACCACAGGTCATCTTAACTCAACAGACAAACGATATAAATGAACTTAAAACCATGATGAAAGAACTAATCACCCAAATGGGCACTATGATGAACCTTTTAACAACACTTGTCACAAAGCTAAACTAATGGCGCAACTACTTAAAATTGCTTTATGGAATGCCAACGGGCTGAGTCAACATAACCAAGAAATAAAATATTTTCTACAATCCAATAAAATTGATGTAATGCTTATAACAGAAACCCACTTTACCAGACTTAGCCATATGAACATACCGGGGTATTGTATCTATTCAACAAATCACCCAGATGGAACCGGACATGGTGGGTCAGCTATCATAATCAATAAAAAAATAAAACACTATGAACTGAATAAGTATAAATTTGAACATTTGCAAGCCACCTCAATAGCAATTGTAGAAAAAACTCATCAAATACATGTTTCTTCAGTTTACTGCCCACCGAAACATAAAAATAAAATGGAAGACTATACAAAATTCTTAAACACCCTAGGAAACAAATTTATAGTAGGAGGAGACTATAACGCCAAAAATACTGAATGGGGAGCTAGAGTCACTACAACCAAAGGCAGGCATCTTCTAAAGGCTATCCAGAATAAAAACCTCCAATATTTGTCAACAAGAGAACCCACATACTGGCCTTCAGACGAAACTAAAATACCAGACCTCTTGGATTTCTATATTACAAAGGGGCTAGACACCAAAAAAATTAAAATCGAATCATGCTCTGATCTGTCGTCAGACCATTCTCCTGTAATTATAACTATGTACTCCGAAGTATTGCAACTAGATAGGCAACCAAGATTGCACACTAAAAATACTGACTGGGAAAACTTTAAAGAAAATTTAGATGAACTAATAGACTTACAAATACCTTTAAAAACTACAGAAGATATAGATACAGCCGTTATCAATCTTACTACAAATATACAACACTCTGCATGGATGTCTACCCCAGAACAATATTCCCCCCATATAAAGGAAAAAACACCTCCGATCGTTTACCAAAAAATTGCAGAAAAACGTAAACTAAGAAAGAGATGGCAAATAACCAGAATGCCAGGGGTCAAAACCAGGCTAAATAAAGCAAACAAAGAATTAAAAACGTTATTACTTGACATTAAAAATCAATCGGTAAATAAATATCTTAGCGAGTTAACAGCCACAGTAAGTACAGATTACTCTTTATGGAGAGCTACAAAAAAAATCAAAAGGCCTCAACTGCATATTCCACCAATACAAAATCCTCTCAGTGGATGGGCAAGGACTGACACAGACAAATCCACGGTGTTTGCAAACCATCTTATTAACGTTTTCAAACCTCATGAGATAAATCCTCCAGATGAACATTTAGAAAAAATTAACGACCTTATTAAAGCACCTTACCAAATGGATTTTCCACTCAAGACTGTTAAATTCTCTGAAATAAAATTTATAATTAAAAACACTAATCCAAGAAAAATTCCAGGCTTCGATCTTATAACAGGAAAAATTCTAAAAGAATTAACAGATAAAGCTGTAAAAGCCCTCCAGCAAATAATCAATGCTGCACTAAGAATAAATTACTTCCCACGCCCATGGAAAATTGGTCAAGTTATTATGATTCTAAAGCCTGGTAAAAAAGCTGAAGATGTAAACTCATACAGACCTATTAGTTTGCTGCCAATACTCTCAAAATTATATGAAAAGATCATACTCAAACGATTACTGGAAAAGGTGAACGAAAGAAAACTCATACCTGATCATCAGTTCGGATTCCGAAGTAAGCATGGTACCGTGGAACAAATACACCGTGTAGTTAACAAAATAAGCACTGATCTACAAGGTAAAAGATACTGCTGTGCGGCCTTTCTGGACATAAGTAATGCTTTTGATAAAGTGTGGCACAACGCTATACTATATAAAATCAAACTAAATTTACCATATCCTTTCTATGAAATGATCAAATCTTATTTACATCAAAGGTTTTTTCAAGTCAAAATAAACGAATCCTACTCCGAAATACTACCAATATCTGCTGGAGTACCACAGGGTAGCACCCTGGGGCCAACGTTATACCTATTGTTCACTGCTGATCTACCACAAACAAAGACAACTTTAGTAGCAACCTACGCTGATGATACAGCCATCCTAACGTCTCATACTATACCTGAAATCGCTTCAAGAAACCTTCAAATAGCTCTAGACAAAGTACAAAATTGGTTAGAAAAATGGCGCATGAAAGCCAATAGCAGCAAATCTGTTCACGTGACATATACTATGAAACGCGGTAACTGCCCCCCGGTAACTCTAAATGGACAACAACTTCAACATTCCGATCATGCTAAATATTTAGGTATGTATATAGATCGAAGGTTAACCTGGCAAAAGCACATATTCTCCAAAAGGAAACAATTAGGACTAAAACTCAAACAACACTATTGGCTAATTGGAAAGAAATCTCAACTCAATCTCGAAAACAAATTACTTATATATAAAGTCATCTTCAAACCAATTTGGTCTTATGGTATACAACTCTGGGGCACCGCTAGTAACTCCAATATTGAAATCATTCAGAGGTATCAAAACAAGATGCTACGCATAATAGTGAACGCGCCATGGTACGTAAAAAACAGTGAAATTCATAAAGATCTTAAAGTTCCGCTTGTTAAAGACACCATCAAAAAGTTCTGTGAATCATATAGTGCAAGAGTGTCATCACATCCAAATAAATTAGCAAGAAACCTTATGAATCCATCGCCAGAAGAGATAAGACGACTGAAAAAGTTCAAACCATCCGATCTTCTGACCAGGTTTTAACCCCAGACTGTTAGATCTTTCAAATTGACTTAATAGACAATTTTTGTTGTATTCTTAAGGAGAGTTTTCACAGGAATACTCTCTACAAGTCAGATGGTTGACTTACTTGTGGTAAAATAAGTTAACCTTTAGTCATCAAAAACACTTATTGTCACTTAGACAGATTGTGTGAATAAAGAAACAAAAAAAAAAAAAAAAAAAAATATTTGGAAAGAACAATATATTCCTATTTATAAATCTGGTTTCAAAGCCGATGTAGCAATAGTGGACCATTGTAACAAAATTATTTGAACACATATTGTTGACAAAGATATATTCTAATGTTTGTTAAATTAAATGTAAATATTAATTTACAAAATTTTGAAAATGACAACCAACTGGATACAATTTTTACAAATTTCACTTAAGCATTTGATTAAGTGGACAACGAAATACTTTTGAATGAACATAAACATTTTAGCTAGTCTCATAAAAAGATTAAGATCCCTCACGGAGCCTTAACCTTACATTTTTGCATATTTGCACTACTTCTACCAAATAAAATCGACGTCTTTTTTCAGGACGACACAAATATGAACATCGGAATAGGAATGATGAGGGTTCTACGGAGAATAATGAAGTGTGTTCCAGCCAAATCTCTGTCATACACAATAGGCATCTAATGATGAATTTCCCGTATTCCAACACCCTCGGCCTACAGCCCACCAACCACACCCCTCTGTTTTTCTTCGCTTGTTTCCATTTTTAATGCTGAACGAACACACTTTTTACTACCTTCACCCAGAGAAATAAACAAATAACTGTGTGTACCTGTGAGTGGTCACTGTGCATTACCTACTCCTACTCCAGAGAAGATAGTATGGATAATTAACAACAAGTTGCCAACTTTTGTGAGGAATGTGTTTTATGGAGGGTGCTTCGGTTTTCATTTACTACCCCTCATACTTTGAAAACATTTTGATGTTGTCCTTCAATCGATCGAATCTATGTTCATTTATTCTTCGTCATAACTATTGAACATAGAATAAGCGCAGGTTATTTGGACTAAAATATAAGGAATGGACCAAATAGGCGTTAATAAAGTATTGATGTGGCAAAAGACACAAGACGTTAAAGTTGAAATATTTTTTCGTTTTTTGGTGATAATTTCACGATGAAGTCATAGATCAAAATTGGAACAAAGGCATAACTTTAGACAATGAATATTATTTTATTTATTATTTTATATTTTGTTACAGGGAACGATATTTTTTAGTAATTTTTTTACGTGTATTACTTTGCGTTGTTGAATAGTTATGACTCATCCTGCAAATCGAGGACGTAATTCAATTGAAATATTTTAATAAGTCGTACTTTAAAAATTTTGTTTATAAGTTTCTAGTTTGTTTATACATAATAAAATTTATGTGTAAACGCTAAATGCTTCAAAAATAAATAGCTCTCTGTATATCCGAAAAGTGCACAAGTACTCAAAACGACATCCGAATAATTATATTGAGTTATTAACTGGAATAAGCGTACTATCTAATGACTATTATTATCATAATTTTCTATATAGAAACTCAATTTTCCAACCAACAATACATATTTATTTGGGTCACGTGAACTCTATTAGAAACCATTATTCCTCTTTTTTCTTTTCCAGCCAAATAAACATCATTATTAGAAAAACAAACCATTCGTATGATGCCAGCAGTTGCCAATATTGATATCACCATCAGACTTCCAAGAGGATCAATATCTCGTCGAAGTAGAAAACAACAAAAAAGTATTCTACTCAAGTTCGGAAGTAAATTCATTCATGATGAAAACGGTAAAAGCATTGAGTCATTGATGTCGAAATAAGTTCTTGTACGGAACAAAATAAATTGCATATTTTCCGATACTGTGCAAACTTTTAATGAAGTTTTTGGTTTTGAAAACTGAAACGCGAGGGTGAATGTTTATATTAAACTGTATGCATATAGGGTGAAAATCACATACGAAATGATGGTTTTTAATAAAAGTATACATATATCTTAAAATATAGTTTCTTGTGAAATTCCCCTTTTATAAAAGTACCCTATTTGATATCATACAGGTTGAGTAGGAGTGTAGATAAAACAGTTTCAAAACAAAAACTATATTTTGAACTCAATATATTCCTTTAGTAAGTAGAAAGTGAAAAATATGGAAAATGGGTAAAAATTATTTACCTTTCGAATATCTTTTTCTTAAACACACAAAATAATAATGACAAAAAACCAAATTTTTGTACATTATTCTTTAAACACGGACGATTTTTTTCATACAAAATAGAAGAGCTTTAGGAAACTACTTATGTTTTAAAAAATGATTAAATTTCAGTGGCCGATAGTTTTTATTTTCGCAAAAGATAATTGTATGCTAAACTTAAATGTACGTTCATACATAGACAATTCAGACTGACAACTAATTAAAATTTACACCATTACTGCTTCAAACCGACCGAAACGAAATGATTTCAACTAAGATTTTTTTTTACTAAAAAATTAATTATTTTTTTATATTATTTTGAAAACAAATTTAAATCACTTTTGATTGTGACTATTCCGCCCAAACTATTATAATTATTAGTTTTGGTTATTATAAAATATGCATCTTTTAATGTGACACACATCAGTTCTTCGAAAGTTTAAATCTTCTTCGTAAATGGAATGTCTAAAAATGCATAATCCAATTTTCGATTCAAATTTAATTTGCCTCTTCCTTATTATTACGTTTTGTAAAAATGTGCGTATGAAAAAGTACCCTTATTTTCGAAAAACTAAGCTCTACCATTTACGGTACATAATTCTGAACCTCCTTGTAAATAAAAGTAAAATTGTATTAAACGTAAGTGCAAGTTACAAATGTAAATTATGTTTTATAATTTATAATAATAAATTATAAAAGTACTTAGTGATGACGGTTCTCATTTGTAGTTTAGACTTATTCTGATTGTAAGATTGTTGCTAAAATTAAATCTAGTATATTGTATATTGTCCGTCAAAACATTGGAAATTCAAAATGGGTAGAATATTTAAATTCGGCAAAATTTAATCACGACTATATTTTTTTCACAAATTTCTCTTGTGTTAATTATTATATAAATATATATGTTCCACATCATTATAATAGTTTTTTTACAGATTTCTATTTTTATGTTTTGGATGCTTGCCATAAAATAGAATAGATAGAAAAGAATAATATATATTAGAAATTTGGGTTACAGGAAATATTTAGATAAAATAAAAGTAGTTTGTTGTCTTAACAAAAGACTGTTGCCACTTAAAACATGATCGTGAAAGATCTGTAACCCACAGTAAAATAATTAGTAGTACGACTTCCAGATTTAATTGGTGTAAACAGTGTAAATGCTCTACTCACTGACAACTTCATTTTTCATAATGATATGAAATAAATAACACAAAAATATTCATGTAAGACATATTTCCAATGCAATACAATAATGTCTTCTCACTTTATTCAACAATTGAGGCGTGTCTAACCTAACCACAAGCGAATTCTTTCAAATTAATCAAATTTTTTCACATTGGCATAAATTGACTGAATAAAAAAACCATTCTTTTTTTAAACTTGTTTTTGTGCATGTTGTTCTTAACAAGTCACAAACAAAAACTTAAGTTTTTTGTTACAATTAAAGCATAATTTCATATTTTCTCTAAAACTAAGTTTGACATTTTTTCTGTGCAATTTAAAAAATTGAATAAATCCATGTAATAGACAATAGAGGGTTAATAAACTTCCCTTGTGTGTCCAGGAAACAAATTTTAAGAAGTAGTAATTTTTTTTTAAAAAATGCATAATCAAATTCGTATAAATGTAAAATAAATAATTTTTAGCTATCATTTAGAGTCTTCAAATAATTTGAAAAAATTTATTTTTACAAAATCTAGTTATTTTGAAATAAATATACAAGGTGCGGGATTAATGCGTCGAAGTACGATATATCCGTTATTAAAGGAGATACCAAAAAAAGTTATTTACAAAAAGTGTAGGCAGTCTTCAGATTCATATTTTAAAATTAGTCCCAAATGTGTGTTCAGGAACGCAGTGCCAGACAAAAACTTTGTTTTTTTAAATGGAGCACCCCGTATATTTTTACATTTTTATAAACTTCTTGCCGAGGTAGCAGCCAAAACGAAAATAAAAATAAAAACAAAAACGACTTAATTGTCCCTATACAGAGTGATTAAAAATCTAATGGGATTTCAAATTTCAAAATATACGGGGTGTTCCATATAAAAAACTATAACTTTGGTCTGGCACTGCGTTCCTGATGAACACCCTGTAAGCATATTTGGGACAAATTTTAAAATGTGATTCTCAAGACTGCCTACAACTTTTTTTCGTATATATATATATATATATATATATATATATTTATTAGAAATCTGTATTAAAAAATTAAATATATGTATATGAAAAATCAAGAAAGAGGTTAATCAAAATTCATAATGAAGGATAGAACATTTTTTTTGGTAGTAGTTGGAGTAGTTGAAGTAGTTGGAGAAACTAATGATTTTTATTGATATCAAAATAATTCAAGTATTGGTAGACTTATAAGAACTAATTCAAAAAAAATGTTTTTGAAAATTTAAGAAATATCTGTTATTGTAAACATTTATAAACTAAGAATTTAAAATATTGAGAATAATGAATAATGTGGTAAAAACATTGAAATATAAAAATTTAATAAAGAGGAAGAAAAGAGACGAAGAAGTGAAAAAGTATCAAATAAAGAAAATATTCGTGGAGAAGCCTGAGGATATTTCAAGTGATATATATTAAGTTCAGATACCTACTAGCATTGGAAATTCGAATATTTACAATTAAAAAGATCTATAAATAAAAAGAAACGTAAAAAGTGGTTAGGTATGGAAAATTAGAGGAAATGGAAAAATCACAAAAAAAATAGTGTAACTTAACGTATTGACCAAAATAGTGTTAATAAAAGATTGTTTATAGTATTGTTATCTATTAGTTAAGCTATAGTTAGTTGTCTATATTACTAGGTATATTTAAATTAATTTTAATAATGTTAGAACTCACTCCGAGATTGATACATACTTGTTCGGGTCATTTATTCTTTTAAAAGAAATCATTGACATTATAAAAATATTCAACAAAATTTAACCAAATTCAACATCTTCAACAAATTCAATATGTTAAGAGTATATTTAATCCCTGAAGGGGCTAATTTATCGATCGCCAATCAGAATTACCCATTAATCATTAGCAGCCATTCCCTTGAAATGACGGAGGAATGCTTGCGGTGCAAAGAACCTTGATCTTGAATAGTATGATGGCCTGGCCCCGTTTGCTTATGGCAGTACTGCGCGCGCAGTTACAGTCCAGTGCAGCACAATGTAATGGCAACTACTTGGTACAGACTTATCATTATCTAATTAGAATTAATTAAACCAAATTTATTTACAATATTATAAATATATATATATAGAATATTACATATGTATAGGCATAAATAAAAAAAAAATAACTCTACTAAATACTTAATGAGTATATTGGTACAAATATTTGAACATTTATATTCCAAGTATTGTTTCTATAAATTACATTAAAAAAGCAAAAGACTATCAGTCAAGAAGTACAATTAAAAATTAATATGTTTTGTTATATTTCGTAAATAACTTAATTATAGTTAAGTATACATGACATTTAAAAAATACCAAATATATCGAACTAAAATAAAAACAAAAAGATATGAAATCTGTTTCTTATATTATTTTTGTTAAATTTGGATGTTTCACACATAAAATTATAACTATAAATTTGAAAACATATCAGTAAAACAATATTAGTTTTATTTATAAATATACAATTGAATTTGTTAATTTTATGAAATTCTTTTATAGAGTATTCTTACGTATTTACAATATTCAATTTAAAAAATTAAATAAAATTTTACTATATTGTCAAAATATAATATTGTCTCCTTTAATTAATTGACATATTATTTGTTATTACATATTGATAGTTGTTGTTATTACTGACTAATAGTATGTTTCTTAGTTAATTATCTAAATCAAAATGAACTTAAAAAAATAATTGAATAATTACAAAACGGTTCTAGTAAAAGAACGTTCATTTAATTCTGTTTAATAAAAAGCACAATTGGAACGACTATATAACAGAATATAGAAATAAATTTGGCAATAGATTCAAAAAAAGCTTTCATATTTTGTAAAAGATTTATCACCGATATCATTAAATTAAAAATAAATATTGATTAAGAGAATAAAGCAAAACTGGACCAAACTAGAAATAGCACAATATCTATACTTGAAAATGATTATAATAAACAAAATAAGCAAAGGTAGTAAAATAAGAATTGAGTATAAAGAAAAGAAGAAAAAAACAATACCATAAAGAAAATTGCACAAAGCAGAAAAATGACTAAAAGAGCTCTAAACCACGAAAGAGCGAAAAGTAAATAAGTCTTAAAATAATAGTAGAGTCTTATTTATCCTCTTTGTTCCCCCTGGTGATTAAATAAGTAAAATTTTTCTTACATTAAAATTTTCAGTCAATGAACGACCTTCTCAACCAGAAAAGTCTATAAACGAGCCGGTGTAGTTGTTTCCGAGCTATAAAATCATGTTTTATGTTCGTTGTTACATCAACGTTTAGTTATGAGTTATGACCCGCTTCCGAGTTCATAAAGTTGCATAGGAATATCGCGATTTTATTTCTTAACGTGTCGTATAGGCCATGTTTAGCAAATAGAAAAATGTGTACATTATTTTTGATAAAGCCATTTGCATATTGAACGTTTTTTGAAGAGGCGTTTAAAAGGATGATGCGATTTCGTTTGCATAATCAAGCTGGAAATACTTCAGCACTTAATTATAGTCTTGTGTTATTTTCGAGACGTATTTCGAATTCTTCAGAATATATAAACGAATTACTTCCTGATAAACATGCCAGAAATAAAGCGTTTATTTAAATTTCAACGTGGTGGTGGGTCATATTCATTTTTTAATAAATGGTTCTAAGTGGCTTATTACCTATAGACAGGCAATTTTTTTCATAATAAATCAATATTCTTCAGCGTAAGAAATATACAAAATATTCTTAAAGTATGCAGTTATGTTTCTTGTGTTTACGAAATATTCAAAACTTAGAAATAGTGAACTAATAACATTTACTCATTTTAAGTCAAGGATTGAGCCTTTTATTATAAATATTAATTGATAAATGTTGAAATACTACTCAATAATTTATTATAATACAAATTTCAACATGTTTTATCTAAACAATAATTTATGGGTGCCGATACGCTTTCAATGACTTCTTTGAAGGAGCCGAAGGTAATTCTTCACAATATCTCTGACAATTTTTAACTTTTTAAAAAAATTTCAATATTTAAGAAAATTTTTAAAAAATTACTTTTATAATTTCATGAAACATCATTTCGAATTGCCAAAAGTATTGGCAACACCTCGAACCATACGACTAAATTACAATTTGGTAACAATATTGGCCATGTTGCCTATTCCTTTGAATGAAAACCAGAACGCCTAAATTATCTACTATCTTATACTTATTCTTATACTTATTTTTTCTGATTAATATTTTCGAACAGAGTTTCGTATCTAACGATTAGTTTTTATTTTCATCAACTACTACAATAACAACATATCAAAACGACAGTACAATTTTTGTACAAAAATAAGGAAAATAGTACACAAGAGTTAAACTAGCAAAAATAAATCAGATTATGTAAGTCAAAACAACAATTAGTTTAAGAATATATGATTTACATCAAAATAGTGAAAATGAGATTAATTTTGAAACTTTATCAAATAAATTAAAAGTGATGTGTTAATGGTGGTATTAATAACTGAAGTGCTGAAAATAACACGAAACAATACCTGTACGGCCCATTGAAAAATAAAAGATTGGAAAACGCCCAATTTAGTACATCAATAGAAACACGAAAAAGTGATGAAAATATTAAAATCGATAAACTTGTTTTCCCCTAGATGGCATATTTATATTGGTTTTAAAAATCTGTACCTCAGTAAAATAAATATGTATTATAATTAGACTTATTATGAAATATTTAATGTCTAATTCATTTGCTTATTATAAAACAGGAGTAGAAAAAGTAACTGATTATTTAGATTCTTTAGGCAAATTGGAAAGAAATATCCAAGTGAAAAAGAATAAAATTTCATAAGAAAACACAGGTATACATTAAAACATGAATGACCGTGAAAATTAAAAAAAAATAGGTTGTTGGAGTGAGGCCATCCCGGAAATATTTCTCCATCGATGCCTGTAATATTTTTAGATTTATATATATATTTTGCTCATTATTTCTCAATCAAATTTACTATACCAAGAATCGGAGTTAAATTAATTTTAACTAATCTAAATAATTTTATTCTTTTATTTTGGAGTAATGGTTGAACTATACCAGTTTCTTTGAATTAATTATAAAGATGTTCACATTATTTAGCCACGTGCATTGTATAATTAATTGTCTATAATGCTAAAGAAGGAAATGTAATTAAAACGTAACATACATTATACTTAATACTTTCCTTTTATGTTGTAGATGATTTGCATTTTTGTATACTATATAGAATATATATATAGTATATTATACAATATAAACTGCACAATATTTACTAATTGGCTTAAGACTTAATAATAATAATAATAATAATAATAATAATAATAATAATAATAATAATTGTTTACTAAAAAAACTATTTCTACTAAAGTAGTCAATATAGTACGAGACAAATAGTTCTAATAAACCTTTTTTTTTCTAAGCTCATTATTAGCGAAATGACAGTGAATTAAGTAAACCAATAAAATTGGATTTTTTGTCCAATTCCAAAATTGATTAATATTTCTTCATAACATTTATGTCATTTTATCATTATTTAAATATTTTATTATGATAATTCCTGGTAATATTTTTCATCCCCTCTTCTGTCTTGGTTAAGTAAGCATTTCGTTATGAAAAAATAACATGTCGTAAATACCATTTGTTTAGAGAAAAGAAGTTATGCTTCAATAATTTCAAATGGTGAAAACCAGAAGAATATTAGAAAAAAATAATTAATAATTAAAATTTATATATTACGACAGTTAAAAAGTAATATTTATAATTTTATTTTTCTAAAATATTATTTCCTTATATAAATGCAAAATAAATATTTTCCTCTGCACCCCAACAGAATATAAATCAAACAAGTAAAAAAAATAGTTTCTTTCAACTAGAACCATATAAAACAAGAATGTAAAAGAAAAATGGTGTCCAAAAATCAGGACAAGTTCGCCAAAGCATAAATTTAAAATGTCTCTTGATTTAGAAAAAAACATTTCTGAGAACTGACCAGTCCGTCATACTAAAGCAGTACCAAAGAGATCGTAATGTACGCAGCGATTCAATTCAATTCAATTAAGTTTAACATCGAAAAAGTACGATATGGAATTGACCCATCGTAAACTAATAGTTCCTTGTAAAAATCACTACCTTTGGCTATGACCAAAAAGCTTAAAAAACCATCAGCAATTTTGCAAATATATGAACTGCCTGTTTACATCTTGCGACAAATGCCGATGGTGTGATTCGACGACAAAACTGAGAATTCATTTGCTTAAAAGGCACGGCCATAATTTTTATCACCAGAACAAACAAGAATATATATCCCACATTTTTTTATCCATCGCAAGATATTATGTTTTTGTTGTTTGTACTTGCTTCGTTGCCGGAAGAGGCCAAAGAAATTTTCGCATAAGTTGGGATTTACCAAACTGGGAAATGATATACCATTAACCTTCAAGTCAGTCTATGATGTCAATCCAATTGAAGAATCTTATCTGAATCTACTTATTCGGCGTTACCAATCATAGTCATCCATCCCACAGATGTGGGCAATCTGACAAGAAGTTGGAGATAAGTTGAGTTTTTTATAAAACGATATTGCCAGAGTGGATCAAATTTAGTATTTACGTTTGCCGCTAGTTGGTTCAACAGTATCTATCTGGATCTAAGATTGTTTCACGTTTTGCGAAAAGCCAGGCTGGACCATACTCCTGATTATTCTGTCTTAGCGTTAACCTACAATTTCCCAGAGGATTCATGAAAAAAATATGATGAGTTGCATATTAAAATTAAATATGAGTTAGATGAAAACAATTTCGATGATTACAAATCATAAATTGAACTTCACCAGAGGATGAGAAAAGATGAAAGAAACTTTCTACAGCTCCATGAAAGAATGATGATACCACTGTAATAACCTTCGCTCTAACAAAAACACTTCTGATACTTGTACTTTCAATATGTACAAACGATTACAAACTACAGCTGTAGACATACTTTTTCGGTGTTGTTAACATGAAATCGAACGTAGCTCACATGTTCGTTTGGAACAAGTTAGTTGTCACACGAGAAGCGCAGGAAATTGGTTCAAATTTTCTGTGAAGAAGCTAAACCACTTTGGTTTTACTCTAAAATCTCGATTGTGGCATAATAGGAAAAAAATGTTTTTGAAATATAACCCAACCAAAAGATTGGGAGAAAGTGCAAGAAATAAATTAATTTAAGTTTGTAAGAATGAACAATTTTTTTAGATTTAAGGGCTTGGAAAGTTGGAAAAATTAACAGTAAACACGAATGTCAGCTAACCAGAAGAAAAAGCATCATGGTTAAAAATTCTTAATTTGATGTACAACTGTGATGAAGAGTTTAAAATTATTTACAAATATGAATCTAATAAACTCAAAATTTTGAAAGGGTAGATATAAAAAGCGAGAAAATTCAATGCAGCTTTTTGGTCAAACTCTTTCACCCTACAAGTAATTTGGTTAACGCAGCGAAAAATATTAACTTCTAATCCTTGATTAAATCTATTCCACTTTACTGCCTTAGTTTTTACCAGAACTTCAAGACTAATAGTGCACTGTCTTGCACTGTATTCATCGAGATGAAGGTTCGTTTAACATCGCTTTATGTAAGGAAAAAATGACGTATTATAAAGTAAAAAATCATGATAAGTAGGGGAAAATTGAATGGTGATTGATAATGGTGTTTCTAAAACGGTAAATTTTTGCGATACTATTTACTAGGGTATACCTCCATTGATGTTCATGTTCATTAATGGTTCACTATGATCCAAACGCCCAATAAGGGGGATCCTCACTATGACGTGTCAATTTATTCTTTGGGGGAGGAGACCGAACCTAGTGATACTGCAATGCTTTTTGCCAAATAGATAATTTTATGTAAACAGTCTGAGTTACGATTTTTGTTATAGTCTGTAAGCAAAACTTAAAGAAAACAAGTGATTTCTAATTGAAAAAATTCAAATATAATTATTCCAGCTGCAAAATCAGTTAAATATCTAGGTATCATAGTTGATAGACATCTAAGATGGGACCTTCATATTAAATCGGTTGTACAAAAATTAAGAAGCATGTTAGGGAAATTTAGATACCTTAAAAAATTATTAACTGAAGCTCACCTAAAGACGCTCTATTATGGATTAATACAATCGCAGTTGAGTTATGGAATAATAGGATGGGGCGGAGTAAGTAACTTTTACCTACAAAATGTAGACATTATTCAAAAATGGTTAATAAAAATAATATATGGGAAAAGTCGTACTTACTCCACAAACTCCATATTTAAATTATCGGGGCTATTAGATATTCGGCAGATTTTTTTGTTTAAAAATATTATTATTTACTAAACAAAAAAAAATTAAAATAGAACCCATTTCTCACAAATACGAAACGAGAATTAAAAGAAGAGCCATATATTACACCAAGATGCGAAAAAACTGCAGGTCAAAAATGCTGTTCCTATCTAGCACCTAGAATATTTTCAATAATTCCCGATTTTTTAAAAAATATACAACAATACAAACACTTTAAACAAAAAATTAAAAAATGGATAGGGGAAAGTGACAGAACAATATTTCATAAGTTTGTAAATTCAAATATGTAAATAATATAAAATGTGTAAATAATGTAATATGGGTAAATAATATAATATAAAATAATAGACTTGAATTTGACGTTATACCTAATTACATTACATAAAATTACGACAACATGATTAAAACAATATTCCCGATTATAACAATACACCCGAATACGACAATACACCCGATTATGACAATACACCCGATTATGACAACTCATATAATTATGAACTATTCCTGTTTTTGACAACTCACTTAATTCTGAAATTTCATTGTAATCTTTTAGTTCTCGAATGATAATAGAAATTATTATAGTAATTAAGATTAATATTAAGGATACAAATGTATGAACTTACTAAATAAGTATATCACAATACAAGCTGAGCCTCTTCTGGGGTGACGCTTCTGTGATTAGTCGTAGTTTATATTACATATTTTTTTTTTGTTAAGTTAGACTTTGTTTAAACATTAGATTACAATCTGTTTTAAATTGAACTAAAATTTTTTTGTGTTATTGTTATATTTTTAGCTCAATTTCTAATCTTGAGTTAACTTTAAAAATAAGTATATGTGTTAAAAACATTTGTGCAACCACTCTAATAGTTCCTTGTCTCCTACTATTTTGTTTTTGAATACAAAATTACGTTATTTATGTATAAGTTAAAGCAGTAACTAAAATTAAATAACGTTTATTAAATGGCAATAACGGAATTTTTTGTTCTAGTCAAACAAATAACTATTTACCGTTTAGGAGGGAAGATTTTCTACTTCAGGTTCAGACTTTTTGTAATTTTGCTTCTGTTTGTTTATACATAAATATATATATATGTATATATAAATATATGCTGGGATGAATTTTTACTATTTTGCTCATACGTCAGTCACATCTGAAGACATAAAACAAGTATATTTTTCTATTAGCATTAAAAATACGAGTATCATCAAAAGTAATTAGTTAAAAATACAAGAGTAAACGCATCTTTTATGTTAATAGGTTGAATTTGATAAATGTAATTAATCAATTTGCAGCTGCCATCCTCTTTGTATTCTTTAGAAATTAGAAATTTTGTGTGGCTTGGGTTGAAACTACTACAGATTTTTTTAAACTAATTGTAGATTAAAATATTATATTAAGCTTTTACCATTGCAATTTGTTAACTTATTTCTTTCGGATAAATAGGTTCTGTCTATAATTCCACGTTATGGGAATTTAAGTACAAATAAGTAAGAAAACGTCAATTTGAATAAAAATTAATAGAACCAGAATTACTAAAATTTCATGGAATTAAATACTAGTTCAATTTGGTTTATCTATGTTGTGTCTTCGTATCGATACATTTTATTAACAAAATTTTTATTTTTCTATTAGGTATTATACCTTTTCATTTTTTTTAATGATGTTTTCTTATTTAGATATTAATTTAGTTATTTGTAATGCACAGGTTATAACTATTTGTTAACTTACATTTATATTCTCTACTACACTACACTAACACATCTTAAGCACATTTCAAATAATCGACTGTAACTATTCAGTCAAAATTCTAAACCTATGGCTCTTCCTGTCATTATTTGGTGTTGGTCATTGCACCTTCTTGTGCAATATAATACAATAAAACCAGCCATAAAAATACAGTTATGGATTTCTGACTAAAAAAACCATCTGTCCTTCAAATAAACCAGTAGCGCCAAAAGGGTAAAGTAAGATTTGGAAAAAATAACTTTAAATTATTTTTTTCCATAAGCTTAAGGATTTATCTATGAAATAATTATATTTATGAGTATAGATGATTTATATTATTTGTTTAGTTTCGCAATCCATCTATAATACCTATAGAGATGCATAGGTATTTATCAATTTAATTTTTGATTTTGAAGAGTAACAAAAGGTTACGTGTTTGGTGCGTACACACTATGTAATGAAAGAAAGGCTGAATAAGTTGTATTTTAAAGTGTGTAAGATTCTTTATTTAAAGATATGTGTAAAAGAAATATATATATTTCTCAAAGTCAAAAGAGTGTCAAGCGCTTTCGGCAAAACAATGCCATCATCAGGACAAAAAAAGTGCAAAAAAGTAGAGAAGGTTGGTTATAAAACAAAAGTAGAGAACATCAACGCAGTAACAATACATCTTAAATTAACTTTTTAAAAAACGACATTAATATAGTAGAAAACAGTAACATTTTTAAAAAATTTGGTTTTTAAAGGCCCAGGCCTGAAAGTTGTCCCAATAAAAGACAACAAGTGTTTTTTAAAAACATGTAAAATAAATAAAAAATTAAGATGTTTTACGTGAGAAAATTATGAACATGCGGTTTTTGACAAAGTAACTTTGTTACTGTTTTCTACTATATTAATGTCGTTTTTTAAAAAGTTAATTTAAGATGTATTGTTACTGCGTTGATGTTCTCTACTTTTGTTTTATAACCAACCTTCTCTACTTTTTTGCACTTTTTTTGTCCTGATGATGGCATTGTTTTGCCGAAAGCGCTTGACACTCTTTTGACTTTGAGAAATATATATATTTCTTTTACACATATCTTTAAATAAAGAATCTTACACACTTTAAAATACAACTTATTCAGCCTTTCTTTCATTTATCAATTTACTAAACCTATACAAATATTTTTCATTTTTCAAATAATGCTGATTAATACTTGCTGTTTAACTAACCAATATTTATGAACATTAATTGATCTTAAATATATATTATTTTCATTTAGATGAGATGAAAAAAATAATTTGGTATTGATATTACTACAATCATATAATTTTTCAAAAATGGTGTAAAATAAAAATAAAATTCATATGACATTAAAAGCGTCACACCTCTGTTTTTAGGCCTTTTTATTTATTTTAAAAGTGAAATTTTTATAGAATAATGGACCCCAGGTAACTAAAGGGTTGAAATTTTTATTTTGAAATTGAAAGTAAAAAACCGCAGACCAGGGTCAGAGTCATTTAGTTGATCGACAAGGTTGGTGCAGGTGATTTAAGTGCGTGTAGAATTGTGCATTTTTGATGTTGTCAAGGTAAGACATCTTTTGAATTGTTAAATAATAGGTTGTTTCCTAAATATAATACGCAATGTTAAATTTACAGGGCATTATATATATTCATAAAGATTTTTAAATTAACTTCTTACTTCGCTCGTATTTGTATACGTATAAAGTAATCAGCAGAATGTAGTAATTAATTAATTGGCTATTTTGTTAATGATACTGTCATACTTATATAGTATTTGCTCAATGAAGTAATAACTGTTTATTAATATATTTAATAGCTAAGGCAAATGGAGATCATTTGAATAATTTATGATTCACACTAATCGCCAGTAATTAAATTTATTCGTATATTTTTTGTTAAAACAGACATATATTTCCTAAAAATGATTTTAATTTTTTTTTAAATATATATTGACCTCAAAGTACAGATTTTGTTTTTTCTTTTTACAAATTTGCTTAATAATAATAATAATAATAATAATAATAATAATAATAATAATAATAATAATAATAATAATAATAATATTAAATAATAACGTTTTTTAGGAAAAATAGTTTTTTCGTAATACTTTGACCACTTTAAAGCGGCAACGTTATATACAGTTGGCAGTCTGGACATTTGTTTGTATATGCATGTGCATGTAAGGGTAGCAAATTTAATAAGATCGGGAGAAAATAAATATTTGGAAAAGAAAACACGATAGTAAAAAAATGTTATTATCAATGCTTGAGTCAGAAAAAAAATGGTCAAAATGGTCGAAAAATAAAATCAATAAGCATTTCGTAGTTTCACTACTGAGAGGTTCAACCTGGGATTTTCTGATGCTACCATAGGCGTATCGTTCATAAATTAAAATAATATAATTATGAAAATTATTTGAAATGAGATATGGCATCAATAAAATACTTTTGCATTTTTTTGCTATTTCTGCTATTGCACACTCAAAGAAGATTTGTTCCCCGATATCTACTGCATTATTTCGTCTTTAAACCAACATAAATTTGGTATCTGTGTTGTAATTTGCATTATCTACAACAATTACGGCTTCACTTAGAATAATTTTCATTTATTTAAAATATTCTTCAAAAATATTATTTCCAAAATGTGCAATAATCAAATAGGGTGAAAAACTTTCAAAAGTGCCTGTAGAAAAGATATGATATGCTTATTCTCCAACATTTAATCAAATAATAATGGGCATCTCTCTTAATCGAGAATGATTTCATATTTTGATTCTCACACCGAAAACATCATTTCCTTCAAAATTTTTCATACATATTTGGCAAAAATTTTCTTCTGTAATAACCAGATGGCGTAACGTATTGCAACATTTCATAATTATCAGAGGCGTTGTGAGGAAGATAATGTGAAATTATTAGTAATATGTATTTTACAACAAAATGTATTGTTCTGCAAAAAAATAAGTGTACACACACTATCTACACATAAAAAAAATTAAGATATGAGTTGAAATACAAACAATTATTTAATATTTGTTCCAAACGTTGCCCGTTTAATAATTTATGGTCATTAATTAATTAATATTAGCATATAATATTTTATTTAAAGTGGGTATTTCTTTTAAATTACCTGTTTATCATTTTCATCTACGACTGCGGGTTTTTTCCTATAACGTCAGCTTCACGGTTAAGCTCATTACAATAATATTCTCATTGGTTCTAGCAGTTTGCTCCTTAAGAATGTTGTAAACGAACGTTCATAATAATTATCTTTTCAGTTTTGGATAACGCTGTCTTGCTTAATTCTTCTAGTAGAATAAAAAGTATAATTATTTTTTATCGGAAACAAATTTTCACCACGAAGAAATAATTAAGAAACGAATCAATAACAAATTATTTGTTCTACCCTTACTTTGTAGAATTTATCCATTATAAATGTAAACGTTTATTATTAGTATGTGAATTCAAGAAAAATAACTCATTTCCCATAAGACTACATGTAATCTTTTTTCTATTTTGTCAACCAGGAGCTTACTAATCATCTCGAATTTAAAATTAATCTAAAAAAATACCACATAAAAAAGGTGGAGAAAAGCGGTGCAAATTTATGAATTCAGAATTAGGACATTTTATACATAAGATTTTTTCATTAGTCGTTCTTGTTTGTACGCAATCTTTCCTAATCTTAGCAGTATTTGTTCCGCTTAGTTAATGTATTGGTAATAGATTGTATATCGTGTCCGCTAATCTGGTAGTCCTTTAATTGATATACGGTCTTGATAGTGATATCGTAATTTGCATTCGAAGTAATTGGGGTCATTTCGATGCAAAGTTAACATATCGATTCCAATTTCAAATTAGATATCGATTAGATTTAACTTGACGTGCATAGCAAAGAGGATGATGAGGACATCATGGCACTGTTGGAGTTTGTTTATAAATAGAAATTACTCGACGCATCTGACACTAAATGGAAATTCTCTTGATTTAAGCGGCTGATAAAAATTTTATGTAGGCGAATTTATTTACATAACGGACTAATTTAATTCGTAATTGATACTGCTTAAAGGATTATTTAAGCAGTATTTATGTTAATAAAATCCGAAACAATATAAAATATTAAATGATAAGGTATTTTTTTAACAGGGAATATCGCCCACAATTATTATTTAAATACAATGAAACCAAAAAAATATGTATGTAACATAAATATTAGTTTTTCCACGATCATTAGTGGAAAGTATTAATTCCGAAATAATTTTTAATAATAGAATATAAATATTGTGACTCTTGAGTTAGAATATAGAAACACTTGCTTCTTACGTGTTTTGCATGTATTTTCATTCTATAACAATTTACGGAATGAATATTCCGTAATTGTTCTAAACAATATCGATATCCATGGATGTAGAAAGGCGAGCACTAGACCTTGGGAATATTCCACTCTTATCGAATTTTTTTCGTTCTAACCTTGTTACAGAATCTACTATTCCATTATTAAAAATGATATAATATTATTACGATTACGAAATACTATTGCAAAACGTCCATAAGAAAATATAATTCACATGTAAATCTCTGCAAAAAGAAACTTCAGGTAAATTTTTCTAACTACTTAAGGATTTATTACACAGTGAACGGCGCAATTAATAAATAAATTAATTTTTGGGGTTATTATTAATTTCTAGGAAAAATGGCAAAACCAAAAAATTTTTGTTTTTAATAACTTTTTAACGTTTAAACCCAGCCGTGAACTCTCATAGGAGTAGCTGCCCCTCATTTTTTTTAAATAGGAATGTGAGGCTTGCGATACTTGATTTGAAAAGACTTTTAATTGTCCTTTAATAACATAGTTTTTTTCGTATTTCTTAGCATAACCAAATAAGAAAATAAAGCAAATGGAGAAAAATCGGAGCAGCCGCTAATTTAACTGATAGTTGCAAAAAAATATACGAGGAAAGTGCTTTATTAACCAATTTCAAAAACAGCAGTTATTATCAGCTCATCACGGTTTTTTACATCCCGTAAGTTTTCAACTCTGTTTATATAAACGTTTTCTTTCAAATAACCCACCAGAAAATAATTGAAAGCCGTAAGATCTGGCGACCTAACAGGCCATTCTTTACCTTTCAGCCAATCCATTTGAAAATATTTGGTCATAATAGTCTTTGACGATTCTGGCATAATAAGGACTTGTCCCATCCTATTGAAACAATATTGCACACCTTGGTAATCAATGGGAAACATTTGTGTCATTGTGGATTTATGAATGTTTATAACATCTGCAAATAGCTGGCTGTTACTATTTACTCACAATAGTAAAGACCCATTATTGAGTTATTAATAATACTTGTTCACAACGTCACTTTTTGTGAATACTGAGTGTATATTTCCATAATCCTATCGGGGTTTTCTTGAGTCCACCCACTGAAGCTTCCATTTAAGAGCCAACACCATCACGTGACTTTTTCCGACTATAAACATTTGCCTTCTTATAGACTATATAGTCTATATAGGCCTACAAATACACTAATTATAAACACGTCTCCTTTCCTCCGACTTGATTACATGAAACAAAAAGAGAAACGAATACAATTTGAACAAAACTGCTTTAGCAACATAGCTTTACCACTAGAATAATATACAGGTCCGGTTCTAATAGAAAATAGGTTTAATTTTTTTGGAGCACATATGAATGGATGGGGTATAATGTATGTTTGGGGTCGGTTAAATTTATGGAGAAGTGGTGCACTGAAAATGATTTAAAGATAGAGTTTCCAAGAATGGATCAATAATCACAACGTTAATGATAATAAAAATTTAAACGATACAACAAATAATTGCTGACTTTTCCAGTCAAATTTCAATTAACAATGAAAACATGGTTTCAAATGCATTCCATTTGAACGTAATATAACTTGATGAGTTTTTGCTCTAACAATATTAATTTAATATTTCTAAACATATAACAAATAGAAATTAATTTTTTAATCAGTGAAAAACAATATGCTTTTCAGTTTAAATTATTATTTACGGTAATTCCAAAAAATTTTACATTGTCTAGAATGAATTTTATCCCATTTACAATTACTGCGACAATTCATTTGAACACATTCATATATTCTGTTGAACACAGTCCAAGGCCCTACTAAGGTCGCAGAAGATCCCAATAGGACACTCCCTAGTCTCTCTAAGATAAGATTATAATGTGATGTAATTGCTGAATTGGTTGATCTGCCAGAAAGAAACTTGTACTGATTATATTGTATTCTGTAAATATTCGCCAAGTTTATAAGTGGATCCAAAAAGGCGTATTCAAAAACTTTACAAAAACCGGACGTAACTGTAACTGGTCTTTAATTTTGGAGATTTAGATCTTCTTTTTTAATAATCGGCACAACTTTAACTGTCTTAAGTGTCTTTGGAAAACATCCATGACTAAAAAATAAATTAGATATCCCTATGAGGGAGTTCACATCAGAATTGAAATGGTTACGTTAAAAAGTTTTAGATTAAAAACAAAAATTGATCTATTTTAACATTTTTTCTAAAAATTAATAACTCCAAAAATAAATGTATTCGTTACTTTTGATGCTCACTGTATTAATTTACAATAGCGTAAACATTTGGATCAATCTAATTTGGACTGATCTCCCCCATGTCATACATAATCTGACGAAAAATTGCTTTCTTGCGAAAAAAAACCTGATTCTATCAGCTTCACATTGGAGAAAGAATTTCTAAATAATCTTGCCAGAAATATGTTTTTGTAAACTTGATTACATCAGATCCTAGGAGTTATTCCCGTACAAATGAGTTCTGTCACGTTGGTGTTGATTCCATTATGGTTCACGTTGTTTGCGTATATACACGAATATCAAACCTACGAGACGTGTTCAAATATTGCTCTGATTAAACAGGAACAAAACAAATAGGAAGAGGGCCAGAATTCTCCCACAAAATTGGGTGTCGGCGTGTTTAGCTACGAAATGGAAAAACAGCAAATGCAAATTGGATGGGCCAAATGAAATAGAAGATAAAATAGGAAAAACCTTGTTTTCAAAATATCAACTGTTGATTGTATATACGAAAAGAGGAGTTACAAAGAATATATTTAACCAATATGTTTAAGAATTTTTGTCTTGAATACTATTTTACGTTAAATATTTTTTTATATACGATTACAACTCTTTTTTAATAATTAAATAGTTTGCTTTTATTTTTTAAAAACAAATGTTAATTTACAAAAAATTAAAAAATATTACTCAATCAGTAAAACAATAGTAGTCGTTAGTCATTATCTATAAAAAATATTTTTAGTTATTAACTTCTGACCTCGATATATGTACATTTATCGACATTAGGTAGACATATTTGATAAATGTGTCTTACATGTATTAAGATTATTTGTAAACTACTGTGTTAAGATAATAATAATGTACAACCTATAATTCTCTATCAGTATTACCCATTTATTACGATCCATGATAATTTATGACAGGTTCCTACTTATTAAAGATATAAAAAATTGAAAAGTGAACGCCCATTCATATTCAGAATAAGTTTATAAGTATAAATAATGTTATTAAATCAGAGGATAGATAAGAAAAATAGATTCTAAAAGATTAAACAGCATTTGCTTAGGAGAGGTATAAGAAAGGACAGTAATAAGATATAGAAAGTGACCATGAATAGAGAAATTGCAAGATTGATAAACAGCATTTCGGAAAAAAAAATGAATACCCGTGAAAATTTTTAAAAAATGACGAACGTTGAAACAAAAAACAGGTAAATCTAATAGAGAAATGCTTGGAAAACGAATCATTTAATTTTTGCTAATATTCCAAAAAGTTAATTCTTGTCTAGATCAGAAAAGTTATGTTAGCTAAATTCCGATAGAATTTCAAATATCAGATGAATATTAATAAAACAGAAAAAAAAAAGATATTTTTCTACACAATACGTTACGAGTATATACACTGTAGGAAGTCTAACAATAATTATATAAACCTAAAAATTGCAAATTATTGAATAGTTTTTGTATTTAACCGTATAAATTAAAAACACTTTGTGGTAGATTTTGAATTTTGAAATAAATTTTAGCCCAAGCTCCTGTACTAAAATTGATTAATTTTGTATAAAGGGTATTTTCGCAAAGTAAGGTGAAAACTCTGGAAAATGACATCTCATTTTCTTCCATGAATATTCTATTTCATATCAATGTTGGCGTATAGTCTGAAAAATGCAATATGTATACGAAAGTCCACAATTTTCCATGTATATTTACAAAAGAACATTTTGGAATGGATATAAAAGGCCATACAACAAAAATTGCATATTCTATAGTGAATTTTTTTCAGACACGTAAGAGTGGCTGGTCGTAACGAAGGCATTATTAGCGTTTCAGTGATGTTCAGGGTGTTTTGAAAGCAATAGGAATTTCACACTTATATCTCGAAGGTTTATTTTTATTATAAATATAGGTACCAATTTCATTACATACATGTTCTTGTGAAGTTATTAGATTTTTAACAAAATCAAGAGAAGCCGTAAATCAATTTGTTAAAGGTATATATGTTATATCATTTAATTATATATACACAGTGTGTACATAAAGTATGGAATAAATTCATTTTAAGCTAAATAAACAATTTTGAGGATAAATCCTCAGGTTTTTTATTTTAATTTAATGTATTTTTACATAAAAATATTGTTTAGTTGTTTACGACGAAATGTCAGATATGTTTGACATAAACAAAACTAATGGAACTATAATTTTTTATCAAATAAATCAACACTTTTTAATCAGATTAACAATGTGGACTCTATGCAATCTAATATGGAATAGGGCGCTGTCGTCCCTTTTATAATATGTCAAATTTCAAAGTCACCTCATCAATATTGTATACTATTCTACGATTAATAAAGTAGATTTTCATAAAAAATCTCAAAATTTAAATACCGTAGAAATTGTTGTAGAAAATGCTTTCCTATCAAATAGTTAGTTACATAATAAGAAAATTTAGACTTTTTTCTATAATTTGGACTAAATTTTTCTTTATGATTTAAATTACTCAAGAAATTTCTTCAGTTTGTTAACGCACGGTTTATAACTTTTATCACAATTTTGTTTAATTTTACCACATCTGACTATCAAATATTAGAAAAATTAAATAAATATTTACTCTTTTTCATTATTAAATCAATTTCCAAAACGTTATTTGCGCAAAAATAAAAATACAATGTTAAATATAATAATCTCATGTGACACTATTCTTAATCATTGAATTTTAAATTTATATTTGTTATGAGTATATTCTATAAATTTACAAATGAATTCCTTTTAGTTTTACAAATCTGACCCATGAACTTAGTGTTAATTCGGAAACAATCAGCCCCTTGAAAATAGATTGTAAATTTGTCAAAGTTTCAGTAGATCTTGTTTTGTATTTAGAACCTAAAATTATATTTGTTGATTAAAAGTTAAGGACCATGTACCTTTATTCACACATTTTATAAATCATGCTAAAAATCCCGTGACAGTATATTGTAATGTTTTTCTAATATGTTAATATCAGTTATTAATTTTAATTCAACATAACTCAATTCAATTATATCTTGGTGTAGAAATTTTAGAAAAATATGTTAAAAAAATTTTTCTCAGTTGGCTTCAATGTTTTTCAGTTTTGTTTTGATATTTGGTTGGTTTAAAATTTTTAAGCAAATTTTTGATTCAGTTTTATTTATAAAAAATTCTATAGAGCGTCAATTTCAAAATTTTAGATCTGCTTTTACTCTAAAAACTAAATTTGCTTTTAAAAAACCCAAAAAACGCCGTTTCACTAGTTTAGAAGGGAAAAATTAAAAATGACGTAACATTTTGGAAAAATATTTAGACGAACTGTTCGAATTATTCGCTGTTTCTTTCTAAACAGAAAAAGTGTATTCTTGTCTCACTTTTTCGAAGAAGTCATCATAAGTGATGGAATAACAAACTACGGTAATTCGTTGCTGTAAGTCATGTAGATTTGCTGGTTTCGACTTGTAAACGACTGATTTGATGTGGCCCCATAAAAGAATCCAGAGATGTCAAATCCGGTAATCGCGGTGGTCACTTGATAGCTCCTCTATGACCAATCCATTTTGTCTAATCGCGGCTCGCCATCTAATTGATCTTCCAAATTTTAACAATCAACAAAAAATATGACTTGTAAAGTTAACATAAAGAAACAATGTCCAACAGTTTTATCTCCTAGAATGCCAGCCCAAATATTTATTTTTTGAGGATATTGGGTATGATAAATACTGCTGCCACTACTAAACACTTCCCACTCGATTCTACCGAAACGGTTATTGTGCTTAGTAAAACAAAATTCAATCTTCAGGGCTATATATAACTAATCCGAAGTTTTCAAATTGACTCCATGTGAAATAAATATAAATCTTATCCTTGTATAAAATCATTAAAATACGTATTTAGTTATTAGAAAACATTACAATTTATACCAAATATTTTGATAAAAAAAATAATAAAACACTGATGGTTTTGAAAGATTATTGCGTTCTTTATCTTTTTTCATGACAACTAGTAAATATAACAATTTTGAAATAATTTTAAACAACAGAAATTTAACATTGCCTCTTTTAAGATAAATGAAACTTTGCAAAACATTTGTAATAATTTTAATTTTAACTTTCTGAATAAATGTATATACAGATTTGACCTGAATATTTGAGATCATATACGAATCTATGCGCGCGATAAAGAACGCGTTATGAAAGAGAGAGAACGTATTACTAATATCTTGAAGTAGGGATATATCAAGGTGGGAAGAATTTTGCCTACGTTCTTTTAGATACTTTTTAAAGCTACTATTGAAAACCTACTATTGAAAAATATTTAAATAAATGATTATTTCATACTATATCTTGTTGTTGATTTAAAATTGCGAAATAATATTGATTTAATGTATCTATAATCATTCGGTACCTCCTCAACGGTATTGGATAGAACGGAGAATGCATGCATCAGATCAGTGACTCAATCCTATTGTTTCGATTATTGTTTACAGAATGAATTTGACAATATTAAATTTATTTGTCCATCATAATAGTATTTAAAGCAAATAATTACGGTGGATCTATTGCTCTCCCTCAGTTAGAAATACAGTATAATGCAGATAAGATTTAAAGTTGATGAAACCAGATATAATCAGAAATTGAGGTAACTCATTTGGAGAAAATTCTTCTGCTAAGCTCGTAGTACCCGAGTCTCGGCTTTATACTCAATTATCTTTATAATTTGTGTATTTTTCGACGCGAAGTGTGATTCTGAAAACGATTTTATCGGGCACGCCATGCTTGTAACAGGTCGGCTTGGCGAGTCTCAGATCCCCAGACAGCACTTGCCCATCATCCGCCTGCCTGGGCTATTTTTTCTCTTGTCTCGTAACTCGTGTCCCAAGTTCGAGACACTTTTCTCCTGAGGATAGTGGGAACTGTCTGACCGGTTATTTTCTTAAATGAAAATTCATGAAATAGTGGATTAGGTAATTGGACATAGTTTTTTATCCTGAAAATAAGGGGTGAATATAAACATACTCATAACATCTGTATATTGATATATGTATATAAGTACGAGTATATTCACTCCTAGGTGGTTTACATATACAATGGAAACTATTTAAAGTTTTACCACATTAAAATTTTCATTAGATCGTCAATAAATATAACTGGACACTAATTTCGATTTTACAATCATCGTCAAGCCAATTTGACTAAATGAAAAATTATATTTCTTCTATATATTTAAGGTGTGTGTCTGAAAACCATTAAACGAATTGTGAAAGAAGGGCGTGATATTGATTATCTGAATTTTCACCGTATTATAAAAGGCTTTTTTTAATATTATCAATCTAACCATTGGTTTCAACACTCATGTGTCATTTTTAAAGACAAGATTGACAGATTTTGACAAGCCTAAACAACCTCATACCACAAACATTTCAAGCAACCACCATTAAAAAAATGTTTTTTGGTTATTATTATATAGGTATCTAGTCCAAAAGGTAATCTAATATAATTGAACTTCCCAGGTTTAATTGTTCATTCGATACTGTATATTGAGGATATTTTAGGTGTTTCCTCATTTCATATTCCTCCAAAAAATCAAGTTCTCCTTTCTTGTCACTTATATGAAGTATTTCCACAGTTGTTTCTATTGTGTTGTTAAGTGTAAGTTTGTATTTAGTGTCAATGAGGTGATTTGCGTAATTTGACTTATCTGGTTGTTTTAATCTATAAGTCCGTAAGTGTTCACAGTATCTTATGTTAAAATCGGCCAAGATAGATGGCGTTACAATTCGGACAATTTACTTTGTAAATACCTTAAAAATTTAAATTTAAAAATTTATTCATTTTTGGTTTTACATTTAATACAAATGAACCTATAATAATTTTTACTTTAAAAGATATTTTAAAAGATGTACGAGATATAATTCTTGATATTTTGTTTGAAATATCTCCAAAATATGTAATCGTTCTTTTCTTATTTATTATGGATAATTTACACAAAGTAAGGGTTGAAACAATTAATTTAAAATTTACAAGTTTAAGCTTCATGGATTTTATCAAGGTATTATGTCGCTTGAAGATTGAATAGAAAATTTATAGAATAATATAACTATACAGAAGGTAGAGAAATTTTTAGAATAATGTAACTATGTTAAAGAGATTCACAACTTAGAATTTAGATGTTAAAAAAAGGACACTCAAAATAATTTAATGGAAATATATTACATTGGAAAACTTAGGTTGATTTATTTCAGACAGATTAAGCAAGATCGTAACAAAAATCGAACAATTGTTTTTAAAGATGAATAAAATATACACTCTGATTTTATAAAAGAGCGAAAGGACAAAGAATTATTACAGTTGGTAGTGGAAAGGAAGATGAGTTTGTTAAAGGCTCATATTTAAGATGGAAATCTCAATCTAAAATGGGTTACTATCTTGGTGGCACCAACTTCTACAATAATAAAAAATGAGTAATCGAAACAATTTTAATGAATTTACCACCACGTAGTATTATTTTAGATAACGTTCCATATCATAACAAACATATGGATAAAAATCCGACTTCATCTTCTACGAAAGCAGTAGTGAAGCAATGACTTAAAGAAAGTAATATCCATTACAAACAAGATTTGCTTCGCCCAAAAATGTTCTCAGGAGCTGCGTATAAGAGGCTGAGACTGCCACCATACTATCCGGATTTAAATCCGATTGACTAGGACATAAAAAATACGGGACAAAATGTCATTTTTAGTCATGAAAATATCTGATGAATTTTTCTAAATTTTTTCTGTTGAAAAATGGAAGAAAGAACTAATAATATATTTAGTTGAAGATGATACCAAGGAGGATACGGATTCAGATGAAGATGATGCTAATGAAGATACATGTATCGACGACTATTGACTTTTTTTACTGTCCTATTATTGTATATATTTTATTATATTATCCACTTTGGTAAGACAACATCGAATTCTCAAGACACCGTATTTTGAATTGTACATTTATCTCTAGATCGTTCTCTTTTATTCACGCACATCTGAAGGGCCATCTTCTATTGGTTGTACTATACTATGCTAAGAATTCAAATGTTATGCTGACCAATGTACGATTTGGTACCGTTCCAACATCCCTACCTTTAGAACCGAGACATGAACTTCGGTTTACTAATGATTCTTAGTAGCTGAATCCTATACGCAGAAAAAATTACAGAGCTTAATAATTGCCCATAACATGAATCAATGTTTTCTAGAGTATTCAGTAGGAATGACTTGAGATTTACTTCCATACTTTCGGACTAATCCCAAACTTGCCAAAAATTGTACAAAATTAGCTGTATTGATGGTTATTTTATATTTATTGAAATATTTTTGGAAAAATTTAATTGTTGAATGGAAACCTAAAAATATTTCTCTTAATGATGATTAATAATAATTATAATAATAAATAATAGTTCTAATATTCCTTAATACTCTTATATAGAATGTATAGACCAAGAAATATCATTAAGAAGAGTTTGTAAAATCATATTGTATGATGTATAGTTAAAATTAGAAAATTTAACTTGTACATGTAACAGCCCCCAGAGTGAAGTAAACAATTTTTTGAAACGTAAAGAGTAACAACGAAATCGATATAAATTTCAATTTCAAATTATTCTTCATAAAGCGACAATTTAACGAAGCTTTTTCTGGAAGTAGCAATTGATTAAAAAAATAAATTCACTGTGAGCAGCAATAAGTGTTCGTTACAAATCGGTCTGTGCATCGCTATTTTGAAAGCTAATTAAAATTTGTAGAATCCCTTGAAATAAAAATGTGAAGTACGGCCTTGAGTCGGTGTACCCCCCGGGAGCGTTATCTCGACATCACGTAGGCCACGATGTACTTGGAAACTTGGAGTAGCTTTTTTTCTTTTTGTCGGCATCGTCGTTGAACGGATAAAACCTTCAAATTTTAATAACATCATTGAGACGAGTAACAGAACAGAAGGACAGTGTTTGTTAACGGGAATTCGCTTGCTCCCCATATCGGCGGTAGGTACAGAAAACCCTAGAATTGACGATGAAATGATCGTCTTTGCGTAAGGAGAATAATGAGATAAATCTAAATAATGGATTTCAAACGATTATTTTTATAACGTTTGTTATGTTTTTCTAATAAAAATATTGTTATCAGAAGTAATTTTATTATTAAATTTCTTAGAAAGATTGTATTGACCAATATCCTAGAAAAATTATTATTTATCTATACAGTTGTTAATAACATAATGAACTCCCTCCATTTAGAAAGTCCAAAGAAAGGATAATTTGAATTTCGTAGATATATTTTGATTTTAGTTGATAATTTTAAAGTATAATTTTCGCACCGTCCTAAACACAAAAATTGCATCAAAACATTGAGGACAAGAATACTACCGAAAATTGTTAATAACGTAATTTCTTATTTATACTTCTTTCAATGTTCAGCAGCTATAGTAACCATTGGTTTCGATACCTTTGAATTTTTTCTTTTACTTTATTAGTAGTAGATCACAAGATTCTTGGTATCAATCTATTTAATTTCTAAAATATCTATATTAAGGTCCTCTCAATATTCACGTAGTTTTTGCCATCAACAACATTTGATGATTTTTATATGTTATTGTAGCCAAAATGTAACAATTCCTTATGTAGTACCAACTTCCTGTCTAAAACGGATGGTTACCTTGAAAAGATTTATTTATGAACCATCCTAAAAAACGTATACAGTTATTTTTACAAAGATGGAAAATCACATTTTGTTCTTCACCATCACAGTTATTTTCAACAGGAGCGAAATATGATTTTCTCTATGATGTCTTAGATAAGAAAATAGATTCTATTAAGTAATAAGTATACTTTTCAAATGGAAAAAAAAATAACATTTTGATTTGATACTTCCAAACACAATGTTGTTTTTGGTAATGCCTGGCTTTAATCTTTTTTCTTTTTTTTTTTAGATGGACAAGATTTTATAGGCGCCTCTCTTTCTCAAAAGATATCGGTCGAAATATTGCAAAAATAAAAAATAAAAAAACGTAAGTAGAAAATCATATATCCTCAACATTAAATCTTCTCTCGCTAAAATTAAGTTCTTTTATTAATATCTGGGTGTAAGACATTTGCGAGATAAGGATCATACAAATATAAAACTTTACCATTAAAAAAAATAGATTACCATTTATTTTCCTACTTATTGGTTACACAGTTCTGAAAATAAAGAATTAAGGATACTTACATTGATATTTTTAGATAAATGTTAATGTCCAAAGACCATTTTTTAGTTTTGGCTGAACCTACTGTTTGTCTTTCACGTATTGATTTTCCGAAAGAAAATGCTAAAAAAATTTCAAAATTTCACGTACACTTATTCATTTGGACCATAAGTGTCATAGATTGTTAAAGTCCACTTATTGAAGAGCTTTTAATAAATATACAATGAGATATAGGGTGGTATTTCATTGAAAAAACAGGGTATTGGTTGTGCTGGACGAAAATGAGTCACCATGTATATTTCGATTATTATTCGAAGAACGTACAATTAAGTGACGTGGCGCAGTCAGCGTTTTTCATAAATCTTAAAAATAACGATAAAAGTACTGTATATGGACGTTAAGAGAGATATTAAATAAATTACATTGACACATTATATTGAATGGCAAATATTCCTTAAGTTTCTCTGTAGTCACTAGGAGATTTTTTATTTTTACGTTTTTCACGTAGTATGTATTTATATGTTGTTTTGTATTTGACAGGAGTCTCTTAGCTTTCTGTTGAACGAGTTGCTTTCTTTCTTTACGATGTTTGCTTGTGACCACATCATATTGTAATGTTCTATCCACACGGAATTTCTGACTCTGATATTTTTCGTCTATACGTCATCCCTTACCGATCTCGATGGTTCAGTGCGATGAGAGGTTCCAGGTTCCAATTCTGGTGTGGATATGGAAGTAGTACGAATATCCCATAATGTATAAATTTGAATAAATTACAAATCATAGTGCCCGGCTGCATCCTAGGGATATAAGAACCAACTAGAAAGGGCAAATTTCATTGATATAGAAGGCATTTAAGATTTTTCGGTATTCTGAATTTCATAATAACACCATTCAAAAAGCTGTAATAATATAGTATACTACTTATAATATTATAACCACCTTTTGAGTTTTTTATTTCACATGTTTTTAGAAGGGGCGATTTATGAATTCGTTGTTCTTTAATTCTTTTAAGTTTTTTAAGTTTCCTCTATATGTATATGTTTTTTTCACGTTCAAGTGATTGTTAAACTCTTCATTTCTCTAATATTAGAGAAATATAAATATTAATTATTTTTTGTGAACCCACTTAATCAACTTTGAAAATGTAAGCAAAAAATATTGTGAAATGGCAAATAATTCCATACCTACTGTAGATAAAATTCATAGAAATTTAATTTTGTAATACTGGAATTTAATGGGGTATTATCTCTGTTTATTATAAAAAATTGTCCAAATTAAAAATTAACTGTTTTATACAACTTATTTATTGTCTTGTTTTTGTTCTTTTTCAAATTTTTATAAAAAGTTGATAAATGGTCATTGTTTTTCGAAAGAAATTCTTGGTACTGATTGCAGCCGTGGTATTCCAGGAAAACAGATAAAACCATATAAACAAATTTCTACTCATTATTCCTACTAAATAAAATACATTCTTTGTTATAATCTAATTAACTGATAAATTAAAAGATGAAAATACATATATTTTAGGTATTAATAGAACAATAAAATATAATATTTATGCGAGACTAGGTTTTAAATATGGTGCTTAATGAGCAAAATGAAAATATTGGCATTATTCAAACAAGCACCTATTACTTGATTTGGGGGGAGCGGGTACATAGTTGAGGTATCAACAACCCACCAGTAAATTGAAGACTACCCTACCAGTAGAGAAGTTGGAGCTTTAAAAAAAGTGTAATGAGAGAAAAATAATTATATCCTGGTATACAAAAAAGGGTAGTCTCAAAGTTATCTTAATTATGATTGATTTATTTTAAACAAAAACGAAGTGTTATAATCAGTTTGACCGATAGAGCTATTAAATTATCATTTCCTCTAGATGGGTGTTTTAAATTTAAAAAAATAAATGAAACACAAAAATTAGCTTCCAAAAAAAAATATGAAACTATAATTAAATATTAAATACATAACATCGACGACGACAACCCAACATTATCAACAACATCTACACCCAACAACAAAACTACATTTTTCTTCCACATATGCCAGGTATTAATAGATAATTTCAAAAGTGCTTTTCACTTTCCAAAACTCGAATTGCCAAAAAACCAAATAATATTATAGGAAAAAAATGTTTTTTAAAACTGTACCCTCAACAAACTAATGAAAACTCTGCCGATAAAATGAATTGTTCAGACTGCGATGCAACATACATACACTGGTCTGCTTAGTCAATATATAAAAAAGAGAATAAATCAACATCAAAATACCATAAAAAAATTAGTGAAAGTACAGCACTGCCAAAACAAGCTATTACCAATTCTCAGTTTTGAATTTGAAATCGTAAAAATTCTTACAAGAGTAGCAAATTATAATAAAAGAACGATAAAGCAAATAATTCGCATTAAGAAAGCTATTAAGTCAGTTAATTTTAAATCAGATGTGGACAAACATTTACAACAACCTGATTCAATAAATCTCTATATATTTACAATCTGTATATACGCGGGAGCGCATTAGTATGACAAAGCTCGATTAGTCCGCTATTATTGAAGTTACGAAAAAAAAAGTTTTTACAAAAAGTGTTGGCAGTCTTGAGATTCACATTTAGTTCCAAATATACAGTGTGTTCCATAAAATAGTGCTAGACCACCTAAAAATCACATTTTTTTTAATTCAGATGTCTGTACAGCCAAACGGTTAAAAATAAATAAAAATGGCTTACATGTCCCTGTCTTAACTTTTCAAGTTCTATGCTACGACATTACAAAATATTTTATACAGATTAGTCAATAATTTGAAATTCCATCAGATTTTTGTTCAGTATATTTGGGACTAGTTTTAAAATTTGAATCTCAAGACTGCGCCCTATACTTTTTGTAAATATTTTTTTTCATAACTTCAATAATTGCGGAGTAATCGAGCTTTGCCACACTAATGCGTCACCCTGTATATAATTTTTTTAAACTATTTGATTAGAATGTTAATCTTTTTTAATTGTAAACGATTTTTCTCACTTTTAAATTTTTAAATTTAAATAATTAAAAACTTGACAAACCTTTGTAAAGTTAAACAAAAAATTGTAATAATAAAATGTAAGTTTTTAATTTTTAATTTTTAGTTTAATTATATAAAAATAAAATATTTGTAATTTTAGGTCTTATACAGATGATTTAATTAAAGATAATAAACCGAAAATATACATATTTTTTCTTTTAATTAATATAGGTATGCATATAACCGATACCTGTAAATAAAACACAGTAGTTGTTACTTCGGTTTGTTATCTATATTACCATTACACATACTACTGGTAAAAATCCATTAGAAGAACCTTACCTTAAGTAATTTCTATCAAAACTGTCTTTAATTCTTTCGGTTTTAACTACGCAATTTTAATGGATTTACTTCATAGATGTATTCCTCAAAAGATTGTGTTAGCGTCTTAATTGATCATTTTGAATCGTTGTTATTCTAAACGAATTGTCAATTGTAAAGCAAAACAACAAAAATGAAGTATGAACAATTAGATGTTTTCAAACAATATAAATTACCTAAACTTTTTTAGATTGTGAGTCAGATGAGAAACAACACCCATAAAACCATGAAATTTACATTGCAAGTTCCCTCTGTTGTTTATTACAGTAATAATTCATAGAAAACCATGTCGATCACGAATCATATTAGAAACAAATATAAAACCTAGTTTTCCAAACAATAAGCAATCTTATTGAATAAGTAGGTTTGAAGGTAACATGAGAAACACGGAGGCGTTTTAATCAAGCTAACAATAAATTTTTAAATTGCTTCTATTGTTTCATTTTCTGTAATCAGCTAAAGCGAATATACCATCTGAGAACTTAAATTTAAGTTATTGTGTTGAAAATATCAATTATATTTTGATTAATTTTGCGATTATGTTACGACACTAAAAAAAGCGAAATAATAGGTATTTTTTCAAATTAAATTTATTTTCTAAAACTAATATTGTTTTATCAGTATCACTTATTTTTAGTATTTATCGTATTTACTATCGGTTCAATAGAAAACTATTGTTTAATCCACGCTTATAAATCAAACCAAATTTTGCTAATGTTTATTATTTGATGTACATTATTAAGAACATTGACCCCTGAAAAACAATGTAATTTAATTCATATATAGTGTTAATTGATATTCTTTAGGTAAACAAAATTCCCAGTCCATAATACAAGAAGCTTTTATAAGCGTAAATTAAATCACGCAGGATCAATTTTGATGTTTTTTTATTTATATTGTACAATCTGATATCACAGCACTCTCATTTCTTTATCTAAAATAATTACGGGTAATAAGAATACCAGTACATCGAAATAATTTAGCAAGCTTAAATGATATAACAGTTCCAATATTTTTTAGTCTTACCTACCACACGCTAAGCTTATTTACTGATAAAAATGTCAGGAGACAAAATAAACTTCCAAATATACAATGTGTATAATACAGCAATGCGATACATGTGTGCCGTGACACTGCAGTGGCGGCGAAACATTTACTGGTGAAAACACAAACTTTTATTCCAATTTTAAAAATATTTAAGTTTATTTAATAATGTCATACGTAAATCCGTTTTTAGTGTACATTTTAAAGACCCATTTTAATGTAAAACTTTTTAAAGTAACCGTTTTAAACGTGAAGCGAACTCCCCCACAGAGGAAGCTGCCCCTCATTTTTTTTAATTAAATAGGAGTGGCTTGTGATACTTTGTTTGAAAGGAATTTTAGATGTTTATTTGATTTTATTGCACTTTTCTTAATTAATGTTTTAGTAGCCACTGCAATTATGTTAACAAACAAATATCTCATCAGACCTTCATTTGGCTGTAAATGTCAAAAAAAATACATAACATTTGTACTGTAAGCCATTTTATTTTATATATATTTATTTTTACCGTAATTGCAATAACTCGTGTCAATGAAAAATTAAGAATTGAAAATTTAATTATGATTGGGCATAGTAACAAATCTAGAACTCAAAGAAAACTGTGTGTAATATATTCAGTCAAAAATATATAAATACACACATTTCACAATCCACTGTGAGTTGAAAAGTTTTATCCCTACAGAAGCTCAACGAAGATGACCCAGACAAGAAATGCCTGCAATTTTGGGGAAAATTGTCTAGGAAGCGGGCTGAGAATCCACAATTTGATAAATACGTCGTCTTTTCTGATGAAACTATTTTTAATTTAAATGGAATCGTCAGTAAACAAAACTATAGATATTGGGCTCAAGAAAACCTTCAATGATTACGGAAACATGTACTTAGTATCCACAAAAAGTGACGTTACAAGCAAGTATTATTAATAACTCGATAATCGGTCCTTACTATTTTGAAGGAATATGTTACAAACATTTCTGATTCCATAGTTATCCAACAAAAAATATTTCCAATTGATTACGAACGTGTGTAAATATTATTTCAACAGGATGGAACAAGCCCTCATTATGCTAAAATCATTGGAGATTATTTAGGCTATATATATTTAGTAACAGACGCGTTAGCTGAAGGAACTGAATAGAATTCATTCCAAAATCGCCAGATCTTACACCACTCGACTATTTTTTTTTTGGTGTGGTTATTTAAAACAAAAAGTTTATTTTAAAAAAATCTGAATACTTACAGGATTTAAAAAACCGAATTACACAAGAAATTCGATATATGAGTGATGGATGAGATGATAAGAAAATCAGTTAATAACTTTTATATTCGTTTAAGATCACTTTGGACATGTATTGTAATAACTGTTGTTTTTGAAATTGGTTAATAAAAGCAATTTCCTCGTGCGTTTTTTCTACTCACTCTTTTTACTTTGTCAATACTTACCTCATTTTATCTCTGCAATTGATTATTTCTATAATTTTCCTGTCATCTTTACCTATCTGGTTTTCACATTTTATTTTAGCTCTTCCTCTTGACTAGTAATGCTCTGTTTTTATATTGGTATTAGTAAATCATTAGATATCGTATGCCATTAACTACACATATCTAAACCATAACAGTTAAAATTATACTTGGTACACTAGATCAAGCCCCCGAAGTATCCAAACGATTTAGAAGTTGTGATTAAATCAGAAAAGGACATTTTCCAAATGACCAGAGAATGGAGTATATTTCTGTATGAGATATAAACAGTATTTCATGAATGCCAAGACAACAGAAAAGCTGTTTATCTTACGCACTGGAAAACTATTTAATAGAACTCAAAAATTCTAGACCACTCTGAAAGTTACAGCTGTACTTAACGCATCTATAAAAAAAATAGTATCTTTGAGTTCAAGAACTTTGTTAACGGATTTGAGTCTGGTGTAACTAAGTTTCAAGCAGAATTGATAACAGCAATGTTAAATGATTTTAATTAACTTTAAAACAAAAAAGCATTTCCAATGTGGATAATCGGACTCACCAGAAAAGATCCTACATAATAATAATAATAATAATAATAATAATAATACTGTAACACGCCGGTCCACAATACGAGTAAACGGCATCAAAGAACTTCTATGATGCTTAAAAAGATATTACTTCCAGTATGAGGAGAATAAAATAAACTTTCAGCAGTCAATGTTTACATTTGAATCGAATGATGTGAAGAAGAAAAGGTCATTTGAACATCAAAAATCAAACCAAAACCTTGGCTAAGTACTTGGAAAGTACATTTATAATATGAAGTAACAGAAATCAAGACCTACAAGCTTTTCTACTTTATGTGGGGTGTGGCTATAAAATAACCAGATTCATGCTTCAACAGAAGAACTGCGCAATCGCGTAGAGCTTCACGCCTCTACAGCATCTGTGGACACATTATTCTGGTCGTGGCCTTTATTTGTAAACCAATTTTCGTTTATTTTGTTGAAGGAATGCTGTTTTAATAGAGCAACGAATAATTGTAAATTTTATCTTTCATTAAAAAAAGTCTATGGCAATGGATGTTTGTTAGGTGCGAGGAGTTTTGTGTTGTTTTAATCGTTTTCAAGATGGCCGAGAAAACATTGAAAATGATGTACAATGATGTACACCCGGGTGAGCCCTACCACATAAAAACGGATAAAAATATTGAATAAATCGGTAATCCGATCCAATCTAACCATCGGTTAATAATTTTAAAAGAAAAAAGTATGTACGAAAAAGGTACATCAAATTTTCAGATCCAAATAAAAAGAAAATTATTATTAAAAATGCTTCATCTTTTATTTGTTCCCGAAGGTCAAAGCTGCTTCAATAAAAAAAACGACACACATCATAAAGGAGTTATCAGGAGTAGACTTTTTCGAACAATAGAGAATAAAATGTGTTCATTAATTATTTTATTAGGTACCGCTTCTAGATTTTTTGGTAAAAAGTTAAGACAAGCATATAAAGATAGCTGTGTAGAAAGGAAGTAGAAAGAAAGAAAGAAAAGTCACACTGGACAATACCTCCAACCCCACAATAACATTAAGAAGCCAGCCAACAAAAGTTATACCAAAAACTGCATCTATCAAGTACCGCGTAAATGTGGGATACATAGGAGAAAGAAAACGACTTATGCAAGTGGGACTCAAAGAACACCATTTTAACAGCTAACGAGACTAATCGGTAAAATTGGGAATAGTAAAACTTTCTTGAATTAAACATCACACATAGGAGGGATCGTATCCAAGCTTCATCAAAAAAAGAAGAAAACTGTTTCAACAGAATCCGCCCCAGATGGAAAATAATAATCAGATCAATGAAAAACTTTTCAAGTGGCGTATAAACAACACCTGCAGTGATATAAAAGAAAGTCCTCAAAGTCTGTTAATGAGAAGATTATTATTAAGCCATTTTGATATGTTCAACACCCTAACCCCCAGCAACCCCTATTTTAAAATCTTAAATAGAACTACCCCACTTCTTATACATCATTTGGAAGTTGTTTTTACAGCGAATACAATAGTGCATCATTTTTGGAAATTGGTCGAAACTATGGGCCAAAAACCACTAAGTTGACAAGAAAATATTTATTTATTGAAGAAACAACAAAATTAAAAGAAATTATTTGTTTACAGTGGTTTAAGCGTGTAAAAAACGAACTGATTCTTGTACTAATGCTTTTTTCGTAATTGAACGTGAAAAATATATTCCATAAGTAGGTACCTATTGAATTACAATGTTTACAGTTGGTTTTATAAGGTAATTATAAAATGTCATTTAAAGTACCTACAATGATTTATTCCTCAGAAAAAAGAGCTGAAATGATTCTGATTTCGGTACCAGGAATGAGTGTGCGCGAAGAACAGCTCAAATATTTAATGAAAGACACCGAGATAGAAATGTCTCGTATGTTTATGTGCTACAACTTTTGGAAATCTGGACTGTAGACAATGGTAAACGAAATAAGCCTAGAGTTTTAGATGAGACAGCTCATATTGAAGTAATGGCTCATTTTGCAGGAGATCCAACTAATTCCATTACAAAATTTTCAAATCAAACTGGAATATCAATTGGCTCAGTACCCAAGGTAACAAAAGTACATAAGTTTCATCCCTATAAAATGCAAATACTTCAAGAATTGTATGAAGATGACCCTGATCGAAGTTTGCAATTTTTTTAAATAATGAACAAATTAATAGACCACCCAATCTAATGAAAAATATTTATTTTTCTTACGAATCTACTTTTTTCCTGAATGGTCAAGTGAACAAGCAAAATTGTCGTTACTGGTCAGATGAACCCCCATCTACGCCTGGCAGGCCATACTCAACACCCCTAAAAATTAAATGTCTGGGCAGGAATTTTAGAGAACACCATAAAAGGTCCTCTTACCGAGGAGGCTTATTTAAATATGCTGCGGGACACAGTTGACGTACTTATCACCGAATCGTTGGAAATGAAGTAGATCAGCACGGAAATTCTTTACTACAAGAAGACCTAATGCACTTTCAACAAGATGATGCACCTGCGAACTATGCTATACCTGTGCGTAATTGGTTGAATGTCACATTTCCTGACAGGTGGATAGGAAGATGAGGGGCCATAGAATCGGCTGCAAAATCTCCTGATCATAGTCCAAATAACTTCTTCCTATGAGGTTATCTAAAATCAGTTATTTACTAAAAAGCACCACTAAATCTTAAAGATCTCCAAAATCGTAAAACAGTTGAGTGCAGAGCGTGAAACTTTTGAAAAAATGCGCGAGGAATTTTATATTATTGTATAGAAAGAAATGGTGAACATTTTGAATACTTACTAAATTTACAAAGGCCTATTAACTAGTTATTCCTATTAAATTTTTTTTAATAGTTTGTGTAAAATTTCGACCAATTTCCAAACATGATGCACTGATGTATTTGCCGTGAAAAGGGCTTTCAAATGATGTGGGGTCGTTCTATTTAAGATTTTAAAATAAGAGTTGCAGGGGGTTAGGGGAATCAAACATATCAAGACCACTTCACTGTCAAAAATGTTCCTCCCGAAGAATTTTGAAATATTTTGCGATTTTTAAATTGCCGGGGTTGGTAAGTTTTAAAATGAAAACAGTGTATAAAGAATAAAAGATATTCAATAAGTAGAACAGGTAACTACACAAACATTCAATATTAAAATATTATAGTTAGATGGATAAGTAGACAGATCAGTAAAATTCCTAAAACAGGGTTTGGAAATCCTTAAAAAGTGTTTTTTTATTTTTGTCTACAATACTTATAAAGTAGAATTTTACTAGTAAAATGAATAGCTAAACACTACAAATCCCACTTTTGAATAATACATTACATTTTTGTAGCTTACATTTATTCATCAACTCTTTAAGAATTACCTCTGCATAAGCAAAATTGCTGGCTTTAAAATAAAAGTAAATTAAAGAATATTATTTCAAACAAAAAGTGGACACGGTAGGTATGCAAATTCGCGAGCAAATCCAGCGAGCTCGCTTAGAGTTGAATTGTAGTTCAAAAAGCCCCAGGCATAATTCAAGTTAAATAAGTTGGCGTGAGTGGGTAGTTCGGTCATACAAACACAACAACGCTGCATACAAATAGCGCATTGCTGAAATTGCATCCCGTTTGAGATACATGGCTACATCGGCCAGGTCCGGTCTACCATGTATTCTTCGAATAACTTCAACTAGAGGAATAGTTAATAAATAAATTTAGCTCAAAGAATAATTATGGTTAATTATAATGTGGACAATAAATTGCTCTAATATAATTCAATTAAGGTTGCTCTGGTTGCTACAGTTCTAGATTCCATACTAACTTTAATATTAGTTGCTGCTGTATACTAGATTTTTTTTTAAGTAAAGCATTTTTGTATGCTGACCTGACAGTTATTTGTAGTCTGCACAATGCATTCTTACCTTCCCCATACTCACATTTGAAGTGGATTCATTAATGTTAGTATTGGCAAACTTACCTTAAATAAAGCTATTTTTCACCAAAGAGAAAATTTAAAACATCTTAGTCAAAAATTTTTAGGGAGTAAGGATATATATGATATACCCACTTTGAGATATTAGAGGAGAAATTGTAACGCATTCTCGCTTCTTCATAGCGTGTTCCCTTATGTTAGCATGAATTCGTGTGTGGAATCAAATATTTCCCCTGAATCTGTATATCATTACAGGCTTTACCATAACATTATACCATATCTACAAATTTGACTAAAAATTCTTCCATCGACGTGTCTAGTAACATTTTGTTTGTTGTTTTTTCACAGTTAAACTCTTGGTATTTTAGTTTATTTGTTTTTAAAATAAATGTTAGTATAATTGAGCAATTGGTGTCAATAAAAGTAGAGTATGTTGAGAGTAAACTTCATTAATAATATATTAAAAGTTTTGTCAAACATTACCATTGGCAAAGATTCCCTCTGGTAAAAGCATTTTATTTAGAAATTAGTTATTCATTCTCAGAAAGTGAGTATTTTTTTTAGTTACTGTGTTAAAAATCTAAACCAATCATGTATTTTCAGTAATAATTATTTTTAGAAGTGAAACAAATTTGGATACTTTATAATAATTTGGTTATTTTACGAAAACCTATAATTCCACCCTGCATAAAAGCACACGCTCTATTCACATTCTGGAAAGCTACGGAGTTGCATGATACTAACCCATCTAGTCACGAGTTACCAGTGATCCAAGCCAGCAGCATTACCTATACAAGCAGAACGTGTTCGTTTAGTTTGAATATAATGTAAAATTATGCTGTATTCATACTGCTGTATGTTGGTATGAGGGACATGAAAAGTTGACCAAATTGAAACTAATATTATTAACCAATTTATATGTACTGGGATTTGAAACAATCTAGAACGTGCTAGTAAAATCATCGCGAATATTAGTCTCAATACGCTCTAAATGTATTTAAATTAGCCGGAAAAGCATAGCAGATGAAAAAATTCCGGTAATATGAAAATTTAATATTATTAAATTTTATTTACCAAAAGATAGGAGGAATGATTATAACCATCATTTTTAATGAAAAAAATGCCAGACCAGTGGTATACGACCTAAATAAATCCGGTAAAATGGAATAATAAATAATAGCAATTTGTACATCAAGGAAATTTCTTTTTATGTTGAGGAAATAAAATTATACCTATGGCTGGGGCAAAATAATCATATGGAGCCCAAACATTTTTATTATCAAGGTATATAAACTATTATTTGAGCAACCGTTAGATCGTGTTAAAAAACACTGTCATAGACCAGAAATTACTTGACGTATATAGTAGCATCTAGTGCAGCCAAAAAAAACTTTAACTAAGTCCCAAGAAAACCACTCTAAAGTTTATTTCGAAATGAAAGAAAATAATATATCATTTTAATTTAGGTAAACCAATCCAATTTATTTAAAATTTTATGATTAAAATAGGTTCAAACTTAACGGGTATCGAAAAATACGTCACCTAACGATTATTAAGTGAACGAAAATATAGGCCAATATCATCCGCTGAATAAAACCCCCAAGTCTTGGACAAATATAATAATAATAATAATAATAATAATAATAATAATAATAATAATAATAATAATAATAATAAACAGTGTTATTAGAACACACCATCGTTTTATTTTAATAAAGAAATATATATCAGCTTTGGATAAAATAATACATGCGTTTAATGAAGAAAATAAGCCAAAAGAAATTGGATTACTATTCAGTAAGAGAAATGACATAATTCTGATAATACATGGTGTTCACTAGTCGCTATCTTGGCTATTAGCGCTTACTAACGTAGCACAGAGAAAATAGTGCAGTCGCACATATACAGGGTGCGGCATTAGTGCGCCGAAGTACGATATACCCGTTATTAAAGAAGATATCAAAAAAGTTATTTACAAAAAGTGTAGGCAGTCTTGAGATTCACATTTTAAAATAAATCCCAGATTATTGGGTGTTCAAGAACGCAGTGCCAGACAAAAATTTTGTTTTTTTAAATGGAATACCCCATATATTTTTACATTTTCATAAACCTCTTACCGAGCTAATTTCAACGATGTATCATACTTGATGTCTATTATATTTAATAAAGGATCTACAGCCACCTTAAAATCACATTTATTTGAATTTAGATGTCTGTAGCAGTCAAATCGTTGAAAATCAATAAAAACTGCTTACATATCCCTACCCTAACTTTTCAAGTTCTATGCTACGGCATTAATAAATAATTGATACATAGTGATTAAAAATCAGATAGGATTTCAAATATTTGTCTGGTACTGCGTTCCTGAACACACTGTATATTTGGGACTAATTTTAAAATGTGAATTTCAAGACTTCCTACACTTTTTGTAAATAACTTTTTTTTCGTAACTTTAATAATAGCGAACTACTCGAGCTTTGGCACACTAATGCTATCGAATGAATGCGTGATTTTTGAGAAATTTCTTAACGTTCCGCCGTCCATCATAAGCGGATTCTTAAGGAAGTGAGATGTGCACGGTAATTTAATTACTAAAAGTAGTCATTTGAATTAGTATGTAGGTGGAGAAGAATTTATATGGTGATATACTAGACAGTGACAGTTCGGGAGCTTGAAGTAGGATTGGCCGCTGAAATGATTGTATTCCAAATGGAGGAAATATAATTTATATCCTCCCTGTTTATATTATTTGAACGTCTCTGCATTTCTATTACTTCTCGAATATTCCAATAGTAGAAATAGGGAATATATACCATATATGCGCATCGTTGCAATTCGTACCACCAAAATTCTTCGTAAAAAACGAATCCGTGCTTCATACAAACCCTCAAGAAAGATAGACCAATATTTACTCTCTGCAAAAGAATCCAATTCATCCTAATCTTTCAAGGGTATAAAACCAATAAAATTATTATTATACGTAGTTCCTCAGTTGTTCATATTGAGAAGGCTAGATTGATGAAATGGGACGGACGATCAGCAGAAACACGTACAAGAATTACAATATATACATGAAATCTGGCATTTTTACACATTTTGCAAATGTCAACAACAGCATTAGACAAGCCACCAAATTCTATTCGACAACTCAATGGTACTGGCGATTGCTTTACATTTTTACCATTGAAAGAATCGAGTGGCAACAGAAATACAAACACACTCAAATAATATAAACCACAGAAGATGGATATTATCCTCCATTTGGAATATAATCATTTCATGCTCCCACTCCCGACCTGTCACTCTCCACTGACGAAATCACTATCTAAATTCATCTCAACCCCATTTAATTTCATGCTTAAGATGGAAAATCGCCCTCAACATCCGCAACAGCCAAGCTGTATTCTTCACGAAGAGGATGCATAGGACAAAAGATGACATGGTAATAAGAGGGACAAACATTGGCTGATCGAAAAGGATCAAGTACGTTTGTGCAACTATCGATTAGAGGCTGGCATATGGAGGAAACGTGGAAACTGTGAGAAACAAGATGAAGTAAACTAAAGCCCGGATGAACAGCATAATAGAAAGACGTAGCAACCTGAGCCTGAAGATCAAGGAGCTATTGATATGTTCCTTAATCAACCCGTTTATGACATACGCATTAGTAATGTGAGGACACCCCGCGAAAAGCATTCCTGGTACGTGAGGAACTAAGGAACCATCCCCATCTGGAGATGAGGGAATTGAAAGACTACATGATAGAAGATAACAGAAAATTCGCTAGAGCAGGAAAATAACTACGAGAGAACATAGACGAGGATGCCAAATATTCAAATAGAGGACGTACAAAGGAGAAATTATACAAACACCCCAAAGAAGAGGACCACAAAACAAGTGCACGAGAACATATGAACGAGAGAAATGAATGTGCGAGTGAATGATGAGGATTGATCTGAACATCGGAGGTGGTGGAAAGGGGTTCCTTGCTTTTTACATTAATACAGTACGAGAGGACTAGAGTTAAAGCTAGAAGACCCGAAATCAGGGTGAATGTGTATGTGTTTCCATTTCAAATGTGTGTTGCCTCTGGCTCCGTTGAGTAGTTGAGGTACCCTGCACATCTCTCCTCTTGCAGAAGCTGCGTATGATACATGGGAAAAGTTGAGCAATATCTCAAAAATGTTTCAGGTGTCCAGAAGTAGTAATTCTTAGAAAAAACATGGTTAAACAGGTTAAAGTAGTGACAAAATAATGCTAGAAAAATAAAATCATAAGTGACTTCTTATGATTTTAAGATGCCAGTTTGTAAATGCAAAGGTCGACTTATTTATTAAGTTTCAGATATTTTAAAACCTTATAATTTAGTTCCACTATTAAATATAAGAAATTCCAAATATTTATAATTAATATATAAACATATTCTATCATAATAAATAAACTTTTGAGTAAAATATTGTACAACTTGTACTGTATAGTATTAAAATTTAAAAAAATATGTAAAAATTATATTTGAAAAAAATATTAAAAAAATGTTAAAAAAATATTTAAAAAAACTGTTACAATTTAGATTTGTATATTTATGGATCAACGAGCTCATATTTAAATAAAATCAGAGATATGGCCAGTGGCTCAGTTCCTGCAGTCAAATTAAAACCAGATTTAAAACTTGACGTAAAGGCTGGTGTTTGTATTGATTGATCATGTCAAACAAAGTACAAAGGGAATTATCATAATAAAACATATAATTATTAAAGATAAATTATAGTTATCTTGAATTTCCAAAGCGTTTGTAAAAATTATTATGTGACTCGAGTTTTGCACTTTCATACATCATCGGTTATTTGATAGAAATTGACAAATTTCTCGTGTACATACCTGATTTCCCATTATATAAACATTTGAAACAGTCAGTGTCAGACAATATATGTATACAGTATGGTTTTATATTATATATTTTCTGAGCAACAAAATTTTTGATTTTCTAAAAAATTGGTTAATATTATATGATAGTCTAAAAGGTAATTTAAAATACCTAATTGAACTTCTCAGATTTAATAGTACATTCAGTACTATATATTAAAGACATTGTAGATATTTCTTGATTTCAAGCTACTCCAATAAGTCCTGCATCTTTTCACTTATATGAAGGACCTCCACTGTTCTTTTGTTTTGTTAAAATATGTAACAGTTTTGCGTGATCTGTTTGAAGATATTTCAACTAAAATATCAAAAATTATATCTTCTGTAATATCTTTTAAAGTAAAAAATAATGTAGGTTCATTTTTATTAAATGTTAAATTCAAAATTTTTAATTTAAAAAATCAGGTATTTATAAATGAAATTGTTAGGATTTTATAGGTATCTATTTTGGCCAGACTTTCAGAAATTTTGAAATAAGATATGTGAACACTTACGATCTTATAAATTAAAACAACCAGATAAGTCAAATTGCGCAAAACACTTAATTGACATTCAACACAAGTCTGATTCCATTTCGCTAATCGACAATTAAAACCTCATTAGAGGCTTAATTCTACATTTCGGAAACACTGAAACAAAAATTTAACGTACCAGGTTTCAATTGTTCATGAGCGACTTATTCTGTATAACCTGTTAGTACTGCTTTTTCTCGTTTCGAAATACACATTAATCAGCCTCTGCTGGTTACACGTAAAATATAGTATTATTATTTTTTGTACGAGAAAGATTTAATAAAAAAGTGAATAAAATAAAATAAATAATAATAAAGTTCTGGAAAATTGTACACAAGCCGGTGCTAGCCAAATTTTTCAGCACATTTATCACCTATATATTCAAAATAAAAACTAAATATTTTCACACGAAAATAGCACGTTCGGTGAAGGAATGTTCTCTCCATCTGGTAGCAAGCGGTAGAACAGCGTTAATTCCCATTTAGCAAAAATATAAAAGTAGCGAATATTGCAGTATTTCTCAGGATTCGAGACTATCAGACGGAAAATATGACTGCACTCGCACTGCCAAACTTTAATAATATTTCGTGAATAGCATAGAAGTTACCTCTTATGGTCGCTTTTCAACCCCGGGGATTAATTATTACTATAACCCGAAGTTTAGATAACTTTTGCGCGCTACCGCCAGAGAAACGTTTCTCCTCAACTCTCCTAGTTGATTAACATTTTCTAAGACAAGTCTCGTTGTGTTATTTAATCAGACTTAATTCGTAGACTTGCTCTTTCATATGGTAGGTTTATATTCTGCCCGCCATGTCTTAGTTTTGTATCTAACAAACATTGCGCTAATGAAAATCCAGGCGAAAGATCTTGTTAATTGTAATTCTCCAAACGGGAGCAAAATAATATTTACAGGAAGTTTTAAACTCACTATTTACTCAATATGAAACAAACAATCGTCTTTGTTTAGAAGGTATCTTCTTCAATATTAGTTCTGTTAATACTATACAGGATGTAGAAATTTTATGGTATAAAACAGAGCAATGTGAGTAAAACTAATAAAATTGTTGCCTCAATGTTTGGTTCGTAAACATACAGGGTCCGGCAAACCTCTGTCGTTGTTCTGTAACTCCTACTTATGCAAAACTTAACGATTTATCAATGGGAATGAAAACCAAATATTCTAAAATCATTTTTATGTATACAGGGTGGTGTAACAGTAAAATAGAAACATTACTTAATTTTTTTTATGGGATAACCCAACTTTTTTTACAATCTTAGATATTCTATAGTCACTAGTACTTACCTACAAAATATTATTTTTAATATCTCACGCCTTTCCGAAAAAAAATTTACCCAAAACTATTACATTTTCATACTCCAATTAATTTGATTTTTCAAAAATTTTCAGGAAAGTTTTCTCAAATGTTTCAAATGGTAATACAGGGTTTATTATTCATCAACGGATAGCAAATTTTATACCCTGCGACTTTCGCATATACTTTCATATATATATATCGTCGTTAAAAATTACATTCAAAAAAGGCATTTATTTTCAAAGTGTCTAATTTTTTTCTAGTTTAGTAGTAGATTATCCTTATGGCAAGTGACTCCTCGTTTGAAAGCTATTAAAAATACCTATTCAGTCATATTAATTTTGTTTGGTTTTAAGCTGATTTTAATGGATAAATTAAATAAATACTAAAATTATAATACCAAATTATAACTTTAGTATTTATTTCATTTATCCATCAAAATCAGTCTAAAACCAAACAAATTTGGTATCACCGAATAGGTAGTTTCAGTGCTATTCAAACCATGTGTCACTTGCCATAAGAGTAATCTACTACCAAACTAGAAAAAATTAGACATCTTACAGTTAAATGCCTTTTTTGAATTTACTTTTTAACGACGTCAGATAGATATAGGAAAGTATATGTGAAATTCGAAGGGTATCAAATTCGCCATCCCTTCATGAATAGTAATACAGGGTGCTCCATTTGAAAATTTTGAAAAACTTTCCTGGAAATTTTTGAAAAATGAAATTAATTTTTGATCACTCTGCACAAAATAAAAATAATAATAAAAAATTAAAACTTGGTCTAATAAATCTTTGGTCTATTGGCTTTCTAAGTTGGTACTTTTTTAATTTCCAACGTTAAATCTGAAAAAGTAAAACATTTTCAAATAGGAGTATGATAATGTAATATTTTTGGGTAAATTATTTTTTCCTTCGACAGGGGTGAGATATTAAAAAGAATATTTGTAGGAATGTATTAGTGACTATAGAGTATCTAAAAATGTAAAAAAAGTTGGGTCATTCTATAAAAAAAATTAAGTGATCTCTTCCATGAAAATTACGTATCGCCGTCCGTCTATCTTCAGGAGGCGATATTTGTACAATAACTCAACTACTCAACGTGGTTAGAGGCGAAATAATTCTGAAATGGAATATTAGTGGAAACTAATTTATTAAGTGATGTCATTAGACTGTGGAATACGAAGTATGATCAAATAATAACGGATATTTTTGGTATACATTTTTCTAATGTATGTTAACATTTGTAGCTGTCTTCTTTGGTGACCATCGAAAAAGTTATAGGTATTGTAGTGTACTTGGCGATTCGTTACTACCGAAAGAGATTAAATTTTGCTTGGCAATGGAATAAAGTGCAGAACCGCATTCGAAATGTCCTTGCCGAATGGTTGTACAGTCAATAAGGAATACTACTAGAAAGTTATGCGCCGTTTACGTGAAGCAATATGACGAAAACTACTAGAATTGTGGCAAAACCATGCGTGGATTGGAAGATTGGAAAAAGCGCTGACATAAATTTATTAAATCTAAAGGGATTATTTTTAAGGGGCTACTCCGATTTCACGCCAGAGCTCCATTTTCGCCTTCAGATGTGTTTTATCTCTGGCTTCATTCAGTAGTTGAGTTACCGTGCACATCTCACCTCCTAAAATATTTTTGAATAACCAACATAAAGATTAAAACTTTTTAAAACGTTCACTATGAATTTATTTTCATTTTAGACCTGAACAAGTCTAAACAGGTATATGAAAGAAATGTTGGTTACAATTTAATTAGTTTTATCTCAGCTTCCCACGCAATTAGCCAATGTTTCGGTTGATAGCTATTTCATATTCCATGCTTCTTATCACCTGTCATCTTGTTAAAATTTGTTGTTTTAAATCTATTACTTATTCTTACTCAAATGATTTGTAACATTTTAAACTTAAAGTTATGCTAAACCTACACCTCCAAAAGATCATACAAAAGTTTCTATAGAAGATAGTGTGGCAAATATTGGGTGTTACAACCCAATATTATTCTAGTAGGTAAGCTATGAATCGGCACTCTTGTGTTTAATAGACTTTGACTCTTAAAATCCACAATGCTGTCCAAACGTTAGGCGTGCCTAAGTATCATAGAAACTATTTAATCAGCTAAACCTTCCATCACTTCACACGTTTGTTCAAGGAAGACCTACAGGTCTCACTAGCAGATTACTGAGATGGCCATCTTCCTAAACTATATACATTTGGCCAAATTCATTACATTGTGTCAAATTCATGCCAAAATTACATGAGGAGTTGAAAACCGTCCAAATAATGCTGATGGGGATGGACCGTATGTGCCCCAAATATAGCTATGGGAAAAATTCCGAGTAATCGAACCGATATAAGTATTTGTAATAGATAGAAATCGGATTCTCAGGCAAGGTCACTCACTCTAACAACATTTTGTCCTATGCGTACAATTGAGATTCAGTTAACAACATTTTTTCTAATTTCATGAATCCTAAATGTGTACATATCTCATCTAACTACATTTTGTTAGAATTGTATAATACATATAATACATGCAATACGATAATTAATAAAACAAATGCTTTTTAACTCAATATACCAAGAATATGCTTATAACTAAATGTCTGAAAATTCGGTCTCTAGTATTGAGTAACTTCTTGTGCAGGCTCAAGTAATCTGATACACAAACGGTGAAGTGATTTTTTTGACTCATTGCATTGAAACACTTACCTACTACTACTAATTCATGTAACGGTCTTATTTTTTACAATTTTTGTATTAATAACCATGATCGAAAGCTTACAAGTAGAACTAGGAGAGCCATCACTTGCTAAAAGAAGACAGTATCTAACATTATTGTATGCCACCGCTATAATGAACAACCAACAACATCCTAACATATCAAAACACCTACGAATCGAGGAAAAGAATAGATTATCCTTTTTAACAGAGAGTTTCTCAACATCTCATACAACTAGATGTACAGATGTACGTTATACACATCGCAAAAACAACATTGTAATTTTCCAAATGACATACAAACCCTACTGGGAAAATTATTATTTATTAAATACCTCGCTAATTACCAATATGCTTGATGCGAGAGAGAAAAAAGAACTATTTTTAAAATATTAATCGATACCAATTAAATATACTTTTAAAATGACTTCAAAATAAACTTCAACCATTTTATTATCAAAGTATGTAAATTAAATCTTAGACACCCCATTGCTGATAAATCTACAAGTAGGTAATCTAACTATGAAATAGAGCAAAGCGGGTACGATAACGACCTATTTGGGATAACGTAATGCAGTCTATTATGAAAGTTACACAATTCCAATAAGGTTTTGAGATTGCTATCTTAGGCATGTAGGAAATCGTGTTTATAAGGCAATGCAGACTCTTGGATAATAAGTTACGTATCTCGAATTTAATTATTAAATTTAACTGACCAAAATTTTTCTAAAATAATGAAGTGACAACAATAAAATTCAGTTTAAAAACATTCTTAAACTGAAAGGCAGGACATACACTTCATGGTGTAAAAGATGTAATTTCAAAGTATGATTTTATTTTTAAAATCAGTTTCATTATTATGTAGTTTTTCAATATTCAAAGAAATTTGGATGAACGACTTTGAATTTTCAATCAGGAATCATATAAACTGAAATTAATGACTTCAAATAAGAAGAACAGAATTCAAGCGTCTTTCCCTTTTCGGAAAGTGTTTTTTTAGTTTCATATTGCATTCTATGCATGGAAAGAAGAAGAATGATATCATTTTATATTTCATATAATTAATTAAATACCTATTAATAGAAAGATGATATATGTCGATTTGAACTAAAGAACATTCGGAGATAATGAATTTTGCATGAGTGATATTGGTAAGCACTAGAACCAGTGTGTCATATTCCTTTGAGACATTAAAAATTTAATATAAATAACAGCTACAGCGTAAATTTCCAATGATTTTAGCTTTTACCGCTCCTTCATTAAGTATTTTAATAGAATCTAATAACTTTTCCTAATCAAAAATCTACTGATTTAAATACAAACAACATAACAATTAGAATTATGAAGTTTAAATCCTCATTTTTGGATAATTTTTATCTTTAAGTTGCACAAAACACCACCTCCTTTTTGACCACCCACAGCTTCATATCATTTTTAATAATAATGTATGTTGCATCACGTAACTCTTTATTAAAAACTTGTTGTTGAGCCACGATTCGGTTAAGCAGATTATATAACATTTTTTCAAAGATTTCTTTTATTTTATATCTTAAACCTCTTGCGTTTTGATATAATATTTTTTTTTGAATCATTACCGTTTACTTCATACCGGTATTACCGTCTTGTTTCTACAAAATCAATCGGGGTAGTGAAAGTAGGAGTTACATATACGTCCCTCGAATTACTACTAAAATTTTCACTCTCCCTATTTGTCTCCTTCCATTTGGATGATATAGAAAATAACGTTTCGTCTTAAAGTTACATCGCTTCAAAGCAACTTTTAACACCACGAAAATTGTATTGTAGGTTGTACTTATTATATTCATCATTGATGGATCCATACGAATTACAGTTATTATATAAAAATTGAAGATGACTTGTTAGTTTTTTGATATATTGATTCTTCCTTTTTGACTAATTAACCTGATAAATATTACTTAACTTGGTTTTTATGGTTAGTCCATCTTTACTCAAAAATATCCAATTTTTTTTTTATCTAAATGGTTAATTTGTCGTCCAACCCATAATTTTGAATATTTATTATTAGCAGCAAACAATCAAATTTCTTTAAAAATAGCCCTTTTTTTATTCAAAAAATAACATTTTCTGAATATAAAATAGACTAAGTGACATAGAAAGAAGAACACCCAGTAATAATTATTTTATTTGAACAATTTTTGGTATACAACCATATTTGAGTTAGACTAGTAAATTATCAATATTTGATAAAAATTAAATTAACTTCTTCAAAAAAAATTAATAATTTGTTGCAACACCACGATGTTTTATGCACTCATTAACATCTCTGGGCATACTTCTAAAGAGGTGATCGATTTTCTCCTGAAGTATCTCATCCCAAGCTATCTGTAACTCGTGCTGCAGGGCCGCTAGAGGGTGGGGTAAATTGAGTAATCTTCTTCCCATAATATCCCAGACTTGCTCGATGGGTGAAAGATCGGGTGATCTCGATGGCCAAAGTAACAAAGCAACTGGATTGTTCTGAAAATGAGCCAAAGAAGCCCTAGCAACATGAGGTCGTGCGTTTTCTTGTTGGAATATGCTGTTGGGGATGGTCTGAACATAAGGTACAATATGGGGTTCTATGACCTCCTAGATGTGGCGCGCAGCGGTCATGTTATCTTTACTGAATTCCAAAGGTGACCTATTTCCAATAGCAATAGCCCCCCATACCATAACTCCAACTGTGTGGTTCACATGCTTTCCACAGAAAATTGGGGATCTCATCTTCCACCACGCCGTCTTCTCACCCTTGCACGACCGTCATGCATACCCAAACAGAATCTGAACTCATCACTGAATTCAATTGAATTCCATTCTTGGTCCCAATTTTCTCGTTCTCTATTCCACGCTAGACGATCATGTCGGTGCCCAGGGGTCAGTGGTAGCACAAAGTGAGGATTGTATAAAAAGAGCCCAAAAGTTCTTATCCGGCGATAAACGGTTCGCATCCCAATCGCCCTTCCATGTTCTTCATACCACTGGCCCGCAATCGCCCTTGTAGAAGAGAAGCGGTCCCGTAGGGCCAATAGTCTAAGAGGGCGATCTTCGCGTTCTGTGGTTCTTCGAGGACGTCCTGTATCTCTCGCTCTTCGTGTACGATCCTCTAGGTGCCATGCCCGAACACAGACTGCCATAGTATTTAAACTCCTTTGCGTTCTAGCGGCTATATTTGTCATAGAAGAACCAGCCTCTCACAAGCCCACAATTCGACCCCTGTCAAACTCGCTCAACTGCCGAAATTGTTGGCGTCTTCGCACTCGAGGAATTTTGATTCAATTAAAGAAGCTTTTATAAATGTTTTTTACACCGCTTAAATGACAACTATACCTGCAAATGCTTAATTTCTTATTTTAGACCTACGCCATAGTAAATGTTTTTGCAAAAGTTAACACAAAAATCGTTTTTTATCTTAACATAAACAAACATGTTCCCACATAAATATTACAAAATATTCATTATTATATATATATATATATATGTAAGAAAATATATAAGAAAATATATATAAAAATATGGTATAAAACTCAATAAAACAAAACTCGAACAAATTACTTCTTATTTTCTTAGTCCTGATAACAAGAAAATCATTCCATTCTTTCTCGAATTTATTCCTGCATTCATTTTCTTTCGATCCCTTTTAGAATCCTGTGCTCTAGCGATCTCTATTTTCAATCTATGCAAAATAGCTCAGGTAACCATACCGCGTCAAAACTAATTCAGGTTCTTCTATAAATGATGCAATTTTCCAAATATTGCTCCTCACTATTACCAAAATATTAGCGCGCAGATCCGAGCAGAAAGAAAGCGAGTTACACCAGTGCCACTCTATCGTAACGTTCGAGGTAGAAAAAGAATTACTTCTGATAAGGAGTTTGTTTTCTTGCTTTTGTTTTTGAGAGAAATGTTTAAAAAGTGACGCCTCTCGAAGGGCCATTTTACTACAAGGGTGGACCGATTGACAATGTGTATTTAAAGCGCATATGTAGTTTCTTAAGTAACAATTTTCAATATCTATTGCTTAACAACGTTGGGTACTGAATTCACCAGTATAATTATATCCACATTCTGCATATGCATTATTTATATTATTATTAAATATTTATATTGTGCCAACGTTGAAACATAGTGTCAAAGTGTTGCAATGGATGTAATAGCCTGACATGTAAATGGTTTTTTATAGAAAAGTAGAACATGTAATTAAAGAAACAGAATAAACAATTTTAAATACAATTTAGTAGCGCAAAAAAAATAGAAGAGATAGACCAAATTGTTTAAGTGGTAATGATGATGGTCAAATAGACGAGGATAAATAAAGGTAAGAGCGGATAGAATAATAGTTATTTATTTTTGCAAGACGAAGGCGTTAGCCCGAGTCGGTAACAACATGAATATGTTAATTCGTGTGATCAGAATTAAAATACAACATTTTATCTAGGACTGCAAAGAATTATCAATGACTGCAAAGAATGATCAACAACTGCAAATATTGATAAGTATGAACGACATTTAGATTTAATTTATTTGACATTTGGCGAATATTTTATTTAAAATCGGAGCAGCGATTATGTAATAGCAGTTGTTATTTATTGATATTCTTAAAAACGTGTTCTGTGCTGCAGCGAAAGCAATTTCGTTACTGATTCCACAAAAATCACGAATAAAATACGAAGAATTTTATGAACATTTTAGCAAATGGTGCTAGGATAAGAAAATCAAAAATGAAATGGATAAAAAGGCGTTAGGTACTAGCTTATATTGAGAACCTATCTAAAAGTTATAAATAAATATAAATAATTCAATAATGATGAATAAAAAACGTATAGATACGAAAATTTTGGGAGACAAAAATTTGTAAATGGACCTATTGAACAGCATTAGTAACTTGGAAATTGTTGGCTCTTCAACAGAACAGACTTCATCTAGAGTGAACTTGTTTAAATGCAAAAGTGTTGTTATCTACATTCATAAGTCTTTTCCATTTTATTAATAATTAATTAAGTTAAAATTTAGATGGTAAAAGGCATACCTGTTGAATTTTCGGACATAGTGTTTTGGGTGAGTGGTACACATTTTAAATGATTTGAAAAAAAGAAGACAAAAACAAAGAAGCTAGTTTCCTCTTGTGACAAGATAGACATATTTTATATTTGTGTATTTGACGAAGATGCAATTTAGTTGTTCATCAGGCAAAACTCTATGTTTGAAAATTCAATAGACATGATGTATAACAGCAAATATACGCATACAAACTCTAGTCAGTTTTTACGAAATATTTTTTTCTGAGAGTGCTATTTACTAAGACACCCACTTAGAAGCATCTATAAAGCTTTATTCTACAACCTAAAACCTTAGTCGAACAAAAAATCATTGGCTGATAAAAATTCTGTGACAATAAAGCCTATACAAATCACGAAGCTATAAAATGATCAATCGTAGTCTGTAAGTCACCATTAGAATAGCACTAATTTTATAAAAAAATTTTTCATACATACACAGCTCTCCACACCTAGTAAACTTAGTTGGCAATTTTCTTTTAATTTTGCTTCAGTTCTCTTTTGTTAGTGTGGCGTTAATCTCTTCTTAATCTTTATTCTTGTTGTACATATTTACGGCTAATTATACAAGTGTGCTTCTGAAGATCTTTATGTGTTTGGTCGTCATTCGTTCTCATCGCCACGTTCTTCGTTGTTTCATTTCTAGCCCGTTTTCTTATTGTTTTTTTTTTATTTCATCAATTTCATTTTTGCTTCTAGTTAGATTTATCAACTGTAGCATATACCAGACATTGACGTCAGTGGTTGTATATTGTCCATTTTATCTAAATATTACTTATACTCTCTCTAAAAAAACATGGTGTTGAAAACACTAGTTATTCTTCATCTTCATTAACCCCTTCATGAGTTGGTGTTCTCTTCTCTTCTGTACTTTGTTGTTCTTATTCCTCGTCAATGTTATTTTCGAGATTTATTAGCGTACTTATGTAACGTCTTTAATTATATTTCAAAGTGACTAGTTTCTTTAGCATTACTATTAATATACCAATATAATTTTTACAAACTGGTGTTTCTTAACATTAACAAAATAATTATTATATTGGTAACAGTTCATTTTTGCTCAGATAATTTTGTCTTTGGGTCCACAGGTGTGTTATCCATGCACAGCTGTTCAACCCCTTCGTTCAGGGTGTTCAGCCAGAGATATATTGGCCGATAGGAATGCACCTCACGTTCTAACTTAAATGAGAATTTGAAATTTTAGTTCTTTGTGTTTTCTAAGAGCGTAGCAAAAATGTGACTCGAATATTATACCATCAAAAATGCTGACTCGTAAAATTTTCCTCAATTTTTATGCAAGGTTTTAAATCGAATTTTCTAACGGCATATTTATCATCATTCAGTGTCATTGCTATTTTCATTGTTGTGATTAAAATCGCTATTGTTTTGTTCTATAATATAAAGTTGACGCACTTGTTAAGAAAAATGGTACCTTATATGATTAGGCGAATTAATTCTCAAACCATATCTTTAGACAAACAAATGTGTGTTACAGATGTTTCGATACTTGCGTAGTATTTGGTGGTAAAGTTTTGGTGCCATCTCTTACAATAATACGTTATTAGAGCATTTTTTAAATTGAGTTAAAACTGAATCCTGATATATATAATGTAGTCAATTAGGTAATTTTTTTATTAGTCGCCAAACAGTCAAACGAATTATTAAATTATTCACCTAAAATCTTACTATTACGTAAATAGATACAACACTAATACACAGACCCAAAGAAATTATTATTACTTTTAATAAACTAATATAATTTTCTTTGCTCCATTTTAGCCCCAATTATTCCACCAGTCTAATATCTTAAAAATTTTAATTTTTTCATACAGCTGAAGAACCCTTTATCAGCCAATTTAATTCCATCCTAACCCTTCGAATATCCAACTTTGTTTTGGTCGAAACTTCGTCACTTCGAAATAAACAGAAATTTAGTAACATTAGGGCCATCTGGCGAAAGACCCTCGGACTATTAAATAAACTCGTATAACTTCCTTACCTGTTGATTTCCTTCTACTAGCCTATGCGAAAACGTCGGTTGGAGCCTTCAGGCTCCGTCCGTATTTATACAAAAATTTTAGCCCTAGTGATACAACAAAAAAATTTAATAAAAACTTTTTTTCCAAAAAATGTTTTTAATCGATGGAGAGAAAAACAAATAAGTAAGCTTTTAACAAAAATTAATAAAACTTCTTGCTACATTAACGTTTATTTTTTTAAATTTTAATCACCATATATGATATTTGAAGTTTGAATAATGCAACATTATTTATTATAAACGCAGAACATACTAAAAAAAATGTCATTAGCTTTAGTAGAGATTTTGTTTATAGAATTTATTAGCTTTGAACAAGACCTCTCCGGAATCTTGCTTTCTTAAAGATAAATTAAACGTTCTAGAAATACTATAAAATACGTACAACACAGTCTATATATTAGTTTAGAAAGAGTTTTCTGTCACGAATGCATTAAAACTAACAAATAAATTTGGAATATATGCGACGTAATTCAAAATGTGATTTGCCAACAAAGCTGTTCAATAATAATTATTAATTAATATTCCTCTCATGGGTTTGAAAATAAAATAGAAAGACTAGTTTCAGAAAAAAGTATTGTTTATTCATTAAAATATGTTTTTTAACATTTTAAAAATGAAAAACCTTCATCTAATTATGAATACATGACCACATATATTTGAATTAACGAAAACAATAACTATTTATATTTTTCTTTAAAAAATCAGAGTAATTCCATAAAAACCCAGTTCAGTAGTCTTATAGTGACCAGGTATCTTGTATTATAGATTAATCGGTTCATTTACATGTTACAGATCGAATGAAGTATACATTTTACCTTAATATAACGCAATAGGATACAAAAAATGAATACTTCATGCTATGACTTGGTGGATTCTGAAATCATTTTAGGTATTTATTAAAATTTACTATTGCTCGCACACCTTAACACCCAATTACCGTTGACTTTATAACTGAACACTTTTTTTTAATGAAAATTAACGGACCATAATAAAAATTAAAATTTGTTATAAAATTGACCAAGTGTAGAAAAATATATTTTTTAATTCTAACTTTAGAAAAGAAACTTATTTATTAAGTTACTACATTTAATTTATTATAATATACAGCCGAGAATCGTTATGATATAATTTATAATCCACGTAAAACTATTTCTATTTATTTCGATTTATTGCTGAATTTTTTGCAATTTAAAAGTGTAGAACTTTTGACGCATTCAAATTTCTGTATTATGATTGATTCAAAGTAAAAGTGACGTATCATATAATAAACGTACAAGTAAGAAAATACTATAAACCCTTTATTTTATGCTTAAATTAGTATTGCTTATAAACAATCATCATTAATGTAAGCTACGAATGAGTTATGATGATAATTACTATTTACAGAAAATTTAAATTTAAAAAAATAATACCTCAACTCAATGGTAAACAGTATTTAAATATTTGAAGCACATCAATGGTATAAACCTGTAAATATTGTAATAGAGTCATAATTATTGGGACATATTGTAAGCGAAGGTTATTAGAACTAAAATATGAGGATTAGCTGGTAACAAATGAAATATTTTTTTTAGTTTTTGGTAATAGCATCATAATATATTTATAAAGTGTTATCAAAATGACAGAAAGGTCATAAGTTTAGATTTTATTTATTATTTACTTTTTGATACAGTGTGCGCCACATAAGCCATTCCCGAAGATGAAACTGATTCGTAACTTTTTTGATGAATCTTTTTAGTCATTTTTTTTACAAACATACGAGTATGTATGATAACTTCAAGTGTTCTCGAGAAAAATGCAATTGAACATCTAGTGATTAATCACTAAGAATATTTTGTAAAAATAAATAAATAAGAATCTCCGTTTAAATTTAAAAGGAAACATATAATTTGACATCCGTTTTCAATACACTGAATTTTTTACATGCGTTTTTCTCGAAAACTGTTGAAATGGGGACGCTTGCTGCATCAAAATGTAAAATAATAAATAAAATAATATTCCTCGTCTAAAGTCATGTGTGTTTGTCAATTTAAAAAAAAATATAAAATTATTACCACGAAGCGAAAAAATCTTTTAAATTTGAGACACACATTTTACTGTGGCATAATTTAGTTCAATCCTTATATTTTGGTCCAAATAACCTGGGCTTACTCTATGTCTCAATATGTATTACTTACTCTATGTTTTAAATTAAACCTATTCTTCAAACGGTAGGGCATTCTGATTGAAGAAAATTTGAGTGTACATCTAGGACTATAATACATAAAAAACCGTCTGAAAGGGAGGAGACATCTCAGAGGACTTTGGGCCATGGCTGTGTGCCAATAATGCTTTTCAGGCGCAGTACACCAGACAAGAATATGTATGGAATATTAAAGAGATCAACAGCGGTATTACAGAATCTGGATATTATCGAATATTTTGTGTAACATTTAAATACGCATTCCACATGAAGCTTAAGGTATGTCTTTTGACACAATCATTTTTAACATTGTGTCAAATAAATATAAATATACAATTTGATAACTAAATATTTATTTAAATATGTAATTGAGGCTACGAAATGTGTGTCCATTTCTGTGAATAAAGAGCATTGAATTATTCAATCGCAATATTACTTGTTTTTATATAAAGTGACATTCACATTTTCTCGTTCTTACTCGTATACTTAATGTAGCGACTAAATAAAAAGCTAAAAATAGAATCGTGATCCAAATGAAAGGCCGAATATTGAGTATATTTTAATATGATACATTTGGTGTGTGGTAAATTTTCATCTGATGGTTATATAATTCAACGGATCATTGTCAACAATAACATTTTTACAAAATTAATTATTTATCTCATTCTATCAGACACACCAGTTTAATTTTATAAATTACAAATTAGGACATTCACAAATATATCTGTGCCCATGTGGGGATTCGAAACCGGGATCTCAGAGACCAAGTGTCGGTTCTCCGCTAACTCGACCACCAAGGTCGGCAAATTAATGGTTAAAAAAAATAATATACTATGCATTAATGCGCATGGGCAAATCAGGCGAGAACAGGCGGGAAGCTCATTCTCTGTTTATGTATTGCAACGTGTATTTTTGAAGTACAATCGATAAGGTACATACTAATAATTTACAATTTAACAAAGTTAAAAAAGTTCAAATTTTTAGTTGATAGCTTTCACCTTTTATTCTGTTCTATTCGGTTGTAATCTAAAGACATTCCTACAATGTCTGAGCTGAACTTATTATACCCAATCTTTTCTATCGCTAATGATAAGGAATACCAAGACTACTGATATTAAATTGCCACAGCACTATAAAAAACCTCCAAGAATTAAGTCAAAAATATTTAATGTTGTTATATACCATTTTATCCCCCTATTAAAATCAATGCAGAATGAGTTCTTTCGCTGAACAAAAACGATTCATCAAGATGATTAGAATCATTCTTATTTTGCTAATAAATATATATACATATATATATATACAGATAACAACAAAATGTAGTATCATATCATAACTAATCACCCAATAATATAATTTTCTTGCCAAAAATTTGTTAATATAAATTTTTGTTCCGTTCTTTGGTAACACTTCTTTAAATACACAGAAGATCGGATTACATTGGATGGAATATTAATTAGATACTGCAAATTTTCTATAACAAACTTCAATGAATTAAATCATTACTACTAGATTTATAGCAAAGCGATAAACATAACTCTGTTCACAATAAAACATGAGTTTGTTACAAATAAACAAAGAATATTTTCCAATCAAACATCTAAAATTTAACTGGTTTAATTTATGATATACATCTCTGAAATTACACTAGTATGCCATATCTAAATTACTAATAAAATCGGACCGAAATATTCTCAACTGCACGAAAAGAGAGGGCGCTTGTAGTCCCGTTTCTGCAATTTCTCATAGTTCACATAGATCAATACCTCAACTCTATTTTTGTTTGTTGTGCATACAGTGAGTGCATCAGGCGAACAGCAGAAGGATTACGACTCGAGAAGTATAGAAAGAACTACAGGGAAAAATGCAAAGCTGTTTTTTTTATCATATACTAAACATTGGGATATCGAAAATGATAAAAGATGCAAGATTGGTTAAATAGGCCAAACATGTAATATTTACAAGTCTAGAAACCTGATGTACAATTGTATGTACACTATGAATCTTCTAAACTACAAACAAACTTGATAGCTTATTTTTATGACTGCAGCGTTTTATGAAAAAGCAATGTTTGAAAATGAAGCAAAAAATTTCCTATTTTTTCCTAAAGTTTTACTATTATTTAATAGTAAATAGTAATAAAGCATTTCGTAATCAGTATCAAATTCAAATCAGTTACAATATATGAAGGAAAACAATATTTTACATTTTTTAAAAATAGAAATACAATTACTTTACAGAAGACACAATTACCGAAAGATGAATGGAAGAAATATTTCAAAGAAATGACAAATTTAAATATAATAAAGAAAAACAACAAGAGGAAGAAGATGAATACGACGATACCAGAGAGACAGAGATGATAAAGTAAGAAGATTTTATAAAAACAAATTAAAATGAAAAGAAAGACCGGAAATAGACAATGTAACCCCAAAAATGGTGAAATATATGGAAAAAGAGAGACTAACCATTTTTAAGAAAAATGTCCATTTTTACTATTTAGTTTAATACGTAGTAGAATAAAAAAAAATCAACTTTGAGATTTTGAAAAATGTTTGCGTTTTAGGTAGAATTTCGAGAAATATGACTTGTATTTACCTGTGTATAAACATGTATGTGAAACCGTAACAAATAGTAGTTTCCGAAACAATCGTAAAAAATGATACTTTGGGACGTATGGGAAAAGTAAATTGCTCACACCAGGTACTTTTTCTATGATCAATGATCACTTTTTTTACAGATTTTTGTTTTAAATCACCATTTTATTTAATAATATATTTTTTGTCGATAGTAAACTTTTTTTAATAATTTCTATTGTAATAATGTCATTTGTGACGACATCATACCTATATCTAATAAAAAAATTAAATAGGTAATGGATACATTGTTTGATACAGAGTGATCCATAATTTGAAATCTCATGTGATTTTTAATCACTCTGTATCAAATATGTTTTATCCCATAGTATAGAGCTTGAAAAGTTAGGGTAGGGACATGTAAGCAGTTTTTATTGATTTTCAACGGTTTGACTGCTACAGACATCTAAATTCAAATAAATGTGATTTTCAGGTGGCTGTAGATCCTTTATTAAACATAATAGACATCAAGTATGATACATCGTTGAAATTAGCTCGGCAAGAGGTTTATAAAAATGAAAAAATATACGGGGTATTCCGTTTAAAAAAGCATAACTTTGGTGTGGCATTGCGTTTCTGATGAACATCCTATATACTTGGGACTAATTTTAAAATGTGAATCTCAAGACTGCCTACACTTTATATTTTTTCGTAACTTTAATAATAAATCGATCTTTGCCCGCTTTGTATATAAGCAGTGTTATCTTAAAATCGTGAATAAATTAATTAAGTCAAGGAATAAATACAACTAATTTAAATGTTCAAATTATGTATTGTTTGCTGCATGTCAGTAGCTACGATGATGAATGCATTAATTTTAAACTTTGTCAATAACTTCAAGACATGCATACTTTACTTTTCAATTATCCCCAAAATAAATCATCTAAAAGCATCAAATCTGGCGATCTGGTTGGCCAGTCAATGGCCCCTGTATTATTTATATTTACCAATTTGGGAACAGCTGATCTAAATAAGAGCGGACAGGTGCTGTAGGTATAATGCAAGATGCAAAATCTGGTTTAAAGAAAGATTTTTTTTACAGACAGCAATATTAAAAGATATCGATTAAGCTTACATTTAAAAAAAGTAATGCCTGAATAAAAATTTGAATTCAACGTAAAAGTAAGAAGTAAATGGAAAAGTTAGAAAATACAGGTATTAAAAGAAAAAGAGCAATAAGGTAACGTATTGAATGAAATAAAAAATATTTGTTATATAGAGTGTTTTAAGTAACAATTATTAGAAAAGAATAAGTATATTGACTAAGACATTAATAAAAACAATATGTAGTAATTATTGAGAATTAAGAAAAAAATCATGTATACCTAAAATTAATAAGATAATAGGAAGAGTGTAAATTTAGAAAACGCGTTAAACATTATTATATTTGACAGAAAATATACATATTTAATTGGCGTCTTTCATCATTAAATAGTATATTCAAATAATTATTTACACAATGGAGACTTGAAAAGCAGGTGCAAATTAAAACAAGAAGCAGGTACTAAGAAATTCTCATAATGCTGGGACTAAAATATTAATTAGGAGTAGATTATTTCATTAATAAAAATAATAATGATTATTCCAAAACACATAAGGAATTAGCTTGCAGTAAGACTGGAAAACATTTCGTGAGTTTTCATGGAATTTTTTTGTTAATTCTATTTTAATCCAAGGCCGTCATCTACTAAAAACTAGGTGAAGATTTTATAATTAAAGTTTTCATAAATATATATATACATATATACAGTTAGAGTTCCCGAGAGAGAATAAATCTTCATTTCTAATTTTAACAAAAATTAAATTATAAAGATTAATTCAATTCTTAGTTTGTGGAATCTATCCATTATAAACGTAAAAGTTAAAATACACTTATCTTAAAACTTTTTAAATATTTTTATGTCAACTGTTTCACTCATTGGCATCACAGAAGATCATAAACCAATAATTAAAACATTTAGTAATAAAACATAAAATCCAAGACGTCTACCTCAATTTTGATTTAACCTAACCCTACTCTCTCGAACTCCGTTGGCTAGAGGTACAATCATGACTGCCGGCACATTATTATCCAATTGATTGGAATTTCAAAGTATTAGAAGGGAAACTGTAATGCATTTTCGCTTTATCATAAACCGTTCTCTTACGCTCACATGGATTTGTGTATAGGATCTAGTATTTAATAATATATAAAAAAACAAATGAATTTATAGAAGAAACAGAAGCAGTAGATGAAAGAGAATCGAATGTAGAAGAAACGGAAAAGAATATTAGAGCATACTGATTTTTTATGTTAAATTTAAACCAATGAAAATGAAAATACAATTATACATATAGAAATTTGATTTCAAAATATGTAATGTTATAAAAATAAATGCCTTTTTCAATACAAACTATAGTTTAATATTATTTAGCAAATAGAATGTTGCATTTTTTTCGAGACAATTGAGTTGATGATATTATTGTTGTGTTGAAATAATTTCTAGTATATTTTAAAAAAGTACCAAGAATAGAAATTACATCATTTTGGAGAATCCTATTTTTTTAAATGTCAATTTCATGTATGTTTGTTAGAAATCAATTTTGATAAAAGTATTAAATATTAATCCCTCATTTGTTTCTATATGATAATCAAAATTTGCAAAACATTCAATAAGATTAACGTGTTCGCCATTATTTCCCTCTTTTGAAATCCATTTAAAGAGAAAAATTATTTGTCCTCTTTCACCTTCACTTAATATTTTGGCTCCCAATATTAACAAGTTTCTTGCAGGTCTTAGTTTACTTTCAAATGGATACGAGGAAAATTCAGATAATCTATTTTTTATATTATTAACCATATGAGACAAATTATGGACATTGCTTTTAATATATTTTACTCCACTATTTTTGTTATCATTTTCTTTATAGTGATTAGCTATTTTAAATAACTATTGTTTGAACATATTGTAATGGCAAATAATTTTTTAATATCACAATATCAATATAATGAAAAAACATGCGAAATCGTTAACATCATCATCTGCAAGTTTCAAATTCCAAATATTCTTTCCGAGTGTCATCTATATTTTTTTATTGTTTGCAACACTACTGAAAATATTGAATCCTGGCACTGCACTCTCTTCTTATAAGAATTATTTAACTGGAAGAAATTACAGGCTTAAATTTTATGATTCTAATTTTTGAAACTTTTGACGAAATGATCTAGAATCCTTTATTTTTTCCAGTTGTTTAACATGACGAAAAAAGTTATTTCCGAGAATAACATAATTGAAATATAGCAGAGTAATTTTTGATTAACTAGATTAAATGCACCCATTTTAAATATACACTTTGGCCTTTTACCTATAGTTACACAATCTGTTATAGTAATATAATCACCTAATATTTCACTAACATTTTTATTACAGTTATGAGCAGTAATATTTCTGAATGTTTACGAAGGTAATCACTGCCACCACTATTTAACTACATAAATTAAGTTTTGGTTTCCTTGTAAATATTGTGGTAACCAAAACTGAAACTTTGATAAGTAGACATTAGAAATAATCACACTGTTATAAAGTTAAAGGGTGTAGTAATTTTATATAGCTCTAATATAACTATAGAGCTAACGGATGATATTATAAAACTTAAAAACTAATAAATAATGTTTACTGGACAGTCCAAAAACCAAAAGTTAAAGGGTATTAAAAATTATAAAAACAAGTATTTGCCTATAACCCTAAAGCGGTTAATATTCCTTTATGAAATTTATCACCCCCAGCAATTCTATATTTTAAAATTAGATTGAGAATTTTGTATTTGTAATTTTTATCATACATATATAAGGGTTCAATATTATTGTATATTAATATTTTACAGCGTAAACACGAAATACATTAGATTACTCTATAAATAGATAATTAACTGCCAATAAGGTTATAATAACTTGATAACATACCTTCTTTAACTCTGGTTAGGAAAGCACGTCACTGTGCTAACTGAATATCGGTAGTTACTTTTACCAAGAATTTGGTAAGTAGTTTTCAGACATTTTATTTTTTGTTGACGCCTCCCGTGTCATGGCAGCATAACAGAGTATACAGAGAACGACTCGCTTTCTATTGCTAATTCCAGTTAGGTAGGTAATATCAGAAAGGGTCTTAGGTATGAATCTCTGGCTCCCCTTCGTCGAAGAAATGGTCCGGAATGCAATGGAGAGGAGAGAAAGTTAAAGACCACAAAAAATGTTTGCAGAGATAATGTTACGACATACTTTTACAGTTAGGTTGGGGTAACGGTAAATCTATTTCATGGGTCGAAATGGAACTCTTTATAAGTGTGACCGTAAATGTAACCTTGGAATTTTGTGGTGCATCGATAAATGTTTAAAAATGTCTAATGGTTCCAGATTCTTATTTAAATTATAGATGTCACAACAAGGTATTACTAAAATTCATACAGATAATCATAAATAATTGCAAAAATTCTATAGGAGTAAATAAAACTATAAATTACATTTATATTTTATAATATTTTGTCTGGGCTGCCAAAGTTTTATATTACTCATATAGTTAAGTAGAAGTAGTAGCATATTTTTTATGTCCTCACTGGTAAATAGTAAATATATGTTTATTTTTAACGTAAAGTAGTCATTTCTAAATGCAGTATTTGTTTTGTATACTTTTTATCAGCAAACAGAGGGATCAGGATTAACTAAAAATATTATTATTAAGACACAAATTAAGATCCAATTCAGCATAATTATTTAAACATGAAATTTGTCTTTCTTTTTAATTTCATCTTCCTTTCTGTGTTTCCTCCTAGTTTCTAAAAACTTGGAATTAATACTTCTTTGCCTTCAGCTGGTAAATATCACTCAATACTATTATAATACTATTATTATTATTATTACTATTATTATTATTATTATTATTACTATTATTATTATTATTATTATTACTATTATTATTATTATTACTATTATTATTATTATTATTATTACTATTATCATTATAAGAAACAAAACAAACTTTTTAGAAACTATCAAAGCAACAAAACAAAGATCACAGTGCAGAACGTTTATTTGGAACAAACCATGACACAAAAATTTCGTGTTTGAGTTTTGTGTTTGTAGTCCACACTTAAGAACATGTTTCGTAATGATGAAGAAGTCGAGGATTTTCTATTAATTATTTACAAGCCCCTCTCTCAGTTTTCAAATAATGGCAATTTTTTTTACAATTTGGTCAAAAAGTCTATCTATTTTCAAAGATTTTACAACGCGGCGAACATTTAAAATAAAAAATATATACGCATTGTTCAAATGATTTATGTGCATATCTTTGAAATTATTTCAATTAGTGATATATAAAAAGATGATAATAAGATATTTGAATCACTAACTAGTTGATACTACAGGATGTCAAAAAATTCTCTTCATAGAAAAAAATTGTAAAATCTAGACCTTATTTTATCTCGATTTGATCTAAATCACCTTAACTTAAAATTGTGTTCCTAATGGAGCTAGAGCTCTTTATAGACGGCGCTATAATATAACTTTAAAAGGGATTCCTGTTAAAACATATTATTTTCTACATATATTTCTTGAAAAGAGTCCAATCATATAGTGCGTATTCGATTTTTTTGTATTGGTCATTTTTACTTACATATGATATTTAATGGTACGAAACTTGACAAATTTTTAAATTTTTACAAAAAAAAATGATGCTGTTATCTGAAGTCTCTATGAAAAATCATTTCCGAGAAAAATCGATTTAATTTTTTCTTCTGTCTAAGCATACTTTTTCATTGACTAATTAATAGATTTCTAAATGGCTACGGAATTTTATTTTTTTATAAAAATGCTTGAAATTTAAAATGGCAAGATTTTAAGAAACAAAAATAATAAATAAATAAAGTATCCAATAATTACCCCATTCCAACAAGCTGCTTATGACTACAATTGAAAAATCATATTAGTTGAGTACATTTCAAGAAATATATGTATAGAATAACAGAAATCCGTTTTGAAATTATTTTAAATAAACCGATGTAGAGTTTTAGCTCCCTTACGAAGAATTTTTGGATCAGGTGATTTGCATCTAGTCGACATATATAATTGACAAATACGTGATAATACCACGAAAAAGAGGGAAATTTAAAAATATTATTATTAAAATAACATATAATTATTCATTTAATACAATTTAAAAGCAAATTTATTAGGTTTACGTTATTGTTCTCGTAATAAAAAGTTATTAAAGATAAGATACAAAAGTGTATTGGATGGGGTTTAATTAGTGGTTGCCTTCAGTATAAAGAGTAAATAAATAAAATATTTAGATTTAAAGAAATTTAAATGTTTAAATTCTAGAATGCTGTGATTTTGACATTTGTTCACCATTTACATTATTAAATAAAACTGACAGTAGTTTGATGTATTTTGAAAAGTTCTGCAAGGTAAATGGCTTTACTAAAATGGTTGTTAATGAAAAATCTAAATATTTTGCACTGTTTTATTTATTTAAGAATTTCTAGACTAAATAAAATCATACACAGAAAATATTCTAAAAATGACTGAATATACAGGGTGATGTATTTAAAAAACCAAAGTGACTAATAATATCAAAGAAACGGCAAATCTAGAAACATTGCAAATGTCAAATCTGGAATCTCCGTAAATTTTGTAGAATTCGGACTAGCAATTTACGAGATAATTGGCCGTTCCAGACTTTTGGTCCAGTCTGTTTATAAATATTATATTTATTATTTCATATAGAAAAGCACCTAAACCAGGCAACGCCGCGCCGCCTTTCAGGTAGTTGCAACGGGAAGCGCTTCTGTACTATAAATATAAGGTGAATAGTGCCTTATTGCCGAATGTAATTTTGAATTTTGAATTTTTTGTAATTAATGCTGCATTCTACAGGTACCATTAAGCAACTCCCTGTATCTGCAATCACCTTCTTAACTAGGGTCACTGTTAGTAACCATTCAAGGTTAAAGAATTTTTTTTTGCTTTATATATATATTAAAATAAAAATACAAACTAATTAAATAGAAACTTTTTTATAAGTAACAAACAATAAATAATGACATTATATATGGTTACTACTAATTAATTCAAAAGTTTCATAACATTGAAACTGTTACATTGATAAAAATATATTTTAATAATTTGAATAATCGAAACAATAAAAACAACTAATATTAATTTATTATTTATTATACATAAGCAAATTACAATATTCTGTTAACCAGGATATAAATCATACATGACAATATTTGTCTCGTTTAACTCTGTTATTATAGAAAAATTTTGTACATAACTCAAGTTGTAAAACTAATTATCCTAAACAGGTATTTTCCTACCGTTTCTATCGGCGCATGCAGGTACCTTAAAACCATTGTTTTGAAATACTTATACCATATTTATATTGTATCTAATTTTAAAATATGTACTACTCAATTGGGCTTCGGCTCTATGGCTTGTATCTTGAAGTACTTTTCTTAGAGCCTTCAAATTTGGTTATTAACGGGTATGTAATGAGAGTGTCTTTTATACCTGGAAAGTTCTAAACTCCTTAAATTTTCCGGCAAGTTGTATTAACATCCAACCACACTATTAATGTTCAAAACAGACGGAAACTTACAAAATTCCTACCGTAGTTTAGAGAGTCTGATGGTTTTCATTTTGGAATATTGCGACATTATATCGCTCCATCCCCTAAAATTTTCAAGTAAATAAACATGAGGCTAGAAGCACAGAGATGAGGCTATAGAAGCAAAGCGATGATTGTTTAACTTAACATTATTGAACGCAAATTATCAAATACTTTTAACAAAAGATCATTCATCTTATATACTTATACTGTTTACAATAATAATCTATTACAATTGATTAACAAAAAAAAAACACTCAGAAAAACTCGACTAATCCGGAAAAGGAGTATATTTTCCAAAATGCACTTCCAACCAATAATGTTAACTGGAGTAGACTCCACAGTTGAAAATGGTCCATATTTTACAGATGAAAATAGAGATATCTTGGTTTTTTTATTTAATAATTTAATAGTTTGACACACTATATACTGAAAAAGCCGATCTAAGACGCCTATTGAGTCTAGGTTAATGCTAAAATAAATAGAAGAGAAAAATAAAGAGAGAGTCCTAAACAGCATGATGGCTATATATTTTTCTATAACAAAACATAATTATGGACTCTTTGTAGTTACTAAAGTGAGGTAATTTTCTTTTTTAGCTTTCAATTAAGAGGAGCCGGTATAATGCTCTCGCTCCATCATAAAAATGAGTTAGAATCGACACATAAACAGTTTAAATAAATCTGTTGAAGTAAATATTATTTTATGTTCTTAATCAAAAATCTGAGATAAAAACCTAGCGAAATTTCCATAATGTACTCGTACATAAATAAAATCTTCTAACTTTTTATTTAGAATTATTTATATGTAAAGCAGACGCTTGGTAAACCAAATAGCACGAAATGTTTCCAAATTTGGTTAATTATGTCATGACGCAAATGATATAGGATTAAATTAGTAATTAAAACAAGCGCGAGCCGTTGAATTGGTAATTCTGTTTCTCAATTGAATGAATCTTCTCGACCTTTTTAAAAGGATTCTCTAAATACGACGGTTCTGTCTTTATTATAAATTTAATGTACGTAGAAGTCTGGATTTCTTTTCTACTGGAATCTAGAAATTTACAAAACTATTATTAAAATTATTTTTCGCGTATAAAATTTTCTTTATAGAAGATGTCCCACTACAACGATGGAGATTAAAAAATTTAATTAATGATAATAATTAATTTTTGGGATAATTAAAGAGTTTAAAGGGCAACAACAAATTATATATTTTTTAATTAAAAAGTCATACATATCCAAAAAAATTGGGAATAATGAAATTTGTTTGAAAAATAGGTAATAAAGTAAGGGGCAATAAACTGTACAGAAGTTTTTTCTAACAACGTGTAAAAATACATCAATTTTCGATTTTGATTTACCCTCTATACAAGCCATCATAATTTAAAATAACTTATTATTTTAGTCTGTAGCCCACTGTTATTCATATAAGATTTTTAAAATCAAATTTATTTATTGACTAGTGAATTAGAGATTTAGAGAAAGTCAAAAAATGTACTTTTTACGTATATTTCTTGAATAAATGAACAATAATTTTTTGTTGCGAATAATGCTTATCTATGACTTTATAAATACTGCATTTGAACTTTAAGAGAGAGTAAATTCTCAGAAATATATTGCGTTAATCAGTCCCAAAATCAATAAAACATAGTATTTTGTAATTTATTTAATAAAATGTAAAAGTACATATCTTTTTATACGAGGGTGATTCAAACATAAACAGTAATTTGGCAGTTGTACTTTGTAGGTTTTCCCGGGAAAGGTGGTAGGATGGGGGGTTGAACTCTAGTATATTAGGAGTGGGGAACCAACTTGGGCAGCAGCTGCTTTCTGTTCTGTCCTCAGTACAGCCATGCCTGAGCAATAGGTTTCTCCGTCCGTTGCGCAACGAATTATTGTAAAGTTTTTAACCAACGAAGGGATTGAACCATCGGAGATTTTAACTCGTTTGAAGGCACAGTTTGGGGAAGCAACACTGTCTTAGAACCAAGTGTTTTCTCGGACCAGAGAATTTAAGGATGGCCGAGAACGTGTAGAAAACGAAAACCATGATCGACGCCTAAAGATAAGTCTTACAAACGACAACATCCGTGGCATTGGGGACCTTATCGAAAGCGCTCGCCTATTGGCTGTTGAGGAAATCGCGTCAGAAGTAGGTATAAGCATTGGAAGTGCTCATTCCATCATCACTAAACAACTTGGCTTTAGGAAAATTAGTGCTCGGTGGGTTCCAAGATAGAAAATCAAAATTAAGTCGGGTTGGAGATCTGTGAGCGACATCTTATTCGATTTTGGCAAGATAGGGAGACTTTTTTGAGGCAGATCGTGACATGTGATAAGACATGGGTCCATCACTACAGAGTCAAAAATGGCGAGTAAAGAGTGGCGGAAAAAAGATGAAGCCTGTCCAATAAAGGCCAAGACCCGACTTTCTGCCGAAAAAGTTCTGGCGACTGTATTTTTTAACTGCGAAGGAGTTTTACTCATCGATTTCCTCCACGATAGACGAACAGTGAAAGCCGCCTACAGGAAAAAAAACGAGGCAGGCCCATCTGAGAGGTCATTCTTCTCCATGACAACGCTAGGCCTCATACCGCGGTTTTGACTAGAGAGCAATTGGAGAAAATGCGATGGGAAACCATGGAACACCCTCCTTACAGTCCAGAGTTGTCCCCCTTTGATTATTTTTTGTTTGGGGCCATGAAAGAATCGCTTAGAGGGCAAATATTTTAATGCAATGAAGTAGTTGAAGAGCACGTGCGCAATTGATTGACGACGCGCCCGAAAACTTTCTTTGAACATGAACTGTTCAAACTTCCACATCGTTGGCAAAAGTGTGTAGACGGTAAAGGAGGCTATATAGAAAAAAATCAATTTTTTTTTGTATATATTATCAAACAATAAATGGTTACAACAAAATTACCGTTTATATTTGAATTACCCTCGTATATTGACCAATAACCATTTTTACATAAATAAATGTTTCTATGTTCTTATAACGTGATTAACACATTTTTGCCATTTCTCACAGTTTGTTACTTTAGGTATTGACTTATTGAATACATTTTTAACTTGAGCTCAAACTAATTCTAATGGATTAAGATCGATGTGGTAGGGTATACTTCTTGTAAATTTGCTCTTGTTTCTTGACAATGGTTACCAATTCTGCTTTCAGCATTGTATCGTGAAGGGCTATATTTTTAGAACTTAACCGTATTAAAATTTTACCTTTATTCCATTTAGTGGTTGTTGACGTTTCAAGTAATCTGGAACGGTAACTTGCATTGTCCATTACAATAATCGAATCTTTCGGTATTAATTCAATTATCTTGTTCGAAATATTCCTCAAAGACGTCTCCACTTTTTGTTTCGTGAAAATGCCTCAAGAAAACCGTTCAGACTGTTTATATGTCAAACAATTATTCTTGGACATTTGTGTGTACCTTTTTTAATACCAGTAGTAAATCCTTGTAAAAATAATTTAAAATCAATTGCAAATATTGAAGATTTACCATATGTACCATTTTCCGATTTGCATACTAAATTAGATACTCTATTAGATACTATTATAATATTCAAATTAAATATATAACTATTTTTGTCAATTTTCTGAAATATTTTCTATTTTCTATATTTCGATTATAAACGATTATGAACATTTTGTGGCCATTGCTTTAAGAATATATCAAAACCAATTCTTTACGGAGTATTAGGCGGATCTCATTACTCCATTTGATTCGTACATTGTTCAAAATGAGGGCCATTTTAAAATTATTTCTCTAAAAATGTTTTGATTATATTGTATAAGTGTTTTTGTGCACAAAACATTTGGAATTAAAACACTTACAAGAGTTTGTGTTTTACTAATAATGACGCAGAAATAATAAATTTGTAAACTTATATGTAACGTTCATAAAGTGGTTCTGTTAGAACCTTCTAAAAATCACATATTTGGTTTATTTGCAAAAAACGAAATATAATTGTTTTTAAGGCTCTTTATCAATGAAATTTTTTGAGATGCTTATAGTAATTTTTTATCATATGTCAAGTTATATGCGTGAGTTTGTAGTTATTGTAAAAAAAGATCTCGTATGAATGGTGCATATAACTTAAAACTCTTTCTCAAGTGATGTTCATGTATGAGATAAAACAATATGTTGAGTTATCATTATATTCAGGCATGTAGACGTTAGCAATATATAAAGATATAGTCAAAGGGTTGATGTTAACGTAAAATCAGGGCATTTAGTAGTAGTAATAGTAGTATAAAAAATAATAGTTTAAAAACAAAAGTCCCGGGACGGAGCCATAAGTTTCTAACGACTGAAAAAAGAAATCTGAAAATTTGGGGATAACTAAAGGGCCATAAAAACTACATTTTTAGATGGTTCAAAACTTTCATACACTGGGGAGTTTTTTTAGGGGGTGATAACCCCAAAATTTTTAAATTGCAACCCCTGTCGAGTTTCACCTAATTTTAAAGGTTATCAAAAAAGAAACAAATCCCCAAAACTAAAACCCGGTATCTTAGTTATTTTAAGAGTTATATAACAAATGAGAAAGAAACATGTGTATTACGATTTTTATAATAAATTTTCAAATTGTCGACATTACTCGATTTCGCAATGATCCAAACGCTCATAAATGGAATTTTGAACCCTTTGGAGCATATCCCTAATGATATTGGTGATTTCTTCAAGTATGCGATTTTGCAAATCATTTATTGTTTCTGGATTTGTTGCATACACTACTTTTTAGAATCCTCCAAAAGAAAGTCGAGTGGTGGTAGATCCGGAGATCGTACTCGATTTCTCCTCTTCTTCCAATCCAACGGTTTGAAAACGTGCGACTTACGAAGTCTCGGGCTGCTCGGCTAAAATGTGGAGAAGTCATTTATTGTCAATACCATTAGGGCTTACGGCACGAAAACTTGGAACTACTTGATTTTCCAACAGTTCTAGATATCTGCCTCCGTCCAAATTTCCATTAATAAAAAAAGGACTAATTACTCTGTCTCTCATAATTCCAGCCCGCAAATTAATTTTCTGCAGTGTCTGAGTATGATCTTCTTTTGTTAAATGTTGATTTTCGTCAGCACAATAACGACAATTGTGCCTATTAACTTTACCATTTAAGTAAAAAGTAGATTCATCAGAGAAAACAATATTGAGAAGAAACTTTCTGCCACCATCACATTTTTCACGCATTATTTCGCAGAATTCTATCGAAGTCATCTTCGTTCAATTTCTGAACTAGGTGAAACTTATTGGGGAAATAATTATTATTTGCAAAATTCTGTGACCACAACTTTTACTGATTTCCTGTACCTGACACGCTTTTAATAAGGATCTTGAAGGTTCTTCAACAAAAGACGTGACACTTCTTCGGTTTTTTCTGGAGTTGTTGCAGATTTCGGTCTTCCAGTTCTCGGAAGATCTTTCACAGGTTCCTCTTCTTGAAATTTTCGAGCAGTTCTTTCGACTGTTGATTTGGAAATTGGTGGTTGTTAATGAAAAAAATCATTGAAGACTCACTGCCCTTCATCGTAAGATCTTGTTCTATCCCCAAGGCCACGAATCATTAAGAGAGTAATTCTTTCTTTTTCGGTCAGTTTTTGGGTCACTTTTAACATATTATTTTAACTACTTTAAAAAAAGGAAATAAATAGGCTCAAATTTAACACAACAATTCAACAATCAATAAATTGTCAGTGTCACAAACTGTTTATCAAATTTACACCTACTTATCTTCTTTTTGTTTTTATTGCAAAAAAGATAAGCTAAACTGAAGCATACTACGGCCAGAACGAAAATATTTGTGTTATAAAATGATACATGACGTACTAAACCTAACCAGTGGGTATTTAGTTTTGATGCACATGTCAGTCAACGTGTCACAATATTGGGTTTTGGTTTTGGAGACGTGTGTCTTTTTTCATTACCTATATATATAAAATAAAATTACACTTTTATTTCATAACTAAAATAAAATCGTTTTAAAGCCAAAGCATACAAAAAAAGTAACTGCTCTACAAAATTAAGCTGACATGCTTTTTTTAGATCGACAAACTGATTGTCAATATCTAACGTAACATTTCTTTAAACATTCTTAAGTGCCTAGAAGTTACTGAGTGGGACCGGAAAATAATGTTTTTGCACGTTTTTTATTCACTGATTACCTACTCCAAGATCGTGCAAATAATATTTGATGTTTTACTTGACAATTGTCATCAGAATATTTAAAGAATTTTAGAATACCGTGGAATTTAAAGAGAAATTTATTTTATTTTTTAAATTTATCATTTTAACCTTTTCGGCATGTATCAGATATGAGATTCTCGATTACAAAATGAGGTAAAGGAGATTGCAAACATTATTAAAAACATATAGGCCTCAATTCACATTAATATAGATGAAAGGATACAGTTTCAGCAACAGAGAGAACAAACTCAAAGTAAATGTTACTGAAACTGTAACCGAACAACTAATTGATGCTATTGATTTGTATAATTCCATGCTTGATCCTGAAGGGAAAAGATTATTAACAACTTACATTTAAAAAATGTTTAGACCAAAATGCTAAAATAAGATTAAATAAAACTTTCAACAATAATAATAGTCCTGTTAATGATTTGAAAAAATATTTTATTTCTAAAAAATCCAACCTCCGTAGCAACTCAATTACATATTTCTAAACAAGGTTCAAAAACTATCGAACAGTTTGAAAAAACGTTAGATGAGTTATTAACTGTTTAATTTACATCCCAAAAAGTAATAAGTTTGGTGGAGCGAAATAATTCATTTTGAAATTCTGGAACCTCGACACATTATGAATATTTATCGCTACTGTGGTCAATTGAACCGAGTAAATCAATATTTAATTGAAAAGTGTCTAGGAATTATTCACAGAAAAGGGATTATTTTACAAAACAATAGTCACAAATAATCTACAAATCTGGATGATCATAATGATTGTTTCTACCTTTACTTTGAGGAATATATTCATTATACCTAAGTGTAAAAAATAAGTGTATATTTTATATTTTAAATGTATAATCTGGATGATATCAAAAATTACATTTCCTATTATTTGGCGAATAAAAAAATTGATTTCCTTAGATCCGACAGTGAAAATTTGCAAACCAGTTCGCAAAATGTTGTTGATAATGATAATAATAATAAAAACTTGCATTCGTTTGAATAAATAATTGAGTGTATAAAAAACATTACCTTCCCGTCTACCAAAATTTTTGTTATTCCTTGTACAACATTAACTCAATGGTTTTTGTAGTGGCACATTACATTATTGTTTATTACGTTTAATTATATAATAATATTTGTAATAAATATTATATGTACTTAGTTCTGAAATCTGGGATCGGTAATTACACACTGTAACACAACTTATCTGATTATACCTTCAAGTAAAGAAATATGCAATAATAAAAAAATATTATGTACATATATTTTGCAACCTTCTGCTTGCACTATACTTACATAAATATGTTAAACGTTTCCTTATTTCAATCTGTCAAAAACATTTTCAACTGTTAAAGCAGGCAAGAAAACTTCTTTTATTTGTTAACCTAAGTTCAGACATTTTGTTAAATGGGACTTTCTGATTAAGTCTTATACCTAGCGATGTCCAATAAAATTAAGTTTGTTTACTTTAGTTAGAAATTCCTCGGCATAAATAGAAGAGAAGGAGAAGTGAGCCATTCGCGCGAAACTCGTTTGTCCACGGAGCGGAGATGGGAAGCTTGTTTTCGTGAAAAGGCATCAAGGACCTTAATGCACTCTGATTGCGAGATGTTTTCTTCGCTTTTCTTTGGCGCACGGTGGAAAGGGATAGATCGGGATTATTCCAAGGTATAACACGGGAAGTCATATAAAATCCTACCAGAGTAAATAGAAAATAAAACAAAAACATGCCAGCCCGATAGGTCCCCTGAGTTCTCCGAAGCAAATAATACCATCGCATGCTGCCAATACTGACTTCTATATATATATATATATATAGAGCACAGTCGGGTATTTATAGGATTAAATTTTATATCTTTACGTTTTATTTCTACAAGTTTCAAAGTTTCTTATAAAGTACAAATACTTTCGAGAAAAAATTCATTTATTTCCGCTTCATTAACTGTCATGTATGACAAATATAAACGCTTTTTAAATAATTTTATTATGTTATCACCATTAACAACTTGAACGTAACAAAAGTCAAAAATCAAGTCAAGAAACTTTAGTGACAAATTTGATTTTGCATCCCAAATATAGAAAACAATTATATGAACATAAAATCTAATATTTTTAGTAATTTTTTAAATAATTTTATTGAGAGAATACGAATCACAATTGGGAGATTGAAAAAAAATATGTTATTTTAACCGAGTAACAGACTGTGTTTTCTCCACGACCAAAAATTCACTCGAATTTTCATTCATTATTTTATTTAAATTCAAATTTGTTATTACGGCCATTTACATCTGCCATTGACAGTTTTCACATCCATGGCTCTGGATATTGTTTAGAACAATTACGGAAAGTTAATCAATCACTTGTTGTGGAATGAAAATATATGCGAAACACATAAGAGGCAAGTATTACGGAATTAATATTTTCTCTCAAAAGTGAGAACATTTGCATTATATTATTAAAAATGATTGTGGAATTAGCATATTCCAGTAATGATCGTGGAGAAATGCATTTTCTAATATGACTACAAGTTATGAAGTCGGTTCTTATCCCATGAAAGTGATTCCCAGCATTTACAGTTGGCTTCAAATGATTGACTAGACAATTAATAAACCTCTTAAAAGAGGTATCGCCTGATCCACATTTCTATTTAAAACATAGATGACGTCATGTGTAAAACAAATATATCATAGTAGGTATGCGAGTTTAAAAATAAAACTCGACGAATTACATGTACTGGAGGAAAAGAGTTGATTACCAAGGAAACTTATTTTACTACCATCTTACCTAATACCCAACATCAATTCTATTATAAAGAGTCGGCATTCTTGGATGTGGATCAGACAGTTGATCGTGTTCGGCACCAAGGTTTACTCTATAAATGAAAAAACTCCATTTCGACCAATTACTACCTAATCCTGAAATATTTCGTGAGTGCACGATTTCCAAACTAAATTTAACCTCGAAACTTCCACAACCACCCAATCAAATCTGCTTGCCACAGGAAAGCGTTCTGCGTCCATTGCTTTATTCAATATTTACAGCTGTTATTCTAACAATGGACGCTGAGTTCCTCGAAAATACTGCAGGTAGCACCAAACCGTTAGACTCAAAAATAATCCAAAAAATACAGTCAAAAATATTCAGCAACATTTTGCACGCCCTATGGTACGTAAGCAACAAACCTTTCATGATGATTTAAACAAATCCGCAGTAGAGGATTAACTTCACTCACTTAGGAAACGATATTATCGGAAACTACTCGCTCATCAAAGTGAAATAGTCAACGCAGTTAAGCGAACCATTAGCAGTACGCAGAAGAGTGAAGAAGAAACGACAATTTGATCTAATAGACTCACAAACAGTAAATTAAGAATACGGAGGACTGTCAATGGACAACCCCTCACTCGAAATATTTTTAATTATTACATTTACGCATTGTTTATCTAGAGCGGATTATAAATTAACTCATAAAACAATCATCTCGTAAATTGAATTGTTATTTAATATTTTATGTATAATAATTAAAGTAGTATTTTTTGCTTGTAATTGATAACAGAAACTTTCGTTTTCTGAGAACTGTTACTTGGTTGTTCAGGAACAAAATGTGGAATTAGTAAATTGAAAAATTTATAAATATTTAAAATATTTTATGCTTTGCACAAATGAAATGGTTTTAATTGAAACAAATTAAAATGAATAATAATATTAATAATAATAATGGTGACATTACGAACACAGCTAGTGAGATAGAAGTTGCTGCTTGAGCATCACCTTGTATATTAGTATTAATATTAGTACAATTTGCCGTGTCTATTAAGCTCTTGAATTCTAATCGTTTTTAATTAAACAAATCCGGTTAAGCCTTGAGCCGGTAAATTTTCTTATTAAACAAAACCGTCATTTCCGCCACTGGGTATCGTCTTACATTTCCAGATCTCATTTATATATTTTATCTAGAGAGGTAAGATACCTGACTGCACACGCGGCTATAACGATATAGAAAGGAGTAGGAAATATACGCTTTGGTATGACTGCCAGAGGAGACATTTGTCGACCACACTCACATCTAATATACAAGGGACAAATACCGAACGAAATGTTATCATACAACTACAGGGTGACCCTCCTTACGATATATGTTATCAAATTTAAACATTATATATACCTATAAAAGTTTTTTCTCCTATATAGTTGTGTTAAATCATTATTCATCAATCACATATGAGCAATTGGTATCTGGAAATTCTAGTAGACCGACAGCTAAGCTGACAATCTGGTGGGTATATTATGTAAATTGAAGACCAATAATTCCTTACCGTTTGATGACACCGAGAAGTATGTAAATGGCAGATTAAACAAAACAGCTAAGGAATAATCTCTGGATAGTAAATTAAAGATAAAGACATAATTTATTATGATCTGTTGCTGTTTAAAAACATTTTTGAGAATAAACAAGTTCTTTAGCTATATATGTAAATAATTTTATAACTTCATTTTTCTTTTAGAATAAACTCAAGACGTACCAGGATGGTTCAATAGAAACACTAGCCAAGATTCCATATTTGCAGTTTATTCTTTTCTAATTGTTGTGACTGAACTACGATACAAAATCTGTCCAAAGATACTCTGCGTGCAGTTATTCAGTTTTTCGCCGCTCAAGGGAAGATTTGGTGTTAATTCTTCTGCATGATAATACTTAATCCGATATCGCTGAAATGACTTTTACATTTTACATCCAACTTAGAGTTCTGACTTATCTTTAAGCGATTGACATGTGTTTGGTCCATTAAAACAATCATTGAAAGAACGGCGGTTCCTTTCGGACGCTGATGTAGAGATTGATATGATTGAGATTCTTGCTATAGAGAATTAATCCGCCAACAGGCGCAACAATTTTACCTGAAGGGTATCTATAAACAGACCGTTGCCTGTTGCAAAACTTTTATAATGTTATGTGTCAATTTAGGTAATTAGGAAACTTTTAAAAAAACCACAAACAACATGACAAAAAAGAGCCGCAACGGATAAAAATATTGCTGTAGTTTTACAACTTATCGCTACACCAATTGCAACAAGAAACTTAAAATTTGCATGTCTATTTGTCACATGATTCTAAAGAATACATTTTTTTCGCATAAAGTTTATTTAGTATCACTTGATACCTGAAGATAGTGATCGTAGGCTGGACTTTTTAGCATAACTTTCCATTCTTTTAGAGGCAAATCTAATTTTTTTCAGTTTCAATATAATTATAAGGGGATTGTGATTGTAAAATTGAGTATTTAAGTGTTCTGTTGAAACAAAAACACTTGCAATTTCCTCTACACTTACAGTTATTCATCAAACAGTCTGCCATTTCTGTAATTTATGGTTTTTGGGTAGATCTAGAGCAAAATAGTCGCCTACTTCGGACATTTCTAGAAATGGAAGACCAAACAAATATCTTAACCGCTTTCCTTTCTCGAATTTATTCTCTTGGTACTCTTTTGTAAAACCGAGTTCTTGTATTTTTCTGTATCAGGTTTACCCTAAATGAAAACGACGACCAGTTTGTCTACTGATCGAAATGTTCAAAATTGCGTTTTGGATTGCCTGGTTGAAGTTTAAAAAATAGTTGATCTTTTATTTGGAAGAACACGAAATTCTAATCACATGTAAAGTCTATTTTCAACACTATGGAAGGATGAAAACTTAGTATAAAGTTCAAATATTTTTTCTTGATGAATATGTTAGTTCTTGCACGGCGGTATTTTAAATTAGACTAAGTAGTAATCCAACTAATACTCCGGTACCTGGCTGTTCTTTGATTTACATGCTAGTTTGGGATTCATTGGTTTTAAATTTTCCCAGGAAAAATAACCATGGTTTAATTTACATATACATACATTTACATATAATTTTGTTATTCTAATAACTTATTTTTACGAAAATTTTCTTAGACTCACTCATTTCACTTAAACAAACTTCATAAATTAAGTACCAAATAAAAGGTGTTTTTTGGTAAGAAAATTCATGTTTTAACTTATTTATAGTATATATTGTTAATTTAAAAAGCTGGAAAAATTTGTCCTTCGACTTAAGTTAAACCATCGCGGTATAGTATGCCTAATTACATGGAATTAAATGTGCAAGATAGAGACACCTTGTTTGAAAACGACAAGTAGAAAACCGTACATGAAATGCATCTAGGACGGAACCGACTCCTATATACAACATAAATGTCCAAAAAAAGTTTCTTAACCTGAGACAGACGCAGAATCACGTACGACACGGAGATATTCTGTGATGTGGTCGATGTTGGTCGGTTGAAATTTATATGAAGCCGTTTTCTTAGTTCGAGTACACGAGCAGCTGTGCCCGATACTTTTGCGAAAAGTATTCCGTTTGTCATTGTCTTCAAGAGGAAACACAAACAAAATAAAATGAATGGAGGTTTAACCATATGTGTTTTGTCCACAAACTCAAAAATAAATAACAATGGTTTTCGTGCATTAGATACTCAAAAATACGGTGATACATTTGTAATTGCAAATTAGGAATATATATCGTTCTATTTATGGTTAGAGATTAATTTGATTATTTTAGTTATGAAAATGATAAATCAAAAACCCGGCAGATATTGGAATTGTTTCATATTCTCACCTTAATTAAATGAATTGGAGGAAAATTTATAAGCTGTAACTATATATATTTATAAATTATTGATGGATAATTGTTGGAAAAGGTCTGAATGAAAAACAAAGAGATTTAATTTTAAAATCGTCTTATCGATTGTTCTAAAGATGAAAAATTTCATCGAAACATTAAATACTAATTCTTATTTGAAGCATTAAAATAGCTTAAGCAAAGAAAACATTTTGTAAACGGAAATAAGAATTTTTAATGTGAAAAATAGTGGAAAAAAAAACAGAATTATAAGTTTTTCTGTACCAAGCAATTTCGTAAAACTTGAGTGTCATATAAAAAATTATTGAATTTTTATTTATTTTTAAATTCTGTCTGTATGGAACTGTTTATTAAATTATAGATTATTAACAAAACCAGAATTAATTCGATGACCTGAATTTTATTTTCTGACTATTCAAGCTAAGAATTCTTCAAAAAAACGAACATTTATATTTTTTCAACTAGTTAGTAATAAAATTAGATTGATAGTTGCACTAGATAGATAGATATAAGATAAATATATATATATGTATATATATACGTTTACAGATCACATATACATACACAAATATATTTAAAGTCATACTTGAATGAATATTATATGTAAAATCAATATATAACAGGTAAAGTAATAAACATGGTATAAAGGCAAAACGAATACAATAAAATATAAAAAATTATAAAAAAACTTAAGAAATAAAATAAAACTAAAAAGGAGAATACACATTTTTTAAAAATACAAATGAGCTAAAGTTTAATATTAATGTTAAAAAAGATTAATTTTGATGAGTCAGGAATTTCACAAAATCATCAATACAATGTTGAGTTAAGAAGGATTTAATAAACCTTTTAAAATACTTTACGCTTCTAGTTTTTAGCTCTTTGTCATTGAAATAGTTAACAAAAAAAAATTATATAAATTCATATCAAGTTTATTTGTTTGTGTAATTCTCAATCTAGAATAAGTGATAACAAGATTTTTGTAGTTCCTTGTGTTATAATTATTAATAGAAGAATGTGTTGTTCTTATCAAGATATTTATTTTTATGTATAGACACTAGTGTATCACAAATAAATAAACAAGAAAAGGGGATAATCTTCATAGACCCAATGTTGAACCTCTTATGAGGATGGAGGCCCCATATTATTTTCGTCATCATTTACAGAGTGAAGTAGGTAATCACTGCAAAAGTATTGTACAAACATATACGAATTTCTGAAAATTTATTTGATTCACCATATTAGTATTATTAACAGACTTTTAATTCCCTCAGACCTTTTAAAATACTTGAACACAATTAGTAAAAAGATCCATTTTTTTTGCAAGATATTGATTTGTACATTATTAAATCACTAATGACGTAAATTTAAGAGTGTATTTGGCATTTGTGCAGCACATATTAAATTCCACAATTTTACTTCCTCTTTTTTAGTAAAGATCACCTTATATATTTTATATTAAAAAAGCACTCGGTTTAGCTAAAATCATTAATTTTTGAAATATTTCAAATTCTTAAAGTGGGTAATACTATATGGATATTATATGTATTATGATATAATTATAGACTTTTCAACTGGGGATTTGTGGAAAATCTCTTCAATTTGGAGTTCTTTCACATTTTCTCCTTAAAACGCCAGGAGTTAATGAAGCTTGTTAAGTAGTTTTACCGATTTTTCAATGAGTCCTTATATTTTTCATTGTCCTAAGTAATTTTAGTTTTCCTTTCAATTATTTAGTCTCCTATCGTATAACAATTTTTGATCTGCATCTACTCCGAGATTGCCACAACGTGATCTGGACTTTATTGAACGTATCTATTTTCGTCGCACAGTTCAAGTGAATTTGTAAATATAATATTCCTGAAATCCATCTCTGAGAAGATTCCTTTCGACAATTTGATATCACCGTCCGTCGTATGTATCAAAACCAATTGGGCGGTTCGACAATAATGACTGCGACACCGACACCAAAGACTGCAACAAAACTTCACGGCGCACTCTGGGCGCATGCGAAGTCACTGTGTCTGGTGGCTTCTAGGGGATCCATAAGAAGGACATTGTTTACAGCAGCTGCCATTTTGCCTGCACCTCTCGTTAATTGTTTGTCTTCTTAACGGTCCGTGTTACACCAAAGGCGGGTTACAGGTATTTGGTGTATGAGAAGGGTACCTACCTACAGCTCATCTGTTTATTATTTATTTGTTACCCATATATATATATATATACATGCAATTACATGGAGTAAGGAAAGTGTATTATATACAATATGTCCCCCTAAGGTAGAATCATATGGAAAACTTTTTTATTATTAATTTTAGGAAAAAAAGTTATTCTTCATAAAAAGTTCTGCATTATCTAAAACCTAGAATAAAGTAATCAAATATCAAATTTTTTCAGTGGTATACGAGTTTTGTCAAAAAATATGAGTTTTACTCAAGAGTAAAGTACCTTTAAATTTGACAATATCGAAAAATGTTACGAAAAAAAGTTGATCAGAATTAAAAATTACGTTTATTATAATTACATTCTATACTTAAAAAATTATTCATAAAATTATTACAAACTACAAATAGGTATTAAGGTTTATTTGCAGGTATTGTATCGCATCAAAAAATTATAGATAAAAGCATGATATTCTAAGAAATTATGCCACGTATAAAAATTAATATGACACGAAACTCGTGTATTCTTCAAAGTTACGGATTTGCTTGAAATATTGAATTTAAGAGCTAGGCGATATCTCATAAAATGTTAATGCAATTTTTTTTTTAATTTCAACGGCTTAGCTATAAAATTACATTTCAAATATTGGCACACGTTCTCGGGAAAAGTTACTTACTGCCTGCACAGTACTGTTTGCGGAAATTGTTAACAACTTCGAGTCAAACTTAAATAATTATGGAGTGTGTGAATAAAAGCATCGAGAATTATAAAAAAAATCAATACATTTTTTTTTTAAATATTTCACTGGCATTTTTTGATGCGCTGTACTCAATTATTCAAAATTTGTTTGAAAAATATCAATATATTCGCGAATTTAAAACCTACTATGATTTATTCGGAAGTAAATATATAAAAGGTTGATTTTTTTCGGTAAAATCAAAAGCAATATTTTTCAGGCGAAATCACTCATCCTACGCATTCGTGATTTTATCACAAAAATTAATTCATGCATTTTTATGAAACCATGTTTTCAGTTTTAATAGAAATTTAACTAGAAAAAACCGACAAATATGTTTTGTAACTTTTAAGTTTTTATTACTAATAACGTTATGATTATTGATCTATTCTTGCAAACTATCATTTTAAATTATTTGCAAGGTATTACTTCTCCAAACAAATTACTTTATACTCTACGTTTCCCCATTCATTCGTTTGTGAGACAAAGGAATTGAATATACTTTCTATTACAACTGGGTCTGTGCAGTGTTCTAGTCGAAAAACAATGTTGCCAAAGCAGTTTTGGTTGAAATCGTTTCTGTCATTTTTTCATGTAATCAAATTAGAAGAAAGCAGAGGTGTTTGTATGTCTATATATTTTTGAAAACATATGGAGTAAGTGTTTTATAAGTAGGAAAAAGTCACGTGATGATGTTGGCCCTTAATTATAAAACTAAAAGTAATTATAATTAGGGTTTAGTTACATTTGTCTTATATGAAATACCCTCAAAACAAAGAATTGAATTTCTGAAAAATAGGTTGCCTTCAAAGATGCTGATATCAAAATAAAAGGATTGCCGGCTAAAGAATATCAGATCTAATGCTTTATGTATGGCTAAAAAATATGATTTGAAGGATGAAATATATGAAACATCTTCTTGGCCCAAATCAGTGCATATAAAATATTTCATGTTCGATGAAAAAATCAATATGATCATCTATTAATAAACTATAGAAAAATAATTCTCCAACTAAGAAGATAAGTTTAATACATCAAAACATCCATTCTATTGGAAACAGTATAGATTCTTTGAAAGATTTACTAAGTCAAACACTAAGACTGTCATTTTTTGCAATTGCATAAAATAAATAATTCTGACTTAGTGTCCTGGTGCTGCAGATCGGAACGATTTGGAGTTAACAGTTAAGTACAAGATCCATCAACTAAATAATTTATATTGCAGATGACTTTAATATTGAACTTAAGGCCAGTATGGAAAATATTAATAAAATGATTGACTTGTTGAACTCTTATTCATTCTTCTTTACGATGGACGTTTACACCATAATAACATCAACATTAAAGAGTATTGAAAAAATATATATATATATATATATACAGGGTGCGGTATTAGTGCGTCGAAGTACAATTAGACCGCTATTACCTATTGAAGTTACGAAAAAAAAGTTTTTACAAAAAGTCTTTAGATTCGTATTTTAAAATTAGTCCCAAATATACAGTGTGTTCAAGAACGCAGAGCCAGACAAAAATGTTGATTTTTTAAATGGAACACCGCATATATTTTTACATTTTTATAAACCTCTTGCCGAGCTAATTTCAACGATATGTCACACTTTATGTCTTTGAAAATCAATAAAAACGGCTTACATGTTTTTATCCTAACGTTTCAAGTTCTATGCTATGGTATTAAAAAATATTTGATAATAAAATAATAAAATAAAATAAAAAAATAATAAAATATAGATGATATGGCATGTACACAATGAAATTGTTGGTAAAAGAAAAAAAATAACATTATTTTCAAAGTATTGCAGCGAATTAGTAGAATAACTTTTTATTAGAAATAGTTCCAAAACTTATAAATCAATTTAATCATAAACAATTTACTTACGATATTCCAACTAATTCGATGTCTGTAAAACTCATTACTACATGTGAAATACTGGATCTTGCTAATAGACCTAAAAACCAACATATTCGTGGAAACGACATATACCTAGAATTTTAGTTAAACTATGTATAGAATCATCAAATAAATTTAAAAGATAAAATATACTTGTCTTAAAATTCAAATTCAACGACTTTACAAAATTTTTTAAATATTCTTATGCCAATTATTTCACCTTTTAGCATCGTCAGATGAGATCTTATCTGCTGCATTCTGTGGGACACTGTTTCATTTCTTCTTTAAGCCTTCTTGTATTAAGTACAAGATGTATCACTCTTTTAGAATAAAAAGTATTACTATTATTATTATTATTATTATAAACAACTAAATACCAGGATTTTCGTAAATTCCAAATCCAAAAATGCGCTCGTAATGATATATGTATGGTTTGGAGAAAGTATGGAACCAAGTAAATATCTTTAAAGGGAAACCGACGATATTTATGAAATTTTACAAGTAAGTGCAATGGGGCAAAATGCAGCTTGGAAATACTTTAAACTTTTTTAAATTTAAATGGGACACCCTGTATATTTTTGCAGATTTTGAAAGATCTTGTTATTTCGAATTCGTACATACTGGGTTTAGTGTAAAAAATCTGTAAAAACGAGGAATACAGCACTATAATAAACCACTATTAAGTTTTTATACATTAGAGTAAAATACCATTTAGATAAACAGATTGATATTGTTTGTATAAATAGTAAGAAATAAACGAGTACTATCTAGTAGGTAACTGTTGCCAAACTGTCAAATTGTAATTTAGGGAAATTAATTGTACGATTAAGAATTGTTCATTTAAGCGAATAAGATCGTATCGAAATATTAATGATGATCGATTTATAGAGTGGCCTGCTCGTTCTCCGGATCTAAGCCCATTAAATTTTTTTCTTTGGGGTTATCTAAAATCACGTGTTTACGTTAAACGAGCAAGATGCTTGCAGGAATTGAGACAAAGAATTATTGATGAATGTGAACTAATACGTGGAGAAGTCTTAGAAAGAGTGACTCAAGAATTTGTCAATAGGCTGGCATATTGTCAGGAGGTGTACGGTAGTCAAAAGTAAATAAATTTACTTATTCTACAACTAAACGTGAGTTAAACCCAGTGTGTACGAATTTGAAATAACAAGATCTTTCAAAATCTGCAAAAATATATAGAATGTACCACTTCAATTAAAAAATTCAGGGTATTTCCGGTTAAACCGGAAGTATATTATTAACAAATAAATGTATATCAGATTCATGTTGCCCCATTGTATTTACCTACAAAACTTATCGTTAAATATATCGTATAAATATCGTTTGTTTCGTTATAAAGATATTTACTTGATTCCATACTTTATCCCAACCATGTATAAGGAACTAAGCCGATTACAAGAATCTCACCGAACTTAGGTAATCATGCAACATGATATTAAAGCGAAACACACCGCGCAAAGGCAAGACCGTTGCCATGTATTCCAAAAGCTAAGAAGGGCTAAAAGTTTTATGGAGATCAAATCAGAATTGTGGCTGGAAACGGTAAACATCGTCAGCAAAAAGCAAGTATTTCGAGAATCGTATTACTCGAAGCAACTTGTTAATAAAGCTAAGAAATACAAAAAGAGGTTTAAGTTTACAACCTCGTGGTACAACTAAATTGATGTGCCACTTTCTTTAGTTACTGCGGGAACAATTGATAAATAATCTTTTATTAAAAATGTTTAATGTATTTCCCTTAGTTTTGCCGTAAAACATAATTATTATATTACCAAATCTGCCTCGTAAAAAAATTCCTTAACAAAGACAATTCGTCAATGCAGGATTTTCGTACATATTTCCTCTATATTGATACATAATGATAACCTAAGTAATAGAAGCATGAAAGTACAATATTTTGTTGCTGAAATAACAATTGATTTCAAAAATTTGAGAAGATAAATAACATCTAAAAAATAATAAATACTAGAATAAAAAACTATTCCAAAAATAAGAAAAATTATATTTGTTAACTGTGCTCACAGTATTCAGTTTTCCTTTACGAAATCATATTTTTTAAATTTTCTTACATTTTTCCCTTCCAAAAGAAATATCAGTGTCCGCCCTAGTGATAAAGTAATGACTTCACTAAAACTATTTAACTTATATGTTTTCTGACTTAAAGGAAACCGTCTATCTTGTTTTTATGATGACTAGCAAGAATGTCTGCATTTTGCAAGGTGCTACTTTAAATGCACAATTTATCTCAATATGCTTCAAACAAATTTGTTTTATTTTCTTTCTAACAAAAAAACTATAATTTTAAATTATTTTTTAAGGCATTATCCGTACAATTTTTTCTCAGACTCAAAATTAAATACACACTTTAGCATTTTTACGATAAATATTACTTCTGGATAAGTTTATTTATTTCATTTAATCATTTCTCTTCATATACATTCTTTTACAATTTGGGGTAGATATTCATGCTAATTTTAATTCAAATTAAATAAATAATATTACTAATCGATATCTGATCAATTAGTTAAGAAGTGCAATTTAATTTGATTAAAATTTGCGCACTTGATGGCGCACCTTCAAGGGATCTTAATAAGTACTATTATAGCCAGTAGCGTGTAAATTTTAAAAGGGGTAAACAATAAAATTTTTATGTAATAAATAATTATGATAATAATAAAAAATATAAATGTAAATTACATGCTATTTTTTGACTAGCAAAAAAAATTGTTCTTCAATAAATTCAAAAATTAGAAAACAGATCTGTAAATTATGTCATAATAAGACATTTTGGATAGATAGTTTTGTACATTATTGAAAAGTATATTTTAATTGAAACACTTTTATGTTTTATCTTTAATAGTCAATGACTAGGTAATTTGTGCAAATGGCCTCTACAGCAAGTCTATTTTTTCATCTCTCTTACTCCTTTAGGAATTTAAACTATTTCACAATTCACCCCACTTCAGATATGCAAAGTGGCGTCTTCAGTACAAAAGTAAAATTTTAAAATAAAACTCCCTGTATATTCTTATAGGTATGTCAAATGTGACTTTGATAGTAACAAGTTGTAAATAGGTGGGTTTAAAGAAAATTATGTGTTGGTGTCTAAAGCGACTTTTTTTCGATCTCGTACAATTGAAAATTGCTTATTTTTGGATTCTAGGCGCCTGAATAAAGATCATTAACGATAATAAAAAATAATTTACTTATCACTATCTGTAAAGTTAAAAGTAGTTCCCCCTGCAGTTTTAAATTTTGTACATTTTTATCATATTGAATAAAAAATTCCTTAGTTCCAATAGGAAGTATTGAAACATTAATTCTTTAGGGAACCAGTAAATGGCTCCATCATTTTCACACATCAAAAGTTTAAGCTTTTTATTTTTGACTCTATATTTCATTAGCATTTTGATTAAAAAAAAATCTTGTAGTGTGTATATGAAATGAAACTATATTGAAGTTTTTTGAAATTATAGAAAACTCCAATTTTACGAACGATAATTATTATATAAAATTGTCCACTCTTCTTCTTTCGAATATTTTTACAAAATTATCAGTTTGAACTAGATTAAGGTACACGAGAATAGCCTTATATTTAAGAATTTTATTATCTAGTTTGTAAATTGGTGATATACAATTGGTTACGTTCCATCATTTTTTAACTATTTAAAACATTAGTTTTTGTATAGTCTTATTACCTTTAATATACAGACAATTTCATTATAGATCCGAAATTATTCAAATTTGGGTTTTTGATACTGATTTTCCTAATTTGTAATATTGAATATTACAAAGAAATTTTTAGGATCACATTCAATTTACAGTTTTATTTATAATTAAATGAAAGAAAGTCGTTATTTCAACAATCGCTAATTACATAATACATTAAAATGCCTATTGAAGACATTTTATGAAAATAAACTAAAATGGAAGGAAAACAATATTGTATGATTTTTACTAGATTTTACGTTTAGTGCACAATTACTTTAACTCGAAATGTATTTGTTATTCATTAGTTGCTTGATGTTTGAATTTGTTGTTCAGTTTCATTGTTGATACCATAAACAGAAAAATTGTAATATTTCTGGTATTGTTACGAAAATATTTACACGGATCTAGTTAAATCTTATGAAGTACCGACTAATTATACTCTATAAATAATATAAAAAGAGCCGAAACAAAAAATTTTCCATACGGAATTTTGATTTATTTAATTATTTAAACAGTACAAACTGGACACGGCGGAAATAGACAACTGCTAGTCGTGATAATTTTTCATTAGTATGTAATAAAATCTAAGTTATATATAATTATATCTATATAATATTATGTAATATTATTCCAACATTTACTTTTACGGATGTATAAACCGCTCTTGTAACAGTATGGGGTAGTATTTATAACTAATTAATTAAGTTACATAATACATAGAGAGTGTTTCTGTTAATACTAAAATCAAACCTGAATTACTTATGTGAAAATGGGATCTTTGCACCCATTTATGGAGTATAAATACCGTATTATTTATACATGTTAAGCCAGGTAGCATCTTTACTTTTAAAATTGTAAAATAGTTGATTGTAGATCATATGTACAAAAACGTATTATATATAGGGTTTAAAATGACATGGAATTAAAAAAATCGCATTTTGCCAATCGTAAGTGCCTAGTTTCAACATCGTTAATAATAAATAACATTCCTATAAATATTGGGACATAAGTATATAAAGAATATTATTCCAAATATCTAAAATTTTTACACGTAATTAAAAGTAGATCCATATACTATAAGCAATTGGACTAAAATTACTAACTTATGAGGAAGTGTAAATTATTAATTAATTAACTGAACTGATAAATAAATAGGTATTTCATATATCTTATAGGGAGTTATTTTTACTGTACTGTACCTATTTAAATAAAAAAATAAACACATTTTTATTAAATATATTGCCGTATAACATGCACTGAAAAATATTAAGTAATTTTTCAGAATAAATTAAGTAACTTTCACACAATTTCATATGTGAAACAAGTTTTTATATAATTAATTATTTGAAATTAGATTTTATGTAAAATTACAATTTATAATATGTAGGAAAAATTACATTGGAAAATTACTTTGTAAAAATGGTTTAATTACCCTAAATATTGTGTGATAATAAAGTTTTAGAATAAATTATGTAAGTTTCACATAATTGATTAAGTAAAATTAAGTCATAATTGAAATTTACATATTATATTTTTTTATGAATTTTAGTAAGTAAAAACTGATTGTAGTTCTATACTGTATACTGTAGAAATAGGTGCTGACGTTACCAAATTACAACGTAATAGATTTTTTTTCAATAAAATAAGATGTATCAAATAAATAATACCCTTTAAGAAATTAAAGTCCGACTTACATTTTTACTTACTACTTGATGATTCTGCAAAATATTTGGCCAAAAAATTTTTTTCAAAATTCACTATATTCATAGACCACACTGATACTTTTATCTTAAGAGTGGTTAATAATAACTTATATGTATAAATTTAAGAAATATATTTTTTATAGGAATTTAAGTAATTTGTACACATACAAAATGAGACGCACTTCTGTACAATTATCGAATTTATGTGCCTGAGTAGCTTCATATAATTTTTTTTTTTGTTGGCAAGTTATCCCAAAAGAGGTAATTGAGAAAAAATTGAATTTTATTCGATAAAAACCAGAATTTTACAATATTTCACAAAAAGTAAAAATTTAAAAATTATGAGGTCGCTATTTTCTCATAATTATTTATAAAGCTGTATTACGACTGCTTTAAAAGTCTATTAAATTTACACTCCACTCTCAAGTAATGTTATAAGATTAAAAAAGAGAGGTTCAACATTTATAAAGAAAAAATATTAAACTACTTACATACAGTTTATAATCAATATTGGTATTTGATGTATTTTAAAATATCTAATATTGAAAAAGTCTATAAACTTTTTCTGCCGATTTCATCAATTTTTACGACACTATCATTAAAAACTATTTAACGTAAAAAAAGTTTTGCATTATGTCAAAAATACAAATATATTAAGATATATTATTAGTACTTTTCAAAAAAACTCTTAATTATCAATTTTATGATCTCGTATTTGATATAAAAAGAATTTTAATTAAAAATTAACCAACTTAAATTAAAAAGATAAAACTGAATGTGGCACTGCTAAAAGTAAGTGCTACTAAACATTTAAATGTAATTGTAATTTCTTTTTCTAATAATTAATATGTACATAAAAATTAACGCATAAATTTTATTCAAGAATAAGAATGTATTGTTCAAATAAAACATTTATGAAAATTGATTGATGCAAATTTACCTATTGTAAAGTATTGAAAATAGAATAAATGTTACAAAATATTTTTGGGACAGTCCCTTTCGTTGTGACTATGAAATACATGGTAAAAATTCTGTTCTAAAATAGGATCGAACTGCCAGGAATGTCTAACTAAAAATCAGAGTGGTTTAAGAAAAAATATGATCTAATATCATTTTGACTCCTCCTCTTACTAAAATTTACGACTTATTTCAGGAAGGCCCTGTATAACTAAATGTATTTTTGCGTAGATTTACCCATACTTTGTGTGTGAAAACAACGGAATAATAAAAAAAATAATAACTTCAACTATCGTACTGTATTCTTCTACATACAGCAAAACATAAATAAAAATAATAAAATTTAAAAAGTCGCATGAAAAAGTATGATTTTCTGTATTCGTTGCATAAGTAACATAGTCTTTCGCTTATTTATTAGTCCCATTTATTTATTTATATTATATTTTACTACAGCGTGTTATACACGGTGAATACCGGTGTATATATTGTCTGATCCGGAAGATTTTTTATGACATATTGAAATTGGTAGAAGTATAGGTGAAAGCAAGACCAATCGGTGCAACGGTATTACGTTTAGGGACAATGGAATGTTTCATTTCGAAAAGGTCTGGTCCCCGTGGTGTATTTTGCGGCAATACCGTGCTCAAACCACAAATGAAATTACTTTCTCTTTCCTCTCCGCCAGATACAATTCTTAGAAAATTGAAAATATATGTTCCAGATGAAACGGATTCTAGAAGCAAGCAATAAATGAGAATTTCAGACCAAAAGTTAATAAGAGTAATTAAATTTCGCCTTTGAAAATCGTCCGCCCGAGAGTTCGTTTCTCAGGAAACTCCTACTAACTATTTTTTAAGTCGGTAGCTTATAATTAATTATAACTCGTTTAAACCCCAACAAAAAGTGATGAATATTAAATAACATCTCTTCAACTAAAATCATTATATATTTAACGATTATAAAAAATGCGTATTCGAAGTTTACATTGCATTGAATTTCTTCAAATTCTTTTTTATTTTTGTAGCCAGTAGTCACAAAAATCGTGTAGAAATATTGTTAAGTTATCTTTACAATTTTCGTATAATTTATCTTTTAATTATTCTATTGTCGTCGTATGAAAATATTGATAAATTATAAACGTTTCTTCTTCTGCATTTCCTGGAAATTATTATTACTTTGTTTGGTGTATCTAATTAACTTGTTATATAATATGTAGGCAATTATACAGGATGATCTTATTATGAACTGCCAAATTTTAGTAAGGGGTCACAATAATATCAGTTTAGATTTTTTTCCTAAATCCCTCTGATTTTTAGTGAAGCAAAACTGGAGTTTCGAATCTGAACTAAAAAAAACTAAAAAAGTCTATGTTAAAGATTTATTTATATCCGACTTTAATGACGTTACTGGAATATTTTTTTTATAGTATGAGTTGAAGAGCCCAATTTTTGCCAAATATTTCAGAGGCACAGTTATAAACTTCATTAATGGAACATTAATTTGATGCAAAGAGATCTGAAGTATGTTTTAAGATTTGTGAGAAAACTGGAAAAATTACATTTTCATTTTTTAGTAACATTTAAAGATATATAAAATAACTGTTATATTCGATATTGAACACACCGTTGGTAGAAAAACAACATTCATCAGTCCAAAGAATATTACTTAAAAAATTGTCATTATTATTTATTGATCAGTTACTTATAGTTGCAAAAGTTTCACCTTCTCAAATTGTCTCCACGTCTAAGAGTTAGACATTTTGAACGGTTTATATGTTCAGATTATTGTTAATATAAAATAAAAAATAATACTATTCATAAGCTGTTTTGTAACAATTTATCTACTACCGTGTTACTGATTATATCAAACCTGCATAATAACGGTAACCTTAGGTGTGTCAAAAATATTGAGATGTATATCAAAAATCTTAAAAATTCTGCTTAAACTGTTGCCATATTTTTTTCGAGTAACATTAAAACTACCAAGATCTTATTTAATTTAGAAAAGTAACTAAAGTGATGTTGCTGCCTATCAGGATAATCTATCATACCATTTCTATAGCATGTGTATTATATTATTTAAGATTATTTTAAATAACATAAATAAAATATAGATATACTAAAAAACGATAAATTTTGTATAATTATTAGAAGTGTGATGATGGATTTTTCGCAACAAAATGCAAAGGTTAAACTTAGTATCTATATATTATTGTTATTCAGATGGAAAAAAACATTTAAAAATTTAAAAAAAAGTTCAGGTCTCTATTTAAATACTTCAATACTGCTTACTACAAATTTCCGAAACGTTGGATTAATGTACAGATAACAAAAAAATAAAGGCAATAAAAAATGACGATAAGACATTACCAACGGTTTTTTATATCCCTTTAAATAATGGTATTAAAAAATAAAAACGTAAAAATTTTCACTTTTTCTAGTAATCTAAAAACTCTGAAGATCTGTTTGCATCAAATGTTCCTTTAAAGAAGCAATTTTATTTCATTTAACAGTTTTCCTATCTCTCACCGTTTTCGAGATCCCAATGATACACATCGAATTTGGGACATCCTGTACAGAGAAAAAAACATATATAATTTTGGTGTGTCAAAATATAATAGAAGTTGATACCTATTTATTATTGTAATTATTGAAAAATTATTTATTTATTAGAATCTATAATGGGATATTAGTAAAATACCTAGTAGATAAAGTATAACGCGAGCTGCCAAAATCCCCAGTTATTTTTTCTTCCCAAAAAATAGTAAAAATACTTGGAAACAGAGCATAATAAATGTAATTACAGATTCCTTGACCAAAATATTTGTCTTGTTATCCCTTCATTTTCAAGTTAGATTTCCAGAAGGGGTAATTCACAAAATGTTCTTTAACGTTTGATTCAAAATAATAAACCGCAATTATATTTGGTACAGGAACGACTACCTAAAACTAGAATTTTGTTCAAATCAAACTGTTAGGTTAAACGAGACTAAGTTTTTCTCAATATTTTTTTTAACAATAATACAACACCAATTTTTAAATATGTGCATGCAAGGAGTTTAAAAATTACACATACAGACCTAGAAAATACACATTATTAATATATCTCAATTTTAAAATCAGTTTGGATTTAATAGTTTTAACAATTTATTTATAAAAGTCATTAATAATCCAATGTTTAGCCTCTAAGTGTTTAAAAACTTCACTTCAAGTTCAAAATTTGATACTAAAATTGTCACCTCAAAATTTTGTGATTCTTTTAAATATGCAAACAGATTTTGAAAAAGTTTATACGCAGAGTATTGTTTCCAGGACACAATCGCTTTTTAATTTTTTGTTAATCTTCACCTGAATTTTTCTTGTGATTAGTAAGTAGTTAATTTGGGTTTTGAATGAAAAAATGAGAAAACACCCTGTATCACGGTTACAAAGACCGTCAGTGACAATAAGTGTGGCCTACTTAGAAATTCCTCGCTGGCTTCTCTTCGGCGTATTTCCTAATAAAACATCCTGTACAATATCAAATTATCAGTATAATATTCATTTTGTAAAATTATCTCAGTATTTTCCAATGAGAAAAATATGCATTAACCATTTTTGATATATCTATTATTTAAATAATAAATTTTTACTTTTGTTGTTTTAATAGTTTCGAGGATACTAAATAAAATATACATCCATGCTGTGTTAACTTTAATTATTAGATAAAGAAATTAAAGTTATATTTTAGGTTTTAGTATCGGATTTGATTTTAGCAATGTCTGGATTTATTTTCACTTTATGCGGTAACTAATAAGCCCATATTAAAATTTAGTTTTTTGGGTTACCTCTTTTTGGGGTAATTCTGCAAAAAAGGAAAATATTTTATGAAGCTATATAGCAACTGGGGTTAGTTTTGATATTTACAGAAGTACAGCTCAAATTACTTATAAATCAATAATAAATACACATTTCATTCTATAAATACCTTCTAAATCTTTCAGTAAAATTATAAGTCCAAAGTTTTAATGGATTAGTTTGAATGAGTTGATATTTTACCATGAGAAGTACTCGAAAATATTTCTCCATCGTCCCACATTCAAAAAATAAATTTCTTACTATAGAATCTCACAGATTCAGAGCAAATATTGGATCCTATACACGAATCCATGCGAGCATAAGAAACGCGTTATGAAAAAGCGAGAACGCATTACAATTTCCTTTCTAATAATTTGTAGTGGACATATTGGAGGTGGGAACATCGTTCCAGTTAATTCGGTATAGTAACGTACCGACAGTCATGATCGTACCTTTAGCCCAGCGGAGTTCGAGACAGTGGGGTTGACTGAGGGGAAACATTATTGCTCTCTTTTGGTTATCTAGTCATGAATTATTATGTGTATTCTTTACTTCTTAGGATTTCTTCCTAAAGGATTTTATATTCTTTCTGAATCTGTATAAATAACCCAACTCAAAGAGTCCAGAGGACATTAAGTTAAGAATAATAATTTTAAATGACAATTTAGTCGATGAAAATTCATATTCTTTATTTGAATACTTTTAATTTAAATACAGTTAAGTACAAATAAATTGTTATAAGTACATGTTAAATATTTAATTTCAAACTCAATTTTATACTTAGACGTCCTGATAAGTAGGCATACTTGTGTAAGTAGTTTTAGTCCAGCTAATATCTTGAATAAGTAAAGAACCTATTTAAAATTAGGGGTACAAATTCTCCATTTTTAATAGGATTAATTCAATTAAAAATGCATGAGTTTTTGCATTTCATTTACTGTGCCTCATTATGTATGAATTTACGTAAGTCATTTCTGTTATTGATTATCAAAGTTAAATTTTTATTTTTATTTTTTTAAAACGTTGTTTATTCGTTTCTTTGTTTATTTCCATTATTAGATTTTTTGTGAAGTTTTGAAAGGGAAATGAACGATTATGCTAAAGAGTAAAGTGAATAGTTGAATGTCTGCGGAATATGAGAGCAGCAACTATTAAATGTAAATTTTTATGATAAGCTTAGTCTATGTGCATCGCGATCCCATTCAATTAAATTAATCCGACAAGCGAAACAAACATTTAACGGAAATGAAACGTTTGGTATGAAACATGGAAAGTTTGCAATAAACTCGAATTGATTAAATTTCCGAAAAGCCGAAGCGGCGTTCGTTCAACGCTGGATCTATTCTATACATGTATGAAGTTTTCAAGTTCAATTTGTTGGAACAGCGAGGATCTTGCGCTAGCATAAAATTTGCAGTTGGAATGGGTCTGACCAAGCCAAATTGAATAAGTTTGTGCTCCAATCCTTCGTAAGTCATTTCTTGCAGATGCGACTCCAATGCCAGATAATTTTCCGATATTGCTGGTTACTTAGTTTCAAATCGGTAGTATTTGGGTCAATGAAAACAGTTCGCATTCAAACGGAATCAATTACGTTTTGATTCTCTATAATTCAATTTAAATAATTTAGTGAAATCCGTAATATCTTTTAATTTTTATTTGGGAATTTATATTGTCTTTTTAAATAAATTAATCATTATATTTATTACGTAACCACAACGTTCCACATTCCTCATATTTGATGTTATCTGATTTAGATAAAATATAAATTCAATTAAATGTTTAACCCTTTATTGAAAAATTGTAATGTTTGTGTTTTTTTGGTCGACATAATTGCTAATGGGATAAAATTTATTAAAAATTAAAATATGGACTTTGAAGTACCGTCAGGAATAGTGTTATATTTGATTTGAATATTAAGAGAGAGTAAGTTTTCAGAAATATTTTGTGATAATATCGTATTTTACTTTCATGTAAAGATTCTCACTCTTGGGATAGAATATGTATTTTGCATGTATTTTCACTCTATAACAAATGACAGAATCAATATTCTGTAATTGTTCTAAACAATATCGATGCCATGGATGTCAAAACTGATAATGTCGTAATAACAAATTGTAATTTAAATAAAAAATAGAGTAAATTTCTAGCCGTGAAGAAAATATAGTCTGTTACTTAACGTTCCATTCGTGTCGATTTTTTTCATTCTAACCTTGTTAGATTGTTATTATTACAATTCAGGTATTTTAATATTCTTTCAAAATTATTTCATGCGATAAGCAACAATAGAAACTTTCCATGCAAAAAATCGAATAATAATCCAAAAATAATCCATTAAACATTGATGCCAATAAAAATGACTCTTCTTGAGTCAAATTCAAAGTTTGAACACGTTGAGTCGCTTAAAAGTTACTTTGGAACACAATATCTTCAACAGGTTCGCCGAGCAAATGGAAGTAAACGTCAGTAGCTGAATGACAATCAGTAAACTTCGTCTCAACACGACCTTTGGAAAACTTAACTCAGAAATACGTTCTTCCTCACACGCCTTCTCCCACTTTCCCTTTGTCTATTTTACATGTGACGTATTCTCTAATGTATTTTTTTCATGCAGCAATTTTTGATTTTGCTTTTGTGTATGTTTGCTTTTCTCTCGGATTTCATCTGTTGAACAGGACGGCGGTTGTTGGTGTTCATGGGAATAATATGATTCCCGTTCCTTGAAACTACTAGGGGTTGCACAATAATTTTCTGCTGTACAGTTTAGTACCAAAAAAATCATCAGTTATCTCAGAATCTGTATCCTCAGAGGTCATTTGCATCTTCATCTGTGACAATATTGTTATTGTCTTTTTTTATGGCACTCGGCGTTAGCCATCCAGCCAGACAATATGTTTCTAATAGTTTTGATTCACATATTTTCTATACATTCATACACATTTATTCCACACTCATGTCCACGCCGGGACTCGAACCCGGAACCCCGGGGCCGACCATTTAATTTTATTATAAACTATTACTCCTGTCGAAAAAGTGTCGAAAATACCTACATTATTGTTATGTAAACTTACTCAATATAAATTCCAACACTTCTCTATGTTAAAAAGCCTCCAAAAAACACAACAATTAATAATATAAAATTGAACGGCAAACTTGCTCATAGACGAGACTCTCTATTTGTGTTGAGGTATACTAGAAACCAAACAGCTAGTAGGAGTAAGAGCGCAAGAACGTCGAGCTTATATAAAGAATATTTAAGTTTGGAATTACAGAGCACTAACTGACTGAATGCACACTATCTTTTGAGACGTTGTGAAAACCAAAACTCTTCTACCATCGGAAGATTGGGGAAGCAATAGAAATACAAAAGCGCCCTAATAATATAAATAGAGAAAATGGATACTATATTTCTCATATTTGGAATACAGTCATTCCACTGACCACTCCTATTTAACGCCAAATCCCCACTCCCGACCTTTCACGGTCTAGTGACGACATCACCATATAAATTTCGTCCATAGCCATTTCCAATTAAGATGTGTTTCGCCTCCGGCTACGTTAAGTAGTTGAGTTACCGTGCACACCTCCCCCCCTGAAGTAGCCGCTTATGACAGATGACGAAACGTTGAATAATATCTCATAAAAAGCAGTAATCTCAAGAATATATGTATATATATATACAATATGTCCCCCTAAGTTGGAATCATATGGAAAACTTTTTTATTATTAATTTTAGGAAAAAAAGTTATTCTTCATAAAAAGTTTTAAAACCTAGAATACAGTCATCAAATATCAAATTTTTTCAGTGGTATACGAGGTTTTTCAAAAAATAAGAGTTTTACTCAAGAGTAAATTACCTTTAAATTTGAAAATATCGAAAAATGTTACTAAAAAAGTTGATCAGAATTAAAAATTACGTTTAAATATGCAAGTACATCCATTTAAATTAAAACTTCAGATTATTTTATTTTTTACTAATATTTCTATTTTGAATGAACATTTATCTCTTGTGATTACGAAACACATGATAACCTTTTAGTTTTTCGATGCAATTAAAACGCATAATAAGTGCACTACAGTTAAATTTACATTATTGTAGACATACGTTTTAAAAATAATTTTATTAATGTAAATGGATCCAGACATCTAAAAAAATCTAAAAATCCCAAGAAAGATGTGGTAATTATTTAAAAGCATAAAAATGCAAGTTATAGACGTATATCAGTAAGTGAAACGTATATTATAATTTTAAGCCTGATTTTAATTAAAGATACTCATGTAAATTGCTCTTCGTGTATGTCGAGAATTCATTATGACTAGATAATTTATTATAATCAAACAACTAGTATGGTCACTATAATTTTCCTTTCAGGAGGCTTAAGTCTGTGAAAAAAATAGAAAAATATATTAATTGCTACAGAAAAGAGGGTGACCTGCTGATTAAACCATTTTTTTCTTTATTTTTTTTTATTGATTTAAATTATAAATTCTAATATTTAATAAGTCTTTTTAATTATATATTCTTTTTTGTGCTTTGTAATATTGAAATGTTGTTTTTGTGTAAATAAAATTGATTTTGAGAAATTAATTCAATTTATAAGCTCGTTTTGCAAATTAGACCAATAAATAGTAATTTTTGAGACTAACCCGAAAATAATTTAATATTTACCATGGTTACCGTCACGAATTTTGTTTCAAATAACTATTTCAGTTTCTAAAACTAGTAATAGCTTTTATATTATCTGAAAATAAAAAGATAATTATTCTGAACGTGAATAATTACAAAACTGCCAGAAGTTCTGTTAAGAACATTACAGAAAGGTGCCCAAACTTGACGAATCTCGAAAAATCGATCACATACCGATTAGTAAGCGAGATAAATCAAAGCGAGTATTATATTGTTGGAAAAATGAGGATAAGGATATCCTATCTTCTAGACTAATATTTCTGGATAGTTTGTCTGTATAGTACCATCATGAAAAAATGAGATTTAATTATTATACATATTCAAAATATTTAACGGTTTTCTAGAAGAGGATTAATCGACATTTTAAACAAAGCACATGTGTTTTTCTTTACTTTGGAATGAAATAATTTGGAAATTCATGGGCTAGGAAATTTTGAAGTGGCCGGAACTTCAGAAAGCACGAGATATTTTTCATAAGAAACATTCAATACTAAAAGTATATTGCAACTAATGGGTTTTAATTTTAATATCAGAAACAAATTCTTAATTATTGAAGTTGAAACCACTTAATTCCATTTACGTTAAAGGAGAATAGTGGGACATTTAAATTTACCAAATAGTTCAAAACTGTTTCTTCTGTAAAGAAAACCTGAATTAAGAAAATTTTAGGTTGTAGGTTAATTTTTATTAAATGTAAAACCTATAAATAATAATATTTTTAAAGAAGTTATTTACAAACTAAATTATCCGGATTGTAACGCCCACTACCTTGGGCAACCCTTAGAAATTTTAACATAAGGTACTGTAAACACATTACGCAAAACACCTCATTGACAGTAAACACAAAACTACTTAAATTTAAGTGTCAAGAAAGAAGAACTTGATTTTTTGGAGGAAGATGAAATAAAGAAAGACCTAAAATGTCCTCAATATAGAATATTGAATGAACAACTAAAAGTGGGAAGTTCAAATATCAATATTATCATAGATTACCTTTGGACTAAATACCTACATAATAATAAGAAAAAAAAAAGAAAATAAGAATATTGTTGTACATATGTCTGTCAATCTTACCTCAATCTTGAGAATGCTATAGATAAATACCGAAACCTTGGTCGATTAAGTATAATTTAAAAAGCTTTGTAATACTGTGGAAATTTATCTTTTCATATTTAATAAATAAATTGGTACCAAATTAGTATTGATTTCATGAGTCCGTATCTATAGAGCAAAAAGGGTATTTTTCTGAATTATTTTAATTAGAATAGATTAGGAATAATACAGTGTATAGATTTTAAATGATTTAATTTAGTTTGATTAAAGTTTACATTTTTTTTGGATCATGAGATCGAATCGCTGAAATAGATAGAGCTTCGTCCCTTGGATTGTTTAATTTTTTTGTTTATTGTTTATGCGTTTATTTTATTTATTTTTATATGTTTATTTAATTTTGATTACTATGGTTATAAATTATGATTTGACGTCCAACTTAAATTTGTATTTAATATATCTCATTTTAATTACCCATTACGAATTTAATCTGTAATAAAAATAAATTTTAATTTCAACTTTAATTTTAGTAATTTCTATTGAAATAAATAAAAATCCTTGTGATAGTATATATTTCGTTTGGTCTGTCTTTAACTGGTACAGAAATAGAAAAATTGAAATTTTTATGGTCTATTTTTGAATTATGTATTCAAAAATCTTCTTGAAAATATCACAAATTATAAACTGTGATTTCCATTTGTTGCTGATTTATTAAAATCGGTTGCAATCTTTATCTATTCTATAAAAAAATCACGCAAATATGTGCAAAAAAAATGTATCGAACAATTAGTTTCGGATATTCAAACAAATATAATATTTATAAATCTTAAAGAATAGCCATACTAATTTGAAGTTGTTTCTTTATATACGGAGTCTATTATACATTCGTACCATGCTTTAATCTAATCACTGCTCGTTGTCCCATATATTGCACGCGACACTGTTGCTTTTGACATGTTGAGACAATTTATTACAAAACAAAAATCTAGGCTACAGTAGTCATGAAAAAATTAAAAAAGTCGATTATCGATGTAAACCCCTAAAACCAAACTTTGACCTTTTAAGTGAAAATATTCAAAACCAGACAATTAACTATATTCAACAAATATAAATGGAAATAAAAAATGTTCTTAAGCATATTTACTACATATGATTAAAAGAGATCGCAACAATGTACATTCTGTGAGTAAAATTTGAAATGTTTACTGTATCTTGTCTAAGAAGGTAACAACACACAATACATTTTTTACTAAATCGGGTTTAGATTTAAATTGTTTGCGTATTCTATGGGTTGCTGATATTTAAAATTTGCCAGGAAAGAAGCAAGTAGATTGATAATTCTATAAGATTATAGCATAAGCAATTTCTGAAAAAAACAATTCAAATTTTTTTACGTACAGGTAAAAATCAATAAAACACAAATACTTTCTACAAAAAAATTATTCACAATATACTCACAGACCTTTATAAATGTATTTTAGAAGATGTATCGCCTCGTGTTAAATAATTATTTTCACCTACAAATTTTTCTTCCAATTCATTTTCGGTGTCTAAATCAGATTCATCTTCCTCTTTTGGATCTTTAGGAGTACTTTGACTTTTAAAAGATTGTTATAAATGAATTAATATAATAATATGAAAATGTAAATTTGATGGATGTTTCAGACTAACAAGCGAATTATAATAATATAATATTCAAAATGTTTATGATTAATTCATGAAACTGTTCAATCGTTATACATAAAACTACAGAATTAGTGAAAAAATTATGTCCATTTACGTCTAAATACAAATCAACTCTTCTCCGCAATCCAGCAAAAACTTTATGTAACATTTGCGGTAAGTTGTTGATGTCTTCAAACTTTTCTGTTATGAGCTTTTTCAGTTCTCCCAGATTATGTACGCATTGGCTTTGAAGAAATCAAATTTTTCATGTAAGGTCATACAAATAAGTCGCAAGATCTACTTGGATATGGAATTTTCTGCAGTTAAAGTTTTTCTCTTATCTAATGTGTTATTGTACAGTTTTGTATTCCTCATTATTTAGTTGATTTATGAATGGTTTAAGTGTCTCCTTCCGATATCGCAGCAGTAAGTGATGCCTTTAAAAAAAATCGGTCTAACCAATCTTCTTCGATATATTCCAAACCAAACGCCAAATTTTTAGAGATGCAATGGTTCTGCAACATCTCATGTTCTGCGAATTAACAGATCGAGAAAGATAAAATCAAGCCTCATATGAGAAAAAACTATGTTAAAAATACCATCATTGTTTAGATTATTGACCGTTGACATTCTAGTCTTGAATAGTCCACTGGAGAAAGCTTTTTAGAATAAGTTAACGTATGCCGTAAGACAATAAATTTGTTTGTTGGGCCATCACTGAAATTGATGCTGAACAGCATCAATATTTTCAGCTGTAGGTTTAGACTGCTGCTTACTTTCAATTAAATTAAATACTGCCACTCGCCATTTAATGTAACATCTGTACGGAAGTAATATTCGATCAATTTTGCTCTGTGCAGAATTCTATTCCTTTAATTTAATTTGCTTAATAAAAGCTTTGAAAAATTTGACATAAATGTTCAGTTTCAATTTCAAGGTTAAAATGTCATTCTTTGGAAATGGCTAAAGTAAAACATTTAAATTTTGCAACCAAGTCCAATTATATTTTTTTCCGGTGGCTCGACATAGACCTCCTCCTCCCACGAATATTATGGATTACGGTGATCTGACAACGTTGCAAATTTTATATCAATAGAAATGCATTATTAACACGAAATATTTAAAATTCCCGCTCTTTATTGAACACTATACATAAGATAGCTTTGCGCGCGACATTGCTGGATTATCATAGACCAAGAAAAGAATGTGTAACGAGTTGAAATCAAATACAAAACGGTACTGTGCTACTTTTTTAAATTTATTTAAGATTTTTCCTTACACTACAGTTTTTTTTCAAAATTCTATTTTTGCATACTTTTCACTGAAAATAATTGGGTGAAGAGAAAGTTTTTCGTGCTCTAAATGGAAGGTAAGTCTAAGTTTGCAAACTTTATTATTAATTATCTTGTATTGTGTAAAGGGCCATACATTTTTTATCTTCAGGATTTCTTAGTAAACGTTTTTCTTAACTTCTACTTAGGGATTTTTTATTCGAAATTCTTATCAATTAGGTACTTATACTACCATGATAATACTATTTTGCAGTGTATATATTTTTTTTATGTATAAAAATATGAATAAAAAAGTGTTGATACATACCGTTAGCCATAAATTCTCGGCGTACTAAAAACCTGGAACAAAATAAGAAGTTATATTGATTAATTTCAATGTACATCTACCAAAATCATAAATAAAAATATTTTGGGAATCAAATAAGACTTTCATATTCTTATAAATGATTTACAATTTAAATGCTGATGATTGGCAGAAATAAAAATATCATGTGGGGTATTTTTTATAGTCTTAAATTTTTTATTACTATTTTTTAAAATTACATCAAATAATAATATACTTTTCCTATAACTGACACCCGCAATTAATGCCAAAACCTCAGCACAGCTATGTTGTTATTGGGAGAAAATCTAAGCTATGTTGCTCTTGTACCAAACAATGAAGTTATGCAAACACATAGAACCTAGTATGGAAATTTGTTTTGGGTAATGTTTTGAATACGCTGCGATTTTTTTGATGGCCTTGCCCAAAGAGCAACGAGTTTAATTTTGAGGCAAATCATACAGATGAGATTGAAACTGTCAGAAAGTGGTATGGGAAATGTAAACAGACAAACACTAGTTCATGTGTCAGGAAAATACACCCCTGCTTACACTGACAAGGCAGTTTTTGGCCAAAAACAACATGTTTGCGGTACCCCATCCACCCTACTTACTTGACCTAGCACTGTGCGAGTTTGTCGTGTTTTCGAGAATGTCATCCACATTTAAAGGAGGTCGAATCTACAATTTCTAAAAAATTTAAACTAAATTGTGTCCTAAAGGCATTAATTTCAACCTACTTCAAAGAGTGTTGATACTTATGTTAGTAACGCTGGGTAAACGCAAAAGGTGACTACTTTAAGAGAAATAATTAAAATTTTCATTAAAAGTAAGGGCTTCAATAGTTAATAAATAGTTCGAGTATCTTTTGTGTAGCACCTATTATTGTTATATTCCATTACTTTCACTGGTAATTGAAGATGATTAATGGTAGCATATATCTTACTAGGTAAGGAAAACCCACAACTTGGATGTTATAGTACCTTTAAAGTCAAAATAACCATTTAGGTAATTATTTTCATATATGTAGGCTTTTGTGAGTGTATCACAGAATTATTTTACGAGCAGCGTCTTAATTCAACCCAACCAACCCAATCAGGTATCAATGTAAATATGCTTATTAATTGTTACCAAAATAATCCCCTGGAGAGTTTTATCACCTTCATTCTACTGATTGAAACATAATGAAAAGAGCCCCTCTATCTTCAAACCTTAAATAGAAAATACACCAATGTCCTTTTTTATGTTTTTAAATTTCTTTCAAAGAGATTGAGCATTGTGAACCTTCACATGTCTGTACTAAGGGAAAATTTACAATAAAAATCAATGATGCATAAAAGAAGAGGACAACAACTACTGAACCTTAAAAACAAAACTGGACAAAAAATAAAATAAGAGAGGTAACTGATTCAGAGTGATACTGAATTTAAATAAAAATCTCCTTAGACATAATCTCAACTACATTTAATCTTTGATAAGGTTGAATGGCACCACATTCACTTTTTAAAATGTATTACTTATTATTCTTACTCTATAAGCAGTGGTACGGGCCATAAAAGTTTATTATTTACTTAGAATTTATATTTAAAAATTAATTCTTTTTAGCTTAGAATGTTACGATCCAGCACGAATACAGTATAGAATTTCCAATAAGTTTACTGAGAATTATTTATTTGATCTGTTTCCTTGGAATTTTTCAATTTCCTCTACTCTTTCACTTTATACCGTTCATTATATTTGTCAATATCTTTTCCCAAAAATTGGTTTACTTTAGAAAATTGAATTGAAGCAGTATATGAAGCCAACGTGCCGGTAAAAATATTTTTGGCTGTAAAAATACGTGCAATACCTATCTCGAAAGTTTACATTTTATTAATATACGGAAGTGTTAATCAAGTTGAGTAGTTCCAGTGTTTGTCCGAGTTTTATATTTTCAAATAAATTTTATTTTCCATGATCTGTAACTGAAAAAAATCAGTGCCGTCACCAAGAGAAGTTGAAATTTTAATATTTAATTATGCAATTACCTAGATACCTTGTGTTCATAGAAAAGTATTCAGCGGTCAATTTTCTCATTTAGGAAAAAATTCATACATTTGTTGAATAAATTAGTAAATAATAAAAATAGCCATAAAATAAAACATTTACAGTTTGGCATCTGTTTTGTAAAAAATACAAGTACAAGATGAAAATATTCGTTTTTAATGTTTTGAACGCTGTAATCTTGACAATGATACGGATCAGAATTTAACATAATTATATACAATTGCCACTCATTTTTTGCAATAGTAATGATTCTTAACAAATATAAACCTTTTTTTTCTACTCATATCTAAAACACTTACAGCTCTTGTTCTGTATTAAACCTTCTATTACATTAAAGTCTATTTCTTTTATCATTGAACACCAATTCCTGGTATAACGTCGATTTAAAAAAAATTCTTAAAGGTTTATTTTTACCAACATTTAACTTAAGTGATTGAAATTGTTAAATCAGCAGTTTTTAAATATCTTTTTTAAGCATACCTGTCCCGTCTATGTTCGACATACAACATCCTCTGTATTGTTACACGTTGCTTTAGAGTTCCTTCAAACATCACAATTCCACTTAATAGTGTTACGTCACATTAAATTAAAGACACCAGACGTAGACTGGAAAAAAAATTAAAATTCAGGTCTTGTTTGTCACTTCATCACTTGAATGGATAGTGAACCCACTCTCAAGATTTGTCAGTAAGAAATGAGGTATTGTTTCCGTTATATGGGCGTGCAATTATTAATAAATTTTATTGTTTATCGGAAGGTCCTCCATTTTATGTATTATTTATTTCATTTCGTTTATCGAAATTATCCGATAAAATATTAAACGAAATCCATATAAGATTTGTACATTGTATACGTTTCACAAATCACAATGTGGTGTTTTCAGATGTTCTTTTTTATAGCGATCTATAAACTTAGTGAATTCATTTGTAAAATTACAGGAAAAATACGGAACGCAGTTCCAAAAATAAAAATGAAAGTTATTAGTGGCACATCAAACGAGGAAGCGAGAAGAATGAGCAGATTTAAGACACTAATACTGCTGCAACTAACGAGAGATAAGATAATGAAGAATCTGAAACAATGTAAAATATGAAAGATATATATATATATATATATATATATATATATATATAGATGAATACTAAGCAATAGTCGAGAAAAGCAAGCTCCTGATTCCACACTTAAAAGTAAAAGACAAAATGGTAACACAGCGAAACTAAAATATTGCAAATCAATAAATAGTTGATTGCAAAACCTTTGCAACTAGAAACAACAAAACAGCAAATATGAACATTAGAGGATAAGAGAAAGTAATGAAAAATAAATGAAACTAGAAAACAAAGTCAAAAACGTACACAAATAATTGATAACGACAGATATAAAGACAAAAGAAATTAAAATGATTTAACGGAGAAAAATTACACAAAAAAAGGAAGGAAAATCCCGACAAATCGGAACATGTATTATCAGGAATATAAAGGTAAAGATCGAGTCAGTACGAGATGAATTGGGATTTGAAACAGGTTTAAATGTAACCGAAACACAAGGACTAAAATAGTTTGGGCACTTAAAAAGAACAGGTGAAAAAAGGTAATCAAAGAGGTCATAAAAATGTTGAATAAAAAAATAAAAAGAGGAAAACCAAAGAAGAGTTGGAATAACGAGGATACATAATGTATTATTCATTCTGAGAATTAATATGGAGTGACGCAAAAATTATGGCAAAGCACAAAAAAAAAGAACAAAATTTGTGTATATTAAATTTAAGATTTCACTTTCACTCCTTATAATATATATTGAGTTTTCTAATTAAACAATGCGAATGTAAAGTGGTACCCCCACTCATTAACTCCTGTAAGAGAAAATATTTGAGGAAATGCTTGGATAGGTCAATTTTTATTTCTGATAAAGATGATAAAAACGATATTTGAAATGTCAATCCCCTTTACAATTTTAGATGGCAATAAAGATCGAGTAATAGCTTATTTGGAAGGATTTATAATTCTACATTCAAACTTATGGTGCGTTTACGTTATGCGATTTATCACATAATTTCATGACAAATAAAATGATTTTAATTGTAGGTATGATTTGAAATATTTGTGTTCACTCTTTATGATTTTATTTATAAAATTATATGACACCTCACTGGTTGTATTATATCCTAAAATAATATATTTTAAGACAAATGAAAAAGAAATTACACAAAAATAACACGTTCGACAAAGCAGATTAACGACATTACCGATATTCATACCAAATATATAGATATCATTCTATTCTAAAAATCTACTTATGATTGAAAATTATTTTACTTATGACTGTACTTATCTCTTCTGCGTGATAAATTACATGGTGTGAACCTAAAAATAATGTTTATGACAAAATTATCTGACAACTCATGTGATAAATCACATAATGTGAAGGCATCATTATAATTGTAAACCTGCTTTACTGTTTGACAAACTATTCTGTAATGGTTTAATGACAATCCGCGATTAACACGTGAAAGTTATATACCAAATTTCCTCAAAAACTTATTGTTTAACTATATCGTAGGTCTATTGTTTATTTTCCAAACTCTAAGGGGAGCTTTAGACTTAGAAATATTAGAAAACAATCTTGAAGAATTTATTTTGGACATAATTTTTTGAAAAGATTTTTCAAAGATAAATGTAAGAAATTATTTAAATGTTTATGGGGAAAAATGAAAATGGCGCCAAGGAATGGCCTGCAAGATCACCAGATCTTATTACCTTTACGTTCGCACTATATATGTAAATAGTAGTGCAGGTGTTAGAAATAATTTTCCAGCGATCACGCTGCATAAGTAATATTAAAAAATAAAAAAAATATAAATTGGACAGGAAGTGAGAATTATTCACATAGGAGTTATATTTAATTATATATATTATATGGTTCTTTAGTGTATGTACATTTTTTTAAGAAATAAATGCTTGGAAATGTATACAAAAACTAAAATTGGAGGTCCTAAGGCATCAAACTAAATAATTTTAATCGTAAAGATACCGCTTACGCCATCTGCTGTTTGTAGGTATTACTGAAAGTTAATTAATCGATATAAAATTATTATGGCGAATTACTTTAATTTTATCTTTAAAATATATTAAAAATTTCTCTTTAATTACCACAAAAATTTTATACAGAAGGTCCCATTAATCTTAAGATAAACAAAACTTGAGAAGGTTAATCACCCACGTAAAATACAATTTAGAACACTTGGTTGGTGCCGTTAAAGTTTATTTTTTTTTTTCTCAATATATTTGTTTGTCTATATAAAGAGTTTCTTATTTATAATATTTATTTTTCAGGTCTCACACAGCAGTAGCTGACTGAAAACTGAGAAAGGAGATTATAAATCAAAGGAAAATTTAATAAAAATGGTAGATTAGACAATTAATTTAAAGGATTATTCATTCTAATATTAAAAAACTCTAATAATAGTTTGAAAATTTTGTATAAATAATTTCGAATAATAGTGTAATATTAAATAAATAACATTTTTATAAATACTTATTACAAATAATATTATGAAAAAATTCAATGCATTTTTTCTATGTTTTTTTAACTAGAGTTTTTATGTGTTTTAAGTAAGTTTCTTCGTTTTCGTTACTTAATAGAAGAATGTAAAAATATGTATAAGTAAAGAACAACTATTATAGCTTTAGAGATGGATTTAAATTAACTTAAATATACAGGGAGGTCCATAGGAATAAATTCATTTTTAACGTTATTATGAATTTTTGGGGAAAAACCTAAAATAAAGCGATTTTTATTCTTAATTTTACAAGTTATGGTATAAAAATATTATCTCTTCCTTTCACCCCCTCTGAATTATGACAACCCCCTGAAAATTTTTAAACTCTCTGTTCAGCAATAAACAGGTTTTTAAATTTGGTGCATTAATTACTGAGAAAATTAAGCTCTGAGGTTATATAAAATGTTCTACGAGAATTCCAAGATCGCATTGCTTATTGTCAAGAAGTAAATGGATGTCACTTTAAACACATAATATAATTGTAAAATAAATTATAAAATACATTCTAAATTATGTGAGTTTCTTTTCCTCATTCTATATAAACTTTTGAAGTAGAGACATTATCAAAATTTGACATATTTAAAATCAATGCACTAAATTTAAAAACCTGCATATTTCTGTACAGAGAATAAAATCCCTTTTGAAAGATGTATCACACGACCCATTATCTCATTAAAAATTTACTGGGGGTAATATTTTTATACCATAACTTGTAAAATTAAGAATAAAAATCGACCTGTCTCAAGTTTTTCCCCACAAGTTCACAATAACGTTAAAAATGAATTTATTCCATTCATATGGACCGCATTATATATACAAAAGCAATGGGAATTGAAGAGGTATTAAGAGCTTAAAATTGAGAATAAAATTATAGAATAAGAACAAATAAGCAAGCAGCAAATTTAGTATTGAAAAAAAAACATGAATTCTTTCATGCATCTGGAAGTGATCCTTAAAATATTGTTATATACATAATTTAATTTTTAATTGTGTCAGTTCTAATACCTATCCAAATTATATGTATAATATTAAATCGTGAATGTTAATAGCGGCTACTATATTAATTATTCGATAAAATTTTATATTAACATATTTTTTTCTATTTTGTATTAAACTATGTAAATGTCTGCGTTTCATTTCGTACCTGTTACCACCATCTATTGCAAACTACTCGGACTACCGATTTTAATTAAAAAAAAATGTAAAAATCATATTCGTCACACCAATATTTAAACGAAAGTCTTGCAGAAAATAACGGAGATAATAAGGATTAAAGACTGGTTGGCCATGATTATCGACCAACCAATGAAATGCAAGAAAACAGGTACTAAGAAAGTTAACTGGTAGGTATTTTCTAAAGTATTTTTGTCCTCCTCTAATACCTGGGTATTATTGGTTATAAAATAACTTTATCTGTAGTTCATTCAACCCACTGAGGTCATGAAGAAAAAGCCGTTGTTGGTAGTTGCCAAAAGGATGTACAATTGGGTAGAACGAAGTGAAAAAGTCCCGTTTAATAGATTTAAAAAATTGATTTAATATAAATTATTTACATTAAAGTATAAGCAGCTATAAACACTTATTTAGCAGATGTTAAAATAAAGAATTTATTTTTACACAGTGTTATCGAAAGTAGAATTTCCACTTTGTTGTTTGTTCTATTTTTAATGTTTTTAAGCCGATTTGGGTGAAATCTCCATAAAAATTCCTCCTATTCTAAAAAGCTATAGAGTAGTCCGTTATAGTGCATGATACAAAGTTTATGAAATCTGACGTCAGAAGTGTCTAAAAGAAAGTGTATTTGAAGGGTCCTCATTTTCATCATTATATACATGCATAAAATGAAATGGAAATGGAGCCATTTATTGAAATAGTGTAACTTTTTAATTATTAAGTATACAAGATAGTAGTTCATTGAAACCAATAGATTTTCAAAACCGGAAGACTTTAAAAAAACGCGGTGGATTTTAACATAATTTGTTACGGTAAATTAATTTTTACTCACATAATAAAACTTAAATAAAGCATAACAACTTAGAAAAGCACTATAGTTTGGGTAGGACGGAGCGCCGCTTCATAAGAAAAACATTATTACTTATATTAGTTAATTTAGAATTAGGACACTTTTTATTGGGTTAACACAATTAGATTTTTCCGAATAGTATTTAAATTTAACTAAGGCTGACTGATACTGATATTACTAGTATTATTGTAAGACACTTGTTAAGGTCATGTAGCTAAAAAAATATTGCAATTTGCAATAAATAAATACATTGAAGTTGTTATATCTAATTTTTAACACTACAAATATTTCTTTGTCTATTTATCTGCATTTTTTTAATTAATTGTTTATGATTTTTGAAGTTTTTTACACTTTAAGTTAATATTAGACGAAGATCTTTAGTTATTTCCTCCACAATTAATTTATGTTCATACATAGATAATACCTTTATATTTCCTTCCACTTACTCTTGTTTTGTGTTGCTTCTTTTGTTTATCCCTTTTTACTACTGCATCTTTCACGTCTCCTAACGACGTTTTTCTTAGTCTATCTATTAAACTCTTTTTGGTTATTTCCCCGTCAGGTATTTAGTTTTACAAGTTTATTATGTGTCACTCTTTGTACATGCCCGAACCATTAGTTAATTAAACCAAAGAAAAACTCGAAATCTTTACCACAAATATTTTAATTTAAAACAGGACGACTAGTTTCGACTATGAACAGTCATCATCAGGTCTAAAAAACATATAGATCACATAAATAACAATTGTTAAGCAAACTCACCAAAATTACAAATCAGCAAAAATTACATCATTCAATAAAATTAACATATAAAGTTAAAAAGTAAAAACCAAAACAAGTGAAAAATAATTACAATATTAAAAACAAGTATGTGGTAAACTTAACAGTCAATTAGAGATTTAATATTTAATGAAAGGAACAAAAGTGGGTCCACCTTTTAAGTGCCCGTATTAAACAACGCAACCAACAAACTATGTTGTAAAAGTAAAGTTAATGATGAGACCAAAATCCTCATGAGTGGAGGAGGAAATAAGGAGTCAACGATTAAACTTTGGTTGGGTATCTAGAATGAAAAGAACCCCCACAATAGGGTAGAAAGCCACACAAGTCTGATAACCAATACTAGAGGCAGAGACCAGTGTGAGTATCACCCATAATCAACTGGGAAGGTGAATGGACCAGGGAAACGTATTCACAAAGTAGAAAAAGGCAGTCAATCAGTTGCCCCCCACGTCTGACATCCAATATTAATAGAAGAGACGTATACATGAGCTCATTCAGTACATTAAAACATTATTTGTTGGTTGCGTTGTTTAATACGGGTACTTAAATGGAAGACCCACTATTGTTCATTTCATTTTCATCTTAATAAAATTTGTTTAACTATTAAATACTAAATGTCTAATTGATTGTTAAGTTTACTACATACTTATTTTTAATATTGTTATTAATTTTCACTTGTATTCTTTGGATTTTTACTTTTTAACTTCATATGTTAATTTTATTGGATGATGTCATTTTTGCTGTTTTGTACTTTTGGTAAGTTTATGAATGTTTGCTTAACAATTGTTATTTATGTGACCTATATGTTTTTTAGATCTGATGATGACTGTTCACAGTCGGAACTAGTCGTCCTGTTTTAAATTAAAGTATTTTGGTAAAGATTTTGAGTTTTTCTTTGGTTTAATCCTATATACCAGATTGGAGACCTACGGAGAACCGTTTCTATTATAACAAAGGTTAGTATTGAGGCAACAACTATCTTAAAAAATTATAATTTTTTCCCAGAAATTCTTTTTTATTCTGTTAAAAAGTTTTTCTCTAATCTTAATTCTTTTCTTTATTTCTATATCCATTTTCCTTCTTCTGTAGTAATTGATTCTTAACATTTTAATTGTTGTTGTTGGTCTAGTGATCTAAATCTTCTAAATATATCGTATGTTGTTGTTCTTTGCCTATTCTCATAGTATTCATCTTGAATTTGTTTATTTTCGTGTTGAATTTTTCTAATACTTTTCTATATACTTCTAAATTCTTGTTCTGGATTCTTTCATGCTGGTAAATAAAGTTTTGTTTTGATATTTTTCTAAAAAAGTTAAAATAAAATAACTAACGAAATATAATTTACATAAAAATTGGTAATACATTAATTAATTCTATAAAGTAAGACACAGTAAAAAAAATGATAAATTTCTAACTAAAATTTTACAAATTGTACCGTATATTTTGAATTACAGATTTTATAATTTGAATACCTTTATTAATTTGTTAACAATGAAAACTGTTAATTTTATATAAAGATAAACATTTTTACGATAGTGTTTATTGATACAACAAAAACGATTTCCATTGTCTATCCAATTGCTAAGTTGATAAACCTGTTGTTAAGTTCTATTAAATGTTCCTAGTGTTTTTATTTTCATATCTCGTTTATGTATCATCATTATGTTTCGGCAGACTGGTTTTGTACATTTTAATCTAAGAATAGTACAGCTCGTTTTATTTCCAAGAAATTATGCTCGTATCTTCACAACTCGCGACTTCCTAACTGGCCATTTTACTGTTTTCCAGTTGGCAAAAATGGGAGCTCAATAAATTTTTACCTGTGGAATAATTTCAACTGGTGACTTCTTTAAATTATGAATGGACAAATACAATTTAGGTTAGGATAAATTTCAAGAATAATATTTTAATTCCACTTGTTACTGCATGTCAAATTACCTGAATTAAAATAATTACTCCCTCTTTCTCTTTCGCCTTCTCATTTTAAAATAATGATTTCATAATAAGATCAGCATTTACAGCTACAGAAATATATTTTGTAAACTTACAGGAATCCACGCGTATTATGAAGAAACAAGAATTTATTATAATTTCCCCTCTAGTATCTTAAAGTGAGTATATAGGAAGTGGGAACATCGCTCCAGTCAGTTTGATAGTAACGTAATGGTAATCATGATCGTACCTCTAGCACGTGGATTTCCGAAAATGTAGTTAACGGAGGGAACACATTATTGTGTTCTTTGTTAACTGGTCATTATATTCGTATTTTTTTACTACTTTAGACTTTTATCTGTAACCTGTATATTAAAATTCATCACTATTATTTGTAAAAATATTTTCTTTTTTAGCTACAAAAAAGAATAACATTTTTTTAGAAGTACAATTTAAAAAAAATATTCAAGTACTTATCTAATGATCTGTTAGGTAGGGCTCACTTGACATAAAATTATTAAAAATATTTTTAAATCTACAGTGCGTTTAAAAATATTTTGAATTTTACATGTCTGGTGTTTGAAAGCCATTGAAGATAAAGAAAGGCCATATAAAATATTTTTAAACAAAATTACCAAAGGCCTTCAATTGGTCTTCATTTGGACCAATTTATGTCTAATATTCTTAAAACTTGATGAAGGGAACATATTAAAAGTTCTTACTTTTTTGAAATAAGTACGCCATCTACTCTTTTCTAAAATTTAGTAAAGTATTGGGTCGAAGAAAAATGTTTGATTTTCTTAAAATAAATTGTAGTTTTTAATTTTTTATTTTGGTTTTTATTATTCTTTTTCTACTTAGAGAAATATTTAAGATTTTTTTAAAACTTTTAAATTGAAGGGAGCGTTCTTGTTACTCAATATATCATCTGTATAGGCATAAAGAATTCGTTGAACAAATATTTATAAAATTGAAATAATAATAAAGTTAATTCTAGACACTCTGTAGATACCAAAAATAAACCAAAATAAATTTGTAAAAAAATGTTATCTTTTTGACTTTTTTTTAAACGTAGTTCTTATTAGGATTACGTTCTAATTAAACTTATTTGAGTGGTCAAAAGCTTTTTATTAAAATGAACCGGAAAACATTTATTGTTTGAGGAGACAAGACAAGGACACAAAAATATGTTTATGCTTTACTACAATAAATATCCCAATTAGGAACCAATTTCGCAATACACCATGAAAAAAATTTAGAAAAAATTCAGAGAAACGGGCCATATAAGTTATCTCCATAAAATTAGTAGAAAACAAGAAACCTGATATCCTACTAGCATTTGAAAAGATCATCTGATCTTAAGATGCGCATGAATAAATCGGGCGATAACAGGCCGGAGCTCATTTTCGTCTGGGTGTTGCAGCGTGCACTTCGTAAAGTACAATCATAGTAGCTCTATATAGCAATTGTTTCTTATCGTGTACTATTCGATTTTCATTCGTTGTATTCATTTCGGAGAATGGCCACCTAGGTTGTTAACTCCTTTTGAAAGTAAAAATTCTCTGCTCGTCTATCTATCTATGTTACAGTGGAGGGTCCTCAACTGTCTGCATTTAATAAACAACAATATTAATTGTAAAAATAATTTGTTACATGATTCACATTTTATTTAAAAAATAATTGTTGAAGTCATCTATGTGTATGGGATGACGAATAAAAAGAATACCTGACATAATGCGCGTTTGAAATTAAAAATAGATGTTATTTACTATTTTTTTCCAGAAATTACAAAATAATTCATTTATTTCTTTCATTTCCACCATACTATACAACGTGTCTCACAACGTTTTAACAGACCAATATCTCGAAAACTGCTCACATGAAAAATATGAAATTTGGCAGCTATAAACAGTCGAAATTGATGCATGTATTTATTATAAAACTACTTCCGTTTTTCCTTTCATTTCCGGTCATGGGATCCCAGCAATGGTTTTTAAAAGGGACAACCAGTATAATTACATGTAATATTGTACCGGTCGTCTAATTTAAAAACAATTGGGGTCACGTGACCGGAAATGAGAGGAAAAACGAAAGTGTTTTTATAATAAATATAAACATCAACTTCCACTGTTGATAGTTGCCAATTTCCATACTTGTTATGTGAACAGTAGTAAGACACTTATAAAAAAGTTACACTTTAGAGGAAAACTGAACTTTTGTTATGTTAGAAAATACTAAGGTACAGGAGAAAAACCCCCATCCCGAAAGTTGCCTTTATTCATTATTTAACTTTAAATTTAACATTGGAACACCTAGAGTCTCTTTCCTAACTAATTTGGCTTGGTTTCTTTAGATATCAAGATATTATATAAAATGTTTGCCTTTGCCCTCAAAATTAAAATTAATTACAAGTTGTTCATGTGTAAATATCGACTCGAGCCAGGGGTTCGATCACATCAGAATTTTTCTTTAACCCGTTAAAATGTAAATTATACTTATATTTATATATTTGTCCTTGATATTATTTATCTGTTCAACCGGAGTTTCCGTGTTCAAAATCACTTGTAGATACTTCTCCACCAATAAATTACTTCAACTGGTAAGAATCGATTGTAGGTAAGGTAGATCGCTGGTTTCATCTTCTGAGATGCCCCTAGCGGAGGGAGGCCAAACTAACCGTAAATTCACACTTTTATAGTCTGAAGGAATCAACTACATTGGCTGGAGATGGAGACAATATTGCTGATTGTCAACCAGCTAAGAAATGAAGCGATGATACGAGGGTAATTTGATATTTAGCTATTGTGTTCTAATTAATTGACTCCAAAAAAATGGACAATATACAAGTAAAAGTCTGTATTTTTCAACCGTGTTGATCATCTCAACTAATAAAGTCTGTAAAAATTACTTTCTTGTTGAGAAATTTTGAAAATTTAAGAAGTATATTGTTATAAATGAGTGCGGTATAGATACGTACGTGAAGACAAGAATGTAAATAAGTAAGTAGTTTTAAACGCCTCTATTCTGGACAACATTGATCTTTTGATTTCTTTTAGCAAGAGAAGAGAAGAAAATCTAGAAGAAATTAAAGCTGCTGAAACCCGGTAAGAGGTGAAATATCTAGATGTAATCTTAGATGTCAAACTAACCTGACACTAGAAGGTGTGAAATAACTTTTGTCATTATATCGTGCAAAAGGTAGACATCCTGTTCATTCCTGTCACTCCTCATAAAGCGAAAGGTATCCCTTATAGACCAGGGCTGAACCTTTGAAAATGGTAAAAAGTGGAAAAAAAATAATAGTAGGATGAAACCCATTAGAAAAGGAAGAGAATATAACAAAAATGAAAGTAAAAATAATTTACGGGCGTTCTGAGGTCGGGAAGTGGAAGGGGTGAGTTTTTAAGTGAAGAAAACTGTTTATCTCGATTTCCGGCAAAACTACAAGTCCTATGGAAAAATGTTAAATGGCAAAGTTGTACAAAACCTCAAAATTTATGTGAAAAACTCAAATAACCAAGTTTTTGGTTTTTTATTTTTACCTATTACAAAAAAAAAATTTTTTCACTAAATTTGGTGAAAACTTTATGTCCCAAACACACTGTAATTCTTTTGATTTAAAATATTTATTTTTTCAACTTATTTTGACTTAATATCGAAAAAGCACCCTAAAAAGTAGAGACTTCAACGAAAAAAAAGCCCACCGAGTTTTTTAAAAAATCAGATATTTTGACGCGAGAATTTTCGATTGAAAATTAGGGTGCTTTTTCGATATTAAGTCAAAATAAGGTAAAAAAATAAATATTTTAAATCAAAAGAATTACAGTGTGTTTGGGACATAAAAAGGTAAGTTTTCACCAAATTTTGTGAAAAAAATTTTTTTTTGTAAAAGGTAAAAATAAAAAACCAAAAACTTGGTTATTTGAATTTTTCACATAAATTTTGAGGTTATGTGAAAAAAAGTAGTGGATACAAAAGTTGTAGATCTTTTTATTAACTACAACTTTGGAATTTAACTTTTTTTCATAGGACTTGTAGTTTTGCCGGAAATCTAGATAAACAGTTTTCTACCCTTAAAAACTCACCCTTTTCCACTTCCCGACCTCAGGTCGCCCATAAATTATTTTTCCTATCATTTTTGTTATATTCTCTTCCTTTTCCAATGGGTTTCATGGGTTTCATGCTACTATTATTTTATTTCGTTACAAAAATTATCGACCCTGGACAAAGGTGCTGATTTTAGAACAGTTTTAAGGTAAGATGATAGTGTTACTAGTCCGATGAATCTGCGCTCATTGCGGTTAATCTTTCTATTAAATCTCTCCAGTGTTCCTTGTTTTTGTGCTAAGTGCTTGGTCCTGCTCCATATTAATTCTTGTTATAATTCTTTGAATTTCTTTCAAATATTTTTTGGTCCTCCCACGCCTCGTATTGAAGTCTAGTGCTTGACGAATTAAGTTGTACGGTTTTCTCGTTCTAATCGTCCCAGATAGTTTGATAGTATGTGGTTATATATTTTTTTCATGTAAAATATGTGATGAATTTATTTATTGACAAATAGTCGAAGTATTTATAATAATTTTTGTTTGCAAACCAGGTTTCTACTTCACATAAGTATGCTTTTATTTTATTTATTTGGCGTACTTAAGGTAAACTTAAAGCGCATTTTACCTAGTGCTATTCTTCTTTGAATATCTTTTTGTGTGCTACTTTCTATGTATGTAATAATACGCAAGTAGCAAAACTGGTTTACTTTTTTGATGTCTTCTAGGAGTTATTTTTAAACCTTGGTTAGTACTCATGAGTCACAAAATTCTTAATCTTTCACGACCACAGTTTTTCTGAGGATTAATGCTACCGGAGGTCTTTCTCAATGTTTAGTCGTCTATCATAAGCGGCTTCTTCAGGAGGTTAGATATGAACGGTAATTCAATTACTCAACGTTGCTAGAGCAAAGCACATCTGAATTCGGATTGTTTGGGGATGAATTTATATAGGTATGTCATCACTGGATCGTGAGAGGACAAAAATGGGGTATGACATGAAGTCGGAGAGACCGGTGGAATGATTGTGTTCCAAATGGGGTAAATATAATATCCATCTTCTCGGTTTGTATTATTTGGATCTGGTGACGCCAGGTTTTATGTATCTACGGTGTTCTTTGATACGTGTTTGTACTAATTGCTCTGTTTCTCCAACGTAGCCTTGTCCACAGAAGGAAGGAACTCTGTATACACCCTTGGAAAATAGGGGAAGTAATTGACCCTTTGTGGAGGGTAGATATAATCCTATTATTCTTGGGGATTTATAAGAAGTACAGATTCCTTCTTCACGAAGGATTTTAAGGCAGTTTGAGTTGACCATATACATATATGGTAGACACTGGTGGACCCTGGAGTTGACATTCTTAAAAGAGTCTAGTTGTTTGGAATTTGGAGATAGATTTTTTTATGTAGGACATTTTATAGCTGGAGAAAAGTGCCGGTTAGATGTAATTCTGTAGATGTGAACGATTTTTAATACGTGCAACTAAAGAACTGATTTTCTTCTGACTGAGGTGTAGTGCAGATATTTGTTGGTGTTGGTTGGTTTGCTGTTTATAGAATAACCTAAAGCACCTTTTGGTTTACGTGTGACTAGTACATCCAGAAAAGAAGTAATTTATTGGTTGTTGGATTTTTAGATGTTAATTGGAAGGACAGAATCTTCAATAAGTCAAGCGATTTTAGGCTCAATTTTTGCTGTTAGATCTGAAGGAATGGGAGACTAGCAGGTAAGGTATTCTAATAAATTTTTCACTTTCTGGATGTATTGGCGCCTGTCAAGAACTACACGTGAGTTAGTTGCCTTTATCAACTGGATGTATAGAGATGTTAAGGTTTCTCTGGAGGTTAACTAAGGCGCAGTGTTCTTTTTTGGAAATATTTGGAGTAGGAATAAACAAAGAAGACGGATATTATATGTCCCATTTGGAATACGACTATTTCACTTCGTTTTTACACCATAATAGTAATATGTAAATAATAAATAATTATTTTCATCTGTAGATTCTTCTTCTAAGTCACTTTCGATATCCAAATAAGATTCTGGTCTTTCCTTAAATTTATAATATTGGTTTATTTTTAAAGTTCATTTTTAACATGTTCACACCAGGCTTTCTAAACATCTACAGAAAACAGAAAACTACTTAAAAAATTCGTTCCAGTATTCTTTAACTTCAGAAAAATTAGAATCAAAATTTCTTTCGATCATATAATCTTTTAGTGCGGCCGAAATACCTTTGACAAGATTGTGATTGCCTACTTATTTGTTCGGAAGTTCCACATAATTTCTGGTATTAAGTACAAAACCCGTAGAAAAGAGGTTTCTTAAATTCTTAATTATTATTGTCGTTTGAAATAAATTTAGAATATGTACATGTTTCGTCCTCATAAACTATACATTTGTTTTGTTCACTTTTTTATTTTGTGTAGATATTTTAGACTCAAATATCCACTTTCGTCTCGCTCATTAATAAACATCTGTTATTTTTCATTTTGTTTCAACCAAAGCATGAATGTGTTTCTTAGAGATCCGCGACTTCCTGAGTAGCCCCAATTATCTGAAAAAGTTTGGTGTAGATTTTTAAAATATCCTTTTCTCTGCGAATAAAAAATTTACTGTAGATGTTCTAAGAACACTTCTCTTAGTATGATAAATATAAATACTTGATAGTCGTTTTGTTTTTTTTTTCAGAGGGTACTAAAGATATATTTTTCATTTTCTGTTGAGCCTCCTGTTTAATTCTAAGAACGGTGCTTGAACTGACTTTCGTAGTTGCAGTTCAATAACGTGGAATTAAATTAAATGAAGGAATAGGAGAAAAAAAAGAGCAAAATTACAAAAAACAAAATCAACCATTTGTATTTCATAAAATTGAGTGCTGGTGAAAAAGGAGAATAACTCATCTAGTATATAGAATAATAACCTGGCAAATAGGGCTACGCTTCACAAGTATTTTGAGTTTTCACTCCAAATAGGAAACAACGTTTTCCAATGTTATTGTAGCACTCGCGAAGGATAACATTTTACAGTTTTCAAAGCATCATATCACATTTCCTACCGAATTAAGAATCGTTTTGAAATATAGCAACACGTCCAAAATGTTTCATAATAAAAACCAAATAATATAATTTATTATTAAATATAAAACAAATGCACTGTGAACTAATAATGGTAAAGAAGAGCAGAGATTTATCAAATTTTCAAATAATATGATTTCTAACTCTAATAACTAAATTCATCTTCACTACATTTTTAGTAAACTGTTCCCAACTACCCCTAACTACTGATTTCTCTTCTTCTATCGGAAGACCTCAAAATTCCGAAACCAAAAAAGGGGGTTTGCATAGCAACAGGGTGGAAGAATAAGTATGTTTTATGTTTTATAACACAAAAGATTTATTTGTTTTTTCTGGTATTCAAAAATTTTTAGTTTTGTTATCTATATTTTTTACTTCAGGTTCTATATACTTTTAAGCCAATTACTATAGAAAACGAAAAAAAAATCTCTCAAATTTATTTAAAAATATTGTAGAGATTTCTAGTTCTTCTTTCATTAGAAAGGGTTCACTTAATGCTCAAAATTAAGTGGAACTATACAAATCACATCTTGTATTTTATATTGAATTTAAAATCCCCACTTTTTCATAAATAAACAGTACGATATAATATTTAAAAAAAATAACCAATTTTATCAGAAAATCTTAATTGCATATTAATAATATGAGAATATAAAATTAACCTTTTGTCTGCGTTGATAGTGGATATTAATGCAGGTTTTGAGTAACATAATATTATTTTTTTATTATTACACTAGAAAAAAAGTCCTCATTTCTATATATAATGTTTTATTATTTTTAAAAAGAATAACCCTATATTTTTATATCAACGTCACACAGTTCCATCGTTATAATTACATTTTCAGAAATATTTTCTACACTTAAACTTAATAAACAGTTTTAGAGATATTTTAAATTTTATTTCATGAAATACGTTTCTTATTCCATATTCTCAATTTTAACTTCTTCCAGCATTTGTAATCATCTTGTATAAAAAATTATTCAATGCTTCAGTAAACTATCTCAAAATTAATATACATGAAAGATTAGATAACACACAGCAAGCAGTATTTAAAATTAGGTATTAAAATTATTTTCAGTTTTACAGAGTGGTCAAAAAAGTTTAAAAATAAAATCGATCTAACATTTTAAAATCAAATTCTGGCGATTTAAACAGGTGTGTTACTTGAAATCCCATCTGATTTTTAATTACTCTATATTAAATATTTTTTTACGCCATAGTATACAACTTGACAAGTTAGGATAGGTTGCTAAATTCAAGAAAATTTTATTTTCGGGTGTTGCAGATCCTTTATTAAACATAATAGACATAAAATGTGATACATCGTTGAAATTAACTCGGTAAGAGGTTTATAAAAATGAAAAACTATACGGGGAATACGATTTGAAAAAACAAAACATTGGCCTGGCACTGCGTTCTTGAACACCCTTTATATCTGGGATTAATTTTAAAATGTGAATCTCAAGACTGCCTATAATTTCTGTAAAACCGTTTTTTCCGTAACTTCAATAATAGCGGACTAATCGAGCTTGGCCATACTAATGCGACACCCTGTATATGTATCTCTGTCTATGCAACCTAATATTTAAATAGGATTTAATTAAAAAAAAAGAAGTTAAGAAATTATTTTGAAATTTGTCTAACTTGAATTGTTACTGTGACCAACCTCTAAATACTGAATAATTAAAATTCTGAATAATAGATTTTATGTAGGCCCGACAAAATTTTGTTTTATAAAAAAATAAACGTTAGGGCCACCCGAATATGTAGAATGAAGACCTGCAAAAAAAATCGCTTAAAACCTACACAAATTCTAAAAGAAATCTTTTGAAGATGAATTTTAGAAAACTGAAAAAAATCATCGTTCATTTTATTTAGAAAAGTTCACTTACATTTTTTTGGACAGCCTAATTGAAAATTAAATAGTGGTAATTCTTTTTTAAATTTTAATTGAACTATGACGGACCTTGACAGATCCTGCATATACCTACATATGTAGAACTATTTTAGTAGGGCTAATATAACAACAGATAAATATACTTCAAAAAATTGGTATTATTCAATTTTTTTAAACTTCCTAAAATTATTGAGTAGAAACCGTTTTAAAATGAATATACAAAAAGAAAATTTTTGGATTTTTAAATTCGGGCATTTATATGCTTAGACCCTTGATTTAAAAATAATGAAATATTTTATTTAAATCTAGAGATTTGTACAAATGGTTGAATTTTGAACCAATCTATTTAAAAAGTTGTTTACTGTATCTAATGTTGGAGTTTTTAATTACAGATATCGCGTAGTTTATTTATATTCAGAAAAAAAAAAACATGAAGCATCACGGATCGTTCGGACCGTTTTCATTTTCTTATATTGAATGAAGAAGAAGACGAAGACGCAGTATTACATAATTGAGTGCCATATCGATTTTAGTATGACATTAATATGTCAAGATAAATTCTTAGGGATTTGGGTTATTTTATGTTAGTTAAGTATATCTAGCCTAAATGGATTCAATTTTGTAAAAAGCTATTCGTTTTCTGTAATGCTTAAACAAGAAATATTTATACTTATTACTAAATTACAAGATTCTGTAATAAATACCAAATATGTCACTGTAATATACCCAAATTTACCGGGCACTGAAAGAACTCAATATTCTATCTAAATTAATAAAATTGATTAAGATGATAACAAATAATACCAGGAAAAAATTTCTATGGAATGGCTACTTGTCCAATGTCCAATGGAATAAGTCCGCTCAGCGATCGATTGTATCTTTTTACTTTGTCTACAATTGTTCTCTATTTTCTTCTATCATTGATTGATTTCTTTACCACTTTTACCTCCAGCTTCTTTATATCGTCCTAACTTAGTCTTCCCATCTTAGTTTTGGATGTCTCTTTATTCTTACTTTTACTGGTCTCCAGTTCTTGTTCTTCTAATTGTTGATTCTTTTTCTTTTCTTTCCACATATCCATATCGTCTTTTTGCCTTCACCTGTCTTGCTAGATCTTCTCATTCTATAACGCTATGTATTTCGTACCGTATTTTTCTTTGTTGATTTTATTTGGTCCTAGGATTTTCCATAATATCTTCTTCTCAAATATTCTTAAATTATATTCTTCTTTTTGTGAGAGGCAAGTCATTTTGGGCTGAATAGGTCAGCAATGGTTTAATTATGGCTCTTTATATCCCTATCTTAGTTTTCTGTCTGTTAATAGCATGCGATAGATCCAATATGCTCTGTTCCTGCTTGTATTATTAATTTGATTTTTATACTTCTATCGTTCGTTCCATAAATTATGACTTCTAGATATTTCAAGTTTTGTACTACTGCGAATAAGTATTCTCTTATTTTTATTTTAATAGCGTTTGTCGTTCTTCTTACGCTTATCATGTATATTTTACTATTTTCATTAAATTTAACGCCTGTTTTTTTATTTAGAAACGAGCTCTAATAATGCTTCTACTAATCTGTTTGTGTTCTTGTCAAGAGAACCAGATCATCCGCGGGGCAATTATTTGAGTTGAGCTTCCAGTAACAGTAATTCTGATATCTGTTTTATTATTGTTCTATCCAGAGCAAAGTTAGTACCGTCGTGGATAATATTTTTTTTTGTTTAACTCTTTTTTTATGTCTATGTCGTTCCCTCCAAATTTTGGATTTTTATTTGTGATCTTTCCATTGTCATCATCACCAGATTTCTAGTGTAACATTTCTTTATATAATCAAAAATAGATATATTCGAAACTATTGCGCAAATATTTTATATATTAGAATATTTGCAAAAAATACGTGTCCTTACTTTCATCTACGTCTTGTGAATCTGAAAACCTGTATTAAAGTAAATATTTTCTTTAAATTTAAAATTAAAAATGTATTGACACGCATTCAATCTTTAGAACCACAGTGATTAGAAACTGCTGGGCAATATAACTAAATTAATTGCAAAAATTCAGCTTTTGTTACTATCGGTATGAAAACCGAAAGATATAAAATATTTCATTACTTCCATTACTTTCAAGGGGAACATAAAATATGCACTATTTGACTCATGGTATAAAATCCGATGTGTAAAGTTTGCAAATTTTTGCATTTCCAAAATTTTATTTCGTTTCTAGCTGGAAAAATATTGTTTCTGTTGGATCTTCTATGAAAATATTGTTTTCTATTTGAAGACAAATACCATATTGAAATAAAATTGTCATTTTGAAACTGTCCTTACATCTACTTATTTTATTTGTAATGAATATTTTTGGTAGTTTTTACTCAATTGAAATAATTTGTATAATTGCAAAATATTTCCGTATTTTAATTTTTAGTACTTCTCTCTTTTTTAATTGTTTTTCTACAATTTTTGCTAAATTAATTAATTTGTTACTTAAATATGATAATTAAATTACTGAGTTTACCATACCCCGAATAGAATCTGAGAAGAAATTTTCGTAAGTTTTAAAGCAATTTAATAAATAGAAGATACATAAAGAAATATCCAAATAAACCTTAAAAAATTATCCAAATCTTCGTAATTAAATGAATAACTATAAAAAATATTTTTTAAACAAACTATATAAAAAAATAGGTTAAATTGGACTAAATAGTTTTTGGTGTTGTTTCAGAAAATAATTACGTGAGTATGTTATGAAAAATTCCATAAAGCAATTCCAATTTGTCCTCGAATCTCAGAAGGTCATACATAATCGTAAGAAACATTCTTAAGGTTAAATATACCCTGAGCACATTTACAGAAAGCAAAAGGGACCGTTTTATGATATTTTCAAAAGGAATTAGCACCAAAAAAAATGCCGTTAACAAGATCTCAATAACCCTTTTGTCCTTTTAAGGGCGAACAAGGAAGAACCATGCAGGACCGGATTTACTTCATGAGTATAATTTACAGAATATTAAAAAAACAAAAATAGTAACCTGTTTTTTATATACCACTGCAGTGATATTTATTGGAATAAGTAAAGTAAAGAACACCGGATATGATTTTAAATAGTGTCTACATTTCGAAATATTTGAAGTAATCCTCAAGATTCTAGAATATCAATATTATTTATTGCCAATATTAACATTAATATTGTTTTTAATACCAAAGCAAATATTTATTAATTATGAAATTTATTTTAAATATATGAAATTACGTAAAAAGTATAACTATTTATTTGTAAATAGATAAATATGTGGATTTTTTAGTAAATATATATTTTTTGTTAATTGAAATTATTTAACTTTGACCGGTTTAAAGCGGCAGCACTATGATTTCTAAACATTTGGCAGCCTGGACATTTGCTTGGGTAAGCCTATTATTAGAAAATATTATTTAAGAAAAACGTTCTGGTTTGGCTGTCAAATTATGCAATTGATTAAGAATATTGTAATAGAAACTTGTATCAAGTGTGCTACAGTCTTTTAAATGTATGAAATTTCCCGTTGCCGCTTTACCAACTAGTTGACGAAAATTATAAGTAATTCATATTTAATTATTTTTTTAATACGGAAAGAACTTTCTAAAGCTCTTCTATTTTTGTACCAAAAAAATCAAACTTTAATGAATAACATACTGAAGTTTGATTTTTCTGATTATTTATTAAGTGCTTTCAAAAAATAAACGTTCCAATCGTGAATGATTTCGTTCATTTCCCATAAGACTACATACATACAGGGTGAGTTACCGTAGACGCGATGGTCCGTAATTCCAAAACGGAGCATTTGATGAAAATTCTGTAAGGGTACTTTTTTGTTTATATTCAAAGAAGGCTTAATTTGAAAATAGTTCCACTTAAACAGGTTGTCCCAAAATAGAAATATGTATCAAAGTTATGTTTTTTAAATGGAATACCCCGTATGTTTTTACATTTTTATAAACCTCTTGCCTAGCTACAACGATATATCACAATTCATGTCTATTATGTTTAATAAAGGATCTATAGCCACTTGAAAAGCACATTTTTTTGAATTTAGATGTCAGCTACATCATTGAAAATCCATAAAAAAGGCTTACATGTCCCAATTCTAACTATTCAAGTTGTATTCTATGGCAATAAAAAATATTTTATACAGAGTGGCTGTAGATGCTTTTATTAAATATAATAGACATCAAGTGTGATACATTAGTAAAATCAGCTCGGCAATAGGTACATAAAAATGTAAAAATATACGATGTATTCCATTTAAAAAACATAACTTTAGTACATATAACTTTTTTGGGACAACCTGTATAAGTAAAAAAAACTTTTACAAAATTTTCGCCAAATGCACCGTCTTGGAAATATAGACCGTCGCGTCTACGGTGACGCACCCTGTATGACATTTTTTTCTAATTTCTCAACAAGGTTTCTTTATCGTCTCGATTTTGCCCTAGAAAATTTTTGAAAAGATAAAATTTATCTAAAAAGAATTATTTTTTCACTTTGTCTGTACTTTCGTTAGTTTTCACAACTTCCTAATAATTTGAAAATATAAGCATATGAGTATGCTATTTAAAAAAACGTCACCAATAAAACACAATTTTGGCTATTTTACTATTCATATTCATTGTGGTTTATAGTCTAGCTTTATTAAATTATATGAATTTTATTATCGTGTTAACGTGGTTACTATGGTTTCAAAAGTTTAGCGATAAGTAATGAAAGGCGTTTTTTGTGATCTTTCTTAAACTTTTAGTCCATCTCTGTTAAGGCGATTCCTATAACCTTAGCCAACATCCTTTTATGTACCGGGTGTACCGTTATGTAATGTTACGCATGTTTTTATAGCCAAAACATGACACAGGCCGTAAAATAGGTAATAAAACATGTAAAGTGGATCCCGTTATGGTTGTAGGTTACTTTTAGAATATCTTAGAGAATTTAGTATCGTGATATACTTCAAATTGTGCATGTCTTTAATGTAACTCTAAGTTATGTGTTAAAGTGATTTTCATTTTGATTTTCTGGAAAGAACAAGAACGACTCAAAAACTCGTTATTGTTAAATGATAATGTTCCTTAAAAACAACAAAATTATTGGTGAGTCGTTTTAAAATTAATCAATTAATTCTGAGCCAATCTTATGATGAATTTATTGAACATTTTTACTTGCACTGACTAATTTAAAATTGTGTTATATTCGCAGCGACTTAATGTTTCATAAAGCACTAGAAAAACAATTATGCATTGTGCAGAAATGCTGATTGGTTTAATAAAATTATATTCCTTCTAAAGGCATTTATTTTTTATGTTAAAAAGTAAAAATAATGAAAATAATAGTTATTTGTGAATTAAGAAGGAGCTTACATTTTTTTCTACAAACACTGTTTTCAATAATTAACTTATGTAAATAGAATAAGTATTTACTGGTTGTTAACGACGCAAAAAAAACATATTCAGTTACACGCCAGTGAAATGATCCATTACAGGTAATCAGTAGAGACCAGTTATGTATACTATATTTGAATTTATCTTATCATGTAGACAATGTAATTGCTTCCCGTCGGTATTATGAATTCCCAAATCGATTAAAAATTAGATAAGATATGACCATTTTTCATATTAGGCACACAAAGTCTTTTTCTTTTCTTGAAATTGTTTTTAAATTTAAACAAAAATTATATCAATTTTTTAGTTAGCTTCAAACCGAAAATTACCTCGTTGATTTTTTACAAAAATAATATATATAATAATAAATTTATGCGCAAATAGTTGGCCTACAAAATTTAATTTGCTAATACCCACAGTGTTTTGAAATGTAAATTTGGACAAAGACGTATGACCTTGAATTTTTCACACATGGTTCTTGTAAACCGTTGAACAAATATAATAATTACAAACGTAAAGCGCCATGAAGCTGCTGTATCTACCATATTATATACAGAGTAACATATTCTTATACACATATATTAATTTTTTTGGAAAACTTAGATAGTAAAATGACGGTTTTTACAGTATGGCCTAGAAAAAGTGGTATTTTCTTATTTAAAAAAGTTGATTTCACTTCCGGTTCAAAAAGACTATTGACACGCAGTATACACCCCCAAATTATTATAGAATTTTATGTAGGTACATCATGCTTTTATAATATTATTATTATTAACGGCCAAGATAGATGGCCGGACAATCCGGACAATTTAGTTTGTAAATACCTGATTTTAAAAATTTATTCATTTTTGGTTTTACATTTAATAAAAATGAACTTACATTATCTCATACTTTAAAAGATATTTTAGAAGTTGTTGTATGACATAAAATTTTTGATATTTTGTTTGAAATATTTCTAAAGTATGTAATTGTTCCGTATGACCAATTGTTTCGGAAAGATCAGGTTAACAGCAACCTTTTCTTCCTTTTTATTAATCAACCATATTTATTAGATTTAACAGATAATTATAAGAGGTAGTGATTTGTTTTATTATATTAATTTCCCTTTTAAAATCATTCTTACTCATTGGTATTGAAAAGGCTCTATGTATCATATAAGGTGCAAATTAATGAGATATGGGGTGATTTGAGTTATAAGAGATGGTCATATTTGTATGAGTTGGTTTTCGAGAAATTGAATATTGAAGATTACAGTTTACTCTTTTGATATATATATCTAAGAAATTTATAGAACTGTTCTATCTAAATTTTATTTTTAGATGTAAATTGTTTAACTTTTAATTATGAAACCTTTAATTTTAATAAACCCAAAATAATATTGATGTCCTCGATTTAATTTACCAACCGTTTGAGTTAAAAATATTTCAAAAAATAACAATATCAAAGGTTTCATAGAATACAAAAACAAATCTTGTCATTTCTTATTTAACAATTAAATCAGCAGCCTAATTCCAATAAAATACAAAAAAACACTACTACTAGATTTTAACATAAATAATTGTATCATTTATATAAACTTTACATTACAATAAATATTCCAAAATAGATAATAAATATTTCTGTAACAGTTGAAGTATTCTTTTTTATACATATTTTTTTATTTTAATGCTTAAAGAAAAAATGGTACTCGGATTAGAAGGCTCATTTGTTTCGCCCAGTTTGCAATATACTGGGCACAACAAATAAAATTAATCTTCCACCTCTAGTAAGATAATATATATACTATTCTGTATAAATCAATAAATTTTACTACAAATAAAAGTATTTCAAAAACGGTCAATCACTCTAATACTGAATACAGATTACCATTAAAAAAGTAATAAATCATTTGCTCGTTACTTGTATTGCATGTTAATTAAAAAATTACGAGAGTAGTTCAAATGTAATAAATTAAACCATTAATCACTTGAACATGGAGCGATGGCGCTTGCATATGGCAACGGAATATTAACCAGACTTCTTTCTCACACTTGTTTCTATTAATTTTTTATTAAAGATGACACAAGTATGTGCTCTCAAAATCGGAACGACGAATAATAATTAATTTGTCGAATTACTTACTACCTCCATATTTGTATATGAAATATTTTTGAATTATCTACTATAAAAAATGTATTCTTTCTTTAAAACATGTTTTTACAAAATTTTATTTGAAAATTATGGAAAAATGATAAAAATCTGAATTATCTACGCAAATATCGGGTTTTGGGCCAACAGATTTTTTAAATGCAGGTTGATTATATTAGAGGTAGCTTTGAATCAATTCAAAATGATCGACCGAAAAATGCAAAAGCTAAAAATTTAAATGGAACATTCTGTATATTATGACATAGTTGTATTCTACGAATTCAAATACATACTAGTGAACTGTTAAATATCACTACATACAGATCCCCATTTTTATTTTTATTTTTTAACATTCTTTTGTGAACCTAGTGGTCCTGGACCTTATTCAAATTACCATAATATAAAACATAATCTCCTAGAAGGAATTTAATTTTTTATAAATTGTATTTGTGTTTATTTTGTTAAAGATTACCTTTAATAATTAAAGTTTTGTAGCTGAAACTAACGTTCTTCAATATAAACGCACATGGACCGTCCTTTATATTAAAAAGCACTTTCAAGTATTACTAAAATAATGTATATAATTTCCTTAGTTCTTACATAAAGCAATAATTAATAATTTTTTAATTCCTAATAACATATATACTCGACCCTGTTTAGGCAATGTAACAATGTTTTGAACTAATAAGTTGCTCAATTTAACAAAATTAAATGGACTAATTTTGATGAAGATTACATACATAAGTTATATTAAAATATTATAAACCACTGCTTTATTTATGAACCAAGGAAATTACTATGTATAACATTTTGCTGGTATTTGAAAGTTATTTTATATACTTTTTTTTCAAGAATTCAAACTTTCTAGTTCATTCTGCTTAATTTTTTGTTAATTTAAATAAAGTTAGGACTAAATTTAAAATATACGTTAAAAAAATTTAAAGTAACATTTGACAGTTCACTAGATTTTGAATCCGTAGAATCCAAATATATAAAAATATACGGGGTGTTGCATTTAAATAATTAGGTTTTGCATAATTTCCGATGAATCCATAAGCTGACTATTTTGAATTTCTAATAATTCTCAAATAACTTTAATATTACCAATCCGAATTTAAAAAAAAAATGTCAGTGTTCAAAAGTTATAGCAGTGGCTCATAATTAGTTTACACCCGGTATACCTATTGGGGGACCGTTTTTTTACACTAAATTCAAACAAATAAATGTTTAACAAGTTTTTATTAATAGTAAATTATGTAGTTACCTTCAGTGCCAACAACCTTTTACCATCGTGTGCGTTAATTTTTCAATGCCGGATGGACAGAAATCAATTTCTTTTTGAGCAAGATAACCGGAAATGGCATTTCTGACATCCAGATTTGTAAATTTTTTATCATTTAGATAAAGCTTTAGGGATCGAAATAGATAGAAATGCGATGCTGCAATATCGGACAAGTATGATGGTTAAGGCAGTACTTTCCAGCCCAATTCATTAATTTTAGCTAATGTGTATCTTGTACAGTGTGCTCTTGCGTTATCATATTGTTGAATAACGCCTTTTCTGGTGTACCTATTATAAGTTACTTTGATCTATTCCAAGCAGAACGAACCGACAAGAGTTCTAGTATTTTGGTACCGTTCTTCACGGTTATATTATTTATCTCTTTTTACAACCAATCTTCATTCGAGTTACTAACATTCTGTGTGTATATATTTTCTTTTCAATTTCTGATATGGATTTATTCAAACCGAGTTTTTACTAACAAATAAATTGTAAGACGTGGAATTATTGATTAGCCTGCTATCTCTTCAGATTGGCATTGCTGATTAATTTTTGTAGTGCTATTTTATATCGAATGTGTATGTTAATCGATCAGACAATATTACAACTCTGAAAAATAGGATAACGGATTAAATTGACAATATAAGCCCGAGATCATACAAAATGTCATCCGAGAAACGCATTCCATATTGTCAAAACAGACCGGCGCACAGCGGTCGTCATAAAATTATTTAGGAACAAACTCTTAATAATTATTATTTGAGACCTTGCGCACCATACTATACACTATATTCATTTCAACCTGATTTCCAACAAAATAATTACAAACAAATATATTGATTTTACAAGTATCAACAAAATTTTGCCTTTTTAAAACTACTATTCTCAGTTATAAATTCCCTAATTTTATAAACTGTATTGCTACATTTTCTCTCAAACGAGGTGGTGCCATACGATTCTTATTTAAAATTTGGGCGATGGGGAAGTTTTGTTATAATTCACAGGGATGAAAATGAGGAATAATATTTTCGCTTTAGAAAAGCAATTGAATAAAAAATCCATTTTTAACATTTTTTTGACAACTTTGCCACTGCGACATTGTTCATAATATCTAGGTACTTGCTTTGTTCTGAAGTAAAATTTTTTTTTTGTTTTGTTTAGATTTATTAATTATTTTTTTATCTTTTGCGATACTTTTTTATTGTTTTTAATCCGTTGTTCTTTATTTTTGGTATTTTAGCAGGTGTACTTTATTTAGAGGTATAAGCGTGTTTCAGTAAAAAAAAAAACTAAAAATAAAATAATTTAAAAATTTCATAAAGATTTCTAATTACAATATCAGTAGAAAAAATATTAAGTAGCCAAATTGATTTTGCATAATTAATAAATCAATCAATATTTCTCACCTTGTTATTTCTACAATTTCGTTACCTAATAATTTGATAAATATGTCACTTGTAACTTCTTTTCAGAGTTAATCGATGAGTACCTAATGCTCCGAATATTAAAAAAAATCAGCAACATATTTAAATTACCAAATTTTTTATGTCGATTTAGAAATGTAATAACAAGGATTCCAATTTATTTCTTAATCTTTTAAATTTTGTCCATTAGACCCTAAGTGTGGTACTTTATCGAAATCAGCTTGTTAAGTATAATCTAAGAATGTCACCAAATAAAGGGTATTGTATTTAAAAAAAAGCCGATGATGTCATTACTTTAATTTGGATCATCCTCTGTACAATGAAATTTTGTTGCACAATGCAGAACATTATAAATAAAAATCGACATGTTCAGGTTTTTTTATAAAGGTATTTGGTATAGGAAATAATAAATTTATTCTATATTTTACGTATACACTGTATACCTCATAACTAAACGAAATTTGTCAAATGCAATGTTCAACCTAATAAATCATAATTCTTTAAAGGAATAATATTGTCATAATAGAAATAAGAATTATTGGTGCCAACTAAAAACCAGTTAAATAAAATACATTGTTTCTTTTAAAATAATTATTCTCTATTTGCTTAAAATACAAAAATGGAGAGAAAACACAAAACAATTAGATAATAATAAGGAAGAAAGAAAATAAAAAAGAAACGTAGGACGGGACGAAAAACTACAAGGAGAAAATATATTTAGAAAAAAGCAAGGATGATACAATGAATGGGATACTTTTATAAACACAATAGTAATAAGTAATAAGTAAGAAAGTTTGGTTGGTCATCTAGTTGTAGAGTAAATGCCTACATGTCAAAGTAGAAAATAAAGATCGTAAAAGAAAAAGAGTAATTTGTTAATTTGAAATCCCTTTTTTGAACCCATTGACCCTAGTAAGAAAAAAGGAACACATGTGCATAAATCAGAATGATGAAAAAATGAAAACTTGATTATTCGTAGGTACATTTATAAATTTTTCGATAATGCTGACTTACACGCATCTTTCATAAACTTTATGGACTAAATATTTTCAATTTAAATAACTTTGAGAAACTATTAAATATTCTAATAAATTTGTTTTCTCCGCGACCATTAATAAATGTATTAATCCTCGAAATGAGTTTTAATAATATCTTATAAACATTCTCACTCTTCAGTTAGAATGTCTATTCTGAAACATTTGCTTTTTATGAGTTTTGCATGTATTTTCATTCTAAACAATATTGATAGCCGTAGAAGCCAAAATCTAAATGTCAGATGTATCTTCAAACAAATCTTAATTTAAATTAAATAATGAGTGAAAAATCGAGTAAATTTCTGATCGTGGCGAAATGAAAAAAAATCGCTACTCGTGGTTCTACTCGTATCGATTTTTTTCGTTCTAAACTTGTTACAGAATATATTACTATAACATCAATAGTTTACACAAAAATTCACTTTAAATATTTACTCGAAAATTTTACGTGGCAACACCTGTCACTTTTAATAAAAATATGTGTCATATAACCAAGGAATATATCTATCTGACGAATAATAAAATTGTGTTAATCTGCAGAAGATTCAGATCGTTTAATAATTCAGTGAAAAATGGCATTTTATTCAAATCAAGAATATCACGACATGTTAATAAATCTAATCCGCGATGATTTCCATCAGTGTCCCAAAGAAACATGTAGTGTATAACTTAAAAATGTTGTAGAAATGGTTCGGATCGTATAATAATTACCGAGAATACATTTTTCACTCTTCTACATCCCCTGTAATCGACCATTCTAAATATCTAGGTGTACTAAAATAAAAAATACTTTTTTTTAAAAAGTTTAGAAAACCATCGTTTATATTTGACTAAGTTATCGGTGTTGGCGGATATAGTTGCTTTTCTGTAAAAAATATTTGAATATATGTAAAATAATAATACTTATTTCTTTGAAAACGACTGACTTTAGAAAACAAAATCTAAGTCATTTTGATTCTGCATATGTATTTGAACTTCATCCATAAATAGGCGCTTTGTTTTTGGAACACCCTGTATATACCCATGAAACCCAGATTAACTTAGAATCGTATTGTTAGGCGAACTGACTACGACAATACAATTGTTGTTACAGAAAATATTATTGATCACATATTAGAATACTATTTATATATATTTTATAAGCACAGACTACATTTTAATTACAAAATATATCTAATTAAAATACTTTGAAATTTCTTACACGTACCAAAGATAAATTAGAGAAGTAAATTTAATCTAATTAATGTATCCTCTGCTTTCATCGTTTTAGTCTCATATAAATTTATACACTTAGACACTCCACGGTGTAGCTGCAATTTTCCAGAGAGAAATTCTTCATTACAAAAATAGACGAAAAAGTGCGCCGTTAGTTTCAGTCGACTTTATCTCTCTAAGAGCAAATATTTCTGAGCTCTCCGTTTGCAGTAAAACTTTCTTGCTGAAATTGGACGAAATATCAACTCTCTACTAAACTAAGAAGATCTCCGGCTACTTTTTCATTTTTGAAGTTGTAAACATAGCGCTTCCACATAAAGTTTGTACATAAGGAAACCAAATGATGTTAGTTTCTCAAAGACTTCCAGGTTTTTGGGTTTATCTAACTTTACTTGAAACGACTTTTGGCGGACCACTACGTTTTCACTATTTACGTGATAACAAAATGTTTCCATGAATATGTAAAGTATATTGAATAAAAAACGAATGTTTAGGAATATATCCACTAGTAATTAACTATCTTTACATCATTAATAAATTTCACAATTTATTATGTTACAATTAGAGCATCTTAAATACTACACATAATTTTCTTTACACGTAATATGTAGTTTGTTTTCTTATAATTAGATGAAGCCTTAAATTATAAATATGTTTATTTCAATGATTATTTAGTTTATCTAATAAACGAGATTTAATTTCCGATTTTATTGTGTTTATTCCGAGATCATGTGTAAGAAATAAAATTTGAGGCAAACTAACATCAATGAATTTGAATCTTTCCAAGTATATCTTAAAAGTAGAGGCGATACTTAACAATTGTGTCGGTAACTCCAAATGATCTTTGTTATAGTTTTGTAGATTAGTAATTTACAATCCATTGTTAGTTATGATTATCGAGCAGTGAGCCTTATTATATGTAATTTTATGTAATTTTAACATACTCATATATATATATATATAACGTAAATTGAAACTATTAAAAGTGGAAGCTTATTGATTCACAATATTATTTCTTCTTTTTTTGTAAAGCCATCTATCTTGGCCAGACATTAAGAAATTTCAACATACGCTACTGTGAGCACTTACGAGCTTATAGATTAAAGATATATACACTATTGAATGAACAATTAAACGTGTGGAGTTCAATTATCTTAGATTACCTTTGGACTAAATACTAACCAAAAATATTTTTTAGAAAAAGAAGAATTTTGTATACATAGATTGCTTAGTTATGATTGGTTAAAATGATTATGACATTATTATTTACGTTTGTCAAAAATTTGTCAATCTTATATTCAATCTTGAGATTGATGTTTTGCCATGGAAACCTTGGTAGATTTGAATATATTTTCAAACCCTTTGGAAGACTATGGCAATTCAGATAAATATAAATTATCTTTTCATATTTATTATTGTTTTACATTAGATTATTTCTAAACAAAAATATAGATAACAAAATTGGCGACACTCTGTTTTTATTGCTACATTTGTTTCGTCGTTTCATGTGTGTGCTTCTAGCTCCTAATAAAAGTGCACCTTAAATATTGTAACACTTTTAACAAAATTTATTTACACTAAAATATCACCGGTGCTTTTTTTCAAAGTGACAATACAAATTAACGTGAATAATACCATCGACTCTAATTTGTTTACGTCGAATTTGATACTTCACTATTACCCTTACTACTAGTTTCTCCGTATATATGTATATATCATTTCCTTACCTTCTCGAATATTCCAAAAATTTATTTTACCAGAACATTCTTAAAGTTTACGGGAATATTCGGGAAACTGTCATAGCTATCAGTAGTTAAGTTAGATTTTTAAGTCTTATACTGCATATTCATTCTCGTAGGCTGTGGCCTAGGCCTAACTAACCAACAGAAATGTATTGTGATGACAGTATGATTGTAAATGACTTTCTTACATTTAGTTGAACACTTTTGTTTTAATGCTAAATTTTTAATACAGGTATATATGTTGAGTACAAACGTTATAAATCGTGGTTAGCTAAAATAAGACATACAGGGATGTTATTTATTTCAATTCATTCGTTTGGCCCTCACATAGAAACACAGATTGCAACGTAGACAGAAAGATGGGATTTATTATGATAAAATAACAAAAAAGATTTACCAGATTTATTCTCTATAGTTCATGTTAAGTTAAAATATAGGGTTCTCACTTGATAATTTAATGTTTACTAATAGTATCGTCCATATTAAAATGAAGCAAAGAAAATTTCAAAAAATTCGTGTTTTTTTATTTATTATTGTTATTATAATAATAATAATAATAATAATTATAAGTATGTGTCTTAAGGAGGTTGTGTCACAAGACGAAAGTAATGACAAATTGAAAATATATTTTTTTAGAATAATTTCATTGCTTGTAGCAAAATCGAGACGACTAGGAAGCTCCTTGTTGAGACAATAGAAAAAAATTACATGTAATCTTGTGTATAGGACATGTGACATAATAATTCATGTTTGGAACGTTTTTTTCTCGAATGTAAATAATAATAATAACAAAAAACACTAAACTTCATTATGTTAATCTTTAAAATTTAAAGATTTTTTCAAACAGAAGAGCTTCAGATAACTCCATTTGTATTAAAAAATTAATAAATTCAGTGACTTACAGTTTTCGCCATTAATTAGTTGGTGAAGCGGTTGTATGTGTCATTAATACCATTATAATTTGGAAGTTATCTTGATTTATTAAATTTTTGATTTTGACCATTTTTTTGTTGTCACAAGCGTTGACACTAAATATAATTTTTACTGACATGTTTTCTATTTGAAATACCTATATTTTCTTTCCGTTCTTATCGCCAAATAAAATTGGATCCTAACCTTTCATTTAGGTATACAAGAATATGTACAAACTGCCAAAGTTTAAAATTTAGATCGTTTCAATTAGTAAAAAAATATTTTACTAAAAAACACATATTTATCTATTTATTAGCATTATTTACACTTCTTACTTCATTTATTTTTCATAAATTTAAGAGAAAATTCATCAAAAATAGCGTCAAAGTTTTGTAACCAACTTTCGCTTATTATAAATTATTAGTTCAATAAATTAACGAGTTTTCAAAGTCATACTCCGTTTCTGCATACATACTGTATATCAATAATCCATAATATGTGATCAGTGATCTAAACAATTAATTATTGAAAATCATTTTTGAAAACCAATTTAAAATACTTTTGATCTTTATTATCCCACTACAACTACCTTACAGCCATTTTATTTTTTAAAAGACTGCACATTTAAAACTTTAAATATCAGGCTGACTAACTTGAGAAAGAAATATTAATTCAAAAATTTGTGTTACTTGAAATACATTACTTACATAAAAGATACTGGATGATTAGTAGTAAGTTACTCAATACAAAACAATTTAAATAATATAATAAAACGAGCATATTGGTTTACAACTAGCTTTTAATGTTTTAATTAGAAGATATTGACGCACGTTATGTCCATTGGGTGTACATTCACTTATTTATGATATCCTTAACCTAATTAGGCATAACTTAATTATGAAATTATACACTAAATTATATAATTTTTATTTACGATTATAAGTATCAAATTGACACTGTAGTCTATTGACATAAAATTACAAAATTTGTTTTATGGGTAATATTTACTCATGTTATAAATACTTTTTACAAAAACTGAACGCTTTATATAATGAATGTCATGGAAGGTGGTGACTGTTTAGATTTCTAGATCCACCTGGAAATAATTCTTGTAATAAATCAAATTTAATTTTAGATTTTACTCAAAAAATGTAAATAGAATATAATCTAAATAAAGAAGCAAAATCTGAATAAATATTCTATTACCTTTTTATTAGATATTAGCAAAAAAGCGGTGTTTTCTTAAAGACCCTAAATAATTATATTTCACTGCACAAAATAAAATCAAACGTTTTTACTATCATTAAAATTAAGTTAAAACCCAAATATTAATATACGTAATTTAAACAAAAATGAAAGTATCTAATTCATAAGAATCGTTACAAGTTAAGCCAACAGTACACATTTCTCTGGGTCATTTGCACATGAAATATGATTTAATTTCAAAGATTATTTACACCCTCTATTGTTGAGAATATTAATTTTGTATTTGCCTGTATATTTAACCTAATATCTAGACCAGAAAGATATTACCATGTTTCAGTATTTTGAGTTCCATAAAGTGCTAGAGTAGTTTTGAGATCAATACCAATTCTAATACGTCAAATTTAAAACTGATCTCGGCTGAAAAACGAAACTAAATCATGCCAATTTATTTTTCGCTGTTGATTTCCTCAACAACAGTGTGCCTATCAATTTTTCGTGATTAAGAACCATCCTGAGCCACGTAGCTTCGCTTGTTTTCCGAATTCAATCGTGGTCGTCGTTCACCCCAGGACGAATTTCCTAAGGACGTCCAATCGGTTTTTGTACCAAAAAATATCGATGCTGTGAGTAACTTAATATCAAAAGATCATCATGTGACTTATAATGAGATTGAGGCGTATCTGGCCATTCAAGATGCATGAAATTTTGCTCGTCAAAAATATTTGTTCCCGTTGGTTCCATCACAATTTGACAATCATAGAAAAAACATTAGTATCGACTGATTAAAGGAAATAATGAAATGAATGAAGAAGCGTTCGGTGCGTTCAAATCGTATCTTTTGAAGTTACTTCATTCGGAGTGGGAAAAGTGCTTCGAAAATTAATTCATGCAAGAGTATATTGATCTTCACGGATAATATTTTGAAAAACAACAAAAGCATTTTCGTTAACAAATATTTATTTTTATTAGTTTATTTCAAAAATTATCACCCCTAAGTACTTTATTGGTAGTTTTTCCTATATTTAGAGAAAACTATTTTATCAATAATTCCTGTGTAAAATTGTACTCATTTAATTCTCTAATAGTCATTATAGTATTGATGGCTGCATTGATATTTTATTGCAAGAGTAATTCTAAATTATCACTCGGAATAATTTAAAAAAATAATGGATGTCGTCTTTCCAAATTGTATTACAAAAATCAATAGAAAAATACAATTGATGTATTCATGGAGTGGTACAAAATATGGAATTAAAAAATATAGTACAAACATAGGATGATTTGACGTGTCGTATTATTTATTATAAAAAACTACGTTGAGATTAGTATATAAAAAATGTACGGCTTTTTTAAAACAGATAGGAAGAAATTATATTGCAAAAATGTCCAAAAATATTTTACAAGAAGAAATACTTAAAATTTAACTAAATGCACCGGATGAAATTGACTTGATGGTGAAGGTAATTTATGCAAACTTCTCTGCATGAGAATCACTTTATACGGGATATTGTTGTCGTTGAACGTCCGTCACATTTTTTGCGAACGCAGACGCCATGAAGGGTGGAAAAACGAGACAATTGTAGAGCTGAATGTTGTAAAATTGCCCAGTTTGTATGAGCAATTAGATCTTGAATCTCAGACTAATTCTATAAGGAATCACTTTACTGACTTGGTATATAATTAATTATTATTTTGATAATACCGTTGCATGAATGATATAATAAGATGAAGCCAGTAAAGGTCTACCAAACGTTTTGAAAGTATTGCAAATAACATAAATAAGTTAATAATTTGGATTGTGAAAATTGCATAAAAGTTATTAGGAAGTAAATAATAAACTAGGACACATAGATGAAACTAATCAATTTAACAGAAATTTTATTAAGAAACTTTAAACTCTACGGAAAAGCACCTATATTTGTTTTTATTGATTGAAATAAATTCTGCAGTTTTAGTACAAATTTTACCCAGATCATGTTCGAACTTTTACAACTTACTTTTCTTGGGAAAACAAATTTGTTTAATCAAATGTAATCTACTTAATGATCGTTTGGTTCATAATTCTGAATTAGATGCAAACATCTTAATAGAAGTAATTAAAATTGACATATATTTATTTTAAAAATTTAAATTGGGAACACACCAAGATTATTAAATAAAATATGTTAATAGTTAAATCGCCAGCGAAAATAGTTATTACAAAAGTCAATAATTAAATTTCCGGATTTGATGTATCTAAACTTATAAAGCAAAGGTTTTGGTGTCGTTTTATTTGAAGTAATTCATTTTTATTTAGACTATTTTCCAGAATATGGTAGAAAAAACAGCGATTGCAAAGGTAGAAAAATGACAAAATAGAGGAATGAATAAATGTGACACAGAGCTGTTAAGTAAACTAAAATCATTTAAGCTGACCCCCTTCAGCCTTCTTTACTTTCTTAAGGTATAAAACATCACAACTGAGAAAAATTTACTATTTTTTGTTTTTAACTTTTTACGAAGCTTCCAGCATATCTCTTCTCCATATGTTTATTAAATCTTCGAATGCGTTTCTTTAAAATGTTCAAGTGTTTATTTCACTCATTATTATCAATGTTTTATAGATTTGTTCCTTTTGCTTTTATTGGATTTTATTAATTCTCCGAGATTTAATTTTAATTTTATTTATCATTGTTGTCATAGGTAGACATTTAAAAATGCCTTGTTGTAGTGAATACTCTTCCTCTTCTACTTCTTGTGTTTTACATTACATATTTTTTACATCCGATTAGTTTTTTTTGTTATTTCTTAGATGTATCTAAAGAGATTTAATTATAACCAAAAGCCAACTACTTTTAATGTTATAAATAAATTGGTCCATCTATTTTTATTGTTTATGAATGTTTTGAATTTGATTTAATTAGTGGATTATTATTACGTGTTGCAAATTAGTTTTACACATTTTGTTACTTCAAAAGGCCTCTATTTTCTTTACTCTTCATTTATATAACTTTTCAATTATAAGAATTAATTTAAGTAGAAGGTCTCATGGCACAAACGGGATTTCCTGTAACGAACTTTTCATTATTTCATTAAATCCTTACGTAAAGTGTGTAATGTATATTCTGGTCTCGAAGAAGTGTTTTCAAAACGGCCGTGAAAGCATCATCGCGTTGGATAGAAATTGATCCCTTAGCTTATTCCTAAATCACCTTCGTTTTATGCATCACTGGTTATTTTTTCACGGCCACTTGTGTGATTGGAAGCCGTATACGATTCCATGTCTATAACGGCATGTGTCGAATTCAAAATTATTTCTTTTTCGTGAGAACCATTAAAAATACACATTTAAACAGCATTCATTCTAAGTAGTGTTTATTAAAATTCTATAGAGAGACATTGTAATTATTATAGGAAAAAAAAATTGTTTTTGGTAAATAATATAAATTTTTTTTTGGATATTGAGAAATTATTACTAATCGAAACATATCCCTATAGTCATCAACAACCCATCTGAAATGCACCCTCGGGCAATAACTATACTATAGGGAACATTAGCTGCAATTTCACACATGATTATTTAAATTTAATATGGACAACAATTAATAACGAGGAAAAACTCGTCTTAGTATTTACTGACCTAAAACCAGCCTTTCACTCGATAGAAATGAAAATAGTATGAAAATGTTTGAAGATAATATTAATTCAAATAATTGAAAGCGTTGACTGTAAAATAAAGAGTTCAAATAGAGGGAAATCGGATAAATTTGAATAGAAATATGCAAGTCAATTTTGAAAGCGATAATTAGATTAATTTCCTAATTCATCAATGGTATTGGGTCTATTAGCGTTATGTTTTGTCTTAAGTTGTCCCTACAAAAAGATGTCCAATGGGGTTAGATCCGAAATCCGATTTTTTTCCTCATTAGATAAATAAAGTTTAAAACGAATTTGTTCCAACTTTTACATGCACACTGTATATAACAAAAATACCTTTTTCCTCACTTGTTGCAACGTCAGTACAAGTTTGTTTTAATGGATTATTGTTATTATATTACCGCTTAAATGTTTAACTAGAAAATAAAATATTTTCAATATTACCTTTTTGAAATATGAAAAATAGACATAAAAAGATTCGTGACTCTCGATGATAATTGACTGTTACATTATATTTTCCAAATCCAATTTAGCTAGTGCGTTCGTTCATTGATCTGATGATTTGTGAACTGATTTTGTTTGTTTCATTTTGCTTTTTCGTTCCTTCTAATATGGATATCCAATTACCAGTGAGTGCTTTCCAGAGAGCAATGGTCATCAATTTAAGTTATCTGTTTCTATTAGATAAAAACTTGTAACATACAGGGTTACGAAACTGTAACTAAAAAAGGAAGATTAGGATAAAAATGTGCAATTTTAATTGTTTTAGAAATAAACTAAATATTTTTATTGACTTTTATTGAAAAATGGTAAACTAGAATAAAATTAGAAATAATATAATAGAATATTTCCATTCTACTGCTTTGTACATCAAGAGTACGAGAAAGGGTGAAGAGTATTAACATAAGTTTTTTTTATGGAGATTTTTCATACTTTACGTTTTCATTTCTCTATTGTCATTTATCTACTTCTGTACTAGTATTTTTTAATTTAGTGTTACCTATATATTTCTAGGATTCCTCTTATTAACTTACTTTTTTCCATTCTGAATGTGTATCCTGCTAATTTATTTATCTTTAATCTTTTTTATTATATTCAGATTCTTTAGTTGTTACCACATTTTTATCCAAAAAAACGTAACAACGACAAAAAAACAGTAATTTAAGAATTTAATGTTCTCTATAAATTATATATTTTCTATTTTACCAGAACTTTTTGAAATGTTTTGGAAGACTGGAAATTTAGATAAGTATAATTTATCCTTTTTATATTTATTATGAATAATTTTCACAAAGTAAGAGTTGAAACAATTAATTTAGTATATTTTCAGAATGTCTTCAATATGTTGTGCATGTAACTTTCAATTGTATAAGAAATAAACTAAATATTTTATTCGTCTAAGTACACATATACACAAAAAACTGAAAATAGAACAAATAGTACAAAATACGAGGAAGTATTACAGTTATTCATGATTCACCCGGTATATAAAAAAATTGTATTGTTTATTTCTTCAATTTTTTTAATCAAATATGCTGACATTATTTTTTTTTTTTTTTTTTTTTTTTTTTTTTTTTTTTTTTTTTTTTTTTTTTTTTTATTTCCCATTTATTTACAATCTATAATAATTATTATAATAGGCAAATTATGTGATAAACAATACAATTGACATGCTCAAAAGAAATTGATTCCTTTCTCTTACAGCTATAATTAATGACTAGATTAATTAAATTTTGTCTATTGGGATCCGCACTAACATTCATTAAAACCTATTAACCAGGTCGCATGGAACATGTCGTTTAAGTCTACGCTGAACTGCTGTATGTACCATAAGGTTAGATACCAGTCTATTGGGGTGATGGCTTAATCTATTTTTATAACTTATGGATAAGTTTTTTATTTCCGTTTTGACCGATGCCACTTGGAGGTCACGAGCTATAACAAAATTTGGCACAAACCATGGAGCGTCTACCATAATTCTTAACACCTTTGATTGGAATCGCTCCAAAATTTCAATATTGGAGTTGGCAGCTGACCCCCACAATGGGCCGCCATAGGTCCATATGGGTTTGAGGATTGCTTTGTAGATCAGTATCTTGTTTTTTACTGATAATTGAGATTTCCTACCCAACAACCAGTATAAATCTCTTAGTTTGTGGCCCAGTTGCTTGCGTTTGGTGAAGATGTGTTTCCTCCACGTTAGGCGCTTGTCTAGGTGCATACCTAGATACTTGACATCTTCCCTTTGAGGTAGAGCTTGGTTGTTTAGAATTACTTCTGGGCATTTGTCTTTGCGATTGGTGAAGGTTACCTGGACAGATTTCGATTCATTCGCTTTAATGCGCCATTTCTTCAGCCACTTTTCTATTTTATTGAGGTGGGACTGCAGTGTATTTGATGCTATTATAGGGTCTTTGTTTGATGCTAATATGGCGGTGTCGTCTGCAAATGTAGCTGCTAATACATCATTGCTTGTTGGTAGATCGGCTGTGAATATGAGGTAAAGTAACGGCCCCAGAACACTGCCTTGAGGAACTCCTGAGTTTATTTTGAACAGTGGTGTTTGTTCATCAAGGTATTTAACAAGGAAATAGCGATCTTTGAGGTAGGAATGAAGGATTTGATAGTAGTTAATAGGCAAGGATTTTCTGATTTTAAATAGAAGGCCATCATGCCAGACCTTGTCAAATGCCTGCGTGATATCTAGGAATGCGGCAGAACAGTATCTTCTATGTTCGAAATCTTCGTTTATTTTTTTTGTTACACGATGAACTTGCTCGATTGTTGCATGCTCATGTCTAAAACCGAATTGATGATTTGGTAGTATAATTCTTTGGTCAATGATTGGTTGTAGTTTTTCGGCGAGTAGTTTTTCTAACAGCTTGCTCATTATAGGAAGCAGACTTATAGGTCTATATGACTTCACTTCTTCCAGAGGCTTACCCGGCTTAGGAATTAGTATAATTTGTGCCACTTTCCACTGCGATGGAAAATGTGCTGTTCTTAGTGTAGCATTATAGATGTATGTTAGGTATTTTATAGCTTTGGGACTCAGTTCTTGCAAAATTCTAGCTGATATAAGATCATACCCTGGGGCTTTACGAGGATTTAGCTTAGTCTTGATAGAATTTGTCACTTGCTTTACTGTGAATTTTTCGATTGGAAGTTCTAGCTGAAAAGGAGATTGCTGACATTATGAAAAATTTTTGTAATAAAATTTTATTTGCCAATTGACATATTTACATATCAAATATTTGTAAAAAACGTCACCTTTTAACATAACATTACTTTTTTTATTAACAGAGGTTGAAAAACTAAAAAATATATTTTTAGTTGTTTTCTTTTTATTTAGAAGAATTTCAATTGTGAGTGCTTGTATTCTTTAACCAATCATCCTGTATATATGAACCACGTTGTAAGAAACCGAGTGGAATGAGCCACCCTATACATTTCGTAAGCGTTGTGGTTATTTTTTTTTGTATATACGTATATAGGGAATCTTGAAAAAGGATTTTGTTTATTGATGTTTCCACGGATCTTCTGAAAGCTTAAATATATATTGCATGAAATCTGTGGGAGAGTATCTTACGTGAAAGTAACAAAACAAATTCTGTTTTATGTATAAATACATCATCTACGTCAGAGAGAGTCAGGAGTATAATGGAGAAACCTTTTTGTAAAACTGCCTTCCTGAAACATTTCGTTGTAAGAAGATTTGGTCAGAAAAGTTGCTTTTAGCTTAATTAAACTATTCAAACTTTATGAAGATACATGTTAACAATATACAGTGCGATCATAAAGTGTGGAAACGGTCCATTATCTCACGAGTTAACTATTTTCAGAGGTAAAGCTCGGACAGGTCGATTTTTATTTTTGGTTTTTATTTTCTTTGTCCAAGGAAAATAATTTTTACCCCCGCTACCTCATGTAACGTCGCCGAGAATTTTTGTGAATGGAAACAGTATATTTTTTTATCAAATATTAAAAGCCCATATTTTTCTGAGTTCAACCATAGCAAATTCGTCAAATATAATATATCAAAACCTAGAGTACACTGAGTGTAATGGAAATCAGCGCTTGTATTTTTCCACTCTTTTGTTTTACAAGGAAAATTAGGAAACTAGTCATTTATTAATAAAGATAAATAAATAACTTATTTACAACAAATGCTGGTATTGAGCTCCTTGGGTTAATCGTCAGTTTGTCAACATCACTGGTGTTTGACAGTTATTGTTATTTTGTGAGTTAAAGTGGACATGATCCACTATTTTTCAAATAAAATGTTATTATACATTACTGAGTGTCCGTTTTAAAAGCGTATTTATTTTTAAAATAATATCATGTATTTCAATATTTTTCTTTATAAACAAGTCATATAACCTTGTAATTTTCTATTATTTTCGAATATCGTCCTGTATCTTGAAAACGAAATAACATATACAAGATCAGATTTAACGATTTTTTATTTATTAACAAAATAAGTCATAATATATCAACTACTTTTTTCTATCTTCTTTTTTTTGAGATACTCCGCAAAACATTTCAATTTTGAGATACCTATGCAACTAACTTTTTTATATTTCTGTATTATTATTTTTAAATATTTTTCACATTTATAATTTTTTAATATTAATTGAGTGATTATTCAGAGTTCTTTAACAGCAATTTTTATTACTATTTATACAATTTTTTTTTAGAATATAAATTGTATGTTAATTTGTTTAGTACTTTTGTGTTCATTTTTTTCAAGCCATATATATTCATGAATTCAAATCATATAAAAAGTTTTGAAATGTAAAATTTAAATAATTAATCTCACCTTATAATCTAAACGAAAAGATTTGAAATAAAAAAATATACATTTTTTTTGAAATGCAGACTTAAGAGGAGAACATTAAAAGAGTTTTTTACTTTTTGCACCTTATTATAACTTCATTCAGAAAGGAACGAACTGTTTTTGGGGACAACCTTCTACCTGCAACTCAAAGCTTTAGCTGCAGCAATGAAGTTACATGTAAAATTAAACATTCTAGTTGCTAGGCAACAATATTACATCTGCCCTTGTAACCCAATTGCTTTATCATTGATGATTACCTGAAAGTGCAAGAAAAACGTATGTAAGGTTTTCGATTATTATAAAAAAAATGTTAAAACTGCAAACCTTAAAACCAAAAAAATAGAGTGAATCTTTTAGATTAATATGATTATGAGCCAACATCACCAAAATTATGTAATTCTTCAATATTTCATGTTTATACATCAAAGTAAATTATCAGCATCTTTATCTCCGGTTTTATCATGTTTACAAATGATAATGGCTGCCAGTGGCCGGGAAGACAGTCCTCTGATTCCCTCCCTTATTGTCATTACCTGCCTATAGTAATAAACGGCTTTTCATCTTTATTCATAGGGCTGTACTATCCCTCAAGATCCTCAAGATCCCTGAAGGTCTGAAACCGTAAGATGTGCAGTGACTTAAAGGAAAAGGGATACCTCAAAGGAGAGCAAAGAATTTGTAGGACTAGAGCGATTTCTTAATATATGTTGCCATATCTTGTAAAATGTTTAAATTTTAAGTAACGATATTGTGTACAAACTTAATCAGGAGCAGATCAGCACTTATTTTTAACTGTCGTTTAAAAAATGTAAATACAAAACATTAACACTGAACCAACGAGATAAATTCGTTAAATTAGATTGTAAACCTACATGATCGGATATATTTCTAATAGATTGGTAAATCTTTACATTATCGATAAACATTAAAAATTTGCTGGATTTAATTACCGTGGTATAAAATAAATAATATGGGCCCCAAACGGGATCCCAGGGGAACACCAGACATTTAATGACGAATATGTGTACAGTTTGCTCTTACGTCACATTAGCCCAATTAACATTTAATTGTAAAAAATATAAATAAAAAATAAAGAAAGAAATATACATCTCTATATTAATTAATATATTAATTTTATTAATAATAATTATTTATCCTTATGTTTATCTCAATCTTATCAGTAGCCCAATTTGTTATGTTTAAATTGCCTTAACAGGTTCCTAGGCGTATGTGTGTCTTAGTCAAAGTTCCTACAAAAAATAGATGCAAAAAAAATGAAAAAAAATTGTTATAGGAAAGTACTGTTGAAAAAACTCTTCATTTATTAACTGATATGATTTTCGAGAGAAAAACTTTAAACCATTTTGTATTTGTCAACCTATAAACTAATATATTAGTTTTAAATATTGCAGAATAAACATTTCTAAAAAGTAAAATGATAGTCGAAGAATTATCGTTATACTCATACACAAGTTTTAATGTCACCAGTATATTTTATATATTTTTGTGTTAATGTAACGCAGTCATACACACCATAATAATGTTGAAAATGTCATCAAGATAAAATAGAGTTGAATGCACGGCTACAAGTATTTTGATACAATCAGTGTTGTTCTGTTGCAGTTGCCAAAAACCCAAACAACGCAATTTGTAACCTAAATAAATATAAAAGTAGCGTAGTAATTTCGTTCATATGACTGTTTTCTTGGAATCGAGTTAATCATTTTTGTTTCATTTTCTTTATATGGTTACACAGATTGTCCAAAAGGAAACTCTCTAGCCCATTATTTTTTGTTTGTGATTATCTGTATAAATAACGGTTCTGAAGAAATATTTTTGGAGGGAGCAATTTGGTCTATTAAAAAATACAACAAAATTTGAGATATTTCTGTTTAAATGTGTTAATTTGTTACATATTCATTAGCTGCGATAAAATGATGAAATATGTTTTTATTTTAATTTTAATAAAAGACTCGTTCGATTTAACTGAAATGTTTCTGCTATTATAATAATTAAATTTACAATTAGTCATAATTTTCAATTTATGGACTGAGGACCAGATTTGAAGTTCCTTCAATCGAAATATTTTTTTCCCAGGGCAATCAACATGTTAATATATTAATAATCAGTTTGTGCTAAGAATAAGGTCAAATTCTTAAGGATTGTCGAATAGCTTAATATGAGAATTTATAAATCATTCACAAAGTTCATTAACGATTTTATTAACAAACAAAACAGTAAAACAGTTTAGAGATGACTATTTTGTAAGTTTAATTAACAAATAACATATATTTTCAGATATTTTTATAAATAGATTATTTTTACATCCAATTAAATAAATATGAATGAATATATTAAAATAATCATTGTTAAATATTTTTTTGTTTTCTTTACCACTGGATAATTTTTCACTGTTAGATTTTATGAACTTTAAATAACATTATATGATTTCTAAACTAGAAAGTAGCTTTTTAACGGACAAAATGAAGTGAAACCATACAGATCAAATAAGCATCTTCTTCGTCGATTTTTCTGTTATCAATTTTATATGTTATCGAATTTCACAGCTAACTTTTACGTATTTGCCTAAAAATATACACAGGTTTTTAAAGTTTCAACATATTTTTATGTAAAATCATATAAATTAAAAATATTCTTGACTTTTTGTTTATAAAATATGATTATTAATATTTTTTGTCATTGGTGTACTAGCCTTATTAATTTCTTTTATGTAAAGACTTTTATACTTCTTCATACGTAAAATGTAATAAATTATCAATAATTTTCTATAAATACATAAGATATATCTGTGTTGTTTTAAACTACTTTAAATTTTTACTTTGGTATGTCAAAATTATTTTAATTTGATTTTAAATGTGCTTAACATTGAAGACTCTTTCAATGCCTGATGATAACCGCAATAGTGAAAAAACTAGGTAAATCACCTTTTATAACCTGTGAATAAATTTATTATAATATGGACTTTTATTCAATTTTGTGTTTACAATGCTACCACATTTGAAAATAGGAATAATTGATATTTTATTCTTAAAATTCTATATAACTTAATTTACTTTAACAAAATCGATTATACTGAAAGATCTATAAAAAGCAATAAAATAATTTTCATATATAAGAGTTAAAAGATAGATTAAAGGAAAATAACGGCAATTGATGGAAGGATACGGAAGAATTGGGTGAAAGAGGAATCGGAGAGTATACCGACGCCTAAAAAAAAAGATGAAGAAAAACCAGGAGAAGTATTTCTCAAGAAAACGCATACCTATTTCTGAATTATCAGCATCACCCGGTATAACAATTGTAGTATATAAATAATACATTCGTAAACTTAGAAAGTATTTTCTAAAAAAGTTGTCGCATTTTATTAAATTAATATTTTTTAATTCAAACTTCTGCTTCTATCCCTGCCAACCCATTTAAATATATGAGTAAAGAAAACAGATAAATAAAGAAGTAAAACAATAACTTTGTTTGTTTGTTTGTATAATCCGGAATTTTATTATCCAATTGTTAAAGCATGCACGACCCCGTATAACCCGATTTCAAATTGCACAAGTACAAAACTAACAAAAGCAAAAATAAAATATTTCCAGATATAAAACTTTTTGTATGTTTTCATGCAAGAATGTGTCTGCAACGAAATGAGACATTTCAAAGCAAATCGTCTCCCTCGTTCTTGCTCCAACAACCTTGGAAGAATTGTCTCCATTGAAATTTTAAAATGCCAAGAGAAACTCCACCTATATATCAACCGAATCCTTTTAGTTCCATTGAAATTTTCATGAGTTTTTAGTTGAATAAATAAAAATCTTCTATCACAGCCGTTCCGCTTCCAGTAAAAATACAAGGGAAAAACTTTTTAAATACTTTATTGAGATAATTTTTGAAAGGCTGGATGAGTGAGTAGTTGACAGACTATTAAAAAAGAAAAAGTCTGGATTAACCTAAGATATGTGATTGGACTGTTCACTGTCTACTACTTTGTTTAACTTGAAACTAAAGAAAGTAATAAAAAAAATAAGTATTAACAGATATGAGCTGTTTTATCATAAGTTGCATCAAAGTCTTGCCTTGGAGATGACATTGCGCTTCTGACTTGTAGTAAAACAGAAATACAAGAGGTAGCAAAAAGAGTGGTAACATCAGAAAAGAAGGGCCCTGGAAACAAACGAATAGAAAAATAAAATGTATGGAGTGCACCAGATAATCTATTCCAAAAATAGAAAATATATGGGGTAGATACAGAAAGGGAAAAAATTAGTTTTGAAGAGGTGGAAAGGTTCAAATATCTGAGCACAATGATCACAAGGAAGTCGGAATGTCAAGAGAAATTAAACTCCAGATTAACGGTTGGTAATAAAATAACTGTATACACATACTAAAACGAGTCGTTAAGAGCAAGCTTATATCAAGGAACCAAAAGATAAGAATGAATAAAACAGTAGTTAGACTAATAGTGACGTTTGCAAGCGCGTACAGAAACAAATATATATCAGCAAAATCGGACCAATAAAGAGAAGAGCGAGACCAAAACACAGATGGAAAAATTTATAAGAGGAGACCAAGAAACTAAACATCGCAAACTGGAAAAAAAATAAAAGACAAAAACCTATGGAAAAATGTATTCAACCAGGTCCTAGGCTTCTAGTGATCTCTTATAACAATTGTTCCATAAGCCATTCGCTTTCTCAGAAACTGAGGATAAAATCAAAATTACATTTGGCAACACGGCTCTTTGCACCTTATGAGTATTGCAGACGAGCGCTTCTCGTTTGTAATTATCTGAAATGAGGCGCGGGGTTGTCGGCTTTAGGTATTTTTCTGCAGATAATAATAAATATACATATATATTAATAACTAATAAAAGGTTGTTTTTGAAAACCGCTGACTTAAGAAAAGGATGTTGTAGGAGTATTTTGTTGTTAATGGTGCATTCTACCGGTATCTTTAAGAACTGCACTATTTCCGGGGACACCTTGTATGTACATGTACTTGTACTGTACACGAAAACTAAAGGTATAAGTGGAAAGCCCTGTATATTTTTACATATTTGGATTCTACTGGGTTCAAATGCATACTAGTCAAATGCCGCACTTTAGTTTTACTTTTTTCATTATTTTTTTAATATTATATTTTGAATTTAGTTCTCGTGACATTATTCAAATAAATAAAAATCGAAGAAAAATTGCCTATAAAATATTAATTTTTTAAGTATTTGCGTTTATTTTATTAACGACTAATTTCAAAAACTCATTAACCAATTGAAATATACATGGGCTCCCCTGTATATTAAATAACTCTTTCAAGTGCCAGTAAAACGATGTATAAAGCTTTTTCATTAGTTCCTAAATAAAGCAGTAATTTATTATTTTCTAATTTCTATTAACACTACATGCTCTTCAAGACGTTCCTGTTTAGGCAATGTAACAACGTTTTAAAATAATAATATAATTAATTTAAAAAAAGATGAAATAAACTAATTTTGCTGAAGAGTACCGATCGTAAACGAAGTTTTATTTAAGCATTTAAGAGTATAACAGCAGATATGTTCCAAAATGTTTATGACAATTTAGTGCTGTTTGGAAAAGGATGTTGGCCATTTTAACACCCAACTAATTATGATAAGAAATCATATACATATATCTGTGTACTCTTTCCCAAATTAGTCTATTTTTTAATGAAGTATGTTATTATTTTAAAACATTGTTACATTGCCTAAATGGGGACGGATTCAAGAGCATGTTGTGCTATAATAAATTAGAAAATTGTACCGATTTTTTTAGGAACTAAGTAAATAACTAAGTACATGATTTTGCGGGTAGTAGAAAGAGTCATTTAGTATATAGGCCGGCCTATGTATGTTTTTATTCTAAATGACATCTATCTAGTATGCATTTAAAACCAAATTTTGAATTCGAATATATAAAAATTTATGGGGGTGTCAAAATTTTTAGTTTTTGAATCATTTCCGGTGAAACCGTAATTCAGCCATTTTCAATTTTTACTTTAGGTATCTAATTCAAAATTTACTCTAATATAACCAACCTGAATTTAAAAAAAATCTGTTCAAAAGTTATAGGAGTGGCCCATACCTCATATATTCCTATTCATATCTAAGAACTAATATTTAAAAATTGTAATATCCAAAATATCGAAAAACTTAATTTTGCTGTTATTATTAATTTATTCTGGGTCCTATTAATTCCGGTTAACATTTATTTTTGAAAGCCCAATATCAACGGAATTGCTATTTTCAAGACTCCCAGAGTCCGAATGCCGATACCGTTGACAAGTCGTTTTAATAATTGCCGACCACCCAACTTCAAACTCCCTGTATCATTGGCCGTCCTTGTTTTTAAAGCACTTATGGTTGTCACATTGAACCAATTTATTAGCGGCCATGGTCTGACGCTTTGCTTTGCATGCTTTGAAATATCTCAATTAAATTTATTGAAAAACAAGTTTCGGTTAATCAAGTCTGTTACTTTGTTGCGCCAAAGGTTATTTTTTTGGCACTCTTTCGTTACGGATATTTTCCGCATTTCTAAAGAACAGAATATTACAGATAAATTATTTGTAAAATTTAGCGTGGTAAATTTTAGTTTGACTTATTTTATGGGATTATGGTATTTCATGGTTGATAAACCTTTTTGGATTATAAAATTAGAAAAGTAATATTATTTAAAGAACTATTTATAGACAATAATCAAAAGTAACATTATTATTGTTATTGGATACACATACCAGGATATCTATTTTTATAAATTTCTTAAATTTTTTTAAATGTTTTTTTATTACAGTTAAAACTAGAATTAAGGATAATCCTAGGTTTAACCGGTTAAGGTTGGGTTGAACCAATCCTAGTCGGTTAGTTTAGGTTAGCTTACGTTAGTTAAGGTTCGTTTTAGCATTTTCTATGCTTCTCCCTTTAACCGGCTAAAACTTAACCAAACCTAACCTAACCTTAACTATCCTAACATAACCTAAACTAACCGACGCGTTCTAACTGGAAGCAGTAAATAGTCGAATAAAAATTTTAATTCGTGTCTTTTCTAATGTTCGTAGTGATAACGCATTCTTACTAGTAAGAACACGGAATTCGCGTAATAACGGCTATTTACGGTAATATATATATATATATATATATATAACCACCGTAGTTGCCAATTCGAGCCTATAATTGCTTGGCAACGCCGCAACACTCGCATCTAAACTGAGAGAGATAACAACACCTTTCAGATTATGTAAATTGATTCGATTCTGAGCTAGCCAACCCTAGATCTAGTACGCAATCTTTTATCTAACCCAAAAAGTGCAACGTTACAAATTAATTCTAACTAGACCTATACTTTCTTATCTATCAATGTATGACAACGTCTTTTGTTATGGCTGGAACCATAAATGTACGTTTTAAATGTTAATAAAATATAACTAAAATAATTTAGCACGGTTTGTCGTGAGATCACGATCAAGTATATAATTACTGAAATAAAATAAAATCGGATTTAAAAGTTTCTTTATTCATTAAAATTTTGTAAGCATCGGAGTAGTGATATGATTTTCTTGTTATATGGCATCTCAGAAGTCTAATTGTTGTTCGTCATTGTATTCTATTTTATGTAATATCTAAGAGACGGTTCTATTAATCCAGAATTATTTTTAATTTGTTTGTTTCAGTATTTACCAAGAATTTTAAAAGCGCGTATCTTGACAAATGTAAACATACGTGAGGCAATCTTTTGCTCTAAAGCAACGTACCTATGTGAGAAATTACGGGATATTTGACTAGTGGTGAAAAATGAAAAAAAATTCTTTGATGAAGTAGACGGTTTCCTGTAGCTACCTTGTTGAAAAAATTCTTAGCAAGAAGCCTTAGAAAAAAATGTTAAGAACTTTTGATTTAGTAAAGTTTTATTCACAATTAAAAAAAATCAGTATATTATAAAGTAATAGTTTATAAGGTGATGCTAAGCAGCTTCTATACATAAAAATCACCAGATAAATATTATATTTATCACTTTTTTGTTCACTGTCATGCTTTTACTATTGTTGACAATTTTACTAATTATTAATGTAAATATTAAGCTGCCTCTGATACAGATTAAAAATATTGTTCAGATGCGATTATTCATAGATCTTATTTCGTCGATAATTCAAAAGATAACGGCTGATCGAGTCGTTTATCGGTTCAAAGTTGCTGAGAGAATGAATTTGCTTCCTTATTTTTAGCACTCGCTTTGCTTTTAGGGATTACTCTCAGGTACTGCATGTTAGAAAATGATAGATTAATAGAAGAGTAAAATAGATATCTGTCCGTTGAGAATTTTACGCTGTTGACAATACTTTTAATACTTTAGCAACTTTTATGGAATAATAAAATTTTCCTCTTTGAATTTTGAACAAGAAGATGTTGATATCCTAGGCATGATCGTAAAAATATTTACTATAATTATAAAAATATTATAATAATTTGAATTATTTTATCAATTTCATCATCGTCAGTATTACAATAAAGTGGTGACATATAAAAAATATATTAATAATAATTGCTTCCATGATAATGAGTCAGCGAATTCACAATTTCCTGGAGTTTGTTTTCGGAATTTCGGAAAGAATAAATACAATATATATATATATATATATAATTATAGCACTAGCTTTTAATAAATAATTATTTTGTTAGTTTGTATCACTGGTATTACGCAAATCGTCGTATTGTTGAAAATGATTAAATAATAATTATTGAAACGTGCACATAAAAATGAATTCATTACAATGAAAGAAAAAATTAATGAACGAAATTCTTTGGATATTCGATTAGCTAAAAAATTTAAAATACTTGTTTATTAAACTCAAAATATTTTAGATTTAAGAAATATATATATTAAAGAAAATGAATTATTAAAATAACTTATATATTTAAATATTTCGAATATGTATATATTGTAGGTAAATAAGACAATATACTATTTACCACACACGATGCTAAACTTTCAAGGTACAGTGTTATCAGTGGTAATTAACATGAAGGTAATGATTTCCAGGTGGGTATTTTAATTAAGAACAATTTCTTTGTAGTTGTACCGCTATGCAAATGAAAGTATTAAGTATGCAAATTGTTATAAAATGTTTGACTAATGCATATTTTAATAGTAAATGTTTTCGTTATATGATACCGTTTAGTGACATGTCACGTAACAAAATGCACGAACACGAAGTTTCATTCAAAAAATCAATCGTGGTCACTAATGTTTCTTTTCTGTTGATTCATAAATTAAGATTTTTTTCTTTTCCAAAACTGTTCCCCACAGTTTGGAAATTACTAAAAATGTGAAAAGAACTTTTGACGTTTACAATAATTTTATTTGACATTTAAGTCATCTATATACAGGATGCGAGAAGTACGATATTTCCGTTATTAAAGGAGATATCAAAAAAAAAAAAGTTTTTTACAAAAAGTGTATATAGTCTTGAGATTAACATTTTAAAATTAATCCCAAATATACAGTATGTTCAGGAATGCAGTGCCAGATTTTTAAATGGAATTCCCCGTATATTTTTACATTTTTATAAACCTCTTGCCGAGCTAATTTCAATAAAATATCACACTTCATGTCTATTATGTTTAATAAAGGATCTACAGCCACCTGAAAATTACATTTTTTTGAATTTAGATGTCTGTAGTAGCGAAACCGTTGAAAATCAATAAAAACGGCTTACATATTCCTATCCTAACTTTTCAAGTTCTATGCTATGGTATTAAAAAATATTTGATACAGAGTGATCAAAAATTTGAAAACCCATCTGTTAATTTGGGACTAATTTTAAAATGTGAATTTCAAGACTGCCTACACTTTTTGTAAAAAACTTTTTTTGATATTTCCTTTAATAGCAGATATATCATACTTCGACGCATTAATGCCGCACCCTGTATATTTTTGTAGATGAATATAAAATAAAGAACTTGTATACGTTGTGAATAATAAAACTGTCGTTTTCATACTTAATATATATTAAAAGTCAACCTTTAATAAAAGTTATTGAAAAAAAAATATATAATTATATATACAGGGTAATTTTTAAATAAAAACCTACTCAAACTTTCCACATTGAAGAAATAAGATTATTATCTATAAGATTTTTATTTATTACTAATGTGAATATCTGATATTTAATATAAATAATTTCATTTCAAAACAATTAGTGGGTTAACACCTTAAAATTTTATGATTATTACTATTATAAAAATAAAAAAGTATTTAATTAAATTGTTAAAAATGTTCCGGAGTATTACATTTGCAAGAAGTCTATTTGTTGATGTAATTGAAGCTACTTCAAGCGTCACGTAACAATTTAGTTGCATTAAAAACTAAAAAATATTAGTATATATTTTATATTTGATTTTTTTATGAAAAATAGACCATTCTTATTTTAATTTTAAACAAAACAAAAATAATTATGGCATTTTATTCACGCAAAAAATGCACAAAGGGATAAGGTACGCCCCCTTTACATTTTTGAAATAAAAATTTAACAATAAAAGGATACATCTAATGTATTGATAGGCTGTTTGTAGCAAAAATTTGCTTTTGTGTTTTTTTGTTTATCCGATTTGGTTTTTACGCTTTTTATTCGGTTATCCGATTACTTTCCAATTCTAACTTCGCGCATCTCACACATTTTTAAAAATTCAGAGCTATATTTGCCAAGCAATACTTCCTGTTGGTTCGAAGTCCCAAATCACACTCAAAAATTTAATTTACATAATGAAATTATAAAATTAACGAAATAAAGAATAAGTACAATTATTAAATAAAAAAACATTTCCATTTGCATAGTATATTTATGTAATTTTTTAACTTATTAACTAATAAAATCAACAACGTTTTATACAATTAAGGTCAATAAAAGTCAAATAAATTACAGGATCAAATTAAATTTACCCCACATAAATAAAAAATTGACTATATATAAAAAAAATGTCTTCTTCTTGGAATATAATACTGAATAATTGATAAATTCCGTCTTACAAAGTGCAATGAAGCGCCATTGCGGCAAGATCAACTCAACAAAGATATCTAAATGAACTGCAATTTCTTCTGCATTTTATGTTATAATCCGTTGCGGTGAGACCAACCGAGAAAAAGCCAAGCTTAAATATATTTTTTAGTCGAAACGATACACAATTCTAGATTTAGACATGTATCGAAATAGGAAAAAAACTAAAGATATTATTTTTGAACACATACTTGAATGCTTTCATAATTATTCTTGTTTTTTAATAATAGATATGAATTTCATAATAAAATATTCACTACCTTGGAAGAAATGCTATACATACTTTTAGTTTTAAGTATTTTCTGTCAATATATTATTAACGTATTTGAAAGGTTAGGTTTGATCTAATTAACACTGTTTTGAAAATCTTTAATATATAAGTAAAGTTTATTTGTACATGGAGCCGTTTAAAAAGAATTTTATATGCTGTAGAGTAAATCTCATTTCTGGACGATGGGAATGGGTCATAATGATTATTAAAATATTAAACACATTAATTTCACAGGCCATTTTTGTCATATTATTTCTCCCTAACTTCCTATCATTTGCTTAATGTCGCCATTTTGTAATTCTTATCTTCTTCCATTTCACCTTCCTTCATCTAATATTTTTCCTTACAGCTTTGGACTATCACGTTGAAATAACTGCATTTAGTATTTGGATGTTTCTATGTATTTTTTTCAGTTATTAGAATAAAAAGCCTTTTTGGAGTCATTTCATTGTAGATAACAACATATTTTCCTTCCAATTTTGTAATTTCTCATTAGTTAGCTCGTTTGGTTGGGAATTTCAAAGCCTCTTACTGTACATTTACTTGATCTTGAAATTTTATTTGAAGAATACTGTTGAAATTATATGTTTTTGGTTATCGTTTGTTCTTTAATGGTGCAATTTCTAATTGTTATTCAAAATAAATGTCTGATGAAACAAAATTAAAAAAACAACTAAATATTCAATCTAAATTCATAAGCGTAGACTTTTAAAAACATGGTTTCTACTGAAGGGGACGGTTCGTGCTAGTTGAGATTTATTTCATCTATCACTTGTACTAAAACCTCACTCGGTTTTAGTAGAAGAAAAGCTTAAATAAATTATGAGATAAATGCAATTCGTATGCAAAATGCAAATGGCTGCCAGGAGCTATTCGCAGAACTCACGCGAGACAGAGATATGCCATTTCTAGTTTTAACGTTTAACCCAATTAAATAAATAATTCATTTATTTTATGAAGCACACTATTATACATCCTACATCCCTTATGAATTTTGCACCAGGCAATTCGCGCAGCGTCGATGTGCATGAATGTATGAGTTTATAAATGGCAGAGCCATAGTTTTACGAATTCATCTCTGAATATCCATATAGTTCCGTAATTTCATTTGTAAAAGATAAAAGCTTCACATTTATTCATGTGATATATATTTGGGAGAGATTTTATTGAGGGTGGCTCGTAATATATTTTTATTATATTATCACTGTTTATTGTTTATCGATATTTTTAAATTAAGTTAATAATTTTAAAGAATTGTTTAGTTTGTTTAGTAAAATTGGTGCTGGTCTATAGGGTATAGAATGTTCATTAGTAATTGTAGGTATACAAACTGAAAAATCTTTTACAATATACGGAGTGGGAATAAAGTAAGGAACCAAATAAATATCTGTAAAACGAAACGGACAATATTTAAGAAATTTTACAAGTACCTAGTGCAATGGGGCAAAATGCATCAGATGTACATTTTTTTGTTAATCAGTCAATGTGCTATGTACAGCATGTTTGAAATATCTACTAAATTTGCTAGCTTTCACAATTTTGGTAGACGATCATCCAATACCATTTTATTTATGGATTTTCTTCACCATTTTGTTATTCAATATTTTAGTGTTCTAACCAAAAGAGCAAACGCCCCAGAGTAGAATCTAGCCTCGCTTTAATATTGGTTGGACCAAGGACTTTCAAGTAAAAAATATTGTACATCACATAACGGTAACCAATTTCTTCCATGGTTACAAATTCACTAAGAACGTTAGCTGTTGTTAGTTGCCAAACAAGTACTGAACAACGTACTGTAATATTTACCAAAGCCATTCTATTTAAACAACAACCGCCATTTATTACATCAGGTTGGGTACATCTGGGACTCTATTTTGATGCAGCTGACTCTACTCATAGTGATTGGCATCATGACGCAGTGTTCGAGTGACAAACAATCTATTTTTTTTTGTGAAATGTGAATTTTATTTAATACAAAAATAAGTTTTATTAATAAAATGTGACTTCTTGCTGTTTTGTTTTTTTTTATTGGTAAAAGGAAATATTTTAACAGATTAATTGTTAACCTTTAAGTAAGCTAATTTTATAAATAAAGAGTTTTTCCGTACACAAATGTCAATTTAAACAAAATGAAGACTAAAGTAAAATTTGATTTTCTCTCTCTTTAGTTAAAGTAATAAACAGTAGTATTTAAAAGAATTTAATGAAAAATGTAATAGTTACCGTATTAGTTAGGATGTCTTTAATTGAATTTAATCTAGTTAAATAGAAAAATTCCAATGAAACTTTTAAATCACATAAAGAAGGGCGTGTCGACCCAACCTTTGGCCTGAAAATTATGCAATGAGCTTTTAGCGTAATAAACTTACTTAGGAAGAAGGAGTATATTTGTTTATTTTTAAGCAAGATCTCTTTTGTATAAGTAGTTTATACCCCTCTTGCTCAATTAATTGAATTGAAAACGAGACAGACCAACTTTGGACAAATTAGTAAATAAATAGTTAGACCGCTGACTCTATCCTTTGGAAATAATGGTAAATCATGTTAACTCGATCTGAGGTTCAATCGAATCGAATGAAGGCATGCAAGCGATAAACAAAGGAACATTATCTGGCTTTTAGATGAATAAAAGCTGCAACTGAAACAAATCCCAGCAACTTACAAAACCACGACGAATTAAAATCGATTTTGAACAGTGCCGACGTTGACTAGGACACTTTAAATAAAAATTTATTTTCACAAATCTGTAAAAAGAATTCTATTTTATTTTGATAAAAGAATATCATCCTGCAATAAGAACAGTTTTAAAACTTCTTTTTAAGAACAAATAAAATTCATTAAAATAAATTATTTACACTAAATATTTACCATTTTAGATTTGTTATAAATTGCAGAAATGTATCATTGGATATCCTTCCATATTCTATTTTCCTCCCCACTTAAATAACTCTTCAGTAATCGACCAATTAAGACGGTTTCGTTTCATTACTTCTAGTTCAAAATACCACGATATATTGTAAAAAAGTATATTTACCATAAAGTGCAATTTTTTAATAGACAAGAATTTTGTTCCTTAATAGCTACTGACAAGTTTTTAATATACATTTTTCTTAGTTTATCTTTCATTGTTTCAATTAATGTAGGAGAGTATTCCAGAGCCAAACTTTTAGAATTCATTGTACAATTTTCATAAGCAAGTTGCGTTAAATAACAAGAAATTTGGAGTGCTTTAATAGATCGTTTATAAATATGTAAAATTTGTAATGGTAATCAATTAATTATGTACGTAAAAGCACAAAAAACAGTGAGTCCTAAATGTGGTTAAGACAAAATAAATGGCGTGGATAAGTTTGATGAAGGACAATGTATAAAAATAATTGTGAAAAATAAAAATAATACCTATAACTATATTGGCTCCCTCTTTTACCCATAATTGTCGGGACTGCGGTTTCTGAAGTATCTTTCATTTAAAAAAATATAGCTTTGATACTTTTGGAGTTATGGATCATAGCGTTTGCGATGACTCACCCTGTATACATAAGAAGTTATTTTTTCCGGTAGAATTTCAAGCAATGAAACTTGTATGAAATAATTTTCAGACAAAATCATTCGTCCTAGGCGCTCGTGATTTTGTCACAAAAATTAATTCATACATTTTTATGTTAATTGAAATTTGACTTGAAAAAGCCTGCAAATATTTATTATTACAATTAATGTTGTGATTATTGATCTGTTCTTGGAAGCTTTATATTTAAGTCGTTTTCAGTGCACTACTTCCCCATAAATTTAACCCATCGCAAACAGATTTTATAGCCCATCCATTCGTATGTGCGCCAAAAAGATAAATCTATTTTTTAGTACAACCGAGCCTATGGAAAATATATGTTGCCAAAGTTTTATTGAAATCGTATTCGTTTCTCTCTTTGTATCATGTAATCAAAACATAAGAAAGGAGACGTGTTTATAGTTAGTGTGTTTATATATAGGTCTATATGGACTATATGGTCTTCAAGGAGGCAAATGTTTTTAGTCGGAAAAAGTAACGTGATGATATTGGCTCTTAAGTACGTTCCTTTTCTTAGAGTTTTGTCTTTATTTCTGTATTCAAATTGTGGAAAATAAGAAAAAATATATAAATCTGAGATACACGTATTGTAAGTCGTAAAACACAAAGAACTTATAATAAATAACGCTACAAAAGGTGTCGAATGCAAAATAATTCAGATATTTCCCATAGAATGTCACAAAAGTAATAAATAGTATAAAACTACAATACTGTTAAATAAGTTTAAACAACAAACATAATCTTGCAGTGTAATACCAAAGAGGAAATTAAATTTAGCACCAGAACTATAGAACGACAATTCTGTTTTACAGTTTAATTCAACGTATTCTCTTTGATAGTCTTCGGGCACTACTTTTGCTCTAAATTCACGTAAAATAATTAACTCCGGTTATCTTTTCAGTAGCAGTATAACAATCGCGCTTCGTAACTCAACTGAGCTTCTCTTTTATGGGAATAATTTTTATTCCAATAATGTTCCTAGCTAATTAAACTTTGACACGTAACTGTTGATTTAATCGACTTCATCTAAAATATAATACACTTTATTTTCAACTTTATAATTAAAGAAAAACTTCTATTTCACTATTATTTAAAAAAATTGCACTGGTGTATTCATCAATTACGGTAAGAAAAATGGAGGCTCTGAACTTACTCTTTAATTTGTTAACGAAACTTTGGAAGGGTGGCTATATTACTTAAGTTACATAGTAATATAGCAACAATAGCAATTTTTGTTGAAAATGTCTTCGGTGTGTTTAGGTGAAAGTTATGCAAACAACAAAGGATTAATTAAATTCGCATTTTGAAAAACCACAAAGCTCTACAAACAAACATTTTTGTTGTTGTTATCTTAGATAACTGATAGAGGCTTTGTAATTTTAATCCTTGTATAGGGTTTAGCCACTAAGCAAATGGGTCCACCTTTCGGCAACGTTTTGTCTTACGGTGCTGCTCAGTAAATTTGAGAATCACCTCTGAAATGAAGTTCGAGTCTCAGGTTTCAAGGTAAAATATTGCAACGTCGTTATAACCTCTGAATTCTTAACATTGCTTTGCCCGGAAAAAAATTGCACAGCCTTTATAAATTAAAACTTGAAAAGTGGAAATTGATGCAGGATATTTAGTAATTAGAATACTATTATTCATTATAACTCATTGGTTTTCTTTTTGGAAATATGAAAATTATTTATGGTTTAGAATATGCTAAGGACTAATAAAATTTTCAAAAAGAAAAATATACCTACGTTTATTGCAGAATAGTGGCAATGCATTTTTCTAAAGAAAAAGCATCACATTTACAAACTAATAGGGCCGGTTTCATTAGTAAAGGGCACATCATGAAATTGCAACTGTTACCCCTAGTTCACACATTAGGGCCAACGTAGACTAGCCCAATGTGTGTACCGGTGAAATAGGAGTGGGGACAACCCTTGTTGTAACGCTGGACCTTATCCAAAGCGAGTCGGTTTTCTCGCCAAAGATCAAAGGAATTGACGGCTAAGTTGGAGATCGCGGCCACACATTAGCATTCTATTCAGTCGACGCTTAACAACGAATGGGTGAGGATCGTTTAGTAGCATTAGCGAAAATAAGTCAAGAGCAATGGAGGCGCATCAGACATGTTAACGTTGGCTCTACACGTAAGCAACTGACGTTGGCTTCAATGTGTGGGCGCTTTAAGAAAAACAAGCCAACGTTCGAACGAAATTTGGCGCGAATATTCGTTCTAATGTGTGGATCCGGCCTAATACGTGCAGAAACCAATTTGTGTCTTTATCGCTTAGTTAATACCTCGTTAATACCACTGGTGTAGCATGGAGATTTATGCCGAAAGCCATCTTTTTATTTGCTTATGTTTGACATTTCAATTTGTATATTTGCAATCGTTTATTTGTTTAATATTTTAACACGTTAGATTGTTAAAAGCAAAATTGAAAATGTTTACGCTACTAAAAATATAGGGATGGTTATGGCAATACGTTCGTGAATACTTTACTAATGAAACGGATCCTATTACCAAATACAGTTACAAACATTTAGAACTAATACTCTACATACTGTTGATTTTTTGATGGTAAAATTTAATTTTAGAAATCTCTATTTATTGTGTTTCCCTTTATTTTTAGTTAGGATAATATAGTTATATTATGTAAAAAGTATACAATGCCCTTATAATATAAAACATAATAAAATGTAGTAGCTAAGTATATGAAAAAATGAACTTTGTTAAAAAATATATTCGTGGAAATTATACAAAAATACAATTCAGTTTTTTGGAATGCAACAAAAATTATGCTGATCTCTTCAACCAATATGTGAGTTTTATTTATTGAATCAAGTTTTCTAAATGTTTCTGAAACAAGAATAATGAACTATGAATATTGACAACCTGGTTTCCTTCATCTTTGAGTGTCATCAGGTTTATTTCTATATCTTCTTAAAAATAAAAAAATGTTACCAGTTTAAAATTTAAGACATCTTACATATTTTCCATATTAAAAACAGTAGTATTTATGGTTCTTTCTATAAAGATTAATGGTTTTCCTGAAAGGTTCAACACAAACATTTTGGGTCATGATATACGTAATCTAAAATGCTATATTTTGAATGAACAAATTTATAACAACTATTTTTATACAAAAAAAACGTCTTTTAGAGAATTAACCTCTTTGGATTTTTAAAACTTTGTAAAATGCTAATTTCTACAATGACTGGCCTAGTTGCAACACCCATAACTAAAAAAACAATCATAATTAAAATGTCGATGTTGTTGATTACCAATATTTTGTGTATATACAGTACAGCGGACTTTTGACATAAAAGCAATATACTCAACATATATATCGTAAAATAAAAGACCTATCAACTCTTGCTGACCAATGCAGTTATATACTATGAAGACTACAGGAACAAACTAAAACGCTGAACCTCTTTCCTGCAGAAAAAATGGTTTAAGAAGCCAACAGAGCGCAGAACAACAATTATTAAGGGTGGTCAGATATATTACACAAGGATTCAACAAGAACCAGTCAACAGAGAAATATTTCTTAACAGCAGCCGATACCTTCGCCGAGTCTGATATACAAAAGGTTCAAGGATACACTTCAGATATGTCGAAATAATTTTTTACAGAGAGATCTTTTAAGATAAAACTAATTACCAACAAAAAGTCATGGACTATATACATGTTACTTAAGATGTAAAATATTCCTCAACGTTGAGAAAATTCGAGTCAAATTCCTGCAGCCCAAAGCCCAAAGAACGAAAAAGAATGAACATCGGATAATCCGAAAGAGCCAAAGACCTAGGTTTAACATTAGAGAACAAGTAGATCCAGTGGTAGCAAAAAGGAAGCAAGCAAAACATCTCACTAAGATTCGCAGTCCACCCACCATGTTATGTAAGGAAGAATCAGATATTTGGGGGATTAGAAACCATTGCAAAACTAGAAATAATGAACGACACAGGAAAATCATCGAAGATTTACCGAATAATCATAACCAAGAACAAAAGCTGATGAGAAAAGAATACCGAAGACACGCTAGACGGAAGAAACAACTAGAAGAGGATATGGATCAATAAGTGCAGAACGCTACCATAGAAACAAACAGGTAGATGATAGGTAAGCAGCTACTCTCCAGCGAATGAGTAGGAAAACCAGTATATAAGATGACTTACTAAGGACAGGTCGGACAGTCGGAACTAGAGAAATGGAAGAGTTCCCATGTTTTTACCTAAGTACGAAAGAGGACGGACGTAGAAGCCGGTAAATTCGGACTAAGATCATCGTGGGTACGTGCAGTTATATCAAGTTCTCTAGAGAAATATGACAGCCAATTCTTTAAGAATTTGGACCAAAAATCTTCTTTACGGCTTCTTAAACATGTTTCAGCAACCAGTGGTCTGCGTATTAGTTAAGTCATATCATAATAATATTAACAATATTGGATGTAATTTTAAATAATTAGAGAAAAATATTATCTCGGATGGTATGGCTGCTTTAGCGTCAGTTTACATGTTTAGATTGAATCCGAATTATATTTCGTTAATATGTTATTATGAATTTAGAATGATTTTTTTGTGAAAAAATGAATTGTGATTTTAATCAGAGAATCAGAAAATTAATCACCATTTAATATTAAAAAATATTACGTTGCCTATGGCTGACAATTTGGAATTGAAAAGCTAAGCTAAGTAACTGTTACTCTGTTGCAGTACATAATTACTATATATTAGTAATAGAAATGTAACAATGACCTAAAAACTGACTTAAATATTAGATTTATATGAATGCTTTAAAAATTGCCTCGGTTACATAAGGACTCAGTGAATCACCCCATTATAGAAAAATAAAATATCTTTATGCAGCATGACCGTTCTCGTCAAGTGTAACGTCAATCATAATGTTATTTATATATGCATTACGATTTGTAAATAGTTTAAACCCAAGTTTTGCGATAAATTTTTTAAAAGGCTCTGTCTCAAAAAAATAGTTGCCGTTAACTTCAATTAAATAGTTACTTTGAGGGAATTAATTATAGTCTATGTTACTTACTTTGTAGTAAGTAACACTCCAACGACTATTTTAAACGTCTATAAGACTATATAATAAAAAATCAGAAGGGAGTTATATTTATTGATTGAAATTAATTTTAATATAAATATTTACAGTATTCAGATGACGCATGAATTTTACATTAGAATTGTTACGTTTTTATTACTATTTATAAGTAGTAAGGGTGTAAGTTAAAATAACGTTATTCTTACGTAATTATTATTCCCCATTTAGGGAATTGTAACGTAATCAATAATATTTATTTTCGTCGCCACAACAGTAATAATAACTTTAGTTACAATTTTTAAGGTATTCAATACGTAAAAATTACTTGAGTATAGGAATAAACGGACTAGAAATTTTAAAATTGCCAACGTAATTCTGTGCCTTGTTTCTTTTGCTAAAAAAGCATAAATAGAAGGAATGCGTATACTCTGATTTCACTTTCAGCGCTATTTTTTTTATTCAGTTCTAATAATTTAAAAAAAAATATTACGTGCGACCATGAAAGAATGATGTTTTTATCTAAATTTGATTTTGTCTTTATCGACAACATTTGTTTTTAATTGTAATTTAGAAGGATGCGATACTCAAATTAAAATCTTTACATAGAAATATTTTAATTAGAATGAACAAAAAATAAAAGTTATTCACGATAACATTTTAATTAAAGTTAAAAATTCATCTGCTGATTTGATTACTGCATTCGATAACATCATTAGGGTACTAATTGATAATATGGGCAATGCACTCTGTATGTATAGTCGGTTCCAAATCTTCGCGAACCTTTTATCAATATGAGATCCAGCGGTGTGGATAAAAATATTTAAAAAAGTAAACAGAAATAGTAGAGTAAATACATATTCTAATAATATCTGCAAATATATACCATCGTAATTGATATATATTTTAAACGGATTTTGATCAAATTTAAAAATTTGGATTGCAGCAATAAAACTGATTTGGCAAATATGAGCAAAATAATGTGAGTGTTTTAAAAGTTAATTTTTTTATATAATAAGGTCGACAGGAAGAGCATACTGATTGAACGAGATAACATTATCTGTTGGCCTAGATAATATATAATATTTGTGCAAAAACATGACAATTAGAAAAACATATAGATTTTGTGGACGAAACTTTGATAAATATTATGGTTATCATTTAACAGTGTTAAATGATTAACCGTATCAAAAGCTTTTGCAATACTAACTAAAATACATAATCAAGCTTGTTTTTTATTTAAAAATGTGTTTCTTAAACCTGTGTTATATATCTGACGAAAGAATTGAACGTTTATTTAAAAATGAGGTCATTCTTTTTTAATGATTTCTTCAAATATTTTCCCAGCGCTTGAAAAAATGGATATTGGTTAGTAGTTAATGTTATTTTTAAAATTTCATATATTTTGTAATTAATTATTTTTCAAAAGTAGCCAGGTGGCTCAATTTTAAGCCAGAGCTAAATTTTAAATTCGTTTCTTTTTAACATTACTTTATACGTACAGATTTAGTTTGTTTATAATATTTTTAAAGCTAGAATTAATGTCATTTGCTCTATAGACAATCAGCTACTTCTTTTTTTTTAACTTCTCTTTGAGTTGTTTTTTTTAAACAGTAATTTATATTTTTCAAAACTTTAAATAGTGGTCATTCGGTGATATGTTAATATTGGCCGAAATACTATTAACATTTAAATTGTTAGTTTCAATAAAAAAATTCAAGTTACTATTTATATGTTTAAAATACATGTTTTAGTAATTATGAACATGGTTATTATGTTTATAACTCCATTTAATACATCTAAATCTACTTCAAGTACCTATTCAGACAGACTATTTATAAAATGTTTGGTGGGTCATGGTCGATAAATAGTGTTTATTAAAAAAGTTTTATTGTAGAGTTTTCCGGATAATTCAAAATTGGTAAATATACATTTCTTTTGCAAACACAGGTTCTCCATCACATTGAATAACATTTTTTTTAGTGTAAGAACAGATATAGCCAGTTATATTAAATATTACTTGTATGTCTTGAAGTTATTTGTAGTTCATCCAATAAATGGTCGTTATATTAATTAATATAGATATTTAAAAGACCTTTTAATTGATGTATTGTAAGACCTAATTTTCTACTTAAAATTTTTATTGATGGCGTCATCACGCTCACTGATGACGTCAAAAATAAAAAGGTGATCTAACGAAGCGCCCATTTAAAAATTAAAATCGACGGGTTTCAGGATTTTCCTCTAAAATCGCCGATTTACGAAATAATGAATTTATTCCTTTCACTTGGACCATACGCTAACTTAAATAGAGTATACCCCTAAAAAACAAATATTCAACAAATTTTAGCAACTTTATTAAGAAAAACTAAAAATTGGTAACTTAATTAAAAATATGAAACATTTGAAAATTACCAAAGAAATTAACATGACATTTTAGCTTTAAAAACAATTAATAACAAAGCCACTGAAAATAATGTAACCGCCATGGAATCAAATAAAGGTGGTATAACAGTCATTTTAAACACATGTTTTACAAATCAAAAATAAACGAATTTATCCAATCAAGCGACTTGAAAATTCTTAGTAGAGATACAACTAAAAAGTTTACAAATAATGTTAGGGAACTAGTTAATAAATCAAATTTCATTTTTAAAACTATGACAAAAAATATATAGTTCAAAAAAATTCTCAAAGAGCCAAAATTATTTGGTAGGGTTAAATTACGAGAGGATACAAAAATAATTAGAATTGTGGTTTGCTATATTAATACACCGAATAATAAATTAGCAGAAATGTTTTATAAGACTAATTTCAGTTACAATTATTACCTCTTTGGAATAGATTCAAAAACTTAATACACATAAATTAAACGAAAACACGAAATTAGTTTTATTTGATGTTAGTAATATATTTTCAATAATCTCCCCACTGAATGTATACCAATAGTAACTAAATTCTTGGAAGAGGGAAATATTAATCTATAGTTTTATTTATAGATATAATAACTTTGTTTGATTTTTGCATTCAAAATTGCTTCGTTTTAGATGATAAATTATATAATCAAAATGAGGGATTACCAATGTGTTCAATATCACCAATTTTGGCAAATATTTTTATGGATAATTTGGAAGAAAAAAATATTTCCAAAAATGTACTGTTTTGGTTAGATACTTTGAGAATGTTTTAGCAGGTTTTACAGCAGGTACATATATATTTCCTGTAATTTTATTAATAATTTACATGATAATAAAATAAATAAAATTTAATGTTAAAACTGAAGAAAACAACTCCATACATTTCTTAGTCTGGACTAAATATTTAATAACTAAATGTTTTAGAAAATTATAATTATAATTATAAATAATAAATAGTTTATTTGTAAAAACCAGACGATTGAACGAAATAAAAATACCAATGAGTTATGCTTTATCTGTTGACCCTATAAAATGCGAATATCTGGTTTCCGTCTGGTTTAGATGCATTTTAATTCCAATGCAACCAACCTCTCATCAAGTGGAACAGTATGCGTACGCGACCGTGCGCCACACCCAGGCGGGACAGGCATCAGCATGGCGGCGACAACCTCTGACATTTCCATTTTTAAATAGATGGGCTTCCAACAGTTACTTAAAATTCTAATGAATCATTATCTCACACTAATTATCTCCGTTCGACTAACTGATCGACACACGTGCGTTAATTAAATGAATTGCATATAAGAATATTCATAAAATTTTATCTATTGCATACAGGGAGAGTCACCGTTGACGCGACGGTCCATTACGGTTAGACGGTAAAATTTATTTATCAATATGTGGGTCAATGAAGATATTTTATAATTTTTTTGTGATATAAAGAAAGTGACAAAAAATTTGGCGCCTCAAAGTTTTATTTTTTCTTATCGAAGAAACGCCCTGTATTTTATTGCATTTATAGATTGTGCGTAAATATGATACATTTTTTACACGTTCCTATTCCTAAACATTGTGGTTCCCAAAGATATTGTGATATTTCGTTAACTCGAACACCTAAAGAAAAAAAAATTAATAATACCGAAAAAAATCAATTTAGCCATTTAGTCCAATTTTAGCTATCAATATCAGATTACTAACAGAAAATATTGAATTCCATGCTTACATTAAATGTAACATTCTATATTTCATTCATTCATTATGTAGTAAATTTCAAAAATTATAAAGGCCATACCTGAGTTTTGTAGTTTTGGAAATATTTTCAATTAAAAAATTGAAAATAATTCTAAAACTGCAAAATTTCGGTACGGGAAAACTTATAATTTTTCAAAGGTAATCAAATTTAGCGTTTTAATATGGTATTAAACAAGTGCCTTATTTTAGACACCCAGTAGAATTTTAGATAACTGTAAATACATCAATACTTTCTACTAATAAGCTAATATTTATAGCTAAAACTGGATTTAATTACATTTATTTGGTTACACTTTCCAGGTTACGAAATGTCAAGTTACCTTGAGAACCACAATGTTTCGGTATAGAGAATGTGTAAGAAAGTTCATCATATTTTTTACGCACAATCTAAAAATGCAATAAAATACAGGGTGATCCAGAAGAAAAAACGTAACTTTGATACTGTTACTTTTTTGGGATGTCCAGTATATTTCAAAATAATTTTAAAATATACCCTTCATTTACTCACATATTGCTAAATAGAGAAAAATATTAAAATTTTTACTGTTTAGCCATAATGGTCCGTTGCATTAACGGTGACTCACCCTATACATCCATTTATAGATATGCGTAAGTAAAATTTATGTACGGTTATGTAATTTTAAATAAATATTCAAGAAATGTGGGTATTATGTTTTAATCTAGGTACAAGAAATTTTCTTTTCTTTTTGATGTCATAAAACTTTTCGACAACTCATTATTATTGTAAATGACACTCAATACAACGTACACGTAACAGAACAATGGAGACAACAATGTAAATTCTTCATATATGTGAGTTAATTCTTTGGAAGATTTTGAAAGAAAGAGAGATAGATCTTTATTAGACTGACCTTTTGTATAACCCAAAAAGAAAACTATGATTGGTTAGAACATATATAATACAAAATAAAGTCTATATATTTAATGCCTGTAGATTTCTTTAAAGTTATCTGACGATGCTAAAAGGTGGGACAATTGTTATAAGAATATTTAAAAACATTTAGTATATTTTATCGTTTACATTTATAAAAATTTTACATCTAGATTTCCTCCACTCTCATACATACATGAACTTAAAGTTCATTCGAAAGCCATTGATTCTCAGAAAAAAATTTCAAAATTATTTCATTCCACTTACAAATCCTTAATAATTATTTTTTTAATTTATCATTTGGAATGTTTAATTATATTTGTTGATTTACACCTAAGAAAACAGGCTAGATTCTTTGCAATATTTAATTTCTATCTACAAAACCATTTCTTATCAAAGAAAAAAAAATCTTTCAATCATATTACTAGAGTTTATTTTCTAATTCATAATCACATTTTCTTCCAGAGATCGGCCATCTCTATTCCGACTCATCCGGTTTAAATAAAAGCATGTCCGTGCATCCGAGTGACCGGGATATGCACGTTTAGTCCTGAATCCCGGGAAAAACGATTCAAGAATACATGAAGCCGCCGCGGTGGGCAGGAAAAAGTAAGGATGATCTGGCATCCGAATTGCCTGATTTCGACAATGACAGGACAGAAAACGGACGATAACTGAATGACGTATAACCAGTTCGGTAGGTGGAATTAGCTACTTGGAAAAGCGATGGAGGTTTAGGAATGTCTTCATGTGTACGGATTATTTGTACAGGGTACGCCTAATTTACTACACTAGAAGATATTCTTTTGTAACTGTCAATTTTTTTTATTTTAATGATTTATTAAAGAATAGCAATATTCGATTTGATGGGAAATGATTAAATTTTAATAAATAAAACCATTACATAAATTAGATCTTTATTAAGATTTTAATAAATTGATACAGTTGTTTTCCTAACAAATGAGAAAAGGCTTGTCCTGCAGCACGTGATTGATGTTTACTGCTTGTTAATAAAAAATAAATAAAAACAGTTAAAGGCATTTTTCTGTATAAGTTAATGCCAGGTGTTGTACTCATATTGCATTTCGCATTTTGTCGGTTTTAAGAAATTTTAAATGAATTTATAGATTTTGAAATTAATATTTTTAAAATTTCATTACTCTAATTAGCAACTTATGGTGAATTTTTTTTTGTGGGGTGTGGTAGCAGGTTCTTTTAAATTTAATTTGATTATTGTATTTTGGACTTTTTAAAAAAAAATTGATTTTTGTTCAAATTTGCAAATTACAAAAGAAATTTTTTTTATATATTTTTTAAATAGTTTTTAAAACATGGGCTTTTTTGTTTTTTTTTTAGTGTTTCAATTAGATTTATACGGTAAATATCAAAACGTTCATTACTGCTTCCACTTTTCTGTTCCTTAATTTAAATTTCCTTCTCCTTGATTTAAAATTCCTCCGCTTCTTTTGATTAAAATGTCATGACTAAAAGCTCCTTTAAATAGAAATCTCATTTTAGACTCTTTTTATGGATACATTTTTTATTCAACTTCAATACTTAATCTCATTTTATTTATTTTTGTTCATTTATTCTTATTTATATTTAACAACCACACCATCAATTCACCTCCTTTCTTTAATCCTGAATTCTTCTATTTTACTATTGTTTAATCACTCATACATGCAAACATTCAAAAAATCTCAAATATATTTACAGGGCGAGGCATTAGTTTGGTAACGCTCGATTAGTTCGCTATTATTAAAGTTACGAAAAAAAATTATTTACAATAAGTGTAGGCAGTCTTTAGATTCACATTTTAAAATTAGTCCCAAATATACAGTGTGTTCAGGAATGCAGTGCCAGATTAAAATTTTGTTTTTTTAAATGGAATACCCCGTATATTTTTACATTTTTATAAAGCTCTTGCCGAGCTAACTTTTCATGTTCTATGCTATGGTATTAAAAATATTTGATACAGAGTGATTCAGGTGGCTATAGATCCTTTATTAAACAAAATAGAGATGAAGTGTGATACATCATTGAAATCAGCTCGGCAAGAGGTTTATAAATACAAAATTTTGGTCTGGCACTGCGTTCCTGGGGACTAATTTTAAAATGTGAATCTCAAAACTGCCTACACTTTTTGTAAATACTTTTTTTCGTAACTTTAATAATATAATTTGTCACCCTGTATATATATATATATATATATATATATTAAAAATAAAATCACTTCATTGATAAACTTTTTAAAATCTGGTAGTTGCTGGTAAATATTGGGGTAGACCTTTTTCAGTGTCCCAGACAGCAGTAACTATAATAACCATGATAACCTGCAAATCGGAATTCGAATTTTCAAGCGTGTGTCACAATTAACATTTTTTAGAGTTTAATCAAAAAAGTTAACATGCGTCGACAGATATTTCTTCTGACGTGGAATTTAGGATTAAATGGTTTGGCACCGATAAAATCCTGGTTCAATATGAAAAATCGTGTACACGCTTCAATATAAATATTGTTTACTTTGTTGGGGGTAAAAATTGGTTTACTTTTGGAGCTAATCCAATATGAACTTACTTTTCAATCACAAATTAAAAAAAAAATACATAAACTAAAAAAAAATTATGTAAATAAATAAAAATATTGTTATCGAAATTTCAATAATGCCATAATTTTTTAAGAATAATACTGAAAATTTCTCATAATCATGCCAATATTAATGTAATTACTTTTGACTTTTTTATAACCAGTTCTGCATGTTTCTTTTAATCAAAACATTATATTATAACGGAAATAATCAACGCTAATTATTACAACACGAATTTTAAGTAGACGGATTAAATTAGTTTGTTAAAATAAAATACAGTTAGAATAATAGTACTGATAGAGTGTTTCTTAGTTAAGATCAAAAAATTATCTATCGAATATTATAAGAGTTAGATTAATTAGAAAATCATAATGGAATTTTAAGATAAGTATATTTTACATTTTACATTTATAATTAGAAAATAATTATATTCTTATCTAAAATTTGTTGCCATTCTGTAATAAATACACTGAATTTACTCGCACTCTCAAGTCTGTGTTGTTTGGCAACAAGTTTACGCAAAGATGTCAAATATTTTCAATTTATTCTCACTTCTAGAGGAATATTTAAGGATATTTATTCACTAAAAACCATAAAAAATAATGAATATAGGCAACTACATCCGTATTATTTCTTTTGAAGGAGTTTAAAAATATTGTTGCTTATTGATAATGAAAATACGATTGTAACCAATAATTAATATTTTACCAACATGTTATATTGTTTTTAACGAAGTTGCGGTCCACTAAATGTCTTCTAAATGAGATACGTTGAAAACATAATAGAATACAACACCAAAACCTTCGTCACCAAATAAATTCTAGGCCCGCTTTTGAACATCAGTTTCAGCTGATTCAGATAACATCTGTTAATTTTGGGATATTTTTAAACGAATCTATGCGTATGGCTTCGCAGGTATGTGTATAAACATTTGGCATTTTGGCATCTATTTGCACATTTTTGTCTGAATGGTGACTTGCAGGAATGTTAAATATTTTTTTGTAAGTAGCGAGTAGTACATACTTTTACGTGCATATAAGCATTTTATAGACTACCAAATGTCACTGATTCAGACATGACATTTCGACGGGCTATTGGCTAAAACACACGAGTAATCCTATAGTTAAAAAAAATATTAAAGCTTAAAGGACGTCTGATCAATCAAAACTTCTTTATATTATAAAAAAATTAAAAATAAAACAAAATCAAAATAAAGAGGATTTACATTATATAAAGAAAGTATACAACATATATAAATGGTAAAGATAAAATATATTTATTTTAAAATTTCATGATATTTTTTACATATTCCTATTGAGAATTGTTTCACCAATGTTCATTGGCATCATCAAGTTAGATTATAAGAAATTAACAAACATTTAGCATACAGATATTATTACAGATATTCTAACCAATAACACTCTTCATTTTCAAAAAAATTTAGTTGATAGGTATATTTAGTCCATAATATTATCTCAGATATGAGAATTTTACAGATTTCTTTTGTTGTTTAGTACTTTATACTAATATTGTAGATGTCTCTTTATTTCAAATTTATTGAACAATGTTAAAATAAAGTTAGGATTCAAAGATTTAATATGAAGACAGATGAGATTACTATAATTTATTCCTATTTTAAAAACTAATAATGACCAATTTAATCGGTAAATTTGATGAATTAATTAATTTGTTACATATTTGTGGGATAAAATTGTAATCTTTCAATTAATTAATTTATTAAGAATGCTGGGTGAATTCTGGTTTGAAGGGAGGTTTAAATTTCATAATATAGTTATTTAAATTAAAATTAATTTACAAATCATAAAAATTAGGAATAAATTGGCTGTGAAATAAAAAAATTATAAAAGCCGCCAAAAATTTGATAGCTAAGAGTAAACTTGGTTTAAAAGCTCACAAACACCCTTTTTTTGACGAAATAAACAATTGTGATTGATATTATAAACTTTGTCTAAACATATAGAATTTGTATAGTGAAGTGTTTTCCTCACTTTCGATTAAGAATCAGCATCAATTTCTTCATTAAATTCAGCATCCACCTGTTTTGGACTTCCTACGTTAGGAAGTTGAAGCTTCTTGCAATTTGTGAAAGATGAGAAAACTGCGAATGTTTTTGTAAGTATCTATTAAGGGGATTTGTCACCAATTCAAATCAATCTACCATAAAATACAAACTTTTTTGCATTCAAATTGCATACATGACAGACAATTGGTTTATTTATCAATAAATAAATTCTGAAGTATCCGTGAAAGTAACTAAATCGATTTAAGTTTAATTACATTTCTATCTTTGGACATAGGCGGGTAAATAAAATATTATTTGGGTCAATATTTTTCGATAAGTTTAATAAGGTTAATTCCATAAAAAAAAATCCACCCTGGGATTATTCTATATTTATGTATTTATAATTTTTGGTATTATAATTTGGTGTTTAATACACTTCCTTTCAACTTCAAATTAATTTAGTCTTGCAATTCACTTGTCAAAAAAATTACAAAATATTCAAAATTTCTAATATTATATTCATATTACAACATGTTTACATATGTACATAATTTCTTGTAACATTGATTTTTTCGTAGCTTATTTTCTTATTAAAATTCAAACACTACAACCAAAACAAATAAATATTAAGTAGTGTACTTCAAATGTTTATCTATCTTTCTCCAGAAAAATTTAAAAATACACTTTTCGGATTTGTTATGTTATTTCATCATCTACAATATTTGAAAACATCTTGAAAGATTTCATTTTTAAAAGAATGTTTACACAAGGTGAAGCTCGACATTGGCACACAGTGGCACTTCAAACTCAGCCTAACGAAATGTAAAAAAGTAATTTTTATAGTAATCCTCAAGCTTATTTTTCAATTAAATGTGCAGCCGTCTCTTAAATTATTGACATAAATAAGTGAGAATGCATCACCAAAATTGTAATATTTTAAGTAATATAGCAGGCAGCGTTTTGGAAAATGTAACATTTTTGTCCAAAAGTAATGTGGACTTTACAACGTAACAAAAAGTAATAAGGAAGCCGTTGATCAAAATTGGACTATATGGCTTTAAAACGGGTGGAAAATAAGGTATAAGAGGAAAAAGGAGATTTTCTTTTAAAAGGACCTTAAGTAATAAGTACGTAGTAAAACTAAATGAAAACCGGATATCACAAAAACATTCAATCATGTAATATGAGTTCGCAACCCCCACAAAACCTTATGAAATAACAAACGGTGAGTGAGGGAAAGCAACATAGTCGTATGTGGGGCTATACAAGAAAAAATGAAGGTCGTATAGGGTAGAGCCCTTAGAGTCCATAAAAGTTTTATTCCCAATTTAGGACACCTAACTGCAAATGTAGTATACAAGAACGGGGTCAATATTATACATATTTCAGTAGATTTTTTTCCCTTAGGAATCCAAATATTTGGTTTATTATAAACCGGTTTTTATTCTCCACAGAAAAATCGGGAATCTGTATGAGATAATCTACAAAATTAACACTATTCTTCTGAAATACTAATAAAACTATAAAAAGTAAGCATATTATAACATTTATAACCGAATATTCTGAGTTGAGCAAGAATAAGATAATCATATTTTTGTATTATATTCATAGAAAATCCTTTAATTTATTTGACATGTTCATCTCAAAACTTGTCTTTATTAAAATGTATATTTACGTTCAACTATATATACCAAACATTTAAAATTGTACAAACATAATTGATATTTATATTCACATAATTTACAGTTCCTGAACATTTTGATTTGTCTATCTTAATGTTAAGCATTTCTATAACTCTGCATGGTTTTATATAATTAACAATTGATAATTTGAACTAATTGCTGCTTCATTCATTTATTTTTGAACTTAGATTATGTTTTTACAATTTACTAGTGTTTTAGTTACAAAAGTGATTTAGACACTGTTATTTTCAAGATGGTGAATGTGATTTAGGGTAAGGTAAGGCATATTCATCATAATTATAGGTATTTCATATATAGGAGTTTGGGATTAAATTAGGCTCAGTAAAAATATTATAGAAAAAAGACTTACCACTTCGAATCAGGTTACTGATACAATTTTATTAAAAATATTGGTGAATCTACTAAATAAAAAATATTTTTTTAATTTTGTTCCAGTGAGGTAATTTCGTGACACAGTTTTATTAGAATTTTACACGTATGGAAAACCACGAATGATCCAGAGAAAAACCGCATCACAACTTAAGCTATTGCAAAAACCTTTCCCCGAAAATTACTTGTACGACTTGACAGAGTCATTAAGCAACTTAAAAGAAACAAAATACGTACATTTTGGAGACTCAGCTTTGCAATATCCACAAAAAAATAAAGAACAACGGATGTGGTACAGAATTTATTGTTTTATGTTATCGGAAAAAACGGCTCTATGAAAAAGATTGTCTGAGCGTTTGAGGTGATGACGCTTCTTAATTTAGAGGTGGCTCTTTTCGCTACACACGGCTGTAAAACTGTCGCTCCAACGCTATAAGCAAGTTAGTAATAAATTTTTGAATATTTATCACGAACTTACTTATATCACATATTAAACATTACTTTACCTTACATTGAAATTAGTCAAAAGAAAATATCTTATTTTTAACGGCATTTATCTTGGTTAGTATCTTTGAAATTAAAATATTAATATTTATAATTTCAGTTTGGCTGCATTATATAACGTCATAAAGTTATTGGGAGCCCGATACGAAGAGAGCCACTTCATTGAAATCAAGAAAGGCTTTAAATATTATTCTCAAATTTGGTGACCAATATACTCTATAAGATAGTCAAATTTTGATATAAATGAACTTTTGTAAAAATTAGCCAGTGGCGCGCTATCAGTGTTAGTGGCAACTTTGACCCCCAAACTTTTGACGCTATTGGCAGATTTTTTTTTTAATTCTTTGCTCATTTTTAGTTAAAAAAGTATGAACCTTTTATGGTGTTAAAATGAACGGTAGTGGAATGATTTGCTTGTAAACAAAAGTATGAAAGAACGAATTATGATTTGTATTGTAAATCATGCGCCGGCGTTTTACAAAACAAGTATTTACTTCGATTCGACTTCAAATACTGATTAAGCGAACCTAAATAGTTGAAAAAGAGACACAAGCTATTTATGGGCTTAATTTAATAAGAATCACAATAACCAAAAAGTGTAAAAGCTATCAAAATTAAATTCAAACAAATGTATTACAATAATAAGAAAATTACAATAAAAGAAAACTAAAATTAGGGATTAAACTGAGTACATTTTGCCACAGCCTCGCTATTAGAATTTCATGTAGTCTTAGATAAAAAAGTCGACAGAATTTAAGTCTGGTGACCTTGGGAGCCAAAATTATGGTCCGCCCTTACCAATCCATTTGACTATAAAACGTATTATTTAAGATATCTCTAGCCCGTGCATGGAAATGAATAAATATTCTTTCAATACTTACAGATGTAGGATGATGTGGAATTCGACGATTGACAATTGCGAAATCTTTGTTGACATAAACGAGCTGCCATTCTACCATGTTTCCGAGCTTGCCTGCAGTTCATAGCCTTATCGGTTAATTCGTCAAATGAAAATTTATTTCGGAACAATAAAATACCTTTTCCCAAATAAATTAAGTGAAGCAATTTAGCCCAAACCCGAGTAATTCTCAGTCATGTTTTTTAGTAAGAAAACGATGTACAACGTGCTTGCATATAAACGGCAAGCAGTTTAAACAATTATTGTATTTTTATTAATTTTGTTTTTAATGTAATACATTTGTTTGAATTTAATTTTTATAGTTTTACACTTTTCCACTACTGTAATTTTTATTTTTATTAAATAAATAGCTTGTATCTCTTTTTCAACTATTTTGGTATTATGGAATTAATAATATCGATTAAAGGAAATACTTGTTTAGCAAAACGACGACGGAGAAGTTACAGTACAAATAATAATTTGTAAATTATGAACTTGCAGACTTTTGTTTAGAAGAAAATCTCTCTACTACCGTTCATTTTAACACCATAAAAGAATATTACTTTTTTAACTGAAAATAAATTTGAATTTGAAAAAAATTAAAATAAAAATTTTCTGCAAGTGGCGTAAGAAATAGGGGGACCAAAGTTGTCACTAACCCTGATAGCGCGTAACTGGTTAAATTTTTCAAAAGTTAATTTGTCAAAATTTGAGTTAAAGAGTATATTGGTATACAAATTTCAGAAAAATATTTAAAGGCATTCTTGATTCATGGTAAATTTTTAATTTTGATTTCAAACTTTAACACCCTATATCTCAGTAAGTACCTCCTTTAAGGGTTAATGTTCCTATATCAAATTCATTAATTTTTCGGTTTTCGGTCGAATATAGAAACACCCTGTATATCGGGCTATCAATAGCTATTAAAACCACTGATTAATTTGGTGAAATATATTTAAAATAAATCATATATTCAACACATTATGACTACCTACATCTGTTGAGTAACCAGTTGCTGTTATGAGAACTGATTTCTACTTCTACGACCTTAAGAAATAAATATTTTATCTGAGAGTCACTGATCTCTCCGACCTTACAATTAATATATCCTCTTATAGCCAAATATTGCTTAAAAAAACTGTGTGAAATTTCTCCATAAGCATATTGACATAAATCTAGTGAGTAATCTAAATCTATTGGACATTGCAAATTATAAATAAAAAATATGAATATGAAGATATTAAGCTAAACAAAAGATCCTTCTAGGAAAACTCTGCAAAATTCGTTAGATAGAAAACTTTTTCCGACACTAGCTCGTTCATTTGATTTATATATTGTATTAACACTGATTATTTTGTAATTAAAATATTTAATATATATACTATTGTTCAAAGAATTATGCCGTGTTTAATACGCAAAAATATTCACACCTTTTTTCGTGTTAATTTTTTGTGAAAACATTACAAAAATGATTTACAGGTAGTGATAGACAAATGGATGTTTTCTTTAATTTTATTAATACTTTACATTCAAAAATAAAATTTACTGTTGAAATTGAAGATAACAGTTCTAATAAATTTCTTAGATATAAATATCAAAAGAGTAAACCGTAATCTTCAATATTCACTTTATCGTAAACGAACTCATATAAATATGACTATAACTTATAACTCAAATCACTCTATATCGCATAAAATAGCGGCTTATAATTCAATGATACATAGAGCCTTTTCAATACCAATGACTAAGGACGATTTTAAAAGGAAAATTAATATAATAATATATAATTAATAAATAGGTTGATTAATAAAAAGGAAGAAATTTTGCCGTTAACCTGATCTTTCCGAAACAACCTAAAGATGACGGGTCATACAGAACAATGACATATTTTGGAGATATTTCAAACAAAATGTCTAAAATTATATCTCGTATATCTCTACAATATCTTTTAAAGTAAGAAATAATGTAGGTTCATTTTTATTAAATGTAAAACCTAAAATTAATAAATTTTCAAAATCGGGTATTTACAAACTAAATTGTCCGGATTGTAACGCCATCTATCTTGGTCAGATAATAAGAAATTTTAACATAAGGTACTGTGAGCATTTATGAGCTTATACATTAAAACAACCAAATAAGTCACTTTACGCAAAACATCTCATTAACACCAAACACAAACCTACACTTAATAACACAATGAAAACAACAGTGGAAGTACTTTATATAAGTAACAAGAAAGAAAAACTTGATTATTTGGAGGAATATGAAATTAGAAACACCTAAAATATCCTCAGCATACAAAATTCAATGAACAACTAAACCTGGGAAGTTCAATTATCTTAGAACACCTTTTAAACTAAATAATACTAACCAAATATATTTTTAGAAAAAGAAGAATATTGCTTAATACTGATTGGTTGTCAGATTTATGACAATAAATTTATTTACGTTTTTAAAAAATATCTGTCAAACTTCTTTCTGACTTGAAAAAAGGTTTTATCTTCCCATATTTAAATGAAAATAAGATATTCCATTGAGATTTCCGTCAATAAGTACTTGTTCCACAATATTGCTTCCTAAAATGCCAATCGGAACATTTAATTTTTGAGGGATTTGTGTATGTATTTCCATAAATAAATATGGATTAGTCTCACTCTAGTTACAAAAAATATGTCCATTTACTTCACTTTTTATTATGAAGGTACATTAGTCAGAAAACCTTGTATTGTAAAATTATTTAATAATAATGATTATTCCTACATTTACTTTATGAAATCTATAAATTATAAATATATAAATGTTCTTTGGCCAAAGACTGATAATATATTCAATATTTTATTATTTTTTAAAGTATTTTTACTTAATATTGTCACTTCTATTATGTTTTTTTTGTATATTATATAATCATTTTTTTTTATAAAATTTGCACAAATTATTGGTCACCCAGAAGAGGTTGCAAATCCAAAATACTTAATTGCAAATTATTCTCAATTTTGCTAAAACGATTTTATACCTATGATGACTGATCTAGATCAGATGAATAATATAATAACTCTTTTCAACATCACAGTTGAAAGTTCAGCTTTCTCCTTGTATCTCGATTATGCCTATCAATAATGGAAAGTATTAAAGCAATACGCTATGGATCCTTATTAATTCATATGACGTCACTATAGTGCCTATAAAAATGGAAAAGTTATATGCATTAATGTCTTCTGTTCTATCAAAGTAAGACATAATTATATTTTACTGCCTAGTTTGTATTACTTAATTATAAATGTGACAGTATCTTCGTTCCGTATATATCAAGTAAAGCAATTGAATCGATAACGTACACCCTCTTAGTTCATTCCTTAATAAACAACTGACTCACTTATTAACATAGAGAATGTAATTAGTTCCTGTTGAGTAAACAAACATTCTAATAATCAGTTTTTATTGGGTTATTTCATTTCTTAACAGTTTCCCTGTCTGACTATTATTAAACATTTTTATATATATGCGAAACGATAAATACTAAAATTTCAATGCTTTGAAATGTTTTCTTATCAAATAAATAGTTTAAAAACAAACAAAAGAACATATTTATGGTAATAAATGAATATTTATTTAAAGAAAAACCTTCTTGTTACAATTTAAAATTTGGGAACAAAAAACACAAGTTAGTGTTGGGAAAATTACATTAAAATATTCAAAACTTAAACCAGTTGTACCCAAAAATCATTTTTAAAAAAGAGTGTTGCTTCCACGTATTCCAATTGTTTCCTGTAGTATTTATTCTCCTTGCCATACTTAAAATCAATTAAAGAATTTTCTGGTAAAAAGTAAGTTTTCATATTTACATTGTACAGTACTACGCAGAAGATTCATTTTCACTGACAGCCATCAGCATTTAAAACGATGAAACAGAAAATAAAGTTAAAACTCTTCTCCATCAAAGGTTCTTAGGTTTGTTTGCCTTTGTTTAGTTTCTTTATTATTTACAGATGGTTCGACCAATAGGCACATTCTCAAATAGTCAAAATATGAGATTGAAACCCGTTTCTTAAGACAAGTGAGTTTACCTCCAAAAACTTAAATATTTAAACTACATTTCACCATTGCTAAGTATTATTTCACATTATCTTCCGAAAATTATGAAAGTCGCTTTTTCTCCTCATGATAAGGGCCAAGGTTGAATCTTTTTTTTACTTCTTCGAATTACTTCCCTGCTCTCTTTAGTATTTCTGAAAGTTGTTGGTAAATTGGGTCCCGAGAGATAGCAGATTAAACATTTATTTTTATACCATCTTATTGATACGTAAATTGGTTCCCAATTATCCTAACAGGGGTGATTGGTTAGATTAGGTAAGGTTGGATTTGTATTTTTTTTTAAATATTTATTAGTAGTATGAAGAATTTACATATTAAATATTGTTAATAAGTAGTTAAAAACTCGTTGTTGGTACATTCTCATTATTTAATTTAATGACCATTTTGTAAATTGTTAGTGTTTTATTTTATTACCTGTTTTAATTTATTAGCCGAAACCGAATTTTGGGACCCGAATTGAGACCCAATTGGCCTGTTATTTGTTACGCTTCTTTTCTCGGAAGGTGCATTTGGATATCTCTCTACTAGCCTAATATAGTGACTTTTTCTCTATGTTTGATCAACTTCTTCCAATTTACATAATTCTATTTTTCAAATAAATAAGTACCTAGAAAAATTCAAAATGTCTAAAGCCTGAACTATGTATATAGTCTGAACCAATTAGATAAAGAAAAAAAAAAGAATGTCTTCATACACTAGAAGATTTTTTGAAGTAACCTACTTTGATCAGGATTCTGTAAATAAAACAGACTCATACGCAAAAACCTCAACTTTAGAAAATATTACATAAAATTATGGTTTTTGTAAATTTTTGTTTCCTTCGAATGACAGAAATCGGCTTTTTTCTAACATATCACATCAACATAAAGAAAATTATAATATAGTATAACGTTCTCTTAAGCCCAGTTTATAAGAAAAATAGCTAAATAAGTTGTAAACTAAACAAAGGACCATTTATTATAAATAATAATAGATATATTAAACTATAAATGCTGTAATCTATTTTTTTTAAATGTCGATGTAGCAAATTAGTGTTCCAATAACACAATCGATAGCAAAATTTAGCAGTGTTTAATCAATTGATTGTATTTCATTTACCAACCATTATACTTTATTTTACAAGTAGATCCAATGATCTAGTTAAAGAATATTAAGCAGTAGTATAGTTACTATGATACTTATTTTAGCTAAGATTGACGATATAAATTTATTATAAATTCTGTCTACTAAAACTCAAAAGACGTTCCTGCTTTTCTCTCAGATTAGAATCGTCGTGTTAATTTTAGAAACTTTATACATACAATTTCATATGGAATTTAAATGAAAGCATTTCACGGTTATTCACTGAACACTGACATATAAAGTTGCTAAAATATTATCGTGTATATTTTGAACTATCAACACGTTTAAGTAATCTATGTGTATATCTTTTTACTCTCAATCGATTGCAAACAACCTTAGTTCTTTATAGAAGATTGCACAATTTTCTTATAATAAAAAAGTATTGAAGATTTTACTACTACATAATATAATTTTTAGTAGGTAGAGAAAACAAATAGTTTAATTTCTTAGTTGTTAAATAACTATAATAAAACAAGCATTATGGTTATTGATGTACTGGACAAATACAGGGTATGTTTTTAAAATTGAAACGAAATTATACGAGTATATTCCCATTCACCATTGTTCACTTTTAAATATTTTACCGTGCATATTTTTAAGTTCTCTATATCAACAAAAAAATAATAAATGGTGTTATCTTTGGGCCAAATAATTATCTTAATATGATTCTTTTAAATTCTTCTTTTGTTTTAGATTCAATATTGTCCTATATGTGATAACCGGTCTTATGAATGTCTTGTACACATTTATCTTTTTTTACTAATATTTCTACATTTTATTAATTTATTACTTCTGTCATAAACTTTATTTACTTTTATTAATTTTATTAGTATTATCACTATTATTATTTTATATTTCGTTGTCTGTCCTATTGAATAATTAATTGAATTAATTAAACTTTCAAATTGTATTTCTGTTTTGTTTTGTTTTCCTATTCCCACATATTTAATTTTTTATTGAAATTATTTTGTCTACTCTGTTATCTTTTTGCATTATGAATATTATTCTCTTTCATTTCATAGTATTTAAGTATGGACATTATGGACATAATAAAAATATATTGGTTTTTGTCTGCAAAGTATATTTCTTAAATGTTCGTTGTCTTACACATTTACTCCTCGCAATTTTGTATTATAATTCAGGTTAAAGTGAACACCTTAAATCTAATATAACTCATACTCATATTTTCATGAATTAATTAATAAAATTGCTAGCTCACCGTAATATAAACAATGGAGATCATACATGGAATATGTTGATGACTTAACCCAACGTCTTGAAAACTCTCTACGCTCTAAATTAGTGAGCGTGTTGTTGGAAGGGAAGGTTGTAAAGAGAGACAAAAGGAGATTAGGAAGGTTGTTAGGAGATGCTTTGTTTACGAAACAAATATTTGAGAAACAAACACTTTTAACAGATGAGCTACATAAAAAGTTATTTGTTATGTTTGTCATAAAGTTAAAAATTTGATTGATACGAAAAATTTGGTAGCAAATTGTGAACAGAAATTTTTATTATATTGTCTATTAATTAAACTTTTTAGTATAAGAGTTTAATTTAAGTACTTTTAATATGTACGTGAAATTACATTATGAGAAAAAATTATGAAATAAACCTCAACAGAAACAGTAATTTCACCCATTGATCTACTTCTCGGGCAAATAATAATGCATGAAATTGCTTTTCACTCACGGGAGTATAAAAAATTATAATAAATTTCTTTTTTTGTGACAGAATGCAGTCATTATCTGCCTTTTACTTCCGATAAAACAGCAAATCATTAAACATTTATATTACTTGGAAATTGTAAGTGAATTGAAAACAAATAAAGTTTCATTTTCATTAAATTGAAGAAAAACTTCCAAGAAACTTTGCTCTTCGAACTAACAAATAGTTTAGTTGTGTGTCATAAATTTTTATATTTGTTCGAATACCATTACTGGAATAGAAACTTTAATTATTTTTTTACTGTTGTGTAATTCTATACTTACAAGACATAAAGTAGCATAAAGAAACATATCGCTACGAAAAATTTTCTGTTGTTCCAAACAAAACACGGTATTCAAATGTATCATAAACTTGGCCAAACAATTTCAATTTTATGCTTTTTCTGAAAGACCGCAGAATTGTTCTAGAATATTTTATTTTCGTAGTTTAAGTTAAAGATAAATATATATGTTTGTGTCTTAATATACATATATGCGCTTAAAACATGACCCAAACTACTCTTAAGAAACTAAACAAATTGCATATATTATAAATTTTATAAGGACACAGAAACCTAACCTAACTGCTGACAGCTATGGTAGTTTCTCGAACATTCTCGAAAACGTCAAAACATCTATAATTGTCTAGAAGCTTCGAGGAAACAAAAAAAGGATATAACTAGGAAGAAAGTGACAGATCGTACTAATGAAGTGTCGAACTAGGGCGTATGTTTCTGACATTAATTTGTATTGTTAGGCAGTATTACGAAGTTTTGTCATTTAATATAGTTTTTAAACCCACACAAGTGTTACCGATATAAATTCAATTTTAAGGGGACAAATGATATCTCCATCATTAACGATTAGAACTTATACCAAGATCTTATTTGAAAATTGAGTTGTCCATTTACTGATAAGGTCCAAAAATATAGATTATATTCATTTTAAAATATTATATTGGATATATTTTCATCGAAATTTGAAATAGCAAAACTTGGATCTACATAACTTTTGTTTTTTAGGAGTTGTATGTATACGTTCGTATACGTTCACTATATCTGATTTCAAAATTTCTAAGGGTCTAGCCAATATAGATAGCGTTACACCTACAAACCTACACTTAACAAAACAATATAAACAACAATGGAAATCCTTCACAGATGCGATAATAAGGATGAATTTGATTTTTTATAAAATGACATCTACAATATCAAGTCTGCATATGAAATGCTGTCACTTTCTTATAACTTTAATCTATCTGACGGTGCAACAGAGCGAAGTAATTGTCATAAGAATTGAAATTGAAATTGAATTGAAAATAAATAAAAACGGTCCGTATCCTAATTTTGCAAGTTCTATGCTATGGCAATTTCAAATCCCATCTCATTTTTAATTACTCTGTATCAAATATTTTTTTATGCCATAGTAATGAACTTGGATAATTAGGACGGAGATATGTTAGCTGTTTCTATTGATTTTTAACAGTTTGGCTGCTACAAATATTTAAATTCGAAAATATGTGATTTTCAGGAGGCTGTAGATCCTTTATTAAACATAAAAGACATACAATTTGATACATCGTTGAAATTAACTCGACAAGAGGTTTATAAAATACTAAAAATATACGGGGTATTCCATTAAAAAACATAACTTTGATATGCTGTGACCTTATGAGACACCCGGTATATTACGAAATAATTTTAAAATGTGAAGCTTCACTCTATCTATAACTTTTATTTAAAACATTCTTTCTCATTTCTCAAGATAACGGAGATATCAAACTTCGGAGTATAAGTTGATCACCCTGTATATTCGAATTTTGTGATCATTCTGGTTTTAAATCATATATGTATCTACCTTCCGAAACTAGTATCTGAGACTTCTTCTTTTTATTTTCAACTCATGGGTTGATAAAGTAAATTCAAAATGAAAATAAAACAGAATGTTTCTTTAAAAAAATTGTTAAAACTATCACACGTTGATGTTTATTTATCTTATATGTTGTTTTTATAAATATTTCTCTACAAAAGACGCCATTTATCATACGTTTCAATTTTTTATATTTCAATATTTTTTTGCAATACCTTCGAATATAAGTGAAAATATATTTTATGAACATCTCTTTAAATTGAATTCAACTTTCAATCATACTTCCGACATAAACTTTAAACCAGCGCACGTATATACTCTCAATAACATTTATTGTTTCTTCCTTTTTCCAGAGAGAGAGGCTAGGCGAAGGCGAGCCATCATAAATTTCACACTATGGAAAGAAAAAAAATCAATTCCACAAAAGAATACGGAGAAAAGAAAGCAATAACTTGAGCAAACACGTCATCCCATATGGAATGGCAGAAACAAACAATACACTAGGACCAATAAATACGTGATGAATGAGCTTACCTTGTCTCCTCTGCCGCGCATCCCGCATTTTCCATCCATCAGAGGCACGGAAAAGTCGCAGGAGACGCCGACGCCAAAACGCCAGACACGAGGACGCCCGTGGCATCGCGACGCACTGCGCGATGTACCGCCGCACTGCACTGCACTCTCCCCTACTTCGACGATCTCCATCACGACACGTCACCTGAAAATACATAATCACTTTAATTGCTTTAGGTGAGTTTAATGGGGGTTATGGAAAACGTCTGTTGATGTTTGACAAATAGGTTGTTAAATGAAATACGGCACACGGAGGAATAGTTTTATTTTTTTAATTTTTCGTTACCTTTTTACATCTCTACAAAGTTATGTCAATTTTATTTATTATCTTAATAAATGGGTACTTAATATAAATTCATCTCAAAGCCTACAGAACCCCTGTAAGAGTAAAACAGTAAAAAATGTCGTAATCTCCCAATTTTCCACTATTGTCGCATGACTATATAGACTTATATTCCGAAGTTCGACTTCTCCTTTCGTTTGAGAAGTACTAAAAAAATTTCTTATACAAATTGTGCAGAGAGTAAAGCTCCATATTTTACAAATTTGTAAGATACATGTGGTAAAGGATTTTGCCAACAGAAGTAGAAGTAGAAATTAACGAGAAAGGAGAACCAATAGATATTAGAGGAATAGCTAAGATCAGCGATAATAAGGAAAGACCAATTATAGTGGAATTAAGAAACACAACAACAGATATGAATTTCTAAAAGAAGGTAAAAACTAAAAGGGGCAGAAGTATTCCTGAGCAAAGATTATTTAAAGAATATGCTATACCAAAGGAAGATGAAGATTTTAAAGGATCACATGAAACAAGCACAGAAAAAATATTAAGCAAAAAAAAATATCTATAGCTGATACATTTAGCACAACAATGAAACACATACAAAAAAAAATACCATACAGATGTAGGAGAACACAAAATGATGAAAAACGCAAAAGAAAGGAAAAGCAGTAAACAAACCCTAGAGAAGGAGGAAGAAGAAATAACAAAAATATCTCGAACAAACAGAACACTTCGTTAAAAAACTAAATCACAAAAATAAGACGAAGAACTAAAAAACTAAAATCACTGGTAATGAATAAGGAATATGAGGATGAAATAGTAATAAAAATACTAAAGATGAGAACATGGAATATAACCAACCCCCTTAGGAAAAGAAGTAGAATTAATTAAGATATGAATGAAAATAGATAATCTGGGTATAAGTGAAATTAAGAAAATAGGAAGTAAAGAAATGCAGTTAAATAATTGACATAAGATTTATTATTCAGGGATAGAACCAGTAAATAGAGTAAAACAGAGAATAAGATATTAAAAGAATTAGCAGATAGAAAAGTAATAAAATATAACACAATCAACTCAAAAATAATCGCATTGATAGATACTAAAATTTGAAGGAATATTAAACATTATATCAAAAATTAAGGTACTTTACTCTTGAGCAAAATTTATATTTTTCGACATACCTCGTACACGACTGAAAAAAATTGATATCTGTTGATTGTATTTTAGATTTTAGAACATGCAGAACTTTTTATGAAGAATACGTTTTTTTCCTGAAATTAATAATAAAAAAGTTTCCCATATGGTTCCAACTTACTGAGACATATTGTATATACTGAAGTGGTACAAATAAGGGTAGAAAGGTAACGCATTATCTTCAAGAACAAAATAATAAAAGAGGGAGACAGCCTGATCCTACAATAATGAACACACTCATAAAAATACTAATAGCGAACACCCAAAGGAAAATACAGAACCAAGTATACATACAGTATGATGAGCTGAAAAAATTGAAAACGACAGTTAAGACAAGTAAAAATGAAGGGGCAATAGGGATTCGAAAAAGAAGAAGAGAGATACAGGGTGCTTTATAAGAGTAACCCAAATCAATATATTATTTTTGTTTGTTTTTTGTATAGGGCGAGCCAAAATCACGTAATTGATTTGATTTAGTTTTATAAATAGGACACCCCATATTTTCGTAAACTCGGGAAAGTACTTTCGAAATGCTCTTGTTTTTTAATGTATTCCTTTACCTAAATATTATACATATGTTGCAGTAATCACATCTTTGAAAACTATATGTCCTAATCAAGCATTATATTTTTGAAATAACAAAAGTAAGTGGAATTCTTCTTCTTCTTCTTCTTCTTTCTCTCGCATCGTTAGTAACCTGTTCTTTTTCAGATTTTTGCAATTTTATCCTTTCAGTTTTTTCTCGGTCTGCCTCTACTTCTTTTGCCTATTCTCATTCATTCTATATCTTTTTTAACATTGTTATTTTGATCATTCTAATGACGTGTTCATACGAATTAAGTTGTTTCTTTTTTACTACTGTTAATATAATCTCTTCGAGATTAACAGTTGAGTTATTATTACGTTTCCTTCTCTGTCCCATTCCATTCTCGTAATTCTTCTAAAAAATGTCATTTCTATTGCTGTCAGTTTGCTGTCGTGTTTTTTCTGGAGATCATAAGATTCGCAGGCGCCTGTTACTATGGGTTGTACTATTGTATTATAATCTTTTAATTTCATTCCTTTGCTTAGTTCTTTCTTGCTCATCTTGATTCTGTTCTTTATTTAAAAGTCCACTGTTCCCTCTTGTGCGATCAAATATTAAGCTACTGTTAGTCTTTGTAATTCTTGTCTCTTTATGTCGTTTTTTATGTTACCATTATTCTCTCTTTTATGGTTAATTATCATTAACTAGTTCTTATTTATGTTGACTTCTATTTGTTTTTATATTCTGTTATGAGAATTATTTTATACAAGGGTCTATTAATTTTTACTTATTATTATTAAGTTTCTGTAACCAATCAGTGTCCCATAGGAGTAGTTTAAGCTATTTCCTTGTTTAATATATTTTTCCATGTTGAATTTTTCTGATGTTTTGCCTTTCAACTGCACTTGTCCACTTACTTCCTTATATACAGTTTCGATAACTTTTACGATCTTTGGTTCTATATTTAGTCGTAATAGTGATTTACTTATTATTATTCTGTTGTTATAAATAGTTCTTTTTTTTGCACTATTTATTTTTCCGTTATATTTCTTAATATATAAATGTCATTATTCTGTTTTCCTGGTCGGTATGCTTTCTCATTATTCTTCTTTTGTACCAACTTTCTTAATAGTAATAATTGTTGTGTTTACTTTATATATTATTGGAAAATTAAATTTAAAGTAAAATGTAGGATAGATACTCCATTTAAAAAGCATAACTTTGATATGTCATAATGTTAGAAAATAATTTCAAAACATAGAGATTGATACAATTTTTATACAAAACTTTTTGAGGTTTCTTCCGATGTTCCCTATTATTTATTTGTCTTTGTATAAAATCAATAATATGATCCGTTTAATTACAACAAAAAATCAAATTTTTATAAAATGTCAGCCATATTTGAATTAACATAAACATGAGTTCTTGGCAACAGATATTTTTTTAAATTATTGCTTTGAAGTTTATGCTCATTAATTGGTATACTTCTGATAATGATATCAAGTAACAAGAAGTCAGTACAAATTATAATTATCAGCGCTATGTTTAACAAGTAATTTATTACAACAACAAGTGTCAGCGTTGACATAAAAACTAGAAATTTACTCACTTAAAAGAATTGATAAACTCTGTCAATGACATAAACAAATAAAAGAAACATAAAACAATATTTTATAACAGATATGTGGAAATTTAATTATTTCTTATATACTATAATGTATTATCTAAAATGATTCCAGTTTCTGAACAAGATAAAAAATTTAGTTTTCACTAACACAATTGTTCAATTCTTATAATTTTCGTCTAAAGAATCTTTTCAGTGTTATGTAGGTATATTTCGAACGTGATTACTAGTAAAACTAAAAAATAGTATCCCAAGGAATCCACTAGTACATTTATTGTAGATTTTTGATTGTATTTTGTAGCATCGGATTAATAATTTAACATTTTAAGATTTTTGTTTGTTTCATCAACCGGTTTAATAAACTTTTATATACAATTATACAATTTTTTGTATGGATATTATTATTCTCCTTCTAAGAAGATTTAATAATTAATAAATACTAATTACCTTGAATTACACATTTGAAGCTAAACTTTCGAAACAGAAAACACACATGTACTAACTTAACCTTGGCTAAGGTGGAGCCAACCGGCAGTTGGACAAAAGCCCAAACATCCTACCCTAAAAATTGACTATTGTGCATTCTTTTCAGGCCATCCCCTTTTTTGTTGGTAAAGGCCATGACTTTGGCAGCCATACTGCATACCATTAAATGTATCAATAGAAATTCTTTTCTACAAATAGGGCTAGATTTTGTTTGGCTTAGAATTATTACTGTGCGAACCGTTTGTGAATAGAGAACTAGAAAAAATGAGTAGGTAAGTATTGTAACTTTAACTTACTAAGGTCTCTTCTAGGTGACTTCCAACATTTTCAAGAAATAAAAGAATTTTATATGATTTGAACTATAGGTAACATTAGATTTTGTTGTATATAAAAAATCTCTCTTTTTTAATAATTTCTGTAAATTTTAACTGTTCAAAATTTGGAAGTAGATTTTGATACGTTTTCAATTGAATATACTTTAGTTAGACAACGTTAAACTAGTCTATAATTTTAGCTCGAATTCAACATTTAAGTAGTGTTGTGATGGAATTTGGTATCCACATGATACACATTTTAAAGAATGTTATTGTTATGACGTATGTGGGATTTCTGATTTTAAATTCTGCTTGTTTTATATATTTAATAATCATAGATTTTCTCTATAACTTACATTCAGAATACATATATTTAGTTATTAGGTAAACATTCTACTTCTCACAGCTTATAAATTGCATGATGTTTATCTACCAATCGGAATTGAATAGGGACGTGACATCAAAACAATTTTGAGTTACTCTGTATAAAAATTTAAATATAAATGTTTTTTTCCATTTTTCAATTATGCTCCACCCTCATATTATTTAAAATAATGTGAATAATAGATCAATATATTTTTCACTCTATTTCGATTGATTCGTTTGAAAAATAGAACAAAATGAGCTACGTACATGTTTATTATTTGCTTGAAAAGACAATTTAAAACAGTTTTACAAAACAAAATTTTAAACATTATATATCTTTAACTACAATTTATACAGGGTTGGGATAAAATATGGAACCAAGTAAATATCTTTAAAACGAAACGGTCGATATTTATGAAATTTTGTAGGTAAGTGCAATGGGGCAAAATGCAAAAAGTTAATAATATACTTCCGGTTTAACCGGAAATACCCACAACTTTTTTAATTTAAATGGGACACCCTTTATATTTTTACAAATTTTGAAAGAGCTTGTTATTTCTCGAATTTGTACATACTGGGTTTAGTGAAAATAATTTGTAAAAACTTTTAGTTGTAAAATAAGTAAATTTATTTATTCATTCATCAATATTCTTTGTTTCAATTCCTGCAAGCATTTTGGTCGTTTAACGTAAACACGTGATTTTAGATAACCCCAAAGAAAAAAAATCTAATGGCCTTAGATGCTGAGAACGAACAGCCCATTCTATGAATCGATCACCATAACCGATTATCATTAATATTTCAATACGATCTTTTCCACTTAAATGAACTATTCTTAATCGTACAATTTATTTCCGTAAATTACAATTTGACAGTTTGGCAATAGTTACCTACTAGATAGTACTCGTTGATTTCTTACTATTAATACAAACAATATCAATTTGTTTATCTAAATGTTATTTTACTCTAATGTATAAAAACTTAAAAGTGGTTTATTAAAATGCTGTATTCCTCGTTTTTACAGATTTTCTACGCTAAATCCAGTACGTACGAATTCGAAATAACAAGATCTTTCAAAATCTACAAAAATATACATCAGCTGCATATTGCCCCATTGCACTTATTTGCAAAATTTCATAAATATCGACCGTTTCGTTTTAAAGATATTTACTTGGTTCCATACTTTATCCCAACCATTATGTATGAACTTTGAGGCCAGCTCTGCCATGTTTCACATTTTCTGTGTAATAGAATCGTTATTAGGAGAACGATGATTTGAGTATTCTAAACGAAAACATCTCTGAATAGTTAGAACGGATTTGCTTTCATGGAACTTCAAAACGCAAATTGTTCTTTCCTGTATTGTAGCCATTTGCAGACTGACGCGAAATGTTGTCGAACCATCTACTGACTTATGAGAAAGTTATTGTGTAAAATTGTTTTAAATTGTCTTTCATGTATAAAAACACAATAAATACGTACATACCTCATTTTGTTCTTTTTTCTGTCAACATAAATTACACTAAATAATTTTTGTATTTTATTTTTACCAATAGTGGTTAAATTTCAATTGAAAATATTTATTTACTTCCTCGATTTAGATAATATTTAAAATAAATATAAAAGCTGAAATATATTGCTCTTAAAATTCCAGGATGTTATAAAATTCTTTAAATATTCTTATAACAATTGTTTCACCAATGTTCTTTAGCATTACCTGACTATTATTTCAGACCTTCAATATTAAATATTACTGATATGGGCTATTCAAGAAAAATCCAAACAATATAAGGTGTTCGATATAAAATACAACATTAATTCCAGGTTATAGGACATCCTGTAGATGTAGGAGAAATTTTAAAAAATAGTGAGCAGAGACGTTTATATTTTTTTCTAAAAAAGTAGTTTGATTTTTCTAAAGAAAGTAAGCAGATTTGTTGATAACTACCAGATATTTATCATTTAATTAAAAACGAATATTTCACATTGTTCAACCCTTTACAAGTGAACTAGAAAATTCAATCTAGGCACATCGTAATTCATAAAAACAATACAATGTAACATATTATAATAATGAATACTTAGAAAAGAGCGAACAGGATATAATTATAAATAAACTTTAAATTGGCCGGATTAATTAAAATTCCTATTATAAAGTACAACAGTATATGATATAATTGATGCAAATTTATGTAATAAATTCATTATTTTAAAAACTGACGACCTTTGTAAAAATTCTTCAAACACGACAATTTTAAATTTTAAAGGATCATCTTATGATGTACAAGTCAGTACATCATCGATGTTAACGTAATCACTTACATTGGCTATTTTTTTAATAATAATAATCAGGGCCCATCTGACACTTCATTTTAAAGACGCCGAATCGTGTATCCATCCATATTTATTATAAATTATAATTATACTAGTATAATTCACTGTTTAATTTGCTTTCTATTATATACCTCTCTAATATGAGAAATTTTTATAATAGTTCTAATAAAAAATTTAGCGACAATTTAAGCTTGGGGATATCTCTTTAGATAATAAAATTAAGTAGTGAGAATGGTTTCAAATATGTTCATGAAAAATAGGTATTATTAGGTTGTCACGTGTGAATATTAATAAGGTATTTACTTGCAACAATTCTAAAATCTTTCTAGGATTTAGTTTACATTAAAAATAAGTATTAACAACTGTAAAAAAGTATCTAATTCCCATTAATACATTATTTTTAATGGAGACGTCGTTTCAAATCTTCAAGAAAGTTCTCACTATAAAACCACAAATAAAGGATGCAAATTAACCACTACTTACTACGCCTTTTATACTCCACTAAAAATTATTTCTTTGATACATTTTTAATGTCCTATTCACGTAACTATAAACGATAAGATAATAAAAGCTACATCAATTCGAGACACAAAAAAAAACTGCAGGTAATATTTGAGAACCAGGTCAGGCGCACGAATTTTTAGTTATTAATAGCTGCTCCAATATATAAAAAAGTCCATAATAGGAAATAGCAAAAAACACTGCTTGGGTCTATATCTTTTATTTCAATAAGTAACATTTTTCGTAAAATAAGTAGAAAGGAATTTCAATATATTAAGGGAATATTAATGTTTATATTAAATTATGAATTTTTATTTAATTTTGTTAATTATTATATTATAAATTATAATGTACATTAAAATACTTTTTCTACTACAATGTATAAAGTATTTTCTTTATAAAATCTCTACAGTTCGTAAAGTTCGACTTTTTAGTACTAGTAAGTAAAATAATAAGAACATTATTATTATTATTATTTAACCATTATTTCCGTTTAATTTATCAATTTAACATTTTTTATCAACCGCATTGATTGATTAATGATGTTTATAATCAGGAAAACCATAAATATGTTGTAGTTATAAAATTAAATTTAATTTTGACAAAACTAAAAAAGAAACTTTTGCTTAAATTTTAGTACACCACCAATTACCACAGTTAAACCTAGAAACAAATATCAAATTGTGTTTCAACGGCTTCAACTAGTAATATCTTTAGCTTCGTGTTATTTGTAGGCTTTGTTACTATTTCCCGGTGTCATTTTAGGAACAGGATTTTTAATTAAAACTAACTTTTGATCTCTTTCAACGATTGGAACGAGCGATCTCTTGGTCACCAATCCAAGCCTCTGCCACTCTTGAGATTTTGAGTAATATTTAGATTTTCATTTTATAGCCTATGAATGTAAAAACTAATTTTTATTGCTCGGTTCCCCAACGTATTTCTTGGATTAAAATCAATGTGAATCTTGCTATTCAAGGTTTTCCTAAATGTGGAAATTACACTTTTCTTGGTTCAACTATCATTATTTGTAATTACTTGTATGCCTTTTCTGTACTTTTTTTGTATTAAAATGCTATTCGTGAAATAAAAATGAGCTGTGATAATTTATTCGTTACGAAGACAAATCTAAAACTGAAACATCCATTTAGTTTGAAGGCCAAGAATAGCAGTAATACAGGGTTGGCGTCAACAATGATAAATAATCTAAATTTATCAAATTTTGAAATAATTATGTAATGGAAATTTAATAAAAATTAGATAAGGGACCGTTTTTAATGCATCGGAAGGTATATGGGAAATACGCGAGATAGTTTGTCTAATCCCATTACGACATTTAAATTTAAATTAATTTTTGACGTTTTCAAATCTCAAATTTTTGTAACTGTCTGTTTCATTACATCACTAGTTGTATAATGAATCGTTATGTAGATGAATATAGAAACCTTTATTTAGGGAAAAAAACTTTAATATACAAAGCAAAAAACACTTTATTAATCTATTAGTTATAACTGTGGTGTGTTTCTACTAAGTTTAATTTTATTTGACAATTGTAATGTCTAACAAAAGGAGCGAACGAACCAAGCGAGTTTTATAAATTACATTTCAAATTTAAAAAAAAATACAGGTTTTCATAATAGTACACTTCTTATATATTTATGTAAAAAACCATATATATAATTATTATTAGTACACATGGATTAATGTAGATAAATCTTTTTGACCTTATTTAATCTGCGAGATGTATATATCCAAATGGAATGGTCTATGTAAGTTGGAGCCATGTAGGAAACATTTTTTATTATTAATTTTGGGTAAAAATTATTCTTCATAAAAAGTTCTGTATGGTCTAAAACCTAAAAAGCAGCCACTAGATATCAAATATTTTCAGTCATATACGAGGTTTGTCAGAAAATATGATTTCGCTCAAGAGTAAAGTGCCTTTATTTTTGATTGAAAATATTTTTAATGGAAAAGTTATTCATCGTTTTTCGGAAATTTGTTGGCCTCCGCGGTCTCCAGTTTTAACCTCACTCGATTTTTTCTTGTGGGGTTACTTAAAATAATAGGTACATCTTCAAAGGCATTTTAAATTGTTGACCATTTAGAGAGATTAATTACAGAAGGGGTTAATGTAACTCCTTAGATGGTAAAGAATTTTGTAATTGAACGGTTACATGTATGAGAAGAGGTGGCAGATATGTGGTGGCATTAATAAATTGAAGATAAAGATTATTTCTTATTATTTGTTATAACAAAATTATTTATGCAATTTTTTATTCAATTAAATGCATAGTTACAACTTTACAAATTTTGAAAAGTTCAATAAAAATTAGAGATAAGTGTTTTGTTAGTAGTAGTAGTTTTTTAAATAAAAGTTTATTTAGAGTTGTTTTACCAAATTTATAATTATTAAATGTAATGTATTATTGGGCATACTTAAATTTTGAATGTTATCTTAGAGAAAAGGTGGTAAAAAAAAAAAATTGCTTTTTAATGTAAATTAATATTGTTACATATTTAAACGTTATTTTTAATTTTAAACACATTTTCTTTATAACAATGTTCGATATTGTTAAAAATAAAGATACTTTACTCTTGAGCGAAATCATATTTTTAGGTCTAAGAACTTTTTATGAAGAATAATTTTTTCACCAAAATTAATAATAGGAAAGTTTTTCATATGGCGCCAACTTACGTAGAGACACTGTATAAGTAAATGAAAATTTTCGATAGATATGACAACTATTAACCCAAATCAATAATTTCAAGTACATATTTTAAACAAATGTTTAGACGACGGGCTTCTCGAGGCATGACCATTTTATATAGTTCGGACTACACTTTTAAAAATGCATTTTTTGCAAGATGTTCCAATGTTTAAATGTCTTCCCATCGAAAAAATAATCTTGAGCGCAGCGCAATTTACATATTGACAAATTTAAATTGAATTTATATCTAAACCTGAAGCAATTTTAGTGTTCTGTAAAATGTCTTTTCCAAAATATCCGGCGTGAGAGTTTCTATAGATGCTCACTATGTAAAGTTTTCATTTAATTAAAAAACATTTCCATTTTTTTATAACGTAGCAAAGAAATACAAACGGCAAAACAAATAAATTGTCTGAAACAGGCACTTGCGTCAAAGAAAAATTATAGCATTTTTAGTATAGTCACTCACTTTAAATATTAAAGATCTTATCTGAAAAAGCTAATTAAATACTAAAATATTGCAAATCATGATTAATGCTCTCATAACTTTTTAATATAATTAAATGCATATAATGAGAAGTGTAATTAAATATTTAATGATACTGGAAATCTTAGAAATATGTATCGATCAAAAACAAATATTATTTTATTGAGTGAACAAACCAAAGTTCAAGTCAAAAATGGGAATTGTTCTGATATGCCTTCTAGATTATTAATAATTTATGGAACAGAATCAAACAAACTAAAATTTACTAGTGTAATTTATTTTATTTTCTTAATACACTTATCACGTGAAAATGGTGTTTTCTGAGTGTAGCCTTATTTTGATTTTTAGGGACATACTGTATATATGTGACATTGTAGATACAGTAACATTAAATAACTTTATGAGATATATATTAGTTGTTAATTGAAATATCTATTTCTTTTTATAATTTTATGACCAAGGTATTTCTTGTTTCAATCAGATGAAAACAAATTCTAGTCATTAAAATAATTTGATTTTACCTACCAGTTTACTATCAAATAAAAAGTAGTAAATACTTAATTAAATTGTAATAAATTATGAATAATCAAACACTGCACGAGGAAACTAACAACTAATACAATTTAATTTACATTCTAAAAAATATTTAGAAATAATGATAGAATTAGATTAAAGTTGCTCATTTTAATGTTGCATCGTCCGAATCGAAAATAATTTGGTTGAAATGTTATTTTTTTTTTCAGTTAAGGCTACCCTCAATGCAATATATCTAATTTGATCCTTAGGACCACAAGTTAATTTTTTTTAAATACGGACCCGTATTTTTCGTGTTTTTTTAAAAGCAATTTAATGAAGATTAAAAAAAATGTATGATCTATATTGATTTTACCGTTAAAATTTTCTTGAAATATTTTAATACATTTATAGGTATGATTAAAAAAGTAAAATTACAAAACAAAAAGAAATGATTTACTAAATTTATTTTGTAAAAGTTTTCAAAATATCATCCTTCCTACACAATTACTCATACGAGTTGACGAATGAGTAACAATAAAACTTTGTGTGGTATCAGATAGTTCGAAATAAAATTATTGGGAGGCAAAAAAATAAGTTAAAAGTGGAAAAACTCGTAGAAAATAAAACATTTAAAAGAAAATATGTAGACGAAATTTAGTTCAAAAACGGAACCAGAATATAAACGACGAATGGAAATAAAGAGAGAAAACTGCGTTCTTGAACACCCTGTATATTTGGGACTAATTTTAAAATGTAAATCTCAAGACTGCCTACATTTTTTGTAAAAGCTTTTTTTTCGTAACTTCAATAATAGCGGACTAATCGAGCTTTGCCACACTTATGCCTCACCCTGTATATATAGAGTGTATAGAGAGAGAGAGAGGGAAATTTAAATAATATAAACTATTACTTTAAGATAAAATATTTACTATCTAAGGCAATATGAATATAAATTAAAAATACGCATTCGTATTTAAAAAATAAAGAGGACCTTAAAAAAAGAAACATCTACAATACAAATTTAATTATTACGAATAATAATCGTCTTATTACAAAAATATTAAAAACTTATATCCGACATTCACAATAAAAATGTAACCATTTGTTCGAAATATTTTTGTTACGGTCAAAGCAATTTGAAATTATTACTAAATATGAATCGCTTGTATTTATTATTTTTGTTTAGTTTAGTTTTTCGTCGCAAGGTTCTGTTTAGTTATAATTTACTATACGTTTAGGTAGTTGCCATTACACCTAATTAAAATAATTTTCTTAATGACGTTATAATGTTCAATAACCTTCGACCTGGTTCTATCCTTGACTTCTGTGATAATTGCAGAAGTATGTAAACGAGGCGAAAACTTAAAAAAAGGCAGAGCAACAAAATTGAAGATTGTCATTTGGCTCGGACAAGCCGTTGCCATTTTGATATCTACTTTATGCACCATTGCCTCGACGGTCTTTGCAAATCAGATAATGGAAAACGCATTTTTCTCGTTTTGTGAGCGGATCTATTCGATATTTGCATTGAAATGGTCGTATCAAGAGCCGAACCGGTGATATTCCTACTCCGCTTCACAATAAATCCCTTTACTTTATGTTAATTAAATAACATATTTTCTTATGTATATTGTCAGCGATAATTAAGACTTGCCGTGTTATGGCTCCACCTTAGTTGTTATGGATATTTTGCATACAAATGCGATATCAGCTTTTTAGCAAATACCCGCAGGTATGTTAATTTCTACTGGTGCAGTTCGTTGGGTCTGCCACGATATAAGCATAGGCTTAATGGAAAATTAAGAATCAAATATTTCAACGGAGCTGTCTCAATTAAGAAGAGATTATTTTAATTTACTTGTTTTGCTACCTACATTCTTTTTCTTGACCTCCAACAGCAACCCAACAATACACCTTATAATAAAGTAATAATATTATTTACTTAGCCGAAGATATATTTTAATACAAGGTGTTCCAAAACTTTACAACATATATGTAAAATAATATGGGATATACTATACGTAACCTTCTTTCTGCGGGTGTGGCATATTAAGGGTTATGTATATAGAAATTTCATACTATTTTAAATTATCTCTGAGTAAGATGAACTAAATTAAAATTCAGTAATACATTTTTTCATTAATAAGTTCAAACATTTCTACAATTCAAATTTAAACAAGTTTCTTTAGATAGATATTTAAATAGCCGATAAAAAAATGGCTTCGGCGTAAAAAAAACACCACTTATGTTTACAATTTGTCACTAGTTTCCATTAAAAGAACTTTTTCTTATTATTCAACAAGTTATATGTTCATCTTTAATGTTATTTTTAGAAGAGTTTTAACAAACATTTTTAATACATTTCAGTTTCAAACTGCGGTATTTTTATGAGTTGTTCCTCATTTAAGACTAAACAATTGAGTGTGTTAGATGTTTTGCGGTTCTAAGTTGAATATTGAATAAATGTCTGTGTTAATGATTCGATGGTTCAAAAAATGAGCTAAATTTTTGTATTCGATGCTTTTAAAAATCCTTTCAAATTATAGTGTTTTAAGATATAATAAACGAGTACATTTTAAGGAAATTGTTTAATAGAAAAGTGAAATAGATATTTTATTTTATTGAGCTTTATAATGGAATTATCTATTTAAAGTAGTGCTATGCCAAATACTTTTAATAAATTGTAATTATATTCATTAGAACCAGTGATGATGCCAATACTTCCGATAAATAATCGTTATAATGAAATTTTATGGACTGTTAAAATTTTCCTGTTTAAATTCATTCTGAATAAAATTATAATGGTCTTAAAGATATAAACTCTTATATGTTTGATCGTTCTTTGGATATTAAATATGATTTAAAAATAATAATTAAAATTAAATAGATATAAATTTATTAAAACAATTTATCATGTATTATTAAACAACTTTCAAAATTCGGACTATATTTAAAAATTTAAAACAGGTCTAAGGGAGGTCCTCATTTTAGTGATGCTATTACTAAAATTATTTCATAGCAATGAATGTTTATATTTGTTTTTATCAGAATTTTAAATCTTTCTAAAATCTTGATAATACCTAAATCGAAAAGAAGATAATAGCACAAAAATAACATACGAAAGGTTCTCCATGTTGCTCCTGTATGGTAAAGTGGAATAATCCAATGAAACTCAAAATCGTACCACCCCAAATTTTCTCGAAAATCCAAAGATAAAATGAAAATAAAGCAATATTGCATTTTTTCGCGTGAATCTGCCCCAAAAAAGGGAAAGACAATTACATTGGCCCAAAAGGTTATGGCCAGCATTTTTTTTAAATTTTAAGGTAATTAATAATAACCGTCCTGGAATTTTTGTGAAAAATTCCAACATCCCGTTTAGTTAGAATAAAAGTGCAGTTTGACTATAATAATAAACCAACACATTCTTCTTGAATTGTTGTGACCAAATTGAATGAGTGTTGCTACACATTGTTGTCGCACTCAATGCACTCACCCGACCTGGCTTCTTGTGACTTTTTTCTCTCACCCAACATGAAAATATACATCGTGGGAAATAATTTAACTCAAACGAAGAAACGTAATTTGAAGAATTTGGCAAATCGTATTTTTAGGGGTTAAAACATGACAAAAATGTTTGGGAAAGTGAATCGACCTAAAAGGAAAGTACGTTGAAAAATGAAAACAAATTATGAAAATGTTGTTTCCTCAATGCTAACACAGGTACTTATTGATCGACTCTCGTATACTTCTAGTGTTTAGAAAAAGCATAAGACACGTTTGTTTTGGTCGTACAAGCACGCTTACTACCGAATTCTAAGCCATTCAGATTATCCTGCGAAATATCAACAAAATAAAATATCTTGTAAAATTAAAAAAAATTTAGATAATTTAAAAAACTAAAGAATTCCTGCAAAATTTAAATAAAAATAAGAAAATCCTGCTTAATATAAACAAAATAAAAAATCCTGCACCGTTTTATACATTTTAAAACACAGTCCTTTTTTTTAAATATTTCTGAAGAATATAGTTCAATCATTGTTGTAACCATTTTGAATTGTTAACTATATACATCCTTCCTGAAAAACAGTACCAAACTTAACGCATTTATCTATCAAAATGTTCCATCGAATGTAAAATTATTTCACTCCTACGAACGTCCCACACGAAAAAAATATCACAAAATGTATACGTTTTACCATTATTTTGACTTTATTTCCAATAAACAAAAATGTATTGTTTATATCAGTCAACACAAGTTATTTTTAATGTTATCACGATATTTTTGGAATGCTAGGCTATTTTTACTATAATAATATGTCAGCGACGTGAAAGTTCTAAAAAAAAAGTTGCTGTCATTAATGTTTTTATTTTATTTAGAAATATAAACAGTTGGGTTAGATACATAAAACAGAAAAATGTAATTATTTGTTGCTTATATTGTAGATGTTTTATTCTAAAAAATGTTTTTTAATTAATGCAGGAATTTTCATTTTGTGCTTAATCTGCAATTCGTGTCTAAGAAATTATGGGGACAAAAAAAGAAATAGTTGTTTAGATCAAACAAGGTTTCGTTTTACTTTATTGCATTTTCTCAAGGTTAAAAAACTGTCTGCATGAAGTGGCAGTTTAATAAAAAATATCTAAATAAATAATATAATAAATGTTAATATTGTACATTGTTTATCATTTATTTGGGTTTAATTTAGTGTAAAATTATTTTAATTTAGTTGCTCATATTTGTTTATTTCAAAATGTCAGCTTATGATTCTTTCTCCGATGGTATTACTACTACTTATTCCATTAAATATACAAGATTCATATTCGGCCATTAAAATAACCATTTAAAATTGTAATTCAGTCACGTTTAATAAAAATTACTTTCATGAATGTATATCTAACCTATGTCTTTCCAACGCTTCTAGTCTTTTATATTTAGGCATACACGTGTCTAGGTAGCACCTACGTGAATGGATTTTTAATCAAGGTTTGCTTAATGCTTTTCATGCTTGTTTGGGCATTATTCAATATTTTCATGTTTACTGGGTGTAAACTATAGTTATGGGTCACTTTTTATAATTCGGGTTATTTATATTAGAGACAGTTTTGAATCATCTGACGTAAAAATCCAAAAATTCAAAAATTAAAATAGAGAATCTTGTATATTTTGGATTCTACGGGTTGAAATACATACTAGTCAAATGTCACATTAGAACTACTTTTGCAAGACTTTTTTAAAAATAATTTTTTAAATTAAATCACCAAAAAATGTAGTAGAATTACCTAGAAAATTTTACACCTCTATTTTATAACCAATCAAATGCTTTTATTTTAAATGGCAACCACCAAAATTTCCCGAAATTTTTCTCTTGGTGGGTACCCTAGACGAAATTTCCGGAAATTTTGGTGGTTGCCATAGAAACCATTTAAAATAAAAGCATTTGATTGATTTTATGTTATAAAATAGAGGTGTAAAATTTTCTTACCGAATACCACACGTGCCTAAATTATTTCCGGAAATTTTTTCGAACTCACGAATATTTTGAAAATTATCCCGAGTCGAAGACGAGTGGTATTATAAGTGAAAATATACTAATTTAAAAAAAAAATTATTAACAATTCAATTTAAGAATTCCAATTTCTTAACTAAACTCACTTTTTCAATATATATATATATAATAATGTTATTTGAAATCCCATCTGATTTTTGATCACTCTGTATCAAATATTTTTTAATGCTATAACTTGAAAAGTGAGGAGAGGGACATGTAAGCCGTTTTTATTGATTTTCAACGGTTTGGCTGCTACATACATTTAAATTAAAAAAATGTAATTTTCAGGTGGCTGTAGATCCTTTATTAAACATAATAGACATCAAACAAAAGGCAAAAGGTTTATAAAAATGTAAGAACGTAAGGGGTATTCCATTTAAAAAACATAAGGTTGATTCGTATCGGAAAGATGGAACACCCTATATAACTCAAAATTAATTTAAATTGTGTATCGTAAATCTTTCTACCACTTCCTTTTACAAAATTTTTGATATCAATAATAATAAGAGAGTTATTGCACTTTGTCGTAAGATTGGTACACCTTGTATATATACACAGTATCTCTATAAATTATCACATAATTGTGGTGATGATGGTGCATGAGGTTTGTTTGCCATAATTTCAAAAGGAGCTAGACTTATTTTTAAGTCTGTTGGTGGTGACATAGGCTTCATTTCTAAGAATTTATTTAATATTGATGTGTGAGAGCCGAATCAGGTGATTACCTTAATGATATGGATGAATGATGAAATGTGGCTTGGGGAAATGTTAATATCACACAATACTAAAAAATTCGTAGATAATGTATCGCAATATTACTATCGAAAACCCTGCTCGAATTCAAATTTAAAGAAAGCTGAAATGATATACTAACGATATTCTATTTAAACCTTCTTTACTACAACCACAGCTGTACTCATTAAGCAAACAGGATAAAAATAGTTAAAAGCAATATAAATTTGATAGAGCATTTTCTAAACACGGATATAAGTTTTGAGATTACCACCGTACCCCCCTGACTTACATTCTATTGAAATGCTTTGGACTGTAGTAAAAGTTAATGTAGACAGTAGTGCTTATTTCAGTGATAAGGATTAATTTGATGATGATGATTTAGAATTATATTAATTTGTTCATTTTTATTAAGATTGTTAATAGCAATGCATAATTGAAAATTTTAGACACTATTTTTCTTGAATTAGTATAAATTACTTAATAAACAATTAATGGAAAATTGTTTCAAAATAGTAGCATATGTCTAATTATGCAATTCAAGAACCGATTAAAGTTTAAATATTAAATCAATTTATAATTTGAACAAATTAAATACTAGTAATTGGCTCTTAAAGATCAGACATAAAATAATTTCAAATACAATATAGTTTTTGTTATTCTACAACTATCTATCTCAAATATTGCTTTTTGATATAATTTACTGCTCTATTTATCAAAGTTTAAAAGTTATTTAAAACGACTTTATCTTGTCAGTCAATAAACAATATATAATTTACAATTATTCTTTGTAGATACTTATCACTGTAATTATATCACAAAACACGCATATTTTAGCACGTTTTAAGCTAATTAAGCTGTGACTGCTGCACAATTTTGACCCCCTTCTATACAAGTTCTTATTAAAAACAGAAAAAATATTTTTATATAAAATATTGCTGAATTTTTTAACGAAAATTATATAAATTACTCCAAAAACCTGTGACAATTCAGAAAGATCTTTTTTAAATAAAACTGCCTGAATGAAATGATATTATTGTTTTTAATTTTTTCATGACTCCCTGAAGTCCAAAATGTATATGACTTATTACACCTAATGCCAAAACTCGAAAAATCCTTTATTAAACATAATAGGCATAAAGTGTGATACATCGTTGAAATTAGCTCTGCAAGAGGTTTATAAAATTGTAAAAATATACGGTGTATTCCATTAAAAAAACATAACTTTGCTATGCTGTGACCTTATGAGATACCCTAGATATTACAAAATAATTTTAAAATATGAAGCTTGACTCTATCTATAACTTTTATTTGACACATTCTTTCCTATTTTTCAAGATAACGGAGATATCAAACTTCGGAGTATAAGTTTATCACCCTGTATATATATTTATGACGAATTATTCAGGCCGAATCTATATATATATTTTCGACCTGAATATTTGTAGTCATACACGAATCTATGCGAGATAAACAACGCGTTATGAAAGAGAGAGAACGTATTATTAAAATCTTGAAGTAGGGTTATATCGAGGAAGGAACTTAGTTCCAGTCAATTCGATAGTAACGTACTGACAGTTGTGGTCGTACCACTAATTCGGTTGAGAGAAGGCACATCGCTGCCCGCTGTTTAAAATTTCGGCTGTCCTTTTAAAAATATTCTCAACCTGTATATCTGTGGTGGGCGGGCAAAATAAAATGACAATTTTGGTAAACGGCAGTCAAATGTTGTTAATCGCATGTAAATCATGTACTCGATACTTGTATAACCTTCTATGGCGTTATGATATTTTCTAATGAACGTAACCTACGATCTTAACATTTACTGAGGACATAGGGCAAAAATGGTGAAGGAAAATAAATAAGAAGCAAAACTACAATATGTCTACATTTGTACTTTTACCTGTTGAGATAAATATATATATTCTGTCTGGTTTCCCTAGATGATATGTACTGTTTTCTTCTCAGTTCGCGAATAGCAAGAAGCAGATAGTCACTGAAGAACTGCAGATAGTAAGTATGATCTTGCCGAAACGTCATCAAACTATTAATGATGGATTTTTGTAAAACCAAACAATGAATATGCTGAAGAAAATCCGAAAACCAGAAGTAACATTTAATCAAATAAAACAAAATTATTTTAATTTACGTGGAAAAAGTAAATAATTTTTTCATTCTTATTAATATGTAGTTATATATGAGGCGGCACCGAAAACGAAAGCTAACTTTATTAGCAATTCAATACTATATAAATATCTTGTTATAGATGATTGGATTAAAATTAAATTAATATAACTTTAATGACGACAATATTATGCTTATTTAATTCAATTATATTTTGTTACGATATTTATTGAATCATACCAATAAAATTAGCTTTCGTTTTAAGTATCATACTTCGAATTGTGTAACAGTTTTTGGCGCCCTTTTGCCTATAAATTACCTATTCAAAGAAGTATCAGTGAGTACTCTCCCTATTTAACTTGTATTGGTTATAATAACGGAGGGGAGAGGAGGGACGTATGACATGTTAAGAAAAAGTCCCATTGGAAAAAAGCCGGTTTTTGCGTTTTTCCACTAAAAATTTGTCTTCAAGATATTCTGTCTCATTTTCGGTTCCGCCCTCTGTATATGAAGTATGGTACTTAACATGAAAATAACGGCAATAATATGTTCTTGTAAAATAATGTTATACCATTACAGTGTATAAATGTATTGGTTGTTGTGAGACTATTAAAATGTTTTCATTGTGCCTTGCAATATACCACTTATAATTGAATAATATGCAAAATATGAATGATTAATACAAGTTTTTAAAAATTAAATACTCTACTTAGAAACCTAAAATGATTCTTAATAATGTTTCTTAATAAGAATATTTCAAATATGTCAAGACAAATTTAAGTTTAATAAATGTCAGGTTTGTAGAAAAGAAATTTTTTAAGGCTTACACTGTCTTCAACCGTTTTTTCTTTCACTTTTTAGGTGGCGAATCTAGGATATGTTAACACCATCACATACTTCGGTGACATCTTTTGTTACAAACAAATGGTTTCTGAGAAAACATATCTATTTATTGTACAATTTGGCAGTAACATGTATGCTGAAAGTTAATAAATTACCTGTGATATATATTTTAACAAATTCTGTTTCTTATGTTTCCTAATTCCTATTTAAAAATGATTATATCCATTTATTTTCATACTTTTAGATTCTGCAAAATATCTGAGAAAACCTTGGGACGTTCTAATTACACCTAACAGGAAAACTCACATCATGTAACTACACATAATTAAACATTCAAACAAATGCAATATTTTAAGTTTTATTAAATACTTCAATGATTACTCGCAATCGAATCTGAGAATATTAATGTTTCATTGGAAAATACAAATATCATCAGTTAACGAGCTACGAAATACTTCGTGGCAAAGAGGCAAATATTAAGTTGAATGCCGTTGAAGCTTTCACCGCGCCGCCCGAGAAACATTTTTTTTGATCTGATATCGTGACGCTGCGGTAAATTCAGTTCGATATAATAAATTAACGATAGAGATTTACAAAAAATCATTTCGTTCCAAAATCAGCAGCATTTAAGAACAGGCAGAGCATGGAATTAGCATCATATGAAAATTCGAAACAAGTAGTTTTTTGTAATATATTATTATTAAAAATAAAAATAGTATACTAGAATTAACGGTATAATTTATCCTTCATTTCTATAACCCAAAAACCTCATGAAAAGTAAAAAGTTGCGAGTTTCAACGTAAATTTCCATCTTCACGTTGTCATTGAACTCAGATAGATAAGACATGAAAAATAAAATAGATACCAATAAATAATGTTTTGTTAGTAAGTTTTCATAAAAGAAAACCCATTGAATTAAGATATTAGTTAGTAATATATTTTTTGACTTAAACTAACACAGACTAATATAAACTAAACTTTTTTAAATACATCTTATAAAGCCCGTCCTGTATTTTTTGTTTACGGCTACAAGAGATTAGAAAATGATTTCAACTAAAAACACTTCAGTTTTGTCTTAAATTGTTTGCCGTAAAACTGAAGCATAGTAAACAAAGTTTTAAAAACCTAAAATTTAGCATTTATGTTGATAAAATGGAGGTACATTTGTTTTATTTTATAAATACGGAATAAAATAATCCAATTTGAGAAGGACGGCATTATACTATTCCCTATATTATTATACCGAGTTTTATTTCTGTTGAAATTCCAGAATATATTGTATATATAATTTTCTTTCTACTTTAGTTTTCACAATTTTTTTGCTTTTTAATTAAAAAAAAAGTTAATAACTTTTTTTACGTTTCTCTCACTCGACAGACAATAAAAATCCCAGTTGCTGTTAAGCATGCGTGGATGTTGTAACACGTCCTCAACACCAACTGGAGTAAAGGAACACTTAACACGTCGAACGCGGTAAAAACAAGATAGTGTGTAACAACCCTTACCAAGAATACAAATCGGGATGCACCAGACCATATGTAAGACGCCTGTAAGCGATATAGAAATAAGACAGTCAGTCAATCAAACTCAGTTAACGTAAATTTCACCAGCCATCTTAGATACGGTAAGAGCAATTAAAGGCAAGGATCTGGCACATAGCACTCAGAAATGAAGTTCCCGCGACAGATACTAACTGTTGGTGACACATGAACGACTTCGTCTATCAGAAGACTGACAGCATGCTTTATATTTCCATTTTACAACAGTTTAGTAGACGGCTCTTGCTACCATGAAGCTTTTAGGGCCTCTGCCCGTATGAGAGACCCGATGTAACTTTGAAATAGCCAAGAGCGCACCGTTATAGGTGAGAGACAGCGACGTCGGTTTGTAGATCTACGGCGTTATCATGATAAATGTATATCCAGGGGCGCCCGCTACCATTTTAACTATATATTTTTCAATCTGCGGCTATTATCAAAAAATGTTTGTGTCGAACAAGCAACCACTTGTTTTTAACATTTAGACACTTGTAAAGTTATCATTAATTTTTATTAAATTAAAAAGTCTACACTAACCTAACAGCCGACTCGAAAATAATCTAATAACTCACTACTTCCTTATTTTTAGATTTTGGGATTATTGTCGAATTTGATGTCCTATCTTGTTATGCTGTATGATAATTTGGAAGCTTTCGAAACACACACTTTTATATTGGGACTGAAAGTAAGCTAAAATAAACTGAGCAAATATATTTTATAAATTAATTTTTAGTAGACGTACAGACAGAATAATCAACAAACGGAACAAACACAGAAATATATCGAGCAGATTTAAAAAATAATAATTGCAGTAGACTGTGAAATGTTTTAGGTTGGTACTTTAGCCACTTCCAAAGAATGTTAAATTTTTCAAAAATTTTATTAAGAAAATTAAATTTAAAAGATTGTATTTAATACAAAGCAAATATTATCCCAATGTTACTTCCTTATATGTGTGACAGTAAATAACGAGTGGCAGTATTTAATTCCAGAGTACATAGTTATTCAACGAGGCTATTTAGAAAGACTGGTAGCGTCGGTCGAAAAACTGGAAGTGGGCTTTTCCCAGTGGATTATCCAAGACGAAATTAATTTTGTTAACGGTTCCAAAATAATCTAAATAAAGAGGGTATCCTTAACACAGCTTTTTTCTCAAATGAAATTTGGTTTTATCTCCCTGAATATGTTGTTAATTCACATCTTATGAGGTGATAGTCACCTGAAAATCTTCATATTTTTATTGACTAACTAATGCGTCCTCAAAAAATTGATGTTTGAGTTAGAGTTAGAGATTGGTGGATTCCATTTTTTTTAAGTCATAGTTACTACTACAACGATAATGTAATTAAATACGCTACCAGTTCATAGCATATAAGACCAGAGGAACATTTCAATATGTTGGAGAATTTCTGATAACAGAATACATAATAAGCAGGAATACTGAAATCTCATATCCAACTAATGTTTGCGATTTAAATATATGCGCTTTTATTCTATGGTCACGTATAAAAAATTTAATTTATTCAATACCAATTTACAATACGGAACAACTAAGAAATTGCATAAAAGAAAAGATTGAAATGATCAACTACTCACCGCAAATGTTATAAAATGTTGGTTGGATTGCCGAGAAGAGTAGGTTTATTTTAAGACGTAAATGAACAACATTTTCAACAAATTATTTAGTTTTATATAAATTTTGACTATGATTTTGATATCAAAATAAACTATTGGTTCCTTTTTTTTGTTGCAGTGTTATTTTAAGGTGGTAAAATTTTTTTACAATGAAAAGGTCAAGTACCAAAATATTTAAATTTCACAGTCTTCTAAAACTATGATTTTTCTCGATGGCTCGTTGTATAAATAGAAAGCCAATTTTATAGACTGGTTTCGAAACCATAAGAAGCAATAAGGATAATACCGCACATGAACAAAAAGTTGACATGAGGGAACAGCACTGGTTTAAAAAAACATGAATTTAAAAATATCGAATTAGTAATTATCAAAAAATATATAAAAATTTTAAATATGCGTTAGCAGAACATTTACATAAAGAAAATCATAATATGAATTATGATGAAACAATCTAATTATTTCAAAAGATTTTTTTTGGAAATAGCCTTCATATCACAAGATAGTAATGTGATTAACAATCAAAGTGACATAAAAAACCTTAGTAAAATATATTGACCTTTTATCTGTTGATAACAATAATATTGTGATTTATTATTGAACAAAAAAAAACATTACATTTTTCCCATGACACTTTTAACTTCAATAACATTATTTCCAGACATACAAAATTGGAATTTATCAAATCATTAAATTAGAATTTTAATATTAAATTTTGTAAAATTGTTCTAAAAAAAATTCCTTTTTACTAATTTATTTCACACCATTATTTTAAAGTTTTATAATAATATCTAAATAGAACAAACCTCACAATATGTAAGCACCATCATCATTTTATATGTTATAAGTTATGTTATAATATACTACATTGATTTTGTAATTTTTAAAGAGTTTACTTTCTTTATTCTCAAAAATTTTGAAAACAATTAGTAATTGATCAGCAAAGAATTCGATTGTATATATATATATATACAGGGTGGTCAACTTATAATCCGAAGTTTGATATCTCCGTTATCTTGAGAAATAAGAAAAAATGTTTTAAATAAAAGTTATAGATATAGTTATGGCTTCACATTTTAAAATTATGTTGTAATATACAGGGTATCTCATAAGGTCACAGCATATCAAAGTTATGTTTTTTTAAATTGAACACCGCGTATATTTATAAACCTCTTGCCGATGTAATTTCAACGATGTAACATACTTTATGTCGATTATGTATAAATAAAGGATTTACAGGCATCTGAAAATCACATCTTTTTGAATGGGTGATTAAAAATCAGATGGGATTTCAAATTTTTTATCACTCTGTATCAAACATTTTTAATGTCATAGCATAGAACTTGAAAAGTTAAGATAGGGATATATAAACCGTTTTTATTGATTTTCAACGTTTGGGCTTCTACACACATCTAAATTCAAAAAGTTGTGATTTTCATATGGCTAGATACTTTATTAAAATTAAAAGTCATAAAGTGTGAAACATCGTTGAAATTAGCTCGGCAAGAGGTTTATAAAAATACAAAAATATATGGCGTATATATATATATATATATATATATATATATATAGATTCAGCCCGAATATTTGTAACCATACACGAATCCATGCGAGTGATAAATATCGCGTTCTTAACGAGAGACACCATATTACTAATAGATTGAAGTAGGGATACATAGAGATGTGAACATCGTTCCAGTCAATTCTATAGTAACGTACCGGCCGTCGTAGTCGTACCTCTAGTTTGGTCGAAAAGGGACAAATCGCTGGCCGCTGACCTGTATATATTAAAACGCTAAAGAATATTCAAAAAAGGGATATTAATTAATAACACTAACACCGACATTCTATATATCTCGAAGTATATGAGATTAATATTTGAAAATATTTCCCTCTTAACCCTAATTTCCGGACGCCAGTCTTCACCTATGCACCGGGGATGAAAGAAAGAGATGAAGAGAGAGAGCACTTTCCCGTTCACGTTATCACGATCAATTTGTGATTATGAATATTATAAACCTGTGGGGGACACCGTAAAACGTGTACGGGGTTCCAATAAAGACGAGTAGATATATATAAAACGTTAGCTTCTGCATCTTCAACCTTTGATAATAAGTTAATACACAATATCGTTAAACGTTTAAATGAAATCGAGACAATCAGATAGTTTGCTAGAAGTTATCGATAATTAGGCGTATGATGTTTAAAGAGATAAAAAATTGGATTCAGTTGTAAACTGTAAAAAAATTAATATGACGAAAGTATGTACGAAAATGTAACATCAAAATTAAGTTTCATATGAACCAAATTTCCAGTTAAAGAATAGGAAGTTATATATACAACTATTTAGCATAAAGTTATGAATAAATCTGGGGTAAAGTCGGTAGAGATGGCTCTCCTTTCTTAAAATCGAATTAATAGAAGATTTAAATATTAATGTAGTTATAAATAAATCTTTTGTGTAAGTAAAACTCGTAGAAGCATGAGAATCCATACAAAAAAAAGTATAAAAATATTTACGTAAAAGTAAGAATGAGCCATCTCACCCTAACTGCTCGGGTGAGATGGCGTATATATAAAATAGATCAAATAAACATTTTTTATTTATTTCGTTCAGTCACCCAAAACTCATATAATGATCAGCAAACTATAAGCAACCTTCGTGTAACATCTTTACAGGATACACATTGAATCCAATCCTTTATACTTGCAGTGTTTTGGTAGTTTTCATCATAGCCCCACAAATATGTTCTGCATCTTCTTCACCACTGTCTGTATTGCTCATTACATTTCTATCACTTTTTAAAAAGTTATCCTCAATTTTTATTTTTGGGCGATAATTTTGATTTTAGTTTTAACAAAAATTTTTTTTGTCTGTACTTTTAATTTCGCTTTACGTTTTCTTATGATTTGCTTGTTTGTTCTTTTTTAGTTTTTCTCATTTTTTGCTGCAGTCTTTACGTCTTGTTATGTATACGGTGAAGTAAAGACGTAGCAAGTTTTTACTACGTGTGCGTGCAGAGTGTACAAGTATTAGGAATCGGATGAATTGTATCCAACATTTTATTCTCATTATTTTCTATGGCTACTTCTAAAACTTTAGTATTTTTAGTATTCTGCACGATTTCATTGAAAACCATCTTTACCTGCGATATAAAAACGATATGTCCCCACCGTGTAGGGAGAGATGGCCTATCGACATTACATTATAGCAAGTTTCAAAATTGTTTATTCTTAAGGTTAAACAAAATTAATATACACTTACGGAGACCATTTAAACTATGAAACATATTAAAAATAGTTACCTTAATAAAATTGTGATCATTCACAAAAATGGTGGAAATATTTTCGAGCAATAGTGAAAATATATTTCGCAATTATTTGAGAAAAACCACAGATTCAATCCATCTAAATGCACTCATTTTCGTTACTTGTTATATATTAGGCATCAAATGACATACATTTTCTTATTGTTGTTTATCTCTGAATTTCATTAAAAATTCATCTCATCTTCTGCGCCATGTCTTCCGACTTTACCCTATACAGTATTGAAAAAAATATAGGAGAGAAGAGATTTTTGATTTCAATTTATTGCATGTTCAGGTGATATTTGAATCCACAGGGTAAACCATTTCCAAATCATAGTGCCAGTGACATTTTTTTTAAAGAGCACCTTATACTTTTTTCCTGTCTATGTATACATATATACAGGTTGCGATTTTTTTATGAAAAAACGGTGCCTAAAGTAACCCAAACTTACATTTTTAGCTATACAAATAATTTTGATTAAAAATGTAACATTTTTTTAAATAGTGCACGTAATATTATTATTTCTCACTATTAAGATTTCAGTAGCTATTTTAGTTACTTAGAAACTGATACCTGGTATACTCTTTTTCTGATTTACAAAAATGTTCTAGAATATCTTAATTCAAATTTTTGGTATAAAAAATTAAGTTATTAAGTGAGAAAGAAAAATTATTTGTACTTACAATTATGTCTAGCTCTTTCGGTTGAGGACATTTCTAAAATTAATTAAGATAATTAAAAATTATTAATATTACAGATTATAATATGTAATCATAACTTCTATTAACTAACTTCTAAAACTACAGATTTACTTGGCAAAAAAAAATTGTAAACTTCTATTTCTGTATTGAACAAATATTTTTTATAATGTTTTCTAAAAATTTGGCAATATTGTTTTTATTTGACTTCCATCAGATAAAATCTGCACCCAAAAATTTATAGAAAATCTCCATTATTAAGACGAATACATTCGTCAAATATTTCCATTTCTTACTTAGACTAAAAAATACTGAATACAATTTAAAAATATTTGAGGAGCAACTTAGAAATACTACTAAACTAAACTAAATAAAAAGTAGAAAATTTCTTTCTTGAAATATTACGCTTTTTGCTGTCAAACTTTCATTGATTTAGTAAGATTTAAACGTAATTAGAACTAGAGAACAGTTAGTTCTTATAGCTTAACTTACGCGGAGATTCCGGCTTAAGGAAGTTGGGTCATCTAAATAAAAGCAATAAAAAGTGAAAGAGAATGTATAACAATTTTATGTTTTAAAATTTCTCTGTAGTAAACTCCAGTTGATTAGGAAGTTCCTTGTAAAGAAAATATGTAAAAAGATTACATTTAGTTTTATGGCAAATGACCCAACTCATTCATCGTTTGGAAAGGCTTTATTCCTGAATGCACAAAATAATAATCACAGAATAGCAAAATTTTAGACCTTTAGGAAGCTCCTTCTGTGTTAAATAATAAATTAAATATCAATGGCTTACAGTTTTCTTTATTGACTAGTTGGTGAAGCGGCAACGTTGTATGTACAATAATAGCAATATGTTTTGGAAGTTCTCTGGATTTCTTATTTCATTTCTTTATCATAAATTTTATGGTAAATTGATAATAAATATATTAAAGTGTTCACTATTTTTTTTCACTCAAAAGTTAATCTGCTTATTATAAATCATTAAATTGGAAATTTTTCATAAACAAACTCAACTTTTAGATACATACAAGTACATCAACAACCAACAATATATTATATTATCACCCATCTAAAAAATTAAATTATTTTGGAAATTTTGATCTTGACTGTCCCGCTCCAATTTCTTTAAATATATAAATTTATTTAAAGCAAAAAAGTCAGACTTAACATTGGTCAAACTAATTTCATGTATGAAAAAAAGCCAAAAAAAAAATAATAATTACGGATAAATTTAATACTTGGGCTAGGTTATTTTAATTTATGAATGCATCATTGTAATAAAATAAATTGTACTTAAAATTTTATGTCGAATGTCTGGTAGATAATATTTTTAGCTTTAAATTATGTCGAGCATTGTTACAAAATTGGGTCACTTGCAAATAACGAAGATCCTTTTTCAGTTCTAAAAACAACTTTACTATCTAGTCATAGTTAATAGTATTTATAACTGTGAGTAAATAGATCGCAGTTTAGCGTTATTTTTTTAATAACGGTAACGTTCTATAATATAAAAGTGATATCAATTTTGCCGTTATAATAATTTACAATAAATGCAGAAATTTGCCAAAGTAAAAAATTCAATATAAAATAAGAATGATACAAATATTGATCATTTATTTTATTGAAAATGGTGTTTATTCAGTTTGAAATTAAATCTATATATGTACATATATCCGAATAACTTTGTAATACAGTGCTTGTTAAAATATTACCTTAAAACTTTTTTGTTTCAGTTTCTTTACATCAAGTTTTAACAACGTTGATGACGAAAATGGCCTGTGAGAAAAGGGTACCTTCTTTTTATTTAAAATTAAGAAGTCAGAGTTAAAATGATGATTTATTTAATTATTTTTATGTAATAGTGAATATTAAATAATCAGAATAAAATTTCTAATTCTTTCGTATTTTCATTTCTTCAGCCTCTCATGCAAAATGGACTTGGATTTGGTCTATTTGTTACGATAAATTCAGATTTGCTAGTGACTTCTTAAAATATTATAAAATAATTTAATATGTCCTCGGGTATAACCGTCCTGCGGGATTATTTGAGTTAAATATTCTTAGATAAGAACGTTTCGTTTTACTCAAATTCAAATGAATCAATTGCGGTATAAATCATAAAACAATTTTTAAAACAATAATGGTCATTAATTTTTTGTTGTTTTTTATTTTAACTAATATTTAAAATATACAAATCTTAATTATATAAAATTAATAGTCATTAAAAGACTAAATAGATTCTGATAATATAATTAATATCTTAATAAAATCATTTTATTGCCTTTTTTTAATGTAGATAAATCATAAAAATCATAAATCAAATAAAAACTGTTTTTTGTTTTAGCTTTACCAGTTACATAAACAATATTCTCCCGACGTCCTTATTAAAATTGTTTATATTAAAACAAATACATTTCATGATAAGTTGAAAAACAATTAATTGATATTTCTTAAGTTCTCGGGTCATTTATTTGCATAAACAAAATTATGGACCGGCAACCGAACAAAGATGAATGTGGTATTGCCATAAACACGGTAAAGTATGCTACTTTATTGCAGTTATGTCTATAAAATGTAAATAATCTTTCACCACAAACGTCTCTCCTTGGAGATGTTTACAGACTTCTATAAATTTAGTTTCCGACGGACAGATAATTTGAAATCAACCAAACTGGTAGGTAGATATTGTACTTAATTTGCGAGGATGGGTTAATAATTTCCAACCTAAGAAAGAAAAACAAAATAGAGTCAAAAATTTTTTTGTTTTCCGACATACACTGAAAACAAAATCTGTAAATGTTCTATACATATTATGTAAACTTCACCAAATATATTAGGTAAATGTATTAAATACACATCTAATAATGTAAATACTATTTACATAGTAACCTTACAAAACATATTTTGGTAAAATTACACTTTTATTGGAACTTTACATTGGAATAAACATTTTACATAATATATTTTGTAATTCAACATATGATGCTGTAAATAAACCTAATAATTACAGTGAATATTATGTTACACAATCTGTATTGTAAAAAAGTGCAATTGCGCAGTAGCTTCAAACCTGTCTCGACCCGAAGTGATGCAATGTTTTAATTGTTACTTAAAGTAGGCAGAACGCTGGAGGATTGTGATTAACGGAAGAAAAATAAAGTCTATTTATTTGAGGTTTAGTGTTTGTTTGTTTAAATAAGTACCTAATTTTAATTATGTTTATTTGTAACATTTGCAATTTTCAATGTGTAACAGTGAGAAAATATATTTACATCAATATTTACACCGAAATTGGCCGTGGGCTTCGTTTGTATGTAAACATAATGGTTGCCTTCTAAAATTTCTAAAATACAATAATTTTAAGCAACATGTTAAACGGCATCATTACGATATTCATTCAAACGATGTTCATAATACGAGTATAATAAAGTGTTCTGTCTGTAATTTCCAAACTTTTCACGGGTATGAAATATTTAAACACGTGTACAAGCATTTTCAAAAGAACTGTGAAATTTTGTGTCCTATGAATAATATTTGCGGTAGAATTGCCCTGTTTAAAAATATTAATACATTTAGAAGTCATGTTACAAGGAATCATTTCCAGACAAATGATACTATTCAAAATAATGCCCAAACTATTATTGAAGGTTTTACAGATCTAGATAGAGTCAATTCTCTATATATGTTGAAACAAATTCAAGAAAAAACAATATAAATATGAGGGAGTACGTTTGTAATTAAGTGTATTGTAAATGATTTCAAAGATGACATTGTGAAGGGTCCTCAGAAGATTACTTGGAAAATTTACCTGGAACTCCTTGCATTCTAATATTTGGTAAGCCTTTAAAAATATCATTAAATAATAAATAAATAGAACGAGATGATATGTGACTTACTTTTTAAAGGGTATTTTAATTTTACAGCTAACGGTGTAAAAAATTTTTAATATTATTTTATCTTTTGATCGGTTTAGTATTTGTCATTCAAACTTCGAAGAGGTCATATAATACCTCATCTGAACGGTATTTTTATTCTGTATTCAAATATATATGTATACGTATAAGATTTTTTATTTTAACAATTTATTAAATTTTATACATTTTAACAAATTGAAAATTATAAATGGTAATGGCTTTGTACTTCCCAATTCTAATTAGAATTGTCTTGTTTTAGAGTTCGATGGAAACACAATTTACAAAGTTTTTGTTGACCAACAAGTTATCGATGAAGAAAGATACACGTCTCTGTTAGATGCTATGAAAGTCTGCGTCTCTATGTATTTTATAATGAATTTAAAATATTCTTCGCCAGTAGAGACTACATTAGAGTTTTTACAAAGACATTATTTAAAAATACATCCTGATTCAGGTTCTAAGTGCAAAAAAATTACCGGCACAAAGAAAAAAGTTTTTAATTTGATAAAAAATGTAACGTTATATAGACAATAATACTCTTTTATTTTATTTAAAAAATGTTTATGTTAGAGTTAACTAATTCTCATGTTTTTATTACAAATATGTAATAAACTGTTTATCAAAATATGTGAATTTTTTTATCTTTTCCACAGTTTTTTATTTTTATAGTTCATAATATACAAAAAAAAATTAATTTGCTGATTTAAGATGAAATCGAAGATTATGTTTTTTGCATATTTTTTAGAATATCTGTATCTTATTTAAATTTATTTTTTTATATACTCGATATTTTACTTTATATTGTAAAAATTACATTTTACATTCTAAATCGGAAACTCAAAAACAATATACTTTTAGCCTATATTTGGAATTTAATCTATTTCTAATAAGACACATTTTGTTTACATAAACGTAATAATACAAAATTATAGCTATTTTATGAATTTTAGGTTTCAGTTGGAACAAAATGTGTCATATATGATTAAACTCAAAATATAGGTTTAAATATTATTGTTTTTCCTTTGCGATTTTTACAATGTAAATTAAAATATTTAGTAAATATAAACAATTTATTAAGTACTATTCCAAAATGTATAAAGCTTTTTCACATAATCTATAAAGTTTATACACATAATATACGTAGTATATTTCCACAATTTATTAAGTTTCTTTACATAAACTAATGTAAAATTAAATGATATATTAATAACAACTACATAACTTTTTTTGCATTGTTTACATTGTATATAATGTAATTTTACACAATACATTAAGTTATATTACGTAATCTATTAAGTAAAATTACCTAATTTGTTGCGTCAGTATACATTACAAATGATTTAAATATTTACATATTAAATATTGTAATTGTAAAAAATACATAATTTAACGTTGGTTACAAAATTGCCAACGTTATATTCTGTAAATTTACAGAACTGTTTTTGCAGTGTAGAGCTCTTATTGTTCCAAATTCTAATGCCTAATAAAATTCAAGGCCTTTTATACCACTTCTATAGGCCGATTCGCCCAGTTCTCCAAAATAGGCGTTTGTGGTGACAATTAATTAATAATCTGAAACATGTTTCTTGCCCGCAGAATTTTTTTAAGTTTGTTAATAAAATGAAGTCCAAAGGGGTCAAGACTGGCGAGTGGAGTTCGTCGGGCAATAAACCAAACCCCAATTCATTAATCACAATAATGCACTTGTGAGAACGCGCATTGTGCTGATGGTAGAAAATTTCTTGTCGATAATCCAGGCCATTTCTCCAGTTTTTTCTGTTGCAGTTGATCAATCAAGTTCGCATAATATTGTCTATATATTGTTTTAATGTTTTTAAAGTAATCGGTAAATATCCCAAAGTACTGATAGCATAATTTTCCGGTCGATTGAACCGTTTTCCATCCCCTTCTTTGGGACTGTTTCTTCTTTCCGTCATAGCAGATTTGTCTTATCCGGTCGCTCATATATGGCAAAGTTTAAAAACTGCAACCCAGATTTTGATGGTTGAACATGATGGACCAGACTGGCCTAAAGTAGAATTCAGCTCAGCTTTAATTTCCATGACAGCTCGTACTTCGAGTTTCTCCATTATTCAAATTCGTTAGAACGTGATCAGTATAATTGGTTATCAGATACAAAACCATTTACAACAGTTTAGAGAAAAACTAATGACATGATACTAAATAAAACAATAAACAAATTATCAAAATCTAAGCCCACTGTAGATCAGACCGGAAATTATTCCCATCCTCGTAAATATTAAAAATTTTAGTGTTTTTATATTTTTATTCAGATTAATTCTGCATCAATGGATATAAGTACACATTCTTTAAGTTGTGTTTGTAAAAAATACTTAAAAAAATAGTTTCATACATATGAGAAAGTATGAAGTTGTAATACTGTAATAGAAATTAAAATTTTGACATGATGCAGTTTTACCATTTAGAAATGCGCCTATTTATCTTTCAATCAATGTTGTGTTTTTAAATTAAAATGAATCATTTTGATCGATCAACTATTATGCAATTAACGGTTCTTCTTTGATTTTTTATGTAATTTCTATTTGTATTTTATCGGCTAATAGCACAATTTTTTTTACCCATATATAAGGAACGAACCAGTATTATAATATTTTTATACTATAGTTCGGGTATTTATTTTGGTTTGCCCTGATGTTGAAAAACTTCTAAATCCGTACGCCCCGCTGTTAATACTTAATAAAGTGAAAATTTCAGTCTGGTTATATCGGATCATTTTTTGTCCCCTGGCATAAATTGCATCCTTTTTTTTCACACGTGCAAAAACTTCTAAAGAACCATTTACGGTAGCTGTTTCAATATCAAGGTGAAAAATATTTTATAATTCTCTTCTTTTTATCTGACAGTAAATACGTAAGCAACTGGCATAATCCAGTTTTTCTCTTCTGTACTATTCATATCCATGTTAATTTTGTACCTAGAGCTGCTCATAAAGTTTCGGACAAGTTTTAAATATGACATAAAAAAATCTGCTCTGTGGTATTAAGTCTTTTTACTAAATACCATGAATCTGTCCTCTGTTTCAATACAAAAAAAAATTTTTTTTCCTCTATATTTTCCCAAACTCTGAACTCCTAAGTTTACATGTCCTTGACAGCACTTCACACATTTTCATAACGAATTTTTTTTTGGCAAACACAAACTTTAACTTCGTATCCTGCATTATTTGGCTCACGTAATGAGTCCCTTTTGTAATTTAAAACTATTATTGCACGGTTTTTTTATGTTTCATTTACAACTCTTATTAGGACGTTCATTAATTGTTTCAACTTTTACTTTGTGGAATTTATCCATAATAAATAAATATAATTTATTTCTTTTATTTACAATATTTCGTATTTGTTCACTCTTTTTTTATTGTATTTAAAGCTCCATCATGTAAAATTAAAAATTGGCCTCTTTTGAATTGTGAGGCTCCCATTTATTAAAAAGCACAATTCTTTACAATACTTTAAATTGTTTACTTTCTAATATAAATCGCTAAATGAATCTTAGAATTTAGGGGGAGTGGAAGCATTAAGAGCTTAACTATTGTCTCTGCAGGACCTAATTTATTTAGAATCAGTTTTCTAAATCAGACTGTGATAGATATATAATGATTTTGTTTTCTATTTCACGTACAGACTAAATTGGTGCCTCCAAATTATATCTATTTATGATCTACATACATATAAGGATGTGTAAAGATTCCAGGTACCCCGGGTGTACAGGTGATCAGAAAAGGGTGAGTAAATTCCAGCAATTTTCGATTTGAGTACTAATGTCATTAGGGAGTGTTATCATAAAGATAATTACCATAATAATTTCAAACATAGGCAGATTTAACAAAACAAAATCATCATATTCTATTATTATTATTATTATTATTATTATACTAAACTATTTATTTTTCTTTTTTTCTAGAATTTTCAATGTTTTGTTATAGCAACTTTTAATTTTTGCATAGACCTTTAATAGTAAGTTAATGAACTGGAAAATCTTCGGATATTGTTTATAGAAAAATGTGTTAAATTTCAACAGAAATTATTCACATGAATTTGATTTAATGCGATATAAAAAAATTTATTTATTTATTTATTTATATAGTAACCGTTTGTCGACAAAAATAACCAATAAATATACTTTCATCTGAAATGTTAGTTTGTTATTAGTTTTTTCTTTAAGTTTCAAATATAAGTGTTTATAAATATTATTGTGTATCTATTATAAAAGGAGGTAAGTAGTTAAGTTGGAAGAGGTAGCGGCACAATCGTACCCTGAGATTAACGGCCTCTCGAAGGTGACCACCCGCTTTTGCCGACTAAAATAAAATCGGCGCAATCGTTATACAAGGTGTTAAATATAAAGATCGAATATTTGAACAGGGTATAGTATGGACCAAAACAAGCCAAAAAGTCTTAATAAACATGAGCCCGCAATTTGATGGTTTCGGAGATACAGAAAATTATTTATTTTTGAAGCTTTTGCGTTTATACATTATTTTTATTACTTACAAACGATATAAACTTTATACAAAATCAAAAGAAATAATGTTAGATAAGTTGTTCAAAATGCCCTAGATTAGCTTGAATTTGGTGACATTCTTGATTAATTCGTTGCGGCAGCTCTTCGAAGCTATTTACAAGAATAGAGTATACTAAACTTTCTAAATATCCCCAAAAACAGAAATCAAGGGGGTTTAACCCAGGCGATCTTGCAGGCCATGATGCAGACCCGTCCCTTTCTATCCATCGACGTGAAAACTATTTTGTTTATAAGTTTCTATCGTTTGTTTGTAAATAATAAAAATAATATGTAAACAGAAAATGCTTCAAAAATAAATAAGTCTCTGTATCTCCGAAACCGTCAATTTGCAGATCCATGTTAAATAAGGATTTTTTTAGTTATTTTCGTCCATACTATACCCTGCTCAAATATTCGAATTTTATTTAATACCTACAGCGAAATAAATTCTTGGAATCTTGTTATCATTTGGTGGCATTAAATAAAATAATTCTGAATTGAAAAAATGTATTGTCTGATTGCCCAGTAAATGAATTCCAAAGTGTAATTTTAAATATTGTCCGGTTATTGATTCTTTACAATTTTACTGCACACTTAAACCTAAATAAAGTTTGTTTAAAAATAGATTTTGGGTCAGATGGAACCTACAATTTATGCTTTGTTTTTTTAGCCGGAAATTTAGACCAGTTGTCTTGGACTAGATATATTTACGAAAATGAAGTATCTTGGAATAACATTTGATACAGTAAATTTGACTTTATAGAACACATTAATTAATTAACTTTAGGTTGCAAGCTACAAAGTCTACGTATTGTATCATTAGAAATTGCAGAACATTCAATAATGAAGCATCCTTAACAAAATATTTTTGCTTTAATAAGATCAAAACTTGACTAGGCCTCCATTATTTGGAATCCTTATTATGCCGTCCATATTAATTTATTGGAAAATATTCAGAGGAAGTTTCTTAAATTTTTGTAGATTGGACAGGGTACACCCGGAAAGAGGTATCGAAGAATCTGTTGCTTCACCGTTTTAAGATTGATTATTTACGGCTAAGAAGACTGAATACTGGCTTGATATTTCTTTTAAATTAGTTCATAATCTCATTGATGCTCCTAATTTACTGTGCCAGATTGAATTCCATGCCTTATATTCATAGAAATATCACGACACTGTAAGAATTAAAGTCCTAACTAATTCTGAAAATAATATTATGTGCTCCCACTTCAATTATGTATATTGTGACTGCGATATAAATAACGACCACATTAGATAAGACAAATCAAAACTTTTATCTGAATTTGAAACTACGGTAGCTCATAGGCTACTTTATATGTCAATGCCGCTCGCTGTGATGTTTATACATGGTTGAGATAAAGTATGGAACCAAGTAAATATCTTTAAAACTAAACGGACGATATTTATGAAATTTTACAAGTAAAATGTACCTGATGTACATTTTTTTGTTAATAATATACTATACGGTTTAACCGGATATACCCTCAACTTTTTTAATTTAATTGGGACACCCTGTATATTTTTGCAGATTTTGAGAGATCTTGTTATATCGAATTCGTACGTACTGGGATTAGTGTAGAATATCTGTAAAACCGAGGAATACAGCACGTGTTTACCTTAAACGACCAACATGCTTGCAGGAATTGATGAATGTGAACTAATACGTGGAAAAGTCTTGTAAAGAGTGAAAAGAACTTATTAATAGGCTGACATATTGTCAGGAGGTGAACGGAGAGCATTTTGAACATTTGAATTAATTTTGTTTAAAAATTATTATTCTCATTAGTCTAAAGTAAATAAATTTACTTATTCTACAACTAAAAGTGAGTTATTTCTCGTTTTTACAAATTATTTTCACTAAACCCAGTATGTACAAATTCGAGAAATAATAAGCTCTTTCAAAACGTGCAATAATATACAGAGTGTCCCATTTAAATTAAGAAAGTTGAGGTTATTTCCAGTTAAACTGGAAGTATATTCTAACAAAAAAATGTACATCATATGCATTTTGGCCCATTGCACTTACCTACAAAATTTCATAAATATTGTCCGATTCGTTTTAAAGATATTTACTTGGTTCCATACTTTATCCCAACCCTGTATAATGAATTAATTTTGTATAAAGCACGTCTATGGTTTACAGGTGTTGAGATTTATTATTGCTAAAAATGTACGATGTTTTTCTCTCTCTTAGTTATCAAACAAACAAACAACTGCACATAATTAAAAATAGCAAATTTTGGATTTTCAACTTCAGTTGCTATGAAAACAAGGAAAAACTGTACCTATGTCTCTAATATCTTCAATTACCACGTACTTAAGTACATTTATTCTTTTGGCATAGGCAAGTAAATTTTCATAAAAGAATTTAGAATAGAAAAATCTTCCAAATTAATCAAAAATTATAGCAAAACGATAAAAACTCCAATACGATGGATATAATTCAATCAGCGGAATATAACCCCAAAACTTTTGTAAAATTGTTAAAATCTAAAAGGTCTTATCATCGACTGGTTCGCTTATAACCTTTCCACCTTCTTTCTATCTGGCGACAATCTCAAATTGCCCGCCGGTGCTGCCGCCGATAATGGCCACGAAAGGCGAAGAAACTCTGAACTAACAAATTTGAAGGGTTGCCAGACATGTTTGCTCACTTAATGTACTATTTGGCTGTGTGCCAGTGTGCTGGAGATTAAAATACAACCTCCGAACAATAATTCAGAACCTGCATTAAACTGTACAAGTTGAAGATACTTTGATTCTTAATCAGAATTTAAAGTTACTTATAAACCTTTTATTTTCTAGAAACACCTATTGCAAAACATAACCCAGGGGCGGCTCAAGGATTGAATCTTGTTATAAAACAAACCAATGAAACAATGTATTATGTATACTCTAATTTTGAGAAAGTAATCAGTGATGTCTACTTAAATTCTAAATCAACAAGTTTTACTAAATTCCATAAACCAGGTACCTATTATAAAAAAACCGCAGTTAAAATGTTTGAGAGAATGTTATTTGCAGGTGTTTTGGGACCAATATTATATACCTCCTAAACCATCTACAACATAAGAAAATTATAAAAATTGTGGACTGACTATTGACCTAACCATTGTCATCTCTTGATAGTAATTACATATTAAAAATCCACAAGTAATTGATGTATTTTCATAAAATTAAAGTCACAATGTTTCCAGACATTTCTTACACATTTATTTAAGTTATTCTAATTTATCTCCATTTTGTCTTTATTTTGCTTCGTTAAGTAGATACCTAGAGTTGAGGGAGAGGCGCAATTAATGACCACCTATACAAATGTCTTTCAACAGTAAACAGAATATGGATTTAGATATGGATCAAAATATGAATAAGGAACCAAAGCAGAAACATAAGGATCAACATACAAAGCGCAACGTATAAGAAACGAAGACATATAGGACGCACGGAAAGAAACCACAGAGAGAAAAACGTAAGACAATATTCCTAAAACAAAAAAGTAGAAGATAGGCTGATTTCTATTTTTCTCTTAACGAGTAGAAAAAACCAGATTCCAAGATGACGTAGTGAGACCAGGTCGGAAGAAATCTGAAGTGGTGGATGGGTTTTCACATCCATCAGTACTAAATCCGAAAAGCTGCAACTAATATCAGCGTGGGTCATTACCTTCCTTAGAACTTCCCTTCGAAAACCTTAGTAGAAAATAAACCACCAGGATCATAAAATGAACCAACTTCCTTTAAGGTCCCTTTGAAGGACCGCTGGCCCGGCGACTGAAGGGGAAGTTTCGAAATCAAATCTAAGTTCTTAAGACAGTGAATCCTATAAATGAGGCTAGTTACAAAGGGAATTAATTATTACATACATGGTGTCAATTTTAAAACACTGGATTGGTTATAGATTAGATTTTGTAGTAGAAAACAAAAAACCGTTTCAACATAATGGAGAGGGAAGCAATATAGTGGTAATAGTATTCTGAATTCTCCCCTAAGCAGGGTAGTTACCCCAACTCCAAAATTTTAAATTACAATCTCTATCACATGGTACCACAAGGTTTTTGTATACAGCGTACAAACAATTAAACTATAATAATACAAATATTTATTTTTGGAAAAGTTTAAGCGTGTTTTATTTTCTAGAGTACCATCATCTCAAACATTTATTTTTTGAAGATTTTCGCTTGAATCACTTATATTCTATGAGTATTTTCATGATCTCAATAACGATAATATTGAGAAAACTTGTTTGATTCAATACTATCCGATTCGACTTATAAGACTCTTATTTTTGAAACTTTGTGAAGCAACGCTGTTGGACAAATAACGACTCAATCTAATATTTCCATTGTATTCCAAACTTTGAGCTGGGTTCTTTTTTTCCACGGATCTAGTAGCTCCACATTCCCGAACACAAAGCGGCATGTAGTTGTAGTTTTTGAAAATAAAATGACATAAATTTTCTTTATCTAAGTGAAAATTGCGGGCGGCCACTCCATTTAAAGCAAAGCATCTGAATAAATATGTCAGTGATGTTTACGTGCTACTTCTTGTTTCGGAAAGTTTAAGCAACTGATTCTGTACAAAATATCAAAGCAAAACAGCTCAGAATTGGATTAGTCACAAAAGAACAATAGAGTGGCCACTACGATGATTGGATTTGACGCCTCTGGATTTCCTTTTATGGGACCTCATCAAATCAGTCGGTTATAAAAATAAATTGGTAAATCTACAAGACTTAGAGCAACGAATTACCTACCGACGTTTGTCATTCCATCACTCGTGAGATAATCGAAACTCTTTTCTTGGTTAAAAAGCGAACATTCTAAACAGTTTATCTTAATATTTTTTTAAAGTAATTTTCATTTTCAAAAAATCAAAATATTTTTTTATACACTGTGTATAAATTCCTTTAAATTGAGGTATCACATGAAAGGAGCTGTAATTTGAATATTTGGAATTGGGGTAGTTACCCCGCTTAGGAGACAATTCAAAAAACTAAATCGGTCCGTCCCTCATTTTGCCGAAACAATTTTTGTGTTTTCCAAAACAAAATTCAATCTTTAGAGCTAAGGCCAATCCAAAATATTGAAATTGACAGCCTTGTATATTGTAAAACCAAAAAAATAATAAATAATTGACAATTGATGGTGGTTCAGTTTTTTGGTATGCACCTCTAAAATGAGGTGTCAGTCGACTCTAGTTATTGGAAATTTTCTGTCTAAAACCTCTTTAACAAATTTTTACAAAATGTAACAAAACATTTTTTGGCTATCTCTAAAGCCATTTATTAAAACGTGTATAATAAAAAACTTTATTTAATTAAGATAATTAGAAAAAATCCATCTGCCTATTCTGTCCTACCTAACCCCATTATCCCGAGTTATTAAACACCGTTTACACATCCGCCAGATTACCCCTACACCTATTTAACTTCTTCGACAGACAGAGACCTCCAACAAATATGAATAACAATAAACCTCGACGACGATTAACCCACTTCCAACGACACACCGTCGATGAATCGATATGAAACGTTTAACCCGTTCCTTGATGGTATAAAGCCAGAAAGAGACGAACAGCGAAGTTACGTCGTTTCTGAATCGTACGACGAGAACGAGTGCATCAGACATTCGGCCATAATGGTGAAAACGATAGCGAAATTGTCACGTGGAGATCTTATGACTTTGCCGCCAATAAGCTACGTTACAGCGATCGATGTTGTCATGGCAACGGGTCGGACTCCGCCCCGAAAAGAAAGAAGGGACTAGTGTCTGTTGTTGGGAGAGAAAAGGACAATAAAACATCCTAAAGCACCTCATTGGATAATAAATAATAAAAAGTTTTATGATTTTAGAAGTCAACTTTGTTTTGAGGATTTGCTACTAGATGTAGGTAACGTCTCTGTTTCGAGGTCTTTTTGAAGTTTGTCCCGCCAGTTTCTGCTGGTTTTAAAACCTATTTTTACTAAACACAAATTTCACAGTTATCTTAAATTGTGACACAATTCAAATTTTTCTTTTTTATTTTAAATGAGAAATATATCGTGTTCTACTTGGATTATGTTGATTTTGTAGTTTCATTAAAAAAATGGAAAAATATTATTTAACACTGGAAAAACTGTATTTGTCTACACGTTGGAAAAACTGCTTTGGGGTCGAAGTTCTCAACATTTTATTTAGGTAAACGTAATTGTAATTTTTGATTTCGAATGCACTTTACGGTGTGTTTAAAAAATCATGAATAAAAATACAGTGAAAAAACCATTCACAATTTGCACGCATCAAATTTCTTGTTGTGATTTATTCTAGTGCGGCCGTGTTCAGAAAAATTCATATGAATATTTAATGAGACAGAGTAAATGTTTGCTTGGTACCGCTGCAACATGGCATTTAAACTTAGATACCTTCCATATTAATTATTTTTGATTGGCTGTTAGTTAAATTCTATTGATCATAATTGAACTCTGTGAGTCCATGATTGAACAGTTTTCTTATTTGGAGAATTCCAGGGTTATATTAAATACAAATTGTTTGTTTCCCGATTTAATTTCATTGTAAAAAGTGACAAATTATATCTGATAAAAATATAAATTTTTCGTTTATTTTACTTTTTACGCAATGGCTTTGTGGAGACCATAGACTAATGGAGATTTTGTTATGCGCCAGAAGGTACACAATCTTGGAATATATTGTTGAATCTAATTAATCAGTCATTTTCCTCTATTTCGCAAATTTATTATTATTATTTCTTTTTGTAACTTGAGATTTTCCAGATGTGGAAGTGGTAATCTTAGTATTTTCTATAATGAACAAATATCTAGATCTCTATCTAGATCCTATCCTAGTTTCTGATAGTGAAGAAGAAGATGATCATAAAAAATTTAATATGTAGATAGCGATAAAGATTCTGTACCAGCAGCTTAAGATACAAAATAATGGGTCTAACTATGGAATGTTAGAGAGAATTCACTTTTTAATTAAAATATTGAAAACCACTATTATATAAATGAATTCTAACTAGGAAACGTGCACTAAAAAAAAAACCTAAAATCGTTGACCAGCATAGATAACGCCATGGCAGACACATATTACGAGAAAAGCGTTTAATATTTTACTCTACTACCATTGTGCCGTCTTTTAAAATGATTAAAGAACCAATTAAACAGGTTTCGGTTTTTCCATTTATGGAATTTAGAAAATTAAATAGTAGGCAAGACCATTAAGGAATCTCAGAGAATTATTATTTTACTGAATGAATATTTGAATCGAATAGCTGAGTTACATCATCAAAGTGGATTTATAGTATATTATATTATATACGAGTATAACACACATGACGTTCTTAAGAAAGGGTGGAAGTAATGAGTCAGACCACTATTCTCGAAATTCTTCTCCAATTAGAGGAAAGTGCATAATTATTTCACACGCTGAAAATGAAAATGGATTTGTGGTGAATTGTTTACTTTTATCGGAATAGAATAATATTTAGAATTGGTCTGCTGATTGTCATCAAGATATAATTTTCAGCTTATTTGAAAAATTCTTTGACGAACAAATAATACCAAATTTTCCACCAAATGCGGTTACAGTAATGAATAAAGTCCTTCACCACTCCCAGCAAACAAATGATATTCCAAAAACTATAGTTCGGAAGGAGGTAAATATCCACATTTTTAAATAACATTCTCCGATAGTTTTGAAAAACACTTGTTTGCTATATTGAAATGTTTAAATCTTAAGTCCAATTATGTTATTAATGAGATGGCTACAACATTTGGTCATATGTTTGCTACCGCCTTGTTATACGTTGAACCTTATTGAATTAATTTGGAGCAACATAAAACTGGAAGTAAGGAAGAGGAATGTCACTCCTACATTGCCAGAAAGTCTTTTAGACGTCATCAGAGACGTTGTTGCAGAAATAACTCTAAAGTTATGGTCCATTTTCTTTCATCATGTAAAATCTTTTGAGAACTACAAAATATTTCCGATTCATTCGTGTATCATAATTCTAGGGTATACATCTAGTGAGGATGATGAACGTATTTTATTTTTATTTGGAATTTTACTTTTTAAATCGTTAAACGTATTTAAAAACGTTACTTTTGCTATGAAAGCACATTATTAATCATTTTTACCTTCTCAAGGGGTGTAACTGGGAAATGGCTTGCGTGCTTTTAAAATCTTAGACTTATTCATATTTGACCCTAAGTTTTCATAAAGCCAGACTAATACATACCGTATTTATATTACTTTTTATAATATTTTTATAATCATAATTATAAAACAAAATAAGTATATCGTATCTATTTTAAGTCATACTCTGCGAGCTAACCACTCCTCGATCTGGCACGCGTCGTTGATCTGCTGCTATAATTTATTACGATTTTCGAAGTGATTTAACACAAAACCAATATATGACTCTTTTATTTTTGCATTTAATGGTGAAGCTCCGTCAAAAACGGCGGTACACTGCTTTCAAGAATTTAAATTTGGTCGTTTTCGACATTAGGGCGTTCCTCAACATCAGTTTTTACTGAACATGTTGATGCTAGAAATCGAGTATTTGAAAAAGAACGTCATTTGGCATACGATGAGATTCAAGCATGTTTCTACTTTTCTCGTAACTCGATAAATTCAATTTTGCTTACTCATACATCCAATTTCGCTTACTCATTTTCCACGAGGAAACTTTGTTCTCGATGGATATCACATAATCTATCCGTAACTTTAAAATAAGTAGTATCAACTGGTGCAAAGTGAAAAAATTCAACAAAGGAACTTCCAAATACATCTATGCTATTATTACCGATGACGAAACGTATATCTTCTCCTATGAACCAAAAACTAAACAACAATCGACAATTTAAATGCAAATAAAGTGGTTGCTTGTTTCTTAGCCAAAGCTGGTCACCTTACTAAAATTGCTTTAGAAGAGGAATAACTGAAGTGCAATATTTTGCATTATGATATGCAACATCCAATATCATAAGTGTATATATATCTAACAGTCGATTATTTGAAAAGTACTTAATTGAAGACTCACCCGTCCCATAGTCCTATTTGGCACCAAGCGACTTTTTATAATTCCTACAATTAAAAAAACATGGTTAACATTTTTCCTGACATAAAAAAATCCGAGATGTATTCAAAGCATACTTTTTGATCATGCCAACTTCTGAATAGAGTAAGTATTTTATTAATTAGTTTGAACTTATGAAAATAACTTTATAATGTTTATAAATTTTTGTTTTGGTAAATATTTTCATTATTTATGTTAAAAAACATTATGGGATTAATTTAGCTTAATTTTCTCTAAAAGAAATTTTAGCAATATTCCGCTGATATTTTCAGAGTGAATTAATAGAATTTGATAGGTTGAACTAATATTGCATTCCCTATTTTGTAAATTGGTCACGGTCATGACATTGCCTTTTAAATTAAGTATAAAGAGGTACAATAAATTATTTGCGCAAAAGCTGTTTATTAGGATTAGAAATTTTTATAGCCGTTACCTTGTATATACCATCTTTCAGTGGGAACTGTTTTGGGAAAAAGTAATTATATGTTGAATACGATAAATTGTGACATTTAATAGAAATCTATACATTAAAAAATAAGTTTTCTATTCCTGTTTTATAAAATGCAAATTAAATAGTAGCCATCCATATATTTCATAATGGGGCTTGTCACAAGTATTAGCCTCGACTCCTCAATAGCTGTATATACCTCAAATAAAGAGTATATGTACTCGTAAATTGGTTTACTGATTTACTTAATCTTTATGTACGATAAAGTGGTTTCTCAATATCTAATAAAATTCACTGTACAAAATTTTGCAAAGTCGGAGTAGTACTCGTAACAGTAGATATTAATACGTTTAGTATGTATAATACACAAAGTGTTTTTTCTCGGAATTTATCCCGTACCAATAATTCAAAAAACCAAAATTATTCCTGCATTAGTTTGGATTCATACAAAAACACTTGACAATAGACCAAGACAAATAGATAGGTATAATAGAGAAAGCTTTAGAAGGGAAAGAAATCGCATAAGCTTTTGACAAATTTTGACATAAGAAACTAATCTCCAAACCAAATAAAATATTGCCAATTCAGTATGTATAGATATTAAAATTATATACGTCGAACACACACTTCAGAATCTAAAAGACATCCAAGTAGGTGTACCACAAGGAAATATATTTGAATATGTCCTATATGTACCCTTATAAGAATCATCCAAAAAATGAGATGAGAGAGAGACTCTAGTTGAAAAGCAAGTGGACCAAAAAAAGGAAGATCACACTGAATGAAACCATATTAATATACATTAACTTTATTAACAAAAACTGAACAATCCTCCAACTCTGGTAATATGGATAAATAGATTCCTAACAAAACTTAAATAATACCTTGGTATGACAGTAGTTACCAAATTATAATAGCATTAATATGTTAAGACGGAAAAAGAAGAACTCAACGTTAAAATTTAGACAATATAAATGACCCATAGGAAGAGACTCCAGTTTGTCCATGTATAATAAAACTACGATACGATTTTTAAGCAAATCTTAAAACCTACCTGACTGTATGACATATAGCTCTTGGGGTATGCAAAACATAGTCATACCACAATAATACAAATATTACAAAATAAATGTCTAAATATAACGGCGAATTCTCCATGATATGTGAGAAACAGCGACATATACAGAAAGCTTGGTATTCTAATAAGAAGAAATTAAAATGATTTGCTAAGAAGCACGAAGATCAACTTCACCTCCCCGACAACGCAGAAGTAGTTCAGCTATTGGACAAGCACCATCTGTTAAGAATACTGAAAAGAACAAAACCATTTGAACCTCTGTAGTACTTTGTATCAAAGTAGAGCATTATGCATGTAAAAATGCAGTTAGTTTAATACTAGCGGAACGAACGTCATTGAACTAAAGTAATAAATACCTAGTTGTAAGATACTCATATAAAAATTAATGGTTGGCTATTAGACCAGTTTTAATTATTAATAAAAAAAATGTTAATTGTTAATTTAACTTTTTCTGAATAAATAAATCAATTATAGTATTGATTTATGTATAAAATGGCCGTTAGTTTTTGCTCTTGTTTTTGTAGCAAGTATTATATAATGTTGCATAATTATAATATTTAAGTGTATATAAGATTTTTATATTTTTTTCAAAAATAGAAAAGAGGATCTCATTGTATGTCCTGTCCTCCTTTTGAAGTAATAATTCTTTATAATATTTTACTATTTGCTGAAACAATTGCTCAAACCTTTATTGTTTTTTTTTTGCTTATTATAAATTTTCTGTTGTAAATATTGTTTCTCTTTCTTTTTTGAAGTAATACATCAGCTTCATTTTTAAATCCGTATCAATAACCATTGATGTTGAGATACGTTAATATCAATAAAAAAATTATATTTAATTTAATTCTTGAAAATTATGGTGAACATAGCATTGACGACCTACACAAGCATATATACTTGATAAAAAAGGTTGTAGGTATATACAGGTTTAGTGATAATTTAAAATGTAATAGACGAAATCTAAAGGAGTCAAAGAATAAGAAATGACCAGATAAAACAGGGAGCGTGCTATAATGTGAACCCTTCGAGGTCGAACTGGTACGATCGCTCCTGCCGGTTCGTTACTATCGAATTGACTGGAATGATGTTCCCACCTCGATATATCCCTACCTTAATATATTAGTCATACGTTCACTCTCTTTCATAACGCGTTCTCTATGATTCACATGGATTCATGTAGGATTTTATATATTAACGACAAATTTGCTTATAATATTGCACAGGAAATTAGTTAGTTAGTATAAATAACAGTGGCGGCTGGTGTCTTAGTACATAGGTGGGGCCAGTGCAAATTTTGTTTTTTGGTATTCGATAAAATGTTCTTTCGTGAATAATGCGGTAGCTATCAGATATCCTGTAAAACTAAATCGAGCCCTAATTTGTTGTATAATATAATCACAAACTTCCAAGGCTTCTACCTTTTTTTTCCTAACAAAACAAAACACACACGAAACAAAAAAATGCATTTTTTTTATCATATCCACAAATCCAGTTATTTTTTAAATACATATTCGGATTAAACTTTCTTATACGGCCTTTGAAATTTGCCGAACTAGAGGTAGAAGCCTTCTGTGTTTTTGTAATTGCGTAGAAAAAGGTTTCACTAGTAAATAACTTATTTTATTCATTCCGCCTCAGACGATGTGTAAACAGAAATTATTTAATTATATACTTTAATTTTAAAGCTTAAAAACATTTAACATTCACAATGCTGCTCAAATATTACGGAAACAATCGCGAAATATTAATCCGCCTCCATCCGAGCCATTCAATTTTTTCATCGGGACAAAATTATATAATGATAAATAGTTACTACATGTATCGTATAGCCATAATTTGAGCAAATCATTATATTTCTTAAATATTTTTAGTTTTTAGTAGCGGTAGTGCACCGGCCCCTTGGCTCCATAGGACAAGCCGCCACTGATAAATAATCTAGATGAAATTTAATAAAGCATGATGCAATTTACATAATTATGTTAGTATAGAATGATTTTAGTAATGATTAATAATTTAATATATTAAACAATTTGTAAAAAAGGTATTAACTCCATAAAATTGTCATGGAATATGGGTTTATGTATAAATCAAAATTATTGTTAATTCAGAGTATACTTGAAGGTAATATGTTAAAATTTAAAGAGAATCCTACACGGAATAAGTACATTTGTGAAATTATGCATCTTATAAATATATTTATCAAATAGATTCATTACAATGAATATGTTTAAAATAAAAAGATATAAAATTGTTAATTATAGAATGCAAAAAGTTTCATAATGGTGGTTTATATGATTTATTTTCCATTTATATTTAGTTGCAGTGTGGTTAATGATATACATGTATGTAAACTTAAATTTAACAAAAATGTTTAATAAAATAAATCTAAGAATTTGTAGAATATTTACTTTTGTATCCCTTTTAAGTTGAATCCTCCCCTAGATATCTCTTTTATATTGACTATTTCTCTTTATTTTATTTAGAATTACAATAATTTTAAAGTAGTCAAAATTTGATTGTGATTTAATTTAATAATTTAGTTTAATAATAAATAATTTGTTAAAATAATTAACATAAAGTTCATTTCATTAACATTTTATTATACCTACTATACTGGATACTGGCACATTTTGTGTGTCGTAACTGCCTGAGTCTTGAACCAATCGAAATACTGCACTCGACGCGTTAGTATCATCAGAAGATGATTAAAACTAATATTAATTTACTATTGTTATGTTTGGAGAATTATGAAAAATCAGTTATTCTTGACCCAGCAATACAATAGATTAGGTATCTTTTCCATACTTAAGCTGTTCTCGCATTTAGGTATATAATGTCTATTCTTTCGTATCCTCTAGCCATCTACTATTATTATTCATATTTTTAATTAACTTAAGATTATCTGGTGTTAGTCTATGTCCGTTGTAAAGAATATACAGGATTTTTCAGTTCTATGATTCCTTAAATGACTTTAAATTTAAATCTAGTATGTATTGATCTTTTCGTTTGCCCAACATACTTCTTATCCCACACTGTGAAACATCAAATCTTTTTTTTCCAAAAGTATCATTTTATCTTTTGGTTTTTCAGATAATCATAATAAATGTAATAGACAAAATACACTTAAAATTTGACGATTTTCCAAAACTTTTTAAATATTCTTACAACAATGGTTTCACCTTTTGGCATCTTCAGATAAAATTAAAAACATTGACAGGCATTTTACATGCAGACCTGATTATGTATTATAAATGATCTAACTAATAATATCCTTGTTTTCTGTAACTTTTGGTTAAGATTATGTTATTAGTAAAGAAGACAATCTAAAAAAGCTGAACTTCTTAGACTTATTTATTCGTAGTGTATATTGAGGATATCGTAGATGTTTTTTTATGTACAATTCTTAAGACATATCTGAAAGATTTCCATTGTTGTTTCTATTCGTTTGTTAAGTATATGTTTATGCTGAGTCTCAACATAGTGTTTTGCATAATGTAATTTATCGGGTTGTTTTAATCTATAAGCTGCCCAAGCAACACATTTACTGCGGTAAAACCAGAATTGATAATATCTAGATAATTCATATCTTGTTCTTATCGGATACAAAATTTACAAACGAATGAAAATTTATCGTAAATTTTTGAAAATTATGTTGCTAAAATGAAAGCGTCCTCAATGTATACACTTATTTAATAAAAAATAATTAAAATATCATAAATAACAAAATTTCTTTTTTTATATATCTTGTTTGTATTAATATAAATGTATAATTGGAGAAAGTATATTAATATTCGTTTGTTAGTTTATCGGAAATAGTATTTATATAATTACTTTCTGAATTTAAAAATAATAGTGCGATTCCATATTTTAATTATTTAAAAGGCGGAATTTGTGCCTGTTTATTTCAGGTATCTTATGCTACTTCTATGTTATATTACTCATCTACAAGGTGGCAAATTCCAACCGTTGCGTTTTGTAAGATGATGGTGAAAATATCTTTAAATTATTCTTAAAAATATCGATACTCTACGTATCGATATTATATTGTCAGTGTTATTCAGTTTATTCTATTACTTATGTAAAAAATTACAAACTATTATGAAAAAAAATATAGTCATGCAACTTAACAATGATTGAAAAATTACGGATTTTCTAGCAACCAATATTTTTGTCCGATACCTAATCAAAGTATCGATATTTGAAAAATCGAGTTTATCTATTGACAATTGACATGTAGGTGTAGGTTAAATTAGAATTGTTAGATGGTTTATTGTTGTGTGTAATTAACAGATAAATTAAGTTTCGCTTGGTCGTTTGTTATTTTTTTTATGTTCTCTATAAAAAGTAGATGAATACCTATAAGACGAATTAATTTGGAAACCATTTTGTTGAATTTGATGTTCCTAAATAGTATAATGATACCATAAGGTAGTGATTTTAAGTATTATGCACTATATAGCGGCATGTGAAAAAAGCGGCTACTTTCAAGAAAACACAGTCTTCTACTGGAGGGTACCCGGGTTCTATGTATGTTACTTAAAGTTTCTTCACTTTTAGTTTCCCTTGCTTGTTCCAGGTACGTTGCTAGAACCGCAATCTGGAACTATAAAGTACCATATCTTGTAAGCCACAATTTATTTCCACAAACTAGTAACTGCTTCAATGCTTTGCTGTTTCAAAGTAGTAGTCTTTTTAAAAGCTATTTTAATAGTAGCCGGGTAGTTCCATTAAATTTAAAAATGTCTTCAAGGTGACGGACCTTCGTTGTAGTCAATTTAAATAGCAAATAGGTAACTGCTACAGTTTTTCAGCATCATAAAGTTATTAATTTTTTTAACTTAAAAATGGGTTACAGGTTTGAAGCATTTACTTTTACAAAGTTCCGGTTTCTATAATATCTGAGACCTTCTCCTGAGACCAAATGAGTTGCTTGGATGGAAGTTGTTCACTATATCTCATTTCTAAATTTATAAGGGTTTGGCCAATATATACCTAGCATCATAGTCAGGAAGGACAATTTAATTTATGAATACTTGACAAGAATTTTGGTTTTTACGTTTATTAATTAAGTACTTATAAGTTATAACCCAAATCACACCGTATCACATAAACTGGCAGCTTATATTTGAATGATACAGAGAGCTTTGTTCCATACCAATGAATGTAGATAACTTTAAAAGAAAAATATAATAAAACAAATAGCTACCTCTAATGATTATCTATTACATCTAATAAAGAGGTTGATCAATAAAAAGGAGGAAAAGGTTGCCAATATCTAGAGCTAGAGCAACATCTTAAATAACATCTTTTAAAGTAAAGACTAATGTAGGTTTATTTTTAACGAATGTAAAAACCAAAATCCCTTAAAGAAGCAGGTATTTATAAGTTAAATTGTCCGGTCTGTAAGGCCATCTATATTTGCCAGACTCTAGAAATTTTAAAATCAGATATAGTGATCTCTTACGAGCTTCTATATTAAAACAAAATCAAACAACATTACTCAAAACACCTCATTGACACTCAACACAAACCTGCACAATAAAAACAACAATGTAAATCCTTCATCTATGCGATAAGAAGCAAGAACTTGACTTGAAATTTGAAATAAAGATATATATATATATATATATATATATATATATATACCATATCCTTAATATAGAGAACTAGACGAATAAATAAATATAAGAAGTTCACCTTTTTTAGATTACTTGCTGTACTAAATATATAATATGAAACAAATGTTTTAGAAATCGAATATTATTGGATAGAGCATTTATAATACAAAATCAATGCTCGATTTCTTTAAAAAAAAAATTAAAATGTTTTGGGAATTCATGGAATTTTAAAGATAAATATAATTGATCTTTTACATTTATAATGGATAAATTTCACAAAATAACGGTAGAAGCAATGATTATGAATAATAATAATAATAATAATAATAATAATAATATTTTTGTTGAAAATAGAATACTTGGCAATAATATGTTTACTTTAAACGATACTATGATTTCACCTTCTTGAAGATGAGTATTTTTATTTTTCTTATGAAAGCTATAGAATTGATTACTTTAAAATCATCTTATTGCACAGGCAAATTTTTAAACTCGTTTGTAGCCATTTTAAAAGGTTGTTATATTAGCGATGCTATTGCTCAATCTATTCAACGCTTTGCCTTACCTTGGGAAGCAATATAATTTATGCACTGTAAGATGCTAACAGCTACTCAAAATTTTTAAGAATTGGAAATGAGGTTGTTACATTTCTTAAGAGTATTTTTGACGTTAATGACAATCTTTGCCAAAGCGTTCTTACAAGATTTTGATTCTATTAAATTATCAACTCTTTCATAGTGGGCGCTCTTATTCATTGTAACTATCTTGTTTCCTTTGTTTGCCTTCAGGTAAAACATCTTTTTTTATTTTTGGGTAATGTTCTGTTGTTCCGAGGAACGCGAGTTTTTGTTAGTAATATGTTCTTCGGACTTCTCTAATAAATCATTTGATGGGTTAAATTTGGCAAAATTTAAACCTTTTTTAAGATTTCATGTTTAATAAAATTTGAGAAAAATTGATTTTCGACTATGTTAGTTTCTAGAATTTTTTCCCCTCTTTTAAATTACGAACTATAAATAGTTAACATCATAGGTTATAATTAGTTATAATGAACTCCTGAAAATGTTAATGTAGTTACCGAAACGCCGTCCAGTATTTGATTTGGTGTTTAAGTGGTTCAAGACACAGGTAATTAATACATATTTCTGTCACGTTCAAATTATTTTGTATTATAATTTATATGGTATCCATTTTTTTACATTTTTGCTAGATACAAAAAGGGGCAATATTGGATACCCTCATGTAAAAGAGTGCGGTTTTAATATTTTTATAAAACGAGAATCAAACTAAGCAATATCTGTGTAAATAAAGTAGAATTTTGCAATGAGAACTGAGAGAAAATACCAGCCGGCATTAATACGACGAATACTAATAAAATTTAAGTGTACTTTTATACCTGATAGCAAATACATATAATGGACGCCGCATTCAACGATATCAAACTTGTTTTGAACTCCGTACAAGTCTCGATTTGCACTAAACTAAACTTTGTTGAGTCACAAACACGACTGATTTGTAAAATATCCCAAGAAAGAAACTATAAAATGTGAAATCCCTCCTACAGCTATATATTTTTAATTGTCCCTCCACCATGCCGCTGGGAGTCAAATAGCCCTTGAAGCATAGCTAAGGGTCGTTATACGAAAAAGACCGGTGAAATTTTCAAAGTGACCGAACGCATATGCACGCCATTTTGAAATCATTTTATGTGTCATGTTTGACGTTTTATACGACTCTTCAACGGCATAAAATCTGGGTTATTTAATGTCAGTTTCGGCTTTCATGGTCGCTGCGACAAATATCCAGTAAAATATCACTACCATTAAATATGGGCGATTTAAACTTATTTTAAAACCCATTCATTATTAAATTATTAACGTCGTGTTGGTCACAACAAAAATTTTCATGGACGTGGCGGATGAAAAATGTAATTGTTGATGGTCATAAAATTTGCTAGTAGGTATATATTTATTTATGCAACAAGGTTTAAAATTTATGAACGAAAATTTATATCTCAGCGCACAGTAAAAATAATCTTTTACATCCAAAAACAGGTAGAATTAAAAAAAATACTGCAAATTCTCACTAGATTTCTTATAAATTCATAAATTAACACAAGATCTGAAAACAGAATTTCACATTTCACCATTCTATGTTTATGGTTTTATTACTTGTTCTTTTTGTTTTACCTAATATACTGGGTGAGTCATAAGTAAGGAACCAAATTATAACTGTACGATGAGAAGGCAAAAATAATATTTTACATTCAAAATAATCGTATAATACAAATTGTATTTATCTGAATTTTCACCGTATTTCACAAAGCTTTTTAAATTTTCAAAGACAGGCAAGATTGACAGATTTTGATAAGCGTAAATAACTTCACATCACAAATATTTCAACCAACCGCTATTAAGCAATATATACAATAATATTCTTCTTTTTGTTAAAGTAATTTGTGTTAATAAATTAGAAACATTAAGGAATTTCATTCATTGGTTTTTTTTAAATTAATGAATTTTGAATATGAATTAAATACCTAAAACAAAAATTTTAAAAAAATAATAGAAGATTTATTTTAACAAAATGTATTGTTTTAACAGATAATAATACACTTTAGGTATTTTGAAGATCAAAAAGTATACCTTTTTTATACAAAAATGATAAGGTTCTAAAAAATATTTAAATTAGTAAGTGACAAAACACTTATGGCTCATTTATTTCTTTAATACGACATATATGGCGACAAATTCAACACACTGTATCTCAAAAAGGAGCGATTCTAAACTTATTATTGTTAAGTAAAATATGTTTCTCAATTTAGAGTTACAATTTGGCTCATTAACTATGACCCACCCTGGATACTTCCTTCTTTTCTATATAGATCACTCAAGTTATTTGATGGATTATTTACCTATACATAATCTTTCTATACAGGGTTTCCCAGGTTTCTAACGAGTGAAGAAAAAATCTGAAAATTTGGAGATCATTAAAGGGCCATAAAAACTACATTTTTAGATTATTTAAAGCTTTTATACACTCGGGAGTTTTTTTAAGGGGGATAACCCAAAAATTTTTAAATCGCAACCCCTATGAAGTTTCACCTTAGTTTAAAGGTAATGAAAAAAGAAACACATCTCCAAAACCAAAACCCGATATTTTGACACGTTTACTGCCATGTGAATCAAAACTAATACACACTAGTTAGGTCTAGTAGGCCGCCCTGTATCATTTTATAACACAAATAATTTCGTTCTGGCCGTAGGCTGCTATCAATTTAGCTTAGCTTTTTCGCAACAAAAGCAAAAATGAAGATAAGTAGGTGTAAATTTAATAAACAGTTTGTGACAGTGACAATTTATTGATTGTTGAGTTGTTGTGTTAAATTTGAGCGTATTTATTTGCTTTTTTTAAATTAGTTAAAATAATCTGTTAAAAATGGCCCAGAAACTGACCGAAAAAGAGAGAATTACTCTTTTAATAATTCGTGGCTTTGGGGATAGAACAAGATCTTAGGATGAAGTGCGGGGAGTCTTTATGAACAACTACCGATTTCCAAATCAAGTCGAAAGAACTGTTCCAAAATTTCAAGAAGAGGGAATTGTGGAAGATCATCCGAGAACTGGAACACCGAAATCTACAACAACTCCGGAAAAAACCGAAGAAGTGTTACTGCCTTTTGTTGAAGAATCTTCAAGATCCTTATTAAAAGCGTGTCAGGTACATGAAATCAGTAAAAGTTCAGAATTTGGTAAAAAAATAATTATTTCCCCTATAAGTTTCATCTAGTTCAGAAATTGAACGAAGATTATTTCGATAAACGGTTGGAATTCTGCGAAATAATGTGTGAAAAATGTGATGGTGACAGAAAGTTTTCTCAATAATGTTTTCTCTGATGAATCTACTTTTTACTTAAATGGTAAAGTTAATAGGCACAATTGTCGTTATTGGGCTGACGAAAATCAACATTTAATAAAAGAAGATCATACTCAGACACTGCATAAAATTAATGTATCGGACTGAAATGATGGGAGATAGAGTAATTGGTCCTTTTTTTATTAATGGAAATTTGGTCGGAGGCAGATATCTAGAACTGTTGGAAAATCAAGTGGTTCCAAGTGTTCGTGCCGTATGCCCTAATGGTATTGACCACAAGTGGTTCCAACAAGATGGTGCTCCTCCCACGATCTCCGGATCTTACACCACTCGATTTTTTCTTTTCGGGATTTCTAAAAAGTAGAGTGTACGCAACAAATCCAGAAACAATAAATGATTTGCAAAATTGCATATTTGAAGTAATCAACAATATTATTATGGATGTGCTCCAATGGGTTGAAAATTCCATTTTTGAGTGTTTGGGTCATTGCGAAATTGAAGAAAGTCGACAATTTGAAAATGTATTATAAAAATCGTAATAAACATGTTTGTTTCTCATTTGGTAATATAATACTTAAAATAACTAAGATACCGTGTTTTAGTTTTGAGGATGGGTTTCTTTTTTCATTGCCTTTAAAATTAGGGGAAACTCGGGGGTTGCAATTTAAAAATTTTGGGGTTATCACAAAAATATAGTTTTTATGGCCCTTTAGAGATCCCCAAATTATTAGATTATTTCTTCACTCGTTAGAAACTTATGGCTCCGTCCCTTGACTTTTGGGAAACCCTGTATGTAAGCATATGGATAACTTTTTTTTAATTTAAACAAGAGTTTTTGAACAAGATAATGTTAATTATATGTATATATATAATTTCCATATATTTAATCGTCTATATTTTACCTTGATGAAGATGCTAATTATGTGGAAATTGCGGCATTTCTGTAGCTGACACATAATTAGTAAAAAACGGTTCTCGTAAAACTTCAAAGGATGTCGTTGTAAATGCTAAATTCATTGATAAAATTTAAATTTATTTTAATATTTAAATAGTAAATATATTATACTATAAAATAAGGGCACTATGTTTTATTAAGATATGATATTTAATGTGTTTTATTCTTTTACATTTTTTTAAACTTTATATATATATATATATATATATATATTTAGGGATTTAGGAACTAATCATTTTTCAATAACCAATTTTATCTAGAAAATTCCTTGATTTGTTTAAACGTTTAAACTGTTTTTAGTTAGTATTTGTATCAAAATGTTGTAAAAAAAAATTATATAAAACTTGAGGCTAAATTATAAAACATGCTTTACGTAAATCGATAATATTTCAAAAATAAATTATTTAAAATTAATAAACAAAATTCACTAAAATTCAACATTTAAGAGCACATTATTAAAATATTTCAATTTATATGGATTTGGATTAATTATCTCAAAAATGGGAATTAAAAAATTTTAAATGCATAGACCGCATATAGGTATTCATAATTTTTAAAATAAATTATTAACAAATTAATAAGTTATTTAAGTATATATCTTTAATAAAGGTAGCAAATAACCATTTGGTAGTTAGTTGTACTGCTTTTTTGACCACTAATTTTCAACTTTTTTTGTAACTAATGCTTAGGATTATGCAAACGTTATTGTACGCCATTTTAGCAAATAGCAAATTTGTGGAATGGAAACTAAATCGATCTCTTGTAAGCAACAAAAGTAATTTTCTTAAAAGGGTATTTCTAAAGGGAGCTATTCTCCTCCCTTTTAGTGATACATGTTAGATTTTTTATTTATACTTCAATAAATCTAAATTGCATATTGATAAAAATTTATACAGGGGTTTTGTAAAGTTATTTCCATACTTAAATAAAAAACTTTTTTATGAAAAAAGTTACTCTTCATAAAATGCTGTTCTTCTCCTAAAACTGAAAGTTCTGTAACAAAAAATTGAAGGAGAAGGAAGTTAACATTATTGTTTTACATTAGTTTCGAGTAAGGCACATTTATTTCTGAAAGTAATAAAAAATCTAATTGACGTGTGAAATTAAATTTTATACATACATGCAGATGTCTACTAATTTTATTATTTAATATTGATGAAATTCTAGGAAAAATAATTAAAAATAAAAAGGGATGGCTTTAAAATCATACATATTTACTGAACATCATGCCACAAATTAAAATAAACTGCATCTTTGTTCTCAAGATCAATATTGAGTTTATTAAATATTGAAAAATTTTACATCGGATGTTAACTAGCTTAATACTTACTACATTAAAGAAATTTTTTTTTCATAAAATAAAAACATTATTTCTGCCATAAGAAATTTAGTTTTAGAATCCTGAGTGTGTTTTCATAAATATTAATACTTATTAAAATTGATATTTTTTCTTATAATTATAGAAAAATTAATTATTTATTTTTAATGCCTATGTACTGAAAGTTACATAGAATCTAATCAAACAATTTTTTAACTTTGTAAAAATGAGGAATAAAAATGAAAATTCCACTAAAATTCCCCCGAATTAATTGCCACAACATTTTTTCAAACGTTAAAATAATTAAATTAGATGGGTATCAGTCTTATCACATGCCTTTATCAAAAACCGCGCCCTGTATATTGGATATACACTAACCGATATATCTTAAAGACAAAAGATCGAATTATAATTTTAATAATTAAAGAACGGATTATCAGGCAAAGTCACTAACTTTAACAGTATTTCATCCTAGGTGTATCCGTTCACCTCCTGACAATATGCCAGCCTATTAACAAATTCTTCAGTCACTCTTTCCAAGACTTCTCCACGTATTAGTTCACATTCATCAATAATTCTTTGTCTCAATTCCTGCAAGCATTTTGGTCGTTTAACGTAAACACGTGATTTTAGATAACCCCAAAGAAAAAAATCTAATGGCCTTAGATGCTGAGAACGAGCAGGCCACTCTATGAATCGATCACCATAACCGATTATCAATAATATTTCAATACGAACTTTTTCACTTAAATGAACAATATCAATTTGTTTATTTAAATGTAAAATACCATGTATAAAAACTTAAAAGTGGTTTATTAAAGTGTTGTATTCCTCGTTTTTACAGATTTTCTACACTAAACCCAGTACGTACGAATTCGAAATAACAAGATCTTTCAAAATCTGCAAAAATATACAGGGTGATCTATTTAAATTTAAAAAGTTGAGGGTATTTCCGGTTATACCGGAAGTAAAATTTCATAAATATCGTCCGTTTCGTTTTAAAGATATTTACTTGGTTCTATACTTTATTCCAACCATATAGAAAATATTACACTGCAAAAAGTATAAAAATAGTAAATTTACTTATATTTCGATTATTTTTATGAGAACGTTTATCATTCTCATATTGATTATAGGAAAAAGTGCAAGTTATTTCAATATTGTTTTTAGCAAGTACTCATAGTAGCAGAAATATTAGTTAGTATAGAAAGAAAAGTTACTTTTAAATTACTAATTCAATTATTTTAAGTTACTATTAAAATAAGTTAATATGTGGAAGTAAATATGTGACAAAATTATCTTGAAAGAATAACAGCAAATTGTATTTTTTTAAAATTTTTTATATGACAATTATATCGCCTTCAGTATTATTACAGAAAATTATTAGTTATTTTGTTTCAGCCGCAAATCTATTTTCTAAATTTAAAATTTTAGGGCTGAACCTTTCCCTTTATGTTTTGAAATTAGAGAATATCAGTAGAATGTCTTCATGAACCAGTTTGATTATATTTTTTCATTAATTAATAGTAAATATAGAAAAAGAAACTTATTTCAAGTTCATATTCCATTTTAAGTACTTTAATACATTCTGTAAACATTTATTTTTATTTAAACTGCTTTACAGGTAGATTTATCTAGTTGATTATTTTTTTTTTATTATTACAGTTTTACTTATTTTTGTTTATCCTTTGTACCTAGGCACATTAAATACCGAGTATATACGAGTTATGGACCACCCCTAGTAACTTTTTAACGCTTGGACAGTTTTTAAATTCGGTTTGTTTATATTGGGGAGAATGTTGAATTATCTAACGTAAATATTCTAAATGACCGACTTCCGGTATCACCGGAAATGTCACTTTGGATTCACATTTTCCATTTTTTTTTTCAAATCTAAAATCTAAAATTACTATAAAGTGAACCAAAATCTAGAAAATGTTAATCTATAAAAACATCAACAGCAAAATTTATATATTTCAATTTTTTTGCGGTATTAGAAATGAGAAAATTATAAATTATTTATTTATTTAGGAGCTAAGAAAATTAACGTAACAAAAATAAATTTCAAGAAAATTCTAATTTTCAAAAATATTTTTTTAAAACATTCATACTTAGTTATAATGTAGTAATACCCGATTACATGAATATATCAAATTTTATTTCATTTAATATGCAAATTTATTAAAAACGTATTTAAATCACCAACATATTACGGGCAAATAAATAAAAATACTTGAAAAAAGAATTTATGATTTACCTAAAATTATTAATTTACTGTAACTTTATATTTAACAACTTTTTTTTTAATTTTAAAGACATTAAATATTTTTACTATTTACTATCAAAAGAAACAATATATTACAAATATATATATATATATTACAATATATTTTAGAAATCGTTTACAACGATCCAGGTAGATGACGCAAAAACCTTCCGAAAGGCCCTTTTCACCCGGAATCATTTAAATGCAACCTACAAACTTTCTAAATATGCAAAAAATATGACCTACTTTTAGTAAAGTTGTGTGGACCTCCAGCCGAAGCTTTCTACAAAAATAGTGTGGTTTGATATGGTCCGGCGTCTACATCATTCTAAACTGTGAAACTAACTGCTAAACGGTAGTTAATAATTAAATAAAACAATAAGATTTTTTGTGCATAACTAAGTTTCCATGAAAATGTATATGTTAAAAAACAAGTTTGTTGAAAAGCAGTTTTAATTTGAATTGTAATTTATTTGTTTAATTTTTGGCTGGTTCACAAATGAAGGAATATAAGCAAGTAAAAGGAGGTCGTCCGTGAATGCTGGGAAGGTAAGATTGCATTGTATTTTTCAATGTGACTGTAGCATTTTTTACTGATCATTTTTAAATAAAGTATATTTGACAGTGTAATGCTTAATGGGTATCTCATAACTTTGAAATATCAATAGTGCTAAAATAGAAATATATAAATAAATATTTATCTATTATTAACTTGAAAATAAATTTAATTTATAATTAAAATCTGATAAAAAGCGTCACACCATAAGTACAAACGATTATTTTGTAATCTTTACAACAATATTATTAGTTAAAGATAAAGAAAATAAAGCAAATAATACATTCAATGTAATTATTATATTCTTACAAAGGCGTAGTTTACAGTAACTACAGTTCTATTTTTTTTATCTGACGAAATATTCATATTTCGCAATTTAAAATTTGTAATTGGAACTTGTAAATTTATAATTAACATAACTCGAAATTCTTGATTTATGCATCGCAATTGTGAACTCACACTTCGCAACTGAGAAGCAGCTGAAATCACGATTTTAAATCTTTGATCATTGCTAATTATAAAGGGTGTTTCATAGGTAAAAGAAAATAATTTAGAGACAGATAGAGGTCACATAGATGGTTATAGGGTGTTGTATCAATTATGCCTAATTTTTCATTCGACCATAACTTTTGAAACACACAATATAATTTTTTTTATTTTTGGCATACATCTTACACTTCTGATAAAGAACGTATTGAATTATTAAGAAATATGAAAATCGACGTTCAGTTTTAGGAAAAATTAAAAATTATTTAAAATATTGAAAAATTGGTTAAACACCCTACAACTTGGATATGACACATTACATCTGATTATTTATAACCATTTATGTATCCTCTATCTGTCACTGAAATATTTTCCTATACCTTATAAATACGGTGCATTATTGGTAATGATCAAAGTTCTTTATTTATAATATATTCAAACATCATATAGCGACGTATGAAATTACATTTTTCCACGATCATTAGTGGAATGTATTAATTCCAAAATCATTTTTAATAATAGAATGTGACCATTCTTACTCTTGAGAGGGAATATTCATTCCGTAACAGTTGCCTCTTATATGTTTTGCATGTATTTTCATTCTATAACAAGTGATAGAATGAATATTCCATAATTGTTCTAAACAATATCGAGAGCTATGAATGTCAAAACTGTCAATGGCAGATGCAAATGACAGTGTCCTAAAAACAAATTTTATTTTAAATCAAATAATGAGTGAAAAATCGAGTAAATTTGTGGTCGTGGAGAAATTATAGTTTGTTACTCGGTTAGAATAACAAAATTCGATACTCGATTGAAGATAAACTATTGGTCTCTAAAAACTCGATATTACTTGAAAAAAAATAAAAGAATTATCTATCATATACACTATTTTAAATTAATATAAGAACTGGCTAATACAAAGATTAAATTATTTTTATTAACTAGTAGTCAAATGAAACAATTAACTTTTCTTAATATTTTATTCAATTTATGAATATTTTTATTAATAATTCATTTGTTAGATTTAAATAATATTAAAAATATACAGATACCCGAGACAATTTAAATTTTATCCCAACATTGAAAAAAAAATTAATTTAGATTAAGTCAATTAAATATTATTTAAGTTTTTATATTAATTTCTAAATTAATTGTTGGGACACCCATAAATTTTTTGAAAAAAGAAAATATTTTGGTAAAATCACATCACAAAATATTTTTTAGTTAGTGTTAGTTTTGTACCTTTTGATAAAAAAATTATTTATTTGTTTCTACAATTAAAATCCACAAAATACTCGTATGTAAATTTAACTGTTATTTTTATCCTTAAACCAATTGCCTAGGCTAATAGAAAGGATAATGATTACCTAAAATTAGTTGTTTCGATATTAACTTAAATACGTACTTAAATTTTGATCCAACTATATTTTATTATTTAAACTTATTATTCATTTAGTGTGGAAAGTACGAAATATGAATCGTGAATCTCAAATAAAAAAATTAAAGATTACTGTAAATGACTCTTTTGTGAGAATATAATAGTCATTTCGAATTTATTATTCATGACTTTAATAGTAGTAAATCTTTAATAAATATTATTTTAGGCAACATTACAAAATAATCCTAGAAATTCAATTAAAAAAATCACTTTTAGTGATGTATCAAGTATAAATTAAATTTGTTTTCAACATAATAACTATCTATATAATTGGATTTTAGAACAATTTGTGGATGAGTTCTGAGATAAACATTAGGCACTTTAAATATGTTTTGTAAATTTGGCTATTGATCCATATTTTGAAATCTTCAAATTTATACGAGTACATTAAATGTTATTCGTTTCTTCTATTACTTTCTAATATTACCTTGGCTTGTTCTTTTTGAATACTCCTTAATAAAAATAACAAAATCTTTGTAGTAGCTAATGCTTATATGAATGTAAATAACATTTAAAGATAAAAATTAAAAAGAAGGAATCAAAAAAAATTTACTTGTGCGAGACTAAATAAAGGAAACGAAACAATTGTGTTCGAACGTTCCAAAACTTATGCAGAAATGTGAAAAACACAAAAAGATGCATTATGTAACATTAGTAGTTCGTTGGGCCCCCACGAACTCTAAAGACACTTCTATGAGCCACATTAAACAATCTTGTGACTTCTCTATGTGATCGATCTTGTCGCACTAAACGAGCCACATGTTGTAATTCCCGCGTTTAGTCTTCGGTACACCATTGTCGCATTATTTTTCAACTTCAAAAATACAACTTATACATCAACTCTTAGTAACAATTGAAATAATGATAATGATACGTCTATTATTTGTATGCATTTTTTGTGCTAACATTGTAAATCCTTTGTTTTTGTATCCTACAGGTCAAGAAAAAGATTTTGTCCTATAAATTTTATACACAAAGATATACACTACAATTCAGTAAACACATATAAAATAATTATGTGTCGTTTCCTTTTAATACCAGTTTAGTCACATGGATCATTTCAATTGTTGAGCAGTTTATTTATTGTCAATAATTGTAATAGCAATTTGCAATTGTGACTTATAAAATAATTTTAGTTAAATAAGAATCTTCCTAAGAATAATTTTAAATTTTAATTTATGTAGCCGAATTTTTTTAAATTACGAGTATTTAAAGATAAATATTGATAAACTATTCTAATAAATTTAAGTTGCACTTAACACAACCCATGACCCAATAAAATATTTTTCATCGCTTAAAGTGTGTCGTTATTTAAATTATTCTTATTTAATTTTTCAAATTAGGAAGTAGAATTGTTAAAGATCTCTTTTATAATTGACACATTCTAGCATTATTTTATTGACTATTCTTTTTTAGTCGCATGTAAAACTACATAAATATTTATCGCAATAAATATATTTAAAAGTTTCATAAAAATGTGTATCTTCTCCCATCTTCGGGCTGTAGGAAAATAAATTTAAAGAAATTTAAATAAAGGATTGAGAAGAGTTACGAAAAAGGCTAAAGGGTTATTGTTATTATATAGTGGCTAATAAAAAAATCTAATAAAATTTGAAAATAAGATACGTCAGTAGAGTACTTCTGAAAAATACTCTTAATAAATAATAAATGATTTTCAGTTATTTTTTAAGTTTACACTCATTATAAATGTAAAAGGTGTAATATCTTAAAATTACACGATATTCAACCATTCTTTAAATATTGTTGTGCAAATGTTTTCACCAATGTTCTTTGGATCGTTAGATAAGATTATAAAAAATTGACAGACTTTTGACATATGTTCTTAATTTCGTTAATATTATATATTTAGTACAGGTAATTTAAAAGAGGAGAACTTCCCATATATATTCGTTCATGTATTACTTTATACTAAGGATATTGTAGGCATCCCTTTATTTAATATTCTCCCAAAAAATTCAAATTTTTCTTTTTGAGACAAATCTGAAGGACTTCCACTTGTTTTTATTGTTTTGTCAAGTATAAGTTTGTGTTGAGTGTCAATGAGGTGCTTTTCACAATGTGACTTATCTGGTTTTAATTGAGTCCATTCGAGGAGTGGGTGACTCAGTGGTAGAGCCACGAACCGATGATCAAAAGGTCCCGGTTCGAATCCTAAGGTGACTCCCACTACAGCATTCACTGTTGGCTTCAAATTAATAGTGCTGTTCCTAAAGTGGCGCCGGGAAACAGTAACAAAGCCTACACAGTCTAATGACACTGGCAGTCGAAGCCATCACTCAAGAAAAAAAAATCTTCTATTCAGTTTATCGTCTTAAAAATTGAAATGATATTCAAGTGTAGAAATTTGGGGTTATATGATTTGCTTTATCGAGTGAAAATATAGTATAAGAACGACAAAAAAGTCCAATATTATATTTTCAAATTACATTTTGGACTTTACTTTATTCGAGCGTCACTTATTGGGGTTACTAATGGATTTCAGTTTTAATAACATATTATACGGGTTGTTCAGAAAAACAGAAAAACTGCAAAGTCTCATGCTCATTTTGTTGATTTAACTCAAATCAGCTCATCCAAAAATGCTTTCTAAAGGAGTTCGAACTCTTTAAAGATGGCGCTCTCAGCATTGGTTTAATTTAAATAACTTCAATACAGATTCCTGTTAAATATTATTTTGTACATTTATTTTTTGATATGTAGTCAATTAAATTGCCTGACTAAGATTTTTTAATTGTAGTCATAACCGGCTTGTTTGGGTGAGTAATTGGATACTTTTATACATAATTTTTTGCCTCTTAAAATGTCACCACTTTGACATAATAATTAAAAAATTAATTAGTTAATGGAAACTTACGCATACAGACATGAAAAATTAAAATCGATTTTTTCGTTCGTCATAGAGCATGTCAAAATAGCGACATTTCGAGAGAGAGAAAAATTATAAATAAAAATTTCCAATACCCCACCAAATTGGGCACATTACAGGAAATAAATATGCGAAATATAGTCACCGTTTTTAAATTATTTGAATTAAATGGATGTTCTAGCGACATCTTTAAGGAGCTCCCTTAGAAACCTTTTTGTATAAATTGACATAAAATGAGCTCTATATTTTGCTGGTTTTTTCTGTGAAATGGGTTCTGGATATACAGGGTGTATATGTACTTTTATATGTCTGCTTTAAGACGTATACATTCCTCAAATATCTAAATATCTTTTTGCGTTTGTTCCTACACTAGACTCTAATGTTAATGTTATCATTACACCAAACAGGATAAATATTTTGATACACATCTATAAAAATTGTATATAAATAAAAGCAGTATCTTCCGCATCATAAAATACTTGTATTTCAAACAACTGATATATTTAAGGAAAGTTATAGAGATTCTCAGATCATTTAAAATATCTTAAGCAGAAATCTGGAATTGAGTAAAAAATACAAATAATAATATATGACCAGATAACAGAGAGAGTGCGCGATAACCCTACTCTCTCGAACTACACTGTGCTAGAGGTAAGAGTACTATCAAATTGATTGGACCGATGTCCCCGATATACCCACTTCAAGATATTATGAGGAGAAACTGTAATAGATTCTCGCTTTTTTATGATGGGTTCTCTTACGCTCGCGTTAATTCATGTCTACAATCAAATATTTCTTCTGAATACGTATGTGTTTCCCAAGGTCGATTATTGATTAATTAAATTATAGATATTAAAATTCAAAGACCAGATATTAATTATCAATTTACAAATTATAAAAGTAACAGTAACCTTTAGCCTATTATTTCCATGAAAACACCATGTGTATGTAATGTATATTTAGGTGAAAATCAATAATAATTACATCAAAAACTATAATTTTCTATGTTATTTATTATGTTTTTATTTTTTAAATTACAAGGCTAAAATGCAATCAATATTATTAAACTTAATGACTATAACTGGAATTTCAACCAATTAACCGTAGAGCCGTTGTATACAACAAACGTAGCAAACAACATCACAAATCAATTATTTCTCATTAAAACTAATCAAATTCGATAAATAAAATAGAGACAATGTTTCAAAATGGCGGACAGAACATTTCGACTGGATGTTTAAATCAATTATACATATATTGCTGTTGTGAATACAAGTGAAAAAAATGTTTTATATTGTGTCAATATGTTACTCACAATATAATTTATGCAATCTCGTTCTTGTAAGCATCGAGTCAATACAAAATTGCGATGTGTCTAATAGTATATTATCACATTTATTTAGGAAATAAAAAAATATTTAATATATTACATACTAAGAGAATTAAATGTAGCTTTGACACCAAGGGCTCTCGTTTATTTACCAACCAATTTCGACAAAAATAAGTATAACGTTACTGTTTTTTTTTTGTAATTTTAAAAACACTTTTGCCATATTATATATATATATATATATATATATATTGTAAATACTTTTTTTTCGTGACTAGCGGACTAATCGAGCTTTGCCACATTAATGCGTCACCCTATATATATAGAAATGCACTGTATTAATTCACATAGTTTAAAGAAGAAAACGAAAACAAATATGTTCAATATTTTAAATGACAAGAGATAATTTAGGAAAACAATTTAATTTAATTTTTAAATGGATCTCGTCAAATCATAAATATTAAAAATAATCTTGGTTAATCTTTAAGATCTTAATTTTAAAGTTGATATTTTAATTAAATCTTAAAGCAAAATTATTACAAAAATCACAATTAGGTTTTCAAAAATATTTGAATAATGAATCTCAAATTTTCAGCAAAGTACTTAATGTTTTTCTTTAACATCTCTATTTTAAAGTGGATATTTCAATTTGAAAGTTGAGAATTACATTTTAAAGTCCTGAATTGAATAAATCCCGATTTTAAAACAGAAATATTAAAAAATCACTTTTTTGAAAAATAGTCGATTCTGATGTGGAGTTTTTGATAAATATTGATTTTAAAGTCGATTACTTAGTAATCTTGCGAAAATATTAAAAAAAATCTTTTGTTGTCCTTTAAATCTCGACTTAAAATTAGATGTTTTAAAAAACTTTTAATTTTAAGCGAAACATATTTTAAAAAATAATTTTTTTTAATATCTTCATTATAAAATCGAAATTTTCATAAATCTTGATATTAAAGTCGAAATTTTAAAGAACCTTACAAAAATATATGAAAATTCTTCAGTTTTGCATTAAATTTCGACTTGAAAGATCGATATTTCAACACATTTATTTTTCTTCAAAATCTCTACTTTGACAAGAAAATTTTAATTAATCTCGACTTTAAAGAGACAAGTTTTAGTAAAACTTTATTTTAATCTATAAATCTTGTAGGTGGGGTGAAAAGAAAGTCCAAAAAATAAACCAGCTGAAGGATGTTAAATATTTATATTATGATATAATTACAATTTTTGTTGTTTATTTATTATTTTCAAAATATTTATATAATATAGGCTCATGCATATTTTGTTTACGTAAAGACACGAATATTTACTGCATATTATTTAGGAAATATTACTTTCCAAAGATATAAACAAACAAAGTTTAAATTATTATATTATTATAATTACCTTTATTACTAATATAACCATAGTTAATTACTTAATTTAAAAATTCAGCTGATAATGAGTACTCCGTAAAAGTGTTTGTATAAAGCATATAAACTATTCGGGTTAGAAAATAAATAATTGACCATTATCATCGACTTAGGGGATCACCACCATTCCACACCTTCAAACAAATCCGCCTCTGACTACAACGTAATAAAGCCGTAAAGTGGATAAACAATTGAAGACAACAGACACGAATATCAAGATGGCCAACATGCAGCTAGTCGGTAAACAGGGAGAATGAATAAGGGAAAGAGCGAGATGAAAGACAACGTGGGGTGGTTTCCATCGATCTGTTCCGTTTACACAATCAGCGTCATATAGACGTCTAGCCAACCCCCATATCGGTATATATCCATCTACGTCACACATTCAATTAGGCCGCCAATATTGTCTGATTGTTCAGCAACACGTGGGGAATTTTGAGAATTTCCTGTTAATTTCGTAGCCTTAATAACAACCAACTCTGTTATGAACGTTATTAGATTCGTATCGAAGTAATAGGAATATTGGATTAGAAGAAAATTCGCGATTACCTTTTTTATAGGATTAATTAACTAACAGATTCTTGTGTTCATATTAATTGGCGTAAAACGTATTTACACGTTACCAAACGAACAGAAAAAAATTTACTTACTAAACAAATATTTTTCTTTTCTTTTTAGAATAGTTTCCTTAGTAACAACACACTATTTTAAATTAAAATTAATACAACTTTTTTCATGATTTTGTTGCCGCCACATTGTCCATACTCTACGTAATGGTTACAAGGCTTTGTTCTTTTTTTCTTAAATTTATTGGTTCTTTTTTTATTCTTCTTTTTTATTATTGTATTTAATCTTTGTTCGACATTGCGATATTGTCGATATGCCTTTAAGATTACGAGCGATAAAATAATACATATTAAGCGTTATTATGGAATATGAAAAGGTAAATTATACCTATCTGAATTAACACAGTCTTCCAAAGCGTTTTAAAAATGTCTTCTAATATGACCCAGGTTTCGGTATCTGACATACCATTTTCCAAGATTGACAAAAAGTTTGACAGATCTTTTAAACGTAAATAATTTCGTGTCATAGACATCACAACCAATCATTATTAAGCAATATTGGGGTGAGATAGTCCGGATCAAAAGTATTTTAAATTTGTTTTCCAAAATAATTTTCAATAAAAATTTTTTTGAACAGTGATCGCGTATTGTTGATTCTTAATGTATGTATACTAGATATCCAGATTTTGACTATAAGTCTTTAACTTAATGATTTGGGAATAATTTATAATAAGCGGATGTAAATTATAAAACGAATGAACAATATAGAAAACTTTGATAGTATTTATTAAAAATGTTCTCTTAAGGAAATGAAAATAATGGAAATAAATATCGAGCCATCGAGAAAAATTCATAATTGGAATCGGTTATGAAATTTAAATGGTTTGGGTTGGTACTTTTAACAAGTCCAAAAAGAATGACATTTTAATCTCGAATTCGACCTGAACATTTGTGTGAAATCTTTGAAAACTTTAATTAAATCTTAAAAAATGGTATTCAACACCGAGCGAATGTTACTTCTGTACAGCTGTGAAAGTGGCAGTATTCCAGAATTCTAGAAGACACGGTCGATTCGTTCAGTTTATAGTTTTAGTTTGAGTTAAAATTATTCGCTTATGGTTTTATCTTTCTGGTTATGTTAATTCACAGAATATGATGTGGTGGTCATCTGAAAATCCCCATTTTTTTGATGAAGAACCTTTGCACCACTAAAAAGTTAGTGTTTGGGTTTTGGAATGTGTCGAAGAAGATTGGTGGGTCTCATTTTTTTTGTTTTTTCAAGAGTTCCTGCTGCACGATATTTCAATGAGAATGTCCACCATTTCATAATGAGGAACTAAAGCATAGGTATTTCCAACAAGATGGTGCAAAAACACATACAATTATTGAAACTCTTCAATATCTTAGAGACCTTGAAATTTAAATATATGCGATTTTTTCCTATGGCCATATATCAAAAATGATTTATTCAACGCCAATTCATAATCTGAAAGAACCGAGAAATCCCATAACAGAAAAGTGTGAAAAAATCAACGTGTCACCGCAAATATTGCATACAGTTTTTTGCTAGATTGTGGAGTGAGTTGGTTTATGTGTATACGTAAATGGACAACACTTTCAAGAAATATTGTATCATATAAATTTATGATTTCAGTATTAAACGAATCATTTGGTTTTTTTTTGTATCAGTATGATTTCGAGGTTATAAACAATAAATATGGTAATTAATAAATGTAATTAAGTGGAAGTAGCTCAAGTAACAACCTAAATCTTTTAAATTTCACAGACTACTCCAATCATGATTTTTTCTCGAAGACTCGTTAGAATAATTGTGGATTTTTTAATATTTTTTTTCTAATTGAAATTATTTAACTTTATCCGGTTTGAAGTGGCATAGTTATAAATTTTAAACAGTGGGCAGCATGGACATTTGTATGAACATGTAAGTTTAGCATTCAGTACATTATACAAAATGTTTTCTTCGTATACTTGGCATATTAAATTTTGCAAAATGTTGGTACAATGGAGTGAAAAATATAAGTATTTTTTTAGTCATATTTCATTTTATAAGAATAACATTAGTTTGACTTATTTCATGTGCATTTTGTATGTATATAATGCACGGGATAAGATCATCTAGATTTGACAGAATACCCATCACGTCGGATATTTTATTTATTTATGCAACATTTTAGTAACAGAATCAAATAATGTTTCAATTATATTAACACTGTGCAATGTGCAAAAAGGATCGTTAGTATTATTGATTCGTTTACTAACTGAACGGCTTTTTAACCAATTCTCAACGTTATTTACAATTTTATAGGATCAATAACTTTAACGAACTATGTTGCACATGAATGTAAATGTTAAAGATAGTTATAGATTTTCATGTGTTTACTTTTTACAAACTATTTTGTCCGACGAAACAATAAAAAAATATTGCCACAAATTTACTAGAAAATTGTAGTTTTAGGTTAGATTAGGTTAGTTATTTTTGAATTTGTACCGTGAATAAATGAAAGAATCTTTTTCCAACTAATTTTATTTTAAAAAGTTTATATAGATAAAAGTTATGGACAGAAAAAATTTAATAAAAGCATAGAACACTAAATAATTAGAATTTTAGTGAAAAGGCTTAACCTATATACCACGGGACTATAAATTGTTACCCTCTTCACAAAATATTTGAAGAAATGAAGCACATTTTAATTAGAAAAATAACATTCCAAATGTCAACTTCTGCACAGAGTAGCTGTCCTTTATAAATTTTAAAATGCAATAGAGGTCCAGTGGTAGCTCATTTGAAAGGGATTTCAGTTCTTTATTCAACGGTATAACTGTAATAATGCTTAAAATTTATAAGCAAAATAACCGTGATAAAAATTAATACATGGATTAATACATGGAAATCATACCCAATTTCCTCAAAAACCTAATGTTCGAATAGGAATATAGGATGACCATATCAAAAATCAAATGTAAGAAATTATTTAAAAGTTGTTTATGAGGGAAGATTCTTGTACTTAATTTAGTCAAAAACCAGTAAAGCTGATTTACAATTATATTATTAAATAGAGAAATAAAAACTCTTAAATAAATTATCACTCATACCCTCTAGCCATTTAAATATTCAAGGGGCGACTACTCTGCGCAATGGTTAATATTTAGAATACTATTTTTGAGTTAATGAGGAGGGCAACATTTTATGTTAATATTGTTACAATATTTTAGATGTATTACTTACAACTAAATTAAGTGAAGAGGAGAACAAATATTCATCTCTGCCACACATTTTTAATTCAAAATTGTAAAAAGTTAATAAATGTAATTAAAAATCTTTATCAAAAATTATACTTTTTTAAACGAAACTATTTTTTTAAATATTGACAATGTGCTACATTACAAAAGCGTTACTTTTAGTTTCCACCAATCAGAATGCTCCTTTACGATTATCTATAATGTGCGCAGAAAATTAAAATCGCTTTCCTTATTCAGAAATGTAAAAAACAAAATATATATAAAAATATTTCCGAATAAAATTAGGTATCATTCATGTGGACAAATGTCCCATATCGACAAGATACTCAATTCAATTTTTGGGATGCTTCTCTAGATAAGTTAAGTAAATTTTATTTCAACCGAAAAATTAACAAAAATCTGTCTAATGCCATTTCGTAACCCCCAAAATGCTCATAAATTATATTTTGAAGGTAAAATTTTGGTAGTACAATTACCTGCAGAAATATAAAAAGTAGATGAGCACATTTAGTTTTTTCTGCTCTTTTGAATTATAAAAAATCATTTAAAAAAAATGGCTATACAGTGTGTTGTTTTTCAGAAAGTTCTAAATTTTTTGAAAAGCCAGTCCTGAATTTTCTTTTTGGTAATACTTTGATATAATTTCCAGATCATTGTTATTACCAAATATTTAAATAATACGCAGAGTAATTTGGAAGTTTAAGAGTTCAGAAAAAAATAGATCAAATTGATAAAACACCAAAGTGACGTCCACCTTCAGTTAAATTTAGACCCTCTCTCAATGAAACACCCTGTATAAACAATCAATTTTTATTTATTAAAATTCTTCTGACAATTCTTCTTGCGACAATTGTTTAAAAAATTGTATAGAAAATGATAAAATATGCTTTCTAAAAACTAACTAAATATAAAATAAGTAAAATCTAAATCAAGATTGATCGTATTCAGTTTAAATATTAAAAATATTTATACTTTGATATGTTACAATTATTCTTTTGAAAGCAGGTGTAATTAACAAGATTCATGTCATTTAAATATAATTTATTTTGAAAATTTATTAATTTTAGATTTTACCTTTAATAAAAATGAACCTACATTATTTTATATTTTAAAATATATTTTTGAAGATGTACAAGATATAATTTTAGATATTTTATTTGAATATGAAGTTAAGAAACACCTAAAATGTCCCCAATATACAGTATTGAACGAACAACTAAACCTGGGAAGTTCAATTATCTTAGATCACCTTTTGGACTAAATACCCATATAATAATAACCAAAATATTTTTTAAAAAAAGAAGAACTTTTTTTACATAGATTACTAGTGATGATTGGTTGACATATTTATTACATGAAATAATTTATGCTTGTCAAAGATCTGTCAAACTAAAACTTGAAAACGCTAAATATGAAAATAGCGAAACCGTGGTCGTTTTAATACAACTAAAAAGTGTTTGAATCATGTGGAAACACAGATAAGTATAATTTATCTTTCTCATATTTATTTCATTTTAATTTTTTATGTCAAGTTGATTAAAGATAATTAAAGAATTCATCCATTCTTATAGTTTATTTTTTTAAATATTTTGGTTATTTGAATTTAATTCGGGTTTAATTTCTATTATTTTTTTTTATTTAAATACTCTTTCACTCTTTCTCCATACGTGTCAATGTTTTCTTTTATCTAAATAAAAATAATAACCACCAATAAATATTATTACAATATCTCTAGTGAATAGTTGTTTTACTTTTAAACAAATTCAATGGACTCAAACTCGATACTCATTCTGCGGTGATTTTTAGATGCGTATTCTCAGAAAACTAAAACAGGAACGATTGGTCTGCTGAAGGCCGCGGTTTTGGGCTAAATCAGAAATGGCTTTGATTGTCTGCCACATTCTTAAAATAACAAAATGTCTGCTAATGAACTTCTAATCGGTCAAGAATATACCTGTAAACTGGTTTTGGAAAATCGCTGAATATTCTTTCGCTTTCAATTCTAGCGGCCAAAGGAGTAGACTTACGACATAACACACATACTTAACACCAAACCTGTTATGAGGTGTCCATACTGTCACTTCTTATCCTCGCCAATCCAAAGAGATTATTAACGTTCCAATTTAATATTTGGTAAATGAATATCAGCTTTATAGTTTCATGCCCTGGTGGCTTTTGTGTCTGCGGCGGTTATTTACAGACAAACATGTTGAATATAATAATAATAATTTTTAAATCACATTTGTATGGATTTTGTCTTGTAATTATTCACGGTACTTATTTTACAAAATGCACTTTTGCAACTCGATAAACAGGTTGATTTGTACACTGTGTATGACCTTATGTTTTGGATTTCATATTTTACTTTAGTGATAATCACTTAATATTAGGATGTACTATACAGGGTGGTTCAAAATTGTTGAGCAAAACTTCTAGGGGTGAAAAATAAAGGTAACTTTTTATATAAACTTTTTTCGGAAACTCAATAATAAGGGAGATAAAGGCCTCTAAAATTGTATGTTATTAGTCTTTTCATCCCTTCTGATTAAGGAGTATTTTTTAGGGGTAAGTCATATTTATTAAATACCTAAGTATTAAAAAAGAAATTTGGTAATTAAGAGTCCTTGACCTATTTTAAGCACTATTGATAAGTTTCCGTAAATAGCAACATTTTCGAGTAATTTAAACTTAAAAGTAGTCGAGCAGTATGCTAACAATAAAAAAGTGTCTTATATGGCAAGTGGGCTTTTAAACCGACAATAATGGAAAGCTGGCGCATCAAGTATGCCTTGAAATTTTATTATATATTATATATTATATAATTTATTTATATAATTAGTTTATAACCTAAGTTATTTAATTATAAATTAATTATCAGTTGTTACCTCTATTTCGAATTACTTAATTAATGGCAAATTATACGTTTTCAGAGTTAACCGATATGATTTTAACTTTGGGTGAATGTTCCGGTAACGCTAATGCTGCTGTTAGACGTTGTTATTCTGAAAAGTTTCCCAACAGAAATGTACCAAGTCGTGGAACAATTTTGAGAGCAGTTCAAAACCTACGTGAAACGGGTACTTTAAAATCCAATCATGAAATGCAGGCCGGCTGAGATACGTCAGGACTGTTGAAACATAAGAAAGAATATTCTAAACTAAGCTCAAGACAATTAGCTCTGCGAAGCAGAACTTATAAGAGCACTATATTAAGGGTTGTTCATGAACAACAGTCGCATGCATTACATTACAGTCCAAGAACTGTTACCAGACGATTTACCGTTAAGAGTAGACTTTTGTGAAAAGCTAAAATAAAGAAGAGGAAATTGTCTACATTTTTTAGATAATATACTTTTCACTGATGAGGCAACATTTACTCGAAGACGAGTGTTTAATTCTCATAATACTCATTCTTGGGCTGACGAAAATCCTCGATTAACAAGGACAACCCATTATCAGCATGAATTTAAAATCAACGTATGAGCAGCTACCTTAGAAAACCGTCTTGTTGGCTTTTACATTTTTCCTGGAACACTAAATGGAACTATATATTATAATTTTATTTCACATATTAGAAGAGATATATATATATATAAGAAGAATAATATTTTTTATGCATGACGGTGCCCCACCTAATTTTGACAGACGGCCAAGACGGTGGTTAAGAAACAATTTTCCAAATAGATGGGTTGGTCGAGGTGCTGAAGCACTAATCCACTGACCAGCTCGCTCACCGGATCTCAATCCCATGGATTTTACCTCTTGGTCTTATTTAAAATCTAAGGTATACCAACGCGAAATTAATAATATTCAGGAATTGAGACAAAAAATCACAAATGAATTGGTTGAACTCCAAAATAATTCTCAAATATTAGAAAATATAATTCCTAACTTAAATAAAAGAATTCAGTCGTGAATTCCAGAAGAAGGAAGACTTTTTGAGCAATTACTATAATATTCACTTAATTAAACGGTGTTAAATTGCAATTGTACTTTTTGTTACTACTTGGTCGATATTTAATTGTTTGTCCATTTAATTTCTTTGAAATATTTTTAAGTTTTATATTTCTTAAAAACGATCAATTTTTGGACGATACATGAAGATTAACTTTTCGAATAAAATGTTTCTGGATATATTATTTTGATAAGTATTTAAAATAAATGGTGAAAACAAACAAAATTACGTCTCAAAAAGGGTAACTCTCTTTCTTAATTAATTCAAAGAATCAAGAAAAAATACGTAAATAGCGTGTCAATAAAATTACATGCACTCGGCATCCATTATTGCCGGTTTCAAAGCCTACTTGCCTTATTCGACACTTTTTTGTTATTACTTGCAACCTGCACGTCTATTTTTAAGTTTAAATTACTCGCAAACGGTGCTATTTACGGAAACTTATCAAGAGTACTTTTTTGCGTAAAATAGGCCAAATTTCTATTTTAAAAATTGGGTATTTAAAAAAATATGACATAATCAGAACTACTTACCCCTAAAAACTACTCCTTAATCAGAAGGGATGAAACGCTTAATAACATAAAATTAAGTATCTTTATGCAAAGCTTCTATGTCTAAAATTTGAAATTATCATCATTATCAGTACAACTATTGTGTTATACACCCTTAGTTTCATTTCTTTACTTAGCTTCCGTTTACCCAAAAATTTATTAATTACACAGTATTAACATGCTTGATTTTTGTATATATGTACTTCCTATCTATTCATATATGCTCTCCAGTTCAAGTTCTGTATCTTTGCATGTTATATCTGTACTATAATCTTCTTTTCTATTTAATATCAATATTTTATCCATGTCCCTAGCTATTTTTGCAGTATTCTTTCTGTATCTACCATTAACACTATGTCATCTGCATACATTAATACGTCTATTACTGTTGTAATCTGTGGTGTCCTATTATCTTTTAGTTGGTCAGTTCTTGATTTGGTATTCCTCAATATTTCGTTTAATATTAATGCTGTAATATTAAAAGTAAGTAAGTTGAGACTAATTGAAGTAATCGAAAATCGAAAAATTACTTATTCCTCGTCATAAGGCTGTCTTTTGTTACGGAAAGTAGATGGTTCTAATGACACAAGTATTCAAGAAGAAAGAATTCTTAAAAACCAAGATAAATGCGAAAATTTCAAGGATTATCCACAGAAAAATTTGGATTAAACTAGGAAGATAAAGAGACTGGTTCTAGAACACCTACAATGAAGTGAAAAATTGCACAATACAAACTAGATTTGTTTAAATCAAGTTCAGCTACACCCAAAGGATTGCAATTGCCTAATCTAAAATCATGATACTGAAACTAAATAACTATTGTTTTTCACATGGATAATAGTTATTTATTGTATTAGTGGAAAACGGGCATTAGTAATATACGAGTACTATGTGTTGCAAGACGATAGCGTTAGCCCGAGTCGATAACATGCATTTTATCTAAAACTGACTAGAATTTACAACAACTACAAATATTGATAAACATGAATAATATTTCTATTTTACTTATTTGACAATTGACGAATATTTCATTTAAAATTAAAGCTGAGAATCTATAACAGCAGTTATTTAAAAATAGACAGTTTGCTACACACAATATTTTTAATTTTTTCTTAATTTTTAGAGTCTGAATCTGATAGTTTGAGTAAGATAATGGGTTCATTATCTAACTCAGATAATAAATAGCATTCAATACCTAACTCAAATTACTTTCATAATAGATATTTCCATTCCAACTTGATTATTTAACGCTCGGTTTATTACTAATGATAGTTTTTCAGTCATTGCAACAATGAAAATGAGGATCTTTATTAATTGGTTCAAATTAAAATATTTTTTTGCAGAAGCTCATATTACATTTTTCGAAAGACTTACTAAAACATTTTCTATTTTCTCTAATTTCTTGACACTTTACTCATTTAGTTTTATATTTGTGTAATATGCAGAGCGGGTATTAAAAATCTCTTGGGATCAACTACGTTTTCCCAAATAACATTTTTCGAGCCAGGTGTTAAATTTTTCTCTGGTGGCATTTTTTTCCATAATCTCCTATCCTGCTCCCAGAAGTAACGTAAATATTTAAACCCACTTAATAAACTTGTATTATTTTTTGTAAATTTGCTTTTAGTTTATTCACAAGAATGTAATAAAGCAATATTTTAACTCACCTAACCGTATGTAAACAATCATCAAATTTTAAAGAATAACATAGTGAAATTTGGTTTTTCTGTTATTATTATTTTTTAGATTCAAGAAAAAACGTTAAAAAAAGTGCATAATTTTCACTCAATTCTTTAAAGATTAATCAATTTTTCCGATTTTCTCTGTATCTAAATTTTTTCTAAATTACTTTCATATATGCCAGAAATTATTCTTAACAAAAGTGCCACTCTGATGCAAATTACAAAAAAAATTTTTAGGCATCCAAAGTGCGGTTAAACAATTGATTTTTAAATTGTATTAACACGAAATAAAATGGTGGAGGTTTTTTTTATTTTTCTTACCTTATAAAGTACACTATCAATAGTCTGTTAGTGGCCCCAGAATAGCATAATAGACTTAACTTAACTTATCACAGCGTTTTTCTAAATTCATGCAAAAAAATTTAGAAGATTTAGAAGAGTGTCGAATACTAACAGTAGTTAGGTTTGATGTTAAAGTAGTTCGAGATTTAAGTAGTTACTACCCAAGGCTTCTAGTCCCTAAAGAGTTAAACTCAAAGAACTATTTATGCAATTTTATGTAAAGTGTTACTTTTTTCACTAACAACAAAATAATAAATGACCTAAGACGTTATAAAAATGGCAGGTTTTTTTAATGATAATTATTGTTTCTACTCTTACTTTGTGGAATCTGTGAAAAAGAAAATTAATAACTCGAACGAAACATATATTTAGAAAAGAAAGGTCATATCAACGCTTGAGTCAGCAAAAAATTTGAAAATCTAATAATTCAGAGAACCTCCAAAAAATTATACATTTTATTTATATACAGCGTTGCCACTTCACCAACAGGTTAATGGCGAATACTGTAAATCATTTATATTTAATTATTTTTATTTTTTTTTAATACAGAAGGAGCTTCCTAAAGCTCGACTATTTTGTATAAAACAAATCGTCAAAGTTTATAGAATAACATACTGAAAATTATTATTTAGCGGGTTCAAGAAAAAACGTTCCAAATGTAAATTGTGGTGGGTCATTTCCCATTAAACCCTTTTTTTTCTATTTTTTTAACAAGGACTCGTTTTTGCCACAGAAAATTTTAAAATAAAAAATTAATAAAAAGAATATTTTTTACTTTCATCTAATGACCAAAACTCTTTGTTGATTTGTTTAGTAACCATTTTTTACTTTTAATTTCAATGTAAAACTATTAAACCTTGTAATATAATATAATATGAGATTTGTTTTAGTTTATTATGCTTATATTTACTGTAAGGAAAATCGTATAAATTACGATAAGCTTTAACCTTACTCTTAAAACCCAAAAAAAATGACGGATATAGTATTAAAATTTATTCATATTTCATTTTACTGCTAGCTAATATTTTCATAACTTATTAATAATTAATTACCTAGTAGTTTACAACCGAATGTACAGTTTGTCCATAAAATCGCCCATTCCCTTTCCATTTTATTTCCGAACCAATATGTATAAAAACAGTGCTGGTTCTTTAAAAAACTTTTTATGATTTTATTTTAGTTGGAGAATACTAAAATTCGTGGTTACAACGGCGCTTGAGCGTATACTTCAAAATATCTCGAAAATAGTAATTTTTTTTAAAGAACAAATAAGTATAACTTTTCTATACAAAAACGATAAGTTTTTCCAAATTAAATATGTAAGTAGTAAATTATTAATTTTTATAAAATTTGGTCCACATTACATCCCTTGTAAATTGCTGAAAAATAAGGGAAGCCCAAACACATTTTTAGCACATAATTTTCAAGACAATCAACATTTTTTTTACCTCTAAAAATTGTATATTATTTTCTTGAAACTTGGGATATGTGTCTAAAAAATTCTCATGGAAAAATACTAACTAATTAAAATTTATACCATTGGCGAATTAAATACCAAATTCAAAAGTTAATAATACCTTAAAAATTGTTTTTAGATGGAATATATTTTTGTTAATATTATTAAATATTTCACTTTCTTGGCACACAGGGTGTTTCTAAATTCATGCGAAAATTTTAGTTTTTAATTTTTTTCTCAAGTACGGTTAATGTATAAATTTGAAATATTGTGATTGCATACATTCATAAACAGATAATGATAAGATTTTTTTTCAGTATTACCATTAGATTATAAGAGGGTGAAATTAACAACCCTTATTTTATTTTGTTTATTTTGAGGTTGTATAAATTATAAATTAAAAATACAAATAAACAATAAATAGTTTTCGAACAAAAAAACAAAATATAAAAGCATTGTATTTAATGCTTATTAAACGAAGTAACATAATTGAAAATGTAAAAAAATAGGGATGTAAAGAATCTAATGTAAGTTATAATAATTCTATAAGATAATCGTAATATGAAAAAAAATCCCATAATTACGTCATGAATAAATGTATGTAATATCAAAAATGTCAAGTTTATTCAGTGGTCATAGAAATAGAGTATAAGAGAGATAAGATAAATATACTAAGGAATAAGAGCAAATTAAAAGAAATTAAGGAATAGAAAATATAAGTTTACTCAGACATGACTAGAAAAGGAAGGTACAGAAGAAAATTAGAAACCAAGAAAGAGAAGAAAGAAATAAAAGACAGCTTTCAAAGGTGTAGGATATAGAAAGATCAGCATAAATGGAAAAGGGTGGATATGGAGTGCGGATGGAAACAAATTGGTAATAGAGGAAATCTCAGAAAAGATACAAAACTAAAAGAAGTAAATACAGCATCACACGAATTAAAGATGACAAAATAAGTTATGGAAAAAGGATAAAAGGAAAATAGAAAGGAAAACTAAAATAAAATGACTGAAAAAACCTGAAATTAATAGGATCGCTAAAACGATAATAAGCAGCCTTATACTAACAGTAAAAAGGGATAGGATTAAGAATATTGTCACTGCATTTTTTATTAAATTTTTATTGGTGATTCTAGCTGAATAGATTATTAAGTATTATTGTATTGTATTTTCTTCTTCTTTTGTATTTTCCTACTCCCACGTTTTTTAGAAAATTTGGAAATTATTCTTACTTATTTTTCTGTGTATTAGTCCAATGTTTTTGTTATAAGTACTTTAATTGGTAATTTATAGCATATTATAGCATTGTATAGTATAATTATTATTATTATTATCTAGTATTGCGTATTCAAATATTTCATTTAAACCCAATGGTTTTATGCCTCATTCAAACAGCGTTCTTTTCGGTAGCAACATTTTTTTACTTTTGAGTTGCTCTAGTTTTTATCTGATGAATTTGTTATTTGCTTGATATGTAATATTACTAAAATATTGTAATTGTTTCGTAGTTTTTAGGAGTAATTTTTACTCTAATTTATTTGTTTTTATATCAAATGTACATCCAGTTCGTTTATCTGTTGCTTAGCATACACTGTGTTTGTATTGTTAACATTTGTTTAAAATTACAGGGTAATAATATATAAGTGATACTTCCTAAGAATGTTTCTAAATTTATACGAAAAATTTTTTTCTCAGCCCAATCCCCTAAAGAAACTTGAACATTTGAGGATTATATACACTCATAAAGAGGTAATCCTGGGATTTTTTCCAGTGCTTCCATTATGTTATTAGGGAGAGAAATTAACAATATTTATTTTATGTCAGAACTTTTTTATGGGGATGAATTTTACATATAAAAAATATTATTTCGAATTCCTGTTTTATTTCCTAACTATTTTATCTCTTTCTTTTTTCCATAGAAATAATAGTTTTCGAACCAAAAAACTAAATACTTACAATAAGCATCATTTTTAATTTCTATGATGTTACATAATTGAAAAATGCCAAAAAATAGGAATAAACATAGGTGACACTTTATAATAAATGTTATAACATACCTAATGGTAGGTAATACTGAAAAGAAACCGATAATTATTACTTTATGAGTAGGTACACTATATAATGTCCAAAATTTATAGATTTTATATTAAAAACGATTTGAGAAAAAAATTAAAGAAAAATTGTAATTTCCTCCTTTTGGGGAGGATATTTCTTAAGGAGTTGTGATGAGAAATTTTTTATATATATAATTTTTAACTGATTTTTTTCGCATGAATTTAGAAACACCCTGTATAACGAGCGAAATAGAATTAATAAAAAAAATTTTAATCTCTCTATATCACTAAACGTAGTAGTTAAAGCAATGCTTATTACAAAAGAGAACGTAACCTCACTTTTTAACAGCCGCTTAATAATGCCAATAGCATTGTCTAATAATGCTTTTTTAAATACGTTGTCGCCACTACTTATCGCAATATTAATATTTATTTATTCTTACCTGTTTGCTAGATCGGAAAATGCAAAGTAGGTACCTACATGCAGCTAATCTATACCTCGATTAATTTTAATTATTAGGTACGAGAATTGTGAATGGAAATAGATATGACAATTAAAATAGAATGATTTAAAGATGTAATTAGATAAAATGCACCTTGGTGTTCCGTTTGTGTTGATAAGAGAGAACCGGCACGATGAGCAGGTATTCGGTGCTGTTTCACTCTAATGAATGGCTGTTGGGACCTTTAATGGCGCGATGAACTACATAGCCTTGAATAAACAATGAAATGCATGCATGAAACGACAAAGAACGAAGTTAGTTTGATGTGGTACGCATGCAAGGTTGGAAGTTTGAGTTTGGCGAGAGAGCCGAGGAGAGAAGAAGCAACAAGCGCCTACTGAAGCGGACATTTCCGGGCCGCGGCGGGAATTTCAAGTTCAAGTAGTTGTTATAATTAGCAGTAGTAGTTAAAGTAGGTTAGGATGCTCACCTCAAAAAAGAATCGCCCGCGGCTGTCGAACACGACTAATGACTGTCACATCACCCTGCACTCTTTGGGTTATACCTATAGGTATGTGGCATGCGGATTGCATATAGCATATAGGAGGGGCCCCCAGCGCAGTCGTATACATCTTAGTGTTATGGCCGCTACTCACATTGGAAGATAGGCCATCAAGCATGCCGTATACCGCACAGCCAGCGATTGTAAAACTTTTAGGACACTTTGCGAAACCTCTCGGCTGCCATCGGTTCCGAACTCTTCTAATATCCGGATGGATCGCGCTCTGTGTCCTTTTCCCTCCCATTAGCGTTTACAGATGCATTTCGGCTTCGGCTTGCTCGTAAATCGTAAACATTTGCCGCGCCGCTCCCTTCTGCACCCCTTCCCTCCGTTGCACCCTTCGGTCCTGGCTAGACTGTGCAAGATGCTTTTCTCGCCCACCGGCGCTTTTTCCGCTAATCATTTCGCTAATCGCATTCATTCTTTCCTTTCGATTCATGCACGAAAATTTCGTTAAAAAAGAACGATATGTTTCACTAGCACTTTTTTTCATATAACGCAACTCACATACTGCAATGTTATACAATAGTATTTGGAAGTAAATTTTTCTAGATTTTCACTAAAATTTTGGAACACATATGTTGTTGCCCGTAAATTTCTTGGTTTCGTAGTTTTTAGGAGTAAATTTTACTCTAATTTATTTGTTTTTATGTCAAATGTACACCCAGTTCATTTATCTGTTGCTTAGTATACACTGTGTTTGTATTGTTAAATATTTGTTTAAAATTACAGGGTAATAATATTTAAATGATAGTTCCTAAGAATGTTCCTAAATTTATACAAAAACATTTTTTCTCAGCCCAACCCCCTAAAGAAACTTGAACATTTGAGGATTATATACACTCATAAAGAGGTAATCTGGGATTTTTTCCAGTGCTTCCATTATGTTATTAGGGAGTGAAATTAACAATATTTATTTTATGTTAGAACTTTTTATGGGGATGAATTTTTCATATAACGCAACTCACCTAGCGCAATGTTATACAATAGTATTTGGAAGTAAATTTTCCTAGATTTTCACTTAAATTTTGGCACACATAGGTTGTTACCCTTAAATTTGTTGGTAACGTTTTTATAATATTAAGTCATTTCAATTATATGCAATGTAACTTAAATATAACCTCTAATTATCGTAATATATTCATATGAAAGTTAATTGATCATTTAAAATAAACAATATTAAATTAATAAATCTTGGAAATATTCTAAATTATAAAGCAAATCGTCAGTAGAATTATATTTTAATTATAATGATTGTTTCTACCCTTATTTTGTGTGGAATCTATCCATTATAAATGTAAATTCCACGATTATCCAAAACTTTAAATATGATAATTGTTTCACCTTTTCGGATCATCTGATAAAATTATAAAAATATCAGGCATTTCACAAACAGACTTGATTTTGTATTATGAATGTTCTAATTTATAAAATTTTCTGAAACATTGGTTAATATTATGTATTTATTACAGAAGGTAATAATATAATAAAAGTAAATTTCCCAGATTTATTTGTTCATTTAGTACTATAAATTGAGGATATCGTAGATCGTAGAGAAATTCTTCTAAAAAATCAAGTTCTTGTTTCTTATCGCATATATGAAGGATTTCCATTATTCTTTCTATTGTATTATTAAGTGTAGGTTTGTGTTTAGTGTCAAAGCAGTGTTTTGCTTAAGGTCACTTATCTAATTGTTATAATCTATAACTATCAAAAGTGTAAACAATATTCAATTGATGGAAAACCAACTGATACAGATATGACTATTCCTTATAACTCAAATCATCCCGTATCACATAAATTGGCAGCTTATTGTTGAATTTTATAAAGAGCTCCTTAAATACCAATCAATGTAGATGATAACTATCCATTACATCTAATAAATAGGTTAATCAATAAAAAAGACAAAAAGTTTTCCATTAACCTTATATTTTCAAGATAAAATTTATTATTATTATTTATAAAAAAATCGAATCTTATAAAGCTAGTACATCTTTTGGAAATATTTCAGATAAAATATCAAAAATTATATCTCGATTATCTTCAGTAATATCTTTTAAAGTTTCATATTTAACAAATATAAAAACTAAAATTTCTAAATGAAAAAAAATCAGGAATTTATAAGTTAAATTGTCCTAATTGTAATGCTGTTTACATTGGCCAGGCCCTTAGAAATTTTGAAATAAGATAATATGAGCTTAGAGATTAAAACAGCCAGATAAATTCCGTTACCCAAAATACCTCATTAACAGTCAATACCAACCTACACTTAACAAAATAGTGTTAACTATTGGGAGAATAAGCGCCGATGATTTAAACCAAATTTTGACTAAATATGTCTTAATAAAATGATGCGCGACAAAAGATACATGGCATTAAAGTTGAAATATTTTTTTCATTATTTTGTTATAATTTCACAATGAATGCATAGATTGTTATCAAAATTGGCACAGAGGCATAACTTTAGTCAAAAAATTTTATTTTATTTATTTTACATTTTGTTACAGGTGCAATTACTGATGATGAAAATGAGTCATAACTTTTCTTGACGAATTTTTTTAGTAATTTTGATTATAAAACATGACATCATTTTTATGTTATTCTATACTGATTGTGACATGATAATTTCAACCGTTTTCCAGAAAATCGTAATTGAACACTTCAATGTCTCGGAAAGGAATTTGAAAGGAAAAACAGTAGCTTTTATTTGGTTGAAAACTCGAAATAGTAATAAAAATAATTAGAAACAAAGTAAATATTTTATATTGCCTCCTCCTACTTCTATACCCTTTTAAATCTTTTTAACGAAGGATTATCTGACAAAAAAATATTATCCTTTCCCCTAATAAAATTAGTGATATGTATTTGTCATTTTCCCCATAGTTATTCTCATGAATAAATTTGATTGACCTAAACGAAGTGCATCATAATAATATGTTCTCAAAAATAAAAATCCAATCGGTTAGATAAATTCAATATTTCTAACTATTAATGAGAAATGAAATAAAAATAATAATCGTAATAAAAGGTTTTTATTTGCACATATATAATTTGATATACATTTGGCTTGGGCGAGATTTTGTATTTTGTAAAAAATAAATAAATAAGAATCACCATTTAAATTTGGAAGAAGAACATATGGTCCCAGTAGTCGCGGTCGCTTATAATGCCACATTAAATATTTAATTTAAATTCATGCTGAAAATGTCTTTCATTATTAGCCTGCGAATTTTGGACGACTGTTTCTCCAATAATGACTGTAATTGAATGTACTAGTTTCGTAAAAATTGTTTCATCAGTGAACAAAATATTCTTAATAAAATTTGGGTCATTGTTATGCTTCATGGCATAATTGTAACCGTCGTTGGATATCTTGGAAGTAAATTATGAAAAAAGTGAAGTGATAATGATATAAATTCTCTTTTATTTAGAATCCTAATAATAGATAACTGCCTCACTCCTGTTACTGCTGACAGATGACGTTAACTTATTTCAGGATTTTCATTTAGTTGAATCTAAATTGCATCTTCTTGATAAGGTATTATTTGATCGATTGGTCCATCTCCTCGATTTTTGATGCGAAAGGACCCTCTGTCTCCCAAACAACGAAATAGGTCTGTAAAGGTTTTTTGATTTTGTTGCCTTCTGTCTGCACACAACATTCCATATCTTCTGGACATAGATCGAGCGTAATAATTTTCTTGTGCGTAAACAGAAATCATATCTCGCATTTACTTATTGGTAAAATAGAAGCATGTTAGGAGAAAAACCAAGGGTAGGTTTTTAATTCTTTCAAAGCAATAGCAAGACACAAAAAATAAATGACATTAAGCAACTCCAATCTTATGACAATCCAAAACACACTTTCATAAAAGAAATATTAATTGAAATTATTTTCCAAAATGTTGAATTATTTAATTGCGTTTTCTCGAAAACGGTTGAAATTATTATTTTTCAACAAGTATAACAAATTTACATACTTTGTTTTCTAAGATAAATAACTAAAAAGTTTCGTCAAAAAATGTTACGACTTAGATTCATCATCAGGAATCGCTCTTGTAACGCCACCTGTAACGAAATGTAAAATAATAAATAAACTTATACTCTTTGTCTAAAGTTAAGTGTCATTTGTGACAGAATTTATTAATTCATCACCAACAAAAGAAAAAAATATTTCAACTTTAAGACCCCGTATCTTTCGATCAACATTTTTTTAAGACATATTTGATATAATCCTCATAAGTATGTGTATGAAATGCCTATCAATTTCTTTAATCTTCTCTGGCGATGCCAAAAGGTGAAACAATTGTTATAAGAATATTTAAAAAATTCTGGAATTGTGGAATTTTAAATAAGCCTATGTTATTTTTTATATTCATTTAGAATCATATTTGTTATTCACAATATTAGAATTTAAAAATAAAGTAGAACCTTTCATTAGCAGAGTAAGATGCAAAGTTCATAAAGGTAGTATCAAAAAATTAAAGTCAATTTTTCAGTAACTTTTACTAACAAATTTGGATAATTAATTTTAAACTTAGAAATTATTTAAAACTTTGTATGTAAGTGTTGGCTCATATATATCGCATAGGTATTTCAAACATTTATATACTGCAAACCTCATCAGCTTCTCTTATACAGAAAGCTTTGTTTTAAAAATAAACAAGAAATATTTTGATTTTTTTAATACACATCAACAAAATAATTTGTTATTTAATTATTAATAAACTTTTTTAAAAACAAGATGAATTGTTTAAAAACTTTAATAATTAAATATTTCTTACTTTAAATATTAAGAACCACTATATAATAAACTTACTACAAAAAAATTACAATCTTTTTTATCAAAACATGTAGATAAAAAATATAAAAATACTAATGAAAAAATATGGTTGCACACAACCGAGAAAGCTATAAAAATTCAAATATATAGTCTAAAAACAATAATAAAATTAGTTTGTTCATTTTATTGAATACAGAGTTGGATTCTCCCAGACTTTTGGAATGAATGAAATTCTTTCAATCATTTTTTCATGTTTTTTTTAAATGCATTTGCCATTCGTTGACAAAGTTTTGTATTTGCACATCCAGATAAAAATAACTGATTGCGTAACGTATGAGTTTAAATTTCTATAATAATTTTATTATTAACTTTAAAGTGAGCGTGAAAGATAGCAATTTATTATAAAAATGTGACGACCATGGTAAGACACAAATGTCAATTAGTTTAGTAGAAGTTTTTAAAGACTAGTTTACACGTAAGCTTGTATCAAATATTATTTTCCATAATAGTGTAATTGTAATGAATAACTCAAGTTGTAATAGTAGACAAATAAAGTTCCATGTTCCATTTAAAAAATAAGAATAAATATTTTAAAGAAGGTTATACTAAAAAAAGAAAATGATCGAAATACTAAAAAGAGCATCCATATTGTTTATCTAATTTTAAATAACTTAATATTTAAAATACCAATAAAATGTAATAAATTTGATAAAAAAAATGAAGTTAAAAATTAGTAATTACTTTTGTTTGAAATGTAAATATTATTTTTATTCGATTTTATGTATATAATTTCGAATGACCTATTTAAAGAAAATATTTAAACAAAGGGGAATATTAAATATTAATTTGATTAATTCATAAAGAAAGATATATTGATCAAATTCTAAAAACTAAAATATTGCAAAGTAAAAACATATAATAGTATAGATTCGAGGTATCCAGAAATTTCACTGAAAATTCAATGAAACATTGCACAGATGTGTTGCGCAGTGTCTCTAGTATGTTCATCAATCTCGTCAAGTTGTACTTGTCAGCTCTGAGTGCGCAATGAGCATAAATATATGCTTACAACAATGAAGTTTCCAGCCATGTGTGGAGTGCGTGCTGTTATTCGATTTTGTCATGTTAAAGGGTGTATCGTCTACAAAAAGCAATTCAGAAAAAGTGAAAAGGAATATCGTAATCAAGGATTGCTTTTACACTACAGCTGCAACAAAGACGTTCCTGCAGTGTTTTTGATGCCAAGTGTTTGATCAGTCACCATATAGCGGCTCTCTCTGATTTTCATCTCTGCTCACAAGCTGGGACCATGGTAGAGAATTGGCTGAAAGCACCGGCGACTGCCTTCATTGTCGAAGGTAATGGGAAATTAGTACCGCGATTCGACCAATATCTAAGTCGGACCAGAAAAGTAGCCGGAAGGTGTAGCATATGAATAATTTTTTATTTTCATTTTGGTTTTAATTTCGCTACCGAAAGAAAAATAGCCCTATAAACAGTCAAAACGGATGCTAATATTTATTATAAAATTACTTGCGTTTTTTCTCTCATTTCCGTCAATGCGACCCTAACAAAATTTATTTAAATAAGACAGCCGTAATATTACATTTTTGGCTATACCTTTCAAAAATAAATTCAACGATACTACACTTGTCATGATTTTACTGTGCCGTAATGATAATATCGGCCATTTATTTTTATTACATTTTATTAAAGCAAGATTTTGGAATCCAATATTGGCTTCCAGTTTTCCTCCCGTTACCGGTTATGTGACCCCTACTTTATTTATTTGAATTGGACAATAGTCATTTTTTAAATCTGGTTGATACTAAGTTTAGGCAGCTATGAAACAAAAGAAATATTGTAGTATTAACATAGTTCTCATTCATTATTGGTAGGTGAAGTTTGTTCAAGGACCCATTAATTATTAGTCATAATCTTGTGAAAACACTGTAATAATAAGTAAATAATGCTTTCAATTTTTACTTACGATGAATATATCATGCTCAAACTTTATACAGAAATCGTTTTCCCCATAGCATACCCCAAATAAAAATAATTTTGCCTATGTGGAACTAAAAAAAGCTAAAAACTGGTTCTTTTCCAACTGGTCAAAATCAAGTTCCTCGCCAAAAGACCGCTCAGACAGATAACAATGTAAAATAATTTTGGCTTATCTTCAGGTAAATTCACATACTTCAATACGACTCCTTGAACAAGAAATAGGATTAAGTAGGTTTAGTCTCTGCAGAGGCCGAAAGGCGGTTAAATTTTATTACTGAATTATAGTACAAATTAGTGATGACCCTTCTTTCTTAGAAAAAATATGTTGGAGTAATGAAAGTCGATTTCATTGTCATTATTGATCACAGGAAAATCCAAAATGGATGCGAGAAACCAATTTGCAAACCAATCCTAGTCGGTTAGCGCCCGGAAAGTTTCAATGTTTTCACCTTTAAACTGCTAAAGCTAAGTCTAACCAATATTTGTTGATTAGTTTAGATTAGCTTAGGTTAGGTTTTAGTTAGTTTTAGCGTTCCCAACGCTTCCACTGTTAACCGGCTAAAACTAACTAAAACCTAGCCTAACCTAACTTCACCTAACCTAACCGAACCTCAACTAACCAACTAGGATTGATTAGACTCAGCTTTAGCAGAATAAAGGTGAAAACATTGAAACTTTTTGGCCTTTAACCGACTAGGTTTGGTTAAACTTAGCTTTAGCCGGTTAAACCTAGGATTACCCTTCATTCTGGCTTTAGCCATAATATATAGGTATATTATATGAAAGCAAAAGAAATACATAGTTAATGTGTATAAAATATTTTTATAATTAATTAATACAATTAGAAAAATTTTGCAATTAATTTAGATTAACTTTACTATTTTCATAAAGAAAAAACCAGCTTTTTAATAAAAGTAGAAGAAAGACTACAGGCGGGTGAGATAAATGTTTAGGAGGAATTGCAGGATAAACATTGAAGTACAAAGTACCAAATAAAGAAACACGGCATAAAATAGGAATGAAATCAACAGAAAAAAGTTATGGAATGTTGAAACTAAATTAAAGAGATGCCGAAAATATCGACTATCGATTCTGAAGATGATGACAAACCAGTTGCTTATATAATATGAATCCATGAATAAAACAAATCAAATCACTGGAGATCTGTATCGGTTTACAATAAATATTATTCCCGGTGTTGTTAGTAGTAGAAAAACAAAATCATATTACAGTAATGGCACACGTTCAATAATTCATAACCCATGCTTCTAGAGGGTCAACGAAAATTATTAATGTATCTGGACAAGGAAAGAGAGTTAATCTTTGTTTCGCTGATATATAAAGTACGCAAGTTAGGCGAAAAAATTTAAAAATACAAAAGTTGATTTTCTGCTCATGAGAAAAAGTAGAAGTAGTGGTTTTATTTGACAATTATTGCCACTTCTTAAACCTAGGCAACCTTCAGGTGTAGGTACATTGTGATTTATACGTAAACTTGTTTTTAAAAATATGTGACTTTTGTGCAACGATTAGTCCATGGAATTATATAACCGATGAAATATTATGAAAAACAGATTCCACATTAAACATAAAGGACGAACATGGAATGTAACAATAAGTGAAAACATCGAATTATGCAAGCCCTAGATCTCTTTAAAGGCACTGCACAAAAAGAAAAAAGTAAAATTAACTTATAAGTTTTGATCAGACATAATTTGTCACGCTTTACAATAAAATAAACCATTTGTATTTAATACAACCCTGGAATTCTCCAAGTAAGGAAACTGGTCATCTTATTGATACAGTGCAATTATCACTAAGAGAATTTAACTAACAGCCAATGAAAATTAACAATTAATCTCTAAGTTTAGATGCAAGAGTTGCGGCATTGCCTAGCTTGCATTCACTTTATCTCATGAAGTTATCTACGCATGGTCACACTGGAATAAATTACATTAGGAAATTCTAAGCAGCAAATTGACAACTACGTTGAAGTCTAATTGTGGAACAGCACAAATTAATACTCACTTATACTATTCTTGATATTAAATTAGTGAGTAATACCGATATGTTAAAGAGCCCACGACCAAAACAATGTCTTATGATCATAAAAATTGTTGTAATGGTCAGAAACGTCCCAGCTTCGGGGGAGGTCATTCCTGCTATATTAAAAACATAGGTCGATGATATTATCACAATACGTATGATATTAAAGCGTACATAGATTCTATGCTTTTATTACAAACAAAATTTTACCAAATTGTCTTCATTTTACCTTTATGTTATAAGGAGGTGAAATTAACAACCCTTATTTATGTCAGAACTTTTTTATGAGACTGAATACTATAAATTAAAAATGTTATTCGGAATTCTTGTTTTATTTTTTAACTATTTTGTCTGTCGCTTTTTTCCATGGAACTAATAGGTTTAAAAAAAAATATTTAAGGGGTTGGGTTGAGAATTTTTTTTATAGGACAGACTCATAACTGTCAATGAATAAATCCTCCTGATTTTTTTCGCGTGAATTTGGTAACACCTTCTATATACTAGTTTGTGAAAATATATTTCAACATACTAATATTTACAATAAAAAATATTTTTGAATATGCGTAATGTATAAAAGATTCGTTGAAGTTATGTATTGAATATCTACAGGTATATGCCTTCATAATACATCTCTACTATTTTTTGTAACGATCATATTGGTGCAACTAGATTAGTTAGGATTAGTTTTTAAGATTGAAACTCCCAGTAAACTGAATTGTATTATTTCTAAAAATCAAACCCTTTTTCCATCCGCGGGTCTATACATTAGTTTGTATTCTGCAGGAACATGAGCACAATTATTTCTAGAGTAGAACATACATAGAGTAGAGATGAAAAATCTAAGCTAAAGACTAACATGAAAATGTTTGTTTTATACTGTACAAGTGTATTACCTATTATACAATTTAGCATTTTATGTTTTGTTCCTGTTATCTGCTTTGTTATTATTTTTCAGCACAGAATTAATATTTATTCAGTACCTTACGGTTTGATTCCTAATATAGTTTAAAATAGCGTAAATAAAATATTTATGATTTTGTAAACGTCTTGTTAACGGGACACATTTTCGTTTAATTTTAATTTTGCTAATACTTAATAATTGCTGGGTAAAAATATCTCAAATTTGGCAGAAGGTTTCTTTATAAGAGTTCAAAACAAATTCCATAAATTCCATTCAAATCCAGGCCCAGCTTAAAAAATGTTAAAATTGTTCAAAAATAAAACTAGATATGTGTACCAAATTTGATAAAATTTTTCAAAAGAGTTAAAAAAATAAAATTTTTTATTAAAAAAATTCAATTCAAAGATTTCAAAATGAATTTTTAGGATAAAAATATGATAAAACGATTTCTTTATGCAAGTAGTTATCAAATTTATCAATTTTACAGTATTTAGGTATTTTAATCTAAAATAATAAATATTTAATAAGGTAGAAATTAGATAAAGGGTCGATTTTTAAATTTTTTTAAACCCTTACTTGAAATTAAAGGAATTATTAATTATTGTGGGTGAGTCAGAGTAGACTTCAATTAATACTAATTGACAAGATCACTTGATTTTTACTTTTAAGGGGAAAATGTTAAATCAATTCTTTACATTGATTGTTGTTGTTGAATAATTGACTTACATAATGCCGGTAACAACACGTAACAAGTAAGTCACCATAAACAAGAATAGCTTAAATAGAATTGAAACGTTGGCATAGTAAAAAATTCGAATTTCATTTGTTATATTATATCTAAAAATTTAAACACAAAATTTCTAAATGTACTAAAAGTACTAAAATATCTAGATCTACACCATTTTATAATTAGTTATATAAAAAATATATATTGTCGAATTTTTATCTAATTACTACATATTATGAAATTAAAAAAAAACTTTACTAGTACCAAATAATGAAACCCTCTAAAAATTTGAAAAGAACTTATTGTTCTACAAAAAAAATGGTACAATTTTTTTAAGGTGGATCAAATTTTTTTTTGCCATAATGAAGGAATATTTAAAGAGCAGAGCATTTGTTTTAACCAAACGAAATTGAGACAAAATCGGTAATTCTCAGTAACGAGATAAAATAGATTAAAAATAATGATTGAAAATAATTTGAATGTTCCACTCTTGCACTTCTGAAGCACTCGGTATATTTAGAATACTGAATTCCTATCTACCCAAAGGGGGTCTATTATTCTAATAAAAAATTTGCAATATCATTTGTCTACACTTCGTTGAACATTAAAGCTTCAAAATAAAAATGATAGTAAACTTTTATTATTTTTCTAGCTTGATGAATTTACAAAGCATTCATTTTTCTACTCGTTTTAACATTTGTGTAATGGGTTTATCATATAAATTGATTTTTTTTCGTTAGTGTATCATATAGTTTGCTTTAGAATGTTGATAATATACAGGGTGACCAAGCGATTGCAATCAGGATCTGCCAAATATTTTGATGCTCTTTATAAACGTCTATAAAATTTTAAAATACGGTCCAATATTCTTAAGAAATAACATGGTAAAACTTAAAATGCTACTACTATTTAAGCGACCAGTTTCTTAAGCAACAATAATAAAGATGTTGGTTATACTTCAGAGATTTTATTCAGTAAAAATAAATCGAGAGATGACAAATATGGTGACCGGGAAGACCATTCAATGATGCTTTTTCTTCCAATCCTATGACGTGGAAAATTTTGGTCTAAATACTGACTTTCTGTTGAAATGTCAAATGATCTTCATGATGCTCTGTAACATTTTCAATAATATCAATTATTCACAGTTTTGTATCGTTGAGAAAAAAAGTGGTAAATAGATATATTTTATTTGATCATTTTACAATTATTATCTTTGTGACAAGTCAATTAAAAAAAATGTATACAAAATAACAGATTAAAAAAATGTTATAAAATGTACATACAAATTAAAATATATTAGTATATTGGACTACTACAATTTAAAACAATAGAGTAAAAGCAGTATTTTAACAAGAAATGCTTCACTCTCTCCTTAAATCGATTATGAGTCAGTTTAGTGATTTTTTCAGGTATTTTATTATATAAATGTAAGTTCAGGGTATTTCGATTTGGTACATTTAGTCGATAGTGGTAGTAGGGTCTAAATTGGAAACCTCATCGGGTTGGATAATCATGATAATCAGCATTTGTACGATACTTAGAACTATTTTTATGTATATCTAAGAAACTATATAAAACGAGCAGTGGCAAAATTTTTAGACTTTGAAATAAAGGACGACGGTGTCACCTACTTGAAGCTCCTAAAATGAGCCTGATAGCTTTTTTTTGCATACAAAAAATTTTTCTTGCATGTGTGACTGTCCTCAAAGAAGCAGACCGTATGTTAGGTGCCTGTCGAAAAGAGAATAGTATGATATCCTTAAAATGTCGTGACTAAGACAAGTTTAAATTGTCTTAGTAGAAATAATTGCGTCGAAAGTTTTCTACATAAGGTGTTTATATGTGCGTCCCAATTTAATAGGTCATCTATTTTAAAACCCAATAAATTAACATATTAATTTGATGAAATTAGTCGATTAGATGATATTAAAATCTTCTTGGTTTTGTGTCTATTTAGTTTGAGATAATTTACTAAAAACCACGTTTCTATTTCCTCGTCTGTCCTAGAGCACCAGTTTAATAAATTAGTCACATTTGAATTTCCTTGAATTATGGAGGTGTCGTCTGCATAACAGATACATACATTTGGTAGTAGATGATTAAAGATATCGTTTATATATACGATAAAAAGGATAGGTCCCAATATGGAGCCTTGTGGAACACCATGTGCAATTGGTTTACATGCACTATATTTGTTGAGATGTATGAACGATTTGCTTTCTACAAAAAAGATATGATTCCATTAGCTTTAGGGCTATACCACGTATACCATAATGTTATAATTTAGCGAGTAGAAGGTTATGATTTACACAATCAAAAGCTTTGCTTAGGTCACATAACGTCAAAGCGGATACAAGACCTTTTTCTATGTTATTTATGAATCAACTATACTCGTCACTGCTTTGGTTGTTGATTTATTAGATTGAAAACCAAATTGGTTATTATTTATTACTGAATGGGTTTAAAAAAGAAATTAATCGGCCTTTAATCAATATTTCAAAAATTTTGCCAAATATTGGAATAATGGATATGGGCCTATAGTTGTCAAGATTATTTGGGTCACCCTTTTTAAATATAGGGATAACTTTGCTTGTTTTAAAGATTTCCGGGAATAGAAAGACAACGATTGAACAGGACAGTTAGTTGATGAGATATAAAATTTACAGATTATTTTGTTGTTTAATTTGTATATATCCAGACAAGCAGAATTTTTTAATTTAGTTATTGCTTCTATAACTTCGTTTTCATTAACTCTGTTAAGAAAGATACAAGTGCTAGTTTTGGGTAGAGTCACAAGATAATTTAGTGCATCTATGTTATAAGAGGGAAGAGTTTTCACAATAACCTCAGCTATATTAGTAAAAAAGATATTGTATTTATCAGGGAAAATATTACTCGGGTCTAAAACTTTGTTATCTGACTTTCGCTCGTAATTAATTGATCTCCAAGTATCTTTAATTTTATTATCCGATTGTTTAATAAAGTCATAATACGATTCTCTTTTTCTTTTAGCAATTTCACGTACATATGGCTTTTTCTATATTATAAATGCAGTATATTGATCAGAGTTACCAGAAGCGTCGCTGATAGTACGTAAGATCTGCAGGGTTTTTCTCATTTGTTTTAACTTGTCATTGAGGAATGAGGAGAAGATGCACTCATTGAAAAAATAGGAACTGTGAAACGTTTACTGCTCCACTTATTACTGCAAATATTCAAAACAACATGTATTTTAATCTAGATACAGTTGACAGTTGTCTCATATTAAAAAAAAATATCTAGATGAACATTTTCCAAAACTAAAATAGGAGGATCTTAAAATTTCTTAAAAAGAAGTATGATACATAGTGCAACAAGTTGTCATTTTTTCCAATCTGAAAATGGAACGCTCATCAAGGAATTACGCTTCAAGTTACCTACACAATTGATTTTTGATTTTTGGAAATCTATGAATAACCTTTGAACTTAGATGAGAGCTTTATGGAGGATGGCTCATTAATTTTACCTTTTGTGAGATTAAATAATAAATTGTTCTTTAGACTGTGTGGGAGCTTGCCTTATCCTGGTGCAGAACGATGTGATGTGTCTTGTATTGATTTTTGTCATTTCAGATAAAACTTCTAGTAAACAAATTGTGTACCACTCAGCATTCATTGTTCTGCGATTTTCTAAAGGGATAGTAACGTATGTTTAGTTTTCAATACAAAACAAGCAATCATTTTCTTCGAAACTCTCCGACTTCGAGTAACTTTATTTTGAAACATTCAAATTGTAGATGTTATATTGTTTCCAGTTCATAAGAATATATTCAAATTTGACGTACCTTAGTTGAACCATTCGAGTGTTTATTGGCACCATTTGACTCGAGATTGTATTTAACCATGTTGTTAAATTATGCGGTATTGTTACACTTATGTGATCACGAAAAATTTGATTAATCTGTATAATATTAATGCCTAAACTAGAATGAATTTTCCATATGTCACACAAAAATCTATCATTATTATTTCTCTTACTGCATCAATGTTCTCTGCAGTTTTTGAGGTCATTTATCGACCTACACAAAATTAGTCACTAGGACTGCTCCGACCAAATTTAAATTCTTTATACCACCAAAAAACCGTTGTTCTTGATGGTGCCTTGTCGCTAAAGGCTGTTTGTAAACCATCTAAACACTCTTTTTCAATTTTCTTTAACCGAAAATTAAACAAAATGGTCGCGATTTAAATCCATAGTTTTTTCATTTTTAAAATTAATTTGTACTCGAACAGTTCATTGTATTAAACTTTTGTCACTTTTGCGTTTCATAACAAATATCAAATTTTACAAATGCTTATGCGTCAAACATCAGATAACTACAGTGGTAAAATGGCCAATAATACTTATAGTCCTCGGATTTAAACTTAATTTAAGTTTTAAAAGCATTGGTTGTAATAGACGATTTTAAGGGCTTTAAAATGACGTCTTACTTGACCCCCTTTGCCTATAAAATATTTTCTTGCTGATAATACCTCCGTTTCGTTTATCTCTGGGTATCCTTTATTATTACACGACGTGAGCTGTAATAATATTTTAGACACTTTTAGATAAGTATTTAAAACTTACAAATATTAAGTAAGGTAGGGAGCAAACAATATTAATACACATTTTCAATCTAAAATTTAAAAAAATAAAAAATACTTATTTTTCTATAGAAAATCTAAAATTCTGCTAATATGCGAAAAATAACCAATGTTTTGAAACATCATAGTATTTCTAACATATGTAGAGTTATGAGAACACGCTATAAATTATTCAAACGTTTTTTTCTTTCTTGATTTATAAACTTTCAAATATCTCGCCCGAGAGCAATTAGTATTTTAAAGATCTAAGAAATAGAACTTTTTTATACAATATTAAAGTTGTGATAAAATATTTTTTTGGCTGATTTCTTCTGTTCTATACGACGAATGTAATTTATTTTTTTTACTTTAACATCCTGTTGCTCAGAAGGGAACCATCCTAGACCCTTTATGATTAATTAAATATTAATACTGCTTTCTGAAGGTACAGTTACAATTTGGCCCATTACTTATGACTCACTCTGTATATATTAGATTTAAATATTTAGATATATATACCAACCCGATATATGATCATTATATATTAGAAATCTACTTTTTCAAATTACGTACATAAACATTTGAAGTCGGAATGAATACTGCCCAAATTATTGAAAATCATTTTGGGGATAAAAAGTATTTACGTTTATACAGTTATTCGCTTTTAAAGGCATAAAAGAAATTTGTTTAAAGGGAGGTCCAAAATTTTTGATCGTATTATATCTACTGTATGTCCACTGCGTAAAAACGCTCTTCAAATAATTAATTTTAGGTCGATTTGTTGTAAATCACTTTATTCAAAACAGTTTCCTAAGGGAGTTATAGAGCACTTTAAATATTGCGCTCTAATATCAGTTTAATTCAAATATATTCCTTTTAAGTGATAAGGATTAGTAAGAATTTTTGTATGAGGTGGTTGGCGTTAAATCGAGCTAAAATATACATATTTTACAACTTTTTCTTTAAAAAAAATATTAAAATGAGCTACTTAAAGGCATTAGATCTCGCTCTGTATTCTAAAACATTTTCATTGTAAATACCCAGAGTTGTACTAGTCTATAGATGTGCTAATACACTCAGTACCCACTAACAAAAATAGAAAACATTATTTCAATGTCCATAAACAGCAATATTTTTCTAAAATTTAGCAATTAGAGAAAGTAACTTGTGTATAAATCCACAAACTCTTAACCTGTGGGTCATTTATTTAATTCTAATTTTAGAATATAAGTTCAATAAAGCATTTTATGAAAATAATAATAGTTTACTTTTAATCTAGGACTTACATATTTTACCCCATCTGAAACTCGACTCTGCTTTATGAAGCACCTGGTATATTCATCTGTTAATATATTTCTTTATTAATTCCAATGAATTATTTAATCAATTTAAAACCCAGACATTGACATCGATGCCAATTTTTTACTGATCACAATATTTTTTCCTAGATTTGAAAAGCAGCAGAATAATTGGTGAAGTATATTTTTCTGTAAGTTTGAAGTTAGTGGTTTTATGTGACTTAGTTGAACTAATAGGCACTCTTTGTTATGTGTCTGTTAAATTAAAGAGAACTTAGAATATATTTTACCTCATTAGCGTCTTAACACAGATTTAACTGGAGTGGGACCTTATTCTACCAAATTTCAAATATTGGCCAAAAAATAATTTATCTGTCATTCACTTTGCTTTTAGCGTGTTTTTAATTAACACTTGGTTATTACAATCTGGAGTAAAATAAAAATTCGATTTTTTTAAAAATGGTAAATTTAAAATTATTCTCTTATTTAGCCAATATGTGTTTTTTCAAATAAAAAAATATTACAGAACCTACCTTCTGGGTCATCCTGTATAATATAATAACTGAAATTCTATTGACAGAAAAAGGAAAGGAAATTAAGAACGCAGGATAGGATTATTTATGGATTTAGAAATCACATAAACAACTTACTTAATAATATTTATGTGTATACATATACATACATAAACACAACAATTTATATTTTGAACACAACAAGTAAAAATACAATTTAAAAGAAAATAGGTACAAAAATTTCTAAAATATAAATTTCCAGTTCTAACCACGAAACATGACAAAAAATAAATATTAATAAAAATTTTTTGTTTTGAAAGCCCAACCAAATAAAAAGGCGTACAAATTAAGTAAAACAATGGCCAACTCGAGATCATTTTATAAATAGCAAACACGTTGGCTCAAAATAAACAGTTGAATAGCTTCATCAATCTCCTATTCTAACAATTTTTCTGAATACTTTAGATAAAATAAACTGTCTAGTTAATTTCCCTATCAATATAAAAGGAATCAGGTAGATGACATTAAATACCACTAATGTAATAATGCTAATAATTTAAAATAATTTATGTACCCTTATAAAAAACCACCGAGCATTTAAAATACTACATATCACCGGGAAATTTAAAACTGGTAAGATAGTACAAATACTAAAATTACAACAATCATTTAGAGAAAGTAATCAAATTGGTTTTTGGCATAAATACCTACAGAACAACAATTATTTTATACATAATTTTATCTCCAAACTTTGAATAATGGCGATGGAAATCAATCTGTTGGTTTATTTTACTCTACTTTTTCTATTGACTTACTCATTTCCAAAAAGTATTTATGAATTGTGTAAGCCACATTAAACATTAACGATAATTCCAATATTTTCCTTTTATTGTTTTAATGTATCGTATGTTTAAATTTTCATTTATCTCAATATCAATATAAATTTAAATTATCTAAAAAAAATATATATATTTAAACGTTTCTATGTTTTATTTCTATTAAATTTTACAATTATCTGGTGTTTTTCAAAGTTCTTTATACTATAGGACTTTCAAATTTAAAAGATCTGATATGTTTCGAAAATTATTTAAAAAAAGTAATCTCATAATATTGACATAAATTACGAACACAATTTTAACGTTATTCGATTATCGCAGGGGTTCACACGTGTAAACGTAGTATACAAAGAATTATGAAAAAATAAACAAGTGAGAAGGAAAAAGAAATTGAAGCCCCACCCTCTTTCTCTGTCGCGCAACTCTCTATTATATCTTTTCCGCGAGGCTATGTTTACACGATATGTGAAACCATTTCGATCAATACTGAGAATCCGAAACAGAAACGAAATATATAAAGTTTCACGATCAAAGTTTATCTTTACCACTAGGTTATTTTTAATTATCAATTAGTACGTAAAATAAGCAAATAAGCAGTCCTGAAACATATTTTTTGGTAGTTGCAATGTCTAGAATAAAAAATTGAGATTCGAGTCAGTTTTCAAAACTACAAAGATTTTTCTTGATAATACTGATTAATTAACTTGATTTTTAGAAGTGATTCTAAAAAGATGTATTTTAATTCGGCTTTAAAAAAACATCGAAACGATTTTTTTATCGACTTTAATCGATATACAAGGTATATATATATTCTGAGGAAATTTTGAAAATTTAGTGGGTTTATTTTAAGACGATAAGTACAAATCAATCATCGATTGAAGAACAGATAGGTTCTAAAATTTCTCCTAAGAGAATTAGGGTTCTCTAAATATGGCGCAAAAAAATTAAATGTAAATATTTCAGTAAGATTTCTACTTTCTTTATTCAAAATCTTATAAATGAATGTTCAAAGTTTCATGGTTTTCTGTAAACTTCAACTGGTTTTTCTCAAAAACGGTGAATGCATTTGCACTTTTTCTTATATTTTCTCAGTAGTACTAATAATAATAATAATAATGTTAATTTAGGAAACCATTCATATTTTTAGTAAGTATTAAAAAAAGGTTGTATCCAGTTCTCAGGAAAAACTCAAGGTTCTTCTATTTTTTTAAGTCACTACATACCTAATAGTAATTTACAATACAAGCTACTTTGGCTAATAGTTAATATTTGATGAAAAAATATTATTAAACATTCATTATTTGGCGTCATCTATAGAGCCCATTAGCAAACTTAAGAAGAACTTTATAACCTAACTTTATTTCAACTATATAGTATCTTAAAATTGACAATTCTAAATTTTTGAAAAATCCTTAGAATATACTCGCATATTATTATTATTATTAATAATAAAAAAATTTCAAGTATCAATATTATTAATAGTAATAAAAATCATTATAATTGTATGTAAATTCATTATTAGTAATATTTGTATTATCATCTTCAAAAGTAATATAGACATAGAAGAAATAATTAACAATAAGCCAAAACATATTTAGTAGATTAACATTTAAAGATTTTTCATCATTATTTTTATATTTCATTAGATTATATATTAAATTGAAAAATCTAATACGTAATAAAATATAAAAATAACAACAAACAAAAATGTTAAATTACCCAATATTTTCTGGATTTGTGGTAATTACTGCTTCTTTTGAAAATGAAGATAACAAAAATACTACTAATAATTATCCAGAATAGATCATTGTTATGTGTTTTTTTGATATACCTAAATTTTTCTAAAATATTATGTATTAAAAAACCTATTTCATACAAATTTTTGCTGAATGACTTCCAACTTCTAATTAAATGTATTGTGTCTATAAAAATGAATATTATAATTATAATTATGTAAATAAATTAAAAAGTATAAGATTAAAAAAAGACAAAATATTAAAAGAGGTTTTAAAATATTTAAAAAGTTTACTTACATTTTAAAATCATCTACCTTGATCCATCAGTTAAAATATGTACAACAGTATAATCGATATTTCTTCTAATCAATAAATATATCTGACACGTGACAAAACCTGGTTAGTATAGTGGTTTGTAATTATGAAATTCGGATTTCTAGAGAAGTCGTTTCCAGTATATTACAATAGTTTTAGTGAGAATACACCAAAGCGGAAAAAATCATAACGAAAAAAATAAAATTTTGCATCAACCGTATACAACAAGCCACAGATATACAGGTACCTAAAAGTATTTAACTATGTACAACTTGCAAGTTGGTCCTAATGGTACACCTAAATTTTGCTTTAATCCAATTAAAAGAAATCATACAAGGACTTATTTAAAACTGTTAAAAATTATTTTTGAAGAATATCCAAATGTCTAAAAATTTTAATTATATATTGATAATTAGTATCTGAGATACACTTGTTTTTTTTAAATTCTTAAAGTCCCGAATTAACACAAAAAATAAATAAATGCTGATTTCGAGGAATCATGAACTTATGCTGCCATGTTCTTTATTGGAGCGTATGTATACACCAAGTTTAATGAATTTTGTAGAATTAGAGCAAAAATTGTGAAATTGACTAATACCGTTAGAACCTGTTAGAAAATTAAAATTAACACAGGGAAATTATGGCTGCTTACATTTTAAAATTCTATACCTGCAATAATTTACTATACATTGAACTACAGGCAACATTGATTACAGTAATCATAATATACCAACGAATTACAATCTAATGACAAAATTACAGTCGATGTATATACAAAATAAGTCTTAAACGTTTTATTTTTTTAATAACCATCCTCAATTAATAATACAATGAAGTAAAAAACTACCTAACCCGAGGTAGCGGATTTCCCGTGCTTTGCACTAGATTTATTTGCACAAGCCCAAAAATTCGGAAAATTAAAAAATAAGTTTCAGTAAATTCACAAATATAACAAATATAAATTTACTCTTTGGCACTGCAAAGAATGTTTTTTTGGGGTTGGTATTCGTCAATACGCCCCAACTGAACTAAGTCATTCAAGCACTTATTACATAAATGAAACTAAGGAGTATTTAATTGGCTAGCCCGTGGTGATGATGGCCCAGAACAACCCCAGAAAACGGCATTGGTCACTGATGATGTTTTAACGTCCCATTAGCTGAAACGCCGTGGTGGTTAACAATATGATGCGGCGTATGTACCTGATGGGGCGGGTGGTGGTGCGAACCGTGGTGGTTCTGGTTGTTGGTAGCCGAATTGTTGTTGTTCTGTTGTTGCGTTTGCTGCCTTTGGGAGTTTTTTTTATTTTTCATTCGGCGGTTCTGGAACCAGATCTTCACCTGCCTTTCCGTCAGGTTCAAATTTCGCGCCAACTCCCAACGCTTTTGTTTAGAAACGTAAGCATTGAATAGGAACTCCTTTTCCAACTCTAAAGTTTGATATTTTGAATAGGGTTTGCGTTTTTTGCGAACGGTCACTTGTCCCGTCCATTCTAGCGGATTCGTGCCGGCACCGCAAGGAACTGTCACTCCCATAGAACCCAAGGAACCTGAAGCAAAAAGAGATGGGGATGATCCCCACATAACTGTGAACAATTAATTATTCGTAACAAAAATTGATTAGTTAGAAACTAACTATTTAACATATATCTTGTATTATTGCTGTAAATAATTTAGAGGGGTTGTTTTTACTATGAAATAAATATTATATATATAATATAAAAACCTTACTGAAGTATTTAAGGCAGCTCATTTTCGGATTAAGGGTAAATTATTTATTAAAAAAATAAGAATATTACAAAGAACAGCATTACCAATTATTATATAAACTTTTTGCCAAAAAATACGTACCTTTAAAATTTTAAAATATGGCATTTTAGATTGTATTTGCAAGTCTTTTACAATTTATATTTATTTAAATGTTTCAATAACTCATTTTTATTGCATCGCCTTTCCATAATCCGCAGCATTAGGATATTTTGTAAATTCAATAATATTATATGAGAAATGTTGCTGTCTCTTTGGAACTCTTTGTATATCCTTTTTTCTAACATACATAACATAAATGAAGAAATTCATTTAAATATTTATAATTTTTAAATATTTTATGGTTATTGAGTGCTTAATTAATTTCCGGAGTCGGATGAACGAAAATTTACATCCATATTTTTCTTTCTTTCTTTCTTTACAATGTCGTCATTAGAAACTATTTTCAAAGTGTATAAACTAAATCAAAATTGTAGCAAAAACCGTAATTTTAGATATTGTAGGATTCAGCACTCTTATTTAATTGTTACAAATGTCATTTTCAATAAAGACGACTGACTCTATTTAGCTAATATGAAATTACTTCATAAGATCTAAATTCTGGGTGATTTTATAAAAGTAAAAATAATTTGAAAGTATTTTAACATGATTACAGAAAAAACATATGTCCTACTGAAAAAGAGAAATAAAATAATGGAAGTGACTTTAGTTCTCCGTGTATTAAAAAAAAAAACAAAGAAATTATGCTTTGTTTTAAATAATTTAGTGAAGATTTTCATATGAAAAGGATGATATATTTGAATTATTCGGTGTAAACTAGTACAAGAGTGCATAAAATATTAATAAAATGGTCAGCAAGCAGAATTTATATTTAAAATAATGTACAGAGACTTCCAGTTATAAGGTTGAGATGGATTGATAGATCTTGTATATTTCAAAATAATTTTTGAAATGTGAAACTCGGCTGTCTCGATAAATTGTAGATGAAGAACGTTTTATTTATTGATAAACGTGGAGAACAAAATTTAAAACTTAATTTTTATTACAATATTTTAAATTCTAAAACACATTCTAAGGAAATTTAATGTACTAAAATAATTGAGTCATTTATTAATTATGTAATAATCCAAATTAATTATTTACATAAGACAGAGATCTTCCAGTTTACGAAAAAAAATAGTAGATAAAAATACTGAATCTTGAAAAATCAAAATAATGCTAATTAGAAAGACTTACTAATTAAAAGCATCTCATGAAGCGATGATATCTAACTTGTTACTCTAATTGATTTAAAATTAATAAACTAAATTAATGAAATATATACATACATATTATAAATCAGAATATGTAAAAAACACAATACAGAATACAAATATGGAAAATTAATAATTGAAAATAATTATTGAATATTTGTTTAATATCAATATAAAAATTAAAAATTCTAATGAATATTTCCAAAATTAAGGTCAAATTCTTAAACTTGCAACGCACTTCCAAAGTCGTAAAATTAACAAATATTTGTTTTCTATCTACGATATTTAAATGTTCATTTTCACTAATTAAAACTAAACAGCAATAAACTCTCTAACACGGTCATTATTCCTCTTTATTAGAAAACAAACGAATTGACACCGAGAGCCTAATGTTTAGAGCAAATATTCTCATAAATTTTAACGATACGATGGCAAGCAACCTCAGAACTTACAACCCTAGCCCGTCTCTAAATCTGAGGTCGTCAATACACTCAAGGTTTACGTGCGTGACTCGTTAGAGTCAGCTGTTGTGATGTCACGTGATTTAACGTCATTCATAAAGCCTTAAGAATTTCTACACGGCAATATCTTTTTTCAAACTTATTGTTTGTCTAAAAGGAATCCAAATGGCTACTAATTTTAACTACGGCTTGTTTCGTTGCAATTGCTAAAGTACGTTATAAAGATTTTTACTGTAAGCAATAAAACTGACCTTCGTCAATATTGTTCAAGAACGGAAAGGCAAGTCAAGTAGATGATTAAAGTAAAAATTAAAAATTCTTTTCGGTAAAAGTCGAATCGCATACTAAGCACCAACTATAATGCGCTTTTTTATGTACTTAAAATTAATTGTAACATAACAGCTAAGCGAAGGTTCGTAAACTTGCTAATGTATTCAAGCATAAAATTTTATTAGGATGTTTCCGATTTCATTATCAGTTCATCATCTATTTGCGCTACTGAACTTGAATTTTTAAGGAATTAGAAATTATTTTTGTACTTTTATCACAGAGAATATCTATCGATCGTATACAGTTTTAAGCAACTCCTGTCTCGACAATCATCAAGCAGAGTTCGGCGACCGACCCTCGGAAAATAAACAGACGGAGCACAATTTTGAATCCTAGGGCCATCTAGCGTTAACGCCTGCAAACATTCGCACGCACTTTCTTTACGAACCAGTTTTATTTGACTTTGAATGTAGGAATAATAGTAATAATAATGGTAACTCACCTGGAGGAGGGTAAGGTGTAGACGGAACAGGTTCAGGTGCGTAATTGCTAAGGCCATAACCTCTATCGTGGCCGTGGGTGAACGAAGCGGTTTCTGCAACCATTGCAGCAGCAGCGGCTGCTCTCCCTCGGTCATCTGCGGGCAAATAAGGGACGGCTTGATGTGCATCGACATGGTGCCTGGATGCTGAAGAGTACGGAGGGTAATTCCAACAGGAACCACTAGAGAAACTTTGATGACAAGACGAGACAGTAGGATCGGTGCCGTGACCGCCAGAAACACTGCCGTACTTGTACTCAGGTGTGCCAGTAGCTGCCGTAACTGCGGGCGGCCAAAATAAAGGTCCTTTTCTGTCTCTGTTACCTGAGGCGTCAGCTGCGAGATTGTAGTACGTCGGAGCGTTATACTGATGATGGTTGAGTGCTACAGCGGGTTCAAATGCAGTCTGGTGGTTGTCGGGCGAATACGACGTGTTCCACGGCTGGTGACCATGTCTAATGACACCGTCACCACAGTCCCCGTACACTCCAGACGTCAATCTTTTAGCGGGGACCTGAAGAGGTCCTGCGGATCCGCTATTACTAGTCACACTAGCAGGCGACGAGCTCGACGTCGCCGACGTGGTGGCTGCAGGAGGCGGCACCGTAGTCGGACTAGTCATTCCACTATTGCTAATCGGCGTAGCGGCACTCTGGGGGGCTGGAGGGGGGCTCTCTTCGTAAAGGCTGCCGTTCATCATGGACCACCACGCTACCCCGGTGGAAGACCCCGCTCCGGTGGCTGGGGAGGATCCGGGAGGATGCACATGGTCATAAAGGGTAGGGGCGGCGCACGCCACGGGGTCGGCGATGGTTAGGATGATTGTCAGGCAATTAGTTTACAGCGTCCAAGAAACAGGTGACATACGATTTAGGAGAGTAGCGGGTCACGGGATGTCGCACCAGACGGAGACGATGATTTTATGAAAAAGAAAACACCACAATAAGCAAATTGCAAATTATCACTTTCTGCATTAAAAAAAGTTATCACAACAATTTATTTCAGTCTTAATTAACAATGTAGCAATTTTTTCACAACTGACACTTTCATTTGGTAAGTCGAGTCGAATATTTTTTGCACTACTTTAAGTCTAGACGATATTAATAAAATATATAGTTATATTAGAAAACGATTTTTTTTTTAATATTCTCCCAGTACGGTATAGGAACGAGTATCTCGCGAAGTATGTGGCGCTCGAACATATGTGATGACAGCAACGTACAGGTTGCAAACACACACTGAAGTTGTGGATCTCGCGTTTAACTCTGTCGGCTTGGATCGTATGCGCGCGTGCGATCTAGCGGCGATGGGCAGAAAACGCAGTGATGTGTTGCCCGCATAGAGCTCAGACATACGTCCGAGAACTCGTAGCTACCAGTGGAGAACGAAGAGCTCGCTTTCAGTTCTTGGATTGCATCGCTTCCCTCTTATTTACTCTTTTTACCTATTCTCCGAGAAAAGGGTGCTTGCTCCGCGGCTCTGTTCCAATTAGAGACCTTTTGCCGTCAAATTCGCAAATCAAACAAGTTTTTAATGGAAACATTTTTTTATTATATATATAATTATTATTATTATTATTATTATTAGCTAGTACATTTCATTTTCGAATAACAGCTGTTCTGTAAAATTCTGATAATCAGGTGTACAAGGGGGACTGGGAAAATTCCTTTCCTCTTTGTTATTTCCTTTTTCCATTGCTCCACTTTCAATATAAATAAGTTTTTTTTAGCACTTGTTCTCTCCATCTGCTCTTTAGTCGTCCTCTCAAACTGTTGCTGCTTGGGTCCCAATCGGTGATTTTTCGTAAGATAGAGCTTTTTTCACTTCTATGAATATACCATCGTATTATCATGAATCTAATAATTCTAAGTATATTTTTCATTTCCAATATTTCTCAATATTTCTTCTGTTTCAGTGTTCATTAAAGGTTTGTATTCGTTTTCATTTATTTTATTTCTTCCTGTTATTGTTTTTATGACTTACCTTTCCAATATTTTTAGCTTCTCTTCGTCATTTGTATTCATTTGTATTACTATAGAATGCATCCTTTGCTTTTTCATTTTTTCTGTTTATTATTATTATTATCATCGAGTTATTGTAGTTCTACATAGCTTTCTGTTGATATCTTTATTGTTCCAATCTGTAATTCATATCATATCTATAGTTTGTTTAATCTCATTTTTCCACCTAGGTTTCAATCAATTTCTTCTCTTCTTTCCAACAATTGTGCTGGATTATGAATTTAGGCATCCTTGTTTCAGACATCCTTACTATGTGCTATTACCAAAGAAGTCTCTGTGCGTTTATAGTTCCCATTATATTCGTTTCTTTGTGCAGTAACTCTTAGTACTTAATTTGTTCTTCTTGTCCACATATTTCCATCTTTCCTGCCTCCAAATATCTTTCTTAGCACTGTTTGTTCCCATACTTTTTTTCTAATTTGTTCAATGTTATTGAATGTGCAAATTTCACAGGCAAATGTAATTATTATTCTTATAATTGTACAATTTCACTTTTGATGTTCTGAACATATTTTTGTTCTTTAAGACCCTATTGAAGGCTCATATACAGGGGCTTCCTGTGATTAATCTCTGTTGTATTTCTGTGTCGATATTAGGTGTTCTTTTAAATATTCTTCCCAAGTATGTAAAACGGTCAAATTTTTAAACTTATATTTTTACCTCTTTTGTGACTATTTCTTAATAATTCTTTTTTTGAATTTGACAATTCCATAATTTTTTTTTCATTCAATTAATGAACCATATTTCTTCCAACTTTTTTGTAACATTTTTCATTTCTTCTTTCGTCCTCGTTAACACTGCTATTTGCAAAAACAGTGTAATCAATTATATTTCTTACTTCCCTAAATCTACAGTGGTACTCGCCTATAATAGCTTCAGTTTCTTATGCTATACTTACTCTATTTTTAATGTATATGGTCATTATTTTATAGGCAACATTTAACACAGAAATACCTCTATAGTTACTGAATTCACTTTTCTCTCCTTTTCACTTCAATATCCGCCTTCATTTTATGCTAAGTTATTAAAAAAATACGAACATGCAACAGAATATCAAAAGAATTAAACATGACTAGTAGCGAAAAGTAGTCTTGAGCCGGTTAATAAAAGAATGCCAAAACAAAACCAAAATTGTAATAATAGGGTATAAAAATCTACTACTAGACTTGAACTCACGCACATTTGCGTTTGTTTGTGAACACCGACCAACATTAAATTATGAAAAAGCACCCTAGGTTCCAAAAATTTGCAAATAAACACACTAAAAACTAAATGCATGATCATAATCACTAAACATAGAACTAGATGGAGAGAACATGGAACAGGTAAAAAATGTAAATACCTGGAAACAATAATTACAAATATAAGAATTGTGGAAAATAAAGTAAATGAAAAGATAAAGGAAGCTAATAATATCTACTACACAATACTTGAGCAATTTAATAAAAATAAGGTGCATACATATGTAGGTAAAAAAAATATAAAAATATTTATAAAATCAGTAAATACTTTAGTACGAGGAAGCGAATGTTAAAATTATCATAGAGACAAAAAGAAACTATAAGCAACTATAAAGAAATACCAAAAAAGTAGCATAAACAAAAAAATAGATAAGAGAAGAAGTAACAATATACGAAATAAGTTCGTCATAAAATCGGCGAAAGAAATTGTAGTATAATAAATGAAGTCTGTGTCTCAGCGATGAAAATGACAGTAAACAACAAGAAATGGAAGAAATACGTAAAAAAACAAAAGAAAACGTAAAACGTAAATAGTTAAGGAAACGTCAGCAGTTGTTTCTTCCATTTTCCTCCGGATATCAATTAAATGTTTAATTAAAAAATGTACATCATTTTAATATTGGTTATTTCTCTCAAAATTTTTATTTATATTTTCTTGTTAAAAATCACTGAATCAAACTTTTTGCATTGAGAAATATTTCTGGCTTCATCAGAAGTCGCACAAGGATGTATTTTGGGTCTTTTATTATTTGTAGTTAAAAATTTAAATATTCACCATCTTCGTGTATGATGATGATTGATGTTAGACAAATATTTAATTTTATGGATAATCAAAATGCTTAAAATTGTAAAAACTCTGCATACTATTAATGACATGTACGTGTGCTAAATAAGAGCACTATATCCAGAAGTTTATTCCAAATTGACGAGAGGTTTGTGTAACTGAAAATCATTCTAAAATTTTCAAGAAAATATAATTAAATAAATTGCTTTAACCACCATTATTATAACTTTATTTATTATTTTAAATAAAATGATTTTACATTTTTTCTAAAATTTCTATTTTCATTTCTTTACCTGATGTATAATTTTCATATCTACATAATTTTCTAAAAATACATAACATAAAAATATTTCTTTTTTCAATATACTTAATAATTTTTCATATGTATTTCTTAATATTTTTGTTGTCCTTGTATCTATTATTTTTATGGGTTTAAGTATTTTTCAACATACTTTGCACAGTTATCAGTAGATAAGTAATTTTTTATATCTAAATTTAAAAAACATAAATTTGGCCTTTCTAGACAAGATTTATTGCACTCTATGGAATGCTCTACATTTTCACTAACAAGTAGCAAATTCTTAATTTTCAAGATACGTTTGGTGTTAAAGCCCAAATATAATAGTATATTATGTTACTAGGAATAGAAAGCTATCACTAGGCGAAATATATAATGAGCCTTCTACTCCTAGTGCCATATACTATTTGTTCTTCAAGCGATTCAAATTAATAAAAATATTATTACAATATATTTATTAAATGCGTAGTTTTGTAAAGTGGAAAAATACTCTCACTAAATATCAAAATGACAGTTCTAATAAATCAAAACTAGATAGATCTCTTTTGTTTAATTCGTTGCTATGGTTACTTTTTTGCACTTAGTACAATAATAGACTATTTCTACAAACCATGTTAAGTGATATAATGTACCGTATTTTTATACTTTTGAAGAAAAAACTGTTTCGTTACTTTAAGTATTACTTGGAAACAGTAGCTTCAAAAATATGGGGGAAGGGTTAAAAAAAAGAGGAGAAAACTTTGAGTCTTTTAACTTCAATTATAAAACATTGTTTGGTTCATGACTTTCAGCGAAAAATTTATTTATATATTTTAAATTTAACACTCCGTATCTTAAAAATCAGGCACTTACAATGTTTCTACCTCGTTATTCATGAATGCGAAAATTTATATAGCATCGTGTTGGTTATAAACAAGCAATTATTTTTTAAACTAAATTAATATTAATCAAAAATTATATATTAAACTTAATAAATCAAAGTTAATTGATTTATTCATTACAGCTACTCCATAAAAATACTAATTAACTGGCTATCAATGGCTGTCATTAAGTATTAAGAGATTTTTAATGTTATGATGGCAATAAAAATCAAAAAGTCATGAGAAGATCTACATATGAAACTAGTATGTATTTTTTCGAAGCGGTAGCTTCAAAATAAAGAAATAAAACACATCAACAAAATTGAATACCTACACAAGTTTCTTATAGGTCAAAAACAATGTGTAATATTTTTATTGTATCTTGTAGTATTTAGTATTTTGTACTTTAAATTTTAATTGCAGCATTAAAATATTTTGTACGAATGAATTTTATGAGTGTTAACTATTGTTAAAACATATTAAATGATTTTATACTGGTTGTAACTTAAGTTAATGTCCATTTAATTAGCATATTAAACTTTTTACACATCATAATTTGGGTATCTTATAGTAAAACCAACAGTAAGTGTATTTGGTTAAATAGAAATATAATACTCTATAAATTGTACTAACATTAAACTGAGTTGATACAGTAGAGTAAGTAAATTAAATTTGTCTAACGCAATAATAATTTCAGTCGATAATGGTTAAGAAAAAGGAAAGGACAAATCAGGAGCATACAGAGCAGTTTTTATTGTCAGAAATATATTTTATTTTAAATATTTCTGTTTTAATTGTATTTATCTCATAATCTTATATGATTTCTAGTATATTAGATAATCTAGTTGAAATTTTTGAATATGATTATATAAGTAAGTAAATTTCTTAGTAAACCACTACAAAATATTTATAATTGGATGATAAGCTTGCTATAACTGAAAAAGAATTCGTTTGAATTTAGAACAAAAGCAAATGCAGAAATTCATTTTTGACCTGAAAATAATTTAACAATTCTTCTTTTTTCGAAATTATTGTTCAACTTTTTTATAGACCTTTACTTGTAACAAAGAACATGTACTTCTAGAAAACCAATGGCAAACTTTTTTAACTTATAAATTAAGTGTAAAAAACGTCTTTTATCAAACAAACGACAAATGTCTGTAGAAATAATATTTGGTAAATTGCTTTCCTAGTAATATGGATAGAAAAAAACATACAATTTAAAGAAAAAATATGTAATTTTAGTAGTTTTAAGGTGCATTAACTAATTAGTTAGGGAGGGGGTAGAAAGATGAAGTGTTAATAATGAAAAATTTTCTGTTTCTGGATTATTCTTTAATACCAAATTTAGTCCAATAATCTGTGTCCCCAAAATATCATAAAACTCTAGTTTAAACATTTTAAGTTACAAAATCCGATGGTATAAGTAAAGATATCAAAAACGGTCCTAAAATAAAAATATGGGAACTACTAATATTGTTTTGGATTTATTTTCACATATCAATGATGTTCTGCAACACCCTGTGTATACACATTAATTAGTTTCAACAGTTAACATTTACTTTTGTTTTTACAACAGATCCGAAATTGTTATTGGGAAAAATTAATTCAAATTAAAATACTGTGCATTTCATAATTATCTACAGGGCTTGCTAAGTTCAAGCAAAAAAATTTAGAAGAAGATGATTCCTCGTGAAAAAATATGAGTGGTGTTTCCTAGTAAAAAGTTCGAAGCTCAACCTTTAAAGGGATGTCACGTTGGAAAGAACAAAATTAACATTTTTGAATGCACAGGAACAATGAGACAAAGTTTAATTAAATTCGTGTATTACGGCTGGAAATGGTCACTTTTCACTTTTATGTTATGTTCTTTACCTCTCTATGTATTCGTATTTTCAATTTTGTTATTTCACTTGATGAACATCAAAAACATTAATGTATCTATTTTGTTTTCTTATATTCGAAAACAATTATTTTTATAAAAAAGACAAATAAAAAATTTAAAAATAATAGAAGAATTTCCAGTAATACTTTTAATTCATAAAATAAAAAAGTTCTGGTATGGTAATACTGGAAAACATTCCATAATTATCTCTTTACGAGTATATGTAATTTCGAAATTTCAAGTTTCTACATTAACTCGACTTTGAGAAAAAATAAAAAACTTAATTTAATCTTCGTACTTTCAGAAGTGATATCTTTTTAGGGGTTGGGAAAAAAATATTTTTATAGGAAAAACACCTTATAATTTTTAACAAGGAACCTTCTACTGATTTTTTTTATTTTAAAATTTAGAAACCCCCTGTATATAAATATATTGAAATATATTAGTATTTTCCTGCTTTTTTTCAGCTGTAATATTTAAAAGGGTGTATATTCCCTTAATAATAAAAAAAATTAAATAAAATTCTTTTGAAGTGCACTTTAAAATTTTAATAACTTTTATTTTTTATTCTTTAATTTATAAATAAAATATTTAATATTTACATATTACATACCAACAGACTCATTTTGAGAAAAAATATGTTTTTGTACTTTCAGTTTAACCGGAAATGAAATAAACTTCTAATTTTTAAATTTTTAAATGATTTACCGGGAAAATGTAATTTTCATTATTTTATTTTATATTATCTAGTGGTATACTTTTTTTATACAGTTATATATTATGTGTTACGTTAAAAACTCCCCCTATCTCCTATTAACAATCTAACTCATAATTTAGAAAATTAGCAAAACGCTGGGACAGATCGATTTTGAAATAATCATAACGTGCTATGACATAAAAGTTTCGACACTTGAATGATCCACCTTCGAGACAATCATTTCTTTATTTTATAAGAAAAAGTCACGTTACACCCCATTTGAACGGTTTTGAAATACTGACACCAAAAACGTATGACATTTAGGTTTCAATATTTACAATAAATTATACGAAAAAAAGTTATACAATAGTATGATTCCTAATCTAATGTCCCTCTAAATAAATAAAAAATAAAAAAAGCAACTTAAAATCCGTCTAATGTATTTGTTTTCATTTAACTAAAAAAATATTTAAGATAAAAAAAGCACTGTAACAGGAAAACGGATAAAATTATATTATATATAATTCACTGAAAGCATAATTAAATTCAGAATAAAGAAACAAATATTGGGCTAGTTTGTTAACACCAGTGCTATAAAATATTTAAAAAATAAATAAACTCCATATCATAATTTAATTGATGATTTTCACCTTTATTGGAATTTATTGTTTTAGTTTTAAAATAGCAAAAGTAATCAAATTAACGGTTAGTTAAATAAATTTTAAAATAAGATAACTATATAAATTAATGACACCAGAAAATAATATTTTTTCCATAACTAAGAGCGAGTACATTTTTGAAATCTAAGCGGTCATACATTTTTGACAACTATATGTTAAATTTTTTTAAATGATATGTATCGCGAAATATTTCTTCAGAAATAAATTGAAGCTCTGATTGTCACCTGAAGGAGGATCATGCAAGGGTTGAAACTTTTATGCCCTAAGGGGGAGAGGTGGTAACACTTATTGTGTTGCCCACATATAGTTTTTTAAAATACTACTTTTCTGAAAAAGGTAAAATACCTACACATTTTTCGAGTAGTGTGGGTAGTCTTTTGCCGAATACGTTCATCTTAGACGTGTTGATAAAAAAAGTAGATGTATTTAATAGATAATTAGATAATTAATTAATTTTAACATTAGCATAACTTACAAATTTTATTAGATCCTGTATCATATAATTTTTTTTTTTTTTGGTAAATTATACTGATAACTTTGGAGTCAGCAAACTCTTACGAATTCTTAAGTTAGCCAATAAATTTTCTAAATTTGGAAACAAAATAAAAAGTACTATACTGACATTTCAAAACAGATGTAAGTAGTAATCTAAAAATAAAAAAAAGTTTGTGCTTTTTTGTATGCCATATAATTTTAATTGTAATTCATTCTTGACTGTGTAAAATTATTTATAAATAAATCAGGTAAATTTCAATTGTTACTATTATTATTATTATTATTACTACTACTAAACTAAAACTAATTTCAGCAAAAATAAACATCATGTAAAAACATTTTTATAGAACTAGGTATTATGAAAGTACTATATATATATATAAATATTCCCTAATAGTTTATGTCCACAATTTAGATACAGTCACTTTACCACATTATGATTATAGTACAAGAAACAGAGCAAATCCCTACCATTTTCTAGACTAACTGTTGGACAGAATTCCTGTGTGTACCAAGGCATAAAATGCTATAATAAATTTAAATCTATATGTGACTCTATCTGTAATATCAATAAAAATTTCAGTTTCAAAAAAACCGTATTAATTTTTTTTTCTTCAGCCTTCTATTCCCTAGAAAAGTTTCTTCATTTTTAATTTTAAAACTTATTCGCTTATAATCTTATTTTTTTTTAATTATGTACCACCCATTTACTACTAATATTGTGACAAGTCAGATATATGTACAATTGTTGTTTCAATATTTTTGTATAAATGTATTTATTGATGAATAAAGTATAGTATTATTATTATTACTGTTACTATTTTAGTTATATAATTAAAACAAAACGTACAATAGAAAATAGAAAAACTTTATTTGCACTTATACTTTAATGTAGTTTAAACTAAATTATTCAAATTTATTTTTAATGTTTTTTTTAATCAGTTTTATTTATATTTTAGTACTCACCTCGCTCGCTGGATATCGCTAGTAAATATTTAGTGGAGATATTGAAATGTCAATAAATATTTAGTGGTGTTGAGGTATGCCAGTGTTTTAAATTTTTTGCAGTGTTATTCAAAGTTTTGTATTATTGCTATATGAAACTTATCGATTCGTGTTGTCGTTACGGGTGGCACTTTAGCAAAATTTTAATGTTAATAGGTGTTAAATTTTTGTATTAATTGATACGGCTCTTGATTTGAGTTTTTTCAGGATCAATTAAAAAATTTAAGATTGAAAACAAATTCACATCTAAAAATGGAAGGGAGGTTCAAAAACCCTCTCAAAAGTTCATTGATTATTGTCAATACCAGAATTGTTTGGTTCCTGTTAAATTTGTTCTCATGTTAATACATTTTCTAAATATTTGATAAAAGAACTGATTTGAGTTTGTTTTGATTGTCTGGATGATTTATTGAAAAAATACTATATTAAGATTCTGTTGTTTGGATTATGCAAAATATAATTAGGAATTATAGTTTAAAACTATACTGTAAATTCCTTGGTTCCTTATGTGTACATTTAATAAATGAAGTTGTTGAAGTCCTTTAGCATTCCAATTTTATGCAATCAATATAATCTGTGTAAAATAAACCAAAAAAACTAAGCTAGAATAAAATTACAGGAACTATAAGAATCATAAAGATCTAGTTCGTTTATTTTTAAATTGGAAAATTGGTTTTGTTTCTGTATCCGCCTACCTACTTGTCAAATATTCAAATGAGATAACTTCAAAAATATAATTAACATCCGTTTTAAAATAATCATAACTTTTACGTTTTTCAATTTTTGTCACTTAAAATGTCAAAAAAACAGCAATAAAAATAATAGTAATTGCTTTTACTTGTGAATATATTGGTTAATTTATTATTAGTAGGTCAGCAGATATTGGATTTTCAGCTACTCACAAGGTTATTACATTATCAATATTCTTATTTCAAAAGAACCGTTTATAATCACTAATGGACATTTAAAGTATTGTTAAACACAACTTAAAGTATACGCTAACAGCATTTCCTAATTGAAAATTTAATACTTTTAACTATTCGTTATAAAAATGATAATTTATACCGATGATTGATTCATTATGGTATTAAATGTATTCTATTTATTTCATTTTAAAAAAGTCGATGTATATTGATGAGATGTGACATTATTTCTCTGTCAGTGGCTGAATATATTTTTTTTCCTGTATATAAGCTACAAATTTTGAAATAATAATCTTAAACTAGGAGTGAACAAATATTATCAGACCTTAATAAGCACATTAATGGAATCCAAAACTTATTGTAGTCATTTGACTCAAATATATATAATTTTATATTAGGATGTTAAGATTATGCTGAACATTTATTGTATATATATTTAGGCGAAAAATCTGAGCATAATTTATAATTACTTTAATTTGAGGCAATGTGTAATCGTAACAGCATAATTGTGAAATACAAAATTATTTTATAAATTAAAAATAATATTTAAACAACAATACAGCTAATCTGTGTAAAAATAGGATATGAGTCAAGGAGCAGGTGTATTTTATATCTAATAATTTAATTAAAATTTTTATTATTTATGAGTAACTTCCTATAGATAATGTATTCAAGGGCTGGGTTAAAGACATTATACCATCATAGTTATTGGTGGGTTTAATAAAGAAATGGAGAATTCAAAGAGTCTTTAATCATGCACACCGTCTGCATGACAATCTTCGTTTCCGTAATTTGATATTCCAGGGAGAATATTTCCTGCATTTCACAATTTACAGACTGTTGTCCGTTGAATTTATGCTGCCGGTTTATTATTATTTTTAATTACATTAATGTATAAATGTGGTAGTACTAATAAAACGAATATGTTCTGACATGTGTGTAAGTTCTGACTTATTATAGCGAAAATATTACAGACCAATTTTCTTTTTTAATATACATGGTTGACGAAAATATTTAGACAATAATTCTGAAAATATATGGCGGATATGAATATATCTACTGATATGTGGAAACACGTCAATGGATTTTGATTGAAACGGATATTTAGGCCGTATTGGTTGCAATACCTTGACCTAATCTTTCCAAATAGAAAGTCAGAACAGCTAGAATGGCCAGCGAGGTTATCAAACCTTAATCCCTTAGATTTTTATCTATGATATCCCAAGTTTACGATTTGCAAATCTAAACCACACCATTTAGATGACTTGAAGATACTCATCAACGCTGTTAGAACTATCACGCCACAGATATATCACACATTACATTTATTTAAGATTGGAGTGTTTCCAGAACGTGTAAGAGTAACATTTCGAGAATCTCTTACATTTATTGTAATTTTAATTTATTAAAATTGATATTTCCCAAATTATTTTTACCTTTGTTAATTTTGAATGAGATTTAAATATCAAACCGAGGACTGAGTCAACTATCAAATGCCCTCTCCAGATATTGAATTTATTTTATTTATATAATACACTCTCTACTATCATTATCGTTTAACTAGTTTATTATAACTTAATACTTGAGGATTAATGCATAATTATAGGCACGCGTAGCATTTATATGTATAATGAAATCCTAATTAATTATTTCAGTTTACTCCTTTTAATTTTGTTTCTACCTACTAACAAAATTCAAAAATTTGATTGATGCTCTCTAATAAAACATTTTGGTATTCTCGTTCTGACATTTCATTTTTGGGAATAATTTGTTTCACTCTCAGCAGTAAAACTAAAAAGAGAATTTATCCACTGAGAGCTTCACATAAATTGTTTACTAGGTTGGGATGAATAATTTCCAGCTTAAGAGAAAAAAATACAAAATACGAAATCAAAATAGTCTGCTTTTTGTTTAATACCAACGAAATTAAAGACCCTTTAAGCTGCTACACGTTAATTTATCCAGATCTTCAAAATGGGCGTGTGTGCTGACAATAACTTCCAAATCGGCCACATATTTCTTGCTAGCGTGATTTTTTTTAAGTTTGGAAATAAACTAAAGTCCGACCAATAAAAATCAGTTCAATGTATTATCCCTTCCACGCTTCCTTTTTACGTCTTTACTGACTTAACCACACATAATATTGACGTAGTACAAGCAACGCGAATTTTTGAACAATAGTTGGGATATGGGACTTAAGCAGAAATATAATCTGAGTCCTCTGTTTTAAGATGTAATGGAAGCAAAGGAAAGAATGAAAAAAATAAAAATTTGATACTAAAAGGAGAAAGGCATTAAGATACCTCAATTGAAATGTTTCTACTTGCAGATACACGGTACAATTTAAAAGAATAAATATGAAAATAAAGAACATAAATAAACTTAAACTATAATGATTGTAAGGATGATTCAATAACATAAAATTGAAATAAATGTATAAAATATAGTGAGTAAACAGTTTTAAATATTTGGATAGGTAAAAAATTAAAAATTAGATCAAGATATATTATCTAAATGAATTAAGTACGAAAGAAAAATAAATAAGATCGAAGCCACAGTTTCATGAAAGAATGAAGGAGTAGTAGATAATAGAAAGAAGTGTAAAGGAAACAGATAATAGAAAGAAGTGTAAAAGAAACATTTTAGACAATAAAAGGCGAAATGAAAAGAATTGAAAAAACCGAAACTCTATGAAAGAATTAAATTTAACTTCAATTCCTGTTTACGATAAAAATAATAATCCTTAGATCATCCGTTGTAGTTAAATACTTTATTGCCAATAAATTTTACAAAACTTTTGACCCAGAATCAGAAATACGCAATGTTTTAGCTAATGTGATGTTTGAAGTAAATTGTTGACTTAAGTAGAAGTAGCTTAAATTACTTGCGATACATTAACACAAAGCACGGAAAATTCCTATCTAATAATATTGCTACAACGTCTAATTTCAAAAAATATGACAGATAACTGCAATTTTGGGTTCTATAGAATGGATTAGGAGTGGAATAAGTCCACTGATATAGCAACTTGTTGAACCGCCACTGACTTGCTACTTAATAAAGACACAAAACTGTCAATAGGCTGGTATATCGGAGCGATAAAAAAGCCATTATATGTCCGACAATACCTCAGTATTCTCGCAGGTGAACGAACGGCTAAATCTGATATTGGCAAAGGGCCAGAACATGACTGTCGAGTCCACTGATTTTCAAAACAAAACGGTAGTAACACAGGCAATGGCGATGATATATATATCTCCGCCCTGGAAGTGAGGGTGGGATCGGCGAAACTTTGAAAACCAAGCCAAGATAACTGCCGCCAGAACGCTACTACGTCGCGAAATTAATTCCACCAAATTGAGCTTTAACGTAACGTAAATAGAGCCGGTTTTTGTGGAAAAGAGCGCTTCGTTTGAGGCCATGCTGTCACGCAGCGATATTGGCCGAAGGTCCCATTCGTTCCACTGAGTTGGTAGCCACAGATATCTGAATGCACCGAGCCATGTCAAGCCTCTTCAAAGTGCATGTACCCGAATCACTTACTAAAATTAGATTGTGTTAGCTTAATCTAGTCGGTAAGGAAATGATCAAAAAATTTTCTAAAGACAGCGTACACGGTGGACGACCAAATTAAAAATATTGAACTGTGGTACTAAACTAAAATATGAGATAGTGATTAGAATGTAAAATTTTATAATTTATACATGCCTGGACAAAGAACCCTAGACATAAACAAAATGAGAATGAATCGAACAGAAATATGATAAACTTCCTGGTTTTTGCTTTTCTTTTGATCACCTTTATTAAAGTAGGATGTTAAAACTTTCTATACAATGTGGAACGGCTAAATGAAATAAGTTGATTATTGCGCATAAAAATAATAATAATAATAATAATACAATACTATACATTCCTAGAAGAGTTAGAGTCGCTCATCGAATTAGCTCTTTCTTAAATCTTCTTTGGCTATTTGCGTCGTTCGCCACTTTCTTCCATATTTTTCTGTTTTTCATATTATCTTTCTTATCATTAGTTCCCATGTTTTGTATGTCTTGAATTACTTGGTTTTTCCGTCTTACCTTGAGTCTCACTCTTGGGCTATTACTTTGTGGTTTCAATTATATAATTTTCTTTAAAATTTTATGTATTTATGTGATTATACCGTCTGATTCTTTTTGATTTTACTACTTTGATTATATATCTGTTTATCAACCTTCTTCAATATTGTTTATTATCGTCTATTTTCTTTTTCATAGCTTCAGTTGAGTATATCATTAATGGCCATTTTGATATTTTATTTACTCTTACTTTTATTATATTGCTTATTTTTTTTGGTTTTTATTGTTTCTTTAAATTTGTAATAAGCATTATACCCGGACTCAATTCTTTTATTAATTTCTATACTTTTATTGATACAAGATACTTAAAGCTTCTTTAAATTTGTATTTTTTATGCTTTTATTATTGGGTACATTTATATATAAAAAAAGAAGCACGCCGATTTTAGATTAGGAAAAGAAATTGTATCCCTAAAATCCATCCCTTTCAAGTATCTAACACCCACAAACTTTTTAAATTGGTAGCAGAGTTTTTATATCTTTTGAATAAACTACTTTTTAGGGATAATTTGAAAACAATATAATTGGTCCTTTTTACATTAATTAAAAGTTGAATGCAAATATTTATTTAATTTATGTATCAAATAATGTCACGGCAAATGTGTGTCCTGCTCAAGCAAACCAACAAGTTTTAAAAATGTAATAAGCTTTCAGACCAACCATATTATTAAATCAATACCCGGTACTTAACATTTCCAAATCGATGATTAACCAAGAGAGGATCGATAGAATGACCAGCACGCTCACCTGTTTTTACGCCATTAGACTTATTCTTATGGAGATATGTGAAAAATAGAAATTAAACCACGCGATCTAACTGACTTAAGAAAAAGATAACGCTTGCGATTAGGTCGGTCTTGCCTCAGAAGTTGTTTAATGTTAGAGGACATTTCTATTTATAATTAGGATGCTGCCAGTAGTTTGACATGCATCTTCTACATTAATGTTAATGTGTTGTTCATTTTATGTTATTAACAAGAACGAAAAACGTTAGTTGTGAAGTATTTAGTGGGTTTGCCTCGAATTAATTTTTGCAATAAATTATAAAACTATATTTTTGAATAGCGAATGAGAATACCTTTCAAACGTATCACAACCTTCTTGATTTTAGGGATGTCATTTCAAAATCTAAAATTGACGTATCTTGGGATATTTTATAAAAATATTCTATTTAAACGAGTGGTGGTTGGTATTTTATTTAGCTATTGACGATTCTATAGCGCTGGATTATGTCCAATATTGTGGGTTGTGTTTTGCTTGTATTAAAGGAACCAATAAAATAGTACATTCATGCTAGAAAGAGTTAACTAAGAGGCTTGTTGTCTCATACTCCCAACATTGATTATATGTTAATCATATTAATTGTCAATGGGCTAAAAAGCCGGAGGAATGGCGCTGTTTCATAATAATTTTGCCGTCAGTGAACCCTCATAATATGAGTATACCATTCTTTTTGTGTTTGCTGAACAGAGAGAACCAAAGCACATAATGTTGCTAAGAACGTTAAAAATAGCTAGAAATAATATTTGATCCCATTAAATAGTAACGTTAAATAATATGAAATGTATTTTTAAAGGCGTAAAGGGTATGGCCAATAACAACAGAAATAAATAATCAATGGTCTCTATTAATCAGATTCTTTTCTCATTGTTAACTCTCACTAGACTGGATTAATTGCTTGAGGGGAAAGGTAATTTATATAGACAGGGGAGTGTACTGGTTGAAATATTTGCTTTTGTAAATTCCTTTATAGGACATGCTGGAATTTGCATAATGGTAATGTGATAGACCGTGTGATCTCGATAATTAGATTGCTCCTAAAGTTCATAGAAATGCAGTTGCGTGCCAGGTTGGAACTAAATATTGAAAATGCAACGGAACTGGGATTATTCCGGGAAATGACGTAAATGTTATTACCTCAATGTTCCTTTTCTGGGATTGCCATATAAAATTTTTATCTGATTATTAGGTATTATGTTCTAGTTTTAAGCCAAGTAAAGGGTTGGGTGTTTGTAAAGAATGTATTTTTAAACACACATGACTTTTTTAACAAGCACAAGAGTTGATTAATATTAAACAAAAAAATTAGATGATAATTTGGCTGGCTATATATATATATATATATATATATATATCATTAAGCTACTTTGGCTTAAACTTATCCCGCTCGAAAACATGCAGTGCCTACTTGGATATTTTTTAAAATTCTAACGCTTTTTAATGTTTTATTTTCATAATACTTTAAACACAAACAAATCAACATATTTTAAGTAATTTCTGATAAAGATTGAGCATTTGTTTATAGAAATAAACTTTTTGTGAACAAAACTCCACAAAAATAAAAATTGCAGAAATAAAATTTTTTGTCCGTTTTGTTTTTATATTGAAACTATACCAGACAATCAAGAACTGATCCGCTACCAAGAACTAACGTCCGCATTAATTATTTTATAAAGTCTAAGAAATCGACTTTCTATGCTATTGTAGAAATCAGAAATTGACTTCGTTATGTCCGGATTACGAACATAAGAGTTGGAAAAGCCAATATTAACAGTTGCAGAACTGCACCAGGCCCAGAGCTTCTCTGACGTCATTGTACTGCGCCATTTCAGTTTGCCAGTAGTTACGAGAACTGGAATTAAAACCAGATGGTTGTGTAGCGAAGACCATAAATGCGTTTTGAAGAATGTACCTTCAATCTTAGAGAAGGCTACAAAGAGGGATCATTAATAGTATGTACTGGAATTTTTCTGGAGACACACACAGAATTATACATTGTTCCAAGAGATTCTTTAACCTGCTATTAAGATTTTGTTGTCGTTTATGTTGATTTTATTGGAACTATAATGAACTATAATGTCGGATCTAACACAGTAAAACAGTATTAAAAGATGTAAATATTCCTGTTACAAAGTGGCCAGTGGTAAGTCCACATACAAATTTAATCGAGCAAGTTTGGGACATGTTTGGGGGAAGAATTCGTTCTTGATGCTTTAACTTTAAATCAGTTATAATATGTTCTGTTAGATGAATAGGAAATTATCCATCGAATGATTCTAGGTCTGGTGTTTTACGCTTGTTTCTTTTATTCTCCTTAATTTTTTCGAAAATATTCTAATTCCAACTGCATTAGTTTTTGTTAAACTTTATGGTACATTTAGATATCTTAGAGACACAATTTCCGTCAGATACTTTTTATCTGTAGCTTTTTTCCACTTACATATTTTTGCTTGCACCTGACCGTAAACGTTTTAATATGCAACTTCGTATTGTTATCTTGATTTTTCAGGCAAACTGTTATCATTTTATCACAGAAACTTTAAATGCAGATAAAGATACAGGGTATCCCAAACAATTACAAAGCATGATTGAAATCACCAGCTAAATGCTATATATTATCCGAAAATTTGAAATCTTGTAAATCATTGAAAAAAAAAGGCTGTGTCAAAAATTATTTTTCTTATGTGCTAATTTTATTTATTTTTTTAAGAAGAGTATTAAAAATACATTGTTAGGTAATTGTAGTATAATAAATATAATTTACGATTCGACGCATATACCCAAATGAAAATGTCAGTATCTTTAAATTATTCATATTTGACATGTGTAATATTATCCCCACTTTAGCTAAATACTTTCCAAACAACTTGTAATTTTATTGTTTAAAAATACAGTTGAATTGTCAAATAATAGCTAAGCTTCAAATTGAAAAAGTTTTTCTATGAAAAAATCGTACCTTGGTGGAAGGAGGCAAGCGTTGAGCCGGGAAACACTCTCGAGAGTCTGAAACAATAAAGTAATAAAAGTAAAAGCGGAAGATCAATAATAGAATAAAACTATAAAGATGAAAGATACATACATAAAAATAATCTTCCACATATATCCCCCGATTTTCGTAAGGGATATATATCAGCGTATTTGTAATCCGATATCATAAAAATTCAGTTTACTTTTATAATTTAATATTTAGGAAAACTTTTTGAGTTCAATGGCATTCAGGTAAATATTTTTTTAATATATTTTTCTTCTGATTTACTTAATTTATCATCTTCGCGTAACCAAAAATTATAAAATGTTTTATTTTTCAGTAATTCTTTTTATTATAACGCCAACAAAAGGTTTTCTCTTACACAAAGGTGCTTTTGTTAATTTCTTTAATCTTTTTAATTAATTAATTCAAAGATAATAAAATCGATCTAGTTGACACAAAAAAATATAACGAAAAAATTTATTCATTTGGTATAGTGGGTATCTGCATTTTTGAAAACCTATTCTTCAAAATAAGGGAGTAGAAAACCATAGAAAAGAAAGATTGTTTAAATGAAAATGATTGCAAGAGAATATTTAGAAAATATACTTATTCTTCAAATTTTTCTTTCACAAAACAGTATTCCATCGACATGATGTTTGATTTGGACATTTAATAGATAATAGCCATAGGTTTTTTATTCCAAAATTAAAACAATATTACTAACCAAAAAAATGATTGAGGAAAAACAATAAAAAGTTTTCCGCTTTTATTTTATCTAGAACCATAATAAAATAAATTCCGAGTTCTAGTGTAATCAACTCCAATATGGCTTATGTATGTCAGAAACATTTAACAAGTCACAAAAAACGCAATATGGTTTCTGAAATATAGTGTATGGAAATAATAGTCATAACTATTAAAGCACAAGGTCAAATAATTTGTAGAAACAGTTCTTCATATTGAAAAATCATCAAGGACTCAATGAACATTCTTTTGTCAACTTATAAAGTTGTTATATTAACGGGATTTCTAATGGAATCCAAAGGAAGTGTACATATTCATAAATGCACAACTATTTCGAACGGAAAATTTTCTATCGTAAAAATTTTGCATGTTCTAAAATTAGTAAATAAAGAAAAGGAATTAATATACTCATTTTCCCTGACCAAGCCTAGTTAGGGCGGGAAGGAAGATGCATTAAATATTTTATTTAACGATTCAATTCCTTTTTTTCTCATACTACATTGTATCGTTTGGCTAAAATTAACTGTTACTATTAACAATTAAACTGTCAAAAAGGACGATATTTTAAGATTAAGATGGATTGTGTGTTAAAAATTCCATGTAAGAGGTTATGTGAGAAAAATATCTAGCGCATGTCTTAACAAGAAACGTGGAAAACTGATCCGCCCCAGATGCAAGGGGATAATAAATTTTATTATTAAGAAAATCTTTATTTGTATCTCTCAGTCACGTTTGAGATAAATTACGTCTCAAATACATCGCATTTCCTTTAGTCATTCGCTCTTTGGCACGTTTCGCCACATTCATATGTCCATCTCAAACTTGGATATCTATATAGAGAAAAATAGTTGTTAACAGCACTAATAACCAATTCAATTTGATCAAAATATAAACCATATGAAAGTTATAAATAAAACCATTGCATGTATACTTAAATAAAAATTATTTTTTGCTACTAGTTAAATCAGACGACGATATTTCAGTGTCAGTAATAAAAAAATCGTATATAAGTAAATACATATCTTCATTGATATTTTTAGGCTTACAATAGTTACCAATTATACATGAAGAAGATATTAAGATATACATAAATAACATTTAGAATATGGAAAATGATTATAAATCTCAAAAGTTATACATCCATTATTTGTCTATCCCATCGGTCATCTATTTTTATTATAATAACAATAAATAATTAATATACGATCTAATTGTTCGGGTCCGAAATTTCGCTTTTTTTCTAGCGAAAACCATTTGTCGGTTGAAACGTCCCGATGACAAATACTTATAATCTTTTAAAGTTTCTAGGTTTATAATTTGATAAGTATACACTTTTTTAACATTAAGAGTTCCGTTCTGTAGGCCATAGTTGCAAAATCTAAATTGTTTTGTAAAACTGTTTCTTTTTCACTATATCCGCCATATCTTCATCTTCCATTCCAAAGTACGGAGATACTGTATTTTTTTCTATAACTGAGGGGATTATGTTGAAGTTCTCATATAAGAAGGGTTACTTAGAGAGAGGCTAGAAATAATACATCCTATTATTTCCAATCGAAATTGTATGAGCATGTTTAAGGCTCTGTACTATTGATGTTATATTTTTAAAATACGTATGACTGCATTCAACCCCGTTTCCTATTTTGGTAAACTAATTCTAGTAACCATTTGCTGAAATAAATTTGATCGTTGTAAGGATTAAAAATACTTTTTAAACATTCGCCATCAACTAATCCACATTTGGAAAATTAGCTATCTCCTATCGTTTCTGTAACTCAATGTAGCAGTGTGCCAAACATTTTGTATAAAAAGTTTATTTAGAATCTACTCGACTACTGCATCTTATAATTTGACAATTGAATTCCAAGATTGGTTTGGATGGTTACGTTTGAAACATACCAAGGAGCATTTGCTATCATTCGAATGATTTCGGACTGAAAGTTCTGAGAATTTTTTTAAAATTATTTTGTACATTAGTATTTTGTTAGTTCTACCAAGCAACCAATGCATTTTATTATGTTAAATGTAGCATATTTTTTGTTATCCACAAACACCTCCATGTACACTATACCATCAGTAATAATTAACAAATTTTTGTTATTTATGTAATATTAACCCCAAAATGTACTTAAAATAAAACTTCTCTTACAATATTACTAATCATTTTAACCAAAGCGTCTGTTAATAAATTTTACTTATCTGAAATTCCATTGTACTATAAGGCTTTTTTAAATTGTTTGTCTGACCAAGGCTTCGACACTTCTGAGACATTTTCGAAGAAAACAAGTCTCAATTTACATTTCCTTTTAAAGATTTTATTCGTTTGAATGGTTTTTAAATAAAAGAATTATGCTATAAGGTCTGTAAACATATTAGCATTAAGGGTTACTGTGAATTACACTTTATGTTTATCATTTGCGAAAAGAAAATCGAAAAACAACCAAATAAATATTACAGTAAAAAATGTGAAATCCATCTATACTTAACGTAGCATTCATGGAATGTCGCAGTAAAATACGCTGTAATTAATTTGGATCATCTAATAATGATCAAAACTCTTTTCTACTTAACAACATTTACTGCAAATTGTTTCATCATATAATCAGAATTAATTAAAATTTGTCTTTTTACAGGTACTAATGTTAATAAATTTTAGACATTCTTATAACATATATTTCATTTTATTATTATTATTTCAATTTTACAAAAAAATCTAAATTCTAGATCTCGCCTCCTGTGGAAAACAAATTATATAAAATTTTTATTCAATTACAAGTGGATCAAAATCATCTCCCAGTTTTCTTTCTAACCTAAAATAGTGATTGGAAAGTATATTAATACTTCTAAGCTACTCTAAATGTTTTAACTAAGCTTTTAGGCACTTAAAATCAACCCCCTCGAATAATATTATGAGTGTAAGTGATACATTTAATGTTCATTACCACTAAACATTTATGATCATATTTTGATCTGCTGCTACTAATGTATATTAGAGTCCAATTACAATATATAAACAATGTATCTATAGTAGAAGTACAATATTTTTTTTTCACTTTGACACTATATTATACAAAGTTATACTTTGAAATTGCAGTTGTTGGTTGGAACTTATTTAAATGTATACAAGGTGACCGCATATTCGACCCACAGCAAATGACAGCTCTTCCAAATTCATGAAAAGTGAGTAAGTTGGTAACGTAAATTACTCAATTGCTTAATATTTATGATATAGCGTGTTAAATGTTAAAAATAAAATCCTTTTTTAGTCAGGCTATTTTGTTCAAATAAAGAATATGAAGATTAACTGTTTTCAAGTTACTTCACAAATTACAAGAGAATTTGATATTACCTGTTTTAGTTGTCACTGTCAAAATAATTGCAAATTTCATAAGCCCACTCAATCAAATTAAATAAGTAACGAAATCATGTTATTATTATGGCGCCAAAACTCTTATTTTTCTACTTAATCTAAAGCCTTTCTAGCTCTCGGTATAAGTCTGGCTTAGTTGGGTTTTGTATTGTTTTGTTTAGTTTCTTGTACAAATTCTTCCATGTTTTTCTATCCTCGGTTCTTTATTTTATACCATGCCTCTTTTCTCAGTAGTCTAGTACTCTCTCATTCCATGTTTTTCTTAGTCTTCCTCTTGTATCCTTTCCTGTCCAGCCATTTTAATTGCACCTCTTCAATGTTGTCTTGTATATGTGTAATTGTTACTTTTCGTTTCTTATTTGCCTTTCCTTATTTTACCTTGTATTTTACGAAGGAATTTTATTTATATTGCCTTAATCCTAGTTTTATGTCTTTTTGTTAATATCAATGTTTCACCGCAGTATAATAGGTACCTATCATCTGAGAATTTATTTACTCCTTTATTTGTTCTTTACATAATCTTATCAAAAATGAAAATTTAGGGGTAATGAATATCTTATCTGCATTTGTCGCCAATTTATTTATCTATTTTCCATGTTATTCTACAATTTTACGAAAGTATTTAAAATTGTTTACCTGTTCTATATTTTTCCCATTAAGCTTTATGTTTTGCGTAATTTTTTGCTATTTTCCATATTCATATTTTTCGTTTCTATTATATGTATTAATATTCATGTCTAATTTATCTAATTCCTTCCTAAAGTTATTATTTAAGCATTCTCAGCGTCAAAAATATGGTGACTAAAGTTGAAAAAAAAAATTCTTTGGGCGATTTATATTTTCGAACTTAATTAAGTCTTAGCATCATTTACATTTTCATTCGTCTTTTCCAATCCATAATTAAAATGTTTTGTACTTTTTATAAAAAATTCAGTTGGTTTAAATATCAAACTAATAATCTATATTTTTATAGATGAAAGGTAGGTACTAACCAAAAATTAATGGTGAAACTATTTTAGACATCAATGGTTGAAGAAAAAAGAATTTACTTACTATAAAAAAAATCGACAAAAATTAAGGTTTAGCATCAAAAGTAAAGCTACAGATTTTGATTTCCTTAAAGAAAGACATAACAAGGAATTGTAAACAATAACTTAAAAATTAGTTTTACAATAGTGTAATAAATTATTATGTAAAATTGTGAATAATAGAATAAAACTACATCTAGGAAATTATACATTTTTTGAGAAGTCAAAGAATAAAACTATTATAATTTAAGATTTTTTATTAAATCACACTGTATAATAATGAAGAATAAATATATATTCCTACACGTCAGTCCTTAATCGATAATGAATCAATAACTTTAACGATTGTTCTTGCTTCGATGCATGACTATAAATGTGTCAACATTTTACAGAATTAACACCCACTAATTATACATTAAGATTTTAAAAAATGTCTTAATATTTATAAAATATAAAATATTAGTGTATATCTAATTGAGTAGATGAACTAATAAAATGTGATTTTTTTTTTAGTTTTATATTTTATAATCAATGATTTTTAATGTTTATTTTTAATTTTCGGCGGTGAAATAAAAACTCATTTTCTGCATTTACTGCTACTGACGTTCATTTCCTGTTTAATTAGAATAGAAATAATTTTTCTGAGTATATAAATTAAAAACTCTCACCTATTAGACAACTCGAAGGGATGAAGAACTCTTTCCACGTCCCCGAACAGTTTGACGCATTGGATTTAACACTCGCAATGGAAAAAAGTAGCGCCTGGAATAGAAAAACATCTGTTATTTCATAAATTTTCACTTGACATCTTTACAGCTACAGTTAAGTGTCGAAGAAAATATACGAGTTTCACAATTGTTATATACGTTTTGAGAAATTGGCAATTCTTAAATTTTTATGTTTATTTTACCACCTGATTGTTAGTTTAGAGTTAATTATAATTCATTAAAATTTTTTTTGACGTACGTTAAAATTCTTTAAAGATAAAAATATTTTATTTCATTGTAGTAAAACTCATTTGCATAATAACAAGCAATTGATATCACGTAAAATATCGAATCAATTATTCATTATTTAAAAGAAGTAAATATTTTTTCTATGTATATGATATTTTTCTTAAGACTATTTATTCTGAAAAATGTGTTTATAATACCCATTTTATTTCGAGGATCTGTGACGCAAACCCTAATTACGTACGGCCCATCAAATTCTGCTGTTCTGACGGCTTTTTCAACAAAGCTTCTTGCGGTTCCCTCGAAACCCTCATCAATATTTTTAATTATAGAACAGCAAAAAAGGGGATCCAAGAAAATCTTTTCTTGTTTTCAAATGGGACAGAAATTAAATAACTTTTACTCTGCGTGACAGATATTTTTCTGGAATAACGATAGGGGATGAAACAAAGGAGAAAAACTTTTGCTATTATGATCCTCAGCGCTGGCTCTCTCAGAGAGTAATCAGAGTTTATGGAGACATCTTAGAAAAGATAAAGACCAACTGAACCGAAACTATTTCATTTCGTGGGGATCGCGCCACAAATATCAATTACATAAGGCCACCCCGATAATACCTTCAGCAAAGAACCCCAAATCCTTTACAGGAGGTTTTTTTTCGGACGCTCACGTCTATAAAATGGCGTTATTACAGGTCAAAATCGAAATACTCGTGTCCCAAACATAATCGCCATTACAGTGTAAATGTATTCTTGTTGAATAAGACAAAATTTATATAATGAAATAAACTTAATAGTTTTAAAACATTTTTCCGGTATCTTACCGTTAATAGTAAATCGGTATACTAGTTGTAAACGAGTTATGGAACATCCCTATTTTCTTTAGGGGGTTTACCACCTACGTAACTTGGTTATTGGAAATTAAAGAGGCTGAAGAAAAACAATCATTATTTATTTATCTATAAAAACAACTAATACAAAATATCAGGGAAACTTATCATTAAATAACTATTACGTTAATCGCAGGAGTAGGCACTGTCACATTTCGATCTTTCGAGCTCCCAAACTCGACTTCCAATTTCTTTTGAAGCCGATAATGTAAGAACATTCTGAAAAGCACATGCGTAATTAAAAAATAAAATAAAAAAGCATAACATCAGAAACGTTTCAAAATATTCATGATAATTTTATTGATTATTTTATAATGAATTGTAATAATTATATATAAAATTAAATAATCTATGCCTGCACACACTTATTATTAAATTAAGCAAGTTATTATTATAGGTTGGTCCATGTATGTATGTATGTATGTTACTTTTAAAAAAATTTTATTTAATATTAAATCGTTAAAAAATAAATCCAAATACTTTTTTTTAAATTAATACTTTGTAGGTGATCCCGCTTCATTTTTTTTTGGTATTGAATAAAATCAAGACCACTGTGATTTTAAAAATAATATTTAAAATAAATAGAATAAATAGATCTAAAATCACATTCGTTTACACCTGACCCGGTATTTCAGAGAGATTATAATATCAAAAGATTATAAAGCAGCATGTAATCCACTGTATCAGAAGAAAATTTTACTATACCTACTACTAACTAACCAAATAACTTTTAAAATATAATAAAAGTTATGTCAGATTGTTAGTTTTATTAGCGTATACAAAGTTTAACAGGCAACTAAGTTTCAACAAATTAATTAATTTATAAAATGTTAATAACAGCAAGTTTTTATTTTATTTTTAACGATGAATAAATTGCTCACAGTATAAATCATTTGAAAATCTGTTTATAAGAAAGGCTTTAATATGATTAAATCTTACTTTCCACCCAGACTTATACCATAACAAGCCCAAGTGCTTCGAAGAATATTAAATTTTTGATTAATCTGATAATGCTGCGCATGCAAACTTTGTTCAAAGATTTATTTATAGAGAGCTATTTGCATTCAAATTGCATTTTCATGCATGGTTCTGTTCTTAGAAATGATAAGGTTACATTTTTAAATGAAAGAGAAATAAATATAAGCAGATCTTAAAAGGAATTCAGTGACAAAACTGCATTTAAGTTTTAGTTTTTAATATTTTTACGTGAAAATAAAGATACATGTAAATAAGGGGTATTCCAAAATTGGCACAAGAAACAATTTTGATAGAAAACACAGATTTATAATTAAAATATACACTGTAGGGTTATACAGGGTGGTTCATTAGAAAAGGGCCTAACTTTAAGTGTAGATGGGCGTCACTTTGGTGGTTTCAAAAAACCTGTATTTAGTGGGTTTTCCACCCTTTACAACTGTAAAATGTACTTGTCCATAGACTACTAGAAGTGTAAGTACCACACGTAGGGTGGAAATAAGTATTTTTGTCGCCTCCGGAAGCAGAAATGTATTTCTTGTAAACTAATCTTGTTATCTACAAATGCAGCAAGTGAATAGTTTCCAAATTTCCTTATACAGAATGTTCGAAACATTCGAAACATTTTGAATTGTTACGTCGTTCATTGGTCCGTATTTGTAAAAATACAAACTCAATTCAATTTTCGGGATGCTTCTTGAAAGAAGTTAAATACATTTTGATCCAAACGAAAAATTAACAAAAATGTCTTCGATACCAATTCATAACCTCGAAATCGTTCATAAATTAAACTTGAAAAATATTGGTAAATGAATTATCTGCGGAAAAATAAAAAGTAGATGAGTCGAGTTAGTTATTTCTGCTCTTTCGAATTAAAAAAAGCAATTAAAAAATTGCGATATACAAGATGTTGTTTTCCGAACAGGAGAATTTTTAAATTTGTTGTTAAACCGGTATTGAATTTTCTTTTTGGTAACACTATGATTAATTTTTGAGATAATAGTTATTATCACAATAATAGATAGAGTATAAAGGGTGGAAGGTTGAATATAGGTTATTTGGAACCACCAAAGTGCCGATCTACGGTTAAACTTTTCAATGAAACATGTAAAAACATAAAAGACAAAAATCCAATGCCGTTAAATGGCATAATCTGGGCGGCCATTTTGATCACCAAAACATGAAATTATTAGACCAGGAAATAACTATTGTAGTAATTGAATTATTTCTCGAGCTATATGGTCTGTGTCACTGTCTTGTTGAAACCAGATCATCCACATCCATATCTTGGAATTTAGGTAGAACGATCTGGATTATTAAAATTATAAAAACTGTTATTGCCTGATCAGCTGCATTTTCGAAAAAGAATGGTCCGATGATGCCTCCAGTCTAATCTCAATTTATCAAGCCATCAAGATGAAAAAGAGCCTAATTACAGAAGATGATTTTGTTCGAAAAAGCAACATCCATTTTTTGTTATTGTTCCATAATCTATTCAATAATCTTTCTGTGCTGTTCGTGAACAGTATGCTTGAGCTCTTAAGTAAAGGTACAAATGCTGTAGGGAGCTTCTGGAAATGTAAAATTATTGACCATGGTGCTAAATTGATGTTCTTGGACTCTCAGCAACACTCTCACGAACTGATTCGGTGTTTTGTATTGGACACCTTTTTGAAGGATGGCCAGATTGTTTAAAATCCAGTCTCCCTAATTTTTTGAATAAACTTCTTTACAATTTATGAAGTTAAGTTACTATTCCGACCATACTTTGTACGAAAATTGCGAACTGTACTTGCCAAACTTTCATTATTTTTAAATTTTTGCTCAACAATTAAAAGCCGTTGTGTATTATTATAGCGCTCTATTTTTAATAACTCTGAACTGTCAGTTGTCACGATATCTTTTTTTCTCATTGGTAACACTTTACCACACAAATTATGCAAAATTAAAATCTTGAGTGAATGTATGCTGAACGGAAAAACCGCAAAAATTATGAATAATAAACAATGCTTTTCTTTTTGTTTTATTCTAGTAATTGCTATATTAATTCACTGAGAATTTTCACTAATAGTAATTAAGCTAAGGAACGCTTGCTTTCTTGGTAGAAAAATTCAATTTTATGGTCCGATGCCTTCCATTTTGTTCCTTTTCGTAAAAAGAACACGTAAAGGTGGGTACACTACAAATAATTGATGGTTTTCTGTCAACACAGAAAAATAACTAACCCTCTTATACAGCAGCAACACAAATAAATTACATAAAAGTAGAGTCCTAAAGAAAGGCGAGATCAATTAAAAAGAGATAAACGCCGATAAATAATAAATGGATGCGTTCAAGAACACATGTTTTTAATTATTTCTGTAGTATGTTGAAACCAGATTGAAACAACAAAGTCGGTATCTTATACAAATGAGGTAAGCAATTTATAACCGTGTTCAACATTTCGGCATTCCAATAATAATAATAAAATAAAATTCAGACAAGGCGTTAACTTTCTGTCGAGGTGACATAATCATTAGTTTTAAAAAAGAAAAAAATACATATATGCAAGTAATAATTATCACATTTGAAAATGAATTAAAATATAATGATCATCAAAAAATTATTAAATATCAAATTATATATTGGGTATACTAGCGAAGATTTCGAATCAGCATATTTAAGTTGATTGTTCCAGACAATAAAGTATCTGTAATCCATCGCTTTATGTAAAAGGTGTAACAGAAACTTTTCTCTTTGGCCAAGAACAACGGTGAACCATTGGAAAAAATCCAACTTTACCCCTAGAGGTTACATTTTTGAACGAGTAACTGCTAAATAATTTTTACTTCATTTATTTTCGTATAATATTCTACAGTGTTATTTTCTAATAGATAAAAATAATATTCAAGTATGCACTGTAATTAGGAGTTTTTATAGAATTTATTATTATTTTATTAAATTTTCAAACTACATACTTATTGCATTTATTTGAGAACACATTTTGAAGGTTCAAAAGCAACTGATACAAAATGTAGAAAATGGGAATATATCAAATTATTAACAAAAATATTATTGAATCAGATTGCAAAAGGCTAAATATGTTACTAAAAGAGATAAAGAGATGTTAATCGCAGAATAAATTTCATTATTGTCTCCAAAGAAATTTTTGAGGATTTATATTGTAATACGGATTTAATGTATTACTTGAATTTTAGTCAATAATCAAAAAATAATAGTACATTGAATTAATGTTTCCTTCGATTAGTTTATAGTTTTGGAATAATTTTGTAAATTGAATTTACTTATTAAAATAAGAATATTTAAAAAAAATTCGAATCATAAAGTTTATTTAACTTAATGGATGAATCATCAGATTTTGTAATGTTTATTTATTTGTGTTAGAATATACCGTAGTATATTTTATTTTGAATTATTTTTCGTGTATAGTATTTTAATTTCTCCATTTTTTTCCTTTTTCCAGTTTTATTCTTTGAGTCTTCTCATTTTTTCTGGCCCTCTTTATATCTTCATCGAAGACATCTGCAATTAGATAATGGTTGAATAGGCAATTTTGTTCTAAACCTTTTGATTCAAAGCTACAGGATTCTTCCTTAATAGTAATTTTAATATTTTCGTCTACATTGATTTTGTTGTTTTTCCTTCAAATATATCATTTATCTTTATAACTTTTATAGATTTCTTTCATTTTATTTTTATGTTTACTTATGTCTGTTGTTTGTCCTGAAAGTTAAATTGCATTCTTGATGGTTTTTTCTGGTTTAAATTCGTAACGAGGTTCTCATGTTTTTAATTTGTATTTAATTGTATTTAATTTGTAACTTTCCTAATTTCCTTGAATGTTTGTAATTTGTTACTTTTCTCTAGTGTAACTCCTAAAATTATCGCATGTTATTTAATTAGTAAAATATTGTCTATAATATACCATTATGATTATTTTTCCATTTTAACTTTTATTTTCCGCAAGCCGTGTTGTTTTTTGGTGGCTTAACTTCTTTCCTCTTTGCTTTGAATTCTCGTAATGTTCTTGTCCTTTTTATTTAAATATATAGAGCCAACCACAAAAAAAAAGTATTAAATTAAGTTATTTTACTCCCATTTTCCAGTATATACAAGATACAATAACCGGAAAATAATAGAAATTTTCTGTTTTTTTAGTCTTTCTTAATATATTCTATTTTATATCTTATAATTATGGAAATAATAGACGGATACGTGATTTTACCGAATTTTATAGGTTCCAGTTTTCTTGTTTTTATAGGGTGCGGCATTAGTGCGTCGAAGTACGATATATCCGTTATTAAAGGAGATATCAAAAAAAGTTATTTACAAAAATTACAGGCAACTTCAAACTTCAAATTATAAAATTATTTTTGTATTTACAGCGTGTTACATATTACCAGGGTGAACCAGACATTCTTTTTTTTTAAATGGGATACTCTATATATTATTTCAAATTTAGATTAAGCTCATCTCCCCCGTACTTCCTATATAGGGTTTCATTACGTTATACAGGGTATTTCAAAAGTTATAGTCAATTATATACGAAAATAATTCTCATTTCAACGTGCTATATAGCCTAGACAGAACAATCTAACAATATTTTTTTCCAGGCATAACTTTTCAACATTGGTACAGTGTTACGAGAAAGTGCTATTTCTTTATTATTTCACCAATTGAATATAGAGCGAGCCAAAACTCGAACACATGATTTTGTTAATTTTTTCAAATGAATCACCCTGTATTTTATTTTAAAAAGTGAAAATAAACTTTATGTTCTTTCATTATTATTAAGCACTCTCTATAGCTAAAATCGTTAATTTCTGAGATATTTTCAATTTAATAACAGAAAGAAACTTTTTTTTAAATTTCTTTTATTAAAAAAAGTTAGCCGTGAACAAATAAAAGGGTGACAAATTATTATAAAAAATTCAGAAAACATCGGTTATTAAGACCAAATTGTTATAAAATTAATTAATTTCATAACAACTAGCTTAAAACAATTTTATAATGTTAAGTTTGAAGTTGTCTATAATTTTTGTAAATAACTTTTTTGATATCTCCTTTAATAACGGATATATCGTACATCGAACCATTAATGCCGCACCCTGTATATTCATTTGTGTCTGTCTTTTCCAATCACTATTTTCAATATGTTTATTTCTTATTTTTTTAAATCCCAATTTTTCTTAATTCCCTTACATGTTTAGATCACTTTTAAAAAAAAATATTGTGTACTATCAGTCGTATGAAGATTTATAAAGTCGAATTAATGATTGAGATTTATTGTTAATGAAAATAAATCGCATAACTCTTATTATATTTGACTAAAAATAAGTTTTATTTATTTGCTCTCTTTTTCTAATCTGATGCAACATAAAATCTGGAAACATTCACTGAATATATTTGCGATTTATCCCGTACTCTACAGTTTTTATATCGAGCCATTTCTATGCATGGTTTCAAGAAAAGCAAGATTTCCAAGGGTGACTCTCGAAGTTTGAAATCTATATGTACTTTTGTCTTCTTTTATTATTATTTTCCATAGTTCCTGATGAAAGCAAAAGCAGTAAATTTCGTTTTGGCGGAAGGGCCGAATCCCATCTAAAGTTTGCCTTCTACATCAGACCATAAAAAAATCAATTTACCGATTGCAAGTATTACCATATCCAGTCCTGGAAAACAATTCAACTAATCGTTTGGTTTTGTCGTAAAAATTCACTTGGTTTGTCGTCTAGATTTTTGTTAACAATTGGATCATCTAAGTCTACCACTCTACCTCTATTTTTTAGATATAATTTGCGTAATCGTCAATGTAAAGATAAATATATATATCATATAGAAATTGTGTTTTTAAAATGCGTTTTCTTTATTTTTTGTATTTATTTATATTTTCTTTGTGAATGCGAGGTTTATAGAATTGTATAATTTCTGAAGAATTTGTTAGTTTAAGATGAGGGTTACGAAATACATTCGAAGGAACAATTCAACTGTAATGGCAAGAAAAAATAATAATTGTTATTATTAAAATTATTTTAAGTATTTCATTTTTCAGTGGTTAAATATTTTTAGTTTTGTTTTTGTTAAAAGAATTTACAAAGTCGTTAAACTTCATTTCCTTCTAACACAATGATTAAGCCAAAAACATACTTATTATAAGAGATAGTTATAGTTCTTTATTTATAATAATTATGGAAATACATTTATTATTTAAAATTAAACACTAGTGCGCAAACTAAAATACTTTATACAGTTTCCCACATGTGTATTTTTATTAAACATTGAGATTATATTCATGAAAATTTTATCATTCTAATTATCTAGATAAATATTTTTAGTTATTAACTGAGTATTTTCTTATTTATCTAGAAAAATGCCCAGTATTTTCAGTGCCCCGCCAAATCTAGTGTTGAAAATTCACAAAGCGTTATTGCAATAAAACTGCTGCATTCTAAATTCTTTAGAAACGTTTCCAATTTTCGCTTAAAAATGATTTCAGCGTCCGTCTTTGGCGTAAACGACACTAATGACAATATAAATAACAGAATATGTCAGGTTAGTTCGCTTTATTGTTATGTGGATGTGACCGAGTACACGAGAAAGCTTTCGGCTGCCAGGGAGCGTGAAAATGGAAATTGAGCTTTGACCCTAACTATCGAAAGCTTTTCTCCAAATTTCGTATAATAGTTTTCTCTCGCAATTGGTCCCGTTAATGATGACACTTAGGCCTAACTTCGGAGTAAATTGAACACGCAAAATGGCTTCCAAACTCACTCAAAGAACGAAATTGTTAGAAAGTTAATCGAGTTTCATGAACACGCGGTAGTTACTTCAAATAACATTCCACACCATTTATCGTTTACAATAAATTATTGAAATTCTTTCATTAATTCAAAGTTAAGTCGAAAGCAATTTGAAATGTATTTTATGTAAAATAAAAAAGAACGCATTATTTCTTAAATATTTAAAACACAAGAACTCACAAATAGTAAACAAAATAAAAAAATATTTTAGAGAATACTGAGAAATATGAAAAAATCAAACGGAGTAAACTTTAAGCAAATAAAACACCAACGAAGAAATATTATAATAGAGGAAGAAGAATTTATTGAACGATGGTAAGAATACTTTACAGAACTATTAAATAGCGAAAATATAATGTAGGATATAAGTAAAAACATTTTCATAATAAAAGAAACGGAAATACTAGACGAATTACAAGAAGCAGTGAATAAACCAAAAAAAGCTAAAGCACCAGGATATGAAGAGCTATGTAGTGGCATGCAAAACTAAAGAAATACCACAAAAATAAAGTATATCAATTTTACCGATACATAAAAAGGAGACACAAGGGTTTGCGAAAATTATAAAGAAATATCTCTCCTTTTCTCAGTACTGAAAATGTACGAAATACTAAGAAAGAAAAAACATCAAAAAATTATACAACCTAATTTAGCAGGCCTGAAAACACGATTTCGACCAATGCACAGCATTCAAAATCGTAACTTTGCGTTACAACAAATAAAAAAAAGCATTAGTCAAAAATTAAAAAATAATCTTAGCATTCGTCGATATGAAAAAGGCCTTCCACACAGTGAGCAAGTAACGAATTTGATAGAGTATAAAAAAATAAGAAGATAGAAGAAGTACTATTGAAGGTAATAAACAGTCTTATAAAATTATTACTAAACAAGTAATAACAATAGAATGTCAAAAACCTTTAGCAACAAGTGTAATAGATTAAATAATAAGAGTCTGCTGGGCAAAAACAAAAAATATATTGCACAGGTAAAAATAGAAGCATCAATATTTATAGGTGATATACGGAGAAAGACTTGGAAAAGAATATGAGAATCTAGAGAGATGAGTTAAAAACAAATAATTTAAGAACAAACAATGAGAAAACCAAAGTGATGGCAGTAACTAATCATAGAACGAACATAAACGTTATCATTAAAGGAAAAAAATCAGTAATAACCAAATTAAATTAAATAAACTGAAATGGTGGGGTCACATGATCAGAATGAATGAGATTAGGCAGGCGAATAAGGTATGGGAAAGTAAAAAACGGTCTAAATCAAAGGGAACGAATGAAATAGACGTGCAACAACAATCAGCCTAATTTTCGAAGAAAGAGGAAGAACATACTCGTAGATTCAGAAAAAGGAAATAGCTAGAGCATAAAAAAAAATGCAGAAGGAAGTTAAGAAAAAAAAAACACCTTCTGGTATAAGAGGTTGTCGATAAGGAATTAATTAATTCTCAAATAGAAAACCTGGACTTTTGAACAAAAAACATAAGCAAATTAACTCTGATTAATTCACTTCAAAAGTTTAATATTTCTCCAATAAATATCTTGAAAAAATATTGATTGAAAAATCCAAAATACTCAACTCTTTCTCAATTCTGCATGAACCAGTGTAGAAAGTGTTCTCACTACATAGAACATTTATAGATTTTGATCGTTAAATAGGTATTAATAAAATATGGTTAAATATAAGATTAAAACCCAAGGGAGTTCACCGTTATTATTTCATGTAATCAGTAAGGAATAAAAACCAAGTTTTAATAGTTGTAACGTGTTTTTCCAACGGTTTGTGGAAAAGTGGTTACAATATAGCGTTTTCAGTGATACTTCGGACGCCAGACCTCTATTTTCCAGGAGAAAACACGATTCCTTAAATTAATAATAAGGGTGCCTAGGTGACAACAGTGAATAAACGGTATTCCAGGGGTTTTTTGAAATAATTACCTTAATATGAAAGCAGTGGAGGACAGGCTTTAATGGTTTTTCGCACAACGATACCTGGATACCGGTTGCTGTTTTGAAAACCCTGATAAGAAATTGACGGTTTCGGCAGTTTGACACTTCAGTACTACCGGTTTACTACCGGGGTCGGAAATTTGGAATATCAGAAAAGAACCTTCAAGACTTCTCTTGCACTTTTATCCGGAATTCTGCCCCAAAATTTGAACCTCTACTTTAGTGGGGCCAAATCACTGCTTGCGCATAAAAGTCAGAATCATACCGAAATGAAATATATTTCAAATCACCAGAGGCTACTTAAGGGGATACCAGAGGGATACTTAATGAACCAACTAAAATATTTAACGCTTAAAAGAATGCTTCATTACATAGTATTCAAGATTACTTTAATCTTTCTTTAGCCAAGAGCGCAATAAATCTTGACATTCGAACCAACAAATATTAAATAATACTAATACTATATGAAGGAAAGTTATCCTTATAATGAAATTTAAAAACCCTCATATATTTTCTTTTCTATTCAAGGCAAAGTATTTTTCTTAATAATCAAATTATCATTGAACTAAGTTTAGTGTATTATTTAAACCTAAACATATATTTATTAATCAGACAAGCGTGATCTGGTGAATATGGTCCCCCTCAATTTATACAAATTCACAGAGCTAAAGATTCATTTAACAAGATTAAGTGCCGTCGAGAAGCCCTAATTGTCTCTCTGAGCGAGCCCGATGTCGGAGATCTCCCAAATCCAATTTGAATTCTTATCTAGATTTCCCGTTTGTTTCTGAACTAAATAAAAGTGTATATCCAAGATTGGATGGGAATACCTGCGCTCCGGGGCTCGCTGAAAGGGAGCCAAAAGGCGTCTATTTCCGCTGAGATACGGTAGCTAACAGGAAGTCACCTTCCATAAACCGAAAACGTTTAGATCCTACAAAATCCTCGAACGCTTTTCTAAAGTCCTCACTTTGCATTCACCGAACGTATACGAGTTTATGGAATACAGAAGCACAAGCGGAGTTTCTTTTCATTCGATATGTACTTCTAATTTATGGACCGGATATATTCCGACCATTTTTACGAAATTTTGTTTTGTGCGCATTTAAGTTTGACTTTTAAGATAATCTGTATACGAGGAGAATTTTAACAAATGGCAGAACTAGAAATACCAGATTTACAATATCTACTTAAAATTCGCACAGCAGTGATCGCAGAACGTGGAGAAGAATATAAAAAATTAAATAGGTGCAAGGTTACTAAGACGAAATAACAAAGCAGGAGCTAAATCAATATAAAATGGCCTTTAGATGTGATAAATAGATGAAAAGAGACACACACCACTGTTAAAAAAATGAATGACTGCTTGAGACTTTAAGCACTTATAAACCATATCAAAATTACACCCTTGGCCCGCGTTTCGCTTATTATTGTAAATAGCATCATCAGGAGGTAATTAAAGCAAATCTTAACTTGCGAAGTTAATAGCTTATACTATTTCTAGGTTTAGTCGTGTATGAAAAATTAGTCATCTTGGCCAAACAATAAAATGGTTTTTGCTTATTTAAGCTATTATTACATATATAAATTTCTATAGATTCTGCTAATTATCTTAAGTTACCATATGACTTTTGTTAAGAACATGTTCGGCACGACAAGATCTTTCAGTTTTACCATAACTTAAATTAGCTAAATGTTGTTTAAGTCTAGTTTGTATTAATATTTTGTTTGTTTTTCCAACAATATAAGAACATTTTCAATGATTTTTATTATGTAATATTTATAATATTTAAACTAGGCAAAATTCTGTAAATTTAATGGAAATTGTTAATTAAACTTTGGTCACTGTTTAGAAATATGTAACAATTTGAAAATGTTTTAATTGTAACCAAATTAAAGTAATTCATTGTAAAATGAATTAGGTTTGGTTATACCTATCTAAAAATGGAGCCAGACTCCTAAACCATAAAAAAATATGCTTTAGCAAAAATTATAGTTACTAAAAATATATTAATACAAGATTATTCAACGTAATAACCGATGAGATCATAACTTCTGAATTTCTAAAATGTATAAAACCTATATAATACAATATACAGTGTGTTCCTGCCTACACTTTTTATAAAAACTTTTTTTCGTATCTTCAATAATAACGGACTAATCGAGCTTTGCCACATTAATCCCTCACCCTGTATATTTATATAGTGTGAAATAAAATTATTTTTGTCGTTTTCCATCTTTTTTTTTGGCAATAATCTGGTCTGTTATAAAACTTCTTCCTGATTTTATTTAATATTTGTTGTGAAATATTTCTTCTTTCTGTTATCGTTTCTTTGAGATCCATAATACCATATAGTTGGCTCTGGTACATATACTTTAATCTTAAGATAGCCCTACAAAAAAATCCAACGGCATAAGGTCTAGTGTTCTAGCGGACCACTCAACACTATCGATTTGTTCCAATTATTTGGAAAGATTTCGTTTAAACAATTGCAGATTAATGAAATGTTGCCCTCTTCTGTTGAAACGAAATATTTTTATTCTGTAGGCTTAAATCTAATACATTTTGATATAAATTTACTAAATCAGGAACAACTTCATCTCTAATCATATTTAAATATCCAACTATCAAATTTACTTCAATAAAAATTATTTATTTATTTTCGGTACCTATGTACCAAAACGTTGACTTTTTGGGGATTAATATCTGACGACCTGCTAGTTTGCTTCTCCATTTAACTTTTGCAGAACTCCATTTTACGATTTAAATCGTCTTCTCTTGGCTCCTCGACAAAATTTGTCGTTTTGTTTATTGATGTGTCTTAACATTTTTCATAAATAACTAAAATAACGGCAAAAATAATCTTATTCTATAGTAATTTCGATACTATATTAAAATTAGCTGACCTTTAAATAGAAATATCAGGGTTTTAATTAGTGTTAAAATGAGTGCAATTAGCTGGCACACATAGGTGTACTTTGTAAGTATATAAGTCCATGGCTCCTTTAATTAATTAGTATTAAATATGTGCTTTAATGAGCATGTCCATTATGTTCAAATTACAAATGAGAATTACCTTTTTTACCCGTATATCTATTAATTCTGACACAGGGCATTCCTACAAACTTTAAAAATCAATTCTTTTCATAATTTACATTATGGTGATTATAGAAACGGCATTTGGGAGTTTGAAAATAACCAACCTACAGTGATCTGAAAAATTTATATTTATAATATGTTTATTTTGAAGGATATTTAAAAATGTAACTTTTCAGTAGTTTCGTAAGTAAAACCTAAACAATTTTATTTTTGTAAAATTTCTACAATAGTTTTCAATCAATGATATATACGGTTTACCTAAGTTAAAACGTATTTTTAGGTCGTAGTGAATATGAGATTTTGAATTAATTGTTTTAACCCTTACTTTGTGGAAACTATTCATTAGAAATATGAAAAGATAAATTATACTTATCTGAATTTCCACAGTATTACAAAGCTTTTTTTTAAGTTATTTGTCTGACTGCAGTTTCGTCACTCACTGTGACATTTTCAAAGACAGGCAAGATTCACAGATTTTGTCAAGTGTAAACATCCTCACATTATAAACATTTCAACCAATCCCCATTAAGAAATATAGATAATAAGTACTCTGCTTTTCTAAAAATTTTTTTGGTTATTGTATAATTATTTAGTCTAAAAGGTACTGTAAAATATGAACTTCCCAGATTTATTTGCACTTTTAATACTATATATTGAGGACATTTTAGATATTTCTCTACTTCATATTCCTCCAAAATATCAAGTTCCTCTTTCTTTTCATATCATCTAACTCGAAAATTTTAAATAAAAGTAACATTGTCTAACATTATTATTTTTTAGCAGTTAGGCACAAGCAAAGTTGACATACATTTTAGTGTAAAACAGATAAATAAGGTAATTCTTATAGTTATTTTGTTAATTTTTTACTTGACATTAAAGTTTGATTATTTGTGCCTACTTAATAAAACATCTTTTCCAGAAAACGTGTTGTTTTGTTAGTAAGTATTTATTATTTTTATTAAAAACTATTGTTAAATCCAAAAGCCAATTGTTTCACAAAAATATACTAAAAATAGAAATGATAAGATTAATTTTGGAGTTCATGAACGTAAACATTGTTTTTTCTTAAAAACAGCACCTTATAAAAAATTGAAAGCGAATCTAGGAATGCAACAAATGTAAAATACAATTATTTACTTTATACTACGGCTATCAAAAAAGGGATATGGAAAGATAAATAATATTTATCTCGAATTTCCACAATCTTCCAAAGAGTGAATTATGAATAATTTCCACAAAGTACGAGTTGAAACAATTAGTTTAATAAAAAATGGATGTTATAAGAATCATCTTTTTTTGTTTCTTGTTTTCATAAATAAATGTTAATATTTATCCTAAATTCCAGAACATTCTTTTGGCTAATTCAAAAGCACTTTTTCATTTTACTATTTTTATATTGAATTCATTTAAAGTTCCCTAATTCTGAATCGCCCTGTATATTTTACTTTTTTATTTTACCAAATTTTCTTTATTTTAATTTGAGAATTTTCATAATTCGGTATTAAATAAAAAAATCAGATTATGACTAATTAGTTACAGGACATTTCGCCTATTTAGAATCGTATAACAAATAATTTGGAACTGATTTTTATTGTGACTATTAGTTTTAATTAAACGTTTTGGTGTAGTTTTGTTATAAAATATATAAAATTAGCATAATGTTAAACGGATTTGGAAATAATATTAGTAGAGATTAATTTCTCATGTTTTATGCAATGGTTCATTAATCGTTTAAATTATTAAAATAAACGGAAATGTATTTTATATACTTGAAGAAGATTATTATATGGATAAAATTTTTCGGACATTTAGAAATACATAAACAATGTAAATGAATTAAATAGGCAGTGAAAGCTCGCGAATATATCATGTCATTGTTTTTATTTTTTATTGAGGCACCTTAGAGAATAAATAGAATGGATAATTCACATTTTTTTACATTCATTTAATATCCTTTGACATGTTTTTTTTATACCTGTTACTCAATTCATAGCGAGCTCCTACATCCCTTTCACATATTTTAACCCCAATCTAAATTTATCGGAATTATTACAGCCCACATTCTGCCGTTGCGGAAGTACAGCGACAAATATTATCCCGAAAATTTTGGCGTTTCTAGTCTCCCAAAAGGACGATTCGTTCCATACGCCAGTCCCAATCCTTCTGTCGTAAAATAAACGCCGTCCGTGATCCTCATCCTTGCTACCTAGAACACTTTACATTTCATTAAACCGTGCCAACCGAAGATTCCTTTCACAGCAGAAATATCTCTCTAAATAATTCAAAATTCAAATTAGGGAAGTTCATAAAATATTTCATTTGATAAAAGTGAGCACTAACATTCTAAGTTACCGTCTGAAAATTGTTCCTTATATTATCTTAAATGTATATATTATAAATTTCGAGAAATTCATATAAGAAATTCAAAGTCTCGATGAAATTTACTTTTTTAAATTTAAAGTATTCTTTAGTTACTAATTTGCTTTTTTGTATAATGGATGGAAACTTTTACTAATCAATTTTCAACAAAAACCATTAAAATTAGATTGAATGTACCGGCAACGAGTGTCATTCTTCATTAAAAAATATTCTTGCTTTTCTGTAATAACTTTAAATTCAATGTTATTTCGATTTTTTAGATTGTTAATCAGTGCTTTTTTGTTTATTTGAGCTATTTTTGTCTCTGAATGTATCCACCATTTTTTATATTCGTAGACATTCTACCATTAATTGTGAAATGTGAAGTAGCGTTATTTCTATTTAATTATTTCTTCCCTCCATTTCTTTCAGTCTCCTGAATGTTTTCCCATTAAATTCCTCTTTTCTCCGCCGTTTCTTTGATTGGAGTTATTCATGTTTCCCTTGACCCACCCCTTTTATTTTTTCCCGGTACTTTTGCTTTGAACACTCTTTTGTGAAATCTTTCATTTAGCATTAATTCTACCTATATTACATGATTATACCACCTTAGTTGGTTTTCTGTTTTCTTATTATTTATAGGATCTATTTTCAGATTTTGTCTGTATGTTTCGTTTCTAATTCTGTCTCTTCTTGTTTTCCTTTCTATTTTTTTCGGAAATCACATTTTTGTACCAATAAAATTACAACAATAGAAATGTTTACTCATTTTTGGTTATACCTGAAGAATGAAGTACTAATAATTAAAATATGATGTTTTTACTGGCATCTTGGCATTGAAATTTAGTTCAAAAGTATTAAGCAATTTTTTATTATTTACATAATTGTTATGGTCTAATTTTTCTATTAACTTTTATTTAATAAGAGACAATTAAATAACTTATTTTCTTAAATTTTACATTTATTCTAGTTTACACATTCCTTATTTTTCTCTGTTTAAAGATTTGATAAAAAAATAAAAAGCCTGAAAATAAGAAGCGCAAACTCTGCTTTCAATATTTCACACTAAGATGAAATGGAAAGAAAAGAGGGCGCAATAAAATTCTCCCGACGTATTCTTGTTTACATTTCGGAGTTTGCTTTGCTTATTTTACAAGGTATATTTACATACTTTCGTAGTAAACGGAAGAATATTGTTCCAGTAAGAATATCTGAGCGCTTGTAAATTAATTAATTTCAACCATTTCGTTAGAACAAGAAAATGATTTTAGAGAAACGCTTGTAATCAAAGGGGGTGTTTTTATGGTAAAATTTGTTATTAAGAAGATGACATACTATACACTGACTATTAGAATAAGATTAACTTTAAAATGTATTAAATAATTGTAAATTTATAAGGGTGTAAAATAAAAGTGACTTACTTTGCAAGACATAGCCATATATTTATATTATTACTTTAAAAAAAAATTATTAGAAAATAAAAATTATTGACCTAAAATATACACAAAATTATTTAACACTATATTAGTGCTCATTTTTGAGAAAATATTTTGTATACATAAAATACATATAATAATGCATATCAATTATTCATACCGAAAGATTTGACATTTTGCTATGAATACAAAGTACCAGTAATTAGTGGTGCTCTTTCTAGATTTTAAGAAATCCTGTAACTCCTAAAGGAATTGGCAGAATTGATAAAAATAATCCTCACAAATACTACTAACAGTTTGAGATTAAAGGAGAAAGCTCTGAAAGATTTGGGATAAGAACAGATCGGAAACAAAGTGAGCCAATGTCATTGTTACAATTCAATCTAGCACTAAAGAAAGTTACGAGAGATAGCGGATTAAATACAAACGGATACATATACTATAAAAGCTATCAGATAATTTTCTATGGGGACGATATGGCAATAATTGCAAAGGTGGAAAAAAATAGTTAGGAAATTAGTGGAGGAAGCGCCTAAAATTGAACTGGTGATCAACGGAAGTAAGAGCAATCTGATGAAAATTGGTATACCGGCTACAGATGGAAAATTTCATTTATTAACTATCACCTGCAACAAGGAAAAGATTGTTGAAAGTGAATAAAACTACTAAATAACCTAATACGATCGAAACATTTATTTTATATAAAAAAGAAGTTTAATAAAAAACGAAAAGACAATTTAATGAGACTGGAAAGGAAAATACTAAGAAGGATTCTAGGAGGGAAGAAAATGGAAGGAGGAATCACGGATAGAACGAACGAAGGAATTGTATAATATATATCGAAAGCCAAAAATAGACTCATCTATCGTAGTAAGGAGACTTCAGTAGCTGGCCCAAACATAAAGGATGACAAGAGAGTGAATAGTCAGGCAAACAGTATGGAGAAAATTAGAAAGAAATAAAAAAGAGGGAGACCAAGAAGAAGATGGGAGGAAGAAGTCTTAGAAGATTTGAAACAAAAAAGAATAGAATATTGGATTGGAAAAACCAAGAACACCAAAACATGGAGAGAAACAAGAAAGCTCTAGTTCTAAAATTGCTATATACATATATATCACCTTGTTTTCGTCAAAATGTTTAAAATAGTAATTACTTTCAAATTAATTCTATCGTGCTATAGGAAACATTTTTGTTAAGCAAACCCTATTTTATCAATATGTACATTTTTAACGCTCTGAAAATATTCTATAGATCTTAAAAAAGCACGAAACATTTTACAAAAATGACGTTTTACTAAATCTACTGCAATTAACAAATTTGCCCCTACTCCTGTTATTTCTTTCATGACTTTATTTCTATATCTTTTGTTTATTGTAATGAACATTTTCAAAGTGGTTATTTTGAGTCATTTTTTCCATCTCTTGGAGATTTAAGACCGGCGATAGATACTCCAATCTACATTAAATTTTTCATAACAAAACAGAATCAAATTCATACTGATAAGGTTTATGTAATAAGGTCTCGTAAAATTTTAAAATAAGACGTTTTATAATCAGTGAGGGGTAAAACCAAGACGTGTCGGCATCGAATCTTCAACCCCAATATCTCTATATTGTAATAACAGGGGTGACACAAGACTTTTTTCCATTCTGATATGTATAAATATACATAAAACTAATTTAAGTTTAATTCATTTTAAGAGTGTTACACTGTGAGTTTAGATTAGACCATGGATTTTTTTATTCTCGGAGTATTTTGTTTATCTTCATATACATACCTAATTTACCAATATAACATTTTTTTCAAAGACGTAATTTCAAACTTTAAACAGACATTTTGAAGGATAAGTCACGATCGTATATACCCCTTGTATAGGAGTTTTGTGTAACATCCCTGTCTAATACTTCGGTTGAAAACAAGGGCCCTTTGTTCCCCGTTCTGGGCGTTTTTATTGCATGCCTTATAGAACATACAAACACTTCTTTCAGATTTATTTAACGGTTCGGAATTTTATAACTTATAAATCATAATTTGTTCAATTTTGGTTATGGTTATTTGGAGCTTACCCACCATTTAACTTATATTAAAAGACTGAAATCTTAAGAGCAATGAATAATATTGGAATCATCTTTGCGGTTTATTTACGGCTTTATAATGGTCATTGCTTTTGAATTAATTTCTTTATTGCAAAAACTATAAATTAGTATATCTGTATTATAAAGTCACTCTTACGTCAACATTTGAATTAAAAATTTTATAAATTTAACGATAAACAATAAATCAAAAGTATATTTTGCTTTGTATAAAGAGTATTATTGGTTTTAGTTTGCAATGGTTGCAATTAATATTATTATTGTATCTAACATAATAATCGGTTACCAAATTGTATTGTATTGTTTTTATAGAAATCTCCTGCGACATCTTACATTTGAACACGTCATAGAAACTTAGTAAATAATGTTAAACAAAATGTAGAATTGAAATATTTAATAAGATCGAATTTTTATATCGTATTCTCGTTTGGAAATAATAATATTTCAATAACCAATTTGATCTGTAAAATTGATGAATTAGTTGATTTATTTTATGACATGTTTAAAATATTTTTAATTAACATTTACAACTAAATGTTATAAAATTATCAAAAAATTATAGCATAATGACAGAATATGCTTTTTTAAATCGACAAAATTTTAAACAATATAAATTATTAAGAAAATTTGACGTACTTGCTGAAATTTCATATAGCTGTTTTAAAGAGAAACATGTTTTATTATATTCTATTATTTAATTTCAGATTATTAAAATTTGGTATTATCAGAAAATTCCATAAAATTATAAAAAAATATGTTTAAGAAAGCTACGGAATCATAAAGTTATAAGAGCCGTGGAAAAAATTAGAGCCTTCTCTCCAAATTTGGTTGCTAATTATAAACTTTAGTAAAATATGTTAGGAATTTGAGATTTTTGTACTTTTTGAAACCCAAAAAACTGAAAGTTTACATAAGCGGTAGATTTATTGTTAAGGGAGGTTTAACAATGATAAAGCACAACGTTTTTTCATAATTTTGTAATATTTAATTTTTTTGTAGTCTTATTTTATTTTATGTTACTTGAGTTTGGCGCCTACTTTCGTTTTCATATTAATTGTAATAAACATAATTCAATATTGATCCTGAATTTTATTTAAAATTTAGAAATCAAGTATAATTTGCAAAATACCACTATATAAAACCTGATTATAACATATATGTATAATAATTTTGTAACATTCGTTAGTTACCCATTCCTTTTTTCCAAGTAATAAAATAAATAGTTGCACCAATATTTTTTTTAATTTAAATTTTTTTATCTATCTTTATTTTCTATAGATTATAGATTTTGTACTCTTTTCTCTCAGTTTCTTATTTCCTCGCAGATAATTTGTTCCAAACAAAATAATTGCCATATATCGTTAATGTATCAACCCTTTAAAATACGGCTGTTTCCAAAGTAATCTAAAACAGGCCAATGATCAATTAGATGGAAAAAGGTTCCAAGTAAATGTGTGATATGATTTCCATTTCCATTTTTGAAATAAAAAGTGATGACATTTTTTAATACTCTAAGTTAATATTTTCAAAACATAAATGTTTATGATTTATTATGATATTTGGTCTACATACAACTAAGTAAGAGCAACATACAAAATAGGAATGCCGATTTCTACTTAAAGAGAAAATATTCTGACCATCGGTATTCTAAATGGAATCTGATGGGTTATTGTTTCTTATCTGCATTTTAACAACTTTGACAGTGACTACCAGAATGTTTAAAAATAAACTTAAACAGAAAATACAATCTTAAAAAATTTCTAAAGATAAATTAACGACCACATATTTGTGACGGTTAACTTATAAAAAAAAGTTAAAAAGTACATCTAAGATCAAAAGAAGATGTATATAGATATAATTCAGCTGTTACGTACGGTCTGGATATATTATATCCCATAGGGGTAATATGGGGTAGGGGTATTTATAATCATTATTTCGTGTAAAACTAGCGATACTAACAGTATAATTCACATTTGGAATTATTCTTTGCGTCAAGTAAGTAAAGAAAATTGGCATACACGACGTTAAAAAGCTTTAACTACAATAATAGGAAATTGAGCAAGTAATACGTAGATAAAATAAGATCGGTTATAATGACTACAGAGTATAGTGATTCAGACAATGAAAGTGGTGAAGAACAAAAATAGCAATAACATTTGAAGATTTTGATTAATAATTTTTTTACGAGCTATTGTATGCCGTAAATATCACGGATGGAACATTTGTAATCAAGTAACTAGCAATTATCATCACTTTTTTGTTTAATTTATAATTATTTTTAAGTATATTTTCTTACTGTACTTTTAAGTTTGAATTTTTAAATGCAATTTTTAAATATTTTGATAGTTATTGTCACATTTGTGAAGATGTCGATAAGAAACAATAACTTTTGTAAGTAGATATTGCATTATTATTTTCTGTACAAACTGTTTTCCGTATTAGTATGTCAAAAAGATGATCGACTTTTAATAATAAAAGAAAATTTAACATTGTATCTCCAAAGCGAAAAAACTTACAAGAACTCATATATTTACACAACAACTTTTTTTATAAATTTGGCTCTAGAATATTTCAGATTACTTTAGAAATATCGTACATAAATGTGGAAGAAATGATGAAAATAAGAATTAGGTTATAATTAAATAAAATCATAAACTTCTCTCATAGCAATATCATTAATGATTGTAACAAACACTTTTGACAATGATAATGATAAATTTTTTAGAGAAATATCCAAACTAAAAAAACGTCTTGTTATATTTTGTATTAAAACTGACTTAATAATAAAAGAATTAGTCTTACAACAAAAAAACTGATTTGAAAATTTTAAATGTTTTTTGACAAAAAATTGTCTAATTTATTACACGATTGTAATGACTAATGTTCTTTTACAATATCGTAAAATATTATGCTAATAAATTATTAGGATTCAGGTATATTGTTATATGGGAAAGTATTCATTTAACGGCATATAAAAAAGTCTCTCACAATAATATTGGAAAAAAATTTACCCATTTACAATTTACATTTAATAAGCTATAATTACAGTTAATATAAGAGGTGCTAAAAATCTTAAATAAATGTAGTCTCTAACATTGTTTAACATCTGTGGTGTTATATATTGTAACGCGCTGGGTTATCTGCTGTCAATGAATATATGAAAGAATCTAAAAATTATTTTCGGGGTTTAACAGACTATGTAATTTGGTATTGATAACTAAAGAGAATGAGGAAAAACAATAACAATTACGTTCTCTAATCTAATACAAAATGTCAGGGCAACTTAAATTTTTAAAATAAATGAACATTCAGTTGCAGGGGTAGGCACTATCAAGTCTCGATTTATCGAGCTTTCAAGCTTCCCAATCTCTTTTTATTTTTAACCAAGAAAACCCCAATGCTTAATAATTTTTATGACTCTAGTTAAAACATTTATTTATTATCTCATCGCTCGCTTAAATAAAGAGTAAATATATTATAATTTGGAAAATGTAAAATAAAAAATAAGTTCTGTATACTGGGCGATATTTAACTAAATCTCTTTACGATATCATAACAATACCTAATGATGTTGATAAGAGCGTACTCTTCAAGTCATCTAAGTTGTTTGATTTTAATTCGCAAATACTTTCATTTAAGATTGGGATGTTGAAATTGTAATATTTATTCTTCGAATCTATTTTTTTCCTCAATAATTTCGAATTGAATTCAAAAACCAGACATATTGCTTAATTCCCATTTAAATACGCTTGACAATTAAATATGTGCCACCGTCTCCTTTACAAAAAAATGTCGGCGTCATCATCGTCAAAAGTCACATGAGCCATAACTACAACCAATATTGGGTACTAGTAAATATCCGCCACAGTCAAAATATATTTGTGACAAGTTTAAAAATATGAACATACTGAATTTATTCCATTTGGCTGATACACACTGTATGTACAAATTTATTTTTCAAAATGGATGTAGTATTTACAATTGTTTCACGATCTATTTTCTATTTAATTATTATACAGTGTTAGTAAGATACTTATAAAACTTGGAGGGTGAAAATAAACGAATGTAGGCTTCTCAACTAAATATAACAGGTGACGTAATAGTCATATATGACGTCACATGGCCACCGTGATCAAAAATTTTAAATGGAACCTTATGGCAAGTGACCCCTCGTTTGAAAGGTACCAAAAATAATTTTAATGTTTATTTAATTTATTCATCAAAATCAGCTTAACCCCAAACAAAATTAGTATGACTGAATAGGTATTTTCAGTACCTTTCAAACGAGGTGTCACTTGTTATATCGAGTTGAGAAGCCTATATCTGTGTATTTGTATCCTCCAAATTATCATTAGTATAAGTATAATCGTGCAATAGTCTATTTACTAGATTATTATTAGATAAGTCGAATATAAAAAACAAACTAGGTACAAACGTTCAATAATAATTCAAACAATTTTGTTCTGGAGTAAAACTGATTCAACTGATGTTTTAAATGAAAAACTAAAATTTTTAAACTCATTCAGTTCTAATCTTTTTTCAATCTCAGTTAAAACAGCAGGAGAAAAAGTAGGAGACTTAACTCTTGAAGCTGGGCAATGTTTAATTCTAAACCGTTTAATAAAATTGAAACGTAGTTGGAAATAGTGAAACCTTGCTAAGGCTTAAAATACAGTGAAACTATGGATTTAATATATTCGTCGTTGAATAAACTCTGCTATCATGATGCACTTACAATGCATGCATGCACATTAACTTTGTATGCCGCGGCCTCGGTGCACCCAATACCATGCTCGATGCGTTGTAGTCAGAGGAACAACCAGTTTTACCACATCCGTTCGTAGTCATGCGCTCCTGATCAGAAATATATTCTGAATGCAATACGCTTTAGTTTAAATAATACAAAACAAATTGTTTATTTATAATTTTATTTTAGTGAATTAAGGAGAGTGGGGGAAATATAAAAATATCAAAATTGTGCCGAAAATATCAGTTCAGCGTTAGACTTTGTCCTAAAAACACTATGCCAAAATCAAAGTTTCTGCATAGGGCTTCCGAACCCCCTAAGTGAGATTCTATACATTTTAAGACTGCTTAAAGTTTAGGAGGTGTTACGTAGAACTAGCAAAGCGTCTTAAATAGGAGTAATTTTACTTAAATGTGTCTAGGATGCGTAGAGTATGATCTATAACTTCATACGCCGTACCAGGAAATCAGGAGCGACGGCAGGTCTTTTCATGAAATGTAACAACTATGTACTTGCTATGTCAACCATAAATAATTTTCATTTATATAAAAACAAACCAAATACATTTAAATATTTTTCTATATAAATAAGAGACTTTTATTTTAAACAATAAAACATTTTTTTAGTAGATATCTATGTAGAAATATATGTAAGAAATAATTGTATAGAGAGGATTTGCAGAAAGAGCAACACCGATAACTTACACCATAACTATATTTTAGAAAAGGTATAAATGTAAACGGAATTAGGGGAAAATTATCTTTATAAATTATATCTGGATTGTCTTTAAGTGGTACGTACACTTGCTCCTAGTGAAAAACTAAAAATCTGCTAACGAACATGATCTTTGTATCAATTGAAACAGATTCCATTACGAATAAAACCAATAAATAGTTTCTATATGGTATTTACCTGTTGCTTTGTGCTCTGATACCAAAAGTAGGTGGAAAATTGCAAGCAATAAACCTTCTTAATGATGAATAAGTAAGCTGTCCCGAAATAATTCATTTTCATTTTTTTTCTACGAGCGTACGAAATACGTCACTTTTCCGCACATATTTTGGTTTCCAAACGAACATTAGTGCAGGAAAGTAACATTCCTTACGCTCTTAAAAAAATATTGTTCCTATACTTGCGAAAAAGCACTTAACAGAAAAATAACTATGATTCAATTCAATATGTGAACCTTTTGCAAAGTAACAAAATTGTGGATGGCTATCATGGACGTTTTCACAACTTTTTCCTAAAATCTACCAAACTATTTACAACTTTTCTAATTTTGATATTTTGTATTAATTACCGTAGTTTTAAATTAATACTAAGCACACATTTATAAGTTCTACAGATACAAAAGTGCTGGAGACATTTTGTACCTTGATTTGGCATTTTCATCAGAGAAAATTTAAGATCTAGGAAGGAGTGAATAAAATGAAGAGAAAATAAATAAACTAAAACAAACATTGATTCAAAAATGAAATATTTTTAGTAGGTATGTATGTAGGTATGTCAATTTTCATTTTAATTTTTACTTTCGATGTAAAAAAAAAGTAATCATTTTTTGAGGATTATGGTTTCTCAGTTGCTTTATTAGTTTTCAATTTGTGTGAAAATCTAATCAACGGGTGATATCATTTATTTCAGCTGATTAAAATATGTTCGATAATTTCTTTTAATATTATAATTTAATTTGTTAATTACTATCCGAGTTTATTGTCTTACTCATATTGGCAATAATTTTTTTGATTCAGTTTTTATATCGCTCTTTCACCATTCATTTTATACTTACTTATTTATTATTACTAAATTAATACCTATGTTTGAAAATATTAATGTTAACTTTTCTTTCGAGTATTAGATATACCAATGAATTATCCAAAGTAATATTTTGTAATTAATATTAGCACTAAAATTAAGAATTAGCATTCTCATTACAAATCTTGTAAGGAAATGAGGACACCATATGGTCGCTTATTATCTACATTTTTTGAGTTAGGTTTTCTCTTTACTGGACATTTAATTATTTTGTCTTCGTGCTTTCTGTAATTATTAATACAATGTTAGTGTTAGTATTTGTATCTTTTAGCTTATGTATGACACTATAAAAATTACCTTATCCTTCTTTGGCATTTGTAATCCAACCGATACTGACTAAATTAAACTAATAAGTGTGTTTCAGTATATAAGATGGATCGGTGCTACCAGAGGATAAATAAGAAAATGTTATTTGTTAACTTTGCGATTTTATTGAATCACGTTATTTAGCTTATGTCAATTGTGGGTAAAAGATAATATTATTCCCATTTTTTATCCAAGTCTTCGACTATGTTATAATGTTAAACTTTTTGTGGTACAACTGCTCCTCGATCTGACCAATACGTCTCATTATTCATATGTTGAATTGTTGTTGACTTGATAGTATAGACTTTATTCTTAAGGTAATCCTAAAAGAAGTAAAGGCATCAAATCGCACAATCTTGGTCGCCAATTAACCGCGCTACTGGAAACTTCTCACTAAACAAAGTTATTGTTGCATTGACATTGCTAATTAAGGCTACAAAAAGTTGCTTACTGTAGCATAATTACTAATTTCATGTGAAAAGAACATTTTCAAAAGAAAAAAATAAGAAATCAACCTTAAATCGAGAACATACTAAAGGTCATCATTAGACCAATTTATTCATAAGTACCTAGTTGCAAAATATTCATATAAAAATTAATGGTTAGCCTATTGGACAAGTCTTAATTTTTATTATCACACTAAGAGTGATTTAAAAAAAGAAAAAAAATCATGTCACATTGACGCTTATCAAGATAACCAGCAGCAAAAAATGCACACCTAAGATAAAGCCTTTATGAATACTTCGACTTTGCAATAATCGTGCTTGGATTTTCATCAGCCCAAATGCGATAAAATCTCTTTATTAACGAAGCCACTGAGATGAAAATGGGCTTCATCACTGAAGATGATTGTGAAAAATCCTCATCGATTTGTCTTTAGTCGTGCACCCAATTGGCGTACGTAAGGCGGTTTTAATGCTTCAAGTTCTTGTCGTAATTTAAGTTTGTAATCATCTAGAGATAAATCTTTCTTGAGAATTCGATGTATCGAGATTACAGTCTCTTTTTTTTTCTCAGTGCAGTCTCGGTTGGTCAATTATGTTGACCAAGAAAATCGGGAATTACGCAAAATGCATTGTTTTTATCTACCAGTTTCGTAATAGGCTTCAACTTTAACAAGTTCGAATGTTAATCTTTTAATGGTTGATATTGACAAAGGCTAAACTTTAGAGTAAGTATGGAAAAATCCATATTCAGCACGGTAACATTCCTGAAGTAAATGCTATTTTACATATTTGGTCATGTCAATTAAATGTCTTTCTTAATTTAGCATAATTTCACTATATTCGCTATGTAAAAAAATAATGTGAAATAGTGCTCGCCAGACATTTAAAAATACATGATACAAAATAAGATTTACACGTAAACAGCGTAAAAGTACACTTCGTTAAACATACTTGAAACCGCAAATGATTTGATTTAAAAGTTGGGATTATAAATAAATACAATAATACATATTTTTCACCATTTATTACAAAAAAAAAACAAAGTTTGATTAAATAATAAAAAAAATCTTAGATAAAGACCAACAACAAACATAGATACAATTAGAATAAAAAAACTTTTTAACATAAACGTTTTTATAATAAAATCATTATTTCGTCACCATGTTTTTGTCTAAATATTTATTAAACGAGATGATCCCAAACAATTTTATTGAAGTCTTGGATTATCTGGTACCTCGTCGAACCAATTTTAATCCCTAAACTCTAAATCCAAAAAATAAATTGAAATCTGCTTTGAGTTTAAAGGTTTGTTACATGGTTGCCAAGTTGTGATAACTCCTGGCAACTTCCGAATGAAAAAAATGTCGACCCGGTTACATTCTATATACAGGGTGTTCCTGAAAATAGCGCTTTCCTTAAAGGTACTTGTAGAATGCACCATTAAAAACAAAAAGTACTTACATATGATTTCACCAAGAGAGCCTTTGTCTCAAAAATTGGGGATAAATCTTTTGAATCAAAATTGCATATGTCAACCCCTGTGTACCTTATGTTTAGGGTAAAAAAGCGCTTCTATATGCGATGCGGCATTGTCGGCTTTAGGTGCTTTTCTGTAGATAAAATAAATTCAATATATATATATATATATATATATATATAGAGGAATAATGGTTAATAAAATGTTTCTTTTTTTGAAAAATTAACAGCGCCTGGCGTACTTTTAAAATTTATTTGCCAAATTGTGGTCTACCTACTAATAACCGAATAAAACAATACAACTATTTTCTAGTTTTTGTCCGTGGGGGTGTGTTAATCTTTCAGTGAGATTAAAAACTTAATGAAACATCCTACAACTTTGCTAATAATGTAAGGAAATTTAGGAGCAAGCCAACGTTAAAGATTTCTTAAAAAATTTGAAAGAATGTGTCAGATGACCCTTATTTATAAATATAAATAAAACTTCGTTTTTATGTCAGAGAATGGAATAAGTTATTACATTGAATCTGATTATTATCTGAGATCTTCCTTTTCCGTTCAGAAGTAAGTGTGGGGTATATTATATTAAAGTATTAATGTACTAGTATGGTATTCATTATTATTAATTAAATTAATAACTAATTAATTCAAGGCTAATTTTTGTATACTTTTTTCTAACACTGCTCCTAAGGAATATTTTTTTTCATTTCAATAAAATAAGATGACTTAATTTCAAATGATATTTTTCCTTTATGATGTTTTTCCTTTATTATTGTCTTTTAACATTAAATTATTTATTCACAAAACCTTGGTCCGCTGACTTGTTTTTTGCAATATTTACAATATTTATATTTGAGATATGTTTAAATTAGTGGGTATCAGTATCATGATCCAAAAAGTGCGAAACACTGTAATGGCCGCAGGACCACAACTGCTGTTATAGATACATTGTGCATTAGTCACTTGATTACAAACTGGTCTAGATATACAGTTCGATACTTTAATCGAACCCACCTGCATTCCTCGACATGTGTTTCGATTTAATCGCAAAACTGCCCATACGAAAACCCACCAAGATGGCAGAAAACGGCTCACGAACATATTAAATGAATAGTTTATTGGACTTATTTACATACAAACTGAACTAATTATCATAAACTTGAAAGTTGATCTCTCGCTAGCAACAACATAAGGCCAGTTGCAAGTGGAATTCAGAAAAAACAGAATGCAGATTATTGCAAGACGACCAATCCGGTTAGTGAAGTACATTTTGCACTCGATGCACGCAACACTCGTTATTTAGAGCCATTATTTTGAGAGGGGTTTATCGTTTAATCGAGGTTAAGTTAAAAATTCTCCGAGAAACAAGATATCTTCGGAAAACTTGCCTTTACATTTTAATCAAGTTCATTTTATATAATTAGCTAACTTGCGAAACATCCACATTTATAAAAAGGCTCTTTAATTAAGTTTATGCTCCTACAAAATACTGGCAATAAAATAATAATATACAGAGAGATTTAATCAACAGAGGCTAGTTTTTTAAGCTCAAATTAAGCATTTTAATATTCATTTCAGGTATATTTGACCTTGCTTTTACATCACTAATTTTTTTTTAAATTACTTTAAAAATTCCGCAAGATCTAGATTAGATCATATACAGTTGAAGCTCATATTTATTTAAATAAAGTTATTGTTTTCTAGCCGGTTGTATATTTATGTCATTTTTCATATTTTTATGTTTTTATACCGCACCAATATATAAAAAATATAAGCTAAAAAAAATAACAATTGGAAAAAATTCTTTGAAAAACGCCTGAAAAAAAATGTAACCTAATGAAACAGATATAGAAAAATAAAACTACCAAGAATCAGATCAGAACACAAAAAGAGGAGAAGATTGAAAAATAACACCTATAATAAATGCTTCATTTAGTCTAAAACCAATTTTTGCTGCCAGTGATATTATTTCCCTTAAAGAAACTGTCATTGACTAGACTTAAAGTCACCACAGAAAAAAAAAGTTAATAAAAAACATCAATTCTAATTCAGAAATCAACACTCAACTATAAACAAGATCCAATGCATAGCGCAGTGTAAATAAAAAGAATCTCAAACATTCGATTAACTGGCATAACAGATCGATAACCAAGCTGGGTTAAATTTTATCAAAACATAAATTCTTCAGAGAAAAACAAGAAAAAAGATACTCAGCCCCAAAGAAAACTTAAGCAGATAATTGAAAATCGCATATTTCGGATTTAGAACGCTTGGTTTATGAAACCACTGAAAATAGGGACAAAGGTACATGTTGTCATTCGTTTGTCTTTCTGATCTAAATACCATTTGTTTCTAGGTTTAAGAATCTAAAATATGTGCTTTTCAATTTTCTGCGTTGTCCTTACTAATTGTTTTAGATCACAAGTTTAGCGGATTGTTTAAATCAGCTGAAAATGGTCAAAAATATAGTAAGATAATATGTTCAAAGAGAAATAACATAACTGAAATATTTTAGTTAAAAAGTTTGTAAAAGAAAGTAGTTAAAAGACTAAAGGGATCAAGAAGTTTGGAAAAAATAATAAGAACAAAATAAAAAGCGAAGAAAACAGGACCAAAAATGAATGCAAGAAAACAAAATACATGAAAATAAGCAACAAAAACAGAACAAAGAATGGGAGTTTTAAAAAGATAGAAGAACACCAATTTGAAGAAGTAACAAGCTTTAACGATTTTGGTAAAATAGTAGATAATAAAAATGACAAAAGTATATGAAAAAGAAGAAGAAAAACGCAGGCTATTCGAGTGGAAAAGAATAATAAGAAAATATGTTCCAAAGGAAATAAACGATGAAACAAATTAGAAGATTGGTGAACAGAGAAATATTAAACATATTGGAATAAGAAGATGTAGTCAAAGTAGTAAAATCAAAAAATCGAATTATATGGTTAAACAGAAAGGCCGACGATAAAGTTATAAACAATATAACAAAATACAAAACCACAAAGTAATAGAGCAAGAGGGAGATTGAATATATGATTTGAAAACCAAGTAATTCAAGACATAAAAAACATGGGCCTAAATGATTGGACAGATAAAATGAAAAACAGGTCTTTCATTTAACCCTTATGATATTTGTATTCACGCCATAAATTTACATAAAGTTTTATAACTATTTCCTTCACGATCAAGAGTTACAACTATTATATTAAATAAGCTTGTCAGCTTGAATATTAGGTACTTCAAAACATTTTCTGAAAGTAATAAATATTCAGTGATTCATTCTTAAAATTTAACATGTACCTCTACTTTTGACCTAATTCCGAAACTGTAATGCCATAACTCAATGACAATAAATTTATCCACTAAAAACCATAAAACCGAACTGTATGCCTGCTGAGATTTCTCATTTACCCTTTAAAAAGAATTTTTTGCGGCCACCCTTTAAGAACTACCAGTTCTATTGTTCGACGAAGAAACTGTTTATTTTTTGCTCCGTTCTACTGAGAAGCAGTGCAGCATAAGCAAATAAAGCATTTAAATGCATAGAAAATTTTACTATTCCCTAGAAAGATACCCCGTTTCTCATTTCTTATGCAAAAAATTAGAAAGTCTCTCTGGTGAGCTTTATGCAAAATTGTTTGGTTCTACGTTAAATTTCAAGACGTTCAATCGGTGTGCAGGGTTGTTTGCGAAGTGCGGATAATTTACTCGTCTGTAATTTTATTAATATATACTACGGGTAAGTTAATTGAAAATTATATTATATTGTGTTTAATAGGAAATAAAAATTTTAGATGGAAAGATTTAAAAACCTTAATAACACGAAAAGTTGTAATAATTTTGGAGTACTCGAGCTAAAAAGTTTTTGCACCACCACCACTTTCTTACTAGAAATTACTTTGCATATTATTCCAGTGTTAAAGTTGTTTTCATAACATGATTGAAATATCACTCTCTTTAATTTTAAACATTGACACGTAATTTTATATGTATATATATATATATATATATATATATTATCGGGATAATGTGCCTCACTTCACCAAATAATATATTGAACAAAATTTAACTATAAATTAGTCTTCCAAAAGGTTAAATGGTGAAATTGGTACAAATGGATATACCTAAAAAAATAATTTAAAATGTAAAAAAATATTCTAGTAACATAAAAGTTATTTATTGTATTACCAAAATCAGCATAGAGCAATTTTAACCATATTCCAATATTTTTACTTTAGATAATATATTCATAAAATTATTTAATATTAACCAATTAACTGCGAGTGTCGTTAAACGTAATTTTACAGACTTTAATTCTTTGAAAGAAGCCCCACTCTACTAAATTTTTTCATTTCTAAAATGCAGGATGTCACTAATTTATTCAATAATTTGGTTTCATTTTCTTAATAAAATCCTAATGCTAAGTGACTCAATTTTAATAGTTATGTGTACCTATTGAGGAAAATTATCAATTAATAACAAACTTATTAATATCGCCAGCAACTATTATAATTATAAGTAATATCAAACTTTTAATTTATATTGATGATCTTATTATATTTTCAATGTCCTTTTTTTATGCCCAAATAAAAATGAAGATTTTGAAAATAATAAAAATAAAACAAACATTTTGATTTCCGCAAATTAGGTAATTCATGTAATACAAAAAAAGAGAAACAGTGGGTAGCAAAATCCATGAATTTTAAAGTAATTTTTTCTCTTAATAGATTTTAGAAATAATAATTTACAAACTTTTATTTATTGTGTATAAGAATTACATAACTTCCTAATAAAGACCAAAGAAAATAATTTTATTATTTAAAAAATATAAATATTATGCTGACAGACATGTAATAGAAAAACCCGGAGATGATTAACATAAAGAAGTTTCGTCATCCGGCGCGAATGTGTACAAGTACTAGAATAGTACTTTCTTTATCTTATTAATTATAGGGTAATGTTGTTGAACATTGCAAACTTTTCTATTATTATGTATAAATATTTTCTAAAAAGATATTGCAACTTATAAATACTTTTTCTCTACGTCGAGCTGATTTTCTCGTTTTACTTTTTCACCCATCGCTTTCATTTCTTCCGGTCCATTGCCATTCCTTTCAGTTCCGTTATGTCTTTATCTTCTCTGTTTTTTTTTACTGTTAATATACTGTTTTTTTGATTAACTAGTTGTGTTACTGTTTTATTTATTTCTCTGTCCCATCTAGTTTTTCTCGCAATTTCTCTAAAAAAATGTTATTTCTATTACTTTTAATTTTGTGTCGTGTTTTTTACATGCTGAATTTTTCCGATGTTTTTCCATGCAATTCCACTTCTCACTTTCTTTGGTACTACATTTGGTTTTAATAGTGCTGTTCTTATTGTTATCCTGTATACTTTATCGAATGCTCTTCTTAAATCTATGAATTTTAAAAATAGTTCTTTAATTTGTTGTATTTTTCTTTCTTTTACATTTCTTAATATATGAATGTTGTAATTAGTCGGTTTTCCTGGTCGATATGCAGGTTGTTCTTCTTCCATTGTATATTCTACAAAGTTTCTTAATCTTTTTTTAATAATTCTTGAATATGCTTTATATGCTACTGATAATAAGTATATCGTTGTTTCTCTCTGCCATACTATCCTACATTTGATATGAAATAATTTTTAATTTTAAGTACAATATTTCATTTAAAACATTGTTTTTATTTGAAATTTTACATTTACAACATTTTGCGTAATTGAATTCTCCTGTAATTATATTTATTTATAAAATTATTTGATATTCCTTTTTTTTTAAATTATACTACATAGTAACTTTTTTCTAACTTAGCTAGTACGGTCTTTTTTTTACGAAAATATTCTAAATGTCTTTTATATTTTCTTATTTATTCTTGATTTTTACAACTTTTTTGTCATTTTTTCATAATTACCGCTTAACAACTATTTTTCTTATTATTTTTTTTATTAACCGATGTATTAGACTTCTGATACAAATGAACCATCCTGTATATTTCTTCGATATCAAGGATAATGAAAATATTAACACTTATTTTTTTCTATCGATAATTATTAAGTTACGGGGAAAAGTAATTGACCTATCTCACTCGAGTCCGTGATCTTTCATATATGTATGAATTATTTTGTAATTCCTGATGGGAACAGAAATTAGATAAAGTACAATAAACGTTATTAAACTATTTATATAACTGATGGAACGACTGGGAACATTCTTTATTATATATGACGTAATACGCAATATCAAATTAATTAACAGAAAGAAAAAAGTGTTTCTAAGAGAACGCGAAACTACAATTATTACATTTAATTGTCATATATCTGAGCATGGGCTGAAATTGTTATAGATGAATTGTCCTTTTTTCAAAAAGCAATTAACTTCAGTGTTAGGGTGTATTATCAATTATATTTATTGGAAATAGAATTAGTATCATTATTTCTGTGGTAATTTGTGTTATAGTCTGCATAAACAATTGCTCACAACTAATAAAAGAATGAAGATGATCTGTACAATACAATTATGCAACACATAATAATTTCCAATAAAATTGTTTACTAAATATGCATACCAGTTAAATCATAAATATGTCACTTACAATAAGATACAAGTAACATAAACATAATTAATTATACAAGTTAAATCATTTTGTAACAAAAATATTACTATTATTATGAATTATAATTTGCATAATAATGCTATAACGATTCTTTGAAATTGCAAACATTTGTTGCTAAAAATAAAAAAATATTTATTCCTCATAATTGCGGTAAGATTATCCAAAATTAGATTACAAGTATTTCATAGGTTTGTACTACCCTCTTGTTAACATTCCAGTGAAGAAGAAGTTCATTTCCACCAAAAATACTGAATGAAACCGAAGAAAATGACAAAGTTTAAGGCATAAATATAACTTATTGCATAAATATAACTTATTGCATAAATATAACTATTTTTAATTATTACAGTAATGGAAAATTTAATTTTAAAATGTTAGGATTCTTTTTATCTGTGTTCTATTCCTATAAATGTGTTACTCTCTATTGTCGGATAGGTATGATTCCTCATTGCTAATAATATTTGTTTGGACTGTTATTCATGAAGAAGAAAATAAAATTTTTCGAAACGTTGGTAGATCTTTAGCGATCTAAATTTCAAATACTAGAAAAGACAAGTCCATTTCACGCAAAGAACCTATCTATAACTAGTTGCAATTATTATAAATCTAAACAAAATGTTCATTAAATTACATATCTAAATGTTCCTGTCCTGTGCTAAAGTTCTGATCTCACTCCAATGTTTTCTTCTTTTTACTGCCGCTTTTCGAACCTATTCCTCCCATGTCAATCTTGGATATTCAACTCTGTTTATTCCTTGAATTTTTGTTTCGTATGTTCTTTTTGATACTTCTTTAAAGAACCTGTTTCTTTCCTAAGAATGTCTTATTCTTAGAGTGTTGTATACTATTTCTGCCTTACCTATTTTACTATTTATTTTGTATGTTTTTCTTTAGTTACCATTGTTTTATTTTGCTAGTATTGATTTCCAAATTTATATTTTTCAACTTTTCTTTTCAATTTTTCTTCAGAATATGATATGAGCATCTTTCGTTTGTATTGAAGTCATTTATCTAACACCTATCTTTGTATTTTTATATATTTCTTTGCAAATCTTTATAATATCAACAACTATTGAAAATAACAGTAGACTCAACACGCACACCTTTTTTAAAGCTATTTTTGTCTAAAACTCAGTTGATCATTATACTTACTTTGTTTTTATTATTTCTATATAAAGATTTGATGATCTGTAAATTCCTCTCTTCTACTTCTCACTTTTCCAAATTTTTCCAGATATCTGTTCTCTTGACTCTCTCGAACGTTTTCAGTAAGTCTATGAAGCACATGTGGATTTCAATATCTTTTCTTAATAGATTTTCTCCTAATTGTCTAATTATAAATATCAAATCTTGGGTACTTCTGCCTCTTTTAAAGCCATGCTTGGGATCTTCTAGTGTTGGTTCCAATTTTGTTCCCAATCTAATTTTTATTGTTCTCATAAAGAATTGTCAATGAGATGCCGCTATAATTGTTACACTCCTTGTTCAAATAAGGGCAATATTATTCTAGTCAATTCGTATTTGTTTTTCTGCTAGGATATTGCTTAATAGCTAAATTTTTTTTATTGTATCATCCATATATTTTAACATTTCCGTGATGTCGTTTTGACCGAGAGCTCTACCTAGTTTCAGTTTTTTTTATAGTTTAATTAGTTAATTATTTAACATAGAGATAAAATAGTAAGTGAATACAAGATGTTCCATTTAAAACAAAATCACCCTTGTCCAAAATATTTGTCTTATATCATAAGTATGGTACCAATAGCCCATCTTCAAAAACTCTTCGTCACAACTATTCATATTTTAATTTTCTATATGCCTATAATGGAAATTCGTCAAGAATCACCCTGTATATAAGTAATGCCAATTCAGTGTCATCTAATGCCGCATTCGCGCTTTAAACAGACGTTCATGTGCATCGGCGCTAACCCTGTGTTCTACTTTGTATTTGTACATAACTGAAAATAAAATATAAAGAGACAAATAAATGATCTAGATCAGTTGCTTTTACAGACTTTGATTCCAAGAAATGCAATAAACTAAAACAAAATCCGACTTTAAAGCAACACGCTGCAGACATTTTATTTAAATTTTAATTTAAAACCTTGTATTTTCCCCATTCCTTATAATAAAACTTGGCGGCCATTCTCCGCATTTCGTTCGTGTCTCGACGAAGCTCAATGCAATCGTTGTAAATTAGCATTAGCGTCTACTAACTTTATGCTATTTGTGTCAAAATAAGCCCACGAATCCTCTCTGCCCGCCGCGCGAAGAGGTCTTGCCATTTAAGTTGATATTAGCGATGCTATTTCTTAGTTAGACCAGTCCTCAACCGACATTTTACTCATGCAAATATCCGGTACTGTTCAGTCTTTAATCCACTGCTACTTTGTAACCAAAAACTAAAGTATAATGGATTTTTTCTATACTTTTTATGTTATTGCTATCATATGTTCAAATAACATATATTAATAATATACTTTGTTATTGTAGTAGTAGTTGAGAAACCTTTGCAACCATGTTTGCTTTATAATTTAAATAAATACTAACAAAGTTACAAGGGGAATATAAAAAATATGTGACACAAGGATTACAACAAATATTCCAAATGACACCTAAAACTTCTTAAAGCAATGTAAGACGAGTTTTAAAGTATTCACCTACTTTTCTACATGATTCAACATTGATGTGTCTAAAATTTTCCGTAATTTTTTGCTCCAAATCATCTAACGAATCCGATTATTTTCGTCATGTGATGATAGATCTGGAAAACTAGATGATTAACAGCTTATAATTAATAAAGAGGTAAAAATTACTGTTCACTGATAGAAAAAATATGAAATGCTTACTTATGCATAAAATAATGAAGTACACAAGAACATTGAATATAAAAAACCAATGACGCTTTTTAGTTTATTTCCGTTTCCACCCAATTAGGGAAAAGTATACACATATTGTTAGTTCTGTAAGCCAAGAAGGCCCACAGCTTGATAACACACTTTCCTGTATTGTTGCTTGTTTTCCGCTTTTCTTCGCCCATTTCTTAGCCCCAATTCATCCAAGTCCATCTACACCATTTGCAACCACATCACTCGAGGTATTTTTTTTTCTAGTTATTCCTCCTGTTAAAACTTCTTTTGTTGGTCTTTCATCTTTTGTATTTTAACTATATCTGTTATTTTTGTTACTTCAAAAATTTCTCTAGTTCTGCATATATTCTCCTTATCGCTATATCGTTTATTCTCTTTTTTCCCTATATTTTCTCCAGAGCGCTTTGTGATTCTTTGTTTTCTTAATTATTTTTACTAATCCTTCTTTGGTCGGTATCTCCATTTCTAAATCTGTTTCCGCTAATACCTGGTGTTTTATTTTCGTGTAGTTCAAAAACTGCCATAAAATATTCTACCCTTTCCTCTATGTCTCCCATTAGCTGCCATTCCTTATATTTAAATATATTTTTTTAATGTGACGATTCCTTCTCCTACCCTTTTTTACATTTTTATAGAACTCTCTTCTTTATTTTTTACATAAGAATCTTCTAGCTGTTTCTTTTTTATTTGATCTTGTTCTCTTTTGTTTCTCCTGTATATTCCTTTGAATTCCTGTTGGAATTTTTGGTATTTCAATTTATCTTCACTTTTTTTTTCTCTTTAAGGAAAAGTACTAACTATAATATTTGTAGGGTTTGCAACGAACACATGCCTAACTTATGAATACAATGTACATTTATTCTTAAATAAATATTTTGTGCTTTTGGAATAAAACTATTTTTGAGTACATTAGGGCTTGTTCAGTTTTTTATTACATATCACTTTACTGATTTTTTTTGCCACAATAAAATTGAATATCCTCTCTCTTAAAATACGTTCTTTCATATATTCCAATATAAATTCCAATATTCTTTTTATTTTCAGACTACAAGATATGTTTCACATTGGAGAGGTTTAATAAAAAGTACCCGTCAAGTTTACATGAAGATAAAGCAAGTGGTTCTAAGAAAACATAGAAAATGGAGCATCAAAGGCATCTTAGAGATTAGTTGATATTCATGAATTAGGTAATAAATAACCACCTAACTACAAGTAGTTCGCAAATGTTTTGAGATTCGATAGATTTCGAGAAAATTAATAATTTGTTTAGAAAAGGGTTTTTGCTACATTCATATTTGGTATATTTTGAAAATATCGTAGAGTGTTCTGGTTTTGTGTGTCAGACTACATGTACATTTTTTTTAATTAGACCCTGGATATTATTTTTAATTCTTTTCATTCAACAATTTATATCTAAGGTCAATAGGATCTTACAGAGAGCTAGATTTGACAGTTGACATTAACATAAAACATTATTCTTTTCTTTACTGTATTAAATATTGTTAATAAAATGACATGACTTTGTTTATACAACAGTAAGTGTCAAAAATTTGGAAAACAGAGATTTATGTTAAAATTATTGAAGATAAAGATAAGCCATTTGTAATTATTTTTCTTCAGTGTTCAAGGAGGTATTTCTATGTGGCATAGTATAGGAACATGCAATTTTCAATTTAATTTAATTTAATATAGACTTCTTTAACTTCAATTATTTAAGAAAAATGTTCATATTTCTCTTGAGTAACACAAAAAATGAATAATTTTAGTTAAGAACCATTAAATTCGTTAATATTCATAAGGTAATTAAAACTATTCATCTTAGAATCAGGTAAGTTTAACCACGAAGGTCCAAAAAAGATAAAACACTGCTTTTGATATATAAATAAAAAAATTATTGGGATTGAATCATTGATAAATTATAGTCCAAAATATATAATCACGTATATAAAAAATATTTATCCTTAATTCACCTTTGGTTAAAAACCGTATAATGCACCAAACTTTAAAATTGAACTGTATAAACTAGTATTCCTTATTAATTACAACTAGAGAGAGATAATCTATATATTGACCTTACTTACTTAAATATTAATAAAAAATGGAAAATATATAATAAATATAATACACTAGTTAATGTTAATGAGCTCGTATTTTATTCCACTATTTATTAAAAATCAATAAACAGGTTTTTTTAATAAATCCATTAATATAATTTTCTTTAATATATATATTTATTATAAAATTGTAATAGGGAAATTAATATTTATTTGTTATTTTTAAATTATGGAAATGTTAAATTACAGATTTAACCTTTTATTATATTTATCCCAAAATCAGATAATATTTAAAGAATGCATAGTATACAAATTTATTAGAAATTTAAATTTAAATTTTTTGGTTAATAAAATGACGTATCTACTGTACTATATAATTATTTAAACAAATTTACATGTTTATTTACATTTATTTATATTTTATTTATTACTATCATATAATTAGAGAATTTATATGTATATGTGTCATTTCTTATGTCTGCGAAAGAAAAAAAGTATTAATAAAATTTGTTCCTTTTTTTAATAACTGCTTAAGATGTTGAATAATATCCAGGCATTTACCACATACAGGGTGCGGTATTAATGCGTTGAAGTACGATATATCCGTTATTAAAGGAGATATCAATAAAAGTAATTTACAAAAAATATAGGCAACTTCAAATATCACATTATAAAATTATTTTCGTATTTACAGGGTGTTACATATTACCAGGGTGAACCAAACATACTTTTTTAAATGGGACACCCTATATATTATTTAAAATATAGATTAAGCTCATCTCCCCCGTACTTCCTATAAAGGGTTTCATTACGTTATACAGGGTATTTCAAAAGTTATAGTCAATTATATACGAAAATCATTCTCATTTCAACGTCCTATATACCCTAGACAGAACAACTCAACAATTATTTTTTCCAGGAAAAACTTTTTCACATTGGTACAGTGTTATTAACAAGTGCTATTGCTTTATTATTGCAACAATTGATTTTGTCAATTTTTTCAAATAAATCACCATGTAGTTTATTTAAAAAAATGAATATAAACTTTTGTTCTTTAATTTTTATTAAGCACTCCCTATAATTAAAAAGGTTAATTTCTGAGATATTTTCAATTTAATAACAGAAAGAGATTTTATTTTAAATTTCTATTATTAATAAAAGTATGTTTGGTTCTCCCTGCTAATATGTAATATTCTGTAAATCTGAAAATAATTTTATAATGTAAAGTTTGAAATTGCTTATAATTTTTGTAAATAACTTTTTTTGATATCTCCTTTAATAACGGATATATCGTATTGCGACGCACTAATACCGCACCCTGTATATACATAAAACATTTAAAAGGGTTATTAATGTAGTTTGTATTTCGGGATTCAAACTGTCTTTTATATATTAAATACAAATATATTATTTATATCTGATAAGATATTTCCTAATTAAAAAAATTAGCGCTGAATTAGCTAACGAACAGTTAAACTTTAAAATACGTACGTTTCGCCATATCCAACTTATCATTTTCTAAATATATATAAACTTTATTACTTGTAAATAAACCTGAGTGTAAAAAATAGGTTGACATTAATCAAAAAATTATCATGTTCCAACCATTTTTGTTTAAATTTCACCGTTGACTGGACTACATATAAATGCAGCAAGCACACCGATTTACTTATAAAAATACATTTTGCATTCGCATGCACTCCACGACTCTCTCGTGTTTGGCTTATTATTGCGGGGCAACAACACCATTTCGAGATAAAGCCAGAGAAGCATTCCACTAAAATATACATATTATGTTATACTTAAGTTGTCTTTTAAACGGGCGGATTTTAAAACGATTTTTATGCACACACTTTCATTCGGAATTTCAATCCTCACTTGGTTAATTGAAATTGATTTCCACCAACTGCCAAACCATATAAAGACAGTTTCAAATCCATAGTATACCAATTCTCTGTTTGTCTAAATTTTTTCTACTGGCATGTGTTAATGAATTAAGATATCAAAAACGCGGTCCATTTTTTAGTAGTAAAGATTTTGTTATAATGTCTTGGGCCACCTATTTATTAAACATATTCAAAAATAAATTTTTACAATTATTTCGGATTTATTTATAATTTTGACATTTCTTTCAACCCAAAAATTGATTAATGATGTGTATAATATAACTAAAGATGTGAGATTCTCTTAAGGCAAAGTCGAAATTATAACTTTATCAGTACGTCACTGAATGTAGTCAAACGAAATAAAATGTTTCGGTTAAATCATTATGGTAAGTTTTTATCAAAACTCTTAATTATATTTAAATTCGCGTAAGGTGGAATTATATATAGGACCTACGCATCAACTAACTTGTAGTAGTTTCAACTCAAAAGAGGAAAAATGTAGGTAAATTGTAAATAAAATCAAAGAGAAGAGAGCTGTACATAGGTTGCACTAAATAATCATGTTTATTAGATTCAACCGGTCAAAAGATGCATTATCACTTGTATAAAATGGTGTAAATAATGACGAATTAAACAAACAAATAAAAAGATTGTTCCTATTAAAACGTCTTCTTTCAGTATTTTATTTGTTATTAAATATAATATAGTTCTTTAAATTTCAATTACTAATAACGATGTAGGTACCAATAAAAAAATATACAACTGTCGAGTATTCAAGTAAAATTGTTTAACTTGTTAATCAATTAATCAAATTCTTTCCAAAAAAGATTATTCTATTTATTTTAATAGACAAAAGATTTTACAACACTAGTGCGTGATGTAAATATTATTTTAGGTCTTCATTAATATTAAATTTTGAGAATTACTGATGTCATGAACAACAGCAGAAAAACATATTTATACAATTCATACGTAAAGCGAACTTTTTCACTCACTTAATTAAAATGCTAAGTCGTGAAACAAAAATTATTTTACACACTATTTTTGGAAAAATAACTATTTAAAACCATGTAAGAATGTTTTAAATTTGCATAAGGAAGTCAGTAATAAATTGTAAATATATTTCAATATTTTTATTTTCAAACGTTAAGTAACCCCTATTTATCTCGACAAGTAAGTAAACAAACCACTAGAAATCTAATCGTTTAGACTTCATTTCAGTCAACTATCTTATATCCAAAACCATGTGAGTGTTTATACAATAACTCACTATGAGCTGCCATCTTGTCTGTCTGTTCTATAATTGTTCCTGCACTTATTTGTAAAATATCTCGTGTTGTTGAAAAACGGATTGAGTTCAACAATTTTATCGTCGCAAAGTGATGAATACTTGTACGCAGTTGTTTGTAGCTGGGCATCTGGATTATATTCAAAATATTATTCATAACTGGCACATCACAAGCAAACCTTGGCATTTTGGTATTTAGTAAATGTACAATTTTGTGAAGAAGGAATAAAATTGTTGATGAATAGTTTAAAATTTATTTATAAAAAGGTTCACTCGAATAAAACCTTAATTACATTTTTCTTTAAATAAAATGTACAGTTCTTAAGTAGTGATTAAATTTATTCATTTTTTAAGAAAATTCGATAATTTGATGGGTTAAATTACGGAGTGTTTCTAAATTCATGCGAAAAATTTGTGGATTTTCTTTAAAAATTATGAAGGATTTTTCCTATAAAAAATTTCTAAGCCTACCCCCAAAGAGATATCAACCCCGAAATCACCGAATTAAAATGGAGTTTTTAACATGTTTTTTAAATCCGAGTTAATATAAAGTCTTGAAATTACGGGGATTTTATGTACTCATAAAGAGATAATTGTGAGATTTTTTTCATTATGTTATAACATTTATTGCAACTTATGTTTCTTTCACCACTATTTTTTCGCATTTACAAAAATGTTACTTTACTTAATAGAACTTAAAAACAATACTAATGTATTTTGTTTTTCGTTGGAAAACTATTAGTTCAATGAAAAAAGCAACATTCAAAAAACTTAAGAAATTAAACAGGAATTTTGAATAATATTTTTAATAAAAAAATGTAACCCCATAAAATAATTTTCACATAAAATAGAGGTTGTTAATTTCACTCCTTATACTATAATGCTAATATGAAAAAAAAATCCATAATTATTTCATTATGAGTGTATAATTATAATATCCAAAAATTCAAGTTTATACACCGATCTAAAAGTTAAAAACAAATTTTTTTTCTTAAATTTGTTCGCATGGATTTAAAAATAAATTCACAGAGAGAAAAAAGCGATTTTTGGTAGTGAAGCTGCTCTTATTATTCTAAAAAACAAGTAGCTCAACGATGGGGAAAATTTCAACAGTGAGTTCTTTTAAAAAAGTGCTACTTGAAAGATTAGCAAAAAATTATTTTCGTAAGTGAAGTTTTGCATTTTTCAAGATATATTCAAAACTATCCAAAAAGGTACCTTCTTTGCCAAATTTTGAACAAAAAAAGATTCGTCATTACAAATTCACAATACAGTTACTATTTTTTTTAATAGAACATTGTTCTTACGTTTTCATGATAAATATAAAAGTGCTGCTAGACGATTTTACCTACTAATTTCCTGTGTTATTAATATTTGTTTACGAATCAAACTATATTGTGGGTTCTATTAATATAATGATAAAGCAAATTCGCTTCATCCATCTGGTCTGAGAAAGAGTAGATTTAAATAGATTCTTATTTCTGTCGCCAAATATACGGTAATACAATCATACTAATAGCAAATTATATATAATCAATATTATTTGGGTTATTGTTGTCTCCGTAGGAAAAAGATCTTAATCTCTGGAACTAAAAAAAAAATATAACAAAGAATCTAACGCATAACATTTATTAATGCTTAAAAAATTGGTTGGCGACAATTTATATTTTAAATTATTGTATGTGCGTTTATATCTTATATATGAATTTTCCCTTTTGTTTTACTGTCTCATTTATCTGACATCAGAATAATTTTTGTCTTTAGCACTTGAATTTTGTAAGGGCAATTTTCTTAATATACATATAGCTTTGTTTATTTTCTTGGGATTAGGTTCTTTTAAGTTAAAAAAATAAAAATGTAAATATACTTTTACAAAAAATAAAAAACGTTTTCTTAATTCTCGTTCTTTTTGTAAAAAAATGGTCTTTTGAATTTTTTTCGTAACAAAATTGAAAAAGTATCGGCGTAACATATTTTTCACAAAAAAGTTACGAAAAAAAAATATTTACAAAAAGTGTAGGCAGTGTCTTGAGATTAACATTTTACAATTAGGTTCAAACATACAGGGTGTTTTTAAGGTATAGCCAGACCAAAGTTATGTTTTTTTAAATGGAACACCCCGTATGTTTTTACATTTTTATAAACCTCGTTCCGAACTGATTTCAACGATGTATGTAATGTTTAATAAAGAATCTACAGCCACCTGAAATCACATTTTTTTGAATTTAGATGTCATTTTTTTGAATTTAGATGTCTGTAGCAGTAAAACCGTTAAAAATAAGTAAAAACGGTGTGCCTATCCTAACTTTTCAAGTTCTATGCTATCACATTACAAACTATTTGATACAGAGTGGTCAAAAATTTGAAATCCCGTGTGATTTTTGATCACTATGTTTTAAATATTTTTAATGCCATAGCATAGAACTTAAAAAGGATGAACATTTGAATAATTATACCGTTGGATAAATGAGGTATGATAATCCCTATTTTTAATTAAATAATTCGTCATTATTTTAGTAATGTCTCTTACATTTACATCTTGAAGTGGCCCTCTAAACATTATTATTATTTTTATTATTAATATAGTAAGGAACATATTCAAATTTTTAAAATAATTAATGTATTTCATATATTTTTATCATGCTGTATATAAGTATATAAGTAAATTACTTGTTTAATTGCAATTATGAATTTTTTATTATTGGTAATTACTAATTTACAACATGTTTTTCCCTTTGTTATTTGCATTAGATCTAGATAGTTATTTTTATAATTTGTAGGTTAGAGGTAGATATAATTTTTTTAATAAAACAATAATTTTATATTTGCAACGACTTCTGGGTGCCTCTCTTTTTAAACTATAGTCAAACTTAAACTTATATCGGCAGATATCTATATTTCAATAAAAGTATAAGCACATATATTTCATTGTACCCCAAACTTATTTAGACCCTCAGGGAATAAGAACACGTCTACGAAATTGGAAAAGTTTTAAAATTTCTTCTTATTGCACGCGGTAACTTGAGATATTAAATAGCTTCTTCAAAAGAACCAGGCATATACTTTCTAATATTTATTGTAAAATGTTTCAAACGTCGCTGGGGTAAAATATAGTTAGAAACTAATACTTATGTAGTAACATTTTTCGATATTGTCAAATTTAAAGGTACTTTACTCTTGAGTAAAACTCATATTTTTTGACAAACCTCGTATACCACTGAAAAAATTTGATATTTGATTACTGTAATTCAGGTTTTAGACCATGCAGAACTTTTTATAAAGAATAACTTTTTTCCTAAAATTAATAATAAAAAAGTTTTCCATATGGTTCCAACTTAAGTTGATATATATATATATTATATATATCCTAATTTAGATTAAATTAGGAAGTATATAACAATTATTTGTTATAATGTTCTTTCTATAATTCTACACATTAATAAGTAACGCTTATTTAAAACGGATTACTTTTTTGTCCTTATTATAATTAAAAAAGTAACTCTTCATTATTTGCTAACATTCTCGCATTCTAATTAAAACTACAAATGACAAAACAATTAATAAATACATATATTTTTGTATTTTCATCTAAAAATTTCCTATCGTCCACTTTTAGCAATTTTTATTTCAATCTCTAAAGAAGCCTTAAATGAATTCTTTTTCAGCGTGTATTACCGACCTATCAAGTTTCAAATTTCCCTCGTTTTCGATGGACCCCATGAGAACCAAGTGAATTCATGGCCGAGTGGGTACACCAAATTCAAGCCATCGCCGTTTGGAATATAGAAGTTAGTTTGAAACGCCTTCGACTGGCATGGCTTCCCGATAATACTGCACGGACGCCATGAGTGCCATTCTAGACTATTTCCATTACAAAACACGTAAACAAAACCATTCTGTTCGCTTCGTGCTTGGTGTGGCCTCGGTTATCAAGTAAACAAAAATATTTAGGTAAGTAAACGTTTGTATATTCTTCTAAAGCCGAAGTTATGTTAACCAGAACACATGTGACGACTTACAATACACAAATTCTTAATATATGTTTTTAAAAATGTTACCCCAAGCTTCTTCCTTAAGTTATAGTAACTATTAATACATTTTTAAATCAACATGCCCAAGACTAATATTTTTTAATATATGGTTGACCCGAAATGATACAGTTAAGCTTGAAATGTGTGACCTTTCTACAAATAACATTTTAAGATGTGTGAAAACTGACACTTAGTAATACAAGCCAAGTTTAATAATATTTGTTGGTGAACTGTAGTACTTTAATCTGAAAAAATAAAGCCTACAAATTATATAATATATAAATACAAGAATTCTCACATCAATCTTACTAAAAAAACTGAAAAGTATAAGAAGAAGAATTCCTTTATAGATTTCAATCATCATTTTTTAATATTTGCTCAATAAATGAGTCTGTCCATATGTAAAAACAATATTTTTCCCATTTTAAATGTATTATTCACCTACAAAAAAAAAGAAAGAAGCATAACAATGCTTAAAATGTGTATTTACTAGTAACCAACTGCATTTTATAAATACATATGAAGAAATTTAGAAAACGAAAGTAAACCTAACTCTTATCAGTTACCCACTGTTATTTTTAAAGCAAATTGGTCAAACAAAACAGTTGGTTTTATGTTAGCAATATGTTTTGATCAATTTATTTCACCTTTAGGTATCTCAATGTAATATAAGTGCCCATAAAATGCTTAATGACTGCTTAATACTTTCAGTTCAAATTGTTGATCCTTTATTAGTATTTACGCTTATGAATGTATGAGGACATATTACACTTGTTATAATTTTGATTTTTGTAAGATATCTGTAAACATTTGATATTTTTGAGCGTACTATGCATAAAAAATATGATAAATGTCTAGAAAAATTTAAAACAACGAGTTTTTGAATAATGGAAATTGGAATATCCCGAAAATAATCTATATGGAAGTAAATGAACGAAAAAAATGAAAGTAATGCATTTCTCAGACTGAATGAATTATTTTTGTTTGGACTTTGAAGCTATCAAAGATAAATTTAAAAGTTTAATTAAAAAAGAAAGATTAGTTAGAGGTCAGAGGAAATAACAAAATAGATTTTTTGTATTTATTTTCTAAAGTGAATTTAGACAAAAATTAAATATTTCGAAGAATGTAAACTTGTTTTCTTAAGTGTAAATCAACAAATATAATTACATATATACTTATGTTAAAATAAAATGATTAAACTAAATAGAGATTATTAGGAATTTGTATATATAGAATTTAATATTTTGGAAATTCTCTTTGAGTCTTCGAAATGAACATAACGTTCACTAATTTTTATGTATTAAATTAAAGATAATCTGGATATAAAATTTATGTCAAAAGCTCTATTGATAATTGAAATTTTGACATAGTACGTAAATTTAATTAGTAATTATGAGATAAAATTAGAATTTCAAACTTTTAGATATTATGTCATATGAAAATTCATATGCAAAATACATTTACACCACCCTTTTAATATGTAAAATGGTAGAATTAATTAATTCATGTCTTAATAGAGCTTGTTTTTATTGTTAGGTATTTATGGAAAAAAGTATTAAAATTAGAAGAAAATTGAATCAGAAGTTATAAAAAAGAAAATAAAATTTTGAATAAGAAGAATTAATGACCAGCATTCTCTGTTTTCTTCAAATTAACAGTGCTGTTCCTAAAGTCTCACCTGGAAACAGTAACAAAGCCTACACACATAAGTGTGTATCATTTCCATAATTTTTTTAAAATATAACTAAATACTATTTTCCAGTAAATATTTGTTCTTGTTTATGTATAAATGTACATTCATCACGCTGTCACTTAATTTCACACTAAAATTGTAAAACACTAATAAACAAATATAAAACTCAAGCGAAAATCATACTTTTTGTAGTTTTGATGTTTTTCAGAAAAAACGACAATTATCAGAACGGCAATAACTGTTCGTCATCGTATTTCGTACACATTTCATAACGCTTTAATTTTACTTTACACCAATCAGAAATATGTAAATTATCATTTATAATCAATTTAATTATTTATTTACAACAGAGGGCGTAGAAACATACTTTTAGAAAATGATAATCCATATTCCAGTAAAGTAATTAAATTCATTTGAGATATTTGCGATTTCATGAAATTAGAAGCTTCATGCATGGTGCATCAAGTCCCCAATGGAATATGTAATTTAACTTTTATTGTTTGAATTTCTTCCAAGTTAATTCATACAGAGCACGCAGCGCAACCTTCGGAATATATGAATTGTGTTTGGGTAGAATAGTTGTAATAAAATTGTTATTTTAGATCTAGACGATAAAAATTTCAAGGTAAATATAAGAATGCAAAATGAGTCCATCTACCATCATTATTGTATGTACAATGTTTTAATAAACATAAAAACGGATCATTTCAAATATGCACGTACATTTAATTTTCAACTAATTATATCTATAGTTTGTCGAGTTTTTGACAAGCCTTAACAACCTCATACCACAAACATTTCAACAATTTGCGTGATGTGACTTAACTGGTTGTTTTAATATATAAGCTCATAAGTGTAAGTACCTTATGCTAAAATTTCTAAGGGTCCGCCCAAGATAGATGGATGGCATTACAATCCGGACAATGTAGTTTATAAATACCCGATTTTAAATATGTATTAATTTTAGGTTTTACATTTAATAAAAATGCACCTACATTATTTTTTACTTTAAAAGATATTGTAGAAGATGATGTACGACATATAATTTTTGATATTTTGTTTAGAATATCTCCAAAATATATAATTCTTCCGTATGACCCATTATCTTTAGATTGTTTGGGAAATATAAGGTTAATTGCAACCTTTTCCTCCTTTTTATTAATCAACCTATTTATTAGATGTAATGGATAATTGTTAGAGGTAGCGATTTGTTTTATTATATTAATTGATTGATTGATAAAATTAGCAATAACACATTAAGAACTAATAGAGTTACTTTATTGATAATCAGAAAGCAAACGATTTCGGTGTCCTTATTTATTAAAAAGTAAGATAAAGAATGGAACGAAGAAGATAATGAATCTTACTTGAATATCGAAAGTGTCTTAGAAGAATTTGTAAAGGAAAATATTTTTTAAGGTTTTTTTATGACAAATCTACCAATTTATTGTTTAATAAATATTTTGTACTTATTTTGTAAAAAATATTATTTTTTTCATTAAATTTCACCTGTAAGATTAACCGGGGTGAAAGATACGTGGTAAGTGTAAAAAAGGTAAAAAGTTGTAACAACCAAAAATTCTTTTAAATGGGAAACGAATAACTTATATAAATTAATCGACAAAGTAAACTATTTTCTTATGAATTAACTGTTTCAATATAATATAATAATGTTTCTAGTCAATTTAGAATATTGTTTGTTTCTGTTATTACTTTTTATTTGCCTGTGGGATGTTATTACGAAATATCTGTACATACATTAATCTCCCCCAAGCAAAAGTGATCACTTTGAGCCATAATCTAGCAATGACCCAAAGTATTGATTCATGCTTGGGAAATGTATTTCACTTACCCCAATTTAATGAAGGTGAGTGAAACCAGTGAGTACAGCGTTTTTTTTACTATTAAATTTAAAAATAAATAAAGAAACACAGAGTAAAGCCAAATATTTAAATTAATCAACGTAAACATTACACCAAGTTAATTTCAAATTAAATTTGAATAACTTAAAATTGATCTTCACTAATCCCCTTAAAACTTACTTAAACTACTAAACTAATTTATTTTTTTCCAAATCAAACTATATATTTTATACGTACTACTTTGTTACCTACGTCATTACAGACATAATTCTGGACTTTACGTGCTTATCTATGTATATACAACTTCTTTGACACCAAACTTTTAATTTCATTTATTACTTGGCAAATCTAACACTGAATTCGTAAAAATGTGTGAGATTCGCGAAGTTAGAATGAGAAAGTAATCGGACGACAAAGAGGGTAGTATACGCTTGGATAAATTGTAGAGTCAGTCAGATGCAATAGAATTGACCAGTACAGTTAAGCACACTTGTTTATCGGACTGGTCTGATATACTTTTCTACCGCGCATCCAAAGGCGTGGCGACTTCATATTCATTGCAAGATTTGCCAATAATACATAGACAAAGAATAAGAATACAAGTAATAGGTACAATATATTAAAGTAATGAAAATTATATAGATAAAAAAATATGATGATACCACAGCAGTGTTAACAGTAATAAATTACTTTATCTTCACAATATTTTTGTGTATTATTGTTATTATTTTTCTAAGCTTCAGGGGAAGGTGATTAAAAATATTTTTGATATTGTATAAAATCCAGTTTTTATTACTTACTAGTTAGAAGGAATGGGAAATGGAATACAATGTACGTTTTGTATCATGCTTATGAGAGTTTGCATTTAGTACATTTTTATATTCTTTGCGCATTATAACTGCAGTTTCTAAAATATAAATACAAATTAAAATTTTATGTTCTAGAAATTTGGACTTTCCCTCACAGATATACAATCTCTTTTACTCTCTTCAGTCCGTCCAAATGACAATATTAATTTGCCAGTTTCATATAAGTGAATCAAAAACCTCTGTTCAATAATTTTTAGCTTAATATGCATATTTATTACGGTTATTTTTCGCAAGTATGTGAGACAATAATGTTTAATTGTCGGATATTCATACAATTATTCTCTTTAAAATTGGACATTAATTATAAAATTTAATATCTAATATAATTATAGTGTTTAAACATACCATAAAGTGACAAATAGTTTTTCGGTGTTAACTGTTTAATTCGAATCATAATTCCGGAAGAGTCAATAACAAATATCACAAATGATACCGTTAAAGGCGTGTGAAACTATAAAAACGAATATAAACATTCAAAATAATTATTACCTCTAAAAAATTATACAATGATTTGTAAAAAGCTAAAGAGCCATTCATAAAACAGTATAATGCGTAACAAGTAAAAACGCTTTTATGACTACGTTGAGTATCAAATAATGATTGATATCTGCTTAATTTTATTGGAGTATTTCGGCCACAATAAGAATGACTATAAGGAAAAAATGACCGTATACCCAAACCACTTGTAGTTTACACACCTGGCTTGTCCATAAAACCTTAGTTACGACTTTATGATCGATTTAGCAGTAAAAGTAGTAAAGGTGTTTATATTCTCAACAAATTACGTCTGTCTACAATATCTGTCTTCTTTCTTCTTCCACAGTTCTATTGCATCAAAAGCCAATCAAACGTTAGGAAAATTCAAAAAAGTTTTATTATAAACTTTATCAATTTTTGTACGTCTTGCGTTAATATAATACGGAAATGCTACATAACATCACCCATAATGCAATTCATAAAGTAATAAAGTAACCCACCTGAGTTTAGTTAACTAATAAAAATTATAAGCAAAAATTGTAATTTTTGTCTGATTAATTCCATTTGGTGCCACTCGTCTATGTATCAAAAATTAACATTAACATTACCAATTTATGCAATTAGATCACAGGACATATTAATTTAATTTAATATAATAGAAATTTAGTGGTCATGTTGAATTAAATTGAGAATTTCAAATCTTAAGAATAATATTACAGGATATTATTAAATTTCACAATAGGTTTTCATTTTGGGTGCATATAATATTTTTGATAATTAAGTTGACACTAATTAATTTGTGTCATATTAAAACTGTTTTTATTATAAGATTTATCGTAAAATGTATTAAAATTAAAGATATTTTGACAAAAATTATACCTATAAAAAGTCTTCACAAAGTGAAATAAGTTATAAAAGTAAATTATTTGTATTACAATTTGATGGCAAACATATTCCAGGATATTTAAATTTGATTTTATATGAAAATTAAATGTATTAAATCTCAAAACATTAAAAAGTGTTTATATCTAATAGTTTGCGTAAAATTGAAAATATTATAAAAGGACATTAATATATCCGACAGCGCTTTCTTCCGTTTTCATTTATTACAGTTTACATTGTTAATTTGACTAAAAAGTCGTTGCTTATTTAATCAAAAGATATTTTTCTTTTAACAGATTCAACCTCTTAAAGATAAAAGATGATTTGTCGCATGTATTTTTGTCTTTTTTAAATGTTCTTCATTTGTAATTAAAATCCACAACAACGCCATTCTATAATTAAAAGACAAATGTTAAGTACTTCTGACGATGTTTTTACTGTTGAAAGATATCGCATTAAGGATACGTGTTTTATATCTTCAGATGTGAGGGACCTACAGATAAAATTATAAAAATGCAACTGTATCCCTATATTATAGTTTTATAATAACTTATAGAAAAAACGATTGCTAAGAATAGTTACTTCATAAATGAGTTACTGTCAATTATTTTGAAACTTTAATGTACTTAAGCAAAAATATAATATAAAAAATTCTTGGTTTATTACAGTAATACTTATTTTCTCATATTTAAATAAAAATGTTTAATACTTGTGTAATAGAATTAATGAACTATATGTTTCCTGTATTTATAATTGTTATGTTAAATATATTTAAAAGCAATAATTTTAAAATTATAAGTGGCGTTATTAGTAAATAACTTGTACAGAATGTTTAAAATAATTGGAGGGTTGTACCGACATTTACTTGCAATAAAGTTGAGAATAACTGATATTAGTAATTATAAACAATTATATATTACACAGTCAAGTAAATGATATGTGATTAACTAGTTAATTTAATTACTCTCAATGGTTATTGATAAAAGTACAGTACTATTGACAATTACTAAATTATGTATTATGAAAGTATTCCGAGACTATGCAGTAGACGTTAAAATAATAATCGATAAAACATGCACCTTCCTATAAATAGATATTGCATGTTTTACCTAAACAACTGCAGCTAAAGAGTTACATCCAATAGGCATGACATCCTATTTTAGTTTATAGTTAAAAACTCTCGGTACTGTTTTAAATTATTTGCTAAAAACCATTACGCAAAAATCAAATAAATACAGGGCGTCCCGTGACTTTTTGACAGTCCAATATCTCGAAAACTGTTCACATGACAAGTATGAAATTTGGCAGCTACAAACAGTCGAACGGATTCTTGTATTTATTATAAAAATATTTGCAACTTTAATAGGTAAATAAATAAAAAATAAATAGTTTGATTACTAATTCACAATTTGGTCTTCTCACAGGCGACTATTTTTACAGTATTTGATGTGTCACTTACGAACAATGTGATTTGTTTGTGTTTTCTCCAGTGCTGTAAGGAAACTCCACATTGGTGATTGTTTTCCAATAAAGTTAAAATTACACAATTCACTATACAAATTCCATTGTCCGGAGTATAATTCGAATACGACCTCTGGTGCAAAAAAATGAACCATTCAAAGCAATAAAATCAATTAAAATAAATCATGCTGGAGTTGTTTTCGAGTTTTTATTGTGTAAATTTGTTTTTATTTACTTTACATTTACTATTTTGTAATGAAAAGTACAAGAATCGTATTTAATTGACAACAGTCTCTAACGAATTCTACTTTTCCCAATAAGTGAACAATAAGTTTTTCACAGTTAGATTCATAACAAAAAAAAATATTATGTTCATATTTGAAATAATAATTAGAAAAATATCTTTTGATCAAATAAGCAACGACTTAATCATACATCATTTATTTGACTGTGTAATGTATAATTGATTATAATTACTAATAATATCAGTTATTCTAAACTTTATTGCAACTAAATGTTGGTACGACCCTCCAATCATTTTAAACATTCTGTACCATGTATTTACTAATAAAGCCACTCATAATTTTAAAATTATTGCTTTTAAAAATATTTAACATAACATTTATAAATACAGGAAACATATAGTTCATTAATTCTATTACACAAGTATTAAACATTTTTATTTAAATATGAGAAAATAAGTATTAGTGTACTAAACCAAGTATTTTTTATATTATATTTTTACTTAAGTACAATAAAGTTTCAAATTAATTGACAGTAACTCCTTTATGAAATAACTATTCTTAGCAATCGTTTTTTCTATAATAAGTTATTATGAAACTATAATATAGGGATACAGTTGCATTTTTATAACTTTATCTGTAGGTCCCTCACATCTGAAGATATAAAACACGTATCCTTAATGCGATATCTTTCAACAGTAAAAACATCGTCAGAAGTACTTAACGTTTGTCTTTTAATTATAGAATGGCGTTGTTGTGGATTCTAATTACAAATGAAGAACATTTAAAAAAGACAAAAATACCAAAAATACAAGCGACAAATCATCTCTTATCTTTAAGAGGTTGAATCTGAAGTAATTATTTAGTTTTATCTATTTATAGGGTTGATTTTATTTATTTTCATTTGAAATTACTCATATTTTGCTCGTCTTAAGCTGAAACTACTACAAAACAGATTTTTCAAACTAATTGTATGCTGGAAGATTATATTAACAGTAAGTTCATGCTTAAATATCTTTTATCATTACCAATTCTTGATATATTGCTCTCATTTGATAAATATGTTATTTCTATAATTCTATCTTACTTGAATGTAAATATAGTTACTATTTACATTCTTCGATATTAAACGAAATGCCTAGTAATCTTCGGAAAGGGGTTAGTTAGAACTACAAATATTAGGGAACCCATTTGTTGCTGGTAAGATCCAAAGTATTTAATTAGTTATCAGAGAGTAAAAGTCTTTAAAAAATAGTCCCAACTAAAAAATAAAGGCAGTATAAAACTATTTAAACTTTATTTTCAACAAATATACGGTTGAATCTTTCAATGTTATATTGTTCGTTTAATAGGTACAGATCACACGGAAAGGTTTCAGAAAAGAGAGTGGACCAACACTCCTTTCGGCAGACTGGCCCCATCGCTTAAGGTGGCTAAATTTATGATCCGCCTTAGTCGAAAACCGCTTCTTAAAAATATTCCCGCGGTTTATTAAACCCCTTCTTTCTTTTACAAATCCCGCGGCGAGCTGCGAGTTATCTTAATAAGTGGAAATGACAGCCAAGAAGGTATTACCAAATCTACTAATACCAGTGACCAGCGGCGGAGAGACAACCATAAATACTACAAATATCATTTATAATAGTGGATCACATTGTTTTTCTACGTGCTTAAGTCAATGTGAATAAATTTTAATGACCAAAAAGTTTTGTAAAAACATCTATAATCACTAATCAATATTGGACTTTCTATTATTCGATGTATATTTTACTAATTCCTTTAGTAATCTTCAGGTAATGATGATTTTAACATTATATGTATATATTTAAAAAAATGAGAAATGCGTGATTTTGGTTAGTTAGGTTAGGTTAGGTTAGAAAAGTATAGGGCAGTCCAACAAAACAGCTCGACTTCAATATGGCCGCTGGAGGTAAAACAAAGCAGTTTGCAATATATTTCGGTGTTATTTTATCGACGTCTAATTGAATTGGCCAGTGCTTACAGTGCGTATTTTAAATTGACTAATATATCTTTGTGATTTACCCGATAAATAGTTAAATGTTTATAAACAATGATTGAGTATTTTATTAAATTACAAGCTGAAGATGCTGATGTTGCTGAGCGGTACATACAAAAACTTCAATATGTAAATGGCATAGATCCTTTTGTTTTGGATGATTCCAAATTTGGTACAAATCCTGCTGACTTTCCTCCAGTAACTAATATGGATATTGTCACTTACTTAGTTCTAACAACAAGTTACTATACCCAGCAATAGATGAAAGCTTTTAAAAGTTTAAATGGCTTCAAATACTTTGATGCTGGATTTATGTTAATATATATTTATATATTAATTTTGGCACTACCTTTTTTCATTTATTCTAGGTGAAACATTCCCAAAGAATGAATCAACCACCAGTAAACGTATGGGTTATGTGTAAGGAGGTTCTCCTAAATTATTTTATTATACTTTACTTTTACAATATAAGCATTTCATATACCTGTTTCGAACATATTCTAAGCAAATTTAAGTTTTTCTTCTAATAAATATTTCCTTTTAATCGCCTCTATCCACTTTATTCTTCTGATTTTGGAATGTTCCTTTAAACGACGTTTCGTTTAAAGTGATGAATAGCAGGAACTCTAAAGAATCTCACCCTATCATGGTTTGCTATATTCCTACAGTTTTTCATACAGCAAGATGAAGGCATTTTATTAATTTAAACACACAAAGTATACATAATTCTCCTAAACTTCAATAGTTTGTTTTCCCTCCAGCGGCCATATTTGTATGAAAATCAGCTAATTGTGACAGTTCATTGGACTGCCCTATAGTTTTGGTAATTTTAGGTTAGGTTAGAAAGGTGTAGTTTTGGTTATGGCTGTTTAAAAATATTATTATCTTATAATATTTGGTTTCAAATTGTTATAAAGTAAAACAAGACGTAAATGATTCAAGTTCGTACTTCTAAAGGTCTTAATATTACAATACTTGTATGGGTTTAATAACTTTATTTACAGGAAAAACTTCACAAAACTGTCTCAACGTAAGTAATAGTGATGTTACTTCAATATCGTCGTAATTTTATATTTCACTACTACTCCCACTGTCAGTTTCTCCCTATTTACATTTTTTTATTGCTTTCTTGAAGATTCCAGAAAATTCTTGATCTTTACCAGAATATTTTTGACGTTGTTGAGAATAATCGGGAAACTGTCATAGTTGGATTAAGTCACGTTAGATTAGTTTGTGCAACCAAACCGTTACAATATATTCCAAAACAGTGTAAACATTGATTGATAGTGTAGTTTCTTTTATGTTTTGAATGTTTGTAAGATAATTGATCTTTTTAAAAATAAAAAAATGCTGACCATATTAAAAATTTTTTGTTTGTTATCTAAAACGTCTTTAATGACATACCGCATATTAAAAAGAAATAATTCCATCAGGAATAATATTTTCTTCAGTTTAGTGAATTCTATTGAAAGATTCTACAAAAACATTTGATTCAACGATATTCTTAATATTAAGTGGAATAATTAGCATTAACTATTTTACAAAGTTTCTTCTTTTCACAATGGGTGTAGCAATTTTGCTAAAACTTTCTAACGTTATAGCAAAATTTTGTAATACAAACTTGATAAAAATTCTATTCCGTGTTATATTTGTACAATATGGTTTAAAATAAAATCTAAATTTAACGTTCATAATTATTTTAAACTGGGAATCCAATAAACAAACGCTTTTAAAACAAAGAACTCCCTTATTCCTAATTCGGATCGGCTTTTACAAACAAGCGTTAGTAATTTCACAGTATTCCAATGACGTAGATATCAACACTAGTAATTTTTAAGTTTTGTATATACATACATACCTCCGATTGTAGTCTTACATTTTAAATAAAAAAATATAGTGTCAAAATTTCAAGTTGCAAAACAAACTGTTGCAATTATCCATTTTGATAAATATGAAAAGATAAATTATATTAATTTGAATTTCCAATCTTCCAAAGCGTTTTAAAATATATTCAAATCGACATGCCATTTTCCCAAACAGATTTGAATATATTTTAAAATGCTTTAGAAGACTGTGGAAATTCAGTTAAGCATAATTTATGGTTTCGTATTTTATTATGAAGCGTTTCCACAAAGTAAGAATTGAAATAATTAATTTTATCCATTTTGAACTAACTATATGGAGGCTTCTATTTGGGAAACGCCTCTGTAAATGCCCTTAAACTTTATCTGACTTTTTAAGTATTCCGGTAGAAATTAATTTGCAATAAATTTTTAGGAGAAGTTCAAGTGAATTGGCCGGCTAGAAGCAATGCAATTAAGAAATTTCGAGGCGGAAAAAAGACGTCACCGTCAGCGCCTTGGGTGGCCATCAGGACAGGACTATCATCAGTTAAAAACTGGTTGAAGGTAATTATGCTTACGAGATTGGTTATCTGCGAAGATGGAGATTGCCCAATGTAAATATCTTGAATTATTTCAGTAGTTACTCCGGCTTTCCAGGATTAAAAACTTATCAATAATACCTACCAAAGACTCTTTGATTTTTAAGATGGACGCATGCAATTAAACTTTCTAAAAGAGCCGTTAATTTTTGTATAAGATATTCCAAGAGTTTATGTGAATATATGTTTGGGCGTAAGGAAAAAATATATTGTTGGTATATGATACCTGAAATATTTTTTACTTTTATATAGCCGTTACTAAGTTATGGCCCTGTAATGTTGAGGATATAAAAATATTTCAATTTATACCTACTTATATAACAGTAAAAAATAATATCTTTAAATGTAAATACATAATGAAACCCCTTTCACAATGGTTACTTATACTACAACTAATGCCAAAATTGTTAAAATAAAGTCTAAAAAACATAGTAAAGTATGACTAATTAAGCTGTAACATAAAAGTAATAATTTACTGATACTCCTAAACTTGTTTTTTAAAGAAAATAAAACATTTTAATTTGGTTAAAGAAAAAAATATTTTCATCCTTGTTTAGAGTTTAATTACAACCTTCTTCTGACAAGCAGATTTTAACGGCAAATATGGCAATATAACAATTAATTTTAAGAGGGTAAAAAAATTTTCAAATATAACATATTTATTTATTAACAAAATAAACCAAATATATATTAGAGAGACTTAAAGTTTTGGATAAAAACAGGACTTCAAGCAAAAATACTTATGGGTTTCTTTAAGGATATTCAATTCAAATATGGTTGGTTCCTCAACATCAGACAACTTAAAGAAATGGTCTAACATCACCAAACAATTATCAAATTTTGAAAACCTGAAGATGCTTCAATAAAGGACCGAATCGTCAGCAATGAAATAAAAAAACATAGTTCTTGTTTTAATTTTATGGACCCCATCCAACAACCTCAACCTTTTATAAATGTAATGCTTTAATATCTTATTATTTCTTCGCTAATCTAAATCCTATAGCAAATAATGTGAATTATCCCTGTCCCTATTTTTTTCTCACTCTCTCTACACCAATATGGATATGCTCCACAGGGTTCAAAATTCCATTTATGAGCTTTTGGCGAAATCGAGAAAGGTCGACAATTTGAACATTTATTATAAAAATGATAATAAACATGTTTCTTTTTCATTTGGTAGTATAACTCTTAAAATAACTAAGATACTGGGTTTTGGTTTTGGGGATGTGTTTCTTCTTTTATTACCTTTAAAATAAGGTAAAACTCGACAGAGGTTGCAATTTAAAAATTTTGGGGTTATCACCCCCTAAAAAAACTCCTCAGTGCATGAAAGTTTCAAACCATCTAAAAATGTAGTTTTTATGGTGCTTTAATGATCTCCAAATTTTCAGATTTTTTCTTCACCCGTTAGAAACTTATGGCTCCGTCCCGGGACTTTTGGGTAACCCTGTATATGTATATATATATATATATATATATTATAAAAAGAATTTATTCATATTACAACTATCACAAAATTGTAAAAAAGTTTCCTTAGTTTTCAAATTCCTTGATATTTTTTCCAAGATTAAACTACAAATCAGGTTCTTCGAATTTAATATCAAATATTTTTGTTTTAGTTCTTTCTGATTTTTGATTTTATAACGTTTCTTTGATTTACTGCTTCCATTATTTTTTTACGAAAGTCTGTTATGTTTTCCAAGAATTGTCTGGCTTTTTATTTTTCTCCTCTGTTTTAAAGTTTTTCTTGGATTTTTCTTTTTGTCTGATCCGTCCTTTATCTTGAAAATTGTTTTTACAAACATATCAACTAACTCATTTTGATCTATTAATTTCATTTTTTTTCTACAAATTTTATGTAGTAAATCTCTTGTTAACTTATTGGGTTGTATAACATACATGCCGCATTTTAATATTTCTTTTTTTAAACAATTCAATTCTTTTTAACTGCAATGTCTACTCCTTTTAACTTGTGTTTATTAATATTTTTTTCTATCTTGTCTTCACTTTTTACATCGTCGGTATCTTCCCAACAAAATTTAATATTATTATTTAATATTTTCAGACGGTCTTTAATAAATAATCAATATAGAGAGCATTTATAAAATTGTTCATTTTATATGGAATATTCTTATAGAAAACCAAATTAGTACATAAATAGGGAAAATAATAACCCTATAACTCAGTTATAAGTATTTACGATGAATTTTATATATTTAATTTATTTTAAATACGAATAGTTCGTAAGGTTTATATACTGGAAGAAATGATGCAATAAATATACCCAAGTGATGTAAATTCTTTAAGTGATTCACATAGTCTTTGGTTTATCCCTATTAAAGACGTTATACGCTTATTTTATTGATTTTTACATTCATTTTCGTCTGGAAATTTATTAGATTAATAAGATTTAACCTAATCAAAGTAATCTCTTATCAGTGATTCATTAATTATGATTTTCAGCATAATTTAAATATATTTTTTAGATACCATTTGATGATAATTGATAATATATTCCAGTTTTTGAAGAAGTTTGTATAAAATGAAATGTGACGGTTGAGAAAATTCCACTCGAGTGAGGCGAAGCACGAATGAAGATATAAAGAGAAAAACGTCAAGACTTAAAGTGCGGATCTGCTCATTTCCCTAGACATTTTTTAATAAGAAAGGGTCTGAAAACTACACGACAAAGGTAATATAATTATACTGATGATATTCAAATTTCCCCTTTTCTTTTTTTTCTAATTTGGGGTTGATACGAATATAAGGGGCTTATTTTTGTTACACGAACCACGGTTTTTATAGTTTTCTTTACTTTAGAGTCCCTATTTTATGGTTTAATAATTTGCTGCAGAAATTATACATTACTTTAGACATAGTCAATACAACGCTTTTTTCGGATTACATATTTATAAAAACCCCGTGACATTATCATGAGCATGGGCGGACTAAAAATTCGAAATCATCAGAGGACAAAAGAAATCATTCAATTGGTCTTTATTATTTCATTTTAACATATACTTATTTTATTCCTATTTTCTAAAAATTCCATTAGTTGTGATAATCATATTAGAACGACAAATTATATTGGAATTACTGAACATACCTAGAAAATTAAACAGCATGGTAAAGAGCATATCAAGAAAATCTATAAAGTGCACATAAAGATGAAGAAATCAGGAAACTTTAAATTAAATTTCAAGCATGTGCGGGAAAGAATGTTTATTATTCTTATTTGACGTGAGCCTCTGGGATTTACAGATAATTCTTGGTACCATTTGACTTCCCTGATAAGCAAACCTAGCAAGTTTTGGTTTCTGGACTCTGTATATGATTAGAACTAATGTCCTAAAGTAGGTAATAATAATACAAGAGAAAGTAAACGAGAAAGGGCAAAGAAGAAGTAAATAATTCGTAATGAAAGGAGAAACGATAGGCTATGGAAAAAGAACACACGCAATACCAGAAGATTGGAAATAAACAATTAAATTCAAAGCTTTGAACCAGAACTACGATTTTGGAATACAGTTTCTTAGCATTGTAAAGTATTGTGATTTTAAATATTTCAAGTATTTAATTAATAATTTAAACAAACAAAATAAATATAAAATAAATGAAATATTTAATAAAGAATAGTCCTGTGTTTAAATGAAGAATGGTTTTAATAAGCTAAATATTTTTTATTTTGATATTTTCAAACAAAAATACTTATAACACTTATTTATTTATTTATTTTCAGGTTTATGGTACCTGAAAACTTCTATCGTTGGGTTCCTGAATAGTTATTGTTCTGTTTTAATATTTTCCAATTCTACTAGAGGCTATCAGCGTCGTCCTCATATAAAAATTAAAAAAAATATTACAAAAGAAAACTTTGGCATATAATTGAAAGCATTGAAATATTATAAATTTTCTTTACGACCACTACGATTTTAATAATTCGCGAATCATTTTTATAAATAGAACGTACATTCCCACTTATTCAGGTAGAAAATTTACTAAACAATTGCTTCTTATGTATTTTACATGTATTTTTTTAAATTGCTAGTTATTTTTTATTATTCTATTACAAGTGAAATACCTTGAACACTTTGTTAGATTTTTGACCTTTCTGTATAAATGTATCATTTTTTTTAATTGTAAACTTCAGACAAACTTAAAACATGGACAGAATATGTACAAATTTATGTATGGATAATGGATCTTATTAAATATTAAAGTATATGGGTGAATAATTGTTTGCTATTATAACTGAAATTTTTGGAGGAGCTGGTTTTTTATAAAAAAAGACATAATTTAAAATTAGTTCCACTTATACAGGTTGTCCAAAAAAATATATGAATCAAAGTTATGTTTTCTTAAATGGAATACTCCCTATGTTTTTACATTTTTATAAACAAACTTCTTGCCAACCTGATTTCAACCTCGTACACATTTGATGTCTATTAAATATAATAAAGGATCTAGGGCCACCTGAAAATCACATTTTTTTTTATTTAGATGTCAGCTTTGGTTCCTATAGACATTTAAAAACATGTGATTTTCAGGTGGCTGTAGATCCTTTATTAAACATAATAGACATCAAGTGTGAACATCGTTAAAATCAGCTCGGCTAGAGGTTGTCAAAAATGTAAAAATATACGGGGTATTCCATTAAAAAAAAACATAACTTTAATACACATCTTTTTTGGGACAACCCTGTATAAGTAGAACTAATTTTAAAGCATGGCTTTTTTGAATATACACTCTTACAATATTTTCATAAAATGCATTGTTTTGGAGTTATGGACCTTCGCGTCTACGGTGACTCACCCTGTACAAAAGGGTTAATCTCTCAGGGCCTAAACATTTTCGTAATTGACTAGTTTTGTAACAACTCGCATCTGGCTTTTAGTACTTTTCATTTTAAATAAAACATCCTGTATTTTATATCATCTTCGAAATAACTTGTGTCGAGCATCCGCTATACCGAAATGTTACAATTTTTTCGATTTTTAAGAATTAAAGCGACATTTTTGCAACTACTGTAAGTTTGTTAGAATTTCTCCCGTCTGGTCTAAAAGAAGATAATTGGGCACAAAGAAAAGTTTATGACCAAAGAGATTTTTTGATTATGTACTTTTCGGGGATAATGCGACATAAAAGTGGTTGTTTAAATAGACACAATTCTCACCATTAGTCAATAAAAAAATCCTCATGTGAATGTTACTCCGAATCAAACAGAGTCTTTAAATATTTGGGGTGGTATTGTTGGAGGTTATTTAACTGGACCATATTTTTTTGAGGAAACAGTAAACAGTTAGGTTTATTGAGAACTTCAATACATTACAATGAACCAATTCGAAATCAACTCGATGATCAATTTCTAGACCGATGGATAGGAAGAGTAGGACCAATACAGTGGCCGGATAGATCGTTAAATTTAACAAAAAATTACTTTTTATGTGGGATTATGTGAAAAATGAGATGTATAAAATACTTGTAACTAGACGAGAGGACAGGAACGATAGAATTAAGGTTGATTTCTAAAACATTAGTTTTAAAATAGAAATGTGGGTAGGTCATTTGAAAATCGGATACTACATTTTAAATTTAACAGGTCACTAAGCAAGTAATATAATTAATTTGTTACTAATTATTTCGAATTTTCTGTTTAATTTATTGCTGTTAGTCTGTTAAAATTATAGTTTTATTAAATAATCTATCGTTTTACTTACAGAGTATTTTATACTTGGTGTGTATTTTCTAAACTGTCAATTAATACAGAGCAGATATGGCCAACTCTAACAAATTCACAGTATCTTCAAAAATGTTTAATTAAATGTAACATTTAGCCATAACGAATGCTTAACAAAGTAAAAGAATTTTATTAGTAGTTTTTTAAGAAGATATAAAATACAAGGTATACCATTTAAAATTACCGAGAAAATCAGGGGCGTGACTTTTAGATCGCCTTGTATACAAAATGAAAGCTATCAAAAACATGATGAGTTGCAACAAAGTTGAACTACTACGAAATTCTTTTAGCTTTGAAATATTAACCCTCAGTTTTTGATTTTAATTAATATAGGGTTATGATTTCATTAAGATTTTCACATAAAAGTGGCCATATCTTTAAAAGTACCCTGTATAATTGTAAAACTCGCTATTATTAGAAAAAGGAAAATGAGCAAAATTGAAACTCAAGATAATATACAGGCTTACTTCTTTAAAAAAACATAACTTTGATATGCTATGATCTTATGAAACACCCTGTATATCACGAATGAATTTTAAAATGTGAAGCTTCACTCTATCTATAACTATTATTTAAAACTGTCTTTCGTATCTCTCAAGACAACGAAGGTATCAAACATTGGAATTTAAGTTGGTCATCCTGTATTTGTCTACAAAATAAAATTATTGTCTTCACAAATGCTGACATTCTTTTTTTTATTTATTATTATTATTAAGTATCAGCACAACAGTTTTGGTCTACACAATGGAAAAGTCTTTTACATCCACATAAAAAAATGTGTAGACATCCTACATGTCAAATAAATTAACTGTATTGGTCAAAATTTGCCCTGCGCATTTTTGGTCATTTTTAAATTGTGGGATAGAATTTTCCCAAAAATGTTTGATCCTCGTTAGCGAAATTCTGTTATTTTCAACTTCTATCATTCTCAAATGCAATCTAGAATCAAAAAATAGAACTGTTTTTTTATATATAATACTGCTTTGAATTTTTTTAAAATGATATGAAATTAAATTTCTTGTTGCTCCATTAAAGAAAGTGGGAGAAAATTTGAAAACATTTTCATTAAATGGATTATTACGAGAAACTACATATTTTCAATATACGATATATTTAGTTAAGTTATTAATCTCCCTGTATGTACCTATATTCGTACAAATCCAAAAGAGTAGTTTACAAATCGATAGTATAGTATTTAACTAACGATGAACTGTACTTATGTTTTAATTATATATGTTTAGGATGTAGTAGTTTTTTATTTACTTTGTATGTAAATGTTAATTTATGTATGTGCATAGAAAGTCATATTTATCTTCGATGAAAAAAGTAAAACAATTTTATGACTTGTAAGACGATAAATTATATAGGAAGAATAATAAATAAGATAAATTATAAATGATTTTATGTAAACTAATTATCATAATCTGTTTTGATTAAGATACAAACTGAAATATACAGGGTGGCTGCCTTTCTAACAGGTAATGACAGTATTGATATTTTTTAAATGGTATAAATTTGAAGACTGGTTAAACAAAAGAAAATGTTAATTTAGGAAACAAATAAAATAATACATTGAATTTCAAATATTGTAATCATGAACTGCCGAAATATTCGAAAATATACCGTTTCGAATTTTTTTTGTTCACAACAAATATTTAATATAGGAAAACTAACATATAAAACAAATTATGCAGATATCATATGTTTAAAACAACATAAATTATTTAAATTTTTTATTTATTTTAATCCATCTCTTATTTGGCTAAATCGAATTTTTCATTTTTTAGATATATCCTGATTTATCCGAATATTTCGTATTTCAGTTTCATTTTATTTCTTTCTTAAATATCTAAGTTTTCTCCTATTTATAACCAGCTCTATAATTTCTATTGTTTACAAGATAGCCATATCTATTTTTCTTGTGAAAATGCAGTCACCCAATATAATTGATATCCACGATTTGTATGAATGTTTTATTTAAAACTTTCAATATTAAAAATTCAGAATTACTAATTTTCAAAACTAATCATAATTTTTACGGCACATTTTTTAGAAAAAAGTATTGTTTTTATATATACTATGTTATTGAAAATTTCTATATTGTGTTACTTAAATTTTACTAATGAACTATATTAAAATAAATCTTGCCTACCTATAGATTTACAACTAATTAATAAATCGTTTTAGATTTGGTAATTTGACTCAATCTACAGGGTGACGCATTAGTGTGGCAAAGCTCGATTAGTCGGCTATTATTGAAGTTACGAAAAAAAAGTTTTTACAGAAAGTATAGGCAGTCTTGAGATTCACATTTTAAAATTAGTCATAAATATATAGGGTGTTCAGGAACCCAGTGCCAGACCACACCAGCCACTTGAAAATCACATTTTTTTTTAATTTAAATATCTGTAGCAGCCAAATCGTTGAAAATCATAAAAAATGGTTTACATGTCCCTGTCCTAACTTTCCAATTTCTATGTTATGGCATAAAAAATATTTGATACAAAGTGATTAAATCACATGGGATTTCAAATATTTTGTAATACCATAGCAAAGAAAATATATATTCATAAAAAATTACATCACGCTTCAATTCAATTACAAATCACACAGATAAAATTTAATTTAACTTTAATATCATATAATTTATTAACTATTAATCATTTACTAAAATTATATTTAACAAATCATCATATTTTGATGTCAGGATTCTGTTAGTGTTTAATGTAAAATTCATTATAAAACATCTTGTATGAAATAATTTACATAAAAATAACATCAAATTTAATTTTGTAGAAAAAACATCTCTTGTATATTTACAAATTAATTTAGTTTTAAGTAATCTCTTCTCAACATTACGTTCTGTCCGCCCTAATAATGAAAGTTAATCTCGATAAAATGAAACCAGTGATTGAAAATACAAATTTTCATTTAAGACGACCAAAATTGTTATTAGAAAAACAATTAGCATAGCATTAGCATCAATTTAAAATTCCAGATGTGATTTTTGCCAAAAAATAGTGATTTACTCGCAAAAAAGTAAATTTAAAAACTATTCATATTGTATTATCTACTCTTAAGAATCTTTTTAATTTTCATTATTTAGAATCAAATGCATTTTACATTATACACTAAGTCTCTGTACTTAAAATTTATCTAACTAAAGTTTTCTTGTATTTTATTCTGTTTTTACATCGGGTCACTCCTAGTGATTTATTATATTATATTCCATTTAATTCACACGCACATAACAGGAAACTCGTCGGTTAAATAATGTGCAAAGTCGTTATATTATAAGCGCAATTTGCATTCGACATTGTTGATTGTAACTTGCAGCAACCAATCCTAGTGATGGATGTGTTAATTGACGTTCGATTTACTGATTGCAAGTATATAATTGGACATGTAATTAGGTATAATTAAAATGTCAGATTTATTATTATAATTTCATTGAATGCAGTTATTAAAACTCTCATATTCTAAAAATTTCTAATATTGCACGAAAGTGGAATAAATTATAGGTGGGCATGTTCGCCCACATATAATTTGCATAAATATATTAATTAACATTGTTCATCATTTCCACCATTCTCCTTAATAATTGTTTTAGTTGAATTTTATTTGTAGATATATTTACAGTATTGATTAAACCAAGTAACATGTAATATATTTTAGCTTTGAGATACGTTAGAAAACTTTTAAATTATGAATTTCGCTCTATATTTTAACAAATGAATATAAAGAATGTTATTTATGAACATGGATATTGAATTTTTCCACAATATAAGGATATTGTTGTCAAACCAAAACGTTTCTTTTTCTCTCTACGTTATACAGGTACAATAATAAAATGGTTAAAAAGTTAAAAAATCAACTGTTTTTACTGTAGTTCGTTCATCTTTAGTCTGATTTAAAAAAATACCCAGTCTAACAAAATAATTTTAAATTGTGTACCTAAAATCTCTCAATCATTTTGGTTTGCAAAATTTTTGATATCAATAATAACAAGAGAGTTATTGCACTTTGTCGTAAGATTGGTACACCCTGTAAGTATACCATATACCTAATTATTATCTATGGTTGTAAGTGTGTAATTAGGTTAATATATTTTTTTATTGAATATTGGGGAGTAAATTGAGAGATAAAATATACTTGTATTGGTAAAATAAATTGTAATTATAGTTATAAGTATAGTCCAACAACTTATATCGGTATAGGAGCTTTTAGATTAGATTTTTTTAGAATATTGGCATGCCGGATTATAGAAATGTAAAATAACTAATTGTATGAATTAATAGGTGTATTAGTCCAAATAAATATTTTTCTTTGTACTTTAGAATGAATCATGAAGGAGGTTAAATAAAGAATATAAAATAAGCACAAAATGAGAATGATAATACAAAAATATTTCAAAATTTACAGTATGACCAGCTAAGAAGCTGGTGACATCTGGAGGAACCAAATGAATACAAGTTCAGAAAATCTGAGAAGCAAGAAATACAGATAAGATAAAGTGAATGAAATAGGATGATAATGAAACGATTCGGACAAAATAGAGGATTTTTCAGGATGAAGAATTTGGTGAATTAAATGAAAGACGACAATTCGAAGTGATATATCATTTTGTTTTAGACAAAAAAACAAAAATAGTTATTGAAATCTTTTATCTTCAACTAAATAAATTTTTTTTTTCAAAAATGTTAGTATGTCTGTTATCTCTGTTTTATTGTTTAAAATTCATAGTCTAACTGTAACGCTCGTTATAACATTCTAGTTCGATGTAAGATACATATAATTGCATTAATAGATCGAGATTATCTTATTTTTCTTGTTCATTTTAATCATACGAATATGATGTGTATGTAGTCATGCATATTTAATGGTAAATAAAATCGTCTAGCTTTTTTACTTGTGTTTGTTTTATATGTATATTAAGCACAAATATGCTAGTTGGTATTTATTACTTAGCTACAATGTAAGGTAAATAAATTAATATAATTTACATTAATCTTAGGAGCGGTAGTCTCATAATACTGTAGATTAATGAATAGAAAAAAAAACAGCGTTGATTTTCATGAAGCTTTTTTTAAAAGTCATTATATTTTATTATGTTTTTTAGTAATGTAAAATATGTTAATTAGTAGATGCAATAATACTTACAGGAATTAATTATTATTATATTGGTAATATTTATAAAAAAACCTTTAGAAACAGTGTCAAGTTAAGGACAAATTTGCTTCGATTTTACAAAAAGGAATTTAATAAAGTATTTTTTGATTAATGTTTTACTAATTATGTTATAAATATGTAAGAAAAATAGCTTTTAAATGGATTTTGCTCAAAACTTGTGTGGCGCCATCCCATAGAGGGAGTTCAAACTAGAGAATAAAGCGATCAAAAGCTTGAGGAATCAATAGTGGAATCTTTTTTTTTTTAGTAAATAGCAACCAAAATTCAAATACTATATGTATATATTATTTAATTTTTTGATTTTTAATCAGAATATGTATTTCAGGCTTTGAAGACGTTCTCATATCTAAATGATACACGTTTTAAAAATTTTTTAGACCAACATTGGACTGGTAGTTGAACAGTTGCTATAATTTTAAATAATTAATTAACTAAAGTATTTTATAAATTTATTAAATCTATTAAGGACGGTCTCAATGATCAGTTGCACTCAACCAACGAAAACATTTACCCTAGGTAAATTACAATTCATACTATAAAAAATGGCAACGTCGCATACTTGAATTGTCTCAAATTGATAGACGACAAAATAGAGAGTTATATATATATATATATATATATTTATATATATATATATATATAGCGATATATAGAAACCGGAACTTTATAAAAATAAATGCTTCAAACCTATTACCTATTTTTTAACTTAAAAAGATTAATAACTTTAAGGTGCTGAAAAACTGTAACAAGTACCTATTTGCTACTTAAATTGACTATAATGAAGTTCCGCCAGCTTGGAAACATTTTTAAATTTAATGGAACTACCCGGCTACTATTAAAATTGCTTTTAAAAAGATTACTACTTTGAAACGGCAAATCTTTGAGGCAGTTACTAGTTTGTAGAACTTAATTGTGACTTACAAAATGTGGTATTTTATAGTTCCAGACAGCGGTTCTAGTAATGTAGCTGGAACAAGCGAGGAGACCTCTAAAAGTATAGAAACTTTAAGTAACATACATAGAACTCGAGTAGCAGCTTCTTTCACATGCCACCATATAGTGAATTGATACTTAAAATCGCTACCCTATGGTATTATTATACTATTTAGGAACATAGGAACATCAAATTCCACAAAAGGGCTTTTAAATAATTCGTCTGCTAGATATTTATCTACTTTAGCAAACGACCAAGCAAAACTTAATTTACTGTTAATTACATAAAACAATAAGTCATCTAACAATTCCAATTTAACCTACACCTACATATCAATGCTGCAGAATCCGTAATTTTTCACAAGCCATTGTTAAGTTACATGACTATATTTTCTTTCGTAATAGTTTGTAATTTTTCGTATAAGTCATAGAACAATCTGAATAACACTAACAATATAATATCGATACTCTAGGTATCTAGATAGAAGAAGAATAATTTAAAGATATTTTGACCAACAAAACATTTACATTTTCAGTTCAATATGAAATAGGATATAGAAAAATTGTATTTTATTCTTCAAAATGTATGAATATGGTAAATTTTTAACTAGCGGTTAGTTCAAATTTATATTTTTGTTTATGTACTTATAAAGTGGTAAATGGAATCTTGGTGGCGAGAAAAAGTCGTACTCCACTTTATTAGGATCTTTGTAGTAGCAAGGTAGAAATTGCTACCATAAAGTTACATTAGGATGGTTCCGATTCTTATTTTATCGTAGCGAATACCTTAAAAGACGCAACGGTTGGAGTTTGCCACCTTGTAGATGGCTAATATAACATAGAAGTAGCAAAAGGTACTTTGAGATACATAGGTTCAATTTGCGCCATTTAAAAAATTAAAATATGGAATCACACTAATATTTTTAAGTTCAAAAAGTGTTAATATAAATACTATTTCTGATAAACTAACAAAATAATCATAATATACTTTTTCCACTTATACATTTATAGTAATATAAAAAAGATTAATAAAAAAAATGAAATTTGTTGTGATATTTTAAATATTTTTTTCTAAATAAGTACATATATTGAGTGTACTTTTATTTTTTAAATCTAATTTTCAAAAATTTACGATAAATTTTCATTCTTTTGTAAATTTTGTATGCGATATAAACAACGCATGAATTATCTAGATATTATAATTTCTGGTTATACCGCCATATTAAGTATAAGTATTAAAAGAATGATGTTATGGAAACCTTAGTGAATGGAATAATAAGTTAAGTTGAGATAAGTGTTATTCGGAAATATGTGAAACAAAGACAACAAACATGGAAAATATTTGAAGTCAACGCTACTACACGGAATGTTCCTACAACGTAGCAGTGAGGTTCCATGAAGTTGTAGGAACTGTAGCCGGAACGTAGCAAATACGACTTGGCCACGTGACATTTGTTCCCCACTTTGGTACCGGGAACTGATTTAATCAGTTCCTATGATTTAGCGGCAACTAAGGCAAACCCCTATGGAGTGACATATTTAGTCGCTACCACGTAGCAGTTACTAAATGTGTTGCTTGGGTAGATCATTTTACTGACTTTGACAAACTCTGTTCTTTAATTATCCCTATTAAAAAAGTGATAAACGTTATTTAAGAAAGTTCGTACATCAGCTACATAATGTGGGGCACCCCATTCTGCTGGAATGACAATTTATTACTATTTGGAAATAGCTGATTAAGTTGTGGTAATAAAAAGCCCTGAAGAAATTGGAGGTATCAACGAGAAGATACGTTATCCTCAAAAATGTATGGCCAATAATCTGGTTGTTTATAATTCCGCTCCGACATTCACCTATTGTGGATATTTATGTTATACTTCCATCTATTTTCCTGACTTTTGAGCATAAAAGTAGATTCGATCTCCGTCATATCGATTCTTAGGAGTTTCGCAGAACTTGACTTTTCTATAAATGACATCTTCTGACATCTTTTGCAATAGATAGCAATTTTTCTTCTATATAAATTCTAACATTAGTTGATCGCTGAAAATTATTATACCTTGTCCAACTCTAGTATGAGCTTTTCCTTGGAAAGTTTTGTGGCTTCGGTAACTAATTTTTCTAGAGGCGGGCTCTAGGCTGGGGTGTCACTCAATTGATGTTTTGCAATAATAGCAATTTCAGAAAATGTTGGTGTGAGTACAGGAACTATTCATTGTATCATACAAAAACTGGGTAACACTAAAGTTTGTGCGCAATACTACAGTACCAATAGATCAAAAATGCTTGCAAGTGAGCTAGTCATTTCGAAACCTCACAGAGTACAACTAAATTGGTAATGACATTCTTTTGTCAATAATTACTGACGACGAATCTTGAGGTCATTATTTTGAACCATCCAGTAAATTGTCATTGATACAATAGAAAGATTCAAATTCTCCTCCACCAAAAAAATTTATTGCACAACCTTCTGCAGGCAAGGTAATGTTGACATTTTTTTTTACCAAAAGGAATGATAGAGTTTACAGAGTTTAAAGTGCATATTAATGCAAATCTGTACGACTAAACTCTGAATTAAGTTCATCATGCAATAAGACAAACACGTCCAAGGTACCTTTCACGTGGTGTCGTTCTTTCACATGGTTTCACTCTGCTTCACGTTAATGTTCTTCCTCGAGTCGCTAATCTAATAAAACAAAATCTAGATTAAAAGAAATTGATGATTTTAAAACATTTACTCTATATCCCAGACGTGTCATCTTGTGATTTCCATATGTTTGAGCCACTGAAAAAGACGTCCAAAGCTAACCGTTTTCAGAAGTACAAAACGCTGTGAAAGAATGTGGCGATAGTTATTTGTAAATAAAATTTCCTGTACTAAAAATTGGTTTCAATTCAACCTTAATTGAGTCATCGTATTTTAATATTTTTATGAAAATAATATCCAGAACTTTCCTGGGACTACATCAACTATTTTCAAAGTAGAGTATAACTCTTTTAACAGTTCATCTATTTCTTTTTGCTGAACCACTAAAAATAGAAAAATTAAGGTTCTTAGTATAATTTACTTCAATGAATGAAGAGCAATTTTTTACTTTACGTATTTTTTGTGGATTTTGTAGTAATAAATAATTGAATAATTATAGCGATGGATAGAGAATTACGAAACCCCTGTTTGTATTTAATTGTAGTGTTTTAAGATATTTTCAAAAGTTCTCTGCTTAAAAAATTTTAACATATTACGTACATTTACATTATACTATAAAGTTAAGATTAGAGAAACGCCACTTTTGTGGAATAAAAATATGGTACTCCTGACCATGCTCGAAACTCTCACTCATGTTGAATTCCACTCTTGTTACAGAAAATTTTACTTTTTCTAAAGCAAAAACAGGTGATGAAAACCTCTCTTAGAGTTTATTTTATTACATTTATGTTTGGCGTATAATTATTATTGTTTTTAAATAACTCACGTGGAAAGGAATAGCAATAAAAATACCAGAATAATTAGTTTTATCAGACAATTTTATTGATAACATAGTCGAAGTTCGTGACACATAAAACAAAAAGTGTGATAGCGGTAAAAGGCATTAGGAAACACGGACATTTTTTTTTACTCCATTTCTTAAAGTTAATAATTCATATAATAAGATCGATTATTACTTCAATATAGTTCAGACATTTTATTTATAAAATATACTTAGTAATCAAAAAATATATATATTTATATATAGACCTACACAATTACCAGGAATAACCTGCGCGATAATATTATTTCAGAAACCTCAACGTTTTTAAAAACAAAATTGATTAATCTCCCTCTTCGAAATGTAATGTTATAACTTCTTCATTGTTTTTTTACTACTAAAAATTTGTGTCAAATTCTTCTTCTTCTTCTACTGCACTATTCCAATGTAATTCTAGGAATAATGGTAAATTAAGTACATATAACTCCGAATAGATTAAATTTAAAATATTTCTTACTTGATTTTTATTAACAAATTTAAAATGAATAAATATATAAATATTATCACAATATGTAAAAATAACTGGGATAATTTATAGTCTCTGAGACAGAAGTTTGGCATAAAATTCTGAAAAATACATATACCTACATGTATGCTTGTATATTAATACAGTATTCAAAATCTATATTCAAAATTAAAAGAATGGTTGTAAATTGTAGTGAAAACTAATATTCAATTCTATTACACTAAGTTGTATATTTCATTTTTTTTTTTTTTTAGTTTAAAATATTAGATTTTTTTTATTACGGTCATGTATTTTATACTAATAAAAAGAATATATTTATTTCCAAGTAATTTCCAGTAATCAGTATAAATTAACAATATTGCTTATAGATATATTTTGTCGCATTCTAGTAATAATGAAAACGCATTTATTTTTATATTCATTATTAAATTCCGTTAACTTGTGATTAAAATAACTGCCACATCGGCAACAAAATTATTCTATATCATTTATTTTTATTGTACTAGTACACTGTAAGTTAACAGTTAAGAGTTAATGAAAATTGTTGTCAAAAAAAGTACTCATCAGATTGTATCAAATTTCAACACATTCGTGTTAGTTACTTTTTAATAATGTAATTGGAAATCAAAAAAGTGTGGAAATTGCAAACCTTTTTTAAGTTTATTTTCAACCTATAATTTGTAATATCCTTAAAACTAACAATAGTCAACGAACTGGAAGCCATGGCTTGCAGTGCTAATTATATGCATATTTAAAAAAATACTCTAATAAAGTAGTTTTTAATATCCTAATTAATTGTTAACCGAAATCAATTTTTCCAATTTTTCATTTATTCAATGTGTATTAGTATGCAACAAATGGTTTTCATAATACTTGTTTTTATTAGTTCGACCATTTGCAACAAATAAGTTAAATTAATTGTTTCAACCCTTACTTTGTGGAATTTATCCATAATAAATATAAAAAGATAAATTCTGAATTTCCATAGTGTTACAAATCTTTTTAAATTATCTTTCTTCTGACCAAGGTTTCGGCTATTTAGCATCATCAAAGAGTGACCTAAGATTAAGAGATTTTTTTATAAGCGTAAATAAACATTTCAACTAATCATTATCAAGCAATATGTACAATTACATTCTAAAGCCATTTCTGAGTCAGTTGCTAAAATGTCTTTAATCATTTGTGAATTTAGGTGGCATACCAACTGTAACTGGAGATATTTCAAACAAAATATCAAAAATTGTATCTCGTAGGTACAACATTTTCTAAAATATTTTTTGAAGTAAGAAATAATGTAGGTTCATTTTTATTAAATGTAAAACCTAAAATTAATAAATTAAAAAAACAAAATTGTCCGGATTGTAAAGCCATCTATCTTGGCCAGACCGTTAGAAATTTGGAAATAAGGTAAAGTGACCATTTACGAGCTTACAAGTTAAAACAACCAGATAAGTCACATTATGCAAAACACCTCATTGACACCAAACACAAACCTACACTTAACAACACAATTGACAACATAGGTACTTCATATAATTGAAAAGAAAGAAGAATTGCTTTTTTGGAGAAATATAAAATAAAGAAATACCTAAAATATTGAATGAACAACTATACCAGGGATGTTCAATTATTTTAGATTACCTTTTGAACTAATATATATATATATATATATATATATATATATACATATATAAAAATATATATGTATATGATTTAGAAAGTATCTAAAAGGACATGGGCGAAATTTTGAGCAGCGGAAACGACGTGTTTTCTCTCGACCGAATTAGAGGTACGACCACAAATGCAGGTACGTTATTATCTAATTGACTGGTACGATGTTTCCACTTCGATGTATCCCTACTCCAAGAATTTAGTAATGCGTTATTTCTCTTTAAGAATGCGTTCTTTATCACTCGAATGGCTTCGCGTATGACCTCAAATATTCAGGCCAAATCTGTATAATAATAATTTGTATAATAAAGATAGTACTTACAGAATGTATTGTAAATGTCCGAAAACGTGGCTCTTGTATTAAAAGTTTTACAGATTTGGCCCGAACATACATATAAGTTCGGCCGAGAGGGGACACAGTAATGTGCTCTCTCTCGGATATATATAACATACATATATTTCGTATTCTTTTACTCTTTAAGATTTCACCTATGACTTTTTATATACTTTCTAAACCTGTACAAGGTGATAGCAAAAAAAGCGAATTTGTTTAATAAATACCTTTTAATGACCGATGGAAGCAGACAGGAAGTGAATTTTTCTTTTTCTTACTTTGATAGATTTTTGACAACATGTATGGAAATCCTAAATTTCAAAACAATTTTTAAATTTTAAGCAAAATAGACAAACACAAACGATAAAATAATAATTTATTAATTATTTTATATTTTAATTTGTAATTTTTGAAACAATGATATCCTAATGCCTTTTGTTTAATTTAATATTCTGATAATAGTTACGAGAAAAAAAATAAACCAAAATGTTAATGAATTGAAAGAGCAGATATCACAGTTTGCCTCTAAGTGAAACAAAAAAATTAAAACAACAACGTTGAATTCTTTGTCATGTCATCGTTAACTTATCGTAAAAATGCTAAATCGACCTTATACAAATAGGATAAGTAAATAAAAAACAGCCATGGAATATGTGCATATTTAGGACAGAATATAAATATTTAAAAAATAAAAAATATATAGGTTGTTGAAGATTTTGCTCTTATAAATTGAAGAGTATTTATATTAAACAAAAAATTGTTGCAGGATGTTTTCTGAAGCGACAAATCGAAAGCTCTTTATGTTTTCTACATAATATCTACAGGGCGTCCCAAATCATATAATAATATATTTAATACGTTCAAAATTACAAAATCACTTTCGGAAAAAGTACATAAAATTTGTAAACCGCCAGTTACCTCCACGTTGGAACTAAATAAAAAATCTGATTGAGCCAATGCTCAGAGTCCTTAAAATTAAATAGATTAAAATAAACATAAGCAGTTGAAGTGAACTAAGAGTGAAACGGTGAACAATTAAATGTATTTGTCTGTTTGATGAGGCTACTTTGTCAAAACTGCATGTTTATATCTTGATACAACTGTTTCTACACTTCAAATTTGTAGAAGGTCTTAACCTTTAATTTAATTTTTAATAAACCCCAAATGAATTAGATGTTGTGGATTTAATTTATGACTTTATCATTTAATTTCGAGCTGGAAATCTTAAACAGATCAGCAACAGGAAAATTACCTGATAAAAAAAAATTAATCGAAGAAAATCCTCAAATTTCTTCAATAAGTTATTTAATAAAAGGAAATTGGGGGAAACAAGTCCTTTAGTCTCACAAACTATAAGATTTTATTTTTTCATAGAAAAAAAGAGGACAAAAACCGGTTTCGTGGCAAAATGGGAGACATCTTCAAAAAATCATAAAAAAATTCGATGTTGTAAAATTGAAAATTGACTAATGTGTTACACACTATTCGGTTTAATCACAAAAAAGCCAGATAGTTTGACGTAAGAGATCGGCCAATTTTACAACATCGTATTTTTGTGATTTTGAACCTGAAGATGTGGTCCATTTTGCCACGAAATCAGCAGTTCTCCTCTTTTTTTTTATAAAAAAATAAAATCTTATACACTGTAAGACTAAAGCACTTATTTCCGCCAATTTTCTTTTGTTAATGTACACTCACATATAGCAACAACAATCCGTTTAATAAGTTATTTGCATATTAAATTTTTTACTTGGAATTTTCAAGTCTAAATTTTCGATAGAAATATTTTCAAGGATCAAAATGTTGACTGAAACCAAGAAATAAAATCTTGGAATATTCTCTTTTTTGTCACCCTTCATCCTTGTCGAATATTCGATATCTATCGAGATCAAAGTTCCCTCCCGCTCTGTATCTTCCTATCGAAGCTTTCCGAGAAATTTATAGGCTAAACGTATGCAAAAAAACTTACAAAGCCCAGATAAGATTCAAAGTTCTAAAAGTAAAAGGGTATTTTGCGAAAAGCAAAAGCGTATCTAAAGGGAGCTTTGTAATGCCGAACACGAATATGGCATGGCCTCACCCTTATTTTACGACAAGGGTTTTCATTTCCGAAGGTTATATTTTTTGATAGTACCTTTTGAATATGCTAATATTATGCAAGGGGCTGTTGTCCTTCATTTCAATGGCTCGACATTGTAGTTGGTATTCAGATGTTATAAAATGCATATAATGTTTCTCGTTCTAATGGAATATGACAAAATGTTATGTAGGTATTTCTCTAGAGGGATTTGTGACATTCAAAATTTTATTTTATTAAGTTAATTTATAATCTGGAAAGATTAGACAGGCGAGATTGTTTTTGATGAAAATATCCACATAGGTGATTATCCAATAAAATATAAAATTTTATTTGCAATAATAACAAATTAGGAAGTCAACATGGTAAATATTAATATCTCAAAATTGACACCGACATTGAAAAATTCAAATGAATTAACAATGAATGAACAAAGTAAAATGAATTGTAGAAACCCGAATTTTGATCTAGCTCTTTTTTTGGTTGCTTTTTTTAATGATTCTTGTAATGTCTTTTGATTTCTTTATTACGTATCCCATATTTTTTTGTTTAATATTTTATCCCTTTATTTATTAGTAGCCAATAGAATTCTTTTATTTATTTTTCGCTGTTTTTCATTACGGCTTTGCACAAAAAAACAGTTATTCAATTATGGTAATAATAAGAAAGAAGAGAAAATTAAAATAATTATGGTTTTGCTCAACTATTTGATATTATTTTAAAAATTCTAACAATGCACATTATTAAATATTACTTTTAAGATTACTTAACTTCATTACCCATTAGCAGCTATTAATTACTTAATAATTGACTTTAGAACAACCAAACAAATTTTTTAAATATATCTATTACTGATGGGTAATAAAACGTGCTTGTCACCTTCAAATACTCGTATTTTATTTACCTTGGGTAAATTACAAGTAGGTAGGTACAATTGCGCCTCATTAGAGCTGATTATATCAAATACGCTTTATATTCGTCTGTTCGGTAAATCATTTTAATGGATTGTTTTTACACGTACACAATTAATAGCCCAGTATAGAGTTTCCTTGCCCATTATTTATGCAAATGAATCCAGAGTTTAGGCAGATAAAAGATTTACATTTCTAAATATTCCAATTACTTGGAACCATAAAACCGATACAGGCACTTAATTAGTTTCATTAGATCATATTTACATTACTTTCAATGAATATTCTACAGGTATCTATTTATTTGGTTTTGGCCACGGTTTCAGTGCAATCGATTTTGTTTTTTTTAATTAAATCTTACTGTTTTTTTACGCAATCTTTATATCCAGAAAAAATAAATATATTTTCATTTCTACTATCTATTTTAGAAAACCACTAACACATAAATGCTTGTTTTGAACCAATTATCGAAATCATTTCATCTTCAATACACTTCTTAATTAAAAAATGTATTCTATTTGATGAGAGTATGTACATCAATCATGGTTTCTCTTATAGTAGGTACATCTAAACAAATTTGTCTTTCAATATAACCCATACAAAGAAATCCAGGGGAGTTAAATCGGGAGATCGGGCAGGTCACCAACCAGCTATAAGAGTAGTTTCGATCCAATGCTTCACGCACAATTGAATAATGGGCGGAACATACCTACAAAATGTTGGTGATATGTAGATATTTTTTGAAATTAATTTGTTCTACTTCATACATAATGTAGTTATGTATTGGCTTATAACAGCCTGATATGTTCAAATATTATAAAATTTAAATAAGATGAAAAAATATTATGTATACAAGTTATTTAGTTTTATGGATATTTAAATTTCATTAGAAAAAATATAGGTTTTGTTTTTGGAAAACAAAATTGATCTCGTAACTTAAGAAGCAATTATTTATTTGAAATAATTTTTAGATACATGCATGTCTATGGTTGTGGCATTATGTGGACTTTTTGTATTTATACTGTAACAGCATTTATGGGATTAATTATAAAATTTGAGAAAATAGGTACCCCGTATTAAATTACAAAAAAAATCTAAATTAATGTTAAATTAATTAATAACAAAATATTTAAATTTTGATTTAATATGAAAATCAACTTTATTAATTATCAAATTATTTAAAATGTTCATAAGTTGGCGTTGAATTTTGAAATAGAATAAAAGGAAAGTCACATTTAACAGCTCGTGGTTTACTTGACCAACAAATTATAGTTTCGTTAATTTTGTTTAAGTCAAAAATAAAGAGCGTAAAGAGCGTGGTTGTAAAAAAATTGGATTTTGTATAGTGAAGTGTGTTTCTTCAACTCTAATGAGGAACAACCAATCATCACTGATTCGTTAGTGAAATACTAAATACTGAAAAAGATTTGCCATAAAAAGAACTAAATTTTCAATTTAAAAACTATTTACCTGTAGAAAATGTAAGCATTGATAGAAAAAATATATAAATAAACAATTGGTGTAGAATTTCTTAAACAAGTATGTTTTGTTTTACAAAATCAAGAAATTGTTAATGACCATTAGATATATTAATATCAAAGCATAATAGTGGGAATTTAAATTTTCTGATGTTTTCTGTGTTAAAATATTAATCAACTTAGGTAACCAGAACCCTGCACCCTGAGATTTCCCTGTAAGTATTTATTTGTGTTTTAAAATTAATTTCAGTTCTTTAATTTTTGAATTTTTATTTTATATTAAAATCTTTTTAGCAACCAATTCCAAATTTTAATTTTTTTAGTAAATTTAACTTTAACCTTAAAATTAAGGAAAAAGGAAAATTACTTTATTTTCTTTTTTACCAAATTATACAGTAAAACTAAAAAAATTAAGGAGTATTATCATTTTACGTAATTTAACTAGTTGAAATATTTAATTATGCATTTTTTAAATGGTTAAATGGGTTATGCCGTAAAAGACATGTTTTTCTAACATACGTACATTTTAATTAGCTAGAAAAATGAAAGGTACGCCGATATTTTTCAAATCCAAAATAGTCTTGTTTTTGTACGAACTTTGTAAACAGACCACTTTATGTAATTTTAATTTTGTTAAAATTATAATCGGTTTTATTTTTTAAAAATGCAAACAATTTAAAAATAAGCAAGTTCTTAATTAATAAATAAATGAATATTGCACAAATAATAAAAGATAGTGGTTGTTCAGGCGTATGCTTTTTCTAAATATGGTTGCATATGTCATTCAAATGAGGCATTTTCAAAATTATTTCGAAAACATTATCAAAACATATAATATAATTGTAATATCTGTTTAAATCATGAAGAGAATCTTTCAGTGAACAAATTGGTTTTGCTAAATTCTAATTAAGTAATTTTATAAATGCATAGTAATAAATTGGTTAGAAATTAAAAAAAAAGTACATTTTTTGAATACACAAAGAGAGACAGAGAAAAATATACTTATTTAAAATAGTTTGGTCAAATTAATAGCTAATATTACAGGGTCTATATCTTAATGAAATACTTTAAACAACTAAATAATAGCTTTAAAATTTTAGAAAAATCACAAATTGAAGGTTAAATTAAAACTTATGTTTGCATGGCTCTATTGAAGCTACAAATTTGTTTAGTTCAAATTTTCTTTGAGGCTCTAGTATTTTTTTTCTTTTTTTGACCTTATGTCCGCATATATCGCATCTGATTTGTATTATTGTTCCACACCTTACAATTTTTTTATCTACTTCTTGGGGCCTCTAGCTAAAATCCTTCTATGTGAAAATTTAAATAATATCATTACATTAATCTGGCTTAGATCTGCAATATTTATTAAATGAATATTTTTGATATGTAGTTCCTACTGATTTACATGTACCTACAGAAAATTATTTACTGCTTATCAAATATATTGCGAATCTTTTATTAAATGTGATATAAATTCAACTTATACAACAATATTCTGTTGAATCGATTATATTTTAAGATGGATTACATTTAGTATTATTTTTATATAACACATTTATTTTCAAAATTGTCAACTCTAAATAAAGAAGATAAATACCAACACCAAGGATTTACACGACCTCATATATTTAACTATGTAAATTATGCGTAGAAAAAATATTTATTTAAATATCTCTTAACTTTATTTTTTCGTGAAATAAATGTTAACTGCTAATTTGAATTTGTAGATGGCCTTTAAAATATCTAAGACAGGATTTTTTAATTAAATATTGGTCCAATGAATATTTGTACTCAAAAAAATAAAAACATAAAATATTTTGATTTTTTAATTAGCAGTGAAAATTTCCTACTTGAAATTTCTCTAATTCCAAAGGAAATTATTTAAAAATCCAAAGGTCAACCACGCAAATATGTAGTAATAGTTTTCACTTAGAAAATGTTTAAAATAAAAAATTAGCGATTTTCAAATATTCTGGGAGAATTCAGGATTAAGAAATTTTATTATACGTTGTGAGCTAACCTACACTTAATAACACAATGGAAACAACAATGGAAGTACTTCATATAAGTGACAAGAAAGAAGAACTTGATTTTTTCGAGGAATAAGAAATAAAGAAACACCTAAAATATTCTCAATATACAGTATTGTTTGAACCACTAAACCTAGGAAGTTCAATTATCTTAGATCACCTTTTGAAGTAAATAATACTAACCAAATATATTTTTGGAAAAAGAAGAACGTTGCTTAATAATGATTGGTTGTCAGGTTTATGACATGAATTTACGTTTTTAAAAAAAGATCTGTCAAACTTCTATCTGTCTTGGAAATGGTATTGTCAGATACCGAAACCTAGGTAGACCTTAATACATATTAAAACGCTTTGAAAGACTGTGGAAATTCAAGATAAGTATTATTTATCATTCCATATTTATTAAAGTAAGAGCTGAAACAATTAATTTAATGATCTGTCTATCTAGCGAAGACATAAATAAATCATAAGGTATTTCTAGTCATTCTAGTATTCTTATAAAGTTTCATTATTAAATGGATCCTTGATAAGTAAAGTTAAAATATGTTTGTTACCTTTAAATGTCAATAATACATTAGTTAATGTGAGCAGTTACTTAACAGTCAAGGTTTCCTTCAGATACTTTTAAACGGGCTATTATAGACGTGTTCTATTTTTAAGAAAAGTCTTAAGAATTGTGAATCCCTAACTGAAAAAGTTACTGTAAGTTTGTACATTGGAGCAGAATAAGACAAATTGAATATTCAAATGACAAAATTTGAATATTTACCTAGAAGCGGAAATGCCCTTCTTTAAAAATACTCTCTAGAGCCATTTTCCATATTCTGCATTTAAACTGTTTAGGTATTTTGAATAGCTTTATTTAGTACAACTTTTGTTAAACGATCATTAACCGTATCATTTTATCGTCTGAAGAGTATAAGAGATTTAACTTTTAAGTTCTTTTTATTGAATACATTGTTGTTGGGTACTATTACATGGGATAATTAATAAATTAGTAATAAAAAATATTATTGCTTTATTAATTAATTGCTTTACGTTTTATCAAGCATCGTTAAATAAACATTAATAGTAAATAAATCATAATTGGACGATTGAAAAGGTAACAAGAATGCAAAGTATTTTTAAATAAATATTGTAGAAATCGATTTTAAAGACTGACTAACGGACCAACGCTTGTATACTCCTTATAAATATTTATCAGTTACTTATCGAAGTGAAGAGATATGTTAAAAGTCGAAAAATTGTGTATTCCAATACCGGTCCGACGACCAGCTTGCCTCATAAAGCAACAAGCAATTTAAAAAAGTCGCTTGAAAATAAACGACTTTGAAAACCAGAACCGCGTCTGATAAAACCAGCCGGATCAGATAAATATGTCAACAAGGACTCCGCCTCTGCATTCCCCACTGATATAAGGACACAAAAATCAGGACCGGTTTAAAAAACATAATAATTTTACAAATATTTACTTATTTTAAACATTCAATGATTGGTGGTGCAAAATACAGGGTGTCCCACGACGATTAAGACAAGTAATATATCAGAATTGGGCAGTAGTAGAGAATTATAATTTTGGGGGTGTAAATTAGAGCAAATGTTGCATCTTTTCTTGTTATTGTGTTACCCAATGAGGTATTTGTTTTTGGTCACGTGACGTCGCATTCAAAATTATTAATGGGACAACCTGTATATTTGTGCCTTTCTGTATTCCTCGCGATAAAACAATTCCAACAAACTAGCACACTTGGGGTCTAAAGTGATTAATTCAAGAGCTACAGGTACTTAAACGATTGTAAGTTAAAAAATTCATAATTGAATCCCTTGTAATTTTCGGCAATTTTACATTCGTACGTAATGATTAAGACAAACCAATATTATAATTTTTAATAAAAATTCAAATTAACTGTCACAAAAAAAACTTACAATATTAAAGGAGATGTTCAAATTGATGCCCATCTTCGTAAATGCATTTCTCAAATCACTTTAGACCCCAAGTGTGCTAGTTTGTTGGAATTGTTTTATCGGGAGGAATACAGAAAGGCACAAATATACAGGTTGTCCCATTAATAATTTTGAATGCGACGTCACGTGACCAAAAACAAATACCTCATTGGGTAACACAATAACAAGAAAATATGCAACATTTGCTCTAATTTACACCCCCAAAATTATAATTCTCTACTACTGCCCAATTCTGATATATTACTTGTCTTAATCGTCGTGGGACACCCAGTATATGTATAGTGTAATGTATATAAATTATGGGGTTTTGTAAGTCAGAAATAAAATTCAAATTATAGTTAATATTAAATTTATTATAAAAATTAGAATTTTAAAATGAGCGCTAATTAAATAAATAACAAAAACATATAAATTCAAAACAAAACAACAAATTAATTTTTAAATAACACAAATAAATGAAGAGATCTCATTAATGTTCAAGGTATTAAATCAATTCGTACTCATTTCTGATTAACATATGGGTGATTTAATAAACGAAAAATATAACATTAAAAAAAATTTAATATTCAAATGTCTCCCAGTTATATTTTGAAACGATCGTTTTCAAACTGTCAATAAGAGTTGATACTTTAATAAAACAACTCTCTTGTTCAAGAAATTCAAATCAGTTGTCTGTTTAGATGCTTCCAGATTTAAACGAGTAAATAGTTCGTTTCTTATAAAAAACCTGCGCTTAATCAGTGGCATTTTTTTTCCTAATTGAAGTTCAGTAGCATTCATGTTTTTTTGTACACTGTTTGTTGCAAAAATTGGTTGAGGAAAAATATACCACTAGAAGAAATCCAAACGTAAACACAAAGTTTGAAAATACTTCACTGATTGATGAAAAAATATAGAGCGAGGTTTATACTTTTTATACTAAAAAGTTGCTAAAATTAGAGTAAACTATAATATATATATATATATAGTTTCACGACGTAGACATTCTATTTAACGAACCCTACTTATGATTATATTTTATAATTTGACATTTTTTAAACTTAATTTTCGTATAAAATTATAATACTCAAGATATAATTATAGAACATGTTTTCCCACTAAACTATTATAAAATATTAAATTAATTGGCTATTTCCCATTTTTATATCTGTTGGAATATTATATATAATATATATAATAAATAATTGTACGAAAAATTTAATTTACTATTTTTATGTCTCAAATCTTACAAAATGAATATACAGTTTCTGAATTAATGTTATACGCTAAGTACAAATATGTCATATTAGCTTAATATATAAAACCAATGAGCTTGGGTTAGTTCGGAAAACATTCGGCCTTTTGCAAAATATTCTATATTTGTTATAAATTAAGTACAACTCAATTATAATTATATTTTGCTTTGTAATTTGGAATCCTTTGTCATTTTTGTTAATTTAATAGTGGAAAAATTATGTTCTTATTTTCAAATTTTTTATAAATTATCATATATGTAGGTAAATCCCTTTATACTGTCCTAAAAATATCTTTCAAAAATCAAATAACTCGATTTGACTTAGAAATATAATCTTTTTATATCAATTCATGTCAAATAGATTATATTAATTTAATTTTACCACATTAACAAATTCGAGCATACAGCTATCTCAAAATAAAATTATGGTACTTTAATTTGACTAAAACATCATACATGTATATTGATCATATATAAAGCATATATAATGTACTAAAAGACTATGAAGTCGAAAATTTAACAAGAGGAAAAACAAGAGTAATATCAATAAAAAATAATGACGAAAGGTGGATATGATTACACAATAACAGAAGGAGCAGTCAACTATAAAGTAGCAAAATGTGACCAGGTATACCCGGAAATACATGAGAAAAATAAGAATCGCAAGATTAACAAAATATCGAATAATAATAAAAAAATATCAAAAATGTGACTATAGAGGGTGCCGCAATTATAAAGGGGTTTATTTCTCTGTTTTGTATACTTCCAAAATATATCTATGACCCAATATTAGAAAACAAATGAATTTGATAACTTGTAAATCAAAATATAGTTATAATGTAAAATGTTTTGGTAATATAAACCGAATCAATCAGTAAAATGAGTATGGGAAGGTAGAAAATAGAAAAGAAGAGGATAAGACTTCGTGAAGCTATATATAAACAAAAAATTACAAAACAAAGGAAAAACACGAGCACACAAAGTGTTAAAGGCATAACTTTAACCTAACAAAAGAATAACATGATAATTGAAAATAGACAACCTCGACAACTCCGAATAAAAAGAAATTGAATACTTGCATATGTAAATAATAAAGATCAGTGCAAAAATAAAACAAAGTAAAATATTTTTGCATTGTAATGTAATATAAAAAGATATTGTTTTTAGCAATATTTTAACTAAATGATTGATTTTTATTTTCTGCTTACACCTTTCGAACCCTCAATTTTTCTTGGTCCTGTTTAAAAAATTTTTTTTATATACCACAGGCCTTATTCTCGTTGTGGCAACTAATAATAATAGCTATGGTTTTCAGTGTTCACTCGTTGGGTAAAAGGTGAATTGTAAGCAGGGCATTATATTGCAAACAATCTACATATTATTCATGTCAAAATGAAGGATTATAATTAAATGTAGCTGAAAGCCGGACCTGGTTTGTTGGCCAGGGCACAGCCGCGGCCGTCCTAATTATCAGTGCCAGATACAGAAAAAGAAGAATGTCTACTCACCCAAGATGGCCGGCAGGACAGATGTGAAATAACTTATACCGTGATGTCTTCTTTACTCCATGTTGGCGATCGAGCGAATCTGGAATTTAAAAAGTTAATTAGTTTAGATCACATAAATCATATTTGATTATTCAGGTAATAGCGACGGTCGACTGCCTCTTAAGTGATACGTAGGTTTTTGACTAGGAGCAACGAGATGTGGTTAAGATCAATTTTACTCTAAAAATGGAATAGATTACGTCCTAGTTAACATACCGTAAATTACCACTCGTACCACAAAAATTGGCAAAGTCTCACAATTGAATGGTCTCTAACTGAACAACAAAATATACTGCTCAACAAATGAACTGGATAATTGGAAAAATCCTGAAATTTACATTTAAAAATATTAAAAAAGAAAAACGTGTAGTATATATATTATCAATAAATACTATTCACAGCGAATATTTTTGCATGTTTATTGTTTTCTGTCGATGCTCTTATCTCTTTCAAGAAAATGGACAGGAATGTTGTTTAAAAATCTTAATGTATCAGATATGCAGAAGAGCTTGTACTCACTTAATACTGTTACTATTAACAATAATTTTGTGTATTCGCTTGAAGAAAATGCCGTTACGATGATTAGAAACAGTGCAACTCCAGCAATTAGTGCGTTGGATAGAGGAAAGTTTGCCTGAAGAAGAAGTCGCCATGCGGCTGAATGTGTCTCAAAGAGTCGTAAGTTGTGCATGGAATCGGTATTTAGCAACTGGGTCTGAAGCGTAAACACATGGGGGAGGACGAGAACGAGCAACACCTCAATCTCAAGACCGCTTCATAGTCTTTGTACTTTTCAAAATTGGAGACACTGCCTCTTTACCGACGAGTCCAGATTTCGTTTCAATACGTGTGATGGTCGAATGTTAATATGGAGAGAAAGTGGACAGCGATACAATGAAAATTTAATGGCCCCAACAACTCTTTTTGGTGGTGGATCAATTTGCATCGTACGAGAATTGTAAACGATCGCATACAATATCATGGAATTACAAGAATGGAGTGGCCACCATGTTCACCGGATATGAATTGTATTGAACATGTTTGGGCCGAAATGTCTAGGCAATTAAACCGGATTCAAGAGCCTCCCCAAACCTTAAAACAGTTGGCTAATGAGTTGCAGGCCATTTGGGAAATCATACCTGAGGAATTTATCAAAAATTTAATAATGAGTTTTCCAAATAGAGTGACAGCATTAAGGCGGGCAAGGGGAGGTCCAAGTAGATATTGTTTTTTTTAATAGGGATTTTGTGACTTGCGCAATACAAGAATTTTTTATTTTGTTACTTTTTTCAACTTATCAGTTTTCTTGTATTTGTTAAATTTTGCATTGAACATTTTTTTTCTTTTTTCTTCTGGGTTATAACAATGAATTAATAAAATAATTTTTATTTTACATGATTTTCTACTGTATTTTAAATTATTGACAAACAAAATACAAAGTTTTAAAATATCCACTTCAATTGTTGAGCAGTGTAAATGAAGCATTAGCAGTTAAATCTAATTCTAAAACAAGGAATATTAAAAAATTATATAAGATAATCAGAATTAACACAAGAAGAAGACGCACTGAATCTTTTCGGGCTTTAACCGACTAGGATTGGTTAGACCCAGCTTTAACCGGTTAAACCTACGATTATTCATTTTTGCTTTAGCCATAATACAGATAAATCAATTTTAAAGATGATCTTAGGAATTATGTTTTTGGAAACATCCTTAAAGATAGAAAAGAATGGCTAGTGAGCAAAAAAAAACGAATAATCAAAGAAATGTTTATTTTCTTAAAAAACTTATAACCTGGATTTCTCATAATTCTACGAGAAAATGAAGGCAACTACATGGAGAATGAAAAATGGATTAATAATTTTAAAGGCGTAGTTTTACAGTATTTTCTGTTAGAAGCAGTAGGTTCATTAGTATCAGCTACTTAAGTTTCATTTATATTTAACGAATAAAAATTAGATTTTGCCAGCTTGAGGTATAATATTTTATTTGTCCTGTTATTTAAATGACATTGAAGAAAATCGGAAAAGTGGTTTTCAAAATCAAAGATAAAAAAATAGGAGATTTAATTCTACATATTTTTGTTAGTGTGCTTTTGAAATATTTTTCAATTTCATATAGTATTTTTTATTTTAGTAATAAATTCAATTCAGGAATATTTAAGAAATATATTCCTCATAATAAAGATTTTTGATAAATTCCTCTATTTTTTAACTTCAGATATTCTCGATTTAAAGTCACAAGGAAACATCAATATAAAACAGATATTGCCAAATATTTACAAAAATCTAAATATTATAAAGAATATTAATTTACCATTTTTGATTTTTTACTATACAGAGTGAGTTTTAAGTATGGAACACCTCAATTATCTCGGAAACGATTTGTACGATTTTTATAAATTTTGGTGTGTGAGGGTCTTTTAATAGGGCCAATCTTATGGTAGTATTTACATTGTTGTCAGATCTTCCGGTTTTCTGGAAATATGAATAATTTTGTTACTTCAAATGGATATTTTTTTCTTTTTGTCCTTAAAAATACTGAATAATTTTCATGTAATATTCCCTATACCTAAATGCCATAATTTACATTGTATCCGCCTATGATAAAATAATACATTAAGATGTCTATGACGGCAACAATAACAACTTTGACGATTCAATAAACTATTATTGTTGGTGTTTATTGAAAGTCACAATGGATCGTTTATTTGAAGAAGAACGAATTGAGATTTTAATGATATGTGTAGAAATCAACAAAAAACGTGTAATATCTTTAATAATTTATATCCTAACTGAAATCCCATAACAAGATCTACTGTGAGTAAATTGGTAAAAACTTTTAATCGAACTGGTGCAGTAAAAGATTTATCCAAATCAGGACGCAGAAAAACTGCATCAACTGAAGACAAATATTTAGATATTTGTGTCGTGTTAAAAGAAGGTTCACACGTGAGTACTAGACAAATATCCAGGGAACTTGATATTTCGCAAAAATCCGTAATGAGAATTTTACGTGATAATAAATTCCATCCATACAAAGTAAAATTGGTACAAGAGTTGTTAGATGACGATTTTGATAGACGTGAAGAGTTTGTAGATATAATTATGGGAAAATATTACGATCCAAAGGATACACATTTTTTAAATAATGTTATGTTTTACGATGAGGCCACTTTTGTTATTAACGGAAACGTAAATTGGCATAATTGTAGATGCTGGTCACGGACAATCATCGTTGAATGCGGAAATACACACCCAGTATCCAGAAAAACTTAATGTGTGAGCTGGATTAATAGGCGACAAAACAATTGGACCCTTTTTCAAAGGAAACTTAAATGTCCGGCGTATTTAAATTTATTGGAAAACAGTGTTATACCTGAGTTGGTTTGGTTATTTACAAATCCGAGTAAGTATTTTCAATTCCCTTTTAATTCAGAAATTTCATTATTTGAAACTTTCAAACAATAACAATACCCCAACCAACAATATTTGGTTGCAACATGATATAGCAATATCTAACTAATGTGTTTCCAAGAAGATGGATTGGAAGGCGCAGTTTTATCGAATGGCCCCCGCGATCACCCGATATGAATTCTTTAGACTATTTCCTATGGGGGTCACTTAAAAAACACTGTTTATAAAACAAAACCTCCCAATATTCAGGAATTAAAAGATAGGATCACCGTAGAGATAAGAAGAATTTAGCAGTCAGGAATGTTGCAAAATGTATTACTGTTAGGACATAAATTATTAAAGATTATTCAAATTAAACGAGTTTATTCATTCATAGCAATTTGAATGCATTATTTTAACTCGGGCAGATACAATGTAAATTTAGCTATAACACTGAAATTATGGCATTTAGGTATAGGGAATATTACATGAAAAATATTCAGTATTTTTTAACGACTTCGAAAAAAAAAATATACAGTGTGATCCATTTGAAATAACAAAGTTCATTATATTTCCAGAAAAACGGAAAATCTGACAACAATGTAAATGCTACCATAAGATCGGCCGTATTACAAAACCCTCATAAACGAAAATTGATAAAAATCATGCAAGCCGTTTCCGAGATAATTGAGGCGTTCCATACTTAAAACTCCCTCATATCTAAGATAGCAAATCTTTTCAACTGTTGCACATAATATTTTAAAGATATAGATTGTAAAACATTACACATTTTTAAATATTCCACTATTTTAGAAAAGAAATGTGTTCAATAATTTAAGAAAATATTGTATAAATATCGAGTATATTTGGCTGCACCTCACATTATGACGAAATAATTGGGAACCCAGAGATGGATGCATTTATATTCATAATTTTTTATATCTCTAGAGGAAACTCAATTTACCGATTCAATGCATTTTATATATCCAGTATAAGTACATCTAGGATGGTATAAATTAAAAAATAGGTTTATGATGTTATGACATTAATTTCGTCCTTCAAGTAAAATACATCATCATTAAATAATTTAAAGCTAAAAATCCAACTAAGGCGGCATCAGATATCTAAATAAATTCATGTTAAGCATGCACTTATCTACTTATTTTTTATAATTTACATTTTTTACCATTATATTTATAAACTCAAAAATCTTCCAATTAACATATCTCCGTCGTTTCTATGCTAATGCTATTATATATTCAACACTTTTAATCATTCTTTTCTCAATCTGGTTTCGACTATCTTAATCCCGTATTCCATATGAAGAAACTGAAAGATAACTTCTTTAATTTTTAATGAGGATTTTAAATAAATTCTAGTCTCTCAGAAACTTGTAGAATTTAATTATTATTTTCTTGGCAGGCCTAATTCGATAAACCAAATTTAAAATTCATGGTGGGTACTTAAAACCGTGAGCACTGATTGGTTAAAATAATTATATTTAGACGAACAGACCAAAAGCGGAATTTGTTTATAGATACACGATCATCTCGCGTGTAGCGAATATGAGTGCTTCATTATTTTATACATTTCTTAAAGTATGTGAGTTTGTTTATCAATTTTTTTTAATCATTTTGTCGATTTTATATAACATTAAGTAATATCGTTAAACATTATGGATAAAATACATGGATAATGTAACATAAGTTTTAAATTATACCTAAAGATAATAAGAAATAATAATGTTTACATAGATAACTATAAATGAATAAATACGTAGGTATCTATTAATATTTAATAAATATGAAAAGAAAAATTATACTTATCTGAATTTCCACAGTATTACAAAGCTTTTTAAGTTACATTGAATCGACCAAGGTTTCGCTATTCAATATAACTTAAAAAGCTATGTAATACTGTGGAAGTATAATGTATCGTTTCATATTTATTATGAATAATTTACACAAAGTAAGAGTTGAAACAATTAATTTAGATTAATATTTAATATGAGTATATACAAAAACCATATTATTTAGGATATACCATTCGTATTATTGTAACTGTAAAACATCTTTTAATAAATATTTTGATCAAATATGAAAATTTAAATTGTCGTTAGGTTAAGATAGCGACATTTATTAGTAAGTTTCCTACAAAAAAACGATAAAATAATGTCACAATGGAAAGAATATTTCGAAAATATGGTGAGTAGAAGAGAAAATAAAGAAAAAAAAACCAAAAAAAGAGAAATAATGTATATATACTAACAAAGAACAAGTAGAAAATATAAACTTAGAAACGGTTATAGATGCGGTAGAGAGAAAGGAGGAAAATCGTTTAGATATGATGAAATAACCACAAAAATGGTAACACATATGAGAAGCAACATAAAAAAGATGATAACGAAGAATGTAAAAATTATAAAATATATTGTAATAATAATTTCTATAAGAATTAACATTGTATTATTTTGAATAAATCAATAGGTATGACCAAAGTGCCAATAGATGAATTAAAGATGATTATTATTTAAATTGTAATTAAAATTTGACAGGTTTGGAATCTTTGTTGGGACATCTAAGAATTTCGAACAAACTTAAAATTCATGAATTGTTTAATTAATAAATGAACAATTTAGGTAAAAATATATCTCATATTTTGGCAAAGTGTAAAAATATAATTAGAAGTTAAAGATCTAAACATGACGTCACAAGACTGAAATAAAGGGGAATATTTGATTGCCAAAATTGCAACAAAATATGTGTAAACAACCCATTCAATATGTAAAATTGTGAATTAAATAATTAATATTTTATTTTGTGTAGTTATTTATGGTAAATTATATTAAAATGAAAAAAGAATGTGTTAAAAATTACAAAACATGCTTTCAAAAAAACCAAAAATAAATTTTGAATAATTAGATTTAAAACTTTTTACTAATATTTTCTCATAATTTTATCTACTTTTGTGTCGATTAAACAACGTTGTATGGTATGCATCGATTTTTATATAAAAAATTTATATTCAAATGAACATTATTAAAACTATGAATATAAAAACACCCAAACAATGATCTTAATAAATCTCAAATTACGTACCTACAACATCGTTATGTTGAAATCAAATTGTCTCTATGATTTTTATAGAAACCCTGTTTTTTTATAAATTATATATTATTTTCAATTAGAACAATAATAAATGAAAATTATTACTAGATTGCAATAAAGTTGAGCTTTTCTCTCGTATACGTCACTCATGATTAAAATATGTAATGAATTAAATATATAATGCGATCCATATATATGGAATAAATTTATTTTTAACGTTATTGTGAACTTTTTGGGAAAACCTGAGACAGATCGATTTTTATTCTTAATTTTACAACTTACGGAATGAAAATATTACCCCCTCTGAATTATGACATCCTACCGAAAATTTTTAATGACAAAAAGGACCGTGTGATACCTCTTTTGAAAGGGAATTTCATTTTTTGTTTATTATATTTGGTGCATTCAGAACTGAGAAAATTAAGGCTTGAAGTTATATAAAATTCGAAGTTCGAATTGCTTATTGTCAAGACATAAATGTATTTCATTTTAAATACTTAATATATAATTGTAAAATACATTCTAAATTATGTGAGGTTTTCTTCTTTATTCTATGTAAACTGTTGAAGTGGAGACATTATCAAAATTTTACATATCAATTTTCTCAGTTACGAATGCACCAAATTTAAAAACCTGTATATTTCTGAACAGAGAAAAAAATCACTTTCAATAGAGATATCACACAACCTCTTTTTTCATTCAAAATTTTCATTATTCAGAGGGGGTAATATTTTTATACCATAATTTGTAAAATAAAGAATAAAAACCGACCTGTTTCCGGTTTTCTCCAAAAGTTCATAATAACGTTAAAAATGAATTTATTCCATACGCATGGACCGCATTGTATAAGACAAAATTTTTAAAACGCATACCATTTTTCTGATAATTGGTGACATATTTTATACCGTATAAGAATACAATTTTTAAGTATCATTTCTTTTTAAATCTTTTAAGTTATGTTTATGGCACTTCAGGTTTCAGCCAAGGTAGGGCACTCTCTAAATATGTTTCATCCTTTTAGAACGAATTCTGATGGCCGACGTTCATACATAAATATACGTGTATAAATTTGTTGGAATGTGAAACTAAAGGCGAGGCTGCGAGCTCGAGCTTCATAAACTTCAAGAGTTATTGCACAGGTTGACAACAAATATCTCCCTGTATAATGTAATAGTAGATTGTGAAACGTTAAACCGGCGACACGCATACACTTGAAAAACAAAGCAATGTATTTAAAAAGTTACTTTTTGAGATATTAATATCTGTTCGAAGTATATATATTTTAATCAATACTGGGTGTTCGGCTTTGCTAAACCGCTGCATAGAACAGAATTTACAGAGCTGGAATAGAGCCAAATAATGAGGATGCTAACAAAAGACATTATCAACCAAAATATAGTTTTCAGAAAAACTTTCAGGTTGCTCCTTCACAAAAATATCTTTAATGAGAGATATCCTATACAGACCGAAATAGAACTAAATATATACAGTGTGTCTACTTAAGTCGGAACCATATGGAAAAATTTTTTATTATTGGTTTTTTGAAAAAAAGTTATTCTTTATAAATAGTTCTGCTTGGCCTAAAACGCAAAATGAGATAATCAGATATTAATTTTTTGCACTGTATACGAGGTGCGTCAAAAAATATAAATTTTACTCAAGAATAAAGTACGTTTATTTTGATAATATCGAAAAGTGTTATGAAAAAAAGTTGCCAAGATTTGAAAAATGCATTCAGATATGCAATTACATCTACTTAGATAGAAAACTTAGGGTTTGTAATTTTTTACTAATTTTTATACATCCGTAACGTATCTGTAGTAACTTTCTGGCATTCCTCAGAAAAAATCTACATTCATTATCTGTTTACATTAGTCATCGATTAAATTCTTATCCTTTTGATGCTTTGGTCTTGCTAAACTTATTTGTAGTGACTTATTTATCGATTTTTCTTTTAGATTCCATTCCTCTTCTATATCTTCCGAAGCAGGTGCTTCTCTTAGTTCAGTTTCTATCAGATTCTGTATCTTCTGGACTGCATCTACATTTTCTATATCTTTTATGTTGAATATTTGTCTATTTTTTTTAAATTTTTGTAAATAGGCATTTGTTATTCGGTCTTTGCTATGACTAAAGAATGGTCTGAGTCAGTGGCTGCTATTTTATTACTTTTCCATGTAATTTTTCGATGAGTACATGAATTATCGATTTTAGTTTTTCCATTCTGTGAAATTCATGTATATTTTATGAATATTTTTGTGGTTGAAACTTGTGCTTTTAATGACCATACGTTTGTGCTTTTCTAGTCTTCCTATTTTTGAGCTCGTATTGACTATTCATTTTTAAGTCAAATTTCGGTATTTTCCCTAGTTGTGCGCCTACATTATCATAAAATTCATTGTTAACTACTAAATCTTTATCATCTGATGGACCGTGTATATTTATTATTTATATTTTCTATATTTTCTTTGTAGTCTTAGGCAACGTAATTTTCTAATACAATACAAATAAATAATGGCACTAGTAAAGTAAAATACGTTCAGTAAAACGATTACATGCGTAAATGAATGCAAATTATCCACTTTACAAATTTTTCATTTTGTCTTTGTTATCTTTAATTCCTTTTTCTTTAGAAATATTTGTCTTATTAATCCCCCGTTGTTAACTTCATTATTAATTTTTTAATTGATCCGGTATGAAGAGAATATAGTTTTTCGTTGTATCTCTGTTAACTATCTTTTAATGTACCATCAAAAAAAGAAAAGTGTGTTAAACTTTATTGCTTTATTGCAAACCTTTTATATTACATAAGAGAAAGTAAAGGGACTCTAAAAGGCAATTATTTTGTGAAGGACGGGATGTAAATGTTTTGCCTAAATAATGGTTCCGCCTATCTAAAAGTAGGTAAATACTCAACAGTTCTATATTCACTAAGGTTCTGAGTGAAAGGGTTAAGATCGATGTGCATTCTGTTTATTTATTTTTAGTCAATAATTTACCCAGTGTTACAGTGTTATTAATAATATAATAGTGTGAGAACATTTGAAAATGAATTTAACATATTGGTGCAGTTTACTTGTGATTAAATTGCAAGGTACTTTAAATAAGTGTCAATATTTTCTGTCTTATTTATAAATATGTTTATTGGAAAATATTTTCATAATATATATATATATATATATATATATAATTGTATAAAATATTGTTCAAATTAATGTGAACATAGATATTTTTTACGATAATAATATTTGCTTGAAACAGCACATCAAGCTAAACAAAATAAAATAAAATAATATCCTGGACTAGTCCCGATATGAAGTCAATTATTTATTCTTGATTGTCTTGTCTCGATATCACATTCGAATTAGGGTTTCCACCATATTTGTTTTGGTTGTATAGTACCAATTTTCAATGGGATTGAGATATGAATGTTCATTTTCCTAACTTGGAAATATTTTTTTTAAATTGGTTCATTCGCCAGCACCTTATCCAGTTCTAGAATCAAGCATCTTTCCAAGATTTTCTTGTATTTTTCTTTGTTCATCATGCCTTTTACCAGAATAAGTTTTTCAGAACATGAGTAATATGAGAAGTAGCCTCAGAACATCTTCTTGACTGGATACGTACTGTTTGTTCAATATTTGCTGCAGTAAGATTTTCATTAACACTTTTCCGGAAGAACTTTGAGAGATTAAGTTGTATATTCAATATTTTTTGGCCCAATTTAACCTCTTCTACATCATAAGCGCCTAAAGAAGTTAGACTTTTGAGGTATTATAGCTTTTCTTCCAACTTCTAGGTGTTTTCTATACACTATAGAGTTGCGAATTGTCATTTTAATCTTTTCCAAATCTTGTTGAAGGTCATAGCTATGTTTTTCTTGGTTGAAGTTTACAGTTTATCAAAAGACAAGTTTCATCCAAAGCCTTCCAAATTTTCCTATTCGCTGTACTTTAAGAAACTGTGTCTCCGTTTCGTTTTTTGTTTTATGATTTTATTTACGGTGCACCATATTCCTTGGCAAAGTCCTTCTGTGTCATTGAGGTATATTCACTAAAGGTCATGATCCTGTTTCTTTTTTAAAACATGTTATCCCCGACTTAAAATAATTAGAAATTTTCGTATATTATTACATAATACAACAAATATAACCTACAATGTGTTACAATGTAATGTAAGAGAAAAAGGTTTTTTTTAGTTTTATGGTAATTTGTTATGTAATGGTATTGCCAATCTCCAGTCTGGTCCTTCTGCTCCTTTTGCCACTGCAAGTCCTTAACTTCCATCTGTTCGACACCAAAAAGTACTGCTCTTTGTTCGGGATAGGGCTTTGAAGCTGGCCAAATGGTCATAAAAGGTTTTTTCCATCCATTCATACATTTGGACTATGACAGGTCGTCCATCTTATTGCAACTTCAAAAATTAGGTCGAAGTCATAATTTAAAGAGACATGATTTAATAAAAAATTAATAGAACTTTTATTATTAAAGTTATTTAGAGAAAAGCGAAACTTTTCGTTTTACTGTCTTTCAATTGGTTCCTTCGATTTTTTTATTTTCATTGGGACATTTTACCATTTGAGAAAAAAAAAAGAATGATTTTTCGCGTACATTTTTTGCGACGTATTCATTCATTATAGTACCTATAAGTAATTATGAAATTTCTATGTAAAAATGCTTAACGGAAATCATAGATAATCTGGGGTACTAAATAATATCGATTATATCATCTGATTGGTAGGTAATGAATAAAAATTCTGGAGTAAAAGTCATATAAATTATAACGGAACTAAGTGTCATTTATTACACAGTTCATTGACTTAGCATACCACAAGAGAAAAAAATAAGTGGCGATTTCATTTCTTGGCTCGGCATCGCCTTGAGATAGCAGGACCAGTCGAGCCGGTGCATTTTTCTTGAAAAAGGAGGAATAAATTTAAAGGAAATTGCGGAGTAGGATCTCATAAATGTCAAGCCAGATAACTAAAGCGCACTTAGGATATTTTTGAAATGTTATTGCTATGGAGGCCTTAGGCATTTTTCTACATTATATATTCGAGAGAAAACTTTAACAGCTTTTTCCTTTTTGAAAAAGCAATTAACAGTAACAGTAAAACATGAACACTTTCTGTGGGATTATCAGATTTTTGCCAGTACATAATTAATTTATGAACAATAAAAACATTTTTGATTCTATCAATGCCACCAACAAAACCCGTATACCACAAAAAAGCAAAAAAATGTACGTTTTCGTTTTTACAAACCAAAATTCTTTAAGTAAATAATATGGAATTAAAATAATCAGTAGGTACCGCCGTCTTTATTACGCTACTAGTTTCACTCAATGATCCGACTCACATTAAAAATAATTACGTACGTAACATATTTTATAATCAATTCGCACTTGATTTTTGAATTATGGAAAACCAACTATAAATTTTATTTATATTTGGGATATGTTAATCTATGGCCTCTAATTATTACTTCTTATAATCTCATTTAAATTCTAAAACATCTTTCTTTGTCGCTTATTTACAATTATTTTCAAAATATTCTGGGATTGTGTTATGTAAATGCCATTTTTGAAATAAAAAATAGATATATTGTATGCACGGTAGTTCCTGAAAATCATGCAATTAATAACAAATCATAAAATAATAAATAAAAATAAAATAATTTCGTCATATTAATAAAAAAAAGAAATACAAATAACTTAAAAATTAAGAGTAACTAAAAACAACACTCTTTATAAAATACAATTAAAACAAAAATGACTTGAAAACATGTTTTTATAAAACAGGAAAAATATATTTATTTTCTTAATTATTCTTATCTAAGGATGATCAATGCTTTTGTTTTGCTTACATTTTTTGAAAATGAACTTTTCTGTCTGTTAAAAGACCATGGTAACGCTATAAAAAAGTGACTATCTGCTTATATACAATATTGTTCATTTACATGGAATAAATTCATTTTTAACGTTACTGTGAACTTTTGGGGAAAAACCTGAGACTGGTCGATTTTTATTCTTAATTTTATATATGTTATGAAAATATTACCCCTCTATACACCCCCTCTGAATTATGAGATCCCCCCCATAAATTTTTAATGGGAAAAAGGGTCGTGTGATACCTCTTTTGAAAAGGATTTTGATTCTCTGTTCAATATACAGGTTTTTAAATTTGGCGCATTCAACTAATGATGTTATAAAAAAAATGTATTAGAATATTTTTCTGCAAATGACACGTTTTACATACTATTTAAAAAATGCATTATTTTTGTGGACATTCTATATATTATAAAATTTTAGATCTTATTTTCAAGACTGCATGTACCAAAATTTCTTATTAATTTAAATTAATTGAAATTGTGTCGCTTTAAGCATGGTATGTTCTATCACTCTCCCGCAAATTGTTTATAATTTTACATTTGTATACAAATTTTAATTAAATACATTTCAAACATGTAGCAAATCAATTAAAACAGTAATTTTACAGATTAAATTGATTATTGAAATATTATTGATTCCTTATTAAGAATACAATATAAATTTTAATAATCCCATAATAAATGTTTGATTTCTTAATGTATTTTAACATTATTTAATGAGTTTCTAGGTTATGCCAAAGTTTAAGATATCACCTGACATTTTTATAGTAATTATACGTAGAAAACACTTATTATTTAATTAATACGAATACCATCTGATAACTATTCGGTCTCTTGAATCAGAATGTAAATTTGTCAAATTTTAATTGTAATTCATAAATTATTACTTTTTTTATTTATAGATTGGTAACCGCTCATCATATTTACTGCTTTAATAATAAGATACTAAATTAATTTTCTCAAATTTTTTACTTCAAAGTTTTCAAAATGGTTTCCATCTACTTAAACACATTTTTTAAATTACTTAATTCAAGATCGTCTGACTGTAAAAAATATGTTGTGTTGAGTTCTAATAAAATTTGACGTATTGTATCAGATCCCATAAATCCTGGAGATGATCTCTTTAGTGCGAATAAATTAATACAGTATACATGCGTATATGATCCCAAAAGTAATTATCACAAGAATTTCTCTATAAGTTCATCCACGAATAAATTGAGAGTCAAAGTAATGATATTTAGACAAATAATTTTTAACTTGGTTAATTTTATAAATCATAAAATATTTTTGATTAAATTATACTTTAATATTTTTATATTTTATTTAAATATTTATTTAAATACTAACGGTTCATCCAGAAAATAGATCTATAAAAGTTAGATATTTTTAAGAATTTTATCGATATAGAATTTTCTAGTTAAACTATTAGCATTATTTACTACAAAAATAAGCAGGTACAACCGCAATTAAGTGTGTATTTTTCGGTTATAAAAAATAACGTTTCATATAAGGTTACATAAATGTCTAGGTTCTAGTTTTTTTTTTAACGTTTATAAGCGCCCAGCGAATATACAAAGTTCAGTAAAAATCGCATTTATTCTTTATCATAAATGTATTTTGTAAATAGTTATAATTAAACATTAATTGTAACTATTAATCAATTTTTACTTAACTTTTTTATATACTATTTTCAATGTTTTAATTTACGAAGCTTTACATAAATTTTATTAAAATTTATCGCACAATTCAAAAAAATAAAGAATAGGTTACAATTTAAAATAACCTATATAAATAATTGGTAATTACTTGTTACGAATTTTGCATTAATTTATATTCCATTATTTTTATTATTAGAAAATAATTTCTAGAATTTCCCAGTAGCTCTTAATACTTACTTTAACCTAAACGTTGGATTTTTTTAAATAAACTCCATGATTTATTATTGCTAAGCACATATGACAAATACTAAAACAGTTAATTTATTCTATCCTTGTATTTATTTTAAGATTTAACATCTGTGTTATTATATTACTTTTGACTTAAATCTGTAGGTGTTTCAAAATAATACGGTTTTGATAAAACTGTTTATTTTTATATTAAACATCAGATATAATAACTAATAAGCAAAAAAAATGTAAAGAAATATTTAAGTTATTTTTAAAAATTCATGGTTTTTAAGAAACAGCTTCAATCCGATTTTTGTTCACGACGCGTCGGAATCGGGATAAAAAAAATTGTTTCAAATAGTTATTTACTTTTTTCTCATTAGCATACTAGTTCATAAATATATTTTAATGTTAAATAATTATGAGTGAGAACAAAGAAAGTAGGATGTTTAAAGTGGTGTACAGATGTTTGACATTAACCAAAAAAAAACAAAATAATATAATAATATAAGTCTATGAACGTCTAACATTAAAAATATACTCTGACCTAACTTGGTTAGGTACTATTGTCCTATCTCTTATGAAAGTTCTGTAAAGGAAAAACCACATAAAATCATATGAAAAACTTTATTTTAATATATAATAATTTATTAATTTTGTTTAGTTTAAAAAGGCAAAAAATATTAATGAAAACTTCAAATCAGTAGTTGTTTTTTGTAATTTTGTTAAAATATCTAATTTAATTGTCTGATTAGTTTCTTTATTTTCTGTTTATTGTTTTAATTTTCTTATTATTTGTCTTCATTTTCTGTTTAAGAAAAAGAAAAACAAAAAGTTTTATTGGTTACTTTCTTGATTCATTGAATGGGTTCATATGATCGGTGAATTACGTTAAATTCGTACTTTTAGGCGAAAATTTCTGTTTTCAAACAATATATAATATTATTTAAAAAACTTGGTACATTCAGATTGAAAGGAAAGGCAAAAGTTCTATAATATACATATGATTAATTTAAGCGAAATTATGTTCTAGTGATCGTTTAATTATTGAAAGTAATTTGCCACACTTAATTGCAGAAAAATATAGAAACTTTTTTTTTCAATTTTAAAGTTACTAAAATAAACAATTGTATTAAATTTACTCTTCAAATTGACACTAAAGTGTTTAGTAAACAAGGAAAAAACAATTTTAACATTTCATTACAGAGAGTAATACCGACAAATTTAGATGCATTATAAGATTATTTATTTCATATTTATTAATTTGATTATTGTTTTATTTTATTTTATTTATGCTAATTGAATTTATAATTTGGCACCCAAAATCGTTTTTGTTTACATTTAAATTATTATTATTTTAATTTAATTTAGACTCTAATGATTTAGATATCAAAATTTTTCAGTCATATACGAAGTTTGTCAGAAAATATGATTTCGCTAAAGAGTAAAGTGCTTTTATTTTTGATAATATCAAAAATTGTGATAAAGGAAAGGTCTTTAGATTTAAAAATAACGTTCAAATACGCAACAATGTTTATGTACATTGACAAAGGATTTTTTTTCGACCTTTTCTCTGCAACATTAAAAATTTAAGTGTGCCCAATAATACATTACATCCTTGAATGCGGATCGTTACTTGCGCTTTTTAAAAATGAAATTAATGAATTATCATGAAAACCTTCCCACACTTAAATATCAACAGATATGATTCCAGCAGGATGGTGCTCCATATCACAGCAGGTTAGATTTACGTCAGTACATTGAAAATATTTTTAATGGAAGAGTTATTCATCGTTTTTCGGAAATTTGTTGGCCACCACGGTCTCCAGATTTAACCTCACTCGATTTTTTCTGAACTGTTGACGATTCAGAGAGATTAATTACAGAAGGGTCCAATATTATAACTCCTCACATGGTTAGGAATGCATTAAAAGAATTTTGTAATTGAACAGTTACATGTATGAACACAGATGGCAGATATGTGGAGGCATTAGTAAATTGAGAAGAGATATTATTATTTATTATAACAAAATGATTTGTACAATTTTTTGTTCATTTAAATGCATAGTTACAATGTCAAAAATTTTGAAAGGTTAAATAGGGATTAGAGATCATTGTTTTGGCAGTAGTAGTTTTTTAAATTGTTTATTTTACTAATTATTAAATGTAATGTTTTATTGGGCACACTTAAATTTTTAATGTTATCGATAAAAGGTCGAAAAAAAATCCTTTGTCAATGTACATAAATATTGTTGCGTATTTGAACGTTATTTTTAAATTTAAACGCTTTTCCTTTATCACAATTTTCGATATTATCAAAAATAAAGGCGAAATCATATTTTCTGACAAACTTCGTATATAACTGAAAATGTTTGATATCTAGTGGTTGCTTTTTAAGTTTTAGACGATGCAGAACTTTTTATGAAACATACTTTTTTCCCCAAAATTAATAATGAAGTTTTCTATAACGTAGACACATTGTATATCAAGAAAAAATGTTGCAAATAAAAGTGGAAGTCGTGAAATCATCAAAATTTATCAAATTTAATTTTAATAATAATATTCAAAATGTCAACCTATACCTTCAAAAATTTACAATATAGAGATTGTTGATTTAAAGAAATATGTTACCAATTGTGCTGGACTCATACATAACACCCAGTATATTTCGTGCAATTAACATACTAAAGTAACAGCAATAATAATTTTATTCTATAACCAGGCCTTAGCTAACTGTATCATGGTTAAATTAAGGTCGGAATTTTTGAGTTAAAAATGTTGGCAATAAAACCGAAAATAGCGACTGATGCGCAATGTCTCGAAGTGAATATTTTGAGCATAAAAATTTGGTATATGGGTAAGTTATACGCGTGAACATTTAACAGATATATTACGTCTCATAAAACCAAAATTACTTCCGACAGTATTTCAACAGCAATGATAAATCACTGAAACTCTCCTTCAGGTGATTAATAACTGACCCTACTTAAGTTTAAGCGCATACTAAAACAAACTTTGAACTAATGATCTAACAGGTTCGTCAATCATATTCGAAATTAAATTTTTATGGACGTATAAAAGTTGTGTCAAATGTTTAGATGTAGAAGATTGGTTTATTGATGTTACAATATCATTATGGGTCGTTGGGCACGTGCGAACTGCCGTACTAACGTGACAATAAAATTTTTTAATGACGTACGTCACTTAACCCGCGCTATTCACTTTTCTTTGCCTCGGTACTTATCAATAAAACTATGTAGTACGTTTGGTTTGGTAAAATGGGTCACAAGCCATTCGTTTTAAATTTTATAACCGAATTGAAATTTTAAGTAATACAAAAATAGCAATGAAAGTGACATTTATTTATAATTCTGAAAATTATAGCTAAAAGATTTTGTAAATTTTTGCGAATTGGTTGCTATTTTAGTTAATTTAGCAATAATAGGATTTCCAAAGATTTGAATTTTGCGCCATTTGTGCGGTTAGTGTTACCAAGGAAAAAGAAAGGCAACATGATAGCTGACAGTTCAGGATTATTAAATTTATGGCGTTTAAAAGAAAGAACAAAAATTTTTCATTAGTAAGCAATATTTTAAAAATAATGAAGATTTGGTAGCTACAGTTCGTAATTTTCGTACAAAATATGATCGGAATAGTGATTTAACTTCATCAGCTATGAAGAGAATAATTAAAAAATTGTAGAAACTGGATTAATTAGTTGCCCTAAATATTTTGGTCGTTCTTCAACAAATTTTTCAAGGTAAAAGATCTATGAGTTTGTGAGAGTGTTACTGAGAGTTCCGGAACATCAATTTTGCATCCGTGGTCTAGAATTGGACATTCCGAAAACCTCTCTACACCGTATTCTCACGAAAAATTTTCATCTTTATGCATATACATTTTCTCAAAAACTGAATCCTAGAGATCAGAGACGAGGGTTTGAAAGATTACAGATAAACAAGTGGAATCTAATTTTTCGAACAAAAGCACATTCAATGATTGGGCTCATTTTTATCTGGATGGCTTTGTTAACAGAGAATTTTAGCAATTGGGGTTTAGAAAATCCACAAGAAAAAATGCTTCTACAACTTCATAGTGTTTGGTGCGGTTTGGCAATTAGAATTGGCCGCCCAGATCATGCGATTTAAACCCGTTGGACTTTTTTCTTCGGGGTTTTTTGAAATCTAAAGTTTTTGTCAATCTAAAGTTTTTGTCAATAAGCCCACGATTTGCCATGCCTTCAAGAAGAAAATTGAGAGCTGTCTCAATGAAATTCAGCAAACCAATATTTTATTCCAGAGATAATTTTATACTGTATATTTTATGAAACAGTACAAGATTTATAATTTTTATTTATAAACTTTTCTATACAAATGACATCATTATCAGACTGTCTAGAAAAATTGTTAAAATACAGGGTGGCGCATTAGTGGGGAAAACCATGTCCATATCCTAATTTTTAAGTTCTATGCTATGGTATTAAAAATATTTAATACCTAGTGATCAAAAATCACATGAGATTTCAAATTTTTGACCACTTTTTATTGATTTTCAACGGTGTTGGCTGCTACAGACATCTAAATTCAAAAAAATGTGAATTTCAGGACTGTAGATCCTTTATTAAACATCAAGTACGATCAGCTCTGCAAGAGGTTTATAAAAATGTAAAGACATACGGGGTATTCCATTTAGAAAAACATAACTTTGGTCTGGCACCACGTTACGGAACACCCTGTATATTTGGGACTAACTTTAAAATGTGAATCTCAAGACTGCCTACAATTTTTGTAAATATTTTTTTTGTAACGTCAATAATAGCGGACTAATTGAGCTTTGCCATACTAATGCGTCACCCTGTATTTTAAAGAAATGATAATAAAATTATTTATTTTCAAGAAGTTGTTTACTTTTACATTACAGTGATTAACATTGAGAAATATAGAATACCTATTTGAATTTAAGTTCACATAATTTTTATTTCGTTCTATGTCATTTTAAACATGGGAGGTCTTATAAAACATACTTTTTAATATCAAATACAAAATCATTATTTTTAAGCTTGTTTCCTTCGTAAGTTTGAAATTAATATTAAACTTACTAGTATTAAGTTTTATATTTAAATTCATTATCCTTTAAAATGTTTGCATATATTTTATTGAACGCAAATTTTAGTACTTTTATTTATTTTAATTTGAAATTTAATGGCATATTGTCTGTCAGTAATTTATTAAAAAACAAATAAGATTAAAGTCAATCAATTTTAAACAATACTGTATGGGCATATTTGATACCAAGCCAATTATCATTCAATTTCAAGATATTGTTTAGACATATCTTAAAACTCTTTATTACTTACTATAAATAAAAATGAGTCTTTTCATATTTCCAATTAATTAAAAAGATTGTAAAGAAATGGAGGTTCAAATAAGTCAATACTAGTTTTCAGTTTTTAGAATAATAAAACAAATTTTCAATAATTATTAAATTTCACTACATAATTTGGCAAGTTATATTTAAAGACACCAACTTGAAAATCATAAACTAGTCTGTTTTTAGATTATTTATTTTAAATTTTTGTATTATATGTTCCCGTTGTTAAATTTAAAACGGCTTTTTTTAGTTTTTAATAAAAAACTGAGGGAACAAGAAAAAAAGTAATGTTTTATGAGTCACGAAAGAAAAAACAATATACCGCATTTTCAAGAAATGTTTTTCAAATAATTTTTGAAACCCCATTATTGCTTTCATCAAAATAATCATTCAATCATTCACTTAGTGTTTGATGCAAAATATTATTTTCACTGTTTACGATATAGCAACAGTTGTAGATATATTTAATACGTTTAAAACATTGATGTTTCTTTAATTAACTAATTAACAGTATCTACACAAAGAAGGAACGTGTCAATAGCATTGAAAACAAAAATATTTAAAATAAGTTAAATATTAATTACAATAACCTAAAAAGTGAAATAATATTAAAAAAAATTAATTAATTAATTAAAAAGTATACTCAGCTATATTCTCTTAAATGTTTATTTGCCCATGTATGTATTTTATAAACCACAACAAATTTAAACTTTAGATTATACCATATTTATTTTATTTTATGTATTTTTACTAGTTTCTTAAAATTCACTACGGATGGTTTTCGACGGCTGGATCTCCCTTTATTTTTGAATATACTTTTTTGTTCTAACTTTTTTTATAATACATATTAAAGTAACACATCTTAATATTTTTCAAAACAGATACTCTTGATGTATTTTTTAAAAAACAATCGTTTTCGAGTTTAAAGATATCAAATACTCTTAGTAGTCAATAACAAACAATAAAATTACAAGTTAACATGAAAAATATTTTAAGTAAATATTACAATAAGTTCTTAAAATGTCTTGCACTAAAATGAGTGATAATAATAAAAAAGGAGTAAACATCAATTTTTAATAAGATTTTAGAATTAATACAAAAATAAACTCAGTATTAAGTAACCTCTCACCATTTTTTTTAAATATTTTTACTAATTTGAATAAATACAACAATACTTAGTATTTTACCATTTAATCAAATGGATATTTTTTTGGATACATCTCAGGATAAACAATGTTTTATTATAGGTATACCAATGATAAAGAAATAGAGTGAATATTTTTTCCTAATGATTGTTTCTACCCTTACTGTTTGGAATCTATTATCCATTAAAAATGTAAAAGATAAAATGTACTTAACATATCTTAAAATTTCACAATTTTCCAAATTTAAAAAAATAATTTTATGACAATTGTTTCACCTTTTGAAAAAGCGTGAAATTTTAAAATATTTTATATTTGACATTTATAATGCATATTTTGTGTCACGTACGTTGTTAAGATAAACATAATGTGAAAAATATGTGTATAACTTATTTGATATTTGACTTTATAATAGGAAAGTGGAGATAATTATGGATATTGCTAAAATGGAAGGACCTACAAAAGTTGGAACAAGGTCACCAAAAATATTCACTACTGGCCCGGAACTAACGATATCGAAGAGGGCACGTTCAACGACAGGATGAAGAAAATTTGGAGATGGTATTTCAAAAAAACCTCAAATAATAATTAAACGAGACCTTAATGAAGATTTCCCAGAATCACTAATAATACTAAATATTCCTTTTCCAAGAAATGTAGCAAAAATTTACGAAAATCTCAATCAATATTTGTCAAAAATTGTTAATATTACAAGTGATTTCTTTTTTTATTTTCCAATAACTTAAATCACAATATTATTAGATATATTTAATTGTAAAACGAATATTCTTACTTTTTGCAATAAAAATAGTAAATTTTCTTAGTGCACCAAGTACTTTTAATTCCCTTACATCACTTATGGTTTTCTTTTGCTACATTATTTACTTGCAACCATATGCTGAAAACGTACATAAATGAACTTAATTTAATTAAATTAGAAATAAGAAAGTCTTAACCACACGTTTTTAGGGCAAATCAAATCAAACGCTTAGATGTAATATTGTACGATTTGTTTTTATAACATTTGAAACAAAATTGCTTTTTGTCACAATTATAATCATTTAAAAGAGAGTGCTGAAGTTAAATACCCTTTACATAGCTGCTTTATGAAATTTCGTTTCTAGATTTTACCAATCAACCGGCTACAATGAGTACATCATATACAGTATGGTCAGCTGATAGAAATAAAAAAACATTTGTTTTAATGGATACAGATGATCCGCAGCTTTATTAAAATTTAATATTAAAAAGTACGAACCTTCCTTTCAACTAAAATACTACCTTTTAAGTATAGTAATTCTTAAAACTAGTAATAAAAAAGCATTCTATATGCATTGTTTTTCCAGCTCGCTATTCACTTCAAATAAATGAATCAATTCTAATGACTGAAAGTAACAGAACTACAGTAGCAGCCGAAATACTTCCTCATGTTAAATCGGAAATACTTATTTTATTAGAAAAGAATGAAATGTGAACACCTCTTTTGGGATTTCACAGACATTTTAACTTTAAGAGTCAACGATTACTTCCCCAATATGGGTTGTTACTAAAAGCTATGTAAAATGTTGTATAATATTGCATAATTTAAAATTTAAATAGGTATACATTTCCGAATTAATTTTACAACTTATTTCATTTAAATTTACATTATATGTACTGCCATATTACATATTTTACCATGTAGCAATACCTACCCAGCTTTAATTTTGACTTTTTACATAATATATATTGTATTATAGCGTAACTTTTACTAATTTTTAATTTTATATGACAGATTGCTAAAAGTTACGTAAAACAGAGTGTAATTGTACAATATGTATAATAACTGCTACATAAAGATATGTATTTTCACATAATTTAACGTTGGTTATTTATTATCCACGTTATGTTGTCTGATTTTACATACACTGTTTTCGCAGTATTTAAACTATGTTACAATTTTTGTAAGCTCGCGTACTAAAATCGTTATCTGAACTCCTACAGGAAGACTTAGGCGGAGGCACCTTTTTGAGCTTCCAGCTAATTCCAATTCTAGAAAAAAAATGAGGAAAATAACGATTTCCGAAAAAGCAGTCTGGCTGTTCGTTATCACCAGGAACGGTGGCGCGCACGCTCGCCGGAATTAAGCCTGGGCTGTATCGAACAGCGTAACCCTGGCGGTTATTGATTCCAGCAGAAAGCAAGATGGCCCCCGTCTCGTTACCAGTTCGAGAGCACATTGGTGCACCGGGCCAGTCCCCTACCGTTTACGCTAGACTTGCACGGCATGTCGTCTCACCCGGTGGCCCTCCTCCCTCTGACAACTTGATCTACGATCCAACAGAAGCGTATCTCGTTTCAGACCATTTTGACCGGTATGTCTTCGGCTCGAAGGACCATTCGCCAGATGGAGCCGTAACTACGTGCTTAGAGTCTGGAATGAATTCCGGGAATAAAATAAATTGCAAGACATGCTTGCTATGCTATCTCAAGCGTTTTCACAAAGAAAAAAGTGCTGGCTGGCTACGTCTGAACTCGACGGGTTTCACTGCAGTTGTTTTAAGATAAAAGTATTTTTGAGGAATTGCTTCTTTAAACAAAGGATTATTTTGTCGAATCCCAGAGAAGTGGTCGTAAAATTGATGTATTTTTAGTATAGAAATAGGTACAACCAGAAGCTATTTTCAGTATCTTGATATTTCCGCTGGAAATGAAATCGGAGAAACGGATCAGATGTATTTTCTAAAGTATCTAATGAAGCCTGCACATAAGAAATATTGTAATACTTTATTTATATTCATGGCAGATGTTTAATTTACTTTTATAAAAATTAAACTCGCATTTTTTAGGTACTTACGCAGAAAAATATTAGTCCCAACAAACTTTTTTCATTGTCTAACTTACAGTAACAACAATTTAAAAGAAAATAAAAGTTACCTATAGATACCTAACAGCATCAATGCAGATTTATTACTGCGCTATTAGTAATTTAAGTCTATTAAAATTTTATAACGGTTATGTCTAGTTTTAGTTTCAAGTTATCTAATTAGGTATATCATTTTCTTATAAATATATTCAGGAAGAACTAACTTTTCTACACAAGCATTTCAACATCAACCCTCTTAACTATAAAAAACAATATGCCCATACTTTGGTAAAAGCACTAAAAATCGATGGAGATATCGCGGAGATGGTCAAAAAGAATCTAAACAGTTTTACAAAAAAAACCGGACCTTGTAACTATGGTTTTAAATGGTAAAGTGTGTGCTAATTGCAATAAACCAAAGGTGCAACTAAACATTTACAAATAGAAAATAGTTCTCAGGATAAGCTTCTGATAAAGGATTACTTTCACTCACTAAAATTAATTTGCCGTAATTACAATTACATTACAATAATTATTTAAATTCAAAATTAAAAAAAATATTTTTGAGCATTATTTTAATTTTCAATATCAGGACTATTACTTCAAATACAATTTATCAATGATAGATTTATAATTGATATCAATTGATATCAATTTACGGTTGTTTAGCTAAACTCTATTCTTAGTAGACGAAAATAATTAGAAAGTGAAAAGATATTTTTTAAGATTAATTTTATGTTTTTAAAAATTTCTATGGCAAAATCGAGACGATTAAGATTGTCAAGAAAATAGAAAAATTATTAGCTGAACCTAGCTGTTATACGGAATGAACCAAAATCAATCGCGCGTGTTAGGTTTTTTTTGTTGAAAGCACAAAATGATAATCATAGAAAAACGAAATTTCATTATGTTATTGTTTAAACTTTGGCGATTTTATTTCAAACAAAATAGCGTCAGTCTCTTTATATTACAAAAATAATTAAAAATCAATAACTTACAGTTTTCACCGTTGACTAGTTGGTGAAGCGACAACGCTGTATGAACCATAAATAGCATTATATTTTGGAGGTTATCTAAATTATTATATTTTATATATTTACCTCCGTCTAGTGTTTATAATAAACTTTATCACTGACGTTTTTTATATTTTCAAGTTTATTATAAATTGTTCCTATATACCTATTAAAAATTAACAAACAAAAAATTAATTATTTAAAATTACTTCGGAAAACAAATCCAAAATACTTTTCATAAAAACAACTACACGGATTCTTTCAGATGTCCCTCTCTCGATTTCTAGATTCACAAATAAAGTACGTACTGAAAATAATTTTTCATTTACAATGTTTAGTGTAACTGTAACTCGATGTTTAAAAAGTTTTTGTTATAAACAACCTATTGTTTAAAATGATTTTCACAAATATTAAAACAAAAAACTAATTTCACATATTTAACACATAAAAATAAATTACCTGACCAGTTGCATTCGTCGATAAAAACGGAATATGTTATTTTAAACTACGTGCCTTTGTTTTTTTATAGTGATTCTTAGAAAAATGATAATGCGAAACTTTTTAATACAAAAAGTACAACTTAATTCAAATAATATTTAAAGGAAAAACGATGCTTTTCTAGAATTTCAATAGTATTTCGAAGCACTGAAAATGCGATTTAGCAAAACCTAGTTAGAGAAAAATATTTAATAGCTTTCAAATACTTTGGAAATTCAAGATAAATATAATTTATCTTATATATTTTTTATGGGTAAATCCCACAAAATAAAGGTTGAAACGATTAATTTAATTCTAATTTTATTTTTTCAATATTGATTTAACAATTTTTTGACCCGGTATACCGACAGTTAAGAATAACGAAAATTAATGGGAATGGATTTAATTGCGGAATTCAGTAAATATTTTCATTCAATATTCGATATCCCTATTTACCCCCGACAATATTTATTGCTCTGAACCAATAAATTATAATGGAAATAATTTGTAGTGTTATTTTCACTAAATCACTTTAATAAATCCATAAATAAGATTTTTCCTCCCGTTAAATGAAGTAATATTATTTTACTCCACATTCCCGTTAATAGACAACTAAATTGCGGAAAGTGATTTACGAGAAGCTGATTTAAGTACCCAATAATTTTCATTAGTTTGCTATGTGCTTTGTTTTGGTTTTTACCTATTCCTCTATTCATTTCTGTACTTATTCAATATTTGTTTATTTATATATTATAGGATATAAAATGTGTTATTGGGCCCGCAAGTTTTTGTCGGAGACGAAACCAAGGGCTGCAAATCATTTCGGGCTATATCTAGACACTAATGAATGCATACGGGGTGATTTAAAAAGCAATATAGGTACATAGGGTTTGGCAAAGCTGTGTCGTTGTTCTATAACTCTTACTATGCAAAATTTAACAATTTTTTAAAAGGATATCCGTCAATGAGGGTCAAAACCAAATACTTTAAAATTACTTTCATGTATAGAGGTTGGTGTAACAGCAAAATAGGCACATCACTTAATTGTTTTTAATGGAATGACACAACTTTTTTACATTTTTAGATATTTTATAGTCACTAGTACATACCTACAAAATATTATTTTTAATACCCCAACCCTTTCAGAGAAAAAAAAATTTACCCAAGCTTTGCTCTCTCAGATTTAACGTTGTAATTTAAAAAACTACAAATGTAGAAAGCCAATAGACCAACGATTTTTTGGACCAAGTTTTAATTTCTTATTTTGTACAGGGCGGTAAAAAATTAATTTCATTTTTCAAAAATTTCCAGGAAAGTTTTCTCAAATTTTTCAAATGGAACACCTTGTATTACTATTCATCAACGTATGGCAAATTTTATACCCTACGACTTTCGCATATACTTTCCTATGTCTATCTGTCGTCGTTAAAAAGTAAATTCAAAAAAGGCATTTATCCGCAAAATATCTATTTTTTTTCTAGTTTAATAGTAGATTATTCTTATGGCAAGTGACACCTCGTTTGAAAGCTACTGAAAATTCCTATTCACTCTTTCTAATTTTGTGTGAGTTGAATTTGATTTTAATGGATAAATTGAATAAATATTACAATTATAGTTTCGCATTATAATTTTAGTACAAAATTTTCGTTTCTTATAATAATAATGAACCACCAAGCATAATTTATTAAATCAAAGCCAAGGTCTGGATTTAAAATTATATATAATATAAGTATATCATTAGCATATTTTAACTTAAATAACAGTTATTTCGAATTGCTGATCTATAAATATTATAAAAAAACAAATCATTCTTAAAGATTGCTTATTAATATGAAAATAAAAAGATAAATACCATAAAACTATTTATTTAATATGATAATTTTTCATACAATATTGGAAAAAAGAAATCGCATATGGCATATACCATTTTAGTTTTAAAAAATATTACAAATATTAAAAAAGAGTCACATCTATCCAGTAAATTTTATATTAAGTTTAAATATTATGGGTACCTATACCTGCATTTATTCGTTCTATTGATAAAAGGTATCTCTATACAAGTTATACCGATATATTAAATGCGTGCCGTGTTCTACATGGAAACAAAAATTATTGCACACAAGTATTTGTCATGGAATAGTCGAGGTACCATCAAACCGCGAAGCTCTTAATTTAATCAGTTATAGTTTTCCTGAATTTTGTTCTTATTTTGGTTATAGTTACGTTTATGACTTTTTTTAGATTCAACAATAAAAAATGGATAAAAAGTTACTTACCCACAGTTTATGCATTTATTGTGTGTATATTATTGACGAAATATTTTTATATATTTTTTTTAATTATAGACTAGCTCGTCACAATGAATACTCTAACAGTAACCTTACATACGGGGAAGTAGGATACAGTATGTATCCGATTTACCTCAGTTTCATTTTAACCGCAAGCGACTTCATATATGCAATGTTGCAGATGTTTAGCCGAGCCAATCCCGATTTTTAGCACTAACTATTTATACGCGCTATAAATTATTATAACTTATAAATATTTTGTTATATCTGACACCGCCACTGGTGTAGCTTCCATGTGGGCAGCTTTACTTATAATCTAATGTTGAAAATAGATTCAATTTAAGCACGATACAGACCTACCCAAATAATTATAGTTTAGTTTAAACTTGCATAATTTTCAAATTAAAATAAAGTTCATTCTTGTATTAAAACTAATTACCGAAATTCAAGACATAGGATCCAAAAGCACGATTATGTCCATGCTTAGGGATCGTTCCATAATTAAGTATATGTATACTTAAATTAACCATCTACAATAGCATTTTTGTTGTTTGCAAAACAAGCATTGAATTGAATTAAGTAGGTTCAAACTTGAATGATTTTTATTAGGGTTTTAAACATGTTTAATCGAACCATTCTAGTGATTTAGTGACACGTTATTAATTGAATTTTAGTACACCTACTTGAAAAGCTCTTAAATTAAGATTGTGGCATGCATGCTCAAAAATAAGACCATTTAATTTTTAATTTTAGAAGATATGGGCACATCAATGGAAGTCCTTGTTTTGATTTTTAATATTTGTTATATCATTTTTAATATAAGCAACTTTTTTTTTCATGAGACTAATAGGACACTGTGACAGAGTTAACGGAAACAATCGATATCTCAATTATTGTTGAAGTGACTGGATGTAGTTATGGAAGTTATCGGAAGGGTAGGACTAGAATAGAGAAAGGCAGCCGAAATCTGTGGAGGAAAATAGTGACAGTGATGGAGAAGATGTAAAAAAATGAGCCATTTTTTATCATTTTGAAAAAAAATATGCCCTCTATATAATGCATTTAGTTTGTAAAGTTTGGCGAGAAATTTGTAAGTACTTTTAATACCTGAAGATAATGAGTCAAAATTTATGAAAACGGCCGCTGAGACCAGTTCAGTAGTGAGTTAAACCAACTTTTAATTCAGCAAATCTACCCACTATTTTTTTTCTTATAACTTATTTGGAATCAATAAAAAGTCACGAAAATTAGCAGGCGTTAAAATCAAAAACTCTAAAAGAGTATTTGAATAATTTCTCTTTTGATGATATAAGGTAAATCGATTCTAATTATTTTTTTGATGGGATTTATATTAAAGAAAATAAATAGTATTTGTATGATAAAACTTGAAATAACATTTTGTATCACATTAAAGTTAAAAATAAAAAAGTATCATGTTTTTGATAGTGATTACGCTATTTAGTATAATATTTTTTATATTATTTTTTCAATAAAATTAAAGTACTACCTCCAAACTGATTTTTAAATATTTTATTTTTACTTCAGACCATCATTATTAATTAAAATATTAAGGTACTTGAAAAAGATTTGTCTATAATCTCAAATGTGGTATTGGTGAATATACAAAATGAGACTCAACGATTTTGATTTTGATTTTGTATATGAAGGTATTTGTGGGTAAAAAGTGAAAATTTTAGTGGTAATATATGCCATTGCTATATAGATATATAAAATACATTTTTTCCGCGAGATCCGTTTCGGACTCCATTTTTTTAATTTCAGGTAGAATTCGTACAATCGTTAGCCAACTTAATACTTTCTAGTTCTAGAGAATATGACATGGTTCCAGTAAGATGAAATATCCAACAAGGTCTTAATATTTCAAAATTGGAGGTTAAGGAGGCGAGGATAAATAGAAAAGCCATCGCGATTACCTGATATTATACCATTATACTTCTTCTTATGGGCATATGTGAAAAGTAGGTACGCTATAGAATACTGAACCACGCGACCTATAGCTTAGCTAAAGAATAATAATAATAATAATAATAATACATGGGATTAATATGGTCACGGTGTTCTAAGAGTGTATTTTGTACAGTTCCCATAATAATATGGAATTTTTCTTTATTTAATTTTATTATGTAAAAACTATTACTTCTTAAGTTTTTCGTGTAATGATCGTATGAATAAAAATAAATGTTCACTTTTATATTTTTTACAATTACATCATCGTTCTCAGTAAATTTATAATTATTTTCCTAGCTTACTTAGTTATATTAAAATTAATTTTAATAACGAGAACATGGTTTAAGTTATTATGAGAAAAGAAAATTGAAAGGCTTTAGACAACATAAAATGCCCGTGTACCTCGTCTTAAAAAAATCTTTAATTGCGTCGAAACAAGTGTGTAATATCAAATAAAAGTAATTATCTATAGCCTCTAGAGCAAGTCAACTCATATGATGGTGATGGTGACTAACAGGAGACAAAGAAACCGTAAATTCAAGATGATAACCACAAGCTCAAGTCCAAGACCAGGAACGGCTTCAAAGAAAACCTATTTCATAAAAACAAAGAATAATTCAGATATATTTATTTATATTTAAATATAATTTGGTTCAATAAATATGTAAATTACTAATTTACCTAAATATATGTATGAATTTACTGTGTATACCAAAATATTTTTTTTGCTAATTGAAATTATATAAGTTTGACCGGTTTGAAATATAACAACTAACAGTTGATGTCTGAACGTTCGCTTGTATAGGTACGTAAATATAAAGTTAATATTACATTTTTTTCGCGAAAATGTTAATTGATAACATTGGGAAGAAAATATTTGGAAAAGTAAACACCTAAGTGAAAAAGTATATTTATTATCAACGTTTAAGTCAGCAAAAAATTGGTCAAAATCGAAAATCCAATAATTCAAACAACCTCAAAAATTTAAAGCTATTTATGTCACATACAGAGTGTCGCTTATTCAATTAATTTAAATGGATTTCAGTATGTAATTAATAACAAAGCGATCTAACATTCTACTAAAATTTCCCAGCGAATACACTTAATAGATCGATTATATTGCAGTCACCAACCACTATACTTTTTTTACATGCTGTCCTTATGAGAGACGAACATAATGTTACCGTTGGCAGATGTCTGGATAACAATAATATTTTAGCAATGAGCCAATACAGGCAAAAAATTATAAACACTATGGTTAAAAACAAATTTTATCTAATATGTATATGATAGTCAGAAGATACTTTTCAAAGAATAATTTAGGATTCTTGTGAATTGGTAATAATTTAATATGTTCGTCCGTAAATATTTTGAAATTTAAGACCATTTTTGCATAATATACAAAAAAAAAGGACAATAGGTACACCAATAATAAAGAGCACTATATGAAATTTTACCATATTTCAAAACAATTTTTAAAATAGTAAATGAGTTCGTTGTTTCAAAAAGGTGTAACCCTCTAAAAGAAATAAAAAGCTAACTAAATTTCATGAATATATGAAAATTTTAATAGTTGGAAGGTCATGAAATGAGTTGCGTTAATAGCTCGAGTCAGAGCGAGAGCCAGAGCCAGAGCCAAACCTGTCTGCATGCGAGTAACATCAATTCACATATTTCACTCAAAGCATGGCATGTTCGTTAAAGTTGAAAAGAAACAGAAAGCAAAAAGTGCAGAGCAGAGTAAAGGTAATACATTACCAAGAAAATGTCGGCGTTCTATACAGGTGGATCATAAATTATATTCCGTAATATTTATGGCCTTTGCCATTCTGGACTTGATATTACTAAATGATATATCAAGTTCTTTGATCACTGCTCTAACCAGAGTATTTTTGCAAACCATAACAATTTTCTTTAGTTTATAACTTAATTCCCTCTAGAACTGTTAATTACTTATTGTAAGATTTATTATTGTGATTAATATATACGAGTACGTACCTACGTCGTTAACATCACTTTTGATAGCTTTAGAGGAAACATTTTTTTGAAATTAAATGCTTTTTCCAGTAAACACATCACGATAAATGAGAATAATAAGTACAACGAATTTACATGAAATAAAATTCGTCTTTCTAGGGGTGTTACTTAAAATACAGCCCGGAGCTTCTAATCAATAAAATATTTTGATTTCTTCTGATTTTGAGACATTAATTTTATTTGTGAAATTTTATATATGTTTAATAAAAAGGACTAATTTAAAACAAAATTTACAAAAAAAATTGTCGTTTTTTAGAATTGGTAATATTCTAAATATGTATACAATAAACCTAGCTCTTTTCGCCTTTGCTCTTTTGAACAGAGCCTCAACTTTTTCATTAATATTTAAAAAAATGTAATAATAATAAGTAATAACGGTAAGCTAGCAACGTCTCTTATTTCTTCAAATTATTATTATCCATTGACAATTGTGTATTAGGAGAAAAAGTAAAGCTATTCTCTGTTTTAGTTGGAATATGTTTCAAGACCTAAGGAAATATAATTCATGGCAAGTAAATTTACTTTACAATATATTTTGTATGTAAGTCAAATAGTTACTATATATTATCTACAACTATTCACAGAATTTTATTTTCCTTATTATGAGTATTAACTTTAGATATTAAAACAGTTTAGATTTAAAAAATATACATGTCAAAAGAATAGTCACCAATTGTAGGAATCACTCTGAAACTCGCATAACGAAATACTAAAAAATAACATTTAATTTAGTAAAATTTTCTCTCAGAGAATAATTCATGAAAGACATGCTGCAACACTGACAAAAAATGAGCTCCCGCCTGTTTTCACTCGATTTGTCCACGCGCATCTTGAGATCAGATCCATTCGTAGAATTGGTGAGCGGTATATAATTAAGTATTTACATCTAAAAATATATGCAGTACCAGAGTAAAGTTTTGTGGCTATAAGCGAATATCTTATTAAGATTATATGCTCGTTAAATAATATATCAATTGTTATCCAATAAAAAGAAAAGGTTTGTATTTTATATTTTTCATTTCTAAACTTAGTTTATTGATATGATCGGTTTGGACGAGGGCTGCTCTTTTAATTTCGGGATAGATGCAAACAAAAACATTTAGAATTCAAAAATGGTTTTATCGCTTTTTAAAATATTCCCCCTGACAATTTTGTTTTTTTATAAGCAAATAAACCAGTTGTCATAACGTTTGAAAATGACATGATCATCAGGAATTTTTTATATTGTTCAACTGCATCTTCTGGGCTTGAAAAACGTTGACAACGCAATTCATTTTTTATTTTTGGTAACGTCTAAAAGTCTTTTTCGTTTCGATTCGTATTTTAAAATTAAATTCTCAAATGTCTCACTAAATTCAACTTCTGTCACTTTTATGTATCACAATAAATAATTCTAAATTTAGATAACTATATTAATGCCATATACCGAAATTAAACTAGCAGCCCTCATATTATGACTATCTAATCAAAATAATATGGGTTTTGTTAATTTTATCATGGAATTATACGTTCATACAAAAGAATATTTGAAAATAAGAAAAGAGATATGCTAACATATAAGTTATTTTTAAAGTTCTTTTGCCTTGCCTGTTTCTAAGAATGTTGCAATACACACTGGGGTGTCTCCTGAAATGGAAAAAAATATTATTAGAAAATAGATAATAATCATTAATTGACATAACTTTTGTAAAACTAATTCATTTTTCTTATCATTCTTGTATGATGGGCAAACAAATAAAAATCGAACACGCTCCATAAAACACATCCTCCCAAAAGATGGCAATACTGTTGTTAATTATCGATACTGCCATCTCTGGGGTAGGAGAAATGCATAATGATAACTCACAGGCACACACAGTTATTTGTTTATTTCTCTGTAGGTGAGTGTAATGAAAAGTGTATTCGTCTAGCATTAGAAATGGGGCAAGGGAAGAAGAGCAGAGAGGTGCGGTTCGATTTTTTAGTGACTAAGGGTACTAGAACATGCCAAATTCATCACTGCAAAATGATTACGGCAAAGTAATGATGAGCTTCTTCTTCCATTGCAGACTTTCTCTGCTTATCAACTTCCTCGAGCGTGGAGAAACAATGAATGCGGAGCGCTAAGAAGAAACTTTACAGAAACTGAAACTTTTCAACGTCCTCCGTACAGCCCAGATCTTTCCCCTTGCGATTTTCATATTTTGGCGACTTTTGAATAAATATAATTCCAGTCATAATGTTTATCGTTCGGTTTTCATTTGACTGCCCGTCATACTTTATTATCTATATTTTGTTTTCACAATTTATTTATAAATACGGAATAAAATTAGTTTTTTCGTTGTAAGAGTCTATAACAAAAATAAATCTTCGCACTATTGGAGCAGAAAAATATTTTCGGTGATGATACAAGTTTTTATAAGAAATTGAGTTTTTAGTCAGATTTAATATTTATATGAAAATATAACAGTAAAGCGTTCAATAACAGTTAACGAAAGATTTTTAGCTAAGAACATTTATATAATGGGGGCAATTAAAACCTAGTTACTAGTATTCTAGTGCTAGTACATTATATTTCGATTATGTTAATTAATATTATAATTTCACAGATTTAATTAATTTTATGTTTATATGTCGTTAAATAGAAAATTTTGTTACGTTAACGTATTTAACAAATTGTTATATTTATTGTAAAAGTCTTTTATTACTTGCATCGATAAAAGATGTAAAAATGTAATTTTTATCCGCGTATTTTTTTTTATAATAAATCAAAAAAAGTGGATCAACTTGAGCAGAGAATATTTTGAATTATCCCATTTTTTATTATTAGGCGACAATTTGTATAGAGTTATTATGTATTATTCTATAAATACAGAGCACCACTATAGTGATAGTTTTTTTGGATATCAAAATTTGACATGTTCGTTATGGAAAAATATTTGAATTTAAGGGATGTCAATATGACTTTTGATGTAAAAATGATTATAGTAGAAATATAGATGTCAAATTTAAAAAAAAATCAATTAAATAATAGACCTATAAAAAATAAAGAAAACTATTATTAATATTATAATAAAAAATAACGCCCAACGTAGGACAATAAAGAAGTTTTGAGAAGCTTGAAAATGAGTGAAAAAAAAAGGAGAAGGGAAGAGTATTGGAAGGAGTGGAATAAACACTTCTAGGATATGAAGCAGTAATAAGAAAAAAGGGAAAGATACAGATAAGGCAAATAAACTTGATGATGTAAGTCAAAACAAGAAGAATATTGAAAAAAAAAGTAGTAGATAAAGAAGAAATAAACAAAATGGGAGAGTTATTATATAAGATAATAAAAAAAATACCTAGATCAAAAGAAAAAAGAAATGAAAGAAATGGAATGTATAGATGTTGAGCAAAAATTAAAAGAACAAAATAAACAATATAATAAACAGAAGACAATGTAGAAAATTTTGAAACTAAAACAAATATGACGGTTAAACAAACAAGAAAAGTGACAGAGATAAAGAAAAATATACAAGAATTGGAAGAGAAGGTAAAATGTACTATGAATAGTCATCAAGATAAGTTAGACGTAACAATAGAAGAAGTGAACGGATTTAAGAAAAAATATAAGACGTTCATGTAAATAAAGAAAGAATGAGTTATAATATAATGAAGATATAAAAAAAAAACATTCTAAAACATATATAAAACAACTAATATTAAAATGATTAGAACATACATAAATACAGAAATAAAAAGAATAATAGATAATGGGACATTAGAAAATTTTATTTTAAAAGACCAAAATTAGCGTTTTGATGATTTTAAATTGAAATTTTGGGGTATTGTAGTGGTTTATTTGGATATCAAAATTTCATGTGTTCACTATGGAGACGTATTTAGATTTAATAGAATATCATTATGAGTTTTGATGTAAAACTGAATTTTGTAGAAACATAAATCTCAAATTTAAAAATATACAAATTTATTTTAATTATATTTATAAAAGTTAAATAGAACTATTATTAATACAACAACAATATATATTTATACTGTATGGTCCAACTGAAAGGAATAAATTAATTATTTCGTAAATTGGCGATTTTAGGGGAAAATCCTGAAACCCGTCGACTTTTATTTTTAAATGGGCGCTTCGTCGGATCATCTTTTTATTTTGTTTCTATGTACGTGTTTTATTATCTCCACAACCAACTAATATTATAATTTCAATTTATTCCGTTTCAGTCAGCTTCATATTGATAAAAGAGTCAAAATGTTTTTGATTACGTCTACTACAATAACGTTAATCACTTGACAATAACAATTATGTTGAATGTCAATAAAGGAATTTTGATAAGGTAACTAGTTTTTTTAAAAAAAAGGTAAAACGTAGTTTAACATATTTTCATTGTCAGTGGCCGGCTTTACCAAATTTATTTTTGGGTATCAATAAATACATCATAACAATACTTAATAAATTAATCTGTTCGTATGTCATTAATACTACTTTTGACAATAATATTTAGATATAGTTGATATGGTTGAATAGATATTTAAAATCGCCGAATTACGAAATAATGAATGTATTCCTTTCATTTGGACCATACTGTATATAAAGTATAAAATGATAAATCATGCTTACTGTAGTAATATCATCGTCAAAGAAAAAGGAAGTTATTTAGCCCCACCTCGCACATATCCTTCTGCCTCCTACGTTGGCAGCGTGTGTAGGCAGTAAATATGTTTGAAAACACGATAAACGTAAATATTCATGGCGAAAAGTACTAAAATATGAAAACCTTGGAGAAAATTTACACTACTTTTATGTTCCACAAACGTGCTTTCAACGATGTGGTGGATACTACATAACCAGGAAATTATCACAGTGTTTGAAAAGGATTTAATATTGTTGTGTACATGTTGGTTAAAACAAAAATAGGGATGGATTTTTTAAGAAGTAAATTAATTCAACATAAAAATAATTATTACATATCAAAAAATTCAATTTCAAACGTGTTATAATCTTATCCATTAAAACAGATTTTGGTCCTTCTTTTCTCTTTATTAATATTTATTTCTACCAAATCAAAATGCTCATTTTTATATGATCAATATTTGATGAGGAATATTTTTTATGAATATTTGTGGTGTTCATTTTTCAGTTATACAAAAAGAAATAATCAACATTGGTATATTCAGAAAGATATTTACCAACTATACTTACTGAACCTAAGACGAATTTTGGTCAAACAAGGAACACATTGATTTTGATAAAAAACATTTCACTGGTAAAATTAAATTATGCCTCTTAACAATATCTTTAAAACTTTTTACAAACATCATAAAAATAATGAATCATTGGTATAACGAAGAACTACATAAACGAATAATAATTACCTGGATAATTGGCGAATAGTGGTCACAATATTTTATCACTTTTTCACTGAACTTATTTTTTTATTTAAAAACTTCACAGCCGTTTTAGTTCACTTTCACTTTAAACTAATTTTCTAAGAAACCCACTTTAGGTTCAGTGTCCTTGTCATCGAACATGACAAAAAGTGCATGTTGACCTCCAAAAATAGACATTCCATGTGACGTCAACTAATGATTATGGGGTCCTCGAGATACCATTGAGGCATGAATAAGCGACCAACCAGAACTTGAGACTGCTCCAGGGCTGATTTAAAATGCAAGGGTAACATCCCGACCCCATGTTTGATGGTTTACAGGGTGTTGTTCATATATAGATCCTGAGTAAATATGTTACCTTAGTTTTTTCAATTCGCTGAAATCAGCTGCTTCGCATTGGGTATTATTTTGTTATAAGTTTATTTTTGAGAATTTTTATTGAGGTTATAAATATATATATATATATATATTTATTATATATTGGTTACCTACATTTAGTTTCGACAGGACGTTTCTAAATTCATCTGAAAAAATGTAGGAGGGTGTAATTACGTATTTTTTTTCAGTATTAGTATTATGTTGTAGAGGGGTGAAATGAACAAACCTTGAATTTTATAAATTAAAAATATTCGCAATTCCTATTTTATATTTCTTAAATATATCTGTAGCTTTTTGCCTACAGAACTACTACATAATAATAGATTATCAGTGTTTTATTGTTTTTTAAGTGATTAACTCGGATTTGTGAAAAAAATTAGACCCTCAATTTTAATTCAGTCCTTAGGAGTGGGAGATGAGAAAAATTTTTTAAGGGAAAATCTCTTCACAATTTTTTCGCACGAGTTTAGAAACGCCCTGTATTGTTGGCAATTCTATAGGATATTCTGGCAGTTGCCCATTGACCTCTCTCTTAATAGAAACCTTTTAATTTGAATTACTGACATCACTTGTTTAAGCCTTCGGCGAAGTTTTTAACATTTTTTTTGATCTCTCATACCCACAACTTCATTTTTCCTTCTACCAACAGTTTGGTAAATTTTCAGTTAAAAAATTGCTTTTTTCATTCAAGGATCATGAGGTACGTTTTCCTTGTTCTCTTCGCTACTTTAGTCTTTTATCTCTACGCACGTATGGATGGACTTCATTTGAGAAACTGCAACCTCTAATTTGTAGTAACTATTTGAGTTTTGAAACACTTAAACACCATATTAAAATACTCAACGCGCATTTCTCTAGCTATGTTAGCATCATCAGGAGAGAATTAAAAGTAAACTTAACGTTCTAAGTTAAAAGTAACTATTTACAATATTCCTATGTTTGGTGAAATATAAAAAATCAGACTAAATAACACTAAGAGATAAGTCCTTTGTCTTTATTAAGGTTATTCCTACTTCTGTGATTTTGTGTGCCTTCGTATGCATCTAGTAATTTTCTGTATTAATATTATTTCTAATTAATTTAAGATTGCCTAGAGTTACCCTATGACCGTTGTTTTCGGTTGTGCCATATCTTAAATAAGCTAAATGTTCTGTAAATCTAATATGTATTGATCTCCTCGTTTGCTCAACATATTTCATTCTTAGTCTGCACTAGTAATTTAATATATTTCACTTTTTTCAATAAGTTGTCACTAAACCTTTTAGATTCCAATACATTGTACAAAAATAGCATATATAGATAAATCAATGTGTTTGCCCTAATATTGAATACAGCTTTCAAATGCCAATACAGGGAATAAAAAAAATATCTTAATTTATGATTTAGGAAAAATAAAAATGTATGCTATTATTAGAGACATCGTAGTTTAAAAACGTTTTTATAGTTAGTCGTCTACGGTTAGAATGCAAGGGCGGAACCCGAACCCCATTACAGTTGCATGTATATCGAATGTACAGTTTGAATAAATAATGGGAGCTATTTCAGATAAGATTAACATTGCTCGCTCCAACTCGAAATTGTTCTTAATTAGACTTGATGGAAAGAGAAAAAGACATCAAAGCGTTTTTGTTGGATGGCTGCTCTTTGAATATTTATGTGTGAAGGACCTCCAGGGAAACAGGAAATGAAATATTCAAAGAAGCAATTTACTTTGCTTAAAAAATGTAGATAGAAAAGTTTATCTAAAATATTTATTTTTATGAAAATATTATTTGTTTTATATTATTAAAAGAAATTGTTTGTAATCATAACGATGAATAAATATATTTTTTAAATATTTGTTGATATATTTTCTGAAGTAGCTCATTAGATCAAAATTTTAGTTCATACTTTTTAATTTATTTATTTCAGATTTTAGTATATAATCCGTCCACTGTTAATGACGAGATGGTTGGTTATTTACTTTTCACACGTTAGTTTCCATGTGAAAAAATGAGAAAGATTTAGATAGTAGATACAACTTAATTTTAGCCAAATTCAACTATTTTCTATACTATATTTCTAATATATTAATTATTAAATTAATCAACGGTTGCTAAATTAAAAAAGCAAGACTTTCTCATTTTGTGTATCTCCCGCCTTTATAACAAATCTGTAGATGGATAAAATCACCATTTACTATCAAAAATATTTTTGCGTGTCTACCAAACTTGGGGAAGATAGAACATGATAGCAAGACAAGATTTAAAGTTACATTTTATGGGTTTATTGGTGTCTTTATTTTCTCCCTACTTGGAATTAGAAAATCAGAAAGGGTTCTGATTAAGATGGCAAACGCCAGGGTTGGCATTAAAACTGGTAATTGATCTTTACAGATTTTCAGAAAAATATTTATGTTGTCAAACAATTGGGTAGTGAAACCAAGTATTTTTTAATAAATGTTTAAGTGTGTCTTGTAAAAAATATAAAATTTTCCTAATTGAATACAACTGAAACAATAAAGATAAAAACTTACGTAACCGAAATAATTCCGTTCAATAATTGTATATCATTATATGCTTATACCAATATTTCCATAACGTGCATTAAATAATATCATTAAAAAAAAAATACAACTCGATAGAAGTAAAATCATACATTATTAAACATAGAAGGAAATTTGTAGTGAAAATAACTCAGTCTAAATAAGTATAAAATAAATATAAAAGTATGAAGTATTCTCCCAAATTCTAAATCAACACAACTATTTCTTTATTTAAGGGCACTTTACATTATTTTGGGTTCTTTTACATATTCCCTCCATCTCTTGTTATCTATTGCCATGTTTTTCGCCGTGTTCTAGGGTTCTCCCTTTTCTCTTAGAATGACTTCTATTTGGCCATTCTCCTTCCTTTTGGGTCTTCCACTTCTGATCTTCTCCCATATTTCGCTTCTCAGATGTCTCTCTCCCCCATCCTATTTAGATGTCATCCAGCTTAATTTTTTTCTTTTGTACTATTTCTTTTCCCGATTTGATGTCCAACTCCTTTCGTATATTGTCACTTTCCCGCTTATCTATACTTTGCTCCTGCCATTTTCCTGTGGTAGGTAATTCATTTTATTCGCTTGAACTCTTTCTCTCTGTTGTATTTCAATTTCCTTTTCTTTTTAATAGTGCTGATTGGTTGAATATTTTTCATACTGTTTTTGGTTTTCTATAAGGTAACTCTTTACTTTCGATAAATTTCTTATGTGTTGCCCAGTAGATGGCTTTGTACTTTCATTTACTTCATCTTCCATATCTCTTTCATTCTTGTTCATTTTTTTCAAATTAACTCTATTGTTTGAGTCCATACATTTAGTTTTAATTGCGTTTATTGATAACTTTTACTAGACTTTCTATAATTTAATCTTAATCAGTCTGCAAATTTTGAAATATCATCCGCAAATGCGTATGACTTCTAGACTAGTGGTTGTAGATTTTATATTTTTTGTTGTTTTTTTATTAGCCGACTCAAGACGCTACCTCTCCTTACGTCATCAATCGTGTTGAATTGTTCTTGTATTCTTCAGTACTTTCTTATTTGTTTTTTATTTCAATATATGTTCCAAAGTTTTACACATTTTGTTTTTATTCTTTTTCTATTTTGCTTTCATAGGCTTTAAGTCCTTTATGTAATAATAACAGTATCACTTAATTCCTCATTCTCTTTAATTTCCTTTTTCGTACGTCAGTTGTATTGTAGCAGTCTTTCATTTATGTGGTATGTTTTTTTCTAGCAGTAATTTTTCAATATATTTAACTTTTTACTCTTACTTCTTTCTTTTTCACATAAATTTTAATATTTTAGGTGTTACTTTGTCTTTTTTCGTTGCTTTTTAATTATCCAAAGTTTAATATAATTTCCTCCTTCTACATTTTTTCCATTTCTTATCTAACTGTTATTACCTTTGTTAAAATAATCTTTCCTTGTATTATTTTCACTAGTGTATATTCCGCGGTTTATTTCTAAATAATTTTATTGTTTTGTATAGGAAATTTTTTTGGTTCTCTTTGCATTTTTGCTACAGCAGTTTTGTTTGTGATTTTCTGTTTAACCTTTTTTCTTTTTTCATGATACCACCCAATAGTGTTCATTATTCCTCTTGTCTCGTTATTCCGAAATGCTGTTATTTTCAATATTTGCACTAATGTTTCCACATACGTTTTTACTAGTACTAACATTTCTTGTTTTAAATTTTCTATTTTAATCTACTAATTGAATATAATATCTTAAAAACACCTCTATCTACATATATTGATTGTTTGAATTGGAATATTTTAATGAATTTGTTGACTTTAGGAGCTATGAATGTGTTATCGTGGTTATGAACTCCGTGCACAATCTTTACATGTGCATCCGATGATTTATTAATTAATTATAATATACAAAGTGAGTCATACATCACTGTTTTTACCTGCTTAAATCATAAATTTGTACGTCAAAATTTTGAAGAAAAAAAATGTTTTGCTGTTATTATAGGTATGTTTCACATTTAGAAAATTAACAATCTATTTAGCACTAAAAGACTTGTTATTAATTAACTAACTTCAAATATATTTAGGACTCTATGAATATTTTTATTAGTTCCTAAGATATTAAAAGAATATAAAAACGCAATCCTAATTTATTTCAAATTATCTTCCTCACACCCTCCAATTATTTAGGTCCCAGTTGTATTGTTCGCTCCAACATGCATATTAAAAAAAAAGAAATCTAACTATGAAAAGCTCACTCTCATTTTGAAATAAAATTTTATTGTCCCATAAAATGAATGAATGGTTGGTTAGGAACTAAAAGATTAGCTTTAGCTTTCGATTTCACTTTTCAGGTAATGTACCTTGTGGTTTACGCAAAACCGCAAAATTCAAAATAAAGGGTGAATCAGTTTGGTGCCAACCTTGGCATATTCGAGAACATTTTGATTCGTTTAGTTAAGTGATAGTTACATGGGAGGATATGACAATTTGAGCACAAAGTAAATCAATGTAAGTTTTCTATATGGATAATAATACCTTTATTTTACCAAAAATATAAATAAAATTCATGTATTACTTCTTAAACTAATTATATATTGACATGTATTACTTCTTAAACTAATTATATATTGGCAGGTTGTTCCAAAGGTTGCATTATTAATTTTATTTAAAAAAAATAAGCACTAGTCTCTAAAATAAAAAAGATTTTTTAATAAATATCACTGATTTAAAAAAACGAAAGCCCAGTTTTCTTTATTTTTTTAAGTTTGTTATTATTTCTATCATTATTACATGAACAATATTTTTTTTTGTTAATATCAAAAGTTGTTCATTTAAAAAAACATGTTTTATTGTAATTTGAATTATTGTTTTTTCTGATCAAATAGAACGAGCAACTTATTTCTGTTGCATGAGAAATAACTAGTTTCAATCAGTAAAACTTTTTGCATAATAATGATATAATATGTATTGTAAACAAATGTGGTCGAACAGAAAATTAATTAAGGAATACTATTTTTACGATAAGTTGACGATGACGATATTTGTACTTATTTATAATTTATATAATGTTAGAATCTCAAATACGAGTCACACGTTACATTATCAAATATAGGAAAATAAATGTTTGAAGTTGATAACATTTTCCGGCGATTTCGTTAGTTTCATCAAATTTGTTTAAAATGTCTAAAGAAAGAACTAATAGTAAAATATTAAAGTCTAAAAGTTTGTCCTGCAAAGAGAGGGTTGTTTCTTCAAATTACTTGTTCAGAGTTAGTTAGTTACCATTGACTTCAAATAAATATATTTCTTTCGTTTACTAAGAAAAGAGCATTATTTTAATGGTGGTCATGTAGCAGCGATCCATAAATTGTGTACAACATGGCAATGTTGCATTTATTTGATATATGATGTCAACGCCAAATTTTGGCTTTTGGATTATCTTATATAACATTTGAAAAACCTAATTTTTAAGTATCTGCCCTGTAAGACCCAAATATCACACCTCCTTCAAAAAAAAAGCCGGTTAAAAGAATTTATAAAGGTAATTTTTAAATTAGAGAAATGTTTTCACGCATTTCAGTGATTCTACACATATTTCTTATTTTTGTCAACAATTATGTATATGGTAATCTTTATTCACATTTAAAATACGTGTGATCTGATCAGAATGTGTTAAGCGCATGTTAACCTCGTGATTGCAAAGTTTCGGAACGCTATTGGACAAATGAAAATAGATATTAGAATTTAGTTCTGTAATACTCGTATACGTATGTGTATTTTGTGATGTTAAATATTTGTTTTTGGTTTGTGCCTAGTAAGTTATGGAATGTTTTTAAGACCTAATGATGTTATTCAGGAAACGTCTTCCATTATTCCTAAAAAATATTCTCATATTTTTTCGTCAATAAAATAATTTTTTTAAATGTAGTTTCTACACAACATCTGTAGCATAATAAGATGGTAAAATATAATTTACAAAGATCATAGATTTAATTGCTCATTTTAAGGTATATTTGCGTGTATAAAAATAAAAACATAAGTGATGCAAAACGGATTTTTTGTTAGTCTTTCTACACAGAAAACATAACTATCGTCAATAAAACCAAAGATATAAACTTTTTAATTTCCATAGCAGTTCTTTCCTTTCTTCATCTATGGCAATGGGTTTGAAATGAATGTCACAGTCTTATAAAATAATTATGTATTGTTTAATTACAAACATTTTTCCAAATAAAGTACAAAGTATAATAGAGAACGATTTAAACGACCTACTTTATGCATTAATTGTGACTGTAGAACTGAATTGTGGAAAATGTGTGTAATATCCCGATTACCCATTCTAAATCAGAGTAAAAAAATAAAAAATAAAAGCCTTGAAAACAGGGTGGCTACATTTTAATATTACAGTATCGTAAATGATATTCACTTAAATAAGTAGAAAAATCAAGATAGGTGAGAACCTGCATAAGATTAAAAAAAGTTTTTGTTCGTTTTTAACGTTTGAATTCTATAATTCCACCGAAAAAAATAATGATTTTATATATTTTAAATATTAACACAGGCCTAATTTTTTGTGATATACGTGAAAACAAGTTTTGCATTATTTATTATAGCTTTAATCTCTTATAAATATTGGTAAAATATAAAAACACCACCGTGTACCTATTTAAATATTTGTAGTCAGTGGCAAATGCCAATTAATTGAAGAAGTGTGATTTAGATTTTTATAGTTTAAATTTGTCAATCGCAGTAAGTACATCATTCATAATAATAAAGAAAATATTACTTTTAGTTTATTTTACGTTTTTTTGTAAATCACTTTTATAAAACTTATAAACTATATTTCAGCTTCGTATATTTTTTAACTACATAATTATAAAATATTAAAATAGGTAGAGCTAATGAAAAAAATAATTTTCCATAGGATAAACGAAAAGACATTAAATTATTTTGTTATAAAATTAACCCGTTATAGTTCTGAGAAGCATAATTACTGATTTTGTATTTTTAATTTACCAAAATACAGAGTTTATTGTGTTTAAATTACACATCCATATGTTTCGTGGTTTTAGAGAGTAACACAAAAAGGAAAATAAAGAGATTAATACTTAAACTTCAAACTTTTTCTTCATATTAATTTTTTATAAAAATTATATGAAGGACAGTCAAATGAAAACGAACAAATGCTAAAAAGAGGCATTTTTTTATTAAAAAGTATTAATACATTTATCCTACTGGGAAACAAGACGATCAATTCCAGTCTTGTACAAAGGTTTAGGCCGCTCGCAGATCCACAATTTGACCCACTCTTGGTCTTCCTTGTCCGAATGAAAAAAAGAGAAAATCTGAGAAAATCTGGACTGTAAAGTAAATGTTGCAGTCTTTCAGTCTTTCCCAGCCAAATATTTGTAGCATATGCTTCACCACTAGAAATATGGAGACCGGGCTTTATTACGAAAAAGGATAATTTTGTTTCTGCGTGACTCCACGTTCGAGGAAGTGGATAAGCAGAGGGTCCCCTTCAATTGAAGAAGAAGGTCATCATGACTTTACCCAAATCGTCTTGCAGTGCGTCATTCTCAGAATCTTTCATGCCACCAATGCATACAGTGACACAGCAGATATGCGACGATAAATATCACGTTTTCCAGTACCCTTAACCACTAAAAAACGAACCACACCCCTCTGCTCTTCTTTGCTTGCCTTCATTTATAGTGATGGACAAACACACTTTAACTACGCCCACATACAGAGAAATAAACAAAAAATTGTGTGAATTTGTGAGTTCTCACTATGATTAACAATAATGTTGCCACCTTTTGCTGGGAATGAGGAGGGTGTTCAGTTATCATTTAACTGTCCCTCATAATTATCTTAGATGTTATTTGAGATTTTCAGTTTTTGAATAAAGTATTTAATTAACAATTGTCTGGCTAAGCGGAATATTTATTTATAAATATTTATATTGAAGACCCAGTTACTGGCCGGACACTTATAAAAAAGCAATAATAATAAACCCGTTTTTACTTAATAAACATTCATTATAGGTATAAGGTTAAGATTTTCATTAACTTTTCCTTCAGATATATTTAATTCGAAAAATATTCTAGTTTGTTTGTTATCCTACCGTTTCCGCAACGTGTGAGTCAAGTGTATCGTATTTTTAATATATAATAAACAACAAATAAACGGAACAATAAAGATGTTATGTTAATTATACATGTTTATTATTAAGTTATCAAAGTAGAAACATTAAAATTCATCTTCAAAGGAGTACGCGATAAATTAATCTAACGTTTAATTACCCTCAACTCAGTCGACATTTACGAGAGCATGACTTCTTTAAATAGGGTACCTACTTTTATGGTTTTAAAAGAAAAGAACTAGGTACTTTTTATTTTTAAAATGTTGGAATTGGAAAAAGTTACCAAACGGAATAGTTTAAAAATGTTATATGACTAAATTGACTATAAGTAGTAAATATAGAAAAAAAAAATTTTTTTTTCATTACCTTCCTTCAACCAATAAAATAGTCTTTATTGATTATAGTACGACAGACGTGGAACAAAAAATTATAATACAAATTTTATTTTTTTTAGCTTATACGTGTTTTGCGATTTGTTAAACATAATAATAAGTGAAAGAAATTGAAAATGAAATTAAAAAAATATTTTTTCTACTGATAAAATCTACATTAGAAGTATTCACGTAATGTAAACGTTGATTGTTTTAACTGTTTATTACTGTTTAGGATAAGGCGTAAGTCCAGAAGTTTGAATCTCTTTAAGCCCTGTTATTTGTTAGCGTTGTCCAAGAGATTTGTTGTAAAATAATTTGGATGTATACTTAGCTTTTATTGATAATTGTTGCTATGAGTTTGAAGTTCCTCTATAAGAAGCAGCTTGACAAAAGAAATTGAGGTGTGCGTCCAAGAAACCAGTACATATTTCTTAGTTTAAAATCCAGTTGTTTTCTTTTACTCTATATGTGTTTAAGCCAAGTAAGTCTTCGGTCAACGTAAATTCCTAAGTATTTGATTTGAATATTTGATTGGTGTTTAAGGACAAAGAGGGGACATGTTTCTCTACTAGTGGTAAAAGTCACATGCTTAGATGTTTTGCCATTGATACCATTTTATCTATGGTTGAATTTGGTGTAATTGACGATATTGTGATGACGTAACTAAATTCTTGTTAATCGGAAATTTTGCCGAATCCTCAGGTATTCCAACCGGAGGTCCATGGACCCGAGACCAACAGTTTAACGCCTCCTCCGAAAGGCGGCATATCTCCACTATACCTCTTGCTCATTGGTATAGTGCCTGCGAGCTGTGATATGCTACTAGTCGCTGCAGGCTGTACGGGCATATTACTACGGTGTTCGCTGGTGGTCACCCATCAAACTACTAACCGCGCTGGACGCTGCTTAACTATAGTTATAGCATCACAGGCGTATACACTATAGAGCTGGGCCCTTGCTAAGAATGCTTCACAAATTAATAAAAAAATAGTTCTTTTCATCATTATTTTCTCTTAGTGATATATCGGTATTCGTCGTGTTCTATCTGCATCAATTACCTCATTAGTTTACTGGGAACAATTAGTTTAGCAGATAAATAAATCCAAACAATAAATAGTGTGTTTGCAAAACGTTCAACTTTTATCTTATCTGTATATTTTTCGATAAACCATTTTTTCGTCATGGTCTCGGGTGGACACTGATATCGTTAGTTTCAAAATTTCTTACTGTATTAATTGCTTGGATCGTATTTATTATTATTATTTATATTTTTTTTAAAGTTGTAATTGCTAATTTCTTTGCTACATATAGATTCGGCGTAAATATATAAAACCCTACACGAATCCATGCGAGTGTTAGAGAAGCGCGTTATGAAAGAGAAAACGCATTACTAATATCTTCGGTTGAGAGGGGACACATTATTTGTCCCTCTCTCTGGTATTTGGTCATATATTATTACTCTAATTCTTTTACTCTTTTATTAAATTTTAAATCCTCACCAAACTTATACCTGTAAATTGGTCCTTTGTTAAAACATATAATACTTAAAAGAGTTTATTATTAAATTGATGGATGTATATAGCGAATAAATTAATTGAATTAATAGGTACATTTTTATTATATATATTTCGGTATATAAATATAACAACCACATAAATTATATTGCCATAAAGAATGAAATTAAGCGGTAATTACAACTGAATAATAACTTTATTATACATGGAGCATAAATATTATTGGTGAAATTTATTGCTGATGTTTATATGATTTATTCTTTTTTCTTAAATAAGCGTATTTTAAAATTAATTTTAATTTTTAAGTTTATTTCCGTTTTTTGTTCAATTGTAATGTATTACTTTTGTATTGCATATGCATTTAAATATCATAATGTACTGAATATCCCATTAAAAAACTTTTACTTTTGTACGCAAAATAAAAATTCTCTATATATTTTAAAAAAATTTAATAATCTAATTTAAGTTCATAGTCAATATTGTACTGAATACTGTTCTTTATATATCTACGGGTTTTGTTAAAATCCCAAAGATTTGCCAAATTTTAATCAATCCTATACACAATAATAATGCAGATATCTACTTAAAAAAGCAAATCGGAAAATTTCTAGAATAAGACAGTAAAAAATAACTTTTCGTAAAAAAACTTTTCAATGCTTCAAAAGAAGAAGAAACTATAAAAACCGTAAAAATGATCCATTTACAATATTTTTTTAACATTTTGATAGTATCATCAATAGCTTATTTAACTAGATACCTACTTGAATTTTTATTTTGTACAAACTCTAGTCAAAAAATGTGCAAAATAAATTAAGAAAAGTGATGTAAACTTTTTTATTTGTATCAAGAAGCACTTTGGAATAAGTGTTCTCAAAAAACGAAGATAAAAACAAAACTGTGAACATATGTGCATCATCAGTTTTAATATATAGTTTTTTAATAAACATTAATTCCCACTTAAATAAATAATAATATACTATTTCTTATTATATGAAGATGACGCTGAAAATTTAATGATTTATTATGTTCATAAAAAGTCATCAGGAAGTAGAATATTACAATATACATACATGATCGATCCATTACACAATGGTGCCAAAGACAACTGTTAGTAAAATATTTATTATTATATCATGTATTCGTCTCATTAAATATTAATTTTTTTAATATCCATTTTTGCTAACAATGTCAAAATTTTTACAGAAAACATGTTTTTGAGAAAAATGTTTTTCCATGGTCCTAAATGTGCTTATTAAAATATTTTCTCTCATAAGGTCATAACATATAAATAAACGTGTTTTTAAAAAGAATTTATTTGTAGTTTGACATGTATTGAATTTCTATTAAAAAATCGACTTTTTGTCAAAAAAATTTTGTAAAAAAAAAAATTTTTTTGTCTGAAATATTCTCCTATTCGCCAAACTAGAATTTCTGTCAAAACGCATCATTGTAATTTGTGCACGCGCATGGAGGCTCGTTATCGTTCGTGTAGGTTTCGGCTAAGTACGATTCCTTAGTTTATTTCTGAACTTAAAAATATAAGTAAATGTACCTCATGATTTGTGAGAAAATATCTTAATGCTATTCATATTATCAAAGTTATTCCTACCAAAGGGTGAAATATGAACATATACGACGGTGCCCGTAGCAAACAATCGATTAAACTCTGATATCGTAGCAGTTCTATATTGATGCTAATAAACTAAATAATATTAATATATGACAGAAATATTTATAAAATATAAAAATTTATGACTATTAAATAATATACCTACTACTGCTGTACGGTGTATTGGTCGTTTAAACTCTATTTTAACAATTTGAAGGAAAATATTATTTAATAAATTAAATAAAGGTGAATTTACCTCATAACATTAAATTGATAATAAAAGAAAATATTATTTAGTTATTTCTTAATTTCACTGTGATAGAAAAGCATAACTTAATTACTTTATTCGGAACAAAAGATCTAATATTGTTATTAACATTTTGACTATCTATTACAAAATTTTTGGGTAAGTGTATTTTAAATAAGAATTTTAATTTATTTAATAAGTAATGCCTTGGTTACAGACGTGCATGATATGTTTTGATACATCAAGTTTGATGAAGGCATACAGATGCATTTTAAAGAAGATATATGCAAAAAAATGTATATGTTCTATCTTGCGTTGTTTTTATTTAAGGTCGATTATTCTTTACAATTTTTGTTTATCAGTTCCAATTATTATGTTATCAAATTAATGATAAATTTTCTTGGCTGATACATTTCCAAAAAAACAGGTTGGCATTATTAAGTTCGCTCATTAGTAGCTTCAGTGGGTTCCTTTTTAGAAATAATCGGCTTATTAAATTTTATGAGAGATAACGTTTCATTGACAACAAAAAAATGTACTTTTCTTTTTTCAAGAAATATATTTTTTTAATCAACCTGATAAAAACAAGAGGAGATTCCGTTGATTTAATCCTTAAGACCCAAAGATGTTACCATAATGTCAAAATGTCAATAGTATGTATGGCTTCTTCTTAAAAATAAATAATTATTTGTGTAGATTGTTGTAAAATTATAAAAAATAAAAAAATAAATATGTGAAACATAATTTCGAATTCTTCGAAACTAAACAATGTTTTATCAATGAGGGATCAAAATAAAAAATTAAATGGACAAGCAATTTTGGATGAGAGACCAACGCGACGGTAATCCACAACTGAATTTTATTTCCTTGTTAGAAAATGTTTGCATATTGTTGTAATTTCTATAGTCTTTTAAACATTTGTTTTTCGTTTTTTGTCACATATAGATTTAAAAATAATTTATTAATTTACTTATTTAGAAGAACTAAACCTAGATAGATTTAAACTACTTATATTTTTTTAAACTCTAAACGATTTTAATTTTAATTATTTAATTATTTTTTAAAAATCTTTTACCTTTATATGGAAATAATCGATCATCAAGATAGACGATATCATTATCTAAAGTTTTTTGAATGTCCATAAGATAATGATTTCCGGAAATAATAATTAGAATTAGAAACAAAAGCACTTACGAACTAAAATTCATGATTACTAAAATCCATCACGGTGGCACAAAATAAAAAAATTATAATAAAATTTATACGTTCATTCACAACAAACACTTTTACATAAACGGCGCCAAGTTAAAACAATACCATTTTATTTGTCCTCGTGAAAACACTTTATTGGTTTTCTCGGGTATTATACCTACCCACCGACATCAGAAGCAATGAAAGTAGTATATTTTTTATGAAATCTTTATAGCAAATAAAATTTAACCTAATAGCTTACTTGTGTTTTGTGGTAAGTGTTTGGAGAACGCATGGGGGGATACCGAACGCGCACAGCACTCGCTCATGGGTCACATTTACACTGCACCGCCATTAAAAACGTACGATTAAGTTGTTGCGAGTCTCTGAACGCCGGCAAACTTACCATATATTTTAAGACAACGTGGTCATTTCCAACAAAAATGGCGGCCTCAACCATCGCATCGAGCGGGGAACCCTCCGATTCTAATTCAATGATACAGACAAAAAAATTGATCGCCAGAGACGGACTGGACTGTATATCAACATCTTCATCATTTCGATTGTAGATGTAATAGTTTATTTTCCTTTTTTTTTTGTTTGAGTCAAAATATAACATTTGTCATCATTGCTAATTAAAACCAAATACAATCTATTGGATTTCAGATCTTTTTCTGCTGTTAAGTATGGTAATATTTTGAAACAACTTATAGGGCAAAGGCTTTATCTGGAGAATCGATGCAAATTTCATAATTTACCCACTGGTTACTTTCCGCTTCATGTACATATTCTAACCATCGCTTAGTTCGTCATTTGTGTTTATTTTAATATTTCTAGTACCTAAGTACCGAAATTCCTCCCCCATTTTATGCTTATTACTTTATAAGACGTTATTGAAAGTTTCATTTTAATCTTCTTTTCATCTTCTCTTTTGTCATCCGCCTTAGTTTTGGCATTACCTTGGTGACTTTTTAGTTTATACCTATTATTTTGACACATGGGCAGAGATACTTCTAAGTGGAACCCGAAAATTGGGATTTTTAGTTTGCGAAGTGGCGAGCCATCGGAGCAAAAAAACCAAGCAAAGAGAAAGAAGTGTAAAAGAAAAGGAGGTTTCAGAAGAAGGAAGCAAGGTAAGATCGAGAAGGGTACTAAGAAAAGAACGGAATGAAAGATCGGTTGAGAAAGTTAAGGTATTAAATATAGAAAAGTTATAAATTAAATCAAAACAAGACCAGAAATTTTTAACGATGAGACCATGATGGAAAACATCTATTTGAAACTATGGAGCGATGAAGTTGCTAAAATGGTGGAAACTAAATCAATTAGTGAAAGCGATAACGAGTGGAAGAAATCAACATCAAGCAAACAGATCAAAATATCAAAGGTAAACGAAAATCGTGAAATAAAATAAATTCGAAGCATTGGAAAAATTCAAGGAAAAGGCGGACGAGCTAGTTAACATGATTGAGGCAAGGAAAGTTGAGAAAACACCAGTAGTTGTGGCGATGCATGTACAGGACCCAAATGAATTCATAAATTAGGTGAGAGATACACTTAAGAACAACAATTTTACCATCCAATTTAATAAAAATAATACAAAGATCCTCAGAAATAATAGGAGATAGAAAAGTTTTAATGGATCAATTAAAATCTGAAGAAATTTGTCATTATATTTACACAGATAAAAATGACAGGGTAAAAAGGCTAGTAATGAAGGCTGCTCCAGAAATGGAGTTAGACGACATTGCTAATGAATTATTACGTCGTTCTAAAATTAAAATAGTAAAAGTAATTCCATTAAAATCAAAGGATACGAAATTTAAAAGTAGAAGCTATTTAATTGTAGTTAATAAAGATGTGGGCTAAAAATTTTGTTTAAAATTACGGGTTTATTGAATGTTAGAATAAAATGGGAATCGTATAGCAGCAGAAACCAATTTAATAAATGAGATCAACAAAAAAGTTAATGTTCCATGATGATAAAATGATAAAATTATTAAAAATAGTGAAAAATGAATGATTAATGGCAACGAATTTCATAACGAGATCGTTGATTTTTTCAAAGTATGAAGAGCTCTATAAGGAGCCATAAACCAAATCTTAGTAGCATCAAAATCAAAATTTAAGAAAGGCAAGAGAAGGTCGATTAATCTACCTTTAAAATTCAAACGCGTACAAGAACCCGATAACGAAAGAAAAATATCTTTCTTTTTACCCTTTTTCATAGTCAGTTTAATCACATATGACTTAAAACATAAGTTATGCGTTACAAATTATATTGGTTTTCGTAAACGATTCAATGTTCTTAAGTTCACTATTTAGTACAATTTTAAATTAATTTGTTAATACTACATAATTTCAATATTCATTTTAACTCTTTGTTCAATTTTTTACCACTCAAACTGCATTGCTAAGTTAATTTAATTAGGAAAATTTTGTTATACCCTCTTATTAGGTAAGTTTTATAATCTGTAGGCTTACTTTTAATCTGTTATATTACAGACCTGACGATGTCTCGTTAAAAGTCGAAACTAGTTGTCACTTTTACTTTTAAACATTGGAATTTAATAAATAATTTTTGTTGTGGTACGATTTCGAGTTTCATTTTATTATCAATATTTTTAACAACAATTGAATTTGAGGGACCCCCTCCCCTTGGTTGATCCTCAAGTGAAACATGACCAAATTTAAATTCTTGAAACAATGTCGTTTTTGATGGAACTTTAGCATGCAAATATTCAACTGTCCGTGCTTTGTTGTTATGTTAAACCTCAACGAAAACCATAATAAATGATAACACGTACGTTTTCTCCCATTAATTCCATTTTTAATACATTTTGTATACTTTATAACCACGCGGTATACAATGGACAAATAATTTAATGATGGAAAAACTGACAGATTTAGGCAATACGCAGAGAATCTAAATTATTGAATTTATCCCACTGGGCTTCGTATATATAGTTGCAATATGTCGATCAGAATTTTCCAAGCAAATTTTCTGGTTTCTGTGTCATAATTTTATTGTTTCAATAAATTAAAAATATAGAATAAACTTTAATTCTCACTGAACATGCTGCCATATCTTTTTAAACCTGTCATTATTCACTGCATACAATTAAAATTGACAAGAAAATCAGCTGCTTAATAATACTAAAATCTTCATTTTCAAAATGGCCAGTTACGTATTAAAAGAAGTCGAAGAAAGCTCACTAAATGTTTATAGCGATTTTAAATATACTAATCAATACACTTTTACGAGCTTTTTAAAATAAAATAAGATATGTAATATTAATTGAATTTTAAAAAGAACGGGACAGTGTTAATTTATAATGGGCATAACGACATTCAAGATCTCATTGATAATTAGTCATGATTTATATTGTTACCTATAATTTATTTGGTGAAAAAAAATAACGTATTTAAATAAAAATTGGTCTATAACTTGTGTGTAAAATGTAAATTGATGTTATGTACGAGCACATTTAAGTTTGGTTTTTGAAATGTATCCAAAGTCAGCTAAATAAAAAAAAATGCTGAGTTACGGTACTGTTAAAACCGGTCACAATCTTGATTCTCGTGAGTCAATGCCATTCGCTTACATTGTCGAGAAGTTCGGAGCGAGTTTGATTTGTATCGGAGTTCGAGGCTTTGGCATCTTAAAAGTCCATTCCTTCGGATATTCTCATTATCTACTGGTAAATTTACAATCATTCCTCCAGCGTATTTTACCTCTAAGCTTATTAACTATTTAATTAAATTCCATGGATTGCTGGCGGCCAACTAGGTGGTCCCTCATTTTCTCTATCTACAATCTTTAGGTGGATAATTAAATGCCCAAGGGGAGAATTCGAGACGTCCGAATAAACTCAATGAACATTTTTATTTTAAAATTAACGAGGCATCGAAGAAAGCCAACTCTTTGCACGAAACTATATAAAAAATCACCTCGAATATTTTAAGTCAAGGAGATATTTATAAAATATTGTAGTACAATAGAATTCTGAATCAAGGACCTGATTTAAGAAAGAAAATACAAAGCAAATAATTATGGTTTTCCATTGATATTTCGCTTCAATTACTGGTTTTTTTTTAACAATGGACCACTTTACCGTTTCTGCTGATTATTGATATATCACATTTTTTCTATAATTGCTAACTTTTCTGATCCAAATTTGAAAATAATCGTATTAATTTATTTGAATATCGAATTTTTAATTTAGCTAACAAAGAAAAAACCTAAATATCGAGTAATCATAACTTGAAAGATGATCATATGATCTTCAACTAACTTCTCGCTAGCACTTTTTTAACCATCAAACAAATAACTCCCATGTAAAAGTTTCTTTCTAGTTAAAGACTAATGAACCACCTTTGGTAATATCAGAGTATAACGTAGATAAGCCCTAAGATCGTGTCAAGTTCGTATAACGTGAAAAGATCCTAACTCCACGTAACTGGCGGTATATTATCCTTCGCCTGGGGAGCGCCGGTTTATGAGGACACGCAACGGGTTGATTGCTTTTCCTCAGAATGGGCTTTAAGCCTCGACTCACTCTGCGTTCTGCTCAAATACACTGGCGGATATAACAACAGAGAAATAAATACACTTTCCCCTTAAATACCAAAATTTTCCTCTTTTCATCCATCTACTAAATCTATAATAATATGTTCTTAGAACGGACATAAATAAGACATTTAATTATAATCTGTTGCCAACAGCTCACACAGCTTGTATGGTTTGAGATTAGACAAATAAAACGCGGACAATAGACTAAACTCAAGACATTTTAGTAACAGACCTGTTCTCAGTTTCCTAAAACAAATCCTGACCAAAAGAAATACGAAAAAAATATGGTCATTTCTCATAACAAAAGAAAATAATTTCAATAACAGGCGACTAAAAAAATTAGACGGAATTTATGAATGGAGAGGAGGAAAAGTTGCTACGCCTCAAACCAACCCCGACTACATTTTTGCATTTAAGGTAGTTGTACTTAAGTGGTTTAATAAAACAAATAGAACGAAGCGTTGATTCGTTGGCATTAACAAAAGCTCTAATGAAATCCCATGTATATTAATAATGTACTAAATTGAAGGTTTTTCCATCTTGTTTGGACCAATGGTTTGTAGTACATGTAAGTAATGGTTCATGTTATTTTAAGCACTTCAGGAGGTAATTAACACCAGGATTAACAGGTTTGGTTCAATTTTCATGTTCTTTTGTAACAAAAACCTAAAATGCTACTATATCGTTTTCATATGTTGTTATTGTAACTAATCGTTACATACAAAATCTCCTTTGGATAAAAAAAAATCAAAACAAAAAAATGATTTATAATTTTAGCATTGGATGTGATAAAACATGAATTAATAAGTGAGTAAAAGAGAGATATATAAATTGTGCGTTTTTCGTTTAAAGCGCACATTTTGACTATTAATGATATGAAGCCGCAATGTTGCCAATACTGTGACCAAATTGTAATTTAGTCGTTTGGTGAGGGATGTTACCAATACTATTAGCAATTAGAAATATAATGAAATTTTATGAAATTATAAAATTAATATGTTAAAAATTCATTTGAATTTTATTTAGATAATATATTACATAAATAATCCAAGACTTTTAATTTGTTAAAGGATATTTTCCCATTTTTGCCATCTTTGACTTTTTGCCAGTTTTCTCACATCTTCACTTAAAGAATACAATAAATTTTTCCATGTTTGGTCTATCTTTCTTTTTATACCTTCTCCTTTTTTAGAACAATCTTTTACATATTCAAATAATCTCAGCATCTGTTTTTCAACTCCTTTAATATTTGTGCTATTCTTCATTCTTAGTTTGGTCCCCTCGTCCATATGTTTTTATAAATATGTATCGATAATATATTTTTCTTCTTTTTTATTCATCATCCATCCATGTGTGTGTGATTAACAGAAAAAAGTTAAGATACATGGCGATGCACATAATCATCGACACAGTTCATCTTCTAAATAAATTCTTAAAAGAAACTAACCATCTACAAAGTATTTCTTTTGTAATAATAAAACTTTTGTATTTAACAATTTATTAATATTAACACAATAAATGTAACTTCTAGGATTTTGCTTAAATTTTCAATATTTGAACATGTGGTTTGATTTTAAATAAATATCTAATGTTTGCAATAAGTACGAGTGTGTGGGTAGTGCAATAGGACTGTCAAATTACTGCTCAAGAAACAATCGAAAGTTTTAGTGCTGTGACAGTTGATCATCATCAATACAAACCAAAATAACAGCAAAAGGAGATGATACATGGGATAATAAATAACTAGCCCTGACGGTTATTAATTTCTTTACTCCACTTAAACATTTTAGTGAAGTCTTCCATTTTTATTAATGTGATTCAACACTTTAGGATTTTTTTACTTTTTCTACAAAAACTTGATGTGTACGACCATGTTCTAAGAGGCTCTCACCGAAAAGTGCTCGAGTATAGAGTGAAAAGACGTTTATTTAGTCATTATTTGCTCCGAACTCATCAACCAGAACGATATTTTTATCGTAAATTCTTCCTCGTGTTATTTATTCACCCTCCTTTCTCGTTGATTTCTTTTTATATGATACCAATCTTTATAAATTAATATACAGAAATATTATTTACCACCACTTTACGACCGTATTGTGAAATTAAATATGAAATAAGAATATTTTTATAAATTAAAAAAACACTAAGAAAAAATACTAATGGAATAGACAAGATAATGAGATAAGAGTATGAGATAATGGATATACAGATAGAATAGTTTTAAAAAAAATAAATTGAGTTCTACAAAAGAAGTGTTAAAAACTAAATTAAAAAATATTTTTCTTTCATAAAGTAACTTCCTGGAAACAAAAACCGAAACTAAGATTCTTAAATTTATTACAATTCTAACGTAGGTTATCTCCTATTTAACGCTTGAAATAATGGTCTAATTAATACCTGTTAAGGTATAAACTCCCAAGCACCTTGTTAGGTAATTTACATAGGAGTGTTTAATTAGCAAATCAAGCAAGTTTTAGAGCTAAGCTAATATTTTCACCCCACTAATTTGCTTAGTTACAGACAAATATGTCTTAATGGCAATTATAAAACAATGTACACACACTGTGCTATATACAATTTAAGAAGGAACTGACGACAACATAAATTTAAAGGATCTTTATAGCAAGCAATCTTTCTTCAAATAAGTACCACCATAAAATACATAAAAAATGCATTTGAGTATTTATGGATTGTGTACATTAAAATATCAGTGGCAGCGCAATTAAATAGGATTTTTTCATTATTTTCTTTTCTAGGTATATTTATTATTCATACGAAATCGTAAATAATTACTTTATAGGAGTATTTTAGGTATTTAATTAAATAAAAAATTTCTCAGTTTTGATTTGGTCGTTTAATAATAAGACTACTTCATTGTTGTTAATTACCTTATTAAGGTGCAGATGCATCACAAACTAATCTATAATACAAGAGTACGTTATTTTATTGAACAAAGTCGGTAAAATAGTGTGTCCATCACCTGCCCAAAAAGGCAAATAAATAAATACTGAAATACGAGGGATACTTTTTTTTTCAAGGTACGATCGGTTGCGTTAAAAGGATAGTGAAAATTCCATAAAGCTTTGCACAAATGTGTTGCGAGGTGTCTTAATATGCCCGTCGATCGCGTCACATCGCATTTGATAGTCCGGAAAGCGCAGTGAGCAGGTAAACATTCCTACACCAATAGAATGAAAAATGCCGAAGCAATTGCTTAACCGGTGAAGGGAACTCATAGCTTCGTCAGTGAAATGTTCTGAGACAAAATTTGACATGAATGGATGAATGGATATAACAACAGACATTCAAGATATTGAGATGGTTTTAAATGGCCATATAAGTTAGAAACTATACATTAGTAAGAGCGAAGAAGTTTAATTTAAATGAAGGTATGTGATTGGATCGCATCGTTGTTAAGGAAGATTAAAAAAGAATAGAGAAAATAAATAACGAGGTTTCAGTGAAAATAGTTATCCAAAAAATCAATTTTACAATTTTGACACTAACACTAACACTATTATATATAAATTGTAAATCAAAAAGAAGCCTTACAACCCAACATCATTTACGACCCAAAAAGTCCAACAAACATTTGATTACATGAAACAAAGAGAGAAACGAATACAATCTCAAAATTGCTTTTGTTAGGACACTGTGCATAGGCCCGGATCTAATAGAAATTTTTTTGTCGCGCATACCAATAAATGGGGAAATGTGTAGTATAAAATCATATCTTTGCGGTGCGTTAAGTTATGGAGGTGCATTGCAAATGATTTAAAGAGAGTTTTCCAGACTGTTTAAATAATCTCTACATTAAGGGTAATCAAAATTTAAACTTTTTCCTGTCAAATTTTAATTAATAATGAAATCATAGTTTCATAAAAATACATGAATTAAATATTGTGAAAAAACACGAGCACGTATAACAAGTGAAATCGTATGAAGTTTCAATGTTAATTGAAATTTTACCGAAAAAACTCAATTTCTTATGTATTCACTTTTTAAATAATAACATTTGAATTGTATTGTAAAGTTTAACACTACCTGCAGGTAGAATAGATTTTGGTTCATTATTTGCCATGTCGATTAAATATTATTTAATTTCAGTTTATTTTCAGTTATAGTTCGCAATTGTTTGTAGAATTTAAATTAAATTTTTAAAAAGAAATCTTATTTGTCCTAAAATCAAATAAAAACTTAACAACTCGTCCAAAAATTGATCTTCCGCAAAGAAAGTCACAAATACGGCAAAACTGAATAAAATTATTATTCCAGATGTTCTTATTTATTTTATTTTTATTTAGCTTAGTGGGACAACCACAACACTAAAAAAGGACTTTACAGGTATTAAAAAAATGAAAGATAAACAATATATTAAATTAACAGAATTTTAAATAAAAATCCAAAATCTACCATTTTGTTACATAAAAATAAACCAAAATCTATGTTATCTGCAGGTGGAGTTTGTTTCAGATTTTTTATTTTGTTGTTAAATAATAAATGAAATTCAGGTTTAAATTAAATTAATTAATAAAATTTAAAAAAAATTGGGTGGCAAATTAAATTTTATAATATATAATAAAACTCAAAAATATATAAAATTAAATATAAACACGAGAACAATAAAATAAAATAATAATAAAATTTTCTTAAATAACTGATTCGTTTTAATTAACTAGAAAATTATTGGAAAATAATTAATTCTAAAGAAAATATATTATTCATTGTCGTAAGACTCATTAAGTGTCAATAAATTATTTCTCTTCACTAGCAATCAAAACAATTGTCTATTCTTACAACTTGAATATTGAAATAGTTTCAATTATACAAAAGTTGATTTATTTTGGTGGTTAATTACAATTACCTTCAAAAGTAAACTGTCACTTATGAAAAATGAACAAAATGTTGATAGTTCTCACTCAAAAGTGAGGAAAACACTTCACTACACCATACTCATAAGTGTGAACAAAGGTTTATATATGGATCTTTATTGCTTATATTATATATAAAAAGTGAAATTAGGTTATGTCAACAAACAAATGAATTTATTAACTTATCAAAGTAAGTGATGAATTTTAATAATTTTAACGAAGTTAACCCTTATCGTTCAAATTTCGGTGTCAATTTTTTCTACGGTTTTTATAAGTTTATGGTTTCATAGCCATCTTATACATAATTTTTATAATTTGACAGCGAATCTTATGGAATTTTCAATGGCAAATTTTAATAACTGTATTTAATTAATAAAAAGTTTTTTTTTGTTTATAATAACAATATATTATGAAATTTCAAATCTTCACTTTATATCAGCGTCAATCAAATTTTCATCTTCATTTTATTCACAAATTCATCAATTTAAGAGATGCATATCTTATAGTTTTGTAACAATGTTTTTGATTTTACAGTATTTAGCTTAAGAAGAAAAACCTCAAACATGTTATAAATTAATTAAATTACCAGTTTTACAAATTAAATTGGTTGGTCGGACTCTCGAATCAGAATCTTTTGTCAAATTTTGAATACAATTTGAAATAATTACCTTATATTTTTAATTTGTGCAGCTATGTCCAGGTGTTACGTACTAAATTAAACAGGTCATCGATGAGCAGCGGTTTAGTTTTGTTTAAGTTTTACATTGGTATGAATTGTCATATTCATGATAAAAACAACAAGAACAATCCAGGAAATCGGTGCATTATTACGAGCATTATTAAAGCATTATTAATAGATATTTACGTTATATTTTCATTAGATCATAAAACCAAATTTATTTCCAAGTACAAGTTTGCCACTGAGAGATGACGTATACGTCTATAGATAATGTAGAAAAAAGTAGATATTTATAAAAATAATATAAATAAATAATTTTTTTATATGAATTAAAATAAAACACAATTCTGACGCCACTGAATAAATAATTCGATTTTCTCTGTTATGTGCAAGATAGATTATTGAACTTTTGTTTTTGGAAAATAATTAGTTGTCTGGACTTGGGTAGTTGTTTTAAGTGAACACAATTGTCACACAAAATTACTGCCATTAACATCAAGGATTGGCTCAGGCAAACAATAAACACAATAAACACTAATGTGCTTCTGATATAAAATGTTGAAGACAAATAAGTATTAAGTATCAATAATTATCAAATTATTGAGCAGTAATTTTAAAGAAAGGTTGACAGTATAGCTTGAATAAACGTGTCTAGTTATCGCAAGCATATTCATAAAGAACTTCAGGTAGATGTCATTTACATATATGAGATCTATAAAACTACAAGATTATAAAATTCTGATAGCATAACAGAATTTATTTCGTCTATCAAATACATTCATGAGGTTTATTTGGAAAATAAAATTCATTATTCTTTTTAAAAATGATCCTCCAACTTCTTTTTTCCCACAAGGTACAAATATGGGTCATATTTGGTTTCATTTTTTCATAAAAGATCTATTACTAGCAGAAACCTTAAAGATTTAATAGAAGTTGTAAGCCTTTGGTAAACTAAGAATCGCTTTGGTCTAAATTACTCTAGATGTTACATACAGGGTGAGGCATTAATGTGTCAAAGCTCGATTAGCCCGCTATTACTAAAATTACGAAAAAAAAGTTTTTACAAAAACTGTAGGCAATCTTAAGATTCGCATTTTAAAATTAGTCCCAAATATACAGAGTGTTCAGAAACGCACTGCCAGACAAAAATTTGTTTTTTTAAATGGAACACCCCGTACATTTTTACATTTTTATAAACCTCTTGTCGAGCTAATTTCAACGATGTATCATACTTGATGTCTATTATGTTTAATAAAGGATCTACAGCCACCCGAAAATCACATTTTTTTGGATTTAGATGTCTGTATTGATTTTCAACGGTTTGGCTGCTACAATATTCATGTTGTGTCTTTTTGTATCAAAAAATGAAAACATAATATTTTCTCTTTATTTGTATTCTCCCAGAATATCAAAAGGAGAAAAATATTTCGATCTGGAAAAACAATTTGATTACTCGGCAGATATAAATTTAGTGTAGCCAGTGCGCCGTGCCATCACTGAAAAATAAGAAAAACCCGAAGCGAACGAAGTCGTAAAACTCGCCTGAAAAAACGAGCAAAATATGTTTGTGTGCTGCAGAAATAGATAAAGTCTCGGTGAAATATATTTTTCGTGAATAAAGGGTGATATATTACATCAAATGAAGTTTTACTATTGGACTTCCTTTTTCGTATCTCTTTCTTTTATTTTGGGGTTGATCTAGATTAATTTATTGGAAAAGAGACTTCAGTTTTATTATATGGATATAGGCAACATTGTATACTCATATATCATATTTAATTGTAAAAAATGGATGTGTAAGTATGGTTGTTAATATATAAAAACACAATTTTAATTACATACTATACAAATTCCATTGCAAATTTTATGTGTACGTACAATATTCTAGAATTTTATTGCCTAAAAATAGAAGATAACTATATAACTGGAGATTAAATAAATTCTATAATGTAAATAATTTCGCTCGCCATGTTCCGTTTTTCATTCGCATTTTGTAATATAAGCCGGCTATTTCGGTGGAATTCTACCCTTTATGCAAATTCCTCAGCCAGTTTCATTAAACTAACAACCAAAAAAGGAGAAAGCCGAGCGGGACACAATTTTCATTAAATTAAATTCCATCCAGGCGATGCTCGGAGCTCTCTAGGAGCACAACGAGATAGAATACACAACTTCTGGTTTATGTCTTACAGCAAATTAAGTTAGTTATGTTTATGGGGTTGTTTGGAACTTTAGAGTTATGTCTACTGATATATATTGTTAGTACTAAAGTTTTGTCCATGTCAGTTTGTTTTTATCAGACAAGTTGGCTGTTGTTGGTGCCCGAGGGGAAGAGTGAAATGTTTAACTTTAAGCTCACTCTAAAACTCAGTGGTGAACCCAAACATTGTTTATCTAGTATAATAAAATAGTAATACACAAAACTAAAATATTTTGTTAATAATAATCAACTTAGGTATATACAAGATATTTAAGTAAATAGATTTCGGTAAAATGCACTTTATTATATTTTTTAAAGTTTTAATTTAGTATTATCAAAAAACGAATTTTGTTCTCATGAACGACAAAATCAAAACCTTAACATATAATATAACAGATAGAACCAAGAGAAATATGATCGCCTAAATATCCAATTCATTTGACAAATTTGAAAAGGATTCAAAATAAATTCTTAAGATATTGTGCGTACAGATTAAATATCCCAATTCTAAATTATGATTATAAAAATGATTTAAATACCCTTAATATGGAATCATTAAGCACAAAACAAGAGAATTGTGATATGTTGTTAATGTTTAAATTGATTAATGGCTTAATGACAACTTCCGGAACTCCTCGATAAGATTTATCTCGGTGTACCAAACACGAATCTAAGAAATGTTTTACATTCCTTTTCACCATACAAATTATGCACTTTTCCATTGAACTAACACTGAAATTATTTAACAAACGAAATTTAGTTTTCTTTCATCTGTCTCTTTCCCAATTTAAGAATTATTTAAAGAATGCTCGACGTTTTGAGTTACTTTACGCTTAATATTTAACTACATATATGTATGATAACTATTTTTGCATACTTCTTAAATTTTATACCCTCTCACCATTTTTATTTATTTTTTATTTATTTATATAATGGGATCACCCCATTTAACCATAATTTATAATTTACAAAGAATACATAAAACATGTACTTAACATTTAAAAAAAATTATAATCTTTTTTAAACCGTCTATGATCGTGTGAGACTGTGCTATTACCTCAAATAAATAAAAAAGATGAAGAACCGCCTTCAAAGATATTATCCTATTGATTAAATATAACCTACGAAACATCAGTTGTGTTCCAATAATAAGTTTTGTTATGATAATCGCAATAGTTTTTTATAAGTTTCAAACAGAGATTGACAACTACTTTTATTTGATGACTGAATAAAAAATTCTTTATTTTTGGCTGGTAGGACACATTCTTAATTTATCTGCCAAAAAGTAATATGGTAGTTGATTACAAATAGAGGCTAATCTCATGGGTTCAGACAACTGAGAAAAAATTAACAGTGTTACATTCGAATTACCTAATGTTTAAGTAGGTACTTATGAGAATGTGTAAACTGTCAGTAATATCTATTCATATTTCAAATACGGATAATGTCAACAGAAGTAAGTCAACGCTTAACTAGAATAGGACCGTATGATGCTAAAATAAAATACTCAAAAGAAAATCTGTGACAACAACAATACGTACGTTGTGCTATAAACTGACGTTTGTTCAACCAAAATCAAAAATAGTTCAAAAGTTTACGCTGAGAAATATTTATTTACTAGTTAAAACTGTATTCAATCTTGGTAAAGTTCATTTCAAGATATTTAGTTGACTTACCATCTGCTTGGAGAGTACTATCAGTTAATCTTGTAAATTCTTCATTTTAAAGTAAAGAACAACAGGGTCGTACTTGAATGTCTACCAGAAATTTAGTGACTAAAGATACTCAATCACTGATATTTAATTTTTCAAAAAATGTTTGCAAAATAAAACATAATAGACACAAAATGAATTATTTTCACAACTAAATGCATTCAATAAACTAAAATTCAGTTTCAAAATAATCTTCCAGTAACCCCAACTTTCTCTTGTAGCAAATCAATTTTAAGGGGTTTAAATACCATCCTGTACTAATTTGCTTGGATTAACGACCACCTACCGAGGGATTTACTAATAGTTGTCTGAATGCAAGTGGAAGGTCAACGAAATATCTTGAAACGAACTTTAGCACATTTTGTCTCTCGTTCGCTCGACCAATAGCGTTGCGAGAATTTGCTATCACGAGGCTTAGCATTCGCCTAACACGAAAAGTTCACTGTTTACATTAGACATATTTGAAATATGAATAGATATTAGTTTTAATAATGACTTTATTTAACAAACAATACATACTACATTCGTATGTAGATACAAATGAATCTAATTTATTGGTGCATACAAAAATATTATTATAGCTAACATGAAGCGATTAAAGTTTGGCTGTAGTTTTCGTTAGAATCGTGTCACGAAAGTATCGAGAAATTGATATTGTTACGAGATTTTAAAGAATTAGTTTTACGAAGCTATGTTATACCATCCAATCACCTGACCTCGGTTTTTTGAAAGTGAATGTAGAACCTCTATTATATTATAGAGATCAATATATGTATATATTAGAAGAGAGTAACAAGTCTTATGGATGTAGTATAATGTATATTAAACTGTATATATCTAAAAATATTGGATAATTATAGTTCCAAAATTTTTGTAGAAGGTCTTTCTATAATAATGTATTAATTTTTCATACATATTTGAACTTAAAAAATTCCCGCTACTACCTCATTATTATTGACATATACAAATATACCTAGTTTACATGAACTTACGAAGTACAAAAATAATATTTTCACATTTCTCGGGCCGTTGGTACCAGCAACTAATATTATGTTTTCAATTTCCAAGTCAATTCTTAAATTGTTGTTTTTCCTATCTTTTTACACATATATTAATTTTTCAATCATGGGTCTTTTTGTTTTTAGTTTCTGTAACTTTCCCATTTTATTATATTCTGTTTTTGCTGTATTTTTTATTTCTTTATATTTTTCTTCTCCCATTCAGTTAGGTATTCCTAGGATTTTCTCTATTTTTATAAAATTTTTATAGTTGTCAATTTTATTCCTGCTTCCTTGTGGACTACTCTACACTCACTTGTCACTGTTACTGCATTATTTATTCTTTTTTATGAGTATATACTATTTTAGCTTTCTTCGTTCTATTATTTATTCGCAGTTTTAATTTTAGGTACTTAATGGATAACTTCAACAAATATTTTTGTTTTGCATTCGTTATTTATTTCACTAAAGTTTCGTAATTGTCCATTTTAAGTTAAACTTAAAATTTTAACGCTTCTGATATTTTATTATTGTAATAATTCAAATACAAACAAAACTACACGTTTTAACTCTTAACTAATTTCTAATAACGATTAAACATTTATTTAAAGAAAATGGTTTCTTACAATTTAAAAAATGAGATATAGAAATCACACGTTTCTATTGTAGCGAAATAACATTAAATTAGTCAAAGCTTTAACGCAAAGATAATTTTTAATAACGAGTGTTGCCCAAAACCCAAAATATATCGTATAATATCGTATAATATTTTTTTTCTACAAATAATTGTTCAAACTTTAGTATAAATTACTTAATACATGTTTGTATTGTTTGTATTTAAGCTATAATAACAATAAAACATCAGAAATTTTAAAATTACTTTATGTCTAGAAGTTATTACTAAAATATTAAAACCAAAGTTTTTTCAAAACTAAATCCACTTTTTTTTAATATTATTAGACTTCTAGCACTGTATACGTTCTTACTACTCTCGTTTTTATCGCTCCGCCATATCCGCCCTTACTTGGTCTAAGGTCGATTTTTTATCAGCGGGATCAATTTAATGACCCCTTAAAATACGACTGTGCTGGTCACACGGCGCTACTGTCGATAAGGGCCCTTAGCTGATTAAACAAGAAGAGTTCATAATCAAGTTCATAGGAAAAAGGGTTAGAGCAGCCAGCAGTGCTGTAATTGCCTACTGGCTGTTATCTGCTTCGAGGGCGTAAGGGCGGGATTTTAATTGTCATTCCCATTTAAAGTCTTCCCCTTCGAGGCGCTCTGAACAGGGTCGGCAAAACTTCAAATTAGTCCGTGTACAAACATATTTTTATCTTAGTAGATTTATTTTTTGTGATAGACTTACTTACAGTTTAACTGAAATGTTCACATGGGTTAGATTCTGTGAATTAATTTTGTCCGTTTACATCATGCACTGTTTTATCACTGCACAATATAATTGCAACATCACAAATTCAAAAAATTTAAACTTTTTCAGGTTTCTTTTTAGTTCATTTTTTCCATTATCTGCAGGACTTTGTTGTGGAGATTATCTCTCGTGTTTTTTTCATGACATTTTGGGATCACGATGCAGATACCTAATTATTTTAGTAATTCGAGGGCGCATTGAAAATACATTAAAACACTATATTCTGAAAGACAGGATTTTGTAGTTGTTGTTCTTTGTTTAGTAGAAGTATTAATTTTTTTTTCCACAGAAAACAGGATGTCACTTTCCAGTAATAAAGGAATTTTTTTGGGATTCAATATCAGATTTCCTAAATTTTTTCTTTATATGTTCTTTCCAGCTTCTGATGCATTAACAAAGAAGAAGTAGAAGAGTAGGCAAAATTAACGATTTATTTTCATACAACCTTGTTCTCCATCTCTGCATCAATTTAGCCATTCAGCTTCAGGCTTGTTGGAGTTTAACGACAGCTTCTCCACTATAATTTCCTTCCATTTCGTTATCGTAAGTGGCACTAAGGTATAGAACTTTTCTTGTGAAATAAGCTTCATCTTGTTTCACCCAAAATACTTGTATTCAGGCAACATCTTCTTCATTTTATGAGTCCCTCATAATGCCAGATGAGTTTAAATCCTTGGATTACATCTTCATCAACCTATTTCAAGACTTCTCCAACCAAAACTTTTCATGAGATTTATAACATGGTAACTTTTCCTACTTTAGTCTGCTCTTCCTTTGGCATGATTAATTTTTTCGTCTTTACCATCATATTAACAGCACTTGGTATCGATTCACGTTCATTTGGTTGAAGTGTTTGTTTTTTGTTTTTTATGACATCAACAGCTACTGATTTTTATTAATTTGATTTTATCATTTTCCATCTGAGGTACTGATTGGAGCAGATATTATGAAACAATATTTGACTATTCTTGTAAACAATAAAAAAGTGTATGTTAATTAACTATAAACACACTTGATTTTTTGATACAAATGTAATCATTAAAATAGCACCTACAAAATTTATTACACATTTTACGTTGCAAATAAAGTACCGATTTATGAGAAAGAAATGATTAGGATTGTGAACCTCTTTCCAAATTTATAGAAAGCAGAACAAGCCAAAATTCTAAAATCAAATTAATTCATGTTGTTTTTCAATAGTGGGAGCTGACCTTTTTTATATTATTGTAAATTCATTAAATAGTGTGATTTTAGAACGAGCAATATTCACACGTTTAATAAAAATTTTCTGAGAGAGACATACCTACTTAGAAGATTATTTAAAGTTGTCCTATTTAATACTTCAAGTAATTATTCCTAAAAATTTAGGTACTTTAATATTATACTCGTAAAACAATGTTTCATACAATCAATATTCTTATTATTGAACGAAAAATCAAACTGAAAATTGAATATGGTAAAATTTTTAGAGTTGAAATTTAACATCAAACCATCCCTGTTCTCCCAGTTTTCATTTCGTTGGATTTTATTTTATTCATCGGAACGAAAACGTTCCGAACGTGGAAATGAACAACAATTCCGCACTGAGATGAATTTTAATTGGTTTACACGGAGTAAATGATATTATTTCATTAAATAATACAAGGGATAAAGGGCACGAAAGGGCTCGAAACATTTATACGACCACAGAGTAAATAGTATTTAAGAAATAATCGTAAAATCGTTTAACGGTTTAAATATTAAATGCATTGTATAAAATTGCTGAATTGAATAAAGCATAGTTTTATAGACAATCCAATCCGAACAACACTTTAAAATACCACAGATTTTGTTCAAACTATATCATTGAAAATTATTTATATTAATGCTTTTTATAGAGTTAGATAAACTACAGAAAAAAAGAAAAGTTATATGTTCCAATTTTTCTTTTAATAATTTTAACTTAAAAAGGAAAGTTACCACGGTATGTGAAGCTTCAGCATACTATAAAAAATTATTTAAAAGAGGCATCGCATGAATTTATTCTCCTGAAACTCCTAAAGTTCCCGGCATCCCCTACAATTGGATATTCATGATTTATAAGATTAGTTGGGGGTATCATTTTCAAGTCCGTTACATTTTCTTTTAGAGTTCTTTTTTACAATGCTCTTTTCTGGCGCCGGTATCTCATTTTACGGCTTTCCAGATAATTATGAATTTAATTAAAGTTTCACTCATAAATAACTTTTTTACAAGGAAAGTTTCTTTAGTTAGTAAAGGATACAGAACTTCTACGGATTACATAAGCGTGAACTTGTATTGGCATTGTTTTATGGAGAACACTCAAAACATGAAATACAATAGAAACATAATGCTTTTATTCAGCAGCGGGTGTCTTATCATATGAAAAATTCACTGATTTAGTTCTTCCACAGATTAAGTGGTTGCAAAAAGTCAGAACTGAGATTGAGGTAGAGGTAGCAATGTACTGGAGAAAATGGAATAATATATCTGGTCCCATTGGAATCTATATAGTGACTCCGCGAGAAACCATAGTAATCAATCACTAGAAAGCAAACAACAGCCTTTCAAATAAAAATATAATTGATATCTGTAGCAGAGACAAAGTAAGGAACAAATGATCAGGTAATAGCGACCATTTTCTTTGGGATAATTAAGTAGCATTCAAGTCCCTAGTAAACGACATCATCAACAAGACCAAACTTCATCCTTATAAACCACACCAATAAGGTAATTATTAGCTGAATACCAGGGTGTTGAAAGCAATAAATAGGATTCACTGACACTAGTAAAATCAGCGCAAGTATGCATATTGGTTCTCACAGATATTATCAAAACCTCAGAACGCTACATCCTATAAAACTTTTATCATTATCCAAACTCATTATGACTTACTGCAGTTAAGCATGGCACAAATTAGGCTAATTAAAGGTAGTGATTTGATGATGGTCATATGTAACGATCATAAAGAAAATGACGGTCATGTCATTTTGCATTTTGACGCCAAAATGACATAATTGTCATCTCTTCCTGTAATAATATAAAAAACATGGTAATTTTTCAATATGAATTACATTCACAATCAAGCCCATTCTGTTTTGTGAATTTCTATCAGATGCAGTCAGTTTTATCTGTATTTAGCTGGGAATTTACTATTCACTGATGAGTGACTATGATACAACTAGTTATTTTAATACTGTGAAGCTGTGAAGTAATTAACAAGAAAATAAATATAAAATGAGTTAAAAAAAGTGGTGTAGTTCGGTACTAAATGTGTAAAGAAGAAAATAAAGCACAAAAATACAAATTTTGTAAAAACGTTTGTGCGGTGCACGCAACTACAATGGCAGCCATTTGTTTTCAAATGTCAATAAAAATGAGGTATTGGAAAATCTTGCCGGTTTTAGAAGCAACTCAGAATTTTGGCACATGAGATTTATTCAAGAATCTACAAATTACATAAAAATCCCCCTAACAACTTTTTGAAAAGGAATTTGTACTCAATTTGCATTGAAAATCGTAGCAGAAGCTGTTCTAGCAACGTACCAAGAAACTTTTTGCGTCTGATTTTCTAGGCCCCACTGAACCTCGTATTAATTCTGCTGATAGGTTAAAAGCTAAAATTTAATTAATTGAATGAAAAGATTTTTTTTTACAGCTGTAAATAAAGAATAGTTGGGAAGTAGTATCACTAGTACTAGTAGCCGTATTATTAATAATAGATGTAATAGCGAGGATGATAAATATGAAGATAATGATCTTTTTGAAAAGATGGAGCAAAATTAATAAATTTTGTAATTGAAAAATATCTTTTTTTTCGTTTTGGTTTTTTTCCTTTTTGAAATAGAATGTTTTTTTTTCCTTTTTTGTTGAAACCATATGAGGGTCTTTGTTTACAAATTTTGATTTTAATAATTAAAAAATATTTTCTAATTTAAACAAAATTGGGTACATTACCTTGTTAGTGTTAAAAATATTCGTTTTATTTGCTAATTTAATTTTAATGACATAAAATAAAGACAATCATATGACTGTCAAAATATTACAATATTTAAATAACAGTCAGTCCAGGTTTTTAAAAAAATCTGGTTGATTTCAAATCATAGTTACAAATGGGAAATTAGTCTTACCGTGACTCATTGTGAATAAAAAAATACTTTAAATCTACAAATAAATAAAATCTGTAATATGTAGAGGGGAAGTTGTTGATTCTAAAATATTTATACTTTTTCTGTGTGTACAAATATCATTAAAAAAGAATATTATAATAATTATTATTAATATTTCTTTATTTTGAAGATGTGTACTCATATATGAAATTCGTTAAATGACAAAACTTATTTATATTCAGTGCACTTTTATTTTCCCTCAAGAAGTCACGAAGTTAACAAGAGTACCCTTGTCGAGTGATCTGCCAGCCGAATCCATAAAAAATTTAATACCACCATATATTTGAATTACTTGTTGAGAGAAATGAAAATTTATGTCATAGGCATAAATTATCATAAAGGCAATGTACGACCGACCGACCCCTACCAAAATAAAATCTAAAAACTTACATAACCTGTATCTCTTTCAATTCAACTAGGCAGTAACTTATGCAACAATAAACAATTTCATTTGAATTTATTACGAAACAAATTTTCTGCCACATATAAACGCAGCCCCGAAGTTCTAAACATATTTATTAGACACAATAAAAATTTTACAAAAAAAATCCCAAGTCGGCTTCAGAATGTACTAAAAGTTTGACATGTTTATGTCAACAATAGGACCGTGTTGCAATTCGGACAAAGACGTAATAACCCTTTTCCATTCTTATTCGCTTTCAAAATCAGTTTATCGAAAGTTGGTTTTACGATTCACCAGTGTTCGTGCGGACCTTGTAAGGGTTTTTGCTACAGCTATTTAAATGTAAAGGATTTTTTTTTGTTGCAAAGGCCAGAATTTGAAGGTAAGAAAAATGGCAAACATTGAAGTGAACATTACCATAATAAAATATTACTAAAATTAAGAGAGAAACAAATATATTAAATAACATTAAAATAAAAAATATTATTTCTCTGATTGCGAATTTTTACCAAAATTCATAATTAAATCTGATTAATAGGATTTGCTAGGGCCATAAATGTAACTAAAAAAATGTGTTTACTATAGTCCTTTCCAAAACTTTACAAACCTTATCAATATTAGGATTATTGCCGTGGATAAGAATATTAAAAAAAGTACAGAGATGTAGAGCAAAAAATGTCTTCTATATGCGGGTAGGAGAACTATGTACAAAATGACATGTGGTTTATTTTTGGGTCATAACTCTTTCTTGGTTATTTAAAACATACTCATATTCCATCTACACTATTCATCTATGGTTCTTTATTTATTCAAACTAATAAATATTTATAAGAAACAATCATCACAACTTCGATATTTTTACCACAAGATTGTTTTTAATTTCATAAGGTTAATGACGACTAGTTTCGGCTTAAAAAACCATCTTCAGGTCTAAAATAAAATTAAAAGAGATATGACAAACATCATACAAAACATGAAGGAAACTTACCAACTTACCAAAAAATAGGATACAAGCAACAACAATAAAAAAATGTGAATTTAAACAGAATTACATATTGTGTAGTAAAAAATTATTATTTAAAAAAATTTTTTTAACTGAAATTATTAAATAATTGAAACAACAGTAGAAGTCCTTCATAAAAGTGACAGGCAACAAAACTTGATTTTTTGGAAGAATTTAAAATGAAGAAAGGCTAAATATATAGTATTTAACGATTTTTTAGAAAGTGAAGAATATATATATATTATTGGTTAGATAATTTATAATATAAAATCATACTCTATATACAAGATACCTCTCATTTTTTATATCCTGTCTGCTGATGCTGATTGGTTGGAATATTTATAATTAGAAATCAAGCATGTACGTGAAAAATCTGTCAATTTCTTATGTCATATTTGACGATGCCAATACGTAAAACAAGTTATACCAGAAGACTCTGATTTGGCAAATATGAGCCAAACAACGATGTTAGGTTTTAGAAAAGTTTAAATTTTGTGTATAAAATATCAATATAAAAAACATGCTAAATAAAGGAAATGAAAGTATTAGTATGCGTAGGAAATATACATGGTGATCAACTTATACTCAGTATTTTAAAATCACTTTTATAGTGAGAAATATGAAAGAATATTTTAAATAAAAGTTATAGATAGAGTTAAGTTTAACATTTCAAAATTATTTCGTAAGATACAGGGTGGTTACTTATAAGGTTACAGCATATCAAAGTTATATATTTTTTAATGAAATACCCCGTATATTTTTACATTTTATAACTCTTCAAGTTCTATGCTATGACATTAAATAATATTTGATACAGAGTAATCAACATTTTGAAATGCCATCTGATTTTTAATCACTCTGTACAAAATATTTTTTTATGCCGTATTGAATTTGTTTGGGCCTAAATAAAAGAAACAGTGTAATGCAAGACAAAACAAAACATTAAAATTGGAAAAGCTTCGAAAGATTCTTCTAGAAACTATAAATATATAAATTAAATTAAAAAAAGTAAAGAGCATGTTAAAAAGCTTGAAACAAAAATGTTGGACAAGTATACCATCACGAACATCGATAGCGACATAAACGAAGTTATATTCATATTTGCGAAAATCTTCATCGGATTTTCACTGTGGTTCATATAAATGCAGTTCTTTTTTGAAATCTAAATTTAAATGCCTTAATTTGACAAAACTCTGTCAATTTCGGTGTCATTTTTAAAAGAAAAGGAATCACTTTTCACATCACTCTGTAGATAATTACAAGTTGGCCAAAAAAATAGAAACATTTTTTCAATCACCCAACCTAGTTAACAAAGTTAATAGATTGTATGGAAAGAGACATACTCGTACATACGGAGATATACAAGAGGTCACACGACGTTTTGACAGTCCAATATCTCGAAAACAGTTCATCTGAAATGAAATTTGGAAGTAATAAATAGTCGAACTTGATGCTTATATTTATTATAAGAAGACTTCTATTTTTCTCCTATTTCCGGTCACGTGATCCCAACAAAATTTTTTTAAATAGGACCATCAATATAATATTACATTTTTGGTTATATCTTTCAAAAACAAATTCAACGATGCCACAGTCATGATAAATTGTGCCATTTATTTTTATTAAATTTATTAAAGCAAGATTTTGCACTCCAATATTGACTTCCAGTTTTCCTCGCATTTCTGGTTACGTAACGACTACTTTACTTTTTGAATTAGACAACCGTTGTAATAATACAATTTTGAGTACAAATCAAAAACAAATCCAATACTTGTCATAGTTTAAAAACATGGTAACCTATTTAAATAACAACATAGGTTGTAATTCATTATTGTACTGCACAATAGAATCATGACAAGTGTGGTATCCTTGAATTTGTTTTTGAAAGGTATAATCAAAAATGTAATAATATACCGGTTGTTCAATTTAAAAAACATTTGTTGGGGTTACGTGATCGAAAATGAGAGAAAAAATAAATGTCTTTTAATAATATATACAAGATTCAGTTTCGACTGTTTATAGCTGCCAAATTTCATGCTCGTCATGTGAACAGTTTTCGAGATATTAGACTGTCAAAACATCGTGGGACACTCTGTAGAAACACACTTCTGTAATGTATTGAGATTAACATCTTAAGATCTTGCGATAACAAAAGAATTAAGATATTTAAAGGGCACGCAGCTAGAAGTAGCTGTAAGAACAAGTGGAGGCTGGTATCAAATTGATAGTGCCAGGACAAAATGAAAAAACTGAAAAAACTTGTTCTCGGGGAGTTTAAAGAAATGGAATGAATGATTTATCAGTGAAATGTTCATAGACGATATATGGTAGGATAGAGGAGAGCCTGTTAAATCTCGGAAACAAATTCGTATTGTAATTGGGTAATTGAAAAGAAGCACCCATTTCGTTACCCTCTATAGAAGGGACATCAAAACGCCAACATGTTTTATCTGCAAGAAACCAGAATATAGGAATGGGTGCAATAGAAAAGGGAGAAATAGTGAATAAGCTTTATTAGATGTAGTACCATTTAAGAGATTATGAGACTATACATCTAAACGCTGAATATGGCTTTTGTAATTAAAGGTAGGAGTTACCAATGACTTCTCAATCGATCTTAACGATGACGCGTGTTTTTTAAAAATGTCCAAACAATTTGTATTTAAAATAAGTGAGATTACGTTAGATTTTTTAAAAAATGAAATAACAATATTTAGCATCGAATCATCTACATAATTTTATTTTTGATATTTTGCTGATAGGAAAAGAGTAAGGTTAATAAATTATGTCCGATGCAGGAGGAATATTTTGTATATTAAAACATGAATAACTATTCTTTTTAAATAAGCAGGCAGTTATTTATCACAAAATAAATATTTATCATTTGGACATTGGTTATTCCAGAGGCATATTTGCTGAAAATTTGTCAGATCATTTAGAAATATTACACAAAATTATCAAAAGCAATAACAATTTTTCATTTATTTTAAAAGTGTACTTAATTAAAATGTATGTACATATTGCGTTAATGGTGTAATTAGATGAAGTAACTAAAGGTAAACAAAATATTGTTTTTTTTATTTAAAACATTGTTAATCATATAATCAACATATAAATGATGATTGGGCATTATGTTTGATTATTTATAATTGCTAGTAATTATGAAAATTTCGTGTTATTATTTGTTTACCTGATTAAAGGTCTATAATTTACCATTCTCATATTAAGAAATTAACTGTTTTGTCTAATTTTACCTAATTAGAACTTAAGAAATATCCGTGCTTTATTTTGCTTGGAAAATTATGTAAAATAAATTAAAAAAATTTGACCACTAATTATTATTATTAATTAATTTTTAAAATTCTGAAAATATTTAAACCAAATTTTGGTAGTTTTCTGATTTTAAAATATTGGAGTAGTAGAGAGGTTCTGTATAAAAGATTGTTTTCAATTCCAATAAAACTACAACACAACTACTTATCTCATTTGAAGTGACTCTTTAATAAGATTTCCGAACTGATTCTATTCCGAAAAAAATTCTGTACCCTGTTGGCAATTTGCTAGAAACCATAGATATGTACTAACTAGGTGGGTGTAGAACCAAGAACAAACAAACATAATTCTCACATGATTTAAAAGTCGTTGTTAGATTTTCTCACAAATAGGAAAATTAATTGGAAACACCATAAGTGTAAAAAGCACTTCATCAATGAGTTTCATATGAATTCTATTTTTAATTTATTGATATTAATATCTGCATATTTACATTTTAATTATTAAACAAAATTTTTTCAGACCCTAAATAAATTTTTGGCGAGTTTTAAACAGGGTGATCAACTTATATTCCGAAATTTGATATCTCCGTTATCTTGAGAAATAGGAAAGTATTATATGTTATAATGCCCCCAATTTAACTTCTGTCTACTTAAACACCCTAATTTCTTTACTTGTGAATTAAACTGAGGTGAAAGTTTTTGTAGCTTCTAAAGTTCTCTCTTATATAATTTTACGTTTTTATTTGACAAAAATCCTCTTAATATAAATAATTGTCTAGCTTAAAATATTCTCTTGTTTATATTAAGGATTTAAAAGTATAATATTTATTGTGTAGATCTTGGGAAGGTATCTAGATTTTAATCCAGAGTGTAAAATACCACCATTTCTTCTAATCTGATGTGGTTCAGGGAATGGAGGTCGACAAAACGTCGCTTTTTGAATAAATAACCTCGATTTATGACCTTCGAAGTGATACGCCCTGTGAGATTGTTGACTTTTCTACGGCATTGTGTAGAATTTCTACCTAAAAAAGGGATCAGGCAAATTATATGAACCGTCAGCGGGTTTCTTTATGTCTCTATTATTAGTGGTGGCTCAAGAATTCAAAATGGCTTTGGTCTTTTAGCGAACAATAATTATGATCCTAAGATTAAGTTTTTTCAGAGCCCAGACCGTGTGAATTTTTTCTATAATGAATAAATTATGATCTAATTGTTTTAAATATAAACTACGTATAGACAGTTACCAAAATGTATTATTAATTTAAATGTAGACTTAGTATCATAAAATGGTATAAGGAAATCTTGTTTTCTAGTTGTAAACTAAAAAAAAAAATCAGACTGTTTGTTCCAACCATAAATCAAGTGTCAAACATTATTGCTATTACTATTTTTATTTTTGTTTCACATATTTTTATCCAAGTCAATAATCAGTTGATTCAAATCAAGTAAGAAATTTAATTTTTAGTTGAAGTTTTCTTTTATTTAGACCAGGTCATGAATCATGATCCAGAATTAGATGTAAAGGTATGTGTTTCAGCAATACAATTTAATGTAATTCTATTATACAGTATGTACATAAAGTATGGAATAAATTCATTTTAAGCTTAACAAACAATTTTGAGGAAAATTCCTGAGACAGATCGGTTTGTGCTTTTAATTTAATGTAGTTTTACATAACAAATAAATATACAGGGCAAACCATTTGTGAGTAACGATGCTATCGACAATTTTTTTAAATGACACACCCTCTATATTTTATTTTTTTTTAGATTGCCAATTTCAAGTCTAAATATAATATACTTGAGTTCGGTAATTAATCGTTTTGAAGACACGATAATTTTAAAATTAATACCGAATTTTCGAAATCTGTTGTGTGGATTTTCTTCCATAGTAAATAAAACGTTTAATTTAGTATCCTCGGCAAGTTCAGGATTTAGGTAGATCTTCTATGATACCAAACTCCCTATTTTTTTTTTAATTTTGCTAACTGTTGACTGACTTATAGGTTGTTCTAAATATTTATTATAAAACAGTAGCACATACCTCTTGTTGAGTTGGCACCTTATCGCCACAACCAATTACCATAAGAACTTCAGTCCTTTGTTTTATAAATATACGTATATTTAAAGTGCCAACAAGCAAATTTGGAATAACAAAACTGGTACTACACTTCACAAGTGTCACTGTCATTAGTGAGTATTAAAGAGTAGTCTACACTTGTTACAGCGCTTTTTCCAATCCTTAAAGCACTTCTGATATGCGCTTTTTGGTATGGTCTTGAGCTCTTCCAGCGATGCGGTCTTTATCGCCTCAATCGTTCCGAACCTTCCATCATTTCATGGCTATTTTCAGTTTGGGGAATAGAAAAAAGTCACAGTGGGTCAAGTCGGGTGAATAAGGTGACTGAGGCATGATTACCGTGTTGTTTTTGGCCAAAAAATCACGAACCAGCAACGATGTGCGAGCAGGTGCATCATTGTGATGCAAAAGCCATGAATTGTTTTTCCACAAATCCGCGCGTTTTCTTCGTATTGCTTCACGCAAACAGCATATAATTTCAAGGTAATTTCCTTATTCACTGTACGTCCTTCTGGCAAGAACTCATGATGCAACGCGCCATTATAATCGAAAAATACATTGAGCAAAACCTTCACATTTGACTGAACTTGGCGTGCTTTTTTCGGTCGTGGCTCTTCTGGCCGCTTCCATTGAGGTGATTGGGCTTTGGTTTCAATGTCATAACCATATACCCATATTTCGTCACCAGTTATAATCCTGCGACGGTTCTTTTGGTCAAAATTTAGCAATTTTGGAAAAAGTTCGCTGGCATATGTTTCATGTCTGACTTCCTCAGCAACTTCTCCATAACTTCTCCATAACAATTCTCTTCACTGACTCAACATTTTCATCGGTTGTTGATATGATGGGGCGTCCAGGGCGCATCGTCATTAACATGTTCTCGGCCTTCTGTAAAGAGTTTGTACCACTTATAAATATTTTTAGAAATATGTGTACCTACTAACATAACAAAAAAAGAAAATCGAAAATTGAATGTACGTAGCTCCCGAAATTTGAAATGTCAGCTTTTTTTTGAACAAATCTCGTATATATGAAATTACTGTCCAAATATGTAAAAGTATATTGGCGATTCTATCTGAAATTTATAATTTTCATATGAATTCCAGTCAAATAGAAATTCGTTCATTTTTTATAACACTGACTCGTACATATTTTAAACATTCTTTGATTTATTTAATTTTCTATACTAACTCTTTCCATCTTTTTCCTTCTTACCGCTTTTTAATTATACCGTTATTCTTCACAGTGGTATTACATATTATATACAATAAATATCTTTATTTATCTTTTACATATGAAAAATTATGAGTAACTTCCATTATTTACACCTACACCTAACAAAAATTGTAACAGTCTAATACTTCCAAATGTATTTTTAAAGATCACAATTCATTTGCAGGAATCTTTTAAAAAACAAACTATCTACCAAAAATAAATCTTTACCCCATTATAGTCTCTACAGACTAATAAATTCTAAAAGCATCGGACTATTTTGAGCATCAAAACGATGCATTCTCAGAGGGTAGACCCTCTAAAATAATTTTCATATACACAGGAAGATCCTCCATCGAAAACGCACCCCAAATTGAAGCTCTGGGAGCACATTCCGTTTATCCCTTTTCTGTTTATAAATAGAAACCCTCAAACCCTTATCTCGGATGTATACATCTGATGCCAACATGGTCACCGAACTAAAATCATCAAAGTTAAAGGGTTAAAGGGAAAAAATTAGATATGCGGGAAGTACATAAAATAAATTAGATCTAGAATGTAATCAGGGCCAGTGATTTTTCTGGTTCATAAAAATGACCCTGGCAATGAAAAATCAAGGGGCAAATTGAATGAGTTATAAAAGGGCTTCATTTATTTTAATACCCGTACAATTTTTTTTATTTATAAATCGATACATTCTCATGTCTTACTACATATCTGTAGCAGCTATAAACATATTAAATCATTTTCCATTCATAATTATTTATACATATATATGTCTGTGAAATTGTAGGTTATATATCCGAATAATGTACTGCATGTTTTTAGAATAGAAATTAAAAGATGCAATATGGCTTGAAAATCGTGGACCATAATAAAAAGTGTTTCCTCTATAGTTTTAGAACCATTTTTTTCCGGAGTGTTTACTATCAACTGATGAAATAATAATAGTGTAATTCAATTAAGAAATTTAATTTAAAAATAATTTTTTTTAGAATTGTTTGTAATATATTTAAAAACTTACCTATATGTATTGGGATTTTTTAAACGAGTAGTAAAATGTTGAAAAAATAATTTATCTTATAACTAAAGCAACTAATACAATGCGGGATTACCAAATTATAAATACATGATAATTATTAATGATTTATAAACAAAACATATTTAATTAAGATTCGAAAGGCCCAAAGTTTCGAATAAACATGGATGGAGTTTATCACATTGTATTTATTAAATAAAAAGTGATTTCTCTGTACAATTTCTATAAAAATCTGAGGTGATTTTAAAGTTTTGGTATATTACAGAAACTCATTAAAGAATGTTAAAATGAATTTTTGAATTCAAAAATTTAATATATTAAATATCACATGGAATTATTATAATTTTTATTGCATTATAATTTAAGAACCAGTAATGTTTCAATAGCCAATTGAATCTGTAAACTTGGTGAATTAGTTGTTTTGTTAAATTTTCGAGTTATTTTTTATTAGTATTTGTATTCAAATAAAGTAAAATTATGAAAAAATTGAACATGCTAGACTTAAATTGATAATATTTCATGAAAATATAAATTAAGTACTTAGAAAATTTGGTATATGCAAAATTCAAAAAAATGTTCCAGATTGCTTATTATGTAGTTATTTTAAGTAGAATAATGTTCTATTATTTAATTTCAGATTATTAATCTTTATTATAATAGGAAAATTTAATTAATTAGTTGTCAAACACAAAAATCATACGTAAGGTGAATATGAATTCATAAATTTATGAGAGCCGTGGAAAATTTTGATAACGCTCTCTTCAAAACTTGACTGGTAAGGGCCATATTTAATAATTGTTATTCAGTGAAGTGTTTTTCCTCATTTTGGATTTCAACATCCATCTGTTTTTAATTTCCTAGGTTGAGAACTCTTGCGGTTTATTGCACTTTTGAAATCCAAGAGCATTTTCTTAAGTTATCCTTTATTTAGTAATTGTACAAAAATATACAAATATTTCTATATTCAAGTAGCAGAATAGACTGTTTTGAATTTACCTTTTAAATAGACAATAAAGTGTTATAGCGACAGAAAGAATTTTTATACACTTATGCCAACGAATGTCTAATATAAGGGAAATTTAGATTTGTTTTGTGTTTATCCCATATTTTTTGTTTTATTTTGTTTTATATTATTTGAGATTATAATTCGGTGTCCAATATCATTTTTTTTGTAACTAAATCTATATCAAGCTAATCCTAAATATGTTTTAAATAATATAATTATTTAGATTTATTTTGAAACAAAGGAAAAGTGAATAAAACAAAAATTAAATCGTTACCAATTACCACAAAGGAAAAATAAATAAAATGAAAATTAAATCGTTAACTATTACCATTTGTAGTTCTTTGTGCTTGAAGTAAAACCAAATTTTCTAACCTTCCAAGTGTCAGTTCAAAATGTCCACCATTTCGAGTTTTCACACTTTTGATTAGTTTAAATATTATAAATATTACATAATAAAAATAATTGAAAATGTTCTTATATTGTTTTAACAAATTTTATTTCATTCAGGTGTTTGTACATATCAATTTGTTCAATTCAAAGCTAGATTATTTGATATCTGCTTTAGACGCTTAGAATATATATTAACGAAGGAAAAGACATACAGAAAAATTAAAATAAAAAAGAATAATATAAAAGGACGATAAAGATTATAAGTATATTAATAAAACTGGAGAAAAATACCCTAGAACCAACATACAATTCTAAATATATTGGTATGAAAATAACACAAAATGAAACCTTAGAAAAGGAATTAGTAATACCATGACACGTGGATATAATTCATAAGTTGCAAGAGAAAATCAAAAAAATAGAATACAAAACGTTGTATTAAGGAAAGTAACCAAACTAGACAGAATAAGAAACACTCCAGAGAAAAATCTAAGCCAGTAAAAATGACAATAGAGGAAGGATAACTAAGACAGTTAGGAAAATGGCTATTGACGGATAGAAACAAAATAATGAACGAGTGTTCCAGGAAAGAATAAAAATAAAAGAAGGCAGAGACGTAAATGGAGAAAATCTTGAGTAGATCAGCAACGGAAAGGAAGAGATTGAAACCAACTGAAGCAAGTGAAATAAGACAAAAAGGTGGGGAGAGGTTGAAAAACGGAAGCCACACAGATTCTTGCATTAAGTAAACAAGACATATACTAATATATAATGTAATAATTTAACTTAGACATGCATATTTTCGTGATAAGGAATGTTCCACATTTTTTGGCAGTGTATTTTATTAAAGTAACATATGTATGTGTTTAGATAAATCATTACTAATACTTAAATATAAAGAAAAACTGTTGGTGGTAAAAAAATGTTGCTTATGGGGGTGTTTTGGAAAACGCCATCCAAATTCGATGAATAAAAATCTAATTATTATTCATCCAGCATATTCCTTTAATGTAGAGATAGCAAAACGCATAATAATAATTAAAGTGACCCCACAGAGAATCTGCTGGCGTTACGCCCCTTTTTAATTGCTTCAGCTATCTGTCCAAGCTGGGTTAATGGCTTCCTTCATCCATGTAAGGAGATTTTCCCAACGGCTGCTGAATTTATAGTGATCCCTTACCAACTATATAGGACACTTTAATTATAATTTATTTCTTGAACGCCGACCGTTCTAATCTTCTTAAATCCATATTTCATTTATATATAAAGTTTAGTAACGGGATACCTAGTATATAATCTCTTGTGTTCAAAATTTACATATTTTTATACATTCATTGGTAGGTATTTATACAAAGAAAACATTAGGACAGTCATAATATTCAACAGTAATATAGGGTGATGATGAAAGTAACTTAAATAAATTTTGTTCAATACCGATTAAATAAGAGAATCGCCATCATTTTTGTCTATGAACCAATCTTTGTTAATTTTAATGTTTTCACAAAACAATCCATATTTATATTAAAACATTGTAAAGTATTGATGCATTGAATTGTAGTTATTCGTTCTTTGTTGTTTCGAAAAAAATTTATAGGTGAATAGTCTTTCAATGAAAATTGGGGAAACTTAAAAATAAAACAGATTGAAAAAATAAACAAACTGTTCTGCTGCAATTTTAAAATGAAACCCTTATTTTTAAATAGCACAGGGGCCACTCAACTCAATATTTGAAAGGAAACTTTGTTCATTACAAATTTTTGGAGATTTTTTTTAATTGGTAAGAATAAACGAATGTATTGCGGAAAATAGGGACACGTTTTTATTGAGAAACCCTATATTTATTTGTGAATAATACTTATTTAATTAAATCCAATAAGAATAAATACTTAACCGACTAACATTTGTCCCTGTGCATGTATATTTAGAAGATATATTTTAAACTTAATACCTATATGAACATCCAAATAAATTTAAATTATTGTAATAAATATACGACCTAAGAGGAATACCCTCTAGCGTCGACACTTTAAAGCAATTACGTTTGCACTCTATTTTGTCGCCCTTTGAAAATAGATTCCTTTAATGGATATATAGACCCTTCACTAAACTAAATATAAGTTACTTCTTGATTCTCATTAACAAAACAGCTATTCTATACCGCAATTAGTCAGTAAAATAAAATTATATGAAAAGTCAAACCACATAAATGTTATAAAAAACACTTTTCAAATATCAAATACTTTTTGGAATGCCATCTATTGAAATAATTATCAAATTATTGTTAACAGTTCTAAATATATCGAAGTTTTGTAATAATTTCCAAAATATGAAACTAAAATATTTAAAAAAAAATAAAAAAAGATTAAAAAAATAACAAAACGGTTAAATTTAATTACTAATGTGAAATGATAGTACTACGATTTGTATGTGTAAAATACTTATGACAAATATCAAGAGAATTGGCGAATGAATTAGAAAAAAAAGAATAGTTTCTCAACTAAAGAACTCTCGAGAAAAATCGTAATTAGAGTAAACTGAAATTTATATGTTTTAAGTTCTTATTTTAGCCACTTTCAAAGAATGACAACGATTACTTGACATTTTCATTATAAACAAAGCTTTTAATGGATACTTCTTAAAAAAAAAACAAATAATTCATTTAAAATCAAAATTTACATAAACTATACAGAATTTGTTGAAAATGTTGTCAATTTACATATAAACAAAAAATAACTCTTCTTCACAGTCCAGCAAAAAGTTTATGCAACATTTGAAGTGAGTTGTTGATTTTTTTACACTTTTCTATTATACGATTTAGTTCTTCTCGATTATGAATAAATAACTCGCATAAGTATGTTTAAATAGCAAGACCTAGTTGAATATGATATTTTAGTGTTCTTACTAATTATTCTATCATCAAAAAGTTATCCAAGAATATGAACTGTTTCTCTGGTCATATGTGGTTTTACACCCTCTTGTTGGAAATACCCATTTTGTAATTCCTTATCATCCAGTTGCTTTAGAAATCGAGTATCTCAATTTCTTAATATGCAACAGTAAGTGTACCTTAAAAACAATGGAACTCACTAATCTTCTTCGACATATTCCAACCCAAAACCACCTTTTTGGAGGTGCAATGGTTTTTCAACAAAAAAATGTGGATTTTCAGGTGACCACCACCCATTATCCTACGTATTAACATATCCAGAAAGATAAATTCAAGCCTTATTTAAGAAAAAACTGTGTTAAATATATCCTCATTTGTTTGTTGAGCCACTAATGAAATGAAAGTTTTTGGATTTCCATCAATAACATGCAGAACAAGCTTCAATATTTTCAGCTGTACGATTAGACGGCGGTACACTTCCAGTTTTTCAACCGACGCTACTAGTCTCTCTGAGTAACTGCACAAAATTTGTCAAAACATTATAGAAACCATTATAATCAAACACTAATTCAGAATGTTTTTCACGAAAATCAACCATGCATTCTGGAATACTGCTGCTCGCCAATTACTTTCACACCTGTAGGGAAAACATTCTATAATTTTTGCTTTTTGCTTTGTTTTGAACACCATTTTTTAAATTTAGTTTTATTAATAAAAGTGGAAATAGCAGAAAGGGGAATTACAGAAAACAACCTTCGTGGAGGACAGAGAAAATAAAAAAATCAAATTAAGGTAAGAAATAAGATTGAAAATATGTTTAAGTAACAGAAACACAAATAACTATGAACAGTACAAAATCAAAAGAAAAGCGAGTAAAACAATTCATAACAGAGGGAAAAAAAACAAATTTATATAACAGGAATGAAAATCAATACATCAGTGTAAATCAAGGTCATGAAATAAAACATTATATAGTAAGATAAGTAAAAGTTTGGTAATAAACTGAATTTGTAGAAAGATTGGTGCGGAAAGGTAACCACAAAGGAAAGTTGGAGGGTAAGTTGTCACCACCGACCAAAAAAAGGACGAAATAAGCAAAGTAAGATTGAAGGCAGGATCAGTAATGTCAACCAACCGCTCACCTGAACATCCAATACTAAAGGATGAGGTAAGCCAAGTTTACTCCAAAGGTTAATATGAAAAAGAAACCACTGGTACTTGTGGACACAAAAAACGATGTCAAGAAGGGCAGACTAATAATGTTCCGCCGGGCTTGAGAAGGGTTGCAAGAAAATTCCTACAGGCCAAACTTTTAATGGGGAGTCGCACACTTAATGTGTACTGGGGGATAAAATCCTTAAAATGAGCAAAAGAATTGAGCCCATTAATTGTTTGAAACTGAAATATAACATTCGATACAAAGTCAAAAAGAAACGCCAAATTGGTAAAATCAGGAAAACTGAACAGAATTTCTAAGAAATTCACACACCGCTCAACAACCACTTCGAGAAAAGTATAAAATGTCTGATCAGACATCTGTTGGAAACCAGATGGAGGAAAGAAGAAAGTAGACACACGAACACCGAAAATCCATACTACTAGTAAAAGGCCCTAAGAAATGGAAAGAAAAGAAGTAGGTACCAAACAAATACAATGTAAATAAACAAAAGGGGGCTGAGATTAAATTTAGGTGAGATTAAGATTCAAGAAAATATACGGTTCATGGGTTAGCAACTGTTCATTGAGACAAAGGTTTCTGTTTGAGTAACAAGAAAAATGAATTTCGGCAAATTCTAGAAGGTTTAACCCAACACCTTTGGAACAGTTATGGAGAAAAGTTACATTTTCATTCGTGTTATATAAATTTGAGGTAAGTTTGTTAGACTTTTGTAAAAATAATAGTTGTATTTAATATACACAATTGTAATAGTGTTAATATTTTCAGGCCTTAAGATGACTTTCTAAAAGTCGAAACTAGTTGTTCTGGTATAATTTCGAATTTCCTTTGATCATTCTGTAAGAGTACCTGAAGTATCAACCCAAAACATTTCAATTTCACAACCTACTCCACTTATGATATTCTTGAAGGCTCAATTAATATAGACATAATAATAATAATAATAACATGCCTTTATTTAACAAGTGTGCTTTTACAACACTTGCAGCAGGAAGGCGAATATTAGCTTAGAGCTACTCTTTAACTCTTAACCTTCCTGGCTAACATGAAAAGTTAAAAAAGAATAAAAATAATATAAAATAAACGAGTAAATATTTTTGTAACAAAATTAAGAAGGATATATTGTTAGTAATTTTAGTGAATGTTAAGTAAAAATAGTATAGAAATAAATAATCATTAAAATCGTTTAAATTTAGAATACCAATGTTTTAAACAATAATCTAAAATCGACAGAAACGTTTCAGAAATGACTGTGCTAGACAACTAACTATTTTAGTCAACCTTTGTTTTATTCATTAATGTACATAATGTTGATCACTACTTTGTTCAATTGAATTAAATTTTTTTTAAATATTTATATAACGATATTACAGGCATTATATTTTATCAAGCTTAAAGCCGATCGAAAGACCAAATTATTTTGCTATTTAGCAGAGGTTCAATCTAGCGGCAAATTCAGAAATCAACCCCCCTATAGTGTGAACTTTGAATACAGATTACTTTAACAACATCAAAGATTCTCGGGTAGAACCCTACGCTTGTCGAGAAAGTTTATAGAAGTGCCATCTGGCGTGTGGGCACTTCAAACTCGGTTGACCTTATATTCTTTCCGAGAAGATAATAAATTTCTGCAAAGTTAGTTTCAAGTTGAGAGAAGAAAAACAATGTTTGTTAAAGTAAAATTTTGGAGCAGAAAAATCAATAAAGGGATGAAAAGGAAGTTTAATTGTTACTTTAATGTTAATTACCTACTGTGTTTTATCTATAGTTATAAAATGTTTTTATCTGTTTAATATGGAATGAAATACGTACATAGGTACATGATAGTCCAAAAATGTTTAAAAGTCTGTGATGAAGGTTTGGAACACTTTATACAACTATTTTCGCTATTGGTCTACAAAAATGAAGTTGTTTTCAGAACATTACAACTATTTTATCCCAGTTTTTGCATAGGAATATTTTGAGCAATAAGTGCAGAAATTATTGCACGAAAGTACCTATTTTGTGTTTCAATTGAACCCAAAAAATATAAAAGTTGACCACTGAAACAATTATTAATTCACCTGTAGTTAAAAATACCTAATTAAAAAATTAACAAATTAATTTATTAATTGATTATGACATTAAAGTTGAAGGATATTCGAAAACTATAAAATTATTGTCTCAAGTGGAGTAAAAAGAATCTTACTGTAACTGCGTTTTCAAAAATAGAAATTTATTGTTATTTGAACGTTAGATAATTAATTAATAAAAGAAAATATTGCAAATGTATTGTATTGTCTACTAAAAATTATTCCTCCCATAAACGAGTGGAAAATATTAATATGGGTTTCCCGCTTTTTGAGAAGAAGAAAAATTGTATTTATTTTGAATAATAAAATTATTCTTGCTTCATTTTCATCAGGCAGCTGTTAACCTTTTTTGGGCAATAATTATTTTTAATAAGCGAAATTTTGCAGAAATAAAAGAAAATTCTGGGACATATTTTGTTTATAAAAATCACTCCATGGACAGGCAGCTATCCCCTTCAAAATTTTAAATGGCAATAGAGGTTGAGTAACAGCTCATTTGAAATGGATTTCAGTTATTTATTTATTTATTTATATGATTATCTACGTTTTTCTTTTTTGACTAATTAAATTTAACTATCTAACCAGATATAACAACACGACTTATGAAATACTCAAAATATTCTCCATTGACTTTTTGGACGAAAGAAAATATGTTTTTTTGTTACTATCCCTTTTTATATCTCTGGTAACAAGTAGATATCTCCATTATCCTTTGTCGTAAATTTTTTATCGACTCACATGGGGTTTGGTAAACGTTTTAACTAAATCGATAAAAAGAACTCTAAATGAGTAAGATCTGGGGATCTTGGAGGGCATTCTACAGGTCCCCGTCGTCATTGTCATCTTCCCTATTAAACAATATTTCTTAGATTTATCACAAAACAAGCAGAAAAACCATCCCTTCCTCTAAATTATTTTCTGAATTTTCAGTTATTAGTTAGTCGATTATTGTTTCTTATAATTCTAAATATAGAAAACCTGTTAGATTTCTAAAAAAGTAAGTTTTCGAGGAAATTAATCGTGGATTTTCATCAGGATAATACCGAATATTTTGTAATTTTAAAAAGAGATAGCTTCATTGCTATAACAAATGTAGTTAAATTATAGGTCGTATTATTTTATTTGCTACAATTTCGCAATATTCTAATCGTCGGTTAGGATCATCTTCATTCAGTTCCTATAGCATCTTTAATTCAGATATCTCCAGGAAAGTGTTGTTTTGGTATATATACGTTGATGATGGTTTGGCTGGTTTTATAGGTAGTAATAATTGGATCTTTTCTTTAATTTTATTAACAGTTTACATCCAAAAAAAAAACTTTACTGTTGAAATTGAAGATGACAGTTCTATAAATTACTTAGATATAAATATCAAAAGAGTAAACTGTAATCTTCAATATTCAATTTATCGTAAACCAATTCATACAAATACGACTATCCCTTATAACTCAAATCACCCTATGTCACATAAATTAGCAGCTTATAATTCTATGATTCATAGAGACTTTTCAATACCAATGAGTAAAATGATTTTAAAAGGGAAATTAATGTTATTAAAGAAATCGCTACCTCTAATTATTATCCATTACATCTAATAAATAGGTTGATTAATAAAAAAGAGGAAAAGGTTGCCGTTAACCTGATCTTTCCCAAAACAACTGGTCATACGCAACAATTTCATATTTTGGAGATATTTCAAACCAAATATCAAAAATTACATCTTGTACAACATCTTCTAAAATATCTTTTAAAGTAAGAAATAATGTAGGTTCATTTTTATTAAATGTAAAACTTAAAATTAATACATTTTCAAAATCGGGTATTTACAAACTAAAATGTCCGAATTGTAACGCCATCTATCTTGGCCGAACATTAAGAAATATACATATACATAAATAAACATACGCTACTGAGAGCACTTAAGAGCATATAAATTAAAACAACCAGATTAGTCAGATTACGCAAAACACTTCATTGACACCAAATACAAACCTACACTTAATAACACAATGGAAATAACAAGAAAAGCACTTGATATAAGTGACAAGAAAGAAAAACTTGATTTTTTGGAGGAATATGAAATAAAGAAACACCTAAAATATCTTCAATTATAGAGTATTGAACGAACAACTAAACATGGTAAGTTCAATTATCTTAGATCACCTTTTGAACTAAATAATACTAACCAAATATATTTTTAAAAAGAAGAAGATTGCTTAATAATGATTGGTTGTCAGGTTTATGACATGAATTTTTTTTTTTTTTAATCTGTCAACCTTCTTTTTGTCTTGAGCAAGGTACTGTCAGGTACCGAAACCTAGGTATATTTAAATATAATAAAATGCTTTGGAAGACTGTGGAAATTCAAGATAAGTATTTTTTTTTATATTTATTTTGATATATATAATTTTTTAAAGTAACTTTAACGCGGTCGCCTGGAATAAATTTATAGATAGTCACATCATTTCTAGTTGATGTCATCGGATTGTTCATAAATTCCCCAACGATTTTTCTTACTTAGTAGTTGATCGTCTACTTTTCGTTTTTGTTTTCTACAGTATTGAAAAGAAACATTTTAAATAAAGTCTATCAATAGGACCATCCAGAAAATGTTCGTTAAACATTCTTACTGTCTCGTCTATATCCTCTTCAAAGAAAAAAACAAAAATCGCATTACACTTTTCATTTAATTCGCGTGGTAAAAAGACCTTTAACCACAACAGTAACAGCTTTAAGATACTAACAAACAAATTACAAATAAATATTATCAACCCAATGATTTAAAATAATTAACAGGTTGGCAACTGAATAAATGCGAATAATAATTTAGCACATTTTGTCTTATAGCAACATATTTAAAGCAAAACTGTATGGATTCATTATTTTGTTTCGTTTATATTCCAATTTAAAAATGGAAGAACAAAACACGCATCTTACACATATTTTATTTTATTATTTACAAAACGGCCAAATTGCATTACAAGCATATAAGAAGTTATGTCCGTTTATGGGATAAATAAAGCCTTAAAAGAAAGGCAGTGTCAAAATTAGATTGTCAAATTTCGTTCTTTCAAAAATATCCAACGATCTGGGCGTCCAGTTAAAGTTATCCATTATCAATTTAGATAAGGGTCACTTATCAGCTAACACTTTAACATCTGAGTTTCACTTATGAAACGCAACGAAATTCATTCATTTTTGAAACGACTAATTACTGGCGATAAAAGATAAATGTTAATAACAAGGTTTATCGAAAAAAATCCTGGGTAAAGCACGATGAACGATGCAGTCCAGACAACATCAAAAGCTGAAATTATCAACAACAAATAAATTATGCTACCAGTTTGGTGAGTTTATAAAGAAATTTTACACTTTTTAGCAAGAAACGAAACAGTTAATTCAAACATCTATGTTCAACAACTCAAGCGACACAGTTCATCAAAAAAAGCAGCCAGAATTAAAGTATCGTTAGGGTCTTGTTTTCCACCATGATAATGCAAAAACCCTCACATCTTTGGTCATTTGCCAATAATTATGGTCGCTAGGTTAGGAGTTCTCATTTGCACCTTATATCTCTGACCTTGAGCCTTCAGATTTTCATTTATTTGGACCATGTAAAATTCATTAAATGGTAAATTTTTTTAATGATGTTGATAATGTAAAATTTCATATACGAATGCCTGGATAAAAAGCTATTGAACCCTATTATCTTTTGAAATCGGAACCAAAATTAATTATCTATTAATAAAATTTTGCAACAATAATTTACAAATATTGATAATATTTTACATTTAAACAAGTTCACTCGAAACGAAGACTGTTCTGTTGAAGAGATAATTTCCTCAATTATTACTGCTGTTACTGTTTAATAGGTCTATTTGCAGATTCTTGTTTCCCAGAATTTTGTAGCTATTCATTATTTATTTTCTACTAATGTTTCAATGTCTACCTAAGTTATTGTAATGTTTTTCCAGCTTCATTGTCTTTTTACCATTAATAGATCGGCTCCTGAGTTTGCAATTAGTGAAATTGATCACTTTCTGGTGCAATTGCCTGTATAGGTTTTTATATTTGATTTCTCAAATAAGAAACAATATCTTCGGCATGTTATTCATTGAGATATTAGGTACTAATTGATTTCTTGGGTTTATACTCGTCGGATTTTCGCTTGAGAAATGCAATTCATTTGAATATATTTGCCAATAAACACATTTTTTGTGAATATCATCATTAAATAATATGCCCAAAAGCTTACAAAATTTTAACTTTTAGATAAATTCTGGAAATAATCTGTTAACACCTTTTCATTCGTTTCATTTTTAACTTTCTTTTCCTCACACCATTTGATAAATCTTAAAGCTTGTTCATATTTTTTTCGTGATTTTTGTGGAATTAGTGTTGTTATAAAATCTTCTATATCTGATGTAGGGGAGAGGGGCCATGAAACGGACACGTAATGAAAGGGACTTAACAATTATTTCGAAAAGTATTCGTTGCAAAGTAACGAATATTTGTTCTCCTGTTACGTCTTAAATAACCACCCATCTCGCCTGAGTTCGCTTAATTTGGCCTTGTAATTTCAGAGTAAGAGGACTTATAAATTTTTTGTCGTAAACAGTAAAGCACGCAATGTATTTTTTAAAGTGTGTTAAGTAAGTGTTTTATGGTAAATATCGAATAGAGTTAATGTGTACATAAAAAGTATTCATACTTGGCTATCCAGACGTATCATAACAGGTAAATATGTTTAAACTGTCAGTTGGTAAATTAATTTATTATTTTGTGTAAATATTTATGAATGGGACACAATAAAAATTCATTAAAGGGACGTGTCCCTTTCAATATTTAAGTGGCCCTTTCAATACTTAAATAAATACATGATGCAAAAAGATGGCAATGTCTAGCTTCAGATTAAATTTCTTTTTTGTTTTAGTATAAAATGCCTTCAGAAAAGAAGAAAAGAATGCGTGTGGATTCGTCAGTTATAGAAAAAGCTATTAAAGAGGTAATTGAGAGAGGCACATCAGTGAGATTAGTCGCAAAATTTTATAATATTGCGAAGTCACATTTGGCACGATTGGTAAAAAAAGCTAACGAGTCTCCAAATACTTTTATATATAAGCCAAATATTGGAAACAGAAGAGTCTTTACCAAGGACCAAGAAAGTATTTTGTGTGATTATTTAAAAACATCTGCAAAAATGTGTTATGGCTTAACAACGACACAAACACGAGAATTAGCGTACCAATATGCAGTACGATTAGATATTACACCCACCACATGGGACGTCACAAAGCAGGCCAGTCCTGATTGGTTAAAAGGTTTTCTGAAACGAAACCCTACATTATCAGTTAGAAAACCGGAATGTACTTCCTTGGCAAGAACAACGAGTTTTAATAAGCATAATGTTGAAAAATTTTTCAATAATTTGGAAAAATGCTTCGAGAAATTCAATTTTTCTCCCCAAATGATTTGGAACGTAGACGAAACAGGTTGTAGTACAGTCACAAATACCCCCAAAATAATTGCACAAGCTGGTGTAAAAAGAGTTGGACAAATCAGTTCTGCGGAACGTGGATCACTAGTTACCATGTTAGCTTTTGTAAATGCTGCAGGAGGTACCATTCCCCCTGTTTTCATATTTCCGCGCGTCTACTTTAAAGAACACATGCTTGAAAATGGACCTACTGGTGCTCTAGGACAAGCAAATCTTTCTGGATGGATAACGGAAGATTGCTTTTTAAATTCTCTTAAGCATTTCGTTCAACAAGTGAAACCTTCTGCTGAGTCTCCTGCTTTTATAATTTGTGATAATCATAAAACTCACATAACGATAAATATAGTGTTATATGCGCGAACAAACCACATTATCATCCTTACTTTTCCACCACACTGTAGTCATAGACTACAGCCACTTGACGTTACTGTATTTGGTCCTTTTAAAATACGTTACAAGACAAGTATGAATGAATGGATGATAACAAACCCGGCCAAGACGGTTACAATTTATAATGTGGCTCAGTTTGCCAGAGATGCATATTATGCAGCATTCAATATGAATAATATTACAGCTGGATTCAAAAATACAGGAATTTATCCGCTTAATAAAAATGTTTTCTGCGAAGAGGATTTTTTGCCTTCATCTGTAACGGATCGTCCTTTTCCCGATAATCAAGAAGGAAAAATATCTAACGATTTCAATAAATCTATAGAAATCGAAGCCGCATCAGCAAACCCATCTTTAACAAGAGCTGAGAATACTCATAACATAATTGAAGCCACCATATCCGAGACTCCAAGACCTGAACTAGATCCAGTTCCATCCACATCATCAGGTATCACTTTACAATCAATTCGTCCCTATCCCAAAGCGGAACCCAGAAAAACCAAACAGCAAAAGCGAAAAGGAGATACGAAAATTATAACTGAAACGCCCGAAAAAGACCAATTACTGCTGGAGAACATGATGGACCTAATTGAAAAACAAATACCGAAAACCGGCAAAGAAAATCTAGGGCATATCAAAAATATTTTCAAAGATAGCATAGTATTAAAAGATATCTTAAATAAAAGAGGTAGCTCAGTTAAAGGTAAAAAACCCTTTCAAGTACCACTCCTTCTAAAAAAGGACCCAAAGCGCAAAATGTCCTCTTCTAGTAACGACACTGAGGAAGAAACATATTTTTTACAATCTAACTCACCTGAAATATCTAATGATGTAACAATTACTAAACAGAAACGTATCAAACGAACCTGTGTTTCTAAAGCCTACGACCAAGAAGAATGCTGTGTTTGTAAGAATAAGTATTCAGAGAGTCTTGAAGATTGGTACAAGTGTAAAATATGTGATGGTTGGGCACACGAATCGTGTGGAGTAAAGGGTGTTTTCAATTATTTTTGTTCCCTATGTCATTAGTAGTTTTTATTCTGTGCAACTGTTTAACACGTTAAACATTCAATAAAATAATTAATAAATCAACATGTCCCTTTTATTAATGCAGACGTCTCTTTCAATACCACCTATTTATGAATGGGACAAAACGCATTCAAAATTCAAAATAATAAATTCCCATTTTAAAATCTTTTTAGAACTTATTCGTCACAAAAGTTTAGTTTTTGATTAAACGTAGTTTCGATTTGTACCAAAACCATCAAATTAAATCATTTTATTTACTTGTAACCATGCTTTGAAGTGAAATGTCCCTTTCATACCACCTCTCCCCTAAGACTTTCAGATTCATACTCGCTCATATTAAAGCGCTTTCTATAAATTATTTTGAAGTTATTTGTAACAAACTATTATGTTTTTATATCAATAAATCATTGCTATTACAGAATCGTTGTTTTGATTTTAAATAAAATGTTCGTCAAATGTCAAACAAATAAAATCGAAATGTCGTTCATATTTTGGCGATTGTATAGATAAAATGTTTTGCATTTTAATTTATATGATAGGAGCTATTAACTTACTCATGATGTTACTGACTCGAGCTAATACTTTGGTCTTGCAACTACCACATTTGTAAGTTGATAATGCCCTTATCCCAGTAAAATAAATAAATATTGTTTCTTGCTATCAAAAATCAGACGTTTTATTAATATGAATTCTAAAATATGGCAAAAGGTAATCGACACGAGGGACAATACCTAATTTAATAATTATTATACAGACTGATTCTTTGGGAGTTCTATTTGGACATACTTGTTTAAAATATGAAAACTTGAGGTTTAACGTTTTCAGATATATACACCTTGAACGTATTTCGATAAAGCTACTCTTAGCGATTCCCTTAATATAGGGTTTATTCCACTTTATTTTGAGTGTATTACGAAATATGGCCATTATTATTACGAAAAAGTTTCCGAATTATCAACCTGTATCTTTATAATTAATGAAAATTAAAACTTTTTTTACGTAATAATTTTTTTAGTAATTTGTTGTTCGAAGAAACTTGGATATTTTTTGAATAAAGTATTTATTATTGTATCAGGTGCGGTTTCAAAATGACTATTTAAAGATTTCTCAAATTTCTTGAATTACTTTGAATAAAAAAACTCTTTCAGAAAAAATTCTTACTCTTTTCTAAGTTTTGTTAACCACTCTCAATACCTAAATCGAACCGTTATTAAGATTTTAGTTATTTCAAAAAAACAATGAAAAATTTAAAATTTAACATATTAAAGTTAAAAATTTTCTCACTCTTCGTATTTTCCGTGACACTCTTTAATAAACGTAACTCAAACTCATAATCCATACTTAAAAGCTAAAATCTCAATAATTATGCAATTTAGGTACAGGGAAATAGTTAACGAAACTTAAAGAACAGTAAATATCTTTCATACATTGTTATAATATAAAGGTGATCTATTTAAGTATAAGTTACAAATCTTTTGAATCACTCGGTACAATAATTAACAATTTATTCACACAATATCCAAGTTTAAACAAAGTACACAATACTAAAAAAAATTAGTACGAAAAAAAGTTTTCATTAATTATAAATATACAGGATGACAAATTAGACATTTTTTCGTGATACAGATGGTCATATTTCGTAAAAGACTCAGTTAACTTCCGGTATAATCGTAAATATTTTAAATCAATTGAGTATAACCGAAAATATCATACCCCAAGTTTTTATATTTTAATTATGTTGAGTTTCACTAAAACTGAAACTCCCAAAGAATCAGCACAGATTTCTTAAATTTACACATTATGATTAAATCACCCTAATTTACTAGCAAGAGTAAAAAATCATTGCATTGACCGTCGGCTTTAGGAAAGAAGCTTTGAAGGAGCCGTATATTCCGAGAGCTCCTGCTTGACAGAAATATTTACGATATGGAACCAATGACATTATCAAAATTTACCGCCGGTCTGCCATTAAACCGAACGCAGCCAATAGCTATAAGAATTTAAGCGAAGAGTAAGGGAAAAGCGGTCGAAGAGGGGACGAGCGATGCGAATCTATTGGATACACTTCGGTGACGTCACAGAAGCCATTATAAATTTACCGGTCCTACGCTCGTGGAAACCACGCCCATCAGGAACCATCTTTATTTTCCAAGATTCATCTCCTTGTTGAAAACGGTCCGGTTAAAGAGGTATTTCTGGATGATAGACAGAAGCACCATTAAATGGAAGTAAAGTTAGTTGATTTATAATTAATTTAGAATATACGACTGGTTATATCTGAATACTTTTAAGATCTTTCTTTTAATTAAAAAAAATAAACATCTTAGAGGCTAAAATGGTTCTTTAGTTAATTTAACGTGTTATATATATTTTTGTCAAATAAAAAATATGATTGATATAATATTTTCTTAGATGATATTAAAAACACCAAATAACGAAGCATCGAAAAAAATTACAATGGGAATAGGTTGTGAAATTTAAATGTTTTGGGTTGGTAGGTACTTTAGTCACTTCCACTGAATGACATTTTTATTGTATCTGAATAGAGAGATAATACCTAAAAATGATACTGCAATAAAAAAATGAAATAAATAATTAATTTAATATTGAAATCGTAATCCAAATTTATATAGAACTTGATAATTTGTTGAAAATCTTCTCAGCAATCAAGTAAAAACTTTATGCAATATTTAGTTATTTATTTCTTCACACTTTTTTGATACTAGATTTCTCAATCCTTCTAGATTAGGTATGCATTGGAATTGAATAACTTAGTTTTTCTATGTATAACCATATGCAATATTTGCATATATCTAATGATCTACGTTTAAAACGAAGAAAAACAAATTTATTTGTTGAATCACAAATGAAATGGACCTTTTTGGATTTTCATCAATAACATGTTGAATTAACGGCTTCAATATTTTAAGCTGGACATGTAAATGGCCAACCATTTCTATTTTGTCGACCGACGCTACCGATCTCTCTGAATAGTGCACAGAATTTGTCAAACCATTGTATTCGAAAACTACTTTAAGATGTTTGTTTTTCACGAAAATCAACCACGTATTCTCATTGAAAAAAATTAATGTCATTTTTCAGAATAAATTAAGTAAGTTTCATACAATTTTATATGTGAAACAAGTTTTAACATAAATAATTATGTAAAATTACAGTTTATAATATGTAAGAAAAATTACATTGTAAAATTACTTTGTGAAAATAGTTAAGTTACCATAAATATTGCGTGAAAATAAAGTTTTACAGAAGAGATTTTAGGATAAATTTTGTAACTTTTTACATAACTTATTTAGTAAAATTGAAATTTACCTATTATATATGTTTATAAATTATAGTATGTAAAAACTGATAGCAGTGCTATATATATATTTATTATGCTAATAAATGTCGCTGTAATAGAAGTAGGTACTGATATTATCAAATTACAACCTAATAGAGTTTTCCAATAAAATAAGGGACAGACAATCCATGTATCAAATAATCAGTGTCGAAAATGGAGAATTTAGAGCCATTGTGATTTTTATTGATATACTATATCAGGTAAGTTATTTTATAATGTACACATGTATAATATGTAGTTTTAAATCTAGCTAAGAAAATAGGAGTTGCATCATCAGCATCTACATCGTAATTGGACTGGTGTTGAGTTTGTTTAAGAAATAAATGTAGCATAAATTTTAATACCTACTTTGTTTTCAAACCACACATTTTTAAGGCACAAGTTGAAAATCAAGTCAAACTCTTAGATATAGTATTGTAAATTTTGTGTTTATAACTTCTGAAACAAAATTACTTTTTTCCGACAATAATAATCGTTTAATAGAGTGCTGAAGTTAAATAACCTTTACACCGCTGCTTTATGAAATTTTCGTTTTACCAGTCAACTGGGTATAATGAGTACATACAGTATGGTCAGTTAATAGAAATAAAAAATATTTATTTAAATGGACACAGAAGACCCTCAGCTTTATGAAAATTTGATATTGAAAGGCAGGAACTTGCCTTTCAACTGAAATACTACCTTTTAAGTATAGTAATTCCTAACGCTAGCAAGAGAAACCTTTAAAACATAAAATAAATGAAGCAAACCTAGTGACTGAAAGTAACAGAACTGCAGTAGAAGACGAAATCCTTACTCATGTTAAATCGGAAATACTTATTTTATTTGAAGAAAACAATGAAATATGGACACCTCCATCGGAATTTCACAAACTTTTTAACTCCACAAGAGTAAACTAATCCATCCCCAATATGGGTTACTGAAAGCTATGTAAAATGTTTTGTAATATTACCTAATTTAAAATTTAAATATACATTTCCGATTATTAATTTTACATTGAGGATACTGCCATATCACATATATTATCATGTAACTAAACCTACCCAGTTTTGATTTTACGTAAAAGATTTTGACTTATATTAAATAATATATTTTGTACTACAGCATAACTTATGAAGCAATAACACATTACTAACTCTTAATTTTACATGATAGATTGCTGAAAGTTTCATAAAATAGAGTGTAATTGTACAATATATATAATAATTGCTACATAAAGATATGTATTTTCATATAACTTAACGTTGGTTATTTATTACCTACGTTATGTTGTGTGATTTTACATAACTTGTTTTTGCAGTGTGGAATTTAATACTGCCACTTTTCATTTATTTTCACGCCTCTATTATGAAAGTAACATTCGATACATTTTGCTTTTTGTTCACCGTTGGATATTTTTTGAATTTATATAAATGTCACTCTTTAGAAGTGGCTAAAGAACCATTCCGAAGTGTTTACATTTCAAAGACTACTCCAGTTTTGATTTTTCTCGATGGTTAATTATTTTTATACAAGTATGCCGTTGTCGTTTGAAATTTCTGTCAGTTAACAATTAAAGTTTTTCACATTTCAGTTGGACTTTCGTTCAGTAGTTCATTACTCGTGCCTTAATAACGTCTCATATTACCTAATAATATTTATTTATTTCTTCGTACAAATACGGTCTATTAAAATTTTTTGTTTATTTACTACACCAAATAGGCATGTGGAACAAAGTTGTATAGATAAATAATACTTTTTTTTAGTAAATATCTACGCTAGAAATTCGTACTTTGTTGTGATTTGGGGGAATCAAATAAAATAATTCTGTTTTAAACCAGCTTTATGCCATATGAAAACGGCAACTTACAATTTTAGATATAGTCATCGCTATTTTAAAATCTACATCAATTTCATTAGGAGAGAAAAAAAATAATCCCAAATCTTGACATTTTCTAATTGAAAAACATTTTTATATAATTTTTCATATTTTTATTTAATAAAAGAGCGAAGAGAACGGATAGATAAAAAATAGAAGGAGGTAAAATACATAAAAATGCCATCGACGTAAATTGCATTCCATCAATTTATAAAACATAAAATTCATTGTCCTCGACCAGGATCTTTGTCTTTATGATATACTTTATTCACCGCAATTTTGGTAATAATTTTCTTCTTGTGTTGTATGTATTCCCACGAATACAATCTACGTCAGCAGCATTCATTCTTGATTATTATTAATTAATTTCGAGACATTCAAATTTTGAAGACTTTTCATAAATATCCTCTACTACTTTTATAAGATGTTTGAAATTTGAGATATTTTCATAAACTTTAATCTAATTATTAATACAAAATATGTAATATTTATACTTCGTTAGTAGCAGGAGTCACGTTATTTTCAATTTCAAAATAGACATTGTGGTGATTTCATTGATTTTTTAGGTGGATGTAAAAGACTTTTATGTTGTGTAGACGAAAATTGTTTTGTTAATAAATATCATATAAAAATCAATTTTTAATAACAGTTGTCGAAAAAAAAGCCATTTATATATTCATTAATTTCTGATTAATATTTCATTAATACGGTAACTTTTATAGATTTATCCAGTTTCATTCATTTCTGTTTATATGTGACTAATTCATTTCAACACGTATTAAATTGATTTAATGGATTTATTCGAATTTTATTATAAATAATTTCTTTTCTTGGTTCGGATTTACAAGCAGAGGGTCATACTTCTCTTTAATTTTTTACAGTTTATAGAAGAGATTTTGCATAGTTTTTACAATTGCATACTTGTTAATGTTAAAATATACAGGGTGACGTATTAGTGTGACAAATCTCAATTAGTTCGCTATTATTAAAATTACGAAAAAAAAGTATTTACAAAAAGTGTAGGCAGTCTTGAGATTCACATTTTAAAATTAGTCCTAAATATACAGTGTGTCCAGGAACGCAGTGTCAGACCAAAGTTATGTTTTTTTAAATACCCCGTATGTTTTCACATTTTTATAAACCTCTTGCCGAGTTAATTTCAACGATAGGAAATTGTGAAACTAGTTCTACCTGCCCAATATTTCTAGACAAAATTCGTGAATTCATCTGGAAATACATCTCAGTATTTTTATTAATCTATTGTAAGTATAAACATGCATTCCAGGTTCGGCTTTTAAAGATGAATTTGAGAATATCTATCGGTAACTTAAATTAAAAATAATATTACACTGAAGTACCAAAAAATAGTTCATTTATTAGGAAAAATACTTCTACAATCTATTTTCATAAATAAATATATTTAGTTAGCTGGAATTGACTGTGGCATTTCGGCTTTAGTTACTTGGCAAATTATCATAAGTCAAGGTAAACGTTTAAATATTTTTAATCAAACTATTGCTTTTTACATAAACAGTTTTCATAAACATTCAATATGCCTTAACAAAACTATTTATAATCGTTTGTTGTTATTCAAACTCATACTAGCAAATTACTAACGTTTTAATGAAAAATATTCATAAAGTATTTTTTAAGATAACATTTAAAATATTTCATTTCTATTGTTATTATTGTAAAAAATAATGTATTAAATGATTGATTATTTACATAATGACTAGCCAATAAATTTCTTGCAAAACGATTAAAATTAAAACGTGATAAAAAATCATTTTATAAGCTCCTATCTGTCTGGTTCATGAAGCATATGAATGATATTTACATGGAATGATTGATGGGATGTAATGAAGAAGTAAATAAAATATAATGGCCTATAAACACATAGGAAAACAAAGCTAATATTTTACTCTGTTTTAAAGTACTTACTAACCAGGGCTACAAACATTGTTTATGACATAATTTAGACACACTGTAGGTCAGTTTTAGTACTTTTACTTTCATACTGTGTAAATACTTAATAGGCAGCAATATAATTAAGTTAAATAAACTTGTAAACAAATAAAAAGCTCGAAATGGCCTTCATAAAAATGGTAATAGTCATATACCTAAGTGATTGTAGAGATGCCAAGTGCTAAGGTGTATCTATTATACCTTCGTCGCTACCACGGCGGAATATTTATCTTAGTTTATTGATTCGTAAATTATTTAGTGAAAGAGAATGATAATTAACAACACGTGACCCTAGTTATAATCGAAAAAGACCAAATCATCGGAGACATACAAAAATGAAATATTAAGGACTAAGAACAATACACCTTCGATACAAAGAAACGGAGGAAAATTGTAAAAAGGGTATTGGTAAATTTGGTACATTTGGTGACAGGTGTCTTTCTAATTTGCAACAGATTCGTCACAACAGTTGTTCAGTAACCACCTGGATTTTTTATTGCCAAGATTTAAATTTTACTTTACTTACTTTCCCTTTATTTATAATTACCTTTTCAACAAACGAAACACCACAATACTCGCGCACTGTTGTCAGAGTTCACCGTGACTTTATTTAAAGAGTTCCACTTTCCTGTTCGAATTTCGGCTTTAATGTTACTCCATTTTAAGAATACACATGCTTAGGATATCTCATGACAAATTTCTGAAAACTAGAACAAACTCAATAATAATATTTTGGTGTAGAAACTTTTAAGCACGCACGGATTTTAATAATTAGGTATAATACGAAGCATTAAGAATACGAGTTTTATCGTGTACCTAGGAGACAAATCAACAATAAAAATTGTGAGTGAGAATAAATAAATGGAAGAATTAACAAAGGAAATAGAAAAGCAGGAGCTCTAACAGAAAACTTGAAATCAAATGCAGCATCAATAAATATAAAGGAAACAGTTTATATAACAGTTCCAATCAACATTTATGGTAAATGTTATACTGCTGTAATACATATTTACAAAACAGCAAAACTGACCTAAAAACTGACTTTATTGTTAGTTCTTTATCAGAGTTTTAAAACTGATAACAATTATGTAAATGTTACCTATTAGTCAGGTTTTATGGTTACAAGTTAATATCTTAGTTTTGCTTACGTATTTATTGCTTAAGTGATTACTTCGTAGTAGACAAAACTTTAAAGTACAATTATATAGTATAATTATATCTACGGTCTTTCTCTAAATCGTGCGTTCATATTTTATAGACATTAAAGTAAGTATTTAGGTAAATTTATCGTACTAGCGACGATTATATATGACCCCAAAATGTACTAGCTTTACAGTAACAAATTAACGTAAGATGTTTATATGCCTTAAAAAGTAACTTTCTAGTTATCACTACGAAAAATATGCCATGAAGTTAATATTACTTAAAAAAATTACTAAAAATTCAGTTTAATTTTGAAGTAAATAAAGGACTTTCTTGTTATATACACGGTGATCAACTTATACTCCAAAGTTTGATATCCCCGTTATTTTGAGAAATAGGAAAGAATGTTTTAAATAAAAGTTATAGATCGAGCCAACTTTCACATTTTAAAATTATATCGTAATATACAGGGTGTCTCATTAGGTCACAGCATATCAAAGTTATGGTTTTTTAATGGAATACTGCGTATATTTTTTACATTTTTATAGAGGCCTTACCGAGCTAATTTCAACGATGTATCTCACTTCATGTCTATTATGTGAAAATCACAATAAATCACAAAATATAAAAATGTGTCAAAAGGTTTGTTTTTTAAATATAAAGCGACAGCGAATGCGTAATTAATAAACCAAAATTTATTCGACAAAAAATTTTTAAATAAAAATAATAAGAAATAAAGGGGCTACATTTTTCAAGGTGTATTTTTTATCATAATTTTTAATGTTTTATATATCTAATTTATTCTTATTTTTAAATATTATAATGAACGTACCTATACAATTTGAAATTTTTTAATAAATATATTTCAAACTTTGTTTTTCTGGAAGTTGGTTAGAAAATTACATGCAGATTAAATAAATTGTAAATAATATCAGAAAAACATATAAATACATAGTATATAAAATAACAAGTAGAGTTTACTTAATTGGAGATAAACTGTTGTATTCTATTTTTGTATATTACCGCTGTACAATTTGTGGTTTGTTTAGAAATATTTTAGAACAAAGAGTGAGGTTACTGATAAGTTTATTTTATTGTCTATTGTACTTGAAATAAGGTTAATTTCTAGTTGATAACACAAAAAACCATCTACAATTTTCCAACAACTTTCATTTAGATAATTTGTTTTTTAAATATTTTATATAAATCATTCCTTTTATTATTATATACCAATTTTATGCGTTATAGTTATAGAGTTAATTAATATTATTTGCTTTAAAAAAAATGTATATTGATATTAATATAGATCACTTTTTAGATTTATATTTTTTCTTTTTTGAAATTAACTAACATCTACACTTGGTTGATCATTTGTGTCAGTCACAAATATCCAATTTACTAGATTAATTACGTTTAACTATGTTACAAAACATATATTGATTTCAAATTTTTCCAAAAAATCCAGTTTTTGTTTCTTTTCACTTATACAGGGTGATGAACTTATACTCCAAAGTTTGATATCTTCGTTATCTTGAGAAATAGGAAAAAGAATGTTTTAAATAAAAGTTATACATAGTATAATTTGATCACCCTGTATGAAGTACTTCCATTGTGTTATTAAGTGTAGGTTTATTGTCAATGAGGTATTTTGCTAAATGTGACTTATCTGGTTGTTTTAATCTATATTTTTATAATCTGTAAACTATAATTCTACATTGTAAATACCTGTTCTTTTTAATTTAGGAATTTTGTAAAACACCTAATTGACACTCAACACAAAGCTACACTTAAAAAAAAACAGTTAAAACAATAGGGGAAGCCCTTCATATAAGTGACAAGAAACAAGAATTTGATTTTTGGAAGAATTTGAAATCAAGACATGTCTACGATATCATCAAATTATTGTAGTGAATGAACAATTAAGTCTGGGAAGTTCAATTATTTTAGATTGTATTTAATACCAAATATATATTATTAATTTTTTAGAAAATGAGGAATGTTTATTTAAAAACGATCCTCCTTCAGTATTTTAAAAGCGCATTACAATAAACATGCAGAAAACACGAAACACGTAAAAATCTAAATTGAGGGGGACATTTTTCCAACATATCATCAACTGTCATATGTCCTTTGCCTCCCCTCAATCATGGTAACCAATATAATTTAAATAGGGAAAGTACAGTCCATCATTCAAAAGGTAATTTTATGGGTAATTAAGTAATATAATTGTTTTCTGCTAGCTTTTTGATTTTCGCGACTTCTTCAGGGGACCAAAAACTGTTACGTATTCCAAATAGTGACACTTCATTAGAAAGCTAATTTTACAAATAATTCACTACGTAGTTTAACTTTATTATTTTAGTTGATTCCGGTTAAAATTGAATTAAATATGGAAAGATAAATAATGAATTTCCACAGTCTTCCAAAGCGTTTTAATATGTATTAAGGTCTACCTAGGTTTCGGTATCTGAATGCATATTAAAATGCTATGGAAGACTGTGGAAAATCAAGATAAGTATTATTTGTCTTTCTATATTTTTTATGAATAATTTCTATAAAGTAAGAGTTGAAACAATTAATTTCAAATTGAATTGATTTGATTTTAACTTTAATACCAGAAACATTATTCTATCATTAGCTTATTTGCTTTAATTACATTTTATTATATTATACATTGAAATATTAATGAAATTAGTTTTCAAATAAAATGTCACACGTTGGAATACCCAACAGGTTTTGTTCCCGTAAGAGGGCGCTAAAGTAAAAAAGAAAGCAAAGAACAATCATATTACTGAAGTACCCATAAAATTACCTTTTCAATTATGTATCATACGTAGTACTTTCCCTATTAAAATTTTATTGGTTAACATGATTGAGGGGAGGGGAATGACGTATGACAGTTAAAGATATATTAGAAAAATGTCCCCCTCAATTTAGAAATTGACGTGTCTCGACTTTTCTGTTTATTATAATTCGTTTTTAAGTTACTGAGAGTGGAACGTTTGTAAATGAACACAGTGTATATAAGATACTTGTCGTTTCTTATGTTTTGTCTATATGCTGATTGGTTCGAATATTTATAATAAGAAATAGTAAAAAAATCAATTCAATTTCTTTTGACATATCTGAACATGTCAAAAAGGTAAAAATTAAGTCATATGAGAATTTTTACAAAAATCTTTAGAAAACTGTGGAACTTATAAGATAAGTATAAATTTTTCCTATATATTTATAATGAATAGATTCGACAAGTTATGATAGAAACAATCATTTTATGTACAAATGTAAATGTACAAATTATAAATTGACTTTTCACAAATCACAATTTAAAACTAATTTTCAGAATATTCTCTTATTTACTCATAAGTTATTAATTTATTAACTTAATTTAACAATTGTTATATGAAGACAATTATGAAAAATCGGGCAATCTCAGTATAATTCAACTTTTACCGACTTTTTTAAATATGCCATGAGCAACATTATTTTAATTTTTCGAGAGAATGACTACGATGTAGTGAGTTGAAACTTGAAGAAAATCTGTTAGGGGTGATTACGTTTTATCGGTCAATTTTATGACTCGATTATAACTAATATTTTGATCGGTTGGAATTTAAATATTCATTTACAATTCTTTGGATAGTCCAAGAAGAATTATAAAGGGTACAAAGAAAAATATGTTGGATAGTATTTTAACTGGTTTTAAATTAATGAAATTTGGCAATTAAAAATATTTTAATCTATTGTAATTGTATTTTTTCTTGTAATCTTTTGCACAAACAGGTCCGACACTATATATAAAAGGACATGTGACAGTTGAAAGGCAAAAATTTATTGGAAAACTGAACATAATGACATAGTCTCTTGGATTTTACAATTACTATTTTTCTAAAAATCTCGTATTAAGCTTTATTTAATAAACACGCATTTTTTGTAAAAAGAAGTTGTTTCATATAAACCATATCTCTATATTACGATACATAGTATTTATTTATTTTTAAAAAGAATCACAGATTTTTGAAACACATGGTATGTTACTTTTTGAAATAATCGCTTAATAAATGTGGACGTTTAGGTTAAAAAATATCAACTACCCCTATAGGGTCTATTGCCTTAGTGCAAACCTACTCGCACCTATTTTTTATTAATTATTATTAAAGAACAGAACAGAAATTACAAACAATTAAGTATTTATAATAAAATTTACCTAGTGATGCATGAATACTCTCTGTTCTTCCATGCTGAAAATTTACGACTTAAAATTTTTATGAAACCAGTATCAAAGAAATTGAAAATCGTTGGACCCAAACACGGGTTTATGTTAATACTTTATTACAAACTTATTTATATGCTTTTTGAACTTTTCAATATCGGCATTGAAGTCTTTAATTTCATTGCAGCGCACTGCAAAAAAAAATATTTTACTGTATGTTTTGGTTCGTTACTTGCCAACGAAAGCAATTTAAAATCCGTTATAACAAATTTAAATTTTCCTTACTTGAATGTACGCTTACAAAAGCACAAACCGATTTCATAATAAATTATAAGACAACCACATGAGCCACCGAGCGAAAGAGCTAATTATTTTCATGCATGCTTGGAGATCACGTACCTACTCAGGTATTAAAAGACGAACAATTTACTTGATTTATAGGATTCACATATTAATTACAAATGATCGCTTTGATGTTTAAGTGACATATTCGAAATAATTATTTTTTCACGTGTCAAAAACACGATAATTGATGGCAAAGGTCGAAACACATGTACTTACATAATATATAGCAATAAAATTTTAAGGACCCGATTATATCTCTGCAAAAACGGACGTTTTGTTATCTGCCAACGTTTTCCCAAACGACTCAAATACTGGGAAAAAAAATGATTGACTAGGCATTGCTATACGGTACTAAAACTATAGATAAACATCGTCAGGAAAGCAATCAATTTTATTGTTTCTGATAAAAAGCAAATAGACCACTTGGGGAGAAATATACACAGAGAAAAAATATTTTGGAGTATAAGGCAAAATATCAATGAATGAATAAAAATCTGTGCTTATACAATATTTTCGAAAAAAAGGCAGAATACCAATGAATGAATAATAATTTAAATATATTGTTTTTGAGTAAAATGTAAAATATCCATGAACGAAAGAAATCCATATTAATTTTTGATTATAGGTACTTGAATACTGTCATACTGTACCAAAATTACGAAATTTAAACAACACATTGAGCTTACTAACGAAATGGTAAAATGAAAATTTACACCAAATAGGGTCACTTTTTATGCACACTAATTTATTAAAACGGAAGATATAATTTCTCCACGATCATTAGTGAAATCATTTTTAATAAAATAATGCAAACATTTTCACTCTTCTTCCGAAACACTTGCTTCTTATGTGTTTTGCATGTTTTTTATTCCATAACAAGTGATGGAATGAATATTCCGTAATTGTTCTAAATAATATCGACATTAATGGATGTCAAAACTATCAATGTCAGATGCGCAAATGCAAATGGCGGCGTTGTAATAATTTATTTTCAAACAAATTTTAATAATATATTAAGTGAAAAATCGAGTGAATTTCTGATCGTGGAGAAAATATAGTCTGTTACTCTATATATTACTCTGTAACAAAGTTAGAATTAAAAAAAAAATTATACGGGTGGAACACTCCGAACGCGAGCGTGAGGAACCTCGAGTATCGAATTTTGTAATTCTAACCGAGTAACAGACTGTGATTCCTCCACAACTAGAAATTCACTAGATTTTTCACTCATTATTTTATTTAAAATAAAATTTCTTATTACGGCGCCGCCATATGCAACTGACATTGACAGTTTTGACATCCATGGCGATATTGTTTAGAACAATTACAGAATATTCATTCCGTAACTAATTATTGAATGAAAATACAATGAAAACACATAAGAAGCAAGTGTTTCAGAATAAATATTCTCTTTCAAGAGTGAGAATGTTTACATTATATTATTAAAAATGATTTTTGAATTAGCACATTCCACTATACGGAGAATGTCTTATTTATTATACGATTACTTAATTTTGAGTAAATAAAAAACAATCAATTGTTTCAGAAATAATTTTGTATTTTATTCGTTATATCTCGAATGTAAATTGAATTGGGAGTAGAGAGAAAAGAAACAAACAAACACCATTTCAAATAGTGCGTTACATCACCAGAAATTCATTTGGCTGTAGTTTCTTACAATATGGCAAAAATATAATGATTGATAATTAACTAAGATTATTAAAATTAATTAGTATCCTCGCATACTTGAGTCACGGATATATATGTCATATATTAACGTTGGTATATCGTCAGTCATGGCATGTGTAAGAGATACAAAGGTTGGTTAAATGGAAAAAAAGTTTTGTAGTTTTAGAAAGGTAGAAACTTGACATGATTAAATATATCATTGTATGTACAAAATAAGTTTAATATAAAAAACAACTGAAAATAAAACAAAATAGAACAAAACAATGTAATATAAAAAAAATAAATATACACTTATCATTAAGCGTAAAATCTAATTGGGAGTATTTACTACGAAAAATTTATTATTTTTGGTGTAGCAACATAACAGTCTTTTGGCTAGTGCCAGTGGCAGTAATTTACTAAAAAGAATATTTACAAAAAGAAAATCAGATTTTAACTTGAATTTTTCTTAAATTGGTAGTATTTATCAATAATATGTTATTTAGTTTATTTACTTAATAATAAAATAACGCATTAAATATGCGATTTTAAAATTTTATATTCCACCATAAATTTTTATATTTTGGACATACACTGTGCTATCAATGAAAGATTTGAGTATGTAGAATTGCAAATACAAAATTAGTCTTCTTTTTTACTAAGATTTGTTTACCATATCACAATGTAAGTATACAGTAAACATCACTCTGTCAATATAAAATGTGTAACCTATTTATTTAAAATTTTTGAATATACGAGTATTATTGTATTTAAGGTATTTAACTGGTTATTAATGTTAAAGAAACTGGCACCAGAACCAGACTACGGTTTCGAGGTTTACGATTAGAGTAAGGTTCAATAGTTTTCAAATTAAAGGGTGTATTCTGTGAGTTTTGGTTAAAAACTACCCAGATTTACAATTTAAAAGGGGGTTACAATCAGTTATGTGACTGTCATATTACTGATTATAACCTTCTTTTAAATTATAACCCTGAGTTATTTTTAGCAATCAAGGATTATTAAAGAAAATTTACAACTTCTAAATCTATACCACTTTTGTACACATAATAAAATATATATATATATATACTATATTCATTTAGCCAAAAAATGCTAGTAACAACAAATATTTTTCCATTATAAAACCAAATAAAAAATATTGCACAATTTTTCATAGTTATGATTGCGTTCACAATAATATGTATCTACATGCTTATTTACTTGATACGCTTTTGGGGGTAACGTTGAGCTTTGTCCAATTAGGTTTGTTTTGTTCTAGGTTTGAGATATTGTCAAAGCTTTTAACAAGTTAAAGATATAGAGAAATATTTACGGACGGAATTTTTTCTGTTTAAAATTCTTTTGAATTTTGAACATATACCTATATATATTCCCATAATTAGTTGAAAGAATAAAAAGTATAAAACAAACAAAACATGGAAGAAGTAAACATGGAATGGTAAAGAAATACGAGACGATACGAACCTATAAACTTATTGAAATGCATATCTCAGAAAAATAAAATATTAATTGATACCAAAGTTGATAAATTACAAGACGAAGTGACGAGCTGAAAAATATAAAAAAAATGGTAAATAAAAATAGAAAGGAAACGGCAAGTTAAATAACTGAAATTAAACTAGAGATAAATAAACAATAAATGAGTACAAAGTCTGCTAAGGCATACGGACAATATAAATCGCAAAGTAAAAATTTGAAACAACTTATTATCAAGAATCATGGGACAAGTTTGAAAATATAATAGAATATTCCAGAAAAGTAAACCAAAAACAATTGTAGAGCACACTGAAGTCACTAAGAACAGAAAATCAATCACAGACAAATACTTTTAATGAAAAATAGGGCAAATATTAAAAACGAAACAGGATATCAAAAATAGATTCCAAGATTTACTGGGTAATAGATATTAGAACGAATATTCGCACCACATTTCTTTAGAACGTTGGCTTGTATTTCTTGAAGCGTCAATACATTTAAGCCAACGTTAGTTGCATACGTGTAGAGCCAACGTTAACATGTCTGATGCGCAGTAGCAGTCGGGGGGCGTCCATTTTTTCTTGACTCATTTAGTTAATACAACTAAACGATCCTCACCCCTGTGTTGCTAATCGTCGACTGAATAGAATGCTAATGTGTGGCCGCGATCTCCAACTCGCTTCGGATACGTTACAACATTACAGCCAGGGCTGTCCCCACTCCTATTTCACCGGTTTACAAATTAAACGAGTCTACGTTGGCCTTACTGTGTGGCCCCGGGGTAAAACGGGGTAAATTTGTCAGCTAGGTGGTGTAAACACAACCTCAATACAATCAGTAATCGTTAGTTTATTACTACAATAATGCTTAACAAAAACAGAAAAATGTTGGTAGGTGGGAGCTATCAGCGTTATGATTCCCAGTTGGTTGAAGTAGCACTGTAGGATATTGCAAATGGCCTCACGATGTCAGTTGTCACTAAAAAACATGGAGTACTACGTACAAAGCTTCAAGACAAGTGGCATGGCAAATATATTCTACCAGTAGGCCACCCAAAAGCTCTGACGATCTTGGAGGAGGAGGAAATTGTATGTGCCATAAATCAACTTTCAAATTGGTCTTATCCTCTAACAAAGTTCGAAATAAAAACAAGGACCAATTTAACTTAAAGAACAGCAGCGAATATTTCACGTTCCAAAGAAGTTGCTTCGAGGGACAGTGCCTCAGAATTCTTTAATAATAGAAAAAACAAACTTTCTGAAGCCACTTCTGAAGCAATTTTTAATTTCGATAAAACTAACCCAACCGACCATATCGGAGATAAAAGGGTTATGGTTTTTCGAGGAACGAAACGAATGGAGTGTGTGATGGAAAATTTTGAAGCCTGCATTTCTCTAATGCTTTGTATATCTGATGCAGGTGAATTGCTGCCTTCATTTGTTATTTGTAAAGCAGAGAATTTGTATGAGAATTGGTGTAATAGACCTCAACAGACAAAATATGACACGTCAAAATGAGGTTAGTTTGACTCTCGCATTTTTGAGTTATAGTTTCAAAAGTTATGTATACCTTATGTCAAAGATATTCCTGGAGAAAATATTGTGATAGCCGATAATGTTCGCTTACACTTTACTACCACTGTAATTAAGCTGTGTCTAGAAAACAACGTTTATTTTACTACAATTCCCCCAAACTCCACCCATTAGATGTAACATTTTGTAGGCTTCTTATAATTAATTCACTGGCGAAATCTTTTGGAGATTTTGAGAAAAGGGATAAAGACTGCGTTGTATTCCTTTAACCAAGACGAAGTGTTAAATCTAATACGCGGTGGTCCTGAAGAAAACAGAAGCAGTATTGGTCACGCTCTTAATTCCAGTATAATAGACCTTTTTAAAAGAAATAAGAGGCCTCATAACTTCTACTTAGAAAAGAAAGAGAGGACAAACAGTTGTGCAATACAAGTTCTCCAAGAAGCTGTAAAGGAATATAACATACCAAATGGCTAAAAACCCTGATGAAGTTTCCCTTCTATACAGTATATAGAAAGAGAACAAATACTGACCTGCCTGAAACAGAAATAATAGAAACTGAAAAACTACAGGTAGTATACAAAATTGAAACTGAAAAAGCAGCAGGGCACATCCTTATTAAACCAGAATTGATAAAAACAACAGGGAAGAAGGAAATGAACATTTTATTACCTATATTTATGAAAATATGGGAAATAGGTACAATATCGGAGGATTGGGAGATGTTAATAGTGATACCAATTTACAAAATTTTAGAAGTAGAAAAATTATATGAAAGTATTCTAAAAAAAATGGAAAAAGAAATAATTGATTTGCAAAGTGGTTTCAAGAAGATATATAGGTACCACACAATAAAAGCAATGACTGCTAGTATGATAGATCAAAACCGAAAAACATATATGGCCTTTCTTAACTTAGAGAAGACTTTTGATAGAGTGACAAGGGGCAAAATATGGGATATATTAAAAAAAGAAAAATAGGAATGAAATTAATTCAAACAATTGGAAACTTTTACATCAATAATCGCAACTACATATTTATAAATGATACAGGAACTGTAGAATTCAATTCTGGACAAGGCTAAAGACAAGAAAGCGTATTGAGTCCAATGTTGTTTAATTTATTCTAATTTTAAGAAAAATATGAAAAATACAAGTAAGCTAAATATCGGATATAAAAATATACAGTCCCGTAAAAACAATACAATGTGTTTTTGCCGGCGGTTAGTAATATTTGCATGGATAGAAAGTAGATTTGTAAGCCGACATAATGAAGTTCAACGTGGACAAAAGCAAAATTATGGTCATAAAAAAGGACGCCAATGACTAAAATGGACAAAACAATAGAAAACATCAATAGGACAAATAGAATATACTTCACAAGAAGCAAAATCCCTATCAAGAGATAAAAGTGAGTGGCAAAATTTTCTATACAAATAAGATTTATGTATATCCTTACATCAATATAGTAGAAAAGGATTAAAATTATATACATATATACTGTTATGGGTGATGCGCTCCTTTATTTTGAAATTTAATAAGACATACAATCGACTACTCAATTTCAGGGTGAGTTCAAACAAAAATGTGGTTTAAATAATATAATTATCTAATTTTATTTTTTTAACAAAAGGGAAAATAAAAAAGTCATAATCATCAGACATTACCACTTGTAATTCTTTTTACCACTTGTAATTCTTTGTTCTGTAACTAACAGTCCATTTCTTCCCACTCCCAATGTGTCAATTCAAAATGTCCGTCAATCCACGACCGATGACACAAATAAAGTTTTTTCACACTTTGATTGTCCAAATATTCCAAAAATCTAAAAATTTCCCCCTCTTGTGGGAGTCCGGTCACAACAGGTAAGTTTTATTCCCTTCTATTGGTAACACTATTATCTTTTATGTGTAATTTTTCCTTTTTAGGTTAAACACTTTATGGTTATGTTTAAAACTGTCTTTATAATGATAAACAAATTAATTGAATTCTTCAATTATCAGAAAATATTACAAATTTTAATGTGATTATTATTAATTTTTTTAAGACAATATGAATTTTAGGTTAATTAACAAATTTGAATTTCTCACTTACAAGGTTGTTTCCTCTTTCAGCTCACAAAACAGAATAGAGCTCCATCAAATTCCGACGGAGCTAAAATAGTTTTCCGAAATAATTGCATTCTTTTTAGTTTCGACACTTAATCATCCAAAATCTAATAAATTATTGATTACAAATTACAACAATATGAATTTCACCTATTTTTGATTTTATCTAAAGAATTATCTATCTATAATTAAAATATGATGTTTTTACTTGCATTTTGACGTTATAATTTTCATTTCTACACAAAATTTAGTTTATTATTCAGATACATCAAAGCTTAATTTTTTTTTACAATGAATTACTTTAATTTTGTTACAACTGAAAATTTTCAAATGCTTACATATTTCTAAATAGTGATCAAAGTTTAATTAACAATTTCTATTAAATTTATAGAAATTTGATTTGTTTAAATATTATAAATAAATATATAAATAAATATTACAAACAAAAATTATTGAAAATATTCTTATATCGTTTTAACCAATTTTATTTCATTCAAGTGTTTGGTACCTATCAATTTGTTCATTTCAAAGCTAAATTATTTTATTTCCCCTTTAGATCTGTACAATACATATGTATATATTCCCCCAATTTAGCATGAATTGTATTTCCAAAATATAAATTACGCACAGTAGACTATTCCATTTTAATTCTGTCTATTTAACCGAGGGACTAAGTTATTTCAAGAGAGTTCGCCTCTTACGTGAAATGGAAAAACAATCAAACTTCAATAAACCTTTCAGTAGTTAATTAAGTGATTATTATTTTAATATAACTAATTTATTGGACTGGTATTTATTTATTACATAAAGTCTACAGTAAATCATTAAAAATAAGTAACAAATTACAGGTACAAATAAAAGCAGTGATAAAAAGTGTTAAAATTTTAACTATAATAAATGACGACGAGAATGAGTAACCTCAGCTTTTATCTTTATGGCTAGTACTTATTGATTTGTTTCTATATTTAGTTTTCCAGTATTTTAATTAGTGGAAAATATTAGTAAGCAGCATATTCCTTGAATAAACAGAAATATATACGTATATGCATTCTGTAAATTATGAAGCGCATAGATATATATTTAGGTATAAGATAACACCATATAAGCTTCAGAAATCATAAATTACAATTTATTTTTTTAATCGCTACATTATATTTATTTTATCTTTTTACTTAATAAACAGTTTTATTAAACCAAATTAGTTTAAACTTAATAACTTCCAAAGAATTACATTTTACCGTTGAAATTGAAACTGAACGCGTCTGTCAAATTTTTCAAAACTTTTATTAAGAAAATTAAATTTAAATCTTAATCTTATTTCCGTGTAGGTGTGAAAGTTAATTTGGGGGTGGCAATATTCAATTCTAGAATGTAAGACTGATTTTCGGGAAGAACGTCCTGAATTCTTCTGTGACTACAATGGTTTTTACAATATTTTCATAAATTTTGTGCAGCTAGTCAGAAAGAGTGGTAGGTCGAAAACCTAGAAGATGAAAATCTAAAAACAACCAATTTAATAGTGGGCCAGAAACAAATATGTCTTATGGTAGCCAACTCATTCAAAAAGAAACTTACACTGTCATGTATACAAGCTGCAATGTTTTCATGAGTTTTTTCCAGTGAATTATCTAAGCGAAGTGAAATTTTACCAACGATTACAAATTAACCTAAACAATGAGAATATCTTTAACATATTTTTCTTTTCAAATGAATTCTTTTCTGGATATGTAAGTTCACAGATTATGAGGGGATGTTATCAGACTTTTTGTGTTGAAAAACCACTGCATTCACAAAAAGTTTGTGTTTTGGTTAGAATATGACAAAGAAGCTTTTGAGAGGTCCCATTTTTTTACGAAACTGCTACATGATATCGCAATAAGATACTTACTCCGCCCATTCATAAATCAATTGGAAGATGCATGAGGAATTACAAGATAGGTAGATCTTGCGACTTAAACAATTGCAAGTTTTTCTTATAGTCATACAACAAAAATTTGATTTTTTCAATGCCAATTCATAGTATGGAAGAACTGAGAAATTAAAAACTCATCTCAAATGTTGCAGTTTTTGTTGGAATGCGGAACACTGAAAAAAAAATCTGTAAATGTTCTATACATATTATGTAAACTTCACCAAATATATTAGGTAAATGTATTAAATACACATCTAATAATGTAAATACTATTTACATAGTAACCTTACAAAACATATTTTGGTAAAATTACACTATTATTGGAACTTTACATTGGAATAAACATTTTACATAATATATTTTGTAATTCAACATATGATGCTGTAAATAAACCTAATAATTACAGTGAATATTATGTTACACAATCTGTATTGTAAAAAAGTGCAATTGCGCAGTAGCTTCAAACCTGTCTCGACCCGAAGTGATGCAATGTTTTAATTGTTACTTAAAGTAGGCAGAACGCTGGAGGATTGTGATTAACGGAATAAAAATAAAGTCTATTTATTTGAGGTTTATTGTTTGTTTGTTTAAGTAAGTACCATATTTTAATTATGTTTATATGTAACATTTGAAATTTTCAATGTGTAACAGTGAGAAAATATGATTTACATCAATAGTTACACCGAAATTGGCCGTGGGCTTCGTTTGTATGTAAACATAATGGTTGCCTTCTAAAATTTCTAAAATACAATAATTTTAAGCAACATGTTAAACGGCATCATTACGATATTCATTCAAACGATGTTCATAATACGAGTATAATAAAGTGTTCTGTCTGTAATTTCCAAACTTTTCACGGGTATGAAATATTTAAACACGTGTACAAGCATTTTCAAAAGAACTGTGAAATTTTGTGTCCTATGAATAATATTTGCGGTAGAATTGCCCTGTTTAAAAATATTAATACATTTAGAAGTCATGTTACAAGGAATCATTTCCAGACAAATGATACTATTCAAAATAATGCCCAAAATTCAAATCATAGCAGTAATGAAAAAGCAGCTATTGATTTAGATTCTGACTGCACCTCTAATTTGATTCATATAGATTCTGATAATGAACTGAAACAAGTAAGTTTAAGTATAGTAGGTACGATGTATTTAACATTGCAGTCGAAATATTTTTTACGTAACAAATCCCTACAAACTATTATTGAAGGTTTTACAGATCTAGATAGAGTCAATTCTCTATATATGTTGAAACAAATTCAAGAAAAAAACAATATAAATATGAGGGAGTACGAATTTCTAAAAGACACACTTTTTAAACAAATTCATTCAGCAGAAAAGAGTGGCCTACTAAGATCAATTCATTGTAGAAAAAAATATTATGAAAAATAGTTCGCCTTTGTTAATAAATCTGGTTGTACCATAGACATATACATATATGTTTGTATACGGCATTTAACCATAAAATCTAAAATGTCTACGGTACTAACCAACCAAAACCGTCATTCATTGAATTGATTTTAAAAATATTTTCCCACATTTTCTCATTTTTTCACAGGAACTTGTATACAATATTATTTCTTCAAAAATTAAAATAAAGAAGGTATTATACGTAGTAGTAAAGTAATTAAGAAAAATTATGATATTTTTATTTTTTGATATCGCATAATGTTTTCTGTTTTCTATACACTAGGAACAAGTGACTGCTTTTTTTATTTTAGAGAATGAAATCTGTGTATATTGTTTGGTCTCAAAAAAGAGACAAAAAATGCTCTGTTTTAGTAGATGATGATGAAGAAGATGTTTATAGCAGGATAATTTTAAATGGTAAGTCAACATTTTAACCAAATATATTTGTGGGATTTAAAAATTAAATAGCCATTGTCTAACATTGAAACCTTGGATCTGGCAACCTGAATTCGAACCCGGTCGGGGCGTAATTTCTCTCAATTTTTCTCTTAAAAATGATTTCCCTCTCGAGCATCCATTTTTAGTTTCTAATTAACAAAGATATTCCTTTAATGGTAAAGGTAAACAGAAATAATAACTTTTTGTTTTTTTTTAGCTTCTAATAAACTGCAGCTTAACGGTTCAATGTTAGTGTTAGAAAGTAATGGCACACTTTCAAAATTATTGCTAAAAAAATTATCGATATGTATCCAAATACTTTTATGGACGTTGATGAGGATAAAATAGTTCTTGGTGATGGAAGTCACTCTTTAGTCAGTAAGTTGCAAGATCGCAATAATTACTTAAACCGTCCAAGAACGAGCTAAGTCCCTTAATATTAAAAAAACGATTTGTAAGTGCTCGAGCAGGGTGCATAAATTGGGCACCTACATTAACAGAAGATATTAATGTAAACAACATTGCCGAAAAATCAAGGAATACTCAAAGCTCAGATGAAGATTTCTATAGTATTTGTGAAAAGACATATGCCGCCATCAGACATTATTTGAACTCCGAAAATTTCCGAACAGTGTCAGATATCAGAGAAGAGTGGCCGATACTACTCTCAAAGTTGGCAATTTTCTGGCATTTTAACAAACTGACTAACTCAAACATCCATTTATTGAATAATCTGGTTGAAAGAAGAGACAATCTACTGTCTTTTCTTAAATCTAAATTAAAAATAGAAGAAGAAATTTGGCAAGAAAATCAAGACCAAAATAGCAGGATCACGTTTGTAATTAACAGTATTGTAAATTATTTCAAAGATGACATTTCCTTTTTGCTAAGGAATTGTGAAGGGTCCTCAGAAGAGTACTTGGAAAATTTACCTGGAACTCCTTGCATTCTAATATTTGGTAAGCCTTTAAAAATATCATTAAATAATAAATAAATAGAACGAGATGATATGTGACTTACTTTATAAAGGGTATTTTAATTTTACAGCTAACGGTGTAAAAATTTTTTAATATTATTTTATCTTTTGATCGGTTTAGTATTTGTCATTCAAACTTCGAAGAGGTCATATAATACCTCATCTGAACGGTATTTTTATTCTGTATTCAAATATATATGTATAAGATTTTTTATTTTAACAATTTATTAAATTTTATACATTTTAACAAATTGAAAATTATAAATGGTAATGGCTTTGTACATCCCAATTCTAATTAGAATTGTCTTGTTTTAGAGTTCGATGGAAACACAATTTACAAAGTTTTTGTTGACCAACAAGTTATCGATGAAGAAGGATACACGTCTCTGTTAGATGCTATGAAAGTCTGCGTCTCTATGTATTTTATAATGAATTTAAAATATTCTTCGCCAGTAGGGACTACAGTAGAGTTTTTACAAAGACATTATTTAAAAATACATCCTGATTCAGGTTCTAAGTGCAAAAAAATTACCGGCACAAAGAAAAAAGTTTTTAATTTGATAAAAAATGTAACGTTATATAGACAATAATACTCTTTTATTTTATTTAAAAAATGTTTATGTTAGAGTTAACTAATTCTCATGTTTTTATTACAAATATGTAATAAACTGTTTATCAAAATATGTGAATTTTTTTATCTTTTCCACAGTTTTTTATTTTTATAGTTCATAATATACAAAAAAAATTAATTTGCTGATTTAAGATAAAATTGAAGATTATGTTTTTTGCATATTTTTTAGAATATCTGTATCTTATTTAAATTTATTTTTTTATATACTCGATATTTTACTTTATATTGTAAAAATTACATTTTACATTCTAAATCGGAAACTCAAAAACAATATACTTTTAGCCTATATTTGGAATTTAATCTATTTCTAATAAGACACATTTTGTTTACATAAACGTAATAATACAAAATTATATCTATTTTATGAATTTTAGGTTTCAGTTGGAACAAAATGTGTCATATATGATTAAATTCAAAATATAGGTTTAAATATTATTGTTTTTCCTTTGCGATTTTCACAATGTAAATTAAAATATTTAGTGAATATAAACAATTTATTAAGTACTATTCCAAAATTTATAAAGCTTTTTCACACAATCTATAAAGTTTATACACATAATATACGTAGTATATTTCCACAATTTATTAAGTTTCTTTACATAAACTAATGTAAAATTAAATGATATATTAATAACAACTACATAACTTTTTTTGCGTTGTTTACATTGTATATAATGTAATTTTACACAATACATTAAGTTATATTACGTAATCTATTAGGAATAATTACCTAATTTGTTGCGTCAGTATACATTATAAATGATTTAAATATTTACATATTAAATATTGTAATTATAAAAAATACATAATTTAACGTTGGTTACAAAATTGCCAACGTTATATTCTGTAAATTTACAGAACTGTTTTTGCAGTGTGGGCCAAAAGTCTGAAAACGGCCAATTGCTAGTCAGAATTCTACAAAATTTGGGATAAGCCTATTTTGGGATATGGAGATTCCAGATTTGATATTTACAATGTTGCTAGATTTTCCGTTTCTCTAATATTATTAGTCACTTTGGTTTTTTAAATACATCACTCTGTATATTCAGTCATTTTTGGAATCTTCTCTTTAATACGAGTTCAACCATTGTTTATTAAGAATTATTTACGTGTTAGATGTACCCATATTATATAATATATATAATTCAGATATTTTAATTGTTCCAAAAACCTAAAATCAGAAGTATCAACACAACATATTCAGACAAAATACCTACCTAATCTAATCATATAAAAATCTGAGAAATCTTCAATTAATCTTATACGTACACTTTTTTCTTTAATTTACCTTAGTTTAATTAATCACTAACTAGATTATCGCCTCTGGATAAATCTGTTTATAGATTGGTCATTTTTTTATTGTCTTAAATGCACTTAATTACTATTTTACGTTTTTTTTAAATCAAATTGACATCAATTTAATTTTATTTGATTTTATTACCGAACACATAATTGCCCCAATTACCCACATACAAATATCTTACACATCTTTTGATGGCAACTAATTTTTGTATATTCTTACTTTATTATAATTTATACTGGACGATATTTTTAATTTTATTAAAAGAATCTGATAAAATTTATATCAACTATAAATTTAATTGAGGGAGTGTTACTTATACTAAAATTTATAGTTTTTATCAATAACATAACAATTTGGATATACATAATACATATACAGGGTGACGCATTAGTATGGCAAAGTTCGATTAGTCTGCTATTATTGAAGTTACGAAAAATAGTTTTTGCAGAAAGTACAACGAGATTTGAAATTCACATTTTAAAAATAGTCCCAAATATACTGGGTGTTCTTGAACACGGTGCCAAAGTTATGTTTTCTTAAATATGGAATACCCCGTATATTTTTACGTTTTTATAAACCACTTGCCGAGCTAATTTCAACGATATATCATACTTTACGTATATTATGTTTAATAAAGGATCTACACTCACGTCAAAATCACATTTTTTTGAATTTATGTATGTAGCAGCCAAACCGTTCCTGAACACCCGGTGTATTTGGAACTAATTTTAAAATGTTAATCTTAAGGCTGCCTACACTTTTTGTAAATACTTCGTAATTTCAATAATAGCGAACTAATCGAGCATTGCCACACTAATACCGTCACCTTGTATGTCGATAATCTAAAGCGCAAAACACTTTTAAATTAAAAACCTAAAAAATCATAAAACTGAATGTTTTTGCAATATTATTATTAACAAAATTTCCACAATGTTTATTAATTTTATTTTTTTGTACATTGAAATCTCACCAGTTTATTTTAAAAATGATCGCTTATTTTGTTCCTCCAGGGTATTGGCTAGTCCTATTTATGTGTAAAACCAATGCTAATATACTTAATGAGGATAGCTTTTTTTAAATAATATAGTGTAATATTTTATTTATTAAGATTTATTGTAATTTTTTTTAATTAGTTAGTTAATGAAAGGAACATTAAATTAACATAAAAAATTAAGCTCTTATTCAAATAAAAAAATATATAGTTGAGTGCCAAATTATTATAAAATAACATTAAATGCATCAACGATCAGAAACAAATAATTTATTATTATAAATATTAATAAAAATCAAATCCGGAAATCTATCAATTCTAAAATAAGTATGATAGAAAAATATCCAACTCTCCATCAATGTAGGTGGCTTTACACTTCGATAATTATTATAGTATACATTTTTTTTTAATTTAACAGTCTTTTAGGTTAACTATAATACAATTATTCACAAATCACCAATCAGGCTAAAGTTGATGTAAGTTTTTTTTATCGAAAAATAATTAATTAGACAACTACTTTTTGTGATTACAATTACCTTTCATGACTAAATTAAATTCTTCGGTACTTTCTCTAAGTAGGTAGTCAAAAAATGGAATCCCCTTAATAAAATTTTGACACGATATTTATATTTTTACAGATCCACAGTGCTCTAAATCCGAAAAACATATTTTCTTCAAGAATATTTGAAATTTTAAATAAATCATAATTTTAACTTATATGAATCTTATTAATCATTATTGTTTTCAAAGATAATACTATTTCCTACCAAATTATGATCTTTGTTTTTCAAACTGGATTCAATAAATCTTAGTTTAGAGTCTTTTTATTTGATTTTATTTAGTTATTTTTTTGAAAGCATGTTGTGATATTTTTATTTTAAAACATTATAATTATAGACTCTATGTATGCTCTTTCTGATACGATACCATATAGGAATCCTTAATTTTATAATATGAATTTAGCAATTTTGAAAAACTCCTATCTTATGCTTAAAGTTGAATTGTTACTTTTGACATCATTTATATTCTTTTATCTTTTCATTATATACAAAACAAAAATTCAGATTTTTAAATTTGCTATGTTTTGATCAACATTTTTGTACAAAGAGTTTAAATCTTTTTGTTTATTTAAAATTATTTATTATCTGTTGTTTTAACCAACAATATAAAAATAATCTCGGATTTCTTTCTTACATCTTATAAATTTAAATTAAAATGGATAGAATAATAATACTCAGACTATTTTTCAAAATTATATAAAAATTGGAGATTATCAGCTGTATGCAAAAAACCCCCATTAAAATTATTGAATCAATAAATATGCGAATAAAGTTGATTTAGTTAACGAATCAATAACAATCGTTCTTACATGCATTGTCTTCTATAGGTATCAATTTTGTTTTGGTCTGCATTTATTTGAATTTTTATTAAGGTTGTGTCGATAAAATTGATAAAATATATTTTATTAGCTTTATATTGCCAATTTCATTCATTTAAAGGATGATTGCAAGACATGTAGGTACTTTTGAAAAAATGATATACCAAAATAAGAATATAAGAAGTTGATAACCGTTGATGTAAAATTTTGCACTCAGTTACTGAAATTAAATGTATTATTTCCATCTATAGAAATAGAATCGGTATGTCCATTAATATCAGTCGAAATTTTGTAGGTGTGTGTATTTTTTTTTCTGTAGTGAATGTGTGCGTCTAATAAAGATTATATCGGTATAACAAAACTTAGGAACACAGCTATCTAAAACACGTGACTAATGCCTTAAGTATTCTAAGTAAAAAATATGTCTTAAAATATACTAGAAATATAAGACAATTTTTTTGAAAAAGTAATTGTAATAGATGACAACAAAACCGAAACAACGAATAAATACAATATTTACGTTTAGGCAGGTATAGATATATAAATTTAAAAATAAAAAAATCTACAGGAACTCCAATTTGATTAAATACCTAGGTGAAAGATGAAGGAAAAAATAGGTTTAAAAAAAAACAATTATATATGTGGTAGTTACAAATATTTCAGAAAACAATATTGATAAAATAGTGATAGCATCAATATCTCATACCGTTTTGAGAATAGGCAATGTTACCTAAACAAAAATGCAAAGAAAATATAGTAGAAATGAACTATTAAGAAGTATTACAGTCCTTATTAATTTATTTAACTAGTTACGTTCGAATCTTATATAAATATTTAGAGGCTTTCACGATAAATTGAGCAGCATTCAATTTTAAATTGAGTTTACGTAGATATTCTGCTTTTATAATTTTTACCTCAAAATATTTTGTTATATTCTTTTCTCTTATGTTTTTATCCAGCAGTGTTGACTGTTAGTAATTGTAAAACTAATAAATAAATGATTTTGAAGAGTAACAAAAGGTTACGTGTTTGGTGCGTACACACTATGTAATGAAAGAAAGGCTGAATAAGTTGTATTTTAAAGTGTGTAAGATTCTTTATTTAAAGATATGTGTAAAAGAAATATATATATTTCTCAAAGTCAAAAGAGTGTCAAGCGCTTTCGGCAAAACAATGCCATCATCAGGACAAAAAAAGTGCAAAAAAGTAGAGAAGGTTGGTTATAAAACAAAAGTAGAGAACATCAACGCAGTAACAATACATCTTAAATTAACTTTTTAATAAATAAATGTTTTGGTACAAACTTACCGTTTCCGTCGCAATGGAGAAGTTGAAGAAGAAACTTGGAACAGCTGGAAGTAACGTCGTTAACCACTAGCAATAAATTTTTTTTAAGCACACCACGATTTTTGCTAACTATTATCACTCACTTTACGTTTCACGAATTTCGCAAGTTTTCAAATCGTGTATATCAAAGGTCTAGTGATAGAATGGGGTACCCGCCAAAACACTTAGATACGCGTAGATGACAGCGCTTGCGCCCACTGATGGAAGACATTTTTACCATCGGCTGGAACACAAGCAATGCCGGGACGTTCCGGGATCATGCGTACTACGAATCGACCCTCCTTTTCCAACAGCCTCGTACATTCCGATTTGATCTTCGTCATCTGCAATCTTTACGGCCATTATTACCATCAGAAGAACTTTAAGGACAACTTTAGAACGGGTAGTATTTCGGGTATTTGGATTCATTAGGACCGCGTTATTTACGATTTTAAGACATGACACTTGATTCACTATAAATTTTAGTAATAGTTCACTATATCATATTTGAGATAGGTTGATTGGAATGCCATTATTTATGAATGCACGATTTTATTATTTTCATGTTATTACCTTCTTTATTTTTTAATGGGTAAGTGTTAAATGAAACCATAAAACTAATTTCTTAATGCGTAAATACTAACAGGTACCTACATGTAACCTATCAAGAACGCTATAACTAGATAAAACTATCTGTTTGTTTATATTTTTGTTTAGATTCTAGATGCTGTTCTCAACATAAGGAAATTGGGACGGGATAATCAGGATAATCAGTAATTTGAATTTGTTTTCCAAAAAAATTTTATACAAGTAATTATTTTTTTAGATCAGTTATCACATATTGTTGATTGTTTATTTATAGTACCTATATCCATAAATTCAGTTTAACTATGAAAAGTATTTAATTCAATGATATGGGAATATTTTATAATGAGTGAATTTAAATTAAAAGTCTTAAAAAAATATAAAAATAATAATAATAGTAATACATTCATTCTCAACAGGGTGTACACCCAATTTACAGAGAAAATTCAAATACGACCTACAGATAACAACAATTCAAAGGTATATTCGATACATGAATTTACTCATCAGAAAAGTAAGGCACTTATACAAGGTGTCCCATGAGGTTTTGGCTGGTATATATTTCTAAAACTCTTTGAAGTACGATATTGAAATTTGGCAATTGTAAACACTGGGTAGTTTTGCCTATTTTAAGTAAGCAGCGACGTTGTTGCTACGTTATATTTCGGGTCACGTGATATCGTCTTCAAAATATAAAATGGGACATACTATATAGTTTTGCACTGCTGTAAAGGTATGTCTGATGCCAATTCAGTAATACTTATTTCCATAATTTTTGCTACTATAGTGACGATAAATACAATTTTTATACAGGGATATATTTTTATTTGAAACACCAAAAAAGATTAGAAATATGAAACAATTGGAAGTCAATAACACTTTTACAACTAATACATTTAATGCTCAAATTGATTTCCACTTTCAATAATGCAATATTCAAATCCTCTAAGTAAGTTTCTGGTGCAAGCTGCTCTTATTTTGTTTTTTAAATAATCTACATCGGTAAGAGCTATAACATACCCCTTCAAATAGCCCCAGAGACAAAAATCTAACGGGGTTATATCAGGTAAACGAGCCTTCATAAAAATTTTATTTACCGTTTGTATAGTTACAAAAACACTGACAAACACATATTGCTGAATTGGCATTAGACTGACCTTTACAGTGCAATTAAATATTTTGAAGACGATATCACGCGACCCGAAATGTGACGTTGGAACAACGTCGCTGCTTACTTAAAATGGACAAAACTGCCCAGTATTTATAATTGCCAAATTTCAATATAGTAGTTCAGACAGTTTTAGAGTTATACAGGATGTTTCAGAATAGTATGTCATAAATTTAAGGGGTGATTCTATGAGTGATTTTGAGAAAAAAGTTTCTATGAACCTAGATCCGTTTTCGTTTTCTGTCTGAAATACAGGGCATTTTTTTTTTATTAAGTCCGGACATGCATGAACTATTTTTATCAAACGTGGTGGGAGTAAGTTAGGTGTAGAAACAAATATTTTAAAAGAAAAACGAATTTTTGAATATAATCAGTGGCGCCCTCAAGGCGATGACCCTGATTAGTTTTTGTGAAAAATAAGTTACGCCGCTGCCCCTGTATATTAGTGTAAAGGATAATTCCGAAAAATCTGGAAAAGTTGCAAAGTATCGCAAATGGTCTGTAATTTGATAATATGCCAGATTCGCCAAAATAGGACAGATTATCGCAACCTGCTATATTTTATGAATGTGTTTAGTAACTAAAATAATATTGAAAATAATGGCTAAAAATTTAGCTAATACATAAAAGCAATCTTTTACAAAGAAACTGGGAATATTGTCAATTCCTGACGTAAATTTGTCTTCGGTAATGCGAACAATTCAAATCGATGTGTTATTACAATATAAATTATCTAATATCTAAATAACAGGGTAAACAGAATTAGAATCCTTGAAAACGCTTCAGAAGAAATTTGCAAACGCCTTTACTATATATATTCTGAGATTGATTTATTTATTAATAAATTTATAACTCAAAAATTGTCACTTGCGATGCCAATGAAGTTGCGTGCTAGGTGTAAACAAATTGTGGTGAAAAATAACTTTTAACGTGAATTTTGAACTGTATTTGAAACGTAAAAGTATTTTTTTAAATCTTTTATCAACGTGTGAACCAGCAAAAAATTGGTCAAATAAAATATTTAATAATTCAGATAACATTCACTTTTTTAAAGCTCTTCTATTTTGAACAAAAAGAATCGTCAAAATTTAAAGAATAACATACTGACATAAAACTTTGCTCTAATTATTATTTTGTGCGTTGAAAAAAACGTTCCTAACCTTAACGATTTTGACTGATTTTCCATAAGAATACATTAAATCTTTATTTTTAGTTTCTCTATTCATTTTGCTACAGAAAATTTTTAATACAAGAAAAATTAATCCAAAAAATATATTTTTTTTTACTGTCTCATTACTCTCGTTTAGTGGCCCAACCTCCTTGCATCGAGATTTTATAAATTAATAAATTGATCCAAATATTTTTTCGTGGATCATTACTGCACTTATCCATCAAAGTTTCGCTAAATTCCATTCTACGATCCGGGTCGTCATCTGATGCTTCTTGTACAAGATGCCACTTTTCATGTTTTAAAATGAAATTATTCCATACTTTATGTATACTGGCCAATAATGCAATCGATAGCCAAATTGCCCAGTTTGGATTCATACACTATTAGTTGCCTTTTTACATATTCTCAAATCTGAAGATGTAAAACATGTATCCTTAATGCAATATTTTTTCTATCAACAATAAAAACAACGTTAGAAAAAAGTACTAAAGATGTATCTTTTAATCAATGAACTACGTTCTCATCACCCTTAATTATAAATTACAAACTCTGAAAAAGCGACAAAAAAAGACAAGCGACTGGGTATATTTTATGTTTGACAAGTTCAATCTGATAAATGTGATAATTTATTTATAGCTGTCATCCTATTTATTTTTATTTGAAATTCACCTATATTTTACGGGTTTTGAGTTGAAACTACTAGATACAAAAACTGTCCTAATTAAAGTAATTGTTCGTTAGAATATTATATTAACAGTAAATTACAATTTTTTATCAATTCAAATTGTTTCCGTAAATTCGTAAATATGTTCTGTCTATAATTTTATAATATGGGAATTTAAGTATAAGTAGGTAAATAAATAACATCAATTTTTATGAAAAAATACCATGACCAGAATTACTATCACACATCTATTGGAATATTATACACTTCGTAGGTCTATTGAATATGTTTATTCGATTGAACCCATGATTCAAGTGAAATAATTTTGCTTATTTCCTATGAATACAATAAGTTACGTATTAGTTAAGTTGTAAAAATTTAACTGCGTATTGATTTTATATTCTATCGCTTTGAACCAACAGGTACAGAGAAAAACGCCAACGTTAATTTCCATGTGTTATTTATATATCGAATAAATTTTAGACGAATAACTTTTCATTATATTGAAGTCTAAATTCCCTTGGTATCTGAGAAAAGATGAAGATGAAAAAGAAGTGTAAATTACACAAAAAAATTAATTGGGCTATAGTGTTGACCTACCGCTATAAAGTCAGGCATCATTAATAATTGTAATGTTTATTTTATTGTTGTAACGTAATGAAAAGATTATATACATATGTAGATACCTAAATACGAATCCATTCATTATCTGATCAGTATTTTATTAGTTTAATTATGTCTAAATTAGAATTATGAAATTAGTGATTGTAATGTCATAATTATTTTAATATGCATACGTACATAATTCATAATATAATATGTATAATTCAGTATCAATCACTTTTCTTCTTTTTTAATTTTACCTTTGGGAATTGCTAACGTTTTTAAATTTTTTAATGCCTTGTAGACTAATTTTAAAGCTATGTTGTTGGAAACTTTATGAATTCCTTTGCAAATCATTTTACTCAACTTGGTGTAGTAATTTTGTAGGTTTTCAAAAAATATTGCAAATTTAATATCTCTAGTCAACATGGTTAAATAATTTTTTAAATAATTAGTTAAACATTTTTTAAACTATAGATGATTTAATAAGTTTTAGTGGCGCATAGTAGAAAATTTAACTTTTGCACCGTTTATACCATTTAAATAACAAAATACTTTTCTTTCAGTCATTTTCTGTTCTTATTGCACAAAAATAAATAAAATAATTCTATAGTGTTACAAAAATTAAGACATTATTTAATTTTTCATTTAATCAAATTGGCCTGATAATAAAACTAGTAGCCAGTTTTATATATTTAATATCAAATAAAAATATCATCATATATAATATAAAAAAAACTAGTTTCTAAAAATAATAGCATTTCACTAGATAAGTAACAGGTACCGTTAGCTTTTATGTCTTTAAATCAAAATGAAATTATTTTATTGAATAGGTAGCGTTCATTAAAATTTTAAGTGGTTTATTGGTCCTATAAGGTAAATATTTTCATTTTAAATATTTAACAATATAATTGCGGTACTTAAGTTCTATAGAAAACAGATCTACCATTCTCTAAGAAAGTAAACTTTTATTTTTATTTATTTGATCTGTAAGTTTATAACACTTCCAAACTAGTAAAAAAGATAAATAGGCATAGGTATACGTGCCTATAAATGCAACTTTTGACACCTATTTCTTTAATAGACTCTAAAATTTTAATGTGACTAGTTTGTTTTATTTAGTGATATTTAATTTACTACTAAAACGTCCAGATTATTTGAACACATTAGAAATGACAATTCGAAAAATGAAGGGATTGTACCAAACAATCAAAAATTTAAAGTTATTCATACATGTCAATCAATCCTTAAAAACCACTAGAGTTTTTCACTTTATACTAATTTTGAAAATGTTATATTAATTTTGATGAAATTTTAAGTATATCAATAGTCGTTATTTTGTAATTTTTCCGATATTCCAAGCTTCGTTCAGTTTGTAACTGTACAATTTAAACTTTTTGAAAATGATAGAAAGTGAATCAAATTATATTATACATAAGTGTAATTCTATAAATTTTCATATTTTACACCTAACACACAAATCTAAATGTATGTATATAGTTGATTTTTGACCAATATTATAAATAATAATCCAAGTTCTCTCTGCTGTAGACTTATTTTATTATACCGAAAACTGTCGTTAAATAATTAATAACTGTCATTGAATAATTGCTTGTTGATCAACTCTCCGTTGAAAGAATCCCACCTTACATGTTGTTCTACAAACAAAATTATATTTAAAACTCAAATTACCTATCATTTTAAATTAGTTATAAAATAATAAAACTTTGGCATCTGATATATATTTAATAGATTTATAAATTACATGCTTTTTCGTACATGCTGTAAATAACATTTCGAATGTCACTGGTATTTAATTTTTCAGTATTAGTAATTTTCTTCTTGTACGAACGCTTTTAATGCTTCATTGCTCTTAACTGCCACTGAAATAACAGAAACACTGGACATACTTGAATTTAGTACTTCTGCAACACGCTAAAAACAGGAAATCAATTTCATATTTCTAGGCAATTCTACATATTTTATACAATATTTAACTTACCTCTCTAACAGCAGTTAAAAGTAACAGTGCCTCGTTGTTATCACGCTCTTGTTCCAAATAATTGTAATCACAAGATGTTTATTTTGAAATAAACCGTTAGTTATTAAACTACACACAATATCGAAAAAATACAGTACAGAGTGGACGAAAAGTCTGGAAACGGCCAATTATCTTGTAAATTGTTAGTCCCAATTCTACAAAATTTGGGATAAGCCTATTTTGGGATATGGAGATTCCAGATTTGACATGTATTGTTACTAGATTTGCTGTTTCTCTGATACTATGAGTCACTTCGGTTTTTTAAATGCATCACCCTGTCTATTCAGTCATTTTTGAAATCTTCTCTTCAATTCGAGTTCATCTATATATATATATGTATATATATATATAACATAGAAGTCTTGCATCGCCTAATTGTCTTAATAAATTTGTTAATACAAACTATTTTCAACTACATTAAAACGTAACAATTGCAAGATTACAACATTTTTAAAATAATGATTACTTAATCAAGTGTTCAAAATGTGCTCCATTTGTGAGTTGACAGTACCCTAATCGATGGTAGAATGCGTCTACCACATTTCTCCAAGACTTGCTGATTTAGTTTTGTAAACTGAATTTTTGAAGTATCCCCAAAAAAAATAATCTTTAGGATTAAAATCAGGTGAACGTGGTGGCCATTCAGTACTACCTCGTCTACCAACCGATCGTCCGGGAAATATCTCATCTAAATAACGCCGAACATTTACACCAAAATGACCTGGAGCTCCATCTTGCTGACACTATATCTGATTTTGTTTTATTTATTTAAGATCTTCTAGACTACATAAAATCATAAGTGTTACATGTGGTTGAACTCGTATTGAAGACAAGATTCGAAAAATGACTGAATATTTCATGATGTATTTAAAAAAGCAAAGTGACTAATAATAACAGAGGAACGGCAAATTTAGTAACATTGCAAATATAAAATCTATAATCTCCGTATCCCAAAATAGGCTTATTGCAAATTTTTTCCATAAGACTACATTTAAACTCTCTCAACAAGGAATTTCCTAATCGTCTCATTTTAGCCACAGACAATTTTTAAAACAGATATTTTTTCAGTTTGCCATTACTTTCGTCTAATGACCTCCGTAGAAGAGTATATGCATCAATAAAATTCTAAAATATATTAAAAAAAATGAATACCAATAACAATTATTATTTGTTTAATTTGTATAAAAAGTATTTATTAGAGCAAACTTTTATTATTTTACCATAAATATAATTTTGACATTGAAAATAAAAAGCAGATTCTTATGAAAGTCAGAGTAACGTCGACCTTTTTTGAAATTCACAGCTGTTTGTTTAGTTTTTACTTTTTTTCTGTTGGTTTTCTTGGCGATGTTTAAACTAGCTCAGGCCAACGTAAACAAAGTCTCAACGTGTTTAGGTATTGTTTACACTAAAACTTTTCTTTTTCCGTTCCTACAAATGTTTACTTTGTTTTTAGACAGTAATGCGATATTTGACGTAACACGTAATGAGGACTTATTTTACTAAGCAGAGGTGTCGCTCAAAGGGGAATTTTTTGAATAAAATTATGCTTCATATTCCAATTAATAGAGCGTGATTTATAAAATAGTAACTTCTTAAAAAATACTCGTCACATGTTTTCAAACGAATAAAAAAAGTTTCAATAACACAGGCAATTAACAACATTGGGACGGTAGGTACAGGAAATTTAGTATTTAGAAATTCAACTTGCTGGGGAAGAGATACCTCAAGATGAAATTAATCATTTAATTAGATCTATGCCTAGACGGATAGATGAGTGCTAGAGGAGATCCTACACATTATTAATTTTTAACAATTACTTATAGACAAATCCTGTGTAAAAAAATTAGCCCAATATATCAACTATTGCTTTTTTAGACAAACCTGAAAAAAAAAAAAAAAAAAACCGTCGATGGTAAGGCATTTGTGTGTTATTAAGACAATATCTTTAAAAAACTAAATATATATATAAACAACTTCAAGGATTAAATAAAATTGAATTATGTCAGACATAAATTTAATTTACAACAAAACTTTTAAAAAATTGTATTGACTCCAAAATTGTGAAGTGACTGATACAGCTATAAGAGTTATACATTGTTTATGTTATCGGCTGATTTAAAACAAAGATTTTCTGTTTTGAAAAAAAGTGATTTTCCAACTTCGATGCAGCCGCCAATGATAGTGGATTTGTCTGATACTTCAAATATGCAGTATCAAAAAGAACTCGCAGAAATGCAAAATGATGAATCTATTAATACAAAACGGTATTGTGAAAAACAGAAATCAAATATCTAAACACAATCAAATGTGCAAGAGAACTATTGCTATAGTTTCCATATTTAAATTTAGCTGAATGTGGATCTAGTGCTATAAATGATTTGCTGCTTAAAAAAAGTAATTGGCTGGATATAAAAAAACGCGGGGACTTGAAACTGAAGTTAATTAAGTTGGAACCTGACATAAAATATAAATATAATAATAAATTGTTATTTATTATTAAAGTAATATAGAAAAATATTTCATTAAAATTATTTTGTACTTGAATTTCAATTCTTCATTATATTTTTTGAAAATATATGTATTGTGTTTGCTCAATAATTTTCTAGTGATTTTTTCCTAAACCATTTTAGTTTCTTTAGTGAACATTTTAATTTTTGAATATTAAAAATTATGTATATATTAAATGGGGTATAAGAATTTTAGAAAGGCTTAGGTGGGGCATAGCACAAAAATAATTGGGAAATATTGATTTAAACCAAAAGTAAACCTTAAGTCGTTGAAGTCTCGCTTAACAAAGAACATGAGAAATGTATAATGATACAGAATGTTCCATTAAAAAAACAGGATACCGGCTATGTTAGACTTACACGAATCATACTGTATATTTGGATTTTTTTTCAAAAATTGAGTTTAAAAATCTGCAATTTTTTCATAAATCTCTGATATAACGGCAAAAATAATTACATTTCATAAGTGATTTTCACGCTATATTAATATAGTGACTGATAAAAAAAATTAAAGATCTTATCATGGCAGAAATATAGATGGGTTTATCGTCAAGATAAAACCATTCCTGTAAAACATAAGTAGGTGTTCCAATAAAATTACAAAAATATCTAAATATATTTTTCAACGTTCCTTAACATAGAAAACCCATACCTACACAGTGATAGAATAATACCTAATTTAGTTTTCTTAATTGAAAAAACAAATTTTAAAACATTTTTGTTCAAAAAGTAATTAATTTTTCGTTGATAAAAAATTGTTGGAATAAAAATATACAAGGAGAAAAAATTATTCAGTTAAATTATACTGAACGATTTGAATATATTATGTTAGTTCGATTCGCACAGCGTAATTGGTGGCTTCGATTTCCAGGTAAAGCTACCTTACATTCATGATTTTGCTGCTGTGTATACTCACTTCGATGTCAAAGGGAGCTGTTCTGGTTGATAGAAGCAATCTACCAATTTTCAAGGTATTCGCTAAGTTACAAATAAAAAAATAACTTTAACAGAGGACACTATTTAAGCAATATTTACAAAGTTGTACTTAAATGCTGATTACAGACAACTTAGACAATAGGCTTCATTATTTGTTTTCTGTTCCGTGCTTTCTTCTCCAGTTCGTTATATTTTTTCCTCGCAACTCTTCTTCCATTACCTCCCTCCATGTCTTCCTTGGACTTCCTCTTTTTTTCTTGTAGTTGGGTTGGTTCTATTACTATCTTTTGTGTTCTATTCTTTCTTAATAAGCTATCCACTGTATCCTTCTAGCATTGACTACATCACATATCTTCGGGTCTGTGTACAGTTCATATACCTCTTGGTTAGTCCTTCTGAAAAAACTTTCATTTGTCTTTTTGCACTTACAATTATTCTCCTTAGCATTTTTCTTTTCTTGAATACCCAAGTCTCACTTACTTAATGAGGTATGAATAATGACAGTCTGAATTTTGTCTTTCTCGATAGCAGCTTCGATCTTAATAAATGGTTTATTGCTCCTGCACTCTTGTCCGCTTTCAACAGCCTTCTTTTAACTTATTTTCTTCTTTGCATTTATTTGTCATCAAATCATCTGGGTTGATCGAACTTCTTGACTTCATTATATTATTGTTTCTTGCCTTGTTTTTTTTTTCTAAATTTCCTTGTCCTTCTCCTCCCAATTCTATATACATTTCCTAAAATATACTTACTTCTTTTAAATTCCACGATATCCTAAAATTCTTGAAATATTCTTATAACAATTAATTCTCCTATCTTTTTTTATATCATCAGATAAGTTTAAAAGAAATTGACAAACATTTGGTTAGTATTATGTATTTAATCCAGAAGGCAACATAGAGTTTCCTCTAATAACTGTTCATTAAATCTAATATAGATTGATCAATAAAAAAAATGGAAAAATTGCCGTTAACCTTATGTTTCTAGAACAATATAAAAAATTAAGTCATACAAAAGCTATTACATATTTTAGAAATATAAAAAATTATATCTTGGGACCGATCTTCAATAACATTTGAGAAAGTAAAGAATGTAGATCCATTTTAAATAAGTGTTAAAACCAAAAATCCTAAATGAAAAAAAATTATTTATAAGAAACAAAAGGTTATCCATTAAACTCAAATGTGGTACAAGGGTTCAAATCCAATAAAATTCCAAAATCAAGCCACATAAAATTATTTATTAAAACCGACAACTTGTTTCGATTTCAGTGGGCTATCATCATATCTAAAATTGAGAAAACAAATCAGATACTTAAGAATATCAGAATGTACTAGAGTATTCTTAAGGATCTTATTTAGTATTGTTGTTATTCTTGATTTTACTTAGTAAGTTTAGGTTTCTGCTTATTGTAAATTTTTGTGATTTGTTTTCTCAATTTTAGACCTGATGATGACCCAGTGAGGTCGAAACTAGTTGTCGGTTTTAATAAAATTTTTTATGTAGCTTGATTTTGGAATTTTATTGGATTAGATATTTATTAGTAAAACAATAATGTAATTAATGTATTCATTGTGGCCAGACCCTTAGAAATTTTGAAATCACATAAGTTACAATATACAAAACAACTCATTGACACTAAACACAAACCTAAACTTGGCAAAAAAATGTAGAAACAATAAAAAAGTCCTGTATATAACAAGAAGCAAGAATTTGAAATAAAGGGACAACTATGATATGCTCAGTACAAAGTATTAAACCAACAAATAAATTTAGAAAGTTCTAGAAAATGATGAATGTTATTGGATAGATTATCAACAATCAAAATCAAATCTTTATGTCTAAATATTAATTTTTTATAATAATTAGAATTATGAATAACAATAATGATAATAATAAAAATAATAATAATAATCATTACCTCAGGTCCAACTGATCGCTTTTGTTCAATTTTACACTTAATAGTAGTAACAAATGTTACTTTTTAATCCATTATTTAATATTTTCAACAAGAAAAATGTGAAGGTATTAAATGAACTACTTTTCAAATTTCCTTACTGATTTTTTTAATTTTAATCAAATTTATGTAATTATCCACAATGTGACAATTTCTTTTAAGGGTAAACCAAACCTTCCCTACGAATGCCAAAATAATTTCGATGTAAGCAAACTCTTTCGTCCTAAAAAAGCAGTTCAATTGTTTCTTTTTGGCCATTAAACTTCCCTTTTCTACAATAAAATGTTTATTCCAAGAATTCGGCCTATAAAGAATTCAAATCAGGATGGTTTCATTTCATTCTAGAAATGTAGGAAAACCAGGACCTGATTGAATTAAAACTTTTGTCAACTATCGACTATATATACAAAAACTCTAGTTGACAAATTTTATCGGAATTAAGTACAAAATGTGTGTAAAACTGAAGTAAAAAAATACCTGTGTATCAGGTATCACTTTGTATATTTACGATTAATTATATCGTTCTAATAATATTTTTATATATTTTTATTTGAAAAACATAGGGGCATCCGCAAATTGCTGATGTGGGTTTTTTCCTTCTTGATATATTACATCTTATTAAAAGGTTTTATGGAGCATTTTAAAGAAATATTTTTCTAAATTCGGACCAAGAGAATTTTACGTAGATTTTGAAAAAAAAGTATTTCTTGGAATATGAAACAGTACTAAGTTAGTACACTTAAAAAGAAGTACAAAAGTAGAAGGTGATAGTTGAGCTCAGATAAGGAGTTTTGAAATATAAATGGAGGTGGTAAAAAGAAAGGCAATAAAACAAATAAATAATAAATAAAGAAAACAATGGTAACCTATTCCAAAAAGAGGAGCAAAAAAATAATTAGGTAGTACCATCTGGTAGACATAAAATACAGAACCTGGACAAGTGTTGAACTGAATAGAAGTGGAAATTAAAATTGATAATTTGATGAATTAAATTTGAAAACGAATAATTCAATTTTGATATTAACATCGTGAAAATGAATACACAAGCCTAATTTAAATTGTAAACATCGGCGAAGTAAAACTTTTTTAAAAAAGCTACAAGGGTTTAAGGTAATAAAAAAAAGATTAATCATAGTACAAAAACATCAACAAACATAAGTAAAATCAATAACCCGACCATTTTAAACAGTTTCAGAGGAAATATTTGATCCCCTAAACAAATACATGAAGGCATATGAAAACGCGTTATGAAGAAGCAAAAATGCATTAGAATTTTCCCTCTAATTCTTGAAGTGGGCAAATCAGATGTGATCGTACCTCTAGCACAGCGGAGTTCGAAAGGTAGGGTTAACGGAGAGAACACGTTATTACGCTCTCTCTCTCTCTCTCTCTAGGTTTTCTTAAGATTTCTGTATAATCTATTTTAAATTTTATTTAAATATGTATAAAAAAATCTTCGTTAATCTTCCATCAACCAACAAGTCCTGGGGGCGACAACCTTTTTTGGTAGTCGGCCATATTTCTAAAATATAAAAATTTGGCGGGCACCGTCCAACTACCGATTAAAAGACAATTTTTAAATATGAAAATAATGTACAAATGTAATTAATTTCAAAATAATGCGAAGTTTGACATTTCACATTTCCAGCTAATTTACTGTGGTTTGGCACATACCTAACTCGAATTCTCAGTTGTTAGACATTGGTTCAAATGAGCATCTGTGAGGTTTGGTCAGTACTTTGATTTTATGTATTTAATGTTTGAAATCAAATAGTCGTAGTGATAATAAGATGCGCAAAGAGAACTCAATTTTAAAGCGCAATTTCTCAATAATGAGTAATTATTACATTTGTTAATTATAATTCCAAATGTTTTTTCGCCATGATGTTACTTTAATTCAATCATTTTTCATATTTATAATGTCTAATTATAAGTTCTCCTTATTTGAAATATCAAAGTATGTTGCAATTTTTGGCAATTTTGTTAGCAATAATTTGACGAAAAGGGTTAATAAAAAATATTTTAAATACTTCTAAATCATAGAATTCTTCAATTCGATTATTAAATTCTTCCAATAAAGAATAGAAATGTTTGGCAAATTGATGAGTTGAAGCTTTTCCGGCCCATTAATTTTTCAATGACCATTTTTAAATTTGGAGAACGCGAAAAATTGCCTTTTTCCATATATGATTTCCAATGCGCCAATTTAGCTTTAAAAGAATTTATGATCATCGAAACAATATATTTATTATAACTTCAAAATTAGTTCTTTCAAACGTACCACGTTACCGACCCCCTGCTCTATTCTCATGTGAAATATTAATAACAAAAACATGTACATCAGATACAAAGATATTTACTTGGTTCCTTCCTTTATCCCAACCCTGTATTACTAATTTATTAAAAATATGGTGAAATCCCAAGTTTTAACGACTAACTTACAAGTTTATTTAACGTCTTTGACATCGCTACGCTGGAACTAAATAAAAATCTGATTGACCAGAAATCACGCTAGAACTCAGCCCGCTATGAACAAGCAAAAAAGTCATGTCTCAGAAATATTAACATATATTATATATTAACTCTTAACCGAAAAACATCTTGTAAAGATACTCACCTTCATCAGTTTTAAACCGAAATGTATCAAAATTCCTTTTAAAAAATAGTAAACAAAAACAGCAAATAACATAATTAGACCTAAAAAGTTTTTAATCTAAAAACTAGTAACCAATCAAAAAATTTCTTGTACCAACACCATTTTGTCTGTGCTTTATCGACTGTTGAATCTATTTATTATATCAATAGTGAATTTGAATTCTAGATTTTCTGTACTTTTCACAGATTCTTCGAATTTAGCCAATATAATTATATATTAAATTAACTCCGGTTCGAAAATTGTACTGAATTCTCTGGACGCCACTGAACTGTCAATAAGAGTTTCATTTTAGTTAATAATTATTATTGTATTTAATAAGTTTGAAGTTTATCCACATTAATTTTAAGAAAAATTCTACAGTGTTTAGCGGAAATTTACGACCGGTTTAATTGGATATGCGGGTAATAGAAAAATCCTCCTGAAAAACCTCTTGGTATTTTCTCCACTCTGGCTTTAATCTATAGATTCAGAGGATCTCTTTGCTTTTATAAATGCGAGCGTTATGAAGAAGAGAGAATGCATTACAATTTCCCCTCTAATATCGATCCAGTCAATTCGATAAAAATGAATCGGCACTCATGATCATACCTCTAGCACAGCGGAGTTCGAGAAAGTAGGGTTAACAGAGGGGGCACATTATTGCGCTTTCTCTCGGCAATCTGGTCATATATTATTTTTCATATTCTTTTACTCCTTAAGATTTTCTCCTAAAGGATTTTAAATTCGCTCTGAATCTCTATAATATTCTGTCTTCATAAGCATGACGGTTCTATATTCTTAAATATTATATAAATAGATGTTGTGTGTATTTACTTAATATTTTCATAAATCGAAGTAAAAATTTATCAGATAGTATACAGGGGTGTCTAAATTTATGCGAAAAAATTAGGGACAGATTCTTCGTTGAAAATTAAGAGTGGTATTTCCTAGAAAAAAATTATCAGTCTAACCTCCAAAGAGATAACAACCCCGGATAGAACGGAATTCAAATGAAGTTTTTTTCTCAAATCCGAGTTAATGTTGAAATTTTGGGGATTACATACACTTATAAAAAGGTAAATAGGTAAGGGATCTTTTTATTACCATTACGTTATAACGTCGTGAAATGAATAAGCCTTATTTTATTTTTATGTGATTAAATTTTGTATACTAAAAATACAATTGTTTTTAATGTTTAATAAGTAACGTAAGATAAGTAAAAATGTGAAATAATAGATACGTAAAAGACTTAAGATAAGTTACCTATAATAAATTTGAATTATGAAAAAACTGTAAAAAAAAATAATTACCTCTTTATTAGTGTATGTAGCTCCTAAAATTCAAGATTTTACATTAACTAGAAAAAACTAAAAACTAAATTCTAATTATTTCAAGAGTGATACTCTTTAACGTTTGCGCTGAGACATTTTTTTTATAAAAAAAGTCCATCGTAATTTTTAACGAGAAACATCCTAATTTTTGCATCGATTTAGAAACACCCAATATATTATTCAATTTTACTACTTACTAGCTTATAATTGAGGCTAATTTAATTTTTGAAATATTGTGAGGGAAAATTATAACATTCATTTCTACTTTTAAGTAATACAACAACCGGTTTAATATTTTCCACCATTTTGCTTTATTATGATTTTCCGAAGCAAACTACTATATGCTGTTTTGTTTACTACAACTTGTAAATTTTTTAATCACTTGTTTTATAACAAATATTTTTACTGTATATAGAGGGTGATTTATAACTATTGGGACATAGGCTAAGGGCAGGTTATTTGGACCAAAATATGGCGATAGGTCTAAATATACCTTAATAAAATATTGCTGTGGAATAAGATATAGGGCATTAAAATTGAAATTTTTTTTTCGTTTTTTTCTGATAATGACATAGTCTTTTATCAATTGTTTAGAAATCAGCACAGAGGCATAGCCTTAGACAACGAATATTATTTTATGTATTTATTCATATTTTGTTACAGGGGGCGCCACGTGAATGATTCCAGATGATGAAATTAAGTGGTAGCTTGTTTTGACGATTTTTTTTTGTGATTTTGATTAGAAAATATGATGTAAAAATAATTTCTACGTATTATTAGTACTTTTGTTCAAATACGATAATTTTACCCGTTTTCGAGAAAAACGCAATTGAACAGTTCAGAGTTACAGAAGGGGATTTCAAATAACAGACAATAAAAAGATTTGTAACGTAAGGCTTCTATTTCAACGAAAAAGTAGATTTAAAAATAATTTAACATAAAAAGAGCAAATTTTAATTAAATGTTTTACGTGGCCTCCTCCCACTTCTATGCCTTTTCTAATTCTTGTAATAAAGGATTTTCGTATGTCAAAGAAAACATTATACTATCCAATTATAAAATTAGCCGCATTTTGCATTTTCCTCCAGAGTTCGTCTCTTGAATTAATTTTATGGACATAAACTAAGGGCTTTATATGTCCCTAAACATAAAAATCAAGAGAGTTATATTCAGGACTACTTGGTGGTCATTCAAAATCACTTCCTCTGCCAATTCATCGTTGAGGAAATATACCACTTAGATGATTTCTAACAACTAATGAGAAATGAGGTGGAGCTCCATCCTGCATAAACCACAATTTCCTTTTTACATCTAGTGACATATCATCTAAAATATCACTAAAAGTATTTTGCAAACAGAATAAATAAGAATCTCCATTTAAATTTGGAGTAAGAACATGTGGCCCTAGTAGTTGCTCGCCTAAAATGCCACACAAAATATTCAATTTAAACTCATGTTGAAAATATCTTTTTAAAACAGTATGCGGGTTTTCTTCTTCACAGTAATGACTGTTTCGCCAATTAAAAATCCCTTGTCTGGTAAAAGTGGCTTCATCGGCGAACATCACATTTTTAATAATATTTCGGTCATCATTATGCTTGTTGAAAATACGTTGGCAGAACTGTAACCGTCGTGAGAGATCTCTTGGAAGCAAATCTTGAACAGGAGAGAAGTGATAAGGGTGGAACTCTTCTTTTTTAGAATTCTAATAATAGACGACTGATTTACTCCTGTTGTTGCTGCCTGTTGACGTGAACTTACTTCAGAATTTTCATCTACTCGAACCATAATTTCATCTTCTTCATTAGGTGTGATTTGTTTTGGACGACTAACTAGATTTTTACTATGAAACGACCCGGTTTCACTCAAACGACGAAATATATTTGCAAAAGTTTTGTCTTCTGTCTGGATATAACAATTCGTACCTTCAGGCTGCAATGCGACCGCAAAAATTTTCTTGTGCGTTTACACAAACCATATCCCGCATTTCTTCATTCGTAAAATGATTGCGACGAAGCACTTCAATCGAAATAGCTTTAAATAATAAAACAATAGACTATAATCTCACAGCAAAACTAATTCACTGACAAGAAATGTCATTTACCAGAAACAATTATGTAACAGTCCAAAGCAACATTTCATAAATGAAATAGCATTTGAAATCCCCTTCTGTGACTCTGAACTTCAACTGAGTTTTTCTCGAAAACTGATGAAATGATCGTTTTTAAACAAAAGAACCAATATTACGTAGAAATGATGTTTACATCATATTTTCTCATCAAAATCACTAAAAAGTTTCGTCAAAAAAAGCTACCACTTAATTTCAACATAAGGAATCATTCTCTTGGCGCCACCTGTAACAAAATGTGAAATAATATATTAAATAATATTTAACGCTCTATATTTTATTTCACAGCAATATTTTGTAAAGGGAAGGGTATATTTGGTCCTATCGCCATATTTTGGTCCAAATAACCTGCCCTTAGCCTATGTCCCAATAGTTATGAATCACCCTGTATATACATATTTTATATTTTCAAATTAAATTGTGTTATTTACTGTTTATTTCTCAAATATTGAAATTGTATTATATAATAAAGGAGATGATACATGCTGCATTATCAAATCTACTCATATATATGCTTTGGCATATAATATTTTTTTTATTTGAATGCTGAAGAATGTTACTGAAGCCCAACCCTGTGGTAAAAAGTCTAAATGTACTTAGGGCCTTTGGTGCAGCGCCGTTGGAGATCTGGCTGGGCCGGACCAATGGCGACCAGACATTTTTATCGACCCATGAATACAGAAACCCGGCAAGCTATCACCCAGGCAACCAACCGTTGCTGTTGCTGTTACTGTTTTTTCATCTCCGGACTCGATCTATAGAGGTGAGTTTTTATTTAAAACTTCTAATGACTATGCACAAGAAATTATAATGCTTAAAAATATATAAATCGAGAAACTTAAGCATAATTTTTATAGTTAATAGTCTAATATAATCAGTTAATGGTTTACATTTTCAACTAATGGGCCAAATTGAGAATCAAATATTAAAATGAAATAAAAATGCCTTAATAAAATGTTAATATGAAAAAAAAGAAGAAGCTACAGGCATCTAAAAGTGAAATATTATTTTTATAAATGTATAATATTTTGAAGGATACCAGAGGATTATATTATGAATTAATGACATGGGACCTGAATCCACCGGACATTATCCTCGTCTTCTGTGTTCGTTTTGTTACAGTTTTTCCATGTCACTACGTATTGTTAATTAGAACCGATTCAGTAAACATGCGAAATTAAAATCAATGGCCGCTTTATTGTCAATTCATAGATACAATTGGTCAAAAATACTAATGGTAGTGTTATATGATATTGTACCAGAAAAAAAATCTAGGTTATCCTTTCAACTATCACAACACATTTAGGTGCAATTTAATTAAAAAGCGGGGGTGACCTTTTAAGAGTTATAAAAGTATATCAAATTTACGGAAAACTATTAGACGGAAATAAGGACAATTTTGAACAAATTAAAGATAGTTTTATTTTTTGTCATTTTAATTAATTTGCAAGTAATTTCCTTTGAAGATGAACAAAATTTATTGGGTATAATAAACTTTGTACATATACAGGGTGTGGGACTTATTTAAAATGTGAATCTCAAGACTGCCTATACTTTCTGTAAAAACTTTTTTTCGTAACTTCAACAATAGCGGACTAATCGAGCTTTTCCAAACTAATGCCTCACCATGTATATTTAATATACAGGGTGTTAAAAAAAGATCGAATATTTTAACAGGGTATAGTATGGATCAAAATAAATCAAAAAGTCTTAATAATCATGGGTCCGCAATTTGACGATTTCGGTGATACAGGGCGTTATTTATTTTTTAAGCATTTTGCGTGTACACATTTTTATTGTGTACAAACAAACGATAGAAACTTATAAACAAAATCGTTTATATGTCGATAGATAGGAAGGAACGGGTCTAAATCATGGCCTGCAAGATCGCCTGATTTAAACCCCCTTGATTTCTTTTTTTGGAGATATTTAAAATGTTTAGTGTACACCATTTCTATAAATAGCCTCAAAGAGCTGCATCAAGGAATTAATCAAGAATGTCACCAATTCCGGGCTAATGTAGGAGTTTTAGAGAGAGTTCGAATATGTTTCCGGTAGAGAGGTCGTGCCTGTTTGGAAATGGGAGGAGGGCATTTTGAACATATTATCTTTTTCTTGAGATTTTGTTTCTATCGTTTGTTTGTAAATAATAAAAATAATGTGTAAACGCAAAATGCTTCAAAAATAAATAACAATAAACAAGGAAACACTTTTACACGTTCTAACATAGGTAAAAAAAAATTTGGTATGCATATTATATAGACCTGCTATTTCAAATTTTATATTTTCGATGATGTTAAATTCATAGTTTAAGAGGTATAGTGACAAAATTCTTATTTTTACATATATATTTTTCAATTTTCTGTTATCAATCAACTAAATTAATGACAATACAAATTTTGATGATACATATCAATTAGTTTGTTCAACAGTACGATTTTAGTTTATACAATTTTCATGGATGTAGATATTTTCAGATTTATTTAATACAAAGTATATTAATTAATAATAAATTTAGAACATTTTATCGACACAGTTAATTAAAGACTCGTTAGCGTTCGTGTAATGTTCGTTAGTTCTTTCAGAATAATTCAAATTGGTGGTAGTTCTATGAAGTAATAATGCGTTATTAAGCAAATATTTTGCCCAAGAAAAATAAAACGCTAAGATTAAAGCATTTTGATATGTTTTTAGTAAATGAAGGTTTTCATTCTATATACGTCAGTGTCTGATGTAAACTGAGGAACTAGCGCCAATTCTATCCTGCGAACCACTTAAACATAGTAAACATTTAATGTCGATGAGAACTATAAAAATGAAAACAGTTTCTCAGTGTTGTCGGAAAATCAAAAGAGTCCCTAATTGATATAAATATTTATCAACATAAACACATCGCTATTAAAATAATAATTAGTTGCATGTTACTTGTCAGCACTTTACAGCATATTGATCACAATAAATCAAACTTATTTACAGGAAACTTGACTGGCATATGACTAAACAAGTAAGTGAGTGAATATTTTCAAAAATTTGTAAAATAGCGATATAATATACTTTAATAATTTTAACAAAGAACATTAATTAATTAAATGAATTCAGCTTTAACTTATTCCTAAATTTCGTTAATGTATGCTTAAATTTCGAGATTTTTTACATGATTAATTTGTTTATTTGCTTCTAAAATGACAATGTTCATAACAAATACTAACTAATTTTGTCCTAAAATTTATAGCTGAAGTTAAGAATAATAAGATATAAAAATTTCCAAGATTATGCGTTCAGACGAGGAGAAATTAGAAAATTATCCTTAACAAAGTTTTGTAAATTAATAATAATATTAACAAAGGAAATATTTATTTGTAAAGATAGGGTGTAAAGAACCACCAACAGATGATTATAGTCACAAAGAAATGTTTGGCGGACAAGTAAGTGTCCTAGAGATGTAGATTTGAAATTCATACAGGAAGTGATAATTAGTATAAGTATTTTTCTTTAGGATTGCATTTAAAAAAGTAGCCTTTCAAATAAAGTTTTATACTAAGGTCGTATTCAAAAATTCTTCAATTTGGGTTATCGAGGCTTGAAATTTAATGTATTATTATTACTTAAGTGTACAGGGTGCGACAACAAAAACGAAATAGTACTATTTTTTCAGTTTGTCAAGAAGTTATGCGAAAATGGTCAACAAACAAACAATTTTTAGGAAAAACCCTGAGAGAGGTATATAGGTTCTTGATTTTAATTTAACGTATTTTTACATAACAATTAAATATACAGGGTAAACCATTTGTGAATAACGATGTAATCGACACTTTTTTTAAATGGCACACCCTGTATATTTTTTTTACATTGCAAGTTTCAAGACGATTCCAAAAATATATCATACTTATGTTTGAGATATGCCAAAGGTCGGTACACCATAAAATATCTTAGTGAAAATAAAATCAAAGTTCAACCCTCAACTGAAGAACCATACACTAAAATAATAATAACCCTTATATTAAAGAACACTGAATTCCATAAATACAAACCGAAACAAGAGCAAAATTTCCGAGTAGTTTTAAAAAATATTCACTATTCCACAGATCCAAATGAAATTACGCAAAATATTAAAAATCAGGTTCATGAAGTATTTGGAATAACAAAAGTCAAACGAAGAAACCACTACCCTTATTTTTCAACCAAATGAAAATAACAAAGAAATTTAAAAAATAAAAAACAATCCCGCATAGTACGAACTATCAATATTATATGAATATACACCTTGGAAATATATGTAAATAATGATAAAGTGCGCAGAACATCACCCAGCAAATGATAGATGAGGGATTTTTCGATTTCACATTGAAACTAAATAAAAAAAATACTAATAGAAAAAAAAACTGCTTTCAAATTCAATAACTTCTCCTAACGATTTAAAAAATGTATCGCAAATAATCTGGGATCTTGGCACAACACTCTAATTAAATGATTTCAAGGTTAAAAAATTAGTTAAAAATGGCTACCTACCAATATCAGCCACTTGAAGAACCCACGACCCTCCCATAACTTCTTAGAGCTATGTATGTCACATTATATCACTCACACACAAAAACAAGCACATGTTGCATTTATGATTTTTCAAATTTAGTTTTATTAACTGATACTGACAATTTCTTTAAACGTTCTATCATCGTCGTATATTAACGAATCCTAGTGTCTATATGAACACGAACACTTTTAATATTTATACTTTTATTTAGATTGGAAGATAAGGCTCCACCAAAGAATAACCCTTTCTAAAAGTCGTTGAAGTAACAGTTGAAAACCGAATAATACTGTGTATTATATCTGTTTGGTAAGGCAGATGGTCCGGAATTTGTTATAGAAGTGTTAATTGGTTATGTAAACCGCTTTACCTTTCGGCGAAATGTTTTTTGTAGTTTTATATTGGTCATCGTATCCGCCGCTTAGTGTACCTTTAGAAAGATCGTCTCAGTTTGCCTTTGGTCAACGAAATTATAGGAATGTTCGGTACTTGTGAATGAGTAGTTCGTGATAAAACTGAGATTTTAGTAGGTATATGACACTTTTCTTTCACACCACTTCTTATTCAAGATTTAAAACAATAGATTTGAAGAATTTTCAAGGTTATATGATTGAATACCTGCCGGTACTACGAGGACGGAATGAATAAAATATAACCTAAGGCGTAAAAAATCCTTTTATTTTTTGACATGTTTCTTTGTCGTTCAGTTCAATTTGCCCCACGAAATTCAGTTGTTCAGTTCGTGAAATTAGACTATAATATCTTTCAAATGGAAAGCAGTCAGAAGAGTGCAAGTTCGGCGAGTAGAATGCATGAGACCAGCAGTTAATTAAATTTAGGCATCTAATACTGTATAAAATTTTCTGTTAGATCGTGAAATTTATGAGATATATAAAGTTAAAAGTTTCAGATATTTACTTATAAACAAAAATAAAGTGCATTTTCAAAAGCATTTTAACATTTTAAAATACTTCACGTGTTAAATTTCGAAATTCTTCTGTTATTCTATTTCGCAAACCAGCTATTGATTGTTGCAAAGTCTTATAAAAACAAACTTCAAATATCTTCACAAAAAGATATATAGGGGAGTTAAATCAGGCACGCGAGCTGGCCATTCAATGGAGCCCTATCCAATGTTCTGGACAAATATTATCCATTAGAAACAATCAAAATTCAAAATCACAAAATGGTATTAATTTATACGGTTAAATACAAAAATTGACGACTTGTTTCGGCTAAGCAGCCATCTTCAGGTCAAAATTGGATACAAACAACAATAATAATAAATTGAACAAATTATTATTAAGTGGTAAAAAATTCTAAGTAAAAGCTTTTATAAACTAAATAGGTAAATGATGAAAATAACGAACTTAAAATGATAATAAATATTGAATAAATTACATAATAACTAACATAATAAATAAAATCTGTTAGTTTTCACATGTGTCTTTCAGCGAACATTAAAATTAAAGTTCTTTTCCAAATTTCCGTTTCGTTTTTACCCTTCATACACAGAGAATGTGTTACTCCTTGTTGTGGGATTTAACAACAATTTTTTCCTATTTTTCTATTCTTTGTATTTTTTGCATTTATATTATCCCAATTTTTTAAAGGTTTTCTAACTATGTCATGGTTAATATGGTCCCCATTGTTGTAACTACAAGTCAATCTGCGGACTACATCCTTAATTTTCCTTTACTAATTCTCAAATCCTTCTGGAGTTTTCAGGCTCCGTATCTCCTTTTCTTTAATTTCTTGATTGAAATAATTTTTTCAATGTTAATTATCATTTTAAATTCGTTTTATCATTTAGCTTATAAAAGTTTTTACTTATATAGAATTTTTTACCACTTAATATAACATTTGTTATTCATTTATTATTATTGTTATTTGGATCCAATTTTCATTCAAGTTTTCTTCCAGATAATGTATGTTAAGAGGATGTATTAGCTCTTCCAAAAACTGTGAGTATTTATAGGTTCAGTTAAATTTTCCTGGAAGAAAAATTGTGCCAATTACTTGGTTACTAAGAATTCCAGGCGATACATTAATTTTTTCCGGATATTGTGTTGCGTATGTTCATTTTATATAACTCGAATGTTCGTATTCTGTTTTTTATTATTTACAGATCCAGTTTACAATTTTTTTTCTTTTAGCGCTCTTATATACTCAGCAAATACGTTTCTCTTTAGATGGTTTTCATTAATTAACATCGCTGTAAGGGTATAATTTTTATTTGCGTCCCATAAAAAATCATATTATCAATTCTCTCTTCCCGAGTGTAAACCATTTCAACCAAAAAGCCGAAACGTTAAGAAAACATTTACAAGTAGACAGTAATATTAATAAAATACAAAAGTCATAATTTTGAGAATTCTAATTAAAAACTATTTCCATCTATCTTCGGCGTTAATAATTTCTGAAATCTGAAACCTTTAACTTTAAATTTCTTGTAAATATCATGATGTAAGGAACTAGTTTTTCCACATAGATATATCAAGAAAATTGGGCTCTTCCGAAGTCAACCAAAAAAATATAGGATGTCATTTAAAATCTTGGAAAACAACATCTCAAATACTTAAGTTTATATCTTAAAAAACATTAGAAATAATTCAATATTAAGTTTTCATGTATAGTATATAAATAAGTGGGGAATATTTTGTGTTTTTTTGGAAAAATTTATATAATACTTGCAAACTGTTTTGTGATGCTCCAGCATAAGCAGTTATGCAATATTATTTTATTACTATCCTTAACCTTTTTGCTACATAGAGGGTACATACAGGTACATACAGGGTGATGCATTAGTATGGCAACGTACGATTAGTCCGCTATTATTGATGTTATGAAAAAAAAGTATTTATAAAAAGTATAGACATTCTTGATATTCACACATTTCAAGTTCAATGCTATGACATTAAAAAAATATTTGATACAGGGCGATCAAAAATTTGAATCTGATTTTTGATCACTATTTCTTTCGATGCAAAATCAAATGGCTTCCAAATTTAGGGTTAAGGTATGTTAGTCGAGCCGTATCTTATAGCACGTCCTTACCTTCGTAATTTTGATATTAATTATTTAAATTTAAAAAACAAACTAATGATATAAAATGATTGAAAATATCTTTAAAATAAGGTGTCCTTAGACCCAATATGAAAAGTTGAAATTCACAACTCTTATGCAAAAATGTAATATTTTTTATGTATATAATTTCACCTTGTTCTGGTCGCATTTTGATAACTCACCCCAGTCAAAAAAAGAAAAGGCGGGGGTGGTGACTTTATAAAGGCCAGTCTTCTGTTTAGATTTTTACTCAGATATTTGATGTCCCCAATTTTACTTAATTTGAGCAATACAATCTTGGTTTCGTTTATTCACATTTTTCATTTTGTCAATCAACAAGGATTGCTGTATAACCAACAAAGGTACTAATTAAATTAATTGTTTCAACTCTTACTTTATGGAAATTATTCATTATAAATATGGAAAGATAAATAATACTAAAAAGGCACTAATAGTTATAAGTGTTAGTAAACATGCTGTAAATATAGATTGTGGAATCCGTTAATAAAGGGAACTCTGAGTTACGTGCATACAAACCAAATTTTGTCTTGTTTATGTCGCTTAGTAACGACCGTGTTACGCCACTGGCGTATAGCACTCAGAAGTAACCGAATGTCATATTTTTATTCGTTTGTGTTTGACATTTGAAGTTGTGTATTTGGAATCGTTTATTTGTTCAATGTATCTCATTTTAGACAATTTTAAGATGTTAAATTGTTTATGAGTGTTGTGTGTTTAATTAAAAATAAAAGAGATAAAGTTTCATCTTTTGGTTTTCTGCTGTTTTCACAAACAGAGAGGATTATAACACAATTAAGTGCAACAGTCGAATGTAAATAGCGTCATTTCGTCTTTTGTAAGCCACCCAGACAAAATGGTGGTTCCTGTCAATGTCAGCTGTTCTGGAATGATCAATTCACGTACAGTCAACCAATCTTCTCGTGGTATTCGACGCTCGTATGCGCAGTAGCAAATTGTAAGCGTCTCAACAACACCGTCAGAATAATCGACGCTGAAGTATATTCAGTGCAACAAGTTTTCAGATATAGTTCTTATTCGCTCACCTGTAATTCTGTTGTGTACTACTGAATCGTAATTAATTGTTATTTTAACATTTTTAAAAATCTGTTCTTTTGAGAACTGATAATTCAGTATTCAAAAATGGAATTTAAATGGGCATGTAATAAACAGTCAATCGAGGGCATGTTGCAGCAGCCACCGGCGTTTCCAAAAGAACTGTTCCCAGAATAGTTGAGAAGAAAAACAAGATTGACAACAAACATGTCACTCAATTTTCTTCACCAAGAAAGCATAAAAGGAAACCTAAAATTGTCAACGCGATAGATAAATGTGATAAGCGGATATTAAAAAGGATAATTTTGTTTACGTTAACGGCGCACATTATAATTCCAACAGTTAAAACCATTTTATCGGAGTGTAAAGAAGCTACAGGGTATAAAGGAAGTCTTGACAGTTTAAGGAAATTTGTTCATGATATTGGATTTCGAAGGGTGGTAACGTATATACATATGTCTCATACAAACCAAAAATGGTGGAGTGACAACTCTGGACAAGAATTTTAAAAACAAATCAACAAGGGAGACAGAGTGTTAATTGCACATGCAGCAGGTGATGAGGTTCATTCCAAATGCATCTTGATTTTGAAATCTGGAACAAAAAGTGGACTTTCACAATAAAATGAACTTTTCTAATTATTGCAAATGGTTTATAGAAAAATTTCTTCCAAATCTTCCTCCAAAATGTGTAATTGTTATCGATAACACCCCATACCATAATGTTCAAATTGATAAGGCACCGATTTCTATTCGACTTCTATTGAATTATTGTGGGCCTCATTGACAAAATGTGTGGCAAATAAGCATATAACGTTCAAAGTGGAGAATGTTAAGCAATTGTGTATTGACTTTTTCAATACTTTTTCCCAAGAAGAATAGCAGTCACGTTGTAAGAACACTTTAGAATGGAAAAAAAATAAAAGAGTAGTTTGTTATGATAGTTTAGTAGACAAAATTGTAATAAATTTAAACGAAGATAGTGATAGTGACTCGAAAGTGGACGACACGGATAATGAAGATACTGAAGACGAAAACAATTTATCGGGAGTGGAGAAACTTTGATTTTTGTGCTTTTTTTTTGTTAAAAAAATGATATAAGTGAAAAGACCATATTGAGTGTAATTTAACTGTAATTTTCCATGCGCCAGCCTGGACTCTTTGTGATAAACAAATGGCCCAAAGACAGTGTAAGTGGTCATATATTGGGAAGATAACTAGGATAAGTAATATTATCTATTTATATATTATTTTTAATGAGTCTGTTCAGTGTTTTTATTTTTTGGTTCTGAAATTACTTGATTTATTAATTGATATTTATTTATTTGACTCGCATTTTAGTTACTTATTTATTGGCCTTTTTTTGATTTCTTTAATTGACTTGCATTTTATTTATTTATCTGCCTTTATTTGATTTATTCAATTTCGTTACATGATTTTTTTATTTAAGGGGTTATTTATTTGATCTCTTTGATTTTAATCTATTTGTTTATTTTATATCTGATTGACTTATTTATAAAATAAAATTAAGTACCAATTTATTTAAGATTACTTTGACATATTTTTGAATATTTAAACCTTATCTCACAGAAACGATTACCTGATTCATGGATTGAAATCGGCAAATTATAAATACTTTTATAAGTAGGTATCTACTTCTTGGTGTTTTTCGAATAAAGCGTATTAAAATATTACCTATAAGACATTTAGTATTATATTTGTAAAAGGCAGTTTCGTAAATTAAAAAGCCATTAGTTCTTAGTAACTAGCATTTAAATGTACTAAAATCCATTACAACAAAACTTGTTTCGTGTAGTGTACACTAGCTGCGTCCTTTACTTTCTCGTGGTCTCTGTCTGCGCCAGTTCAGAGCGTCGTTTGCCACGACGAAATCTGTCCACTGTACAGGCTCTGTTCGTTAAATCTTGCCTTGGCACAAAACATTTTTTATTTATATATACTACATATACATAGTAAATATTTCCAATAATAATCAGAATTATAAAAGAGATTTTGGAGAGGTTCTTACTTGATTGTTTTTCTTTTATAAGTTAAACAAAAACATTAAAAATCATTATGTTTGAATTAATTGTTTCAACTCTTACTTTGTGGAAAATATCTTTAATAAATATGAAAAAGATAAATTATACTTTTCTGAATTTCCACAGTATTCCAAGGCTTTTTTAATTATATTCAATCTACCCAAGTTTCAATGTCTGACAACATCATTTTCATGATTTAATAGAAGATTGACAGATTTTTGACCAGCATAAATTATTTCATGCCATAAACATTTTAATCAATTACCACTAAGCAATCTATAGATTATTCTTCTTTTTCTAAAAAATATTCTTGATTAGTATTGTATAGGTATTTAGTCTAAAAGGTAATCTAAGATGATTGAACTTCCCAGTTTTAATTGTTCATTCAATATTGTATATCGACTAAAAACAATAAATATCATAACTATTGTTGAGACAAAAGAGAAAATTCAAATACATAAATCTAATAAATTATTTGTTAAATACGGCCTTTGTTTTAAACATAGTTTATACCCCATTCATTCGTTATTGCACCAAAAAAAATTAAATCTATTTTCTAATAGAAGCGGGTCTGTGTAGTATTTTAGTGGAAAAGCTATGTTGCCAAAGCAGTTTTGTTGAAATTGTATTCGTTTCTCTTTTTGTTTCATGTAATCAAATTGAAAGAAAGGAGACGTGTTTATAGTCAGCGTGTTTATAGGTCTATATGGACTATATGGTCTATAAGGAGGCAAATTTTTTTGTTCGGAAAAAAGTCACGTGATGATGTTGACTCTTAAATTTCTTAACTATTAAAATGTTTACGTAGATACTTTACTTTTTGAGATAGAATTTGTATGGTTTATTTTTTGTATAGAACATTTTCTTGTTATTTAATTTTTCATCTTAAAGTTTCTGGTATCTGCAATATATCATTTAAAAGAATGTCTTGAGCGTTTTAATTTACTTTTTCTTCTCTTTCTAAAGTCCCAGTTTCCGAAAACTGGCATACCCAAATTAAACTTGATTTTCGTATTGGTGGATTTATATTAAAAACATTTCGAAGTCTTCCTCTTATCAGCGTGATCTTTGTATACTAGAACACACCGTATTTTTTTCTCAAAACAAAAACATTTCGGTTCTTTTTTGAAATAACAACTATTGAATATTCACTATGTACTAAATTGTTTATTTAAACTAACACATATTGATGAAATTGCTTACTGGTAATTAATTAATTAATTTTAATTTTCTAGTTATAAATAATTAAAATCAGGTATTCGTTTTCAAATCTGAAAGTGGCTACAATATATACATTTTCTTAAAAGGAAGGGATTAGGTTTTTCGGCAGGTTTAAGAGATATGGGATGTTCTATTTAAAAAAAAACTCAATATTTTTATTTGAAGACCATCCATATTAGGTACTATAATTTCGGAAAACACTTTGAAAACCGGCAACAATGTGGCAAAAAATTTTAGGAATACTTAAATAAGACGTTCACTGAGACCGCATGTCGATACTTATAATTTTTTCATGTTGAAATGTGATCCTCTATAAAAAAACACTTTATATTTGACAACCTTAAATGCATCTATAGTAACACAAATTTAATATATAAAAAATTAGGTTCATAAGTTCCTTCATTAAATCGTCAACAAGTTTTCACTCACATAACTGCATTTAATGGTACTACTCTCTAATACAGTTTTAGTTTTTTAGGGTCTTTACATGTACGATTTGTTTGAAACAAGAATTCTTTCATTGTAAGTTAATTGAAGCATCCACGGGTTTAAAAGTTTGAATATTTATTTTACAAATATAAGATGTTAGTAGTTTACAAGATAAGCATTTTTTCAATATATAGAGGAAACCTTCTTAGTAAATATAATGAATTTTTAAATCCTTGAAATATATAACACTACAATATACTTCTTCCTATTTTAAGAATTCTACAATCTTTTCGGTTCAGGTGAAGTTTCCCTTAGCATATGTTGAATATATTTATAGCATTATATGGCAAGACATTCATAAATTATGAATATTTCTCTGGAAGATAAATCTATAACTTATTTAAATGTAAAAAAGTGATTCAGTTTCGACCGGTTTCCTAAGAGCACCACAAGCTGTGACTAAAATCCCGCCATGAGTACACTAATACCCAATTAAAAACGTTAGACTTTCTTTTCCAATAAATGTCACCCATAAATTGAAAAACTTTGAAAAATGATATTTCTATTAGTTGAACTCGAGTGGTGCGGGCCGAATCAGACAAGTTTTTTCCATTTCTGATAAAATAAAACCAGTAATCGTAAATCTTAAAGCTGCATTTAATCGCCGAATCGTAAAAGTCGAGTCGGTGTCGCCCCTTTTCTATATTCATTCGTTTCCAGCCGAGAAGTGGATTAAAGAAAAATATGGTCGAAGGCGAGCAAATGCTGTGCATTAGTATTAGAGTTTAGAGTCGAGATTTTTTTACAGGGGGTTCCTCCGAGGGCTATAGATAGATATTTATCGTAATTTAATCAACTTTATTTGTATTTTTTTTTGTTTAACAATGCATATTGATTATTTTATTAAACTTCAATTAAGTATCAAAGTATTCAGTACGTATTATGAGGTAATTTTCTCTCAAATGCTAGATGTACTAGCGACTATAATATATTGATGAAGTTTACCTTTGGCAAGGTAATCTCCAGCTAGTAACCTCATAATAGGTCTTTGCCACTTTTCTTCAAACTCTTGCTGTTTCTTGGTTTTAACAGTTCGTCCAGTAGTGGATTTGGTATTTAGTGATTATTTTCTGGATGATTTCTTGTAGGTACCTATACATGATTAATGTAGTTCGTTACATAACATGGGCATCTACTAGCTATCGAAGTATTTTTAATCACAGCTTTGTCAGATTCGGACTTTGTTTTCTAACGAGACTTTGAATTTTTTCCTTATTAGCCAAAGTTCCCTTGATTTTATGTCAAGTTGTTTTCCCTTCATTGAAATGTGTTGTTTCCAATTCAGTATTTTGTCTAAGTGTATTTCTAGGTGTTTAGCACTATCTGCTTTTGGTATTTCTGTTTTATTTATCTTTACTAGGAAACTTGTACCCTTGTGCAGCGGAAATGTTTTACTTGTGTTTATTTGTTTCATTTAATTTAACTCTCCATTTTTCTAGACAAATTTTTGTAAATCTTTCAGATAGGACTGTATATTCTTTAATATAATTTATAGTTTTTGTTGGATAGAAAGGATGACTATATCGTCGGCAAAGGTTCCTGTTATTGTGTGTCTTGTCTCTAATATATCACACGTGTATAGTGCAGGGAGATTCATTAAGGGTGGCTAGCGGCCTTATAACAATATCGGCCAAAAAAATACTTAAAAAAAGGAGGCGCAATATATTACTTGAAAAATAGAATTGCGTTTTTTACAAAATATTCTCTAATTAAGGTTAGTAAAAAATATCATCATTAGAAACTACTGTACCTACTTATTCTACAACTTTTGTTTAATTCTTTTTTCTATATTCATAAATGGTGGGAAATGTCTACTTTTGTTAACAAAAAAATTCTGTAACTTCTTTATGTCTGAACCGATTTTCTCAAACGTAGGCTCAATGTAAAGAGCATTAAAGGAAGATTTCAGAAATGACACCAACTCATTTAATCTTTCAATCGGCTACTATAGGGCGTTTGGTGACAACCAACTCCATTTATGATTTTTTCTGGGAAATTTCAATTGCAATGATTGATATAACTCTAATCAGCTCGCAAAATTTTGATAAATGTTTGCTCACCCTCTAAGTTATAAGAGAAATTATGTTGCTAAAATTGTTTTGAGAACGAAATAACAAGTAAAAACACATCACAAAAATATTTGCTAACAAAATAAAAAAACATAATAAAACTAGGAATAATCATAACAAACGTAAAAATGTTTTTAATCATTTTTTGGCCGATTTTGTTATAAGAATTTTTTCCCCAAGTTTTAGGACGGTCTCCGAGATTCCGCCGCTCGCCTCTTTAAATAATTATCCTGTATATAAAGCAATGGGTAAAGTACACCATCCTATGGCAACCCTGCTACGTTTAGAAAATATTCAACTTTTCTTCATTAACTTTAGTTTGAGAGGTTCTGTTGGTTAGATAAGATTTCAAAGTAATTTGGATGAAAAATTTGATCCGATAGAGTAAACCTTAATGCAAAAACATAAAAATTTCCTCTTTAAAGATTAGTTTTATTATATGCAAATTCTTGTGTATATATATATATATAGATATATATATATATAATCAAAAAACCTTGTAGTACCCGAAGGTGTAAGATATACATATAAACTATTTCAATCATTGTCCATGCACAATTTTTTTCCAAATTCTTTAATACAAATTATAATTGATAAAATAATTTTGAACTATATAATTCGTAATATTAAATTAAAATTTCGAAATAATCTTAATGTATATTTTTTTAATGTGTCTGTGTGACACACAAATAGTGGCGTTAGATAGATCTGAGGTTGAATCTTTCTTTTTATTTTAAATCAGAGTAGTAAGAACTGGAATCATTTTTATCGCCGTTGGGTTAAATGATTGTAGGATTAATATTTCTATTACATTTTCTGTCAATAATTTTGAGAAATAAATCTGTATCCATTTTAAAATTTTCAAAATAATTCTATGAATATTTAGTATTATTATAATTCACAAGACAACATATAAATTTAGAATTATTACGTCTTCATTGTAAAAAAATAGGACATGGCAAATAATAATACTAATAAAATTAAAATTAATTAATTAATAATAGTAAATATAAAATACAAATTTAATAGTCATTATGATTGAAATCCTGTAAGTGTCTTACTCAATAATTCAAACAATTCCTGTTCACTGTTTTCTGCCCCTTTTACGAGAAATATAAAAAAAAATTGACACCAAAATTTCATTTTATTCCAAGGTTATACTAGTAATAAAAAGAAATATAAAAAAATAAAATATACTTTTTAGTTTTTTAGACCAACCATCATATGTACAATATATTATTATATAATTTTTTTTTCCTAAAAAAATGTTGGTTAGTATTATATAGGTATTTAGTTTAAAAGGTGATCTAAGATAACTGAACTTCCCAGGTTTAATTTCATAATTCAATAATAAAAATGCTCGAAATTTCAAGAAAACTTTAGATGATGAGAATGAAAATGTATTGAATTAACACGGAATGACCCACCCATAATATTGATACATTTTTTTATTTATTTTGCCATTTTAGTCATTTCCTTTTATTCATTTAAATTTTATTTTGCACAAGCTGGGCCATTATATCTTTAATTTTAACTTTTTTAATGTTTAATTTTCTATTGTGATTTCTATTATCAATATTTTGCCCGCCTTTGTTTTCTTCTCTTCTTTCATTACTTTTTTTGCAAATCGAATTCTTCCATTCCTAGTATGTCCGTTATCCTTTTTTCCCCCACTAAGTTCCATTTTTTTATCCATAATTTTTGGGTTTTAGATACTTTTAAGGCCCGATATTGTGCCCCAATTGTCACAAAATAAAAACAATTTTATTACCTTTTATAAAACTTTTTAATTGACTTTTTAAAATTTTACAAAACTTGACAATCTATTTCTTGACCTCAAATCAACAACTTAATCATAATAATAATAGTAAAAATAATATTAATAATGATATTAATAATTTTAAAGCAAAAAATTAATACTAGATCTTATAACATAAATAATTTTTCACATTTATATAAATTTAATATACGTATGTTATAAAAAATACATTACAATTCCCTAAAATTTATTATTGACCCATTTAACCAATTATTTAAATGAAACTATGTTTTCTATTTCTTGTGTAATTAAATTTTAGTTTCTCTATATTCTTTAATTAATTAGCTTGTATCCATTTTCATATATTTATTATATTTCTCTTCATAATTCATTTAATTAAATATTCCATTTCATAATAGCATCATTGTATGTTCATCAAAACCATTCAATATTTTCATCAAGTTATAAAATTTACTTGGGATTTCATATTAAATATTAAATCTCAGTATTTTCTTTCGTACATTTATTACATGACTTTATATATTTACAATTCTTTTGTTTCAAAATAATCTATTCCCAAACACAAATTCTTGTTTCTCTTAATATTCTATATATTTTATATTTCATTTGAATAAAATTAAATTAATTGTTTCAAGTCTAACTTTATGGAAATTATTCATAATAAATATGGAAAGGTAAATAATACTCATCTTGAATTTCCAGCCTTCCAAAGCGTTTTAATAATATTTAAGCCTACCTAGGTTTCGGTATCTGACAATACCATTTTCCATGACAGAAAGAAGTTTGACGTTTTTAAAAAAGATCTATTAAACTTCTATCAGTCACTGTAACACTTATGATTTTATGTAGTCTAGAAGATCTTAAATAAATTAAACAGAAGTCTGGCAACCCCTAATTGTCTCAATAAATTTTTTAATACAAACTATTTTCAACTACATTAAAACAATTACAACATTTTTAAAATAATGATTACTTAATCTTGTGTGCAAAATTTGCTCCATTTGCGAGTTGACAGTACCCTAATCGATGGTAGAATGCTTCTACCACATTTCTGCATTTATTTAAGATTTTTAGACAACATAAAATCATAAGTGTTACATATGGTCGAACTCGTATTGAAGGGAAGACTCTAATAATGTCTGAATATACAGGGTGATGTATTTAAAAAACCAAAGTGACTAATAATATCAGAGAAACGGCAAATCTAGCAACATTGCACATGTCAAATCTGGATCTCCGTATCCCAAAATAGGCTTATCCCAAATTTTGTACGGACTAGCAATTTACGAGATAATTGGCTGTTTCTAGACTTTTGGTCCACTATGTATATTTTCTATTATAAATTCTGAAAACAATTAAACATAAATTGAAAGAAATTAAACCAATCATGAAATATAGAAAATACAAAAATATACTTAGGGAGAAATCCCTGCTTTTTTCCATTATTAAATACCTATACAGGGTGAGCCACAATTGTCGCGACGGTCCATAACTCCAGAACGATGCATTTAGTGCTTTTTTGTGTATATTCAAAAAAGCCATATTATTCGTTTCTCCATATTTCTTTCTTTTTTTTATATTTTCTACTTTATTGTACATACTATTGATCTCGTCGTTTTAAAATATTTTTAATATATCAAAACTATTAATTGACTCATGTTAGAAAACGTAAATTGGCGCGCGTAATACGGATGCTTAAAATTCCACAAAAGTGCGAACGTCAGCTTTCGCTTTCATTCTGCGGTGCTACATAGTTACCATAAATTCGTACCGACAATAATAGGATGTCCTGTAGGGCAATAAAATCAGATTGCGGATATTAGACCAAAATAGTAGCAAAAACTTGTAAACAAAAAATGGTCTAGTTTAGAAATCGAAAGTTTTTGCCAAGTTAGTTATGGTTCCGATGTTACAAAAAGGTTTATGTATATTTATGCTTGGGACACAAAAGATTGGTACTATAAAAATTCTCGTAAATAGTTTGAATATAATAAAGGGTTTCTGTAGCCGCTTTTGAGCCCGTCCTACTGTTTGGTTCCTAGGAACAATAATAAATATAGACAAAGGGTTTTAACGGTATCCTTTCATTATGAATAATAAAAGCAAATTTAATAATTCTAAAATTTTGCTTCTAGATTATATTTATTCCGAATTGAGAAATGAATTACAACCTAATTAATGTGTTCTCTCTATCTACAATATACAAACAAGTTGTCTCCTTAACTCTTATATTTTCCCTTCATCATTAGAGTAGGGGCTAATACTCGTATTAATCCTTAATCACTTTCTTCATTTGTTGATTTTAAACAAATTTCATCGCTTGAAATATAGCCCATATCTTGTGGATCAACTACTACTTATACTGCTACAAAGTTTAGCAAAAATAACATTTTAAGTTAATCATAAAAATATTCTTCTTTAAGAAAATTCTCTGTTTTGAAGTGTATATCTAAAATAATAAAAAGTCTTGTTTATTTTTATCCAGCCATCCTTTGTTTTACTTCCTTATTTTAGGTATGTGTAATAATATTCACATATAACTCTCGACTATAAAAAATTTAATTTGTTTTAGTTTTTGTTTAATTTTATATTTTATGTTATTTATTCAATTCAGTAGTTTTTTTAATTTTTTAATTAGATTATTGATTTGTTAAAGTAAGGATTTTTCAAGTATGGTATGATGTTTATTATTGTCAAAGTTACATAATAATTAATATATTCATGTTTTTATGACGATTTTTAAAGGTGGTAATAAGAAAAATATAGGTAATTACAGACCAATTAGCTTAATAAATACATTTGGATATTTTTTTGAAAAAGCTGTTAAAACTAGATTATATGACTACTTTAATATTAGCAAAATATTTAATAAAAATCAATTTGGCTTTATAAAAAATATCAGTACAACTGACGCTATGTTTAAATTAATAAATAATTTAAAATTAGTTTAGACAATAGAAATAAATGCATTGGTCTGTTTATTAATTTAGCAAAGGCTTTTGACACGATTCCACATCAGCGACTTACAGAGGTTCTTTCTAACTACGGCATAAGGGGCGTCGCCTTACTACTATTTCAAATTTACTTATTTGAAAGAAAACAACAAGTAAAAATAAGAGACGGATACAGTGAGCCTGATGATATTAAAATCGGCGTACCTCAGGGAATGGTACTTGGGCCTTTGTTATTTATAATTTACCTAAACTCTTTACTCGATTGTGATGTTGGTGGAACCATCATTTCATATGCTGATGACACTGTTTTGGTCTTCAGTGATAAAACCTCGGAGAAGGTTAAAATAAAAGCTGAAAATGGTCAAGGTAAAGTGAAAAGTTGGTTTGATAATGATATCCTATTATTAAACATAATTAAAACTACTTATATTGCATATTAACTAACAGACGCGAAGTATTCTTTTTTAAAAATTCCAAATAGTACATTTTTTTAAATTAGGAAACATGAATTGAGGAATTAATTCGGAAACATTAAAAATGAATTAGGAAACAAATAATATTGGGAAGCAAGAGTGAATTATTAGAAGAAAAGATGGGTACCAAAGGAATATTAACCAGATTAGGAAAAATATAACACATATAGATAGAACAAAGTCAAGCTGAATGAAAAAGAAATTAATGTTACTAGGGAGAAACTAAAAGAAATGGGTGAAAATATAGAAATTTAAATAGAAAGAATAGACCAGAAGATTAATGATAATAAAAAATTTGTAAAGGGAAAAATTATAAGAGTAAAAGAGCAGTTTAATCATAACAAGAAAGAAACTCAAAGAGTTGAATAAAATGAAAGAGTATAGAAATTAGTGTTAATATAAATTTTGTGGAAAACAAATTAATAGACATGATTATAGGTAATAAAAAAGAAAAGGAAAATACATGATACTGCTTCTAATAACTTTTCTGATGTAAGTAAAATAATAATGGAAATGGAATTATTTTTGGAAAGAAACCGTACAAACTAACGTTAGAGAAGACATATATTTTGGAAAATACAGTTCATGGGAAAATAAAAGAATTCAAGATTAAAATATTAATGAAAAACTTTTAGAATTATAGTCTTAATTTGATTTTATGTGTTACTTGTTTTCCACAATTGCACATTTATACATTGTAAATCAAAACTCTAATTAAAGTTTTTTTAATGACAGCCCTGTTATATTGTAACGATAGTATGTACAGGGATTTAGTTAAATATCGCGCTGTACATAAAACTTATTTTTTACTTTCCAAATTATAATATTTATTATATATTTAACATTACGTGAGCTAGAGTTATTGGACAATGCCGTCAACGAATGTTAAATAAATATTTTTAGTAGAGTCATCAAAATTAATAAATATTAGGGTCTTCTTGGTTGGTAAAATAAAAGATCAGGAATCAAGTTTAGATTCTCCGATGATCGAGAAGTTGATAGTGCCTATCCCTGCTATTAAGTGTATTAGTTATTTAATGTGTAAGTTGCCCTTATAATTTAGTTGTTTTGATATTAGTGTGATTAAATCCCAAGCTACTACGTAGACCGAAAGTAACTATGAGTTTATAATTTCATTTAGTGACATTATTGGTTTTTGATACAACACTTTTAAGAAATTAATTTTTGCCAGCATAATAGGGCAAGTTATACTATTTGTTTATCTATTACTGCCTTAAGACAACTTATAACCAGACATGCCGATTTCTCGTGGCCAGCAAGTTCTCCAGATTTGTTGAAATAGGGTAGGGTGTATATTGATAGTCCGCAAAACATACCTGAAGCGAAATTGTAAGAAGGACTGTCGAGCTTTATTAAGTGATGGAAAGTTATTGATCAAGATTAGAAGACTTTTCATACAGAAATTACTCTCTCCATATTCTTAAAAAATAAAATATTACTATTTACTTAATTTACTAGTAAATCTGTATAAAAATCTTATAATAAATATTTCATGAAAAAATTGGATAATATTTTTAATTTTCCACGTTTTAGTGGCGTGCCCTTTATAATTATCTGAAACACCAAAACCCTTTCAGCAGTAATCAACTGATAACTCCGCCTAATACATCGCACAATGGCGTGCCTTTTCACAAAGAAAAATGATTAATCCTCCTTTATCAAAGTTTCTTATTTAGTATAAGTTTATTAACTAGTTTGTGTGTTTTGTAACCAATAATTCATCCATTTTATACTTTTCCCCTTTTCAGACAAATATTTTCCTTACGTGTTTTCCTACTCTATTTCCCTTTGCCTATTGCCTTTCTTTCTTTTGCCAAATGCTGCATTAATTTCTATATAAAGTATGCCCCAAAAAATTTGCAAAAGGAAAAAACCAAATTATTTATTAAAAAAAAAATACGTTGGTAAAAATAGTTTCTCAGAAATAAGCATCTTAAATAATTCTTTTTCTATAAAAAAAATTAGTGAATGTTTCATATTCTTTTCCTGCTGCCTCCAACTTCTTACTTTTTTAAAGGTCTGAAAAATACAAGTCATTCTTAATAACACGCGTTAGATATCTATCAAATGTATGTACAAACAAAATGGTACATAGAAAACAATACAAAATAAAATTAAGTAGAAATAAAATTCAGCAATGAATTACATGGTAGTTATTTAGTGTATATCTAAGAAATTCATAATTATACAGAACCAAATTGATTAAAATTTTAAAATTATTGTAATCACTTAAATCCAATAATAAAACAAAAAAAAAATGAAATTTATAAGATTAAGAGTATTAAACAATTAAAAATCCAAGAAGAAGCAATTGGGAATAACCTACGGAAAATAGCAAATGTGAACATTATACAACCCTTAGGGATGCCAGCAAAAAAACTGATAATTGAAAATAAAATATTTGTGAAAGAAAAAACGAGAAATAAAAATGATTTTAAAGATTTATGTCAAGAAATTGCTTAAATTTCGACTATTTTTATTAGTAGTGGTATTGGCATGTTTCCAGTTTCCTCTAAATAGGCATTCATATTGCCGAATTATAAAAAAAAAGTCACTTAAGAGGTACCATTTATTAACAACTATTAACCACTATTTCAAATTATTTCAAGAAGATAATATAGACTTTAAAATTTAAATTTGAGTCCTATTACAAGATTGACAAAAGTGAATCATTAGTCTATGGATTAAAAATACCTTTATTCTGTGATTTTATCGATTCTTTAAATGATAAGCATTTAGAACTATTAGTATCTATAAATATATATAAAAAATTACGGTTTTCGAGAAGTAGCATACAATTTAATTAAAAACTATTTAGAAAATACAAATCAAATTGTTTACGAACCCATGTCATAAAAGTGGTGTTCACCAGGGATTCATCCTTCTTGGTCATTTGTTAAATATATATATCTATATACAGGGTGAGTCACCGTAGACTCGACGCTCCATAACTCTAGAACGATACATTTTATTAATATTTTGTAAGAATACTTTTTTGTGTATGTTCAAAAAAACCATGTTTTAAAATTAGTTCCACTTATACAGATTGTCCCAAAAAAAATATATGTATCAAAGTTATGTTTTTTAAATGGAATACCTCGTACGTTTTTAGATTTTTATAAACCTCTTGCCAAGTTATTACCAAGCTTCTATGACATGTTATTTTTTGTCATATAATATAAATTCAATAATTGGTGTTGAATTAAGTTTAATCTTGAAATATTAAATATAACGTCATGTGAAGTTATTAATTTTTAAACTGTATATGATTCTTAAATTTTTAAATAAATCGTAAATATTTTGAGAATTATAATTTTTATCCAATTAAAATAAAAGTAATGGAACATTATTTTGTAAAATGCAAGATAACTTCATTAATATAAATTATAAATGAAAATTATACATTACAAATTAGAAGAAATGATAAAAATTCATATTATGTAACAATTTATTTATATATATTTATATTATAATAAAATCCAGGATGTTTGAAAATTAACTGTATAAAACGTTAAATAATACAATTTGATGGCAAATAGGTTTTGAAACTTAACCTGATCTCTTCCATTTTAAAGTTCGTAACTTTCACATCGGTCCTGAGTTAGGTAATCTTGGCCTCCTTAAATTGAAAAAAGTCTTGTTTTAGAAAATTGCAACATAACCTTAAATTTGATAAAATGTGAAAGTGATCTAAACTTTAATCCTAACTTAAAATCTTCGGAATTTGTTGTGTTATTTTAGAGGTTTGGGTTTCTATTGATTTAAAATTTTTGTATGAGATATGTGAAGATAACTTTAATTTTTTGAAATCTGTCAATAATTAATTTAAATGTCGAGTTAAATATAAAATTGTCATTTTACAAAAGCTTAAGATTTTGTAAATAAAAAATAAACATATATAAGAAAGTATTTAAAAATTTATTAAAAACTTAAATATCACAATAATAGATTGTGCTTTGTAAAATAATCCTTTAACTCTATATGAACATCCACAACTTAGAAACAACCAGAGGTGAATCTTTTCTGTTCAGAACCGTTTGTGAATCATTCCATTGTACAAAGTATTTACCACTCATTTGATAAAAGAAAAGAACTCTTTACCAATTTTCTATTGCAAGCATTTATAATCCCCCAAATAAACCGTTAATATTTAATTCATTAAAGACATAATAGTTATTTACTGAATGAAAAAAAAATCTTATTCACAGTTCACTGACAATCATGTCAACTTTAAATGCAGTAAATTTAAATTTCGAAATAGTTTATTCTTAATTGTGAATTAATCATATGTAAAAACATATAACTAATTTAAAAATTAAATTCTATTTTGTTTATTTGGAACTGATATTTTTTAATATCATTTAATTTATGCCAAATTTAGAATTATATTTTCATATAATAAATTTCAATACTAATATTATTGCTCACTACAAACACCCATAATCAATAATTTACAATATTTGCTTATATATATTAACAACCTGTTTAAACTCAGGAACAAAGTTATGAGCTTCATCAATAACACCTTCTAATTTTATGAAAAAACCTGGGAATCACTCATTTAATTACCCGTAAACACAATTAAAGGATATCAACCAATAACAATTCAGTTTGCCACTGACATTAAATATCTTAGAATTTCTATACATGTCCTTTCAGCTAAAGTGGGATTATCAAATAAATTTCATAATGAAATAATTTCGATCTATAGTGTACAAATTTAACAATATTTAAATATTAAATATTTGAAGATATTAATATTATACTCTTGAGAGATCTTACTTTTCCTAAGGAAAATTGCCTTGTGCTTTGTAGAAATATTATTTAATTAAAAGATGTAATACAAAACCAAGAACTTACCCCAGAGAAAAGCTTTAGGTATACTGAAACTCAAATATTTAATAAGTACCAGTTGCATGCTAAGGCTTTTTTACTAAACTAGTATAGAGATAAAAAATCCTCCGAATCTGCGAATTCATGCGTAAAAAACTAGATGTAAAATCGATTCTTTTAATGTACCAAAAACCATAAAAAACACTGAATAGAAATGCTTTACTTTTTTAGGTCATAAATAATTTTACAATGGACTTTCCTGTGATATTTAAATAGAAAGTTAACTAATGTACAAATTTGCTATATAGTAAATTGAATTTCTTAACTAAAATATGGTATTAGTATAATCTAAAAAATGATTAACCTGAGTTACCTGAAAATCACATTTTTTTAATTTAAATATTTGTAGCAGCCAAAGCTTGTCTCTATCGTAACTATTCAAGTTCTATACTACGGCATTAAATAAATAATTGATACAGAGTTATCAAAATTTCTGATCTTTAATCACTCTGTTTATATTACGAAATAATTTTAGAATATGAAGCTCGACTCTATCTATAAATTTTATTTAAAACATTCTTTCCTATTTCTCAAGATAACGGAGATACCAAACTTCGGAGTATAAGTTGATCACCCTGTAAGTTTAATTTAATTAATCACAAATGTTTTGTTGTTGTTATTGAAACGAAATAAAAATTAATCAATAAACTTTTTCTTTTGCGGGTTTTCATTTTTATTTATCCGTGTAATAAAATAGTTCATTCTGTTGTATAAATACTTTATTTAAATTTACTTTTATATGGTAATACAAATTATTAGGTACTCTTGTCATTAGATTTTTCTTTTTATACGTTAATCTTGCAAGATATAAATTTTAGTATAAATATTACTGGTAAAATTCTTTATTGTTTTATTCACCGAAATTATTATTAAAATTCCAAACAAGGAAGGCCTTGCTTGTTTAGTTTTTCTTGTTTTTGTTGTTGCGTATTTTTTAATGAGTATCCTTAAGGGTTTATTGTATATTTTATTAAATTTTAATTTGGTGATTCTTTAGCTGCTTTAAGGACAAAAATAAATGGTTTTTAGACAGATTTTCCCAACCAAGGCGACGTTCATGGAAGCCGCCATAATACTGGATGCGAGCTTATGGCACAGACTCTGCTAAATTTAATTGAATTCGGCCCAAGTTTACTCAGAAGCTGAGAGTCATAAAGAGGGGTTCATTTCTGTATGATACTGCAGGAATGCTACGAGATTATGGGGTGGTAATAACGAAAATTTCCATTTTGAATACTCTTCGTGACCGTGAACATTTTTCGTCGGGTATATATTTGCTTAGGAAGAAGTTTTGCTGTTTATATAAGGGGTTGGACGTGAAAATATTATTTTCATGGCAGGACGTTTCCCTGTTTTGCAAACAAAGGGAGTATAACATTAAGAGAAGCTATAATCGTAAAACGGAATATTTATCTTATTTAGTTAAAATAATCTAATAATATATAGAAGACGCACATTATTTTATTAGTGTTCTTTTATTAGAGTGGTTTAACTCAAGAAAATTAGATCTATATACGGCGCTTTTATTTCAGAACCAGCCAGCAGAAATAACTTCTAATTTTTTTTTTATTATATCCTGAACTGTCATACTTCATTCCCCTTCCCTCAATTTAATTAACCAATACAGTTTAAACCGAGAAAACGCTAAGTATGATACATCATTGAAAAGTTAACTTTATGGGTAATTCAACAATATAATTGTTTTAAGAAGAAAAAAAACTAATTTTGGGAATAGATCGGTGAAGTGAGAAGATAAAATTTAACTTCAAATACCAACGTTTCGGTCGGTTTATTTTATTTTTCATGATTTAAAAATGTATAAGTACAAATATAAAAAATTGTTATTTTTTAAAACATTACATAGTAACTTAGTTTCATTTAAAACTTGTATATAAAGATTAAATTATTAAAATTATTGCAACACTTAAATTTGAGCAATTTCTCAAAAAGTCAAATTTATGAAAACCATAACTTTTAATATTTGAATTTAATAGCAAAATAGAAAAAAATAGCAAAATATGACATGAATTAATTAGAAATATACCTAAAAAATAATAATCATAATAATAATAATAGTAATTACGTTGTTGATCTTGCATATGTGGAAATAGATAGAGTTAACAAAAAAAAATATAGAAAAAGGGAGAATAGGTTTCTTTTTAAAAAAGCCATAAACACTTACCAAATAGGAAAAAATAAAAACAATAATGTCATTTTACTCGTATAATTTTGAGAATAAGAAAAATTCTTATTAATACCTATAAAAGATAACTTATTCACACTTTTTATTTTCGAAAATAATTATGTTGGATATATATGCATAGTAAAGTTAATTTTAAATTGCATTAACATAAATTTTAAATGGACATCTATAATAAATACTATATTTAAAATGTGGCTGGGAAAGATTTAAATTTACTTAAAGTAGAAATGTAAGGTATTCTCTTCAAGAGTGACACATTCCCACTTAAAGGTAAAATGAATAAAATGAATTATTCAACAAGTAAAAAAACAAGTGAATCAGTTTGAAAAACAGGTTCCAATGATCCGAGCAGGTAATGCCCATTAAAAATAAAAAATGGAAGATATGGAGAGGATTCGAGGATCAAAATATCCAATTAGACACAAACAAAACCCACATGTCTACTATAAATGTCAGATTATCACGGACGATAACACAACTGACACAGAGAAGAGGAATTTATGACTCGGTATTTATTTCAGAAACTCGATAGCCTTTAATTTATATCTTGAGATACCGAGAATGGAAAAAATAATCTAAAAAAACAGTCTATGTTTCTGACAAGGCTAATACAACAGGTCCACAGAATCACTTTTTTAATAAAAAGTGAAAATATTTGGGTTACAATGCATGCGGTCTATTAATATACTTTAACTTTATTTTGATATTAGAAAAAATAAGCTTTGAGATGTTTTCTAAATATATTTTTTTTCTTGAAAATATGATTTTACAAGGTTTAAATCCAAGGAATCAGTAAGAGCTTTGTTTTCACCTTAATTCATAATAATATTATTTTAAAAAGTAAATAATATACAGTTTTCTTTGGGACTCTTTAAAATATTTAAATGTCAGGGGATGTATTATATTCCAATAAGTCACAAAATGATCGTTTTACATATTATTTGGTTTAAATGATAAGTATCCTAATTAAAATTTTATCACAAAAGTGATGTAGAATTTGAACTCCATACTCTTCAATAAAAACCAAACCACCAAACCCATAGAAAGAAGTCCAACAATCCTGTAAAAATCATAGGAAATATAATGTAAATAGGAGATAATACAATCTAATTTGAAAAGTATGTAGCTCTTGACTGTATTAAATGTTTTTCAGGTTGTTCACCTTTTCTCCCCATTAAAGAACATCCTTAAATCGCTTTCCCCTTCTCTAATCATTTCCTTTTAGATCTTCCTTTTTTTCTTTTGTTCCTTATTTTTACATTTATTCAAGATCTACTTAATCATTCTGTTCCAGACTAGCTTTGCATATGTTCCATGTTCCATTTGATTTTGGCCATATTTGGTAATACAGGTTCTTTTAACATATTCATAACTTCCTGATTGGTTTGTCTTACCTAAGTTTTTCATTTTAGGTTCTCTGTATATTTTTATATAATTTTATTTTTAACTTTCTAGAGATGTTTTTATTTATCAGCAGCTTTTACCAGCCTCGCCTTAATATACGTTTTTATTTCATGATGGTCTTTCTCAACAGCACCAAGGTAGTTAAATTTCCTTAGTCTAGGTGTATGTTTATATTTTTATCAGCTTTTCTTTCTATTAACTTCATTTTAGGAAATGCTTTTGTCTCGTTTATTCTTAGACCAAATTTTCCTGCTTCTTCCATCAGTCGTTTTGTTATATATTTCATTTCTTGATAGAAATAATATATAATGAATTTTCGTGTAACTATCGTTACATCGTCAGGAAAAGCCAGGTAGTGGTATTTTATATTTTATATTAACTCCTTTTCGATGTATTTCACTTCTTTTCATAATTTTTTGCAAAATCATATTGAATACTGTTGCCCAATCGTCCTGTGTTATTTCTGTCCCCACCTGAAATGTTCTTGTTAAGAAACCGTTTAGAATTACAGAAATTCATGTATTTCTCATTGTCACCTTAAGCAATGCTATTAGTTTCCTGTTGATGAATAGCTCTTTTAAACCTTTAAACTGATATATCCGATCTATGGAATCAAAAGCTTGCTGACGAAAAGAATTAACATATTTAGCCCTTGTAGTTGTTAAATGAAAATTTGTCTATCTGCCATTTTTGAATCCATGTAGGTACTCTTTTAATATCTCGTCTATATTCAATTTTAGCATCGCTCTTACTGCTTTAGCCATTATCTGATGTATTACGTGCAATAGAGCAACTCCCCTAATTTTCAGACTCCAGTCTCTCTCCCTTTTTATAAATTGGAGGAAGTTCTATGCGCATTTAATTTCACCCGATCTTTTATAATTCTTCATTTGCTTAATTATTTCTTAATTTTCTCAAAATTTGCCTCTCCTATCTCGTGTATGTTATTATCTTTTCTCTCAACAGAATTTTCTTCGTTCTTGTTATTATTTACTACAAATTTATTCAAATATATGCTTACTTTTTGTTTTTGATGGCTAGAAAAAGTTCCTTATTTCAGTTCTGTTATAATTCTTATATTTTGGGAAGTAATATGTAGATAAATATCTCTTTGCGTCACCGATTTTTTAATGGGTACATTAAGTGCTTAGTTCTTATAAAGCTAAATTTACAAATAAAAGAAGAAATAAAAATATTAAAAAAAAAATTCAGAAATAAAGGGTAAATCAATTAATTCAAATAAGCCTGGTGTTGCGCACTTTGGAGTTCAAAAAATCATTTATATGTCCCTGTCTTCAATTTTCTATAAATATTCTTTGGTGACGCAGAAATTCGTATTTATACCTGACGACTTGAAATCCGAAATGAAAAATAAAAGAAATTCCATTTAAAATATTATATATAACTTTTTCAACCTCAAATGTAATATCCCACCTGCTATAATTTAAGACCTTTTTAAAAAATGGTTTCAAGTGATAAACATGTACCACCACAAAATCAATAGACCCAAATGACCGAGGAATTATTCGTGACTCAGTCTTTATAACAACAGTTTCGTGCAAAATATGACATCTAGCAATTATATTTAAATTTATAGATTGTATGTAATGGTTCAAAAATAAATCAACATCAAAACAAAGAAAAAATATGTCGTTTTGCTAAATATGGTTGCTTGCGTGTATTTTGATATTTTTTGTATTTAAAAACATTTTCTTTCTTTAAAGCTCTGGCAAGGTGAAAACTCTCATAAAATTTGGTGAATTTAAAAATGTTTCTTTGTACCTATATAAATTTTCTCAATATGAATGATGTTTTCCAAATTGTTATTATTAAAAATTGCCTTTAAAATTGTTTTGGTTTTCTTAAAATACTTATGTTATTTTACGTTTACGTTCTAATTATGATTGGAATATCAATATATTATTTTAAAAAGGTAAAATATGTAAGTAACAAGTATTGTTATATTTACCGTTGTTTTATTTTTTGGAGTATATATTTAAAAGAAACAAAAATATAATGTTTTAAATATACACAATTAGTGTAGAAAATTAATCTAAAAATAATACAGGGTGGTGTGCGTTTGGTAGTATAGTGAAATTTACATTTACAATATGTCCCCCTAAGTTTAAATTATATGGAAAACTTTTTTATTATTAATTTTAGGAAAAAACGTTATTCTTCATAAAAAGTTCTACATTATCTAAAACCTAGAATACAGTCATAAAATATCAAATTTTTTCAGTGGTATACGAGGTTTTTCAAAAAATAAGAGTTTTACTCAAGAGTAAAGTACCTTTAAATTTCACAATATCGAAAAATGTTACTAAAAAAAGTTGATCAGAATTAAAAATTACGTTTAAATATGCAAGTACATCCATTTAAATTAAAACTTCAGATTATTTTATTTTTTACTAATATTTCTATTTTGAATGAACATTTATCTCTTGTGATTACGAAACACATGATAACCTTTTAGTTTTTGGATGTTATCTAATAATTTTGCAATTAAAACGCGTAATAAGTGCACTACAGTTAAATTTGCACATTATTGTATACATACGTTTTAAAAATAATTTTATTAATGTAAATGGATGTACTTGCATATTTAAACGTAATTTTAATTCTTTAATCAACTTTTTTTAGTAACATTTTTCAATATTGTCGAATTTAAAGGTACTTTACTCTTGAATAAAACTCATAATTTTTGACAAACCTCGTATACCACTGAAAAAATTTGATATTTGATGACTGTATTCTAGGTTTTAGATAATACAGAACTTTTTATGAAGCATAACTTTTTTTTCCTAAAATTAATAATAAAAAAGTTTTCCATAAGATTCCAACTTAGGGGGACATATTGTATATGACAATGGAGAAATGCTTTAAAAATACAAACAAAAGAACTTTAATAGAGAATTTGGTAAATTTCACCATTTTAGTTTGAAAATACAACTTAAAATAAATTGGCATTACGTTGATAGGTGTCCTATGTGTGTTCAAATAGAGTAATCAAATTTTTACAGGATATGGGGAAATAAAATCTTCTTAAGTCAGTCAACTCAAGTGGTTTAGTTTTATATACCATACTTTTTCATATAACTCTCTAAAAAGAAGTGTAATATCAGGTGATCGTACTGGCTATTCCAGCGATCCCGGCTTTTTTTTAATGTTAATTTTTGCAATAAAAATTAAATCAATAACATTTTTGAATAAAAAATGAAGAGACCTTTCAAACTTATAACTCGAAGGGGTTTCAATTTTTTCGTTGCAGGATATCTAATCTAAAATTGAAGTGTTTCGGGATTTTTTTAAAAATATGTACAAAATTGAAATTTAATTTAATCCATTTGGCTGTTTCACACTGTGCAGTTGCAGAATTTAAGAGAAAGCAAAAGTATTTACCATTTTAAGAGTAACCATTATATCGTCAATTAAAACTGAAGCCTTACTTTGATCTTATGGGCGGTAATACCTTTCGAGGAGAATTGTTTACTTTATTGTCTATAATTTCCAATCATTAAGTTGATTCACTCAAATTGATCAGAAAATTGGAACTTTTCTAATCTCCCCCTAAGGTTTACGAGACACTAGATTTAATGTTTTTTGCAATCTTGGAAGTTCTTGGAAGCGGAAAATTGAAAAGGTGTATGTGACAAGAAAAAATCTGAAAAATATTTAACAAGTGAGCCAATCTCTATCTTTTTACTTGACATTGGAAGACAGAGATAGTGGTTTCACATAAAAAATTTTGTAAACTAAAAAGATAAAAACTAATAGAGAATTATATACATATATGTATTTTCATAAAATAAACATGAATCTTACTTATAGGTACATAGTGTAAAAATTGACGGGATGTTTCGTCAAAACGTATAACCTTTTAAATTAATTATTTCTTTGTGGAAATTATTCATAATAAATATGAAAAGATAAATTATACTTATCTGAATTTCCAAGATTGAAAAATGGTATGTCAAATACCGAAACCTTAGGTCAGATTAGAATACATTTTTAAAACGCTTTGGAAGACTGTGGAAATTCAAATAAGTAAAATATATCTTTTTCATATTTAGTATAACATTTTTTTAATTTATTATTGGCAATTTTTTCGAAATCTAATTGTATAAACTCTAAACTGTCAAAGTATTATTTTAACCAAGTAGCAACAAATGTATCGAAATTATTCCTGAATTCCAATTTAAATTCTCAATAGATAAGCAATATTTTGCGACATGAGTTTTTAGGAGTTTGGAGTAATATGAAGATGACAGTTAATAAAATTTTCTTTTATTAATGTCGGATTTTATTCAGTTTTTTTGCTTGCGTAATTTATTACTTTATTACTTTTTTTAAGAAATAATTTAGTTGTGTTTTTTCAAAAGGTTCTTTTACATTTCTTTATTTACTTAATCTAAAATTCACTTAATTTAAATCATAACAACAATATAAGGTAATATTGCTTAAAATCTATTTGCTTTCATTTTCATTTAATATTAACAATGTTAATAATAATCATAATATTTGTTATACAAGAATGCATTCCAATTCGGAATTATAATAGCTTATCGAATGTATACTTCTGACTTTGTGTAGTTTAGTGATTCGTCGCTCCTCTCCTCCTTCTCCTACTTCTCTCTAAAAGTTTGTTATACCTCTTTGCGTTATTCGCCACTTTCTTGCATATATTATTTTTTATTTTATATCTCCAATCATTTATTCACATACATTTTATGTCCTGAATTACTTGGACCTCCTATACTATCTTTGGTGTTTCTCTTGATCTACATATTACTTTGTGCTCTCTATTTTGTAATTTTATTAGAGCTGCATCGTCTTTATGTTTTATTTGACCATACTATCTAATTCTTTTGGATTTTGGTACTTTTACTATATCTTCTTCTTTCAATATGTTTAACATTTATCTTTCATATATCTTCTATTTTGTTCATCGTCAATTTTTTTTGGGTTAAATTCTTTGATTATCTTTGATTAAATTCCATACTTTCGTCATTTTTGTTTTCTATAATTCTGAAAGATTGTTACTTCTTCAAATTAGTGTACTGCTTTTCTTTTTATTACTATGATTTTTTGTTGTATTCTTAGCATTATAAATTATAGTTCTTCCTTCTTCGCTTCTTTATTTATTTTCTCTACTACTTGCATTTCTCGTAACTATTGTTAGATCTTCAGCACACGCATTCTCATATTCTCGATTTTCGGCATTTGATTCATTTTTAAAATAGTGTGTCCACTTCTTTTTACCAATAGTGACTTTCTTCTTCTTTTTCTTTCTCTTTCATCCATTTATTTTTTTATCGTTCAATATTTAGTTTCTTTCTATACTTGTTTGTTTGTAATTTGTTGTTAAGTCGTGTATTGTTTCTTTCCATGTTATGTCCTTCAAATATTTTTCTTTGCATATTTTCGTGATATATTCACCATGGAAAATGCATAAAAAGTTAAGCATTTAAAAAACATTTCATTAATGTTACGTTTATATAATGTACCTTATTCAAACCAGAAACTATGAATGAAAATAAATAACGAAATAAATATTTCTGGTAGTTCTAGAAATAATCTGACAGATAGATCGATTTGATTCCAAAATAGGTGTGACTTTTAAAATAATTATTTAACTTGTATAAATACTGCTCAAAAATAGTTTATCATTAAGTAAACGCAAATTTAGGAACTTATCAAATATAAAAAGGAAATGCTAGTTAAATACTAAAAAGCAAATATTAATCAACTAATAAAAAATAAATATTTAAAAATGAATATTAATGAAGTATTAAGAAATGTTTATAATACTCTAGAATATTGTAACATAAATGTTGAATTAAGTATTACAGAGAAAGAAATTATGGGAGTTGGACAATATAAAAAAACTTAAAGATGTTTTTGCCGCTATTTATGCACTTTAAGCGATGTTTTTTTTTTACAAATAAAAAAGTACATATCAGCTGGTTTTTATTATGTTAAAATTATATAATCTCCAAAATTAGGTATTTTAAATATTCAAAGATCTTTTTCTAACATATGTTTCTCACATACCTACTCAAGTGAGGTCAAAAATGAAATATTTTCTTTGTGTTGGTAACACTAGCCGTATCGAATTCGGTCAAGTGGCAACGACTATTTAAAATATTCAAAATTATTCTTTTCTAAACTGTTTTATATTTATTGCAGCTCGATTGGTCCCTAACACAATACGCCACTGGCTCCCAACCGTGCTGGGTGTGGATGTTTCTTAGCAACCCAAGAGGGGCCGGATGAAATATGTGACAGCTGTGCCTAAGAAAGCCAGACGAGAGATCCCTTTAAAGGAAACATGGTTCTTCAATATGGAAGTCGACAGAGGCTTAGAAATAGAAGAGGACGACAGGATTTAGTTTCACCAGGGAATTATCAAATTTTCATAACTCAATTATTGCGTACTTTTTTATATATTTTTTAATAGGTTTAAGACTGATTGTATGAAAAATTGTGTAATGTACACTTATTATTATTAGCAGTTTTTGACAGTTAAAATCAATACGTCCGTTCGGGGGTGGTAACTTCTCTTTAAGGGTTTGGACAAGATTTGTTTTTGTAGGAGGACATTTTTTCGTATGAATTTAAGAACACCCTACATACAAAGAAATGGTGTCTTACTAAACAGTATATACCATTTGCAAAGTATTTTCAAAAAAAATGTTGTTTATTATAAACCAACAAATTTTTAAGCGGGATTCCAATATTTCTAAATATTTAATACTGTATAGTTAGTACTTTATTCTGTCACGTTATTTATTTGTAGATACTGGAGTTTGAATCAGTCATAATTGGAAACCGTATGTTCATAATGGTTTGAGCACAGCCTTGTAGATGCAAAGTTTGTTTGAGTTTCTTCTAAGGAGCCAATACATTTTTTTGGTATATGTCCCAAACAACTTTTTTTTTATTTTATATGATAGTTTCCTTGTTAGGAATTTGTCCATTTCTATTTTCAAGTATTCGATGGATTCAAGCCCCATGCAAGTGTATTGGGAAAAGTAGAATTCGTTAGAGACCGTTATCAATCTTCAAAGTAGTAAAACAAATACCTTTGCGTAAATCCGATTCTTGTGCTTTTCATTACAAAATTTAGAGGATAAAGTAAGTACATACAAATTTAGATAATGAAAACTCGAAAACAACTCCTGCATGATAGCACAACTATGATTTATTTTACTGCTTTGAAAGTTTCACTTTTTTTTTCACCATTGGTGGTATTCAAATTATACTCCGACTAATTGTTCCTGTTATTTTGTAAAAATGGGTGAATAGATATTTAAAAGACCTTTCAATTGATTTATCTATTTAAAATTTTTATTGATTACATCATCAATATAAAAATCGGCTGGTTTCAGGATTTTTCCCTAAAATTGCCGATTTACGAAATAATGAATTTATTCCTTTCATTTGCACCACACTGTAAACAGGCCTTACGTATATTGAGATTTAAAAGTGTTTCTCGAGCAATACAAATAACATTCTGTTGTGAGAATTGAATATGTTTTAAAAGCATTGTTATAAAATTTATAATAGTTAGGAGCCATGGAATTTTCGATAAGAAGATTTGCTTGTAATTAATTGTTTTGAAATACCCAAATTAATTTTTATACGCAAGATTTTGAATCAGTCAAGTCATGGGTTGATTTTTAGATAACAATATGGCCGTGTGGCCTGAAAATAGAAATGGTAGAAATAAACGAGAGATTGAAGATTGAAGACTGATTTCGTTAAACCTTAAATGAAAATACTTTGAAAAATCCTGAAATAGGTACATATGTCTCATTGAAAGCACTTTAGTAAGTAGTACTTAACCTCCAAAAGTTTTATAAATGAAGAGCTTCATTCACTTATATTAGGGCTACAATATTTATTGGCACATTTATGTACACAATTGAACAAAAATTAAATGTTAAATATAAAAACCATCATATTTATTGTTTTTGATCGCCGGGATAATCGGTAACCGAATTTATTGATTATTTCGGATACTAACATAAAATCAATTTGAATAATTAATTCCTGTTTTGGCAAAAATTTATAACTATGCAGCTTTGTTTGTTTTTTATACTTGATTATTTGTTAACAAAATAATCAACTCTAAAATGTAATATGCCCAAAATATTTAAAATTATACGATGAAAAATGGTTGTATATTATTGGGTTTTTATGAGTGAATCACATCGTATTTTAATTAGCTCAGAATAGTTATTAGCATTAAAATGTATTTGTTCAAGGATTTACTTAATATAACCTATGTCTTTCATATAGTCATAAATGACAGGAAATATTTTATAAATATTTATAGACTTTTTCAACAAGTATGTATTGAACTATAATATATTGTCCCACATGTAAAACCTTTTGAATACGCCTATGAATCCCTTTCATAATGTGTAAAAGAACCATGGCTGCTCAATACAAATGCAGTCTCTTTCTTTCATCAAAAGATGCATTGGAGGATAAAAACGTTTAGACGACATTAAACAATCTGAATGAATAACACTTTGTATAACATCGAGCAACATGATTAGTGCTAATTATAATGTCAGATGTTAGAAGAGCTTTGTTAGAAATTATTTATGCTCTTCAGATATCCGAAATGAATAGTGGTGAGAGATATTAACCGATTCGCTCTGGCAGATGAACGAATGTGCTTGAGAAAAAAGTCGCAGTGGTTAAGTATTAAAAATATTATTATTATATTAAAATAGGGCGATAGGACTCAATATGAAATATGAAATATTGCTGTGGAATAAGATATATGGCTTTAAAGTTGAACTTTTTTTTTGTTTTTACATATTGCATGTTTTATTTAAAATTAACCCAATATATTTTACATTAGTATGTCTATCCTGCGTACCAAAAAAATTCAAATATGCATAGAAGTAAATGGAAACCATTTTGAAAAATATTATCATTGTTTATACCCTTACTTTGTGAAATCTATCCATTATAAATGTAAAAAATAAAACTTAAAATCTTATTTTAAAATTCCACAATTTTCCAAAACTTTTTAAATATTCTTATGACAATTGTTTCACCTAAGTATATATTTTCTGTTACATTTACTAAGAAAATTTATTATATTTTTTTTTTCTGTAGTAAAAAATTATATAAATTTTACCTATTTATAGTTGAGATACATCAAAACGTTCTTCTTTGACCAAAAAACTAAATAATAGGTCATTCACTTCTTATTTGTGTATATTAAATTAAGAAAAAAAGTTGTCTATTTGTAAACTAAAATGTTTTACAAAATACTTTATCGCGGTAAAACAAATGATAGAATAAAGATAATATTAAAAAAATTATTTCAGCAGTGGCGTAGACTTTTGAGAGATAAAACGTTTTTCAATCCCTACCTCACGCCTCTGGTAAGGGCTATGTATTTTTGAAAAAAATTAAAAATGTACTTAACCTTTCTGCGGAAAATGTTTTAATTGTTATCAACAATTTTTCTAAAAGAAAATATTTGTCTAGCACAAAATACATATCATTTTATTTGTTTACTCGTATTAACCTTATTACAATCTTAACAGCATTCATTATTGCAATTATATTTTAAAATTACGTGATTATTTAACAATGCGTTGGCCCTTCATTAATTTTAGATTGCAGTTGGATTATTTTATTGAGTATAGAACGACATAATATTTCTTAGTTCTTCCCTGGTTCAAAAGAAGAGCAAAGCAAAAAGCTGTCGTGCGTCATTTCCCCAACAATAAAAACAAGCAAACTTGCAATTGTGAGCAGGTTTAACGGAAACCATAAAAACAGGATCCATTTTCTTTCATCCCCTTTTCAGTATTTCAGTGTCCCAGATTCTCATCTGATAGAATGTGACCACTTTTGACTGCGACAGAACAAGATTAAGTCATATAAACTATAAATATGCCCATATAACTGCTCTGACATATACGTCCTTTCATTTACATCTTATTTACATTTATTATCCTTTTTTCACTGGATATATAACCGTAATGTATTTCTTTTTGTTATGTGTGTATAAATTTTCTCTAAATGGACATGAGAATAAAAAATAAACTTTTATGTTCGCTTGGAATGATTATTATGTAAAATATTGCATAGGTTTGATGTAAATCTTACATTTTATTTTAATAAATAGATAAATATAATTAACTTAAATTTCTGATATTGTCCATACAAGTATGTGATTGTTTCGTTGAGATAAACATCAAATTAAGTAAATTTATTAAGCAAATAAATAGTACTGCCACTTCTTATTTTTGTTACATTGTTCATCCCAGTATAATTTCTGCTATTCTCAGGACCCAAACAAAGCTATAATACTAATAAGGAATTAATATAAAACATCGAATTTTAAAATTAAAGATAAAAGTTTACTAGAAAGCAAAAATAAACATTGTAGATTCCAACTACAACAAATTGAGCGGGTGCCATAAATTGTATTGAACTACCCGTAAATCGGATAGTTAATTCAGTGCTGCCTGAGGTACACAGAGTAGTAATTATAAGGTTCTTAATTGTAAAGGCAAACTAATTATTCCTGCTCGTTACAAAAGAGATATATAGTGGTCCGTTCCTCATAAAATTACAAAATAGAGCCAATAAAATATTTTATGTTGAACAGAGTATTATTTACCCTCTTTTATAACAATCATTTAGCATTGAACATGTCCCGATTATGAGTTAAGATCTTTTTAATTGGTGAATAATAATTGTTTATATTCCCTATCATTAAGTGTAATTCTATAGACTTTTAAACAACCATTATAAATTACTTTAAGTATATACATGAGAAGTAAAAGCTACGAAGTATATTTGCTGAATTGTTACGTTTAATTGGTATTCTTATACCTAAGAAAGATTAAGTTTTATTTTCATCAGAAATAATTAGTATTTCATTTTAGTTTTTAATGTAATAAATGACTATGAACCATGAAAATCTCAAATGCTCTTGAAAAAAATTTAATATAAATATTCTATTGATTGAATTTGCAAAATTTAATAATATTATTAATAATTTATCATGTTTGTTAAAATTAAAGAAAAATACATAAAAAAAGATCCAATAAAAAGAAAAAGAAAAATGTGTAAGAGAGAAATTTCAGGAAGAAAGAAATAAAAGGTAAGTGCAATAAAATTACAGTTAATGAAATAAACTACCAAATAGGATAACCAAAAAGAAAAATAGTAGAACAGCGGCCAAAGAACTAATTCAAACAATACAAATGAATATAGCACAATATGACAAACCAAAGAAAACCAACATTATTTCAAGAAAAACAAAATAAAATAAAATAGCATAACAAAATAACAAATATACCTATTTTAAATTCGTAACAACGGAAAGAATACTTAAACCATATAAGAGACAGAAAAAGAAAGTAGTGAGATAAGAAAGAAAGAAAGACATTGCGACTACAACAGAAATTAAAAATTTTGATAGAAGAATAGAAAGTAGTGGTAGTTCTGAAGCTCACTCCTTTCCACATTTTAGTGGAAGGCACGACGAAGAAGAATGAAGCATCGGAAAGGAATTATTAAGTACAATCCTAGACTTCTTTTTGATGATGACCAAACCTAGAATCCCATACTAACACATGTCATAAAAGTCATAGTTTGTGATAGAATTTACTACAGTAGGGAGCTGCAACGGAGAACGGGATCAAAACACTATTATCCACATCTTTACTTTTTTTGTCCTGTTTTACGTCTCTAATAAATTTATGTACCATCACGGATTCAAACCCATGGTTTATTACAATATTAGCTATCTCAAGTTTTATTATCGGTAAGGGCGTCGTGAAATGGTTAAAGAAAAGGTAACTAAAGATAGTATCAATTATAATTTATTTTCCTGTATATCGTTCTGAGAATGAAAGAAACAAAATATTTAGTCCGATCGGTACCGATCTGTATAGGGATCAATTGTCTTATTATATTTTAAATCTATCAAATACTGTTAGCATACTAACACTAATACTGTAAATGTCTACTAAATCATTAATAAGGGAGGAATGGGGTACGTAATCAACAATCATACTATTTACCCTTAAAGTTATATACAAACATCTAATTATAAAGCTTCTAGGTTTTAGGATCTCCCACCTTTTAAGGGAAACAAAGAGGAGGCTGGACTATTGTGAAGGATTAATACTTATCTAATCATTATACTATGGATTTTTTCTAGGGGATAATTCCTGGTAACTCCATGCACTGATGTAGGGAATCCAGTCAGGTCAGAGGAAATGCTTTTTTTCGAAGTAAGCAATGTTATTGGAAAGTTATTATTTGGTGGATTGAAGTTGAGCAGATTCCCATAGCAACAACGGGTTGGGGTAATGAATGTCTCCTCCTGCCAGGAAAGGTAGCATCAAATAGTTAATGATCACTGCATCCAAAAAGATGGTGTTTGAGAGATCAGGTGGAGATATCCCAGTGTGTGCAGTACATTCACAGGTAAAAAAGACCAACAAAGCATTGGAGAAATTGCTCATTTATATACCTAGATTTAATCAGGTCTAAATTCAAAAGAGCTAAATCCACATTTGGGTTAGTTTTCAAACATTCGGAAACAAATGCTTTAAAGGAATATCTAGTTTTTCTAATTTTCAAGGTAAGAAAATCAGAAATATTCGAAATTATTAAGACCACATGATTCAGTTCCAACCCCAAAGACAATTGGAAAATGACAGAAAGAAATTTAAGTTAAGAAGAACCGGTTTTTCAGAAGGTGTGTTTAGATGACAACCAGTTACTGATTTATGAAGAATCATAATTAAATACTAAAAAAAAGCCAATAACAGAATTTTTTTTTAGACAGATGGTATATAGGTGAAGTGATATGCCTCCCTTATGGACCATTCACCGTGCGAATCCTGTCTTGATCCGTAACAATAGCATTAAAGAGAAAGCCAATCAAATAGCATACATATGACGACAAAATAGCAGAAGAGAGTGGAGCAGAAATAAATGGGCTCGAAACCAATGTTTCTGGAATCTTGGCAAATAATTAAGCGTGTTTCACGTGGAGTTACATACTATTTAAAAATATGTCCAGTTTAAAATGGAAGAAAACTATCAAGGAAAAAAGATCCTCATTATGTTTGATACACAAACCGTAATCAGCTTTAAATAGTGTGGATTGCTTCGTAAAGTTAAACGAGCTAGGTAAATAGAATAATGAAAGAAGAATAACGAACAGAAAAGTGTTGTATCAGGTCTCAAGTCTCGATCCAGGAAAGAACGTTGAAGTTGCAGCAACGTGAAAGAAATGCTCACTATTTTGTTTAATAATGTTATTGCCTTGGAAATAAACCACTTTGAAGTCAACATTGTTCATATCACTCTGCTCTCTCTTTACCCTTTCTACCGATATAGGCAAAGGTTGGTCTTTTTGGATACCCCTTGTAAGAACCTCTTTGAACTATGGAATTGCTTCTTCCTCAAAATAATTTTGACACTTGTCGAAATCTAGCATATTCGTGCATGATAGAAATTATTTACTTTTATAATATATTTTTTGCTTTCACTAAGCTTTGGCAAGGGTCGTTCTATAGACATTTACAGGTACAAAAATATCAATTTCCAAACTATTTTCATAATATAATCTATATATAATATCTATTTTTCATGATTGAAAATCAATTTACGAGATTATTAATTTTAGGATAAATATTCAAATAGTCGTATTCCTATATTCCGTCTTAGTCTTACTCGGGTATTATTTTATTCTTTTTTTTATTTTAGGGAGAATATAATAAATATTTTATTTACTTAATGTAGTAGTTTCTCTTTATAAAATATTATCTTTTAAGTCTCATCTAGATTTATTTTACTTTTTTTTAGAAGATCAAATTAGATGCAAATATTATAGTTGTTTTAGATATTTACCATAGTTTTATAATATTAATGGAAATTCAAAAGTTGTATTAAAAGGAGAAATATGTTGGTGTCAAAAGTGGAAAACCATGTTATGTATATATTACGTTGATAACGTATTCATAGAACATTATGTGAAATGACGAGCTCGTAATCGTAACCAAGACATAAAAGAACTGTAAATATCGTTATTTTATCATCCAGGAGCATATATACACAACGTTTTATTCTTCGATGAATTCTGAATATCATACCTTTACTTTCTGAACTTTATTTCGCAAGATATTATAATTTTTATATAGCATATATTTTAAAAACTTATTCCCATCATAATAAAGTACATAATCAAAAGAAAATATACCAGTATCTAGCAATGGTAGTGGTAGGGGAGAAGGCTTGTTGTAATAGTTTTTGGAAAAAATATAACAAAATACTCAATATTTCTTCATTGTAAAGACATGTCTTGCAAGATTAACTATCTCTCTAGCTTTTCATAAATTAGTAAGAGAATCGCTAATAGTACTTAAAGAAGGATTTTTTAAATGTCACGTTTTCCAACTAACCTCGTATTTGAGGATAGTGATAATAGCGTTGGGGCATCTAGTAACAATAAAAGCCCCCAAAGTAATTGCGCAACGTATCAATGTTTCTTAAATATTTTACTAATTTAAAAAATTATAATTTGGGTGAATACACTAGAAACGTTACTTAATCTACACTCTAATTATAAGTAATGAAGTATTTTGAGGCTCACATACATCCGTAGTCCTAACAGAAATAGTTACAAAATATTAAATGAGACTTTAAATAATTATTTTTGACTCTTTTTTTTTAGAAATAAGTTCTTTGTTATCTATACTAAAAAATATTTCTAGAAATCATATCCGAGTAAAATAAATCACTCTTCATTTGAATTACAATTCAAATATATAAACGAGATCATATCTCCTGGCTCAGATATCAACTTTTTCTATTCTTTGCGCTTTTTTAGCTGCTGTCTTATGCTATTACTATTATTTTCTTATTTTTTTATTCTTTTTTTTGATTGGTGGCTTCGAGTGCCAGGGTCATTAGCCTTCATGTTCTGTGTAGGCTTTGTTACTGTTTCCCGGTGCCACTTTAGAAACAGCACTGTTAATCTGAAGCCAAAAGTGAATTATTATTATTATTATTATTATTATTATTATTATTATTATCCGGTTTTTTCTTACTCATTTTCTGACATTCTCCAACGCTTCCTTTTTTTCACGTATATGTTAAAACATAGCATTTCATTTTACGTTAATTCTGTTTAATTACTTTTCGTGGTCTACCACTCTGGAAAAGGTCTAATTTTTGAAGGTAAAAAATTAGGTTTACTTTGGAGACTTGAAGTACCTGAAATTGATTCACAAGTGTGAGTGTTACGTCTTACCCTTACTACAAGAAAAGTCAACTTTTCAAGAGGGTAAAAAACTATTCTCTACGGAATACCTAAGTATTATTACTTGTTTTAAGGAAATATAAAATTATTCGGGTGTCAAACTTTCCTTTCTTTCCATCCATCTGTTTTATGCTCGTCTACTCCCTGCCATCGTCCTTATCCCTTCAAATGTCTTCTTTCTTCTCACTCCAACCTCCTACTCCTACTATTTGCTATATACATTTTCGTAGCCAACCTTTCTTTATGCTATTTCATGTATTTTTCTTATTAATCTACTTGGTTACAACCTCGTACCAATTTATTTGTCACTTTGTTATTTTGCTCATTATTGGTATTTATTTATTCGCTTCTCGTATTGTTTCGTCCTCCCATTTATTCTTCTCAGATATGGTGTTTTTTCTGTATTGTCCCATTTTGCTGGCATATAATACTTTCATACAACTAATGTCTTATACACCCTTAGCTTTGTATCCTTGTTTCCTTGATTACCTGCGTCTTTCCCAAAATTATGTTTGATGTAGTATAGCATTTAACTTTTTGCTCTAGTAACCTAGCTCTGTTCTATTTTACTTTTGGACTTCTAAAAGCTTTAACTTCTCTATATTGGTAACGTTTTAAGAACGTTATCATGACATGAAGTTATAATTAATGGTACCAGTAGTAAAATAGTGGCAAATAAAATAATGATTGTTATAATCTTTATAATATTATTCTTTTTTGTCATGACTGTTTTATTTTTTGAATTCAAAAATAAATTAAAATATTAATCCAACGTACCTACATACAGTGTGCACATAATGTATGGAATAAATTCATTTTAAACTAAATAAACAATTTTTAGAAAAAATCTCGAGAAAAGTCGATTGATTTTAATTTAATGTATTTTTACATAACAATTAAATATACAAGGTAAACTAATTTTGAGTAACGATGTCATCAACAATTTTTGTAAATGGCATACCCTGTATATTTTATTTTTTTTAGATTGCAAATTTCAAGACAATTCCAAAAATATATCATCTTTGTGTTCGGTAATACAATAATTTTAAAATCTGTATTTTTGAAGACCTTTAAATAAATTAAAATAACAAAATAATACAACACTAACAATAAATTGCCATACAATAAATTCCAGTAAGTGTTCGAATTGTGTTCCTTCTTGTGCTTGACAGTGTCCTAAGCGATCAATAAATTCCTGCTGAACTTACTTAATGGTTTCCTGCGAAATGTTATTTATTTCTTGCCATTATTCTAAAATTTGTCAATGAAATCGTTACGCACAAATATTTTATCCTGTATATTTAATCGTTATGTAAAAATACATTAAATTAAAATCAAAAACAGACCAGTCTCAAGATTCTTCCTCCAAATTGTTTGTTTAGGTTAAAAATAATTTATTCTATACTTTATGTACACACTGTATAAAAATATTGACTGTACGATTTGCTGTTTCCATCACAAAATGAGGAAAATGCTGAACAGATGAAAAAATAATTGGTTGGTAATCTGGTTAGAACGAGAAATGTGGAAAGTGTTCATGTTTCTTTTAATTTAGCTCCATTTGGTCCTTCTGTATTGCCCTACCAAAAAATTATTAAATTAATGAATAGGTTTTAAAGTGTGATTTAAGAATAATTTTTAAATATAATTTGTTAACTATTCTAAAATACTCTATATAGATAATAAAAAGATGTTGTTTAGCCGAGATAGTATTAAATGCATTATCCCATTATATTTTTATCTGTTATGATAATATTGATTAAATAGCCTACAAAAACAAATAATCCATTGGAAAGAGAACTGATTACGTATTTTTCCAGAATAATACTAAAATAGATCTAAAATAGTAGTTGGTCGGTCTAGTGGGCAATAAAGGATTTAGAAATGGCTATTGTCCATCAAAGTTTTATGAGAATTGGACAACCCTCGAAAGACGTTATTCTTTTTCTCCTCAAATTGTTTTCCTTTCAGATTACTTCTTTTATTTCATATAAAAGTATTTAACTTTTTAAAGAATAAACTTAAATTGTCTTAAATGAAAAATTTTATTAAGCAATAATTTCTTTTAGTTTCGAATTGATCTCTAGATTATTAGCATATACCTACTTCTAATTTGTTTCTAAGCACATTAAATTATTTTTCAGGAACAATGTGTTATTTCAATACATGAAATTGTATCATAATGGAGTTATTTTTATTGGTATTTAGAGTTAAATTAATTAAATTGTGCGCAACGATAATATTCACCATTTAATAATAAGTTTATCAAAAATTATGAAATTTGAAGAAAATTTATGGAACTGGTAACGTCGGTTAGGAATGTTTCCTTCTGGAGTGAAGGACGACACTACAATTGATACAGATTGTGTTTGAGGTTTTCCATTTATCAAGTTTCATTGTAAATGTTTTTATTTAATAAATTTATGTGTATATTACCATATGTTTTTTATTCAATATTTCTGAGCAAATAAATGTGATACAGGTTGCAAAATAGAAGAAAATTATAATTTCAATTTGAATCTGGCACTCATAATATTTAAATCTACTTAGGATTCGGTATCTGACAATACCATTCTCAAGACAGAAAGAAGTTTGACATATTAAAAAGTAAATAAATTTCAAGTCATAAATCTGACAACCAATCATTATTTAGCAATATATTTGGTTAGTATTCGCGACTCCAAAAATTAAAACGCTCTCTAGCGGAAGATTTTCAAACATAGTTTAACGAGTACTCGTTGCTCCGGTTGCTTTAATTACGTGCAATTTTATGTCTGTTAGATTATTTTTAGTTGTGTATTTGGTTTCTTTGAAGATGTTTTTTGTGTGTATCATACACTTTGCTTGTTTGTGAGGGCTTGTGTTTATGAAAATATCGGCTACACCATCCATTTCCAAGGTTTCAAAACATTACATTAATTGCTGTCACTCAAAAACAAGTAAGAACAGAAATACACATTTTTACTCTTTTCCCAAAGAAAATAGTGGAATTCAAGTGAAAGTATTAAATATATTTGGAAAGAAGGAATAAGTAGATAAAATACAGGCTTGGGAATAGGTTTAGTTGATGGAAAACCAATTACAAAAAGTATGAGTGTATGTTTAAAACATTTTAGAAATGAAGATTATCGTGCTGAAAGTTAGTAAATAAAAAATATAAAGTATTGTAGCTATTCATTTACAATTAATTTAGCATGAAATATCTTGTTATTTTTTATATTTAAAGCACAAATAAAAATCAAAAGCAACATTGTATAATCGTACAATAGTTCCTTTTATTTCATGGGGGTACCTTTAAGACCACTTGTTTGTAAACGTAACGCTGGTACCTCGACAGAAGCCTCAGTTTCGGATATTTTGCCAATTAAAATTACATGCTTAGCATACAAAATTTCTTCCATTTCTACCATGCATCTAAAATCTACATTTGATTCAAATTATAAAAAAAACCGAAAACAACAAAACAAAAACGTCACTCATGGTTAAAATTGTCTAAACAAATTCACAAAACAGTTAAAAACACTAAAAGCATAAATACAAAACAAAATAAAGGATTTTCACTAAACAACGTCCATAATGATGCTACACAGAGTACTCGTAAAAAGCCATATTAGTTTACAAATAAAATATCCTCAATATACAGAATTGAATGAACAACTAAACCTGGGAAGTTCATTTATCTTAGATCACCTTTTGAACTAAATAATACTAACCCAATATATTTTTAGGATAAGAAGAATATTGCCTCATAATAATTGTTTGTCAGGTTTATGACATGACATGTATTTACTTTTTTAATCTGTCAAACTTCTTTCTGTCTTGAGAATGGTATTATCAGATACCGAAACTTAGGTAGATTTAAATATTCTAAAACGCTTTGAAAGACTGTGGAAATTCAGGACAAATATTATTTATCTTTCCATATTTATTGTGAGTGAATAATTTCCATAAAGTAAGATTTGAAACAATTAATTTAATATGAGTTTTGTACATTTTGGGAGACGTTTTAAAAAAACCGGTTAGAAGAGATTTAATTATAAAAAAGAAAGATTAAATCAATTATTTTTCTGTTTTCTAAACGATTTTATTTATTGTTCTTAATGGTCATAATGTATTAAATTGAGGGTTTGTCAATCTTGCATGGTTTAAAGGCCTGTACAAATAAATATATTTTTTCACAATTTTGATGTAATTCACATAGATTCTTAATTGTAATCTTGATTTAATGGTTTGATATATTGTTGCTAATTTAGTCTTTTATTACTATTAATTATATTTGTACTAAAATTGTAGTGCTGCTGCATCGTTTTGAAATGTCATTATTGTAGTTGTTGATGAAAAAAAATAACTAATTGTTAGATATGAATTATCTGTCAACAATAAAAGACAGAAAAAAAATGATATTTATATAATAATAACATATCTATGGGATAAAAGAATGATAATTAAATAACTAGAAGAGAGATAGATACATTGTACCTTATGTTGTTCCTCAAAGCTAACTTTTTATTAATGACAGGAACGTAGGAACGTTGCCAATGCTATTATCAAATTATAATTTAGTCGTTTTGTTAGATATCGTTGCCAATTCTTTTAACAATAAAAAATAAAATAAGTATTCTTAGACATGAAAGAAATATTAGTTTAAATATCTTTAGTAATATTTTTATTTGCTTAATTTAATTGTGACTTATTATTTTTTTTTGTAGGTTACATTTCAGTTCTATTTGACAGGGTGTTTTCCGAGCTACACTCCTGTCACTGATAGAGACTTCAAACAAAACTGAAACGTCGGGCTTGTAAAAAATCCACTTTTATTTTATTCAATAACACCCATTACGAAAATATTTAAATTAATGAATAAAATTAATTTTCATGATGGCGAATACAACGTACTGTGAAATTTTAACGAAATGAGTATGTAAGAATTGCATGATAGCCGTTCTTATCTACTTTTGTAATACTAATGAAATAACAGCTTCATATTACTTATTCTTATAATTATTTCTTCTTCCTTTTTTCGTTAGCAAATTCTTTATGAAATTAAAAATAATGATTATTATTTTAAAAATAAAATATACATCTCTTTCAAGAAATTTTTATGTACTTTTTTTCGTAAATGTGTATCTTGTTTTTGTATAGGGTAAAGTCGGGAGATATGGCGCAGTTGGTTAGATTGTTTTTTGATGAAATTCTGAGATAGGCAACAATAAGGAAAATATACGTAATAAGTTACCTAATATATAACCAGTAACGAAAATTAGTGCGTATAATCCGATTGAATCTGTTATTTTTTTCAAATAATTAAGAAAAATATTTTGACTATTGCTGGAAAATTTTTCAACCACTTTTTTGAATAATCACAATTTTATGAAGGTAAGTTTATGTTTAATAGTTTAAATGGTTCCTGTAAGTGTATACTCATTGTTTAACCTCAAAAATGAACAATTTTTAAACTTGCTACAATGTAGTGTCGATGAGCCATCTCTCCCTACGCAATGGGGACAGTTGGTTTTCAATAAACATTAAGTATTGTAATTTTTTAACTTTATTTTTAACATGCCAACAAAATACAAAAGAAAATGTAATTTCTAACGAATTTCGTTACAATTAACCAACGCAATAAATGCTGTTAGAAATAATTCTGTTGGTGTTAATGAGCAAGAGTGCATAAAGTATCATGTACAACATTAAGAAGAAGACTGAAAACGGGAAATTCTACGAAAGGAAGACTTGGTCCATCGCTCCTATTTGGCCTTCAGAATGAAAATAAAATAGCCAATTATATAAAAATATTACAAAAATTTGGCTTCGCCCCCTACTTGAGAAATGGTTCGCCGAATGACTTATGAACTCGCTGAGCAAATGAACATTAAACATACTTTTAATAGCAATAAACATCTTGCTGGAGTTGATTGGTTAAGATCTTTTTTATCATCAAACAATTATTTGATCATTAGAAATTCGGGGAGCGTATCTATCGCACGAGTACGGGGGATGAATCGGAAAGAAGTAGGTGACTATTTTTTATTACTAGAAGATACCATTCGCTGCAACGGTCTTTTTGATAAACCTCGAAATATTTTTAATATGGACGAGACTGGTTGCCAATTAAATAATAAACCACAGGCAGTAGGTAATAGCTCAGAAACGATTGAAAAATATGGTCAGTGTTACAGCTCGAGAAAGAGTAGAAAAATTATAAGTGTTATTGTCTGTTGCAATGGAAAAGGTACTTTTCTTCCCCCAGTGTGCATATTTAGAGGCAAAAATAAAAAGAAAGAATGGGAAGATTCTATGCATCCAGGCTCTGTAGTTTACATGTCCCAAAAAACAGCATATATCAGTAGTGATATATTTTTAACCTGGTTAACAGAACACTTTGTTCTTCGTAAATCTCAATGAACAGTGATACTTACTTTAAATGGTCATGTATCACATTGCAGTTCATTAGAACTTTTAAAGTTTGCTGAAAGTTAAAACATTATTCTGCTTGGCTTTCCCAGCTATACGACACACTTTTTACAACCGATCGTTTTTTAAATCGTTTAAATCCTATTATTGCTTGTAATACGTTCTTCAGAACAAATCCCACTCGAAAAATAGAACGTCTACATTTCGGAAGATTACCTACTAAGTAGATACTGCGTGGGCACAATCTGCTTACGTGAATAATGCGCTATCAGGATTTAGAGCATGTGAAATAATTGCTTTAAACTACTATGCAATTCCGGATTATGCCCATCTTACTGAAGTCAACCATGTTGAAAATGATCAAGTACTATCAGTACATATTATAGCAGATCTACCGATAAACACTGATAATATAAGACCTATGCTAGAAGTTGAAGAAAATGAAATTCTGCGAAGTACTAAAAATACTAAAGAATTAGAAATAGCCTAAAAAAATAAAGATTCTGAAATGATCAACATATGTTTTGAGAATGATATTAATGACATATCACCTGGAAAAAAGGTTGGATGAAATGTATCCAATTTTTAGTACTTCTGGTGTTCAGTCTACACGCACACGTAGTAAACAAATTGCTATGGTTTTTACTTCACCAGAAGATATAACCAAACGTAAAAAACTGCAGCTAAAAAAATCAGAAAAATTAAAAAAGAAGAAACAAAATGTTAAGAAAACACAACGTAAAATTGAAAGTCTAGAACAGAAACAAAAAATTTAATTGGTCCAAACACAATAAAATTGATGAGGATAACTCTTCAGAAAATGATAGAAGTATCTATATACTTAATGAGTGATGCAGATAGTAGTGCAGAGGATACAGAAAATATTTGTGTTGGTAATGAGGAAAACTATATATTTATTATGTATAAGCTTATTCTCTAAATGGTTTAAATTGTGTATATTTTAATTAACATCTGACAATTCGTATAATTTTTGTAGTATATTTTAGTATAGTATATATGTTTCTTTTGCTACTATTATTAAAATATTGTTTTATTGTCATGAATACTAAAATTTATGTTGCAAAAAATATATTCATTTACAATTAATCAGGATTGATATAATCAGGATCAAAAATATTTTCAATTTGTTTTCTAAAATAATTTCATAGAAAATTTCTAGAACAAAATTCATCAAAAATAATATTTTTTCACATTCTCATTACTTTCATCTAAACACAACTTCCTTTAATGTCTTCTGAGAGAAAACAAAATACTTTTATTTATTACTTAAATGTTTAGTTTAGAGATTGTATAAACCATAAATAGCAATATTAATTTTATACTTTATTAACTAATATTAGTTGCCAGTCAGTTAGTCTTATATTCTCAACAGTCAATAAATAGCTTCTCAAATTTTAGACAGCTACAACAGCCATCTAAAAACAGATAGAAGAACTACATTGTTGGAGAAGTAAATAAAGGGACGAAAATAGAAGTCTGTATAAAGGGCCAAATAGATTAATAAAGAAGAATACTTTATTCGTGGAGAAATACATCCTAAATACTACACCATGGGTTTACTATTGATTTTTATCTACTGGCAGGTATAAAAGAATAAACCTGGTTTTGTTGAAGAAAAAAAGGTAAAAAATGGTAGGAGAATCGATGGAAGGCAGATCACAAGGAACGAAGTAATCCCAGTTTTTTCCAAACCTCTCCACAATAGTTAAGCGAATAAAACAAATATAAATCGAAATTAAATATGAGGAACTGTAGAAAACAAATATAAAGCCAAATTAAAAAATGTGGAATTGTAAAAATAATTGTCATTATATTTGTATGGATTTTATTAATATATAATAAAAACAAATCTGTGTGACACAAGTTATGACTCCGCATATTGTCCACAGGCCTGTTTGGCTATTCAAATATATCAACAAATGTTAATTAAACTCTTGTTCCATTCAATAAAATTTTATGAAAGCTAGAAAGGACATCTAGTTTTATCATAAAATATTTCCAGGCCTGCAAGAAATTGGTGTTGGTTATCTTTTCATGATTAATGTGTCGAGAAATTTATTATTTTTTAATTCCAGTTTTATTTTAAGTGGTAACAGCGTCTACTACTGAGGTTATTATTGACCTCGCATTTTGTATAAACTTTGTACTGTTTACTAGCGTCTCTTAGTAGAAAATTTAATTGAGTGAATGTTTGAGTGGGAATCACATTTAGGATATAGGAAAAAATCTTCTTTTTATTGTTACTTATAATTTATTAAATAAAAAAATAAAATATTTGGAAAATTGAAAAGGTAAGAATTTTTTTTGAAAGATGATGAATATAATTGCATATTTACAAGTTCTATTTAATTCTTATTAACTTTTATCAAGCAATAATTAATCCTGTACATGTACATGTTCCAAATTTTTAATTTATGGTATTTTACTTATAAAATCATACGGAACTTTTCCTTAAAATTAAGAAAAATATTTTCTCCACGACTATTAGTTGAATATGTTAATTCCCAAATAATTTTTAATAATAGAATGTAAACATTCTCACCCTTGAGATAGGATATTTATTATGAAACACTTGTTTCTTATGTGTTTTGCTTGTATTTTTATTCTATAACAAGTGATGGAATGAATACTCTGTAAGTGGTCTAAACAATATCGATAGCCATGAATGTCAAAATTGTCAATGTCAGATATAAATGGCGGCGACGTAATAACAAATTTAAATTTATATAAAATAATGAGTGAAATCTCTTCAAAATTTTGGTCTTGCAGAAAATATAGTCAGTAACTCGGTTAGAATAACAAAATTCGATATTCGTATCGAATTTTTTAAATTCTAACCTTGTTACAAAATATACCTACTATTCCATATCTTTATATCATGTAAATCCCAAATTGGTACACTGAGATTATTACAGGTGAGTCGACGTGACTTTATTGATTATAAGTTATAAATTAATTATCGTTAGAATATTTATAACACCCTGTGTAAAAAGAAATAATTTGATTCTAAAAGTTGTAAATTTAAGCGGAAACATCGCGGCCATCTATGTAGACAATGTGAATCAGGAAACTAATAATGAAGAACTTATTAAAAATGTTAACCAGGAAATGGTTGAAATTATAATAAAAACAGTTCTAAATAAAATAGATGTGCTGGTTTGCATAAAGTTCTTGGTTTTTTTTATAAACACATCGGTATGAAACTTTCTTCTTTTTCTTTAAAGCCCTTACATTGTAAGAAAAACAGATAGTTTTTAGTACCTTCATCTCTAGTGATCCCTTTGATACAATTTTGCGCTTTCTTCATAATATTCATCATCCAGAGTGTCGAACAAAAACCCCTATTACTGAAACTGAACTGCAAAAGGCACTCCTACTTCAAGTTAAAAGAGTTCAGTACACCGCACTTCACAAAGAAATTGAAAACATCTCCTCTTCCGAAACCTCTTTCTTGATACCGATGGTCTCCTTAGGATAGGGGTGGTCGGTTAGAGTTTTCTGAATTAAATTATGATTGTCGATTTCCTTTGGTTTTATTCCCGAAAAGTCGCCTCACTAATTTAATTATCGAAAGTACTCTCCCAAAAGAGCAATTAGAAATGTCAATCCATGGACGCACTGCCCGACTTAATGAACACGTATTTATCAAGGACGATAATATCCCGCCATTACGTTGGGAAATGGGACCAAATTAAGAATTAAGAATATTTAGCATGGAACCTCATCTCCTAGATAATATCGTCTCCTAGGAAAAGTTCGTTTAAAAAACAATTATTATTATAGCATTCAGTTATTGCAAAGCACTTACGTACTTTCGTATTCAGCGGTCCCAATTGTGAAGACTCTAAAAAGTTGTGTTTCCTAGCTCGAGATCCTTGCCTTGATTGTCCCCCTGAAAAATACAGTCCACTATTTGTGTACGTTGGTTTCCAGTTGGACCCAGGACACGTTAACGTACAGGAGAATAAGGTAAGCACAACTGGCGTTAATTACGTTTTAATTACGTCTTATGTCAATCCAGTTGAGAATTCTAAAATCAAAATTTTTGCAGAAAGTATATTATTATTATAATATACAAAAGAATTGATCTCCATGTTTAAAACAGGTATAATCTATTTTATATCACATAAATCATTATAACATTTGCTATTTGAGGATTAGGGAAGAACATATTTTTTCCAATGTTCATGATCGTCAGATGTTTGTTATTCAGATTCAAATACAGGGAATAATTTTTTGGATTCCTATAGTAGAATATTTTTTATGTTATTGTAACTTAATGACTTAAAATAATGTATAATGTAAAATTTATTATTGTTCGATGCAAGACACTTTTGTCGAAGATATCTAATGCTAGTTTCGAAGATTTCTTGATATATTTTCTAGGTGATGTGAATCCGGAAACAAGACCACCTTCAATTTGTCATCCGTTCTTCGCGATTTTTTAACACTAGATAAACTTACACCTACAAATGAATAAATGCAATATCCCCCATGCTAAATACTTTCAAAAAATGTGTTTAATTTTAAATAAAACTCTCTTTTAAAATCAATTATATTTACCTGTAAAAGCAATAACTCGCTCTTCTACTTTTTGTAAATCTGCGGTCAATATTCCATTTTCTGCTCCTTTTTGAGAAAATTTCCAAACTGTATATATAATTTCTCGGGTTTGTAACCCTTAAGTTTTAACTAGAGGAAAAATATTAGACAATACCGTGAAATTTGACGGAGATATTAGAAAGTTACATATGAAAATATTTATTCATGATGAAAATATGAGTAGAGAATATAGCGGAAATAAAAGGGGTCATTCATGGATAGTTTGCTATGTGGACATGCATTGTTATGGTGTGGCAATGTAAAAGAATTTGATTCTAAATTTTGAAGAAATGAAAATGAACATTTTTAATTATGTTTGGGGTGAAGAAACACAAGCAGAAGTACGGGATAAAATTTATAATTGAAAGTACGATCCATTCAGAAATAAGCCATATGTATTAAAGACAGAACAGTGCACAATATTTAAATCCAAGAATGAAGAAAGAAAGCAAGAGAATTAGAAAAAGAGTAAGGCTTAAAAAATAGCAGATTTAATGATTTAGTGATAGTATAAATGAAAAATGTAAATTTAAAAAAATCAAAATTTACAATTTATATTATTTTAAAATTAATTTTTTGGGGTATTGTTGTGTTATTTTTGGGAGTTGTGTTTCTCTAGTTTTAAAATTGTTTTGAAGTCACTAGAAGATAGTTTTGTTCATAAGTGGTAATATGTCAATTAGGTATTTTTGAATAATAATGATTATAAACATTTGCAAAAATAAAGATTTTGAAACCAAAAGCAATTTAAAATAGTTAAAAAATGAAATATTGAGAAGATTAGATACTGAAATATATGAAACAAATAAGAACAGAAAATATAAATTTCACAATAATACACTGCTACAAGAAATTAACGCACCTCTAATAAATTTCTAATTAATTTATTTGTAAAATTGAAATAATAAATCAAATATTATATTTTAATAATTTTTATTAAAGTAAAGCATTTTTTAAAGAAGTAGTCCCAAGATTAAGCATAAAGTAATGAAAAACAAAAAAAACCTAAACTATGAATTTTAATTTTTTAATGAAACAAGGAGAGTTAAGAATTTTTCGGACTTTTTCAACCTTTTCTACCTCTACTTCTAATTGTGTCCTGACATCGACGATTCATACTTAAAATAAGATTTCGAAGGATGTTTTGATCCAGATCATTCCAAATTTCAACCAATAGTTGCCCCACGTCCTCTAAGTTCTTGGGCCGGTTCGGATGAGCACGTAAAATTGCCTTCCGAGCATATCCCAAACATGCGCTATTGGTTAAGGGGTTAAGATCGGGACTTCGTGCTGGCCAGGCGATAGCTACAATGCCAACTTCTAATAGGTAGCCTCGAATTACGCGAGCTCTATGAGGTCGAGCATTATCATGCATTAGCAAAAAATGTTGGCCTATATAAGGGGAAAATGGGACAATATTCACAAATTTCCATTATTTAACATTACAAGGTCTGTGTGTGTCGTTAATAAAATTCCGCCTCATACGATAACCCACCGAATAAAGTGGTACTTTAATTTCTTGGAGCAGTGTATATATCCTCGTGTATATCTACTATCAAGAACTAATAATTATAAAAAGCTATGTTATAAAAGACACTACTCAATTGATTCAGATTCACGTATTATAGTAGATTTTTATGTAAGTACAGGATCAGCGCATGAGTTTATTGTACTTCCAAGTACGTAGTTACTGTAATTTATTCATATCTCTTATTCTTCAATATCAGCCGTAATATGTCTCTCAGTTACACTGGCACAAAGTGGCTTTACCTCAAAGAATAACTGTTTTAATTCCTCAATATGCGATATAAGACTTCTTGAATATTTATATTTAAAACGATAGAATTTGTTTAAAAATTTTTTCAGGGAATTGCTAGATATCCTTTGTTATTGATTTCACTCTTTCAATCGCCATTTGATAGGATACATATTCTTTATTAAACACCGAGTGGTTAAAATCTAAGCCCTGAATTTCCAAAATATATCATCCATGCAGTTTGTACACTCCTTTACAGATACCTGGTCTCAGACCTTTTGTGACTTTCATTGCACTCCGGACACACATCATTTTTCACATTGCACTGTTAAGCTTTATGGTTAAATCACCAGTATTTAAATCATATAATAGCGTTCCATTGAAGCATTTTTGTCTAGTAGAGCCATACATGACTATTCGCTTTATAAAAATTTTATAAATCCTTTACATCAATTTAAAATTTGTCGCATACCTTTTGAAGGCACGACTGCCTTTGTAGACCAGGGTCGATAATTTTTGAAACGAAATAAAATAATAGTAGGATTAAACCCATTGGAAAAGGAAGAGAATATAATAAAAATGAAAGGAAAAATAATTTACGGGCGATCTGAGGTCGGGAAGTGGAAGGGGGTGAGTTTTTAAGGGTAGAAAACTGTTTATCTCGATTTCCAGCAAAACTACAAGTCCTATGGAAAATAGTTAAATGGCAAAGTTGAAGGTAATAAAAAAATCTGCAACATTTTGTAATTACACTTTTTTCACATAACCACAAAATTTATGTGAAAAATTCAAATAACCAAGTTTTTGGTTTCATCTGAATCATCAACTTCCTCGTAGCTTTTTTCTTCCACATTGGAGCAAGTTTTTGGTTTTTTATTTTTATCTTTTACAAAATTTTTTTTCACGAAATTTTACACTGTAATTTTTTTTATTTAAAATATTTATTTTTTCACCTTATTTTGACTTAATATCGAAAAAGCATTATCAAAAAGTAGAGATTTCAACGAACAAAAAGACCACCGAGTTTTTTAAAAAATCAGATATTTTGACGCGAGAATTTTCGATTGAAAATTAGGGTATTTTTTTCCACTTTTTACCATTTTCAAAGGCTTCATCCCTGGTCTATTGATGGTTGTGTTAATTAAATTGGAGCTCAACACTCCATATTTGAATCGATGCATTGGCGACGAGTTCTTATTGATAGTAACTTGTTTTATAGAAGTTGTAAAAGGATTGATACTAGTTCCTTCATCCAATTTTTATGCTTAAAAATTAAAATGATGAAATTAGTTCCTTCACCCGAGTGTTTAAGTTGTAGTACAACTCAATATGAAAGGAACATTAATCTGGGTATCAGGTAGATAATAAAATGCCAGACCATTAATTAAAATTTTTTGCTTAATTTAAACGACCGAATTTTGACAGATATTATGCAACCGAAATTACAAGTAGTCAATTTTAAAATATTGGTGAAGGAACGAATCTCAAATGACTTGGATTTGGGAAAGCCCTTAATAGCCAATAGAGAGTAGGTACATTATCGCCTATCTTGGGTGATTTATATTTTGAGCAAAATCATATTTTTTTATTTTCAGAACAACAACATTTCATTCAATATTGCCTTTTTTTCTGCTTTTTGATGAAGCACTGCAAAATCCAAAAGATATTCATTATTGAATGTCTTAACCAACTATACAAAAAAATATTAAAGTTAGTTATTATCTGAACCATATACTATTTATTAAGTTTGTGTGATGTTTCAGATTCCCTAATTTTATAACTGAAGTTAATTATTAATATAAAGAAATTACTAGTCAGTGAGTTACTAAAATTCAACTATTCGAAGAATTGATTATTATAATTATTTTTAGAAACTGCCGCTAATGTAAAAAATGTACACTCACCGCCACCAAAAACAGAGTAGGTACTTTTACTTTCTTTTTTAAATTTCTAATAACCGTTAAATATTTATTTGAAGAAAAAATTATTTTGTTAAGATTTTTTTTGGCATAGATTGACGTCATTCAGCCCATCAGTAGCCAAATCGAAATTCTAACTTTTTTTTTTGTTTTTTTTTATATTAACTTCCAAGAAATATACAATTTGTCTTTTACAAAACAACAAGTACTTAGGTTAACAAATGCAAATATGACATAGAGAAGAGGTATCCAGTGATATCTCTCCTAGCGAGTAATGCGTAAGTTGCATTAGTTTTGTTTACATATAGGTCTAGGTACTGACAAACTGACAACTGAAGCTTAAGAACTATGAACTAGACCGAAGTCACAGCACGCACTGCACTATGGAGGCTAGGAATTGGTGCAACTAATACTTTCTAGCGACGCTGGAATAGGTCTAGTGGGCCGTACCGTTTCAGTCTTGTTCGCCGTTGTTCGATAAGCAGATCCGTGTAGCCAACGTGTTTGGGTGGACATTAAGTCTTTCTTGATATCGCAGGGCTGATTTGGAACATTCTTCAATAACTGTTGGGATATGTAGATCGTGGTGGAGAACGTAATTTGGTATGAACCAGGGGGCGTTTGTTGCGGCTCTGAGTAGTTTAGATTGGAAGCGTTGAATTTTTATGATGTTTGAATTGCTGGCTGATCCCCAGAGTTGTACTCCATATGACCATACGGGTTTTATTATGGACTTATATACCAGAATTTTGTTGGATAGTGATAGTTGAGACGAGCGACCTATTAGCCAGTACATTTTTCTGTACACCAACCCAAGTTGTACGTTTCTCTTCTAAGTGTAAATGTGATGTACACAGATTTTGTCGCATTGGCTTTAATATGCCAGTTCTTCATCCAAAGCTCGATCTCACTGAGGTGTATTTGTAGGTTCCTGGTGGCGATAATTGGGTTGCTATGTGTAGCTACTATACCGGTGTCATCTGCAAAGGTAGCTAGGACAGTGTGGCTATTTGTGGGTATATCAGCGGTATATAGTAAATATAGTATAGGTCCTAGCACGCTACCTTGCGGTACCCCAGCTTTTATAGGGCTTAAGAGAGTATAGGATTCGCGGAATTTCACTTGGAAGTACCTCTCTGTCAGGTAGGAGTTTAGTACTACATAGAAGGTGTATGGTAGGTTCTTCTTGATTTTGTACAGAAGCCCATCATACCAGACCTTGTGAAAGGCTTGGGTGATATCTATAAAGGCAGCAGAGCAGTATTGTTTATGTTCTAAGGCACTGCGTATTTCATTCGAAACTCTATGAACCTGTTCTATAGTTGCGTGCTCGTTTCTGAATCCGAACTGGTGATTCGGTATTAAGTTCTTTTCTTCTAAAACTGGTTGTAGCCTTTGAAGGAAGAGTTTTTCAAAAACTTTTGACAGAATTGGTAAAAGGCTAATAGGTCTGTATGATCTGACATCTGCTGGATTTTTACCGGGTTTTAGGATTAGTATTATCTGAGCTACGTTCCAGTGTGGCGGGAAGTGTCCTTGTGTTAGAATCGCATTGAAGATGATAGTAATAAGTTTGATTGCCTCTGGGGAAAGTTCCTTTAGGACCTTACCCGTGATTAGATCATAACCTGGGGCTTTAGCTGGTTTAAGGTTATTTTTAATGGAACCTTCTATTTCTTTAGTTTTAAATTTTTTTATCGGCAAATCTAGCTGGTAAGGGGCTTTTAGAAGTGTGGATATTGATGACACTATATCGATAGGTGGAGTCTCTGGATATGGTTGGAATGTATTTTCCAGGTGTTTAGCGAAAGTCTCTGCTTTTTCAGAGTTCTCTCTGGCCCATTTTCCGTCGCTTTTTTTTATTGGAGGAAATTATTCTTGTGTATATTTGATCTGTTTACTAGCTTTCCAGAGTGAAAAATATGTTTCCTCCGTGCCTGTGAGATTGCTGAGATACTCCTGGATTTTACAGTTTTTATAATCATTGAGTATTTTTTTAATGTTCCTTATTGCTCTATTAAAATTGTTTTTGTCATTGGGTGCATGAGTGATTTGCCATCTTCTCCTAACTTTGTGTTTGTCATTGATTAACTGTTTGATTCGTTCAGGGTATATAGTTGTTTGGCTAGTATTGTGTACTTCAGGAGTTGCTTTCCACCCTGCTGCTTGAATTGATGTGGTTAGATGTTCTACTGCATTATCCCATTCCCATTAACTTGTCCTCTTGCGAATCTTAAACGTGCCACATGGTGTGCTATTATGAAATAGCGGCTTCTAGCGTGCATGTTACTTATTAGGTTGTGTAGAAATTATTACTCTTACATTGGTGAAAAAGAGCAGTTTTCAACAAGACTAAGTATGCAAAAATCGCTTAAGTAGAACCGGAGTTACAGGCGTTTTTTCATAATAAGGTCACTCTCTCCCGCCTCTTATTTGAAAATATAGACTAAAACTTGTGAAATCAAATTAACGCAGAATTTTTGGAAGAATACGATGATCATATTTTCAATATCTTTATTAGGCAAAATTTGTTAAATATCCGTTTTTTTAATTTGTGGTATTGAACTACGCCCTCTAGGGGTGGACAGGTTTTTACTAGTAAAATGATGCTTCTTCAAGTCTTTCCCTAACTATCCTTTCGTTTTTCTTGGTATTCCGGACGTGGTGAAGTCGGTTTCTGATTTCTATATCTATACCACGACGATTTCGCAGGCTTTCTAAGAAAATTCATGGACGTTAATTCTTTGCTGGGAATCATTTCCAGGTCTTATGATGTAAATTTCAGTTACCAAAAGGTGTAAAAAAATAGTGCCTAGTGCTATACTGAATATTTGAATTGCTGGACAACATATATCGCTCACTTCTTCCTTCTTGAAGCAACGCAAAAGTAGCAATCGTAATTTCGGAACATACATCCATATTTTCTTTAATCAAATTAATTTGACACATGAATATTGAATATTGTCTCAAAATAATAGAAACTAAAGAATACAATAGCAAGCTTTGTAGTTTTGAGTTCAATTTGTGCAATTTTTATTTTTGTAATTTTTTTAAATAAATCTTCAATTTTTATTCACTTAGAACTTACTATTTTGTTTGTATTCATGAAATCATAACCATTTACGTTAAAAACGAAAAGAATGGAAACTAACAGATTAATCGACCCATATTTTTTTCGACAACGTGTGACTGCCGAGTTTTACTTACAATTTTTACAAAATCAATTCAATGACTTTATGGATGAAGTACTTTTGCCAAGGCGCCAACGTATTTGGTTCCTACAAAACCGTGCCTTTTGCCGCATTAGAAAACACCTTGAAATTATATTTGAATGAAAAACTGATTTACAGATATTTTATATATTTTTTGGTCTGCTAGATCTCTTGACTTAGCCCCTTTCGACTATTTCTTTGAATTTAAACGTTTACCGGTAAGGACCGTTTCAAGATATTGATCATTAGGACCGGAACATCTCAGAAGCATGCCAGGAAATTACGAGAATAGAACGATTCGGTATTTAGAAGTCATTAGTGGTATGAGTTCATTCATATTATGTTATTTACACAGTTTCAATGTATAAAAAAATGATAAAAACTAATAAAAATCTTAATTCTTATCATCTTTTTTTTATAGCTATTTTCGATATAGTCAGTGGTACATTTAAGAGCAAAATTTGTATGTTTTGCCAAACTCGTATACGACTGAAAACATTTGATGCCTGGTAATTGAATCTTAGGTTTTAGACTAAGCAAAACTTTTTATGAAGAATAAATAACTCTTTATCTTCCAATTAATTCTATATAGTTTTCCTTACGATTCCAATTTAAGTAGACATACTTTATATTTCAGTATATAAGTGTTTAATAGTTAGCAGTAAGTTTGACATGACTATTTCTATAAATCAAAACTATTCTTGAGCTGTAACCTTCACTCTACTTTCAACCAATAAAAAGTTCTTCTTCAATAATAAATTCAAAACCATCGAAGCTTGCTTTCCATATACCGAGGACCACCTCATTTATGTGGGAGCCATAAAAATCCGGCAACACAAAGGAAAAAATAAAACATCGTAAAAATCACGAACCCAAAGGTAAAAAATGGCACACCTTTGTATATTACTTTGAAAAACCGCTTGAACGGGTTGAAATATAAATTGGTGTCATTTTTACGGACGCAATGACCTCCACGTTGAAATAAGAACATTTTACACATGTATCGGTTGAAACTAAAATGCCAGTGACGGGCTAGGTTTAACCCCGAAATAAAAAATTACAATTATCAAATAATTTCCACTTAGAGAATATTTATAGTAAACCAAAAATAACTATTCTTTGTTCGTGGTATAAGTTTGTATTTATATATATTTAAGCGTTGCTATATTTTAGGATAAAACTCTTATTTCTGTTTTATTTGCTTAATGGTAACGACCACATTATATATATTTTTTTGTTTGGTGGTACATAAGTAAATAAGAGTATATATTGATATAATCAAAAGCTTTTCTCAAACAGATAGTTCCGACTTGTCATTGTGGGTGTTAATGTTGGCAGTTTAATTTTGTATAATTGAGGCTAGGGTACTTCTAAATGTTTTGAAGTAGCAACTGCACATACAGGGTCCGCAAGTGAAGCGTGACGTAGAAGTTTTGAGTTATTGTTCGACATTTTAAACTTTTTGTTAAAGATGGATCGGTGGTTCAGTATACAGCGTGCTCCTGTGTTAATTTGTTTTATAAAAGTGGTTATGTATGAATTTTGTACATGTAAATAAACAAAACAGTTGATATTGGAATGGTGAAAATTCAGATGAGTTGCTAAAAAAGCTACTACATAGTTCGAAAATTACGATGTGGTATACAATTTTTTTTATCTGGCATTATTGAGCAATATTTTTTCCAAAAGGAAAGTCCACAACTGTTAATTCAGACCGATACAGACCATGGTCAGATTATTTTTGATGTAAGAGCTTATTAGGTTAATTAATTAATTACTGTCAATTACTATTAATAAATATTAATGTCAGGATGTGGCCTCAAGTCAAGCTGTTCTAAACATGTCAACATCTAATGGCCTGCAATGATTTCTGAAGAGATTAATTTACATTGATCGTAAATCCTACCGGAATTAAAAAAGAATCTCAGACAGATTCAAGTTTACTTCGTCGAGTGATGGTAAATTTTTGGTCAAAATTAGAAGAATATTTACAAAGAAATGACACTAATTTGAGAAGCGTTATCTAAAAACCATGGCTTATTTTACTCAATTCGAGTCTATAAAAACAATTTTTATGTTAAATATACAATGGAAAAATTTAAATACTTTTAATTTTCCTGCTTCTCTGTCGGACCCAGTGCTATGCGAAAAGTTTCTTTTAATTAATATTTTGATTTGATAGTAATCATATGTTGTTCGGTCTATTGTTTTCCACCATCGGTTTATTTGCAAGTTATCAGTAATTAGAGTTGACTTTTTTATGAGCTCAATATTTTCATATTTAAAATGAAAAAAATACATTACATTATCCAGATCTTTTTAACATAATTCATAATACAAATTATTTGGACCAAGAATTTTTCAGTTTATTCCATGTAAAATGTATTTATTGGAATTGTTTCTTAAAACTCATAGAAAATGATATGAAAAAGAAACATGCAACATAACATTAAAGTACTCCTTTTAAGCTTTAAATGAAACAATTTTCAAGCATCCTTTATCAATTTTCTAGCTACTCTATTGTCTATTGTTATAAAAAAACACTCAAAAAATTCTCATACTAAATACTAAATAAATATTTTTACAGGATGTTGCTATGATAATATAATCGTTGAGCTGGTGACTGCCCTGAATTTTTTGTAGCCTAATATAACTGTTTTATGGAGATTTATATGACCGTCTTTAAAACTTTAACGTGATCTCCAATTGCATTTCCTGGTTCCTGTTTAGATTTTAAAATTTAGTTTAAAAGCATATAATTTCAGTAGATGCGGGTCGTTCATAAGAACCACTTCTTAAATAATGTTTTATTTCTTGCTTTTTCGCGTTTTTTTTTCACAAAGTGGAGTACTTATTAGTTTGGTGCTACATGTTTGATATAACGTTTAGAGGCCATTTGAATATAAATAAGAATAATTTTATGCTGAAGTTATTTATAATGCTTGAAAAATTGCTGTTGGCTTTAATGGTGAGTTTTCCCAAATGGATTTCCATACATAAAAATGTCAATTGCTCTGTCTTTTTTGCAGTATATAATTAGATAAATAACTAAAGAGAAAAGTTTAAGTTTCATATAAAGTTGGTTTCGAGTTAATCGGGTTTAAAGATTCTACAAAGTTCAGTATCCATTAACTCCGTATAGTTTTCATATTGCATGAATACAAACTAGGTAGAACTCAATGCTAGACACTATTTACGTAATATTGTTTTTATGTGAATGTAATTTTCCCCCAAAAATAAAAAAGTTCGAAGTTAGCAGGTTTTTCCTCTTCAAGGAAATCATAAATTCCAGAAAATTTATAGTGCGAATAACATAATTCATGAAAATGTGTACTATTTACCACATCACTTTTGACCCAACTATGCAGTTCATCAGGAAATACACCAGATGTCCACATTTTTACCAAATCTTTTTTCTTCGCCTCACTTATTAGGTAGCAGAAGGTTTTTATATAACTTTGGTAAAGTGTCTACGAAGTCTGTACATGATGGAGTGTGGACTCGTTTTTTCGATCTTGTTCTTCATGTTTTACGTACAGGAGGTGATATAATTTCATATATTTTCATACTTTTAAACTCATCTGAGAGATCGTAATCGGAGAAAAATGTTTCTTTATATATTTCTATATATATCGAATTCTTTTAATTTTTAACCAATCTACCAAATAACCAACAAAGTCTCGTGTTCGATATTACCATGCACTTCTCTGGTAGTAATTTGATTCTAAATATGGTCATGTTTTATTTCTTTTATTTGATACCTACTTATCTGAATTTCTATAGTATTCCAAAACTTTTTAAAGTTATATTCAATTGACCCAGGTTTTGTTGTTTTAACGTATCATTTTATAGATTTGATAGAAGTTTGACAGATTTTCTCTAAGCGTAAATAATTTCATGTCATAAATATTTTAACCAATCGTTATTAGGCAATATATACAATATTGTTTATTCCTAGAAATATTTATGGTTAATATTATATAGGTATTTAGTCCAAAAGGTAATCTAAGATAATTAAACTTCCCAGGTTTAATTGTTCGTTCAATACTATATATTGAGGATATTTAAGGTGTTTCTTTATTTCATATTCCTCCAAAAAATCAAGTTCTTCTTTCTTGTACACTTTCCGATATTGTTTCAATTGTGTTAATAAGTGTAAGTTTGTGTTTAGGTGTTTAATGAGAAATCGTAATCGGAGAAAAATGTTTCTTTATTTATTTCTATATATATATCGAATTCTTTTAATTTTTAACCAATATTCCACATAACCAACAGAGTGTCGTGATCGATTTAACATGCACTTCTCTGGTAATAATTTCATTCCAAGATATCGTCATATTTTATTTCTTTTATTTGATATGGTTCTATATGCAATTTTTAGTGGTAGTTATTCTTATTTTTTTTTTTGGTATTTTCTAAAATGTTTTTACAATTATTCATTGAATTTATATCTGGCAGATTCTATTGCTGAATGTATTAAATCTGCCTCCATATAGTTCCAAGAACTTTTGTTCAATCACTTGCAAATGATCGAGTTATTGAACAGTACGTAAAAATAAAATAGTAATAAACTGATTGCTGATTGTCTGAAAATATTGTTAAATGTAAAATCTCCAGTGATAAGTATTTTTTTTTAGGTAATAGTACAAACATGTACCGATTTCACAACTACCTTTTTTACAATTTATTTCACTTCATAAAGAATAAGCGTTATTACGCAATGATTTAATAATTTTCTAATGTAATTAAGATGACCCCACTGTTCTCTTAGGAATTTGCAAATCTATAGTTGCGGACATAAAAGTTTTATTCTTACTTGCTTATTCTTGGTCAGCTTTTTTGCTTTTTGACATGAACCATTTCTGCCTCTATGTTTTGCGTAAGAGGCTCGAACTTGTGATTTTTTTTAGAATTAGCTTCAGGACAGTTCGTTGGTATAAAAAAGTTAACAGTTTTCTCCACTATACCGATACTTTTGTATTTATATTGTGAAACTGGTTAGAGATTATTTTGATTACACTTCTTGTTTAGAGCATTAAAAATATGGTTCCAAATATAAATTAATTTTAACCGGCATGTTAATCAATATCAACACTACTTTCTATAGCTCTGGTTAGGCTTGCAATTTTACTTCTAACTGAGGTGAAAACGGTTTAAAATAAACCAAGCAAGGAAAAAATATTAACAAATTTTATTCAAAAGTATTAAATATAACTAAATACAAATTGTCGAGCAGTGCCATCGAATCACCCCGGAAATTCTTCGGAATGTGCGAGAACGTTTCGAACAAAATCTATATTATTGTATGGACGCGGGTGGTCATCAATTTGAACATTTAATTTAATTAAGAAGTAAGTAAACAACTAAACATAATTTATATTTTAAAATGTAATTTATTAAAAAGTATTAGGCCGAATTTTAAAATTTAAAGACTGTTATAAAGAGAATTAAAAGGGCTTTAAAATGATACCTTACTCAACCCCTAATGCCATTTAAGTATTTTGGGGCGATTGTTACCCTCGCTTGGAGGTGTAAGCAGCGAAGTCGAAAATACCGGAAAAAAGTATCTCCCTTTGATCAAAAATCGACGGGTCCCTGTGTTTTTCTAAAATGTTGAAGCAGTTCCTGATAATGGCTCTGTTTCGGTTTCGTTGACACCCTGTATATTAACAATAAATGACTATAAATAATTATAAAAAAAATAATCAGGCTAGGTTTTAAAACAAGATATGCAAAGATATTGTTCTGATGTAGAATTGGGTATTGACAAATATAAAATGAAAAATAATTAAGAGAAATATATGAAGGTCCTTATTATAACTAATACAAAAAATTTCTGACCTTGTATCCACATAGGTGAATCCATGCCTCAGCCTATACTGAAGAATTTTAGTACTAGCTGATCTAAATTTATTGTATAGTATACTTTTACATACGGAGTTCGGGTCGATGTCTTCTCGAGATGTAGTTTCAAAATACGACTTAATAACTCTTGATATAGACGTAAATGATTAACTTCAATAAATACTAAAGTTCCAATCTTAAAAGGATATTTACAACTTAAAACGCAACGCAAATGTTGCCAAAAATCTTGTGAAAGGCTTCCATCGGGAAAGTTGATACAGAGCAATATTCTTATAATCGAGAACAGAAATAGTGGTAAGCGGCACTATTCTAAGAAATTGACATACAATACTTCTGACATTGACAAATTTTTAAATAAATAATGTTTCCTTTTTCAAAAAATCCTACAGCTACTATTAATTTTATATTTGGTTTTACTAAATGCAATTCTTCATTGTAATATAAAATAAAATTACATAAAATTTTGAGAGAGTTGATACATTTGTAATATATAATATATATATATATAATACATTGTAATAGATAATATTTTAAATATTATCTTTTTCTGTCCTCTCTGGTATACCTAATATATACCTAATACAATTTTTTACCGAATTTACTAGACCAACGCTGATTTCTTCAATTGGTTCTTTTCGTCCACAATTATCGGTCGTTTAGTTGCCAATTTCATCCATGTACGCAATGGGTAACTGTAAAAATTTTTGACATGACTTTGCAGTGTATCGTCATTGTTCTCTCACTTTTTTCCGCTTTTCTAATAATTTGTATTGTTTGAATAGGTTGTTTAATTATTATATTATGTAGAATAAAAATTTTCTTTGCCTTAAAGTCGAGATTCCAATGATTTGTGCAGTTTGTTTCTTGCGTCATTTTTCGCGCTAATTATTAATACAGTGAATTTGTACTAATATTACAACAATAATGGATCGCAATGACATAAATACCTTATTAAAAATGAGTAGTGATATCCAAGTCCTAAAGGTTGAAGAACAAGATATCGATAGTCATTTTTTGGAAATTTGAATATTTATCATTCTGTAACATACGCTGCACTCATTATAATAATGTTTAGTGAGATAATATATATTATTATTAAAAAAAAATCTTTATTTTAGTTTATTGTTGATACATTAATATATTTTAAGCTAGGACAAATGTGTACTTGGTAAACGATTGTATACATGTTTAGAAAAGTGCACTTTTGTTGGACTTTTTCTATTGGTTCTATGTTATTAAATTCTAATCGTCATTGTCAGGTAATTTCAGCCAATAAAACTGTTTGCAAGAATATTTTCGTGGACTTTTACGATCGTGCACTTGTAACTGATTTAACTGTTGCTGTTGTTTGTCGAAATAAAACTTGAGCTTAATAAGTTGACTTTTGTGCAAGCCCTCGAAATTAATCCCAACCTCAGTTAAATAATTTTAACTAACAAAAACAATAAGTATATTCTGACTTTTATACAAAATATTAAAAGATCTGCACTTAAATAAGAAATTTTCAATTTTTCAGAGTTATCTATTTTTGCATTACACCCTCGAAATAATGTATTATTACTATTGACGAACGTATGTATCAAAAACAAACTATTTAAAAGTTGTGGATAAAATATGTAAACACCAATATTAGGTTTTAATTAAATTTTACTAATGTCTTAAGTTAATTTATTTGTTATTGAACTGCTAATATTTAGTACGACTTTAAATAACCCTGAGTTATTACCAAATATTGAATAAAATTTGATCACATCTGAATATGCTATTTGCCAAGTCTTGTAGTGATGAGGATCCTATATTTGTCAAAAGTTTAGGTTTTTAGCTAATTATTTATTTAATCTTTTATGAAATATTGATAATTAAACCTCTCTGAAGGTCAATTTTATTAAATTTGAATAAACCACAAATATTACATGCCTGTAACTAGTAAGAAATAAATCTGATACAATTCAAACGGAAATTCATTGAATTGTTTCAGCATATCTATTTAAGAGAATAGTGATCAATTAATTATACAGTATTTTTAATTTTGCTCTATGGTTTCTTATCATTTGCTTGTTTATTTTTTTTAGTTTTTCTGATTTTTTTTCTGCAGTTCTTTACGTTTTGTTGTGTTCTAGTGAAGTAAAAACCGTAGCAAGTTGTTTAGTACTTGTGTGCAGACTAATTTCCAGAAGTGCTAGGAATTAGATAAGTTTCTTCCAATATTTTTCCAAATGATATGTTATTAGCATTATTCTCAGGAACTATGTTAGTAATTTCAGAATTTTTATTTTCTATGATTACTTCAAATTACTAGTGTTTGTTAACAAATCTGCTTTAATATATAGTGGTATATCATTTTCAACATGGTTTACTTCAGAAAGGTAGATAAAATCAAAATTGTTGGTTTCACGGAATATTATGAGGAAGATAAACTCATTGCTAGTCTAAAAAGTCAAAATCCTATTTTCTCATCTGCTGCCCATACTAATGTTCTCAAAATTTGGTCTACTAAGAAAAACATTAATGTTTATCAAGCACTGTTGGAGGTAGATGCAACAACTTACGGTAAAATCTTAAATCAAGGTAAACTTTTTATGAACTAAGATGTGATGCTATAGTTATTAAAATTTGCTATAAGTATAGTGGGTTTCAGCATGGACAAAATAATTGTCTCAGTACTAATACTTCTTGTTCAAAATGGGCTGACAATCATTGCCTAAAATATTGTAACAGTAATTTCTACAAATGTTTTATTTGTTCAAGAGCTAACCAGTCAAACGTTGAACATACAGGCTGGGATTAATTGAAATGTCCAATTTACAAAAAAAATTATAAATTTTTAAATCGACTACTTTCAATACTAAATAGCAATCAACATTGCGACACTAAAAAATCTACTTATAATGAGGCTAATGTTGACGAACTAAATTTTACTATATTTTATCAAAATGTCAGAGACTTAAGATCCAAGGTACAAGATTTTTATAATGCAACCAGTTCCACAACTTTTAACTTAATTGCTCTTACAGAAACATGGTCTGATTCTGGATTCTCGAACTCTGAACTATTTTGCAATAATTACATTATTTTAGAAAGGATCGGAACTTTGATCTTACAAAGACATCTCGTGGTTCTTTTAGCCATAGAAACCAAATACTCAGCTACCTCTATAAATTTAGATTATATATAAAATAATGTGCCTTCTGTTGATATTTTGGGAATTAAAATAAATTTTACAACTTCTTCAATTATAGTAATTATTATATATCTCTCGCCTACTACAAGTAATCATCTTTATTTTTGATCTTATCTGTACCACTCCCTGTTTATTTGATGAATCCACTAACTTATAATTCTTGGAGATTTTAATATTTCTGAGTACATGAATAACACTCTAAATATTCCGCCATTAATTAATGATATTAATATCTTCTCTAATTTTTTATGTCTCATTCAACATAAGAACATTCTAAATATTAATGAACATCTCTTAAATTTGGTTTTTGCAAGATATTGCATATCAGTAAATCTATCTACTGATACTTTAATTCCCTATCCTGATGACTTTCATCCCCCCTTAGAAATACTAATTCCAATAAAGGTGAAATAATCTATTATTCTATTCAAATGACTTTAATTTTAGAAAGGCAAATTTCAACTAGTTATATAATGATCTCTTGGATGCTGACTGGTTATTCTTAGAGACCTATAATCATGTAAATTTAGCGTGTTCAGAATTTTACGATAAACTAAATACATAATATCATTTCCTAAAAAAGTAACAAAAGAAATTGACATATCCTCCGTGGTTTAATGGCCAGATTATCAGGGACATTAACAGAAAATTAAATTTATTGAATTGTAAATAATGACGTTTATGAACATTTTATAGTTTTACGAAAAAAAGTAAAAACTGATATTGGGAAATCTAAGCAAATTTTGTTCACGATGTGGAAGAAGAGATTTGTAATAACCCAAGTAAATTTTGGTTTTATATAAATATATTAAAAAATTCTTCATCTACATCTAGTTGCATGTTATATAAAGGGAAACTTTTCAGTCAGCAATCTGATATAGTTAATTTCTTTGCTTCATTTTTTCAATAATGGTTTATACAATCCTAAAACTTAGATTTTTCAAACATTAATATAACTATATACCAAACCTTTCAATTCCAACTATAACCGACGAGATGGTCTTGGAAGCATTAAAAACGTGTAAGTCGAAATTAACAGCAGGTCCTGATGATATCCCGTCTTTTATTTTAATGGATTGTGCCATGGTTGGGATAAAGTATGGAACCTAGTAAATATCTTTAAAACGAAACGGACGATATTTATGACATTTTACAAGTAAGTGCAATGGGACAAAATGCAGATGATGTACATTTTCTTATTAATAATATACTTCCGGTTTAACCGGAAATACCCTCAACTTTTTTAATTTAAATGGGACAACCTGTATATTTTTGCAGATTTTGAAAGAGCTTGTTATTTTGAATTCGTACATACTGGGTTTAGTGTAAAAAAGCTGTAAAAACGAACTTTTAAGTTTTTATACATTAGACTAAAATACCATTTAGATAAACAAATTGATATTGTTTGTAGTAATATGTAGTAAGAAATAAACAAATACTATCTAGTAGGTAACTATTGCGAAACTGTCAAATTGTAATTTACGGAAATAAATTGTACGATTAAGAATGGTTCATTTACGTGAAAAAGATTGAAATATTAATGATGATCGGTTATGGTGATCGATTCATAGAGTGGCCCGCTCGTTTTCCGGATCTAAGCCCATTAAATTTTTATCTTTGGGGTTATCTAAAATCACGTGTTTACGTTAAACGAGCAACATGCTTGCAGGAATTGAGACAAAGAATTATTGATGAATATGAACTAATACGTTGAGAATTCTTGGAAAGAGTAACTCAAGAATTTGTTAATAGTCTGGCATATTGTCAAGAGGGGAACGGAGAGCATTTTGAACAATTGAATTAATTTTGTTTAAATTATTTTTCTCATTAGTCTAAAGTACATAAATTTACTTATTCTACAATTGAAGGTGAGTTATTTCTCGTTTTTACAAATTATTTCCACTAAACCCAGTATGTACGAATTCGAGAAATAATAAGCTCTTTCAAAATTTGCAAAAATATACAGGGTGTCCCATTTAAATTAAAAAAGTTGAAGGTATTTCCGGTTAAAGCAGAAGTATATTATTACCAAAAAAATGTACATCAGATGCATTTTGTTTCACTCAGTGTATCGCAGAGGCACTTGATAATGGAGGTCGGGTAGATGTCATTCATACAGATTTCTCAAAAGCGTTTGACAGACTGGATCACAACATTCTATTATAAAAATTATGTAAATTATATGTAAAGCAACAAGTATAGGAGATAGAAGATTAACTAAATGTCTTTCCAAATGACTTAAAAATATAGGGTGTTTCAATTAAATGATATGAAAAACTATTGGTTCCGATTTTGAATCAGCATGTTTATAATTTATGATATTTTCGACAACATTTTAAATAGACGAAAGTAAACACGTAGCTAAATTAGTACGAAAAAATTTCAAACATTTTTTCTTTTTCATATAATATAAATCGATTTTGACATAAAAGTGATTCCAACTTTTAAAACCCTATATTTAATGACTTGAAAATGTCAATAGAATTCATATATGCATAAAAAGTAAAGTGTTCCCTTTAAAGAATATAGCCTTGCTCTGGCACTGTATTCCTGAATACAATGTATATTTGTCATTTATTTTTAAATTTGAATGTTTAGAGTATCTACATTTTTTTTTGGAAAGAATTTTTTGATAATTTCAATAATAGTGGACATAGCGAGCTTTGCCCCACTAATACATCACCCTGTATAAAGGATACATTTGTTTTCTTATGTGAACTTTTTTATTTCTAATAGATATTCTACCCAATAAATGCGTTTATTTTTTTAGAGATTGGCGATTGTGTGAAATTGTAATAATTGTCTGAAAAAGTCTGATGCATCTTAAATTCAGTAGTCTTTTCTCTGTGATCTAAATATTTATTTTTATAAGAACGCTACTATTTCCATAATGCATAAAATATATTTCCTTTTTTCCTATATTAGTTTCAGTAACTAATACTTAAAACTTAAAATTACAAAATTAGCGTCCTCTATTTTATCTTGTTCAAACTAAACTAAAAAAATATTTATTAACTTTATTGCACAATAAATGCTGAATAAGGTTCGTTAGAAGATAATAACGAGAAGCTTCCATTAGACATATTGTTACGCCATTTTATTACCTGATGCGTATTTTCACTCCATCTTATCCGAGATACATTTGCATTAAAATGTTGCAGCAAATGCCTCTTTAACATTTCTTTACATCCAAAAAATCTGGTTTTATTGTGCCACGCTTGAAAGGCAAAAGGGACCTACCATGTTATTTGAAGCCATCTTTATTACTTGGTTTCATTCATGATGAATTTATGTTTACCAGCTACATGTAAAAAACTGAAAACTCGTAAATCAAAAAGGTTTACATCCCCTTCTTTGCAACACTGCTTTCATACTTAACTCGTAAAACTTACCTTCGACTGTTCATAAATCAGTGTTTTTTTGACGTGAAGAGATAACCGCATCGAGGACATGACGGTTGCTTTAAAATAAACCTACCAACACTTTCAAAAATTCACACATAATGTATGTTATTCGCCATTTTGAATAAAAACAAACGTTCATAAAAAAATAATAAATAAATAACTTCTTTATATACGAATTTTTCCAAAAAAAATCCCGAGAACTGTAAAGCAGAAATAACTTATGAATGATGGGTGTAAAGCATCTATAAGTTTAATCAGGAAGTAAAATAAATACCGTTAGGATTTTTATAACTTTACAACCGTACATGATTGATTATATCAATAGCATTGAAATTAAAATGATATCGCAATAATTGCAATACTTCACGTATCTGTTCATCTACGCTGATAACACCAAATATTTTTTAAATATTGTCTTTATACAGGGTTGTTAAAAAAAAGATCGAATATTTGAACAGGGTATAGCATGGACAAAATAAGTCAAAAAGTCTTAATAAATATGGGTCCGCAAATTGACGGATTCGGAGATACAGAGAGGTATTTATTTTGCATTTTGCGTTTACACATTATTTTTATTGTGTACCTAAACAGGCACATCTCTTCCGGAAGGATATTCGAACTCTCTCTAAAAATCCTACACTAGCTCGGATTTAGTGACATTCTTGATTATTTCGTTTTTGTAGCTCTTCGAGACTATTTATAGAAATAGCGTACACTAAACTTTTTAAATATCCCCAAAAAAAGAACTCAAGGGGGTTTAAATGAGGCCATTTTGCAGGCCATGATACAGGCCCGCCCCTTCGTATCCATCGACGTGAAAACGATTTTGTTTCTATCGTTTGATTGTAAATAATAAAAATAATGTGTAAATGCAAAATGCATCAAAAATAAATAACTCCCCCCGAAATCGCCAATTTGCGGTCTCATGTTTATTAAGACTTTTTGACTTATTTTGGTCCATACTATACCCTGTTCAAATATTCGATTTTTTTAACACCGTGTTTAAAAGAAATATATGTTTTTTTAAAAATGTGTTATCCAAACTATTTATATACAGGTTTGGGATAAAGTATGGAACCAAGTAAATATCTTTAAAACGAAACGGACGATATTTATGAAATAAATTGCAAGTAAGTGCAATGGGACAAAATGCATCTGATGTACATTTTTTGTTAATAATATTCTTCCGGTTTAACCGGAAATACCTTCAACTTTTTAATTTAAATGGGACACCCAGTATATTTTTGCAGATTTTGAAAGAGCTTGTTATTTCTCGAATTCATACATACTGGGTTTAGTGGAAATAATTTGTAAAAACGAGAAATAACTCACTTTCAGTTGTAGAATAAGTAAATTTCCATACTTTAGACTAATTAGAATAATAATTTAAACAAAATCAATTCAAATGTTCAAAATTCTCTCCGTTCACCTCCTGATAATATTTGCTAAATAATATACAGCAAATATTTGCTTCTTTACGTATAGGAAACATTAAAGATCTTGTAGTGTATAAACATTTAATACATATTTTGAAGAAAGTAAATAAAAAATGAAAGTTGTAATCGTATCAAAATGTAAATTAACATCCCCTTTTTTATTTTTGGAATTTTTTTTACTCCATCTACAAGAGTTTTGGTTTAAAATCAGGGTTTACTAAAATTTGTCTATTCAAAGTCTCTTAAAATTTCAATATTAAAGTTTAGATTTGGGATTTTTTGAAATTTCTTTTTTTAAAACCGAGTGTCATAAACTTCGACTTTAAAGTCGAGAATCATCAAAATCTCCATTTCAAGAAGTCGAGTTTTTGAAGTAGAGTACGAGATTTTTTAGGATATTTGAATTAAAATCGAGAATTATTAAAATTTCTCTCTTCAAGAGCTTGAAGAAAAACACGAAATTTATTGCTCTAAAATCAGGAATCATTGGAATATCGTTTTTAAAATCTAGATCTTAAAGAATAACAACTAAATATTAATATTTTAGGCCAGAATAAGCCATGAGAAACAAACTGGAAATAATTAATATAAGTCCGTTAAAAAGTATGATAAATGAAATAATCCATGTATTAATTTCTTGGCGGTAGCGAAAGCAATTTATGTTAAAAAGCCACAGATTGTTAGAAAAAAGATGGGATTTTCACTAATGATGGATGAAGATGCTAATCATAATGATTTAGATAGTGAATTGAAGAAACTCCAAAAAGAAAATAAGCATTTACAAAAACAGACAAAGATATAGATGAAAGAGATGATATTGTACTTGAGGAACAAGGAATAGAAGCTGTAAGAGAACATGTAGCAACTAATGTAAAAAGCCGTTTTAAAACTATATAGCGAGCAACATAAAAAAGATATAAAAAGGTTAAAAAAAACCACAAATAAGAGAATAATATTTTTACTTGTAAATTGAGATTCATGAAAATATCGAACCTTAAGTAGAAATTTAATGTAACACTGAAGATTCTTCAAATATTTTTAAAAGATTAATTAAAATTTCGACTTTAATATCAAAATGTATCAAAATCTCGACTTCATAACCAAGATTTTAAAGAAAAATTCTAGATTTTTTTAATATTTCTAAATTAAGCTCAATATTTCTTAAGATTTCGGAGAAGAACCATTGAAATACTGACTAAAACAAAGTGAAATACGATTTTTTAAGATTTTTTATATAAAATCGATATTAATTGAAATACCAACTTTAAAGTAGAAATTTTGAAGTAAAACACGATAATTTAGAGTCGAGATTTAGAAGTAAAATTCGATATTTTTAAAATTCATGTTTTAAAATTGAGATTCAATAAAATCTTGACTTTAAAATTCTCGATTACGAAATCGAGATCTCAACGAAAACTCTCTAATTTAAAATCGAGAACTATTTAAAATCTCAACTTCATTATCGAACTTCATTAAAATCTCAATTTAAAAAAATACGAAATTTTCATAATTTCGCTTTAAAATTGGGATATTGACAAAGATCAACTTTAAAATCGAGATTTTAAAGCAAAACACGAGAATTTAGGGTTTAGAATTAGAAATAAAATTTGATATTTTTAAATTTACTCTTCAAAATTAAGATTCAATAAAATCTCGGCCTTAAAATTCTCTAATGATAAGTATTAAAGCCGGTTGATATATTATTATTAGTAATATATTATCAATAGTGAAATTTTTTAAAAGCATTTTAATATTAATTATTATTGAGTTTTGGTAATATTAATGAAAAAGAAAATATGTATATATATATATATATTTAATTTTACATACCCAATATATTAAATGTTGGGCGTCCTGTTGAGAAATATATAAGGATATTCTACTGAAAAATTCTCTCTTTGATATGAAAGACACGGTATATTATTATTACTATATTTCGAAATTCTTCTAATTACCTTGTTTTTTTATAATTCTATTAATGTTAACTAAAATGAATAGTTTCAATAGGGTATAGAAGATTAAAAATTCCGACTTTAGGTTTTAAGCTCATGTTGACTACTGTCTATAATCTTTTGAAGCTACAGAAAAAATTCTTCAATACCAATTAAAATTTATTGAAAATTAAAATTTACAATCTTCAGTTATCCTCGCTGTCCCAACGATAATGTAAAAAAAATACTTTTCCATCTCTGCACTGTATAGGAAAAACTTTTGATTTCATTGTTTACCTTTTAATTAATGTTCTTGCTATTATATCAAATAACTTTATATTATATAGGAGCAAAAGTGGCAGGTGCTCTTGCTTTTATTTTGTAAATAAACTTTATTATTCGCCTGAGAAAGGTGATAAACTCCTCTTAAGAAATCCAATAACAGTTAAGAGCACATTAAGACTTATTTATTAGTACCATTATAAGAGGGCAGTAAAATAAATTGAAACTGTCTTTAAGAAAGTATATTATGGTTGTGGTCACTATACAGATCGTTGTTGTTGTCATCTAGATTCGTTATAATATATTCCTAAATAATCTGCCATTTTTTATAACTCAGCTAGTAATTTACATATACAGGGTGAGTCACCGTAGACGCGAAGGTCCATAACGATGCATTTGACGAAAATTTTGTAATAGTTACTTATTTGTGTATATTCAAAGCCATCATTTAAAACTAGTAATACTTATACAGGATGTTCCAAAAAAAGATATGTATCAAAGTTATGTTTTTTAATTGAAATACCCCGTATGTTTTTACATTTTTATAAACCTCTTGCCGAGATGATTTTTAAGCAGTATTTGTTAAATATTAAAACACTTTTGCTAATTTAACTTTATTTATTTTATTAATATCATCTTTATAACTTCTAATTATTCCTGACTCACAACTAATTAAAAATTGAGTCAAAAAAGTAGTAAATTTTAAATGAATAAGAAAGTTTTTACATTTTTATGTTGTAAGTGTCGGAACGGAAGGCTGTTTTTACTCTACACTGTGATAGACAATCAGGAAATCTTAGAAATAAATGGGAAATATTGAAAAAGTAAATTTAACTATTAGATTTTGGGATCAATTATTTTTATTCAAAGAGAAATGTATACATCTTTTATAAACGTTTTTTGTCGATGTAAGATTTACAATGTGGTCCAAGAAAATCAGAAATATTTTTAAAAACGGCATGGTTGTTTTTAATCAAATTTAATCATTTTACAAAATATACTGCGTATGGAATCAAATAATCTTTAAATCATATCGATTTGATATAGGGTTTCCATTTGGTAAGAGAGTTCTTAAATTCTCTCTACTCCAACTTAATTTACATTTTAAATGAAATATTAGTAAACACACAGATTATTATTAAAGCAAGATTTTGCACTACAATATTGACTCCCAGTTTTTCTAACGTTCTTTTGAATTGCACAGTCGTTATGCAGGGTGTCCCACTACGTTTTGACAGTCCGTTATCTCGAAAACTGTTCAAATTTAATAAAGATAAATAGCCCATATTATCATTACTGCAAAATAGATTCATGACAAGTTGAATCGTTGAATTTGTTATTGAAATGTATAACCAAAAATGTAATATTGTACTAGTTGTCCCATTTAAGAAAAATTTTGTTGGGGTCACGTGACCGGGAATAAAAGGAAAAACGGAGTCTTTTTATAATAAATATAAGCATCAGTTTCGACTGTTTATAACTGCTAAATTTCATATTTTCCATGTGAACAGTTTTCGAGATATTGTCAAAACGTCATGGGACACCTTGTATATCTTCCTATTTCCAGCTAGTTTTTCTCAATTCTGAATAGTTCATTAAATCGCCCTTCTCTGAATCCATCCATTTTCTTTTTGGTCGGCCCCTTCTCCTTTTTGTGCTTGCATTAATTTTTAGTGCTAGTCTTGTTAGATTTATATTTTCAACACTTCTTTGTTTGTTCACTGTGTGTCTAGCCTTTGTCCATTTATGCTTCTTAGTATCTTTCTCACCTATATTTCCAACCTATTTTTTTATTTAGGTTCCATGTCTTACTAATAACTGTTTGATATACTCTATTTTAGTGATTCTTTCGTCGATCTTAATAGCGTTGTGAAGCACTAGCACTTTTACTTCCTTTGGCAATTCTCTTATACACTTCCTCCTTTTCTTCATTGGTATTTATGAATGTTAGCCGAGATAGTCAAAATTAGAATAAGTCTATATTACCTCTTATTTTGAGTAAAAGTCTGGTAACGGCTAATATTCTGGTTAATTGCTTGTCCGAATTATACAAAATTTGGGATAAGCCTATTTTGGGATACGGAGATTCCAGATTTGGCATTTGCAATGTTGCTAGATTTGCTGTTTCTCTCATATTATTAGTAAAAACAGTTATGAATGACAACAAAACTTTAGATATAATGCAGGGTTTCGTTGAAGATCCACATACATCCTCAAGCAGGGTTGCACAAGTACATAATGTAGGTCATTCTTCAATCAGATACATACGAAATGTTACTTAGAAATGAAATTGTACGTACACGGAGAATCGTATTTAGGGCCAATTTTAATCCGATATGTTTTCAGCAAGATGGAACTCCAGCTCATTTTTATTTATTTATTTATTTATTTATTTATACGGGCAAGCCCAATTCAGAATACAGAAATATGTTATTGACAATAATATATATAAAATAAGAATAATAACATATATAACAAGAAAAAAAAAACAATTAATTGCAAAAAAATAAAGTATACAAACAATAAAAAGACAATGTATATAATGATTGTTAAATATTCAAGTTCTTTATGTGGTTCTTAAAAATAGCAACAGAGTTACCAAAAAGTAATAGGTCATCCAGAGAATTAGCAAGTCTTAGTGTTCTTGGAATAAAAGTATAATATGAGTAATTATATCTGTGAAAAGAAATGTTAAAAGTTTGAGTTTGCCTTGTTGCACGTGGTGGAACAAACAACAACACTTTAGCTAGGAGTTCAGGACAGTTATATATGCCATTGACAATATTGAACAGTACTGTAAGATCTTTTCGGTCTCTACGGACAGAAAGAGAAGAGATATTCAAGTATTGCTCCATGTTTGTATAATTGCAGTTGATGTGCATTTTGAAACCAATAAATCTAAGAAAGTTTTGTTGAACATTATCCAATTTGCTCTTGAGATGCAAGTAGTGTGGGGACCAGACAGGAGAACAGTATTCGAGGTGTGTCCTGACTAGAGAACAGTAGAGAGTTTTAATAGCTAGTACATTAGTAAAGTCTCGGGTTGTTCTTTTGATAAAACCAAGCATTTTCATGGATTTTTTAATAATATTATTGATGTGAAGGTTAAAGCTAAGAGAACGATCGAATATAATACCCAAGTCTTTAATTTTCTCTACAGTATTCAATAATTTATCATTTATGGTATAATTAAATGTTGACAAGTGATGATGCCGACAAAACCGAATAACGTGACATTTGCTAACATTTAATTCCATCCCATTAAGAAAACACCAGTTGGCTAGATCGTCCAAATCTGATTGCAATGACACTGCATCGCTTCGATTATTAATGATTTTGAAGCATTTAAGGTCGTCGGCAAATAAGAGAGCAGAAGTATTAGAAAAACAGACAATGATATCATTGATAAACAGGTTAAACAATAATGGACCCAAGTGTGACCCTTGGGGAACACCAGAAGTCACTGAGATGGTGTTAGAGTAATGATGATTAACTCTAACCTGCTGAGTTCTATTAGTTAGGTAACTGCCTATCCATTTTAACACTTGACCTCCTATACCGTATAATTTAAGCTTTTGCAGCAATAGATCATGGTTCACCGTGTCGAAAGCTTTGGAAAAATCTGTATAAACCGAATCAACCTGTAATCCTTTCTCCAGAGCTTCGGACAAGGTATCAACATAAAGCAGCAAACTGAGTTCTGTCGATTTACCAGAAGAAAATCCGAACTGTTGAGGATTCAATATAGAAGTGCAGTCGTACTTAAGAAAATCAGTAACGATACTTTCGAATACCTTGGGAATCGTGCCGAGAATAGAGATAGGGCGATAATTCTTTATGTCCGCTTTATTGCCCGCTTTGTATATTGGAGTAACATAGGACAGTTTCCAAAAGTCAGGAAACTCCCCTAAGTGCAGTGATTTGTTAAAAATGTGAAAAAGCGGCCGAGAAAGAATAAAGCAGATTTCTTTCAGAAAGATGGGAGGAATACCATCAGGTCCAGGACCTTTATTGACATTAAGGGTTGAAAGTTTTACATATATTTTCGAGATTGGTATGAAATAGGAAGATACGCTAACTTTGGATTCTATTAAGTTATTATCATAAGTTAGAGTTTTATTGCTAAAAACAGAAGAGAAATGATTAGCAAATAAATTTGCGATCTCATTACCATTAGAGGTGACTGAATTGTTGAGTCTCATTGAGACAGGTAGGCTGTTATTTTCTTTCTTATTATTTACAAATTTCCAAAAATTTTTAACATTATCTTGGATAGAGTTCTCAGTTGATCGTATATAACTAGAATAGCATTTTTTTAACAAAGTTTTGCACTGAGCTCTGAGTTGACTAAAATTGGCATAGTTTTCAGGAGACCTATTACTTTTGTAAATCATATGGGCAATCTTCTTATCATGTAGCAATTGTATAAGTTCAATCGAATACCAACAAGGAAATTTCTTAGTACAGACTTTTTTCAATGGAACAAACAAATCAAACATGTAGTAAAGAGTATCATAGAATACACTTATCATCACAGAGATGTCCTTATCACCTATAAGACTGTCCCAATCAACTGCATCTAAGTATTGATGTATACAGGAGAGATTTGCTTTATGAAAATCATAATAGTATTCAACTCCAACAGTTGAGTTTTGACAGAAGTGTAGCTGCAAGGTTGTTTCCAGTGGAGGATGGTACGGGTCTGGAGAAATTAAAATATCAGCTGCTGGGGTTACCGTCAGCTCATGTGAAGAAAGAACAAGATCGAGGATGACGCCTCTAGTATTGACCATAGTATTAGATTGGAAAAGATTATGAAGAGCACAAATATTTGAAACAGTATCAATAGCTTCAGTTTCTGCAACTGGTGTGTTAGGTTTAGCTGATGCAGATGAGCAAAAATCTTCAAGTTCCCACTCAGCTGAGGGCAGATTGTAGTCACCAAAAAGATATAACTTAGAATTTGAGTATTGTTCACCTATACTATTAAGTTGGTCAAAATGGACCTGATACTTGTTAGTAGGAGACTTAGGCGGGATATACAGAGCTCCCAGGACCAACTTACCACATAAGTGAACAAAAAGTTGTTCAACTGAAGAATCCGACGGAATAATATATGCGGGATATTTTTTCTTGGTGGCTATCAGTACTCCTCCTCCTCTTCCAAATTTACTGGACTCAGGTGATCGATCTTGTCTAAAAATATTGTAGTTTGTCAATCCGAGCTCAGCATCATTGAAATCGGTAGTAAGCCAAGTTTCTGTGAGAATGATTACATCATAAGAACAGTTTGAAGCATTAAGACTTAAATCGGTTAATTTAGTTCGAAGTCCTCTGACGTTTTGATAGTAAAGAAAAAGCTTGCCCGGGTTTAGTAGTTTTTTTGGATAATTGTTGGTACATTATTGATATACTTAATTACTAGATTCTGCTCACCAGCATCTTGACGTGCTAGGAGTTCAGTCTTGACTGTGTTGAAAAGTGTCCGTTGGGTAGGGGTTTGGTCTAAAGATATGAAGAGTTTTTTCTCTCGACTCACCTTCTGCTTGTTTTTAATTATTGAATGAACATCTTTAACTGAAGATAAAATTATTTTGAGTGACCGATGTCCATTTTTGTTTTTCTTGCCAAAACGTGTCATTTTAATACCATCGAAGTTTACAGTGTCATCAATAGTAGAGAGAATATTTTTCACTTGTTCAACATCTTCACGAGCATTGTTTGGTTCGAGTAGATTAAAAACAAGTAGATTATTAGATCTTTTTTGTCGTTCATGGATTTCATTTATAACTTCCTCCATCGAGAAGGATCCGTTTTCCTTGAGTTTAGAAATGTCATTTTTCAATGTAATAACTTCCTTTCTGAGATTATCCATTTCACGCAGGAGTTTGGGTACGCTCTTAAAAGAAGAGCGACATTCCTTGCAGAAGTAGGTAAGAGTTCTTTTCTGCAGTACAACTGCTCGAAGTTCAGAGGGTGCTAATCCTGTGCATTCTTCAGTTGGATGTGATGTTACATGACAGTTGTCGCAGACAACATATTTATCACCAAGCTCGTCCGCACAGGAGTAACAGTTGTTAGCCATTGACAACAAAATAACCAGCAAAATTTTCTAAGGCACAAATTTACAGTTATCTCCCGAACTATAACACAACAATCAGAAGTGATTAACTGTTATCAGCTGCTTGCTTTTTGTAATGCTTTTGCCGTTTTTATTGAGTGAAACTCCGAAAATCTAATGCAAATTCCACTGGAAGATCACTAGAGATATAAATAAATTTATTCAACCACCAAGTAAAACACTGAAAGCAATCACTAGGAAAAAAAAGCGAGATTTTTAAACTACTTTTAACCACTATAATTGATAAAAGACGGTAGACCAATGTTTATTCGATTAAATACCGATCGATTGATGAATCGATCGATCGATTTTGGTGTAAATGTTCGGCGTTATTTAGATGAGATATTTCCCAGACGATGGATTGGTAGACGAGGTAGTATTGAATGGCCTTCACATTCATCTGATTTCAGTCCTAAAGATTATTTACAAAACTAAAATAGCAAGTCTTGCAGAGCTAAGGCAACGAATTATAGATGAATCTAGATTAATTTCTAGACAATCATGGAGAAATGTGGTAAACGCATTCTGCCATCGATTAGGGTACTGTCAACTTACAAATGGAGCACATTTTGAATTAAGTAATTATTATTTTAAATATGTAATCTTTCAATTGTTACGTTTTAATGTAGTTGAAAATAGTTTGTATTAAAAAAATTATTGAGACAATTAGTCAGTGCCATACTTCTGTTTTATTTATTTAAGATCTTCTAGACGACATAAAATCATAAGTGTTACATATTGTTGAACTCGTATTAAAGAGAAGATTCCAAAAATGACAGATTATACAGAGTGATATATTTAAAAAACCAAAGTGACTAATAATATCAGAGAAACGGAAAATCTAGCAAAAATTCACATGTCAAATCTGGAATCTCCGTATCCCAAAATAGGCTTATCCCAAATTTTGTAGAATTCGGGCTAGCAATTTACGAGATAATTGGCCGTTTGCAGACTTTTGGTCCACTCTGTATATTATATTCCCTTAATACTCTTTCAAGTATTATATTAAAAAGCGTGGGTAATAGTGGGCCCTATTCTCAATAGTTAATTTACAGTTTTTGTTACTGAGTACAGCTTTTTCAACTTGAGTATAGATTTTATTTGATTTTAATTATATTTCTTAGACTGATGTGATGAAGGAAAAAGGATAACATTTCCGTTCATCCAAAAAGATCCCCATCTACCACCCGATAAAGTAATAAATTTTCCACTTTTAGAAGAGCGAACATGACATACACTATAAATTTAATGAAAGTTTTATCAAATGAGAAATACGACATTGCAGTGCAATATAGCTTGGAACCATAAAACTTTACTACTTTATATACGCCATGTGTACATTTGCAATAAAATTTTAACGATAGATATCGTCGTCTGATTGGCGGTCTCTCCGCTGGGGACATTACAAAATACTTTCGGGATGAGCCATGAGATCTAACTCGCCCTATATGAAATTTTCTACCCTCTAGGAATTGCGGTTGGGTCACCCCACGTTTCCCATAAAATTTCATCTACTGGTTTCATCGAAATGGCGAACTGTAAGTGATGTCGCCCGAATTAAATATGGGCCATAAAAATTTGCACAAGAAGTATGAAACAGCTTGAGAATTTAAAATCCGTAATATTATATTGTACCTGCAGGGTGTGCCAAAATTAACTTCACTGAGTGATAATAAATTTTAAGAAACCTACAACTGTGCATTTAGCCCAACCTGGTAATACGGAGTCTATAATAATCGATTTGTGAGGAGATTTGCATAGAAAACTTAATTTTCTTTTCTTAATTTTCCTTTGATTATTTATATTTATTAAACGGATGTACCCGGGTGTACTCGATTCAAAAATTCGTGAAAAAACATTTAAATTTAGAAGCCCTTGAATAATTTTACCAAAGCACCAAATCTGTTATTGGTCAATTTTTTTATTCATACAATAATATATTTTTATTTTTTAGAAAAAAAGATGCTCACTTTAAATCAATTGCAGCACGATATGTATGAATACACTGATTTGGCAAATATGGGCAAAACAACTGTAAAGGTTTTAAAAAGATTAAATTTTGTATATAAAAAATCGAGAAATCGAGCAAGTTGATTGAACTAGATAAAATTATTTGTTGGCACAGAAAATATACAGATTCAGAGAAAATTTAAAATCCTTTATGAAAAAATCTTCAGGAGTAAAAGAATATGAATAGTAATATCTATTTGATCAGATAAATCTACTCTCTCGAAGGGTAAATGTAATGCAATTCCGGCTTTTTCATAAAATGTTCTCTTACGCTCACATCGATAAAATGTGTATTATTTGGACAAAACTAGAAAGGACATATATATATATATACACTTCTTCAAAAGTTTTTCAAGACGTTAAAAGGTCTTGTTAACATTTATGGAAGGTTGATTTTTGGTCTTAAGAACATCCCTTGCAAGGTTGAAAGGGTCCGATATCTATTTCTTGAAGAATAATTATTAGGATTATATAAACTTAAACATAACAATCTCAATAAAAAAACTACAGTAAATCATCAAGAAGTACTCCATTTTGCACTATAAAACTTTTGCACTTCCTAATAAATACAGACAATTTAGTGGTTTATCCCAATGAAACTCAAAATCGTACCATGCACAACAAATAATTTATTAATTCCAAATTTGAAAGAAAGTGACAACTAGTTTCGACTTTGAAAGTCATCATCAGGTCTAAAAATGAAACAGGAAACAATATCACACTTAAAATCAAAAAATGTTTTCTTCTTATATCATGAGGGAGCACATTAAAGATTTTGGGACCCAAAATTGTAGCAAATCTTTGATTAGAATCATATCTCCGAAATGGTACAATTACCATATTATTCACATTATATCTAGTTTGGTAAGAATGGTTTACAAGATCTTGATTTTTTTAACTTAAAATGGAATATACTATTACTAAGCTAGTACAGACCTTTAACATTTTTAACATCAAACAAAAGATTACTTGAGTCTAATCTGTTCCTGAAATATATAATACGTAATATTTAGTTATGTACTACATTTAACTGGTTTAAAGCATTTTTATAAAGTCCACCCCAGACAATGATACCATACCTAATTAGTGACTCCTCTAATGGTTTGTAAATTTGAATAATCAACTTTTTACTCATAATGTTACGAATAATGTAAAATTTATATATCAAGCGCCTGATTTTGTTTATTAGATCTCTAATATGATTAGTCCATTTTACATTTTTATCCATTGTAATGCCAAAATACTTTCTAGAATTAACCTTACTAATAGTGAGCTCTGACTGATTTAAATTTATAGAATTGAAATTTGGTCTATTAGCATTAGTCAATGAAGTGTGTTTCTGTAGAGTTCAGAAATAATTTATTTTGATGAAGCCAACTTATTACTATACTTAGCCCTTCAATTGCTATAGATTTAACACTGTCCTAGGATTTACATTTAAAAAATAGAATTGTATCGTCTGGATAAGAAATAGTTAAACCATTTGTGTTTAAATTTAAAAGAGAATTAATATACATAATAAATAAAAGGGGCCCAAGTACAGTCCCCTGAGGGATTTCAATTTTAGTTTCTCACGGATTTTAGGAAAGGAAATTTTTACCATTTGCCGGCTGTTCTCGAGATAACTCTCGAAGACTTCTAACACAACGCTCCTGACACCATAATGTTCAAGAACATCATTGAGTTGTCCATGGGACATAGTGTCGAAAGCCTTTGTAAGATCAAGGAAGACAACTAGCCCTTTTTCATTGTTATTAAGGCAGTTTTTTATATTGTCAACAAGTTTGAAAATAGCATCTTTTGTTCCCACTCCTTTTATAAATCTATACTGATTAGGCAATTGTATAGTCTACTTTTCAAATATTATTTACAAATATCTTAGCAAAAGTAGTGATTTGTATTATTATTATTTAATTAGTATAGTAAACATTTTTCGCCTTCTGAATTATTTTATTAAGATTATTTCTGTAATTACGATAATTTTTGAGTAAAGTTGGTTTATTTTTATCTTTAATGTAAATTTATCTCTATGTTTTATTGATTTTATTATAGCATTAGTAATCCAAGGTTTAATCTTATTGTACTTTTTAATTATAACTGTTTCAATAGTGCACTCCTCTTTCAATAAATCTCTGGAAAGTCAATTCAGAATCATTAATAGAGATAACATCAGCCAAACATACAGTACTTAACTGCATCGAATTTTATAATTTCTTTACAAAAACTTTCTCTGGAATTTTCAAAGTCATCAAGACTAATATTTAGATGGACAGGGAAGTTATCAGTAACATCAGTATCTACAACAAGTGCATTAAATAATAAATTATTATCATCTATTATTTTTCTCACAAAAATGTGATCAAGGCAAGTACTGCTGTAAGGGGCCAGTCTAGTGTAGGAGTCTATATAAGATAGGACGTTTTGTTTTGTTTTATGATTCATATTTATAAGATATTACACTGATGTTTTACTTTTGCCGAAACCTTTATAAGTACATATAAAGTGGGGTTACTTTTTAATAAAGACATTATTGCAATCCTGTAAAAAGTTCAATAGGGGAAAAGTTCAATATTTAGGAAAAGAGTAAGCTAGTACTTATTTCTATCGTCCCTTGATTTATAAGAAAAAGAATGATGGCGATCCTTTCTGTTTCAAAATTAGAAATACGAAATAACCAAATAAAAGACCGTTTAAAATAAAATAAAAAGTTTGTTTCCTTTCTTTTTGTTATTTTACCCATATCCAAAGTAATACAAATTAGGTATATATAGGGCCTCCCAGCCGCACTGCAAAAACAATTTATGTAAAATCACACAACATAACGTAGGTAATAAATAACCAATGTTGTTATGTGAAAATACATATCTTTATGTAGCAATTATTGTACATATTATTTTATGTAAATAAATTACACTCTATTTTATGTAACTTTCAGCAATCTGTAATGTAAAATTAAGAGTTAGTAATGTGTTATTGCTTCATAAGTTATGCTATAATATAAAATATATTATGTATTAGGTCAGAAGCTTTTATGTAAAATTAAAACTGGGTAGGTATATTTACATGATAAAATAAGTAATTAAGCAGTATACATAATGTAAAATCAAATGAAATAATTTGTAGAAATATTAATTGGAAATGTATATTTAACTTTTAAATTAGATAACATTACACAACATTTTACATAGCTTTCAGTAACCCATTTGGGGATTGATTCGTTTACTCTTGTGGAGTTAAAATGATTGTGAAATAATTATTTTCTAATAAAATAAGTATTTCTGATTGACCATTAGGAAGGATTTCGTCTTCTACTTGAGTTCCGTTACTTTCAGTCACTAGGTTTGCTTCAATTATTTGAAGTTTATGGTGAGGTGGAAAAGCAGTAGTATTCTATATGTATAAAGAATATATGTATCTTTTTTTAGGTTTTTTCTTACCAATGTTAGGAATTACTAAACTTAAAAGGTAGTATTTTAGTTGAAAGGAAGATTTCTACATTTTAATAATGCTTTCATAATGCTGTGGGTCCATTATGCCCATTAAAATAAATGTTTTTTATTTCTATCAGCTAACCATACTGTATACAGTGTATGGAATTTTATAAAACAGCTGTGTAAAGGGTATTTAACTTCAGTACTCGCTTTTAAATGATTATAATTGTGGGAAAAAAGTAAATTTGTTTCAGAAATTATAAATAAAAAAGTATTGTAATATTGTAATTACATCTAAGAGTTTGAGTTGATTTTATTTTTTCATCATGTGCCCTAAAAATGTGTGGTTTTTAAACAAAGTAGGCATTAAGTTTTATGCTACATTTATTTCTTAAACAAACAAACTTACCACTAGTTCAATTATGATGTAGATGCTGATGATGCAACTCGTATTTTCTTAGGGTCAGAGATTAAAAATTACATAATATACATGTGTACATTATAAAATAAATTACCTGATACAGTATATCAATAAAAATCACAATGGTTCTATACTCGATTTTCGACATTGATGGTGAAGGTTCCAGTTTCCATTATATATTGTGTAAAATTTGTATTTTCACATGTATTAATGTAAAACCGATACAATCTCTTAAGAAAAATATAGTAGCGTTAAATACTGGGCGAACCAACCTTCATGTCTAAACTGTTATGCCATAAAAGTATAACACAGTTTGCCAAATATTTTACAGAATCGTTAAGTAGTAAGTAAAGTTATAAGCTATGGACATTAAAACCATTTGGCACAATATTAATTCCGTTTTTTAAAGTAGATACATCATAAAAAATTTCAGTTGGAATTTTATTCCTTAAAGGGTACCTTTTTTTTGTTACGTGGATTGTCCCTTATTTTATTGGAAAACTCTATTATGTTGTAATTTGAAAATTTCAGTATACCCTACCTCTATTATAGCGACATCTAGTAGCATAATAAATATATATAGCACTGGTATCAGTTTTTACATACTATAATTCATGAACATATATAATAATTTTCAATAAGGACTTAATATTATTTAATCAGTTATGTGAAAAGTTACATAATTTATCCTAAAATATTACATCTATTCTGTAAAACGTTATTTTCGCAGAATATTTATGGTAATTTAACTATTTTCACAAAGTAATTCTTCTTACATATTATAAATTGTAAATTCACATAATTATTTACGTAAAAACTTGTTTTACATATAAACTTGTTTGAAAGTTACTTAATTTATTCTGAAAAATTACGTTTACTTTTTTCAGTGCGGTATTGATACTTTTTAAAAGCAAATATTAACTAAACAATTTAAGTTGGAAAAATGAGGTTTCCGTGAGTGAGGTTTTTTTATCATATTTAACCCATTTGAAATGTTTCCTACTTATACAGGGTTCAAAAAATTTTGTCATTTATCTTTTGAAAAATTAAGATTTCTTTTCAATTGAATACAAATATTTTCTACATAATCTGATTCATATCTATAGAACATTCTTACCTGTATTTATTTGCATAAATGTAGAAAAAACTATTAGATAACCTAAGAAAACTGTTATTTTCAAAAATTAATAACTTTTCTGTAAGTTTGCGATAAAGTTTCTTTTTAATTTTCTTGATGCTGTGGGTATTTAAATAATGTATACTTAAATAATACACTTAAATACATAATTAACTGAACACTATGTTTTTCAGAAAAAAAAAATAAACTGATATTTCAATTGATAATTGTTTTTTACTTAATTAAAAATAATGAATTTCAAAAGAATATGCAACACCTCACATGGCGATCATTTCTAACTAAAGCAAAATATAATAAATTCTAAGTTTTGAGGGTCATAATTCATAAGAGGAACTGGTTTTAGTCAAGAAAATAATGAAATACTACAAAAAATGTTTTGCTAGAAATGAGAGTCCTCTTCAAGCCAGAATAACAGCCCTTATTCTTTCCAGTATGCTTTGGACCAGAAGAGCAACCCCATTTTATACACTTGTCCCTATTCATTGAACAACTCTTCTTCCAGCTTATCCACTGTTTGCAACTAAAAACAGTTTTGCTATTTCTGTTCACTTGTTATACATATTTTTTATTGGATTCAAATCAGGACTTCGGAGTGGCCACACCAGAATACCTGTATACCAACATGGTTAAAGTGCTAATAAGTTCTTTGGGCTACAAGTGGTTGATTACCACGCATTTGAAGGAAATTATCTCCTATAAATGATGCAAAACCTCGTGGTTCAAAAGAAATATCACATATCATCACATCTCCAATGCCGAATTGTATCCTCAGAGAGAAGCTGAGAAGAAACGTTGAGCCAGATGGTTTCCAAATTTTTTGAGGATTATCCTGTCATTACCTTATGAACGGGGATTCTTCTGGAAAGCTGCAAATGATTAAGCAAATTGTACACGAAGCGATCTAAATACAGTATTCGATAAAACTAAGGTTCCATAAACATCTGCCAATCTTCTAGCCAAAATTGTAATAGGAATTGTCGAAAAACTTGTGGACGAAGAAATCGGTCTTCAACTACATTTCTAGGTCTTTGTGTACCTTGTTCAGTCTTTATAAATTTCTCTGTTGCATCAGATTCTGTACTTTGAGCAATACCAAAGGTTTGCGATATATCGAATGCTACGACTATCATTATGTAGATCAACAGCTTGAACATAATTTTCTGAATTCATTTTTAATTTTTCTTATAGGAAAAGATAAAAAATACGCAAAGAACACAACACGTTGAAAACATAAAAAAATATCAATAATAAACAATTTAGTTTGTGAGGTTTTTCTACGCCAACATTATAAGATAATGAAGCAAATATGTCTAGATAATTTATTTTTTAACAAAAACTTCTTTTACAATTCTGCAGATCCAATTGTGAGTATTAAAAGAAGAAAATCTAAAAAATTCAAGGCTCCGGTTAATTTTCTATCGAGTGTAATTCGTTACCAGTGTTTCATATTTTTAGTCAGCTATAAATTGGTATTTACAGGCCAGGTTTTGATTAAAATATACCAATGGATTTTGTATTTTTTACAATATTCCTAACATATAACCCAGATGAATATTTTGAATACGATCCTGTTTAAAATCAACACTTACCAATGCATTTCTTCCGAACCCTCGTGCCTTCAATGACAAAGGCATGCGTATATCAAAACCACCCCTATTTCATAATGGAGACTCGCAAGGCCACCTATAAGATTCAAGGAATTGGGATAAAGAGAAATGAGAGAGAACGTAGATCGACCAGTATCGCATTTAGACAATATCTTCTGAAAATTGAAAAAAATAAAGGTCCTTCACATATTTATCACACGAGTTGTCACATTATTTTGTCATAAGTATTATTACTAAGTTCACATCATGTGATTTATAACGTAGAATAGGTCATAAGTATAGTTACAAGTAAAATCATTTTCATTCACAAACAGATATATATATTTTCTGTTTGATATTTCATATGAATATCAGTAATTTTGTTAATATGCTTTATCGAAAGTGTAATTTTTGGGTAAATTTTTACTTTATAATCATAAAATTCTTGAAATTTGGATAAAAATCTACATAGGTTGGTGGTAGGTAAAAAACCACAATATGGCGAAGGAGCCAAGTGCCGTAGTCAAACTGATCTCCAAAATGCGGGAAAAATGTGGTAAAAATATTGTTAAATGTGAAAAATTTCTAAATGTAAATGCGCAAAGCTAGCAAATAGACTCAAGCAAATGACGATGACGATTCTGCTAAATTTTTTCACACTCTTGAGAACAGATTCAGTGATAAAATGGTGAACATTGACATTTTTCTACTCTAACTAAAATTAGTTGACTGGAATATTGCTTATGAGGAAAATAGTAACATAAATAAAATAGCTGAATTCATTAATACAACTTATAGTTCTCTTATAGGTCAAGTGTTCCACTAACAAAAGTCAGCACCAAGGTAAAAACACCCGTTCCATTTTTCAATGACAATTTAAAACAAATGAGAGAAACCCTGCAGATATTACGTACTATCAGCGACGCTTCTAGTAACCCTGATCACTATATTGCATTTATGACTTATAAAAAGCAATATGTAGGTGAAATTGCTGAAAGAAAAAGAGAATCGTAAGATGACTTTATTAAACAATCAGATAATAAAATTAAAGATATCTGGAGATAAATTAATTACTCTTCCTTCTTATAACATAGATGCACTAAATTACCTTGTGACACTACCCAAGACTAGCACTTCTTTCTTTCTTAACCGAGTTAATGAAAACGAAGTAATAGAAGCAGTAACTAAATTAAAAAATTCTGCTTATCTGGATATATAGAACTTAAACAAGAAAATAATAAAAAAAACTGTAAATTTTATATCTCGTCCACTAACTGTCATTTTCAAACGTTGTCTTTCTGAAGGATTATTCCCGGAAATCTTTAAAATAAGCAAAGTTATCCCTATATTTAAAAAGGGTGACGCAAATAATCTTGACAACTATCGGCCCATATCCATTATTCCAATATTTGGCAAAATTTTTGAAATATTAATTTCCCATTCAGTAATAAATAATAACCAATTTGGTTTTCAATCTAATAAATCAACAACCAAAGCAGTAACGAGTATAGTTGATTCCTTAATAAATAACATAGAAAAAGGCCTTGTATCCGCTTTGACGTTATGTGACCTAAAAAAAGCTTTTGATTGTGTAAATCATAACCTTCTACTCGCTAAATTAGAATATTATGGTATACGTGGTATAGCCCTAAAGCTAATGGAATCATATCATTGTGGTAGAAAGCAAATCGTTCATACATCTCAACAAATATAGTGCATGTAAACCAATTGCACATGGTGTTCCACAAGGCTCCATATTGGGACCTATCCTTTTTATCGTATATATAAACGATATCTTTAATCATCTACTACCAAATGTATGTATCTGTTATGCAGACGACACCTCCATACTTCAAGGAAATTCAAATGTGACTAATTTATTAAACTGGTGCTCTAAGACGGACGAGGAAATAGAAACGTGGGTTTCAGTAAATTATCTTAAACTAAATAGACACAAAACCAAGAAGATTTTAATATCATCTAATCGACTAATTTCATCAAATTAATATGTTATTTTATTGGGTTTTAAAATAGATGACCTATTAAATTGGGACGCACATATAAACACCTTATGTAGAAAACTTTCGACGCAATTATTTCTACTAAGACAATTAAAAACTTGTCTTAGTCACGACATTTTAAGAACATCATACTATTCTCTTTTCGACAGCCACGTAACATACGGTGTACTTCTTTGGTGACAGTCTACACACCCAAGCAACATTTTTTGTATGCAAAAAAAGTTATCAGGGTCATTTTATGAGCCTCATGTAGGGAACACTGTCGTCCTTTATTTCAAAGACTAAAAATTTTACCACTGCCATGTATATTCGTTTTATATAGTCTTTTAGAGATTAGAGATACATAAAAATAGTTCTAAGTATCGTAAATCGTAAATGCTGATTATCATGATTGTCCAACCCGAAGACGTTTCCAATTTAGACCCTGCCACTATCGACTAAATGTATCAAATCGAAATACCCTGAACTTACATTTATATAATAAAATACCTGAAAAAATCAATAAACTGACTCATAATCGTAAGTGAAGCATTTCTTATTAAAATACTGCTTCTACTCTATTGATGAATTTTTAAATTGTAATAGTCCAATATTCCAACATCTTTCAATTTGTATGTACATTTTATAACATTTCTTTTAATCTGTTATTTTGTATATATCAGTTTACCATAATTTTTTTTAGCATTAACTTAGTGCTCAATTACATGTAAACTTCATTAAAACTTTAATAATATTTCATTGTAACCATTATCAGATAAAATAATTGAAAATTTACGAATTGGAATAGAGGATTTTCGATGTTAAGCGAAAAAATTACAGTAATATTTTTATTATTACTTTACTGCACCGGCCAGAATAATGTATTGCATTGTCATAAAACTTTTTAAAGAATTTTAGAAAGTCGTGAAATTTTAAGAGAAATATATTTTATCTTTTACAATTACTTTTATGAAAACTTTAATTTCAAAATTAATCTTAAATTTTTAAAAATACCAAATATTTGTCAAATTGTTTTCAGTACAAAGTCGGAACAAGAACGAATAAAAAAGAATTTAGAAGACGTAGTAAAAGAATAGCACGTTCACATTTAATTTGATGAATTCCGTAATATTTATACAGTGTGAAACAGCCAAATGGAATAAATTCATTATATTTATTATTATGCATATTTTTAAAAATTCTGGAAACATGTATATTTAAATTATGAAATGACATACGGCAACGAAAAAATATTATCCTTACATACCTCCTCGATTGACGCCAAAAAAATTTTAATGGGAAATTCATTTGAAAGGTCTCTTTATTCTCTATTTAAAAATGTTATTGTTTTCAAATTTATTGCAAAAATTAACATTAAGAAAATAAATCATCCGATTGACGAGATTAGATGCAACACACCAAAAACTTAATAAGAAAGTAAGCAAAAACTATTATAGTGTTCTCATTCAATTATATAAATTAAAAAAAGATAAAAAGTTACCATGGTAATATTAAAACGCCTTAATAAATTGTTGTGTATTTATTACTGCATGACAGTAGTTGTCAGTGTTATACTTGTTGTTTGAATTTCGTTAACTGCAATTCAGAAACATGGTCTATTTAACGGAAATGCACAAAATAACAGTTCTTTAGATGATTGGTTACCAAAATAACACACGAACACAAATCGAATTTGCTCGCTTGTTTCAAGAAAACTTTCCGAATTTGCTGCCTGTGTCCCAATGGACAATTAGTAAAATGAGAGAAGCAGTTTCGCGAGCTTGGAAATATAATGCAGGATGTCATTTCATAATCAAAAATGGACGTATTTCGGGATTTTTTATAAAAATAATTGAAATAATTAATTTATTCCATTTGGCTGTTACTCTCTAAAATTATGAACATCTGTCTTCATTTAACTTGTGGCAAATTGAAAATTAAAAAAATAATTAGTACGTAAAAAGTCGATCAGTTATGGATACCACTGAATTTACTCTTTATTTAGTCTATTTTTATGTTTACAATCCTTGAATTAAATAAAATATAAATATGTAATAGTATCGTTATCATTCATTAAGGTAAATCATATATCAATTTTTCTAAATAACCAAATCTAAAATAAGAACATACTTAAAGCTAAAAATTATTATTATAAAAGAAATACAAAAAAACTGTATTACTTTAGCTACATTTGGACGGATCTTGATAAGTTACTGAGGAGGAGCGGAAATAATATCGTTATTAAAATCGAAGAAAACTTAAAATAAAAATTTTATAAAAATAAGAATAACAATTTTATGTCGCAAGATTCTGAGTTTTCTTCGATTTTATTCTACGTACTACAGTTGAGTTTCATAGATAACCTTTTATATAATATCGTTATTGCCGATGTCTATATTTACTCATCATTTATCAGCTAGTTCCGACCACAAAAGTCGTGCAAATACTATTTTGGTGTAGAAGTACTAGTTTATTTATGATCATTAAAAATCTCTTTTGTTAGTACTTTTATGTGATGTCAGAAGAGCTACATATAGCATGCTTTTTAAGTGCATTAGACATTCGTAACATTCGTAAATATAATATGAAGGTAAATCCATGTCAGGCCATTGAAAAATTGTCAAATAGACTTCGCCAACCTTAGTCGACCATTCAAAACATGTGGAGCGGATTAAGAAAGTCAGCAGAGCAGGTATTAGAGTTCCGCTTATTCTATTCGAAGAAAATATAAACCAATCACTCCACCACGTGATATTTATTACTGCAACGACACAATACAGAATCGGTTTTTGATCGTTTGATCACTGAAGATGAGAAACTGACTGATGAATGAGTTACCGAAAAGCCACTGCTAAGACTGGTTTAAATCCTAAAAAGGCGTTTTTGTATATTTGGTGGACAAACTCTAAATGCAAATCTTAACTATGGACAACTGGACTCGAATAAATCAATCTTTAATTGAAAAGTCTTTAACGATTATTTACAAAGAATACGTTATTCTGCCATACGATAATTCAATAACACTGTAAAAGACAAACACTGACTAAAATTAATGAATAAGTACTGGAGTTACTGATTCCTCACTCAACATACTCGCCCGACATGGCACCATCGGATTTCCATTTATTGTGATCGCTACAATACTTTCTAAGTTAGAATCAATCAAACTTAATTGTTTGAACTCTTACTTTATGGAAATTATTCATAATAAGTATGGAAAGATAAATAATACTTATCTTGAATTTCCAGTCTTCCAAAGCGTTTTAGTATATTTAAATCTACCTAAGTTTCGGTATCTGATAATACCATTCTCAAGATGGAAAGAAGTTTGACATATAAAAATCGTAAATAAATTTAATGTCATAAACTTGACAACCACTTATTATGAAGCAATATTCTGCTAAAATTTCTTATGGTCTGAAATTTTAAGATAAGCTACTACATTTTCCAAGATGTATATATTGTCAGATACCGAAACCTAGTTAGACCTTAATACATATTAAAACGCATTGGAAGACTGGAAACTCAAGATAAGTATTATTTATCTTTTCATATTTATTAAACTCAAAATATCTATCAACATACACTTTAAGTGACAAAAAATGATGGTCAAAATTGACATTGTCGGTTGATTTTCTCAAAAAGAAATTAATTCGTCATTGAAAATTTGCAAGATGACAAATGTTTGTTAATAACTACATAATTGATTATTAATGAAAAGTTAAAATTAGTTTGAAAGAACAACATTACTTTCCGATCCCACTGATAATTAAAATTAAAATATAAACATTTAATAAATCATAAGACTATAAGATATGTAAATACATACAAACAAACTGCCTAATTTTGTATATTTAAAAAAAATTTTATTACTTACATATTAAAAATACTTTCTTTTTTCCTTTACTGTCATTTGTATCAATAATTACGATACCCATAATTTTTTGCTTAAATCTTTACTATATGTCTATTTACTTATTCTTTATTATAATTGTACCAGAGGTTTTTATTTTATTAATATCTTTTCAATAATATTTTGTTGATGTTTAATTTAATGATTTGTTTTGTGTATACGTCTTTTGAAACATTGTGGTTTGTATACTATTCAAAATTAACTCTTTTATGGGTATTGCATATATTTAAAAATCAAAAATGATATTCTATGCACATAATATTTACTGAAAATAGAAAATATTATCACATAAATACACAAAAAACTTAATTTGTATATAAATATTACAATTATTCTATTTACAAAATTGTGTATCAGTATTTTCACTCTATTAAACATCTAATAATTATCATTATCATTCTTAAAGTTTTACTCCATTAAGTGTCTACAACCTACAGAGAGTGACTTTATTAAAATTAAAAAAAACTTTGGTATCATGTTATCAATCTGTTGTAGTCCAATGTATCCCGAATAATTTTTATTTTTTTAGAACATATTAAAAACAAGTCTTTTGTATTATTAAATAGTAAAAAAAGTACTTAAAGAGGGTTAATTGGATTACAGCAGACTTCCTAGATTTTATTGACAATTTAAATATGAACACTTGAAATATTATATTACAATCTCTCAGTTTTAAAAATCTTCTTTCCTTATAAAAGTAAACATTGCATCAACGGCTAAAACAACAACATTTATAAAAGCAAAAACGATGGAAGTCGTCATTAACGTTAATAAATACATATTTGGGTGATAGAAATAATGTTTCATCAGATAAAATCTGTCGACTGTCAGTAGAATACCTAAAAAATGTTTGAAATTAATAAGTAAAAATAAAAGCCACATTTTTAATTTTTAGATTGGTTATACAAATAATTTAATACCAAATTAAAATTATAACCGATAAAATTTTAAATAATATTGACACTATTTAAAATGTTTTTAAAATATTATGATGACGAGTTAAATGTTTGCCTGTATTATACTTGGACAGAAGCCATGCTATACTCCAAATATAAAAAAGTCGATAAGTCAATTTGTGAAAACTACAGAGGTATAGCTTTATTAAATATGTATGGTCTAAAAAGTTCTTGCTTGCTAATTACATATTACACTTGTTGGGTCATCATTAAGTGATTCCTTAATTTATATTTGATGGACTAGTGAGAATTTTTTAAAAAGGGATTATTTTCCTTATTTTTATAAGGCAATTAAACCTACTTACCTATTTAATCCATTGGTATTAAAATATTTTGTCGGGTATTACCAATATTTTGTCTATTCTTGGATATGTCATTGGAAAGTATACTATTATTATAATATTCAAAAGAATTGATCTCCGTGTTTAATACAGATAGAATCTATTTTTACACGGCATAAATCATTATATTATTTTGATAATAAAATTATTTACATTAGATATATATTTGCCTTTTGAGGATTAGGAAAACACAGATTTTTTTCCGATATTCACGATCGTCAGTTATTTTTTATTCAGTTTTAAACACAGGGGATAATTTTTTGGATGCGTATAGTAGAATTTTTTGTGTTCCTTATGAAATATTCTTCACGCTAAATACTTTAAAAAAATTCGTTTAATTTTAAATAAAAATCTTTTTTTAAATCAAACACAGAAAGGTAAATATTATTACATTTATTATATTGTTAAAGCAGCAAATCGCTGTACTTTTTGTAAAGCTATGGTCAATATTCCATTTGATGCCTCTTTCCATACTGTATAGATAATTTCTCGGGCTTGTGACTCTAAAGTTTTATTTTTCATTTTTATATACATTGTCAATCAGGCAACATTGCACTACCTCTCGTCATTTTCAACCCTCGATATTACGAAGTGAACAGCTCAAAGAATGTCACTCGAGTGACCAATGTTACCATTTATTTTGTTTCGATGAATGATTTTCTCAACACAAAATAACTATTTTCAATAAAGCAGATTCTATCATAAATTTATATTTCGTTATATTTTTCAGAATATTCTCACAGTAGTTCAGCGAAATTTGAGCTGTCAGAATACATACAAAAAAGTCTACATAATCCATGAATGAGAAAGTGCTCAAATAACATACCCCTCTTATCGAAAACCATTACTAGGGGTAATACCGGGGGAGAGGAAAATTTTCTAATTACTTGTAGGACAGATATGGAAGATCAAGAAAAAACAAAAAAGAAGAAACATTCCACAAAAAAAAACAACAACTTGAATTAAGAATATTCAATATAAAAAATATGAAAAAGATAAATTATACGGGTTTTAAAAATGTATTCTAATCTGACTTTCGGTATATCTGACATACCATTTTCCAGACAGAAAGAAGTTGACAGATCTTTTCAAAAACGTAAATAAATTTCATGTCATCAACCTGACAACCAATCAGTATTAAGCAATATTCTTCTTTTTCTAAAAATATATTTGGTTAGTATTATTTACTTCAAAAGGTGATCTAAGATAATTGAACTTCCCAGGTTTAGTCATTCATTCCATACTTTATATTGAGAATATTTTAGGTGTTTCTTTATTTCATATTCATTGATTAAAGAACTAAACTAGGGAAGTTTAATTATCTTAGATCATCTTTGAAATTAAATAATACTAACCAAATATATTTTTGGAAAAAGAAGAATATTGCTTAATAAGGACTGGTTGATTATGACATGAAATTATTTACGTTTAAAAAATCTGTCAAACTTCTTGTCAATCTTGGAAAATGGTAGGTCAGATACCGAATCCTTAGGTCAGAATTAGAATACATTTTTAAAACGCTTTGGAAGACTGTAGAAATTCACATAAGTATAATTTATCTTTTTCATATTTATTATGAATAATTTCCACAAAGTAAGAGTTGAAACAATTAATTTGAATTAAATAACACTAACCAAATATATTTTAAGAAAAAGAAGATTATTGATTAATAATGATTGGTTTTCGGGTTTATGACATGAAATTTATTTACTGTCAACTTCTTTCTGTCTGGAAAATGGTATATCAGATACCGAAACCTTAGGTGGGATTATAACAAATTTTTAAAACGCCTTGTAATACTATGGATATTCAGATAAGTAAAATTAATCTTTTTCGTATTTATTATATAATTTCTACAAAGTAAGGAGTTGAAAAATTAATTTAATTTAAGAATATTCATTTTCTTGGCTATTCAACTAAATTATAGTTTTATATAGAGTAAATATTCTTACCTTAAAATAATGTATTTTATAAAACAAAGAAATTCGATTTATGTCAAATTTCAACGAAGACAATTATACATTATATTTAAATCTCCAAATTTACTTATATATGTTAGTCTGCAATTCATTTTGTCACGTAGACGGTACTGGATATTCAAATAAAATAATTAGTGAAACATTGAGTAAATATCTGGTCGTGGAGAAAATACAGTCTGTTACTGGGTTAGAATACCAAAATTCTGTACTCACGCTCGTCGCGGTGGAGCTCGCGTTCGGAATGTTCCACTCGTATCGATTTTTTTTCATTCTGACCTTGTTATAGAATATACTATGCTTAATTTATAATAGAAGGGAGGGGTTGTGGCCGGCTTGCCAATTATAATTTGCCTGATAAAGTTTAGAAGAACGTAAATGAAATACAAAGTAATATTTTATGGCTTTCGACAATCAAGTATTATAGTTAGATATATTATATCTATTTATTATGAGTGTTACAGCGATTCTACAAATTAAATTTTTTTTTAAATTTTAACAAATTGCCTAATCGTATAAAGTTAGAAGACTGTTAATCAAACCAATTATTCTGGCAACATTGTTGCGTTGAAGGCATAATTTAATTACAATTTTAATTTGTGGGTTAGTGGTTGTGGTTAGTTAATAGATATTAATAGATCTGAAAATAGTAAAAGCGGGGTGATAAAAATGTTTATGGTTAATACATTTTTATACACAAGTGCCTAGTGATCTCACTGTTAACAGTTTTAGAAATGATAATGGAAGAAATATTAGGAGGTGGCGTAAGTAAGGACATTATTAAAAATTTTATGGTATTTGTCTAATATATTTGTTAAGAGTTTATGCAGAACTTTGTTAAAAATACTTTTTAACTAAGTATATAAGAGTAATTAGATTTGTATCGTTAGTTCAAATTATAGTAGACCTATAAAACTTAACGTGGGATGTATCAATTAGGTTTAAAATTTGTTCAACACTAAACTTAGTTTAGACAAGTTAGTAAATGTAAAAAAGATTTTTATATTTACGAAAAGCAAGTTTCTCAAAGTACCTTCAGTTTATTACGATTTTATTTTAAAAATATGGACTTCATGTCAGGTAGCGTTAAAAAATGTTTAAAATATATTTAAAAAAATAAAACAAGCTTGAACAAAAATTATTGTATAAAAATTAATGTTCTAATTATTTTATGAAATAGCTGTTCTTTCACTTTGCCGTTACAGGTAACACAGTTATGTTTCTAACAGAAGTTAAAAAGTAATTTTTTACCACAGTAGGTATTCTAATTAGTTTTGACAAATAATATTGTTTTTAGAGAACGAAGTAACAATTGAAGACCAACTTTTATTAGCGGAGTAGTATTTATAGGAATTAGTTCCAGTTATTCTCCAAAAAATAAGAATAAAAAGGATAATTAATTGTCAATAACCTCTAAGTAAGGTTAGTAAGGTAGTACATGTTTTATTACCTTAATCTATTAAAATTCAATAATCATTAGTATTTCATATGATAAATATATAAAAGTAAAATAAACTTATCTTAAAATGTCAGGACATACTTTTAAAATGCTTTAAATTCCCTAAAAGTTGTCTAGACATTTCTTCTCGTTCGTGTGATAATGTTAGACGTAAATATTTAAAAAATTTTAACGGAAAAGATAAATATACTTTATTTTATTTATTTATAATGGACAGATTCCACAAAATAAATGTTAACACAATTTTTAATGATTTATGATAATTTTTATTTGTATTTTATATAGAAAAATTAATAAAATATTTAAATAAAAAGGAATTTGTAAATTTTAAATATATTCAAATTCCTGCAGCAAGTGAATTGTATAATAGCAGTGCTGATGAGTGTGCAGAATCATGTGTGGCTGAAGGCTAATGTACAACTAAATGACTCCTTGAACATAAATACTTATTTTGGAGACTCTTTGCAAACAATTATTGGTCAAAGTTTCCCAATTTTGTTTTAAAATCACTACTTCTCCTATGGGAAATAGTGTCTTGAATTATTACCAAAATAGAGTGGTAAGTTATTGCTCCTGTTAGTGCATATTGTTACGGTAGTATGTAAAGGGATTTAGTTTCGATTAGAGCGTCCAGGGCGAGCATCGTCTTTAACATCTTCTCGGTTTTCTGTGAAAAGCTTGTACCACTTATAAACAATAACTCAAGTGCCTTGGAACACTTACTTTTATTTTTCACACAAAATTTAATGTAGATTCTTTGATCCATTTTTTTCTATAGCAAAGAATCACTTACAGAAGTAAACCAAAACACGCCTAACCTTTATATTTGTCAAAAATAAACCATTATGCAAAATGGTTGAAAATGTCAACATATGTTGGGAACGTGTGTACCAATATAACAAAAAAAGAAAATCGAAAATCGAAATTTGAAAAGTCACCTTTTTATTTGAACAAACCTCGTATATCAGAAATTTTCAAAAAAATGTACCAATAATTAATTGAACATCAATAAGTATTCAAAACAACCTTTCTCGAGCACCCTACTTTATACAAGAGGCGTAGGTCTGTTGGCAAATAATGTATTTTCGGAATATTATATAATAGTATTTTCTGTAAAAAGGTTGGAAAGAAAACAATTAGATACGAGTGGAACATTTCGAACGCGAGCACTAGCGATATTTTCGCCACGACAAGAAATTCACTCGATTTGTCACTCAATATTTTAAATAAAATTATAATTTGACTATCGATATTATCTGTAAATGCATTATTACAACGTCGCCATTTGCATCTGAGCATTTGCAATTGACAGTTTTGACATCCATGACTGTCGATACTGTTTAGAACAATTACGGAATATTCATTCCATAACTTGTTATGGAATAAAAATACACGCAAAACACATAAGAAGCAAGTGTTTCAGAATAAATATTCTATCTTAAGAGTGAGAGTATCTACATTCAGTTATTAAAAATGATTTTGGAATTAATACATTCCACTAATGGTCGTGGAGAATAGTAGATTCTGTAACAAGGTTAGAATAAAAAAAAATCGTTACGAATGGAAAATACTCAGCGCGAGTGAGCAAGAGGAATCACGAGTATCGAATTTTGTTATTCTAACCGAGCAACAGACTATATTTTCTCCACGACCACAAATTTATTCGATTTTTCACTCATTATTTTATTTGAATTAAAATTTGTTATTACGGCTCCGCAATTTACATCTGCCGTTGACAGTTTTGACACCCATGGCTGTCGATATTGTTTAGAATAGAATATAATATCATTCCATCACTTGTTATGGAATGAAAATACATGCAAAACACATGAGAAGCAAGTGTTTCAGAATAAATATTCTATTTCGAGAGTGAGAATGTTTACATTCCATTATTAAAATGGTTTTGAAATTAACGCATTCCACTAATGGTCGTAGAGATATAATTTTCTGTTATCGACTTTCTCGAGTTAATACTGCTGAAAATAAACAAATTATCAAAATTTTAGAAAAAACAACTTACATGTTATAAGGAATAGTGCAGATCCCGCTAACGCAAATAGTGACACCGTCTTGTATGGTATTTTGTCACCCAAAAGCCTTCCAATGATTAAGACACTATTAATTACCATGAATCCCGTAAAAGCAGTGTACATAATTCCAACGTGAATCATATGGCTCTTGCCAAGACCAGATGTTAATGCAGGGTCATAGATCAAACCAGTACAAGCACCGCATATTATCTGAAAATTGTAATTATTATACAGGCTGTCCAAATCAAACTGTTATTACCAGAGAGCGCGACTTACTGCCACATTTCGTAATTATCAAAGGCGGAGTGAAGAAAATAATGAAAAATAATTAGTAATATTTATTTTAAAAGAAATCTAATTGTTGTGTAATAAAATAATTATACTGAAATATGCAAAACATCAAACTGAAAAAAAATATTAAGACATACAAGAATAATATTTAGATTATGCAAAATATTAAAAATGCTGTTCTGAAATGTCGCAGTAGACCGCGCTCGATTCTCAATACAAATTAGTAAAGAATGGAGTTTATAAGTAATGGCGGTATACCATTTAGGCAAGACGTTTTACGAGTATCATAAGAAATAATGACTTAATTTTTACTTTCAATCTTATTCATCTTTTACATGGTAGCTGAAAATAATAGTCAACATTTTCTTTTTTCAATTTTTATTAAATAGGTTGTAGAAAGAAATTTCATGTCCTATTAGGAGGTTTAAAGGGCAGATTGGGGTTAAAGGACCCTAGTACAAAAGACTTAATGGGAAGTTAAGGAGAAGCAACGAGATAAAATCCTTCGTATTTGGGAACAACCGGTTAATTCTGGGAACAAAAAGTTCTGCAGAAAAACTGTAAATATCGAGGACCTATTAAGGTTTCTTCAAAAAAGTATGGTCTATATTCCTATTATCTATTATTCCCGCCCAAACATTCACTTTCTCTGGATATTGAGTACGGTACTCCTGCATCTAGTGTGGATTTCCTGTAGCCCAATACCGGAAAGTCTGACAATTCCGTTGACAGTTTAGGAGAAATGTAGCTTCATCAGAAAAAAGAACTTTTTTTTAAAAACATCGGGTCTCTGTTATTTTTTTCCAATAAAATTTCACAAAATTCAACTCGTCTATCAAAATGTTCTTCCATAAGTTCCTGCACTAAATTTACTTTATAGGGATGCCACTTCTTTTTTAGCATTCTAAGAACTGCTTGATGACCAACCTTATTGTTAACGCTACTTGCCGTAAACTGGTATGGGGATTATCTTCAAAGGCTGGCAGAACATCTAGTTTCTTGTTTCCAGATATTTGTTTTCTACTATTTTTGGGGAGGTCTTTTACATGACCCGTTTCTCTAAATATTTTCTCAATTTTGCTTACTGTGGACTGTGTAATTGGTTCTCGGTTGGGATATTTATTATTGAATAACACACATACTTCTTTCTGCGTACGTGTTTTATCGCCACAATCAATTAATATTAGAATTTCAATTCTTTCCGCTTCAGACAGCTTCATGTTGATAAAAAAGTCAAAAATTTCGTCTACTACAATATCATTAACCACAGATATTATAGAAACCGGGACTTTATAAAAGTAAATGCTCCAAACCGGTTACCTAATTTTTAACTTAAAAAGATTAATAACTTTATGGTGTTGAAAAAGTGTAGCAGTTACCTATTTGCTACTTAAATTGACTACAACGAAGGTCCGCCACATTGAAGACATTTTTAAATTTAATGGAACTACCCGGTTACTATTAAAATAGCTTTTCAAAATATTACTATTTTGAAACGGCAAAGCTTTGAGGCAGTTACTAGTTTGTGGAAGTAAATTGAGACTTACAAGATATGGTACTTTATAGTTCCAGATAGCGGTTCTAGCAACGTACCTGGAATAAGTAAAGGAACTTAATTTATCTGTTTCTACTTTGCTACAATTTCTCTATATCCTGTTTCATATTGAACTACACATATAAATATTTTGATGCTGAAAATATTTGTAAATTATTCTTAAAAATATCGATACTCTAGCTATCGATATTATATTGTCAGTGTTATCCAGTTTGTTCTATTACTTATGCAAAAAATTACAAACTATTACGAAAGAAAATATAGTCTTGCAACTTAACAATCACTTCTGAAAAATTACGGATTATCCAGCAACCAATATTTTTGTCCGATACCTAATCATAATATCGATACTTGAAAAATCGATTTTATCTATTGACAATTGACATGTAGGTGTAGGTTAAATTAGAATTGTTAGATGGCTTATTGTTATGTGTAATTAACACGTAAATTAAGTTTCGCTTGGTCGTTTGCTGTTTTTTTAAGTTTTCTTAAAAAGTAGATGAATATCTATAAGACGAATTAATTTGGAAGCCATTTTGTTGAATTTGATGTTCCTAAATAGTATAATGATACCATGAGGTAGCGATTTTAAGTATAATTCACTATATGGTGATATGGGAAAGAAGCGGCTACTTTCAAGAAAACAGTCTTCTACTGCGGGCTATCCGGGTTCTATATATATATGTTACTTAAAGTTTCTTTATTTTTAAGTCCCCTTGCTTGTTCCAGGTATGTTGCTATCTGGCACTATAAAGAACCATACATATCTTGTAAGTTACAATTTAGTTCCACAAACTAGTAACTGCCTCAGAGCTTTGCTGATTCAAAGTAGTAAGTAGTCTTTTTAGAAGCTATTTTAATAGTAGCCGGGTAATTCCATTAAATTTAAAAATGTGTTTAACGTGGCGGACCTTCGTTATAGTCAAAAAATAGGTAACAGGTTTGAAGTGTTTACTTTTATAAAGTTCCGGTTTCTATAATATCTGTTCCTGAGACTAAATGTGTTGCTTGGGGTTTATGGGCGCTCGTTAATATGTATAATAAAAAAAAATTGTCCTAAAAGAGAGCCTTGACTTACTCCTACGTGAACTTCAGCTCTATCAGATTGTTCGCCAATGGAAAATACAACCTTTTGTTTTTTATTTCTTATATATGAGGCAAATAAATTCAAACTAATACTCCTAAAACCATATTCCAATTTTTCTAATAGATACTTATTACCCATTTGGATGCTTTTGTTGAGCCAAGTAAATTAATTTAGGGGTACTTATTATCATCGAAAGCTTCAATAATTTTCACAATTTTTTCTAATAATTTACCTTTATGGTTGATTTATTTTCTCGGTATCCAATTTGGTGTTCCGAAAATACTTTCTGTTTCTTAAAATAATCCAACACTCTTTGTTTAAATTTTTTCAAAAATTTTCGAAAATATTAGTAATGTTGATATTAGTTGATAATCTTTAATATCTTCAGATGATCCTTTTTTGTGTAACAGAACAACCTTTGATATTTTAAAAAAGTCTGGAAATACTCCTTCTAATAGAGATTTGTTAAAAATATGTTCTAATATTGGAGCTAAGTCTTCACTAATAAATTTTATTACTTTCAAATTTAGTTCATAAATATCTCGACTACAGGAATTTTTTAATTGTCTAATTGCTGATATAATTTGTTGGAGCTAAAAACGAATAATTGTTTCACGATTCATGGCTTGTTTTTAAATGTAACATAAAATACATTTTACCTGGTTCAAGTGATGATAAAACACTGAACGATAATACTAGGAAAATAGTTGCTGATATCGCATTTTTTTCTCTAGTTTGTGTTTGTTTATTATTTAATTGTTTTGAGAATTGTCAATGAAAGTTTGATAGAGAATTTTCTGATTTTTTTTTCTTTTCTGTAGTCCTATTTTAACATTTTAAGTTGTTGATATCATCTGAATTCTTAAATTTTTCAATTGTTGTGGCAGCCTCAATTTAATTTTTTTTCTGCTAATCTTCATTAAATCCGTTTAATTTTAGGGTTTTGTTGTTTTTAGTTTTACTTATTCTTTTTGGAAAATACATGTCAAATATATTTTTAAAAACATGAAAAAACTCTCAGGACAGTCCATCAGAATTGTTAATTTCATATAAAAATGCCCAGTTATATGTAGAAATCTTTTTTTTTTGTAAGAAATGTTACTTCGTACACGTATGTCACATTTTATTTTAGCTACAATACCTAATTAATTAATTAAAAATCCACTACATTCACTCTCATATTTTTCGCAAACATGTTCCATATTAAATTAAATATGCACTTTTTAGAGTATTTTTGATCGGGTCGACTCAAATACCGTAATTTTCATATTGAACACGTCTATTATGTCTACAAGTTTTTTAGTGTCCTTATTGCCAGAATCTAAAAAATCTATGTTAAAGTCACCTAAATAAAATACTTTTATGTTTTAAAATCTATTATTCAATTATGTTTAAAAACATGCTGACGTCTTTGTAACATGATATCTATAAATACACTTTACTAACATATCTGACTCTATGAGTTTCACTGCTGTGCATTAGAAAATGGTTATACATAAATCAGAAAATGTATTTATACATACATATTTGACACCATGAAATCTGCAGTGGGAGTTACTGATTCTATAATTGCTCAAATTAAAATACGCTAATTAGTTCTGGCTTACATAGGTCTCAACAAAACATAACTAGTCAAAATTTTTCTTAAGATAATTAATTATTTCAATCTCACCAATCTTATTTTTCATGCACTGAGTATTATTGTAATAAAATGTTACATGTTAACATCCTCCATTGTAAAACTAAAACGAAATGAATGTTTCTTACTATTAAACCGCAAAATGAGACCTTCCTTGCATTTTCTGCACACGCTGTGAGAAGAGCGACTTTTTTCTTAATCTCCAAGTTTTAACGTGAAGTATACAGAATACCTACATTTTCTTTACGAAATCATATATGTTCCGATATTAACTTTTACCAGTATATTCCCCACAAGTAAAACACAAAAGTTGAGGGGAAATAATACAACCTTTTGCCATCGTTCTACTGCCCCTCCACCCTCTCCATTCTGCTCATTTTCTTTTTCTATTTATACTAAACTTTTAAATTTTAGAACAGATACCCAACACTTAAGTAACGGTTATTCCCATATCTTCTATATTTATAAAAAAAGTTAAAAGTAAAAAGAAAAACATAAAATTAGTTTAAGTATATTACAAAGATTTTTAAATTATATTATCTGACCAAGAGTGGATAGAGGTACTTTATGTAAATCTAAAAAGAAGAACTTGATTTTTTTGGATGATTATAAAATAAAGAAATACCTAAAATCTCCTCAGTATACAGTATTGAACGAACAACTAAACATGGGAAGTTCAATTATCTTAGATTAACTTTTAGATTAAATATCTATATAATAGTAACATTTTTTTAGAAAAGAAGAATATTATTTTACATTTGCTTGTTGGTGCTTGGTTGAAATGTTTGTGATGTGAAGTTGCTTAAGTTTGTAAAAAATCTGTCAGTCTTGCGTCATTCGAAGTGAAACCTTGGTCAGATAATATAATTTAAAAAGCTTTGTAATAAGGCGGAAATTCAGACTTTCTTTTTTAAAAGAAAAGTTTTAGTCATCTTAATCTATTGCGAATGTTTATAACGTATGTATAGTATGTGTTTTGATTTTATTTTATTTTTTTACGTATGACTCAAGCTGAACTACAGTAAAAGAGGAGAGTGTTTTAACATTGTAAATTTTAATTGTAATAACTTGTAAAAATATTTTTCGTATACTTTGTTGACGACAGTAAAAACTTCATTTTTATTGAAACGAATAAATCAGTATTTCGGTACTCCTTCAATTTTTATGGTACTTATTATATCGTTGCAAATAAACTATTATTTTTAATTGATTTTTATTTCAATTTAGTTTAAAATGTCTTTTTAATTCGAAATAACAATAAATCAATATGCAAACCAATGTATTTTAAAGCCGATCCTGCACACACATTTTGCGGTTTGAAAATGTATAGGCCTACACAATGGAGTTTAATCAGGTACTTGATTTATTACAGTAAAGGTCAATGGTATATTTTCTTCTATCCATAAAGATTTTAAAGCAGATCTGTCTTTGAAGAATTCGTCTCTACCAGAACACAGTACTTTGAGATCAAAATTACGAGAACCGTAGAAAAGATAAAAAGGAACTTCTTTTTACAAGATGTTTAATAACTGCCTACTATTACTATCATTTTTAATAGCTTTTAGTTAAAATTGAAGAAGTAGATACAATTTAACGTGAAAAACTTACCAATTCCAATAGCTTTAATCCCAAGGGCCAATGCGTCTTTAAAATAAGTTTCAACGGTTTCTTAGGCTGTTGCTCCTTTACATCGTCTTTGGTTCCCTCTTCTGCTGACATGATAGTCACTGTGGGAATCTCATAAAAGTCTGGGTGCTCCACTTTGACGGTAGATCTTTTACTGTTCTTTATTACTAATTTATTATTTTCTTTTTACACCTAAAAATATTTTTTAGTATATATTTTTCAATATTTTTCATAATAGTTACATCAACACATAACTAAAATTATTGAATCGCTTTAAATTCTAATTTTTAAATAAAAATAATGTGCTTTGCGTACTTAAATTAAAAGTTAACTAACAATCCCTAATTAATTGATATGGAATGCCACATAACAACAGAATTAATTTAAAAAACATCTTACGTAAATAAATTGTAAGAAACTGTATTAAGTTCAGTTATTAAAATCTAGTTGTCAATTCGCGATCAAAAATCTCATTCATTATTTATTTTAAATCAAACCAGTTACACGTAGGTATGTTGCGAGTCATTAATTAAATTTATAATGATTTGATCAATGAAAAGGATATCACAGTTTATCAAATTAGAGTATAATATACTTATTTAGTCCAATTAATAAAAGCATTTTATTGAAGTAGGTTATGACCACTAATATTTTTTCCTTTTAAAAACGTTGGATTTAGGTATAGTTAATTAAAATCAATATTATTTCATCTGCCACCGTTTCGGCACATTTCTTCGACCGTCATCAGGGCTTCTACAAAGAATACAACTATATTGAAATCATCAAACAATACAACAACAAAAAAACAAATAAAATTTAAAGATCTAAAATGAATGTAAAACTTCTAAAATAATTAAGAAAGAGTTAATTCGAACCATAGCAGAAAAACGCGTAAAGAATAAAAAACAATTTTACATGTATATATGATTATGGATTTGTGAGTCAAGGAAAATAAATTTTTATTTATTTATTTATTTATTTGTATAAACAATTTGTTTAGTGCCAAATAAAAATATAAAATAAACATAAAAAAATATAAGATCTTAGTTTTAAATGAGTTAAAACAATCGACTTTTTCTGTAGAGATGGTTTCAGTTATTTTAATTCCAATTGATTGCAACGAATATACATCAACGAATATATAAATTTAAATATAAAACTAACTAAAGCTGATGAGTTGGATGAAGCAATAAATTTATAAATCTGATACGTCAAGCTGCATGGGATTTCATTCAACAAATAACACGATGACGTTAGAATTATTTATAATAGACTTCGTAACATTCTGAAAAATGCAAGAAATAGGACTTTTAAGAATTAAAAAAGTTTAAACGTCAATATCACCTATTGGAAAAGCAGATGGTAGTTGGATAAGAAGCGATCACGAAAAAGCAAAAATATTTGAAGAACATTTAGCCTAGATTTTTATATCATGTGAACCACTTATAAATGAAAATGATGATCATAACGAAATAAATCATTTCTTGGATATACCTTGTCAAATGTCGCTTCCAATTAAAGCTTTTTCGCCAAGACAAGTGCTACATGAAATAAAAAACCTAAATCGGCGCAAAGCCCCCGGCTATGATCTAATCACTGCAAAAATCCTTAACGAATTACCAAAGAAAGCAGTAGCATTATTAACAACTACTTTTAATAGTATGTTCCGCCTTTCCAATCACTTGTAAATTCGCACAAATTATCATGGTTCCAAAAACTTGCAAACCCGTTAATGAAATAAATTCCTACCGTCCAATTAGTCTGCTGCCAATACCTTCCAAAATATCCTCACTATTCAACAGTAGACCAAATCCACCGAATAGTAAATAAAATCATTACCAGCCTCGAAGAGAAAACTTATTGTACAGCAGTATCTCTTGATGTGTCACAAGCATTCGACAAAGTATGGCATACTGGACTACTTTACAAAACTAAAAGCAATCTCGCATGTCCATACTATCTACTTTTAAAATCATATCTACCAGAAAGGTACTTTCAAACAAAAATTAACGCTTCCTTCCCAGAATATCACATTATTAAATCAAGAGTACCTCAGGGAAGTGTATTCGGCCCTCTACTATATCTTATATGAGGACTGCTCCCAAAAAGTGGTGTGCCAATTTATGCTTGATGAATTTGACCGAGGGCATTAAATTTTAATCTATAACATAGATACTGGAGACGAAACATGGATTTATATGTCCGACCCTGATACCAAACAATAATCGACCGTTTGGGTATTTAAAGGTGAGCAAAAGCCAACAAAAGTGGTCCGATCCCGCAGTGCATTCTAAAACCTGTATGGACATATGGTATTCAGTTATGGGGATGCGCTAAACTGTCGAATGTACAGATTCTACAAAAAATGCAATCAAAATTCCTACACACAATAACTGATGCACCATGGTTCTTACCAAATTACGCTTTTCATAAAAATCTTAGTATTCCCTGACTATAGAGTCACGAAAACAACTACATAGAAGAGCTTAGCAACGCACCAACTATACAAAGAAGATTAAATCGAAACTGGCCAACCGATCTACCACAACCATACATTTTTGTAAATGAACTATTATACATTTTTCTATAATGGAGGATCTTCACTGAAAGATTTCTCCACACATGTTGTTGTCCTGTAACAAATTTACTTATTGCTCCTTTAAACTTTCAGCAGATTGTAAATATGCTGTATAAATTAAAAAAAAATATATCGTGTACACATTAAGAAGAAGTTCAGGTGCACAAGTAATAATTTGTTATGAAAAAATTCCTAATTAATTACTTTTAACGATACAGCTTTCAATGTTAGATTATATGCCACTTACATAAATTGTCTTTAGAATTATCTAGGCGAGCTTTGAATTTTTACTCTGCTACAGAGGTGGTCACCCTTAGCAAGACAAAATTCAAAAGTCTCTCTATCAAATTTTAACAGTTAATTTATAGTTTTTTTAAGGCAAAGCCAACTACACCTCTATTTTTCTATAATTAATTGTATAATTTGAAAAACTTATATAATTACTTAATTTTAACATTGTGTATTTATACATATAAAATTGCCCTTAAAAAACCCAATACATCTTGTGCAAGCTGAAAGGGTGTTTTTACATTTTTATAAACCTCTTTACGAGCTGATTTCAATGATGTATCACACTTGATGCCTATTATGTGTAATGAAGCATCTACATCCACCTGAAAATCACATTTTTTTGAATTCTGATGTCTGTAGCGGTCAAACCGTTGAAAATCAATAAAATCGGCTTACATATATCTCAATTCAAAAAAAAGTTAATTTCAGGTGGCTGTAGATCCTTTATTAAACATAATAGACATGAAGCGTGATATATTGTTAAAATTAGCTCGGCAAGAGGTTTATAAAAATGTAAAAACATACGGGGTATTCCTTTTAAAAAACATAACTTTGATACATATCTTTTTTTGAGACAACTTGTATAAGTGGACCTAATTTCAAATGATGGCTTTTTTGAATATACACAAAAAAGTATTCTTAAAAAAAGTTCGTCAAATGCACCGTTCTAGAGTTATGAACCGACCCATCTACGGTGACTCACCCTGTAAATTTTTTATTTATATCACATCAAGTTTATGACATTTTCTATTGAAATGTCTTAAATTTGATTTATGATTTGCTGCAATTCTTTGATAAACCAAATCCAACAATAATAATATACTTCATTCTTGATTTTACTTCATATTACCTAACTTTAGTCAAAAATTGATAAAATTGTATTGATATTTTTCTTGTATCTTAAAAAATTAATAAATCAGGTAACATCGTATTATTAATTAACATTTATTATTCTGTGATCATATTTTTTTTTTAATCAAAATGTTAGCTCATGTTTGAAGTTAAGTAGGTAATCGCATAACATGCTTATAACTTGGATTCTTTTCTTTGATTATAAATATAAAAAAAATGATGAATTTATTCATTCTTTGAGTAACCTAAGAATTCTAGCAGTCATGCTAATGTCATATTATTTCATCTTTTCTGTTTAAAATTTATTTTATTGTTTAATTTTATTTTTGATTTGTTTCAACCAATTTTAAAAATCTAATTTTACATAATGTTTCAAAAACAAATTTTTCTGAGTCTTGAGCAATTATCGACTATTATAAAGTATTCTATTTCCACAATTGTATCATCAAAAAATTATTTTAAAAATTAATTTAATATTATATTCAATAAAATTATATTCATCTAACTGTATATCGTTACAAAATATTTCTTTGAAAAGAAGGGGAACAACAAAAATTAAAATTCACAACACTTTTCCCTGTAATTCATAGATTTTCTTTGTCAATACACATTTACGTACACACATACATAACCCTGTATTGGGAAAATGTTTTTATTTATTTTTTTTAACATTGTATTCCGACATTATAGAATTTATTTCAAACATTTTTTACAAACCACTCAGTCACTTCTTTAGTTCGTATGATTCGATTCGATATTTCGATGTTATCTTATCTGGCAATGAGGCAGGGTTAGATCGAAAAAACACAATTCGAAAAAAAAATTAGTAAACAGTAGATATTAGATACATACGTTTTTATACCTCGTCCATAAATATATCCAATATTTTCGCGGACACTCTGTATATTTACTTTCTGCCTTTATGTTAGAAAGTGTCTTGATTCTATTGTTGAAGGAAAAATATGAGGCATTCGAATTTTCAATGTCATTTCTCAAATTAACCGAAGGGTAATTTAAGATGTTAATCATCTTCGGAAAAGGTTTTTTGTATGAGTTAGTTTATTGGCTTACAATGTAAAGTTTATCAAAGTGGAAAATATCTGTTTGTGTATTAAGAGCGGAAACTGATATTTCGTCCCTTTAAGACAGAAATTGCACACAAGGTTTTTTCTACGATCAGATTCTTTTAAGAAACAGAGATATTTCAGTAAATTATGACTAATTGGTATATATTAAAAGTCAATTGTCGCCATTGCTAATTTATTGTAATTAAACCTACGTAATTTAAATGGTGCTATTAAATTTTGAAAATGTGTATCCTTTGGAATCAAAATCGACGTGTTTCAGCATTTTCTAAAAATCTAATTTTTTTACAGAGACGTATTTGATCAAAGACATCGCCCGCCTTATAACACCGCAATGGTGTTGTCAACAAACATTAACTATTCAAAATTTTAAGTATCTATTGGTAATAAACAAACTTTAAATAGGTATCGAGTTGTCTTCACTTCTGCCATGCGTACAATATTATCTGAACCATAATACAATTTCAGAATGCTTCCAGTCAGAGAATGGAGTGTCGTTACTTCCTTGAATAAGGTCTTGACAACCAATTTTTAGTTCCTTTGAAACCATTTGTTTACATTTGGTTCTGGTTTGTAATTGTAATAAATACTCATTTTGCCATCTAATCCAAAACTGTTAAACTGTCCTTTGTAAATTGAGAAATTTGTTTAGCATTTTTATTGGTTCGTCCAAAAAATTTAGTCTAGTAAAGCAGTCAAACTTCTACCTACTAGTAAGTGGCCCGGAGTCATGGGAATGAGATTTTCAGGATCCGAAGTGAGCGGACCAATGGGCGCGAATTACGGATGCTTTCAATCTGATAAAGTAAATTCAAAACTACTCATAAGTAAAATTATTTTCTCGTACAACTCTTTTTTAATTGATACTTTACTCTTTTAATTTCCACTTCTCCTATTCCCCCAAAGGAAGGGCTGCGTTTAGGAATAAAATTCCACTGAAATCTATCTCGACTTAACCTTGCGGCTATAATCTCATTATTATCATACACACAAATAGGCGAAGGTAAGCCTTTATTAATTTTGCATTCTACGCTAATCTATCTTAATCTAACTGCCATGATTAAAATCTGGAGACCACAGTGTAACAATTTTTTATGTAAATGAATCAAAATATAATCCTTTAGAAAATGCGACTTGGGAACAATCATAAAACAATTCATATCAAAAGGTTGACATGTTTAAACATCTCCAACTCTAATAACACCATTATTTACAAATGGTTTAGCGATCAAATGCTACTCTTTTTGCTAATTCTTCTGTTAGACGTTAAACGTCGACATTCATCCTCATAACAAAGTTTTTGAACTTCCTTGCAATATTCAACATCATTCAAATTCTAGAGGTTCCAATGAACCTATTAGGGTTTATTTTTCTTTGTTAAATTATACACAAACCTTAAAATATACGTTACAACTCTAAGTACTTGTTATAACTGGAAAATGTATTTATTAAACGATTCGTAAATAAGTATTTGTTACTGACTCTGGAATTTGTGATGGGATCTCCTTTCTGTCTAAATTCCAATTTGCTTTATTTTCAAAAAACCAACTTGGTCCATGTCACCAAAGTTGGTTATCTTTAAGGGATGCAGGTGTACAACCTGTTGATGACAAATCGGCAGAATTGTTAGATGATTCTATATAATACTAATCTCACTTTGCAACAAACGTTTTCCAATCTCAAAAATAACCACTAATCACCCAGTTTGCACAGCCTCGGCTGTACAACAAACTGGGCTCAACAAATAATGATAGTCTTCCACTCCTAGTAATATAATATACTATTTTTAATTCTTACTAAAATCGAAAATATGTGTTGCTCCAACTTAGGTCCTACAAATTGCATTCATTCATTCATTAAGAGAGAGACCAGAGGAAGTATGAGCTGAAGCATTAAATACTATTCGACAATGAGTCATTAAGCTACTAGTTTTAATGATCGCATGATATGGCAGATAACAGCCTTCATCATCAAGTTCACCTATTTTAATTTCGGACATATGTCCCAAAGTCTCATATTCGTGCATGAACTCAGTATAATCAGTTTTTAAATTAGTATCTCTTTGTAATTTTTTCTCAGTAGAATAATATATTTTTAAACACATTTGTCGCGATGAACCTGATGATTCCAAATTATTTTTGACTGGCATTTCTACAACGAAACTGCCTTCGAGTTACGTTTAAACTTACTCAAAAAATTATTTTCACATTATTTCTCAGTTTCTGAAATAATTGAATTTTTGATATCGATTTCTTCCAGTTGTCAATTTTTTTTATAAGCCGATCAGTTAAATTATTTTCATTTTCGAGTTGATAACTAACAGAATTAAGTAACGGCTATTTTGCAAAACCAGCACATGCATACCTAATTTTATTTTGTCAGAAATTAAACTTGTCCCTTAAATTCTTAACCCAAATAAAAAACCAATATCACTTGCAATGTTAAAATTTGAGTCAACTAGAGAAATATCCTTAGGTAAGTTCCAAGTCCTTACTGAAAGTGATTTAGTAGGTAATTTTCCAGTAATTCTAGACAGAATTAAAAACTTTGCATTAATTTTGTTATTATTATCCTTAGTAGATGAATAAAAGGTAATATCCATTTGATTATTAAGTTACAATATCTGAGCGACTCCTTTAACAATGTGACTTATTTGTAGAAGTTAAGTTTAACTTCTTTATTAAGGATTCAGAAATAAAATTATCTTGCGACCCACTATCTAGCAAAGCCCGATATATAAATTTATTTTGAACCTGTAACTTAACTAGCACAGTGGATAATAACATGTCGAAGTATCAGTCAACATATTCTCATAAAAAAGGAATGACTAGTACTCGTACTAGCAGAATATTTATGAGATTTGTGACATTTACCACATTTACGAATCTTAGATATGTATTTACTATTTTCGTTCGTCCAAGCAACACGGTAATTTTCAACTGTTGCCTTTAAAGATAGGATCGTTTTTAATACTTCGTGATTCAATGCTTTTCGAACCTTTTGATAATCGGTGAGATTGGGATTTCTGTCTACCAATTCCTCAAAGGCATCTCTGAATTTTAGCTAAGAATTATTTTGTCCATTAAACTTTGATAATTGAACTGGAGGAAGAACTATTCTTCCGTGAGTGTGATCTGGAACCATCTGAGAAATCCCTTTCTTTATTATTACTGAATTGAGGTTTTATCCAGAATGGTTTTAGCTTCACCAATCACCTCAAAATATAAATATTCGATCTCATAAAAGTCTTCAGATTTATCAATAATTTCTGCTAAAGAATTTATTGCAATTTCTTTTTCATAAAATGCATCCCAAACAGTTTCAAACTTAATTAAACGTTCACTTAATGACTTCGCAATTACATCAGTAACGTCATTTATCTTTAACCCGTTAATATAATTTATAAATTTAGTTACTCGAATTTTGAATATTTTCTCTGAATTTTGAGCTATTGATCAGTCTCTGACATACTTCTCAGATTAGTAAAGTATAATTAAAATATGTATATTAACCTATTAAATTGTCATTGGCAAGAAGATATTGGAATAAACAATTAGAACGGACTCTCTTCGAACCTTTCTATTACAGCGCCGTTGAGCCTTTGTAACAATTTGGACTAAATTAAGGGCTGCGCTGCTTCCTTTTTTCTTGTTTGTAGCTTTACCTCTTAACAAAAATTGCCTGCTAATGTGTAATTCAATTAAAATCCGGAACTACTAGGACGAATGTCCAAGCTGGTATTAAATTATGAACTGTATTTAAAATTTCCTTTAATTTATTAAAATATAAAAATATTTCTTATTTTATATATACGACAAGGTGACAAAGATGAAATGCATAATTATTTGTATACATAGACATATTTCATCAAACACTTGTTCTCTAAAAGTCAAGAGTTTAACTAGAATTGAAGCACTAGAAATGTGGATACTACGGAGGCTGCGTAGAATTTCGTAGACGGACCATATAATAAACGAAGAGAGTTGAAGTCCAAAAAGAATTGTTGGACCTTATAAAAGAAAGGAAAGTTTACTATTTGGGGGCATATAATAAGAGGACCTAAATACCGAATGTTGCGTGAAATATTAATGGGTAAGATTGAAAGAAAAAGAGGCTCAGGAAGAAAACACTCAGAGATATCAGACCGCTGCAAGTGTATGGCACTTCAAGAAGAAGAATATAATTAATGAGCCTAATAAAAATGGACTTTAAAAAAATAAAATTCTATTACAATGAAGTACTTCAAACCAATTCCCAACAAAGAAAGACCTAAGACAAGGAGACTAATTAGCCACTAAATTGTTTAATCCAGTATTGGAGCAAATAGTAAGAAAGAGGAAAGACAAAGAATGGACAGACAGAGATGTCAACAAAGGGTAGAGACTAAAAGTAAGAAGAAAATCTGGGAAAGAATTCAGCGTGGAATAAGTAGACAGATTTGTGTATTTGGGAACATAATTCAAAAAGAAGCCCGAAATCAAGGAAGAGATAAAAGCAATACCATTGAAGAGAAGCAGAAATCTTTATACTTTGAATGGGCTTGTGAAAAGTTAACTTAACCCGAGTGGGTTAAATTAAAATAGGACTTTATATGTATGTGAAGTATGGGCCTTCTCAAAGTCGGTTACTATATGATTGAGATCTGGGAAGGAAAGATACTGAGGAAAATATTTGGAGGTAAGGAAAGGGAAAGAAATCGTACCGTGAATTACAGAATTTGTACAAAGAACACAACCTAACAGCGGTAGATAAAATATAGAGAATGAGCATAGTATTAGATAGAAGAATTGGAGGAAAGAAAGGGAGAGGGCGACTCAGAGAATAATGGTTACAGCAAGTGGTAGGGGACATTGAATTTATTGAAGTGAGAAACTGGAGAAAAATGCTAAAAACAGAAGATGAAAAAATATATTAAACCAAAACATGGACCTACTAGGCCTATAGTAATCTACTATTACTTTGTAATTTTTATATTATTAATATTGTTGAATAGCATTATTAATTTAGGTGTCATTCACATTTTTGATATATATATATATATAAGGAACCATTGTATTGTTACTATTGATATTATCGGTTTTCATTTAGATGTTGTTATTACCATTATTTTCTGTAATAGGAGAATTGTTATTAAATTTTTCTTTAAATGAAAATGGTATGAGTTATATAAAAAAATCGTGAATTATTTTTTTGACAGGAACTATCAGATATTAATAATCAGCTCTTCATTTATTTCACCAATTTTGTTTTAATAGAATGCTTTTGTTGTAATTTAGATATCTACTAGAACCAATTGGTTTTCTGTTCCAATCGATTAATAAGGTGTTATCATTATTATTACGTATGCATTTGGTATTAAAGAAAAAAATATTTATTCACTTTATTTCTATTGTGAATTGTATGTATGTTAAATATAAATAAAATCCTTAGACCATATATAATTATTGTAATGAACATTCTTCGCAGAGAGAGGATACTAGAGATATATATGAGAGAAATATATGACCTAAGTGAGAGATAGAAACAGAATGAAAAACAAAACGTACAGTGGAACACAAAATAAATTTATATTTTTTTATATTTATTGCAATTAAAATGTGGTTTTACAAAAAATCGTATTTTTTACGACAAAAAAATTATAAAAATCTCCAACACTTATTAACACTACTAATAATTATTTCCCCTTCTATTGGTCCCTCTCTCTTTCTCTCTCTCTAGTTATATCCATGATCATTCTCTCTTGCACACACTCGGTCCAGATATTATATATGGCCTAAAATAAAATCTCATCGATAGACTCCAGGAAGAGATAAAACTATGTCATCGACATATATTTTAATAATAAAGACATTAAATGGTAGGACAGGTATAATAATGCCTAACAAATCGTTCATTACATAAGAAGCTTATGTAGGATAGATTGTTGCTCCCATAGGGGTACAAAAAGTTTTTTTTTTGTAAAAATTGTTATTCAAAATACGTATTATTAAATAAAAACGTGATTAGTTCTATGAAAAACTATTTGCTAATAGTGCAATAGTTTGTGCCCATTTTTTTGTTTATTGCTCTAATGCAGCTACTAAAGCCGTTAGATAAACGATTAGGTGAACTTTCAAATAAATACATCATGAGATGGCACTTAAAAACATTAAAATTGACGTGTTTTAGGAGTTTTTTAAGTGTCACTATTTCAAAAATAGTTTGGAAATAATGAATTTATTTCATATACATTTGCATCATATGTATGAAAGTATGAAAGTGTTGCCATAAAATAAATTTTAAAAGAACTGTTCCTATTCCAGACTAACTGAGTTACATTCATTTTGCCTTTGATGTTGTTGTTGAGTATTAACTTAGAATTACTAAATTTTTACACTACAAAACAACAAAAATTTGATATTTGTTATTTTATACTTTGCAAAGATTTGGCCTTTAAATAAACTGAAAGTTAAGTAACTTGATTATTAACCATATTAGTGAGCTATAGTTTGCAGTAGGAGGCATTAGAAATTTTATTTATTTATAAATTAATATGCTTTAGACATTAAGGCATATTAAAAATAATAGTACATGATTTAAAATCTTCAGATTTAGTAATAAAAATAATAATCGCCAAAAAGAGAATCTACTGTAACAAATTGTCAATTTATAAAAAATGTATTTCAGTTTATAATAATATTTAATACTCACCAATAGTTAAATGCAAGTAATCCAATTTAAAAGAAACAGTCAGATTGATCACAATAAATAAACCAATATGAAAATTTTATTCTACCTATAAATTTCGACTTAACCGGATCTTAGGTCCAAAAGGAACTGCATGAATGTCGCTTGCAGTCATCCATGGTATAATTAGGATTGTTAACCCTTGTTGGAATTAAGTAACCTTACACCCACGACGTGTAGTCATTTATTTTTTATCTCCCAGCGTAAGAAATAAGGTGACGAATCGCTTGCAATTACGCTTAATCTAAGTCGAATCATTTATTTATTGTTGATTACAAACTGGAAATAATTTAATTAAGATAAAATTGGATTTCTCGTTTCTCGACCTTTAAATAATGAATGAATCATCAGCAGCTTGGAGCGACAGACAATCAAATTTTCTGGGAGGTTTAGAAATAATGCTACTTTTAATTCATTACGGTAAATTAATATATCTGGCACAATATTACGTACTACTAAAAAAAGGCAAATACAAATACAAATGCTAATCCAATGTTTGAATAAAATACTCTAAATGTAAATCATACATTTATTACAGGAATCACATGCGAACAGTATTTACCAAATGTTGTTGTTATACAAGATGTGGCCAACAAACCGTCGGTCATCAAGATTTTCAGAACTAAATAAACAAACATTTTGATAACTAAAATGTGAGTTACGGCTATTTAATGTATACCCAAATATGAAGACACTTTTTACGTGAAGCCCAGTATACGCTTATAATGAAAATATTGATGGTTAAATACTTTATTTATTATTATTACATATCTCAATTAATTTTGTTTCAAAATGACTACAATTAATATCCTGTACCTATGAATTTGGACGAGTAAAGAACAAGTCTTAACTAATTCTAGCAAAAGTTTCATTTTCGAAATGAAACGATTTTTCAGAAAATTAAAAAAATTGTAAACTGGTTTTTTTTTTAAAATAAAATTATTTTCATTTGAATGAAGATGGGTGTTTTCCAATATTTATTGTAAATGTACTGTTCAGATTACTGGTTCGTGTTATCTTAATGCATTTGGGAAAATGAAATATACCAGGATTGATATTTCATTGCTAATTTATTTATTTTATAGTTGAAAGGTTGATTGGATACATGTTCCGAATTCGCACAAATTTCACTTGGGAATTTTGTTACAGTTGTAAATGAGGTATATTATTGAATAAATAATACTTGAAGTATTTTTTTTCCATCCAGTAATTTACCTTGTTGCTATTTGATTTTGTTCGTACTTTAATTCTAATAATAATCAGCACTAACGCAAAAAATACGTATGTGTTAGGTATTTTTTGCCTAAAAAAAGCAATGCAATGATTAGTTAAGAAGCAGCGATACCGCATGAAATCGTAAATTCCAAATATTTCGAAAACGGGTAGAGATAACGAGATGATTAAAAAACTGATAAATAAGACATTTGTGAATAAATTTAAATGTCGGATAAAAATACAGGATTTTGTTTCACCAACATCAAATGGCGTTATTCGACGATTAAATTGACGTTTAAATACACCAACGAAATTTCGGCAGTTAAAAATAGGGCAGTCCAACAAAATAGCTGATCGGCTTCGATATGGACGCTGGGGGTAAAACAAAGCAGTTTGCCATATATTTCTGTGTTATTTTATCGACGTCTAATTGAATTTGCCAGTGCTTACAGTGCGTTATATTATATTAAATTGACTAATATATCTTTGTGATTTACCAGATAAATAGTTTTAAGAGTTTATAAACAATAAGAGAGTATTTTATTAAATTAAAAGCTGAAGTTGATGATGTTGTTGATGTTTATAGTAAGGTAAAAGTACCAGTGTTCGTCACCTTAAGGGAATATCCCAAAAGAAAATTAAATAATTAAATAAATAATTCAAAATAAATCATATGATGCTATGATTAAGAAACTAAAAGAAATAGATCCGATAAATTCATTGAGAGGATCTTTTCGAAAACAGCAAAAAAAGTTAAAACATCTCAAAAGTTAGGAGAGCGATCGTTTATGATTTTTAGGAAACCAAGAATTTCCCAGAAAAAATCAATGATCTCCTAATGAGGAATCTGAAACAGTGATTAGTAAAATCGTTGTGAAAATAAAGTATGATTAACTGATTTTTTGATGAAAGTTCTACAGGTTCAGAAAGTACCTAAATGACCATAGGCAAAATTACAAGCAGCGGTCAGCGATGTGTCATCTCTTGACCAAACTAGAGGTACGACCACAACTGCCGGTACTTTACTATCGAATTGATTGAACGATGTTCCGCCCTTGACATGTCCCTACTTCAAGATATTAATAATACGCTCTCTCTCTTTCAAAACGCCTTCTTTATTACTCGCTTGGATTCGTATATGGTTACAAATATTCAGGCCAAATCTGTAAATGTAGAACATTCTAGTGTACTGCTATAAATCTTTTTTTAGTAATAACTGGAGGTAATACAATTTAAATTTACTTTTTAGGTAGACAGGATGATTCACATATTTGCGGCAGCATTTGAGTAACTTCCACTAATATAACTTTTGACACCTAGGAATATAATGTTATTTGGTAGTTATAAAAGTAGCGATCCAGCAATTTTCCAGAATTATTTTTAAAGAAACTATACTTTGTATTCTACATCCCAGATAAATTTAAAGGAATCGAAAATTACCTCCATGGGATTGGCAATGAGACCTAGTACAAAGGTTCGATTTCTTCAAGTTAAATTTGAAGATTATTATTTTAGTGACGGAAAAATCCTTTGGTATCTATTAAACTAAATAGAGAATTGACTTCGATTATAATTTAGTTCATTAAGTTCATTTGAAGTACTTTATTACTTCGATTAAAACAGATTGAAATAAAAAATACATTTTAATTTAGGTTTTAAAGAAAATTAAAATTCTACTGAAACAAATCTAGTCCAACTCTGTTCTCAAACATTAGTTTGCAATTATTTTTTTTAATGAATTAATTTCCTTCGTAAATACTCTGTTGATAGTTCTCATAGGTATGTAGATGTAGCGAATATCACTTCAGTTACTATTTGGTAATTAATTTCTTTAATATCGTTGCGGTATTAATATCAAATATAATTTATTTTTTATATATGCACGGTATTACACAATTTTCATTTTCCGCGCTGGTGGTGGACGGTTTGCCCCCTCCCTTCCTAAATATGCTCTTGTTTTTTATGATGGAGTTGTTAGTTTACAAGAACTATTTTGCAACAATACTCCAGCTATTTTATGAATCGTGGCAAAAAGCTTCATACGATATTCTAAAAAAAAGTTTCCATTATTGATGCAAAGTGATTAACCGTTCGTTTGGCGTGTTGTGTATTTAAAATACTAAAGGAGGTATTAATAGTTTTACAATTTATATAAGTATAAAGCTACAGGCTATAATAGTCCAGGAGCAGGGTAAAAATTTGGTCAATTATTTCTTCTCGACCAATAATTTGTGAGACGCATCAGGGAATAGTATCAAAAAGCCTCGTGAACGTCAGCTGCGGTTCCGTGGGTGGGATGAGCGGCAGTAGCCTCCCACGCATGAAGAAAAAAAATGTTTAGTCTATTCCTCCTAACAAAAAACTTGTTAACTTATAGCTAACCCAATATCTCGAAGAAAAAAAAATCAGAGCTGACTATAACATGGTGTATTATACGTCAGCTGATCGTTCGAACATGAAAAAAAATTATACTTTCAATGATTTCCTCTCAACTAAAAATTTACCTGATGATAGCTTATATGCAACTGTGAATAAATATACAGGGTATTCCAATATTCGACCGACAACACTTAACAGGTGATAGCCCTTGATGAAAGATGAAGAATGAGGTAGGAACATAAGCCCATATAACGTTTAGTTTCTGAGACACAGGGTGTTAAAGTTGCAAAAATAAAATTATTTTTTTATTATCTAGTTGCTTATTTATTTTTGATCAAAAAAGTTACTAACTTTTACAGTGCCAAAATCAACCGTTTTCGAAATATTTAGTTTTAAAAAGAAGTCTAATCATTTTTATCATGTCAATTTGGAATATTTGAATTTAGTCCTAATAATCCTATAAATTAGGAATACCTCTTGTGATTATGTTAAACTGCAAAGATGAAGCGGAAAATTCCCAAATTCAAAGAAGAGTTATTAACAGTTTCCACAACAATTTCAATTTAAACATATTGTTTAAAAAAAACAAGGTGGGTAAAGAAACTTATTATTTTTAAGGGTTAAAGAAGTATTTACTGCAAGTACTCGTTATAAAACAAGTAATAACCAATGCAGTATTGCCGAATTGACACTGACCATACAAGTGAAAAAATAAAACTGTAGGAACACAAGCCCAAGAAATGATATATTTAGTTTATAAATGTTCCCAGAAGGAGGTAGAAAATGGAATATTGACCATAGATTTACAAAAAGTATAAGAGCGAGTTCCTACTTTAACAGGGGATTATAATAAATAGTAATAATATTTACATTTCTGTAATTGATTTTAAAAGAGAATTTTTATTTAAAAAAATCAATTTCATATTTCTAGGCAATTCTACATATTTTATACAATGCAAATGAGATAGACGTTATTGGGTACATACTTACACAGATTTAAGACTCTTCAGGAGTAGATTGTGTACTTCTTTTGCATATTTACGAGAAAATCCTGAAGTTTTAAAATTACTTCAGAATGAGTCTTAAATCATTTGTCGAGCTTACAGCAAAAATTATAGACAAAATCAAATCTGATGACACATGGATGAGACTTTCCATTCCACCACTGGAATCGTGGACTGTAACTTTGAGGTAAGTGAAGAAGGCAATTATATTCTTGTTGAATTGCATTTATTTTGCACAAATTTAAACATTATGCTTTAATAAAATAAATAAAACTCTCATCTTTCTTTATGTTTACTTAAATAAATCCTAACTCTCATCTTGATCTTGGGTTGTGGACGTTGAATCATCGGTTGGATATGTTATTTTACTGGGAAAATCACTGATGAGAAGGATTCAAGTTGTTGAAAAAGTGAGAATAATATTGAGAGAAGGAAGGATTCGAGTGTGATATTGGATGGAAAGTTCGGTTGATGTATGGTTTTAGTATTCCTCATGTGTTTAACTACTTTTAAGACTTCAGAACAAAACTCTATTTTATCCCTTATCATAGGAAAAACAGGTTCTGAAGCTGAAGTAGGCGTAGGTGTAGACTTCGTCATGAAGTTTATTAATGCGGACTCCCTCTAATTCCTCTGTTTGCCCTGATTGATTTTCAGGTTGTTCAACATCTTCATCTGCCTGACTTTCTGCTAAACTGGAATGACTTTCAGTTGTGGCCCCACTAAATCCAAGAAAGGACAACTGCCTAGCATAAATGTATTAATTCGTATTGTCAGCAGCCAATCCAGATTTGGTTTTTTGCTTTAAAATTTTGAAATAGCTTCTTTTATATTCCTCCAATTTTTAATCAACTTGTTGCCTGAACAAAACAAGTATATGTATAATAGATATAAAAATAAATATTTAATATATAATATAATATATATTATATCAAATATTCAAAACAAATTATTGCTAAACCGTAAGTATATTTTCCACTTTGTTGCAGATACTTGGGTAGGGGGTGCGATCAGATTGATCTGCATTTGACATACAAAATAGGACAATCGGAAGGATTTTGAGAAGAATTTGCATTGCGATTTGGGAATATTTAGTACCAGAATCCTTTCCTGATTTAACGGAAGAACGGTGGAAAACGGTTGCTGAAGGTTCTAATGTCTTAATCTTTCCAGTCGCTGACTTAGCTTTCGAGAGAAAATAATCTTATTATGAATTGTTTGTTAAATCACTTAGATAGTTATTTCTAAATTATATCATTTTTAATGCATTGAATTTCTCGGTTTAATTGTTGACTTGATTTTGCTATTTTGTCAACTAGCACTCTGGATTGGCGTTATTTGCCTCTTAATTTTCATTTTACTGATGTATTATCTGATTTGCTTCAGAAATTATGTCAAATTTTAACTTTTTTATGTGTCATGTCAAGCAAAAATGTTTTCGCCAATATTACATCTTTTAAATGGAAATTTAATAAAAACTAGCACATTTCAGATTTTGTTTTATTATTTACGCACTAATGCTTAAAATAAATACAATTTGTGTGTTTACTACCAGGAATATGCCCATAGATGACACTAGCTCAAAATGTTGTTATGGTAAAACCACATCATTAGCGCGTCATTTCGTTGTTGACAGCTGTCAAAAATTTTCAAATCTCAATAATACAAGTTTCATACAACAGCATAGTTTATAATAGTGTTGAACATGTAGAAGTTTATACCTGTAAACTATGGCTGTAATTTCCTTTAGGTACCCCACTCGGACGGGGACATATTATACACCACTGGATGCGTCTCGTCGAGTAGATTACGAAAATCATATTCATATTTGGGAGAGATCCATATTTTTCGAGTTATGGCCCAAAATGTGGTTCAATTTCACTTCTTCAAATCGGCTCCAATTTCGATAATTTTTGGTGTACACACTAATTTTATTACCTGTTATGTCAAATCGTGACAGTATGAAAAGTCAAACAAATAACGTCATTACTTAGTTTAAATGATTAATAACTTTTTTTCTAGTAAGCAAACATAAGATTTTTATTTCAGATTCGTATTCAGAGTAAAATTAGTGTGTACACCAAAAATTATCGAAATTGGAGCCAATTTCAAGAAGTGAAATTGTACCACATTTTGGGTCATAACTCGAAAAATATGGATCTCCCCCAAATATGAATATGATTTTCGTAATCTACTCGACGAGACGCATCCAGTGATGTATAAGTGGTCCCTGTCCGTGTGGGGGACCTAAAGGAAACTACAGCCCGTGCTAATTTACGTAATATCCTTTAGTGACGCCCCATGTAATTATGGAAGATTTAGCCTCATGTAATTTCACAGAAGACTCAACATTTATCTAAGCGTGACCCTTCACCTCATTCCATAATCGTATCTCTTTACTGAAAACTTCCTTACGGAATAATCAAGTTTTTATCTTTGGGAGTGTCTTTACGGACAACCTCTAAGCGGACAACCTTCAAGGGTGATATCTCAAGATCAAGCTCACCTCTAACAATACTCATGAGCGAAACCTCCAGCGTAGACGTTACAGAGTTAAGTGCTTCTAGTTTTCTAATTTTTTTAGTTTTTTGTGTTCGAAAAGTGGACTATGTCAACTTACACAGGGTCGTTCAGACCATTGTAATTTTTAATTAATTTAGTTAATCTAGAGTGTTAGTTTTTTTTGTAACATTAAATTTTGTTAAATTTACTAATTTTATTTCCTTTTTCCAATTTTATAAATATAAAATTTAATCGACCAGGGTATTTTTGATATTTTTCTAAAAAAAATACCTGGCGCAGTTAATTACCTTTACCTAAGCCCACGAATAATTGAACCGAGTCACTATTTTTAAATATATTACAAACTTTAAAATATGTTTTAAGTTACTCAAGTCTGTCATAAAAATGTAAGCACATCCGTGCTTTAATGTTGTGAATAATAACTGGCCTTTAGATTTAACACCCTATTATTATTTTTTGAAATTAGTTTTCTAGAAAAAAATTATTAATGGCTCTGTTATATATATACATATTCCAATCAATAATATTGTAATATCTCGAAAGCTTGAAGCCGGTCCTGTCCTATTTAGGTAAGACTTTTTTGTAAAATGAAATCAATTCTGATTGTGTTTTAACAGAATGAAGATATTTATTAGTATTACATTAGTAGTTATTCATATTAGTAATAAACTATTAAGACAGAAGAGGTTCGATATTTCATGTCTAAGTACAGTACACCCAGAATAGGAATAGTTATGAGTATCGAATGCGCAGTGGCAAAATTAAGGCGCCGCTCGAGGAGTTCATTACTTTAAGTAATTTTGAAAGCATTTTGCGACGTTGTCAGATAAATAGTTTTTTAAATAAGAAATTGATTTTCAAATATATAAATTTTATTGGGGCATATTTTTGTCCTTAGGACTGAATATATTACTACAAAACAATCATCAAAGTCAATTCTAACTAGGTATGAATTTTACATGTCGTTTTTCTCAAAAGTAACTTCCAACGGAAAAAATAGGAGAAAATTTACATATAGATATAACATTTACTGGAAGGTATTCTGATAAAATGATTTTTTATGAATATCTTTGGGTTCTATCCGGAACATTGCTAAGGAGGGCCGAGAAATCGAAGAGAGAAAAAGACCTCCTTTCAGTACTCCTAATAAGCGACGAAACAAATCGTCAAAAGTACAATTGGAACCATGAGAAGAAGGTCTCTTACGTGGACAGGTCATTAATATCTATATAATCGATAAACAAGTACCTACGGTAAAGCGAATTCATCAAAAATTTGTAGAAGAATTTGAGTATAAAGGTTGTGTAGGAAATATGAGAATAGAAATCAGAAAACTAAGATTCCGTTGGAAAAAAACAGAAAGCAATTGAAAACTCTTAAGGGAAAAACATATTAGAAATCTACGATTAAATTATTTAAGCCAGGTTAAGAAATACAGAACTGAGAATAGATTTATCGTGTTCACCGATGAGACCTGTTTATTATCAAGTCATGTATGTCAAAATAGTTTTGGCGATGGTACTAACGATGAGCTAAAAAATCCGTTTCTAAAGGTCACCGTTTGATCATAGTGGGTGTAGGAAATTAATATGGCTTTGTCAATAATTCTTATTTGAAATGAAAATCAAAAACAAAATCTGGAGATTACAACGATGATATGAATTTTCACAACTACAAAAAGTGGTGGTTAGAGGAAATATTGATGATAAATTTGCCTCCAAAAAGTGTACCGTAATAGATAACGCTCTATAACATAATACTGAAGAGGATAAAACACCAATATCGGCATCAAAAAAGAGTGAAATGCAAGAATGGCTGAAAGCTATAAAAATTTCTTTGGTAGATAACATGCTTAGACATTATTTGTACGCCATTATAAAATCATATAAACCACAATATGTAAAATATACCGTTGATAAAATAATTCGGGATACAGGGTATTAAGTATTAAGGCTTCCACCATATCATCCGGACTTAAAACAGATAGAGCTGATTTGGGCAGCTTTAAACATATTACGTTGGTGCATTCATTGTAGATTCCACATTTGCTAAGATACAAGAATTAAGGGATGCATTCTTTGACACTTTTCTAGTAGAAGAATGGAAAAAAATTACTGACAAAGTAAAAAAAATGAGGAATAGTTTGTTTCAAAGGCACCACTATTCGACAAAGTTATAGAGGCTTGTATTATTAATGTACGTGAATATTCCGAAAGCAAAGATAATTTAATGGATCCAGACTCTGACGAAAGTGACGAACACCATGGCACATAATATTTTTTGTAGTTGGAGTTCAGTTATTACAAACATTGTATATAATTTTTTTAGCTTAAACTCTGTATATTTATTAGTATTAAGCAGTAAGATTATTTTGTATATATTTAAGGTATTAAGATGTAATTCGGGATTGTTGTAAATTAAGTAGCCCGCCGACCGAGGATTAAGCTGATCGTTTGTCTGCTTTCTTTATTATCAAATTCAGGTAAACATGAAATAGTAATATTATCTAATAAAATGAAACTAGACGTGACAACACTGTATTGAAAGCTCAGAATCGAATTCACTTTAAATATGTTGTTCTCTTTTTATTTTCACGCAAGTCATAACTATTCCCATTCTGGGCCTACTGTAATATATAAAGTGTGAAACTTAAATAAAAATAAATTACAGGATTTAACCAGTCAATCAAAAAACTATATCCTACAGGCAGATACTAGTTTACGATAAGAGACTAAAATTGTGTGAATTATTTCCAACACCAGCACCATTTGGCGCCATCGGATTTCTGTATATTATTCTTTGACGTGTTGAAGCAGCCAAAAATGCAGGAATACGTTTTAATGAAATCAAAAATGTTTTTTTTTCACTTCTATATTTTATATAAATTAAAAACGTGTAGTGTCAAGTTTTGATAAGGGAAAAGTTTCTGAATTACGCCACCAGGTGGCAGAGTCTTCGTTGTACAGAGATTTCCCTTTGATGTAGGTTACGCCCTCTCCTGGACAAAGTTTCCTAATGCGTTACGACTTCCAGATTATCCCAAAAATTTGCTTCATTTATAGACATATATATAAGACAGATGTAAGTGAAAATGTCATTTTGAATGTAATTCAATAATTTAATTTTTTAGTTTACTTTTAAGAAGAAATAGAAATTAATTTTTAATACTCATGTACCAACGGTGTGCACCAAGATATTTTGCGTTTTTGATAAGCAGTAGGATTAATTTATTACGTTTAACTGAATTGGTAAGTGCATATTTCCGGAGATTTAGTGATTTCATTTATAACAATAAAATTAAATTAAATTACACATAATTATCATTTTTATTATGTAATGAAAATAATTCTTTTTCTTTTAGATTTTGGCTATCACGTGTCTAATCATGTCCATAATAATATGTTCATTAAATGTACATTTATTAGTTAAAATAGTGATTACATCGGTACCAGCTATATTTGTTGTAATATGCCTTTTTGATATGATATCAAATTCAGTGAGATGTCCAACGGGTTATGCTACGTGGCTAATGGTATCGCTGGCAGCTTTCCTCCTATTTTGCCTTGCTTCTGGACTATTAATTTTCCTTAAGAGACACACGAATAAATTTTTAATTTTATTACCAGGCCTGCTCATGCTTCTTACAGCTTTGGTTTTTCTCTTCGATTACGTTTGGACAGGCATGTAAGTCTTATATTATTTTATTAACTTTTTTGTTAATTTTAAATATAATGTAAGGTAGATAGGTGCTGATACAAATTTTCCAATGTTAAATAATACATACATTTATGAGGTGAAACCCAACAGTTATTTAGGGAACTACAGAAGTACTAATATTTTTATTGAAAAACATATTTGTCTCCTTCAAAGTGAAAGGACTCCTAGAATTAAATTAAAATAAAAGGATTGCTTGGTGAGAGTCGGTTTCGTTGCCAAAGATCAGAGACATTGGCGCCAACGTTGGGTATCGCGTCCACACATTTGGGTTCTATTCAGTAAATGTTTAGCAACGAAGGTGTGAGGATCGTTTAGTAAGTAGTGTTATCGAAAATGAGCGAAGTTTAAGAAAAACAAGCCAACGTTAGTTCCAATGTGTGTATTCAGCCTTAAGTGTATACAGAGTGAGTTTTAAGTTGGAACGCCTCAATTATCTCGAAAACGGCTTGCACGATTTTTATAAATATTGGTTTGTGAGGGTTTTGTAATACGGCCGATCTTATGGTAGTATTTACATTGTTGTCAGATCTTCGGTTTTTTTGGAAATATAATGAACTTTTTATTTCAAACTCGTTTAATTTGAATAATCTTTATTTAATTTTCAAATATAAGTAAGTATTTTCAATTGCCTTTTAATTTAGAAACCTGTAACCGCCTTCACTTTATGTTTGCTAAAGATTCTTATTTGTTTACCTTTTAAATGTGGACCTTCTTTTAACACGACACAAATATCTAAAGATTTGTCTTCAGTTGCAGATTTCCTGCACCATGATAATGGATAATGCTTTTACCGCACCAGTTTCGTTAAACTTTTTTACTAATCTGTTGACAATAGACCTTGTTATGGGATTTCTGCTAAAATATAAATTATTAAAGATTATTCAAATTAAATGAGTTTATTCAATCCTAACCATCTTAATGTGTTATTTTAACTTGGACGGAAATAAGGTAAATTTAGCTATAACTCCGAAATTACGCTATTTAGATATAGGGAATATTACATGAAAAATATTCAGTATTTTTTGAGAACTTCAAACAAACAAAAATATACAGGGTGATCTATTATAACAAAGTTCATTATATTTCAAGAAAAAATAACAATGTAAATATTATCATAAGATCAGCCGTATTACAAAACCCTCACAAACTAAAATTTATAAAAATCGTGCAAGCCGTTTCTGAGATAATTGAGGCATTCCATACTTAAAACTCACTCTGTATATTAATCATAGTAATAAGGTACATACAGTTCAAGAAATGCCTTGAGCGGCAGGACAGAATTTATATTATTGAATAAAAAGCGAATGTTTTTCGATTGTTATAATCTATATAACATTTTTTAGAAGAGTTTTTGAATGGCGTAAAATAATAGTGAGTTACAATGGTATATTAACAAAATAGGTAAAAAGAAGAAAGAAATTATAAGCAAAATTAACGAAGGGAAGTGTTCAATTTGGCTAAGTGCATACAGGTACATAAACCTTTTTGCTTCACCATTGCGTACCGCCTTCTAATACTTCTACCATTATTCCTTCTTCTGAGTCTTCATTTTCTTTATCATTCTCCCATAAATATACAGTGAACGGCTAAATTATGGAATAAGACCATTATTTTGAAAACCGTCGAATTTTTAGGAAAATCCCGAAACAGGTTGATTTTTTGTATAAAATACAAATGTTATAATTTATATAGAGTAGAGATGACGTCACCGGCTGATTATTGTTCAATGTGGTAGCGTTGCTGCAATGTAGATTATCACGAGAGTATGCAATTTTATATTTTTGTTAGATAGAAGAGTCGTTGATTTCAAACATACCTGTAAATAGTATCGTAGATAACACTTCTTATTACTCTAGACAGTGGAGAAAAATACGTACAAAAGCAAGATAGAAAGAAGAAATCCAAACTTTTTTGATGAAAAACGATTTGTTTTATGAAGAAACGTATGCAAAAGATCAATTACTGGAAATTTTTAGAAGAAAAGAGTTCGTCGTAAAAACTGATCAAAGATGAAGCCTTCAAAATCACTAAAGATTGGAAGGAATGTGTGGATACGGTGTAAAATATCGAAGAACAGTGTGAGAAATTTGGGCAATTTCATAGCAACGGTGGAAAGAAATTCATTATACAGTGAACGGCTAAATTATGGAATAAGATAATTATTTCGAAAACCGTTGAATTTTTAGGAAAATCCCGAAACAGGTCGATTTTTGTTGTAAAATACCCATGTTATAATTTACATAAAGTAGGGATAACGTCACCGGTGTTGGTGTAGTGAAGTAATCGTTAATTTTTTTAAATAGATACCGATGTCATATGATACCTCAATTGAAAGGGATTTTAATTCTCTATTTAACATTTTTAAATAAATTATTTTGTACAGGATGGGAAAAAATTCAAATTCAAACAACTTTCCGATATAGAATTTTAACTATAATAAGATCTGTATTGTATAAATCGCCATTGATACTACCATCTACTTATTTCGTAAGATTGTAATGACGTAAATTCCAAAAATGGTGAAAAGGATTATCTACAGGGTACGACACCAAAACGAAACTGATCGAATATTTTAAAAACAAATATTTTTTGTGGAAAAAATGAAAAAAATGAGTCTATTTTTATTTCAAGGGTAATTCTGCAGTAAATTATTAACATTAGCTTTTAAATGAAATATCGAAATTTGGAATTCGTAAGAGTAGGTGTCCCCGCAAGAGGGCGCCAAAATAAAAAATTACGCAAATAGCAGTCTTATGGAGAATTCCTTATAAAATGACCTTTTCAAAGATATGTTAAACCTACACTTCCTTATTTAAATTGTATTGGTGACAGTGACGGAAGGGAGGGAAGGGATCAACCTGTTGTAGTATTTTGCCAGTTATTCGATTCGAACTTTACTCAATTGATACATAAATAACTAAAATAGCTGTTATCAACACATGAGAGGTACAAGCATCGGGGCGTTTACCGAGACACCCCTGAACGTTTTTTTTTTGTGTTTGAAATTATAGGTGATATTCAAAATGTATAAAAACAGTATATTTGTAATCCTAATGGCCATATAAATGTTTAAAAAAAATTGAATCGGGTTGACAATTCGGCAAAATTTGTTAACGTTTTAAAAAATATGGTCAGATCAAATGTAACACGGAAAATGCCAGAAAACAAAAATTTTCATAAGCAAATCACAAAATCTTGTACGTATTTAATGTCAGACGTATTGTGATAATACCATCTGACTACTTTTTTTAAAATACCAGAAATATTATCGCGCCCCCTCGAGGGTATGGCATTTCTGACCATTACTACCTACCTAGTCGGGTCCAGTATTATCTAATAGAATGATTTTATAGAATTTGGGCTATTGGTTATATAAAATCTAATATTTTGCCACTTAAAGTTCCAATTAAACACCCTTAGCTACTTAGGATATCATATATACCTAGGATTTTTAGTACAAATACCGTTGCACGTCAGGAGTGACGTACCTCTTTCGTCATAGTACTGCCAACTAATTAAAATTTCCCTAACTAAGATAAATCATACGAAACATCACGAAAATTCACGAGGACTCATGAACGTAGTCACAGTACTAAAAAACCGAAAAAGTAATCGTAATTATTTTGGTAATTTTAGAATTATTTCAATTATATTGACTTATATACGTCTTATTCTTTATAATATAAAGTTTATAAATCATTATTATATGTTTAGTACTCAAAAAACCATAATTTACATTAAATAATTTTGAAATTTTCTACGCCCATGAGACTCGTATTTATGATGAAGAAATGACATTGTAGCGATTGGCATGCCTTGATGCGACGTTGTCGAGTATTTAGATTGAAATATTTCAACGATTTCTGACATCCGGCCGTCAACCAGTTGTGTGTTTTCACCACATTTTTGGTAATTTTATAATATTATCTTTACAGCGATGACAGTGATTCAAGTGATTCAGATTTGAATTAGGAGAAAGGATTTACCTTTTGTAGGAATTCGAATATTGTAGTTGAATTGTTTCTTATAAGAAAAATATATATTTTTTTAAACAAAACATTGTCTTATTTTAATAACAATAAATAGTTTGCTATCTTTTTTATATGTCTCTATTTTATTTATTTAATAAAAATATAGTACAAATAAACAACATAATATAACGATTTTTATAACAGATTATTGAATATTAAAAGTAGATAATACAGCAAGAAGAAGAAGAAGAATATCACAGCTGTAGATTGCTAATAAATCAACTGAGAAAAACATTTTTCAAATGTACTTTAAAACTGGCAGGATGAAGTGTCTTGAGTGTGAGGATCATATATTGTTCATATACGCTTCAATAAATTAATTTTTCATAATAATAAAGCTAAACAACATAACCTAACCTTACATTTTTGAAACTTCCTACATTCCTCGACAATTTAGACAAGCCGACAACACTGCAGTGTCGTGATCTCATAATTGATATATGACGTGCAACGGGATTTGTATTAAAAATCCTATATTCGTCTATTATTACGCTAACTCCAGTCCATATCGTAAGAGACAACAATGTTAGTAACTCTTGCATCGAAGATTTTTTATGTCTGAGCTGTTTGCTTGGAATTATATGGTGTGAAATTAAATTTCGAGAGATTATTAGATTTGAGTAAACTCAGTTGAGATTAAATTTCTTCCACTATTCCCTGCGATCTATAAATAACGAATACATTTTTTATTTTTTATTATTCCAAAATAAGTAATTCTTACAATTAATCGCATAATTAATCCTTATTTCCTATTATCAGCTCTAGTTCTTCTACAGCGACTCTCTTGCAACTTTCTTAAGCTGCCAACTGCTCTTTCATATTGTTTGAATAAATTAAGAATTTTCTTTACGTGTAGTACCTATAAATATTGAATAGTAATATATAGATATAAACAGCTCTGTAAATTTTACATTCGAAAGTTTTGACAGTTAGTCTCCGACAAGTGCTTTGTCTGTCATAACTTGACTTACACAGGAACAATTATCACATGTTACCCATAAAATCAAATTGAGACCTAAACACTTAATACATTGTCTCAGTGGGTTTGTTTTGTAACTTGTTGACGAATTTATCTAAAAAATGGAGATTGAAAATGTGTTTAGATCAAGTTTCTACGAAAAATTACTTAGTACTTAATTAATTAGTGTTTTGTCCGCTATGGAAGGTAATAATTACTCGTTACATGAATAATGCACAATAACATTAGTTTATTGTAGAAGTGAAAGAAGTTTGCTAAAAGGACAACATTGATAAATCGCTAGCTTCTGTTTCTACAATTGACCCTGTAATTAAATATTACATGAAAAATGAGGACACGTTTGATATGCTTAATGAAATACATATACAAAGTGACTAATAATATCAGAGAAACAACAAATCTAGCAACATTACAACTATCAAATCTGGAATCTCCGTATCCCAAAATAGGCTTATCCCAAATTTTGTAGAATTCGGTCTAGCAATTTACAAGATAATTGGCCGTTTCCAAACTTTTGATCCACTGTGTATATTGATTCTTATATACAAAGATCATATTGCAAAGTTAAAATGTTGTTGGATTTTTTTTGCACATTCTATGCTCTGTCCATTTTGCAGTCTAATAATGGAAGAGAGTAGCCAACAAAATGGTTGAAAATTTAAGGTCTATTTGGACATCAAAGACATCAGAATCGAAGCCAAGATAATGTGAAAAAGGCAAACCTCGCCCAAGTAGCAATTTATGGAAAACTCGGACACAATTTTTTTGTACCCGACTCTTTTCATAGCACTTCTGCGTCATGTAAAGTGTTCCAAAATATTTCAGTTTTTGTCCACACATTTTCAACTTATTGTGTCAAAAAAGTGTGCGTATCTATATAGTAACATTTTACACATAAGATTATAAAATATTTCTGTCAGTTTGGACTCTTCAAATATATTTAGACACAGGCGGATCGACACGGAATAGACACAAGTTTGTCGAATTTGTTTAACATGATGTTTCTAATTTGTTACTGAAATGAGTAGAACAGACACAATGATGTCCATGAGGTTACATTTTAAAGATAAAGTTTTTTTATTGTTTCTACATTGTGTTGTAGGGGCACATAGAGATCCATATGGAAAAATTTGACACGCATCTTGTTTCTTTAATGTGTTTAGTTTTATCCAGTCGTTCGTTTGTGCATACACGTAATATGCAGATATTAGGGTAAATGTGAATGTGCAAAATTTAAAGAAAATGGTAAAAGTTAAAAAAGTGCTGCTCAAACTGTGCACACTACCACTTATTATCGATGAGTAAAGAAGAATAAACACATTACTGAGAGGAAATTGTTCGAATTTATAAAAAAAACAAAAGCAAGAGTGCCATTTTTATTAGAAAAAACCAACAAAGAGAAAAACATTGCAGTTGACAAAAAAATGTGAAAAAAGTAATTTAACGCTTTCTTCCACGTCATGCATTGGTATACAGGAATCTATCATTAAATATGTGGAAAATATTTTTCAAAACAAGGTTAGTGGCGAACAGCATACTGAATATGAAAGCAGTGATACTGAAATGGAAGATGAACTCGAAATAAAGTTACTGTTTACTGAATCTTTAAAAATGTCGACTCTTAAAAATATAGTCACACATTGTGCTTTAAACGAGTGGCTGCAGTTGTTAAGAAAATCTAATCATAGCTATCTGCCTACAGATAGTAGAACATTACTTGAAACACCTGTAAATATGGATGTCATTCCAATGGGGCCGGGTCATTACTGGTATAATTACTGGCTAAAAACATGTTTAATTCACAACATTAAAAGTTTTCAGAAACCGTTAACACAATTTGAATTAAGTTTTAATATCGACGGCCTTCCTGTATGTAACAGTTTTAAGACTCAATTTTGGCCTATTCTATGTAAAATTAATAACACGGATCAAATAAACAATCCAATGATTGTTGCTATTTACTATGGAAAAAGTAAAACGAATAAAAATTTTGAAGACCTTTGGTTGATGAGCTGACAGAATTATTAAAAAATTGAATACAAGTAAAAGGTTTCAAAATACATATTAAAATAAGATGTTTCATTTGCGATACTCCTGCAAGAATTTATGTGAAAAGTTAGTAATTATTACAATTATTTTGTTAGTTGCTGCTATGAACTAAAATCATCAAACTTCAATCGACGAGTGATTATTTTATTTATTTCTACAGGAGCTTTTAATTTCAATCACTACCATGGATGTACGAAATATATTTGTATCGGAGAATAGTATCGAGATGAAAGGCATATGAGTTTCTCTAGAATTTATTTGCCAGTATGGACAGATGGTAGTTTTCGCAACAGAGAAGATCCAGATCACCATCGAGAGCATACACCTTTAAAAAAATTACCTATCGATTTAGTAGTTGATTTTCCGGTTGTAGATTCTCTTCATTTGATTGATTCGGGAATAACAAAAAAATGTCTTATCGATTGGATACAAAGAAGTTTTCTCTTAATGACATACTCTCAATTTCAAAATTATTAAACGAATGTAATAAACAAATGCCAAAAGAAATACATCGAGCTAGACCTCTTGACACTGTAAAATTTTGGAAGGGTACTGAATTTAGAATATTTCTTTTATACAGGGTGGCCAAACGAAAACGAAACAGAGCCATTATCAGGAACTGCGTCAACATTTTAAAAAAACACAGGGATGTGTCTCTTATGTGTCAGGATATACAATTTTTAGACAAATTTTATTCATATTATGGAAACATGTTTCTTTTTGGACACCATCTATAGGTAATTACGCCATATTTCGGCGATACGAAATGCACTTAACAAAAATGGCGTTTTTAATTATTATTTAAAATAATTTAAACTATAGCTTTTGGTTCTATTAAAAAAGCACAACACTAGAATATGATACCCGGAATAATAAAATGTCATCGGTATTTGATTTTATGTAAAATTTAAAAATAATATTTTTTTACTGAAAAAAAGAAAAACTTAATTAGAATTAATTGTAGTTTTTGAGGCGCGTTTCAAATTTAGAAGTATGTACCATGTCAACTATTTTCTGTAAACTTAGGTTCGTAAGTGTGCCTAAGCGAAAAATCCAAAAATACTTGGATAAAATAAAGTGCTATTATGTTTTCTGGTCTGCTTAAAAGTAAACTTCTTTAATTTAATTTTATATTCATGATATATATATATATATATATATATACAGGGTTTCCAAAGTTTCTAACGAGTAAAGAAAAAATCTGAAAATTTTTACTAAAGGGCCATAAATACTACATTTTTAGATGGTTTAAAACTTTCATACATTGGGGACTTTTTATATGGAGTGATAACCCCAAAACTTTTCAATTACAACCCCTGTCGAGTTTCACTTTATTTTAAAGGTAATGAAAAAGAAAGACATCCCAAAACCAAAACCCGGTCTCTTAATTATTTTAAGAGTTATACTACCAAATGAGAAGTTAACATGTTTATTGCGATTTTTATAATAGATTTTCAATTTGACGACCTTCCTAGATTTCGCAATGACCCAAACGTTCATAAATGGAATTTTGAACCCTTTGGAGCTTATCACTAGTGATATTGGTGATTTCTTCAAGTACGTGATTTTGCAAATAATTTTTTGTTTCTGGATTTATTGCAAACACTACTTTTTAGAAACTCCCAAAATAAAAAATCGAGTGGTTGAAGATCCGGAGATTGTGGTGGCCACTCGATTTCACCTCTTCTCCCAACCCAACGGTTTGGAAACGTGGGATTTAAGAAGTCTCGGGCTGCTCGGCTAAAATGTGGAGGAGCACCATGTTGTTGGAACCATTTATTTTCAATACCATTAGGCCATACGGCATGAACACTTGGAACCACTTGATTTTCCAACAGTTCAAGATATCTGCCCCTTCCAAATTTCCATGAATAAAAAGGGCCATAATTCCAGCCCACAAATTAATTTTCTGCAGTGTCTGAGTATGATCTATTATTAAATGTTGATGTTTCATCAGCCCAATAACCATAATTGTGCCTATTAACTTTACCATTTATGTAAAAAGTAGCTTCATCACAGAAAACAATATTGAGAAGAAAATTTCTGTCACCATCACATTTTTCACGCATTATTTCGCAGAATTCCAACCTTCTATCGAAGTCATCTTCGTTCAATTTCTGAACTAGGTGAAACTTATAGAGGCAATAATATTTTTTTTGCAAAATTCTGTTAACAGTACTTTTACTGATTTCATGTACCTGACACGTTTTTAATAAGGATCTTGAAGGTTCTTCAACAAAATACAGTAACACTTCTTCGGTTTTTTCTGGAGTTGTCGCAGATTTCGGTCTTCCAGTTCTCGGAAGATCAGACACAGTTTCCTCTACATGTACATGTAGGAATTAATTAGATTTGAATATTATCAATATAAATAAAGACGAAAATTGTGAAAAAGGATTGAAAGAATAAAAGTTTTTCGTAAATTTAAATTATAACGTAAATATAAATTATATTATAACTCCATAATAAGTTTTTGTTCGATGAAAAATATTCCAATAATGGTCTGACAAATGCAATGTATGAAGTATGAGACAGATCTGTACTATTAAGTATAATAAATGCAAGGCTTTTAAAAACTTTATTAACTATCATATAAATATGTTCACGAAAATCCAACTTAGAGTCCAGTATGATACCCAAGTTTGGCCGATTCACACTTTCTTAAAACAATACCATCAATCGAGTTAGAAGAGTCAACAGTATTCAAACATAGGGCGTTAATTCTGGACCACTCCAAGTTCTTGTGAAGCAGCATCACATCTGCATTGCCAAATACCTGCCTATAAAGCATTCTCATCGTCTGCATAGATTAAAACACTCGAATTATGTGTGAAATTAATTAATGAAGAAATTAAATAAAACTGTCCCAATATGCGAACCCTGAGGTACGCCAGAAGGTACTTCAATTATATTAGACACAGAACCATTCACTTTGACACACTGTTGTCGGTTACGGAGAAAGGTAGACAACCAGTTAAGTAAGTTAGCACCAATTCCCATAATATCAAGCTTCTTAATAAGAAGGGTGTTGTTAACTCTATCAAAAGCCTTTGAGAAGTCGGTGTAAATACTATGAACCTGTAACCGATTCTCAAAAGCAAACAGAAGTTGGCGATGATATACCAACAAGTTCGACAAAGTGGAGCGTTTAGAGACAAAGCCTTGTTGCTCGGGTATAATGTAATTCTTTGCGTGTAATGTAAGGCGATCAGCAACCAACTTGTCAAACAATTTTGGAAGGGCAGACTGCATAGAAATGCCTCCATGGTTTTTTATATTTGCAATACTTACGGCCACTGAGAAGCAAATATGGAATTTGTTTTTCCAGAAACAGAAGGATCTTGCTATAGGAGAGCGTGGAGAAAACGATATTTTGTGATAATAATATGATGATTACTAAACCTTCTCTTAGATATTTTCAACATTTTTGTATCTTTATAAATTAATGTATTGAACGTAAGATATTTTAGATTATTATTTAATGCTTTATTTCGTTAAATACTGTGAAATATGAACTAATTAGCCCAGCACTTGAATTAAACCCGTTAATTTCAGCGTTATGCATTCGTATGGAATATATTTAAATAAGATTAAATTAATTTTTTTTTATTGATTTTAGTGAATACTGTAGAATGCGAACTTGTTGCCCTGGGGATATGTGCGCAACGGTTTGTTGTGCCCCATGTGTAGCTTCTGTAGCTCCTACACAGCAGCTACCTCAACAACCTCAGCAACCTCAGCAACCTCAACAACCTCAGCAACATCAGCAACATCAGCAATATCAGCAACATCAGCAATATCAGCAAGGATCACCAGTATCTCCTCAACAACAATATCGTCCGGCAACTCAAATCCAAAATGTCCAGTTATCACGTCCTCCACAATACAATGCACAGCGCCCTAGCCAATATAATCGACCAAATCCACAACAATTACCCTCGTCAAATCGTCAAGGGTTACCTCCTCTAAGAGACTCGCCTCAAACGAATATATGTTATTCCCACCGATCTCAGTGTATTTGTCCAATATACCCATCACAATACAATTCCGCTTTTCAAAATAATAAAAATTTATATGCTCAAAACCATTATGAATCCTCAAATCGTAACGATTTATCTCTTCAAGATCCCTACGATTTAGATCCTCAAATTGATAACGATTTTTCTGCTCAAAGCCTTTACGATCCATCTCTTCAAAACCGTTACGATTTAAGATCTCCAAGCCAATACGATTTGCGACCACAAAGACAACACGAAACGCAACCCCAAAGACAATACGATCCATATTATCAAAAACGTCACGACTATTGTTCTAACAATCGTTACGAAGACCTTTGCAAACCCAGTCAACATCGCCGACCTGAATTCCATCATCAAAACCGCCCTGAAATCCGTCCTCAAAAACGCCCTGAAGCTCCTCCTCCTAAGCGGCCGGCATATTCTGCTCAACAAACTGCATGTTCTATACAATATCCTGCATACATGGATCTATGTTGCCCACAGCGCCATTGTTCTCAAAGCAGTCACGAAAACCTACCACCAAAGCGTCGACGCTCCCAAAGCAGTTATGAGGTCCTTCCCCAACAAGAACGTTACGAATATCCCCAGGACTGTTACGAGCCTGCTCCTCAAAAACGACACCAACCCGCTGCTCAAAAAAATTACGAATCACCTACTCAAAAACATTACGAATCACCTACTCAAAGATCTCACGACTCACCTACTCAAAGACATTACGGACAACCTACTCAAAAATATTACTCAATTCCTTCTATAAAATGTTACGAATACCCTGCACAACAAAAACAACCCCCTTCTCAAATAAAATCAGAAGAACCACAAAGCTATCCCAAGGCGTCTTCTGCAAACCAACCTACTGTACCACCTTATTCTTCTAAGTTTCCTGTAAGATATCCAACAAATATTCACTACTATCCAACAAAACGCCCTGAGTGTCCTTGTCCAAGCTATCCCGATTGCGGGTGTCAACAAAATCCGAACGAAACTCCTAAAAGTGGACCCGAGCGCCCTGCTCCAATTGCTGAACGCCCGTCTAAAACTGAAAGTGAGCAACCTCCTGAAGTTTGTGCAGAATGCTTGCCTTATCAAATGTATTACGAATGTCGGCCTCAAAATATTTCCGAACGTCCCCCTGAAACTCAGCCTGAACGTCCCCCTGAAACTAAGCCTGAACGTCCTCCTGAAGCTCCCACTAAACGCCCTCCTGAAATGTGTGTAAAGTGCATACCACAAACGTGCATACAATGTTGTCCTCAAAATATTCCACAAAATACTCCGCAAAATACTCCGCAAAATACTCCACAACATATTCCAGAAACTCCTGTAGAAAAGCCCCAAGATCCTGCTTCCTGTCATGTTACGGAACCTCCTCTAAGCGTGGTTCCGATAATCCACTGCAGATGTCCTCCTCAAAGGAATTCCCAAGATGTTTCTAAAGGTAATTCCAAAGAGCCTCCAAAAGATCCAGTAAAGCCAACCGAAACCAATATCGAAAGCTCTAAAAACACTCTGCAATGCTCTTCCTTAGATCCTCCTCAAAATGTCGCAGGAACGTCTTCTACTAAAGGAAAACTTTGTGATTGCCGGTGTCCCATATGGACTGATAATCCTCCAAAACCTCCATATTGTGGTAAGTAAGATGAATTACAGTAATGTTTGTTTCCACTCCAAAAGTAACTAAACTATCAAAGTGTAGGATTTTCAATTTTTTTTATATAAGTGTGAATAATACATTTGATTTATACTTAAGAGGGTGACGCATGGCCACAAGGGCTATCTAGACCCTTTTTGCCATCCCTAGTTTTTCACTTTTCTTGCTTTCATTCGTTCTCTCCCTTATTTTCCTTCAAAATGTCGAGATGTTATTCCACGAGAGACCCAGTAGATCCCGAAATTTTATCTGCTCTTCATCAAAAATGTTTGTACTTGGACATTGACTAGGTTTACTAGTGGTAAAGTACTGGTACACATTCTTAAATCTAATCTAATGTAATCTAATGTAATCTAATCTAATCTAATCTAACCTATTCTAATCTGTTCTAATCTATTCTATTCTATTCTATTCTATTATTAAAGTACATAATGTTATCGCTCACTTGCATCTGACATTAATGAGTTATACAAAATTTGCAAATATATCTTGAAAATCAGAAAGATGATAATTTCCATCACATATTTGTTGGAGATATAAACAAAAATTTATTACGTGTTACTAACTGCTCAACGGAGTACATGAATAAGTTACAAAAATATGAATTTATTTCAACGATAAATATACCAACCAGAGTAAAATCTTATTGAAATCATATTCACATAAGATCCAGATTACACGAAATCTCAAAAATAATTTTACCACTAGTTTTTACAAACTCTATAATCGATCATTTCAACATTTCACACCAAATAATCCAAACAAATAAAACAAAATAATACCAGATACGTTAAATATATTACAAAATGAAATTTATAACTTTATTTACAACGAAGTCGATCCAAATTCTGCAGCTGAAAATTTATTTATTTACGGATATTTGTTTTTCTAATATGAAGATTGATGAGACCGCCCTCGACGAATTCTACTTTTCCCAATAAACAACGTATGCAAACTGTTAAAGATAACTCTCTGCAATAACTGAATTTAGTTGAAGATCTAATGGGGAATAATAATAATTCTAAAATTGTCGGTCCTGTACAAGACCTAAATGAAATATGCTAATCATTGAAAATTACACTGGTAATGAATTTAACTCTCGGTTTGTAGAAGTAAGCAAATTGTTGGATGAAAATTTAAAAAAATCCGAATTTCACAATTCAAGCGCTTCATAATTTACCCAATACAATAATACAACGTTATACTGAAAAAGGAACTACTAGAATTAATAAATGAACTCAAAACTAAGATATCTCCTGGAATAGATGGAATAGATGGTATCAGATCAGAAGTGTTAAAATCCGTAGCTCAAGAAATTGTAAGTCTAATATAATATTTACTTAACTCATGTGTAGACTGAGATATTTAAGGAAACTGTAGTAAGTCTTATTTTCAAGAAATGTGACAAAATCTTTATTTTATTTATTTACTTTATTTTTTTTTTTGAACGTTGATAGCACTTATTGCTGTTGTTTTTGTTTTTATTCACTTAATCTTTTCTTTTTGTTCTACATTTATTTGCAATAGTTTCATTCATATTAACAGATAGAGAAAATATAACAACAATACTATCACCAAATATCACATTTAACTGTTCATGGTATTGGATAAATACGTCATTAAATACAGTCGACCTTCGTGGCATTCGACGCTCGTATGCGCAGTGGCAAGTTTTCAGATTTATTTCTTATTCGCCTTCAAGCAACCAACCATTATAAGTATTACTCATTTTTAATGTACAATGGTAAAAAAATAATAAAATTATTTTTTTTTACCTTTTTTGCATGTATACATACATAATCAGTTGGATCATATCCTGATAAATATCAAAAGGGCGTCTGGGTTTCCTTATTTAATGATATTTTACATAATTTATTGTTCTTTAATAAACATCTTCCACCTCCTTCTATTTTCTGCCATTTCTAAACTTTCTCATCTCTTTTAGAATTTATTCTGTTTTATTATTCCATTTCCTTCTTTTCCTTCATTTTATGTTTTTCCGTACAGTTTTTGCCTCCCAGAATGTTCTTAACCTGTCACTCTTCCGCCTTTCTTATTATATATTCATACCAGTTTAATTTTGTTTTTTTTTAATATTTCTTGGGCCGATTTTACGCCTAATTTCTTTGATACACTTCACTTTTCCTCTCCACATCTTTTTTTTCCTAGCTATCTCTTTATTTTCGATACATTTTTTATGTATTACATGTGGTTAACTACCTTAATCACATTATTTACGTCATTTTTCACATTTCTTATATGGTTTTTTTCACTTAAACGCCTAATATTAGAATTCCGAAATGTGTTCAGTATAGTTTACAGCAGTCAAAACGCAGAAATATGTAAATACATACAGGGTGGCCCAACGAAAACTTGACATGGGGGTTTTGCACAATAATATCATAGGAAAAAAAACGCTCGGACAGATCAATTTTTGATCCGAGGGGGACATTTTTTACACTACTCGCAACATCGTCACTTCTAGGGTGAACAACCCCTAGAATTTAAATAGGGAATGGGGGTCGAGTCCCAGATCGTTTGAAAATCAGTTGATGTGCGGGAATGTTACTAACAGAACCTTTACCATTGTATGGAAGTTGGTGGTGCAAATTTTGAGCATTTATTAAGATAAGAATAAAATAATTAATTTGGACTGCATTTGCAATAATTTGAAAGTTTCAAAGTTACAAATAGGTTCATTTGCGGAAAAAAATCAATTTTGTAAATAATTTATCCAAATTTAAAAAACTACATATCGTTGTTTAGAGAATTAAACGGACTTTCGAACCATATGCGACTCGACCCCTATTCCCTATTTAAATTTTAGGGGATGTTCACCCCACTAGTCTAGGATTGAAGTAACGATGCTGCGAGAAGCATAAAAAATCCCCCTCGGAACAAAAATCGATCTGTCCAAGCGTTTTTCTTTTCATACGATAATATTGTCCAAATCCCCCTTATCAAGTTTTTGTCATGCCACGCTGTATAGTTGATTTATACAATGTGGAAGGGAATAAATTGATTATTTCAATTATTGTGCATATTTATAAAAAGTCCCGAAACACGTCAATTTTAGATTATGAAATGACATCCTGCAACGAAAAAATTTCAACCTTACATTGAATCCCCTTCGAATGAGAGTTATAACCTCTGAATTTTTAAATGGGAAGTAGGAACTTGTGATATTTCATTTGAAAGATCTTTCATTCTCTATTCAAAAATGTTAAGAAAAATAAAATAATTTGATTGACGAAATACAACATACCAAAAACTTACTACCATGTTTAGTATTTGATACTAAGAAAGTAATCAAAAACAATTTCAGTATTCTTTTTGGACGAAAATTATCTTTTGTATTCTAAAATTTGGCAACGTTTCATGCTTGAATTATCTCAAACTAATTGACAAAATAAATAAAGGATTAACAGCTACATCTAATATAACGATAAAAAAAGGAGTATTAAAAAATTATATAATAAAGTTAAAATTATAAAAAGCAAAATTGTTTAGTTATAAATTATATTTATTGATAAATCGATTGTTTGATCGTTTTTAACATTATTTAGAGAGAAATATATGCCGCTTTTTGTACTGATTTTGCACAGAAAATCTTTGTTTGAGTATCATTTATCAATTTTAGAAGTTTCAGAGAAATGCTGAATATTTTTAAGTTTTGTATCGTAAAATGGGTTGAAATTTTTTCTCTTAAAAACGCTGTCTCGAATAGATAAATACATTTTGAAAAAATATTTATTTGGGAACGACCCTAAATCTAAAACTAAAGAAAAGTAAATCAATAAATTTAAAAAAATTTTAGCCTGTGAAATGCCAGCTGGAAATGCAGTTTGTCCCAAAAGAGTTCGATTTCATACTTACCAAGCTACTGTAAAGTATTCTTCAAATTATGGATCCGTATTCAACGAAGAAATGCCTCTCTCTCTCGCTGTCGAAAATAGGTAAATATTATCCAAAAAAATAAGTGTATAACACAAGTTGATCTCGAATAGAATGATAAAAAAGTCAAAAAGAAAAAGAAAAAAAAGAGAGTTGTTTCGAATAAAAAGATAAATTAAAATAAATTTTTGTTGACTAGTTCGAAAATAGCTACACTTTACTATAAACATTTACAGGCCGGAACTCGTAATTCTTCACATACTTATTCAAATAAAAATTTTGCAATAGAATTTCCACAAAAGTAACTTAATATTCAAAATATTCTCTATTATAATTATCACAAGGGTTTGGAGAGACAATTTGATATATTTCTCATAACTTGGCATAAAATAACGGTCAAAAACGATTATACAAATACAGAAGCTCCTCAAATATTAGATAATGTAAAACCAAAACCGGGTTCCTATCGAATTTAAGTTTATAAGGATAATAAAAACTAATAAATATAAAAGAACAAATTTAGAAAAATAAATTGTTCATTTTGACCAATTTTTATACCTTATTCAAGACCAAACGGACATAACAGAAAAATACATAAAATAAAAATTCAACTTTTTAGAAACTTTCAAAGCAACAAACTAGAAATCCTTTGATGCTTACCGACAAGAGAGGAAAGTTGCAATTGTTGCAAAATCCCGAAATAAAACAGAGACGAGACAAAAAAAATTTCAATTTTATTGCAGACTTTGTTGAAAAACTCAAAGTTTCTGTTTTGTCTACTTAGTCTGAACGCGGCAATATATACCTTTTTTTGTCCATAGACTCCAATTGATGGTACTGATTCGTTATTAATTAAGAAATTTTTGGTTTTGTAAACTGGCCATTTTGGTTTACAATTCTAAATAAATTCCGCAAGTATTTTAACATCCACGAACATGTTGATACTTTATGGATGATTATTATGATTATAATTTTATTTTAAAAAAAGTACTTACATTCATTCACATACGGGTTTAAAGTATTGAACTAGAAACCATACTTTATCATTAATTGCTTTTTCTTTTTCGAAACATTCTATAATATATACTCAGCAGCAAATATTTATAAAAATTTATGTTTTAGATCTTCTGAACATTCTGCATATTTAACACCTGCACCTAAAAGAAGACTAACGAAGAAAGAAAAAAATTTATCAAGTAAGGCTAGTTTTAAATTTTTATTACAAAGTGTTGTTAAGATTCAAAAATTATATTTATTTAAACAATGTTACCCCCACTCACTAACTTCTATGTGACAAAATATTTCTGATAAAACAAATTTTGATTATAAAAATAACATTCCAAATCTGTGGCATCGTGTGATCTATTTTTGTGATTTTCAGGTAATTTCCGTGTGCAACACAAATATTACGTTTTTGTTTAACTGTGGATGTTGTAAAGAGGTCTTGCTTTTTTGTTCATTCACTTCACTATGATTTCGTGATTCTGCTCCAAATCTTCTTCTGTGGGCTGTTCGCCATCGAGGCTTCTCAATACGAATGCATACGACCTTTCGTTTTACAGAGTGTAAATGTGGAGAGTTATTTCTTCTTCTTTAATTGCTTTGGCAACCACTTTTATTCTTCTTCTTCAGTAATTAAAACAAGAAAGGAGTTTTTTAGTTTGTTGTCGATCAAAATTGGTGTAGGTGGTCTTTTATTTGCTTTCCGTATTCTTTGGGTTGTAATTGGTATTTGTTTTTTTTTCGTCTTTTTCTACCTCATCCTTTGTATCGTTTTCTAGAATTTGAAATTTGTTGACACATTGCAATAATTCTTAGGTCTTTTGTTTGAGTATTTTTGAAAGGGTGCGGATTTTTTTATGTTTCTTGAACGTAGTTGTTTGCATTCATCAATTTCTATTTTGTGTAAATCCTCCTGTTTTTTATTGGGAATCTATTTTTAATATTACGTTTTTCATCTCTCGTTTGGCTTCCTATTTGTGACGTAATAGATATTATTAGGGATGTGGTGGTCTAATAACATTATCTGTTTCCATTGCTTCGTCTTCACTGTTTATTGTGTCTTCTACAGAATACTTTTCTAATAGGATATTTTGCAAAATACTTACAGATAGGATTAGTTTTTTCGAGATTATATTCCAGGTCTGACCCATATATTGGAAGCAATGTTGGCTTATCTTTAATGTGTCGATACGGTGTACAAAATCGAAAAACAGTGTAAGAAAATTGGGCAATTTTATATCAACGGCGGAAACAAATTCATTATATAAATTAAATTATTATATTATATTATATATAAATCCGATCCTACCGCATAAGGTTCCGCCTTCAACAATTTCTGAGCTTTTGTATGCATTTCTTGAACTATACTCTATAACTATAGTTAATGTGTACACTTAAGGCTGGATCCACACATTGGAACCAACGTTGGCTTATTTTTCTTAAAGCGTCCACACATTTAAGCCCACGTCAGTTGCCTGCATGTAGACCCAACGTTAATGTCTAATCAGGAAGTAGCAGTCGGTACACCAATTGCTTTTGACTCATTTTCGTTAATACTACTAAACGATCCTCACCCGTTCGTTGCGAAACCTTTACTGAATAGAATGTTAATGTGTGGCCGCGATCTCCAACGTCGTCACCAATGTCTTTTATCTTTGGCGAAATAACCGACTCGCTTCGGATACGGTCCAACGTTGGCCCCAATTGTGGATCCGAGGTAATACGAATTTTGATACTTCTGAATGCTGATTTTGAGAGTCGTAATCTATTACAGAGTCTTCAAACATATTTATTGTGTCACTGTCCAAATTATTTTTGTTTTCAGTTCTTAATTTTCAGGTAAATTTTTTCGTGCTTAATGATTTCTTAAAGCCATGTGTATCCTTAGGAATTATAATGTTACCAATTTCTTTAGCCATTTTTTTTAGCAATTTTCTTGGTATGTTCACTCATTGGGCTTTCTTGAGGATATTATAAACATTGCTTGGGATTTATTTTGTAGGTTACTTTACTATTATATATTAGATTATAGATTTGAATATTTCTATGTTATAATGCTAATCTTTTGTTTGATTTTTTCCAGTATGCGAAATGTAACTTTCCGCTAAACATTTGAAATTAAAAAAAATGATAGGTTTTTGTCATTTTCTCCGACATTTAAAATAATTTTCAAAAAGGAGACACATCTCCCTCTTTGGTGTACAAAACTGTATCTCTCGGTTTTAGAATCATCTTATTACTTAATCCGTTTCGGAAATATTTGCAATTTACGACTTCGTGCGTTTTCGATCGCTTTTAATTTTCCAGAATAAGCACTTTTTAATATTGTAGCCGGAAATGTGTAAAAGAAGCAAGAGGAAATGTTGAATCTTTACCATTTTTAATCGTTTAAATAGCTACTGCGTATATGAGATTGTTTAGAAATAATTGGCTAAAGTTATCTACTAAATGTGAACCAAATAATGTATCTAATAAAATAATAAAACTATAAGAAACACAATATTTTATTTATAGGTAGCACCGAAAAAAGAAATGCTGGAATAGGTTACGTACTACCAAAATTTAAAAGCAAGTTATCCGATGATGTCCTGCAAGCGTACGGAGTTTATAATTCACATAATTTTGATGCTCAATATTATTCAGAAGTCAACACTTCCATGGAAAATAACTCAAGATTAGACAGGTATGTAAAATTCGACAATATACATAATAATAAAATGTAATTGAATGGTAATTCCATTAGGCGAATATTTTTTTGATGAACTCGAATTTTTAAGATCATAAATGAAAAGTTGACCTTTTCTTGTATTCAGTAATAATCCCATATCTAAGGTATTGACATACACGGTGGTAATTTAGTTGAGAGTATTTATCAGCTAAATCGCAGAACAAAACTAAGCACATTTTTCATAAAAACATGATAATACTTCATATAAAAATAAATTTCTATACTAGAAAATATATTTATTATACAAATGATAATAAACTATAGATTAGATTAAAATTTAGCTAAACAATAGATTTAATTAAAATTTAGCTATTTTGCTAAAGAATCGTCACTGTCATCATTGTCATGGGTATTGAAATCAATAATAAGTGGAGACACATGCTATCAAATCTGACTTCCCTATCCAACCAGTTTGTTCAGTATGTTGTACAATTTTAGTCCAAACATCAGGAGTTGCGGTTTGTAATGCCTTTTTCTAAGTTTCCAGAGAATTTTCGGCAGAAGTTCCATTACTTCCAACATTATTATTATAAAAGGTTTTAGTAATATCCCAAATATGTTCAATAGGATTGAACAGACAGTGGTAAAGGGGAAGTCTAAGCACTTTATGGCCATATTTTTCATGTCAGCTTCATATATTTTTGGTGATTTATTCCTAAAAATGTTTTTAAAACAATTTTGTACTTTTGAGAATACGTTATTTATTATCCTCCAAGATTACTTTAATAATAATTTTAAACTTATAATAATATTTAGGGAAAGTAGAGTTTTCCTGTTATTTAATTTGTCTGAACTTTATTTATCCATTTTTATAACAACTAACTTAATAACTGTTTTTTGATGAATGTATTTTCATAGGGAAATACTATGTTCATGTAACCAATTCTGAATATCAGCCTTTTTGGAAGCTATTGAAGCTACTTTATTAAAAATCGTACTATGATAACTGGCATTGTCTAGAATGATTGCAGCTGGTTCTTCTAAATTTACCAACAGCTGATATTCAAACCAATGTAGAAAGGTATCTCTGTTCATCTCGCTACGGTAATCGTAATCCTGAGTTTTTGATGAAAATACCATCTCTGCTGCTTTAATAAATCCAAACGAAGAACCGGCATTAAATTCTACATATCTACAATAAAAAAATACATTTTACTATTTAAAGTTTTATCTTCGTTAGTCAGATTAAAAAATGTCCCATCAAGCAATTATAAAAAAAATGGAAAATGTCAATATAGTTATACCTTGCATCTCCTATTTTCGTTTTTCTCACACTTTTTTGGTCAGAATCTTGTCAGAAAAGTCCAACTTTAAAGATCTTTAAAGATCTACGTCTCATCTAAAAAAACAACCTGAAGGCCTTCTGTTTCTATTTTAGTATAATCGTGTAGAAAATGTATACGTTTCAGAGCAATATGTTGTAACTCCATTAAACCACGACGTGGGTCATCTTTCTTATATTTAAAACCAATATTTTCTAATATTTTCTAATATTTTCTAATATTTTCATAATGATGTTGTACCACCATTAAAAATATCACGATCTTGGAGTTTTTCATTTAATGTTTTTAAAGTTACGTGTTCCTCTGAAAAAATACTTATGTTACATGTGAAAATAAAGTTTCAAAAATACTCAGTGTTTCTGTACATTTCATAAATAACGTTTCGAATAGCAGTTTGATCAAAAGCATCAATTATAATAACTGGTTTTTTACGATCTCGCTTTTTTGGTGGGCTACTAATAATTTCACCTCTGTTGTGTTTGGCTGCGATATGATTAACAATGGAAAAACTATGTTTTAGATATTAAAAATGTCTATTGAAAATACGACTCTTACAGCTGTAAGTGGAAGTACTGGACCTCCATTTTGGCATTCGCGTTCAAAATAGTTTATTAAGTTCATTACCATTTGCTGGGAAGTACTACTTAAATGCTTAACTACTTAAATGCTTAAGCATTTTAACTAAAGAATGAATCTCAGGATATAGTTAAATGACAAATATTTTGACAAGAACCATTTGGCAAGGTTGTAAAGTATTGCCAACTTTAAAAATTTTCCTCATCCGATAAGTGTAAAAAAAAAGGAAGAGAATGCACTAAAGATTTAGCTCGTCCTGGATATAGTCCCATATATAGTTTTGGCTGTCGCTAAATTGTTACTCGAAAGCTTATTGATAAGTAGATCAGCAACAAGGTAATACTTTTCTACACCAAACTCTTAGTGTTATCACTACGAACCAGAATCCAAACGTCAGAGTAATATGCAATGAAAGCATCCAGAATCTCTGAAGGCAAAATAATATCATTCTCAACTTTCGGCAAGGAAAGTAATGTCCGTATTTGTTTATGACCAAGGTGTTTATGTTTTTAAACTTTACAGAACCAGAAGTCAACATTTATGTTGAGCGCTATACAGTCACTTTAAACTGTATCAAGAATTTGCCGGTATGCTCACGAAAGATCATTGTTTTGTATGATAATGCTCGACCCCATGTAGCTAAGACCATTCAAGATCTGCTTGATCATGAAATGAAAAGTTTTACAACATTTAGTTTATAGTATCGACTTGTCCCCTTCTGATTTTTATGTCTGCGAATCTAGAGCTAGTCCACAAGTGCTTTAATATTAATGCAGTTTTCTTTTGAATTCTTGAATAAACACTAATTGATAGCCTTTATTTTTTTTTATTATTTTATTTATTTATTACCTTTTGATGGGAGAAGGGTATTTGTTTTGTTAAAAGCATTTAAAAAAAAATTTTATTGTACAATTAACAGCAATCAGAAATACATTTTCTATGAGCTATTCTGTTGGCTATAAGACCTAAAGGTTGGTCTTAGGAATGTCCTGATGAGACTTCTCCAGTGAGAAGGTCTCTTGCACTTTATTTGAGATCAATTGGCCAGCTTCGTTTCACTCTTCTGTTGTTTGGTTCTTGGGTTAGTGGCTGTAGTAGTAGGTTAGGATGGCTGTACAGCTTTAGGTAGTGGTTACAGCTTGTACTGTCTCTTGTATTGTTGGAATACTGAGGTCTTGATGGATCAATTTGTTTGTGACGTACCATGGTACATTGACTAGTGATCGAAGGATTTTAGATTGTCCTCGTTGTATGAGAGCAATACTAGTTTTGCTGGCACATCCCCATAATTCTATTCCATAGGTCCAGATGGGTATGATGACTACCTTATTTATTGAGATTTTATTTTGTAGAGAGACTGGCGATCTTCTTCCGAGTAGCCAATATAATTCTCGGAACTTTAGATTGATCTGCTTCCGTTTCTTGGCTAGGTGTTCCCTCCAGTTGAGTTTAGAGTCTAAGTGTAATCTCAGGTATTTGATACAAGAAGTTACGGGTATCATATGTTGTTAATAGTAACTGGAGGATATTGGCTTTTTCTTAGGGTAAATGTTATGTGCTGGGATTTGTTTTCGTTAGTTTTTATTCTCCATCGTTCGAGCCATTCTTCGATCTGGAATAAGTGGTCTTGGAGATTGGCAGAAGCTATTATCGGATCTTCATGTATAGCCAGTATCACTGTGTCGTCAGCAAATGTGCCTGTCATAGTATAGTCTGAGGTTGGAATGTCAGAAGTATATATCAGGTACAGGATTGGCCCTAGGACACAGGTTCTGTTTGACAGATATGACTGAAGCAGAGTGTAGTATAAATTGGGTAGACAGAGTTTGATTTTATTTAACAGTCCTACATGCCAGACTTTGTCGAAAGCCTGGCTTACATCCAGGAAGGCTGCCGAGCAGTATTTTTTTTCCTCTATACCTGTATTGATGGCATGCACTATTCGATGACACTGTTGAACTGTGGAATGTTTGTGGCGAAATCCGAATTGGTGATCTGGAATCACATTTAGGATAGGGTCTATACGCTGTAACACCAACTTTTTTAAGATCTTGGATAATGTTGATAGCAGGCTGATTGGTCTATATGATGTAACGTCCTCTAGCTGCTTCCCTGGCTTTAGAATGAGGATTATTTCAGTTTTTTTTAGTTCCTTGAACCAGTAGTGTATTCTGAATATGGCATTAAATATATATGTTAACATTACTAGTGCTTTAGTGGGTAGTTCTTTTAGCATTATCGGAGTTATCATATCTATTCCTGGTATCTTTTTATTTTTTAAGAGTTTAATTTTTTCTTTTATTTCTTTCGGGCTTGTGAGATTTATTGATGTTTGGCTCTCGTCTGGATTGTTGAGTGGAGTATTAATTAGATTGTTTTGTATAGGGAAGTCATTGTTTGGAGGGAAAACATTCTTTAAATGTTGAGCAAAGAGGTCGGCTTTTTCTTTACTGCTTCTAGCCCAAGTGTTTGTTTGGGCCATTTCTAAGAGGAGAAGTTGGTGTTATTGGTTTTCTTGAGTATTTGACTGATTTCGAGATGGAGTGATCGTATCGGTTAAGGTTTGTTAAGAATTGGGAGTAGCTATTATCTTGTGCCTCTTTAATTTTTAGCTTGAGTACATTACTTGCATGATTGAACTCTCTTTTATCATTGGGGTATGACTCCGTTGCCATTTTGCTCTTGCTTTTCTTTTTAAGTCAATTAACTTTTTTATTTCAACCGGTATATTTGTTGTTTTAGTCTGCTTTTCTATCTGGGGAGTAGATACTTTTGCCGCTTCTTGTATTGTTTTGATTAGTTTATTGGTCGCATCTTCTATGTCCTCGGGATCTCTTAATCTTGTTTTCAAGTTTATGTTATTTTGAATTTCTACTCTATACTTATTCCAGTCTGTCTTATGGTTGCATAATCTGGGCTGTTGTTTGATGTTTATTGGGAATGCGCTGAGAGTTGCTATGATTGGAGTATGATCCGAAGAAAGGTCGTAGTTGGGTATTACATCAGTATCAGTTGAAGCTATGCCTTTAGTTATGAAAAAATCAAGCAGGTCATGTAATTTATTAGGGTCGCTTGGACAGTATGTGGGGTGCCTGTTGATAGGAACGAGTATTTTTTTCTTGTATAAGGTTTGCCAGTTCTTTACCTTTGGTGGTGGTGATTCTTGAGCCCCATAGTGTGTTTTTGCTGTTATAGTCACCTCCTGCTACGAACTTTGGCCCTAGTGTTTGGAAGAGACTTAAGAAATCTTATTTTTTTAGGTTGTAGCCTGGTGGACAGTATACAGAAGTAATTGTTAGGTCATATGGTAATGTCATGACTTTCACTGAGGTAGCTTGTATTTAATGTGTTTCATACTTGGGCATTTCGTGGTGTTTAATTGTTGATTTTATTAATATTGCTGTGCCAGCGTGTGCCGTATTGTCTGGATGGTTGGTGTAATACAGATTGTAGTTATGGATTTTGAAAAAAGATTTATCGGTGAAATGTGTTTCACTTATTAAAATTAAAATTACCAATGTGTTCTTTTTGATATTAAATAATAATTATTTTATTTGAAAAAATACGATAACAATAAGACTTACCTTTTGATGAGAGAAGAGTATTTGTTTTGTTAAAAGCATGTAAAATTATAACTAAATATCGAGCTGCTTTCTAACTATTATTAATTTAGATGAAACTAAGATATTTCCATACTTTGATCGCTCAATTTATACTTTATTTAATAATATTTAATTAAATTCATTATTTTTTAGCGATAATCAAAAGGACCTCAAAAAAAGAAAAACAGAATCTAAAGTAGAGTCGAAATTTAGATCATCAATAAAGAAATTATTTTCGCCTAGATCCTCCGACAGGTAAGTTCTATTTAAAATAACCCAAATGACGGTTTCTTTTATTTTGTGCCAGCATTGCCATATTTTAAACCGTAGAATATACAAATATTTTAAATAAGCCAAAAATGAATTGTTACAGAGAGTTAGAGAGAAACAAAAAATTCTCGTCGGGAGATGATACTGAATGGTATTAATAAAGACAAAGTAGATGCACAAGAATCTTCTGAATGTTTAAGTATATCTTAAAAAGAGTATTAATAACAAATAGTATTGTTGGAGACTTCTTGTTGTTGAATAAAAACAGGATTTGATAATCACAAGTTTTTTTATTTAACACTAACTCATAATAACTTCAACTTATATTTTTTGCTTCTTTATTATTTAAATTATTGTAAGTTATAAGCACATGTGCAGATCAAATGAGAACGACTCGTACAATACAAAAACTAAGTTTACGCTGCCTAAACGACGAATATCGGCAGATTATGGACACTTTAGCGACCACGTCCACTAATACATTTCGAATCTTTGATACTCTCCGAAAAGAATAACTATAGACGCGAAATGTACGAACAAGAGAAATGAAAGAACAAGCGATAAAAGTATTGCTCATATTAAATCCGACAGCCTTTTGTCTCTCGTTAGATTTCCGTTGTTCCATATAAATCAATAAAAATAAGTTTAGGACTTACTTTTATTCGAAAAATTAAATTGTTTTCAGTTAGTTAAAGAAAAATCAAAATAAAGTATTTGAAACAAAATTTTATTCAAACTATTCAAATATTTCCAGAACATTTTAATGCAATTACTAAGTAATTAAAGTAAAAATTAATTGTTTCAACTCTTACTTTATGGAAATTATTCATAATAAATATGGAAAGATAATATAATACTTATCTAAAATTTCCACAGGTTTCTAAAGCGTTTAAATATATTTAAATTTACCTAGATTTCGGTATCTGACATTACCATTGGTAAGATAGAAAAGTTTGACAGATTAAAAACGTAAATAAATTTCAGTTCAGCCAATCATTATGAGGTAATATTCTTCTTTTAAAAAAATATATTTGGTTAGTATTATTTACTTCAAAAGGTGATCTAAGATAATTGAACTTCCCAGGTTAAGTTGTTCATTCAATACTATATATTGATATTTTAGGTGTTTCTTAATTTCATATTCCTCCAAAAAAAACAAGTTTTTCTTTTTTGTTACTATTATATGAAGTACTTCCACTGTTGTTTCCATTGTGTTATTAAGTGTTTGGTGTCAATGGTGTTTTGCGTACTATGACTTATCTAGTTATTTTAACCCAAGCAACACATTTAGTACCTGCTACGTGGTAGGGACTAAATATGTCACTCCATAGTGATTTGCCTTAGTTGCCACTAAGTCATAGGAACGGATTGAATCCGTTCCTGGTACCAAAGTGGGGAACAAATGTCACGTAGCCAACTCGTATTTGCTACGTTCCGGCTACAGTCCCTACAACTTCATGGAACCTCACGGCTACGTTGTAGGAACATTCCAGGGTAGTTCCCGTGTAGTAGCGTTCACTTCCGATATTTTCCATGATTGTTGTCTTTGTTTCTCATATTTCTGAATAATACTTTTATCTCAACTTAACTTGTTCTTCCATTCACTAAGGTTTCCATAACGTCATACTTTTAAACTTATACTTAATATGGCGGTAGTTGATAATATCTATATAATTCATGTGTTGTTCATATCGGATACAAATTTTACAAACGAATGAAAGTTTATCGTAAATTTTTGAAAATTAGGTTGAAAAAATAAAAGCGCCTTCATTATATACACTTATTAAATAAAATATACTTAAATATTATAACAAATTTTCTTCTTTTTTATATATATTTTTTATATTAGTATAAATGTATAATTGGAGAAAGTATAATAAGATTCTTTTGTTATTTTATCGAAAATAGCATTTATATTAACACTTTTTGAACTTAAAAACAATGGTGTGTTTCCATATTTTAGTTTTTTAAATGGCGGAAATGGTACCTCTGTACCTCAAAGTACCTTTTGCTACTTCTATGGTATATTAGCCATCTATAAGGTGGCAAATTCCAACCGTTTTGTTTTTTAAAGTATTCGCTACGATAAAGTAACAATCGGAACCACCCTAATGTAACTATATGGTAGCAATTTCTACCTTGCTACTACAAAGATACTAATAAAATGAAGTACGAATTGTTTTCACCACCAAGGTCCCATTTGCCACTTTATAAGTACATTTACAAAAGTGTAAATTTGAACCAATGGCTAGTTGTTTGCATATGTGTCAATATATTGTTCATGTTCACTTGAACTCTGCAATTCAGTCTTTGTTTCGAATTTCGCTTGGCCGTTTGTTATTTTTTTAAGTTTTCTGTAAAAAGTAGATGAATATCTATAAGACGTTTTCTTTCGAATTGATTTGGAAGCCATTTTGTAAAATTTGACGTTACTTAATAGGATAATGATACCATAGAGTAGCGATTTTAAGTATAATTCACTATATGGTGGCATGTGTAAGAAGCGGCTACTTTCAAGAAAACACAGTCTACTCCCGGGACGTACCCGGGTTCTATATATGTTACTTAAAGTTTCTTTTCTCCTAGGTCCCCTTGTTTGTACCAGGTACGTTCCTAGAACCGCTATCTGGTACTATGAAGTACCACATCTTGTAAGTCACAATTTAGTTCCACAAACTAGTAACTGCCTCGGAAATTTGCCGTTTCAAAGTAGCAGCGGTTTTAAAAGCTGTTTGAAGAGTAGCCGGGTAGTTGCACTGAATTTAAAAATGTCTTCATGTGGCGGGCCTTTGTTGTAGCCAATTTAAGTAGCAAATAGGTAGCTGCTACAGGTTTTCAGTACCAGAAAGTTATTAATCTTTTTAAGTTAAAAAATAGGTAACAGGTTGGAACCATTTACTTTTATAAAGTTCCGGTTTCTATACTACCTATACCTATACCTATACCTATACTACCCGAGACTAAATGTGTTGCTTGGGAATCTATAAGCTCGTAACAGTTCACAGTAGCATATGTTAAAATTTCTTAAGGTCTGACTAAGATAGATGGCGTTACAATCTGGACAATTTAGTTTGTAAATACCCGATTTTGAAAATTTATTAATTTTATGTTTTTTTTTAACAAAATGATCCTACATTATTTCTTACTTTAAAAGATGTTATATGAGATATAATTTTTAATATTTTGTTTGAAATATATCATCGTTCCATATGACCGTCTCTTTAGGTTGTTTCGCACAGAATCAGGTTAACGGCAACCTTTTCCTCCTTTTTATTAATCATCCTATTTATTAAATGCTATGGATAATCATTAGAGGTAGCGATTTGTTTTATTATATTAATTTATTCCTTTTTAAAATCATCCTTACTCATTGGTATTGAAAAAGCTCTATGTATCATTGAATTATAAGCTGCTAATTTATGTGACATGGGGTGATTTGAGTTATAGCAGTTTACTCATTTATATCTAAGAAATTTATAGAACTGTTATCTTCAATTTCAAGAGTAAATTTTATTTTGTAATGAAGTTTTTTTTTGGTATATGAGATATGTTATCTGTCAGTTTATTTTCAGTTAGAATACCCATGTGATATTCCCTCTGGTCATTTTTAAATATTGTCATATCGGTTAATTTTGAAATGTTCAAGCGCAAGCAGAATTTTGACCCCACTAAATGAAATTGTTGATATTTTGGGGGGAGAGAATAGGATAAAAGGGGCAAGAGGATCGATCTCTTGACCGTTTTGCCGTTCCGCCACCCGTAGTACCGAAAGTGCCGTTTAAAAAGTGTTTTTTAAAGAGTAAGGAAATATTTGATTTATTTCAAAGTCCCGGAAATTTTTGTTGATTTTTGATATTTAATTTTTAGCGTTTCACTTTGTTACTTAATTTTTGATATTTGAGTTTCAGTGTTACATTTTGATATTTGATTTTTAGTGTTTCGTTTTTGATTTTAATGTGTAATTTGGTGTCTGCATTTTCGATATAATTTGACTGTTTCGCTAAACACCTGTTTGATAATTTGTTCAGATTTATGTTTATTATTTTTTTTTCTCTCTTTAATTCGTTTTAACCGACAAAACTACTGCTTGTGACCGTTCCAGTAGAATTTCTACTGGGTGGGCTCCGAGTTATTTATTTTTTATTTTCATATATTATAATTTTTTTTCTAGTCAATATTTGCATTTTAAAATTTTTTTCATTCTTTTATTCCGTTTTTTTTATTTAAAGTATAGTTATTTTAGTTATTTTAAATATAGCAACCGGTCTCCAGGTAACGTAGTGGAAAGAAATTAAAGCCTGATTTTCACTACTTTCAAAATTTTGGTAACTTTTTAATCAGATCCCTGGAATGACCGTATCTCCATCTGTTGCTACCTTGGCACCCTTATTGCTAATTTAAGGGATCGTGTGTTCTCCACAAAAATCGAGAGCTGGCGCCGAGGCTTCACCGAAAGTCCCATAATGTAACTTACTAAGTGCAACATTTTTCTAAAAACCGCCAGGAATCGTAGTGGAAAGCAATTAAAGCCTGTTTTCCACTACTTCTAACGTTACAATTTTTGGATGTAAACTGTTAATAAAGTTAAAGAAAACATCCAATTATCTATCATTACCTATAAAATCAGCAAAAACATCATAAACGTATCTATACCAAAACAAAAAAGGTTGCCGTTAACCTGATCTTTCCCAAACAACCTAAATATGACGGGTGCTACGTAACGATTACTTATTTTGGAGATATTTCAACAAAATTATCAAAAATTATATCTCATACAATATCTTCTAAAATATCTTTTAAAGTAAGAAATAATGTAGATTCAATTTTGTTAAACGTAAAATCTAAAATTAATAAATTTTCAAAATCGGATATTTACAAACTAAATTGTCCAGATTGTAACGCCATCTATCTTGGCCAGACCTTAAGAAATTTTGACTTTGGACATACGCTACTTTGAGCACTTAAGAGTTTATATATTAAAACAACCAGATAAGTCACATTACGCAAAACACCTCATTGACATAAAACCGAAACCTACACTTAAAAGCACGACGGAAACAACAATGGAAGTAATTCATATAAATGACAAAAACATTTTTTTGAAGGAATATGATATTAAGAAACACCTAAAATATCCTCTATATACAGTATTGAATGAACAACTAAACCTGGGAAGTTCAATTATCTTAGAACACCTTTTGAACTAACCAAATATATTTTTAGAAAAAGAAGCTTATTATCTCATAATGATTGGTTGTCAGGTTTTTGACATGAAATCTATTTTCGTTTTTAATGTATCAAACTCCTTTCTGTCTTGAGAATGGTATTGTCAGATACCGAAACCTAGGTAGATTTAAATACAGAGTGGGTCACAGAAAACAGTCCACCCTGATATTTTATTTGGCTGTATTCATTAGATTTTAAGGAAATGCTGAAACACGTCGATTTTTGTTCCAAAAGGGACAGTTTTTCACGTTACAAACATCTGTCATCCGTCAATCCCCTCCCTTCCACTTATCCAACCCCTTAATTTTAAATAGGGATTATACCATGTGTGGCATGTAATTAGAAAGGCATTTACATAGAGTATTGAGGCATATGATCATCCAAGATTTTTTTTCGATATTTAGGTACATCGTTTAAGCAAAAAAAAGTCTTATATAATTTAAAGTGCAACACTTCTTAAAAATGAAACACCTATATTTTGCTAATGTTTTAATTGTTTCTTTCACGTCAAAAGTAAATTAAAACAAATTTTGCAAATACAATATAATTAATTGTAATGTAACTGAAATTAACTAAATTAGAAGTTATGATACATATTAGATGTTCAAAATGGTGTCCATCGACTTCCATACGATTGTAGAGTCGCTGTTCGAAATGACGTAGAACGTTTGGAAGCATTTCAGAAGTTATTAAACTGCATTCATCTACTATTCACCGTCTTAGTTCATTCATCGATGCGGGTTCGGTTTTATAAATTTTGCTCTTTAAATAACCCCTCCAAAAGAAATCCAGGGGCGTTAAATCGGGAGATCTTTCAGGTCATTCAATAAAGCCTCTTCTTGCAATCCATTGCATAGGAAATATTTCAATAAGATATGCCTTACAGCTCTACTATAAAGTGGAGGTGCGCCGTCTTGTTGGAAAAACAGATCATCTGGGTCATCTTCATTTATTTTCTGAACCAAATGTATCTTGTAGGGATGAAATCCTACGAACGGTAGTGCGCGAAAAACCAAATTCTTCGGCCAATTTTCTTGAACTTGTTGTAGGATCTAAATTAATATGACCTAAAATTGCTACTTCTGAAGTTTCAATCCTAACACGATTTTCATAGTTCTTTTTTTTATTAGCTACTCACCTTGTTTGACGAAATTTTCTCACTAGTTCTAATACGCATGAGTGATGAAGTTGCTTGTCATGAAGCTGATTAAATAAATTCGCTGTTCTTCTTGGACACTTCCCGTTTTCAAAAAATCTGGAAATAATCTCAAATCGTTCTGTAATAGAATATACCATTCTGGAAGTATTCAAAAATTACCTAAATTGATTAACTAACAGCAATGTTAAACAAAATGTCTTAGTATCATATTACTAATTTTTTTCAAAATTTGTTTTAAATTACTTTTGATGTGAATGAAACAATTAAAACATTAGCAAAACATAGGCGCTGCGTTTCATTTTTAAGAGGTGTTGCACTTTAAATTATATAAGACTTTTTTTTGGAAAAACGGTGTAAATATCGAAAAAAAATCGTGAATTATCATATGCCAGAATACTCCAAGTAAATGCCTTTCTAATGACGTGCTACACATTGTATATTCCCTATTTAAAATTAAAGAGTTGAGGAAGTGGAAGGGAGGGAGTTGACAAATGGCAGATGTCTGTATCGGAAAAATGTGTCCCCCTTAGAACAAAAATCGTCGTGTTTCAGCATTTCCTTAAAATCCAATGAATACTGCCAAATATGGGGGTGGACTGTTTTCTGTGGCCCACTCTGTATATTAAAACGCTTTGGCAGACTGTGCAAATGTGCAAATTATAAATAAGTATTATTTATCTTTCCATATTTATAATAACTTTAAAGTTATTATAATTTAAGTTGGGTTTTCTTTTTTTTCAACACTTCGTTTAGATGGGTATACATCTGAGTACGAGCGTGAACTAGATAGACAAGGCGAGGCAGAACGTCTCGTCTCATACGCGTTCGTGCTCAGATGTATAATACCCACTCTTTTATTCATCAAGCAATAAACGTTACGTGTACGTTATATCAAAAACATATATAGGGTTTTTAAAAGTTGTTAGCCATTAATAAACCTGACAGAATTAATAAAACACGCTGTATCTTGGTTATGCAAGAACGAAGATCTATTAATGGCTTATTTAAAACTATCTAGTGGTTATTTACCGATTAAACATCAAAATAATACCGAATGAATTCCTGCCAATAAATGCTAGTAGAATATACAGTTATAAATTATAAAATACTATGTATATACTGTTGGTTCAATATTTCCATATTTTGACACTTTTCAATGATATGCCGAAATACGTCAATCCATTTTAATTGTAGCAAATATTTACAGCCTATTGATTGCATCAATCGATGTCATTGACGTCATCGACTTTTTTTTTAATGAGCCAAGTGGCACATTATTGAAAAGGGGAATTCAGCACTGTATCTAGTTTCTGGATCCTATTCGAAATTAACGTGAAAAAAATCATTTTGAAAATATTATTTGTAATAAATACAAATAAATTACAATTATAGTTAATGTAAGATATGCTCGAAATGTTCCCCTTGCACGTCCTGGCAACATTCCGGTCTTAAATACTACGAGGGTTGCTATTTATGTATTGAGAACTGGCAACACTGGTATTGCCAGGTGAAATCTGACATTGTCATCTTAAAGTTTGATATTTTTGACAGTATACGTACTCAGAACGTTTTGACGTGCGAGTACTATTTGTGTTGTTTAAGTTGAAAATCTCATCTAGGCCAAAAAATAGAATTAACTCGCGAACATTTTCGAGCTATGTTTTATTATGATTTTCGACGTGGTGTAACTCAAGAACAGTGAATCAATCAACTTAATTCAACTTTTGGTGATGAAGCACCATCCAAAGCCAGTGTATTACGCTTGTACACTGAATTCAAACGTGGCCGTAGTTCGCTCACGGACGAAGTTAAAGAAGGTCGTCCAAAATCGGTCGTTATGCCGGAAAACATCGATGCTATGAGAAAACTAATTGAAGAAGGTCGTCATGTAACATACCGTGAAATCGAGGCATATTTAAGCATTAGTATGACCAACATACATAAGAATTTGGGTGTTCCGAAGCTGTCTGCGCATTGAATTCCACATTTGTTGACAGATACTCAAAAAAAGGCTCGTGTCGATTGGTGCCGTAAAATGAATAAAAAATACAACTGTGGTACATCCAAAGCCGTATACAGCATCGTCATAGGTGACGAGTCGTGGATTTATGAATATGAGCCAGAAAAAAAAGGCCTCTCGGCAGTTTGGGTGTTTCAATGTGAAGAAAAGCTAACAAAAGTTACTCATTCTCGAAATATTAAAAAGCAAATGATGGCGTGTTTCTTCACGTGGCAACTGTGGCTCTCGAAAATCAAAAGACCGTTAATTCAGTGTGGTATACCACCATTTGCTTGCTAGAAGTTTTCGGTAAATTGAGAGAAACCAATCCAAAATGACGAATCATTTTGCATCACGACAATGCGAGCTCACACACACCAAGTGAAACAAGCGAGCATTTGGACACACAAAAGATCGAATTGATGGGTAATCCGCCTTACAGTCCCAACTTGGCACCTAATGACTTCTTCTTGTTCCCCCAAATTAAACAGCGTGGACAACAATTTTCATCGCACGAAGAAGCGGTTGAGGCCTTCAAAAATCACGTTTTAGAGCAATCATCTTTTGACTGGACAAAGTGCTTTGAAGGGTGGTTCAATCGCATGCAAAAGTATATAAAACTTAAAGGCGAATATTTTGAAAAGCAACAAATATATTTTCGATAAAATTAATTTGTTTGTTCTTTCTATTCTCAATACATAAATAGCAACCCTTGTACTACTGTTTGGCTCTTCTTCCAAATCGTGCAATGCCGGTACTGAGAAATTTGTATCAACAGACGAAATCCTCAAATAAAAGAGAACGTATAGTTCCCAGATATAGTTAGATAGGAAGGCGAGAGCAGCTAGAGTGGCTAGCAATGTGGCCAGACCTTAATCCCTATATTTTTTCTTATGATATCTCACGACCACTATTTACAAATGTAAACCACACAATGAAGATACAAATTACTAGTACCATTAGATCTTTCACGCCACATTGTCATATCACTTTTATTTAAAATTGGAGTGTTGGCAGGTCATGCAAGGGGAATATTTCGGGCATTTCCGTACCCTGTGTAATAAAAAAAATATTTTAGATCAACGGATAATCCATTTTGGAAAGTTCAATATTCGTCGAATCAAGATGAAACCCAATTGGTTGATATAAATACATTACCTTCCACTAGTACAGGTAAATATTTTTATTTATCTTAATTTAGTTGAGTTTGATTTTCTTTGCAATTTAAACCAGTCTGGACCCGAAGTAAATAAATGATATCTTTTATATTGAAAACACGCTTTAGTCAATTCTCTCCTCAGTTTATTAGATATGAAGATAAAAACGCCTGACAGTTTCTACTTGATTCGCAAATCACTTATCGACGGGCACTTTGAAAATAAATCCGTACCCAAAGATTAGCGGAACTCAGCCTACGAAAACATTTTCGCTACGAAAATTACGATTAGTACTATGAGAATTGGAAACATTGCATACTTGAATGTCTCGAACTGATCGATGTACGCCTCTGCGTTTTGGCGTAACGTACTTATTGTTGCATTTTAAGATATATTTTTGATGATTATATAATATTTCACGAGTTAAGCATGATAGGTTTAAATTGTTTCAACTCTTACTTTGTGGAAACTATCCATAATAAATACGAAAAAGATTAATTATATTTATTTATATTTCCACTGGATTCCAATGCTTTTTTAGTTGTATTAAAACGACCACGGTATCGCTATTTTCATATATGGCATTTTCAAGTTTTAGAGAATATTGACAGGTCTTAGACAAGCATTAATGATTTCATGTCATAAATGTTTCAACCAATCACCACTAGTAATCTATGTATAACTAGTTGTTCTTTTTCTAAAAAATATTTTGATTATTTTATGGATATTTAGTTCAAAAGATAATATAAGATAATTGAACTTCCTAGGTTTAATTGTTCTTTCAATACTGTATATTGGGGACATTTTAAGTATTTCTTTATTTCATATTCCTCCAAAAAATCAAGTTCTTCTTTCTTGTCACTCATATGAAGTATTTTCACTGTTGTTTCCATTGTGTTATTAAGTGTAGATTTGTGTATATTGTCAATGAAGTGTTTTACGTAATGTGACTTATCTGGTTGTTTTAATCTATAAGCTCGTAAATGATCACAGTAGCGTTCGTTAAAATTTCTACGTGTCTGGCCAAGATAGATGGCGTTACAATCCGGACAATTTAGTTTGTAAATCCCCGATTTTGAAAATTTATTAATTTTAGGTTTCATATTTAATAACTTAAGACTAAATAGCCATTTAAGAATAACCAAAATATTTATTAGAAGAAGAAGAACTTTATATGCAAAGTTACTAGTGGTGTTTGGTTGAAATATTTATGACATGAAATAATTTATGCTTGTCAAAGACCTGTCAATCTTTTTTCATATTTATCAAGGAAAGAAATATTAACAAAACAAATGAAGCATTAGCAGCTTGGACTAATACTAGAAACAGGAGTCAAAATATATGCTCGGTCTAAAATTCCTGATAAAACCAGTATTGTTTCATTGATAGAATTGGCCAAAAATCTTAAATACACTAAATGCAGAAGCCTTTTAGACATAGAAAAATTGATCAAATTCAATAAACTAAGACTCTATGTGATTCAAAAGAGCGAAACAAAGGCAGTCAAAAGCAAAAAAATACAAAGTATTGAATTAAAAAATAAAAAGACAATGCCTATATAAAAAATAAAAGCTATGACAGGAATCAAATTCCGGAAAATTGTTTGTATTTTAATATTGAAACCACTGGACTTTCAGCTAATACTGACAAATTACAGATTGGAGCTGTTTGTGATAATGCAATTTTCAATCTCTACATTCATAGCAAACAAAATATTTATTCAGCAACAAATAAAATTATTTACTAAACTTACTCATAAATGTGAAAAAATATTATAGAAAAATAAAGAAATTGAGACTTTACGCATTAGCGATGCACTGAAGTTATATTAAAATTTTTATCTGATTTATCAAGAAAACTGTGTGTTAATTATACACAATGCTCGATTTGATATTCCTAAGTTTCTGCGAGCTATTGTAAATGTTAACGTACCAGAGATATTAGAAAATATGCCACACGGGAGGAAGTCCTGGTCATTTCGAATTTAAAACATTGGCCAAAAATTTTTTTCAAACTTGTTATAATCAGCCGTCATTCCACAATACTGTTCATGATATAGTATTTATTATTAACAAAAAAATTTCAATTGGAACGTAGTTTAGTTGAATTTTCTAAAACAAGCAGTAACTATTTAGATGAATAATTTACGTCCAATAAAATTGAGACTATTCTGAAATTTGTGGCAAATTATATAATATAATATCGATAAATATATGCAAAAAATTGGCTTTAAATGATTTTAGGTTTGATAATTTATTAAAATAAATATGGAAAGATAAATAATAATTTGAATTTGAAAAATCACGCCGAGATTAAAAAACAGAAGAAGTTGACACTTTTTAATGGTAACATAACATTCCTTTTCCACTTCACTCCATATATTACAGAAGTATATAAAGTTCGTCATGACTCAACATGTATGAAATTCGATATTTTTTAAATCAATTTTCCAATGTTCTTTTGGAAATATTTCAAGACACTTATGATCTGCATAAATCCGAGCACGTTTTGTTTCATTAAATTTATTTTTATTTGCAGTTAAAGAAAATTTCAAATTCAAGATGGGTTATTTTCATTCTTCGTTTTTTTTTCTACTATCTTATCTTACTATCTTACGCTGAAATTTTTGTTACTTTCTACTTGTAGATTGGTTGTTTTATTAGTTTTTTTTTTGTAAAAAAATACTAACCATACGTATTCTTTTTTTTTGCAGCAAATCAAGTTAGTTTGTTAAAGAAAGGTAAGAAAATTATTTTTCAAACATATTAATTTACTCTTATATAGTAGAAGGATACAAGGTGGGTTAAATGTGAAAAATGTTACCTTTCAGAGGTGCAATGACATGAAAATTGAAATAATCATTTTGCTTTGCCATTGTTTCTTTGTTTTATAAGATATTTATAAACCTCATAACTTTCATTATATAAGTTTTTGTAAAACATATACTATATAAACCTTCCTTACGCCTTGTACGATTTACGAAATGAGAATATTAGCATACGATAAATAGATAGTTCTAAGTAAACTAGTTGGATTAATTAATTTAAAAAAAGTTATTGAAAAGACTTTTTTCCTTCATTTTCTATTCTTGTTACATATATTCGGAATAACAAAATTCACCCTAGTTTAAGTAGCAACTACGAACCTAAACATATTCTAGCTCAGAATATTTTTAAACATACAGGGTGTCCCAATAGTGTGTAAAAATCCAACAGTTCTTTTATTAGATTGGAACGAAAAAATGTTGCAGAGTAAATATTGGGCATTAAGCTTTACAACCTAAAATTATTTTTACTTATACAGAGTGTTCCGTACCTGCGGGTAACCTAAACATACATTTTTTTAAATACAATGGTACATTTTTTTGCTTATTTGAATTCTGCTGACTTTTTTTAATTCTACAAGTAAAGAATGTCAGATATATACTGGACGTTTCAAAAATTACGACAACTTTTATATCAAATTCGTTGTATATTGGCCAGCCTGTATATAAATAGGAACAATTGTTTTTATATTTTTTGTATAGTTAGTAGTTTAGGTATGCGCTATAATTTCATCTGTTTAATAATTTTTTGATAGAACCTTTAAATTGCATACAGGTCAAAACTCGGAACATAAATTTTCTCAAATTATTTAAATAGAACACCCTATATTTCAGTATTTAGATAGACCTTACATAGATCTTTTATTTTTATGAGAAATTCGCTATACCTTTCTGTGACTGTTATGTGTTAATATTATTTTATTTGAATAAAGCTTATTATTGAGTAATTGTAATATTTCATTAGTACGAGATATAATTTGACACTTCAGAAGGTATCAACAAAATTTATAAATTTGTCATTACAAATTTGGTTATTATTGCAATGCTTACTTGATCTGATTACAAAAAAAAATGAAAATGAATATGTTTTTATAAAATTAGAAACATCTCAAACAGTCACAGATAGGTATAGGGAATCGTTCACAAAAATAAAAGATCTACGAGTATATAAGGTTTATCTAAATACTGGAGAATAGGGGTTCTATTTAAATAATTTGAGAAAATTTATGTTGCGAGTATTGACTTACTCTGTATGCAATTTAAAGGTTCTATCAAAAAATTATAAGACAGATGAAAGTAGAGCGCATATCTAAACTACTAACTATACAAAAAATAGAAAAACAATTGTTCCTATTTAGATACAAGCTGGCCAATATACAACGATTTGATGTAAAAGTGGTCGTAACTTTTGAAACGTCCAGTGTATATCTGACACACCCTTTATTTGTAGAGTTAAAAACTCAGCAGAATTCAAATAAGTAATAAAAAATGTACCATGATATTTAAAAAAATGAGGTTGGCCTCTAGCTACGGAACGCTCTGTATAAGTCAAAGTAATTTTGGGTTGAAACTTAATGCTATGCAAAAATTTTTGGTTCTAATCTAATATAGAAACTGAGACTTATACACACTATTGGGACACCTTGTATGTCCATTATGAATCTATAATTTATACTTTTTTAAAAAAAATTTAGAATCTACTAAAATACCCCGACTTCTAAATTGGCCAATTCGAGATAACCAAGACAAATCGGATCCCTCAGTTTCTACTAAATCTGATTCAGATGGATTAACATATAGATTAGAAAACATATCATCGACAGAAGACACATTGTTAGGTAAGGTTATTTTCTATTTTTTTATTTATTATTAAATAAATGATATCCACAGGCCGTAATAATGATAATGTACACTGTGCGTATAAAGTAGGAGTATATACATTCATTCATATAAAAACAACAAATATGTCTTAATCTCTAGAGCTCCCAAACTTGACTACCCCATCTCTTTTAATTTTCATATGAAAGAAAACCCCAATGCTTATTAATTTTGATGACTCTAATAAAAATGTTTATTTATTATCCAATCGCGACCTTGTCCCATAATTTGCGCTACCGTAATTTTAAATTGATAGTAAAAGTTATAATTTGGAAAATGTTAAATAAAAAATAAATCCTATGTACACGGTGATATTTCACTAAATCCCTTTACATACTATCACAAAAACGCTTATTTTGAAGAAAACATTTTTAAATCAATGTTTTACAAAATATTTATGTTGAAATTTTTCAAATCCTATCGAGATATTTGTAAGCGATACTTCATTTAAACATTGAGGGTAAAGTTTCGTAATAATACATAATTTAGTATGCAAATCATAGTACGGTACATGCGGTGAATCTTCAATATTTGTGCCGGATTTTAAATTGTTTTCGACGACGTTAGTAAAAGACTTAATACATTTCTATCGTATCCAAATGTTATAGCAGAGTACCTAAAGGGCTTAACTTTGGTCATAGCCGTAACCGTAATAGAAAGGGATATTTTAATAACCACGATATCCACAAGTAATTGACACTTTATTTAATGTGAAAAAACTAACGACTGAAAATTGAAGTATTCACCAGTTAAAAAATTAAAACTATGCCATTTATTACTCAATGAAAAGAGGGTTATATTGAATGTCTGCACCAATTTCAGACGACATAATCCTTCAAATACTGGTGACACCCTTGTTGAAATATCATCTAAAGCAATGGGCTATGGAAAATCTACGATATATAAAATTTTAAAGAAGGAAAAATTAGGTGAATTAAACATGCCATTATCCATAACTTTTTTTTAGATTTTCACTAATTGTTATAAAATTGGCACTAATTATTATGTTTATATAAATTAATTTTTCTTTTTAAATATAAATTTCGTTTAAAAACAATTTGCAATAAAAAATCGACTGCCAGCGATTTACGATGTTGAATTTTTGCTGACCCTCGTATCAACTGCTAAATTTTTCGAGCATCAAATTTTTGCTGACACTCTTAACAACTGCCAGCGATTTTTCGAGGTTCAATTTTTTATCTTATCGTAATTTGGCACACATTTTTGTTTGTTTTTTTATTTTTGAATTTAACTGATTTTTAAGTGGGTATCCCATGGAGTGATACTTCTCGACTGTTTTATTTTTCTATTTTGTTTAAAAATACGTTATATTATTTTTAAACCGTTGTAATATTTGTGGCTTTTTTAATACATAACTATTAGCTCTTTTATATTTTTTTATATTTTTCTTTTATATTTTATTCAAAAATATTTTATATTGTTTTTATGTCGTTTTAAAATATGTTGCTTTTCTAATTTTCTAATAAGTAACTAGTAACTCTTTTGTATGCATATTGGGACATAGGCTAAGGGCAGGTTATTTGGAGCAAAATATGACGATATGACCAAATATACATTAATAAAATATTGCTGTAGAATAAGATATAGGGCGTTAAAGTTGAAATTACACTTACACAGCATGTTTACCAATTATTATCGAAATCGGTACAGAGTTTTTAAATGGAACACCCCGTATATTTTTACATTTTTATAAACCTATTGCCGAGTTAATTTTAACGATGTATCATACTTAATGTTTATTATGTTTAATAAAGGATCTGCAGCCACGTGAAAATCACATTTTTTTTAATTTAGGTGTCTGTAGCAGCCAAAACTTTTGAAGTTCTATGATACGGCATTAAAAAATAATTGATACAGAGTGATTAAAAATCAGATGAGATTTGTTTGTGAATCTCAGATTTCTGAGTTTCTAAGGGTATTATGATGATGTTAAAAATTGTTTAGCAGTTATTAAAAAATTATTAAGAGTACAGTAGATGTTTTAGCTTATGCTTTTTTATATCTTATTAATACATCTTTGGAAACTGGTAAATTTCCGGAGAAACTGAAATTGAGTACAGTAATTCCTATTCCAAAAATTCCTAACACGTGTGAAACTTCAAACTTCAAATCAATTACTTGAGTATATCAACTTAAACAATATTTTGGTTAACAATCAATCGGCGTTCAGACCAAAGAATTCTTGTGAGACGTCTATTCAATTGACAGTATCAAATTGGCAAAAAAGGAAAATTCATAGTAGCAGTGTTGGTTGATTAACAACGAAACCATTGATAGAGATGTATGATGGAGAAACTTAAAAAGTATGGTGTTGATGTTGTTGTATTGAGTTCGTTGAATGATCTAACTAATCCTCAACAATGTGTTAAGGTGAACGAAAGTATTTCGTCGGCTATTGCAGTTAACAGAGGCGTTCCCCAGGGAAACGTTTTGGAACCTCTTTTGTTCCTGTTATATATTAATGATCTTAACTATTATATTGGTTGTGAATTTACGAATTTACATACGGATGATACTTTATTGGCAGTGAGCGGTGACATCTTGGATGTGGCTATTGAAAAAATAAATTCTATTTTGTTAAAGTTGGAAGCATATTCTGAAATGAATAGAATTAAAATTAATGTTTTAAAAATCGAAGCAACGATAATTATAAGTAAATATAAACTGCGAATATAAATATATCTTTTGAAAATGCGAAAATAGAGTTAATAACACAGATAAAATATTTGGGAGTGATAATTGACAATAATTTATCATATAAAAAACACGGTCATTTATCTTTAAATACAAGAGTAACTATTTACAATACAATTATAGAGCCTCACTTTGATTATTGCTCTACTGTGCTCGATTTACTGGACAATAGCTGCACCAAATCGTTACAAAAATGTCAAAATAGAGGAATGCGCATTATATTACAACGTAATCGATATACACCCATTTCACATATGTTAAATACGTTGAATTGGTTTTCAGTCAAACAGCGTTTTCTATACCTAACTATATTAATTTTCAAAATCATTAATGGTATATTACCTGATTATTTGACTGATTTTATAGTTTACAACAACCAAACATATGATTATGATATCCGAAGAAAAAATTATTTTCACTTAGTTAAAGCTAGCACAAGTGGTTTGCAGAACTCGTTGTTTTTTAACGGACTTAATTCGTATAATCTATTACCAGAAATTAGAAAGAGATCGGAATCTATACACATATTTAAAAAAAGACTAAGAGAACATATTAAGGCTGGCATTTACATATGATGGGATGTGACTTGCGATTGGGTATATGATTTACTTTAATATCGATTGTAGTTTACCATCATATGTAATTTTTGTATTTATGTATTGTAAATTATTAGGAAAACCTAAATAAAGATTTGTTTATTATTATTATTATTATAATTGGTGAAACGCACGTCTATGATTTATTGATTATGGGACTAATTAAAGCAACATATTTCTGTTAATTTTCTCTCTCTTAATATTCAAATGGAGTCCCATTGATTTTGGGATTCAACAATAAATTGACGACCTTTAGTTTGTGTAAGGATAAATGTCACATCGGAAAGATTATTTGGTAAGTTGGTGAAAGCAAGCAGATTTCATCGATCTATAAATTAGAACAGATGGATTGATCACTTAACGTTACCTAAATTAAATTGAAAGAGCTTAAAATGATACCTTACTCGACCCCTAATCCCATTTAAGTATTTTGTCCCTGTGCTTTTCTAAAACGTTGACGTAATTCCTGATAATGGCTCTGCTTCGTTTTCGTTTGGCCACCCTGTATATACATATATAATAGCCCAAGGCTGCTATTCTCATATCATTTTAATTCGAATATGGGTACTTTTATACGAAATGTTTACGCATCTACATGAAAATAGGTATTCTCTAATAACATGCGATTTTACAATTTCGATTGAGTTGTTACTAGCATCAGTCTTCCTGGTAACATTGTTGCGAGGCAGGAATGCAACCTTAAAATTTATGACTGAAAAACTAATAGAAAAAGAAGAATTACTGTCATTAATATTAGGTTCCTGAGATTTTGTTTTGTGATTTAAGTTGAGGAAATGGCGTTAAATAAAAAATTTACTTACCGAATAAAAAAACTTAATGTTAGAATTCATGGAAAGCCATGAAGCCTTATAGAAGGGAAAATATAATGCAGAATTTACCTATAAAAGAGCACAAGAGTGTTGGACACTACTGGCCGATATATTAAATGCTGTCCCGGGAGCCAGAAAAGACTGGAAACAATGGAGAAAAGTAAGTAATAATATTTGAAGTAACATAATATATTTTATATTAAATAAGTTTTAAAGGAATTCAGGTATTTTGTTTTTTCAATATTTCAAACATAGTTTGTCATTATTAACTTTCACAAAAAGATAAATAGATAGAAATAATATTGAACAATATGTTAATCAGTTTTTATTTGTTTTTATCATTTAAAATGTGTTTTTTTAATGATTATTTACTCTTACAAAATAGAATCTATCTAATATAAATGTAAAAGATAAAATTCCACGATGTAATATTCCAATGATAATTGTCAAAAATGAATGCAACAAGTGGTGGACATCTAGCACGAGTAGTTTGAAACCTGCTGAAGAAGCTGTACTTAACATGGTAGGAGTCCCAGGCAATATTTAACAGTCATGAAATTACTGAAGAAAGGTCTAATACAAATCAGGATTATAAAGAAAATAAGGAAAGTCGAGAACCACAAACATTAAATGTTTCCAAATTAAGGAAAAAGAAAAAGAATGTTCAAGTGCAAAGACCAGATAAAACAATCGAAGCTACTGAGAAACTAAGGACCCAAAATAACAACAAACGGATGAATGTTGGAAAGAAAAACTACTTCTATACAACGAGGAAATTTCTGTAAATACACGAATAGCCAATGCATTAGAAATTATTGCTCATGAAATGAAAAAACATGTTCTTCTAAAAAAATACCATAGAATGTTTTATTTTTTTAAGTTTTATTTTTATTAGTGGAATGTTCAGAAAAATTAGTATATACATTTTGATTTATATTATTTAAGTTTTGTTATGTTTGCAACATAGTTTAATATATTTTTTTTAGTTTTATGGTAACTTAATAAAAGTTTTGTTTGAATTCACATTTTATTTAAATTATTTGATGAATTTGTCATTTTACTAATACAATTTTAAGCATGATTAAAATGATTTTGCACAGTTAATTGCCTTAATCTTCTTCCAGCAATTAATTCTGGATTTACTCTATTTAAAATTACTTGTTCTTGTGGATTTCTCACATTATACATTGCGTAATCAAAATCCACATAATCTTCCTCATCCTCTACGGGTATTGGTGGTATATTATTATTTATGTATATATTGTGCAGCACTGAACAACTGTTTATAATTTTCGAGCACCTATGTGGACTATAATGTAAAACTCTGTGCTGTAAGAGACATCGAAATCTTAATTTTAATATTCCATTGGTATTCTTAATTAATGAATGTGTTCTTCGGTGGGCAATATTGTACCTATTTTCAGCAGTTCCTGGTTGAACATCTAGACTTGGAGTCTATGTAACCAAGGCCTTAATGTATACCATGAATCTCTTAAAAAGACGGTAATTAGGGTGAGTTGAACTTTAACTAATGAAAACTTTATTGGGTTTATGCCCAATTATTATTTAATCTGCCAACGTTTCGGCAATTTTATTCGGCCATCATCAGGGATTCTACAAGGAATATAGCTGTATAAAAGTATTCTCTTATGGTATGTTACATATCCCCTTCTGGTAACATTGAAACCTTTCATGCTAACCTTAATAATATAGTTTATTTAATTCAAACGATAAGAGTTTTCTTACCGGAGATTTTAATATCAATTAAATGATCCTAAAGCAGCCTACATATTTCAATGATCTGTTAAATTCTTATAGTTTGTTACCAAAAATTTAGACCAACGCGTACAGCAGCTAAATGTCAAAGTATGTTAGATCAGGTATATACTAATTATGAAGATTGCAATGATATCGTTGAAGTCAACACTCACTACGACTATGACACATTTCTTTTGCCTTTAATCCCACCTTTATTTTCTCTAATTTTTTTTTATTAGCAATCAGAATAATACATTCTATGGGCTAATGTGTTGACTTAAGAACTAATTGGTTAGTCCTTCCTAGACGTGTAGAGGACTTCTCCAGTGAGAGTGCCCCATTAAACATCCATCAGGTCAGCTGGCCATATTCTTTTGAGTCTTCTGTTCTTATTTTGTGCCAGTAGAGGCTGCAAAAGTGCGTTGGGATGGTTTTCAAGTTTGATGTGGTGTTTCCTACTATTATCTTTTATGACATCTTTAACATATGGCATTTTGAGATCTGCATGAATTGTCTGGTTGGGTACATACCAAGGGACATTGGTGATCATTCTTAAGATTTTTCATTGACTTCTTTGAATTCTTGCTAAATTAGATTTACTGGCGCAGCCCCAGATTTCGATGCCATATGTCCATATTGGTTTGATAATAGTTTTGTAGAGTAGGAATTTGTTCTCTAGGGATAGCTTTGACCTTCTACCTATCAGCCATTGCATTTCCTTAATTTTTAAGTCTATTGGTTTACGTTTTTTTATTATGTGTTTTTTCCAGTTTAGTCTCTGGTCCAAGTATATTCCCAAATATTTAGTACTAGTAGAGTGAGGTATTTGAATTCCATTAGTATTAAGTGTAGGACATTGTTCTCTTCTTAAAGCAAAGTTTATTTGTACGGATTTAGACTCATTAATTTTTGTTTTCCATTTGTGTGTCCAGATTTGTATTTGGTCGAGGTGATTTTGTAAGTTGCTGGCTGCTAAGTTCCGATCTTCATTACAGGAAAGTATTACTGTGTCATCAGCAAAAGTACCCATTGTAGTGTTTTCATTAGTTGGTAAATCTGATGTATACAACACGTAGAGCAGCAGTCCAAGACCACTTCCCTGGGGGAAAAATATAAACACTTAAATAGTAATATCTACAGGTAGATAAGTATGATAATTAACCTCAACACTCGATGCAACTAGAATAAAACAGTTCGGATACGGATTCACAAGTCATTCGAAATCGAGTTTTGAAAATACATTTTTCTTGATTTCATTCGAGATTCGAAATATTTCGTACGCGAAATAAAATCGCTTGATCTGAGAATAAGACTCCGGGTTGTAACGTTGGGCCGCATCCGAAGTGAGTCGGTTTTCTCGCCAAAGATCAAAGGCATTGGCGGCTAAGTTGGAGATCGCGGCCACACATTAGCATTCTATTCAGTCGACGTTTAGCAACGAAAGGGTGAGGATCGTTTATTAGCATTAGCGATAATAAGTCAATAGAAATGGATGCGCACCGACTGTTACGGCGCAGCAGACATGTTGATGTTGGCTCTACATGTAGGCAACTGACGTTGGCTTCAATGTGTGGACGGTTCAAGAAAAACAAGCCAACGTTCGAACGATATTTGGTTTGAATATTCTTTCTAACCTGTTGATCCGGCCTAACGTTGGCAAAAGATCATTGAGTGTAATGGTAATTACTTCAATGAATAATAGTGTATTATTGTTTCCTAATAAATATTTATATTTTATCATATAAAATTAAGATGACTGAATTCTTTCCATTTCCACAACGTATAAATGGAGTTTATAATAATTATAATAATTTATAATTATATTTGAAAAATGTGCAACTAAAATTAAAATTTGACAAGTTCGAGAGAATTTCCAAAAACTTTTTCTTTGAATTTCTAATGAATGTATACACTACTTTACGAAAGCACAGTGTATGTCATCAAGGTTTATACTTGAACTGAATAAAACAAACTGAAAACTAACTAACCTTATAATGAAAACAGAAATATCACTTTCAGGTTCTTCGAGGAGACGGAGAGGAAAAGTTAGTGTTAGTGAGTATAATGGTAAGTATTCTCAAAAAATTATTAATTTCCGGCTGGGTGTGTATGGTGCTATTTCGTTTTATTGATACCGTCAGCCACACCCTTCTTGATATCCAGTATTAATAAAATAAAATACGAGGTTAATGCCAAAAGTAAGATCTCCTATTTTTTTATAAATAGAATGGTCGATATATTTTCTAAAATATATCCTCTCCGACTGTAGTAACGATATACGCGAGATGCGCGAATGAAAGAAATGACGGAACAAGCGGTAATAGATTTGTCATATTAAATCAGACAACTTTGCTGTCGGTAGTCGGATTTCCTTTGTTCCGTATGTTCCACAGATAATAAGTTATTCGATAAATTAAATTGTTATCAGTTAGTAGACATTAGACTACTTAAAATAACAAAAAGCATTTCAAAGCAACTTTTACTAATATTACCAGTACAGATTTAGGTTATTTAAATATTTCCAGAACATTATAATGTAATTAGTATGCAAATTAGATTAAACTTTTTTATTTAATAATAACACTAGTCCTTCCGAAATAACCTTTGTTGAAGTGAAAAATAAGTTTATTTACAACCTATTATTAAGTAAAGTGAGTTTTATAAAAAATAAAATAAACTCTGAATAGGTTTTTAATATACTACATTAATAAATTATTAACTTTTGTTAGTAATATGTTTAATATTTCGGGTTAGTCTTAGGATGATTTCGGATTTAATTAAATGTTTAACTTAATAAAACTTTATTATTTAACACATACACAAAAACCGTTACATAGATTGACAAGCTCTCATTTCGAAGCATTCCTGCCAACCGTATCTATTTTATAAATTTGGTGTAAGGCGTTTTCATACATTACAGTTAGGTTTTTGGGAAAATTTAAAAACTGAATATATAATTTCTCGGGCTTGTGATCCTAAAGTTTTATTTTTTACTTGTGTGATGATTGTCAATTCGGCGACCCTTTTTACTTTCAACCCTCGATATTACGAAGTGAACAGCTCCAAGGATGTTTTTCAAATAGTTAATTTCACCAATTATTTTGTTTCGATTACTGCGCATCCGACCTTCGCGGTTTCAGTTATTCTTGATGGACAATACTTTCTAGAAATATCCTTCCCACCTCTTTTGATTATCCATTTGATTTTTTTTTTCTTTTTTGTCATTAATCTCTTGCAGCTTTAATAAAGGGTGCTTTTTTTAGAGATTTGATTTTTAAATTAGCAACACGGTTTCTCTTGAGAATCATTTTGATAATTGACAATTAATTTCTAATCAGAATGTTCGGCATATGGGTCAAAATTGCTCTTGACCATCATTTTTACTGCAAAATCCTGTTTAGCGATACGGCTGATTTTTAACTAAACAGCTACGTCAACAAAGAAAATTGCCGGTTTTGAATCACAGAACAACCAGATGCTACTGTTTGGTGTGCTTTATGGGTTATGGGTAAATTTTTTCAGAGATAATGCCGGCCAGAATGTTACAGTAAACGGAGAACTCTATAGGTCCACGATTACTGATTTTTTTGTTCCTCAATTAAATGATAGTAATGTGGAACAGCTCAGGTTATTGCAGGAAACATTCAATTAGCGCATAATTTCGAATAATGGTCCTCTGAGTGTGATCTCACACCTATGGAGTATGTTCTGTGGGGATATGTGAAGTCGGTAGTATACGTTAATATACCAGAGACATTAGATCACTTAGAAGTAAACATTCGCAGAGTAATTAATATTTAAACAATAATGGCACAATTATCATTTCAATGAAACCAATTTTTAGCCATTACCATGAATTTAATATGTTTTATTCAATTTTAAAAGAATATACCTTTAAAAAAAACACCCTTTATTATCTTTAATCGTTCTATATAAGCGTGTTTTTTGCCTTTTACAAAATTTCTTCATTATAACCCCTGCATTTTCAGGATTTCCTATTGGTTGCGTATCTGTTTGTTTGCTTGAGATTATCTATCATCTTTTTTCATTTCATGTCTATATGCTGGATTAAACCATCACATTTCTCAATTTTACTTTTGCGATGTTTTTTTTATCGTAGTCAAAGCCTGTTCTATTTTTCTTCATCGGTTACCTATATTTCCCGATTGCGTCAGTATCTTTTCTGTTTCTTCCTCATACTTCTTTCTAATCGGCCATCTTGCAATATTTCGACTTTAATCTGGATTCTTTTTAAAATACCGCCTTTTTCATTTTCCCATCGTAATTTTATTTTTGCTACTAATAAAAAGTTATTACTATTTATATCTGTACTTTTATAGCAACACATATTTTTTATGTTTTCATTAAATTTAATTTTTATTATCATTATTTTATTTCAGATAAAAAATTATCCGGACAAAGATCAAACGACAGAGAAGAGCAGGAGTTAACAGTAAGTACTTTCAATTATTTTTTATAAGTATTTTATATGAACGTACAATTGTCTAAAAAATAATAAAACAAAGTATATCAAGAAAAAATACATATATAAAAAAATAAACAAAACTAATAATTTTAGTAGATTTATATATTTATGCCTGTATTAACCTCAATCCATATTTAAATAAAATTAGTAGATTGGTAAGTGGCTCAGTTCCCGCAGTCAAATAAACATAAACAAAAAAAAAGGTCGATTAATTTAGCTTTTTATTGGTATTTAAGGGTTATTAAAAATATTGCTTAAAAATAAGAAATCTATCCTAACAATTTTGACGCTTTATATCCAGGGTATGCCATGTTCAACCGATATAGTCTAGTGAAGCAACCAATAAAGAAAAATTCCATTGACGGGTTTATGTACGTAAATGCCAGATAGAATTTAAAATTTGTATTCAGTATGTCTCAAGTTAGAACACTAGTATAAAGTTTTTGTAATATTATATTGAAAAATCAAAGGTCAGTTTATTACAAGGTTCGCTCTACATTATCTTAATACTTAATATTTTATGATTTGGTTTAGATCCAGTTAAGAAAACCAATATTATTTCATCTGCCACTTTTATTCGGCAAGCATCAGGACTTCTACAAGAAATACAAACTAAAAAAATTAACCTATTAAAATTTCAACCAAACAACATAGATTAAAATTTAAAAATTTGATTAATTATTGTTGTCTTTTTATCTTTATATCTTTTTGGTCATGATCGACTTCAATAAATGAATTACAATTGATCGTCTAAATATTAATCAACAGATTTTGACTGTTAACTTTAAATTGTTGAGTTTTTGTTTTATTTTAAATTAATGTTTATGGTGTTTTTAATTCTCTCAGTGGGTACAGTGCAATATTTTCTTCAGTTAGTGTGTTAATTTTAATGAAACACCCTGTATTTTATTTGTGTAAATACAGAAAAAAGTAATGTCCGTTTATAAAATTCCCTGTAATAATTTCAGACTTTAGTATCTTGCAAAATCTGATATGGATAAAATTTATGATTATTTACTCTCTTCGCATGATTAAAAACGTTTTTCATATTAAAATAATAAGATCTATTATTCTTGTTTTCCTTGATAGTAGTGTAGCAAAGTTCGTTCTGCGTGAATTACAAAAACTGCCACCAGAGGCGCTGGTGGCGCTGGTGTCGCTGGTGCGCGGTAAATTCAAATTTCGAGAGCGGCCATGTTTAGTCCAATTATGTTAAAGTTCCAGAAACTGCCACCACTACTAGATGGCGCAATGAACGTTACCGAAAGGGCATTAGTGCCTAACTTCGTTGTTATTGGTCCAATTGAATCGCGGAAAAAACAGGCATTATCTATGAGTGGCGTAGATGTCAAATTTAAAGAAAAAACATGCGCAATGAACAGTGCCATAAGGGCATTAGCGCTTAACTTCCTTGTTATTGGTCCAATTGAATAGCGGAAAAAACAGGCATTATCTATAAGTGACGTAGATGTCAAATTTAAAGAAAAGCATGCGCAAAGAACGTTGCCGTAAGGGCATTAGCGCTTAACTTCGTTATTATTGATTCAATCGAATTGCGAAAAAGACAGGTATGATCTAGAAGTGACGTAGATGTCAAATTTAAAGGAAAACATGCGCAATGAACGTTGCCATAAGGGCATTAACGTTTAACTTCGTTATTATCGGTCCAATTGAATTGCGGAAAAGACAGGTATGATCCAGATGTTGCGTAGATGAAAAAGACATATTTTTTTATGCGCCGCAGCGCTCGCGGACCCGCCGAATTTGAATAAATTATAGATAATATTCATATGCAACATTGTAACTTAGTTTTATGAAGAATGCAAGTTTGTTATTTTGCGTTTCATTTAAACGACTAATTAAAATTCAATATATGTAATTTGCAAGTTAATTATTATAAAAAATGCAAGCAAGTAATTTTATGCTTCATTTATCCTTGATAAAACCACATTTGCATGAAACGAATTTAGCTATAAAAGTCGAAGCACATCAACCAACAATCCAGTCGTGAAAGTCGCTTCACCAGTGCCAGTTAGTATTCAGCTAGCAGTTTCCAGTTGTTTGTTATTGTGCTACCAGTTAGTGTTCAGTGAACAGTTGCCAATTGTTTTTATTGTAAGTACCTTTAATGAAAAAATTTTCCAAAATTATTTTGCACGAGATTTCTAAGAGTTGCGCTCCAAGGACCCTTTTTAAAATAGAGAAAAATTAGGTTAGAACCATCATGAATTTCGCACTCGCTTTTAAAAAAATTGAAGAAATTCTTAAAACTCAGCACAATATTTCTACATATTCAGATAAAAACAAATGGCTATCAGTAATCAGTAATCACCTTAGGAAATGTTCTTTAGCGATAAAAAAATGTAATTTCACGGTCGGGGAAAAAAGGAAAATTTACACCAAAATGGGGCAGTTAAAAAGGTTGCGGTGTATCATTAAATTAGCGTCTTCTCATGTAGTAGGGGAGGGTATTAGAGAGGGGCGTGGTACTAAAGGGGGTGTTAAATGGGAAGATGTAAACGCGATTTTTAATAATAGAATTAGAACGGGGGTAATTATAAATTTAACGCATAAAGAAATTAAAGATTTTTTGCAGGCCGCTTTTAAATTATTCAAGTCAAAAATTTGTAAAATTTTAAAAATGATACACCGTCGCTAAAAGTAAATGTTACATTTTGTGGTGATTTTTTAAAAAATAATAGTGATGGCGGGAAAGTAATTGACATTAAATACTTTGGATCCCCAAATTTCGTTGTTGATTTGGGGACGGATTTAGCGCAAGAGTATAAAAGTATCGTAGATTTTATTTTAAATAAACTTTCGGAATTTCAAGAAAAAGACAGTGGGTGGGCGTTGTCAAAAATAAATCTATTAGAAGTAGCTATTAACAAATTTGAAATTGGGAACGGTTCATCCTTCATTCCACTACCAAAAGAAATATTAACGAAAAAGGCATGCATAAACGTCAAAAATGCAGACCTGGCGTGTTTTTACTGGGCCGTAACGAGTTTTTTGTTCCCTGCTAAAAATGAATCTGCATATACATCTACTTACCCCCACTATAGTACAGTTTTGAATACAGACGGTTTAGAATTGCCTATGAAACTATCACAAATTTCAAAATTTGAAAAGTTAAATGATATCTCTGTAAACGTTTACGCTTTAGAACTAAATCAAACTAATAAAAAGTCATTTTACGTAGTGGTACCTGCACGTTTAACTAAAAATAAACTGGCGCGTCATGTAAATTTACTTTTAATTCAAGATGAATATTTTCCAAAATTAAACGACTACGAGGCTCCTCCCGTCAACAATGAGGACACTACTACCAACACCATTAAATATCATTATTGTTGGATTAAAAATATGTCTAGACTAGTTTCAAGCCAACTCAGCAAGAGCCATCCTAAAAAATTTATTTGCGATAGGTGCTTGAATTATTTTCAAAGTGAAAAAAAACTAACGGACCACGAAATTTTATGCGTAAATAGTAACGATTGCAAAATTTCTTTCCCCCCATATGATAACGTCGAATTTAAAAATCATGTATACAAGCAGAAATGTCCTTTTGTCGTTTATGCCGATTTCGAGTCAATTTTAGAAAAGTGCGATAAAAAGATATCTCATACAACTACCAAGTATCAACATCATAAAACATTTAGTGCAGGTTTCTACTTAAAATGCAGCTACGATAATCAGATTTCATACTACAATAGTTATAGAGGGGAAGATTGCATGGACTGGTTTGCGAATCAAATGTTAGATGTCGCGAAATTTATTGAATCTAAATTATTAAATATTGTTCCTATTTGTATGCCTACTGTCGCAAACGGTGTCTGCTGTCACATTTGCGACAATATGTTTAAAGAAAAAGATGTTATCGTTAAAGATCACGATCATTTTACTGGGCTGTTTAGAGGGTTCGCACATCAATCATGCAATTTAAACTTTAAAAAACTATTTGTAGTACCAATAGTTTTCCATAATCTTAGTGGATACGACAGCCATTTTATAATAAGAGATCTTGCTAAACGTGGACCTTTGAGTGTACTACCTGTGAATATGGAAAAATACATTTCTTTTACGCAGTATGAACCAGAAACTAAAATTAAATTCAGATATATAGACTCCTTTAGATTTTTGGGTACCAGTCTCGATGAGTTGGTGTCTACACTAAAAATAGAGGAGTTGGTTACATTAAAAAGGGAATTTGGTAACTTGACTAATGAAACGTTCAAACTGTTGACGAGGAAAGGTGTTTTTCCATACGATTACATTGATAGTATTGATAAGCTAAATGATACCACTAGTCTTCCAGCAATTGAGAGTTTTTACAACAAATTAAATGATTGTCATATTTCCGCGGATGATTACACTCATGCGCAAAACGTTTGGCAAGCTTTCCAAATTCAAAATTTAGGCGAATATGCAGATTTGTATATGCGAACGGACATTCTCCTTCTTTGTGACGTTATGGAAAACTTTCGAACAACTGCTCTGGAAACTTACCAACTAGATCCGGCATGGTACTATACTATGCCCGGATATACTTGGGATTGCATGCTCAAGTACACGAAATGTAAATTACAAATTTTAAAAGATGTCGACATGTTGTTGTTTGTTGAGGCATCAATACGTGGAGGAATATCTGTTTGTTCAAACAGATATTCTGAAGCCAACAATAAATACATGCCCGAATACGATTCTTCTAAACCGTCCAAGTACCTTATGTACTTTGACGTAAACAATTTATATGGGTGGGCAATATCGCAGTTCCTCCCCTATGGGGGGTTTGAATGGGAGCCCAATACAAATATCGACATTACTCAGATTCCCGACGATTCACCCGTCGGATATATTTTACAAGTAGATTTGGAGTATTCCGAAAGTTTACATGACGAGCACAAGGATTTCCCATTTTGTCCAGAACACCGCAAACCTCCAGGTTCCAAATTGTCCAAATTAATGACCACCCTTTACCCAAAAAAAGAATATACTCTGCATTATCGCAATTTGAAGCAAGCTCTCGAACATGGCTTAAAATTAACCAAAATTCATAAAGTATTAAAATTTAAACAATCGGCTTGGCTAAAGTCCTATATCGAGCTGAATACTCGTTTAAGGACTGTGGCCACAAGTAATTTTAAGAAAAATCAATTTAAACTTGCCAATAATGCTGTCTTCGGTAAGACTATGGAAAACATTAGGCTTCATAGGGTAGTGAAATTACTTACTTCTTACGAGGGTCGTTATGGTGCAAAAAATTTGATAGCCAGCCCTCGATTTCATAGTCGAAGAGTTTTTGATGACAAACTGATGGCTATCGAATTAAAAAAGGCCGAACTACTCTTTAACAAACCCCTGTATATCGGCATGGCTATTCTGGACATTTCTAAAACCTGTATGTATGACTTTCACTACAATTTCATGTTACCAACTATGGGGGTGGAAAATTTAAAATTAATGTATACAGACACCGATAGTTTTATTTATGAATTAAATTGCGATGACGTTTACAAAAGTCTTATTGGAGATCATTTAGAAAAATTTGACACTTCAGATTACCCCTCCAATAACGCATACATGATTCCTTTAGTTAACAAAAAAATACCAGGCTTAATGAAGGATGAATGTAACGGTAAAATCATGACACATTTTGTAGGCTTGCGCTCGAAAATGTACAGCTATAAAGTTCAAGACGGTAAAGTTGTGAAGAAATCAAAGGGGGTTAAATTCAATGTGGTCAAAAATAAAATTACATTTGACGATTATCTAAATTGTTTACAAAATTATACTAAAAAATATATTACTCAACATACCATTCGATCTTATTTACACAATGTTTTCAGCATAAGTCAGACTAAAATTGGACTTAGCCCCTATGATGATAAGCGTCAATTACTCCCCCAGTCACATGATACCCTTCCGTGGGGGTATAAAAGTTAATTTTTCTGAGGTGATTACTGATTATGATAGCGATCATGTGCTGGGTTTTTGTTTGCAAAATTTATTGTACCAAAGTAGAATTGTAAGATAAATATGATTGTTGTAAAGATTTACATGAAAATAAACGAGTGTGATTTTCAGACTGAAATATGTGTACCTAAGGAATTATTTATGTATATTTACTTACTGTATTATTTGAGGGACAATAAAAAAATAAATATAAGAAAGAAGTGTTTTATTAAAAAAAAAAAACTTGATACATTTTTTTAATTTGAACTATAATATGTCATTAATAACATCATTTTTATAGTAATACATGTACTGTTGTAGAGCATTTTTTTCCAAACAATTTGGCATAATAGTACAAATTAAAATTAAAGTATTAAATCTACTAGTGTCACAAATACTATTGAAATTAACAGCAAAATAAGCTCGTGTAGAATCTATTAAATTACGGTAAAATGTATTAAAGTTCAAGTCTTCCAACAGCGAAATGTAGTTGTTCACCAAATTGCAATTTGCTTCAAGGATATCGAAAACATCATTCTCGTCCAGATAGAACTCGACTCCATGTTTGTTTACGAGTAAAAACTTGGTATCGTCATACACTAATTGAGTAACTTTGCAAAAGTCTCCACAAGGGAAAACTACAGGATCGTATTCGTCAGGAGGTGATGATAGATTCTTGTGAAAAAAGTTATCATATCTCTGACGTAACAATTCAATAAAAGTACTCCACTCAAATGTACCAAACGAAATTCTTCCAGGTCGAAGTAAAGGTGTTAGCGTTATTGTGGGATTAAAGGTTCTGGTTGGACTTATTCCACACAAAAGTGTGTAATTTCTTAGGGAACAGTTCGTTTCTAGTAGATGGTATCGCTCCAATTTAGCAGCATACTCGTATGAAATTAAAGCTTGGTCGATTTCCTCAACACAATCATTAAGCGACACTGCAGAAGGTGAAGAAGGTGTTGGCGACGATGATTCACTTTCAAAAACAATTTCACAAGAACTACAACCACTATCTTGACTACTCATGTTGGTTGATTAAATTGTAGGTTCACACAGACACGACTGAATAAAATGTAGGTTCACACACTTGTATTTATATACCCCCACTATGAGGAAAAAAGCGGTAAGTTTGAAGGTTATTCAAAAAAGGCCCCTTGAATTGCTAAATTTGTTCGTATTTTCCATAAGATTCTATACAAAATCAGTGTTTTCAATCCAACTGTTTTGCTTGTTATCAAGACCTAGCCATTTCACGTACACCTTCTTCCCCTTTCTTCTAAGCACCTTTTCTACGAGGTAGACATCGGGTGCTTTCGTCTTTTGCAATTCCTCCTCGTAGAAGGCCCCGTTGATTGGTGTACCCAACATGTCTTCAAGCAGATAAGTCACGGGATTGGTTATTTTGACTTTAGTAATTTTAAAGAGCTCGGTACTCCAATTAGGAGTGTATCCCTTTTGAAAAATATGCTTGGCTTTGCTTAAGCGCACAATGTCGCCAACGTTAAGTTTACGTGGTCCAGCAATCTTCAAATGTGAGTAAAATTTTCGAGAAATTTCCTTCTCGTTTGACTTGTTGACCTCCGAAGGCTTACATCGTATTTTCGAATGTTTCGTGTTATTGTACTCTTCCACAATTTTCGGTAAAATGTCGATCCATCGGTAGGTGCCTTGCAAACTAAAGTACTTGTATAGTTTTGTCTTTAAAGTTCTAATACATCTCTCAGCTATCGCAGCCTTTTTAACGCTAAACGTATTGTAATGATTAATGTTGCATTGCGTCATTAATTTTTGGAAATTTGTATTGAAAAACTCTGTGCCTTGATCGGTTTGAAGATTTTTAGGATGTCGTCGGCTGTGTTTTAATATGTTGGAGAAAGCTTTGGTAATTTCAACTCCAGTCTTTGTCTTTAGAGGCATCGTCCACACGTACTTTGAGAAACAATCAATAACAACCATAATCATTTTGTAACCTTTATTTTGGTGTGCATATGGTCGCATTTCAGCCAAGTCCATTTGCCATAAATTATCGAGACCTTTAATGATTGTTCTACGTCGCGGATAATTCCTACGTGCTGGAGCATGGAGTTCATTAACAACTTGAATTTTTTCTTTAGACATCTTGAAGAGCTCTAAAGCAAGTGCAACTGTGTTGAAGTATTTAAGGAGTATTTCGCTTCAATTCTTTTTTCCATCATCTTCCAGATTTTTTTTATATCCAGCCTCAGTTCAAATATGTGATGATACTGTAGCAGTATTACGAAATTGGTTTAGTTCTCTTTCCAAATTCTTTGTTAACTCGGCGGTTTCGTGGTTAGCTTTAATTAAATCTCTCAAAATAAAATCATTAGCAGTCATTTCTTTTTTCAAATTATTTGTTAACTCGGCCGTTTCTTGGTGAGCTTTAACCAAATCTTTCACAATACCTTCATCAACAGTTATTTTTCGCTCGATTTCAGCAAACTGGGTGCCTATCACACTAGCAATTTCTTTAGGTATATCTATTTTTAAATTAGTTCCCATTAGTTTTTTATCTAAAACTTTCACAGTATTCGCCAATTGATTTTCAACGCTAGTTTGAGCGTTTTTTATATCACCCCGTAGATGCTGTTTAGCAGTTACAATGCTGGTATCTACATATTTTTTTGTTGCAATATCCCCAGCATATACAGGAGGATCCTTAGTTACGAACGCATCAATTTCCCTAGTTTTAGTTTGTAAAGCTACAAGTGCGTTTTTATATTGGTTAAACAAATTATCAACTCTTATATTTAACTGAGAGTCAACGTATTCTTTACTGGCAGCATCAGAACTAGCTGAAGGTGGTAACACATTGCTTATCCTCACATTGCCAATATCGACGTTCCCTTCAGCCGTTTGTGGAAACTTTAATAACGTATTACGGAGCAGAGATTGAGGAGGTCTATTTGACATCGTCGTCGACCGACGTCCGAATTTGTCGAGACTCATCTTGCAAATAACATTAAAACGATGTGTTACATTAGTATATAACGTTGGCTTCTCTTAGCTCATTGATGATTGCAACTATTTCGTTGTTGTGTGATGTATTTCCAGCGTGTTTGGAAGCTACTAACAGTTTAAGCCGTTCCACAAGTTCATTGACATCGTCCCAGTACACGTAATCAATAGGGTTCTCATTGTAGACCATTGCAAGTCCAACTCCGGATCTCGATATACTGCTAGTCGATTTCGATGGCTTTCTCGGTGGAGGAGGAAACATAGGTTTAATAATATCTAGATATTTTGATCTCGATGTACCTTTTAGACGTCCAGCTGTGTTTCTGTGAGCGTTAGTTAAATTTAAAATCGTCTTGTATGCCAATTTATCATCATCGGTATAATCTTCAGGCTCATCATAAAATATCAGTTGGTAGAGACCAGGTGTCCCTTTAACATAACCCCCCTCTGTTATAATAGCTCCAGTATTCCGATCAAAATCGATATTTTTCCCTCCGAGAAGCCATTTAGAGTGAGTCGAATCGTAAACTGGACCGTAAACTAGGTCTATATTTGGACTCTTATTCCAGTAATCAAGCATATACTTATGTGATATTTCAGGATATTGCTCCAGATACTCTCTGAAGACCTCATCCGAAATATATTCTGGTGCTGACTCTGAAGCGTGGGAATATACATCATCACCCTCATCATCATCATCATCACCCTCAGTCTGAGCTACATCTTCCATCGGAATAAAATTAGTGGGATGGCTTGTATATTCTGTTTTTAATGGTTCTTCTACTTCGGGTTCTTCCTCTTTGGATTCTTCTTCTTTCTTTATATTTTTTAAAACTTGCGCAGATTCATGAGACGTTGTAACAATTTCTTTTAGAGGTTTTATTAGAGGTTTAAATAATGTATTTAATGTCCGATCCTGCTCAGATCTACCCAACTTGAGAGCCAGATATTTTCGACGTATATCACGTGAGAGTTGTAGAACTTTACGTTTACGAACATCCTGCTGGTTTAACATCTTGCTGCATATTAATCATACACTACATGGAATTACATTTTTATATACAAGTCGAATCCTTTACGATACCTTCCATTGTTGAGAGCAAAATCTTTTACAACAACAATAGAACCATATTGATCACTCCAACATTCAGAACAGAGTTTTTTAAAGCGATCAAAACTCATGTCAGGTGACACATGCTCATCGAATACGTGCCTCAGGTTTATTTCATCCTGCTTGAAGAGTACAATTAAATTACAATTGTCTCGAATCAGTTGTTTGGGTATTTTTGAGTACGTTTGACATAGATAAGCAGCATCAATGTCCTTATGACGACCCATTGAGTAATATTCCCGAATTTTCTGTTGCCCATCGCAAGCCACATCGTCAAATATGAATATGGAATTTGATTTAGCTTCAGCGGGACTTATTATTTCCTCATTATCTTTGAACGGGAAATAACCTACTCCTTTCGTCTTACTTAGCACCTCTTGAAGCAACTTGTATTTTGGTTGATATAAAGATTTGGAGTAAACGTAAATGTTTTTAAATTTCGCGCCATTCGGATGAAACAGTAATGACAGCATTACGTTTGTTTTACCACACCCACTCGGTCCACATATGATTGCACGAAACGAGTTTGGTAATAATTCACCATGTTTACTTTTCTCATGCTTGGAGGTAAAGTCCAAGTTTTCAATCGGAAGCGTTTGTTTCTGTTGAATGACCTTCATTGTATGACATTTTTAGTCAAGTCGTTGTGTATAAATATATAACGTGATGATATGTCACCATCACCGTCGCCACCATGTTTGCGTGTGTGACGTAAAACGTGACGTGCGAGACGTTTTACGTGACGTGCGTGACGTTTACGAGTCGTGCGTGACGTTTACGTGACGTGTGAGACGTTTACGTGACGTGCGAGACGTTTTTCGACGTTTGCGTCACGTTTACGTGTGTGTGTGTGTGTGTGTGTGCGTGTGACAAGCTTGAGGAGCAAGTTGTTGTGTATATAAATATATATAACGTGATGATATGTCATCAGTTCAAATGAGTCTTTACTTAGGTAAAGGTGTCTTAAATTCGCTCATAAACAATCTGCCCTTTGAGCTCCACATTCCGACCTACCAATACTGTGGAACGGGCACAATGCTACAAAAACGCTTAGCACGCGGTGATTCGGGCATTAATCCCTTAGACGCTGCCTGTAAGGAGCACGACATTGCATACGCTCAACACAAGTCCTTGAACGATCGACATAAGGCAGATCAAATACTCGAAAACAAAGCTTGGACACGTGTCAAATCAAAGGACGCAACGCTTGGAGAAAGAGCAGCTGCTTTGACGGTGACCGGTGGCATGAAGATCAAACGTAAACTTGGAATGGGGGTTGGGCAGCAGAAGAAGAGTTCCTTTAGAAATCACGTAATCAGCAAGGTTAAAAAGGCTATGAAAAATAGTCCTTCCACAACTCTACAGAAGGCCGCCTCGCAAGCTTTGAGAGCCGCGAAAGTCGCCGTAAGGAAAGCTGGCGGTAAAAAGCAAATTCGACTACCCAGAACGATACCTTTTGAAGGAAAATCTGGAGGATTTCTACCATTGATTCCTCTGTTTGCAGGCCTTTCGGCACTTGGAGCCCTTAGTGGTGGGGCAGCAGGAATAGCTAAAACCGTAATCGATGCTAAGAATGCGCAAAAGAAATTGGAAGAAGATCAACGTCACAATAAAGCTATGGAAGTTATTGGGGCAAAAGGATCCGGTCTGTATATGAAAAAGAACGCTCGCGGAGGCTTTGGATTGTACATGAAGAAACAAAAAAACTACCAATAAAGCTACCCAATAGACCGTTATATGATGTGGACCTTTTGCGATATGTCAAACGTTTAAAAATTCCTCATTTTAGAGGGGTTTTCATGCGTGACTCTCTACCACATCAGCAGCCCCGGCAACGCGAATGCGCTATCATAAATTTGGATGACTCTAATAATCCGGGGACTCATTGGGTAGCATATAGAAAGATAAACAATGTTGTTGAATATTTTGATTCATTTGGTGACTTGAAGCCACCGAAAGAACTCGTGAACTATGTGGGGAAGAATGTTCGGATCTATTACAACAACGACCAATATCAAAACTATCAACAAATCAACTGCGGACACCTCTGTCTACAATTCCTATATGATGGAGCAACATCAGGAGTTTAATGAAATGAGAGACATCATTAAACTCTTGATGAAGAACATTACCTACGAGGTTTGGCGAGAAATTCCCCAGAAATACCAACAAGAACTAACACAATTTTTACCATGTCAAATTTATGATTTTCATCGATGGAGTGATGTTTGCGGTAATGAGATACCAACATGTTTATTTTGTGGAATTACTTATAAATAAATTTATTTTTTTGAAGCATTTTTTTATTTAAGTACTACCTCCCATTGATATGCATTAGTCATGTCTTTGCTTTTGACGCTAACGAGTCACACTCACGTGTTTTCGTTCACGCCTCCGACCCCAATTGTGCTCGATTCTGAAAAGAGATATTTCCTAGCAGTACTTGGCTTTCACTCATACAACTCGATACCCAATATTGATGGTGAGAAATTTTTCTACTACGAAAACAACGATAGAGGAAAGTTGAGAGAAGTCGCGATTCCTACCGGTTGCTACGAAATAACTGACATTGAGAAGCTAATTCAAAATTCTATTGCTCCAAATACGGGTGATACACTATTTTCGTTGAAGCCAAACAACAACACCCTCAAGTGTGAAATATACAGCAAACGTCACGCAATTACTTTTGAGAATCACCCCAATAGTCTTGGACAGATTTTGGGATTTTCCAACAAGGTACTGGCCCCCGGTGTTGTACACTCTTCAGATCTCCCCGTCAACATTATAAAAGTATCAAACATTCGCTTTGAGTCCAACATTACCGAAGGTGCCTTCTACGGAAACAGACCTGTCCACACCATCTTTGAATTTCCGATTACAGTTGACGCCGGCTACGCAATTGTGGAAAGACCTAATAACCCAATATATCTACCTGTTACGAATACCGGGGAAATTAGCAACATCACAGTGCTGGCTGTAGACCAAAACTTTAAGCCCATAAATTTTCGAGGAGAACAAAGTGTCCTTCATCTAGAGTTAGTAAGACGATAATAAATGGGTTTGGTGATAGATTATAAGAACAACGCGGCCAGTTCAACAACACCATTCGCTGCTAGACCTCCTCCGAGTCAACGAGAGCTAACGCCTGCAAATAAATTGTTTCTTCAATCGCTTGGATTAACCATAAAAAAATATGGTAAATCGTCAAAACGTACAAATGGGGGACTACGGTAAACGTTCACGTACTGAAAGCATTGATCCGAGTTTTAACCTCTACCAACAACCCCGTTATGATGAGTCTATTAGAAGGATGGAATATCGAACGTGCTCACCGTTCATCAAATCCTTCAACAACAATGATGTGGTGGAATTTGTTGTCAATCAAGTGGATTCATTTTTTGCCATGAACGAGTCATTGCTCGAAATCAAGGGAAAATTGGAGGTAACAGGAGGAGGAGACGTTTCTCTGGTACCCAACTTTTGTGCCTTTCTCTTTGACTCATGCACGTACAGCGAGAGTGCAAGAGAGATTGAAACGGTTCGTGATCCTGGAGTAGTGAGCGCTGTACGAGCTCTTCTCAACTACAGCGCATTAGATACAAATCACATGGCTATCGCTGGTTGGAATGGTACTTCCAACCCTCCTATGGACGCTTCCACAAAATCGTTTAGTTTTTTAATGTCAAGCATATTTTCAACATATTCAACGATTACCCAATGATCACTTGTGGAAGGCAAACAATTCGATTGGTTCGCGCTCGCGATGATAGTGATTGTCTTATGATTAAAGAAAAAACTACTTCTACTGGTACAACAAACACTTCTGCAACAATTAAGATCGAAACCATTGATTTGAAAATAAAACATATATATCCCAATGATGAAATTAAAATAAAATTGATGGAGGCCATTAGAAGCGATACACCTATACTGATACCGTTCCGCAAATGGGAACTTAATGAGTTGCCTGCAGTTACGAGCGGTTCGCGAAGAGAAATTTGGGCTGTTAAAACTACTATGGCCGTTGAACGCCCGAGATTTGTTATTGTATGCTTCCAAACCAATAAACGAAACAATACTGCACAAGATCCAATGGCTTTCGACAATGTCAATGTAACCAACATTAGACTGTCACTGAACGGAGAGTATTGGCCTAACGAAAGAAACATGTTGGACTTTGTCAAAAACGACTACGCCATGGCTTACCATAATTATGCTGAATTTTACCCCAGCTATATGCATGGCTCAGCCGAAAAACATCCTATACTGACCTACAAGGAGTTCAAGAACAGAGCCCTATTTATCATAGATTGCTCAAAACAGGAAGAAACCATGAAGTCCTCCACTGTGGACGTGAGACTCGAGCTCGAAACGGATATTGGATTTCCAGCAGACAGCAAAGCCTACTGCATCATAATTCACGACTGTCTAATGGAGCACCGTCCACTAAGTGAAGTGGTTAAAAGTTTAAATTAAAAAAATATAATTTGTTTTATTTTTTTTTTATGTTAATAAATGAAATGAAATGAAAAATTTTTGAGTTTTAATAAAACACCTTTTGTATATTTTTAGTTGTTTATTGCAACATGACACGAGGATCGAAATCTTCTTTGAATACATTTATAAAGAAATTTTAGTAATAAAATACATATAGCAGATAATGAGATGCACGATATTGTAAATGTCTTGTTAATTTGACCATTTAATTGTCCATCCTTGGCGTCATCGGAACTGATGTTGGTTGTATTCGTCTTAAGGGGTAACATGCTTTTTTCGGTATTCTTATATTGTCCAAATTTAAATTTCCCAACCGTTTTATAACGTTTTCTTTGTCTTCGTACAGTTCAATATCTTTACGAAGTTGCTTAAGTCTTTCTTCAAATTTAATGACTTTTTCCCAAATATGTTTGTCTTGACGCATACCTTAAAGCACTAAACCTCAAGTGTTATATCTGAATATGTTGAAAATATTGTACCGAGTTTTAAGAATTTCTTCAATTTTTCTCTATTTTAAAAAGGGTCCTTGGAGTGCAACTCTTGGAAATCTCGTGCAGGCCAATAAAAATTAAACTGAAGCCCCCTTTGTTTAGATCGTCAATGTGATTCTTGTAAATTTCGGTAGATCTTTTGGGTAGAAAGGTGACGTTCTCCTCCAATTCCACTAGAATGGATTCCCCTCCAAATTTAGATTTGACAAGCTGAACACGATGAATTTTATTTGGAACGTTGGGTTGCAGGTCCTTTAGCTTTATTATCGGTTTGATTTCAGTATCTGTAGATGAGGTAAATTCGTTTAATTTTTCCAGGAAACTCATCTAAAATAATAATAAAAAAATTTAAAAAAAAATTGAAAAAAAAATTTTGAGAAAAAATTTTGGAAAAAAATTTTGAAAAAAATTATTAAAGGTACTTACAATAAAAACAACTAGAAACTGCTCGCTGAATACTAACTGGCACTGGTGAAGCGACTTTCACGACTGGATTGTTGGTTGATGTGCTTCGACTTTTATAGCTAAATTCGTTTCATGCAAATGTGGTTTTATCAAGGATATGCATTTTTTATTATAATTAACTTGCAAATTGTATATATTTAATTTTAATTGGTTGTTTACGTGGAACGCAATAATTGCATATATTGAATTTTAATTAGTTGTTTAAATGAAGCATAAAATTAGTTGCTTGCATTTTTTATAATAATTAACTTGCAAATTACATATATTGAATTTTAATTAGTCGTTTACGTGGAACGCAATAATTGCATATATTGAATTTTAATTAGTCGTTTAAATGAAGCATAAAATTACTTGCTTGCATTTTTTATAATAATTAACTTGCAAATTGTATATATTTAATTTGTTTACGTGGAACGCAATAATTGCATATATTGAATTTTAATTAGTCGTTTAAATGAAGCATAAAATTACTTGCTTGCATTTTTTATAATAATTAACTTGCAAATTACATATATTGAATTTTAATTAGTCGTTTAAATGAAACGCAAAATAACAAATTTGCGTTCTTCATAAAACTAAGTTACAATGTTGCATATGAATATTATCTATAATTTATTCAAATTCGGCGGGTCCGCGAGCGCTGCGGCACATAAAAAAATATGTCTTTTTCATCTACGCAACATCTAGATCATACCTGTCTTTTCCGCAATTCGATTGGACCAATAATAACGAAGTTAAGCGCTAATGCCCTTACGGCAACGTTCTTTGCGCATGTTTTTGTTTAAATTTGTCATCTACGTCACTTCTAGATCATACCTGTCTTTTTCGCAATTCGATTGAATCAATAATAACGAAGTTAAACGCTAATGCCCTTACGGCAACGTTCATTGCGCATGCTTTTCTTTAAATTTGACATCTACGTCACTTATAGATAATGCCTGTTTTTTCCGCTATTCAATTGGACCAATAACAAGGAAGTTAAGCGCTAATGCCCTTATGGCACTGTTCATTGCGCATGTTTTTTCTTTAAATTTGACATCTACGCCACTCATAGATAATGCCTGTTTTTTCCGCGATTCAATTGGACCAATAACAACGAAGTTAAACGCTAATGCCCTTACGGCAACGTTCATTGCGCATGCTTTTCTTTAAATTTGACATCTACGTCACTTATAGATAATGCCTGTTTTTTCCGCTATTCAATTGGACCAATAACAAGGAAGTTAAGCGCTAATGCCCTTATGGCACTGTTCATTGCGCATGTTTTTTCTTTAAATTTGACATCTACGCCACTCATAGATAATGCCTGTTTTTTCCGCGATTCAATTGGACCAATAACAACGAAGTTAGGCACTAATGCCCTTTCGGTAACGTTCATTGCGCCATCTAGTAGTGGTGGCAGTTTCTGGAACTTTAACATAATTGGACTAAACATGGCCGCTCTCGAAATTTGAATTTACCGCGCACCAGCGACACCAGCGCCACCAGCGCCTCTGGTGGCAGTTTTTGTAATTCACGCAGAACGAACTTTGCTACACTACTCTTGATATATCGTGATTTTTAAACTTGTCACAATACTTTTATTCAGTTTTAAATTTAGATTTTAACGATGAAAGTTCCAAAGTGTAACAATAAAGGGTGCAATTACCGAATAACTAAACTAAAAATTTGGACGTGTAAAAAAATCATATAAAAATCACTGAACCATTTATAACTTTTCTTTGAACAAATTGAATACGTCCCAATAGACACGCGTTAAGCTCCTTATTTTTTTAAAAATATTTGCAATTATTCTTCTATTCTTCTATTACATACATTTGTTATCGATCTTCGTCGGCAAATATTAATGAAAAGAAGCTTTTTTTTGAAGGATAAAAATGAAAATTCTGCTGCTGGAGAAGGGCCAAGCATATGTTGTAGTTGTGCTACTCGATCTCCGATTCAGTTGTCAAATAAGAAAGGACCTGTTTACGTATATTGTACATGTGGCAAATGTAGATAACTTCATTGATTGAATTAGATTGTAAGTAATTTATGTATAGTCTATGAGTTAAATATAGAATTAAGTGATTAGGACTAAATAAATGAACGACCTTTGGAACATAGGTAAACTTTATTTTTTATAGGTATTGGAGAAATATTAAGAAAATTATTCCAAAATGGGCAAAATGAATCCATCCGGAAATCAGAATTTAAAATGACGTCCTAGATCGTGTTTTAACTATTATATGTATAAGATTAATTTTATTTTTTATGCTAGTATCCTCCGGTTTTAATTTTAGTATATATTTTAATTTAATTAATTGTTTCTAATGTATAAAATCTATAACTTGCATATACATATATGTACACGGCAAAATTGTTAATTATTGTACTTAATAGAAAATATTTTGATGTTTTGTTATTAAATTATTTTAAATTTCAAAATAAATATTTCTTTGTTATTATATGTATGTATGTATGTATGTATGTATGTATGTATGTATGTATGTATGTATGTATTGTATGTTATTGACATTCAACATAATTGTTATTGTCAAGTGGTTAATGATATTGTAGACGAAATTAAAAACTTTTTGACTCTCTTATCAACATGACGCTGATTGAAACGGAAAGAATTGAAATTCTAATATTAATTGGTTGTGGAGATAAAACAGGTACGTTATTCAATAATAAATATCCCAACCGAGAACCGATTACACAGTCCAGAGTAAGCAAAATTGAGGAAAAATTTAGAGAAACGGGTCATGTAAAAGACCTTCCTAAAGATAGTAGAGTAAATTTAGTGCAGGAACTTATGGAAGAAGATTTTGATAGACGAGTTGAATTTTGTGAAATTCTAATGGAAAAAAATAACTGAGACATGTTTTAAATAAAAGTATTTTTTCTGATGAAGCTACATTTCTCCTAAACGGTCATGTGAATCGTCGGACTTTCCGGTATTAGGCTACAGAAAATCCACACTAGATGCAGGAGTACCGTACTCAATAGGGTGGGTCAAAAAAAACCGACTATTTTTTTTTTACTTTGTACTCTGAAAAATCGGTTACTAGACACCTCTAGAGAATTCTCACCCAACATGAGCTCTTAATTTTGATAACAAGGTTCTCCGCTTTACAATTTCCATTTTTTCCTCAGTATTAGAAACAAAAATTCATATCTCTTCGACAACTGTTCGTTAAAAAATATCTCTCCTCATATTCTTCTAGGAAATGGAATGCTCTACAAAAAAAGGTCTCTTACAATTTTTTAGTAAACCTCACCGTTTAAAAGATATCGAAGGTTAAAGTTTAATTATTTTAAGAGAAATTTCTGTTTTGCTTATGAATTTTACAACTCGCTTACAAAAATTTTTTATGAATCGCGCAACTCATAATTTTGTAGGAAATTAACTGCTCTACAAAAATGGTCTTTTATGATTTGTCGATTAAATTAAAGGTTTAAAAGATATTCATCGTCAAACCTCAATGAATACTAATTTTAACAGTTTTTGATGAATAATTCGAAAAATTTCAATTTAATTTTTGAGTTTTACGAAAATTTATACAAATTTGAGTTCCTATGAAAATAGAAACTATTTTTCTCTTTTTTTTTAGTCCTACATAAAAACATAAAAACTGTAAATCATGATTAGCAGCAGTATGTTGGGTGAGAATTCTCTAGAGGTGTCTAGTAACCGATTTTTCAGAGTACAAAGTAAAAAAAAATAGTCGGTTTTTTTGACCCACCCTAGTACTCAATATCCAGAAAAAGTGAATGTTTGGGCGGGAATAATAAATAATAGTATTATAGGACCATACTTTTTCGAAGAAACCTTAGCAGGTCCTCGATATTTACAAGTTCTGCAGAACTTCTTGTTCCCAGAATTAAAGCGGAGCAACTGAGTGGCCACCGAGGTCACCTGATTTAACTCTACAAACTATTACTGAACTCAAAGAACGGATACGCATTGAGATTGCAAAAATAACTCCGGAAGTTATGGCGAAAGTTCTAGAAGAGTTCTCTTTTCGTCTTTTGCTTTGTATTTTAGCTGACTGTAAACAATTTGAGCACTTTATGTAAATTCGGTGGTACTTAATTATAATATATAAGTTCCTTTTAGTTGCTTTCATGCTAAATGTTTGCTTTTACGCATAACGAAACCTATACAAACGCGTTTAGTAGGGAAATCATGAATAAGAACGATGGTCCGGATGCTCATTAACTAAGCCAAAAGACCATCGCTGATTGGCAAGAACTTTTTAAGTTGATTAGTGTGCATATTATTCAGAGGACTTGTTTTTAGGTATAAGTATTGTCGGTAAGTCATGGACCTCGACCTGCTAGACTGACAAGAGGAAACTGGACACATCGGTGGCGAACACCTCCTCAATGGAGTTACCACTCTGATTGTATTTGCCGAACTAAAGATAGATCGTGGGTGAGTTAATATTTTGTCTTTAAGTGATCCTAATTAATAATAATATTACAGGAATGATATCGAAGGGGTTCGAAAATATTTGTTTAGAAGTGTGCGCTGCTAATATGGAGGTCCTCTGGCCTCCAATTCAAAAACGTGACGCACCCGGAAGTTCTATATACAGACACATGTGATGAACGTACTCTGGTCTCGAACACATCGGTTACCACCAAGAGTACACGAACCAAAGCGACAGCAAGAGGTTTTCCCTCTATCTCTTTACTTTGCCATTCACTTTCCTCAATGGTCGTCTATCATTGTCATTTTTATGCTATCTTGCCATATTATCGCTGGTCTTCCCCTTCTTCTCCAATTTCTAGGCGCTTATATTTTTGCTCGTTTTGACCATCGGTCTTCTCCAGTCCTCATCACGTATCCATACCAGATAAACTGACGTGTTTCTATATGTTACCTAGTGTTATATAGATTCTTTTTGTCCTTCTTCGTTCCATATACATTCTTGTACCTGTATCTAAAATACTGATCGATATTCGTACTTAATTTTAATTATACTATTAAGATACTATTTACAGGAATTTAGTTAACTATCGCCGTGTACATAGAACTTATTTTTTAATATTTTCTAAATTATAACATTCACTGTTTATTTAATATTACGTAAGCGAAAGTTTTGGAGCAAGGTCATGATCGGATAACAAAAAAATATTTTCAGTTTTATTAAACCTTGGCGGGTCTTCTTGGTTGGGAAAATAAAAAGAGCTTGGAAATCAAGTTTGAGTTCTCGGATGATCCAGAAGTTGATAGTGCCTACCCCTGCGAATAAATGTAATACTTTTTAAGATGTTAAGTTGCTCTAATATTTTGTAAGAGTTGTTTTTTTTCAGCCTTTTAATTTCTATTAAACAAATTATGTAGAGAGTTAAAACCCCCTTAAGTTAGTATTTAGATTTGTTCATATATTTTTTGAAAGAAAACAACTCAATACGTAACATGACTAGTGTTGTTGCCAACAATATATTTTATTACATACTACGGCGCTACCTGAATCTTTACAGAAATTGTTCCATAATTTCCAGGATTATCTATCAACAAATTCCCAAAATCCTTCTTTAACAACAAATTTTGAATATCAGCATGTAGAATATACGAGCAACAATTACAGTGCAGTAAATATTTTATAGTTTGTACGCGGAATAGACATTGTTGCAACTATCTGTTTTAAAAGTACACCTTCAGTTTGCGTAAAGCCAAGTGACAAAATTAATTTACCAACCTATACAATTAAAGCTATAATCTAATTAAAGGTCATCTGAACATCATACCGAACAAGGAAGACTCTGGCTCCGATGCAAACATATCGTTAACTTGTTAACTTTGAATCATGGAAGACAATATACTTTTGGGAAATCAAAAGTACACTGGAAATCTTTGATACCCATCCGTAAGACCTTAACTGATTCGCACAAGATACTACGATATTGAAATAGATGGAAAATTGCAGAATTAAGTCGGTAGCTTTCAGGATCTCAAAGTTTTAGGCAGCTTCAAAATATATAAATAAATATCTCTGGTACAGTCAAAAAATTTATTTTAGAAACAATAGAAAAAATCAGGCACGTCATTTAAACAACTAAACCAAATAACTAATCCAAAAAATTTCAAAATTGCACTTATTTAATGAAAAGGAAAACTTTTATATATAAAATTAATATAAAACGAATTGTTTACGGTTTTTACAAGATTAGGTTTGTATTTAATAATAAATAAAAATCCATAAAATGCGATAATATAAAAGAAAATGTTTATTACTCTGTCTGGAGTAGCTTAGGACCCTTTTTGATGCTCTTCAGCTCAATAGAATCTTCTTCACTTTCCAACTTTAAATATTTCATTCCTGTTAAAACTAAAAATAATTTGTTTTTAAAAATGTATTTGTTGAAAATATAAATTTATTAACTCTGTTTACCTAACAAATCCGAAAAAGCTCTGGCAATGGTCAATCTTTTAATTGGTTTTTCCGCCACATCTTCAATACGCAGCGCTTGTTGGTCATCGCATTTTTTGACCATATTTATTATGTTGATTTGCCTAAATTAATCTTTATTTTTAATACACATATAATTTAAAATTATTAATACAATGCTCTTAAATCTGTAATTATTTGTTTTGATACAATTTTTATTCAAAAATACTAATCAAAATTACCTGTTTGTGCATCCATGTATATCCGATAATTCAGGCGGCACACTAGGAACCCATTCTTCCGTTTCACTCATTTGTGGCATTCGGGGCATTTCTTCTTGTAATTGCTGCGAAATTTGCACTTCAGACACCAAAGGTTGTTCCCTTATCTCATATATACCTTCAATTTCGATTGGCCTAAAAACCGTCACGTATTTAAAATTGTTATTCGAGTAAAAAATGGTATGATGATTTGACTAAAGCATATTTGACGGTAAAATGGCCAGAATATGACTGAAAAATGATGGCATACGAAAACGAAGGTTTTCACGGCCATGGTCATAGAATACTGTTCCGGATTTGGACCATGCCATTTCTGAGTGTAAACTCGGATATTTTACCGACTCTATAAGAGTTGATAAGGGAAGAGAGAAGCACAGTAACACCAGTTGTCCATCAAATCAGATACAACTTATCCGACTAGACCCTGCAAAATGTGTTTTTTTTTCATACAACATGACACGTTCGGAGTTCTGATTGACGGTGACGAAGGAGGTTGGTTGGCGGGATACCTGTGTTTTTAATTGGGGAAAGGTGATATTCGTCTTCTCTATTGAAGTTGTGAGAATGCTTTCGTATATCTATGGGTTTGTTAATCCTCCTTTGCTGATAGTAAGGAGCTTTTGCCTGGACTTTGGATTTTTCAAATAGGATATGATGTATGTTTTCTTAATGGTGTTCGGCGATGATAAGAGTGAAAACTAAGGGCCGACCTTATACGTCGTTGAGGCTACTGATGCTTAGGCAGGAAGTAAAAACAACAAATACAAATGTCCTCATCATTATAGGAGAGATCAACCACTCTAAAGAGTAAAAGATAAAACAACACTAATAAGAGATATTAATCTAGAATCGGTAAAAAACGACACTCTTATAAGAATCTGATACAAAAGCACTTGTACAACACAATGGAAGAAATATGAAAGATCTAAATGGAGCAAATTAAGAAATATGAATTGTGGTTAAATATGATCTAAAGTAAAACAATGATACAAATCAAATAGAAAATAGGAGTCAATAATATTTCAAGAGTTAAATTAATAAATTCTTCGACGGAACGCAGTTGTTTTATTTTCATTAATTGCTCTAGGCATCATTAGAATACATGAATATTCTGAATTTAAGTTAACATCTTTTAAAAAAATAAAATGAAGAAGATAATGGTGGCATATTTTACTTTTGTTTAAAAGCGTTCGTCTTATAAATTTATTACCTAGCAATGAAAATAAAACTAATGAAATACAACATAAAAGAAAAAAACTTTAATAATTGTATATCTAAAGAAAAGATCGTTAAAAAAATCATATTCCTCGGAACTGGACTCAGATTCAGACTCATCACTGGTTTCTGTTGTACATAAATTAATAATAACAGTTTCTTTACTTTAGTGTTAATTTTCGACATCTAACAGTTTGTGTTTTTCCCAATCTTAAACAATTAAGTTTTTAGTATGTTTTTTCGTAATTCTTCCACTGAACAGCAGTAACATTATTTAAGGCTTCTGATCAAATCTGAAATACATATTCACAGGTTCATTTTGTTTTCACAATTTTTTCTTCATAAAACCGTTTGCATTGTGACCATACCATCTCTAGTGCATTATAATGGCAGTGATAAGCAGTAATTATTAGAGTTTTATAACCGTATTGGTATAGGTAGATTTTTTACCCATAACTTCCCAAATCTGATAGGTCATCGCATTTAATGGAAAATTTATTTCCTTTTCTTCAAACAATTCTACCATTTTAGCTTTACTCCAACTATAGCACGGAACTGATTCCAAATAACGCGAATGGTAACTCGCGTTATCCATTATAAGTAGAAGGGTGTTCAAGTCTGTTTAAATTGCGTTTTAAATCATTTTCAAAATTTGACGTGTTTGTTATTATAGTAATTTCCAGTATTTTTATTACTTTTAAAAATGTATCTGTACTAAGGGCAGTTCTAATAAAAACTTTCTGTTGCTACCTCTTTTTTAACGCAAACCAATTTTCCGTATCCATATAATTGACTGTGCAAAACAAACAACATCAGGCATTTCTTCAGAAAAACACTTAAGTAACGATTTCATTTTTACATGTTCCGCCACATTATACATCTTATGAATAATTTGCCTCTACTTGTTCAATAAACTGTCGTTTTACATGCACTTATATATTTTTTCAGACATTTTACTCACATAATCTGCATCAGACATCGTCGATTTTGAATATTTTAGTGTTAATTTTCAACGCCTCTGCAACCATTTGCTTGTACGTTTTTCCTATAGCGTCCCTTATTGATTTATGGTTTTTAAAATATGAAACAATGTTTAATATTAAAGTTTTTAATTGGTCACTAGAACGATTAACTATTTTGTTATTATTTTTAACTATTAAAATATCTACGAACATAAATACGTGAAACGTTTGTGACACTTCAAAATTATTTTGACAAAGTAAATATTATTTGTGTCAGTAGGGTGAAAATTACTCCATATACAAAAATTAGACAATTTGATTTAAAGCCATTTTCCGTATGTATGTGGTCTTTTCATCGATATTATTTAAGCGAGTACACAATTATTACTAATTAATTAAAACAAAATATCAAGAGTATATAGATTAAAACATCATCAAAATACTTACTCCCTGGCTACTTCTATTTCAGGACCAACCGTGTGCCTAAAATACATAAACCAATTTTAAAGCAAAGTAGAATATGTTAAACGAAATAAAGTACTTTTTTAAATATAATATAATTATTTTAATGAATTATCTGGCGTTCTATTGACAATTTAAAATACTTACAGTGATAAATCCCTTGGTCTGATCAGAGTCGACATTTCACCAGGAGCCATAATTCTAAAAAAAATCATTGATTTTAAAACGATTTGTCAAAAAGGAGAACTTATGCGTTTTAGATAATTTAATTACCTCAAAATAGAATTAAAATAAAATACTTACAATGGTGACTCTCTTGGAGCCCTAGCACTTAACAGACTGGATTCCCTAGAAGAAAAAATGTAAATTGCTAATAAATTCCTATTTTTATTATAAAACGTCAACAATAATTCAGTTTTTGATTAAAAGTTGTTTTTTTAATTTGCTGTATAATCAATTTTTAAAAAATCAAATAATGGAACTTTATTAACGTCTGAACTTAAAAGTATCCTTAAAACACCTGTAAATATAGTGGGGGCAAAGTGCAGAGTCCTTAGAATTCCTGTGAACTCTACTAGATGTGTTCTTGTAACTTAGGCTTTTTGTATTCCTTTATTTTGGTAATATTTTTATTGGTTTGAAGAGCTGTACTGAGTATCCAAAAACTCTCTTCGCAAATAAAAACTGCCAATTCTAGATCTTATTTTATATCGATTTCATGTAAATCGCCATTTTTGTCATAAAATTTCTAAATTTCTAAATTTCATAGAATATTTAGCAAATTTCGATTTTTTATAAAAAAAATGCTATATGTTTAGATCGATTAGGCTATGCTTGCGAGAAAAAAAATATTCAAACTATTAATGTGTCGATGCATACGTTTCCATTAACTAAGAAAATGATTTCCAAATTTTGAGAGTGATGGATAAATATAATAAAAATTATATGCTTTTCAAATTGTTCTTGTGTCATATACTGTTTTCCTCACAAATTATGAAAATCGTTAGTACAAAACTAGAACTAGAAGTAAAAAAGTTGTTGAAATAGTTAAGAGGTTAGAAAAAATAACAAGAAAAAAAGTACTAAAAATCAACAACGAAAAGTAAAGTACATGGTGAATGGGTAACGAACAAGCAGATAATAGTCACACCTTCAGAAGAATGTTAGGACTTACTGCATAAAAATGTTGAAAATATAGTATACTTAGTGATAAATGTAAGAAGAGGTAAATGCCAGATTCACAAAAAGAAACAAAAGCATAAGAGCCCTGTCTAATTTCTTGAATTAAAAAAGGAGGAGGAAAAGCTAGAAATTTGGAAGAGAACCGCCCTAAGACGAATATTATGGAATAAAAAGAGTCGAAGATTAAAAAGGACTAATGAAGAACTATACAAACTCTATGGTAGTTTATCAATATCTGCAATCATAAGATCCAAAAGAATAGTTGGCTTAATCATATGAAAAAAGTTGTAAATTGTGCAACTGGACACAAGCAAAAAAAAACTTAGAAATAATAACTAGAGGCAATTAAGATTGATTTAAATATGTAAATGTACATAATAGGTAAAAAAAATACAAAAAATAAGCAGAAATAGTGAAAAACTGCCAACCAAACCTTAGACTCTCATAGTGACTTCATATATGACCATTTTTTTTTATAAAAATGAAATTTGTTATATATCTACTAAAAAGGCCAATTTTTGACAGATTATAATTTATGAATAAAAATTTTCAATATATACCTCCCAAACAGCAGCTTCTAACTACAATTTTTTTTAAGTCGGCCTATTTTTGCTGCCGTGGCTAATCACCAACGCCGGGAGCACGCTACCCCTAACCGGAAATTTTGCCGAATCCTCAGGTATTCCAACCCGAAGTAGGGATCGAAGTAGGGACCGAGAGTTTAACGTCTCCTCCGAAAGACGACATATCTCCACTATACCTCGTGCTGTATTCACAACAAATTACAGAATGCAACCGTTTGAATTAAACCGATTTTAGGGCGCCATCTTTAAATAGCTGTTGTTCCCTAATCAACTATTTTTTAATAAGGTCATTTATTCAAATCGACAAAATTATTACTAGAATTTGTAGTTTTCTATATGCTTAAATATCAAAGCAATTAAAAAAATAAAATTGTTACCTGATATTTCCGGATGAACTCTGATCAGCAGGTTTTTCAATTGATTTTGGCTTAGGCGTACCTTTCTTCTTTTGTGCCGATTTTCTGCCTAATGTTAAAGAGGCCATGGAACCATTTCTATAAAAATACCAATAAACATGTTAAGACAATCCTGATCAATTCTTGTATTATTACAAATATATACCAATTTCACAAAAAAGGCGGTATTAGTGCGAATCGCATCACCCCAGTAGCAAATATAAAATCTAACGAGTCAAGGAGGTTATAAGTCCTGATGATATGTACAAATAACTTTATACATACTCGGGATATAAGCCCTAGTGAGATCAAATCACTTACAAATCAGTGATTTGCAGAGGCTAGCCCCGCACTAAGAACTAATCTCTCTAAAATTAAGATATCCTCATGAGCATTTTCCTGGTGACAACAAACTACTAATTTGTAAATGGGTTTTTTTTTATCTTTATTGGTTTTACCCATTGAGATGGTTAAAATTGAAGAATTAAAAATTACTTTCAAGATTCTGTGGTAAGCAAAGTATTTACACTAGGACCCTGGTTGTATACTTTCGTGCACTTAGATATTTATGGACAATGAAAGAATTGTTGTTGTTCCATTTTAAAAATATTGAGGTCATTACAACAAACTGATACATTCTGTATATTAAATCGTTATGCAAAAATAGAGTAAATTAAAATAAACAATCAACGCGTATAGAATTTCCATTAAAACTGTTTCTTCAATTATTTGCATTCCTCAATTTTTTGTTTAACATTAAATTGGCATTCTTAAAACCTAGGCCTAAGCTTTAGAAAAATTAATCGAAACAGTTTATATAAAAAAATTCAGGTATACCATTTTTTTTAAATTGTAAAAAGCCATTTTCCGACTGCACAAATCGAAAGTATGTCACACTTAAATTTTTAATAAAAGACAAATTTTGGTTGAACTAGGAAAGCCACCATAATGTTTGACATAAACTTGTTACAATTTAAAATAAACATTGTTAGCTGCAGTTATATTTTTATCCAAATTCACAAATTACTTTGTATATTGAAAAAGAAGGAGAGTTGACACTATTTAATAAAAAGCTTTGTATGTGGTAGAAGTATGTAAAGTTCCTTATGACTCACCGTACAATCATTTAACGACAAACGTAGATTTTTGTCATGTGATTTTTTTAATTTTTTAATTTATTTTATATATATCCCCTATATTTGTTTTTTTTTAGATCTGAGTTTTGCGAGTCCATCAATATACAATTAGAGTTGGAAGGGTCACCCACTTAATAATTTATAAATTATAACATGTAAAGGTAAACGTTTACATAACATAAAAACATTATAATATTAAAATGACCAACAACAATTCTGATTCTATCTTACAATTCTTATAAAGATTGTAGTATGTCCTTGTAAACCAAAGGTTTCAAACGACCCAAAATTAAAAACTGTAAAGGGAATAAGTCATGCAACCACTGGATAAGTACTCTTCTCATCTGTCAACCGTATTTAATAAAAGCTCTCCTGGGAGTTGTGGGACCTTGAGATGGTGGAGAGAAAATCCTTCAAGATAATGGTGTTACACGACTCGTGTTTAAGTCTGAATGGTACAAGGAAATGGTGCGCAAGCAAAGCTTCTAGGAAACCTGGCGATCTCCCAAAGTATCACATAAAAACACGAAGGGTGGGAGGGGGACAATCATCTCAGTCATCATCAAAACACTAATGATCAATCGTAGATTACGGTAAACGTCACCTCACCACGTGCAGTCTTGAAAAAGGTGGAAAGGGAATTGCTATAATCCACTCAACACCCCATGAACAAGAATTAGGGGAAGAGAAAGCTGCTAAAGCCGTCGGCAATCTTGATCAGAACAAAAAAATAATGTTTGTCGGTGTGACAAGAAGACGTCTCAGTCGGATACTAAAGGGCGGTGTAAAGTGTGAGCTCGCGCTAGCATTTATCATAAATAATTTGGACAAGCAAATAGGAGTACAAACTACTTCTGGAGAGTCATCCATAGCAAGATTATGGCATCAGAGTAATGATGCTCATTCTGAATTGAGGCAAAAGTGTCAGATTAATCATTCTGGACGCCCAAACATCCGGTTGTCAGATGAGGAACTGAAGCTGATACAACGGTCAATAACAGCTGCTGTTCAAGAAACACAAGGAAACGGACGGTCCTCAAATCGAGTTCCTAACTTAACCGAAAGCCATGAATACTACTCTGCGATTACGCCGATAGTGGAATGGATGGAAAAGGTTGTAAATGACCTTTTTTCATGCCATGAAGCTAGACTCAAACTGATGCAATGAGAGGAAATACTGAGAATGCTGGCACACACAGACGGGTCTAGGTCGTTTCAGTACCGAGACATTTCAGTTTCGAAAAGATGTTATTATTTCAAATAAAAATAATTTTTTGATAATCATAATAATTAAGTCAAACCCCTGCCTATCAACCAAATTAATGTGATTAAAGTAGATGGTATATAAAGATTAAATTAGATGGTATATAAAGTGATTTGTATGAAATTTAACTTGTTAACCTTATATATACAGGGTGGGTCACCGTAGACGCGACGGTCCATAACTCCAGAACGGTGCATTTGATGAAACTTTTGTAACAGTATTTTTTGTGTATATTTAAGTAAGCCATAATTTAAAATTAGTTCCACTTATACAGGTTGCCCCAAAAAAAAGAGATGTATCAAAGTTGTTTTTTTTGGGACAACCTGTATAAGTGGAACTGACTTTAAATTATGACTTTTTTGAATATACACAAAAAGTACTCTTGCAAAATTTTCATCAAATGCACTGGTCTGGAGTTATGGACTGTCGCTTCTACGGTGACTCACCCTGTGTATATATCTACATCGCCTTAGTTCAAAAATATATAGAAACTTGTTATATTATTTTTATGTATTCTATCTGAATCACGGAGATTGCCCACGTATTCTGGAATACCTTGTATATCTACAGGGCCTTATCTCTTAATTAGGAGAGATATGAATTAAAACTAGAGTGAAAAACGATTAAATTTTAAAAAAGCTAACTTTTAATAGTTCAAAGGTATCTCATAAAATTTCCTTTTCAATGTTTACTTTTCTCAATGCTTGAATTCTTAAATAACGCAGTTAGGGATGAGATGTCGAAAATAGAATTTTTTTTTATTTCTGATACCATTTTCACTCTTGTATAACTTATTAATAGATCTGATGATGAGGGTATATACCAATGAAACCGCGGCTCTGAAATGTCCCTGTCCGTATCCAGACCGAAGAGGAGTGGCATCAGGTACTATGGGAGCTATGCACGATGCACCTGGATCTGAACACTGGTATGGACAGGTCAAAAACAGACAGAGCCTAGGACAGAGCAAAAAAACCCTGCAGTTCCTGGTCAGGTGTGGACATTCGCCATGGATGAATGCAAGAAGAGCACCGGACAATGGTCCTCCAAATAATCAGCCATGTGGTTCAATGCTTTCGGTGGCATATCATTGAAGTTAAGGAGAATTGAAAACGTAGAAATATATTATACACACTGCCTATAACTTTTTTATTTTCTATTATAAGTCTAATACCGTCCAATCATTTACTACTGGACTCTTTGCACGATTGACACTTTATCCTAATAGTATACTTGGTTTACCATATTTGTTATTTAAAGTTTTTTTATAAATTTTGTTTAATAAAGAAAACTTTGGAAATAATATAAAATGGAACACCAAGTATATGTGCAAATATATTATACATGTACATACTGTATGGACTCAGTGACAGTCCTAGGCACCCAAAGTTCTTTAAACAATGTTTCCAAATCATCGAATTCTATATCCAGTTGACAACGAGTCTCATCAAGAGCAAAATTATATAATGTTTCTATCTCTTCATTCTAAAAATGGACAATATTAATTAATATACAATAAAAATTAAAAAAAAATTATATAGGTCAGAGTGTGTTCAAAGTAACAAATGAATTGAAATACTCATAAAAGAATTATCCAATAAGTACCATGTCAATATTTATTTTCACTACACGTCTTCTTCTTCTTAGATGGGTCAAGTACGCAGCTTTTAGTAACTGAAATAAAAAATAAAATTAAAGCTTTTTACGTTATTAAAATAAAGCAACATTTCTCAACATGACATGTCAATTAAAGCAACTTAATTTAGTCATGTACCACAAAAGATTGTATTAGTTCTTGCCGAGAACTAGTTGCAACTGAAAGACCTAACTTCAAGTTTATAAATATAGAATTGTTGAAGACAGCAAGCTCCTAAAACCAATTTTTAATTTTTAACTCAAAATATTTTACATCTATTAAACCACCTGGTAACGTACACAAAAATGTCGATAAACGAACGCTTTTAAAAAAATGTATACACTTCTGGAGCACATACCATCTTTACTGAAAATAAATTAAATGAATACAATATAAAATTCATAGTACGATGCTTTAAATCGGGCAAAACAATTACTGGTGAATTTGATTCAGAGGTATTGAAATTTAGATAGCAAATTTCAAGACGATTCCAAAAATATATCATACTTGTGTTCGGTAATTAATAGTTTTGATGATACGATAATTTTAAAAGTTAATACCGGCATACCTTTGGTTTTCATTATTGTAAAAACTTGTCAGATGAAAAAAGTTTTGACAATAACTCAGTAGGCTACTCTTTAATACTCACTAATGACAGTGACACTTGTGAAGTGTAGTACCAGTTTAGTTTAAATTTGCTTGTTGACACTTTAAAAATGCGTTTATCTATAAAACAAAGGATTGAAGTTCTTATGTTAATTGTTTGTGACGATAAGATGCCAACTCAACAAGAGGTATGTGCTATGTTTAATAATAAATATCCAGAACAACCTATAAGTCAGTCAACAGTGAGCAAAACTGAAAACAAAATTAGGGAGTTTGGTACCGTAGAAGATCTACCTAAACCAGACCATCCTGCACATGCCAAGGATACTAAATTAAACGTTTTATTGGCTATGGAAGAACATTTACACAACTATGTTCAGCAAGTTAGTTGATGATGTTCCTTTTACTTTTGTTCATAAAGTATTAAAACATGAAAAGTGGCACCCCTTTAAGGTGCACCTTGTACAAGAAATATCAGATGACGACCCGGATCGTAGAATGGAATTTAGCGAAACTTTGATGGATAAGTATAGTAATGATCCACTTTTCGCAAAAAACTTTATTTTTCTGATGAATGCACATTTACATTAAACGTTGAAGTCAACAGACAGAATTGTAGATATTGGGCAAAGGAAAATCCTAAATGGATGAGAGAACATCACACTCAATATCCATAGAAAAATAATGTTTGAGCAGGATTGTTCGAAATAAAATCATTTTTTGATGGAACTAAATGGGCCAACTTATCTGTAAGTTTTAATTAACTTTTTGATTCCAACTTTAATTAATTTATTCCCTAGTGCAAATATTCCCGGAAATTCAGATGAAAGTCTGTGGCATCAACAAGAAGGGCACCGCCACATTATGCAGCCGCCGTTCGAACATATCTTGACGAAATTTTCCCCAATAAGTGGATCGGTAGACGAGGACCCATTGAGTAACCCAAGGTCACCTGATCTCACGCCATTAGATTTCTTTTTGTGGGGTCATCTAAAAAATGTTGTGTATAAAGTAAACCCGACGACATAAATTATTTAAAACATGGAATAAGGCAAGAAATAAATAACATTTCGCAGGAAATAAAGTTCAGCAGGAATTTATGTTTTGTATTTGAAGGAAAATTAAATTTTGTTGAGGATGTAATTGTTCATTTAAACAGTTAATGTTAGGATTAGTATGAACTTCATGTATAGCTAATATTTCAAATGTTTATATTTTTATAGATTTTATCATAGATACTAGTATTATATTATTAATTTCATTCACTTAATTTGTAAGTATATCTCCCTACTTTTTTGAATTATTTTATATATAAATTTTAATTTTCTTTATATCCGCATTAGGCCCTACCGATGGTTTATAAACCAAAACTAGTACATAATCCCTTTTAAAAAAATATTTAATATGCTAAGATTTTGAGTCAATTCAACTCTATAGGGTGAGTTCACCGTAGACGCGACGGTCCCTAACTCCAGAACGGTGCATTTGATGAAAATTTTGTAAGAGTACTTTTGTGTTTATTTAAAAAAAACCATATTTTAAAATTAGTGTTACTTATACAGGTTGTCTCCAAAAATGATTAGAAATCCCATCTGATTTTTGATAACTCTGTATCAAATATTTTTTAATGCCATGGCATAGAACTTAAACAGTTAGGATAAGGACTTGTAAGCCGTTTTTATTGATTTTGAAAGGTTTGGCTACTACAGATATTCCATTTAAAAAAACATAACTTTGATACATCTTTTTTTTGGAACAACCTGTATAAGTGGAACTAATTTTAAATTATGGTTTCTTTGAATAACCACAAAACAATAGTCTTACAAAATTTTCGTCAAATGCACCGTTATGGAGTTAAGACCGTCACGTCTAGGGTGAATCATCCTGTTTAAATAATTAATTTTTTCTATTTAATATATGGATTATTTGATAAATTATTTTTACTTCTTTAGTAGTTTTTGGGGTTTGCTGTACGGGTTTTTTTCTTGGTATTTTCTTCTCAGCGCCAACATTTTTCTCTTTTAGAACATGTTCAATTTCTGAAATCTGTTCAATAATAGGCACAGCAAGAATCTCTTCTGTAACAGGCGCAGGAATATTTTCTTCTGTAACAGGCGCAGGAAGAATCTCTTCAACAGGTGGAATCGCTTGAACACAAGGCTCATCTCTTGGGACTGGTCGAGCCTCCTCAGCAAGGCGTTCTTGTTCTTGAGCTTCGCTTTCTGTACGTAACCTTTTACAAGGTGGTGATGCATCTAAACACAAATAAAAAATGTATCAAATACAAAAAAAATTGCCTCATAACGACGATACATTGTGATGAACAGATGAACAATGAAGTTCGTTTTGAAGAAATAAATGAAAGTATAATAGTAATTTACTTTACAAGTCGAGTAGGTAACGGTTTTGTATCGTAATAGTTGTTTATGTATCAATTATGTGGAATAGATGTTTATGGGCATGACGTGTGCATAATAAATCTAGGTGGCCTATATTTTATTAAAAAAAATATCTTTAGTTTTCTTGAATTTCGCATGCTTATTTGTCAAATAAAGGAACACTTTAATAAAAATATATCTGATGTCAACGATGCAATAAATCTGCAATGCAATAAAATAGTATTGATGGTGAAATGATTTAATTTTCTTAAGAACCAACATTTTATAGTTTTATATCTAACTACTTTTATGAATTCTAAAAAAGTTCAAAAATAATTGTAATATTTAGGAACAGGAGAGTCTTTACAAAATAAAAGTTTTTGAAAGTATTTTCCTGTGGTGGTGAAAAATGTATTTAAAAAACTTAGGTAATCATGGGCGTATGTCTTTTGCCACCCTGTACACAAAATAGAAGGATACAAAAGGTTGATTAATTGTAATGAAACAGGACTATTTTGAAAAAAAATTGCCAATGAAAGCTTAACCTCTAGTGCTTTATTTTAAAATATACAGCGCTACAACTTCCAGCATGATTTTTCACATAAAAGTTGCGATTTCGTTGAAAGAAACCTATATAACCTATTTTTGAAAGGGGAAAAGTAGGCGCAACTCACATTTAACATGATATGCATGGTATTCCATTAAAAAATACATAATTTTGCTGAGACCTACAGATCGAAAAATAATTTTAAAACAAGGAGGACAACAGAGGTATCGTACTCCGGAATATAAGTTGATTACCCTGTATAAAGCATATATACTTCGTAGAGATAGCATTTAAGGATGTTCATTGGTATGCAAAGAGGAGGAGGAGGAGGAGGAGGAGGAGGAGTAATTTAGTTGCCTCATAGTGATTAAAACTGTCAGTCGAGTAAAACCTTGCCAGCAATTTTAATGAACAACTCTTTAGCCGAACATTTTACCCCACTTCACCCCTCGGGAATGTGATTGCGTGTTTTCTCTAAGGACTGGTGAAGGTTAAAATTTTTTAATTACCTTCAAAATAAGCACATAATCCAATAGTGTGGATGTATGTAATTTGATAAAAAAAAAATGTTAAATATTTTTATCGTTTTTGTCATAGATATTCGTATTATATTATTAATTTTTTTCCAGTAGAAGAAACCGAAAATTGAAATAAACTCAGTAATAAATTTAGCAACAAATTAAGCCCATTGTATGCCGATTTTATGAGAATGAATGGCAACGAAAGGAGTTTTCATGTAGTACTTCCACCAAATAGACATAATTCAAGAGAAATATATAAATAAAAGAATAATGTAATTGTAAATGCGAAGTTAGGAACCGACCACTATCTCTTAAATATCAAATTTAAAAAAAAACGAAAAACTGGACAAAAGTAGAAAACGTAAAATAATTTAAAAAAATGGTTTATAGGCTCAAGAAAAATAATATTAGAGAAAGATGTCAAGACGCATTCATTAAATAATAAATAAAAAGGAAAGTAGAAACAGAACTGGAAGAGACCTAGACACGATTAAAAAACAAGAAAATTAAAAAAGTTCATGGGAAATATACTTAAAAAGTAAATAACTTGAATATTATAATAAATATAAATAGAAAAGAAGATAAGTTAACGTAGTAGTTAAAAAAACAAAGAACAACTCATGGCAAAATTTTGGAAGTAGATGAATTTGATAGACAAATAAAAATTATTTTTTCAATCAGTTAAGAGAGAGAGCACACACACACACACACACTCATTGGAGCTGTTAATAGGAAACAAGCTAGTGTGTCTCTTCTACAGAGGCACAGATTATGCGCTCTGAGAAATTTCTACTGACAATTGCGTTTAAATGGTTATTTTTTTATTTTCAAAGTAATCAAATATGCTGGATAATGACCGACTCAGTGACCTAACCAAACATAACAAAACAAAATATTATTTTGTCAAGGAATTAAAGTGAACAAACAAAATCCAATTTGAGTAATGTTCTTTAAAAGGAAACATACCAGATTTTTTAATAAAGTCGCTTGACTTTACAATAACAAAATTAGAAAATTCAAAGAAATGAAAGGTCTGATTTAGTCATTTTGGGAAGTAGTGCTGGAGTAATATGACTAAATCATCTTTAATTAATAAAAAAAAAAAGAAAGTTATTCATACGCTAATGTCAATGACAATGCATAAAATAATTGTCATCATTGTCTTTTTTATATATTATACAATGTTGCCATTAAAGATTTATCTATTTCCTTGTTGTGTATTTGAGTCTGCTATTACTTTAACATAATATTTAACAATTGGAACTTATCCATAGTCACCTGAGAGACCACCGTCAGACAATGAGAGATTGTAGTATTTTCTTGGAAGACATGTTAGTATACTTAAGTGTCCCTCAAGGAACTCTATTCTTTTTATTTGTGATGTAATTTTATGCTTCAAAATATGGCAGCGTCTTTTATGAGCTGATGATCTGAAATCCTGTGCTGTGACCAATGTCAATAAAAATTTTCATCAGATATTGACAACACTGTTAGCTGCTGGGATAATACTTAAATTTAACATTTCAAAATTGAAAATTTTATACTAGCTTAGTTCTACCCAAGTTCTATACCAGTGTAGTCATATCCGAGTAAAGTATTTATGAAAAGTGACAGGTAATTAAATATTTCTGTTTTCTTCTTTCACGCTCAACAAATCTATTATTATGACAATATTGTAATATTCATAGACGTGAATTCCAATATTTGATTTAAAAAATAGTCAATGGATAGCTATTTAGAATCTTTATCGGGAGTGTAATCGACTTATTTTTTTATTAGATGATTTTCCGTCAGTAAGGAATTTACAAATACAATACTCTTAATTTTATTTAAAATGTTCTTATTTTCATATATAATGTATTTGTTGAAAGTATACATAACTATCGAAAAAATCCCATATAAAATTTGTTACTTATGTGTGTATTCAAGTACCACACATGATAGTCGATCATTGATGCAAACTAGTCCATTTTAATCTTTTTAATTTATATTTACACCATCGTTATTAATTTCGATATATTTAAACTTATATTAAGATTTTTTAAATAATTCTGTTCTCTTATATTAAAGTTATGCGCATGTGCGATATTATATTCCAAACTCCCTTATTATTTGAAACGAGTTTAACTTCCTATTTATACATTTTTGTAGTTAAAATACATCCCTCGCTAAATTAAAAATATCGTTTTTATAAATGGCGGCTTAACTTTTCGCTTCTAATCGAGCCTCCTTGTATCAACTTTTTAAAAATACTTATTACAAAATATCCGTTTTGTAATTGGTATCGTATTTTTTTGGCTTATTCAAAAGCGGAGACTTCATCCAAGTCAAAATGGTTGATAAATATTTACTTGTTATAATTTTAAAACAAATGTCGGTATTGTCTGTTAACCGTCAATATAGCACATTAGGATATGGTTTTCCATAAACGAAAAGAACTCGGAATTGTTTCAAAAATTTCCGAATGAATATTACTAAAAAAGTCATTTGGTATGTGAGAAAGCACTAACTTTATTATCATTTGGAACATTTAGTTAAAATTTCAACTGAATTAATAATTGTAACGCCAATACTTGACTTACATACAATATAGACATATTCTCAAATCAATCAAATTTGGTCCCTAATTGAAAAACGAATTTACCTCTTTCTTTATGTACTTGGGCTACAGTTTCAATTAAATCAGTAGTGATAATTGGACCAGAGGAACTGGAAGTAACAGGTCTAAGAGGAAGCTGAGAGCTAAAAAGGTAAGGTACATTTAGATATATTAAGGGATTCAAAATATTCTTTTTAGTGTGATTTCTGGGAATAATGTGCTCTCATGAAATTTTTTAAAAATGTCTCACCTACTAAATATATTATCTAATCCAAAGTCTTGAAGTTCCCGTTCTGTTAAAGGACCTTTAAATCTAAAATCGTCTTCCTCAATTTCTTCCTAAAATAAAGCATGTTACCGATTTCTATAAAATGTTCGAAAGGAAAAAGAAAAATATTGCTGATCTTGGAAAACTTATTCAAAATGACGTACTAGTTGCTTTGACCCCCTATCTCTTAGTTGAAATAAATCACTTCTGGGTAAAATATCAAGAACATCTTCCACTTCTGGTAAATTCAAGCGCTCTTCCCATTCAATTTGAACTGTTTTAATTTGCTGTAGTTTTCTTTCACTAGTTACTTTTAAATATTTGCGACCCTTTTTACCTTTCACTATTGCGATAGGAGTGCGTGGACTTTCAAAAATACCTAAAAAAATGTCAAAATTAAATTATATTTGATTAAATCATATAAAATATGGTGCCCAAAAGTTTGGCTTCGGGACAATTCGACCTTAAAGGCTCAAATATTTTTTTTTATTTAACAATATATTTTGATTCAACATTTTTATTTTTTTCTTTAAAATTATTCATTTTTTAATTTTGCGTAGCAAAATTGTCGGGGGCATTAAGTTTTACTACCCAAAATTATTTTCACTGGTATAAGAGTGTTCCATAGCTGCAGACAAACCTAAACATACATTTTTTTAAATACTATGGTGGATTTTTTATCTCTTATTTGAATTCTGCTGAATTTGTTAAGTCTCCGAATATAGGGTTTATTAGATATATACCAGACGTTACAAAAGTTATGAACACTTTTATATCAAAATTGTTGTATATTGGCCGGCCTTATCTAAATAGGAACAATTTTTTTTCCATTTTGATATAAAAGTAGTCATAACTTTTGAAATATCCGGTATATATCTAATAAACCCTATATTCTGAGACTTAAAAAAGTCAGCAGAATTCAAAGCTACGGAACACTGTGTATAAGTAAAAATAATTTTAGATTGTACAACTTAAGGGCCCCGACAATTTCAGTGCAAAATTTTTGGTTCCGAATCTAATAAAAAACTCTTGAACTTTTACACACTATTGTGACACCCTGTATGTATGTATTTGTGTATTATTAAAAATTAAATACTTACTCTTTCTTTCTCGTTGTTGCAAGGGTTCACTAAAAAAAGCAAAGTGTGCAATTAGTAAATATCTTTTTTCGGGGGTGCTTTAAGGATAAAAGCTAGCACCAACTAACCTTTAGAATAATCTGTAAATTCAATGAAATGAAATCAATAAATGCAAAATATACCCCAAGATGAACTAAAGAAAAAACAAAAAAGTGGTATGGATGCCATAATATAGTTTAAAAATTACCGACGAAACTGGAATAAGAGAGAACCATGCTATTGGAAAATGTGAGAGCACTCTTCAAGATACTGATACTGGAGCGTGTAGGAGATATCAAAGGGACCGATTCTCGACTAGCGAATAATAGTAGGAAGTGTTCATTTGTGATAGATTGGTAACACTTTTTAATTTGTCACGCACATCACTTTTAAGCCAAAATAATTAAAATTATTCCATTACATAATTTCATAAAATGAATATACAACTCCACATTAATTAGAACCAATGACAAATAAGAAATGTACATATTACTATTGATATAATTATTATCTTAGAAAATGCCATATTTATTTTAAAATATTTTAAGAGAGTCCTCTAAATTCACAAATTAGAAGAAAGGTCGCAAAAATTCACGCTCACCGGGTTGATGCTACTACTACAGTTCATTTGGACATTAATCCCCAAAAATATTTTCTAATTAAAACTACTTTGGTAAAACTTTATTATTTGTAATTAATTCTAAATTGTTTTCATCGATTTCAGTACAAAACTTACTCTACATCTCTTGGATTATGGTATTATTTTACAATCTTTCATTGTTACAGCAAAAGGATTAATGTATTGTCATATACATAACCATGATAGAAAGTGATAATTGATGTTTAATAGCATTGTCCCCTCATTAAACTAATATTTTTATTTAGATAATAGTGGAGTTTGTAGAAATACAGTTATTTAGTTTTTCGATAAACGAGAAAAATAGTAGTCACTTTTGAGTATACATATTTAAAAAATAAAGCTAGACAATTTTAGGGCTCAATGAAAATTGGGGTTATACAGAATGTTTATAACTATTTCAAACAACAAAGTTTCTCGAATACCATTAACAGCGTAGCTGAAATGTCATCTTAAGCAAGGCAAAATCTGAATATATTGTTCTAAAAAAAGAAAAATCTGATGCAGTAATCTTACCAAAGCCTAAACGAGGTTATTAAAAGCCAACGTGAATGAATTTTTTATAAATGTAATACATAAGCTTGTTCACTCATTTCTTCTGAAGGATGCTGATTTTAGATAAAGTTTTACATGACAATACCACGAAAGTATTACATGAATTAAAATTCAAGTATGAAAATAAAAACGGCTGACACTTAATGTTAATTTATTCTGAATAAATTGTATATTGTATAAGATAGTTCCTTAAAAGAATACAACAAATTTGGAGTAGAAAATTTTTTTTTTATTTAGACGAAACATAAGTTAATGCAGGACACGAAAATATAAAATCATCTCATGAAGAGTTTCTACAAGGATATACTACTGATATTGAACATCCCATATGTGTAAAGGTAAAAGCTTGTTTATCATGTAGACAGTACGAACTAGTTTCTTGAGAGTGGTTTACTTTTATTTGAGTCAAAAAAGAGTGTTGTCACCAAGAAATAGATAGAGGCGTGTATGAGGAATATTTCGAACAGTAGTAGCTAGCTACCCACTAAAGCCCAGACCATACGAATGAGAGGAGGATGATGAGGTATTTTAATTAAGAATGCTCTGGAAGGGAACGTAATTTTGTTTTCGACTGTATTATTTTTTTTTGGGTGATCGCTTCGACTGCCATGGTCATTAGCATCGTGTTCTGTGTAGGTTTTGTTACTGTTTGCCGGCGCTACTTTAGGAACAACACTATTAATTTGAAGCCAACAGCGACTCTACCGCGGCTCTACCAACTGAGCCACTCACAATTTTTTGGTATTTAATAAAAATAATAGTTGTCAAGTCAGGTTTTTGTTTTACCCAGAAACCCAGCCGGCGCTTCACAATAGATGACTGAATTAACGCCTGAAGATTCGATTATTGTAATTGAGAATACAAATTACTACTGCTTCCACCACTTAATACAGAACTTATTTTTTTTTCTAGAATCAGAAGACAAATATTCCGAAACAGAATGTGAAAAACCATATAACTTTAATATTATGTTAGAGAATTATTTTGTATTTTCAGTCACTAATGTCTAAAATAATGTGTAACTTTTTCTCTATTTTTCACAAACTAAATTAGTACCTATACATTATATTTATTTGTGGAAAATTAATGATCTATGTATAAACAAAAAGCATTTTAATTTTATCATTTAAATGTCAAAATATCGAGTTTTTGAAACGTGACTCTACAACGCAATTAAAAAAGCATACTTTTCAAGGAAAAATCAATTTATTTGAAAGTAAATGAGGAAACAACACACAGGAGGCGAAAGATCTGAACAGCATAAATAGAGAAAGGCTGTTTGAGCCGACTACTTTTTATAATCATAATGGGCATTCTAATAAAAAATACAAAAAACAGAACTGAACATTCAAACATAAGCTATAAAAATCAATCGCCAATCAGAGTAGACTCCCTACTGTAAGCGAACGACATAGTCTTAAGAGCAGGTATACACAAAATGCTGCAAGAATTAACAAATAATTCGCAAAATGATATTCAGTAAGAAAGAAGACGTCATTGACTTGTCAAAATATAGACGTCAATATTTTTCGCTCCGCTAATTTTTATACTAAAAACGTATCGAAAACCGGCTCAGCGAGAGAGATAATTAATATCCGCGATAAAAGTGTAAATAGTAGTGTTAAGTGAATAGTCAGGGAGCTCCATTTACATAAAATTCGAATTTATAAGAACACTTGAATAATGTTCCCATTAGGACAAATACCTGGAATTCCAAGACCCAACTATCCAATGTATCAGCAATATCAACCACAATGGCAACCAACGTTAAATAACCAAGCTGTGAACTATCCAGTTTTACAACCTACAGGTAATGATTTATCTACAAACGTCTATGTTACACCTATGGAACAAGTACCGCACAATCTACAGAAAGTACATCTTATCAAGTGAACCATAACCAAAATTACTATAGAAACCCATAAAAAACGCAAAAAAACCAAAAACAACATTAAAAAAAATCCCATGGAAAAGATCTCATAACACCAAGGATACTGAAAGAACTACCCGAAGAAGGTTTACGATTACTTATGTACTTAATTAATTCTATCATCAGGCTTAGTTATTGGCCCAAAGAACTCAAAATTGCACAAATAATAATGATACCAAAACACGTAAAAGATGAAACTCAAGTCACATCGTATCGTCCAATAAGCCTCCTCCCATCAATATCAAAGTTATTTGAGAAACTTATACTTAAAAGAATAAACACAGATATCGACCCTACTGATTGGATGCTAGATCATCAATTTGGGTTTAGGTCAGAGCATTCCACAACACAGCAATGCTATAGAATAGTGGACGTAATCAACAAATCATTGGAAAATCGACAGTACTGTACTACAGCATTTTTAGACGTAAGTCATGCCTTTGATAAAGTCTGGCACCCAGGTATTCTGTTTAAGATAAAGAGAAACCTTCCAGGAAAATATTTTGAACTACTGAAATCATATCTAAGCCAAAGAAATTCTTTACAAAAGTAAACGAAGAAACTTCGGACCCCTTTCCTATCCACTCTGGCGTGCCAAAGGGAAGTGTACTTGGCCCGCTTTTGTATGTTCTATTTACCAACGATATTCCAGCCCCAAGAGATATTTTCACTGGTACTTTTGCTGATGACATGGCCATATTGTCAACACATGAAGATCCTAACACAGCAGCACTTAATTTCCAAGAACACTTAAGAACACTGGAAAAATGGATGAAAAAGTGGAAGGTAAAAGTTAATGCATCGAAGTCCTCTCATATAACATTTACTCTCAGAAAAGAAAGATGTCCTGCAGTTGAATTTAATCAAGAAATTATACTACAAGTCGAAGTAGTCAAATACCTTGGTCAGCACCTAGACAGCAAACTCAGTTGGAAAGAACATATATCCAAAAATAGGAAACAAATTGATCTAAAAGTAAAATCAATAAACTGGTTGATTGGACGTAAGTCTAAATTAACAACTGAAAATAAACTACTCATTTATAAGACTATTATAAGACCTATCTGGACTTATGGGATAGAACTCTGGGAATGTGCTGCCAAATCTCATATTTCGACTATGCAGAGAGCTCAATCCAAAATCCTACGCACCATATCCAACGCACCTTGGTATGTATCAAATCATACATTACATACAGACTTGAATATCCCATATGTAACCGATATCATCAAAGATAGAAGTAGAAAACACCACGAAAAACTAGAGATTCATCCCAACCCACTAGTGGAACCATTACTGCAGCCAACGGATAACCGAAGACTTGATTAGAAACTGAGGTGGTCTCACTGGATATTCACCTCCCCACGCCACCTGTGCAGCTACCCAGAAACCCTGTACAAGTCACCACATTAGCTTATAGATTGTTTTTGTATCCGATTGCTAATAAATTATGAGAAAAAAAAGAAAGAGTTAGACGGAACAACAAAACTAAAAGTAAAGAACATGCAATAACACATGGATGTGAATGTTGGGTGGATGAAGATTTTAAAAATAGGAGAGAAGGAAGATCAAAAAAGACATGGCATATTAAAAGTAAAGAAATAGGCGCCAAAAGAGAGAAGAATTAACAACCAATGGGAACGCATGGAGGAATTTGGTACATAATTAAAAACCTGGCGCCTAATAGTACAACGGATAAGCAAAAGAAAAATATTTTTTTCCGATATCTCAGAGATAATCGAAACATTTTGAAGATCAGCATATTATTTTATTTTTCCTAAATATTTATTATTTGTCCAATTTAACTCTTTAATTTTTTTAAGATAAATGAAACCTGCGTATAGGGTAATAATCGGTAAGTAAAAGTGTGTTTTATTTTACTTCTAAGCGTAAAACCCATTATTATCACAATTTTTTGTTCGTCATTATGCATTCTAATGTACCACAGATCAAAAACATATCATATACCACGGATCACTAATTATAGGAAAAAAAAAGGAATTCCAATTGATCCCGAGATGAAAAAAGCAATTGAAACGGTCACTAGGTCTCCAGAAAAACGTATTTCCATACGGGAGACTTGTAAAATTTGCACTCTTATGCAGCATCTTAACTCTTTCAAAATATCTAGAGATGAGCACTATATATATATAAAGTAAAATATGACTTAAATAGGGTATTTAATTATGAAGAAATTAATAAACTATATAACAAACAACTATTACTAAAATGCATTATGGCTTAACAGAAAAGGGTGTTCGTCAATTGGCTTATTAACCATGAATGCATGTATAAACTCTATTGGCAATCACATCCTCCAATGCTGATTTTCCCTAGAGTACATTTCAAGGATTTTATGCTCAATGGGAACCATCAGATACCTTTGGCAGTGTTAACCATTATGGATGGTCCAGAGTTATAGCATATCTACAATTTTTGCATCACTTTACTAAACCTTCAAAAGAAAAGCGAGTGTTGCTGATAATAGACAATCACGAAACTCATTTATCAATACAAGTTGTGGATCAATCGAGCATCTAAGGCAGACATCGTGATACTGACTTTCCCTCCAGACGCATCACATAAGCTGCAGACACTTGATGTTGCTGTTTACTTTCCTTTGAAGAGTTACCACAACCAAGCTGTTCATTCTTGGCTTATTAATAATCCTGGGAAATATTTTGATATTTATTGTGTCGTCAAAGTTATTAGACATGCCTTCCCTTGAGCATTCAGTACAAGTAATGCTGTTAATGGTTTCAAAAAATCTGGTATTTTTCATTTAAACGTAACAGTTTTTAGTTAAGACAATTATTTAGGACCAGATGTAAAAAGGAGCAAGTGAGATCGTCAGGTGCTGAAAAATTATACAAATAAGGAAAAAAAGATACGTTTTGGAGACAATCAACTATGAAATATCCGAGTTAGAGAAAGAAATTGAATTTGAAAGAGCTATTTTTGAATTTGGGGCATATGTATTGGAGATTTTTCCTAAGAAAAAAGAACCTGCAGAACTTTATATAAGAACATTATGTTCAAAGATATTAACAGATTCAGTTCTATAAAAGGACAATATATCAAATTTGCGATAACGGCGGAACAACTTTTTGGTGTCGTTGAACAGGACATAAACTTCTGAAACAAATAGATATAACAGAATCTGCAAGAGCAACACTCCAATTATAGTTTCATGTGGACTTTTCACATTAATATGTCAATAATAAATATTTGCTTTTGTTGTATAACCCAATGTTATTTTTAATTTTGTAATAGATATTTCAAATATTTTTAGAAAAAATGTTTTTTGGTTGTTATTTGTTGATAAACTCTAATAATACCAAGTTACAGACGTTAGTGATTTGAGATGCATGATTTGGTGACTTGTGATTAAAGTTACATTATGGTCATGGACTTTGGATCAAATGTAATGCTATACAAAAAAGCTAAAATAAAAATTTTGCAAAAAAGACTTTACATGGATATATTAGCTAAATAAATGATCAATATTTCATAAAGATTTATTTTGATTAAAGTATCCAGTATCCTCAGATATTTTAAAAAGTGATCCAAAGTAAAAGAATCTCCCCTTATACGGCCCCTATTAAAAAGTAACCACCCTGTATATAACCTTAAAAATAAATGCACAAAACAGGTAAAACAAACAAACCATATGTTTTTTAGAACAAACTTATTGACACCTCTTATCAGAGTTAAAGTTTATCCATTAAACAAAATTAAAATTTTCAAGTAAACATAGTTATTAAACTATTTATTCTAGTTGTAGTTTTTGAAAAATAAAGTGGAAATTAAACCTGTGTTTTTCATACAGCTAACAAAAAGTATTACTTACCTTAATCCAGAAGGTATAAACAAATGTAAAACTTCAACTGAAAATAAAATTTTTCAATTTTTTAAGATGTAAGTTTAGGTAAAGCAGAATGTTTGCTAACCAAACTATGTACTAATAATTAGGGAAAATATCGATAAATTTTATTTTTCATTACCTTCTAACATCTTCACTTGCCTCTTAAAGATTTTTATAGTTCCATTGATTAGAATAGATGCTAATCTAAGGGAAAATCTCTTCCTAGGGCTTGTTGATTCCGAAATAATAAACTCCCTCAAATCGTCGCTACAAAAAATAACTATAATTCTGATTGGCCACACAATTTGATCAATATTTACCATAGTTTGCAAATATCTATTGCTAATAGTTTGTTTTTAGAAATTAAATTTTCACCTCTTGTTGCTGCAAGCCAGGCATTACCAAATTGGCTCTTGTGTTGAGGTTGTAACAAAATGATATCAAAAAACATTGTTTATCTTTCCAACGAATTCTATTAAAGTAAGGAAAAAGGACTGTTAGGTCCTATTCTCAATATAAACTTGAAACAAATAACTAACGATTAACACTTCGCGGTAAAATATAGTGAAGTAACTAACTTAAAAGCTAAAATCCCCACTTTTCTGTGAAATTGTCAGGGGAACCAACTTCAATTAGTACCCCATAAATGAAAGGGATTTCAAAAGAAGAGTAAAGCTCCACTACTTTTCAAAATAATTTCAGTTATGTTTTTTAGGTTTTTATATAAATACAGTAAAAATACATAAAAGAAACACTTTGTTACGAACTGAAGGATGCAGTTTTTAAATAACAATTAGATTACATTTTTATTTATTTACAGAATAATTTATTCCTATTCTTATGAACAAAGGCTTTCTTCATAAGTAATTTATTTTAAATATATAAGAACGTTTAGCAAATTTTTTATTCATGTTAATACTGGAGAGAGAAAGAGAGAAAAAAACGATTCAAAGTGATTGTAATCCTTGAATTATGGCGGGAAACTGGGCATTTTATTTTGACATTTTTCGCGAATAAGTTCAATGTTACAAAATAAAACTTATAGAAAACAACAAAGCAGGACCAAGTGGCTTCTTTTAGAACTCTTGTGCCTAAAATGTGATAAGCTAATGGCATATTTATTTTATTGATTCAAAGGATCCGGAGATATCGTCACAATTTAGTGTTGTGTTGAAAGCATCGACAATCCTTAAATCATTGCCCGCTCACTTACTAGATGCCGCTGGCTTCCAATGTTAACTTTGCGGAAGTTTTAAATATTTTTAGCCTGCTAACCATAAATAGTTATGTTGCTAGGAGCCGAAGGGCAACATTATTTGTTGAGCCTTTATATTTATCTATGAGCCTAGTATATTGCAAACTGGGCGAATCATATAATGAGCTTTCTATTCCCGGTTACATATACTATTTTTTATAAATATAACATAAATAATACCAACAATTTTATTTATATTAATAATTAAATAGGAACATTTTTTAACTAAAAATAAAATTACAAGATTTTCAAAGGTCTTTAAAATCTAAATTACAGAAAATATAGTTTTAGGAGAAGGCTGTTGATTTAATTGTTGAGAAATGACAAGTAATGTTTTGTGTTCTATGAAATATTTTATTTGAAAATAAAATAAGTTTGTAATAAATAAAAGTTTTACGTCATATTTATTAAATGTGCAATTTTATAAAGAGAAAAATACTCAACATTAAATATCAAAATGACAGATCTAATAAATCGAGGCTTTTGTTTAATTCGTTGCTATGGTCACTTTTTTGTACTAGTACAACAATAGGCTGTTTCTACAAAACGTCTTAGGTGATATAATTATTAGATTATTATACGCTTAAAGAAAAATACTTTAAAGTTTATTTATAACAATTTGTTCTCAATATTATTTTAAATAAAGAAAGGTACAATAATTGTTGAAATTAAAACCCATTCAATTCCAAAATAAAATATTTTTTATACTTAGCTTTAAATTTTTCATTTTATGTACAGGGTGTTTTATGTAAAGGTTATGGGTTCCTTGGCTTCCATAAGCGAGTTACAAAGTCTTTTATCAATCATGCCTAATTTTTCATACAGCCATTACTTTTGAATCACTCAATATTTTTTTTAAATTATTTGTCTATAGTCATTTCAGATGAAAAATATCTTAAATGATTAAAAGATATGAAAATCTAGGTTCAGTTTTAAGAAAAATATTTAAAACATCAAAACAACACCCTGTATAAATATAAAAGATAAAATATACTTATCTTAATTTTTTAATTAAGGATTTTTTATTTTTACATTTTTAAAAAATGAACATACGTTATCCTTTTAAGAGATGTAACTGAAGATCTTGCTCGAGATACAAATTTTGATATTCTATTTGAAATATGTCCAAAATATATAAAATTTTAATATCTTCATTTATATTAGATTTTTATAGAGCGAAAAAAACTGAATTGTAACAAATTGTTTTGGTGTTATTCCGCCAACAATTTAGATGGTAAAATTTAGAAATTGAATGTAACATTTAAAAGAAAAAAATGCGAGAATACTTTCTTCCTATAACTTATAAAATTTGTTTATTTTCATGATTTCAATAGCACCGTAATCATATTTTTGTTGTTTGTCCATTTTAAAACCATTTAGAAAATTATTGAAGATTCGTACTTAAAACAAAATAATAAATTAATTTTCTATCACTTTCCTATAATTTTATTTTAGCATTTCATTAGTTTTATGTAACAAATTTTGATTTGAAGACGATTCCATAAGTCCTTGGCTTTCTATCATCTTCCCTGATAAACATTTAAATAATTTCTTACATTTTTCGTGAACAGATGTAGGGTCTTGTTAAAAAATAATATTGATAATAAATCCTTCTGTATTGTTTTCTACGATTTCACTTGAGCCGACTATTCCTGTTCAAACATTAAGTTTTGGTTATTAATCGCAGATTCTCATTAAACCAATATTGAACATTTTGCTTACAAATACAAAGCACTTTTACAATTATACTGCTGAATCGATAATTAAAAATCACTTCAAATGAGATATCATTAGACCCCTATTGACATTTAAAATGTTTAAGGGGGCAGCTGCCCTGCGTTAAATTATTTTTATAATAAATAATATACGTCATTAGATATAAAAATCGACCTATACAAGCATTTCCTTCAATATACATATTCATACGGGAGTTAGTGATGTAGGGAGTAACACTTTACATTCGTTTTATATATCAACTTTGAAGCCCTGCATATTATAAAACGGCGGATTTATCAATATCTGGTATTAAAATTTTTTTATATTACCTCAGAACAATCAGAAGTATTAGTTTGGTATCCGAGTTTTGAATCATCCTGTATAAGAATATTATGAACACTATCAAGTCAAAGATTTGTTTTTCACGCGTCATTTTAAATTGTGTATGCTAAAGCCAATAAAAAGTCGAATCCAGAAAAATAATTTATTGCAATAACTTAAATAACAAAAAGGTTGACAAACTAATTCATAAATTTGAATAAACAAAAAGTGTATCACGTCAATTCCAAACAACAGACTTTATAGCACCTAAATCGTAAAAAAATATTTTAAAATAAGAACTAAAGGAATACATACCTATAAATTGGTAATTTAAATATCACAATACCAACAGCCTTAAAAATTCAGAATACAAACCTATAGACTGAAAGCAAACACAATGCCAATCGAAACTACATTGGCTCGATAATTGAATTATTATATTCCTGGCAAGCTACCTCTACACATAATCTATTTACTATATACTTTTATCAAATAATGGAAACATTTTTTCCTTATAATAGATAAGCAGATTCGAACATTGTTTCTTACTTTAAAATCATGTTTAATTAATACAACAGCTAATTACAAAATTGCTTCAAAAAATGTATATTTATAACAAAAGTAAAACATTGAGAAAAACGTATTTTTTTATGCAGTTCCCAATATTTTATCATTAAACGTAATTTGTATTAAAAACTTTATTACATAATTTTAAGTATCATTAGAATCTGCTCAGGGTAAGTTTATATCAATCTTAAAAATTGATAAACATTTATTTAACAACATTTTGGGTTTCGTCTCGCTGAAATTTTAGTTTAAGCAAACCTCTAAAGTTTAAAAAAAATGTAGTCGAGCAACTTTAGAGATAAATATGAAGGTAACGGCATAATAATTGTTCATTATAGTTTTGAGTCATTATATTTTATTGTAAGAAATCAGAAAAATAAAATATAAACTTTTATTATCACTACTTCATAAATCCAATTCAACTGCCCGCAGTATAAATAATATTTACAAATATTTGTTTAGAAATAAACGAAATTCATATATTAAAGATGCTGAGCGGTCTTTTCACTTTTACAAGATGCTTTTCTTTGTGTCATGTGGATTTTCAACACATAAAAAGATTATTTGCATAAAAAAGTTAAATTATGTCAACTATTTTTTATGGCTACTTCATATATAAATAATATTTTTCTATTTTGAAAATATTGTTTAAGCTTTTTCTCTATTTCAATTTTCTATACCAAATATTTTCTATAGAGATTCACTGTCAAAATTATAAAAAAATTGACATGATATACATATTCCGTCTCTAAACTATCCAATATCATGCTGAATTCAAATTACACAATCAGTAAAAACAGCGAGTTTAATTAAACTACCGATAAGCACACTATTTAAAGCTAATCACAGAGGCTTACATGAATAAATGCTAAAAATGACATGGGGTAACAGTTAGAATTCAGGTAATTCTTCAATTGTTGGTATTTGCTCTCGCCAAAATACGTTCTGAGAATAATCGTTAGCGGCTTCCACACGAGAAGGGAACAACTGATCCACTATTATGCTCATGTTGAAGTAGCTGTAAAGAAAAAGATAATGTTTTTAAAATGGTATTAAAATAAAATAAAAAGTTTTTTCTAAATTTAAAAAATTTGGAAACTTCTCAAGTGCGTTCAGGAGGTATATTAGAAAACAAATTTAAATAGAAGCCACAGACCAACAGACCGGTACGTTTATCATTAGAATGTTGAAATTGCGCAGGTTGGTGAAAATGATCTGGGTCTTGAAACCAAAGGTTTTTGGTCAAATGCCAAAAACCCAATACAGATCGGTGGTTTGGTGACGCTCTTTATTCAGAGCGTAACCAATTTAAGTCTAATAAGAGCAATGAGGAAAATCCTCTCTAGAACTCTGAAATCCTAAAAGTTCTTTTGGATAATAAGATATGGCAACGCGATAAAGCAAACAAATAAGAACTGATCGAAAGGTCTAAGTCACCCTCCCATCGCGGGGGAAATGGCAGTCGAGATTCTCTGTGAATATAGTTTGTTATGGCTATAGAGCAGAAGCAAAAGTCAGGGTCTGGAAAAATCGAGGATTTAAGGCTGAAGATTTTCAGTAGGTTCTAATCTGTGTAATTATAAAACTAATGACTCAATGCGGTCAATCGTTTGGTGACAGTACCAGTATTCAAAGCGTAGCCAATTTAGGTTTAACAGGAATGAGGAATAGCTTCATAGCACTAAAAGTTAAATATAAGGCAGCACAATCAGACAAACAAATAAAAATTCTTGGTAGGAACTAACAAACCATTCCATCGCGAAAGGAATGGTAGAGTTTTCAAGATAAGATTCTCTTGGGGAATCTAAAATTTCAGTCAAGAATCCTGGGTAAAGATAGTCCAGATTAGTTCAAAAGAATCAAAGCAACAGAGATCCTCAATTCAGTACAGGATTAGGCAAGCTGTAAATCACGTCAGTTCTTGGCAAGTGGGCTTGAAAGGCATTTAGTAACTCATAGATCACAAGCCACGAAAAGAAATTGAAGTTGGTAAAGGTGGCTGCTAAAAAAATTTAAACAACTTAGTTTAATATATGAATTCCTGCAAATCTATGTAGGAATAGATTAAATATGCCATCAATACTAGGGCAATAAAAAATTCCTTCATAATTTACTATAATTCATAGGTAAATAACATTTTTATTTTACTCTAAAATAAAAGATTCGGCTGTCAACTTAAATAACTCGACTGGCTTCAGACACAGATAAATCTATTTTTTTTATTCTACAATTAAAGTGGATCTTTTTAATATTTCACTTTATACAACCTGTACCTTTTTTTTTCAATTTTAATTTGCTTGCTTTTGAATTACATAGTCGCCACTCTTCTACGGCGAAATCACTCAACGTGCAGTGATATAATGGTAAGAGAGTATTAACGTCACTTATGTATTTGATTTGCAATGCAATTTAGCAGTAGGAGGAGCTTTTTTATTTATTTAATTTTACAGATTTGCTTTGTACATATGAAAGGTTTTCAGTCAATTTTCAATAATACGAGGACTGTTCTCTTTCCACTGAGCCTAGTAAAGTAAAAGACAGTTTATTAAGAAAAAACATTTATTTATAATTTTTCGAAGTATTCTCCTCCATAGTCGATGATGCATTTTTGTGTCCACAAAAAACCATTTTTGAAAACGTTTTCTCCAATTTTCTGGTCGTAGTTGTTTATTTCATTTTTAAAGGCAACCGCTTCTTCGGCAAATGTAAAACGTAAACCCCGTAATTTATCCTTTACCCGCGGAAATAAGAAGAAGTCATTAGGTGTTGGGGACTATAAGACAAATGACCCATTATTTCTATGTTTTGGACATTCAAATATTCATTTGTTCGTTATCTTGATGCAAGATGATGCTTCCTTTTGGACGTTTTTCGCGAACCTTTTGTAGAACCTGAGGCAAACAAACAGTAGCATATCATTTAGAATTAACAGTATGTCTATGCTCCAGTAATACAGTGGAAACATGCCTAGTAATTCCAAAAAACGTGGTGACCATCTTTTGTTTGTCGCTTTTTTTCGGAATCATAGCAGTATACCCATGTTTTGTCACCTGTGATGATGTTGTAAATCAAATTAGACGATCCATGGTCAAAGCACTTTAGTGTAGATCTGCACCACCTCAAACGGTCTTCTTTTTGGGCTTAAATTAAGTTGTGGGTAATCCATCGAAGACAAAGCTTACTTTCAAATGTTTTTGTAAAATAGTGTTAATTGCTTTCACGCCAATCCTTAAAGTTGCTTGAATGTTTCTGAGAGTAATATGCCGGTCCTCTTTAATAATATTCCGTATAAGATCAATATATTTTTCTGTAACTACCGTTTTTAGCTTAGGAGCTCGAAAATTGTCATTTAAGGAAAGTCGACGACGTTGAAATTCATTGTACCACCGCTTTACGGCAGCGAAGGAACACGAATTGTCACCAAACACTCGATTGATTTCCTCAAAACATTCTTTATGGTATAAGCCACGCTTGAAATCACAGACCGATAATGCTCCTTGTTTATTTCCATCACTTATTGACGAAAGGATTACTTCAAACTTATGTAACTTACGAAAAATTCGGTATATTTGATAATCACTAAGTAAACAACTAGATTGAGATTTGTTGTAAACATATTATCGCCTACTAGATAGGCTAGATAGGATAGATATACTGCTACATCTATTGAGTAAAAAAGTTGTTAAATAGGATCTACCATATTTGGTTACTGTTATGAACTTAATTACTCTTAAACTAATCATTTAATAGTTTTTAATTACAATTAGATATCGCCAGAACTGCAAACAAAAATTAACATTACCATTGTTATTGTATAAATTAATTTTGTTCTTATGATTCCAGCAAGTTGAAATTAAAATGTCAAATAGGTACCTCATTTGTTTAACACTCTACAAATCAAAACACACATGAAGATTTTTAAATTAAATGAAAATTAATTATTATAATTAGTAAAGCGTTACAATGCTTTGTTATGAAAAATGAAAAATTAAAAAAATAATGAATTTTTCCATTAGTGGGGCCAGAACCAGTAAAAAAATGAATGGATTACTATCCACTATTTGCTTACCGTTTGAGCAAAAGTGTCGCCGATGCTTTAACTGTTGATTGAAGTTGTGTTGAAGAGGGACACATATAGTTCCATAATACAATTTTCCAAATTTTAATACTACTTTGTACTAAATATCTATACCTAGTCTACATATGTATTTTATCACAATTTAAAATTAGGCGAAAGCCAAAAAATATGTTGGGATTTAGAGGCAAAAAATATTATTCACAAAATAAGACCAAAATACCTGTAAATTCCAAACATATAAAACATACTAAATATAAGCGTATACATCCCAGTCACATGCAATTTATCTGACAAAATACATATGTTTATAAATAAATAATCACTAATACAAGAGAATCTCAAATATTAATACCACAAAAAATCACAGTTTGTCTCTTGCAAAATGAATAGTGTCATGATTATCGTATTTCATGCAATGATGAAGATTCAGAATCTGAATCTTCAACATAATCAGAATCGTAATCAGAATTTGAATAAATTTTGTGCAAAAGTGGAGGAAATACGTCATTGACCACCAGAGACTGTCCCGAGTAGCTGTAAAAATTAAATAAACAGAATCAGCAAATGAACTAAAAATAATATTGAAAAGACAAAGCCCCCGAAAACACAAGCTCCAACCAATAACAAGTAACAAAAGAGACAACTCACCTGGATTGGAAAGTTTGCGTTAATTCATGCTTCAACTCTCCTTTAGGGTTGATAGTAAATATTCTAACTATTGGAATACCAACAGCTCTGTAAGCCCACACATCCTAAAATAACAAATATTTTTAATAACACTTAAGCAAAATGATCGCTTAGTAAGCATCAATTCATTTATCTCATTCTAACAACCATAATTACAAGGATAATTGTTATTACAAATAATTACAATTATAAAAGAAAGAAAGAGTACAAAAGAATACATAAATATTATTGATTAATATGAAGTCTGGTAGAGGAAATACAAAAAGCAATCGGTGAAAAATGACTACTATGAGTATAGTTCAATAGAAACATGTTTGATCAGCGTAGTAATGATTCCGGCGCTTTGACAACAGAATTCATTTGTTTATATTTAGAAATGGAATGTACGATAGAAAATCGATCCACAGATAGATAATCTGCGCGCCATTATTCAATTTTTGGTAGATGAACAAAGTTAATACCAAAGGCATGAACCTTACAGAGATATTGTGGAACTGTTAGAAAAAACAATATTGAAATGGCTAAATGGTTAAAAATAAGAAAAATAAATAAAAAATACAAGAAAAATTAAGGTTATGAAAGATACCAAACAGTAAGAAACCAAGTTAAAGTCAAACTAAAAGAACAAACATGGCGAGATTTTGAAAACAGATTAATGGAATGGAATAAAAAATATAATAAATTAAAAATTATATAAAAGGAAAATCACGGAATGATGGAGAGAGAACTTTCAAGAGCAACTTACAAATAGGATGCAGATAAGAAACAACACGTTAAAGAGATAAAATAAAATAGAAAATGTTAAAAAAGTAATCAAAAACACAAACATAGGAAAATCACCAAGAATCAATTAAATAATTCCAAACCTGAAGACATTTGAAAGAGATAAAATATAACAGGTAATTTTCAAGTAAATAACAATACTTTTAATCTTTCAAATTTTTTGTATAGATTAATGAAAAATACAAAAAATTTAATAAAACTATATTAGAAAAGAGCTGTATAGATAACGATAACTTATGTTTATATGTTATGCAAAAATTTGAATTTGAAGACACTTTTTTAATTATTTTCTATTCATTTGATAACCAAATAAAATCGAATGTTTGCTGTATTTTCCTTCGTTTCTCATAATATGCCAAGGTATTCAAGTTTTCTTCGCTTAATGGTATTCATTATTTCCAATTTTTTCTTCATTCGTTCCATCACTTCATTTACTAAGTTAAAATTTAGCAAAAATATTTTCATAAAAGACTAACTATATTTCAACTAAAGTTAGGAGTGAAATTTAGTGAATTTAGGTTTACACTATTTTGCAATATTTGAAAAAGGATTGAAATGTAACTATTAATATGGATGTAGGTAGTAACATTTTATATATTTACATTGCTTATTTGAGAGCAATTAAAATTGAACGACTTACATTAATCCTGTTTCCATAACCAGCATAGAAGGGATTAGAATCAGCAGGAAATAGAGCTTTAATGTCCGACATACAAGAAATCTTGAAGAGTTCGGGTTTTTTTTCTATGACCTCCCTAAAAAATATTAAAAATTATTTAAATATATCTAAAGTATAATTAGCCAGTCGATTGAATGGCTCGGATGGAGGCGGATTAATATTTCGCGATTGTTTCCGTAATATTTGAGTAGCATTGTGCGTGTTAAATGTTTTTTTAGCTTTAAAATTAAAGTATATAATTAAATAATTTCTGTTTACACATCTTCTGAGGCGAAATGAATAAAATAAGTTATTTACTAGTGAAACCTTTTTCTACGCACTCGTTCCAGGAGAAAATTGAAATTAAAGAACTTGGAAGACCTCTTCCCGATTTAGAAATTACAAAAACACAGAAGGCTTCTACCTCTAGTTCGGCAAATTTCAAAGGCCGTATAAGAAAGATTAATCCGAATATGTATTTAAAATTTGCACTGGCCCCACCTATGTACTAAGACACCAGCCGCCACTGTTGGATGGCGTCAAATTATTGAAAATGCAGCGACGGTTGTGAATATTTAAATAAAAGATTAATAATATCGTCGTCTTGGACGTGATAAGGTTTAAGCCGCATGGACATTGTTTTGAGAAAATACGGTTTTAAAATAATTTGTACCAGTCAGCACTTCAATTTATCGAAATTACTTCTTTGACTTGGGACAATTCTAAATTGATTTTAATTAGATCTGTTCACCTTAACATTATTTAATATTTTCTCGATCGTCCCAACACATAAACCAGATTTTGTAATTTCGTGATATAATTTTAGTATAAACGTTTGTATGAGTGACCGATGTACCGAATCAGCACCTGTCAATTAAGTCATGACCTAATCACATTAGGACTCTTTGTATTTTATTAATCTTAGTTTTTACCTCTGAAATTAATTTTGTTCTGTGTGTATACATTTATTTTATTTTTATGTGTATTAGTGTTTCCTAATTAAATAAAATTCTATATACAAATAAGTTCAAAACTTAAGGTGTCTCAGCGTTTGTAATATATTTCTATATAATCGATAAAAATAATTTGAATCGGTAAATGGTTTCCTTATTGTATCTTACCTATGGAAGGCAGTGATCAAAGAAGTAGGATTCAATAAAATGGGGCCATCAGGCATACTCAAATCTCCTTGTTTAATCGATTTCAAGTAATCCCTAGTAATCCTAGCCTGTCCAATTGCTCTCGCGCTGAGGTAAAGCAGCTTGTAACCGTTATCTTCGATTTTATTGAAGAGTTGGGCAACACCTGTCTGAGCCCAATCTTTTCCAACAATTGGCAATATATGACCCAAAACATCAGACTTGGTGATAGTGCCGTCTATGTCCGAAACTACAATTTTATCATCCCATTTCCACTTGTACAAATGGCACTGACATCTAGTAGTTCCTTGATATGCTGTAGTAACACTGAATTCTACTTCATTCATGCCATTACGCAAATTTAATCCAGCCTTTAACAGAAGACATTTTATTGTACGATTTGGGCAGAAATATTGATGTTAAAAAATCTTATTCATAAAAATAAAGATACTGTAGATACTTGATTTCAAAATATTTCGAGTTAAGCAAACTTGTCTTAATTAAGGCAGCAATTTCACTGTAGTTTAAGCTATAAAAAGAGTAGGTTCACTAGTTCCAACTACGTTAAAATGTTTAAAGAATGAAGTTTCCAATTTTTTATATTGGTCCTGCTATTTATTCAAATTTGAAAAACTCGGACTATAATTTTAAAAATCAAAGATAAAAAGTAGAAGCCTTAATTCTACATATTTTCTTAAATATGTTATTGAATTATTTATAAATTTATTTAGTATTTTTTTAGTCTGATTAGAAATACATAGCTCTTCCACTAAAATACTGCACAGATCCGGTTTTAATAGAAAATAGATTTCATTTTTTTGGCGCATATACGATTGAAAAGGGTATAAAATAGGCTTGCGGTGGGTTACATTTATGGAGAATTGGTGCACTGAAAATGAAAAAAATTTTGTTCTTGAGAAAACTTTTCTTTTAAAGTTTCTGGTAAAACGTAAAGATATATTGCAATTTCAATATTTTGATTGATTTATTTTTTCAAAACTTATTGACATAACCAAATTAGCAATAAAAATTTTAAATCGCATTAATTAAAATTACAAATTACTTTTTAGCAACTATAACATAAAAAGCACTGATCCATGAAACTCACTCGTTTATGCGACAAGGTCTTTTGTGACTTGTATCATTCTTGCGAGAATGCTCCATTATTTTTTAAGTCTAACTCAAGTCGTTTACAATTTCCGCAAATGGTACTGTATAAGTAGTAATTCAAATTTTCCCGAAAACCTGTACCAGGCCGCAGTCAACGTCAGACGTGAAAGTATAATCTGTCAAAATGTACGAACAATCTTGCCAGATTATATATTTGTATCTTACTAGTGCATAGGCGTAATCTACTGACTAATTTTTTGCAGGATTTGAAATTTCGTTTTACTGCTAAGCGATTGAAATTAAAAAAAAAGTTGCATTAAAACTTAAATTTATGTTCATAAACCTTATTGAAAAAGTTTCAAAAATTCACTTTCGACAACTTGTATCCTTCTTATTTTTTACATTTACATTTAATTAAGGCAAGTTCGCTTAAGTCTTAATATTTTACACTATCTCCGAAAATACTCCTAAAAACTACCCGACATATACATAAAAAATAATAGTGTAAACTAATTTAAATAAATCTAAAAACGTGTTTTTTTTATTTCTAAATTTACTATTTTTTTTTATTTTAATATATTGAAGACCTCTGTACGTTTTAATAAATAGAAACTTAAAATATCATTTTGTTATTCCTACATTTTCGTTGACAGTTATGAATACCGTATGCGTATATATAAGTAGTAATTAAATAATGAGATGTAGCTAAAAACTTATTTTATTTCACTCTGACATTTGGTATTTCTGTCAAACTTCTTAATACCTTACATACTAAGTAACAATTGTGAATATAACAAAAAAAATCATGTTGAACCGAATTATTACATAAGAATAATAAATTTCGAGTAGTTTTAATGAGACTAAGGACTCTCAACTTACAATTTGTTTAGAAGTCAGTCTTAAGGTTTTTCTATATTTGTCCGAGCTGGAGGCTGGAGATCCAGGTGCGTCATCATGTTGGCTATCATCTAAAAGTAAAAGAAGATTTATTCTATAGCGAACAAAAATAAAATAGATACATCCATAACAAACACAAAAACATATTTTGATTTTTTTAGCAAATCATATTATTTACCTTTCTCATTCTCTTTCACTTCTCCTACATTTATTACAACATCTTTGGTTTCAGCAGTCTTATTAGTATCACTAGCGTTCTCGGGAGCGGGTGTTGTTTCTCTTGAAGTACCTCCACGTCTCCAACTCCACCAACTCCGTCTAGCCTCCTGTTTGGGACCTTCTTTCATTTCTTGGGAACTTCTGGACGGCATATGAATGTTACACAACTGATCAACAGAAGATTGCACCAAAGGTCTTCCGTACACCATAATGCTAGTTAAAATTGGAGCAGCTACTTTCCAACTGTAATATTTGTCTTTGATTCTGACAACGAGGTTAGGATTTTCAAATAAAGTTGGGTTGTTGCAGAGGTCGCTGAATTTAACAACGTATTCCAAGAATCTGTTGCAGTTTGGTTCAGGATCCCAGCCACACAAAGAAAGCGAAATATCTTGAGAAAATGCTTGGGCCCTAAAAAGGAACATACATTTTAAAGTGACGTTTGTGTTACTGACAAATTCCAGGATAAAGGTTTGTTGCAATATAATGAGAAAGTAATATTAGAAAAAAAACACGAGTCATGTAGGAACCAAACCCATGATTTTTATTAATATTACTTTTCCATATGCAGTAAACCTTCATTCTGGTATTTAAGTGAACGTTAAACGTCTAGAAAATGGTCTTATTATTTAACAAATATTATTGTCCTATTTCAACGTTTATGTAAATGAAGATTATTGGAAAACACCAATAAAAAATGTATGCAAATAATTTCTAATAAGAAGCTTTCAATTCGATTGTGTTGGTAAATTCCAACTAAAAGTTCTTTAAAATAATTCTCTTTTTGTGACAAAGTTATCAATTTATTTAATGGACTGTATAACAACTGGAGAAATAAGAGATTAAAATATGTCAATTAACGTATACATTTTTTTTAAAATTTGTTAACTGAGATAAAAAATATCTAATTTAACCCTCCATACAAAGTGTCATAAAATATAATAAAAACTTACAGTTTTTGTTGCTCCTCAAAATCGGAATCGATGCTCTTGCAGCCGTCGGCACTGTTCGGACTTTGAGTCAGCGATGGACCATTTCCTGATTCACAATCCACCTCGACGTCTAAATTTTGCATTACAACTTACGTTACAAAGAAGAGCAAGCACTAAATTTTTGGATGCAAGTTGGATACAGAAAGGGTGCAAGCAAGAAGTAAACGAAAACGGCAAAATTTTGTTTACATTCATGTATAGGTCTTCCAGCGGATCTTTACCCACATGTCGAAACTGAGGTATGTATGAAAAATAGGTCGAAATATATGCGACTTCCAGACAGATACTTTCAATTCAATAATATGAAAACGGTATATATTAATCAAAATTTCCCTTTCAGTGTACTTAGTGTGTATCTTGCTTGTAGAAAATCATGTTACATAAATGGTATGTTATTTATATAATCAGATATTAATCAAACATAGGTAAAAATCCACAGGGCAAAGTTTTCTTTTGTTAACATTTTAAAATTTCGGAGAAGCATGTTTCATAAATTAGTCTTTACTATAGAAATATAGCTAAGCTATTTAGGTTGAGTACAAAAAAAAAAGGATATCTGTAGACAGTAATAATAATTATTATTATTATAAAACTACTATTTCAAAAAATAGTATACAAGTTTTTATTCTTGCAGAGGTTAGATAGTGATGTTATACTTAATGATTCTTAACCTTATATTTATGAAATTCATAAACAGTCAAAGACTAGCGATTACTTTACCATTTTTATTAATAACTTAGAAAAAAATTAATAAGAAAAATAAATAAGTTGTTGATGTGATTGTTATCTTTCAAATAACAGAAATTAGTTCATTAATTCTATTGCCTACTCTTAATTTTAAAGATATCTCTCCTAATTTTATAGACAACTGGTCCTACTTATAAAAAGACAAAAAGTTTTTAATTTTTAATGAAAAAATGATTAATTATTAATCTTTTAGCCATTTTGAAGAAATGCTCTAAATCTGAAACAAAACTTATGAAAATCGTCAATATTTGTTTATATAAATAAAAAAATAAGAAACATTAACCTTTGTTATCATTATTTTCAAGTGCAATTGTTAATTTTTTGCTAGTAGAAGTTGAAAAAGAACACTGAATGGTAGGTAAAGATTGAAAAAGTAAAAAAGTATTTAATCATTGAAAAATAAAAACGAATGTATTCTTAAAAATGTCAAGATAACAATTATTTCACAATTTATTTTCCTATAAGGAATAAAAATATTTAAAAGAAGTTTATTTTTTAAATAGTATACAATTTAGTTACAAATTATACTGTCAAACAATATTTAAAGGTACCTCTGAAATACAATTATTTTTTCTATTACTATGTGTAAGTAAAGTGCCAACAAAAGACACATCTATAATTTTGTTTTTCAATGGTAAAAAATAGTTATTTTAAATTATTCATTTTATGACATTTAGTGTATTATTAAAAATTAGCTAAAATATACTAGTTATTATTTCTGATCTAATTTTAATTTTGACGTTTTACTGATTTTGTGATGGTTGCGATTTCTAAATAAAATCAAATTTTCACATTTGATTTCATTCCAGAAAAACAGCGAGAGCATTGAGTTTAATTACCATATCACTTTACGCACTAATGTGTAAAGTAAAAAATATATGTTCTCACGAATATCAAAAAATTACTGTCACAGTGTATAAAAAATAGATGCAATTTCTGTGTAAAATATATTTTTAACTCATAGTATTTAATCATAATTCGTGATAAAAATATCATTTTACACACTTATTGTATAAATAACTATTTTCAGTTCAGGGTATTTCTACAAACACATTTAAATACTAAAAATACTCACTTTTTTTATCTTTGTTTGTACTGAAATAAATCTCCGCAACTTCTTGATCTACTGTTCCAGATGTGATATCTGATAAATACATGCCTCCTTCCAATGGGTTTTGACTTGCGTGCTTTTGCTTCATAAATGAAAACATGCCGCTTAACATAGATCTATGCTCTTCCTGCCTCGAAGAATCACTTACAGGAGAACTGTTTTGGGATACATTTGGAAATCCACCCCATTCCCAACTTTTAGTACCGTCTGTCGGGTCTCCTAAAATAGAAAAATGAAAAATTAGTGGTTGAATGGCTAGATTTGGTCTGAATGGTCTGTTTGCTCCACCATTAAACAAAGTTAAACAAATATATATAACCCGTATTTAATAGAGGTCATATTAATAAAAAAATAAAAAAGGTACTAATAACAAATGCCGTATTACTTCTCTCTAAAGCTACCTTTGAATCTAAGTTAGGCCCAGTGTTTCAATATAAAATATATATTTATAACTCATAGTTAAGGATTATCTCTAGATGAAAAATCTGATCATGGAGTAACTCCGCAAATTATACATTTGGCTGTAGCCTATATCCAAAATCTATAATTGGTATTATTGCAGTTAACATTTAGACCACCTTTTTTTTAATATCTTTAATGTTAGTTTTGTTGCTTATTCCTTATTCTATAGAATATTATTAATAGGCTTAAATATTTATTAATTTATATTTTTGTCCAGGAGCTATCAAGAGTGGATCTAAAATGGAGTATGAAGGAATAATGAAAAAGTTGGACGAAAATAAGATAACATTTTTATAGGGCTGCCACATTTGGGGTGACTCTTGAATGTGGAACATCGTGAGAATAAGAGGTGGCTCTGAAGTTAGAAGGAAATATTCAAGAAGCATCCATAGTATTTTTAAGGGCTTTAATTTTTGTAAAAAATATAATTTAATGATACTAACCTTTACGACATTTTACTTCAAATTCTGAGTCAGACTGAACAAGTTCAACATTAACTGGAGATCCACTTCTGGAATCTGCGTTTCCGCTATTTGTCAATTCAGTATCGCTGAAGAAATGGAAATCTGCATCGATTTTCTTAATGTTTGATGTATCGATTCTCATCACACTGTCTTCATCTTTTAAATCTTTTTTAGATTTACTATAAAAAAAATAACCACAGTTGATTTCATTTTCATAGAACAAAGTATTTTTGTGTCGTACACACCTTTGCATATCTTTAATATCAGGATCTGACGTATTGCTATCTAAAGAACTTCTATCAGTAATAGTATCGTTTTCTAAATTTTCTGATGTCTGACTTGGCGTTAGTTGATTAACACTAGAAGATTTCTTGGGTGCATTTTTTCTGCGAACTCTTTTTCGACGTTTCTTACTGCTTTTGCTCTCAACAGAAGGCTCATCTGTAGACTTAATGGGAGTTGTTACCAGCACATTTTGAGCCTTCGATTCATCAGCCTACAAAATATATTTAGGATCATTTAGTTTTTATTTTGAATAGAATAGAGAAACATTTTTCTCAAATAGCAGATAAAAATTTGTCAAAATATAATTAAAAAGTGTTCGTTTCTATTCTTATAATTTTCGAAAAAAAACTTCTTATCCCTAATATTAATCTACAGAAATAAATAATATGTTTTTATAGAAACTAGAACTATTTTTTAAATGAACTTCCTAAAATGATAACTTTTCATTGTACCTTGCTGTTTTCGATATCTAAACTGTCCATTTTAAATATCGTTTCGGAAATATCATTGTGACTTTTACTTAAATCTTCGCTACTATGTTTTCCCGATATCAATGACAATGTCATTTCTTCTGCAGAATTTTCTCCCATATCCAAATTACCAAGCACAAGTTGTCTTCTAATAAAATTGCGTTCCCTCGTCTTGTTACTTTCATTATCTGCTGTATTCCTTCTTTTACTATAATCATTTTCCTGGTTTTCTAAACCAATTTTAGAAAGGTCCTCAAAGCTAAGACGCCTTCCCTAAAATGTATATTTCAAGTAGAAAAACAGAAATGACCGAATAAAGAATTATAAAATTATATTAATTTGATGGGAAAATGTCTGCACAAATAAATATATTCAAAGTTCTTTCTTCAACCATTATTTACCGGTATATCAATTATAAGCAATGAGATATTTTAATTAATTTTTATAAATCTATTTTTGAGTTTGAAATTCCACTGTTTATAAGAATTAATAAAATTACTAAAATCACCATCGTGTTTAAAAAATATTTTATATTATAAAAATTATTTACTTGACTTTTAAACATATTTTCGAATTCTGAAACGGGAATAGGAGAAGTTGCAAGGTGATCCGGAATTTCATCATCATCATCATCTTCTAATTCTTCTACGAAAAATGCTTCCCCGCTCTCCCCCAATTTCATGTGAATCTCTTGTGGTTCGCCATTTATTTCTATATCCACCTATTAACAAAAATGAGTAATTGAAGTAAAAGCTAAAATCATTTGTTCATTAATAGCGATCAAAGTCAATCGGTCCATAGGTCAAAAAGTTGATAATATTAGGTAGTAATAAAACGCGATCACATTAATTAGGAAAAAAAAATAAGTTGTTATTTCAACATTGTTTCCAAATAAACACTTACAAGGTGATCTACTTATACTCAGGAAATTATATTGAGAATTTCATTTATCTATCAAATACTTATTTTAACGAAGAGGTAAGTTGGACTTGATTCAAATCAATAAATAAAATTACATGGTAATTCGTGCATTAGGACAATTAACCCTGTAGAAAAAAATTCTAACATAAGAAAACATTCTGAATAAGTAACTTTTGAAGATCGGCACCCCCCTTCCATCTCATATGATTTATTTTTCTTAATTTTTGTGAATCAATCACATCGATACCAACCAATAACTTAAGAAAATAAAGTTTTTCTAATTTTTAAACAATCTCTATAACATTTGTTATGTAATAAATGAGTAAATTGTGACATTTTATCTGACCCCTCTCTCCTAAAGGTGTTGCGTAGTATGTGAATGATCGCTTACCGATATTTAAATAATATAGTATTGGCTTCTGCTTTATTTTTTGACAAATTTTTAATTGAAAAATCTGTAAAATTCATAAATCTAGTGAGGAATATTATGGCAATTAAACCCACAATTGATGAAATTCTCTCATAAAATACCATACATTGGCACTTATGCTTTTAAACTAAATTGTATTAGTATACGAATTACCTATTTGATTTAAATAACTGAAAACCCTTAAATCAGCAATACCAACTTGTAACTTCATTCTTACGATACCTATTTTTTTGACAGATGAATGAAGTTCGCAATAATATTAAAAAATTAGCAGAATTTAATAGATAAAAATACCCAAACGGAATCGCAAAAAAATATCTAAAAATCTAATAACTATGTACCTAGGAATTTTCCAATTATGGCAATCGGAAGATAAAATAAGTAATTTAAAAAATTGTAACTACAATTTTTTAACTTTTTATATTCAACTTTAATTTTGCTTTTTATAGCCCGAAAAACCCCCCATAAAATAATAAATAGACAAACATTTTTGAGAAATTTTCTAAGACATCTTTTCACGGGTATCGTTTTTAAAAGAACAATTTTATTTGATAGATTTGTTTATTAAAACATTTAAAATGACGCTTGAGCGGCATAATAAAAAACCGCAATGAATTTACAATGCCCTATTACACCCTGGTTGTTATAGATATGTTTACTAATCTCGTACCTTAGACACTGCCAATTATAAGTAGGTTACCCTGTACACATAAACAAATCTGAAAGTTCTGGTATATATATTTTAATAAATTTTTGTTAATTGTATAAAGAAAAGTAACTAATTTGTATCGACAGACACCCTCTACTGAATAATAATAATAATAATAATAATAATAATAATAATAACAATAAAAATAATAATTATTATAATTATGATAATAATAATAATAGCATTAAAATGATGAGATCATTACGTTCACATAGATGACGTAATGAATAATAAGAATATCTCAAAAAGGCATTTAAAATTAAAAATCGAAGAGTTTCAGGATTTTTCCTATATTTAACGAGTATCGAAATAATGAATTTATTCACCATATGATTGATTATATTTTTACTTTGATAGTTAAAAATATTTAATCGGTAATGATATAAATAGAATTAATAATGATTACACTTTTACACATAATTTTAGATAGCACAGCCCCAACGTCGCCAATGAAATAAACAAGATAAGGAATGAAGTAGTTAGTTGTTTCCTGTTTAAAATACACAAGGGTCGTTATGTTTTTAATGATTACTATTAGCTATTACTAAAACATTTGCGTTTTAAAATAAAAACTAAGATTGTAAATAAATTTTAATTTCACATCAAAATTAATTGATAAAAGCAAATAGAATAATGTCTCAATTTCTCTGAGCTTCATCATTGAAAATGTGTTAAATACCCTAATATTATTCAATTTGTAAAAAGTATTGCTAAATTTCTGCTAAAATTAAATTTTTAATCAAATCTCTGCAAAATGAAAAAAAAAATACTAATCACTTTTAATATATATATTATGTAGATAATAATTTCTTGAGTCAATAAATGTGAAGTGAACAGATATTTGTATAAAAATATATGAGTAACCATCCTATTGTTTATCTTTTCTCGGGTTCAATATCACGTGTATCAAGGTATACAGTATTTTCCTATATCATTATAGATCAAGATAATAACGCCTTTGTTCAAGCGTTTAAATTATTCACCTCAAAATAAGTCCATAACCTTCAAAGTTAAAAACAAATATGGTTGAACGTTCGAAAATAGGTGCTGCAATCGATGATAAAATCATTGATACCTTTATTAGAGATAATATTAAAAGGGTACACAGAAGGCGATTAAGGTACTTACAAGGGACAACATCAAATCAAATCTCATCTGGGAATGACTAGAAAACCTCATCGAACTTTGCAACAACATTAAGGTAACCCTTAACTGGGTGCCAGGGTACAAAGGGATCATAGACAATGAAAAGACAGCTTGAGTAGAATCTGATTTCTGGTAGAATGGCCCCGAACTAGTACTATAATTAAATCCTAGTGAGATCACATTTATCGAAATGGGTACATTAACACACACTGGACAAATTACCGACGCTTGTACACAATAATTGAAAGGTAAAACATGTAGTACCAAAACTAATAAAATATGCTCATAACATGGTATCTTCACCTATGACAGCCTCTCACCTAGTGTTTAAACGTGAGGCCCACTCTTGGTGAAAATCATTATTCACAGAGTTCACTAACTCCAGAGATCATACCTAGGGTAAGAATTTCGTGAAAATACTACTAAGCCCCACGTTTTCAATGAGTAACAAATATGTAATAGAGTCGCATCTGTAGGAGAACCATAAAATTAATCTTTATTTTTTAAGAAACCTAGAATGTTTTAATAAAATACTTTGATTTATTTCAAATGTACATATTCTACGGTTCTAAAGAGTCCTGAAAACATAAATCTTTTTAAAATACGATAGATCTATTCGGAAAGTAGGTATATAGTATTTTGAAACTTAAATTTAAAAAGTGTTGAACAAATATTGGAATTTAACTTGGAAACAAATTTTATTACGGAAATGTAGAAACTGACCGCTCAAACATCAAGCAAATATATTAGTTAATAATGTTGTCATTTATACAGAAAATATGTGGAGCGCGTTAAGAAAACTGTACGAAAAGTCAGAAGTTTTCTTATTGAAAATATTATTTTGATCGAGGATTGTAACACCCTGCGACATCTTCAAATGCAGAGGATATTCATTCAAAAGATAAAACTTCATTAATAAATAGAAAATCATAAACAATATGGAATATTCGAAGTAAACCGTTTTGTAAAGATTTGTCTAAAATTATAAAAGTGGGGGGGAACTTACTAATGTCGCAAGCCAATGAGAACGTTGCGTTCAGACAAGTAAAGGTTTAGAGCCAAAAATTAGAAAAATTCAGACAAAAAAGGCATTTCGATATTAGATGTAGTTTAACTCTCGTTTAGAATGAACTTTATTTTACGTGATTGCCATTTCTATACTTAAATGTTCTTTTAATAAGTTTATAGCTTGTCCGGTAATTTACTATATTAGTAATTTAATAGTAATAAAATATGAAAAAATGCGACATCGAGAAAGAAAATCAAATAATGGATAACCATGTAAATACACATCATGAAATCAATAAAGAAAATTCTATATACGCAACTATCTGAAAAGGAAGTTTCACAGAGAGTATAGAATAAATGGGAATCCAGCTTTCACACCGAAATGAATAACTTTAAAAACATATACAAAATTAATTTGGGAATACAAAACAAATAAATGTATAAAAACATGTGAAGAAATAAATAAGAAGAAGGGGAAAACATATTGAAGTGAAATCGGTAAATTACATCTCTTACATATTTGAGGGTCCATAATGTTTTTTAATAAAATAATTATCTTACCACTTTCTCCCTACTCCTGAGAACTCCTAGTTTTCCAAATCTGACGTGAAAAGGTGAGCAATTATAAGTACCATCAGGTTGTTCGACAACTACCACGTCTATAGCACCAGTCAACGTTGCACCATTTATGTCATTATAAAATTCTTTAAAATTAGAAAAAATTTTCATCATTCCGTGCATCTTGGCAATTTATTCTTTGCGGAATTCCTCTAACTGAAAAAAAAATTTTTGTCATTAATATCAATATCCAATTATTTTAAACTATTAATCACTCAATAAAAGTTATTTAGTGCGGTTTGTTAAATAAAACTGGAATAAAAGAAAAGTTTTTGATAATTCTTTTTTCGAGTTAATCATCAAATTTAAAGTGATTTAATTACTTAGTACTTTGTTCTTAAAATCTTTTATATCGATAATGTATGCTGAAAAATATTTAAGTAATGCTTTTTATATACACAGATCATTTTCCCAAAATCACCAACCCTAAGGTATTTACAAATATTTTAGAAATCAATTTGCTAGTGCACAAGAATTCATTGTTAATTGAAGTAAATTGTAACTAAATAGTTTCTAAATTAAACCGGAATAAAATTCAACTTATTTAAATTTTCAATAGTAAGTAGTATCCTAAATTGCGGCTTTCATGACCGTGTACAAATGATTTTGATAGTACTATATCCATTAACGAAGAAACTCAAGTTACGTTGAAGTACTATCTAAATTTATTGTTAATATCTAGAAACGTAGCTCATTGTTGTTGTTGTTTTAGGTATACGTATAAGCCATTCAATTAAACTTAACAATGTTTATAAATGTGTAATTTTATGTAAACAAATTTCTTGTAAATAATAAGGACACTTTTTTCTAAAACTACTTTCCCAAAAATTTTTTTTATTTATTAATTTAATGGAATAAAAAAAATAAAAAAATATCTACCTAATTATAAAACTTTTTTTAATCTTTAGTTGTGTTAAAATCTCTATTATACCTCATTTTTAATCACCGCTTGATATATTTATTTTTGTGCTTATCATTAGATAAATCTAAATTAAATAATAAATTAAATAAATGATTCATTTTCATGTAACAGTTGGATTTAATAATAATTGATATAAAAGGAATATAAGAAAACATTATGGATAGGTGGCGGGAAGAATTTATGTATCAGACGGAAGAAATGCAGCAAAGTAGATAATAATGAGAATACCGAAAGTGAATATAGATATGGGTGTACTAGAAAAATCTATAAAAAAATTGAAAAATAGATAAATCACCAGGACACGATTAAATATCATCAGAAATGATCAAGCTCGTGGAGCAGGCAATGGGACTAGTTTTATTGAAACTAATGAATAAAATAAGACAAACAAATGAAACACCCGTAGATTGGGAATTAGTGATAATTTTTCCTTTTTAAAAAATATGACGTGGAGGATTGTAATAATTATTAGCGTACAACTCTGCTGAGAACACCTGAGAAAATTTACGAAAACAGAGCACCTGAAATAAAGGAGGGAGATGACTTGGGCAAAACATAAGATTGACTCAGATTAGCAAGAAGAACAATAGATGCAATATTTATAATAAGGAGCGCAGTGTTGGAAATTTTTGAGAGGCATCTTGAAGTCATCATCAAAATTAGAAATATGTATAGTGAACTTTTGGTAACTAAGATGAAATCCCTCAGGACGACTGAACTTGGTACTCTGCTATTGATTACTTATATTTTAAATTTAAATGGTTTGGTTCTCTTGCAGACGATACAATTCCGTTTTTTAAAAATATATCTTGTAAAAAATAAAGCGACCGATGGGCTATGGAAGTAATAAATTTATCCAAATGAAATATCCCTGAACTCTGAAAAAACAAACTACAATGCGTTTTCTTTGACAAACGCTAATAGATGAAAGTTTAATTATATCTGGTTAAATGAGACAGGTTTTACTATTAAGCAGCTCATTTACAGATCTAAAAAACAAAATCAGGCGGTTCATATATATATTTTATATTATTTGTCGCATTATGAGCTGAGTAAAAAGTAATTTTGTTCAAATATACAAATGACTAATTAAGTCGCTTCTTAAATTTGGTTCCAGTGTCTGGGGAGGACTTAATTAAAATGTTTTAAACCAACTAAATATTGTTCATATTACGTATTATACAGATTTGGCCTGAATATTTGAAACCATACACAAATCCGTGCGAGTGATAAAGGACGAGTTATGAAAGAGAGTGAACGTATTATTAATATCTTGAAGTAGGAATACATCGAGGTGGGAACATGGTTCCAGTCAATTCGATAGTAAATATTGTATTGTTCCAAATACATGATTTCTTTCTAAATAAAGACTATTAATTGAGCGAATAATGGAAGCCTACGAGAAGTTATACTTATGGTAAACAGACATTTCTAAGGATTTTGAGTTAGTAAGAATTAATGACATGTGGAAAGCATCAAGTGAACACAAAACAAAGAAAAATCTAACAAACGATATCAAAAGTCACTGTAAACGCACTAAAGAATAAGAAACAAACTTTGTAACCATCTCCGGATTAAGGCAGGGAGGGACTTTAAGTCCGTACCTGTTGACTATTTTGATGGATGAAATAATTAAATTATTTGACGTTTGCCATCGAGAATCACTAAAAGGGTGTGGAAGATGGGGAAACCAAAATACATGACAAGAGGGAGCCTACGACGCAAAGTGTATAACAAAGTAGTGACATATCTGGAATATAAAGGAGTGGATTGGAGAGAAGCAAAAGCACTAGTATGATATACAGTGTGTACATAAAGTATGGAATAAATTGAGTTTAAGCTAAAATTTTGAGGAAAATTATTGTATCTTCAAAACTATTAATTACCAAGTATGACATATTTTTGGAATCGTTTTGAAATTTGTAATCTAAAAAAATAAAATATACAAGATGTGTCATTTAAAAAATTATCGATGACGTTGTTACTCATAAATGGTTTACCCTGTATATTTCATTGTTATGTAAAAATACATTAAATTAAAATCAAAAACCGACTGGTCTCAGGATTTTTCCTCAAAATTGTTTGTTTAGCTTAAAATGAATTTATTCCATACTTTATTTACACACTGTATAACGAGGTGCCGAGGAGAAAATAATTGTTAAGGGAAATTGTACTAATTATATAAGCACGTATTATATAAAAGGTTATATATATATTGGGATACTAATTAATATGCAAAATGCTAACATTTTATCAAATCACATTCATAAGAGTAAATAGCCATTTGAAAATGTAATTAAATCAAAACGTAAAAAAAAAACGTTTACGTCTTAACTCCAATTAAGATTCAAAAATAAGGATATAATTTCGAATAATTTATAGATCAAAAAAAACATAAACAAATAACATTGAATTAATTAGATAGTATGGCCTTTTATTGTACGCATAAATATTCACCTACATTTGGTATATTAAGTATCTGCATATAAACAACAACAAACTAATTTTGTTAAGGACAAATAAACTGTTTTACACCTGATCAAACAACCGCTTACGACACTCCTGCGTAAATATCAACTATGCAATAATGCAATTAAATAGAAATCGAATGATTTCCGACTTTTATGAATGTATTTTTTTTTTAAATAATGCGAAATCTTTAAACAATTATGTTAATGAATACTTGATTGTAAGAATAGTAATTACCATTACAAAGCAACAATAACCAATAGCGTTTATTACGTAACTCCAGAAAGGCTGTATTCTGAATACACACAAGATTAGAAGAGAAATTAATGTACTTTTTACCCGCCTTTGTCATGCTGTAATTTAGATAAGAATTAACTGGCCATCTCCATCACATTATTGTAATTTACATAATGAAAGTGAAGTAAATCGTCAGTGAGGCGAAGTTACCATTTCATATGTTAGTGCAAACAAATCAATTCTCTAATTGACCTACTATTATAAAATATTACTTAAATAAAATGTAACCCAGATTATTCACAATACAAAATAACTCCATATTGAAAATGAGTAAGCCTTAATTACAGTACAGCAGTATCTATATTAAAAAGTTTTCAAGCAACATATTTTTGATTTTACGTAATATTGAAGCCATAGAAGCAGGTACCCCTTTTTGTAACAGTTACTGCATTTGGTAATGTCACATTTAACAATTCTTTTAATCAACAGAAATTATAAAATGTCGAATCTACGATTTTTTTACACAAGTTTTACCAAATTAATCGCTCCTATTAAAAGTAAGATTCTATTCATATTATTTATCTGGACGACTATACGATCGAATCATTTTATTATTTCATTTTATGGTTTTCACCAATAAATTATTTGGCCACGCTTACGTTTTGATATACAATCTCTGAACCAAGCTGGGATATGATTGATTGATTTATTTCTCATTCGATTCAGAGTTGTGTTTGAAATTTGAAAACAAATTAATATTTTAGTTAAGAGGGTTTACATCCAAATGACATGCTTAATTTTCTTAAAGTAATCATTAATATGGTACAGACATATGTTCAGCATTGTGGCTTTTAATTTGACAATTCTGTATACTACTTTGTGTGCGACAAACTGGATCCTCGATCTTAACATATGTTTGTGCAAATAATGTCTTGGTCTGTTTCTAAGCAGAAACGTGATGAGTATATATTTTAATCATTGTGCTTGGACTTCAGGCCGTTTTTTTTCCCAAACATACGTGTTCAAAATTCTAAATGAACCTCGTCCAATCAATTGGCTCTGGTGCCATCAAAACATTGTGATGCCACGAGGTATAGCCGAAATGAAATCAATAAACTGAAATATCGATATTTTAAGCTCAGAAAATGTAATATTTGTATATGATTCATTTTATTTGCAACGAAGTGTTGTTTTAATATTTCTCTTTGTGATTTAAAGAGTATAATAAATTCTCAATTATATATAAATATACCTATAGCATTTCCCTATCTGATTCGTTACAATTGGTTATCTCTTGTCATTAAAATATTGAACAAATATTTTATCTAAAAAATTTAAATATTTAAGAATATATTATGTATTGCCAACAATTATTCTGTTCTAAGATCCAATCTATTTTTTAAACTGCCCATGAACACAAATGTCATTTTTTAAGGAGAGATTCACATACATCATTCATCCAATTGCCTTGTGGAATCTTTAAATTTAAATATAATCTCTAGTTTAAACTATTAAAAGTAGAATCTATGAAATGGACGACTGATATAAAAGATTTAATATGACAAAAAAACTTTTACGACAATCTTGATTCAAATTTCTGGTATAAAATATTGAATGACACCCATGTTTAAATCAACCCTTAATATTTGAAAATAAAGTGAAATTGTAAATGATATGTAAATCTAAATTTAGTTCCAAAATTTTGGCCACTTTTATTTTTACACGTCACTTGCAAATACTGTGTCAAGTCTTACTTGTTCAGAAAAAAATTTCATACTCTTATTGTATTTTTGTAATCAAATTTAATCCTAACATAGAAAAGGCAGCTCACTGTTCCTAAAGTTACGAATACAAATAAATCGGATATTTTAAAAAACCTTTCCTTTTGAAAGAGGTTCATATCTCACTAGTTAAAGCATCTTTACAAAACTGTAAAGTTAGTTAGTGCCAGCTAGTTGGGTAATCTAAGAGATAGATAATCAGTCTGTTTTTTTGTTTTTCTGTAAAAAAAAACGAGAATCTGTAGAAGAAAACCGTAATGGTAAAATAATCTGATTGTTGCCTTTGTTAAGAGTGAATCTCCTTGAAAATCCGCGGGGACAACATATAGATACAATTAAAGAAAGTTGTTGCAAAAAGTGTATAGTGTGTTTTAGAATAAGTTGTTGGAATATTTAATGAATAATGAAATAAGAAAAAAAATCCCAAACAAGACAAAGGATAATTACAACATGCTAATTTAAGAATAATTTGATAACCGGAACATGGAGGCAAAAAACTGTTATTGTAATAATTTGAAAGTATTAGAACAAACAATAATATATATACAGAAAGAAACATTTATTACGTAATATGCTGTTTTGAGTTGTTTACTAAAATATTATTTCCCGAATGTTGCATAATCATAATTAATTCACCTTAATCTTTTTTGTGGACAGTTTTCTATCACAATAAATTATAAACCGTTCTGTTTCCAAACATGTCGATATTTATAAGTCTTTAAATTTGAAGTTAAAACTATAATTGTTCAGTTAGAGACCGCACATCTCTTTACTATTTTTCACATCAATACTAAAAAAATCACTTTTTCGAAACGTGAATTTATTTTGTCGCGCTGCCAAGTTGTTTGTCACAAATGATCATTCAGTATTTGTTATACGGAGAACGAATTATTAAAAAAATATCGCTCACTTCTCGAACATCAATAAAAACTGTATGAGCGGAAACAACGCGTGTCTCGTTTTATAACGAACTAAAACGCGCAATTAATTGATACGCTAGCGCTCTACGTTCAAATTTGTTTGTTTTTCGGTATCACTTTGTTTATTAATATTATGAAATTATTGGCCATACGTAAGTGGACTATTATTATTTTGCAAAAGAAATGGAGATCTTCGTGAAAATAAGGAAACGGTGAAAGGTCACTGGTTCACTTTATCATGAGGCATTTAGCGTCAATCCCTACATTTACGTTTAGTTATTTTTATGACGATAATCCGCAACACTTTAGGTACGCTACTATTATTTGAACTAATAACTTTTAGTGGAAGAAGAAAGTATTATGGCGCCGCTTTGAATATAAAAAAAGTGAAAGTCAGTAAGGTTACAACCGTACTTATAGTAAATACTAGCTAGTAGATAGGTCAGTAAACGTAATAGTAATACATTTATTTAATACAAAAACCAAAGCACCTAGAGACGATATATAAAATAAAAGTACTAACTACCACCATATTATCTGTAATGGTTAAATTTATGAAATCATTATATCTGCAAGAGTAATATTTAATGTGAAACAATCAAAAAAGCTAAAAATCTAAACGTGTGCTTAACAGGTTTAGGAAAAGCCTATGACATGATTAAATAATAACACTAACTGACTTTTATTTATAATGTGCTAATAGCAGCGAGAAATAATTCCTTTTTCACTTATGCTATTCGTCTTCCTCAGATTTTTATTTACTCTGTCGTCATTCTTTTTTTTTACGTTAACGTTTTTCTTCTTTTCCTTTTCGACCTACCCCATTCTATCTATTCATATTTTTCATGACTAATTTGTTGAAATTTGCTTCTGTTTTGTGTCTTATATTTGCTCATTTCTTGTATTATAAGCATTTCATTGACACTAAACACAGATCTATACTTAACAGAAGAATGGAACCTAGAACTTACTTTTTTGGAAGAATGGAACCAAGAACTTACTTTTTTGGAAGAATTTGACATCAAGAAACATCTACGATATCCTTAATATATAGTACTGAATGAAAAATTAAATCTGGGAAGTTCAATTATTTTTTATTACCTTTTAGAGTAAATATATAATATTAAACAATTTTTTAGGGAATGAAGAATATTTTTGCTTAGAGAATGTATAATATAAAATTATACTGTGTTTATTTAAAAAAATTAATATGACCTAAAATTGTACTTCTGCCGCTTCAATCCTAACACGATTTGACGAAATTTTCTCACTAGCTCTAATATGTATGAGTGATGAAGTTGCTTGTCTTCATGAAGCTGATTAAATAAATGCGCTGTTCTTCTTGCACGCTTCCCGTTTTCAAAAAATATGGAAATAATCTCAACTCGTTCTGCAATAGAATATACCATTTTGGAAGTATTCAAAAAGTACCTAAATCAATTAACTAACAGCAATGTTAAACAAACTGTTTTAGTATCAAATTACTAATTTTTTGCAAAATTTGATTTAATTTACTTTTGATGTGAAAAACAATCCAAACATTAGCAAAACATAGGCGTTACGTTTCATTTTTAAGAGATGTTGCACTTTAAATTATTTAAAACTTTTTTTTTGAAAAAACGGTGTAAATATCGAAAAAATCGTGGATGATCATATGCCTGAATACTCCATGTAAAGGCCTTTCTAATGACGTGCCACACATGGTATACTCCCTATTTAAAATTAAGGGGTTGGGGAAGTGGAAGGGAAGGGGTTGACAAATGGCAGATGTCTGTATCGTAAAAATATGTCCCCTTAGAACAAAAATCGAACTGTTTCAGCGTTTCCTTGAAATCTAATGAATACGGCCAAATATCGGGGTGGATTGTTTTCTGTGGCCCACTCTGTATATAAGATACCTGTCGTTTCTTATATCTTGTCTAATGATAGTGATTGGTTCGAATATTTATAATAAGAAATCAAGCATATATGTAAAAAAATTTCTTATGCTATAATTTCAGATGCCAAAAAACTTTTAGAATACTGTGGAAATTTAAAATAAGTATAATTTGTTTTTTATTTTCATAATGAATAGATTCCATAAAGTAAGGGTATAAAGTATCATTGTACTGTTTGGCAAATCTAGCTCTGAATTTGTAAAAATGTGTGAGATGAGCGAAGTTAGAATGAGAAAGTATTCGGTTGACAAAGAGGGTAGTATAGGCTTGGGTAAATTGTACAGTCAGTCAGATGCAATAGAATTGACCAGTGCAGTTAAATATACTTGTTTATCAGACTTGCCTGATCCATTTTGCTACCGCGCATCCAAAGGCATGACGACTTCTTATTCAGAACAAGATTTGCCAAGTAATAATTAATTTTTTGTTAGTATTGTTCTCTTTTTGGTAAGATAGTGAGTTTGTGCTCCAAAAAATTGACACAATATAAATTAAGTTAACTTTTAAAAAAGGAAATGTATACTGCGTTTGTTATAATAAATTACGAGATGAATTTCTGGAATTTGAATAGTTTGTCCTCAATATTTTTAATGAGTTAATACAAGAAACTAAAAAGAAAACGATAACAATGCGAAATTAATCTACAGTTGATGTACAATTTAATCAATGTCCTAGAAAGAAACGCACTAATCTTTAAAAAAAACTTAACACTGTATCTGAAAAAGCCTGAAACATTAAAGATGTTCGAAACAAATACATCATTATGAGTATTTTAACTAACACTAGCCGAACTGGCCAAACAAAAATGAAATAAAAAATTATTAATTTTCCTAAAGAGAAGTAAAGATTTATTAAAGAAATCAGTATTGTTAATATTTCCTGTCTTTTCCTAAATTTTATGGTTCTCTTGTTATTTTGTTAATTAAATGAAAACTGAAAAGCAATTCTTTTGTTAATTCCATAGTTTTTTCTATTTTGTTTATACAGGGAATATCATTGTAAAAGGAAAATACTTACATGTGTACATTTGAAAATAAAGATACAACTTGGACAAGATACTCTTAACAAAATATTATAAAACAACGAGAGTCCATTTTCCCATTATCTATTATCATTCTAAAGGCTACTAAATAGTTTACTGTTGCAAGAATATTTATTATAGTTATTTAATTTTCCTATTAGTGTAATTCTAAATACCAATACTTACGAAGTTATTTTGCTTACAGTCTTTTATGCTTTCTTCATATTTTCATAATATCCCTAATTATTAACTATATTAACAGAATATACAATACAATTATTAGAATTAGTCGGTATTGGCTAAATGTAAACTATTTTAATACTTGAAATATAGCCAAGTTCAAAACATTACTTTCTCGAAACATATTTCTGATTCAACATTTAGGGCAACAAGCCAATAAACACTCCATTGACTATGTTAATGTTTACTAATGTTCAGTTTATTCTAATGATATAATTAAAAATGAGTATTTGATACACAATCCAATAATATATAATGAACCATTACTATTAAAATAAGATAAGGGAGCGTCAATATTTTTCAGCGTATATGTGTAAAAAATAATGTTATTTGCGACACGTGCCCGTCCGTTCAATTGGATTTACGTCCTAAATTTATTTTGACAATGATTTCCACAAGGTCACGCAATGCCACAGATTTTTTAAGTACATACACTCACCGGCACGAAAAACAAAACACTTGCATTTAAAAAAAAAATTTAACCGTTTATTATAGTAGTTCAAATACAAACAAAACAACGTGTTCTAAGCAATTACTAATAAGAATAAAAATTTATTTGAAAAAAACACTGTTCTGTTACAATTTAAAAAATGTGACCGAAACACAAGTTGATGTTATGGCAATTGCATTCACCATTGGCGTACCTAAAATAGAATGACGAATGTCCTTTTTAGGAATAAGTTCCCATTCTTTAAAAAGAGCTTGTTGCAACTTATTTAAGGTTAAAGAAGCACGAAAACGAGTTCGAATTATTCGCCCAAGCATGTTTTTTGAAATTAAATTGTTTTAAACAAGTTAATCTAATATCCAACACAATTTTGGTTGTACTCCATGTAACTTTACCAGAAATTTGTATTCAGAATCTAAGCAATCATAACATTATATAAATTCTCACCATATAATAAGTCAATAAAAATTGACTATTGATAGAATATTTTCTTAAAGTTCTAACTCACAACTTCGCAGCCGATCGCCATCAACCCGAAAATTAAGGCACACAAACTTCACTCTTTAAATAAACTTGTTGCACAGGACGATCTAATTAAAGTTGTAATATATTATATTAGCCATTATTGTCTCATAGTTCATAAATTTAATTACTCATTAATAAAAATACGATAATTTGTAACCCTCAATGAGGGAGTCAGAGCACAAAAGGTGTAACTAACAGTAACACAGTTTTGAAAAATCCATATTCAACTTCAAGATATAAAAAAATGATTTGTAACGATTCTTTTTCGAGAGAAATCTCATCATCAACCAAGGCTTCGCTGGTTTCTTTTGTGTACCAAAGAAATACGACCTTCAAGTGGTCATTTATCTCCAATTTTAAAAAATTTACTCTTCAAATTTAATCGTGATATGTAGTAAAAAATGAAAACTTGTATGTGTACAGTGCAAACGAAATGAACTCACTCCTTTAACACTAGAAAGTTTACATTATCAAATTTTAAATGTTTGTACATTCGTATTCTAGTCTTTTTCAGTACAGCTACTGAAAACAAATAATTTTACCACTTATTTTTGGTTGGAAGTAATTGTTTTGGAAAATAATGCCCAAAGAATGGATGAGCAGATGATTTTAAAGTATTCCTCCTTCAGTTACTGTCAATTTATTGATAACAAGAGATCACGCTGAGCATGAAATCTTTTACGTTTTAAACATTCCTAAGCTAAATTTTTATGCGTCACATTAAGAATGCTTAATTGGTCGACTTAAATCTCAACTAAAGGTTTTTGTTTAACTAATTAATATCAGTGGTCTACACGTTTTTAAAAATAATTTATTAATATTATTAAATTATTTCAGAAATATTATTTATAAAATATTAACGTGAATATAAAAATAAACATAATATGTAACAATGTTTTTTCTTTGAAAAGTTTAGATATTGTTAAAGTATGACTGTTTTGACCCTATGAAGTAATTATTCAATAGTTTTGGGGTTAAAGATACATTTTTAAAAGAAAACTACTGTTTTTCACTGACCAACGTTTCGACAATTTATTTTGTCATCCTCAGGGCTCTAAAAATGTTAAAGAGATAGTACATATCGTTTTTATTTTTGAAAATGGTATTATATTAAAGATTCAAGACTGATACTTACATGAAATTTTTCTGTGTCAAAAATTCAAAAGATATATTTCTGTTTTCGTGAAAGCGATTGTTTTCGTACTATAGTAGTGTAGGAAATTCTTCATTTCCAACGGCAAATTAGTCGTCATAATCTAATACAAATCTAAATTAGCGCGCTATAAATACTTGTATTTACATTCTTCTATCCCCTAAGGCATAATGTAATTATAATGCAACTTTCTACTTATAATTACGCAAATAATACAAAACTATATGTAGGGTCAAAAATCGCTCACAAACACTTATAAATGTTATATACACCGTGTAACATTCAATACCCGAATGCAACAACGTCATTTATCTTTATCTAAGGAGAATAACTGTAGTTTAAGCCAGTTTGGGTGGGTAAATCCGCAATCAAATTACGACCTTTGATTAGAAACAGGCTTTGTCTTATCTTGTTTGACAAAAGGGGAAAATACGGCAGACCCAAAACTGGTACCAGAGTAATCTTACTTAGGGATATAGATTGATCACCCCATGGTTAATCCGCGCCTACAGGATTTGTTTCTGTGGTGCTAACAGTATGTTCGGTTCAGCAGATAAAGCAGAATCAGGACAGAAGCAGTACAAATACAATGTAAGCGCAGTATACGTGCAAGCCTGATGCAAACTAATTGCAGTATAGATGTCTGGTGGATGAAGGGCATATGCAAGGTAAAAGCAGCTCGAAAATAGAAGGTGGCCTTAAAGGGACCTGACCAATGATAAATCCACACACATGAATTCAGGCACAGTGAACTTGCTACGGTCAAATTATTTTCTTTGTTTTTAGGCTTATAAATCCGGAAAACGATTTCGAAAATCTTGAGCCATGTGCTCTAGTCATAGAAAAACCAGGAAAAGAAAAAATTCCTCAACAAGTTAAATGGTGACAGACATGAGTCAAATAGTATCTGACCTAGTTTTACTCAGTACTAGATTATACTGGTGGTTGCAATCTGTCTCTTAAGTTATTTAGCCCACATTAATTATAAAGAAGAATAACTAAGGATATCGGATGACAATTCTTAAATGCGAACAAATAAGATATATTAAATTTTGCAATTAATAAAATATGCCAAAAAACTGGAAATTTTATAAAGCTTATGGTACAAATAAAGGTAAGGTGCAAGATGATCAGTTTTTTATTATTCAAAACGTGACTTCCTTAAAGATATTTTTAAGAAAGACAATTAACTTTTCAAGTTATGTATACCTATACACTGTTTTATTTATAAACTAATTGCATTGGTATTCAAAAACTTCAAAACAGTCACAACCTTTCGCAATGAACATAAAATCAAGGTACCGGCTTAATTTCGGGTGGTCCAGCCGGGTAGACGGAACATTGCCTAAAACTAAAGTAGGACAGTATGTCACATAGTTTTTTCAGGATACTCACTCTTCTCGAAAGTCAGTTACGCTCCTTACACCAAAGTCTTATCACGCATCTTAGAGAGTCTCCACACTGTTAAAGTCTAAATTGAAAGGTTTAAAACTGTTAATTAAGCTAATACTGTAATCGCGTTATCGATCATAAAAAGAAAAGACAAACAGATTCATTCTCCCCCAAAAATGGAGCATTGAAATGTTCACTATTAGTGCACGTAATAAAAAACTGCAGTCAGTAGTGATCCATTACAGACTATTAACGTAGAAAGCGTTTTATGTCGTGTGCTAACGATAAGTATTACTGTATTTATTGTTAAATCACTGAAAATGTATATTCTCTTTCTTTTTTCGTGAGGCGGCATTGCCTAAACTAAACTAAACTAAACTAAACTAAAGTAAAAAATTTGCACTGTTCCCGTCTAAGTCATTTAATTATTTCTTCCTGAGTTTCATTTTACTTACAATCTGAAAATATAATTGTTCTTGTTTTGCATCATAGAATTTAATTATACCACTTTTCTATTCGTTCTAAAATAATTTCCCTCCTTGAGAAAGTAGGGCGGGTTACTGGAAACAAATGTACTAAGAAAAAACCTAGACATTCAGACTAAACATGAAGCTGTAACAGATATAAATGTGAACAAGAAAAATACTAAGATGGTATTTATACTTCCCCTTCCAAAAATAATGCTAATTTTGAGTCTACAATGGGTAAAATAAAATTTGATATTACAAAGGAAAGAGCAGCTCTATGGAGCTCCAGGCATGTGGGTCCAGTACATAAAGGTTTCAGCTGCAATTGGCCAAGAACCGATACTGCGCTTACCAAAAAACCACCGATACAAGTCTGATAAAAGACAGGATTAAGAAATAACAAGTGATTTAATTGAAGTTCGTAAGTTTCCGCGACTAGAGCGACTCTGAGTATTACTGCTACCGGAGGGTCGCGTTATTTTTGAGATATTTCTCAATCTTTCACATCTGATGTATTTCACTTCTGGATACGTTGAGAAGTTGAGTTGCCTTGTATATCGCACCTCCTGAAGAAGAAAAATATCTTAAAAATGGCGCTATCCTCCGGAACCTTAGTTAAGGAACTGCTGTAAATAAGCATCAACCAGTTACGCATTTACAATACTACAGAGTACGCCGGGAGAAATGGAAAAAGTGGCCCCCAATTAGAAAAAAGGGAATAAACTTATTGCCTTGAATTAAATGATTTTTGGTTATAAACTCCTTTACGGGGTCTATTGGAAAATATTATGTATTATTGATTAGTTGTAAAAAATAATATATTTCTATCTTAAAAAAACACCTAATTGATACTTTACTTACTTAACATTTTTTTTTATTTTTGCACTAAAACAAGAGTGTAACTATAAGTATTATAAAAAAGGGGTATTATTTATTCAGTCACGAGTAATTTCTAAATTTTCTATTAAATGATAAATGAGATAAACAGAATCCAATAAAAAACACAACAAATTCAAAAATTTACTAAATATGAATAATTCGGAGTTAATATTTATAAAATTTTAAAATTTATAAGCAATACGGAATACGTCTATTGAATTGTGAAGCAAAACAATAGATCATTATAATCTATTTCACTGTCATAAACTTGTTTGATTCATTGTTGTTAAATAACCTTAACTGACAAATCAATGACCTATATATCACGAACAAAGACTAGACACTTTGTCAGGTATCTATAACATTAAAAATAATTCTCAAACCAAAGCTGTTATATTGCCAATATTTTTAAACTTGACTTTGTAAGACTTACATTTGGCACTAAATAAGAATTATTTTTAGTAATGTTATCATCTGGTTTAAAAATAAAGGAAATTTCCACAGAATTAAAATATGAACAAATATTTTAAATTAGATAGGTGTAATTTGGAAATTTCCAGCCACCTATAATGTTTATTAAATAGTTCCGTCAATTATGTTTAGTTTCTTCGTTTTCCTTCTTAACCCTAAAGTTTTATATAAATCTCAAGCTACAGCATTTTTTGCGTTTTCGTTGGATGGGTTATACTCTGTTATTAAAAAATAGTTCACTAAAAAAAGCTCGAAGACTTCCTATGTTTGAACGGCAAGTGTGCAATTTTTATGTTAATACAGTTAGTTTGGTGAAATAGTTCAAGATTCTCAGGTATTTCAAGAATTTGGTACAGTTGGATCTTGTTGATTAGACACAATAATTAAAATAGTTTCCTCTACTTAGGTAACTGTTCTAGGTTTTGCTTCGCCTAGTGTCTGAATATTAGCCTTACGAGACTTTAGTACTAATAATGAGTCCAGAGTCTTCTTCTTTCCGGCAGAACCTATATAATGTATAACTTTTTCTGCCAGTCTTCTTCTTCAGTCGTTCTCTCATTGCTGAGAATCGTGATCATTAGCAACCTGCGCTGTCAGTGCCCGCCATTGATTTCGATTTTGGGCTTTGTCTATGGATCCATGAAATGAGGTACCGGTGACCCTTTGAATCTGGTCGGTCCATCGGATAGGAGAACGCCCTCTTGATCTTCGTCCCTCTACGTTGCCAGAAACTATTAATCTCTCCAGATTATCCCTTCGTGAAACGTGACCGAAAAAACTCAGAACATTTGCCAGACACACCGACGAGAGTCTATTCTGGATTTTCAACTCTCTGAGAATCGAGTCATTGGTTCTGGGTGCCGTCCACGGGATTCGGAGCATACGTCTCCAGCACCACATCTCGAACGCATCGATGCGTCTTCGATCTGCCGTTTTAATTGTCCACGTTTCAGCCGCGTATCGAAAGATAGAGAATATCAGCGACTGAACTATCTTCATCTTGACAGTTTTTGATATGGAACGGTCTTTCCAGATCCTGGATAATCTGCTCATCGCACTTTTAGCCATTCCTATTCTTCTTCGAATGTCACCCTCGCTTGAACCCGTGTTGCATACATAGGAACCCAGTCTGCCAGTCGGTTGGTTATTATTCTAACCATACTCCTGTTACGATTTCTAAATTTCATATAGTAACACAATAGCAGGAATATAAAAAAGCATTTATTTGTTAAAATAAATTAAAAGAATTCAAAATTATTGCTTACAAATTTTATACAGAGTGGACTAAAAGTCTGGAAACGGCCAATAACTCGTAAATTGCTAGTCCGAATTCTACAAAATTTGGGATACGGACATTCCAGATTTGACATTTGCAATGTTGCTAGATTTGTCATTTCTCTGATATTAATAATAATTAATTAACTTTGGTTTTTTAAAAACATGCAAATGTCAAATCTGGAATCTCCGTATCCCAAAATAGGCTTATCCCAAATTTTGTAGAATTCGGATTAGCAATTTACGAGATAATTGGCAGTTTCCAGACTTTTGGTCCACTCTGTATAAGCTTCAATTATCATATAATATTGGTTTTTTGTTTTAATAAATGAAAACTACTAAGTACGATATATCGCTGTATTCAAAAAATTCATTTTTCGTTAATAAAAAGTGCGGGTGGTTTTCCAAAGGGTTGTAAAGGATAACGAAACGTTATTCATTAGAAAGGTGTTGGAATGCCAATTAAAACTGTTAGAAGGATATTTCCTGTAAACGATGACTTTGCATCCAGTAATATTTTTGTGATATGATTAATATTTGATTTTCTTGAATAATCACGTTCAATTGGAACAAAACCATATTAAATAAGAGGTCATTGCCGTCATAAACATTTTTAGATTCACGCTTGCGATAACAGACTTTGTTGATGTATGTAATTTCTTTATGTTATTTCCGCCTGTTAAATAGAACATGGATGAAATTAAAAATATTGAGAATAAAAAACTACGATTGCTACAGCATAAATTTCCTAACAATTATTTATTCCTTATATGTTCTTTAACATTTTACAAATATGGTGTGATTTAAGAAAAATCTCATTTTTTGAAATGGCAAATTTTTTGATTCGATGTACTTGATTTATTAACAAATCTTCTTTTGTAATTTGAACTGGTGAAACGATCAATTAGTTTTTTCTTATTATTTTAACATCTGGGAGTTCATAACATAAAACAATTATAGAAATATTTTCTGGGTAATTATTCTATTTCATAATGTCTTAATTAATATTGTTCCTTATTTTCTATCCTACTTCTATTGGGGTGTTAAAACTCAAATAAGAACATTTAAGGAGATAACTATGACGAGAATAATGTTTATTCGAATCATTGTATCGGCAGATATATTGTTAGATTTCTGAGTAATTAATGATAAAAAATAAATTATCGTAATATGTATATTAAACTGGAAAAACAAGAGTAACTGCGACTTATAAAAACATTTAAACAATAAAATAAACGGTTCAAGTTCGCACGTGTCATGAACACAACTTTCGCGTAAATAATTTGAGAATTTTGTTTTTTGTCCTTGACATTATATTTGTAATACGTAGTCATGCACTCCTCTCATTCCGACCAATGAAAAGAAAGCATGAATGTGGCGCGATTCATTAAACTAGTCAAATAAGCTCTCGAAAATACACGAGATTATCTACGTAAGCATTTATTAAAACACGTAATGCACCATAAAAAATTAGAAATGAAGAATGTACTAATTAGATGTAAGTTGATCAAAAACTAATTAATATAAATATATCGATATGTGATGTACACAAGATTGGAATTAATAATTTCCGGTCTGATCTTGTTTATTGTTTTATTTAATGTCACATGTGGTTAGTTTTTTTGTGAAATATTGGGGCTTGTATTTCACAGCCCGATATACTAGGCAAACGAAATGTTCATAAAATATTATTAAATTAATGATGGAGCAGAATCTTCTAACGTATCATGCATATCTTTATGAATTGCGTTTATCAACCTTAATCACAAAAAATTTAATAAAAGCGCGCGTTTAGATTTTGTCCATTTTGCAAAACTCACAAAACTATTTCTTTTCAAAGATCACCAATCTGACACTACTTAGCAGATCGATTTACAATTTGACATTTATGAACAAGACAGTTTTTTCCATATATTTTCTTGGAACTGGCGCTATCATCTGCGCTTCATTTCATATTACCCTCGTAATTTATACAAACCCCAAAACAGGAATATGGTAAGCTACTTAAAGATTTCAAAATACAAAATTATTGAAAAATGATAAAAACAAAACGATGTGGGCTGTTTATGACAAAATTTGGTGTAAAAAATCAGCGTCAAAGGATTGTCAGATTGAGGGCATTCCACTTCCAATGGACCACGAATGGAACACTGGATAGTGGCATGATAGGAATATTATTGGATGCACTTTAACTTTTAAGCTTATTTATTTTACTCGAATAGTGAAAAATATTAATGTTAGAAAAAATAAAACTAAACCCAAAGTAAAAAAATGAAGTGAATACTTAAATACAGTACAAAAAGACATTTCCAGTTGATATTTAAATCTTATTGTTTGACCAAAATAAAACGACGAACGAAATATTAAAATAAAGTACTATGATCGTTCTAATTGGATGCGAAACTCTTAATAATCACAAAATTGTTTTTGGTTTGAAATTACACTTTCAGTGAAGCGTGTTTGAGTTACAACGGAAATATTCCCAGAGAGTGTAAATAATAAATTATTTTATTCGCCAACTTTTTGTAGATTTAGGTGTCACATTTGGATCGACACTCTCTTTTAATGACCATATTGACAGTATCACCAGTGTTGCGAATCGTTTGTACGGATTTATAGTCCAAACTAGCCGTGACTTCGAAGGTACGAGCACATTAAAACTTCTGTAATTATTTGGAATCCAATGTATCAGGTTCACAAATCACATGGAAGGCATTCAGAGGCGATTTCTCAAATACTTAAGCTTCAAAGAAGACCTGGTATATCCGCCAACAGGCATAACGATTTGCTAGCTAGACACAGTTTTTCAAGTCTCGACGTGAGACGAACGTACTTCTCAGTTGTTATGTTCCACAAGATGGTAAATAATAAAATAAATTGTCTGGACCTGTTAGTAAAACTTAATTTCAAAATTCCACGTGTAGCTTCAAGATATACTGACTCTTCTATCTGCCAACGCCTCGAGCCAATGTTTTTAGTAATGCACCACTGTATTTTATGTGTCGTAATTACAACACCGTCAACACCGAGAGATATATTTCACGACAAACTTGTATATATTAAAAAACATTTCTTAAATTGGTTTGTATGTGTGATAGAATACTAGTTTTCAAGCTTTAATTTAATAAGTACGCTGTATCAATAATTTGTCATTTTCCCTGTCCTGTAATTGGGTTTATCCTGTTGGAGAGTGTAATGTTAAATAAATAATATAGTATCAGATATGTTTTAAAAATTATATGTACAATTTAGTACAAACCAATTAAATACAAACATCAAATCACTATTCTTATGACATTATTATTATTATATTCAAATATAGAAATCGCAACATTTCTAAAAAATATATATTATATATAGTTGCGGAGTCAATATTTCTATTGTACGAATAAATAAAATTCTTTTATACATTATAAATAATGCTTTTAGGGCGGATATGCCGGGCGGTCCATATGTATGGAATAAATTCATTCTTAACGTTATTATGAACTTTTGGGGAAAAACCTGAAACAAGTCGGTTTTTATTCTTAATTTTACAAGTAACAGTCGTGTGATATCTCTTTTGAAAGGGATTTTATTTCTCTGTTCAGTAATCTACAGGTTTTTAAATTTGGTGCATTAATAACTGAGAAAATTTATTTTAAAAATGTAGGTAGTATCATAAAATATTTAACTCGTAATATAGATGCAGAAAGACACGATAAGTCAATAGAAATCCTTTCCAGTAACCAAGAAACAATCAAAACTCTACTAGATAATCAAATTACTCTTTTGAAATATTCTATAGATGCTTTTAATGAAAGTACATATTCTTTGGCACACAATCAAGCTATAATAGAAACCAAAATTAATGAAATCTGAGTCAAACAAATATTAAACTATCAAATATATATATATATACACTGCCGAGCATAAAATTAGGGTCACCCCGTAATTTGAAACTATTTTAGAAATTTTGAATTGTTTTGGATTTTTTTCGGTTGTAACATAGTTTACTCTAGTTATGCAACGCTTTTGTCGTGATTGCTTGAATAAAAAAAGTTTTTGTGGTTCTCTTTAGAGTTTATTTAAAGTAATGAAAATGAAAATTTAAATTTATTCAAACAAAAGAAATTTTAAGGAATTCAGTAGCGAATATTCCCACCTCTGGCAGTGATAACAGCTTGCAAACGACGAGGCATGCTTTGGATTAGATTTTGGATCACATCCTGCGGAAGATTTTCCCATTCCTGCACCAGTATGTCGCGAAGCTCTCTAGAATTTCTGGGAGCCGGCACATGTCTCCGTAAACGTCTTCCCATCTCATCCCAAACATGTTTTATGGTATTTAAATCTGGACTGCGAGCAGGCCAAACAAATCGTGTGATTTGAACTTCGTCACGATAAGTAGTGACTACCCGAGCAGTGTGAGGCCGTGCATTATCATGCATAAAGGTGGCGTCTTCTCCAAGAATAATCATGAACGGTACAACATGGTCTTCTAGAACCTCGGTCAGATACCTATGCGCATTCAACGTCCCATTCTGGATAAAGACTAACTCCGTACGAGCTTCGAAAGATATGCCTCCCCATGCCATAACTGATCCTCCACCAAATGGAAATCGCTCGGCAATACACGCTTGTGCATATCTCTCGCCTTGTCGTCGCCATACTCTTACACGTCTATCTGATCCCGTAAGAGAGAATCGCGATTCATCGGAAAACAATACGCGACTCCAATTCTCTATTGTCCAAGGCAAGTGTTCTCGAGCAAAATTCAATCTTGCAATCCGGTGTTCACGGGAAAATGGCGGTCCAGTAGCTGTAGTTCGAGAAGACAATCCAGCAGCATGAAGTCGCCTTCTAACTGTCCACTCACTTATATTTACATTTCTAACTTCTTTCAGATGATTTCGAAGGAAAGTTGCCGTGACCGTCCGGTTTCTCAAAGCGCTAGAAACGAGAAAGCGGTCATCTCTGGCTGTTGTAGTCCTTCCTCGTCCTGAACCAGGTCTTCGAGTGAGCAAACCAGTCTCTTCGTACCGTTGAAATACTCGTTGCACACTAGAGAGACTGACATTAAAGTTTCTCGCAGTTTCACTCTGACCGTGGCCATCTTCTATAGCCACCACAATTCGTACCGCAACAACAAGATTTATGGCCATTTCAATACACTAACAATGAAAACACTACACGAACAATCTGCAGTAGACAGATAAAACCACAGAATGAAAAAATATGCTGATAATAGTTTTTGAGAATTTGGGTGGGAGGACCTTTTTTTGTTAAACGCTTATCGGAACCACAAAAACTTTTTTTTATTCAAGCAATCACGACAAAAGCATCGCATAACGAGAGTAAACTATGTTACAACCGAAAAAAGTCCAAAACAATTCAAAATTTCTAAAATAGTTTCAAATTACTGGGTGACCCTAATTTTATGCTCGGCAGTGTATATATATATATATATACGTATATATATATATGTTCAAAGTATAATTCCAGATTTATCACTAGAACTTCAAATAATTTACGATAATGTTACAATAGTATGTACAGGGATTTAGTTAAATACCGCCCTGTACATAAAACTTATTTTTTATTTTCCAAATTATAATCTTTACTATTTTTAATATTACGTCAGCGAGAGTTTGGGACAAGGCCGCCAACGAATGTTAAATAAATATTTTTAGTATAGTCATTAAAATTAATAAACATTAGGGTGTTCTTGGTTAGTAAATTAAAAGAAGATCGGGAGTCAAGTTTGAAGTTGATGGTGTCTATCCCTACGATTAAGTGTATTATTTAATGTGTAAGTTGCCTCATTATTTAGTTGTTTTCATTAGTTAAATAAATTGTTATTGTTTTTACTCAGCCTCTTTAATTTCCAATTATCAAGTTACGTAATGGGCAAAAAATCCCTAAGTTAATATTTAGATTCTTTTATACATTTATTATTCGAAAGAAACAACCCAATACGTAACAATATGTTAGAAAAAATTGAAATAGTAATAACTTTTGCTAAATTAAATCTTTTCATAATTCAATTATAGAACCTAATGAATTACTAACCGAAATTAAATCAGTAAGCAAAGACCTCAAACCAAATAAATTACCTTTCGAAGCTAGTTTAGAGAATTTTCTACATTATGAAAAAATAATTAATCTTAAAAGTTATAGTACAGGAAATAAAATCATTTTTTTAATTGATATTCCTGTAGTAGAAAGCGAAATTTATAACTATTATCATTTGTATCCTTTAACTACACCACACAGACACTCCTTTAAAACCATAATTCCGTTATCCAAATACCTAATCCTTGGCGAACGAAATTATATGATGACAGACAGCAATTGTCAAGAAATTATCCCTCAAGAATTTATTTACCACGAAGAACTTCTCCTAAAACATACAAATAAATGCCTGCCATGTGAAGTCCGCATGATCAAATATTTTGCCAACCTCACGATGTGCCAAGCCGTTCCTGTGGAAATGACACAAGAAAAATTTCACAAATTAGAACAAGTGGATCCCGATATTTCCCTTTCCTCAACCTGTTATAGTTCAGTGCGGTAAAATTGCAGACACTATTTTATTAAAAGGAACTTTTGTAGTGGAAATTAATCCATTTTGTGTCTTAAAAATAAAAAAAATCTTTACAATTCAAACTTTTAAAGACCCTAAACGCGAGTTTAAAATGCTCGATTTACCAAAAATAGACTTTAAATATATTTTCGATGATCACTCTATAATTAAAACAAAACCTTTAAAACTAGATAGTGTTGATTTAAACGAAATAAAAAATATAAGAGACTCTTTACAACTCCAAACTGATAAAATAAAGACAATTTTTGAAAAACCTATAAATCCTCATAGCACTAGCGTATGGATTATTTTATTGTACATTTTTCTTGCAGTTATTTTAATAAAATTCATGTACAATAGTTACAAAAAGAAAGATTATCGGCCAACCCAAGAGGAAGATCATCGAGGAAGACACATGGAAATCCTGATGTAAACCCCAGAATTTCCCTTTAAGGGTGGAAGAGTTATATAACCCCCGATATAATGTCGCCTTTGTGAATTGATATGCTTATCTTTTAAATGATACGAATTATATTTTTGCATTTTGCTTATTTTGCTTTTGTCTTCCCAGTGCTTTTACGCTTTTGAAAGACAGATTTTATTCAGTTTTCAAAGAATTAAGATCGTTTTGAATAAATTTCTCAATTTCGTAATTTTAGATTTTCAATAAATTTAAAAAAAATACTTTGCGATTCTACATTTATTAGCTTCCACTTACTTCTTGACAATAAGCAATGCGAACTTGGAATTTTTTATAACTTCGGAGCTTACATTTCTCAGTTGTGAATGCTCCAAATTTATAAACCTCTGTATTGCCGAACAGGGAATTGAAATCCCTTTACAGAAACTGAAAATGTTACCTAAAAAAATAGATCAACACAAACTGCATTCTGGCAATTTACAAAAAACATAATTAATATAAATAACAAAAATAATAGTATGACTCTAAATCGGGATTATTTATTACAAAAACTTGAAACATGGGAATAAGAAAAAAATGCCAATATCTGGTTTCAAACAAATCTGTTTAAAAAAACGTAAAAAATAGGTAATAAATAATGAAAACTATATGCAATCTGCTATAGTTATTATATTGTTAATTCTGCATGTGACACCATTTTAATAGTAGGCATAGATGAAAAAAAAAACTAAAAACACGAAGGGAGAATCTTTACAAAATGGTTTCACAAAATCAATTGTTGTTAAATACAAATAAATTTAACTTTATTAACTTCACTATAGGTAGAAGCATGAAAACAATATCAACAATACAGTTTTACAAAATAAAGAATATCAGTTTTAAATCACTCAAACTTTTAGAGAATATTTATTGACAATTTCAAAAGAAGAAGACTATGCAATCCAGAAATTAAATAAAATTAGCTCTACAAAAAGAACAAGTAAATAAATGAATAAAAAGATTTTAAAAACGTTATATCATGCTAATTTTGAATCAATGCTAAGATGTGGAATCATGTCTTGGGGAATGGAATATAATTTGGAGGACGTTTTTATTGTTCAAAAAGGACATTTGTTTTAGAATGTTATTTTTAAAACATCGAGATTTTTTATTTCTTTTTATTTGAACTAAAACCACAAAATGTTAATTTAGGCAAGTTTTCAGTTTACCTTGTAGAAACCTATTTAACGAACGACTCAATGTTTCCGCCATATGTTTGGGCACGTGCATCTGCAGACCTCAGTAAAACTACAAACAGTTGCGAAACTCTTCATTATATTTGAATAATTCAATGTACCAAGTGTAACAAAAATCCACTATAAAAATTAATTTAAATTATTTTTTTCAAATTCCTTTATCATCTATCATAAAAAAAATCTGCAGCTCATAAACTATTACTTTAAACCCCGTATTTTCAACATTTCTGAAATCAGTTGAACGAGAAGAATCCGTAAATAGATAAAAAAAATGGGAGGTCATTTAAAAAAATGTAAGTGTATAACGGTAACTTTTACAGCAAATTGCACAATATTTCCCCCCTTCGAATATTAAATGACATTTTTTTTGTTTTTGAAAAAAGCAATTTTTTAAAAGTTATTTAATGTGGATACTTTTATCTCAAAAACACTATGTTTTGTTCACCTTAGTTGGAATATTAATCAATTTTTTAATATGAAACAAAAATGCATGTCTTGTACCTAAAAAGTGAATTGTTTACATTTCTATTATTAAGGTTTCAAATGTTAGAAGAAAAATTTATAAGCAATATTTTGTTAATTTAGGATCTTATCCTTCAATGCATTGTTTGCAAATTTGTAAAATAAAAAATCAAATTTAACAAAACAATAATTTCCTAATTCCGTGTTATTGTAAGGCGGTATCGGTGGTCTAGAAACAACCACATTTCGGAATAAAACAAGAAAATATTTATTTCTGAACAATGTAGAAAATTCTAGGTGATTCTCTATTATGATAAACTATAAACATATACAAGTATTACCAAAAATTTCCAAGGTTTTTGTAGTACACAAATAATACAGCGAACGGAAAATAATTAGTGGTATAGTATGTTATTATGATCAATATTTATTTCCAGTGTATTTGTATAAATATGTAGGAAAATTTTATACTCAAATCTAGACCATATAATTATAATGACAAAAAATTATAGTTCACCTTTGTGACCTTCAAAATCGAGTACAATAGATATTATAGGTACAGGTTTTTTGCATTAACGGAAAGGTAGATAAACTCATAATAGAATATTGGAAATCAAAACTGGGTATACCTATTGTCAGGAAAGCACAGAAAAAAGAAGTGGATGCGTAGATTGCATAATAAGGAAAAATAATATATAAACAGAAAGGCTTATTATGTAACAGACGCGAAACAAATATGCACAATACTTCTAGTGTACGGACTAAAGAGACAGAAACAAGAGCTAAACCAATTTTGACACAAGTGCACGAATAGACCATAATTAAGAAAGGAAAACTGATCCTAGGAGGAGACTTAAATGGAAGAGTTAGAGACAACATGGAAGCCTAAGAAAATATGGCGTAACGACAGTTAACAGAAACGTACAAAGAATTATAGACTAAATAATATAATAGGAAATGACTTATTTGACCACATAAAAAAAAGGAAAATGGATCGTACAAAGTAGGATTGAAAGATAAATAATTATTAATATAATTAATAATAATTAATTGAAAATAAATAATAGAGAATATTAAAAACAAAGAAGGAATTACACTAACAGATGACAATAACATTCAAAACAAATGGCCAGAATAATTTAATGAGCCTTATTACAGCGGAAAAAAACTATTACCAAAAACACAGAAGAACAAAAAAAAGAGCTCTAGAAGAGAACTAGCTATCTCCGGAACTAAAGCGTTAATAGAAAAATCAAAAACCGGAGAAATATAAGAAGTGATTGTAATTAGGCCAATTTTTAAAAAAAATAATGGATACTGCCTGGAACACCAACAATATACCAAAAGACTGGAGAAAAGCGATAGTGGTATGTATTACTAAAATAGAGACAACAGGGTCTACAACAATTATAGAAGGTTATTTATATTGTGTGCGGCATATAAAATTTATAAAAGGATACTGGAAGACAGGTTGAGAAAGACACTGTAACCCACATTACAGGATGCTCAAACTGGTTTCAGATTGGGTAGATCAGCAATAAATAAGAAAATATTCACATACGCACCAAACAGTCAGAATAGGGGATAAGACAGCAAAGTAATTCAGAACAACCCCAGAAGTCAAACAAGGAATATTCACAATCCACTGATTTTCCAATCTGATGGACGACGCAGGACAAAAAATAAACGAGAAACTGAAACCAGCAAATCTTGAATACAAAATGTTAACATAACGAATTATTGTAAGCAGACGACATCATATTTGCGCAAACACCCAAAAAGATCTACGGGCAAAGATTGAACACAGGGGAAAATCAATATTGAAAAAACAAGATTCAGAAATTGTCGATATCTGCCTCAGCAAAGGAGGAATTCTAAAAACAATCTGTGGTACTTAATAAACTGAATCGAATAATTGAGACGTATTATTTGAAAATGTAAGAATAATCGAAGGAAACACAAAGCCAGATCAATTAAGAAGTGAAGATATTAGAAAATGGCTTGGAGTAAAATCAGTGTTGGAAAAAATAAATCCAACAATTCAGATTGTTTGGCCACATTTGTAGAACGTATGACGACAGGAAAGTGAAAACCACATGGAACTTAAGAATCAAAGATAAAAGAAGGAACGGGACATTAAAGGAAACCAAAGACATCAATAAGACACTGGAAAAGAACGTGCTCAGTCGAAACGAAGCCAAAAAAAACATAGTTAGTCAAAAGTGATGAAGACAATTCACAATCTATTTTGGTACAAGAAGAACTAGAAAAGTACGTAATATAAATAAGTTACATTGAATAAATTAATAAATTAGCTTCGAATTTAAAATCCTGTGATAAAGTGATAAAATATATTTTATATAAATTATCGATAAACAGGGCCCCGAAAATTATAACTAAAATTATTCCCTCTTCAGATGCGGGGCGCTAAATATACATCAAAGCTGATTGGACCTAGCAAACCTTATTTGGACAACATGAAATGGCAGAATTCATGTATGCAAAAAAATATATTTTATTTCATTTAAAAAAATAACTTTAGATTGGCACTACTTTTCTGAACACCTTATATGTTTGTAAGTAACTTTAATATAGACTGTCTACCCTTTTTGTAAAAACGTTTTTGGTAATTACAATAATAACGAACTTATCTAGCTTTCCCTCAATAGTGCGTCATCCTGTATATGAATAAAACTACTAATAATCATTTTGACACAAGTGAGTGACACTGAGTAAAACTAAATATTCAAAAAAATTTTTTAGAATCACGTTTCATTAATACATATATCTACGTTGAATTGGATATAAAAGCTAACAACTTTATTACAAGAAACCTAAGAATTCATCACTCAAAATGCATAAATTATGTTGTATTAATAATTCGGCCTATTTGTGAAGACAAGATTTTATATCTTACTTTAAGAAACCTTACGAATAAAGCCTTCCGAAAATCCATTCATGATTTTAATTTTTGGTGTCTAAACTACCATAATATATTAATATTTATTCTGAATATATTTTGCCGGTTACATGTTATAGGCTAGAAGAAACTAGTCTCCTGTATAGTGTCACCTCATGATTTGCATAAACAAGGTTGTTTTTTATTAATTTTCTTTATATTATGTGATTCTTTCTAAATCTGATATAAGTGGCCATGGTCTCACATTGGAATTATTATATTAAGGACCAAAATTAACAAAAGAGAGTAATACTGCTATGTTATGTTTTGTGTTCTTTTTAGGAAAAACCAATAGAATATTAGTTAGATCTTTAAATTAATAGACACAAAAAAATATTTAATCAAATTAAAATAGTAACAGCCCAGGACTTGCCAGTTACTATTGGGAATTATTGATTTCTTGGATATAACGCAGCAGTTTCTAGCCGTATTGATTTAATAATTTAAAAATGTTTATAGAGAACAAAGACTTACCCCAATAAAATATTTAATTTAACTATATTTCAATCGATATGTTATTGTTTCACAATCAACACAAAGAAACTACCTACGATCACACACTCTCACCTACTTGTGATAAAATTTCCGATTGCCTCTACAAATCATACCATCGAAATACGATAAACAGCTGATGTCCAATTGCAAGAGTAGGGACACGAAACCGGTCCTTTCGCTACGTTGCCAAGTTAGTACGTAATAATCAAAATGTAAGGGAAATTCAAATATAAATAATATGTTCACTACTAAATTCGATCATGTTATCAATAATCAAACGTTGACTTAAAAGTGTTACCACCCAATAAACATTTTACGGCATAACAAATTAAAAAATATAACATGAACTCATTACTTTTAAGAATGGTATACAGTTGGAGAATCTGGCCACGAATTAGCCGGTTGCCAAATGTATGTCTTCTTTTTTATTATTTAGTGGGGTTATGTTTACAACATTACTGCTTTTTGATATGTAAGACATGCAAAGATGAAATAAAAGTACGATTAGAATTGCATCTTCATTAGCAAAATCAGGTACAACATGTAACAAAGAAATATTTAACCCTGTTGATAAACCTCGTGAAGCAAGACTCTAGCTCCAAACACTGTTAGTAATAATGGCAACGCAGCGCGTTCAATCTCAATTCTCTCCGTGCCTTACCCGGGGCAATTCATAATTTAATGACCAAATTAAAATCATTTACTACTATTAAATACAACTTGTCTGTTAAAATAATCTTAACCAAAATATACAGTCTGTTATTGTTTTTCAAAATGTACCACAAAAAATCACTGACAACCGGTACGAGAGTAAGAAAATAAAAATGTCAATATTTTAGACATATTTATCGGTAACCATATTATTATTAAGTTTTCCGTTAAGTTAATCTTATGACATATGTACAGCATCATGGACAGTACTACTGGCCACGATTTTGTCAACGTTTTTTGTGATACATTTTGAAAAACTCTTACATGTACTTGACATTTAACAGACAACTTAATTTAATAGTATCGTGACCGATAAATATCTGTAAAATGTTGAAATTTCCAGTTCTTTTTCATACTCTCGTATCATTTATCAACGAATTTGTGTGGTACATTTTTAAAAACCATAACATACTTTTTTATTTTTGTTCAAATTAATTTAAGGGGCAACTTTGTTTAATAGTACCAGTAACTGATAAATGATATCTCAAAAATGTTAATTTTCAGCAGGAAAAAAGTTTCATGCTCTTCGATTTGTTACACTAATTATGTCACCACTATCTGATGACATCGTAATAAAACTGCTGCACCCACAGTTTACCCGATGCGATGTTTCTTGGAGAACAATTAGCCGGCGAGCGTCAGTTAGAATTTTTCATCTGTATTAAATAGTTGTACTAGTTAAGTTTTTGCATCTTGTAGAAATAAATAAAAATAAGTTTCGTTTTTAAAAACGTTCTACAATTACTTTGAAAGTTAATTGGCGCAGTCAGTAGGATATTCGGGATTGATTTGTATCGAACAGATCAATTATCGTATCTACGACTAACCGGATATCGAACCTTAGCAATCATTTTACTGTAACTGGTGGTCACCACTTGAGAATAAGATTTGGGAACTGGATCGACATTATCCATTTCTGCGAGGACGACAAGCTTCGAAGAAGACAAAAATCGCCGAATCGGACCTTCTCCTCATAAATTGGGATGCTACGAGTTGTTTATATACTGTAAGTGCAATTTATGTCTGACCCATCAATTGAGAATTTAATCGAAGTTTTTCAAGATTTAATTTTAGAATTGCCTTTAACTGACTCTATAAATAGTAATAATCTTAAATTAAGTACTAGCTCTAATAGCAATATGGCCGCGAATTTCAAACCAGAATATTTGAATTGTATCCCTCAGTTTGATGGAAACCCAAATGATCTAAATCGTTTCTTAGCAGTATGCGATAGCCTTGTTGCTAATTTTTTCGATAGGGCAAATATAAATAGTTTCCATAATGTTTATCTCATTCAATCTATTGTTAGTAAATTAGTTGGTAATGCTAGAACTGTAGTTAATATCCAAAGTGTCGTAACTTGGGATGATCTAAAGGAAGTTTTAAGACGCAATTTCGCCGACCAAAGAGACGAAACTTGCTTGAATCGCGATTTAGTTATGCTTAGACAACTGCCAAATGAAAAACCTCATGGGTTCTATGACAGAATTTTAAATATTTTAAATTTACTTTGTAGTTACGTTGAAATTCATGAAATTAATCAGGAATCGAAAAACTTGAAGAAAAATTTATATAATGATTTAGCTTTGAAAACGTTTCTCTGTGGTCTTAAAGAACCCTTAGGAACAACTATACGCTGTATGAGACCCAATTCTCTGTCAGAAGCGTTACAATTTGTAATAACAGAAGAAAATACACATTACTTCCAAAACAATAACTCCAGAAATTTTCAAAAACCTAATCATTCACAGAATAGAGGTAACCAAAACAATGGGTTTGTACAAAATCCCAATCCAGCTCAATACAATAATTTCAGACAAAATTTTAACTTTGAAAAATCTCACAATTCGTTTCCTTCACAACCAATTCCGGTTCAACCGAGGCAGAACATGCCACCACAAAAATTCTTCACTAACTCTCAAGCTTTTCGACAGCCTCCTAGAGAAAATGTTTTTAAGCCAAATCCCAATAGATCATTCCCAAACCCGACACCGATGAGTACCTCGACACGATTTACCGGAAAACCGGTAACCAATAACTTTAGTTATAATAAAAGTAATAATTACCCTCAAACCGGTCCTTCAAATTATAGACCACAACCAAACTTCATTGCTGAAGAAATTTATAATACAGAAACTGAAAACGCAAATTATAATAGTGTTTTACCAGAAAGTGAATTGCTTGTACAAAACCAATATTCTTTTGATAATGAAGAAGAAAAATTAAATTTTCATATGCCGGCCGGTCAAGACAAGGGAACATGAGCCCATTGACTATCTCTTTTAATAACGTAGACTGTAGCGAATTACCTTATATAGTTTTCCCCGAATATAATATTAAGCTTCTCGTTGATTCTGGTTCTACGAAGTCATTTTTAGACCCAAATATTGCTCAGAAGTTATTTCCCAAATTAATAAAATTTGATCCATTTATTGTATCTACAGTTTTTCAAAAATCATCTCATAAATACAGTGTTCAAATTCCTGCTTCGAAAATATTTCAACTTGACGAGGAAAAATGCTTAAAATTTTATTTGTTTAATTTCCACAATATTTTTAATGGCCTTATTGGAATAGATAACCTTAAAGCCCTTAAGGCTACTCTAAACTTTGACAATGGACTTCTAATTACGCCAAACGCAAAAATTAAACTAAATTTTCAACAAATAATTAATAACAATAATACCAATATTATCAATTTAGAGCCCCGCATGCAAAGGGTCATACAAGTAAAAACATCGATAAAAAATGGCGAAATAATAATTCCATATCAAAAAATACATAATTGTGAGATTCCAGAAAGTTTAACGATCGCAAAAAACGGACGTGCTTTAACAACAATATTAAATAACACTACAGAGTTCTTATCACTAGACCTCTCCGAACCGTTGTTAGTAGATAAGTTCGACATGACTCTTGTACCAGAATACAACGTAAATAATTTTGATGACTCTATTAAAACTAATAAACTAGATTTAAGACAGATCCGCACTGATCATTTAAATAGTGAGGAAAAGAATTTAATTCTAAAATTATGTAATGAATATTCTGATATATTTCATCAGGAAAATATACCATTAAGTTTTACTAATAAAATAAAGCATAGCATTAGAACTACTGATGAGGTACCTATCTATACTAAATCGTATAGGTATCCATTTATCCATAGGCAAGAGGTAAACAATCAAATTAAAAAAATGTTAGGCGAAAATATTATTCGCCCAAGTAATAGCGCCTGGTCAAGCCCCCTTTGGGTAGTGCCCAAGCGTGGTCAGAAATGGAGGGTTGTCGTGGATTATCGTAAGCTTAATGAAAAGACAATTGACGATAAATACCCGCTACCCAATATTACTGACCTCTTAGATAAGTTAGGCAAATGTCAGTACTTTACAACCTTAGATTTAGCGAGTGGTTTTCACCAAATCGAAATGAATGAGAGTGATATCGAAAAAACAGCGTTTAACACGGAAAATGGGCATTATGAGTTCCTAAGAATGCCGTTTGGATTAAAAAATGCTCCGGCAACTTTTCAAAGAATAATGGATAACATTCTTAGGGGAATTCAGAACGAAAAATGTTTAGTTTATTTAGACGACATAATAATTTTTTCGACATCACTTCAAGAACATTTAGAAAATTTAAAATCGGTATTCCAGAGACTTAGAGATTCAAACTTTAAAATACAATTAGAAAAATCAGAATTCCTCAGAAAAGAAGTGGCCTATCTCGGTCACATCGTAACCCCCGACGGAGTTCGACCAAATCCCGATAAAATCAAAGCAATAAAAAATTATCCGATACCGAAAACCACTAAACAAATCAAGGGATTCTTAGGATTATTAGGTTACTATAGACGGTTTATAAATAACTTCGCAAAAATTACAAAACCCCTTACCAAGTGCTTAAAAAAGGGCGCTAAAATCGAACACAATTTTGAATTTGTAGATTGTTTTGAAACTTGTAAAAATTTATTAGTAAACGAACCGATATTGCAGTACCCGGATTTTTCCAAACCATTTAATTTAACTACCGATGCCAGTAACGTAGCTTTGGGAGCGGTTTTGTCGCAAAGAACAATTGGCTCGGACTTACCAGTGGCGTACGCATCGCGAACGCTAAATGACTCAGAGCGCAATTATTCTACAATCGAAAAAGAACTGTTATGTATCGTTTGGGCTACCAAATATTTCAGGCCGTACCTGTATGGACGGCGCTTCCATATTATAACGGACCACGCCCCTTTACAATGGTTATTCTCCTTAAAAGACCCCTCTTCTAAATTGTTAAGGTGGAGGATAAAATTGGAAGAATTTGATTATACGGTTATTTATAAAAAAGGATCTTTAAATACAAACGCGGACGCCCTAAGCCGAATCGAAATTCACACTAAAATATCAGAAAAAATTTGGGATGACATTGACAAAATAATACACGACGTTGAAAACTCTAGGCAAGAATTGACTACACCAGACCTTAACGACTTACATTTACCTCCCACCTCACTTCCTATATCAAGATGCAGCAGTCCTGACCTGGACAATATTTCAATTCTAGCTAACCCAGATCCAGACCTACTGCAACCCGACGACGGTCATACAGTTCACTCAAATGCTGACGAAGACCCTATCGTGGGAATCCCAATAAGCGATACTCCCGTGAACTACGGTCAAAATCAGATAATTTTTGAATCAGTCTTTCATTCCCCTGCAAAACCGACAATTACGATACTATTTGAACGAAAACAAAGAATAACAGTACAAATTTCGGATAACAACTTTGAACAGGACATAATAAATTTTGTTAAGGACTATGTCGCACCAAATATACCTTATTATTTATATTTTGTAAAGGCCGACATGTATGAACCTTTCTGCGAAGTAATTAGGAAAAATTTCAAATGGCCCTCCTTAAAATTTAGAAAATGCAACGGTAAGCTAATCGATGTAACTAATAAATCAGATATTATAGAGACAATTAAGTGTTATCACGAAGGTAAAAGTAACCATAGAGGAATCGAGGAAACCACAAACCGAATAAAACCGATTTACTACTGGCCCAATTTAAAAGAATCTGTCCAAACGTATATAAATAATTGCGAAATTTGTCAGAGATGTAAATATGATAGGAACCCTGTTAAAGTGGAAATGAATATTACACCAACAGCTAGTAAACCGTTCGAAATTATTCATATTGATGTTTACACGATTGAAAACTCAAAATTTTTAACTTTAATTGATACCTTTTCCAAATATGCACAGGCCTATTACTTAACAGTTGCAGATTCAACGGAAATTGCAAATCATCTTATAACATTTTTCTGTCACCACGGAATTCCAAATTTAATAGTGGCAGACAACGGGACAGAATTCAAAAACTCTGTTATTACGGAATTATTAGGCCTACACAACATAAAAATTCATTTTTGCTCTCCAAATCACCCGCAATCGAATTCGCCTGTGGAAAGACTACATTCTACCCTAAACGAACACATTAGAATACTTAATACGCGTGGCTTCACCAAAACGCCTACCCAAATGAAAATAAAATATGCCGTATTAGCTTATAATTTCACTATACACTCATCAACTAGACTAAAACCCATCGATATTATTAACGGCCACTTAAATAATGAAAACCCGTTCGACTTAAATTTAGAAATGATTTTAACAAGCAATTACGTAAGCGAACATAAAGATTTGGTTAAAGAAATGTATTCCAAAATTAATGAAACCCTGGCCAACCAAAAAGAAAAAATTATAAATCAAATAAATAAAAATAGAGACCCACCAAATGTATTCAAAGTAGGCGATGAAACCTATGTAAAAAGTTTTCTAAGGCAAAAAACCGCGAACAAATTTAATAGACCTACCGAAATAACTAATATAAATGAAAGCGGGAAAATAGTTAGTACGAGCTCGCAAGAAAAAGTTCATATGGACAACCTTAAAAGACCGCGGAAAAAGACATACGAATTCGAAAAAATAAAAGAATAAATAAATATTAATTTTTCAGGTTCCCTATCGCGCTAGGCCTGAGGGAACGAGTCTCCTTCCAAAATCTGGACAATAATTTAGGATTAATACCCCTTAAGCTAGGCATGGCCAAAGTAGAGGAGTACCCCTACAAAATAATACATTTCTATGATCTAAACCCGATAATGTTAGAAATCGACAAGCTAGATATAAAATCCACAAATATATTAACTGTCGTAAGCACAAGTAATTATTCCTGGGATATATCAAATTATTTAAAAATTTTAGAATTCACACAAGAAAAAGTACATTTAAAATTAAAAAACCTCTTGCCTCAACCACAACGAACTAAAAGAGGCCTAGTCGATGGCCTAGGTTCAATTTTCAAATGCATTACTGGTAACCTTGACGCCGCTGATGGAGAAAAATATGAAAACTTAATAAACAATCTTCAGAAAAACCAAGAAAAATTAGCTTCCACATTAAAGACTCAGATTTCACTTTCTGTTAACACTATCAAAAGCTTTAATAATACGATTCAAAAAATAAGTCATAACGAAAAATTATTAGAGTCAAAACTAATGCAAGTGGGAATGATAGTTAACTCAGTTCTTTACAGAGAAAATTCATTTTTTATAAAAGACGTAATAAATCAAATTATTAATATGTTCGAAATCATAATATCTATATTACAAGATTTAGAAAACTCTATCTCCTTTGCTAAATTAAAAATTATGCATCCTAGCATTATAAAAACAACAGATCTGTACTCTGAACTAAAAAATTTAGAAAGTAAATTTCAAGGTTCACAACTCCCAGTTACCGTAACCCCTGAAAGTATCTATTTTTATGAAACAATAATAAATATCGAATGCTATATTTATAAAAATAAAATAACTTACATTCTTAATGTCCCCATAACTTATCCTGAAAATTTTTATATGTATCATCTTTATTCATCCCCCGTCCCTTACAAGGGTCAGTTCAAGGCTATCATTCCGCGAAAGAAATTTTTACTCAAGGGTCAATTGCACTATGGTTTTCGAAACGACATTTGCACAGAAATTCCACAACAAAATTTCGTTTGTCATAAAGAACCATTACAAGAAATAGATGGTCACCTACCTTGTGAACTACTGATTTTCGACATGAAAAATTCTTCCCAATGTAAACAAATTCATTTTACATTATCAAGACCAAAATTCAACCAACTCGATAACACGAACCTTTGGCTAGGAGTATTCCCCACCAGTGAACCCTTGAAAATCAGCTGTTTGGACCAACAAGAAGTGAAAATGTTGAAAGGTACATTTTTGATCAATATTCCAATTGGGTGCCAAATAAAATCTACCAAAGAAGAAATTTTCAACCAAAAATCTGTCACTCATAGCCAACCAATGCTCTTCCCAGACATCCAGTTTACAAACGAACCATTACCGAAATTAAATCCTACCGTATCCTTGGAAGATGTAAGCTTAGATCATTATCAGGAACTCCTCGACAAGGTCGCGGAAGAGCAATCCTTGCTGAATACAACTACTATATCTCACATTCCAAGCATCTGGACCATAATCATGTACATTTTAGCAATATTAGCAGTAGCCATGATCATCTATAAGCGATGCCACCACCGTCAAGAGGAGCAACAACCAATGCCTGCTTCACCTCTTGTTCAACTCCCTCACTTGCCCTCGTGAGTCGAATCTACAGGGGGAGGAATTATGTCACCACTATCTGATGACATCGTAATAAAACTGCTGCACCCACAGTTTACCCGATGCGATGTTTCTTGGAGAACAATTAGCCGGCGAGCGTCAGTTAGAATTTTTCATCTGTATTAAATAGTTGTACTAGTTAAGTTTTTGCATCTTGTAGAAATAAATAAAAATAAGTTTCGTTTTTAAAAACGTTCTACAATTACTTTGAAAGTTAATTCACTCTTGTCATTTCATATCGACTTTATAAAATGATTTTAAAACAATACTTCGCAAAAAACATTCTTACCCCTGTTATTGATTATTTATCTCTTTGGGCGCGTTGTTGCCACATCATTTGTAGATTGGAGCTAACCTGGAGCTAACTTATCACTGGTCACCGGTCTTTTTGAAAACATTTTACTGTAAATACAATTTAAATTTATTATACATTCATTAGAAATTTGCTTATTAGTTTATTTTAATGCTATTGTCATATTTTTTATATTTTAAAATATATTTATTATATTAGCTGAAGCTTGCTATAAAGCAGGAGATTTCTCATTTCAAGATCAAACTCAGGGTGCTTCCTTTCTATGAATTTGATCGAAACTTAAAGATCCATTAAAACTACCAGAAAGTGACGATAAAAACATTCTCTCATTATTCAATAACAATAGATATTGGATTTTATTCTAGTGATAGTGAATTTATTTTATTGGACAGACTGGGAGATAGGAACAGAAGCACAATGTAAGAATCGCTTTCAAATTAAATATCAGAAGATCTTAATAATTTTATTATTTTCAGTCTACAATTTATCAAATCGGGATCATCGAACTATCTAGAATCTTTAACAGGTTTAGCTATGCAAGCACTGGCCCTTCATGTGTCAATTATCTATCTGCAACCTGTTAGAATACAATTACAGAATGTTCTCATAAATATAAAACAATTTACTTCTGGCCCACCTGTTCAAACAGCTTATCAACCACCTACAATATATCTATAACCTCAGCAACTTATGCTTTACCCTTATGCATGTGGGTAAGTTACTTTCTTAATTTTTTATTTATATTCAACAATAAATTTGTGATATGGAAAGTACTTTCTTTTTAAAATCTATTTATTTAATAAATTATTTCATAATATGCATCATTAAAAATAATTTCCTCCCAAAGCCAAACTTATGTGCTACCACCCACCTGGCCCTCAGGTTATCCCCTTAAGCTAGGATGTCTAAAACAAGTATTCTCATCTGATTTATTCTTGTCAATATTTTATAGGTATCATTCTCGGATGTTGATCTTTTCTATTCAAATTACAGATCAGCGTCATCCAATGAAACGTCCTAGGAACGCGACAGGTATGATGACGGTTAGATGTGTTAGACCCAGCGTAATAATTCCACACAATAGAGTAAGGTCACAAACTTCACCGGTAAAACGCCCTCCAGAGCAAATGCAACACTTATAGGCAGAAAAGAAGATATTCGACTTAGTTACGACAAAGATAATGTCGATTGTCAGATGATTTGTATGCAGGTAAAAAATAAAAATTACTTAGTTAACAGCCTCTTTTCCTAAATTTCCAAATCACTTCTTTGCCTGTAGGTTAGCAGACCTAAGCCGGCACCTATCACACTGAATTACATTGAGCGTATGTTTAAAAAATTAGTGGAACATCCTAAAAAGTTCAATGCCAAAGCAATGGTTAGTATTTTTGCCACTACAGAGAAATAACAGTGCTAGCTACCTCAAAGCCTAAAAAACAGAATTTCCGCTTAATGCAGCATCCGCTCTGCCCGCCTCTCTGAATTTGAATGGAGTCAGTAGTATTATTCCAACAGGGAAAGGAAATGAAAATAACCCCAATAAGGTCAAGTAGATTGTGAATTATTTTTACCAAGTAAATGAAATATTATTGTGTTTTTGTAGTAAGAAAAAGGGACTTTGAAACTATTGATAGAATTAAATTAATTGATACGTACCATACTGAGTTACTTTGAGTATTACGTAAGTGACAGATTTACTACTAAAATAAAAAATAAAATGTTTAAAAAAATGAAAATCAGTTAAGGAGGTACACAAAGAAGTGTACTGGGTCCTTTACTTTTTATACATAAATGTGATATTAGTAAATGTAACAATTTCATACTTTTCTACCCTAATGGCTGTGTGTCTGCATTAGGAACAAACTTTGAACAGGTGGTAAACATCTTAAATAACGAATTAAAAAATTTAAAACAAAATTTCACAAAAACGAAATGTATGATTCTTCGTACTGGGCTAAAAATGTAAATAATTCAAAGAGGAAAATTTTGAAATAAATTTTTTTTTTGCATAGATCAGAATACTGAAGTTAAATATTTGAGGAAACAGCTAGATCAGTAATTAAACTTAAATTTATATGTAAATTACGTGTGTAAAAAGTTGGGCAAATAAATTGGATATTTTAGTAGAATAGCATATAAGTTGTCAGATTGGTCTAGACGTCTTATTTATAATTATAATTTATCCTCAGTGTAAAGTATCGTTAGGAATAATATATTGTAATAATTAAGACATAGGTACAATTACAATTTTACAAAATAGAGCAGTGAGAATATTCTTGAAGTGTACAAGAATAAATAATAGGTTATTAATGCTTAAGATTCAGGAAAAGATCACAGAAAAATGTATTTGTATTTACAGAATTGATAATAGTTTAATTACTGAATTTGTATCAGGTTTTTTGGTAAAGAGAGAACAATGTATGATGAATTACAATTTAAGAACAGGAATTAGCTATTTTATTGACAGGTATTATATGAATATATTGTGGAAATCATTATATGTCGAAAGGTTAGAATTGTGCAATAATCTCCCATTGATTGTAAAATCGTCACCAAACATAAAAATACTTGAAAGAAATCATATTTTCAAATTTATTTTTTTATTTATTAGCAATGCCCATCAACCATTTATGTTATTAGCGTTTTACAATTGAAGGATACAGTATGTTATTTTATTACAATATTAAAAAACGATAGTATATAAATAATATATGGTTAGTAAATATTAACAGGTTTTAAATATAACATTAAGATTTTATCATTACGTTTTTCATCAATTAATTGCTGGGGGTAACTGGAAAAATGTTTGTTCTTGTACGAATAGCTTGATACTGCACTAGAATATGCTTGACAGAGATATCTCACTGACATTCCTAACGGTTAGGTTAGTTTTTTTGAATTTGGTATTATGTACTTTTTAACATTATTATACCTATTTTTTTTATTTTGTAGTTTTATAGCTATGAGATAAGTAAAAAATTGTTATATTAAGTTTACTTCTTCAAACTGTCAAAGGACTTTTTGGTGCCCATCGCCAAGAGTAAGGAATGGTATGTCAATGGATAGATTACAATTTCCTTACAACTTTATCAAAAAAAAAAAAGTTGAACGAAATTATAACTACTCATTCTTTTTACACATAGTCACCTCGTTTCTTTACACTGACAGTGTCATAGATCGGGATTTGTTTGTTATTATTTAGCGCATACCATTAAATTGATAAACTATCGGTTAGGAAACCGCATTGTGTAAAAAATAAGTAAATTCTTGATTATTTGGTAAATATTCTTGGACTTTGATAATTTTTTTTGAAATGTTTTGATGTACATCATAGCATATAATGTTTACGTGTTAACGACAACTGCATCCGATTTTTCATTGAATTTTTATATTCTTTATTTCTGTACTTAAATATTGAACAAAGTGTGTAAAAAATCATGTCATCAAGTCTATATTCAGTTAAGGAAGATTTGTTGAATATGTTTCGGTAAAATAACATCTTATTCTCTAGATTAAAAAATTAAATATGGCCACTGTTTGTTTATCAAGCTGTTTACAGTTAGTAACTTACTGGTATCAGCTTCTCCATCGACTTTGATAATTATTAATAATACAGAGACATCCGGTTGTGATACTATATCCGTTTTTCGCGTCTGCGAATTAGACTTATTCATAATGTATCAAGCCTATAGCTTCTAACCGACTCATTTTTGAGTTGTGACGCAATTTTAACATTTAACATACATAAAAAAGCCTTTCCAATGACATACGACTTATTAACTGTTGCTGGCGGTACCAATTCCCATATGAATTTGCCTACACTCTTTAATAAACCTTATGACTTGGACAGGTTTGCATCTTTTTTAAATGTTCCTCTTTCTTTTGTGTATTGTATTTTTGGTAGTGGCGAACCAATGAAGAATAAAATGTAAACTACCGAAGAACATTCCAATCAAGTATACATCATACATCGAAAAGAAAATCATGAATTCAGAAATTTGTAAACATTATTCTAAGCTCAATACCTTAAACATAGAACTTAAGCTCCTTTATGATAAACTTGTAAGAGTGATTCCTTACCACACACTTCAAGATTTCTTAAACGACATTCAAGATAAAGTAAGTTTTTCTAAACATTCCAAATTTAAAAAACTCAATAATAAATTAAACCTTTTGCTCAGAAAGAATAAAAATTTCCACAAAAAACCTCTTACTAACTATCCTCAAAAATTTTCTAATCACAAATTTCATGACAGAGTTAAAAACCTCACTGATGTTTTCTTTGACAAAAATGAACTACACTTTTTATCCTTAGGTCTTAAATTTTCAATAAATCCTAACCTAAATAATAAAAAACTAATTGAAGAATTTTCCATCGATATAGACTTCATCATCAATCATTTTTCTAATGACCCTGATTTAGTTAATTCTTTCAAATCTCAATGCTTAAATATTCTTAATAAACATCTCTCTTCAAGACACCCAACTAACAACAATTCCCATGTTTTAAAACACTTAACATTAATTAAAAGTATCAAACAAAAAATAATTACCTACAACTTGATTCTAACTAAAGCAGATAAAGGTAACTGTCTAGTCATCATGTATAAGGATGATTATATTCAAAATACTGAAGACTTTTTAAAAAATAATGACTTTAAACTACTTTCTTCCAACCCCTTCAATAAATACAATAAAGATTTGAAATCTTCCATTCTTAAATTCAAAAATTTCTTCATCAATCTCAACCTCTATCCTAACTTTTTTCTTTTAAAAAACCCCTTTATCCCTCGCCTTTATGGCTTACCAAAAATTCATAAACCTAATTTTCCCATGAGACCAGTCGTTAGTTTCTTCAATTCTCCTGCTTCTTCCCTCGCTAAATTTTTAAATAATTTTTTAAACCAACTACTTAATTACAAACCAAAATTCACGGTCGTTAACTCCTTAGACCTCATTAACAAGACTAAAAATTTAGTTTTTCCTAATAATATAAAATTAGTTTCTTTCGACATTTGTAACCTTTACACTAACGTACCAAAAAATGAAACTCTCCCTATAGTTAAAAACCTTTTATTAAAAAACAATATTAATCTTGATACAATAACATTCACCCTTGAACTCCTCAAAATCTGTCTCGATCAAGATTTTTTCCTTTTTAATAATAAATTTTACCAGCAACCTCATGGCCTAAGTATGGGTAATCCTCTTAGTTGCCTTTTGGCAGATCTCTTCCTAGATCATCTTGAACAGGAAAAAATTTTAATTCCTACTAATAATCAATTCATTTTAAATTGGCACAGATATGTTGATGACATTTTTGTTATCTTCAAAGGTAACTCGACAGATTTAAATAATTTTCTCCTTTTTCTGAACAACATTCACCCTAACATTTCCTTCACTGTTGAAATGGAATTGAATGCCTCGATTAATTTTCTTGATCTGTCTATCACATTTTCTAATAATCAACTTTCTTTTGACATATATAGGAAACCCACCCAAACAGATCATCTTATCAATTTCCATTCCAACCACTCTTTCCAACATAAAATGTCCTCTATTTACTGCTATGTCCACCGACTTCTTAATGTTCCTCTTTCCTCAAGCAATTTTTCCAAAGAAGTTAATGTTTTAAAACAGTTAGCTGTCAATAACAATTTCCAGCCAAATATCATTGATAAAGTTCTCCATAAATTGAAATTAAAACGTAATATACAACAAGCCTATAATGCTAATTCTACCATCCCAACTAATTTTAAATATTTTTCATTACCTTACCTTGGAAAAATTTCCCACGATATTGCCAAAATCTTCCGAAATTTAGATAACATCAAGATCTCTTTCAGGAATAATCTTTCTATCCAATCTATACTTAGTCACACCAAAGACCCTCTTCCCATCCTAGAAAAAAGTGGTATTTATAAACTTTCTTGTTCAGATTGTAACTCAACTTACATTGGAAAAACTGTTCGAAAACTTGACATTCGCATCAAAGAACACATCAGATACCCCGACAAGTCTACCTTTGGACACCATTTAAAATTCAACAATCATAATTTCAACCCTTCTGAAAACGTTATAATTTTACACAACATCTTCAACTGTAATTTTAAACTTGATCTTCTAGAAGATCTCGAAATCCTTCGTGAATTAAACAATCCTTCCTCCTCCTGCTTAAACACCCAAATCCACTTAAATATTAACAAATTTAATCCATTATTTAAAAGTTTATAAGTGTGTGGTAATGAACCACTTCGTTTGCCCCCCTGTTTTCAACACTCATTTTAAATAATTAACTACCGGTCAACACACTCTTCTTTCCTACCCCCTCCCTCATTTTATGAATGTCTCATAAATTGTTCTTCCTTCTCATTATCCTGGCCTCTTACCTTTTTCTCACTCAAAATTAACCTTACTCTAGTTTATAACTTTGTCAAAAACTTCATGGTTTGAGAAAAAAGTTTTTATTTTAAACTTTTCTAATTCTACGTATTTTCATGTTTTTAAAACACTTGTTGTGTCTTATTAAGACAACTAACAGGCTTGGCCCAATGACCAAAACCTTAAAATGTTAAAATGTTACTTTTTACTATATCGATGTCGTTTTTTATAAATAAGTTAATCAAGATGTTTTGTATCGGCGTAAATGTCCTTTAAAGATATTTATAACCAACTTTACTACCCTCTACTAGTTTTTTGGCCTTTTTTGTAAGTATTTTTATTCGCTTAATGTACTATTCTTTACCAATAATTTTAAAAAATCTTTTCAGTTTGTCCTGATGATGGCATTGCATTGCCGAAAGCGCTTGACATTTTCCTGACTAAAGAAATTTATATATTTCTTCCTACACATATCTTCTAATAAAGAATTTTTTACACACTTTAAAATACAAAATTTATTTTTTCATTCAATGAAGAATATATTGTTTTTATTTTCAGTCGGACTCTAGTAATCTCTGCCAACAGAAGATTTAACAGACGATTCTTGAGCTCCCGCTCAGACTTCTGGTGCGTCGCAAAAGATAAGACATAATTTACCTTTCCATTGTAACCTTTGTGCTGTAGGTCTGAACAAATACAGACAGACTTATAACAAAACCAGGGGCATAGCGGAATTTAGGGATACATATGGTCAATTTGAAAAAATAAAGGCAATGGATATTTCAAACTAGATTCCGTTATTCCTCTTATTAATAGCAGGAATTCAACGAATCTTACTAAGATCGGTTCTAAAACTATGATTTAGATCACCAGTTTTACAATATCACAGATTTTATATTTTGGGTTCTTTATATACCCATACTTATATTGTTACCTATTAATATTTTCTTAAATTGATGGGAATAATACTTTTTGGTTTCCATTAAGAGAAAGCAGTTTTTGGGTTCTGTGAATTCTATTTGTAAATAGATCGATAGTCATCAAATATAGTATAGAACTAATAAATATAAATAGGTACAATATGAACATATAAAATACCATTATGTTAAATACAAATATGTACGTTAAGAACAAGAAGTAACAAAACGTGCGCAAAAAAAAATAAATAAATCACAACAATAACTTTATTTATAAAGAAATCACACTAGTATGCATCACAAATTTTTTAATTGTCTTCATAGGCAGTTTATGTATAAAAAATATGAAAAGATAATTCTACTTATCTGAATGTTTACCGTAATACAGGGCTTTTTTTAATATTATCTATCTGACCATTGGTTTCAGTCTTCTGAACTATAAAAATTCTTTAAAGATTGCTGAAACCCCATTCTAATATTCCATAAGATAAAGTTGAATGAAACAATCCAAAATATATCGTTAAGGCCGTGTCTGAATTTGTTAAAGAGGCTATTTTTCTTATGGGATATACAGATTTTGACAACCTATTACACAAGATGTCAATATGGACTACCCACAGTAGTCGATAGTCAATGTGCACACCTAAAAATTTTACATTGTTCACACTCGATATTCTGGTAGGATGAAACATACATATCTCTGTTTTTTCTTCATTAAGATATAATTCGTTGTGGTCAAACTACGCTTTCGCACTGTTCATTAGGGTGCGTTAGAATGTGTGTTGAGTCGTAGTAAAAAAGGTTGTGTCATCAGTGTACATCATGAGCATCAATGGTAATGGGGCGGGAAGGCTGATGCCTGGCAAGTAGGCCTGTTCAGGCCCTTTTTATCATCCTCAATCTTCCCCCTCCTTACTTCCTCATGTTTGCCCCTCCTCGAAACGCCTCGACTTTCCAATGAGGGTTAGGATATCGTTCCATGAGAGGGCGTGTAGATATTCCGCTTCCATCTGTTCGACACCAAAGATTTATTTCCTCAAATACCGGTACCACTCACAGTTGCACAGATAATGGAGGGAGGTCTGCTCCAAACAAAGGCACGTGTCTTTGGAGCCTGGAATGCCCAGTGAGACTCCAATGATCCATCATAGTTGCAGTCTGGTTCTTTCCAACAGCCACCTGGTCCTTATTGGATCCGGTCCGTCGATTGCCTGCTTGGCTTGGCTATATCCTCGATTACCTTCCCAGACCTTTCTTAACTCCTTTTGCGCCCACTCTTCAAATAATTAAGAGGTTTGAGCTTCACTTATTCCTATTATTGGTTCCGGTTCCCAGGGCTCGTTGCCGGCTCCGAGCCTTGCTAGCTCATCGGCTCGTTCTTTCCCTACGATCCTGTATGGCCCGGAACCCATAGGATGTTTACCTCCTTATTATTGCTTAGCTTGTCTAGGGCCTATACGCACTCCTGAACTAGAGCCATTCTCATCAGCATCAAAGATTATTGATAGTAGTTTTTCATAAATATAGGTAAGTCATTTATATAGATAAGGAACATTAGTGGTCCCAAAATGGAGTGGTACTCCTCTTTATATTGTCAATAATTCATTGCAGTTGTCACCATTGCAGACGTATTGTTAGCGATTACTAAAATATGAAAGTATTTGTGCTATCCCTCTAATTCCATACAGGTTTAACTGTTCACACAGCTTTTCATGATTTACACAATCTAAATCTTTTGTTAAAGTCTGTTAAACTTGTAACATATACTTTTTTATATACAAGGAGTCCCTTATCATTATACTCAAACTTTGGTTCAATTATGAGACAAAAAAACATAAAAGTTGTAGGTGCATTTTTGTTATTCCAAGTTAGACGGCGATAAAGTTATAATCGAACATTTTTCTATTATTCCACGTATCGGTATGTTTGTCATATTTGTTTCTAATGAAAGGCCCACATCCACTAGCAATAAATTCGTGACAGTTCTTGAGCAAGCTGCTTGAGAGTTAGATTATATAATCTGGATCGAGTGTGTGCGAGAAAGATTGGTCATGAACATAACTAGAGAGAGAGGGCAATAAAAGGGGAAACAATCAGTAGTGTTAATATTGAGGTTTTGATGATTTTATAAAGTGTTGAAGGTTTTTATTTTTTTTTGTCATAAAAATGTTTTTAATGTGTGTTTTTTTAGGTTAGTGTATAATAATATAATAAGTAGGAAGTCTTTATATATAGTTTTAGTTAAGTGACAAACAATTTATATAAATAAAAATGATAAAATACTGTGCAGCTTTCAACTGTTGTCAGGGGTATGAGAAAGGTGTTAATTTTCACAGATAAATTAATTCCTAAGGATCTGCTCATAAGCATAAATAAATTTCAACATGATTTTACAAATTTTATAATGCATAATGTACGATTACCATTTAAAAAAAATAATTTTAAATATGTCAGTAATTAAATTATTGTAGTTTTTTAAATATCCGTGAATTATTTTAAACACATTTCTTTCTTTTCTCCCAATTTTAACTAACACATCCCATTTGAAAATGCCTAAAAACCAATTATTTGTGAAACAATTTTTATTTCCACTACATTTTCAAAAAAATGCAAATTGTTATTTTGTATATGTATGCGTGTTTCATTTCCCCTTCTATGTCCATCTCTTTCACTCTCACATACTCTAGTACCCTCTCACTGTATAATGTGCATTACGATGATAGCAATATTAGAGTAACGTCCCACTCGGTCTTGCTTATATTTGATCTAAGTGTTGAGATCATGTTTGCAATATTGCGTGCAAATTAATGTCGGAAAGTATTAGCGAGAAAAATTTCGCTATTTGTTGCAGAAAAATATGTCATTAATGTCTACGTTAGATTCTTCCTGATATCATAGTTAGCTCCAATGTCGTCTCATCAAAGAATGATGGCTACTGTAGGTGCTGTATTGTTAGTGGTGCAAAAACCATAAAAGAAAATGTGGGTACATGATTGGACACTGAGAAGATGCGAACTTGGATTTCACGAACGATTGCTATCAGAATTAAAAATAAAAGACGTTCGCCATCTTAACAATTTTTTAAGGCTAAAATCAGAAGATTTTGATTGTCTTTTAAAACTTGTTGGACCCAAGCGCTATCACATCATGTGGACGCTTGTGTGTGACAATGAAGTTTAGATCAAAGTAAAAAACATTTTAATGGTGATAGAAACAAATAACTATAATTATAATTTTTGTAGGTGACTATCATTCTCTGATGTATTTGTTCAATATTCAGGTGTGCACGATTGCCAGAATAATTTCTGAGTGCTGTACTGCTCTGTTTGTAGTCCTAAAACAAGATTATTTAGAGGTAAATTATGAATATATTAGTGAAGAGTTGCAATGTATGTCAGGCTCTTCCAATACTTAACTGCGTTACTCCAACAAATTAAATTCTTGAATTTTATTCTGCTGAAAGTGTAAACGGTGTGTTTCTTAAATATAGTAATAATAAAGTATATATCTTAACATGTGATCTGTAATTCGGCGACTTTTTCAAGCAGCTCTTGTTCCTATTCAACTAGTTCATAAAAAAACTCTTATCTTTAAACAAGAACCTAAAGTGATAACGCAAACTTATTAACTAGTGCACTAGACTATAAAAGGAATTATGTCATATCTATAATGAAAAATAAAATATGGAATGTTCAATCTGTAACATAATTAAATAGCCAACAAAGGAAATAAAAAAAGCCATAATCGAAATCAATAAATTTTAAGAAAAAAATAGAAACCTTAGAAAAAAGAAACCGCTGCTGAAGTTGTAGAAGAAAAATAACTTGTTTCAAATACCACAAGATTGAAAAATTATCTCCCTAAAATTATTATTACCAAAACATCTACAGTCATCAGGTAAATTCTGCTAAAGTTGGTGTAACAGAAATGAAGCTCACGAAATTTGAAAACATGGTAATTGTATGTGTTGAAATATTAAAACAAGAACTAGATAATATGCTAAAAAATGAATAAAACATTGAAACAAGCAAATTAAAAAATTCTTATAATAATCAAAGGAGGAGATTTATTTTTTTATTTTTTTTTATTTGCAGATATACAATTTTTACAAATAAATAACGACGACATGGACAAGAAGAAAGTTCTGTTAACAAAATAGTTCGAACAAAAAAATTAAAAACTAAAATTTAACTGATTTTTTAAATGTTGTAGATATTACAAATACTAACTTTAAACTATTACCACGTTCATTCGCCATTTTTAAAATTCTAGTAAAGAGTTTATTTTGAATATATTTCTTAGCATAAAATGGGATATTGAATATTTCAGTATCGCGAGTTCTTCTAGCATTAGCATTAAAACATTATTAAACTTTATATCACGAGAATATGAATATGGCCATTTAAAATTTTATAAAGAACACAAATCTGTTTCCAACCTGTGATGTAGTAGCGAATTGTTAAATATAGAAAGTATATCATTCTATGTGTATTTTTATTTAGTGAAACCAATTTTAGAACGAATACCAACATTTTTAATGTCTTTGTTGTAGTTCTGTTAATATGGTATTTAAAGGTTAATTTAGAATCAACATTTATTCCCAAATCTTTAATAATATTATGTTCCTCTAGAGGTAAATTGTTTATTTCATAAGAATAATTAATAAGTTCCTTTGACCTGCCAAAAGTAATCTTAAAATATTTTTTTTACATATGAGTAAAGCATATTTAAATATGAAAAAGATAAATTATGCTTATCTGTATTCGCTATTTTCACATATAGCATTTTCAAGTTTTGAAAATAGCGAAATCGTGGTCGTTTTAATACAACTAAAAAAGCGTTGGAATCCTGTGCAATCACAGATAAGTATAAGTTATCTTTTTCATATTTATTATGAATAATTTCTACAAAGTAAGACTTGAAACAATTAATTTAAATGTTTTAACAATATAAGTAAACATTAGCCATATCCTACCGTTAACGATATTAATATATTTTTTGAATACATTGATGAAGTCATATATCAACCTTGTTTGACATAAAAATGACAGGCAACCTATTCTCCTCTGTTGTCGATTAGTACTCGGATGGGTGACCGCTTGGGAACACCGCGTGCCGTTGCCCTTTTTGCCTTTTTCTTGTAAATATTTCAATTATTAACAAAGAAATGAACCTTTTTCAACACTTCTATATCAGGCAACGGCCATACCACACTGAATGCACCGGTTCTCGTCCTACACTAAAATTATAGAATATAAATCTAATATTTGGCAATCAAAATTAGAAAATTTAAAACCGGGGTGCAAAGAAACGTGGAAAATTGTCCGATCACTAAAGAAACATCGCGAAAACATACCCACTTTGAAAGATAACACGAATAACAAGGAATATATCACTAATCATGAAAAGGGTAAATATTTTGGAGAATATTATCAAAATACATTTACAACACAACCTGATCTAAACGACTATCACAAAGACGTCACTGAAAGAGCCCGACAAATCAGAAACACCCCCATTGTTTCAATTAACGCTAGAACTTTGAGCAAACTTGTGACGAGTCCCTCCGAAGTGTGGGAAACAATAAAATTTCTACCTATAAAAAAAGGCTCCAGGATTTGACGGAGTAGAAACAATTTTGCTCAAAAATCTACCCATAAAAGCGACGGTGGAAATCACCAATATCGTAAACGGAATAATAAAATTTCAATCATATCCCGAAACTTTGAAAAAGGCCGTAATAGTTCCCATTCTGAAACCAGGGAAAAGTAAAACTAAAGTGGACAGTTACCGTCCCATATCTCTACTCAGTATCATCGCTAAAGTAATTGACAAAGTTCTTCTGAAAAGATTGTACAGAATAACAGAAAAATTAAAAATAATACCCCGTGAACAATTTGGTTTCCGAGCCGGACATTCAACCGTTTCTCAAGTAGTCCGAATTGCACACGATGCCAAAGAACAAATTAACAAACGGAAAAATACAGTAGCGGCTTTTTTGGACATGAAAAAAGCATTCGACACTGTCTGGACCGATGGCCTGGTAATAAAGATGTGGGACGCAAATTACCCACTGTACATGGTTAAACTGTTACAGTCTTATTTAGAACGAAGGAAAATAATGGTGAAAGTTGGTAATAATTTGTCAAATGAGTACGAAATGAAGGCAGGGGTCCCTCAAGGTTCGGCAATATCTCCTTTGTTGTATTCAATTTTCATTCACGATGTCCCAAAATTCAATAAAACAAAATTAGCCGCGTATGCAGACGATACCTGCGTGTACGCTCATTCCTTTTCATCGGAAGTGGCATGCAGACAGGTTCAGCTGCATATAGATCTAAAACTTCTACCATATAACAAAAATAACAAATTATCTATTAATCCGGAGAAAACGGAATTAATTAATATCAACAAAAAACACACGAATAATAAAATATTTAAACAGCTGAACGTATGCGGCAATCAAATTTACCCCAAAACTAATACAAAATATTTAGGAATTGTATTAGATAGATCTCTCTGCTGGAAACAACATATTGATGAAATTTCCAACAAAATTACCATTTTAATAAAGACGTTGTATCCACTAATATGTAAAAACAGTAAAGTAAATTTAAAAACAAAAATTTTACTATACAAACAAATTTTCCGCCCAGTTATAACATACGGATGCCCTGCCCTCATTTCATCATCTAAAACGCAATTAGATCGGCTGCAAAGACTTCAGAATAGAGTACTGAGAATAATTACTGGAAGAGACCGTTATGCCTGTATAAGAGAATTACATGAAATTACGGATGTCGCTCTTATCCGTGAATATATGGTCGAAACCAGTCTAAAATTTTACAATTATCACCTATAGTCCGTTGCAAAATATAAGAAATGGACTTTCCAAATCCCTCGATAAGCTCTTCATGGGCAGGGTAGGCATTAGGATTGTGAATAATAAGAATGAATATAAATAAATCCTAAAGAATTATTTATTATTTATCATTTTTGTTAATAAATTAATAAATAAAAACAGTCTTATGAACAGTTTACATATTAATAATAAGATAATAGGTACTTACTATTATATATATTTAAAACCATTTGTTTAGTCTCAACCAAGAGATGGGTACGTTTACGTTTGTTTATTTCAGGCGCCCTGAGATCAAATTCGGGAATATATTCTTCACTTTCTGAATCACACATCTTAACTCTGTCAAATTCAAAAATAAAATAATATCTTAACGCGATTACGATAGCACTATTGTCGAAGATTATCCGGTATTAAGCAGTTCGCCGAAATACAACCCTGTTACAAATAGTACTAAACATGACGAAAGCGTACCAATGCAGCAGAAATTTCTACTGAAAGTCTGACGAATGTACAAGTAACATAAGGCTTAATATTGCCTATTCGAAATGGTTTTAATGTCATACTATCGAAATCGCTGCCGTTCTTTGGGGATTTGGGAAGTCCAATTATTATATTTTGCAACTAACTATAACAGGAAGTATTTTAACCCGAAATATAATAAACACTCACACAGACAATATACAAAGAAAACATGGACTTATATATGAAGCCCTTATTCCTCACCTATAAAGAGAAAACCCTCAAATAAATCGTTAAAAAATTCAATTCACTAGAAAAGGTTTTTGCCAAAATTTTTCCTTTAAAAATTAAAAAATGTATCTATTATAACAAATGTTAACCACAACACTTTCTTTTTAAATATTTAACGGAAACAAATTTAAAAGTAATTAGCTCATAAACTTGATCAGTGGGAGGAGTTACGTCTAAGCTTTCAGTAGGACCCGCAATAAACCCGGAACACAAAGAAAAAGATGCCACAAGAACGAGCTGCCGCAAGACCTGTTACCTGCTTAAGGGATGACAACTTGGGGAAATATAAATAAAATATCGAATTTATTTTGTTCTGGAATATTATTGTATTTGAATTGTAAATTTGTAAATAAAAATATTTTAAGTAAGTTAAGTAAGGTTCTCGTCCGATCACCGCAGTTAAGCAGTATTGGGCGCGGTTAGTACTTGGATGGGTGACCGCTTGGGAACACCGCGTGCCGTTGCCCTTTTTGCCTTTTTCTTGTACATATTTCAATTATTAACAAAGAAATGAACCTTTTTCAATACTTTCGTATCAGGCAACGGCCATACCACACTGAATGCACCGGTTCTCGTCCGATCACCGCAGTTAAGCAGTATTGGGCGCGGTTAGTACTTGGATGGGTGACCGCTTGGGAACACCGCGTGCCGTTGCCCTTTTTGCCTTTTTCTTGTACATATTTCAATTATTAACAAAGAAATGAACCTTTTTCAATACTTTCGTATCAGGCAACGGCCATACCACACTGAATGCACCGGTTCTCGTCCCCCAGTTTCTATTTTACCTTCGAATAGTAAAGACGTACCGATAACGATAGTTGAAGTGCCCTTCATCAAGTGCAATAAAATATTGGGTCCTTAAAAACCCAACAAAACATCTGGTGCAAGTGCCGTTGAAAGAAAGTGACAAAATCGATAGGGAATACATTTCTCGAAGGAAATATAAAAAGTTAAATGTAATATATTTGGCAGTTGATGCCAAATATTTATGGAAACATCTCCGCTAAGGAGACAGATCATAATCGTCGATTACAATTAAAAACTGACAAAGAAATTAATAAATCTCGCGATAACCGCGGAACTATAAAACCAAAGACGCTTGAACGTCTTAAAAAAGAAAATTTACTTCGAAATAGAATAAGAAGTAAACAAGAGCCAAAAAATGAACTAGAGCCATCCGAGGAGCCCGAACCGCTGCAAGAAAAAGTGAAAAAAGCACCGGCCAGTCCCTGCGAACAAGAAAATATGATTACGGAAACTATCATAGACTCTGATCCAGACAGCCTACTTCATAACGTACACACGACTCAAGTTTTAGTTCATTCAGAACCAAATAAGAGAAGAAACTCTGAAATGGAATCACAACATCAATACGATGAAAATTTTCAAATTCCAAAAAAGACTTGTAAACTACAGTTTCTGTCGCAACTGGTAAAGAAACAGCCAACGATGGAAACATCAAATCGTTTTCAAAAGTTACCCTTAGACGAAATTGAAATAGTTGAAGAAACTACCAGTCGCCAACAACCCGTTAAAACTAAAAACACAATCAAAGAAACGAATATGCAACGGAATAATACCACCGAAAAAGGTAAACCGCCACCAATAATAATTAATGGAACTGTAGGAGATATAAAAACCATTACACAAAATTTAAACGAGATCATCAAAGAAGGATATTATATGAAATACACAAAAAATAACACTATGCTATTTATAAACAACAAAACTGAATATAAGAAAGTAGCTGAAGACCTAAAATCTGTGAATCTGGAATGGCACACGTACACACTTGCGGAAGAAAAACAACACGCATTTGTATTAAGAGGTCTGGATTGCGAACCTGATGTCAAAGAAATTAGCGACGAACTAAAAATTGAACATAAATTAAACGTCTTCAACGTATATAGAATGACGACTAAAGGGAGACCACTATATTTAATAACCACCGATAATAAAACGACACTACATTTTCTTAACTCTAATATTAAATACCTTTTAAATACACGCGTACAATGGGAGCGTCGAATAAAAGAAAGAAAACTCATTCAGTGTAGACGGTGCCAAAAGTGGGGACACGCGACAAGTAATTGTCAACGAAACGTGAAATGCGTAAAATGTGCAGACAGCCACTGGACTAAAGACTGTAAAAAATTACAAAATACTCCCGCGAAGTGCGCTAATTGCTTAAATGATCATCCAGCGAATTACAGCAAGTGCCCAGAATATTTAAAAGCAATTGAGGCTCTGGAAAAGAAGAAACCGCAACATCACATTGCGGCTCCTGCACCAACTTCAAATCCCTGGAAAAGTAACAGCAATAGAATCTCAACTATTCCTGTTTTGGATGCTGTCAATTTCCCGCCATTACAACAGAAACACCAGAAGGTACCGGCTGTAGCGCAGACATTGGAAAATAGTGCTTTCAAAGCAACAAAAGGTATGCCCGAAATAAGTGACAACCTAACAACTTTCACTGATCTCGCTAATGAATTTAAACAATTAAATTCTATTGTAAATTTAAATGGTCTTTTGCAAGCCGTTAAGGATTTGAATGCCATCATGGCTCAAGCCACTGACAGTTCTGCAAAATTTATAGCTTTTTCTAATTTCATCTCTACAATCAGTAAATATAATATTTAAATTCACTACCATAAAAGCAGCATTAATTAACATAAATGGTCTAAATAACAAAAAACCAGAATTTATTCACTTTCTTAATACTAATAAAATAGATATTTGCTTTATCACAGAAACTCAATTAAGAACGCAGCATAGAGTGAGGATTAAGGGTTATAATATTGAAAGAAATGATCGGCCCGACAGAGAGGACGGTTTACTGACTAAACAAGGAGGTGGAGTAGCTATAATCATTAAAAACAATATACCGTATTCTCGATTAAATGATCGAGTGATCCCTAATTTAGAAAACGTAGCAATAAAATTAGAAAATAATTTAGTGCTTGTAGCTACGTACATCCAACCTAGAGCAAAACTAACAAATCAGAATTTTGACGAACTTTTAGGTTTAGGCAACAAAGTGATGATAGCAGGTGATTTCAACTGTCGTCACCAACAATGGGGATGTTTACAAAATAATACCAACGGAAATTTTCTAGCAAACTATATACAACAACAAGAAATCGCACTTTACTATACCGATTCTCCAACGTATTTCCCTTTTGATGGCACTACACCGTCAACAATAGATTTAATTTTAAACAAAAATATAGACACACTCTCTGAACCTTGGACTGTTGACGAAATGAGTTCTGATCACGTACCAGTTTTGTTTAAAATATCAAAAGTAGATACAGACAATTGTGACAAAATGACGAAAGACTATAAAACCACTAACTGGATTGAATATCGTAAAATTATTAACACCCAACTAAAACCCGGATATATCTCGACAAAAGAACAAATAGAAAATAGGCTTGAAAAACTAATAAATACCATATCCACAGCTAGAGACCAAACTACTAAAAATACCAAATACGAACTTAACGATAAACTACCTTTAAATATCACAAACCTTATTAAAGATAAACATAGACTAAGAAAAGAATGGCAACGTACGAGAAACGAAAGTGACAGACAAAGATTCAGAGAATGTGCGCGAGAAGTGAACACTAAAATTATAGAATATAAATCTAATATTTGGCAATCAAAATTAGAAAATTTAAAACCGGGGTGCAAAGAAACGTGGAAAATTGTCCGATCACTAAAGAAACATCGCGAAAACATACCCACTTTGAAAGATAACACGAATAACAAGGAATATATCACTAATCATGAAAAGGGTAAATATTTTGGAGAATATTATCAAAATACATTTACAACACAACCTGATCTAAACGACTATCACAAAGACGTCACTGAAAGAGCCCGACAAATCAGAAACACCCCCATTGTTTCAATTAACGCTAGAACTTTGAGCAAACTTGTAACGAGTCCCTCCGAAGTGTGGGAAACAATAAAATTTCTACCTATGAAAAAGGCTCCAGGATTTGACGGAGTAGAAACAATTTTGCTCAAAAATCTACCCATAAAGGCGACGGTGGAAATCACCAATATCATAAACGGAATAATAAAATTTCAATCATATCCCGAAACATTAAAAAAGGCCGTAATAGTTCCCATTCTGAAACCAGGGAAAAGTAAAACTAAAGTTGACAGTTACCGTCCCATATCTCTACTCAGTATCATCGCTAAAGTAATTGACAAAGTTCTTCTGAAAAGAATGTACAGAATAACAGAAAAATTAAAAATAATACCTCGTGAACAATTTGGTTTCCGAGCCGGACATTCAACCGTTTCTCAAGTAGTCCGAATTGCACACGATGCCAAAGAACAAATTAACAAACGGAAAAATACAGTAGCGGCTTTTTTGGACATGAAAAAAGCATTCGACACTGTCTGGACCGATGGCCTGGTAATAAAGATGTGGGACGCAAATTACCCACTGTACATGGTTAAACTGTTACAGTCTTATTTAGAACGAAGGAAAATAATGGTGAAAGTTGGTAATAATCTGTCAAATGAGTACGAAATGAAGGCAGGGGTCCCTCAAGGTTCGGCAATATCTCCTTTGTTGTATTCAATTTTCACTCACGATGTCCCAAAATTCAATAAAACAAAATTAGCCGCGTATGCAGACGATACCTGCGTGTACGCTCATTCCTTTTCATCGGAAGTGGCATGCAGACAGGTTCAGCTGCATATAGATCTAAAACTTCTACCATATTACAAAAATAACAAATTATCTATTAATCCGGAGAAAACCGAATTAATTAATATCAACAAAAAACACACGAATAATAAAATATTTAAACAGCTGAACGTATGCGGCAATAAAATTTACCCCAAAACCAATACAAAATATTTAGGAATTGTATTAGATAGATCTCTCTGCTGGAAACAACATATTGATGAAATTTCCAACAAAATTACCATTTTAATAAAGACGTTGTATCCACTAATATGTAAAAATAGTAAAGTAAATTTAAAAACAAAAATTCTATTATACAAACAAATTTTCCGCCCTGTAATAACATACGGATGCCCTGCCTTCATTTCATCCTCTAAAACGCAATTAGATCGGCTGCAAAGACTTCAGAATAGAGTACTGAGAATAATTACTGGAAGAGACCGTTATGCCCGTATACGAGAATTACATGAAATTACCGATGTCGCTCTTATCCGTGAATATATGGTCGAAACCAGTCTAAAATTTTACAATTATCACCTAACAGGAAGTATTTTAACCCGAAACATAATAAACACTCACACAGACAATATACAAAGAAAACATGGACTTATATATGAAGCCCTTATTCCTCACCTATAAAGAGAAAACCCTCAAATAAATCGTTAAAAAATTCAATTCACTAGAAAAGGTTTTTGCCAAAATTTTTCCTTTAAAAATTAAAAAATGTATCTATTATATCAAATGTTAACCACAACACTTTCTTTTTAAATATTTAACGGAAACAAATTTAAAAGTAATTAGCTCATAAACTTGATCAGTGGGAGGAGTTACGTCTAAGCTTTCAGTAGGACCCGCAATAAACCCGGAACACAAAGAAAAAGGTGCCACAACAACGAGCTGCCGCAAGACCTGTTACCTGCCTAAGGGATGACAACTTGGGGAAATTTAAATGAAATATCGAATATATTTTGTTCTGGAATATTATTGTATTTGAATTGTAAATTTGTAAATAAAAATATTTTAAGTAAGGTTCTCGTCCGATCACCGCAGTTAAGCAGTATTGGGCGCGGTTAGTACTTGGATGGGTGACCGCTTGGGAACACCGCGTGCCGTTGCCCTTTTTGCCTTTTTCTTGTACATATTTCAATTATTAAAAAAGAAATGAACCTTTTTCAATACTTTTATATCAGGCAACGGCCATACCACACTGAATGCACCGGTTCTCGTTCTATCACCGCAGTTAAGCAGTATTGGGCGCGGTTAGTACTTGGATGGGTGACCGCTTGGGAACACCGCGTGCCGTTGCCCTTTTTGCCTTTTTCTTGTAAATATTTCAATTATTAACAAAGAAATGAACCTTTTTCAATACTTTTATATCAGGCAACAGCCATACCACACTGAATGCACCGGTTCTCGTCCGATCACCGCAGTTAAGCAGTATTGGGCGCGGTTAGTACTTGGATGGGTGACCGCTTGGGAACACCGCGTGCCGTTGCCCTTTTTGCCTTTTTCTTGTAAATATTTCAATTATTAACAAAGAAATGAACCTTTTTCAACACTTCTATATCAGGCAACGGCCATACCACACTGAATGCACCGGTTCTCGTCCGATCACCGCAGTTAAGAAGTATTGGGCGCGGTTAGTACTTGGATGGGTGACCGCTTGGGAACACCGCGTGCCGTTGCCCTTTTTGCCTTTTTCTTGTAAATATTTCAATTATTAACAAAGAAATGAACCTTTTTCAACACTTCTATATCAGGCAACGGCCATACCACACTGAATGCACCGGTTCTCGTCCGATCACCGCAGTTAAGCAGTATTGGGCGCGGTTAGTACTTGGATGGGTGACCGCTTGGGAACACCGCGTGCCGTTGCCCTTTTTGCCTTTTTCTTGTACATATTTCAATTACTAACAAAGAAATGAACCTTTTTCAATACTTTTATATCAGGCAACGGCCATACCACACTGAATGCACCGGTTCTCGTCTGATCACCGCAGTTAAGCAGTATTGGGCGCGGTTAGTACTTGGATGGGTGACCGCTTGGGAACACCGCGTGCCGTTGCCCTTTTTGCCTTTTTCTTGTACATATTTCAATTATTAACAAAGAAATGAACCTTTTTCAATACTTTTATATCAGGCAACGGCCATACCACACTGAATGCACCGGTTCTCGTCCGATCACCGCAGTTAAGCAGTATTGGGCGCGGTTAGTACTTGGATGGGTGACCGCTTGGGAACACCGCGTGCCGTTGCCCTTTTTGCCTTTTTCTTGTAAATATTTCAATTATTAACAAAGAAATGAACCTTTTTCAATACTTTTATATCAGGCAACGGCCATACCACACTGAATGCACCGGTTCTCGTCCGATCACCGCAGTTAAGCAGTATTGGGCGCGGTTAGTACTTGGATGGGTGACCGCTTGGGAACACCGCGTGCCGTTGCCCTTTTTGCCTTTTTCTTGTACATATTTCAATTATTAACAAAGAAATGAACCTTTTTCAATACTTTTATATCAGGCAACGGCCATACCACACTGAATGCACCGGTTCTCGTCCGATCACCGCAGTTAAGCAGTATTGGGCGCGGTTAGTACTTGGATGGGTGACCGCTTGGGAACACCGCGTGCCGTTGCCCTTTTTGCCTTTTTCTTGTAAATATTTCAATTATTAACAAAGAAATGAACCTTTTTCAATACTTTTATATCAGGCAACAGCCATACCACACTGAATGCACCGGTTCTCGTCCGATCACCGCAGTTAAGCAGTATTGGGCGCGGTTAGTACTTGGATGGGTGACCGCTTGGGAACACCGCGTGCCGTTGCCCTTTTTGCCTTTTTCTTGTACATATTTCAATTACTAACAAAGAAATGAACCTTTTTCAATACTTTTATATCAGGCAACGGCCATACCACACTGAATGCACCGGTTCTCGTCCGATCACCGCAGTTAAGCAGTATTGGGCGCGGTTAGTACTTGGATGGGTGACCGCTTGGGAACACCGCGTGCCGTTGCCCTTTTTGCCTTTTTCTTGTACATATTTCAATTATTAACAAAGAAATGAACCTTTTTCAATACTTTTATATCAGGCAACGGCCATACCACACTGAATGCACCGGTTCTCGTCCGATCACCGCAGTTAAGCAGTATTGGGCGCGGTTAGTACTTGGATGGGTGACCGCTTGGGAACACCGCGTGCCGTTGCCCTTTTTGCCTTTTTCTTGTACATATTTCAATTATTAACAAAGAAATGAACCTTTTTCAATACTTTTATATCAGGCAACGGCCATACCACACTGAATGCACCGGTTCTCGTCCGATCACCGCAGTTAAGCAGTATTGGGCGCGGTTAGTACTTGGATGGGTGACCGCTTGGGAACACCGCGTGCCGTTGCCCTTTTTGCCTTTTTCTTGTACATATTTCAATTATTAACAAAGAAATGAACATTTTTCAATACTTTTATATCAGGCAACGGCCATACCACACTGAATGCACCGGTTCTCGTCCAGTTTCTATTTTACCTTCGAATAGTAAAGACGTAACGATAGTTGAAGTGCCCTTCATCAAGTGCAATAAAATATTGGGTCCTTAAAAACCCAACAAAACATCTGGTGCAAGTGCCGTTAAAAGAAAGTGACAAAATCGATAGGAAATATAAAAAGTTAAATGTAATATATTTGGCAGTTGATGCCAAATATTTATGGAAAAATCTCCGCTAAGGAGACAGATCATAATCGTCGATTACAATTAAAAACTGACAAAGAAATTAATAAATCTCGCGATAACCGCGGAACTATAAAACCAAAGACGCTTGAACGTCTTAAAAAAGAAAATTTACTTCGAAATAGAATAAGAAGTAAACAAGAGCCAAAAAATGAACTAGAGCCATCCGATGAGCCCGAACCGCTGCAAGAAAAAGTGAAAAAAGCACCGGCCAGTTCCTGCGAACAAGAAAATATGATTACGGAAACTATCATAGACTCTGATCCAGACAGCCTACTTCATAACGTACACACGACTCAAGTTTTAGTTCATTCAGAACCAAATAAGAGAAGAAACTCTGAAATGGAATCACAACATCAATACGATGAAAATTTTCAAATTCCAAAAAAGACTTGTAAACTTCAGTTTCTGTCGCAACTGGTAAAGAAACAGCCAACGATGGAAACATCAAATCGTTTTCAAAAGTTACCCTTAGACGAAATTGAAATAGTTGAAGAAACTATCAGCCGCCAACAACCCGTTAAAACTAAAAACACAATCAAAGAAACGAATATGCAACGGAATAATACCACCGAAAAAGGTAAACCGCCACCAATAATAATTAATGGAACCGTAGGAGATATAAAAACCATTACACAAAATTTAAACCAGATCATCAAAGAAGGATATTATATCAAATACACAAAAAATAACACTTCTGCAAAATTTATAGCTTTTTCTAATTTCATCTCTACAATCAGTAAATACACTGATTGGAGTATATTCCAGCAAGAAATCCGTACAAAACTAAATACACACATACCGCTGAAAAAAGAAACAGACATTGACGAAGCCGTAGAAGAGTTAACGAAAACAATACAAGAGGCAGCCTGGAAAGCAACTCCTAATATACCAAACCAGAATAAAAAACTGACGTACCCTAGACACATTTTAAACATGATTGCAGAAAAGCGCAAAATAAGAAGAAGATGGCAAAACACTCATGCCCCCGTAGACAAAACAAATCTAAATAATATAACAAAACGAATTAAAAGATTGCTAGATAAATACAAAAACGATAAAATCAATGTGTACATATCCAACTTGGCTGCGACAGAAGAAACAAATTATTCCCTTTGGAAGGCAACCAGGAGAATAAAGAACCGACAAGATCATATCCCTCCAATTAAGACACAAAAGGGAAACTGGGCCAGAAATGATGCTGAGAAAGCGTACACCTTTGCCAAACATCTCGAAGAAGTATTCCAGCCATATCCGAGTGAAACCCCAACTCAAGTAGACGAAACCATAAGGAACTTTCTTGAAGGTCCTAATCAACTAGATCTACCAATAAAAGAATTTAAAGTCAGGGAAGTATCTAATATGGTTACTACTGGGATAAACCACAAAAAATCTCCGGGATATGATCTAATAACAGGTAAAGTACTAAGTGAACTTCCAATAGATGCAATCAGATTAATCACTATGATCTTCAATGCTGTACTAACCCTTGGGTACATACCACCACAGTGGAAGGTGTCCTGCGTAATCCTCATACAGAAACCAGGTAAAGATCCAACTGATGTAAAATCGTACCGGCCAATTAGCTTACTGCCAGTTATATCCAAGCTGTTCGAAAAACTACTCCTAAAAAGATTGAAGCCAATAATACACGAAAGGAAACTCATTCCCAACTACCAATTCGGATTTAGAAACGAACATTCCACTATCGAGCAAGTACACAGAATTGCCTGGAAAATAAGGTACGATCTAGAAAACAAAAATTACTGCTCCGCAGCCTTTATAGATATTGCCCAAGCCTTTGACAAGGTATGGCACGAAGGACTGTTGTTCAAAATAAAAAAACATCTCCCTTATACATACTTTGAGTTAATTAAATCGTACCTTACAGATAGAAAATTCCTAGTTAAATATAGAGAAGAGCAAACATCACTAAGGCAGATAAAGTCAGGCATTCCACAAGGTAGCGTACTTGGCCCTGTTCTATACCTGTTGTATACCGCTGATCTTCCCACAACAAACAATACTACGTTAGCCACATTTGCCGATGATACAGCCGTATTAGCATCCCACAAAAACCCAATTACTGCAGTTAATAACCTTCAACAACATATTGACAAAATAGCAGAATGGATGCAGAAGTGGCGGGTCAAAGCTAATTCAAGTAAGTCAGTCCATATCACATTCACCCTTAATAAACTCAATTGCCCACCTGTAAGACTCAACAAAATTGAACTACCTCAAAAGGATGAAGTTAAATACCTAGGGATCTATCTTGATAAGCGTTTAACATGGGCCAAACACATCTGCAAAAAAAGACTCCAACTTGGCCAGTTATATAGACAATATTATTGGCTGATTGGTCGTCGCTCAAAACTGTCACTAGCTAACAAAGTAATAATTTACAAAACTATCATTCGATCAGTATGGACTTATGGCATACAACTGTGGGGTTCTGCTAGTAATTCTAATATCCTAAAAATCCAACGGTTCCAATCGAAAGTCCTAAGAGCAGCAGCAAACGCACCATGGTATATTACGAACGCAGCATTACATAAAGACCTACAAGTACAGACGGTCGCCGAAGAATGTTCCAAAATCTCCGACAAATACCATACCAGATTGAGCGTCCACCCAAACGAACTGGCAACAGATCTCTTGATTGCCCAACCCAAAAAAAGGCTGAAGAGGTGTGACCCTCTGGACCTCCCCCAAAGACAATAATGTGTGTTAGTGCTAATTATGAGTTAAAGTGTATATAGTTCCAACATTGTAGTTTGTAACGTACAAAACATTTATGTAAAAATAGTAATAGAACTTTTCAGAAGTGTTATCAATGGATAGTGACTTCTCTATGTTATTTATCTTTATTCACTTATTTTACTTATTATCCTATATAGGATAGATTGTAAAAACTCTTGGGAAATAATAAAAAAAAAAAAAAAAAATCAGTAAATATAATATTTAAATTCACTACCATAACAGCAGCATTAATTAACATAAATGGTCTAAATAATAAAAAACCAGAATTTATTCACTTTCTTAATACTAATAAAATAGATATTTGCTTTATCACAGAAACTCAATTAAGAACGCAGCATAGAGTGAGGATTAAGGGTTATAATATTGAAAGAAATGATCGGCCCGACAGAGAGGACGGTTTATTGACTAAACAAGGAGGTGGAGTAGCTATAATCATCAAAAACAATATACCGTATTCTCGATTAAATGATCGAGTGATCCCTAATTTAGAAAACGTAGCAATAAAATTAGAAAATAATTTAGTGCTTGTAGCTACGTACATCCAACCTAGAGCAAAACTAACAAATCAGAATTTTGACGAACTTTTAGGTTTAGGCAACAAAGTGATGATAGCAGGTGATTTCAACTGTCGTCACCAACAATGGGGATGTTTACAAAATAATACCAACGGAAATTTTCTAGCAAACTATATACAACAACAAGAAATCGCACTTTACTATACCGATTCTCCAACGTATTTCCCTTTTGATGGCACTACACCGTCAACAATAGATTTAATTTTAAACAAAAATATAGACACACTCTCTGAACCTTGGACTGTTGACGAAATGAGTTCTGATCACGTACCAGTTTTGTTTAAAATATCAAAAGTATATACAGACAATTGTGACAGAATGACGAAATACTACAAAACCACTAACTGGATAGAATATCGTAAAATTATTAACACCCAACTAAAACCGGAATATATCTCGACAAAAGAACAAATAGAAAATAGGCTTGAAAAACTAAAAATATCATATACACAGCTAGAGACCAAACTACTAAAAATACCAAATACGAACTTAACGATAAACTACCTTTAAATATCACAAACCTTGTTAAAGATAAACATAGACTAAGAAAAGAATGGCAACGTACGAGAAACGAAAGTGACAGACAAAGATTCAGAGAATGTGCGCGAGAAGTGAACACTAAAATTATAGAATATAAATCTAATATTTGGCAATCAAAATTAGAAAATTTAAAACCGGGGTGCAAAGAAACGTGGAAAATTGTCCGATCACTAAAGAAACATCGCGAAAACATACCCACTGAATGCACCGGTTCTCGTCCATTCTCCCTGTAGACTGTCAAATCAATAACAGTAGTTGATTGTCAGTTAAAGTTTAAAAACTCGTATTTTCCGATTTATATACGTATTTTTATTCATATTTGTTTATTTCATAAAAGTAGAAGAGCCGATAAAAAGAAGGGAGAAAAAATTTACATGCAAACCAGTCCAGGGGTGATCCCCACGGACAAAAGTGTCTCTAACCAGAAAGGAACGTTTTCGTCAGATCCAGCCAAATATAGAATGAGCCCATACAAAAGACCAAGCCAGGGACCCAAGCCAACAAATAGCCAAGCCTCCGAATGAGCAGATAACCCTGTGACGCATGTCACTCAGGCGCAAATCCATGGGCTTGACGAGCACGACCCCATAAAAAGCTGTACCAGGATTCCGATAAAAATAGCATCGGGCCCCTCAAATCAAGACAATCTGAACAAAATCATAGCAGTGGAGTCTCAAACCGAAGACGAAGATTTTGTCACTCCTAGGAAAATATCCAGAATAAGTAAATTATTAAAAGAAAAAACAAGTCAACAACTCCCTCTACAAAATCAATTCGAAAAACTTGCTGATGAAGGTACAGATGAAATGGAAATTGAATGTAGTCAAATTAGGACTCAAGGTAAAACAAATAACATCATCCCAATAAAAAGAAGCAAGAAAATTCCACCTATTGTCTTTTACACAAAAATAGATGACCATTCCATTTTCATAAAAGAATTAGAAAAACACGTAAAAGGAGAATTCTATGTGAAGTACACCAACAAAACAACATTATTATTTCTACAAGATGAAGCAGATTTTAAAAACTTTCGAGCCACACTGAACAAAGAAGAGGTAGCCCACCATACGTATTCCCTCCCGGGAGACAAAACCCATGCTTTTGTGCTTAGGGGCCTAGATGGAAATTTGTCCACTGAAGATATTAAGGAAGACTTGCAGTTATCGCACGAGCTTGCTGTAAAAGAAGTTTTTAAAATGAAAACTAAAGCCCGCCCTTTATACCTCGTCACCACGAGCCCTGTGATCACTTTAAACTTCCTTAATAAGAACATTAGGTTTCTTCTACATACCAGGGTACAATGGGAAATGAGAAAAAGCCAAACACAAATTACTCAATGCCACAGATGCCAGGCATGGGGCCATGCAACGGCAAATTGTTGCTGGCAACCCAAATGCCTGAAATGTGCCGATGATCACTTCACTAATGAATGTACAAAAATGCCGAATTTGCCAGCAAAATGCTGTAACTATAAAGGAGATCACCCAGCAAACTATAGGAAGTGCCCTGTCTATGTGAAAAAACTGGATATTCTTCAGGAGAAGAAGTCGCAGAAAACACCAGGAAGAAAACTTGTCCCAGCACCTCCGCCGAAGGTTAATCCTTGGCAAAATCGTGCCCAAACATCAACAACTCGCAGTCCTCGAGAAGAATTTCCACCACTTCCATCACAAGAAGTCCACAGATCTCCTTCTCCAGGGGATGTTCAGGTAACTGGGGGGATGGCAACCTTTCAGCTTTTAACTAACGAATTTAAAATTCTTAACAATTTAGTTAATATGAATGAAATGCTACGTGCGGTGAAAGACTTGAATCGTTTACTTGCCAATGCCAGTGATAATTTTTCAAAATTCAATGCTTACCAAACATTTATGGCGGGCATTGATAAGTACAGATTCTAAGTGAACCTGTTAAAAGAGATGACGAAACTAAAAATATGTTTTTACAATATAGATGGTATAAACAGTAAGTACCCATCATTTATTAACTTTCTTTATGAACATAACCTGGATGTGGTTCTCTTGTCAGAGACTCAGTTAAGGGTCTGTCACAAATTGAAAATTAGAGGTTATTCAATCTACCGTAACGACAGATCGGCCAATATCAATAACGATCAAACTGGCGGAGGGGTAGCTATTATTATCAAAAATGAAATTCCTCATCAACTAGTGGATAATGTGAACAGTAGTATAGAGCATTTAATCATAAAATTAAAAAATTCCCTTCATTTAATAGCTGCATACAATAAACCATTAAATAAATTTTCTAATCTCGATCTTTATAATCTGGTCGCAGTTTCCAATAGGGTTCTAATATTGGGTGATTTGAATGGTAGACACCAGGATTGGAACTGTACCAAAGCAAACAGAAACGGGAATACTCTTAAGGATTTTGTAGAGAGTAACGGTCTGTACTTATACCACACTGACGAACCAACTCATTTCTCTTTTAACGGAACGACCCCGAGTGTGATCGACCTGATCGTTGCAAAAAATTTTACAAACGTACATAACCTAAAAACTTTACAGGAACTGACATCGGACCATGACCCAGTATACTTTGAGATTCTTGACAATAACAATGACAGTGGCAGATCATTAAGTAAGCGACACATACACGACTACACGACGACTGATTGGAGACTATACAGAATGAAAATAAATAAAAAATTGAAAATTAAAACACACATGGATGATAAAGAAAGCATAGAAAAAGAAATAGAAAGTTTGCAAAAAATAATGAAAGAAGCAAGAGACGAGACGACAAAGACTACAACAATCGGAATTGAAAATGACAAATTACCAACGGATATACTAGACTTAATTAAAGACAAGAATAGGACTAGAAAAAACTGGCAAACACACAGACTGCCACAAGACAGACGAAAACTGGTTGAAATGGGGCGTGAAATTAACGAGAAAATTAAAAGTTTCAGGAACAAAAAGTGGACAGACTTGTTACAAAATTTAAAAACAACAGATAATTCACTTTGGAAAATGACAAAAAGGCTAAAGAAAAATTACACTCCTATACCTACAATCGAATCTGGAGGTCAGTTTTATATGGGAGACGGTGAAAAGGGAAACGCGTTGGGTAAATTTTTTGAAAACATCTTCAGACCAACCACGACTGAAAATACACCAGAACAAACTGAAATTGAAGAACGGCTTAGCGATTTGTTAGACAATCAAATAGTTATTGATAACAAGTGCCTCTTGAAATTGTTATCGTCACCTTTGGAAATTAAAGAAATTGTAAATAACCTAGCCAATAACAAAGCACCAGGACCAGATGGTCTCGATACGATACTTTTTAAAAATTTACCTACAAAAGCATTAGTACAAATTATGTATATAGTGAATGCAATATTTAAAATTCAAAGTTATCCGCTAAACTTAAAAGTATCGAATATAGTGCCGATTTTAAAAGCCGGAAAAAATCCAAAAAACGTTGGCAGCTATCGCCCAATTTCACTTTTAAATATTTTAGCAAAAATTATTGATAAAATTATTTTAGAAAGAATTTTAGAGTGGACGGAGAAATTGAAAGTAATTCCAAATGAACAGTTCGGCTTTAGGAAAGGTCACTCCACTGTAGCGCAAATTATTAGAATCCTGCATTACGCGAAAGAAAACTTTCGCAAAAAAATGAATACAGTTGTGGTCACCCTCGATATGGAGAAGGCCTTCGATTCGGTCTGGATTGAAGGACTAGCATCCAAAATGTGTGCAGCTGGTTATCCCATATATCTTGTGAAACTTATATATTCTTATTTGAAAAATAGGACATTCAACGTAAAAATAAATAACAATCTGTGTGGACCATTTAGAACAGAGGCGGGAGTCCCCCAAGTTTCAGTCCTGTCGCCCCACTTGTATACTATCATGACTCACGACATCCCAATGCATGATGGAGTACAAACGGCTTTATATGCAGATGATACTTGCCTGTTTAAAGGCTCTTATCAATCCGAAGTTGCGAATAGAAAGATTGATATTCATATAAACATGGTAATAATTCCATATCTAAAGAAAAACAAAATGAAAGTTAATCCGTTGAAAACGGAACAAATTAATATCACTCGGAAACACACTAATAACAAAATTATCAACAAACTTAAAATTCAAAATGACACCTTAACTTCGAAAACAATAATAAGATATTTCGGATTTTATCTAGATAGGAGATTAAACTATTTCTCTGACATATCTAAACTAGTTGCTAATGCAGGCAAAACCATCAAGGCTTTGTATCCTTTGCTTAGCAAAAATAGCAAATTGGACAAAAGCAACAAAATCCTGCTATATAAACAAATAATTAGACCATCGTTAACATATGGATACCAAGCTTTCTGTTCCGCCTCGGATACTCTACTATTAAAATTAGAAAAGAGTCCAAAACAGATGCCTGAGATTAGCCTTAGGGCGGGACAGGTATACCAGAATAGTTGATCTTCATACAGAAGCCGAACTCGAAACGATCCAAGAATACATCACTAGAAACTCTAATAAATTCTATAAAGCGAAACTAACGTCTCCGTTAGTAGAGGACGTAGCCAGGCTACGAGCCCATGACAATCCCAATCGAAAGCACGGTCTTTTGCACGAAAGGTTACCATTATTCTACGAATAATCTCTGGTCTAAATTGATCAGATAGTTTGATTGGCTTAGAACCCTGTTTTTTACGACTGGTTTTTCAGGGAATTTCTCCTTATCAGAATTAGATAATCAATCATAGTCCTGTAAGATTCTTCACAATTACTGCACCTAACAATTAACACCCATCAAAATCAACTGATAATGCCATGTGAATGACAAGGAGCAGTTGACATTTTGGCGTCCTCTGGTGGCGTGGGTTCGAAACCTGAGCGCACACTACCGGAGGGCATCAGATAATTTTTTTTTTTTTATGTTAAATGAAATAATATAGGTGAAAAGCTGGAAGGTTTACATCAGCCTCGGTGGGTGGGCCCTCTTCACGAAGAGAAGACACGCTCTGGAAAATATACTATGAATTCTATTAATTTATACATCTGTGTTATTTTATACATCATTTATATCTTTGTTAATTTGAAAAAAATAAATGTTTTTGGTTTGGTTTTGGTTTTGGTTCTCGTCCGATCACCGCAGTTAAGCAGTATTGGGCGCGGTTAGTACTTGGATGGGTGACCGCTTGGGAACACCGCGTGCCGTTGCCCTTTTTGCCTTTTTCTTGTAAATATTTCAGTTATTAACAAAGAAATGAACCTTTTTCAAATTACTTGAAATTACGGATGTCGCTCTTATCCGTGAATATATGGTCGAAACCAGTCTAAAATTTTACAATTATCACCTAACAGGAAGTATTTTAACCCGAAATATAATAAACATTCACACAGACAATATACAAAGAAAACATGGACTTATATATGAAGCCCTTATTCCTCACCTATAAAGAGAAAACCCTCAATTAAATCGTAAAAAATTCAATTCACTAGAAAAGGTACTTGCCAAAATTTTTCCTTTAAAAATTAAAAAAATGTATCTATTATACCAAATGTTAACCACAACACTTTCTTTTTAAATATTTAACGGAAACAAATTTAAAAGCAATTAGCTCATAAACTTGATCAGTGGGAGGAGTTAGGTCTAAGCTTTCAGTAGGACCCGCAATAAACCCGGAACACAAAGAAAAAGATGCCACAAGAACGAGCTGCCGCAGGACCTGTTACCTGCTTAAGGGATGACAACTTGGGGAAATTTAAATGAAATATCGAATTTATTTTTTTCTGGAATATTATTGTATTTGAATTGTAAATTTGTAAATAAAGATATTTTAAGTACAGTAAAGGTTCTCGTCCGATCACCGCAGTTAAGCAGTATTGGGCGCGGTTAGTACTTGGATGGGTGACCGCTTGGGAACACCGCGTGCCGTTGCCCTTTTTGCCTTTTTCTTGTAAATATTTCAGTTATTAACAAAGAAATGAACCTTTTCCAATACTTTTGTATCAGGCAACAGCCATACCACATTGAATGCACCGGTTCTCGTCCAGTCTCTCACCGACCTTCGTCGAGTAAAGACATAAAAATCTATTCCATCGGCGAAAGATTAGCGATAATTAGTGCAGCCGCAAGGCTTAGTTGTGATTTTGCTGTGCTCACTTTTAGTGCAAACTCATATTTATATTTAAATAAATAAACAAGCCAGTGGCGTACGCAAATAATTAAATATATTTGGCAGTTGATGCCAAATATTTATGGAAAAATCTCCGCTAAGGAGACAGATCATAATCGTCGATTACAATTAAAAACAGACAGAGAAATTAATAAATCTCGTGATAACCGCGGAACTATAAAACCAAAGACGCTTGAACGTCTTAAAAAAGAAAATTTACTTCGAAATAGAATAAGAAGTAAACAAGAGCCAAAAAATGAACTAGAGCCATCCGATGAGCCCGAACCGTTGCAAGAAAAAGTGAAAAAAGCACCGGCCAGTTCCTGTGAACAAGAAAATATGATTACGGAAACTATCATAGACTCTGATCCAGGCAGCCTACTTTATAATCAACATACAACTCAAGTTTTACTTCATTCAGAACCAAATAAGAGAAGAAACTCTGAAATGGAATCACAACATCAATACGATGAAAATTTTCAAACCCCAAAAAAGACTTGTAAACTTCAGTTTCTGTCGCAACTGGTAAAGAAACAGCCAACGATGGAAACATCAAATCGTTTTCAAAAGTTACCCTTAGAAGAAATTGAAATAGTTGAAGAAACTATCAGCCGCCAACAACCCGTTAAAACTAAAAACACAATCAAAGAAACGAATATGCAACGGAATAATACCACCGAAAAAGGTAAACCGCCACCAATAATAATTAATGGAACCGTAGGAGATATAAAAACCATTACCCAAAATTTAAACGAGATCATCAAAGAAGGATATTATATCAAATACACAAAAAATAACACTATGCTATTTATAAATAACAAAACTGAATATAAGAAAGTAGCAGAAGACATAAAATCTGTGAATCTGGAATGGCACACGTACACACTTGCGGAAGAAAAACAACACGCATTTGTATTAAGAGGTCTGGATTGCGAACCTGATGTCAAAGAAATTAGCGACGAACTAAAAATTGAGCATAAATTAAACGTCTTCAACGTATATAGAATGACGACTAAAGGGAGACCACTATATTTAATAACCACCGATAATAAAACGACACTACATTTTCTTAACTCTAATATTAAATACCTTTTAAATACACGCGTACAATGGGAACGTCGAATAAAAGAAAGAAAACTCATTCAGTGTAGACGGTGCCAAAAGTGGGGACACGCGACAAGTAATTGTCAACGAAACGTGAAATGCGTAAAATGTGCAGACAGCCACTGGACTAAAGACTGTAAAAAATTACAAAATACTCCCGCGAAGTGCGCTAATTGCTTAAATGATCATCCAGCGAATTACAGCAAGTGCCCAGAATATTTAAAAGCAATTGAGGCTCTGGAAAAGAAGAAACCGCAACATCAACATCACATTCCTGCTCCTGCACCAACTTCAAATCCCTGGAAAAGTAACAGCAATGGAATCTCAACTATTCCTGTTTTGGATGCTGTCAATTTCCCGCCATTACAACAGAAACACCAGAGACCGGCTGTAGCGCAGACATTGGAAAATAGTGCTTTCAAAGCAACAAAAGGTATGCCCGAAATAAGTGACAACCTAACAACTTTCACTGATCTCGCTTATGAATTTAAACAATTAAATTCTATTGTAAATTTAAATGGTCTTTTGCAAGCCGTTAAGGATTTGAATGCCATCATGACTCAAGTCTGACAGTTCTGCAAAATTTATAGCTTTTTCTAATTTCATGTCTACAATCAATAAATATAATATTTAAATTCACTACCATAAAAGCAGCTTTAATTAACATAAATGGTCTAAATAATAAAAAACCAGAATTTATTCATTTTCTTAATACTAATAAAATAGATATTTGCTTTATCACAGAAACTCAATTAAGAACGCAGCATAGAGTGAGGATTAAGGGTTATAATATTGAAAGAAATGATCGGCCCGACAGAGAGGACGGTTTATTGACTAAACAAGGAGGTGGAGTAGCTATAATCATCAAAAACAATATACCGTATTCTCGATTAAATGATCGAGTGATCCCTAATTTAGAAAACGTAGCAATAAAATTAGAAAATAATTTAGTGCTTGTAGCTACGTACATCCAACCTAGAGCAAAACTAACAAATCAGAATTTTGACGAACTTTTAGGTTTAGGCAACAAAGTGATGATAGCAGGTGATTTCAACTGTCGTCACCAACAATGGGGATGTTTACAAAATAATACCAACGGAAATTTTCTAGCAAACTATATACAACAACTAGAAATCGCACTTTACTATACCGATTCTCCAACGTATTTCCCTTTTGATGGCACTACACCGTCAACAATAGATTTAATTTTAAACAAAAATATAGACACTCTCTGAACCTTGGACTGTTGACGAAATGAGTTCTGATCACGTACCAGTTTTGTTTAAAATATCAAAAGTACATACACACAATTGTGACAGAATGACGAAATACTACAAAACCACTAACTGGATAGAATATCGTAAAATTATTAACACCCAACTAAAACCGGAATATATCTCGACAAAAGAACAAATAGAAAATAGGCTTGAAAAACTAAAAATATCATATACACAGCTAGAGACCAAACTACTAAAAATACCAAATACGAACTTAACGATAAACTACCTTTAAATATCACAAACCTTGTTAAAGATAAACATAGACTAAGAAAAGAATGGCAACGTACGAGAAACGAAAGTGACAGACAAAGATTCAGAGAATGTGCGCGAGAAGTGAACACTAAAATTATAGAATGTAAATCTAATATTTGGCAATCAAAATTACAAAATCTAAAACCGGGGTGCAAAGAAACGTGGAAAATTGTCCAAACACTAAAGAACCATCGCGAAAACATACTCACTTTGAAACATAGTATTCGCTTGACTTTGGCAAAGCAAAGACGTGTTGTGAATCGCTCCGGCAGTTTTTGTTGTTACTGATAACGATATAATAACGACAACGAAGTATTTATATCTGACGAGAAAAACAATATAAATATGAATGAACATTGTCATCCCGACTGTAAAAGAAAACAGTGGCGTAGTAAGTAAATAATTGTCACATAAATATCGTGATAATGTACCCACAGAATGCAGTTCCGCAAACACCAAACGAGGCATTATTAATGCAACAAAATAATGCACTCTTCCAAGAAAATCACGTAAGGTCGCAGAACGAACAGCTGCTGTACAATGAGTGGAGAAAAACGGAGATAGAGAAAAGTGATGCCGTCAACAGGGTGGATCAACTCCAACTCCAGCTAGAAAATGTCATAAAAATGAATGAAGAACTGCAATTAAAATTCGAAGAACTTGAAAAAAAGATAGGTACCAACACCGGAGAAAAGCCTATTGAATACTACACAGACGAGGAAGAATTTACACAAGAGACAGAGTGGATTAGAAAAAAAAGTCGTAAAAGGAAGAAAATGAATACCTCAATAACACCACCACAACAAAAACAAAATGTGTCTATACCCACACAGACCATCAAATCAAGGTTATGGCCAATAAATTATACCACTCAATGAAGTCGGAAAACATTGTATAAGAACTAAGAAGGTGAGGGTATAAAATTCTAGAAGCGGTACCCAAATTGAAATTCCGAACAAAACAACCAATGAACATATTCATGTTATCATTTAGGCATGACGAAAGCGTAGACAAAATCTACGGCATTTCTGATATTTTAGGTATTCGGGTAGAAATCCTACTGTTAAGAAAAAATAAATTGGTACCTCAATACAAAAGGTGCCAAGCGTATGGACATACACAAAAATATTGTGCAAAAAGCCACGAAGTGTAAGATGTACTGGCAAACACATAACAAGTGACTGCAAGAAACCAAAGAATGAACAGCCAAAATGCGTTCATTGCGGTGAAGGATACCCAGCTAACTATAGGGGTTCTATGATCGCAAGAGAAATGCAAAAACTAAAGAATAAAAGCACGAAGAAACCTGCTCTTCCCAGGCAGCCTCAAAGAATAAACCAGCAAATACCGGTAGCCAATACAAAGACAGAAAATAGTTGATATGCCCAAACAGTTATTGGTAGGTCTGAAAATATAACTAAACAACAAAGCCAAAATAAGGACCAGAATGCATCCATAGAGAGTACTCACTATTGTCAGACTAGAATAGAGCGCCAAAGGAGCTATTCCTAAAAATTTTAATGGCAGACACAGTCTTAGAATTATGGAATGGAACGCCAATGGAATCTTGCAACATCAACAAGAGCTGCAAGCAGTACTAAACATAGAAAAGTTTGACATCTGTCGAATAGCTGAGACACACTTTACAAAAGAATCCTTCATTAGGTTTAAGGGATATAAAGTATACCACACTATACATCCTGAAAATGCAGCCAAAGGAGGCAGTGCAATCATAATTAAGGACACAATTGTTCATAATCAGGAAATAGAATACCAAACAGTGGAATTTTAAGCCACAGCTGTTAAAGTTAATACCAGGGCATATGAAATAATTGTCTCAGCTTTAAACTGTCCACCAAAACATGCTCTTAAAAAAGAATTAATTAATTGTTAGAACCTAAAAACTGCTAAAGATCAAGATCTTAGTTAAGTTTGTAAGCAGTAGATTAAGTTAGAATTGAATTAGTTATTGATCTATTTTGATCAGATCGTAATAAAAAAAAAACTTTGGAAGATAACACAAATAACAAGGAATATATCACTAATCATGAAAAGGGTAAATATTTTGGAGAATATTATCAAAATACATTTACAACACAACCTGATCCAAACGAAAAAAAAAATACATGATAAATAAAATATTTAAACAGCTGAACGTATGCGGCAATAAAATTTACCCCAAAACCAATACAAAATATTTAGGAATTGTATTAGATAGATCTCTCTGCTGGAAACAACATATTGATGAAATTTACAACAAAATCACAATTTTAATAAAGACGTTGTATCCACTAATATGTAAAAATAGTAAAGTAAATTTTATTATACAAACAAATTTTCCGCCCAGTAGTAACATACGGATGCCCTGCCTTCATTTCATCCTCTAAAACGCAATTAGATCGGCTGCAAAGACTTCAGAATAGAGTACTGAGAATAATTACTGGAAGAGACCGTTATGCCCGTATAAGAGAATTACATGAAATTACAGATGTCTCTCTTATCCGTGAATATATGGTCGAAACCAGTCTAAAATTTTACAATTATCACCTAACAGGAAGTATTTTAACCCGAAATATAATAAACACTCACACATACAATATACAAAGAAAACTTGGACTTATGAAGCCCTTATTCCTCACCCATAAAGAGCAAACCCTCAAATAAATCATTTAAAAAATACAATTCACTAGAAAAGGTTTTTGCCAATATTTTTCCTTTAAAAATTAAAAAATATATCTATTATATTAAATGTTAACCGCAACACTTTCTTTTTAAATATTTAACCGAAACAAATTTAAAGGTAATTAGCTCATAAACCTGATCAGTGGGAGGAGTTACGTCTAAGCTTTCAGTAGGACCCGCAATAAACCCGGAACACAAAGAAAAAGATGCCACAACAACGAGCTGCCGCAAGACCCGTTACCTGTTCGAGGGATGACAACTTGGGGAAATTTAAATAAAAGATCCCATATATTTTGTTCTGGAATATTATTGTATTTGAATTGTAAATTTGTAAACAAAGATATTTTAAGTTAAAAGGTTCTCGTGCGATCACAGCAGTTAAGCAGTCTTGGGCGCGGTTAGTACTTGGATGGGTGACTGCTTGGTAACACCACGTAGCTTTATCCTTTTTTTAAATTTAAATTTAGGAAGAGGAAAAGCAGCGCATGATTTGGCGTATGCGGTGGCACGGGAAATGTACGCAGACTTAATAATTATCAGTGAGCTGAACATCAACAAAGTTAAGGGTCCTGGGTTTATACATGACAATGAATTAAACGTGGCTATAGAAGTATTGAATAAAAATGTCGGCATCAGTAAAGTGAAACAGGGAGATGGATACATCAAACTAAATATGGATAAATGGAAACTATATGCTTGCTATGTGTCTCCAAATATCCCGCTTACAGCATTTAAGGAGTATATAGACGAAATAATGGGCCATACTAGGGAAGAAAACGGGCAGGCAATTTTCGCAGGTGACTTAAATGCCAAATCCAGTGCATGGGGCTCCCCAATAACAGATGCAAGAGGACGATACATCGAGGAGTGGGCGGCAGAACTAGATCTGGTAATAGTAAATAAGGGAGATAAACCAACTTTTGAACGGGGAGAAAGTAAATCTTATATAGATGTAACCGGGGCCACCATAGGCATCGTAAGAAATATAAAGGATTGGAAAGAGAGGCACTGACGTGGCATCACCATATTTACTTTGAAGTCGAAGAGAAAGTTGGAAAGAAGTCACAAGAGAGAAAAAATTACTTGTTCGACCCGGAGAAGTTCAAGGAAACGATAACTGAAATGAACAAAAACCAAAATCTCAAAACAGTTGAGGATCTAGTTATGGCGCTATAGAAAGCTACCAGGAAAAGCTCTATGTTGATAAGGGAGGATGTGGTGCTTGCGTCCCATTTGACGAGCCCACAAAGAATTTTGACATTTTATTTTTTTTATGTTTGACGTTTTATGTCATTATTTTTACTTTTTTGGTTATGTGCAATTGGTTTTTGGGCGACAACCATCTGGTCTCTTCTTTTTCAGTAATGACTAAGACATATTATTCCTTTTGAGAATCCTAGCAGGATTTTCCGTAGGAAGAGAAGACGAAGTAGGCGAGGTAATAAAAAAACAACAATTGATAAGCAATAACATAAATAAAAAAATATATAATACATAATTAAAAAAAAAAAAAGTCTTAAGTTTTTCTAATAAACAAAACAAGTTACACCACAAAATATTGGTGACCCCGACTGGAGCAGCCCCGATTAGAGCAACCACGATTGGAACAACCCCGACTGGAGCAGCCTCGACTGAAACAATCCCGATTAGAGCAACCCCGACTAGAGCAACCACGATTGGAACAACCCCGACTGGAGCAGCCCCGACTGAAACAATCCCGATTAGAGCAATCTTAACTAGAGTAAATCCGATTGGAACAACCTCGACTGGAGCAGTACCGACTAGAGCAACCCCGACACCCCAGAAGCATCCCAGATTTCGAGTTCGACATAGACGCGAGACAAACTCTTGCGGATCATCGTGTGGAAATTCGCGGGAGGAATCACATCGGTGAGCCATTTGATTTGTCTTTCAAACTTAATTGCACATAATTATTTATTATTATTATTTCTAAATTATTATTTCAATAATGTCTAAACCAAGTACCTCTACTACTGAAGGTATTGATTCAATTGAAAATTTAAAAAATATTAGACTTCCAGCTTTTTGGTCATCCAAACCAGAACTTTGGTTCAAACAACTTGAAAGCCAATTTTTCATTTATAATGTCAAAGCTGACAAAAGCAAATACCATGTCACAGTGGCGCACTTACCGCCAGATATTTTCAGCGAGGTTTATGATTTAATTAGTAAACCTCCAGATAATGATTTATATGATTTTTTTAAAAATACCATCCTCAGTAGATTAACACTATCAGAGGAAGCCAGATTAAATAAGTTATTGTCTAGTTCAGAAATAGGTGACAAAAAACCTTCTGCTTTCTATAGAGAACTCATGCAAATCGCTGGCGATAAAATTATCGATGAAAAATTATTAATAAAATTATGGAGGAGACGGTTACCAGACGTAATTGAAATTGCTCTAACATCATCCAGTCAACAAGACATTGCTCACTTATTAACACTTGCAGATAAAATTTGGGAAAAAACTTAAAAATAATTCAAATCCTGTTCTCGAAATTCAGAATTCCAATAAACCAAATGAAATAACAAGTTTAGATAAAACTGTCACTAATTTTATCGACCAATGTCAAAATATTTTCAAAAACATTTTAGACAAACAAACTGAATTCGAAAAAGAGATTTCTTCTCTTAAGCATAATTTTGAAAAAGATATTTCTACTATTAAAAATAAATTTTCAAAAAATAACTTTTCATCAGATGATTATCAAAGTAACAAATGTCATTGTCAAAATTACAGAGGTAGATCAAATAGTCGAGATAGGACAAGATACTTACATTACAATCGTAATAAGAGTCTTGACAAATCAGGAAATTTGTGTTATTTCCATAGCACGTTTGGTAATAACGCAAGAAAATGCAATGGTCCACCTTGTCTCTTATCAAATATTTTTAACCAAAATTCGAATTCAAAAAACTAAATAGCTCAACCGTAAATAATTGTACCACCAGTTTTCCTACATCAAAACGCCTTTTCATTTTTGATAAAACTAATCAATTAAATTTTCTCGTTGACAGTGGAGCAGACATTAGCTGTCTTCCCCACAATATGTTTAGTAATCATAAAAAGGATGAAAATATATTACTTACTTCTGCTTCAGGCAATTCTATTTTTACTTATGAAAAAAAATTCCTGAACGTGAACCTTGGTTTACGCCGGAAATTTCCTTTTCTTTTTACAATTGCAGATATAGCCAAACCAATAATAGGTGCAGATTTTTTATGTAACTTTGGATTGTTATTAGACTTAAAAACACGCAAATTAATAGATAACGAAACTTATCTTATTACAACTGGTAGAGTACAAAATGTAAAACAGGAACTTCCAAAATTATTTACGGTTGAAAATCAATATACAGATTATTTTAAAAAATACTCTAGCATTTTTTCATCTCCTAATTTTCATTCCGAGGCAAAACACGATATACGACATCACATAATTACCGAAGGTCATTTACCTTATAGTAAACCTCGAAGACTCGATCCTCTCAAATACAAAATAGCAAAAAAAGAATTTGAAGACATGGTGGACTTAGGCATATGCAGGCCATCATCATCTTCAGTGACGTCACCATTGCACATGGTTCCTAAAAAAGACAGTGCAGATTGGCGTCCCTGTGGTGATTATCGTCTTCTTAATAAACAAACGATACCGGAACGTTATCCATTAACATTAATATCAGACGTTAATTTAAAAATTCATGGATCCAAAATTTTTTCAAAAATTGACTTAGTTAGGGCATATCATCAAATACCCGTAGCTGAAGAAGACGTTTATAAAACAGCAATAACTACTCAATTTGGTGCATTTGAATTTCTACGTACTCCTTTCGGTTTACGTAATGCTGGAAATACTTTCCAAAGATTTATTAATGAAGTCACCAGGGGACTTGATTTCTTATTCGTTTACCTAGACGACATTTTAATTTTTAGTAAAAACGAAGAAGATCACTTACATCACTTCGATATTTTATTTCAAAGGTTAGAAAAATATGGCGTCAATGTCAAACCTTCAAAATGTATTTTTGGTGTCACTTTGGTTAAATTTTTAGGTCACATTATCACTCCAGATGGAATTCTGCCATCTGATGAAAGAGTTAAAGTCATTTCAGATTACGAAATTCCTAAAACTTGCAAACAATTACAAAGGTTTGTCGGAATGATCAATTTTTATCATAAATTTGTACCTCACTTTGCAGAAATATTAACTCCATTACATGAACTTATTAATTTTTTAAACCATAAGAAAATTAAAAATATTGAAACCTGGCCGGAAAAATGCCAAGAATGTTTTAAAAAAGCAAAAGAATTGTTAATTAAAGCATCTCTTCTAAATCATCCTAAGGAAGGTGCTCAATTGGTACTGACCACAGACGCTAGTTCAACAGCTATTGGCAGCACTTTAGAGCAAGTTGTCCAAAACGTTAGACAACCTTTAGCATATTTTTCTAGAAAATTAACCAAAAGCCAACTAAACTACAGTGTTTTTGACAAAGAACTTTTTGCCATCTACGAATCAATTAAACATTTTCGTTACATGCTAGAATGCACCGATTTCTAAGTATTGATTGATTATAAATTTATTGAAAAGGCAATTTTCTCAAAATCCGAAAGATCACCACGTCAGTTTAGATATTTCGAATATATTTTACAATTCACTAACAAAATTAAATACGTAGGCAGTAAGAATGTTGAAGTTGCTGATTTTTTGAGTCGAATTGAGTACGATCAAATTAATAACATAAATTTCACTTTACAAGATATTTTTAATGAACAAAACTCAGACATAGAACTAGCTAATCTTCTACAAAAACAAGATCTCTCAATTTTATCAAATAAGAAAAATAGTAAAATATTCCTTAAACAAATTAACGTTGAAACATACAATTTCAAAATTTGGTATGAAACTTCCACTAACAAACAAAGAATATATATTCCTCAAAGTTTACGTTACAGTACTTTTCTTAAAGTACATAACGTAGCTCACTTAGGCATCAAAGCCACAGCTAAATCAATTAAAAAAATTTATTTTTGGCCCCGCATGAACAAGAACATATGTCTTTGGACAAAATCATGCATTCAGTGCCAAAAGGCAAAAGTTAACAAACACACCAAATCTGCTGTAGGAGATTTCAACGTGCCAGAAGGTAGATTTCAACATATTCATATAGACCTAGTAGGTCCATTAAAGCCTTCTGGAGGGTGCACTTACGTCCTCACGGTAATCGACAGAGTCACTAGGTGGATGGAAGTATACCCACTAAGAAATATCGAATCAGACAATATCATTAAAACCTTAATAAATCAATATATTCCACGTTTCGGAATACCATATAAAATCACACACGATCAAGGTGCTCAATTCGAATCAGGCATGTTCAAAGAATTTAGTAAAAGACTAGGTTTTCAGAGTTTACACACCACACCTTACCATCCACAAGGAAACGGCATGATTGAAAGATTCCATCGAACTCTTAAATCAGCCCTTGTGGCAAAACTAACTTCAAATACTTGGAAAGATGAATTACCTTTGATTCTTCTAGGTTTGCGATCTGCAATCAAAGAGGATTTACAATGTTCATCCTCGGAACTTGTTTATGGACAAACGCTACGTCTTCCTGGTGAATTCTTTAATAATTCTAAAGAAAATGTAGATATTTATCCTATTTTAATTAAACTTCGTGAAATTTTCAACAACATTAAGCCATCTCAAGTACAAAGACATGGTTCATCGAATACATTCGTTCACCCAGAATTAAAAAATTCAGAATTCGTTTTCTTAAAAGTTCCAGGCATCAAACCGAGCTTAACAGCACCATACGACGGCCCTTTCAAAGTTATTTCTAGGACTGACAAAGTTTTTAAAATCTTGAAAGGTAATCGTGAAGTAACTGTCAACATTGACATGACTAAACCAGCTTTCTTTTTAAATGAGCAAATCGTCAGCACACAAGTGCCAATCAAAAAGACGAAAAAGGTCACTTTTTCTATTAATAATTTAGTATAATATTAGTTATCAATTTTTTAGATTTGATTAATTATTAATCAATTTATTCGATCAATTTTTATCACAGGGGGAGTATTTGTGGTGCTTGCGTCCCATTTGACGAGCCCACAAAGAATTTTGACATTTTATTTTTTTTATGTTTGACGTTTTATGTCATTATTTTTACTTTTTTGGTTATGTGCAATTGGTTTTTGGGCGACAACCATCTGGTCTCTTCTTTTTCAGTAATGACTAAGACATATTATTCCTTTTGAGAATCCTAGCAGGATTTTCCGTAGGAAGAGAAGACGAAGTAGGCGAGGTAATAAAAAAACAACAATTGATAAGCAATAACATAAATAAAAAAATATATAATACATAATTAAAAAAAAAAAAGTCTTAAGTTTTTCTAATAAACAAAACAAGTTACACCACAGAGGGTAGTAGAAATATTCCGTACTGGTGGAATATGACCATTGAGGAACAAAGGAGAACGTGCCTGCGGTGGCGAAGAAGAATTACCAGGCAAAACTCTAGTGGTAGAGCTAACGAAGAAGAACTAGCGAGATCTAAGGAGGAGTATAAAATATCCCGTAAACAGCTTAAAAAAGAGATTGCTAAAAGTAAAAGGGATTGCTGGACAAAGCTATGTGAGGAATTAGAAGGAGATCGAAGAGAGTACACAAAAAGATTTAACCTGACACAAGACAAGAAGTGTTAGTACTGCGGTATGATCGACACGGCGGAACATACGGTACTAGTGTACGAGAGATGGAGTGAATGGAGGGAGGAAATGCAAGATAAAATAGGAGATAGGGTAAATAGAGGAAACATAGTGGAAGAAATGATCAGTAGTAAAAGAAACTGGGAGAGTATCAGGAGATTTATTAGAAGAGTCATGCAGAAGAAAAAAGACGTGGAGAAGGAACGGATACACGAAGAAAGGGTTCCCTGAACTGCTAGCCATAAAAAAGAATGGATGGGTGACCGCTTGGGAACACCGCGTGCCGTTGCCCTTTTTGCCTTTTTCTTGTAAATATTTCAATTATTAACAAAGAAATGAACCTTTTTCAACACTTTTATTTTAGGCAACGATCATACCATAATGAATGCTCTGGTTCTTGTCCAGTGTTTACTTCCGAAAGTAAAGACGTACCGATAAGGATAGCTGAAGTACCCTTCATCAAATGCAATAAAAACATTGGGGCCAATAAAACATCTGGTGCAAGAGCCGTTGAAAGCAAGTGGGAAAATCGATAGTGACTATATTTGACGAAGAAAAATATAAAAAGTTTAATGTAATATGGCTGACGCCAAATAATTTCGGAAAAATCTCAGTTAAGAAGACAGATCATAATCTTCGATTAAAACTAAAAATTGACAGAGAAATTAATAAATCCCGCGATAACACTCGAACTCTAAAACCAAAAACGCTTGAGCGCCTTAAAGAAGAAAATACAATAAGAAGTAGAACACCAAAAAATGAATTAGAGCCATCCAATCAGCCCAAACCGCAGCAAAAACAAAAACTGGAAGAAGCACTAGCCAGTTCCTGTGAACGAGAAAATATGATCACAGAAATTGACATAAGATTCTGATTCAGGCAGCCTACTTCATAATGAAGATACAACCCAAGTTATAGTTCATGCAGAACCAAGTAAGAGAAGAATGTCGGAAATGGAATCACTACATCAATGCAATGACAATTTCGAAATCCCAAAAAAAGGACATGTAAGCTTCAGTTTCTGTCACAACTTGTAAAAAAAACAGCCAACGATGGAAACCTAAAATCGTTTTCAAAAATTGCCCTCAGGCGAAATTGAAATAGTTGAAGAAAATAACAGCCCCCAACAGCCTGTTAAAGCAAAAAATACTATTAAAGAAACGAATATATAATGTAACAATAACACACAAAAAAGGTAACCTGCCACCTACAATAGTAAATGGAACCATAGGAAATATAAAAACCATTACTCAAAATTTAAACGAAGACATCAAAGACGGATATTATATAATTTACACAAAAAACAATACTGTGTTATTTATAAACAACAAATATGAATACAAGAAAGTAACAGAAGACTTAAAATCTGTAAATTTGGAATGGCACGTGTACATACTTGCAGAAGAAAAACAACACGTTTTCGTACTAAGAGGTCTGGATTGTGAACCTGATGCCACAAGCAATTGTCCACAAAACGTGAAATGCGTAAAGTGTGCAGACAGACACTGGACTAAAGACTGTAGAAAAATTACAAAATACTCCCGCGAAGTGCGCTAATTGCTAAATAAACGACACCACCCAGCGGATTATAACAACTGTCCAGAATATTTAAAAGCAATTGAAGCTCAAAGCACCAGAAGATATGCCACATTACTTACCCTAAATAAGCGACACCCTAACAGCTTTCACTTATCTTGCTAATGAATTTTAACATCTCAAATCTATTGTAAATTTAAATGGTCTTTTATAAGCTGTTAATGATTTGAATGCCACCATTGCTCAAGCCCTGGGGATGTTTACAAAATAATACCAACGGAAACTTTATAGCTAACTATATACAACAATACGAAATCGCACTTTACTATACCGATTCTCCAACGTATTTCCCTTTTGATGGCACTATACCATCAACAATAGATTTAATTTTAAACATAAATATAGACACAGTCTCTGACCTTGGAGTGCTGATGAAATGAGTTCAGATCACGTTCCAATTTTGTTTAAAATATGAAAAGTTCATACAGACAAATGAAATCAAATGGCGAAAAATTACAAAACCACTAATTTCCCTCTTTCTTAAATAGACGCGAAAATCTGCTTATGTAGACCATTTGAACAAACATACATCATCTTCCAAGTTTTATAGGACTTTGAAAGATATGAAAATTCAATCTGCAATAGTACTTATATTCATCTTCACTATGACATCCATTTGAGATAAATAAATATTTCTCTTCAGTATTTTAAAAGAATGATCATAAATGCTTTGATTCTATTTGGTTCTCTAGAACCAACAATTACGATAAAAAACTTAGTTTTCACTATAAAACTATACCCTCTACAAAATTATTAACAATATCAAATCTAACGCTGAGGATGTTGATGGTATTAATTTACAATTGCTAAAATTATGCGTAGCCGATATTGATTCCTATGTACTTGTAAATTTGTGTTCAGAGAAAGACTACTTCAGTAGATGCTGGAAAGAAGCAGTTGTTATTCCTGTCCCTAAAAAATGCAATCCAAATTCTTACAATGAGCTGCGATCTACCAGTCTTCTCCCACGGATTACCAAATTTTTAGAACGTGCTTCATTCATATTCACTAAATCACAACATGCACATAAACGCAGCTAAGTCTAAGATGCTAATATTTTGCCGAAGCAAAAACTATTATGAATTAATAAAAAGTAATGTTACTTTGACAATATTGGGTAGAAGAATCTCTCCCACGAAAGTGAAGCTAAAAATATAGGTCTTTATTTTGATGAATCTATGATGTTTGATAAACATCTTAATCATATCTTACAGCAATGCTATTCTGCACTTAGATTACTTTTTTCCAACAAGTATATTCTCCGCAACATATCTATAAAAGCTAAGATCTCTCAAAGTTTAGTATATGTAAAATACTATATAGCATTACAGTCTATTACCAATGCTTAACCATACAATATCGTTATAGACTTCAGTTTATGCAAAATACATGCTGCAGGTCAGTCTACAGTGTCAGAAAATTTGACCATATTTCAGCATCTCCCATATCATTCTACTACAAGCTTCAAACGCAGTTTTTCATATAACGCACTGATTCTTTACAATGATCTTAGTCAAAGAGTCTCAGTCACTCAAGAAATTTAAAAGTGCCCTGAAACAACATCTCCTGGCTTTGTAGTAACTTCTTTTTAAAATTTCATTTTTTTATAGTGTTATTAATCCCAATTGCTTTTACATTCAAAGTTTTGTGTATTTTTAGAATATTATAAGATTATGTATATATCAAATTAAGTATTAACGTATACATAATATTTTTGTAATTTTTATTTTATTTTATTATTATTTCTATCTGTATTTATTTTTAGAATTTACACATATTCTTTTATATATCACTAAAGAAACATCGCGAAAACATATCCACTCTGAAAGATATCACGAATAACAAGGAATATATAACTAATCATGAAAAGGGTAAATACTTTGGAGAATATTATCAACATACATTTACAACTACACCTGAATTAAACGACTGTTATAAAGACTTCACTAAAAAGAGTCCGACAAATCAGAAACACCCCTATTGTTTCAATAAACACTAGAACTTTGAGCAAACTTGTAACTCCAGGATTTGACGAAGTAGAAACAATTTTGCTCAAAAATCTACCTATTAAAGCGACGGTAGGGTCACCAATATCAAACGGAATAATAAAACTTCATTCATATCCCAAAACTTTAAAAAAGGCCTTAATAGTTCCCATTCTGAAACCAGAAAAGAATAAAACTAAAATGGATAGTTAACGCCCCATATATTTACTCTGTTAAAAGGATTTAACAGAAAAATGAATAATACTACCTCATGAATAATTTGGTTTTCGGGCCGGACGTTCAACTATCTCTCAAGTAGTCCGAATTATGCACGATGCAAATTAATAAATTAACAAACCGAAAAATACAGTTCGGCTTTTTTGGATATGAAAAACGCATTTGAGGAAACTACCCACTGTACATGGTTAAACTGATACAGTCATATTAAGAAGAAAAATAATTGTGAAAGTTGGCAATGTGTCAAATTAATATGAATTGAAGGAAGGGGTCCCTTAAGGTTCTGCTTTATCTCCTTTGTTGTATTCAATTTTCATTCAAGATATCCCAAAATTCAATAAAACAAAATTAGCCATGTATGCAGATGATACCTACGTGTATGCTCATTCCATCTCATTGGAATAAATAGCATGCAGTCAGGTTCCGCTGCATATAGATCTAAAACTTTTACCATTTTATACAAATAACAAATTATCTATTAATCCAAAGAAAACTGAATCAATATCAACAAAAAATATACAAATAATAAAATATTTAAACAGATGAACGTATGGGCCAATAAAATTTATCTTAAAGTGAAATATCCAATAAAATCACAATTTTAATAAAAACCTTGTATCCACTAATATGTAAAAACAGTAAAGTAAATTTAAAAACAAAAATTTTATTATACAAACAAATTTTCCGCCCTGTTATAACATACGGAGGTCCTGCTTTCATTTCATCCTCTAAAACGCAATTAGATCGGCTGCAAAGACTTCACAATAGAGTATTCTAACCCAAAGTAAATTAAAAATTCACACAGACAATGCACAAAGAAAACATGGACTTATATATGAAGCCCTTAGTCCTCATCTATAAAGTGAAAACCCTTAAATAAACCTTTAAAAATTCATTTTACTAGAAAAGGTATTTCCCAAAATGTTTCCTTTAAATATTAAAGAATATATTTATTATATCAACTGTTAACCACAACACTTTCTTTTCAAATACCTAACGGGAACGATTTTAAAAGTAATTAGCTCATAAACTTGATCAGTGGGAGTAGCTACATTTACACTTTCAGTAGGACACACAATATACCCGAGACACAAAGAAAAAGATGCCATAACGAGCTGCCGCAAGACCTGTTACCTGCTCAAGGAAAGACCACAGATTGCTGCGTCTTTAATTATATCTCTTTATTATGATCAATACTTAAACCTAAAAATTATCTTATTGGACCTAAATCTTCAAGCTTAAAATGTTGTGACAGCTCAATTTTAAGATTCTTTTTTTAAATGTCAATTTGAACCAATCAAAAAATCATCGGCATATAAAGCAATAACGACAATTGATTTTTGAGGATTCTTAAACAAAATAAATGGTTCATAAGCTGACTGTTTAAAATTCAGTTCTAACAGAATATTCCTGACTTTTAAATGGCAGATTCTTGAGGATTGTTTCAAACCTTACAGGGCCTTTTGTAACAAACCCTTTATCTATATGGTCATCAGTTGTAAAATTTTCTGGTTGCATCATATATATTTCCTGACCAATTTCCCCATTCAGAAAAGTAGTTTCTATTTTACATCTAGATGATGAATGTTCAATTTTAATTCCACAGATGAAGCAAATAACGATTTAATTAGAGAATTGCGCACAACTTTTTTCAACTATATAATCTTACTTTATTCCATACTTCACCATTAGGTTAATTTTTTCTACATGATCAAAGTTCTGATTTTTCTCTCTGAAATACCATTTTCTTCTGGACAATATGGCACCGTTGATTGAAATTTTATACCAATTCCCTTCAGAAAACTTTGAACTATTCCACTTGTGTATTATGTGTGATATCAAGATTTTGAATATTTTTTTGTTGTAGATACAAACTGTTTAAATTTAGTAAAAACTTTTTTAACTTATTAAATAAACTACTGTAAATCTAGAATGTTCATAGCTCCACACAAATCACTTTGTACTGAATTAAGAATGTCTTTTGATTTTGTTTCAGACTTTTGAGAAAAATATTTAATGTTTTTACAATTAATATTTATATCTGTAGCTAAAGTTTTAGAAACTAGTTATTTTATATCTTCAGCTTTTCTATGACTTATACGTCTATGCCATATATGTATACAAGAATTCAAATTCTCACAGGACGTCTTTATTAAATTTGATATTTCTTTTAATGGATTTACTTTTTATAAACCATTTGTGTATGTTGCAGTAGCCACCTTAAATTCTCTTTTTTAATAAAACATTAATTTTGTTTAAACTCTGAGGTAACCTGCCTCTATTATTTTTGATAACGGTAATAAAAAAATTTCTATTGCAGGAATTTACAATGCATCTAAGCATTTTAAATTTCTTATTTCTCCTCCTACATCTACTTTTAGACAAATCTCCTTTTTCTTTTATTGTCATATGTTGGCCATTTCCTATAATAATTTTACTATCACTGGAATGATCATCCATATTTAAATTTTTTTTTAACCCTTTGGCATATGACTAGTAGTTCCTGACTCTATGAACCATTCTGAATTTATTTCTTTATTTTAACATTAAAACAGAAATTCTCACTCTGAACTGCAGTTTTTGTCTGACGATTCTATTTTTTATCTTTATTATAGAAATAACAATCTTTTTCAAAATGTCATTTTTTGTGACAAAAATGACATTCCAATTTAGCTTTGTGCTTTGAGGGTTTGTTTTTGTATTGCCACTTCTTCTGAAATTTTTTCTGCCTGTCTAGTGGATTTGTCCAACTCTTTACCCTTTACATATTCCAATGACAACTCCTTATTAGATCTTGCATTCAGAGCTGTCACCAAAGTTGGAAAAGCTGTCTGGCAAACTGCCTATCACATGCTACATGGAATTCCTTAATAATTTTACCTACACCTCTTAATTTCACAACTAGTTCTAAGGTTTTTTTAATATACTCAGACATTGACCTACTTCCAAGTTTTGACTAGTATAATTTCCTTAAGAGTTATAACATTTTACTTAGGTTACTTCTATCATGCACCTTCTGTAGTTCAAATCACATTTTATTCTCATTTTTACACTTGCAGATGTGTATGATTTTGGTATCGTTTATGATTAAGGATATAATATCATATGCATTCCAATCATTTACAAGTTGTTTATTGTCACGTCAAGGATGAGATCTTTGATTACATTCCAGTTTCTTTCTTTTATCAGTAACAATTCTGAATTTACAGTATTGATCATTCTTAAGATGAAGTCTTGCACAACTAAACTTTACATTTTCAGAATACATATTTACTTTTACTTTTTGAAAAATCCTCCAAAAAAGAAACTGCTACTTTTCCAGGGATCACATGACTTTTTCTCTTATGACTAGTCAACTTTTTAGTGTTTGTTTTTAGGCGATTTCCTGAAATGCTATTTTTTCATGACTTCAGCCCCATTTTTTTTTGGCAAGCAGCTAAAACATCTCCAACTAGAAGTTTTTCCTACACACTAACCAATTCTCGTTGTTCAATTGGCTTTTAGTCAAATTTCCCAGCTTGATTATACTGTCATTATTGATTTTCTATTTTTCAATAAAATATTCTGCCTTATTGTCAGCCTTTAAATACTCACTTCAGAAAATAGTTTTTTCAATTTCAGCCCTAGATTTATGACTTCATTTAAAGACTAGTTGTAACAACCAAGGGAAGCTTACAGGATGGTGTAAAATAGCCTTAAATTTTTTTATTTCTTCATCATTTGCTTTCTTTCCTACAGCGCAATTATAATTACTTTTAGAAGTATCCATATCCTCAATAGTTTGAATTTCCAAATATCTTTACCCCTAGGACAATTACATTTGACAGAAACAATGCCTTCATATTAGTGAAATGAATCTGCAATTAAACAGATATAAATAATTTTTTTAATTATCAAAGAACCGTGTTTTAAAATGTTTCTAACTGGGAATAATAACATGTAAACTTACTTCTTCAGAATATGTTCATGCTTGCGTTCACTTCCCCTTTCAACATGCATAGTTTCATTTTTGCATTTTTGCGTCAGAAATTGCTTTTTGGACATATCTACAACTATATGAGATTTCTTCACAGGATGTGATTGATTATTGTGTAAAGAAAGTTGCAATGGAAGTAAAATAAATAATACGTTTATCAGCCATTTCAAAGTCCAAATCTGGAAAATATATTATCGAAAATAGTGATTATTTTATTTTAAATACATAGAGATACTTTCAATTAAGAATAATAAAGGATGCATAGATATAAAAATGAAATTAGAAAATGTACAACATTGAGGTTAGGTACAGAATATATTTTTGAATTTTCGCCTTTAATTTAAAAAAAATATTGGTAAATGTTCCTACCTAAAAATAATTTAAAATACATACCTTTTAGACGCTTATTTAAAAATATTTGGAGAACTATTCGAAATAAAACAATCAACTAATCATACCGAAATTTGGATAACTAACACTAACCGAGAGTCAAAGTTATATATTGTAATGACCCACGGACAAAAATCTCACTGTGCTTAGGTAAATATCCAACAAGTGTTGATGGTTTATGCCATTTTTGTTTCTTGAATGAAGTTTACAGTAAAATATATAGCGCCATCCCAGGATCGAGCCGGTTAGTAGAAACTATAGTGGTGACTGCGGTGCCATCTTTTGAGTAGTCGCTATAAAAATCAAATATTATGGCCAATTGATTGCCAGATTTCCTTACACTTTGTTACTCAAAATAGTCAGCGACTTCTTTACGGAGCCAATGAAGACCATATTGTGATTTTAGAAATCATTTGGTTTCTTAAATAAAACACATGAATTTATTTAGATAGATGTCACAATTATTTCCTCAATTCCTGACGTCATTTCTGGATAACAATCAATTTGAATCAAATCTCTCTAGTTTTGACATGATTAAAAATTTTGCTAAACATTCTAACTTAATTATTTAAAATATATTACTTATGAAGAAGTCTTTTGTTCTAACCCAAAATAATTCAACACTAAACTACTGTAAATAATTTTGTAAATGAAAAAGTAATACAATTGTTTAAAAACTGCATCCTCCAGTTCGTACAAAGTTTTTTTTTATTATATTTATTTTACATTTATATATATATACAGTGTGTCCATGGATGGGGTCCCCCAAGGGGGAAAAAATCTTTATTATTCATTTTACGACCAAAAGTCATTCTTTATAAAAAGTTCTGCTTGTTGAGAAAATGGAGTTGCCTTATAAAAATTTTAGATTAAATGTACAGGGTGTTAATAAATTAGGAAAATATGAAAATGCTTCAAGAGGGAAGTACCATTATTTATTATTTTTAACAAAAATTTTTTAAAACAAAGTTGTTTATAAACTAGCATAGAGACTAAATACAAATTTTTAAATAAAAATTCCAATATTTTAAAATTATTCTACATAACTACCTCCCACATCGACACATTTTTCCGCTAACTTAATAAATTTACCGTACACTTTACGAATGATTTGCGGCACATTCAGTTCATGCATTGCTTCTTCTATGCGCTCTTTTAATATTTCTCTATCATGTGGAAGATTATTTTAGTAAACCTTTTGTTTTAATGCACCCCAGAAAAAGAAATCTAGTAATGAAAGATCAGGCGACCTAGCTGGATAATTAATTGGGCCGAACCTCCCTATCCACCTTGCGCCAAAATGATCATTTAACCATTGTCTGACCAAGGCTGTGCAATGAGCAGGACAGCCGTCTTGTTGCCAAAACATATTACTACGAACTTCTGGATCTAAAGTATTAAGAAATGGTAAGACAAAATTTTCCAAAATGTTCAAATACACGTGTTGGTTTAAATTTTCCTCTATAAAATATGGACCAATGATCCGATCCAAAAAAATTCCACACCATACATTAACTTTTTTGTAACGTTGACTTCGTTTGTTTATCACATAATTAGGATTCTCGTAAGCCCAATGACGACTATTTTGTGAAGATACGTGCCCATTTGTGCAAAATGTAGATTCATCGGTAAAAAAAATAAATCTATGAAATCTTCGGTTTTCAAGGAACTTTTCACCTATCCATAAACAAAACTCTAAACGTCTCTCTTCATCTCCAGGTTCAAGTGTATGCCGAATCTTTGGCTTAAACGGTATAATTTTGTTTTCCTTAAAAATTACGTGTAATTGACTTTTGCTTAAATCCAATGTTTGTGCACGCTTCCTTAAAGATAATTTCGGGTTATCTAAAACTGACCCTATTGCTAATAATGTAGCTGCGTCATTTTCGTCGTATTTTTTCTTTGATTTCTTTACATTCATCACCGATCCAGTTTCATTAAATTTTTTAAATAATTTTCGCAATGCTTTTTTTGACACGGGCGTATTAGGAAATTTTCCATGGAAAACATCTATAGCGTATTGATAAGACACATTTCCAATACCGTAACATTGTATTAAATAAATACGCTCTTCTTTGGTTAACATTTTCAAAAATACTGACAGATGTAAATAAAATGCTGACATAACATGAACGTATACAAAATCGGCTATCTTGATTTTTTGTAAAATGCAAATTATTACATGAAAGTAATAATTATTAATATTCTATTTTAAAATATTGGAATTTTTATTTAAAAATTTGTATTTAGTCTCTATGCTAGTTTATAAACAACTTTGTTTTATAAAATTTTTGTTAAAAATAATAAATAATGGTACTTCCCTCTTGAAGAATTTTCATATTTTCCTAATTTATTAATACCCTGTATATTTAATCTAAAATTTTTATAAGGCAACTCCATTTTCTCAACAAGCAGAACTTTTTATAAAGAATGACTTTCGGTCGTAAAATGAATAATAAAGATTTTTTCCCCCTTGGGGACCCCATCCATGGACACACTGTTTTTATATATATATATATATGTAAACCTTAAATTTCACTGAAGATTGGCAATTTTTTCTCGTCTACACTAGATGATCTGGAATTACACCATGATTACACTAGGTGTACTGTGTTCTGTGGTTTACTATATTTTACCGCGAAATGCTAAGCGTTACTCGTTTCTAGTTTCTAGTTAAATATTAAAAATAGCATGTAATAGTATCTTTTTATTATTTTAAAGGAATATGTTGTGACCTAATAACCATTTTTTTTAGCAGATCTTCTATATCTTAAAAAAACATTTACATTTTGAGCCACTACTTGATTGGTAAATTTAGACTCACAAAGGGGTTCTGGCTCTTCGTCCCTCTATCAGGATGAAATATATTCAAATTATTAACATCCCTTTCTTGAGTACTATCTTCATAACACATAATATATTCTATTAAAGGATTTCATTGAATTTCTATATAGAATATCTAAAAAGAAGATGTTATTTTAAAAAGTTTATTAAATTTATTTAAGAAATGCCTTACATGAATAGAACGAATATTCTATGAGAAATGTAGTAGTTGGTGAAACACGGCAGCAATGGCATCTGAAAATAGAAAGTTGTTATTTACACAAATTGTAAGAGATGCAAATTTCTACTTGGACAGAATACTGATGTATAAAAAATATAAACAAAACACGGCAAAAATGGGATTTGAAAGTAGTAAGTTGTTATTTACAGTAATGTAGTTATTATACAAACTTATTATTAAATTCCATTGGCCCTGAATCTACAAAATGGAGGAGATTATCAAAAATATTTTAAGCAGGTATTGCGATAAATGTGAAAACTAGTCAAAAAAAAAATTTGCACAATTATGTTCTCTAAAGATTTGTCCCCAACTATCTATAAATGTGTGAATAATTAAATACCCGATAGGAGTAATTATCAGTCCTTTTCAGTTGTAGAATCCCGCTTGTTTCTAAACATATTTTACTTTTTAAAATATCATTTACTTTATCAATTGTGATTAATGTTAAAGTCAACTTTGATGCAGCATGAAGGCACTTAAAATCGATCACTGCGTCATCAACCACTAGGCCTAAAAATATATAAGGAAGGAAACTATTAGATATTGCAATTGTTTATCATATAATGACACATATTTTAAATAATATAAATTATCATCAGGTGATGCTCTAAAATAACCATTTTGCATAACAACCCATAATCAAGAATCTATAACTTTAACATTTGTTAATTTCTCAAAAATTCCCCATTGCCACTTGTTTTTTAAGTATTCCATATTTCATAGTCTTCGTCATATGTTTTTTTTTTCAAAACTGATTTGTCGAGAGAATGGCATGGTGTATAAATTGAGAAGCAGTTAGTCTGAATTTTCTCTCATATACAGATACTATTTGTATATGCTCCCTACACTCTCTGTAATCTAAAAGAAATTGAAAATTTGCGTGTATATTTTCCCTATTTTCCTTTTTTATTCTTTGAAGCGTTTTTCCCATATATTATAAATAATTTGAACTTTAAGCTTGATGAGAGATAATCTAAACATTTTAAAGGGTTGTCTTGTAGTTCCTAATTTATACTTACTTGTAACCTTGCTAAAATATAATCTACATCTTGTTTCACTATAATAGTATGCCCTGGATGCTCTGCTTTTGGTCCGTAATGTACATTGTTGGCAATCTTTCAAAGTTTTATAAGTCACTGATGGGAGTTAGAGCTCTCTGTAAAGAACCTCTTACATTTTTTATTTTCATTAGTATTGTTATACTTCTGTAAGGAATGCTTTAAAGTGTTTTCCAGAAGAACATCCTGTCATATTTTTGTAGGGGCTGGTATACCATTGATGTCTTGTGTTAAATCTCAGACATGATAATTGTACTCGTCTTTGACAGGAACCCCTCTAAATAAGATTTAACCTTTTTCCTTTATTAAACTTTGTTGCTACAATATTCATTGGTGTTATTTTGGTTTCAATGAGCAAATGAGATTGTCTAACCAGTAGATTAAAAGCGCCTAAAAGAATTATATTAAAAATATTAATGTATTTTATAAAAGTTGCACTAACTTGTTAGATATTTGAACAGAGAAATCATCATTAATTGTGGAATTATATTCTTCGTAATGTCTCTAAGGGCGGGTTGTAACTCGGTTGGTTAACCAAATGGTCTTGGGAATATTGGTTAACCCTCGGTCAATCACTCAATCAAGTTCAGTATAATTTCCATGGTATCATATTATTCTGACAACTAGTCACATAACTACCAATTTTAATTTCTAAGCACTGGGCGTTAAGTTATTGTAAATGTCTTTCTTTACAGATTTTTAATTTAAAATCCCAATGTCAACCTCATTTCCGTCACTGAATCTTAGTGGAAAAATATACGGGCAAAGCAAAAAAATATTGAAAACTGCTTAGCAACGTCAAAAATAAGAAAAGGAAAGCCCTACCAATTTTATGTTCAAGAGGCTTACAACAGGATTTTCAGAAGGGCCCTCGGCCTTTACAACCTTTGAACACATTTGCTTCCAATTTAGTGTTCTCGTCCGGTAAAATCGATTGAATTGTCAACCGTGAAAGAACCAGATAAACATTTCAAAAAAACTTTCAGGGGCAGAACGCGAAAACAATCGGCAAAATCGAAAAGTTCCTCAAAGAAAAGTGTAGTATGTGCTGACAATATTAATAGCTTATTTAAGAGTTAAAACAATATCGTCACAGAAAATGTTTTGGAATCCCCGTCGGTATTTTGAATGTCACTGTCAAATTTCAAAAAATGTTTTGTTGTGTGTTAATACATATAATAGTTCGTCCATTAAAAGTTACTCTGTTACTTTCGTTAACCTAAATCTTTGTCTGAATTCTTCACTATTCCATTTAAAAAAGTGATTACCTCTAGGCCTAAAATTTCTGGGCGCCCTTGGAAATGCCATCATTTGAAGAAGCTCCAAAAAGTCCTCATCATCATTGAGTTCCAATTCACGGAAATCGTTTATGTATATAAAAGTAGAAAAAAATTTGACACAAATTAAACACAAATTATAAACAATAACAAATGAAATCCAAAATCTATTGTTCCTCAGATCACAAAGGCCTTTTTCTTTCCTCAAATGTGACGTATGTGACATAGAACAAAAACTAATTTTGTTGTTCTGTGCTTTGAACCATACTTAAACCTTAAAATTTTGAAGCTAAAATGATCAGTAAATTACCAATTGGTGAACTTGCAATATTTGAGTGTTACAACGGACCAACTAATCATATCTACTGGTCAAGACTGACCGCAGTTTAACATCTTGAGTTACAATCCGCCCTAATAGTATTCCATATGTTTTGGTGACACAATGAGTGATCTCCATTTCTTGTTTGGTGTGGCCATAAATAGAGGTTTTCGCTCTTTTAGTAAGCATTTTTATTGTTTATAGTGAGGAATTTTTTAATTTGCTATACCAATGAAAGATAGTAAAATAATACCATAGTCTGAGAGCGGAAGAGCAAATGTTTTACTGAAATCGACGAGAACAATTTATAATTTTACAAATAATAAAGTTTTATCGAATTAATTTTTATTACAAAGAAGTCTGGGAATTAATGTCCAAATGAAATGTAGTAGTTACAACCCGTTGAGCGTAGGGTCTTGCTGCCCTTTTCTTCTAATTGATGAATTTGGAAGGCTCATCCCTTAAAATCTTTTAAAAGTAATAGGGCATATTTTAGGATAATCTGTAAATATTGCAAATATTTGGTATATTTCTTATTTAATACGACATTTAATTAATTGGTGTTGAATGTTTATTTGAGGAAAATCTGCAATAGATTTTCATTGCGATTATTTTGGCTTAAAAGATGCTGCCAAACTGTCATTGGTTTTATAAAATAGCTCGCGTTTATTTAGGATAAATTTAAAAGTGTCACGAATCCACTCTTAAATAAATTACGAATCTCTCACAATTTTCGGGACCACAATATATTACAATTTTCTTTTAACTCAACCTGGGGCATGTCTTAGATTTGTTGATGTCATTGGAGCGACTTGATTGAGTTCATAATTAATTCTATAGTTTAGTTGGTACTAGGTGGTAGAAAATAAAAGTTTAAATACAACTAAAAACTTTAAGAAAACTGATCATTTGAAAATTAAAATTTCAAAGTTTTAGTTATTAATTAGGCTTGACTCTCACGGTAAAATTCCACATAACGAATAAAGACAAAAAAAAAGGAAAGGAAAGGAAACTACTGCAGATATTCTTCATATATATAAACAAAATTGTTAGGAGTGGAGTGCCAAATGAAATATCGAAAAATATCTTATCCACAATACCATCTATATCCGCAATGTATTAAAAACAGTTTTCCTACCCTGGGAATGTTAGTTGAAACCCTCTGTATACATTAAAAAAGTTATTTATTAATTGCACACTTTTTTTAGTTTTCCTTTGCAACAACGACAAAAAAGAAGGGAGTATTGATGCGTTCCAGAAGTACTGGAAACTATTTAAGATACCCATAGTTTATTTCAAATATTCATTGTTCAATGTTTTTTCAACTTTTCGAGAACGCTTCCCTTTGGAGTTATTCGCCATTAAAGGGCCAATTTCGAAAATGGCTACTTGTTAATAAAATTTCCACCACGCTGTGGCTTTTAGAATTATTTCCAAAGTAGGAAGAGTAGGTGGGTTTAGTCCATATACCTTTAAAATGAGTTTAATTTTTTATGCAGAAAGCATTAAGAGCCAATAATACCGCATGAAATTGTAAATTCCGAGTATTTCGAAAACGGATTGAGATCATTCAAAAACTGAGAGATACAGCTTTTTACACCCAAGGAAGGGGCAAAAGAAGAAGTCCTCCCCCTCCATGCAGATTTTCACATGATGTGAACTTAAAAATAAGGCTTATAACAAAATCATGTGATAAATCACATAATGTGAATGCACCATTAGTAAGTGATGACGTAGTGATCGAAGTTAAATGTCTTCATTCTGTATCAAAACCCACTTTAACATTACTAATTTCCATTTATCACTTGTGGAAGATTTGCTAAAACTAAGAAACACAAAATACTTCTGGTGAACCATTAACAAGTAAAAATTTGTAGACAAATGTGTTTACTAAATTGGACTGCAAAACAGGTGATAACAGAAAATGTTGCAAAGGATCTTATAAAAAAAATATTGAGAGATTAGTTGATAATAATAAAGTACAAAACATTACAACGTTTTGCCAAAATTGCGATGGAAATCTGCGATTTTGTCTGAAGTGTTTTAATGATTTTCATAAAAAATAGTAGTGTTTTGTTAAATTTTTTATTCATTGTTTGTGTTGCTTATGTTGTGTATATTTTTAGCTTGTCATTGAATTAACATTTCAATTTATATGAATATTTGTATCAAGCTGAAGAAAAACATCTTTTACACCCATAAATTTATGAATTTTTTTTACAGCCCTTAACTTTGCTACCAAAAACCTACTGTAAGTTTCGGATTTTGCAGGGACGCAACGGACACAACATAGCGTTGTATCCTTGTGGTCACGAAAGTACAATAATCTTAGTATAATTGGGTGGACACCGGTGTCCGCCGTGGCGCTGAACCTATTAACTTCAAATACAATTGATAAAGTAAATGATATTTTAAAGAGTAAAATAAGTTTCAAAAGACGCCGCAATCGAATACAACTGAAAAGGTATTTAATTATTCACATATTAATAGATAGCTGTCCACAAATCTGTACAGAACAAAATCGTTTAAAATTTTTTTGACTAGTTTTCACATTTATCACAATACCTGCTTAAATTATTTTTGGTAATCTCTTCTTTTTTGCAGATTCAGGGCCATTTGAATATAACCAATAAAAACAATTGTTATTTTTCTGTGTATTTAAGTGATAACATATTCCTCAAATTAGTGGGTTTAAGAAAGGGTGCATTGTGGCCCACCAACATGTAATAGAACCGCATACATAGAGCTAGAGGCACTGGACGTCTTCGCCTAAGACTCTTAGAGACCGCTTTAGTTCCACTCAGGCAATTGCGAACCAGTGGTTTGAAGAGCAAGAAAGGGTAGTTAGGATGAGAACAATTTATTACCGGATAAACAGTTTCAACCTTTTTTTTACCGTCTTCATTGGGTCTTACCAATGACTGCTGAACTTCGCCGCGATCGTTTACGTTGGTGTAGAGATAGACTGCACTAGGATCAGGAATTGAACGCCGTCGTCTTTACTGACGAATCGCACTTCTATCTGAGCATGCATGTTGGACAAACGAGAGTATGAAGGCGGCGAGGTGAAAGACTTGATCCACAGTTTGATATGCATAGGCATATCCATAATACCGCAGGGATCATGATATTGCGTATTATCACCTACGGTAGCAGGATACCTTTAGTACACATTAGAGATAACATGACAGCCCTTCGGCACATTCAGGAAATAGTGGTGCCTTATGTGCTTCCATATGTTCGGACCATCCAAAACCCTTTTTTCAACAGGATAACGCCCGACCACCTGTAGTCAGAGAAGCACTAGACATTATGAATTAACATCACGTTAACCGTTTGCCCAAGTCGCCTGATCCTTTTCCCATTGAATATGTGTGGGGCATTATTGGCTGTCGGTTATTGAATTTGCAACACCCTCATCAGACTTTAAATTAAATGTAAAGTTTGTTAACACAAACACCGAAGCATTTTTAATATCCACTTATTTTTATTGGCAAAATTTTATTTTCATAGATAAGAGTTGAAATTGCAATTCTTTTTTGAATTCCATCTTTGTATTCAACTTGATTATTAATCACATTATTGAAAAATTTGATTAGAGTCTTGAAAAGCTTCTTGTCTTAAATATCTATCTACTTCACATTAGTACATCAGAATCAACAATATATTTTTCAACATAAATTCAAAAATAAACGTATCTAGATATTTTAAACGCCTCCATTTTCCTTTTAGTAAAGCAAAACACCACTCTACAGCAGTTCTAGGTGATGAATGTATGTAGTTGAAAAATGATTCTTTATCGGTAAAATGATTATTCTATTTTAGAAAATATATAAATGGATTTTAATTGTGGTAGGGAATACTGGCTAAGTATTGGATATCATTCCAGCTGCACTTTCTATTGTTCTTCGTGCGCTACTAAACCGATAGTTATATTGCCGTTTTTCTGCATTCATCCCACAGCATGGGGGTATGATTTCATAAGGCGAGGTAACAACTTGACCCTCCATCTCCTAATACAGAATGTGGAAAAAATATGTTTGATCCAGACAATTGTGCGTCACCCATTTTGAATCTGTTGTCCTCATTCTGATTTTGAAAAAATCCCAGCACTTCCCTCTTTTCCGTAGGACCCAATATCAACACATAGACACTTGCAGTTCGCATCTACTAAGGATATAGCAGAACAATAGAAAAAAACTGTTTGTAATTGTAGAATAAGGACTTACTGTATGATGGACATTGGATACAACAATGTTTTCCGTCTAAAGTACCGCAGCAATTAGGATAATTCCAATTGTCTAAAAAATCTTGGACAACAATTTCCAATCTCCTTGTTAATTTTAGGAAATGTAGAGGCGTCATATGCTTACAAATCCCTTTTAACGCATTTTCCAATATTTTTAATAGATGCAAAATTGGAATGCTAGTGATAACAGGCTTTCTCCAGTCGCCAAATATGTAAAAAATTAATTTTTAGAAAATAATCCATTATTTACTTGGTCACAAGGCCATAAAATGGTACTTTGCACTGTCGGGCCATCTAATATCTGTTCCGTCAAGCTCTATTTCCTCTTCTGGTTGGTGTTGCCTCTTCGTGTAGAAAACCGCTTGGGTTTTTTGTCGGCGTTCAGAGCTATCTTCCACTTGACGAACCATTCGTGGATGGATTCCATGGCTCCCTGAAAGTACCTGGTGACTACGCGTGTCTGGGTGTTCCTCGCTGCTATGGCGGTGTCGTCTGCGTAGAGACTCGTGAGAGTGTGGACAGTCTTCGGCATGTCTCCTATGTAAATGTTGCACAGCAGTGGGGATAGAACTGCTCCCTGCGGTACTACTGCTTCTTGTTGACCTTCTTCTGATAAGGTTCTGTCCAATTTTACCCTGAAACATCTGTCCTGCAGATAGCTGTTAATTGATTTTAACATAGCTTCAGCGTATCCCTGCTCTTTCATCTTGAAGATTCCGAAGTGTTCTGCTGGCAGAACATCAATGTTTCTGTCTGCTCCTGTAGAATCCTCTTCTCAGCTATTTTACTCATAGCTGGTAGAAGGCTTACAGGCCTGTAGTACTGTGGGAACTGCGGGTCTTCACCTGGGTTCTGTATCATCACCAGTTGAGCCAAATTCCAACTTTTAGGGAAGTGTTATTGCCTCATTATTCCATTGATCAGGGTCGTGAGGTATGCCGTTGCTTTCCTTGGTAGGTTCTTCAGCGCTCTGTTTGTCTGTGATTTCGTCGTGTTCTGGTGCTTTTCTGGCTGAAATAAGCTTAATTAGTTGTCTTATCTCTTGTAATACCTATCATTTCCTGGTCCTTTTCTTCGTTTAGCTCCTCCACGTCTTCTTCTAGTTCTTCTTCAAAGTCGGATCCCTCCTCTTCGTGTTGATTTAGTCTGAACTGCTAGTAGTGATACAAAGTGTGTTCTGGGTTAATTACAGAAACTGCCACTAGATGGCGTTGATATTTTTCATGTCGGCGCTGTGTCGAAGTCGGCGCGCCGCGGACCATCGTCTGTGTGACGTAGTCGACAGATCCTTTAGGGAGATAACAACCAAGCATATTGGAATATGATATATTTATTTTTTATGTGGAAAAGCATGCGCTCTAGAAAAATTTAAACTTTGTGCAGAACTGTCTAATTTACGAAAACTTAATCCCCCTTGCTTATGATTGGATAATTATGTTACGTGATCTATATCTAGAGATAACAACCAAGTGTATTAGAACATAATATATTTATTTTTTATGTGGAAAAGCATGCGCTCTAGAAAAATTTAAACTTTGTGCGGAAGAGACTTCTTCACCATGGAATTTTCATCGTCAGTGTGAAGTAGTAGGTTTAGGTTATTATACAATATTTATTAATAACGCTTGGAGGATAAGTATTAGTACTTTTATACATGCGTCAAGCTAAAGACAAACATATTTGGGAAGAAGTTCTTAAATTTGAAGAATGACTTAAGCAATTTCGTATAGATATTAAACCATACGAAGAAAAAAAAAACGTTATAGAGTTATAGTTATGGTAAGCCATGGCGTAGTCGTTTTTGATAAAGTCCAACATGTTTCTTTCGTTAGGCCAATACACTCATTAGGGACTGATGATGATTTATTAATAGAAACTAGTTGTCATCTTTTACACCAACTAAAAAAGTTTAATAGTAGTAACATTCAAATAATTTCAACTCTAAATTATAGATATTTTTACGATTTTTTATGACATATTTGTTTGTAAACATATTAGTCATTATTATGTAAGGGTGTCGTGACTAAGATATTAATGTGTCGAAATAAATTCATTATTCGAGTGTTAGTGACCGCAATCGGTCCTAAAATCGATTAATTCTTTTGATTTTTATCAATTAGTTAAAAAAATTTAATCGCTTTCGATTTTTTTCGTTTTCGTTGAGGATCTCGTGCGGTTTTAGAACCGTTCAATCGCGCACATGTGAAGTGCCTTTTTGGATTGGGTTTTTAACTTCTGCAATCCTATATTAACATACATGTTATTTATTATCAAGCCCTTTTAAATTTATTAAATGAAATTGAATTGAAAATTGGAAAAAAGATTTAGTCGCTTTATTTTTAAAACTTTTAAATACTCTTTGCAATTTCAAATTGATTTAAAAATACCATTATAATTTTTTTTATTTATTTCTTGCAGTAACAATGCCTATTTTTTTTTATTTTCAATAGTAATTGCAACCAATAAATTATTTTACACTTAGTTCTTTGCGTTAATGTACAGAGCGCTTAACACTAACGAATATAACTATTAATTTTATCAAAAAAAATTTTTTGTTTAGTATTTAGATATACTATTTTTAAATTAATGTATAATTGCATTTTGAAATTTTTTTAGATATTATTTGCGGTATCCGTGCGTGATTTTTTCTTTATTTGCAATAGTAATTGGAACCAATAATTTATTTTACACTTTTTAAGTTCCATGTGTTAATATACAGAGGGTTTAAACATTTTTAACATTTTTTTATTGATACCTAAAAATAAAATAAGGAAACAAAAACGCACGGTATATATCAAATCAATTCTATATTTTTTTTGCTTAAAAAATGAAAACAATAAAATTACGATTTATTTAAATTTTAAGCAAATTGAGAATAAATAGCGAATAAATAATATTTTCTCATTGTTTCAGAATTTTGGGTGGTCATCATCAGGGTAAGAATTTTATCAGAAAAGGTAGGAAAACTGGTATATTTGCATGGTGTTTTTTTGATTTATTTTTTATTAAATTCAACTATTCCAAAAATATTTTTGACTATATTAGATCTAATATAGAGGGTGATACGTAACTATTTTAGTCTTAATATCTCTTTGATAAAATTATTCTGGATAATTTTATTTTTAAATGTTTTGCGTATATCCGGTTTATGAAAAATGAGTGATATACCGTGTGTTCAACAACAATGGTGTCTTCGATTATTATTAAATTTTTACATTTGTAAAAATTGATGATATACAGTGTGTTCGAAAGGTAAATGAACATTTTTTCAAATTTTTTATCCTGTGTGTATATTATATACACAGTTGTGCAAATTGAATGACATACAGTGTGTTCAACAGCAGAGTTTCTTCGCAAGACAAACAAACATTATTAAATTTTTACTTTTGTAAAAATTTGATGACATACAGTGTGTTCGAAAGGTAAGTGAACATTTTTAAAAATTTTTACATTCTAATAACTGAATAACATACAGTGTGTATATTATTTATTGTAAATTTTATATTTCGGCGCAACGCAAGCAGATAAATAAAGGGAAAAGCAGCGTTGTTTCGGAGTCTCGGAAACTGGGGTTTGATCATCATCAGATTTATTATCTCTGGGTTCGTTGTATTATTTATAGATTACTGTGTTTATTTTGTTTTTTCCTTTGGAATGGTAGTTTTTCTATTTCTGATTTTTGTTGAAATTATTTTCGTTGTTTATTGAGGAACTTTTCCATTTCCCTGTGGTTGAGGTCGAGGTTATTTTTTCTGTTTCATGAGGGACTTTTCGATTTCCCTATTTTTGGTTGAAGGGATTTTTCCTGTTTATGAAGGGACTTTTCCATTTCTTTGTTTTTGGTTGAAAAATTTTTTTTTGTTTATGAAGGACTTTTCCATTTCTTTGTTTTTGGTTGAAGAGATTTTCTTTGTCTATGGAGGGACTTTTCCATTTCTTTGTTTTTGGTTGAAGAGATTTTCTTTGTTTATGACAAGACTTTTATTTCTTTGTTTTTGGTTGAAGAGATTTTCTTTGTGTCTGAAGGGACTTTTCCATTTCTTTGTATTTGGTTCAAAGATATTTTCTTTGTTTATGGAGGGACTTTTCCATTTCTTTGTTTTTGGTTGAAGATATTTTCTATGTTTATGGAGGGACTTTTCCATTTCTTTGTTTTTGGTTGAATAGATTTTCTATGTTTATGAAGGGACTTTTCCATTTCTTTGTTTTTGGTTGAAGAGATTTTCTTTGTTTATGACAAGACTTTTATTTCTTTGTTTTTGGTTGAAGAGATATTCTTTGTGTATGAAGGGACTTTTCCATTTCTTTGTATTTGGTTCAAAGATATTTTCTTTGTTTATGGAGGGACTTTTCCATTTCTTTGTTTTTGATTGAAGATATTTTCTATGTTTATGGAGGGACTTTTCCATTTCTTTGTTTTTGGTTGAATAGATTTTCTATGTTTATGAAGGGACTTTTCCATTTCTTTGTTTTTGGTTGAAGAGATTTTCTCAGATTAAGAAAGCAATATGCTGTTTCCCTATTTTTTGGTTGACGTTATTTTAAATGTTTCTGGAGAATCTTTTTTATTTCCTAATGCACCTCTAGTGGGGGTCTCTGCCGGAACCGCATTGGTCAGTCTTGTGTCCAAAGCAAATGCATTAAAGGGGAAGGTTATCGAATTTGTTCCGGAAACTCGGAAAGTGAAGTTTGATGGGCTGATTATCATCAGTATTGTTGTCTCCAGGTTCGCTTATTATTTATAGTTCTTATTATATTTCTCGATTTTAAGCGTTGTTGGAGAAACCACTTGTAGACCCAAATATTTTAGAGATGTTTCGATTATCTCGTAGGGTATAGACGGTCAGATGTTTGAAAGCAGCAATCTTTTGGCTTGTGTAACTAATCTTCGTATTGACAGCTCTTGATTTCCTACAGTGTTGACAGGATAATCTAAGACAAGTTGCTCAACAAATTCAATTTTGTTTAAATATATACATATGCTGTTAGAAATTCTAGAAGCGAATCATATATTTTTTGGACCTATATCACCAACAGATTTGACATAGTCAAATAATTTCATATTTTGCAAATCAAATCAAATTAACTAATGAAAAATAGAACATAAATTTACTTGATAACTCCTAACATTTTTTAGGTGATTTAACAGAAACTGACACAGGAAAAACATTTTCATATTATATATTATCATAATTATATATTTACCTGTAGATAACCAGGCATTTATTTACTTAGTAACAAACTTTGTTCTGTTAGTAAGTAGGAATATAAGTACCTAAATCTAAAATTTAAAAATGTAATTATTACATTTTAGAGAGATATTCACTGATTGTTTCCTATAAAATAATAATTACATTTGATTTTAATATCAGAAATGTGCCCAACGTTAAAAAAAGTTAAAAATATGTATTTAAAAATTAGAATAACAAATTAAAACTTGTTGGTTGCATACCTGTTAGGGACAAACTGACTCGTAAGAAAGAAAACAGACGATTTTTCATATCAAATTCTGTTTTTAGTTTTAATTACTTATTACTTCTCAATTATACCTCTCGTCGTCGAATTCTAACAAACATGTGAATGATTATGATTTGTTTTTATTTTATTGCAAGTACTCTTAATTTAGATAATTAAATAAACTTTTTTAATTGAAATATAAAGAAAGACAATTTCATTTTAGAATATTTCTTTAAAAAAATTATTTATTTGAATAATATATATATATATATATATATATATATATATATTGGCTTAACACTCCTAACGGGAGTTGCGCCGCTCCTTCCGAAGATTTTTAGATCCATTTGGACAAGGTGGATCAGTCCCCATTTCTCATGATGTATTATACTCTTCTGCTGATGTCTCTTCACTCCTTTGTGTTACCTGTTTTCTCTTGCCAATTTTCGATTCCCGCCTTTTTTAAATCTTCTTTAACTTCCTCCAACCATCTTGATCTGGCTCTTCCTCTTCCTCTTTTTCCACCAGGATTCCACTTTAACATTGACAATATCGTCGTTGTCTCTCCTGCTCTTCACACATAGCCTAACCACTTTACTCGTTGTTCTTTTATTTTCCTTACTATATGCCTGTCGTTCAGCTCTTCTATTATTTCATTATTAGTTCTGATTCGGTAATTATTCTCATCTACCTTCACCGGCCCCAATACAGTTCTTAAAATCTTTCTTTCCACCACTCTTAGTTTTTCTTCATCCTTTTTTGTCATTGTCATATTTTCTGCTGCGTACATTGGTCATATTATGGTCGTGTAAATGTTGATTTTTGATGTTTTTGATAGGATTTTACTCTTTAGTAGGTTCTTGTTGGAAAGCTCTGTTGGCTGATGTTATTTTTTCGTCAATTTCAGTATCTCTTTCTCCTGTACTAGATATCATCACTCCCAGGTATTTGAATTTATTTACTGTTTCAAAACTGTTATTTCCTATTTTGATTACACTACTATCATTTCTTGGTCCACAGATCTTTATCTTCGTTTTTTCTTCATTTAGTTGCAGTCCCATTTTCTCTACCTCCGTTATAATTTCCCTCAACATTTTTTCTAGTACGATGTCGTCTGCATATGCTATAATTTGTCCCTCTCTTGTTCTAATTGTTCCTTTGTCTATATTTCTATGTGTGTTCCAAGGCCAGATTAAATAATGTTGTTGACAATGAATCTCCTTGTCTAATACCCTTGTTGATGTCAAATTTTTCAGTTTCTCCTAGTTGTGTCTTAATACTAATTGATGTTCTATTCATAGTCATGATAATGATTCTTCCCAATTTTGGTGTTATTCCCATCTCTTGGAGTGCTAATGCAAGTTGCTCTCTTTTAATCGAGTCAAAAGCTTGTTGGAAATCTATGAAAAGCATCTCAATTTCGATTTTGTGTTCGTAAGATTTTTCCATGATTTGTTTTAAACTGTGAATTTGAATAATACGGCTCGAACATGGGACCGATACAAATACCTAATTACCACTAGAGAATTCTTATTTCAACCTGTTGTACCTTAAGTTTCGGAGAGTATTGAGTAGATACCAATTTTTGAGCAGATTGTATTAGTGAATTAAAATCGAATTTTTTAAAATCAAAAATAAAATCCAAATATGGTTAAAAGATTGGTGAATACAAGCTAATGAATCGAAGTCAGTGCATATTACTTTCAGTAATTGAAGAGGTACCTGTCCACCAGTAACACTTTATAACCAACAACTACAACAATGCGAACATGCCAAATACCTAGGTATGCACTTAGACAAAAAGTTGAATTGGAAAACACTTGTCTTTGCAAAAAGAAAACAACTTGTCATGAAACTTCACAACCTGTACTGGACGATCGGCAAGAAATCTAGACTCTCCATCCATAATAAATTATTGGTCTATAAAGTTATATTGAAGCCCACTTGGATATACGGAATCCAGCTATGAGGAGCTTCCTCCCAGTCTAACATAGAAATTCTAGAAAGATTTCAATCAAAAGTTCTAAGTCTCATAACAAGTGCACCCTGGTACGTACCAAATAACTGTATTCTCAGAGATCTTCAAATGCTAACCGTGAATGAAGAAGTATCTAGACTTGCCAAAAAATACAAAGAAAGGATCGAACAACATCCTATCCACCTAGCAACAACTCTCATGGAAAACCCGCTAACCAAAAGGCTTAAGCGTTGCATACCAAGTGACCTACCATTAAGATTTTAATATGTATAACAAAATATAGTTTTTAAAGTGTTTTGTATGTATAAGTTCTAAGTAACACGTGCCTGCTAGATCCGAATTTAGAAATATTGAGTAGTTACAAATTATCTAAGTACTTGCAGACTTTTGTTCAGAATCAAATATCTACAACACCGTTCATTTTAGCTCCATAAAAGGTTATTACTTTTTTACCTAAAAATGAACAGAAAATTTAAAAAAATTAAAAAAAAAATATTTGTTCCAGTGGCGTAAAAGATAGGGGGGATAAAAGTTGCCACAAACCCTGATAGCGCGCCACTGGTTAAATTTTTCAAAAGTCAGTTTATGTCAAAATATTACTTTCTTAAAGAGCATATTGGTCACCAAATTTGAAAAAAATATTTGGAGGCGTTTCTGATTTATGACAAATTTTTAATTTTGATTTCAAACACCCTGTATCTCGGAAACTAAGCCCTTTAAGGGTTTATGTTCCCATATCAAAATTCATCAATTAACGAGAGCTCTCTGGGGTAAAGCGTTGTCGGTCGAATATAGTAACACCCTGTATAAAGGGACTAGTACATTATTATAGAAAAGTCAGTTATACATGAATTGTGTATTACATAATTGGGTTTATTAAGATTAGGAGATAAAATACATGTAGAAATTTGAATTGAATCTACCTTCCCTGAGTTGACGGAACTCCAGAACAAATAAAAATTCCTAAAAATTGCTACCCAAGAAAACAAAATATTAATTTTCTAAAAATTTATCAACAATTTCGTTTTAAATTATTTAGTTGTGACATTAACACATGATCTTTGTCTGCACCGGTACATCAAAGTACAGAGAATTTTAAATTTAGATCACATATAATAAGAAACAGAAACAATCGTATTAGAATTGGAACCATAGTAATCGAATATTTGTTATCGATTATCTGGATACTAACATAATTATTTGGCCAATGGCGCATGTTCACAAAAATCTTAAATTCACGCACATGTGTAAATAAAATCTACTTTAAAGCCTGCTTAGCGGGTTTTTTATAATTTTTTACTTTCACATTCCACAATTTATCGTAGAGGTGGAAAGCTAAAAAAACTATACTAACATTTATATAGATTTAAAAGAATTGCATTTTCATTTTCCAAATGAACCGCGAGTTAAGATCATTTATTATCGCAAGAGATCTCATTCTCATTTCTTTTAAGTGACATGTTATGTTTAATTTAAAAAAAAATAGAAAAGGCTATAACTAATGCATTCTTCAAGTGAGACAAGTGAACTAGAAGTAAGTAAAAAAATTTTCTACCAAAAGTTTTTAGTCCCTTTTTATTAAGTTCAAATAATTTTATCTACACTACTATAGTTAACTACATGAAAAATTTTAGCTTTACACATTTTTAAATATAGTTTATTACATTTTATTAAAAGCAGTCATCTGTTATTTGCTTTGAAAATGTGTTTATTTTAGGAAAATAATAAAGAATTACTTCATATATACTTAAGAGTAAACAATGAATAAAAGGGCGGAGCCTATAAAATTGAAAGTAATTATATTATCTGTAAAAAAATGTTCATTTTCAAAAATATTTGGTCTTGAAGTAATCCAAACAGATATGTTTAATTATGTTGTTAAAGCAAAACTACTTGCTTTAATTAATGGCCAAAATACATATTTATTTACATATGGAGCCTCTGGTTCAGGTAAATATTTATTCATATTTAATCATGAGTTTTTTTCAATAGGGAGGAATAAAATTTAGAGATAATGGAAAGTCAAAAAATAAGTTTGGTTTTCTTAATAAGCACATGTCAGAAATAAAATAGCCCAAACTCCTAGAAACGCACTAACAAAAATCAAATTTTTAAAGATTATTTTAGAATAAATTAATATGCAAAACTCAAATTTCATATAGCAACAAAAACTATTAAAATATATTTTATAACTATAGTTTTTAGAATTACTATAGAGTTCATTGCCACAATTTTTTTGCCCCATTTGTGCCGCTTCTTACTTATACTCTGTTTTTTCAGTGGATATTAAAATACGAATTTTTGAAGAATACTTCTGACAAGATAATTATGTAGCACCTTTAAAAATGTTGAAACATGTATAAAATATATTGAATTAATATTTTACCAGCAAAGTTGTTCCATCTAACAGTTTAAACTATTAATCTAAGGTAAACCTAAAATTGAAATATGTTTTTTTATTTTAAATTTATTATAAATTATCTATTTTAATTTGAATTTACATCTCAAATGATTCCAAAGTTATCCTCACAAAAATTGAATTTCACAACCCCTTTTTAAGAGTGAACAACACTGTGAAAGTACCAAAATTTTTTATTGTAGATTAATTAATAATAGAGAATATATTAATGAATTGTTTATACAAAATTTTATTGAAAAATATTAAATTTCAGTTATCAAATATAATATGGTGACTCCTGGTAATATCGTTTCCTCATAGTCCATTAGACATCTTTGTAATGAATCTTTTGAAAAAAATATTAAATATTTTCTTAACATGTATAAACGTAGTTATCGTTGTGCTAGTTATATTTTTTTAATTAATTTTTGACTAAATGGAGGCTCAATAATTTCAGTTTTTATGATCATTTTTATTAGTTTAAAAATTAACAACTAATAAACAGAAAGAAGATGATGCTGTAGAAGGACCGTCATATCGCCTGGGATTGTTGAGATTTAGTAATTTAATAAAAATTTATTTTATATTGAAAATGTTCTTAAAAAAACCTCTATCCATATCCACATTTATACAACTTAAATGTTTTTTTTTTCTGATTGTTTTTTACAAAGAAGTTCAATGTAAATAAAAATGGCAAAAATTGGCAATTTTTTAGTCTCTAACAGCTTTGTACCCCGCCCTCCCCCCCTTCAGTGTTTTATATTTAAGATCTAATTTATTAATACAAGGTATACACCAATTTAAATACATAAAAATCATAAAAAACAAGCGTGTCCAAAATATAAAAATATAAAAAATACAATTCACAAATCAAAGTTTAACACTGTTAGAATAAAACTATAAAAGATTACGTTTCACAAAAAAAAATGTTCTACCGTTAAAACCATATTTATTTTTTGTTATATCACCCCTCTAAATATGGTCTTATAATTTTGAAACACTTATTAGAAAACAAAATTGAAACGTATCTATAAAATTCAAATTTAATATACCTACAATGTTTGTTATATTATCAAATGTTTGTTGATTTGAGAATTTGAAGGGCGGTGTTCTTTAGTATTCTTTTTAAATTTAACAAAGTATGAACACAATTTCTTTTAATATAGTGACTTTCAATTAAAAGTAATAAAACTAAATCATTTTCAAGGTAAAACTTTTACAATAATTGGAACTCCTGAAGAGCCGGGATTAATACCACGCTCATTAGAATACATTTTTAAATCAACGTCAAACTTTAATACAATTTCTACAATAAAGCCATTACCAGATGGCAATATCGAGAAATTAGATGATGAACTGTTGGACAAGATGCAACACACAAAATCCTACATTATAAATAGTGAACATATAGACCAAGAGAGCCACAAGAAAGCCATAAGTAAGCGAAATATTTTTTTGTATGTCATAAATATCCACCTCTTATATTGAACGGCATTGGAAAAAAAGATTGTGGAGATAGGAAAACTTAATTTAAAAATCAAAAGGTTAATAACATTTTTTTAATATCTTTTTCAATAACAGTGTTGCACCTAAAACCTGTGTTTACCCCAAAAATAGCCTGAAATAAATACATGTAAAAGTTTAGCAAATTTTATAGATGGTTTATTTAAATTCCGAAATGAAAATTTGTTTTAAAAGGCGGTGCCAAATAAAGGATTGTTCTAGATTGGTATGACATAATTCTATTTATGAAAATATATTCATTTTTCTAAAATTATTGAATCTAAATTTTCTATTTTAAAATTGGTATGACCTTCATTATTTTTCCACTGTAATTTAAAACATGTCTGATAGCTATGTCATTCTTTAAATATTTTAACACGTTTTTGCAAAAACGTAATTATGAAAAATGGCCTAAGAAAATCAATAAACATCTTTTTCTTGACAAAATCTATACAGAGTGAGTTTTAAGTATGGAACTCTTCAATTATCTCGAAACTGCTTGCAGGATTTTTATAAATTTTGGTTTGTGAGGCTTTTGTAATACGGCCGATCTTATGGTAGTATTTACATTGTTGTCAGATCTTCCGGTTTTCTGGAAATATAATGAACTTTATTATTTCAAATGGATCACCCTGTATATTTTTTCTTTTTGAAGTCCTTAAAAAATACTTAATATTTTTGATGTAATATTCCCTATACCTAAATGCCATAATTTCGGAATTATAGCTAAATTTACATTATATCCGCCCAAGTTAAAATAATACATTAAGATAACTATGATTGAATAAATTCGTTTAATTTGAATAATCTTTAATAATTTATATCCTAACAGACCTCCCATAACAAGGTCTACTGTCATTAGTAAAAAAGTTTAACGAAACTGGTGCAGTAAAAGGATTATCCATTATCATGGCGCAGGAAACCTGCAACTGAAGACAAATCTTTAGATATTTCGCAAAAATCCGTAATGAGAATTTTATGCGGAGTTATCAACTGTAATATTGTGAAGGATTATTTCACGAAATACTTAATGCTAGCGCAGTCTATGAGTACATGTTTGAATGGTTAATTCTTTTAATGAAAACTGATGGATGCAACGCAACCTTAAAAAACGAAAGCAACTGTTTGAATATCTGCGCTATTATTTATTTTCCATTTTAGAAAACAATTCCCTTAAAACGACACAATAAAAAAGTGGTTCCTTTATTTACATTTTTATGTATTTTATTTATTTGACATTTTAAATAATTTTCAGATAAATTCAAGAACAATTAGCTTCAATGCCAATAGCAAAAGTAGATGAAAATCAAGATATTGCACTGAGTTTTTGGGTATCCTTTACAGAGATATACAATGAAAATATTTATGATTTACTGACGCCCCCTCCTTTTAAGGGAAAAGACCGCTGTAAATTGGCTTTAGGCAGGACTATTGAAAATGTTCTTATAAGAAACTTAACATTGATCAGTATTAAAGCGGTAAATACACATTCTAGTAGATGTAGACCGCTTAAAGGAATCAAGTAACATTAACACTTCTTTAATGGTTTCAGGTAAGATAAACATTATGTTTAAATATTTCATTCTCGATATTTTTATTTTATTAATATTAAAATAAACTATATGATGATTTGTTTTAGTTGATAAAAATGATTCAAAACTTAATTTATGTATTTATCTTGCTAACAGGTAGATGTCTTGAAACCATTCGGCAATGTCAAAAAAATAATGATACCTTTTAGAGAATCAAAATGAATCCAAATTTTTCAAAAAGCCTTATTAGGATATGAGAAGCTGGAAATGATAATTAATATAAGTCCTTTAATAAGTAAGGCACACGAAACAATCCATGTGTCAAATGTTTCAGCGATAGCGAAAACAATTTATATTGAAGAGCCAAAAATTATTAGAAATAAGAACGGGTTTTCACTAAAGACCGATGAAGATGCTTTTATCAACGATTTGAAGAAAGGTAAAAAATATTAATATCTTGAAACAATTGTAAAATATCTCAGTACCAACTAAATTAAATAAATTAAAATTGCTAATAAAAACATCTTTATTTTTTCTTGATGTTTGTAGTAATTTTATAGAAAATATACAATGCGATCTACTGGAATGGTATTTACCGCAGTAGATGCATAATTCACATTGTTTAGACCAAACCATTTTCAACGCTGATCATTGTCAAATTTTTTATGAAAACATTATCGGTAGTACTGCCTAAACCCAATTTACAGCGCCTTTTTCCCTTAGGAGGAAGGGGCGCCAGTAAATCGTAGATAGTTTCGTTGTATATCTCTCTAAAAGATACCCAAAAACTCAGTGCAATATCTTGATTTTCTTCTACTTCTGCTATTGGCATTGAAGCAATTGTTCTTGAATTTATCTGAAAATTATTTAAAATGTCAAATAAATAAAATACATAGCATTAAGTATTCCGTGAAATAATCCTTCACAATATTACAGTTGATAACTCCACATAAAATTCTCATTACGGATTTTTGCGAAATATGAAGTTCCCTGGATATTAGTCTAGTATTCATGTGTGGATCGTCTTCTAACATGACAAACATCTAGAGATTGTCTTCAGTTGATGTGGGTTTTCTGCGCCATGATTTGGATAAACCTTTTACTGCACCAGTTTCATTAAACTTTTTTACTAATGTATTGAAAGTAGACCTTGTTATGAGAGTTCTGTTAGGATATAAATTATTAAAAATTATTATAATTGTAAACTGAAACATAACTTCTTTGTCCTTCCGTAAATTTAAAATTTCTTCTTTTAATTCCTGATTTTCTTCTTTTAATATATGATTTTCTTTTTTTAAATAATGGGTTTCTTCTTCATATGTCTCACATTGGTCACAAAAGCTTTCATCATTCGTTATTGATTCTTTTTTTCTGTTTTTCATCATGAGTGGTATCTTCATCATCTGAAATAGAACTACTTATTTAAATAATTTCTTCTTCTTTTTGCTTTTCTTTAAGCATAAAAATATTTTTGTGTAGAAAAAAAATAGATTTGTAAATTATATTTTGAATTAGATAATTATATCTCTTCTTCATGTTGTTCGCTGCACTGAAGTTCAATAACTCTATCTCTTTCATCTATAATTTGACTCTAGTTCTCTTCTAAACTCTTATTTTCTCTTCTGAGTTTCTCCAATTCAGTGTCTAAAAAAGTAAATTTATTATGTGTAAAATCTCCAAAAATAAGGCTACTGTTAAGGAAAGGTATAATACAAAATACTATATTTTTTAAGCTGTTCTAAACCAGCCGTTGGTCAAGCGACTGAAAACTACAGAAATCATATTGATTTTATGCAAATATCTAAATAATGTGTCTTTCATACTGGCCTATATCAGCTTATTACAAATTATCTCTATAATTTTCGAGACTCTTACTTTAACAGATAAACCCATCCCCAAATATAGAATAGAATTTGATTGTATTTTGATTGCTTTTAAAAAACAAGAAAATATTTACAAGTCTTACTAAAGATAAGAAGTGAAATTGATAAATTTTATTGGAATTATCTTTCAGTTTACAATTATTTCAAGATATTAATATTTTTTACCTTTCCTCAAATCGTTGATAAGCATCATCATGGGTCATTAGTGAAAACCCCATTCTTTTTTCTAGTATTTCTGGGCTCATTAACAGCCTTAGGATATATATATTAGGATATGTGAGGCTGATGATGAAGATACCACTCATGATAAAAAACTGAAAAAAGAATCAATAACGAATGATGAAAGCTTTTGTGACCACCAATGTGAGACATATGAAGAAGAAAAACAGAAATTAATAGAAGAAAATCAGGTATTAAAAGAAGAAAATCTGAAATGAAAAGAAGACATCTTAAATTTATATGAGGAGAAAGAAACTTACTTACGATTATTATTGGACATTATAAATTCTGTTAATTTTTAGTTACCGTGAAGCATATCAAGAGGCTACAAAGAAACATTTACGCAATACAGAAAATGTTGATGATATTATATATTATTTTTAGGATTAGCACAGAAAAATATTAATTTTAAATATTTCTTTATTAAATTATAATTTTATAAGTTAATATATTCTTTTAAAATTGGTGATACAAATCTATTAATTTATATCCACCCTTTTTAGTGGAACCACAATATCTCGCACTTTTATTTACAATGATCTACACCTCTATTCTGTTACCAGAAATAGTAGATCCAAAAAGAAAATTCCAGTATAATTATTTGTTAAACAAGCACAAAAAAATGCCTGTTTTGTAACAAATAAGAGTCACATAATAGTATTTTATTTAACTATTAATATAAAGCAGGTAACAAATATAGGAAATGTATTAAAACACTAGCTTAAAGTAATATGCTATTAAGTTATATTAATTTATATTGTATTGATATCAATAAAATCCAACCACCATGTAATTTGTGGCGTAAGATATGAATATCTTTATCAGCGAAACATAACCACATTATCAAAAATATCAGCTGTTATGTAAGATCTAGAATCGTACTTTATTTAAGAATCCTGTTTTTGCTATTATTGACTTTAACCAGTGTAAGAGCTAAAGTTACATGACTTCCTGTAGCAAGCCACTGGATCTCATTTTTTCTCATGAAAATGTAAGGTTTTTCAAATAGAAAAACAAGTTCCAACTTTTAAGACATAATGTTGGATTTTTGACTTGTATCGAAAAACAATGTTTATTTTTTACCTGCAATGCTCGGTCTTCAAAATTTGTCTTGAATTTATTAAGCAGCTAGTATGTTTGGATATGTTTTTTTATCTAAATACATTAAATTCTCTTAGAAAAAAACACTTTGATAACTTTTGCCAATAGACACCACTGACTTTCTTATTTTAATTAAATAGTGCAATAGTGCATAAAAGATTTAACTATATAATAATTATTTATAACATTAAAGGTTTTTTAATATTTAAAGAACAATAAATGTGCATGAAATTAAAGTACATTAATATTACTCATATGTCCTAGAAAATTCTATGAAATTTTGATGAACTCAGATCCCAAGTTTTATTCGTTTGGTTATTTATTTATATTGCCAATAAACCAATTTATATTTTTCAACTTCAATGCGGTATACATTGAAAACGATTGAGTTTCTATTACAAATATATAAGTAAAACATATCATGAAAGAAATCACCAGTGGTATCATTTTCATTTTGAATCATATTGTATTCAAGGCAGTTGTGGTAGAAATTGATAAAATGAAATACAAAATATTCGATTATTTCTCAAAATAATTCCAAATAGCTAAATTATATATTGAAGAATAAGATATTTATTGTAATTACTAACAAATTACAAAGGGCTATCGACCGTGGTCCTTCTGCCCATTAATATTACATATTTTTCAGTATTTCACAAGCCAAAATAATATATTTGAGAGTCGTGATATTGTACACTTAAACTAGTTCACATAAAAATTCACATCAACTTCTGTATCTTTTCTCACAGTGTATTCCCTGGAAATGTACATCTTGATTTACTAATTGATCGTTCGCCGTATATTTATATATATATATATATATCCAAGTACTATTTTTTTTAACATACACGTTGTTAATTTTGATGTGTAATGAGTAACAAGTCATACCAGTAATTTTATATTTTAGTTTAATTATCTAAAGATCTGCAAAAATCAGAGTATTATACATTCCACTTCAACACGGTAGCTGAGAATGTGAAGCTTTTATTTAAAATAAAATATATTCGAAAAATATTCGATAGTGTCAGAGTAGATTTTTTTTTTTTTTTTTTTCTTTCATTTATTTAACGTCGGCCTATTTCTGCTACCGAGGCTAAACACCGACGCCGGGAGCGCGCTACCCCTAACCGGAAATTTTGCCGAACGCATTCAGTGTGGTATGGCCGTTGCCTGATATAAAAGTATTGAAAAAGGTTCATTTCTTTGTTAATAACTGAAATATTTACAAGAAAAAAGCAAAAAGGGCAACGGCACGCGGTGTTCCCAAGCGGTCACCCATCCAAGTACTAACCGCGCCCAATACTGCTTAACTGCGGTGATCGGACGAGAACCGGTGCATTCAGTGTGGTATGGCCGTTGCCTGATACGAAAGTATTGAAAAAGGTTCATTTCTTTGTTAATAACTGAATTATTTACAAGAAAAAAGCAAAAAGGGCAACGGCACGCGGTGTTCCCAAGCGGTCACCCATCCAAGTACTAACCGCGCCCAATACTGCTTAACTGCGGTGATCGGACGAGAACCGGTGCATTCAGTGTGGTATGGCCGTTGCCTGATACGAAAGTATTGAAAAAGGTTCATTTCTTTGTTAATAACTGAATTATTTACAAGAAAAAAGCAAAAAGGGCAACGGCACGCGGTGTTCCCAAGCGGTCACCCATCCAAGTACTAACCGCGCCCAATACTGCTTAACTGCGGTGATCGGACGAGAACCGGTGCATTCAGTGTGGTATGGCCGTTGCCTGATACGAAAGTATTGAAAAAGGTTCATTTCTTTGTTAATAATTGAAATATTTACAAGAAAAAAGCAAAAAGGGCAACGGCACGCGGTGTTCCCAAGCGGTCACCCATCCAAGTACTAACCGCGCCCAATACTGCTTAACTGCGGTGATCGGACGAGAACCTTACTTAAACTTAAAAATATTTTTATTTACAAATTTACAATTCAAATACAATAATATTCCAGAACAAAATATATTCGATATTTCATTTATATTTCCCCAAGTTGTCATCCCTTAAGCAGGTAACAGGTCTTGCGGCAGCTCGTTCTTGTGGCATCTTTTTCTTTGTGTTCCGGGTTTATTGCGGGTCCTACTGAAAGCTTAGACGTAACTCCTCCCACTGATCAAGTTTATGAGCTAATTACTTTTAAATTTGTTTCCGTTAAATATTTAAAAAGAAAGTGTTGTGGTTAACATTTGTTATAATAGATACATTTTTTAATTTTTAAAGGAAAAATTTTGGCAAAAACCTTTTCTAGTGAATTGAATTTTTTAACGATTTTTTTGAGGGTTTTCTCTTTATAGGTGAGGAATAAGGGCTTCATATATAAGTCCATGTTTTCTTTGTATATTGTCTGTGTGAGTGTTTATTATATTTCGGGTTAAAATACTTCCTGTTAGGTGATAATTGTAAAATTTTAGACTGGTTTCGACCATATATTCACGGATAAGAGCGACATCCGTAATTTCATGTAATTCTCTTATACGGGCATAACGGTCTCTTCCAGTAATTATTCTCAGTACTCTATTCTGAAGTCTTTGCAGCCGATCTAATTGCGTTTTAGATGATGAAATGAAAAAAAATGAAATTTTGTTGCCGCATACGTTCAGCTGTTTAAATATTTTATTATTCGTGTGTTTTTTGTTGATATTAATTAATTCGGTTTTCTCCGGATTAATAGATAATTTGTTATTTTTGTAATATGGTAGAAGTTTTAGATCTATATGCAGCTGAACCTGTCTGCATGCCACTTCCGATGAAAAGGAATGAGCGTACACGCAGGTATCGTCTGCATACGCGGCTAATTTTGTTTTATTGAATTTTGGGACAACGTGAATGAAAATTGAATACAACAAAGGAGATATTGCCGAACCTTGAGGGACCCCTGCCTTCATTTCGTACTCATTTGACAAATTATTACCAACTTTCACCATTATTTTCCTTCGTTCTAAATAAGACTGTAACAGTTTAACCATGTACAGTGGGTAATTTGCGTCCCACATCTTTATTACCAGGCCATCGGTCCAGACAGTGTCGAATGCTTTTTTCATGTCCAAAAAAGCCGCTACTGTATTTTTCCGTTTGTTAATTTGTTCTTTGGCATCGTGTGCAATTCGGACTACTTGAGAAACGGTTGAATGTCCGGCTCGGAAACCAAATTGTTCACGGGGTATTATTTTTAATTTTTCTGTTATTCTGTACAATCTTTTCAGAAGAACTTTGTCAATTACTTTAGCGATGATACTGAGTAGAGATATGGGACGGTAACTGTCCACTTTAGTTTTACTTTTCCCTGGTTTCAGAATGGGAACTATTACGGCCTTTTTCAAAGTTTCGGGATATGATTGAAATTTTATTATTCCGTTTACGATATTGGTGATTTCCACCGTCGCTTTTATGGGTAGATTTTTGAGCAAAATTGTTTCTACTCCGTCAAATCCTGGAGCCTTTTTTTATAGGTAGAAATTTTATTGTTTCCCACACTTCGGAGGGACTCGTCACAAGTTTGCTCAAAGTTCTAGCGTTAATTGAAACAATGGGGGTGTTTCTGATTTGTCGGGCTCTTTCAGTGACGTCTTTGTGATAGTCGTTTAGATCAGGTTGTGTTGTAAATGTATTTTGATAATATTCTCCAAAATATTTACCCTTTTCATGATTAGTGATATATTCCTTGTTATTCGTGTTATCTTTCAAAGTGGGTATGTTTTCGCGATGTTTCTTTAGTGATCGGACAATTTTCCACGTTTCTTTGCACCCCGGTTTTAAATTTTCTAATTTTGATTGCCAAATATTAGATTTATATTCTATAATTTTAGTGTTCACTTCTCGCGCATATTCTCTGAATCTTTGTCTGTCACTTTCGTTTCTCGTACGTTGCCATTCTTTTCTTAGTCTATGTTTATCTTTAATAAGGTTTGTGATATTTAAAGGTAGTTTATCGTTAAGTTCGTATTTGGTATTTTTAGTAGTTTGGTCTCTAGCTGTGGATATGGTATTTATTAGTTTTTCAAGCCTATTTCCTATTTGTTCTTTTGTCGAGATATATCCCGGTTTTAGTTGGGTGTTAATAATTTTACGATATTCTATCCAGTTAGTGGTTTTGTAGTCTTTCGTCATTCTGTCACAATTGTCTGTATATACTTTTGATATTTTAAACAAAACTGGTACGTGATCACGACTCATTTCGTCAACAGTCCAAGGTTCAGAGAGTGTGTCTATATTTTTGTTTAAAATTAAATCTATTGTTGACGGTGTAGTGCCATCAAAAGGGAAATACGTTGGAGAATCGGTATAGTAAAGTGCGATTTCTTGTTGTTGTATATAGTTTGCTAGAAAATTTCCGTTGGTATTATTTTGTAAACATCCCCATTGTTGGTGACGACAGTTGAAATCACCTGCTATCATCACTTTGTTGCCTAAACCTAAAAGTTCGTCAAAATTCTGATTTGTTAGTTTTGCTCTAGGTTGGATGTACGTAGCTACAAGCACTAAATTATTTTCTAATTTTATTGCTACGTTTTCTAAATTAGGGATCACTCGATCATTTAATCGAGAATACGGTATATTGTTTTTGATGATTATAGCTACTCCACCTCCTTGTTTAGTCAATAAACCGTCCTCTCTGTCGGGCCGATCATTTCTTTCAATATTATAACCCTTAATCCTCACTCTATGCTGCGTTCTTAATTGAGTTTCTGTGATAAAGCAAATATCTATTTTATTAGTATTAAGAAAGTGAATAAATTCTGGTTTTTTATTATTTAGACCATTTATGTTAATTAAAGCTGCTTTTATGGTAGTGAATTTAAATATTATATTTATTGATTGTAGACATGAAATTAGAAAAAGCTATAAATTTTGCAGAACTGTCAGTGGCTTGAGCCATGATGGCATTCAAATCCTTTACGGCTTGCAAAAGACCATTTAAATTTACAATAGAATTTAATTGTTTAAATTCATTAGCGAGATCAGTGAAAGTTGTTAGGTTGTCACTTATTTCGGGCATACCTTTTGTTGCTTTGAAAGCACTATTTTCCAATGTCTGCGCTACAACCGGTCTCTGGTGTTTCTGTTGTAATGGCGGGAAATTGACAGCATCCAAAACAGGAATAGTTGAGATTCCATTGCTGTTACTTTTCCAGGGATTTGAAGTTGGTGCAGGAGCCGGAATGTGATGTTGATGTTGCTGTTGCGGTTTCTTCTTTTCCAGAGCCTCAATTGCTTTTAGATATTCTGGGCACTTGCTGTAATTCGCTGGGTGGTCATTTAAGCAATTAGCGCACTTCGCGGGAGTATTTTGTAATTTTTTACAGTCTTTAGTCCAGTGGCTGTCTGCATATTTTACGCATTTCACGTTTCGTTGACAATTACTTGTCGCGTGTCCCCACTTTTGGCACCGTCTACACTGAATGAGTTTTCTTTCTTTTATTCGACGTTCCCATTGTACGCGTGTATTTAAAAGGTATTTAATATTAGAGTTAAGAAAATGTAGTGTCGTTTTATTATCGGTGGTTATTAAATATAGTGGTCTCCCTTTAGTCGTCATTCTATATACGTTGAAGACGTTTAATTTATGTTCAATTTTTAGTTCGTCGCTAATTTCTTTGACATCAGGTTCGCAATCCAGACCTCTTAATACAAATGCGTGTTGTTTTTCTTCCGCAAGTGTGTACGTGTGCCATTCCAGATTCACAGATTTTAGGTCTTCTGCTACTTTCTTATATTCAGTTTTGTTATTTATAAATAGCATAGTGTTATTTTTTGTGTATTTGATATAATATCCTTCTTTGATGATCTCGTTTAAATTTTGTGTAATGGTTTTTATATCTCCTACGGTTCCATTAATTATTATTGGTGGCGGTTTACCTTTTTCGGTGGTATTATTCCGTTGCATATTCGTTTCTTTGATTGTGTTTTTAGTTTTAACGGGTTGTTGGCGGCTGATAGTTTCTTCAACTATTTCAATTTCGTCTAAGGGTAACTTTTGAAAACGATTTGATGTTTCCATCGTTGGCTGTTTCTTTACCAGTTGCGACAGAAACTGAAGTTTACAAGTCTTTTTTGGGGTTTGAAAATTTTCATCGTATTGATGTTGTGATTCCATTTCAGAGTTTCTTCTCTTATTTGGTTCTGAATGAAGTAAAACTTGAGTTGTATGTTGATTATAAAGTAGGCTGTCTGGATCAGAGTCTATGATAGTTTCCGTAATCATATTTTCTTGTTCGCAGGAACTGGCCGGTGCTTTTTTCACTTTTTCTTGCAGCGGTTCGGGCTCATCGGATGGCTCTAGTTCATTTTTTGGCTCTTGTTTACTTCTTATTCTATTTCGAAGTAAATTTTCTTTTTTAAGACGTTCAAGCGTCTTTGGTTTTATAGTTCCGCGGTTATCGCGAGATTTATTAATTTCTTTGTCAGTTTTTAATTGTAATCGACGATTATGATCTGTCTCCTTAGCGGAGATTTTTCCATAAATATTTGGCATCAACTGCCAAATATATTACATTTAACTTTTTATATTTTCTTCGTAAAATGTATTCACTATCGATTTTGTCACTTTCTTTTAACGGCACTTGCACCAGATGTTTTGTTGGGTTTTTAAGGACCCAATATTTTATTGCACTTGATGAAGGGCACTTCAGCTATCGTTATCGGTACGTCCTTACTATTCGGAGGTAAAATAGAAACTGGACGAGAACCGGTGCATTCAGTGTGGTATGGCCGTTGCCTGATATGAAAGTATTGAAAAAGGTTCATTTCTTTGTTAGTAATTGAAATATTTGCAAAAAAAATTAACAAAGATATAAATGATGTATAAATTAATAGAAGTCACAGTATATTGTCCAGAGCGTGTCTTCTCTTCGTGAAGAGGACTCACGCACCGAGGCTGATGTAAACCTTCCAGCTTTCCACCTATATTATTTTATTTAACATAAAAAAATTATCTGATGCCCTCCGGATTCTAAGCCAATCAAATTATCTGATCAATTTAGACCAGAGATTATTCGTAGAATAATGGTAACCTTTCATGCAAAAGGCCGTGCTTTCGATTGGGATTGTTATGGGCTCGTAGCCTGGCTACGACCTCTACTAACGGAGACGTTAGTTTCATTTTATAGAATTTATTAGAGTTTCTAGTGATGTATTCTTGGATCGTTTCGAGTTCGGCTTCTGTATGAAGATCAACTATTCTGGTATACCTGTCCCGCCCTAAGGCTAATCTCAGGCATCTGTTTTGGACTCTTTTCTAATTTTAATAGTAGAGTATCCGAGGCGGAACAGAAAGCTTGGTATCCATATGTTAACGATGGTCTAATTATTTGTTTATATAGCAGGATTTTGTTGCTTTTGTCCAATTTGCTATTTTTGCTAAGCAAAGGATACAAAGCCTTGATGGTTTTGCCTGCATTAGCAACTAGTTTAGATATGTCAGAGAAATAGTTTAATCTCCTATGTAGATAAAATCCCAAATATCTTATTATTGTTTTCGAAGTTATGGTGTCATTTTGAATTTTAAGTTTGTTGATAATTTTGTTATTAGTGTGTTTCCGAGTGATATTAATTTGTTCCGTTTTCAACGGATTAACTTTCATTTTGTTTTTCTTTAGATATGGAATTATTACCATGTTTATATGAATATCAATCTTTCTATTCGCAACTTCGGATTGATAAGAGCCTTTAAACAGGCAAGTATCATCTGCATATAAAGCCGTTTGTACTCCATCATGCATTGGGATGTCGTGAGTCATGATAGTATACAAGTGGGGCGACAGGACTGAAACTTGGGGGACTCCCGCCTCTGTTCTAAATGGTCCACACAGATTGTTATTTATTTTTACGTTGAATGTCCTATTTTTCAAATAAGAATATATAAGTTTCACAAGATATATGGGATAACCAGCTGCACACATTTTGGATGCTAGTCCTTCAATCCAGACCGTATCGAAGGCCTTCTCCATATCGGGGGTGACCACAACTGTATTCATTTTTTTGCGAAAGTTTTCTTTCGCGTAATGCAGGATTCTAATGATTTGCGCTACAGTGGAATGTCCTTTCCTAAAGCCGAACTGTTCATTTGGAATTACTTTCAATTTCTCCGTCCACTCTGAAATTCTTTCTAAAATAATTTTATCAATAATTTTTGCTAAAATATTTAAAAGTGAAATTGGGCGATAGCTTCCAACGTTTTTTGGATTTTTTCCGGCTTTTGAAATCGGCACTATATTCGATACTTTTAAGTTTAGCGGATAACTTTGAATTTTAAATATTGCATTCACTATATACATAATTTGTACTAATGCTTTTGTAGGTAAATTTTTAAAAAGTATCGTATCGAGACCATCTGGTCCTGGAGCTTTGTTATTGGCGAGGTTATTTACAATTTCTTTAATTTCCAAAGGTGACGTTAACAATTTCAAGAGGCACTTGTTATCAATAACTATTTGATTGTCTAACAAATCGCTAAGCCGTTCTTCAATTGCAGTTTATTCCTGTGTATTTTCAGTCGTGGTTGGTCTGAAGATGTTTTCAAAAAATTTACCCAACGCGTTTCCCTTTTCACTGTCTCCCATATAAAACTGACCTCCAGATTCAATTGTTGGTATAGGAGTGTAATTTTTCTTTAGCCTTTTTGTCATTTTCCAAAGTGAATTATCTGTTGTTTTTAGATTTTTTAGTTTTTTCTAATCCTGTTATTGTCTTTAATTAAGTCTAGTATATCCGTTGGTAATTTGTCATTTTCAATTCCGATTGTTGTAGTCTTTGTCGTATCGTCTCTTGCTTCTTTCATTATTTTTTGCAAATTTTCTATTTCTTTTTCTATGCTTTCTTTATCATCCATGTTTGGTTTGATTTTCAATTTTTTATTTATTTTCATTCTGTATAGTCTCCAATCAGTCGTCGTGTATGTGTCGCTTACTTAATGATCTGCCACTGTCATTGTTATTGTCAAGAATCTCAAAGTATACTGGGTGATGGTCGGATGTCAGTTCCTGTAAAGTTTTTAGGTTATGTACGTTGGTACAATTTTTTGCAACGATCAGGTCGATCACACTCGGGGCCGTTCCGTTAAAAGGGAAATGAGTTGGTTCGTCAATGTGGTATAAGTACAAACCGTTATTCTCTACAAAATCCTTAAGAGTATTCCTGTTTCTGTTTGCTTTGGTACAGTTCCAATCCTGGTGTCTACCATTCAAATCACCCTATTGGAAACTGCGATTAGATTTTAAAGATCGAGATTAGTACATTTATTTAATGGTTTATTGTAGGCAGCTATTAAATGAAGATTATTTTTTAATTTTATGATTAAATGCTCTATACTACTGTTTACATTATCCACTAGTTGATGAGGAATTTCATTTTTGATAATAATAGCTACCCCTCCGCCAGTTTGATCGTTATTGATATGGGGTAATAGAAGATAAAACATACATGATCTCTGTATCCAGTTCTTATTGCCACACACATTTCAAAGTTAAAAAGGGTCAGAAAAGCTGTAATTCACCAGATTTGCTCTTAATATACTATTAGGGACTTTACCATAGAATTATTTTCCGGTTTAAATCAAGTTAGACATTGATGACAATATCAGAAAATAAACTCTGGGAAAGCTATTCTTAAATTGCCGTTAGAGATAGGCCTACATCTCCAGATGAATAACTTTTAGATGCCGATGTATGTAAACTTATTTAGAAATTACTGTCAGGTTACAGTATTAACATTATACTTCAAACAGAAATAAACAACTGTGAATAGATTTTTATTATTGGTGGCTTAGTTAATAAACTTTTATCAGATCTTCCACTATTGCTGTTCTTTTACAAAAGTTTCAAAGTTGAATGCAAAACAATTAAATATGTTTCAGATTTCCTCTTATAAATAAATTCATAATATTGCCAGAAGAGTTTACCGCATATGATTGTATTGTAAAATGTTCTAAGCCTACCAAAAACGAGGCGAAGTTTTTGTATACGTTCCAGAAACGACCTCTATGTTGAGGAACAACGAAATATTTTGCCTTTATCTATTATGTATTTTGACAAATTCAGAAATATCGCAATTAAAAATTTAATAAAATCGTTGCAATATTTTAAATAAAAGGTATATGACTATGACTTAATAAAGTGTGAAAAGAGAAAAATTACAATAGTAGAACCCAACTTTTAAAAGATAAGTAAACTATTCAGTAATTATATCTACCAAAAGAAACAGTAAGAGACAAATGAAAAAATTATAGCTACAAATAAATATTTCCATGCAAATATGAAACTGCCAAAAAAAATGAAATTCTAAAATATAAATGTTCTGACAAAAACTAAATTAATCAAGTTGAAATGTCAAATAAACTTTTATTTGGTAATCTCTATCCATAAGATGCAACAGGACTGAACTTCATTGTTTTTTAACGATAATTTTCATTAAATCAAAAATAATTAACGCAGGCTACATAACTTATTGGTACAAAATATCATAATAACCAGGACGATATAAAAGATGAACAGTTGGAGTGCTTCCTTCAGGTAGATCATGTTCAGTACAACTCTTACCGATACCTCTACCCATATAAACAACTTTAACTCCAGCTTGTAGAGCAGCACAAGCTGCAATAATATAAATTTAGTAACTGTCTTTGTACATAGGCTCTACTTCTTCATGGCAAAAATCGGCTACCTAAAATAAATATTAAAATATGACAAAATTATTTTTCCAGTTTTTTTATATACAGCTTAGTAATACATATTTACTAACTTTGGCGAAACCTAAAATACTTAGAGTTCTCTCTCTCCTTCGATAAAACAACTATAAAAGTCTTGCTCTAATTGTCTACTAGTGAGGAGTCTAAGATAAACTACCATTTAATCAGAAAACCCTTTCTTATTGAACACAACATCTAATTCCTTAAGAGCATTACTAACATTAATATTTTTTAGTCGTTTCAGTACTTCCATATACTATAAACAAATATTATAACCAACACTGAAAGTTTTTAATGAATGTACTAAATTTAAGTAACCCTACTGTCTTAAAAGATTCATATCAATATAATAATAATAATAATAATAATAATAATAATAATTTGGGCTCGTTAAAGATTCGACGTTAAAAAAAATGATAATAATAATTGTTATACCTAATAACCTTTTGTTTTTGCACATCTGAAGATACGTGATTCAAAAGCGCATTTATTACCTTGATATTTAATAAACATTTCTAAATCATTGGTTTAAGCGAAAAAATTCAAGAAATTCCTAATCCAAGATAATATAGAAACTTGAAATTTTGATGACTACATACACTGCTCAATAGATAATTACGGTTTTTTCACTATTACTCTTATATATCTCATAAGGAGGTGAAATTAACAAGTTTGTTAAAAAGAATCAATTCTATAAAGTAGAATATTGTTCGGAATTTCTCTTTTATTTCTTAACATTTTAATTCATTACTTTTTTCATTAAACTAATAGTTTTTTAACAACACAATAGCATTGTTTTTTAAGTAAATAACAATAGAAAGTCGAAAATCTAAAGATGTAATAAACATAATTTATAATAATTGTTGAAAGTGTGGCCCTTAAAACATGAATTTAGCCTGTGTTTCATTGATCCAACACGTTCAAAGATTTGAGACAAGCTACTTGTATAGGTTTTTTCAAATCGTCAAGATCAACAATCATCGTACTGTACACTAAAGGATTAAGGTAACCCTAATTGAAGAAATCACATAGATTCTTATCAAGAGATCCAAAGGGAGCCATGTTTTGGCCCTTCTCGACCTATTCAATGTTGCATTCCAATGTTGACGAGCTAATGGATTAAAATGCACTAAAGAACCATAAAACAAAAACTATATTTGTCATATAATATTGACTGTAACATCTTCGAGTCGTTTAGAAAGATCAATTTAGAAGAAATCGGAAAAAATATTTAGTGACTATATAAGGTAGGAAATGTAGATCAATTAAATGATCCCCTATTATTCCTATCTATGCATTAACAGAACTTTACTTAAAGATTGTTGGATCGTATTTTTCAAACAATATTTACATTTTATGCACATGGGACTTCAATCGTGAGATACATTTGTAAATACTAAACGAACCAAATAACTTATATTAATAAAGGCCACACGAAGTTTGGTTTTATCAAGATTAAGGTTAAAAATATCAATTCAAAATTCAAGAAAAACTGAAAACCAAATTTCGTAAATATTTTAAATGTTTTGAAGATAGTCCAAACCAAGCTTCATTAAGATGATTATAGTTATCTAAGCAAACAAGTAGCATTATAATATCAAAGAGTAGAGTAAATAAATATACTCTATGATGGATAATACAATGGTCATATATCACCACCTAATAGAATATCCTTATGTTAAAAGACTTTGGGTATTTAATTTTTTTTAAATTATTTTTATACAAAAAATCTTAAATATTAATTATAAGGATCGGTGAGAAGCTGGCTCCTAGCTCCAAACTACCATATGCACATTTACTACGAGGGGTGAACAAAAATGAACCCGTTATATTTATTTTAAATTTAATTGTAAATTATGAATATTATTTTCAAAAAATACCAAATAAATTTATTGATAAATGGTAAGAGGATAGGAAAAAAATTTTTAAAGGAAATGATATAATTTTTTTGTTATTTCTTACTTTATCCAAAAAGATTGTTGTTCGTTGATTAGACCGGTATTTTTACGTCTCTACTAACATATATAATCAAAAAATATAAAAAAAATTTATTGACAAACGGGACCAGGGGGTGAAAAAAATGTTAAAGGAAAATATATAATTTTTTTGTTATTTCTTACTTTATCCAAAAAGATTGTTGTTCGCTGATTAGACCGGTATTTTTACATCTCTACTAACATATATAATAAAAAAATATAAAAAAAATTTATTGACAAAAGGGACCAGGGGGTGAAAAAAATTTTTAAAGGAAAATATATAATTTTCTTGTTATTTCTTACTTTATCCAAAAAGATTGTTGTTCGTTGATTAGACCGGTATTTTTACATCTCTACTAACATATATAATAAAAAAATATCAAGAATTTTTATTGACAAACGGGACCAGGGGGTGAAAAAAAATTTTAAAGGAAAATATATGACTTTTTGTCAAGGCCACAAGCTAAGCGGGGTAAAACTATTTTCTTTACCCTACTTTTTGTAGCCTTGTCTTTCATGGCCAATAGTGCTTTAAATATGGACTTGTAACGCGGTTTATTATAATGTCTATCTTTTGTTACTAAATAATATATATGATTTTTGCCATTATTTTTTTCTATGCACTCTCCCACCATTGATGTCACTTCTACTGGGCTATAATTGTCACTTAAAAAAATGTTAAGACTGGGTTAGTTGCACAAAGTTATAAGGTAGATTTATATATTAGACAAATTTTTAAAAGTGACCCGAGATAATCAACATTTTGTTTTAATTTTACTTACTAGAATCTTCTGGCTATTCCCTTTGACATTTTCATTTACGCAGTGACCTAAACTGTGGGTGTCTTCTTTGTCAAAAAGATCCCCGTAGTACATATTAATATGTACTATGGGAATCTTTTTATTTTTCAAGGAACTCCAAAAGATCTCATATGACCTGAAAAATAAGAAATTACCTTTTTAATAGAATATGTAAATTATCTCATTCAAATTATTGAATACATTTTTGAACAAATCAATTTATAAAAATCTTATGGTTCTACATTTATTGCGTTTATATTCAGGAAACATTTTATCTTCTTTAGATTATATTTAACAGTTATCTTCATTTCTTATGAATGTACAGTGGAACCAGAAATTCATGTTCCGAGATTTTATAAAAAATTGAAAACCATAATTTTGTTTCAAACAAAATTAAAATTTTGTATTAAATATTTCTTCGATTATACCCTGTATGTCATTAAATTAAAATATTGTTCATAAACAGCAGAGGTTGATTGCATTTTCATTTTTTAAAAATTACAAAATTAATAAAGCAAAAGTTTACTTACATTTCTGGTCGAATGTTCCTATTCAAATGCAGGTGTTATCCCATCCGCTAACGCTAAGTCACCCCATGTATCCAATCACTTTCGTGATTGGCTAATTATGACACAATATTCGATAGAGGGGCTTTGTCTTAGTGTTTACGTGATTGATGTATTTGTATATTCAAGACATTTTACCTCAGAGCTTTAGACGAGAGAGACGTAGCGAGATACCGATCTTTACCAGGCGAGCTTTTATTTATATTATAACAAAAATTAATTTAGTTTTGAGTAGATTAGTAGTAAATAATATCTTAAATATGCCGAGAAAATCTAATGTCGACTTTAAAAAACTTGCCGTTTGTTTAAAATCACAGTCCCCTTTGGAAACTTTTACATATTTTAGGAATTTAGATATAAACGACGATATATTAGTTAATGCATGTAGAGCATATTTTGATTGTTTCAGTTAGTAATAGACATAGGATTCAGAGAATTTTACTTAGGAATACGTGCAATATTAATAATTTTTTTGATAATGATTATAATTCGGACTCACTTAATTCTATCGACCTTCAAAAAGTACGAAATTTTTTTAAACTCCAGTTATTGGAATGGAGACGGGATATACGGTGAAACTTGTAAGGAACTCTGTTTAAAAAATACGAAACGCAATCGTCAGAAATTAAATGTAATGTTGAAACGTAAACGGCAAGTTTTAGATTCGATATCAGATAAAACTAGTATCTTAAGTAATGATGATATGTCGGAAAATTCCTCAGACATTCTTTCTAATATTTCTAATGATTGTTATATAGTAGATAATGATTTTGGATGTTAATCACCAATAAATAATATTGAAGATAACTTAGTTGATGCAATAAACTGCGAAAATGCCCTAATTAAAGTTATTCCTCCTAAATTAAATAATGTTCCTAACTTTGTTAACTTACAAAATGAAAATTTATCGGCTTTGTTTATTAGTCAAAATTTAAGAGACGGACTTACCAGACGTAATTTAAATTTTAAAAATTTTAATTTTAATGAGGGTTCTTTCGGAATGTCTACCGAGGAATTTTCTGCCATTCACTGTGATGGCAAACTCATAAATTATTATGCTATAATACGCTCGAAGCTTGCAAATGTCAATAGTACTTGTGTAATTCACTTTAAAAAATCATTTTCAAATAAGTCTAGAACTGTTTTTACAATTTATGCTTACTGCAAGCGTCAACAGTGCAAAACGTTTATAATTCGTCTTTGCAACGAAACTTCAAAAATAATCGGCACCGTATCCAGGCTCTTGTCGTGATTTTTTTCATAAGTCGGACGAACATTTTACGTCGTACGTTCGGGGTCAGGAAAGACGAATTTTAGGTGAAAAACTTCGTAATTCTAGTTCGGTTTCGGTTCGAATGCAGGACATAAATTCGACATCGGCGGGTCTTGTTATAAACGGTAATTAGGGTCTATAAAATCTTTGTCGGTATATAGAAAAATTAAAGCCGAAGTTTCGTACGAATTAGATCCGGGATAAGGACGACTTTAATAATTTGCGCTTATTGTAAAAAGAACATCCGGAATATATATTAAAAGTAATGGACGATTTTGCAGTTTATGTTTGCAGTAAAGAGCAATTAAATATTTTGAATTCGGTTTACGCAGACGGAAGATGTGTATCTCTACATTTAGATGTAGTTTAGTAAAAAATCTAGACAAGGAAATTAAAAAACGTATTTTGTATTACGCTGCGGTTATTCAAATACCGAAAACGGAATCGGTTTGTCCTATTTTCGAGATTATGTAAATATTTGTTTCGAAATTTGTACGAATCCGGAAAATTCTAAAAAATCCGCTTTTTTTTGAAATTATGCTGTTGCCATTTCATAAAAATATTAGTAAACGACGTGAATAAATTGATCGGTAACAAATATCATAAAAAACTTTTTAAAACGGTTCTCGCGTCTCTATTTACTTGTACTTCCCTTTCGCAGGTTCGTATCGTATTTGAGAATATTCTCACCGTTTGCTTGTCACGGTATAATAATAAAGACGTCGAAAATAGTTTATCGCAATTAACGTTTTGTTATAATCAATATTCCGAGATTGACGAAAACGACGAGGAAGTAAAAACGGTTTTTTATAGCGACGAGTTTAAAACGGTTTTTGAAAGAAGCAAGTTTCATCAATGTTTTAAAATTGTGTTAGAGAAATTTGAAGAAACGGAAACCTTAAGTTGTCAAAAAATCGAATTATATTATCCGGCTTTAGTCACGTTAATTTTAAATAAATATTTGCCATATCTTCCCTTATGGTCCTACGCTCCGGTAGAAAATTGGTTCGGTCAAATTAAAAATAATTACGAATTTTCGCGAAAACAGAAATGTAGTCGGTTCATTAGATCGTGCAGAGAAATCGTATTAAGCAAATATAAAGAAAACTTGTTGGGTATTAAAAAGTCGGGATGTGCTCGCGGTATTAAGAGAAAACTAGTAGATGCAGAAAAAACGGTTGACATGTTGCTCGCGACAGAAACATGGGGTAAGAAAAGGAAAGCCAGACTTATTTTAATAATGTTCAAAATTTAGCAAAACTAGTTAGTAACGTACACTCTATTCAACCCGTAAATACTTTCGGTATCGATAAACGCACCAATATGACGGTTAAAAATGAAAATTATTACTGCGATTTTGGAGTCTCTTACGCGGTCGCGATTTATGATAACAGAACCAAAATGTGGCTTACTAATTTTTTAATAGATATTTCTCTTTTCGTTTTTTCGAAAGGACGAAGAGAAAAATCTGTATAATTTCAACATCAGATTCTTTTAACATTTTTGCTTCTTAAATCCTTACGGAAGTAATAAATCGGAATCGGAATATTATATGAACTTTTTTATAAATTATTTTGATTTAGACGGTAGCAAGTGGAATACATTCGACGTTCGCCATCCCTTGCAGCTCGATGATTATAATTGCGGGGTTTTTATTTTGATGTTCGCTAAAATAATTATCGATACGTGTTCTTTTAATTTAGAAAATTCAGGTGCACCCGATCGTTTTCGCGAATTTCTTTTTTTGTTTCTCTTTTAGAACATTCGGACCATTTGAAAAATCATTGTTCATCGAGAAAGTGAGGGAAGAGACAATTCGTTTGACGATTGGATACAGTGTACGTTTTGTGAAAGATGGGTGTATTATAAATGCATTAAAAATATAAACATAGATTCATCGCGTAGATTAGACATACAGTTTCCGGGTGACTTTCCTTGTGCCGTTTGCGAAAATTATAAAATACGTTTAAGATTGTAGAAAATTTTTAAATATAAATTCATTTATTTCTTCGTACATCTCGCTAAATTTCTTTAACATTTTTTGTAGAGACACATTCGCAAAATATAGCAAAATGATTTATGCAATAAGGGCACTCCATGTTTTTATAAAACAATGGATTATTTTTTCATAACGAATATGATATAATACTAAATTTTGGAACAGACATTCAATATATTTAAAGCATCAGAAATGGTTAGCATAAAAACATGGATTACTCAATGTGTTACGCATAAAAAATACTTCAATGGCGATTTTTATAACTATCATTGCATATATACCTATATATTTCTTTTATATTTACTAATGGTGCAGGTTTATGATAACGTAGCCTTGTATTTTTTCGTCTTAAACATATTATTAAGTATTATTCACGTCACTCAATTCGAGTAGTCCAAACTAATAGTCTTTGAGCCATCAGCTCTTAGATACTTGCGATAGTACCTAACTGTGTCTAATATGCAATAATCATGTCGCGATTTTAAAATATACATACTCTTGCTATTTTTTATGCGTTACATAGGTGGTACAGTAGGTTAGGTTGGAATATAAAAAAAAAACTAACATTTCCTTCCTTTAGTAACGCACACAACCTTTTCCTCTCCTGGCAAAGAAAGCTCACACCTCCTCGTGGTCTTTGCTGGATCGTAATATTTTCAAACATTCTGTTGTTGTGTAATTTGGTATTATATAAATTCATCCTAAAACCACTGCTTATAAAAGAACAGAATTGTGGAAAATATTGTTAACCAAGATGAGCACATTAGTCTATATATATGTATGTATATATTATATTTGTTAAACGTTTAATTTTGTTTTAATTTTTGATATTTTTTGTTTATTATTGTTTGTAAAAATCTAAAAATACCTGTCTAATCAACGAACAACAATCTTTTGGATAAAATAAAAAAATAACAAAAAAATGATATATTTTCCTTTAAAAATTTTTTTCACCTCCTGGTCCCGTTTGTCAATAAAAGTTTTTGATATTTTTTGATTATATATGTTAGTAGAGATGTACAAATATCGGTCTAATCAACGAACAACAATCTTTTTGGATAAAGTAAGAAATAACAAGAAAATTATATATTTTCCTTTAAAAATTTTTTTCACCCCCTGGTCCCGTTTGTCAATAAAAATTTTTGATATTTTTTGATTATATATATTAGTATAGTTTTTGAATACAGTAAAATGTAACAAAAAAATTATATATTTTTGTTTCAATAAACAACTTCTTAATTAATTTATTGTTGAAAAACTATAATTAAGTCATTATCTTTGTAACACTATAATAAACTCACTATTTTATTCTAAATATATTAATTTCACTGGAATTTGATTTACACTATTTTCGGGATTATTATGTACCCCTCGTATTGATGTGCGACCGAGACATCGTACGTGCGACGTTGCCACATCTACGAACCAGCGCTAGGAGCTAGATTCTCACCCGTATTATAAGGATGGCTTATCAATTCAACGATTTTTTTTTCAGATGGTGATATGTTGCATCACCAGCTGCAATGATCTTTACACTTTCGGAGAAAAGCTGGAATACTGTTTATTTTCACCTCATAATTTAAAAAATAAATGGGTTAAACTTGCAAGGTTTCTTTATTATAAATTAAGAAAATTCTCACTAAATGAGATTTTACATATTTTATACTGGAGATAACTTTTGTTATAAGTATATAATAAATACAAGTAATCCTAGTGTTCTAAAACATAGTTTAACAAATTCATTTTAATTTTTATTAAAAGAAAATAGATTCACATCACTAAAATTGCCAGAAATTGATAAAACTATAATCCAAAGATTTTTTGTTTCTGATTAAGTTCAAATATCAAATAAAACTTGAAAAGTGGATTAAAGATATTGATGGGAATATTACATGACCTATCATAAAAAATCCTCGATATAAGTCATATAATCTTGGCAAAGACTGTCAGCTATAAAAAGGCACTGGATAAAAAATCATTACTTGCCTAAAAAAGAAAAAGAATCAACTGCGCACAATTTTAGGTGATTTTCTCTTCATACATATGATATGTTTATTTTTTCATTATGAGTATTCATATTTCCATTACATTACATAAAGCCCAATAATATTAAAATGTGTGCACATACAGTATTCTTTTAAATTATTTATGTTAAATATCTTTATTACATTTTTGATTTTTTATTAAAATAGTGTGGCTTGTGTATAATTTTCTCACAAGATGTTTGTTTCTGTATAGCTCTTTTTTTTTCGACTTTATATATTGATTTAATCCACTTGAATTAAACATAATTTAAGTACATGCCATTCAAACTATTAGAAATGTTTTTTTTTAATTTCGGGTGAGCTATGTGCTTGAAACAATTAATAATACACTTGGAGTTGCGCAAATGTAAAATGTTATAAGTTTATTAAAAAATCTTGCACAATGTTCCAAAATACTGTGATATATATATAGTAGTTTAGGACAATTTAAAAGCACACTGTCTTTTGAATCTCGAGGTGAGTACATTGTGAAACATTAAATAATTTTTGTATTGTTCCTAAAACTATGAACGGTATGTCTAAATATACATTTTAATTGAATTATACTATGCTAAAGTTTAAAATATATTAATTTTTGTAAGGCGGTTATAAATTGTGTAATTTCTCATACATGCAGACCTTAATCTTTGGAATAATTTTAAAAGCAATAAATTTTGCTGCAATATTTTTATTAATCTTAGACTCATTTGTTGGTATTCTGAAAAAAAAAACTTAAATTATGTAAAAAATAAACTACTCTCCAGTTTTTAAGCAAGTTTTAGTTTTAGACGAAATTACTTGATTATTTCAAGTCCTTTACTTTTGAGGTGTTTTTTCGGCTGCATAATTTTAAAAGCAAAGAATTTAAATTTTGTTACCATATTGTTATTATTGAAACAAAAATGCACTATTTTATCAAACAATTTTTCCGTTCACATACTTTTTGAAACAAGCGACATAACCATTATACTAAATGATATATTGTTTCAGTATCTTTCACCATGCAAGTCTTCGTGAAAACTCTCACTGGCAGAACAATTGCTCTTGAGGTAGAGCCTCTAGAAACCATAGAAAGTGTTAAATCAAAGATTCAAGACAAGGAAAGAATTCCTCGAGATCAGCGTTTGATTTTCGCTGGCAATCAGCTTGAGGATAACTGTACTCTTTCCGATTACAACATCCAGAAAGAATCTACACTACACTTGGTACTCAGTTTGAGAGGAGGTTATAGGGATAGAATCGAACCAACCCTTCGTAACCTAGCCATGAAATACAATTGTGAAAAGTTAATTTGCCGCAAATGTTACGCTAGGTTACACCCTAAAGCCACCAATTGCAGGAAATCCAAGTGTGGACATTCCAACGACTTGCGCCCTAAGAGGAAACTTAAAGATAAAGTTTAAAGTTATATTTGATTGCGAAAATCTGACAAACAATTTAAACTAAGGAATGGTTTAAATATGACTTGAAATACACCTGTATCGATGTTAAATGAATTTCAAATTAATTGTAAGCAATTAGCAAATTTGCATAATAAGTGGTAGATTATGTATTGTAATTATAAATTCTTCTAGGCATTGTTGGTTTTTAAGCCACTCATGAGGATCCTTGGAGAAATTCCCAGGATTATGTAGGACAACATATGCTCCTTGGTTCTTCAAGCACTGGCTTAGTGCAAATGAACTTTTTTCTTAATGGATTCATCTTTATTCGAAATTTGTGTATGTTCCTGGCAAATTTTGTTATTCTCTCTTTTGTATTATTTTTTTACTATTTTTTGTATTATGTTTTTGTACTGCTTACCACCCTTTAATTGGCATAAATATAGGGTGATGTATAAAATAAATAGATAAATAAATGAGGACAGAATTTTATTTTCATTGTTACACATACATATAAAAATGAAAACTTCATAAAATTATTTAAAATTACGATTAATTCAGGTTTGATGCTTCTACTATGAATTCTGCCGAACTCTTAAATAAAACTACCGTTAATTATTTTTTAAATAGGTAGGTAGGTGTCTGTTATAGACAGGGCGTTCAATTTAAAACCTAAATAATTATTCAATTTAATATTCTTTTTGTCGTGAATTGGGGATGTTTAATTTGTGAAATTTTTTTATATTCGATTTCAAGATATTTAGTAATTATTGGGTAAACATTGATGACTCGTTTCTATTATGTGTTTATTATGAAAGAAGGGAAAAAATAAGACAGGTAAAAAACAAGACCAACTTTTGTCGTGGATTTGTGTTTTCTATAACCGAATTGTGCTGAATTTAGAAGCCTATATTTTTTTCAAATCTACTAATCTAAAGAGAGGATTTAGGCAGGTAGACCCCTTTCGACACAGTTCTATTCAATTTTATATTTGAGAAGATTACAAGAGAAGCCCAAGTACAGCGTAACCAAACTATTATCACAACATATAGCCTATGCAGATGAAACCTTGATCAGATCAAACGAGATAAAAAAAAAAGAAATGGAACCAGTCTTCAGTAGAATTTACTAACAAATTAAGAAATAAGGGAGGCGATTGGACACCCAGTTATAACGCACTACATTAGAACTCAAAGAATAAGATGTTTATGTCATGGCCCAGGAATGACAAAAATTAGGCACAAAGAAGGAAAAGGAGGAAAAAAACGAAATGGTAGTCCAAAGAAAAAAATGGCTGGAAGCGGTGAAAAGAAAATTAGAAAACAGAGAAACAATAGTCTGAAAATAGGAAAAAATGGAGATTCCTGGTAATGAGGATAGTAAATAAAATATAAAGTATGTAATAAATTATAACACTGTAAATACGGCCTGTAACAGAGTAAAATAAATAAATAAATCATAAATAATTTAATAGGTGGAAAATTTCTAGAAATATTACGTCACATAGCAAAATCTATAAAAACAATTGGTATTTTTTATCAAAGGTAGTTGCTAATTTATTCTGTTAAGAGTGAACTCTATCTAAAAAGTTTCAAAACAAATTAATAAAATTGTTAACGAAAAAAAGAGGCAGACTTAAAAAATTAGAAAAAATTTTAAAACAATGCAAAAATTTCAAATAATTAGCAAATAATTTGATATACGTAAATGGCATGTAACGACCGTATATGGAAAAAGTTTTAAATTAGGTACAAGAAACAACCAAAAAAATTTATATTAATATAATTTGAAGTCTGAAGAAATAGTAATCCTGTTTATTAGTTTCTACCCGGAAAATTGCCCGTTCATTTTCTTGAACCAATGAGTATGTGCTTTGATCTTTGGAAGAGGAATTCCAGAATTTCCTTATTTTCGATATCCTAAAAAATATAACCAGGTGGCTTCAATTTTTTGAGCTGTAATCATAATAATTACAAATAATATCAAAATTTAGGTATTAAGTTAAACAAGAAATAGCTTGTGAAAGTTACGAGCGGTTCTTTGAAGTGATGTACTGGAGTTAATTTTGCAATTTATCTAGCTATCTGCACGGACTCTCTGTCATCTATACATGCAATCAAGATCAACAACTCTAAACATCCACTGGTACAGAAAATCCACGAAATATATAAAAAGCTCAACACTCAAGGCACCTCAGTAACTATCATCTGGGCTCCATCCCATATTGGGATCATTGGGAATGAAACTGCTGACAAAGCTGCAAAATTAGCTGCCACAACCGAAAACCCAATGGTAAATATACAAATTAAGAGTGACCTAAAAACATACATGTGGAAACTGCTCAGAGATTCCTGGCAAACACATTGGGACTGCACGCACTCACTCCTACGAGAAGTTCAGCCTACTATCAACTATCTCAATAACCCATTATCTAGTACAAAAGACAAAATAATTATAAGAAGACTGCGCATCGGTCACACAAGATATACCTATGGATATTTAATGTGTCAATCATGCTCTCTAGTCATCTAACTGTCAAGCATATACTAATAGAATGCCCTTTATATAGAATATATCGAGACAAACACAAAATAAAAGCATCACTTAGTGACGCCCTGAATTTAAATAAAGCGGTAAATGTATTATTGTTCCTAAAAGACATTAACCTCTTAAACAAGATCTAATTTATTAGTATCAATTTATATTTTATAATTAAATTATATCTATTCTAAATGTGTCAATGACCACAGCAGTCGAGACACGTTAAATTTAAATAAAAAAAAAAATTTGCAATTTGTAGTGTAGAAAATTCTAAAAAGAAAGTTTTTGGAATATTTTTTATTTATTTCGAAGAAATTTTTCAACTACTTTAGATTAGACTAGATCAGTTAGGTTAATTTCACCTTTTTAACGAGTCTCACTCAAAATTTTTTACAAAAAAATTGCTAATATTGAGCGTTTTTTGATTAAAACAAAATCTACTTAAATTAATCTAATCGGATCTAGGATTCTCCCTGAAAACCTAGGTTTCTCCATGCGAAAAACTCGCATAAATGACATTTATCGAAGATTACCAAATTTCTCCTGTGAATAGAACCACTATTTCTGAGTGGTTGTCCCCACCCAGAAAACCACCCATTTTCTCTAGACCCTGCAAGCTTTTTGACTGGGAAACATATTTAGTTAAAAACTAGTAAATTTTATTAAAAATTCTTCATAAAGTCCGTTTTCCTTGTCTCCCGTTTTTCCTACTATAGACAAAGGCAACTACTAATACATTAAGCTAACAAATTGCAAAATAGCAATACCGGTACACTCGTGTCTGTATCCAGCAATCGGGGTGCCGGAATCGGGGATCGTCGACTCTTTCCGTCGGTTTTTCCAAAATGATTGGTTCTGTATTGTTTTATTAAAACAAAACCTTAACCTAGAGTGACCTAACCTGACCGAAGTTGATTTTTCCAAAAATCGTTGGCCATAATTTTCAGATAATTTTGATGTAAGTATATATCATGTGTATTTTCGGAGCATTCTCTTGCGAGAGAGCTCTTGAATTTCCCGCGCGCGTGGCACCCCTTACCCGAGCGCTTCCGGAGACAGCCGGCAACACACGAAGCTGGCATTGCTGGCTACAGACAAGAGTATACCGGTACCGGTACATTTATATCTGTAGTCTTATGTCTATCATTATTCACTGTATATCTTTTCTAATGTGTGATCTACTCATCTATGATGCGATCATATTAAACTTACTGCACTGCTTTGCATTGGTCGGCGTCGAGTGAGTGCTAAAATCGCGCTCTTAGCCTTAGTATGTAAAACGGAACGTACTTCAAACGTTAAACGTCAAACGTCAACTTGCCAAACTTCAATCAATCGAAAAAACTAAATGTATTTAACTAAACTTGACACGACCTTCTAAAAAAATAATCGTAAAAGTCTTATCGTTTTTGTGAGTTTATGTTTTAAATAAAAAACCCCATTCCCAAAATGGGGGACTCCTTAGATTCTGCGGAGACTGCTCCAGAGACGCATAATGTCGCAGTAGTGGATTTCACTGCTTTTACAAATTTTGTCTTAAAAGCAGCAACTGTTCTTTTACCGGAAGATGATGGCCAAGCAGAACCGGCCAATTTAGTAGCAGCTATCGATGATAAAACTAACCAAGAATGTATCAGGAAATTTATATGTGATCCTCAAATTGCAACTTTGTACATTCAGAGAAATTCCTCTAAAGGTAAGTTTATGACTCATACATTTGCATAATTCGATAATATTTTATAATAGTTTTCATTTTTTTGTAAGACTGAAGTCCATTTCAAAGCTGCAACAATTGCATAATTACCTTGTACCACAACTTCTTGTGCCCTTAATTGCAAAATGATCTATGAAATGTTAATTTTAACTACTTTTCCACTTATTTGTTTTTCTTTTTTGATAATGTTTGCTACTCTAGTCGTTTCATTGTTTACATTTATAAAAGTATCCCTTTTAACACTTTTTTATAGATGATGACAGTGTACAACCACCAGAAGGCGAAGAAGAAAAAGAACCGGTTACATATTACATAAGTAATGAAGTACATTATTCCAATTCAAAAATGTCTAGTTTAGTCTGCATAAAAAGGGGTCCTGTGATTGAAGCTGATAAAAGTATTAGAGCCCAAGTTCGTTTAATGAATTTTAGTGATGGGTCACCTTATGAGATTTTACATGATTATGTCAGTAGGACTGTTGCCCCATATTTCAAATCATATGTCAAAGAATCTGGGAGAGCTGATCGGTAAGAAAAAGACAAATCTACTCTATGATAAGTTACATTACAAGAGCACTATAAAAGTCTATAAAAATTATTTCATTAATAATGACAGGAATTGAAAAAGAAAAAAGTATTGTTGTAGGTTTCCCTATTTAACATACTTTTTCTAAATGCACTTATTTCTAAAATTTAGAATTCACTTCCCAACCACCTCCCATTCCACTTCATATAATATATTTTCTTGTATTCAAATTTCATTTTCAATCTTTTGCTCACTGCTTCTTATATTTTCCTCATCTTTTTATGACATATTTTCAATTCCAATTAGGTATAAAACTTCATAGATGACTAATTTAATGCTTTGCTTATTATTAAATTTAATAAATATTCAGTATTCTTTAATGATTCATTTACTTTGTTATTATAACAGCTTGCTTAATCGCAGGGTGATTCATAAGTAATGGGCCTAGTTGTAACTGCAGTGTAACCATACAAAAATATTTTGAAGTTGAAAAAATGTATTATTTATTAAATTCAGGTGACATATAAAGCAATAAAATGAGTTTATAACATTTTTATTTTTTACAAATTCTCTATTAAATTTGAGGGAATAGTTCTTAATAATTTTTTTTTATTCAGCTCATATCTACAAAAACAAAATAAAAAACATACATACTTCCATTATAGTGTTAAATAGTACACAATACTAAAGTTAAAAATATAACTTTCTCAACTTTTTGCTATTTTACCAAAATATTCCATTTTCTTGCTCTAGCTGAATTTTTCCAAGTATTTTATTTTAGTAACATGTTCTAGGCAAATGGAATCCACTTTTATTTCAAAATTTGTCTCTTCAGATTTTGTTACTATTAAATAAATCCCTTCCCGTCTGCCTGAATCTTTATAATTTTTTACACTAAATATTTACTTGTCCACATGCGATGCTCCCATTGGCTCGCGACATTAGTATGTTCAACTTTGATGACTTAGAAAAATGTTTATAATAAAAGGCGGCTTACTTCATCACTAATACGAATTAGAGCTAGTGAGAAAATTTCGTCAAACAGGGTCAGTAGCTAATAAAAAAAAAGAACTATGAAAATCGTGTTAGGATTGAAGCTGCAAAAGTAGCAATTTTAGGTCATATTAATTTAGATCCTACAACAAGTATAAGAAAATTGGCCGAAGAATCTGGTTTTTCGCGCACTACCGTTTCTAGGGTTTTGAAACATCATAAATGTCATCCCTACAAGATACATTTGGTACAGGAAATAAATAAAGATGACCCAGACAGACTACTACAGTTTTGTGAGTTTATGACTGACAAACTAAATACTAACGCAAACTTTTTATTCAATATTTGTTTTTCGAATGAATGTTCCTTTTTTGTAAATGGTACCGTAAATCGACACAATTGGCGTTACTGGGCTGACGCAAATCCTAGAGTATTCCACGAAACACATATCCAACATCCTCTTAAATTAAACGTGTGGGCAGGAATTTATGGGGATCGTATTATTGGGCCATTTTTTTGCCACAAAATTTGAACGGAGAAACATATCTCGAATTATTAGAGGACACTATTGATCCCGCTCTCACAGATACAATACATTATAGTAGAGCTGTAAGGCAATATCTTAATGCACGATTTCCTAGCCAATGGATTGGAAGAAGAGGCTTTATTGAATGGCCTGCAAGATCTCCCGATTTAACGCCCCTGGATTTCTTTTTGTGGGGTTATTTAAAGAGCAAACTTTATAAAACCGAACCCGCATCGTAGGAAGAAGAACAATACGATCCTCATTTTTAAAGTATTCAAAAAATACCTAAATTGATTAACTAACAGCAATGTTAAACAAACTGTCTTAGTATCAAATTACTAATTTTTTGCAAAATTTGATTTAATTTACTTTTGATGTGAAAGAAACAATTAAAACATTAGCAAAACATAGGTGGTGCGTTTCATTTTTAAGAGGTGTTGCACTTTAAATTAAATAATTTTTGCAAAAACGGTGTAAATATCGAAAAAAAATCGTAGATGATCATATGCTTGAATACTCCATGTAAATGCCTTTCTAATGGCGTACCATACATAGTATATTCCCTTTTTAAAATTAAGAGGTTGGGGAAGTGGAAGGGAGGGGGTTGACAAATGGCATATGTTTGTATCGTAAAAATGTATTCCCCTTAGAACAAAAATCGACGTGTTTCAGCATTTCCTTAAAATTTAATGAATACTGCCAAATATCGGAGTGGACTGTTTTCTGTGGCCCACTCTGTATATATATATGCACAGATTGAATAGATCTATTGTATTTGAAAAAAAAAATGTGTTTTTAGGACGCTTTAGAACTATAGAATTTGTACATTGGAAAATAAATCTATGTAGTTTATTAAAACATTCTAGATTTCTTAGATTTTTTAAACTTTAAAATTTGATGGCTCTCTTACAAGTATCTCAGTTATATAAGGTTAGGGAGGAGATTTATAACAGACTTGGTAATTACCTATAATTATTTGGAGAACATTTATTATACTGTAATAAAGTCAACAAAATTAATTCTTTAATGTATTTATTTTCTTAAAGGAAATGCAAAGAATTTAAAAATCTCACCTTTTATTACTTAGATCAAAAGTATGATAGGTCGTTGAAGACAGATTATTGAGCAGTCTTCACAAATATAATGGTACAGGGTTTCATTGAAAAAATAGGATAAACACAGTTGACGTTTTTTAGCGTGTTTCATAAATCTCTAAAATTACGAAAAAATAATTTTATTTCATACTATTTATAAAAAAGAAAATGTTTGTAATTTATTGGTTCTACTTTAAGATGTGTAACAAAACGAATGTGGACCCATTTTTGCCGCCTGAAACTGCAGTCACAATTTGGCCCAATACTTGCAAAAATAAATAATTATTCTTAAATATCTATAATACAGATCAGGGACACTTGTAATGAGCGTAGGTAAACGCCACTTTTACAGCGCTCCATCCTACCTTACCTCCTTATTTTCATATGAATTAATGATATGGATGTTTATGTGCGTTATTATTATATATTATAGATAAAAGTACACTGATCAAAGCGAAAAACTATTAACTTAATTTATGTAGTTTCTTTTGTCGAAGATACTTAAATATGTATACCCACCAACTAGACGCACATAGGTTTTAGAAATAAAAAATAGCACAATGTTATTCGTCATTTATTTTCTACTCGATGAAAAAGCAAAACATATATTAGAAAACACGCGTTTATTCAGTTTTTGAATTTCTGTCGATATTCACGTAAAGTTTTTTTTTTTTTGAGAATTACCAATGGATATTGGTGTGCTTTGGAAGTCAGGAAAATGTTAGTTTATCCGAGTTACAAATTATTAGGGTAATACCTTGATTGCAGAAGGCTACTCAAGATATCGGGTTGTAGAAGAACTATTAATGCTGCAATAAATAAAGACTGGATAAGATATGTAATTTATGGAATTGTTATAAAGGGCAATCTTATCTGCGCCGTCAAAGGGTGACTATAGCCAGAGAAAAAGAACTTCTAGGACTATGGGTATTGCTCCAACACTACAAAATGGGTTAGTAGAAGAGACGGGTACAAGAGTAAGTACTCAAAATTTATATAATCGACTTCACAAAAGTAGGATGAATGCAAAAGGGCCAACTAGAGTTTGATCTGCGCATATCATAGAGCCAGGTACTTGTTTACAGAAGAATACTTTAATTGGATCATAGAACAATGGAGTAAAATGATGTTTATTGACGATCCAGTTTTCGTTTAAGTCATGTTGTTGGACTTGTTAGAGTCTAAAGATGAAAAGGTGGGCGTTTTTTGGATTATACAGTTCTAGAAAGGGAGGCATTTGGATGTGGCTTAATTATGGTTTAGGACGGCATAAATGGCATTGTATGACTGGGATCATCGACGACACAGAAGTATATAAACGAAACTATTGTACTACATATTGTAACATTGGCTGAAAATAGTCATCCAGAATATTTCCTTCTGTATGCAAAATTATCTTACTGATCGCAGTATTTAAGTTATGGATTGGCCAGCGACGAGCCCCGATTTAAATCCCATCGAAAACATTTGATATACTTGGGGAGTGTTTGATGAATCGTCAGGCACTAAGAAATCTACAACATGGGAGAATGTTCTGATGAATAAATAAGAACAGCTACGCCAACAAATGGTTTGAAATGTTATTCCAAGCATACCTCGACGTTGTGCAGAACTTTGGCGAGTTTTACCAAAAAGTTTTACGACTAATTAACAAAAAACATGGTTGGGATAAAATATGGAACCAAGTAAAAATATTTAAAACGAAACGGACGATATTTATCAAATTTTACACATAAGTGCAATGGGGCAAAATGCAGCTGATATACATTTTTTTGTTAATAATATATTTCCGGTTAAACATTCAACTTTCTTAATTTAAATGGGACACCCTGTATATTTTTACAGATTTTGTTGAAATATCTTGTTATTTCGAATTAGTGCATACTGGGTTTAGTGTAAAAGTCTGTAAAAACGAGGAATACTGCACTTTAATAAACCACTTTTAAGTTTTTATACATTAGAGTAAAATACCATTTAGATAAACAAATTGATATTGTTTGTATTAATAGTAAGAAATAAACGACTATTGTCTAGTAGGTAACTGTCAAATTGTAATTTACGGAAATAAATTGTACAATTAATAATGGTTCATTTAAGTGAAAAAGATCATATTAATGATGATGGGTTATGGTGATCAATTCATAGAGTGGCCTGCTTGCAGGAGTTGAGACAAAGAAATTATTGATGAATGTGAACTAATACGTGGAGAAGTCTTGGAAAGAGTGACTCGAGAATTTGTTAATAGGCTGGCACATTGTCAAGAGGTGAAAGGAGAGCATTTTAAACATTTAAGTTAATTTTGTTTAAATTATTATTCTACAACTAAAAGTGAGTTATTTCTCGTTTTTACAAATTATTTCCACTAAACCCAGTATGTGCAAATTCGAGAAATAACAAGCTCTTTCAAAATCTGCAAAAAATATACAGGGTGTCCCATTTAAGTAAAGAAGTTGAGAGTATTTCCGGTTAAATCGGCAATATATTATTAACAAAAAAATGTACATCAGATGCATTTTGTCCTATTGCATTTACCTACAAAATTTTATAAATATTGTCGGTTTCATTTTAAAGATATTTACTTGGTTGCATACTTTATCCCAACTCTGTATATTATATATTAGTTACAGCGAGAAGCCTAACATCTAATTATATAAAAAAATTAATGGTTAAAAGATATAGTTAAAAACTACCAATAGTTACTCCTTTTTCGTTTTGAGCAATGTCTGAGGATTAGAAGATATTCACTAATTTTCAGTAAAAGAGATACCTTATTTGTATATATGGGCTTAATATATACAGTGTATCCTAAAAATATTACAATATTTGTGGGGTTAACTGAATTTTGAATAATATAACAATTAATTTACTGTAGCTCAATTATAAATTTTATTTTCACTGCCACACATATTTTTTTTCCTATTAAAAATGTCCTTGCATTTATATAAGGTGTTCTGAAATATATGTTAAGTTGTCCCTTACTCACTTTGAGAAGAGACATAATAAATCGCACAGCGCAAATAATTGTTTCTATTTTAAAATAAATCCATATGTAGAAAAATCAGACTTTGATACTTAACATTTAATTCTAAATATTTCAAAAACCATTGTACTAAGCTACTTTATATAGAATTTATGATATAATTTCAAGATAATGTAACTGACATTTACTTAACGTGGAAAATAATTAACTTTTCTCTCTGGTGTAACGTTTTGGAAAGCCATGTATATTTGAAACCCAAAAGCATTAAAAAAGTTAACTGTAGCAATTTCGGGCTTAATTAATAGGACTTACAATTTCTGATTTTTATAAATAAATAGTTAACATATTAATTTCAACACTTTGTATACAGGATGGTCCAAAATTACAGAGTGCATTTCATGTTAAAAAATGAATGAAAATGAGGTGCGTAGATGTTTATTGTTTTCTTGGAGATACAGTACAAACAATACATAATAGAATGTTAAATATTAAATAACTTCTACATAAACCAGCGTGGCGCATCATCATTTTGTAAGAAAAAATTAGTCCATAAAGGAAAAAACAATATGCATATTGTGGTTCCATTAAGACAAATCACTTGGAACTGTTTAGAGACGTTTTTGATTAGAGTTTTCAAATCGTCGTCCCCCAAGTAAGGACTATTAAACGTTAGTACCAACAATTTAAGGACGTGAGAAATGTGGAACACAGGACAGGCGCTGATGGGCTATCGATTTCGACCCAGGATCTTCATGGAGTGAGAGAAGCTTTTATGACAAACCCGAGTACATCGACTCGACGTACCAATTTGGACCTGGGAATATCGAGAACAACTGTTCGGAGAAAACGACAAACCTAACCGTTTCGATTTCGTCTTGCTTATAAAATTTTGTTGTGTAAAACTGTTTTAAATTATCTTTCCAAGAAAACAATAAAAATGTACATACCACATATTGTTGTTTTTTTTTCAAACATAAAATGCGCTCAATAATTTTGGACCACACTGTACTTTTAATAAAGAACATTTTACTTGAGCATATTTCGTTAAATAGTAATATTTTTTGTCCACTTATTTTGTGTTCCAATTATGAGCTCTTCTAATTATTTATAGCGGCGCGTTGAGTTATGATACAAATATATGGAATAAAGTCGTTATTTCAAAAACCCTAAAACGCATCAATTTTATTTTTTTAAAGACCATGTACATGTAAGAGATTTTACGTTATTGGTTTTGCAGTAATGTCTTAAGCGATAATTTTTTAAAACACATATTGTGTCACACACCTCATTTGAAAGATGTCCTAATCGTTTATCCAATGGTATAATTATTCGAATATTTACTTTTACAGGGTCAGTCAAAATTATGTATTTAGTAAAGGAGAATGAAAATACAGTAAATGTCCATTCATTGAACTAAATTATGTTACTAAACTAATGAACCCTTACTTGGAATTGGGAATAAAACGACATAGTGTATAAATGTTTAAGATAAATTATACTTAACATTAATTTCCATGGTTTTTCAAAGCTTGTAAAATATTAAAGGTTGAATTTAAAGAAAAGAATAATTTATCGGGAGCAAAATAGGAGAATAATTTGTCCTTTAATCTCACAGTCTACAAATTTTTATTTATAATAGAAAAACTAACGATTTCGTGGCAAAATAGGTCACATCATCAGGTTCAATCACAAAAATCTGTAATTAAAAACTAAAAGTTTGGTGTGAAATAAATGTAAATAAATTGTATATATGATTTATTTGTTTATATGATGTTTTTTTGTAGAATATACATATAAGTTTTATTTTTATGTTTAGAATGATTTTTATTTTTTGTACTTAGTAAGAGTTATTTTTTACTTTTAGTACCTTAGCTTTTAAGTATAGTATTTCTTAGTTTAATAGAAAAATAAGATAAGATAAAAACTTACCAATTTGTTAAATAGTCGAATCGACCATTGTAAATCTTATACAAAACTCTTTCACTTTAAAACACATGTGCGAAAAAGTGGAATTAAATAGCATTACATGATTTAGAGAAGTCATTAGAAAAAACACAAATATATTAAAATCTTAAGATAAAATTGAAGAACTGTAAAACATGTTAGGTGACCATCTTTGTAAAAATAGTGCACAAATTAATAAAAAGTAGTACATTAATTTTAAGAAGGGCGCTACTGTTGAGTGCAGAAACAACATCGTCTAGTGGTCATTCTCAGTAGTACTAAAATATATCAAATATAGATAACTTCAATCCAAGTTGTGATTATTTTCATAAAAATATTTCTTCTCGTTTCTCTAATCTCTGTTGCCCCTTTAGGCATCTGGTTGACTTTTATTAAGCAGTATCCATTTATAGAAACTTAATGAATCGAAAATTTAATTTAATTTAATTAACATAGTTTTTTTATATAAATATTGTTATAAATATATATTGTATTATTTATAGTGATGGAGATAAAATGGCTCCCGCAGTAGAAAAAACACTTGCCGAATTGGAGATGGGCTTATTACATTTACAACAAAATATAGATATACCCGAAATAACATTACAAGTTCATCCTTATGTTGCCAGCCTGATAAAGCAATGCGCTGATGAAGGAAGAAAACCTAAGGTTGCTGATTTTAGTGATAAAGTAGAAGACTCAAATTTTTTAAATCAGCTACAACATGGTGTGAATCGTTGGATTAAAGAAATTCAGAAGGTACTAAGAACTAAGATTTATGCAGATTAATAAATTAAATTAGTTTAATTGTACTAGAAAAATATTAATACTCCTTATGTCTCATTTGCTATGTTGCTAGGTCCGCGCGTTCGTTGCTCGTCCAATTATTCATTTAGAAGAATCGCTGTTAGCTAGAATATAGCAATTAATAATCAAGTGGGTAATGTACCAAAATTAATTTTTAATTGTAAAAAATCAGTCAGCGTTCATTTGAGCCCACTGGTTATAATTGTAATGCTCTAATCATTAAACATTCTTTGTTAAATGAACTTATTCAAATATAAAAATCTATATTAAAAAATGTATTAGTCACAAGTCAAATACTACTCTTAATAGTTTTAAACAGTATGTCTAGCTTTCGACTCTGTCAAACAGAAAGCCATCACGAACTCTGTATCACATTAATAGTTAAACAAAAAGCGGAGAGACGCAGCAGATTAGTGTAGTTCGTGATGAACTTGCAAGCAGTTGTCATTTTCTACAAAGTTCGCGGGGATTACATCCTGAAAATGGCTATATATATAGAAAAATTAATTTATCTTTTTGAGAGTAGATTTTATTTGAAGCATGTCGTTCTGACTACAAAGATATAAGCAAAAAAGCAGAAACATGGAAAATTATTGCCGAGAAATCGGACCATAGCGAAAGTATTTTATTACATTTTATTATTTACCATTATGTAAAAATTAATAAACTGTTAATTTGTACATATGCATTTGTAAAATATACACTTAACTTCAAAATTAACCGGAACTGGAACTCTCTCGAAAAACTAGAAGGTAAAAATATCAATCTTTAACTGCATTTATGACTTTCAGTAGATACTTCGGAACTCATTCGTAATTTTTCTCAATAAAGCATCAGGAAAGGGCAAAAATACACAAGGAACACAATCTTAAACAAGTTGAAAACAAAAGAAATTTAAAAAAATAAATAATTTTATCTCTTCTTCATATCTGCGGATTTCTGCGCTAACATTAAAATGAAAACATGGGTATTTGTTCTATATCATAATAATCTTTTACTCTTCTCTAAATCAATTTGTTACTTAATTCTGCGGTCGAGTATATTAATGAAATTATAATGCAAGTTCAATGAATGTTTCGTATATATTTCAACTTTTGGTGGAAGTAGTGAACGGAATGGAATTGTTTCTTATAGCTCAGGCAGCATCATATGGTCTTTCCTTTATTAGAGTAGTGGTTGAAAAAGCATTGGCGAACTAAGTTGTGAAGTTTGTTAATCCTCATTCAGCAGTTACAACATTTTCTTAGGCACAATAGATCTATCTAGGTCGATGTAGAATAGGCAACATAACCCAAGATCCTACGACATTTTCTGTGTTGCCTTTAATAAAATTGTGAATGTAACAAATACTTTTGACAAGGTTTAAGGCATTATTACATTGGATAAGTACACGTCACTTTTAGCGTTTATACTTTTTTCTAAATGATTAACAAATTAATTTCAATGAAAAGAACGCATTAAATAAGTTTGTATCTTGAATCCTTCATCACCTATAACTACATGACGGTGGGTTAATTCGTACCAGGTAATTGCTTTGGAGGAAGGATTGTTCTATCATCAACAAAATTGCAATGGAAGGAACATTTCTCAAAGATAGAACTATTTAATGCCCCTTCCCCATAACTACCTATATCATCAACAATAAAACTAGTAAGGATCAACTATGGGCAAAATAGCAACAAAAAAGTTTTTTTAATAAAAATGACTTTACAAAACGTAGATGTTAGGGCAAAATTGAATATATATGAAAATAAAAATTAACCGTTAAAATAAAAAGAAAATTATAATTATTTCAATAAATGTTCAAAATGTCTACCACCCTGTTCAGCAAATTTGGATCCTTCGATGAAAATACATTTTAACCGTATTCAAAATTTCTGGATTAATTCCTGGAAAAGCGTTTGTTATCTGTTTTTCATATTTTCCGCTGTGGTTGGTTGTTCTGTATAAACTTTCTCCTTGACATACCCCCGCAAAAATCAATCCATTGGTGTAATATCTGGAGATCTCGCTGGCCATCGTAATGGTCTTCCCTTTCCACCATATGTATTATTGAGCCATGTACTTACAACATTCCTCTTGATTATTAACCCGAACATAGTGAGGGTTTTCATCCGAGTAATAATGAAAATTGTGTCGATTAACACTCATCTGTAAAGAAGATTCTATCCAAAAAATGTTTATTTTCATTTAGGTTTTGTTCTACCCAATTGCAAAAATTTATTCGGTGTTGAAAATTCATTTCCTTGAGCTTCTGAATATGATTTGGATGAAATGTATTTTTCTTAATTATTCTTTTAATGGATGTTCTGCTGATTTGCAAATCTCTTTCAAATTGGCATCACTGTTGTGAAAATATTAAAATTATTTTCTTCGTTTATCACATGAGGTTAATTCGTTCCTAAAATGTCAAAGTAAAATTAAAGTGACAGAATTGGTTCATTTTCACGGCCTACAAATTATTGACAGGCTTTGAAAATCGAAAAATACTGTGAATTATTAGAAATTTTGGAATTAAAAATATCTGTAAAAGATAAATGCCAACAATCTTATATCGTTAGAAAAGTCATCAAATTCTACATTTGATGCAATAAAAAAAAAGTTAGGGGTCCATTTGAAAAAATCAAGTTACCACCTTTGGTTGAAATTTTGAAAATTGACGTAGCCATTTCTTTTAACACAAAAAGAGTCTATGTTGCTACATTTTATGATTAGTAACACTGAGTCACGGCCTTTTACGTTTTATGCAAACTGCGATATTCAATTTTTAAGGACATTCTACGTTTTGTAAAAATGTCAAATTGCGGCTAAACGACTAATTTTAGATACCGTGTGTGATAATAAAGTCGCACTAAAATTGACCAAGGAATCCAAATATGAAATAATATACTGGCGATTCCATTTAAAAAATACATCTTTGATATAGATTACTCTATACAACTATTACAATTCAATTGAAAATATTTTTAAGTTTTAGCCTTAAGGGTCTTCTACCATGTCCTGGTAACGAATTTGAGAAATATGCGTTAATAAAGCGAACATATTTTGCATTTTTACAAAAATGAATTAAATGCAATACCATGAGGTAATTAGATACTTTTTTTAAAAAGAAAAAACGATGAGATCGACATCCAATTAAACGATTATTTATTTGTTTATTTTTTATTTAACGTCGCCCTAGTTCTGCGACCTGGGCTGATCACCGACGCCGGGAGCACGGTACCTCCAACCGGAAATTTTGCCGAATCCCCAGGTATTCCAACTCGAGGTAGGGATCTTTAACGAGCCCAACATCCATGGACTCGGGACCGACCCAATTAAACGATGTTTATGGGAATTCCGCACCTTCGATATCGACAATAAAATATTGAACAGCTGAATGTAAACACGGTCGTATGAGCATTTTTGATGATGAATGGCCAGAGTTTCCAAAAAAGATCACTACACCAGAAATGATACATAAAATCCATGGTATGGTCGTGATTGACGGTCGACAAGTTATGGTGTCAAAGATCTCACATTAACAAGTGGAGAATGCATTGCGTGAATATTTGCAAATGAGAAAGCTAGATGTGTGCCTTATTTGCTCAATCTTGGTAATAAATGCGACCATTTAATAACTTCAAAATAATGTTTGAGTCCTTTAGTTACCGTGGATTCATCACAACACACTTGAGTCCATGGTATAGCTGAAATAATGAATTTCTCTAAGCGAATACAGGGAAAAGGCTAAGTTAGATCTGTCTACCAACAAGGTCATGGCACAGTTTTTTGAGATGATCAATGTATCATTCATAATTATCTTGGAAAAAAATAAAACAATTACAAGCGAATAGCATTTAGAGCTATTTGATCGATTTAACCCTGATTTGAAGCAAAAAACGACGCATTTGACAAAGAAAAAAGTGTTCTTCTACAATGACAACGCATTGACGCATAAGTCCGATGTTGCAATGGCAAAATTGCATGAATTGAGCTGCGAATTGGTTTCTCATTATTCATATTTTCCAGTTTGGGCAACTTTCGACTATTATCTCTTTCCACACTTGAAAAAATAGCTTGTTGCTAAAAGATTAGAGAATCGTTAGAAATGTATCAAGCTAAAAGGAGACTATGTTGAGAAATAAATTGACTTTTGCCGAAAAAGTTATTCTTGAGTAGAGCATTTCCGTTTATTTCCTGAGCCTTGTATGCATCTCAAGATAATTTACCATGCCGATAAAGCACAGGATATTTTATGGATTGATTTAGACTCAATTGGCCATTTACACTGCTGTTAGTTCTTCTTACTGGATATTACTGTAAAAGTTCTTCTTACTGGATATTACTGTAAAGCAAGATTTAACAGTGTTTAGAATGAATTTGTGTTATTTAAGCCAACCATCAATCAAAACGAAAATTATTTCTCATATTATCTATATATAACCGCATATTACTTTTTATTGATAACACTAGTGAATAATTTACATATTAGAGGAAAAAATTGGTTGGTAAGATAAGATCGTCTGGTACTACACATGTGAAATTAAATAAGTTACTGTATGTACTGATAAACTTATACACTGCTTACACCCTTCAAAGACATTCAGTGTTCTAAGGTAATACAAAAAGTATGGATTGATTTCCTCTGTATAATATATATCTGAGGGATTGCAAACCTTTGTTACCATTATCTAAAAGTTTTGTGATTAAATCAGTAGCGACTGTAGTCGACTAGAACCCTTATGAAAACTAATTTTCTTCTTATATTTACTTAACCTTACATTTCGACACGTCTAGAAGCTTTTAAATAATAGAATATAAAGATATAGGCCTGTCGTGTGCTAAAGATGGGTCATTACCTTTAGACAGAGAATTCCTCTAAGACATAAAGAATAGCCTACTAGATGTTCGCTCCCTTATTAAAATTTTTATTTTAAATAAACATGTTTTCACGACTTAACTATTTTTTGCTTATACTTCAAATATATACAGTGTAATTGAATTATATTCTGGAGTTCGATATCTCCGTAGTCTTCAGAGATACTAAAAAAAGTTTTATTGACCATTTGAGAGAGTCAAACTTCATATTTTTAATAATATTTTAAAATATACTAGGTCTTTTATTAGACCAAACAATATAAAAGTTCAATTATATACATTTTATTCTTATAATTTTAATTGAAACGTGACCTAAAACCAGAATTAATAGAACTATTAAATCTTTTTTTTTTTTTTTAATCGGCGCAATATGTTTTTTTTATAAAATATTTTTTTAATAAATCTAATAATTTTTCTCCGACTAAAATTGAACTATTATTTCAGTAAAATTTTCACTTTTACACATAATTATGGTCTTATTTATGGCTTACAGGTTACTAAACTAAGCAGAGATCCAGGTTCCGGAACAGCATTACAAGAAATCAGCTTTTGGCTTAATTTAGACAGGGCTCTTCACCGCATTCAAGAAAAACGTGAAAGTATGGAAGTCGCTCTAACCTTAGACATTCTTAAACATGGCAAGAGGTTTCATGCTACAGTGTCCTTTGATACAGATACCGGTCTTAAACAAGCCATTGCCACAGTAAATGATTATAATCCTCTCATGAAAGACTTTCCAATAAACGATCTCCTCTCAGCAACTGAACTAGAAAGAATTCGTGCTGCAGTACAATTAATTTTTGCTCATCTTAGAAAGGTTAGATCCACCAAATATCCCATTCAAAGATGCCTAAGGCTGGTCGAGGCAATTTCAAGAGACTTAGGACATCAGTTGCTTAAAGTTTTGGGTACTCGTCGACTGATGCACATTCCATTTGATGATTTTGAGAAAGTCATGACACAATGTTTTGAGGTATTTTCAATTTGGGAAGATGAATATGAAAAATTGCAGGCTCTTTTGAGGTAGGTATATTCATTTTAAATTTTAATTAATATTTATCAGCGTATTATAATTCACTCTAATAGAACAGAAAATGTTGACACTAATATTTTCTTTTATGGTTCCAAATAGAGAAAAGTGAATCAATCCCTGGTTATTTAAATTGTAAATACACTCTGAACTAATAAAAATGCATGACAATTCTACAAGATCATAATAAACCAAAAAAAGATAATTTGATAACGCTTCTCAACATCCCAACAAATTTTACAAACAATTAAAACAGTCCTGAATTATATGTATTGTTCTGTTTCTAGTAACTAAACTGAATTAGTCAGTAATTAGACTCCGCCCAACTATATTATTGTTGTCATTGTATAAAGAACGTCTACTTGTTACACCAATATTTGTCTTGAAAAGCGTATTATTTTATTTCGAAATATCTGTAGGTTCTTAGCAATTATATTTTGTGTTTGTATAATAGTGTACAGGTTGATAAATTAATATTGTCACTTGCTAATCCACTACGCCGTAGCAATGCGTAAAAATCGTCGCCGCAGACCATTCCTCTTAAACTTCAGGTTGATTGTTCTAAAAAGAAAAGAGTGTTTACAAAGATTGGAAGTTATGTACTCGAAATGGCTCATTCACAAAGATAAGCTCATGATATATAGTTAAGTGAATACTGTAAACAGTGTTGTGAATTAATTAAACAGTTTGAATTTTATGAGGGAAGAAGCGGACATTGGCGAAAAAAGTATGTTGTGCGATATCGGCAAACGGTCCATTTTTTTCCAAGATGAAAATGCGATCTACTTTTTTCATGGGGGTACTAAAAATAAAAGTATTTGAAATTAAACCACCTCAAACAAAGGATTCAAAACGAGATTGTAGCAATACTTGTCAATATGTTACAAAGAGTTACGCAAAACTTTTAAACTAAAATTTAAGCATACATAAATTTCAGTGGAGTACATGTGGTGGATGTAGCACTCAATAAATAATTGTTTCTATTGGACTTTTTTACTTGCCATTAATATCTTAGAAGTTTATAAATAAAACATTAAATTAAAATAAAATTTATTTATGAAAACTTTCCGTTTCAATGGCTGATCCTATATTATATTGCAAATACTCTCAAGCCTCATTCGCCATTGTCAAAATGCACGAACCTCCATACAAAATGAATAAAACTAACGAGCTGTTTACTGCTTTAAGGTTGCCCCCATATTACCCTTATTTATATCCTATCAAAAGTGTTCAGGCTGCACTACTGGCTGATAGAAATAATTTTTTTTTAAATTAAGAAATACATTAACGCATTTTTTAACGTTGTCTTAGTACATCATTTTGAAATCTCTGAATCATTGGGATGTTGACCTCTTTGACACGACCCCATATCTGTATGCCCTCTATCCATGCATGCGCTCTAATTTGTTTGTAGAGTAAAAGCTTATTATACAAAGACAATTGTTTTTCTATCTACAAGCTGTGAAAATTTATATCCTGCATAGAAATAGAGCACGACTTGACAACGTTTTGTGTTTCTTTACTACTCACTTAATCCATATTGGAGTGTCTAATCTTAAGATAGGTATATTGCAAAGTTTTCGATTTGTACGTTGATCACTATAACATCTTAATTCTTAACAGCGGTGTCCGGTATAAAATTACATATGCGGTATAAGGTCTTAGTCCGGTTTTGTATCTATGTGTTTTATTAATTTTTATCTGTACCTAAATAGCTAACAAATTTTTATGCCTAATTTTAATAATGCTGCGAATTGTATTATATATCTACAACCTCCGTCTTTAACGCAAAATTTTGAATTTAATGCACAAATAATGAGTTACCTTATCACCAGTTCATAAAATATATAAGCATCAAATCAATTTGCCAATCTGTATATCCTGATTTAAATTTTTTTTAGTAATTCAACGGCCTTATACATCATTCTAATTTTATAATTTTAGAGATATAATGAAAAAGAAACGCGACGAACATATGAAAATGGTATGGCGTATTTCACCACAACACAAAAAATTACAAAGCAGAATGGATCATATGCGCAAATTCCGCCGACAACATGAACAATTACGTACAGTTATAGTCCGTGTGTTAAGACCCAGCATTAAAGATGTTTCTGTGCCAATAGAAGGAGTTGATATCGAACCACCAAAACCAACTTTTTCTCTTGATGCAGCAGACGCTAATGCCATTGAAGTAAGTAATTGTCAGCAATTTCTGTATTTATTTTATTTATTTATTATTTTATGAACTTTAGGAAGTCAACTTGGCATATGAAAATGTAAAGGAAGTAGATTGTGTAGACATCTCGAAAGAAGGCCAAGATTATTGGGATGCAGCAGTCCAGAGATATGAAGAACGAATTGATAGAGTTGAAACCAGAATTACGGCACATTTACGAGACCAGTTGGGAACTGCCAAAAATGCTAATGAAATGTTTAGAATTTTCTCTCGCTTTAATGCTCTGTTTGTGAGACCGCACATCAGAGGAGCTATTAGGGAATACCAAACACATTTAATTCAGAGAGTAAAAGATGATATAGAGGCCCTTCATGAAAAATTTAAAGTATGTGAATAATTTAAAATGAATTCTGCAAACAGTAGTCAATGACTTAAACAAAAAACTAAGCAACTTAACCTTTACAATAAGTACACAAATATATTCACTCACTCAATTCGTCTCGTTGTCTTTTATTCAAATTTATATTGATATATATATTTATTTTTTATTTCTTGTGTCTCTTAATTATTAATAATTTATAGGTTCAATATCCTCAAAGTAACAGTGCAAAGATAAGTCGGGTAAGAGATTTACCTCCTGTTGCTGGTTCTATTATATGGGCCAAACAAATTGATCATCAACTAACTACATACTTAAGAAGGGTGGAAGATGTCTTAGGTAAGTTAAAAAATTGAAAAACCATGCAGGTCATTTTTACTCGGTCTCCAGCGACTCAACAGGTCCATTGATTTTTTTTTTCATAAATTCTATGATAAAAAACAACTTGTTTCAAAGGAGTAGAATAAATTAAATTGCATTACAGTTGGTGTTGTTTAGAATTGAATTTTATTATATTTAAAAATTGAGTTTATATACATTTTTTATTCATAATAATAAAAAATAAGGTATCGTTTAATATATATTTGAAATAATTTATTAGATCATGGCGTTTTACAATAAAAAAATGTATATTGATTACATTCAGGAAAATGTATGAGTCTATCTGTAGCTTTTTGGCATGGTCCTCTCTTCCCTATCTACCTATCTCAGAAAAAACCACAAATAATTTCTAGTTGGAAACAGCTGATTAAGTTGTGGCAACAGATAACTTTAAAAAAATTCTAGATAAGGCAGACCATACAAGTTTTCCTAAAAAAATATAGCTCTATAATTGGTTGTTTATAATTACTGTCGAAAGATTCACCTTTTGCAGATATTGTGTGCTGTTTTCTTCCATCCAATGTGTATTTCACTTACTCAGTGTTAATATTTGCGGGTGTTTATGTGACTTGTGTCTGAAATTTGTATCTTTTGTATAAAACTCTGATCTATGTTAGTTTCTCCCATAATGGTTTCGCAAAATTTGAAAGTCATCTTTTAACAGCTCTTTGATCATATGCATTTTGTAAAAATGCAATTTTTCCTTTTTTAACACCATAATAATAGTCGATTTGTGTAAATTATTATCTAGTGCGATTTGAATCTATCAAGTACAGGCTTTTTCTTGGCACACAAGTAGCACGTCAAGTTTTTTTGGCTTTGGGAATTGCTTTTCCTCCACTTTTTCGGGAGAGAAGATAATACATTGTAATACACTTAAGCAGTCCCTAGCAAGGACCGTACTTGGGTGGGTGACCAACAACAAAAGTTTTGTTGCAAATTATTTTCAGAAAATAATACATTTTACAGTTGGCGATAAACGTCTGCATGCACCACATCCGAAAGTGTTTTTATTAAACGAGTAACACGCCTGTTACCGTTAAGATAGATAAGCAGTCTTGGGCATGGATCTTAATTGGATGAGTTTTGCGTTGACTGTCCAGAATTATTTACATAAAGTAATTTGGCGATCAAAATTTGTATGCATCGCAACATCAAAGTGTCTTTGCTTCGCTCCCTCGGCTCATAATCTCAGACTCGTTTGATAAAGAATCACTTTACTGACTTGGCACATATATAACAATTATTTTTGGTTTCTGACTAGCCTACACTATTCGGCCCAAAAATCAAATTCAAAAAATTGATGAAATAAATCAAAACATTTCAAATTTAATTTTTACTTTAATAACAAAACAACCATTCTTATTTACAGGAAAGGGGTGGGAAAACCACATTGAAGGCCAAAAATTAAAAGCAGACGGTGACAGTTTCCGTCTAAAGCTGAATACACAAGAAATATTTGATGATTGGGCACGTAATGTACAGCAGCGCAACTTGGGGGTCTCTGGAAGAATTTTTACCATTGAAGCGGTACGCTCAAGGAGTGGGCGTGGTAACGTTTTAAAATTAAAAGTGAATTTCCTCCCGGAAATTATCACTCTAGCAAAAGAAGTTCGTAACTTGAAATGTTTAGGATTCAGGGTTCCATTGGCTATTGTTAATAAAGCACATCAGGCAAATCAACTTTATCCTTTTGCGATATCTCTTATAGAAAGCGTCAGAACCTACGAGATGACCCTGGAAAAGGTAATTTTTTCTTATTACTTTTACTTTAAAGTTAGCTATGAAAAAAATGAATGAACACTTTTTATTGAAGCTATTGAAGTTCAGGTTAGCGATGAAAACTTGTTTATAGAAGTAGACATAGCAGAAATTAGATTTTCCTTTTATAAATATATAGAATGCAGCAGGAGAGGGTTACAGAAAAAACTACTTGTGTTAGAAAATAAATCAATTTTGTAAAAATAGTTTATCAATACGCGAATACGGCGGCGTTATAAATTGCTCGACATAATTGTTGGCAAAAATCTAATCTCTTCTTCCCTAACTTTATTTAACGTTTGAGGTGAAATATTTTTCATTTTAGTAAGAGTAATCTCTTACAATTGTAGGATATTGGTGCGTTGCCTCGTCTTTTGAAACCAAACCTTTTCATTCGACTGGCTCGGATCTAGTGCGTTTACATTTATACCGTTGAATAGAGAATAATTTTTTTTTTCGGATGAGCTGTCACTTGATCCCTAGTGCCATTTAATATTTTTAAGAGGGTAGCTACTCTGCAGGGATTGATATTTAGAATATTATTGAAGCTCATAGACTTTCAAAAACATAGTGAATTTGAGGATTACTGCTTCAGGAGGACCGCGTCATTTCCGAGATATTTCTTAACGTTTCATGTCTATCATAAGCGGTTTCTTAGGGAGATGGGATTTGCGCGGTAACTCAACTACTAAACGTCGCTCGAGGCGAAACACATCAGAATGGGAAAATGAGTGATGTTGTCACTGGACCGTAACATACGAGGAGTAGCGGTTAGGCGTGAAATCCGAATGACCGGTAGAATGACTTTATTCCAAATAGGGGTAATGTCGTATCCATCCTCTCTGTTTATATTATTTGGATGAAGTCGTAAAGGTTAATGGGATTATTACCAAGAAAAAACCATTTTCTATTTATAATATGCCGACGTTTAGATTTTAATTTAAAATATTTTTGAAGACTCTCTTGACAAGAATTTTGTTGGTAATTAATAAGGTTTTCGTTGTCTCTTTCCATATAACAAATCTAAGTTCGTCTTCATAATTAGCCTTGAAAAAGATTTTAAATTAAAATCCAAACGTCTGCATATTATAAATAGAATTTGGTTTTTTCTTAGTTCTATCCCACTAACATTTACGACATTATCTAAAGTACACTATATTTGTTACGATTATTTGGATGTTTTTGTATCTCTTTTGCTTCTCAATTCTTACGATGGTACAAATGTGATGCTCCCGCTTGTACTACTGTGTTATCAAAATACAATCTGATGACCTATCTGGTGCACATGCAATTGCGGAATTGATAAGAGGTCAGACTTTATGTATTTATGATGATACGGTTTATACTGATCGTCTTATTTCTCCAATGTAGACCTGTCCACATGAGCAAGGAATTCTGTATACGACCTTGAAAGAAAGATGAAGCAATGAATCTTTTTCGAGGAATAGATATTGTGATTACCATGGAAATATTTTTCTTTTTTATTTTTCTGAGAATTAATGGAATTATTTCTAATTAAATTTTGTTTACTTGGCCCTTCATTTTTTGAAATAAAAATATTATTTGACATAAGCTCATAATAAGCTTTACTCACCAACCACTCACTCACTTACATTAGAGAGACATCAGTACATCAGGAAAAATTACAAAAAATTATGAATTGTAACAAAACTGGACAATATCCAATTAAACTTAACAATATTTATTCCTTAGTTCTGTATTTTTTACATAAAAGTGACGTTATCTTTGAAAACGTTTACTACCTTACATTGATGCGCTTCAAATTTAAAATAAACTTCCATTTGGTCTGACGACGTTAGAAAATATCCTGAATATAACAAATTAATTTTTATATGTGAAGTTTGACTCTATAATTGTAACGTAAATCTGGAGATATGGAAATTCATATGATCCTCTAACAATTTAGTTTATTTTTGTTTTGTTTTTTTATATATATTATTAAATATATTAGACTTTTTTAAAACAGCTATTTAAACTGTGAATAATATGCCAGCATTGTATAAATATTATTTTTAATAATAGCTGACAAACAGGACTAGTTCATCTGGCGGTATTAAGGTAGATACGTTGATAGATGTTCTATGTTTATGAAATAGTATGGATTTTTTTCTTCAATGCTACATTGCTGCATGTTCCCTTTTATGTTGTATATTAACGGTTTGTCTTTTAGCGACTCTTAAATTTGCTCAAAGCAACCCAATAAAATTCACATTTAATTTAAACAATTATTAAAATATACATTGTTATTTTTATTATTACGTGATATGTATATTATTTTAAAATTATTTTATTGTAGAATGAAGGAATGTTTTGGTTCCCGCATTTTGCTGCTTCATATAACAATTCTATAATATCTTTATAAATTTTCTAGAAACTTGTTTTTAACAAAAAATGTTCTTATAGATTGATGACAAGGCTAGCATTATTCCATTAGTAGCAGGCATGAGAAAGGAAGTCCAACAAGTTATAGCTGAAGGTGTTCAATTAGTTTGGGAAAGCTATAAACTAGATCCATATGTTCAGCGTTTGTCAGACCTGGTTGTAAGTTTTCAAGAAAGAGTTGAAGAACTTGTTTTTGTTGGTGAACAATTAGAAGTCGACGTTAGATCATTGGAAACGTGCCCTTATTCTGCTAACACCTTTGCTGACATATTGTCAAAAATTCAACACGCAGTAGATGATCTTTCATTGAAACAGTATTCAAATTTACATATTTGGGTCAGCAGATTAGATGAAGAGGTAACTGTATAAAAAAAACAATACAGAATTTCTAAATTAACAAGTATTATTCAACTTCAGGTTGAGAAAAATCTAGCGAGACGTCTCCAAGCAGGCGTAGAAGCATGGACAGAAACATTAAGTGGCCAGAAAAAAGAAATTGATCATAGCATGGATACAGACGCTCCGGCACAACCTACACACAAACCCGGAGGTGATCCACAGATCCAAACAATGGTCCATGAAGTCCGTATCACAAACCAAACCATGTATTTGTATCCAAGCATTGAAGAAGCCCGGTTCTTAATAATGCAGCAACTATTTGCGTGGCAAGCCATTGTTACATCACAACAACGGCTTCAAAGTAGTAGATATCAAGTAGGTGTGGATAAACCTATTACAGAAACTTATAGGAACATATTAACCAAATTACCTGGTAGTCCACAACCATTAAATAACGCCTACGGTGCTATTGCTTCAAAGATTAAGGAGGTTAGTTGAAAAGTTAAACGTATTTTGTTAAGTACTACATTTAATATTATAAACAAAAATTCATTACTGAAAAAATATTCTAATTGAATTTAAACTTTTCTTAATTCTAAGAGAAATATTACTAAATGTGCGTCTAAATCAATGTTATAATTTAATTATGCTCATTAATTGAGGGTGCTAGAATCTATTTCTTATTAATGAATGTAAACAAAATAAAAGAGTGATTAACTGACTAAATTTAATTAAATTTTTATTTAAAATAAACCAAACACACAACGAGAAATATTTGGAAATAATTTATAAAACTTATCAAAATCATTTATATTTATATGTTGTTACAAGTAAATCCTCTGCTTCAAAACACCAGATTGTACTGAAACTTATTATTTCTAATTTATCTTACAATGTATATATTAATTTTAAATAGGGAATGTACCATGTGTGACATATTATTAGAAAGGTATTGCCATGGACTAATCAGCCATATGATCATCCAAAACTTTTCTTAAATAGGTAATCCTAATATACAAACTCTTCAAAGTACATAAAATTTGTAAAGTTTCATATAACACATGATAAAAACCATTACATTAGATTTAGAAATAAAAAATAGCAAATAACACTAAATTATTCTTAAACGACCTAAGTGTACTACTTTGCTTAATTATGGGTGGAAACCTTTGACAAACAAAAAGTTTCTAGCTGCAAATGAGTTATGATTAATAATATGAATATTAGCACTATTTCGGGTATTATAATTATGAACGTTGTAATTAAAATTTAAAAACATCTGAAAATATGGTGGTGACAAATCATTTAAAATTTTGCGGTAAAAATAATAGTCAAATAATATAATCTTTGATGAATTAGAAGTAATTGCAGAGAATTTAACATTATTATAATGTGTATGTATCTACTACATTTTAGAATAATTATCATACCACGATTTTGTAGTTTTTTCAGTTGGTATATTTGATTTAACTGGCACGGAGATGTATAATAGAGGAACAATAATCAAAATGTCGCTGAATAATTGAATGGTATATGGTAATTTTGGTTTGAGTTGTCAAATTAGTATGTATATTATATGGAAATAATTCCAACTCGTTGTGTAATAGAATAGACCATTTTGGACATAATCAAAAAATACTTATTAGATAAACTAGCAACACTAGTAAACGCTATCAAATGTTTTAGTAACTACTTAGAAAATTTTTACAAAGTTCGTTATTTTTTGATGTGATGAAAAAAGGTTACACACTAGCCAAACAGAGACGTTTAATTTTTAAGAAGTATTAGACTTCAATTAAATTAAGACATTTTTAACAAACATAGAGTTAATATCAAAAGAAAAGTCATGGATGATTATATGGTTGATTGGTCCATCGCAATACCTTTCTAATGATGTGCCATACATGGTATATTTCCTATTTAAAATTAAGGGGTTGGTGGAAGGGAGTAGGTTGACAGATGTCTGAATCGTGAAAATTTGTCCCCTTTGAAATAAAAATCGACGTGTTTCAGCATTTTCTTAAAATCCAATTAATACTGCCAAATATCAGGGGGGGACTGTTTTCAGTGGCCCACTCTGTATATATGACTTATTTTATGTAGGTTCAAAGTTATGTAAATGAATGGTTAACATACCAGTCGTTATGGGATCTGCAAGCTGATAATCTCTACGGAAAATTAGGTGAAGACATAAGTAAATGGATGGAGTGTTTAAATGATATAAAGTAAGTAAGTAACTTATTGTATAACAGTTATACAATACTTGATTGATTACAGGAAAACTCGAACAACTTTTGATACGTCAGACACGCGTCGTGAGTTTGGGCCTATCATAATCGATTTCGCAAAAGTTCAAAGCAAAGTTTCTCTAAAATACGACTCTTGGCACAAAGAAACTTTAGGAAAATTTGGAAGTCTTCTTAGCAACGAAATGACTTCATTCCACGCCAATGTTTCTAAATCCCGATCTGATTTAGAGCTTCAAAGCATTGAGGCTGCTAGCACATCAGATGCAGTCTGTTTCATAACTTATGTTCAACAGTTAAAACGAAACATGAAAGCTTGGGAAAAACAAGTAGACATTTATAAAGAAGGTCAAAGAATATTGGAACGTCAACGATTTCAGTTTCCTACCAATTGGTTGCATGTTGAAAATCTTGAAGGAGAATGGGGAGCATTTAATGAAATCATTAAAAGAAAGGATTCCAGCATACAAACGCAAGTTGCAAGTCTTCAACAAAAAATTGTTTCTGAAGATAAAGCTGTGGAAAGTCGAACTAACGATTTCTTGGGTGATTGGGAAAGAAGTAAACCTGTAGAAGGTCATCTTAGACCAGACGATGCTCTGTCCCAACTTCAACTTTTTGAAAGTAAATTCTCCCGTCTTAAGGAAGAAAGAGATAATGTTGCGAAAGCTAAAGAGGCCCTTGAACTGCAAGATCCTGGCGGTATCAGTACAAGCGAAGATAGAATGCAAGTTGTTTATGAAGAGTTACAAGATTTGAGGGGTGTATGGTCAGAGCTGTCTAGAATTTGGCAACAAATTGATGAAACTAGAGAGAAACCTTGGTTGTCCGTTCAACCCAGAAAGTTAAGGCAGCAATTAGACCAACTGTCCACACAACTTAAGGAATTGCCTGCTAGACTAAGACAATATGCTTCCTATGAATATGTTAAAAAAACACTACAAACTTACACAAAAGTTAATATGTTAATTGTAGAATTAAAGTCAGATGCTCTTAAAGAGCGGCATTGGAAGCAACTCATGAAACAACTGAGAGTAAACTGGATGCTTTCTGATTTAACTCTAGGCCAAGTATGGGACGTTAATCTTCAGAAGAATGAAGCTATCGTCAAGGACATTATTCTAGTCGCTCAAGGAGAAATGGCTCTTGAGGAATTCTTAAAACAAGTCAGGGAATCCTGGCAAAATTATGAGCTTGATTTAATCAATTATCAAAATAAATGTAAACTAATTAGAGGTTGGGATGATCTATTTAATAAAGTTAAAGAACATATAAATTCTGTGGCAGCAATGAAATTATCTCCCTACTACAAAGTTTTTGAGGAAGAAGCCTTGACCTGGGAAGAAAAATTAAACAGAATTAACGCATTATTCGATGTGTGGATCGATGTTCAAAGAAGATGGGTATATTTAGAAGGGATTTTTTCAGGTAGTGCGGATATTAAAACTCTTTTACCAGTTGAAACTTCAAGATTCCAAAGTATTAGCTCCGAGTTCTTAGGATTAATGAAGAAAGTAAGCAAAAGCCCAATGGTCATGGATGTACTTAATATTCCAGGAGTTCAACGTGCTCTTGAAAGATTAGCTGACCTGTTAGGAAAAATTCAGAAAGCTTTAGGAGAATATTTGGAACGAGAACGTACCTCTTTCCCACGTTTCTATTTTGTCGGAGATGAAGATCTTTTAGAAATCATTGGAAACAGTAAGAATGTAGCAAGACTACAGAAACATTTCAAAAAAATGTTTGCCGGTGTTGCTTCAATACTCTTGAATGAAAACAACACGGTCATTACCGGAATCGCATCTAGAGAAGGAGAAGAAGTGGTGTTTAACAGTCCTGTTTCCACTGTAGATCATCCAAAAATCAATGAGTGGTTAACTATGGTTGAAAAAGAAATGCGCGTTACATTAGCATCAAATTTAACACAAGCCGTACAAGATATCAAACAATTCAAAGACGGAATTGACCCAAAGGCTTATATGCAATGGGTTGATAAATATCAAGCACAAATTGTCGTACTTGCAGCCCAGATTTTGTGGAGCGAAGATGTTGAAGCAGCCCTTGTAAAAATGAATAGCGAACCACAAAAAGGTGTCTTAGAAAAGGTTCTTCAACAAGTTGAAAATACTCTAAATGTGTTAGCGGATTCCGTTCTACAAGAGCAACCTCAACTAAGAAGGAAAAAATTAGAACATTTAATTAACGAATTCGTTCATAAGAGAACTGTTACTCGAAGACTTATTGCTAACGGCGTTTGCAGTAATAAGGCATTCGAATGGTTGTGCGAAATGAGGTTCTATTTTGATCCCAGACAAACTGAAGTATTGAAACAATTAACAATTCACATGGCCAATGCAAGATTTTATTATGGGTTTGAGTACCTTGGTGTTCAAGATAGACTTGTACAAACACCTCTAACAGATAGATGTTATTTAACCATGACTCAAGCTCTAGAAGCCAGATTAGGAGGCTCTCCATTTGGTAAATATTAATTTTTATTTTTCGTTTTCATTTATAACATTGTTATATTTTCAAAGGACCTGCTGGAACTGGTAAGACCGAATCGGTTAAAGCTCTTGGCAATCAACTTGGTCGTTTCGTTCTTGTATTCAACTGCGACGAAACATTCGATTTTCAAGCTATGGGTAGAATTTTTGTCGGTTTGTGCCAAGTAGGTGCGTGGGGCTGCTTCGATGAATTCAACAGATTGGAAGAAAGAATGTTATCAGCAGTTTCACAACAAATCCAAACCATCCAAGAGGCCTTAAAGTCTCAGAAAGAGGCAGCCGCTGAAGGAGTTGCAACTGGCAGTAAGTAATACCAAAATTTCTTTCAGAGGATCTTTACCCGAGCTTATTGATAATAAGCATTGGAACTAAATCCAGAAATTCGTAGTCTAATTAATGTCAAATATAAATTTTAAAACGACATTTGTTTATATATTACATAAATGTTGTTAATTAAATAACGTACTTTTACATTTATAAATTCATACCAATGTAAACTAAAAAAATTTAACCAATGATGGCAAAAATTACAAATTTAAAATTAAATATTCAAATTGCATGCAGTATCAGTATTAATTACATTAATTTCGATCTTTTAATAATTCATCAATAGGGTCTAGTACAGCGTTTCTCAACCTGTGGGGACCCATAACTCTATGTGGGAGGCGCCAACAAGCACATCAAAATGAAAAAATAAACGACAAATACTATAAAAAAAAAAAAATTCACAGAAAGAAAAGCAAAATGATATTCATTCTCACATTACAAAAAATTAAGTAAGTACCGTACACGTTTAAACTAATATACTATTTAATTATTATAAATATGATTGTATCAGTAGGTACTGTCAAATGCCAAATGAAACTAATAATAAACTCATCAGTACTAAATTAAAAATAACTTTAATTATTAGCGACTGCCTTGGGCCTGTCTCGCACAGCAAAGTTTTTCAAAAGAAGATTTTATATTACAAATAGCTAATCTCAGTTTTTTGTCTATATTCAGTCGAGACCTATATATGGCAATAATATACGAAATGCTCTTGTTTTCAGTGGAGAAAAGGCATCATCCACTCCCGCCCAAAATTCAAAGAGAGATTTATTACTAAATTCTCTCTGGATTTCGCCGCTTGCAATAAAGTCTATGAAGATTTCTTATTCTGCAGTTGAGAGACCTTCGGCAGTAGTTCGAAATGGATCCCTAACCCACTCGTAACTTGCTACCAATTTGTGGTCAGCAAGAAAATACTTTTTAAAATTCTGTGCCAACATAGCTAAATGACTTCCTATTGTTACAAAAACAACTTTCACATACTGTTCTTCTTCCTTATATGTTTTGACACACTCATTCACATTTGCAAACATTTCTATTTTTTTTTGTTTCACATTTCTGCTCCACAGCTCCAACTTTCTACAAAAAACACTAACTTAATCACTGGTTTTAGGCTTCCGGGCGGTTTTCCTCTTCTAGAAAAGTGGAAATTTTCTCTTTTAACTCATAAACACGTTGTAAAAATTTCCCACCCGATAACCATCTGGCCTCGCAATAAAATAGCAACGTCGAATGTTCTGCACCCATATCTTTGCAAAGTGCATTAAAGATTCTTGTTTTTGGGGGTCTCATTTTTATATAATTTACTACAGTTACAACCGTCGTTAGCATAATGTTGAGACCAGGACTCATTTCTTTGGAAGCCAGAGCCTTTCTGTGGATCATGCAATGGGTCCAGACACATTGCGGAGATTTTTGTTTCAGTGCTTGTACACTTTGGAATCTTCCAGACATTGTACGAGCACCATCGGTGCATATTCCAACGCAATTCTTCAACTCTATGTTTGCCTGATTAATAAAATCATTTAAAATAACAAACAAAGCGAGTGCTGTTACTTTGAGTTCTATAGGTTTACAGAAAAGTAGTTCTTCTATTGTCGATATACCATCACAAAATCAGACATAGGCAATTTAATGAGCGTCTTTATTGCTATCTGTTGCCTCGAATCGAAAACAATGTGTCACGCAACTTTTCAAGAAGATGATGCTGTACATCTTCGGCTATATCACCAACAGTATCATTTTAAATTGCAATTGTTTGGCAAAATTTTCTCCAAACATAGTTTCTACAATCTCCATCGCAACTGGCAGAATAAGGTCTTCACCAATGGTATGAGCCTTTTTACATCTGAAGGTTTTTCGTTCACAGACAAAGTTTTTTTGAAGAATAATGTTTGCTCTTCGTATGACTTTAATTTTAATTCAAATAATTCTCGGGGCTTGTTAACGTACTCACTTTGAAGTGTTTTCAAATGGCGTCTAAGTATTAGGTTTTATGCTGTCTGCTGCCAAAAATTTTAAACAAATGGCGCACATAGGTCTTTCTTCTTCATTTATTTTAATAGTGCTAAATCCAAAATTTAGGTATTCTTGCGAATATTTTCTTTATTTTATCTTTTAAACCATGGTCGACTGTGCCCTTGTTGACGCTTCACTATTGTCTAATTCTCGCTTACGTTCAGTTAAAAATCTATCCCTAGTTCTGTATAAATTTACTGCCGTAAAATTTATGTAAATATCTTATTATACGGAAATACGGTACAGTTACACAAAACTTACAAAATTTGGTACCGCGACTCGACTAAAACTGATCGGAACTTCTAACAGCCGCAGCATTTATACACGCTTGCTCCGCTGTCGAACAGATCTTCCATAATATTCCAAACAAATCGAAACCACGGTCGAAACTTCTTGTAGCGGCGGTAAGCCGTAAGAATGTTCGATATCCGTCGTAAATGACAGAGAGCAGATGAGAAATATCGATTCTGGCTTTACGCTTTATCTATATGGGATATAGCGGAGTGGCATTGCTAGGTTTCAATAAATTTACCTATTCTCGGTAATTTATGAAAAAGAAATGTAAGGGGGCGCCATAAAAATTGTTATTGAAAATTGGGCCCCGAATACTGAAAGGTTGAGAAACGCTGGTCTAGTAACATAAACTTTGTACTTAAGGTATCCTCACAACAAAAATCCAATGGGGTTAGGTTAGATCAGGAGGCTAATGGTATGTAATTTGAATATTTAATTTAATAGTTTGTAATATTTTTCAATGTTGGTTAAATTTTTTTAAATTACATTTTTATAAATAATAAAAATAAACGTTTATTTCTTTAAAATATTATTACGTAACATAATATCTGTCGTTGATATGAAAAAAAATACGTTCTTTTTAACGGTACGAACTTACACTCCTTGTTCTAAAAATATAAATACTAAAAAATTCATTACATGGACATGATTTTATTTTGTTTTGCAAACCATTATTAAATAATATGAAATATTTTCAGAAAAACGAAAACATGTAATCTAAAAAAGATATAAAAAATGTTTATTAAATGCTTAAGTGATTGTTATTTTTATCCCTCAGGGAGAGGGGATGAAAAAAATTGTGAAACTGTAGTTGATTTTTTTGAAAATATTTTGTTTCTTAGATTTCTTAACAAAAAAAAAACTTTTTAACTTTATGTTCGGAACCCTGTAGATTTTATATTTGGTTGTGTGCTTAAAAAATGATGCAAGCAAACTTCTCTAACTCATGTCGATATTATTTATCATTGTGAATTTCACATTACATTTGACCATAATTGTTGTCGAAATAACTTTTTAATTCATACACATGTTAATTTTGTTGCCAGTTTAATTGATTTCATTTTTATAAAAATATGTAACTCTAATGGGTGTGATTTTTATATTTTGCGATATTAACGATGCACGGGTAAAGATTCATTTGCACTAACATAATTTTGTTTTTTCAATAATAAAATGTATCTTAATAAAGTATAATTGATTAACTTCGGAATAATTAATTAATGATTATTTTAGGTATAAGCGTTGAGCTTGTGGGTAAACAAGTTAAAGTATCGCCGGATATGGCCATCTTCATTACCATGAATCCCGGATATGCAGGTCGTTCCAATCTACCGGATAATTTGAAGAAATTATTCAGATCTCTTGCTATGACTACTCCTGATAGACAGCTTATTGCTGAAGTCATGTTATTCTCTCAAGGGTTTAGGCAAGCAGAAAAATTAGCTTCTAAAATCGTGCCTTTCTTCAGGTAATTATGTTTAATTACAACACCATTGCCTTACTAGTTAAATGAAGTAAGGAAAACTTTTGTTTTCTATAGGAAAATATAGTAATGTGTGTATGTATATATGATATTCAACTAGGTACTGTGGAACTCTAGATTCCAATATCCACTAAAAAGCCCTCATTGTATTTTGCATAATCTTTGCAGACATTAATTCATCTCAGTCTTCTGTCTATTAATCAGTCTCTATTTTTCCTGTTTTTCTCATCTTTATTATTCTGCAATAATCGTAAATTATTGATAATAGTGAGTAGTATTGGCGGAGAGTTTACCGCCTGGTATTTTGGACCTGTTGGAGATTGTGGATAACAGTAACAAATATTAAACTAAAATATGGAATTTCAAAAGTAAAATATTTTTTATTAGAAATCTTTCGACACATATTTATCATAAAAAATATGGAAGGATAAATAATACTTATTTTCAATTTCCACAATCTTCCAAAGACAGAAAGAAGTTTGATATATTTTTTTTCTCTATAAAGTAAGAGTTGTAACAATTAATATAGTTATCACTTGCTATCTTTGAATAATTTGGCAATAAATGCCAATTCATTTAAAATACTGTAATATTTACCATGTGCAGTTATCTCCCCTTCTCTTACATGGTGAGTTCTGCGAATTTTACCTTGTTAAATGTTCAAATTAGCAATAGCAATGAATAGAAATATTATGTAATTAAATAATGTAATTTATTTTTATTTTTAGGTTGTGTGATGAACAACTGTCAAATCAATCTCATTACGATTTTGGATTGAGAGCTTTAAAATCTGTGCTTATTTCGGCTGGCAATGTTAAAAGAGACAGGATACAAAGAATAAAAGAGGGTATGACCCAAAGAGGTGAAACAAATATAGATGAAGCTAGTATAGCCGAAAATTTGCCTGAACAAGAAATATTGATACAGTCTGTTTGTGAAACAATGGTGCCAAAATTGGTAGCTGAAGATATTCCACTTCTGTTTAGTCTTTTGAATGATGTATTTCCCAATGTTCAGTATACCAGGGCAGAAATGCAAGGTAAATTATATTTTCGCATAAAAAATAAGTTAAATCCTTATGATTTATGTATATTTTAGGTCTTAAGGACGAAATTAGGAAAGTGTGTGCAGAAGAATATCTTGTTTGTGGAGAAGGAGATGAAAGAGGATCTGCTTGGATGGAAAAGGTAAAAATTAAGAAGCATTAAGATTTGAAATAATTTAACCTTATCCGATTTTTTTAATAATTAAATTTAACCTTGTCTGTGTTAGGTACATTTCTTATACAATGATAATGACTCTAAAAATGAAAGATTTTTTAAATTTAATTATCTTTTTATCGTTTCAAGTTTTTTAGTTTTTTTTTATTCTATGATTTTTATTTTTTTTGCATTTTGGTCCAGCTTTTTAACATTCTTTAATTATAGGTGTTTTGTAAATAAAACTGGAAAAACCCCTATGTTTCTAGTACTAGTTATATAATAATCGATGATAAATATAGGAAGCAAAGGTTTTGAAGTTCTGACTTAATTATTTAATAAAATATGAACCATGGAAAATATCAAATGAATGGAAACTAGGAATACTATAATCGATACATAGGAAAGAGACAATAGAGAGTTCAAAATTTATAGCGATATAACACTAATAAATATATTAAGTTCATAATACAAGATTAAAATAACTAATAGAATAACAACTCGAATAGTCAGAGAGTGGATTTAGAAGAAGCAAAGCATTACAAAATCATATTTTCACATTAAAACCACTAGCAAAAACAGGAATAGTAACATAATTACTGCATCAATAGACTTAGAAAAATCTTTTGTCTAGAAAAATAGTGTGAAAAATTTTGAAGAGAAGTCAACATAATTATGTAATTATATTAATAGCATATACAAACACAAGAAATACATTCTACATAAAAGAGTAGTTTTAAGTCCTACTTTCTTTTATATGTTAATAGATGACTTAATAAAACAAATGAAAAAAAAACAATGAGGTAATAACAATATCAAAACTACAGCGTTAAAATAGAGAAACTTAAAAATTAATATTAGTAAGACAAACGTGATGGTTATAGAACATAACAACAGAGATATTTAAAAAAAAAACTAAATTAAATAGAAATTAAAGAGGAGGCAGATACATTTAAATAAGGATCCAAAAAATTGGTAAAATCGAGGCAGAATTGAACGACCTGAGAGGCCAAAATTATATAACGCGCTAAATAACGCTACCTTAAGGGAAAAGAAATATCAAAAAACCAAAAATAACATGAGTGTGTGTGAATATCTTGTATGAATGTGAGAAATAAATTACAAACCATAGGGCTGATGGATAGAAAGAATAGAGTTAAAAATGATGTATACGGGAATAATTAAATAGTTTTAAAAACAATAAAAGACAATGTTTGATATAGTTGGAACTTAAAAAGAATGGGAGAAACAAGGCAACTAAAGACGAAGTGTCAATTAAAATTCATAAAATAAATGAAGAGAAACACCAAAGACAACAAGGGGACTAAATGACTCCAAATATTATGGCGAAAGACTAGATGAAATGGATAAAATTTGTACATACTTAGATTATGAATTTATTTTAACGCCTTAAAGGGTTAATTAAGGTTTCTATAATATATTAAATTCACCATATTTTACAATATTTACGAAATAGGCGTTTTGTGAAAGAAAATTGTGTTGTGTTTTGAATTTATATTCTTTTTTAATTGGTCATTCGACGTAGTTTTAATTGTTATTGCATTCATTTGAGAAAAACATCTTCATTTTTCATGTAGTCTGTCCTCTCGCATATTTATTGACTCTCTTAGTAATTGATTTATTTGAGTGAAATAATGTTATTACTTAGAACAACACTTAGTAAAAGAATAGTCAAATGATAAATATATTTTTTGTATTAGCTAAGTACTATTGAAATATATACAATAAAAAACGGTTAATAAATCTTCTGTCTTTCTTAACAAATTTGTACATTTTTGTATTTTCATAAGTAGATATTCTGAATACTAATGTCAGAAACTAGTGTAATTGCCTCACTTTTCACTTTTATGTCATTTTTAGATATCATAGAATATAATTAACCGATAGAATTAAGACAAGGTGTTCCCATTGACCATTTGACAAGCCCATAATAGGTTATCTTTACCAAATAAACATTAAACTATTGCTTCAGAATTTTCATTAATTTGATTTTTATAATTTTTAACAATTTTTATGGTATATTCAGATTATACAATTTCTCACAGTTAAAAATCACTTGATAACTGATATTATCAAAGGAAAGGTAATCATAAAAACCTTTTCATTAATAGGTCGTGTAGATGTGAAATTGATCTAGCTAAAACATATACAGATTACTTTCCACTTCTCAAAAAACAAAACAAATAATTGATGATGATAAGAATTTCATTAAAATAATTAACAGATTGAGGAGCAAACACGCTTTATATTACGATTTCTTTTTTCGTTTTTATGTATAGTTTCCTCGCATTTACTGTTATTCATGAACGCTACTTTCCACGGAACTTCTGCAGTGTACTGTATCATTTCTTTGTCTGGCTAAATTAGAAATTCTCCATTTTCAAATGTTTTTACTTACTAAACTTTCCATAGTGTTTCAGTATATTTCCTTTTTTTGCGTTCAGAAATTGGTTACAGTTGTAAAAGTTAAAATTGCGCCAGAACATATCAAAAATTTATTTGTTCATAGTTTATAATTATTTTATTATATGATAACTTTGGGCTGATGCACATTCATTTTTTCATGCTGCACAGAGAGACACCTGGTTATCTAAGGTACATCATTGATCATCAATAACTTTTTTATTTGTTGGTTGTTCCTTAAATCTAATTAGTTGTTTTAAATTTAGGTACTTCAACTATATCAAATTTCCAATTTAAATCATGGTCTGATGATGGTAGGACCTAGTGGTTCTGGTAAGAGCTCCGCGTGGCGAGTCCTTCTCAAAGCACTTGAAAGATTTGAGGGAGTTGAGGGAGTAGCTCATGTAATTGATCCAAAAGCAATAAGCAAAGAGGCTTTATATGGTGTTTTGGATCCTAACACTAGAGAATGGACAGATGGTCTTTTCACCCATATATTGAGGTAATTACAAACTACTCATTCACACTATTTAAATGTTGCTCTTACTTTTATAGAACAAAAATGCATTGTTTTCCTATTGTTACTAAAAACACCGTTTTATTTTATAGGAAAATTATAGACAACGTTAGAGGTGAAATCAACAAGCGCCAATGGATAATCTTTGATGGTGACGTAGATCCGGAATGGGTAGAAAATTTGAACTCAGTGCTGGACGATAACAAATTATTAACACTTCCCAATGGTGAACGTCTTTCCCTACCTCCCAACGTTAGGGTTATGTTTGAGGTAAGTTTATCAAGAATCAAATTTTTTCTATACGAGATAGTTTATTTAAATTAATACCGGTATTTTTTATAATTGTTGATATATTTATTAACATTGAATTTTTCACATTACTGTAGTTTTACTCATAGATCACGAACCTTAATTCCTTAATTTTTTATAGTTATTTATGTTTTAAGAAAGTTTTTTATTTTTTTTTTATTCATTTTTGTATTGGCAAAATATTTTAAATGGAATAAATTCAATATCTCAAAAATAGGGAGCTTTAAATAAATCCTAAAACACGTCAATTTTAAATTTTGAAGGGCCCTCTCATGATATACATGTAAGAAAAGTTACATCACGCATTTATCGAATGTATACATTGGTCGGTCATGTGACACCTCATTTGAAAGGTGTACTAATCATCTATACTTTCGTATAATTATTCGAATATTTATATTTACAGGATAAATAAAAATTGCTTTAGTTTTTAGTACAATACATCGAAATTACAATGATTGTTCAAACTCATGACTAATGACGCAGTAAACAACGTTTTCGCGTACTTCACAAGTTGTAATTAAATCTTTGGATGGGGTTAAGAGACCTTTCAAATGAAATTTCATATGATCCTGTTTGTACTCAAAAAATGGTCGAGTACATAATTGCGCCAACTCCAGTGGCAAAACGTCTCTTACTTGTTGATCTTGAGATGACCCTTGAAATATTAAAATTGACATTCAAGATTTTTCAAAAATCGTCGTATTTCTAAATTAATTAATGAATTCCATACATTTGCATCATACTGTAGATAAGTAAAATGTGACATTTTTGGGTAGTAGATCGAGAAAAACTTTTTATTTATTAAAAATAAAGGATTTCCCCTAAACATTTTTTATGTGTAGGTTCAAGATCTAAAATATGCTACCTTGGCAACTGTATCTCGTTGTGGCATGGTGTGGTTCTCAGAAGATGTCCTCTCTACCGAAATGATATTTGAAAATTACATTCTTCGATTAAAGAACATTCCTCTTGAAGAAAGCGAAGAAGGATTCCACATGAAATCAGATATGAAAGAAGACTTACTATCTCCTACATTACAACTACAGCTTGATGTTGTGAATTTATTACAACCATCTTTGGCACCTGATGGTCTTGTGGTGCGTTGTTTGGAATACGCAATGGAACAAGAACATATAATGGATTTTACACGACTTAGAGCTTTAAGCTCTTTATTTTCAATGATGAACCAAGCTGTGAGGAATGTCTTACAATATAATCATATGCATCCAGATTTTCCCCTATCTAATGATGTTCTCGAAAAGTATATTCCAAAGTGTTTAATATATTCCATTTTGTGGAGTTTAGCAGGTGATGCTAAACTAAAAGTTAGATCGGAATTGGGCGATTTTATCAGATCCGTTACTACCATTCCCCTACCGCCAGATCACAGTTTGCCTATTATTGATTACGTAGTTACCATTGAAGGCGAATGGTCATTATGGTCTAACAAAGTGCCTCAAATTGAAGTGGAAACGCATAAAGTTGCTTCTCCTGACATTGTAGTTCCTACCTTAGATACTGTGAGGCATGAATCTTTATTGTACACTTGGTTAGCAGAACACAAACCATTGGGTAAGTATTGAACTAAACAAATCCATTTTAAAATTTCATAAAGTACCATTTTTGTAATACTATTATTGATTTTATTATTTTCAAGAATATTTTTCTGTAAATCGAGTTATTTTAACAAACAAAATTTTTAAGACATGGTTCTCTAATTGCTCTACCGTATTATTTTTTTAATTAAATATTGTTGTTCTGTTTTGTTGGTTATTTTATCTTCCAATATCTCTTATACAACATTCTACATTCAATTCATAAATTCGGTTCTTTGTTATTTTATTTTATTCAACTACCAAGCTAGCGACTAAAAACCACTCTATATAACTTATCTTTTTTATTTCTTATCTTAAAACTTCTATATAATTGTATATAATACCATATTTCTTTTTATTTAAATTAATCTTTTTTTTTTAAAGTTCTAGCAAACTCAACATCCAATAATTTCTTTGTCTTTCAATCAAGCTCACATTCCTCTCTTCCATGCTGCTTTAAATTTATTATCACTACTAATCAATACCATCACACTATTTAGATATATAGAATTTGTTAGCAAACTCAGTTTATAATTCCATTACATAATAATATCTTTATGAGTTCAAAAATTATTTATATGAAAAACAACAAAATCGAATGTAATTAAATTATTACATAGATTGTTAAAAAAAACAAGTCATTGTAAAAGTAAAATAAATAAATACTTTCCTATGGCATATGGAAAATAATTTTACAGGGCGATCAATCCACCTTTTATACAAATTTCTTCATCGCCAAAAGAAATGATTTTGGAATTGAAGATAGGGACGTGTAAATGTTTGTCACACACCAGGCGCTTAATATACAGTACATTTATTTCGTCTAAATTTTAAAATCGCTTTATTACGTTCTTTCAGTATGTATTTCGGAGATACAGAGAGTTATTAATTTATGAAGCATTTTGCGTTTACACATTATTTTTAATTGTGTACAAACAAACGATAGAAATTTAATTTAAGCCTAAAAACACCCTATATTTTTTACCTTATACTAACTCATCCACTTTACAATTTCATCTTTTCTTTAACTTCTTTCTTTTCAATTCCTATTCAGTTATATTCGAATTTTTAAATGTTAAAACTATTTTTTTGGCAACCTTTTTTCAAAACCTATGTTTATTTTTTAATTTATATTTTGTAAATATAATAGGACATTGTATAAATATATTAAAGCATACAGAGTATTTTAAAAATCTTCAACTCCTGCTGTTTGAAAATCATCAAAGATAGAGAAAAATCATTTACATATTCATTATTATTCTTCAACAACTTGTATTTTTGTATATTTTTTAGTGTTATGCGGTCCTCCCGGATCTGGTAAAACTATGACACTGTTTTCCGCTTTGAGAGCATTGCCTGATATGGAAGTTGTTGGTTTGAATTTCTCTTCCGCTACAACTCCTGAATTATTATTAAAAACTTTTGACCACTACTGTGAATACCGGAAAACACCAAACGGTGTTGTTTTATCGCCGATTCAGGTAGAATTTCTTGATTAAAAACGTTTTCTGCATACTTTTATATATTGAATAATCCATATACTTTCATTAAACATTGTTTTTTTCAGCTGGGTAAATGGCTAGTTTTATTTTGTGATGAAATAAATTTACCTGATATGGACAATTATGGAACACAACGTGTAATTATGTTCCTTCGTCAAATAGTGGAACAAAAAGGCTTCTACCGAGCTTCAGACCAAAGCTGGGTGTCACTAGAACGTATTCAATTCGTAGGAGCTTGCAATCCCCCAACAGATCCTGGAAGAAAGCCACTTTCCCACAGATTCCTTAGGCATGTACCCGTCATTTACGTCGATTACCCAGGGGAAACTTCTTTAAAACAAATTTATGGTACTTTCACTAGAGCCATGCTTAGATTGGCCCCAGGGTTAAAAGGCTACGCAGAACCTTTGACCAATGCTATGGTTGAATTTTACCTAGCTTCCCAAGATAGGTTTACTCAAGATATGCAACCTCATTACGTGTATTCGCCACGTGAAATGACGAGATGGGTGAGAGGTATATGTGAAGCTATCAGACCACTGGACAACCTTTCCGTTGAAGGTTTAGTAAGACTTTGGGCGCATGAAGCTCTTCGCCTATTCCAAGACAGACTTGTTGAAGATACAGAAAGACGCTGGACTAATGAAAATATCGATGCTGTGGCTTTAAAACACTTCCCCTCTGCCAATTGTGAAAGAGCACTGGAAAGACCTATTTTATATAGTAATTGGTTGTCTAAAGATTATGTCCCTGTTGAAAGAGAACAATTGAGAGAATACGTCAAAGCTAGGCTTAGAGTATTTTATGAGGAGGAACTCGATGTACCTTTGGTACTATTTGATGAGGTTTTGGATCACGTATTAAGAATCGACCGAATTTTCAGACAACCCCAAGGGCATTTACTTCTTATTGGGGTCTCTGGAGCAGGAAAAACAACTCTATCCAGATTTGTAGCTTGGATGAATGGATTATCTATCTCACAGATTAAAGTTCATAATAAATACACTGCTGAAGATTTTGATGAAGATTTAAGATCCGTTTTAAGAAGAAGTGGTTGTAAACACGAGAAGATTGCGTTTATTTTAGACGAATCCAATATGTTAGATTCTAGTTTCCTAGAAAGAATGAATACCCTTTTGGCTAACGGTGAAGTACCTGGTTTGTTTGAAGGAGATGAATATACGACGTTAATGACACAATGTAAAGAAGGAGCCCAAAGAGAAGGTGTGTGCTAATTTTTTCATTTAATAGTTAAAAAGAATATTAATTTAGTATAAAACATGATATAATGTAGATACAAATTTATAAATATGTCTGATTACATTTAACTTTGATCACAATTTAGATATGTCTAGAAATTGCAAGCAACTATTAAATATCGATAATTGGAATTTGACTGTTGACACTAGAAGTTTCTGTTTTGCTTTTCTCTAAAGTTATGATTATTCTGCCAAAAATGATACACAAATGTCAGTTGCTGATATAAGACATTTGACATTTATTTCGTGGTGGGAAAATGCTTCTGTTAAAAGTTCATTACTTCTACTCGCAGGATTAAATGAATCACTTCAGAAGCTAGTTAAATAGAATACTGTTCATAAGGATGTTATAATAATCACTTTTTTTAGGTTTAATGCTGGATTCAAATGACGAACTTTATAAATGGTTCACCCAACAAGTTATGCGAAATTTACATGTAGTTTTCACTATGAACCCGTCTACAGATGGTTTAAAAGACAGAGCTGCTACATCACCAGCTTTGTTTAACAGATGCGTTTTGAACTGGTTTGGAGATTGGTCTGATGGAGCCCTTTTCCAGGTGTGATTATTTTAATTTGCAACATTGTATCAAAACGTTATTTTTTGTTAACTTTTGCAGGTTGGAAAGGAATTTACAAATCGTTTGGATCTTGATAAACAAGCCTGGAGATGTCCAGATTTCTTCCCTGCTGCTTGCAATCGCATTCCAACTTCTCCTACTCACAGAGAAGCTGTTATTAACGCTTGCGTATATGTTCATCAAACTCTTCATAAAGCTAACAGTCGCTTAGTTAAACGAGGCAGTCGTACAATGGCGATTACACCTAGACATTATTTAGATTTTATCCACCATCTTGTGAAATTATATAATGAAAAACGATCTGATTTGGAGGAGCAACAACTTCATCTCAATGTTGGTTTGAATAAGATTGCGGAAACTGTAGAACAGGTAAATATTATTTTATTATACACCATTGACATTTTGGCAATACATTCAAAGAATAATTAACATTATAGAGACTGTTTGAATATTTAACCTACAACACTCCTAACTCGTATTTCTTACAAGTTGATGAAAAAAATTATATGTGACAAATATAAGAATGTTGATTAAAATGATTCCACTGATGCTCTAATATAATAATACTCATACCCACTCCTTTCCACCTTCTACTCCTTTTAAAGCCTTTATTTCTGTTTTATAATGCATCACGGTATATTTTATATTTTAGGTTGAAGAAATGCAAAAAAGTTTGGCAGTCAAATCACAAGAACTTCAAGCTAAAAATGAAGCTGCAAATGCTAAACTCAAGCAAATGGTAAAAGATCAACAAGAAGCAGAAAAAAAAAAAGTTCAGAGCCAAGAAATCCAGCAACAGCTTGCCGAACAAACTATTCACATTGAACAAAAGAGATCAGAAGTAGTGGCTGATTTAGAACAGGTGGAGCCTGCTGTCATTGAAGCTCAACAGGGTATGTGAAGCTTCTGTTTTTTAAAATTAATTCAAATTAATAAAAAATGTATTATTAAATACTACAAAAATGGATTGCAATTGTCTAGGGAATGAATACTTTTAAAAAAAAAATGTTTGCCCTTTTGTAAATAGTAGAAACAGAGGGAATTAATTAAGGGAAAAAGTTGCATATTTAGAAATAAATCAAATGACATATTGTCATACGTGTCAGTTTGTTTACCAGAAACTTTTTTTAACTTTTCAACACTTCAAAATTAAGGCTGCTGTACTATGTAGTTCAAAAGGACATACATAGTAATTGACGCCTTTACTGTCAAAGTTAATAATACAATAAAGAAAAACTCTTTGTTTAAAAAAAATTCTAGGCTCCAAAGGTTTTAATAAAGCACGTTTATTTAAAAAAAACGACTTTTCCAATATTACACAATTGACATATATCTAAATGTTATCGTCGTTCCTGTACCTTTTTTCTCCATGTAAACTGCATTTGCAAATCATTATACAGTATGCTCCAATATTTAATTATCTAGATTTTTTATTTGGAAAAGAATTGAATCAACGCTATAGAGACATTCTGAATAAAATTAGTAATAATAATCTTCATTTTTCAAGTATGTATTTCTTTTATTTAGCGGTAAAGTCTATCAAGAAGCAACAGTTGGTAGAAATTCGTACTATGGCAAATCCCCCTGCACTTGTTAAGTTGGCCTTAGAATCAATATGCCTCTTACTTGGTGAAAATGCAAGTGATTGGAAGTCCATTCGAGCAGTCATCATGCGGGACAATTTCATTAACACTGTTGTCAACAACTTTAACACAGAAGATATCAGGTGAATATTATAATTTAATTATTAATAAAAAATTGAAATTCTGTACCTAAAAATATATTCTTATTATCAAATCAAAAATAATATATTATCTTTTTCACAATTTTTTCAATAAATAAAATTTAGTATTAACTTCTAACATGACATCTGATGATTTGTGGATTCAAAATTCAAGTAAAATTTAAAACAAAGTACCAGGTATAAAACTGCTTGCGGCTCTTGTTGCAAACTACTCACTTGCGCATAAACCTTATATTCGCGTACTTGTTCTGTAATATATAATTTTAATAGTAAAAATGGAGAACCTTCTCTATGTTAATTTTAATAGTATTTCATTTTTATTTAGTTTAGCATAATAAAAGGTGTTCCACCACGTTTTGACAGTCCAATATTTCGAAAACTGTTCACATGACAAGTATGAAATTTGGAAGCTATAAATAGTCGAAACTGATGCTTGTATATATTATAAAAAGACTTCCGTTTTTCCTTTAATTTCCGGTCACATGACCCCAACAATTTTTTTTTTTTGAGTGGTACAACCGTTATAATATTACTTTTTTGATTATTGGATGAAACTTAAGAATTCTTCTAAGCTTTACTCCATAAAGGGGGTTAATTCACTTTATGAAAGACCAGGTCTTTTGAGACCAAAGTATAGATGACAAACCAATTGCTTTTGTTTCAGGTTTATTGTAATTTCAATTACTGCTTTTATATTACAACAATTCTTATTAGTATTAATATTACATTGTGCTTAATTCAGTAATTATCATTACTGCATCATGGACTCATGTGATATCGTTGAATCGTTTTTGAAAAATATAATCCAAAATTTATTATGCCGGTTGTTCCATTTAAAAAAAATATTTGTTGTGGTCACGTGGCTGTGAGAGGAATAAATACAAGCATCAGTTTCAACTTTTTATAGATGCTAAATTTCATACTTGTCATGTGAACAATTTTCGAGATATTGGACTTTCAAAACGTCTCGTGGGACACACGGTATATACTGCTGCAATAACACTTATTTTTTTAGTGATTTTCATCAATTTCATATTTAATGGTCGGCAATTATTCAGTTATTGGAATGTCAGTACTTTTTCGGCAATTACCTATATCAAATTAAAAAAGGAACTTATTTCATTATTAATTTTTACTTTTATTTAAATCGTTTATTCAAGATATCATTAATTGGTTTAAAATTATTAATGAACCTAGAAAATACTACAACAGATACTGTTTTAAGTCTAAAAATTAGTATTTTATTTAACGAAAATATAATGTACGCAATTTACACGAGGCTAATTAAAATATAGGCGCCAGTGAGTGTGTTAAAATGAACGCACTGATTGTTGCAAAGTTATTGTTCAGGTTATTTCTCCGATTTTTTACTAAACACTGTAGTTGTTTATATACCTGTTTACTTCAAAAACCAGACCGCAATGTACCTAGTTAATAATTTATTGCTCCCATAATTTTCTCCCAGAATACTTCCAAAATTTTGTCATAACAGCTCCCAATTATTTTAGATCAACTATCCATCAAGTACCTTCCCCATTTTCAAAAAGTATACTAAAATAAATTCAGTGCAGTCATATCTATAATATAATGGAGGTGTATGGAATAAATTCAATATTTCAATATTCTAAAATACGTCAATTTTAATTTACGAAGAGCTATCTACATATGTCCTATAAGAAACGTTACGTCACCGTTGTTGGCGTAATGACGTAATTGACAATTTTTTTAAATACAAGCAGGGATCATAAACGTCTCATTCAAAAACTTTCCAATTACATTAAAATCTATGTGCTTTAGAAACTATTCAAAAGGCGTCTATTTTTAAAATAATGAATTTATTTCAGGCATTTGTATCATAATCTATAAAGTAAAATCTATTATCAATAATTAATTAAAACAATTCTAGATTCATTATTACCAACTATAAAAAAAGATTCACTGACTTATCAGTATTTTTTTCATATATTCTATCCAAAATAAATTGATAAAAAAATTTATAATAATATGGGTCAATGAAAATTCTCATAAAAATAAAAATTACTAATAAATAGAATAAGTATTTAAAATAAGTATTATTTTTAAATTTTTCATTTGAAGCAATTCTAGTTATATAAATAAATAAAATTAATATTCCTCCAATTATAATTAAAAATAAAATGTAGGAGTATCAGAAATTTAAGTTTATTGATCCTGTCTAGTTGGGAATATTTTCCACCCATTATATATTTTTTACTTCGAGCGTATAATAATACGGTACATTAAATCACGTTACACGGTTTGTAGAAATAGCCTATTATTGTACTAGTACAAAAAAGTACTTTTCATTTTATTACTAGTACAAAAAAGTATTAATTTTATTACTAGTACAAAAAAGTAACCATAGTAACGGAATAAACAAAAGAGATATATCTCAACCTTGATTTATTAGAACTGTCATTTTGATATTTAGTGTTGAGTATTTTTCCACTTTACAAAACTGCACATATAATAAATATATTTTAATAATATTTTTATTTATTTAAAACTTATTTTATTCTCAAATTGTTAATGCAAATCATTTTTTTACAACGCTAGCATTGACTGTGTGGCCAACCCATTATTTTTAAAATCACTAAACTGGTCAGAGGCAGGCAACACAACACAGTAAAATTTAAAAACGCTATATAATAAAAAAATAGTATATGTCACTCGGAGTAGAAGGCTCAACAAATAATGGCAGCCTTCTAGTCCTAGTAACATAATATACTACTTGTACTCTATTTGTACGTCTAAAAAAATGTTTATAGTTTATGTCACCAATAAAGTGTCAATGCGAATTTGTACAACTTGAATCGTTCAATATTTTTTTTAATTGTTTTATATACTAAGGAGACGCTATGAGCGGTGAACATTACTTTATTTTTGATATTACCTATTCTCATTTGTAATCATTAATAATTTTGTATTGTTACCTTTCAGTGATGACGTAAGAGAAAAAATGAAGAGTCGCTATTTAAGCAATCCAGATTATAACATAGACAAAATCTATCATGCTAGTAATGCATGCGGTCCTCTAGTGAAGTGGGCTTGTGCTCAAGTTCAATATGCCGACATGTTGAAAAAAGTGGAACCGTTAAGAGACGAACTTAGATCTCTTGAACAACAAGCTGAAACCAATCAAAAACGCGGTGAAGACGTTAAAGCTCTTATCAGTCAGTTAGAACAAAGTATTGCATCTTACAAAGAGGAGTATGCTCAACTTATAGCACAAGCTCAAGCTATCAAAACAGATTTAGAAAATGTGCAAGCTAAAGTTGACAGATCCATAGCGCTACTTAAATCTCTTGTAATTGAAAGAGAGCGTTGGGAAGCTAGTAGCGAAACGTTCAGATCCCAAATGTCTACTATTATTGGCGATGTACTGTTATCTGCTGCTTTTATTTCTTATGGCGGTTACTTCGATCAACATTACCGCCAAAATCTTTTTAGTACGTGGTGTCAGCATTTAACTCAGGCCCATATCCAATACCGAGCTGACATAGCAAGAACAGAATACCTGTCAAATCCTGATGAAAGATTAAGATGGCAAGCCAATGCTCTGCCTTCTGATGATTTGTGTACCGAGAATGCCATTATGTTGAAGAGATTTAACAGATATCCTTTAATTATCGATCCTTCAGGTCAAGCCACTGAATTTATAATGAATGAATTTAAGGATAAAAAGATAACAAAAACTAGTTTCTTGGATGACTCCTTCAGAAAGAATCTTGAGTCAGCTTTACGTTTTGGAAACCCACTTTTAGTACAAGATGTTGAGAACTATGACGCTATACTAAATCCTGTACTCAACAGAGAGTTGAGAAGAACAGGCGGTCGAGTTTTAATAACTCTTGGCGACCAGGATATAGATTTATCACCTTCTTTTGTCATCTTCTTATCAACAAGAGATCCTACTGTTGAATTCCCACCAGATATTTGTTCAAGAGTTACTTTCGTTAATTTTACTGTTACTAGAAGTTCTCTACAGAGCCAATGTTTAAACCAAGTACTTAAAGCAGAACGTCCTGACATTGATGCTAAACGTTCAGATCTTCTGAAACTGCAAGGTGAATTTCATCTTAGGTTGAGACAACTTGAAAAATCTCTTTTGCAAGCTTTGAATGACGCTAAAGGTAAAATTTTGGATGATGACAGCGTGATTACTACTTTGGAAACACTCAAACAAGAAGCAGCAGAAATTGGTCAAAAAGTAGAGGAAACCGATAAGGTTATTTCAGAAATTGAGACTGTTTCTCAACAGTATCTACCTTTATCTCAATCTTGCAGTAATACCTATTTTACTATGGACAGCCTTAATCAAGTACACTTCTTATATCAGTATTCTCTAAAAATGTTCCTGGACGTTTTTGCTATAGTTTTACATAATAACAGTAAACTTGATGGTATAACAGATTACCAAGCTAGATTGAACGTTATTACCAGTAATTTATTTTCTGTAAGTACCTTATTTGTAATAATATTGTAACTGTGTTTTAGAGTTTATTTTTTTTATTAAACTTTATTTATAATACATTTAAAAAAAATTTTGCTAAGGAAACTCGACTAAATCTTCTTTTATCCAATATTGGATACAAATTCTAAATTTGACAAATGACATCTGAAATGTGTGCCGTGATGAGAAAGTTTTCTGTCAAAAGTTACCAACACATTTTACAACTTGCCGTGAAGTAGTACACAAATGTTGAAATTTGACAATTGTCCGTGAATGTTTAATGTGTACGATGGAGTGGAAATATTTATAATCTGTCACCTATTCACTGATCCAGCCCTTCATAAACCATTTCAAAATATACAGAATGTTTCGTTACGAATTTTCCGTATTGTAACTGGAGATACTTTGTGTCACAAAATATGACGATTTAACCTAAAACACAAAATATTCCTCACACCGACATTCAGATTATATTATTTAAAAATTCAAATGTGATTTTTGGTCACTGTTACGATATTTGTTGTTCATACTTTGCAAAAAGTTTATGCACATTAGGAGGGATACGTGTGTCTATGAATATGCTCCAGCCTCTACTTTGGTCTTATATTAGTCTGTGGACCAGATTATTCCATGAAAGGGAAACTTTTTGGTAATGTTTTCTCTGATTATGAATTCCTACTGTACTGCATTTACAGACTCAGTGAGTTTTTTGTTGACAGATTTTTAGTTATCTAGCCTTGTAGTCCTAGAGACGAATGTGATTTATTAGAGAATTTGATGGATTTCGGGTAAGGGGTTGTTTCTATTGATACGCTATCTAGATTTCAATCCCAATAGGCTAACATTTTGACGATGGTGGATAAAGGTTTTAAAGTTGTCTCGTTTGTTAAAACAAAGGGTACACCCTCCTATAAGTCGCCTGGAGCATCATGGCAAATAATACTAATAATAATAATATCCATTCCTTCCCCACATAGTCTATTCTTAATGAAATTTATAAGAAGTATAACGAATTATTGGAAAATTATTCTCATATGATTTGTTCTTATTTTAATCAGACTTCTTTAATATTGTGTCCTGATCTAACTTCTGGTAAACAAATATTTTTAAATATATTTAATTTTGTCATTTAAAGTTTGAATTTAACACAATTTTCAAATACGGTAAAGAAATAGTGCTTGAATAAAATTAAATGTGAACAAATTATACAGTGAAAATTGTTTTTAGGTTGTTTATGAAAGGGTTGCCAGAGGCATGTTACACAACGATCGCTTGACTTTTGCCATCTTACTCTGCAAAATTTACCTAAAAGGTCAGCAAACAGAGCCTAATTTAGATCAAGAGTTCAATTACTTCCTTAGAGGGAAAGAAGGCGTTTTTACAAGTTCTAATTCATCTATTATTGACGGATTGAACAGTGACCAACAAGAAGCTATCACCCGTCTCGCTAGCAAGTTGCCGGCTTTCAGAAAACTTCCAGACCAAATAAAGGAAATGCCCGAATTTGGAGCTTGGCTGCAGCAGAGCAGTCCTGAACAAGCTGTTCCTCAGTTATGGATAGAAGAAAAGCAACTCAGTGCTATCGGTAAGTAAATTTTAAAGTATGAAAATAAATGAAAATTTTCACATTTTATTAAAGGAAGGGGAATGTATCAACTATTGGTAATTCAGGCGTTTAGGCCTGATCGAGTAATAGCAGCAGCCCAAAGCTTTGTAGCAGCTATTCTGGGAGCAAACTTCATGTACCTAGCAGAAAAAGAACTAGACTTCGCCACTTGTGTCGAAAATGAAATTAGATCAAACGTACCTGCTTTGTTGTGTTCAGTACCTGGATTTGATGCATCTGGTCGTGTTGATGATCTTGCGGCTGAACTTAATAAACCAATATCTAGTATTGCTATTGGATCTGCAGAAGGATTTAATCAAGCTGACAGAGCTATTAATATGGCTTGCAAGACAGGAAGGTAAAAAAATATTTTATAGATTTTATATAATTACATTTTAATTAATAATAATAATAATAATAATAATAATAATAATAATAATAATAATAATAGCATCTTTATTGACCAAACATTTATATACATTCATGTACATTTAGGGTCATTTTACAAAATCTAGAAAATCTTGGTTACTGTAAAAACAATTTGTGGTTAGAGATTTTTTTACAAAACTATTAAATATTTTACAATTCATACCTTTGATATTACAGTCTCTAAAATTATAATTGAATTTGTTGTACATACCAACATCCACCCTATTTTTTGCTGATGTGCATATTCTAGAAAACGGTGTAACTAGATCCTCCGCATGCCTGGTGTTATAATTGTGGATGGTCGACAAGGAGATCCGTACTTGGCCCCATCCAAGACCCTTAACGCTGCTTTTTGAATTTTAAATACATCAGCGACCCCTACTGTATTACCCCATAATAATATACCATATCTAATATGAGTATGTAGTAAGATATGGTATACCACTCTTGGTGTTTCCTTGTCTAGTGTAGAACTTAAGTTTTTTAAGAGGAAAACTTGGGTCGACAGTTTTGAGCAGATGTAGTATGTATGTAACGACTAATTGAGTCTGGTGTCTAGATAGATTCCTAATAACTTCACTAGTTCAGATTTTTTGGCAGGTTTGTTAGAGCTAAGCAAAATGCAATTTGTTTTATTTTCGTTGAGTTTTAGTTTGTTTGTTTTAAACCACTCTTTTGCTTCGTTCAAGGGTGCGTTGGTCGCATTACCTTCTTCGACTATCGTTGTGTCGTCAGTATAGAGAAAACACCTGCTTTCACTAAAACTAAAAATAGAATAGAGCCAAGTACCGATCCTTGAGGTACTCCGGTAGTTGAAGGCAGCTCACCTGACCCGTTACCGTTTATTTCTACGTATTGAATCCTGTCTGATAAATAGGAAGGAATTAATTTTAAAGTATAATTAGGGTGTTCCTTTGGAAGAAATAAGAAATTATTAAAAGTACAATTGTATATAAAATGCCAAAATCCATAAAATGTATTAATCTTATTATTTTTAGGTGGGTAATGCTTAAAAATGTCCATTTGGCACCACAATGGTTGGTACAACTTGAAAAGAAGTTGCATTCGCTTTCACCTCACGCTAACTTCCGGTTATTCCTTACAATGGAAATTAATCCCAAACTTCCTGTGAACTTACTTAGAGCTGGAAGAATATTTGTATTTGAACCTCCACCAGGCATTCGGGCTAATTTATTGCGAACTTTCAATACTGTGAGTATTTTTACAAGTTATTTCGCCGTACTATTTTTATTGGGTAATTATTTCATAATAAATATGAAAATATATTTTTTAGGTTCCTGCTAGTAGAATGATGAAAGCTCCTAATGAAAGAGCAAGATTATATTTCCTATTGGCATGGTTCCACGCTATTGTCCAAGAAAGACTGCGTTATTGTCCTTTAGGCTGGGCTAAATATTATGAGTTTAGTGAATCAGATTTACGTGTTGCCTGTGATACTTTAGATACTTGGATTGATACAACGGCGATGGTAAGTTATATTTTTATCAAAAGCGAATTTACTATTATCATTATATTGAATGGAATTGTATGTAAATATAAATTGTATATTAATATTTATGGACGAATGGGGTAATACGAAAATAAATTTATTAAAAAAAAAATAAGACTAAACATAAATTAGGGCAAATATAGATAATGTGTGTATAAAGAATGGGGATAAATTCGTTATTTCCCAAAATAAAAATATTTTGACAATATCTCAGAATGGTATACCCGACTCGGCATATTGTAATCCTGTAAGTAATTTTTTTATGACAATTGTAAAAGGTTAATTTGGCGTCAACTTGTCCAGTTACACATTTCTTCAAATATTTATAATACCTATTTTGCAAACTAACAGTAAAATATTAACATTTCAAATAAATATCCATATTTTCGTTAGATAAGAACATTTTATTTGCAAAGAAAAAACTTTACCTATTCTGTAAAGAGAAAAAGTGAAAATGAAAATGAGATATCTTAAAAACCTTCAAAAATGAAATCTAATGATAATTGGACTGACTATAGCTTGTCTGACTACATAAGGCATATTGTACAAGAAAAAAAGATTTATTACTCCAGTGAAAGATACTACTAGTTTTACCAAAAATAATATTTAAAGTTCACGGGGCTTTAGCAAAACTGAAACCAACAATCAATAGAAATGAAGAATTTTTAATAGTTAATGACACATCTGAAAACTAGGTAATATTTTCTAGTGCCACAAACTTAAAATGTTTGTGTGAATATGTATGTACTATGTTTTTTTAATAATTATTTACAATGATTGGTTTTCTTTATGGGCATTATAAACCATTAATATTCTGCTTGTGGAAAGACAAGGCTGAAAACACGTATGCGTTAGCTTTGTTAAAAAATTAAACAATATTGCAATAATTTATACATGAAACCAATATGCCTAGTTGAGATGTCTAAAATAGTACTTCACCTTATGCCGACGTTGTACATTCCTAGAGCATTCCATAAATATATCATACTTATGATCGTTAATTGACAGTTTTGAAGTTACAATCATGTAAAGTGAGGACCCGGTCTGTCGCCCAATTTAACTTTTGAATGGTTATTTTGCCGCGTTACATGGGGTGTTTATATAAAAAAGTAAAATTACTATTTTTTGACGTAAGAATGGCAAACGAATGTTTCAGAAAAACAATTAACCAATTTTACATTGTATGTATATGATGATTTTTATTGGCACTGGTCTTTGTAACCAACTTGCCAAAATTTGACATTAAACATTACTATTTTTTAGGGACGAACCAATTTACCTCCAGAGAAGGTTCCTTGGGATGCTCTGGTTACACTTCTATCACAGTCCATTTACGGTGGTAAAATAGACAATGACTTTGACCAGCGACTTTTACATTCCTTCTTGAATAAATTGTTTACTCCTAAGAGTTTTGAGAGCGATTTTGCACTAGTAGCAAACATTGATAATGGACCAGGAGGAAACAGACATATTACTATGCCCGATGGAACTAGAAGAGATCATTTCTTAAAATGGATAGAAAGTCTTGCAGATCGTCAAACACCTGCTTGGTTGGGATTGCCTAATAATGCTGAAAAGGTAAGAGAATATAATATTGATGTAATTTGAAAAAAGATCGTAAATAATTTTATTTGAATAATTTTTTTCAAAAAGGTTCTTCTAACTACAAGAGGCACTGATCTGATCGCGAAACTTCTTAAGATGCAACAATTAGAGGATGATGATGAACTGGCTTATTCCATTGATGACAATTCACCAACAGATCATCCTCAAATTGATGGACGTCCATCGTGGATGAAAACATTACATAATAGTGCAGCCACGTGGGTCAATCTATTACCCACTTCTTTGCAGACGTTAAGAAGAACAGTGGAAAATATTAAAGATCCACTTTACAGATATTTTGAAAGGGAAGTCAATTCGGCTTCAAAACTTCTCACAGATGTATTACATGATCTTAATGACGTACTTTTAATTTGTCAGGTAATTTTTCTATAACTAGTTGTTGAACTCTTAAAAAATGTTGGTAAATATTAATTACGTTAATAATTTTAGGGAGCAAAGAAACAAACCAACTATCACCGTACTATGTTGTCAGAATTGGTGAGAGGTATTATTCCTAAGAACTGGCATCGCTATACTATACCTAAAGGTTGTACTGTTATGAACTGGATAACAGATTTTAGTCAAAGAATTAAACAGTTACAGAGAGTATCAAAGGTGGTGTCTTCTGCAGGTGCTAAAGAATTACAGGTATGTTGTAACCTTGAAATTAGATCCACAGCTATCAGATTAAATATCCATTAATAGGAACTGGAATAAAATAATTTAAATTCTATAAGACAAAATCACAGACTTTTTCTAAGAATATGCTTAGAGCCGCGATATTATCATACCAATAATATGATTTTCTACTAAAGTGCGTCCGAGTTAAGTATGCAGTGGTATGTGTGTCTAAGCATATGAGAATGCGTCAAACGCTGGCGCTTGTAGATTTTTACCGACCAAAATAAAAAGAATTAATTTTTTTAAATAATATTTAACACGCTTTTACAAAATGAACGAAAACTTGGGTTGATTATTAGATGAAAAATTAATTAATATTTCTCTTGAGTGACCCCATCTTTGAATAATTTTTTAACGTCGGCCATTTAGAACGTCGTATTTTTTTGCCACTACATGATGATTAATTTGCGCCCACATCCTTTCGACCGGATTTAATGTGCAATGGTAAGGCGGTAACCTCAACACTTTTCGCCCTGTTTGTTCTACCATCTTATCAATTATATAACTGACCGGGTGTGCATGGACATAATCTTTTGTAGCAGCCAATAACTCTACCTTCAATGCTTGTCTATCAATGCCAATTCCTTTTTCTTGTAATCATTCTGATATTTGTTGTTTTCGCCAGGCCGTTGTTGGGGTTAATGGTATGGTACGATGCATTGTTCATAGCGATTATAGCATTTGACTCCAATTTGGGCAAAACCTTTCCATCCATAGTTTAAATCTTTCACAATCAATCTCTTCATGAAAATTCGCAGTTTTTTTCGATGAAAACAATAATAATCACCCTTCCACGAATCCATTTTCGTTCCCAATATGGGCGATTATAAAACGGCCTCCTTTACCTGGGATATCCTTGAGGCCTTCATAAAAGCTTGTCTGGCTGTTAAGATGATCTTATTCCTCCATACTTTTGTAACAGTATGACCTGCGTTTACCCACGTTTCGTCCAGATAGTAAATAGGCCTGCCCTCATGACAAAATTTATTTTTTTTGTTGATATATCGTCGCCAGAATATATCAGCAATAAGTAAAGGATTTTTACCTCTTTTTTCGTGTTTGAATCCCATTTTCTAGAGAACGCACCATAATGTTGTTCATCCAATGGGCGGCAAAGTGTCTTTTTGTGTATAGCTACCAATACTGTTGCAAGAGTGGGTGGTTAATTTTTCAAAAAAAAAACGATTGCACTTAATTGAACTTCATCCAGTTTTTCGAACGTAGACTTCCTTCCTTGGTGTTGTCATGGTAAAGTGACGCAACTAGTGGTCTCTATTTCGGAAATTATTTGCCACGTTTTCCGTTTCGAAATTCTAGTATCATGAGCAGCTAATTTGATACTCTGGGTTTTCGATTTGCCTTCGGTAATATATTTTTGATAAACGTATACATTTGCTTCTGTCCCATATGAATAATTTTTCCACGGATATTTGTGGTTCCACTGCTTGTTGACGGCGTAGGAACGTTAATAGAAAATAATTCATAGAAGTCCATAGAAATAAGTATACAATAATGTAATTTTTTAAAATACATCAATTATAAATAAAAACAAACTAATAACCATCTGCTGTCAATGCTGAATAATGAATACCGCGCCACCAAATGGAGGCCATATTTAATAGCGTGCAACGGGCTTGTTTTTAAGCCACTCACAGCGCTGGTTTTGTAACGCTTATACTTCTCCACACTGCATGCTTAACTCGAACGCACTTTAATAGTGATAAGAAAGAAATTCAAATATGAGAATTTGGCTACTTTTTAAAATTACATTTAGGTTTTTTAAACCAAACATATTAAAAAAAAATTAGCAATTTTTAGAAATTAAATTAGAAATTTTAAGAAGCAGGTAGTTTACATTTGAATGGCTGTTTTTTTTTAAATGTTATGACTACGATTTATAATCCATTCGCCGATTCTGCTGACATTTCTCATATGGCTTTTACTAATAAGTATATTTGATACTTTCATTAAAAGTAAAAAAGAAACTTTTTTTGGCACTCTAAGAAACCAAACTTTCATCATAAATTTGAATATCTGTCAAAATAAATACCAATTACATTTGTTTGTGTTTATGTTGCATCTATTTCATATTTAAACATATTAAAAAAAAATAACTTTTTCTAATTGCTAACCATTCTTTTATATCTATAATAATTAGTGATTATTTATTAGTATCTGGTTTTCAAACCTATATAAAAAATGTCTATTTTCTACGCATTTTACCATGGTAAGTTTCATTTTTGATGACAGTTTGTACACCTTCAATAAATTCCATTGAATTTCCAACATGAGCTTTGATTATCTTTAAAATAAATTATTTTATTTTAATCTCTTGCCATCGACTTTTGTCATGTTGCCAAGAACACCTTTAGAATACGATATATACATGTTTCATCAATAAAAAAACTGATAAAACAGATGTTTTTTTATATGAAAGTTATTTCATTATTGAAATACGGCACCCATTAAATAATTGTATTTTTTTAGTATCTCCAGCAATGACTCAAAGTTACAAGCTGCTTTAAAAATAAAAATTTAGGTTACTTACACTTATCAGAAGATAAAATATTTAGATTAAAATAATTAAATATGATAAATTATGCTTATCTGAATTTCCACAGTCGTCCAAAGCGTCTTAAAATCTAATCAAATCGACCTAGATTTCGGTGTCCAAAACACACCATTCTCAAGATCTAATAGAAGATTGACAAATTTTTGTCAAACGTAAATAATTTTATGTCATAAACATTTTAATCAATCACCAAGCAATCCATTCATATAAAATTCTTCTTTCTCTAAAAAATATTTTTGGTTAGTAATATATGGGTATTTAGTCGAAAAGGTAATCTAAGATAAGATAATTGAACTTCCCAGGTTTAGTTTTTCGTTCAATGCTGCATATTGGTGATATTTTAGGTGTTTCTTTATCTCATATTACTCCAAAAAATCAAGTTCTTTTTTGTCACTTATATGAAGTATTTCCACTGTTGTTTCCCTTGTATTATTAAGTATAATTTATCTTTTCATATTTATTATGAATAGTTTCCACAAAGTAAGAGTTGAAACAATTAATTTAATTAAAATGATTGTCAATATATTGAATTTGTGTAAAAGTAGTAAGTATAACCTACAATATATTTACTTCATTAATACATGGTTCATCGTTGTCATGTTCTTGTTCAAAATGAATGAATGAAGCATTAATATCTCAGAAGGGTTGTTAAGTTGTTTTGTCATTTTCGAGACAAATAAGTTATCGGCAGTATGTTTGTTCTTAAAAGAACAGTTTTTTATTAGTTATACAAAAATATAAATAAAAAACTTCCTATAGATAACGGCAACTAATGATTTGGTGTAAACAAAATTAAAGGGTAAATTCGCCGATGGAAGTCCACTCCTAAAAAGTAGTCGGTTTGTATTAAATTTATTAGTTTATTATATTATAAATCTTTTATTTTGTGATAGTATTTTTAAATAAACTGTACGTCATCGATTTTTGTAGTGAAAATAGGTAACCATTTTTCGCAAACCTACATATGTACCAGGTAGGTATTACTTCAATCTTGAGATTTTTTTAAAAATCCTTACGTTACTGTGAAAGTATTTTATATAATCTAGTAAAGGATCAAGCAGCTTTTTTATGGAAGATGGAATTGTCTGGTTTTAAGTTGTTTACGTCGAGTTATTTGTTATTATTCACTACCAAAAAGAAATTTGTTTATTTTATTTGAAATGAAAAATAAAACATAAAAAATTATATCATCAGACAGCATCCATCATTCAGGCTTTAGACGTAAAATTATATCATCCACGTTTAAAGCAAATATAGCTCAGAATATATTTTATTTTACTACAGAAAACATGTTACTAATTGTTTTCTTTTTAATTTATATTGTAGAGCTTTCCGGTTTGGTTGGGAGGACTCCTAAATCCAGAAGCTTACATTACAGCTACAAGACAATGTGTCGCCCAAGCAAACAGTTGGCCTCTTGAAGAACTTCACTTAGATGTTACTATCACCGACTCTAATGACAAAGATTCTATTCCCCATGATTGTTTCGCCGTTGATGGTAAATATTACAAATTGTAACAGCTAAAGAGAACTTCTTTTTGAAACTAATGTATTAAATATAAATTCAAGTAGTAAACTTGTTAAACAAATTATAAATATATATATCCGTTGTCAGAATATTATGCAGCTGACAAAAATTTTGTAAAATGCATTTATAATCTTTTATCCAAATTATGTATACAAGAAACGCGATAAACGATAAGCCAAGAACTTACATATACAGGGTGTTTCTATATTCGACCGACAACGCTTTACCCTAAAGAGCTCTCGTTAATAATTAATGAATTTTGATATAGGAACATGAACCCTTAAATGTCGTAGTTGCAGATATACAGAGTGTTCAAAGTTTGAAATCAAAATTTAAAATTTGCGATAAATCAACAATTGAAATAGAATATGCCTGGGTTGTAACAACACGTTTACGAAACAGTTGTGTCTGTTTCATAAACGTGTTCTTACAAAAGAGTTGGAACTTAAATTTTTAGAGCTTGTTTAGATATTTGCACTTGCATATCTGTAAATTATGATTGCCGTAACTATCAGTGAAATATATTAAGTAGAAGAAATTTATATTTCAATAATGAGTCTTGCTAAATAATACGCATTTATTTTTTATTTGCAGGCATTAAACTACAAGGAGCCCAATGTCGAAATAATCAGCTTCTTCTCACTTCCAGTATTATGATTGAACTCCCAATTACTCTCTTCCGGTGGGTTAGAATAACTGGAGATGAAAAATTAAAAGAAGGAAAGCTTTCCTTACCTCTTTACTTGAATTCTACTAGAACCGAGCTTTTATACACCGTAGAACTTAATATTGCAGCTGGACAAGATCCACATAGCTTCTATGAACGTGGTGTAGCTTTACTCACTTCTACATCGTTAAATTAAATGTAGCGTACTCTTTATATTTATTCAAGCTTTAATTATTATACTTGTTTACAATTTTACTTAACTTAAAATTAGTTGAATTTTAATTTTAATAAATATCTTATGAATGATTATTTTTTCTTCATTTACGTTCAATCATTCTGAAATTATAATTATGTAGAGTTTAAAAAATTTAGAGAAGATAGCAAAAATGACGCGGTCCTTCAGATTGCAGTAATCAGATTCCGTTTGGCTATGTTAGCCTATGTATTTCATTTTCGGCTCACTTGTGATCTTATCCTTTTTCTAAATAGGTTCCATGTCCGATCCGTTTCTTATAATTCGGTATTTAAATAGTAAAAAGAGCGTTGTGAATTTTAGAAATGTTACAGTAATAACCAAAGAAAGTTCTACAAGTTAAAATCACGTCTAACATATAAGTTCATCGCATTAAACAAAAAAGGCATATTGGACACGAAAGAGGGCGTCCGTAGAGATTGCTTTTCGTTGATATTGAAAAAAATGTTCTCTAAATTCGCAAAATTTTGAAAGCAAATAGACCTTCAGTTTTTTTTTCGAAAATAAAAAATATCTTACGATTTGGTTGAAATTTTGCATAGAGGGGATTTGAGGGTCAATAATTATAAAAGTGTCAGTCAGAAAAAAGTATTAAGTTACTGGTTTTTTGAAAAATGGCTTTTTCAAAAATTAAATCGAAAGGATATTTGGTTGATGTTTTGCATAAGAGGACTATGAGAGTCAAGAAATCTACAGAAAGTGTCATTTTTACGAAGAAACTTATTAATTAAATATTTTTTGAATCACTTTTCCTCTAAAAATAAATATAAAGGGTGTTGAAGAATGAATAGTCATCCCAAAACTATATATTTTTAAATACTATATTATTTATTATTGTATGTATGAATTATGCTAACAAGTCTTCCAATATTAGAGTTTGCTAGGTCTATTCTGGGTATTTTAAAAGTTATGTCAAAATAGATGTATCTGAAGAGGGAAAAATTATTTGAAACTTTTTTCACCGCTACTAGATTTTCTCTATTTAGAAAATTCTCGAAACTCGGATCCAACATTTTCTCATTTTATTTAAATGGAACACTATTTTTTGTCAATTGGATAGACATTAAATAGCTATTTAATTTTCGTAAACTATTTCTTTCACTAAGGAATAAGAAATTTTAATTATTTAAAAAACTATTGCTCAAAAAAATACTGAAGGTTTTCCAAGTAGAAACTTTTATTTTGAATAGTTTGAATTTCAAATTCTTTCATAAAATACTTTGCAGGTATATTCTTGCGTTGCATTGAAAATTATATTTCTTTCTTTCTGATTAATCCTTCACTAAGAGCTCCTTGATTGCTCTGCCTATTTTTCTTTTTGTTGTCTTGCCCATTTAAATGGTTTTTGAAGTGTTTCTTATCTAATCCATTTGCTCTTTTTTATAGTGATTTTGATTTCTTTTTCTTCACTTCTAATCAGAAAGGGGAACTAGTGAAAAAATGAGACATAGAAGTACCTGTATTCAAGAGTTCCATTTTTTCATTGACGATTTGGCAAAAATTATTTCTATAAATTTAAATCCGTGAGGTGAAATAGATCAATCATTATCCTGAGCCTACACACTGTTTTGCTGCCGACGTGGCAACTTAGTTAATGAATATAGTGAGGGTGCAGTTTTCGAACCAGACGTTAACACCATGTGTAAAATGTATAATGGCCTCTAAAGGAAACTCAATTTATTCAACTTATGCATAAGAGGTGTATACCTTAAACTCTCGTATTACTCATGCTATGATTCACTTTAGACTTAGTAATGCAAACTACCAACCTATAAAAATCAAACAATGAATATATGAATTCAGATAAAGTTATAATAAGTATATATCTAATATAGATAATTCTTTTTTTATCGGTGGATAAAATATAGGACTAAAACATTTTTCAAACATTGTTACAAAAATTATATAAATGTTTCTATTTCTTTTAGACATTGTATTTTTTTGTATGTATGTGTTCAATCAAAAAAAATACACGGTATTTATAAACAGAACTATATAATTTTTAACTAATTATTTTTTTTTAAATATCTTTTGGTTTGTAAACAAAGTCTTAATTTAATTAAAATCTAATACCCCTTAAAAATTAAACGCAACGCCTCTGTTTGGCCAGTGTGTCACATTTTTTTCATCACATCAAAAATACATTAAAACGAATTGTGCGAAAACAATAGGAAACTTTATTAAATGTAAACTAAATAAAATTAATTAAATTAAGTATTTTTCGGTGTAGAACTCGTCATGTTGATTTCATAAAAATAGAATAGAAGATTTCCGCAGCAACATATAAATGACATTCCAATAATAGGAAAAGCCATGTATGTGTTTTGATTTTAAATTTAAATATCGGTTAACCATGGTTATGAACCATAATATAATTAAAACATATATCCCTATTAATAGAATGTTATTAATGTCCATTGTTTTATTTTATTCAACTAAAAATAGATGTAAAAATGCCCCTTGACGTTAAATAATTAATTAATAATGAAAATGTTGTAGATGAAACCATGAAAATTGAAATAAAATTTTAAAATGACAAACAAAAGTTTTTTTAATAAATCTAAATTGGATATTTTAGCCAACGATACCAAATCCTTGGATATCTGGATCATTAAAGTTCCCTAAGCTTTAATTCGTTTTTGTAGCAACATCAAACGATTCGATAAAAAATTCTAGTTACAAATGTAAAATAAAATACCGGTGACCACACAATTTTCATAAAAATATTTAAAGAATTTTAGAATATTATGAAATTTTAAGAAAAGTATATTTTAATTTTTTACATTTATAATGGATAAATTTCACTAAGTAAGAGTAGAATGAATCATTATGATATCTGGTTATGGTAAAAATTGTTCACCGGGCATAATAGAAGAAATAAATCGAAGATAAAAATTGTATATTGCTATTAACAAAAAAATATACCCAAATGAACTCACCTTTAGGACACCAGCACAAAATCTCTGACATCCGTATTAGATTCTAATTTATATACAGGGTGCGGCATTAGTGCGTCGAAGTACAATATATCCGTTATTAAAGGGGATATCAAAAAAAGTTTTTACAAAAAGTGTAGGCAGTCTTGAGATTCACATTTTAAAATGAGTCCCAAATATACAGTGTGCTCAGGAACGCAGTGCTAGAGAAAAATGTTGTTTTTTAAATGTAACACCCCGTATATATTTACATTTTTATAAACCTCTTGCCGAGCTAATTTCAACGATGTCTATTATGTTTAATAAAGGATCTACAGCCACCTGAAAATCACATTTTTTTGAATTCAGATGTCTGTAGCTGCCAAACCGTTAATAATCAATAAAAACGGCTTACATGTCCCTATCTTCACTTTTTAAGCTCTATGCTACGGCATTAAAAAATATTTGATCCAGAGTGATTAAAAATCAGATGAGATTTCAAATTTTTGATGACATGTAAACCAGTCTTTTTATATTTTTTATATTTCACCGGTATTTATCTTTTATGAATACGTTAAATGTATAATATAATCATTTAGTGTTAGCTAGACCAGAATAGGAAATGTTAAAACACTAATTTGGGATGTGTTTGCGAATGACCTGCCGATTTTTTTTAAAGAAAACTTTGATTCCTTTTATTTCTTTTCAACGTTCTATATTTACTTGTCTCATTAAGGGAACTAAGTCTGAGTACCCATTATTTATTTTGGGTGAAGTATGAAAAATTCTTGACCAAACAATATAATAGACTTCAAGGGAGATGTACTTTGTCTCGATTTAAGCTCTTCTTACATTCTTTACATATTTATATTTATATATTTTGATATGCGTCTTTTATCCATAATATTTTTAACTTAAGAGTATGTTTCAGAATACAGAATTTTGTAGTTCTACGAATACCATATCTTAAAACAGCTAAATGTTCTTTAAATATAGTGTGAATAGTTAACTGGATTGACTGACATTTTTACCGTTACTCATTGTAGGTTTAGACATAAGTTCAAAATCTAAATTCTTAAAAAGTATTGGACGAAATTTTAAAATTTAGAGACTATTGTAAAGAGGATTGTAAGGGCCTTAAAACGACACGTTATTTGACCCCCAATGCGATTGAAATATTTTGGGGTGATTCTTACCCCTCCCTTGGGGGTGAAAGTGGCGAAGTTAAAAGTGCCGGAAAAGAGTCGTCTTAATAAAAAATCGGCGGGTCTCTGCATTTTTGTAAAATGTTGACGTAGTTTCCGATATCGGCTCGATTTCCTTTTCGATTGGCTACCCTGTATATAACTTTATTTTATTTTTATTTAAATCATCATCAAAACTACAAATAAACATTTCCAGATCACTTTTTTGTCATGTTTTCTTTGTATTTGTAAAATTTCATTAAATTATTTACGAGTGTTTTCACTTTTTTGTTAATAATGCTCATTGATATATGCAGACAATATAATTTTTTTTTAAATTACCATGAATTCCGAAAGGTCTATAATTTTTCATAATTATAGCTATTTAAAAATTGAAGTTAGGAAAACCTCATACCATATTCTAAGTCGTGTAACACGCGTTTATTTGCTTCTCATTTAACTGGATTTTTAATAGTGTTTATGGTGCAAAATTAGTATCAAATTGATCCTGAAGACTTGAAGAAGAGAATTCTAGAGATGCTGATATAAAGCAAGTGAAGACCATATATTAAATGATATAACTAAAGAACTTCCCTAAATAATAAAGGCACGGAGATTGGCAAAAAAAATAAAAATAAAAATCGCTTTCGGCCACTAAAACTAATTTTTTAATGTCAAGAAGATGCGATCATGATTTTGAAGAATAAAAGAAAGATCAAGAAAGTGAAAAATATTTTTTATTGAGGTTGATTTAACGGATTTTCAAATGAATAAACTGAAAAAACTGAAAGAAATGCCAAAAAGCAGGAAGGGGAAAAATGTTTACATAAAATACGAAAATGGAAATCTCGAAATTGTATATTTAAATTCACAAAGCCCAAAATGTCAGAGAATTGAATTCTAAAATTGATGACTGTTTCAATTATTATATAAGTAATGGTAAATGCGACATTATTGGTCTCATTGAAACATGGATTCAACCAATCGTTCAAAATTGTGAATTGTTCCCTGAAGAATATCAGGTATTTAAAAAAGACCGAGATCTTACCGCTACTCATTTTTCAACTTGGAGATGTACTTTTGCTTACAAAAATACTTTTAAATTTATTCAAATTGACACTTCATTTTTTTGTAATAACTTTTAATTTGTAAAGGTTAAAAGGACAAATAATGAAGGATTTCTGAAGTAATGCATATTCCTAAGATCTAAAGTTAAGGCCCTTATTAAATTCAATTAAACGAATTTGTTAACATACTTGCTGTAAGATATATAACTGAAAATGAAATTATATTCGCCGCGCAAAAATTAAAAAATAAAATAACATCCGGTTTTGATGATATTCCCTCTTTTATTGATAAAGTGCATTCGGATACTGGCTGTATTGTGTAATCACATTTACCCCGTAGTTCGTAATCCTGTAGCACCTCCTCAATATGGATTCATGGCTCAGAGGTCCACAGAAACTAACTTAGTTTTATTTACCCAATACCTATCTGAGTGTATTGATTCAGGTGGCCGGTAGCTGTGATTTATACAGATTTTTCGACGGCCTTTGATATGTTAGATCACGGCAAACTATTGAATAAACTCGTTCAGTTTGGTTTCTCTTGGGAATTGACACTATTTTGCAAATCATACCTGGAAAATAGGCAACAGTACGTGTTACATAATGGATACGAATGTGCTAAATGTACTGCTACATCTGGGGTTCCCCAGGGATTTAATCTGGGACCATTACTTTCGTGTTATTTAATGACTTAAATGATATAATAAAATCAAGTAAGATATTGATAACTCTAATTCGACAGTCATCGATCACAGATTTAAAAGTAATTTTTGACTGACTTTTATAGAACATATAAATACAAAAGTATCTGAAACAAATAAAATGTATGGCTTTATAGTCAGGGACTGTCGTCAGCTAATAATACTCATACACTCATATGTGCGATCTAAATTAGAGTATTACTCTAGCGTGTGAAGCTCATACTGTGCTCATCACATGAAAGGATTGATAATGACCAAAAAAGTTTTTTGAAATATTTAACTTTTAAAACTTATAATATATACCCAGAACGGGATATTAACTATCTTTTACTGGACAAGTTGACATTTAGGCGGCTACTTCCTTCTCTATGTTTTCTGCATAAGATCTTACATAACACAGTTGTATCAACTTCAATGTCGCTCAATACCACTCAAGAAGTAATATAATGTTCTATTCTGCTGCGCTAAGGACTAACTTACTACTAAAGTCCCCTATAACTGTCATGTGTTCTAATTTTAATAGAATGCCACGTCATAATTATCTTTTTACTTGTAGTTTAGGTACATTAAAGTCTGGTGTTCTAGAAGTGTTACTTTAAATTTATATTTATGTCTCAATCTTACATTTAGTCTACTGTTTTGTTTACTCTAAAATTGTTTTTTCTCTGTAAAGGGAGATAATCTGTTGAGCAATAAAGTTCTATTAGTTTTATTATTATTATTATTAATAATATAACCCCTGTCAAGCAACCTATTAAGTGGTAGAGTTTTCAAGTCGGAATTCTTTTTGCGAATCTGGTGGTTTAGGAGCATAAAGAAAGTAAAAGACAGAAGTGCTGATAAAAGATCTGGGGACGCAACAAAATTTTGCTTTTGGCTACGATTCCAATAATGCAAATAGTAAAATACTGAAATTGTAGATTTTAAATAATAGTTTAAGGTGAAGGGTTGTAATTTAAAAGTAAATCTGTACATTAAATAGTTTATTTATATTTTAGTACACCATCAGAGAAATAGGTACATCAGAGTACAACACATTGATACTACAATATAATTTGAAACAATAAAATGGTCAAGTGAGTTTTTAAATTTCTGTGCAAACAGGCAGCTGAAATGGGATATGGTTTGGCACAACACTCTAAGCCGAACATAACTGTTCACCTATCAATCACCACTTTGAAACAGGGCTTCTATGTAAATAAAATCTACTTTGTCAATTTACCGAGTTCTAAGAAAATAATAGATAAAGTTAGACGGTATCTAGTTTTTAAAAATAACTCTAGTGTCCTTTTTGTTTCTACGTAGGTACTTAAAGCAAAGCAGCAAATGAGAACTACTCTGTAGTAACTGGGTGATAGTTTTAATTTGTATCTCTGATCTGTTGGATTTTTAACAGCCTAGTGCTAACATAGACCTGTGATACATAGATCTAAACATTTACTAATAGTAGCGGGTTATTTTTCTTTCTTATATTTTCACTATTCTAAGCTCACATTAATAAATATCTAAAACATTACATCTTTTAACAATATATACATTTCTTTGAAATGTATTTGAATGTCGATTTACAGAATCTGGCAGATTTTATTAAGTACAAAATAAATAAAATTAACATATCTAAATATTTAACAAATCATAAATAGTATTTTAACTTTCGTGCTTCAGTTCACATTCATCTAACAGGCGTAATGTGTTTAGGAATTTTACATAAAATTTGTTCCTAGTTTTAAAAAAATATTAGATTGGCCACTGGGTTTGCGCCTCTCAAACTAATATAATTACGTTATCTATTATTAATTTCTTTAATAAACTTAAATTATCATACAACCAAAAATAAAAAAATGACTATCTATACTAAAATTTAAATAAAATATTAGTAGTTTGTTTCATGATGCAAATTATCTCTAATTGCAAAGTAATTGATAATATATTATTAAGTTAGGCAAACTTGGGCGTATCAGGCAACAACAGTCGTGCTATATATTCCTAAACAGATTAAGCAAATGTCATATTTAAACATTCATATAAATATATAATAGAACACATAGAGAAACTCAGAAGTGTTTATCTGTAACCCTGTATTTATCATTTGTCTGTCAAGAATAATAAACCAGAAAATATATAACGCCAATTTTTTATTCCATCATTCAAGAGTTTTTTTAATAACAAATATAGCGTATATTCATAAATCAAATATTGAAATAATGGTATTAAATTATTGTTTATAATGACTAGGTACTAACAAATTACATTGAAAAGCAATATTTTTGGAATTATTTTGAAAACTATTAAAAAAAAATTTAATCAATTCCCTAGTGCTGCTACGACCAATTAACCCGAGAATGACTATTTATTAATAAAAGGGCTTTTATTATATACTTTATACTCTTAAGAAAAGTAAATAAAAATGAAAATTTAACATTCTTTCTTATTTTTCTTAGTAATGTAAAAAAATAATAAAAAAACGTGTAAATTTTTCTCTAAGACAAATAATTCTTTGCAATTAAATATTTTTCTACATTATTTGTTGAATTACGAAGTAAATAAATAATATTTAAACACACCTGAGTTACCCATTCGACATATTTATAAAATAATAAATAAAATCTTTGGTAAGGTCAACAACGTTAAGCTTTTTTTATATGCACAATTCCTAAGTCTTTACGTGAAGATGAATTTCATCCATCTTATTCACATAAATTCAAGTTTTTCACATTATCACAACATAACTAGAAAACAATTATGCCTAAAAAGGGACAATACAATTAAACTAATATTGTACACTAATACAACCGTAACACCTCGAATAATTGCATATTTGTAACAGTGGTAACAATTTTCCAATTAGAATGAAAATGTAATATTTTATTAAGCAAATGAAACCACGAATATGTAAAATATACAAATGTCTCTATGGTTTAACTTATCGGGAGATGGATAATTGAAAAAATATTTGTTAAGTGGAGTAATAATAGATAAAATAATTTATCATTAAAATAAACGTATTGACTTTCTAAGAAAATAAAAGTAGAGTGTCATTTTTAATGCTGTTGTACAATCTCTCCAAAAAATATTTAATCAACGAAGGAAGATATCTTGCTTGCTTGTGCGTAGTTTTAGCCACAAGTTCATATAAAAAATAATAAAAGGTATACGTAGTGTATACAAAACAAAGATTAGATTCGAATCCCATATTGCAAAGACTATAGAAGGTATAACATATGTACAGACAATTAAGGGTCCTCGAATTTTCTTCTTGAAATTGGGTTTAGGTGGAAATAATAGTAGAGACGTAAATAGATCAAGGTAACGACTCTCGATGTCCATTTTGAACAACGTATCTATATTTCATAAACCAATTTGGCGACCTTGCTTGCCGTTTGGAAGCTGTAAACTGGATTTTTGAGGGTTGCGCCTAGGATAACGTTTAATTAGCACATCCTAATCTAACTATTGCCAAATTTCACATATTTCCACCAAAAACCATTTTCCATAAGAAAATTGCGGGATCCTTTATGTTCCATGAAATACTCTTTTGATCCCACGAATTTTAAGAGTTTTGAAGAAAAATAACCTTGACTATGACAATGTTCATTATGAGAATAATCTCAAAAAAGATTATATTCAGGATATGATGGAATAACAAAAATTAGGAATTTGGAACACTGCACGCACGCCCGCACCCCCACACACACGTATATTAGTCATCTATTAGGTCTCCCTAAATAACTTCTTGGAATGTTTTTAGATTTCAAATATCAAAATTCCTTCAAATTTTGTGGTATGATGACATTTTTGATAAAAGAATGTTTAAACAAACACTACAAGTTAAAATGTCAACCCCAAAAAGTTTTCTCAAAAAGATCGTCTCAACTTGTTTGCTTTTACCTAACCTGGAGAAAAATTTCCATCCCTTTGAAAAACTCAACTGAAAATTCCTGAAGAAATAAAAAATGATTTTCCATCAAAATCCTTTAGTCACTTTTATAGATGAAAGCCTTGGAAAGGTTTGGAATAGAGTAGACACCATTGGTAGTTTGTCACTAAGAGCTTCAGCAGCACATGAAGAAAATGAATTTAAAATTCAGACTCTCGATTCTGTTGGGTCAAAGAAGAATCCAAACTTGAAAGAGTTTGTGGACTTAAAGAAATGGAATTGTACCGATATTTTTGACATGACACAACATACCTACTTAGCGGTTGCAGCGTAAGGAGACCCACTCCTGTTGTGGCTAACCTAAAATAATATAGGCTTGTGACACCGCTCTTACAAGTCAAAACAAAAATGCTACAATCATGAAAGAACTACAACTCTTTTAACGTCTGTTAATTAAATCGTGAGTTTTCTATTGGCAATAATTAAGTTTTACGATTATTATTTATCTAAACTGAAACAAATATGCAATATAAATTATATACATATTTCGTCGTTTTCGATTTGAAATGCAATATGTTTAGTTTAATGGTATTTCGTATTTTATACAATTTTGATGCAGCCTAGATAAAGGTTGTTCAGGCTCAGAACATGAATCCTAATGTAACAAGATTTTTGATGAATATATTTTGTATATTGGTAAAACCCGTAAAACAAAAAAAATACTGTTAGTTATTCTAAACTTGTTTCTTAGGATTCCGTTAACATAATTTTAAAATGATAAAACTACCGACTGCATTATCTACTACATATGACATATATGTATAAGTATATGTCATATATATGTATATATAGGCCATTTATGACTAGATTAACAAGTGATTTCAAAACTAAGTTTTCGACTTTTTCATTAGAAATCACAGCAACTGAATAAATAAAATCAGATCTAAGAGCTAACTTTAGAAAAATGTTACCAACTGCGGCATTCTTATGGTAAACAAAAAAATAAAAAACAGCGTTTTAGTAAACTGCTAAAATATATTCTACAACGCCACAGTTGGCATAAATAAAAAAATATATATATTAAGTTCAATATGGATCGCATCGCGACTAACGATTTACATGTATCAAATATTGATTTAATTTATTTAATAATTAAAATGTGATATGGTATTCACTTTTTTGAAAAAAGAATTATTAATATGAAAATATTGTTGTTTAATTTTTAGTTAAAAATGTGCAGCTGTAAAAATAAAAAATCTACTAAAATATAATAATCTCAAATCAAAGTCCTCTTAATAAAGCTAAACAATATACATTTAGTTTGTATTGATTAACTAACTGCATGTGTTTTGAACCACTTTAAATGAAATTACTGCTCTCGACGTGCGTTTTTTAACTATGTTAGCATCATCAAGAGGTGATTAAAACTACAGGTGTTGAGTGCAGTATTTTGATTTGGAGTTTAAGTGGTTCAAGATTAAGGCAGTGATGACAAACCAATGGTCTCAGTTTACTATTTCACAGTAATTAAAATCGCCACTATGGTTTAATTTATTTACTATTTAAGTAGCTTTTCTTTTTAATTTTTAAAACGTGATTTAACACTATTTAAAATATATGGATGTACATACTTTCAAGATTTTTCAATCAACTATATATTTATATTATAATAAAACAGGTACAGTTCTAATCATAAAAAAGTGCATAAATATTACAATAGGTAATTAAAGAAGCGAATAATCAAATAATTTTTTCCAACACAAAAAAAGTTCTGTATTTTTCAGAACATGTGAAATATTTTAGTGATAAACCATTTTCGCCAATACAGTCAACATTTTGATCATAAGTTTAACATTCATTTTTATACTAATATGTAATTCTTTTAACGAAGTTTTAATTTCAATAGCAAGACTGAGAAATATAGTAATTAAAATTCATAATGAAGAACAATAAATCGTTTTTTTTTTGTTACTAGAGAAATTGTTGATTTGATGAGGGATGTCAAGTGGATAAAAAGATATTGTTAAAAAAATTAGTATTGTTAAATGAGAGGATGGAAAAAGTAAAGTCAATTATTATAATCAAATTAAATGTAATTAAAGAAGCTGAATGTTAGAACCGATGTTAAATATTTAGAATCTGATAGTCATGAAGAAAATTTAAATATCCAGGTGTAAGATTTTTTTTATATGGAGTACCAAACATATTCATACGATGTATTTGATTACATTTTGCAAATCGGAATTAATGGTTAAAATGAGAACCAACATGTAAATTGCATCTTAAAGTTAATTACATCAAGAGCTTAAAAAAGGGAAGAACAGACAATTTTTGAGAGTAAAAAGAATATATCAACAACTGTAGATAGATTTTTTTTATTGTTGTAAAAAACTTTCATTATACATCGATGAAACAAATTTATTATTATAATATAAAAATAATTTTATTAAATGCAAATAAAGGGGACGTTCTAAATTATATAAAAGTGCGATTCTAAACTTGACTTAAAAGAATTTAGGAATGTTAATCAAGGGATTTGATTATTGTTTTTGGTTTTTATGGAGATTATTTATGTAAAATAGAACAAAAAAATAAAATGGTCATATTAGATAAAAGATTAAAAAAAAAGTTCGGCACCACAGTTTTATTGAAGTAAAAATAAATATATTAAAATAAAATCCCGATAAGTTGAAGAGAAATTGATTTGACTAATTATGTTCAACTTACAACATACTCTTCTTAAAAATCATCACCAATACATATACATTTTTATGATTAAAATGAAATATTTTTGAAATTTTGCTCGTGTCGCGATTATTTTTGTGTGGTGAATTTATCTAGTAAAAATTTTAAATCCCTATATCCGCTATTGATGTAGGCTTGAAAAACATTTTGTTTCAATTAATATATTGGCAGCATGAATGATAGCAATTAATTGAAAAATGGTGGTTAAAATACCACTTTTTGATCAATTTATGGACAATTGTATTAAGAACATGTGAAGATTCATAAAATGAAAATGTATTAAATTCACATTGATGAAAATGTTATTTAAATCAAAATAGGGTGTTAGTGAAAACTATAAAAGACAGAGGGAATACGCAATTTGTAATTATTTTAATAGTGATAAAATTACGTTTTTGTAAGAATATTAGTAAAATATCATTTGTAGATAAAAATTGTAACTAAAAAATGAATATACATTAAAAATGAAAGAGTTTGGTTTTTATACCTATCAAAATACTTGTGGAATATCTTTCAAATATTTCATTTAAAGTTAAAAGTTTTCCGATATTTGAACAAAATTGAATAAGAAATCAAATTATATAAAAATTATTGATATTCAGTCTATGGCATTGAGATTATGGGGCTTATGACCTACTGTATTATGTCACTAGAAGAAGTTTCCAAAGTATTTTTCCATCAGAATTTAACTCCAACTATGAAGAAAAAATATTGTCCTCTTTGGACAGTAGCCGAAAATACTTTTATTTTTGAAATTGTGCGCTCTACCTCGAAAATTAAGCACTTGATAGAGTTATGCTCCTAACTCGATTTTTTATCATTTTAAGAAATGGTGTAGGTTGAATATCTGGACAGCCTATATATATTGCTATATATTTCTGTTTTCAACTTTGAATATCTCTTTTTTATGAATATATCTGTACTTATTTAATATCCTAATTTAAATTTTAGAATCTTTTGAAATTAGGAATTCCATGCATTGAATCATGAAATATTAAATCTTGAAGCTTGTTACTACTTATTTGTTTTATTTATGTGATCAATATTGAACTTTTTAAATATATGAATAAAATACTGTTTTTTTAATTAATGAGCGTTCCAGCGATCCGACCTACTTAAAATTACATTTTTTAGTTTAGATTTTGTGCGAAAATCACAATCTTAAGCAGGCAAAAAATGCTATTTCACTTAAAATTAATAATATGGTCAATTCTGGCATTTCCTTTTGGATTTCTTAAAACAAAACCTAAGATAGGGCAATACTTTAGATTTTAGCTATATATTTTTGCGAAATAATTTCATGTTAAAATAAATTTAAAAAGATAGTACATTGTTTAAAGAAAATATATTACTATCTTCATTATTATTACCATACTATTACCTTAAATGCAACTTGTAATTATTAAGAATAAATATAATTGTCTTGAAACAATAAATAGATAAATAATGCAAAGCTTTGAATTCTTGTGCGTTATTTCGTTGCAAGCCTGTCATTTTCAAATTCTCCTATTTTATTCCTTTTCATATTTAATTTAACTAATGTAAACTCAAAACGTATATTTTAAATATCTTTTTCCATCAAATATTTCTTATTTGTTCCATTAATAAGATAGTATTATATTTCCATTTAAAATAATTTGGTAAAACTTTGTATATCGGAAACAATCAAGAATTCACCAAAATACAACAAATAAACAACTACTATAAACAGGCAAGTACAACTAATATAAATTCAGTTATTGAGTACAGACGTACACGAATTAAGGTAAATAATTAAAGCTTTAGGTTTTTTCGAGTCATTTTAACTGAAAATGAAAATACTTGACAATCAATTCAGGTTGTGAAACCCCTCAAAATTACAAAAAAAAATTAGTCGGCTATAAATCGCGATGGATTGAAATCCCTATTAAGAATTGTGAAACCTCTAAACTCTTCCTGATTTATGGATTGGAGCACTTCATTACTGATTGGTGTCAAAACTGGTTCCTCCCTAGTGAATTCGGCGTCAAAATTTGTCACATCTTTTCGGCTTTTCTGTAAAAAAATAATAAAATTTTAACTGGCAAATTTTAATGTGAAAATTGGTCACGTTGATACAAGAATGATCAAGAATGTTTTATGAGACCTCATCAACTTACTCAATATTGGAAGTTATAAACATTTCCATTAATTATTATGTATTTGGCTTGGACAATTCTGTTAAGGCAAAAATGTTATTATACCACCTATGTATATTAGTCATAAAATCGTAGAACAAAAGCAATCTGTCAGGGACCACGTTAACGCAATACCAAAGCATCAAAGTCGTTATAGTAGAGCGAATAATTTGGGAAAAGCTTACATGAATTGCGATACGACAATTGGTAGATTTTGTCTGATAAAAATTAAAACCGCAACTAATAATAACCAGTCGGATGCTCAGAGATTAACCACTGAATTAAATCTCCATAAAAGCTGAGCTACAGAAGTTTGGCTATATAGTTTGGGTGTACACGATTGTTCTAACGGACAAGAATACAAATTGAAGATCTTGTTATATTCATTGATAACTGACCAGGTCAAAATAAAAACACGGAAAATATGCACCAGAAATATATTCTCCAGAAGGATGGTATAAGATAAGATAGAGGATAACAATACTAAAACCCCTTTCATTGTCACAATTATGAACCAAGATTTTCTGGATTTTGGATCAGGTGTTACAAAAGCGAACCGCACTGAAGGTGGTGATAATTTGAATTTTTTCCAAATATTTTCATTCCACTTCAAAGACGATAACGCAAAATCGTCTTTTGTTAAACGCACCGTCAATGGTCAATACAAAGAGATGATTGTTAAAAAAAGGCAGACCAAATCTAACTTTTTTAGACAATCTTAAGCCAAAATATACAGCTCCTCTAAAAATTAGTGTGAAAAAAATTAAAAATATCATGTCCTTACTTAACTACATACATTATCGCTAGGCTAGGGCCAACCACAGGAGATATAGATGACAACTTAGAGATTGTTGAGTAGTAGTTCACCAAATGTTTTTATTTGCAATATAGTAATAGATACTTTTGTATTTGCAATAATGTGACAAGCCCCAAATTTTGTTAAAAAAATAAGTAAAATAAGTATTTCCCAAAATCAGAAGTTGCATGTTTTGTAACAACAAGTTTACTGATTACTAGATTAACCCAAAATTTTCTTAATGTGGCTTATATTGTTCTTATAATAAGTCCTTTAATTAATAATTTAACCAAATTGAGCTCTTCTTCAAATATACATACGTTTCAAGTATTATTAGTATACATTTAGGAATTGTAAACCCTTTAAGTATTTTCTTTAAACAAATTGAGTTTGCATGTCATAGAACAGAATCGTCATGCAATTACTTATAATTATTTAAATTCAGTCTGGTAATGTAATGTTATATAGTGTGGAACAGCCAACTGGAATAATTCAATTTCAATTATTGTCCAAATATATATAAAAATTCCGAAACACGTCAATTTTAGATTATGAAATGACATCTTGCAACAGTTATAATCCGCAAAATTTTTTAATGGGAAGTAGGGGCTTGTGTTACATCGTTTAAAAGGTCTCACTCCTCGGTCATGCAAATCGTCAAGATTGCCGCTACTGGTCTGCAGAAAATTCTCATTGGATGAGAAAGAAACATATACAATACCCTCCAAAGGTAAATACAATAGAGATTAATTACTTAACACTGCTCCAAAATAATGTCTTACCAACTTTGGCAAACTTATATCCTGATCAATACTTTCCTGCGAATATGGTTCCAGAACGATGGAGTACCACCACACTACCCAATCAATATCCGATACTTCGACTTAATATTTAAAAATCGGTGGATATGGAGGCGAAAATCGATAGAATGATCAGTAAGATCACCTGATCTTACGCTATTAAACTTCTTCGTACAGTATATATAGTATATAAAACTAAATCACTCGATTTAGCTGACTTAAGAAGAATAACGCTTGTGATTAGGTCGGTAACGCCTCAGATGTTTTATAACGTTACAAGACATTTTTATTTAAGATTAGGATGTTGCCGAGGCTTTCGAGGCGAGCATTTTCAACATCTTCATTAACATTCATGTCTTTTATTTTTACATAATTAAGAACTGTATATCACTTATTAAGTTTTTAGTGTTTTGAAGCTAATTTCATCAATCAGATTTTTTAATGTTAATTTTTACAATAAATTTGAAAACAATAACATTTGAACAAAAAATTGAAAGACCATTCAAATGATGTATCACAACCCACTACTTCCTATTTAAAAATTTGTGGGTTGTAACTGTCAGTCAAAGGGGGTTCAATATAGGGATGAATTTTTTTCTTTGCAGGATGTCACTTCATAATCTAATAGTGACGGGATTTTTTGTATAAATATGTTCAATAGTTAAATAATGAATTTATTCCACTTGGCTCTTCCACACTTTATGATGCAACTTAATCATAAAATTAACTTCAATATGAATAGAAAAGGTAAAAAAAGTATAACCTCATGAGATTATTTTAATTGTCGCAGGGTAAATTTCAAAAAAAAATTGAATAAGGTATAAATGATTTTTTAGAAATCGTATTGGTCAAATGCGGTGAAGTGGAGGGACAGGATTAATAACAATATTTGATTTAAAATGTAACCTTGGATTAAAATTTCAATATTTTGTAGATATTAAGTCACTTGTATTAATCATTGGAATACCCAATTTAGATTTTAAAATTCTTGATAAATTTTCTACAAGATTAAATTCGTAGTACATTTTTAAATTACTTACAATTCTTGGCCTGAAGGGAGGCTTAACCCTCCTCTGCTCTAAAGCTGTCCAATCAATTTCTTTAAAAAAAGCATGCGCTTGAATTGCAGCTTCCCCACCATGAGCAGCCACACAACCTAATCTTCGACTTGGATTTTTGGTCATGAAACCTTTTAATATACTAACAGCATCCTTGCTTAACCAAACTGGATATAATACATCATCATGCAGGATGGATTCAAAAAGATCATCTTCGTTATCAGCTTCAAAAGGAGGTTGACCTGCCATCATTTCGTACATAAGTACTCCCAGTGCCCACCAGTCTACACTAGCTGCATATTCCAATTCCTAATGAAATAAAACAAAGATTAATTGCAAATATACAAGGAATCATCGAAAATAGTACATTTCTTTATAGAAACCATAGAATGTATGTACATATTATGGACAACGCATAAAGGAAGTGAAATGGGGATACTGTACTGCCAAATTTACCGATATCATTCAGTGATAGAACAAGAAATTCGCGAATACCAAACAAGTACAAAATGGTTATTACACGATAAATTTACAAATATAAACTAAAATACTTTTAGAAGAAGGGTTGTCTGGTATTACATAATAATTTTCATCTACAAAGTCTTCTAAGTCACATTTGATATCCAAACAAATTTTCTCTTCCTCTTCGTCCCTATCTGTTCTGTTAAAAGTATCAAAAAATATTTTGGAATTCCACCAATTAGTTGAAAAGCTTCATATTGATGCTGATACACAAAAAGTTTTATTGACAATGACAAATTAATCTATTTACTATTCATCGTTTTTAAAAATTGCCATTATGGTTGGTTAGTTTTCTGTTTATTGCCAAGTAAATTTTAAAAAACGTATGCTGCTGCTTTTGAACTCCTAGAAAGGATGCCAACACTTATTAAATATATCTTTAGTCATTAAAATTTTCTGCAGATTTTGAAATTGCTATTCATGCAGCAATATGAGAGGCATTTGCTTATTGTAGGATATCACTTTCATATTTCAGAAAAATTTAAAACTTGTACCTTTTAGGCAAATACCACAGTAAAACAGGTGAGGAAACTGAAATCAATGTTTGTATTACATTTTTGCACTACCGATTTTAAAACCAGAAGACGTTGGAGACTGCTTTGCAACTGTTTTTTTTAATTAAAGCCGAAAAATAATGTACTGAATAAGTTTTGCGTTTATTCGGCTGGTAACTATATAAGACCTCATCCCAATATTAATCAATTTTTAAGCGTTATTTTGGGAATATAAATTAAATATATATTAAAATTAAAAGCATCAATACATTATTGACAATACATGGAAAAATATTTAGGTAAAAAAGTTATATAGACCAAAAATACTTATTCCAAAACAAAATATCTTGAACAGAGTTTGTTAAATTTATTTTCTACCATAATAAACCAATGTAAATTATTTCTGCCTCTTTATTATTTATTTAACCTTGGATACGGTTGCCAAAAACATAATTTTTATGCCCAAAGACATGAGTTCTGAATTATAATGCCTGCTAATGTATGTAATTTCTAGTTGATTCTAAAGAGGCTAAGAGAAAACAGTTTAATTTTTATTGAACTTCTTCGTATATTTATTTTTAACATTTTGTATACAGAGAAGAAATATCCTTTTTAAAAATTCTCTATTTAACTTTAAAAAAATCAATTTACAATTAAAAATTTTTTATGGCCTAGTGTCGTCCAAGTCAGTACTGTAAAATTAAAGCATGCCAAGTTAGAGTTATGAACTCGATCCCAGGCAATACTCCTTCAGTTGATTTTTTCATTTTCAGAATTACCGTGCCTATTAAGGGCTTCTGGTTAATGATCTTGTTCCTTATTGATTTTTCTCTAATTTTCATTTCCCACAGATGCAATTGTTAAATGAATAATCACACAGATTCCTTCATGTAAAATAATAGAGTCCCTCACACGTTGTCTTAATCTTTCTAAACTATTTACCCGATTTATAAAAAATGCGGAATGATATTTATCAATTCTTAAATATTATAACTCTTTGTATTAATAAAGCTTCGTACACAGAAAATCCATAATAAAATAATTAATTCCAAATATTTTAGTCATATTCACGAGGAGATTTAGTATCAATCTTCAAAACATTAAAGACAAAAAGAACTAAAAATTCAGTTTCTCATATTCTAACTAACTAGTTGAAAATGTTAGTGACCACGTCACAAAATTCAACAAAAGTAGTTAATGTTAAGAAAGCGACTGAGCACAGGTTACTAAATCGTCGATGTGTGTTGATGTTGAAGTTTTCTGTGGTATTGTCTTTAACTTGATTTTATTTAATTATGTGAAGATTATAAATTGTGAAGGTAATAAGGAATCTATTTGTTCAAGTAACTTTAATTTAAAGTGCCAGAACTTGTTAAGGAGGTAGCCGAACTTAAAAAAAAACATCAGTAAAATTTTAAATAACAATAAAAGTACATTTCTATCAGTTTCAGCCGCCAGTGTTGCTAATTCACTTGGGATAACAGAAACAGAAGACATTATTTCAAAAATGTTAGATAGACAAAAGAGAGCCTCTAATATAACAATATTTAGAAACAATCAAAACTTCAGTATCTTTACCACAAAATATTTTTTAATTTCACAAGGTTAAATACATTAATGACGACTAGTTTCGGCTTATTAATGTATTTAATCTTACGAAATTAAAAAACAATTTTGTGGTCAAGATACTGAAGTTTTTATTCTTTCTTATCCCCAATATCACATTTGAGAAAATGGATAATCTTTATCAATATACCAATATTTAATGTGAATGAATCTGGTAAAAAACTCAAGCCGAGAGAAACTCTGATGATCAACAAGCAGTGTTAAATATTATCAAAGATTATAATATCAATAAAAACAATCTGAAACTATTTACAATTGGAAAATTTAGTGCTGTAAAAAATCGTCCAATTAAAGTTATATTGCATTCATCTGAAGATGGCAGAGTTATTCTTAAAAACAAATTAGTTAAAATCCCAAGAATTAAAATTGAATCTGATCAAACAAAAGCATAGCAAGAATACTTTAAAAAAATTAAAGTTATACTTAAAGATCTTGGCAGGGAAGGTGAAAACTCCAAAACAATAAAATGTATTAACAATAAGCCTACTATTGTTAATAAATTCAGCAAGCTCTACAAAAAAACCATTAAATGACCCTAATATATTCTTCAACACTGATATTATTTAACTAAGTGCCCAAATCTTATTAAATAAACTTTATGAAATTCAAATAAGTCGGTTAAATTACTCTCTTAAAATAATAGTAAATAATAGTTGTTAGTGAAGCAAGAACTACAAAAGACATTGAAGATTCTAAAATTAAAATTAACGGTTACAATTTAGTCAGATGCAACTCTTCAAATTGATATACAGGAGGAGGTGTTGTGATCTATCTAAAGGATAACTTGAAGTTTTTAAAACATATGATTTTTATGTTGGAAGATAATTATTGGTGAAAATTTATTAAAGTCAATTTTGATGAAAGTCGGTAATTAATTGGATGCATTTATCATTCTTCATCGAGTTCTGATGCCCTATTCTTAAATAATCTGGAAAATATCCATGATAACCTTTTTACTGGTAATATAAAATATATTTTAACTGGGGAATTTAATACAGATTTTTTAAGTAATAGTTTTTACAGGATGGAATTGAACACTTAAGTGTCTGAACGTACAAGATTAACAAATGAAAGTGAAACCTTAATTGATTAAGTGCTTGTAAATCATAGTTTGGCTACTACTACTGGGCATTTTACTCCCAAGATGAGTGATCATTCTGTGATTTTAGTTAATGCGAAAAATGCTAATGATAATGAAAGTGTGTATATCAAAAGGTATAGAAATCTTAATGAACAAAACTTGGAAAAAATCAAAATTGATTTAATGTCATCAAATTGGAATTTTAATTCTGTTGATGTTAATTTTGTGTATCAGGAATGTTATAAAAATTGTCAAATAGTAATTTACAGAATAGTTCCTATTCAGATTTGTCCATTTAAATCAAATGTACCGTGGACTGATAATGAAATTGACAAAGAAATTATATGTGATATGTTTAAGGCTAATGTTACTGTAACAGAAGTTCAAAAATCTCTTACTTATAACAAATTTGAATTTAAATGTATTGAAAACTAAAGGAATTATAAATACAACTAAATAAAAATATAATATTGATCTCAGCCCAGTGAATCTTAAAATTAACATTCAGCGAATTGATATTGTAACATCCATTAAACATCTGGGTTTTAAAATTGATAATATTCTATTATATAATGAACATTTTGAATATATCTTGAATAAAATATTAAAAAACTCTTATTTTTTACAAGAATTTCTGATAATGTTTCAACTGAGACAAAAATTACAGTGTATCAATCCATTATCCAGCCACATTTCGATTATTGCATTGACAGAACAACAGAAATTACATTTTCACAAACACGTTTATAAGATTTTAAATAATTTAGCTCCATCTTATTTTCAAGAGTTTATAAATTTTAATCTAAATATTAAGAATTATCAAACAAAGAATAATATAACAATATACATATAGTAAGAACAAACAAAAAACATTCCATGAAATCTCTGTATTTTAAACATTTTGTCAATTTTAATAAACTAACCGATACTATAAAATATAGCAGTTCAATAAAGATTTTTAAAAACAATATGTGAAATCCGTTCAGTTGATACATCTCATTTTGACTTATTTTGTATATCACTTTGCTCTCAATATTACTCAATTAAAATGTGTATTATTATATATTATATTTTGTAACTTAAACTTTTGTAATTAATATTACTCTATTAAACTGTATATTATATTTTATATGTTAAACTTTTCTAATTGCAGCTTGAATTGGTTTGTATTTTACAGTAACCTATTTAAAATAAATAAATATCTAAATTGTATTAACAACTAACCTGTAATATCTCGGGAGCAATGTAATCTGGAGTTCCACAAAAAGTGGAAGTTGTTACCCCGTCCACAATTCCTTCTTTGCACATACCGAAATCAGCCAACTTGCAATGTCCCTCTGCGTCTAGTAATATGTTATCCAGTTTGAGATCTCTATAAATAACACCGTGTTTATGTAAAAATTGTAATGCCAAAGTTACTTCGGCGGCGTAAAATCTTGCTCTAGGTTCATCAAATTTTTTGGCACGTTGTATCTGAAACATTAAATCGCCGCCATTGACGTATTCCATAACAAAAAATAATCTATCTTTGGTCTGAAAGCATGAATGTAATGCCGTGAGGAATGGGTGATTGGCTGCAAGAGCTAGAATTCGTTTTTCTGTCATAGTGCAGTCGACATCGTCATCTTGAATAATTACGTCCTTCTTTAAAACTTTCACAGCGTACACTTCGTCAGTGTTCTTCTTTTCGGCAAGCATTACTTTACCAAAACTTCCTTTTCCAAGTACTTTTAGGAAATGAAAATCGTTTAAACCAATAGTTTTCTTACCAGTTGCTCCTTCTCCTATTATAAAAGGATAGCATTAATTATTTGTGATAATAAGAAATTAGAAAAATATTGTTCTTATTAAGTTTTTGTTAAATTTCTACCCACCATTATTCGATAATTTTTCCTCCATAGTCTTCGATAACTCTTCTCCCGTTGGATCGCTGTTTGACGTTAAGTTTTCTGTATCTGGTTGTCCTCCATTTCCTCCAGAACCCGTTAAAAGCTTACTTCTTCTTGGAGTTTGTTTATCAGGCGAAACACCTTGAAAAATATAAGAATAATGTACATTCAAAATATATAAATACCCTCAATGGAATAAAAACAACTTTGGTATGACGTTGAGCTGAAAAGTAATCAGTCTAGAAACGAAAACACAACTTTTTTTCGTCAAAACCAAATTTATTTCTTAACATAATTTTCATTTAGCTTGATACACCTCTTCCAAAGATTCTCTTAACTTTTCAGGGCCCTTAAAATAATACGATTCCTAGAAGCCCTCAAAATGGGCCTCAGTTGCAACGATGACCTACTTCCTCATTTAATAAAAATCTCTTAGCACCAAGCCATTTCCTTAAGTTTGAAAATAGGAAGTATTCGCAGGAGGCCAATTTTGGAGAAGACGATAGATGAGTAACCAATTCATGCAATTTTGCCATTGCGATTGCACCGATTAGTTTTCCTGGTGAAAGAGCACTTTTTTTCTTTAGCAAATGAGTTCGTTTCTGTTTCAAATTAGTTTCGAATTGGTTCAATAGCTCTGAACAATATTCACCTATAAGTGTATTGCTCTTTTCAAGGTATTCGATATGAATGATAAAGTGAGAATCACAAAAATTTGAGGGCATGATCTTATTCGTCGACAGACATATCTTGTCCTTCTTGAAATTGGATTACCCAGAAAGAGCCTGGTCTCAGGTGTTTTGGGATGGATCCATGTTTAGTCAATAGGTATGAAGGGAGCAAAAAGTCCTTTCTATCGTATTTAAACTTCGCCAAACACTCTTATAAATTTATCACATGATCGCGATTGTTGTCAACATTGATCAAATGCGATACCCATCTAGTAGTGAACTTCCTCATTACCAAAAATTTGTGCAATATATTCTCCACTTATTCAAGTAAAATGCCCACAGTCTTACCAATTTAGCACAATTCTTCAATTGTCAATGACCACACCATGGATTTTACCAATCATTTCGGATAATCAAAAACGCTTGTACGATACTGTTTAAATTCTTAAATTCAGCTGTCCAATATTTTACTGCTGATATTGAAGGTACAGAATTATCGTAAACGTTGTTCAATTCAGTTTTGATCTTATTATAATTTATTTATTTTTGTAAAAATTGCAAAAGATGTTCAATTTGAATGACTGCCAATCAAAAACTAAATGACGCAGTTGGCAGAACATTTGATATATTTCTACTGAAAGATAATATTTCAGAATAACATTTCTCTGATCATCTCTTGCCTTGGCTGAATACTTTTCAACACAGGCTCTTAATATTCTCGAGAATTTTTGAATAAGATTTTTGTACATAAATAGTGATCAATAAATGAATATTTTGAAGAATTATTATATGGCCAAAAGGAATAACCCAAGCTAAAACCGAAAAGGTAAGTTTATCTATGTCCGAAAACATTACTAAATCATCATTAAATAATGTACCATCTTCAAGTAAACAAATGATGTGAAACTACAAGATAATTAAAAGAACCAATGAATATTTTGATAATGAAGGTATCGTTTAAAAACATGCAATCAGGGACACTTTTATTTATCTACAAGAAAAGATTGTAATAAATGTAAACCTTTCTATTTTAGAAAATCGAATTTGTGAAAAATTAGTATAATATAATAAATAAGAATTATATGCGGTAGATTTAAAAAAAACGAGGTATAAACCAAAATATATCTGTATTTAGAGCTCAAAAAATATTATTATAGTTATTAGAGAATACCGTTAATTATGTCAACAAAAATAAAAAATGTCCAAAACAAATAAAGGAGTATATACTGAGACCATTACTATTGTGTCGAATATTCTGCTGAATACTAAACGAAGCAATGAAATACTTAATAAATAAAATCTAGTTATTAAGTAGAACACGGAGAATAAATATGAACAACAGATATCAGATTAGAACAAATGTTATATAAAATAAGTCGACAAAGGGTAACATAAAACCAGAAACAAGGTTTAGAAAAAAATGCGCTAAGATGGTTTGTATATATAAAGAGTATAGATTACAGAAAGACGACAACAAGAAATTTCAATAAGAACCAGTAAAGAAAAATAACAAAGTAAGACCAAGAAAAACATTGATAGATGAAATTAGCTATACAGGGTAAGTAAACTACAAGAAGTGTACCATAAGCAAATAATTAGAAAAACCCCAGAAAAACTTAACTTCCCAAAATGGGTAAAGAGCCTAGAATTAAGTATGTAGTGAATAATTTAAAATATCCCTAATGCCGTAGTTGTATATGTCAGTATTCTTTTTTATTATATAAGATAATATTTTTATTCCATTTATTTTTCCATGTTCCAATGTAAGCTTTTTTTTGTTTTAAATAGTAAATTCTTACTTACCAATTTGTGTGAGAATCTCGGCCATTTGCTTAGTATTGATTCCGCAGTTGTTGGCGACATTCTTTTGACAACGTTTGTGCACATTTATACAACAAGCCTCACATTGAAGTCCTTGTCTAATCAGTCCATATAAAAGTGATCCACAATGATCACAAAATGTAAACCGTTTATAGTTGTGAACTACAAATCGATGTGGTACATTTACATTAAAACCTGTGCTTTGATGTTGACTCGACTGAAACAAGATGAAAATTTCAGTTAATTGTATTATTTTTTTACTTTTCTTACTACTTTTTTGGAATGAATGGAAATTTCTAATAAATGAACAAGTAACATTTTATTTTCAACCACTTTAGGGTATCTATGTATTTTATCGAGTTTCTAACTTTCCTAGAAATCAACTAAAACATGTTCTGATTTAAATTTAAGGTAGTATATGGAAATTAATAAAAATTGTATTTACCTCATCCTGCATTCCAGGACATTTTGTAACAACCGCGTGATGACATCGTTTGTGTACAACACAGGTGCAAACTGTAAAACGATTTAGTCAGTTATGGTACAACTTTTGTTAAAATATTAAAGAAACCTTCACCGAAGAGTCGTTATTATTTTCAAACAAGCTAATATGTACAATATGAACATTGATACTAAAAAACTTTCACTGTTTAATATCTATAACTATTTAAAAAAACGTTAATAAAAATACAATTCTTAGATCCTTAATATTAACAGAAGCTTGGAAATTTTAAATATAAAATACCTTTATATAAATATTTACAAACCATTTATTACTTTTTCGGTCATTCAAAATAATTTTTTAGAGATAATGGTGATCTTTAGGAATCCAATGTACAATGAATTTGTATAAGAGGGTATGTATATAGTAATCTTATATTTGTGTATCAATATTTACAAATACAAACAGTAAAACTCAAATTTTATCTATTTTAATAAAAATAAAGTTAACTTATATTTAATAATTCTAATACTCTAAACAAATTATAATCTTTTTAAAAACATTCAGTTTACTTGTTGTATATATTATATGTTAATTACTAAGCTTACATTTTTTACTCATCATTATTTTAAAATAATCCGAAATCAGTTATAAGTGGGTGACAAATGGCCATTTTTTCGCTTTCCCTTTACGTCTTAGCCTCCTTATAAAGGTCTAGAAGTTCCATCGACTCAACAATCTTGGTCCTTCACTGCCTCAAATATAGACAAGTGCATTTGGAGTCTGCAGTGTTTGGTAAGGATTCCAACGATTAGTGGCAGTAACTATCTGGACTGGTCTAGTAGCCATCTGGACTTAGTTAGATCTGCGCCAACAATTGCTTACTTGTATGGCCTGCATTACCCTCTTCGTTCCCATGCCTTACTCAACGCCATTTGTGCCAACTCGTTACGTATTGGCCGAATTAACGCTTTACCTAACTAACCCCATTATGGGTTCGGCCTAATATAATCTCCTGAGCCGTTGTAACTCTAATAGAATCTAACGATCACTGTAGTATTAACTCGCATCTTAATACTCAAAATCAACCAAAAAGTACTTTGTTGACTAACATAAATCAATGGGCCATTGACCGGGACCCTTCAGCCTATATAAATTACAGTATTTAGTATTGACAATTATATACAAAGTATCTGTTTCTTTACATTTCACAATATATTTATTTTATGTTTTTCACCTAGTTCTTATACTGTCTTGTGTAAGATAGTAGCTGTTTAACAGTTGGATGTAGTCTTCTTTTGCTGCAAATTTCTCTATGTGGTGTTGTAAGCGGTTTGGAATTCGCTTGATTCCTGTTAGTTGGTTGGGAGGATTGTGGAGCTGGCTTCTAGAGTGTCGAATTTTTGTTATTTTGTGGAGAGAGGCTGTTTCTAGGACTTGCACTTTTTTTAGACGTTAGCTAAGTATTAATCAAAATAATAGTTGCATACTCCAGAATAGGTCTGCATAGAAGTTGGTATATTTTATTGGCCGTTTTGGTGTTAATTAATTTGTTTTAGTATGAGAGTGATCGAAAATGAGCTGATCCATTGATGGCAGCTTTTTCCAAGTTTGAAGCTGATTTTGCAGTGAAAGTGTTTTTTATTGGTCCCCGAGCAAGTATATCTTATTTCGTCTAGCCACAAAGATTACTAAATTTTAAATATACAAATTGAGACATTTACAAACATACAAGGATTCGAACCCGGGACCTCGGAGACCGAATGTCGTTTCTTCGCTCACTCGACTACTGTCATTTACTTTTTTAATTAAAATTTCCGATGTAGTCGTCATATTTCGATTGCAACATAAGTACTTATTTTTTTATATATTTTTTTTTATACAGGGTGAGGTATCAGTGTGGCGAAGCTCGATTAGTCCGCAATTATTTAAGTTACGAAAAAACAGTTCTTACAAAAAGTGTAGGCAGTCTTGAGATTCACATTTTAAAATTAGTCCCAAATATACAGGGTGTTCAGGAACGCAGTGCCAGACCAAAGCTGTTTTTTTAAATGGAATACCCCGTATGTTTTTCCATTTTTATAAACCTCTTGCCGAGCTAATTTCAACGATGTGTGATACTCGATGTCTATTGTCTATTATGTTTAATAAAGGATCTACATCTACCTGAAAATCATATTTTCTTGAAATTAGATGTCTGTAGTAGCCAAACCCTTGAAAATCAATAAAAACTGCTTATATGACCCTATCCTAACTTTTCAAGTTCTATGCTACGGCATATATGAGTGTTTAAAAACCAGATGGGATTTCAAATTTTTGATCACTCTATATCAAATATTTTTTAATACCATAGCATATAACTTGAAAAGTTAGGATAGGAACATGTAAGCCGTATTTATTGATTTTCAACGGTTTGGCTGCTACAGACATCTAAATTCAAAAAAAAAATATGATTTTCAGGTGGCTGTAGACCCTTTATTAAACATAATAGATATCAAGTATGATACATCGTTGAAATTAGCTCGGCAAGAAGTTTATAAAAATGTAAAAATATACGGGGTGTTCCATTTAAAAAATAAAATTTTTGTCTGGCACTACCATCCTGAACACACTGTATATTTGGGACTGATTTTAAAATGTGAATCTCACCACTGCCTATAATTTTTGTAAATAACTTTTTTAGATATCTCCTTTAATAACGGATATATCGTACTTCGACGCACTAATGCCGCGCCCCGTATATATTTTTACAATGCTAATAAACAGTGAAAGTATAAACTATAATCTAAACAAGAAATGCTAAACAAAATTAGAATTATAAAAAAAAGTAAGTAAATTAACTTACAAAAAATTAAAAAGCTATAAGAAGAGCCATGCCAGTGGTGCTGCAAATTAAAAAAAATAATTAGAGCATTAAGGTAATGCTGTTAAAAGTAATCCACATGCAGTACCAAAAACCATAAAATAGTGCCAAACCTAGGAGACTAATGATAAACGTGTAAACTGATGATGAACTCAAACGTCACAATATTTTTTTAACAAGGTCTTAGTTTAATTTATTATAAACTAAGGATCCTAAACATACCATGAAACATGATGCACCAATAACTCTATGCATAAGTTGTTGTATCACTCTCCAAGATATTCTTTTGGAATAATAAAAAATATAGAGATTGGTCAATTTTAAAACATTCAAGTAAATGTATTTTATTTATATAAATAAAATGTACAAACTACTCATAATTATTTTTGAAAAAATAAACATTTCCCAATAGCAGAAATAATGTTCAACATATAAAGATGGATACTTTTCATGTTATGTTTAGAATTACCTGTAAACAAGAATATCTTAAAATAGGAAAGCAAAGCATCAGCTAAAAAATTACATTGACACAATGACCATGCTTCTTATCATACCTTGACATTGATAGCCTTGCTTGCCCAAACCCCTGAAAATAAAACCACCATTATCTAAGTTAGTGCAACCTCAAGTGCATTATATGATACTAAATAAAACTACATGAATTTTAATGCATTGACCAAAATACGAATTTAAAATATTTATTATTATACCTAACAAGCATTTTAAGATATGTTAGAAATAATTATATAAATTTTCAGCTTTTCAATAAACCAATCTTTGAGATCTTTTTCATTATAATCGATATCTGTTAAGTAATAATAAAACTAAAAAACATTTAATTTACTTAAATAATAATAAGTATTTAAGCCGGCAAGTTATACGAGAAAATACTATTTTTATGTAAAAATGTGTGAAAGTCAATTTGTATTCTCTTGTATCCGCAAACAAAGAATATGTGAAAGCCTTTAAAAGATTTAAAAATGTATTTAGAGAAAAAATTAGAACTGACATGAGGATCAGTATTTAAATTTCCGGAGAGAAAGTAACATGAATTCCTAAAAGCAAACTGTTTCGGTAATGCTTGCTGGAGCAACGCTTTAGTCGATTCACAGATATTTGGCGCTATCTGTTAGCATCCGTGTCATTTTTTCAAAATCAGTTGTTACTACTTTGTTATTGTTAACTGTGGAAATGGTTGACGAACAATTTCGAACGTTGACTAAGCATGTTTATACAAAATTGAAAAGAAGATCAAGAGAATGGATCACACGTAAATCAGTCAATTTGTTCCCAAAAAATCAATAAATCCGGTACGCACATATTAGAAGTATTAAAAAACATTTGGTAACAGCACCTTTTTGGAGTAATTTAAACTTAAAAGTAGACGTGCAATTTGCAATAACAAAAAAGTGTATATATATATATATATAAGAGTTCGGAACTGAAACCCCTTCGAAACTCTTCTGACTCATTCTGAATCATTCCACGTATTTCTTTTTCTTTACTTCTTTATAATCTTCTGCCTGTCATGGCAACACGGTTACCTGATTAAGTTTCTTCTACTGATATTGACGTATCATCGTATTATTTTCGACTAAATATAACTCCTGATCATATTCCTTGAGTAGTTTTCTGATTTGTTCAAAAACCTGTAGATTCTGTATATCTTTTTTTGTATCACCGTCTTGTAGGTTCATATATTGGTTTGGTTTTGATTTCTTAGATTTTTATCTTCTAAGAACTTTCTGCAGCAAAAACAGGCTAGATTTCCGGTTTGTTTTTGTTCTGTTATTTCTTCACTTATGTCGCTTTTGTCATTGGCCAATGCCCGTATTTATATAAAACTCTGTCTTTTTGAACTGATAGTTATTTATAGTGTTTACGTTCTGTTTTGTTTTAGACATGTACAATGTTTTAATCCCACTTATTGTTCTTTCTTGTTAAATGCAAGAAATGTTGCGTTTAAGCTTTCCTGGACTAACTCTAGTTTCAATTTTTATCGAGATCGTTGAGTTCTATAGGCTTTCTAATTCTTCTACAGGGACTTTTCTAATGAAACTATCAAATCTGATCTGATCTGATTGAAATCAATGAATAGTATATGGCATACATGACATTTATCTATTCTTTCTGTTACGATATAAATGTCAATGATTATAAATCTGTCTCGCCTGAAACCCTCCACTTTCTTTGTCCCGGTACCTTTGCAAACGTTTGTATATAATTGGGGTCAGATTTTGTAACTACTATTTAGCAATTTGAATAAGCTGTTCGTCCTCTCTACTGATATTTGTTTTTCTCTTTAGACCTTTATTACTAGCTTATGTAATCTCTTTATTAATACTTCACCTATGTTTGATAACTTAAATGCTTATTCAACCACTCCTGTTGTTTTTTTGATTTTAGATTTAGTATTCGTCTAAGAATGGTTCTTGTTTCTCTTTATTGAATGTAGCCACGAATTTTTTTCTGTTATTTAAGTTTTTGATGAATTTGAACAGTTCTACATTATCTTTAGTACTTAATTCAATTTCGGTCGAGTAACTATTTATCCAATGGCTCGTTTTCTTTATGTGTAGTTTATTAGTAATTCTTTCAATCCCTTTCATTCTGACTGATTGTTTTACACTTGACTTCTTCCGACTTTCTTCGTCAAACCATTAATTTCTTTGTGTTTTTTAATCCTATAACATTTTCCTTTGATGTTATGTTACTATGATGAAATAAGAACAACTTTGCCGTACTAATGGGAAATCTATCTGGCTGGACATTAATGACTGAAATTATATCTGAAGAAGGTTGGATGAAAGGAGGAAAATAAATAGGTAAATTGTTATATTACAGAATCAAATAAAGAGACACCTCGAAGAATATCAAGTTGAAGAGTGATACTTGAAACCATCAACCATCAAAAGGACCCTGAAACAAAGCACGTGTCTTCGATTTTTATACTTCCACATGAAAGTAAAGAGACCCAAAAGTTTTGGCAAAACATAATTGCTTTCCCAGCGATTATATTCCCACAATATCTCTAAATGATCTTACAACAATAACCAAATCATCATAAAAACAATGTTTTAATGTATGGTGTTTAATTTGAGACTATATGGAAAAAATTTAACTAGGAATATATTGAAATCGAATCTACCAGAGGAAGAAGAATAAGTAAAGACAAAGCCGAATTATAAACCATCGCTCAAAAGGAATCATTCAAATTATACTAAATAACATATTATGAAAGAAGATAAAATGAACATTTAAACCAAGGACAATCAGAAAGAGGCAGTCACAAAACGTTGGAACATTACATTAAGTATTTCAGAAGACGCTAAAAGAAGAGGAATCTTATATAAAGCAATTGCTAAGAATGGAAAATTTATGACATCAACAAAGAATTGGAAGATAAAGTGTTACCACTCAAAATTGAAGAAACCGGAAAGTTTTTTCATTTAGAAAAATATGAAAATACAGCGGTAATAAATGAGGTAAAGACGCGATCTGGAAGATTAGCAAATATAACGTTAAATACTAATTATGAAGAGTAAAAAATTAAACTAGGCAAAGACTCGTTTAGTATTAAACAAACATTTCTGCTAGAGAAGAGAGAAATGCCGTAAGAGTTAGTGAAATTGAAAAGTGAATGCATATTCAAACATAAATCATTATTAAAAATCCAGGACTCCGAAAAATTAAAGAAAAAAATATATAGAAAACGTAAAGTTACAGAAACACACCTGGATGAAGATAAAAAGAAGGTGTATCAGAAGATTATTGACAGATTTTGCCATTTAGACACATTCCCAACGTATGATCAAAATATATAGAAAGGACAAAGAACACATAGTATGTTAAACAGTTTGGTATTGTATCTTAAACATAGTAGTCGAGTGTTCTGTTTTATTGTACTTTGATTAATTAATACGAGGACGTCAGTCATAAAGACAAAAGTTGTAAATATGTCAAATATATTCATAGATAACATTCCGGAAGTTTAATTAAATGTCAATTAACGTAGGCGTCCCAAGTTATCATTTCCTGAGAATATCTCTTTTACATGAAAAGAGAAAATAAAAAACATTTTTAGTGGCATCCCAATACACTTTTAATGTTTTAGAAACTTCAATTGCTTTTACAGATCTTTGGAAAACACCCCCACTTTTTATCAAACAAATACCATCTATATATTTTCCATAAAAAATAAATTGCCTATTTATTTTGAAAATGGCGGTTTATCACACTTAGTAGTTTTCATTGTTTATCTTAAAAAAATGCTTTAAATACATTTGTAGTTTGCAGCGAATTCGCAGAAAATAATTTATTTAAACAAATTAATTAATTTTATTTTTTTATTCTTTGCAAAAAATGGGGTAATTTCGAAAGTTTATAACAGCAAATTAAGTTTTTCAAAAGTCATTAGAAGGGCATCGGAATACCACTGGAATCTCTTTTTCATTTATTTTTTTTATCTCCTAAGGTAAGAGAATAATGCTTCATGTAAACCATAACTTGGACCATGCAGTATAGTTAAAAAAACATTTTCTGTGTATCGTTTATTAAAATATTAATAAATTTTAAGCGCAGAAATAAAACATTTGCTGGATTCGTTTCGAAATTTATACAAGAAACTAATTGTAAAGACCAGATAAAAATATACAAATAACATTGTACGAAATATATTTAACATTTTTAATTAGCTATATTATTTTTAAAAATCAATTGTTTATAATTTTAAAAAGTGCAAATGTAAATTATATATGTAATACAATATTATAAAATAAAAGTATATGAACTTCTAGGTAATTTAATAATAACCAAAATGATTCATTTCCAATACGCATTTTTATATTTTTTTTTGAATGTATTTTTGCTGTAATCTCAAATGTTTGTAATTTAAATTCATAAACAATAATTTTAAAAGAAAATTTGGATTATCTCCAGTTCCCAATTCAAAAATATTAATGCAAGATATTTCAACATAAAAATAAAAGTTAACTGGTCATTTTTACTAGAATTGGTTCTATTTTTAAACTGCTGAAAACTTTATAAATCATAGTATTTGCATTTCATTTTAAAATGAAGGTTGTTATACATACAAGTAACACACACACACACACCCATGGATAAAAAATGAATAAATATACAAGGCGGCCACCTACAAAACAATATTTGTATACTATATCATTAAAAATATGGACCAACTAATTTTTAAATGAACTATTGTGTAATTTTTACTAGTCAAGCAACATGTAGCCACTTTGTATTCAACATGTGACAGATATTAATTCAAAATAAGCTCCCAAAACTGGTTCAAATACAGGAATTTAAATATATGCTGTGAAATGTGAAAAATGGTAAGACGAAGTCGTTACCAACTTTAATTTTCGTAACAAGAAATTATACTTTTAACAATTCTTTTAGTTTAACAGACTTGATCAAGTTTTAAATGAAGTAAAATGGTGAAGACACAATTTTATTTTTCACAAAGATCTATCATACTTACTAATTGGTATTACCTGGTGTCCCAACTAAGAGTGATAAATTTTGAAAGTAAATGCCCACCAATTAAGTACCTCTCAGATAATCGGTTGTCCACTCTAAATACTTTAAATCATTATTTCTAGACAAACAATTTATTCGATGTAATAGGTAATCTTGTTTCCGTACAACTAATGTGCTTCCTTTAAGAATAAACTCTTACCATAATAAAAATAGCATAATGAAAATTAATAATGTGAAATGGCTGGATGATTTAAATTAATTTGAGAGGTACATAATTGTAGTAAAAGTATGACATGCTTTATCCAGTAGTTGCAGACTCAAATGATATCATCGTAAGCAGAAATAATGTTGAAACAGGAAGATTTGATGTTGAATACTAATGAAAAATTTTAGTACATTTTGGAAACCGACTGTTCAGTATACAATAAAGAAATCTATAAATAATGATTTTTATATGGACCAACTGAATGAAGCTTTATTGTAAACTATCAAAAGAATTTTTATCAGAAAAATTTATAAGGCTTTTCAAATTTCGTATATACATAGTTAAGTTTAAAGTTTTAAAATTGACTCATAAAAATTTATATTATGTAAACTGTGAAAAAAAGGATATTTTTTATGTGAAAGATTAGATTTAATAAGAAAATAAATAAAATAATTATGCCTGGTGAACCAGAGCCAGAGTTTATCACGCCTCAAAACTATGCAACAAGTTGCATTATAAAGTGGACAAGAATCAGATCAGGTCCAACAAGGCTGAGTTGAGGCGGACTTAGCTTTATTTATTCATTTAAATATAGATAAATAAAAATATTGGGTGGGTCATTGCCATAACCTGAAATGTGGTGTTTAAACGATAACGATTTTAAAAAATTCGTTTCTATAGGTACATACGAGTCAGTAAGATCTACCATTTAATAGATATTTATATATACCAGCCTACTCATTGAACTCAACTATGTGTTACATATAGAGTCTAAATTGAAAAAATAGGCTCCACATATCATTGAAAGTCGCATATATTGGTTTTTAAATGCTTGATGTGCGTGAAAATCATCAAAAATTACACATGTTGTACAACAAATGTTTAGAACAACAAGACATTCCAACAGATAAGTCCAACGTAATAGGAATCTTAGTAAATAAAAAAGGAGAAAAGAAAAACGACCGACAGATTAGACTTCTCTTTCAGGCCTACAAATTATATTTAAAAAATATTATTCACTGCTTAACATCGAAATTAGACCTTTACCACGCAGAACACGCAGCATTTGGTTCAGTATGATGGAACAAAGTCAGCATTTTATTTGAAAAGACGACAGAATGGACTATACCTCTATGGTTAGAAAGTCACTGATACAGTAGAATCATGGGCCAGCCAATGAAAAATTTAAGATTGATGGTGTTGAACGTAAATGGTGTCGAAAATGTTAAGTTGGCTGAACTGATGTGCATTAAGGAGAGGGTTAAGGAAGTCAGTCTGTTACTAGAGACAATATTATTCAACAAGTTGAAGTCGTGGCTGGAGAAAACCGCCGATTAGCCCTAAGTGCTATCTATATGAAATTTATGGAAGTTTTAAGATCTCTGTACTTTACAGTTACGGAAAAACTTAGACAACAAAAAAACTTTGTGCTTGATTGGTCCCAAAGATGTTGACTGGCAACTGCAAAACTAGCCAAAAGGCTTCAAGTTTAAAGTTCCTTGACTCGTGGATTCAATATGACACATTCTGTTGCAAAACTTTACAAAAATTACAAAGAGTTATTCAAAACAAAAGAAGCGACATACTCACTACTGAAGTGGTGCAACGCAATGACTTCAAAACTCAATGGGACATTTTTAATCACCCACTTCGCCAACACAAAGTAACTTCCATCTTCTATTTGAATTAAAGAAGTGATTAGGAAGGCAGCGCTTCCAAACTAACGACGACCTTCAAAACAACATCAATTCGCATATTTTTGTCAGAAAAATTTAATGACACCACCCGGTGGTAGTAAGCAATCCACCATTAATCACCAATATTTCATGACAATATGCCATACGCTTTGTTTTTTGTTTTGGTGAATTTACTCAAGCTTTTACGTCAACCCTTTCTTTGTTATGAAGATGTGTGCTTCCTTCATTAAAAGACCTTAAGCACATTGCTATCATTCATTGCACTTTCCCAATACTCTTCAACAAGCTACCGGTAAATTTCTAGTGTTTAAAACTTGAATTAAGCACCGCATTTCACAATCAGCGAGAATCATTAACGATAGGGTGACAAACAAAAGCAGCATTATGCAACAACTAACACAAGCAATTGCACAAAACATACTGTCCAAACAGTAGGAGACTGGCTAACCTTAAACCTATGTCACGTGAAAACGATTCTTACTTTAAAAATGCCCTTATGGTAAACTTTTGTGTCAGCAAGTGAGTTGATCAATGCTCTTACCAACAAGCACTTTAAAATTATATCAAATAGCTAGGCTGTTCTTAAAATACTGACTTCCAACCAAATTGATTCCATACTAGTTTGGAACTGTAGTCAAACTATAAATCTCCTTAATCTTTCCAATAAAACAACGCTGATGTGGGCAAAGGGGTACAAAAAAGCCGATAGTCTCAAGATAAGGAACATACTCATTATTTATAGGACCTGAACTATACTTTGTCATTGCCAATAGCATAATCAACGATATATTTTCAGAATAGACATACATTTCATCAACACCTTGCATTTTCGTGAAAAAACCAAAAAAATCTATATAAAATAAAATTTGTTTTTTAAAGAAAATCCTATTTTCGGAGGTATTTACAATGGAAGGACTTGCATTCAAAATTCATCACTGTTTTCAAAGTAAAGTACAAAACCAATTTCACAAAAATTTATTGAATACAAGAATTTATTTTGTGTTTCATTGACTTTGTGATTTACTCTTGTAATCTGCTTGTCACATCTGAGAAATGAATTATTTATTTTTCCTTTAATTTGGCATTTATTGCATTGTTATATCAAAAAGCATGTGTACCATTCTATTCTTTAATTGGATTTTTAATATATGCAATAATATACTTCTAATGAAAATGATAATTGAATTATAAATACTTTTACTCAAATTTTCTAATATGAAAACATCTGTGCAAGTTTTACATATTACTTCCGGTGGTTAAAATATAATAGAAAAAAAATACCGGACACATTTATTTGGACTTACCAAATAAAATCACGACAATGTGAACAGAAAGTAGGTTGCCTTAAAAATGTTGCCATAAATTTGTGACCATTAACCTGGTGAACCCTTCTTCGCATGGCACCACGTCTTCTGTTAAACCCTTGACGTTCTTTAAATTCTCTGGGTTTGCCTCCATAATCTAAAAAGATTTTAATAAGTAATGTTTTCTAAAAAAGAAAAACTAAAACTTAAAATTAAAATACATGTATGTATTTTTAAAATAAAAACCATTTCCTTTTGACTAATGAATAAATAACGACGATTTGGGCTAAAAGATTTTGGTGGCTGTCCTGTTGGATTTTATTTATTAACCAGGATTTCCCTCAGATAAACAGATATGTATAATAAATAAATATTAAAGGGGTTGTTTGAATGCAAGATAAACAAATATTTGATATGTTGTTCATTAATAATATATTATTTTATTGTAAAATTTTAATAGAATTAAAATTGATTTCATTAAAGTTGTTATTAAGTCAATTTTTATTTTATGCACATTTAACAAAATTATTTTAAAATATATTTTGTGTCATTTAAGTGTATTTTAATTGCTAAAATTATTATGGAACCACTTGATATTATGAGGGTTGCTGAATGTATTTTTTCCCTAAAATTCCCAATCTATCACCAGTTTTTTAAAAGTATAGCTTTCTGTAACAAACAAAATGTAATGTTTTAATAATTGAAGCCTGACTGCATTTTTGTTTCATTTTTATTTAACGCTCAGTTTCACAAAACAACTGAATCTTTTCTAAACGCATTTGATATTTTTTAGTAAATATCAAGTAATTTAATATTGACTTTTGTAAAACAATGACAAATTCATTAGAAACATCTATGTAACAATATTGTTTACTTATCTATGAAAGAAAATATTAGGTTTAAAAGTACCAGTTTATATTGGGTATTATTACTTTTGAAAACATTGGGAAGCGGATTTTTTATTAGTGGATTAAACATGATTGTGAAAATATATTAAATTTCACTGATGCGAAATAAGGAGCCAGTGTAAGTAAAATTGCCAATACAAATTTATTCGTTTTCATAGGTTTTATCAAATGTTACACAAGAGATCAAAGAATTATAATCCATCCTGCTTTCAATAGACGAATTGTTAATAAAACAATGTGCTATCACTAAATAAACTAAGAAATATATCTACCCTGATTGATGTACTTTATAAAATTCGAAAATTTGTGATTCATGTACCCTAATCTGAACAATAGTAGTTTTCAACTCGTATTAAAACCTTTTTTAATTTAAGTCCATCCAGTTTAAGTTTTCAGGACCGTCACATAATTTACTTGTAATATACATTGTCATATATCACTGACTAAGAAAATACAAAATAAGTTTCAAAAGGTAACCCAACTGATAATTTCCTATTATTTTCTTAAACAAACATTAAACAAAATTGCAATTTTAAAGAAAATTACTTTTATCTTTCATAAAACTAGCTTACATTATGTAAATTTTTGAAGCAAAAGCTTTGAAAAAACTTTTTGAAAACAATTTCATATAACATAATAGAACAATCTGGGATTTGCAACTTATAATTTATGACAAATAATTTTGTCAAATATTCCTATGTCACATATTTTACTAGAATAAAATAATACTGAATACAATTTAAAAATAATTTAGAAGCTTACTTAGAAAAATAAGTGCCACAAAATCTGTTCCTTATTAAGTTTTGAAATTCATGATCTTCTTTCAATCTCAGGTAAATATCAAGTGAAAAAAAGTAGTAGACTTCATTCTTAAAACATATTTTAAGCTGGCAAAGTTTGATTCATTCAGTAAAATGGACACATATTTGGAATTAGTGAAGACTTGCTCCTCTTAGTTTAAATTACAGTGGAACTGTGGCCTTAATTATCTTTGAATTAAATATTATGAAATATATCAACAAGAAAATAAAGGATTTTTATAGTTGCCAATATGAAAGTCTGTAATTAGAAAATAACCTCTTTCAAACATAAAATAGTGCATACCATTATGTTTTGATGTCAGTCTTAGATCTATTCTAATATGTAGGCGGCCTTTGGGCTCCAAATTAACCTAAAAAAATATGAAATCAGTATCAATAACATTTGGTAAAGTAATATATACGATTATTCTGTAATATATTGTATTTTGAAGAAAATAAAATAATATTAAGAAGACTATGTAAAAATGGCAAAATGAGAAAAGTTTCATAAGAAAGTCACATTTTAAATAATTTACCATCAATCTGTGAGGAGTGGAGTTTAAAAGTACATTATAACTAATTTTTATAGAAAAATGAGATTGTAGCTTTAGGTTTAGTTTTATATAATAAACTAGGAATACATTTTATTAAACTTAGTATAAATTCTTTTTATATATTCTCTTATTACCTATGCATTTTACGTTGTGTTGATTTTACAAATATTATGGAGAAAATATAGGTCAATAGTAAAAATGCAACAAGTTAAATAAGTTTAAAAATTATAAAAAAATTAAAACAATGTCCCTCTTCCTTTACTACAAGACTAAAATAACAGATACTAATAACTATTTCTCATTTAAGGTTGGCATTCAAAATTTACAATCTGTAAAAAAGGTTGAGCACCCAGAGTAACTTTTTATTTATGTTGGCATTTAACAAAAATTGATAAGACATGGGCCCCTATGCCTATGGACCTATATAATATCAAGGATATATGGAATACTAAATACAAAAGGGAGAAAAACAAACCCAAAAATCAGATTCATCTTTCTCCCTGTTTAGGAGATCCTCGAAAGTAATGCAAACGTTCGCCACGAAGACGTCAGGAGGAATCGCGGCGTCATGAAACACCGTCAGGGTCAGCGCCTTGGCGTTTTCCACCTGGTGCTCGAAGTATTCATTCCAAACGGGATCAAAAGTCTTCTGTTTACTGGTAGATTGGGCCACATGGGTGTCATCGACATCGATTGTTACATACGGATCCAGGAGCTGTTCATCGGGTTTCCCGAAAGTGTAACGCATAGAACAATCTGTAGGTCTCAGGCCCTGGGCCTCGCATAATTTTATACGAACTGTCCCCGTAAACATGGCACCAAACTCACTCTTTTCTCCTCACTTTCGAGGAACGATTTTATGCACGCCACAATAAAATGATTCACTTAAAAACCTACATAGGGATGTCCAAATTTATTAAAAAGCAAAGTCGAAAATACAACCTAAGTGACAGCTCGGAAACATCGGCTGATCTCGATTTCCTCTTGCAATTCTTCGGCGTACCCGATCAAAGAGTGAAAGCAAAAAAGGGAATCTGTTTACGAATTTTTTAATCTACTGCGCATAGATGTCGCCTCGAAATATTTCTGACAATTACTTAACCTTTTTAACGCCCTCTGTTAACATACCTCGAAAATATCAATGTAAGACCCATGGACGTGATATTTATCCGTCCATGGCAAGATCTAACGCTCTATAGGCAACACATATTACAACTAGAAAATTGATCCATTCCCAATGCCAAAAAAAGCTGTACATCAAAAGGGTCTACTCTATGTAACAAAAATTTTGTTTCTAGAAAATTGTTAAAGTTTATATAAGGTGATTCATTGGGATAAGGAAATACTTAAAATAGATAGATATACACTGCGCCGCAAAATTAGCGCTTAGTCATTTACAATTAAATATGTACACTGGTAATTTTTTTATGTCTAAGTTAATTGCTTAGAAATCTTTATTTACATTGTCCTCCAACCTTTTTAAGATATTTGTAGTTTTTGGGAACAGTAAAAACTGCAAAAAGTTGCAAAAATTTAAAAAGTGGTATACATTAAATTTTATCAATATTGTTTATTTGGCTTTCTTCTTGTTTAGTTGGCTCTGTTTATTAGTTTAAAAACATTTTTCATTTGTATTTGTATATTCAGGCATGTTGTGTTAATAGAAAATAAAAATTATAAATTATTGCATTATTGAGGAGCTAAGGAAATTGTCCTCATAAGATATATACATCATTCTACTGGTATCCTGCTGCGTTTTTCTTTAAATCATTTTAAACAATCATGTGATTTTTCTTATTTATAGAAAATCTAATTTAACATCCTGTAAACAATTAAAAGATATTTTAGCAGGCATTTTTAGGAATCTTAAACACGTTTGTGTTTCAACGGTTCAATTCTTTATTTTCAAAAACATAAAAATGAAAATATGTATTGTCAATGTTAAAAAAATAATTAGAATGGAAATAAAAAGCAACCAATAAATTGTGTCATTATTTAGAAACCTCAGATTTCGAAAACCACTAACTCTATCGGAAATGAATCAAGAGGATAATATTTACTTAGAAAATAATGGGGTATCAAAATATTACGACAGTGCTGTACAATGTAGAGGAGAGAAACTGAAGTCCCTACCCTTATCTTACGCCTCTGATACTAACGAGAATCTATCTTTACATTAATTAAAATTATTCAAACATATATTAACTTTTTGTCAAGCACGAATAAAGAATATTGGAAAATATCGGAGCAGTGGGAAAAATAATTTTTAAATTTTTATAAAAAACATCCTGTATCACGGTGAGAAGGAACATTTTTTATACAAATGTTTTAAGTAAAATCTTCATATTTTGGGTTAAAGATTCTCCAGTTGCAATATGGGCAATTATTAATGAAACACCACCCTGAGAGCTCCAAAAAATGTGTAAATATTTTTTTATAAAAGAAATTATTATGTTTTTTAAATTTTTGTTACCCAAACTAAATGTGTATTAAATATTTGCTTTACAATACAATATTTATACCAAATATTCAACGAAAATTATTGTTGTTTGAAAAGTAATATTTGCACTAAAAAAATACTCGTTTCTGTACTCATACAAAATATTCGAGGGCGTATACGATATAAATATTTTGAAAAGAATAAATGAATAAAGGCCTATTGTAATTATATCAAAATGTAAAAATTTAACATATCCCTCAATTTTTTGTTTTTGGAATTTTTTTTCACCACCCCTACAAGATTTTTTATTTAAAATTGAAACATATTAAAATTTGTCTCTTTAAAATCGACTACATTTGAAATCTCATATCAAAGTCTACATTTAGGATTTTTTGAGATGTAACTTTATAGTCGAGATTTTTCAAAATCTCTTTAAAAAGTCGAAATTTTGAAGTAGACTACGAAATTTTTTAAGATTTTTGGTTTAAAAACGAGATTTATTAAAATTTGGATATCAAAGGAGAGATCTTCAAGAAAAAGAAATTCGGGATTCGTTGGAATATCGTCTTAAGTCGAGATCTTAAAGAAAAATTAATATTTTTGATTGAAAATCGAAATTCATTAAAATATCGAGCCCAAAGTCAAGTTTTAAAGTAAAACAGAATTTATTAAAATCTAATCTTTAAAATCAACATTTATCAAAATATAAACTTTATAATCCAGATATTAAAGAAAAAAAGTGATTTCTTTAATGCTTTGCTATAAAATCGAAACTCGAAAATCTAAAGCTCGGATTATCGTTTATTTTATGAAGCGTCATTTCGGATCCAAATTTTTTTAACAAAAGTAATTTTATAGTAAAATTAGTTATTTATCAGTTATTATTTTATTTATGGTAACCTTACCACACACCAATTGAGCTCAGATTTTAAGCCCGATATTTTTACGGTTTTTTTTGTCCTCATAAGATGTTGGTTTTTATAGAAAACTAAATTCAGTTCATATAACAATCTTGATGTTGATAATAATAAGCTACATATAACTTCTTTTAGGAGTTTGTCAGTTAAATTCTGGAACAGCCTAACTCACTGCATAACCAGAATGGTCATGTCCATATTTTCATCATTAATCAGGTCGTGGAAAAGTTGAAACGAATCAAGCCTTCATTGACCTAGAAAACGCCTATGACAAAGTTTCGAGGAGTAGATCAAAGTGTGAAAAATAGACAAGAGCCTAATTTAAGCGATATCTTTTTAACAACTACCGTGAGAACGGAGAATATGCAATTACATAAATTTTATGTAAATAAAGGTTTACTCTGTTAAGCTCAGTTGTCTTTAATCTAAATATGGACGACGTAAAAAAAAACCCAATATAAAAACAACGGAATTTTATGTAGGTAGATCACATATATGAAATAAGAATTAATCATCAAGTGCGTATTTGCGAATAACCTTTGAAGCAAAAGGAAAGATTCTCTGTAAAAACATTGAAATGTAGAATCATGTCCTGGAATCGAAAAAAACAACAGCCAAATAACTGTCGAACTTAAAGGAAAATCCTTAGAACAGACACATTTATATACCTGGAAATTAAAATAGACTACTTAAATCTCTCGCAATAAATAAATTAGTATGTACCACATATTGCCTGAAAAACTCTTTTAGTGGAAAAGAAAGAGATGTTCATTAAAACTAAATTAAGTGTTTACATGATAATTTTTGTTAAAATCATCAAATCCTGACGATTGGATGTAATAGCTGGATATTAGCGATGAGCATGTCAAGAGAGGAAGAAGTTCAACCTCTACTTCAAAGAAGTGAAAACTGTCAACTGAACTGATTCGGGCCCTTAACCAGAATTAGTTAAAAAACTATGGGAAACAAAAGACACGAAAGAAGACCTACAACGACTTGGGAAGTACATTACCAAAATACTGGCAGGCGGAAAATAACAAGTGGCGGAAATAAGGAAACTAACAAAGGATAAAACGACATTGTGCAATTTTATTTATAGGCTTTAATAGTTAAGTTGTAACTTTTTATTTTACTTCTTTGCAGCTATTTAGGATACAAGAAGGATATATTGTACTGTCCCAACGTAAAATATTACCCTTCCTCCCCACTAGCTACCGTACAAAAAATATTTGAGGAAAAGTCGAATAGGTTTGGTTGATTTTTATTTCTGATGGAGCATATTTTGATTGCAAACTTTCAAAATATTAACCCCAGTACAGGATAGCTGCCCCCTTAAACATTTTAAATAACAATTAGGTTTGAATAATTTTAAAATGTTTTTAATTCTGTATTCATCAGTTAAATTTTAAATGAATTATCCAAACAACAGGACACTGATTTAATATTATAATTACGTCATTTTAAACTGATATTTAATTTATCAAATATTTTCCACTAATTTCTTGGCAGAAGAAAATCTGTTTTTTGTTACTTTCTTTAAATTTTACTGTTTCTTCTCTGATAATAATAATTGAATCACATATTTCCATTGATTAGACTTAAGGTAGCCCCACAAAATATTCTAATAGAGTAAGATCCGATGATCTTGGAGGTCGTTTGAGAGGTCCTTAGCGTCCTATCCATATTACATTATTCTAAATTATTTTCTACGATTTCATTTATTTTGGTAGATTAATTTTTGTTTCTAATAAATTTAAGTATAGAGCACCGATTAGATTTTGGTAAATAAATATTGGACCTATGATATCGTTACCCAATATCCTAGTCCAAACATTAGTTTTTGAGAAAATTGCATACATGATTTTTACGTATCGCTTACTTTTATCAATATGATTGTAGATTTATAAATAAATTGTTGAATGTAGTATTAAAAACCCGTTCCAATAAGCTATCACTGGACCACTACTGCCTATTAAAAATGTTAAAACAGTTGACATTTGGAATGGAATGTTATTTTTGGTAATCAAAATTTGCTTCTAGAAATAAAAACACCTGTTTGGACATCTCCTTAAATTTTTTGTCATCAGATTATGAAGAGAGGGGAGTTATATTTTACGTTCACATCATATAATCAAAATGGTTTTAATTTTAAAATGTGTTAAGATTAATTTATTATGTTTAAGGTAATAGAAATCCAAATTTATATACAAGAGTTTTCTATCTACAAAATTTTGTATTTTGGAAAATCTGAACACATTAAATTTGAAAAATGTAGCAGATAGAGAATATACATTTTTTTTAAAGATAAATTTATTTTTATAATAATCTTTCACTAATGGACCAACCCAAAAATTCAACACCCAAATTTAGGTAGGCACTTTTAATGTACTTTTTTAAAATTCATATTGCATACTACTATAGTTATTATATTGATATAACAGTAAAAAATAATAAAACTAATTAATAATTTTAACGCAGTCTAAAACATATTTCTCAAATAAGAAATAATACTGAAAAAATACAATTAAGCTTAAAAAACTATATATGGAAGATTTGGTTTAGAGAAAATTTTATGGTTTTCTTAATTGTATTTTTTAACAATAAAATTAGTACCTAATGTAGGTAATATGTGAATTATATTCTAAAATAAAAGTATTTGGAAATAAAATATGAGAGTACATAATAAAATGATAATTCTAATAAAACTGATTTTGATTTGAATATGTATCTTTCATTATATACCCTGTTTTCCACTTTGGTTTTTAGATAATTACATTCTAAAGCTTATAACTGAAAACTAAAGTTTCCAATAAATTAGACTGGATATTATGTATTTTTATATACGCCTTCTCTTTGCAGTAGTGGGTGTCACAGTAATTGGACTAGACTTGCCACTTGAACCTGAATCATCATTCGATTTTAAACTTCCTCTTGTAGGTCTTTTTGCAGGTTTGGGAGTATCTTCAAATTTGTTCTTTCCTCCTTTACTGTCATTATTAGAAGATACAGAATTTCTGCCTTTAACAACTTGCTTGTTTTTTTCAAAGTCCTTTTTTATTTCTTTTTTAGCAATCGGCGTTTTGTTATCCTTTCCTTCTTTACTATCTCTTCTTTCTTTTTGATTTTTTGCAGGCACCTTTTCTTCTTTCTTCATTTCTTTTGCCAATTTTGGTGTCTCAGATGATGCTTTAGTTTGCACCATTTTTTTTTCTTCCTCTTTCTTTACTATTAGGGTACCAAACTCTGACTCAGGTAGGTTGAATTCTACTTCATTATTTGGGAATGGAATAGATTCACATTCATCCAATGCCTCAAGATTATACATAGTCTCTAAATGAGCCCAAATTTTTTCTGAATCTATATCTTTATGGACATTATCGGTGAATTTGTCACAAATAAATGCCATTTGAAAATACTTGTTTACACCTAAAAGAGTAATTCTATATTTATAATAAAATTAGAAATAAGCTAAATCTATACATACCTACTGGTTTGTGACCTACCATTGCATCTAACAATTGTCCTTCATAGACAACATTCCACTCAAATTCTTCCATTCTGCAATAAATATCTAAATATTTCTTCATCAAATATTAAAAAAAATCAAAACTCTATACAATCCATGCACACACCTACCAAATCAAATTTTTGATATTTGACAATTTCAGGGAATATTGATTTAACTAACATATTTACATTACTGGCCAATTAAAACCTAATCCAGAATTCTAAAAAAACTTTGGCAACACCGTAACATTGGATATTCAGACTCTGAGCACATTCCATCATTGCCAACTTAAAACTTTTTTTATATCATAATTATTGTTTCTACCATTACTTTATAGAATTTATTCATTATAAATATAAAAGATATAAAATTTGCTTTTCTTAAAATTCCACGATTTTTTAAAACTTTTGAAAATCGTCAGATATATCTAACCAGAAAATGGTTGGTTGATTAACCTGCTCCAAGAATTACCCGGTTGCCAAACGCATTTATTGTGATTTAGTTAGGTTAGGTTTACATCATAACATTATTTGTCATTTATTATACATATACAATCCCATAACCTCAAATAATAATCAAAAATTATTTAATAAATCTTTTAAAAGAAATTATAACAATGGATGATTTTACGTGTCCCCGATGCAGAACTTCTAAATTTCAAAATCCATCCATGAAAATGATGGTCAATGTATGCGGTCATGGATTATGCGAAAGCTGTGTAGATTTACTTTTTCTAAAAGGATCCGGTTCCTGTCCTGAATGCAGAATTCCTCTACGGAGAAACAACTTTAGAGTTCAGTTATTTGAAGACGCCGCTGTGGAAAAGGAGGTAGATATTCGTAAACGAGTGTTAAGAGATTTTAACAAAAAGGAAGAAGACTTTGTAAGTCTACAAGAATACAATGATTATTTAGAAGAAGTTGAAACTATTATTTATAATTTAACAAACGATATTGATATAGTAAACACAAATAAAAGAATAGAACAATACAAACGGGACAATAAAGAGCAAATTTTAAAAAGCAAGGGTAAATTAGGTCGACAGGAATATGAATTAGAAGAATTATTGGAATTTGAAAAACAAAGGGAAGAAGAGCGAAAAAAAGAAATTCAAATAGAAGAAGTTGAAACTAAAAAAAAGAAAATTAGAGAAAAAGAAGCCCTTATTGATGAGTTAATGTTCTCAAATGCTGATGCCAGAAATATCGTGGATACATTTGCACAACAAGCGCAGCTAACCAAAGAAGAGGAAGCTAAAAAGATTCCTCAGAAAGTATCACAATTTTCAACAGGAATACAATTTGGGCGTCAAAGCCAGTCAACCTTCTTACCTTTACCCATGGATGAGGGTCCTTTGTACACATATGCAGCGTCAAAGTTCCCTACAGAAGGACCAAGACCACCAAATGAAATTGATGTTATAGAAAAACATTTCTTAAGCCATGTTCGGTCTGAAACTGAACAAGAAAGAGCAGGAGGTTTTAAATCTAATATAGCTTGTTTAAGAGCACTTCAGGATGCTATGATGGGACTATTTCATTCTAAAAAGCCAATTGTTTCTTAATTTACATTTTTTTTTTTAGTTTTATTAAGATTATAAAAAATGTTGAAATTAAATATTTATGTACTAATTTCTATGATTAATACGAAAATAATCAACAATTAAAACTATTAACGCGATAAAAATATTTGTAATCCTATTTTTTGAAATTCATGTTGGTTAAGCTAATGTTATATGGTAAAATGATTATAACAAACTAAGTCATATAAAACTGAATAACTTGGAAAGTTATATAATAATACACTGGACAAAATGATTGAATAGTTTTTGTTATGACTTTAAATCATTTTGAAATGCTGAATGAATCGCTGCCCTTGTAGGGGATTCTGACAACGGAAGCTTATCCACTTACTTGCGTGGTATGGTTCATAAGTAACAAAATAAAAAAATTAAAGTTCTAAACACTCCAACGTTATGGACTTGTATACAGTTTGTTTTGTCAGGGAATTTTCCTCTGTGTGAACTGTTTGTCAAGAAATTTACCTTCGGCGAATTGTTGTCAGGGAATTTTCCTAGACTTAATCTTTTGAAACAATGAAAAATACATAAATATAGATAATTATATAACAATTACCAAAAATTAGAGATCAATATTTTTACTTTAAAGAAGATAAAAATTGCTCTTTTATTCAACTAGAATTATTTTTCGTGGTTTCATAAAATTCACAAAAAGTAAGAAAAACAGATTAGCAGTTCATCCATTTATCTTGAATTGAAATGAATAAGTATAGGGTGACATTTTGAAAAAATAATCAAAATGTTTTTAAGAAAACAGGTTAGAATAAATAATACGTAAAAAAAGCTTAAAACATATATTAATATGGGGTAAGTAACATTCACTGAATCTTTTATAGATGATATATCCTTACTAATATGGAAAAATAGCACCCTCAGATATCTCTGATTATTGTACTGATATAAGATAAAAGTAGATACGACAGAAGTTAATATAAAGGTCAAATTATAAGCATGCAAAAAGTACTCAATTTTAAATTCTGAATCAGTGCTCTTAATATAAAATAATCTAGAAGCAGACAATTTTAAAACATTATTTTCAAACATTCAATAAACTTAACGCTGTCTTTATATCTATAAAAATATGAAACCAAAATATACAACATTCCTTAAAATTTCAAGCGTAGGTGAACATTAATATAAAATTTAATGACATTGATTTTCGCAATGTTTAAACAATAAGGTTATTAAATCAAGATTAATATCAATTGGACCCCAATAGCTTATAAACTCTTCCAATTTTGTATTATTGTTAATATACAATCATATTCAATTCTATCATTGTGCCTTATTTGCGCTTCTTAGACTAGAGAGTCAAAAGATGAGAAAATTGTCAAATACAAGCTCAATTTATTAATACGATAAAACTGATAAAACTTCTTAATTACTTTTGGAAATTAAAATTAAAAAATGTAATAGGTATGTTATAAAAAATCAAATAATTTCGGTTTAAGAGAATGAATAACCGTAATTGGTTTTAATAGTTAAAATATGTCAAAGGTAAGTTAAAAAAACTTCAATAGTTCGCCATTTTGTCACAAATATTAAAAAAGTATATTTCATATAAAAGAAATAAGTTTTATTACTCACTACATTATTTAACCAAATAGATAAGAGCAGTTTTCTCAATTAATCTTCCCAACGATTCATTTTGCAAACAACACTACAGATGTGGTATAATCCTTTTTGTTTTTAATTATTAAATGCAAAAATATCTCTATATTTCATTTGGTGTATAACAAAATTGACAGAGTTATGAAATGTGTGGGTTGTCCTTCCATATTTAATAAGAAGGTGTTGCATCAAATTCTACAAACTATTTCGCAAATATATGTAAATCTTCAAAATATCAATAACATTTTGTACCACATATAAAAAAATAAGCCGCCATTTAGCTGTTTTGATATGAATTTTTCTATCTTCTAATATATATTTAATATGATATTAAGCGTTAAAGATTTTATTCACAACAGTTAACATTTAAATATAGCAGATAATAATTTGACATTCCCTTTGCCCATTTTTCTTATTGAGAAAATTAAAAACAAAAATACAAATATTTGTACTTATTGAGGTTTCCAGGGGATGTCAATTTTTTTATCAACAATATATTACAGATTAGAATTATTAATTGACGCCAATTTTTCAATATTAATAAAAATTAAAAAAACGTTTTTAAAGTATACATTTACTTGTAGATAGAAGCCTCTTTCTAATCGAAAATGGCAGTGGTAAAAAATATATCTAAAATAAGTGGAAATAAATAATTCGACACTTTACTAAAATTTAGGTAAAGAATATTTGTTTTGATACCGCCTATTGAAAAGAAGTATCTTAAAATATATGTTTCAAAAATAATTTTGCTCAAACTACATTATTAATTTTTTGGTCAAATAATTTTTTTTAACTATAAGTATGAAATAATTATTCATTTCTTTTCAATAAAGGCTATCTTTTTTCATAAAATCTTATAAAGAATAACTTTTTTATATTGTCATAGATTCATAATGTTTACAATAATATATAGAAATTATGTTTAATGTATTTGATAAATTATATTTCTTAAACAATTCAAGAAAAGATGTAGTCTTATTGAATCAGTATCAAACATTTTTATATGCAATGAGATCTATGAAGCATTTAATATGACCTGAAAAGGTCTTTTTAAATGCATTTCATGGAAAAAATACGTTTGAAGCGTATTATGACCTTTTATGATTTTAAGTGATGCATATCGTATAAATAGTCTTATTTACTTTCTAACATCTAAAAAAATATAATTTATATAAAAATAAAATTGATGTTTTTTAATTTAGCATTTGTTATATACAAAAACATTTAAAATAAAAATATTTAATTTTTTTTATTTCGGGTTTAAATTGTTTGCAATCCATAAATAAAAATATAGAGATGTCTTTTCACAATAAGTGAAGACTGAACAAACTCTAATTCGATCAATATAATAAAGGCTGGTTAGTTCATATGAGTATAACGGCAAGTGGCATGTATTGTGCCATTCACTCTATCAATTAACCGTTAAACAATAGACTATCGACTCTAGTACTAGATTTGCAAAAAATCTTCCCTGTATACCTATATTACTCTACTATACATGTGCTTCATTACCCTATTGGTGCAAACCAGCCTTAATAGATTTCAGGTTAAATAAAATTTTATGTAAAGATTCATATTTTATCCCAATCTCATCCATTGTATATTACATAATAGTTTATTTATATAAGATCAAAAAATTAAATATAAAAATATTTCACTTTGTAATAGGTTGCAAACAATTTTTATGTGATATATTTACAATTCAAAATAGCCACACATTCGAATTATTTGAATACAAAAATTGAATGTGAGCAAGCGATATAATTAAATGTATAGCCCACAGTTCAATTATCGTTAATGTTAACAAAAATGTGAGCATAATTAAAATTGCAAAACATAACAGGATGGATCAAAACCGTATGGAAATATCAAATGGCACCTTCAACTTTCAACGATATAGCGCAAAAATAGGTCATTATCTAAAAATAAACCAAGGTCTTTCAGTACGATTCTTCAAAAAATTAGACATAAGAGAAGTATTCTGTAGGTTTATGTGGTTGTAATAATACAGTTTTTATTATAAATAAATATGGAAAGATAAGTAATACTTATCTTTCCATATTTATTATGAATAATTTCCACAAAGTAAGAGTTGAAATAATAAATTTAATTTTTTATTTTCATTTTTTAGTCAAAAAATATATTTCATTTTCAATGCAAAAAACAAGTTTTGCGCATATATTGTTAAAAATTTTACACTATTATAACGGAGTTTTTAGTACCAAATATTTCCATGCCTAATTTATAGGGATTCTTTTTTATAGTCTGTATTTTGAAATTTTCAACTGCATTTTTAATTTGTCAAATTCTAGTTAGGATATATACATAAATCATCAAAATATACTTTTTAATTTTTTATCAAAGAATATATAAAAGAAACCCATCGATACATAATTGGGGTTTTCAGTATACCCATCTTTATATATACAAAGTGGACAATTTTTAACGTCAACTGGGCTAACAATTTATTTTAGACAAAAGTGTTGTACTTGACATTTAATAATATTAGTTTGATATTGGATAAAAAAAATATTTTGTATTAAAACCATTTATTCAGTCTTCTTATTTAAAGTTCTTTTACATAAAGAAATATTAATACTTGATTAAGGTATAAAAAATGCAAAAAGAAATAAACTTTTTTAAAAACAATCTAAAAACAGAACTGTTAGGGGTTTGAATGTCAAGAAAATAGGATATTTTGTATCCTAAATAAAAAGCTACTTTAAATTAATACTTGTATTAATTCATATATTTACCCAGTATTGAACATCAAAAATTTATCCAAGCGTTTTATAAAAGTTTTAAAAATCGATGATTCTTTCTCACTCTGTGCAAATCTTAAATAGGACAAAATTTGGCAATTTTTCCGACTATTTTTAAATAACTCATAAAAAATTGTAACGAAAAATAGTTTTTAAAATGAACATGAAATTAAGTAATGGCTTAAAGAAGGCAGCATTTCTTTTTGTTTCTTTTGATATAATTTGGTTTTAAAGGAGGTCTTTCTGAAAGTTGGAATTTACGAACAACACGGACTAATTCGTAAAACGCGTTGTCTACATTCATTCTCATTTTTGCACTACATTCAATGTAAGGTATTTTCAACTGCCTAGCGAGTTGTTGGGCTTCTTCTTGCCAAACAACCCTCTGATGTTCAAGATCAACCTATAAACATGTACATATTTTTAGAGATAAATTTAAGCAAAAATTAAAGAGGTATCATATATATATATATATATATATATATATACGTAAGATATTCTAATTATTAGGGCCATTTTATAACAAATGTTTATATTATTTTAGCCTTGATAAAGGAATTAGAATTTCCGAAAGCTTGGCGTAGCACATAAGAATATTTTCTCTCTTCGCCCAAATTAATTTGATGACAACCCCAATATAATATATAATATAATATAATAAAATATAATCTTCAACTATATACAATTAATTCTATATATATATTTGACATTATTATTTTCTTCCTTCAAATAAAATTTAGTTCCTTTCAAAAGTTTGAATGGTAAAGATTAAAAAATTATTTATATTTTATTAAAAAAATCTTTTCTATGTCACTACTTTGGTTTTTCTTTTCTATATATATAAATAAATTGTGTATTAAAAAATAATGTTGTAAGAAACAATACAAATAGTTGTTGACTAAGAAGATACATTATCATAATGTTCAATGATAATGATTTTAATAGTAGTTTTCTAGTAATAAATAAATGTATTTTTATCAAATCAAAAACTTACCTTATTTCCTACCATCAACATAGGAAATTCATCTCTGTCTTTAACTCTAAGTATTTGTCTGTGGAATTTATAAATTTCATCAAAACTAGATCTTTCTGTTACTGAAAATACTAGTAAGAATCCTTCACCAGATCTCATGTATTGTTCTCGCATTGCACTGAATTCCTCTTGTCCAGCAGTATCCAAAACTAGAAATAATAAAAATGTTTATATACAGTTGATTAATTGTGTCTAGATATTGTTGTAACAATCTGAATGTATACTCACTGTCCAACTTTGCAGGTATTTCGTCTATTACACATTGTTTTGTATAAGAATCTTCAATCGTGGGATCGTAGTCAGTTACAAAATAACTCTGAAATAATAATAATAAAAACAAATTTTTTTCTTGTGTAGGCACTTTACAAGGTTATGAACTAAATTTATCCATTAAATAAAACAGTTAGATAAGTGTATTAGTTGTTAATGAATTGTAATTTGAGAATTTGAGAATTAATCATAGTTTATATCAGATCAGAATTAATGAATTAAGTATATTTAGGATGTACCTGGATAAATTGTAAAGTTATAGCAGATTTTCCTACACCACCACCTCCAACTATAACTAATTTATATGTTTGATAATTGGGCGCTCTGTCTCTATCGTTAATTTTAGACATTTTTTTCTAAAAAAATATATTCTTTTAATAAATACTGTTAAAATAGTGGAAATGTGATCCTTAAATAACACAGAATAATGAGTAAATGGTAAATCTAGTTAAGTTACACCTACTAATGAAGTTAGGAATAAACACATTTTCGGAATGACCAACTTAAATTAGCTGTCACTTCGGGTTGAACTAAAGAAAATCTAATTCAAGTAAATAACGGCTACAGGTTGAATTTATGCGGATTTGTGTATGATTTAGGGCATATAGAGTGTTCTTTAATATAATTTAATATATCCTCAGCGGGATATGGTATCTACAGAGGCTTAGCGAGTAGTGTCTAGAAATACGAGTTCGAATATTGTCGATTCTAAAAAAAAGGCAATTGAAGAAATCTGAATATGAACACCCATATTTTAGTTGACGTAAGTCGCAAAACCTCGTAATTGGTGAATCACAATAAGGTCATTAGGAAAATGTACATGCCTAGCTGTCAAAATAATAGAAATGTAGCGTTCATGCCGTTCATCAATATTAATCGATTATCTTAATAGTTTTGAGGTCATGAATCGATATTTCTGTTGACAGAAATGGTATGTCGAAGAAAATGAAAACATATTTAAAACTAGCTTATGTTGTTTAATAAGAATATATTACAACAAAATATAGATACGCCAATATTTTTCTAACTTTGATATCTAAGCCCTTTTACGGAAACCTACTACTGTCGAACCGGGTCCTAAAATCTAAGGTTAAGAGAAGAGCGCTAAAATGTGAAGTTGATATCGAGTTATATTCTTTGTGTACTCTGCAAAACGTGAAATTATTTTTGATATTCTGATCTGTTGATATCCACGCGATAACCCTTTATACAGTGCTCTTCAGATAAAAGTATTTAAACAATTGATTTTTACAAAAATAAAAATTTAATGGGGAAATATTGTGTCATGTTTAGATTTGCTCTGCCCTCCCATTTTTGGTTTCATATCTTCTTTAGTACATTTTAAAAATACATAAAAACTTTAAAGTAATAATTAGTTTATGGTATACAGAATTTTAAATTGAAATAAAACTGAATTATGGAGAACTTTTATTTTAATGATTTCATATTCAAAATTTATTAATTATATCAATTGTTTAAAATGACCACCATTTACTTCCATGCTACTTTAGGGTATAATCTATTTTGAAATGCCAACGACATTACTTAATACCTGCATTTAAATTTATGTATTCTATCTCTATTGCTTGTCGTAAATCTGGAGATTCTCATTGGGTATCGTAAATTTTTGTTTTCAAAAAAAGGAGTCTAGGAGATTTAAGACTCTGGTGACTTAGGTAGCCACTCCATCTTGGATCCTCTTTTACCTGTCCAATAAGCGAAGACAGTTTCATTCAAAAATTTTCGTATAATTATTCCGTCTTCCTTATTTTTATTTATAATGTCTTGTCTACTTCCCTCTTTTTAAATGCTTTTATATTTCTTTTTTAATTCATGAAATAATTTTGCAGATAGGTATTTTAGATTAAAGTAGATATTTATTTGATAAATATGAAAAATAAAACAAAAACAAAGAGTATGAAAATGGTGTATTCACTTGAAGAAGACATCGAATAAAAATGCTATCGCAATGATTAGTGTGCTAAGGCTACGGCAAGATTGTTTAATACCAATCATACGGAAAAGAACGTTAAGTCGCCAATTCATTAAGCAGTAATATATAAGTTTGAAGAATCAGTGCGAAATGAGCAATTGGAGTGGCACTGTTGAGTCATTTACAAATGGATAATCGACAATTTATCAGACAACTAGCTCAAACATTTGGTGTATCAGCATTTAGTGCTAATCGAATTGGGAAATTCCATAAATTTCATAAGTTTAGTTTGTGCTTTTGATCGTCGGTTTCAATATTGAGAAGACTTTAGTGAATTATAAAATAACAATCCACATCGTTTGTTCAATACACGATTTTTTGAGTGTATCTGCATGCTAAATGGTGAACAAAATAGACGTAATTGTCATTATTGCAGTGAGACTAATTCCCATTTATTCATGGAGATATATGCACAAACGCCTCAAAAATTAAATGTGGTTCAATGATTTATTCAGGGAAATCTCAGAATAATAACTTATTTTAATATGTTGGAAAACGTTATTTACCCTATTTCTGATATATTGTAAATAATAATCTTTTAGATGACGAATTAACTATCTAACAGGATGGTGCATCTTCATATTTCGATATTCGAGTGCGACAGTTTTTGAACCAATGTTTTCCAGGGCGTTGAATGAGTAGAACGGTTTTAATAGAGTGGCCAGTTAGATCACCTGATGTCTCACATTTGAATTTCTTTTTGTGGGGACACCTACTATTAAAATTTTACGTCATTCCGCCTGCAGAGCTGCGACGGATTACTGGTAGCGAACGTATTTGCGAACATAAGAAAAGCCTTTGAAAGTAGATTGAGTTATTGTGTGAAGGTTAAGGGCGGTCATTTTGAACAATATGTATCTTAATTTAAAGATACTTTATTTTTTTTGTTATTATACAGTGGAACACACCTAAATTGAAAACACCACCATAGTATTTGAAGTTGTATGAAAATTTTTATTTGGAGATTGAAAGATTTGAAAGAGGTTAGTACATATTCCAATTTTCAAGGCACACTACAATATTTTTCGTATTCAAAAATCCAGAAATTTTAGTAACGATTATTTTATAAAAAAAAAAAAATAAGTACGTCACTGGATTTAGATGGCCCCTAAATAAATGCAAAGCCGACTTTTATGAAAATATATTTATTAAAAAAAATAAATTGTTTAAACGAACTGGTGCTGTGTCAAACGTGATATTAAAGATAAATACGCTACAAAGAAGAAATGGAAATAACCAAGGGTATTTTAGAAATAATCAGAGAGTAAGTAACTTAGATTTGAATATACCCAGAGGGAATATCAGGCGGTGCCTTAAAAAAGATTAAACCTGTTAACGTATGGAATATTGTTTATGGGCCGGAGAAGAATATTTAAATAATAAATATTTTATTTAGTGACGAAGATAATTTTACTACAAATGAGGTGGTGTCATCACAGAAGTATCGTTATTGGGCGGCAGAGAGATTACATAACTGTAAAAGTCAGTATTCCCAGAAGATCAATATTTGGTGTGGGGATACTGAATGAAAACATTATTGGTCCTTTCTTTTTTGAGACAGGAATTTTCTTGGAATTTTTAAACACTGAATTGTGGGATGCTATAGAGGAACTCTCAATTAATGAAATAGTTTATTTACGTGTACAGTTAGAAGAGTGTTCGGTTCATAATGTCAAATTAGTAAATCATTTTAATAACAGGTAGTTAGATCGTGGTAATACACTGATCGAGTGACCGCCCAGATCTCCAGATCTTAGGGTTTAGACATTTTTCAATGGGAGCTTATTACACAAAAAGTATATAAAACACGTCCAAGAAATCGAGATGAGCTCTGTGAAAGAATTCAACAAGCTTCAGCAAATATTACCCTCAAAAATTAAGAAACTTTATTAAAAATATTCGTGCTACGACAAATGTATTCAGCTAGATGGTGGATTAGTAGAGGCAACTAAAATTTAATGTTTTTTTTGTAATTAGAAATATGTTCATTTATTTAACTATTTATTACTTAATGCTACGTCATTCTTCATTTGATTATTTGTAATGTTTAAAATAAACGTGTCTTATCAATAATTTGTGGGTTTAATTAATTAATTATTACAAATATCAATTGTTCCCATAGCAATCTGTTAATTTGAAGTTGAAATTTTGTAAACTATTAGCTGATTCTGGAACTTTAACTAGGGTGTTAAAAAAAGTTCGAATATTTAAACAGGGTATAGTATGGACCAAAATAAACCAAACAGTCTTAATAAACATGGGTCCGCAAATTGACAGTTTCGGAGATAAAGAGAGTTATTTATTTTTAAAGCATTTTTCGTTTACACATTATTTTTTTTATGTACAAACAAACTATAGAAACTTATAAACAAAATCAAAACACCCTGTGTAACCATAATTTTTTATATTAATGAACATATTTTAAATCGGGTTGCAATCTAAATTTCGTGGCGCCATTTTTTAATGGGACATTTTGTAAACTTTTACTTGGTATATTTTTGAAATTTACCATCCCATAACTTTTTCATTAATAAACATCCTTTAATAAAAATCTGACTATATATATTTAGGAGCCATTTAAATCCAGGGGCAAATTCATTTTTTTTATAAGAAAATCGCTAATAAAATTTCTGTATTTTTGACTATGAAAAAATATCGTAGATTGATTTGAAATTGGAATAACATTTTGACACCTTCTCTCCAAATAAAGCTTTTTATGGATAACATTTAAAAAAAATGTTAAAATCGGTTAATAACTTCAAATACCATGGTGGTGTTTTCAATTTTGGTAGATCACACTGTATATTAATATTCCGAAATAAATACTTCATCTAAAATATCTTCACCATTATATCCTAAATGAAAAAAACAATTATAGGGTGGTATACTGAGAACAAAAGTACGTTTCAAATGGTTTGTTACTTGATTACACTCACTATTTAAAAAAATAGATGGTTATTGCGGGCTCCATGGGTGTTGGATTTCTCGGTATGAATTTTATATGACAATTGGTCGTTTTGCCAATAAAAGTTGAATGTTTTTTAAAATTTTGGAAAACTCCGTTACTTCTGAGTTTAAGGGAAAATGGGCACGTTTTCAATGGTACATCCTGTATAGATAAAGTTATGATTCGACATTATTTCCTATCTCTCATAGTTCTGCACATATCAGAAATAATTTTACATTTTGTGAATAACCCACCCTAACCTTACATATTCTTCTCCTTCTTCATTTAATTTGGTAACTGGCTTGAACCCTATTGGTTATTTGGCCAGTTGTTAGTGGAAATTTCTCTAGTTAAAATTTGTCCCAATCTCAAGTATTTGAATTTAGTATTTTCAAATCTATTTTCTTGTAATCATCTTGGTTATTTTCTTTTCTTCTATTTACCCTAACATGTTAACAAAGTTAAAATTTCTCAACGGGGAACATTAACCCAGTGCACTTATGTAGAAAATTATGGAGAACCTAGACCCTAATTCAATAGTATCAGTAGCCGGACTTCAACCATACAAGATCAGTATGTAGTAGTTTATAAATATATGTTACCTATAATAAAGTCCAGTAGTAACTTTGTCGGCAAATTGTAAGCTTCGCTTCTGTAAAGAAAATATTTTTTTTAATATTATGTTATGTTACTAGGAGCAGAAGGCTATCATTATTTGTTGAGCCTTATACTCCGAGTGACATATACTATTTTTTCTTCCTGCGTTAAAATAAAAAAAATAAATATAAAAAATAATATTTCAACTGTTTTTAAATTTTACTGCGTTTGTTGCCAATTTCTGCCCAGTTTGGTGACTTTAAAAATAACGGGTTGGCCACGCTGTCAATGACATTATACTTCTTGTCATTTTTCTAATTGTTGTAAGGGTTGTCAATGTTAGCGTTGTAAAAAAATGATTTTTTATTTAATAAACGAAAATACTGTAAAAAGGTTATGGATTTACAAATAAGAAGGCCATCGAGTCCCATAGTTATAGAAATATTTCCTATGTAGCCAAATAAAAAAAAAACAATAAATAGAGCAATGTTTTTTGTTCTATGAAGTTTTTGATTTGAAGAGTTAACGATTAACGATTTGAGAACAAAAGTTTTAAATAAATAAAAATATTATTACAATATATTTATTAAATGTGTAGTTTTGTAAAGTGGAAATATACTCGACACTAAATATCAAAAAACAGTTCTAACAAATCAAGGTTAGATATATATCCTTTTTTTATTCCATTACTATGATTACTTTTTGTAGTAGTAATAAAATGAAAAATACTTTTTTGTACTAGTACAATAATAGACTATTTCTACAAAACGTGTTACGTAATATAGTCATTAACATATTAGGAACATGGGTCGACACAAGAATACTTTTCACTACTACATTATTTCTGATCATGGGTAAGGTTTTCGAAATGAATGGTACATTTTTCTTCCTTGTCGACGCCACTGTAATTTTCAAGACTTTTATTGTCAGCGCGCAGGCCCGACCTGTCTAGTCAAATGGTGCAGCCTGCTAAAGGGACGCAAGCAAACTAAACAGAAACGAAGGTTGTCATTTGTCAGTTCGTCGTGCCGTTTGTGGTGTTATCGGTCTAAGAAAGTAGTGAATACTATAAGGAGCCTATTTTTAAACAACAAACACGGCGTGTGTTTTTTGTGAGTGTTTTGGCCCCCTAGGGGTCCTACATGGATATGGCCGACTATTACCTTAACACAGACCATCAATTGTGAGTTAACTCTTCAATTTTTACCATTACATATTTATTTTCCTTAGATAATTAGGTCTTAGACGACAAGAACACCACACAAAGATGTGCATTTGTTTTAAATACATTTTCTATTATGGTTCGCTCGATTACAACTTTTTATTTTCATAATTTGTTTAGTTCCTGTTTACTTTGTTATTTAAAATTCAAATAAAGGAAAATTACGTGATTCCCGCATAAGTTTTTATTATCTTAATAAAGAATAACGTTGTTTTTAAAACAAAAATGTATGTAATTTAATTTCCTAGATGTTTATTTAATTAATGAGTCGTGATATTTCTATTTGCATAATTTGCGTATGTTTTCCTAGTTTGTGAATGTAAAGCATATTTAGTGTATAGATTTAAAAGCGGGGGAAAATTATTTTCCTACTAAATTACGACTCTAGGTTTTTATTGATTTTTAAATAAACCAAATTAGTCCTTATTTTTAAATGTTTAATCGATTAATGTGTAAATTATCAACACCACCCTTTGATTACTTCATCATACCTTAATTAGAAAAACTATATTTTTTAATTTAAATGCTAGTAAAAAGGTGTACTTAAAACATTTTATAGCTTATAAGGCAAATCAAAACTTTTAAAATAAATAAAGTTATGGCCATTTTTACCAAATTATTTTTAAAATACTTTGAATTCTTAATTTTCTTATTATAAAAAGGTGTTCATTCCTACTCTCATTTATGTTCCCGCCGAGCCCTTACCAGGCATTTCTTTGACCCTATCGCTTTAAGGATATTAACGCCATTCCCATACGAGTCACTTACTTCTCTACCTGCGGTTAAAAAAAAATTCAATAATGTACCGGTTTTAAAGGCATTTTAATAAATTTTCTAAAATTAGTATTTAAAGTTTTTTAATGTTATTAAAAATATTTTTTATTCTTTAGCTAGTGCTAACGCTATAGTTGTAGGTATATGTTGAATATCTGTTTGAACATATCCATGAATTTCATCCATATTTTTTTTCATAATTGTTTCCTTTTTATCAAATTTAATTAAGAGAGTCATAAAATAATCAAAATGATTGGAAAAACAAAAAAATTCATTAAATCAATAAATTAATACCAGTTGCAAACAAGTGTTTATGTGTACTCCTTGTACACACTTAATATACCTAATAACTGAAAAAATTTTCCAATTTCTTAAAATACATAATATTTTCTTAAGCGTATCGAAACTATACTTATTTCCCCTTTCAAAAAATTTTTTCGTGGTTTACTTTTCGTCAGTAAAATTTTCTCATTTCATAAAAGAAACAAAACATCCACTTAAACAAAAATTAGGATGTACTGTTTTTTAATAAGTTGTCAAAAAAACTCTTCGATTCCTAAAAATACAGTGTTAATTTAATCATCCACAAATATTGGAAAGTGGTGTTATTTAATAACTTGGAAAATGGCTAATGATAAAATTGCTTACTTACTACACGGACTTTTTTAAAGCATATTGGACACTTTAGAGTAATTGTACGATTTGTACAATTTTTATTAAAATAACAGCATTTATTAAGTGAAGAATGAACTTAAGCCACTTTGGAAAATTAGTAACTAGATTTGTCATAAAATTTGGAAGTGTCCAAGTCAGTTCAAAATAATTTAAAATGTTTTAAATTGGAAAAACAATACTCAATTTATTTTACATTTGACTACATCAATTAATAGACTATTTATGCAATTCAGGAATTGTCACTATATAAATTACATAATTTACTGCTAGTAAGTCCATCATGCCCTGGTATTTCCTATTTTAATTTGTCTTGTATTTTTATAAAATGGTGTCTACCACGACGTCGTAATAAATTCAGTATTTTTAACTCTGCATTCTCATCCGTTGATATATGATATAAACTTTTATATGGTTCATTTCTAAATCAACACATTCAACATGTTTTTAACTAATTTATTGTTTCTCCGTACGAATTATTTACCCGTTTATGTTGTTATGAAATCCTACTGTTTCAATTCAATTAAACAAAAAGTTATTACCTTTCCGGCATTTCTTAATAACATTATAATCTTTAGGGACAAATAGTAAACATTGCTACGATGCCAAAATTTGCCAATGAATTCTTTGATTTCCACATTATGTTAGCAAATTGGTGAATTTTTAGCTATGTTAAACCTACTTTAATATTTATATTCTCTCCTGCATACAAGCTATAGAGGTTTTAAAGATCCATGAAGGTACTTCTTGAGAACATCTTCTTGCAGTAGTTTCAACCCAAATATTATTATGAAAATTATGGATACCCAAATTTAAAATGAACATATGGCGTTTAAAATATGCTACTGAAGTAGTCAATTTCGAATTTAATACGTTGCATTACTAACATGTATCTTTGCACGGTTGATGGAGATTCAAATTAAAATCATTTTTAAATATTTTTCCACTTTTGAACTGTTTTTATATTATTTTCCTCGCAATTAAGCTCGTACAAATGTAGCATTTTTCCAGAATTTAACCAATGATTGAAACTGGACATACCTTTTCCGTTTCTCTGGCGTCTTCGTTTCACAACACAATGCTATTTTAAGTACACTAAAGGTATCACTGAAGCGGTATTATGCAAATGTCGAAACTTTATAACATGGCACACTATGACGAGTTTAACTATCGACCTGTCCTAATATTTTACTTGTTTTTCTAAAATAGACCACTTACTAGGGGAAAGTGGGAGAAGAAGGTTAAAACTGTTTTATTTAAAAATATATGTTTTATGGCGAGGATTCATTTATTTATAAATTTCTAAAAGGGACGTATTTTAAAGAATACGTTAAGATTTGATAATATTTGTTATTTACTATAGAAGAGAAGGTCCAATGTACTCATGTCTCTCTTGGTAAAATTGATCGTCAATGGTTCCCTATTGAAATCTAAAAAAATTACTACATTTATGGTAATTACAATTTTACATACTGTTATTAAATTCCTTTATGTGGTAACTTCTGGGTTGTCGTATGTATTTGTTTGTATATTTTTCAAATTAACTGATTGAGCATTGGACATTGGAGTATTTTCCTACTACCGTGATAAAGTACGCGTTCTGTACGGTGTGAGTAGGTTAATTTTAAAATACTAGTGCGTAAATTAAAATAGATGTTTTAAGTATTAAGACAGCTATAATTAGAGGAGAAAAATTGTTATTTTTATTTTATTGGTTAATTTATTTATTACCATTTGGTGCATTTAAAAAAATTATTTATATGACTATTTCAATATTTTTTATTAATAATTTTGACGTTTCATATTGTTATTAAATTGTTATTTAGTTTCTTAAATTGTGAAGTGGTTGGGCCATCTGGATACTATGAATCAAGGCCTTATTATCTTAAATAAATTAACAGATTTAAGTAGGTGCTCTTTTTAAACAACAGACAAAATTGGGTATATCTTTTGCAACCTACACTTCGGTTGAAGTAAAAAATAAAAATGTTTCTATTCTGGATGTTTTTATACAAAAATATGAGAATATTTATTATTTTTGACAAATATAAAAAGCAAAAATCTTACATTAAATAAAATTAGGAATTTATAAATTAATTTGTCCAGATTAGTATGCTATCTATATTGGCCAAACCCCTAGAAATTTTGAAATCAGATATAGTAAACACTTACGAGCTTTTAAATTGAAACAACTATATGCGACAAGAACTTGATTTTTTGGGAATAAAGAAACATATACAATATCCTCAGTATATAGTACTAAATGAGCAAATAAATTTGGGAAGTTCAACTTACATTCTGTACTAAATATATCATATTAACCGAATGTTTTGGAAAATAAAGAATAATATTGATTAGAACATGTCATAATACATAGTCATGTCTTTATGTGTCAATTTCTTTAATAATAATAATAAGAATATTAAAAAAATTATAAAAAATTGGAATTTTAAGATAAGTATATTTTATTTTCTCCATTTTTAAATTATTTTATTATTAATATGAACATTTATGTACGTCTTAAAAATTAATAACTCTCTAATGACTTTTTCTAATATATGAAATTTATAAAAGTTTTAATTATCTAAAATTACACATTACGCATATTTCTAGAAATTGAGAATGCTTAAACTCATTAATTTATTCAGAAAAAAAAATGTTTGCAAAGTTAAAACATCATTCAATTTCTGTCTTTCCTTGGGTACACATTTTTAAATCTTATTATCAATAATTGAGATAGGTATTTTAGTCCAGTTAGGAACAGGTTAGCACAGTGGACATTCACCTGTCCTTCACGTTTGTGCGTAATCATAATCAATGGAATATCTCAAAAAAAAGCGGTTGCAGATTTGATTTTTCATCATTAAAGCCAAAATAATCATTTCTTTAGAGATAAGCAGTTACGGCATTTATTCCGAAAAATTATATAGGTTCTCGATAAGTATAGCGATAAGCAGACTGTTGAACGTAGGTCAGAAATTATCTGGAGATATTTCTCGAATTAATTCGTACACTCAAATAATTTGGTTTTAAAACTATACTGTAGTTTGGAAATAATATAATAGTGTCTTTATTTAGCAATAGCTATTAATATTAATAATCATATTTAGGCTATGGCTGTACCTTTAGTGAACGATACGCATTCAAATTATTTTCGTGGATACTGGGAAGTTGTTCTAGTTTATTAAATCTGATGCTGGAGTCGAAATCTGTTTAGGATTTCTACCCCGATTAAAAGAACGAGATCGTCGACATAAGACAATAAAAATAAGATTGATAGAATTTGTAGTTTAAGATTCTTGTTCATTTTTTAAGACAAATTAAAACTACTTATTGGTATCCATAAATATTTAATTTTTGCTGGATACATTCAGTGTAAACAATGTACAATATGATTTTCCGTTAAAATAAAATATTTTAACCACTTTTTAAAAATTATCCGGTTGTTTAGAGCATCGACACTTTTATCTGAGATTATGCATATAATGAATAATATATTGTTTTATTTAATGACCTTTATTAAATTAAATGTCGGATGTTGTTTTGATAAAATTATGTATGTGATCCATAAATGAAAAAAAAAGTTTCTTCCTATGTAAGCATATCTTACGGCGCCGTGTTATTTACAGTTCAGTATATATATAAAACCAGAGACAAATTATAATGAGTGATTCTTATTTTAACTTCATGGGATGTAAATGTACGGAGCGCTTATCAAAATAAAATGATACAAGTTATGAAAAATATATTAAAACATATTTGCTTAACAACCAGTAAACCAATAATAAAAAAGACAATTGTTATAAAGTGCTTTCTTAGACTTTTAATTACAATCCATCTCGGAAGAAAAGTTTGTTCAAAATATATTTTGTAATCATCATAGCAGCCATTTTTTGCAGATTCCCTCCAAAATTTGCAAATAAACAAACTATAAAAGTAATGGGCATGTATGGCCTGCTCCATTAATTATATATAACAGTCTAAAAAGAAGAATTAAATAATTTAACACATAAATAAAATAAAAATTTGTTCAAACAATATATAGGAACAATTTCAATGATTATAAGAGAATTCTGAACATAGATAACAACTATTACTATAATTTATCATGATTGTCCTGTATGTGTAAATATGTAAATGTGAAACCTGAATTAATGATTTTTTTATGTACTACTTATAAATCTTAACTAGTCAAAATTGTGTCAAATTGATGGAAAATTCTTAATTAAACTTTGTTCAATATTTAGAAATATGTAAGAATCTAAAATAATGAAAGTATTTTATTGTAAGTAAATGGACTTTGTTGTATCTGAATAATAAGCTAAATTTTAATGTACAAATGAAAATTATAATATCAAGATGTAAGTAAAAACATCATATTTTAATTATAAATAGTTAATTCTTTGGATACAATAAAAATAAGTAAAATTCATATAATTGAAATCATAATTTAATTGATGTTCAAAATGATTAAGTGTCAAAACTAAAATAATTAAACATAAAGAATGCTATGTTATATGTTATAAACACAATTGTATTGTATATATATATATATATATATATATATATATAAACCATAAAGTGTATAATCTAAAAAAATAAAAATAAAAAAAGACATAAGAAAACGACAATATAGCGCTATCAATACAAGTAAATTAACTTTACCTGGTGTGGGTGGACACCAATAAGAGGGTAAAATTTGGAATTTTTAGAAATTTCGGACAATTTAAAATTCTGGATAAACTGTATTTGGTCAACGGACGTGATTTGACGGAACATTTCAACTGACAAGCAAGAACAATTGGACTTTTATTTATTAAACAAGACATAACAAAGTGGTAACTGTTAATGATTTTTTTTATTTAGAAATAAAATAAATATATTATATTGTTTGAAGCATATTTTTCATTTACATGCACCCAGAGATTATTAGTCTATTGCTTTTCATATAATACATTAAAATTATACCGGACATAATTATAAATTATAAATAAAACATTACTATAATAAAGTTTAGGCCCAATTCAACCAAGGTTCATCTGTAATAAATGTATTTCTGTCTTTTCTATATTGTTGAATTCTTCTCAAATATATTTTGCGCTGTTTCTTTTTAAATATTTGAAATGTATTGTCTTTGTTCGTGAAGTTTTGTAAAAATTTCCTTATATGATTATAAAAACAAATAGCGTGGTGTGATGTCCGAAAACCGAGCTGGACGTTTAAATTGTCATTTTTTTTGTATAATCTACTAATGCTAAATTTTAATAAAGTCGATCTTCTTTCGGTTTCGATTTTTCTATTGTTAATAAAATCAAAAATTATTATTAAGATTAATTATATTTGGAAGACGTCGCCCTTGTAACGTTTTATAAAAACTAAAATTTTTCAATTAGTTATGTGAATAAAAATTCGATCGAAAGTTTTGCAATAATTAATACATTTCGTTGATCCTTGGAGATTTGTAATAACGAGGAAGTGCGGACCGACATGTGTGTTGGTGATCTTCCGAAACTAAAGCGGGGTTATGTCATTTTAATACCAATCGTGAAAAGAAAAGCCATTGCCGGCGCGTTATTTGTAGCCACTCGCTTATCGATCAAAAGCTTGGCTTGGCGTGGACCATCTGCTAGAAAGAGGGGATCCACAGGGACACCTGCCAATGCCCGTATGACCCCTCACACTCACACATGTAAAAGTACTTTTTTCTTTCTACCAATAAGCAACCAGATACATATCCAAGGGGTTGATAATGTTTATTTTGCACGTAGACTGATTGCTACTGATAACTTTAGACTCCCTCCTTTTTCAATTTTTAAAACGTACAATATTTCCACTTAATATAAAATGCTGTTTACAGGTCTTCTTATGTAATGTACTGGGATAAGGTTTAAGTCAAATGACTACCAATTGTAACATTTTTATTATTTATTATTAATAATTAATTGTCATGTTGATATAAATAATCAACATCTATAATTTGTGTGTCAGAAAAGTCCATATAATCGGAAATCAGAAGAGTCTTATTTCCTTCGCCACATATTATTTCAAAGACAGATTCGATAGCACAATATAGTTGTCGGATCGTCACGAAGATAACACCACATCCGGCCATAATACGAAATTAGTCTCTTACAACAATCGTTATGAAAACCCTTGAAAATAATTAGAAGGGTTTATAAAAGTAGTACACTCGCATTGGACCATGTTTCCTTTGAGTTTAGCCCTTGGGGATCACTTAAGTTCCGAACAATGGCTCAATTCTTGGGACGTTGATTTAATATCATCCGCAGAAAAATATAAAACCATTTTTAAATTATTTACAAAATACAATATATGATAACTATTGAGATTTTTTTATATTTATAATAAATAAAAAGTAAACTTCTAAAAAAAGTTGACTATGATTTTCTCAAATTTCTAGTGAAATTTTCATTGAATATAATCCACTGGAACGGAATCTCGCAAATATCTTTAAATCTCGATCCAATATCGCAAAAATATAAAAAATCGTTAAATATCGACATTAAAATCGAGATTTTAATGAATCTCGCAAAATTATAAAAAAAATCTTTAAATCCGTTTATTAAAATAAATAATAGATATTCTTATAACAATTTATATTGTCTGCAAATACCAGTCTTTCCAATTTTAGGGACACCCCGTATAATCACTACAGAATACACATATTTTGTCGATATAATTTTTGTTGTTTGAGGCTTATTCGAAAGATGCAGCAAGAAGAATGAATTCGGTTATTACTAGTTATGGGGTACTCGAGTACAAAGTGCAAAAGTACTCGATCCTTAAAAGTACTCGTTGTACTCGAATCAAATCGGGTCTCGGGTCTTAAGTCTCTGGTAACGAGTTACGAAGTTACGAGTGGAACGGACGCTTTGTATACTTTTTACATTTCGAAAATATTTTGGGATAAAGTCTGACACAATGTTGCCATATATGTTATTAAAACAAATAGAATATCTCTATTTATGTCTATTATCTGGCAGAACTTTTTCTGATATATGATGTAACTGTGTCTAAATATAGGTATAATAAAATATATTAATAAGTTCTGCTTTAATAAATTCGCAATATTTTTATGATATTTTTATGATCGACAGAGGCAAGAACTTTTTGCCACAAAACTCCAGTTATTTTATGAGTGGTGGCAACACTGCATGTATCTAAGGGCCGACCAGTTCAATTGAATTTGTTTGTGTAATTAAATTTACCTACTGTTAGAATCCTAGTACTCGGTACTCGGTTAAGTACTCGATCCTTTAATGTATTCATAATCTTAACGATTGTAGATAACTTTCTTAAAAGAAAGCAAGATGAGTTTAGTTCGGCACAACAGACGAAAATTCAAAACATTCTATTACCAAAATGATTTATATATCCAATATATATAAGTAAAAGTTAAATCTAAGTAGTATATAATAAAATTAGTTAAGGAAGCAGTATTTTTGTAACAAGATCATTCAAAATTTACATTACACCATTTTGACACATGATTTACTTGATGGGCAATTTAAATACACCGTCACTCATCCCTTCGGAGTTCTTCGCCCTGCAGTACAATAATTTAATATAAATTATTGGAAAACTTGTAGATACGAGGATGGGTTGATTAATTCGCGGCCTAACAAAGAAAACAATTTAGAAGAATACATTTGTTTTTATTTTTCAACATAATCTCCTTCTAGTTGAATCCACTTGGTCCATCGATGTTCCAAACTCTTTATCCCATCCCTGTAGGTAGATTCTGGAAATTCTTCAAAATAACTGTTTGCCGCTTCAATTACTTCAATTTCGGGAAATAAGCTGAAGTCTGACGGGCCGAAATCAGGGGAGTAGGGTGCGTGAGGTACCAGTTCAAAGCCCAGCACATTAATCTTAGTCATCGCGATAACCGGCTTGTGGCATCTCAGTTTTCTCCATTTTTTCAAACACCGTCATCTTACAAACTTTGATAAGACACTAAATGAAAACTACTTGGCAGACTCTGACAAAATTTTAATGTCAAACTGTGACAAGATGTTACTAGATGTAAACAAAAAAATTAAAAGTAAAAACCATGCCTTAATCAACCCATCCTCGTACTAATCAAGATTTTTTTAAAATAAATGTGTTAAAATTAGTAGATTAGAAATAGAAAACCGAACCCAAAAAAAATAGTCAAGTTGCGGCTTGGAACAATTATTTTTATCTTTTCTGGAAAATGTTCCAATTTTCTGGAAATGAAAATAAGCACATTTTTTCATTATATTTCATGAAGAACGTTCATTTTTGTCTAGTTAATAAAAATAAATGCTTAATTAATTTGGGTAAAATTACGACTTCTTAGGAAAAACCATATCAATCTTCAAGGGAAGATAATTGTAAAAAGGGACGTTCAAGTCGAAAGTTTCAATACATTTCAATATTTTTTTGAATCAAACTATTTCGTTCTTAAATATATCTTAATAATTCTGGAACTCTTCGAATATTAGATATTATAATAAGTTTGGTTTAACAAAGATTTTACTACTCATAAATAAAAAACAACCTAATTTACAATAATATTTATACTTATATCAAATGGCGGAAAATGTGGGATTCACAAGAGAGTTTTAGGCCCAAAATTATTAGATAAGGAATGAAGTGACTAAGAAGACGTAACCATGAAAGCCCATAGGGTTTTACTGATTTTTATCCATGCGTGTTTTATACAGCCCATCTCGTTAGCTTTTTGTGGTTTTTAATCTTTGTCAACTATAATACCATCTAATACCTTGGTGAGTTCCAATAGAAAATAAAAGAGGAATTGGAAGATTACGTAACATATTCAGGATGATAATAATGGGTATCGAGAAATTATACTCATTTAAGTCGTATAAAAGTCAAATTCCAATTGGCTACCTTTTAATTTTATATGCCTTTACCTAAATTGTACTTCTTATTGTAGCATAACTAATATGCGCACCTGCTGAATTTTAAACGTAATGCCTATATTTTGATACTAACAAAGAGCGTAAGGATAAGGAAGCACAATATAAATTGCAGATACAACATTTATTATGTAAATGTATCAGTTATGGGCTGTACCACTTAAATCTAATAGTGCAGCGTTAATATCCCAGAAAAAAAAATATATCTTTTGAATATGTGAAAATTCTTTCTGTAAGGTGATAAGAGAATTTCCGTGCTTCATAATCAGAGAACGCGGTTTACTGCGACATTCCAGGTCAGTATTTTAATAACATAACATTAATAATTGAGACCCTTAAACGTACTGATGGGAATTTTATTGTAAATATATAAGATATAATTTCTCTAGCCACTATTCAGAGTAAACTATCCTTTATAACGAGAATTTTAACATAATCTCTTCAGCTATAAAAAATTTTCAAAAGCCCCTTACTTGGGAAAATATATTTTTGATTTCAGACAACACATTTTACAATTAGACATAACGGAGATAGTGAAAAAGAAAATGAATACAGTTGATCTTTTAAATGGTAAAGAAGCCGACCTCGGTGGTCGAGTAACCGGAGAACCAACATTGTAAAAACGAGAAATAACTCACTTTTAGTTGTAGAATAAGTAAATCTATTTACTTTAGACGAATGAGAATAATAATTTAAATAAAATAAAATTCAAATGTTCAAAAGGCTCTCCGTTCATCTCCTGACCATATGCCAGCCTATTAACAAATTATTGACTGATTTTTTCCAAGACTTCTCCACGTATTAGTTCACATTCATCTCAATTCCTGCAAGCATGTTGGTCGTTTAACGTAAACACGTGATTTTAGATAACGCCAATGAAAAAATCTAATGGGCTTAGATCCGGAGAACGAGCAGGCCACTCTATGAATCTATCACCATTACCGATCATCATTAATATTTCAATACGATCTTTTTCACTTAAATGAACCATTCTTAATCGTACAATTTATTTCGGTAAATTACAATTTGACAGTTTGGCAACAGTTACCTACTAGATAGTACTCGTTTATTTCTTACTATTAAACAAACAATATCAATGACTTTATCTAGATGGTATTTTACTCTAATGTTTAAAAACTTAAAAGTGGTTTATTAAAGTGCTGTATTCCTCGTTTTTACAGATTTTTTACACTAAACCCAGTATGTACGAATTCGAAATAATAAAATCTTCCAAAATCTGCAAAAATATACAGGTGTCCCATTTAAATTAAAAAAGTTGAGGGTATTTCCGGTTAAACCGGAAGTATGTTATTAACTAAAAAATAAACATCAGCTGCATTTTGCCCCATTGCACTTACTTGCAAAATTTCACAAATATCGTCGGTTTCTTAAAGATATTTACTTGGTTCCATATTTTATTCCAACTATGTATATACATAGAAAGACATTTTAAAAATTTGCGTTACTCGGTTCCTTTTTAAATTTTTTCGAAACGGCGAAACTTGAGACCCGAACATTTGGAAAAATATTGTATATTGTTTCCTTAATAATAATTGACAAATAATTGTTACATGGCTGAATATTTCACTACAATTATTTGACATTATCTTCCGCACTCCGCCTCTGATAATTACGAATTGTCGCACTAAATTGGGCTTATTAAAGGGTTGTATTGATAATCTCTGATTTATACATACAAGTACATATACTTCGTTTTTTGAAAAATTCAGAAAAACTAATTTCACGTTTGAATAAAAAATAATGTACATTTTTTAAGGATGGTTTGATCTTTTTAAGGTCATAAAAGTAACATGTGTAAAATGTTTATTGTCAAAAAAGTTCAGCGAGTTTATTTCCGCCTTGGAATTTCAAAATATTCTGGCAAGGTGATTTAGAAAAATTAATTGATACTTTCTATTCTAAAAATTACAATTTGAATTCACTTCCAAGTAAGGGAGTAGGTGATTAGAGGAAAGTAATGTGAAAGTCAAAGAATACACTTTTTTAGATTAATTTATGTTTAAATATTTTCTATTGCAAAATCGAGATGATCAGGAAGTTCTTTGTTGAGAAAATAGAAAAAAAGATCACATGTAGTCTTATGGATAATCAGACAAAAGCATTCATGTTTGGAATGTTTTATTCTTGAAAATACAAAGTAATAATGGAAAATCCAAAAATTTCAGTATGTTATTTTTTAAACTTCGAGGATTTTTTTTATACAAAATAAAAGAGGTTTAGGTACAAAAAAAAGTAATTAAATATCAATGACTCACAACTTTCGATTTTTGTCGATTCAAGTGTTGTAGTTTTTACCGACTATGTTTTTTTCCAAATATATATTTTTTGTTGGTCCTATCAATTTTCGTTTTCGCGGGATAAATGTACATACATAATCAAGAAAATTTCCAGGCTGCCAACTGTTTAAAATTTACAGCGTTGACGCTTCAAACCGGTCGAAGTTAAATAATTTCCATTAGCAAAAAATATTATTTGTACTAAAAATTCACATATTTTTCTATTTTTTTTTGTATTATCTGCACTTCTTAATTCATTTCTTTATCATAAATTTGAGAGAAAATTCATAATAAATTATATCGAAGTTTTTTATATTTTATTCCTCAAATTTCATAACTTATATCCGCTTATTAAAAATAATTCTTAAATCATTAAATTACTTTGGAAAACAAATTGAAAATACTTATGTTCCTGAATATGCCGCTCCAACCTTCTTGAACCCTAAGATATTTCATTTTTAAATTAAAAGCTTTTAAGGAATTCAGAGCTTCTTTTATAAATTCTATAAATATATTTATTGATCAAGAGTATGCGATAAACGTGCAAATGTCGCTATTTTTATGGATCGATACTGTTATCAGAATATGAAACCTAGACCATATGCTCAAGAAAAAAGGAATTGTAGAACAATCGAGGATGAGTTCGAGGGTAACACCCCATCATATCTGGCGGGCCAGTGAGCGTAGCGACGCGCAAGATGTCGAGACCGAAAAGTAAGGCATCAATGGATTTACTTAAAATACAAGAAGAACAAGGAGATAGGGAAGGAAGGCAAAAAGCGCGTGCCATTGGCAGACAGCTGCTACTACGAGGAGGAACAACAGCCCTCTTGGCTTTTGTCTACGCCAGACGATCGCGATATACAAAAGAAATAAGAAAGAAAAACGACTTGGTAGAATTTACTTACAATAGGTTCAGGGTTTTGGAAATACATATATGTGTATATGTACCTCCATATTTTGTTGAGGTACAAATCTACGTCGAACAAACACTATACAATTGCAAATTTATGAGACATTGTTGACGTAGACTGACAGTCAGCTGTTTTAGGGACCATTTTCATTAGGAAAGGGACCAGATATTTGGTATTGGATTATGAATATATTATACAATTGGGTTCTGGTCCATGTGTATAGATTAGAATCAAAAATATATATAAAGCCTAGATGTACCGCATCTACTTAAATTTTAACGGCAATATGGGAAAAATAATCAAATAAACGTTATAAAAATTATTCAAATAAACTTACATTATGTTGAATTAGTAATCAATACGTATTTTTTGGTTATACGATTTCGCTAGACAAACTCAAGATGGCTGCGCAGTGCCATATTTAAATTTGAAACAACAATGTCCAGTAAATATATCACAGATCAGCGATTTGTCAACGAACAATTGAAGAATTGGGAGCAGAAATTATGGTCCCCCCCCCTACTCGCCCGACCTTCTCCATGTGACTTTCATTTGTTTCCTGAAGTCAAAAAACAATTGAGAGTTCGAAGATTTGAGTCGGATTTAGAGCTCAACAACGCTAAGATGGGTATACTAAACAGACTATCAAAAAATGGTTTCTCAGAAGTTTATGACAAGTGGATAATGCGATGGAATGTATTGAACAGAATGGGGAGTACTTTGAAGGATAATTGTAGAAGTTTTTTAAATAAATGTTTCATTGTTATACTATAGCACTAGTCTCGTTATTTTCTGATACATCCTCGTATTTTGAAATCAACAGGAAAATATAGAGGATACCATTTAGGCAAGTAAAGTTGGGGTGATTTTTAAGTTGTTATTCTACTTGAATTTATGTAATTTGCAGCATTTACATGTAAAATTCCATCATAAGGAGGCTCATAAGTCAGGAAAGATGTTCAAAATAAGGACTATCCGCACATTACTTTAATGTTTGATCGATTCTCATTTAAATATTTTGGGGTGATTGTTACCCTCGGTTGGAAGTGTAAGCAGCGAAGTCGAAAATACCGGAGAAAAGTGTCTCCCTTTGATCAAAATTCGACGTGTCTCTGCGTTTTTTTAAAACGTTGACGCAGTTCCTGATAATGGCTCTGTTTCGTTTTCGTTTGGGCCACCCTGTATATATAAATTAATTTAAAAAAATAGATATATGTTATATTTCTTATGACCTTAAATATATTTCTAAAGGCATCCGTTAAATAGAGATAAAGGTATCAAAGTAAACACCGATAAAACGTTTTTGATAACACAAATAAACATAGTAATTTACTTCTCATTTTCTCATTTTCAAAAAACAATTAACACCATCTTAACTTGTAACTAAATTAAAATACTGAAAAATTTACATAATGCGGATATTATATTTAATATAATAATTTGATTTCATAGGTTTTATAACCTGCAGATGGTGCAAAAATTCACGTAACTAAAGGGTTTATTTATTGTTGTAATATTGTTTCATTTTTTTTACCATACATTATCTCAATAATTCTTGTTTTTTGGTTCTCGTATGAAATGAGTTTCGTTTTGTGAAAGAATTTGTTTCTAATATAAATTTAAATATTGTTACTAAAAATTCTTGAAATATATTTATATATGGAATTATAGAGAACTTCTTATTCAAACACAAATTATATGAATAATCAACAATTGTATTACATAATACTTCCAAGAAGTTAGAGCAAGTACATATTTGCAAAGTGAAATTGAATAAATCGTGTATTTTGTTTCTAAGCGCAGGAAGTTTTTCGCATATCTCGCTAATGAGTGAGTTAATGATAAATATTATCGTGCTTAAGTTTTAACGTTAAGGAAACAATTCGATAACTGCGTATTTGTTTATCTCGTTATAAACTATGAATTTCAATAGATTTTTATTTTGCTCTGTTTTAAAAATGTGCCAAACAAAATTATATTCATTTGGTTCACAAATGATCACTTTTTATTAATACGAATTTTGTTACAAATGATTGTACAAAATCGCATACTTCTTTTTTAGTTCTGTGCAGTTTATGTGATTGAAAATTTTATGAATAAAGCATTTCACATCGTTTCAGTTTACTTATCTACAAGAACTGCCAAAATAACATTCAGAAACAATACTTAAAAAGTACTTCATATAAGTGACAAAAACGAAGAACTTGATTTTTTGGAAGAATATGAAATAAAGAATATCTAAAATGTCGTCAGTATATGTATAGGACTGAATGAATAATTAAACTTGGGAAGTTCAATTATTATAGATTACTTATTAGCATAAATATCTATGTAATATTAACCCAATTTTTAGTAAAAAAATAATATATTTTAAAATTTTAAACTAGAAATAGAACCTTCAAAATTATTTTTTATGGTGTAGTCGCAATACAAGTATCACTAAAAATGAAAGTTAGCAACAAAAAAATGATATTATTCTAAAAGTGTGCAATACCTGCGATCATATTTAAATATCTCTAATTATACATTTTATAAGTGTCATCCTGTATCCCCACTAAAACTCACCTCTTTGATTGTCAATAGTAATTAATATTTCTGTTTAAATTTGTTTTCCATATACTATATTCTTTTGATGAGCCATAGTCATAGTCAAATGAATGTATGTTTTTCTGTATTCGTATCGTGCAATTTTTTACTAAATAAATCATATGTTATTGAGCGTAGGAGATAGTGCTTTGTACCTCTAAAAAAATACCAAAGTAATAAGAAAATTATTTAGCGTTACTAAGAAAAGATTGTTAAAAAAGAGGGAAGAAAATTTAACGAGAAAAATGTCAAGAAATTGTCAGATTTTAAAAAATGTTTGAAGATTATTAAGCTTAAAAGATATGTAAGAAACATAAACTATTACAGTACAGCCAACGAGTCGTGAAATGAAACGAGAACGATATGAGAAATAAATATACAGCAAGAAGTGGGACATCTTGTGATTTCTAAACAACGAAACGATCAGCTCGACGGTCAGTTCAATCTAAGCTACTCCCCTCTACTTCTAATTTTGCTACCGCGCATCCAGTTTTGAAGTGCCAGTTTTCGGTGGCTCTACTGTAAGTATATAGAAAATAATAATGATGGGAGAAAAATTTAGAGGATTGTCAAGAAATAAATATTGTCAAATTCAAGATGAGAAGTAGAAAATATTGCCAAATGAATTAAGGAGAATTATTATAATCAAAAATAGAATAAGAAGGTCTGACGGTAGAACTAAAATTGGACGATTCTTTGACTGAAAGCAATGGAAAGAAAATGGCATAAGAAGTTAAAATTAGATGGGACTACTATTTTCTTTGACTGATGAAAGAGACTCGGTTACGAATCGACTTTGTAGATTAAAGGTTAGAAATTTTCGTTTGTTGGTTATTAAAAAAATATTATATATTTATCATCGTTGTTCTATTTTATTATAGACGTTTAAATAATAATTTTATATTAAACTACCACAATTATAATAAATTTTGTAAAAATGGACCTGGCACCGTTTAACTCCGTTGTACAAATATAGGTGAGACAAAATTAGAATCCAATAGAGTTTTTAATAACAATACTGTCATCGATCAACAAACCTTTGTGCATGAGATATTAATAAAGACCACGTTATAATCAAATTAGATTCTAACGGTTCGTGAAATGTTTCGCTAATTACCCTGTATATTTTGAACAGAGTTAACAACCTTAAATCTATTTAACATTGGTTACATAATAATTTCAAAAAACTTGATAATTCAGCTGAAGATTATTTTATCCTCAATCATTGATTTCCGATTGTACAAATAGATATTTTTAAATAGATAACATATAAAATGACAAATATTGTAGTGATGTAAAAAATTACTTCCGATTGTGGTGAAAAATGTGTGGCGAATAAACAAATATTTGGTTTTGAATGTTCGAATATACCGTCATTATTAATTTTAATAGTTATTTCTAGTCAATATATTTTTTTAATCACCTTTATCTTTTATTTAGTACTTTTTTATTTCGAATACCTCTACCGAATACCTCTATTTTGGTAAAACCGAGGTTTTAGCATTGTAGCTTATAGATAGAACATTTTATATATATACAGGGTGCTCAACGGGAATAAACAATCATAGAGATTAATCATTCCTTCGGCAGGAGTATATAGGCCTGTGGCAGTTACAATTAAAATTTTATTAGACGCGTGGTTTATCTAAATTAGTGCAGCAATATATATATAAAACACCCCGTATTTTATTGTAATTTTCAAGTCCAGTAAGAAACCTAAAATCGTTTCGAATTATTTGACTTTTCTTCACAACGTACTGTTAAATAAATTATAATTGTTTGCTTAAATATTAATTAGCGCATTTTGTTTGTTATTTTAAATTAATATGTAGAGTAGAGTGTTTCAAAGTATTAATATTTTGTTTAATTAGCACGTTCACTTAAATGGAACAGTGAAAATAATGCCCTTTTAAACAGGTATAAAGTTCGCTACCGCTAATTTCAGACCTCTTTGCATTAGTTTACTTGTATCAATAAAGATCCGTGATTTCATAGCCAATTTTTTATTATTTTATTATCTCCTGTTTGTTGTCGGCGCTATAATGACTCATCAGTAAATAATATTTTGTCGTCAAAAAATTTTCATCTTCCCCAGTTTTTCCAAGAAATCATAAACATAATTCTATAGTTATGCTCGACACTTTTAAAAAGATTTGTAGCCAAATATAAAAGTAGACTAAAAAATATAAAGTAAATGTTAGCTATGTTACAGTCTACATATGCTATGCTGTAGTTAATAACCAATATTTATTTTTCCAATTTTTGTTTATTTCAGAACACTTTAAACATTAAACATTATTCACGAACTCGCCGTTAGTAGTTCGCAAGTATTTTTCATTCTATTACTTTTTGAAGCTTCATTGTGTAAATAATATATAATCATTTTCATGGAAAATATTAACAATAACATTTGAGCAACTTCCACACTACGTCTAATTATATTTAATTTAGCATTGTAGGAGTAGTGAGGATAACACTTAATTCAAACCCTCTTTACATTAGACACCTTGCCGAAGACATTTTTAAGCAATGGGGTGAGAAGCACCCCTTTCCATATAGGGGAATGGCCATTGAAAGAATGATGAAATATTTCTATGTAGGGTCTTACCTGTGCGATAGATTAAAATTTCTGTCCTGTTTTTTCGTGGGAAATCTAAGCCTAAAACTGCAATGTTTAGGATAGTTTTCTACTAGGTCCAAGAGGGGAACTAGTTTGCAAATGACAGTATTTAGTTATCTGTGGGAACTTTTTAAGAGGGCCCATCTACGTCATTGTGTACTAACTCGTATTCGATACCTAATTTAGATTTACCTGTTTCATGTGAGTGGGAAGAGAAAAAACTAACAAAGTTTCAGATTTATTTTTATACAAGGTGCCCCATAATACAGGGTGAGTCACCACGTAGACACGACAGTCCATAATTCCAAAACGGTGCTTTTGAGGAAAATTTTGTAAGAGTACTTTTTTGTGTATATTCAAAAAAGACATGATTTTAAATTAGTTCCAAAAAAGAGATATGTATCAAAGTTATGTTCTTTTTAAATGGAATAACCCGTATGTTACATCTTTATAAACCTTTTGCCGAGCTGATTTCAACGATGTATCACACTTCATGTTTATTATGTTTAATAAAGAATCTACAGCCACCTGAAAATCACATTTTTTTCGTATTAACCGACATACAATACAAAATTATTTAAGAAAAAACATTAATCGAAACTATTTTTTTTTGGTAACAGATCATTTTATTGATATAGATCAACCAGAGTAACTTTTTTTAAGGTTTTTATTTAAAAATATTATTGTAACGTTGTTAACATAAAGGGTGTAAAAAAATTAGCATTATTGTGTTAAAACTATACTGTCCCTGGCAAACTAAAGAAGTCAAATATGTCAAATATTAAATTGCTCAAATTATAATGTAAAAGATAAAATGTTCTTTGGTGAAACAATTGTCATTTTAAGAGTTTAAAAATATTGTGGAATTTTATCTTTTACATTTATAACGGATAAATCAATCAGTATACTTAAATTATTTAAAAAATCTTATTTCTAAGAGCGTCCGGTATAGCCGGGATCTCCGAAGGGGGAAGGGATAGGGTTTAGGAAACGGAAAAAATAATTATAAGAACTTGTCATGTTGTTTTGATTTGTTCTAGCTGAATCTGAGAAGTAAGCTACATATTATGGGATACTCTATCTATTGACTACCCATATCTTTTATCCTGTGAATATTTTAAGTGATTATACAAATTATTATTATTGTATCTATTTTTAATTTTAGATGTAATTTTTTGTCAACAATAACAAGATCAAAGCGGTTATGAGAATTTTTTAACATTTATTATATATATATTATATGAAAATCGTTGTCCACGCACTTTATCTTTAATTTGTGGGAACAAGAAGAAGTCATTGGGTGCCAAGTCGGGGCTGTAAGGCGGATGACCCATCAATTCGATCTTTTGTGTGTCCGAATACTCGCTTGTTTCACTTATTACTTACGGTGTTACTCTTATTACGCTTCGACATTCTTTTTCTAAATTCATCCAACCTTATTTATTTCGACTAAAAATTTAACTACTAGAAACTTTGATCTATGGCAAAGAGAAACTACTGTACATTTTCGATCACGCATCCCGTGTGACCCCGCGTGAAGTGTGAACATTCTTATTATGGTACCCTGGACTCTAAACTGTGATTAGCTTTGCTATAATCCTGCCTTTTAATATAATCTATTTTAGCGTAGCCGTATTGAGCATTGGTTGTCACATTCATATAGTACCCATTTACACCTTGATTATAGATCTTTAGAAATAAGATTTAAGTTTTTTAGGTTAGTAAAGAATTAGCCGCCTCTACCTTTTATATTTATAAGAGGAAAATGAAGTTTATAAGTTGATAACCAGATTTTATTGTGTACGTAAGTCTACAAAAAAATCAGGATTTTTTAAATATACTGAATGTTCGATGTACAGTTGGGATATTTCTAAAAAATTTTACTTTTATTTTTTATCATCTCTACTTTTCTACGGAACATGCTAAACGCAAAATCGTTACTTTTGATTCCAATGGTGATAGATGGTTTATTTCTTTCTATTCCTATTGCTCTTTTTATACTTTTAAATAAACGGTTTTTTCCATGACCTGTAACATGGCTAAACAGTGGTGCGAGAGGTGTTATTTTTTATTCATCGATCGATTAATCATATTCATTAGTGGATGTATTTCAAAATTGTCAAATAACGTCGCTGATGGATTCCAGATGAAATGGGCGATTTGAGATTAGATAAAGAACGGAGTTTCCTAGCATCTAAAATCCATCTGTAATGAAATCACTTTATTTATGGACATATCAGCTAATAAGAGTTAATTTATTATCATTGCATTGCATATGGTTTTTCGTAGCATCAGTTATTACTAGAATTAGAAAAAAGTTAAAAATGATCATCAATATCCTAAGTAGTGGATAAATATTCAATGAGGTATGATGGGGGCGAATTAGTAAAACTTGTAACTATTAAACAAATTAAATCGTTTACTTCATTTGAGTAATATACTTTTTAAAGTAATGCAATAAATTAATAATAATGATTATACTTCGGCTTATAATTGTTGTAATATATTTGCTCTTATTTTATTTTTTATACAATATCCGGTACACGGGCCTGGTAAATCCGCCACTGGAAGAAAGGCACGTGCTTATAGTAACTTCTACGACGGCATATGCGACTCGAGGGCGCACCTGTCTCGTCAAGGGATGTGGGAGCCTATTCTTATAATTTTTTTTTTCTTCTAATACCCTGGACGTTGAACTAGCCGAGTACTGTTAGTTTGGGATTAATGAACCAACTGCATGCGAATGGTGCACCTGACACTAGGATATTGCATTTGTAAAATGCATATAATTAAAAAAAAATAAGGAATGAGGAAATGAATAATTTTAAATCAAAGAAAGTTATCATTTATTATAGATCTTCTAGAAAAATGGTTTTTCTTAATACTTTTTAGTTCAATTGTGACTTTTTCGTAAAGTGTCTAATTTACTATTATTCGATAAAATAATTCATCTTTTTTTTTATAGTATAACTAAGTTTCTTAACTAGGCTAAGGTAACAAATAGGACTAACAAATTCCTTACATATAGGAGAGCTATTTTTTTAAACTAAAAAATACATGTAATCCACTTGAATTAGTGTTGAATCACACAACGTTCTTTGCTTTTATTATGTCAAAATATTGTCCGGAATCTTTGCTTTCTTAGCGATTACTCTCCATTTTCCCAGCCCTTTGCAAATTTCATCATCTTCGTATTTCCACACTCCGAACTTTTTTTACTTGATTTTCCAATCTACTCTTAGGTCTGTTTCCTTCAACCCTATTTCCATCTTTATTACGTCTTTGACCATATTCATTCGCGTCTTCTCCTTTTAATCTTTTCATTATTTCATTGTTCGAACTGGTCAATTCCTATTTTTTTTTGCACCGTATATCTTTTAGATTATTTTCCTTCTGAATCGTCGCAACTGCTCTTAATTTGTAGCATGTTGGAAATAACCGATCTTCTAGGTTAATTTCTTTTATTATTCTATTTAGTGTTACGTTAAATAGTGCCTGCCGTCTTCTTAAGTTTGTGTCGATCTCCTTTGATGTTATACCATGTGTGTATATTGCAACTTTCATTTAATTGTCATTTTTGTTAAAGTTGTTGGTTTCCTTTTTATTCCTAATGTCTTCACATCTTTCCATAACATTTTTTTATAATGGTAAATGCTTTCTCAAGAATAACCAATACGATGTGTAGTTATATGTTATTGTTCAAAAAACATTTCTATTTGGACTTACCTGAATTGCATTTATTGTTGATCTACTTTTCCTTAACTCATTTTGGTACTTTCTGAGTCTTGTTTCCATATGTCTTTTTAACATATTATTTATTATTATTGCTTACAGGATCTCCTTGTTTTTATTCTGCAGATATTATTTCATTCAATTCCTGATGTATAGGAAAATTTCGAAACGTCATAATGAAGCATTTTGGTCTTTTACTAGTCAATGAAAAGGGAATAATAGAATGTCAACAAAACATACCAAAATCTGAATATATGAATTCTTCGTCTTTACTGGTGATATAGTAATATTTTAACAGAACAGAAGTCAGAAAGAAATTTAAAAATATGAACAGAGTCATTAGAACCACAAAAATTGAAATTAAATACTGAATAATTCACACCATAAAATGAATAGAATATAAAAAAAATTACAAAAATAGCAACATACCGAAAACTGGGCAGTAACAAATGCATGGAAAAAATTAAACAAGGAAATAAATAATAAGTGAATTCGAAGTATAGACTGATATAAAAACAATAAAAAATAAAAAACAAATTAAGCCGGATAAAATAGGGAAATTCAAATCAGAAGTTAAAAATAAACAAGAAAGATCAAAAAGAAAATGAGAGAACCTATACTGGCGGAAAACAAAGAACACTGGACCTCAACGAAATGAAAATAGATAGAAAGAGATAAAATACTTATAAAAAAACTGGTCTCGGAAAATATAGGAAAACCATTTTTGAATGGTAATTTTGGCTACTAAAACTCCCTTAAACTTTGTTGATAATTTAATGAGGAAACCAGAAATGTATTATCACAGTTTTTCATGTTAAATATTTTATTCCAACATTTGCAACTATTGTATAACTTTTTATAAGTATTTTGAAACCCATCTGTCTTAAAGTTTTAAAATACAATTACAAGATTTATAAAATTATCAACTATTAAAAATTATTGCGTGTTGAAAAGGTAAAAATATTTTTTTGTTCTTTAACACAAAAATGATCTGAAATGGAATACCTCCAATAAGTGCGTTAAAAATGTTTATAAAATTTATATGAATATAGCATGATAATTAATTTTAATTGGGACGTTCTAATTTTAATGTTTCACCTGTTCATTTGGAATAATAATAGTTCATTTCCGTAAAAAATGTCGCTTCAAGTCCATATACAAAAGCCAAAAATATAGTATTAGTTATCATTAGTAATTAATTCTTATCAAAATTTATCGGTGCCTTGACCTATATTTAAGAGTTTTATAGAAACTAGTAGAAATATATTTTATATAAATCATAATAACAAATTACTCATAAAACAATTCTGCAATTAAAATAAAAGTTTATCTTTAACATAGTAAAAAAAATAAACTCCGATTCTTTGTTCAGTTTTAATAATTATGAGGCAATTATTTATATTTTTAATTGAAATTTTGCGTAGTTTAAGAAGGTTCATAAAAAATTTAAATTTTATCAGCCAATGAAGCTAATTCTGATCCTCCGCCACAGTTCGCTTTTTTCACCCTCTCCGCTCTTATAGTGTACTTTGTTTATTCGACTTTGTTTCGCAAACCACCCCTTAACGCATAGGGAGGAGTTTCTGCGCCCTTCTTTCTGCAGCTGCTTGTCCGGGAAATGTACACCTCATTGACAAATGTCGATGACAATGTTTTTTGCAGACCATAATTAATCTATTAGTTTTAATTTCATTATAGACGACGGATCTTCTATCCTGATTATACATATATCTGAATACAGAACAAATTCAAAGTAAATAATAAATATCTAAGTAAATATGGAAAGATAAATAATACTTATTTTGAATTTCCACAATGTTATCCATTTTCCAAGACCTATTAAAACGCTTTGGAAGACTGGAAATTCAAGATAAGTATTATTTATGTTTCCATATTTATTATGAATAATTTCCATAAAATAAGAGTTGAAACAATTAATTTAATAAATATCTTATTATTAAGTAAGTATTAATAAAAACAAATCAATATAAAAAAATATCTTTACAAAATTTGCAGTTACTATATACGATACACATATAAAAATTAGATTTTATATGTTGACATTTTATATTAACTAGCATTTTGTTGGTAAATGCTGATTAAATTATATTAGAATTAAATATGAAAAGATAAATTATATTTATCTGAATTTCGACAGTATTCCAAAGTTTTTCAAAGTTATATTCAATCGACCTAGGATTCGCTACTTTGACATTAACATTTTCTAGATTTGATAGAAAATTGAGAGATTCTTTATAAGAGGAAATAATTTTCATGTCCTAAACACCCCAACCAAAGCATTATCCTTCTTTTCCTAAAAATATTTTTGGTTAGTATTATATAGACATTCAGTCCAAAAGGTAATCGAAGATAATTGAACTTTCCAGGTTTAATTGTTTATTCAATACTGTATATTGAGGATATTTTAGGTGCTTCTTTATTTCATATTTCTCCAAAAAATTAAGTTCTTCTTTCCTGTCACTTATATGAAGTACTTTCACTGTTGTTAGGGTGTTTTGAGTAATGTGACTTATCTGGTTGTTTTTTCTATGAGCTCGTAAGTGTTCACAGTAGCGTATGCTAAAATTTCTTAAGGTCTGGCCAAGATAGATAGAGCGTTACAATCCGGAAAATTAATTGTAAATGCCCGATTTTGAAAATTTATTAATTTAAGGTTTTACATTTAATAAAAATGAACCTACGGAACAATTACATATTTTGGAGATATTTTAAACAAAATATCAAAAATTTTATTTCGTACAACATTTTCTACAATATCTTTTAAAGTAAGAAATAATGTAGGTTAATTTTTATTAAATGTAAAACTTAAAATTAATACATTTTCAAAATCGGGTATTTACAAACTAAATTATTCAGATTGTAACGTCATCTATATTGATCAGAACCTTAGAAATTTTAACATAAGGTACTGTGAAAACTTACGATCTTATGATTAAAATGATCAGAGAAGTCACATTATTCAAAACACCTCTTTGATAATAAACACAAACCTACAATGGAAGTACTTAGTATAAGTTACAAGAAAGAAGAATTTGATTTTTTGAAGGAATATGAAACAAAGAAACACGTAAAATATTTTCAATATACAGAATTCAATGAACAACTAAATTTGGGAAGATCTAAGATCATCTTTCGAACTAAATAATACTAACCAAATATATTTTTAGAAAAAGAAGAATATTGCTTAATAATGATTGGTTGGAGTGTTTATGACGAGAACATTATTTCCGCTTATAAAGAATCTGTCAATTTTCTATCAATCCTAGAAAACGCTAATGTCAAATTTTAGATTGAATATAACTTAAAAAGCTTTGGAATATAAGTATATATATAATTATAAGATAAGTATAATTTATCTTTTCATATTTATTATGGATAGTTTCCACAAAGTAAGAGTTGAAACAATTAATTTAAATTAGAATTATTGAATTAAATAGAAAACTAAATTGGACATCAAATTGTAAATTAAAGTAACAAAAAATTACATAATACAACAAATATAAAATATAATAATATTAAACTTTTGCATATCAGCGTTACTAACATAATATGAAAGGTATAATAATAAAAAAAATATAGACATTTAGTTCGGAATTAAATTAATACTTTCATTATAGATTTAGAGATTCCCACTTGAATATTTCTTTTTGGCCTTGTATAACTCGATTCTACACATATAATTTAGTTAAGCATGATAAAATTTAACTCTACACCTCTCCCTGAAGACCGACTGTTACGTGATGATTATTCAACTATGAACATAAACTGGTGGACATATGTTGCTTATATTGAGTTTCTTACCGCGTTTTTCAACAAACTTGATTGATAAACTCTCATCGGGCCATATGGCTTGTTAACTTCATAGCAGCACTACATTTTTTTTTTATTTATTGTATGGATATTTTTATTTTAAAACTATTGGGTGATTTTTTATGAATATTTATTAATCAATCTTTATTTGACACGATATAACTGTTAAATAAACCAAGAAGTATAATAGACAAGCAATTTTCGAAGGTGTTAAATCACACAGACAATATTCGTAAAAGTACGTACAAGAATGTATTTACTTAACTATTTTAAACATCAATATACATTAAATATTTGTCTAAAAATGTTTTAAAATTTGAATAACAATTTAAAAAATTTTACCGCAAAATACTCGTACATTTGAATTCATCAAATTAAGAAACAGAGATATTTCAGTAAATCATATATTAAAAGTCAATTGACGCCATTTTTACAATGTAACTAAACTTTTTTCATATAGATGGCCTACTAAACTTCCCCATTCTATAAAAAATGTTTTTATTAATTAAGATACAAAAAAGATGCTTATGATATGATCTATGATCTATTTAATTGTGAAAACATGAAAGAAATTCAGTTAATTCAGGAAATACCATTGATTTTCCTGTAGATATGTTTAAATTCATCACGAACAAGACAAATTCATATCATACGACTGTGTCCCAGTTTGCGATAAAATACTCATTTTCGGCTGATAAAATGAAATAGAGTACGTTTTAAGATAAGCTAAATGCCTGTCCATGTACTGGGTGTCCCAATAAGAATGGCTCTCGGCTATATCTTGGAAATAGTGTATAGTACAGCTTCGGCTTTATTAGCTTTTAATAATTTAAACTAATAAAAATTATAAAAACTAAAAGTGTTCTTTTAAGTGCTGCAATTTAGTCAAAAAACAATTTAAAAAAACGGCTACACATAACGATTATCACATTTATACAGTTTAAGGAAATTTTTCACAAAGATATTCAACGAACTAGTGGAAATGATTCTTCTAGGAGCTACCATATTATATTTGATAACTTTAATTTTGCAACCTTTTTCAAGAAAAATTTGCATAAACTGCATAAATTTTAATGTACACATATTATTATTTCATTTCCTAATAAAAAATTGTAAAAATTAGCAATTTTCAACGCTTCGCGGTGATCTTCTTTAAAGGAATTTCTAAGGATTCTGAACTTGACACAAATAAATAGAAAATAATGTTTCAAATTAAGGGAGATATGTTTTTTACTTGAAACAGATTCCATAATTTTTTTTATCTATCTTCTAATATTTGTACCTTTTTCTTTTGTGAATTTTAACCCTAAAAAAGCAATAAATTTTGATTGCTTCGGATGAATGTCTCCGGTATTTTTGGGATTTGAAACTGAAGTGTCATAATTTTGAAATTCTATAGAAAGGGAAACGACACGCTTGAAGTGTAACATAAAAATATGTGATACGAACATATTGAGTTACCTCCGTGATCTTATATCTATTTGTACGAGGACTCGTGTCACTAATTTGAGAACTAAAATCGTCGTTTGTTCCCACGCGGCCTAATCATACGTCGCATTATTTCCTACAACTGCACATAATTCTGGAATAATTGTGGGGTCTTTGCTTCGTCGGGTCTTCGTCCTTTGAAGGTGAGGTGAGATACAATATAAGTTAGAAGGAAAGGGGGACCAGGTGCGAACGATATTGTGTAATATTTTGTCCAAAAAGAAGGAAGTTTTAATTCTTCGAATACGATTCGATTTTGATTTTCCATCGAGACGTTTATGAATAGGGATATTTTACTATTTCCATATTGAAATTTTAATTCTGCATTCGTACTTTAGATTAGATAAAATATTTCTCTAGAAAGAAAGTTTTATTATATCCGTCAAACTATAAAATATTCTAAATTAGGTAAAGATAAGCAAATGACAACTATACCGGGTGAGTCAGCGTAGGCGCGACGGTCCATAACTCCAGAACGGTGCATTTGATGAACATTTTGTAAGAGTACTTTTTTGTTTATATTCAAAAAAGCCATGGTTTGAAATTAGTCCCAAATATACAGGGTGTTCAGGAACGCAGTGCCAGACCATAATTGTTTTTTTAAGTGGAACACCCCATATGTTTTTACATTTTGATAAACCCCTTGCCGATCTGATTTCAACGATGTATCACACTTTATGTCTATTATGTTTAATAGAGGCTCTATAGTCATCTGAAAATCACATTTTTTTGAATTTAGATGGTTGTAGCAACCAAACCGTTGAAAATCAATAAAAACGGCTTACATGTTCCTATCCTAACTTTTCAAGTTCTATGTTATGGGATTAAAAAATATTTGACCACCCGGTATCAAATATTTTTTTAATGTCATAGAACTTGAAAAATTTTGACTGCTACATCTAAATTAAAAAAAAAACATGTGATTTTTAGGTTACTGTAGTTTATAAAAATGTAAAAACATACGGGGTATTCCACAAAACATAATTTTGGTCTGGCACTGCGTTCCTGAACACCCTGTATATTTGGGACTAATTTCAAACTATGGCTTTCTTAAATATAAAAGAAATTTTCATCAAATGCACTGTTCTGGAGTTATGGACCTTCGGATCTACGGTGACTCACCCTCTATAGTTGATATGGATAAATAATTTTTTATATGATTTTTTTCATATAGTGATTGTCACAAGTAAACAAGTCTGAATTTAAGAAACTTATACAAATCTTTAAAAAAATAATAAGAAAAATTAAATTCCTTTTGTCAACTTAATTCTATAAGTTACACATATTTTAGTTTGCTTTGCCGTATTTTATGAGGAAATTTTCACTATTTTAACAGGTGATTTTATATTGTGGTCCCATACAAATTAATAAAAATTAAATGTTTTCTTATTTATATAAAGGGTGATGTATTAGTGGGGCCCCGCTCGATTAATCCGCGATTAAAAAATATTTACAAAAAGTGTATACAGTCTTGAGATTCACATTTTAAAATTAATCCCAGGAACGTAGTGCCAAACCAAAGTTATGTTTTTTTAAATGGAATACGTCCTATGTTTTTACATTTTTATAAACCTTTTGGGGAGCTGATTTCAACGATGTCGTGTCTATTATATTTAATAAAGGATCTACAGCCACCTGAAAATTGAAAATCACATTTTTTTTGAATTTAGATGTCTATAGGAGCCAATCCGTTGAAAATCAATAAAAACGCTTTACATGTCCATATCCTAACTTTGTAAGTTCTATGCTATGGTATAAAAACATATTTAATACAGAGTGATTAAAAATCAGATCGGATTTCAAATTTTTCACCAGTCTATATGGGTTTAAGCTGATTTTGATGAATAAATTGAATAAGTACTAAAATTATAGTTTCGCATTATAATTTTAGTACAATGTGAAGCTATAATGTTAGCATTTATTTAATATATGCATTAAAATCCGCCCAAACCCAAACAAAATTAGTATTTTCTATTTTCAGTACCTTTCAAATGAGTTGTCACTTACCATAAGCATAATCTACTACTAAACTAGAAAAAAATTAAACATTTTGCAAATAAATGCCTTTTTGAATTTACTTTTTAATAACGCCAACGTTAAATCTGAAAGAGTAAAGCATTTTTAAATAGGAGTATGATGATGCAATATTTTTGTGTAAATTCTTTTTCTCCGAAAAGGGGTTGGATATTAAAAATAATATTTTGTAGGTATGTACTAGTGACCAGCCTGTATACATGAAAATAACTTTAGAATATTTGGTTTTGACACCCATTGACAGATATTTTTCAAATAAATCGTTAAGTTTTGCATAGTAGCAGTTACAGATCAACGACAGAGGTTTGCGGGACCCTGTATATAAGAAATATTCAGCAGGCACGACTAAACCAAAAAGAAATATTTTTAATATTTATGAATCCGTGTGGTACCACAATAGAAAATCACCTGTTAAAGTAATAAAAATTCTCCCATAAAATAAATTAACGCAAGCCAAAGTATCTAAGTGTAACTAGGAAGAAGTTAACAAAGGGAATCTAATTTTTCGGTAAATTTTTAACACTTTTTTTACATTCCATTTGTTATATTGTAATTCCCACATCTTAAAATTAATCTGGGGGTCGGAAACCATAAAAAAAAACAGAAAAATTAATAAACGATTTGAAAACTTTGATATTGAATAAAAATATGTTTTTGAAATTTGTTGAATTATATTTTTAACAAGTAATTATGTCGTGAGACAATGACGAGGTCTTGGCGATTCAGAGGGAGTCGGTGGAAATTAAATAATACAGCGATGATGGTAATGTATGATAGCATGGTTGATGAACCCTTCTAAGAGGTCACATCCTGTACTTATTACACATCCGCTACGAGTTGTTCTGTGAAGGGTAGAAAAATGTAGTTATAATTTATTTAAAGAATGTAACGCAATAAACATAGTGCACTTATATTTTAAATTGTTATTGCACTTTCAATAATTGGTGTTTTTTATAATGTGTCCCACATACCACACGCCCAGCATGGGAACATTCTAAGGATAAAAATTGCATATCAAGGGAAAAAATAAAAATATAAATATTTCTTATAATATTTTTTTAAGTAAATTATAATTAAGTCTATTGTTGCAGCTATAAAAGGGATGATTCGGAAATAGATATAAGTGGAAACGAAGATTCAGATGACACTGGCGAAGCGGAAAACAACTCGAGATCTAAGAAATCAATAAATAAGGGTCGATGGAGTAAAGAAGAGGTATGTCATTTAAACATGTTTTAATAACTATGCAATTGCTTGATTTTCTATTTTTCTATATTTTTTTTGAGGTTTTGAGACACTGTATTATATAATATTAGCATTTTAATTGGATCAGTTCATATGTTAGATTTTAACCAATTAAATGTCATTATTATCACATGCTCTTATAAAGAAAACACTATATTTTTAAAGTCATGACACACATTATACAATATAGAGAATGTACTTTAAGTACGTCTATCACGACAAACATAAATAAAGTAGTTCCTAGTGTTTCTCCTAAGCAGTGGCGGGACTACAAATTTTGCCCAATTTATGTATTTTTTTTTATATCTGATGCCTCCATAATTTTGAAGAAATTTAGCCTAGGATTCGCTTGCACTATCAATTTAATTTATAATTCATATTTTATTATAAATAAAAAGAAAAACAATAATTACAAATTTAATATCAAACAAAAGAAACATAGGCAAAACAAAACAAAACTATGTATAAATAAATCAATTTAAAAGGTAAATTCTTTCTTTCTCGATTTTAAATTAGCAAAATCTCTAATTAATTCTTTAACGCCGTATTAAAAAAAATACAAGTAATTTAAGCTTAACAATTAGGAAGAATCAATTAGAAATATTTTATATTTATTTGTATTATTTTTCTGCGGGATCTTGCAGTATGGCACTTCCGCCACTGATACAGGGTGTACTTTAAGTGCGGCTCTCCCAATAAAAGTAGTTTACAAAATTAAAAAGGCTACCCTTGTAATTATATACAGAGTGGACCAAAAGTCTGGATACGGAGATTCCAGATTTGACATTTGTAATGTTGCTAGATCGGCCGTTTCTCTGATATTAGTCACTTTGTTTTTTAAATACATCACCCTGTATATTCAATCATTTTTGGAATATTCTCTTCAATACGAGTTCAACCATATGTAACACTTATGATTTTATGAAACTCGATTAATTTCTAGACAATCATGGAGAAATGTGGTACAAGCATTCTACCATCGATTAGGGTAATGTCAACATACAAATGGAGCACATTTTGAACACTTGATTAAGTAATCATTATTTTAGAATGTTGTAATCTTTCAATTGTTACGTTTTAATGTAGTTGAAAATAATTTGTATTAAAACATTTATTGAGACAATTAGGCGTTGCCAGACTTCTGTTTTATTTATTTAAAATCTTCTAGACTACATAAAATCATTAGTGGTTGAACTCGTATTGAAGAGAAGATTCCAAAAATGACTGAATATACAGGGTGATGTATTTAAAAAACCAAAGTGACTAATAATATCAGAGAAACGGCAAATCTAGCAACATTGCACATGTCAAATCTGGATCTCCGTATCCCAAAATAGGCTTATCCCAAATTTTGTAGAGTTCGGACCAGCAATTTACGAGATAATTGGCCGTTTCCAGGCTTTTGGTCCACTCTATATAATGAGTTTCTTGGCTTCCATAACTGAGTTACAGGGTGTTTCAATTATGCCTATTTTTTAATTCGTCCATAACTTTTGAATAAATATCCTTTTTCTTATTTGGCTTATAGCTTAAACTTCTGACGAAGACTGTACTTAATTAATAAGAAATAAAAATCCAGGTCTGATCTTAGGAAAAAATGAAATTTAACTGAGTTTTTCATTTTTATTTTAGGATGCCCAATTAAAACAACTGGTCGAAGAATATAATGAAAAATGGGATGTAATTTCAGAACATTTTCCTGACAGGTCTGACGTTCAGTGTCAACAAAGATGGACAAAAGTCGTCAATCCTGAATTGGTGAAGGGACCCTGGACAAAAGAGGTTGGTTAAACCAGTTTTCTTGAATCCTTCGACAAGTTGAAAATAAAATAGATGAAATGTGAAGTGATGAATGATGACGTTCTGTTTTCATAGAAATCGTAATACACAGATAACAAGTTGAAGGACATCACGAAACTCTTTTTTGATAAAATATTGTTTTTGTTTTGGGTGGTACTCTGTCTCTTAGAGAACTGAATTTTTCTCCACAAGTGCCAAATAAATATGAATGTACATCGTTATGATATTTATAATTGCGAAAATTTGCATAGTCCATTTTTTGCTTTTCTGAAAATTTATAAATTTACGTGGTGTAGCTCTGATAGCATATTTATTATGGTATTTCTCGTGTTTAATTATTTTTACCAAATTCAAAAACTGGTCTCATTAAATCTCGGGGTGGTTTGATGTTAGGTAAGAATATATTTACGAAGTAAGATGTGTGTATAAAAAAACTCCACCTGTATATTTCTTCAAATTTTTTTAAGAAGGTATTTTCATACGTCATTCAAACAGTGGCTTCATTGAAATCTTTAAATTTAACTACAAACTCCAGTTTATCTTATTAAATATAGAATTAATTCATTGGACGACTCGAATAAAATATTTAAATTTTTAAATTCATTTATTCAATTGTCTAAAAATTTGCTGAAATCTTATAGACAATTCGTGTCTTGCAACTGTTTATTAATTTTCTAGCAAAACTTTTTTAAGAACTTTACAAAATAAGAGAATTTTTCTTGCTTTTCCACAACTGTATAATTTAACAGAAAAAAATAAATACAATCTTTTGTTATGATTCAATTATAATTTAAAAAACAAAAAGAAAACGCGTAATGAAAATTCTTAATGGAAACTCTATTGGTACATAAGGAAAAAGTTGTTGAGGCTTGATGAGATCTATATTGATGTCAAATTAATCACAGATTGTCAGATTTGAGAAAATTAAAAAGCATTTTTGAAAATTAATGGTCTAAGAAAAATAAGTGAATATTCAGTAATGAAGTTCATTAAAAAACAACAACTTGAAGAACAATTGGCCACAATTATGTGCAAATGAGAACATACTATTCTGAAAAAACATCACCAGTAGACCCATAAATAAAATGATGAGATTTAGAGATTTCAAGCAAAATATAAAACATCTGATTTTGGAAAATAGAGGGCGGAACCCAAAGTTAAAACATCAAGACTTGAAAAGTTTAGAAGAATTAGTTTATTATGTATAAAACTTTTATATATTTATCTGAACTATTTCCATTATAAATTTATAAGTAAAAAATTCAATATCATAACATTTTATTCAAACTTCTCGTGTCAACAAGTTTGTGACACTGTTTTTTTAAATCTTGCCATGATTTCAATATAATCTGAAATTGTAATCACCACTTAGAACTAAATATCAATATAGTTTTGGAACATTTTGACAACTTTTAGCTGGTTAAAATGGTTTCTGTATATATCCAATATTTTTTATAATGTTCAGATTTTTCTAAGGATTTTTTAACCATCGTTTTTATACGATTATCTTCTTATGACATCTATTCTAGAATGTCTGAACTAAAAAGTTACAGGATTTAATCGAAAATCTCCATTATAACGACCAAATTTGTCAGATATTCGTGAATGGTATTTCTTGAATGGTTTAAATGGTGTTGCAACATTAGTTTTGGAAGATCCATGTTTTCTATTCATATAAATAATAATTTGTGTAAGATTCATATTTAAAAATGAATTTAAATAGAATGGTGGAGACTATATTCAGGTAGACTATTAGATGCTAGTTCATCTAAAAACTCGTTCATCTTTAGTCTCTTAAAAATATTATATAATAGAATCTAGATTTATCTTATGAAGGTCAAATATGTAAAACTATGTTAATTTTTGTTTCAATTTGAGCAGGTACTAAACAAACTTTTTTTCGACTTAAAAGAAATATATTTTCCATTCAGAGAACGCGATTTACTGCAAAATTTCAGGACAGTATTTTAATGATGTGACAAAAGTAGTTTCCACTCTATAGGAAGAACTATTTTTTATACACGAGAATTTCAACATAATCTCCCTAGCTATAAAAACTTTACAATAACAGCCACATACTTTGAATAGTCCGTTAAATATCGCCTACGATATTCCTCAATACATTTCACGATTAGATGGAGACATCAAAAAGAAACTAAATACAGTTTTCTAGCTATGACCTGTATAGTTGATTTTTAAATGGTCAAGAAATGTGTCTTGTGAAAATATAAACCTAGGTATTATAAATGTTTGCGTTACTCTGTTTCTTTTTAACCTACAAATGGATTTTCTCTGAAAACGACGAAATTTGTCGAATTTAACAAATCCTAATATGTATTTCTTGTTTAGTTTGTGTTTCATATTTCAGTACAATTATTTTATTGCAAAACAATAAATTTTCTTTAAAAATAAATATTACTAATTATCTTCCTCACTCCGCCTCTGATAATTACAAAGAATTATAGCAAGTCGTGCCCTCAGAATGAGACGCCAATTTGAGGCTTTATTATGCATATGTTAGTCATTCATATCAACAGCCGGAAATCTTTATAAGAAATTATGCTTAAATCCACAATTTGTTTTGAATACGAATATATTAAAAAATGGCAAAATTTGTTTTATAGAACGTAATTTGAATGAATATCATAATATTAATTTTTTGCCTTCTTTGTTGAAACTGGTGTACAAATGATTGTTTAGATTTATTAACTATTAATAAATATTATCTGATCAATTCTTATTGTAAGTCTAATTTAAACAGTTGTGATGTTAGCATTTGGATAAAAGGAGAAAAACCTTGAAATATGTTTTATTCGGTAACAGGACATTTCAAGAAGTGAAAATGTCTCAGGTGGAATTGTGTGCGGGGAAATGTTGTATCAAAGGCATTTTATATGAGAGGGTAAACATCTCAAGACTTTTTAGTCCTAGAAGCATTTTATATTAACCGGAATTAGAGAAGCCGTCAGATTTTGTTTAACTGTAGACAAAACTAAGTTCGTAATCTTCTCCAATAGCCGTAATTCATTAGAAAAGATAATTTCTATTACAATCAACTCAATAAATAACTACCTGCTAGCAGACCTCTTCGCATTGTATCAACAAATGTAATCTATGAACAAGGATTTGTCTCTAGCTTGGATAAACATTTATTGGGAAATAAAATTAATCGAAAGATATACCAGTCTCAGATTTATTTCGTCCAAGTAAAAAATATTTTAGAAGAGTGACAATCACAATATGAAGAAGCTCCTACTGCTCGAAGCTATAGAATGTTGCAACCAAAAATCCGAAAACAAGTACCTATGGTTCAAGAACTACAACTCAAAAATTTTATCTGAATATTATGCAGATTGAGAAGTAATCACGCACTCTTCTACCCTAAATATTTACACAAGTTTGGACTAACAGATAACCCCAATTACTTTTGCGGGGAACAAGGAAGTCTGGAAGATATCATTCTCCAATGTCCCAACAACATTCAAGAAATTAATTATCTATTTTTTAGTATTAAGAAATATATAATGCTTCCAGTAAATTTGTCTTGTCTGTTAAGTATCTCTAGATGTTACTTACTATTATTTCAATAAATCTACAAAGCTGATATGAAACTATAAATAGAATGCCAAAAAAAATATGTTTCGTTCTCTTCTGTTTAACCACCAAGGATTAACACTTGTGTAAGTCAAAACTCTCTCAGGGTTACAAAAAAATATATCCAACTTGTGTTCTGTGTAATGATATTAATAAAATTTAAAAAACAGTTAAAAGTTAAAACCGCCACGGGAGACATGTCAATTTAAATAATAACAAGAAACGTAACTCCAGATTTAAAATGTCTGTGGCTATATAAATACAATCCTTAATGTTTAACTATTAATAAAGCTTTAACCAGTTGGTTTCATACCATTGCCATATAACTAAGAGAAAAACAATACTGTTGAAAAAACATTGAATGTTATTTTAAATTGTTATCGCTTATCTTGTGGTAGCTGGGATATGTTTTTTAATAAAATTACAGAAGTTCTTATTCAATTTATTAAATTTGTTGAATTTTCAGTTTATTTGAAACATTTTTGGTGCACACTTTCGTCAATAGAATATTATTTACTGACGAAGCTACCTTTACACGTCGTGGCATTTTTTAATATAATAAACAATTATGTCTGGCAATTGAAAATCCCCATGTTAAAAGAGAAAGGCATTTCCAACATGAATTTAAAATAAATGTATGGTGTGGGATCATTGGAAACTATTTATTAAGGCCATATGAGTTACCCTATAATTTGAATGGTGATAATTATTTACATTTTATTTTTTGCAAAATGGCTTCATTGATCTGTTGGAAGAATTGCCACTAAATTTAAGGCAAAATATGTGGATTGTGCAAGATGGTGCATCACCGCATTATTCGAGAGAAGTCAGAGCCCATTTAAATACTAACTTTCCTGAACGCTGGATTGGTCACTGTAGCCCTTTCCTTTGGGCACCACGTAACCCAGACTTTAATCCTCTCGATTTCGGTGTATGGGGTACAATTAAACAACTTGTTTATAATGTGTATAATGTTTCATAAATACCCGCGACCAACTTAGGGAAGAAATAAATAGAGCAGCAGTTTCTTTTGACTCAATGATTTTATTTAATATGAGACGATCTTTTATGGAACATATAGATAAATGCATCGAAGAACTCACATTTACTTTAATTACCTAAATTTATTTAGAGAATCTTTTTTTTTTGCCGCACATTTATGCCACAAATGTTGCCTATGTGGAGCTTTCTACAAATACTTTGAAATAGGTACAAAATTATGATTTCTCAAACCCAAAAATCCCCACCACCAATTATTTATGTATACATGTCAAGAAACGTTAAAGTTATTGTAAAAAACAAAAATTAAAATTTCACTTTTAACACCCTGAATCTGTCTTATTATCAACATTTTATTAAAGCAAGTTAGTTTAAGTCGTAAAATTTTAAAGTGAGAATTCTACTGTGCTTCTATGTACAATTACTTAAGGACCACCCTGTGTACATATGATTTATTGTGTTTTTAAGTATTTTTTTTTCAGATTCTAGCTCAATCTATTTAGTATCATGTTTTTATATAATCTGTTTAAATTTAAATAATAATTAGTCTCACTGTATGTATTGAAGAAACTGTAATAAAAATTGTTCAATACATGTAAGAAGTGTTGTTACAATCTTTCAACCTCCGCTTAGTAACGACGGTTCGTTCCAACCTTTATACTTTTATACTAATGTAACTACAGGATCCACGAACAAGTGTCTTTAAAAATAACTACCATTTTCTAATCCTTTCGGTTCGCATTCTATTGAGTACATGTAAAATTCCCTTTCTAAACATAACTATTAGGTAGTAGTTTAAAAAGAGGTCACACACTAACTTCCGGTGCTCTAATAAAAATATTCCTTACTTGGCTATTGATGCGTTTTCCATGTATAGGAATCTATTATCACCTATTGAATATTTCGTCTATTTGATATTCCTGAAAGAGTTTTTTCCTTCGCCGGAAACCAGGTGGACTATAAATCGATAAATTTGCATAAAAATGAGTACTTATTTTTTTCTAGCTACTATTTATAAAACGAGTCGCGTTTAATCTTATTGATAAATAAAATTTTATCAAATTTTATCTTACTATACGTACGAAAAATATAAAAGAATATTTATTTATCTGACTCATGACATTCATTTTACATTTGAATCTTAAAAATTATTGCTAATAAAATTTTGAATTAAAAATAAAGCAAACTTTTTAAAAAATAAATAACATAAAAACCTTACAGTCAATGGATTAACACAGTTAATACTTTATTAAAATAGGCTGTTTTTTGTCAAATGATCATAATGAGCCCCTGCTCGTCTTCATCGGTTTCTATCATTGCTTTTAGAATGTGCCGAACCACAATTTTTGTGAGCTGTATTACATGTGACTCCTCAATTAGAAAAACAATGCTATAGCCACCTTTGCTGATAACAATGTTATCTTAGCTGTCAGGAACAACTCTGTAGAAACAACAGCCGATTCTATTTACAACTAGACAAAAAAATGGAAGATCAAACTCAATTAGACAAAACTATGGTCCATGTCAACTTCGCAAATAGAAGACTAGATCCATGCATGTCAAACTAAACAATAATTTGATCTCAAATACAGCTAAATACTTAGAAAATGCTCTAGACTTCAAGCTTTCCTGGAAAGCACTCATCAAAGAAAAAGAGAAAAACTCTGATTTAAAGGATATACTAAAAGCAACCCACATATTATTCAAAGAAATCGTAACAAAATGCTAAGAAACATCGTTGATACATCATGACAGAGACCTCTGCCCGAACTTAAAAACGGAAAATGTTGGTCATATTTCTAAAATGTTGACAAAGGTCACGAAGACCGACTTTATCATCATGTGAATGTTGAAGTTATCCAGATTCTTGACAACACTGGACTATATACTTCATTTAAACATTGAGAGAGAGTCAATTCCCAGAAATATGTTGCCTTAAATTGAAGAACACAATATTTTGTAAAATATTTAATAAAATATAAAAATACCTAGCTTTTTATTAATTTATATATCACCAATTCTACATAAATATATATATTGAAAATATGAAATAATTTTCGGAAAAATAATAAAATTATGATTCCTCACATTCTGTTTTAAAAGACTTGTTATCTGATTACAGAGAAATTATAACATGTTCTGTAGATATATCAATTATGTTATCAAGCTCCCACATTATTTTCTTTATTCTTATAATTGAATGATTAAAACATTTTCACTGATTACTTCAAATATTAACTTAATGAATAAATTTTTAACATTGGGAATTTAAAAATTGTGTTATTTCTATCAACATAATCTTTAACTTGAGCCCATATTAATTCCATTGGATTAAGAGATCTAGTCTATAACTCTTTGGTTAAAAGTAACCCAGGGTTACATATGACAATTTAAATTCTTCGTTTTTTGGCAGTTTCCAGTACCTTTTGTAATTTTTAGAACTTAACCATCTTGCAATTTCACATTTATTTCATTTAGTGGTTGGTAAAGTTTTAAGTAATCTGGAGTGGTAACTTGCATTGTCTATTACAATAACCGAATTTTTCAATCATTTCTAAATATTCCTCAAACACGTCTCCATTAATTTCTTCGTGATAATCAACGGTCTTTTTAGAATCAAATAACAGTAAACCATCCTCAAGAAAACCGTTGATACTGCCTTTATGACAAACCATTTTTCTTGCACCTTTACCAGTAGGTTTCTTGATATCAGTAGTAAAAAACGCTTCTTGAGATGAGTTTATATTTTGGTCTTGCCAAACTTTTCCTAGTCAATGTCCTGCATTAACAGCTGTGTCGCCTAAATAGAAAATGTTTTTACTTTCTGGCATAATTTGTTTTATTCTTGTGAGCTACTGTCGTTTCCGACATTCAATGTTTTCAGAATCAATTAGCATTTTCTAACAATTTTTTCATATTTAAATTTTAATTCATGTAATAATTTCCATAGTTTATTTCGGCTTATTGTGGGTAAATTAGTGTCGCGAGTGAACAAGCTTACGAAGTGTATTTTTTTTAAATTCCCACATCGACTTTTAATAATTTTGGTCTTTCTGGATTTGACTTTGGGTGAGGTTACTCCACCTGCTTTTTCCTACTTTTGTATAGCCAAGATTTTCCATACCCCATTGCTTTAGATGACACTTCAACTACGGTGTCAATAGTCTAAAATAATTGTAGACATTTAATATACTTTCATTGAGTGACAAATTGTCTAGTTTTAATTTTTTAACTGGTGATTACTCATAAGTTACTTCCATTTTCAGTCACTATTATTTTTCAAGTTTATCGAAAACTAAAGAACTGAATTTCTACTAACTTAATTTTATTTAAATAACATATCAATTATTTGGCGCCAGGGCTATTAAAATATAATTATAAGTTTTATACTGAGGTCGTTGAAAACAATTTAAAATATTGAACAAATATTGAAGATTTACCGCATATACCGTACTATGACTTGCGTACTAAATTGCACATTATGACAAAACATTTCTGAGATTTTACTGAAGAATATACTTTAGATTAAACTTTAACCTTAGTTAGTCTAACTTAAATTGCTCATTGGTCATTATTGACCAGTTTGTAATTAGAATAATACTTATGTTTAATTCGTATCTAATTATTTGTAACCACTTTCTTTATTTGGAATATAAATTGAAAATAGTGAACTTTTTTTTAATTCATTTTCAATTCTCGAAAAATCTGCGAAAATGACGACTCCTAATTGGTTATTTGCTTGCCCCTTTTTTTAAATTATTTATCTGTAATGTTAAAAACATCACATATAGCTGCACTAATAATATTAAAAATGTCGTATTTGTTGACCTTTTTTCTCTCGATTATTCTCTAAGAATATTTATTGCCCGCCATACAGAACAAGCTGGATCTATTTCTTAAGATTCCAAAGTAGGAACTTGTAGGGGACTGATTTATTCAGACATTTAAAAAAAAACAAATTTAAATTTACGTTATGCTGCATATATAAAAATACAATTTTTATTAGTATACTACTGGGGTTGTTTTCGAGATTTTGTCAAATGTAATTATCAGAATTATTAATTACAATTTTAACACAAAGATAAATTGAATTTTCTATGAACAATTTTAAGAAGTATGAAATACATAATTATTTCCCTTATTAAACAGGTAAATTTTCATTAATCGGTTATATCTTCAGTGTTATCACTAAAATAAACTACGTAAGTACGTTGAATGGAGCTGCATCCTCACGAGCCAAATTCTTTTGATGGGTCAAAGCCCTTTGGTCTTGCATTCAAAAGAAGAAAATTAAACTAGATGGGAAAGAGTGGTGGTTTTCGACATAGAAAAGTTGATAGTAGGTCGACCCCTATACCGAGTATTAAATTGGCGTTTAGAGCAAACAGGGCCGGTTTAAGTTTTGATGATGCTGAAAATAGTCTCATAATTCACTTTAAATCAAATACAAGTTGTACGGAAAATTGGAAATTTTGCGCTACTCTTCAAATACCTGATAGCGGACTTATGTGGTATAAAAAATAGAATATGTTAAAAATACAAAGTCTGTTAAAATTTTAATTAATCCAAATGAACCAGATGGAAATTTATTAGTATTTAAAAAATACATACACTATAACTTTATAACAGGAAAACAGACAACAATCTAATTGCATAAGACCTACAAAGATATTTATTATCATTTTTTTTAAATAAATAAATTTCTTATATGTAAAGTCTGATATATGAATATGAATGAAAATCATGAGAAGACATTTTTATTTTCATTTATTGTTTTTAAATTTTTCTGCATATTGTTTTTATGAGTTTATTTCCTTTATTTTTTGGTAGATAATAGAAAAAATCTTATCTAACCAATGTTATCTTTTTGTGGTAGAAAATGGGTATAAATACATAATTCTTATTTAATAAGAGATGTAAAAGTATTAGAAAGTGTTAGACTCGGTTCTGTAAATGGTTAATATCCTTTGAATTCTTTTTTCTCCACTCTAGGTAGTTACTTAGAAGGGTGAACTTAATACAAAGGGTTTCTTGGTGTCTTTGTCTAAAACTGCACGCTTGGCTAGGTAAAAAGTACGAGGGCAAGATCGGAAAGGGAAGATTAAATAAATTGCGATGAGAATAAATGAATGCATGACTGATTGCTACCTATAGTATTTATTGTCTTAAAAAAGTGTTAAACCAAACAACTAGAGAATGTTATTGTTTAAGATCGCAGCAGCAGGCACCAGTGTTCATAACAGTAACTAAATTTGGTAGATGACATATTTAACAACTCTTTTATTCAACAAAAGTAGTAATATGTTCAAAATACGATTTGTTACACATACATTTCATCGAATTAATTAGTCCTTTTAATAGTAACATTCTATTCATATTATTTATTAAGTAAACAAAAATCCGTAAATACGATTGTTGTGTTTTTCATTACAAAATAATGAAGGTAAAGTAAGTACAAACAAATTTACACGATGAAAACTCGAAAACCACTCCTGCATGATAGCACAACTATTATTTATTTTATGGCCGTTACCGTTAAATTATTTGGCCAGGTTCAGGTTATTATTTTCAGTCTCTGGAGACTGAATTGGGATATGACAACAAAAAAAATTTTTGTGTGTAATAAATTGGATCCTGGACCTCAACAAGTGTTGGAAAAAATATTGGGCAAATAATTTGTTGGTTTATTTTCAAGCAAAAATGTTATGAATATTTTGATAAACGCAAATGCTTGGATTTAATGTCGATTTGATGTATTTCTATACAAAAATCTATTTATATTAATAAACGAAATTAGTGGTTTACCATTTAAATATAAAATGTACCTGTAGTAATAAACATACAAAATTGAACAATTGGTAGAATGAAGTCGGTCTCCTACTTTCCACGTTTGTTTTTGAAAATAATTTTTTCTGATTTCCTTAAAATTTTAGTTAAATAGCAAGACAACTAAATAGTAGGAAACTTCGTTTTCTTAAAACACTATAGTCATTTTATATTTAAGTTAAGCTGCCAAGGTTTAATTTTCATTTGTTCAATAAAAGTAATGAAATCCTGCTTTTTATTTTTGAAAATACAGGGAAACTGTGACTTAATACGGATTCTTAGTCACAGGTTAAAATTTATATTTATATAATTTATATAAAATTCTTATTTACTGGTAAACATTTCAGTTTATTAGATAATCAAATAACTAAAGGGACTTTGGTTTTGACCTTGATACGTATATTAATTTATTATATAATCCGTTCAATTACAATTAAAAAAAGACTATATTCTGACAGGCTTTATTTATTTATTTTGTACTCGAAGTCATAGTTTTCAAAGTTATTGTACTATCCCATCATTATTGCGATTTTAAATATCAATATTCAAAAACTCAATTAATTGGATGTTTTTATTTTTGATGTTTTGTAGATATCTTTCATTATTTTAAAGCAACAAAATACTTCAAAAGTAAACACTTCGCAATAAATCGCTTCATGATATAAAAACAAGTTCATTTTATTGATCTGAAAACTTAGTTTGTTTAGATTCATTTTAATTTTCAGGGTTTTAAAAACTTAACTAAATGCCCTTTAAAAAATGTGATATCCAATCTTGATGAAAACAAAAAAAAAATCAACTCCCAAATACCACTAGGGCTGCTGCTTTAATTCCGGGATAGTTTAGAATTCACAAAGTGGCTTTATTGCTTTTCAAAATATTTCCTTGACATATATGGACTTCTTCATGCGACAAACCAGTTGTTATGACATTTTTTTTTCAATTTGAAGATGGCATGTTCATCACGATATTTTGAAATTCTTCAACTGCATCTTCTAGGCTTGAAAAACGCGTTTAATTTTTGGAAATATATGAAAGTCGTTTGGACATAGTAGATCAGGGATCTATGGAGGATGGTCATTACTTCCACCTTTTGTGTGGTTAAATAATCAATTATTCGTAATTTATTAGAGGGGCTTGCATTGTCCTAGTGCAAAATTATGCGACGATTTCTATTGATTTTTCTTATTTCAGTGAAAACTTCTGGTAAACAAATAGTTGTGTACCACTCAGCATTCACTGTTCAGCGATTTAACAGCATCATTGTTTTTTGCCATTTTTGAGGTTGTTGGTCGACCTTCAGGAAATTTGTCGCCAAGACTGCTACCACCAAATTCTTGATATTAACGAAAAACAGTTGTTCTTGATCGTTTCTGGGTGCCAAAAGAAGTTTTTAGATCATACAAATACTCTTTTTGACTTTTCTTTAAACAAAAATAAAACAATCATTACTCAAAAATGCTTATGATTTAAATTCATAGTTTCTTATAGAGTCGTTATTTTAACTTTAAATTGTACTTGATCGACTCACTATATTCAAATTCTGCCGTTTTTAGTACGGCAGCAGCCCTCGTATTTTGGTCAAGTTAGCCTTTCCCACTAAAAATTTTAATATGCGAGCTAAATATATAATTTTAAATATAAAAAGATAAATTATACTTATCTGAATTTCCACAGTATTACAAAACTTTTTAAAATATATTTTCTCTGACCAAGGTTTTACTTATCAAGGTTTTAGCGTTATCAAATAGTGATATAAGATTTACAGATTTTTTTATAAGCCTAAGTTTCTTCATACCATAAGCATTTCAACCAATCATTATCAAGCACAGAAATATTCTTCTTTTCCTAAAAATAAAAGATGTCCAATTCGGACAATTTAGTTTGCAAATACCTGATTTTTTTAAATTTATTAATTTTAGTTACTCTCTTAATTTCAATTACTCGTGGTCTGTAATGATTAATTTCTGCAGTCCAAACTATTGAATATTGCACTTTTTGAATTTGAAACACCTGAAGCATGAAAACCATTGAAGAAGAAAAAACAATTTATGGAGGGCTAACTTGGCTCAATTAATATTTTCTTTAGTATTAAAGAAGTTAGTTAAAACTATTATGTTACAGTGAATAAATATTTCTTCATTCTATCCGAATACTTCTATTATTATAAAAAATTAAATGTTCAAATTGTAGATCTGAACACCATTGAATGGAAATTGATGCTCGCGGATATTTTTTTTGAACTACACAAACACATTATATAATAGATTATGGCCGTAAATCTTAATAAGCGTTAGCCTTCGGTTATTCCACAAAATTCGTCATTCATAACTTTCGTGCGTGATTTATCATAGGAATGTAGCCGCCAAAAAAACTTGTTGCTTGTTTGGAATTCAGAAAGTATTAGGACCGTACATTGACACAGCAATCGTAAAATTATTGCTTATATACTTGTTAGATTTGTTTGTTTAACAATGTGTTACGCATACAATTTGTAATAATTGAAAATATATTTAATATAATCTTTAACATTTTTTATATAATAATACACTTTGTAAAGGAGTATTTCTAAATGGTATGTAATATAAAAAGACACTACGTCCTTGGATATGACTAAAAAATAACCATTTATCATTAATGTATCTATAAATTCCTATTATAATCATAATAAGTAACTTGCTCTTATATATAAACGGATTTAATAAGAATTTATCATTTAATTTATTAGTAACAGTTGTGATAATTAGAAATAACTAATCTTGTAGATGACTTCATATTTGCAGAAAATAATTTTCAAAACTATGTTCTTTAAATATAATCAGACAAAAACAAATATGTTTCGTTACAACAATTACGTAACTGTTGATCTTAGAATAAACATACATATATCAAAAATTAAACAGTCTTTATGGCTTTTATTTATATATACTCATAAAGTGCACTTATTCATTGTTATCCATAATTATAACGGATAAAGGCGTGTCGATCACCCTTACATCTCTCTTTATTAATGAAATGTTTATACAGATTCACAGAGAATTTAAAATCCTTTGGGCAGAAATCTTAAGGGTAAAAAATACGAATATATGACCAAATACCCTAGAAAGTGCGCAATAATGTGTCCTCTCTGTTAACCCGACTCTCTCGAACTCCGCTGTGCTAGAGGTACGATCAGTGCTGGTACGTTACTATCGAATTGACTTGAACGATGTTTCCACCTCGTAATATCCCTACTTCAAGATATTAGAAGGAAAATTTTAATGCATTCTCGCTTCTTTATAACGCTCGTATGGATTCGTGTAATGCATCAAATATTTGTTCTGAATCTGTATAAAATAATGTGTAAAATTAATATTTTTATTCACGAATAACACATGATTGATGGTAATTATTTAAAAATGAGTCTCCATCCACCTCAAACCGTCTCCAAAATTTTTCATTTATTTAGGACTATTTTATACTCGGGACAGGATTTTTTGACTTATATTTATAAGAAATTACCTAACCTCACCTTTGTTTGTTCATAAAAAATTGATGAAAATTTCTTCCCTCATGAATTTACTATTTTTAGGTACGACAAAGGACCCCGATGGTTGATTTTTTTTCATCAATAAATAATTACCGACCTCTTCATTATATATACGATTGCTCAATAATAATAATAATAATAAGATGAATCATTATTCACTGGTTCCACTGATAAATAAAGTCAAACTTTAAAGTAAACTCCAAGTCAGAGCGCTTTTGCTGATAATTTTAATTTCTAACAACCAAAAATCTCTTTGTTTCTCTTGTCATTGTATTGAAATTAGAAATAATATAAAAAAAAGATTTTCAATACCAAATGTGGAAAGGATGAAACTTCATTCTACATACTAAGTTTGCTTCTAAAATATTTTTATTTATTATTTACTATTATTTTTTAGACTAGTAAAAAGTTCATTCAGAAATATTTGACAACTTATATGGTTGACAAATCTTCTGAAAAGTCTGTACATTATAAAAAAATTGGGAGTTGCCTGTAAAATTAGAAATGGTTAAAACGTTGCAACTAAATAGAGTTTTACTTTAGGATGGCGATTAGTATTTTTAAATTATTTTGAAATTATTTTACTATTTAAAAACTTTAGTCAAAATAGAAACACTTGTAGTAAAGCAACTAATCAAAACAAGTTTTACAGAAAATATTTTGAGCGGCGGTAAAGCCTTATTACTTTGCACAAATCTAAAAATTTAAATATTTTTTAAACCGCCGTGTAAGCCAATTCTACGTTTAATAGTTTAAAGTAGAGATTATGTTTAAATTTAAAGAATCCAGACAACAATTGTTTAAATGACGTATATGTATATCTCCTTAAAAAAGTTTTAAAAAACGCATGTTATTTTTTGTACGACACATTTAACATAGTAAATGTATTCTTACTAATGCACATAATATTTTAAAGAAATAGATCGTGGAACAGAACAGTTGTATAATCTATTTATAAACATATAGCCATTTTAGATTATTTATTTATTCAATGTTTTAATGATAAGAGATAATTAAGGAAAATATTGTAACGATTTAGATAATGAAATTTTATACATATGTTTATAAATAATATTAAGAATTTATAATATTATCAAATTCGCAAACCGAAACATTAATGCAACAAAGCCTCCCAAAGAAAAGGAATCAAACATAAAATTGCAAATATTACAACATTCTTTAAAAATTAAATATTAATATTTCAATACTATATACACACTTTAGCTGCAACTCGAATGTCACAATATTTCGAAGTAATTGGGAACCCGCCACGACCAAAGCCATTTCATTGAAACTTCATTTCTTATTTAACTTATTTCGGATTACGCAAAGTTGAACTAGAATTATGAATAAATACTCATAATGTTTTCACTTAAAAACTGTAACAAATTAGTCACACAATAATTTCTTCCAACAAGGCCGAGGATCCAGTTTGTCACACATTAAGTAGTTTACATCGTTGTCGTAGCCAATCTAGTTTAAAGACTGCATATCAAACCTTCTGACCTAATAATTTATTGATAAGGCAAAAAAATTAAATTACAAAAAGATGGGATCGTATAGTGGACCAGATAAATAATATGAACATATGAACGATTAGAATGTTACTATTTAAAAGACTGATTCATTTGGTCAAATATATTAGTAATTAAAATAAATCGTTGAGTAAAATAATTGTTAAATATAACATCTACTAAATTTAGTTACTATATTATTTCTCTTCGAGCCTTGTCAAATACCTTCTTTATAAGCTTTTTGTGATTTCTTTTACACTAGTGAATTTAATTGGGAACTTTTTTTTTTATTTTTCAAATACTTTTCTCATGTACAGGGTGACGCATTAGTGTGCCAAAGCTCGATTAGTTCGCTATTATTAAAGTTACGAAAAAAAGTGTAGGTAGTTTTGAGATTCACAGTTTAAAATTAAATTAGTCCCAAATATACAGTGTGTTCAGGAACGCAGTGCCAGACAACAGTTTTGTTTTTTTAAATGGAACACCCCGTATATTTTTACATTTTTATAAACCTCTTGCCGAGCTAATTTCAACGATGTATCATATTTTATGTCTATTTTGTTTAATAAAGGATCTACAGCCACCTGAAAATCGCATTTTTTTTTTATTTAAATGTATGTAGCAGCCAAACCGTTGAAAATCAATAAAAACGGCTTACATGTTCATATCCTAACTTTTCAAGTTACAGACATCTAAATTCACTTGGGACTAATTTTAAAATGTGAGTCTCAAGACTTCCTACACTTTTTGAAAATACTTTTTTTTCGTAACTTTAATAATAGTGAACTAATCGAGCTTTGCTATACTAATGCGTCACCCTGTACATTCTTTAATCTTCTCTATTATTTTAATTCACTTAATTAATTAAGAACAAATTGTAACAATTAAGACATAAATTGCAAAAACAAAACTGAGTTTTTGCAAATTGTCTCAGTCGTTACAAAATGTCCTAATTTGTATAATTTTGAAGGCGATTTTTTTACTTTCTTATTCCTCAGATCACTAATTTGAAAGAGAAGATTAAAGACAACATAAAAGAAAATATATGAGAAAAGTGTTTGAAAAAAAAATGTAAAAAATAGTTCCCAATTAAATAGTATTAGTAAAAGTTTGAATATAGAAGGGGAGAAAACACGTTTTGAACAGGTACAAGTAAAGATGTTAAATTCTCGTACACTTCCTAATGTCCGTTGTGTTTCTTCTAAAAATAATTTGATATGTCTCGTTATGAAGTCCCTTCAGAATTTAGGAAATCCCTACGAGTTTTGAGAAAAGAGAAATTATTATTGTTATTATTATATAAGCGAGATCAAAGACTTAAACTTCAGGGTATTTTTTGCTTTTTGAAAATAATTTTCGTTATCCTAATCGAAACTGAAATTGATCTTCCAAAGTTTGTTTGTTACTGTATGAATAATTCGGCGAAGTATTCAAAGCAGTATTTATTTACAGAGGAAGATAAGAATAAAGAATGTGTACAAATATAGCTTCAAATTCCGTGAAATGGCGACGTAGAGGACACCTTGAACAATGTTGTAGTTACATTTTTAATATTTCAGCAAAGTTGATTATCTTCAAAGAGCAGAGTGTGATCAAGCGCGATTTTTATCTTTTTGGTTCTGTTGTGGCAGGAAGTGTGTTTTTTATTTTTATGATAGAGAAATAATCAAAATTGATAATCATCTTCACTATCATATTTCTATTTTACCTCTAAAAGATCAAAATTTATATTAATAAAACGAAATGTAAAATTTTGAATTTACAAACCATTTTCGATTAATTTCTTTTAGCTTTCTTATAGTTATTTACAGTGATTATACATTTAATGGAAGATTACTTAACGAGATCATTTTCCAAAAAAAAGCTGTTGAATAACTAGTTGTAATTATCGACTTTTTCACAAATACGGTTGAGCGCCTAATTCCCACAAGTTTGTTAAAACCGGAAGTTTTCATTAGGGATACTCAGGCATAATTCACACAACTAAACCATATGGCACTTTTTGGGCACTAGTTTTTAAAACCGAACGGCAAATGTTGATTCTATACGATAACCAAACTGAATCTTAAACAAGTGGAAAGTTTTATGCAGAAAAGGGAACATTTAAAATACCTAAATTATTATATCTCAAACAGCGAAAAAAAAAAAGAGTGCGGTTCAACGAAATAATATACAAAACATTCGGATTATTACATTCTAATAAATTATTTATTACTTTTTTTCTTTGAAAATTTTCGAATACGTTAAATAACAGGACGACAATAAATTGTAATTTTCAATGGCTAATTAACAAAATAACATTTATATTTATATTCAAGCAATTCATTCATTCATTCATTCATTGATTCGCAGAATATAATATATTTTCCATTTTTCCGGTAATAAATTCAAACTTGTAATTGTTTCCACTTTCTGTATATCTGGAAACATTTAATTTTTAGTGTTTGTACTCATTTTTTAAGTTTTTAACGATTAAGGTTCATCTTACCCGACTAAAAAATAAATACACATTCAAAAAATCTCAATAAAATGGATTGCAAGTTTTCGAAAAAAACTTTAAATCTAGCTACCTGATTTTGATAATGCTTCATATAGCGGATATTATAAATAAATACTGATTTCCAGTATCTTTTTTCCAAATACTTTAATTTAGTTTTTTTCCTAAAAAAATGTCTCCATAATAAGTAAAATGAAAAAATATACGTAAATACGTATGTAAAGAAAGTAATGACTCCGATGTTCTTAAATGGTCTAAAATAATTTTTAAATTATAATATTTATAATATCTTGACTAAATTGAAATTAAATAGAATCAAAACATATTTATTATATCATATATTAAAGATAGAATTGATTTACAGAAGGTCTCAAAAATAGTTTAAAATTTTTAAATTGATCTGATATTAAAATATTCTAGACAATTCAAAATATTTTCTGGCAAAGTTGTTTTTAAGCGCTTTGCAAAATAGAAAGAAATGTTGAATTTCTTACTTGACCACGACTATTTTTAATTTGACCAAAAAAATATTGAGACATTGAAAATATTTCAGAAGCATACTTCCAAAAATATTTAGAATGATGTCTTATTTATCTTTTATTGTGAAAATTACTTTCTTTGATCTTTTTTCTAATCTCAGTTAAATAGCAGAACAAATAAAAAGTAGGAGACTTTATTCTTTAAACATTATACTTAAATCTGACAAAGTTTAATTCAGTTAGTAAAATTGAAACGTTGTTGGAACTAGTCAAGCCCTACTCCCTACAGCTTAAAATTCAGTGAAACCTCAGAGGAGCTTAAAGCTTCAAACAGACCTAAAAGAATTCTAAATTTTAGAAATCAGACCACCCATCATCAAAAGAAAGTTGTTTTTATTTAATACGATTCTATTGAAATTTCCACCAATTTTTGTCAGTGACCAGAATATGATAGTATTGCTTTATATTAATTATAACGAAATAGTGTTATAAAAGTAATTATGGCTAAAAAAATATTTTATCATGTGCAAAAATACCTTTTTTGAACTTGCTGCACACTTTGTGGCGCATTGTTTGTCAGTCTTCTTATTCTTTCCAAAAATAAACGTTTTTTACACTAATAGTCAAACAAAAATAACTTTTGACTTTAATTTTAGGAAGATGAAAAGGTGATAGAATTAGTTAATAAATACGGAGCAAAAAAATGGACCCTGATAGCACGGCACCTCAAGGGGAGAATAGGGAAGCAGTGCAGAGAACGATGGCACAACCATTTAAATCCAAAAATAAAAAAGAGTGCTTGGACCGAACAAGAGGATGAAATTATTTACCAGGCTCATCAAGTTTTGGGAAACCAATGGGCCCGGATAGCAAAGTTATTGCCGGGGAGGACTGACAATGCTATCAAAAACCATTGGAACTCGACTATGAGGAGGAAATATGAATCTGAAAATAGGGAAAATGGGGAGCCAAGGAGGGGAAGACATAGGAAAAGTCTTATTAGGAGTGTTCGTACCGAAGGGAATATTTATTCACATTATGGTCAACAACATCGATCGCAAGCTTCACAAGCTGGTAACCATGAAGCACTTAAACAAGAAAATGTAAGTTCGTTGTTATTTTGATTGTTAACAATAATAATTAATATGAAAATAAATTTTTAACAGTATGCTAATTTAAAATTGAAACTAGTAAGTTTTATTTAATTTTTAGGATTGGACCGTAGAAATGTATGATCAAGCAAGTAGTCATTCAAGCAATGGTGGTTTTTCAAATGGAGCTCCTACCCCTAGTCCTACTCCTTTTAACATGCCTATTGCATCTGAAAGGACAAATCCCTCACCTCCTCAAACGGCACAAAACAGCAATGATCCCATGAATATTAATTTTATCAATATATATGGCAATGAATCTTCACCTGTCAAATTGACGCCCTTGAATGATGATGCCTTGTCTGATTTCGACATGGGATTTTATAATTCACCCGGCGTTACTCCTTTAAAAAGAAATACCAAACACCTCATCAAAGGAAGTAAGAATAAAAGTTTTCAGCTCTTCACTACATTCAAATAAGAATTTTATTATGACTTTGAAATTTGGAAATAAATTACCTCTTTTAACTTTTTCAAAACCTTTAACGTTGATATTTTTTACAGAAGGAACTTACGTAAATTATGTACCTGTAACCAACTTAAACATGCCTCGGGCATCTACTCCTCCAATTCTTAGGAGAGGAAAATCTCGAAAACGTCGTGAAAGTACCGAAGCAGATGACCTAAACCTAGTCGACATGTCCCCCAATAAATTAATGGATATTGATTTCCTGGATGCAGCCAAATCGTCTCTGTATAGTCCTTTACAAAGCGGCATCTCACCTATCAAGCAGCTACCTTTTAGTCCTTCACAGTTTTTTAATAGTCCTAATATCGCCAACCTTACTTTTGACGTCACATTGTCTTCTTCAACACCCAAGGCTTCACAGAATGGGCATGTTTCTACACCTGTCAAAGATAAAACCAAACATGTAAGCTATTATTTTTATACAATGGCCAATCGGATAAATTCGAAATAGCTTTGAAAAAAAAATATAAACTCCTTTTCAAAATTAACGCACCACTTATATTTTCAGACTTATTTAAAAAGATATCGCCCAAATATTAGCGATTACCATTAGGAATCTTAGTTGGCTTATGTCAAGTGGTTGTATTTATTAGTTTTGTACTGTTTTTATATAATAAATATAATATATAACTGTATGTTATTTAATTAAGTTAAAAAAGTTAAGTACTTCGTTCACGTTATTTTTTTCAGTTTGATACATTTATTTTTTAAAGTTGCTGTTTGAGTGTCGGTTATTCTTTTGTGTGGATTAGTTCGCTAGATCAATATTTAACAATTTCGTTACAAAAAGATGAATCGAGCATGTTATTTAAGCAATGATGAATGCGTATGAGCTTCAACTTTCCTAGAAGAGGGAAAAAGTATGCGTTGTGTGGCCAATTTACTAGGTGTTAATCATTCAACAATTAGTCGAATGGTTAGAAGATTTAGGGAAACCGGAACACCATAGAAAACGTGGTCAGTGCAGGAAAAGGGCTACAAGTCAAATTGATCAGCGCTTTGTCCGACAATAGGTATTACGAAACAGAAAGTGTACTAATAGAGAGCTAAGTAATCAACTCGAAACTGTTAGAAATATCACGATTTCTGTCTTAACCGTCAGGAGAAGATTAAAAGAATTCGGATTGGTTAGTAGAAGGGCTGCTACTGCACAGTGAACTGTCGATGACTGGAAGAGAATTTTGTTCACATATGAAACTGGAGTGAGCCTAAAATCTCCAGATGGTCGTGATAGAGTATGGCGCGGACCTGGAGAAAGCTTTTATGATTGAAGTATCTCTCCAAAGAAGCCATTTAGTGATGGTTCAAATATGTTTTGACACACGCATAGAGCTGGTTCCTATTCGTCCGCGGTCTATGAATGCAGAATTCTATCTGGAAAACATTATTCAAGATCACGTGATGCCGTTTGCGCCATTTAATGGGAGATACTTTCATTTTCATGCAAGATAATTCAAGGCCTCATATTGCAAGGACTGTTTTGGATTACTTAAATAAAACCAACATCCAGTACTTGGAGTGGCCACCGCGCAGCCCTGACTTAAATCCAATAGAGCACCTTTGGGATGTTCTAAAAAGATTAGTTCGGCGTCATGTACCTGCCCCAATGAGCCTGGAAGAGTTAGAGCGTGTTGTTCTCTTGGAATGGGAAAACGTTCCTCAAGCAACCATCCAAAATTAATACTCCGACGAATGTAAGCGGTTATAAGAGCTCGAGGAGCTACTACGCGTTATTGAAGTTCAATTTTTTTTGTAATTTTCAATTATGTATCATACTTAGTATTTTCTCTATTTAAACTGTATTGGTTAACGTGGTTAAGGGGAGGAGAACGACGTATGGCAGTTGGAGAGATATTAGAAAGATGTCCCCTTGATATAAAATTGGACGTGTTTTTTTATTTTTCTTAAATTTACGTAGAATCAAAAGTTATTTCTATTGGCTGGTTCTGAAATGAAAGCACGGTATGAAATATAAGACAAAAAGTACTGTATCAAAAAAAATTTAGCTCCATTTTGTATCGATAAATGTTATTGTCATTTTTTGTTAATTTATTTAAAATGACATATACATTTTTTCCTATTCAAGTATCAAAAAAAAGACATTGATTTTAGTGACTGAAAACAAACAGAACAAAATTATACTGTTGATCAAGTTTTGTAAAACCCTAACACAACATTTGCTTTAATTTACGCATTAATTGAAACTGGAGTTCGATATCTCTGTAGTCTCGTTATACAGGGGCAACTTTATTGGAAATTCAAATTTAGAAAAACTTATCTTTGATAACCTGCCTTTGTATATTTCAAATTAATTTTAAAAGCTGGAGCTTGATTCTTTGGACAATTTTTTTAAACCTACCTTTAGTGCGGAGATGTTAAACTTCGCAAAGTTAATCAACCTGTATATACTCATACCAGAAATCTAGCTGTTTTATACAATATTTGCAAAAAAAAATAAAGCATTTTTCACTGTCTTATAAAAACGTGGTTTATTTCTGAGACATTTTGAAGTTAACATCTTTTAACTTGACTAATCATGTTAGATCTTGGTTCATTAGAACTATAAAATCTTAAAATTTTACCAACGAAGTTTTTTTATTAATTTCTATTTGTTTATGTTCCTAAGGATCGAGACTATAGTCCTTTGAGTACTCCTCGGGGCATATCCGCAATTAAATCGGAACAAATGGCGTCATGTTCAACATCCGAGATATCAACTCCCAGCAAAAGGTTCCCCAGTGATACCCCCCGGACCCCTACACCCTTCAAAAAAGCCTTAGCGGATCTAGAGAAAAAATCAGGACCAATTAAAAATCTTCCCGATACACCTTCATCGCGGTTAGAAGATATCACAGAAATTATGAAGAAAGATACTGATACCTCACACTACGAGACTGATACCAGTGTCATGGTGACTGTAAGTTTTTCATTGAATTTTGTGTCGATTGCTTTAATGAATTTTACTAAAAAAAACTAAAATACGCTTAGGTGGTTAAACCAAAATGTTTACAATGTAATAATACATATAAAATATACAATGTTTTAAAAGGTCAAATCAAGAATTGCTTCTAATTATTTATAAAGGATTTAGTGATTACTATCTTCAAGTTTGTGGTAAGTTTATAGACAGTTAAAATACATATTCATTTTATCATTCTCATACCCTGGCTGTGAGCTGCTTTATAAGTGTCAAAATAACACACAACTTAAGACTAGTGTGAAATATAACAACTTATTTATGAACATACAGATTTCTGTCATACCAAAGTCATTCTGTATTAATATTGTATCTTTATGTAACGAAATTTCAGAAAAAATTGAAAGCATGAGTTTTATTTTATTACTATTGACTTTAATAATTTATTTGGATGATAACCATCGATGAAACCTTTCAGATGAAGATTAAACAACTGCTTCTTTTAAAATTTTGTAGTCAGATTTCGGTAACACTTTTCGTCTTCTTCAAAGGTATATGTAAAATCTTTTTCTATACCCACTACTGTAAACGGACATTTTAGGTGTGTCCGTCATTGAATATGTACGATTTAAATATTTTGATTGGTTTTGTATGTCATGTAAATTAAACTTGGAAAGGGTGGATCTAGTTACCCATGAACAATTTTAGAAGTTCTAATAATATTGGATAATTAACGTTTACATATATTATTTAAATTTATTAAATGTGTTATAATTTTGACGGAAAAATTGTAAAATATATATGTTAATTAATTTAATTTTTGGAATATATTTCGTTTCTCTAGCACTATATAAAAAAGATGCTTTATTAAATTTTTAATGTTACAACAAATATTATAATTAAGTACAACCAAATTTAAAGCAAGTGCTCAAATTGTTTACCGTCAGCTAAAATACAATGCGAAAGACGAGCATAGAATTCTTCTCGAACTTTCGCTATAACTTCCGGAATTATTTTTGCAATCTCAATGCGTATCCGTTCTTTGAGTTCATTAATAGTTTGTCGTCTATTTATGTAGACTTTACTTTTCAAGTATCCGCATAAAAAGAAATCGAGAGGAGTTAAATCAGGTGACCTCGGTGACAACTCATTTGCTCCTCTTCGAAGTATCTACCGATTTGGGAAGTCGTCCAAGTAGTTTCTCACCAAGACAGCATAGTGCGGTGGCGCACCATCTTGCTGCAGCCACAAATCATTTGTGTTTGGGAACAACCGGTTTAATTCTGGGAGCAAGAAGTTCTGCAGAAATTGTAAATATCGAGGACCTGTTAAGTATGGTCCTATAATCCTATTATCTATTATTCCCGCCCAAACATTCACTTTCTCTGGGTATTAAGTACGGTACTCCGGCATCCAGTGTGGATTTTCTGTAGCTCAATACCAGAAAGTCTGACGATTCACATGGCCTTTTAGGAGAAATGTAGCTTCATCAGAAAAAATAACTTTTTTTTAAAAACATTGGGTCACTAGTACCTCCTTTCTTTCTTGCCACTTTTTAGCCTCAATCTTTTAGTAAAAATCGTTCGGGATTTTTGATAAAATTTCAACTGTAGCGCTATTTCATTGTTATTTTTTTCCATTAGAATTTCACAAAATTCAACTCGTCTATCAAAATCTCCTTCCATAAGTTCCTACACTAAATTTACTTTATAGGGATTACACTTCTCCTTTTTTAGCGTTCTAAGAATTGTTTGATGGCCAATCTCATTGACTAACGCTACTTGCCGACAACTGGTATGGGGATTATCTTCAAAGACTAGCAGAACATCTAGTTTCTTGTTTTCAGATATTTCTTTTCTACTACGTTTAGGGAGGTCTTTTACATGAACCGTTTCTCTAAATTTTTTCTTAATTTTGCTTACCGTGGAATGTGTAATTGGTCGGTTGGGATATTTATTATTGAATAACATTTACATATTTCTTTCTGCGGACGTGTTTTATCTCCACAACCAATTAATGTAAGAATTTCAATTCTTTCCGTTTCAGTCAGCGTCATGTTGATAAAAGAGTCAAAAAGTTTTTGATTTCGTCTATTACAATATCATTAACAATTATGTTGAATGTCAATAAAGGAATTTTGATAAGTTTTTTTTATAAAAAAGGTAAAAATTAGTTTAGACATATTTTTATTGTCAGTGACGGCCTTTAACAAATTTATTTTTGAGTATCAATAAATACGTCATAACAATGCTTAATAAATTAAGAAATCTGTTCGAATGTCATTAATAAAACTTTTGACAATAATACTTAGACATAATTGATATGGGTGAATAGATATTTAAAAGACCTTTCAATTGATGTATTGCAAGACCCACTTTTCTAGTTAACATTTTTATTGATGACGTCATCACGCTCACAGAGATGACGTCATCACGCTCACAGAGATGACGTCATCATGCTCATAGAGATGACGTTAAAAATAAAAAGATGATCTGAGGAAGCGCCCATTTAAAAATAAAAATCGACGTGTTTCTGGATTTTCCCCTAAAATCACCGATATAAGAAATAATGAATTTATTCCATTCATTTGGATCATACTGTATAATATAATTGAATCCAATTCGACTACTAGTTAGAAGTTTAGTTTATACACCCTAAAAGTGATTCCCGGCTCGAACATTCATTACTGACTTCAAATTAACAATGCTCTTCCTAAAGCGGTGCCAGAAACCAGTAACAAAACCTACACATAATATAAGGCTAATGAACTTAATTGCCAAAGTCGATGTCACAGTATTTAGAGAAAATAGGCATCCAAAAATGAAGTTATATGTATTTATTGCATCAAATGTATATATTACTAAATAATTTGGGTTGGGTTAGTTATTTGGTCTGCTTGCAATATTAAGCTCATAAAAATTGGAACACAATGAATTTTGATTAGCCTACTTTCTATGTCTACCTACGTGTTCAATATTAAATTGTATCCATCTATGGTCTAAAGTGTTATAAAAAAGTTATTTAAATTTAAAAAGTCTGCATTTAATCTGTAATAATTAGAAGTAATTCAAAGTCCATTTAAAAGTGTTTAATAAACTTTGTAGTAGGAGAAAAATGCCTTGGCTTTGAGCTAGTTACAATATTATTTTTGTTCATAGAACGAAAGTGGATATATATCTGGAAATGTGACTGGAAAACGGAAGGGCCCAGCATCCGCAGCTGGCAAAGAAAATGTTCTTCCTAACAAGAGGGTTCGAAAAGCTTTGGCTCCTTCATGGGCCTCGTCCTCATCCCAAATGAATTCCTCGGATATATGTTTTGCTGTTGAGACTCCTGTAAGTAAAATCGAAATGCATGCTTCTTTCACAATATTTAGATCAATTGGTCTAATGTAGATTCTTGTGTATAGATTGTATCATCATGTTTTTACCTATTTTTAAAAGGATAACTTTTTGCTTAATGATAGTTACTAAGAGATGTAAAAAATATTTGTATTAGTAACAATATTTTTTTATTTTTTTAATAAGTAATCGTAGAAGAGTATTGGTTGAAGAAATATAAATTAATTTACAAATATGAAAGAAAAGAAAGCAAAATAAAATCATATTTCTTAATAACAAAACGAAATTTGGCATTATATTTTACATTCACATTTGGTAAATAAATAACATTTTATTAGACGCTGAAAATCTTGTTATTAGTAATGAGTGCTAAGAAATTAGTGAAACAATTTGACATAGTACAGTAAACGCCAATTATGATGGGCCAAGAACGCCAGATATCTTAAAATTAAATACACTTTTCAAATCAAGTATTGGAGTTAAAAATAGATGCTTTTCTGTTAGCATAGAAGGGCGGAGCTTAAGTTTATAGAAGGAATTTCGGTATAGCTATTTTAGTATTGGTATTCCTATTTAGTATTATATATAGCTAAAAGTTATCTATTAAAAAATGGGTCAAAACTGTATTTCAAGTAAAATTTAGTTGAACTACTTCTATTTTACTTTCAGAGTAAATCATTGGGTGAGGACACTTCGATATTATTTTCTACTCCATCATCAATAATGAAAGATTCTTTGGGAGTGACAGGATTAATGGACTATCCCTCATCGGCGGGGTCCTCCAAGGTACTTGGATGGTTTCATTTTGGAGATAATTATTTCCTGTCCTAGTCCTATTTCCACCCAAAAATTCGTACCTGCTCCTTCTTATTTCCATTTATATTGGAATCATATTGTCTTTTCTTTGGGTTATAGTAGATAGGTTTTGGGCTCTTTATAAAAATCCCTCCTTAATCTTCGTTACTAATGTAGGTTTGTCCTATTGATGTCCTTGGATATTCGTTTTTTGTTTTGTGATGCATGCAGTCGAATAAATTCTAGTTTAAGACGAAACAATGAATTGAATTTTTGCTAAATCATCTAATAAAAAATATATTAACAAATGTGAGATTATTTTAGTAGACTCAAAAATTTTGACATTGACAGAGAAGTATGTTCATTATTCTGTATATTTAAAATTCATAATACTGTTTAATGACGAGATGGTTGCTCATAAAATTACTGATGTCATTATTCCAGTTGTATTGCCAAATCAAAACTGGCTCAAAATGTCTGTTCCCATTACTTTAGTACAGCAAACATCAATTATGATGAGCCCAAAATCTCCGAATATGACTTAAATAGGTACACTCTTCCCGTTAAAGTAACAAGTAGACGTTCTCTAATGACTGACCATAGAGTTTTTAGAACGAATTTTGATATTTGAGTTGACTCACCATAATTGATTATTGCTGTAACTTATTTTTAACAAATGTATGTCTTTTTAACAAAACACGCATTTTTTTATAATATTAGATACTGACATATTAAATTTGAGATTGGAACGAATGGTAGTGGCATTGTGATAATATATAATAATTGTATTTTTATGAGAAAAAAATGCCTCATCTCTAATAAATTTTTGCATACACAACGTTACGTTGCATTAAAAAAAGTATACACATTTTTGAAACCAAGAGTACATGATTTTACAGTTGGCAATATAATCTCTTCTCCTTTTAACCAATCTAAAATAAAAATTTCACTTACCACATCATAATTTTTTGTCAGAAAGCTGCAAATGATTTCAGAAGGTGGGCTAAAAAATATTAGAAAAATCTCGCAACGCTTTATTCAATTTAATAACCTTTACATTAATTAAGCAATTTAACAAACTTCAATGCGATTTTACGTCTGATTAAGTCTTATAACACCAAAACAAAAACACAAAGCATAAAACCATCATATAACAAAATGTTTGTTTACGTTTAATTGATTTTGATTTATTTATTGTTTTAACCCAATCACGTTGTTTAGACTGCCTAATAATGTCATTATGTTTAATCAATCATCTAGTGTTTAAATGATTAATATGTCATATTCAATGATATTTAAGGTTCAATATTTCTTGACATTATTTCATTTTAAGACCCATTGTTCATATGAAATTTACTCCTTTTAGTGAATCTAAGTTGAAAAAAGTTTTAATTAAATTTCTAACAGATATCACGGATTTATAGATTCAGAAAAAAAGAGCTAGTAAAAATATAAACATACTTCTCAGTTAAAAGACGCATGCTTGCGCACACGGTTTAGTAGCTAGCAGAGTTCTACTTAGATCAGAAATAAAATCCTAATCTTCCAATTAATCTAATAATTTTTGACTAAGACTAACAAACAATTCAGAGTTTAATTCTTAATGAACGGCGCTATCTCTTACCATCTTGTATCACTAAAATTCTAATATAGCTTTTTAGGTTTTCTAACGTTAGTGAAGTCAAAAACACATAAGAAATATTTAAAACATTCTGAATTTTTGTAGTTTTTATTGTAATAAAAGGCTGCTAAACTAAAATTTTTTACTATTGGGTTTTGTACAAGTAAGGTTTTTCTGCCCAGGCACACTATTGAAGACGTTGTTACTCTTCATTTTATTATAATTTGTTTAATTTTCTTTTTTCTACATTGATTTGGATCTAAAACCTTGATTGGACTAAATAACTACATTAAGCATTTTCATTCTTCGTAGCATTACTTTTATTTTAATTTGTAAGGGATACCAAGTTGCCGTTATATATGCGTAGGGCCATCTACCAGTTTACATAAAACAATAAAAGGCATATCTAATTTTGTTGTGTCAATTAAGACGTCTAATACCAGATACAACAAAATCAAAGATGATTAATTATTAATAAAATAAAATAAAATATTATTACAATGTTGTTCTGTCTACCACAGATTACATATTTATTAAAACTTTATAAGTTTACAAAACTAGTACATTTACCATACTATATCAAGTATTATGAATTCCACTAATCAGAAATTTTGTCAGTCTGGACTTTGTTATGTCTGATATTAAACGCTTGAATTACAGATTCCTTTTTTTGCTATTTACGTGAACTAATAGAAAACATCACAAGTATGGAATTGCAAGATTTCGTTCGTTAATATGAATAATTTTACTAAAGTTTACTAAAGTCGAGGAAATCAAAGTGTATTTGCCAAGTTGAAATTTTCAAATATATTGGATGTTGAGACTATTTGTCAATGCAATACAACATGTTTGGACCATCTAAACTGAATACTAAATACCTACTTTATATCCAGATAATAACATTGAAATCACAGCTAAGTGCCATTTTGACCATTTTTTGTCTGTTAATATTTGTATAATTATATTCTTATGTACTCGGCAATTTTATATTTAATTTTTTTAAATTCTCTTTAATCTATTTTATCGTATGTTACTTAAAATGGAATTTTCTGATTTTAGTATTCCGAAAGTATATAATAATGTACAATGAATTAATAATTGTTTATTTAAATTAAGCTCGTGAAAATATCATGATAAGATATATTATTTTGACAATATATTGGTTTCTCAGATTAGAGCATCAGACAAATTGCTAACTTTTTTAGCAACTTCTCAACTCTGTAAAATGTTTTATAAGTTTTTATTATTTCATAGATTATGAGTCAAAATATTTGTGTTTAAAAAAGGATAGCTCTTTAAAATTTGCCATCCCCTTAATCTTCTGAAGAGAGATAATGTAACAATGAAAATTAAATTGACAATTAGAAAGGAAATACTTAAATTCTCAATGATAAATTGGACCGGGATATCTGTAAAAATTATTGAAACATTTAGAAGAGTAACTTGAGTAATTTCCTCCTTGGGTGTTTGTTTATATGGTGTCTTAGTATCAATTAGGTTTAAAAATAGGTATTAATGAATAATTATATGTGCTTTATTTTCTGTCTAACAATTTAATTCACACTTCTTACGCGTACCTTTACTGGTCTAGTCCCTGTAAAACAAATCATTAAAAAAATGAAACCAAAGTTTCCATAACCTTATCTATCCTCTCCTCTTCAGCTTATGCCAACGCACAGAAAACGCAAGTATAATCTTATGTGCTTGTTTTTTTTTATTTTCTTAAATACCATTCTTTATTATTATGCAAGAACGTCTAATATATATTTTTGTTATTTGTGTTGTTAACAGATTTATTGTTTTATATGCATTCTATTGCTCCATGAAAATACTGTTGTGTAGCACAAGATAATCAAGAAAATAAATTTAATTTGTATTTTTAAGGCTCTAATTTATCTGAGTAGCATTTCTACACGATTCATTATATTAATGAGTAAAAATTACAGAACCAGTGAAAGGATTGTTCTGATAGTCATATGTCTAGTTGGCAAAGCCATTATTATTTATTCAATATTGTGACAGAGTCAAAAAAGCTTAAACATCATGAGTCACCGATTCGTAAAATTTAGTTTTTAGATTATTTATTTTGTTATTAGTTGTTCGTTTTTCAAGAGCAGTAGAATGTTGCAACCTATTTTCAATGAGCCAATTTTTTGCACAGGCTGCGTTTGTTGTTTTTTTATTAATTTGTAGTATATAGCACTTTTTATTATTTTCTTACGTATATTGTAGTTTTTTTTTTGTTGCACAATATTTTTTTTTATATTGTTCTTGCACTAGGTTTAGGTTACCACTTGGAAGATGCTTATCTTTTTTATTTTGAATCAAAGGAGAACATTTCATCATTATTTTTTTGTTCATTTATACAAAATTTAGCATCAATTGAATATATGTAATTATAAGTATTTAACATTATTTAAATAACTAGTCAAAGGATATTTTGATACTTTGAGTGAGGTATTTATTTCTCACGCATAAACACATTTTTGACACCTTATTTAAGCTATTTTTGGAGCAATTAAATGAAATACTAACTATAAATCCTGTATATTTTTAAACGATGTTATTAGTCGTATGTTTTTCTCAAAAAAAGTAGCAGGAGGATTGTCGAAACCATAAGATGAAATGTTTCCCTTTTAATATTCGGGGTTTTTCACGTGAGGCTTGGGATTGTAGTCACGAACGGTTGTATGTGTGTGGTGGTATATTGTAGCATAATGTCCTTGTCCCGGCAGCGCCCGCTTCCCGTCAGTGCCCCAACAAATCAAGCCTCTTCAAGTCAACGCAGTTCGGCCGCCAAGCGGATCACCTTCGAGGAACCCGGCCTTATTGCTCCAAAGGTGAGCTTCAGACCTGCCTTGTTTCTAAACAAAATATGTCTACTTACATTTATCTGATTGTGGCAAAATGGTAGCTGTTTCACTGTCCAAAATTGAATTCTGGAATATCAAACATGATTTAAGTCTAGAATTAAAAAAGGAAACCACAATAAACAAATCTTTGATTATCTTGATGACAATTGTTAAGTTTCTTAAACATTAGTCCTTCCTCTAATTTTCTACAGTTAATTTAAAACTTTTTAACTTTTCTGTATAAAATATGATCATGGTAAATCAGAGTAAACTCTTTTTCTGCAGTGGTCAAAATTTAAATTCAAATAAAAGTCTCACAGAATACCGAAATATTGTAATAAAAAAATGATTGTAAAAAACTAACCAAGTTTTTAGTAATATTTTGAGTTCTTGATTATCCCTTTTAACAAACAGAAAACATTGAAAGAGGCGGGAACATATTATGTATATTCATTCATGTATGTTATGTATTGTCTATTTTGGGATAAAAGTTTTAGGTGTATGTGTAATATGACGAATTAGTATTTTTTAACTATTTGGTTTAACCACCTTGTTCTATGGTCCTTTTAATGTGTGTGTGTGTACTAACATAAAATTAACATATTTTAGATACTCAAATATATTTTTTCTATAATGAGTGGATATAAAAATACACAAAACCTACTTATTTTTGGTGCCAATTTGTCTACAGTAAAAAAGCCCTCTATCTCAGGAAATATTATATATTAAAAAATCAGAATATTTTAATATCATTTTAGAACCATTTTTTTATTTTAATAGGGTATTGTAAAAGATAGTATTGTCTATAATTAGACCAAATTTGTAAGTATACTACTAAGCGTAACAGAAAATAAGATAATGACACTATAACTCATAGCGAAAAGTAAAAAAAAATAATCAAATTTTCTAAATTTTATAATATTGCGTCTAAAATAAATGTCACCGCATTATTATTAAATCATCAATCTACTTAGAGGCAAACAAATGTTCTTAATTATATAATATGATACAAATGTATGGAATAAGTCATTTAATTAGGTCATTACTCTAACATATATAACATGAGATGGCCCTTCTAAAATTAAAATTTAGGATTTTTTCAAAAGTCGTCTATTTTTCAAATAATGTATTTCATACATTTGAGTCATACTGAGTGACATAGACTTTCTGACAGATAAATAAATTCGCTGGCATAAAATACATAAGAAGGCTTCTAAGTATTTCTCAAAGGAAGAAAACAGTAACAGACATTTTAAACATTATTACATTTATTCTTTCAACTACACCTACTCAATCTTTTAATGATGATCTGATTGCTCCATGAGAGAAACTAATATTCATACTTTTTACATTGAACATTATGGTAATCTCTTATTTCAAGTATTATAGCTAAGTATGCATTTAATTAAATTAATAATTACAATATATAAGAAAAGATAAATAATACTTATCTGAATTTTCAGTCTTCCAAAGCGTTTTAATATATATATTCAAGTCTACCCAGGTTTCGGTATCTGATATACCATTTTCCAGACAGAACGAAGTTTGACAGATCTTTTTAAACGTAAATAATTTCATGTCGTAAACCTGAAAACCAATCATTATTAAGCTATATTCTTCTTTTTCTAAAAGTATGTTTTCCAGGTTTAGTTGTTCATTTAATACTGTATATTGCGGATATTTTAGATGTTTCTTTATTTCATATTCCTCCAAAAAATCAAGTTCTTCTTTCTTCTAACTTATATGAAGTACTTCCACTGTTGTTTCCATTGTGTTATTAAGTGTAAGTTTGTGTTTGATGTCAATGAGGTGTTTTACGTAATGTGCTTTATCTAGTTGTTTTAATCGATAAGCTCGTAAGTGTTCTTTCATATTTATTATGAATAATTTCCACAAAGTAAGAGTTGAAACAATTAATTTAATAAATATAATATTTTATTTTTTTAATTAACGCAATACCTACTCCTATTTTTGCCACTTTTATGGCAAAAAAGTATTTCTATTCGCTAGGAAAAATAGTGTCAAAACCGTTCAATGATATATAAGTAGTATAAAAAGTCTATTCTCTGTTAAAAGTAAGGTAACTACAGATTTTGGTGCAATTATAAAAATATTTACTTTTTTAAGTTCAATAATATTTTGACGTTATAAAAAACTGCGAGGGTTACTTTATAAAAAAAAACATTACTTTAATATATCTTGACTTTATGGAGTACTCCGTATATTCTTTTTTACCTCTAGTAAGCCTTGATATTTATTATTTATTCACATTATTAAATATTTTAGGCTAATTGTAAATTTTGATTTTCAAAATAATGTAATGTTTTAATATTTTGTTTTAGCTTAAGGTGATTCTAATATTTTTAACTAGAAATACATAAATAGTTCAAGTTAAAATTTGTTTCAGATATAGATTCTACTTCGAATCCGTTTGGCTTGCTTTACTTAGCTTATTTTATTTCCTTTTTTATTTGCTTCACATACTTTGCACAAATCTTTGAATTCAAATTAACAACATAATGAAGAAAGAATTCGTTGAATTATTAAAAAAAAATCAGTTCGGGTTTGGTTTATTCCAATAATTAAAAAAATATCTTTGAATGAAACTATATTTTAGTTTTAATTTTTTTTTCAGCTCGACTCCTTATGGGTTATGGTTGCTTGTGGCCGAACCCAAGATCAGTTGGACCTTACGGAACAAGCACATAAATTTTTGAAAGCATCGAGTTTAAAACCGCGTTCATTGAACTTTTAAAAACTGTATATATATATTTACTACATTCGTTATTTGAATGTAGATCATTTACAAAAAAGTGTAGTGCAAATAGTTTTTTACTTATATAAATTTGTTATAAGTTTATTTTAAAATATTAAGAGAGAAAATTCTATAAAAATTAATATAATTTTGCACAATGTGTATAGTATGACTAATTTTTATGTATTTATAGTCATTTTTTCAGTAATATAAATACAACACCAATATATTTATGTAATACAGTATTTTTAATTTTATAATAATTAATTATTATTAAAGTTAAATGGGAACGCTCTGTATATAATAAGTTTTAAAATAGAAATTAAATCGCAATTTCATGGGTCGTGTTGCAATTTGGAAACACAGGAGACGCAAGGTTAGCAGTTTAAAGTAAATCATAGCTCGGATTTTTTTTAAATAAAGAAAACAAACCTTGTTACTAAATTTTGCCTTATTGCAAATAAATTCAAGAGCTATTTTGGAAAGATTGCGTCAAAAAATGATGTGAAGTCGAAAACCATTCAATTTTAAAACTTTTATTATATTTAGAGAGTTTCCTGTTAACTTCAATAATCATTGATTATTACAATTTACATAAAGTTTATATTTATTGTCGAATTACGAATTATGGTTTGTATTTTGTTAACGTTTGTTCAATTTTTATGTCAGTGTATAGTATAAAAGTTGATAATACCAAATTCATTTTTTTATATATATTTTTTATACTGTATACTTGTATGTAACCTTCAAAAGAAACACTAAAATTTTATAGTTTGGCTTTTAAAGCTTTTAAGCAACTTAAAATTGTAGTATCAAAACATTACTTTTATTTATTAGATCATTGTAAATTAAATAAAATCTGCTATTTTTACCAGTGTAGATTATTTCTAACAACATTCACAAAATGGGGTTATTTTTACTTTGAGCACTTTGCTTATAACAAACTGTCTTGCTTTATTAAGAATACTTCAAACGTGAGCTGTAAACACCAATTTATATCTCAGTGGAAATGTTAACGGCAAATTATCTGTAACTTCACTTATCTATTAATCTTGATCCGCGGTTAGGCAAATACGAGGGACAGTCGGATAAATTCGGGAATCTGGCAAACCTGCATATGCGAATTAGCGACGCTTGTGCAGCGATACAATATATGTTCAGAATTTGTCAGTTTTTCCGATTGCTAAAATCTTTCTGTTTTTACACTGAGTGGCCATAAAATTTACAACGCGTATTAAAAATGTAATTGACGAGAGCAAACGTGCATGTTATGATTTTCTAGGGGTTTATCACAACAATGTTCGAATCGTTTAAATTTTGCATTTGTTGGTGAAGTTAGGTCAAAAAAGAAGATATATCGCTGGTTTCAAGTACTTAAATGTGGTTGTTTTTCTCTTGAGGATTAACCCAGGGAAAAGCGCCCCTCAACATCAGTCGTTGCTAAACATATTGATGTTGTACGTGGAATGTTTGAAGTAACATTCGATGAGATTCGGACATCTCTGCAAATTTACCGGACCTCGATACATTACATTTTACATACTTATTTAGCCGCGAGAAAACTTTGTTCTCGATGTATACCACATAATCAACAATGGTACTTCCAAACACATCTATGATATTGTTGGTGACGAAATGTAGTTCTACTCCTAAGAACCAAAAACAAAGTAACAATGGACAGTTTGGGCGTTTCAAAATAAACTTTTGTCAAGACAAGTTGTTCGTTCAAAAGTTGCTTTCAAAGAAAATAATCCATGTTTCAACCGCTTAGACTGGGTCATGTGGCTACAATTGCTTTAGAAGTTCGTGAACAGTAAATTCAGAGTGGTATACAACAGTTGACTTGCCGGAAGTAATTGATAAGTAGCGAAAAACGCACCGTAAACGTGCAATTTTGCATCAAATATTGCAACGTCCCATACCATATACGCAATAGTTAATCATGATTTGAATAGTATGTAGGTTGAATTAATGACTTACGTGTAACATAGATCTGATATGGCTTACAAATGAGCTTTTTGCGTTTCCTACTATTAAAAATAAAATGCGTAGAATGTATTAACAAACACTTCAAAAAACGATAAAATAATCATTTTACATTTTTTTTCATAGCTATTCAAGAAATTATATGACTGGCCAAATGGAATAACTCTTTGAAACCTTGTCTCCAAATAAAACTTTTGATGCACAACAATAAAAAAAAATTATTGAAATCGGTTAACTTCAAATACTATGATGGTATTTCCAATTTAGATAGGTCACACTGTATACCAGCGTTAGTGCAAAATTGTTCGTTATAAATTTTTTATAATTAATCATTTGGCAGGTCAACAAAAATCTAATCTTAGTACTACTAGGAATTAAATAATTTTTAAAGGAGTACCCAACATAATGTATGTATAAACTACTTGGAAAGAAACTAATTTAGCTCTCTTGGAGGCACGCGTGAGCGATGAAATATTTCTTTGTAATATATGATGTCTATTGCGATGAAATAAGACATAACATGTGATCTTTTTTTTTATAAGAATATCAATTTTTAAAATAGATGAACTATTATAGGAATAATGAAAACATTGTACAATACTTGCACGAGGTGCTCCTTTTTAAATAAATTCGTAATTTTGAATTGATAATGACAATAAAGTCCTGTATAAGATAAACTCAGAAATAAAGTCAAATTCACCCGCAAAAGTGGTACTACATATATAATGAATAGTAGTAGGCAAATACAAGGACACGAAAATAGAAAATATATATATTTTTAATTTATTAGTAACAATAAAGTAGGTAGGTACTACATCGAGAAGACACTAAAGCAATATATAGTGTGGATACATTAAATTTACAAAAGGAGAAAAATAGTTACACCCAAATGTTCGTGCAAAATCTTATGTATGCTGGACATACTAATGCTTAAATATGCTTCGATTTCACGGTATGTCACATGACGATCTTCTTCAATTAGTTTACTCATAGCATCAATGTTTTCCGGCACGACCGATTTTGGACGACCTTCTTTAACTTCGTCCGTGAGCGAACTACGGCCACGTTTGAATTCAGTGTATAAGCGATATACACTGGCTTTGGATGGTGCTTCATCCCAAAAGTTGAATTAAGTTGATTGATGCACTGTTCTTGAATTACACCACGACGAAAGTCACAATAAATCATATCTCGAAAATGTTCGCGAGTTAATTCCATTTTTACTAAAATTTTTAAAAGGAGGTCGAGGCGTTTCTTGGTAGGACAGAACTAATGTGAGATAAAAAAGGGGAAAACTAGAGTTGGCAAAAAGAGCTTGGTCAGGCCTAATTGCCAAGCTTCAGTTTCAGCTCCCAATACTACTACTACTACTACTACTACTACTACGTTGTAGTAAATGTGGCTGCAAAGTGCCATCTTTGTATAGTATAAAAAAGTAACACTTTATTTACAAACCCCTATCAGGTTCTACACATGATTAACAACTAAAATCAACTAAATAGATAAAAAAGTTTTAATTTAGTTTCTAGACAAATATTAACCTCAATTTTAAAATAACTGAATAAATCTAAGAATAATTTTAAAAGGGAATAACATTTTTATTAAAAACATACATAAATAAAAAAACTATTTCATAATTTCTGACAATATTTCTTTATTTTTGTTTCCTTTATTTAATGAATTCTTCCATTCTTCTTTATTCCTCTTAAATGTGGTGAAATTAATTTTTTGAGCGATTATTTTCCCATATTCAGAATTAACCCAACTTCCATCTTTATGAGACAATTCGTCCATAATCTGTAATCTGCATTTCATATTGGCGGCATTCCACAGGGCCTCAAAACTTCTTGAGCTGTATTTCCCTTGAGCTAGATCTCTATAAGTTCCCATCATTTTTCTTACTAAGCGCTCTCTGCTCTTTTCACCAACAAATAACCCCTTAACATAGGAATCAGCTATGTGACTGCCCATTGTATTTGAAAATAACTGTACTAAATCCATTTGTTCTAAATGCATTATACCATTTACTATTTTAATAGGTTTATTGAAGTTCAAAATTTTTTGCAATATTAAAGTTCCATGTAAATTAAGTTTTTCTTTACTTAAGTTTTCATTAGTTCTTTTATTATTTTCTTCAAGACTCACCAATCTACTCAAAGGGAGAATAAAGTTATTTTGTCTTTCTTCTGGTTCAAAACAATTTAAAGCTCTCATTAAATTTTGAACAAAACTACCCTGTTTTGCACAAAGTTTTTGGGAAGTTTCCGCTAATGCTAAAATTATGCCAGAGTGCCCTACATCGATTATTTCCTTAAAATGTTCCGCAATTTCATCAAATATTGATTCAAATTCTTCCTTTAATGTACAATGGTGAATTAACTTTTGAACAGCAAAATTAGTACTCCTAGTAGTTGATAATTTAACCAGGTTACCAACAAAACAAAACTTGTATAGTTTTGTAAACATTTTTGGGGTTGAAAGTTGCAAAGCAGTCTCAATTAAAACGATAACAGATTGAGTCTCAAATGCTTGGGGTAATAATTTTGAATTATCAGGATTATTATTTAGAAAAATGTCTGCCAGTAGTTTCTTTAGGTAAGATTTTAATAACTTATGATCAATATTTTTCAGACATCTCATTAACTCTTGCAAAAGTCCAGAAGTTAAATCAGACTTACAAAGTTGGTCAAATTGGGGCCAACTAATCAGCCTCTGACCATATTCTTTAACAATAGCTGTAAATTCGTCAGGAATTTCTACTTTAATTTGTTCAGTTTTATTTTTATATTCTTTAACACCCGGTAATTGTATTAAACTTGTAAAGCAAGTTCTTATAACATGATTACAATAAGTGTCCCAGATGAAATCCTCCAAATTATTAAGTAAAAATTTGCTAACTTTTAGTGCAAAATTTTTATAAAACATTCTCAAGTTTTTATCTATATTTTCATCTAAAGCTTTTTTACAGCTTTGAGTAACAAGACATTCAAGAACATGGCTTGCAAATCTATCACTGCTTAGTGTCCTTATTTCATCACTAAATACAGTAATAAATCTCTTTAAAACATCATCATTAGCAAATGGTAATAGCATCTCTACAACTCTACATCCTACTTGATTGCAGCAACAGTTTATTTCTTGTTTCTCTGTTTGTTCAAACACATTATTAGCGAAATTTATTTTATCCTCTTCGGAATTGAACCCTTCTTTAAGCGCTTCCAAGATTTTAACAAAATAATGATACGTATCCTCTTCCAACTGTGACCCTCTACCATAATGTCCTTTTTTCGCATATTTACGTGCATTTTTAAGAAAAGATTTCTTTCTTTTTCTGTTATTTCTTTTATTTGAGTTAAAATTGGAATCCATTTTTTTATATTATACACTGTTTCTGGAAATCAAGAGGAATAAATATTTTAAGAAACAATTATTTTTATGTAACTCACTTTGAATTTATATTCACCTGGGGATTTGCTACCATAACTTTTATAACAAAACTATGAAATGCTTTATATTAGGTTATGTTCTCTTACTTCCACCTCTTCTTTCTCTTTGTTTAGACTTAAACCTTCGGGTCATTTACCCAATTTATAATAGTCGGCATAGGCATTTTTGTAAATGTTGAGTTGATAAAAATTATCCATTTTCTCATTTTTTTTATGTTAATAATATTTTTCTTGAGTGGAGAAAGTTCTGTTAAATCTCGAATAAATGACTAAACATATTTCGTCGTTACTACCAATAGTAGTAAATATTTTCCTGTAGAAGGTCAACATCAACAAAGATTTCAAGGTTATGTGTAAAACTGCGTACGTGTTATTTGTTTATGTTAAAAACAAGCATATTTTAACTAATATTTAAATAACATATCGAACGTTGAACTAAAGAACTCCACTCAGTTAGACATCTGCTACAATTATTTTTTGTTCTAATAGACACAATGTCGAGTCCAAAACAAGAATCTGTTCTTAAGGCAGGTCATCCTCCAGCAGGTAAAATAATCCTCATTTTTTAAATAATTTTGTGTGTTCGGTGTGTCCATTCATTTTTTAACAGCAGATCTTGACTTAACCTCAATATTCACAGCACGAATTCGTAAAATCTAATTAAAAAGCGTAAGAAAAAAGTGATTGCTACAATTTGAATTATGTAACTTACACCGGCTGTTGAAATAATTGAATTTGTATGTAAATTTTATGTAACATTTCATATTTTGTTAAAAGTATTTCAATAACGGAAACAATTGAATTAAAATTCTTATTCTCCCATCGAATTCAAAGAAATTGCGTTACATATGGTAGGTAAAAATTCACTAAAAATATATTATTACTCTTCATTATTCCACTATCAATCATTCTAGAACGTAAAGTTACATTCTAATTATATTTTGAGATTTATCTTTCGTTGAATTTTAAGTCGTTAAAAAGAGATAACAATATATTTTTTTATTGTGTGACCCTATTGACAGCCAAAATAATTAGCCTCGTGTTTTTTGTGAACAACAGTGATAATTAGAAACCGACACTTAATGCTTCAAAGGGGAATCATCTTCAGGGTATTGAAACTGATTTCCTAACGTTAGCAAATTAGAAAATACATTTCTGGCTAGTAATCAAATCAGTGATTCTACCAGCATTCGAACCAGCAATCAGTCCATCACCATCTAAGACTCCACTACTGAGCCACCCAGTTCCCCAAACAAAATTTAAATTGTAATGTAAATTTGAAATAAACAGGTTGTCATGCCAATTTGATAAATTAAGGTTTCTTGCTTTTATCTACTAATAATTGGTTCTAAAATCAGTTCAAGTCATAATGAAAACGTCATTCCAATCTGTTAGACGCTATCTGATTACTGATAACCCTGCATCTTTCGATATACCCAATAACAAATATACCTATGACTTGGGATCGGCAACATTTTTAACATATGACATGCATCATGATTATATTAACTTCAGTTTTTATACACAACAAAATTCAGGGTTCCCTGTCAAATTCCTTCTTTTCTTTAATCGACGGGATTTATCAGAGGGGTATTTCTCTGTGTATCCTACAACAATATTATTCTGTTTATAAACCGTTTAAGAAGTGTAGGTCTGTTTTGAACTTTTCTATAATTTTAGAAAAGGTGGTCCATACATAAGCAGTGCTCATTTAGCAACAATTGCCGATGTTGGGTGAAATTAACTAAAATATTCTTGTTAACACTATATTATTAACAATACAATTTCTCTTAACAATTAACTTCTTTATTTTATTTGCCACCTCGTTCTATTTTGTCTGTGTGCTTTTGCTTTTCTCCAATCCACTCCTTTATATTTCAGAAATGCCACTAGTTCATTATTCCATTTGCGACGTGGTTACCCTCTTGCCATCTCTTGGTTTTCGCATATTCCATACCCTTTTTGTAAGTCTCGATGGTGTCTTTTTGATAACATAATCATACCACCTTAGTATATTTTCACTTACTTTCATCTGTACTGATTTGACTCGCAGTTTGGTCCTTACTTCTTGATTTCTCGCCTTGTCTTTTAATCTTAAGCCTAGCTTCAATTCTATTTCTTTGTTTGTAAAACTTCTAACAAAAATCCAAAATCTTTACCACATCTATTTAATTCAAACTTAAAAATAACAACTAGTTTCTAACAATTTACAAGCAACAACGTTAATGGCAGGTAAAACGGTTTATTTATTTTTAGATGTTCAAAAAGCTTTTGACAACGTCTGGCAGTATGATCTAATATACACGCTTCATTAAAATTGATGTATCAGAATTATAGTGAACATAATTATTTTATTTGGTTTAATAAATGGAAAGTATGCCCTAATCCCTCAAAATCAACTAATCCTATTTAATAACCAACTGAAAAACTTTCCCCCTCATAACCCTCCAAAATCAACGGATTCTTCCACAACCCAACGTCAAATACTTAGACACATTACTCGACAGCAAATTAAATTTTAAAAACCGAGGAATTAATATTAAGAGTACAATCAGAATTTATCAACTGATCTGCAGACCTATGAGAATATGCAAGTATCATTTGTATATGTATATATGTAATATTAATGGGCAGAAGGGCCACGGTCGATAGCCCTTTGTATGTTATTACAATAAACATATTATTCATTCTTTCATATTGACATTTCCTTTTTGTTGAATATGTTTTTTATTTAAGGCGAAGTATAATCTCGAGTTTGTCTCGACTCTTTAATCCATTTCAGTTCCTATTCTTTTTTAAATTTAAACTGTTTAATTGCAATTTTCTCTTTTTTCTCTGGTTACTCATTTAATATTTGCGATTTCTCGCTATCGCAATAGATTTTTATTTATTCATTTTCAGCCTTCTCTGTATAATTCTGCGTGCCAAATTCGTTAGTTTTCTAGATATTCTTTTTTTTTCTCTAGCAGGACTGAATGGTCGGCAATCACTGGTTCTGGCCTAAAGTATCCCCTTACAGAATTATTGATGTTATTGCAATCTTTTATTATTTTGCCCATCAAACTAGGAAACAGGAATGGAAAGCCCTCTGCATTACTCCAAATGTGTTCCCAAAATTTTTTGTTATTCTGTTTCTTGTTTTTAGTAGTTATTAGTGCATTTATAGGACTTGATATTGCATGTTAGATTTTTCTTTATTTTGTATGTACAGTTAAAAGTCAAAGTTAAAAGCCTTAAATATCTATGACACATGAGTATATCTTCTCGTCAGGCTCCGTTATTCACTCAGTTAAGTGTTTAAGTGTAAATAATGCTTTTGTTGTCCCTCTTCCTAACCTGAATCCTTTTTGGGTCTCATCCCAATTCTTGTTCCACCTACAATTTCAGGCGTTTCGTTAGAATGTTTTCATAAACTGTCTTAGATATACTCAGCAGAGATACATGCTAATCCAGTCCTCCACGTCACCTTTTTTAAAAAGACATAATTACTGTTAATTCCCAATCTATGGGTATTTTATTTGTTTGTTTTATTTTAATCATTAGTTCTTGTCCCATGAACTTTATTATTTTCAAAGATATTTGATCGTACCCTGATGGCTTCCCCATTTTCAATTTGTTTATAGTTTTTTTTTCTAAATGACTCATCTATATATTCACGTTCGTACTCATAATCTTTACTTTGCTACCTTTCCTTCATCATATCCTTACGCTTTTTCAAAATGATCTCGCTACCTATCCATAATTTCAACTTCTTTGATTAATAATCTTTCCTGTTTGTTCTGACTATGAATTATTTCTCATTCCCAGTGAAATTTTCTTCCATTTTTGTTCGACTTTTTCTCATTATTACTTTTTATTTGCAGAAAAATCATTTAAAATTTAATACTGGAACTAAATAAAATAAGCTATAATCAGCGCGTTCTTTAGAAAAATATAATTCAATATACAATTTCACAATATCTTGTTTGCAATTTATTATTAATATATTAATAATTTACAAACAACTAATAAGAAACTCTTACGCGGCTGTATATAAAGATAAAAATATGTATGTGTATAAAATAAAGATAGTGAGAGTTGCATATCAATGAGGTTAAAGTATAAAATGGTATCTGCAAAAAGCTATTTTTTCAAGCGACAAAAAACCTGACTTCGCTCGAAGCACTTAAAATATGTTTGAAGAAGTCTTAGTCTAATGTTTCTTTCTTTAATCGTATAGACACATACTTTTAGAATGAAGTTAATTGTACATGTTTATTATGGGGCAAATGAAAAAAAAATTGTTACGATTGTCAGATACGACCTTTCACTCACATTAGCTTCGTCGAAATATTATATCGGGTCGTCCACCTATTATTCACCTGTCCATAGGAACTAAACAACGTATTTTTAATGAGAATTAATATATATATATATATATATGTTAATTAACTTGGCCACCCAAACTGATAACTTTAGGCAAACTTACCACTGTGTAATATAAACTAATAAAAAATACGCTCATTGGAGCAATCACGGCTAAAATACAAGTTTTTAATATTTTGATCATTCTAGATACAAAAAAAAGTATTAAATTTTGGTAATTCCACATAGCTTTTTTGTTTTTCTTGATAAAAATTCATGTCCTTACTTTAAGAAATGAGGTGGTAAAATACAATATTTTAGAATAGCATTCACTTCCCAACGATTTAAACCCATCTTATTATAAATAGTTATTTTACATTTACATTTAAAAAATGTTAGGTTAAACGATTGTTTCCTAACTCCAACGAAATTTTCATCAGTCATTTACTAAACGGTTGTTTGAGAAATTGTCTTTTATTCCGATAAACTCTTTTTCTCCCGTTTTTACTGGTTGCACAACATTTTGATGGGAGTTCATCACACCCAAATTACACAAGTATACAAGGTATTCGAAAAAAAAAGTAATATTTCTCAGAAAAATGGAACCAAATTTCATTCCTCTAACCATTTTTTCTTTTTTTAGTCAAAGCTGGAGGAATGAGAATAACTCAACACAAAACAAGAAAAGACTCTGGAGGAATATCAGAAGATATTACAGGTATTACGGTGTCAGGAAGTCCACCAAAAACAACAACAGTTTCTGGCGCCACTGTAAAAGGAAATGCTGACTTTACTGCTGAAGCTGTACAAAGTTTTCACAAGGAGAAACCCGCAGCAAATCATGCTAACAAACCTGTAGTGCACATCCAACAGCCCAGGAAATAGATCAAATATACAAAAAGAGATTCCTAACAACCAACCAACCAACCAACTTAAGATTGAGGATAATGCATTTTTCTAATTTTTTATTATGATTTTAAATATTTGTACTATCGTTATTTGTCTTTAAAAGGCACCATAGACATATACAAAATGTTTGGCGCTATGAAAATTGTCTTAATTTTGAATAAGTCATAACTTTATTACTGTTACAAAAATATTTTAAGTGTTTTCTCGATATTTATCAAAAAGTTTTACAATTATTCGTTCTAATTTAATCATAACGATATAATCTTAATTTTACGACAAAGTTGTTTTTTTTTATTAAGAGTTAATACTCCCTTCAAAAAATATTATTAAAATAATATATTCAAAATGAATGTTAAACTTTCTCATAAGCGTAAATGGGGTCCTTTAAGCTAAATACGATCAGATAATCTAGTGTTTTAGTTAAAATTATATTTTTTTAAATCGATAAAATAAAAAGAAGTGGCAATTAAAGCTGAAGATTATAAGTACTAGAGCGACTTCTATTGGTACAACTGACTGTAAGATTTGCATAAATGTATTATTTTATAAATGTTAACTTATATATCCATAGATTTTGTCTTCAGTTAACAAATTTGTTTTTATAGAGTTGTACAAATTTATTATTATTAACTGTTTATTAATGGAAAATGTACTAACACTTTAATGTTACGCACTCATTCAAATTAAGACTTAGTTTACATTTTCAAGAATGTTTTAATGGAAATGTAGCAGTTGTTATTTTTATTATTGCTTCTATTTTACTTAAATGTAGCTCTATATATTTTTTTCTTTAAATTCATAGTTTATGTGGGTTGGGTTTCAGAAATTAAAATTATATAAAGTTTTATTTGTGGTCAGAATAAAATGTTTTTATTATAATTTAAATTTATCTTAGTGTTTTGTTCCAACTTAAAGATTTTTTCGCCTCAAGCTCCTTCTTCGTTAAAGAAGTAAGATGCGCTGCAGCCACGTAATCTCTGTAAGAAAAATTAATTATACCTTTTCAATTGGACATCTACGTCAAAACAGTTATTTAGGTAAAAATTGCAAAAAATAGGTCTTTACTCATGACATACTTTTAGTGCGGCCTGAAATAAGTAAAACCGGCAATTAAAAATAAAATAAAATTTAATTTTTTAGTTTATGTAGATATTAACACATTTCTTCTTTATAAATTAATTAATGAATTATCATAAAAACCTTTGTTTGTCTTAGCTGCTTGAGTTTTCAACTACTTAAACACCAAATCAAAATACTACAATCGACGCGCGTTTTGCTATGTTACCATCATCAGGTGATGATTAAAACCAAACTTACGAAGTTAACTGTTTATAGTATTACTATAATTGGTGAGGTAAGTAAGGGATAGATCCTTTGTCTTTGTGAGGGCTATTTTTACATTGTTACAAATATTAAATGAAATTTTCTCGTTTGATATAAGTTCATTGTTCAGTAGTGTTACTATTCAACATACTATGCATTACCTGAAGATAATTCGGTAATCGAATTGTAAAAAAGTATTTGACATCAAAATTGTGCAGCGAACAAAATTCCTTTCATTGCAATAATTGCTATTATGAACAATATGAAGGAACGCGTGGGAAATCCTTTATCTCTGCATATAGCAAATCTTTTTAGGAATTGATTATTAACCGAAATTAATCAAGAATTTGAATATTTTTTTGCGGATATGGCAGTTTTGATATTAAATTAGCACAAAAAAAAATAATTTCCAGACTAAATAACCATTTCTGATCTATGTATAAAGTTTACTATTACGGTAATAAGTATGTTGAACAAACGAGAAGATCAATAGATACCACATTTAAAGAACTTTTAAGGCCCCCACTCACTAAGAAGGAAGAATACGCAATTGAGTTTCTGTATCTTTGCGGTAAGGTAAATCCTAAAAATCAAGACTATTCTAATATCAAGCGACTGGGTTGCGCATTCCAAATTTTTCGGCATACAAACACAATTTTCACTGTACTCGGTACCACACGGATTCAAGCTGTCGCGCTTCCTTCTTAATGAGTGGGGATCTTTAGTCCGTTGAAGGTATGGTAGAAATGTTGAATATGCTCTTAACGGCAGTCACAGTGTAACTCTAGAGTCTAGACAATCTTAAGTTAATTGAATATATTAATGATAGACGTATACAACAGTATAAATATTTGCAGATGTATGAATAGTTTATATAAAGAGAAGAGACCTTCAACAGTACATAGTATTGTTTGGCCAAGGATGACTGATTGTCATACTTCATCTAATATAGGAAAAGTATAAATACTTAACTCCATAGGTTAAGATAAGTTATAATTGTTAATTATAAGTGATCTTGGCAACTCTGTCTGAAAACGTATGTATTTAGTTTTTATATATTGGTAAGGTTTAAATGTGTATGTCATTTGTGTTTTTTTATGTGCTTTTTTCGTTTTGTATTATATCTTACTTAATTAAAATCATTCAACAATTATTGCAACCTTAATTTTTACATTAACAATAATCATCTCATAATGATGCTAATACAGTTAGCGAAACATACAAATAGTAATCTGTTTTGATTTAGTGTTTAAATGGTTGAAGGCTACAACAGTTTCAATCCACATAGAATTTACTATGAATATTTCCTATTTTTCATTTATTATAAAAATAGTATAAGAGAAAACTATATCATCATTCCTGCCACGTCTCAATGAGGAGAAGACTAGATACATAGAATGGCTAGTTAATGAGTTTAAAAAGTTCAAAACTTAACAAATGTAACAGACAGAAATAAAATCTGCAGATATGAACAGGAAAAATACGCGTTTCTGGGGACAGGTGTTTACAAGAAAACCAGGTATGGAAGAAATACAAATCAGGTTAATTTAAATTTAAGTAAATTTAAAGAAACTTTACAATATATTTATAGGTAATTCTTACCATGTTGATTTAAAAAAAAATATTAATTTACTCAACAGTGAATACAAATCAACACGCAAACAAACATAATTTAAACAATATACTGAAATGAATGCTAATAATGAACCTTTTAAATATAGATCAATCCCATAATAAAAGAACTTACACCTAAAATTATTGATATCCTAAAACAAGATAATACAATTAGAGTGGCGACTAAATCCTTAAAAAAAGTAGAGAATTTATTTACTTCAGTTAAAGATAAAACTAAAACATTAGATAAAACCAATGTACTATACTGTACAGCCCCTTAAAGCTAGAAGTACCTCACGTAAAAGTGACATTCGTAATAACAAAAATACATGCGCTTTAGCAAATCATGTCCCTAATACAGGACATCATCCTGATTATACTAACACTAAAATATTGGAAGTAGAAAAAATAATTACTTGAAAAGATTATTTTTAGAAATGACACATAAAAAGCGAACCTAATGCAATGAACTGAAAAACTGATATCCAAGGTATAAATATCATTTTTTCCAACATATTACACTTGGATGATCAATTTCAACAAAATAAACAATTTAAAAATAATATCAGTGATAATATTTCTGATAATTCCTTTTAAAATAAAAAAAACAAGACTAATAAGAGTTGTGCCCCCTAAAAAAGGGTGGTAAATTTGAAAAAAATATGGGTCCCTCTTATTATTGTGGTTAAATTCCACAACCAAATACTATCAATATATAAATTATAAAAAAGTTCTATAATATCAGTCATAAAAATTTTTTTATACTTCAGAATTGTTAATTATCATTATCTTTATTTTTCATATTAATATATAATATATATATATATATATATATATATATGCATTTTAAAAATCTAATACTAAATTCAAATTTATCGGCTATTACACAAAACTTAATATTTAAATATAGAACTTAAAGATGATGTATATTTAATGTCAAATATCAAAAGAATTTTGAATTTGTTATTATTATATCCTTTTTTCAAATTAAATTTAGTTCCTTTCAAAAGTTTGAATGGTAAAGATTAAAAATTATCTTTAAATACTATTCTATAATTTTTTCTGTGTTCTATAATGATGTATAGTTTTAGTAACAACAATCTCGATCACTGTAAGTAAAAGTATTACAAACCCATATATTTATGTAATATTTTTAATACCTTGTAGAATGACTGATGAAGGAATAAAGATTTCTGAAAGCTCTCAAACTAAGTGAAAACAGTTTCTCAGTTTTCACCCATAAAAAAAATTTGCTGCATCCCCAAGATTTATTCGTTGTTTAACTAGTGAGCCATGATTTCTTTGGTTTTTTTCTTTCCTTTCTATATATATACTGGGTGATTCATAACTATTGGGACATAGGCTAAGGGCAGGTTATTTGGACCAAAATATGGCGATAGAACCAAATATATCTTAATAAAATATTGCTGTGGAATAAGATATAGGGCGTTAAAGTTGAATTTTTTTTTCTGATAATGAGACACTATATTTATCAATTGTTATCGAAATCGGCACAGAGGCATAGCTTTGGACAAGGAATATTATTTTATGTATTATTTCACATTTTGTTACAGGGGGCGCCACGTGAAGGATTCCTGATGATGAAATTAAGTGGTAGCTTTTTTTGACGAAACTTTTTAGTGATTTTGATTAGAAAATATGATGTTAACATCATTTCTACGTAATATTGGTACTTTTGTTTATACAAATAATTTCACTCGTTTTTGAGAAAAACGCAGTTATTCATATATATATATACAGGGTGGTCTTTAGGTAATTATACATAGAAGTATATTAGAATCCTCACATTAAAATATTACGATTTGAACTAACTTGCTTTAATAAAATGTTGATAATAAGAGACATACAGGATGTTAAAAGTGAAATTTTAATTTTTGTTTTGTATAAAAACTTTAACGTTTTGTGACATGTATACATAAATATTTGGTAGTGGGGGTTTCTGGATATGAGAAATCATAACCTTGTACCTATTTCAATGTATTTTGTAGAGGGCGCCACATAGACCACTATACTTTGGCATAAATGTGCGCCAAACTTTTTTGCTGTTTAAGTTAACACTTCTTTTGTAAAAGAATATTACAGCCACATAATTTTAACAAAAAAAAGTTTACTTATTAATAACTCCAAAACAACGGTTTTAGAAATAATCGCATTTTAGTGATCAGCTGCATGATTCTTATTTAATTATTATTTCGAAATTATTTCGAAAAATGTAGCGTATACGCTAATATTTTTTTTTCAGTAATACAATGAATATTATTAGAGTATAGTAGGAGTTAACATAAAACATGTGTATGGCACTTTAAAATGAAGTCCTAATTAGGAATGCAAGACATTTTATTTATTAAACAAATTAAAAAAAGACTAAGCTAAATAACATTATAACTTTAATCGTAATTAAAGTAAATGTTCGATATGTCCACATTTTCTTCGATGCATTTATCTATACATTCCATAAAAGATCGTATTATATTAAATAATATCATTGGGTCAAAAGAAATTGCTGCTCTATTTATTTCTTCCCAAAGTTGGTCACGGGTATTTATGATATCCTTATAAACAAGTTGTTTCATTGTACTCCATACACCGAAATCGAGAGGATTAAAGTCTCAGCTACGTGGTGGCCAAAGGAAAAGACTATCGCTACCAATCCAGCATTCAGGAAAGTTAGTATTTAAATGGGCTCTGACTTCTCTCGTATAAAGTGGCGATGCCCATCTTGTATATCCATATATTTTGCCTTAAACTCAGTGGCAATTTTTCCAACAAATCAATGAAGTAATTTTGCAAAAAATATAAGAAATTATCACCATTCAAATTATAGGGTAACTCATGTGGCTCTAATAAATAGTTAATAAATAGTCCCTTTTTCTTAGTTCACCAAAAAATAAATACAAAGAATATTGAAACAATAATGTTCTGTCAAAATCATTCGTGACGTCCATCTACTACGTTAACATTTTTCGAAATTAATAATTAAATAAGAATCATGCAGCTGATCACTTAAATGAGAGTATCTCTAAAACCGTTAAGTTATGGTGTTATTAACAAGTATACTTTTTATTTGTTAAAATTTTGTGGCTTTAATATTCTTTTACAAAAGAAGCGCTAACTTAAACAGCAAAAAAGTTTGGCGCACATTTATGCCACAAGTGTGGCCTGTGACGCCCTCTACAAAATACATTGAAATTGGTAAAAAATTATGATTTCTCAAACCCAAAAACCCCCACTACCAAATATTTATGTATAGATGTCAAAAAACGTTCAAGTTATTTTGAAAAACAAAAATTAAAATTTCATATTTGTATTGCCCTTATTATCAACATTTTATTAAAGCAAGTTAATTCAAATCGTAATATTTTAAAGTGAGGATTCTACTGTACTTCTATGTACAATTACTTAAGGATCACTCTGTATATACATGTATATATATATATATATATATATATTGTTCACTTTCAGAATTTTTCGAAATTCTGATTTATATAACGTGTATTGCAAGTACAATACTATTTTGATTAAAATAATAGCGTGATAGGCCAAAGTGTTATTCTAATAACATACACATTTTCTTATTGTATAAGTAAATCACAATCATGAAAATAGAGGGTTAGATTAGTTCAACTATACAAGACATTAGTGTAAGTGCGGTAATAATTAAGTGTAACACTTAAAGTACAACTGGAAGAGAAAGCTTGAAAAATTCGTGTTTGTATGTCTATTAAAGTTGGAATCATATGGAAAACTTTTTTATTATTTACTTTAAGAATAAAAAGCTATTCATAAAATGTTCTGCATGGTTTAAAACTCAAGATGAAATCATCAGATATAAAATTTTTTTGATATGAATTTTGTTCAAAAGTTATCTCCCTTAATTTTTAACAACATCGAAAATGGCTACGAAAAAACATTGATCAAAATTGAAAACTACATTTAAATATACAATCATTCCTCCATTTACGTTAAAAATCGATTTATTTTTACTTTTTTGAAACTTTATTTACAAGTATTACAAAACCAATTCAATGACTTTATGGATGAAGTACCTTTACAAGAACGTCAACGTATTTGTTTCCAACAACATGCCACAGTACATTGGCTCTTAGAAAACACCTTAAAAATATTTTCAATAAAAAACTGATTCACAGATATTTAGAATTATTTGACCTGTTAGATCTCCTGACTTAACCTATCTAGACTATTTCTGAAACAAAAGGTTCCCTACCATGAAAATTTCAGAAGCATGACACGAAAGTACTCTAGATGTTTCTGTGTTTAGGACAAGGTAGCAAATTGAGGTATTAGTGGAATTAGTTAAAATTGAGTTATTTTTATTTCTATTAATGTTATGTTAGTTACAGAATTTCAATTTCAATGCGTATAAACAAATAGAAAAAATAACAAAACCTGATTTTGGTTATTAGTTTGTTCTAATTGCATATTTGAATATAGTTTTCAATTTTGGTCAAGTTTTATTCATAACAATTTTCGATATTGTCAAAAATAAAGGTATATATATATTTTTTTTGAGCATAAGAGTAAAAAAAATTGATACCTGTTGATTACATTTTAGATCTTAGACCAAGCAAATCTTTTTTACTTAAGTACTGTATGAGGTAATTATTCAATAGGGAAAAATTATCTATGAGAAGAAAAACCTGCTGCAAATAGCACCACTCAATAGAACGCAACACACAAAAATATTTTGAATAATCAATTCAGAGGTTAGACAGAGAAATACAAAAAAACTCAAAGAATCGTTCATTGGCTGATGAGGAAGCTGCCCCTTTACTCTGAAAAGCAAAAATCTACCTTAAAAGCGACGTATTTAACAAATTCACACCAAACTAAGTAAATAAAATAGGAAAAATAAATAAGTAACCTAAAAACAGAAAATTTTACTTTTGTTTAAATCCAAAAAAGCACCAGGCTTTGATCTAATTACAGGTGGTCTTAAAACATTGCTAAAAAAAGGCATATTCATGATTACATACAAATTCAATGCAACCTTTAGATTAAAGTGCAGATAATGGCGATACCAAAAACCATGAGAACTATCAAACGATCACAAATCATAGAGATCTACCCCACTATAGCCAATCATTTCAAAACTGAAAAATATACTAAAAATATTGAAACCACTAATGAAAAACAATAAGTTGCTCCCACACTGCCAAATCATTTTTACACCAAAATATAATGGTCGAATACAATACATCGTATTCATGATATTAATAGAAAATGCACTTGAAAAACAAGTGTGCTCTATAGTTTCTCTCAATGTAGCTCAAGTTTTCGCCAAAATGTGGCATGAAGGCTTGATACACAAATTAAAAAAAATGTTTCTGTAATGGTATGTACAGACCTTGTCGAATCACATCTCAAAGCTAATTTTTTGAATCAAACAGTAAAACGATTTGATAGAAATGAGCGGGCGTTCCCTACAGGAGTTTTCTTGGTAATAGACTGAAAGAAGTGGGACCCAAACAGAAATAGGAGTAGGAATGGAAGACTCAAGGACGTGAGTTGAACTTTGAATTTTCCTTTTACTATTTTTCTTCTGCTACTCGCTTATTGTAGCGGAATAATCCGTTATATCTGAGATGAAATAATTATTTTGCCTATTTATTTTATATTTACCTGAATTCATCGTAGGATTTTGACGTGACCACTGCTTTCAATTTGGCGTCATTTCTAATCCAGTATAATTTGTCCTCATTAAGAGACGATTGAAGATTTCGATACAGATTCAATTTATCTGCAGATTTATATTTTGACATTTTTATTGTGTCTATACTTCAACAGTTTGATCGATATTTGTGCCAAAGGTTGTTATGACAATTTAATAACAAGACCATCCAATATCCATAACAACAACATAATTAGGTATTAACTTAATCACAAGAATAGAGATTATCCTAAGAATGTCCAGAACAGAGAATAATTGACGCATTGAAAACATAATAATAGTATTAATACTAATAATGTCTTGCCTTTTTGCAATTTGATTTTTTGACACTTTTGTTCATTTTCACATTATTTTTTGGATTTTTCCGTGAACCGCCAATCTATTTTAGTTTATTTTCCTGATATTTTATTTTTCGCATAGCTAAAAAAAAACTTATTGAATTATATTTTGTGTTATTAAAGTAATTATTCGGCTGATTTGGTAATTTATTTTCGCTGCAGGTACCGCAATATTTTGAATTTGCATTATATTTAATATATATATATTTATTTCATGCAGCAAATTGAAAAAATAATATCGATCAAATAATTCATAATAAATGTATTAAAATGAACATAATACTCTGAAAGAATAATCTAAATAGAGTCCTATATTATTTTTGGTTTTGGCAATTTTATAGACCATTTTAGGTGTCGTAAAACTGTAATTAAGTTTTTTTAGTATTCCGGCAAAACGGGGTATCTAAACCCTAATATTAATAAGTTACGTTATAAGGGAAATGTGGACAAAGAGATCGCGCGAAGGAAATTTTTTTTTGGATAAGAAAATTTTGAAAAAGCAAATGCAACTTTGATATTACTTAGCTTCGTTATATGCAAAAAAATTAGTTCGACTTCATCACATTTACTTAAAAAGATTGCATAACTAAACAAAACGGCCACTGGGTAGCTACTTTACCAGATATAAACAAACAACAATTTTTTAGACATTGCCTTTTTATTAATATATTTGTCTCAGTTACAAGGAAAGAAGTTCTAGATATAACCCTGAGTTCCAGCAGAATCTGCGACAAAATATCTAACTGGCAAGTGTCTGATGAACCATTGTCGTTAGATCACAGGGATATCTAATTCGATATAAATATACTATCTTTACGTCAACAGAAAACCGAGTGAGGAGACACACGCACTCTCTTAGGAAGTCACTCAAACGAAAAGCTTTCAAAATTAGAGTAACAAGGAGCCTTGAAAGGGTAGTAAATCGGGTGAGCTAGGCAATTATGGCCACCTACCATGATAACAGAAAACAAAACAGTCTGATGGAATAAATGTTGAAAGATTAAAAAAAAATGTTACTTGAAAAACTTTAAAGTTCAAGTGCGAAGGCTGTATAAAAGAGCCAAATCTTGGTTATTTTGGTCAAAGAAATTACTAAAAATTTAGTATACGTTCTTAAAAATGGGAAGGGAGCTGACACAAAAATCCTAGAGGAAAATCTAAAACTGCTCACAGAAGAACACTTTCCGACCTCCTCAATTCTTCCAGTTTCGACGGTGGGAAATAGCTCATCAGAAAGACTGAACTGATCATCTCGAGACAACTGGAAGCTAGAGGCAGAATTAAATAGACAATCAACAGATTCCATCCACTAAACATCCCGGGAGTAGATGGTATCCTATTTTACTACAGAAAGGACTGAACATTCTAATTTCAAATATCAAAGGCATGGCAGATGGCGCAATTTCTATACTTACCCAAGACCCAAAATCTTACCGACCGATAAATCTGTCGTTTTTTATTATTACGAGAATATTGGAATATAGTTTTATAAGAGGGAGAGACAAATCCACAGAGTAGTGTTGGATTATCTCAATAGGCTAATATCGAAGTCAATAGAGGACAAGGAAACAGTCACAGTAAGATTCGTAGATATTGAAGGAGTACATATTTAACTATGTCTCCACAAAATCTATGAAAAGTCGGTAACCAAAAAGGTAATATGATGTACCATATGTCAGTAGATAAAGGCAAGCCTGCAAAAAAGGGTCATAATAATCTCTTTAGCCGAGACTTCACTAACAGCACTGCTAGAATGAGGCTGCCCCCGGAGAGGATTTTCACTACTTCTATAGGCAGTACTTGTAGACAACCTGCGAAATAAACTAGAGATGGAAGGCTTTAATTGTCTAGGGTATGCTGATGATCTAACAATTGTCGTTAGAGTCAAAGTTATATATGGTAATAAGCCAGGAACACAAATCTCATTGAGCTTAGGAAAATATGCAACAGTGTTGATGGTTTATGCTATTTCTGTTTCTTAAATGAAGTTTAAAGTTAAATATATATACTTTTGATATTGCCCATTTAGAAATTCTTTTTATATGTATCAAAATGCTTATTCATATTTTTACTAAGAGTCTCAAAATTTTAATGAAAAGAAAATATTTACTTTACGCACCGTCAGAGCGTGTGCGTATGTGTGGCTTTGAAACTATTTCATTCTAATTTCTTATTGTAATAATATTGATCAAAATCAAAATTATCTTTTCTGTTTTTTCACTATTTTATATTTAAATTCTGATTTACTTGCACTTATTTTTTATTTATTTTATTTGAAAAAAATGGTTATTTGCTCAGGAATCTTTTGACAAGCCTCGATTTTCGATAGGCAATATTTTTTTCTTTTTAGCTGAATATAACTTTTTACAATTCTATATCTATTTTGGTATTGTAATATTTTAAATAGGTCTTTTAATAAAAAAATTGAGAAGAGCAATCAAATTTTTTTATACCAACTGTACCTGGTATTTTTTCTGTGGGTTCAGATATGGAAAAATTCATAGAAAAGGTATCAGTTTGAAAAAAACAGGTTTTAAAAGTTACAAAATTCTGAAAATTAGTCAGAAATTTAAACTAATTGGAAATTAACATTTTACCATTGTTTGCTTCAATTTCATTGTTAAATGTGACATTTTCAATTTCCTTTAATTTACAATTTTAGCGATTTTCTTGAGATTCTAAAAAATTTGTTCGTTTTTCCTCTGCAAATAAGACTATGGATTCAACTTTTTATTAGGTACAATGTTACTTACGTTTCGTTCACTTCATTACCTACATATAGAAACTCAAATAAATATGTATATTAAAATAATTAAAAAAAAACGATTAACTTTAGAAAATGAATACAAGAAAAATAAATTATTAAATCTAAGATATACTAATTGTCAGCGCCATCCCAGGATCGAGCCGGTTATTAGAAACTATAGTGGTGACTGCTGTGCCATCTTTTGAGTAGTCGCTATAAATATAAAAAATATTATAGCCCTAGATTGTCATATTACCATAAGCATAATTACTCATTTTGTCTGTGATTTCTCTACGAACTCGATGAAGACTAAACTGAAGGATAGATATATGGCATAAGTGAGGTATTCTCTCTCACTCCGTTCTAAAAAAAAGAATGCGCTACCCACGGCGAAACAAAGAAACTAGATAGGAGGAAACATTTTCATTTTTTTTTTCTATAAGTTAATATTTGTGATTTTAGAAACCATTTGGTTTCATTAATTTATTTAGATAGATGTCACAATTATTTTCTCAATTCCCGACGTAATTTCTGGATGCCATTTTTCATTGAATAACTGAAACTATTTTACCAAACAATAAACTTAAAACGATTAGACAATCCGAATCAACTGCAAACTAACACAATTTTATGATTCATCAGGTAGATATTCCTTGATTACGACACGTATTTTTATTAAAAGTGTGCCACGTCTAAATTTTTGAACAAATGTTTAAAGTGAATTTGAATCATATCTCTCTAGTTTTGACATGAATAAAAATTTTGCTAAACATTCTAACTTAATTATTTAAAATATATTACTTGAATGAAGAAGTTTTTTGTTCTAACCCAAAAAAATTCAACACTAAACAACCGTAAATAATTTTGCAAATGAAAAAGTAAGAAAAAGTAATCCAATTGTTTAAAAACTGCATCCTCCAGTTCCTACAAAGTTTTTTTTTTATTATATTTATTCTACATTTATATATAAAAACCTTAAATTTCACAGAAAAGTGGGAATTTTTTCTCGTCTACACTAGATGATCTGGAATTACACCATGATTACACTAGGTGTACTGTGTTCTGTGGTTATTATATTGTACAGCGAAATTAGGCGTTACTAGTTTCTAGTTTGTAGTTTAATATTAAAAATAGCATGTAATAGTACCTTCATATTATTTTAAAGGAATTTGTTGTGACCTACTAAAGATAAGCAATGTTTTTTGATATCATTTTGTTAAAACCTCATCACAAGAGCCAATTTGGTAATGCCTGGCTTGCAGCAACAAGAGGCGAGAATGTAATTCCCAAAAGCGAACTACTTGAAATTGATATTTGCAAACTATGGTAAATATTGATCAAGTTGGGTTATCAGTTAGAAAAATAGTTATTTTTTGTAGCGATGATTTAAAGGATTTTATTATTTCGGAATCATCAAGTCCTAAGAAGAGATTTTCTCTTAGATTATCTTCTATGCTAATCAATGGAACTATAAAAATCTTGAAGAAACAAGTAATGATGCTGGAAGGTAACGAAAAATAAAATTTATTAATATTTTCTATAATTATTAGTAAACATTCTGCTTATGTTGATTGAAATTGAAAAATTTGATTTTCAGTGCAGGTTGTTCGAGTTTTGCAGTATTTGGATATATCTGATGATGAATTAAGGTATGTAATACTTAGAAATGAAGTTTTTTTTATTTTTAACGGACAAACTCTAACACTGTTAAGAGGTGTAAATAATTTGCTTCTAAAAGACATCATTTCTTTTATTTGTTTTGCTCATTTTTAAGGTTATATATAGGGTGACTACTTTATGATAGGACCAGTATCCTTAAACATAATTAGATATTTGAGTAATAAAATATTCCCACTGTTTGTTTCTAATATCTAACATTTATTTATAATAAATATTTACAGTTTACTTTTAATGTTAAAGCTGCAATAATTTCCTTAATTCTGAATGTAATGCAACTTGCCAGTAGCGATATTTGTTTTCTTGTTCTTCTATATATAAAACCATCAACCATTTTCTTTTTTAGCAGATATTCCATGTCTTAAAAAAACATTTACATATTGAGCCGCTACTTGATTGGTAAATTTAGACTCAAAGGGGTTCTGGCTCTTTGTCCCTCTATCAGGATGAAATATATTCAAATTATTAACATCCCTTTCTTGAGTACTATCTTCATAACACCAAATATATTCTCTTAAATGATTTCAATGAATTTTTATATATATCCTATCTAAAAATAAGAGGTTATTTTAAGAAGTTTATTAAATTTATTTAAGAAATTCCTTACATGAATAGAATGAATATTCTATGAGAAATGTAGTAGTTGGTGAAACACGGCAACAATGGGACCGAAAATAGAAAGTTGTTATTTATAATAACGCAATATTTATACAAATTGATTTCACTGCTAGAGAAGCAAATCTCTACTTGGACAGGATACTGATGTATAAAAAATATAAACAATGGTAACACAGCAAAATTGGGATTTGAGAGTAGTAAGTTGTTATTTACAGTAATGCTGTAATTATACAAAGTTATTCATTCTGTATCTCAAGGCCTCCAGCAAATGACTATATTAAAGTCAATCAATGAACAGAACTGTGTGAATTTAAAATATTTCATATTCTATCTTCTCCCTATACAATTTCGTACCATTTCTGGAGCAATGCGTTCAGTATAAAATTGTTATAATTTCGGCAGCACTGTTTCATGCCACAGTTTATCATCTTTATGAATTTCTTCAACATATAATTCAATGTTATCACTTACATACACAACGACATTTGTTTTTATTGGTTACATTCAATTGGCCCTGAATCTGCAAAAAGGAGGAGATTGTGAAAAATATTTTAAGCAGGTATCGCGATAAATGTGAAAACTAGTCAAAAAAAAATTTGCACAATTATGTTCTCTAAAGATTTGTCCCCAACTATCTATAAATGTGTGAATAATTAAATACCCGATAGGAGTAATTATCAGTCCTTTTCAGTTGTAGAATCCCGCTTGTTTCTAAACATATTTTACTTTTTAAAATATCATTTACTTTATCAATTGTGATTAATGTTAAAGTCAACTTTGATGCAGCATGAAGGCACTTAAAATCGATCACTGCGTCATCAACCACTAGGCCTAAAAATATATAAGGAAGGAAACTATTAGATATTGCAATTGTTTATCATATAATGACACATATTTTAAATAATATAAATTATCATCAGGTGATGCTCTAAAATAACCATTTTGCATAACAACCCATAATCAAGAATCTATAACTTTAACATTTGTTAATTTCTCAAAAATTCCCCATTGCCACTTGTTTTTTAAGTATTCCATATTTCATAGTCTCCGTCATATGTTTTTTTTTTCAAAACTGATTTGTCGAGAGAATGGCATGGTGTATAAATTGAGAAGCAGTTAGTCTGAATTTTCTCTCATATACAGATACTATTTGTATATGCTCCCTACACTCTCTGTAATCTAAAAGAAATTGAAAATTTGCGTGTATATTTTCCCTATTTTACTTTTTTATTCTTTGAAGCGTTTTTCCCATATATTATAAATAATTTGAACTTAAGCTTGATGAGAGATAATCTAAACATTTTAAAGGATTGTCTTGTAGTATCTAATTTATACTTACTTGTAACCTTGCCAAAATGTATTTTATAAAAGTTGCAACTTGTTAGATATTTGAACAGAGAAATCATCATTAATTGTGGAATTATATTCTTCGTAATGTCTCTAAGGGCGGGTTGTAACTCGGTTGATTAACTAAATGGTCTTGGGAATATTGGTTCAGTATAATTTCCATGGTATCATATTATTCTGACAACTAGTCACATAACTACCAATTTTAATTTCTAGGCACTGGGGCGTTAAGTTATTCTGAATGTCTTTCTTTACAGATTTTTAATATAAAATCCCAATATCAACCTCATTTCCGTCACTGAATCATAATGGAAAAATATACGGGCAAAGCAAAAAAATACTGAAAACCGCTTTGCAACGTCAACCATAAGAGAAGGAAAGCCCTACCAATTTTATGTTCAAGAGGCTTACAACAGGCTTTTCAGAAGGGCCCTCTGCCTTTACAACCTTTGAACGTGACTGTAACACATTTGCTTCCAATTTAGTGTCCTCGTCCGGTAAAATCGATTGAATTGTCAACCGTGAAAGAACCAGATAAACATTTCAAAAAAACTTTTAGGGACAAAACGCGAAAACAATCGGCAAAATCGAATAGTTCCTCAAAGAAAAGTGTAGTATGTGCTGACAATATGACACTATTAATAGCTTATTTAAGAGTTAAAACAATATCGTTACAGAAAATGTTTTGGAACCCCCGTCGGTATTTTGAATATCACTGTCAAATTTCAAAAAATGTTTTGTTGTGTGTTAATACATGTAATAGTTCGTCAATTAAAAGTTACTCTGTTACTTTCGTTAACCTAAATCTTTGTCTGAATTCTTCACTATTCCATTTAAAAAAGTGGTTACCTTCAGGCCTAAAATTTCTGGGCGCCCTTGAACAAGCTCCAAAAAGTCCTCATCATCAATGAGTTCCATTTCACGGAAATCGTTTATCTATATAAAAATTAAAAAAATTTGACACAAATTAAACACAAATTATAAACAATAACAAATGAAATCCAAATCTATCGTTCCTCATATCACAAAGTCCTTTTTCTTTCCTCAAATTTGACGTATGTGACATAGAACAAAAACTAATTTAGTTGTTCTGTGCTTTGAACCATACTTAAACCTTAAAATTTTGAAGCTAAAATGATCAGTAAATAACCAGTTGGTGAATTTGCAATATTTGAGTGTTACAACGGACCAACTAATCATATCTACTGGTCAAGACTGACCGCAGTTTAACATCTTGAGTTACAATCCGCCCTAATAGTATTCCATATGTTTTGGTGACACAATGAGTGATCTCCATTTCTTGTTTGGTGTGGCCATAAATAGAGGTTTTCGCTCTTTTAGTAAGCATTTTTATTGTTTATAGTGAGGAATTTTTTAATTTGCTATACGAATGAAAGATAGTAAAATAATCCAGAGTCTGAGAGATGTAGACCAAATGTTTTACGAAATCGACGAGAACAATTTAGAATTTTACAAATAATGAAGTTTTATCGAATTAATTTTTATTACAAAAAACTCTGGGAATTATTGTCCAAATGAAATGTAGTAGTTACAACCTGGTAAGAGTAGAGTTTTGTCGCCTTTCTACTAATTGATGAATTTAGAAGGCTCATCCCTTAAAATATTTTAAAAGTAATAGGGCATATTTTAGGATAATCTGTAAATATTGGCAAATATTTGGTATATTTCTTATATAATAAGAGATTTAATTAATTGGTGTTGAATGTTTATTTGAGGAAAATCTGCAATAGATTTTCAAATCGATTATTTTGGCTTAAAAGATGTTGCCAAACTGTCATTGGTTTTATAAAATAGCTCGCGTTTATTTAGGATAAATTTAAAAGTGTCACGAATCCACTCTTAAATCAATTACGAATCTCTCACAATTTTCGGGACCACAATATATTACAATTTTCTTTTAAGTCAACCTGGGGCATATATTAGATTTGTTGATGTCATTGGAGCGATTTGATTGACTTCATAAATAATTCTATAGTTTAGTTGGTACTAGGTGGTAGAAAATAAAAGTCTAAATACAACTAAAAAAGTTTATGAAAACTGATCATTTAAAAATTTATAATTTCAAAGTTTTAGTTATTCAATAGGCTTGTCTCTGACTGTAAAATTCCACATAATGAATAAAGACAAAAAATAGGAAACTACTTCAGATATTTTTCATATATATAAACAAACTTGTTAGAAGTGGAGTGCCAAATGGAATATCGAGTTTGTGTCAAAATCTCTACCATCGAAAAATATCTTATCCACAATACCATCTCTATCCACAATGTATTAAAAGCAGTTTTCCTACCCTAGAAATATTGCACATTAAAAAAAGTTATTTATTAATTGCACTTTTTTTTAGTTTCCCCTTGCAACAACAACAAAAAAGAAGTGAGTATTGATGCGTTCCAGTAGTACTAGAAACTATTTAAGATACCCATAGTTTATTTCAAAAATTCATTAGAATGTTTTATCAACTTTTTCTAGAACGCTTCGGAGTTATTCGCCATTAAAGGGCCAATTTCGTAAATGGCTACTTGGTAATAAAATTTCCACCACGCTGTGGTTTTTATTATAATTTCCAAAATAGGAAAAGTTGGTGGGTTTAGTCCATATACCTTTAAAATAAATTTAATTTTTTATGCAAAAAGCATTAAGAGCCAACAATACCGCATGAAATCGTAAATTCCGAGAATTTCGAAAATGGATTGAGATAATGAGATGATTAAAAAACTGAGAGATACAACTTTTTACACCAAAGAGAGGGACGTATTCCCTTTTTTTTTTAAATATTTTTACGTGTCGGAGGAAATGACAAAAACTATCCAAACAAAAAAAAAAAGGAATATATCCTCCCCCTCCAAGCAGATTTTTTAAATTTAAAGTTTTAATGCATCTTTTTTTTTTATTTCGACCACTTAGTAGTAATACGACATTTCAAATACTGGAAAAAATTATATTACGCCTTTACACTAGATATATACAAATCTATAAATTGGCAACAGTGTTGATACATTTGGACAAATCATGCTTTCACGTCTGACGTTGACTGCTGCCTAGTACAGGTTTTCTGGAAAATTTCAGTTACTCTTTGTATAGCACCGTTGGAAATTGTAACTGACTTGAGCCAGACTAAAGTAATGCATTTATCATACTTGCACCGAAAATGATAAAAGTCACAAAAGACGTTTGCCGTATTCACGAATGAGTTCTCGGAAAAATATTTTACTATATACTCATTTATTCAAAGTTTGTCTAAAAAATAATATATTTGCAAATTTAAAAACTTACTATGATTTTTTTGGAAGTATATATATATAAGAGGTTAATTTTTTTTTCGATAAAATTTCAAACATTTTAACTTTGTATTGTGATTTTATCGCAAAAAATAATTCATGCATTTTTATGAAACCATGTAATATTTGTTAAATCTTTTAAATTTTTATTACCCAAGCGTTGTGATTATTGATTCATTTTTGGAATCTTTCTTTTTAAATAATTTTTAGTGTCCATAAATTTACCCCACCGCAAACATACATTGTACTCCATCCATTCGTATGTGCGCCAAAAAAATTAAATCTATTTTCTAATAGAACCGGGTCTGTGTACTATTTTAGTGGAAAAACTATATTGCCAAAGCAGTTTTGTTGAAATTGTATTCGTTGCTCTTTTTGTTTCATCTAATCAAATAGGAAGGAAATAGACATGTTTATAGTTAGTGTGTTTTAGGTCTATATGGACTATATGATGTTTTTAGTCGAAAAAAGTAACGTGATGATATTGGCTCTTAAGTTAATAGACCTTTAGTAATTCCCTTCGAAATAAAAAAAAAAATTTTTTTATTCGGCTATAAATTTTAATTTTAGATTAAAAATGTGCTCTTGGTTGCTTTCTAAGAAATTATTCTGTAATATAAATGTCAAAATAAAAAAAAATGTTGATCCTTTAGAGTCCAATAACTCCGAAGCCAAATTCTCGGGCATCGTGTATTGTATATGATTTAATAAATTAGATTAGTCTGATTAAGTGATTTATAATTTAATTTTGACCTTCTTCAGGGATTCATGAAAGTCCACTCACACCCATCGCAGTAATAAAACAAAAAAAGGGACGAAAACATTTAAAAGTATCTAGTACAAGAGAACTAGAAGAAATTGAAACAGCTAAAATTCAGTTAGAAGAGCCCTTGAATTTACCAGACGTCGAAAATGTTCTTAATAGTTTGCAAAGAAGTGATTTATTTCAACTAAGAGATGAGGGACCAAAGCAGCGAGTAGGTCATTTTGCTACATCAGCAGCTTTCTTTCTTTTGAACATTTTATAGAAATGGGTAACATGCTTTATTTCAGGAAGAAACTGGGGAAGACGATTTTAGGTTTGAGGGCCCTTTAACAGAAAAGGAAATTCAAGACTTTGGATTAGGTACTGCATTTACTAGGTGAGACATTTTTTTTCATGAGAAACCAAACTAAAAAGAATATTTTAAATCCAACATATCTAACTACATTTTCCAGCTCTCACCTTCCTGTTAGACCTGCTACCTCCAGTTCCTCTGATCCAATTTTCACTACTCATATAATTGAAACTGTAGTCCAAGTACATAAGGAAGGAGGTAAATTAGTTTTTCAATTAAAAACCAAATTTAGTTGATTTTAAATCATGGAAATAGACGAATAATAAAATTATTCAATTACAGTATATCAAGAGTACTCAGGATAAAGATTCTAAATAACTATTCATACTTTTTAAATCATTTCCTAAAATAACTGCGTTTTGGGAACTGGAACATTTGTTTTTTATACTAAATGTCTTAAGTCTTGTTTTACCAACTATGTTGAAATAATGCTTATTTTAATTTGATGTTTTAGTGGTTATAATTATGTATTACGTACAAACAAATAGCCGCAGAGCCAAATACCTGTCACGATTGACTAGTCTATTAGCTATCATTATCTCAAAAAAATAATATAAGATATTTTTGTGACATATAAAATTTATAATAAACCCATGTTTTTCGTCGATCTAGAGCCAAATGAAAACAATAAGCAAATTTACGATATAGGAAATCTAATAAATAGCAACATTAGAATTGAAGCGTCACGAACCATAAATAATATAATTCAGTGCATACGCTGCCAGGCCTACGGACATTCTAAATCCTATTACAACAAGCCATATAATTGTATCAAATGTGGAAAATCGCACGACAGCGAAACTTGTACCAAACCAAAAAACACCATAGCAACCTGCGCCCTATGTGGCGGGGTCCACCCGGCCAATTATGGAGGATGTTCAGTCTGCAAAGACCTGAGATCCAGTCGACGACTTCAGCTAAACATACCCGATTACACATACGCTACAGCAGTGACTGACAATAACAATGACCTAGCCGATATACTTACCAACTTTTGAACGAATTTAAAACAATGTTTTTGCAATTGCATGATACTAAACATGCTTACCACAGTCATCACCAAATTAACTAAATAATAACCTAACGGTCTAAAGAATATAGACCATTATGAATTACAACCGTACACTACTAATAAAAAACAATGCACTCTAGTAAACGTTAATACATTTTCCTGGTCATTATCAAATAGGAGCAATATACATTTCACCGAGGTACACCATTAGTGCAGAAGAATACAATGGCTTTTTATCACATTTTATTGTAGCAGGCGACTGGAACGCCAAACATACTGTTTTAGGGCTCAAGATTAATCACTCCAAAAGGAAGAAACCTTTTACCGATTATACAGTTATTAAATTTAAAAACCATGTCAACTTGAGAGCCAGCATACTGGCCGACAGACTTGAACAAAATATAGGATATAATAGACTTTGAAGTAACAAAGGGCATTTCAGATATACACAGTCATATTGAAAGTAATTTAGATCTGGACTCAGATCAAAGCGCACTAGTAATAACTCTTGAGTACAAACATTATGTGGAGTTCACAACTACCAAAGCTATGCAATAACAAAAAATCAACAACAATCTTAGCTTGAACCATAAAATACATGAACCTCAAGAAGTCGATGAAGCCGTTGAATATATGACAAACTTAATACAGAACGTTGCCTTGCAATCAACACCAATAATCCATAAAGAAACAGCGGAATCACACAATATTCCACTTTATATGAGACAATTGGTAACTGAGAAACGAAGAGCCAGAAGAAAATGGCAAAAGCAACCAGAAATCCTCGAGATAAATTAGTTCTGAACAGACTAACTCACCATATAAACAACGCATTAAATTAAAACCGAAATACTACATTTAAATACTACATCTCCAATTTATCTCCTCAAGACCACACAATATGGAAAGCAACCAAAAAAGTTCAAAAGACCGATTGTTGCAATTCCACCACTAAGAAAACCTGATGGAAATTGGGTTCGCATAAACGAAGAAAAAAGCAATACATTTGCAGAACACTTAGCCAAAGTTTTTACTCCATACCATCAGTTAATCCAAATACAGATGCAGAAGTAGAAACATATTTAAGCTCTCCCAACTAATTATCACCTTCTGTAAGAGCAATAATCTCTCCTGCAGAAGTATACGCAATTCATGAATCCGTAAAAAGCTGCAGCTGCAGCTGGAAAAGTATTAAAATATCTACCAAGAAAAGCCATTGTACTTATTACCACAATATTTAATGGAATACTGCAGACTAATAATTTCCCAATACAATGGAAATATGCTCAAATAATAATGTTAGTGAAGCCAGGAAAACCTCTGCAAGAACCCAATTCATATAGACCAATATGTCTACTGTCACAGTTATCTAAAAATTTCAAAAGGATGCTCCTCAATAGAATTAGTGAAATAATATCTAAAGATGAAGTGATACCTATACACCAATTTGGTATCTGAGAACAACATTCAACAATCCAACAATGCCATAGGATTGTAAACTATATCAAAGAAACACTAGAACAAAAAAGATTTTGTGCCTGTATTTTTGACATTCGACAGGCATTTGACAAAGTATGCCACCAAGGACTGCTATTCAAGATAAATCAGTTATTACCTCACCACATTTTCCTATTACTTTAAACCTATCTAAGCAACAGATATAAGTTTAAACCTGTTTATCCAATTACCAACTCATAAAATCAGGTGTCCCTCAAGGAAGCGTCCTTGCCCTTTCCTCTACCTTCTATATACTGCTGATATTCCGACCACCAACAATACACTAATAGCAACCTTTGCAGACGATACGGCAATCATGTCATCAGATCGAGATCATACAAGAGCATCAGAAAGGCTACAATTTCATTTAAACCTACTACAAGATTGGATACAACGGTGAAGGATAAAAGTTAACAATGACAAATTCACACAAATTACGTTCACTACAAAAAGCCGTGTTTTTCCACAAATTTCTATCAACAATATGCAAATAGCAGTGAAAACTGAAGTTAAATACCTTGGATTATACCTAGATCAAAATTTAACCTGGAAAACTCATATCAAAGCTAAAAAATAACACAATGCGAAAATCACAAAAAATAAACTGGTTAATTGGACGTCGCTCACAGTTAACACTTAAAAACAAGATACTTCCGTATAAAGCCATACTGAAACCAATCTGGACATATGGTATAGAGCTATGGGGTTGTAGCAAACAATCGAACATCAAATTATTACAAAAGTGGCAATCTAAAACACTTCGAATAATAGCTAATGCTCCATGGTTCCTAAGCAACCACACAATACATAACGACCTTGGAATTCCAATCATCAATGTAAAAGAGACCTTAGCTAACAGAAACAAAACTAGGAATGAAAATTACACAAATACATTGATAGTTAATCTATACACTGATCATCCTATGAAACGCAGAAGACTAAAACGTCACTGGCCAGAAGACCTCTTAGAGTAGGTAAACCCGGCAGACCCATCGATGGATGGTGCCCGCCTCATGCCACCTAATAAGAAAGCAAACAATTTACTTATTACTCTCTATATTCTTGAGTAGATTGTAAATTTGCAACATATAATAAAAACATATACAGTCTTGGTAAAAGTCCCCTGACAAAAGAACATCGCAGTTTTAGTTGCACTTTACTTCTTTTCTTTTCTTATTAAATCTATGTTTTTCTTAATAGGTCGATAAAGGTTATATTTATATGTATGTGTGCAGTAATCATTCAAAACTATTATAAAATAACTTGAAATTGACTTTTGAAATTTGAGCTGGGACTACGTGTCAGTTCATATTCTATCATCGTTTTCTATTTGTAGAAATCTATTATGGAATACTACTATAGCAAATTTTTTGTAATCTGTGGTACTATAGACTAAACTTCGGGTTTCTTCGAAAATTTTCTACAAATTCAGGGATTTTTCAGTATTAATGCTGACATTACGTTACAATTTACATGTTCTGGTGTTAGTGACAGTAGCAGTTAGAAGAAAAAGAAATTATTTAAAACATTAATACTTTAAAATTTAAAAGAAATAAAAATGTAAAGGCCCAAAAAATTTTACATGAAGAGGTATAGAGACTGGATTATTATTTTGGTGTAATTCAGGCAATATTCCATTAAGTATATATTGCGCCATATCTTTATTCAGTCGAAAAAGTTCTTTAAATCTATTATCGTTTATAGTAAAACAATCACTACTATCTCGCATCAACCTTCTTTCAATATTTTCTCTTCTAATTTCACCCAATCTTTGTTCTTCTGTCGCAATTAATATATTAAAACCATTTATTGCCAACATAATTCATTAAAGAAAAATTAATAATACTTTAAGCTAATAGTCTTATTTATGATGATGATGGAATTGATAGGTCTGTAAGAAACTATAAAATACTTGTTTTTTGTCCATAGAACTACAAAAAATCAATAGAAAAATAGAATTCGATAGCTCTGTCTATGTAGAATTGAAACTACAATTTAAATAGAATAAACTCGATTCCAGTGGTCCACAGAGTACGATTTATGTTCAGACCAAATCAAAACTAGTCGAAAAGTAGAATTCTATATGGCACAGAGTCTAAGCCCTGCTTTTTAATCGTAAAATGTTTCAGCCGACTTCATTTCTTGATACGAGTTTCACTGAGGATTTCGCCAGCTTTAAAAACGCTCCTCTTATAAATGTATTACCTTGCAAAGAAAACAAAACTAAAAAACTACAACATATAAAAGAAAAAAACATTAATAACTATATAACCAAAGAAAAAATTGTTCAAAAAAAGCATATTCCTCGCAACTGGATTCAGACTCAGACTCATCACTGGTTTCTATTGTACCTAAATTAATAATAACAGGTTCTATATCAGAAACATCTAATAGTTTGTGTTTTTTCCAATCTGAAACAATTTGGTTTTTAGTAGGTTTTATGTAATTCTTGCACTGAGTGGCAGTAACATTATTTAAGGCTTCTGACCATATCCGAAATCTTCAGGGGTTGATTTTGTTTTCACAGTTTTTTCGTCATAAAACAGATTCTCTATTGCATTGTACTGACAGTGATGAAGACGAGTTTTTAGTATTTTATGACGATATTCTGCCGAACCCGGTGATCGAATAATCGGAGCTGACTTTCAAAACTAAGCATGGGCTTGGGTGTTCAGTGAATGTGTGTATGTATAAAAATGGTGTCTGTTAAATATTAACAATGAAGTGTCTGGCTGAAGTGGTTAATCCAGTGCCATTAAAAAAAATAATATTCTTGTAGGTATTTATCCAAATGGAATTCTTTTTTTGGTAGATTTTTACCTATAATTTTCCAAATCGATGTTTCATTGCATTTAATGCATAACTTATTTTCTTTCTACCATTTTAGCTTGAATGCAACTATAGCCCGGAACTGGTTACACATAACGTGACTGGTAACTCGCGTTATCCATTATGAGTAAAGAGGGGTGTTCGAGACTCTGTATAAATTATTTTTTTTATAAACCCGTTCTCATTTCCAACATGAACAATAATGTATCTAACACCATCTTCGGTTTTTTGCTTGCAGTGGACATTCTTCCATCTTCCCAACTTTTTCACTAACTTCCTTTATTATAGATCTACGTTTCATCAAAAATACAGGCTTGAAGATATCCGACTTAACCTCTTTTATTATTTTGACTCAAAAATGATGTCCTCTTTAACTGTATTAAGGGCTTAAGAGCAATTCTAATAAAAACTTTCTGTTTAAACTTATTTTGTAAAGGAAACCAATTTTCTGTATTGACCGTGTAGAACAAATATCATGCATTTCTTCAGAAAAACTTTTATGTAACGATTTCGTTGTTACATGTTCCACGCCATCATACATCTTAAAAATAATATGCTCAACTTGTTTAATATTAGCAACTTAACTGTCGTCTTACATTCACTTACTTTTTGAGACATTTTACTCACATAATTTGCATCAGACAATCTTGACTTTGAAAGCCGGAATATACTTTTAGTTTTAATTTTCAAAGCCTCTGCAGCCATTTGCTTTGCGTTTTTCCTGTAGCGTCACAAGTTGATTTATGTTTTTTAATATATGAAACAACATGAAAGTCTTTGATTGGTCACTAAAGCGTTTAGTTTAACCAGTTTGTTATTTGTTCATCCATTTTATATTGGACTTGGGGTATTTTCAAAACTTTGGTTTTATCTTCAAGCGTATAATACAAGTTTTGTAGAAATAGCCAATTATTTTACTAGTACAAAAAAATACTACAGATATTCATAGGACATTTGTTACCGCCAAATTGTCTCTAGACTTTAGTATTTTTTGAGAATATCATGACCTATAATTACATCAGAGCACAAGTTATCTAAAACTGATATTTTAAAGTTATTATAAGAATGTTTAAATATCAAATTAACTATGCAGTAACCAAGAATATTTGAAGATAGTGAAGTAGAAGCCATAACTACACAGCCTTCAGAAGGAAAAATTGTAAGGTTTCTAGTCTGAACGAACTTAAAAGAAGTAAAATTCTCAGTGCTACCAGTATCTACAAGAGCCCTTACTTTGGGAAAATTATCCATAATAAATATGAAAAGAAATTCTACTTATACTAACTACTAACAGAAAGTGAACTATGCAAAGTAGTAAAACAAAAACAATAACTAACAAAGCATAGTGCGTTATTCCTTATGATGAAGTTGTTTTCGTGTTTTCATTGTGTCAATTAGTTTGTACTTATTTAACCTTTACTATTTTGTAATGAAGTTATTATTACGTCAATAAACCATCAATCATTGCGTTGCACTATCCGAAAAGGGAACAGTCCCAATTTATCTTTTTATAAATTTCCCTCAATTGGTATATGGTAAGAGTTCAAAAAACCACAACAGACACACACTTTAAAAACACCTCCAATAAAAATCTAGAAAGCACAATGCACAATAATCGTGTTTATTTACAGATATTTGTTTATGTTTTCCTGCTTTGATCGACATTTGGCTGAGTCCTCTAGGAAATCCACTTTTCCCAATAGCCTACTCCTATAAAACAGAACACTATTACTAAATTTAAACATAAATAATTTTGACATTTATATAAACTATACATTACAATAAATATTCAAAAATTCTACTTATACTAACTACTAACAGAAAGTGAACTATACAAAGTAGTAAAACAAAAACAATAACTAACAAAGCATAGTGCGTTATTCCTTATGATGAAGTTGTTTTCGTGTTTTCATTGTGTCAATTAGTTTGTACTTATTTAACCTTTACTATTTTGTAATGAAGTTATTATTACGTCAATAAACCATCAATCATTGCGTTGCACTATCCGAAAAGGGAACAGTCCCAATTTATCTTTTTATAAATTTCCCTCAATTGGTATATGGTAAGAGTTCAAAAAACCACAACAGACACACACTTTAAAAACACCTCCAATAAAAATCTAGAAAGCACAATGCACAATAATCGTGTTTATTTACAGATATTTGTTTATGTTTTCCTGCTTTGATCGACATTTGGCTGAGTCCTCTAGGAAATCCACTTTTCCCAATAGCCTACTCCTATAAAACAGAACACTATTACTAAATTTAAACATAAATAATTTTGACATTTATATAAACTATACATTACAATAAATATTCAAAAATAATATATTTTCTGTATTTTAAATTTTAAAGAACTTTGAAAATTTTGTAATTTGAGTACTTTCTTGACAGCTTCAATTTAAAATTTAAAAAAAGAACTTCCTTGATTTTAACCTTCTATCCTTTAATTTTTATAACTATTTTTGTTGTAAAGACATTTATGAACGTGAAAATAAAATTATTTTTAATTATATTGAACAAGATATGGGTTATAAAAATATTAAATATTGGTTCTTTGGAAAATTAAACAATTTCTTCAACAATAAATGCAAAAAGTTATTTCAACGTTGAAATTATGCATATTTAATCAAGTTTTCATTTATTTGACAAATATGCATATGCATTTTACAAATATTAAAATGCAGGCAGCCATATTTGTTATCTACAAGACGCAGTCTATAAACACCGATTCCCACCATTGATACACAATAGGAGATTCTGAAACAATGTTAGAAAAAAATCGACGCGTGTGGAATAATCCGAACGTGAGCACTAGTGAGCGTGAAGAACCACGAGAATCGATTTTGTTATTCTATCCAAGCAACAGACTATATTTTCTCCACGACCACAAATTTACTCGATTTTTCACTCAATTAAAATTTGTTATTACTTCGCCGTCATTTACGTCTGCCATTGCAGTTTTGACATCCATGGCTGTCGATATTGTTTAGAACAATTACGGAATATTCATTCCATCACTTGTTGTGGAATGAAAATAGATGCAAAACACATAAGAAGCAAGTGTTTCGTAATAAATATTCTCTCTCAAGAGTAAGAATGTTTACATTATATTATTAGAAATGATTTTGGAATTAGCACTTTCCACTAATGGTCGTGGAGAAATAACTATTACGATGCATATCCATTACCTAACGGACTTGTAACTTAAATTACTGTTATAATCTCGATTATTTCTTCAAAATGATATTCCTTGTTCTGCTCATCAGAATATGTCACTGCAATGAGGTCTAAATTTTTTATACTTGTTACATTTTCTATTTCTGTTCAGATGGATCACCACCTTCAAAAAGGTTGCGTAAGGAAAGCGAAGTTCCAGATCAAGAAGGCCCTGCTGAGGAGGCTCGTCCAGCCTCAAGAGATGCAGTTGAACCTTTTGCTGAAGCGGTTGCACCTCCTGTTGAAGATGTTCTTCCTGCGCCTCTTATAGAAGAGACTGTTTCTGCACATCTTATAGAAGAGACTGTTCCAGCACCTATTATTGAACAGCTTTCAGAAATTGTACCTCTTCTAACACAGCAAACCCGAGAAACTACAGAAGAAGTAAAAATAATTTATCAAATAATTGATATACTAAAGAAGTCGCTTATGTCAGATGGCCAAACGTTGAGAACTATTTTAATATCTATTTATTTATACATTGCTTTCATTTCAAAATCAGCCAGTTGAAATAACTTTTGATTTTACGTAAATTTAAGTAAAACAAAATACAAGTCAAATTTTATATGAAGGGTGACGTTTTTTTAACATATTCTCAACTGCCATAAGTCATTTCCCTCCTCTCAATTATGTTAACCTATATAATGTAAATAGGGAAAGTACTAAGTATGATGATACATCATTGAAAAGGTAATTTATAGGGTAATTCAGCAATATGATAGTTCTTTTTGATATATTTTTAATTTAAGCGACCTCTTGTTGAAACAAAAACATTTGAAAGCTAATTTTCTTAATAATTGAATGCATAACATAACAAAACATAATTGAAGGAAATAAGCATAGGCTTAGCATAAGACTGCTGGCATTTAAAATGTATGCTATGTAATGAATTGTTAATAAAATTAGTTTTTAAATAAAATGTTACACTTTGGAATAAGTGAAGTTGTTTTTCCCGCAAGAGGGTGCTAAAATCAAAAATAAAGCAAAAGGAATGAATTACCCTGAAAATGGTATTTTCAATGATGTATCATATTTAGTACTTTCATTGTTTAAATGATATTTGTTAACGTAATTGTGGGGAAGGGAATGACATATGACAGTAGTCAAACCAAGAGAGTAATAAATCTACTTCGATGGTGAATTGGGGTGATTTGTATATTTTATAAAATAAGAGTAAACTAAAGAATTATAGAGAGAGAATGAGTGAATAATTTATGATAGACGCATTTTAAAACATATTTCAAGGGGATGATTAAGGAATTGCGTCACAAGTGGTGGGTTTCTTTTCATTGGGTAAAATGATAAATGCACTGTGTATTAAAAGTAAAAAATTAATTATTGATAAAGAGTGATTTTTAAATATTTCAAATGTAGATTTACAGGTTTAAATTATTAATATTTGTCTAGTATATTATTTCCTAATAAGATATTGGATGTTGAGCTGAATTTTTTATTAATTTTTTGACAATATTTGGATTATTAAATTTATGAATTTATATAATACAAGTACGCTCTTTAGCATAAGAAAAATGTCACAATGTTTTAGCTAATTTCAGATCTGACAGAGGCGTGGCTTTCCATATTTTTTTCATCGTATATGATACACCTTGTAGTTTTGAATAAGAAATGTTCAAAACTAGCCCTATTATTGATAATGACTCGGTGGATAATTTAAAGGTTCTTAAAATAAACTAGTTAGGGCATTTTAATTATATATATATATAGATTCCTTGCATAAAATTGAGATAATTTGGTTCACAATTTCACATTGTTCACTGCTAAACTATTTACAAATGGATAAAAAGAACAAACGATAATTAATTTTTTGAATGTATATTGAACCATATTATTTTATAGTCGTCTTTTTGATTAAAGTTCAAAACGTTTTTTTAAGAAAAATTAACTTTACGAACTTATGGACCATTGACAATCCTTATTGTAACTAAATTAATAGAGTCCGCTACTGCTAAATAAATGACTTTTATCTGCTGGTGTCTCATAATGGAAGCATTATGGTGCTGCATTGTATTATTAGGAGACTACTAATTATAATGCATTACCTTAATGAGTGTTCATTATATAGTGTACCCACAATCTTATGTGTACATTCATTTTTAGCGAAATAATTTTGATGGACATTGTTGAGACAGGTCCATTTCTGATTTTAATATACTCCAAAAATGTATACGGTAAACACGCTTCTTTGAAGTACACTTAATTTTATTTCCTTTGATACAATATTTTTAACTTTAATTTTTGGTCTTCTAGATAACTCAAGAGACATTGTGAATTTTCAACTATACCAAATTTTACAATTTTTGGTTGAGCAGAGATCGATTTACTGTTTCATATGATTTTTGTAGATCTAAAAAAAGAGAGCTTGTAATTAATTTGTCAGGATTTTATTTCCACTTATTCAAAACACATTATAGTGCTGTTTCGCAGCAATTCTTTCCTCGAAAATCTGATTGAATACTATTAAACGTACCATATTTTCCTCCAAACACTGAACTAGTTGTTTACATACTACTTTTTCTAATATTTATTCTATCATACATAGTATATTAATAGGACCTAAGTCCGCTGTTCTATTTGAATTTTCAACCTTGTAATTGGTGTTATTACGACAATTATGAAAGTCTTCTTGAAATGTGTTGGTTGCTAAACAGTTATTTATTATACTTATCAATGGATTCGGAACATTTTCCAAACAGTTTTTTAAAAACAATACAATTAATTTCATCTGGATTTCCTTTATTAGTCGTATCAAAAACAATATCTTTTAAGCAATGAAAACTAAAAGTTGAACTCATTAAGAGTTGTTTGATCATGTTTTACAACACTGGGAAAGTTATTAACGTTCTCAACTATATTTTATATTAACTCATTTACACTGTTACTTGTTAAGTGCACCTGGGATGGCGAATATGTCTTATTTTATTTCAAAATTGTTTTGTTTATGATTTTTAGGCACCAGTTCTTTCATTATATTCCATAATTTAGAAGATTTTTTTATTTTTCATAATTTAAAACTTAGTATTTATTTACTTCTTTTTTTTTCTAATAATTTTGAAAGCAATGTCTTCCGTTTTATTTATATGTTGAGAAATGTTGCTTTATTTTAATAGCGTAAAATCTCAAATTTTATATTTTTATTTCAGATACCAAATGTTGCATATATAACCCAAGCAAGAAGAAGACGTGCAGTGAAAATAAATATTGACATGGTAGTGATTGAATTATTCTTTTATTTCAATTCCGTTTTTTACTTTGAACGTGAATATTCTATCTCGTTTAACTTTTATTGTATATTAATTAAAAATGACCATTTTTTAGAATGAAGAGATGGAAAATTTACAAATTTTTGCTCTCGATGAGACTCGTTATCATCTAGATATGGAACTTAATGATTTGGAGACGTTATTCAGAGAACTTTGGTTGCCTTTAACTGCGGCTGAGTCTATACAGTATGTATATGTATAATATACTTGCAGATATACCAGATTTTTCAAATTCTATAATACGACCAAAATCTCTATTGTTAAACTAGATTTATAACAAAAACTTTAAATAGCAAATGTGGTAAACTAAATATACTATTAGAACAAAGTTCAAATAAGGCAAAAAGTTCAGTAAGAAATGATGTTATGATAATAGACTTTAACTGAACAACTTCTGAAGATGTCCATTTGTGATGGCGAATTCTCAAAAATCAACGACGGCCTAATAGCATAAAAAACTCGCCAGAAATGTTTATTGTTCATATTTTTTGTTGTCTGACAACCTTCACTTGAAGAAGTTCGAACCCAATATCAAGAAAAGTTGAATGTTTGGGTCGGTGTAGTTAGAGGAACAATTACAGGACCACTCTTGATTAAAGAATCTTAAAATGCAAATTGTTAATTACAGTAAGTTGGTGCATTTTATTACGCTGCTGAACAGAATAATGTAAAGATGACAGATGAGAAGAGGACATATCGAATAGTTGTCTGACTTATTTCCTTTAGATGTTTTTAGTTGCGATCGTTTGAAATGTTTAGTTTCTAAGGACGTATTTTAATCTCTACAAGAAATTTAAGATAGAATTGGAACTGTTATTGGTCATTTAAAATTATAATATTTTTGTAATAGAAATGTTTACCATTTCATTTTTTTATGTATTAAATAATAATTCGGTGACCCTTCCAAACTCGTAAAATTTAGATCTATAAAAAAACAAATATTGAGTGATATATTTAAAATAAAAATTAATTAAAATCTACACAATTTTTGCCACATACAGAGTCCTTTAATGATCGTAAAAAAGTGTCGGCTTTCATTCCTTTTTTATTTTCAGAGTAATTTGTGAATTTGGATAAAAAATATATGGTCAGATAACAATGTTTGTTTTAAATTATTAAATAATAAAGTTTTTGTGTACAATTATGGTGGCTTTAGTCAAAATAAGTTTTTTATTAAAAATTCAATGAAATTGTGACTGACATAAATAAAGTTTTATTATCTATTTATGTAATGGGAAAATGACTCATTACACTTAAAAAAAAATTATTCGGCTGAATTTATTTAAATGAATTGCTTAAATTAATTTATTTAATGCCTGTGCTTAAATTTTAGGAATGCCAATCGAATGCTAAACAACGCTATATAGTTTTAAAAAAAATTAGGAATGCACATAGTTAAAACAATTTGAATGAAAATATTATACACATATATTTTTTATTATAATTTGCTGTATTTATATATAACTATTCAATACAGGGTGTTATTGAAATACACGTACATATTAAAACTGGGTATTGCGCAGATCCCCACTGAATGTAGAAAAATATTATTTTTTAAAAATACCCCTTATTAAGGGAGTTATTAATTTTTGAAAATTAATTCTAAAACAAACGTACTTCACTGATATGTTGAGGATGACCTATATAAATTAGGTTTATTTACCTATTTTAAACATCAACAGTAATTAATATGCAAGTTTTTGTCAGATGATAAGAAAACTAGTCTTGTAAGAAATAACCATGTTGCCAAGATTTTCGAATTAATTTCTATTTCCGAAGACTGGTTTTTACTACCCTCGTTATCAAAAAACTAGAATATTTGATAAATGATTGTTTTTAAACTATACATTTTTGAAACTATAGATTATTAAAATTTTAGTTGATTTACGAATCTGGCTAACACGAGCGCGTCATTTCCAAGTTGGTAAAAAGTGTTGTTACGATTACTTTTAAATATTTTTTTACGATGCCACTATTTACGAATATTGAACTAACCGATATAGTGCTGGTTTATGGGGCAGCTGGAGAAAATTCTCGGCAAGCACAAATCCTGTATCGCGAACGGTTTCCAAATCGGAGAATTCCGGACTGTCGTACGTTTATTTCAACTGTTCAGCATCTAAGAGACCATGGAAAATTTGAGAGTGTCAATGCAGATCGAGGGAGAACAAGAACACAAAGAACATTGGCGGCCGAAGAAGAAATATTGGAAGCTGTTGAAAACCGGCCTCAATTAAGTTGTAGAAGACTAGGTCTTGAAATTGGAGTGTCCTCATTTGTTGTGTGGCGGACACTTAAAGAACAAGGTTTACATCCTTATCACATCCAAAAAGTCCAGGCCTTATATCCAGGTGATGAAGAAAAGAGAGTGGAGTTTTGTGAATGGATGATTCAAAAATGTGTTGATATTCCTGATTTTCTAAAAATATTATTGTATACTGACGAGGCTTCATTCACTCGTGATGGCGTGTTCAATATGCACAATACGCATATTTGGAGTGATGAAAATCCTCACGCCATTAGGGAAACTGGGCATCAAAGAAAATTTTCAATAAATGTTTGGGCTGGCATAATAGATCAGTATTTAATCGGGCCTTATGTTCTCCCGAACAGATTAAATGGGCCAGGATATCTCCACTTTTTAGAAGATATTTTGCCAGTACTCCTAGAAGAGATACCGTTACAATTAAGGCAACGGATGTGGTACCTACTAGATGGCGCTCCTCCTCACTTTGATTTAAACGTACGGCAGTTTTTGAACATTAGATTTCCTCAAAAGTGGATAGGCAGAAATGGACCTACTAAGTGGCCTCCGAGATCTCCGGATTTAAATCCATGCGATTTCTTTTTGTGGGGTCACATGAAACAACTGGTTTATAATGAACCTATTAATAGTGTTGAACAATTAACCAATAAAGTTAATGCGGTAGCCGAGGAACTACGACAAAATCCAAGACTAATTTCTAATGTTCAAAGTTCTTTGGAAAGACGATTGCAAGTGTGTGTAAATAATAATGGACGGCATTTTGAACAATTACTGTAATAAACTTTATTTTGAATTAATTGGTTTTGCTACGGCAACAGTGCAATTTCTATGGGTAAGTTCAATTTCGATTTATTTTACTTCTTTAAATATGGAAACTAGTAGGTCGGAAAAGGGGACTCTTCCCCAATATTTAAATTTTAGAATTTGAAGTTAAAATTGGTGCCAATCGTTTTTGGTCATTACATACTATTCCCCATTTTAATATGTACGTGTATTTCAATAACACCCTGTATATAGGATGTATCAGCTACTTGAAGTTAAAGGCATAATTATTTTTATAATGGAACACCCTGCACGTTTTTTTATTACGGTGTCTTTAAATATCTATGTTCAGGAAAGTATGGATGTGACCAGGGGCCTTAGTGAATACTTGGCTCGCCACAGACTCTTCAAAATTGTTTGCCTTCATTCAATTTTAAAACACCTACTCTACGAAAAACCATTGAAAATGAAGAAAACTCATTTACAAATGAGCGGTTTGTTCGCATTGCACCATTATAATGCATACATCAGAGAATCTTTGAATTTTAGAGAAATTAGTTAATAGTGGGGGGGCTCTCTGCAAATGTAAATGATTGGGTCTCACTATTACTGTGTGCGTCAATCATAGAATGTTTGGTTTTTCTCCCGATTGTTTACGACGACATTTATACATAGCATCAGGACTTTTTCTTTATATTTGTTCTAAATTATTTTTATAATTTAGAATGAAGTACAGTTGTTTTATTTCTTGTATCTATTCTTTATGTAACTCAGCTTAACTGCTTTTATGTGTTACGTTCAAGTTTCCTTTCCCTTATTGTGATACTTCATATTAGTGGAAATAGCATTCCTTAATGTTGTCAAAATCTTCCGCTCTTCACTAGCGGCTTGTTTTGCCTGGCTTAAGCTTTTGGTATAGCCAGTTAATCATAATTTTTGCAGACGAAATGTTTTTTATATTAATACAAAAATTGAACAGGATTATCTTAACATTTTCATTGGTATTTTTAAAGGAATGGTTCCATGGACTCTTCAACATTAGGTAGAAAATCGGCGTCGAGGAAGAGAGATAGGACTAAGCCAAAATTGCTTAAAACACCCCCTAGAACAAGTGATCAGAATTTATCCGGGAAAATAAGGTAACAATTTTATTTTTTATAAATTAATGTAGTATTTAAGCGTACAGGTTGTTCACAAAATAAAACTGCACATACTAGATTTCGCTTTTGTCGATTTGAATTAAATGACTAATCAACTATACAAAGGCAAGGGAGCTACAGCTATTTAAATTTGACACCCTGACATATATTGATTTAATTGAGGCGGTTTCCTTTTAAGTAATATTTTTCTGTAAATTGGCGTGAAAACGATATTTTAATTGTATTCGTAAGTCCTAATTGAGGGGGTATATTAAAAATAAATTAAATTGGCAGAATATTTAACAAATTTCAATTTTTCTTTATAAAAAAATGGTCTTTAATTTTTCAATAGAATACAATTTATGTAAAATCGTAAGAATTTTAGCTGGTTTTCCAAAGTAAGTTATGGTTGACAGAATGAAACGTTTTTCTGAGATCAATGAAAATATCTAATAACTTTAGTTTTTTGTTTCTAATATGTAAATTATTAATCGAGCTCAAGGTATAAACATTGTATACCCATCGACGAAACTCAGACTGACATTCAGACAGTGCTTTGCAATCATCGACCTACCTAGCAAGTTTGTTTAGAATGAGGGATGTGAATATTTTAAGACAGCAATTTTCTAGAGCTACTCCGTTTTCGAAAAATCTCGTTTCTAAATTTTCATCTACAATTTTGTGGTATAACAGTTTTAATGTTTATATTGTTTCGAGTATTGTTTACAAGTCTTGAAGACCTCAAGCATGTTTGGCAATTTCTCGCCGTTTCTTATTATTTCTTGTATTCTTTTCCCAATTATAACTTATTCTTTTGGATCTTATGACTGCAGATATTGATGGACTATCGTAGAGTTTGTATTGTTCTCGTTTAACTCTTCTTAAACAACAGTTTTTTACTCTTTTTGTTCCATAAATTCGTCTTAAGACTTTTTAACAAATTTCTAGCTTCTCCTTCTCTATTTTATGTAAAGACAGGTGACAGAGCTCCTAGGCTTCTGTTTCTTTTTGTTAGTCTGGCATTAATCTTTTATATTTATCTCGTAACTATATTTTCCCATTTTTATGCAGTAGGTCTTATCTTCCAATGTGCTTCTGAAGGTCTGATCTTGATTTGCTTGTTCGTTGCCCATTGTAATCATTACCACGTTGTCAGCGTTTATCAGACAGTGATTGTATAATGTCCCTTCGGTATAAATATTACTCTCTTTAAGAAAAGCTTCCAACATGATATTGAAAAGAGTAGGAGTCTTTGTTCAGCTTTTTATACGCCTGCTTAAAATATATAAATATCGCGTGTATCGCCAGGCTTTGTTCAAAGCTATTAACTAGAATTTGGTTCGGTGTGAAGAGTTGATCTGATGTTGAACTGTCTTCTAAAACTCCACTTTTTTTCAGTATCCTTGCAAACACTTTATACATTACATCCAACAGGCCTTTATGTCATACAGAAAGTTGGACATCTTTCTTTAAAGTAGGCACTAGAGTCCCTTTCAGCCATTTGTTCGGTATTAACCTCTGAATCCATATTCTCTGTATTGATTTACATATTTCTTCTTTTTGTTGTATAATTACATGACCAATTTGCGTGCTAAGGATCTTTTCTCAGAAAGATTATTTTTTAACAGTATAACAAAAGAACATTTTGAAAATAATACAATTGTTATTACACTTAATTTCCGTTTCCATCTTTTATAATTTGAAAATAATTTTTTTACTTAATGGAAACGTATGCATTGATACACGTATAGTTCGAATTGATATTTTTTTGTAAAAAGTCCGTCATCGATTTCAAAATACCGCATTTTTTCATAAAAAATCGAAATTTGCTCAATATGTCAAATTTGTGAATGTACTTTAAACCAATAAAATTGCCACCAAAATAATGGAATTCAAAACGCTTATTTATATAAGAGCAACTTCAATAAGACGTTCAGAATATTTCGGTGTACAGCTGTTAATCACGTGTTCATCAATTAACGTTTTAAAACCGACTTTTAATCGAAATCTAAACTATTGTTTACATTTTAAAATCTAAAAATATGAATCTATTATCAATGTATAATATATTTTTCTCTTCTAGGGAACCCAGCCCGTTAAGTGCTGGGACTCCAAGAGGGTCACCACTGTAAGTATTTTATTTTAATTATATTTTGTCGCAGTTAAGCTATCTAAAATGCTTACTTTTTTTAATAAATTGTTTTAAAATCAATTATTGTTTTTTAAGAATCATAGCTCCTGGTGAAATATCGCCTCCGATCAACGATGAGGTTACACCAAGAAGTTCACCATTGTAAGTATTTTAATTTCTCAGTAGAATGCCAAGTGTTTTATTTAAAACAAACACATTATTTAAAAAAGTCCTTTGTTTTCCTTTAACATATTGAAATTTGCTATAAAATTGGTTCATATATTTCAGGCAAAGGGATATTCCTGAAATAGAAGTAGCCAGGGAGTGAGTATTTTTTATAATTTAATACATATAAGGCGTTAAAGGTAGGAAACGTCTATCGTAGATCTACTTATAGAGTCATTTTATATTTGCTTATTATCATAAAATATAATTGTTGCGATATTTGATAAAAACTCTAACATCCGTGTAATTTGACAAAAGATCAAGGACTGGCATAATTTTGTTCTAAACGGTGTTGTGGTAGACTTATACCCTAATATTTACGTTGTGTACATGTGAGCGATAGTTGATACTATTATAAAGATATTCAAGGATATGGTTAAATAGAATCTTTAAGTAAAGTGTGCTTAAGTGGAAGTTTTTTTACAAAGTCACGTTAAGCCAACTTAAGATCCTTAAAATAGTTTTAGTTAAAAGGTCACAAATCAGGAAAACGTAGGTTTTGTGGATTCTTTGCATTATCGATTTATGAAAAAAGAGAATTGACACTGGATTTCATTACATAAACGAGTTTTAAAGTTTCATTTTCGTTTTTTTTTTAATTTTAACTCTATAAATTATTGACTCTTATTTTCTTTTTGTTCCTCCATTTTTCTTCCACTTGTGCCTCTGCTACTGTAACTGAGTTTATTGCTGTTTACCGTTTAATTTGTGGGGTATTTCCAATTTTACATATAGCTGTTAAATGTGTATCACTAGGTACAATATTTTACACAAAGTCATTTGTGTTTTTTCTAAATATTTCCAATATTCGTGATTTTCAAATTATTTCTAGTTTACATCATCACTTCCAGAAGTCTTTTCTGTTTCGACAATTTGAGTGACTATGCTTGTCTCTTCCCTCGTCTCCTGAAGAAGTCGCTTATAGCAGTCGATGAAACGTCGAATTTTTAATGATCTGGCCCGTGGAAACCTTCCTTTTCTTATCCCATCGATTTTCCAGTGACTATTCTTCTATAATATAGTTCCGAATACTTAATACTTTTCAGTCATGTTCTGTCTCTTTTATCGGCAAATCATCATGTCCTCCATTCAGTTTACTTGAATAAAATTTTAAATAATTGACTGTTTTTAGACCAATCGAAGTTGAAGATATATCTGAGATAAGGGAACAACCTTTGGTGTCTGAAGTGCCGGTTCTGCAGCACTTGCAAGAAGAGACGCCCCAAATATATGTACAAATTAACGAAACAGAAGAATCGGTTCCTACAGTGCCGGCCCAATCATGGGATATACTAGGATTCACACAAAGGTGATTCTGACTAGTATTTTTTATATAAAAATTGTATCAAAACTAATATCATTACAGATTTAAAAGTATTGTATTAATAATTTTAAATTATGTGTGTATTAATGATAAATATTAATATAGGCAACTAAATATAATAAATATCGTCAAAAAATGCGATGACCAACAAGCGCTGAGTATTGAAGATGTGACCGAAAAACCAATCAAAAGATTGACCATTGCCAGAGCTTTTTCGGATTTGTTAGGTAAACACAGTTATTACATTTTAAAACATATACATCTTTAAAAATGCAAATTATTTTTAGTTTTAACAGGAATGAAATATTTAAATTTGGAAAATGAAGAAGATTCTATTGAGCTGAAGAGCATCAAAAAGGGTCCTAAGCTACTCCAGACAGAGAAATAAACATTTTTCTACATATTTATCATAATTTATCTGTTTTTTATTTATGATTAAACATAAGTCTTATCTTATAAGTACTCTAAACAATTCGTTTTATGTTAATTTTACTTATAAAAGTTTTCCTTTTCATTAGATAAGTGCATTTTAAGAATCGTTGAATTAATTGTTCAGTTTAGTTGTTTAAATGACGTACTTGATTTGTATTGTATTGTTTCCTAATTATATTTTTTCACACTAGAAATATTTATTTATATTTGGAGCGGTTTAAAAATTTGAGGTCCTAAATGCTACTGATATATTCCATATTCTTCTAAAGGTTTTGGTTGTTCTATATGGCGTGCAGATGACCTCTAGTTGGTCATATATCATATTTCAATTTAATTGTTTCTTATATATTCTATCGACTACCGATATTTAAAATTTTGCGTCAATGAAGGAAATTGTAAATAGAATGTTCCTGGAAATTATAAAATAATTTCTGTAAAAAATCAGGTAGGGCAGTAGTATTTAGTAATAGTATATTATATTACTAGGAGTAGAAGGTTAACATTATTGGTTGAGCCTTCAGCTGTGCAATCTGTGCGAAACATATTGAGCCTTTTAATCCGAATGACATATACTATTTTTAATTTTATTGATGAATTCTCTCTCACCGCCGTCACTTCTTATTTGTGTAAAGAACATTAAAGATTTTTTTTCCTTAATAATCTGCAACTTTCCATGATCTCCAACCTGAGGTATTTACTACCTAAATTTTTTTTATTTCTAGTAACAAAAGAGTGAAAATCATCGACTGTAAAAAAGCGGTTTCTTATGTACATAGATTAAACCATTAAATACAGATTCAGGGAAATATTAATAGTTTCAATTTTGCATTTTGAAAACTTAACCAGTATTTGTTGCATGATCCCAATTCAACACTGCATATATTGGAATTAAAAAGTTAAAATAATCATGTTAATCTGTAAAAAGGTAGATGTCGAGGAGCCGTCATTGACTCTTTTGATGGTAAAGTGAGTTCTGTTGACCTAAGCGAGAAGACTTTGTCTTACTGTTATATAAACCGATTCTATATATTTTCTTGCTTTTCATTTGTGATGTTTTTAGTTATTTTAGGTAATAACGGGTGATAGTGTTGCAGAGTGGGTGTGTCATCTGCAAACAAAATCAACAACTGTTCAATGTTGGTAAAGTTAGGAAGGTCAATTATGTCTATAAGAATGAGCAAGGATCCTAGCATTGAATTTTGTAGGAGACCATACTGTACTTTTTGTCTTTTGGACTATTCATTATTAAAGAAAAAACATATTATTTTTTTCGAAAAAATCTACAATCTAGGTTCAAAATCGGAACAGCGAATTCTATAGACACGAGCCTTTCTAGCATTAGCATTGATTTAGAAATTTCAACCTCAACCACAGAGGAACATGTCTTTATTAAGGGAGTAAGGGATTCAGAGTGTCAAGGATGGGAAGAGGGGGATCAAAACTACTTAAGACGTTTCGAGGAGATTGCAGAATGAGTGGGGAGTAAGGGAAGGAAAAACCATATGGCAAAGAGGATTTAAACAGGCCTGGTTGCCAGTTATTTCTGATGTTTGGAATAGAAAAAGTTTAACACATAATTTTATTACCTACAAGACAGTAATACTAAACATTTTATTTTATAAAAAAAATATGTAACAAATATGCATTTAGGTCCTATATTCTGGTTATTAAAATGTAATACAAATGCACATGTGTAAATAAATAAATGTTTTTACTAAATAAAAATACGTATTTGCCTCAAATGATATCTTTTTCAAAAATAAACTAAAAATTATTCAATAAACAAAAAAAGCCATTATTATTGAAAAACTGCTTAAAATTAGATACAACTCTAGCATCTAGTTTCGAAATAGATTTTATTCTAAATGAATTAATTACTAAAATGATATTTCTGTTGTAAATTTTTTTATTCTTATAATCTATTTGATAAGTAATCATTTATATGCTTTTATTATTTAAATAATTTTTGAATGCATATATGATACAAATAATAAATACATCGTTTATTTATTTGAGAAAATATAGATTTTGATAAAAATGTTGGAAAAGCTAAATCATTATTGTTAAACATACTCGTATGAACAATTGAAATACTGAAATATAATTCTATTTTAAAAATATGTAAAGTTGTCATGAAGTTTTATGATTTTTTATTGGAATTGCCAAAAACTGTAATATTAATTTCTAAATATTCTACTTTTATATTTTTTATAGCTTAAAATAAATACAAAAACTTATCTAAGAACTACTAAACTAATCAGAAAATTCTTATTGCATCTTTGCTTTAATCAAGAAAATTACTGACAGCACCGTATCCACTAAATAAACTGCTCCATTTATAACACATAATGCCCCCAATGCCAAACCGACCTGAAAAATAAAAGAAACATTTAAGTTGTAAAGTATAAGAAAATAGTTGCCTATTTGTAGCTCGTCAAATGGAGCTTAAAATCCTAAAATTTTCAATTACACACCTCACAAAAATTATCGCATCACCTAAATATTTTGAAAAACGAACAATTTAAGAGGCACTAAAACAATGTAGGCGGAGTTGATAGTTCACATGTGTATGCTCTAAGGGTTGGAGGCAATGATGCATAAAAAAGATTCAAACAATGTACAGAGTGAGTTAAAAAGTAAAAGTTATGCTTTTATTACAATTAATTTACTCTTAAAAAAAATTACAAAAAGCAAACCGAAAAGAAAAGTATCAATTTAATAGCGAGTATTGCCTCCTCGTGCTGTAATGACAGCTTGTATTCGTCTTGGCATGCCTTGAAAAATACTCTGAATCTACTCCTACTCCATGTCATTCCAAGCTTGAATTACGACATTTTGGAGGACATTTAGTGTCCTAAATGGGATTCTATGTTGCTGTATCGCCCATCCAAGATGATCCCACACATGCTTTATGGGATTCATGTCCGGGCTACGAGCTGGCCAGTTGAGAGTAGGAACATTGACGTCGTTAAAATATTCTCTTACAATCCTGGCAGCGTGCGGGCGTGCATTGTCATGCATAAACAAAAACTCCTCTCCAATAAATGGACCATATGGGACAACATGATCTTGCAAAATGTCTCTTATGTATCTATCCGCAGTTAATCTTCCCTCATTTACCGGAACTAAATCTGTGTGACCATGAAACGAGATTCCTCCCCACACCATAATTGACCCACCACCGTAAGGTTCCATTTACTGAAAATTGCACTGCACATAACGTTCACCAGGCCTCCGGTAGACTGACATACGTCTATCTGATGCACTTAAACAAAATCGGGATTCGTCTGAAAAAAGAACATTCGACCATTCTTCAGGACCCATGTTCGCGTGCTCCCTGGAAAATTCTAATCGGGCAACTCGATGTTCTCTAGTAAGACGGGAGCCTCTGGCTGGAACTCTGGCTCTTATGTCATATTCCCGAAGACGATTCCTAACTGTTTGCTGACAAACATGAACGTTTCTGGCAGCCGACAGTTCATTTTGTAGCATTCTGGCAGTACAATGGCGTGTTCTTAGAGCGGTCAGTCGCAAAAATCGATCATCTAAGGTCGAAGTGACTCGCTCGCGTCCTTGCCCTGGTCTTCTAGAGTACTTGTCAGTTTCCCTGGAACGTGCTACAACTCGGGAAATGGTGCTTTGGTAAACATTAAGAAGGTTAGCCACGTATCTTTGGCTACGGCCTTCTTGAATAAGAGTTATCACCCTCACAGCCTCTTCATTGGTTAAATGTCGTGTTTCCCATTGATGACCATCCATACTTCAAAGTTAAGTGAACTTACTAACAAAAAGACAATTTTAAAGATCAGTATAAAAGAAGCAATATACAGAAACTAAAATCAAATTATCCTGAATATGTAGCACATACGATTTTTAAAATTTTTGGCCGTTTTTGTACATTTTATCAATGAATCTGACTTCTGAAATGGTATTCTATTATATATTCTACGAGGTACTTTTAAAAAGAAAGGTATACAAACAATAAACCCATGTATGTGGGTGATGCGATAATTTTTGTGAGGTGTGTATTTTGAAAATTCTTCCCGATTTCATTGCTGAAAGATATAATTTCGCGTCCCTACTAAACAGACAAAACATAAACTTTGATTTTTTCAACAATTCTGCAACAAGGTTCAAACATTTCAGCGACTTTTTTGTATCTGCTCTGTTTTGTCTCGCAACAATCGCGACTCCTGTCTCTTGTATTGAAATTGTTTTGTTGCTTTGAAAGCTTCTTAAAAGTTATGTTGGTTTCTGTTTTGTCTAGACGCGACAAAACAAATAAAATAAATACCCATAAATAGTGCCTTGCTTAGTAAGTTTTTACACAATCAGTCACATCGAATATAAGCGAGATGAACGCGCCGCTGTTAGATAAACCGTTTTGCGATCACTGATCAGGAGCGTTTGACAAACCCAATTTATTATATTCGTGGTAAATATTATGCAATTTCCTCACAAATTATTAATATTTATTCGTAATCATGTGGAAAGAATATTAAAACGCAGAAGGAAAAACTGTCTTACTTGAAAATTTGAAACATTTAAAAATTATTTAATGATTTTTCCGGAAGACTAATTTTTAAGTTCTGAACGCCTCTAAAACACTCGCAAATAAAAAAATTCCTAATTGCTGTTTTGAAACATATCAGTTTTTTATGATTTTGCTATACAGGATATTGTTTAAGAAATCAAATCCGAACTTGGCCTTTGATTAGATTTAGTACAGATTTTGTTTTATGTTATAATGCCCAATTTGAAAATTTTTCCAACTAAGTCGATAAAACACCCTTCATTGATAATATATATATAATTATGTTCAATTATATCAAATTAAATATGATATTTTCTCTAATCAAACTTAAAGAAGAAGGATCTGCTACACTTTAAAACATCATAGGTTAATAATGATTTTGATTTGTCCAAATTTTTCACGCTTCTTTTTACCGCATGTATAAATGAAACACTATGTAGACAGGACAAAAGTACAATTTAAACTCCAATACGAAGTAAAAAAATAAATTAGCCAACCGAAACTTTTTCCTGCGTGTCAATAATTGAATTAAGAAGTTTCAGTTTGTAATTTGATTATAATGCCTCGTCGAGATAAAACAAAAAAGTACCATTTTTTAGAATCTTTCAAAGCAACAAAACAAACATCTTTGAAATTTATGAACAAGAGGGGATTCGCGATTGTTGTAAAATCCGGAGACAAAACAGAGCCGGAATAAAAAAGTCGTTGAAATGTTACAGAATTGTAGAAAAACTCAAAAGTCTGTTTAGTATGGACACGGCATAATATAATATTATAATACATTTCTACGTCGCGGCTTAAATTCTGTAGAATTTAGTTTTGAAGAAACTGCGATTTTAGATTGATTTCAAGCCACGCCCAATAATCTCGATTTTAATGTTGTGAAGTGGTTTATAGCCAAAACCTTTGTTTGTGTTTTACTAATAATATAAGAACAGGCATCTACAAACATTGATACGTAATAAGCTAGAAAAAAATCAGTGAAAATGCTCGTGATTGAGGGATTTGATAAGATATGTATAAAAATACAACAATAATAAATCTAACCTGTCGTTCGGAGTCAATGGTTGTATATTTATATTCGGATAGGTAACCAAGCCAATAGTGAAGAGCGGTTGCACCTACAGCAATCCACATAAACACTCCAACTATGTTCATCATGATGTCGGTAAATGTCCTAAAATAAAAAAAAGTATATAAGAGGACACTTATTGTTCTTATAAGTTACACGATACAATTTTATAAAAATGTTCAAGTACTGGGATATTGGAATTATTTAAATTGGTTTTCAGTAAAAAAGTCAATTGAAATAATCTTACGTTTTGTGATCACCACTAGCGAAGCAGAGGCTAATTAGAGAAACTGTTGTATAAATCATATATCCCACAAAAATACCCGAGGCCACAATTTCCGCATCAGGATTCTTCTCCTCGTTTAAATTCCACGTACCTCCTACACCTAAGAAGTATCCTTGATATCCAGTTCTATAAAGGATTATGCATATCAAATTTATTACCTGTAACAAAAAAAAAGGTAAATGGCATCCATTTTTACAAATATTTTTGGAATTATAATGAATAGATACACTGACCGGCAAAATTATCGCATCACATAAAAAATTGCTCATTTGTGATAAAAAATTTTACTATTTTAAAAGGGTAACTAGAACACCACACATTGACATGAAGTTTCAACAACAATACTAATTAACAATAATTGATTAATAACACACAAAATAAATAAATCTTAATCTTAAAGTCGACAATTTACTTGGACATTTTTTTTTAATATTCACACCTTAGGTCTACTTCTAGTACCGGATATTAACTTCTTGTATCACTGCGTGATCCATTTGCTTCCATTCTTCTTTAAGAGCCTCAAAAAGTAGGTTAACTGTTTGTGGACGTTTTCGCGCGGTCTGATCCTTCGCTCAAGTTCATCCCCGACGTGCTCAATGAAATGAAGGTCTGGGCTTCTTGCAGGTCAATCTAATTTTTGAATTTGGAATTCTTAAAAGTATCTAGTCACCACTCTAGCAATGTGAGGACGAGGATTCTCCTGCATAAAAAGAAAATGATCTCCCACAAATGGTGTGAATGGTACTACGTGTGTTTCCAATATTTACTGTACTGATGGACATTTGGATCCCCATGAGCTACAGTAACCAGATCGGTTTTAGTCAAGCGATTAATTTCTCCCCAAGCCATGGCGGAACCGACACCATAACTTTTCCTGCCGATCATCCTAAATTCTACATAACATTCCCCTGGACTTCTCGATACTCGAATACGACTATTGGCTAAATTTAGAGCAAATATGCAAATGCTTTTGCAATCATCGGCGGGCAAATCAATATAATTGCGGGAAAATTGTAACCTCGCTACTTCGTGATGTGGTAGCAAAAGGAGCTATTTGCCGGTCTTTTGCTGGTTAAATCATTTTCTTTCAGTCGTTTTCGGATTGTTCTCTCATTCACTTTAACCTTTCTGGCAATATAAACCTCATTCTGGAGCTGTGGTACATTTAAACGTCTACTTTGCAATAATTTTTGTTTATACAGTCAAAAATCATTAACTAACCAATTCAACTCAATAACGAAAATCCAACTTACATAAATTTCTTAAACAGTACAAGTGAATTGTTCTTCAAACAATTAAAAAACTAACAACAATTTTGACAGTTTGACTTTTCACTATAACATGTATTGCAATTGCTTTTAAAAAATCTGTAGTCAACTCCTGAATTTAGCAGATAATCCTTCTATACTATTTGAAGTATAACATAGCCGGAAATCGTCGTGTTGAAGTAATACGATAATTTTGCCGGTCAGTGTATGTCTTTTATATTTATTATGTACACAAGTACAAGACCACATATTCATCACCATAAATCAACTAACAGAAGAGAAGAGAAATAACATATATGTAGCATTTATACACATAAAAATAGCATTTTATAGTATATCCAGGAGAGAACTGTGGAAAAGCCTCAGAAGAAGAAAAGTAAACAACAAAATGAAAAAAACCAGTAATTAGTATATATGAGAAGACAAGAATTATCTACGAAATAGAAAATCATAATCAGAAAATTTCATCACCAAAGAAGGATTAAGACAAGAAGTATTAAAGTACGACATTTTTTAATCATTTGTCAAAGAAATTAAAGATTATTCAAGTAGATTACAGAAATCTGCAGATAGTACTGCTAGAAGAATGGACGTTTGCCCATGATCTAATAATACATGCAAAAAACGGAGATGATTTATTAGAGAATTTGGAGATATGGAAGACAGCACTAGCAAAAGGAAATATGAAAATTAATATCGATAAAACAAATGTTATGGATAAAAAGTAGAATGCAAGTCCTCGAAATGAAGTACTAAATGGGTGTTAAAGGAGTCAGCAGGACAGACAGGATAAGAAACAATGTAGTATGAGATGATCTAATAGTGAAATCCCTAATAAAGACCATTGAACGACAACAATTCAGATGGTTTGGATATATTCTACGAAAGGCAACCGAAACGTATATGGCAAGAAAAATCAGCTCAAAAAAGACTAAGAGAAATATCACGAAAAGCATAGGACACAGTTTTAGCGGAAAGCTTAGAAAAAAGGGGAGTGTCATAGAACGAGGGGAAAAGATTTCCAAAAAACAGGACAGAGAAGGCTGGATTTGTTTAGAAATAAAGCATAAAAATCATAAAAAAGATGCGGATATTACCTTAACCCCTTCGGTTAAATAAAATTTCTAATTATGAGGATAAACAAAGTCAGAACTGTAGAAATAAAAAACATAAGAAATGGGTACATGCTCGAAAGAAACTCGCTCTGATGTTCTTTATGTGACGTTACAGAGGTTTATTAGAGATAATATAATCAAGCGCAGGTAAGAACAAGATATTTTACTACTATTAGCAAAAAAACCGTATATTATTTTTGTTTTTCTAAAATACTTCAGTAAGGCACACAATAGTACTTTTGTTAACTAAAAATGTCAAACTTTTATGTCCAATAATTATATACTGTATTATGTATTTTCTAAGGTACACTTTTTTAAAGCAATATTTGTTTCTCTCTCTCTCTCTCTCTCTCTCTCTCTGTGCAATATATAATGTATATGTATATATATATATACATTTATACCAAAGAACCGTATATTGCACATTCGGATTTTGTTGGTTATTCGCACCTTTTATGATTCTGTTATGATTTTGGTATCAGTCAGCGTTTAGACAAAGCCTGGGTATATACACTTTCTTAGTGATCTTACATCGGTTTAATAACAATCAGTGTAAGGAGTGATAAGTTTTTTTGTTTGTGATTCAGAAAATACTTTGAGTTTTGGTATTTCAGAATAAAAAAAAGAACCGAGCTCTACTACTACTACTACATAGGAAAATGGCTAGTTCTTAGCTAGGGGATTACGGAGTACCATGAAGTCCGGCTAATTATCCTTTTCCTTTAAACCTAGGTTTCTTATAAACTGGTTTTTTATTTATTCTATTTTTCCTAGTGAGGTTTGATATCAATATTTTAAATAAGAGATGAAAATTCTAATTTAGGTCGTACTAAAGTAGAATAAAATAACATAACCGTGAATATTTGTAAATAATTTAGTTTGTGTCATTATTAGTCCCGATACTTTATTAGTAGAATCTATGGTCTTTGTAATATGCTGAGAAAAGAAAGTTTGTCATTATATGTAAATCCCAAGTGTTTAACTTCAGTTACTTTTTGTAAAAGTTCCCTATCCATGTTATAATCAAATTATACAGGATCATTGAGACGTTCAATTGATAGAATCTTAAAGTCATCAGCGAATAGAGGACAGTATGCATATAATTGATCACTTCTAGTAAATAATTCACCAGTATCGAAAATAGCAGCATTTCTAAATTTTATCCTTATGTGGCACTTTAGAATAAGACCTGACATTTTTCAGAAAACTGATAATTACGGCGTACAATAAAATATCTATTCTATAGATAGTTGCTAAATAATTGACTAGTGTCATTTCCCAATCCAATCAAATCTAGCTGTTTCAACAATATGTCATGATTCACACTGCTAGTATCTACTCTACCTAACTGCAATAGTTATCTAAAGTTTCATATGCTGTTATACCAGATATTTCTCATAGAAGCTATTGTAAAAGTAGTTCGTTTCTTAGTAACAGAAATTTAAGCTCTTGTATCTGCTGTATAAATATCAGCATATCAGGTGTCCAATAAGAAAAAACACCGTCCTATACTGAGGTAAACCAGAACCACAAAGACGAGATTGTAGAACAAAAATGCACTCTACCACAATTAAGTTTTAAAATTGCTCCTGCCCGTGGACCGAGTAACTACAGAAGCTGTATAACCTAGAATAAGTCATTTGTTCAAACAATTTAGCAGGAACACACCTTTATCAAGATAGACCTATAGTTTTTAATATTGGATTTCCTTCCCAGATGCCTTTTTTGGTTGAAATGTTTTTCAAGATAAAATTTTCCAAACTTGTACCCAAAGTGATGAAATTTGTACCATAATTTGATTGTTCTGTACTATACAGGATGAGGCATTAGTGCGTCGAAGTACGATTAGTCCGCTATTATTGAAGTTACGAAAAAAAAGTTTTTACAAAAAGTGTAGGCAGTCTTGAGATTCACATTTTAAAATTAGTCCCAAATATACAGCGAGTTTAGGAACGCAGTGCCAGACAAAATTTTTGTTTTTTTAAATGGAACACCCCGTATATTTTTGCATTTTTATAAACCTCTTGCCGAGCTAATTTCAACGATGTATCAAACTTGATGTATATTATGTTTAATAAAGGATCTACAGCCACTTGAAAATCACATTTTTTGAATTTAGATGTATGTAGCAGCCAAAACGTTGAAAATCAATAAAAACGGCTTACACGTTCCTATCCTAACTTTTCAAGTTTTATGTTATGGTATTAAAAAATATTTGATACAGACTGATCAAAAATTTGAAATCCCATCTAATGATTTGCTCAAATTATGGCTATACGATACATGTAGTAACTATTTATCATTATATAATTTGGTCCCGATGAAAAAATTCGCGTCGTACTATTCGTACACGCAACAAATTATGTATTATAACTAGGAAATCTCCAGCCGAGCACATCCTCAATTGGCCCCCACGCGCTCGATATACCGATGGTTATTCGCGGTCACCATGATCGATCCAGAATGCATGTTCAATGTCGAGACCGAGCCAGTCGATTGAATGGCTCGGATGGAGGCGGATTAATATTTCGCGATTGTTTCCGTAATATTTGAGTAGCATTGTGCGTGTTAAATGTTTTTTAAGCTTTAAAATTAAAGTATATAATTAAATAATTCTTTAAATTGCTTTTGGAACAAAATTTGCACTGGCCCCACCTATGTACTAAGACACCAGCCGCCACTGCCATAGCATAGAACTTGAAAAGGAGGAAAAATTAACCACTACTTTGTTATCATTTAATAAAATCCCATTAAAGGTATAATTTCCCACTCAGAAAACCAAGTATAAATAATGCTCTTTGATGGAGCTTCACTACCAATGGCAGAATGAAGCCGATCAATACATTCTTTCAGAGTTAACCCACATTTAAAATCATAATAAATCATTGCACGAAAATTTTCACGCTAATTATGTCACCACTATCTGATGACATCGTAATAAAACTGCTGCACCCACAGTTTACCCGATGCGATGTTTCTTGGAGAACAATTAGCCGGCGAGCGTCAGTTAGAATTTTTCATCTGTATTAAATAGTTGTACTAGTTAAGTTTTTGCATCTTGTAGAAATAAATAAAAATAAGTTTCGTTTTTAAAAACGTTCTACAATTACTTTGAAAGTTAATTGGCGCAGTCAGTAGGATATTCGGGATTGATTTGTATCGAACAGATCAATTATCGTATCTACGACTAACCGGATATCGAACCTTAGCAATCATTTTACTGTAACTGGTGGTCACCACTTGAGAATAAGATTTGGGAACTGGATCGACATTATCCATTTCTGCGAGGACGACAAGCTTCGAAGAAGACAAAAATCGCCGAATCGGACCTTCTCCTCATAAATTGGGATGCTACGAGTTGTTTATATACTGTAAGTGCAATTTATGTCTGACCCATCAATTGAGAATTTAATCGAAGTTTTTCAAGATTTAATTTTAGAATTGCCTTTAACTGACTCTATAAATAGTAATAATCTTAAATTAAGTACTAGCTCTAATAGCAATATGGCCGCGAATTTCAAACCAGAATATTTGAATTGTATCCCTCAGTTTGATGGAAACCCAAATGATCTAAATCGTTTCTTAGCAGTATGCGATAGCCTTGTTGCTAATTTTTTCGATAGGGCAAATATAAATAGTTTCCATAATGTTTATCTCATTCAATCTATTGTTAGTAAATTAGTTGGTAATGCTAGAACTGTAGTTAATATCCAAAGTGTCGTAACTTGGGATGATCTAAAGGAAGTTTTAAGACGCAATTTCGCCGACCAAAGAGACGAAACTTGCTTGAATCGCGATTTAGTTATGCTTAGACAACTGCCAAATGAAAAACCTCATGGGTTCTATGACAGAATTTTAAATATTTTAAATTTACTTTGTAGTTACGTTGAAATTCATGAAATTAATCAGGAATCGAAAAACTTGAAGAAAAATTTATATAATGATTTAGCTTTGAAAACGTTTCTCTGTGGTCTTAAAGAACCCTTAGGAACAACTATACGCTGTATGAGACCCAATTCTCTGTCAGAAGCGTTACAATTTGTAATAACAGAAGAAAATACACATCACTTCCAAAACAATAACTCCAGAAATTTTCAAAAACCTAATCATTCACAGAATAGAGGTAACCAAAACAATGGGTTTGTACAAAATCCCAATCCAGCTCAATACAATAATTTCAGACAAAATTTTAACTTTGAAAAATCTCACAATTCGTTTCCTTCACAACCAATTCCGGTTCAACCGAGGCAGAACATGCCACCACAAAAATTCTTCACTAACTCTCAAGCTTTTCGACAGCCTCCTAGAGAAAATGTTTTTAAGCCAAATCCCAATAGATCATTCCCAAACCCGACACCGATGAGTACCTCGACACGATTTACCGGAAAACCGGTAACCAATAACTTTAGTTATAATAAAAGTAATAATTACCCTCAAACCGGTCCTTCAAATTATAGACCACAACCAAACTTCATTGCTGAAGAAATTTATAATACAGAAACTGAAAACGCAAATTATAATAGTGTTTTACCAGAAAGTGAATTGCTTGTACAAAACCAATATTCTTTTGATAATGAAGAAGAAAAATTAAATTTTCATATGCCGGCCGGTCAAGACAAGGGAACATGAGCCCATTGACTATCTCTTTTAATAACGTAGACTGTAGCGAATTACCTTATATAGTTTTCCCCGAATATAATATTAAGCTTCTCGTTGATTCTGGTTCTACGAAGTCATTTTTAGACCCAAATATTGCTCAGAAGTTATTTCCCAAATTAATAAAATTTGATCCATTTATTGTATCTACAGTTTTTCAAAAATCATCTCATAAATACAGTGTTCAAATTCCTGCTTCGAAAATATTTCAACTTGACGAGGAAAAATGCTTAAAATTTTATTTGTTTAATTTCCACAATATTTTTAATGGCCTTATTGGAATAGATAACCTTAAAGCCCTTAAGGCTACTCTAAACTTTGACAATGGACTTCTAATTACGCCAAACGCAAAAATTAAACTAAATTTTCAACAAATAATTAATAACAATAATACCAATATTATCAATTTAGAGCCCCGCATGCAAAGGGTCATACAAGTAAAAACATCGATAAAAAATGGCGAAATAATAATTCCATATCAAAAAATACATAATTGTGAGATTCCAGAAAGTTTAACGATCGCAAAAAACGGACGTGCTTTAACAACAATATTAAATAACACTACAGAGTTCTTATCACTAGACCTCTCCGAACCGTTGTTAGTAGATAAGTTCGACATGACTCTTGTACCAGAATACAACGTAAATAATTTTGATGACTCTATTAAAACTAATAAACTAGATTTAAGACAGATCCGCACTGATCATTTAAATAGTGAGGAAAAGAATTTAATTCTAAAATTATGTAATGAATATTCTGATATATTTCATCAGGAAAATATACCATTAAGTTTTACTAATAAAATAAAGCATAGCATTAGAACTACTGATGAGGTACCTATCTATACTAAATCGTATAGGTATCCATTTATCCATAGGCAAGAGGTAAACAATCAAATTAAAAAAATGTTAGGCGAAAATATTATTCGCCCAAGTAATAGCGCCTGGTCAAGCCCCCTTTGGGTAGTGCCCAAGCGTGGTCAGAAATGGAGGGTTGTCGTGGATTATCGTAAGCTTAATGAAAAGACAATTGACGATAAATACCCGCTACCCAATATTACTGACCTCTTAGATAAGTTAGGCAAATGTCAGTACTTTACAACCTTAGATTTAGCGAGTGGTTTTCACCAAATCGAAATGAATGAGAGTGATATCGAAAAAACAGCGTTTAACACGGAAAATGGGCATTATGAGTTCCTAAGAATGCCGTTTGGATTAAAAAATGCTCCGGCAACTTTTCAAAGAATAATGGATAACATTCTTAGGGGAATTCAGAACGAAAAATGTTTAGTTTATTTAGACGACATAATAATTTTTTCGACATCACTTCAAGAACATTTAGAAAATTTAAAATCGGTATTCCAGAGACTTAGAGATTCAAACTTTAAAATACAATTAGAAAAATCAGAATTCCTCAGAAAAGAAGTGGCCTATCTCGGTCACATCGTAACCCCCGACGGAGTTCGACCAAATCCCGATAAAATCAAAGCAATAAAAAATTATCCGATACCGAAAACCACTAAACAAATCAAGGGATTCTTAGGATTATTAGGTTACTATAGACGGTTTATAAATAACTTCGCAAAAATTACAAAACCCCTTACCAAGTGCTTAAAAAAGGGCGCTAAAATCGAACACAATTTTGAATTTGTAGATTGTTTTGAAACTTGTAAAAATTTATTAGTAAACGAACCGATATTGCAGTACCCGGATTTTTCCAAACCATTTAATTTAACTACCGATGCCAGTAACGTAGCTTTGGGAGCGGTTTTGTCGCAAAGAACAATTGGCTCGGACTTACCAGTGGCGTACGCATCGCGAACGCTAAATGACTCAGAGCGCAATTATTCTACAATCGAAAAAGAACTGTTATGTATCGTTTGGGCTACCAAATATTTCAGGCCGTACCTGTATGGACGGCGCTTCCATATTATAACGGACCACGCCCCTTTACAATGGTTATTCTCCTTAAAAGACCCCTCTTCTAAATTGTTAAGGTGGAGGATAAAATTGGAAGAATTTGATTATACGGTTATTTATAAAAAAGGATCTTTAAATACAAACGCGGACGCCCTAAGCCGAATCGAAATTCACACTAAAATATCAGAAAAAATTTGGGATGACATTGACAAAATAATACACGACGTTGAAAACTCTAGGCAAGAATTGACTACACCAGACCTTAACGACTTACATTTACCTCCCACCTCACTTCCTATATCAAGATGCAGCAGTCCTGACCTGGACAATATTTCAATTCTAGCTAACCCAGATCCAGACCTACTGCAACCCGACGACGGTCATACAGTTCACTCAAATGCTGACGAAGACCCTATCGTGGGAATCCCAATAAGCGATACTCCCGTGAACTACGGTCAAAATCAGATAATTTTTGAATCAGTCTTTCATTCCCCTGCAAAACCGACAATTACGATACTATTTGAACGAAAACAAAGAATAACAGTACAAATTTCGGATAACAACTTTGAACAGGACATAATAAATTTTGTTAAGGACTATGTCGCACCAAATATACCTTATTATTTATATTTTGTAAAGGCCGACATGTATGAACCTTTCTGCGAAGTAATTAGGAAAAATTTCAAATGGCCCTCCTTAAAATTTAGAAAATGCAACGGTAAGCTAATCGATGTAACTAATAAATCAGATATTATAGAGACAATTAAGTGTTATCACGAAGGTAAAAGTAACCATAGAGGAATCGAGGAAACCACAAACCGAATAAAACCGATTTACTACTGGCCCAATTTAAAAGAATCTGTCCAAACGTATATAAATAATTGCGAAATTTGTCAGAGATGTAAATATGATAGGAACCCTGTTAAAGTGGAAATGAATATTACACCAACAGCTAGTAAACCGTTCGAAATTATTCATATTGATGTTTACACGATTGAAAACTCAAAATTTTTAACTTTAATTGATACCTTTTCCAAATATGCACAGGCCTATTACTTAACAGTTGCAGATTCAACGGAAATTGCAAATCATCTTATAACATTTTTCTGTCACCACGGAATTCCAAATTTAATAGTGGCAGACAACGGGACAGAATTCAAAAACTCTGTTATTACGGAATTATTAGGCCTACACAACATAAAAATTCATTTTTGCTCTCCAAATCACCCGCAATCGAATTCGCCTGTGGAAAGACTACATTCTACCCTAAACGAACACATTAGAATACTTAATACGCGTGGCTTCACCAAAACGCCTACCCAAATGAAAATAAAATATGCCGTATTAGCTTATAATTTCACTATACACTCATCAACTAGACTAAAACCCATCGATATTATTAACGGCCACTTAAATAATGAAAACCCGTTCGACTTAAATTTAGAAATGATTTTAACAAGCAATTACGTAAGCGAACATAAAGATTTGGTTAAAGAAATGTATTCCAAAATTAATGAAACCCTGGCCAACCAAAAAGAAAAAATTATAAATCAAATAAATAAAAATAGAGACCCACCAAATGTATTCAAAGTAGGCGATGAAACCTATGTAAAAAGTTTTCTAAGGCAAAAAACCGCGAACAAATTTAATAGACCTACCGAAATAACTAATATAAATGAAAGCGGGAAAATAGTTAGTACGAGCTCGCAAGAAAAAGTTCATATGGACAACCTTAAAAGACCGCGGAAAAAGACATACGAATTCGAAAAAATAAAAGAATAAATAAATATTAATTTTTCAGGTTCCCTATCGCGCTAGGCCTGAGGGAACGAGTCTCCTTCCAAAATCTGGACAATAATTTAGGATTAATACCCCTTAAGCTAGGCATGGCCAAAGTAGAGGAGTACCCCTACAAAATAATACATTTCTATGATCTAAACCCGATAATGTTAGAAATCGACAAGCTAGATATAAAATCCACAAATATATTAACTGTCGTAAGCACAAGTAATTATTCCTGGGATATATCAAATTATTTAAAAATTTTAGAATTCACACAAGAAAAAGTACATTTAAAATTAAAAAACCTCTTGCCTCAACCACAACGAACTAAAAGAGGCCTAGTCGATGGCCTAGGTTCAATTTTCAAATGCATTACTGGTAACCTTGACGCCGCTGATGGAGAAAAATATGAAAACTTAATAAACAATCTTCAGAAAAACCAAGAAAAATTAGCTTCCACATTAAAGACTCAGATTTCACTTTCTGTTAACACTATCAAAAGCTTTAATAATACGATTCAAAAAATAAGTCATAACGAAAAATTATTAGAGTCAAAACTAATGCAAGTGGGAATGATAGTTAACTCAGTTCTTTACAGAGAAAATTCATTTTTTATAAAAGACGTAATAAATCAAATTATTAATATGTTCGAAATCATAATATCTATATTACAAGATTTAGAAAACTCTATCTCCTTTGCTAAATTAAAAATTATGCATCCTAGCATTATAAAAACAACAGATCTGTACTCTGAACTAAAAAATTTAGAAAGTAAATTTCAAGGTTCACAACTCCCATTTACCGTAACCCCTGAAAGTATCTATTTTTATGAAACAATAATAAATATCGAATGCTATATTTATAAAAATAAAATAACTTACATTCTTAATGTCCCCATAACTTATCCTGAAAATTTTTATATGTATCATCTTTATTCATCCCCCGTCCCTTACAAGGGTCAGTTCAAGGCTATCATTCCGCGAAAGAAATTTTTACTCAAGGGTCAATTGCACTATGGTTTTCGAAACGACATTTGCACAGAAATTCCACAACAAAATTTCGTTTGTCATAAAGAACCATTACAAGAAATAGATGGTCACCTACCTTGTGAACTACTGATTTTCGACATGAAAAATTCTTCCCAATGTAAACAAATTCATTTTACATTATCAAGACCAAAATTCAACCAACTCGATAACACGAACCTTTGGCTAGGAGTATTCCCCACCAGTGAACCCTTGAAAATCAGCTGTTTGGACCAACAAGAAGTGAAAATGTTGAAAGGTACATTTTTGATCAATATTCCAATTGGGTGCCAAATAAAATCTACCAAAGAAGAAATTTTCAACCAAAAATCTGTCACTCATAGCCAACCAATGCTCTTCCCAGACATCCAGTTTACAAACGAACCATTACCGAAATTAAATCCTACCGTATCCTTGGAAGATGTAAGCTTAGATCATTATCAGGAACTCCTCGACAAGGTCGCGGAAGAGCAATCCTTGCTGAATACAACTACTATATCTCACATTCCAAGCATCTGGACCATAATCATGTACATTTTAGCAATATTAGCAGTAGCCATGATCATCTATAAGCGATGCCACCACCGTCAAGAGGAGCAACAACCAATGCCTGCTTCACCTCTTGTTCAACTCCCTCACTTGCCCTCGTGAGTCGAATCTACAGGGGGAGGAATTATGTCACCACTATCTGATGACATCGTAATAAAACTGCTGCACCCACAGTTTACCCGATGCGATGTTTCTTGGAGAACAATTAGCCGGCGAGCGTCAGTTAGAATTTTTCATCTGTATTAAATAGTTGTACTAGTTAAGTTTTTGCATCTTGTAGAAATAAATAAAAATAAGTTTCGTTTTTAAAAACGTTCTACAATTACTTTGAAAGTTAATTCGCTAGAGTTCCATTTTTGACAAAACCGTTCTCTTTTAAACACTATGTAGACAAAACCAGTGAGCTTCAATTAAACCTAACAACTGAATTATTGGTTATAAATCTTCTATTTTAGGAATATGGTTTTTAAAAATCGCCTGTACCTCAAGAACTTTACGATTCCAGAAACTTCGGGAACAGTCCTAGCAATAAGTATATTTGGTTAGAACATGGTTGTAATAAATTGGTTTCGAGCAAATGTCCGGATATCGTTAAATCTATATTGTAAAACAATTTAAGATAATATTGAGTAAAAGGTTGTCTTCTCTTGGCTGTACTTTGGTGCAAACTTTATTTTTTGTTAGTGAGATAGACTCAAGGAAACATTTATTAACGAAATAAATTCACTAAATACAAAAATACTTTTGTTTATCAATATTATTTAAGTACTGTATCTTTTATCTTTTGAGTTTTATTAGTCAGGTTATTTTATCATTTGATACCTAATGATATCATAAGTAAACATTACAAATGTAGGCAAATAAAAAATATTTCTTCTACACAATGAACACTTTTCAAATATTAAAAATTTTGTTGTTAGGTAACTTATTGAACAACAACCTAATTATTTTAGAAAAGCTATACCGGGTGTTAACGGGTCATGGGCCACCCCTACAACTTTTTAACAACTTTACAAATTTTTATAAAATGCTCTACAGTTTAGAAGAAAGAATTGATCTTGTAGGTTTGTCCCACAAAAATAACAGTTATGCACGACCTATTTTTCAATGAAACACCTTAGGGCCATAGGGGTAATGAACTCATACATTGAGGGAAAAACTTAACTGGAAAACGCATATTTTGACTTGCTCTAGTTAAAAAGTTTACCTAAATAGGACTCTAGTAACCTATATTATTATTTTAGTTAAACAGATTTTTCAGAAACTGTGCTTCTACTTCAAGCAAACAATTTTACTAATAATTGTTTATGTGGTGTAGTTAATTTGGTTACCTAAAATCATTATCCCTTGGTATTAACCTAGTTAATGTATTTAATGAATTTAAGTTAACTACTTAACAAAAAGCATTTTTAGCGTATTCTATAAAAAAAGTTTATGTAGTGAATTCCAACTTTTAAACGCACATGTTTTATGGTATTATGCAATGTCAGAAAGATATTTCAAAACGATTTTACCCTAGTATGTAAGTAAATGGTGGTAAAATTGAACAATAAATTTTGAAAAAGAAATTTGTGTTATTGTTAGAAACGCTTATGAAAATAAATAAAATTTCGGTATAAACACGGTCCAAACGACATCAAATATGACATAAAACAAACAAAACTTTGGCAAACCCTTAAAGAATCAAATTTTACGTGGTCAAAAAAGGATAGGAAATCTATGCTATCGTTCAGAAGGAAGAAACATTTTTGATTTCGATGAGACTTGGGTAAATGAAGGACATATAATATCCAAAATGTGGGAAGATAGCAATATTCGAAGAAATCCAATGGCGTTACTCATTTTTTTGTGAAAAAAATCCCTAATAAGATTTCTGGATTTTTGACTATGAAAAAATATCGTATTGTGCCTTAACAATAGGAATAACTCTTTGAAACCTTGTCTCTAAATAAAGTTTTTGATGCACAAAATTATTGAAATCGGTTAATGACTTTAACGACTATGGTGGTGTTTCGAATTTAAGTGAGTCACACCGTACATATAAATGTATATATAATTATTTTGCTTGTGTGGAACATAGAGCTAGTTCATCAGCTTTCCATGGTACATCTTAGTCTAGAGGTAAACTGTAAGACACCAGTGGTATTATCTTATGCAGTAATAACCGGATATACTCTTCTAATCTTACAAATCATTAGAACATAGTATATGACTCATCATGTCTCATAAAAATGATTAATGATTCATATTTCTATTATTTTACAAATTTAAAAGTAGTTTCAAAACACTTAATAAGCAATACCTTAAATTAAAAATGTATTGGACGATAAAAAAAATGCTCATTTTGTTGTCTTTCTATGGATTGTAGTTGTATTTTTAAACCTATGTGGTCCAAAAACGATTATATTAACTGCAATAATAAAAAATTACGTTTTCTTTAGAACAACGAGAAATAGATATATGTATATCTAAGTTCTTGTCAACGAAATGTTATACCAAATAATTTCGTAAGGCTTCAATTTTAGATTGTGATATACATTTACGTAGACACTTGGTGATTTTAAGTTTTATTAAACTAATATTTTTTACGAACCTACAAAACTACGTCGTTAATGAAAACAAATAGGTACCGCCCTATTATTTCGATAGCAATATCAATTTTTGGTATATCAATAAAACCATTTCACATTTAAAGCAATATGTTATTTACACTTACCAATTTAAGTATCTTAAGGGCGATGGTACCAACTGTCTCTATACTCGTCATTTTGAAAAACTACAGTTACACCAAAAGTGTATCTTGTTAACTGAGAAAAATTTTTACTATAATTAGTTCACCTGCAGCAAATGAAATGAGGTGCGAATACGAAAGATAACGATTATCTTTACTGATAAAATTTTATTTAGCCTGAATGGGATTATAAAAAATTGTACAATATTCTCAGTACTAAGAGTAATAAATATATGACGAACTTAAACAAATATTGATATATATCGTTTCATTATTCAAAAATCTATGCGTGAACTATTTGTCTTTCTTCTATATTTTAGTTTAAATGATCTAGATATAATAAAAATTGTAAATAACATGTAAGTGAGATAAAAAGATATGTTGTGTCAAAGTTCGTTTAAATTATAAGTAGTGATCGCAAAACGATTTATCTAACAGAAGCGTATTCAGATCGCCTAAATGCAATGTGACTATTTGTTTGAAAACTTACTAGTAAAGCAAAATTTATCAGTATCTATTTTATTTTTAATATTTAAGATAGAGAAGGTCATCCATAAAACTCAAACGTGGTATGTTTACTACTATCTCCCCACTCTTTGTGGGTTTCCTTTTTCCACCCCCCATCTGGAGGGTGTTTGTCCATAGTCCCTCATGGTTTTGGGCCTTGAGTCCATTAAATGGCCTTGTATCTGCCTTCATACACGTTTCTTCCATTATTATTGGTAGTCAAAGTGGAGGGCTATTGGTTGGCTGACGTTTTATCCTTTTTTGTTATGTTCTTTTGATCCTTGTTACGTCCCCTTTTTGATAGGGGTGATTCTCACACAGATATCTACCTTTAATATTGGTTGTATTACTTGTGTACCTACACCCTAACTGTATTTTCAATCAATTTTGGTGTTTCCTCTGATTCAAATTCACTAACCTCAGTTTATTTTCCTTTTATTGGTCTTTGCTTCCCTTTCCCTATCATAATGATTTTGAGTGGATCATTCAACATTATTTTGAAACCCCATTATTTTGGTTGGCATATTCTAAAACCAGCACTCTAGGGTGGACTCATTATAGTTCTTTTTTAAAAGATTTGCTTTTACTTTAAATATTAAATGACCATTTGTTAATTTTACTATTCATTTGTTCTTATTATTATTAATTTAATTTCACCTGTAATCTAAAATAAACTGTAAATAGTGAATTGGGTGAAGCATGGCAAGAAGATTTAACAGTGGCTATTGAAGAAGCAGGGAAGGAGGAATACAATATAGATATTAACAATATTAATTTTATTGAAGGACCTAAAGGGAAAATAGGACTTTGTACTGTCATTGTAGACGGTGGTTGGAGCCACAGATCGTATGGTCATAAATATACGGCTAAATCTGGAGTGGCTTGTATTATTAGTGAAAAGACCAAGAAACTCTTATTTCTAGGCATTCGCAACAAATATTGTTATATCTGTGCTGTTGGCGATAGAAACAAAACGACGGTTCCGCAACATCATTGTTACAAGAATTGGTTTGGCTCTTCTCCCGCAATGGAAACAGATATAATTGTAGAAGGTTTTTTGCAAGATCAAGAGGAAACAAGACCAGATACAAACAGAACCCAACAAATAATGAGAACAGTCGAAATTAAAATATTAAGAAATATAAAAGGCAACACTCTAAACGACAGACATAGGAAGGTGGGTGAGACAGAGACGAAGATACTAGACCAAACATATAAAAAGAATGGAAGCAGACTCGTTAAAAACGCAAAAATGAATAACCCGGTAGGAAAAAGACCAAAGGAAGACCACCAAAACGATGGGGAAGACGTGTAGGCAATGAACAGGCAGTAGCCTACTACTATGGTTACCCATGTTAGAAAAAAGAAGAAGAAGAATGGCACAATTTAGTAAAAGGTATGATATGTTATTTGACGGGTATACCAGGTAGCACTGTAAAACTAAAATAAATGTGATTAATGCTTTATAGTAAAAGCTATTAAATACACTGACATTTTTTGTGCATATACAATTATGTTTTATTACTCTCTGATAATGCCGAAAATACAGGATGACACAAGAAACGGAATTTTTTTTACAATGGCGTCCTCCTGTACGAATACATTCTTGAAATCTACTGCTGATAGTTCTCATTGACGGATAAATCTGGCAATCTAGGGAGCCAGGGAATGTTACCGAATCTTGAGATCACACGGTGACCGAACAATTCTCTCACAGCTTCAATTGATTTCCGTGTAGTGTGTGATGTCGCTCCATCCTGTTGAAACCAGATTTCTTGAATGTGTGGTGAGCAGGTGAGTTGTTCTATTCAGGTGTAACGAAAGTTTGTAATATCTCCACGTAACGATCCGCATTGATTAACTATAGCAATAGAGCCGAGCAGTTTATGCATCAGGTTGCCAAGTGGCCCAGTGAAAAGCAAACTTTTTACGGAAGAAGAAATTCTTTTAATATAAGATGTCACGGCGGTGGTGGCAACTTATCAGTATGAACGAGAATGGATAATAAAAGCGTTTAATTTAAGGCAAAGTTTGGTAAAAGTCCTTCTAGTACTTTCAAATATCTAGCCAGTAAAAGGAGAAAAATACAGCAAAGAAATAAACCAAAAAGACGCTTATTCGTTATAAAGAAAATATCTTCAAAAAACTACCGATTACAGTACTGCCTATTCCAAACCAGATTTGCAAATAGTAGAAATTAATAAATTAATTAAAGAGCAGGTGAATCTTTTGAACACCAGTTTAGAATATCAGCAGGAGATCGAAAGAAAAACTAGAGGTCAAAGTAGTAGTAGTAGTAGTAGTCAGAGTAGGTTGACCGCATATTTTTTTGGTAATATTTGCAAAAGTAAACAAAAGCATGACAAATTAGTAGAACATATCTTATACAGGGTTGGGATAAAGTATGGAACCAAGTAAATATCTTTAAAACGAAACGGACGATAGTTATAACATTTTGTAGGTAAGTGCAAGGTGTAACCGGAAATACCCTCAACTTTTTAATTTAAATGGGACATACTGTATATTTTTGCAGATTTTGAAAGATCTTGTTATTTCGAATTTGTAGGTACTGTGTTTAGTGTAAAAAATTTGTAAAAACGAGGAATACAGCACTTTAATAAACCACTTTTAAGTTTTTATACATTAGAGTAAAATACCATTTAGATAAACAAATTGATATTGTTTGTATTAATAGCAAGAAATAAACGAGTACTATCTAGTAGGTAACTGTTGCCAAACTGTCAAATTGTAATTTCAAATTGAAGAATGGTTCATTTAAGTGAAAAAGATCTTATTGAAATATTAATGATGATCGGTTATGGTGATCGTGTTAGAACTCATGAAGAAGTGTCATATTTTTAATGATTTGTATCCTGAAAAAAATCCCATATCCCATTCAACAGTTACTAAAACATTACAACGTTTTAATACAACTGAGATGGTCAAAAATTTGCCAAAACCTGGAAGACCGCGGACCGCAACGAACGAAACTATTAAACAAAACATTGCAATTGATCTAGAGGAATTACCTCAAACTTCTACCTCAATTTTGGCACTAAACCATGGTATATGTCGACGTTCTGTAGGGAAGATATTGAAAAGTAAAAAGTATCATTCGTATAAGATACGATTGGTTCAAGAATTGTTTTGACCGACGGCTGGATTTTGCGAACGACAGATGGACATCTGTAATGTCGACGAACATTTTGCATCTAATGTAGTGTTTTCCGATGAAGCAACTTTTTGTTTAAATGGAACAGTTAACAGCCATAACTCAAGGTATTGGTCAAATGAGAATCCTCATTGGATTCATGAAGCACACACCCAGCATCCACAGAAGTTGAGTGTTTGGATGGGAGTTGTCGAAAATAGGCCCATTTTTTATAGCCGGAAACTTGAATGGTGACAAGTATTTAGATTTACTGAATAACCAAATTATACCTGCACTTCAACAGAATCGGCAGTTACCACAAAATGTTTGCTTTCAATAAGTTGGAACATCTCCCTACTCTGATAGACGGGTTAGGGATTTTCTGGATGCGAATTTTCCAAATTGATGGATTGGATGTAGAGTATTCATAGAGTGGATCTAAGCCCATTAGATTTTCTTCTTTGGGGCTATCTAATATCACGTGTTTACTTTAAATTACCAACATGCTTGCAGGAATTGAGACAAAGAATTATTGATGAATGTGAACTAATACGTGGAGAAGTCTTGGAAAGAGTTACTGAAGAATATGTTAATAGGCTGGCATACTGGCAGGAGATCAACGGAGAGCATTTTAAACATTTGAATAAATTTTGTTTAAATTATTATTCTCAATAGTCTAAAGTAAATAGATACATTTACTTATTCTACAACTATAAGTGAGTTATTTCTCGTTTTTACAAATTATTTCCTCTAAACCCAGTATGTACAAATTCGAGAAATAACAAGCTCTTTCAAAACCTGCAAAAATATTCAAGGTGTCCCATTTAAATTTAAGAAGTTGAGGGTATTTCCGGTTAAACCGGAAGTATATTATTAACAAAAAAAAGGGCATCACGTGCATTTTGCCCCATTGCACTTACCTAGAAAATGTCACCAGATGGGCTAGTTGGTACTGACAAAATCATTGAAATAAAATGTCTCTATTCTGCAAAAAACTACACTACTCTAGAGGCAACGGCAAAAATTTCTTTTGCAAGTTATCAGCGGATGGGAAAACTAAGACATTCAAAAAACATATCATTACTATTACTAAATTCAGGGACAGATGTAAATCTCCAAAAGAAATTTTTGTGATTTTGTAATATGGACACCAAACGGAACTATAGAATGCGATGAAGACTTCGCAAAAATCATGCTGCATAAACTAAAAAAAATGTATTATGAACTTTTTGCAGTAGAAATAGTGGATAGTAGACATGAACGGAGCATGCCATTTAGAAATAGTTAAATAAAAAATATTTGAACATTTAACATATAAATTATATATTTATTAAAATTAGAATATACTAAATAAATGGATTATTTGAATTTAAATTTAAACTTAAATATTAGCAGCAATAAAAATACTCGCGAATTTTAAAATGCTCCCAATGCTATTGTGATTTTTTTAATATTTTTTGGTTAATTTTAATTGTCATTAGATCGTAATTAAAATCAAAGTATATAAAAAATAAAATTTAAATACATATTGTATTGTCCATTACGATCAGGATTATGAACCACCGACTGTGCAAAAAATCGTATTTTTTTTTAGTAGTAACGAAAACAGTGCCAAAGAACGATAAACGAAAAACGAACAGGGATGATAAAAACTCTAGCGAACTACATAATAAAGGTGATTCATATTTATTACTAATTTTATTATAATAGAAATCAGGATTAAATTGTCGGTATAAAAAATATGGCGAACGTCGACAAAGAACAGTCGCGACCTTATAACTGCTTTTTCTAGTGTACGAACCGTCAGGAATATCTGAAACCGCGAGATGCGCAGTGACTTAAAGAAGGAGGAATACCACAAATTAGACGCAGGCGAGGACCAGAGTGATTTGTTAATCTATGTTGCCATATATTGTAAAATGTTCAAATTTTAAGTAACTATTGTGTAAAAACTTAATCTGGAGTAGATGAGCATTTATTTTTAACTGCCGTTTAAAAAATTTAATTGAGAATGACACTTACTGTTTAATGAAAATAATAATATGCTGCCAGTCTAGTGAGAACTTTCGAAAAAGGGATTATTTTCCTTATATTTATAAAGCAATTTACACTACTTGGTATTAAAATATTTTGCCGGTCATTACTAATATAAATTTGTATATTTTTGGAATGGTCAGTAGAAAGTACAGTCTTATTATATTATTCAAAAGAATTGAACCCCGTCTTTAATACAGGTAAAATCTATTACATACCACATAAATCATTGTATTATTTAGATAATAAAATTGTTTACATTAGTTATATATTTGCTTTTCGGAGAAAAATATATTTTTTTCCAAACGTTCCTGAACGTCAGTTTTTTGTTAATCAGATTCAAATACCGGGAATCATTTTTTGGATGCGGATAGTGGAATATTTTTTGGATGCGGATAGTGGAATATTTTTTTATGTTATTGGTAGTGAATAGTTTAATATAATGTATAACATAAAATTTGCAAAGTCGAATTAAAAAGTTAGTCAAAATGTAATTATTTCACAAACATTTGGCGCCTACAACGTGTGTAGGTTTTGAAAAATTAGCGACAATATTAAAAAGCGATGAACCGGGTTATAGTTTTGATAACAGTGATAAATATTTAAGAATTTTAATTATAATGGAGAATCAAGTTAAAGATGTTAATGCAAATGTATGACCAAACCCAGTAACAGAAAGATGGATACAAAATGTATTTGAATAGAATAGCATTTATTGACCATTATATACATATATGACAAATAGATCATATGTTTGTAGTACATTGATAAAAAATATACAATACTATAATTTAAAAACAATAAACAATCAGTTATAGCTATTCGCAAGGAAAAGATAACGTAAAATAAAGAAATATGGCTCAATTAGCAAGGAATAATTAAATATAGTATATAAATAAAACAATATAATAACCATAACAAAAACGACCAAAAAAAAAAACATTACAATATACATTAAATAATTATATAAAAATTAAAAATTAAAATATTCATCTAAAAAAGTTGCATTCTAGTAGAAAATCCTTAGTACATTTATAAAATGATTTGTAATACAATCTTTTAATGTTTACCTCCTTACAAAGATTTTCTAACTTCAATAATAATAAGAAAAAAATAGGAAATGAAATATAAGAAGTTATTAATAATATGGATAATAAAAATGTGACCCTTAAGTTTTATTTTTCACTTTTGTGGTCATTGTCAATCCCGCAATATTGCACTACCTCTCGTCCCTTTCAACCCTCGACATTACGAAGTGAACAACTCAAAGGATGTCACTCGAATGACCAATGTTACCATTTATTGTGTTTCGGTTACTGCGCACCTTGAACTCGCGGTTTTAGATATTTTTGACGGATAGTAGATGCAAGCAAGCGATAAGTAAGTAAGTATGTATGCCTTGTGTCCATAATATGTACTCTGTGTCCTAAATAACTCTTTAATACTGGCAACATTGTCAAAATTTTAGCTTTCACTCTAATTTTTACACACGAAGCACCTCACGGAGACAAAGTTGTATATAATTTTTTTTAAATCATCTTTAAAAAGTTGTACTACAACTAATTAAAGTCGATTATATAGTTGTAATCTTATATACATATTTGATTAATTTATGAGGTCTTTATATAGTTTCTGCGTTTTTCTAATGAATTTTTCGGTAAAATTAGTAATTTTTTTTATTAAAAAAATGCACTTTCAATTTTTTTCAAATGAGTACAGAATTCTTCTGATTCTTTCAGTTTACTGTTGTAACAAAAATTAACGTGACTGAAATAACAGCCTTCCTGCAAATGTTAAAAATGTTAAATTTTTCCATGTATTTCATACAAATTATTTTTTTTACATTAAAAATATCTATTCTTTGGATTTACCGATATACTTGAAAGATCTTGTAAAAATAACAACGAGATCGTTTTCAAATATTCCTCATTATATCTTTCAGTTATTTGATAAAGACCTAGCGACAATTGCAGTTCAGTTAGATTACTCGAAAATCTTTGATACCTTGCATCATTCTCTTCTTTGTGCAAAATTAAAATATTGACGGTTTTGATGAAACTTCTTATCAATTTTTTCAGCATTATCTTAGCAAAAAGTGGTTGTTAACAATCAGTCTTCACATTTTTCAGTAATCACCTCTGAAGTCTGTTTTAGGTCTTTTAAATTTAATATAGGTTTCAGATCTATGAAAATGTACCAGTCATGTAAATATCCAATCATTTGCAGACGATACTCAGATATACCTATAAATATTCGGGAAAATATAACATAATGCTATTTTCTAATATAACTATTCATTTACATACTTTTAAAGTTAACATTGAGAATAAAAACGTAAATATTAATTCTGTATGTAAAAATCTTGGTATAGGATTTTTAATACAAATCCCGTTGCACGTCATATATCAATTATGAGATCACGACCCTGCAGTGTTGTCGGCTTGTCTAAATTGTCGAGGAATGTAGGAAGTTTCAAAAATGTAAGGTTAGGTTATGTTGTTTAGCTTTATTATTATGAAAAATTAATTTATTGAAGCGTATATGAACAATATATGATCCTCACACTCAAGACACTTCATCCTGCCAGTTTTTAAGTACATTTGAAAAATGTTTTTCTCAGTTGATTCATTAGCAATCTACAACTGTGATATTCTTCTTTTTCTTGCTGTATTATCTACTTTTAATATTCAATAATCTGTTATAAAAATCGTTATATTATGTTGTTTATTTGTACTATATTTTTATTAAATAAATAAAATAGAGACATATAAAAAAGATAGCAAACTATTTATTGTTATTAAAATGTTTTGTTTAAAAAAATATATATTTTTCTTATAAGAAACAATTCAACTAAAATATTCGAATTCCTACAAAAGGTAAATCCTTTCTCCTAATTCAAATCTGAATTTTGTAGAAATAAACGTCAATAATCAGCTTATTCACACTATGTTTGTTTTGAAAAAAACAGTTTTTTTTATAAGTTAACTATCTAGCAAAGCAAAAAAATAAAGACAATATTATAAAATTACCGAAAACGTGGTGAAAACACACAACTGGTTGACGGCCGGACGTCAGAAATCGTTGAAATATTTCAATCTAAATACTCGACAACGTCGCATCAAGGCATGCCAATCGCTACAATGTCATTTCTTCATCATAAATACGAGTCTCATGGGCGTAGAAAATTTCAAAATTATTTAATGTAAATTATGGTTTTTTGAGTACTAAACATATAATAATGATTTATAAACTTTATATTATAAAGAATAAGACGTATATAAGCCAATATAATTGAAATAATTCTAAAATTATCAAAATAATTACGATTACTTTTTCGGTTTTTTAGTACTGTGACTACGTTCATGAGTCCTCGTGAATTGTCGTGATGTTTCGTATGATTTATCTTAGTTAGGGAAATTTTAATTAGTTGGCAGTACTATGACGAAAGAGGTACGTCACTCCTGACGTGCAACGGTATTTGTACTAAAAATCCTATATACTCTTTGATTGTACACTGATATTTTAAGAGTATATCTCTTTACTAATTAAAAAATCTTATTTAATTCTAAGACAGCTTTATCGACAACGTAGTGTTTTAAACTTTATTCTCCGTAAAAAGCTTTGCGAATCATTAGCTTTAAATATTTTAAATTGTGGTATTACTCTATTCTTTCCATGTCCAACAAGTCAAAAAATATCGTTTGCAAAAAATACAAAATAGTTTATGCAGATTTGTACTTAATTAACGATTCGCAATGGTTAAGGATTAAAAACCAATACATATATCTACGAGCTTTACAAATTAAAAAGTTAATTGAAACGCACAGTCCCCTTATTTACGGCAAAAACTTCTATTTAGGAGCGAGATTCACCAACTGAACATTAGACACCCACAAAATCTAGCTTTACCCAAACATCACTTAGCAATATTTCGAAGATCTTTCCTAAATAACGCAGTTGCAATTTATGATATAAAGAGATACTCCTCGCGAATACGTTTAAAACATTATGGTACGCCAAATGGTTTTTTTTATTTTTCAGTTCAGTTTTCTGCAATATATAATCAGTTAAAGTTTAAGTCTTTATGATAATTGTTAGTTGTTAATTTATTATTTTTGTAATTTAAGGTATTTTGTAATATATACTGAGGTTGACTGGAATAGCTACGCTAGACTTCGCCTCTTTCAAATCCTTGTATTGTATATGACAATACATTTAATAAGTGCTATTTATTATTAGTACTATTATTATTATTATAAATAAAAGTATCTATGTCTACTGTTTTTCCCCTAAAATTCCTTTCCGATACTTTGAACTGTTCAATTGCGTTTTTCTCGTAAACGGTTGAAATTATCATGTTTCAACAAGTAAAACAATAAAAATGATGTTTACTTCATGTATTCTAATCAAAATTACTAAAATGTTTCGTCAAAGAAAGTCACGACTGTTTCATCATCATATTCCAATAGTTACGAATCACCCTGTATAGACATTCAGCACAAGGTTTTTTGCATGATCAGATAAATACTTGATATTTCGTTTGTTAGTGGTAGGTGTATCTCTTGACTCATCAATGGATTGATTATTGCACAAGAAACCTAACATTTTTACATAATTATCACAAACAGACGTAATTGTTGATATACATCAATAAATATATAAATTCTAACAATTCATTTGCATTATAGACAAATTCCTAATTTCATCTCTTCTATGAAGCTTTCTCGTAATGAAAAGGATATAATTCCATAAATTATGAAAGAAATTTAATATCGAAAAAAATATATTCAGGTAATTACTAATTGCTAATCCTAATTCATTTGTGTAATTTACAAATTACATATAGTCAAAAATTACTAAAGAAATTTAAGTATATTTGAGAATTGGATTATGATGAAAAAAAAAATATTATTACATAATTACACAGTTGGGGATAAAGTCCATTCATGGTATTTTAAATGCTTCTTTTTTTATTTTTAAATCCAAGTAGCTACAGGGTGACCAACTTGTACTCCATAGTTAGATATCTGCTGATACGCCATTAATTCATGCAAGATAAAAATATGCTTTTAATGTAGCATCATTGTCTCCTGGACGTCAAAAGAAAGACAAAAAAGTACCGTGTTTTCAGACTCAATATATCTAAAAGAGCTATTAAAGACAGTCGGATTCCATATCTTTAAATTTTAAATACTTTTGTTTACATCTTGCCTGTCAATGTACTGCAGTGTTATTTATTGTAGAATTTCTTTTCTGTGGTTTAACTTGATATAAAGTGATTTTAACTATTAATATCCTGCCATTTTAAACTTTACAGTAACTACGTATTTTATCATTTATTTATGTAAAATAATTCTAAGCTCTGTGATATTTCAAAAGATTAGTTCAATGTTTTGCATACCCGAATATATCTATCACAGTTGGAATACATTACATAAAGCAGTAACAAACCGAAAGCCAAACAGAAAATTTAAAAAAATATTCTCTTTTTTGGATTATGCGTGAAAAGACTATTACGTCACAAGCGCAGGAACTTGTTTTCAATTTGCGAGAGAAAAGGAATGGAGCTCTTTGGAATCATTGTCATCTATTCAAGAGGAAAGCATAACCTTAAGTTAGGAAAAATATGTTTTAATTATGTTTCGGAGGGTAGCAATTGCACTAAAAATATCAACCAAAATAATATATATTATAAAATGCAAAGAGAATTATGTGTAGGACTTGGCATGTAAATATACGTTTGACGGTTAAGGATATGTTAGAAAAATGTATCCCTTAATAAAAAATGTTTTTTTTGTTTTTCTTACATTTACGTAAAATCAAGTTGTTTCAACTGGCTGGTTTTGAAATGAAAGCACTATATAAAAATTGTGAAAAACTCGATAATTTAAAATTATTATAGATTATACAGCGTGTTTTATAAAGACAGACCAGGTCAGTTTTTAAACGCATTACTTTAAATTTGAATTCCGCTTACCAAAATGATAAGGTACAGTTATTTATTTAGAATAAATACTCTGATAAAAACCGGCTTTATGAAACATACTGTGTATCCCAAAATAATAGAATTTCGACTTTCTGATTATAAGTTGAGTACCTGTATATCGATGTTTTTATTTTATTTTATATTATGAAGTTTATATTGCTTTTTTAGTCATTTTCTAAACGTACTATGTAAGAAGCCGTTGGTGCGAATAATCTCTAATACAGTGTACATAAAGTAGATTCTTTTTGTGGGGTCATCTAAAAAATATGTATGAAAGTAAACCCGTCGACATAATTGATTTAAAAGATCGAATAAGCCAAGAAATAAATAACATTTCGCAGGAAACCATTAATAAAGTTCAGCAGGAATTTATTGTTCGTTTAGGACACTGTCAAGCACAAGAAGGTTTACCCTGTATATTTGTTATGTAAAAATACATTAAATTAAAATGAAAAACCGACCTGTCTCAGGATTTTTCCTCAAATTTATTTGTTAAGCGTAAAATGCATTTATTCCATACTTTATGTACACACTGTATATGCTTATTGAATATACTACTTATCAGGCGCAAAATCTTGAGATACTAAGATTTACCTGTAACACCAATTTCCTGTGCATTTTTATCTCAATAACATCAAGATCCGTTGATGCTTTTTAAAAACCTCAGCTGGAAGACAAAGTTTGAAACCTTTGCTTTCACTGTTAAATGGTCAGTGAAAGATAAATGATCTTTCAAACCAATTTACAATATGTAGTATACACCACGACTTCAGCAAAGACAATGTTTCTGGTGTAGGTCGGGGTGTCCTTTTATATAAGAGTTTATCTATCAATTAACAATTTAGATATCTTAATGGTTTTACTTAAAATAACGTTAGTCAAGGGTTTTGATGACATAACTCCTCCATTCTCAGAGTAGAAAATAGGGGTTCTTCTATTTTCTGGGTGGCGTCGTTCTTTTCTTCTTCTTTTTGTCGTTGGCGTTGCCGGTGTCGATGTTTTTTCAGGTAGAGGTAAACTATGAATACTGAAATAATAGCAAGAATAATTAGTGAACATATTGCGTTGATCCATGTGTAGCTTGAAGGGGTAGTCTCTAGTTCGTTCGTCTTTAGAAGTTTGGTTAAGGTTTTGATTTCGTTAATTTCTTTGATGTCGATTCGTCTCAGGTGGAATGTTTCTTGTTTTCTGTCTTCTTCTGGGTGGTCTATTTCTATTGGTGGTAGTTCGAACACAAATTGTTCGTGAGTGGTCTGCTCGGCTTGGAAGGTTTCTCCGTGTATGTAAATTTTGCATTTTTCTACGGATATAATGCAAGGCTTGGTTACTTCATATATTCCTTCGGTTTCGCAAGAAGTTCTGATGCTCGTCTTATTGGCTGGTATTATAAGGACACTATTAGAGTTTATTTGTGACGTCGTTGTTTCTGAATAATAGATCTTCGTCTGTGGGCATAGGTTTCTTCCCGTAGTTATTAGTTTTGCAAGGCACGGTTGGTGTTTGTGCAGATTAATTTTGAGACAGAAATACCAGTTCTCGATTTCTGGGCATGTCTCTGATGTGGTCCAGAAGTCTTCGGTGTTGAGTAGCATATAGGGTTGTTCGGGAATGATTGTGTGGTTTAAGATAGGTATTGGGAATAAGTGAAATAATTTATATTGGGATATGATCAAAGGAACGTGAATTTTAAATAAGATTATTTTATTTTTGATTGTTACTTGTGTGGAGAATAATGAATAGTAATTCAGTAGTTGTTTGAATTTCGGTATTCGGGTATTTTCGTATATTTGTTCTAATTTTTCGATCATTGTTTTGATATGACTGGGTTCTATTATTGAACTATGTAAAATGTTAATCCTTGCAAAGGATATTGCGGTTTCTAGATCGTTAAGTATGTGGTTAATTGATTGTAGCTGCATTAATAAATTATCTATAATATTCGAAAATGAAAAGGCTTGTTCTAAACTAATAAATGCTTTGATTTCTTTTGATAGGTTTGTAACTTGAATTTCTAGTGTGAATTGATTTTCGTTTAATTTTTCGAAGTTATTCCTATATGTGTTCGAAAGTTGTTTTATGAGACTTTGCTGGGTTTTTAAGTCATTATGAAGAGTCTGTTCGTTTGAATGTAATTTTGTCAGGTATGATTCGATATATTTTTCGTCGTCTGAGTCTAGTGTGCCAAATAGCCATTTTTGGATTTTGCCAGCAATATTAATTAGTCCTCTTTTAGTTCTCTGGTTTTCAGAAAATGAATTGATTTTGTTAGAAATAATATCGGTAGTTGTTTTGGCATTATAAAGTTTATGTTTTAAAAAGGTTGAAAAGTGATTTGTCGTCGGTAGGTTGTTAAGGGCATTTTCTAATTTTGTTAATGAGTTTTTGATTTGGGAGAGTGAACTTTCTGGAAGGGTCAGGTTAATGTGAAACAGAAAGGTGTGTCTGGAGTCAATTACATGCGATTGTCCTATGTGTACAGGTAAAATCGGGTTTTCAAGTTCTTTTACGTCCAGTGTTTGTATTACTCTTATTACGAAGAGAATAACGAGGTATCGGTTCATTTCTTCTACCTGGAACATGACGTTGGGGTTTTAATAATTTCTTGTGGTAAGTTTTAAGTTTTGATTTGATTTTTATATCGTTAACAATTGTGGGGTTTTCTAGTTTTTCATAGCGGTTTGTCGTTTTCTTTTGTGAAGCGTTTCGGTTTTTTGTTTTATACAGATTTTGTTTAATGTCTATATCTATTTTCGGTTGTCTATTTTCATTAATTTTGTCGAGAGTTTTTTGTTGTTTTATTTCTAGTTGTTGTTTTATTATATCGTTTAAAGTTCGTAGGTTTCGAGTGTGGTCTTGTATGTATTGCGTAAGCTTTGTTTTATTGTCGATTTCAAAGGGATTTCTGTAGTCAAGTCTTCCGCGGATTATCTGAAAAGGTGTGTAACCAGTGGCGGAGTGTATGGAATTGTTATAGGATTATAACGCTAGATTCATAAGGGATTCAATGGGTTCTTGCGTCTTAGAGTTTTTTAGTGTAAGGATCGTTTCACACAGAGTCGAATGAAGACGTTCTATAGGGCTGTTACTATTAGAATTATAAGGGGTTGTGTAATGTATCTCGATATGATGGGTTTTGCATAAACCTTGGATTACTTCATTTTTCCATTCGGTACCGTTGTCCGTTGTTATGCGCCTCGGAAGTCCGAAGTGACTAAAGAATTGTATAAGTTTGTTTGCTACTTCGACGGAATTTGGGGTTCTTAAAGGGTAAGCTTGGCCAAATTTGGAAAAGCTGTCTATAATTGTAACAAAGTATTGTCCGTGTGTTTTGTATGTGTCTGTGTAGATATGGTCGAAAGATTCGCATCCTATAGGTGTCGGTTTAAATATTAGCTTCGTGGGGTGTCTCTCATATTTAGTCGTTTGGCATATCTCGCATGAATTTACGTAGTCTCTAACGTCTTGGTCTAGTTTAGGCCAATAAAATATTCTTTTAATTGCGTTTATGTTTTCTTGTATACCTCAATGACTTGTTTTTGTTTCGTGGTATAGTTGTAGTTTTTGTTTTTGTTCGTCTTCGTCGGTAACGTCAGTAAGAATTGTGTCTGATTTAATTAGTGTAAACGCGTTATTTTTAAAGTAATTTTGAAATACTCTAATGAATATCGGTTCTAACGATTCGTCTTTGAAGAGGAAACAGTACGTTTGTTTCGGGATCATATATTCTTTTATAAAGTCCGTGATTATAAATTCGTTATCGGTGTTTGGGATTGAAAGTTGTATTCTGTTTTTCTCGAAGATTTTTTCTCTTATTACTTTGTGGTGGTCGTTGTCAGGAGTTTCATGGCTAGATATAATGATTTGGTTTTTAAATGTATTAATAAATTTTTCTGTATAGTGAATGCCTATTATCGGATTTTCGTGATTAGAGTGTATGGTTTCATTATCTGTGTTTAAGGAGTTATTATTCGTTTGAGTTTCGTCAGGGTTAGTTTTTTCTTCGATGTGTGATGTGGGGTTTGGTTTTACGAGTTTGTTGCTATGCATTATTATTTTGGGGGGTATTTGTTTGTTTGCTGTTTCTTGTTTTGTTGGGGAGTTGTCAGAGGTTATTGGTATCGGATTTAGCAGAGATTCGATTTCGTCGTAATCAAGGTCAGGTATTTCGTCTAGTTCTGCAGGGTTTGCGATCATTGATGAATTGTCGATGTCGTTATCCTCGAATTCAATCGGGTTGATTTCTACTCGTGAAAGTGCGTCAGCGTTCGTGTTTGCTTTACCTTTTTTGTATATAATTTCGTAATCAAATTCTTCTAATTTTAATCTCCAGCGCACTAGTTTGGAGTTGGGCTCTTTTAGTGAGAATAACCATTGTAATGGTTTATGGTCACTTACTATTTTAAATTTTACTCCGAAGAGATAAGGTCTGAAATATTTAGTTGCCCAGACTATTGCCAATAGTTCCTTTTCGATCGTACTATAATTAATTTCGGCTGGGTTTAGGGTTCTTGACGCGTACGCGATTGGAAGGTCAGACCCGATAGGTCCTTGTGACAAAATGGCACCTATTGCATAATTTGATGCATCTGTGGTTAGATTGAAAGGTTTAGAAAAATCGGGGTATTGCAGAATAGGGTCATTCATCAGAATTTTTCTACATGTGCTAAAAGCATTTACGAATTCTGGGGTATGTTCAACTTTGTGATTTTTCTTTAAACAGTTCGTTAATGGTTTGGTTAGGTTCGCGAAGTTTGTAATGAATTTTCGGTAGTAACCTACTAATCCGAGGAAGGATTTTATTTCTTTGGGGTTATTAGGAATAGGGAAATTTTCTATTGCTGTTAACTTATTGGGATTTGGCTTAATGCCTTCTGGCGTTATGACATGTCCTAAAAATTCGACAGTGTCTTTCAAAAATTCGGATTTGTCTAATTGGATTTTGAGTCTCGATTCTTTTAATCTTTGAAATACTAATTTTAGATTGTTAATGTGTTCCTGAAGGGAGGTTGAAAAAATAATTATATCATCCATGTATACTAAACATATTTTACCGTTTAGATCTCGGAGGACGTTGTCCATGACTCTGGAAAAAGTAGCGGGGGCATTTTTTAAACCAAACGGCATCCTTACATATTCAAAATGTCCGTTTTCAACATTAAACGCGGTTTTTGGGATTGAGTCTGGGTGCATTTCGATTTGATGAAATCCGGAAGCTAGATCGAGTGTCGTAAAGTATTGACACCTTCCTAGTTTGTCTAGTATGTCCGTAATATTAGGTAACGGGTACCTGTCGTCTATGGTTTTTTCGTTAATTTTCCTATAATCTACAACAATTCGCCATTTCTTTTTTCCGCTAGCGTCTAGTTTTTTTGGTACTATCCATATAGGGAAACTCCAGGGGGATTGCGAAGGTCGGATGATTCCGTCTTCTAGCATTTTTGTAATTTGTTTTTGTACTTCTGCTTTATGTACAAAGGGGTATCTGTATGACTTCGTATGTACGGGTATTTCGTCAGTAGTCTCGATGTTATGTTTTACTTGGTTCGTAAATGTTAATTTTTGGTTTGGCTGGTGTAAGATTTCTTTGTATTTAACAAGGAGATTTTTTATGGATGTTTTTTCTTCGGAATTCATATGATCGGTTCTAATGAGGGAAAAGTCAAAATCGTCGATGTCGTTTGAATGGTTTGACAATACGTCTTCAACGTGAAAACATTCGAATTTGTCGTTGTCGTATTTATCGAAAAAGGGGGTCAAAAGGTTTTTGTCAATTTGCAAAAGTACTGTTTGAGGAGTTGGGTTAGATAATTCGATTACTGTAGATTCGTCTTTAATTTGTAGAATAGAGCTAGGTATTTTTATAACGTCATTAGTGATTTCGGGGATGATAATTTCGCCGTCGGGTAGATTTGTTTTAATTCTTTTTAATATTGATGTATGCGGAGGGATTTCGATTTTTTGTAAATTGAATTGTTTTCGATAATATAAGGGTATTTTTAGTTGATTATTGTAAAGGGTTTTATTCTGTAAGTCTATATTTAGTTTTAATTTCCGTAAATCACGTATGCCAATTATACCATCGAAATAATCGTGAAAATTGTATAGAACAAATTCTAAATCATCTGTCAAGGGTTTAAATTCTTCGAAAATAGGAATATCGGCTTTTGAATTTGCATTACTATTGCCGTTGCAAGTAACAATAGGTGTATTACTATGGAAAATTTTGTCCGGGAAGTATTTTTCAGCTATATATGGGCGAAGCAATGAAGGGTGGCAACCCGTGTCGATTAACAGTTTAAGGGGTGGATTAGCGATTTTTATAAAGGGTAAGGAATTGGGTGTTAAGTTGTTGAGGTCTATTTTTTGTTTGGTGGGGGCTCTGTTAAATGAAAATTTAGTGTCTGATCGGTTTCTTTTTCTAAGTCGTTGGGATTTTCTTCGTAGTCATTAATATTATAATGATCGTTGGTATGCTGGTTGTCGCTAATGTAATAATCATTGTCGTCGTCTTCTGAGAGAAGGTCATTATTTTGATAATCGGGAAGGTTTTGGAATGTAGTGTCATTATAGTCGATTAGATTAGTTAGTTCTTCGTACGTGAAAGGTAGTTTTCCGTTGTTTGGGTAGCGGTTTTGGAAATGATTTTGGGGTCTGTAATTTTGCGTGAAATTTCTCGTTGATGGTAGTCTACTTGACGTAGACATTGGTTCCGGGTTACCTGTTGGTTTGTGCGAATTTTTTGGGGCAAATACATTTGTGGTTTTGCCAAATACTTGTTCGTTTGTGAAGAACTTTTGTTGAATTGGTCGGGGTTGAATATTTATAGGTTGACTTGGAAATGGGTTTCTTTGCAGATTTTGTGATTTATAATAAATATTGGGGTTATTATTTGATATTTGGTTGTTATAATTATTTGGGGAATATATAGGTTGGCGTTGCATCGTTTGGTAGTGCGGGGTTCTAGGGAAATAATTATTTTGTTGGGGCTTTGGGAAATGGTTAGATTGAAACGATTTGTTATTCTGGTGATTATGTTTTTGTGGAATTTTGTGGTAATTAGGATGTCTTATGTTTACTTGTTGTTCTAGCAGGGAGTGATTTATTACTAAGGATGTTGCTTCTTCTATGGTTTTAGGGTTTTTTTAATAAAAGTAGGGTTCGTAATTCTGCGTTAGAATTGGATATTAATACCGTAACGGCAGTAACTTCGTTTTGATTAATTAGGACTAGTTTTGTCGCCGGATTAATTCCTGTGTCTGAATTTATTTTTAAATTTAATCTCATTTTAGTTAGTTTGAGTCTTTCTAAAAAGTCTATAACTGTTTCGTTTCTATCTCTGCTTAAAAATATAAATTGCTGTTGCAGTACGTGTCTGTCTACCTTGTCACCGAATTTTTCGCGGAGGGCGTTTCTGACTTGTGGCCACGTATCTAGGTCTGGGCGACATAGTAAAAAGTCGCCAGCCTCATCAACAATTTTTGAACAGATAGCCGCGTATACAAATTCGCTTAAGCTATTATCTGTAGTAGTTCCGTATCTATCAAAAAATTTATCTACAGCATTTATGAAAGATTCTAAGTGATCACTACGTCCGGAAAAGTTACGGAGAGTGTGTGAGATTTCTTTAGCAGCTTGAATAGTTGCCATTTTAGCTGCGATATTCAAGTTATTTAAGGAATCTGTAATTTCGTCTACGCTCATGTAAGGAGTTCACTTTTGAATATTTAATCAAAAGAATCTGCTTACGTTGCTTGAAATTATTTTCTTTGTGCAGTAAAATATAAATGTAAAATTAAAAATATAAAAGTTAAATGACAATACATCAGTAAATTTATTTTTTAGGGAAATTCACTTTCGAAAGAAAGATTTTACCTTTATACCAAAATAAAATATGGAATGTAACTTTTATCAGCAAGGAAAATAACTTATTTTCAAATTTAAAATTCACTTGTAAAAGGGAAATTGAGGGATAGTTACGAAGGAAATATGAGCTCAACACTTACTTGTTCAGAGTTTTATTTTCTTCGTTCTGCTCGGTCCAGGTCAATGGTTGAAACCAACGGTGAAAACAGGTGAAACTGGGTTTTCTTCTAAGTTTTCACTTCCTGGATCCTACTGACTGCGCCAATTAAGTTTTTCTTCTTTCACTTTAGGTTTTTAAAAAGTTTTATTTCAATTAAAAATATGAACAATTATCAATTACAATATGTAGTATACACCACGACTTCAGCAAAGACAATGTTTCTGGTGTAGGTCGGGGTGTCCTTTTATATAAGAGTTTATCTATCAATTAACAATTTAGATATCTTAATGGTTTTACTTAAAAATAACATTAGTCAAGAATTTTGGGGTGCCTTTTATATAAGAGTTTATCTACCAAATAACAATTTAGATATCTTAATGGTTTTACTTAAAATAACGTTAGTCAAGGGTTTTGATGACATAACTCATGTCAGTCAGCATTGCGATAACTTAGTAGTCTGCTTTTAGGGAAATTTCAAAAAATGTCTCATAGAGAGGCTAACATATTAACTGAAGGAAAAGCTGTCACAATTTATTTCGTTGTTTTGTGTCACTGAAATTTAATTCTTACTTAGAAGCTATTATCATTTATGTATAATTTTTAAGGATCCAGATTGATTTAGATTAAGTAATAAAATGTATACATAAAAATTTACTTTATCTTGAAACCTCAAATGTTTTTATTGACAATACACAAATTCATTAATTATAAAATTTTCATTAACAATATATAAAATTATTTGGATAAATAACTGTACAACTTAAAAATCAAAGGAAAAAATTGTATACTTCTATATTACAGAATTTTCATTATCTGATGAATCGTAATCACGTTGATACGCGTACCAAGTATTACTAGAGTCCCTTTTTTTAATCATTATATTCTTCAGGCGTTCATAAGGTTTTGAACTTTTCCCTTTTTTGTTCGGTTCAGTTTTGATTTGCTTTATTTCACTCTTTACTTGGGGCCTAAGAATATATTCATCCTCGCTTGATTGGTTTTCTTTCTCACTTGCAGGGCTGGCAATAGGAGGAGTGTTGGTGTATCTTGAACAAGTAGGAGCATCGAGGTCTGCTGGAGGTTCTTCTTTTAAGCGATGCGTAAGGTTAAGTAATTTATTGTTACTGTTATTTAAATTGGAACAATAGTTGGAACAACTCGCGATGTTTTGATTATCAGTTAGATGTTCAGTTTCATTTTCTGAAGATTCTTTGGTTGTGTTGCGAGTGTAGGTATTGGGTTTTGAAAATATACGACGCCATTTTGACACCCTTTTATTTAATAGTACGGAAAGAGGTTTGTCGTCATCAGAATCAGAACTATAATTTGCATCACTTTCTGTAGAACTGAGACGGCGTCTTTTGACTTTTTTTACCTTTTTCTTTCGTCTGGGCCTAAAAATACAATTATCAATAAATTTTTTATTCATATAATCACTTTACTAAATATGCTAAAATTTATAAGATCGATTCTTTTGAATAAATAACGAAATGACTTTAAATGTTATTTATCTCACTTTATGAGCTGCATTTATTAAATGAGAAATTCAGTATAATATTAAGATAATTGGATTAAATAATTGTCAAAAAATAATAAAGTACAATGAAAAATGTAGCCTAATCGCTTTTTTAGAATCTAACATCCATTCCATAATCATCTTTGAATCAGAAAAGCACATTTCTTAAGACAAAGCTTTTGTCTCTCTTATTAATTACAACTAGAAATATGCTCAGTTAAAATCTTTGTAACAAAGTGAAGCAAGAAGTATCCTTACAATTTAAAAGGCATAGAAATCACAAATTTGTAAATACAAATCTACTAGTGAGATGCCGTTTTGTTACGGAAAAATGAATAAAGTAGATTTTGTATTCTGATATCTTCTAATGATTAAGTCTATGATGGTCCTACGGGATTTCATCAATTTAAATTCTCTTCAACACTTCTAATTTTCTAAGATAATAATTTTTTTAACAGTTTTAATATAACCTTTCTAAAATTGCTATTTCTCTAATAGACTAATTTAAAATAATAAGATGTAAAAGACAAAGTCATGAATTTATTCTCTTTAGAGAATGTCTTCTAAAATGTAATTAATTTACCTTTCTGAGCTGTCAGTGGAGCTGGAACTTGACCTAAATCTTCTGGATCTTTTCCTATATCTTTTCTCTCTCTCTTCTTCTCTTGATCGTCTACTATGTTTGAGGCGCAACTTAAGTGGTAACAGAGGTGTTCTAGTTTCCCTGTCAGGCTCCGGGCTATTATCTGGAATTGGAATTAAAACCGGGGCTGGAGAGTCATCGGGGACAAATATCGGTTGATCGGAATCTGACTCTATTAAATCTATCACAACGGGTTCTTGTGGATTGCTACTTCCAACTAGTATTACATCACTATCATGATCACTATCAGATACGTCATCTACAAACAAAAATTAAAAACAATTAAATTCACATTTTTCATATACCTATTATGGTAGTCAATAAAACCCTGGTTAATAATTTGTGACATATTATTAAAAAAAAAATAACGACTGCATTGAAGACGTTATTTTTTTACTTTTTTTTTAAATTCAAAGCTCTATTTCTGTTTGTTCTTAAATGTTGCACTGATTTAATTCAATCTGAGAGCCATAGTATAAGAATATTATAACATTTTTATTTGTTGCTTAAGAATATCAATCTATATTTGTAACTAATTTTACAAAAGTCAACATAAACTCCTGTTCAAAATTAACGCACCACTATAAATTTTGTAATTATGTATTTGTTTTTGCGCTCTTTATTTAATTTAGCGTTAATATAATATAAATAAAGTTAATTAAACAATATTGCACAAGATAGCCTTTATTTTTAATTAAAGTTCGAATAATTATACAAAATTTGGCGATCAGGTACAACAACTTAAAGATTATGAAAATCTACTTAACTTTATAAGCAAAAAGAAAATTCCAATTTACAAAAAACAAATTAACTTCAATAACGCGTAGTACCTCCTCGAGCTGTTATAACCGCTTGCATTCGTCGGGGTAGGCTTTTTATTAAGTTTTGGATGGTTACTTTAGGAATGTTTCCCATTCCAAGAGAACAACACGCTCTAACTCTTGCAGGCTCATTGGAGCAGGTACATGACGCCGAACTAATCTTTTTAAAACATCCTAAAGGTGCTCTATTGGATTTATGTCTGGGCTGCGTGGTGGCCACTCCAAGATCTGGATGTTGATTTCATTTAAGTAATCCAAAATAGTCCTTGCAATGTGAGGTCTTGCATTATCTTGCATGAAAATGAAGGTATCTCCTATAAATTGCGTAAACGGCATCAAGTGATCTTGAATAATGTTTTCCAGATAGAATTCTGCATTCATTGACCCCGGACGGTTAGGAACCAGCACTGTGCGTGCCTCAAAACATATTCCCCCCAGAACATTTTTGAACCACCACCAAATGGCTCCTTTGGGGAGATAGTACAATAATAAAATCTTTCTCCAGGTCAGCGACATACTTTATCACGACCATCTGGAGATTTTAGGCTCACTCGAGTTTCATCTGTGAACAAAACTCTCTTCCAGTCATCGACAGTCCACTGTGCATGATCTCTAGCGAATCTTAATCTGCGTGATCTGCAGTAAGTAGCGGTATAGTAGCAGGCCTTCTATATGCCAATCCGAATTCTTTTAATCTTCTCCTGACGGTTTGTCGTCATGTCGATAATTCATCTAAATGTGAAGTGCGATATCTAATACGATTTTTAAACGTTAAATGTTCGCACTGCTGAAATTCACCGGAAGTAAAGGCTTTTTAATAAAGGAAGAGCAAAAAACAAATAATATTCATGATGAAGAACTCTCGAGACAGCCTACAATAATAATAATAATAATAATAATAATAATAATAATAATAATAATAATAATAATAATAATAATAATAATAATAATAATAATAGCATTTATTTCCCAACAGTTACCCATTTACAGAGCAATTTTTTTACATTTTATTTTGAAAAATGGTATTTAATCAAAATTGAATTAAATCAATATTAAAAAAAAATAAAAATATTAAAAAAATAATTATATAAAACGTATAAATTAATAAAATACTTCAAAGATAAATAAATAAAAGTAAAATAATATCAAGTATAACATAATAAATAATAATAATAAAATTTAATTCATACAAAAATATACATATAACTAAATATTATATAAATGCAGAGTTTTAGGGCACAATAGAAGGTTGATTCTGTGTGTGCACTAGAGTTTTGACCAAAAAAGAGAAAAAAAAAACAGAAAACATATATGGTACCCAATTCACAGTAGCAGCATACTACACTACACCACAAAAAAGTATCTCATTGCATACGTTAATCCAACTTGTGATAATCCAATGTTCAATTTTACTTTTTAACTTTTTAAATGAGACACCATTCCGTGGCTTAAGATCACCAGGAAGGATGTTCAATACTTTTGGGAGTGTATATGATATATGCCTTTGAGTAGCTGTGAATAGAGTGTTCGGGATACTTAAGTTTCCTTTTGTTATTGATCTTGTTTCCATCCCAAGCTGATTTACAGGAATCATAAATATATCATTTCTAAAATTAAAACTTACAATACTTTTAATATAAAGTTGTCTCAAATTTAATAGTCTAGATTCCCCAAACAACAGGGCCGTGGGATAATACCTATTTTTAAATAGCACTACCTTTATTACATATTTCTGGGTGACATATAGTGGGGACAATACACTATCACAAGCTGCTCCCCAGGCTGTGATGCCATATGACAGCACAGACTCGACCAGGGCTTTATAGAAACGTCTCAAGATGTTTGCATTGACCAGTTGTCTCAATTCATAGAATTTATATAGTGAATTACGTACCTTATTATTAATATACTCAATGTGACTTCGCCATGTCATGCATTGATCAAAGATTACACCTAAGTATTTAATACTCTCCTTTCTTTTTATTTCCTGAGTGCAGTTGCAAGTGTCATTTAAATTACAGTTATATTTGTGGAGCTTCATGGTTTCCTTACTTGGCAATCCTCGTGCATTCATGGCGAAACCAACAAAGAATGTTTTGTTATTGTTCAACGTTAAGAGATTAGAATCCAGCCAATGCTTTACTTTCATCATAGCGCTTTCACCTCTGTCAAAGGTTTCCTGCCATGTCCGATCATTGACCAACAATACTGTGTCATCAGCGAAACATACTATCTGTCCCTCTGTGTTTAATTCTGCTAGTGAATTTACATATATAGAAAAGAGAATCGGACCGAGGACAGTACCCTGTGGAACACCACACTCAACTTTTTTTATTTCACTATTAATGTCGTTTACTTTCACTATTTGTGTTCTCTCATTTAGGTATGTTCTAAAAATGTTTAACGCACTACCTCTTATTCCCAAATTTTCCATCTTTTGTAGTAAAGTGTGATGTTCCACAGTATCAAATGCCTTTGACAGATCTAAAAATATCGCTAAGGGTTTGTAACCTTTATTAAAATTACCTATAATAAAATCTGTCACTACTGCAACAGCGTCCTCAGTACTGCGGTTTTCCCTAAAGCCAAATTGATTTTTTGATAATATATTATTAGATTCCAGAAAATGCATGAGCCTAACTTTAATACACTTTTCAAGAATTTTTGCAATTGCACTGGTTAAGGCAATTGGTCTGTAATTATTCATTAGGTTCTTTTCATTTGATTTATACACCGGAATTATGACAGAGTTTTTAAAAATAGTGGGAAATACGCCAGTATTGAGAACACAGTTTACCAAGTGTGTAAGAGGTTTACTCAAATTGATACTATTTTCCTTAACAATACTAACACTAATTTTATCGTTACCCACAGCTGATCCGTTCTTTAAGGAAATGATATGATACAGTCATGAAAGAAGAATTGACACAAAAGGTTGGTGACATTTGCCAAAATAGGCGCTTCGCTATTGAGGTGCTTCATCAAAAATTTCCTCTATTTTCAAGAACAATAATTCCCGTCTTCTTACATGGTAAAAAGGTCAGTGCGTTCCATTTTGTCTTGTTTTTTCCTGTCTTACAGAGGTTGATTCGATTTGTTTACAGCATAATTAACCTAATTTTTTCGCATATAACTTTATTTCATTAGTTTTCATAAAATAGTGTAATTTTTGACTATTTTAAACCCAATTTATGCCCGTTTTTATACCTTACTGACTTAGTTTTAATAAAATAGTGAAATTCTTGACTATTTTAAATTCAATTTATTGTTTTTTCCAGGTTACGTCCTTTTTTAATAAAATAGTGTAATTCTTGACTATTTTAAATTCAATTTATTGTTTTTTTCAGGTTACGTCCTTTTTTAATAAAATAGTGTAATTCTAGACTATTTTAAATTCATTTTAATGTTTTTTCCAGGTTACATTCTTTTTTAAATAAAAATAGTATTTGTTTTAGCCCTAGATTTATTGCAAATCAGTGTAACTTTTGACTGATTATTGCATATCATTAGTTGGTAATATTTAAGTACGTATCGACTTATTGCTTTTAATTTTGCAACACGACTGATGTTAAAATCCTTAAAGCTCTTAGAGGCATATTTAAAGCCTCTCTCACACGTTTTGAAACCTTTTTAAATACATTTATAAGCGAACAAAACGCAAATTTGATTGATATACAGCAAAGATTAGACAATATTGTACCATTATTTGAAGAATTTAATAACTTACAATTTGAAATTGAAATAGCATAAGCAGGTGATGCTGATGAGATTCAAATTGGTAATGATACCCGTGAACAATTTGAAAATACTTATCACAGTCTTGTCTCTTCTGCAAGATATTTAATTAAAAAATCAAATCCTGTTCCTTTAGCAAGTTCTAAATCCCAAGCAGCTAACTTTATTTCTGAAGGTAGCATTGTTTCCTTAACTTCTAGTAAGTCTCAAGCATCTAACTCTGTTAAAGTTAATAATGACAATAGTCAGCAAGACTGAAATAATCACAGTTATCAGATCCGTCCGCTTCCAATCCGTTTCACGGCTTTCTATCACATAATTCAACCATGAACATAGGTTTTAAATTACCGGACATCAACTTACCTAAGTTTGATGGTTCATTAGATGATTGGCTCTCAGAGATACATTCCGATCAGTAATTCACGAAAAATCTAATTTATCTGGAATTCAGAAATTTCATTATCTTCATCTAGCTTTGTAGAGCGAAGCAGCTGAAATCTTGCGAGACATGCAAATAACAGAAATCAGCTATGATATAGCTTTGAAAATTCTTGTTGATTATTATGAAGATTCAAACGATTTAATAAATCACCACATTAGAGCATTAATAAACATCCTTCCAAATACAAGGGAATCACATTCCTACATAAAATCGCTACTTATGCTCATTAATCATAATATAACTGTACTTAAAAAATTAGGACAACCAACCGAATACTGGGATTCTTTAATTATAAATTTAATTTATTTGAAATTAGACAAAAATAGGATTCCAAATGTTTAAAATTATCCAAACATCATTTAAAGAATTTTAAAGAATCGTTACAAACTCTTACCTAAATTTTCTAAAGATACTTCTTCCGTCCCTTCAAATTCTTCTTCTTTTAACCCAAAAAGGTAAAAGTAGATCTTTAACCGATACAAGTGGTCCTATGTAGTGGAAACCACATAATATTAAACTGTTATAAATTCACCTCACTTACTCCAAAGGCACGTTACGATAAAGCAAGACACTTAAAATGATGTATTAATTGCTTACGCGAATATCATCCCATAGAGGAGTGCGGGTCAAGTACATGTCGAAAATGTAATAACCAACACCATACTTTACTACATTTTGAATTTTCCAAATCTAAATCACAAGTTCAAAAACATCTTCCCAACAAAGAACTAAACAATGAATCCGAAGAAAGTCAACCTGGTTTTAATAATCCTTTAACTTCATTTAATTCCTAAACTTATTGTTCTTTTAATAAGAATTGTATTGTTTTATCTACAGCTTTAGTTATAGTCCAAAATGTAAATGACAAACCCTAACAATGTAGCGTTTTACTTGATTCTGGTCCACAGATAAATTTTATTACCAAATCCTGTGCCGGTAAATTGGGTCTTAAACTGAACCTATCCAGGGAACCACTACTGGTATCGACAAACAGACTTCCAAAATCATTGCCAAAATTAATATCAAGCTATCATTCCGTACATGTGTTTTTAATACTAATTTATCTTGCAAATTCCATCTAATTTAATTTTAGCTGATCCCGGGTTCAATATCAGTTCAGAAATTGATATTTTATTAGGAGCTAAAGTATTATGGGATATCCTATGCGCAGGTCAAATTAAGCTTGGCATAAATTCCCCTACACTCCAAAAAACTACTTTAGGTTGGATAATTTCCGGCCCTATTTATTTACCACAAAGACTTAAAACGGTATCTGATCACGCAAACACAAATTTACCTGTTCTATGTTTACTCAATAACAAAACCCTTTCTAACGAATCTTTAGAAGAATTAAAAACAATAATCTTAAGAGGTTCTGGCAGATTCAGGAACCACCAGATAAAAAAATCCATTGACTCCTGATTGCGAGAAATACTTTTTAGAGACTACTATCCAAGATAACTCAGGCCGATTTATTGTTAAATATCCTTTAAAAGATTCTACAAATCTACTTGGAGAATATCAATCACAGCTGAAAAACGTTTTCATTGTTTAGAAAACAAACGTAATAAGAATCCAGACTTAAAAAATCAGTATTTCAAATTCATCCATGAATAAATCCAAATGGGGCACATGTCGCTTGTGTCAGACCCAAATTTGAAACCTCTGTATTATCTTACTCAACACTGTGTCATTAAGGAGGATAGTACAACTACTAAGCTATGTGTAGTTTTCGATGGCTCATCAAAAACTTTAACCGGTTACTCCTTAAATGGCATCCAACCATTCAAAACGATCTATTTTCTATCCTATTACGTTTCAGAAAACATGCTTACGTACTCACAGGTGACAGAAAAAATGTACAGGCAGATCTTGATTGATAAGCCTCAATGTATCATTTGGCGCGTAACCCATTACAGCATTTATCTACTTATCAATTAAATACCATAACATATGGTTTAGCATCTTCTTCCTTCCTGGCCATAAGAAGTCTTCACGAAATTGGTCAACAATTAGTAACCAAAAATCCATTTATTAGTTCTAAAATTTTAGAAGATTTTTACGTTGATGATCATCCTTGACCGAAGTACTTGAAATAAAACAAGAAATTTCACGCGTATTTTCTCTTTATGGATTTCCGCTTACAAAATTAGTGTCTAATGCAAATGGAAATGTTTTTGATATCGATAATCAATCGAATTCAGCGGTTAAGTTGTGTTCAAATAAACCAACAAAAACACTAGACCTCCTATGGCATCCCGATTTAGATACTCTAACCTATTCAATAAAAATTAATCATCGTCAAGGTGGTGTGACCAAGAGATCAATTCTTAGTTATACTACTCAAATATTTGATCCTTTAAGATTACTCTTGCCATTCATTATAACTGCAAAAATCCTTTTACAGGAAATTTGGCAGTTACGCCTCTCTTGGTATGAATCAGTGCCTCTAGACCTCCAGTGTAAGTGGATAAATTTTCAAACTGAAATTTCTCAGCTCGGTAGAATTTCTATTCCAAGGGCTTTGCATTTAGAGTTGGTAGGAGACTTGAGTACCAATTTATTTTTAGGCGCTTCATAGCTAGACGTTGAAAACCCAGTATTATCAACTACGATAACGGTACAAATTTAGTAGGTGCATCCAATGAAATGAAATCATTTTTTAAAGAGGCTACAAAGGAAATTATCGAAAATTTATCTATTGAAGGCATAACTTGGAAATTCATACTGGCAAAGGCTCCACATTTCGGGAGCATATGGAAAGGTGCCGTCAAATCCGCGAAACATTTGCGTCGCATAGTCGGAAATACACCTGTTAATTATGAGCAATTTTATACGGTTATTGTCCAAATCGAATCGATTCTCAATTCCCGTCCATTATATCCCTACTCTAATGATCCAAATGATCTCTTCCCTCTAACACCATCGCACTTTCTGATTGGTGGAACTATGGATGTCATTCCAGCGCCAAATTTATTGAAGATTCCTGATAACCGCCTACAGAAATTCCTATTTTGTCAGAAGATAGTTCAAGAATTTTGGCGAAGAACTCGTGTTATGACTTATGATTATGGGATTGTCCTTAAATCTATTTCATTTAAAAAAAAGCACATTGAAATTTAAAAACGAGGCCTGTGACATTGATTTGAATGTATTTCTAATCTAAATTGAGAGAAGATCATATTATTGATATATATCCTCGCTTGATCTAAAAAAAGTTGCCAAGGTTTTTAATAAAAAACATGTTTAACAAAAAAGCGCCGGAAAAGTATGTGGTAGATAACATAGCAGAACAATTTGGCACAAAGTTTTACATCTGCCTCTCAATAACTGTATATTTAACCCTATTGAGATTTTTTTTTGGGTATTTCAAAGCAATATTGTAATAAACTCATTGGCAGAGGTGGTAATAAGTGACATGACTGCATAAATATGTGGTCGGAATGTTTTACTCGAAGTATTGCAGAAATGTGTTAAACATACAGACAAAGAAATACCAAAATGGTTCAGAAGAGAAAAAGTTTTTGACAGATTAGAAATAAATTCTATAGGTACTAACCCCAATAGCTACGAAAGTGGTTTCAGTTCTTACAGAGTTTGATTTAGAATATAGAATAGATAATTTCTTTCTATAGGAGTTAATTACAGGATTATAAAAAATTGTGGTTGGTTTAAAATTTTTTTAAATGTTATTCTATTTGAAAAACAATAAATATTTTTAAATATTGCTTTATTTTTTTTACCTGTAATATATTCGGTGTTTATTATTTAATTTTAATAACTAAAAATACTATGTAAAATCACTAATATATGCACTGTTGTCAAAATAAAGCAGTCAAATTGAATTTAATGGAATAAATTGCATTTTGATGGCAAATTAAGAAGAGAAATATTACAAATTTAGATTAAATTTCAAAACTACCCTCAAAGGTCCATTCATTGTATAAAAATAATTTTGTCAGATGATGTCAAGCTTTGGTTTAGCATCGACATGCAGATAGCAAATGATTCAACTCTAGTGTAACACTAAGTAAGAAACGTAAACTTTATGTGTTAAAAGTCATAATTATTATAATACTAGTTGTGAATATTGTCTTTTGAGGGGTTTTGCACAGTCTGATAACACGGCGTATACCATAATGAACATTTTATGATCCAAATTATAAATGAGTGGCATTGTCAAATAACATTTTATTTTCCATACACCACTCTACAGTTAAGAAACGATTTACATAGTGAGAAAAAGTTAAGAATACATTGCAAAAAATACATGAATACAATGAAAATTAAACAATAATTAGTAACACACACAAAGTAAGTAAGTCATAAAAGACAAAAGAAAAATAGAAATTAAATTTATCTCAAATTATTTTTTATAAGAATAATACTACAATTAAAAATGTCGAAATTTGCCGGGCTATCTTCCAGGAAATTGTAATTTTTGCACATAAAGTATAGAGAGAATTTTAAAATATTAGTCTTGGGAGTTGGTAAGTAAAAAGTGGATGAATGTCTTGACTTGATTCTAGGCATCCGAAACTTCAATAAGCTTAAAATTTCATTATAATTAATATCTGAACTCACTACTTTTTATGAAGGAATATAAGAGAGTTTAATATTCTCCTACTTTCCAATGAGCTGAAAGATAATCTGTTGAGCAGATACGGAGCATCCTCAGTGAAGCTCAAACATTTTAAAAATCTTCTCTGTACATGTTCCAACATTCTTGAGTAAGTACTATATCCTGGTAGCCAGATTCATAAAGCATACTCAAGTTTACTCCGACTATAAGCGTTGTACAATATCCCTAAAACCGTTACACGTTCTAAGAATTAACCCACAACTTTTGTTTGCAGCGATTATAGAATTTTCTAGGGGTAAATTGAAGTTCATTGTCAGAAATTACTCCTAGATCTTTAATTGAATTAAATCTCGATATTTTAAAGTTGTTAATATTATAGTCAAAGTGAAGTGAGTTGTGTTTTTTAGTGTAGGTAACTATGGAGCACTTGTTTATATTGTTGTAATTTATTTGCGTCTTTTAGTGTATTTATTTCAGCATACACTTTAGATCGTCAGCATAAAGCAGATTTTTACATTCTAATTCTTCAGTTATATCATTAATAAACACTAGAAAACAAAGAGGTCCTAGAATCATATTAAAATTCTAAGTCAAAAGTTCATATGGTACCCTTCTAAAACTGTGATACAGCTTCATAATGTTGCTATTATGAATTGCCAACAGATTAAAAATAGTAGGTATTTACAATTTAAATTTAAAAGTGTTTTATTTTTGCCATGATAAAAAAATAACTAAGGTCAGCATTGTCGTGTGTATGAAACAAATTAAATAAAAAAGTATGTCTATATACAAAAACACTATACTAACCTGGTAGTTCAACCACATATGGAGACTGTGGACGTTCTGAATAAATCACATGTCTGTCATAACCAATCATATCAAAAGGTGATCTCATGAAATTAAAAAATTCATGAATGAAATGATCTGTTTTGGTGTCCAAATATTCAAAGAGTAAATTACGGAATGTTCTACTGCAAATGTGATGATGAAGTAGATGGTCCATAATTATGTCTACCAGCCTCATTACTAACTGAGTATTCTCATAGAGTAACGCATTCAGTTCTCTATTTAACCAAGGGGCGAGTCTTGTGCGGGCACCAGGAAAACTTCTAAACAATTTTAATTATGATATAGTAACAGTATTATACAGTGCGAGTTTACGCTGTTTTAGTCCTTTTCCCCATACTAACTACCCTACAAAATATGTTAGGAAATGCTCAGACTGGTTGATTTTTATTTTTCTTTAAGCATATTTTGATTATAAAAAATAATATTCCAAATGGGTAACAGGCTCAAAGATATTAAAATTAAAAAGCGTTTTAATGATCTATTCAATGATATGACAAAACAACACGACACTAGTTTAATAATTGATTTACATCATTTTAAACTAATAACTTACTTAATTTATCAAATGTTCAAAATATTTTGCAGTAAATTTTTGTTTAATAGTTGATGAATTTTAGGCTTTGTAACAAAATAGGGTAAAAGAGGAAGATCTGGTGATTTTGTTCTATCCATCTCCCCTATAAACAACATTTAAATAATTTCGTTCATTTATCACGAAATAAGCAGAAGCCCCACCTTATTGAAAAATAATATCCATATTCAATTCTTATAGATGGTTTTCTACGATTTCATATATTATAAGTATGTGTTTCGGCTCTGGCTATACTGAGTAGTTGAGTTGTAGAGCACACGCCAGATCCTGAAGAAGCCGTTTATGGCAAACTATAAGTATATAGCACCAGTTAGATTTTGGTAATAAATATTGAACCTATGATATGGTTACCCAATATTCCTGCCTAAACATTAAGTTTTTGAGGAAATTTTGTACGATTTCCATTAGACATTTTGTCTATGAACTTGACCGTTCCAAAAAAAAATGTAGCTTACCTAGGTAGCTTAAGTCTAAAGTTTACCAAAACCTTCTTGAATCGATTTAAAATTTACGGCAACGGGGAACGAAGACATCTGCTTCAATTACAAAGAAACACTGAAAAATGTAATGGAAGCAACAAAAAACAGATTTTTTTCTGCCAAGAAGTCAGTGGAGTACAATTTGAACATCAATAAAATTATGTCTTTCAATTATTAGAGTGTCGTGTTGTTTTGTCTGTCAAGTTTATTTTAAATGTAATTTAGTCAAAAACCAATAAAGTAGATTTATAATTATAATGTTGAACAAATAATTAAAAAACCTTTTCAAATGAGCTATCACTCGGCCTTTATTGTCATTTAGTTTTTTAAGGGGGCAGCTACCCTGCGCTGGAGATATTTGGAATATTATTTTTTTATAGTAAAAATATACTAAATAAGAAATAAAAATCGACTTGCCTGAGCGTTTTCTCCAATATTTTTTCAACTTTTTTCTAATTTAGTAGTTATGGTTACATATTAATTATTTGGTGATTACTTATTTATAATTACTTTTAGATTTGTATAAAAGAAATACATACCTGAAGAACGTCGGCGATACATCTCTGTACCTCCCAGTAACATCAGGTGGTGCTATAACCCATAAATTTCTAACATATATAGATCTTCGAAAACTAGTGGTTGTTGCGTTTTCACGTCGTCTTCTGTGATAAATACTCCTACTACAAAACATCAAACCAAAACAGTACAAAAAGTTTTTTCCTCTAAATTATATAAATACCTTGGAGGAGGATATCCACTGGTACTAACAGAAATTTGGGGATGTGTTAACAGCATTTGTTGAATAGCATGTTCTCCATGTGTATCAACTGTGAAAGTAGTTCTGAAAAAATGATGTTTGTTACTTTTCAATATAAATTTTATCTGGCAATTTTAAGGAATAAAGAACATATTAATTATAAAATATACACAGGTGTAATGCTCTATTTTACAAAACCAAAAAAGTTTTTCATATTCACATATATAATTTTGTGGATTTGGTAGAGTAAAAGCAATTTTACTGCCCATTTTTCTGTCCAGGGCTTGAAGTATTATTCTTACTCCCTAAAGATTTAAAAAATATCTTTACTATAATCCGTTGCAAATTATAATAGAAGGAAGGCCCAAATTTTGTAACAATAGAAACAATTGTAGTTATCGCTATAAGATCGAATTTGAATAAACGACTGTAACTCAGATATCACTGAACTAGTAATAGATTTAAATACACTGTTGTAATGCACTGTGCTACAAAAAGGGTAGAACTACCCATTGTTAAAAATCCTATTTATTTCCGTGTAGGCTTTAGATTGTCATAAAAAATTTGTGTATAATTATTTGTGTTGTTAAGGTGGAGTTAGGAAATGATGGATTTATTCCCGGAATTGATGTAAGTCGCCTTTGAAAATGAAAAAATATTCTTAATGTATACAAAAATAGGTGTTTTTTCTATTTTGTAATAATTAATTGTATTATTATTTTAGCTGTACTATTTTTTGTCATTTCTGTAGTATTAACAATTTTTTGGGATATTTGTTCATATGTTAGCGAATGTTCCTGCTTCATCAGTATATATGTAAATTTTTTTAAAAATTGAGCTCAACCTCAACTTAGAAGCTATCAGAGATACAACAATTCAACAATTTTTAATGGAAAATGGTTTATACTCAAAAGCAGTTACTGAAAGTTGAAAATTTTACTAATGAGTAAGTAGTTGATAAAATTGTATGGATTGTATGGACATGACAAACTGAGGTAGCTTCCTTATAATTGTTTTTAATCCTACAGAATTATCGTACGTTTAATTAAAAAAAGATGTTTGTGATAACATGCCGCTCCAATATTAAGTACACTTGTTGTTCATTTAATAAAATACGAATCTAATAAAATTACTACTGTAATTAAAGGACTTCATAATTTCCGGGTTTTCTTTTAAAATATTGGACGATTCTTATTTTCATAAAATAGAACCAGTAAACGTTTTGTACAAAAACTGTTTTAATTTGAATTCCGTTTACTACGCCCATTTCAAAATTATAGATTATTACTAATATAAACAAGGCGCTTTTAACATTTTATTGCTTTCTATGTGTGTACAGGGTACCCAAAACTCAACTCATGTTTTTTTTTTATTTCTAAATATGACAATCTGTATTTTATATCATCATGAAAAAGTATTTTCAAAATACTTTTATTTATGAAAAACAGTCTCTATACCTAGGTTACAGTTACTGAGTGGTTTCGAATTTTACAAGCAAAAGCTAAAACGTTAGAGTTCTCTTAGTGTTGGCTATGAATTCCATATACTGTTTGGCAGCTCAAAAAAAAATCCAACAATACAATTTTTGAAAAAGTTTTAAAAAATTATAATTTTAAGAGATAAACAACATAAACCCAAACATTCAAATAACTAATAATAATTAAAAATTTATAGAATCTGCTCATACATTGAAAGACATTTGTAATCTGTTTTCATATGACCTACTTACAATCCTAAGAATGTAAATAGCGATTCTCTAATTCTACTTTTAAAATTCTTTGTATTTGCAGAGTTGCAGGTATGTCTCATTTTTCACATACCACCACAAAAAAAGGCTACTTACATTACATCTGGGGATCTAGTCCTTTGTATACATTGTCTCATAAACTGATTCCGTTGACTATGGAGAAGGCATCCAAAGTCAGAGTGAATTTGAAAATTACTACTTCCAGAGGAATACTATGCACTTCTCACTTTTTGAAGAAACTGCTTATTATAGATGGACAAACATTGAGTAATATATCAAAAATAAGGCGGTCCTTCAGAACTAGTAATCATTTGACTATTAATCAGTACATCAATTGTTATGGACTGTAGCTTCATCATACTAGTATCCAATATTTCTGTTATTGCTTACACAGTACAATTAAATTCATACATTACTTTTTCATAATTCCCTTTTTCGGGTAATTTTCGGAGTTTTAATAAGCTGTCCTAATAAACTCTAGCTACCAATAAGCAGAGTCTATTGCTTTCAGATTATATAGCTACTAATTCCTGATCAGAAAAATTCATATTCTCAATATTAGAGATTAAAGAAAAAACTAATACCCAAAACAGTATTTAAAATACAAATAGTTAACGTAATTATAAGTAATACAGGCTACAGAGAGGCAATATATAGAATTCACACCCAACTTTAAAGACGGTGTTTACCGAAATTTTAGTTTTTGTTCTTAAAATTCGAAATAATTTGATAAATCTAACATTTAAGTACAAAGAATGTTTTACGAAAATGTTCAAAATATAAGAAATCAAAAATCAAATTTAATAAAACTGGAAACACTGTCAATGAAAGATTAACATCAATTGAAAAGAAAAACGGCTCAACTCAAAGATATCCACCTTTATAGAGGTTAAGAAAATATTTGGTTTTACTTTTTCAGATGACTTTTTGCAGATGTTCAATGTATTGTGCCATGAGGAGATGATTTTTCTAGGAGCTACTGTATTATATTTGATAACTACGTAATTTCTCAATATTTTTCAATTAAAAATTATTAAACACAATTCAATTAACACTTATTAGCATAACATTTCCTCAATATTAAAATAATTAACTAATATACAATAAAAAAAATTGCAAAAGTTAGTCATTTTTTAGCTTCTGTGTTCTTTTCTTAAAATATACAAGACAGGGCATGGCATCCACACAAGATTTTCACAATAAATGAAACATACTGAACATTTTAAATCTAAAGAAAAATTTTAATAGCTGTCTCAAAAACATATCACAAAGTAGCCTTTACTAGTCTTTTATCATCTTTTGTTAAATCTCCTCTGTGTTATTGGAAAATGATATCTACAGCTATAAATTTTTCAGAATTCTATTTTTATCTCGATAGATAAAAGAACCAAATGATATTTATGCCTTAGCACATAAATTTTTAAGAACACTTCCAATAATCATTTCTACTATTGTTTTAAAAAGATTTGGACTAAGTTGTATTAAGTTTAAATAATTAAAATATCCTTGTAAATAAATATTTACCTACTGATATAATAAAAATATGTGATACTATAAATATAACACACAACAATTTGTTTTAAATCAACAATCTCACCTAAAGTGGAAATGATGTCTAGTTGACTGCTGTGGCTGTCCAAGTGGTAAAAATAAAAATTCTTCATTATCAATAATATGGACTTCTTCAGGTGGTGTTATTTCTACTACATGTTCGTCATATTCTTCATTGCTCTTAACGTTATGTATTATTCTTGTAAAAGGTTGTTTGCAAAGAGGACATTCAGGTTTAATCTACAAATAAAAAGTAAAAAAATAATTCTTATAGTTCTTTTTTAAAAAGAAATTCTTACCTTAGACCATTCTAAAAGGCATTTGAAACAAAACTGATGCATACATGAATCAGAAAAGCATTTATTTGAGAAAACTCCTAAACAAATTGCACAATTTGGAGGTGGACTCGAAGAACTTGGAGCTCTTATAATCACTTTACTCTCCGCCATGATTAACTTTCTAAATAAATTTAATTCAAACTAAAAAAATATTGATTCCGAAAAATGATCTTCTAACTTGAATTGTCATAATAGATGTTTGACCTTGTTGGCACTTATATATGAATACTTATGGCTAAATTTCATAAATATGTTATTATCGTCTAATTAAATATACCAACGCAGAAGTGAGCACTATTTTAGTTAATCTAATAAACATAAAGAATTATAAAATTAAAACATGATTTGGAAAAACCGTCCGCCATAACTCTCAACTCACAACAGAATAACAGAACGTAAACCCTATACAGAATCTGTGAAAGTGACAAACTAATCACAAAACACAGGTCACAAAGATGACATCATGACAATGACAAAACCTAAAAACACTAGTCATAGTCTACATACAAAACCAGAGGCCGAATAGCCCTGTTAGCTGAGGCCACGAAAGAGATTGATAAAAGAAAAGAAGTCGAAATTTGGTTTTGAAATTTAATCATGAAAATACCAAACGCTTACTTAATTTCTCAAAAATACAATATTTTTAAACGACTATTCTCAAGATTAAATCCAAAAACTAATGATATCGTTTTATTAAATAAATCTTACCTGAAAGATGGATACTCTAATATTACACCAAAAGTTTGTGGATATTTAGGAAAACATATATTTTTACAAAATTTTCATCCCCTCAGTCTAATAAGGCAACGAATAGTTAATTACTTTTATAACTCATTTGTGACCGGACGAGGAAACCCCTTATTTTCTGTTTATGATAATATTCCACCAATTGTGAGTGTTTATCAAAATTTTGATAGTTTACTTGTATCTGAAGATCATCCATGCAGAAGCAAAAGTGACTGTTATTACATTAATAAAAATTATTTGCTTAGAGCCCATATGACTGCCCATCAAAATGAACTAATTCGATCCGGATTAAACAATTTTTTAATAATTGGAGATGTGTACCGCAGAGATGAAATTGACAAAACCCACTATCCTGTGTTTCATCAAGTAGATGCTGTAAGGCTGATATCTAAAGAACAACTATTTCCCAATGATAACTTAAATATATTTGAAGAAGGCAACAATACTGCTTTTACAGGTAAATATTTAAATTAATTATCTACGTACTAATCTATGCCTATATTATATAGTTTATTATTGTTTCTGCTTCATTTTACAATAAAATCCTTATAGGACATCAAGAAAAGCAGGCTTGCCATTCTCTAGAAGCAGTTAAACTCGTTGAGTATGAATTGAAGGAAACTTTAGCTGGTCTTGCTAAACAATTATTTGGACAAAATGTAAAATACCGTTGGGTGGATACCACCTTTCCATTCACACAACCATCTTGGGAATTAGAAATTCATCATAATAATGAATGGATTGAGGTTCTTGGCTGTGGAATAATGATGCAGGCAATTTTAAATAACGCTGGTGTAAATGATAAAATTGGCTGGGCTTTTGGATTAGGATTGGAGAGATTAGCAATGTGTCTATATAAAATACCGGACATTCGTTTATTTTGGTCAGAAGATAGTGGATTTATTAATCAGTTTAAGAACAAGAATTTTAATGATAGTGTTACTTACACTCCTATAAGTCAATATCCTCAATGTAAAAATGATATAAGTTTCTGGATACCCACTAGGGGGGAATTTTCTAGTAATGATTTTTATGATGTGGCTAGAAATATTGGTGGCGATATAATAGAACAAATAGAATTCATTGATAAATTTACCCATCCAAAAAATGGGAAAATAAGCCATTGCTACCGAATTACCTACAGACATATGGAGAAAACTTTAACACAAGAAGAAGTAAATGTAATACATAAAAATATAGAAGAGGGTGTAAAGGAAATGGGGGGAACTATTAGATAAGTTTAAAGTTGTATATAAATATATATGTATTTAAAAAAAATCAATGTTCTCATTGTAAATATTATTTTTGAATTCAATCCATAGACCATAAGTAAATTATTCAAACTGATGTTCTTTATTCTGAGAAAATTGTAAAAGTACATTCCTTTCGATTTTAAATTATGCTGCATGTTGATTTTACAAATTTGTCAATAACCACAGAATATGGCTGTACAGAATGTCTCCTAATATGTGGGCAATATCCCTGACTTTATTAAAACAAATTCTTATAATTGGTACATTGTTAATTTTATGTAAATACGCATTGGCGTCACAGTAGCTAGCAGAAATTGTGGAAATATTGCATATTTCTTTTCTGGATAGGTTGGTGAAAGATGAAAGGATGATGCGATTTTAGTGAGATGAAAGGGCATTCGCATTTTCATTTCATTTGATTTGATTATTAATTTTTTAAACCTATAACAAAAGCTTGATTTTTAGGATGAAGGGGTTGGAGGAGAAGGAGAGGAACCTTTTAAATAAGCATTTCATAGCACTTTGTGAATTAGAAAAAATAAAGGCTTTTTGTATATTGAGATTTAAATTTTTTTGTAAACAATCAAAACGGCATAGCATTCAGCCGTGAAAATTGGAAAAATGGGCCAGTCGGTGTAGCTAATATGACATAAAATCAGACTATTGTGTTAATATACCCAATACTTACTTTCAAATCGGTTTTAGAAGGATAAGTAAAAAAAATAAGAGATAGAATCCTTGGAATTTATTTTAGATAAAAATAATTTATTACATTTAATATCTTCTATCTATCTATCTATCTACAAAAATTAATTACACTGACCTAATGGATTTGATATTACAGTGATAAGTGACAAGGAAATTATTATTTATGGGGTTCCATAACGGTTTACCTAACAGTTATTCAAGTCGCCTGAATCCAATGTGACTAATTGTATGAAAACTTCCTAGGGAAGCACTATTTACCGATATCTATTTTATTTCCTATGTCTATCTATCTGCATATAAATCGGGTAGCCAGTGGAAATTGAAACACAGAATTTTATGTTAGGTTTTTTTTATAAGAGTTTTTGGATTTTGGAAATAAATGATAAATTATACAGAGTTGATTGTTTCAACTCTTACTTTATGGAATTTATTCATAATAAATATGGAAAGATAAATAATACTTATCTTAAATTTCCACAGTCATCCAAAGCGTTTTAGTATATTAAATAATGCTTTGGAAGACTGGAAATTCAAGATAAATATTATTTATCTTTCCATATTTATTATATAGAGTTAGTTCTTTTTTATTATTTTTATTTTTATATTTTTTGTATATTATGTTATAAAAGAACTGTTTATTTCGATTTTTCATATAACCCGGATATAGTGAAAGTCTGCAGAATTTCCAAAAGTAAAATCGATTTAAAGGTAATAAAGGACCTCTCACAGTCGGCAGAAGTGAAATAATAAATATTTAAAATAACTAAATAAAATGTCATGCCATAGGAACAATTTTTGACTGATCATTTCCATTTTGTTGTATATGTTCTTTATCACATTTAATTCATGGTTTCGCTTTCAAACAGACCGTAATTTATATTTGATATTTTTTGCTACTATTCCTGTACCATAGTCACAGCTCTGCGGTACTTGAGTACAATCACTTGAGCAGTCTACTCTAATTACTTTTCATGTATTCAATTCTTGAGTACAATACTTTGATTGTAATTGTACTTACAGCATGTAAGCTATTTGAACATTGGTAGTATTTTATGTCGTTGGTACTCTCGTAAATGGATGACAGAGGAGAGGTAGGAAAATAATAATAAAAGAAAGTTAAAATCTTTCAAGCATTTTAGACATAAAATAAGTACATAAGGTACATGTTTGAATATTTGAATACCCAGAAATGTATTCAAGTACATGAAATGTATAAAAAATTAGAATCAGATAATTTATTTTTGTATAATAATATGTTAATATGTCATTCCAGGTACGGATTTTACTTCCTCAGAATATTATTTATTGTTAATAAAGTATATGATTTTGGATGTAAGGGAATAAGATAGTGAGAATTAGAAAATTAAACACTCATTGCTACCCTACAATATATCACACTAATATCAGTATTTGTTCTATTTTTTAATTTTACTTACATTTCGCTCAAAAGAAATAACTTTGGAATCTTTCCAAGAACTAGGATAAAGTAATTAATTAAATCGGTAAGTATTTAAAATTGTTGGACAGAACTTTGTACTCGGGACTTCTAAAAGTACTCGAATACTTAATTAAATTTACTTGTACTTGGTATTTAAGTACTTCTTATAAAAAGTACTCTCTACTCAAATACTTTCTTCCTATACATCTAATAGCTCTGACCACAGTTAAAACAAAAGCAGCTTTCTTCAAAATTCTGAATGACTCAGAAAGTGGTATATTTGAATTTGGTCATTTCAATTACCAACACTAGGTATGAACATTTATTTTTAATAATAGTCAACAGGTTTTTGATTCCATTTTCTTCAAATATCTTTTGGCCATCTTTATTGCGGAAGAATTAGCAAGAAGGGCATCTATAATCTTTTTGACTCCAACAAAAGGGTCAGCATAATATAACGCGACAGTAATTTATGAGCCCCAATGAATGACAAACTTTATTCGACAACATTTCGTAAAAGAGTTTAATCCTATTGGGTGCTTTTAAAAATTTTTTTGTTGACGAAATAAGGTTTACTAAATGAAAATTCTCTCGAATAGTCACAATCTTTATGAATTCCGAGTGCTGTATGCTTGATCTGTATTATTTTTGGGCACATTTTCTTAGTCTTTTTCCTCTATGGATCATATTGTTTACAGAATCTATAGTTGACATAATAACGTCCATAAAATGAAACATATATATATATATATATATATATATATACTTACACATTAAATAACTAATACACTGCATAGCAGAGAACCCAAACTTGCCTCCCGATCTTCTTTTTTTTTACTAACCAAGAAGACCCTAATGTTTAATTAATTTTGATGACTCTACTAAAAATATTTATTTAACATTCGTTTGCGGCCTTGTCCCATAACTCTCGCTCACGTAATGTTAAATAAATAGTAAATATAATAATTTGGAAAATAAAAAATAAGTTTTATGTACAGGGTGATATTTAACTAAATCCCTGTATATACTATCGTAACATACGCCCTTCCCTTCGAATAGGACTGCCCTCATTCCTGCTAAATCTTAACTAAATAAAAACAATTACTAGAAGTACTACCCTATATTATGTTTAGATTTATTGGGGTTAAATTAAGGATGACTTTGGATTTAAATAAAATGATAACTTAACAACTTTATTAACTGACATAAACACATGAACTTAACTCGACGGTTGAAAAGACTGTTCGTCTTAGCATTGCTGCCAACCGTCTCTATATTTATAGATTTGGTGTAAGGCGTTTTTATGTGTTACAGTACATTACACCCTAAAGACTCTATACAATACTAAAAAACTAATATATATCCTCTCTGGTAAGTCGTGCCCTACTGTACCTCTTCCCATGGGCACTTCTCTGGTTTTCTGGTTCCATCTTCCTTTTTTCTCTAGCCACCATTAGCGTTTTTTATCGACCTTAAAGCTTTTTCTTCCGTAACTACCGCACTTGAACCTCCATTTTGGCTTTGGGGGTGGCTTACAGCATACGATGAATCAATCAACTGGCATCCATAAAAAGTCCAATTTCCTTTGCTTTTTGGGTGCCCACAGTCCACTGGAAACAGTAACTTCTTCACAAGGCAAAATAATCTCGTTAGACCGGATACTATAGGCTTCCTGGTGTGTGTGCCTTTGTTGTTACAGCAAGTAGACCATTCAAGAGGAAATTCATTAACTCTATACATAAAATAGAAAGTAAAATATCAGGTAGTACTTATTAGTTCAATCGCTATTATACAAACAAAATACGTAGAAAAAAAAATAATTATATTATTAACCTATCTTGAATTTAATTCTACTATCTTCTGTAACTACTTATTTTTATACAATACTACAGGTTATAAAAAATATATACACAATAGCCTCCATCTCTAACCATATTCAATATACTCACTTAACTATTTTGAGACCTAACATTTTCTCTTTAAATATTATTAAACTGACGACAATTACTGACTATAAAACCCCACATTTTATTTGCCTCAGATACTTTTGTATTTATATGTTCTACAAAACTAATGTGTGAATCAAAAATTACTCCCAAATCTTTGATGGACGACTGACGAATTAAAGTTGAGTAATTAACATTATAATTAAGATCAATTATGAACCTCTTTCAATAAAATGTCATTGTGTTGCATTTGAAACGTTTAGATGTAAATTATTTTGTAAACACCAGTTGTTTATATCATTGAGATCAGATTGCAACTGAATACATTCATCAATACTGTGAATCATTAAGTAAATTTTCAAATCATCTGCGTAAAATAGCTTATTTGATTTTACTATATTATTTAAGTCATTAATAAATAGAACAAAGAGTAATGGTCCCCGGTTTGATCCCTGGGGAACCCCAGATGTAGCAAGATATTTAAAAGATCTATATCCATTATGAAACACGAATTGTTGCCTATTTTCCAGGTATGATTTAATAAATAGTGCAACTCCCAAGAAAAACGAAACTGACCCAGTTTATCCAATAATTTGCCGTGATCCATTCTTTATTCCAACATATTTTAGTAAAAATATAGGTAATTTATAGTTACTATTTTTGTCTAAACAAATCAAATCTAGGTGTTGCTTATTATGTGGTATTCATAGTTCCTAATATGGGGCACCTGATATACAGTATGGTCCAAATGAAAGGAATAAAATCTTGAAACCCGTCGATTTTTATTTTTTGATTTCGTGTACTACAATATCATTACCCGCTTCAATAACAATTATATTGAATTTCAATAAAGGAATTTTGATAAGGTAACTAGTTTAAAAAAAAAGTCAAAAGTAGTTTAGACATATTTTCGTTATCAGTGACGGCCTTTACTACTACTTTTAACAATAATATACAGACATAATTGATATGGGTGAATAGATATTTAAAAGACCTTTCAATTGATGTATAGCAAGACCCACTTTTCTGTTTAAAATTTTTATTAAAAAATAAAAAGGTGATCTGATTTCCCCTTACAAATATTTTATTCATCTTCTTCGTTGAAGAGACTATACTTAGATTCTTCAAAAATCATATTTAATTGTTATTTTGTTTACATAAAAACTATATCCCGTGTTGTCAATCCAAAATACTTAGTTTCCATTTCTAAGTATGACCCCGTAACGCATTTTCTAGTTCATTGGAAAAAGGATTTCTTCCCACTCTTATTAAAACAATTCTTTCTGATTCTTCATTCATCTTTACATATCTTTCCAACGTTGTTTGGGGTACTTCATGGTACTTTGAACTTTTTTTGTAACCAATGACTTTACTGCGACCTGCCTTACCTAATAGCTGCTATCATATTTTCTCGATTCCAGGACTTTCGTTTTATTTCTTTAAGCATATAATATATTTTTTATTCGCGCTCAAATTTAACTTACTTAATATGGGGCACCCCAAAATAGAATTGACGGGGAGCCCCATATTAGGCCTCATATTTACCTAAAGAAGTTATTTTAAGTAACAAATAAATATAATCAAAAACATCTTAACTTACTTTAAAAACAAACTAAATGAACATAGCTGTACTGTTAATGAATTTTTTCCATTCCAATAAGTACATATGAAATATTTGCACCACGTAAAATTTTACAAGTTAAGTTCATTAATAGAGAATTCTTCCTGGAGCATTTCCGTGCTACTCTAAAACTTTAGTATATATGTACTACGGAATAATGTGGGTACCACAAAATAGGAGAGTACCCCATATTAGGCCGTTTTCCTCTAATGCAACAAAGCCTTAAATGTGCTAGTTTCACCCCTTCCTGTTCAACCTTCTAATTTAACACAAAATTTATATATACCTTTCATTAAAAACAATGCATACATATCAAATAACACATTATTTTACATGAACAGCATTATTTTTAACAATCATGTGCTTTTCAACCACTTGTTAAAAGCTTTTGCTTGGAGCATTTTCCTCCAGCTGGCATTATTTGCTGCATTAAAATACACGATAACATGTCCAACTTATTTTTCTACAGTGTTCTTTGTTCTTTATTTTTCCATATTAAATGTTTAAAATATCCTCTATTGGCAAAAAAATACTGTAGCAAAAAGTCTCTCTTTGATATCATTCTTCTTCTTTGAGTGCCGTGCAGTTTACTGCGTAGGCGTCCTCCAAACTTTATATATATCTGTTATTCGCAGCGTCTCTAAGCGCACCAAGGTCGTGAATTCCAGTCCATTGCCGGATGTTGCGTAACCAAGATAATCTCTTACGGCCAATGCCTCTTTTACCTTCCACTTTTCCCTCCAATATCAGACGCTGAAACTCATACCGGTCACCTCTCATGATGTGTCCAAAATACGAGATCTTTCTCTTCTTGATGATCTCGAGCAGTTCCCTATCTTTTAGTTTTGCTCTTCTTATGACCTCTTCGTTACTGACTCTCTCTACCCATGATATTTTAAGCATACGGCGAAGGGTCCACATTTCAAATGCCTCGAGTCTGTTCATCGAAGCAGCCTTCAGAGTCCACGTTTCGGTACCATATAGGAGAACAGACCACACATAACATTTTATCATCCTGAATCTTAATTTAATATCTAGTCTGTGGTCGACTAAGAACGTACGTAGGGATATAAATACGGCTCTCGCCTGTTCTATGCGGCATTTGATCTCTATCTCCGGGTCCCATTTCTCATTCAGGTAGCAGCCCAGATATTTGAATTTCTGTACCTGTTCTATGTGCATGCCATCGATGGTTATTTTGCACTTTGGCAGGATGTTTTTAGAAATTGTCATAATTTTGGTTTTGGCAGCATTTATTTTCAGACCCCGAGCACAGCTTGCATCATTTACGGCTTTCAATATTGCTTGTAAATCATCTTCTGAGTCAGCTAAGATTACCGTGTCATCCGCGTATCTGATGTTGTTGATGTGGATGCCGTTTACTTTAATTCCTAAGCTGCTTTCCGTGAGTGCCTCCTGAAACGCTCTTTCTACATACAGGTTAAAAAGCATTGGTGACAGTATGCAGCCCTGTCTTACTCCTTTTTTTATTGGGAATTCTTCAGACACATTGCCATCTTGTAGCCGTATTTCGGCGGTCTGGTTCCAGTAGAGGTTGCGTATGATTCTTACATCTTTGTCGTCCAGACCTAAATCATCCAGATACTGCAGTAATAGATTATGCCTTACATGATCAAATGCTTTCTCGTAATCTATAAAGCATATATAGACATCTTTACGTTGATCTAGGCAGTTCTGAATAAGCATTTGAAGGCTGAAAATAGCCTCCCTGGTACCAAATCCGCTTTTAAACCCAAATTGACTTTCCCCACTAACTTCCTCACATCTTCTATATAGTCTTGTATGCAGAACCCGTAGGAACAGTTTCAAAAAGTGGCTCATAAGGCTTATGAGACGGTAGTCCTTACAAAGTTGAGCGTTTTGCTTTTTTGGTAACGGTATAAAAGTTGAGCGCCGTTTGATATCATGTTTTATTGAAAATGCTGGATTCTTGAAACATTTCAAGAGAAAGAAATGTGGTGATTTAGTTACTGCGATTACTCAATGGTATTTTTTTTTGTCGAAGGAACCTATTCGTAAAAGGTTCATTTAGATAAAAAAAAAACGTGTTGTAGGTCGTTAAAATTATATTATGTCAAATTGAGAAATCTAGTAATTTTTGTGATTCCAGAAATATCTCTATAAAAGTACTTAGATTTATTTCCATATTTACCAATTCATTATATAGTTAAAAAACAAGTTCTGACAATTTTAAATATTTTTAAATACGTTATTGTTCGGAAAATGATACAAAGTATTTTGAAAATTAAGTAGCTTATGTCGAATTTCGTTTGTGAGAATTTATTTGTGAAATATAAATTGGCGATTCAAACGGCAGTAAAAATTAATTTTGTGATTGAAATTTTTGAGCACGTCTGTAAATTACCGCAAGGGAAAAAAAGAAACTTTTCCTTTTCCGGTACTGTAACCCAGATCTGACGATATCGTTAGATTTGTAAAAAGCTCTTTAATAAACCGAGAGTTACAAAAATAGAGGTGCAAGTGAAGTTTGAGCTTTCAAACAGATAATATTTAAAAACGAAAATTTTTACAGGGACTTCTTTATTCAACAAAATCGAAATACAAAAGCGTATTTTAATGTAACTGAATTATATTTATAATGTCAGTAGTCGTTATGTAGTCAGCAGGTTATATTATTACGCGTCATCAACTTCTGTGTCTTAACTTGGAACTTAATATAGAAGTAAGTTGCATTAAATCACCAAATTTTAAGTACCATACTTGCTCCTACTCTGTGTCGGTTCACCACAAATCACCCTCTGTATATTGTGGGGAAGCAACGAGTTTTTACTTTTCTCTTCTTTATTCTAATTTTCACAATCCCATTCCCTTATAGTGTATTATTTCTGTAAGAATAAATTAAATAAAAATACAGTACACTGTTCAGACTGCTTTTACTCGAATACCTTTGGTCGAATACGGACTTCGAATATTTTGTTAGAATATTAAGTACCATTATAACGAGTGTTCTATTATATTTATCTACTTGTTAACACCTTAGATGAAACTATATAGAACACTTTTTGTTAGTGTAAGAAAAACAAAAGCTCTTAATGAAAAGTTCTACTTGATTTAAGACCTAAAACAGTCAGATATCATATTTTTTCAATGGTATACATAGAAGGTTGAAGAAAAAATATGTACTAAAGGGTATTTTTTTTAGAGGTTTGATTTTTAAATTAGCAACACTATTTCTAATGGGATCCAATTTGATAATTGACAACTGATTTCTAATTAGTACATATTTACCTATGATTAGTACGTTTTGCTATTTCAACATGAGTTTAGGTCAACCATTAAACGTTTTCGTAACACGCATACTTTAATTCGCACTCACAGAGGCATCGTACAGTGCACACCGAAGAAGTTATTGCTGCTGTAGGGCACAGTGTTGAGGAAGACCCAAAGGAGTCGATTCGTCGTCGTGCACAGCAATTGGAACTTTGTCCATCCACTTTATGTAAGATTTTACTGAAAGATCTTGGTTTATGAGTTTGCAAGTTCCAGCTCGTGAAAGAGTTACAGCCGCATGATCAATATTCGCGTCGTGCATTCGGCATATTGGTCGAAAAGAAGATTCCTCTTGATTATCATTTTTACCGAAAGATCTTGTACAGCGACGAGGCTCGTTTTCAGTTCAACAAACAAAATTGCGGATTTGGAGCGTAGAATAACCAAAAGCAATCAAGTTATAGCAGGAAACATTCAATGAGCACATAATTTCGCATAATGACCCTCCGAGTTGGCCTCCACGATCGTGTGATCTCACCCCTATGGATTATTTTCTGTGGGGATATGTGAAGTTGCTAATCTACTCCAATAAACTAGAGACATTGGGTTACTTGGAAGCGAACATTCTCAGAATTATTCCGATATACGGCCTTGGCGGCTCGAAAAAGTGGTTTAAAATTGGACTTCCAAATTGCGTTTCATTTGAGTTAAGTGTATACCTCTAAAAAAAAACCTTTAACCGCGAATCTAGGATGCGCAGTAAGCTTACCCCAAATTCTAAGTGACTGAGATCATATTAACCAAATACTTTAAGGTGTTCGCTTAGTAAAAACTTAGGTGATATAGTCAAATATTTTTTTTTTTATGAATTTTTATTGGCAATCAGAGTCAATTATAATCTATAAGCCAATAGGATGGCTTGTACATAGCAGTAATTTATAATGTACATTTAATGTCTTGTGGAGGTTAACATCCAGTGATGTTACCTCAGTCTTCTTTTAGGTCTATTGGCCAACTTCTCTTGAGTCTTCTGTTGTCGTAGGGTTGTAGTAGTGGCTGTAGTAGAGGATTAGGGTGGTCCTCTAGCCTCACATAGTGTTTGTCAGCGTTTTCTCTAATGACTTCGTTCACATATGGAATTTTGAGATCGGTGTGTAGGGTGTGGTTTGATACGTACCAGGGTGCGTTAGTTATAGTTCGGAGAATCTTAGATTGTGCTCTTTGTATTATAGCTGTTTGACATGCTGGCACAGCCCCACAGTTCGATCCCATACGTCCAGATCGGCTTCAGGACTGTTTTGTAGATTAGGATTTTATTTTCCAGGGATAGATAGGATTTCTTTCCAATTAGCCAGTAGATTTCTTTCGTTTTTAGGTCCAGTTGGGTTCTCTTTTTTTTATGTGTTGTTTCCAGTTCAGTTTGCTGTCAAATGTTAGTCCTAGATATTTGACTGTATCATTTTGTGGGATATTGTTTTAGTTTATGTGGACTGGTGGGCAAGTTCCTTTCCGTAGAGTGAATGTTATGTGTGATGATTTGGATTCATTCACCTTTATTTTCCATTTGTTTAACCAATTTTCTAGCAAGTTTAGGTGATATTGTAGATTGTGAGAAGCTATTGTGGGATTTTCGTGACTTGCGAAGATGGCGGTGTCGTCTGCAAATGTTCCCGTTTTTGTTGATGCTGTGGTGGGAAGATCGCTTGTGTATAATACGTACAGTAGGGGTCCTAGTATGCTTCCCTGTGGCACTCCTGACTGGATTGGTAAACGGATGGAAGTTTCTTCATTGACTTTCACTTCGAATTGGCGTTCCTGTAGGTATGATTTCAGCAGGTTAAAATATTTGTTTGGGAGGACTGTTTTTATTTTATAGAGTAGTCCTGGATGCCACACCTTGTCGAAAGCCTGGCTTATGTCCAAGAAAGCAGAAGTGCAGTATTTTTTGGTTTCCAGTGATTCGCTTATTATATTTGCTATACGATGACATTGTTGTGTTGTTGAGTGTAATTTTCTAAATCCAAACTGGTGATTTGGAATCCAGTTTAGGGGTACTACCTCTTTGAGAAATTGTCGGTAGAAGGCTTATTGGACGGTATGATGTGACTTCTTCCGGTTTTTTCCCCGGCTTGGGTATCATTATAATTTGTCCAATTTTAAGACACTGAGGCCAGAAGTCAGTTCTTATTATTGCGTTGTAGATGTGCAACAGTTTAGTGAGGCCTTTTTTTGGTAGTTCTTTTAGCATTTTCGCCGTAATTAGATCGACTCCGGGTGCCTTTTTTGTATTTAGGTTGTTTATTGCTTCTTTAACTTCATTTGGTGTAAATAATTTTAGTTTTTGTCCTTCTTGCATCTGTAGTGGTGTATTTAGGTCTTCTTCTATGTCTTGTACTGGATCGTCGTTTAGAGGTGTGAACACAGTTGCCAAGTGCCAAAAAGATTAGCTTTTTCTTGGTCGCTTTTTGCCCATGGCCCAGTTGGAATGACATTTTTGCGTATAGGAGGAGATGTTGTTGTGGGTTTCCGTCTGTTTTTTATTGGTTTCTATATTGAGTTATCGGTTCTTGATAATGTGGAGATGTAGATTTCAATTGACTCGTTTTTCATGTCTCTCAATTTTGTTTTTAATTTGTTGCTGAGGTTGTTGTAAACAGCTCTGTTGTTCGGTGTACGGGTTTTTTGCCAGGTTGTTCTAGCTCTTCTTTTCTGTGCTATTAGTCGTTTTATTTCGACAGGTATGTTGTTTGCTGTTTTCTTTGGATTTGTTGTAGGTGTTGCTGCTTTGGCCGCTTGTTGTAGTGTGCTAATAAATTTCGTACATTCGTTTTCTATTTCATGAGGATCCTTGAGTCTTGATGTTAGTTCAATAGTGTCCTGTATGTTTTGGCGATATTTGTCCCAGTTTGTCTTGAAGTTGTGTAGTCTGGGTTTGGGCTTTTTTATTATTGGGGCTGTACTTAGTGTAGTTATTATTGGACTGTGGTCTGAGGTTAGGTCATAGTTTGGTGTTATATCTGCATAGGTTGTCGATATCCCGTTGGTTATGAAGAAGTCCAGCAGGTCTGGTGTTTTGTTTGGGTCGGTTGGCCAGTATGTGGGTGATCCTGTTGAGATGTGTGAGTAATTATTGTTTTGTATTGCTTGTGCCAATTCTCTTCCTTTTGTTGTGGTCAGGCGCGAGCCCCATATTGTGTTTTTGCTATTGTAGTCGCCGCCTGCTATGAATTTGGGTCCTAGCGTGCGAAATAATGCCTCAAATTGTTCCCTTTTTATGATATGACGAGGTGGACAATATACTGCTGTTACTGTGAGATCATATGGTAGTGTGCTTATTTTTACTGATGTTGCTTGTACGTGTGGTTCTTCGTATTTTTGTAATTCGTATTAACAGAGTTGTCTATTTGGCTTGTGTTTTTTTTTGGTTGCTTCCGCGTAACTTGTTTGTAGTGGTGGTGGGGTCGGTTGTATGTTTCTTGTATATTTATTGTTTGTATATATTGGTGGTGTCGGTATTGCTTGAATGTGGGTTCCTTTATTTCCTTTGTATATTTTTTGATAGTGCTCACAGCCTCTGTAGTTTGCGGGATGATCTCCTCCGCATAGTGCACATTTTGCAGGGGTTTCTTTTGTTTTTCTACATGTTGTCGTATTATGATTTCCTCCACACTATACGCATATGTATGGCTTATTGCAGTACGATTTTGAGTGTCCATACTGTTGACACCTAGTGCATTGTATTATATTTGCATGTGGCCTTGGGGGTTCGATGTTCACTATTATATTGTGAAGTCCTGTAATCTTATAGACGTCCTTGTTGTTTGGGGCTGGTTCTAGGTCAACAAAGAATAAGTTGAGTGGCTCTTTGGTGATTCTGTGTTGTACATTGGTGATGTTTCGTACTTTGTGTCCTAGTTGTTGTAGTTCTTCTTTGATGTTGTCCAAGTTTGTTGAATGGTGCAGGTATCTTATAACAACTCTGTATGCTCTGTCTTCTTTCAATTGATATGTGTGGTGATATATATTTTTGTTTTTGAATTCTCGTACTAGATTCCATGTCTCAGCATCTTCGCAATTTATTTTTACGACGTTATTGGCTAGACTTTTTGGCTTGTTGATAAACTGCTTGGCCTGTGTTATCAAAACCAATTAAGTTTCCTGTCGGATTCATCTTTTTGTTGTTCGTTTATTTTTCTTTGCGACTTTTTTTTTTTGCCGCTAACTATTTATCATTTTAGGTAGATAACAAAAACACTAATGATTTAAATTTAAATGTAAATGGGATTCTCGAAGCACTTTATTCGCTTATCGGACGTGTTTATGCTTCGAAAGTCAAACCGATACTCATAGTCAAATATGAATGAGGAATCGACAATGGATTTACGCCCGGTTGCTTCAAATAATCTAAAAAACGGAACGTCTTTAAAAATAGCATTAGATGGATTCGGTCAAGGTGTCTTACATAGAAGCATTATAAATAGAAACGTTAAGAAAAGAGGTTCATAAATTAGGATTTAGATGCAAAAAACTGCAAATAAAAAACATTTTAATGGAACACAACGACGTAAAGACACCTTAGACTGAATTACTTAAGACAAATGAAAAAATGTCAAGATGAAGGTACATTGTTTATACAGACAAAACTTATTTGCTTCAACAAAGCATAAATGGAGAAGTTACTTACTATTTAACATATTTGAGGGTTGTATAATCGCAATTAAAAAAGAATTGCGGCTTGTTCCACAACTGTTTCACTATCTTTATTTAAAATTCGAATAATTTGGTAGATACGGCAACACAGTTTAAAAAAGCTATCGTACCTCTGCAAATCTGCATTCATATTTCTAATTTCTGTACACCCTCTTCTTTAAATCATGCGCAGGTCGCGATTCAAGGTATTTAGACAAATAGTACGTACCTTTGGATTTAATATAGAAAATTGTTATAAAAAAAGTTGATAGGAATTAAAAAATGTAACATTAATCAGAAATACCTACCATAGAAAATTTTTTTTCAAGAGTAACTTTTTCCATATAGTTTCAAAAAAAAGGGTTAAGATAGGAACGTGTGAGCTTCATTGAAATATTTTGTCACAAGTTTTATTCCACTTATATCACTTATAACTAAAGTGTTTTCAAAAATTGAACATTTTTCAATTCAAATAAAATTTTACAAATTTATCGTGATTTTTAAATAAGACCCCTTTTATGACCTTGTAAAAAAAATGGTTAATTTAAATCCAGACCGGCACCATTCTTACAATCCTCTTTACATTACTTTGATATAAAACTTGTGGCAAAACAAAACATTTTAGTGAAAACCGCAGTTTCTAGCTTTGCCTCTTTGAAAGGTTTAAACTATTAAAATGTAGAAACATATAATCCAGCTAAAAAAATAGACGAATAAATCATATGGGCAGTTCTTTATGGTTATCAATTGTTCCTAAAATTGTCAACATTTAAGTTTTTTTTTACCTTACTACTAAAATATTTTCGGTTGAGAAAATAACAACCAAGACCGGTTGATTGTAAGTAAATTCGATCCTGACTTTCCACCACCAGATGGTTTGCAAGTACCGTATCGCACCTTTTTGGTTCGTAATAAAAACGGAAAAAAAGACACCTTTAGATTCTAAAACCTGCTATCAGATTTTATTTCTTTTTTAATTATTTACTTACACATAACTAATCACATATTTACAAATATTCACATTCAGATGTCCTAATTGAGAAAACCCAGAACATTCATAGACCCGTAATATATAAATTGGTTTATAAAATTAATACCACAAATCTAATGAAGCAGTCCGCAATCGTGTTGGCAAAACACAATGTTATAATAGGGACTATATCTCGCAGAAATACTTAAAAATATGTATAGGTTAAGATTACGGACAGCTAAGCGATTAACCATTAAATTACAAAATGTAGTTCAGGATAGTCAACTATATAGCAAAAATTTACATATAAACTGATTAAAGAGAATTGTTAAATATGATTTAAATGGGACAAAATATCACAATTCAAAACGAAAAAAATTAAAATAGAATAAACTTCAAACTGGTGATGAGCACACACATTCAATAAATTGAAAAATAAAGCAATACATTTAAAACATTATTATAAAGTAGTGGTAATAGTAATAGACTAATTAGATTAATAACTAAGATTACAATTCAAATGTAGCACATAATTTAGAATTACAACTATGACAGACCATCACATTCAAAATGTCTTTTTCTTAGTTGTTAATCTAATAATTTCATGCAGATGCAATCTACTAAAGGAGTAACTACCGTTTGTAAATTAATAGTCCCATATAAATCTATTTTTTTAGTGAGTCAACAGGCAATTTGGTTAAAAATATAATTTTAATAATGGGTACATGATCACATCTTATTGTAATTTCTACTGTTGAATCATCTATATTTACAATTCATAGAGCACGTAATCGAGGAATGTGTGTGGGGGCTTAATACAAATTTGTATTTAAAAAAGTGAAAATTGTATAATTAAACAGATAACAAACAATGGCGTTCTTTAGTTTTCACATGTTGCAACGTTTTCTTTGAATAGCTATCTCAATTTATAAAAACCAACATAAATGAGGAAAAAAGTCGAGCAATACAAATATTATATGGATTAATGTACATTAACAATTAAATAATTTAGCCTTAGTTTTCCATGTTCAACCAACCATCCAAAAAATAAAAATGAAATACTACCTACTTCAATAAGATTCGAGACAGAATATAATAAATCATTATTTGGTAGCAAAAAATGTAAATTTTTTATTAACGATTATATACTTATTTTTAAGGCGAGGAATTGTCTGGTATATATATTAACATATGGGGAGATAAAGAGTCTTTAGTGGTTTCACTAAAAAGAATGAAAGTTGAATAGAAAATCACCACCATAAGCGAAATTAGAAAAGCTGAAATATGATTAATTTTATAATAAAGCTACTTTTTATTATCAGAAAACAAAAAGAAAATTAAAAATATTGAAATCATTTCCAGAGATGCGTGTGTGTGTGTGTGTGTGTGTATGTGTGTGTGTATATATTAGTGCTTTTTTGTCAACATATACATTAAAATAAAGTTTTTTTCACTTTTATGTAAAATTTTGGCTGCTAATATAATTGAAAATATTATAAATTCTTAATAAAATGGTGTACCGGCCCCATTCAATTATAGACTATTGCTATTTTACTAACGAAAAAAGTGATTAGTTTTATTTTGAAGAATATTTTATCTCGTTTAGAAAAGAAATGGAATCGACATTCTTAATTTTTTGGATATTTTCAAACATTATTAGAATATTTAGAATTTTAATAAGTCATTTTGTGTCCTAAAACATGAAACTTTTCCTTTATTTAATGGAATTTATAATTGTGGGTATTTGCGAGATAACAATAAGATTGGAAAACTAACTTGATTATAATAAGATAAAATAATAAATATGTAACTAACAGCAATAATACAATAATATGAACAATGTGATTAACAAATGAAGCAATAAATATGAAATCTGTAAGAATTTTAGGAAAAAACATGGAAAGTGAATAAAAAAGCTCTGGATTAGTATTACATAGAGCTAATCTACTTTTGGAAAACGTAATATGGAAATTTTTGCTTGAAGCTACCTATCACGAGTGTTTAATTAGTATTGTATCTCCGATAGTCCGAATATTCTTGCTTCTGAAGACTATCGCAGATACAACAGCGTCGATATAAACGTCGCAATATGTAATAAATCCAGTAATCCTCTATATTTGGGCTGTTTCCACAAATAAATTAATCACAGTGCAATTTATAAAATGTACGAATATCCTTCCTTTACAGTTAAAGGTAGAGGTTAATTTAAAAGGACGTAAATCTACTTTTTTATTAAATGTGTCAAAATATAGCCTTGTACTAGAGAAAAAAAATCCTTTTGCCCAAATACCAAAAATGTTTTCTAATTTTTAATATGTCCCAGATATTTTACCTAACTTCTATTTTGCACCATCGATTCTATAAATTCACATTTTTAAATAATGCCTTTACCACTATTGAGTACCTAAATTCTAAAAATCAAAATTACAATTTGTACAAAAAATACTGTTTTATACATTTACATGTATTTACAAAATAATTAATTATTTACAATTTCAAGTAAATTTGTTAAAGGCTTTATTTAAAAACAATCCAGAAAAACAAGTCAAATAAAACATTTTTCATTTGTATCGACTAGTGAACGAGTTAAAAAAATCTATTTAATAAATTTAACTTGAAAACATGAAAAATTGTTATTTTTAGAAGTGTTTCAAGAATAAATTTTAATTTTATTTCACAAAATGGAAGATCTATGTTTTTTTTTTCATGAAATAATGTTTATTTAACTAGATTGTTGGGACTGTTTTGTTTGCATTTCACAATACCTGCAATACATTATCTGAATATATTTTACTCAAGATGATAATTTGTACAAGTACTTCTGGAAATACTTTCATTTGCCAGATACAAATGTATAAATTTTGACATACGATCTGTGGTGGAGAAATACTTTGTAAAAAGTTTATCACATTTCTTTTTCCGGAAATGTTGGACGATGTCTGTCATGTATTTTGAGAATGCTTCTGTCAAAAATTACGCCGCACTTAGCTTATTGAAAATCAGATATTTGACATTTGTTCCGTGATAAGAAATGCTTCTATCAAAAATTTCGACACATTTTCCTTATTGAAAATCAAATATAAATGTCAGACGTTGGCATAGGGTAATTAATAGTTAGCAGGTAATATTTGACGTTAGTTACGTGTTGGGAAATCATTCTGTCAAAAGTTACATATATCCTATTAAAATAAAACTAGTCAAATATATACCCCTAACGTAGAAAAAGCCCGACAGGCTTTGTCAGAAACTAACAGTTACATATCGCGCTCCTTCTAAATAAAATTTATACTATATGATTTCCAGTAAGAAAAGCGCGCGCGTGTGTATGTGTTTGCTTATTTGGCACTAGCTAAAAGAAAAGCATTTTCACACAAATGCCAAATGTTATCTGTCAAAATGCCAAATGCTACTAGTAAATCGTAGCTTATTTGTTAAGTAATATAAAATGTAACGTAACTTTTGTCATAAGCGAATCTTCACAACACAAATATTAGATTTTCAATAAATAAAAGTCCAGGCCTACATTTTGTAACAAAAATATATACTTAGTAAAAAATGTATGAGATTTTTTACTTTCTTTTCACTAGTCACCTGATGTTAATTCTCCATATTGTTTATATTATTGGTATATTCTACCTAAAAAACCATAACAAGATAATAGGAGAAAACAGTTTTGTTTGCTTATGTCACAATACTGTTTAAAATATTGATATAATTTAAATTACGTAAAAATTACCAATATGACTAGGTAATGGGACATTTTGGTTTCTCCCACCACTCCATTTTTGTTTTGCCTTGACTAGAAGAATCATTAGCTCTTTAGGCGTGAAATTTAAACGTAACGTTTCTCTACAATGAAGCTAACAGTTCAGAATTTTAAAAATCACATTCTGGTAAGTCAGTTAAAATAGTTTACTTAAATAATTTAATATTAAATGAAAATTAAGAATTTAAATTGGCCAATCAGAACACCCAGTTTCAGCTTCTTGGCAGATCAAAAACTCCTGTCAGAGTCAAGTAAAAATGGGTGGTGGATAAACTGTTTTATTACTCTCCGATATGAACTATCTAAGAAAATATTTCGAATTTATAATTTATATTTTATTTTTTACGGATAAAGTATAAATGAAAATTTGTAGGAAGTAATGTGTTCCAAGTCAAATTTGACGGACAAATTGTTCTATTTTATGAAATATATGGACGTATCCAAGGAAAATGGTCCCATTCTTTTCCATCTGTTTCAATACTGTTGGATGTGTGTGTAAATAAATGTATTTTAAGCAATTTTTGTCAAGAATGGCCCAAACGCTATCCTGCTATTTTATATGATAGTTCTTTGTATCAGTTTATGTTAAAAGTAATAAGTAAATTTAGTAAGATATCTAGTTATTACCACATATTTACAAGCGCCTTTTATTATTACTTCTTGAATAAATAAGCTGGTAAATAACTGCAGTCATATGCAACTACAAGATGGAACCCTCTATAAACATCAATTATGGTTTTAAATTAATATTCTTCTTAGGATAAATGTTTGATGGTATGTAAAGAACATTGCTTTCAAAATTAATGAATTTAAACTGCAATAAAATTTGTAAAATGACATAATTAACACTTAAGAGAGAGTTATATTTTCTTAGAATAAATATGATATATTTTTGTTTCAGTAATTAAACGACTACAGACACATTAACATCAGGACCAAATACAAAAATAAAAAATGCTTATATTTCATATTAACAAAAATATACAATAATAAATTTAGATGTACAAAAATGATCTAATGAAGTAAGTACATTTAACAAAATTTTCATTTACAAAAAAGGTAATAAGTTACTAATAATATATCAACAGCCTCATACAGATATAACTAGCTTTACTTATAATTACAATAACTACAAAATGAAAATAAGTTATTAAGAACTCTTAGCTTAAAAAAATTTCTGTTTTTTTATTTATACAAGATATCTCAATATATATATATATAATATATTCTGCATAAGCTATCTCATCACGTTTATATTTAAGTAAATTAATTCAACAAACGTCGAAAATATTTCATGAATAAAATAGCCTGGTAAAAAATATGCTTTTTAAAAAATTTGTAACTCGGAAAGTTCGACTATTTTTAAATCCAAAAATTAATATAAGGCCTCAGCAAAGTAATATAATAGCTCAACAGAGCTCGTTTACAGTGTGTCTTATGTCAAAAGTTGTATTAAAAGTAAAGCAGATTTGTTAATAAGCACAGTTGTAATGACAAAATATCCGTCTGTTAGAAAAGAATTGTTTGATATTTTGATCCTCGTCTTTACAAAAGACTGTACAAAAAAATATGGTCTGTCATATACATAGAATGTGTACTTACAGAACACATTCTGTATATTGGTGTAAATTTAAATTTAGCCTGTGGAAAGAATAAATTTACTCTCATTAACGTTAAAAATCTAAACAACTGCTGAATTTTAGAAAAATATTAATCACTCAAATGGTGAAAAATTTGTACTGGTAGATAACATAATACTACCATTGCACCAGTGATTTTGAAAATTTGTACTTTATTTTTGATGAAACTTTTTTATTTGGTAATGAGTTATTTCAACACTTCACCGAGCTTTTAATAAAATTTCCGGCCTAGAATTATAACAGAGCACTGTCCCAGCTAAAAATTGATCGGAAATTTGATCAACATAAAATAATCTATAATTAATTTGAAGAATTCTTTTAGAAGTGGGAGATTATAATCTTTTTTTAAGCAATCACTAAGCACCTTTTTCCCAATGCATAATTCTTCAAAAAGTGTAGCTCTTAATGACTAAAATTCCTAAATACCTACACGAAAAAAATAGCTTACAGATTATTCATATATTTTTGAGAGATCCACCTTGTTTAGTTTTTTTTTGGTATCTTGTCAATTGGAATAATGTGAATACCATATATATGAAACTAGGAATAGAAATAAAGCCACAAATGAGTAGATTTTCAATGTATGATCACTTTCATGAACACATTAAGATCGAAGTGAAATGTTATTTTTTCTGCTTTGAGGGAGATTCCTGTTTCATAATTAAAATAATAGTTTCCATAATTGTTATCAGTTATTAGATAACATTAATGTCATATACAAGCGTTGTCACCAATGTCTATTGTTTATTTTGTATGTTGGAAGCTAATTTCTTAACGGTTTCAATACTAGACTAATTTAAATTTGCTTCCATGAAACCTTTTGGGGCGAAACATAGTAGAATTTAAAAAAAATATTTACAACACTTTATAAATTTTTGGTTTATAATTAAATTAGGTACACATTTTCAAATAAATCTAGACAACAATTTAGAACACTTTAGTTCAATAATTTGGAATCGATTTAATTCTTCCGCTCATAGTAAAATATTTTTATTTAAGTAACAAATTCTAGATTAAATAGAATTCTAGTGTCGTATTTAACAATTTTTTACACAAATTAATTTATGTAAGAATACACAAAACATTTATGTTATTGATCTTAAAACACCCATTATTATTATTTTTGCTTAATAGTATGAACATTTAATGACATTTGCAGAGAAATAAAGTTTTAAAATTCTTTCTTTTTACAAAGATTGTATTACTTCTAATATATAATACAATTTTTTTTAGAAATCTGCCTATTAAATAATTTTTAATAACCAACAAATGGTAATATTTGTAATCCATTAGCTAATTATTTAATGATTACTGATTTTTAATTTATACGAATACAGTTATTAAAACATATTTTTATCATTTAATTATATTTAACGTAACTTTTTAAATATAAACCAAATATTTTTAGTAAATAAATAATACAGGGTATTTATAACTTTTTACAAAATTATGGTAAGGAAATTAAATCTACGAAGGTAGTTGTAAAACACGCTTTTATTTAAAAATATTTTAGGACTAGAAAATATATAATTTATAACATTATTAAATAAAGAACAGATACTGTAAAAAGTAACTTATAATCCATTGGATTTCTCTATGTACATTTTTAATTTTTTTTTATAAAGTGAAAATCAATTCAAAGCAGAAAAAATAAAGAAACTTTTTATTTCAAATCTTCTTCTTTTTAGCAAGTGATACACGAGTTCTAGTTTCTATATTATATAAATCATAACTTAACACCAAAATCATGCAGGCGTATATGTTGAGAGTTATTTGTGTAATACAACACCCTGTACTCAATTTATTCCTCATCCTGCAATCCCCAAGGAAAGCAGGCACGAAACTGATCATCACGTTACCTCCATTATAATGTTATTTTTTCGTACTATATTCTTGGATTTGTTATTTGTTGATACAGGCCCTCCAGTGGCTTCTGCATCCATCTTGTTTGTATCAGAATCATTTGTCATTGGTATATCCAATATATTGGCACTAAAAACAATATAAAAAACTAATATATTTTTTCTACAGAAAAAAAAAATATGGAAATAACACAATCGATAAAGAGTTTGACAAAATTGGCAGAGCGTTTATTTCCAGCTTTGATTATGACTCTACTAAAAATTGACCTTAACAAAACTTTTTTTGAAATTTTTGCATGTCTCATTTTGGCGCCTACCGTCGCATGTCATTTGACATACTTTTGTAAATATGCATCTATTTATGAACAAAAAACATCATAGATTTGTTAAATAAAACAAAACAAATATAGATAATTACAATAACAGTAGCTATATTTGATAAAAAAATTAATCAAATGAGTAGGGATAATCTTCTAAATAAAAAAGGTTTCCTACTAGAGAGGTGTAACTTTGTAATAAAATTTTTTATTGAAATTACTTTTTAACACAAATACCAGAGATCTAAAGTCTCACAAAACGAAAAAAATTATTGTTATTTTAGAAAACATTTTGTCTGTATCATAAACAAAAACTGACATTACTACTGTAAAATTCTCAACAACAATGTCTATTTTTAATTTTTTATGTTAACACATCAATAACTAGTGTTTTTTAATTGTATTGGCTCCTTGATTTATCAACATTCGATATCTTTCTCATATAATTTAAAAATTATATTATTTTTGATCTATATATAGGAGGAAACCCTAATACAAAATATGTAGATTTTAACCTAAAACAGGAAGGTCGCTTAAAATAAAACAAAAATGTTTTCTTCACTTTTTTCGTAAATTGAAAAATTGGTCGGTCATATTTCTAAGTCAAAAATCATATTTAAAATGTATAATAAACCCATATTATTCAATGTGTTTTTTTTTTCTCTAAAAGCAGTAAATTTTTTAATCCTACGATTTGACACAATTTAGTTTCCATTATTTTACATAGCAAAAATACGCCGCTGGTTTGAGTGAAAAATCGGTTAATTGTTGATCCTTCAGTTTTCTGAAATCCTTTTGGTGACAAGGAGGACTGTGATAATTACCGACGTATATATTTGCTGAGTACACCAGCGAAACTTTACGAAAACATTCTAAGGGAGTGACGAAATTGTAAGTGGAACAAGACTTGTTCATCCCAGAAAGAATCCAGATCACGATGAGAGACAACAAAAGCATTATTTCAAGGTAAAATCAGTAGTAATAAATAATTTGCCGTTGACGATTTAGTCCTGATAGCATGGAAAAAGAAGATCTATAGCACAATTAACAAATTTGGCAAGACGAATCAATGAAGAGAAACTGAAAATTTATAAAGAAAAATCAGAATATATGGGGTTAGCAAGAAATTTACACATATTTAATGTGCAATTAGAGAACAAAGATTTAGAAAAAGTTAAATAGTTTAAATAAATGAATATAGATAGATATTAAATACAGTTAATAGAAGGAAAATGTGAACAAAAACTAATATAAGTTTGCATAACTCACTATTTGTACCAATCTTAATGTACAGTTATGAAACATGGGAGCTATCTAACAAACAAATAAATATAATTCAAGTTAATGAAAAAATACATTTAGAAATATAACAGGCTTAAGATTAATAGACAAGGTCAAAAGATAAGAAAAGTCCAGGAGTTAAATCAATATAGGCGAAAGTAAGTGAAAATAGACTTGGGTGGTACAGTCATCTAATCAAAATAAAAGTATCGTTAAAGGGATATACAAGGTGGGGAGTGATGAAGTAGTCGCGTATCTAAAATTAAAGTACTGGGTTGGAGAGAATCAAAAGTTTAAACATAAGATATAAGGAGGAAGAGAAGAAAAATAAAAGAGGATACTTATTAAGAGAAATTCTATTATTAGTACTGTATGATTAACAATATACTGTAGTTAATTTAACTCAACACCGGCAACTACTGTAAATTACTGCTAATTTTGAATATTGAAAAGAGAGATTACCAAAAAAAAATGTGAAATATACCCTAGAAGTCATAATTTTAGTAAAATGAAATATTTACTGTCAATTTAGCATATTTTAAATAATAATTAAAATATTTCTAAATCAAGCAGAAAATAGACCATTCAAATTTTTGTTTAAACATTTGTCTCTTTAACACAATTCAAATTAATTTTATATTTTTATATTTATGAAATTTTTTTTTTTAAATTTTCTAAGACAAGATAAACTGAACGTACAGTTAATTCTTACCTATATTATATTTACTGAATTTAAAATTTTCCAAGTAGATTTGTTATTTATCTATATTACGATGATTCTGATTATGTGCACAAATAATAATATTAAATACACTATTATTACGATATTTATGAAAAAATGTTAAATTTGATTGCACAACCAAAAATTTATTTATTAATAAATCAGTTCAAAAACTTACCTATGACTATTAAGCGTAAGAGTATGCGCAGAAGTGTGAAGACTCAAGGTGCCTGAAGAAGCATTTGGAAATCCAACTGCTCCCGAATAAGCGTATTTATTATTTTTTGTCCTAGTTGGAGGTACTGCAAAATAAGTTCATTTTTTTAATAACTATAAAAGTAGGAGTACATTCTTAAATAAACACATTAATAACTTAATTAAAGACACTGTTATTTTTAATTTTAATTCCAAACACACACACGTCCTTTTTCTGGGCGGTGAAGGACTCAGTCTATCAAATGTGTGAAGAGTAGGAAGGAAATCGTCTTCCGCTATTTGGACAGCTGCAAGGTCTATCAACATCTAAGAAAAAAAATCTTAATGGAACTTGAGGATCTACATGCCCTTCATTAGAAGGTCAACACGTTTTGATGAGGAGCAGAATGAGCGGTAGTAAGGAGATGGGGTAGCAGAAAGGGCTTGATTAGGCCTAATTGTAAGGCGTCGGCTTCCCCTCCCTAAATACTACTACTCTGTATTCTTATTAAAATATTTTTTTCAACACCTTATTTATTTATAGATAAAGGGATTTTATTAACGTTAACTTAGATAATATAGCGGCTTAATTTTTGCTAATGAATCTTTTTTGTGACTTATATATACTTTTATTCCTTTTTTTTCGATTCTGAATTATCAGGCGCATGTTGAAAAAATATTATTAATATTTTTTATAATAATTATAAGAAACATTTTTTATGGCTTTTAATATCTTCCTCCATCTCTTTCTGTTTGTTATTGTTTCTGTCATATATTTGATATATTATTTACAAAGTACTTAATTAAATTAAAATAATTATAAAAGATAAACTATCTTATTTTTTATATTTATTATGGATGACTCCACAAAGTTAGGACAGAAACAGTTTCAATTTGTTTTTTAATAATTCCATAAACTAAAGAGAGACAAACAAACAAAAGAAGAATCAGAAGTGGAAATATGTCATTATGAGAAGGCTGAACGCCTTTTTTTACTATATATATATATATATATATATATATATATATATATATATATATATATATATATAAATTTCTCTAATGATGGAAAAAACATTATTTGAGTTTATACATTGTAGGGCTGTTTTGGATAAAATATGTAAAATAGTAATTCCCAATCATTCTTTGTCCAGTACAAATGTTTCGACTGCGTAAATTATTGTATTTAGGTTCATAACTTGTTACAAAATCGAGGTTTTAAAAGGTTTAGTAAAATACTTGCGTTTAAAATTTAATTTCGCCAGAAATTAATTTTCTCAAGAATCAACATTTAGTTTTATATCCGAGATACTCACAATTTATTTTCATTCTTTAGAGCACAAACGATTTTAGAATCTAACAATGATTTCATAATCATCTTCGAATCAGAAAAGCATATTTGTTAAGACAATTTTGTGTTCTGAATAAACTAAAACTAGAAACAAGTTAAAATCCTTGTCACAAAAGGAAGCCGAACATTTTCTTGTAATTTTAAATATCCAGAAATAGAAATATAAGACTAACTTATTTTGATTGTTTCATGTAAACTGTTTTCTGTTCTCCTTGTGTATAGCGGTATATGTATGTTAAATTCGTCACAGTATTTTAATATTCTCAATGATTCAGTGACAATCACTATATTAATATTTAATAAGGAAAATACTGAGCATATGAGAATTCAACAGTTCATAGATCCATTGAGAGTAAGTGAAAGTCACTAACATATAGAGTGGTTCAATATTTTACTTTACCTAAAATCTGTAAATTATCTGCGGCTCAAATAGATTATTCTTACTATGTAGTGTGGGAAGAGACGAGGCTAAACAGATTTATTAACTTCAAAAAGATAATAAAATGACTTTTTAATAGTAACTTTGTACATCGTTTTATTTAATTTATAATTTGTACATAGTTTTATTTATTTGAGTATTGAGCTACCAATATGAAGATATGATACTCTTCTATATAATTTTTTTTAATACCCAAATTTTATCGACGAGTCTGATATATATACTACTTGTGTTCCCTCACTGTAACATATTAGTGCTCTTTATATTACAGCCATCATGAGTGCAGTTACAAATAAAGTTATTTTGTTATAATTAGTATTTTTTGACTGATTGGCGATAGCTCAGCAGTATATGCATTTGACTCTAGAATTAAATTATGGACTTGATGCATCAGGGAGGCAACCAAGTTGATTATTAGTTAAGCCCGAACATTTTATTTCGAATAAAACTGTTCAATATAAAAAATAGCTCAAACGGTATAATACTTAATATGGCAATAAAACAATATAACAAATCAAAAACTTACTTTTTGTACCATCAAAACAAAACTGACTCAACAATCCATTAGTATTCCCATGCAAGTTGTCTACGTTGCTTATCAATGATTTATTGTTGTCTTCTCCACTTGTAGAGGATATTGCATTCACACTATTAATTTTAGGACTAGCAGAGGTACCGGAATATTGAACTTTATTTTGTTGTTGGCATTTTGACGGTCCTTGGGCAGAACATTCAGTACTGCCTAGATTTTTCACGAAAAAGTTTGAACAGCCGATAGTTCTGAAATCACTGTCGCTACTAGAATCACTTGACAACAAATCGTCGATGTCATTATTATCGTTACTACTAACACTAGGAATAAGCGTATTGAGAGTGGACGAGGTAGGCAAGGAATGCCTGTTGTCCAAGTCCAGCTGGTCGAGTGAAAAGGGATCAGAGATAAAAGTGGAAGTATCCAAAATAGTCGAACTCGGGGTATCCAACGTTTGTATCTCCATAGAGAACGTGTTGGCACTGGGATTGAAGAATGTCTCCTCGGAAAGAAGCATATCACATTGGACCTCGTAGTCAGGAGGAGGTGTTTTGGGCCGAAAGTGTAACCTGGAATACAAAATAACATTTAAACAGTGCTCTCTTCAATAATGCATATTTTATATTTATTTAATGTTCTACTACTACTTTTATAAAAGGAAGAGACTTTTCCTCAAAATTTTTGAAATTTTTTCTTTTAATACAAAAAAGTCGATATATAAAGAATAGTAAACGATATTTATCATAAAGAATAAATGAAACACATGTGGTTTCGTTTTTATCTCGTCTAATTTTAGCGTAGAAAAGCCGCAGGTATGAATATCCTATAAAATTGTTTATTGTTGAAATTTCTTTTAGTACTTTAGCCTGTTTGAGTTTGGGCTCAAAATGAGTCTAAAAGAAGCCGCTCAAGCTGGTGCTCTACATAGTGATGAGCATCGCATTCAGTATATTGCAGTAGTTATCGGTTTTCCTCAAAGTACAGTACAATACAGAAATTTAGAAAGACTGGTTCTAACTTAAGAAGGCCTGGACGAAGTAGACCAAGAGCCACTAATGCAGTTGGTGATCGATTTCTTCGTTTGTCAAATTCTTTGGAAATGGACAGTTCCACTTACTGCTTCATCTAAAAGGTTGGAGATGGAATCTTATTGTGTTTTTATACTGTATATAGCCTGGGTGTCAAAATTAGAGCTCATCATCAACTGCAGAATAATGCTTGACCAAATCATCAACTGCAGAATAAGGCTTGATCAAGTGTAGCTCAATTGACTTAGGTAGATAAATTAGTAAGAAGAGTTAGGCAAAATTATGATTTTCAAACAGTGGATGAACTGGAACAAGCGCTGTTCAACGAGTGGAAATAAGTGGCTCAAATTGAGGTAGCTCATTTGATCCAAAGCATTCCAGAAAAAATAAGACTCAAGGAAGACACACTCGTTAATAGGAAATTTTTTTGTAGCACTTAATTATTTTCTTTATTAAAACCATTTGGTGTTATAACTTATAACTCTCAAAAAAAATAGAATTTTCAATATTTTCAGTTTTTATTTTTTCTTATTTAGAAAATGGTTGTCCCTGTAAGCATTATTTGCAATTAAGTAAAACAAATAATTTTAAAAGATATGGTTACATCTAAATACATCCATATTATTTTGCGCAAATGGCGGGTTCTATGTTATTGAATAATGATCAATGCCCAGTGAAAATGATCAATCATTCAAGCTAGATTTATTAAAATTCAAATTACTCATTGACATTTGGTAACTGTTAGTTATGTAACTTGTTATCTCTTCAGCAATTTGAAGGAAAATCAATTTTTGAAATTTTAATTTCTTGTAAGAACTTCGGTTGAACACAAGCATTTGATTGTGGTGCAAACCCTTTTAATTGTGTTATTATAAATATAGTTCATATAGTTGATCTTAACCGTGCGTCACTTATATATGAACATACAGTGTGAGCCAAAGAAAACTCTGTATATACTTATACTTAAGTTGATAGCATATGGAAACTTTCATTATTATTAGTTTTACAAAAAAGAATTATTCTTTATAAAAATTTCTTCATGCTATAAAACTTAGAATACAAACTTTAGTTCTCAAATATTTTTAGTCATATACCAGGAGTCTAAAAAAGTGAATTTTGTTCGACACTATAGTACCTTTAATGTTGAAAACATCTCGACAAAAAATGGAAAATTTATTAAAATTGAAAACTATGTACTAATGTACAGTTGTGCCCATCTATCCTGTTAAATCAAGTATAATTGCATATTAGAAAATAATTTTTATTCAATCTGAAATACAGATATAAATTAATTAATTGCACTTATAAAGGGTGTTTCCAAATACGCACCTCACAAAGCACGTGATTATTCCTTATAAGAAATTATGGCGACATTCTATGTAGCACTTTGTGATTTAAACCAGAGTAAGATACATGGTGTTAAAAAAAAATTTTACTGAAAACCTTATAAATCGTTTTGGCTATACAACCTTTTTTCAGTTAAGGGCCAGGCTGAAAAAGTGGCGCTAAATAATTTTGAAGTGCCATAAATATAGTGTACACATTTTCAGGAAAAAAAACGATACGCCACTGGTTTTTTAAACCATTTCCATAAAAATGACTGCTCTTTATCTCTAAATAAAACTACTCTTGACTTCTTTCATATTCCATTACTTTGAATCAGAACCTAGCATTTTTTTATTGGGTGTATTTTTATGTAGTATTTAAATCAAATTAAACTTCATTTCTCTAAAAATTTTCTCTTTTCCCCAGTGTATTAGGTTAATAAAAAAAAATGTTTTAATATGTTTAAAATACACGAATTATTATCAGATTTATATACAGGGTGGCCAAACGAAAACTAAACAGAGCCGTTATCAGGAACTGTGTCAACATTTTAGAAAAACACAGGGACCCGTCCTGTTGAAACATTAAATGATCTTCACTATACTGTTGATCATTTTCAATAATATCGCTCAAGGTAGTGTCAATAGCATCTTCCAGTAATTGCAAATACATTTCGCCAGTCAAATTACCAGGTAAAAAATATGGGCCCACCAGCCGGTCACCGAAAATTCCAGCCCATATATTTAATTTTTGGGGTTGCTGTGTATGTACCGCCTGGAAAAATCTTGGGTTTGAATCAGACGTAGCGGCAATTATGACGATTTACAGTACCGTTCATAAACAAACTGCATTCATCGGAGAAACAGATATTAAAGAGAAACTGTGGATCGTTGGCTACTAGCTCACTCATTATTTCGCAAAATTGCAAACGGCGGTCATAATCATCCTCATTATGTTCCTGCACTAAATGTATTTTATACGGATGGAATTTGTTCTTCTTCAAAATGGTTTGAATGCTAGTTCGATTGATCCCAGACACAGATGCTAATTGCCTTGTACTTAACGTAGGATCTAGATGAACATGTCCCAAAACTGCAACTTCACTAGCTGTATTAACTACAGGCGGTCTATTTTCTCGTTTTTTATTAGCTACATTTCTAGTCTCTTGAAATTTTTTCACTAACTATAGAACATACTTCCTACTGACCTGTTTATCTTGATATTTTTCAATAAATAACTGAGCCGTTACATTTGCACACTTGTTGTTCATAAAATAAAGCGAAATGATATCTTCCGTTTCCGCAATGGAATAAACCATGGTATTTAATTTTCAAAAACACAATTAAACAAACCTTCGCTTCGATATACGAATCCACTAATTTCACGTTCTTTGTGTGTCCGTATCGTATCCATTTGTCTTTTACAAATGTGATAAAAAAATTACAAAAACAATGCAAAGAATGAAAATCAACATTTAGCATTGGCGTACTCAACAACCCATGTGTCATTTTCACTATTTTAACAAAAATGAAAAAATTCCAATTTTAAAAACTCTTATTAAAAATTAAAGAAGTACATAATTTAAATTTTAAAACGTAATTTTTTAAAAAGTGTCAGGCCGAATTTTAAAATTTAAAGACTGTTACAAAGAGAATTGAAAGAGCTTAAAATTATGCCTTACTTGACCCTTAATGTCGTTTAAATATTTTGGGGTGATTGTTACCCTCACTTGGAGGTGTAAGCAGCGAAGTCGAAAATACCGGAAAAAAGTGTCCTCCTTTGATCATAAATCGATGTTTTTTTAAACATTGACGCAGTTCCTGATAATGGCTCTGTTTCGTTTGGCCACCCTATATATAAATATATATATATATATATATATATTCCGTTAGAATACCCATGTGATACGCCTCTGGTCATTTTTAAATATTGTCAGATCGGTTAATTTTGAAATTTTCGTGTGCAAGCAGAATATTGGCCCCACTAAATGAAATGAGAGAATAGGATAAAAGGGGTAAGAAGTCTCTTGGACCGTTTTTCCGTTTAGCCACCCGCAGTAGCCAAAGTTTAAAGTTTAAAAAGTGTTTGGTAAAGAGTAAGAAAATATTTTATTTATTTTATAGATACGGAAATTTTTGCTGATTTTTGATGTATGATTTTTAGTGTTTCATTTTGTTACTTGATTTTGATATTTGATTTTAAAAGTTTAATTTTGTTTAATGACTTTCGATATAATTTGATTTTTTCGTTAAATACCTGTTTGCTAACTTGTTCAAATTTAAGTTTATTATTTTTCTCTCTCTTTAATTCGTTTTAACCGGCACAACTACTGCTTGTGACCGTGGGGTAGAATTTGTACTGGGTGGGATCTGAGTTATTTTTTAAAGGTACCTAAGTACATACATACAAAACATAAAGGTGTTAATCATTTATTTATTTATTTATTTATTAATTATTTTTATTTAAATGCATTAAATATTTAATTCAATTTAATGATTCCAAATTAAAATAACCCAAATGCAAAAAGAGAAATCAGAAAGAAGACAAATTTTACGTTTACCATTTAAAAATAATTCAACTCTTAACGGCTGAACTTTTTAATAGTAAACAAAACAAAAACAGAAAATTTACAACTTAATACTAACGAAACTATGAGACTAATACTTAGTTAAAAAATTACACATTTCTATCCTACTTGCTGTTTTATCAGATGAGGTATCAATTCCATAATACCTTACACATAGGCAGAACAAAAATTATAATATAATTTTTTTAAAGCAAGAACTGTACAAAATGAGCACCGTTTTTATCAACACGCATATGTAATTTCCATACCAATGATAATCTCATTCTAGCAAGCATTTGTTCATCAGTATGGACGAGAACGGCATGTAATCGTGGCTACTATCTCTTCGAATTATTTGGCACCGTTTCATAATTTTAAATAAAACCCCAAAAGAAAAAATTATTATAGGGTAAAAACAGAAGATCTCTTTTCCTCCATGTCCTATATTTATCTCGAAACATATTGTAATACAAGGACAGTTTCATATGCTTGATGTAAAGAATATCAGTCTTGAAAAAGCCACATTTGTTATTGTAGCACCAATGGGACTTCTTCTAAAAGAACTGCAAATATTCATTTAAAAATGTGCGATGCATTGCACCATTAAATCATGCATGTATTAAATGTAGTCCAATCAATTTGTCTCCTACTATGTCACTCCACGGATTAATTTTCCATCGCTGTTTCGATGTTCCCTGTTTTACGCAATGTGGATTTTCAATAGCGTAAACATGAGAATTTCTAAAGTTTGTGAAATGGTACGGATATAACAATTCCCGCTTTATTATGAGAGAAATTTGAAATACATTTTCAATTGCGTCTAAAATTATTTTTTCGCTGGTCTAGCTTGCTTGAGGCAAGGACCGCAGGCTGGAACTGTCACTTGCTCACACACGGACGGACTAACTTAAAAAGTTTGTTTTTCTTTTTGTTTTGTGTGTGCATTTTTTTTTAAATGGTTTAAGGCAGAAAAGGAATATAGGTGAAAAACGAAAAGAGTAGAAAAGTTCATTAAGATGTACAAAGAAAGGCCTTGTTTATGGCAAATAAATCATGAAAATGATACTAAAAAAATATACAAAATAAACAATATGAAGAAATCCTTGAAGAATCCGTGACAAATTTCAAAACTTTCGGTTTAGTTACAGGAAGGATATCAAAAATGTTTCCCACATAGAGCGTTTTTCTTTTCAGATCTATAAACCCTCATAACATACACCACACCAGTAATTGCAACGATCTTCTTTTCGTCCATAATATATACGAGTATTTGAAAATATATTTATAATATAGAATATAATATTCTAAAATATGTTAAAAAATTAAACTTAACTTTCAGTACACTTCTCTACACACTGAAACCTAAAACCCGTGGCCTGCTGCCTCAGACCTGTCAAGCATACATGAAAGATCTGTGCCCGCGTAGAAATCAACAAAATCATCCGTTGACGGATTTGATGACGAAAATTTGACGGATCTGGTCTATACGTTAGTGGACAACAGACAGGCCCAGGACCGAGGGGATAAGAAAAAAGTCAAGAATAGTTTTTCTTAGAAAAATAAAGAGTCATTTTGATCGAAATTACTTTAAAAAACCATTTTTTTTAAATTGCGTAAATGCTACCCAATAACTACGATACTACAAACTTATTTAGAAGGAGGTTTTTATCAGTTTATTGCTCTTAACTACAAAAAGGTGTACACCAGATGTGGTTAAAAATGTCAAGAAATTTAAAAGTTAAGGAATAAAAACTTTTTTTGAAGAATATTTAATACCCTGTATTTTACATACCGGGGCTTAAATCAAAAAGTAGTAAATAGAAAGTTGTCAAATTTCTCATAAACAATAAGCACGTTCTGAGTGGGGGCGCGAATTTGTATAAACGGTTTATGAAAGGATCCTAATATAGTTATGGTAACGTAAAATTTCTATTGCATATTGGAAATTTTTGAGGAAAAACATAAATAAATATTAATGTCATTTTAATTTTGCCACATGATGACTTCATATTTTACGATGTTGCCTAGTTTTAGGTCGATTTTTGCATGTTTGCACAAAAAAAAGAAGGAGACGTCAAGAGTTTAAGATCCCAAGATTAGACATAAGAAGCAAGTTGTAAAGAAAGTTAAAATAGTAAAAATTAAATCTTTATCATTCCTAGATAAATGATCCAAATCTTCATTTAAAAGTCCTGCATCATTTATTTTTACCTTTACATACTTTTTAGGTTACTATTTATAAATAAGCAACAAAATGAAGCTAAATATTTTCTAAGAACTTAAAAAATAGAAGACTTCATTCTACATTTTTTTCTAAATTGCTTCCGAAATGTTTTTAAATTGTTTTCTGTATTCTTTTTAGCCTTTGCCTAGTAAAAAATACGAATCAGAAATATTTGTCAAAATGGAGCTTTTCAATGCACTCCTGTAGTTATTGAGTTTATGCATTCTCAAATGGATGTCACAAGGAGACAATCCTAGAAAAACGATATTTATAAATCTTTAGAAAAATATTCGGCCTATACAGAAATAGCCATTTTTTGTTACCATGTAAGAATGGAGACAGTATTTACAAAGGGCGTGTAAAAGTAGCCAAAATGTTGTAACTAAATGAGATTTAATTTAGGGTGGCGATTAATAATTTCAGCTTTTTTGAAATATGCACTTTTATATATAGTTTTATTCAGATGCATATTTATTTGATTAAATTGTATTTATAACCTACACTGAAATTTCCTACTAATCAATTACACTACTCAAAACAATTATCGCATATTTTATCAAATGTCTATATTTAATCATCAAATAAAAATAACATTGATTTATATATTTTTTATCGAATAAGGACATGTTTTAAGGGATTTTACGAAGTGTTGCAAAATTTACATAAAATGTAACGAAATAAGGCAACTTTTAATTTTTTAGTGTTTTATTTGCATTAAAACCAAAGAACAAAATTAACATTACTGTCCGATCATAATGAATTTTACACTACAAAACATTAATTAATATTCAGTATTACCCCCTCTATCTCTTACAACTGCCCTGCAACGCATCCCCATACTTAAAATTAAATTTTGAACATAAGCTTCGGGAATTCTATCCCATTCCTCTATAAGAGCTTCAGACAATTGTTCCAAAGTTTCAGGTGGATTTAATCTTCCTCTAACGGCTCTTCCAAGTGCATCCCACATATGTTCAATTGGATTTAAGTCAGGTGACCTTGCTGGCCAATCCATGATATTAATATCGGTGTCTTGCAAGAACCTCGTCACAATGCGTGCTGTGTGAGAACGGGCATTATCATGCATTAATATGAAATTATCGCCTATAAATGGGGCAAAAGGAATCACATACTCTTGAAGGATATCATTAATGTACCTTTCAGCATTCAAAGTACCGTTTTGTACAATATGGAGATCAGTGCGTCCACGAAAGTTTATTCCTCCCCAAACCATAATGCCTCCTCCACCATATGCATCCAACTGACGAATGTTGCCCTGTACAAATCGGGTTCCAGGCCTTCTATACACCCTTACACGACGGTCATTTATTGAGAGAGTAAATCTGGACTCGTCGGTGAACAAGACCGTGTGCCAATCAGCTGCTCTCCAGTTCAGGTGTTCTCTGGCGAAGGCTAATCTGCGTACGCGGTGTTGCCTCGTGAGTCATGGTCCCGTTGCTGGTCGTCTTGGCCTTAAGTCAGATTCTCTCAATCTGTTTCTAACCGTTTGATCACTGATCCTAACCTGGTAAGATCTTCTTAGGGCATTTTGTAAGTTCCTAGCTGTAGTTGAACGGTTTCTTAAAGTTTGCAAAAGCAAAAATCGATCCTGCGCTGCAGTTGTGACCCTATTACGGCCTTGGCCAGGACGTCTTGAAAATGCCTGAGTCTCCCTATACCGCCTTAACACTCTACTTACTGACGACTGGGTAACATTTAAAATTTGCGCTATTCGGACTTGATTGTAATCCTCAGCTGACAGAGTAACAGCCGTTTGTGCTTCAGCATCTGTTAAATGTCTAGTAAGACGTCTGTTGTTATCGTCCATAACTCTAATTTCATCCAATTAATAATTTCGTGCGAAAGTCTAAGTTCAACTAATCGAATACTCGTGCCATTGATAAGTAAAGGTTTTAGCATTTTGTAGTTATACAGAAAAACATCAGAATAAATGATAAAGAACAATATAAAAACCCATATCTGCCGGAATTTGCATAAAAAAGATCTATGTTTTTAGTACTAAAAATCTTAGTTTACCAGTTTTATGAATAAAGTCTTTTGTACAGGGTTTTCAAAATATGCGATAATTGTTTTGAGTAGTGTATATTTGCTAAGTACTTGAATGGAAATAAGAGTAATTGACGCAAAAATGTGCGTTCTTTATTTACAGTCATAAAGAAACGTGAATTAAATAACTATTTCTTATGACCACTCTCTTATTTTATATGTTCTAGTATACTCAGAATTATATAATAGGTTTTCTTTTTCTTTCCAACATTTAACAATACAAGTATATTTTTCACAGAAAGCACATATTCACAATCTGCCATAATGTACATCATGTGTATATTTCTAAGCTTATTTATTGGAAGATATCTGGCGAGAAAGATATATTTCAGGGAATTGTATAGCAAATTGATTCTAATCAATTTTTTTTCAATATTTTAAAACTTAAAGGTTGATGATTGAACAAAATCACCCCTTGTATAGGACTAAATAAATTTGATATACCTAATCAGCTAACTTAAGTAGACATTGTAAATATGAGACATGCTTAGTATGTGGGAAAATTTTCCACAATTAGTGAAAAGCCGATTTTTAGTAAGACACATCGTGTGTCCTCAGAGTTCTTTGTCATCCTAGCTGTCTCTGTTGCCAGATTATTTTTAAAGAAAATGTAAATAACTGATGACAAATTTGCAGTTAATAATAATAGCAATAATAATAATAATAATAATAATAATAATAGTATGTTTATACCACCATAATCTTGTTTGAAGGCTACTTTGTGACAAGCACTTTTGATTATATTATTTTATTTTGAGATTTAATTAAATATTCATTCTAATTTTTACTGCTTGCCCCAGGTCTAGTATCGATTGATACATAATTTTAAGATTACTTACCAATCCCTCCTAAGTGACCTAAGAAAATCAACCATATCATCATTATCTTCCTTTGTATAAACAGGTTCCAGTGGTATCACCCCTTCTTGCACATCTTCCGGCTCCTTTTTAATCTCCGCTTTAATACTATCACTAATCACATTTTCACTTATCCGTGCACTGTTACTAACACTAATTTCACTTTTAATATCAGTTTGTTGAACTATTACAGGTTCCGCGGCTGAGCTGGTGCCAGGTTCCTTATCTGGTTCTGTAATAGAGAAATCTAATGTCCTCCAGAAATCATCATAATTTGTTGAAATTCGATCCAGTATAATTCTACCACCTCTACCAACCCTTCTTCTTGCAAAACCTATACATCGTCTTGGGTTTGAAAGAGATGTCAAATTAAATCGGAATCGTTTGTCTGCAAGGCCATTCTCTTCCTTTGAACACCAAGGCCAGTTGCCTTCTTCAGGTAAAGGCTATGAGAAAGAAAAATATTAATTTAAATATTTTAGGAAAAACATTGATTATCGTCTTAAAAAGGTATTTTATTTGCTTAAAAAAAACATATAATAAGAGAATTAGATAATTCCTTATTTTAACGTTTTCAATTATCTATAAACATCATGTTGATATAGATACCGAACATTATACACCTATAAATTAAAAATAGGTTCCATCATGTTGAATGACAATTTAAAATATACACTCAAATGATACTCATCTGCAGCCAAGATTTGAATTTAATATTAAACAATGTATCTATTCAAACATAATCATAAGGAGATGAAAAATATTCCAAACATTGAGACAGCACTTTAGTTTAAAAATAATATATTGATTACCAAAATGTTGGTAGTATTACTACTTAAATATTTTTAAGGTTTAAAATGCAAATTTCTACATTTTTGTGAACACTTTTTTACATAAATAGTTAAATTTTTAACTTACCATATGATAAGAACATAATTTATTTCTTCTAAAGGCAAACTGACTTTCATCTTCTTTCTCTTCTGGTTCTGGAGACATTTGAGATATTCCCACATCTTCATCAGATGAAATACCACCTAGAGAATCGACACCAAAGCCACCAGATCTACTACCACCCAAAGATTTATGTTTACGTTTTTTATACTGTCGTTTTTCTCTTCTTGGTATAGCCTAAAAAAATGTGACATGTTTTTTTTTGTTTATATATAATAACTAGGCAAATGTATATAAAACCCACATCATCCTTAAGTATGGACTTCCCAGCCCAGCTCTGATTTGGATAATGGTTTTGAAAGATAGGTGTAAATGCAGGTCTGGATGATTTTATAGCTGAAGCTTCGGCCATGACTAAGCCGCTGAAATCTTTAGCTTGGAAGCGTTTTTCAAAGACCTCAACTGTTAAGTGGACGTATTCTCTTTTAATTTTTTCTCGTCTTTTTACAAGCTCCAGCAATGTTACAGCCCTATACAAATCCCTGCGTAGTTTCAGCATTTTTTCATAGGAAGCCTCATCGTTTTTGCGATTTTTTCTTGTTTGCATCTTTTCTGTTCGACGCCTAAATGCTAGGTATGGATTGTTAGCGGCAGTACCAGATCTGTGTTCAGTTTTTACATTCAATATCAAAGGATGTTGCTGAAAATGCATAATTGATTTTAGTTCCATCTAAGATAAAAAGGAAAACAAATGTAAATTTTTTAAAATCAATATAAAAGTCTTTATTTTTAATAAAACAAAGGTAAAAATAATATTTAGAATACCCAATTCAAACAACAATAGAACCTAATTTATTAAAGACTTGATATACTTGTTTTGACATATATAGTTAAATAGTTTAGAGCAAAAATTAAATAATACTAATTAATTTTAGTTGTTTTTGAAATAGCTCAAATTAGTGTTATACCCAGAGCCAAAGGTCCAATGCAAAATTGGTTTAATTGAGGAAAGGTTCTGCCAAATTTTTCTAAAAAGAGATATTTTACGTGCGTACATATATTAATGTTGAATCATTCCAATGACATCGAATTTATTCACAAAAACAATATATAGGTCTCTAGTAATATTAAATGTATTAATTCTAACTATAAGTTTATCATAATTAATTAAAAAGTCAGTAAAGATTTTGTTTTTAAAATATTGGTTAGAAATTTGTAGTCTATTTATTTAATATTATTAGTTATGGCCTTTGAGTATTATAGTTTCTTTATTTTGTAATGGGGTTTTTATAATTAGTAATAAAAGAATAATTACGTTTGTATATTTCATTATCTTACCGTTTTAAGACGTTTATTCAGCCAATAATCAAATACTGCAATGATGAGATCATCATCTTCTTTAAGCAGAGCCTTAGCTTCATTTAAAGTAACCACAGTTTGACCACTGCTTTTCTCTAAACGGTCCATCATCTCTTCAAATTTGACTGGGCTTAGGTCTAATTTTTGTGTCTGGGAATGCAGCCATCTTTCGTCTTCAGAGTCCATGTCATAATCGGGAATATCCTGCTCCATTGTAAAGGCTATTTAAAAGGCAAATATAAAAATTAGTTTACAAGTAGTTCTTTTTTTAAATTTTGGAGTTGTAAAACTATATTTGATTAATACTATAAAAAATAAAAAATTCAATTTTGAAGAAACCAAAACTTGTTAAATATATTATCATTACCTCATAAACACTTTACAAAAAAGTTAAATAATATAAATTATAGAAATAATTTTTTTCATATTAATTGCGTCACAAATTTCTACCTTTATAGTAATAAATGCAGGTAAACTACTATTTTAACAATATTTTTGTAAAAATCGGAGAAAACGTGGATTTACTTTTAGTTTTAAGGAGTAACAGGTATAAATATCAATAATAAAAATATGTTAATAATTGATAAACATTGTTTTAGTTTTTAATTTTTTATATAAATATTAACGATAAATTATACATACCTTAAATTTCCACGCTCTTCAATATTTAAAAGCTTTGAAAAAATATGGAAATTTAAGATAAGTATTTTTTACTTCTTACATTTATTATGGATAGATTCCACAAAGTAAGTATAGAAATAATCATTTTAATTTTTTTTATTTTTATTTCATGGCATATTCTCTAACAAAGTCAACAAAAAGCATTTTTGAGATTTTCAAAAAATATAATATTAGACACACTACTATTCAAATGTATGTTCTTTCATTTAGTACCTAACCAGTAATTAATTGTTAATTACTTTTTATTTAATCATATGATATTGTTTTTCCAATTCTCATTTTATGATTCAAACAAGCTTATATGGATTTATTTGATTACATGAATATCTGTTGAAAGATATTTTGATGAGAATACTAGGGGTTTAATGCGTCAATCTCTTAAAATATTAAAAATCTTAATATTTGCAAATGTATAGAAATAAAAGTAAAAATAGTTTTTATTTGTTAAGTATTTTATAACCACCTAAATACAAAAATTTATAAATGGCAAAAACGCCAAGTAATGGTAAATCATGAAGGGGTATCTAATTTAAATTGAACTGTTTTTATAAATTTATTTTCACAATAGATATAATCCTATTTTATTTTTGACAAAATCATTTTGCCATTCTTGCATTGATAAATGAGTTTTATTGTCTTATTTCTCTTGTTAATATTAATGTCAAATTCCTACCAGCAGTTAATTTTAAATTTAGTATCGGTTTGTTTTTAAGTGATTGGGGACAGTGAATCAATTAGTACTTCAAAAGTAACTTGGCAATAAGTTTTTTTGATTTAAACAAATCTATATAATAGGTTAATAATTGTAGTAGATACATTGGATCATGTAATAAATGTAAAATATCTGTCGAGATTTCTAAGCGGCTGCTTTTAAATGTTTTTGCATTAAATAGTTTTGTTTATCAACATCAGTAGAAATTTGTGATGCATAAATTTTGAATTCCGTGAGCATTTCTTACGTTGCATGTGAATAAGCTGTCGAGGTTGCTTATAGTTTGCAGGATAAACCCTCTCAATGAACTCCTTTTCAGGTATTTCAGATACATCTGGAGTAGGAATGATGAGCCCAGCAACGATAGCTCTTTGAAGATGATGCTCCTGTCAAATTATTTAGTGCTTAGTATGATTTATTTAAAAGAGTCTCAAAAGAATAACATGTTTACTATGCATTGCTAAAATGTGTAGCTAGAAAAAGCTTATAAGTTAATGGCAACATCGGAACAAAGTGCGAATATTTTTAAATTTATGTTTTGGCCGTAAAAAGTCTTTTTGTTTGGTAATTAAGTGTACTATATGTAGTGTCATATAAGAAAAATAATATTACGCCGGTTGCGCATAGGAGCGCGAATACCATCAACATGGCCGCCAACGATGTTAACAAATGCCCGATGTCGATCTGAGATAACTTACACATTCCTCCTCTTTTTGCATCCCGGACGGCATTTGAGGAACTGCCCGATTAATCGCTGAATAATCAGGAAGATCCGGGAGTTCCTCAGCCATACATATAGGCATAGGTTTGCTAGCATCCAGGGCCCTCGCCCTAAATGAAAGCTTGGACATTTTTGTTGACAGCACAAAACACTTGACAAGGCCAACATAAAACCTCTTATAAACCAGCTCCCCGTCCCTCGGGCCGTTCGAGGAGGGCACTAAACAATTTTTCGTTTCCTTTAGTACGTTCCCATTGTTTTTATTTACACGCACTCAGTCACAAATACGATAAAACAACTTTGAAACTTTCCATGTTGAGCGTGTTGAGCATAAAGCCATCATGGCGGATATGCCATGGAGCCATGAAAATACTAGGAGCACGCAGTGCGCGGGAACCGTTTACGCACGTTCACATGTAGGGAGAAAGCTTCATTCATTTCTAGGGATATACAACTGTCTGAGTATGTTTTTTTACTGCGACTTTTTTGGAAACTTTTCAGATAAAATAATTACACAGTTTTTGACAATTTCTGATGATTTATATTTATGACGTTTTAAAGATACAAACCAAAGGTAGGTGGGAACATAAGAACGTGGATAATGCCCTCTCCTTTTACACTGGGTATATGAAATTTATTAAAGGATACCTTATTTATTTATTTTTTAAATTCGCATCTTTAAATTAAGAAACATAAACTATAAGAATTTTGAAAGAAAACGAATTTAGTTTTAATATCACCCTTTTCCTTCTTTGTAAAAACGTTGTTGCCAAGTTAGAATATTAGTATAAGAAATAAATTATTTGTCATATAATATTTAGGTTCATTTTTGTATTAAATCAAGATAACTTTACAAATATTTTTTATCTGATCCATGTGATCCTATATAAAAATAGTCAGTTTATAATATATGTCAATCAAATTGTTTTAACATTAAAAACACATTTTTACCCTTTATATTTTTATTGCATTTCAAAAATCATATCTTATTACAAAGATACTTTCATTTTGAGAGCAAATGCTTTCATGTTTATGTCGAATACAAACGAGCGTCACTAAAAAGTTTCCAAAATTTTTACTCTTAGATTAAACACATACGTACATTCTAGCAACTCTGTAAAGTTAATAATGGAAGGGACGAAAAACGAGAGAGGGAGAAACGGAAATACACGAATAGATGAACTCACGTTTAGGTTAAAGTTATATTTACATATATACCTCGCTTTAGTTAAATGATGATGAGCTTTGTTTTTATTGGTTAAAATACGTAAAGTTACGCCCAAGTCAACACCAATCAGTATTAAGAGAAAATGTTAGGGTTGTAAAAAATAATTACTTAGATGTCTTGTTCGCCTAAATGTAAGGTGAGATTTATATTAAAAGGTTATTTAGATTATTATTGAAGTAAACAATCTATCACGCTAAAAAAATGTTGACGTGAGTTAGGTTACTTGTTCTATATATGTTCCCACAAAAGGATAACGCAAAATTTAAAAAACGAAATCATGGATTTTTTTCTAAACTGTTAATTATTTATTTTTCAAATATTCTATAGGAAATAGGAATATTTTCAGATCGTCCTGTCGTGTACATGAATCGTATCTAAACGTGGTGCGTGAACTTCGAAAAATTCGTTAAAATCTAACCGGCATAGTAATGAAAAAATGTTTAGAATTACTATTTAAATTTGGTAAAGAATCGTATCAGTATCTTATGTCGCATCGAATGTTCTGATTCAAATATAACTGGAATATGTAGTCATGAAAAATTAAAAATTTCTAAAAACAGAAGTAACAGAACTAACAGTACATAGTTGTTCTTCTGGACATAGTCCACAAATGAATTAAAGAAGAAGAATAGTCCATAACCTTAATTTATGTTTGAGTGCCGTTAGGCCGTTGTGTTATTTTTAAATATTTAAAATGGATAGAAGTTTTCATAGTACAACTTCTGCAAAAAGTTCTTTTTCTCCTAGGTCACGTCAAAATATTAGTTCAAAAAGAATTTTGCCGGCGAGTTTTAGAAAATCTTCGTATGTATTAATAACTTTTTTTATGCATAATGTTGAATTAACTTTTTTGTAGGCGATTAAGTATTTCTGGAAAATCTACACAATCTGTGCAAATAGTATTAAAATCTACATATAATTATGTCGAGCGTTTTGGCCAATCTTTACCAGTTCTTATAACAGAAGCTCTAACTTTTGCAGATAGTAAGATAAAATCATATGGATAAATAAATACGAATAATTAATTATTGGTAACTACTACTACTAATTGCTGTTATTTTTTGTAGGAAATACAGTTGTTTCAGCTAGAATAGCAGAATGTGGATATGCTTGGGTTGTATGTGGAAGAAGATTACTCATTTGGCAATATAGACAAATTATGTCAGCTCCTGGAACTCCTCAAAGAAAACACGGTAGTCTCAATCAGTGCTTTGAATTACAGTTACCACAAAGTGATTTGGCTCATAGGGCTGAGTTAGTATCTGTATTTATTAATAGTGGTTCAAATATCCCATCTTGTATTGCTGTTTCTCCAGAAGGTAATTATATCTCTTTATTTCATTCATTTTAAAAACAAAAAACAGAAATTAATTCATTGTAATTTGGAATTTTTACACAACAAGGTACTTTTTTGGGTGATTTTATATTTCTTCGTACCTTACAGATTAAATGACAATTTAATGAGTCCGAAAATCTCTGCATTAATTAACTTCTTGCCAATATTTAACTCAACTCAGCATAATTCCGTACATAATTATCTCGCAGAAATTTTTCTAACGGAAGATCGGCATCATCTTGCTTTGGATATATCGTCTACTGAGAACCATAGTGACGAAAGTTCGAAACTAGTAATTCTTAGAAAATCGCATTTTAAATTCCTGTTAAACTTTAAAATTAAATGTCAGGTTAAAAAGTAGACCAGTTAATTTTTTGTTTTTAGTGATCTTCCAATTTTACTGTCTTTATTAAGTACAATGCGATTAAATTGTCCGAAATTTATAATAAAAAAATTTTCTTTGTAGTTTCGCCATTATTGCGTAAATTATTCCGTGAATTTTTTATGATCCTAGGTGACTTAAGGGCAAAAAACAACAAAAAACTAATGAAATTATATTTAACATCAACATTGAACCATCAAAAAGTAAGAAAAAGTGAACTAAATACGTAATACAGTAGGTATAGGAAAACATTACAAAAATATGAAAATACTAATGAACCTGTACTCAAAATAGTTAAAACTAAATTAATATAATTTTTGGTAACAAAACGCATTAAAGTAACAAATTATTATTAGTATTTTGAGTTCTTCATTCTTCAGTTTTTAAGTTTTCGTAAAAATCATGATGTACCATTGGTATGGATTTATTTTTTAGGAGACTTTGTAAGTCCATGTATTTTTTCTTCGAAACATGTAAGCTTTCTGTGTAAGCCGATTGAAGTGTGACTTCCCTAATATTTGAACATTTCCTGGTTTTCTTCATTCGGATGCTCACAGAACTAAATTCTGCATCTTTATAGGATAATTTATAATAAAAGTGATCAAGATCACTACGATCTACTTTAATCATGCAAATGTCATTAAAGTTGAACTTAATGCCATTTGAATTGATGTTAAAACCGGAATTGGCCACTCTTTCATTGAGATTTTTAAGATCTTTGAAATCTTTGTAACACATTTCGTGGACGCGAAATCTAATGCCCACTTTTCGGGCATTACCAATAATTGCTGAATAATGGGCTGGAACATAAATAGGTCCATTCTTTAAAGCCTGCTTTATAGCTTTTTCTATCATAGAATGGCTTGTATCTCCCTCATTTTGCCCATGACCCACAACCAAGAACTTGTGGGTGATGCTTTTTATTTTAAAATTAGCTACGGCGTACAAGAATGCAGTTATTATGTACTTGTTCTTTCCTTGCCCTCCACAATTGTCAGAATATAAGACAATTTCTAAATCTTTATATTTTGCGACTTCTGACAGCTCTTTTAAAAAATCCAAAAGACAAGTACCTATTTCTGAGGCCCCCCTTTTTCCTTCTCCCTCGTGCCAAAAAAAACATTCAACTTGCCCCAGTCCCTTCTGTTGAAGCTGGCAAACAGTAAAATTGTAGCAATTTAAACGTGACTTGTAATAAAACGATGTGTCTTCGTTTTTGGGCACTGGAAGAGCAGCTTGTAAGTCAAAGCATGCAACTTTATACAGATCACCGATTTTTTCCTTGTCTTTGTTCTTCTCAGCCCGTGATAATTCCTTCTCTTCAATGTGACTTTTATACCTTTGTTCTAACTGATTTTTTTCTGTAGCGTCTCAATTTTTGTATGTTGTGCACTGAAGACATTGATCTTTTTTGGGTTTATGAAACGCCATATTAAATTCGTAATTGAAGAGGTACCGGTACAAATGTATTTTCCCATGTGGTTTTCCAATTTCATTGCATGTCTCTACGTAGTCGTTATACAAATCAGTCAATGATTTCCCCCCTTCTATATACTTTTTTTCTGTATTAGCCCTGGTGTAATGGCTCTCCACAGCTGGAATAGATCTTAGATGATTTCTCATCCCATCCTTTATTTCATCTGAAACAATTGTACCACCACCTTTGCCACGGGAATCTTTAATCAAGATACCGTTGTCATCTTTACTTTTTACAGTCCTGACAAATCTTTCTGAAATCCCTAATGTGTTTTTGAAAAACAAGAAGCACACTTGTATTCGTTCGCTATCTTTGTCAAAATAGTATGCTTTGTTTGAGCTACCATTTTTTTTTCTTTCAAGAACAATTCTTTGGTATTTTGCACGAACACACTGCACTTGATTCAAAACGAAATGTCTTTGTCGTTCTAAATTTCCCAATGCCCAAAATTTTTTAAAAATACTTTGCCTATCTACTTCAGTAAATTTCGTAGAACACTTCAGTCTGCAAGTGTCTTTGCACGGTGGTAGCATTTTCCGGGCCGGCATTAGTACATCATTTTTTTTATTAATAGGGCGATACTCCTTGCCAGAATTTCGTAATTTCTTGGCAATATTTCGTTTCCAACCATCTGGGTTTCGCTTTCTTTTTCGTGTTTTTTTCACTCCTTCGCTCCCGTCATTACTGGAATCGTAGGTGTCGGTAGATTCGTTATTCGTAACTTCATTATTAATGTTGTATTATACTGGATCGGCATCACTATCATCAAATTGAGAAGTTGGTGATGTTGACGTAGATAAAGAAGAAGAAGAAGAAGATGATTTAGATGAAGAGGACGATGACGATCCACTATTACTTGAGCAAGAAGAGCATGACGGGCTTGAGGATTTAATAATTTGGGTATTAGGAGATGTATCTACCACAGTCCTTGAATTTAGGTTTTGAGTTCTAAAATGCAAAATACTTGTTTAGAAAGTTAAAATACTGGACTTAGTTTAGTCAAAACTATATTTTAACTAAAAACTTACGATGTACCGGGGGCAGATGATACGGCAGTAGAATTATTAGCAGCAGTCACTAAATTCAGGCTCGTCGATTCTTCCAGTACACTGCTTGGGTATTGTTTTCCGGAGTATTGTCCTTTTTTTGAATCCTGAAACGTAAGAAATTAGTTATGAAGAAAAAATATAATAAATGCAACTGGTTCAGCAAGAATTCTGAATATTTTAAGTAAGAACTTACTGCATGTCCAGAGCAGGAAACATTTTCTCCGTGTTACATTAACAGAATGAAAAAAAATACTTACCTAATGAGAAACCGACGAAACTAACTTATCTTTTGCTCTTAAATACAATACCTAGTGGCGAAATGTCTAAATACGCCACTCTTACATTACGTTGTATTTTATGTATTTTAGTATTTCACCGGCGACTGTCCGAATACGTCAAAATAACTTGTAAACTGTAATCGATAGCAGATCGATTCTGGACACAAACTGACATGCGCCACTTCTGCCCTTAAACAACGAATCATATTTTTCCCTCTCCGATGACTTATGTCGCACTCTAGTGGCAAAATGTTGAAATATGCTTTCGCCACTTATGCACGTATAAGAAGGCTCATTTCAAAGTAACTTAGTGGTCTTAACTCAAAAATGAAATTTTTGAAGTTTCGCCATTATGGTTCTCAATAGACGATATCATGTAAACTAAATTCTACCCATAGGTTAAAAATAAATTTTCCTACTTCTTATATTAGCGGATATTGCTTTAGAAAAGCGAATTTTCCTCTATTGTATCAACGTCCCTCTAGTATTGATCAGACTTTCTTAGAAGCTTTTGAAAGATGCAATGATGCATGTACATACTTCTATGGAAAATGTTATAGAATATTGGATGAATGTGTTCCAAAACAAACTAGAATGTTTAAACGTAAATATCCAACTTGGTTTACTCAAAATATAATTAGAAAAATTCGTTTGAAATACAAATATCTGAAGAAATTTAAGAAAGACAATGATGTAGACGCTCTTCAGCAAGTTAAACAATTAAGTCTGAAACCAAATGTGAACTCAACAAATCTTACAAAAATTACATTAAGTCACTTAAGAGAGATATCAAGGCTGACCCCTGTAATTTTTGGGCGTTTGTTAATAGTAAAAAAGGAATGAAAGATATTTCTGTTAGGATGTTTTATAATAATGAACTGTTAGATAGTCCATTGGACATCACTAATGGGTTTGCTGAATTTTTTGCTAAATACTCAGTTAGCTCAGATTATGACACTTCTGATGAAGTTTTAAATGTACAAGTACTTAACATTCCCGCTTTTCATGTAAATGAAGTACTTGCAGCTCTGCAGCAAGTTAAAAATAAAATGACCACAGGTCCTGACTTTATTCGATCGTTTCTCTTAAAAGACTGTGCACATATATTGGCCTCTCCTGTAACCACCTTACTTAACTTATATGTGGAAATTTTCTAAAGTAAGACCTGTGTATAAAAAAGGCAACAAATCTGAAATTGTCAATTTTCGTCCTATCTCAATTATATGTAATTTTTGAAATACTTTTGTGTGACAGATTATATAGTCATGTACATAATAAAATTGTGTGTAACCAGCACGGTTTCATGAAGGGACGCTCTATGGTGACTAATTCGGTGAACATTGTTGAATTTATATCTGAAAGCTTCGATCATAGAAGCCAGACAGATGTTGTTTATACTGATTTCTCAAAAACTTTCGACATACTTGATCATGGAGTATTGTTGAATAAATTGGTACGATATGGATTATCTAGACAATTGATTAAATTCTTCTCATCATATTTGAGTAATAGACGTCAATTTGTTGCTATTAATGGCTTCAAGTATGTCGAATCTGGAGTTCCCCAAGGTAGTAACCTGGGCCCTCTCTTGTTTAACATTTTCATAAATGACATAATCGAAGCACTGGACGTTGAGTGTTTGTTATATGTTGATGACTTGAAGATCTACTGTCGGATAAACGATGTAAATGATAGCATTTCAAAGTGTATCGAAGACTGGTGTATATGTAATAACTTGTTACTTAACGTTGATAATTGTAAAGTTATGACTTACACACTAAAAATCTATAAAATTGTTTAGGAATATAAAATAAATAACACGACTCTTGAACCTCTACTTTTATCGACTTAGGTGTAACATTTGACTCTAAATTATAATTTATTCCTCATATTGAGTCAACATCCGCGAACGCCAATCAAATGTATGGATTTATCGCATGTAACTCGCGTGATCTTACTGACACAGGTACACCAAAAAGTTTGTACTATGCATATGTCAGATCCAAAATTGAGTACGCTGATTTAGTTTGGAATCCATTTTATGAAGTGCATATACATAAACTTGAATCCATAAAACGCCGGTTTTTGAAACACCTATCCTTTAAAGAGGATAATAATGTTGGAATACCAAGCAACGAACTTGGTATGGTCTGTGTTCATTAAACACCCGGCGAGAGTTCGCATTCGTTACTATTCCTTAACAAGCTGATAAATAATAAAATCAATGATCCAGGTTTTTTGTATAAACTCAGTTTCAATGTACCGAGAATGGAATCAAGAGCATCTAATACGTTCTACTTATCTACACCACAGACCAGTATTCTAAAATATTTCCCTCTTTATAGAATGTGTACTGTGTGCAATGTGACAAGTTGCCAGCTGGATATCTTTAACTTTAGCATCTTCGACATTAAGGCATTCTATCTGAACAAGAGCTAAAATCTAGATATATTGTAGGTAGATTTATTTTATTATTTTAATATTTTATTGTAATAGTTTCTATTTTCTTGTTCTGTTCTGTAGTTGGGTGAGAACCTGTTGGAACAGTAAAATAAGTAAATAAATAAATAAAATTAAAAGAAAATGTATAAACAGATTTCATAAAAGCTTACATAGATCAATTATCAATGTTGTATAAAAACATACATATAAATACCAGAATAAATAGACTACACTATAAATATAAGGATAAATATTCTGCACTAAATGATAACACTTTGTAGATAAAAAACAGAAAAGAATTGTTAAGTTTCTGGCACACAGAATTAATGTTAGGGATTCAATTCATATAAAAAATAATGATTAAAAGAAAGTTTGTTTGCTTATTTACTTTAATTATGAATTCAGTTATATATCGTGTTCTAGAAAAAAGTTGCTTATTTACAATTTTATTTGAATTCATAATCAAAGAATTTCGTTTACTCCAAATTGTGCATTCTTTTACTACATTAGTAAGTCATATGTGGAGTTCATGGTGGAATTCAACATCTGCTCCAAGTGTGATATCGTCAGCTTAAAGGGTAGTATGAATAGCGGATAAATATTGCAAATATCATTAACTTATAGGAATTGGTCCTTGCGAGACTCTGATTAATTTCTCTTGTGTCAGGTAAATGGCTATTTATTCTGACAGTGATTTTACTTGACTCCAGTTAAGAACCAAGCCAGTCTAAAAAATTACCTCTGAAACCTAGGGAATACAAGTTGTTAAGAATAATCGATATATCAATTGTATCAAATGTCTTCGACAAATAAAAAAAAGTGTGCTGCTACATATCTGGAAAAAACCATGTAGTTACATAACTCCTTGATTTCTAGAAAAAATTCTAAAACTCGCGTTATGTCAGATATCCCTTTTATTTGTGACGTCATCTGTGTGAGCGTTTTTCTCTCCAATTATATTAATAAGTTTAAATAATTAAATTTTTTAGACTGTCAGATATTATTACAATTAATATTCTTGTTTATTAAATATAACCAAATTCAAAGCAAAAGCTCAAATTGAATTTCCGATATTACACTCTGACAGATAAACAGTGAATTCTTCCCGAACTATTTCAATAACTTACTTAATTATTTTCACTATTTCCATCTGTATGTGTTCTGTGAGTTCATGGATATTTTATGGTTCTAAATATCAAGGACATGTTGAGGTTTTACTGAACAGTATGGTCCTACATTCACATTATCTGTTATTCCCAATTTTTACATTCAATTTCTCTGGCTATTGAATATGACATTCCTGTATCCAACATGGATTTTCTGTGCCCCATTACAGACACATCTGACGATTTAAATGACCATTTAGCAGAAATGTAGCTTAATCTGAACAAAGAACGTTTTTTGGATCTCTGTTATTTTTCTGAAGTAACTTTATAGGAGTGCCAGGTTTAATTTTTAGTATTCTAAGAACCGTTGAATAGTCGATGTTATTTAATGCTACTTACCATGAACTGGTATGAGGATTATCTTCAAACGTCAGTATAATATCAATTTCTTTTTTTCTGCCATTTCTTTTCTACTACCTTTATGGTGGTCTCTTACATGACTCATTTCTGTGAATTTCTTCTCAACTTTGCTTACCGTGGATTGTAAAATTGGTGTTCTCAGTTGGGATATTTCTTTTTATTTTATTTTTATTCATTTAAATTTCTTTAAAACATAAAGTTTGTTATTACATTAAAGAGTGCTTACTTACTAATACTACTTAATATTGTAACCTACTACATACAGTAAAACTAAATTTAAGAAGACAACAAAAAAAAGCTACAATAAAATCATTAACCAATAAAAGCAACATATAATAAGATAAAATAATTTCAGCAGACCAGAAGTGGGCTTAGACAAATTTAATCTCATTTACCGAGGAAATAAAAAAGTCAATATCACATCTAAAAATAGAAGAGGACAAAACGTTTTTTTTTTAATCTATTTAGAAACAATTATCCTGAAGCTAGAAATCTAACACTTCTATTTTTTAAAGTGTTTAAAAACAACTTTACCATAAAATATTTTGAATAGCCCAAGGTACTGATTGTCTAGGCCTAGAAGATCTTAACAAATTTCTATCATTAGATAATACTTTGAATGATTTTTTTTATTTGAGAAGTCTAGTAAATCAAGTCTACTTTTATTATTTTAAACTAGATATTATAGACTCATGAGTAAAAGTATTGCATATTTTAAATTTGCATAATAATTTATTATTATTTATTTATTTCTTTGTTTTTTATAAATATAATGTCCAGGATTTATTTATGAGATTTTATAAAAAATAGAAGTAAAGTTTATAAACAAGCTTTTATAAATAAAAAATAGTAAACAATAACACAATCTTTAATTATATATTTATTTATTTATTTAAGAAATTTACGGGTGTAATCCCCATTTTACATAATAAATTCTAATTATAAACTTAAAAATTTAAGTAGGTACATTAAAAATATTTCATAAAGAATAACAAATCTAAAAATGTGAGCAGTACGATAACTAAAAAAGAATAATAAATATCAGTATAAAAAACAACAATAAACAAAAATTAGGCACAAATAATAACAAATTATCAACGAAAAATTTAAAAAGAAATGGCACTTCCGCAGACACCTTATAAAACTAAATAGACTTTAATCAAAAATATCGGGCAGGTCGGCGTTTGCATTAATCAGTCTTAAGGTTCTATCAGTAGGTGAATGCAAGCCATAGTTTCTTGAATGAAAAGGTATAAAGAACAAATTGTTGAGCTTAAACTGCCTCATAGGAACATTTAATTTAATTCTCTCAAAAAGTCTTGTACAATTAGTTATGCCATTAATTTATTTAAAAATGATAGTGACATCGTTCATAATTCTCCTTTGTTCCAAAGAATTGACATTCAAAAGGCACCTGGCATTGTCTCTCTGATACTCTTCTACATTTAAGTTCAACTTAAAAGCAGCAATCCTTAATCTGTCTTGAACTCCCTCAATTCTATCTTTATGAACCTGGTAGAAGGGAGACCAAACAATCGATCCGTATTCTAGAATTGATCTACTTAAATTTAAAAAAAAATTAAAACTAAACTGCCCTGTTGCTTATTGCCTTTTTTTGTGTTTAATATAGCTACATGCGCCATCCCATTCCAGAAACAAAATGTTTTATATAATTTTAAGATATTTGTTGCTATTCTACCTGAGCTGCTATACTTTAGTCTTGAAGGCGGATTTCGTTTCATATTTTTTTCTCTTAAAGTAGTCCATTTGTGCTCTATTGGGTTATAATCTGGACTAATAACAGGTCAGTTCCATTTTTCAATTCCGACCTCAGTACTATTGAAAACATCGGCAATCTGTGGACGTCCATTTTCATGCCTCAAAATGAACCTATCATAACCAATGAAGCTAACGTATATGGGAATACATGCTCTTGGAGGATATGTTTCAAATACCAAACGCCTGCCATTTTTTAAGCGGTTTGCACAAGTTCTGTGCGCCGTTTTGATCTTATACCTACTCAATATATAACTGAGTCTCCACCAAAATGTACATTGTTCTCCAAAGTACATGTTGCAAAACGTTCATTTTTTGTTTGTTTGGCTACTTAATTAAATCTATGGGGAGTATATAAGTGAATGCATATTTTGTCAGAAAAAGTACATTATATTTGCAGTAAATGGTCTTACCTTGCACTTACGTATCTCAATCGGCCCTGGGTGATCATCTGTTGAATCTTTTAGCCTCTTTATGTCGTTTGAGAATACCGTGGATTAGTACATAGGCAAGCGTTGCGATATTTTAATTTCTTTAACGCCTATTTCATACATGGACTTGAGCAACCAGCGGCATGCTATAATTAGTCCATAGCAACGCAGTAAATAATTAATTCAAATAAAGATAAAGACCCCAGAAAGTAATTGTTTGAAAAAAGTATGTCAATATCTTCTTAAATAGGTTTGACGAAACATACATGCGCAGTTTGATTTAATCTAATACTCTTACTAAATCACATACTATTTTAAAGAAACAGATCGTGGAACAGAACATTTGTATTGTATACGTGTTTTAGGAAATAAATGTGTTCAATGTTTTAATGACAGTATAATTTAGAAAAAATATTACGATTTAGTTAGGAAATTTTATAGATATATTTAAAAATTTGAAAAATTATTATGGCATTAAATTCTCAAAGCCTCGCAAAGAAAAGGAATCAAATGTAGTATTACAAATATGAGGTTTTCTGAAAGTAAAACATTCTTATTTTTGAGTTTATTAATTTCATTTTGGCTGCATTTTGTAGCGTCATGTTTCGAAGTGATTGAAACTCGGCATCACCAAAACAATTTCATTAAAATTTTAAATTCTTAATGTTGGTTAAATCATTCTCATTTGTTTTATCTCTGTAATATATATTTAGCTTAATAGAATATGAATTTACTCATGGAATTTGTAGGAGTACTTAGATATTGGCCAGCTATAGCACATGAGGGAGTAACTGTGGAACAAAGTATTGATCTGCAAGGTCAAGAATGTGACAGTTTAACTAATGTTGAAAATTTGGGATGCGTACTAGCAACAACTACTTGTACAGTGGTTTTAGTACAACCACAATTGAATAGTGGGAGGCATTTACTACAATGTAAACCATTAAAAACTCCTAGTGGATGGTTAGGTGGAATTAGTAAAAGAATGTCGTCACTTATATTTGGCCCAATTTCTAGTGAACAGTCAAATGAAACTGTAAGTTAATAAACATAATACAATAATAGTAATAGCTATACTTACAATGTGTTTTAGAGGCTAGTTAGAGTACTAAGCACCCAAGGTAAAGATGGAAATTGGATAGTTTATGTTCTTGCCGGTCATTCTCTTCAAAAATGGATTTTATCCAGTTATGATAGTGAACAATTAATATTCATGTCAGACTTAACTAGAATGGTAAAAGAAAGATTCCATACCATAGTGTGGAATCTGAATGATGCTTCAGAAACCAATGCTTGGTTATTTGATATACAAAATATAGATACATGGCTCTTAGATATTCAATCTGATAAAGATAATATAATTATTTTAGCTGCGGCAATGAATTCGCAAATATCACCTAAGGTAAGACATATTGTTCCTTTTATCTAAAAATGTATTAACGTTAATACTTTATTTTTAGGTTCACTATGCTATGATATCATTTTCTACAGCGGGAGTTTCACCTTCAATAAAAGATTTTGTTTTATTAATGATGTCAGGTTTGTATAGAGAAGAGAATCCAACCGATTCACTTTCTTATAGACTCTTAATATGTGGTACCAATGCATATCTTTATAACGCAAAAACAATTACTGTTATCAAACCTCAGGAGGAACCAGACGTGTTAGAATTTACTTCTTCACAAGATGTTTTATTAGGTAAATAATAGGTATTTTACAAATATTAAAAACTAGTGTTCAACTTGTTGATTCGGAAACAAGAAACTATCGATAATATGAAAATAAAACTACAGAATCTTTTTTAAAAATGCCGACATTTCAAAGATATATTGTCTTCTTTCTCAAAGCTAAAAACTTTAGGCCTTCTATACAAAACAAAAATATGAAATTGTTGTGATAATGATAAGCTAGTAGTTGGCTTTTTGTTTACCTCCATGGCACTTAGTTTTTGGCCATCGTATAAGTGGGGCGTAGTTTGTCATGGGTTTTATCATACAGGCTGGTAATTTATATCGGGTAGTCATTTTAGAATTCAGATGTACGCATTGACAAAGTTGTAATATATCTACATTGAGATCAGATATTACAACTTCGATTAAGGCCCCATTGCTCGATTTGCACGTTTTAATGTCATAAGAGTGATTTGTTCTTGGTAATTATTTTCTGTAATTGTGGACATTTTATAGAAAGTATAAAAAAATGTTGGAAAGATCTGGGCTATACAGAGGATATTGGAGTGTTTTTCAGCCAAATCTCTGAAACATACGCCTCACTGCATTGGCAGAATGGGAACGGGCATTATCATGCAAAAGGAAAATTCTGTCTGACAGCATTCTAGGGCGTTTTGACTTTATAACGCCTTCAGGCAATCTTGACTTAACCGGGATCGCTTTGCAATTATGTACATCCTTCTCGAAATCACTTATTTTACTTGTGCACACTTGTAAGTGACATGCAGTATTTGCGATGATGAATTTTGTGTGTTCCAACATCCTTAGCTTCCAAAAGACGAATGATGCCTCTCTTCTCTTCTTCTTTGGTTGCCTCTATTTCTAATGCTGGACGAACACACTTTTCACTACCCTCACATACAGAGAAAGAAACAAACACCTATGTGTACCTGTGTGCTTTTTGGATAGTGCTCGGTTTTGATTTCATTACCCCTCATATATCTATTCTATAATTTAGAAAACGATACAATTAACACGCAAATATTACCACAATACTTCATTACATCTTCTAATTATTTAGAAAAATTAGTCAATTAACAAAACCCAAAAATGTATTGTTTCATCTAAATTATGCATGATATTCTTTTCATATACAGAAACACGGAAATATATGGAATAATTAATTTCAAAACTGGAACCAATTTGAAAAAATGTATTTGACGTTTTTTTAAATACAATCGAATATTTATTTCGATGGGTTAAAAGTTCTATACTCTAATTTAAAATTAGTTGGTAACAATGAAGTATTTGATATTATTTTCCCAAATCAGTATAATCTAGCAATGGGGCTTTCAGAAACTGAACGAATCGAAATTTTAATTGTGATTGGCTGTGGAAAGAGAAGTTTAATGTTAAATACCCCAACCTCCGAAATCGCTCTAGAATTGCTAGAAACTCAATTCCTGAACCAAAAAACTTGGCGGGATTTTTGCATTCCAAGAAAAAGCTCATACCAGCTTGAGGCAAGTCGCATTGGATAATAATTTTCCTTCTGTAGTAGTGTACTGACCAGTACACTTTTTGTTTTTTATACTGCCAGTTTTTAAATACATTATTAATAATAATATATAAATAACCCTTTGTTTAATATTCTTACTTGCCTTCTGATAATTCCGATTAGCATCCCTGAAAATAATAATCGTCTAACATTTTCCAGTTAATTCGCGCAATATAACCCTTTTTGAGAAAAGTGTCAAAACACTTACTAAAATATTAACAACTTTAAGATACATATAAACGAATTAAACATTAAAATATTGAAAATATGTATTTTTAAACCACTGCTTTTTACATATAGATATTCACTTGTCATTATATACTCGTACTTATATTTAGAGTGTAATTTTTTACTTGACATTTTTGTTATTATTATTAATATAGATTTCTGTAAGAAAAGCAACTCTTTCAAAAATATATTTTTAGGTGGTTCAGTATGTGTCAATACTCCTGTATTCTTTTCTCGAATAAATGGTCTCATAGCCGTTTGTAGCAATGATCAAATGTCTGATTTTATGAACCAAAGTATGACGGTGAACACACCAGTTGAGACTTCTTTTAATGAAACTCTTGGTGTAAACAACCTCTCTGTGTATAATATTGACCCAGAAGAAATATACAATGCTTATAAAGATACAATAGGACAATTGAAAGCCGCTTTTATATTTCATATTAAGAATCAACAGGTATATATTCATCATATATATTTAATTTATATTGTAAATAAATGTGCCCACTAGGTGTTTTTAGGAGTTAAAAAATATTTTTTAGGCCGCTTATCAAGATATTCTCAATGAACTATTTCCGTCTGATAGCTATTCAGTACCTACAATTAACAGCGCTTTGGATAAAGTATTAATTTCGATGTGTAAAGATCTCTTAGATGACATACCAGCTGGTGATCCCCGATGGACCAAAGATGCTCCACCAGGAATCGGTAGCTCCTATTCCATGCAAGTAATACATCAGTTGGAAGATAAACAAAAAGCTTTATCGCTGTATTTAAAGTTTTTAAAAGAAACTGGATTATGGAGCAGGCTTTCAGGAAGTATTGTTAGGAACACACCTATGGCAACTGTACACGTTCTAGGTAATTATTTTTGCTTTATTAATACGTGCAGTAGACAATGCTATAATATCTAAAAGAAGAGAAGATGTAAATAATATGTATATTCGTGTAATACATTTCATTGTTCTTGTCATGTGCCGGAATTACAATGAGAAGCACTTTCAATGTGCTATTTCTTTTTTCACATTAATATAGTATTTTTGATTAATGCGCAAAATGTAACGCGGTTTAGTATGTCTTTTTTTTAAATGCCTCCTAGACATTAAAACAAACGAGCTTTACATACTAAATGCGTGACATTTTAAATTTAATATGTAGGATGGCGGGCGTCACTAGGTTTACTTTCTTATTCATAAGGGCTGATAAAATTAAGAATTTTTTCATTAAATTCAAAAGTTAATCTTATGTGCTTTTCTTAATCTGAACTAAAAAACTTATAAGTAAATAAGAAATTGTCTCTTGATACAACAAATATATTTAAACTCGATATATAAATAATATTAAAAACACATGACTAAAATTTGTCCAAACAGACATACTAATACTATGTATGAAGTATTGCCTAACAATATACATATAAATGCTATTTTTTTGCAATGTCGGATCGGTCGCAATATTAAAATCACAGTGAAAATATATGAAGCTTTGCTTATTGTCTCTAGCATGCCCGTCGATCGTGTCACTTAGCACTTGTCAGTTCTGAGCGTCTAGTGAACACGTAAACACGCATACAATAATAGAATCTCCATCCAACGAATGAGTAATGTATACGGTGAATCTTTCATGAGTAATACAACAAGGGCGGCAATGCTGCAGAAACTTCGAAGCAGGACGTACAGACTTTCATGATCAGGCGTCAGAGAAGGAATCGAGTGCCAACCGATGATGTCGTTTAGTGAATATCATACCTTGAAAAAAATAGCCCTCATACATATTGCAACGAAATTTATTATAGCATAGCTATAAAATTGAGAAAATATATATGTACATAATTATCAGTATTATATAAACAAATATAATGAATAATTCCATTTGAATGTAACTTTGTACTATCACTACTTAATAAGACATGTGTTCTTCATAATAATTTGATATGGTGGTGTTTAGAAGCGTCTTTAATTTACATTAATAACTTATATAGCAACTGTTAAAATAACGGAGTTTTTGGACTTTATCAGATGCATAAAAACTTCAATCAACCTTCTGGTCTCACAAAGTGCGATAGAGTAAACAAATGGTTATTATCTTCGAATATTTACAAAGTTTATGTTTGATAAAACATTCTTAACCATAATTGCTTCTACAACATGGCCACTAAGTTAAGGTTTTGTTCTATAAATAAGTATCATTTATTTCTTAGATTGTTCGTTATAAAATTCCAGACTAGAGGAGACTCTTATTATGAGCTAATAGTTCCTCACAGAGAAGTGACGATCTTATAAGTCGATTTAGATAGTGGCATGCGGATTATTTTGAATTACCAGTTATCTACGAAACGTCAACCGTAATATACCCAGCAGTGTTATTAAAGCCTTCAATAGGACCGGCATCAGATAATCTGCTTTTACCTGGCTTGGTTTCTCAGGTTTTAGCATATAGACAGTATTTAATTGTTCTCTAGATTTTTAATACAGATATAACTCAGTTCTGCTTTGAGAAATATACAAAGTACGCTATATGGGGACTATGTACGGTTTAGTAACAAATTTCAATAATTGTTATTGTGTTAAAACATTTGATGTTAAATTTTTTAAATATTTTTATTTCAGGAGAGTTACTAGAAAAAATAACAGCTGCTATAGTCCTTAAAAGCCTACCAAACAGTCTTCTAGTGGAGAACGCCATCGAAAAAGCTATTAAAAACTTTGAAACCGAACCTTGTAATGGTCTTACTAACCAAGATGTTTTTTATCGAGAAGTTAGTAAAATTCACATAGCGATTCAAGAATTAGCAAATTGTTGTGAAGATGCGGCCCATTCTGATTTAAATCCTACGCAAGTTGCCCAGAATGTACACGATACTAATGAAATTATACTGGTATGTTTTTATTTTATCTATGGCTTGTTTTTTTGAATAATAAATATACGAAAAATTTCTTAATATTATCTTAAGAGGGTTTCAACCCATTACGTAACTTGGTTAATGGAAATTAAAGAGGCTGAGTAAAAACAATAACAATTTAATTATCTAACGTAACAACTAATATAATATGTAAGGGCAACTTACACCTTCAAACAATTAACACATTTAATTGCACTATCAACTGTTCGATCATCCGAGAACCCAAACTTGACTCCCGATCTCCTTTTATTTTCCCAACCAAGAAGACCCCAATGTTTATTAATTTAGATGACTCTACTGAGTATAACTCTCGCTCACGTAATGTTAAATAAATAGTAAATATAATTTGGGAAAATTTAAATAAAAACTAAGTTCTATGTACAGGGCGATGCTTAGCTAGATCCCTGTACATTTTATCGTAACAATATTATAGCGACATTTGCATTTATTTTAAAATCATAAAGAAATCTTTAGATGTTTTTCATTAATACTTTCGGAATTTCAAACCTACCAGAAACCTATCTTCTAAATTGCATTCTACTATTTACTGGTCAAACTTTCTATCCTCTGACATCAGTGTATACAAGTTTTTAAATATCTGTACTTGTACTAATTCTTCTTCATCTATTTGTATTAGATTTTGTTGTGTATTTCCTATTATTAATATTTATGATAATTCTTTGATAATTTTCGTGTTGTTTTTTTTTATTTCAAATATCCTTTATGTATTCTTGTTAAGGGGTACGTATGGACTTTTATCATTTATAACCAATTTCACATGTTTAGCTTCTTTGTTTAAGCACTAGTGCTGTTTGGAACCTCCTTTTTTTATTTTTCCTGTCTTAATTTTACGTAATTTCTTTTGGTGTTGTATAAACTTTGTATTCCTGGCGTAAGTGTTTAGGCGTTCCTGTGCTTCTTAATTTCCTCTACATTGTCCTTTCTTTGGACTTTTGGAAGGCTTTTTCTATTTCTATAAAGCTTAGCAATACATACATACATCTTGAATGGTTTTGAAATCAAGCAATCATCTTTTTGACTAGACAAACGCTAAAATCAACATAACTTCTACCAGTAAATCTAACTAAATTTAATGCACGGAATATTTTATTTTCTATTGTTTTTACGGAATAAACTATAGAATTTTTACGATGAGCTGACGATGTCACATGTTACACTGGTTGCTCAATAACTGTTACAAAAATAATCAAACAATTTAAAATGCAAATTACTTCTTAAAACAAATTCAGGCTGTACTGATTGATGCACAAAAAAAACAGATTACTAATTGCTTCTCAACATAACTTTACTAAAAAATATATTTAAGTTATTTTTGGTACAAAAAATAGTATCCTACAATTTGTAAGTAAATAAGTGCAAAGCGTCTTATTAAAACTGACTAAAGTACTAAAAATTTTAATATTCTCTGGTAAGGCATTAAAAAGCCAAGCACCTTGACAGAAAATGGAATTTTTTTCAGTTATAATTTTTCAAACTATGAACTGGACATGTCTGTCAATAACTCCCCAAATACGTCCCCACATAGCTTTTTTACCTTATGTCCATCATGTAACTAGTCTTCGCAAGGTAGGCATTAAAATTAAGTCTTTAAGAAAAAATCACAATATCTGATTTCTGCAAAGCATTCTCTTTCCCCTCTGTTGTCTAACGGTAAGACAGGACGCTCAGTCGAATTAAAAATTAAGGAATATCAGCCATATATGAGGTCAAGCCTCAGATCAGTTCCCACTCTGCCATCATTGTATATCATCAGAAAATCATACATCGTATCCTATTTGAAGATTAAAACTTCCTGTCAGAAGCCCTTGCTAACATCAGAGGAATATTAGTGTCACTAGATATAGATTGATATATAGATAATAGATATACGGAAGCATTATCACATCTCATATAAAAGATGGACAGCACTTTTCCCCTATTTGAACCCATATATCACGCCAATATCTACTTTTTTTCGTTAACGAGAACTACGGTCCGCGTCACGTTATGAATACGTAATAGAAATATTTATGTTGGTTGTCCTTAATAGGCCCTAGTCAGACAAATTCCGCCTCTAGGTTGGTTATCAACTTGAGTTACCTCCTCATCTCCTGAAGAAGTCTTTTATAACAGTCGGCGAAACGTCAAGTTTACACTCAAAAATTACATGGTTCAAATTCGGAAACAAATATTCTCATTGACTCTGACCATGGAGACCTTCTTTTTCATATCAATGTATATTATGTTGTAGACAGTATTAAATGAGGTTATTCAATGTCGCAACCAAAATGCCAATAATTTTTCACCTTCAGAATCTACCAAAACTTTAGAACTTGAATACTTACCATGGACTATTGCAAATGGAGAAGAAGGTGTAGCTGATGCTCTATTGCAACAAGTGAGTAAATGTATATATGTTTATATTTTTTTACAATGGAACATACATGTTTAATTATTAAATATATTATTCTTGTGTAGTACCTAAATATTTTTTTATCAAACAAACAAATTAAACTATACATGGATTTATGAATAAGTTAACTATCTGTAGTTAATCGGACATCATTCATATTTCTGTCTCTGTAGAAATTGACCAAGTGAGGAAAAATATTTTGGGGCTTTGCATAATATTTTATTGTTTATTTTAGTGGGAAGTTGAGTTTGTGGAGATGAATTACAAACTAGAGTATCTGCTTCAATGTTGCAACCAATTTCTATATCCTTCCAGATTGTAACCCAAACCGTTAACGATCAGATGGTGTGCTCAGAAAACTCCATTTAAAATTTGTAGGAGTCTTTAATTTGTAATTCATCTCTAAATAGAAAACCGATTTCCTTTAAAAAGTTATATGAAAGGCGTAATTGTCCTCAATAAGCGTAAAGAGACATGTGATAAAAATTTTGGTTACAATCCAAAATAATCTAAGGCTATGTACGAGGATCATAAAGGGCATTTAGCGGCTAAAAAACCAATATGTTGAGGCCGTTAAAATATTCAATGACATTCATAGATGCCTATGTGTCCTAGCGCTACAAGAATAGAAGCCCTAAATGTTCTGGTAAACCTTTTACAGCTGCAGATGAGCTGTTACTAGCAAACTATTTAATGGACCATGTCCATAAACAGTTTGCACAAAGCTACATGTGGATTTGAAAACTAAATCAAATCTTTCATGTATTTATTTCCTTAAAGGAGATGTTAAAAAATTTGAAAATGTCTCCCTATATTTATTTATTTAGACCATAAGTATTATAGGTCCTTGAAGTCAGCTTATTCAGGAGTTTCTAAAAATATACAATGACAATGAGGGTGTTATTTTAAAAGCAGTGGTTACAACTGAGTTAAAAAGTTGACGTGTCTCAGCGGTTTTCATATATCAATAAAATAACGACAAAACTAATTTTATTCCATTTTCCATACTAATAATTTTGTAGTTTATTACAAATTTTTATTTTTAATAAATCTATTTTAATACTATATAATTCTATTTCATAATACTTTATTAATTGAAAACTATTATTCTAAAATATTACACGGGTTTTCGTGGCAACATTGTAATCTTCATAGGAGCAAAAATATTTTTTGGCTTGACAGTTATTTCGATTTTTTTACAGGCGCAGTCATATCGTTATTATGACCAATGATTCCGTAAAAACTTAACAACAATAATTGTTATCTGTACCTATATTATTAGTACCATAAATAAATAATGGTATGATGCTCTAATATTTTCTTTTTAAGGCTAAGCACATGTCTGATTTTATTTCTTAATAATTTTTTAGCATCTTTTGACCCATAGTTATGGATTTAAGCTTGTCAGTCACGGCCAATTGAGGAATTCGCTATTAGATCATTTTATTGCGTTAACAGATCTCTTATTAGATGGACGAAAGAGTCATGTAGAAAGTGTAAAAAATTCACCAAGAAAAAATATTCTGTACAGGCAGTATTGTATAGACAGGCACAAATTTATCAAACCTTTATGTAAGTTTTTAACATTGTTTATATATAATAATAATTCAGTTTTGAAAAAGTTCATATTTATAAAATAAAGTTTTTTTAGTGACTGAAAAACAATATGAAAGAGCTATTCTCCTAGCTGAAAAGTACTTGGACTTTGAAACTTTAGTCACGGTTTGTGAAATAACAGATAATCATTCACGTTTAGAAGAATATATGGACCGTTTCAGCAACGAAGGTTTTGCAGAATACGTTTATAACTGGTTCATAAAAGAAAATAAGCAAGGAAAATTACTTGATAAATATAGAAAGGTGGGAAAATCTAAAAATTCACAAAAACTGTCAACATTTTTATCAGGTCACCCAACTTTATCTTGGATGCAACAAATATTTGATCATAAATTTCCTTTGGCTGCATCTACATTATGTAAGTTTTTACTAATGTCAATTACATATCTATTACAGCGAACGTTAATATTGATGAGCCAAGAACGAGTATGTATATGGAAATTGATAACATCCTTCGAGGTATAAAAAGCAGAACATTTTTGAAATAGTAGCGGAATTAAGCGGAGCGGAGCCGAAGTTCTTATAACGAATTTGGTTATTTGCACTGGTTTACATTGGCGATTGCTGTTTTTTCCTTTGTGAAATTCTAAATTAAAATATTAGTTCAAACTTTGGTGTAGCTAGTCCTAAATTGAATCAAAATTTGTTGAGGGACACTTATTACGAATTTTTACTTACACAGGTCGTGTAGATTGAGGGCCCCTATCATTGAAAATATCTTTCTCCATTAGTGGAATGTGTTAATTCCAAAATCATTTTTAATAATAGAATGTAAACATATTGACTTTTGAGATAGAATATTTATTCTGAAACACTTGCTTTTTATGTGTTTTGCATGTATTTTCATTCTATAACTAGTGATAGAATGAATTTTCTGTAATTGGTCTAAACAATATCGGTAGCCATGGATGTCAAAACTGCCGATCTCAGATGTAAATGGCGACGCCGTAATAACAAATTTTAATTGAAATAAAATAATGAGTGAATTTCTGGTCGTGAAAAAATATAGTCTGTTACTCGGTTAGAATAACAAAATTCGATACTCCTGGTTCCTTACGTTCGTTAGCGCTCGCGTTTGGAATGTTCCACTCTTATCGAATTTTTTTTATTCTAACCTTGTTACAGAATATACTATTACGTTTATGTATTTTGAATACGTGCTTACCAATATATTTTATATAAAAGAAGAAATGTACAGAAAAATAACCAGTGGTAAAGGCAGACATTGATAACGCAAATGAAGCACTTCTATCCAAATTTGCTTCAAAACATTCCATGAAGATAACTAGTACCAGCTTTCAACACAAAGAATATATACAAATAATCGTTGATTCCACCTCATAGAAATCGATCAGGTACCGGTAGAGGCCAAAACCAAAACAAAACAAAAAATTTAAGAAACTACAGATAAGCTAACGCAAACACCGATCATTTTCTCATAACAAGAGATTTAAATATAACATAAAAAGGATGAAGGTAAAAGATAAATTATATATTTATGTTATACATTTATATTGGATAAATTTCACAAAATAAAGGTAGAAACAATCATTATCATAAAAAGTATACATGTGCAAATATTAAAATTAATTAATTAAAAAACAGGAGACAGGAGAAATACCTATCTAGGAGTCAGAAGAGTGTAGTATCTCCCAACTATAAGTCCATAGGGCAGTTAAAAGCAAACTCAGAATAATATTTAAATGGATATATTTATTTTTAACACACAGTTATTGTCTCAAGCTTGCAATAGAGAATGCCTGAATTAATCGAAGATAATAAGACTCTAGTTAAGAGTATATGAAAAAGACGATAATGAATAAACATTGTTAACAAAGTCTAGGATTACGTCTAATGCTCATTGTCTTTAAACAGGCACATGATTCTATCGATAGAAATAAAATGTATAATGCTGTAATTAATCTGAGAATTTACAAAAAGATTGTTAACCTGCTCAAGATGACATTTGCAAGTAGCGTACAGCAGATTGCACCGTCTCTGAAAAATTGAGAATAAAAAAGGGCTTAAAATAAGGTGATCCTTTATCGCCTGCCCTAGTCTTAGAAAAAATGTAAGGAAAGTAAAGTACAGTCAGCAGAGATCACCAGAAGCAACAAATCATTGAATACGCGGATGATCTAGTTTTACTAACTAGATCAAAATTAGAAGGAATATTCAGGAAATTAGAAGAAGCCGCGAGGAGTTATAGAATAAAAATTAATAAGGATAAAACTAAATATATGGAATCACAACAAAAACAAGGTAGGTAAGAAAATAGAAAGATAATGAAAGGGGTAAAGCTGTTTAAGTAAGTAAGACACTAAAGTTAAAAGAATAATGTTTATTCATGTAATAATAAATTATAAATTGTTATAATTAGATACTAATATACATACATATGATAAAATTATAATATAAATACCGATATTAAGGGTAGGGTGGGTAAAGAATAAACGTGAATAGGCTATAAGAAACCTGTACAGGTTGTGGAATAGCCAATGAATAAGGTTTACCTTACCTAGATTCTGGCATCTATTGAATTTGAATATTGTACAGTAGATTTTTCAACATGTTATGAGGCAGTACTTAAAATGAAGCTTAAATACTTAAAAATATATAAAAAAATGTAAATATAAGATAAGATTTTAAATATAAGTTAACCTTAGAATAATTAAACTTAAAAACTCATTAATTATTTCATGGAAGAAAGCTCGTTCATTTATTAAGATGAATGTTATGAAAGGTTTTTAAAAAGCGGGATGCTATTTATTGTATTAAAATAAGTTTTATAAATGTCTGGTAATTTATTACATATTTTAGTAGCTAGATATATAAACGATTTGTGTCCAATCTTTTTTTTGTGGAATGTGATTAAAGCATAGTTTGCTACTTTCTGTCTGGTGCCATAAAGGTATTGAGTTAAAAATGCTTTTATTCTTATGTGAATACATCAAAACACTATGTATATAACTGCCGGATATCAAATACGTTTGTTTCTTTGAACAGACAATTTGAGGGATAAGTTAAAGCTTTCCTGTGTATAAATAATAAATAATACTTATCTTGAATGAATATTAAAACCCTTTGGGAGACTGTGGAAATTCCAGATAAGTATTATTTATCTTTCCATATTTTTTAAGTATTATGATTATTATTACTCAAAAAGTATCTTAGCAAAGGTAAGGGGAGATATATGGTAAAGTACACAATAAAACAACTTAAACCTCACTAGAGGCCAACTAAATATCCAATGCTACTTGAGTATTTCAATGAAGAAAATGAGATAATCTTAAGATGGAACCAGAAAGTTCCAGAAGGATTTGAAAATTAGGACATGAGAATTGAGAAGGATATCGAATGTTAAACTTAGTGTTCCAACAATTGGAACAAAATTTATTATAAGTAACTGGTCAATAATATCAAACAGAAAAAATTGATTGAATTGAAAAAATGATATTAATGTAAAAAACAAAAAGATTGTTAATTCCCAATAAGGGAAATAACCCACTACGTCTGGGGAGGAAATATCCTGCATTTGGACACAGTGCTTTTTCCATTTTCCTTTCCTTTTACTAATTCAACGGTGTTTCTTTTTACTACACAACTTTTAATTTTGTTCAAATTCACGTTTTATTATTATTGTTACTAGGGTCCCATTTTTGACCTGAAGATGGCTTTATAAGCCGAAACTAGTGGCCTTTTAAGTATTAAACTTTAGGAAATTAAAAACAATTTTGTGGTAAAGATATTGAAGTTTTGGTTGTTTCTAATCCCCAATAACGCATTTGAGAAAATGGATTATCTTTATTAACATAGTATATATTAATATAAATCCGACCAGCAGTATTATATGGTTGTGAAACGTGGGATTTGACAAAAAAGGGGAAGATGAAGTTCGATATTTGAGAGAGGAAAGTATTAAGAGAATTTTTGGAGCGATGAAAGTAAGCGAGGAACCATCGTGCAGAAGAAGAGGTAAAGGATAAGTAGAGATAACCAATAACTAGATTTATAAGAGCATAAAGCGCAAGATAAGTTGGGCATATAGAGTGAATATCAGAAGAAAGACATGTAAAAAGAGCACTTTTAAAAATGATGGTAAGAAAACGTAAAAGAAGTACCTAAAAAGCAGTACCTTCTCCAGCAGATGTATAGATAGTTAACATAAAACTGAATATCTTATATTACCTATCGTGGTTTTACTTAATGTAATTTTATATTTAGATGGTGTAAATAATGTTTACTAATTTAAATAGATATTTAAACACATAATGCGTTACCTTATTAAATAATTGTTCAATTTCTATATTACGAATACATTTTTCACAATCGTAACATTTTGTTATTCTAACACATTTTACCCTGATTTTCATTGCTGAAGCAATCTCTGCCAATATATTATTTATTGTAATATATATGACTTTACAATCTGCTCAAATTAATTTCAGTAGTATAGAAATCGCATTGGTATGATAGTAACCATAATACTTAATGTCCATCTTTCCATACAAGTTCATCTTTGACATAAATATTTTCTTTTCTTTATTTGTATTAAGAGATATAACTGATGTAAAAATTCAACTGTATATTTTTCTTTGTGAATGTTTTAATTGTTTAAGAGTAACATTAAACAATTTACAGATTTAAATTTTGATTTTTTTTTAGATAGCCTTGCCATTTCTGAAAAGGACTCCCTTACCCGTCAGAAAACAATGTTAAGTCTTTCTAAACTCGCCAAACTCGCTGGACCAACTACAACGGATATGCAGAGAAATATAGAAAATATCAATTCTCGCTTAGATCTTGTTAATTATCAAGAGGAGTTGCCAGATTACGTGTTGCAACAATTTGGCTATGAAACAATTAGACCCTGTGTTATTGAACCAAAAGATTTGATTAGTTTATATATTTGCAAGGAATATACAGATGCAGGAGAATTGGAATTTAAGAAAGCGTTAGATATTTTACCTTTCATTGAAGATGAAGAATTGAGGGAAGAACTGCACCTAAAAGTTTGGAGGGAAGCAATATTGAGAGATTCTTGGAATTTTCCTAATTTGGATTCTCCTATGGAAGTATTAAACACGACACTATTTTACAAAATTATCGATCTCCTGTTGGATTTGGGTGAGCATTTTTTTTAAATAAATTAAAAATTCCCAAAACCATAATTATGATTTTTCGTAGGTGTTAATCCGCAAATGCTCCTGCCTCCAATGAATACATTGTTAGAGGGCCCTGAACTGTGTCAATTGCAAGACAACCCCAATTTTCTTTTTTTAATTAAAGCTGCATATGAATATATTTATCGAACTCAAATGATGGATGAATAAATATTTTTGTTTTGTTTTTATAAGTAAATAAAATACATTATTTAAGATTTCTAAGATTTTTTATTTCAAACATAATTTTCAGAGAACTATAAAAACAGACTGCTTTGTGAATCATTATACAGCGAGAAAATCCACTTTGAAAACAAAAAAACTGCATCCTTTTATTTAATGTATCCTAGTTAAATCTTCAATCATTTTTACTAAATTTTCTACAGTCATCTGAAAAATAAAATAGTAGTTTTCGTATTTTCATATGAAATTATTTTTAAAATAGTAGAAATTAAACTTACCCCCACGCCATCTGCAACTTCTTTCATTTTATCTTGTGACAAGTCCAAGAAACTTTCTATTAAATCCCCATCGATAAAACCCTCACTATTTTCTGTTTTTATGTCAGTATGAAAAGCTCTCCAAAAAGAGTGTTCAATTTTACCCACTGATTTTATGATTGACGCTAATTTATCCTGAAGTTCTTGCAAGAAATCATAGAAATCTTGTGGAATTTGTGTTACCAAACCTGAAACGAATTAGTTATATAACTTTTTCAAATTAAGGGTCAACTGAATATTGAGCATATAAGAAAATATTTAAAATTATATTGCTTATTTACTTGATCCTAGTGTTCAAATGAGAAAGGACGCCAACAATACTTTAGGAGCCGCTTATATTACAGCTTTGGAATATATTTGGTAAAAGGGGGAATAAGAAAAGGCAGAAAATTATTTTTAAAATTGTAAGTTTAGGTGAATAATGTGCAACCTAATAAAAAAATAAGAAACTGGCTTCAATTTATATACTAATGTTTTATTTAAATTTGTCAATATAGAATGCTTTTCAAATTTTAAAAAATGCAAGGGCAATTTTTTATAATATAGCATTATTAAAATAGGCGCAATTTTAAATTACTAGCTGCTTAGTAATGTCAATTTTTGATTAGAACATTTTAAATAAGTTGTGAACTAAAAACCTACTTTTAAAACTGTCATCAATTCCACTGAAAAGAACTAGCACATTTTTAAATATAAGAATCAATTTATATGTCTTATCCGGATAGAGTGGACACCACATACGAGATGAAATTACATTTAAAAAAATATTTTTGAAGTTTAAAGTTAAAAAAATGTTGCATATCTATGTAAGTTGTTCTTTGAATGAAACAGCCTGTATTTTTGAAATCTACTTACTCATTGAGCTAATTTCAATGATGACCTACACCTAGGAATATAAAATTAAGAGTGCTTAGTAGATATGAAAATCATTTATTTGTCAAAATACACGGGATTTTCAGGAACGTAGTACTAAATTTATAGTTTTTTAAATGATATATATTTTTTATTGCATATATGAATTCTGTTGACTTTTATGCAATAAAAAAAAGATTCCAGTTCAGAGAGTTTATATCAAAACCTAAGCCTGGTCAAATAATTTATTAGTGAAAGCCATAATATGAAATTATAAATAAATGGTACATTGTTTATGAAACAAGGGAGCCAATTAAAGAAATAAGATGCTACATACTTTCTACAATTGCAATAAACATACCTATAGCACCACCAACAGTTCCAAACAAAACACATCCTCTCGTAGGAGTAGATGTTTCTCCAATGTTTTGCATAACCAATGAACCATGTCTGAAAACATTGATCATGTCTCCCACGTGGAATTGTCCTACTTCATGCATCTGAGAACGCTCATCATCAACTGTAGCCGCACTATCTTTTTGACAAACGAACATATTGAAATTATTCTCAGCCCCAAGGAACGTGTCATCGTCGAGTATTTCAATAGCAGTCATCCAGTTTGGATTGTAGTCTCTGGCGATTTCTTCAAAACTACCTGGAAGTAATATAATTTCTTAGATATTTCAAGTCAATATTCTATAAAAAAGACTATTACCTTCCATAGTCTTATACTGTAAGAGTGTCATACTTCTCATCAAATCACCAATCAAAATAAAATCTCCTTTGGTTTTCAGGTAAAGTGAAATGATATTATTAAACTGAGAACACTCCAATCTCAATTCTTTTTCTGCAGTCCACTCAAATAGACGAACAGTGCTATTGATGCTTGCCAGAAGTTTGCTATTAAATTCTGCCAATGAATAACAGGCGCCTTTAATTTCTTTTTCAGATACTTGAGTTAGTTTATTGTCACTCCAATTGAATACTAAAAGTCGGCCCTGTTTAGGTTCAGCTTCTTCGGGGTTCACATTAGCTGTACCTGAAATCGAAAATTTGTTTAGTGATAAGAAATGTTTTTTATTACTATAAGTTCAGTCCGAGTAATTGAGGATTAGACAATAGTAGTTAAATGTCAGTTCTTTACGGTTAGAGACTACTGAATTTCCTGCGACGGGAAAGTTATGTATGTAGTGGATCTTTATTAGTGTATCACAACTTACCATACCAAGTCGATAAATTTTTAAGCAATGTCTTGAAAACAAAAATGGAAGTGAATTAATCCGTAAAGTATAATTCAGATATGGAGGTTAGGCTTTTTTAATGTAAATAAAATATGTACTTGCTGGAAAACTAAAGGCTAATTACAAATGTCTTGAAGAAAAAGGACCTTCAAAAAATGCAGAAGATACTTAATATTACAAAACTAAACTGACAGTGACAAAGAACTATGAGGACTTACTAATCAAATTGGAACTTTAAAATGGAGAGTAAGCATCAATTATACATTGCTTTCATTTGTATAGCTGTTTCTTCACAATGTATATGAGTCATCAAAATAATGTAGTTCTTAACTCACATGATTTGTCATTTGTAAAAAATGATGTTTATTAAAGGATATGTGATGAAATGCATATTATTTTAAAGATAACAGTTTTTAGTCATATGAAGGCTGCTGCTTTACTTTCGGGACAGGCGCAAACAAAAACATCTAGAATTTAAAAAGTGGCTTTATTGCTTTTCAAAATATTCTTCTTGACAATCTATGCACTTTTTCATATACCAGTTGTTATAACATTTTTTTCCAATCTAAAAATGGCATGCTCATCATATTTTTAAACGCTTCAACTTCATCTTCTGGCCTTGAAAATTTGAAAGCATTTGATTTTTGATTTGTGGAAATACATGAAAGCGGTTTGGATTTAGATCAGGGCTGTATGGAGATTGATGCTATGTCTTTCTTCTATTGATTTTTCTCATTTAAAACAAAACTTCTGATAAATAAATAGTTGTGGACCACTCACCATTAATTGTTCTGCGATTTTCTAAAGAGATAGTAGAGATATGCTTATTTATCGACACAAAAGAAGCAATTATTTGTAGTTTTGTTTCTGGTTCATAAGAATATTTCCAACTTTCATTACCACTGACTATGTTGTAAATTTGACGTACCTAAGTTGAATCGTTTGAATGTTTGCTTGGCCTATTTTTGACCCTCTGTTAAACGGAATCCATCGAGAATACATTTTTTTACACCTAAGTGATCAAGCAAAATTGGATTAATTTGTTTCATAACAATGTCTAAACTATTTCTGAATTTCCCCTATATGTGATATTTATCATTTCTTTTAAGGCATCAACGTTTTCTACCGTTTTAAATTCTTGATACCACCGAAAAACGGTTGTTCTTGATGGAGCCTCTTCGCCAAAAGCAGTTTTTAGACCATCCAAACAGTCTCTTTTTCTTTAATCAAAAATGATACAAAATCATTGCTGAAAAATGCTTACGATTTAAATCCAGTTTCTTTTCGATTCTTACTTTAAAATTAAATTATACTAGATCAGATTACTATATTCATCTCCTGTTACTTTTGCTTATTACAACAAATGTCAAATTTTACTAATGCTCATGTGTCAAACAACAGATAACCACAGTGGTACTATAATCCGAAACTAAAGCAGCAGCCCCTAATTTATATTGTTTTTAAAACTTACCAACAATAAAATAAGGATTTGGATCATTTCCCAGAGTACAAGATATTAGAGACATCGCATATTCTTGTTGCATGAGTTGATGCGCATGTAATACTTCAAATGTATTTTGATCAATTATCAGTAAATTATGGATTTCAACTTCTTGTCCATATTCGTTATGCTGACTTCCTAGCACACTACTACTTCCAGATTTACTAATTCCTATTGAGCCTACGCTACTGGATATTGTGACAGATTGTGCCATTGTAGAAGCACTCTGCCTTGCTGGATTCAATCCCTTCGAATCATGAATATCAATACGAGCCGTGACTACACCAAAAGTCTGTAAAACAATATATATCATATAATATAATTTATTATTTATAAGTTTATAATTTTTTTAAGAACGCAGAATATTTTAAGAAACTTAGGGAAAGAACAGAAAAAGGATAAACTAGAACATGATCATTTGCTTGAAGAATAAGCAACTATCGAAGAAGTATATTAACGCTAAGAACAACAAAAATACCACATGGAAGAAATATGGAATTTAAAGATGATATAGGTGAAATAAGAATAGAAATTAAAGCCAAAAATACGAGAAATTAAAGAAAAAATAAGTGATATAAAAGAAAAAATAAGTGATATAAAAGAAAAAAGTAGCCAGAAGAAACAATAAATAATTCTGAAGAAAAAATATTTAATCAAATGTCAAATCATTTAGTGATACCCTAGGTTAGAGCCCGTACAAAAGATGAAGGATCAATCCGCTTCGTCTAATCCACCATCAAGATGTTGTCTAAAATAGCTTTTTACAAATACAGCATAGTGTCGGGGGCATGTCATCTTGTCGCGGCTACAAATCATTTCTGTTTGGGAACAACCGATTCAGTTCGGGTATCAAGAAATTTCGCAGTAATTCTAAATATGAAGAGCCTGTTTTTGATTAAGGTGGATTGTGTAATTGGTTCTCGGTTGGGTATTTATTTTTAAATAAAGGACAAACATCTTTCTGTGTCCTTTTATCTCCATAACCAATCATTATCGAAATTTCTTTGCGATAAAAACGGTAAAACAACAATGTTATCATTTTATCATTAACCCTTTGCACTCGTATGTCGCCGTAGGAGCGGCAAGATGCGTTTTACCGTTGCACTCGTATGTCGCCGTATAGGCGGCATACCATGTCTTATCATTACAGCGGGTTGGCTTGTCTGTCATCCCCTAAGCCCATGTCTAATATTTCTAAATTGCTTTCTTAAACCTTCTTTGAGTACATGTTTATGAAAAAATAAAAGATAACAAGGCATATAACTTGCTATCCTAAGCTGATATTTTATATATTATATTTTATATCTGCTGATGTATATATTACAACCACTTCGGTATTCACATGTGCACTATTTTTGCGTTTTGAATATTACTCAGTTTTATAACTAACACGATTGGGTATAGTTCGGTGTTTTTTCGTTATATTTAAAAAAAAATATTTGAAATGACCAAGAGATTTTTACAAGATGAAATTGAAAATGATTTGCAAACTAGTGACGATGAATTTTATATTGACTCGCCTAAAAATGATAGATTGGATAGTGGTAATATCAGTGAAGAAAGTGACTCTAGTAGTGGTAGTGATATAATTATTAAAAGACAGAGAACCATGCCTTTACTATCAAGTTCAAGCAGCAGTGAAGAAGACCAGAATATAACACAACCGAGTAATTTCGGACCTTGGCAGGACGTTACATGTCAGGATCAGGTACCAGACAGGATTCAATTTACTTCTGGGGATAAAATGGTAGGACCTCAAATTCCAGATACCTGTACAAAACCTATAGATTTCTTCAAGCTCTTTTTTACCGATGAGCTAATAATAAAAATAGTGGAACAAACAAATAATTACGCTAGACATAAAATAGCACAGAAGAGGTTGTCAAAAAGTTCTACATGGCACACGTGGGTAGATACTACTGTAGAAGAGTTTACTGCTTTTATTGGGGTTGTCCTAAATATGGGTACGATAACCGTATCTAGTCTCCAAGAGTATTGGTCACAACAGTTTAACGCCAACATACCTTTTTTTAGTAGCATATTTAAAAGGGAACGATTTTTACAAATTTTTTGGATGCTCCACTTGCATCAAAACGATCCAAATGACCGAACCCTTAGGGCTCGAACTCAAAAAGTCAGCCACTATTTAGAGCATTTGGACAAACAGTTCAAAGAACATTTTGTTCCGTCAAGAGAGATATCAGTAGACGAATCTGTTGTTGGATTTAAGGGTAAAATTAGTTTTTTAACTTACAACCCTAACAAGCCTACGAAATGGGGGATCAGAATATATGTAATGGCAGATGCTAACACCGGGTATGTTTTTTCAATTTTGCCGTACTACGGAAGCTTGACTTCAGAAGATTTAGTGAGACCTGACCTACCTGTAACTACAAGGATTGTATTACATCTTTGTCAAAATTTTTTGGACAATAACCCAGGATGTAAAGGGTATCATTTTTACACCGATAGATACTATACAAGCTTGCCACTTGCAGAAGAGTTGTTAAAACTAAATGTTCATTTAACAGGCACTATTCAAATCAACCGCAAATTTTTACCTGATTCAATCAAAAAACCAACATTTGCCGAAGATAACACCTTTGCATGCAGATCAGGTAATTTGATGTTATTGGCATGGAAAGATAAAAGGATCGTTACTACACTTACTTCGTAGGATATTTCAGGAACACAGCCTATCAACAGAAGAATACGTGGAGGTAACTTACAAGTTGTAAATAAGCCAAATGTAGTGGTCAATTACAATAAATTTATGGGAGGTGTCGACCGAGCAGACTCTTATTCAGCGTCATACTGTTTCCTGAGGAAGTCATTGAAATGGTGGCGAAAGTTATTTTTCTGGGGACTCGAAATGTCCAGTGTCAATGCTTATTTATTATATAAAATTTCACAACGGGGCCAAAACAAAAAACCTATGACACATCTAAAGTTTGTTCGGGAATTGGTTGACGAGCTGACAAAAAACTTTCGACAGGGGTCCAAAACTTCTGGGAGACCATCATCTGTAGATACAGAAGAGCGGTTAAATGGTACACTACATATTTTACGCCAAAATGATAGGAAGAAAAAAGACTGTGCGATATGTTCTAACCGCAAAGTACAAGGCGGCAGGCGGGAAACTAAGTACATTTGTGACACTTGCACCCGTAAGCCTGGACTACATATTGGTGACTGCTTCGAACGGTACCATACACTACAACATTATAAAATGTAATTTTTTTAACTTGTCTATAAATGTATTTGATAATAATGGTAGTGATTATGATAATGTTAGGTTTTATTTGTGTACCTCTCTCCTCAAGATTTGTAATTTTTGTAAACTTTAATTTTTTTATTTAGAGTTTTTCAAGTTTTTTTTTATTTAGTTATTTTTCATGTTCTAATGGTAATAAATTATTGTGTCTAATTTGAATAAACATCTATGCAAAAAATATTATTTTTTAAAAAACATCCCATAGTTTTTGACATTTAGCGATTTTTGCTTTTTTTTCTAAAACAATAACAAATTTTCCATATTTTTATTTTGTTTTACACTAAGTGTATCTACTATGCAATTTTAGCGCATTTTAAAAAAATTCGCATATAAAAAAAATTCCGAGTAGATAGATAAGTAGATAAAATAATAGTCCGAGTACAGTGTAATCACAACAGAACATATACACGAGTGCAAAGGGTTCAGAAGATAAAATTTAATAAAATAATAATGATCAGCATTTTTAGTAAAACAACAATAAGGAGACTCTCATAATCTCTTACAAAATGAACATAAATTATACAACTTTAAATAAATTAAAATTAAAAAGAATGCATGTTGTACAAAATCAATATATAGTTAAACTTATAGAAACATATTTATATATAATGTCAAGCTTGAAATTTTTTTATGAAAACTGAAATTTTTTTATGAAAACTGAAAAACGAAAAATACAGGTAATAATGCAAACCTAAGTGTTTGCGAAAGAAACTAAAACTCAAGTTTAGTACTGAGAGGAATCAAAACTAGAAACAGGAAGAAGCGAGAGTAGGCATTTAATAAAAGAACTCAACAAAAGAATAATAACCCAGTTTTGGGGTAGGCAACGAATAAAATGAAAAGCTAACACAAGTCATGCAACCCCCTAATAGGAGTAGAGACTCATGTAGTAGTAACTCCTCTCCAATATGGAGGGAAAAAACAAGAGAAAAGGAAAAGGTAACTTAACAGCAGGTGGGTCGGGTGGCTACCCAGTAAGACATTATGAGAGTCTCCTTATTGTTGTTTTACCGTTTTTACTAGGTAAGTTTATAATTTTATTTTTATATAAATTTTTTTGTGATGTGATTATAATTTTTCAGACCCGATGATGACCTTAAGTGGTCGAAACTAGTTGTCGTTTATTAATAAAAATTGTATGTGGCTTGATTTTGAACTTTATTGGATTTGAAATATTTTTTTGACAGTTTATAAACCTCAGTTACCTAAAATAAACATAAAATCTGATAGAATGCGCTTTTGATATTATTTATGAAATAATGAAGTTTTTCCTTTATATGCATCGGACTGAAAACAGATTTCGGAATAACATATGAACTGAAAAACATAAAGACTGTGAGAGTGAAAAGAAAACATCTAAAATCAGAGTAAGATAACAATAATTTAAAATAAACATAAACTTCCTAAAACGGGATAAAGGAAAACAAAAACTTGTTAGGCTTACTTACATCTAACACCCAAATTTAATTGATCACCAGTCAAACGAAAAGGTCAAACACCAATAGAATAAAAATAAATAAATATAAAATAAAAAAGAAATAGTTTTAATAAAGAAGAAGTGTACAAAATGCACAAAGAATAAAAGAGGGGATTATAATATTCATTGATGATATCGACATCAGCAAAATTCGGACTAATTACTTAAAAATATTCGAAATAGCACCTTCCTGCGACCATACATTTCTAAAGTGGTGTTTCTGGGCTTGAAAGAGCTTCTCCAGATTTCTTTCTAAACCGCTGTAACACAGGTCTTGATCTTTTCAATCGTGTCTCTATATTTCCCATTCATGTCTCCTTTTAACCGAAGAAACAAAAAAAAAACGTCTGAGGGAGCCAGGTCAAGATTATAGGGAGGCTGAGGAAACAATGGACTGTAGGTCCTAGCCAGGAAGTCATTGATAGCATTAACGCGTTGTTGTGATGACGTTTCTACGCGTCCTTGATGGTTAAATCTTCGGTTACAAGCGATAAACGGTTATTTTCGACATGTTTAGAATTCTTGCTATCAAGTTAAAGATCAACCGTTGATCCAAATTCAATCACATATATGAGTCTTATTTTCTTCAATTCAGGAGGTTTATGAAAGATAAGAAAGTTAGTTTTACGAAACGAAATAATATTTTTACCAGAGAAATACATTATTTAAAAGTGAGAAAAAAAATATTACTTCGTTTTTGTTATATACTCTATACTATATATATTCTACTCGATTGTTTGTTCGTTTTTATTAAATTCCACTGGCCACTCCGACTTCACGTCATCCCCACTACCGACCGGTCACGGTCTAGTGATAATGTCACTATATAAATTCGTTTCCACTCACTTTCCAATTCAGATGTGTTTTCCATCTGGCTACGTTGAGCAGTTTATTTATCATGCACATCTCACCTCCTGAAAAAGCCCCTTAAGTCGCACGGTGAAACGTTGAGTATATCTCTAAAATGACGCAGTCATTTGGAAGCAATAATCCTCACAACATTTACTTATTTTTCTTCTCTTAAATGGATTTAAATAAAGTAGATTTAAAAAATTAAGGGTTATTAAAAGGAAATATGTTCATGTCGATCTCACAAATAGAAAAATAAAGAAAGAATAGACTATAAAAAAACTGCCAAAGATTTGGTTCGAAAAACAAAGTATTGGTCTACTAGGAAGTGCTGAAATTCGTGGTAACATAAGACCTTCGACTGTGGAGTTGTACCAAAGAAAGCAATTATAATAGCTTTCAAGTGTTCCAAAACCAACCGAGTGCTAAGAAACTTAACAAACGTCCTTTGGTATGTGAGGAATGAATATCTCCACTGCGAACTGAGGGTTAGGACAATTATAAGAGATCAAAAAGTTAGTCAGGAGTCATGAAGACAATCAAAACATAACTTAAAAATGATCAAATCTTTTGAATTTGTGTAATATTGTACTGATCACTGATCATAGGAAAATCAGATTACTGTGTAGTATTTAAGATAATAAAAAAACACTTTTTCTTAACGTACAGCGCAGGTATTGTTGTTTTAATTCTCTTTAAGTTAGTTCAGTTAAATGTTTATTCGACAATATTTTATATTGAAGTTGATATTTCCATAAAATAAATTAAATAATCAGAAAAATAATTATACCCATATTACCTAAACCAGCTTTAGTAATAAATTAATTTAAATACTGTATTGATTCATTAAAAATAATTGTCGTTTAGTTAGGAAACGAATCAATAAAATTAACCATTGATCTTGGACTAATAAATTTATAGTTTTTAAACAGAAACATTACCTGTGTTTGTTCTTGGTAAGCTATTCTTCTAGCAGATTCCTGCAGTGGAACTGTCCTTATATGTAATTTCTGAATTTCATCAATGGTTCCTATTGTTACTGAAGTATCTGTTGCCAACGCCAGGCTATAAAATTAAAGTGTTCATTAATATCAATTGCATGTTACTGAATAAATTACTATTGATTTCTAATAGGTATAAAAAAATGTAAATTTACCTGTCAGAATAAGCCTCTGCATTTAACGAGCACATGTGGTTTACTTCTTTCATATTAACGTTAGAAAATACTAGCTTATGATTCGACGAATAAATAACAGTAGGTCTATCGGAACATGCAAAAACATTTGTGGTACTTAGAGATCTAAAGGTTTTTAAAACTGTTGGCTGTGTCCCTAATGTCACCTTTTTCTTTTCACTCAATAATCCAGAATCTTTGTGCAATGTGAAATAGAACATTGATCCGTCTCCGAGTGCACACAACAGATAATTGTGCCCTTCAAAACTGGCCATAAGAACAGATCGGGGTATAATTTCTGAAATTAAGCTAAATGAATATAAAAATACATATTAACAGTAACAGTACAGTGAGTATAGATACAAGCTGTACTGTTAGAAGTTAGTTTAAAGGGAAATACGAAGCACTCCTATATGAACAGATTTAAGCCTTCCGTTTCTGAGTTATAGAGAAATTTATATATTTTGGCAAGAATTTATGATTTCTTTAGAAATTTAGTAAACCTAAAAATAGCATTGATGACTCAAAATAGCAGAACTGTAATGAAAAATTTATTTTCCTATAGGTCATTTAATAACAACTCTATATGACAATTTTTAGTTACCGCCAATAAAAATTACATGAATCAATGTCAAAAGAGTTTCCTTTATACAAAATTCTGTAAAACTTTCATACAAAATGAATTATTTGCACTTAACTAATAATCCAAAAAATATTGTAGAATGTAAAAACGAAAATTTACTTAATACTTTAATTTTGTAGAACATCTTTAAAAATGTTGGAAACAACTAATTTAAAAGTGGGTTAAAATACAGAAAATAAAAATATGGTAAGAAAGGCAATAACCATCTTAGCGAAAAGAATTAGAACTTTTTATTCAAGATCATATGTACATTAAATTTTAAGTTAGAGAAAAAGTATTAATTGAATATAGTTTTTATTTACTTGTTTTATGATTTTACTACCTGCTAATTTATATTGTTCAAATATGTTCCATATTTTTGGTTAATAAAGTTTAGTTGTAAATAAAATTGTTTTGAGAATGTAAATATTTTACATTGAGATTCGTTTGACTTGGAAATGTTCTAAAAATTATGGAAGTAGGGTCCGGTTTTAAGATAAAACGGTTTTTAAGAAAAAAATTAGAATATTATCAATTAGATAAGATGAAACAAATCAGTTGGTGGGAGTACAGATTTTTCCACAATAAAGTCTTACTGTTGATTTTTATTTTTATTGTCAACCTTTTGTTGTTAGTTAATGTAGATTTTAATGATGATAATAACTTTTTAAAAAATGTCAGACAGGGTGGTCGTTAATGTTTCGAATGAAAATATATTCAATTGGCAGATTAAAACCAGACTAATCAATTAATTATATTTAGTACTCTCCTCCTCTAAAATGTTGGCTTTTCATTAAAAGAAGAAAGGAATTTAATACTTCAACAAAATTGTCACTTATTCAACCTTCTTTTATTCATTTTATGCAATTGTACATGAGGATATCTTGAAAATTTTAAGGGGTTTATTATTTAAAAAAAGTATTGTGACTTACCGTATTATTTGTATCTTTTTTTAATCTTATATTAATTTATTACAAAAGGATGAAAATTAAACTATGTTACAGCATTTAGAATACTAACATTTATATGTAGACCCATTATTATTTATATTTCTATTGTAAATCCAAAGAAAAATTTGAAAGAATTCGAAACACAGATGAATAAAAAATCTGCTTTTTACGTCTACCATAGTACTTCGAAGATAAAAATTAGAAAATCAATTAGACATCTTAGAAAAATAAGTATTTTGGTTAAATTCAAACATATAAAAAAAATTGTTGAATTAATTAATTTACTTTACCTCCACCTAATAGTTCTTTTGTTGCCTCTGACAAATCTGGTAATCTTAAGATTCGTGCAGATATATCAGTCCATAGTCCTACTGCAACTAAATCCGATGTTGTTCCTTCCCCAAGGACGCTTATATCCAGACAAGCAACTTCAACGTCTAGTGTTGTGTTACTGTAAGAGAATGTAATTTTATTTACCCAAAAAAACTAATTTTAGATATACAGCTACTTATATAGGGTGCGGCACCAAATTCGAAACAGATCCAATATTTCGAAGACAAATGTTTTCTGGAAATGCGCAAAAACAGATCAATTTTAATTCCGAGGATTATTATGTATTAAATTGTAGGAATTAGTTTTCATATAAAATATCATAATTTGGAATACTCAACAAATTTTATTCCCACAAGAGGGCGCCAAATTCAAAAGTTACTAATGGTTGAGTCCCCTATAAAATTATTTTTTCAATGATGTGTCAAACTTAGTACTTTCCCTATATGTATAAATTGTGTTGGTCATAGTAATGGAGGGGAGGGGAGGGAAGTATGTACTGACAGTTGAGGATATGTTACAAAAATATCCCCGTTGGAATAAAAGGCGATTTTTTCCACAAAAAAATTTTTTCGTCATTTAATATAGAAGTGTCAAGAGTTCCAGATGAGTTACAAATGAAATGAATACATTTACTAAACAACCAGGACTTTCGAAATAAATTTCAAAATGTTGACATACATAATTTTGACATGAATTTAGAAAATGTCCACACGATTAGGCGCACATGCAAAACAAATAACACTTTTTAGAAGTTCCTATGGTTGCAAACAATTATTTTCTGCCACGAAAACAAATAAGAGCGATCATCGATCGAGATTAAATGATGTATTGTTAGAAAACTGTGTGCGAGTTGCTGTGTTGTTTGTAGCTGCAAATATAGACCAATTGATGGCAAAGAAGCAATGCTAAATTTCTCATTAACTAATCTTTTCCCACATACATCTTTTGCGTTTTAAAAAATATTTCTATTAATGAGTGTTTTTTAATAAAGAGATCATTTGAGTTCATTATTCAGTTTCTGTCTTATAAGTTTCTTACAAGCAGTTCATACATACTTTTATTTGTAGCTGGCCTATGTAAATAAAGTTGCTCATTCCTAGTCTAAATGAATATTAAAATATTGAAATTCTTTAGTATTTGCTTTAAGAAAATAAATACATGAAGGACTTGATTTAGTTGATTGTATTTCATTGAATTAATATTCCAAATGTTCTCCATCTAATTGAAGTCAATAACCTAGTCTGTTAAAAAATTTCTTCCTAACTTTATTTATCGTTTAAGACAAAATATTCCTTTGTTATGTTGTTATCCTTCTTTTGAGATCTTCACTGCTCTTTGGCTTTGTTGAATATACTTTGATCTTGAGAAAACTCAAAAAAAAAATCCAATGGCGAAAGGTTTGGTGATCCAGCTCGCCATTTAACGGTATTTGCAAAGATTTCGTTTAAGTAATCTTGTACAATAGCAGAATAATGGGGTGTTGTCTCGGCCTGTTGAAACCAAATATTTTCATTTGATAGACTAGGATCTGCATTTAGAAGAAAATTTGCGAAAACAGAAACAACTTCATCTATAATTTTATTTATCGTCTGTCAAATTTTCTTTAATAAAAATTGGATTTATAATAAATATGATTTCTGCCCACACATTCACCAGTTGAGGAAATAGTGTGCCTCTTTGCTGACAAATACCTACAGTTTTATCAGTTTGCTTCCCCCATTTAATATGAAAATTAATTTGTTTAAAAAACTTGTTAATTAATTTCATAGAACTACTTTCTGTCATCTGTTAACCTGGACAAAAGTTACTGAATTGAGTCTTTTATGTATATTTCCTTTAAGGAAATAAGAATTTCAAAATTTTATTTATTCATTTAGACCATAAGAATGGGTCGTTGAAGTGAACTTATCGAGAATTTCAAGCTTTCAAAATATACAAAGATACAGGATATTCCTTTGAAAAAAGGGGTCTTAGGTTTTTTCACAAATATGTAAAACACCGGTAAATATAATTTTATTCCATTAATAGCTTCCACACTATAGAATTTCATGCCATATGTTCGTGTATGACCATTTAAATCAATCCTGTATAATAAAAATAAGAGTCAAAATCAATACAAACCCTTTAAGTATCAGTTCATTAGGATGGATTTCCAAATAATATAGCGCAGAACCAGTCGAAACGATAATTTGCTGAGTGTTACAAGCAACGACACTGATATTTTTCTCTGTAGGAGGCTTCCATTCTGCTAGAAGATTTTTGTTTTGAGCTGACACTAGCCTTGCAGAAATAGGCGTTACTTGAATGATCTGATCGTGAATAACATTACCACAATAGAATGTTTGTTGATCAGATGCGAATCCTACTATATCAGTCTCTTCTACTTCTTCGCCATTTAAGCTTAAAACACGAGTTTGACCCACAAATGAAAGTACCAAAGTGTTATCTTGGTTACTGCCTGAAAATTATAAAGCCTTGTGATTAAAAATTATTTTATAAAAAAAATTTACCAATGCCTTCCAGATAATATACATAAAAAATTCTTAATCAAAACAAACTCATTTTGAAATTAAAAATGATAAATAAAATATGACTAAATTAAATGCGCAAACATTAGCAAAAAGACTACTTTTAACGTAAAAAAATATATAGCAGCTTCCTTAATAATTTTAAACGGCCATAGGGGTTACGTGATAGCTCATTTGAAAGGGTTAAAAAGGGAATTAAAAATCATTTCAAATCAGCTAGCTGTCAACGCCTATAGCTTTTAAAAATTTTTAAGGGGCATATATCATACATAGGGAATGTTATTTTGATATTCAAAATATACTTTATTAGTAATAAAAATCGGTCTGTCTAAGTATATCCTCAAATATTTTGCCTTAGGGGAGTTAGTGAAGAGGTAACACTTTACATCCCCACTTTATAATACCCAGAATAATTTCTGGAAAATGATTTACAATTATCCGGATGACAAGAGAATCACCAGACCCTTATTGCTATTTAAAATTTTCAAGGTGACTGTAACTCTAAGCTGGGGTTATCATATGGAATGTTATTTTTATAATCAAAATATATTTCATTCTGAACTCAATACAAAAATAAACTGAAAAAGGTGACTTAATGAATAATAAAGATATAAAACTACTGCACGAGTTAAATCAGACATTTAAAATAAAGTCAACCTATCATGTAAGCACGGATTCTAGACTCAGGAAGAATGGGTTAATGGAAAAATCGATTTTTTTCGGGAAGCCATATAGAGACTCTCGATCCAATTTGAAATCAAAGGCCAGAGTACTGATAGAAGAGCCTTGAAGGCATGTATGGCAAACAAAGGTATAAGCAACAAATCTCGTAAGCTTTAAATTAGATTGTCGGATGACCAACAGAATAAAATTGCCCCATAATTAGAACGACTTTGGTACGAGAGTGAGCAAGAGTTTCTATAGCACCGTTTTAAGTATAAGATCACAGAGGATTTTCCAGTAATGGTAGTACAATAGGAAGCAGAAAGTGATTTCTATAAGCCACAACCCATACCTGTCAATGGACACTAAGTGGTGTTCCATATGTCATTGAAATAAAATGAAAAGTGAGGACTACTCATTTGGGCACTTGGGTAGTTGCAGTTAAGTAAGATTCTTTTATGAAATGGCATTTTGGCTTATAAAGGATGATCATATTAGTACTATACATTTTTTCAAAACATCATAGCGGCCATTTTTTTCAGATTTCTTCCAAAATTGACGTTTGTGTTCAGTATTATTTGCAGATTGGACTTTAGGTAAACATAAAACAGATACATTAGTTAATGGAAAAAACATCTGCGATGAAACTCATTTCTGGTTAAATGGCTTCTTAAGTAAGCATTTTGAGTGCAGATGCTGTTAATGAAACAGGTTTACAGTTTGGTGTAGTTTAATGTCCGGAGGTGAAATTGGATATTTTTTTGAAAATGAAAATGACAATGCTGTCAATGGAGAACGCTACATAAACATTAGGGATGTTTGTGGCATGAATTACACGATTGGAATATATGTAGTTTGAACAAGATGGTGTAACATACCAAACATCTGAAGATACCATCAATTTATTGGGAGAAAAGTTTAATGACCATGTAAACTTCAAAAATGCCGATGTGAACTGATCACCAAGATCATGCGATATAATTTTTTGGACTTTTTCTCTGGGATTATGTTGATTAATTGGTTGACTCCAATAAACCACCAACACTCAAAGACCTTAAAACCAACATTATTCGTGTAATGAATTAAGTGCAGATTTATGTGAAAAAGTAAACAAAAATTGGTGTTCTAGAACAGAATTTTTTTTAAATCCAGAGGCGGTCGTTTACCCAATTCATTTTTAAATAAAAATGTCATGAATCAATAAATAAAAAATCATATTAATATTTTATACCGTTTTGTGTTTATTTTAAATTAAAAATATATAGCTCTTATTTGATCACCCTTTATAAAGAATTACGTTGTAAACTGGAATCTTTGGCGTGGCGTAACACCCTGAGGGTCTTGATTCACTGCACCCAATCAAATACTGCACTAAGAAAGCTCGCTAACTTTGGTAACATTTTCAAGAAATAAGTAAAATTAATTTTAACCTAGGAAGCCAATTATTTAGGGGTAGGTCCTTTGTCATTATTTAGGTTGTTCTTACATCCGAAAATTTTTAAACTTTTAATATAAAAAAAATTAGGAACATAGAAAGAAGTAATGGTTCCTATGGAAGAACAATAATGAATAAATTAATTAACAAACATATTTACACAGGGTGTTCCACGACGTTTGGACAATCCAATATCTCAAAAACTGTCCATATGACAAGTAAGAAATTTGGCAGCTATAAACAGTCGAAACTCATGCTTATATTTATTATAAAAAGACTTCCGTTTTTATTCTTATTTCCGGTCACGCGACCTCAACAATTTTTTTTGTTTAAATGGAACGACCGATATAATATTACATTTTTCAAAAACAAATTCAACGATATCACACTTGTCATGATTTTATTGTGCAGTAATAATAATATGGACCATTTATTTTTATTAAATTTGAACAGTTTTCAAGATACTGGACTGTCAAAACGTCGTGGGACAACCTGTATAACGGTTGTCCAATTCAAAAAGTAAAGTAGTCGTCACGTAACGGGACACACGAGGAAAACTAGAAGCCAATATTGGAGTGCAAAATCTTGATTTAACAAATTTAATAAAAATAAATGGCTCATATTATCACCACTGTACAATAGAATAATAACAAGTGTGGTATCGCTGAATTTGTTTTTGAAAGATATAACCAAAAATGAAATATTATACCGATTGCCCTATTTAAAAAAAAATTACTGAAGTGATTGAGGACTCTCAGACAGTTACATAAAGAGGTTAGAGAGAGAGAGAGAGAGAGAGAGAGAGAGAGAGAGAAATAAAAAAAAACATAAAATTTTCTTCCTTTAAAGATGCTGCAATTTAATAAAAATTTGGTTATAAAAATATCAAAAGCTAAAGAAATGAATAATAATATATTTTCGAGTAATTTTTTTAATTTTATTATTAAATTAAATAAATCTCACCCGCTATTTGAAGTGCCCACATTCCCTTAATACCAGGTAAATCAATCGAGGCATGTTCCTGTATCCCTATCCCATTTCGAATGATTCTCAAAGAACCTTCTTTGAAAGCTCCAGAACAAGTAACAAGTTGGCCTTGTCCTTGTCTTTCCAAATCGACGACGCACATGTCCAAAATAGGAGCGAGATTTGTAAAAGATTCCATTACAGTAACATAAGAACCGTTTTCATCTGCTTTCGTGTTCAATTTGACTAACTGCGAATCACCAATTCTAGACCCAATGAATAAAACTCCATTGTCTAGGTAAGTAATACATTCGGGAGTTGCAATTTCTCCCAATAATTCTACTTTTAGATCTTTTACGGCTTCTGCTCCATCTCCTCTAGATTCCGTTTCAATGAATAACATGAACAAATGTCCTGCCATATCGCCTAGAAGGTACCGTAGGCCTCCTGGATCTACTTTGGCGTAACAAATAATTGTACTTTGCTAAAATATCAAAAATTTAATTTTTAGTGATTATATCAAATTTGTACAAATTTTCTTTTCATTTAAATTACCGTCTTCAAATAATCTAGGAAATGCATACAATTTTTTTAATATAGACAGTATATTAGCATATTTTATCTTAAAAATTAGGTATTTCATTAAAATATATTCAAATAGTTCAATAATTGTCTTTTTTATTTAGGGTTAATGGATAAATAAATATATGAGTATGTCACTAAGCCAATATTTCAGTTTTACTCAAGCCTTTATTAGAGATAGTGAAGGAGCGCTAATAAATCCAAATTAACAAAGCAACAAAGCGACAAATAGCAATTTGGCACATGACCCAATCAATATATTTTATTTCAAATTCTTTCTTTGTTGTACATACACTGTTTTCTAATGCTCTTTGAAAAGACATTTTTTTAATTTAGATTTTTTGGAGCTACCTTCCTAGCCGCCCTGATGAAGGTTTCCAGTAAAACCAATAAAATGAAAAGTTTAATGAAGGTACTTTTTACTTTTTATTTTGAATTTTAATTATTTCTTTGTTGTACATAAATTATTTTCTAATGTCCTTTCAAATTAATTTTTTTATTTAGATTATTTGGAGCTACCTTCCTAGTTCTGATGAAGGTTTATAACACCAATTAAAAAATACATAAATTAGTTTCCACAAAAAAAGAGGTAAATGTATTTGTTATAAAAATACCTACTTTTATAACAGGGGGAGCAACAACAACCGGTGTTATACCATCGTGATATAAAATACTTTCTTGGCCTATAATAATAGCGCCTCCGAGTGGAGATGGTACCGGAATAATAATCGAAGCTTCAGTTTCCACGTTATCTTGACGCCAAGGAATTTTTACAAACTCTTTTTCTCTCAAAGAAATTTCATGAGTTTTTACATGTCGGCCGTTACCATCTTGATGTATTAAAATTAATGTAGGATTTGCACAACCATGTAAGAATTCGACATCATGAACTTGCAATTCTTCCATTCTGTAAGCGTTCACAAAACCAAATTTTAGTGGTATTTAATCAGAATCACAAGTCAAATATTGTTTCTAAATATATATAAATTGTTGACGATTATATTATAACTTAAAACTTTTATATTGGGGTTGTCATCAAATTAATTTGGGCGAAAAATCTCTTATTTTTGACCACTCTGTATCAAATATTTTTAATGCCATAGCATAGGTACTTGAAAAGTTACGAGTAGGGACAAATAAGACGTTTTTATTGATTTTCAACAGTTTGGTTGCTACAGACATTTACATAAAAAAATGAGGTTTACAGTTGGCTGAAGTTCCTTTATTAAACACAATAGACATCGAGTGATACATCGTTGAAATCACCTTGGCAAGAGGTTTATAAAAATGTAAAAACATAAGAAGTATTCCATTTAAAAAACATAACTTTGATTCGTATCGGAAATATGAAACACCCTGTATAACTTAAAATAATTTTAAATTGTGTGTCTTAAATGTCGCGATCATTTCCGTTTGCAAAATTGTTGATATAAAACAAGCTTACTTCACCAATGTTGGTGTAATAATCCATTTTTTTTAATACAAACACGGATCATGTTCCTCTTAATTTGAAATTAAGGTATTCTAATCGTTTATTTGACGGCATATGATTATTCAAATATTTATTTTTACAGGGGCAAGCAAAATTATTTATTTAGTTAAGTAGAATGAAATTACAATGAATGCTCATTCATTAGACTAAAATTACGCCAAGTACCGCCTTGAAATTAGTTGATGTACTATCAGTGAAGTATTTGATATTAATTTTATAAAAATATTTAAATCAGTATAATTTAGCATTGAGACTTACAGAAACTGAAGGAATCGAAATTTTAATTATTATTGGGAATAGAGATAAAATAAGGATTCAAACAAAAGTCAGTTATTTATTTAATGCTATATACCACAACCGAGAATCTGTTTTCAATCGACAATTAGTAAAATTGGGTAAAACGGGCCATGTTAAAGATCGCCCAAAAGTGGTATAAAATCCATTCCCAAAGTAAAAAAAGTCAAACATACTATTGTCCGTTGCAAAATATAAGAAATGGACTTTCCAAATCCCTCGATAAGCTCTTCATTGGCAGGGTAGGCATTAGGATTGTGAATAATAAGAATGAATATAAATAAATCCTAAAGAATTATTTATTATTTATCATTTTTGTTAATTTAGTTATTTGTTATTATAAATGCAATACTATTAAATTTTAAAATTTTATTGATTAAAAATAAGAATATCTTAACGCGATTACGATAGCACTATTGTCGAAGATTATCCGGTATTAAGCAGTTCGCCGAAATACAACCCTGTTACAAATAGTACTAAACATGACGAAAGCGTACCAATGCAGCAGAAATTTCTACTGAAAGTCTGACGAATGTACAAGTAACATAAGGCTTAATATTGCCTATTCGAAATGGTTTTAATGTCATACTATCGAAATCGCTGCCGTTCTTTGGGGATTTGGGAAGTCCAATTATTATATTTTGCAACTAACTATAGTTGGAGGGAAGAATCACCGAATAATAACTTACACCAAACGAGAGGATGACTAATTTGTACCTAATAGAGATCGGAGATGGAGGAAGAAGTTCATCCGAACATCGTCAATTGGATTTATACAAAGCAGCATTTTAAACTCCATCCTTTTTCATATACAGGGTTGGGATAAAGTATGGAACCAAGTAAATATCTTTAAAACGAAACGGACGATATTTATGAAATTTTGTAGGTAAGTGCAATAGAGCAAAATGTATCTTGTGCACATTTTTTTTGTTAATAATATACTTCCGGTTTAACCGGAAATACCCTCAACTTTTGGGACACCCTGTATATTTTTGCAGATTTTGAAAGAGCTTGTTATTTCTCAAATTTGTACATACTGTGTTTAGTGGAAATAATTTGTAAAAACGAGAAATAACTCACTTTTAGTTGTAGAATAAGTAAATGTATTTATTTAGTTTAGACTAATGAGAATAATAATTTAAACAAAATTAATTCAAATTTTCAAAATGCTCTCCGTTCACCTCCTGACAATATGCCAGCCTATTAACAAATTCTTGAGTCACTCTTTCCAAGACTTCACATTCATCAATAATTCTTTGTCTCAATTCCTGCAAGCATGTTGGTCGTTTAACGTAAACACGTGATTTTAGATAACCCCAAAGAAAAAAATCTAATGAGCTTAGGTCCGGAGAACGAGCAGCCCACTCTATGAATCGATCACCATAACCGATCATCATTAATATTTCAATACGATCTTTTTCACTTAAATGAACTATTCTTAATCGTACAATTTAATTCCGTAAATTACAGTTTGACAGTTTGGCAATAGTTACCTACTAGATAGTACTCGTTTATATCTTACTATTAATACAAAGAATATCAATTTCTTTATCTAAATGGTATTTTACTCTAATGTATAAAAACTTAAAAGTAGTTTATTAAAGTGCTGTATTCCTAGATTTTTTACACTAAACCCAGTATGTTGTACATATTCAAAATCTGCAAAAATATACAGGGAGCACCATTTAAATTAAAAAAGTTGAGGGTATTTCCGGTTAAACCGGAAGTATGTTATTAACAAAAAAATGTTCATCAGCTGCATTTTGCCCCATTTCACTTACTTGCAAAATTTCATAAATATCGTCCGTTTCGTTTTAAAAATATTTACTTGGTTCCATACTTTATCCCAACCATGTATATATAGCTGATACAGTAGAGCTCATCAGACCAGAAATATTTTACTTTAATATGCAGATGCTTTCGTATAAATATTGTATAAATAAAGGGCATAATTTAATGGACAATACCATACAAAAATCGAATCTATTGGCAAAAATGTAACTAAATGGGTAGATACTAATTGCCATTTTTTCAATACTAATCCACTTAATACAGGTATCAACCAAACACAGAATTTAATTTATTCACCATCCAATATTAAAGTTTTGTTTAGTATCTAGGAATTATATTCTTGAACATTAATACGCTGTATTATAGATTACAATAGCGTACTTTATGGAAATGCAACCATCAGTTAGTTGAAGCCTCTCCACTAATCAAAAATAAAATTATATGTTTATGCACATTTGGGTTAGAGAGCATATCAGTGAATGTTTTAGAAGTTAAAGCAGCAGATCCATTTCTGGAATTCAGACAAAAACATCTCAATGACATATTAGTATTTGAACTTTTTGTAGATAAAAGAACTGATAAATTAAAAGAACTAAGTTCAAAATTAAATGAAACATGGACCATAGAGACAAAAAAAGCATCAATTTTTTGCTGAAAATTATAATTATTTAAAACAATTTGAACACTCTCTAGAATATAATAATATTGTGACTTGTTATAATTAGAATATAACCTAGTGGAATCCATAACTTTCATATAGAGCTTAACAACACACATGCAGTGAACTGCATGAAAATACTGAATGTTTTTTGCCACTCAAACGAGAATTTTGGAAACCCCAATGTTTGTAAATTAGTTAAATTAGATAAAACCAAATTTGTCATATTGTTAGACAGTAAAAGTACCAAATACTAAGACAACTATGGCGCTTCCCTCACTGATAGTATAAATATTAGAAGAGCTACAGATATTGACTACAAAAAGGGAAGTTTTTTTAATACGGATAAAGGGACATGTATGCATCAAAAACAATTAAAGAATAGATAAGTTAAGCAAGTTGGCCAAAACAGGTAAAAAATTAATTCTGGAAGCTAAAAAACTTGATGAGGAACTTGCGTTCCAGGAAAAAAATCCCATATATATATATATATATAAGCTCAAGTCAAGTCACAATGGATAATAATTAATAATGTACAACAATGCATTGTAGTTATAGTGCTAAAAAATGAAAAGTGGCATTTGTGCAAAGTACATGTTCTTCAAGAGATGACTTTCATTCTTTCATTGTGGAATAGAATCCATTATAGAATGAGGCAGTGGCGGCTTGTCCTATGGAGCCAAGGGGCCGGTGCACTACCACTACTAAACACTAAAAACATTTAAGAAATATAATGATTTGCTCAAATTATGGCTATACGATACATGTAGTAACTATTTATCATTATATAATTTGGTCCCGATGAAAAAATTCGCGTTGTACTATTCGTACATGCAACAAATTATGTATTATAACTACGAAATCTCCAGCCGAGCACATCCTCAATTGGCCCCCCCGCGATTCATATACCGATGGTTATTCGCTGTCACCATGATCGATATCCAGAATGCATGTTCAATGTCGAGACCGAGCCAATCGATTGAATGGCTCGGATGGAGGCGGATTAATATTTCGCGATTGTTTCCGTAATATTTGAGTAGCATTGTGCGTGTTAAATATTTTTTAAGCTTTAAATTTAAAGTATATAATTAAATAATTTCTGTTTACACATCGTCTGAGGCGAAATGAATAAAATAAGTTATTTACTAGTAAAAATGGTAAAAAATACTTGAAAAAAAATTATCCGAGATAGGTATATTTTTTAAATTGTACCTATGTACTAAGACGCCAGCCGCCACTGGAATGAGGTATTATATATCGAAATATCATACAAAGAGTACTATTTTAAAATGAAGCTACATTATGATCAAAGATCACAAACTGCTAGACATATCGATACTGGAAAGTGTAAATCCATATTGGATGGAGGAGTACAGTATACAACATCCAAACACGGTGAATGTTTGGACCAAAATTATAAACAACCAAATTAAAGAGCCATACTTTTTAAGGAAAATTTAACTTATCGTCAATGTCTAAACTTTCTTCAGGGCTCTCTGTTGCCATAATTATTCTCATAATGAACTATTTATGAGAATACGTAATCCCAAAATGTCAAGATTTGACATTTACTCGAATTTGAGAAGAAAATTAAAAACTTTATTTTAATTCTGTCCTTTTGGAGAACATTTTTTTATAAGTAAAACCCTTTCCTCATAATTTTTAATGACAAACCTACTGCATTTTCTCTCATGAATTCAGAAACCCTTTGCATAAGCTTAAAGGTGTAGACTACTGTCAAAAAGATCATATACATCATACTGAGCAAAAAACGAGCTAAATTTTCCCTATTGTAATTTATTCATAAATGACAATTGAGATCATTTTGTAAAAAGCAAATTTTCTTTTCATTGATGACTTTTAAAAGGAGTTTGTCTAGCCCTCAGAATATACCAGTGTTTTTCTATAGTGACCAACAATGATTGCAACCAATACTGCTTAATAGTTTACATTTTATTTCACGTTATGAACCATTTTGTTTATATTTAAGTTCTGATTCTTTTTTTTTTAATTTTAGAGTATTTATTTCACAAAGAGATGAAAGAAGCAATGGGTTTAAAAACAGTAGTTACTCAATTTTCAATATAACTCATAGGATGATTAACATAAGTAATGGAAAATTTATAATTATGGAAATAGTATCAAATATATAGTTTTCCATTTTTGTTGATTGACAACTTTAAAATATTAAAAGTAGATTTACTGTTTTACCTAAAATTTGATGCCTTAAGTTCGTAGTTATCTTTATCTAAAGGTATAATTTTAAATAGGCCCTCATAAAGTCTTAACCCAATAACTCTAGCTTTTGGATCTACCACAGCTAATATGCCAGTTTCTGATGGTTTTCCTATTCGATCTGCTACATTTCCATGTGCTTTAGTAATTATATCTATATTTTCTCCATCACTGATGCATTCCAAAATCATAGCATTGTATCTCAGAGTAACAATAAATAGCAAATCTTTCTTCTCGTGCTGAAAAATTACAAAAAAATGTTAAGTTGATAAGCTTAATTATGTTAGAAATAAAGCGAAAAGGTACTAGCGTAATCCTTTTAAGACTAATAAATGATAGTTTACTTGAGGACGAAATAGCTTCATTACTGCAACTTTTCCATATAATCCAATTTCCTTTATGGGTCTTAAACCTTCAGGAGTTACTAAGTAAATTTCTAATCTGGTATTTCTTGCAACAATAAGATTTAAATCAGAAGGAGAAGTAAAATTGCCTGAAAAAAATATTTTAGTAAATATCTTAGGTTATTTCTGTATTCGAATAAATATACCGGTTACACATGAGGTAACAGCAGTTGGCTTGTGAGCCGTGACTACATAATGGTGAGACATGTTCCTTTTTCCAATATTCTGTACGATTTTAAAGTTTTAAAAAGCTAAAATTGACATGTTTGTAAATCGGCATTTACGGAAATCTTTTAATTTGACATTTGACAAAATTGTAATTTTCTACTTTTTTATTAATGAACCTTCTTCTTCTACCTCAACGGTGTAGGATAAATAAACTTCTAAAAAACTGTATACCTCATACCACATTTTAAATTAAAAGAGAGCAAAGTGAAAATTCAAACCCAAATAAGAAAATTTTATAAACATTTACACTCTCTCTTTAATGATATAAATAACTAAATAATAGTTTCAACCCTTACTTTGTGGAAAGTATCCATAATTATGAAAAGATATGCACAGTAGTGACGAAACTTTGGTCAGACAAATACTTTTAAAAAGCCTTGTAATACGGTGGAAATTCAGATAAGTGCAATTTATCTTTTCATATTTATTTAACTTTAACTATGATATAATTCTATTATACATTCCTAACCATTTTGTTAAATAAAAACCGATGACCTTTAAAGCAAAGACCATTTGGTTTTAATTGACATTGATATGACAATGACATTTATTTGTGTCATGGCTTCCGGATGGTTCGAAAAAATCAAAGTGGAAAATCGCCAAGCAAAAAATCACGAAAAAGTGACCCTGATGCTTCCCACAGTGATGTGATGTTTACTTCATACACAGATACATCTGTTCATAAAAGAAATTTGTGCATAGTGTCTTTTCCTATTATATTTTTATTCAACATTTTACGGTCTCTTCTTTACCAATTTTTCGTTATTTTACGTTTTGTTTACTGTAGTTCATCGACTTATTTTGTGCGTCATCGTATAGCTGATTGTGAAAATGGTGAAACAAATAGCTCCGTAGTAATTGAAGAAATTACAGAAATGGCACAAACCAGAACTACAGGGCCGGGTCCAGGAGATCCCTTGTTAGCTAAGCAAAAGCATCACCATCGTAGGGCCTTTGAATACATTTCTAAAGCTTTGAAAATTGATGAAGAAAATGAAGGTATGAATTGTTTTTATTAAATTTTTAAAGTATTAAGAATGGCTAGTTAAGATGAAAATTAACCAAATGATTTTTACTTTGAAGTTCTTTATAGGATATCCAGGCAAACCAATTTAAATATTGAAAATATAGATCATATTAGATACCTAACCCCACTTTTTCTAAAAATTAGTAAATTTATCTTCAGGAAAAATAGATTCGTTTTTGACTTATTAATTTTAAAGAACATTTATTATCAATGAAAGTTTTTTGGAAATTATTTAAAAAATAATTAAGTTTAATAATAAAATGGGGTAACTGATTTATCTCCTATATATTTTATGGTCACATTATAATTGATAACCAAAATGAAAACAAAATTCTTTGTGATAGAGAGAAAACTACCAACTTATTATCTTTTTAAATTCATGTACTTACACCTGATAATAACAAAAACATTCAATCAATAACAATTATAAATTGCATAGTGGAAATAAAAAGTCTAGAACCTTTTTGCTTAAGTACCCTTTTGTTTTGGCTGGAAAACGTCAGTGATAATAATTATAACATGAAAAAAAATTAGTGTTAATTATCTAGGTCACAAATTAATATTACATTCTATTTAGTTTTGACTATCTTTTAAATAATAAATATCTAACAATGAATTAATTATTCTATCAAATTGGGTTATTTTAGTGTTGTATTTAAAACTTGTGCTACATTATCTTAAATTATTCTAACTGGTCCAAGATTACTTTATGGTATTAATTAAAATGGCCACTATTGAGATATACAACACATTACAATTTAATATTACTTGAAAGATTAACAGATTAAAAACGAGTATAAATTAGAGTGATTTAAAACTATCTGTTTGATTGCTTATATTCCTTATGCTTGTTTATATTAATAAATACAGCAACTTGCCCTTATTTCTCCTACACCTATTTATTTTAGGTTAACTTTTAATTTTCGTGAATGTTCATTAATTTTTGTTTATTCTACATTAAGGTGTTTGAAAATACCTGTTTTAATTTTTTTACATTTTTCAGGTCAAAAAGAATTAGCTATTGACTTATATCGAAAAGGCATTACTGAACTGGAACTAGGTATTGCTGTGCAATGTTGGGGTGGCAGAGGAGAAGTGTGGGAAAGGGCTCAAAGACTACATGAAAAGATGAAGACTAATCTGGCTATGGCAAAAGACAGATTACAATTTTTAGGTAAATATGTTGTTAAATTTTTACCAATTAAGATTGTTGTTTATATTTGAATGGTGTAATGTAGTTTTAATTATTTTATAAGCAAAATTGGTTACTATGTTTACAGGTATTTGTTATTCTTGTGATAGCTATAGCTAGTTTTAATATTTTATTTTTATTGTATTCATATTCAGACTCAAGAGCTATAATTCAAAAGGTATGTTCAATTAACAAAAACAAACTTACGGGTTGGCAAATTAATTTCGTCTATTTTGGATTGCATTAGCTGAAGAGAGTAAGATGTAGGTATTGTTGAAGGGTTAGTTGGGGCAATGTACATTTTTCTTGGAAAGTTTGAAATATTTTTTTACTGTACTGTGTTAACGAGGATATATATTTTATTGCTGGTAAGGTATTTGTACATTAAATTCAAACTTTGGCGTTAAACAAGAAAGTAGTATATAAGATTTATTTCTGTAAAGATTTATGTAGTGGAGCAATAGGTATAAAATAAATAAAATGACCTTCCACAATAAATGTACAGATATAATTAAAAATACGTTTTACAAGAAGTATCGTCCAGTCTTAAAAAATCATTTTCATCTACAGATTCTTCTAATTCACATTTGGTATCAAAACAAGATTCATCTTCATGTTTGTCTAAATTGTCAATTATGATGTCTAATAATGGTTCATTTTTAATTTATTCATTTTCAGTCAACCTCTTCACACTGGCTTTTTCATTTGTCTGTAAAAACGCCACAAAAAATTCGTTGCAGAATTTCTTAACTTTAAAAAAATTAAAATCAATATTTTTTTCATTCTCTTCTCCATTATGTGAAAATTTATTATAGATCTTCTAAGAGCGTTTCTATCGCTATCATCCATATAAATACTGTATCATCATTGTCTTTTTTCATGCTCTTCTAAAAATATAATATTTTCTCTCTGAGGTTCAATAATTTGAAATTAAAATAAATGTTTTATACCTCTATTTTTTTTCTTTTGATATTTATTTAATGAAGCTACTATTTGTGTTTATTACAATTATTATAAAAAAATCATTTTATAAAAGTTGAAACAGAAACTTTTTCAATATCACAGTAATTTATAGAAAAGGATCTTCTGAATGTGAAGATGTAATCTTTGTAGATATTTTAAAAAACAAGATAATTACAATAAAAACTTAATTTTTTCATGGAATGCATTCGTCATCTTTCGCTTCTTCCGTCATTGTCATTATATCCAAAAATGTTCAAGATTAATTTACGACACTGATCACTTAACTTTCTATGAGGAACTTTTCTTTGTGATATTAGTTAAATAATTTTCAACCCTTGTAAACACACTTTTCTTTAGAACAACCTGAGCTTCAGTACACTTTAAGAGGAATGGCCTGAGGCGATCAATTTTACCTCTTGCTAGGATGCATCAGATTAGCAAGTGACATAATTAGTTTACCAACCTACACATATTTTTTCAACATAATATTGGTTTAATAAAACTGTTATTTATATACGTTTTTATAAAGTCAGTGAAGTAAGTGAATATCTTTTTTATTAAAAAAGAAAAAACCCGTTTATATCACTAATATTGATTCTGAATGGAATACGTTATTTTTCATAACTTTTTTTTATTTTCCAGAACACTATTTTTTCAATTAGTCTTTTTATTTATAGAAAGCATGGATAGGTTACATAATTTGGAAGTAAATCAACCAAAGGAATTTCCGAAATTTTCTTACACTACCAATATCCCTACACCTAAAGTTAATATTCCAGGTACACAATAGTTCTCCTTAAAGATAATTGCAATAAATTACAGCTTATTGCTTATAGAGAAAGTTAAAAATAATAGTCAAATTGCAAATTTTCTATACAAAGGAAATAATGTATAATTTTACTATTATTATACTTGGTTATTTTTGGCTTTCTTGTTCTGTTAATGGCATTGCATTTAATTTATTAATATTTATTTATGAATTAATTTCGTTATTAAGATATGGGTAATTTATTAGTGATAATAGCTAATAAAATAAAATTTTAATATGGATGCCAACTTCAATTGGCGAAACAATTTATTAAGGCTTACATTTTTCTTTAAATGATGAGAGAAATAAGTTCCTATAACACTGGTTTGTTAAAGTTCCTGTAAGAGTATGGTTTGTTTATGTGATAACAGGTTTTACAGAAAATTATCATGTGCTAATTATTATATTGTTAATAGAAGAATATTTGTATTTTCTGTGTAATTGATTACTTTTTATATAGGAATATTTTATTTAATAAAAATAATATACATTTATCGTACTCATATATTAAAATGTTATTGATGAAATACTTATATAAATCTTGTTTTGGGGCATATTTTAAAAAAAATTATTGCCATTCCTTGGCTCCTGATCGAAATAACAATTTTTTTTAGTATGCTTACACAATTCCTTTGGCGGAAATAGCTACTTATTTAAAATTGATTGTTGTCATTTATTATTGTATTTTTTGTGAAAATAGTATAGTTTCATCATAATTTTATGACGTGCTTGCTTACAGGATTTAAATACATCGATTAATAGATTTTTACTTTAGTATTAGCTAAAAAATAACAACTGATACAGGAAGTTTTATATTGAAATTAAAATAGATTAATTAAAACTAATGAGTAGTAAATAGAAAGTTTTGATGTGTAAGTCTACAGTTTGAGACTCATGGATTAACCGTTTTCCTTTACACATATATTTCTGGAAAAAAAAAATGCTTCTCTGCTCTGAGCATGTTAAAAATAAAAGAGATTCTGATATAGTATTTGAATAATGAATTAAATTCAAAGTCATCCTGCTACATTTATTACGTCTAATTTACAGATAACAATTATTCAATCGCTGAATTTAAAAAAAAAGCCTAATGTAACCATTTATTTTAATAAAAATGATTTAATTTTGCTTTCATGATACTATAATTAGAATTTAGTTAGACTTGTTTCCTTTGTTCTTTTACCTTTTGTCATAATACCTAACTTACCGAGGCCTAGTGTTGATTGTCTTTTTTAAAATTCCACTTGATATAGATTTCGGATTTGACTACTTATAGACATATTGTGATTGGCTGAATGTCTATGCCAAAAATATGAAATTATCTAGGGTGAGTTTTGGTGGCATCTTCGAGGTTCATATATGATTTTTAAGCATAAATTACCCATGTTTAGTTGTTGTTTTTGTTTATTGCAAAAGTATAATTACTATAACAAATACTGATGTAAATTAACATTTGAATACTTCACTGAGAATGCATGAACTAATGTCAAATTAGTGTGTAGCACTTTTATCAGTTAATGTATTTTTTTCTGTACTACTAAAAATAGTAGAAAACACTACGATGTTTTTTTCCCAGCGGTCGATTTCGACATTATGCTCTCTAGACCCATATTTCTGTATTTAAACTCTTTGGGCCATTATTGCCTACTTCCTATCCTGAGTTCTTTCCTGTGATTGTCAATTTAATTCCCATGCTATTGAGGTCTTATTTCAGTTCTTACAACCACGTTAAACGTGAACTTGGATTTTATTCATTGCTACTTTTTATTATAGGCCCTAATATTGATCTTTCCTCTGCTCAATTTAGATTAGTACAGTGCAAGTCTTGTTGTTTCTTGGTCCTAGTCATAGTTTTCTTTACATTTAAAATCTAGCGGGGAAGTGGGTGTATAATAAAAAAAAAGGAAGAACTAGGGGACTAAAACCTTTGGTGTGTCGTAACTACTTGACGTTTTAATCATCCAATGATGCTAACATAGCGAAACGAGCACTACAATATTTTGGTTTGGTGACATGGTTTAAAACTCTCGGACAGACCAAGCTAAAAAATACATAAAAATGAAAAGAAATGCTTTTAATAATGTGATTCTATTTACACTAGGATCATTTTTTCGTGTCGTTTTTTCCTGCTATTAACTACAGTGTATGATAAATCATATATTTGACTTCTATTAAACAGTAAAAGTTAAGTTGTGAATAAACCAGAATTCATTTAAGAATTATGTGTAACTAGTAGTCTGCTGATTTACTAGTGTTTGCCATATGTGACCATTTTCTTTAACAAATTATATATAATTTCAAATTTCAGCTTCAGGAAAAAAACTAACAGTTGCCAGTAAACGTCCTACAAATTCTCCACTATCAAAAAGTCTTACATTACCCCGTTCCATGGGGTCTAGAAATGCACCAGTACAACCAGTTCGTCCATTTAATAAAATATCTTCCACTCCTCCGGCAGTTAAAAAGCAGCTGTCTGTCCCAGGAAACTCAGGTTCTCCCGCGAGAAAAGTTAATAATTCTGTTAATAATAACGGCGGTAAGTTTTGCTCCTTTTACTCAAAAATATTTCATTACAATTAAAGTGAAAACAGTAGCATATTAAATGACAGTTGAAATAAAATTTCTAAAATAATATTAGAATGTTGCATTTTTATTATCTAAAACACTAAATGTCGTAATTTAAAAATCAAAACTTTACGCCCAATTCTCACATAAGCGGCGAAGGGCGGAGGCGCGGTGCAACCGAGGTGCAGGCAAGATGTCGTAAAGGCGAGTGTGATGCACATATGAATGGCAGTGAAGAGGTACATGTATACCGAAACACAATGTGTTCAGATGATGAAAGTGACGAGGATATCCTCGATCTTGTCGTTTTATCGAATATAAATACGTAGAGAAAATTTTGGATTCACCCTCTGTGGTTGAAAAAAAGAAAGAATGGAATGTTTGATATAATGAAGGAACTTGAAATGTATCCAGAAAGATTTCAACACTTTTACAGGATGTCCTATGAATGTTATTACAAAGTACTAGCCTTAGTTAAAGAGAGGCTTACAAAAAGGACTACTAAATGGAGAGAACATTTAATAACCAAATGAATAGACCTGATTTGTTTTTATCTTTGCTAAAAACAGGAAACACGACGCTTTTACGCCTTCTCCAAACTGCCTGGGTCAGCGACAAAGAAGTGGGACGGAGGCGAGTTGGCGAATGTCCGCGCATCGTCACCTAAGTGTGCATTACTTCATATTTTTACATAAAGGGGGTGAGAAAGAGTCGTGCCTCTCGTCACGTAGGCACCGCACCTCCGCCTTCTCACCGCTTATATGAGAATTGGGCCTTAAATTTTCAAAGAAGCACGCCTTTGAAAATATTTTTTAAATTTAATCATCATCCTACCTATCATTAGTACTTGGTAGCTCGATATTTTTTTCTATAAATTAATTTAAAAAAATGGTATTAGCTGCGGGGTCTAGCAAACAAGGACAGAGAGTGCGGTCTTCATCATTAAGAGGAGTAGATCCAAAATTAGCTCAAGCTATCTTGGACGAAATTGTTGAAGGAGGACCTTCAGTCCAGTGGGAAGATATTGTTGGGCAGGATACTGCAAAACAAGCTTTACAGGAAATGGTAATATTGCCTTCACTACGTCCAGAATTGTTCACTGGTTTGAGAACACCAGCACGCGGCTTACTTTTATTTGGTCCTCCAGGTAATGGAAAGACATTACTAGCTAGAGCTGTCGCCACAGAATGTCAGGTAAGTTTTACCTAGTAGCTGTAAAAAACGGAATAAGATTTACTCTAGATTAATAATTTAGGTTAGGATGTAGGCCATTTTGAAAACAAAACATTTCATTTGGTCCCAAGTTTCATTATTTTATTAGAACATCATCACAATGCTAAAAATTGGTGTACAACAATTGTATAAGAATATAGGGATTTAAAAATAAGATCTCAGCGCTATATAATTATGATAATGTAAGTTCTAAGCGAGATATTGTTGTGCTTAATTTGTGTTTGTAGGAATAGTATCGGTTTTTGCGTAAATATATAAAAGGCCAAGATGGCAGACAGTGAACAAGTGTTAAATATAAATCTAAAGAAAATATGCAATTATTACAAGAAAAATATTAATAATGGGCAAACTTGTGGAAAATGTAAAAGTATATATCACTTTAGTTGTGTACAAAGAATAAAAATATGTGAGCAGGAGATGTTGGAGATCTCTGAAGAAAAATTCCAAACGATGGATTTTATAACACCAAACACTGAACCCACATCAATCACTACTGAACTGCATAATTTGAAGGAGGAAAATATGTTGCTTAGACAAATCATAAGTGACAAGGAAAAAAATAATAGCAAATCATGAGTCTATAATTTCACTTTTATATGATAAAATTCAAGTTTTAGTGGAAAGGTTAGAATACAGGAAAAACAACAATGAACACATGAAAAAAACAAATACGGGTTTAGAAAGTATCTAAGAGGTCACAGTCGAACTTTTAGGAAGCGGGCAGCGGTGTGTCCCCTTTCAACCGAACTAGAGGTAAGACTGCCGGTACGTTACTATCGAATTCACTGGAACGATGTTCCCGCCACGATGTATAACTTCTTCAAGATATTAGTAATACGTTCTCTCTCTTTCATAACGTGTTCTTTATCAAATATTCAGTCCAAATCTGTATATATGCAGGTGATAAAAATAAAGATAAGTTAGATAAAATACCTAAATTTAAACAAATCAAATATACAGAGTGAACCAAATAAAACTAGAAAGAAATTTCCGCAGAACCTTACAGGAAATGAAAATAAACAAACACAAATTATAATTGATGTAATAAAGTTAACAGAAAATAAGATAACCATAGAAGAAAAAAGTTACAACACAGAGACATTGACAAAAGTGAGGAAAATATTGGTGCAGTATCAAATGAAAACAACACCTTTTCAGGACATGGTTATATCTATAAAGAGTAAAAAGAGAAGCAAAAAAAGAGAAAATCAAGGAATATATAGTGGAAAAATCAGGCTTTGAAAATGATACAGTAATTGTCAAAAAAAATCCGACAACAGAAGTTAGACTTAGAAGATATGTAATCCCAGTTTTTGGCCTCTTAGAGTAGGGATTAAAATAAATGATTTCTCAATACATAAGGAGTTTTTAAAGAAGCAAGGTGGGGATTTTTTATAAAAGAAAAAACAACATAACTACAGAAACAAGCAACCGTCAAAGAAAAAAGAAAAAATTAGTTTAATACATAAAATGCTCAATCAATAAGGAATAAAATAAACCGTCTTGAACAAGAAATTAAAACTATTTATACTGCAAAATACTATGTATAACGAAACATTGGCTTACAAAAGATGCTTTAGAAACTCTAAAAGTAAACACTTTTAAACATATATCAAGATTTTGTAGACAAAAAGGATATGGTGGTGCAGTCATTTACCTACATAACTCTATTAAAATTAAAGAAAGGAAAAGACTAACAGAGTTATCAATGCAAAACGAATTTAAGTGTGCAGCAGTTGAACGTCAAGTAGAGTCATAACCCTTTGTAATTATTTGTATATATAGGCCTCCTGATGGTAATGCTCAGATATTTTTAGATAAGTTAGAGGAAATACTTTCAAAAATTTGAACAAAATTATAGTAATTTATATTAAACAAACACCAGAAATACTATTTTATAACCACATAATTCATGTTTGGTAGACAGGAAACTATTTTTTAAATTGATTTCAAATCTTTACCCCAAAAAAAGCATTTTTTGTTTTCACTTATAGATTCTATGTTTCTCTCAGTGCAAAGCTCAATGTATATTTAATAGATGTAATTTTTAACCTATCTTTTAATTGCCTGTAACATGTCCAATATTACTGTTTTATCTTCTGTTTATTAATATTGAGTATTATATTTCTCCCAAAGGCAACGTTTTTTTCTATAAGTGCTGCAAGTTTAACTTCAAAATACGTTGGAGATGGAGAAAAAATGGTGCGTGCATTGTTTGCCATCGCTCGAGAATTACAGCCCTCAATTATATTTATAGATGAAGTAGATTCTCTATTATCTGAAAGATCAAATAATGAACATGAAGCTAGTCGGAGATTAAAGACAGAATTTCTAGTAGAATTTGATGGATTGCCCAGTAATCCAGAGAATGAAAAGGTAGTATCTATACAATTTTTTATTATTTTATCTTAGAGAATGTTTTCAAAATATAATTACTATTTATATAAGAAATATTTCAACTGAATTTCAAACTGTGTAAAACTTTTTCTATTTTTAAGGTACTTTTTAAAATAGTCTTTTTTCAATTCTTAAGAGAAAGACAAAGAAATAGCGAAGAAATTAATTTGAAAACAATAATTAATCATGTTTTCTAAAACTTCTTTAAAATAAGAAATAAGCACAATAAAAATGCATTTTAAAATTGCCGCTAATAATCTTGTTCTATACATAAATAATTATTTCAAAATTTTGTTCTATACATAAATCATTATTTCAAAATCTTCATCATATGGCAATGCAGGGCCATATTTTCGGGGCTGGGCGCGTTGAATTGCAAACAATAGTAAACTTAGATTTAAATATGGAAAGAAAAATATTACTTATCTTGCATTTCCACAGTCTTCCAAAGCGTACAATACCATTTTCTGTCTTGCAAAATGGTATTGTCAGATTCCGAAACTTAGGTAGACTTAAAAATATATTAAAACGCTTTGGAAGACAGTGGAAATTCAAGATAAGTAATATTTATCTTTCTATAGTTATTATGAATAATTTCCACAAAGTAAGAGTTGAAACAATTAATTTAAACTCAGATTTTTTGGCAATTTCATAAAATTGCTGTTATATGTTGTGAGTTGTGCAAATAGGAAAAATTTTAATTCGCATTATTAAAAACGCCCAAAGTATAAAAAAAGTCGGACGCTTTATAAAAAGCATTGCATATATGAGGTCTGCTGCTTTAATTTCGGGATAGATGCAAACAAAAATATTTAGAATGAAAAAAGTGGCTTTATTATATATTATATTATATTGTGTCAAAAGATTCCCCTTTATAATCTATGCACTTTTCATGCGGGTAATCTAGTTGTCATAACATTTTTTCCAATCTGCCTCTTCAGGGATTAAAAATGTTCTCGAAGCAATTAATTTTTGATTTTTAGAAATGTATGAAAGCTTTTTAGGCTTAGATCAGGTCTATAAGGAGATCATTAATGCCACTTTTCGTGTGGTAAATAATTAATTATTCGTTGCGCTTTATGGAGGCTGGACTGGTGCGACGTCTTTTATTGATTTTTCTCATTCAAAGAAAACAAATAGTTGTGTTAGGCACAATACAAGCAATCATTTAATAACAATGGCAGACAGGTATGCCGCCCAAGGCTTTAGTAAACACTTTTAAAAAAGTTAAAAAAAGACAATTTGCGGCAGTAAAATAGACGATGGGGAATATAGGTCTAAAATAAGAACACATGTTTGTTCAGTTTATTTCAGTCATATATATATATATATGTATATATACGTTGTAGAGTATTTATGAAATAGATAAAAAAGTAGTTTTAAATAATCATATTTTATTATTCAGATCAGTTATTATTACGTATCATCTTTTGATATCATCATCAGAATCATTAACAAGATTTTGTGTAATTTGTGCTCAATTGCAATAAACGTTTTATAAATAGCTATTCTAATAATACCAAAAAAAAGGATTTTTTCTATGTATATATACGTTGTAGAGTATTTATGAAATAGATAAAAAAGTAGTTTTAAATAATCATATTTTATTATTCAGATCAGTTATTATTACGTATCATCTTTTGATATCATCATCAGAATCATTAACAAGATTTTGTGTAATTTGTGCTCAATTGCAATAAACGTTTTATAAATAGCTATTCTAATAATACCAAAAAAAAGGATTTTTTCTCGATGAACTTTTTATAACGCATATAACATATAACACATATAACACAACAAATGAACGAAGCGACATTTTTAAAAATTCATAATGTATATTGCGTTTGCGTTTTTTCTTTCTGATCGAGTTCGTTTTTTACTCCTTGGATTTCTTATTATTATCTAAGCTTTTAATAAATTTTATACTCTACACACAAACGGTAAATGTATTAACAAAATATAATTTAATTACAATCTTTTTAACGGATCTATGCGCCATATTGTGAGATGCGTATGAAATTAATTAAGTTAAAAGAACATTGTTTGGAAAAATTTTTAATTATTATATCCGAATTGTCAATTGGATCAAGCATATTTTATCACGCTTTTTATGATGTATTTTAATTATGGAGGGATTTCCAATTGAATTATCCATATTAATTATTTTTTTAATAGAAAATATTTATTATGAATACTTACTTTTAGGTTAGGAGCAAGACTTCGGTCATTAACCAATTGGGTAACCAATAAAGATAATCTCCTCCTATTTATTTTTAGGTTTAAATAATCTTTCTCTAATAATTAAATGCCTTTTAGTACTTAATAATATTTGTATTACATGATTTCATAATACTAAGATTTGTAGACAACAATTTGATACGCTAATTCAATGATATTTTAGGTATTAGTTATGGCGGCTACTAACAGACCACAAGAATTAGATGAGGCCGCCCTTAGGCGATTTACAAAGAGGGTGTATGTGAGCTTGCCAAATCTAGAAACTAGAGCTAAACTATTAAAAAAATTGTTGGCAAAACAGGGTTGTACATTGACACAACAGGAATTGAAGAGATTAGCAACATTAACTGAAGGATATTCAGGTAGCGATTTAACTGCTCTTGCCAAAGATGCTGCACTTGGCCCTATTAGAGGTAATTTGGTCTTTTGTTATATTATTTATTGCATTTTATTCTGGTATTATTTTACAATTTAAAACGAGCCATTGATACATTGGAACTTAAATGAATTTGAAAAATGAATTGTATAGAGTATTTGACAACTCCTACTCTGTTTGTGTATCAATAATTACTGTATCTGTCAGTAAATTGTTTATGTATACTATAATCTGAAATGTATCTGTTGGTTGTCAAATCATCAGAAAATCGTCAGAAATTATATACACGATAAATGGGAGTTTTATTGCCTATAAAGTTCACCGGCCCACAATAATGTGAATCTGTGTGCTTCTTCACAAATTCAAACAAATTTGTGAAATATAGTTTTTCACAACTAATTTTAATCATAATTATATATATATTCAGCGATTTTCCAAAACTTTTTATTATTCTTATGACATTTGCTACATTCATCCTTTGGTATCGTCAGATAAGATTATAATAAATTGACAGACATTTTTAAATACTGACTTGATTTTGTATTGTAAATTTTCTAAGTAGTAATATTCTTCATTTTCTAAAACATTTGGTTAATATATATTTAGTACAAAAAGTAAACTAAAAAAAATGAAATTCCTATATTATTTATTCGTTTAGTACTGTATATATCGTAGATTTCTCTTTATTTCAAATTCTGGCAAAAAATAAAGTTTTTGCTTCTTAACGCGTATATAAAGGATTTCCATTGTTGTTTCTATTGTTTTGTCAAGTGTAGATTATGTTTAGTGTCAAGGAGGCATACAACGAAAATACAAGTGAATCTGAAATTCGTAGTAATTTTCTGTATATATATTTAACTCGTATAAGACAAGAAAATTACTAGAAAGAACTGTGATTACTACGCACAAGGACAAGAAACTAAGTTCAGAAAGTAATTGAAGCCGTTTTTGATAAAAAACTAGTTTTTTAACGCTTGAAGAAAAAATAGTATATGTCTTCACAGCCAAGGCTGTGCAATATTCTGGACTCGACAGATAATGTTCTACTCCTAGTAACATAATATACTATTTCAATATGCTTCATTATTTAATGTCCACCATAATTTTATAAAAATTATAAAATTATTGTTATATGTGACTCATACTATTTTTTTTTGTTGAAGTAACTTTTATTGTTATTTTCAGAATTACAACCGGAACAAGTGAAACAAATGGATCCCAGTGCTGTGCGTAGTATTACAATTAATGATTTTCTTGATTCATTAAAACGCATTAGACGCAGTGTATCACCGCAAAGCCTTGTTGCTTATGAAAAATGGTCGTTGCAGTATGGTGATGTGTCGCTATAAAATACACATTCCTAGAATACACACTGTTTCAGTTTTCATTAAACTTTTATTTATCTGTGATAGGTATAATATACTTCGATTACCCTATAAAAGATGATTTTTTACGAGTTTCTATTAAAAATTTCATGAAAATTAGTTCAAGTTTTACAATAATATCTAGAATTAATCAGATTTAAGTAAGAAGTATTTTTAAATTTTTTTTTATATATAAAAGTTTAATTTAATCAATTAACTTTTAATGTATTAAAAAGCAGGTATGTCTGGTCGATACTTTTGAGAATATAATTTACTATGTTAGATATAAAACAATGTTTCACAAACAAAATTGTATGTTTAACAAACAGACTGTCTGTTGCTTCTGTCAGAAAAATCCTGTTTTCTTGGCTGCATTGTACATTTATCGGATTCTTCTCTTACCAAAAACATTAGGTTGTTGACTTGTAATTCATATTGATAATTAACCAAAATCACTTTGATTAATTGGTTTTCATCTTCAATCCTCAATCCAGAGAAATGAATGAGTTATTTCATTTGAAAAGAATATGGTAGCCCTGAATTGAAGTACTTGATCGATACATATAATTTGTTTACTCAACTATATAAACCGTTATTAGCACTTTTGTGTAAATAAATAAGGACTTTTGCAACTAAATCATGAATGTTTATAAATAATCCCCCATTTTTGTATTCTTTTTGCTAGAAGTTCTAATTGCCATTTAAATGTATAATTAAAATAAAAAATCGATGATATAAAAACAAAATTATCGCCCAACTAGCGCTGATCTATCCAGCTAAATTTTATAATACATTATACATTTATATTAAAGTGTTCTTCCGGACTATTTAATACTGCATATTTAAAAGACGTATTTAATTTTAAGGAGGAGAATAATCTGTATTTTTAATTTTGTTAAAAATTGACACTTAAATAGTTTTATTTGTCGAACGATCTTATGGAATTAAAACAACACAGCTTTTTGATTTTTAGTTGAATTGTAATATAAAGCTAATGGGTGACAGCAATGAATCCTTTCGCACCGATTTTTTCCTTAAATAGTGCGCTCACTGATTGCATTCTATCGGTATCAGTTGAGCGCTCTTTCTTTTGTTACTTTATTTTATTTTACTTTATGGCTCTTAAATGATTTTTTTTATGTTAGTGCTTTCTAGAAGCATAACAAATGATTACGTTTTACAAAGTACATTACCTCATTGTGAAGCTAATTTTATTAGTAATTACATAAGAAAATATAACTGAATAAAACATGAACTTAAATAATCGTAAAAATCTTGCAAAGCTCTAAAGTTAATACAAACTTGTTTAGTTCACATGCTCAAAGTATTCTCCAGTTTTCTCTGACATTTTGGACCATTTCTGTAGGTATTTGACGATATTCGTTAACAATGCGTCGAAGTAAATATTCTAAAAAAGCAGGCTTTGTGGCGTCTATTTGTTTCTTTAAATATCCCCACAAAAATCTTCTAAGCGAGATAAAACTGAGGATCTTGAGAGCCATTCTAGAAGGATCCTCTTTATTAGTCATTATCCTCTATTATATCTGTTTACATGGGATCAATAGTATCTGCACGTAATTCCAAATACATTTTTTTCATAAAATATTCCAGCAGAAAATAAACCAACAGTACGATCGCCTAATACTACAGCCCTTATGTATATTTCAATTTTCTTGGTATTCAATATATACATCATGGATTGGAAGAATCAGTACCAACAATTATGACTTGATAGTGCATACATGTAAAAAACAAATGTTAAAAGAAAATTTGGGTCATCTCACAAAAAAGTAACTGACTGTCAAAGTATACTTTATTATTATGTTCCAGTGCCAGTTGATTTTTATAAGGGTTGAATTTATTATTTTTTAAAATATTACACAACAATTTGCAAAAATTTCAACTGTTTGAAATTAAATACGGTTAATTTTCTTCCGATGTCATACAAATGGCGGAAAAATCACGTCATATTTTTTTCTAAATATAGACCTTATTCTAGAAAATTCTGCAAGCTTTCTCAAACTCATTCTAAGGGCGCTACTTCTGTCTTTTTATTTCTTACTGGGGTTTGAATGTTTTTTTTATTTTTTATTTAGGACAAACCAACATTTCTGTTACGATAACCAAGTTTGTTTTTGATACGTTGAATTGTTTTTTCAGCGGCGAGCAAGCTATTCGTTTTTTAATAGATCTTAGGAGCTTGACAGCTATTTTAATTAAATACCCTATATATCTAAACTATATGATAAAAAAGTCACTTTCTTTTATACTTATAGCATACAATTATTTTGGTGTATTTTAATTAAAGTTAAATGTGCATAGTTGTGAATTACTAATAAAATTAGCCTTTGAACGATGGTTCGCACTTTGATAATTTGTATCCCACTAGAGGAGCTAAAATGAAAAGGTACCTAAGGAACGTTTATATTTATAAATTTTCCATAAAATATCCTTTTTAATGTTACAAATTGCATTTGAGCTGGGAATTTGTCTCTTTGTGATTAAAAAATAACGTGTTTTCCTTGTTGAAATTATTTTCAATTTGCTTTCAGAGTTTCACAATGTAAGTAATGCTGTAGACTAAAATTATTAACTATTGTTTGTTGATTTTTAAGCTTACTATTACAAATTTTAACCGTCAATTATTAAAAAGTATTTGTAGATTAGTCTTTTTGATACAAAAGGCTTTGGGATAGAAGAAGAAATTAGCGAACATATTAAAATTGGCACACTAAAGACTAAGAAAATGTAATCAATCACATAAAACTATTTTTTAAGAGATCTATTATAAATTTCGTTGTTTGGCAATAAGAATATAAATATAACCATTTTCTAAAATTTATTTGTATAAGTTTACAACTATATCTGACTGGAACTCGAGAAGATTCATCTTTGTAGAAAGCTGAGTGAATTGTTTTTTGTTTAAATTAAACTATATAGATTATGTAATTTTACTAGTTTTTTAAATTTGTTCTGTTGTTCTCGAATTTTATTTTATATATTATTTTTAGTTAAATATTGTTCATATGAGTTACTAGTAGTTGTAGATAGAATAAATAGAAAGGTCGTATTATGTTTAGTTCAAAAACTTGCATTAAAATGATTTGGACCAAGATCTTATGTTAGGCGATCTAATTTAAAAAGCTGCTTTTTGAATGAAATTTGTATTTTCATTGGAAAATAAATTTTTTTGTAAAGATACCTTTATATTTTTTATTTTATAGATTTTTACATAAAGGGAATGTTAATTATTGAAACTTTGAAATATTAAAAGATATGATCTGCATTGGTATAGAGTTTAATAGAAATATATCGGTAATGACTTAACGAATAAAAATTGTATTTATCAATTCTATAGTAAGAAAACCACTGACAAATAGGTATTGCTGAATTTGCATTAGACAGATCTTTACAGCAGTGCAAAAATATACTGTGTGTTCCATTAAATATTTTAGAGCCGATATCACGTGACCCGAAATGTGACGTTGCAATGTCGCTGTTTAGTTAAAATGGGCAATACTACCCGGTGTTTACAATTGGCAATTTCAATATCGGAGTTCAGACAGTTTTAGAGATATAAACTGGCCAAAACTCCATGGAACACCGTGTGTATGCGTATTATACCCACTCTGATATTCACCAATTTCACTAACTTGTTTTTTGTTTGGCCTTTCCCTTTTGCACTTCTAGCCCCAATATATTCGTGGTGGAGTGCAAGAAGGTCCAATCTGCTTTTTTACCAAAAGGTCCAAACTGATTTAAACGACTTAATAAACAATAACAGCAATCTGTAGCAACGTTATTTCATTTATCGGTCTAAACTCGATAACGAATTTTCCTTACAGAATTGTTAATTACGATAAATTTCTTATTTTTAGGACTGTTAACGAAATTGCAATCTTCTATGTTGACTATTTCATTTATAATCTGTTTGGTTTCTTGAATAGCCATAATATTAAATTTATAATTTTATACTGCCTTACCAAATTCATAAGAGTTCCTTCCTTAAAAGTTTCATATTCCAAGTTTCTGTTATTTTACATTATTTTCTTGTAGAATATTCTGCTTACTTCTCTTTCCATCTTTTCGATGTACCTAGTTTTCCTTACTTCTATTAAGTTTCCACTAGTTGGAGGATTGGCATTAACTCTTGTGGTTTCCTGTTTTTTATAATTTTCCACATACCTTTCAACTAAGATTGCTAAATTTTTGGTTAATTAGAAACGGTTGTTGTGACGCGGGAAACCCAACACTTCTCCTATTTTGTAAAGCACCTAAAAATAATTTTGCTAGAAAATATTGTGAACGAATTGTCTAGTCAAGAACATTTAGAACAGTTTCTGTTGAAGTGAATCCATTCTATCTCTAACCATAATTATTTTTTTTATCCTTACTTTGTGGAAACTATCCATTATAAATGTAAAAGATAAAATATTTTTGTTTTCAAATTCCATGATTTTCCAAAACTTTTTAAATATTCTTACAACAATGACCATGCCAAAGGAGAGCAGTTGCTACATTTTGTAACTACCACCTTCTCTAATGTTCTGCACTATAAGACCTATAAAATCTATCAGCAATTCTTTAAATATTTCGTTGGTAATCCTAGTTACATTTTCGTCTATATTCTCGAAGAACACAAATAACACGTTTTGAGGCAATTCGACATCAAACCCTTGAGGGGGTTTATTTCTCGAGGATGGATGATCTAGTGATTATCAGTACTACAAAATCGGAAAGAAATAGGTATTACTAAGAGGAAATTGTCTGCATCTATGAAAGAACCATCCTTCTCCCACGCTGAACATACCTAATTCTACCTTATCATTTTCCACGGTTTTAACAAATTGAAAAGAGTTTATCAATGCGATAAAAAACAACTTCGTATAGTGCACGGTTACACTAAGTTTCATAGAAGTGGGGTTAAGATATACGAGTGTATTTGAATCTCAACCGATTGAAAAAATTTCAGCATATACTAGTTTCTGAGACAATTTTTCTGATATGTGTCGATTGCTAAATAAAGCCGCATTTTGTCGGCGTAATGAACACGGATGTCTTGCAGATTACCGAAATGTACTGAGTAACTTTTTAGTCAAAATTTATTGAATTTTTGGTCTACATATAGAAACATTAAATTGTTTCTTCTATTTTCAAATGTAACAGGATAGACAATTTTCAGAAAAATGTTATTCTCATTACGGAAACTTGTTTCTATTTGGACACCATCTATCATTACCCCATATTTCAACGACACGAATTACACTTAATAAAAATGGGATTTTTAAATTATTATTTTAAATAATTTAAACTAGAGCTTTTGGTTCTATTTATAGAGCACAACTGTAGAACAGGATATCCTTAATAATAAAATATCATCGGTATTTGATTTTGTGCATAATTTAAAAAAATATTTTTTTATGGAAAAAAGAAAATACTCAATTAACTATAATTGTTTGGAATTTTTAAAGCGCGTTTAATATTTAAAAGTACCATGTCAACTATTGTCAGTAAACTTAAGCTCGTTTGTGTTCCTAAGCGAGAAATCCAAAAATACTCGGATAAAATAAAATGCTGTTATGTTTTCTGGACTGCTTAAAAGTTAACTTTTCTAATGTTGTGTTCATTTATGGAAAAAATATTATTTGTATCTATATGGGTTTATTTTGCTACATAGTAGATGGGAAATAATAATTTCGGTAAAATTTAGAACACTCTGTCAATTTTGTGACTGTAATTCGATCGCAATAAATGAAAATATCTTGGAAACAATGTGAACACATGCCAGACCCACGCAAGTTTACATTTGTGTATATATTGGGAAACGAAAGGCACAATCAAGACGCATTTTAGAAAAAATTTAAGTACATTTCAGACTCACGTTGGAGCATATTCTAGACAATATTTGGTACACATATTAATCACCATTTTAGTCTCATTTCCCATTTATAATGGCCGAAAAGTCGACGACAATGTGCCTTAAAAATGTGTTGTGTCCAAATTCAGTCCGAAATTGTTACTTGGGAATTATCATTGAAATTTAACAAATTTAGAATCTATGTCGAGAGACCGAATGATATCGAATGAACATTAGGTTCATCAGGTTAAATTTGTTGAATTAAAAGAACTTAAACAGTATAATTTATATAAAAAGCTCAGGGACATTTTAAGTTTTCGCATAACATAGAAATTTAATGAGTAAATGTAGAAGTAAATTTATAGTCCTAAGATTATTAGAACTTACTATATTTTCCTTTTGGGACAATGATTTTAGGATTTTTTTCCTTAAAAACAGTAAATTAATTGATTAGTTTCATATTGGAACTCTTAGTATTTATAGTCAAATTTATTGTAACGGTTTGGTTGCACAGGCCGCAAGAAAAGCTTAACTACTTAACTACTAACTAACGATACTTTCCACGAAAACTGAAAAACTTTTGGAATTTTCTAGCACCTTCGAGAAAGCAAGAAAAACTGATAGCAGAATATGAAGTTTCAAAGTACAGCAAGAGCGAAGTATTATCACTGTTATTCACGTTAATTTGTATTTTTAGGCATTTTTGTCAAGATTTTCCTGTTAATAAAGGTGTTAAACCTTTAACTTTTAAATGTTTAGATTTTAAATGGTAAATGTGTTGGGTCTCTCTTTATAAATTCCGCTTGTTATAGCACTAAAATTATAAAAATATGCATAATTTTTTTCAAAACATACTTAATTACGATTTAGTAGGAGTAAGTTAACATTAATATTTCGATGTCATAAAAAAGGAGACGGTAGCTATGACAATTTCTCAAATATTCTAGTAGGCGTTAAGAGTTTTCTGATTTGTTCGCAAAGTAAATACAATTCAGTCTGAAGTAGAAAAACGAAGTGTCAAGTTCGACGTCAGCGAATTAGAGTCGAAATTATTTGCAATTTTAGTTTCTAAACAGGCAGTTGTGGAGTTTTCTTGAAAATAGTGTGTTAAACCTACGTACGCGTTCCAAATTAGATTCAGGTATACGGTGTTGGAACATATTGTAAGTTAGTATTAGTTTCATCCATTTATTAATCATGACGGTGATCTTATCAGTTTCATTTGAGTTTTCCGAATATGTATTATTATCTCGGCACTCTTTCAACCGAATTGATGTTTTCATTGTAAAAATTCATACATGCCCGTACCGTCATTAAGTCAACTAACATTAATATTTTCCACAGTCGAAGGGCCTTGCCTACCGATTTCTTAGATTTTTTAGTCCGATGTATTTTCGCCCCATTAGAGTATATATCAATATCGAAATAAGGAATAGAAGTAGACTTAGAGAAACACCGTCCTCATTTTGGAGTGCAAATAACTAAAATATTTAGTGAGATTCCAAAATATCAACCGAAAATATTACGTGTGTTTCCCGAAATAACGTTGACATTGAGGATGACGTTTCACAAAAATTTTTTACTTAATTCGTCATTTATTTACCGCAAGCCCCATAACCACTATTACTACTTTTTCAGTTCGTGAGAAATTAGAACGCCAGTTTTTAATGTTTGTACTCAAATGGGACGAAAGTATATCGGACCACTGTCTAAAAAATCGTAGCCCATGTCTTTCAAGTGTGGAAAAAATTAAGGTAAGTTGTTCTAATGACGGAACGAGCAGGCACGATTTTTACAATGAAAATATAGTTGAGTGTTAGTAAGACATATTTCGGAAAACTTCAAGTATCTTCTGAAACCCAACATCTAACACCATTTGTAACAGTTATGCCGGTTTAACAAACTTTATATTGACAGGAAACTTCACAACTGCCTGTTTACAAACTAAAATTGCAGGTAAAAGTGACTAGTTCACCTACGTTAAGTTTGACATTTCAGTTTACTACTTCAGACTAATACGACGGCTACGTAAGTACTATCAGAGTCGAGACATTGATCGTGAATCTATAGACGTCAAGTTAATCCATTAACGGCCAACTCTCCCATCAAATATAATGTCAGTGCGACGATATATCTCGCTCACCAAGCAGTTCTCCCAGTAAATGGCCAAACAGCGCGATGAGCTCTCCTAGCAGACTTCTCAGCAAAATGACCAGTTCTACCAAAAAATTCACGAAATCAAACAAGAGTTCGAAACGATACGAGAAAGAACCTCCCAGCAATCGCCCCCTTGACACCAGAGACGACCAGAAAAGTAACATGTCATCCTGTCAACTCACCAAATTCATCTTCAAACAATTGAATACAATACAATGAAGACGACAGGAATTCAGCACACAATATTATATATTGGAATTTGTAAATTTATCAAGTGACGAACATTTTTCCAACTCTGTCTGCGAAATTTGTTTGCTAAAGGACCACTTCGTAAAAATGAATAAAATCCATGAAACACTTAATAAAAAGGTTTAAATTTTGTTAGTTTGTAAACATAAATTCACTTTTTTATAAAACACTTCACTAGTGAAGTTTGTAGTGTTGTTTTTCTTCATCCAGGATTACAACAATAACCTATTTCATGAAGCTTAAGAAAACTATAAGAATGATAATGTACCTAAGTGCATTTCTCAAACTTTGTAACATAAATATTGTTCTCTAACATTGTATCTGACATTGTAAAATAATTGAATTGAATAAAGAAATAACAGAAAGCACAAACTACTTAGGCAATTTTAAACAAGAAATTTATATAATCTGGAACTGGTGAGTAATTTCTTGACAAAAATTGTAGACTGGTAGACTCAAAAATAGCATTGGTAAAATTAGTGAAACAACTAACAAAAACTTTCAGTATTGTAACAAATTGTAGATAATTCAGTCGTACGAATCTTGACAGATTTTATTGAAATTTTATATTTGACAAAACGTTATCTCAATTCCACTGGTTCTATACAAAAATGTAACGTTGAGTGCATAACCGCCACGAGCCATCCAACTAATTAACTACATACTTCTTCTGTTACTGGTTTCCGCAACAAGTGTTTCGTTGCATAATTTGGCCCGAGCTTGTTTTTAACCTTCTATTATATAAATTATGTGATATCCATCGAGAACACTTTTTTCTTAAACCTAAAAGATCATAAAAAAGTAATTAATCTGTTTCTTATCAAGTTCGATACAAGCCTGAATTTCCCCATATGTCACGTAAAAATCTACCACTATCATTTCTTTTGCATCGTTAATGTTTTCTGCCGTTTTTGAAATTGTTGGTCAACCTTCACGAAATTCGTCACTAAGACTGCTCCAACCAAATGTATGTTCTTGATACCACCGAGAAGCAGTTGTTCTTGATCGTGCCTGGTACTAAAAAAGCAGTTTTCAGATCATCCAAAAACTTTTCTTTAATCGAAAATAAAATAAAATCATTCGTCGAAAATGTTTACGATTTAAATAAGTAGTTTCTTTTGGATTCGTTATTTTAAAATTAAATTGTACTCGATCGGCGCACTATATTCAACTTTTGTCATCTTTGTTTATCACAACAAATGTCAAATTTTAGAAATGTTGCTGCGTCAATCATCAGATAACTACATTGGTGCCATATCCCAAAATTAAAGCAGCAGCCCTCGTATTATAGTGAAGTGTACTGTACTTTGGTATTATATTAATCAATTATTGTTATAAGATGTTTTAGAATCAGTCTATTACGTTAAATATGAGAATATTTAGTTATTTCCTCTTCCAATTCTATCTAAAGAGTTTTTTTTTATTTGTTATATTGCATCAACCGCAGAGAGTTATTAGCAAACGTAGGTATATACAATACAAATAGAAAATAGAAAATATATGAATGATCGGTTAAATATGAGCATTTGTATAACCCTTAGAAAGTTAATCAGACCAATGTGATCACAATGTTTTCCAATTAAGAATTTTAAATTATTTGGCAAATTGTGACTTTGTCTTTCAAGCGTGTATAACGGACAATCTATTAAAATATGGTGAACCGTCAGCGGGGTGTCACATGCATAACATGAACGTTCTTCATATATGTGTAAAAAAAATCTTAACTTAATAAAAATAAGTAGGTACACCGAAATAAGGTTATTTTAATCATTCCTCCCCTCGGATTTGGTATTTGTTGGTCACCTTCTTTTATCCAAAGTAATGGGAACTGATATAAAAAATCAAACCAGAAATTTTTGGAAAATATTGTTCTCTAACATGTCAATTTTTGGTCAGGACTTTTGGCACTCAAAATATTAGGATATCATAGTAGAAAGTAGGTGTACCAAATAACACAAATTTGAGCTTTCTTGGAAACATTTTTCCGGCTTGAAACTTATAATTTTAGGTCACGATTTTTTTTAACGCAATTAGTAGGAATTAATAACAGAAATAAGGTGTAATAAACTAGAAAACTGTGAGCTTTTACGGAAATATTTCAATTTTTGAGCATGATTTTTTCAAATCTAAATATTAGAACAATAAAAGTCAAAAAATATACCAAATAATAAAGCAATTTTGATTGATTTTTTCTGAAAACAACTAACCTCTTTTGTTTGCCAATTGTTGGTAACGATTCTAAAGATTAGAACTTTATAAAAGTAAGAAGGTATGCCAAAATACGGTTGGTCCAAGCATTTGTCCTCTCGAATTTGGTTTTTATTATCATCATTTCTTTTATCTAAAATAATGGGAACTGATATTAATAATCAAACCAAAAATTTTTTGAAAGTATCTATCATCTTCTAACTGTTAATTTTTGGTAACGATTTTATTCACTCAAATTATTAGGATGTCATAATAGGAAACAAATAACACAAATTAGAATTATCTTGAAAACATTCTTTAGATCACGATTTTTTCTAACACAATAATTAGGATATAATAACAGAAAGAAGGTGTAAAAAATTGAAAATGGAAGTCTTTGTCGAAAACAACCACCATTTATTTGACAATTTTCAGTCACGGCTTTTTCAAATCCAAACATTAGGATTGATAAAAGGAAGAAAGTATACCAAATTACGCCATTTAAAGCTTTTTTAAAACCATCTTTTATTGTTCGATAATTGTTGGCCACGACTTTTTCGGTTCTAAACATTAGGATTTAATAAATGTAAGAAGATATACCAAAAGAGGTTGAAAAATACGGCTTTGTTGGGGTGATTTATTCTTAGCTTCAGTATTACTGAACAAATAGGTTTCGGGTAATAAAAGTTAACGATTCAACATAGGATCTAAAATTAAACAGTATTGGTTTCACAAGGTAGTGTACTGTGGCCACCACTTCTTATAATATTGTAAACGATTTAGGCAACCTATTACGAAAATTTGCAGATAATACCTCATTTACTATTATGGAAAAAATTCAGTTGAAGTGGTACAAACAGTCAAATCTGAATTGCGAAAGATAAACAAATTTTTAACCCTCAATTTAAGTCGCAAGATAAATGAATAATGGCTGAAAGGGTAAATCAAATTAAATATTTACGTTTTGTATTCGATCATGATTTAAAATTCAATCCTCGTATAGATTATATATGTAAAAAGATAGGAACAAAATAGTACACTAAACTTACAATTTACACTACAGTAATTCTGTCTCATTTTTATTACTGTTCTTTATTCCATTCATTTACACAGGTTGCTCTAAAGCCAGTTTTGAACGGTTAAAGATCATTCGACTATGAGAAGAGCCTTGTATTGTAACAAGTATACTAGTGAGTTGATGATTAATTCTTTAAATGCGTTAAAAGTTGGTAAGTTCCTTTAAGTATAAACCATGATATTTACTTAAACTTAATCCAAAAATATTAGAAGTTGTCTGCAAGTATTAGACGGTTTAAATGTAATCATAACGTTTATTTGGGCAAAGGACCATGGTGGTATCAATTATAATAAACTTCCTTTTTTTTAACAAATGTGTACATCACATTTGCCCCAAGAAGGCGAAGATTATGTAGCGAGCTACTCTTTAACTCTTAACCTTAAAGGGTTACAATGAAAACTACAAAAAAAAGAAAATAATATATATAGCAAATCCATAGGAAATAACCATCATTAAAACGGAAAGAACTAATGTTTCACAAAGCTTTTTACGCATTTTAAAGTTTAAAATATCTTTATTCACATGCATAACACTTTTGTAGTACCTAATGATTTTAGGTGACTTTTAAATCTAAGTGACTGATCAATTAACAAGCCTAAATTCACTGAACTTTCAATATATTCTCGATTACTTCTAGTACTAAATAAAACTGCAGTCGTTTTTGATGGGTTGATAGTTAAATTACGTTGCTTTGAGTACTGAAAAATTATCTCTAAATCATGGTCAACAGCCTCATTATCCTGTTGATTTTCAGAAGGATTAAAACAATGTGATAACTACGTGTCATCTGCATACAACTGTATTGTGCTAGTACTTACTGCTTTAGGCAAATCAGAAGTATATATAAGATGTAATAAAGGGCCAAGAATTGATCCTTGTGGCACTTCTGAGACTATAACCTTCGAGGATGAGCAGTTTTTATGTATGCGCACACGTTGACTACGCCTTCATAGATATGATTTAAAAAATGAGTGAATTTCCCTCTACACCATATAGTATTTAAGCTTGGAGCACAATAAATCATAATCAATAAGATCAAATGCTTAGGAATAATCCAGTGTCACCAAATAAATGCTCTTTTTCTTATCAATAGCTTGGATAATATTATCAGTCAAATTTAATAGAGCAGTAGTAGTACTGTGGTTTTTACGAAAACCAGATTGTTCAAGGGGCCAAATACAATTAATTAACAGAAATTCATTTAATTGACAAAAGACAACACGTTCAAGAATTTTGGAAATTACCGGAAGTAGGCTAATAGGTCGCTAATCTTGAATTTTTTCAGGATTGGTTACTTTTGGAATTGGACAGACAATAGATTCCCTCCAAGCTTTAGGAAAGTATCCACATTCCAAACAACAATTAATAATATGGGTAAGGTGATTAAGAATTGTGGGAAGACATAATTTTGTCATATGCATTGAAATGCCATCATTCCCAGCGGCATTTGACGTGATGGAACTAATAATATCAAGAATAATATTCTGAGTAACCGCACTAAACGAAAACAAATTATCATTAAATTTATTAGAAGAGTAAAAGTCTGTTTTGCCTTGACAACTATTATATTTTTTAAAAACGCTAATAAACTAATCATTGATAACATTTCGATTGCACAAATTACTTGGTAATTCATTGTGAATACGTGAAAAACGAATATTCATAATACTTAAACCATTCCATAAATTTCTTGAATTTCTTTCTTCACTTAGTTTATTTAAATATGCAGCCTTTTCTCTTCTAATTGACGCTAAGGCGTAATTGCGACATCTAGTATAGTAATTCCAGTTTTCTTGATTTTTAATAGTTTAAACTTTGTTAACACTTAATCCCGGTCATTAAGAATTAATTTTAAATTCATAGTTAGCCAAGGTGCTGGTGTTTTACTAACCCTAATAGTCGTGACAGGTACATGTATATTAAAAATTATATTTATATTTTCTGTCAAATACCTAACTATATCATTAATATTATCCAAATAATACAGGTTATCCCATGGCATATTTACAAGATCTCTTTTAAAACTAACAGAATCTAAATCCTTAAAATTGCGTAAAGTAATGTATTTTTGTTTAGGTTCATTAATTTCAATATTTAAAGTGCAATAAGGCATAACATTATGATCGCTTAAATGACACAAAACTGTTCCACTTTCACGACTAATATTACCTAAATATAAGATCTAACAAGGTAGCAGCAGTTGCTGACATTCGTATGTTATACATATGTTTCAAAAATATTTAAAAGAGTATTGGGAGTTAACATATTAATATTTAAATTGCCTGTAACAATTGAATAGTCATACTCTATTGATAATACGAGTAGAATATCATTAATAAAATGTAAGAGTTCCCCAATTAATTAATTAATTACAGTGCAGTTTAAGTTTGATCTTACACAGCAACCCACTCCGCCGCCTGTTTTATTTAATCTTTTCTGTAAAAATTAAATGCAGACAAACTTGAATCAATAGGAGGGTTAAGCCATGTTTTGGTAACACATACAATATCGTAATAATATTTAACCAGATCGGAAAATCTGTAAAACTAGGTATTAACGAGCTTATATTCAAATTAGCTATTTTTATATATGAAGCCAGTATGATAAATAATAAAAGGAAGAATTTAATAGTAGTAGTATAAATAAACAGAGAAAGAAAAAATTTCAAAGTTATGCACTTGCCTAATTTATCTTACTCCTTAACATTTGTTAGTGGAATTTTAGAGTTGGACAATCAGAACACTTTCATGTTCGGTAGAATAGTTGGTATTGAATTTTCCATTAGTATTCTCACAATTTTTACAATGCTTATTTAGTTTAGGACAGTCTCTTTCTAAATGCTCAGCGGAACAAATAGAGCACACAGTTTTATTTGTACATTTATCATTTTTATGAAAGTATTCTTGACATTTGAAATATTTTGGCACATCCAAATCTTCGAAGACCATATATCTCTGCCATCCCAAACAGACCTTTTTCATATTTAGTAATTGATGAAATGCGTTAGGTGTGCATTCACACATGATGGTTTTGGTTTTGTCTCTATTTTGGCTTATATAATTGACTGTAATGTTTCCAGTTATATTGTTTTGTTCTTTTAAATAATTTATGATTTCTTCGTGAGTAAAATCTTGAGTAACTTTAACTATTTTTATTTTCGGTTGCTTTAATTGACTTAATCCAATTTTATAATTATCCTTTAATTTGTTTAAGGATTTCAACTTCATTTTTTTCTGACATTTAATTATTATATTACCAGGTTTATAATTTTTGGTGTTAGTGATCCCTGCTTTAATTTCACCAAGATCTATTTTATTTAGATCCTTTTTCGTTTTATCAGAAGACTTTGGTTTTTTTGGTTTAACAATAATGTTCGGAATATTGAGTTTTATTATATTGGTCGAAGCTGTTTCCTTATTTTGTTCTACGACATTAGCATAAGTCATTTGATTATTTTTCTCTAAGTTTTGTACTTTTTCTTTAAGCAATTTAATTATCAGCTCCTGGTCTTCTATAATTTTATTTTTATCGTTAATAGAATTTTGCACACTATTTAAAAGTTCGAACTTATTACACATTTTACAAAAATACTTTAAATTTCTTTTGTGAAAAACTATACATCTAAGTTCGGTTGTACTTAATTAACTGCATTCAACGCAGGTGTTTCTTTTACATAAGTCCCATGGAAAGCAGGGGATTTGTATTTCTTTTGTAGGTTGTTTAATAAGATTGCATACCGAGCATTCCATTTTTACATTTTGTTGTAAACCCCGTCAAAGTGGACTGCACTGATTAAAACACTAATTAATGAGAAATTTGTTCCTTTATAACAAAAAGTTGTTTCACACTGAAATTCCTACTAAGAAATGAGATTTAGATACATTTTTCAAACAAAAACAAACATAATGTTAATAATAATTAAACCATTTTGAATCTTGTATTTAACACATTACACTTTGTAAAAAATTAAAATTTAAAATTCGGTTTTTCTATTTGAAAAATTAAATATTATACAGAGCTATTTACACACATTAACTGTCCATTAATCTCCTACCAATCATAACAAAATAGTAGATTTTACGCAGCTGACATAATTCAATTGCTTAAAAAAGAAATGAAAGACACGTGGAATAAATAATGGCAAGAATATGTCAAAAAATCCGATATAATTAAACTGCTCAACAATTGAAATGTGACTAAACTTGTATTAAAAGGAACTGATATAATTATTTTATGTGTTTACTGAATTGTAGTGTATACCTTTGTGTACAAAATTTATCGGACAAAATATTTTTTTTGACCTGTAGGACACAAAAACAAAGGATTTACAATGTTAGCACAAAAAATGCATACAAGTAATAGACGTATCATTAACATTATTTAAATTGTTACTAAGAGTTTGATGTATAAGTTGTGTTTTTGAAGTTGAAAATCAATCTGACAAATGTGTACAGTACAGTATAGAGAAGTAGCAAGATTGTTTAATGTGGCTCATAGGGTGATCAATAGCGCCATAGTAAGATATAATGAAACTCTTATCCTAAAACCTGGAAAACCTCCTAATGACGTTACTGCCTACAGACCTATCAGTCTTCCTCCTATCCTGAGCAAATTGCTGGAGAAATTACTGCTAACGAGGATTATGCCAATAATTGAGTCAAAAAATATTCTACCAAACCATCAATTTCGGTTTAGACAGCAGCATAGTACTATCGAACAAGTGCATAGGGTAGTGGACACCCTTAACCAAGCTTTTGAGGACAAAAGTTATTGTGTAGCGGCCTTCCTAGATGTGAGCCAGGCCTTTGACAAGGTCTGGCACCAAGGTTTACTCTATAAACTTAAAACACAATTCCCACACACAATATACCTCATACTACAATCATATTTGCAAAAACGGTATTTTATGGTGAAATACGGACAAGAAACAATTAAACTGTCCCCAGTGAAATCGGGAGTCCCCCAGGGTAGCGTACTTGGACCTATACTGTACTTACTGTTTACGGCTGATCTTCCGACGAATAGAAATACAATCACAGCATCATTCGCCGATGACAAAGCAATCATGGTAAACCACACAAACCATAATGTGGCAGCTTCTTATCTGCAACAACACATACACAGCATTAATGACTGGACAAGAATATGGGGAATCAAAATTAACGAATCTAAATCACTCCAAACCACCTTCACAAAACATAGAGGACCCGTAACAGCTGTGACGCTAAATGGATAACCCCTACCACAAACAGACTGCGTAAAATACCTAGGTATTCATCTAGACAAAGGACTTACCTGGAGAACACATATCCTTGCTAAAATGAAACAACTAGGAATAAAATTCAGCAAACACTACTGGTTACTAGGACGACAATCAAAATTATCGTTGAAAAATAAACTCCTTGTTTACAAAGTCGCCTTCAAGCCAATATGGACCTATGGGATCCAGTTATGGGGGACAGCAGCCAAATCTCATCTTGAGATTATAGAGAGGTTCCAGTCAAAAATATTACGTGTAATTACTGAAGCACCATGGTTTATACCCAACAATGAAATCAGGAAGGATCTCCAACTGAAATCCGTCAAAGAGGAAATAAGTGCACTTAGTGAACGCTCGATGAAGACTCGATAACCACCCGAACGTGTTGGCAGTGAACCTACTTGACAATAGTGAACAAACACAAAGATTAAAAAGATTTAAACCACTAGACTTGCCGTATCGTTTTTAAACAAAAAAGTTAGTTAATGTAGTTCATATACACACGTACAATATATCAAAGAAAAAAGTGAGGAATGATGTCACTGGATATCAGCCCCAAATATATTCATTCTACAGAACAGACAACCAACGTGCTTATAGTAAATGTATATTTCCAATATTGTACTGATGCTAGGCTAATGGTTCTAAGAAGATTAAGTAGGTATAATTGTTTTTTCATACGTTTGGGTTATTCCTACATAGAGCTGAAATAGTTTTATAATTAAGCTTGTTTCATTATTTTAATCCTCTTATTGATTTATTATCTAGGAGCATTTTTTGTTAAGGGAAATTCTATTTCTCAGATAATTGAGTTTTTGCAAATGCAAAAAACCTGTACAAACGTGGTTTCAATATGCGTAAGCTCAATTGATTTTTAACTAAATGGCGATATTTAGAACAGTTTTAAAAAAAATATATATTAATTCAAGTAACCTTCAAAAATAGTAATTTTTAAAATTAAAGAAAATTTGGACGTACAGTCTTTATTACTCGAATAATAGAAATTTTTGTTAAAAAAAATAAAATTAAATAAAATTATGTGTGTAATGTTATCGTATGTACAAGTCGCTTCAGAAAAAACTAGATGAAAAGTTAAGGAACATTTTCTACAGGGTGTTACTATATTCGACCGACAACGCTTTACCCCAGAGAGCTCTCGTTAATTGATGAATTTTGATATAGGAACATAAACCCTTAAAGGGCTTAGTTTCCGAGATACAGGGTGTTAAAAGTTTGAAATCAAAATTAAAAATTTGTCATAAATCAGAAACGCCTCCAAATATTTTTTTCAAATTTGGTGACCAATATGCTCTTTAAGAAAGTAATATTTTGACATAAAATGACTTTTGAAAAATTTAACCAGTAGCGCGCTATCAGGGTTTGTGGCAACTTTTATCCCCCTATCTTTTACGCCACTGGAACAAATATTTTTTTTTTAATTTTTTTAAATTCTCTGTTCATTTTTAGGTAAAAAAGTAATAACCTTTTATGGAGCTAAAATGAACGGTGTTGTAGATATTTGATTTTGAACAAAAGTCTGCAAGTACTTAGATAATTCACAAATTATGATTTGTTGTGTAATTTGCCCGTCGGCGTTTTGCTAAACAAGTAAGTATTTGCTTTTAATCCATACTATTAATTCGATTTCGAATAATAACTAAGCGTTAGGCGTTAGTTGAAAAAAGAATACATGCTATTTCTGAGATTTTCTGACAACTTGATAAAAGTAAAAATCACAATAACGCAAAGCTATCAAAATTAAATTCAAACAAATGTATTAGATACAACAATAACAAAATTGACAAAATTACAATAGTTGTTCAAACTGTCGGCCGTTTACTTGTAAGCACGTTCTGTGGTTTCAGCACGATGGGGCATCTGTTCATTTTGCTGCAAGTGCTAGAAATTTCCTAAACAGAGGATTTAGAGAAAAATGGATTGGTCGGGGTGGACCCCAATGTTGGCCTCCAAGGCCACCCGACTTAAACCCTATCGATTTTTTTATCTGGGGCTACATGAAGTCCTTAGTGTACGAAACCATCGTTGAAACTGAAGAAGATCTAATAGCGAGAATTCAAGCTGCGACAGAACTCATTCAGTCCAATCCGGAGTTATTCTCAAAAACACGTTTTTCTATGAGAAAACGGTGTAGAACGTGCTTACAAGTAAACGGCCGACAGTTTGAACAACTATTGTAATTTTGTCAATTTTGTTATTGTTGTATCTAATACATTTGTTTGAATTTAATTTTGATAGCTTTTGCGTTATTGTGATTTTTACTTTTATCAAGTTCTCAGAAAATCTCAGAAATAGCATGTATTCTTTTTTCAACTAACGCCTAACGCTTAGTTATTATTCGAAATCGAATTAATAGTATGGATTAAAAGCAAATACTTACTTGTTTAGCAAAACGCCGACGGGCAAATTACACAACAAATCATAATTTGTGAATTATCTAAGTACTTGCAGACTTTTGTTCAAAATCAAATATCTACAACACCGTTCATTTTAGCTCCATAAAAGGTTATTACTTTTTTACCTAAAAATGAACAGAGAATTTAAAAAAATTAAAAAAAAAATATTTGTTCCAGTGGCGTAAAAGATAGGGGGATAAAAGTTGCCACAAACCCTGATAGCGCGCTACTGGTTAAATTTTTCAAAAGTCATTTTATGTCAAAATATTACTTTCTTAAAGAGCATATTGGTCACCAAATTTGAAAAAAATATTTGGAGGCGTTTCTGATTTATGACAAATTTTTAATTTTGATTTCAAACTTTTAACACCCTGTATCTCGGAAACTAAGCCCTTTAAGGGTTTATGTTCCTATATCAAAATTCATCAATTAACGAGAGCTCTCTGGGGTAAAGCGTTGTCGGTCGAATATAGTAACACCCTGTATATAAAAACAACTGCTTTTACTGAATTACTCGATGTCATCTTTGTACTCTTAATTAGTTTTTAATTTTTAAAATTTTATTAATACTGTTATTTTTGTTTTTGTATACATATACTAGAAATTAAATTTAATAAAATTGTTTCTTTGGGACGCCGCTGCATACTCGAATTAATTTTATCACGCGCTAACAGAGTGATTCCGGATAGGTTTTGCAAAGACTTGCACGTGATCAACCTCTTGAATTAATATTTCTACTATAGTAGTAGACACAATTTGACGTTTTATAACGATAGGCGAAGAACTAACTTGCTTGTGAAATCTCCAGTGTGCCCAATGTGTAGTAATTTTAACAGGATATTTGACTCTACGTGATCCTTTCTTTGATAGTTTGAATCAAATTAAGCGCACTGCATGTCACTTGGTGTAGATCTCTTAAACAAACTATATTTTTAATTTTGATTTATTATAACTAAGGAATGTGTATCTTGAACTTATTTTATAAGTTAAATTTTATATTGCTCTGTAAAGGGATTGCAAAATCTGTTGGGCAATAAAGCTTTTATTATTATTATTATTATTATTATTATTATTATTATTACGAGGGCTGCTATTTATGTATTGAGAACTGACGACACCAGTGTTGCCAGGTGAAATCTGTCATTGCCATCTTAAAGTTTGACATTTTTGACAGTATACGTACTCAGAACGTTTTGACGTGCGAGTACTATTTATGATGACTATAGTATGTTGAAAATCTCATCTCGGCCAAAAAATGGAAATAACTGAGCGAACATTTTCGTGCTATGATTTATTGTGACTTTCGACGTGGTGTAATTCATCAATCAACTTAATTCAACTTTTGGTGATGAAGCACCATCCATAGCCTGTATATATCGCTGGTACACTGAATTCAAACGCGGCCGTAGTTCGCTCACGGACGAAGTTATAGAAGGTCGTCCAAAATCGGTCGTTGTGCCGGAAAACATCGATGCTATGAGAAAATTAATTGAAGAAGATCGTCATGTGACATACCGTGAAATCGAAGCATGTTTAAGTATTAGTATGACCACATAAGAATTTGCAAGAACAGTTGGGTGTTCCGATGCTGTTTGCGCTTTGGATTCCACAGTTGTTGACAGCTGCTCAAAAAAAAGATCGTGTCGATTGGTGCCCTAAAATGATTAAAAAATTCAACTGTGGTGCATCCAAAGTCGTATACAGCATCGGCACAGATGACGAATCGTGGGTTTAAGCATATGAGCCAGAAATAAAAGGCTAAACGGCAGTTTGTGTGTTTCAATGTGAAGAAAAGCCAACAAAAGTTACTCGTTCTCGAAGTGTTAAGAAGCAAATGGTATCGTGTTTCTTCACGAAAACCGGTCATGTGGCAACTGAGGCTCTCGAAAATCAAAAGTCCGTTAATTCAGCCTGGTATACGACCATTTGCTTGCCAGAAGTTTTCGGTAAATTGAGAGAAACCAATCCAAAACGACGAATCATTTTGCATCACGACAATGCGAGCTCACACACATCCAGTGAAACAAGCGAGTATTTGGACACACAAAAGATCGAATTGATGGGTCATCCGCCTTACAGCCCCGACTTGGCACCTAATGACTTCTTCTTGTTCCCACAAATTAAAGATAAACTACGTGGACAACGATTTTCATCGCCCGAAGAAGCGGTTGAAACCTTCAAAAACCATGTTTTAGATCCATCATTTTCTGACTGGACAAAGTGCTTTGAAGGGTGGTTCAATCGCATGCAAAAGTGTATAATATAAAACTTCAAGGCGAATATTTTGAAAGGCAATAAATATATTTTTGATAAAATTCATTTGTTCGTATTGCATGCGTAGGAAAAAAGGCACCGTCCAAAGTTGAGTTAAAGGAGCCCTTTCTATTAAAAAAGATAAACTGCGTGGACAACGATTTTCATCGCCCGAAGAAGCGGTTGAGGCCTTCAAAAACCATGTTTTAGAGCCATCATCTTTTGACTGGACCAAGTGCTTTGATGGGTGGTTCAATCGCATGCAAAAGTGTATAAAGCTTAAAGGCGAATCTTTTGAAAAGCAATAACTATATTTTTGATAAAATTCATTTGTGTGTTCTTTCTTTCTCAATACATAAATAGCAACCCTCGTATTACGTATTTGCGTGTGGCCCTCGTACTCTATGAGCAGGAAAAAAGGCACCGTCTAAAGTTGAGTTAAAGGAGCCCTTTCTAGTAGATTGTTCGGATTTCCGTAAAATCTATGGTGGTTGTTCTAGTACGCGGTAGATGGCTAGTTGGCAGAACTCCCGGCTGTAACCATGGCGACGACAGCTTCCAAAGGCAGCACACGTCGAACTCATAACTTGCCGGTTGGTGTTCCGCAGTCAAGCAAAAACTTTGATGAGTGAGGCAAAGAGGAACAGTCCGCGATTTAGTGACTCGTTTTCCGTTCTCGAAATATATTCGAGTATGTACTTATAAAAACTGTGTTTTCAATGTAGACAAGATGTCAATAAAAGTAAGCTTGTTGTTAGCGTAAAAAATGTAGGTTTTCTTTTTTTTTTCAAAAATTGTGTATAATTTTATTTTGTACGTACATTTTTTACAGATATAAAAAAAATTTAAAGTTTGGATCATAACATTATGTTTTTGCCAAAGTCATGAAATATTTAAACAGATGTGAGGGAGTATTTTAGGAACGCCAAAAGTGCTATAAAATTATAAATTTTAAACGCATCGGTTAAACGAACAGCTGTTAATTTTATAATTCATCCAAGCAAAATAATTTCAGTATTTCTAGTTGCATAAAATTAATGTTAATTCCCCTATTTAATATTTAAATTTAATTTGTGTTTCATCCACAATACCCGCACGGCTATTTACATTTTTTGATACATAATTAATTCCGGCATTTTCAAATACCTAATCAATCAGCAAGTCGACTATTTATTTATGTTTGACGTTCAAAATATATAAATTAATTTAAATACTCGACCAAATGCGAAACATTGATGAAATACAACCTGTTGTCATCTAAAAATTTACAAGGAACGAAGTTGTGAGGGGAAACGTGATAGACACACCCCTTTGGTCATTTTGATGAGATATGGAGTAAACTGCGTGTAAATATTCATATCAGTTACCCATAATTAACTTGATGAGATCAAGTAAATACGTACTTAAATACAAATTTACATATTGGATTTTTCTGGGTTATCCTAAAATACCTTACACATTTTTGAACAGAGTGGTTAAACGAAAATCAGTCAGATATTTTTTATTAATTGGTACTTGAACACTTATTTTCTGGATGGATATTTTTTGACAACTTTATTGAATCAATTCATTTTACTAGATGTTCTCCATTGTCATATTGAGTAACAAAATTCATGTGTGTAAATATTTTCTATACTGGGAGTCCCGACTGTTTTCATTGAGATACCGAGTATGTTCAGTATCACTCACTTTTTTACGGATTCTTACATTTTTCTTCATAATAGGAAGTCACATTCTCTTAACTTTAGAAGAGTACAAAAACTAATGGGTGAAATATTATATATTAAATTCTAAACAAAATAAATTGGTATTTTAACTTAAAAAATCATTTAGAATACTGGGGATTTTTAATATGTAATCGATAAATATAAAATAAAAATTCTGGTTTAAAGATGGAGTTAAATTTATTAAGAAAAGTAGAATCCAAAATTAGGTGCAAAAATAAAAATCACATAAAATAAAAATTCAAAATAAAAGAAATAATATTAAAATTAAGAAAAACACAAATAAATTAGTACAAAAAAATAAGATAATCATGTTTATGGTTTTACACAAACTGCTTATTTCTGTAAAATAAAGAAAAAAAAAACTCAACTCTAAGTCAGAAAATAATTATTAACACTTCAACGAATTGCAACTTTTGTTTAATTTAAAAAAATCTAAAAATATATACATTTTCACGTTCCTTTTATAACATTTCAAAATGTAACGCCAACTTATTAATATTTTATATGATACTACAACTAACATAGTTGATTTTTATATAAAATCAAAATTTAAATACCCTTGAAAATATTTACTCATCAAATGTTTATTTAATATGAAAAATTCAGAACTTAGTCTTTAGTCTGCACTAAATAATTTTCCGTCATAATTTAAATTTTCTTAATTTTGTGTAGACTATCCTAGGTATAACTTTTGTCACAATTTTCTCTTTAATAGAAATGTCTATAAATCATAATCGACACAACTTTGACATATTAATGAATCAATTTATCCCTTTTAAGTGTTAAATTGGATGCCAAAACAATATTTGCGCAAAAATGAAAGTTCAATGTGCAATTTAATAATCTTATTGATTGAATATACAGAGTGAGTTTTAAGTATTGAACGCCTTAATTATCTCGGAAGCGTCTTGCAGGATTTTTATAAATTTTGGTTTGTGAGGGTTTTCTAATACGGCCGATCTTTGGATAATATTTACATTGTTGTCAGATTTTCGGGTTTTCTGGAAATGTAATGAACTTTGTTATTTCAAATAGATCACCCTGCATATTTTTTCTTTTTGAAGTCCTTAAAAAATACTTAATATTATTCATGTAATATTCATTAAATGCCAGAATTTCGGAGTATAGCTAAATTTTCATTATATCCGCCCAAGTTAAAATAATACATTAAGATACCTATGATTGAATAAACTGGTTTAATTTGAATAATCTTTAATAATTTAAATCCTAACAGAAATCCCATAACAAGGTCTATTGTCAACACATTAGTAAAAAAGTTTAACGAAACTAGTGCAGTAAAAGGTTTATCCAAATCATGGCGCAGAAAACCTGCAACAACTGAAGACAAATCTTTAGATGTTTGTGTCGTGTTAAAAGAAGGTCCACATTTAAGTGGTAAAAAAAATAGGAAACTTTAGAAAACAAAGTAAAGGCGGTTACAGCAGTTGCTCAAAATGTTGTACATACATTAAAAAACCGTCATTAAAAAATATTTTTTTATAGAAAATTTGACAACGCTACAAAATTAAGCATAAATAAAAAATATTGCAGATACGTACAGATTTATAATAAGCTAACTTTACTTAACCTAACCTAACCTAACCTACTATGTGGATAGGGCAGTCCGACAAAACAGCTGATCGACTACAATTATGGCCATTGGAGATAAAACAAATCAGTTTCTCATACACTTCTGTGTTATTTTATCGGCGTTTAATTCAATTTACTCGTGTTTAAATTGACTAATACATCTTTGTGATTTACCTGATATACAGGGTTGGGATAAAGTATGGAACCTAGTAAATATCTTTAAAACGAAATGGACGATATTTATGAAATCTTGTAGGTCAATGCAATGGGGCAAAATGCATCTGATGCACATTTTTTGTTAATAACATACTTCCGGTTTAACCGGAAATACCCTCAACTTTTTTTATTTAAATGGGACACCCTGTATATTTTTGCAGATTTTGAAAGAGCTTGTTATTTCTCGAATTAGTACATACTGTGTTTAGTGGAAATAATTTGTAAAAACGAGAAATAACTCACTTTTAGTTGTAGAATAAGTAAATGTATCTATTTACTTTAGACTAATGAGAATAATAATTTAAACATAATTAATTCAAATTTTCAAAATGCTCTCCGTTCACCTCCTGACAATATGTCAGCCTATTAACAAATATTTGAATCACTCTTTCCAAGACTTCTCCATGTATTAGTTCACATTCATCAATAATTCTTTGTCTCGATTCCTGCAAGAATATTGGTCGTTTAACGTTAATACGTGATCTTAGATAACCCCAATGAAAAAAATCTAATGAGCTTAGGTCCGGAGAACGAGGAGCCCACTCTATGAATCGATCACCATAACCGAATATCATTAATATTTCAATACTATCTTTTTCACTAAAAATAACCATTCTTAATCGTACAATTTATTTCCGTAAATTACAATTTGACAGTTTGGCAACAGTTACCTACTAGATTGTACTCGTTTATTTCTTACTATTAATACAAACAATATCAATTTGTTTATCTAAATGGTATTTTACTCTAATCATTAGAGTCTAATGTATAAAAACTTAAAAGTGGTTTATTAAAGTGCTGTATTCCTCGTTTTTACAGATTTTTACACTAAACCCAGTATGTACGAATTGGAAATAACAAGATCTTTCAAAATCTGCAAAAATATACATGGTGTCCCATTTAAATTAAAAAAGTTGAAGGTATTTCCGGTTAAACCGGAAGTATATTTTTAACAAAAAAATCTACATCAGCTGCATTTTGCCCAATTACACTTACTTGTAAAATTTCATAAATATCGTCCGTTTCGTTTTAAAGATATTTGCTTGGTTCCATACTTTATCCCAACCATATATAGTTTAAGTGTTTATAAACAATGAGCGAGTATTTTATTAAATTACAAGTTGAAGATGGGCTTATGTATAGACCCTGAATATCTATATTTAGGAGCAACACCAGATAGTTTAGTGTCTTGCAGTTGTCGTGGAACAGGATGTGTGGAAGTTAGATACCCTTATTTTTCAATAACAGAATAATCTATCCAGAAAGGTTCATGTTTAGAGAAAATTTATTTAAAGAAAGGTCATGCCTATTATTACCAAATGCAACAGTAAATGTCTCTTACAGGCACGAAATATTGTGATTTTATTTAAAGGAGCACAACATAAATATTTATTGAAAGATTAATGAGGACGTTTGGTTAGTGCAATTAAAAAATGCGAAGGTTTCCACAAACAGATCATTTTGCCTGAACTTTTAGAAAGTTTTTTTGCAAGAAATGATGTGCTTGTAAAATTATATTGTATATGTCAAACAGGGGATGACAAACGTCCTATAATTTGCTGTGACAATGACAAATGTGATGTTAAGTGGTATCACATGAATTGTATTGGTCTTTCAGAAGTACCTATAGGTAATTAATTACAATGAACTTTTTATAGTTTGTAATATTCTCAATGTATTTTGCTTTTAATATTGCTATTTGTTCTGGTAGTAGAATAAAACTATTTTTGCATTTGCTGTTTTTTATTTTATTATGAAAACAAATATAAAATAAACTAAATACATAATAATAATTTTGTATTAAAATTTTATCATAACTACAGTTACTTAAATATATCATTACAAATTACAAAGGAAGAATTCCCGGACAAAGGTTCACCAAAATACAACAAACTGTAACAATTTTATCTAAGATAGCTTCATCCCCACGAGTAGAGAGTAATGTTAGTGGAATAGGATCATTCATTATCCTATACTTCTGTCTAATTAAACATACAGTGTGTGCATAAAGTATGGAATAAATTCATTTTAAGCTAAACAAACAATTTTGAGGAAAAATCCTGAGGCAGGTCAGTTTTTGATTTTAATTTAATGTATGTTTACATAATAATAAAATAAACACGGTAAACCATTTGTGAGTAACGATGTGATCGACAATTTTTTTTAAATGACGCTCCCTGTACTGTGATAATAAGTCAGTAGGTTACTCTTTAATACTCACTAATGATAGTGACACTTGTGAAGTGTAGTACCAGTTTAGTGATTCTAAATTTGCTTGCTGACACTTTAAAAATGCGTTTATCTATAAAACAAAGTATTGAAGTTCTTATGGTAATTGGTTGTGGGGCTAAGATGCGAACTCAACAAGAGGTATGTGCTAATGTTTAATAATAAATATCCAGAACAACCTATAAGTCAGTCAACAGTGAGCAAAATTAAAAAAAAAAATATTGAGTTTGGTACCGTAGAAGATCTACCTAAATCCTGAACTTGCCGAGGATACTAAATTAAAGGTTTTATTGGCTATGGAAGAAAATTCACATAACAGCGTTCGGCAAGTTATTCGAGAACATGATGTTCCTTTTACTTCTGTTCATAAAGTATTAAAACATGAAAAGTGGCATCCCTTTAAGGAGCACCTTATAGAAGAACTTTCAAATGACGACCCGGATCGTAGAATAGAATTTAGCGAAATTTTGATGGATAAGTGTAGTAATGATGTACTTTCCGCAAAAAACGTTATTTTTTTCTGATGAATGCACATTTACATTAAACGGTGAAGTCAACAGACAGAATTGTAGATATTGGGCAAAGGAAAATCCTAAATGGATGATAGAACATCACATTCAATCACCACAGAAAATTAATGTTTGGGCAGGAATTTTTCAAAATAAAATCATTGGACCCTATTTTTTTGACGGAACTGTAAACGGGCCACCTTGTCTGCAATTTTTAATGAACTTTTTGATTCCAACTTTAATGAATTTATTCCCTAGTCCAAATATTTACGGAAATATCGATGAAAGTCTGTGGTATCAACAAAATGGGGCGCCGCCACATTATGCAGCCGCCGTCCAAATATATCTTGACCAAGTTTTCCCCAATGAGTGGATTGGTAGACGAGGACCCATTGAGTGGCCACCAAGGTCACCGGATCTCACGCCATTAGATTTCTTTTTAAGGGCCATCTAAAAAATGTTGTGTATTAAAGTAAACCCGACTACATAAATGTTTTAAAAGATAGAATAAGCCAAGAAATAAATAACATTTCGCATGAAACCATTAATAAAGTTCAGCAGGAATTTATTGATCGCTTAGGACAGTGTCAAGCACAGGAAATAAGACAATTCGAACACTTACTATAATTTATTGTGTGGCAATTTATTGTTACTGTTGTATTATTTTATTATTTTAATTTAATGAAAGGTCTTCGAAAATACAGATTTTAAAATTATTGTATCTTCAAAATTATTAATTACCGAACATTAGTATGATATATTTTTGGAATCATCTTGAAATTTGCAATCTAAAATAAAATAAAATATACAGGGTGTGCTATTTAAAAAAATTATCGATGACATGTATATTTAATAGTTATGTAAAAATACATTAAATTAAAATTAAAAGGTCGGTTTTTGACCTTTCTTAGGATTTTTCCTCAAAATTGTTTGTTTAGCTTAAAATGAATTTATTCCATACTTTATGTACACACTGTATAACTCTGTCCATCTGTATTTCTTACGTGGGCAATAAGTCTAGTGTTCTTCAAGTCCACTGGGTATAGTTATTTTTGTCCCTGGTAAATGTAGTAATTTTTTAATTAAGAGACCAGGGTCTGCTAAAAGAACATCACCAGGTACAAATTATTTTATTATACTTTACTTTTAAAATATAAGATTTTCAATGTTTCAAACATATTTTAGCAAATTTTTCTTTAAATAAATGTTTTCCTTTTAATCGTCTCTATCCACTTTATTCTTCTAATTTTGGAAAGTTCATTTAAACAATGTTTGTGTTTAAAGTGATGAATAGCAGGAAACCTAAAAAATCTCACCTTGTCCCGGTTTGCTATATTTCTACAGTTTATCACGCAGCAAGATGAAGGCATTTTATTTATTTAAAAACACAAAATATACAAAATTCTCATAAGCTTAAATAGTTTGTTTTACCTCGAACGGCCATATTTGTCTGAAAATCAGCTGATTGTGATATTTGTTTTAATTTTAATAATATGTCCGGAGTTCTGTTATTATTATTATTTGGTACTACTTTTCAAAAATTTGTCGTTTGTTAATTTTTTAAAAATAGTATAATTATTATTATTATTTGGTTGAACATGGATATATTTGAGTATCGATCTATGTTTTTATCATTTTGTTTTTTTTCTTTCTACGAAGATAAAAATGATATTACATAAAATAAGTAATGGGTAAAGTGAGTTAAACCATAAACCATAAACTCTTAGACATTAAACCTTTTATTATCATGACCGTTAGTTTTAGAGTTTAAATGTTAAATTTTCATTGTAATTTTTATGGTATATGTGGTGGAATAATAACTATTACGAGTATTATTGTAATTGTGATTTTACAGAACAGTCCTTAGATTGTAGGGGAGAGGGGCCATGAAACGGACACGTAATGAAAGGGACTTAACAATTATTTCGAATAATATTCGTTGCAAAGTAACGAATATTTGTTCTCCTGTTACGTCTTAAATAACCACCCATCTCGCCTGAGTTCGCTTAATTTGGCCTTGTAATTTCAGAGTAAGAGGGCTTATAAATTTTTTGTCGTAAATAGTAAAGCACGCATGTATTTTTTAAAGTGTGTTAAGTAAGTGTTTTATGGTAAATATCGAATAGAGTTAATGTGTACATAAAAAGTATTCATACTTGGCCATCCAGACGTATCATAACAGGTAAATATGTTTAAACTGTAAGTTGGTAAATAAATTTATTATTTTGTGTAAATATTTATGAATGGGACACAATAAAAATTCATTAAAGGGACGTGTCCCTTTCAATATTTAAGTGGCCCTTTCAATACTTAAATAAATACATGATGCAAAAAGATGGCAATGTCTAGCTTCAGATTAAATTTCTTTTTTGTTTTAGTATAAAATGCCTTCAGAAAAGAAGAAAAGAGTGCGTGTGGATTCGTCAGTTATAGAAAAAGCTATTAAAGAAGTAATTGAGAGAGGCACATCAGTGAGATTAGTCGCAAAATTTTATAATATTGCGAAGTCACATTTGGCACGATTGGTAAAAAAAGCTAACGAGTCTCCAAATACTTTTATATATAAGCCAAATATTGGAAACAGAAGAGTCTTTACCAAGGACCAAGAAAGTATTTTGTGTGATTATTTAAAAACATCTGCAAAAATGTGTTATGGCTTAACAACGACACAAACACGAGAATTAGCGTACCAATATGCAGTACGATTAGATATTACACCCACCACATGGGACGTCACAAAGCAGGCCAGTCCTGATTGGTTAAAAGGTTTTCTGAAACGAAACCCTACATTATCAGTTAGAAAACCGGAATGTACTTCCTTGGCAAGAACAACGAGTTTTAATAAGCATAATGTTGAAAAATTTTTCAATAATTTGGAAAAATGCTTCGAGCAATTCAATTTTTCTCCCCAAATGATTTGGAACGTAGACGAAACAGGTTTGTAGTACAGTCACAAATACCCCCAAAATAATTGTACAAGCTGGTGTAAAAAGAGTTGGACAAATCAGTTCTGCGGAACGTGGATCACTAGTTACCATGTTAGCTTTTGTAAATGCTGCAGGAGGTACCATTCCTCCTCTTTTCATATTTCCGCGCGTCTACTTTAAAGAACACATGCTTGAAAATGGACCTACTGGTGCTCTAGGACAAGCAAATCTTTCTGGATGGATAACGGAAGATTGCTTTTTAAATTCTCTTAAGCATTTCATTCAACAAGTGAAAGCTTCTGCTGAGTCTCCTGCTTTTATAATTTATGATAATCATAAAACTCACATAACGATAAACATAGTGTTATATGCGCGAACAAACCACATTATCATCCTTACTTTTCCACCACACTGTAGTCATAGACTACAGCCACTTGACGTTACTGTATTTGGTCCTTTTAAAATACGTTACAAGACAAGTATGAATGAATGGATGATAACAAACCCGGCCAAGACGGTTACAATTTATAATGTGGCTCAGTTCGCCAGAGATGCATATTATGCAGCATTCAATATGAATAATATTACAGCTGGATTCAAAAATACAGGAATTTATCCGCTTAATAAAAATGTTTTCTGCGAAGAGGATTTTTTGCCTTCATCTGTAACGGATCGTCCTTTTCCCGATAATCAAGAAGGAAAAATATCTAACGATTTCAATAAATCTATAGAAATCGAAGCCGCATCAGCAAACCCATCTTTAACAAGAGCTGAGAATACTCATAACATAATTGAAGCCACCATATACGAGACTCCAAGACCTGAGCTAGATCCAGTTCCATCCACATCATCAGGTATCACTTTACAATCAATTCGTCCCTATCCCAAAGCGGAACCCAGAAAAACCAAACAGCAAAAGCGAAAAGGAGATACGAAAATTATAACTGAAACGCCCGAAAAAGACCAATTACTGCTGGAGAACATGATGGACCTAATTGAAAAACAAATACCGAAAACCGGCAAAGAAAATCTAGGGCATATCAAAAATATTTTCAAAGATAGCATAGTATTAAAAGATATCTTAAATAAAAGAGGTAGCTCAGTTAAACGTAAAAAACCCTTTCAAGTACCACTCCTTCTAAAAAATGACCCAAAGCGCAAAATGTCCTCTTCTAGTAACGACACTGAGGAAGAAACATATTTTTTACAATCTAACTCACCTGAAATATCTAATGATGTAACAATTACGAAACAGAAACGTATCAAACGAACCTGTGTTTCTAAAGCCTACGACCAAGAAGAATGCTGTGTTTGTAAGAAGTATTCAGAGAGTCTTGAAGATTGGTACAAGTGTAAAATATGTGATGGTTGGGCACACGAATCGTGTGGAGTAAAGGGTGTTTTCAATTATTTTTGTTCCCTATGTCATTAGTAGTTTTTATTCTGTGCAACTGTTTAACACGTTAAACATTCAATAAAATAATTAATAAATCAACATGTCCCTTTTATTAATGCAGACGTCTCTTTCAATACCACCTATTTATGAATGGGACAAAACGCATTAAACATTCAAAATAATAAACTCCCATTTTAAAATCTTTTTAGAACTTATTCGTCACAAAAGTTTAGTTTTTGATTAAACGTAGTTTCGATTTGTACCAAAACCATCAAATTAAATCATTTTATTTACTTGTAACCATGCTTTGAAGTGAAATGTCCCTTTCATACCACCTCTCCCCTACTGTTAGTAGTGATATTTGAAAGATGAGAGGGTAAAATAAAATACGTTGTACAGGGTCCGGTAAACCTCTGTCGTTGTTTTATAACTCCTACTATTCAAAACTTAACGATTGATTTCAACTATATCTGTCAATGGGGTCCAAAACCATATATTCTAAAATTATTTTAACGTATACAGGGTGGTCCAACAGTAAAATATGCAAATCACTGAATTTTTTTTAAAAGAATGATCCAACTTTTTTTACATTTTTAGATACTCTATAGTCACTAGTACATACCTACAAAATAATATTTTTAATATCCCACCCCTTTCGGAGAAAAAAATATTACATTTTCATACTCTCAATTTAAAAATGGTTTGGATTTAACGTTGGAATTTAAAAAACTGTAAATGTAGAAATCCAATTGACCACGTTTTAATTTCTTATTTTGTACAGGGTGGTCAAAAATTCATTTCATTTTTCAAAAATTTCCAGGTAAGTTTTCTCAAATTTTTCAAATTTTGATATGTATTTAATTTATCCATTATTATCAGTCTAAACCCAAACAAAAATTATTATGACTGAATAGGTATTTGCAGTAGCTTTCAAACGTGCCATAAGTATGATCTACTAGAAAAAAATTAGAAATTTTGAATTTACTTCTTAACGATGTCAAATAGTTATAGGAAACTATATACCAAAATCGAAGGGTATAAAATTTTCCATCCGTTGATGAGTAGTAATACAGGGTGTTCCATTTATGCAGTCTAGAATATCTTCATACGGATATTCCATTTGACATTTGCAATTTTGCTAGATTTGCCGTTTCTCTGATTTTACTAGTCACTTTTTTCCTCAATATTTTTCAATAATTGGTACCTTAATGGTGCCAAACTACATACAGGATGCTTTAGAGAAAAATGCTGGATAACTTCTTTATCTACGAATTATTTACAAATTCGATAATAAATCAGTCTTGTCCAAAAAAAAAAAGGATCGTGGGAAAAAGCGAAAAGAGTTGATTATGATTGGAGTGTTTTAATAACAAAAAAATCAGCTTGTGAGTTGAACAATCCATATTTGATAAAAACTTACAAAATATGAGAGAGGTCGTACTTAGATATCTTTGAAAAGCATGTTTAATGATTTAGTTTAATAATAAAATATTTATTTAAATTCAAAATTTTTACTTGAAAATATAACTTCATTAAATTAGGTATTGTCACTTATTATTAATGATGTTTTGCCATGTTTTAGACGGTGTCATAAGTCCTTTTCCATAAAACTAATTTTTGCCAGCAAAAAACAGAATTAAATGGGATTTTACATATTCTGCGTCAGAAATTTTTTTACCATTCATGGAGTTTGCGTGGAATGAAATAAATGAAAATCTGAAGACGCCAGGTCAGGGTTTCAGGTTGGATGTGACAATATATGCTCATCTTTTCACGATAATTCGTGGCATGTTACCAAAAATGTGTGGGACTTTGCATTATTTTACTGGAAAACAACAGCTTTACGATTTGCCAATTCTGATAGCTTTAACTAGACAGCCAGATCGTTGTGCTTTTTCGAGTGAAAAATTATCACAACGAAATTTAGTAAACCCATTTTGATAATACCTTTCTGTTAAAGGATTATTACTTTTGAAAAATAAAACCTCCATTTTCTAAAAAATTAGTTAATTTTAATTAAAGCAACGACGGAGGTTTTTCGTATAAGTGACAAGAAGTAAGAACTTGATTTTTTGGAAGAAATTGAAATCAAGAAACATATCCTCAATATATAGTACTGAATGAAAAATGAAATCTGGGAAGTTCAATTATTTTAGATTACCTTCTAGATTAAATATATAATATTAACCAATTTTCCAGAAAATGAATATTATTGGTTAGAAAACTTATGATATAAAATCATACTGTATTTATAAAATACCTGTCATATCTGATGATGCCCTATATCTTATTGCACATCAATATTTGATGAAGGTATATTTGGTCCTATCGCCATATTTTGGACCAAATAACCTGCCCTTATCCTATGTTCCAATAGTTATGAATCACCCTGTATATCTTGAACTAACTTTATCACAGTTGCTTAAATTGCATTAGCGACCGTTTTCTAGAAAAGTTGAATTTAATACCGAAGTGAATAAGAATATTTAAAAAAGAATCACTGTTTTTTTCATACTGTTCTTTCAATGTTTCACAGAAAAACATTTGACGCAAATTACCTTACTCAAAAATGCTTCCTAACGGAGCTAGAGCCCTTTATTTTGCAGTTTCTTTATTTTTATTTTATTATTTCGACTATATAATTATTGATGTCGCAATAAACTAAAAATTTTATATGAAAAATCATCTTCAATAATTTGCTTACGGGGATAGATATTTGTTTTTCTTTTGTTAAAAAGTTAGAGAGATAATGAAAATGTTCTTTATTATGATGTATCCTAAGTTTTAACCCACTTTTCCTTTGAATACAAATGTTTTTAAACTCATCAAAAATAGCAATTTCATTTGTTACAGAATTTAATAAAAGTCGAAAACTTGTTTACAAACAAGTATACTTTGCTGTGTTGTTAGTTCCATCAACTTTTATAGAAATCCTCGTTTAATTCCGACGACAAATAACCTGGAAATGGGCAATATAAATGCATGAAGCGCCATCATTACGAGCTGTGTATTTACAGTGTGGTCATTTTACCAATATCATAACATTTCTCATAGTCCACACTTATATGATCCGATTTTATTGCTCTGGAGCCCATTCATTTTTTCTGCTCATAAAATTTTGATACAACGTTGTGACACGTATTAAATTCAAAAAGATACCTTACCGGAAGAATGTCCAGATATCATTTTTATGGACAAAAATAATATACGGTCCATTTAAGTTTTTTACACAAAAAAAAGTTTTATAATTTTGGACAGATCTAATTTTAGCTTTTACTATAGAAAAGGCAAGCATACAAGCCATACAAGAAATAATATGGTAAACTGAGTATTTTTTTTATTAACTTTAATGAAAATGACGAATTTATAAACATCTAAACATTAATAGTAAAACTTTTTTAGTGTTCACTGTGTGGGTTTTGTTTTCACTTGAATAAATTTCTCTTTTCACAAATCAGAACTTATAATGAACTTATAGAGCTTTATCTTAGTTACGGGTGAGTTGGTAATTTTATAAACTTGAAATTGTGTGACAATTTTATTTGAGCGTGGAGATGATGTATTTTAACTCTTGAGTTTACGGCGATTGACTGTGCGAAATTGTGAGTTTTAACATAATGAACCGTGATAATAATGATCATATCTTATTGGTCAATTATATAGTGAACTACTTTTTTTTCGATTTTTGGCAATCAAAGCCGTTTCGTGGAAAATTCGAGAAGCTTTATAGAGGATACAATGAAAAATGTCATCGATAGTATTTTAATTTTAGAATTAATGAATTTGAAATAGTTTTACTATTGTATTATTTTCATTATAATGTTGTTGTCGTCGTCTATTTGTTTTATCCATATTTTATATCTCCCTATAAAAATATTCATAGAAACAAATTCTAACTAACTTCATAATTCTTTACTTTATTCGGCTCCATTATTACATTAACCATTTTATTCCAAATATTTTAATTTTTGCCTCTTTGATGTTACTTTTTCGTTTGACATATTGTTTCCAACAACTAATATTTGGAAATCAATACATCATGTAGTATAATTTATCAAATTACTATGTAATACTTAAAGTAATAAGAAGTATGTTGTTAAAGTTGAATTTTAACAACTCTACCCAAACATCACTAATTGTCTTCATACGAAATAAGTTAAAATATTTCATTTAAATAATCGGTCCAATTGGATACATATTGTATACGTTTAGGATGTGCCTACTAATCCAGCCGATGTATGGGTAGTTAACCGTTTGTTAGTTACTATTAAACAAAATAAAATCCATAAAAATGTATGTATGAACATATAGTAAGTTTTTTATATTTTATATTATATTTGATTAACTTCTTTTATTAATTTAAATAGATTTTTATATAGAAATATGTCATTCGTGTGCTTATTAAATAATTCACAGTTCATTTCATTTTCCGACACAGAAGTGTTTCCAACATTTATGATTACCGGTTCAATTTCTATGTCACAAGTAAATTTTTTACAATCATACAATTTTTAAATTTGTGATTCAGTGTGCTTAACACAATTTTGTAGTAGTTTCAACTCAGAACACGCCAAACTGTAAGTAAATTTCAAATGAAAGAAAATAATACTACAGCTGTAAATAGCTCGGTTAAATGATCAGATTCAAGTAGACAAAACCAAAACGTTACTTTGCGATTCTTTGATTTTGTCGCAATTTAATTATTGTGACTACATCATGTGCCATTTATTGACATTTCCGATAAGTAACGTATACAAAAAATACAAAATTCGATTTCTTTGTGGAATCAACAACATATCTCATAAGTTAAAGGACTTGCTTAAAATATACACGGTTTCTGCACTCTCTTTTATTCATCTACAAGATTTAAAATTTAAAAGTCCTGCGTAAATTTATAAAAAACTTTATTTTCGCACGCAAATTCGTACCCATTATCACAATTTATAAAAGAGAAATCTCCTTACCATTCCAAAGTATCGAAAACGAATATTTAAAAAATGCTTTTCTTTTCATGTACCATTTTATATTAATAATTACAGAATTACTGATCGATAAACTAATATTTAATACCAGTGTGTCCGAATGTGCACAGTTTTTCTTTATGTCTAAATTATAGAATGGGTTACATTTACCTTTTGATTGAGTATATTTCAAATGCCTCAGTTTTAAAAAGGTTTATTTCTTATCAATTTTAGTATTAAAAATGACAAATTCTTATGTTTTTTTTTTGAATAAATTGTATTGTGCGTTTCATCAGCGTTTTAGTTTTCCAGGTTCAGATCTTGCCTCAAATCGGATTATTCAGTTATAATTATTATTTTATATAAATTATGAGACATTAGTACAGAAAACGAAGAAAGAGTATTGAATCTCAAGTAGAGAGAGATGCACCAGAACTAAAAAGAATAGTTAATTAAATACTAAAGAAAGGGGAAAAGAACCAAATAAACAGATATACACACTAATAATAATGGTAAGGAATGACGAACAAAAGCCAGTACAGAGAAATGTTTCTATTTACAGGAAATGCGGAAAATTATGTAGCAAAATTATATTGATAAATTTCTAACCTATTTTTTACTGGTCGCTCTAGATTTAGATTACCACCTATTAGAAAATTATTTGGTGCCAATGTCTCTGGATCTGTCGTCTATTAATAGTATGTTTAATTTTGGCAAATAATGTGGTAAACACTTCTTGTCTCGGTTGATCTTCTTTCAGAAGGACTCTTAGAGCTTCTTTTGTTGATCTTACCATGCGCTCCCATGCTCTGTCCTTATGTGGACTTATTGGAAATATAAAGTCCAACTATATTTGTTGAGATATTAAATTTTTTTGTATCTAATTTAGAAATATATATATATATATATATATATATATATATATATATATATATAACATCAGCACTACAGGCCGTTAAGACCCATGGCTTATCTATTTACATCTCCTCCACCGCCTTCACTATCACCCTCCACAAAGTTTCATTTTGCGCTGTTTTCTCCATGAAGCTTCTACCCTTCCAATGTCTTCCAAAACTGCATCCAACAATTTCTTTTTTGAACGACCTCTTTTCTTCTTTCCTACTTCTCCTTCTGTTAAAGCTTTTCTTGTATGTCTTACTACCGGCATCCTTTCTACGTTATCCAGCCATCTGACTCTCTGGGACTTTATGAATTGGCTTCTGTTTGGGGGGACGTAGATCTCATGCAGCTCTTTATTATACTTCCTCTGTTTTATTCCCTCCGAATATTTTTCTTAATATTCTTTTCTCAAACACATCCAGCTTCATTTCATCTTTTTTTGTTAATATCCACGTTTCACTGCCATACCCCTTCATGATCCTCTTTCGTATTTCTTTCTTTTCTGAATTCATATTTGTCAACGTGGCTCCCAGATATACATACTCGTTTACTTTCTCGATGTTGTATGTTCTATCCTCATCTCTAAATTCGGACTCTCATCTTCTGCACGCAGTGATCGTCTCAAAACCATATATTTTTTTTCTTTTCATTTATTTTCAGCCCGTACCATTTTGCAGAGATTTCCAGCTTTTCGAAAATGTTTTTCATTTCGTTTTGTGATCTTGTTAATATAGCTAAATCGTCTATGGTGATATATTATGCCGTTGGTCTGGATTTCACTTTCCCGTAATGCATTCTCCAAAACAAAATAAAACATTACTGTTGACAAGAGATCTCCTTGTTTAAGCCCTTTGCTTACTTTAAATTTTTCGGAGAATTTGCCTTCTACTGTTACTCTGCTCTGTATATTTTTCATCACCATCATTAGAAGTCTAATAAGTTTGTTGGAAATTTGTTGATCTTACCATGCGCTCCCATGCACTGCCCATTATTATTTCAAAAATAAACTCCAACTATATTTGTTATGCTACTACATTTTTTTGTATCTAATTTGGAAATGACGGGTCTTATTTCTTTTTCAACTCATTTCAAATTAGTGCCAATATCATTCCAAATGGTAATAGGCTGACCTCTTCTTGCAATAACGCATCCAATTGCTAAAATTGCAGACTCAGTATTTAGAGTGTTATTTATCTATTTCAATATGGTTTGCTCTAATTGACGACAACAACAATAAAACCCATTCCTATAAAGAAAAAATGTCTTGGAGGTCTATTTATTCTTGACGCAGGAAGTTGAGCCATTTCAAGAATTTGTGGTGCCATTCTTCGTATTTTAGAATAATTACATGTATTTCGAACTTTGGAAATAAATTCCAATCCTTCCTTGTACTATCCAAAATTTTTGGGGTACTTGATTTAGGGTTATTTATATTTCAGAATGCATGTATATTCTATGGTAGTGTGTTACTGAATGTTTCGTGAACATGTGTTTGTTGTTTTATAGTACAGGTCTATTTGTTTCGTAAGGTAAGTCTATATCATTAACAGGAAATCGGGTAAACTATAGGAATGATAATCCTATTTTTGGTTTATAGCAAGATTATATTGAATATTTCAATAAAAACCAACAATTTTTCTTTAAATTTCTATAAGAATTGGTCTTTTTTAATATCAATTGTAATTCTTTTATAAAATTTTAATAAAAATTGAAGCTTTTTCCAAAATATTGGTCAAAATTAGACTTTTTATTAGTAAAAACTGTATTTTTCTGTAAAATTTCAATAAAAACCAACAATTTTTCCAAATCCTAACTGTCAAATTTAAAGAAAAATTTATAAAAATGATGGCTTGGCTAAATTTAGATTTCCTATTAGAAATTTGTTGTGAGTGATTGCCTCTGGATCTGCCGGATCATTTCAAATATGTTCGATTATCAATAGTAAGTTCAATTTCGGTGAATAATGTGGTAAGCAGTTCTTTTCTCAGTTGTTGTTCTTTCAGAACGACTTTTAGAGCTTCTTTTGTTGATCTTACTATACGCTTCCATGTTCTGCCCATATATGAACTTGGTAAAGACAAAAACTTCCGCTTTATTTGTTAAGCTATTATTTTTTTGTATTACATATATATCTAATTTGAAAACGGCTTATCTTAGTTCCTTTCTAGCTGATTTAAAATCAGTGCCATTATCACTCAAAATAGTATTAGTTTGATCTCTTCTTTCAATAAAGCATCTAATTGCTAAAATCGCAGAATTAGTGTTCAGAGTGTCAGCTACTTCGATATGGATTGCTCTAATTGACAAACAAGTGAATATAACTCTATACCGCTTTTCCCTTTTCCTGTTTTTACTATATGATCCTAAAAAAATATATATTTAACAACAAAACAAATACAAAGAAAAAGTACATTTTTAAAATCTAATACAATTTATGTAATGACGCAAACGACAGAAAATGATTTCAAAGAAACACTTGATAGTGTTAGTGAACATAAACTACTGGACGACATGAACAAAATAGGAATACTGAACAAATTAATTAAACTAACAAAAATGATAATGAACAACTCTAAAAACAAAATTAACAACAAATGAACGATACACAAAAAATTGTTACTGAAAAAGGGATGCACTATCAACTACGCTGTTCAATATAGCATCAAATGGAGCAATTAAGGCGATAGAAACTGGTACTACAGTAGCTCAGAATAAACCTAAATACTAGGATGTACAGACAAACTCGCACTAATTGCAAGAAGCAGAAATAATATGGATAAGATGTGACCGAAGAAGCGAAAAGTTGCTGTTTGGAAATTATTTAAGGAAAACTAAATGGATGCTAGTCAGCTGAAAAATAACACATAACATTAACGAAATCAGAATCCCAAAATACAAATATAAAAAATAGCTTTAATTTTTAACTATTTAGAGGTAAATGAAAAAGAAAACGACAGAAATATAGAGGTAGCAGAAAGAGTAAAATTAGGCAACAAAGGTTATTGGAAATATAGTAAATTGTTTAAAGAATAAATATTTAAGAAAAACACTAAATTAAAACGTATAAAACTGCAGTAGAGACAAGTTGAAATGAAGAAGCTTTAAGAAAAATGACGAACCATGCAATTAGACAAAAAATGAAAGGAAACGATATTGTAAAAAGCAATGATTAAAATGGTACGAACATATATTTAGAAGGGAGTTGTTAATAATGATAAGATTAATAACTAATTAGAAACCACAAGAAGGAAGATCAAAAAGAAGACTGAAGACAAGAAATATCATATCATAGAAGATAAACGAAAAATGAATATAAATAAATGGAAAAGGACATAAAGGAGAGGAAAACATGGAACAAACTAATAGAAAAAGACAAAAATATATAACAATCTACACAGAAAGAAACAAATGAAAAAAACAGCAAAATTTACTAATTAGTGCTAGCTTCGGATTTTCTTGTATAATTTGAGAATCGAAATATAAATCGTAAATTTTTATTTTATTTTTTATTAGTTCCATTACACTTATCTTGCTTCTTAGCTTCTTACAGTTATTGATTCCAATCATAAAAAAAATTGGCAATATTGGTGTTACGTCAATACACTACAATAATATTTATGATCATCAACTCGTTTTATTTCTATGATGAGCGTGCTAAGTTTTAAAATGTCTTTATTAACATAGAATATAGTCACAGGGCCTCTTAACTAAGTATTCTGATATTTTAGAAGGCACTATTTGATTAATTATTTGATCGTTTTTGCCTTCGAGGGACTCTTAGATGTTTTCTTTTTGTTTAAACTTTAATAACACTTGCCATATGTCGCATGTTAAATAAATATAGTACTGTATTATTTCATTCCATGATAACAGGCGAGGTTATTTAATTTAATTATCTAGAATCGATGCTACAGGGAGTCTTTAGTATTATTATGGTAGCCTAGTAAATAGTCCTGTGGGATTGTTATTACAAAAGTTGATTATATAATGGATTAGAAGACTCTATACTTGATAATAAATAATTTAATGAGTTATTCTATTATGAAGAACCACTTTCAATTTTAACAATTTTATATGTTTTTTTTTGAACATTTTTACTCGAGAAGGATACTGCCATAAAAAGCTTTGAATGTATTTTTCACCAAATATTTTAAATGTTTCATTATAATGCATATATGTATTTTTAAAAAGGGTGACGCATTAGTGCGGCAAACCTCGATATGTCAATTGAAGTTATAAAAAAAGAACGTATTTACAAAATGCGTAGGAAGTCTTAAAATTCACATTTTAAAATTATTCTGAATATACAGGCTCTGTTCAGGAACGCCGTGCCAGACCAAAGTTATTTTTTTTTAATGGAATACCATATTCTTATTAAATATATGAATTCTGCTGACTTTTTTAAGACTTCCAATATCGAGTTTACTAAGTCCATTAAAAGTTATAATTTTTTTATATCAGAATCGACGTATATTTAGTGCCCTTTATGAAGAGGGAAAAATAGTATACATTTTTTCTCCGCTACTAATTTATTTTCCTCTGTTTAAAATTAAAACAGTTTTCGAAAAAAAGCATAAATTATATAGATTTAGTCAAACCTCCCCAATTTTTCTTTGGACTTCCTCTTATTCATTTTTTATTGAATATTTATTAGGAATTCCTTTTTGGTTGCTTTTTTCCGATTCTTATGGAGGGTCCAAACTATCTCAATTGTTTATTACTTCCGATCTTATTTCTTTTAGTAACTCCCTTAACTGTCGTAAAATATTTCATCTCTATTACCTGCAATTTACTTTTGTGTAGTTTAGATCGACTCCAATGTTAATGTTCGTTTGAAAATTGTTTTGTTATATTTGTTTTATTGTTTTTCTTATGAAAACGATTATATTTTTCTATCCGGTCGTTTAATTTTTTTTCAATATTACTATTGCTCCTAAATATTTAAATGTATCTTTCTCTTCACTTTCTTTTTCATTTAGTTTTATCGAGGGGTCTGTGTTGTTATCCCATGTCCTGTGACCATCACTTTTGTTTTATCATTATTCATTTTAGGTTTCTTTGTTTTATCGCTTTATGCCACACCTTCAGATTATACGAGCTGCATCCGCTAAATGATCGACTTTTATTATTTTCAATACTTGATCGTAAAAGAAAATTTGCCTGTATTTCGTATGTATTTACTTTTTTGTGCTTATAACATTATTGAACAATCTTCTGTTGCCTCTTCATCGCTTCAAGATTTTTCTCACCATTTTATTGGGTATACCATCAAAAACTTTTTCTATGTGACTTGAAAAGTATAACGGTAAAAAATTGCATCTAATAATTGAAGAATGCAACTGATCCCATGTCGTTGATTCAGGTCACTCTTCAACAATAACATTCAATGAACCAAAAACATTAATCAACATACAGCAAAAGAAATACAGAATTAATTTTTTCCAAAATTAGGAAGTTTATTAAAAATTTTATAAATGAAAGTATAGGGCAATGAAGTTGTTTTCAATTAATTGAAAAACAATTTATAATGTTTAGATTAGATTTGCTGTAAGCTATTTCGGTATTTATAGATTGATATTTTTCACGTCCGACTTGGAAAATTCCCCAAGGTATTCGATATTAAAATAAAGGCGATGGTGGATGATGTTTTCTTATCTCAAGAATAAAATTTTAATCTTGAAATTTTTCAATATATAGAATATATGGCTAATTTTTGTAAAGAACATCCTAAATTAGTGTTTGACTATAATCGTTTTACAATGTTTTGACAAATTCTGTGCAGTTATTTGGAGAGACTGGTAGCGTCGATCTAAAAGCAGGAAGAGGGCGTCATTCTACTTTATTGATGAAAATCCAAAAACATCCATTTTAGTAGTGGCCCAACAAACAAATTTGTCTTATGGCACATGTCCACTCATTCTAAAAAAGATTTTCACTCTTGCATGTACAAGCTGCAATGTTTTTATGAGCTTTTTATAGTGGATTACCAAGACGAAAGGAATTTTGTCGAAGGTTCCAGAATAATCTAAACAATGATATCCTTAACAATTTTTCTATCTCAGATGAGGATTGGTGTGACTTTTCTGGATATGTTATTCACGGAATATGAGGTAGTGATCATCTGAAAATTTTCATTTTTTTGTTGAAGGATCATTGTTTCCCAAAAAGTTGGTGTTTGGATTGAAATACGCGGTTTGTTAAAAAAAAGGTAACTTCTTATTTTACTCGTAAAATATTTATTTATTCATCAATTTCTATTTTGTCCCCTTCAAAGTAATCCCCCTCAAATATAATATACTTGTTCCAGCGCTTTTTCCAATCCTCGAAGCACTTCTGATTTTAGTATGGACTTGAGCTCTTCCAGCGATGCGCTCTTTATCTCCTCAATCGTTGCGAACCTCCGTCCTTTCATGGGTCTTTTCTTCTGGCAAGAACCCATGATGCACCACGCCATTATAATCGAAAAACACAGTGATCAAAACCTTTTTTCGGTGGTTTTTCTGGCCGTTTCCATTGGGATGATTGGGCTTTGGTTTCAACGTCATAATCATATACCTATATTTCCTATGTTTCGTCACCAGTTATAACCCTTTTGAGCTCATGCTCATGCGACGGTTCTTTTGGTCAAAATTTAGCAATTTCGGAGCAAACTTCGCTTACACACGTTTCATGCCCAAAACATCTGAAAAAATTGCATGGCATGAGCCAACCGATATGTTGACTTTCTCATCAACTTCTCTGTGATTTGACGATTCTCCAAAACAATTTTTTTCACTTCTTCAACGTTTTCATCGGATGTTGATGAGCTGGGGCGTCCAGTGTGAGCATAGTCATTAACATCTTCCTCGGCTTTCGGTGAAGAGCTTGTACCACTGATAATCATTTTTTTACTCAAAGTAGATTCGCCAAATGCCACAGATAAAATTTCAAGTGCGTTGGAGCACTTAATTTTAATTCTAAGTCTACCTTTATAGGCTGATAATGACAATATATGTTGGCAACATGTGTACCAACATAACAAAAAAAAAATCGAAAATTGAATTTACGTAGCCCGAGACACTTGAAAAGTCACCTTTTTTTTTGGACAAACCTCGTATGTCGAAGAAGTTTGGGAGTCCCATTTTTCTGAAGGTACCCCTACTGCTGCACGATATCCCAATGAGATACTCGGCCCAATCAAAAATCAACTGCATGATCAGAAATTATAAAATGGGTATTTCTAAAAAGATGGTGCAATAGTAAGTACGACTAGAGAAACATTTCAATATCTTACAGAATATTAACAGCAGGGATAGCGAAATCCCAAATCCTAATTTGCGATTTTTTGGTATGACCATACATCAAAATTTTTATTTATTCTACGCCAATTTATATTCTAGAAAAAGCCATAAATCGCATAACAGAAAAGTGTGAAGAGATCAACAACTCTCCGCAAATGTTGTATAAAGTTATTGCTGGAATGCGGAGAAGAATTGATTTGTGTTAAGACGTAAATGGACAACTTTTCGTCAAATTCCGTAGTTTTTATATTCATTTTGATTACGATTTCGTAATTAAATGAATTATTTATTTCTTTTTTTGTTGCAGAGTTATTTCAAGGTTATAAACTTTATTTGCATTGAAATGGTCAAGTAATAAATGTCAATCTGTGGAAGTGGCTAAATTACCAATCCAAAATATTTAAATTTCACGGTCTACTCCAATTAAGAGTTACGAGTACTTTACATTATGTGATTTATCACATGATTTTATCACAAGATATTGATGTGATTTTAATTGCATGTGTAATTTAAACTGTTTGTGATAAATCACATGGTGTAATGGTGTAAACACAAAAAGTAATGCTTCTTACAATATCTTTGGTGAAGCAGTGGCGGCTTGTCCTATGGAGCCAAGGGGCCGGTGCACTACCGCTACTAAAAACTAAAAACATTTAAGAAATATAATGATTTGCTCAAATTATGGCTATACGATACATGTAGGAACTATTTATCATTATATAATTTGGTCCCGATGAAAAAATTCGCGTCGTACTATTCGTACACGCAACAAATTATGTATTATAACTAGGAAATCTCCAGCCGAGCACATCCTCAATTGGCCCCCACGCGCTCGATATACCGATGGTTATTCGCGGTCACCATGATCGATATCCAGAATGCATGTTCAATGTCGAGACCGAGCCAGTCGATTGAATGGCTCGGTTGGAGGCGGATTAATATTTCGCGATTGTTTCCGTAATATTTGAGGAGCATTATTGATGTTAAATGTTTTTTAAGCTTTAAAATTAAAGTATATAATTAAATAATTTCTGTTTACACATCGTCTGAGGCGGAATGAATAAAATAAGTTATTTACTAGTGAAACCTTTTTCTACGCAATTACAAAAACACAGAAGGCTTCTACCTCTAGTTAGGCAAATTTCAAAGGCCGTATAAGAAAGTTTAATCCGAATATGTATTTAAAAAATAACTGGATTTGTGGATGTGATAAAAAAAATGCATTTTTTTGTTTCGTGTGTGTTTTGTTTTGTTAGGAAAAAAAGGTAGAAGCCTTGGAAGTTTGTGATTATATTATACAACAAATTAGGGCTCGATTTAGTTTTACAGGAAATGATAGCTACCGCATTCACGAAAGAACATTTTATCGAATACCAAAACACAAAATTTGCACTGGCCCCACCTATGTACTAAGACACCAGCCGCCACTGTGGTGAAGTATGAAAAATCAGAGATCTTTTTTGAAAGAAATACAATGAGAGAGGTCCTTTTTCCTTGTTTATGTTGTCATTACATCTATACATTTCTATACTTTAGAAAACGTCTAGTAATCTTCTATCATTAATATTTTTTATTAACTTAAGATTACACAAAATTACTTTATGACAGCATAGTATTTTTCTTAAATCAGTTAAATTTAGCGCAGTATATTGATTTGATGTTTAAGTGGTTCAAGACTCAAACAGTATATAAAGCTAAATTAATTGTTTCAACTCTTACTTTATGGAAATTATTCATAATAAATATGGAAAAATAAATAATACTTATCTTAAATTTCCACATTCTTCCAAAGTGTTTTAATATGTATTCTAGTCTACCTAGGCTTCGGTATCTAACAATAAGATTTTCCAAGACAGAAACAAGTTTGACAGATCTTTTTTAAAAACGTCAATAAATTTCATGTCATAAACCTGACAACCAATCATTATTAAGCAATAATCTTCTTTTTCTAAAAATGTATTTAATTAGTATTATTTAGTTCAAAAGGTGATATAAGATAATTGAACTTCCCAGGTTTAGTTGTTCATTCAATTCTGTATATTGAGGATATTGTAGCTGTTTCTTTATTTCATATTTCTCCAGGAAATCAAGTTCTTCTTTCTTGTCACTTATATGAAGTACTTCCACTGTTGTATCCATTGTGTTATTAAGTGTAGGTTTGTGTTTGGTCTCAATGCGGTTTTTTGCGTAATGTCACTTATCTGGTTGTTTTAATCTATAAGCTCGTAAGTGCTCACAGTAGCGTATGTTAAAATTTCTTAATGTCTGGCCAAGATAGATGGCGTTACAATCTGGACAATTTAGTTTGTAAATACCGGATTTTGAAAATTTATTAATATTAGGTTTTACATTTAATAAAAACGAACCTGCATTATTTCTTACTTTAAAATATATTGTAGAAGATGTTGTACGAGATATAATTTTTTATATTTTTTTTGAAATATCTCCAAAGTACGTAATTGTTCTGTATGACCCGTCATCTTTAGGGTAATTTGAGTTTTAAATTAGCGCTTATAATTCAATGATACATACCAATGAGTAAGAATGATTTTAAAAGGGAAATTAGTATAATAAAACAAATCGCTACCTCCAATAATTATTCATTACATCTAATAAATAGCTATATTATTAAAAACATCTTTTAAAATTTAAATTAATAAATTTTCAAAATCAGGTATAGCTCTTACTTAAATATTTAAATGGATTGGATATTACTGGAGATAGCGGAGAAATCATAGGGGCGTCCTTTACTTATTGATAGCTTTGGTAATTGTAGGTAAGTGTTTTTAGGATAGCGTTTTTTAAACTGATTATATGTTCAGATGGATTAGCGATAATTATTGCAAGACTTAGCTTACCCTTGCCTTAGATCCAACGATATATTTGGAGGAAACAACGGAAACTTAAATCAAAGACAGTCCCATAGACGAAAATATCCAAAAACAATTGACACTCCGAGAGAAATCCTCAAGATGCCTAAAATGTATGGTCTACTAAAAGTTAACTAGAAAGGAGGAGAATAAAAATTTAAATGAAGCTGGTTTTATTTTTCCATAGTTTTTAGCAGGTCTTCGAACGACCAGTTACAATGGCTGTTTTCAAAAACTGTACAAAATATAAGTAAATAACAATTAGAAGATACAAATATTATTAGAGTGTGAACGTATTAATTGTTAAATAAAAAGAGATTTATTAATTCTAGATTAAAATTAGTAGTTATAGACAATTCCAAAGTATGAGATATTCTTTTTCTCGTGAAAAGCCATCCAGAGAAGCAGTTTATTTGTTTTGCTTCAAATGTCTCATCAACCAGGTAGACCATTGTTCAAAGTGTTCCTCTAGATAGTAGTGCAGTTTCTACTAGCAATACTTTGCCTTCTTAAATGTCCCAAAAAAAGATATTTCGCCTCTTAAAGTATTTTCACTCTTTGTACTAGGTCTCTTTTTCCTTTTTACGTGTTAAATTTGGTGGGGAATGTCGCTTTCAGATGCTTTCAATTACTTATCCAGCTACCATCTTCCTCATTGGTTGAAACAGAAAATATATGAGACTAATTATTATACAGGATATCTCATTGCAAAAAAAATTGAAACAGAAACGATACTTATTAGATTAGATTTCCATCCCAATTAAACGATTTTCTTAATGTTTAAAATTCGGTCTAATACTTTTTAATAAATTACATTTTAAAGTTTAAATTATGTTTAGTTGTTTACTTACTTCATAATTAATTTAAATGTTCAAATTGATGACCACCCGCGTCCATACAATAATAAATATTTTGTTCAAAACGTTCTCACACATTCCGAAGAATTTCCATAGTGATTCGATGGCACTCCTCAACAATTCTTTGACGCAAATCTTCTAAAGAGGCTGGTTGTGTTTTGCAGATTTTACTTTTGAGGTATCCCCACAAAAAAAAATCAAGGGGCGACAAATCTGGTGACCGTGGAGCCCATTCAATGCTACCTCTTCTCCCAATCCAGTGCCGTGGAAAATTTTGGTCTAAATACTGACGAACAATCAAAGTATAATGCGAAGGAGCACCGGCCTGTTGAAACATTAAATAATGATCTTCACTATATTGTTGGTCATTTTCAATAATATCGCTCAAGGTAGTGTCAATAGCATCTTCCAGTAATTGCAAATACATTTCGCCAGTCAAATTACCAGGTAAAAAATATGAACCCACCAGGCAGCCACCGAAAATGCCAGCCCATACATTTAATTTTTGCGATTGCTGTGTATGTACCGCCTGGAAAATTCTTGGGTTTGAATCAGACCAGTAGCGGCAATTATGACGATTTACGGTACCGTTCATAAAAAAGCTGCATTCATCGGAGAAAGAGATACTAAAAAGAAACTGTGGATCGTTCGCTACTCGCTCACTCATTATTTCTCAAAATTGCAAACGGCGGTCATAATCATCCTCATTAAGTTCCTGCACTAAATGTATTTTATACCGATGGAATTTGTTCTTCTTAAAAATGGTTTGAATGTTAGTTCGATTGATCCCAGACACAGATGCTAATTGCCTTGTACTTATCGTAGGATTTACATAAACATGTCCCAAAACTGCAACTTAACTAGCTGTATTAACTACAGGCGGTCTATTTTCTCGTTTTTTATAGCTACATTTCCAGTCTCTTGAAATTTTTTCACGAACTGTAGAACATGCTTCCTACTGACCTGTTTATCTTGATATTTTTCATTAAATAACTGAGCCGTTACATTTGCACACTTATTGTTCATAAAATAAAGCGAAATAATATCTACCCATTTAAACCATTGGCGTACTCAACGACCCATGTGTCATTTTCACTATTTTGACAAAAATGAAAAAATTCCCAATTTTAAAAACTCTTATTAAAAACTAAACAAGTACATAATTTAAATTTTAAAATGTAATTTTTTAAAAAGTATTAGGCCGAATTTTAAAATTTAATGACTGTTAGCAAGAGAATTGAAAGGGCTTTAAAATGATGCCAGTTCCTGATAATGGCTCTGTTTCGTTTTCGTTTGGCCACCCTGTATATAAAACTGTTTTTCGTCTTAATTAGTTTAATGAATTTTTCAATTTAATAGAATTTTAGTTCCATTTTAACGAATTTTCGTTTTTATTCTTTCATACCAAATAACATTGAATTTATATACTCTTAGCCTTAGTTTAATGATTTTTTATCTTTTGAAGAATTTTTATTCCATTTTAACGAATTTTCACTTATTTCGCTATTAGGTTTTATAATTTTTTTGTCATAGTTAAAGGATTTTCCTCCCAGTCTAACAATTTTGTCTTTTTCTTCCCAGTTTAACAATTTTCGTTCTAAATTTACAATTTTCCGTTCAACTTCAAAAGCAAGTAGAGTGAATCTGTTTTTCTCTCTTAATTTTACTATTTTTTTGATAGAATGTTCAATTTAAAACGAATTTTTTATTTTGCTCTCTTGTTAAACGATTGTCTTCCCAGTTTACTGATTTTTCTTCCCAGTTTTACGATTTTCTTCCTATTTTAACGATTTTTTCACATAACTTTTAAGTGAATAAAATTTCGCCTAAGTTTAACGATTTATTTATTTTATGTATACACAATTTTTGTTCCATTTTATTTAATTTTCGTTTATTTTGCTATCAGAACTTACGATTTTGCCTTGGTTAAACGATTTTCAGTTCTGTATAACGATTTTTCGTCCTAATGTTATGATTTTTACCACTTCAGAAAACAGATGATATTAAACTATTTTTTGTCTTAGTTTAACGACTTTTTTAGCCTTTTTGTTCAATTATAATCGATTTAGGTTTATTTTCTCAGGTTTTTATGATTTTTGGCACTGGTTAAACGATTTTTTCCGAGTTGAACTAGTGTGTCCCAAACTTACAATTTTTCATACAATTTCAAAAGCAAATAAAATGAAATCGGATGTATTTCTTCTAAATTTAGCGATTTTTCAACTTTTATAGTATTTTTGTTCCATTTAACGAATTTTAATTTATTTTGCTTTCGTTAATCAGACCCACGCTATATTTGGTTGGAAATTACGGAGAATGAGGAAAGTAAATAAGTTACATCAAGAAAGAGAATTAAAATGGGTGATTTATGCACAAGACAATTAAGGAAAAAATGATATATTCATCTCAGCGAATAAGATAGCCAGTTCTTGTAGAAGAGGTACATATGAGCAGACTGCCAAAGATAGTATTGCAAAGAAAACTGGATTAGTAAAAATAGAAAAAATAATTTTAAGAAAAGAATCCTTCCGATTTTCAGTCCCCCCCTCTCATTGAGAATTATATTAAATAAATAACTCTTTCCGAAAACCTACTTTCTAAATAATATTTATAAAGAAATGAATTATAATGGTGATGTTAATAATGTACGAATAATCAACTATGGCGTTTAAATTGATTTACAAATTTAACTAATAACACTATCCAAGTACTTACTATTGAGTTTAAATATAATACAATAAAAATTAAATAATTTAATTACATTAAATACATGAACTATAATATGATGTATAATTTAGCGGCTAATTTTCCAGGAAAATTATTGCTATACAAATTATTTACAGTTTATTAAAGATATTGCCAATTGTTCCTTTAATAACCTTAACCTAATATAAACAAATATATTGTTAATCATTATGCAAACAAATAACTCCATATGATATGATAATTGTTGGAATAATCAATATGACGTCAATGTTAAATAATTATTTAATTGTTTCATTTTATCCGTATGTGTATAATTTTGGATGTAACATCTTTTTTTGGGGACAAATACAGTGTAAGAAAGATGGTTAAAGAGAGCGACCGGTTTTGTATCAAGGAAATCTTTTGTTTAAGACAATTTCCTACACAAGCATTGCTTTCTTTGTTTTATTCGTTAATTATTCAATTATTTTTTTTTGTTTGAAAAAATAGTATACCCCACACATAAATGATTTAGATAATAATAAATTCAAAGTACTTTCAAATCAAAAACGGTGCATCTGCATATACCGTATTTTCTTTTCTTGTCATACGAGGGCTGCTCCCAATATTTCTGGAATCTATGTGAAGCAATGTAATTAAACACAAAAAATATTCCCAGAAGTATTATAATATTATTATGATTTATAAATCAAACTAGAATCTTCGAGGAACTGTTTTATAGAACACTTCTCTTCTATTGTGGAGTGAAATTCTGGAAAACGGTTGTTTTCTAATAAATATACACATTATAATTCTCCGGGAAATGTAGTAAATAAATACATTCATGGGTATTTCTCCAACTAGGAAAATATAATCACATGGTGATATGTCAGGTGAATATGGGCAAAGTGTCATTAATTAAATACTCTGATCATAATAAATCATTGCTCGAAAATTTTCTCGCGAGAGTGTCATTTTTGACAAAACCGTTCGCTTTTAAACACTATGTAGACAAAACGAGTGAACTTCATTTAAACCTAACAACTGAATTATTAGAAATCTTCAATTTTACGAATATGGTTTTTAAAAATCGCCTGTATCTCAAAAACTATACGATTCCAGATACTTTGGGAGCAGTCCTCGTACAAATGTATTAATTACTCGTATATACATTTACATGGTGTTTAATTAATAATTGTCCTTAATGTAACTGGTGAATTCTTGACACAAAATATAACAATTTTTAGGCCCTAGAGCAAGGTATGGGACATTTCCATATATCCATGCACACGCCGTATATAGGGCGTTTTATCTAAAAATTTAAAAATTATTTCTGTCAACTGTTACCTTCCAAATTTTTTTGTTCGCAGTTTATACATATTAGGACACTTTATATTATTGCAGATGATAGTGTTTCGCTAATACAAGAGAAGTACGGTACGGGTAAAGTTCTTAATTTATTCCCTTTAAATATCAATATAATGTATAATATTAAAAGCAGAGAAACAATATTAAATCGATAAAAAATTATTCAACTAATACAGGTTTTTATTAAAAAAAACCTTTACAAAAACCACCAAATTAAAAATATATAAATCAGTACCTAGATCGATAATTCTAGACACGGTACAAACAATCACAATAACGAAAAGGGAAAAAGAAGATCTAAGAATACTAAAGAAGAAAATCATGTCTTAATTCTAGTAAATAGAATAGACCTAGAATTCTTCATTTCGCTTGCTTTTGCCAAAGATTGCTCACTGAGAAAACACCTATAATTGGTCGAAAGACTAATATTTAGAACTGGCATTAACAAGTTTAATATTTGCTTTAAAACTATTCTCATATTACCTAGATTTTCCAAATCTAGTTTTAAAGCTTCATTTACTACAATGCCACAACATGCATTAACAATATTTTTAAAATAGATAAATCTCTATTAACTTAGAAACCGGACAATTTTAAGAAGCAGTATAAAAAGATATTACATAATAATCAAGAGTACCTAGTATTTATATAAAATATTTTCTGGCCTACTTTTGTTTTCTACCAATCCTATTTTCCCCTTCTTTTCTTTCTTCCTTCTCTCGATTTTATTTATCTTCCTCCTTTTCTCATCTTCTACTTCTCTTTTCTGGTATCTCAAAATAAGTATTTTATTATCGATTTGGCACCAGTGCAATCCACATCGAAACCAGCCATTTGGCTGCCTAATACGTATAATCTATATAATGAATTGAATTTATTTGCTTATGTATTATAGTGAGACATGAGCAACATAATTTCTTCAGCATAAACCATATCTAACATTTCAGATTTTACAAACACTATGATGTTATTTTCATGAAAAAAACTTTCATCTACTATAACAATAACTAATCTCACTCTTTTTTATGAAAAAACGCAATTATTTAAGTAATTTCCCAAAACGCATTTTTATAAACGCAAGAATTGGAAAAGATCGAATTAAAACGAGATGTTCATACTGACCTATTAATTTTTTATGATCAAACTTGGTGTAATGAACGGTACTCACGTGAGAGCTGGTGTTAGAAGGAGAATAAAGGAGTGAGTAGATGGCGTACAAATAATGGACAAGAAAACTAGTTTTTATGTTAATATTATAAATAGATACAGATGACACATGTCAACAATTAATTTCTTCATTTCAATTTGAGTTAATTTAGTAAAGCAACAAAATATTTATTAAAACACCTATAACGTCTATTCCTATTTCTCATAGAAGGAAAAAAATAAAATAAATGATTTAGGAACTTTATGCCTTTGGAAACGAATATCTTGAAAACCATTAACTATCGCAATGAGACAAGCTGACAATATTTACTTAGAGAACTATGGGGTGTCAAAAAAATATGTCTTAGTTTCCGCCCGTATATTATAACAGGTCTGATAATCATTTTATAAATTCTCATTAATCTCTTTTCCCATTTCAAATATGTCTGATGTAAACAGTGACCCGCGCTTATTAAGCGTATACTAGCTTAGTGATCGGAAATTCTCAGTTTTGACAATTTTCACCAAATATTTAACTCCAATGTATACTTTTGTGCTATTCTTGGCTTGGTTGGACAAATCATTTTATTGCATAACGTACGTGGTGTTGTTGTCATTAATTTCCTTTTGTTTGAATATTTTATTTGAACTTAATACACGCCGTTCTAGTTAGGCGTTCTGGTGCTTCTGTTGATATTATCCATATTTGAAATAAGAATAGATATTAATTATTTTATTTGTTAGCAGTTTCAGTGGCCATAATGGTTTCTTTTATTTCTCTTTCATAGTCTCCTTTATTAGATATGTATTTGTGTTCTCTGAATTTATTTTTTCGGTTATCGCATTTCTTCTTTAATCTTTTAATTTTGGTCTTGCCTTTATTTATTTTTAATTATATTTTCTTACTTTCATTGTAAATCTCTCAGTTTAGTAAACAATCCAGATATAACAGTTTCTCTCTTTTGTTTAAAAATCTTTGAGTATTTGGCCTTTTCTACGATCAGCTTCAAACTATATTTTACATCTGTTGTTTATCACTGTCTCGATTTATTCACTCTGTTCAATTTCTTGTAGTAACGTTTATGTATCATATTTATTAAATTCCGTTCTAGATTTTGTTAGTAAGTTCACTAATCCATGCCTACGATATGTTCTAATAATTCAATTTTGAGTATTTACCAGCTAGTATGTAACGATTCTGAAACGTTTAAAAAAAGTTAGCTTGGGCGTTTATGTAACGTTATATGAAATTTTATCAAAATGTTTGTCAAACGTGAGTATATCACGAAAATGTAACGTTAACCTTAAACCTTTTGTATACTTTAATCGTAAATGTTTGATAAATTTTAACCTTAAATTTATGAGTATCTGAAAACAGTCAAAAATAATATTATAAATAAATTTTATATAACAAAAAAATACACACTTAAGTACTATTGAACATATTTTGTAGTAAATAATATTAACAGTTCAATCAGAAAATTGTTTTCGATAAAAATGTTAAAACCATCCAATTTTTATTTCTGTTTTGATCATTAGTAATTTTTAATGAATATTAAGGTATTTCCACGTCAAAGAAACACTACATGAGAACATTGAGTTTCTGTGCTGGTTCATGAAACTTTTTTCTGCAAAATTCAAAAAATATCAATGTTAATTAGGTATTTTTTTAAAGAATAAAAATTTAGAAATTATTTCTCAAAAAGCATCATTGTGAACATGATGCAAAAGTGTAACATCATACACATGTTTTTTGTGCGACTTTTCTTTCTTAATTTTTTATTCCATTTATTACACGATTATATTTGGCTCAGAAATTGATTTTTAACTTAATTTCATAAAATCGGAAGTAACAAAAGAAACTACTAAAAAAATGATAAGTACCTAAACATAAAATATTAGCTACAAGCTTTCAAACAAAAAAATTTAATTCAATTAGTAATGAAAATTATGGTTAGAGGGGATGTTGAATTTCAACCAAAAACTGTTTGTAAATATATATTTTTTTTTTCAGGTGATTCCAATGGTTTTAGCTTGATTTTAAGCCTTTAGTATTTTCAAAATGATGGCTTTACAATGGGAAAAATTATCACCTCAAGAATTTCAGCAGCTACAAGATCTAGCAGCATGTAAGTTACTGTTACTGGTATTTTTTAATATCCTGTTGCCTTAGAGTTTCAAAAATTAATATAATTATTATAATATCGACTTTAAATAAATTACTTACGAATTTATTTGGATTCTGGAGCGTAATAGAAATATAGGGCACGAGACATTTGGCAACGAGTTTGGTATTTATTTCCACGTGCATGGAAAAGCTTTTCAGCTCGAATTGTGCACATTGTTGCCTCTAAATAGAAAAAATCTTTGAAAAATAGATAAACACATACAGTGTGATCGATCTAAATTGGAAACACCACCATAGTATTTGAAGTTATTGACTGATTTCAACAATTTTTTTTTGAAATATTGTGCAACAAAATCTTTATTTGGAGACAAGGTTTCAAAAAGTTATTCCTATTTTTAAGGCGCACTACAATATTTTTTCATAGTCCAAAACCAGAAATCGTATTAGGGATTTTTTATAAAAAAAAATGATTACGCCACTGGATTTATATCGTTTCTAAATAGATGTGACCCAACTTTTATGTTATATGTTTATTATTCAAAATGTAATGGGATTTCAAGAATATACTATGTAAAAGTTTACAAAATATTTTCTAGCAACTATTTTATCAGAAAACGAATACGCCTCTGTATTTAGATTGCACCCAATGTAATGTGACTTTTATTAAAACATTTTTATTAAGTTAATTTCAAGTTGAAATTTCGTAAACTATTACCTGATGTATTCTAAAAATTTAACCATCCCATAATTATTAATTTTATTAATAAACACATTTTAATAAAACTCGGGTCACATCTATTTGGGTGCAATCTAAATACAGTGGCGTAATCATTTTTTTGATAAAAAAATCCCTCATAACATTCCTGGATTTTTGAATATAAAAAAATATGATAGTGTGCCTTAAAAACAGGAATAACTCTCTGAAACCTTTTCTCCAACTACAGCTTTTTATGCACAACATTTCAAAAAAAAATTGTTGAACTCGGTTAATAACTTCAAATATTATGATGGTGTTTCCAATTTAAATGGCCACACTGTATATTACAAATTGTAGTATTCACCAGTTAAAAAATAAAAACTTAACCATTGTCACTGAATGAAAGTTATATTGAAGGTCCATAACTATTTTAGACATAAAAATTCTTCAAATACGACACCGTAGTTCAAATATTATCTAAAGCAATGGGATATGGGAAATTTACGATTTATAAAGTTTTAAAAGAGGAAATATCAGGTGGAGTAACTTCACCAAAGCCAAAACCAGACGGACCAAAATTATTAAAAGTCTTTTAAGTGACCAAATCTTACCAAAATCTGTTACAATTTATCTGGAATCAGATGGTAAGGTTTTTGAACAGAATATAAGGAACCATAATTTTATTATTTCGGAAGATTATTTCATATTTTCGATGCTTAAATATTTATTTATGAAAAGTTGGTCATCTGTAAATAAAATTGATTTTGGGACTGATATTTCTGGGCGTTTACTCTCTCTTAATGTTCAAATGAAATATAAATATGAAAAAAATATTAAAGTACACATGAATACCATTTAGAATATGGTAGTAAACCACACTCTCTAGTAATTATTATATAATTTATTTGCTTTTTACCTTCACACTTTTTCCAGACGTAGGGCTTGCAAAAAGACAGTAGTTCTTAACTGGCGTGTTTAAAAAAGTATCAGCAAACTATTTTGAAAACCAGCTTCTATCAGATTAATAACTTGAACATTAAGAAAAAAAAATATATAAAAAAAATACTCAAACCTATTCACAAAAAAGACTTACATCAATTTAATTTTACAAGAAAATATTTACAGATATGAAAAGAGAAAATATTTATAGAACCTACAAAGAGTGAGCATCTATCATCCATGGAGTTAAGTATAAATGGGAAAAACTTTTTCGGAATCATTGTTAACGTAATCTGCTCTTGACATTTGATTATATATTGAAAAAGTAGCATTTATCTTCTTGAAGATAATAATTCTCTTTTTATATAATTTTATTCATTCCCCATTTTAATGTTAATATTTTGCATTGAGTGTACAGTAAAGCCTCTATAAATAAAAATATATTCAGATTCGAAGAATAACATTTTGTATTAAATTTATAATGAAAAGCTTCGAAAATAAGGAAAAAAAATGTTTCAAAAATACTTCTTTGTTAGAATTGACATTTAGAGTAATTATTTGAAAATAGTCTTTTATGTTTGGCTCATAGATAATAAATCAAAATCCTTCAATAATCCTATTGAAATAAGAAAACTAAGTGATTAGGTGTAATGTAGAAAAAGGGCAAAAGTTTTATTGATTTTGATTCGACACAATTTCCACGAGATAAAAAATAATTTTCTAGATGAGAAACTAGATATATATCCCAAATAAATGGTTGGATAAACTTTAATTTCATATAATTATCCCATTTAAAATATCTTAAAAGATCCAGGCTGGAAAATCGATTTTACGATTTTCAATTAAACTTCTGGGCCATGAGATAATTTTGACTTGAAAAATATCTAAAGAAAGTTTAAATTTTATAATATCTATAGAGACACTTATAAAAGGATATAAAAATAAGGAGATGGATTTCATGCTAGAATTCTTTTGATAGAGAAACAATTAATTTAAACGGAAATTATTTAATTAATGAATATGAATTGGGCCAATAAAATTGATTTCAATACCAATTCATTGCAAAATTTAAAAAAGTTTTATAAATGTTTGTGAAATGTACAAGTATAGACACAATGCTCGTTAAAGATTTTGATTAAATGAATATGCGGATGACGTTTAGAACAATATTTACAGTTGGATTTTTATAGCTTGTCCGCTGTTCAGTGGCGGTACGATAGTGTCAAGGTATTTATTCAAAATTTTTATGAGACAAGCTTTCAATTCATTAAAATGTAACTGATTATTTTGAAATTCGAAAGAAATCATTGAGATCCACCAATTTATTATGTTTTTCAAAAAGTAAATCTTTTGAAATAGTTATATCTTAATGTGAAGAATAATTACTGATTTCAGTGACCTTGAAGCTTGAATCTGATTGGGTTCCCGCAGCTTGTCAAATCCTTATATAGAAAATATAATAAATTGACAAGTTGGGGGACCCCAGTTGGAGTATTGAGAAACAGTCATGTGATATTTTCTTCAAATAAAAGAATGTCTTGTACTATGTAGGTCTCTCATTAACTTGCAAATAAGTTTATTATAACTTGTTAAACTCAAAATATGAAGTAAGGAAAAATAAAATCAGTTTAACTAGAAGTTGTTATTCAATTTACACTTATAAGTCATAATCTATAAGTCTCGTCGTTTTTGAACAAACGCTGTCGATCCTTAGGAAGAATTCTGATCCGACTGAAATTGGTTAAACAGTTAGATTAGTATATGATTGAACATTTATACACATTTTTTTTGTATTTTAGTAAGTTTTTTAAACTTGTAAAACTGTGGACATGAGTGAAGAAAAAGTGCACTTAAGACATTATATGTTGTATGAGTTCCAAAAAGGCAAAAACGCGATGAAGGCAAAAAAACTTGTGTGACGTGTTTGGAGAGGACGCAGCAACAGCTCGAACATGCCATAGATGGTTTGCGAAATTTCGTTCGGATGATTTTTCTTTGAAATGTGAACCCAGATCAGGAAAGCCGTCAGATGTCAATGACGAAGTGCTACATAGTATGATCAGGACAAATCCCACGTTAACTTCCACAAAAGTCGACCTCAAGCTTGGAATCCATTTTACTACTGCTGCGAATCACATTATGAAGTTTGGTTTCGTGTCAAAACTCTCTGTTTGGGTGCGAAACGAATTAAGCGAAAAAAATTTAATGGGCCTAATTTCGATATGTTCTTCAAATCTTGCTCGTCACAAAAGGGAACCGTTTTTGGACCACTTGGTGACTGGAGAGAGTGAGTGGTTAGTGTCTAAACACGTGGTTAGAAAAAGGGCATATGTTTGCAAAGAGGAGACACCACCCTCCACATTCAAAGCTGGTGTGAATCAGAAGAAGGTTATGTTGTGTTGTTTGTGGGACCGCAAGGCTATGAGTTGTTGAAAGAAAATGAATCGGTCAATGCTGAACGTCACTGTTCGCAACTTGATGTTTTGAATAAAGGAATTCAATATAAACTTCCATGTTTGGCCAACAGAAAGGGAGTAATTCTTCACCATGACAACGCTAGACCACACGTGGCAAGAAAAACCGCATAAAAAATTTCAAAGTTGGGTTGGGAAATTTACATTAACCAGCATATTCTCCAAATATTGCACTATCTGACTATCATCTAGTCGGGTCGCTGCAAAACTTTCTTGATGGAAATGAATATATAAATTAAGAGGGTGTGCAAATGCAATGGAAGAATACTTTCCTCCAAAACGCTGGCAAACAGTTATATTTTGAATTCATTTTTAAATAAAAAAATGAAAAAAAAAAGTTTCTTCTTTAGAAGAAAACGAAATAACTTTCCCTTAGTACTTATAGTTTCCTTTAATTTAAAAATGATACAACACTTAAAACAAAAGAAAAAAAATATATCTAAACCTGATTCGCTTCATTTTCGACCAAAAGGTATTGTATCCACAGGAAGTGTTTGGCATGAAGGACTACCATTGGGTTACAATGGAAATAAGTAGTCACTTTAATAGGATTTATTCTTTTTTATAAAATATATGAATTCAAAAACTAAATGCTTACCATTGCATAAACTAAGGAATAACTTAATCCTCATAATTCATAATACTACTAATAATGTCTCTCTCGTTAACTTAACTTTTTTTTACGGTGTTGGCGGTGTTGCCAATGTTAAGACAACTTACAGTTGATGTGGACTAAACAGGACGTTAGGAAAATAAAAAAAATTACTACAAAATTTACTAAGATTACCACAGAAATTACATTCAGAAATTAAATAAAACAAAATAATTTGAAGTACAAATCAGATACATTAAATGTAAGTAATAATACAAATTTTCCTGTAAAATATTTAATCATATACAATATGTCTCAGTAAGTTGGAACCATATGGGAAACTTTTTTATTATTAATTTTAGGAAAAAAAGTTATTCTTCATAAAAAGTTGTGCATTATCTAAAACCTAGAATACAGTCATCAAATATCAAATTTTTTCAGTGGTATACGAGGTTTGTCAAAAAATATGAGTTTTACTCAAGAGTAAAGTACCTTTAAATTTGACAATATCGAAAAATGTTACTTATTTGGGAACCGAAAAAACTTAACATTTGGAATATATGTATATGAGAGGTAACAACATTTTCAAGCCTAATTCAATATTATAGTATTTTCGGCATCAGGAGAGAGTAATAAAACTTTATTATATGTATATGCAAACTACAGCACAGGTGGTTCAAAAAATTTCAGTGTAAAAAGAAATACAATTTATTATAATTTCCAAAATTTATTTAAAAAATTCTCCCACAAAAACATTTACCCAAAAAGTTATCATCGCTGTCTGAATCATTATTGGTAACAACAAAAGTTAGAGGTTCTACCGTTGCTTTTGTAAATTGTTCCAGTATCCACATTTTCTGTTTTTCTTTAAGAACATAATTGATGCATTTTTCCCATTTTTTTTAAAGATTTCTTCTCCAACAAATACTTTCGTCATTATCAATAAGCATATATTTCCTATCTTTGTTTGATCACGTAAAATTTAATTCTTCAAGGGTTTCTTCAAGTTTTGTTTGTTTTATGTCAAGCAAATATGGATCTTCTTTTATGGAATTCAAAATTTTTGCTAACGTTGGTCTTTTTTTTTTTTAAATAAAATTCATCTACCTTTGATCGCTGTTTTGACTTCTTCTGGAAGTTCTTGTTTTTGTTTACTTCCAATATGTTGTTTTGGTGGATTCACAATTCCTTATTTTTGTCATATTTGATGTCGTTTAGACTGCATTTTCCAGAGTTCCGATGAATTTTCTCTTCATACGCAGTTGTACACATTTTTTATAATAATTTTCTCATTTACCGATAATGGACTAATACTAATCCACGTTACTTATAAATATTGCTGTGTTAATATTAATAATTCCAAGAATTAGTTGTATGGTAATTAAGGGTGCATTAACTATTTAAGTATCTAGGGAATAAAGAGGATTACAAAATAAATGATGTAACTAGATGGTAACCAAAGACACAGAAATACAATTAAACTAAGAGACATTGTCAATTTAAATATTAAGAATAAAACTGTTTACGATACCAAGAAGCTATTTAATTCTTCTTGGAACATAATTTGACATTTATGTGCACGCCTATGGTTTACTAATTAAAACCATTTTATTACTCTCTCCTATACTATAATAAACAAGTTTTCATAAAGGTTAGGTTAGGTCGGGAAATCATTAATGGCAAACATTTTGCCGCATCAAAACCAAACAAACAAAACAGAAACTTAAAATTTTTCAACAATTCTGCAACAAAGCTGAAATATTTCTGCGAATTTTGTAACAATCGCGAGTTCCGTCTCTTGTCGGTTAATGTCAAAGAGGTTTTCTGTTTTGTTGTTTTCTAAAAATTGTATTTTTGATTTGGCTGCTGTTTCTGTTTTGTCTGTTTGGTCTGGACGAGGCATTAGATCTCTTGTCCACTCTACTCTTCGCTGATACTTTCTTATTGACGTTAGCCTCTATAGAGAGCCAAAATCATTAACATTAAAAAACATTACAAGTTGGTTGTTCATTTTGCTTAATAAACTTACTAATACCCTTATTGTATAGGGTTTTCCACAGGGACGCAATTTTTTGTGAGGTTATATTTCTTAGATCTGTCATTCGAATTTCCAATTGACATTGACATTTAAAATCTACTATAGTTGGCAATTTATAAAATGAAAAGATACAGCGTAGAACAACGTGTCCAAATAATTCAGCTTTATTACGAAAATGTACGTTCAAATAAAATTGTTTTTCGTAAATTACGTGATTTTTATACTCAACATAATCGTCCAAATGAATCAACAATATTGAGAATAGTGCAAAAGTTTGAACAAAGTGGTTCAGTTTTGAATGTAAAAACAACAATTCGTCATCTTCCAAGTCTTTCACAAGAGAATATTGATGCAGTTCTTGAGAATGTTGAAGATGATCCAAGAATGTTGATTACACGACGTTCACAACAATTAAAATAAATAAAATAAAAAATAAAAAATGTTTATTCAACAATAAAATAGAAATACATTAAATATAGAAACACTACAAAACAAAAGAAATACATTAAAGATAGTAACACTACAAAACAAAATATATTGTTGAAATAAACAGTAGAAACACAGAACTGGTATATACCACTTGTATATGTGTAGGCGTCAAAATCTGTATTATAAAGACATTTTTCTGGTGATTTTAGACATATCTAGTGATAAAATTGACATAATCGGTAAAGTCACAATAGGTAGGTAAATACATATATATATATATATATATATAAATATTCTCAATTTTAAACATTGTAGGACATGAGGGAAACTAGACGTTCCTTTGATTGACAACATTACTAAACATTGGGTTCATTACAGATAACCCAGTCTTTCAACTTTTTTTAAAAGATTTTAAATATATATTGTTTTTCAAAGAAATAGGTAACATGGAATAAATACGTGGAGCTAGGTATTTTGCAAACCACATTATGGAAAATTTTATACAAGGATTTATCGTTAAAGGCTTACAAACTTTAGCTAACATAAGAATTAAAGCCAACAGACCATTTAAAACGTCGTCAATTTGTTAATTTCATGGAAGAAAAAGATGACGAATTTTCAAAAAAAAGCATCTTTTGTGACGAAGCACATTTTCATTTGAGTGTTTATGTAAACAAGCAAAATTGCCGTACTTGGGGTGATAAAAATCCAAGACAGATTCATGAACTTCAAATGCACCCACAAAGAGTCACTGTTTGGTGTGCGTTGTGGTCTGGTAGTGTAATTGGACCATACTTCTTTCAAAATGAAGATGGTGCTGCTGTAACTGTAAAAGAGCACGATATCGAAACATGATAAACATTTTTTTATTGCCAGAGCTTGAAAATATTGATATTAGAGATAAATGGTTCCAACAAATTGGTGCAACATGTCATACAGCTGGTGAAACGATCAATTTATTGCATCAAACTTTTCCTCAGCGTGTAATCTCAAAAAATGGTGATGTTAATTGGCCAGCAAGATCGTGCGATTTTACAGCATTGGACTATTTTCTTTGGGGCTACGTTAAAAGTCTTGTCTATCGGAAAAATCCACGAATAATTGATGAATTAAAAGCTGAAATAATTCAAGTTATTGGTGAGATTGAACCTCAATTGTGTGAAAATGTTATCAACCATTTTGACAAAAGAATAACCTATTGTAGAGCAGCTAGAGGTGGTCATTTGTCAGATATTCTTTTCAAGCTATAATTGCCATACCTTAAACATTTATTTTAAATAAAAATTTGAATCATTACAATTGACATACTGTGTTTTATTAACAAATAAAAAATTGCGCTCTTAATGGAAAATCCTTTAGAAGGCAGCCGCCTGTCCTTTCAACCAATTCTCTATGCTGGTGTGCAGCTCATTGTCTGTGTCAAAATGCTGTCTTCCTAACCAGAGTCCGGCCGTATGATGGATGTTTAAACAATAGAGTTTATATTGTTGTTAAGGCATGTTTACGTGCTTACTGTGCGTCAGAAGAGCGACGTGACAAGAGTAATGAGTCACACACTTGTCCAATGCTTCATGGGATAAAAAATTGCCTTCGTATTAAGAGTGCAAATATTATTGTTCATAATAATAACTAAATTTGGAAGGTGCTACATATACAAAATATTCTTCATACTGCTCAAATGTGATAACATGGAATGATCAAAGGACACACAGACAACTAGTTTGAACTTTTTAAAAAGTCATCTTTAATTTTTAAAGAAATAGGAATGAAAATACATTTATTAATGAAAAGTTACATGTGGTAATGAAATAAAAATGATGAACAAAATAACGTCAAATATTAAAAAAACTGTGAAAGAATAAACTTAAAAATATCAAACTACTTAAACTTGAAATTAAACTCAACATCAAAAGGTAGGTCTAACTGTGTGTGATTAGGTAAAAGAGATCCTTTATGGTAATAAATAGTATTGTAAAATATAATTGTAATTGACCACTAGAGAACGTTAGGGGGACGGTAAGATGCTGCCACCCACTGCTAAGAAAATTGGGTAAATAAGTAAAGAAAGTTGAGGAAGATGGTCGATAATATCCTAAAGCCATTTCTGTCCCGCTCACCTGAACAACCCATAAAAATGGAGGAGGCAAGCAGCTGTCAAACCAATGATAGATCCTATTATACGAAAGGTAGTAAAAGGACATCAAACAAGATGTCAAGAAGAGCAAAATAAACACTTCTTGCCACACATTGTCCAAAAGGTTTAAGAAGTAAAGTAAGAAAAATCTTAGGAACGGATGAGGAGACGTACCACCATGAGTGTCGACTAAAGAATGGACTCCATACCAGGAGCCACAGAAATGAACGAAAAATTAATTTTAGAAATCACACACCAGCTAGTCAATGAAAAATAAAATGTCTAATCCGACATCTGTCATACATAAGAAGAAGAAAAGAAGGAAAGAAGACAACGCAACCAAGAATTTTACTACTAAGTAAGAGGCCATACTACGTGATGGAAAGAAGAGTAAGGCTACTGACATTAACCTAACATGAGGAATAACTATGTGAATAAACAAAGGGGCTGAGCTTAAAATTAGGTGAGATTCAAATACAGGAACATATAAGGTTCATGGATTAGTAACTGTTCGTTTCGGTTTGAGAAACAAGCTTGTTATATATATCGCAAAAAAATGCGAAAGAAAAATATAAATAATATTAGATGCTTTTAGTAGGCAAATTGACATAAAACTTGAAGAATGTAGATATTCTTTAATATTTATTCATTCAGCTTCTTGTTAGAGAGAACCTTACGTGTTTTCATACTTTTAAATAAATTGCACAGTTTAAAAATTGGTATTTAGATATGAGACCAAAACATTTCCAACTATATGGAATAAACTATACGATTTGCACAAAATTGATATTTCTGTTCTGCTCTATCCATTTTAATATATTAGCACAAACATTGTACTTTCTGAAACTCTCTTGCTCCTATTTTAATTCTCTCATATATAGTCCGAAAAAGGAAATAAGCTCTGTTTTATCACAAAAATCATATAAAGACTTGGCCCCATTGTCCCTTTTAAAACTAGAACATGAAACCTTTTAATATACAATGGTCTACTTAAGTTGGCTGCATAAGGAAAACTTTATTATTAGTTATACAATAAAAGCTTGAATCATAGACAAAATCAAAATAAAGTTTTTCGAAGATGTTATCATGTGCGTTAGTATTTCCTAAATGGTAATTTTTTTAAGTACATTGTACAGTGCTAAAACTGTGAATAATGTAACATGTTTAAATTTTGTCATAATAATAGAACTCTATTGGGAATATCTTAATTAAGTGTCTGATTTTAAGATTCTTCAAGTAAAATTGTAGTTAGTCGCTTTTAATTAGTAACATTAAACAATCAAAAGAAAAACTTTTAGATTTGAAAAATTTTATTGAGCTAATTTTAAAGATAGTGTAGTGTTGAGTTTTGGCTAGCGCGGAAAATAGAAAATCGTATATTTTAGATATATTCACTAGCTGGGTTAAAACTTTCAACGTAAATATCAAGTTGTTAAATCTAGGAGAAATCTGTTAAATAAATAAGACTAGTTAGACACTAATTTGTCCCAAAATTTTTACTTCAACCGATATTTGGGTTTTAGTAAAACGCAATTTTCGAGAATAAATATCTTTTCTAAAATACTAATGCCTTCAAATTAGCATTTATATAACATTTTGCTAATAAAATCTAAATCATTTAGAATTAATTTTCTTTTTTTTTGGGGCAACAACTGTGGTCCTCTGTAAAAAAACTCTGAGGTAAATGACAATCTTATAACCAGAGGATACATATTTTTTTAATCTCACCTTTTAGTGCTCTTATTAGTCAGTGACGTTGGTACTTTTTTTATACTATTAATGAACTACGTCTCTATACCAAGCTATCAATATTCTCTGCTCTAAGAGATTTATTGGGGTTACAATTACCGGGTAGGAAAAGGCATTTACAGAGGAAACCCCAAAAAACTTTGTTTTCTTCCAGTCGCGTCCATATCTTGTACAAAAATTAAACTCATAATATTAATAACTTGTTGTTTTAGGGTCAATTTGTACATTTGTTTTACACTTCTAAACTAAGCTATAAACTCCTGTTCAAAATTAACGCACCGCTATAAATTTTGTAATTATATCTTTGTTTTTGCACTCTTTATTTAATTTAGCGTTAGTATAATATAAATAAAGATAATTAAACAATATTGCACCAGAAAACCTTTATTTTTAATTAAAGTTCGAAGAATTATACAAAATTTGGCAATCAGGTACAAAAACTTAAAAATTATAAAAATCTACTTCACTTTACAAACAAAAAGAAAATTCCAATTTACAAGAACTTCAATAACGCGTAGTATCTCCTCGAGCTCTTATAACCGCTTACATTCGTCGGGGTATTAATTTTGGATCGTTGCTTGAGGAATGTTTTTCCATTCCTCTAATTCTTGCAGGCTCATTGGGACAGGTACATGCCGCCGAACTAATCTTTTTAGAACATCCCAAAGGTGCTCTATTGGATTTAAGTCTGGGCTGCACGGTGGCCACTCCAAGATCTGGATGTTGATTTCATTTAAGTAATCCAAAACAGTCCTTGCATTATCTTGCATGAAAATAAAGGTATCTCTTATTAAATGGCGCAAACGGCATCACGTGATCTTGAATAATGTTTTCCAGATAGAATTCTGCATTCATAGACCGCGGACGAATAGAAACCAGCTCTGTGCGTGCCTCAAAACATATTCCCCCCCAGAACATTTTTGAACCACCACCAAATGGCTCCTTTGGAGAGATACTTCAATCATAAAAGCTTTCTCCAGGTCCGCGCCATACTCTATCACTACCATCTGGAGATTTTAGGCTCACTCCAGTTTCATCTGTGAACAAAACTCTCTTTCAGTCATCGACAGTTCACTGTGCATGATCTCTAGCGAATCTTAATCTGCGTGATCTGTGATCTGCAGTAAGTAGCGGTGCAGTAGCAGCCCTTCTACTAACCAATCCGAATTTTTTTAATCTTCTCCTGACGGTTAAGGCAGAAATCATGACATTTCTAACAGTTTCGAGTTGATTACTTAGCTCTCTATTAGTACACTTTCTGTTTCGTAATACCTATTGTCGGAGAAAGCGCTGATCAATTTGACTTGTAGCCCTTTTCCTGCTCTGACCACGTTTTCTATGGTGTGTTCCGGTTTCCCTAAATTTTCTAACCATTCGACTAATTGTTGAATGATTAACACCTGTATATTGGCCACATAACGCATACTTCTTCCCTCTTCTAGGAAAGTTGAAATTCTTACGCATTCATCATTGCTTAAATGACGTGCTCGATTCATCTTTTTGTAACGAAATTGTTAAATATTGATCTAGCGAACTAATCCACACAAAAGAATAACCGACACTCAAACAGCAACTTTAAATAAACTTATCAAACTGAAAAAAATAACGTGAACGAAGTACTTAGTTTTTTAACTTAATTAAATGACAAACTAATAAAAACAACTACTTGACATAGGCCAATTAAGATTCCTAACGGTAATCGCTAATATTTGGGCGATATCTTTTTAAATAATACAAATAAGTCAGAAAATATAAGTGGTGCGTTAATTTTGAACACGAGTTTATTTGCCGAGAAGATCTGTTTTACTTCGAAGAACTTATACTTTTTAGGAAACTATCGAACTTGTTAATTTGAAATGAATCGAAATACTTCTATTGAGATATTCTAGGTTCTTAAAAAATATAACAATTACTAAATTTCTAATCTTTTATGCTACACTTACGTTAAGTAGTTTACCTCGAGAGTTTATGCACCTAAAGTTTATTTTAATTAAATTTTATTGAAAATCAAAATTTATAACCAGATTGAATAATTTGTTCTTTAGGTAAAAACATTGAAATATTACTGAAGGTATATATGTAGTTCACCACTCAATTTGTGCAAAATAATTAAAACGCGTTTTAAAGGCACAATAACTGGACCCACTTGTTCTGCATACCCTCATTTGTAGGAAATCAATAAACTGGTTTAGGTTTTATTAGTAAATAATGGCTTCCCATTTCGCCCTTTGGAAGTCCAACTCCGAAGGGATGCGTTTTAGAAGAAAAGTTTATAAAACAATTATTTATGCCAATTCATTCATAAGATGTTAAATATAATACGAGTAGCATTTATTCTAGTTCTGAATTTATAACTTTCATAAGTTTAGATACTAAGGCCTAAGTTTGGATTTCTACATTGGAATTTTTTTTCCATGTTTTCCTTTTGTACCATTTTCTTTATATTATATCAATGTATATTTCTGTTTTGTGTCTCTTGTTACATAATATTTTATTTTGCTTTGTTGCTTCTTTCACGTTTTTGTTCCTATATGTACCTCTCTCGTTCGTCTGCGTAACGATATCCTTCATACATGTAATTAGTTCAATTGTTTTTTTTGAATTCTTTTGTTTTTCTTTGTTGGTGGTATCCATATTTCACTACCATATATAGTGTTCATTTTCTACTACCACTTTTATATTTTTGACACATTTTTATTTCGAAGAATGGTTTCTTCAAATCAATAACAATGTTTTTATTTAATTTAGTGGCATATTCTTTCATTGTAATATATGTGGCTTGCATGACACCAATAGCGTGGTTATTTTGCCTTATCGTTTTGTTATTAAAATCACAGATAGATAGTATTATTTTTTTATGCTGAGCGGTGGCACGTGAATTCTTGCGATATAATTGATTGTCGAATATTAAGCACGGGAGATTATTTAGTCAATAAACGTATTCTACTCGTATTAAGAAAGAAAACCTTACCTAACCTAACCAGGTATTATGTACTCTTAGGATAACAGCTCTTCTTTAGGAGTATGTCAAGGATAGGATACAATTATTATGGGTTATTCGAAACATGGGTTAAATTAGCAATTATTTCAAAAACGTCTTTTTGATTCTCAACTTTTGATGCTAAATTACTGAGTTAGATAATAGGTTCATGACACAAGCCCACAAACTCACAAATATAACCTAAAATGTTTTACAATATACGCAAGTTGTAGGTTAATGTAATAACGGCTTTAAATTTAAATAAGTTGCGTAAAAACAATTGTTAAAATAAACATAACTATATTGCCAAAAATACAAAAATAAGTTGTGTTCACATTAATTCGAACAATACTTTGATATCCGAGTATTGTTGGTCACCAAGAGTTAATTGTATGTAAAACATTAAAGCTGATAAAAAATGTATTTACATTTTCGGAAAGAGGGTGCTCAAATTATTGAGAAACAATATAAAAAACTCAAGCAACAGATATGATCCACCAATTGACATCTATCAAATTTTCAATTAACTGTCTTATTCATCTTAATTAGACGGTTATTCAATAAGAACATGTTTTGCATTTTTACAAAAATGATATTAAAATCGAATATCGTGCATTTATTAAAAATCGAAAGTCGTGTCGTTATTAAATATTTGTTAGTAAAGCAGAAAACGAATTAGGAGATTTAACACTGAATTAAACACGATTATGGTGATTCTGCACCTCTCATATCAACAATAAAGTATTGGACAGCTGAATTTTAAATGCTGTCGTACGTGCATTTTTGATGAAGAGCAACCAAGCAGCTCAAAAAAACTCACCACACCACAATGGTCAATAAAATCCGTGTTTTGGTGATTAATAATCAAAGAGTTACAGATGGTAAGATTTTTGAGGTTGTAATTATCTCACGTGAACAAGTTAAGAACAAATATTGCATGAATATTTGGAAATAAAAAAGCGTATTGCTAAATAGGTGCCCCATTTGCTCGATGCTCACAATAAGCGCGATCATGTGACAGCTTCACAAAAGTGTTTGGCGATATTCAACTAAAGGACTTTTGGCGCCGTTTCGTAATCTTGAACGAAGGGAAGATCCATCCTGAACTCTAAGAGAGTCCGGCTATAGAAGACCAAGATGCATCTGTCCACTAACTAGGTCATAACAACAGTTTTATGGGATGCACATATTATCATTCCTAACGATTACCTTGAAATGCGCAAAACAGTTACAGGCGAATATTATTCAGAGCTCTGAGCCCCGATTTGAGCCAAAAAGATCGCATTTGGCAGAGGAACCAGAGAATAAACTCTTCCACCAGTCGTAATAGCAAAATTGGTTTATCATCCATCATATTCTCCAGATTTGGCCCCGGCGACTAGAATATATTTAAAAACTGAAAAAATTACTTGGTGATAAAATATTTGGGTCAAATGGGGAGATCATCATTGCAACAGAGACCCATTTTAAGGGCTTTGAAAAAATGTTTTATACGAAGTGCATCTAAAAACTAGAGAATCTTTGGAAGAACTGTTGAGAAGTAAATTGAGTTTTGCCGAGAAAATTTGGTATTTCTTGTCTGGGCCGATTACCTTTCAACTCTTCCTCGTATACTGTAAACTGATGTAATACATTACGTGACTAAGCTGAAGAAAATAATCTTATATTATAACGAAAACCGAGTTTAGCTACGCCGCGGTTTAATCGGAATTTAAAATTAATATAACATATCGATAAATTCGATGTGCCGGTATGCGTATCTAGTTAGTATTTTTGGCACATTGTTAATTACAATAATTCCATATGTGACGCGTTTTCAATATAATCATTTTTTTATCGAATTTCTTTTATTTTATTATATTATATTATATTATTATTATACATAAACTTCAAACATCTGGAATCTACGTGTAATGTGGCCGTCTGCTGGTGATTGATGTATTGACAGATGTATTGTTACCATTCTTCACCATTTTAATAAAGAGAGTCGTTTTAGCCGGAAAATTATATCGATATCAATTATAATGTCAGCGACCTGAAACCAGTTTTATTTGAAAGAAAAGAGTTTAGGAAAAAATTGAAAATTGATAAACCAGGTCTTGAGATACAGCAAAAATTTATGAATTTACATTAAAATACATTTAAAATTAGAAATTAATTATTATTTCATTATCTTTTCAACAAGATAGATCTTTTTCATTCATTATCCTGTAAATGACATAATTGTACATATTACAGGTTTTTAGAAACTTCATATCGGAATTTCATAAGAGCTGTAAAAAAATACTCTAAGAAAATCAGACATTATACGTCTATGAAAGAAGAAATTAATTTATTTGTTTATTTACATTTGCAACGTACAATATTAAATTATAAAAATATCTTTAAAAAGCTTTTGTTAACAAAGAGGCTCTAAACAATATCTCACCAAATTATATTATTTATATAAACAGTGTGTACATAAAGTATCGAATAAATTCATTTTAAACTAAACAAACAATTTTGAGGAAAAATCCTGAGACAGGTCGTTATTTGATTTTAATTTATTTTTACATAACAATTAAATATACAGGGTAAACCGTAACGAAGTCGTCGACAATTTTTTTAAATGGCAAACCCTAGATATTTTATTTTTTTAAATTGCCAATTCCAAGACGATTCCAAAAATATATCATACTTGTGTTTGGTAATTAAGAGTTTTGAAGATACAATAATTTTAAAATCTGTATTTTTTAAGACTTTTAATTAAATTAAAATAACAAAATAATACAATAGTAATAATAGATTGCCACACAATAAATTAGAGTAAATGTTCGAATTGTCTTCCTTCTTGTTGAGTGTGATGTTCTCTCATCCATTTAGGATTTTCCTTTGCTCAATATCTACAATTCTGTCTGTTGACTTTACAGTTTAATGTAAATGTGCATTTATCAGAAATAATAATGTTTTTTGAGAAAAGTGGATCATTACTACACTTATCCATGAAAGTTTCGCTAAATTCCATTCTACGATCCGGGTTGACATTTCATAGTTCTTGTAAAAGGTGCACTTTAAAGGTGTTCATGTTCATTTAAATTTGAAAATTCATCTGATTTTTAATCACTTTGTATCAAATATTTTTAATGCCATAGAATAGAACTAGAAAAGTTAGAATAGGGACATGTAAGCCGTTTTTATTGATTTTCAATGGTTTGGCTGCTACAGGCTTCTAAATTAAAAAAAAAAATGTGATTTTCAGGTGGCTGTAGATCCTTTATTAAACATAATAGACGTGAAGTGAGATACATCGTTGAAATTAACTCGGCAAGAGGTTTATAAAAATGTAAAAATATATGTTGTGTTCCGTTTAAAGAAACAACATTTTTGTCTGCTACTGCGTTCCTGAACACACTGTATATTTGAGACTAATTTTAAAATGTGAATCTCAAGACTGCCTACACTTTTTGTAAATAACTTTTTTTGATATCTTCTTTAATAACGGATATATAGTACTTCGACGCCCTACTGCCGCATCCTCTATATATCAAATAAAGAAATTAAAACCGAATATGCATAATATTTTTAAAAGAAAAATGAACGTTTTTTGCTCCTCAAGAGCTCATTTTTTTAGGTCGCTTTTTCATCTACGGTCACATATTGAAACAATTTTATAAGATCAATTGAAACCGCGAACAGTAAAAACATCGTCACGGTAGACCAAGTTACTGTTGTTTGTTACCGTCATCGTCAGTAGGTAGGTACCCAACCTGGTGAATTTATATATGGTAGGAATAATTTAGTCGCTGACACCGTTTTAACAAAGACGAAACTCGAAACCGTCGTTTCAATAATTGCGTTTCTAATGTAATTTTCACGTGAGTTATGAATAAACGATCGACGCCTATTAGTGAGGAAATTATAGAGGTGTTCCCGTGCTACCGCGTCACATGAATTTCCTAATTAACAGGCACTGTCCATTTTGTCAATATTTGCGAAATTTATTAGCATTTATGAGGATGTGTACGTAGTTCAATTATTTGTATTGGGTGATAGTAGTTTTAGTAATATGGGGTAGAAATCAGGCAAGTTATTAAAATTAAATGTTGACGCAAGTTAAAAAACATTAATGCTTCCTAAAATAGGGATACCATGCAACAAAACGGCCGGCGTGTATGTTAAATATTAGGAAATAACTGTTATAATTAAACATATTTTTTTACTACGAGATAATTCACATAAACTCCCTAAACGAATATTTTTTGTAACTAATTTATTTAAATCATCATCATATTCACTAGGTATTTATAAATAATAACAAATGACCTGTCACACAACACATATATTCCAAGGGAATTTTTGGGTACATTTTTGAAAGATTTTGATGTTATTTTTTGTAGCGCAAGTTGTTGTTTTTCCTTACATTTTTTTGGTTGTTCTACTGGGTGATATTAAAAAACTTTGATTTATGGTATTTCTAAACAGACAAATAATCTTAAATACATCGGCCTGTTTTTACATAAGATATTAATATTGACTTACATAGATAGATTGATTTAAAAATAAATTAATTAATATGCAAAGTGTGTCTTGTCTAATACTAACGAGATAATAGTTTTTTATTTAATTTTTAAACATAGGATTAACAAAAATAATTTAATATTTTTAATGATTGTACCTGCGAATTTAACAAACGATAGTAATAAAGGGTGTAGTTCTGAAAAGGAAAATTAATACATTATTCTCGACAAAAATATTTCTAATTGTTATATTACTTACAGCAAGTCGGTGAAAAACAATAGCTTAATAGTAATAGCAAATACCTAAAAAATCGACTATAATGATGAGTTCAAATATTACCTTATGGAATCTGTTATATTTAATTAAGATCTTCTAGACTTAAAGTCATAAGTGTTACTCGTATTGAAGAGAAGATTCCAAAAATGACTGAATACACAGGGTGATGTATTTAAAAAACGAAAGAGACTAATAATATCAGAGAAACTAAATCTAGCAACATTGAAAATGTCAAATCTGGAATCTCCGTATCCCGAAAAAATAGACTTATCCCAAATTTTGAAGAATTCGGACTAGCAATTTACGAGACTTTTCGTCCGCTCTGTATATAAGTACGAGTGCAAGGGAATAACAGAGTAAATCGTCTTCGTCTAATGTGAAACGAGGAAGTACAAAAAGTTGCTATAAAAAGAGTAAGTCAATAAAACGGTATAAAAGAAATAATAGAATGTAATTATAATTATAACTATGGCCCAGATGTAAAATCAATAAAAAAATAACTTAATAAATATAAGTTATGAACATTTTTTTTCATAACCCAATAGAGCTACTACAAAATGTTATAAGGAAAAATTACAACTAGTCTTATAAATAATAATATGTCAAAATATTTTAAAAATCTACTGATACCCAGAAATGTATGTATTGTGTGCAAAATAATTTCTTTCTTTCATGATTATTACGTTATCTCACAGTTATTCCCATTTTTAAAGCAAACTACGATATTTTTTCATATTCTAAAATCCAGAAATCTTATTACGGAGTTTTTACAAAAAAAAAATATACACCAACTTTTATTACAACAAATTTCTAAAATATTCCAGACAAAAGTTTTTATTGAAAACGTGTACACCAACCACCGTATTTAGATTGCACCCGAATATATATGACCCAACTTTTACTAAAATGTTTATGAATAAAAAAGTTATGGGATGGTAGATTTCAAGAATATATTATGTAAAAGTTTACAAATTATTTTGTCAAAAAACGAGTACGTCACTTGATTTAGATCGCATCCAATAGATCTAACTCTACTTTTATTAAAATATGTTTTTTAATAAACAAGTTGATTTTAAGTTGATATATTTCCGGAAAATTTAATTATCTATAATTTTTTAATTAATAAACATATTTTAATAAAAGTTGGGTTTCATCTAGGTGGGATCCATTTAATCCAGTGGCGTACTCATTTTTTTTGATAAAAAATTTCTGGAATTTGGAATATGGAAAAATGTCGTAGTGTGCCTTAAAAATAGGAATAACCCTGTGAAACTCCAAATAAAGGTTTTGATGCACATTTCAAAAAAAAATGTTGAAATCGGTTAATAACTAATAATACTATGGTGGTTTCTCCAATTTAGATGCGTCACACTGTAGTAACATCAATAATTAAGAATAACTTTTTTCAGTGTTGATAAAATAATAAAGTCTATGTATGTGATTAAACCCAGATTTTGAAATCAGACCAATTTGGTAATATACAGGATGTTTTAATTCTTTTTATAGACAACTGATTAAAAATATTTTAATAATAGTACTACTAATAGTTAATAGTAAATTATTTGAAAATCATATAATATTCAGTCGAATCGAATTAAGATAAATAATTCTTCAATATTTATCATTTGTTGTCTATTAGTAATTAGATGAATAAGATTTTCTAGGAATATTTATAGTAACGACAATTCGCAATTATGTTTTAAACAAATTATAAACTAAATGTTCATTTCACTGGTGAATTTTTGTGAGAGTGGTTGTTTTGAAGTAAAATGTTTTGTTGGTTTCTTTAAAAGATGATTTAAAAGGACCATAAATGTGTAAATTATTCAAAACTAATTTAAACAATAACAATAACTAACAGGAACATTGTCGATCACGGTAGCTGTGTCTTCCTTGCAAAAATCTTGCACACGAAATATGTTTTCACAACGGAAAATAACTTTTAAAAAAATAAAATTAATACTTTATTATACAATTGAATATTAAAAAACATATTATACATATTTACAATTACGAATGACGGTTTCTAACTAACTAACTCTGTAGTGGAATTTGCCTATTTATAAGTTTGTCTTAACTTCTGAGTTACATTATAAAAAAGGGTCCATTGTTGGTGGATGATATTTTTCAGTTAAAAAATTGTTCATCCCCTGCGACGACCGCGTCACACACTGTTGCCCAATTTTCAAGTTGAGTAGATTTAATAATAGTGGATGATTTTAAATTTTAAAAGGTACACGAAAGTAAATATAGGAATATTCTATTTTACTATTTAGATTTTCCTTCGAAAAATCTGTCTGTTTTAAGTATTCACCAAATAATTAAAATAATTTTGATTCAGAAAAGTTTAGGTATACTTTTATTTTTTTAATTTGTTTTAACTATTATTAAAGTTGCAAGATTTTATTTTGACTTTAATACAGTATCCAGTTTGAAGAAAATTTATATACATTTATATATTGTAAGCATTTATTTAGAATTAAAAAATCTTTTGTTTTATTATATCTGAAGTTCGTGGTGAAGCTGAAGTTACCTTATTAAGATTATTTTTTAAGTTTGGGAAGACTAATTTGTCTTGCAAATGATTGCAAAAATTAGCTTCTTTTTGGGGAGTGAATTTAAAAAAAAATATTTTAGTGTTAAATACTTTACATAGAGTTTTTAAATGCCTTTATATGTTACTAAAAGATTCGGCTGGAAAGTTTTATGTGCTTCTCTGTATGCATTTATTAATATCATAAGCGATGTGACGTTATTTAAAAAAAAATTGTAGAATTTGAAAACATGCAGTTTAGAAAGCTTAGAATATGGTTTAGAAGGTACAGTGTTTTTCATATTAAAAGTTTCAATAAAAATTTTCATAATCATTTTATAATCTTTTTCGTTTCTGTTGATAGTAATCTTGATTTTATAACTGAAAATTAACATATTAAATTATCCTACTTAGCATAACAAGTGATATGTCTTTATTTTAATTATTATTATATTGCCTTTGTCTAATTTAAAGGCTCGTGCTGAAAGGTGAAACTAAGAATAATATTTTCCTTCAAGAAAACAGGAAATGGATGCATAGCCGTGTATTCTAGAATATCGTTGGGGAATTAATTATTATATAATATCTTTTATCCGATTTGAATTGAAAATAATGGGAAAAAATTATGTAACAATGTGGGTGTATCTCTTTATTTGTTTACTACGTATAAAGATACTCTTATTATTACGGAAATTTTGTTATCACCACAGGTACATGATAATAAAATAAGGCAATTAAAATTAAATCTTTATGAACTACTTAAACATGTATTAAAATATTCAAATTGGAGTCATTCGAGTCACCAGACCCATCTTATCTGACTTCGGTTGGAAAATGAATGTGTATGTTTATATTATTGTTACGATCCTTTACATTTATTTATATTTTATTTATATACCAGGTGTAAACGAGTTATGGGCCACCCCGACAAATTTTGAACGATGTAACATTTTTTTTAAATTCGGGTTGGTTATGTTATAGCGAATTCTGAATCATCTGACGTAAAAATTTAAAATGGCCAACTTCGGGTTTCATAGGAAATAATGCAAAAGGTAAAAATTTAAACGAAATATCATGTATATTTGTGCAAGACAACTGCCAAATGTCACTTTAGATGTACTTTTTGAAATTTTTTTTGTATTAATCTCCTAAAAAAAGCATATGCATTTATTTTAGTTCCTATTAAATTTAAGGATTGCAGTTTTTGTAGCTGAAACTTTCTTGTTTTAAAAGAAATAAACCATGTATATTAAGTGGATCTATCAAGTACTAATAAAATTATGTACATAGTAATGTCCTTAGTTTCTAAATAAAACAGTAATTTATAATTTTTTAATTTCTATTATTTCAACGTGCCTCTGAAACCGGCTCTGTTTAGGCTATGTAAATACTATTGATATGCTTAGTTCAAAAAAATTAAACAGACTAGTTTTTCTGGAGAGTACCTACATAAATCTTAGAGGTAGATTTAGAGAAACAATTGAGAGTATAACAACAGAAATGTTCCAAAATGTTCATGACAATTATATTAAGAGAGTGCAATGCTGTGTATCTTGAAGGAGGGCTATTTCCTCTAGGAGCACCTAAAAATAAAGAAAAATTTCAATTAGTTGTAAAATAAAAAGGGGAAAGCTCAAACATTAATGTGATATAGATAGAAGGACATTATTAGAGCACCTCTTGAATAATCAAATATTAGTGCTTAAGGTAAAAGATATAGATCAAGTCAAGTTTTACATTAAATAATGAGGAAAAATATATGTATAGGGAAAAGTAAATGTACACAGATCGTGTAATAAAGGCTATAGATAAGGTGTAGAGGTACGAGTTGTTTGTTCTGATTTGAAAAAGATATACCATGACATGTCTGATTATGTAGATAACACGATTCGAAAAATTTTCAATTTTAAATTCAAAGGTAAACCGTGAGAAAAGGTGTAAAAACTTTAAAGAAGATCCAAAGAACCTTATTCAGTTTATATAAGATCATAAAATATCTTATATTTTGGAAAATTTAATATATATTAATTTTGACAGATGACTATTTTCACGAGCAAATTTGAATTACTTAGAATTTATCTACAGATCCCAAATTTTCGGAGAATTAATAAATCCTGTTATACTTACGTTTTGTAAAAGAATATTTAACTTAGGTCACAATTTTGGAATTGAATCCGATTAAATTTTAGACTCAGTAGAGAGTAAATTTGGCAAATATGACATCAATCCTATAGGGTGATTTTTGAAAACTTTATATTACTATAAATAGCCTTAAGGATCCACATTCCGCCATTATAGTTTTCGCCATTGCAGTTACATTTTCGTAATTGCAATGTTATAAGTTGTTTAAAATCTAAAAAGAAAAAATTGTTAGTGAAGTTAATTATCATCGAAATAGTTGTGAATACATGTATTTAATACATACAAGTATGTGTAAAGTTTTCTGCTAGAATTTTTGTGAAATAATATTTACGTACAGTGCTTGGAAAACAGTGTTTATACGAAAAAGGTATTTAGTAACATACCTTTTGTAAAGGAGTAATTTTATGTGCCTTTTTCACAACCTCATCGAATTTTAGCCACAGTCCAGTTGAGAGGAGTGACATTTTTCTACAAGTTCCAGCCACGGATTTAGAAATTCATTTGGTGGACTTCTGTACCGATAACCAAAGATTACAAACTTCAGTGTGTGTAAAAAAGAAAATTTCGTTTAATTCATTAACTTTGATAATTCGATTTAAACATGAACAATTTTTTTTGAAATTTTTTAAATAATTTATGTTTTGGCTGTGATTAAGGAAACCACTCTATCAACAAAAACGTGATTTAAATTCATCACAAATTTTTATTTTTTTCTGATAGCAACATATTTCATTGTATGTAGTAATGAACGTTTGTTATATTAGATTAATTTAAAGGTTGCAACCATACATTTGAGGTTAGGAATAATTTCTTTTGACACAGTTATGGTATAACTTTAGAGAAATTTAAAAAAATTCGTTCATCTTTAATTGTTGACTTTATTCATTTTGCACTTTTCAAACACATTTTTCTTTATTTACAATAAATTGATTTTCGTATTGATTTGTCCATCGTTAATAACTATTGACTCTAACCCAATTTTCCGATAAATCAATAAAATTTTTGGACCCCCCTCAGTAAGATCTCGTGTTCTACTAGAGAATCAAATATCAATTTATAATAGTGCAGCTTGTGAAGTATGGATGGCAATTCAAGAATAAATAAAAAAAAAATTAAATTTGGCGCTCAACAATAAAATTTGTTTCACTATAATAAATTATAACTATCATACATTTATATAATTAATAAAACACACTATGTACTCTTCAACAAAATTGATTTCAAAATATTGTTACATTGCCTAAACAGGGTTGGCTTCAAAAGAACGTTATGTTAATAGAAGTTAGAAAATTATAAATTACCTACTACTTTATTTAGGAACTAAAGATTATTACTATGTAAATCTGTTAAGAAATTTAATCGCTGATAAAATAAAGGTATATAATTTTCTGAAAACTTAATACTTTTTACGTGATTTTGCTTTATTTTTTGGTAATTTGAATAGGGTCATGACCACTAGGTTTGAAAAACAATTAAAAAAAATTGGATAAACTAAATCTAAAGTGATATTTAATATTTGATTAGCATGTATTTGAACCCGTAGCATCTAAATATTTAAAAAATATATGGTCTGCCATTAAAATTTTTAGTTTCGCACTATTTGCTCTGAAACCGGAAGTAGGTTATTTTAAATTTTTACGTCAGATGATTTGAAACTGATTTTAATATAACCAACCCGAATTAAAAATCATTATTGAGAACATCGTTTTGAATATAAAAAGATAATTCTACTTATCTAATTTTTCACCGTATTACAAGGCTTTTTTGAAAATTACACATGAGTGTCGAACCAATGCATAGATGAATAATATTAAAAAAAGCCTTGTAATACGGTGAATATTCAGATAAGTAATATTATCTTTTCATATTTATTATGGATAATTTTCACAAAGTAAGGGTTGAAACAATTAATTCAACATCGTTTTGTATACTAAAAAGAAATAAATAAAAAGATATTGTAATTTTTAATATAGGTTTAATATGTAGATAGACCTTCTCATTTCCATTGTAAACTCTTTTCCGTAACGATTAACATGTAGAAAACGTCTGGAAATATTTCGAGAAAGAATAAAAAAGAATGAAGAAAAAATTAATAATATAAACTAAAGAGTGGAATAAAACACAAAACATAAAATTCTCTTTTAACTTAAATATTCTTATTATAGATTTAGCTTCGTTTGGTAATTAAATATTTGAAAATTTTTACAAAAAAAAATGTCTCTATCAGAGTGTATAAAAAATAACACAGATAATAAAAATAGGCATTTAATTGCTTTTAATGACCTACTAAACAATTTTAAAACAAATAAAAGGTTACAGAACCATCAATCACCCTATACAAATCTGCTAGTTCAACTCCTTACTTCGACCTTAAATCAATTTATGTAATTACTTGCTAAGTTTTGTCCATTAATTGCTTTTAATGACCTATTAAACAATTTTAAAGCAGTGTTCTGCAAATAAAAAGGTTACAGGACCGTGAATCACCCTGTACAGACCTGCTAGTTCCACCCCTTACTTCAACCTTTAATCCACTTATGTAATTACCTGCTAAGTTTTGTCCATTAATTGCTTTTAATGACCTATTAAACAATTTTAAATTTCTGCAAATATTTCGAGAAAGAATAAAAAAGAATGAAGATAAAATTAATAATATAAACTAAAGAGTGGAATAAATTACAAAACATAAAATCCACTTTTGGCTTTAGCTTCGTTTGGTAATTAAATATTTGAAAATTTTTATAAAAAAAATATCTCTATCAGAGTGTATAAAAAATAACACATAGATAATAAAAATAGGCATTTAATTGCTTTTAATGACCTACTAAACAATTTTAAAGCAGTGTTTTGCAAATAAAAAGGTTACAGAACCATGAATCAATCACCTTATACAGACCTGCTAGTTCAACTCCTTTCTTCGACCTTAAATCCATTTATGTAATTATTTGCTAAGTTTTGTCCATATGATTTTTGTATTTTTAAGATTTTAAATATACATTGAATTTCAAAATTTAATGGAGACGATATTTTTAAAACCAAGAAATAATAGATACTAAAATTTCTAAAAAAAGATTGGAACTATTAGTAAAATAACATCGTTATTCAGATCATGTTTGTTTAATTTACATATATATTTAGTTTTCAAAATTTATTAGATGTTTTCGCAAAAAAATCGTTTTCTTTAGTATCTACACATCAAAGTTTATTATGTATGTTGTTATCAGTTCAAGGTTCTACTCATTTTCAATTGAGTGAAAAATATAATGTGATTTATAGAATTTTTTTCTCTTCTTTACAAAAGTTTATAAATAAACTTTTTATTTATAAAAAAAATCTAAACATAATAATAAATTCTACGTCCAATATAATTTCTGAACATATTTATTATTTTTTTTTTTTTTTTTTTTTTGAAGAGTAACAAAAGGTTACGTGTTTGGTGCGTACACACTATGTAATGAAAGAAAGGCTGAATAAGTTGTATTTTAAAGTGTGTAAGATTCTTTATTTAAAGATATGTGTAAAAGAAATATATATATATTTCTCAAAGTCAAAAGAGTGTCAAGCGCTTTCGGCAAAACAATGCCATCATCAGGACAAAAAAAGTGCAAAAAAGTAGAGAAGGTTGGTTATAAAACAAAAGTAGAGAACATCAACGCAGTAACAATACATCTTAAATTAACTTTTTAAAAAACGACATTAATATAGTAGAAAACAGTAACATTTTTAAAAAATTTGGTTTTTAAAGGCCCAGGCCTGAAAGTTGTCCCAATAAAAGACAACAAGTGTTTTTTAAAAACATGTAAAATAAATAAAAAATTAAGATGTTTTACGTGAGAAAATTATGAACATGCGGTTTCTTTTACACATATCTTTAAATAAAGAATCTTACACACTTTAAAATACAACTTATTCAGCCTTTCTTTCATATTTATTATTGCTTTTTGAAATTTGACTGTAAAAACATACGTATTTACTACTAAAGAGTCTAAAAGAGACCATGAACCCATTCACTATTCTTTGAAGACGATCATAGGAAGAAGGGGCCTTAACTGTTAAAGTACAAGTAACCAGTAGGGGTCAAACCCTTTACTAAAAGTGACAATGAAAGAATCAAATGTATGAATTTGACGTACCCGATTTTTTTAAGAATATTCTATTAGTTCCTAGCAATATTCTATTCTTCTTCTTTGAGTGCCGTGCAGTTTACTGCGTAGGCGTCCTCCAAACTTTATATATATCTGTTATTCGCAGCGTCTCTAAGCGCACCAAAGTCGTGAATTCCAGTCCATTGCCGGATGTTGCGTAACCAAGATAATCTCTTACGGCCAATGCCTCTTTTACCTTCCACTTTTCCCTCCAATATCAGACGCTGAAACTCATACCGGTCACCTCTCATGATGTGTCCAAAATACGAGATCTTTCTCTTCTTGATGATCTCGAGCCGTTCCCTATCTTTTAGTTTTGCTCTTCTTATGACCTCTTCGTTACTGACTCTCTCTACCCATGATATTTTAAGCATACGGCGAAGGGTCCACATTTCAAATGCCTCGAGTCTGTTCATCGAAGCAGCCTTCAGAGTCCACGTTTCGGTACCATATAGGAGAACAGACCACACATAACATTTTATCATCCTGAATCTTAATTTAATATCTAGTCTGTGGTCGACTAAGAACGTACGTAGGGATATAAATACGGCTCTCGCCTGTTCTATGCGGCATTTGATCTCTATCTCCGGGTCCCATTTCTCATTCAGGTAGCAGCCCAGATATTTGAATTTCTGTACCTGTTCTATGTGCATGCCATCGATGGTTATTTTGCACTTTGGCAGGATGTTTTTAGAAATTGTCATAATTTTGGTTTTGGCAGCATTTATTTTCAGACCCCGAGCACAGCTTGCATCATTTACGGCTTTCAATATTGCTTGTAAATCATCTTCTGAGTCAGCTAAGATTACCGTGTCATCCGCGTATCTGATGTTGTTGATGTGGATGCCGTTTACTTTAATTCCTAAGCTGCTTTCCGTGAGTGCCTCCTGAAACGCTCTTTCTACATACAGGTTAAAAAGCATTGGTGACAGTATGCAGCCCTGTCTTACTCCTTTTTTTATTGGGAATTCTTCAGACACATTGCCATCTTGTAGCCGTATTTCGGCGGTCTGGTTCCAGTAGAGGTTGCGTATGATTCTTACATCTTTGTCGTCCAGACCTAAATCATCCAGATACTGCAGTAATAGATTATGCCTTACATGATCAAATGCTTTCTCGTAATCTATAAAGCATATATAGACATCTTTACGTTGATCTAGGCAGTTCTGAATAAGCATTTGAAGGCTGAAAATAGCCTCCCTGGTACCAAATCCGCTTTTAAACCCAAATTGACTTTCCCCACTAACTTCCTCACATCTTCTATATAGTCTTGTATGCAGAACCCGTAGGAACAGTTTCAAAAAGTGGCTCATAAGGCTTATGAGACGGTAGTCCTTACAAAGTTGAGCGTTTTGCTTTTTTGGTAACGGTATAAAAGTTGAGCGCCGCCAGTCAACGGGTATCTCCCCAGTGTCATATATGTTATTGAATAGACTGAATATTCTATTACCGAACTTAATATAATTAAAAACTACAACTAGAACAAACTAACCAACTATTACTAATTTCTTCGGAATACTCACATTCCTGCATATATTTTAAAAAGTTTTCTAATTTTAACCAATCTATAAGATTGCGAATTAGAAACATTTTTTGAATATATCTCTGTAAATACTACATAACAAGAGTATGAATCTCTTGTGCAAAGCTAAAATTGAATTACATTTAAGCAGTGCACATTTTTCATACTTCTTTTCTTCTATGCCATGCATGCATTCTGTTTAACTTTGATGTAATACATTATTTGAGCAACTAACACAGCTTCTAGATTCGAGCTACATTCTTTTAAATACTTTATAAACCTGAGTAACTACATCAATATTAACCTGGAGGTTTTCGGGGGGCAACAAGAAGGTATCTGATTGTGAAGGTTTCTTTCTCATTGGTTCTTGAATATCTGTAAATTGTTTAAGAGTAATAAAGAAATCTGCACTTTCATCATCTTCACAATTAGCAAACTTTGTATGCACTGTGACGAAGTTTACAAGTAAGCTTTTCAATATGGACCACACGCAGGATAAGTCAGTTTGATATTTCTAACATCCTGTTGTCTCACCTGACTGAAAATGTTTTCTAGAGAATCTTCATTGAAAGCTGTCGTTTCAAGCGACCTACAACCAACATCCCCTAGAAGTTTTTGAATCAAATTATACCCACTCAGTGTTGAAATAAAGTTTGATAAAACAGAGCATTTGGATCTGTCGCTAACCTTCCGTTCTAGAAACTTCGCACTCTCAAGTACAGGAATTGCCTTATTCCAAAAATCTACTTGTAAAGACCTTTTTTATGTTTCCACAAGTAGTCACAGATTGCACTGAGCGAAAGAGATTTCTGTCTTCGGAGAGTCCCTGATAGTTGTAATTATTGATGCCTACCGCTACAGATGCACTGAAGACTTGTACACATGTCGAAACTTTCATCTTGCGCATTTTCTCCAAATGCATCATTTAAATGCTATGAAGAAACAATATACGACCGCTTGGTAACTCTGTTCATTATATCAAGATAGTACTTCCAGTATTTTGTAAGTATATTATTTCTAATACACTTCAAAAGATGATGAGGGTCATATAGAGGCTCTACTTAACACGATCAACAGTTATAATTCCATCATCTGGAATTTCATCTCATCTTAAAACAACACCTCTATTTTCCTCAAGTAACATCTTAATAGCAAGAACATTAGGAGCAATCACATGAAATATTTTTCTTACGTTCCCCTTGAAAGTACGGACAATGCCCGGTGCAGATGTCGAGCTTTAGCAAAAAGTACCAAGTTGTTTCCACTTCCTATAAATATCCTTCAACATCCACATCACAATATGGTGTTTTCCTTATCACATAGTCCTTCCAGCAAATCTTTGCAATTTGAATATGCTGAGCCAAGATGCAACTCCATTTCATCAAAAAGTAACACGCATAATGTATCACTTTTTGATAAAACAAGGCTTTGGATAATGGAATATGAAATACCAGGAGACAGAGAAACACTTTGTAAGATTTGTCGAAGAATTTGAACACTCGAAAGTTAAAATATTGTACTTAGGAAAACGATAAACCTTAGGGCTTTGTTTCTAAATACCTGGACCAAAAATTTTATAATTCACAGAAAACACATTCGTCTCCTTTTCTCCTCGGCATTGAGAATTTGAGATTTAAAAGATCTCTTAACAAGAGAATGCATTTCGCTTTGATTGGCTACGATTTTTAATTACCTCTTGATATTCTTCAAATTTCTCTTTCAGTGAAGGGCGATTCTTCACAAAATTAAATTTTTTGTTGGTTAACGGTTAAACTTCTTATCCTAGTTTTCTAGCCATTTGTTTATTTCGATACAATTCAGAAAGACGTAATAATTGTTAAGTTATGATGTACTTATTTTATTATTTGTCTTATTTAAATAGATCTAGCTTATCTTATTCAACGCTAATGCATTCCTGTGATAATATGCGTTTAAAATACTAGAAGAAACACATAAATTCATTAATTATATTTTATTACAAGTAGATAAAATTAGATTGATTATTATTATTACTATTATTCAATTACTTATTTATTTCCAATACCATTTTTTAGAGTTTATAATTTTTGAAATCAGTTAAAGCCATAAAAAGAAGAAGAAGGACTCCGTAGATTTACATCGGCGATCCTTATATATCAGTTAACACACTCTTATTAACATATTTCAGGAATAATAGAAGAATGGGAAGTAATGATGATATAATTGTCAAACAAGCTGGTTACTTCAATATAAGTACCCGAGTTAATTTGAAAAAAAAAATCATTATAAAAACTAATAATAAAAGTTATTGATCCGTTATTGCAATTTTGCCATAGCATATTTTATATGATCATATTCAAAGATAAATCAGGGCTTATTTTTGCTAAGGTATTTATGTTAATAATGGACTAACCAGAAAATCTTATCAAATTAATTTGCACAAATTTGGTAGATAACCCTTTAATTAGTTTAGTACCACTTTGTACTTTGGCAGACTAACTGGGTGCCACGATTATTAAGTTTTTTATTTGATTTTGTTTAATATAGTTCTTCAGTTATATTTAAGATATATTATTTTACTAAAAATTGGATCGAACACAATTTTTGATTTTAGATAAAAATCGGATCGGATGCTGAGTCCAAAATCAAGCGAACTAAAAAAATCTATTAATAATAGGATCTTTAGCTCAGAAATTTAAAAACATTTTTCGTATTATTTAATTAGATGAAATCCGTACAACATCAGGTTATACATAATTTACAACCATGCTTTTGCTATAATTCAGTATTGTTTGGTATTACTTTGTGTTCTCTGGTTACAACTGTCTCGAGGATGTTCACAGCCTCGTTTTTTTTGGAATATTGCCGTAAGATAAATTCTGATTGATTCAATATATTTTTACATTTCAGAAAGAAAGCCTGACATACCTGCTGTTTTTCAATTAGTGAATATTTATGAATAGAGGAATTGAAAATAATAATGACATAACTGTCAAACAAGCTGGTTACTACATTATAATATAAATATTTTTTGCGGGCATTTATTTTTGTCTTAGTATTTGCATTGATAAGGCACACATCTGGAGTAAAGAAACGGATAAAGAGTTTACTTGCTTTAGAAAGGGCCAAAATTAAATACGGCTACTTAAATTTGTTATTTAACCGAATCGTTAGTATAGTGACACTTTACTTTTTTGTACACATCAACCAATTGGATAATAAAACTTTGTTTTTTTTGTTATTTTTATATAATATAATTTATAGATTGATATTGAGAGCAATATAGTTAGAGATAAAAAACAGAAATCAAGCAGTCAACAATGAGTATTAGAGTCACAGTACTATCTTAAAGGAGGGCGGCTATTTCCTCTAGAAGCACCTAAAAATAAAGAAAAATTTCAGTTAGTTATTAAATAAAAAGAGGAGAGCTCAAATATTAATGGGATATAGTTAGAAGGATATTATTAGAACATAGATAACCAAAATACAAAATACATAGAGTACAACTTTTGAATAATCAACTATTAGTGCTTAAAGTAAAAGGTATGGATCATGTCAAGTTTTACACTAAATAATGAAAAAAAATATATGTATAGGGAAAAGTAAATGTACACAGATCGTGTAGTCAAGGCTATAAATAAGGTATAGAGGTACGAGTTGTCTGTTCTGATTTGAAAAAGATATACCATAACATGTCTGACTATGTAGATAACAACACGATTCGGAAAATATTCATCTTTAAATTCAAAGGTAAATTGTGAGAAAAGGTGTAAAAACAAAAAAGAAGATTCAAAGAACCTTATGCAGTTTATATATGATCGTAAAATATCTTATATTTCAGAAAATTTAATTAAAATTAATTTTGACAGATGAAAATTTTCACGAGCAAAATTGAATTATTTAGAATGTACCTACAGATCCCAAATTATCAGGGAATTAATAAATCCTGTTATACTTACGTTTCGTAAAAGAATATTTAACTTAGGTCACAATTTTGGAATTGGATCCGAATAAATTTAAGACTCATTAGAGGTAAATTTTGCAATTATGACATAAACCCGATTGGGAAATTTTTGAAAACTTTAATTTACCTACTATAAATAGCCTTGCGATCCACAGTCTTCCATTATAGTTTTCGCCATTACAGTTACAGATTCGCAATTGCAATGTTACAAGTTGTTTGAAGTCTAAAAAGAAAAATTTGTTAGTGAAGTTAAATATCATCGAAATAAGTTGTGAATACTTGTGTTTAATACATACAAGTATATATAAAGTTTTGTGCTAGAATTTTTGTGAAATTGAGCCCAGAAAATATATCTAAGTACAGTGTTTGGAAAACAGTGTTTATACGAAACAGGTATTTAGTAACATGCCTTTAGTAAAGGAAGAAATTTATTCTGTGCCTTTTTCACAACCTCATCGAATTTTCGCCACACTCCAGTTGAGGGGATTGAATTTTTTCTACAAGTTCGAGCCACGGATTTCGTTTAATTCAATAACTTTGATAATTTAATTTAACATGAACAATTAATTTTTTAAATTATTTATACTATTTGGTTATGGTTAAGGAAGCCACTCTAAAAAGACGTGATTTAAATTCATCACAAATTTTTATTTTTTTCTGATATCAACATTGTATGTAATAATGAATGTTTGTTATATTAAATTAATTTAAAGGTTGCAATCATACATTTGAGGTTAGGAATAATTTCTTTTGACTACAATTATGGTATAACTTTAGAGAAATTTAAAAAAACATTTGAATGTTAATTCTTAATCATTTGGCACTTTTCAAACATATTGAGATTTTTCTTTATTTACAATAAATTTTTAAAATTTGGTGTTCAACAATAAAATTTGCTTTAGTAACATAAATTATAACTGTCATACATTTATATAATTAATACAACACAATATATTGTATATTATTTTCCTACAAATTGAGTAAGATATTAATATAATTATTTCTTAAATAAAAATGCGATCAGAATATCTTAAGCTAAGTTCAAAAACAAACAAACTCAAAAAATGTATAAATTAAATGGCGACAATAACTCAGATAATTATCAAACATTTTTGGCATTATTTAATAACATGAAATCACGCACATTATCAGATTATACATAACTTACAGTTCAATATTGTTTGGTATTCTCTTCTTGCATCTTACTCGGAAATGTTCGAACTAAACTCTATGAGCTATTAATTTATTAACAATAATAAGTACATGATAGTGATTAAGAAAAGTCAAAACTTATTTAATCTGGGATATTTTGTTTCAATAAACTTAACCAAAATTAATTTTATATGGAATGATTCATTATGAAAAAATAATTTGATTTGACAAAAATAGGGTGAATAATAATAGTTTAATTAACTGTTGTAATTTCGGTTACAGTGATTTATGTATTCAAAAATAAAAACTTTATTTGATATTTTGGCTTCTAAATTTTTCAACATTGTGTTGTGTGTTTTTGGTTTTGTTCGTGGTAACTCCCATTATACGTTTCAGGAATTTCACTCAGATCTTATATGTTAGCATTGCCCTCCAAATGGTATTAAAAACTAATTTTTTTTTAACAAAAATGGCTTTTGTTTTTAATGAACTTATTAGGGTTCATAGCATAGTCATGTTTTATTCTTTTATCTATACTTTCGTTAATTCGAGCTTTCTTTTCCAGTTTGCTGCACTTAGATACTTTTACTTATTCATTTATAACATTATCTATATCGATTTTAATTTTAATATTGTCCTATCATCAATATTTTAGTATAGTTATGTTTATTTTCATGACTTCTTCTTTTATTCATTTTTTCCATATATTTAGATTTTCGTCTAGTTGTTTTTTTTCCTGCTACGTCATCTATAAAAGCTCTATCTGTTATTTTGACTCTCTTTAAATTTGTACATCCTATAAATATCATTTTGCCTTTATTTATTGTATTGTTTATATGTTTATTGGAAAAGGCTAGGTTTACTCCTCCTTCTTGTCTGTGGGGTATGAAAAAATTATTAAATGTCTACCCAAATGACATAAAAATATAGGTTGTTACATTTAAATAAAACGAGAAAATGTTGATTCCAAGTTTTAACTCCCGGTGTATATAATTTACGATTTTTTCGAGAATTTCTTAATAGAGGACAGAAAAAGTTCGGTCTGAAACCAATAAAGATGTTTTGTTATTGACTTAATAGACGACAGTAGAATACATGTTCAAACTATACCTTATTTAAAAACCAGTAGGACCGATTTGAAAAGCTTGATGCACACAACTAAAAGTTACTAGAAATTTTACCAAAATATGAGTATGTTCAGTTTTCAGAGCCGTGTTCCAAAATTTGTCAAGACAATAAACAGACAATATTAAAAAACATTAAAACTCTTTTTTATCTCTATCTAGCTCACGTCTATAGTTAATTATGTAGCTAGGTTAAATTGAAAGCGTAGATACATTTTAATGAAATTTTGTTGTATAAATATTAAATAAAACAAAAAAATTTGGCTGCACACCAAAAAGTAACAGGCCATATTTATATTTCGAAACCAAAACAATGAATGATTTTGGGTGGAAATTTTTATGCAATTTTTATATTCCAATAGTTGCTTATACATATTCACTTGCATTGTTTCTCTAAACGGGCCAAATGTCCTAAATTCAACCGTTTTCGTTGTTTTTTCGGGCTAGTTGTACTTTGAATGGAAGGATCTATAATCACAAAAATTCAATGAAAAGAACTCACTGAGTTCTGACAAGAACTGATTTAAAGATAAGTTGAACAAATAATGAAATACCAATAACAAACACGAAAAATGGCAACAATATAAACAAAAGCGCTTACTGAGTTCTCTAAAGAATCGATTGAAAATTAAGTAAAAAACACGTAAAACGCAAGAGAACGTAACCTATAGTCTGTGACAGAACTGTCAATGTCGGTGTCAAACAAAATCAAGTCAAGTCATTGTCATCTCTATTCAGTTCTGTGTGAAATTGGCTGCCTATGGACCAATAAGGAGCCGCCAATATTGCCAATTTAAATTCAAATCACTCCTTCTGGTTTTTAGTAGCGGTGAAAATAATTCCAAATAATTTTTCTTTCTTCAGATACGTGGCGATAATAAACATCGATTTTAACCTAAACGTGAAAATAGTGGATGTATCAAACTTATCCTATATGTTCGGTCTTTTTGTAATTTGTAATTCCAATATTTACGAATAGAATATTTACTTTTTTAAAATATCTTTGATTTTAGAGTCATTAATGTTTTAACTATTTGCAAGGACCAATATATTTTCAAGAAACCAGTATAATTGAAAGAAGTAACCATTAAATTTACAGAATATATCTTGCACAATTCCTTATACAATATTCAGCTTTGGAATTTTTGACGTTTGAAGTTGTGTCGGTATCTTTGAGTTTTCAACATTGTTTTTTATTGTTAAAAATGGGTCGTACAATCAGTGATTTGGTAGTAAAAAAGTATGTGTCGTGTCTAAAAATAGTAAAAAGTGCTCAGGATTGCAATTAGCAAAGTCTACTGAACGATCCATCAATAATGTCTTACGGTAAAAAGGGCAAAAGCTCTCATTACCTAGAATAGTAAGGGAGTAATTAAGAAAACGTTGGTTCGAATTCTTAAAAAAATAGGAGGGGCAATTTGAAAGAAGTAACTATTCACTGGAATGAGGTCATTAGATCAAAATTTTCCCGTTAAAGATGCATAGTTTTTTTTTGATAACACTTGGCGTTAACCATACAGCCAGACACAATGTTACTAATATTTTCATTTACATATTTTTCTATACATTCACACACATTCATACCACAGAAATACCCACGCCGGGACTCGAACCCGAGACCCTGGGGACTGCAGATAGTTTTACAAGGTAATTTAAGAGCATATTTTGTTTTTAAATTTCAAAATACCGATTGCAGCCTAAAGAAAACTACTATATTCATAAAAACAAAAGAAAAGGCGATTGGTTGGGTGCAGTGAACAAGCTCTAAGTTGTGTTGTTTGGTAAAGTGTGATTAGAAATATTTGGATTTGACCTGATCTGATCTTGTCGTAAGTTAAGAACCCTAATACGTTTACAATTACTGTACTTTACTTTATAATCCTGTTAGTTTCAGAAGATGAATTACCTGTGTTAGTTTGAAGAATTAATTAACTATAAGATTAAAATGTCGTTACCTCATTCATCTATCTATCCCTAAATGCAATTAATGACAGTCTTTATTTCACTTACTATATTATTTACCATTTTAGTTTTACTTACGTGACGTTTCAATCTTTATAACTTTATAAACTTTTGCCAGTTTCTGAAGTTATTCTTTTAATTTGATCTCTAATGAGGGACAGGACTGAAGCGGATAATTTTCGATTTGTGTTGTACAAAATCCATCTTTATAATAAGTTTTCTTAAAGATTCACTCATGCAATTTATTCTAGGACAGTCACTGTCGCAATTTAAGTTCACATATTTAAGTAGTGATTTTAATGTTGGAACGTCCTTTTTGCTGTACATCATCGATGTTTTTTCCAATAATTTGTTATTCATGTCTTTCAGCTTTCTGAAAGTTCCTTTATCAGAACGCGGTTTCTTATTATGTCCTAGTCCTTGCTGCCGCTTATCTAAAATTCTAACAAATGTAGTTTTAAGAACCTTCGTTAATTTGTGATCATTTTCTTGTTACCACAAGATTTTGGAACATTCAAGGAGTAGCTCACATGTCTTAGAACAATTGGGGTTTTCACCACGACAAACTCTGAGCCGAAAAAGGCGGAGGTCCGGTTCAAATTAACTAAGTGAATTCAAAAATGGACGCCAGGTAAATTTAAAAAAAAATCCCTATCCGTTGTAAACAACCGCTAACTTACCAAACGGTTGAGCAAATACTACGAATGGCCACAGATCAAATACCAAAATTAAAATAAAACTACTACTGACTCAAATTGATAAATTTAATTATATTATTTAGAAAAAACGGGGTACACCCCCGTCACAAGTCATAACAAAAAGATGAAATGGAGTTACCGTATTCACAACGTCTTAGTTACAATTATAAAATAAGCAAAAATACTATTAAGCAAGCATCAAATTATACAAATCATCTATCAATAAAAAAAAATAAACAGTAAATTAAATCCCAACCAATTAATTTAACAACAAAAAAAAACATACATTAAGTTATCCCGATATTTACTGATTTTATAACAAAACTCCTATAAAATAATTCAAGGGTAAATCTTGCTATTTCTAATTGAAAACTTGAAAACATACTACAAACGTCTCTAAAGATTTAAATAATTTAGATTTTGATACTTTGATAATCCGGGTTTTTTCAAAGGTTATAATTTTTACCAAATTAATTTTCCCCAAGCTGATGTGAAGAAAAGTAAAGTTGTTTTCGGCCTTGTTCTCACGGTAGATCAACCAAGTTACAGTTACAAGTCCCATAGATTTCAGAAAATAAAAGAAAGTATTTCAAAACCCAACTGGCGGTAGTTCCCATCCAATATAAAACTATTCGTAAAGTTCGGTCCAACTTAAAAAGGCCAGATACAAAAGTCCAAAATAAAAAAAATCCGTGTATAGAAAAAAATCCTAAAAGAGAGAGAAAAAAGGTTAAGTTAAATGTTTGTTGACTCTGGTAACTATTGATGAACTATTTTCTCATTTAAATATTGCATAACAAAATAGGAAAATCAAGAATTTTCAATTAAAAATAACACGATCACATTCAAAAATCGTTTGGGTGCAGTACGGCCCAGGTAAAGAATTTCTGTCGATAAGTCATAATGGTTATTTTATTATACATCTTTAAGCGGTCAAAATAAATATTGTGGACCTATACATCTACAAGTACTAATATTTAGAAACCAAAAAGTCTTCACTAACTAAAAATTGTCGAACAAAACAAGATTGTTTACATGAAAGCTTTCGGTTTTCTATTTTGTTACACTTTCTTTTTGTCTTACGTCTTATTTATAGCATTAGAGAAAATCGTGACTTAAAATTATCAGTTTGAAGCAGAAGAACGTTTTCCAGAAAGCTTTAACTTATGTTAACTTGGTGCACCTACTTTCTATTATGATATCCTAATATTTTGAGTGAAAAAAGTCGTGGCCAAAAATTGACAAATTAAAAGACGTTTTCAAAACATTTTTGGTTTGAATACTGATATCAGTTCCCCTTATTTTATGATAACAAAAACATACCAAATTCGAGGAGAAGAATGCTTTGGCATACTTCTTACTTTTATTAAGTCCTAATATTTAGATTTAAAAAAATCGTTATCCAAAAGTTGTCAAACAAAAGCGGGATGTTTTTGAGAAAGCTTTCGATTTTCTCTTTGTTTCATTTTCTTTAGATTATTAGAGAAAATCGTGCCCTAAAATTATCAATTTCAAGCCGAAAAATGTTTGTGTTACTTGGTACACCTACTTACTTTTATGGTATCTTAATATTTTGAGTGAAAAAATCGTGACCAAAAATTGACACACTAGAAGATGACGTTTTGAAAAAATGTTCGGTTTAATTACTAATATAAATATCCATTAATTTGGATAAAAGAAATGACAAAAAAGTACAAAATTTGAGGGGAGGATTGCTTAGAACAAACTTATTTTGGAATATATTCCTACTTTTATTAAGTCTTAATGTTTAGAATTGAAAAAATCGTGACCAAAAACAAAAGAGGGGAGTTTTCAAAAAAGCTGAAAGTTTTGCTATTCGGTACACCTTTTTAAATTTATTAAGTCCTAATATTTAGGTAGATTTGAAAAATCGTGATTAAAAACTGTTGAACAAGAGACAGTTTTCAAAAAAGCTCCTAGTTGCGTGTACCTCTTTTTATTTTATTAAGTCCTAATATTTAAAATTCAAAAAGTCGTGACTGGAATTTGTCGAACAAAAGAAAGTTGATTTCGAGAAAGTTTTCGGTTTTCTATTTATTACACCTTCACTCTATTATTAAATCCTAATAATGGCGTTAGAAAAAATCGTGACTTAAAATTATCAGTTTCAAGTGTAAGAAAGAATGTTTTCGAGATAACTCTAATTTATCTTATTTGGTACACCTACTTACTATTATGATATCCTAATATTTTGAGTGAAAATAGTCGTGACAAAAAAATTGATAGGTTAGAAGATGATAATTTAAAAAAAAATTCAGTTACTATTATTTTGGATTAAAGAAATGATGACAAAAAAAACCAAATTCGAGGAGAAGAATGCTGGTATACCAATTTACTTTTATTAAGTACTAATATTTAGATTTGAAAAAATTTGATTTGATTAAAAACTGTCAAACTAAAGTGGGATATTTCCGAAAAAGCTTTCAATTTTCTAGTTTATTACACTACACTTTCTTTCTGTTATTAAATCAATTTCAAGCAGAAACATGTTTCCGAGAAAGCTCAAATTTGTGTTATTTGGTACACCTCCTTACGGTTACGATATCCTAATAAGTTGAGTGCAAATTGTCGTGACCAAAAATTGACACATGTTTTCTGGTGTGTTTATTGTTATTAGTTCCCATTATTTTTAACAGAAGAAATGATGACAAAAAATATTAAATTCGAGAGGAAGAATGTTGGGACAACCATATTTTGATATACCTACTTATTTTATTGAGTCCTGATATATAGAATTGAAAAAGTTACCATAAATTGTCGAACAAAAGGAGGGTTGTTTTTGAGAAACCTTTCCGTTTTCTATTTTGTTACACATTCATACTCTCATTAAATCTGAGTCATTTCACTAGAAATAATCGTAACTTTCGATTTATGAATTTCGACAAAGCTCTAATTTGTATTGTTTGGTATAACTGTTTACTTTTATTAACTCCTAATGTTTAGATTTGAAAAATTTATGATAAAAAATTGTCAAACAAAAGTGGGGTGTTTTCGAAAAAGCTCTCGATTTTATATTTTTCACCCCTTCTTTCTGTTATTAAATCCTAATAATTATGTTAGAGCAAATCGTGACCTAAAATTATCAGTTTCAAGCAGAAGAATGTTTTCATGAGAGTCCCTCTTGCAGAGCTGATTTCAACGATGTATCACATTTCATGTCTATTATGTTTAATAAAGGATCTGCAGTCACCTGAAAATCACATTTTATGCATTTAGATATATGTAGCGGCCAAACTGTTGAAAATGAATAAAAACGGCTTACATGTCCCTATCCTAACTTTTCAAGTTCTATGTTATAGATTACAAAATATTTGATACAAAGTGGTCAAAAATTTGATCTCCCATCTGTTTATATTAAGATGCGACTGATGTTTTTTGTCAGTTAGAGAAGGGGCTGCGATTTCGATATGAGTTCCATCAAAAGCACTGACAATACCTCCAATTCTTCATTTAATATAAAATCCTTTCTGCAATCTTTCCCTTTATTGTCTCGATCTTGGAAATGTCAATGTCGTCGGAAATTAACCGGCTTATTTAGTATATAACTATGGACTATGGACTATGGACTATGACTATTACAATTTAAATAAATGTTTGCTACTACTTTTTGACCTTATCCGTTTGCAAAAAGTTGATTGTTGCCAATACCGTTAAATGGAACGGGATTGAATCCTTCCTTTTTGCTAGTTCTGTACAAATACAGGGTGGAGAACTGAAGGCGAACGTTTTTGAAACGGCTAGTACTCCTCCCCCCGAATGGCCTATCGGGGCGGGACTCCTACCGTTAGGTTAGCAAGGGTTTATCAGTCAATGCCATGGAGCTGCGGTTGTTGGAACAGCGTGTTTTCGCATACGAAAGCGTGTGTCACGGCAGTTCAACCTGAATTCCATCACCACTTCAACATTCACTGAAATCGAAGTATTCCCTCTCAACACAATTCTTCGTTGGGTTCAAGCGCTTCGTATATGATAAAAAAGCACCCAGGGGCTCAATGAAAGGCTCGAACCCCAGAAAATGTTGAACGAGTCCGACAAGCCCTTCTGCGCAGTCCAAGTCGATCTGCTCGAAATCATTCCGCTGAACTTCGTTTGAGTACTCGGACGGTAAGGCGTATTTTACTCCTTGACCTGCATTTCCACCTCTACAAATTGGCGGTTGTTCAACAGATACAGCCAGGGGATTACGAACAACGGCTCACCATCGCGCGTGACATGGAAGCACTTTTTAATCAAAATGAGAACCTCATTTTCGTCATGTCTGATGAAGCTCATTTCCATCTGAACGGCATGGTGAACCAACAGAACTGCCGTTGTTGGGCTCAAGGAAATCCGAGAGAATTACACCAAAGACCGATGCATAGCCCGAAAGTTACAGGTTGGTGCGCAGTTTCCAACATTTGCGTTATTGGCCCTTACTTGTTTGAAGGCGCCAATGGGAGAGCTGAAACTGTGAACGACATGATCAACAACTTCTTATTATTTGAGTTACGACGAAGACGAATTCCAATCCGACGTCGCTGGTTCCAGCAAGATGGGACAACGGCCCACACTGCGAACGCATCAATGCTCGTTATTCGGCGTCATTTCCCAGGTCGTGTGATTTCCCGGTTTGGGGACGTTCATTAGCCACCTCAAACCCCCGATCTGTCGAAATGTGATTATTTCTCGTGGGAAAACCTGAAGGCGCGTGTGTACTACGCAAGATTTGAAGGAAGCAATTCGCATGGAAACTATTGCGAACGACAGAGCGATACTGGAGAGTCTGGCGGCCAATTTCCAAGAACGGCTTCAGCGGTGCATTGCTGATCGGGTCCACTACATGTCAGATGTTATTTTTCACCATTGAGTATCGTAAATCCTATGAACTGATGTACCCGAAAATATGAATAACATGAAAATTAACAATTTTATGACTTTTTGAAAAGCGTCTGTTTTCACTGACCCACCCTGTATTTGCTTGAATACAATCTTTTGTGAAAACTGAAAATATTTTATAAAATCTGCTTCTGGAACTTCCACCGGATTCTCATTATCTTTTATAATAAAACGACGCTATAATGGTAAACGATTGCAGAAGTATAAGTAAAACTAGTTTTTTAAAACTTAAAATGTCATTACCAAAAATTGGTGAACAAAAGAGGGTTCTTTTCAAAAAAGCTCAAAGTTGCGTTATTTGGTACATCCTTTTATTTTTATTAGGTCCTAATATTTGCATTTGAAAAATCATGATCAAAAACTGTCAAATAAAGGTGGGAAATTTCAGGAAAAGCTTTCAATTTTCTATTTTGTTACACCATCTTTCTGTTATTAAATCCTATTCATTACGTTAGTAAAAATCGTGACCCAAAATTATAAGTATCAAGGGGAAGAATGTTTTCTAGCAAGCTCTAATTTGTATTATTTACCACACCTTTTTACTTTTATTAAGTCCTAATATTTTCAAATCATATTGTGCTCAAAAACAAAACTGGGATATTTTCGAAAAAGCTTTCGGTTTTCTATTTTATGCCACCTTCTTTCTCTTATTAAATCTTGTTAACTGTATTAGAGAAAATCGTGACCTAAAATTATCAGTTCCAGTGTTTTCCATAAGGCTCTAATTTGAGTTATTTGGTACACCTTTTTACTTTTATTAAATTCTAATATCTGGATTTGAAAACATTCTAATTAAAAATGATCAAACAAATGTGGGATATTTTCGAAAAACCTCTCGGTTTGCTATTTTGTTTTACCCTTTTCTGACATTGCATTCTTAATAATTGCGTTGGAAAAAGTCGTGAGTTAAAATCATTAGTTCCAAGGGGAAGAACGTTTTCCAGAAAACTTTAATTTTTATTAATTGGTACACCTACTTTATTTTATGATATCCTATTATTTGAAGTGAAAAAAGTCGTGACCAAAAATTGACAGATTAAAAGGTGGTGTTTTCAAAAAATTTCTGGGTTAATTATTAATTCCCATTATTTCGAATAAAAAAGATGATGACAAACAAAATACCAAATTCTACGAAAATAATAATAAATTTTATTTATCATCAAAAGTTGTGGCCCAAGTATACTACTTTGTGGAAACCAATACTGTTTAATTCTAAATCCGATATTGAATTGTTACCTTTTGTTACCTGAAACCTATTTGTTCAATAATACTGAAGCCAAAAATAAACCACCCCATCAAAGCCATATTTTGAACCAAATTTTGGTATACCTTCTTATTTTTATTACGTCCTAATATTTAGAACCGAAAAAATCGTGACTAACAATTATCTAACAATAGAAGGTTGTTTTCAAAAAAGCTCTAAGTTACGTAATTTAGTATGAAATGATGACAATAAAAATAAAATTCGAGGGGAGGAAGGCTGGTACACCTATTTACTTTTATTAAGTCCTAATGTTTGGAATCGAAAAAGTCGTGACCAAAAACTGTCAAAAAAATGTGGGATATTTCCGAAAAAGCTCTCAGTTTTCTAGTTTGTTTTACACCTTCTTTCTGTTATTAAATCCTAATAATTGCCTTAGAAAAAGTCGTGACCTAAAATTATCAATTTCAAGCCGAAAAATGTTTCCAAAAAAGTTCAAAGTTGTGTTACTTGGTACACCTACTTACTTTTATGGTATCTTAATAATTTGAGTGAAAAAATCGTGACCAAATATTGACAGATTAGAGGATGACGTTTTGAAAAAAAATTCTGTTTAATTGCTAATATAAATATCCAATATTTTGGATAAAAGAAATGACAAAAAACTACAAAATTTGAGGGGAGGATTGCTTAGAACAAACTTATTTTGGAATATATTCTTACTTTTATTAAGTCTTAATGTTTAGAATTGAAAAAATCGTGACCAAAAACTGTTGAACAAAAGTGGGATATTTCCGAAAAATCTTTCACTTTTCTAGTTTGTTACACCTTCTTTCTGTTATTAAATCCTAATGATTGCCTTAGAAAAAGTCGTGACCGAAAATTATCAATTTCAAGCCGAAAAATGTTTCCAAGAAATTTCAAAGTCATGTTACTTGGTACACCTACTTACTTTTATGGTATCTTAATAATTTGAGTGAAAAAATCGTTACCAAATATTGACAGATTAGAGGATGACGTTTTGAAAAAAAATAAATATTCATTATTTTGACAATAAAAATCAAATCAGAGGGGATGAAGGCTGGTACATCTTTTTTCTTTTATTAATTCCTAATATTTAGATTTGAAAAAATCGTGATTAAAACTGTCAAACAAAAGTGGGATATTTCCGAAAAATCTTTCACTTTTCTAGTTTGTTACACCTTCTTTCTGTTATTAAATCCTAATGATTGCCTTAGAAAAAGTCGTGACCGAAAATTATCAATTTCAAGCCGAAAAATGTTTCCAAGAAATTTCAAAGTCATGTTACTTGGTACACCTACTTACTTTTATGGTATCTTAATAATTTGAGTGAAAAAATCGTTACCAAATATTGACAGATTAGAGGATGACGTTTTGAAAAAAAAAATATTCATTATTTTGACAATAAAAATCAAATCAGAGGGGATGAAGGCTGGTACATCTTTTTTCTTTTATTAATTCCTAATATTTAGATTTGAAAAAATCGTGATTAAAACTGTCAAACAAAAGTGGGATATTTCCAAAAAAGCTTTCAGTTTTCTAGTTTATTACACTACACCTTCTTTCTGTTATTAAATCAATTTCAAGAAGAAACATGTTTCCGAGAATGCTCAAATTTGTGTTATTTGGTACACCTCCTTACGATTACGATATCCTAATAATTTGAGTGCAAATTGCCGTGAACAAAAATTGACAGATGTTTTCTGGTGTGTTTATTGTTATTAGTTCCCATTATTTTGAACAGAAGAAATGATGACAAAAAATATTAAATTCGAGAAGAAGAATGTTGGGACAACCATATTTTGATATACCTACTTATCTTATTGAGTCCTGATATATAGAATTGAAAAAGTTACCATAAATTGTCGAACAAAAGGAGGGTTGTTTTTGAGATACCTTTCCGTTTTCTATTTTGTTACACATTCTTATTCTCAATAAATCCGAGTCATTTCACTAGAAATAATCGTAACTTCGATTTATGAATTTCAACAAAGTTCTAATTTGTATTGTTTGGTATAACTGTTTACTTTTATTAACTCCTAATGTTTAGATTTGAAAAATTTATGATCAAAAATTGTCAAACAAAAGTGGGGTGTTTTCGAAAAAGCTCTCGATTTTATATTTTTCATACCTTCTTTCTGTTATTAAATCTTAATAATTATGTTAAAGCAAATCGTGACCTAAAATTATCAGTTTCAAGCAGAAGAATGTTTTCATGAGGGTTCTGTTTTGTGTTATTTGATATTCCTATTCACTAAGATATATAATTCTAATATAATTATAGTATTTTAAGTAAAAAATTCATGATCAAAAACTGACAGGTTAAAAAATGTTTTGAACAAATTTTAGTTTGATTATTATAATAATTTGTTTAATTATTTTGAATAATTAAATTGATGACAAAAAATTCCAAATTCGAGAGAAGAAATGAAAATAGTAATAATAATAAAAATAATATTTTATTTATCATCATAGATAATGTAAACAATATAGGTTAGCAGACAACAATATAAATAAACTAGATCGATAATAATAATAAATATGAAAGAAACTAAATCATGAAAATAAGCAAATAACGATGTAAAGTTTTAAAGACTGACTAGAATTAAGTTAATTAAAAAGTCAAAAAAAAAAGATATAAATTAAAATTTACAAATATACAATATAAATGTAAAATCTAGGATATAAAATACAATATGTAACTGTAAAATAAATGGGTTATATAAAATAAGTACTTTTGTAGCTCTATAGATAGAATTGGAAGAGGAAATAATTAAATATTCTCATATATAACGTAAAAGACTGATTCGAAAACATCTTATAACAATAATTGATTAATATAATACTAAAGTACAGTACACTTCACTATAATACGAGGGCTGCTGCTTTAATTTTGGGATATGGCACCAATATAGTTATCTGATGATTGACGCAGCAACATTTCTAAAATTTGACATTCGTTGTGATAAACAAAGATGACAAAAGTTGAATATAGTGCGCCGATCGAGTACAATTTAATTTTAAAATAACGAATCCAAAAGAAACTACTTATTTAAATCGTAAACATTTTCGAGGAATGATTTTATTTTATTTTCGATTAAAGAAAAGTGAAAAAGAATGTTTGGATGATCTGAAAACGGCATTTTTTAGTACGAGACACGATCAAGAACAACTGCTTCTCGGTGGTATTAAGAACATAAATTTGGTTGGAGCAGTCTTAGTGACGAATTTCGTGAAGGTTGACCAACAATTTCAAAAACGGCAGAAAACATTAACGATGCAAAAGAAATGATATTGGTAGATTTTTACGTGACATATGGGGAAATTCAGGCTTTTTTCGAACTTGATAAGAAACAGATTAATTACTTTTTTATGATCTTTTAGGTTTAAGAAAAAAGTGTTGGATATCACATAATTTAATAGAAGGTTAAAAACAAGCTGGGGCCAAATTGTGCAACGAAACACTTGTTACGGAAACCAGTAACAGAAGAAGTATGTAGTTAATTTGTTGGATGGCTCGTGGCGGTTATGCACTCAACGTTACATCTTTATATAGAACCAGTGGAATTCGAGTTTGTCAAATATAAAATTTCAATAAGATCTGTCAAAATTCGTACGACTGAATTATCTACAATTTGTTGCAATACTGAAAGTTTTTGTTAGTTATTTCACTAATTTTACCATTGCTACTTTTAAGTCTACCATTCTACAAATTTTGTCAAGATATTACTCACCAGTTCTAGATAACAATTTATACATTTTTTGTTTAAAATTGCATATGTAGTTTGTGCTTTCTTTTATTTTTTTATTCAATTTAATTATTTTACAATGTCAGATACAGTGTTAGAGAACAAACAATATTTACAAAGTTTGAGAAATGCACTTATGTACATTATCATTCTTATAGTTTTCTTAAGCTTCATTAAATTGGTTATTGTTGTAATCCTGGATGAAGAAAAACAACACTACAAATTTCACTAGTGAAGATAAAGTTTTTAATTTTATTCATGTTTTATAAAAAAGTTAATTTATGGTTACAAACAAAATTTAAACCTTTTTATTAAGTGTTTCGTGGATTTTATTCATTTTTACGAAGTGGTCCTTTAGCAAACAAATTGCGCAGACAGAGTTGGAAAAATGTTCGTGACTGATAAATTTCCAAATTCCAATATATATGTGTGCTGAATTTCTGTCGTCTTCATTGTATTGTATTCAACTGTTTGAAGTTGAATTTGGTGAGTTGACAGGATGACATGTTACTTTTCTGGTCGTCTCTGGTGTCAAGGGGGCGATTGCTGGGAGGTTCTTTCTCGTATCGTTTCGAACTCTTGTTTGATTTCGTGAATTTTTTGGTAGAACTGGTCATTTTGCTGAGAAGTCTGCTAGGAGAGCTCATCGCGCTGTTTGGCCATTTACTGGGAGAACTGCTTGGTGAGCGAGATATATCGTCGCACTGACATTATATTTGATGGGAGAGTTGGCCGTTAATGGATTAACTTGACGTCTATAGATTCACGATCAATGTCTCGACTCTGATAGTACTTACGTAGCCGTCGTATTAGTCTGAAGTAGTAAACTGAAATGTCAAACTTAACGTAGGTGAACTAGTCACTTTTACCTGCAATTTTAGTTTGTAAACAGGCAGTTGTGAAGTTTCCTGTCAATATAAAGTTTGTTAAACCGGCATAACTGTTACAAATGGTGTTAGATGTTGGGTTTCAGAAGATACTTGAAGTTTTCCGAAATATGTCTTACTAACACTCAACTATATTTTCATTGTAAAAATCGTGCGTGCTCGTTCCGTCATTAGAACAACTTATAGGATTTTTAATACAAATCCCGTTGCACGTCATATATCAATTATGAGATCACGACCCTGCAGTGTTGTCGGCTTGTCTAAATTGTCGAGGAATGTAGCAAGTTTCAAAAATGTAAGGTTAGGTTATGTTGTTTAGCTTTATTATTATGAAAAATTAATTTATTGAAGCGTATATGAACAATATACAAAAAATAAAGACAATATTATAAAATTAGCGAAAACGTGGTGAAAACACACAACTGGTTGACGGCCGGACGTCAGAAATCGTTGAAATATTTCAATCTAAATACTCGACAACGTCGCATCAAGGCATGCCAATCGCTACAATGTCATTTCTTATGATACGAGTCTCATGGGCGTAGAAAATTTCAAAATTATTTAATGTAAATTATGGTTTTTTGAGTACTAAACATATAATAATGATTCATAAACTTTATATTATAAAGAATAAGACGTATATAAGCCAATATAATTGAAATAATTCTAAAATTATCAAAATAATTACGATTACTTTTTCGGTTTTTTAGTACTGTGACTACGTTCATGAGTCCTCGTGAATTTTCGTGATGTTTCGTATGATTTATCTTAGTTAGGGAAATTTTAATTAGTTGGCAGTACTATGACGAAAGAGGTACGTCACTCCTGACGTGCAACGGTATTTGTACTAAAAATCCTATACCTTATTTTTTTCCACAGTTGAAAGACATGGGCTACGATTTTTTAGACAGTGGTCCGATATACTTTCGTCCCATTTGAGTACAAACATTAAAAACTGACGTTCTAATTTCTCACGAACTGAAAAAGTAGTAATAGTGGTTATGGGGCTTGCGGTAAATAAACGACGAATTAAGTAATTTTTTGTGAAACGTCATCCTCAATGTCAACGTTATTTCGGGAAACACACGTAATATTTTCGGTTGATATTTTGGAATCTCACTAAATATTTTAGTTATTTGCACTCCAAAATGAGGACGGTGTTTCTCCAAGTCTACTTCTATTCCTTATTTCGATATTGATATATACTCTAATGGGGCGAAAATACATCGGACCAAAAAATCTAAGAAATCGGTAGCCAAGGCCCTTCGACTGTGGAAAATATTAATGTTAGTTGACTTAATGACGGTACGGGCATGTATGAATTTTTACAATCAGAACATCAATTCGGTTGAACGAGTGCCGAGATAATAAAACATATTCGGAAAACTCAAATGAAACTGATATGATCACCGCCATGATTAATAAATGGATGAAACTAAAACTAACTTACAATATGTTCCAACACCGTATACCTGAATCTAATTTGGAACGTGTATGTAGGTTTAACACACTATTTTCAAGAAAACTCCACAACTGCCTGTTTAGAAATTAAAATTGCAAATAATTTCGACTCTAATTCGCTGACGTCGTTTTTCTACTTCAGACTGAATTTTATTTACTTTGCGAACAATTAAGAAAACTCTTAACGCCTACTAGAATATTCGGGAAATTGTCATAACTACCGTCTCCTTTTTTATGACATCGAAATATTAATGTAACTTACTCCTACTAAATCGTAATTAAGTATGTTTTGAAAAAAATTATGCGTGATAATACTTCGCTCGTGCTGTACTTTGAAACTTCATATTCTGCTGTCAGTTTTTCTTGCTTTCTCGAAGGTGCTAGAAAATATATATATATTGTTCTAGGTTTTTTTAATCGGGATAGATGAATTATTACTAGTCCATTTTGATACTTCTAACCAATACCCCATCAAGATTCTGTTATTTTCATTTTATTCACTATATTCCTGCTCTTTTAAGATCATCACTGCCATTGTAATAATAAGGATTTACATCTTGCTTTATTTTAATGCCTTTAAATATGGTGCAACGATCTGGCTTTCTGTTATTTTATTTGAAATATTTTCTCCGATTTCAGAGTTTATTTATTATAGTCATCATTGTTTTGTGTTATTTAATGCTTGTTGTTTCGTTCAATTTAATATATATTAAAATTCATATTAACTTCTTTAAGTAATTCATTTCTTGTATTTTCAGATTCGACCAAAAAACTACAGGACGTCCTAGTAGAATTTTGTGGAGCAGGACCACCTTACAAGCATAATCCCGATGGGGTAAGCTGATGAATAATTTTATTTACATTAAAAATTGTGTTAGAGAATCATACACGATTTTATTGTATTTTTTTTTTTGTAAAATAAATTAACCAAATATTTTGAAACATTTGTCTAATACAATTGCGCTAGTCTCTTCAGGTAAATGAAAACTAATCCACACTAAATTTTTTTTTTTTTTTTGAAAAATGCTAGTATTGTATCTAAAGATATTAACTACGTAATTTTAATCTGGATACAGGATTCATAGTTATTTACTCTTAAACTTTTTCGGAAAGACGCAGTATTCTGTCTAAAGATATAGGCTTTTTAATTTTATTCTGGGCATAAAATTCAGCTCTTAAGCAGATGCTCCCACGTTTCGGCAACGCTTCGTATTTAGTACCACAGCAGAATGAACTCTGCAATCCAGAAACATGATTTTAGTAATAGTTAATTAAGGGACATCGAAAATTTTTATTGTTAAAAAAATAGTAAATAATAACAAGTCAGTAAAACAAAAAAGAAAATGTTAGTCTGAAAATAAAATTTAATCCTAAAATCAACAATAACCTCTCAAAAAAAAAATCAAAAATTAAAAAAATAGCTCAACATAAAATTACAAAATCGGCTCCAATACTTGGCCTTCTACTTTAGTACAATATCTTAACTGATCGTAAAAAGTTTTTCTTGTATGCGAAAACATTTGTATTGATTTTCTGCCCTATCAAGCTCTGGACCATAAATGGCACATTTAATGTGTCCCCAGAGAAAAAAGTACATTGGTGCTTAGTCCGGAGATCTGGCAGGCCATTTTTTATTGCTTATCCCGCTCAAAATATGATCTAGGAAAATATTTGTTAAAAATTCTCACTCTAAAAGTGGGAAGGAAATATACAGGGTATTCTATTAAAAGTGCTGAACTGATATGTGAAGGAGGGAACATTTTACTAAACGTAAATAGTAAAATTATGTCACCATGTATACATAATTTACCTTTTTCCTAAAAATATACGTATTAAAAGTTTTGAAGGAGGATATTTTTTAATAAAATATACTGAAGGATATTACGGTTATATAACTTATAAACTGCAGTCACGTTTGCAAATATTAAACTAAATTTGCAACTTATAATAAGAACATGTAGTAAGTAGTTTAGTCAAAAGGTTCTAAACATTTGAAACTTAGATAATTAGGACGAGTAAATATTAAACTTACAGGTTGTTTCCTTTAAAATAGTTGATGTTTCTTAACTTAATCTTGAAGGAATTCAGTGGCGGGTTATAAACTAAACATACATGGTTGGGATAAAGTACGGCACCAAGTAAATCTCTTTAAAACGAAACGGACGATATTTATATATATATTTATGAAATTTTACAAGTGCAATGGGGAAAAATGCAGCTGATGTAGATTTTTTTTGTTAATAATATACTTCCGGTTTAACCGGAAATACCTTCAACTTTTTTATTTAAATGGGACACATATTTTTGCAGATTTTAAAAGATTTTATTATTTCGAATTTGTATATACTGGGTTTAGTGTAAAACATCAGTAAAAACGAGGAATACAACACTTTAATAAAACGCTTTTAAGTTTTTATACATTAGAATAAAATACCATTTAGATAAACAAATTGATATGGTTTGTATTAATAGTAAGAAATAAACGAGTACTATTTAGTAGGTAACTGTTGCCAAACTGTCAAATTGTAATTTACGGAAATAAATTGTAAGATTAAGAATGGTTCATTTAAGTGAAAAGATTGTATTGAAATATTAATGATGATCGGTTATGGTGATCGATTCATAGAGTGGCCTGTTCGTTCTCCGGATCTAAGCCCATTAGATTTTTTTCTTTTGGGTTATCTAAAATCAGGTGCTTACGTTAAACTACCAACATGCTTGCAGGAATTGAGACAAAAAATTAATCATGAATGTGATCTAATACGTGGAGAAATCTTGGAAAGAGTGACTCAATAATTTGTTAATAGGCTGGCGTATTGTCAGGAGGTGAACGGAGAGCATTTGGAACATTTGAATGAATTTTGTTTAAATTATTATTCTCATTAGTCTAAAGTACATAAATTTACTTATTCTATAACTAAAAGTGAGTTATTTCTCGTTTTTACAAATTATTTCCACTAAACCCAGTGTGTACAAATTCAAGAAATAACAAGCTTTTTCAAAATCTGCAAAAATATACAGGGTGTCCCATTTAAATGAAAAAAGTTGAGTCTATTTCTGGTTAAATAGAAGTATATTATTAACAAAAAAACTCTACATCAGATGCATTTTGTCCCATTGCACTTTCCTACAAAATTTCATAAATATCGTCCGTTTCGTTTTAAAGATATTTACCCGTACTTTATCCCAACCCTGTATACTTCAAAATTAAATGTATTTCTATTTTTTTATTTAGAAAAGTAAATATTTACCTATACAATAGTAATAAATGACCAACCCAAAGCAAACCCCGTAAAATTCAAGTTTAGCATAAAGAATATGGATCAATGCTGGAGCAGTAAAATAGCATAAAAAATAAGGGGAATAAATCATACTATAAATACAGCTTATTTCACTGCTGTTGACGTAATTCGAATTAATAAAATGCGATGAAAAACTAATAAAAGTGGATGGGAAGGAGAACAATATGTGTTTTATGAACACCTTCTTCAAATTACCGAAACTAAGGTTGTACACTTGGAGATTACCAGCGGTCATATCTAAAAACCCAGTTAGAAACCAGATTGATTATATCGCTATCAATGAGCGATATCCAAATTCAGTAAAAGCAGTCAAGACTCTGCCTGGAGCCGATGTCCCTTCAAACCATAACCTCCTGGTCGGAGACCGGAGACTAAGATTAAAAAAAATTAAAAGACACCAACCTCCTCAATAGTTAATCATCGACTACTTGCATAAAAATAATTATCTAATTGTGAATACTCTAATAGGTCATTCAAATAACAACAGAAACTAATCGAATTTTGTCTAAATTATTGGGCAAAGAATATGTTAAAATTCATTTAAATTCTCTATTGACAACTGATTGCCAAATTTATCTGGCTGTTCGAGCAGAGCTATTAGTGCTAAATTTGCTTTTACTGATTTATATGACTTTCGGTTTATTAAATATCTTCGGTTTTCTATAAATCTAACAATATTCTCAATTTGGAGATTTTATATGACGGGGTAACAAATCTGAACGACAGTTTTTTTATAAAATGACAAAATCTTCGAAAATAGCTTCAGCTGTTCCTTCAGGCTTCTACAAACTATGCCCATTATTTATGTACAATAATTACAATCATAAAATTCATCTGTGATGTCGTTTGAAGTGCCAACTTTTATTTCTGTAGTTAAGTCTGTAAAATGAAATTAAACATCTCTTAATTAATTTTCAATACGTTTTGTATATTTTTTCCGAAAGATTTAAAAAATTTATAATTCTCAGGTCAGCTTGTTTTTTAATTATTAAATTGGTAAAATTGGAAATAAAAGTAAATACTTTTATTGATATATTCTTAGAAAAATAAAAATTACAAGGTTCCTACATTTTATGTTATTTTTACAGTGACGGTTCGACAATTTTTTCGTTGAAACAGCAAATTATATTTTCCGAATTGTATGTTTTAATTGTTGTTGACACATCATTTTTGGAAGTTCCATGTTTTATATTCCTATAAATAACTATTGACAGAAGATTCTTCATCGATTATGTAATCTTTTACGTATGTGTCTGTTTGTGTACGGTGGTAGGAGTTTGGTTAGTTAGTACGTTACACGAATATCAAATCTGGAAAATAATGTGTCAAAACATCGAAACCTGGCTCAATTGAATAAATTTATCTTTTCATATTTATTATGGATGGTTTCCACAAATAAGAGACGAAACAATTAATTTAATGAATATATAGTTTGTCAATTTTCTTCAAATCATAAATTGTTGGGCTCACATCTTCATTTTTGCAAACTTTTTCTATTTTCTTTATCCGAAGTTCGATTTATACAGAGCTCTTAAAATAAATATTTTTAATGATATTGAATCTTGGATCTTACTTGATAAAGAGTTAAAAGCATTTAGAACCAATTTATTAATCAGTTATAGCGATCTACTTAATTTAACAAAACGGAGTGTTGTCTACTTATTCTTCTTATTGTTATATTTTATGATTTAGGGGATGCTACTTTGCATATAGATTTGACCGAAATATATAAGGCCCTACTGAAATCAATGTGAGTGATCGAGAACGCGTTATGAAAGAGATGAAAGAGAGAGAACTTATTATTAATACGAGTATATTGAAGTAGGGATATATCGATGTCGGAACATCGTTACAGTCAATTCGATAATAATGTAAACGTACCGATAGTTGTGGTCGGTTTTGCCAATTATCTTTTAAAATCTTGCCAAACCTATGTATACTTCGGTTGTTGACATATAGCGGAAACAAAAATATTTTTGAGTTTTAACCTGCAAAGGATTCAATTTTTCAATCATGGCCTTTATATTTTTTTTACGCGAATTGGTGAAGTTCGGAAAACACTAGAAAACCCAAACTTTTTTATGTTTACCTAACCGTGAAGGGGAAAAACTAAAATACTAATAATACAGCTAAACGAAGAACATTGATGTGAGGTTTTTTATAGTTAAAGTTAAATTTAAAGATCTATTATAAGCAATATACAGTCCACTTCATTTTACATCAGTCAAGAACCATTTCAGGTTCTGCAGAAGAAATCTCCGGCAAAAACAATATTAAATCTTCATTCATTACGATTTTCAAGTCAGTGCATGCATAATTATTAATGAAATTCCCTATAAAATTATATTAATAATAGAACAACAAACATACCGAATTACAATTATACAAAGCTCCACTGAAGTTTAACGAGATCATTTAACGCATAAAAAAAGTTTATATACCTTTTTGAGGAATTTATCTATTCAGGTACTTTTTCAAAAATATGTTGAAACTTTATTTTATAATGATTAGTTCTGGTTCATGTTTGAAAGCAGAAACTTTTGGAAAATCAATACTCAACCTATAGGAGACTTCACGCGTATTTTAAGTTAAAAGGGGCCTCTCAAGTATTTTTTGCTCAAGAACATATGCGAACCGTCAGAATGGTTTATATCTAATTCAAATGATTTATACCGTTAGCATGGGTTTATTTAGAAACAACCACCGCACTTATATGCGTGAGTCACCGAACACAGTGCACTCTGAAAAAAATTACGTCAGTTCGAACTGAAAACATTTTGAATCATGTACTCTTTAGATATAATTAAAGTGAAAACATATAACTTTTTTACGCCTTAAATAATATAGAATTTTTTTATGTAATGAAAACAGTTGAGGCGCAAAGCAAAAAATACAACTATTTTGTAAAGCGTTTAAAAATAACATTGCTACAAAATAATTAAAACTATTTAAACAAAATTTTATAAAATACTGTTTTGTTGTTTTTATGTATTTTTTATTTTTTACAATGAAGACGCAAATGTTTTATAGTCAATTATTAGATATTAGAAAATTATTATTATTTCTCGATGTTGAAATTATTATTAGTTTCTGTTTAATTACATCTCACATTATTTACATTCCCCCATTTTTACCTAAAAAATTATATTGAGAATCTTGTAATTTTCTGCATTAAATGCCGAACGAAATATTTTAACATTTTTGTGTGGATTATGGAAATTTTATAGATTGGTTTATGGTAGATTTATGTGAATTAAAGGAATTAGAGTTTAACACTACATCAAGCACAGATCAGTACCTGCCACTAATTGCTTCAATTCTTATTTGTCCTGGCCTTAAAAACAGATAGTAAAAATTCCGGATTCTCATTCCGGTGAATTACTTAGTGTTGAATTCAACTTTAAAATTTTAGTTATTCTATTTAGCAACGACCAATTCATACTCTTTAAAGATAAGTTATTTATAATAAATATTTTAAAGAAACAGATCGTGGAACGGAATAATTGTATGCATTGCTTAACACATTTTGAAATATTTAACCATTTTAGATAATATATTGATCAATATATTAATGACAAGAGACAATTTAGGAAATATATTGACGATTTAGATAGGGAAATTTAATACGTTTGTTTATAAGATTTAGAATTTATTATACTATTAAATTCGCAAACAGAAACATTAAAGTAACAAAGCTTCGCCAAGACAAGGGATCAAATATAAAATTACATACACTTCAAACATTACATTATATCAAAATAGAATATTGGTATTTCACTTTATTAATTTCATTCTGGCTGCATCCCGAACTTTACAATTGATTGGGAGCCTGGCACGACCAGAGCCGTTTCATTTAAAAATGAGCGAGCGGCGTAAAACTAGGAGCAAATAATGTGTGTAGGATGAAAATTTGAACAGTTTTCAAGATAATTAACAGTCAAAACATTATGGGATACCCTGTATAACGGTTATCCAATTCAAAAAAGTAAAGTAGACTTTACCTAACCAGACACGCGGGGAAAACTGGAAGAGCAAAATCTTGCTTTAATAAATTTAATAAAAATAAATGCCCCATATTATCATTACTGCACAATAGATTGTTTAAAGAAGTGTGGTACCGTTGAATTTATTTTTGAAAGATATAACCAAAAATGTGATATTATACCGGTTGTCTCGGTTCGGGTCACGTGAGCGGAAATGAGAGGAAAAAACGGAAGTATTTTTATAATAAACTCTAGCATCAGTTTCCATTGTTTATAGCTGTCTAATTTCATACTTGTCATGTGAACAGTTTTCGAGATATTGGACTGTCAAAACGTTCTTATGCGAAGAGAGTTATAAATGCAGAAATACTTAATACAAGTACAATTTGAGACGTTCTTTATAACATGTGTGCAAGCAGTAAGCAGAAATATAGTTTTCAACTTTATGTATACAGATATGTGCGGGATAAAGTATGGAACCAAGTAAATATCTTTAAAACGAAACGGTCGATATTTATGAAATTTTACAAGTAAGTGCAATGGGGTAAAATGCAGCTGATGTACATTTTTTTGTTAATAAACATTTTTTTGTTAATAATATAATTCCGGTTTAACCTGAAATATCCTCAACTTTTTTCATTTACATGGGACATCCTCTATATTTTTGCAGATTATGAGAGATCTTGTTATTTCGAATTCGTACATACTGGGTATAGTGTAAAAAATCTGTAAAAACGAGGCATACATCTCTTTAATAAACCACTTTTTAATTTTTATGCATTAATGTAAAATACCATTTAGATAAACAAATTGTTTGTATTAATAGTAAGAAATAAACGAGTACTATCTATTAGGTAAATGTTGCCAAACTGTCAAATTGTAATTTACGGAAATAAATTGTACGATTAAGAATGGTTCATTTAAGTGAAAAAGATCGTATTGAAATATTAACGATGATCGGTTATGGTAATTGATTCATAGAGTGGGCTGCTCATTCTCCGGATCTAAGCCCATTAGATTTTTTTCTTTGAGGTTATCTAAAATCACGTATTTACGTTAAACGACCAACATACTTGCAGGAATTGAGACAAAGAATTATTGATGAATGTGAACTAATACGTGGAGAAGTCTTGGAAAGAGTTACTGAAGAATTTATTAATAGGCTGGCATATTGGCAGGAGGTGAACGGAGAGCATTTTGAACATTTGAATTCAATCTGTTTAAATTATTATTCTCATTCGTCTAAAGTAAATAAATTTACTTTTTCTGTAACTAACAGTGAGTTATTTCTCGTTGAGGGTATTTCCGGTTAAACCGGAAGTACGTTATTAACAAAAAAATGTACAGCATATGCGTTTTGGCCCATTGCACTTACCTACAAAATTTCATAAATATCGTTCGTTTCGTTTTAAAGAGATTTACTTGGTTCCATACTTTATCCCAACCCTGTATAAGATATAAATATCTCTTTTCGGAGAGCACGCAACTTTAAATGAAGAGAAACTTTAAGAAAAAGTTATTCACTGAATGTTGGATATCTTTATGAATTTAAGTAAAAGAAATAGGTTTTAATAGGAAAACTGATGAAAGGGCGTAACCTTATGAAACTTTCTGAAAAGGGTGATTTTTAATTCCTGTACTCTTTTTAACTATTTTTTTTAAACCCTGAATCTAGTTCGTTGGAACGACATTTCCAAAAATATATTTCCTATGTTCATCTATGTACTATATTCGCTATATGGGAATCCTGTTGAGTAAATTTAAATACGTCATCAATGACGGGCACCGGGAAGTGTTTTGTTCCAGGTATAAACTTTTTGTGTAAATTATTACTGTTATTAATATCTAGTCTGGGAGAAAAAAACTTAACTGAAAATTATATAGCGTGCAAAATGATAACTACAGCTGATTGGAGTTATCTACAGCCTTAGAACTTAATAAAATTCTTGAAGCGTGAACCTGCAAAATTGATAACTTGGTTCATTTTCTTTTATATTTTCAATTTACTCGTTAATTATATCCCCAATAATTCAGTCTTATCTTTATTCTTATGCCTACTTTTATCTTTATTCCAAATTAGCACATTTAATATAATTAAATCTCCAACGGATCTTCAAAGTCCGAACAAAACAAAAGCGTGATTTGTTTTCGGGCTCACTTTGTGTGAGTTTGAGTGCGGAAAAATCGCTTTGATCGAGACATTCCGAGCTGAAATATCGAACAAAAAGTTTTATTGACCTTTCGCTTTTCTAACTTTAGGACCCTAAAGAAAAGGACATAAAAAAGTCCTGATGTAACAAGCATACGAATACTAGTTCTGAGTTTGATGGGAAAAGGGTCCGAATTGTATGTCTCAGTTGTAACAAAAAAAAAAAAACTTAAAAGAGAATAACTGGAAAAATTTCGGAATGTTTTCGACCAGAATATTTAGAGAAATTGATCAGATTGAAAATTATTTTTTTTTAGAGATATTATAAAGTCACAAAGATTTTATTACTGGTTTAGATGGCAGAAATGTGTGAAGCTTTTTATTTTAGTATTATATATTTGATTCATGGATAAATGTTAAAGGTGCCATTAGGATTATTGAAACATTTTCAGATTGCAACTAAAATATGGCTGATGTGCAAGAAATAAAACAAAAATAACTATGATAGCTTGATTATTAAGAATTTGTCATATCCTTATTTCTACAGCGAAAGAAACGGATAAAAAGAATGAAATCTTACCACATCAATTTTAATATTTAAATTAAATGTTGAGGTTATTGGTTTCGGGAATAAATCTATCATTAGTCCTAATTAATAATAAAAAACAGCTACAAAAGTATTTTTTTTATTATCGTATGTGAAACTTAATTAAATATGAATATAAGGTGGAGTGAATAAAACCATTAAGAGTTTACTTCAAAAATTTGTTTGTCAAAATGTGGCCATGAAAACGGAATATTTGTATATCTAATTTTACACACCGGTACATGAATTCATTGTATTTCTTATGGGATTTATTTTATGCATTCCCATAGGAACCGGCGTAAACGTTTAAAACCATTAAACAACAACCTGGGCTAATTAATGTTATTTAAACGTTAATTCTAATATTGCTTTGAAATTTTAGATTCAGATATAGTGAACAATTACGTAAAAATCTACACTTGACAAAATAATAAATAAAATACTAAACTAACAAGTGAATCTAGCAAGTTTTCCTTTCTTTAGATTACCTGCTTTACTAAAGATATAATATTAACCGAATATTTTAGAAAATGAAAAATATTATTGGTTTGTCAATTTCTTATAATCTTATGTGACGAAGCCAAAGAACATTGGTGAAATAATTGTCATAAGAATATTTACGAATTTTAGAATCACCTGGAATTTTAAGATAAGTTTATTTTTTCTTTTACATTTATACATTCTGCAAAGTAAAGGTAGACATAATCATTAGCATTAGAATTGCTTGAATTTGTTATTTTTGCAGTAACAGAAAACGTAAAGTTAGATTTATTATTGACAAAATAAAAAAAAATATGGATTCTGAAAAACATTCTTGTAATACTTACGGAATTTGGTATTTTGAACCTGAAGATGTGGCCCATTTTCATTTTCTATGAAAAAATAAAAGCTTAGACTGTGAGACTAAAGAACTTATTTCTCTCAATCTCCGTTTACTCACATATGGCAACAACAACCCACTTAAATAAAATATACTTTACTACCACTTCGTACATAAAAATAGTAATCTTTTCAATTTAATTTTTGTGTGTCTGTTTATTTTAGAGAATGTTAAGTTACCCTCTTAAGAAGCGTCGTTCAGCAACCTCTATAAGAAAATCACGTCCACCTTGTAATTTTCCCAAACATCATTCATCTTTCTGCCCCTTTGAGTATATAAACCCGCGTTAGACGCATCATCGCCAGAAGAAGCTATTCATTACAGAATGAAAAAGTGCTTCATTTGCCGCATTTCAAGTCGTAAACGACGAGGAAACAGGGACTCAATCTCCAGAGGCAAAACGAATATATAAAGAACGAACCCACAATTATAGCTCAAGCGGCGCAAAAAAATTATCCTATAATATACGAGGGTCAATCAAATATAAACGAGCCTTTTGTATAAACAAAATTTATTTTACAAGAAACAGCTACATTTCTACAAATTACTTTCCTATATAATTTTCTTCTTTTATGTAACATGTTTCCCAACGTTGTGTTAATTTTTTCATTCCAGTCTCGTAAAATGAAGTTGGGCTTGTATCTAACCAGTTGCGCACGAATGTTTCTACTTGATCATTGGTTTCAAATCGCCGCTTGCCTCCAAGTGCTTCTTTGAGAAGTCCAAACATGTGAAAATTGCATGGCGATAAGTCTAAACTGTAAGGTGGATGATCAAGTTTAATTTTCACCAAATTTCTGTTGCGCTTCAGCTGTCTGGTGTTATCGTGGAGGAGCAAAACCTCGCGGATGGAACAACCCCGTCTTTTGAGTCGATACTGAAGTTTAACTTGATCCAAGAGACCACAGTAGTAGGTTACATTGATGGTCCGACGTCCGTGTAAGAAATCCACCAGTAGAACACCCCTTCAGTCCAAAAAAATGGTAACCAACACTTTCCCCGCGGACTATCGAGTTTTGGCTTTCACGGGGTTTGCTTTGTCTTTCTTTTGCCACTCCATGCTTGCACTCTTTGATTCGGGGGTGTAATTATGCACACATGTCTCGTCACAGGTGACAATTTTATGCAAAAAAGCATTCCTTTCTTCTTCAAAACGAGTTCGAAGCAAAAGCAGAAATGCGAACTCGTGCGGCTTTTTGATCTTCATTCAGCAACCTTGGAACCCAACGTGCTGAGATTTTACCAAATCCCAACTGCTTTCTAATGATTGATTGGACACTTCCATAGCTGACACCAAGTTCTTGCGATATTTGAAGCACAGTGATCCTGGTCAATAAGCTTACGAACACGTGCAACGTTTTCATTAGTCACGCTTGTGCGCTTGATTCGAAACAAATCTTCACTTTGAACCATGAAAAGGTAACTTCCCCGAACTGCGTATGCAGTCTGCGGTACATTTCGGCTGGTTTGAAGTTTTCACAGACGAGGAACTTTATAATGATGCGTTGCTCAACAGAGACGGGCACACTCCTCTCACTCATCGTAAGGGGTACTAAATTAATTAAGCACGGGGCAAGCCGGCTGATGTGGTTTTCCTACTCTAGGTATCCCCATCTAACGACTATAACTACCCAATCATATACACATTCACTTCCCAATGCTCAACCACTAAAGGCTCGTTTATATTTGATTGACCCTAGTATAATAGTTAATGAGTTTAACTTATAATTAGACAGATACTTTTGTGTCACAATATTTATCTATAAAGTCAATAAAAAAAAGCGTTATTAATTTTTAGGAAAAACCATACAGAATTTTATTTTTTAATTTTAAATTTTCAGTCAGTTTCATTAATCCCCGCTCAATAGCCTCTTTGAATTATAACTACTTTTCCGAATCTCTTTGTGACTTCTCTTATCCAGGTAGCCTTATAATTTTATTTTTATTAAAAATATAAACAAAGTAACTTGTTTTATATCTTGCATTATAAAAAATAGTACTTATTTAAAAAACAAATCTAAATTACAAACACACTACATGCATTGCAGACGTAATAACTCTAAAAATTAGAGTTTTGTTTCATAAAACTTCAACTGCAGGCATAATAATAAAATCTGACAAAATGTTGATTGAGAAAAATAACGAACTTTTAACGACATTGTGAGAATCATTGTCTTTGATATAAATCGAATAAAAGACAAAATTTCGATGCACGGCGCTATCCCGTCATTCCTGTTTTCTCGATATTTCAACGACTCTTTAGGACAAAGGTCCTCATGATTTTTCGTACGTTGGCTAAATTTCCAAAATCTTCTTGAAAAGTGAATTTTGCAGGCCGAATACTGTGCATCAAAATTATTACTATAATTTAAATAAAATAATTCAATTTTAATAATAACTCTATTACTATTCCTTAAAGAATATCTGAATCCGCGAGATGCGCAGTAACTTAAAGTAAGAGGGATACCATAAATTAGACGCAGGCGAAGAATATCTTGAAAAATATTTAAATACTAAGTAACGATATTGTGTATAAACTTTATCTGGAGCTGATCAGCATTTATTGTTAACTGTCTATTAAAAAATATAATTGGTAATTTGGTCATTACCAATATAAATTTGTTTATTCTTGGAAAGGTTAGTGGAAAGTACAGTGTTATTATAATATTCAAAAGAATTTAAAACAGGTAGAACCTATTTTACCCCATATAAATCATTATATTACTTTAATAATAAAATTAATTACATTAGTTATATATTTGGTATTCTGGGGGTCATGGAAAAACATATTTTTATTCAATGTTTATGATCGTCAGTTGTTTGTTATTGATATTCAAACACGAAATAATTTTTTGGATTTGTATAGTAGAATATTTTTTTACGTTATTATAACTGAATAATTTAATATAATGTATAATGTAAAATTTATTATAGTTCGACGCAAGACACCTTTATCGAAGATTTCTAATGCTAGTTTCGAACATTTCTTGTTGCGTTTTCTAGGTGATGTGAAACAAGATCATCATCAATTTATCGTCCTTCCTTCGAATTTTATTTAACACTAGATAAACTTACACCTGCAAATGAATAAGCTTCTTATGAAATATCCGGCACGCTAAATAATAATAAAAAATTTGTTTAATTTTTTAAAACTAAAAATTATGACATTCAAGGAGGAAAATTGCTTTTTATTTGATGATGTATCCTCAAAAGATGTGTTAATTTGAAGTTTCGACAAAAAATGACTATCATTTACTCTGATTCTTAATTTTGCTTATTTAAGTATAAAATTGAAAATATTTTTTCATAAATATATGTATCTCCGAATAATAATAATAATAAAAATAATAATAATAATAATAATAATAATAATAATAATAATAGCATTTATTTCCCAACAGTTTCCTATTTACAGAGGAATACAAAGAATGAAAAGTTGTATTTACAGCACTGCATACTTAATGTGAACAATAGAACTTAAAATCTAAGATTACGGAAGTAAAAACATGTTTAACAAAAATAGGTAAATATGTCAGAGGTAATAAAAATAAAAAAAAATTGTTATGTGTATTTGAAATCATTAATTCGTTACAAATATGTGTTATTTTATGTTATTTTTCAATTCAAAGACACCACAACAGAAATTATCACAAACAGATGAGAGTTTATTTGCATTAGCACACATGATATTTATTAATCGGCGCTTTCAACATTAAATTTGAATGAGCTCATTTACATTGAAACGTCTCATTTTGTTTTGACGCAAAATTCGGAATAAAAATATGTAATTGAGACAGTAACATTGCATAATCTATCCTATCGTTTAATAACTTGTGTAAAAACAATACTTTTCGGTTCTCTAGAAAAGCGGGTTATCTATAGCGTATGAAAAAAATAATGGATTCGTTTTACGGCTACACGTTAAAACCTTACATTTAGATATGTTTAAATAAAGTCTATTGCTCAAACACCAACTCTGCAACAAGTCGATTTGTTGTTGCAATAAAAGACATTCATTTATATTTGATATAGAAACATATAGTTCTAAATCATCGGCAAACATCAGTTTTTCACAGTTTAAAGACCCACATAAATCATTAATAAATATTAGGAACAATAGTGGACCTAAATTGGAACCTTGTGGAACGCCGCTAGTTGCAAGGTAAGTGTCGGAACTATATCCATTATAACAAACATACTGTTTATGATTATACAAATATGACCTTAAAAGTTGATAAAATGTCTGTGGAAAAAACATTTTTCTGAGAAGGATTGCATGGCTAATCTTATCAAAGGCCTTGAAGAAATCAGTATTGATTGCATCAACCTGTCTTCGTCTGTCCAATGTTTCGCACAAATATTGGCTGAATATTGCTAAATCTGCTTTTTTAAAAAATCAGATATTTTAACGCGAGAATTTTCGATTGAAAATTAGGGTGCTTTTTCGATATTAAACAAAATAAGGTGAAAAAATAAATATTTTAAATCAAAAAAATTACAGTGTGTTTGATAAAAAAGTAAGTTTTCACCAAATTTAGCGAAAAAATTTTTTTTTTGTAAAAGATAAAAATAAAAAACCAAAAACTTGGTAATTTGAATTTTTCACATAAATTTTGTGGTTATGTCAAAAAAGTGTAAATACAAAAGTTGTAGATCTTTTTATTACCTACAACTTTGCCATTTAACTTTTTTCCATAGGACTTGTAGTTTTGCCGGAAATCGAGATAAACCCTTAAAAACTCACCCCCTTCCACTTCCTGACCTCAGATCGACGGTAAATTATTTTTCCTTTCATTTTTGTTATATTCTCTTCCTTTTTCAATGGGTTTCATCCTACTATTATTTTTTTCCGCTTTTTACCATTTTCAAAGGCTTCAGCCCTGGTCTATATTTGCAGCGGAAAAATTAAAGATGGTACACAATCTTTTAATAGAAATGAGGGTGTATTATCGGGACCAGTTGTAATTTTGTAAGTTTTTACCCGCTAGTGGAATTTCTTGTTCTGATATTGGTTCACAACTGATATCTAAAAGTATATTATGATCAAAATTAGTAGCAAAAAGTTGGTCTTCGTTGTGAGGAAGCGAATATACACTTTGTTTCCAAACGCGTCTACAATAGATTGGGGGTTATCAAATTGATCATTACTGTAAGACATTCGCTCAGGTATTCTAGAAGTATTTTTGTTCTGGATGAATGACTAAATAGATTTAGGTTCATCTCGTAGTGCATATTGTATCTTTTGTATATTACATTGATATGCATTTCTAATTTCTTGTTTAACTTTTAACCCTAGTCTACTAAATTATTGATAAAAAATGAAATTATTTGTAGATTTAAATTTTTTGTGAAGTTGTGCTTTTTCTCTAACGGGTTTGATTATTTTACTGGTAAACCAGACCAGATATTTATGCTTAAAGTTTTTAAACAGGGGTACATTTGCATCTAAAATTTCATAAAACTTTTCATATAAATGTTGAATTGCAATATTTACATCCGCACAATTTAGTAAAAAATTCCAATCCAATAATGAAGTCATACATCTTTTAATATTTCATTATATTCGTCTTCTATTGACATCTTTTTATAAAGCTCATCCCAGGTGAAATCAGGGTAAAATCTTTTTACCACACTGTTCTCTTGATAAGTTATTCACCGCGAATTACAAGTTTAATGGAGCTGTTTTGGAATTAAAAGAAAATGGATCTTCAGATACAAATATTTCTTTCTCATACTTTTTAAAAGTTAAGAAACGCCTATCAAATCAATTTGACAATCTTTGAATTGTATCATTGAATCTTTCTAAACGTAGTTCGTTAGATACGATGTTACTCGTACATGTTGTAAAATGAAATACATGTTCTTCTTCAAGTTGATTTTTTGATAATTTTATTGTTCGTTCTGTCACTTTTACATATTTATACAAATCAAAAACAAATTTACTCTTACCGTGTAGTTTTAAATGTAACGCATTAGGGATGCCTAAAACTAAATCACTAAACCAATAAAATTCGCGTAATTCTGAAATGCTTTTTTCCTTTCGGGTAAAAAATTCCAGAATCTTTTTTTAAGGTGAAAATTTTTTGAAGTTGAATGTTTATTAAGCCATTTAACAGGTAAAAAATCCGTCTCCGAATTTAGATACAGAATCTTTTAGAAACAAATGAAAAGATAAATTATACTTATCTGAGTTTCCACATTATTAAAGTTTTTAAAGTTATATTGAACCGACCAAGGATTCGCTATTTTATCTATAGCATTTTCGAGATTTGACACAAGATTGACAGATTTAATTAAATTTTCTTTTAAAAGTAACTGGAACTGTCGATGGTTTAATGTTCTACTCTAAATAAAATTTACAGTCTTACTAAGCACGCCCATGGTATGGTTCATTTATAAATGAAGCCCAATAAGAACTTTTTGATATAGAATGCTTTGATAATGAATTAAATTTTTCCGAGTATAGAACAGAGAAATATATTTTTTCTTTAATAGAGTGTCGATTTCTGATTTAACGCCCAACGTATTTGAAGCTTTATCTGTAGTAATTCCAGCTGGTGAATGTACATGTATATTATTAGTTTCAAGTGCACAACATACGGTTTCAAATATGATCTCCTAGTGTTGCCTTTGACAATTTCAAGTGATAATAGCGCTTGCATTATATTGTGTAATAATACGAATAAGTATCAGAAGTTTAACAGTATCGTTGAAATCGATACATTCATAAAGCGCTAGAGAACAATTTTTTGTTATTCTTCTTGAATATATTCTCCAATGTTTGCAATTTTTTAAGCAATTGTTATTTTTGATAAACTTATTTCATTAAATTGGACAAATTATGCCTAATATTTTTAGCACACATTGTTTTACAAACTTACCATCTCCAAAGATGGTTTAATTCTTTTAGCGTTTTCTTGGGCTTTTATATAATCAACTTGAATTTTTGCAAGTTATTCAGAACTTAAAAAACAAAAAATCTCCCGGAATTGACACTTTTAGAGCTGAAACTATTAAAATGATAGCAAAAGAACTGGCAATACCATTGACATATCTAATAAACTGGTCTCTTAGTAGTGGGAAATGTCCAACTCCATTCAAATGTGCATCTCACCAATATTCAAGTCTGGTAATAAACTCAAAGTAGATAACTACCGCCCAATATCAGTAATTACAACCTTTGCGAAAATATTCGAAACCATTTTGAAATCACACATTGAAAAATATCTAACAAAATATAACATTTTATCAAATAATCAATTCGGATTTCAAAAAGGCAAATCAACTGAAGATGCAATAACACTCCTTACCAACAAAATCAGTAAATATGTAGACGATTTATTACCATCACTTTGTATATTCGTGGACTTGAAGAAAGCATACGATACTGTTAGCCATAACCAGCTTCTAGAGGTACCTGAGAGTATTGGATTTAGAGGAATATCCCACCAACTTCTCTATAGTTATCTTCATGAAAGGAATCAATATGTTAAAAACAAAGACACTCTCAGTGAATCTAGAATAGTCCAATATGGTGTACCCCAGGGGACAGTTTTGGGTCCAATCCTCTTTAACATCTACTTAAACGATCTCTTTGCACTAGATGTGGAAGGGGACATAATAAGCTTTGCAGACGACACAGTAGTTATTTACAAATCAGAAACATGGAGATCTCTAAAAGAAAAAGTGGAAAAACATTTCAAAGCTATAATTCAATGGTTTGAGAGTAAACTACTGAGTATTAATATGAATAAAATATTTTACATTACCTTTACATCTTATGGTAGCAGTTTACCAAGTTTCCAATCTCTACTTATAAAATATGATAACGTTAATCTCACTATCTCACCAGTAAATAAAATAAAGTATCTTGGCATATATGTAGACGCTCACTTAAAACGGGATGCACATATTGATTATTTGAAATTCACCTCACCTATGGGATATTTGCCTGGGGAGTAACAAATGCTTCTCATTTAAAGAATCTAGAACAAATACAAAAATTAACTTTGAAAATAATTACTAATAAAAAAAAAACTTACCCTACAGAAGCGCTATATAAAGAAACATTGATTCTAGACATAAGACATCTTTACTTTTTCAAAACTGTTATAAGACAGCACAAAAATAAACATGAACTTAAAAAAATTGAACACCATTATGCAACTCGCCACAAAATAAATTCAACCTATGTGCCAAAGTCACAGAAAAACACTTACTTAGCTCCTCGGCTGTATAATCTTATTCCAGCAGACACAAAAACTATCGTTAGTAATATCTTATTCAAAAATAAACTCAAAGTCTGGATCTTAAGTTTGCCCAGAGCACAGATACACCAATATGTCGACATATTGTACTACAGTATATAAATGTTATTCTATATTTATTTATCGTTAACTGAAAACTATTGTATATTTCAAATTAAATGGTAAATAAATATTATTATTATTAACTATAACTGATGCTCTATTCAGTGCATTTTTTTTTATGATAACTCTTTGTTGTGCAGATATTTGTTCTGAAGCGTTTCTAATGTTTCTTTTTTTGTTTCTCCAATGATATTATCGTATGTACAGTTCAATGTAAAAAAATCTACAAAGGGCAAAGATGTGGCAACCGCGGATCTCTTGACCATAGTCGGATTAGGTTGAGTGTTATTTGTTCTAAATTTGGTCTGAATTTATTTAAAATAATAACAATAATATAAATAAAATATTAAATGATGGGAAGTTATATTAGCACAGTATTAAGATAAAAAAATTACCCAAACGTATTATTAAAATTTTACTATCAATAACCAAGCTATGCATAGTACCTAATACTTTATTTATATTATAAAAAACTACCATCGATATGCAAGTATAAATTTCAAAAAGATTAATGTTACATATTAAAAAAATATATTTAAGCTAATATAATTAATTAATATTAATAAAAAATAATTATGACTGAGACTCGATTTATTTTGTGGAAATGTAAATGAATGTTAATGAAAGTATACATTTTTAAATCACTTTCACGGATACTATGTTCATATTCTAGAATATCACTATGATTAGTACGCTCCAAATGTATTACAATTTCAATGTCATATATTTGTTTTCAATTTTTTTTACATGTGAGTGTCGATCTAGATAAAACAACTTTTTTCCCCCCAGATCTAGGGAAAAATAAGAGGATCTGTACTGAACTCCAATTCTTACTGCTTTTACAAAATAGTAATATTATTACTATTCGTTTCTCGAATATTTATAAAACGGGATTTATACATCTACAAATTTTCATCGCTCTTTTAGGCGCACCGTCCTTGTTCCGGCCAACATACAGCCTCACTTCAGGCCGGATATTCGTGCCAAATATCGTTCGAACGTTGGCTTTTTTTTCTTGAAGCGCCCACACATTGATGCCAATGTCAGTTGCCTACGTGTAGAGCCAACGTTAACATGAATGAAGCACGTCCATTGCTCTTGACTCATTTTCGCTAATACTACTAAACGATCCTAACCCGTTCGTTGCTAAACGTCGACTGAATAGAATGCTAATGTGTGGCCGCGATCTCCAACGTAGCCGCCAATGCCCTTGATCTCTGGGGAAAAATCCAAAACGTTGGACCGTATCCGAAGCGAGTCGGTTTCTTTGCTAAAGATCAAAGGCATTGGAGCCAACGTTGGAGATCGCGGCCACACATTAGCATTCTATTCAGTCGACGTTTAGCAACAAAGGGGTGAGGATCGTTTAGTAGTATTATCGAAAACGAGCCAAGAGCAATGGATGCGCACCGACTGCTACTGCACATTAGACATGTTAACATTGACTCTACATGTAGGCAACTGACGTTGGCTTCTATGTGTGGGTGCTTCAAGAAAAACAAGCTAACTTTCGAACGAAATTTGGCGCGAATATTTGTTCTAATGTATGGATCTTGCCGATAGCGAGACGATTTTCTAGAATTGCCATGGACATCACTTTGATTGGTATTGTAATGTCGTTTGATATGTTATTTCTCCAGTACATCAGCATTATTACATGTCAAACATACTATTTTTCTTTATTACAAAATAATTCAACTTCCATTTCTCTTGATTTTTGTCATTAATAACCAGTGATAAATTTTGTTTTAAACTAAAAAATAAAACTTATTGTATTAGTAATACATATCTAATTAATCTTACCAGAACAATTTTGTAGTGGAAAACTTAAATAAAATGGGAGACCTAACATGAGTCGTAAAAAACACAAAAATGGAAAAACATGTATGGAAAGACCATTAAAAGTTATAGAAAGGTATTTCTAGATGTAACGAAGAGACAAAAGGTTTTTGATGTCTGTTAGTTTAAATTGTATCCATGTTTGTTGGTTTTAGAAAATCGAAATCCAGAGGATTGAACTTGAAATTCAAACATTACATTACTCTCCTATCCGTTAAATGCAATGCTTCGACTGATTATGTTTGCTAACTTCATTGCATAATATTAAATTGAAACTAGTTTACATTTAGACAGAAACAGTGAACTCCATAAATTTATCATAAGCAGCTCTTATTACATAATAGGTAATATCGTATTGCATTATTATGGATTGGTTCATAAACTTCAGGATTAACTTGCTCTATTCACCTTCTGTTATTTAAAATTTAATACGTTAATTATTCTAATGGTGCCGCGGTTATAACTTACTGCATACTCGATAAGTTGTTCTTGTTTTATGGCTTCTATTTCAATTTAGAAATGGGATCAAAATTTAATAAACCAGCCATAATATCTGCATTATATTTTCCAATTTTCAGTTATTCATTATTTTATAATGGAATATAAAGTTATCATTAAATGGCAAAGTTCTTTAAAGTAACTGATAATAATTAAAATGTACTAATTATGGTAATAATGTGTACAGTTGATAAGATTCTGTGACTATAAATGTGTGATCTGCCCCAAAATATTTAATATTCAATGTTTTTAAAACAATTTCTTCTGTGTTCATATGTATACAAGATGGTCCAAAATTGTTGAGTAATTCTTCTGGAGGTAATAGTTCACCTAAACATAAAGGTACCATTTTTTTCTAAAGCTCAATAATAAGGAATATACCGACCTCTATAGAAAAAAAATGTTTTTTTAAAATATCTTGATAATGCCTTGGAAAAAAACTCAAATTGTAGACACAGAAGCTTTGCATAAAGATACTTCATTTTATTTTATTAGTCATTTCAGCTCTTCTGATTAAGAAGTAGTTTTTGGCGCTAAATATCACTGATAACGTCATATTTTTTACCATTTTCGAGTAATTTAAACTTAAAAGTAGATGTGCAATTTGCAAATAATAATAAAATGTGTCTAATAAGGCAAGTAGGCTTTGAAACCGATATTAATGGAAAACTAACTCATCACGTATTGAATGCTATTTACGTATTTATATTCTGAAGTGTTAAATGTTAAGTGTCAAATTAATCAAAAACGGCGCTGTTAATGGAAACGTATCCATAGTACTTTTTTGCTTAAAAAAGGCCAGGGAATCTTAATTACCAAATTTTATTTAATTCTTACGTATTTAAAACAATATAACGTAATCAGAAAACTATTCCTTAATCAGAAGGGATGAAATGAATTTCTTAGTTGTTGATATCTTTCATGCAGTTTCCTTACTTTTTGAAAGCGAAATTTTATAATCTCATAGATGAAAATGGTTAATAGGGGTGCATAGCGCTCTTTTCTGTTTTAGTCCTAATTTTTGTCATGAAATTTTCAGACGATTGTTGGCAGATGATTATAAAATTGACATTTTCTTTATATATATTCTGTACTATTATTATAATTTTTCCCATAGTTCTTCTGTTCTCATGTTTTCATTAAGGTTATTCCTCTGTAATCTGCAACCATGTTTATCTCTTTTCTTGAATATGGGGATAATAATAACTACTTCTTACTATTAGGCATTTGTTTTTTGCTACTTGCTGTATTAAATATTTTCGTGAAAATATCCATAACTCTTAACCCCAGATTCTTGAACATTTCTGTTGTTAGCTTGTCTTTCCCCGGTGCTTTTCTATACTTTAGTTCTTTTATAGCACTTTATTGTGGTTTTACGAGTTATTTATTTCTCTATATATTGTCCTTCTAATAGCTCTTGGAAGTATTCTCTCCAACTATTCATTATTTCATTGTATTTTGTAAGAATTTCTCCAGCTTCATTTTTAATACTTTTTGTCTTTGGTCACTCTTTTGTCTTAAGGATTTTAGCGTTTTGTAAAATAATTTCTTGTTTGTTTTAGAGTCATTCTTCATTTTTTCTCCGAATTTTGTCTATTGTTTCTGTTCCTAATTCTTTTACTCGCTTTCTTCCGGTTTTGTACTGCTCATAGTTGTTTGTTTCTGGTACTTAAATAATTTTTCCATTTCTTTTACTTTCTCTTTTCTGCTATTTCCACAAATTTCTGTAGTTGCGTCCAGTACTGCGCTCTTAAAGTAATTCCATAATCCTTTTAAATCATTCTCATCTACAAATTTACTCTCTAATCTGAAGAAGATGGATAGATTTCGATTTTATTAAGGAAAATTGTAAAATGTACTCGAACTCGTGTTTATGCTTTATCTGACAAATGTTTATATATACCAGTTTGTATTGAAGGATGTTGTAAATTAAAATAAATTAGCGATGTCTAATTTTAGTTGAAAATTTCTTAAATAAATAGTGTCCTAAAAATATTGCAAAATAATTTATGGGAAAAAAGATAAAATTTATGAAGAAGCGAATACATATTAAAAGGGTATGTACGAATATATTGAGTTTATTTTCTGATAAATATTCATTATAAAATGTATCATTTGTTTGTTGTAATAAAGAAATAGCTAGTGACGTTTTTGTTTTTGTGAGCAATGCAGATAAAGTTGTGCAGTCTAGGGAGCCAAAAAGGTTTCGTTGAAATTTCCATTAATCGATATTTTGTATTCAACGGTTTGATGCATTTAAGCATTTTCAGATTTCATTCATTAATATAATCTTTTTATTAAGAGGTTATTCGTGCCGTTGCAATTTGAGAACTTGAAAAAATATAGATTTATAACTTTTTGTGTCGTGTGTAATTCCCTACTTAGTATTTTGACACGTTTTTTTAATATTAGGAAGGGATAGAAAAAATAATATATTTTTGTATATTTAAATAGAAAATAATTTTTGAAATCATATTTAATCTTTACAATCATACATTACTTCAACCATTCAACATACTTTTAAGTGGGTAAAGCACCTACTTTTTCCTGATGATATTACTTATGTAATATTTTTAGTATTTAGAGCTTGATGATTGTCTGTTTCATACCCATTTATATTTACTAATATCTTGGAGTAGATAGTTAAATGTTAATATTCAATATGTTATTTCCCGGAATGACGTGTCCCCTCCGTTAACCCTACTCTCTCGAACTCCACTGTGCTAGAGGTACGATCGTCACTGCTAATACGTTACTAACAAATTGACTGGAACGTTGATCCAACCTCCGATATGCTTACTTCAAAATACGAGTATTAGAAGAGAAATTGTAATGTATTCTCGCTTTTTTGCATCTCTTACGCTCGTATGGATTTATGTATGGGATCTAATAATTGCTTTGAATATGTATATGTTATTCAAATCTAAGTTACATTATTATTTATTTTATCTATTATTAGTATTTTCTTACCAATGTACACTTTTCTCAGTATTAAAAAGGAATAACTTTTGTCTAGTTTTTTTGAATATTAAGAGGACGCCATATAAATAAATTAAAATATAATCGAGATCCTAATTATAACTCACCCACTCTCTGATTATTTATTTACTTCTTCTGAGTTAGTTGGACCAATTACGGTTTACATCATCTCCCAAAAGTAAATGTAACGTATTATTGCACTTCTGCTTCATTGAAAATTTAATATTAAAAGTGAAGGTTAATCGGTTTCATTTAAAAAAAGGAGTGACATACTGACTTTAAGACTTTTAAACTAGATCCACGCTTAATATGGAAATAAATACATGTTCTTGTAATTTATATACAAAGTAGGTCATTGATAAATATAAAGTATTTACAATATTTTCCATATTTTATTATTTTTGTCTAACGTTTAATAATTTTAAATAAAGTAAATATACAGTGATTAAAACGAAAAGGAACCATCTAACTTAGTATAGTATCATTTCTTTACTGTGTTAAATAGAAATTTAAAACTATATGTTCACCCAGTAGAAACATATAGTTTTTATAAATGAAAGAAATCAAAATGTTAATTGCAATCAATTCCTTTATGTTGTGCAAAAGGTAGGTGAAAAAGAGGAGCTTTAAAGCATTTTGTTCATCGCTATCATTAAACATTATAAATCCCATTTATCAGATCATTTATAATTTTTTTCTATAAAATTTTTTTCACAGTCCTACGTGGGAATTTGTTATGGTTACACAGGTCTCATCCTTTCTTATTGGTTGTTAGATATGTGCGGTAACCAACTTGCTTCTGTTTTTGTTTTCTACCCTGTTTTGGGTGGCCTTCTTATACCACCTACCTAAGCTTGTTTTATATTGTCATATATATATATATATATATATATATATATATTAGTCTTTGGCTATTTATTTCCTCTTCCCCTCTCCAGGATTGTTTCCTTACAGTTATTTTTACATTTTTCAACAGTATCCGGTTGTTTCTGAGTTGCATACGTGCACTAAAAGTGTTGTCCCACTTTTTGTTCTTTTCTATTGAAGCATTTGTATTAACTATTAAAATATTAATTGTTTAATTTTTGATGTTAAGTTTAACATATATGTTTTTTAATTTTTGCTTATTGTACTCTAGTCGAAACTAGTCATCCCTCTTTTCATACATTAAATTATTATGTGGTACAAATTTGGAGTTTTTTTGGTTAATCCTCTATGCCACATTGAGCCCAATGGAGAACCTTCTCTATCTCAAAAAACTTACTGCCAAATATCAAACTATGCTATAATTATAGCGAAAAACCTTGCACGTAATAATATATATATATATATATATATAAATTAATGGTAGAACGATTTAGTTGAAAACTACGACCATTTTCGTTTTGAGCAGAGCATATAAAGATTTGTTAGGTTCTAAAAATAATTAGAGTTAAGCTGAAAGAGTTGACTTCTTTTTTTGGATAATGAAAATATTAGAAATCGCTAATAAAATATCAATGTTTCGGTACTAAATACATACAGAGTAGCCAAACGAAAACGAAACAGAGCCATTAACAGGAACTGCGTCAACATTTTAAAAAAAACACAGAGACACGTCGATTTTTGATCAAAGCGGGACACTTTTTTTCGGTATTTACGACTTCGCTCTTTACACCTCCAAGCGAGGGTAACGATCACCCCAAAATATTTAAATGGCATTAGGGGTCAAGTAAGGCATAATTTTAAATCCCTTTCAATTCTCTTTATAATAGTCTTTAAATTTTAAAATTCAGTCTGACACTTTTTAAAAAATTACATTTTAAAATTTAAATTGTGTACTTGTTTAGTTTTTAATAAGAGTTTTTAAAATTGGAATTTTTTTTTCATTTTTGTCAAAATAGTGAAAATGACACATGGGTCGTTGAGTACGTCAATGGTTTAAATGTTGATTTTGTTGCTTTGCATTGTTTTCGTAATTTTTTTATCACATTTGTAAAAGACAAATGGATACGATACGGACACACAAAGAACGTGAAATTAGTGGATTCGCATATCGAAGCGAAGGTTTGTTTAATGGTGTTTTTGAAAATTAAATACCATGGTTTATTCCATTGCGGAAAGGGTAGATATCATTTGGCTTTATTTTATGAACAATAAGTGTGCAAATGTAACGGCTCGGTTATTTAATGAAAAATATCAAGATAAACAGGTCAGTAGGAAGTATGTTCTAGAGTTAGTGAAGAAATTTCAAAGTGACTGGAAATGTAGCTAATAAAAAACGAGAAAATATACCTCCTGTAGTTAATACAGCTAGTGAAGTGGCAGTTTTGGGACATGTTCATTTAGATCCTACATTAAGTACAAGGCAATTAGCATCTGTGTCTTGGATCAATCGAATTAGCATTCAAACCATTTTGAAGAAGAACAAATTCCATCCGTATAAAATACATTTAGTGCAGGAACTTAATGAGGATGCTTATGACCGCCGTTTGCAATTTTGAGTGAGCGAGTAGCGAACGATCCACAAAAAAAAATTGACCGGCGAAATGTATTTGCAATTACTGGAAGATGCTATTGACCCTACCTTGACCAATATTATTGAAAATAACCAACAGTATAGTGAAGATCATTTAATGTTTCAACAGGACGGTGCTCCTGCGCATTATAGTTTGATTCTTCGTCAGTATCTAGACCAACATTTTCCACGGCACTGGATTGGGAGAAGAGGTAGCATTGAATGGCCTCCACGGGCACCAGATTTGTCGCCCCTTGATTTTTTTTGTGGGGATACCTCAAAAGTAGAATCTACAAAACACAACCAGCCTCTTTAGAAGATTGCGTCAAAGAATTGTCGAGGAGTGCCATCGAATCTTCGGAATGTGCGAGAACGTTTCGAACAAAATCTTTATTATTGTATGGATGCCCGTGGTCATCAATTTGAACATTTAATTTAATTAAGAAGTAAGTAATCAACTAAACATAATTTAAACTTTAAAATGTAATTTATTAAAAAGTATTAGGCCGAATTTTAAAATTTAAAGACTGTTGTAAAGAGAATTGAAATGACTTTAAAATGATATCTTACTCGAGCCCTAATGCCATTTAAGAATTTTGGGGTGATTGTTACCCTCGCTTGGAGGTGTAAGTAGCGAAGTAGAAAATACCGGAAAAAGCGTCACCCTTTGATCAAAAATCGACGGGTCCCTGTGTTTTTCTAAAATATTGACGCAGTTCCTGATAATGGCTGTATATAGTTTTTGTTTGCCCACCCTGTATGTAGCATAGGATGTAAACATGTACTTGGAAAAATTTGGTTAACGTTGTCTAGTGGCGAGTACGGTTATTCCGGATGCACAATAATATTTTAGATCGAGGCAGATCTAAGTAAAAGGATCAAGAAAAATATTCATAGGAACTAACAAAAATTAATTAAAGAAAATAAAGAATTGGGATCCAGAACGAACCATTTGAACATCCTGTCAAGGTAGAGTAGGCCAGAAAAATATTTTCATAGAATTAGTAAATAATTTAAATATTCCCAATATTATGTTCCGTAGTTATTTTCATAAATCTTGTCTTAAAGAAAATGTAGGATGAGTTAACTAAGAATAGAATAAAAATATCGGAAGCAAAAAACTTAAGTGATAGTCTTTTAATAAAAAGTTGTAAACACCGTATTACACGATATGAATTTGTGATTCACCAATGTGTACCGCGCTTCCATTACATTCGAGAGGTTTATTAATAGATGTAACATACAGGAAGTCTTGACGAAATTGCGTTTTTAAGAGTGGATACATGAAGAAAAATTATAATTTATTCGGGGTGTTCTGCACGAAAATTATGTTAATATTTTTTAGATGTATGAGAATGATGAATAATTTTGAGCCTAAGAAAGAACAAAATATGGAGTCAAAAATATTTTTATTTTTCTACATGGCTTCCATTTAGCTCAATATACTTCGTCCAATAAAATTTAAGGCTCTTTATGTCGCTCATATAGACCGTCTCGTCCAGCTCTTCAAAATAGGCGAATGTGCAAATAATAACTTTTAAATATTAGAAACAACAATGGAAATTCTTCATATATGTGGCAAGAATAAAGAACTTCGATTTTTTGGAAGAATTCGAAATAAAATGACGTCTAAGATATCCTCAGTATAAAGTACTAAACAAACAAGTAAAGTTTTCTTATTTTAGATTTTTTTCTGGACTTTAGAAAATGAAGAATATTATTGGTAGGAACATTCAAAATCAAGTTTCTATGTCAAATTATTTTATCTTTTATATTTGTAATGGTTAGATTCCACAAAGTAAAGGTAGAAACAATCGTTATAATCAAAAATAGTAGATTCACCATCCATCAAATATCTGATTCTACGTCGCCTTATGTTTTGGACACTTTTAAGATGGATTTTGTTTAGTGCCGAATTAATTTGTTTATTTCCGTAACAGTTGATTTTATAAACTCTAAAAATCTGCTATTAATTTTAATAAATAATATTTGAATTATATGACAAAAAATTTAAATAGGAAAAAATTATTGCTGATCATAAGTATACATTATCAGAAAATGTGTATCAGCAAAAAACTAATAAATTTTGCCCCAGATGGCCACTATAAAGCATTTAAATTCCAAGCGCCCGTAAACACGCTGCTATTAGGCATGACGTCACATAGCACGAAGTGATAGAGCGCAGCGGTTAGATGCAAATGTAGCTTTGTTTACAACGTATTTGTGTATTTTTCCGATTCTTTTCTTTGATTTTGTAGGTAAACATTTTAGTTTGTTTGTGGTTTGTGTCCATATTATAATATACTATGACCGAATCAGGAATAATCTTGGTGACGTTTCAATATTTTTATGTAATATACGATGTGGTGATAGACCGACTGACACATCCCTGTACAACTAAGGCTAAGCAAATTGTTGCCATATGACATCACGTGACTAAGCGAGCGTTGAAAATCGTTTGATATACTTCCAGAACGTGCGAAACTTATTATTTTCTTTTAAGAAATAATATTTGGGAGATGCTCTTTTTCGATATAAATAAACGATGTTATTTAAAAAAAAAGTCAAGTTCCTCATTGCTCTAGTCTAGATAGCTTCCAATAATGTATTTTTTATAAATTTGTCAAAGTCACATCATACATGTTTGTACTTGTTTCATCCAATTCAAATTGTAGTTTCAGTTTTACAAGAACAGGCAGGATATTGGTACTTTTTATTTCGATTTCTCTCTGATGTATTGCGGCTATAAAAGTATTGGTTCACGGCATAAACCAAATCATCTGACTCAGTCAATTGTTGCTTATGATGCGATTTGACAAAAAAAAGCTTTTGGCGCTCAAGTTGTATTTCTCAAAATCTGAGAGAACTTGTTTGCTGTTTTATATTCGGCTCTACAGAATTGCCAGTCTGTGTATTGTAACGGAATTTCGTGTCTTGTATGACAATTAATTGATTTATCACGATAAAGATAATAATATTTCTCAAAAAAGTAGGGCACTGAAGTAATAAATGTGCGTAAGTTTCCAAATTATGAAATGGACTACATTAATAATTGAGTTTTTTTTTTATAAACAGAATATAAAAGGAAATTAAAAATCATTTCTAAAGCCCAGTAAAATACGAAACAGCTACAAGTTAACAAGGCCTAGTACAATAAATTAAAACCATATTTCAATAAATCACAATTAATATGTTTAAATATTATTAAATTAATAAATTAAAACTAATATTAATAAATTTTCAAAATCAGGTATTTACAAACTAAATTGTCCGGATTGTAACGCCATCTATCTTGCCCACACCTAAGAAATTTTAACATACGCTACTGTGAGCACTTAAGAGCTTATATATTAAAACAACCAGATAAGTCACATTACGCAAAACACCTCATTGATACTAAATACAAACCTACACAATTGAAACAACAATAAAAGTACTTCATATAAGTGACAAGAAAGAAGAACTTGATTTCTTGGAGGAATATGAAATATATAAAATATCCTCAATATACATAATTGAATGAACAACTGAACCTGAGAAGTTCAATTATCTTAGATTACATTTTGAACTAAATAATACTAACCAAATATATTTTTAGAAAAAGAAGAATATTGCTTAGTAATGATTGGTTTTCAGGTTTATGACATGAAATTTATTTACGTTTTTAAAAAAGATTGTTAATCTTCGATTTGTCTTGGACAATGGTATTGTCAGATACCGAAACCTAGGTAGACATTTAAATATACTAAAACGCTTTGGAAGACTGTGGAAATTCAAGATAAGTAATATTTATGTTTCCATATTTATTAAATATTATTATTGATATTAATTTGAACTTAGAATTTAGAAATTACTTATGACCTTATATGTAACAGAACTGTCTTATGTAAATTACATATTTCAGATCTTTTCATCATTAACAAAAATATTTTTTTAAATAATTAGAAGAATAAAATTGTTTATTCCAGTTTGAAAAAGAAAATAAGGAATAGTTTCATATAGTTACATCGTAGGTAAGCATAGTTCCAAATTTCGAAACAATTAAAATATGAACATTTTTACAAAAATAAATGTTTTAAATAAAAAAAATGTTTTTTAAGAATGCTGAAATCTTAAAAATACATTGTCGGAATTTTGACAAAAGACCGTTACATTTAATACTACGTAGAGTTTAAATTGTTATATAAGAAAATTCCGCCAACTAATAAATTTGGAACCACCACAATTCTTGTAAATATTAAATGAGAAGTAAAATAGACTTTTACTATTTTCGGGAGATCTTCAATGATTGATTCAAAAACAATTCTACTGGCTTATTATAAAAATTTAAATTCATGAAAATTTGAGGGTCTTTTATTTGTTAAAGATGACCGATTCCCTGTTGTTGGTTTACTGAGGTTTTTCTGAGCAAAAAGAAAAACTAAAAATGTTTAATAGGTTTAATTTAACGATATTTTATTAACAATGAAACGTTAAATTACAAAGTAACCGTTTATTACGTGATAGTGCCACAGCTTTTGTACACAAAATCAAAGATAAAGTAGAAATACCAGTGTTCGTCAGGGAATACCGCAAGAGAAAATTAGTCTTAGAAGCACTGCATTCGTTTTAATAGTTAAATATTTGGTTGTTCCATTGTACAAGGTTTACGACACTTTTTTATTAAAAACTTGACAAGTATACCAGTTTTCGTCACAGTAAAACTACTCAGATATCCGTGTTCGTCAGTATACAGCGTTGAAATTCCTGATAACCACTCTAATAAAAAGAAAGTGAGAAATATTAAACAATAAAAAATACAACTTATTTTAAAAAAAGATGCGTTGAAAAATTGTCTTTAATTTGCACGATATGCAATAAAAGGTATTTGATTTCGCTGACACGTTTGCACACCTGTTATGCAAACATTGATGACATTTCATGCATATTTTCTTCACAAATGGAATGCATTTAGATCATTTGACAAGACTGTTTTGTATCATTTTCTTTTTATTTATTTTAAGAGCTTCTTTCTCAAATATTCTTCTTTTTCTTTCTTTCAGTTCTGTTTCCTTTGGGACCTTCTTGTTTTCTTTTTTTTTCACATGTATCCACTGATGGTACTTTTTATTTTTTTCTTTGTGAAACTTTTGGTTTTATTTCTGGTCACATTAAAAATTTTTAAATGGAGACTTAATGTCATCTGGGATAGATTTAAAATTATTATTGGATGATGTTAGTTTTGGTAACGTTGGACTTTTATTGTGGCTGGTACCAGTAGTGTTGGCATATGTATCCCAAACAACAATGTTTTGTTGTGTGTGGATTTCTTTAAATCTTTCCTCATTGTTAACATATTTTCCCATTTTTCATAATTTCAGTCTCATGCAGTAGCTGTGAACTATTTATATTATCTGAATTTTCGAAAGATGGTTCAGTACTGGTAATTCCCGTCTCTTTTTCTGTCGTTGAAATTTTCTTTTCATTTCTTATCCCATCAGTAATTCCCTGTCCTCATTAGTGTCACAATGTGAGATACCATCTTAAAAATTTTAATAAATGGATTGATGAATTGATCAAACGTTATTATGAATTTCTACAATTATGTAATACTATTTTTAATATTATTGTTATATAAATCTGCTGAAATATACTGTTATTTTTGTATACCTAACTGTTCAAAAAAATAACTTATTAATGTTGCTCTCACAAAATCGTTGCGAGCATTTGACGTTTTACCCCGTCTGGTCAGTATTAGACTCTTCAGATAGAACTGGCTTTTAAATACTGTCATAAAATTATTAAATACTACATAAAAGTTTCATCTTTTCTATTTTAACGTAAATAAGCCCAATTATTGTGGACCTTTATTACATGGTGCCTGCCTAAATCACTGTTATTCAAGGTTTGTAATCTCCATGTGTTTTTACCTACAGCAGTGAGAATACACACAAAAAGTTTTAGGTTTTATACGTTATTTTTATTATATTTCATTTGAATATTAAGAGTGTAAATTCTCAGTAATGTGATAATACCTAATTTAGTATGCAAATCATAGTACGGTACATACGGTAAATCTTCAATATTTGTAACTTATTTTAAATTATTTCACGCCTTCAGTATAAAACTTAATACATTTTCCGGACTATCGTATTATTTGACTATCTTTCATTATTATAGCAGAGTCCCTAGGAGGATTAATACAGGTCATAGCGATAACCATAATAGAAACCGCTAATAAAATGAAAATAATTTGTGAGTATTCACCAGTTACAAAATTAAAACTAGACCAATTTTCATTCAATGAAAAGTGTGTTACATCCAAGGTCTATAACTATTTTAGACAACATAATACTTCAAGTACCGTTGACACTGTAGTTGAAATGTTATCTAAAGCAAGGGGATATGTGAAATCTACGGTATATAAAGTTTTAAAATCAGATGGAGTAACCTCACCAAAGCTAAAACCAGGTAGACCAAAATCATTAAAAGTCGACGTGGATGAATTTCTAAAAAAAATGCAATTCCTAAGCTTGTTTACTCATTTTTCTGAACAAATAAATGCCAAAGTTAATAAAATTTTACAATTTATAACAGACTATTCTGATTTACCACACACAATTGGCCGAGATAAACTGTGGATAGTATTACATGAATTATATTTTACATTTGAAAAGATGGACAGGAACTCAATGCTAATTACGATAATTCTAAAAAGAAATTGTATGTTGGATACGATAGTATCTTAGAAGAATATAAGAAATTAGGGCAAAAAATAAAAACATTTTTAATTAGATGAAACATGAGTTAGTGCAAAACATTGTGTAGGAAAAGTTTGGCAAGACAAAAATATAAACTCATCTCAAGAAGCGTTTTTACAAGGATTTCCTACTGCTATTAAGAATTGTACAGGTAAAGGTGTAATAAATGGAAAAAAAGTGAAATTGTAACATGGTTACGCCATAAAAATATAGCCTTTGACGATATAATCCTTAAAGCAGAATTGCTAACCATTGTCAAAAGACGTAAGCAAAAATTACAAAAAGAACATTATTGTCAAAACATTAGGAATTGAAATTCTTTGCTGCGAGTTTAATCCAATAGAATTAATATGAGCTCAAGTTGAAAGTTACTTACAAAAAATAACAGGTTTAACAAACACGATTTTATATGAGAATCACTGTAAATGAATGAATATGTTCAATTATCTAACTTTAGTGGTATAAAAATAGATACGAATTGAAAAGATATAATTGAACCTTCCAATTTATCGCATTAGAGAAATTTGTATTTATTTTAGAACTCCAACATTAAATAATCTAAAACAGCGGGATTATATCTTAAGAAACAAAATACATAATAAACACTGGTTTAATTGGCCGGTGAAAGTGTTATTGGTTTTATTAACTGTCTGCGCTGTTTACGATTGTTTACAATTTAATTAATGACATGTAATATTTTGTTTCGTCCTGGTGTATGTGTCAATTAGTAAGATTTGTTGGATGAATCAAAATATGTTTGTACATTTTATACGTGTTATACGTGTGTAACTATGAATATATCACCGATTTGTTAGATAGATAGTTTTATATCTTTATCGGTTTATTTTGGGTAATATTTTCTAAGTCAACATAATCCCAATGGGTAACTGAGAATTGTTATTAACGATAAAGGTAACGTTTTATATTTTTCTTGCTACGTAAAGGGGAAATTATCGAGTAGATAGAGCGTTGCCTCCCGAATTCCCTATTCATTATCAGTCTGCATCTCCATTTCCAAGATTAGTAATTTCTCTCCGAGACCGCTCTTGGCTTATTGGAAACACAAGAGATTTCGAAAGATGTTCCGAGACCGTAACGCTGAGTCTTTTCTGTCTTTTCATTTTCACTAGTCTCTCTTTCTTTTGCTCTCAATATGCCCATATCCTCAGTTATATCATTTCTATCTTTTTATATTTTTAGTCATCAATCTTATTAAGTTATTTCCACTAATTTTTAATAATTTTGCCTTTCTTGGAGTTTCAAAAAAATATATCCTCCATGGAGTCATTGTGGGTTGGACGCTTGGTGTAAATTTTAGAAGTCTTCAAAATCAAACTCTTCAAAAAACAAAGGGTTTGTATTAAATTAGCGATTTTTTGACAACCAACAGTTCACCCTTTTTCAAATTTCTCGAACTTTCAAAACTTAGCATTTTCATAGATATTGTCGTTTACTAACAAAATATAATAGCTACTCCGTCTCACTTCTTTTACTAGATGAACCAATTTTGTATAAATATATGTTACAATTTCGCATTCTGTTTGGTATAATTCGGGAAATACATATGAGAGCACACAAATTGTCGTGATCAGAGCCTTGTGCGACAGGATTTGTGTGATTTGATATTTATAATTAATAAAATATTTTTCAAAAGGGGTTTTTGAAAGGCGTAAAAAATAATAAAAGTTACAATCGTTTATTAACAAAATAAGTAAAAATTTGAAAGGGATGTAAATGAAATTAAGGAAAGGAAATGTTCAATTTGCATACAGGTGCATAAAGCTCTTTGCTCCAATATTCCGTTTTGTCTTCTAATACTTCATCCATTAGTCCTTCCCAGTCTTCATATTCACTATCACCGTCCTCTAGATCTATAATAAATTTGTTGCCGCCGTTGATATAAAATTTCTCAATTTTCTGCTACTCTTTTTCGATTTTTATCACCTTATCCAAACATTTCTTGCAATCTTCTTTGGTGATTTTGGAGGTTTCATCTTTGAACAGTTCGACCACTTTCTTCTCCAATTTCGGAAAGCAATTTTTTCGACAAACTCGCTTTTTTAGCTGACGCCATATAAGTTCAATTAGTGTAATGTAGCTCTTTAGGAACTCTTTGTATATATTTCGTCGTAAAACAAATCGTTTTGCGATAAAAAATGACTCAGGCACTATTTGCAGGTTTGGGATGAATGACTTATCGAAAGATTCTTCAAAAATATTAGATTCTATATTGTTGTGGTAATCTACATTCTAGTTACTTATTTCCTTTCCACACGATTTTAATCCATTTGAACACTTGGGTATTTGGAGCATACAACTAGTTGATCCATCTGTCCATTATGTTTTCACGGTATCGTAGCAATCATCAAATCTCTCTGTTTTTCTTTCTATGTCTTGTTATTTTCTCCAAGTATATATTGCATTGTTTAATTATTCTCCTACTCTCTAAAATGGAGTGTCTTTTATTTATTGGTTGAAATTTAAATCCCGTTTTTTATCCAGGTTTGTAGCATCTTATCACAGAATTTCACCTCATGTAATGCACTTTTTAACTTGGTCATTATGAGTTGTCAGTATCTCATATCTATAATAATCATGTATTGTTGGTTTCAACTTTTTCGCCAATGGCGAGTATAAAGCTTTTGTTATTCCAAAATCGTAACGTTTGTTTCTTCTATGAGGCCCATTTCTTATAATTTTTGAAATAGACGAATAAGGGACTTGTGCTGGGTCCGACATTTTCTTAGTATAGAATTTGTTGGGATTTTACTTTCAAATGCGTACCTTTCTTCTTACCTGGATCTGGTTGTTCAATTTCATTATCACTATCCCTGTCATTAACATTTTCACATTAAAGCTAGGATATATTCTAGTTTAGGCGAGTATGCTCCATAATTTTCAGTGTTCAAAAGATGGGTTGTATAAGGACTAACGACAGAAGATATGATCCTGAAAGTCCATAAAGTTATTTCGTATGACCATCAATTGAAGATGGAGATGGGTTTCAAAAGAGCGAACACATCACATTTTATGCAAAATTTTGGACATGAGAAAGTTTTCGGCAAGATGGAGTAAAAACTCATTCTCACGAAGGATTCAGAGAATGTCTGTTTATATTTAAGCGCTATTCAAAAGCATTTGGTGACGGTTTCACCATTACACGCCAAAAAACCAACATGATGACCATCGAAAGACGAACCATCGTCTAGAAAGGTTATGACGAGATAGTTTGTAATTTTTATTGATTACCTTGTAAAGGTAAACCTGTAAATGGACAATATTATGTTATTATGTGTGATTAGCTGCAATAGAAAATATTGGAAAAATCTAAGAAAAAGGAGAAAAGGCCTGAATTTTCATTTGAACAATGCATCATTGGTACTATAGCACTTCAGTTTCTTTCTAAACTTAAGAAAAATCACTCTAGCAAGAAACATGCCTTCAATTTGGAGTTATTGCCAGCACAAATGCCTATTTTGAAAAATTGGATGAAAAATAAAACGATTTTTTACTCCGTATTTTCTTTTTCTCTCTTAAGCTGGAAATTATTGATCTCATCCACATTTGGTAAGCTATAATGAATTGCCATATAAATTGCAAATTGTGTATTTTTAAGAAAAGTAGCTTGTTGCCCTGTTTTATCATCGGTAAAGTAGATTTTTTTATACTGAAATAAGTTTTAAAATAGTTGATTTAATTGGTTTGCACACCATTACACTAATTCTATTTGTATATTCAACCTCTAATGCTCGCAGATTACAGCTTCCTAAAATTGATGAAAAATAAACTTAGACTTTTTAAATCGTTAATTTTAGTAGGTTAAAGTTCAAAAATATAAATATATTTTCCGTTAAAAAGCCAACAATATTTTTTTAAAGTAGAGAAATTTTCTCTATAAAAATTCCAAATTTTGATGGAAAAAATACTTCGAAATTTTTTTCCATTGATGTGTCACAGGGTTTTCGGAAAAAATTAGGCTCCATATTTATAACAACACTGGCTGAAAATAAATTATTTTAATTCATGATTCAATTAGTTTTACTTAAGTCGAATAGCTTTGTGTTTTCATACATTTATTAAATAAGTAGCCTTAATTTTTTTAAACCGATGAATTTTCTAGAAAATAGTTGCCCTTATCTAATGTCACTACTTATCTTGTACCTATTTAGATGGAAAACTTCATGAAAAGACTTTTGTATTTAAATTTTGTCTCGTTTTGTTTTTTTTGTATGTCTCTAATAAAGAACATGTAATATTTGTGGTGAATGATGATGAGTGTAAAAGAAGTATAGTAGGGCTTTCAAATATTAGTGCAATATACCATTAAGGACTGCAGTACCGACTAACTCGTTCCTCTGCTTCTACGGACTAGAATTAACAGTAACGAAAGAATAAAATAAAGTAATTAGTTTCATTTGAAATTGTTTTATTTTTACAATTTAAGAGGGGTACATTATATATATAGCATTTTTATGATAAAGTGATGGTGACGTCACAAGATAAAGAACTGTGCCGTAATCATATCGCAGTTATTTTTCTTCATTTAAAGTTTTAACTGGAACAGCTGTGCTTTCTTTTGATGAATATTATTTTGTGCTTTGTGTTAGTTTATTTTATAATTACTGTTTTTAAAATTGAATCCACAAAAAAAATAAAAAGATTTTACAAACTTACCGTCGATGAATGACAAGTATAAATATTGAAAGATAAATAATACTTAAACGGTAACCTTGCCGTTAACCTGATCTTTCCGAAATAACCGGGCATACGGAAGAATTACATATTTTGGAGGTATTTCAAACAAAATATCAAAAATTATATCTCGTACAACATCTACAATTTCTTTTGAAGTAAGATATAATGTAGGTTCATTTTTATTAAATATAAAACCTAAAGTTAATAAATTTTCAAAAACGGCTATTTACAAACTAAATTGTCCGGTTTGTAACGCCATCCATCTTGGCCAGACATTAAGAAATTTTAACATAAGCTACTGTGAGCACTTACGATATGTATAGATTAAAATAACCAGATAAGTCACATTACGCAAAACACCTCATTGATACCAAACACAAACCTACATTTAATAACACGATGGAAACAACAGTGGAAGTACTTCATACTAATGATAAGAAAGAAGAACTAGATTTCTTGGAGGAATATGAAATAAAGAAACACCTTAAATATCCTCAATATACAGTATTAAATGAACAACTAAACCTGCGAAGTTCAATTATCTTAAATCACCTTTTGAACTAAATAATACTAACCAAATATATTTTTAGAAAAGAATATTGCTTAATAATGATTGGTTGTCAGGTTTATGACATGAAATATATTTACGTTTTTAAAAAAGATCTGTCAAACTTCTTTCTGACTTGGAAAATAGTATTGTCAGATACCAAAACCTAGGTAGAAATTTAAATATACTAAAACGCTTTGGAAGACTGTGGAAATTCAAGATAAGTATTATTCATCTTTCCATATTTGTTATGAATAATTTCCATAAAGTTAGAGTTGAAACAATGAATTTAATGCCAGGTTGATTTGAGAATATAGTGAAGTGTCGCAAACTTTTAAAATTTCCGTTAAATGTCGATCGCATTCACTTTTAATTTTATTTTGTTATTCTGTTGACTATAAAAATAACTAAAAATTACGTTATTGTAAGTTTATCGTAAAAGATCTTATACTTGTATATTTTTAAACTCACATTTTAGTAACTTGGCAAGGTCTTTTTCTGCTACGACTTTATTGACTGTGTTGTTTATTGGTTCTTTGCGTATATTTTTCTAGTGTCAGTGCTAAATAAGGATTCTTCTTATTTTACTGCTGTGAAACCAGGGTGAGCGTTGTTAGTATTTTTGTATTTTAAAAATGTTTTCTTCCTTCGCTCAAATAAAACTGTACTACTTTACAGATATATACCTATTTACTATAATAATTTTTATAATGAAACTCATGACTTATTTATTATTGGTGTTCTGCTTTCTAGTGAGAAATAATAAAAGATACCTTTAAATTTGGTTATAAAATATAATCGACATTTCGAATCAAATTCTTGTATCATAAAAAATAGATTAAGAATCTATATAGATATTAGATTTAAAAAAAAACATAAACTGTACAGTTAGATATAGAGGAAAACCATGCATATATTAATTAAATTAATAAAATAATTTTCTTGCTATTTTAATCTGAAAGGGAATACTTTTGTCAATTCTGTAAGCAAACGGTATTTTTTAACAGGTGGGTAAAATATTTGTTTTAAGGAAAAATCACATTCTGTATTTTCCACATTCGACTGAAGTAAAAATTTACCGGTACCATTAAAAAATAGTGCTTTACTTAAAACTAAAAAATAAAAAATAAATATCTTAGTCTACAAATTTTATGTAGTAGGTTATTTATTTTTAAGAATACATGTTTATTTATATTTGTGATGAAAATAATAAGGTTTTATTTTTATATGTTGAAATACAATTTAATGTTTCATTTCGCTTGCTCCTTCCTCAATTTCCATAGCCTTATTGTTTTAATAAGAATTTAATGGTATTCTTGTTAGTTCTTCCAAATAGTTATTTTGATGCTAGATTGCAAAATATCACTTTTGCATTTGAGAATAAAAGTTTCTTTGCGAACGATAGCGAACTAATAAAATATGAAAATGCAAAAGATTTTCGCAATCTAATATCAAACGTTTTTTAACTGTGTCCTACAATTTAAAAATTATTAAATATATAACAAATTTTACATTTATAATTATTTTGTTTGACATCCATGTCATCTATAACGCTGGACATATTTTTGTAGGTGGATGTAAAAGACTTTTATATGTTATGTACATCAAAATTATTATTTCCACGCTTAATGAATATCATGTAAAGTCAAACTTTAATAACAATTTTCGAAAAGAAAAATTTTCTGGTAATTCAACTCTTATTCTGGGCAAATATTATGCTGAATTGCGAGTAGATCATTATTGTCGCTCTTTGTGGATTTTATAGATTCGTAGCTCTGGAGACATCGTAATCTAGCTGTTAACAACCGATTAATAAGTTGCATTAAATCATGCCTCAGATAAATCATTTATAGGATTTTCAAAAACGACTATCTATATATATACTCGTACTTAGCTGATTATTATGCAATTAATTAAATGAATGTCCTCACATTTGGCCATCCACTAGATTGACTGTATTGTCGAAACGAATTCCATTGTGTGCACAGTTCCAACGTCATTTAGAAGTTGCTGTACTAGGTGTACTTGTTTGATAGGTGCTTTCCTCAGAAAATTGAAGGGTGTTCAATTTATTTATGTAATAGGGAAATTTTGTTAACCTGGATTATTAGACCAAGTGTGGTGAAATTTACGAGAATAGTTTAAGAGAAATAAGATTCTACGAACATTTTCTAGCCGATTTACCAATGAGGTTCCAGTTTTCATTTAACGTTTGCCTATTACGTAGTGGGCAAGCATTGTCCATTTGTTTACGTTGCTGCCTATCTGTTTTGAATAAATTTTACTTACGTTACTTATGAATATCGCCTTATATTGAAAAGTTTCCAAAATTTCAATGACAACGTTAAACCTCTTTCTTATAAAACTAACTTCGTGGTATCTACAGAGAGCAAAAGTTGATTAGAAGAAATAAAAAACACTTGAGTTTCCATAATTAGAAATCAGTTGATAACTGATATCCTAATCCTTTATCATCAATTGAAAAGTAACAATAAAAACCTATCAATAGTATGGATAAAAGTTCACGAAAATGTGAAATATAACAAAAAAGTTGATCTTTTAGCTAAAATTACGACAGAACAATTTAAAAACTCATATATGATTACTTTTCGATAATCAAAAAAGAGAACAAAAAAGACGACAAAGAAAGTACCAAGAAAACTTAAAGGTCGCTTCTACAAACCGATAGAGCCAACTGTCCCATCTAAAGTATTGTTTAGAAATGATCACGATAAGTATTTCATTAATACAAATAACAGACTGAAGAGCAACTATGCTCGGTATCCTTATTACTAAAACAAAGTTGTTATAGGATAACCCAAATTGCTCATGTGGAGCACTAGAAAGTCTTCATGCACATGTTCCTCGATTTAACTACAGTTACCAAATTAATATGTTCATCCGATAACAATTCGCAACAGAAAATATCGCTATTAAACTGGAACGTATATTAAGCAATTAGCACTGTTTCACTATGGTATATCAATATACAGGATGATTAACTTATACTCCGAAGTTTGATATCTCCGTTATCTTGAGAAATAGGAAAAAATGTTTTAAATTAAAGTTATAGACAAAGTCAAGTTTCACATTTTAAAATTCGTCCCAAATATACAGTGTGTTCAGGAACGCAGTGCCAGACCCAAATTTTGTTTTTTTTTAAATGGAATACCCCGTATATTTTTACATTTATATCAACCGCTTGCCTAGCTAATTTTAATTTCAACGATGTGTCACACTTCATGTCTATTATGTTTAATAACGGATCTAGGTTAGGTTACGTTAGATTAGATTTTAGTTACTTTTAGACGGTTAAAGGTGAAAACGTTGGAAACATTCACACACATCCATTCCTACACCAGGATTCGAACCTGGGACCTCGGCGACCGAATGGCATGAACCATTATCTGTCTACGTTATTTTTTTATTACGAGGGTTGCTATTTATGTATTGAGAATAGAAAGAACAAACAAATGAATTTTATCAAAAATATATTTATTGCTTTCAAAATATTCCCCTTTAAGCCTTATACACTTTTGCATGCGATTAAACCACCCTTCAAAGCACTTTGTCCAGTCAAAAGATGACAGCTCTAAAACATGGTTTTTGAAGCCCACAACCGCTTCTTCGGCGATGAAAATCGTTGTTCACGCAGTTTATCTTTAATTTGTAGGAACAAGAAGAAGTCATTTACCGAAAACTTCTTGCAAGCAAATGGTCGCATACCATACTGAATTAACGGTCTTTTGATTTACGAGAGCCACAGTTGCCACATGACCGGTTTTCGTAAAGAAACATGCCACCATTTGCTTCTTAACATTTCGAGAACGAGTAACATTTGTTGGCTTTTCTTCACATTGAAACACCCAAACTTCCGAGTGGCCTTTTTTTTCTGGCTCATATGCATAAATCACCTACTCGTCACCTGCGACGATGCTGTATACGGCTTTGGATCCACCATAGTTGTAATTTTTTCATTTTACGGCACCAATCAACACGAGCTTTTTTTTGAGCATCTGTCAATAAATGTGGAATCCAACGCGCAGACAGCTTTGGAACACCCAAATGTTCGTGCAAAATCTTATGTATGCTGGTCATATTAATGCTCAAATATGCCTCGATTTCACGGTATGTCACATGACGATCTTCTTCAATTAGTTTTCTCATAGCATCGATGTTTTCCGATACAACGGCCGATGTTGGACGACTTTCTTTAACTTCGTCCGTGAGCGAACTACGGCCACGTTTGAATTCAATGTACCAGCGATATACACTGGCTTTGGATGGTACTTCATCGCCAAAAGTTGAATTAAGTTGATTGATGCACTGTTCTTGAGTTACTCCACGTCGAAATTCATAATAAATCATAGCTCGAAAATGTTCGCGAGTTAATTCCATTTTTGGCCGAGATGAGATTTTCAACATACTGTAAACAACACAAATAGTACTCGCACGTCAAAACGTTCTGATTACGTAAACTGTCAAAACTATCAAACTTTAAATTGGCAATGACAGATTTCACCTGGTGTTGCCAGTTCTCAATACATAAATAGCAACCCTCGTATTTAAAGTAACGTATAGTTCATTTCCTCGTGATTTGTAAAAGTGAGGAGTTTAATTTGTTTTATTGGTTTTCATTCGCCACATCCTAAATTAACCATTAATTAAATTAAGAAGGAGCTCCAAATGTCAACTGCTTCAAAGTGGTAACATATTAAATATTCATTACTTCTTTGTATTTTGGTTATTTATAAAATCTTGCTTATTACTTGTGAATTTTATACTGTATATTTTTCTGAAGAGTATTCTGGATATGTGAAAGTTACCTTCTACCTATTCCAGGTTCACCCATTTCAAATCTGAACATTGCACTTTCTGTCTAGTCCACGGTTGTAGTACTTTATTTAACAATTATTTGATAATAAATTATGAACTTTTTTGACCCTGATTTGGCAAAGTGCCTGAACTGTTTTCATACTCAATATCTGTTGTAGAAGCGAACCTTATTCTCCCTAAAATTCCCTATAGAGGAAATATAATCCTGCAACTGACGTCATAACAAAGCTAAACTATTCGCGTGCTTTTGCATGGGCGGGGATTCATTTGGGAATAATAAACAGAATGGTGGACACACCTGAAACTAAAGGGAAAATTAAATTAGATTCATATTATTATATCAATTTTAATTATGTTTAATAATTCTCGTTAACATCGAGATCCAATTAAATTCTCGAACACCAAATGTTACTCACATTAACGAAAATGTAAAAAAAACTCGTATTTTAAACTATCAGTTATGGAATCTAATTGGGAATTAATTTTAATTTCGCCGATAAATAACGATAAATAAATAAATACGATTTTTTTCGTCAAAGTCAAATAGCATTTCCAACGATTAAATTGACGTTTAAATTTAAAAACGAAATTTCGTGAGTTAAAATTTTATTTGTTGTTTTCTAACCCCAAATTCTGAATTGTAATATTTTTGCGCGTGTTTTTATAATTGAAAATTGTTATTTCATATGGGCCGAATAATAGATTATGGATAGGGTAATACTTTAGGTGCATTGTAATATATTTTCTAATTATTTATACATTATCATCATCATCATCATCATCTGATGAAGATTTTCAATATGGACAATGTCGAATGATTTTAGAAAGATATAATCATATTACAGTATGATGATATGGACTGAAGATTAGGATTAGACTATCCAGAGGATATGTTGAAGAAGTTCTAAATTTAATTGGAAATTATATAGGTGGTTTTAGATCTACGAAAAGAATTTAGATACAACTCAATGTAAGTACGAAAAAACACAAACACACACACATTTTTACAACATTTCCAAAACGTATCTGATACTCAGTTCACTGATAGTGACTTAAAAATTCTCAGTAGAGTCCCAACCAAAAAGTTATCGGATAAGGTTAAGGAACTAGTTAGTCAATCAAATTCCCTTTTTAATAACTATGATAAAAAAAAAAAAATCCTCAACCACCAAAATTATATGGCACAATTAAATTACATTAAGATACAAAACCAATTAAGCCTGTAGTTTCTTATATCAATACTCCAAATACAAAATTAACAGAGTTTCTTAATAAAACTTTAACTAATTACGGTTACGGATCAAAATACTCTTTGGATTTAATACACATAAATACAAAATTAGTTTCATTTGACGTTAGTAACATATTATCAAAAATTCCTCCATGTGAATGTATACCATTAATAACTAAATTCTTAGAAAGAAAACACGTTAACCAAATTTCATTCAATTAAATTAAAAACCTATTTAATATATGTATCAATCAAAATTACTTTGTTTTTGATGATAAATGTTATATTCAAAACGAAGAATTACCAATGGGTTGTCCAATATTACCAATTTTGTCAAATATTTTTATGGACAATTTAGAACAAAACATTTTTGATTCAAATATCTCCTGGAATGTGTTGTTTTGGTATAGATATGTTGACGATGATTTGGCTGGTTTTACAGGTAGTGATAGACAATTGGATGTTTTATTTAATTTTATTAACAATTTACATCCAAAAATAAAATTTAATGTTGAAATTAAAGATAGCAGTTCAATAAATTTCTAGGATATAAATATCAAAAGAGTAAACCGTAATCTTCAATTTTTAATTTATCGTAAACCAACTCATACAAATATGACTATCCCTTTTAACTCAAATCACCCTATGTCACATAAATCAACAGCTTATAATTCAATGATACATAGAGCCTTTTCAATACCAATGAGTAAGGATGATTTTAAAAGGGAAATTAATATAATAAAACAAATCGCTATCTCTACTAATTATCCAATATATCTAATAAATAGGTAGATTAATAAAAAGGGAGAGAAAGGTTGCCGTTAACCTGATATTTCCGAAACAACCTAAAGATAACGGGTCATACAGAACAATTACATATTTTGGAGATATTTCAAACAAAATATCATAAATTATATCTCGTACAACATCTTTTACAATATCATTTAAAGTAAGAAATAATGTAGGTTCATTTTTATTACATGTAAATATGGAAAGATAAATAATACTTATCTTGAATTTCTGGAATATCTATCTGTCTTGAGAATGGTATTGTCAGATATCGAAACCTAGGTAGACCAGAATACATATTAAAACGCTTTCAATTCAAGATAAGTATTATTTATTTTTCCATATTTATTATTTCCATAGAGTAAAAGTTGAAACAATTAATCGAATTTACAAACAAAATTGTCTGGATTGTAACGCCATCTATCTTGGCCAGACCTTAAGAAATTTTAACATACGCTACTGTGAGCACTTAAGAGCTTATAGATTAAAACAACCATATAAGTCACATTATGCAAAACACCTCATTGACACCAAACACAAACCTACACAATGGAAACAACAAAGGAAGTACTTTATATGTGTAACAAGAAAGAAGATCTTGATTTTTTGGAGGAATATGAAATAAAGAAATACGTAAATTATCCTCAATATACAGTATTGAATGAACAACTAAACCTGGGAAGTTCAATTGTCTTAGTCCACCTTTTGAAGTAAATAATACTTAGCAATTATATTTTAGAAAAAGAAGAATATTCCTTAATACAGTTTGGTTGTCAGGATTATGACATGAAATTTATTTACGTATTTAAAAAAATATTGTCAAACTTCTATCTGTCTTGGAAAATGGTATTGTCAGATATCGAAACCTAGGCAGACTTGAATACATATTAAAACTGTTTGGTAGACTGTGGAAATTCAATATAAGTATAATTTATCTTTTCATATTTATTATGAATAATTTCCATAAAGTAAGAGTTGAAACAATGAATTTAATGATCAGTATTCTAACCATGTTGATTAGAGAATATAGTGAAGTGTCGCAAACTTTTAAAATTTCCGTTAAATGTCGATCGCATTCACTTTTAATTTTATTTTGTTATTCTGTTGACTATAAAAATAACTGAAAAGTACGTTATTGTAAGTTCATCGTAAAAGATCTTATACATATTTATTATGAATCATGTTTAAATTCGTTCAACCAATATTCCAGATTTGCCATAGTTGGTCGTTTTTATTTCTTTAAACGTTTTTTCATTCAAAAATATAAACCGAAATATGGATCAATATTGTTCATTTTTCTTTTTACGGAGAAACACGAAACACGTGAGAAACAACTAGCTGCCAAATAAAATCTTACCTCTGAATCTGTTTTAAATTTAGTATGGTGACGTCTGACAGATGACAGTACAGGTCAATAATACCACCTTTTCCCAGCAATGCCACCTGTTTTTATTCCCGGGTACTTAATGGTCGATCCTCGTATTTATGTAAGAATCGTGTCGCGAAAGTATTTGAAAATCGATATTGTGGCGAAGATAATACAATCGATTATATATGAACGAAGATTTATTGATATTGAGATTTTCAGCGCCGTGTTGTATCAAGATGCCGTTTGACCACAATTTGCTTAGAATGAATGGAGACCCTTTTCCAAGCGTTGGTGATTAGATAATGAATTTATTTAGAGCTTTTTATGCACGCAAAAACTGATACCAAAGAGAATGTTAGATGACAGAATAATGCTTGCTATTAATAATAATTACGCCACTAAATATGATAATAAAAATAATGGATCGTTTTCACTAAGATAATAAAACATTTTTTTTTGCTTTTTGTACGTACAATATGACTGTATGTAAAATACTTTTAGGATTTCTATCCTAGTAAAAATTATTCATATACATAACACGTTTCATAATATTTTTTTTTTGTTTTCTCTTATAATATACATAATTAAAATTCGAATCGGCTCCATGATATTACATTTTTTTCCAATGAAATATACTCTCTCTAAGTTGTGAATATTGAAGTTATCTATATTTGATATATTCAAGTACTACTCAGAATATCCACTAAATGAGGTTGTTTCTGTTCTCAACATTCGCGCACTTCTTAAAGTTACTTTTTCGTATGTGTTATTTGTGATTTAAAGACAAATAGTTTGGTATAAGATTTTTCATTCGACTATTTTACAACATGGGTAAGTATTTTGTCTTATTTTTATATTAAACTGAGGAATACTATACTTAAGGTAATAAAACTAAAAAATAACTTACTAACTACGAAAAAAAAAAATTAAAAATCATTCTAAACAGAAATAACCCTACCTATACTATAAATCATATATATATATATATATATATATATATATATATATAATTAACCAAAAGAAAGTTTCTTTATCGAGGTAGGACTAGAAGATCAAGTAATAATGCAGAAAGAACATTATATTCAAGAAAAGAGATGACAAGTATATATACCCTATGGACTAATTTTCTGCACAAAAAATTGTATAAAGTACAACAAAATTACTACTTTTATTTTATTTAAGGGTAGCAAATGGGAAACAAAGAGAATGAGAAAACACTTTTATTAGGAATTTATAAGATTCATCCACCTTTCAAAAGAGTCTACAAGAATAAATCTAAATAGAACGCTAGAAATTTAATGTTTATTCTCTTTTGTCGAGTTTCCAATTTTTTATCTACTTTAATTCCTTACTAACTTTATGAGCTTTCTTTCTATTTATTTGTTTAATGTTTTATGCTCGATTTCATACTTTGTACCCTAGGACTTGATTTCACAATCAAATATTTTATTTTCTTATTCAGGTTATAAGAAAGCTTCTGGTTAGAAGCCAGCGTGAAAACAGTAGTTTTATATTCAATGAAATTATTCGTCTTGAAAATCTAATTAAATCGGTAATATCATAGATATAGATGATAATGCAAGTAGAGAATTATATACTAGAAATTAAAATTTAATTAAAAATAAGTTGATATTATTTTCCTTTTAAACATAATTTATTTTATTATTATTTTTTATGAGCTATCCAGTCTTAGACTATTTCATGTAATAGTTTTAATTATAATTTATATTTTATCTCAGGATATTTTATGGATTATGGAAAATTCCTAGATCATTATTATATTAAAATTATTGTCTCTGAAGTTATGTCAATTTTAAGAGCACATAAAAATCATCTCCATCGGATCTATAAAACCACCGAATTTAGTACACATGGAACAGAAAACAAGTACTTATACGTATGCCTTATCTGTCCAATAATTCAAAGGGTAAATAAAAAAAAGGTTTTATTATATACATTTATATAAAATTAAGTGCGGTGCTAAAAGAGCTTTTATAGTATAAAAGGAAAAAGGTAATAGCTCGAAAAAAATATCAGTGAGCATCTTGATATAGTGAAAAGAAATGGGTGAAATACAGCCTTAAGGACGATATTGCATCTACTCTGTTTGGATGGCAGTGTTTCAATTATTTATGACTAAAGTAGTGTATGCGTATTATACACAGCCAATAGACCAACAATTGAATCACCCTACATTGATATGGAAAATATCTTTACAAAAAATCTCTTGCTAGTTACGTATGCCAATGTTAGGAATATTGCAAACTATGCGAAGATGATGTCTTATCTAAAAGCCCTCCTACTACATTTTGATATTTTCAACATCTTGTTAACAGAAATACTTCACTTTTTATTTAGCCTTCACAATAATCAGTTCATAAAGATAGATTATAGAATTTTGTAATAAAATATTTTTTTTAATCTTCAAAAAACATATATTGATAAATTTGAAATGACAACAAAACAAGCATTTTTTTCGTATTTTGTTGTTCTAAAAACTACCATGCCTTAAATTGGCTTGTCTGATGTACAGAGAAGATGTCTGAAATTGGATATACTTAAAGATCATTCAAGATGAAGGCTGACTACTGAGATTATTACTTAGCTCGAAAAAATCCATCTTCTTTGTGTCCACAACTTTAAAGGCAATGTTTAAAAGCCACAGGAGTTAGTGTTTTTTATGTATCATAAAATAAAACAATTTATAGACGGAGGTGGTTTAGGAAAGATGAAAATGACAGAATTTATGGTTTTTGATAAAACTAGAATCAGTCTGACGTTTGGCGATTGGTCGAATTCAAGTTCTAAGAGGTTGAGAAAGAGCAGCTCCACTCCAGAGAGCCAATTTCCTGCCCAAATATAAGACAAGAAGTCTAATGTTTTGGGCAGGTATTAAGATGGAACAGAAGACTTCCTTAGTTCCTATTCGTCAGAACCTAATTGAACGAAGGAATGAATGTTGATCTGGTGTTGGAGTTGGAGACATTGGTTAGTGGCAATAGAATATCACTTTGTATTTTGGCATGAAAATGCTATGGTAAACATAAGGCAAGAAAGCCACAGAATGCCTTTAAATAGAAAAAATGAATCTAAAGGAGTGGCTTGTCTGTTCTCTGGACCACAACCCCGAAGAACACCAATAACTAATAACAAAGAAAAAGTTTAGAGATCATCACGGTAATCCAAGAACGACAAATGATCTCATTAGATCAATCGCCTTAGAAGAACGGGAAAATATCTTCCAGGAAGAGGGAGAAATTGACAAATTAATCAGAAGCATGCCCAGATGATTTGTTACATTAAATAACTAGATCACTTTTGATTTTTAGTTATTAAATTTTGTGTACTTAAAATGTCTGCTAATGGGTTTTCATCAGCAAAAATGTTTACAATTTATATGCACAATAACTATTTTACTACTATACATATAAAAATAAGTATAACTCGATTTAGATTTAGAGCACAGATAGGTTTATGCTTTTTTTTAAGTTTTAAAAGATTATGATTTTCGTTGGGAAGACAAGCTAGAAGGGTAACAAACAAACGAAATTGTGGAATATAGTGACGGAAGTGAACTTACCATTGGAGGTTTATTTCTTCGGTCAGGAGTAAGAGATGGCAATAATTTTCCGTGTGTAAAATTGAGAAAGACTAGAGTAAAAATGTTCTGGAACAATTTCTAGCACTATTAAGGACAGCATGATGAGTTTGAATAAGGTAAAATTCTTTCGATTGTGTGTATACTACAGCCGCTCAGAGGCACGTGAAATGAAAAGAGAACGAGATGAGAAATAAATATACAGCAAGAAGTGGGGTACAACTGACCCTTATAACAACTCGACGGTCAATCCAGACTAAGCTACTCCCCTCTACTTCTAATTTTGCTACCGCGCATCTAATTTTGAGGGGCCACTTCTCGGAGGCTGTAGTGTAATATAAAGGCACATGAAATCTAATTCGGCAATTGAACAAGAAGAGGATAAAACCACAGAAGCCAACAACGAACGCGAGGCAACAACTTAGGAGGACCAAGGGAGAAAAGCGCTGGCCGCTACCCCAAGACATCGAAAGGTAGGACAGGTTGTATCACCCCACCCAGCCCTAGGGGTGATATCTCGAGGGAAGAATGTGGACGAATGAATCTAAGAATGAATGTAAGAGGTCCTGTCTGGAGACAGGGGGTGGTGGAATGGGTTCCCCATCTTTCATATCAGTAAACCCGATATGGAAGATAGGAGACCCGGGCTCAGATTGCATGTGTGTGTGTGTGTCGGCAATTGATTGCAGCTTGTTCAATGTGATGATTGGTTGGTTGGGTATATATTGTTAGGTGCCGCTAGATCTTGCCATAAAATTGGAATAGTTTGTTAATTTGTTAATTGTTATAGAAACGCAAAATCATTAGAGGTAGCGATTTGTTTTATTATATTAATTTCCCTTTTAAAATCATCCTTACTCATTGATATTGAAAACTCTCTATGGATCATTGAATTATAAACTGCTAATTTATGTGACATAGGGTGATTTAAATTATAAGGGATAGTCGTATTTGTATGAGTTGGTTTACGATAACTGGAATATTGAAGATTACAGTTTACTCTTTTGATATTTATATCTAAGAAATTTATAGATCAATTTCAACAGTACATTTTATTTTTGGATGTAAATTGTTCATAAAATTAAAGAAACATCGAATTGTCTATCACTACCTATAAAACCAGCCAAAACATCATCAATATGTCTATACCAAAACAACACATTCCAGGAGATATTTGAATCAAAAATGTTTTGTTCTAAATTATCCATAAAAATATTTGACAAAATTGGTGATATTGGACAACCCATTGGTTATTCTTCGTTTTGAATATAACATTTATCATCAATAGCAAAGTAATTTTGATTGATACATAAATTAAATAGGTTTATAATTTCATTGACTGAAATTTGGTTAATGTGTTTTCTTTCGTAAGAATTTAGTTATTATTGGTATACATTCACATGGAGGAATTTTTTAAAATATGTTACTAACGTCAAATGAAACTAATTTTGCATTTTCATTTAATTTATGTGTATTTAGTTTATAGATGAAATCCAAAGAGTTCTTTACTGAGTATTTTGATACGTAACCGTAATTAGTTAAAGTTTTATTAAGAAACTTTGCTAATTTTGTATTGGTAGTAATGATGTAACAAACTACAGGCCTAATTGGTTTTGTATCTTTATGTAATTTAATTGTACCATATCATTTTGGTGGTTGAGGATTTTTTTGAATTATGCGTTTTTTATTATAGTTATTAAAAAGGGAATTTGATTGATTAACTAGTTCTCTAACCTTATCTGAAAACTTTTTGGTTCCGTCTCTACTGAGATTTTTTAAGTTACTGTATTCAATAAATTCACTTACTTTAAATTTGTAGAAATTAAATTTTCCGGATTGTCTTCTTGTCCAGACATTAAGAAATTTTAACATACGCTACTGTTAGCACTTAAGAGCTTATAGATTAAAACAACCAGATAAGTCACATTACGCAAAACACCTCATTGAGACCAAACACAAACCTACACTTAATAACACAATGGAAACAACAATGGAAATACTTCATATAAGTGACAAGAAAGAAGAACTTGATTTTTTGGAGGAATATGAAATAAAGAAACACCTAAAATATCCTCAATATACAGTATTGAATGAACAACTAAACTTGAGATGTTCAATTACCTTACATCACCTTTTGAAGTAAATAATACTAACTAAATATATTTTTAGAAAAAGAAGAAAATGGTATATTGCCAGATACCGAAACTTAGGTAGACCTTAATACATACATATTAAAACGTTTTTAAAGACTGGGAATTCAAGATAAGTATTATTTATCTTTCCATATTTAAATATTCTTACTTGAGGATCATAAAATATTTAATACGTAGTGTTCAATAGTTTCTTTTAATAAACCGGAAACTTTTTAGGGCGTAGTTCTATTAAACCCCCCAAGGTACGGAATTAAATTTGAATTTTTATTTTTTTTTAAAGTTCGAGTTAACAAACTTGAAACTTTAGGGATTACATACATTCATAAAGAGGTAATTAGAGGTATTTTTAGTATTACCATTATATTTTTCTCTTGCTTTTTTTCATAGATATAATAATTTTAGAATAAAAAACAAAATACAATAGCACTGTTGTTTTTGTATACATAGAGTAAAATGTAAAAACTAGAAATTAAATTTAATAAAAAAATTTCATTAGGACGCCCCTGCATACTCGACTTAATTTTATCACGCGCTAACAGGGTGATTTCGGAAAGATTTTGCAAAGACTTGCACTTGATCACCCTCTTCAAATATTATTTCGATTATACATTAAGCTGTTAGAAACGGTTTTTAATTTTTAATAAATTCCAAATGAATATTATGTCCTGGATTGGATATACCATTTTTAATTTTTGAGTGTTTTTTTATTAAGTGTTACTATTTACAATAAAATGTGGAACGATTCAGCCCCCAAAACGGCGGTTTTAGAACCGATAAGAAAACTAAAATTCGAATACTTTGCTACTTGACCTGAATACTCCTACAACTTTTTAGAATCAATGACTTCTCGATTCTTAGTATTCGAGTCTCCCATGATAGTCATTTAAAGCTAGTCTGAAAACAAACTTAAAAATTTCATTCAATGTGGTTTTATTGCCCTTGATGTAAAATTTATTTTGAGTAAATTTATGAAACTATGAATGCTTTGGCATATTGGCTCTGTTTTTTTTAAATCGTCATTTTCTTATTACACTATAAATAGCAGAAAATAAAACAAGTACATTCTATATAATCAATTTTTATTGAGAAATATTACTTAATGTTTGTTTTAGTATTTTGTTAATTAACACAAAGTAAAAAGAAAAAAAATAGCAAAAATAATGTTAGACTTTAGAGAAACACTTTTTATAAGCTTTTCTTATGTAATTTTTTACACCGTTCCTTCATCACTTTTGGGTCTTGGTGGAAGCGTTCTCCCTGCTCCTCACTGTAATTTCTAAGGTTATCAGGAAATCTATGCAGGTGACTGTGAAGAAAGTGTAGCTGTATGCTCATATTTGCATCTAAAATCTTGAAGCTCTCCAACATCTTTTGCACAATTTCTCTGTAATTTCGTGCTTTATAGCTACCTAAAAAAAAATGTCTACAACCAACACAAAACTCTTCCAAGCTTCGTCACAACTTTTATGAAGTTTGTGTATTTCATTAATGTCCGAATTTGAGGGCCATCGAATAATCCAGCTTTCAACTTCTCCATAGTTAACTTGTTTAATAAATGTATTTAAAGCATTCTGCGTTCTTGTCTAGCGCTTTGACGATTTGTTTCATCATACCTAACTTGATATGGAGTGGGGGAAGTATGATTTTTTCTCTACTTAACAAAGGCTCATTTATTACATTAGCTTCACCAACAATTAAGGATTCTTTCAAAGGCCACACATCTTGTTCCCAGTGAATTTGCTTTTCTCTACTGTCCCACATGCAAATAAAACAGGAGTATTTCGTGTACCCACTGTGCTGACCAAATAAAAACCAATATAATATTCTGATATAGGATTTTTAATACAAATCCCGTTGCACGTCATATATCAATTATGAGATCACGACCCTGCAGTGTTGTCGGCTTGTCTAAATTTCTAGACATTTGTATAATCTTTAACTTACCTCTCTGACGGCAGTTAAGGGTAATAGTGGCCCATTATTATCACGCTCCAGTTCAAAGTACTGTATTAATGAATATACAAGCTCTTTACAACGACTATTTAGTTTTTTTGGCATTTTGTAGAAATAAACGTCAATAATCAGCTTATTCACACTATGTTTGTTTTGAAAAAACTTTTTATAAGTTAACTATCTAGCAAAGCAAAAAAATAAAGACAATATTATAAAATTAGCGAAAACGTGGTGAAAACACACAACTGGTTGACGGCCGGACGTCAGAAATCGTTGAAATATTTCAATCTAAATACTCGACAACGTCGCATCAAGGCATGCCAATCGCTACAATGTCATTTCTTCATCATAAATACGAGTCTCATGGGCGTAGAAAATTTCAAAATTATTTAATGTAAATTATGGTTTTTTGTGTACTAAACATATAATAATGATTTATAAACTTTATATTATAAAGAATAAGACGTATATAAGCCAATATAATTGAAATAATTCTAAAATTATCAAAATAATTACGATTACTTTTTCGGTTTTTTAGTACTGTGACTACGTTCATGAGTCCTCGTGAATTTTCGTGATGTTTCGTATGATTTATCTTAGTTAGGGAAATTTTAATTAGTTGGCAGTACTATGACGAAAGAGGTACGTCACTCCTGACGTGCAACGGTATTTGTACTAAAAATCCTATATTCTTCTTTTAGTTTTGTTGAATGGGCAATTAGAATTGATGCAAACTCATTTCGATTGTGCAATAGAGCGCATTTTGAACTCTTTTTGCAGCTGTCAATGAAGAGTCGCTAATCAGTAGATATGTATTGTTTTAGACCCATATCTAGAAGTAACTGAGCTATATTATGACAGTAGACAAGTTCTTTATTTTCACCGAAAAAAGGTAAAATTGTACTTTCTCTTTTTGCTTATGCTGTAATTGTTATATTTGATTTTAATAAATTTTTTTCTTTTAGTCTTAGAATCAAGAAGTTCCGATTTAAGTCTCGTATTAAATCACTGAGCCCATTTTGAGAAAACAACTGCAGTACTGATGTTTCACATTTTATTTCGATTAAAACCTTTGATGTCTGCTACACAAAAATACCAATTAGAGAAATTATTTTTGGGCTCCATCCAGATCACATGGATACCAAAATTTAACCCCTTGGTGTTCTTCTTTCTTCCACAAACGTAAAGATTTAACACACGATTTACAAACCTTATGCAGCACCCATGATTTATCTTGCTTTTCAATATGTATTCCGAAATAAGCAGTATAAACTTCTTTCACAAAGTTTGTGATATTTCGAGTCTGTTTTGTTGTTTTATAAACACCACAAATGTAACAAAATAAATCACGATGAACTCATATTTCTACAGACAAATACATAGTGTATTCAAATCAAAATTCAATAAATAAAAGTATTAAACCTTATATTAGTAACTTACCCGAATGCGGGTCGTGGGTCCTCTAAATCTTTTAAATAAATGCATTTTTTGGCGGGTTCACGAAATGCGGGGTCACTGGCACGATCACGTGATATACGTATGCATGAAAAAGTGCACAGAAAACACATTTTAACCAGAAACCAACCAAACGCTTATTAACAACTCGTCTTCAAAGGAGCCGACGTAAATTGTTTATTATTTTTAATATTATAAATACTTCAATATCATAAAAACTAGAGCCAATTCAGTACTTTCATGTATACGAGGTTTTGATAAAGTATGGAAGCAAGTATATATATCTTGGAAACGAAAGGGACGATATTTACAAAATTTTACAAGTAAGTGCATAGGGGCAAAATGCCCCTGATGTACATTTTTTGTTAATAATATACTTCCGGTTTAACCGGAAATACCCTCCCCTTTTTTAATTTAAATGGGACATCCTGTATATTTTTGCAGATTTTGAAACATCTTGTTATTTCGAATTCGTACAATCTGGGTTTAATGTAAAAAACTGTAAAAACGAAGAATACAGCACTTTAATTATCCACTTTTAAGTTTTTATAAATTTATAAATACCATTCAGATAAACAAATTGATATTGTTTGTATTAATAGTAAGAAATAAACGAGTACTATCTAGTAGGTAACTGTTGCCAAACTGTCAAATTGTAATTTACGGAAATAAATTGTACATCTGTAATGTCGACTAACATTTTATATCTAATGTAGTATTTTCATTTTCCAATGAGGCAACTTTTTGTTTAAATGGAACAGTTAACAGCCATAACCCAAGGTATTGGTCAAATGAGAATCCTAATTGGATTCATGAAGCACATATCCAGCATCCACAGAAGTTGAATGTTTGGATGGGAATTGTCGAAAATATGTTGATAGGCCCATTTTTTATAGCCGGAAACTTGAATGGTGACAAGTATTTAGATTTACTGAATAACCAAATTATTCCTGCACTTCAACAGAATGGGCAGTTATCACAAAATGTTTGGTTTCAACAAGATGGACCACCTCCACACTCTGATATACGTGTTAGGGATTTTCTGGATGCGAATTTTCCAAATCGATGGATTAGACGTAGATGATTCATAGAGTGGGCTGCTCGTTCTCCGGATCTAAGCCCATTAGATTTTTTCTTTTGGGTTATCTAAAATCACGTGCTTACGTTAATCGACCAACTTGCTTACTGGAATTGAGACAAATAATTAATTTTGTTTAAATTATTATTCTCATTGGTCTAAAGTAAATAAATTTACTTATTCTACAACGAAAATTGAGTTATTTCTCGTTTTTACAAATTATTTTCTCTAAACCCACTATGTACAAATTCCAGAAATAATAACCTCTTTCAAAACCTGCAAAAATATACACGGTGTCCCATTTATATTAAAAAAGTCGAGGGTATTTCCGGTTAAAAGGGAAGTATATTATTAACAAAAAATGTACATCGGATGCATTTTGGCCCATTGCACTTACCTACAAAATTTCATAAGCGTCGTCCGTTTCGTTTTAAAGATATTTACTTGGTTGCATACTTTATCCCAACCCTGTATATTCGTAAACTGTGTACTTGAAAATATAGAAATCTGCAGAGACACTCAGAGCAACAAAAAAAAATAATTTTGTTGAGCTGTGTAATCCTTATAAAGAGAATTGACTTGGTAGCTTATAGTAATTTTTATATAAATTATTATTTGCTAATTCAGCTTTACGTTAACGTTACACAATATACTATTTTAATAAATTCACATAACTAGCCATTACTTGTTGTTTGTTTAATAGTTTTTTTATTTATTAACTATTAACTTTTTATGTATATATTTGTTTTTAAATACTTTATTAAACATATAACAATATACAGACTTATCCAAATAATAGAACTAAGTTTAGATAGTTTATGAATTAGATATCCTTAACTTAAGAAATCCTTTGTGAAATAGTATTATAAGAGAAAAGATATTTAAATGCAAAATTGTTCTTAACTTAGCTATAAAAAAAATTTACCATATTATTATTATTATTATTATTATTATTATTATTATTATTATTATTATTTTAGATTCAACAAAACGTTCGAACACCATATACCAAATATTCTTTTATTATTCTGCTTTATTTTTATTAGAGAAGATTAAAAATTTGCTTTGAAAAAATACAATAAGAAACGATAACTAATCCTTGTTTAAGTTTTCTTTTCTGTAATATTTTTATGATTTTCATGTCTCAATAACGAGTTTCCAGGGAAAATGAATTATTTCGTTATTTTTTCGAAATGAACTTTTCACGTTAACAAAGGGCTTTTCTATTAGAGATTTATGCCGTACATAATTTTGTTTATGTTGAAGATGCCGGATAATAATAAAGGAAAACATTTTGCTTGGGAGCGAAAAGCTCATATCGTAATCTTGATCTCAGGAATCTCATCGCAGAATATTAAACAGCGGCGGATCAAATAAATTTTTAAGCATACTTTTAAATTTAAGAGATTAACTTATTAGAAACATGAGCATAAATGTGTAAATGTGTATTAGATTTATGCTCTCCATAGAATACTTTTCAAGATAAACCCTATTTACTAAATTGGCATTAGTGTAGTTATTATTATTATCTTACTTCATTATTGTATAAATAACCATTTAAACAAAATACAGAGATTACCAAATTTGACTATTCTTTAGTAGAAATAAGCGAGACAAAAAAGTAGAAAGATGATGAAACGTATTTTTTTTTAGAAATTATCTAATCCTATAGCGTTTTTTCATTGATTATTTAGTTTTCTGAATACCATTTTGCAAAAATTGCGAATTATATTCGATCAAATCAATTTTTTATTTCAAAAATTATTAAAACACTTTAAATGAACTCGCCTAAAAGAATTTAAGTGGTGTACGATGGTAAAATGTAGAAAATTAAATATTTTTTAATTGAAGGATTAAACAAATTTACCTATTTATTTTATCTAAAGTAAATTATTTTGGTTGTACTTTTTTTGTAACTTCAGTGGTTTTTTTTGCACCTCACTTGATTTTTGATGATATTCAGTCTCGAAGTCCCAGGTACGAATCCTGGCATAGGCCTGGATATTTGTGAGAGTCCCAAATTTTATAATTTCATTTCATATCGACTGGCCAGTTGGTCACACAAAATTTCTTGTACATTCTTTTTATTATAATTATAACAGACAATCGAGAAAAATCATAATTGGAGTATTTTCGGATTGCTACTTTAGCCACTCCCAAAGAATCACATTCATTGTTTGATATTTTTATTGCAAACAAAGTTTATAATTTCGAAATTATACTGGTTTAAGAAAAGAAACAGATACCTGATTTAATATAAAAATTTACCTAAAACTACAGAATTTATGGAAAATGTCTAGTTACGAGTACATATATATGAACTATTTACGTTTAGACTTCCGGCCACTGGAGTTTTTCGACAGACGCTACAAGGCTCTCTGAATAACTGCACAGAATTTATCAAAACATTGTAAAAACCATTGTAGTCAAACACTAATTCATGGTGCATTCTTTCAGCCATGTATTCTTTGAAAATGGTTTACAATATTCCAAAAAACTGCTGAAATAATAAAAATAACTTCTATCAAAACTACCCTTTACTTCAATTTTTGAAGTAGTAATCTCTTAGTTTTATTACTATTTTTAAGTATTACCATATATTTAAGCGAATATTCATTAAAAAATATAATTGTTTCTCGCACATACACTTGATTTACATTTTTTAAATGCCTCACAAGAGAAAGATTCACTGTACTTAAGTCTGGAGAGCGAGATGGTCTTGCAATTAGAAAGTGCGTAGAAATCGACACACTAGCAATGAAAAGTTGTAATTTTATACTCCCATTAGTTATAAGGGAAAAGAAAAATGGAATCCAACTGTACCTAAAAAATATCACTGAAACCGAAGTTACAGAGTTTCAATTTCTCAATCTTCCTATTCGAACTAACTGGGGGACAGGTAGTTAAAAGCAATAAGAAAAATGTAAAACTATTCGTAAACCAATTAATTTTTTTTCTAGCCTTTGGGCCACGAAGATAATAATATTAATAATCTTTAGAAACTTTTTTTAATTCACTACAAACAAGTCTCAAACTTTGGTCAAATCTCATTGAATGCAAAAAATTATCTGGCTCTGAACTAGAGAACTAATTTCAGCAAGAATATACCAAGAGCTTCCTCCCCCAGAGCATTCAAACATATTTGTAATTGATTCTCTTCTAAGGTTTTTTCATCACAGTGAAAAGTGGCATATATGATTTTAATTCAGCAATCAGAAAAACCTCCTGACGATCTCAAATCATACAATTATCTATCCATATAATCAAAGATTTTTGAAAAATTTATTAAAAAATGCAATAGGCAATTAACGCGAATGTACATTCCAGTAAGAGGGCGCAACTATTGAAAAGTAAATCGGGTCATACAAAAAATCAATAAAAATATATAAATATATATATATATGTGCTGCAGTTTTCCTTTATATGATACGATTTGATAAAGTATAGCAATTTGGATTCTTCTTTGAATTCAAAAAATCATATTTTGACGATTGATAGTTCCTCGTTAAGTATCGTATAAAGATCCCGTCTCAAAATTGAATCCAAAGTGCCTCAAGCTAGCCTACTTCTACCTTGAACACACCAAAACAAAACCAAAATCCTATCACGGTCTAATTTAATAACTTCTACTTATCAAAGTTGAGAGAAATTTGTTTGTATTTTAAAAGATTGAATTAAATCGAGGCCAATTTTTATGTTATTTATATGCTTTAATTTAATGATCTAGGCCCAGCTAAATAGTAATCGTGCTAGCCAAAAGATGGTGCTACAAGTAACAAAGTAATCTTTTTCGTAAATAGTTTGTATTTGATAGTCAGTGAAAGCAAAGATCTTGCAATTTTTTACAAAAATGAACAAAATCGAATATCATGCAGTTATTGCATATTTGTTATTGAGAAAGAAAACTAACGATGAAGTGAACATAGGTAATGAACGTGATCTTGATGGGGATTCTTTGATTTCAACAATAAAATGTTGTAGAGTTAAATTTAAAAAGAAAACACCTCACTAGAAATAGTCTATAAATTCCATGGTATGATGATTGACCATCAATAAGTTAAGGTGCCGGGATTGCTAAATTGTGAATAAGAGTCTCATTTGTTGCAGAAGTATTTTGGAATTAAGAAGCTCACTGCTAGATAGGTGCGATAAAAAACTTAACATTGTTGATTAACCATGGACGAAACATTGATCCACCCAACAAATCAGAGACCAGAGAACAATTGAGATAGTGAGTTTCTTTGGGTCAATCTAAGCCGAAGAAGGCCAAAGTGGGTCTGTCGGCCAACAAGGTAATGGTTATAGTGTTTTGGGATGCTCACGGTATTATTTATATCAAGCCCTTTACAAAGGGCAAAATAATTATAGTCGGATTTAATTTAGAGCGTCTGTACCGATTATTGTCTATTTGATGCAAAAACGATCACATTTGACAAAGAAAAAAACGTCTTTCACCAGGACAACACATGGGTGTTCAAGTCAGTTTTAATGGCAAAATTGCATGAATTGGGTAATTAATAATTGGTTCCTCGTCCATCATATTCACCAAAGTTAGGTCCTTGTGACTTATCTATTTCCATACTTGAAGAAATGGCTTGAAGCTAAGAAGTTTTGGTCGAATTAAATGGTAATCGCTCCAACAAAAGACAGTTTTGAGGTCTTTGAAAAATCGTATTTGAAGGGCATCGAAAAATTAGGGAATCTTGGAAGAAATGTATCAAGCTAGAAGGATGTTGATAAATAAATTGAGTTTTGACGATAAAAATTTTGTTATCCTTTTCAGGTTTGTCTCATATTAGACTGTACCCAAGTAAAACATTAATATCATATGTGAGAACTTCATAAAATTAAATGTTCCAAACCTGTTAGCTATTTTTTAACTTTAAAAGATTAATAACTTTATGGTGCTGAATTTCTGTGGCAGTTACCTATTTGCTATTTAAATTGACTAGAACGAAGATTCACTACCTTGAAGCTAGCCGGCTACTATTCAGATAGCATAGCTCAGTGGCAGGTACTAGTTAGTGGAACTTAATTGTAACTTTTGAGATGTAACAATTTATAGTTCCAGATAGCTGTTCTAGCAACGTACCTGGAACTTAGAGCAAAGAAACGATGCTTTCTTGAAAGTAGCTTCTTCTTTCACTATAAAGTGAATTGCACTCGTTGCTCTATAGTATCTTTATACAATTTAATAACATTAAATTCAACAAAACCAATTGGCCAAGAAACGTAATACCTTATTCATCTACTTTTCATAGAAAAATATTAATAAGAAAATATTTGACAAAAATGAATTGCGGAGTATTTATATGTGTAGTTCAATATGGAATAGAAAATAAAAAAATTCAATCATATTCTTTAAAACGTATGAATACGGCAAATGTTTAACTAAAAGTTGGTTCAAATTCTCATTTTGGCTAATATAACAAATACATAGTGTACTTTTTTATTATGATAGATTTTTTTTTAGTTACTTATTAATTAGTTACTTAATGAAACATTGAATAATCAGAACGCTCAGCAACGATCAGAAGCAATATTAAATCTAACAAATAAAACATTTTTTTAAATTGTAAACATTAATAAAAATAAAATTCAGAAATGTATCAATCTTAAAATATCTTAAATCTTAAAAAATAACTGAAATAAATATGATCATAATTATGACAAATATCTAAATCTTATGAGCTATTTGTTCTTATGGTTGAGTTCTCAAACATGTTGGTTATAACAAACAATATTTACATAATCTGATATATATATTTTTTAATGTAACATACATTTTTTTTATCATCGTGATCATTGTTTTGATTATAGACTCTCAAAACATGTTAAGAGGAGTATTTGAGCATTAATCACTCAAAATGTTGTTGATATCTCTTTTTCTTAGGCAAGAAAGTCTATAAACATGACATGAAATTACTTACGCTTTTAAAAAAAAATCTGTCAATCTTTTGTCAAATCTAGAAAATGCTATGTTAAAATAGCGAAACCTTAGTCGATTGAATATAACGTAAAAAGCTTTGTCATACTGTTGGAATTCAGACAAGTATAATTTATCAATTCATATTTATTATAAGTAAGAGTTGAAACAATTAATTTAACAATAGATTAAAATAAGTTATATTCCGAAATATGAGAGATAAAGATTTGGCTATCTGTTTTTGTTCCACTCTTTTGCATCAGAAACGGATCTAATACAGTCCTATGACTTAACTTAACTAAGGTAGAGTAGAGTGACATAGGCGAAATTTTAAGGAGCCGGCAGCGATGTTTCCCCTTTTCAAACGAATTAGAGGTACAACTACAAATGCCGGTACGTTACTATCGAATTGACTGGAAGGATGTTCCCACCTCGATGTTTCCCTTCTTCAAGATATTAGTAATACGTTCTCTCTCTTTCAGAACGCGTTCTTTATCACTTGCATGGATTCGTGTATGACCTCAAATATTCAGGCCAAAACTGTATAGTCGCTGCCACGTACTAAATCTGTTGATTAGGTGGGTAAAGTAAATATCTTTTTTGAATACTATTATTAATTGTAATTGTCTTTGTTCGTTTTATTTAAAAACTCTATAGTGTTCCTCTATTCTTATATCTATAGCATAGTAAAATATTTAAATAATTTTCATTTAGACATATAAAATTGTATTTGCTAGAGATTTTCCCGAATATGCGCCGCTGATATTAGGCGATCATGTTTTGAATATATATGAGGGTTTGCTTGTTCAGATAAGGGTAAATAAGCCAGAAATTGTCTAGTTTGAAGTTGGCTGTGGTGTACGTACTGAATATGTGCTGGTCGTATTTGACACTACATCTCCCTTTTGGTCATTGTTCTCTATTTACTGATTCTGATATCGCTTTCTATTTTAGAATAGGAAAATAAGAAACATTTTGGCATTATTGACTTGAATTCTCTAAATAACTTTAGATTACTGCAGAGTAAATTGTAATACTTAAGGTGAAGAAGTCATGTTATTATTATTACCTTCATGAGAGAGCACACTAACCACGCAGTTTTTATAAGAAGCGTTTATTTAAAAATAAAGACGCGAAAATTGGGGAAGAATAAAGTTGAAAGAATATAATTTGATATGTATATATAGCAAATCTCTTTAGAATCGTTGAAGATGGAATGTTATCATATTTGTTCAACGGTGTAATAAAATTCGGATTATTAGAAAGTAGTAGAAGTTATTGTATACGATAGTCATACTTTTAATTGCACTTATGATTCTCAATACACTTATACTATTACTATAGAAGGATTTATTCCCGCACAATTCACCAGGTTCAGAGGATGATTTTGAATGTTTCGCTGACTAGTCTAAGTTTAATATCGAGGCTCTTTAACGTTTTACCAATCAGAGAAGCCCAACTTTTACATTTTTCAAGGATGTACAAAATTCGATGATACTGATTTACTAATTGTAGGTAAAACTGTAGAAAAAACCACTAACAAATTACAAGAAGTAAATAGATCCAAAAACCGCAACGGATTTCCAAGGAATTCTTGTAGTAGTTAAGGTACTATGAAAACGTCTATTCCTAAGCTATGATCCGTGCATAATTTATTTATTTTGGATAAATATTGGGCTAAATCGGGATATAAATCCGGGCACTTTCACACCCAAAGCGAGAGTCCAACTCGTATGCCACCGAACCGTATATTAATTATTTGTCAAAATATTTAATATAATTTATACATTAAGATAAGAATATCTTTAAAAATTGAATAATGAAAACATTTTTGAAAAATCACAGATCAAATAAATTAACGTGTTGATAAATATGGCGACTCATTGGTCCTGGAGTGTGATTCTGACTTTTGGAGCTAAAGGTAGTCGATTCAAATTATCATTGCGCCCAGTATATTGCAAACTACAAACGACAATTTAATAGTCATTAGTGAAATATATCTCTTGGGAAACCACTTTAAAACATCCGCCGAGAGCTCTATCTCGTGGGTGGTATAGAATTATGTAGGGAATAAAATAAGTCAAAAATATTACACAAACAAAACCATAACATTAACAAAAAAACATGTTTTTTCTTCTAACTTTAATTATAATTTCTGTTGCGTGTACTAAAAATAATCATTTTTCAGGTATGGTAATGGGTGGGGAGGTCCCCGCACTCGTTTAGCTCCTTCCCGAAACTTCATGGCCTGTTTTTTGTAATAACCAAGGGTTATTAAAGTTAACAAAAAACGCTCAGTATACGAAAAATAAAAGGTTTTAAAACTAAAATTAAATTATACAGTAACGTATGGTAAACATTAGTTGGTTAAGAGAAAGAAACGCGGGTGCAAAACTGAGTGAACCCATGCTGTACATAAAAATTTTGCGCAAATTTGCAAAAACAGCAGGTCAAGGTGAAATATTGTCATTGACAAAAGGAACTAAGGAACATTTTTGTAACATATTCTCAACAATCATACGCGCTAAAATCAAAAGTTTAATAAGTAACAATCAAATTGGTGAATCTCCTATAAAATTACTTTTTCTGGGATATAATTATATATAGTATTTTCCCTATATTAATTATATTGGTTAACGTGATTGAGGAGAGAGGAATGACGTATGACAGTTGGGGATATATGTACGGGGTTGGGATAAAGTATGGAACCAAGTAAATATCTTTAAAACTAAACGGACGATATTTATACAGCACTTTAATAAACTACTTTTAAGTTTTTAAACATTAGAGTAAAGTACCATTTAGATAAACAAATTGATATATTGTTTGTATTCATAGTAAGAAATAAACGAGTGTGTCGTATATTTAATGATTTGCATCCTGAAAAAAATCCCGTATCACGTTCAACAGTTACTAAAACATTACAATGTTTTAATACAACTGGGATTGTCAAAAATTTACCAAAGCCTAGAAGACCGCGGATCGCAACGAACGAAACTATTAGACAAAACATTGCAATTGACTTTGAGGAATCACCTTAAACTTCTACCACAATTTTGGCACTAAACCATGGTATAAGTCGACGTTCTGTAGGGAAGATATTGAAAAGTGAAAAGTATCAACCGTATAAGATACAATTGGTTCAAGAATTGTCAGACGATGATTTTGACCGACGGTTGGAGATTTGCGATAGACTGATGGACATCTGTAATATCGACATTTTGTATCTAATGTAGTATTTTCCGATGAGGCAACTTTTTGTTTAAATGGAACAGTTAACCGCCATAACCCAAGGTATTGGTCAAATGAGAATCATCATTGGATTCTTGAAGCACATATCCAGCATCCACAGAAGTTAAATGTTTGGATGGGAATTGTCGAAAATAGGCTTATAGGCCAATTTTTTATAGACGGAAACTTGAATGGTGACAAGTATTTAGATTTACTGAATAACCAAATTATTCCTGCACTTCAACAGAATGGACTGTTATCACAAAATGTTTGTTTTCAACAAGATGGAGCACCTCCCCACTCTGATAGACGGGTTAGGGATTTTCTGGATGCGAATTTTCCAAATCGATGGATTGGACATAGCGGATTCATAGAGTAGCCTGCTCATTCTCCAGATCTAAGCTCATTAGATTTTTTTCTGTGGGGTTATCTAAAATCACGTGTTTACGTTAAACGACCACCATGCTTGCAAGAATTGAGACAAATAATTATTGATTAATGTGAACTAATACGTGGAGAAGTCTTGGAAAGAGTGACTCAAGAACTTGTTAATAGTATGGCACATTGTCAAGAGGTGAAAGGAGAGCATTTTGAACATTTGCATTCAATCTGTTTAAATTATTATTCTCATTAGTCTAAAGTAAATAAATTTATTATTCTGTAACTAAAAGTGAGTTATTTCTCGTTTTTACAAATAATTTCCACTAAACCCAGTATATACAAATTCGAGAAATAACAAGCTCTTTCAAAATCTGCAAAAACATGTAGGGTGTCTCATTTAAATAACAAAATTTGGTGTATTTCCCGTTAAATCGGAAGTATTATTAACAAAAAAATGTACATCACATGCATTTTTCCCCATTGCACTTTCCTACGAAATTTCGTAAATATTGTCCGTTTCGTTTTAAAGATATTTACTTGGTTTCATACTTTATCCCAATCCTGTATATGAAAAAGTCCCCCGTTGATAAAAAAATTACATGTTTTTTGTTTTTCTTAAATTTCCTTAAGAGTGTAAAATCTTCGAATGATAAATTTTTCTCAAACAAAAACGGGCGAAAAATATAAATAGGTAACTTGGCACTTACCTTTATTCTTATGTAGGACTTAACATAATTGTATTTAAGAATTATTCAACAAATCATAAAGAAATGTTAAGTTACCCACATTGTTAATTATCAAAATGTTATATATGTTGTATATATGAATGGGTAATTCATATTAGCACTTTAGAGCCTCCAAATTTATTAAAAGGAAAAAAATTTGTTACATATTACCTTGTTATTATTATTACAATTTTCTTATTACAGGTGAGGTTTTTTAAACAACTGATATAATTATTAGTCGATCATATAACAAGTTTTATTATCATCAATATTTTCTGAAACAATAAACAAGAATTTGAGTTATTTTCCCGAAAAGTGTTTGCAATTTATTTATCTAAAAACGTAATTGAGGCGAATTCTTTTGAAGCACTGACGCACTCGCTCGTTTCCAACGTCAAAGAAAAAGTATTTTATTTTCCTTTCCAGCGAATGCATTCATCACTTCATTAATGAGCGAAAAGAGTTGACGCTAATTAAATCTCTTCAACGTTTGTTACGGTTACGGTTATTTATCCACGAAATCTCATTATAATTTAGATAGTACATCGAATACTCTAGCTACTTGAAGAAACGAGAAAAATCAATGATAACGACAGAGCTATGACAGGAAAGAAAAATGTTTTAAGATTATAATTTTGATAAAGAAAATTCACTTACTTTCATTTTCGTTCAAGTTCAAGCAACCAGACTGTTTTCTCTATTCCTATAATATGATTAATAACATTTTTGCAAGTTCTTACAGATATTGACTTGATTTTTTTTTTTGCAATTTCCTCAATAACGTACTTTTTGTAATTTTGGTTATGTCTCTTGGGAATCTTTAATAATTCTGTTTATAACAACAAAGACTATATTTTAGAACTTAACTATGTTTCAATTTCACTTTTCTTCCATTTAATGGTTGGTAAAGTCTTAAGTAATCTGGAGTGATAACTTACATTGTCCATTACAATAACCGAATCTTTTCGTATTAATTTATTCATTTATTCGAAATATTCCTTCAACACGTCTTCATTCATTTCTTCGTGATAAATCAACGTTATTTTTTGAATCAAATAAAAGTAAAGCACTCTTAAGAAAACCGTTGATATTGCCTATATGACAATTATTCTCGCATCTTTACCTAAAGGGTTGTTAAGACCACTAGTAAATCCTTGTAAAAACGCTTCTTGAGATTAGTTAATATTTTTATCTTGCCAAACTTTTCCTACTCAATGTCCTGCGTTAACCCGTGTTTAAAATATAATTCATTTAAAACATTCCAAAGTTTATCTCGGCTTATTGTAGGCCAATCAGAATTGCCGGTTATAGCTTGTTAAACTTTATTTAACGTTGGTATTTGCTTGTTCAAAAAAAAATGAATGAACAAGCTTCGGAATAGCATTTTTTTAAATTCATCCACGTCGACATTTAATAAATTTGGTCGTCCTGGTTTTGACTTTGGTGAGGTTACTCTAAACTACTAGAAAAACTGGAACAAACAATACAGAACGACTATACATAACAACTATAGCGGATTGTTTATAATTAAATATGTCGATTATCTGTTGCTTTGAACGAATATTTTCAAAATAAAGTGACGCTTTCAATCAGCCTCAAACAAAATGGATTATGATGTCTATGTCTAATCCACTCATACCCATAAACGTTATAATTATTCTTGAAATATATTTGGAGTAAGTCAACATCTGCCGATAGGCTGGATAATGTATATCCCAAATTATCGTGGATTGCATTTATTTCTACGAAATGAAGTTATATCCACAAGGTGGAGAGGTGGTTTATGGTATTATATGATGTATTATCCCAACTTTCGTAAAATGATACATATTTTAAATTTTAAATCATCACTGCATATCTAAATTTTTTTATACTATATTGAATTGAAGCATTAACTTTGATATTAATATAGTTCATTAAATTTTGATAGGATACCTGCTTACAATAATAAATTGTGAAAAGACGTCCATCATTCCTTTTACCTCATATATTAATTATTTAAAAATTTAATTATCTTCAAATGCATTTAAATTGAAATCCGATAAAATTTTAGGAAAAGAAGAATATTGCTTAATAATGATTAATTGGAGTATTTAGAAAATGCTAATGTCAAATTAACGAAATTAGGTTGATTGAATATAACTTTAAAAAACTTTGCAATACTGTGGAAATTCAGTGAAGTATAATTTTTTATCTTTTCATATTTATTATTATAATATGCCATGGCGAGATTTCAATTTACAAATGCGTATTAAAATATATTAACAGTGCGTTTAAAAAGTCATTCGTCCCCTATTATTTTTTGAACGGGGTGAGTTATCTAAATGCGACCAAGACAGGGGGAAACTATATCAAAATATTACATTTTTGTACAAGGGTTAACTTCCGTGTCTTGACAATCGGAAATTTCTAATGATATAGAGTCTCAAGTATAACTTTGTTTTTCCAATCTCTACATCCATATTGTGTTATTTGGATTTAAATAATTAATAACAAAATTACGAGGTTAGTAAGATAAAATAATTAGTATATCACATTTACTTAAGCAGATATTTAAAGCAATCCATTCTTTAAAAATAAATAGGCAAAGGATTTTAAACACTTTATGTTTTCATGACAAAAAATAATAATACGGTTTTTGTAAAAACTGATTGTTGTGAATTATTCACATGTACTGTACACTATTGATTTTCTTAAAATATCCAAACAGCGTGTGATGTTTATCAAGTATTATCTACAATGTTTTAAAAAAAATAGATTATACTTGACAAATTAAGATATCGATTTCATTTTTGACATTTGACAGCACGTTCGCCAGATTTGTAACCATTATATATTTTTCCATGGGGATATTTGAAAATTTGCAGTTTGCGGGTTTATTTTCAAGCAAAATTTTGATCAGAGGAATAAAACTTTTATGTATCTACAATTTACAATGGCCGGTATAAATGTATGAAAAAGTATGGTGCTCATCTTTGTTTTGATCCATCTAAGTCGAAACTCCCTCTTAGGTATTAACATGGTTGAAACATATGACTGTTCATATATTTATTTCATTTTTGGCAGAGATAATGAAAAATTATTTATTTGTATATAAATAAGTGCAATGGGGCGAAATTCAGGCTGATCGTTCTCCGGATCTAAGCCCATTAGATTTTTTTTCTTTGAGGTTATCTAAAATCGCATATTTATGTTAAACGACCAATATTCTTGCAGGAATTGAGACAAAGAATTATTGATGAATGTGAACTAATACGTGGGGAAGTCTTGGAAAGTCACTCGTTTTTTGTTAATAGGCTGGCATATTGTCAGGAGGTGAACGGAGAGTATTTTGAACATTTGAATTAATTTTGTTTAAATTATTATTCTCATTGGTCTAAAGTAAATAAATGTACTTATTCTACAACTAAAATTGAGTTATTTCCCGTTTTTACAAATTATTTTCTCTAAACCCACTATGTACAAATTCGAGAAATAATAATCTCTTTCAAAACCTGCAAAATTATACAGGGTGTCCCATTTATATTAAAAAAGTTAAAACGGAAAACCAAAAAAAATTACATCGGATGCATTTTGCCCCATTGCACTTACCTACAAAATTTCATAAATTTCGTCCGTTTCGTTTTAAAGTTATTTACTTGGTTCCATACTTTATCTGAACCCTGTATATGTCGATACATCTACTGTTAAACCCAAATGTTGATACAAATTAAAAACAATGATCATTAATCAACGTAAAAATGTACAACTAATTTTACAGTACTCAATATGAATATGAAGAAATTGTGACCTACACAAATTACAAAAATATTAAGAACTATTGCACATATACATTATTAAAAATGTATAATAATTACCCAACTCAAAGATTTAAATATGTTTATTAAGTAAGATTCAACAATTATTAAGAAAGTAGTAAAAACAAAATATTATTCTAAAAAGTCGTGGAAATTTTAGCTATTCTTTAAGAACTCTTTGATTCTAATGGAATGGTGGATTAGCCCTTTTTAGTTATTTTCTTCTTTCATTTTTCTTATATCACCGAAGTTGATCAGTTTATAAATTAAACTGAATTTTAACAAAAAATGATGGTCTCTAAAACGACATGTGGAAATGTGGAAAAATAATAAATCTTCACTTTTAAAAGGTTCTGTTAAATTTGCAATGTTTATATACAAGGTGTCATTTTTTAAATCAAATTCTGTATTGTTGGATTTTAATGTTTGAATATATTTTCGTTTTTAGGATAAGCTATCTACTAAATTTTAAATTTTTATAACAGGTAAGCTTTAGCAAAATGAAAATTCAGGTAAAATTAGTGTGATAGATCAAAAATAACAGATAATTAATTCTGGATTACCTGAATAACTCATAAAATATGCTTATTTTCTAATTTTTAATAGGTACACTGCGGTTGCCATTACAACATTTATTAATCACATTGATATCACTACAGATCATATCTGGTTCATAGATTTGAGATAAAAATAGACAAAGATTTTAAAATATTAATGCTTTATATGTATTGATATCTTTGGCAGATTAAATATTTTCAGCATTTAAACCTGCAATATAAGTTTAAACGAAATCGTGAAGCAGTCGGATCTGTTTTGAAATTGATATTAGTCTATTTAAGCATTATAAATGTTTATTTACCACATGAGAAGATATCTTAACAGAAGATAGAGAGAAAGGTCTGAGCTATTACAACAAATTGCACAGTACAAATAAGAAAAGCACAACATTTACTATTTGGATAAAACTTGGTATGGTAGCAGTGAAATCATTAGTAACAGTTGCACTGACAATACAAGAAAATAGATCTCTTCCAATACTGTTCCCAGATAAAATCTCCGGAATTATTCATATTCAGTCTTTTTGCTGAAAATATAATTAATATATTAAACGAACAAAAAAAAAAGGTTTTCGTAAATATAAAATAAACGGAGATTTAATTTATCTGGAACAATTTAGAACTAGTCGTCATGAGATAAAAAGAGAAATTTCTAGCGTGCGTTTTCTAATTATACAAAAAATGTCGAAAGGAAATTGTGTAGTAACCCTAATCAGTTTTGGTCTTATATAAATGATATGCGTAATAAATCTAGCCTTCCGGTGTCCATGAATTACCTGGAGATAAATATGTCATATCCTTTACAAATAATTAATCCATGTGCTGAATTTTGTCAATCTGCTTTTAACTAAATCATTTTAACACTATTGTACCTAAGCTACACAGCTTATCTATCCCTATTCTTTCTGAAGATATAACACAAAACCACTTGAAACCTTTAAAAACAAAAATAACGGTAGGACAAGTTCTTAAATTTCAGTGATTTGTTTTAGTAATTTATTCGTAACTATCGTAAAATATCGAAAATAATGGGGCCATACTTTAAAATAATGAACATTAGAATAATTATGTACAAAAAAGTTTTAATATTTTATAATACAAAATTATATAAATTTTACAATGAGTGGTCGTTTCACCAATATAATATTTTAACTATGGAGTACAGGTAGGTCTGTTATCAATAATCTCATCTACAAGTTCGAGTACTCTTCTCTTAAACTGCCTCATTTCTTTTTCATTCAGACTTTGAAGATCAGGAAGTAAACTTATTAAAAATGTTCTTTTAGGATCTTCTTTGTCTTCTTTATTTGAGCAGCATTCATAAGAACTGTTATCTGGTAATTCTTCAGTTTTTCTTCTCTTAGTTTTAAGGTATTCATCATCATTATCATCGTCATCATAATTATCATCATATTCATCATCATCATCATCATTATTATCAACAAAAGCAATGGCTTCTCCTTTGCTTTTTTCAAGTTCTAAAGTCGGAGAAGGGTCTTGTTTTATTATTATAGGTGGATTATCATCATCATCGTCCTCATCATCGTAATCATCATCTATTTCTTCTTCAATTTCAATGTCTTTGCGAGAGGCAAAAAAAGAAGAAGGTTTCTCTAAATAATCGAATTCATTAGATGTCGTATCTTTTATTACTTGGAACGTCGTAGGCTTTAAAAAAGGAATTACAAATTCAAGCAAATTTTTTAAGTAGTATGGTTTATTTCTCTTTCCGTTTCCTGCTTTTAAATGTCTCATTAAAACTGTTCTTATATTTCTCCATTTATTCTTACACTTTAGTACTAAAATAAATAAAGCTTACATAATTTCAAATAAAATAATGCGTTCGCTGTTTTACATAAAATAAATTACATTCGAAATTAGTTTTTGGGCATTATTTAAATGCAAACAATGTAAGTAGGAAAATATGTAAAGTGAAACTTTTTTCACCATTTGTAATCCAACGATATTATTAATACTAACGTTTGAAAATTATGTGATTGTGATTCTGAAGCCATAACATAACTTGCGTTACTAGTGCGTAAAATAAAATAATAACCCCTAAGACTAAACGCTGAATTTTACTTACATATTACAAAATCAAATTACCATTTGTCTAGATTGAAACAAAACAGGTCACTAAATAGCAAAATGTAATTTGTTTTATTTTTTTTTGTATTGTAATGTAGATGGATTCAAATGTAAAAATTAAATTTCAATTAAAACTGGCAATATCTTCATGATCAACACAATGATAAACCAGTAATCAAGAGCCAGGTTAAAAAAAACGTTAAATTATAAACGAATGAAAAACAATTGTTAAATAATATTAAAAGCAGTCATTTAAATAATACAGATATCGTTAAATAGATAGTTTGCAATATTATAAAAAAATTGTGTAAGGAAATAATTTTAATTGCTCAAAAAAGCTATTTTTTTACTATTTTACCTTATTTAAGAACTGGTGCCCTAAATCGAACTTTACACACTACAGAGAGTAATATAAAAATAATATACTATTCACATTAAAAACAAATGAAACTAAATACCGAGAAGTATTTTATCCTTATACGCTCATCTGTATTTTAATGAAGTTAACAATACATTTTAGAAAATTTAAATATCTTTAGCAGTTTCTAAGTTAAAATGTAATAAAAATATGCTTAAAATTCCATAATTTTCCAAAACTTTCAAAAAAGCCATTTGACCATTGTTTTGGTATTATCAGATAAGATTATAAGAAATTGACATGCATTTCACATACATAATTGATTTTATTTTATCAAAAATAAAGGTACTTTACTCTTGAGCGAAATCCCATTTTCTGACAAATTTTGTATATGACTGGAAAAATTTGATAGCTAGTGGTTGCTTTTTAGGTTTTAGATCATGCAGAACTTTTTATAAAGAATAATTTTGCCCCAAAATTAATAATAATGGCGCCAACTTACATAGACACACTGTAGATGGTATCTGACAGTGAGAGTTTTCGAATTAATTTCAAGTTAGTTTACAATTTTAATAATTTGTTAAAAGCTGTTAATTCGGATAGTGAGGAAGAAACTATTTGTTCTCCTCCAGATATATTTGAAACAGCAGAAGCTACAGCAGTTTTATTACCTGATAAATTTAAAAAAGTGTATGAAATTTGTTGCAGACGTTTTATAGACTGGTGTATTACAAAGTTTGTTAATAACGTTACTGTAAAGGTCTCGTAGCTTATTTAAAAAAAATCAGAGATACTAAAGCCATTGATCTTATGATCAGAGTAAAGGTTAATCTTTTAATCAATAAAAATGTTGAAATTCGACAATTAATTCCATTCTTAGTCGGTAAGAAACCGTCCCAAGAAATCAAAAATTTTTACTCGACAGAAATTTGACAAATTTTTAATTGAAGCTCCTGACGATAAATATCTAATGATGAAGGTACATATGCAAATGATATTATTTTTTAACTTTATATTTACTTATGTTTTATTATAGATAGTTGCAGTATTTGGTATTGCAGGAGCAATAACTGAAAAATCCCGATAACAAGACAAACAAAACTTGATCATTTATAATAAATGGTAAAAATAGATGTTTTAATTTCGTTGAAATTTTTTGAAAATATGCATCTCTTCGTCCCAAGTTTATAAGTCACAATAGATTTTTTTTAAGACATTTTAACAAAAAATGTTCAGTGCAACTTATTGGTGTAAATATTTTTAGTAAAATTCCAAGAGATATTGTAAAATAATCAAGTATTGAAAACTCAAAACAATACAGAGTATTTCAATTTCAAAAAAAAATTCTGCAAGTTAAATCATTTACCAGTACCGGAAACTTCCAAACAATAAAAAAGAGTGTTTTAACTACGGAACCTGAGAGATCCACAAGCAAAAACGAAAAATAAATTGTGGAAATGAGGTTTGTCCATAAGTACTATATTAAATTATAAAAATCAAAAAAAGTAAATAACTAGTTTTAAAAAAATAACGTTAGTTTAAACTGTTCATGTTATTGTTAGAACTATTCTCAGAATTAATCTTTTTTGTATTATAAAATACTCTTCAATAAAATTTGAAATAAAAACATATTTAATTCGATCGTTGAAAAAATGAGGTGTACAAAAAGCATATATCTTGCTCTCAATATGACTGTAGCCCTCGACTTCATCTCGAGCTGCAAATTTCATGCATCGTGCAACCAATGTGCCCTTTTTGCACTAGTCACGCAAATAACTATTGCTTAATAATATTATTTAGTTAAACCCCACATTTTTTGAGTAAATAATAAACTTTAAATTCAGTACATCTTATTTGAGTTAGTATGTTAAAGAATTACATTTAAATAGTAGATGTTAGTCTTGAAACTTAAGAGAATTTTATAAAAATTAAGAAGTAGTCACCAAAATTTTTTATAAAAAAAGTATGCTGGAAATTTGATAACGAAAAAAGGTGTATACTAAAAGGTTATCATGTGTTTCGTAATCATTAGTAACATTTTTCGATATTGTCAAATTTAAAGGTACTTTACTCTTGAGCAAAACTCATATTTTTTGACAAACCTCGTATACCACTGAAAAAATTTGATATTTGATGACAGTATTCTAGGTTTTAGATAATGCATAAATTTTTATGAAGAATAACTTTTTTTCCTAAAATTAATAATAAAAAGTTTTCCATATGATTCCAACTTAGGGGGACATATTGTATATGTAAACACAGGAATTAGACAAAGCGATTCACTCAGCCCCTTCACATTTAATTTGAAAATGGATAAAATAATAGAAAGCCTTGCCAGAAAAGATGGATTTAAAACTGGAAACACATTCTTCCATGTTATTTGGCATTCTGAAGATAATCTCCAAAGGTTACCACATTCTTTTAACACTAAAGCAAAAGAATCGATAAGATACAAGTTGGAAATCGATTTCAAAACTATCGAATCGGTAAATCACTTCAAATATCTGGGAGCAGAAATAAGGAGTCATGGAAATCTTATTAATGAAATAAGAGAGCAAACAATGAAAGCGGCTCGAATTTCGGGTTGCCTGAAAGAAATTGTTTAGAAGAACAAATACTTTAATATCGAAAACAAACTCAAAATATATAAAACGGTTATAAGACCCTTCATAACATACGCGGCAGAAACAAGACCAGGTACAAACAGAACCCAAAAAATGATGAGAACAGTCGAATTGAAAACATTATAGACCAGGGTCGATAATTTTTGAAACGAAATAAAATAATAGTAGGATGAAACCCATTGGAAAAGGAAGAGAATATAACAAAAATGAAATGAAAAATAATTTACCGGCGATCTGAGGTCGGGAAGTGGAAGGGTGTGAGTTTTTAAGGGTAGAAAACTGTTTATCTTGATTTCCGGCAGAACTACAAATCCTAAGGAAAAAAGTTAAATGACAAAGTTGTAGGTAATAAAAAGATCTACAACTTTTGAGTTTACACTTTTTTCACATAACCACAAAATTTATGTGAAAAGTATGTGATAGTAATGTATATTTTTTTTACACCATCAAAAAGTAAATTTCAACGAACAAAAAGCCCACAAAGTTTTATAAAAAAGCAGATATTTTGACGCAAAAATTTTCGATTGAAAATTAAGGTGCTTTTTCGATATTAAGTCAAAAAGATCTACAACTTTCGTATCTACACTTTTTTCACATAACCTCAAAATTAATTAATAATAAAAGTTTTTGGATTTTTATTTCTATTTTTTACAAAAAAAATTTTTTTTTCACGAAATTTGGTGAAAACTTTCCTTTTCCAAACACACTCTAATTTTTTTGGTTCAAAATATTTATTTTTTCACCTTATTTTGACTTAATATCGAAAAAGCACCTTAATTTTCAATCGAAAATTTTTGCGTCAAAATATCTGCTTTTTTATAAAACTTCTTGGGCTTTTTGTTCGTTGAAATCTACTTTTTGATGGTGCAAAAAAAAATATACATTACTATGGTAAATGTTCTCAAAAAATGCAAAGAAACGAAAAAAACTCGAATCCGAAAACTTGGTTATTTGAATTTTTCACAAAAATTTTGTGGTTATGTGAAAAAAGTGTAAATTCAAAAGTTGTAGATCTTTTTATTACCTACAACTTTGCCATTTAACTTTTTTCCATAGGACTTGTAGTTTTGCCGGAAATCGAGATAAACAGTTTCCTACCCTTAAAAACTCACCCCCTTCCACTTCCCGACCTGAGATCGCCCGTAAATTATTTTTCCTTTCATTTTTGTTATATTCTCTTCCTTTTCCAATGGGTTTCATCCTACTATTATTTTTTTCCACTTTTTACCATTTTCAAAGAAGTGTACAAGGCAAAACTACACGACAGAATACGAAACAAAGACATCAGACAACAATGCGGAATACAGGACATAGGAAGGTGGGTGAGACAGAGACGAATATTCTGGAACAAACATATAAAAAGAATGGAAGACCGCAGACTCGTTAAAAACGCAAAAATGAATAACCCAGTAGGAAAAAGACCACCAAAATGATGGCGAGAATGCTGGACCTCATTTTCCGGGGAAGACGTGTAGACAATGAATAGACAGTAGCCTACTAATATGGATACCCATGTTATAAAAAAGAAGAAGAATAAAAAATATATAAATTTATAAATAAAACACCTTGTAGCTAGGATAGAAGGAATATTTGACATAAGTGTTTTAGGTCAAATCGTCATATTTTAATGTCGGGATTCTACTATTGCTCTATATACAATTCATTATGAATCACCCTGTGTTTTTCGATTTAATACAGAACGTCATAAAATTGACATTGCAATTGGAAATAATTTTAATTAATTCTGAATGAAGATTTGTTTTATTATTTATATAATAACAAGATAAAATTATCAATAAAGCCGAGATTATGGCGGCAATATCAAATACAAGCAACACCTGCCTACCGCAACTACAATAAAAATAATCATTAAATCAGCCTTCATCCTTGACATTATTATGAACCGAAACCAAGCGCAACACGTTGCTTATACTTACCATCTATTTGTAACTCATCAGCGATTTGATTCCATGAATCGTCGACTATATCTTTCCTTGAATGTTCTGGTAACGTAAAATTATACAAACATTCGTGTTTTTCAATAGCTTTCACAAGTTTGATGCAAAATTCTTGCTCTGTGATCAGAGCCATGATAGTTGCGTTAAAACTGACAAGCGACAAATTTTCCGTTGCGTTGCGCTGCAATTCGTTGCCGGTCGTTTCGTTTCGGCCGCATCGGAGAGAGATTGTGTTGCCCGTAGATTAAAAAGCGTTGCCAAAGTTATGTAAGGCCACAGTTTCACTGTATTTTAACACTTTCTTGCATTTCCTGCATTCTTAGCTAAAATTTTTTTTAATTCTGACGCTTTGTCTATTAACGTGAGTGAGTACGAATATAACGTCATCGCTGTTAGTGAAACCTTGGTAAAACTTTAAGATTACTATACGCCAATGCATTTACAGGGTGACCTAACGAAAACGAAACAGAGCCATTATCAGGAACTGCGTCAACATTAGGGGGTCGAGAATGGTATCATTTTAAAGCCTTTTCAATTCTCTTTACAACAGACTTTAAATTTTAAAATTCGGCCTAATACTTTTTAATAAATTACATTTTAAAGTTTAAATTATATTTAGTTGTTTACTTACTTCTTAATTAAATTAAATGTTCGAATTGATGACCACCCGCGTCCATACAATAATAAAGATTTTGTTCGAAACGTTCTCGCACATTCCGAAGAATTTCCGGAGTGATTCGATGGAACTCCTCAACAATTCTTTGGCGCAAATCTTCTAAAGAGGCTGATTGTGTTTTGTAGATTTCACTTTTGAGATATCCCCACGAAAAAATCAAGGGGCGACAAATCTGGTGACCGTGGAGGCCATTCATTGGTACGTCTTCTCCTAATCCAGTGCCGTGGAAAATGTTGGTCTAAATACTGACGAAGAATCAAAGCATAATGCGAAGGAGCACCGTTTCTGTTGAAACATTAAATGCTCTTCACTGTACTCTTGGTCATTTTCAATAATATCGATCAAGGTAGGGTCAATAGCATCTTCCAGTAATTGCAACTACATTTCGCCAGTCAAATTACCAGGTAAAAAATACCGGTCACCACCGAAAATATGGACCCACCAGCCGGTCACCGAAAATGCCAGCCCATACATTTAATTTTTGCGGTTGCTGTGTATGTACCGCCTGGAAAATTCTTGGGTTTGAATCAGACCAGTAGCGGCAATTATGACGATTTATGGTACCGTTCATAAAAAAGCTGCATTCATTGGAGATTCACTCATTATTTCATAAAATTGCAAACTACTGTCATTAATCATCCTCATTAAGTTCCTGCACTAAATGTATTTTATACGGATTTAATTTGTTTTTCTTCAAAATGGTTTGAATGCTAGTTCGATTAATCCCAGACACAGATGTTAATTGCCTTGTACTTAACGTAGGATCTAGATGAACATGTCCCAAAACTGCAACTTCACTAGCTGTATTAAGTACAGGCGGTCTATTTTCTCGTTTTTTATTAGCTACATTTCCAGTCTCTTGAAACTCTAAAACATACTTCCTACTGACCTGTTTATCTTGATATTTTTCATTAAAAAACTGAGCCGTTACATTTGCACACTTATTGTTCGTAAAATAAAACGAAATGATATCTACCCTTTCCGCAATGGAATAAACCATGGTATTTAATTTTCAAAAACATAGTTAATCAAACCTTCGCTTCGTTATACGAATCCACTAATTTCACGTTCTTTATGTGTCCGTATCGTATCCATTTGTCTTTTACAAATGTGATAAAAAAATTACAAAAACAATGCAAAGCAAGAAAATCAACATTTAAACCATTGGTGTACTCATCGACCAATATGTCATTTTCACTATTTTGACAAAAATGAAAAAAATTCCAATTTTAAAAACTTTAAAAAAGTACATAATTTAAATTTTAAAATGTAATTTTTTTAAAATTATCAGGCCGAATTTTAAAATTTAAAGACTGTTATAAAGAGAATTGAAAGGGCTTTAAAAGGATGCCTTACTTGACCCCAAATGCCATTTAAATATTTTGGGGTAATTGTTACCATCGGTTGGAGGGGAAGCAGCGAAGTCGAAAATACTGGAAAAAAGTGTTCCCCTTTGATCAAAAATAGACGGGTCTCTGCGTTTTTTTAAAATGTTGACGCAGTTCCTGATAATGGCTCTGTTTCGTTTTCGTTTGGCGACCCTGTATATTAAAAATAAATTAAAAAATATCTATGTGAGTCCTTGCGTCTGTCAAGGTTAACTTACTGCTTTAGTGTTTATTATCCATGCTTGGATGTCGTTACGGCTAATCGGGTACAGAAAATCCAAAATACTTGTTGTAGGTTTATTTATGGGCTACACAAATTTGATCACATATCCGTCCAATTTAGTCAACAAGGATGTCTTAATATTAGAAATACTTTCGAATACTCTCTTCTCACCCTTGTTCGAACAATATTAATAAACTCAGAACTAAAATATTTGTCCGCAAAATTAATAGCAAAGAATCTAATCCATAACGTTAATAGTCGCAATCAGTCTGTGTTAACAATGCCACAATTCAGATCATCAGTTTTTCAAAAAGGTTTCTTCTATAATGTCATAAAATTATACAACGATTTAATTTCTTACATCAAGAATAACAACTCTATCTACATTGCTACTTCACCAACAATACTAGCCGGCAAACAAAACGATGTAATATTTTATTTAATCCAATGAACAAAATCGTACCACAACAAAATAATTTATTAATTCCAAATTTTGAAGAAACTGACAACTAGTTTCGACTGTTAAAAGTCATCATCAGGTCTGTAATACAAAAATAATACAAACGTTACAATAATAAAACAATATGTTAACATTTTACATTTTTATAAACTTTTTGTCTATTACCCGTATGTTTAATAAAGGATCTGCAGCCAACTGTAGCAGTTAAACCGTTTAAAATCAATAAAAACGGTTTACATGTCCCTATCCTAACTTTTCAAGTTCTATACTATGGCATTAAAAAATAATTGATACAGAGTGATTAAAAATCAGATGGGAATCTTTTATAAATACTTGTTTTTTGTAACTTCAATAATAGCGGACTAATCGTACGTTGGCGCACTAATACGTTATCCTGTATGTATGTTATATATATATATATATATATATATATATCCCGAGAGAGAGCATAATAATATGTCCCCTCTCGGCCGAATTACAAGTACGACCGCAACTGCTGGTACGTTACTATCGAATTGACTGGAACGATATTCCCACCTCGACATATCCCTACTTCAATATATTAATGATACGTTCTCTCTCTTTCATAACGGGTTCTTAATCATGGATATGGATTTATGTATTTCTTTATATATTTAGGCCAAATCAGTATATCGCTAGTGAAAGAAGATGCTTAAATATCATCCATCGCTATTAACTGAACTAAAGGGATTTGGTAACAAACAATATAATTTTAACACAAATATTGAGAGTAAAACCTACAAATTTAGGAAAGATAACTATTATGAATTTTATATCCATTTTTTACATACTAATTGGAACTTTTTAGAAAACATGGTTGAAGTTAATAAGGCGGTGGAATGTTTCTATGATAAGTTTTATGAGATTCTTGTTACACACGTTCCAATTTATAAAAATTTTTAACATAAATATCCAGTACAGTATAAGGACGATATTATTGAACTTCTTAAAGAAAAATCTAAGTTGTACAGGAAATTCAAAGGAACAAATAATATTACTTACTATCATGAATTTAGTAGATACAGGCTAAGAATCAAACAAAAATGTAAGGAAGCTTATGGTTTTCATTAAAAAATATACAGATTAAGTTAAAACACGAACCCAAGTATGTTTGGTCGTTTGTTAACAACAAAAATAATACTTCAAGAATTCCTGGAAGCATGTTTTATAATAATGGGCATTTTGATAGTCTCCAAGTTATAGCCAATGTTTGAGCACATTTTATAGAAGTGTTTATTCTGCACCCGATATCAATGAAGAAAAACCAAATTTAAATTTTAACCCGAATATCTTCCTGGGTTTAGTTGTGAACCAAAAATAAATTTACTTCAAGTCGAATTGTAATGAGCATATAATCTTATTTCATTAAATTTCCAAAAAGGACTCTTACGTTCATCTTTCTGTAGATGGTGAAACATACTACAGTTTTGTAGAAAATTTCTAGCAACAGCTCATATTTGTTAAGCAAAATAGTCTTACAAAGCAAGTCAAGTTAATTTTAAGAAAAAATGATTTCATTACATTTTCAACATTAAATATTATTGAGGAAAATTAAAATGGTAAATATTTTCAATAACTTTTAAATTAATTCTGGAAAAATTGCCAAGAAGGTTTTGTTAATAGAGTATTTCACCATTTTATGTTATTAAACCACATTTTATAATAAATTAACTAAAAAAACAACAGATAACACGACCACAAACAACAGTTATTCTAATAAATCGGTTTTAAAAAAATTTAATTTTTTCTATTGTGAAATCCATATATTTTTTTTTAAGTTACCTGTATTTCTTGACAAGAAGCTGTAGTACGAGCCATATAATGATGAGTACGTTAAACAGGTATAAATTTAAAATTTTAAAAATATATATAAAAACAATATTAAACCTGAATATAGACATTTCTAATGATATATTTTTTAAAGAAACATTTACGTTTTTATTGTTGATGTTTTATATTTATTTTTTATTTTATTTTTCAGGTGAGTATCTGCACTACCCGTTTGTGTAACCGTAAGTAGATGATATGAGAGACACCTTTAAAACTTGATTTTTTATTCTTTATATTTTTCGACATACATAATTATTGCACACAATCGCCAAAATTTTATGGAAAGCTTTAAAAATGTTTCCTAGTGAAAATATACTTTCTTCTACAAAAGGTAGTTTGAAAACATTGACATTGATAAAATGTATGTAATAAGAAGAGACCATTCCAAGGAAATTGTAAATTTTCTATGCAACTTTTCCTTCCGATATAAAAATGCCAGGCTCGTTTCTCCGAAAATTTTCAATTAGAATTTTTTATAATTTTGGAGGCCGATTCATTCAACTTCGACCTAAGCCATAGGAACTATTCAAAATTGCATAAAAATCGCAAATTTGTATCTTATACGTGCAATTAATACAAGTATTAGACTTTGGAGGAACTTACGAAGTAAGGGTTACTTTGCTGAATATTTTATAAAATAATTCCTCTCTGTGGCTTTTTAGTTCGTTTAGGACCATCGCCTCTTATATATGTGTTTTTGATATTACCATATACATAGTTTTCTTTTGGTTTAATGTAATACCATTTTTCCTGTAGAATCTTTAAAGTATCGATAGATTTCCCCCAAATCTCTCCTCCTCTTATTTATTGAGTCTATGTCATTTGCGTATGCTAGAAATTGATTGGCCTTGTTAAAAATAGATCTTCTTGAATTTATCGGAATATCTCTTACAACCTTCTCCAAAGCTATATTAAATAAAGTTATTGAAATTGAGTCTCGTTGCCTCAGTTCTTGCTTGTTTTTGAATCATCTGAAGTTAACTTGAATAATCTGATTAATTTATTTGGTACTTCCAAGTCTCCCATTGCTTTATACATTTTTTTTAGGACTATAAAGTTACGTCTTTTTGAAATCGATGGTATAAGTTGGTATTGTGTTGTCTCTAGTATCTTACTAAATATTTTTAACTTACAGTTAGCAGTGTTATTCATGTCTCTATAATCTTCACATTTGGTTTTATCCTCCCTTTTATGTAATGTGCAAATGATTGCAATACTCCAACTCCTTGGCATATTTTTTAATTCAAATTTCTCTTATTATTTTATTTATCTCTTGTATTACATCCACACCATACTTGATCATCTTTATACTTATGTTGTCTTCTTCTGGCACTTTATTACTCTTCATTATTTTAAATATATATTGAAATTTTTCATCTCTTGGAAGCTCTCTTATTAATTCCTGCAATTCTTCAAAGTACTCTCTCCACCTTTTTATTATCTTTTCTCGTTCTCTGATAAATCGCTATTTTTTTCTGTAAACAATTATGTTCTCGGTTGAAACCTTTTTTTTTTATTTATCGTATATTTATAAAATTGTTTTGCATTATTATTTTCCTTAATCTTTTTTTTCCAATGGAACCTCTTTTTAACCTTCTGTTTATTTTTATACCGTTCTCTTAGATCTTGTAAATTTTCGTTAATTATCTTTAACCTCAGTGTATTTCTTTCCTCTAGCATATTCTTATAGTTTAAATTTCTTTTTATTGTTTTTTCTGCTAGTACTGCTTTTATTTCTTCTATTATTATTGACTATTCTTCTTTTCTTTTTCTATTGTAAAATAATGATTAGTACAAAAACATCTATCATTTTTGGAAATAATAATTTGAGTGCCAAAAGCGACTCAATACAAAAATGCAAATATTTCGTTATTTCCTTCTTTTCCAAAAACGAATCCAAAAACATTTTACTATTCTCTTGAAGATATAATTTTAATGTTAAACGTTTAAGTCAAATAACGAAATTGATTTTGTACAACTGAGATCATTCTTGAAATGAAAATTTATTTATGAAAACCGATAAAAATACATAATATTCTCGGTTAACTTATGGCAGTAGATAAATTGTCACAGACCAGACAGAATAGTGACTAAAAGCAAAGTGTTAAAAGTAATTTTTAATTTAAGAATGTCTTTTCCTGGTTTAATATTTTAGCTCCAGTACAAATAACATAAATCTAAAAATATCTCTGAAACTGTTGATATGTAAGGAGTATTACAGGAAAAATATTCAGAATTTCTTAAACAAATTACACTGCTTAAATTAGGAGAACATTAATTTATATATCAGTTTTTTTTTTGGGTTATAAATGCAAAAGTATCATAATGCATTTCTTAAAGATTAACACGTTTGTTTCAATTGTTCTTAAGACAACAATACCAATTTAAAACAAAAACTACAAGAAATGAAATAAAAAGCCAAACATTCCCCCTGTATAACGAATGTTTTTGACAAGTTTAAGTTAAAACTTAACAATAACGGGTATGACTCCTAAGTAACATATTGGCCCTACTAGTAGGGGTACATACGGGGTGATGCATTAGTATGGCAAAGCTCGATTAGTCTGCTATTATTGAAATTACGAAAAAAAGCATTTGCAGAAAGTGCCAGACCAAAGTTGTTTTTTCAAATGGATTAATTTAGATGTCTGTAACAGCCAAACTGTTAAAAATAAATAAAAACGGTTTACATGTCCCTAAGTATTTGATACAGAGTGGTCAAAAATTTGAAATCCCATCAAGAATATCTGAGTAACGATATTGTGTATAAACTTAATCTGTACCAGATCGGCATTTATTTTTAACTGTCGTTTAAAAAATTTAATTGGGAATTACACTTTCTGTTTAATTAAAATTATTTTCCTTAGCTTTATAAAGCAATTAAACCTACTTACCTGTTTAATTCATTGGTATTAAAATATTTGCCGGTCATTACCCATATAAATTTGTATATTCTTGGAAAGGTCAGTGGAAAGTACTGTGTTATTATAAAATTCAAAAGAATTTAAAACAGGTAGAACCTATTTTTTTATTTGTCGTCCATCTTTCGCAATTTTTTTAACACTAGATAAACTCTTTAGATAACATTTCTTATGAAATATACAGTACGCTAAATCTAAAAAAATTGTTTAATTTTAAATAAAAATATTTTTTTAAATCAATTACAAAAGTAAATCTTATTAATATTTTTTATATTTACTTGTTAAAGCAGCAACGCACTCTTGTATTTTTTGTAAATCTGTGGTCGATATTCCATTTTCTGCTGTATGTATAATTTCTCGAGCTTGTGTCCCTAAAGTTTTTCACTTTTGTGGTAATTGTCAATCCGGCAACATTGGACTATCTCTCTACATTTTCAACCCTCGATATTACAAAATGAAGAGCTCAAAGAATGTCACTCGAATGACCAATGTTACCATTTATTTTGTTTCGGTTATTGCGCACCCTGAACTCGCCGATTCAGATATTCTTGACGGATAGTTTGATTATTATAATTGAGAAAGAGAAAACAAATGACTAGCGAGAAAACACGAGAATGTGGTGGTAGTACCTCGTCTCCTCTCCTCTCTTCGTTCTCTTGCCTCGCTGCCCTTTGAATCAGGCACAAGAGATCGCTTCTTAAGCGAAGTTAGCCGTGACGAGGTAAATTAGTACGAGGCGGAGCGAGGAACAGCCATACACTCTCGTGCCTCGCTAAACATCACGAGAGTCTGGAGGGGCCTGTAAACTTACTGATTGCATTAAGTAACTGTTACCTCGGGTCCACACATTGAGACCAACGTTGGCTCCAACTTGTTTGACCAATGTGTGTACCGTTAAAATAGCACTGGGGCCAACGTTGGACCGAATCCGAAGCGAGTCGGTTTTTTCACCAAAGATTAAAGACATTGGCGCCAACGTTGCAGATCGCAACTGCACATTAGCATTCTATTCACCAGATGTTTAGCAACGAATGGATGAGGATCGTTTAGTAGTATTAGCGAAAATGAGTCAAGAGCAATGGACGCACCGACATGTTAAAATTGGCTCTACATGTACCTAACTGACTTTGGCCCCAATATGTGGACGCTTTAAGAAAAATGTTAGCCCCAACGTTGGTTCCAATTTGTGGATCCGATCTTATATTGATGCTAAAACATGAACACAAAAGAATAATAAAGACGGCACCAAGTAGCCAAGAGAAAATTCTACGATAATAATGCAGAAAAAAGGAGTTGATTGAACCGATCAAATGCCGGGCTCTTTATAAATGTGACCGGAATTGAAATAAGTTGAGGATAAAAGTCTTTCAGTGACTGCTTACGAAGTTTGTCATCAGTTCTTATCTTATTTATAAATTACAATTTAACGAGTTGGAACATTTGTGGTATTTGCTACAGATGGAATAATTGGTTATTTATCCAAAAATAGAAAGTCTTTCATTACATTTACCTATAGAAGGTGAAACAAAAAGTCTCTGTATGAATTATGCCACAAAAAAGAAGCAGCCCAGAACAAGAAACGCATATAAGGAATTCAAAGTTCTATTATTTAACAAAATTTTCACAAATTACTACCTTTAGTATTTACTTAAGTCGCAAAGGCACCTTAAAAAATAAAAAGCAATATTAATTTAGGACCACTTTTAAGTTTTTGATACACTCCATTATTACCCTATATATTTTTAGAGTAAGCTTAATATCAAAAAATTTTTACACTGACTTACATATTTTAGATTAATATAGTCGTATTTCCTAACTTGTTTGGTTGTATTTCGTCTTGGGTTAATAATTAGTTTGAACCTGTGACAAAATGCGTAGAATGTAATAGCGAATTTTCGAAAAACATATATTTTTTTTCGCATATAATTTTGTTTTTCATAGCCATTCTCCAATTTATTTGAGTGGCTCTCGTACCTCGCCCGTCTGTTATCAGTTTAATATATTTTGATTCCGTTTTAATTCCTGGAGGTACATTATTTTAACGCATAAATCCGAATAAAATATTTTTATTCCTGAAGAACTGTCTAAACATCAACATAAGTAAAATGTCGCAATAGATTATTCCACCGACAAATACGGATTGTATATTTTTTCAAAAAACATTTTAATAATCTCGTGGCAATTTTTCTACTATACTTAAATCAGTTTATAGCATGTAAACAGTTTTCTGTTTCTTTCGAAATTCGTAAACATCGGTTCTAAAATTGTCTGGGATATATACAATTTTATGCCAGAGAGAAAGGGGGCCGATCCAACTGCGGGTCTCTATGACGTAGTTGCAGATTTTATTACCCAATTTAACTTTTACTAAAACTCACTGAATCTAATCTTTCAGTGGTCAATGTTTTGTTAGGGGAATATTTACACCGAGTTGATTATTTTAATAGTAGGTAGTAATTAAAATTATACTTGTTAGATGACTAAAACATTCTTTTAGATGAATATTTCTCATGTTCTAATATGGTTATTCTTTTTTTTTCTTCTACTGTAGAGAGGCTACGATCTTATTTTCCAACTACTGCATGTACTTTTTAACGTGCTTCAATTTTCTTTTATTTTAGTTCTGGAATATACAACAGAATCTTCCGTGTAACATGAAATAATTGAAGTGGCACCAGGGTTTTTTTTACAAAATTTAATACAATTTAATGGGAGTATCGTACAAAATTTAGAGAAAACCTTCATAGTCCAATTATAGAACATTTGCCATTAAAAATAAGAGTCGCTTTTTTGTACTCTCTGTTTACTTCAGGGTTGTATTCACTTCACGATCGCATACACCCATTATCTAATTATCAATTAATTTTATGGAATATTTAGTTTTGTACCCAGGAGTATAAATAAAATATTATTAAAGCTTAAAACCAATTAGAAAAATAACATGATTTGAGTATGATAAGAAACAGTATAAATTGTATTTTTTAAATGTTTTAGAATAACTTATACGGTTATTATAGAAATTAAAATATAAATACCTTATGCTTTGTCATAATAACGAACAAAGTGTTTATTCCTATTAGAAACTAATATTTGAGCTTAGTATATATATGGCATAAAGGAGATTTTCAGATATTTTTTTGATTAACTAAAACAAATAATTAAAATAATAATAAAACAGCTTTATTTAAATTGAAACTTGGTTAGCAATGTTTACAAAATTAGTATATATATATATATATACAGGGTGTCTCCGAAAATAGTGCATGTAGAATGCACCATTAACAACAAACAGTTTTTATAACATGTTTTCGGTAATCCATCAGTTTCCTCAAAAATTAATAATCGAATTTTTGGATTAAAAATACATTTGGTAACCCGTGCTCTGCAGCTAATAGTGACTTTCGCCCTTAATAGTGTTTTTGATTGGACATATTGGAATTTGCACAGGTTTGGCTTAATGGCCAAATTATTTTGCACCAGCCTTGTCCAATGCATCTCAATCGAATACAAACCCTGCACGAGTGTTGCACTTGTGCTGTGCAAAGTTACCAATCAAAAACACTATTTTCAGTAGATTCGCTTTTCCACGGTCGTAACATTATTGAAAGATCATTCACGAAAGAATCAACTTGAAGAAATTTCGACCTCAGTGGGTCATCAACAGGTCTAAAATTTAGGAAAACAAATCACAAAAAATGTATAATAAGCAAAAGCCTACGCTTACCAAGTTAAATCAGGAATAACAACAAATACTAAATAAGATCATTAACAATACTCTTGTAAACTCTGATATAAAATAAAAATTACTTTAGTTTACACTTTAGTTGTATTAAAATTTGATTAAATGTGGCAATTAAATAAATGAAAAGCGTAAACCTATAGAAAAAATTAATGTTAAACTTAAAGTAGTGAAATAATACCGTGAAAGTGCAAGTTCCAGGTAGATAACCCAAATCTACCGATTTGTAAAAGTACTTTATACATCAGTCTAATATACTGATGAAATTCAGACAGTGATAAGGAATGAAATGGGTTTAGATAAATAAACCCAGAGAAGGATAAAATCCCCCGTACACCCCAGAAATGGGTGGAAAAACTATGTCCACTAAAAGTGGGGAGAAAACCAAAGAAAATTAAATAGATACATTAGAAAACTAGAAAACGCACTTTAGGCTGATTCTCACAAGGTTAAAACACCAAGCGGTTATGACAGGTTTCAGGTATTTGAAACAAAGAGAAAATTCAAAATTATTTAATAGGGAAGGCTATAAAGGAAGACAACTTAAAAATAAAAGGCCACTTCAAGTAAATAGCTCAAAAGAATTTTTTTTAACTTGTTAGGAAACTAGTAAATATCAACAAACTTGAAAAAATTAATATCTAAATAAATTAATGGAAAAAAGAGGGAAAAAGGAGAAAATGAGACTATCTTCTCTCCTTTGTTGCCTTCCCTATTAAAAAATTTTGAATCTTCTCTTTGTTTCAAATACATGACGCCTGACATAAACGCATGGTGTTTTAACCTTGTGAGACTCAGCCTGAAGTGCGTTTTCTAGTTTTCTAATTTATCTATTTAATTTTCTGTATTTGCCAGTGTGTCCATTTCCACGAGTTACTAAACTTATGCTTTTGGTTTTCTCCCCACTTTTAATGGGCATAATTTTTCCACCCGTTTCTAGGGTGTACGTTTATTACCCCGTGTACACGGGGGTCTTATTTTTCCTTTTCTTCCCTATTTTTACCTTCAATGATGTCTCTTCCGTTTTTACCGGTTGCTAGTCTTCTAGGAGGGTTAGTTGGCTGCTTTTAAGCTATTTTGATTCCTTTTCTCTCCCTTCATATTTAAGAGGGGTTACTCCTACACGAGTCTCTACCCTTATTATCGGTTGTATGATTTCTGTATTATTTCTCTTTCTTTTGTTTCCTACTCTAGGTTGGGATTGTATCCTTCTCTGTGTTTATTTATCTAAACCCTTTTCAATATTTCTTTATTTTTCCTTACCACTATCTGAATTTCATCAGTATGTCTAAAGTACTTTTGCAAACCCGTAAGTTATCTACCTGGGACTAGCACGTTCAGGGTGTTATTTCACTATTTTAAGTTTAACATTAATTTTTTCTATAAGTTTTTGACTTTTTAATTTATTTAATTGCCACATTTAATAAAATTCTAATATAAGTAAAGTGTCATAATTTCATTTTTATTTTGTATCAGAGTTTACTAGAGTATATATAATGATCTTATTTAGTATTGTTGTTATTCCTGTTTTTACTTGGTAAGTGTAGGTTTTTGCTTATTGTAAATTTTTTGTGATTTGTTTTCCTAAATTTTAGACCTGCTGATGATCCACTGAGGTCGAAATTTCTTCAAGTTGATTCTTTTTGAACCTTTGAACTATATTTGAGTTTAAACGATAACTTTTCTTTCATAGGGGACAAACGCCTAATTTCCTGACAATTAAGGTGGTAAATACGACAGAAATAGTAAAAACAAAGAAGTGCAATATTAAAATCATTTGTTCAAAAGAAATTAAATTATATATTTTTTAATGCTAAATAGTTGAAATAAAACATTAAATGTTTATAACGTTTAGACCTCGACTACGGCCTTCCCGCTTCACTCTATTCAACACTGATCTTATATTTATTACTGCAATTATACAAAGAAAGCTAAGTTATAGTTTTCTGACGATAATTTTGTATTTATATTGGGAATCTGGTTGGCGGGAATTTTGGTTACAACTTTCGATATAAAGTTGATAAATTTTTGTAGTAGATAATGTTTATTCTAAATGTTGTCTTTTTATGTCCTTTTTTTCTGGTATAATGTGATTCTATTACTGGAAACGATGTTATGCTCTTTTACAAATTTTACTTGGTCACTGCTTGTTTTGTTAATTGGTTCTTTCGCCCACGATTATACTTTTTCTAGGTACAGGGTCGTTCATAAATAAATTCGCACCCCAAGAATATACTACCACCGACTATTTTGTTAAAAAAATGATGATAAAACATCTTTTAGAGATAGCTCTTGCTCTATATACTAATACTTTTTCCATCCCATTTTTTATGAATTTTAATGTAGGTCCTTTCTATGTAAACTCAAGTATAATCAACATTACCATAAGCAAATTCAGGTATGTGAGATTTTGACCAAAATTTTTATATCTAATAAATTTATAAGAAAATCTACCGTTTACAGATTTTTTCTTATTTTTAAAGCTGGTCCAATGTCGATACCTCTTTGTAATTGGAGATGACACATTCTAAAGTAGGAAATAAAACGCCGAACATTATAAGCGTTTCAGATATCGATTCATAAAATTTTCAATCTGTAAATTCTGAAACCCCAGATGTCGGTATTACTTTTTTCAATTTTACTATTTTCCTTTTAACTTTATCGCAGTCGGTAACATATGAATTTTATGCCTGTGGGTATAAAGCTGGGGATATTATGTAGATCACCCACTTGTTTTCACTTTAAGCAAAATAGCTACGTAATGCCTTAGGCTAAGTGAGAAACAATCATAAGGGTAAAATCGTTAAAAGATTTTTTTTTGCTTTTGCCGCATAATCCATACAGGATTTTTCACGCATTATCGAACAATCTTTTATTTCTAAGCGATACAATTTTTCAAAATTATTTTAAGCAATATTACGTTTGTGAATATTTGCTAGAGTCGAAAATATTTTGTATTTTAAAGGGTTTTAAATAATTGTGACACATCAAACATACGTGTGTCTGGTATGTCAAAATCCTTGACTAGGGAGGACAAAAATGCATGTCCCTTTACTTCAAGGTTCAAAAAATCTCCTTTTTGGTTGAAGAAATGAGTATATTCGATAAATTTAAACTGAAAATTTTGGCCCACCCAGTAAAGAAGCTGGCCTAAGAAATACTTTCATATATATACTAGAGTAGTTGGTAGCAAAAATATTTATTGTTCATTTTATGTTTCATTCTTAAATAAATTTTTATATATTGTACTTATTTTCTCTTTGAGATCTTGAATGTATTGGCAACGCCTTTTTCTTGTTTTCAAAATTTTCCTCTCTGTCATTTCTTTTATTCCGTTCCATTGAATTTTTCTTTTTTTAGGAGCTTTTTGTAGTTACTGATTTCACGACAGACGTTGACGATCTACTCTCTTTTTCTATTGTACTCATATATACAGGATGGCCAAACAAAAACGAAACAGATCCATTATCAGGAACTGCGTCAACTTTTTAAAAAAACGCAGAGACCCGTCGATTTTTGATCAAAGGGGGATACTTTTTTCCGGTATTTTCGACTTCGCTGCTTCCACCTCCAAACGAGGGTAACAATCACCCCAAAACATTTAAATGGCATTAGGGGTCAAGTAAGGCATCATTTTAAAGCCCTTTCAATTCTCTTTATAACAGTCTTTAATTTTTAAAATTCGGCCTGACACTTTTTAAAAAATTACATTTTTTTTATACTAGTTCTCTCATTTTTTATCCAAACTCTTCCCGTGATAGTAGTTTTAACTTTATCATTACGTGTTTAATCTCTGCTCTAGCAGTTTGTTGTACGCTTCGTGATCTTGAACCGTTTTGTTAGCAGATATTTTTTCCATTTACCTTTCTTATCTATTACTTCTGTTTCTACGTTTCTACATCCTTTGTCCCCAATTTAGTTTACTTTGCTCCCACATTTGTAGTTTTTATTACGATACAACTTTTTTTTTGCTGTCTCACATGTATTTATTATTTATTCCTGTGCTCGCTAAAGCATTCTTCTGAGAAGACAAAAATATAAGTTATTTACATGTAAGAAAGATTTAAATACTTCAAAATTTGTTTATAATTATTTTTAGTTTTTTTGGTATTACTATTAATAGAATTGATTTTCTAATATATTATTAAGTAAGTACTGGGTGTCCCAATAAGTATTGTTCTCGGCTAAATCTTGGAAACCTTGTATAGTACAGCTTCGGGGAAAAAATTATAATAAAAGTCACCTTGAGAAAAATCTGGAAACTAACCGATCTTTGAAAACTTAGTCTTAGTCTTAGTTGAAAACAGCTTTTTTCCACCACTACTTGTTTTTATGTATTTCCATTTTAACATCGTTTTCCGGTAACAGTAACTGTTATATTCGAATAATAATTGAAAAAAAATATTCTTCATTATCTAAAACATTTGGTTAATGTTATAAATTTCTATCAGAGTGTTCCATCTTGTTGAAATCAAATATTTTGTGATAACTGCCGATTCTGTTGAAGTGCAGGAATAATTTGGTTATTCAGTAAATCTAAATACTTGTCACCATTCAAGTTTCCGGCTATAAAAAATGGGCATAATGTTTTAGTAACTGTAGAACGTGATATGGGATTTTTTTTCAGGATGCAAATCATTAAAAATATGACACACTCGTTTATTTCTTATTATTGATACAAACAATTTCAATTTTTTTATATAAATGGTATTTTACTCTAATGTATAAAAACTTAAAAGTGATTTATTAAAGTGCTGTATTCCTCGTTTTTACAAATTTTTTACACTAAACGCAGTATATACGAATTCGAAATAACAAGATCTTTCAAAATCTTCAAAAATATACAAGTTGTCCCATTTAAATTAAAAAAGTTGATGGTATTTCCTGTTAAACCGGAAGTATATTATTAACAAAAAAATGTACATCAGCTGCATTTTACCCAATTACACTTACTTGCAAAATTTCATAAATATCGTCCGTTTCGTTTTAAATATATTTACTTGGTTCCATACTTTATCCCAACCCCGTATATACACGTAGATATAATTATTTATTTTTTTTAAAACGTCTGACTTTAGAAAAGAATGTTATCAGAATTTTTTATTTCCTGCACGTAAATTTAAGTAGCTCACTATTTTCGAGGATTATGAATAAAATAATTTATAAAGGAAAATAAACTAAAAATTTAAATTGAGGAACCAAATATTAAAGAATTATACATTCAAGAGGGGTAGATGAAATTAAGGATACTATTATTTTTTTTATTCATAAATTCTTAGGATTAATTATAAATGAACATTTTTAAATCTTATTACAATTGAACTGAATTAATTTAATACATTTTATAATTTAACTTTGATCAAACTGTCATAAAATATTCCTATGAATTCTAGCAAAACTCTTCTCTCATAAATAGATCAATTGTTTATTTAAAAGTTTTAAATTAGTATCATTGATCAGATAAATAGTTTTTTAATCAGGTAGTCTTTAATTGCTTCAACATTTTGAAGAAAAAAAATGGATGTTCACTTACATAACGTGAGGTTAAGTTTTAATATGCTGAAGTAGAAGAGAAACATAAATCAAATAAATGCTGTCACTAAAACGAAGTTTGCAGGAAAACATAAGAATTTGTTACGATTTTATTTGTACAGCAGAAGCGATGAACTAAAACAAAAGAGTACTAGCTTAAAATTTAAGCTAAAAATAAAAATCCACATACTTAGTTTAATTTAATTTTCTCATTTTCAATTTATTTACATTTCCAGTTCCTTGAAACTTTTATGTTATTTTTATTCTGGTCCCCATTAGAGCTTATGTCAAATTCGTTGATTCTTCTCTTTATTTCGATATTCTAAACTTTGCCTTTTGCTTGAGTCTTCAACCCATTCTTCTTCGTGTCCGTGATATCGATTTGTTTCAATTCTTCTTGCTGACAAGACGGTTTGCCAATATTTTGCCATTCTGCTTAATATTCAATTTCCTGAGTACCTGCGAATTTGGCTTGAGTTTTCGACATAGAACTAGATGTTTCCTTTAATTTTCTCACTGTTAGTGGGTTTTGTTTATAGTTTGTTCTTTTTGGGAAAGCTTGACATTGTTCCCTTTTGTATCTGTTTGGTCATTTATTAACTTTTGGTTTCGACTGAACTTGCGTCCTTTTTTTGTGTTGGATGCTTAGGTGAGTTTAGTGACCACGTGGCTGTCCTTAAAGACTCTATTCTCCTTTTTCCATCCTCTTATCATCTCCTATGTTTTGGAGAAATAATTTTGGCTCGTTTCCTTAACCCCTTTTTTTTATTGTGGAAGCGTTTCTCCTCTTAATTTTCAATTTATTGTTGATTATCAACCTGGGGCTTCCCAGGCTCATCTACTCACATTTGGTTTAAACAAACTGCATAGTTTATCAGGTTTACATTAAATAATGTTAATTAATTTTCGACTTTGATGTTAAATTTGTTATTTCGGTCCATTTAACTTTTTTAATTGTTAATAGTCTTGTATAAGTCGTTTATTTAATACCACATTTGAATTTACATGTTTTCATCTTGTTTTGCATTTGTTAATTAGGTTAATCTACTTTAGGTAAATTTTTACCTTGTTTCTCATGTAATTTTGCTAAAATGTTCAGTTCTAGACCTGAATATGACTCCTGGGAGTCGAAACTAGTCATCTACTAAATTTGAATTAAAATATGTTTTGTGGTAAAGATTTAGAGTTACATTTGGTTAATTTTCTTAAGTCTCTCGACAATGGTTAAGAATTCAGCTTGCAGCATTGTATCGTCGAAGGCTATATTTTTAGAACTTAACCATGTTACAATAATTTCAAATTTCACCTTTCATCCATTTAGTGGTTGGTAAAGTTTCAAGTAATGTGGAGTGGTAACTTGCATCGTCCGTTACAATAACCGAATCTTTCAGTATTGATTTAAAAATTTGCTCCAAATAATCCTAAAACATATCTCCTTGATTTCTTCGTGGTAATCAGTGGTCTTTTTTGAATCAAATAAAAATAAACCACCTTCAATAAAACCACTCGACTGCCTATATGACATACATTTATTCTTGCACCTTTACCTGTACACTTTTTAATACCAGTAGTAAATCCTTATAAAAACGCTTCTTGAGATACGGTTACGACTATGTCCAGCGTTAATCATCTTAGTACTCTGCTATAACAATGAAAGATAGTTAAATAATATGATAGTCCGGGAAATGTATTAATTTTTGTACTAATGTCGTCGAATACAATTTAAAATCTCTTGCAAATATTGAAGATTTACCGTACATTCTTCTTAAAACAATTTGATATTATTTGAAATTTTCTAAAGATTTAGATAAAATTTCATATTTTAAAAATCCTGGATTTATCTACAAAAACATGTATTTCTAATATATAATTATATTAAACTATTCTCTAGTTTCTAGACTTTCTTCTTCAAACTTGGAGATAATATTTCCATTTATAATTTAAATTTGCAAAGAATTTTTTATTATTCACTAATTTCCATAAAATTATCATTATTAATTATTATCAAATTGTCAATATATTCACATAAATTACATAATTTTCCCTCACATAAGCCCTATGAGGTTAAACATTATTTTTTAATTCTATGTTTAATTTAACATTAATCATTTAGATTTGTCAGTATGCCAATAGTCAACATGATATATAGATTTATTAATGATAATTTACTGATAAACTGGTTTTAATTTATTAGAACTTGTAGCTACGTCAGACATACTAGGTTGTACAAAAGGATTCTAATTTTTTTCTTCCAACTTGATAGCGTTTATATTAAATTTAATTATACTAGTAATTGGCGTTATATTTTTGAATTTTTCTTATATTTATTATTTCAGATCCCTACTTTTTTGAGAATTATTTTATTTATTTTTAATTTTATCATAATGTCATATCAAGCCAAAAACAATTAAAAATCATTATTTAAATTAATGTTTTTAATTACACGCTGACTGTTGTCGCGAATTTTAACTGCAGTCCTTTGGGGCTATTTGCGTTGCATATCACTTTGTGTATAAAAACAGAGTAAACGGGAGTTTGAATTTTAATGACTGCTTCAAACTTCCAAGGCCTGCATTTTGCACTCAACAAACTGGGTTTAATATATTTATATATTTATGTTTCAAGCACCATTTTTCAAACTCATAAACTTTTAAAGTGGGTTAAAGTAAACAAGCGCATGGTCCGAATAACGAATTTATTTAAAGATAATTGAGCATGGTATAGTTTAGGTCACCAAAATGTGCATTGTCGATTTCAAAATATATTATAAAAATTTTAAACAATATTTTTCCACGCATTATTACTAGAAAGTTTAAATCAAAAATTAATATCATTGTCGAGTACATGAACAAATTACGAATGCATTGCAGTCTCTAGGCAGGGGTAGAGAATATTAAGAGAAAAGCAGAATAAAGGTAGTTTATTAACGACAAGAACGAGTTTTAAAAAATAATACGTAATGGATAATAATGGTATAATTAAAATGATGAAAAATGAAAATAAATATTCAAAAGCTTGTATGTAATAAGACAATGACATTTCATTTCACCTGAATTTAATTCCTGAAGAATATAGTTTCATCTCACATAATTTACATTCTTATAAAAAAGTTATTCCTTATCATATGAAGCACAAATAATCACAAAAAGTCTATTTTAAAAAATCATTCTATGTGTTCTACAACTATTATCTATTCTAAAAAGACTTTTCTTAATATTACGAGGGTTGGTTGCTATTTATGTATTGAGAAATGGCAACACTGGTGTGTGACATTTTTGACAGTATATGTTTTGACGTGCGAGTACTATTTATGTTGTTTACAGTAAGTTGAAAATCTCATCTTGGCCAAAAAATGGAAATAACTCACGAACATTTTCGTGCTATGATTTATTATGACTTTCGACGTGGTGTAACTCAAGAACAGTGCATCAATCAACATAATTCAACTTTTGGTGATGAAGCACCATCCAAAGCCAGTGTATTACGCTTGTACACTGAATTCAAACGTGGCCGTAGTTCGCTCACGGACGAAGTTAAAGAAGGTCGTCCAAAATCGGTCGTTGTGCCGGAAAACATCGATGCTATAAGAAAACTAATTGAAGAAGATCGTCATGTGACATACCGTGAAATCGAGGCATATTTGAGCATTAATATGACCAGCATACATAAGATTTTGCATGAACATTTGGGTGTTCGGAAACTATCTGCGCGTTGGATTCCACATTTGTTGACAGATGTTCAAAAAAAGGCTTGTGTCGATTGGTGCCGTAAAATGATTAAAAAATAGAACTGTAGTGCATCCAAAGCTGTATACACCATCGTCATAGGTGACGAGTCGTGAATTTATCATAAAGATAAGGCCAGTCGGCAGTTTGGGTATTTCAATGTGAAGAGAAGCCAATAAAAGTTACTTGTTCTCGAAGTGTTAAGAATCAAATCCGGTCATGTGGCAACTGTTGCTCTCGAAAATCAAAAGACCGTTAATTCAGCGTGGTCTACAACCATTTGCTTGCCAGAAGTTTTCGGTAAATTGAGAGAAACCAATTCAAAACGACGAATCATTTTGCATCACGACAATGCGAGCTCACACACATCAAGTGAAACAAGCGAGTATTTGGACACACAAAAGATCGAATTGATGGGTCATCCGCCTTACAGCCCCGACTTGGCACCCAATGACTTCTTCTCGTTCCCACAAATTAAAGATAAACTGCGTGGACAACGATTTTCATCGCCCGAAGAAGCGGTTGAGGCCTTCAAAAACCATGATTTAGAGCCACAATCTTTTAACTGGACAAAGTGCTTTCAAGGGTGGTTCAATCACATGCAAAAGTGTATAAAGCTTAAAGGCGAATTATTTGAAAAGCAATAAATATATTTTTGATAAAATTTGTTTGTTCTTTCTATTCTCAATACATAAATACCCTCGTAGTTTCAATTTAACTTCGGCAACTGAGCCATTCGCCCATTAACCAATTTTATTTACGTATAATAAAAATACATTTTTTTATAATCTTAAATTGTTTTAAGAATTACAATTAAAAAGACTACATTTTTTTTAAAATCAAACACTGAATTATTCTTACTAAGAAAACTTTTTTTTAACAAATGGTATTCGACAAAATTGCACAACTTTAATTAATTTACATTTACCTCTACGCAATATTTTCGTATAAACCATTAAATTTAACTTAATAAAGAAAATGACATCAAATGTCTAATTCTAACTTAAATAACATAAACCTTTACAATTTCAATAAAAAGTTAAACTTTTTCTGCACGCCTATGTCTAGCCTACTTTCTGTGAGCCATAGGTCTCATGGATATAAATACAGGTTAAAAAGTATCTATTTGTCCCCACTCGGCCGAACTAGAGGTACGACCACGACTGCCGGTACGTTACTATCGAATTGACTGGAACGATGTTCCCACCTCGATATATCCCAACTTCAAGTTATTAGAAATACGTTCTCTCTCTTTCATAACGCGTTCTTTATCACTCTTATGGATTCGTGTACAACCTCAAATATTCAGGCCAAATCTGTACGTAAAATGGGCATATTTGATATTTGATGTTAATTAATATCTTTGTTGTATTGAATTTTATTGAGTTAAACTTTATAAAAATGAAGAATTAAAAATAAAAATAAAAATCATATATCTTGATTAAGGTATGTTTTAAAATCTATTTATACTTAGAAATTCCTTTTCTTTATAAACTTGATATCTTCTTAATTTTTACTGTTAACTCCTTACTTTTCCAAAATATTTTTTGCGTTACCAATAATTTTACTAAATTTCAACTTAACCTCTCTCTAATAATGATAATTGATGACTGACTATGATAAAAAAAGTTAATCTATTTAAATACATAATTAATTGCGCTAGAAAAATATCGTTCTAAGAACGCTTTCCAAAACAGAAAACCAAAAAGTTAGTTGGGTTCTATAAACAAGATTCCGTTTCCAGCGAGTAAGCCATGCGATTTAAAATGGCCCTGATCCATCTAACTATTACCACGTTGTTGTTGTTGTTGCATGCTGCGGTCAAGGCTTGATTACGTTCTAGCACTAAGCCCGAAGTGATATGTGGTCTATCTAGGATTAGTAGTGATTGTCTGCTATCCTTTAGGATGTGAACATTTTTCACAGTGATATTCTTCCTGGTGATTTCTTGAGCACTCTGAGGATGCCAGTGAGCTCTGTCTGAATTACACTGACTTTTTTACTCATAGCCCACTTTACGTTCAGGTTTATGGATTTGGAATTTATTCCACATCCTGAGCCTCTGTATATATCCCAATCCTCTTCGATTCTTATACGTGTTACCTTATTCAAAGATTTCCTTGCCATCTTCATCAGTTGATCCAGCTCTCGACAATACCATAAGTTAGTTTTCCCGTTGAGCTGGACTTGTCTGAGTGGGCTGGATTTCTTAAACGCATTGTTTATGGAGCTTTAGATACATTTAGTGTACTTATCCAAGTCTCTGTTGGGCTTCCAGTTCTTTGCTTGGTTGTAGTGTGGTTGAATCAGAGGGGAGGTATATAGATGCTAGAATCCATGTTATTTTTGATCTTTATCCAGGTAGTCCATTTTGACCGCAGAGACGTGGAGAGATCGGATAGACGGTAGACCTTGATTTTCTTGGGAACGTATATCGCTGTCCTAGGTTGTTGATTGCTTGTAACACTGAGATTAGATCGTATAAGTTATTTAAATCTAATACTTTGGTTCCTCTTACCTAGGGTTCCTGGATAAGAACTAATGTGTTTTGCAGTTCGTCGAGGTGACAACATAGTGTAGCCACCTTTTTGTGCTGCAAGGTACATTGTATAATATTAACCTTTTTGATATCCATCATTATCATCATGGTGGGATGTGGTGGGTCATGAGGTTATTCATTTATCCATCACCTACTTCGACATCTGAGAAGGGATGGACTCTTTTTCACCTCCAAGGTTCTCTTCTGGGAGATCATCGTTCGCCTCCTTTTCAGGTCCTCTGAGGGGGCAGAGGGTCATCTCAAGAGGTTTCTTCACTCCTCTTTGGGGGGTATTCTTTATTTTAAGAGTCAACTAGGTGAATGTGTAACTCAGCCTCATTGACTTTGTTTTCAGTACACCCATGTCTTCGTCTCCAATGCCGAAGACGAAAAGGTGTCCTGATGGGTCTTCCTTCCTTTCATGGTGGAAAGTGCACCATCTCGCAATATGGACGTCAGGCTTTTGGCCCCGCAGCCGACTCAGCACAACCTCATTCTCCTCAGGTTCAGCCTGAGCTTCTCCTTGCATCCAGAAAGAGGCTTTCGTCAGCTTTGAAAGCTTATCGACGCTTTCAGGAAGGTGACCGTGGCTTGTAACTACACCAGCATCTGGTCATCGTCGCAGGTTACTCTGATGATTTCACCAGAGTGCGGCCACGACTTAAACGTGGGCGGTTTGCTTTTGCCTCCGGAGGCGGATATGATGGTTTTGTCCAGCTCCTCCAACAGCTATTTTTTGACTAACCTCTTCCTTTCTACGGTGATTTTACCGTAAGGGTTCAGTTTGTCAATTATTCCTACCCTCAGGTGATTGGTGGTCGCCTGTGAGTAGCTTTTGTTGGCCGTGGTCTTAGTTTCTCTTGCCTCTTGTTGCGGCCTCTTCTGGGTCTTGGGAGTGCACTCGGATGAGGCGTTCGAGCGCATCCTTTCCTTGTTTTGGATGGTGACGTGTTCCTTGTCTCTGTTGAAGGAAGAACTAGCATCACCGCCCAGAGTTTCGGAGGTGGGCTGGCTAGCAGAGGTGGTCGCTTTTTCGGCGGCATCCTTTGCTTGCGTGGCCTTCTTCTTTCTCTTCGCCTCGGCACTGCAGATCCACTTCCGCCGACGGTGCTTCGGCTGTCGCCCATCCTCTGTGTTTTTCTTTCCTTCTTCTTCTCTTTTCTTTTCTTTTTCTTCGATACTTGTCCCACGAGTAGCTGGGGAAGGTCAGTCACCCCTGACAGAGCCCCGCATTATCAGGGGAAGGTTAGATACAAGGGGGTGTTGCCAGGTGCCCCCAGGGGATTGTTCGCGACCACTTAATGCGTCCAGTGGCCATTCAGCTATCGGCAGGATACCTCTCACCTTAGCTTGAACGTGGTCACTCATAGCAGCCCCGCCGATCTTCATCTCCTTGGAGATGACCATCGATAACGCTGAGACCCCCCCCCCTATTGCGCCAAAGTGGTGACACCGACGGGGAGGGAAGTAAAGGCATATTTGAGTTACATTATATAATGTAGGAAAACTTGAAATAAACATATTTTGTGTTGTTGGATGAAATAATAGAATATTTCATTGAAAATATTATTTATAATTTGCATAGGGTAAATGTCGTCACGTAAAATATTAAATTATATTTGTAATCCGCTTTTTAAAATTATGTGTTGACGATACAATTGGAGCGGTTTTGAAAGATCGTGTGGATGAGGAGGCATCGGTTTTTAATAGTTTTGATAGTAGACTTAAATTATAGAGTTGGAATCAGCAAAAGACATGCTCTTCGCTAATGGTTAATTTGAGGATGACCCTCTGGAGCCAAAAATCATCATTTGGTATCAAAACGCATTAGTTGTTTTGTACTACATTTTTTTGTTTTATGTCTAACTGTTTGAGGATGGTTTACTACAAAGAATCGATTTCGTTACCAGAAATGTAAAATAACAGATCGAGACTACTTAGAGTTAAAATCTAATTTAATTATGTATATATACTTTAATTTTAAAAAATGTTTGAAGTAGTGTTTAATATTTTTAATAATTTTTTTAGCATATTGCAAATAATGATAAGTCTAATATAAAACAACTAGAAAATATTTACTTACCTACTGTATATCCCTTGATAAAAATTTCGCAACAAATAACTCAATTTTTCATATTTATAAATGCTTCTATTCATGAAAACTCTCTGAGGGCACCACTTCCAAGGCGTAAAATATTGCCATACAAGTATTTCGAGGTACATTTTTTATTTGTAATGTGAGAAAAAATCTTTGCTTCTTATCAAATATTAATTTTTTGTTTGACTCGAACCCTTGCATACAACGTTAAGAGGCAAAGATACACAATAATCACAAGATTAATTGAGCAGATAAAATTACAATATGGTGTTACAGATTACTGTTTTGCGGTTCTATGACAGCAAATATTAATTAGTCGGTTTCTCCCGTTCTCTAACCCAATTCAGTGGCTGTTTTTATACCGGGTGTCAGCTAAGAACTGAGTGATTCAAAAACCAATATGCGATTTTCACTTGTTTACCTTGAGTAAAGTAAACATTTTATACACCGAGTCATAATATACTTTTTTAAAGTCAGCTGTTTAAAAAACTTTAAAACTATGTAAGCTATAACGCCGAAAAAAAAATCTTTTAATTTCCAAAACTTTTTTTGTATAGGATTCATGTATGAACTTTTTCCACATGTTTCTTTTCTTTTAATAATATCGCGGCATCCATTTTTAGTTTGTTGTCAATTCGAGGGTGTCGCTTAACGTTCGTGTTCTGATCTACATATTAGTTGAGGATACGACATAAATCTATAGTACAATTTCGATTACCAAGGTGTACAAACTAAAGGGAATATAGAAAATCCCTTCAAAAGTAGGGATACAGAGAGTGACAAAAAATCCCATACTTAAATGTTTGAATAAAACTCCACATCATCCTCTGTAGAAAACTGAACCAGGAGTTGATAAAACGATAGTAGGGCTTTTCTGCGGACTCCAAATCGCATCTTTTAGAGATCCTCATACAGAACCACTTCCGAGACAGTTTACTTTTGAACGAATCTTTAACTCTTTCATTTGGCTAATCTTTACAACAGAAGACTACATCAGAGGTGGTGACTGTATCCAAAATTAAATGCGTAGTAAATTATTTCTCCGCATACAAATCAGAAGGAGAGGATGGTATATTTCCTGCCTTGTTGCAAAACGGGGTAAAGGAATGTGTGCTTCTTCTTGTGAAACTATTTCCGGCAAGCTTGAATTGGAGCTACAGTACTAGGCTGATTGATTGCAAGAGTCGTATATACACTAAAAGAATGGTTAACAATTCCTCTCCTCAAATCTTTTAAACAGCTCAGTTCATATTAAAAGCACTAGAGAGGATTCTAGCTAGGCATTTTAGAGAAGGAAACTGTAGAGAGTTTCTCTTAATACTAGACAATATGCCTCTTAAGTTGACAAAATTCACAGATATTGCGCTTACAGCTTCTCTTGATATTGAAAATATATTCAGCAACGTCCTACCTCAATCACTTTTACGCCACAATTCAGCGGAACAGAATAAGTGAGTTTTATCCCTACTTCGCTGGTTGCTCTTGGTTCTCCCTTTTCCTAACAGCTTCTTCCAGGTGGAGATGGATTTTGAGTGCTATGCTAACACCCTTTATTTATTTAAAAAGGTTATCTTTAATATTCTCCACGAAGCCCTTAACATCGTCTACAGTTAATGTGAGGAGCAACATATGTCTCTAAACTCCCACAAAAGTAGTGATTCCTTTTACAAAAAGGAAGAAAGGCTTAACAAGCTTCGTCATCTAAGGCGTAACGATTCCAGTGATTTATCAAATAGTGATAAAACCAATGATCGTAGAACGTTAGTTTGGTTGACTAAGAAACTTCAGCGTATTGCAGCGGATAATATGTCTAGACTTCAGATACTAGCATTTGTGACCACTACGGGCTCCATGTCAACTACGTCGACTACGGCAATGGAGAGCAATGGAGACTGTTCAGGCCGAATCAAGCTTATCCGAAGCGGCCCCTGTTGTTGACAACTTGGACTCTTCTCGCCAAAGACAATGTGCGCGAGTGTTCACGAATGACAGAAGTCATTATTCTTTTTCTGATATTTTTTTATTAAAATCATTAAAGTTTTTTATCGAAAAGTAAGAAACTATACTGAGTCGACTCTACACAGGTCTTAGTTATCTCTACATTTTTTGGGACACGTGGCAAATTTGCCTCTCAGAGAGCCGTGTCATTAATTAGTCAAATCGAGGCGGAGAGGATATGGGATAATTCTGGTCTGCTGTGAGAGATTAGTACTCATCACACTTCTCAAATGGTTTTCTGTAAAGGACTAGTGGAAAAGAGGAGTGATCTCCCTTCCAGGTTGGCCTTCTTACTGTACGCAGATGTCTTAAAATCCCTAAGCAGAGTGGGAGCCAGATTATACTGCAGAAAACCGAGAGTTGACATTACTAAACCTCCATAAGAAAGCTACCATCTTTCAAGCGAAGGCATTGCGATAAAATTGAGTGCAAGAGAGTTGGAAAACTATCTTATTGTTAACAAAAGTATTTACATTGTGCCATATAACGAGGTAGCTTTAAAAACAATGAGCTCAAATCGGCTGCACCCGAAGCTGATGTGAAACTGTATCGAATCCTTGGATCGCATTTCTATCAGTAATATAGTCACCCTACTCGGGGTATCAGGGCATAAGGAGGTTTAGGTCATCGAGAAAGCCGATACCCTAGTGAGAAAAAGAACAGAATCTGAGCTCATTGGACCATTTTTTTGGCATTGCCAAAGATATTTCTCGTTTAGGTCACTCTAAGGCATTTATTTCTAAATCCGTATGTGCTCGAGAATCGCTCATCCCATCCATCGAGATGCGGTGGTTTTTATATTCCAAATTAAGTTCATTACCTAATTAACCATAACCTCGTGTAACATAGTTGAATGTATTTGCAATGTCACACGTTGTGTTTATGTTACGTATTTTAATTTTGGATCGTTGAACTGATAGTTCTATGACCAAAGACTATCTAGTGACTTTTTGTATGTGATAATATCGCAATTCATGGAATGGAGTAGAACAGAACTACGCTTTAAATTGGACTGCTTACAAAACACTATAGTCTATGATACCACCTAAAGAAAATTGGCCTGAATCATACAACAGCCTGTCGTTCGTAGCATGAAACAGGTAACGGCAGAGCCATATCTTATGCTTAACAACTTCAAGAAAGCTTCTCCGAAATCGACCATTGAGTTCGTAAGAAAGTGTGGATTGTATGGTGAATTGTAACCCTTAGGAATGAGCTACAAGATGTCTGATTCGGCCGCAATGGAAGGGCATGCTTACGCCCCTTTTACATAGAACCAATAGCTAAGACATATAATTTTATAGTTTGAATTTGGCCTTTATTAGAAATACTACTGTTAACAAGTACTTGGTATTTATATTGAAATGTGTAGTAAGTAATGACGGGATATACTAACCAGTGCTTCTTAAACTTTTTTCATTTACGACCCCATTTATGAGTGCGAGTTTCCTGGCGACCCCATATAAATATAAAAGAAAGATAAATAAATATTTTTTGATGATTTATTTATTAGGTAACAATATACATATACATATGAAAATATATAGTTTTAGAATTCGTTTAGAAACATACAAACATTAAAATCTCTTGCGACCCCAGAATTTTGCTACGCGACCCTATTTGGGGTCGCGACCCATAGTTTAAGAAGGCCTGTACTAAACCATTTTTGTCATGGTTAATAGATATAGAAAATATAAATAATTATTTCTTTGGTTTATTCAATAAATATCTTCAAAACCTTTTAGTAACTTAATATTTGAGCTGAAAGGAATCCACTTAATGGGGGATTTGTCTATGTATTTTAATTATCTTTTAATTTGTTTCAGGTAAGTACTACCAATTTACAAAACCGTAAGTAGACAATATAATTATCAATTTACTATAAAAAATTCATCTTTCATACTTTATAATTCTTGTTGTCTTTATTTACATATATTTAATTTTGAAATAATACAGGGTGTCTATAATGTCACTAGGATATTCTTATAACAAAAATTCCAACAAAAATTATGATTCCCGAAAGGACGAAAATAAACTTGAGTTTTTAATTTGTTTCCAAATCCACGGCAAAGTAAAATCTTGAGATTTTGTGGATTGCGTACATTCATAATTGGGAATTATGGGATTTTTTTGAGTAGATCATTATGTTTTAAGGAGATGAAATTAAGAATCACTATTTTATTTTTACTAAATTTTTTTATGGGATTAAATTTTATAATTTAAACATATTATTCGGAATTTATATTTTATTTCTTAACCTTTCTATCTATTGTTTTTTATAGAACTAACAGTTATCGATCAAAAAAAGAAAACAAAATATAATAGCATTATTTTAATTTATTTATTAACAATTTACTGTGAGCTAGTTATTTTTCATTAAATTTAAGTACTTTCATTGGAATTTTACTTTTAAGTGAATTGTAGCTTATTGTAATTACTTATCATTTTTCGTTGTTGTTTCGATGTTTTAAAGTTTGAAATTTTGTTATCTGTATCGTTTTATAACAACTTCACAAACGTCTTCTTGATACTGGAAGTTTTGTAAGAAGTCAGGCAACACTGATCAATAATTCTTGGCGAAATTCTGTACCCCGAGCAAGCCCTAAAAAATACTAATACATTGATTATTAGTAATTTAATTGTTTGGACAATTACCATATTCAACTTACTTATACCACTAGATTTTCTTTAGCGAGTAACGTTTTGCTAGTGGTTTAAGAACGAAATAAGGCGAAATCCCTTATTTTTAAAACGTTGACGCAATTCCTGATAATGGCTCTGTTTCGTTTTTGTTGGGCCAGCCTGTATATATATATATAACACAGTGAAATGCTAATAAGTATTAAAAACAATGATATTGTATTTTTTTATTTTGTTCGGGAAATTTCAGTTCTATGGAAGAAAGCAACAGTTAAAAAAGTTAAGAAATAGAACAAGACTTCGGAATAATATTTTTAATTTATAAAATTCAACTCCATAAAATAGTTCTAACAAAATAAAAAAAGTTTTGTTAATTTGATCCCTTTATAATCTAATAGGTAATTCTGAAAAAAAATGTATTTATTCTTTAAAATTTCATGACACGGATTTGAGAAAAAACGTCTTTTCGGGAGTGATATGTCTTTAGGGGTGGGCTGAGGAAATTATTGTGTAGAAAAAACCCCTCATAATTTTTGATAAGGAACCTCCTACTGAATCTTTTGAATGTATTTAGTATTTTTTTATTATTTTTTAACTAATTAAAATTTTGGATATATTTTGAAAATGCGAGTAGTTTAGCTCTAACTCTAAGTTGCGAGGTATTTTATTATATTCAATTAAGTGAGTTCTGTACACAGTGTTTCCTAAGTAATCTGAAAAATTATTATGGCTGCTGATTCGTCATTCAATTTTAAGACTCAAAATTCCTAAAAATATGTGTTACAGGTATTTTCATTAATGAGATAGAGAGTGTTGAATTAATTTGTAATAATAGAATTCTAACTGTAAGTGAGATTTTTTGGTGATGTCACTTATTCCCAAAACTAAAAAGAGCATATTTATTTTAAGTGTCCTTTGGAATTTTGACAATAATTGTGTTATTCTTGATTTCGTTTATGTTCAGTTTGAAGTTTTTGGCGATGCATTTACTAATGCTGAAATGGCTAATATGCTTATTTTGTATGGATTAACCAACTGTAATTCAATGCTCTGCAACTCAATAACGACTAAACTTATCACTTATATTTATCGGAATTTTTAGTCTTAAAATTGAATAACCAATCGTCTACAAGAATATTTCACATTACTTCGGAAACACCCTGTATATCATTAAGGATTTTCACATAACTCCCTTATGTAAATGTAAATGATGTGCAAAAAATCTCAAAATATTTGTTGCAATGTGGTTTATTAAAATGTTAAAGAATAGAAGTAGCAAGAAATATATTGTTTCACAATATTTAAATCTAACAAATTAATTTCATGAAGCTAATAAGTGCTGTAAAATAGTTCAAGTCTTTTAATATTTGCTTTATACTGACATAAATTTTTTCATTTACCTTAAATGTCTAAATCTTGGCTCCTATTAAATAAGCTTATCTTTGGTTGATAGCATTTAATGACGTGGAAAAGATACGAAAGTGCTGATGGCCGTGCTTTCAATGCGACGTCGAGCTAAAGAAGAAACTTTTACTTTTTCTCTTCACACTCCATTGGTTTGTTATTCGGTATGTTGGATTTGATATCTCTACCTATGTTTACAAGAAAGAAAGAAAGGCTTTTATTGATTCCATGCATTTAATTTGGAACAATGGACTTTTTGATACCTAAAAGAAAAACTAGCGCACTTCTGTTTTTCTGTCACTTATTCCTTTTTACTTTTTTAACTCAAAAAGATGCTTATAAAATAATAATAGATTTAAATGCATGAAAGCTTGAAATACTATTTTTTCTCCATGATCACTATCAAATTTTTAATAAATTTCGTTCTCGCTCTTCAAATAAAGTTAATGCACAAGTGAGAAGTTTGCAGATGGCCCTAAGTGTTTGGTAATATTTATACAGAGTGAGTTTTAAGTATTGAACGCATTAATTATCTCGGAAACGGCTTGCACGATTTTTATAAATTTTGGTTTGTGAGGGTTTTGTTTTTTATTTATTAAAATCGTGCAAGCCGTTTCCGAGATAATTGAGGCGTTCCATACTTAAAACTCACTCTGTATTTAGATTTAAGCAATATTCAAATATGACAGAGATTACTAAAGTTTGTTTTCAAGGTAGATCGTCGGAAAAATAAAAAAAAAATTAAAGCATTTTGTAATTGCAATAATTTTACCAGGGGAAAATTAGAAACTGAGTATTCCCAAATTAATTGTTTTTTTTTAATTTATATAACAGTTTTTTAATAAAAAAAATAGCTTTTTTCCTCTTATATCTTTAAAGAACAAATAAATTGTGGCCTTAAATAAGTTTGGTAAAATTGCAACTCTTCAACGATAAACGAAAATGGCTATTATAATTTAATGGACTAATAATTCTTGGCAATGTATACATAGTTATTTATGAGTTAATTATAAATAGTGGTTGAGTTATTTATCTAATAAAATTTAATGAGCGATACAAAATATTAGTCTTTATACACAGTTTGAAATAAGCAGCACTGAAAAACTTAAAATCTGGCATATGCATTCCTTTTTTAATTCAGATTTCTAAAAAAATAAAAATCTAGAAATGTTTTACTTTATAAAATTGTTTCAGGCAAAAAATCAGTTTCCATATCTTTAAAAGCGATTTTGTTTGATGATATTATGTTTACTATTAGATTTTCTTTTATTGGGGAAACTTCTTTTAGTCCGAAAGATCTTAAACTCCCTCAAGACTCTCAGATTTCCCAACGGATTCTTAAGCTTCCCTGTTCGCAAAAAACCCACAGGATGCGTTAATATACTGACTTGACCTACATATATTATTTTGTTCGAGACTTATGATGAGAGGGACCGCTTCACAGGCCTGAGACAGTTTTTTTATACCTCAATGTGATCGTTTCATATTTGTATTAAATATTTTCTTGGTGTTCTTGAATAATAATAAATTAAACTTTTTTATAAAGAAAACTGTATTTTTCGTCAAATTTCAATAAAAACCAATTGTTTTTCATAAAATATTGACGAGAATTGAACTTTTTTAAAGAAAATTGTAATTGTTTTATCAAACTTTAATAAAAATTGAAGTATTTTATTATATATTGGTCGAAATTAAAGTATTCTTTAGAAAAAACTGTATTTTTCTGTTAAGTTTCAATAAAAACCAACAATTTTTCGTCTTGTTAAATGAAAATTGTAATTCTTTTATGAAATTTTAATCAAAATGGAAGTTTTTTACTTAAAAATTAGTTAAAATTAAACTTTTTTTTAAGAAAACCTGTCTACAAATTTTGATTTATTTTTAACAGCCCTAATAAGACTGATTCGACAACTACATAATAATATTAATAACCTCACCTATAGTAAAAAGAATGTAAAACATAATTTACTATACAAAATCATTAATTATTACATACAAATAAGAAAATATACAGAGTGGACCAAAAGTCTGGAAACGGCCAATTATCTCGTAAATTGCTGGTCCGAATTCTACAAAATTTGGGATAAGCCTATTTTGGAATGCGGAGATTCCAGATTTGACATTTGCAATGTTCCTAGATTTTTCGTTTCTCTGATAATATTAGTCACTTTGATTTTTAAATACATCACTCTGTATATTCAGTCATTTTTGGAATCTTCTCTTCAATACGAGTTCAACCATATGTAACACTTATAATTTTATGTAGTCTAGAAAGTTTCAATTCATAACTGACTATTTGAACTATAAGTCACTTGTCTAAAATAAATTGGGTTGTTGTTGTTGCCGTATGTAAATGTACGGTAATGAAAGAAAAAACTGTTTGTCATTTTTATTTTTAATTACGGAAATTTGTACTTTGAACTTGAAGATGACCACGAAATCGGTAGTTCTATCCTCTTTTTCTATGAAAAAATAAAAGCTTAGACTATGAGACTAAAGGACTTATTTCTCCTAATTTTCCTCTCATTATCTAAAATAATAATAACAATACCCGCATGGCTATGAGATGTTGTATAAAATAATAATTAATGTCGAAGCACACTCTAATAGAGTAACTGGTAACAGTAACAAATTATTTGATGATTTTATGTCACATAACCGAGTTATGTAAATAATATAATTTTGCTGATATTATGTCATTTATCATATGTACCATACTATTTTAAATTATTATGAATTCATTTTTTTTTCATTTCCATTTTTTTTATATTTAATAAAGACTTTTCCGGTAAAAGTCTGGTGTACAGGAAAACCTAAAATTTTTATGAAACTATTTTTATGCCCACGAAGGAATATGGAGTACAAACTTACCAAAATCGTTACAAATTTATTTTGTGTTAGGGGTTTAGCCTCAACTCACGATATATTTTTATTTTTGAGATAATCAAAATTTCTTTCCATCTACCCCGTTTTTTTTAAAGGTACGCTTAATTTCCCTATATGTGCCATCTTGTGTTTTGCAACCTAGAAGGTTGATCCCACCAACTAATTTGGCTGTATTCTATTCTATTCTATCTTATTAATTATTATTATTATTAATCAAAATAACTTGTTAATTGCCGAATTCATCGATGCCAATTCTCAGATAGACGTCATATATACCGACATCAGCAAGGCATTCGACAGGCTTGACTATGGAATGCTTAAACTTCAAAGTTTCGTAGTTACAAGGAATGTAACTAAACTTAAGCAGTATGTTACATTTAATGGGTTCAGATCCGTTGAATATCGCAGTCCCAGAAGTCAGTAATCTCGGAATAATTTTGTTTAACATCTTTATTAATGACATTGTTAATACTATAGACTTGTTAATAACATAGACCTAGAATGCCTTTTATATACCGATGACTTAAAACTTTTCTGGAAGATCGACAATATGAAGGATTGTATTAAACTAGCGGATAATCTAAATCGAGTTGAAGAGGGCAAACCATCTAGATCTGAATGTGAATAAATGCAATGTCATATCATTTTCTCTAAAACCTACATTAATTATCTATAATTATTCCATTGACAATATAACGCTTAATAGACCTGATACATTTTTAGATCTGTAGAGTCTCTTTTATGCAATATACTACGTTTTTTTTTTGTTATTTCCCATTTTTTTAAATGTGTTTTATTTCGTTTTCTGTTGGTGTTTCTACATTTTTCTCTGTAGAATTATAATATAATCGCTGTTAATCTTCTTCCATATTTTACTGTTTATTAAAATATTTTCTCCATTTTTTCTCTTTAATATTACTGACTAGAAATGCATTATTCTTGAACTAATAGTTACTGTTTTAATATTCACGAGCTACCCCTTTAACCTCTTAGTTAAATGACGGTATTACTTCTTTCTGAAATGTTTATTAATTGCATTGATTCTTTTTTCATTAAATTACCTGCACACTTTTTTCAATTTCCTCTAAATTTCCATATGGTTTTTCTGTAAGTCTCAGTAACCCAATTATTTTTGTTTCAAAAATATGTATATGTATTGTATGTAGTTCTTGTGCCATTTTCAATAATTATTCCGTACATGTTATGTCTTCCTATTACTTGCCTGTACATTGTTTTGGTGAATTTGCGCAATGGTGAAAATGGAGCTTTATCTGTTTCAGTGGTTTTGATTGAATTTGATCGATAGCCAGCAAACTATAAACTTCTCATTTAATTTAATTTAAATCAAGTGATTTTCGGTTCCAACTACTTAGTCTGAAAGATCCTACCATTATTCAACAAAAAATACTTGGAATTCAGTTTGAAACTATGCGTATTTTCTTAATAAATTCGTATTGTGGTTCCAGAATTGAATAAAGTAAATAACATAAATATTCTCTGTGTGAAACAGAATGATTTATTTTATGCGAAATCGGCGACCTTCTAATTTTAATAACGCGTAACGTGAGGACCTATTCTCTTTAACCTCGTCCTTACACAAATATCGTTAGCTTTATGAAGTGACGTAACAAAAGCAAACGATATGACGTCAATACTGAGACGGAAATAGTTACGAGGGAAATCAGTTACCATGTGCTCGAAGGTGTTAAAAGGAATAAGTGGATTGTGAACGGGTCGATCAGCAAATGTTATTTTTTAGATTATTTGTTGAAACACGTGGAATATTAAAACACGTGGATGATAGTTGCAGTCCAACTTGTCAAATAAATTATTTATAAATTTGTTTTATTTATTTATTTATTTAAGGGTAATGCTTTTTAAGGTAAATGTCCTTCAAAGATTTTTTTGTGTTAATTTAATATCAATCCATTGTAAATAGATCTTTATTGGAATAGTTCATATTTTACACTGATTTCCAGATATTCGTTAAAAATTACTCGTATTCAAATGAATTAATGTTGCTCAATCATTGTTATTTGCACTTCTACCTAAAAGATCTATTGCCTGCTTCTGCTGTGCCGTGTATGGCCACTCATTTATGCCAATCGCCTTAAGAAATTTTAGGACATGAGATCGCTGTAGATTAGGTAATTCTTTTTTTTTAATCTGGCGTGTTCTTAGATGCGCAGCCCTTAAACTCCGCAGGGCAACACATTCTGGAAAAACGTGTATGGATGTTTCGTCCTCTTCCCCACACAATCTGCAATCTTCTTCATCTTCTAATCCGAGTTTCTTTAGGTGTCCTTTGAATCGGCAGTGCCCTGTCAGAAGTCCTGTTTGTATTCGGAGTTTATATTTTTTCCCAAGAGTATTTTACTTGTCTAAGCGCTTGAACATTATTCCAACTGTTTAACCGTTGTTTGTCTTATTCATTCATTATTTCTACCAAATAATGTTAGTATTGATTCCACAAACGGGTTTTGGTCCTATGAACGGCGTTTAAACTCTTTTTCTGACCACTTTATCTTCTAAGTCATTACCTTCCTCTCCGGAGTGTGGTGTTGATCACACAGAAGGGTTCTGGACCTATGAAGGGCATATTAACTCCTTTTCTGACCACATTATCTGCTAACTCATTACCTTCGTCTCCGGCGTGTAGTGTTGATCCTACAGAAGAGGTTCCGGACCTATGAAGAGCGTTTAAACTCCATTTCTGACCACATTATCTGCTAACTCATTACCTTCCTCTCCGGAGTGTGGTGTTGAACCAACAGAAGGGTTCTGGACCTATGACGAGCGTTTAAACTCCTTTTCTGACCACTTTATCGTCTAACTCATTACCTTCCTCTTCGGAGTGTGATGTTGATCACACAGAAGGGTTCTGGATCTATGAAGGGCATATTAACTCCTTTTCTGACCACATTATCTGATAACTCATTACCTTCCTCTCCGGAGTGTTATGTTGATCCCACATATGGGTTCTGGGCCTGTGAGGAGCATTTAAACTCATTTTCTGACAACTTTATCTGCTAACTCGTTACTGTTAAAACTTGACCTGCCCAGCGTCTTTAAAACTCATTTGTCATACATTAATTATTTATCTGTTGTGTCTCATTTGTTGTTTTAGTCGATTAAATTTGTTATCGAAATAAGGTATGTTATACATGAAGTTGCATGAGCATAAAATAATTACTTGCCTATGACAGTTCTAAACTGGCATAGGCCTCAGTTATATTTGAGGGATTTATTGTTAAAAAACATAATTTACTTAACAATAAATATGAAAAATAAATAATACTTATGATGAATTTTCACAGCATTTCAGAGCTTTATAATAATCTTTCAGTGACTGAAGTTTCGCTAATCGAATTGTCAAATGTTTTAATACAATCTCCTGTTTTCTCAAATAAAGATAGTTGGTAATCCGCTTCTAGAAGTGAACGCCTGAAAATTTATTGTTTTGGAGTCGCAAAAAACTTAAAACAAATTACTTTGTAATTAAAAATTGTTTCATAATATACATTTCTTACAGGTCTTGTGTTAAATACTTTTCCAATAGCTTATAAAGAATAGTGTCTTTATTTTTATTATACTGCTACACTGCTACGATGTACTGTAGATTACAATATCCTACTCATTGGCTCGTTTTTAAAACCTACCCCCTAAATTCTTGAGATAAGAGTTACCTTCTGAAAGCACTTAAGAATTGCTAAGGAAAAACGCATTCAAAATGTATTGTTCACATGTAAAAATTGGCAACTAGATATGCTATTAAATTATAATACAAACAAAATTCGTAAGAAATATTTTTTGGGAGGCAACAATAGTTTTATAAGCAAAAGTATAGATTGTTTTTCCATCCCTATATTAATTTTTATAAAAAATCAATTTTATGAAAATTAATAAATGAGTAAAAAGATAACTAAATCGAAAGGTAGAACTTAGTAAACATCACTGTTATATTTGCGTGTATACAAACATTTATGAGAAAAATTGTTATTTTGGCCAAACGCGTTTGGGCAAAATATTTGTAAGTGTTGATCCATTCGCTGTTTATTATAGGTGAGGATAATGTGTAAATTACTTTTAACTTTGTCGAATTTATAATTATTTGTATTTATCTATCGGTTTTAGAATTTGAATTACTTTAAGATATGGTCCGTCTACAATTTTTTGTTTTTTATGCTATTGTTCTTCAGATCCTTGTATAATTGTATAATTAATACTAACTAGTTTTTCTTTTAAAATTTATTTGCTGAATATATGCCCCCTAAATTTTTTTAAATATTTTATTAATATTCATATTGAACAATACTGTCCCTGATAACTATACAAACTGAAATATCTTCAATCTTCGTTCATTTTAAAGATAAGAGTATTTAATTAAAATGCTAAAAGTTAGAAGAATTCCTATTTCATACAATGTAAGGAGAAAGGTATATTTAAAAAAAAATTTCAAATGAAAAATAACATTTTTTAGGACCTGGTGCAAGTAGAAAAAATTTAAATTAATCGAACGCTTCTAACTTAAGGCCGCAATTTCACTATAAGAAACAGATCTTCGCTAGCTCTAACTTCGTTTCGTTTTAATTTTACTGAACGAACGAAAATTAAACTTTGAAAGTGTAGATAGTGTTTTTGTTCGTCCTGCTATTTAACTAAGATTGAAAAAAAAGAAAAAGTGATTTTAAATATCAAAGATAAAAAGTAGGAGGCAAAGATAAAAAGTACGAAGCTTTTTTCTACATATTTTTTTAAGTTGTTTCTGAAATAATTTAAAATTTTATTAAGTATTTTTTACTATATTAAGAAATAGGATTCAGGATAGATTTTCGATAAATTTCTGTAATTTATCTGTTCAAGTATACTCTAATTTCGACTTTCAATTTGTAATCCTTGTGATAAAGTAAGAAAACTAATATTTCTCCTATTTTTAAAACTCTTAACGGCTTTGCAGAAAATCTTTTGAAAAGACACCAATTGTCTAGAAGATTTTGTCAAATTTTTAAAATCTTTTATTGAAGACATCCTATGAATCAATTCTACCCTTAATAGATCGAACTAGAAATTATATCTTAATCTCACTACAGCAACTAATATTTGAAAGGGGTGGGATATTAAAAGAATGTAAAAAAAGTTGGGTCATTCCATTAAAAAAAAATTAAGTGATTTGCCTATTTTACTGTTGGACCATGAAAACAACTTTAGAATAACAACAACGGAGGTTTAAAAAATATGTATAAAAAATATTGTAACAATTCGATAAGAAAATTTTATAGATATATTTAAAGGTAAGCATGAAAATTTAGTATTAAATTTGCACTGAAAAACATGGCAACAACAAAACCTGGCAGAGAAAAGTATTAAATTAAAATCACAGGTATTACATTCTCTGAAGATAAAATATTGAAATTTTGGAAAATTAGTTTCATTATGCATTATTGCATTGACTTGAGACTGGCCAAATAATTTAATGATGAATGATATAAAATGAAATAATAAGATCAAATTTTATTGTAGGCCAAATAAATAATATCAATAGAATGATACTTTCATAATTCATTTGTTGAAATCTACCTAAAATAAATCATAGATTCTACATATTGCTATTTTTATTTAATTAAAGAGTTGTTAAATGACCACCATCATATTTAGTTGCTGTTATGGAAACTGGTGTCTGCTACTTAATTCCTTTGGTTAGCATCTCTCTGAAAACCGGCTAGAACACACTGTATAATAACAATTTTACAATAATTAATTGATACTAATATTATACTTTTTATATTATTAAATATTGGATAATGCAAAAGTCAAGGCAAACAAATTAACCGGATGAAATCATAGTTTGCTAGTATATAAATAAGATGTATTTGGATTATACAGGATATCTCAGATTAAAATATAAACCATTCATTTATTTTTTTCAAAATTATTAAATTAGAAAATGTATGCTTAATGAAGGTATTTTATGAATTTTTTTCTGGACCCTGTTATGAGCACTGTTTATTATGTGGAAATGGGCATCCATAATATATTTTTATTAAATTTTTTAAACCAGCCATATTATTTTTCATGAAAAAAAATTTAGAGGTAATTTAATTTACTTTAGTATATTTATTAATGTATTCAGAAAAAATGTCCGATTTCTATATCCTTTTCGATTTATTTACCTTTAATATTATTCAGGAAGTATTTGCTTTAATTTCATTGTTCCAAAATTATACTTATTTTAAAACTGTTTACATAAAGCTCATAAATTATTCAGATTATTTGGATCATCTATATTAAAAAGTTTTAAAGTGATTTAGCTCTTGCGGATTATGTCTGACATTTAAATCACCCTAACATTAAAATTTGAGGTACATCTTTTAATTTATGGATAAAGTTGTAGAATTACAGGTAGCTGCGATTATTAAAATGAGTAAAAAAATAATTGCATCAGTTTACGGCCACTTTCCTATTTATTTAATTTATAATTACGGAGTCTTTACGAATTTACTAAACAAAACTAGCATAAAAGTAGTACATAATGTTTTTAGGCCCACATAAAATACGGAGGAGATTATCTTTATTGCTTGACCTATTGGCTAACGACCGAAATCTTTCTGACACCGCATAAAATAATTAATCTTATAATAGCATACATAAAACAAAAGTTTCGTTACCAGTTTAAGTATGCTGATCTCAACTAATATGGAAAACAAATTAAATTAATTAGTTGTGTTTTATCTTAAGAGCCAACATCATCACGTGACTTTTCCTACTCAAACACTTGCCCCTTTACGTCTTTAAAAAATATATAGACCTACAAATACGCTACATATAAACCCGTCTCCATTCTTTTGATTACATGAAACAAAGATAGAAACGAATACAATTTCAACATACATTTTCAGAAAAACAAAGTGTGATTATTAATTGAAATTTTACCGAAAAAAATCAACCTTTGATGTACGTACTTCCGAAAAAAACACACTAGGTTTTTAAATTCGCGAATATATTGGTGATTTTAGACACATTTTGCTCAATTAGGTAAGTATAGAGTATTAAAAAATACAAAATATAATATATTTAAAAAAGTATATTGGTTTTATTTTTTTATTGTTCTCGGTGTAACAACTTTCATTCACACACTCCATGATTTCTCAAGTTTCATTTAAATTGTTTACAATTTCCGCAAACGATACTGTACAGATAGTAACTCAACTGCTACCGAAAACGTGTGCTAGGCCGGAGTGAACGTCATAACATGTAAAAATGCATCAACACTGTTGCTAGTTTACAGATTTTTTTCATTTCTAGGGTAATAGGCGTAATCTGTTAACTAATTTTTCCCATTATTTGAAACGTATTTGCACTGCTCAGCGGTTGATATTAAAAAGAAGTGACTAATTAATATGTCCCTAAGAAAGGCAGCGTTCTAGGAAACATAAAAATTCAAAATTTCCTAAAAAAATAAGAAGAGTTTAGTTCGGCTTAAGATAAAAAAAATAATGCATTCTATTTCCAAAATCTGAAGAGACCAGTAGACTTACTGATACATTTTGTATGAGTAAAAGTTAAATTGAAGTAGTGTATAATAAAGTTAGTTAAGGAAGAAGTGTTTTTGTATCAGGAATCTACTCACTAAAATCATTAATATGGAATTCAAATCCGTGTTACATTAAATTAATGTCAGACGTAAGGGATACTGAGTTACATTACACTAACAAAAAAGTAACAAATAAAATAAGAATTCCAAATTATATATTTTATTGATAAAATTCGATCCTATAAAAAAGTTCTGATAAAATAAGGGTTGTTAATTTAACCTCCTAATAAGAGAAGAAAGCAAATCCATAAAAATTTCTTTGTTAAAGTACTTAATCTCCAAACTTTCAAGTTTATACATTACTTTCGAATTGAAAAAAAAATTAGTTCCCTCATTTCGGCGATGATACCTCTTTAGGGGTTGGTCCGAGAATTTTTTTTATAGAAAAGACCCACTTACTTTTTAACGAGGAACCTTCCATGAAATTTTCTCAAGAATTTAGCAACACCCTATAGTATTAAAATAAAGTCACAAAATACCTAGCGATAATAGCATTTATTAATATATATGCATACAATGTTCATCTAAAATTATGAAAACATTTTGTAATGTATTAGATTGTTCTCGGTTTCCTCCCACCGAAACTTTTGGATGTCTTATCCATCATTAAGGGTATCTAGAATATTAGAGTGGCCGCTAATTTCCTTTCTCATCTGCTATCACGAAAATTATCTACTTCCTGCATCTGGTTAATTGATTAGGGTCCTAGTTGAATAATGTGCCTACACTTTCAAATAAAATTAAGACCCAAATTGATAAAAGGGAAATTGTTAATTAATTAATGTTGGTCATTGCTTCCTTTTTTATACAGTGGTATCTTTATATATTATAAAAGTATTTAATCTTTTTGGTAATACTTCTCCATTAAGATTTAATAAACAAGTGAAAGGACCCCACCCTGTTCTTATCAACTTTGATCACCAACAAAATTTTATTAGATTTAAAATTAAATACTTTTTAAATATTCTTTTCTAAGGTATGTATATTTTATCTTTTGTATTTATAATGACTAATTTCACGAAGTAAGGGCGGAAACAATCAATATAAGCTAAAATTAGGCATTTACGGATTTATTTTTTAACCAAGCTTGCGACAATCTTTAATAAATATTTAGTATTCTAAACTTCGTTTTATAACGATTGATTAAGCATGTACATTCTTCTTCAATTCTTAAAATTAAAGTCATTCAAGTTTGAATTTAGTATGCATGTCAGTAATTCAAGATTCTAGCCGGTTTTCGTTTAACTTGAGATTATTAATTCTTGTTTGCGAACTGAACAATATTGCTAGATGGTAAATTTAAATATGAATATTTTTCATTTTAAAACGATAGTTTCATTTTAGCACGCCTATTCCTGAATTTAAATAGTTGTGCTGAATTGAAATTATGCTTAATCTTATTCTGAAAATGGATTTTATTTTAATTTGAAAATAACTTTAAGTTAAGCTATATTATTATTTTGGGTATGCGTCGTACTTAAATTGAGTTTACTTTCAACATTGGATTATAGATATAGAATTCATTAATAAAAGCCTATAAAATATTTGTCTAACAGTCTGTAATACAAGGTGTGGCAATTAAATAACGAGACTGGTGTCAAAAATGTGATTTATTGCAAACAAAGTTACAAATTAGTTTTATCCTCTTCAATATACTCTCCTTCCCTATCTATGCACCGCTGCGTACGTGCCTTCCATTGTTTAAAGCAATGCTGTAGGTCAATAGCTGTCACCTTGTTCAACAACTCTACCGTTTTTGCTTTCGCCTCTTCTACAGACTGAAAATGTGTTCCCTTCAATACACTGTTCACTTTTGGGAACAGATAAAAGTCACAGGGATCCAGGTCTGGTGATTACGGAGGATGATCGAGCACAAGAACGCGCTTGTCCTCTAAAAACTGCTTCACGGAAAGGGCATTATGGGCAGGCGCATTGTCTTGGCACACATCCATGAATCGTTCTTCCACAAATCCAGTCTCTTCTTCCTTACTCTTTGCCTCAGCTTGATTAGGACTTCTTTGTAGTAGGTCTGATTTACCGTTTGAGCCTCAGGCACCCATTCAGTTATGATGGTACCCCTGATATCGAAAAAAACGATGAGCATTGCCTTCAGTTTTGACTTGCTCTTTCGTTGTTTTTTCATTCTTGTCTTCCAGTGCATCGATTGACGCTTTGTCTCGGGGTCGTATTGGAAGATCCATGTTTCATCACATGTGATGACATCTGTTAGCAAGTCTAGTTTTGCTTTAAGTCGTTCTATGACATCACAGTAAAGTTTCTTCCGATTTTCTTTTTGTTCCTGAGAGAGGTTTTTGCCATGTTTAAATTGTCATGCAACATTTGTCTTAGTGTCTCTCTGTTAATGTTTATCATGTCAGCGATTATCCGAATACTCAGACGTTTATCATTCTGCACAATTTCATTAATTTTCTGAACATTTTCATGAGTTCTTGAACTCACAGACCGACCGGGACGTTCATCATTTTCAACCTCCTCCCTACCTTCTGAAAATCGTCTTTGCCATTCAAAAACTCGCGCACGTGTCGTAGTATTATCACCAAATACCTCTTTTAACATTTTAAAACATTCCGTCGGTGATTTTTTTAATTTCGCAAGAAATTTGATGTTAGTACACTGCTCAACTTTTATGTTCACCATGATTGCGGCACTACTACAGAACCACGTATTCTTCATGCAAGGCTCAAAAGCATACCAAAGCAGATAGAATGATGAAAATGCATAAAATGGGTTTGATATGACTGTTATAATTTTGAATAACTTTCTGAATACTAATGCAATTGTCCTTTTTAAAAATATCTTTAAGGCAGTAATCTATTGAATATTAAAAAACTGATTTTGTTAAACTTTATCTACATATATTTGTATCATAAACTTAGAAAATACACAGTTTCTCGGCATATTTCATTAACTACATAATTTAATATACAGGTTGTTTGAAAGATGAAGTTCACCAAAAATTTCAAAAATTTAAGAAAACTGTTTTTTGACCGCATTTTTTTAAACAAACAGAGGCTGTTTTTTATGTTCAAACCCTTTCGAAAATATAATTGGTTATTTATGTTTGCTTTGAGATATCATTTACACGGATATCTCACAAACTATTGAAATTGAAAACCTACAAACCAAATTGCGGAAGAATATTTAAATTTTTAGGTAGACTAATAAAAAAATAGTTTTGCTCAAAAAAATATTGTTTATGCTCGAAATAATCACTTATGCTCAAAATAATCCCCGAGTTCAATTCTAAAATCGGCTTATCATTCAAGCTGGCCATTATCAGCAATTAGCTGTAAAATTTGTTTTTTTTTGCCAAAAATTAGGTAAAAAAAAATAGTCAGACTTCGTCTAAAACAACCAGCGCTAAAATGATTCTAAATTGTCTATATTAACCTCCCCTTCAAGAATTACTAACCTATATCCTCAGCTTTTCTTTCTTATAATTAATGTGGGTAACTTAACTTAAGGTAGCTTGCAACAACCAGTGATATTTAGTTCTAAGTAGAAATAGGCCAGAAACTGTTTGTCTGATATCTGTCACCATTGACCTTAAAGTTTTTTCTTTTCCTTTTTTTTTGTGACTAGAGCACATGGCTCAAAATTTACAAAATTGCTTTACAGATTTATAAACCTAGAATCAAAGAAAATTATTAGACCACGGTAACTTCACTGTCTGAACTCACTTTTGTTGATTTGTCAGTGGTAGGCCACCTTCTATCTTCGGTAAATTCGTGTACATATATCGGTGATCTGCAGACCGCATATGGTCTATTATTTTTTTTAGGTCTGCTTCTACCTTGGATCCACCCTGTACTGCTACTTGCATCTGCTTCACACGAGTTCTGCAAGCCTACAACTCCTGCAATGCATTCACACTAATTCTACCCTGCTTTATTACCTCACTCACACTCCATTCACATTACATGAACATTGAATGCATATTATCCTGAATCTGCTTTACCAGTAGAACCGAACGTACTGTTGGCACCAACGAACCAACCCAGTAGACGCGGATTAACTGTGTGGTGACCAATCTCCTCTACTCAAGTAAGATTACTTTACTTTATGCTAACTCCCTAGAACCAACAGAGCTATTCTTCGATTAAAACAAGTTAAGGGAAACTCCCTCAGACATCTAAAATATTAATACTTAATATAAGACCTTTTTCCAAACAAAAACAGTTAAAGAAAAATTATGGTCACCAGAATTGGAGATCTTCTGATAAAACAAACTGCCCTATTAAATAACCTATGGGAGTTACTCTGTTAAATCGACCGTTTTCCATTATAAATCACTATAAGAAAATCTAAGGTTCATTTTCGCAATTTTTATTCTTTTTATGGTCACCGGAACGTTAGTGCCGTATACTTCATTTGAACATTAAGAAAAAATAAAATCTCAGAAATATGTTAATTAATCTCAAAATCAATAAACCATAGACGTGCATTTTCTAAATAAAAGGAAATTTAGGAACACAGTATTTTGATTTAAATTAATTGTTTCAACTCTTACTTTATGGAAATTATGGAAATTATTCATAATAAATATGGAAAGAAAAATAATACTTATCTTGAATTTCCACAGTCTTCCAAAGCGTTTTAATATGTATTAAGGTTTACCTAGGTTTCGATATCTGACAATATACCATTTTTCAAGACAGATAAAAGTTTGACAGATCTTTTTTAAAAACGTAAATAAATTTCATGTCATAAACCTGACAACCAATCATTATAAGGCAATATTCTTCTTTTTCTAAAAATGTATTTGGTTAGTATTATTTAGTTCAAAAGGTGATCTAAGTTAATTGAACTACCCAGGTTTAGTTGTTCATTCAGTACTATATATTGAGGATATTTTAGGTATTTCTTTATTTCATATTTCTCCAAAAAAGCAAATTCTTCTTTTTTTGTCATTTATATGAAGTATTTCCACTGTTGTTTCCATTGTGTTATTAAGTTATATATTATATTAATCTATAGATTAAAACAACCAGATAAGTCACATTACGCAAAACACCTCATTGAGACCAAATACAAATCTACACTTAATACTTATTATACACTTTAAGGAAAGATAATTAAAGAACCTTTCCAGAGTTACCAATAAAAAACTTTACAAAAATAGAAGCGTTAAATATAATAATAGATCTAATAATGTCCCATGATATGATTTCATATTGGCAGATGAAGAATTTACTCAGCAATTCAAAGCATTTCTGAGAATCGACAATGTCACCCCACAATGAACTAAATATAGTCTTAAAAAGTACAAATCCTAAGCGATATAAAACTTGTTGTTTCATCAATCTGTTAAGAAAAATCCGTTAATACTAAGGCATCAATTTTAATTCAGAAAACACTCAAGAATACACTGGCTGTATCCTTTAGCTTTCTCGGATATTGAAAAATGCTTCTGATAAGCATGTTACGCGATATTTACTTTATATTATTAAAATCATACTAGGAGGCACTTCATAGTTTAATATTTTAACGAGTTTACTCATATTCAATATATTCTTAATCACTTATAGTATATAATCTATACAGGGTTGTTACTTTTTAAATAAGAATACTATTGGTATCATGTAATAATAAAAATTAGTTGGTTGAATCTAAAAAGTTACGTATTTAAGTGATATAATGAAATATAAAATATTCGAGGAGTTAATTTACCTTTATTTTCAGAAGGAAAAGTTCCAAGTGGCAAAATAAGAAATTATGTAAAATAAAAAATGGTTTTATTTTTCCCATAATTTCTATAATTAAGATCTTAAATATACAAAAAAAATGTACTTACTTTAAAGTTCCATAATTTTCCAAAACTTTTTAAATATTCTTTTGACAAGTGTGTCACCTTTTTGTTATGATCAAATAAAATTAAAGAAATTGACGGGTATTTCACATACAGACTTGATTTTGTATTATAAATATTCTAACCAATAATATTTCTTATTATTTAAAACATTTGGTTAATATTATATATTTTGTATAGAAGGTAATCTAAAAAAGGTGAGCTTGCCAGTTTTATTTGTTTGTTTAGTACTTTATACAGAGGTTATCGTAGATGACTCTTTATTTCAATTTTTTTTTAAAAAGTCAACTTTTTGTTTTTTATCTCACATGAAGGATTTTCATTGGTATATCTGTTGTTTTGTTAAGTATAGGTTTATGTACAGTGTCAATGAGGCATTTTGAGTAATGTAACTTATCTGGTTGTTTTAATCTATAAACTTACAAGTATATTTCATATCAAAATTTCTTAGGATCTGATCAATATAAATAGCTTTACAATCCATAAAATTAAACTTATATATACTTAATTTTTTTAATTTAGGAATTTTGGTTTTAGTATTTTTTAATAATAATGAATCTACATTATTGTTTACTATTACTGAATTACTCAATAAACAGAGTGGACCAAAGTCTGAAAATACCCAATTATCTCGTAAATTGCTGGTCCGAATTCTGCAAAATTTGGGATAAACCTATTTTGGGATATTGAGATTCCAAATTTGACATTTACAATGTTGCTAGATTTGCCGTTTCTCTGATAATATTAGTCACTTTGGTTTTTCAAATACATCACTCTGTATATTCAGTCATTTTTGGAATCTTCTCTTCAATACGACTTCAACCATATGTAGCACTTATGATTTTATGTAGTCTAGAAGAGCTTAAATAAATAAAACAGAAGTCCGGCAACGCCTAATTGTCTCAATACATTTTTTAATACAAACTATTTTCAAATACATTAAATCGTAACAATTGAAAGATTACAACATTTTTTAAAATAATGATTACGTAATCAAGTGTTCAAAATGTGCACCATTTGTGAGTTGACAGTACCCGAATCGATGGTAGAATGCGTCTACCACATTGTCTAGAAATTAATGGAGATTCATCTATAATTCGGTTCCTTAGCTCTGCAAGACTTGCTGGTTTAGTTTTGTAAACTGAATTTTTCAAGTATCTCCAATAAAAAATATCTTTAGGATTGAAATCAGGTGAACGTGGAGGCCATATAGACTACATATGATTGAACTCGTATTGAAGAGAAAAATTATTGAAAATACAGGGTGATGTATTTAAAAAACCAAATTGACTAATAATATCAGAGAAACGGCAAATCTAGCAACATTGAAAATGTCAAATCTGGAATCTCCGTATCCCAAAATGGGCTTATCCCAAATTTTATAGAATTCGGACTAGCAGTTTACGAGATAATTGACCGTTTCCAGACTTTTGGTTCACTCTGTATAATTCTTGATATATTATTTAAAATATGTCCACGATTTGTACTAGTTTTATACGATTTGATTTCTTTAGGTTGTTTTGGAATGACAACCTTTTCCACTTTTTTATTGATCAAACTATTTATTAGATGTAATGGATAGTTATTAGAGATTACTTGTTTTATTAAATTAATTTCCTTTTAATCTATATTCATTGGTACTGAAAAAGCTCTATGTGACATTGAATTATTCTAGAATACTTCCAGATTTAGTGATATTGGACTATTCATTGGTAAGTCTTCATTTTAAATATAAAATTTAGAATCAAAAATAAACCTTAGTTAATATTTTTTCTTCTAAGAATTTAGTTACCATTGGTATACCTTGATGAAGGGATTTTTGAAAACATAGCTGACATCAAATGAAACTAATTTTGTTTTCTTTTAATTTGTGTGTATTAAGATTTTAAACCAATTCTAAAGAGTTTTAACTGAATATTTTGGTATGTAACCGTAATTAGTTAAGTCTTATTAAACATTTTGATAATTTTTTATTCGGTGTATTGACTTAGGAAACCACAGATCTAATTGATTTTTTGTACTTATGTAATTTTACGTAGCATATAATTTTGGTGCTTGAGGATATATTTTAATATGTTTTTGTCTTAATCGTTAAAAAGAAGATTTCAAGTTGAAAACTTTGTAGTTGGATCTCTATTCAAAATTTTTAAGTCGCTTAATTGGATAAATTTGTTTATTTTTGATTTGTAATGATTTGTGTTTAAAATGACCGTTTCACTACCTTCATCTGATTTAGTGATTCTTATATTGAACTTTTTCTCTATTTAGCTAGTCGATACCCAGAAAAATTGTCCATTTAGATTCCCTTAGATTTTAGATCAAATAAGAAAGAAGTTTTATTTACCAATAATTTGTGTTAATTATCGTTCATCATTTATTTAGGTTTTTTTAATTTATGAATATAAGATTAACTTCTGTGAATGTATATAAAGTGCAGATATTAAGGCACGTTGGAAAAAGTATTTTTAATTAAATAACCTGTTACGGAATTATGAAAACTCTTCTCAGTAATTATGTATAATAGGATTGTATTAATAAACTGACTGTAAGCGTTCTAAATTATAAAACCCTTGACGATATTTCTACGGCGTATTAAACAAACTGGCTTATGAAATAATAAACTGGTTCCCTCTCAACTCACTAAAAGAATTCAAATTATATTGTTGACCATGGAAGAGATGATAAAGAGACGAATTTATCCCGGTATTTCCGTCAAGCAATTTCGGCAGTATACCCTTTCCACCAATTCAACATCGGAACAGCAGCCACTGCATTTGACGTCACCATCAATGACCTACATTCCATCTCATTCCCTGGTCCCCAACGTTCTTTAGGGATTCATCCCATTTTCGGCCCTACTGTGACGTCACTTCAGCCCCGAGACCGTCATATCGATTGCAGAAAAGTTGTCGGAGTTTTCTTTCCGATAAACAAGTTAAGTGGAAAGTGTCCGTAGAAACAGGAATCTACAAAGTGGTAATTTTGGATAGTCTAAGGTTACGACAATATATTTTATTTTTGAAGACATAATTTTATTTATTATTAAATAGGAGAATCCTAACAAGGGGAAAAAATTGAGTGGAAAATTCGCACAATTGTAATAAATTCTTGCATTTTGTTTGTAAGAGTACGGCAAAAATTTCATAATATAGTCTTTTTTAATCCAATGAATTACAATTTGCACAATATTTCACTAATAAGGTTTTTTCGCCAAAGTTTATTAAATCGAGTAATATTATTTATATTTGAAGTTACTAATGTATTTCTATTGAAATAAAGTTTGCAACGTTGCAAAATCACCATAAACGATAATATTTTATAGAATGTTGGGTATCCGTGTTCAGAGGGTTTGAATCTCTTAAAATAGTAAATGTTCTGACTATATGTATATATTATACCACTCTGAAACTACCTTAAGAGACAACGATATCACATGAAATCGTAATATCCAAATATTTCGAAAACGGATTGAGATAGTGAGATGATTCAAAAACTGAGAGATGCAGATTTTTAAAAAGCATTCAAAATTATCTTTAATTTATAATTCCAAGACTAACAATAACAATCGATAAGCATTCGATTCCTAAAAGTTCTTAGTGTTATCGAATCCAAGTAACAAAGTATTCGATTTCTATATTTTAACTCGTCGCATTTAGGCTGATTCATTCTTAAATTTTTTTGTATCTGAATCTTATCAAATAACAATATATATATATATATATATATATAACTATATATAACTATATATATATATATATATAACTATATATATATATATATATATATATATATAACTATATATATATATATATATATAGTTGGCTACTCAACATTTTAGTTATCAAGTATTCGATTATGCCCATTTTTAATTCATGAGTCGCAACATTCTATCAAAGTCAAACAAAACAATTGCAAAACCATGTGTTTATTGTTACCTGAGTAGAAAAACGCATTTTTAATATATAAACTTTTCCTTAAAGTCATATTAAATTAAATTTAAAAATCGTTCAGAAATACAAGTTTTACTACTTTTCACGAAATTATTTACTAATATCCCAATAGAAAATAGTCTATGGAGTTATTAAAGTTTCATGCTAGATATGACGCCAATTTTCGTTCATGAATACACAAAAATATAAACATAAAATTACGTCAATAAACAAGAAACTTTATTGAATCGACCTGTGAACTAAATTTGTATTTTTAGCGTCTTAATCAATGTAGATGTATGTCTTATATAATGATAAAACACTATTTTTCAGAAAAGTTGTTTTTAAAATGTAAATTTATTACTTTTTTTAATTGCAAATTTTTCAAAAATCGTAGTAGGTAACAGGATAAAGGTTTTCTTCAAATTTGAAGTATTAAATAAATTTTCATTTTTGTACAATTTTGCTAATAATTACTTTTCCAATAGTGTGATCACCAAAATACCCGCCCAAATGTTTAGTTTCAGTGGATGATTAATTGCACTTGTTGGAAGATGTATGGGTTAACATCTGACCGATGCAGTTGTGTTGATTAAAAATACGATTAAAAACTTTTTCCATCAGAAAAACAAATATTGAAAATACATTTTTTTCAGTTGCTCTTTGACTCATGGTATCACAAAACTGTATTCGGTGGTTTAATTTTCTAACTCTTCTAAATTGTAACTCAAAGAAGGGAAAGAAAGAATGTTGATTTGAGTATCTTTAAACTTTATTAATGAAACAAACTCATTATCATTGAAACACAAAATCTTCCTCTACACAAAAATTGACGTGTCCGAACTTTCTTGCATAGCTTCTTGACGAACCGAAAAAATAGTTTTGTTTCGGTTTCGTTGGCGGACACTGTATATCAAAAACGGGAGGAATGAGAGGGTTCATATGGGGTGTTTAGAATCAACCCTACAGTTCTTTAAGATAAAATTGACCTCTTCTAAATGCTAATTCACATTTTCCATATTTTAGTTATAAAATCTAGATTACATTCAGCACAAAAATACATGAGTAGACAGCAAAGAAGTTTTTCCTTTGTGGCTTCCTTAGAATACGCTTGAAAACACTAAATCAAAACTACAAAGAAGTTACTGTAAGCGAAGAAAAAATTAATTACTTGCTTTTCGCAGAAGACTTTTACAGACGAATTACGCAAATACTCGAGGAACTAGACGTCATATTACAACATAGCTTTGAAAATTACTACTTAATTCCATCTGAAAAATAGCAGAGTAATAAAACTCCAATAATAACATACAAGGAAACTGAAATGCAATTCTGGCACATTACGAGATACTCTGAATAACTCCAATAAGTAACAACGAGAGAATGGTGTTTCTACCCGCAGTATTTTTGTCTAACTTTGTAGAAGAAACAATGCTAATACTTTCAAAAAAATACTGTCAGCATTATACAAATACACGAAAGTTTACTGATATTTTTATAGATTTTGTAGATTTGAAAAGAGTTTGTAGATACCTCCAGCTTCTTGAATAAAATAAACATTCTCTTACATAAACGTTTCTTTTCCAATTGAATATTTTTTATTAGATCAAGTTAATCCTGCAATAATCCCTATTTGAAACTTCGTTATTCTTCAGTTTATATTAGAAATCATAACCCTGTTAGACTTCTAGTATCACCTCACGTGTAATGCGGTTTCTTCCTAACATCACCTGCATTTAACTTCTGCTGTTATCTCTTTGACGTGTATGTTTTGGTTAAGTTTGCAGAAATATAATTATCACCCTTCTGTTGTGACTTAACAGATACTTTGTGATTTTTGGCGAAGGGCCTAACTTTAATTGTAGATGTGCGTTACTTTGACGAAATAACATATATTTAATGGGTCTTCCACCCTTTGTAACTGAGCTATCGGGAGCTTTACCAATTTGGCCTATTTTTTTTTCGGAGCTGATAACTTCCGAATTACTCTGTATATTATTTTGATATTTGGTAAGCGTGATAATAATTATCTGGAAAATCTACCATAGAATTAACAAAAAACAACACCCTGTATATCATCATTTCAAATTATATAGTCGTATATTTCGAAAAAGCATCAAAACATTAGCGTGTAAGTGTAAAAAGGAAAAAAATATATATGAATTAAAAGAAGGTTCAATCAAATGCCAATGCCGAATTTAATGGTTTGTAACCGAAACCCAAAATCAAATTTTCTTTATTTACTTAAAATATTACCATTTGAATTTAAGCTTAATAATAATGCTTGTAGAACATGTTCGTTGCTCTGTAAATTGAGAGTGGTTTCAGATATACGAATATTAAATTGTTAATATCACCTACTGAACATTGTCATACGAACACAGAGAATATGGAGAAGAAGTGGTAGGAAGGTAAACCACCATTGTTTAATCTCATTGTATACAGAAATGTAATTCAAATATTGCCAAGAAACGTGAAACTCCACAGAATTGTCTATATATAGGTGATTATACATCTGGAATAACGATTGTTGACAATAAGAGGAAGATATTGGCAGAATATTAACAAAAATAAAACACAGTAGATTTAAGATACAATAGGTTCTCCATGTTGCTGCTATGTGGTAAAGAGGAATAATCCAATAAAACTCAAAATCGTACCACCACAAATTTTATTGAAAATATTATTATATTATTAGTTAAGTTTAATATGTATGCCTACTTTTAACTGGTTGTTTTTTGAAGTTTTATTGGATTACGGTAGATTTAATTTTGCAGGGTCATTGAGAATATTTTTCGTCGAATTTCTGTAGACGGATAAGAGATTAAAAATAGTGTCATATAAATTGCATAAATTGCAAACGGTACCATTTATTGGACTGGCTAAAACGCTTCATTTTCAGGATTTTTTAATTATTATTCATAATGAAATCCCACATAGTTCCAATTTATTAACAGTATTGAAAACATTGCAAATTCCTGATCAAAAAAAACTTTCCCTTTTGTAATAAAAATTCCTGTCATGTTGAACACATAACCTATTCTACTCTCTTCTACTCATTTAATTATTCATGCTTTATCGCAAGGCTTATTTGTTATATATCATTTTCTGTTCTGCGTTTTCACATTTTATCTAGATAATAACGTTAAAGTCCACTAAAAAACACTGACAGGTAAAGTAGGAAAAAACCCACGTATGTAAATTAAACATAATAGTTGAGTCAAAATTTGTGTAAAACTATATAAAATTTAGGATCATTACAATAAATAAACCAACAGTCATTCATTTCTTTGCCAAGTGCTTGTAATTAAGACGAACTGCAATCTGAAATAGTCCATTGTATCAAATCAATTTTCAACACCAGCATTTATTCCCAGTCTCTTTTTTAATCATTGTACTTAAAGCTGTCTGACTTTTTTAATATTTCACCAATATGTACCTTTTCTGATAATTATAACTTATTTTCATGTCACTATTTATTATTATTATTTAAACAAATTTTTATATAATACTAATATTATATATACGAGGTGCTACCTAAAAGTTTCAGGAATGTAAATGGTATGCGCCAATAGTTCCTAGTACAACGTTTTGCCGCTAGATGGTTCATGTGTTGTCCTTGGGAAGTTAGTGTGCAAACTCAGTTGCGCAAATACGTCGAGCTGAATACTGACAGTTTGTTTTTAGTAGACTGGCAAAACAGCCCAGCATTCTCATGCGAGTTTCATCATAACATTCTAAAAATAATCAATTTTGGAGAATCTTGCTGATTTTTCATGTTTTCTTTCTTTTTTTTTTAATCAAAGAAAAGATTTCCCCTGCAAACATAAAATATTCCGTATTTTACATAAATAAATAAGAAGTGAGGCTTTTACATCAAACGAACTAAAGATTTTTTAAAAAAGTGAATAATAATGCATTGGTAAGTAGCGACTTGCGAAATAGTTATAGACGTGAGATGCGCAAACGAGAGAAATGAAAGATAAAGAGCTAATAGTATTATTTACGAAATTGAACAGTGTTGCCCTTTTCTAGTCAGATTTCCGTTGTTCCAGTAATAGTAAATTAGTTGTTGATTTCACTTCAAGTTATTTGATAAACTAAATTGTTATCAGTTAGGTATTGGATAAGTTGTAATAACAAAAAGTGTTTGAAATTTTACTAAACTTTAGATTATTTAAATATTTCCAGAACAAAATAACGTAATTACTAAGCAATTAATATATACTTTATTATTTAGTAATGACATTGGTACTTTCATAATAACATTTGTTGTTATTCATTTATTTACATATTATTAATTAAAGTGATGGCTTGAGATTTATAAAAAAATAAAATGAAAATCATTTTTATGTTAATAAATTAACGAATGAAATAAAATCTTCATCACTTTTTGTGTTGATTTCTTTCAAGGTATTAGATAAATTAAATTATTACCAGTACAGCTTTAGATTATTGAAATATTATAATGTAAATCTAAGCAATGAAGGTATTATACTTTATTATTTAGTAATGACTTTGGTACATTCATAATAACATTTGTTGAAGTAGTGAAAAATAAATTTATTGGTATTCATTTATTTGCATATTATTAATTCGGTAACAGGTTTCTTCCAGCCTCTCTTTGACTATCTTCAGGACAGAGTTTATAAGTACTAACTTTATTTTTGACTGCCAACGCTTGTAAATGTAAAGAATCACTACTTTGAATGGGACAATTAAAAGTACTGTTGCAGTTTTTAAATAATTCCTGGATCTTTTGGGTAATACCTGGTATTTAGATATTTAATTATCATGTACTCTCAAACACAAAAATTCAAGTAAATTATTTTAAAAAACAACATTTCTTAAAAATTCAATTTCATAAATCAATTTTCCGAGCAATGATTGGCTTATTCATTATATAAATAAAGAGTTGACTGAAACTTCTTAGAATTCATTAGTTTCTACAAAGTAATATTACTAATAAAAATATTCAAAATAGTTGCTTTCCGAAGGTAAGAGTTCTGTTTTGTATGCACATATATTTCCAATAAACCTCTATTTTTCGATTGAATTTAGTGTTATATGCAATTCCAACCAAAAAGGAAATGAGACTGTGAAAATATCAAGAAACCTGATATCTTATACTAGCTTGTCAGGAATGGAAAAGCTTTACGAAATAGCTTTTACTTCGGAGGAAATAGCAAGACGGAATGTTATTACGGTAATTCCGAAATCTAAAAAGATCATTTCAAAAAAGTATAAGCTAAATGGGCAGAGCTACATTGTATGAAGAGAAATCAAAACGGATTCAAACGAACTTAAATCAAAGTTCTTTGAACAGTAATTCCAATAGAATTCACTAAGTTTCATGATTTTAATAACGAAATTTGTCAAACAGAAACATACTACGAAAGTCCTAATTTAAATATTTGTTTATATCGTTGATTTACACAAATTGCTAAATATGCGGCTAATAAAAGGTCTTGGGTTACTTTTCTAACGAAAGGTATATATTACTTTCTAAAAAAATCTAAAGCAGACGTTCTCAAACTTTTTTGGTCGTGTACTATTTTTTTTTATTTTGGGTAGACCTTCGCTCCTCTATATTAAATAATAACATAATGTAACTTCACAAAAATATAACTGAAGATTATCCATGTTCCTCAAATGTGGATGAACTCAATAAAACTTAAAATCAATGTCACACAACGTCTTTATCAATGTAATGAAGACAAGTAGTTTTGACTACATAGTCATCATCAGGTCTAAAAAATTTTTGGAAATACCTTAAGAAAATAAAAGTAATCAAAAACAACAAAATCGGAATTGAAAAGCTTGAAAACTTGGTAAAAGTTACAAATTAGGTATGATAACATTAAAATTGAAAGAATGAATTTAAACTAACATGAAATGGGGAAAACATAAACTTAACTTCTAAAATAAACCGAATAGGAATTCCTCATGTCCCAGCACTATAATTGTCTTTTAGGAACGAGGAGGGAATATTTTTAGTGGTATCTTAACAATGGGAGTTCCATGAGTATGAGTTTTAGGAGTTGAAAATAAGTGATAAGAAATGGTGTCTTCATCTAAAAAGGAAATGAAAACAAGGAGAATGCTAGTAGAAAACTAAATATAATCCGGCTATAAATGATGAGGTAATAATTTTATACGAATAGAAATTCTTGAGGAGTGCTGTATAAGAAATGACGAAACTTAAGAAAAAAGCCCTAGTCCAAATAACCATTGCTATAAATAAATTGTTAAGTTGCGTTGATTACTTAAGTGTTTTTACGGTATTTCAATTTTTCTTTAGATAGGGCTATATAACCGAAACTAGTTGTCATCAATGTATCAATAAAGACATTGTGTGGTATTGATTTTGAATTTTATTGAATTTTAAAAATGTTTTAACGGGAGGTATGAGCCTGATGCTTTAATTGTAAATTTTTAATATTTGGCTTCAATTCAGTTACGTTTATTCTTAAATCTCCACGATCTGTGATTTCTGATCTGTTTCTTTTCTTTTTCTTTTTATACAGTGTGGTCATTTAAAAATAACCTACCCTAAATATCCTAAAAACGCATTACAATAAACAAATAACTGAGACACGTCAATTTCTATACAAAGGGAGGTATTTTTCTAAATTATCCACAACTGTCTTACGTTATTACCCTCCCCTCAATCGCGTTAACCAATATAATTTAAATAAGGAAAATCAAAGCGTGATACATCGTTGAAAACGTAGTTTTATGGGTAATTCAGCAATATGATTGTTCTTTGCTAAATTCCGAATAACTCTAGGAATACAGGTAATTAATCATGCATCCTTTATAATGAAACTCACAGTTAAATTAGTCTTTATGAAACATTTTCATTTCTAAGTTATGAAAATATTTTCGAGAAGAATTTTATTATTTTTAACTAAGAATGTCGCGGACTAATCGAGCTTCGACGCACTAATGCCGCACCCTGTATATTTAATTTAATTCATAATTTGTTGTAAAGTTAATCCAACAATAATAATATGATTTATTTCTAATTATTAGTAAAAAATTATCTATCTTTATTTTGAAATTAAAAAATAATGTTAATATACTTTAAAATGAACTAGCCAAATAACATCATGTTAGAATTCATCAAATAGTAATTTTAATTTCGTATTTCATCAAATCATTGTTTGATGCTTAAATGATTATGTAACATGTTTCTAATACAGGATTTTTCTCTATCTTACATTATGTTTTTTAAAAAAATGTATCATTTGGATTATTGTTCGATTAACCTTGAAATTTTCTAATTATATTCAAGTCATGTTATTTTGTATTTTCTATTTAAAATGTATTCTTATTGTTGAATTTTATTTACTGTTAATTTGATATAACTAGTTATATCAGAATCATTTAAAATTATTTTCTTTTTAATTACTGCTAGATGAGAATTCCACTACATTGAATTCTCGATAACCATAAGAAATATTATTTTGTATTTTAAATTTCTAAATTATTTTATGGTAAATATCATATTACCATAAATACCTAATATTAACCGTTTTTTTAGAACATGAAGAATATTATTGCTTAGAAAATTTTTAATAAAAAATCAGACTGTATTAAATCTAGCATATACATGAGAAATGTATCAAAGGATATCATGTTTAGAAGTGAAGAAAATCATAGATGAAAAAAGTTTGCCTCATAATTATAATTTTTATATAAATTATTATTTGCTAAATCCTCTTTACGTTCACGTGACACAATACACCATTTTATAAAATTCACATAACTAGCCATTACTTGTTTTTGTTTAATAGTTTTTTATTTAACTATTGAATTGAACATCAGTTCACAAGAGTAGTGTAGATTTGTTTATAACGCCAACAAGTGCGCATTTATGGTGTCTATTAATGGTTAATTTTTGATACAATCCAAATAAGCAGTTTAATAATTATAAATAAGAAATTATTTTTAATTTCTAACCTTAGAACCCTACGGTTCGTTAACGAAGGGCGTAAGCGACAAATTTTATATCAAGTCTATCATTATTTTTAGCCCCTCTATCATCTCCCAAGTTTCGGGTACGAACTCCTGGGATACCCTGTATATTAAAGTACATGACTGACAAATGTATAAAATATGCAACAAAATAAAATTACATAAACACAACCATTTCCATCACGAAAATAAAAAAATTAAATACAGTGTATTCGGATTCGGCCTTTTACTTAATTTATTTCTCCGATTCCGGTGGAAAAGTTATAGAGAAAGTAAAGAAGGTTAATCAATCTTCTTGTACAAATTGGGTCCCTTTGGTCCTTCTCCCGAATAATCCTACAGAAAATCTCGTGTGGGATCCTTTGTGTATATACATCTGAATATATTTTTTAAAACCACAAATAAGAGTAAGAACATAATATAAGACATATAAAATATCAGGAGAATGAAACCTACTCACGAATTACGACTGGAAATATCAAAAAAATGACTAAAAATAGAGATTGAATATTTTTATGTAGGTGTATTATATCTCAGAAAACAAGAATATTACGGCTGGTTGATATGAATTGTGATGAATCACAATCACTAATCAGTTAATGCTTCTTTTGTGGTTGAGAAAATTATATAATATAATAAAATTCAAAAAAAATTAAGGATAGAGTCAATAGTTATTAACTTATGGATCCATATACTAAAATGCTTTGGATATATTTTTATATGATTATAAAAAGGTGAAATTGATATTCCAAGAATCCAATATAGAGAAACAGCAACGTATAGATAGAAAAGTGGCAAAGGAACTTTATATAACATAATAACAGGGCAGTATTTCATTAAATGATTTATTATTAAATCCAATGAAATACAAAATCAAACCACATACATTTTATTAAAAGACAACTAGTTTCGACCCCTTAAGGTCATCTTCAGGTTTGAAAAGAATATAAAAAACCATCACAAATAATTTATATAAAATACATTAATAAACTTACCAAATAATAACAGCAAAAACAACAATTTTAAAAATTAAAAAGAGACTTCCAATCTCTCACAAAATGAACCAGAATTATAAACTTAACTAAATTACATAATGCATGTATTACAAAATCCATAAATAATAGTTATGAAACATATTTATATGTATGTAAAGTTTGAAAATTATTATAAACGAAAAAAACGAAAAAAACAGGTAATCATGTCAAACTAAAGGTATTGCGAAAATATTTAAAAACTCAAGTTTAGTAATAAAAGGTATAAAAATTGGAAACAGGAACATGTATTATTATATTAAATATTCGAAATAATTATTTTTGTTAAAAATTGTCTGACCTTAAAAATATATTGTGTTAATTAATTCTTAATCAGTCTGTTCGAAATTCAATTAAATTTAAATAGAAAGTTCTATTATTTCATAAAATTCGTCTCTACTTCTTATTTATCAAAAGCATTGGCAACATCTCAACCCTTTGTGACAAAATTTACAATGAATTAGAAGTATTTGTTAGGGTTAAAAGGTACAGTTGTCTTTATTTAAACGCAAGTACATTTTCAAACAACACCGACGGTTTTTAGTTTAATTTAATTTTTCCATTCAAAAATATTATTTACATTTTATATTATTACTCAATAGTTTTGCTACTAACTTAATTTAGTAAAAAGTTAAAATACTATTTTTCTTCTTCAAGCTTACGGGTTCTTTTTTCCTAGGTTTTGTTATGCTAATTCTTCTTTTTTCTCATAAAAATTGACCTATTTCAGTAAGACAATAGATTTAATGCTCAATAAACATAAATATCCTGAATATACAATAGGCCCATAAAGGAAATAGTTATGACCTGCGTGATAACAAAAAGAGAGAAAAATAGCGAAGTGAATTCGGTTCGGAGCTCTCAATACAGTGTTGTCACGTCTAGTTGTATTTTATTAAAAAATATTACGATTTCATGTTTACCTGAATTTGGTCCATAAGAAAGCAGACAAGCGATAAGCTTAATCCTCGGCCGACGGGCTACTTTATTTACAATAATCAGAAATTACATCTTAATATATTAAATATGTACAAAATAATCTTGCTTAATACTAAAAAATATACAGAGTTTAAGTATATAGCTAAAAAAAATATATACAATGTTCGTAAGGGCTGAACTCCAACTACAAAAAATATTATGTGCCATGGTCTTCGTCACTTCCGTCAATGTCTGGATCCATTAAATTATCTTCGCTTTCGGAATCTTCACGTACATTAATAATACAAGCCTCTATCACTTCGTCGAATGATAGTTTTTTTGAAATAAACTCTTCCCCAATTTTTTTAACTTCGTCAGTAATTTTTTTCCATTCTTGTACTGGAAAAGTGTCAAAGAATGCATCCGTTAATCAAATAATAGTCACTATACATTTTTGATCTTTCCAACCATTAACACGAGCATACATTTCAATCATTAATAAAGACACACCTAACCTAATTCTCTCATCTCGCCAAAAGATTCATTTTTAAAAGTACCGAAACAGAGCATCATAACAACTTGTGAAAAACAAATTACCAGTGATGAAATTAATTAAAATCGATTAGCAACAATCAAACTTATTAACATTGTACTATAAAAAAAGTGAAAAAGTGAAAAAGACCGTTAATAGTGAAACCTAATTAACTCTTATTTTTCTGTTCTATCGCCATTATCACAGTGTGAAAATGTAATGTTTAATCGTTTTCTAACAGAGCAGCCCCTGTGAAATTATTATAAAAGATTAGGAATTTAATAATCGTTATTTTATCTAGTATCTAGAAGACCTTAATAAAACACTTAATAGCTAACGATACCTCATGAAATCGTAAATTGCAAATATTTCTAAAACGGGTTGGGACTCAAAATCTGAGAGAACAAATTTGTATACTAAAGAGGTAAATGTATATTTTTTTTAAAATAATTTTGAATACCGGAGAACATGACAAAAAACTATCAAGATAAAATAAAAAATACACATTTTTTAAGTTTAAATTTTTAATACAATTCTTTTTTAATTTCAACCGTTTAGCAGTAAAAATACATTTCAAATACAGGGACAGATCAGACACAGATTGCGCCTACATCCTAGAAATATACAAACCTGTAATCTGGTAACAGTGTTAATGCATTTTTTCACACCATTTGAAATTCAATAGATCTTTCAAAACGTATACAAAAGAATTTGAAAATTAAGTAACAGATGTTCAGTCTCATTTTGGAAGGAATTTTTACTGAAAAGCAAAATTGACACTTCAAACCAAAATTGGTTTTATGATTGTAATATTTATATGAGATATGGACACGTCTGAATGACTAGATGGGATAAGACAGAGATGCATTTTTCTCTATAAAGAACTTTCTTGTCCGATATTTGTAACCACTATAAATTCTTCAAAACTAGGAATATAAGTCAGATTTATATAAAGCCGAAGTTCGTTAATAATTCGAAAAATGTCATAAATATAAAGTACTGACCAATGAGAGTTTTGTGTACAAGCAAAGCGAATTTATCGCCAAAGTCGAGATTGAAGCAGAACATATTTTTAAAAATAAATGATGTTCCATTCTGGTGATTTTTGTAAGTTACAGTTTGCCGGTATTTTCTAAATTAATTAATAGAATCAAATCGGTTTATTAAAAAACTCGAAGGGATTTAATAAGTGTTTATTCTATTAATACAATTTTACTTTTATTGTTAATTTACTCATTGTTTTCTTTTATTTTATTTTTATTCCTCGTCCGAATATATAATTTAGAAATTTGTTTCATTTGTTAGTTGAGTTGATAAGTGTACGTAGGTACTAGATGTTCTCCAGAATCAGAGTTACAGTCCTGAAACCACATGAATCTGGTAAATGCCAATAAATACAGTCCAGACCGTGGACTGATTAATCCAAAATGATTGATAATCGTTTACAAATCTTATATAAGAACTTACATGCATTTCGCTTGGCATAAAACAATACAATACTACAATTGAAACTGTAATTGTAACTATGGAAACGATCGAACTTTTCCTTGTGATTAACCCCAAATTAATTAAACCTCCTGGAATTGATTTTCTGAATCTTCGACAATTTTTCACAAACTAGCAGCCTGAACCATTCTATTTTAACAAGAAACATTTTTAAAATCTTCATATTTATCTACCATCTACTCAGTATATTATCTAAGGACCAAAATTCCATTTCATCTAAAAGTAAACAGTTTTCAGGAAAGGTGGTCGAGTAGTCTAAGAATTGATTTTCCTTATTTTCTACTGAAAATTCATGGAAATAAGGACAAACATCGGATGGTCCGAATCCACTTCAATACTAGAGATAATGAACGACTTAACCAGGAATCTACTATGAAATTATCTCAACCAATAACTAAAGGATCTGACGTACTCTATGAAAGAAGACCACCGGGAGACCGAGGAAACAATTAAAAGAGGACATGGATGAGGACATAGAGTAGAAAAACCAAAGTATAAGATGACTGATGAAGATAGGTCTGAAATTATCTCGGATGGTGAAAGGTTATCTCGAACTTAACATCAGTACAAAAGAGGACTAATGCTAAACAGAAGATGCATTCAGTGAAGTATAAGTTGTAACATAACTATAAATACACTTTCCATCTTATATCGAATTGGATGATTAGATCAAAATTCGTACTGTTTCTATCCAATATTTAAAATATAGTACTTTTTGTAGTACTGCAACACCAAATTCAAATATTCAAGGGCACCAATGTACCTATAAGGACTTTGTTTTTAGACACAGTGGGATTGAAAATCATTACCACAAAAATTCTTTAGTTCCCACAAATTTGGCAACTATGGTATATCCAATATTGATGCAAAGTAACTAATCGTATACGGTTCGTTCGCATGGAAATAAATTCATATAGTATGTAGCTTTATACATAAAATTATGAAAACCTCCTTCTAATATTTTCAGTACAGAACATCCCAAACGAACGGTTAGTCGCTTTGCATCAATAACGGAAGCACCATAGATTCGGTTAAACAACTATAATCAGATCTGTAATAAATGATTCAACGTAATTAAACAATTAATAACAATAAATAAGTGAACTTACCAATAATCTTAATTAATTAAACATTAACACTTTTGATAATAGTAAACGTACAAATTTATAATATTAAATGTTGAACATTAGAATTAAAATTAATATACAAAGTGATTTATAATCTGCGCTTAAAGATTAAAAATTAAATAGAAAAAACAGTATCTTAACTGTATGAAGGAAAAAGATTCCAGGAAAACTATATCAACATAACTGAAACCATTATAGGCGGGTAAAGAATGCAATAAGGATTGAAAGTCAAGAAGAAGAAAACGAGGATAATTATATTGAGCATGCATTGGCAAACCAATGAAAAAGGAAGAAAAAGTTAATTCTTAAAATGAAAAACAAGATTCAAAACAAATTCACAAGACCAAAGAAAAGATCATTGTAAATACCAAAGTTGTGGACAGATATGGCCGAACCATTAGGCACAATAAACAAATCAGAACCAAAAATGAGTCCCAATAAGAAAAATTACCTTCTAGTAGTGGGAGAAATGAAACCAGCACCACGGTCCGCACGAAAATTGAAGGAACAAGGAGGAGAAACATAATTTTAACCTCAGCTAGTAGACACATTAAAAACTACAGACAAAATGTCAGAAGCGATCAAGTTTGACAAAATAGAAATTTGGGAACTGAAGACAAATTAAGTAAAAATCAGAAGTAGAGCTCAATAAACCAGGCTAACTAGTAAGTAGAGAAATAAGAAAAGAGAAGGATGGTTGTAATTATAATCAAAGAAGCAATGACCAAATATAAACTAAATAGAACTTATATGAGATGGAAATGAAAAATACAAAAGATGGAAACTTCATGATTAAGAAAATTGAAGATTCATAAAAATGTAAGGTATGTTAGTCTGAATTTGTTCTTTAAGACATAAGGACCTGTTTGAAGAATAAGCATTAGTTATAGAGGAGTACCACATAGTCCTTTTCGAATGTGTATAACACATGGTTTGCAACGGAATAAGGTATGTTGGAAATATCTGTGTTTGAATATTTATTGATATAGGTAGCATGTTGTTTCAAAGGACTTTATAATCTGCGGCCACATTGACCGATAGGATAGGTAAACAAAATAATTTGCAGATCCCTGACTTATGTAATAAAGGGATAGGAATTTGTGGCAATGATTTTCAGTTTCGTTGTGTCTATTCACTAATACCACATTTGAAAATACGGTTAATCTTTTTCAACCTACGTAGTGTTTGTGCTTGGTACATAAATTGTTGGTCTTAAAAATAGAAGTTTTTAATGGAGACTAATTACATGGACAACGTTTAATTTCTTTTCGTCTTGTAGTTAATCTTAGTTAGTGGTTTATTTCTATTTATTCGCTCCATTCATTTTCCATTGAAGTGTCGATCCCTACGCCTATGTTTGGTAATTGTTTCCCATTCACGGCACATAATTGAAGCAATAAAACTCCCAACTCGCCATCCGTCACTCACCCCATGCAAAAATCAATTACATTCCTGACAATAGAAAAATATTAGCGAGTCATTTGTAACAGGAGAGTAACAGGCAGAGAGAAGGACACAAAAGATCCGCAATGTAAAGCTCGGTTTGGCGGTTAAACTAAGGTCACAGGTCAGTCCTGCATTAATCGAGTGTATGTGTGTGTGAGTGCTGAAACAATTGATTGGCGAGAAAATGGAACGTCACTCCTCGGGGACTGGATGCTGATGGACTACCGAGCCGTTAACGGAATCTCTTATCTCCAAACGTGAAAATTGTTGAGGCTTCTTCTCTATTCAGCCACTGTCAGGCACCGGTTTGTTCCCTTCTATCCTCTTCTTCTCTTTCTGTTATCGCCAGCCTGGATAATAGTTTTGCAAGTCGAACATTATATCAGGCGAGATTATTGGAAAATTTGATGATTGGATCTCTTTTATACTTAAAGAAACCATGATATTCAAAAATGTATTAAGTGAATTAAAAAGGACAGAAATGTTTACTTATTTATCGAAAAATACATGTTTTTTTAATAATGCAACTATCGTAAAACAGTTTTTCTAACAGGAGCGTATTGAGGTCGCCTGCTTACAATATGATTATTTTTATTTGTATGAACAATTACTACGAGTAGTAATACACGAAAACGAACATTTATGTTAAAACTTTTATTGAGTTTTTGGGTTTTGGAAATAAATGTTAAATTATATTTCATTAATTCTGTTACATTACTTTTATATTTATATTTTCTATATTAATATATTATAAAAGAACTTCTTGCTCGAAGTTTCATATGTCTTGGAAACTGGTATTGTCAGATACCTAAACCTAGGTAATTTTAACCAGAATATATATTAAAACACTTTGGAAGACTGTGGAAATTCAAGATAAATATTATTTATATTTCCATATTCATATGATATTATTTCCGTATTTTGTCTATTTGCAAAAACGGCTGACTTTTGTATTAAAAAAGCAATTATTTTAAATTCATTTTTGACGGTTAATTTGTTATATCCAATTTACTATATCTGTCAGTATGAGTGCCAGAAAATAAGGCGAATACGGAAAATGCTAGAACTTCGTCGTGGTTTAATTTTTACCTCTTTGCCATGAAATAATTTGTAGTTTATTAGCCGATGATATTTGTATTTTTCAGAAACATTAACTTGATTTTGAATAATTGATGTTCTAACAAATAATATTCTTCATTTATTCGTCCGTTTAGTACTCTACACTGAAGATATCGTAGATGCCTCTTTATTTTAAATTCTTACCAAAAAGCAACTTCTTGCTTTTTATCACATATCACGTAAGATAAACATTTCAAACCGAATTACGTAAGACGTAAAAAATATAAGGATCTCTCTGTATATTATGAAGAAGGGCAGATTATGAAACTTCTATTTTTCAGATTAACAACGTTTTGGCATTTATTTTATGTAATTTGTTCTAAACTTTAGAAGTCTTCATATTACAGGAATTTTCAAGTTTAAGTGCAGAGGAAGTGAATAAAGTAATAGAAGTTTAAGTGGTAGCGAAAAGTTTCACATTATATATATATATATATAAAACCTAAAAACATATCTAGTCGAAGGTGTAAGAGTAGTTTAGAAAGAAATAGATTAAATCAAATTGTGACAAAGAAAAAAATAAGGTTGTATAAATTTATAATAAAAAATAACGGCTACCTGAAGACAGGAAAAGTTTTTGAAGATTCTTGTATCTTTATAAAAGTAATCTTAGATTTTGGTTTTTATAGTGTGAGTTAGGACTTATTATTGTTGTTATTATTATTATTATTATTATTATTATTATTTATTTTGCCTTATTTACGTATAAAATTAATTGAGCTATTGATCAGATATGCTAGCTTCCAAAATAGTAAAATAAAATGGAATCTAGGAATATCAACGCATTATATATACCGGGTGGGCTTTTTAGTGTGGTCGATAACTCCAGTATTAAACAATATATCCAAAAAAATTATTTACAAAAATTGTAAACAAAAATATGATCTTTACTTGAAAAATATGCCCATCTCTCCAGGGTGATTTATATCTACGTGGTAAACAAACATACATTTTTTTAAATGGGGCGCACTCTGCTTTTTCATATTTAGATTTTTCTTAAAATCCTTGTTCTGACAGTATAACTTGTTCAAAACCATCCAGGGTGTTTAAAAATTATGAATAATTTTATATGAAAATAAACAGTCTGTATATGAAGAAGTAGTAAATAAATAATTATCTATTTTACGTAATTAGATAAAAAATGTGTTCTAATTTTCAAACTATGAATATTTGAATACAAGGTAAGGTAAAAAAAGGAAATGACCATTTTCTCATTTTTTGTAAATGTACTCCTATATTTTATTTCTTTAAAAGATGGTGTTTATTATACCCTTCCATTTTTATGAAGCATACTCTATACCTAAACTCATAACTTTCCGAGATATTTTTAATTTTCTTTAAATTTTAAGAACAAATTTAATTTGTGTAACTTAATGTTAAGTAATATGTAATACAATAAAATTATTTTTATTAGTATCATATTTGCCGCATAGACTTGAGACATATGCAATGTTGCAGATGTTTAACCGAGCCAATCCGGATTTTTACACCTAAACAAGTTTTACCTGAGCTATAAATTATTATAACATAAATACTTTGTATTATCCGGCATTGTCACTAGTACAGGATCTAAATGGGCAACTTTGATAATGATTCTTTACTACTTCTTCATATACAGAATGTTTATTTTACAATGATTTCGATATAAAATAAAGCATAACACCTTAAATATCTAGTACAGTTTTGTACAACTTATACTGTAAGAATGGGAAGTATGAGAGAAATTTAATTTTTGCAAATAACTTTCTTGGATATCCTTTATAAGACCGAAGTTATCGACAAATAAAAACAAAAAGGTGTTTTATAGAAATATTTGTATTAAATATGGAAAGATAAATAATATTTATCTTAAATTTCCACAGTTTTCCAAAGCGTTTTAATATATAATGAAGTCTACCTAGGTTTCGGTATCTGACAATACCATTTTCCAAGATAGAACGAAGTTTGACGGATCTTTTTTAAAAACGTCAATAAATTTCATGTCATAAACCTGACAACCAATCATTATTAAGCAATATTCTTCTTTTTCTAAAAATATATTTGGTTAGTATTATTTAGTTCAAAAGGTGATCTAAGATAATTGAACTTCCCAGGTATAGTTGTTAATTCAATACTGTATATTGAGGATATTTTAGGTATTTCTTTATTTCATATTCTTCCAAAAAATCTAGTTCTTCTTTCTTGTCACTTATATGAAGTACTTCCACTGTTATTTCCATTGTGTTATTAAGTGTAGGTTTGTGTTTGGTCTCAATGAGGTATTTTGCGTAATGTGACTTATCTGGTTGTTTTAATCTCTGAGCTCGTAAGTGTTCACAATAGCTATGTTAAAATTTTTTAATGTCTGGCCAAGATTGATGGCGTTACAATCCGGACAATTTTGTTTGTAAATACCCGATTTTGAAAATTTATTAATTTTAGGTTTTACAATTAATAAAAATGAACCTACATTATTTCTTACTTTAAAAGATATTGTAGAAGATGTTGTACGAGATATAATTTTTGATATTTTGTCATATTTAGGTTGTTTTGGAAAGATAAGGTTAACGGCAATATTTTCTTCCTTTTTATTAATCAACCTATTTATTAGATGTAATGGATAATTTCAAAAATTGGTAATCGCCACCTTAAAATAAATTTCAATTTGGCTGCAATATTTTGGGCACTTTTATTTTTTAACCTCAATTATATATACTTACTGCATCCAGTTCCACTTGCTACGAAAATATGGTAAACAGATGCTTTTATACATGTGTAGTGTGTTCAAATTTATGTAAGAATTTTGCAACATACAATTTTCTCCTTGTGACATCTATTCGAGACTACCTGAACTCAAAAATTAAAGGAATTTATCAAAAAATCTTTATTATGACGAATAAATTTGTCAAATTTTCCGTAATTTTATTTCTTCAATGCACTTAAAAAATACTGAATAAAATTTAATATTTCATAAACAAAAAATATGTAGAACTAAGTCTTTTTATTAGTTTTTTTCCATGCCCATAGCAGGTGAAATAAAAAATAGGAAACTTCATTCTTGAAATATTTTAGTTTAAGCTGCCAACGTTTAGTTTTTATTCATATACTAAAATTAAAACGTAGAGAGAACTAGTGAAGCTCCGCTTATTATAGTTTAAAATACATTGAAATGGCGGCCTTAAAGCAATAATTAATCAATTCTTGTATTCATGTTTATACATTAAAATAAATTGTAAAACAATTTAAACATCTTTATCTACTGATTTTCAAGTTGGCCGCCGTCGACCAAGATGTCCTCTTCCTCCCTACACACTTATACCGAAAATCGTTTTTGGATCTTTATTACATTTTCACGTGAGTTATAGCGGCGGGTATGAATAATGGATTGACCTATTTTTTGCACAATTTGTAGCCTTTTATCAAATAGTGTCGAAACTTTTTTAAATAAAATTACTTGTAAATATTAGAATAGTAAAACATGATAATTTAATATTTTTTCGCAATTTTTCCAAAAGTAAGTATAAGTAATGATTTATTTAGTTAACCAGAGACAATCGCCTTTGGGTATCCGTGTGCTGGCGATGTTAAATAACTTTAGTTTTATCTTGTATCTAAATTAATAAAGGTTATTCTTGTAATCCCGACTGGTTTATTTAAAGAAATTAGATTATTAATTATATTGATCAAATATTTATGATTTATGATTTATGAGGTTTAAATTTATCAAATTATCGATTTATTTAGATCTAAGCAATAATCGATTAAAATTGAAATTATACAGACAAATGACATCTGTCATTTTCTAATTGAATTTATTGTATGAAAAACTTAATATCCAAATTATAAAATTAATTTAGAGTCCAGAATTTATAATCAATTATTTAATATAGAATTAATTAATATTTTAATATCAGGTAAGTTAGGTTATTGTTTGTATATAAGAACCAAGATTTTAACTTCTAACAAGGAAATTATTATTGTGTCTTAGAGGTTATAAATAAAACTTTCTACGTGTTATCTTTTTTGTAATTAAATATGGTTAAACAATCATCAATTTTTTTAATGCTCACATATAAAGTTTAGTTCAAAAGAAAATTATAATAGAAAGAATTTGAATATGACGGATTGTCTTTGTCAAAACTTTATGAAATTTATTATTTTGCATAAATACCGGCCTATTTCACTAGTACAAGAGTACACTATCCTCCATTACGGACAAGGAGGAAATGGCCTCGTACGTAAGAAATTGTGAAAATTCTTGTATACTGGAGTTGTTCGTATAGAAGATGATGTAATTTACCTTCAGAAACATGTAAAACAAACTATTTTAATTGAATTTAAATAAAAAATGATGTTGAGGAACCACAGCTCTTCCCTCTTAGATGGTAAATCAACTTTTTCTTGTTGTCCTAGACAGCAGTCAAATTTTTTTCTTTTCAAATTTTCTATTTATTTATTTATCTCCAAGTTCTTGTTGTCCTAGAGACCATTCAATTTTAGTTGCCTTATACTAGGCGAAATCAATAGTATCTTGAACAATATTTTGATATAATAAGGGTCCTTCTAAAATTTTACTGAATATTTTTATTCACTTTCCATTTAGTTCTAAATGCACTTATTTTCATTTAAATATTGTCTCTTTATTTATTTAGAATCTTCTAAAATATGAATAATAAAATTTAAATTTTGTTATTTATTCCATGGTATTTTCGCTAGGGACATGACTGGGTATAGTTATTTTCTATGCTTCTTTGTACAAAATAGTTTGAATATAAATATGTGCGCAAACAAAGATGAACGATTTTCTAAGGCACCGATGCCACTGTAACTGCATATATGAGATTTTTTATGTAATGTATAGAATAAATATGCAAATTTGTGATGGACGGAAATTGCAATCGTAACCTGAAATGAGAAGCGGATGATGAGCTTGTTTAAATAATTCCGATATAATATGTGACATCTATGATTTGAATTTAAATAGAAAAATTACATTTTCATTTAGTTGTATCAGTATAAAATTATATAAAAGTTTTACTTGCTTTCGTTCATTCAATTACACAGCAATTTTCTCTGATTATCTCTCTTTTTAACCTCATTTCCCTTTGGACCGATATCTATTAGCAAGTTATATTACGCTCTTTTATCTACCTAGCTTAAAACATCAACATGAAAATATCTAATGTGACAGGGTTTTATTATAGACGTTGCAATCGATCTAATGGACGAAGGGGCGAGAAGGAGCGCGTAAATGTGGTCATAGCAAGTCATCACTCTCTTTATTAGTTATTGTCATAGAGCAGGACTTACTGCGACCTTTCGTAATTATCAAAGGCGAAGAGAGGAAAATAATGTAAAATGATTAGTAATAATTATTTTAAAAGCAAATTTACGCTTCATCCCTACAAAATACTACAAGCAAAGTGGGAGTGGAGGGGAAACTATCGAGGAATTTCGCAGTCAACTTAAGTTTAAAGCACGGATATTCTCTGTCGACGTTATTATTCATATGGTACTAGAAGGTATCTTACGTAGAAGTAACATACAAATAAGTGGAACCATTCTCTATCACAAACACCAATGTATTGCTTATGCAGATAATGTGGTATTATTAACAAGGTCAGAGACAGAATTAAAGGAAACATTCAGTAATTTTGATCAGGCAGCAAGAAAGTATGGATTAAAAATAAATGAAACAAAAACTAAATATATGGTGATGGGGAAAACAAGAATAAATGAAAAAGTATTGTACAACAAACGAGACGAAAAAACATATTGCTTCGACCAAGTGAACCAGTTCGAGTATCTGGGAGTAACAATCGCAAACAGAAACGAGGAATACCAAGTAATATAAACTGCTCAACAATAGAAATGATCCACCCTTAATTTTGAGTGGTTGCACGTAAACTACGGTAAATTAAAAAAAGGGACAAAAAAAATTTACTTATGCGAGACTAAATACAAAAAATGAAAGAATTGTGTTCGAACGTTCTAGAACTTTGATAGAAATGTAAAAAAAAAACAAAACAAACCAAACCAAAGAATCTGTGAAAAAGTGGAAAAAGATGCATTATGTAACATTAGTAGTTCGTTGGACGCCCACGAATTCTAAGGACAGTTCTACATCTATCTGGTATAATTCTTTAGTATTTATGAAATCTTGAGGAATCCTCTTCCATTCTTCTAAAATGGCATTTGTTAGAGCTCCGAAGTTCTCCAAATCATCATTTCGTTGGGATACCTGTAGTTTGAGACGTGACCAAATATGCTCGATTGGGTTCAGGTCAGGAGAATTTGCGGGCCAGTCCATTCGTTGAATATTGTGGGTCCTCAGTGCTGTGGATACCAGATTGGCAAGCTGTGGGTGAGCGTTATCATCGGCATACAAAAAAATCTCTACCAAAATTTTCAGCAAATGGGACTACAACATGTAGAATACATCTGTCTCGATAACAAACTGCAGTAATGTTCTCTCTGTGGAGGCTCAAGTCTGTGCATCCGTTACAGATAATGCCTCCCCAGATGGTAATTCCACCTCCACCAAAAGCTACCTGAGGTTCCATAAGTGCTGCATTATATCGTTCATTTCTCCTTCGCCATACTCGAATTTGGCTATCTAAGCGAAAAATGCGATTCTCGTCTCGTCCGCAAATAAAATTCGACACCAATCGTACTCACCCCAATACACAAATGTTGTTGTGCCCATTGTCTTTGAGCAACTTTGTGAGGCGCATGTATTTGGCACGCTTTTTTGACCTCAGACCATACTCATGCAACCTTCTTCTTACTGTCTGAGTCGATATTACGACACGAGTAGTTTGTCGCAAGACATTATTAAGTTGAAAAGTATTTATTCTAGGACGTCGACGAGCTATAAGTCTGAGATACTGGACCTGACGTACTGTTAAAGCTCTTGGACGACCTCCACCATGTCGAAAGCCTACCTCACCGATTTCATTATATCTTACTATGGCCCTCTTGATCACCCGATGAGCCACATTAAACAATCTTGCGACTTCTCTATGTGATCGAACTTGTCGCACTAAACGAACCACATGTTGTAATTCCCTATCGTTTAGTCTTCTGTACGCCATTTTCTACTTCAAAAACACAACTTATAATCAACTCTTAGTAACAATTGAAATAATGATAATGATACGTCTACTACTTGTATGCCTTTTTTGTGCTAATATTGTAAATTCTTTGTTTTTGTATTCCACAAGTCAAGAAAAAGATTTTGTCCGATAAATTTTATACACAACACTACAATTCAGTAAACACATATAAACTAATTATATCTATTGTTTCCTTTTAATACCACTTTAGTCACATGGATCATTTCAATTGTTGAGCAGTTTATATAAACGAATCGGAAAAGGACGCAGAGCAGCAGAAGCTATGAAGGAGCTCTTAAAATCGAAGAATATATCCTTGACAGTTAAGGTTATATATATATATATATATATACAATACAGTCACATGTTCAGTAATGGCTGTGAATTATGGATATTAAATCAACAAGAGGCAAACAAATTGGAATTTTAGGAGAGGAGGGGATATTAAGAGGGATATTTGGAGGAATAAAAAACAATGAGGGAGTTTGGAGAAGACGAACAAATAACGAATTAATAGATATTTATGGAAACCCTCCATCATCCAGAAAATCAGAACACAAAGAGTCAGTTGTTGTTCGTATGAACCTAAATAGAATTCAAGAACAATTGCTAGAGGGGAGAGGAGGAAAACAAAACAAAGGGGGACTCAAGAGAAAATGGTTAGAAGTTGTAACAGGAGATTTAAGATAAGTGGGACTTCAAACTGGAAAATCAAAGTAAATAACAGAGAGGAGTGGAAAAAGATACTTAAGAAGACAGAAAAAAATTAAAATTTAAGACCACTAGAAGCCAATGGTCTAGAAGGTCTGCAGGGCTATTTTTATATATATTTTACTGTACGACAATAAAATCATTATATTAAAATATACAACACACCAACTAAAAATAATTAGGATATCCAGAAATAAATGTAGAATATGGAAAATGATTCTAAATCCCAAAAATAAGTCATAAAACTATAGAGGCCCTATCTGTAAATAAAACATTATTTTAAATGTTTTTATAGCTAAAAGGATTATGTTGAAATGTTTCTATATAAAGCTTACTTCTTCCTAGATAGCGTCTAGAAATGATATTACATACTGTGTATTTGCAATGGCAATCGCATCCTTATGTTTAAGGTACTGAAGTACTGATACCTCATCATTAAAATACTTATTTTAATACGCGATTGCCTCCAACTAGGTTTCCTATTTTGTTATAACTGGTGAAAGTGGTAAACTTATCCCAGGAAGCATTTGGTGAAATAAATTTCTCGAATGCTGTTTGAATATTCGCTACCAACTGATCCACACTGGAATACTACCTCGTATCGTTTCTACAACATGTTAAATATAATATATTTTTTATTGTGGTAGTTGTCCACGCGCTCTTATGTACGATACACCATCATTAATAAATGATTTTGTTATTAACATAATGTTTGCCCCAAAGTTCACTTAAACTGTCTTTAACTAACTCACAAACTAATGCAGTATTTGACCTTTCCAAAACTTTACAGATTAGCAGGTGATTATCTGCTGGTATATTATTGTCTTCCAAAACTACTCTTATAATAAAGGGTGTCCCACGACGTTTTGACAGTCCAATACGCTTATATTTGTTATAAAGAGACCGTTTTTCCTCTCATCTCCAGTCACGTGACACCGACATTTTTTTTAAATGGGACAACGGGTATAATATTACATTTTTAGTTATAACTTTCAAAAAAAAATTCAAGATACCACATTTGTCATGATTTTATTGTGCAGTAATGAGAATATGGACCATTTATTTTTATTCTCTTTAATGAAAGGCAAGCAATGCGATGGCAGCAAGATAGAGCATCTCCTCACTTTTTTGGGCAAGTTAGAGAATATCTTGATAACACATATCGTGGAAAATGGATTGGTCGAAATGGTGCCATTCTGTAGCCACCCCTTTCTTCGGATACTACACCTTTAGATTTCTTTCTCTGAAGACACGGAAATGAGAGGAAAATCGGAAGTCTTTTTATAATAAATAAAAACATCAGTTTCGACTGTTTATTTCTGCCAAATTTGATACTTATCATGTGAACAGTTTTCGAGATATTGGACTGTCAAAACATCGTGGCACACCCTGTATTACCAATTATTTTACCCGAAGTGTCTGTCAGTTCATCCACACTATTTACTTTTTTATTTGTAAGCAATGGGAGAATATATATACTTTTTATTTTAAATAAAAGCATAATTTTCTTACAATTAAACTGCACTAGCAAATAGGGTAAGGGATTTTCTCTGCATAATCGGTTGTTTTCCTGTGTAAATCGCCAAAAGAAAATCTAAGCTTCATTTATAGGTATCTGATCGAAATACGACAAAATTGTATTGCCTAATATTTAAAAAAATCATGCGCAGTAGCATTACCAAAAGGTGCTTAGCTACCTAACTTCGTGCTCTCTGGTTATAACCTTCACTATTCTTATGATTTTGGACACACATATTTTTTTGGTGTGTTGTACTATTAGAATCTTATTATAAAGTATTATTTTTAACACATTTTATTATGGATTACAGACTCGCAGTGAATATATACTTCTTTATAGTAGTCGATCACTTTGCAGTTTGTAGTGTAATCTGCACATTATACGCGGTTTTTACATATTCGAATAATTTTCTAATCCACTTTTGTACTTTTTCATAATATCCATTGTTTCTTCTTTTAATATTTGGAACTTCTGCGTTTCGTTGATTGGCTTAATTTGATACGTACCTCGGCTCGTTTACTATTGCTTGGACTATAATTTAGCTGTTTATGGGAGACATTTTAGTTTTTTTAAGTGTAGTGAATGTTATAAAAACGATTTAGCCTCATATTTTCTAAACTTGATTTATACTGAAAAGTTTTATACTCGTATTCGTATTTGATTTCGATACCTAGATTTCCGTATTCTTGGCATATGTAGCTGTTGTTATTTCCGGAATTATTGGCAGATTATCTGTATCTAACAAATATAGTACTAACCGCAATATTCTGATGAACGCTAGCAAGAATATTTTGAATGTCAATTGTTTCGTTCTCATATTTAACTCTAAAGTGTCTCCAATCTGGTTGTAGTTTTATCAATATCAACTTAATTAATTATTTGAGTTTATAAAGTAGCGTCTTGTGCTTAACTTTATCAAAAGAAAATCTGTCACTGTTCAAGGAAGCTACAGAACGTATCTGCGTACATCGAATTTCTGATGTAGTATGTTAAAAAATTAATGTATTTATTGTACCTACGTTACTTTTTGTTGTCTAAATCCAAATTGATGTATTAGTATGGATTGAATTTTAGTACACCAATTTATCACATTTTAAAAAATGCTAGTAAGAGTCAATTAAATTATACGGTTTTACATATTTGAGTTTTATTTCGATTTTAAGATTAGAGTTATTTTAATAGTTTTCACTGATTCTTAGAACCGGTTTGAATTGCTTAGTTAAAAATTTATATCAGATAGATATAAAATTCTGAGGATTTATGAGGAGTAATATTTTATTTCATTTTAGCTTCACTTACCTTTTTCTATTTTATTTGATGAAATTTTCAATTTTCTTGTCGCGTTCAATAGGAAGTACCTTCTCACATGTTTCAGTTATATCTTATTTGATATATTCACTGAAATCATGCAAAACTGTATTTCTTTGTCTCAATTTTTACTAATCCATTTCTTTTTATCTTACTAACGAAGGGCAGGATTTCAATTCTACGTGTGGAAGTTATTAGTGGAGTTCACTTACTCTCACTGGTATATGTACTATTGAATTCTCGACGGACCAATATTTTGCTTATGAAAACTATTCAAAATAGTATTTGTCACTGAGGTTTTGAAGATTTTAAAATATTAATCCTAATTTGATTTTGATCAAACTTCACTAAGGTTCATAAAAACTTATTTAAGCAATCGGCCACAATTAGTATGTGTTAATGCTCAACGGTCTTTCTTGGTGAATATTAAGTCTGGTGTACCACAGGGATTAGTACTAGGTCCTCTGCTTTTTTTACTATATACTGCCGATCTTTATCATCAGATTAATAATTGCGCCATTTAATTTTTTGCCGACGATACTCAATTATTTTGCGATTTTCCACCCAGTGAGTTATGTGTTGGCAGCGACTTGAATTAATCAAGACCTTATGCAGATTGAAAGCTATTCAACTGTACATAACTTGAAAATAAATGCTTCTAAATCAAAATATCTCGTATTTGGTAATGACCAAATCCCATACCTAGTTAAAAATTGCTGGGGAATGTATTCCTCATGAATCCAATGCTAAAAATCTAGGTCTCTATTTTGATGAGGAAATGAGATTTACTTCGGTTACTTTTTGTCAACAAACATATACTTCGAGACAAATCAGTAAAAATCAAACTCTTTGAAAGCCTTGTTTGACTGTTGCCGACCGTAATAAGTTACAAATTGTGCAGAATACATGTTTTAGGTTCATCAATAATCTCAGAAAGTATGATCATATTTCGTATGTATTTTCACAAAACGGTTGGCTTAACATTAACAATTTGTATATATATCTTTTCCTTTCATTTGTTTTTAAAATACTTCATAATTCTTCTCCAAGATATCTTTTATCCAAATTAATATTTAGAAGAACACTGCATACCGTTAATATCAGGCATAAACAACTTGTGCACACCACGTCATTATACTGCAGTATTCACTCGCAGCTTCTCATAAAATGCAACAATTTTATACAATCAGATAAATATTTATATTAAGAATTTCCACAGCGTTACTGTTTTCAAAAAAGAATTGAAGATATCACTTTTCACTAGTCAACAATAATACTTAAGTCACTAGTCAAAAATATTTTAATTATTTTTTTTTTATTTACTTAATTTTATATGCATTTTTTTATAGCTTTTTTTTTCACTATATTGTAAACATATTTGTATTTTAAACGTATTTATTTATGTAATTGTATTATTATTATTTTAATCTTAAATTCGCGATGAATATTGAACTTGGTCGTTTGATTTTTATATATTTAGTAACTATTTATTAGGTTTCAAGGGTTAGGTGTAAGAATAGCCATAGGCTAAATCTCGCCCACACGAATTGTACAAAATTGTATTTTATGTACAAATAAAGATCTTTATTATTATTAACGTATATAGGTGTGTGTATATATATAAAGAGAATAGAAAACAATTTACATGAAAAATTCGTTTCACTGTCCCATCAAAAATGTGACTATAGGATTTTTAGTACAAATACCGTTGCACGTCAGGAGTGACGTACCTCTTTCGTCATAGTACTGCCAACTAATTAAAATTTCCCTAACTAAGATAAATCATACGAAACATCACGAAAATTCACGAGGACTCATGAACGTAGTCACAGTACTATAAAACCGAAAAAGTAATCGTAATTATTTTGATAATTTTAGAATTATTTCAATTATATTGGCTTATATACGTCTTATTCTTTATAATATAAAGTTTATAAATCATTATTATATGTTTAGTACTCAAAAAACCATAATTTACATTAAATAATTTTGAAATTTTCTATGCCCATGAGACTCGTATTTATGATGAAGAAATGACATTGTAGCGATTGGCATGCCTTGATGCGACGTTGTCGAGTATTTAGATTGAAATATTTCAACGATTTCTGACGTCCGGCCGTCAACCAGTTGTGTGTTTTCACCACGTTTTCGGTAATTTTATAATATTGTCTTTATTTTTTTGCTTTGCTAGATAGTTAACTTATAAAAAAAAGTGTTTTTTTCAAAACAAACATAGTGTGAATAAGCTGATTATTGACGTTTATTTCTACAAAATGCCAAAAAAACTAAATAGTCGTTGTAAAGAGCTTGTATATTCATTAATACAGTACTTTGAACGGGAGCGTGATAATAATGGGCCACTATTACCCTTAACTGCCGCCAGAGAGGTAAGTTAAAGATTATACAAATGTCTAGAAATATGAAATTGTTTTCTTGTCTATTTTAGCGTGTTGCAGCAGTCCTAAACTTAAATATTTCTACTGTTAGTACTATTTCGCAAACAGTCAAGAAGAATGATTTATTAAAATCGCCACCAAAAAAGCGTTCATACAAAAAAACATTAATTAAAATTTTATTAAACATACAGAAAAAGAAATACAAAAATGGTATGAAAGAGAGAGAGTTTTTGATAGACTAGAAATTAATCCCATTATTATTAATCCTAACAGCGATGACAGTGATTCAAGTGATTCAGATTTGAATTAGGAGAAAGGATTTACCTTTTGTAGGAATTCGAATATTGTAGTTGAATTGTTTCTTATAAGAAAAATATATATTTTTTTAAACAAAACATTGTCTTATTTTAATAACAATAAATAGTTTGCTATCTTTTTTATATGTCTCTATTTTATTTATTTAATAAAAATATAGTACAAATAAACAACATAATATAACGATTTTTATAACAGATTATTGAATATTAAAAGTAGATAATACAGCAAGAAGAAGAAGAAGAATATCACAGTTGTAGATTGCTAATGAATCAACTGAGAAAAACATTTTTCAAATGTACTTAAAAACTGGCAGGATGAAGTGTCTTGAGTGTGAGGATCATATATTGTTCATATACGCTTCAATAAATTAATTTTTCATAATAATAAAGCTAAACAACATAACCTAACCTTACATTTTTGAAACTTCCTACATTCCTCGACAATTTAGACAAGCCGACAACACTGCAGGGTCGTGATCTCATAATTGATATATGACGTGCAACGGGATTTGTATTAAAAATCCTATAGTAGATTTATATTTATAAATTTCTGATTAATGGGATTTTAAAATTATAAAAAAGTTTTAATCGATTTATTATAAACATTTGAACATATTTGTTGTAGTAGTTTATTCCGAAGGCAAAAGCTGCGCATTTATGATTAGGAATATATTTTTTTCTAAAGGATGGTTCGATATTGTTTAACCAATGAAAAAGCAGTACTAAGGTCAAAACTAGTGTTATTGCAAATTCAGCTCTTCAAGAGATTGATCTATTTTTCAACTTGCGTAATAGGAAGAGATATGTTAATATAAAACTTTTGATAGGTATGTACTGAACTTTCTGGAAATATGTTAACTTTTTAGAATAGATAAAAGCGGTTAGAAAAATGGCGGAACTTGATTTATTCAAAGAGACTTTTGATGGCTATTTGTGGTGGAAAAGTATTTATGAATGTAAAACCAAAGTTATTTTTAATTATAATGGACAATATGTGATATAAAACTACAACTAAAATGTTACTGGTTGAAGTTCACTATCCTCAGTTTATTTTCTTTTTATTGGTCTTTGCTTCCCTTTCCCTATCATAATGATTTTGGGTTGATCATCGAAGGTTATTTTGCAAGACCACTGTTTTTTTGGCTTTACTTTAAATATTAAATGACCAATTGTTAAGTTTACTAATCATTTGTTCTTATTGTTGTTAATTTAATTTAATTTCACGTGTATCCTAAAATAAACTGTAATTTCAAATGTTAATCTGAAATGTGAAACTAGTTGTTAATGTCATTAAAGTGTATGTGGTAACGATTTAGAGTTTTCTTTGGTTTTATCCTTCATACCACATTTGAGTTTTATGGATAACCTTCTCTATCTATAATATTGTTAAAGTGTTCTAAGCTTGTTTTTGTTGTTAATGTTTTCATTTAAATGTAACTTGTTATGCCAACTTTTTGAAAGTCAGGTTCTTGTTCTTTAGTTGGATTCAGTTTAGAACTCTGAATATGATTTTAGGCATGACCGCCACATATAACATCGATTTTTCAGTGTATTATTCATATTATTGATATCATATTTTCTTACGTTAACATTTGTGGTTTAAATGTGTTCTCCTTGATATTCTATTACTAAGGGCAAATTTTATAATCAAATTAGTCTCCTTTTGTTAAAATGGCTGAAAATAAATAAAATGTACATAATACATATCAGATTCCAAACCATCTTTAGTAAAAGGAGCCTAAATGATATTTTCTAGTATTTTCAATAATAATTGCCATACCTCCACCTGCTGTGTTATTCTAGTACTAATTATAGTAGGTAAACTTTTATAATTTGCAAATTTTAGTTCAATGGACATCCGATACAAAAATTATATTATTTTAATGACTTGCCCAAATTAGGTGAATTTCTTGTTCATAAATTAAGATGTTAATTTCATTTAAAAATGTAAATAGTATGCAATTCTACATCCTTATATTTCATTTATTTTTAATTACTGTCATTGAAAATTCTTACTCATAACCTTCCTGTTCTCAACGGTCCACTTTCTAACAATTTTACTTTGCGAGGTCTACTTACTGAAAAAAATTATTGGTTTTTTATTTCCTTATTTGTTATAAGCGGTAGGTGTTTTCAAGTTTGGTAGGAAAAGTTATTACGAAGTCCTCACGTTCCTCCTTTGAGATTCGCCACTGGCCAAAAGGGATTTGCACATAAAAGTGGGAAACCGAAACGAGAAAAAGGAAAAGAAAAGCTCTTTTTATTTGCTCCTTAATTATAATTAATTGAAGTAGATGACACAGAGAGGATATTGGTGGAAATTAAGCAATTCCTTACAAGGAGACATTAGGGGGTTAAATATTTTAGTTTTAGTGGCCTGCTGTGGTTTTTTCAAATTTGTACAATTTGAGAAAGAGAAAGTTAATAAAATTCATTAATATTTAGCTTTATACTGAAATTGTCGAAAACAATTTAAAACCAGTTACAAATATCGAAGATTTATAGAATGTACCGTACTATGATTTGCATACTACATTTTTGAGAATTTACTCTCTGTTAATGTTTAAATTAATTATAAATGTGGTTAACCACTTATAATGCTTTAAGAAAAAGGTATTTAAATAAGAATAATTAGAATGGCCCAAAAAACACCATTAAGTTGAGAACAATAACTTGCAACAAGGTTAAAAAAGGGAACTTCAATACTCAATCAAGCAAGAATAAACCTGCTGAATCCTTGCATTCTACTTCTTCATGAGATGTATAAATAATTCAGATAACGCAAATTATGTACCCTTGTGAAATTTATCAATTTTCAGTTTTCCCAGGTACCAGCCTTTTAAATGTAAGTCATTAGAAACCGCTGTTATTAAAAATCGTAACAATATGAATTAATTTAAGCGACGAGTGAACCATTGTAGAGACCAACTCTTTTTGCCAACACTCTAAAGAATAGCAAAGTCTCTGTAATTGAAACGATCGCCAATAGTTAAATAATAAAATAGAATTATGAATTCTCGATTTGCATTTAGGCAAAATCACTTTACAATAGATCAAGTACATCGTATTACTGACGTCGTTAAACAAGTACTCCAAGAAACACAAGGTTTGCTTCGAAGTCCTCTATATGTAACTTAAACTCTCAATATGGTTTGACACGAAGCATGATTCATAAATTAAATAAAATGCTCGCAATAAATCTTATCAGTCTGACCCTCGAATAGATCATTCAGAATAAAACAAGAAAGTTATATAAGCATTCTTAACATCCCCTATGTCAGAAAAAGTATTGCAATAAGATGATGGACTAATAAATGGGCAATTAAACTCTACGTGCCCTAATTATGTGCACCTAAATTAGTAGTGTTTGTCCCTCTCTCAAGTTTATCATGAAAGGCTTTTACAATAAGTTATTTTTACAAAAAAACGTAAGTAAGTTTGTGATTAATAATGGGTGGCTGTCATGTATGGCATCTGTGCTTAGACTCTGTGCCATATAGAATTCTATTTTTCGACTCGTTTTGATTGGAACTGTACATCGTACTCTGTGGACCACTGGAATCGAGTTTATTCTATTTAAATTGTAGTTTCAATTATACATAGACAGAGCTATCGAATTCTATTTTACTATTGATTTTTTGTAGTTCTATGGTCACAAAACAAGTGTTTTATAGTTTCTTAGAGACCTGTCAATCCCATCATCATCGTAAATAAGACTATTAGGTTAAAGTATTATTAATTTTTCTTTAATTAATTATGCTGGCAATAAATGGTTTTAATATATTAATTGCAGCAGAAGAAGAAAGATTGGGTGATATTAGAAGAGAAAATATTGAAAGAAATGATAATAGATTTAAAGAACTTTTTAGACTGACTAAAGATATTGTGCAATGTATACTTAATGGAATATTGCCTGAATTACACCAAAATAATAATCCAGTCTCTATACCTCTTTATATAAAATATTTTGGGACTTTACATTTATACGCTACAGGGACACATCAACGGACAATTGGTCAAAGTTTCAATATATCTAATGTTTTAAATAATTTCTTTTTCTCCTGACTGCTACTGTCACTAATCACAGAACACGTAAATTGTTACGTAATGTCAAAATTATACTGACAAATCCCTGAATTTGTAGAAAATTTCCGAAGAAACCGAAGTTTAGTCTATAGTACCACAGATTTCTACAAATAGAAAGCGATGATATAATACGAACTGACACGTACTCCCAGCTCTGTTTTATGTTTTATTTTTATGTTCCTTGACATACAACAGACATTTGACAGAGTCTGGCATAAAGGTCTTCTCTACAAGCTGAAATTACATCTAACAGAACAATTATACTTCATACTTAAATCATACCTTACTAACCGCTATTTTCATCTAACAGAACAATTATACTTCATACTAAAATCGTACCTTACTAACCGCTATTTTCATCTAACAGAACAATTATACTTCATACTAAAATCGTACCTTACTAACCTCTATTTTCAAGTTAAAATCGAAGATAAATACTCAAATTATCACAATATAGAATCTGGTGTCCCTCAAGGTAGCGTTCTCGGCCCATTTCTGTATCTAATATTTACAGCAGACGTTCCAACTAAAAACGAAACCTTCTTAGCAACCTTTGCTGATGACACCGAAATCATGGCAGTAGATATCGACCCTACTGTAGCCTCACAAAAAGTTCAAAATCATTTAGACTTATTACAAAACTGGCTTCATCGATGGAAAATCAACGTTAATACCAGCAAATCAGTACAAATTACTTTCACCACAAGAAAATCTGCTTGTCCACAAGTTTCTATCAACAATATTCCGATCCCCATAAAACCAGTTGTCAAATATTTGGGAATGCATCTAGGTGGTAAACTAACATGGAAGTCACATATCAAAAACAAGAGAAAACATCAAGATCTTAAACTAAAGAATATGCACTGGCTACTTAACAAAAAGTCTCAGTTATCTCTTGAAAGTAAACGGCTTCTCTACAAAGCCATACTCATACCAATTTGGTCATACGGAATAGAACTATGGGGCTGCAGTAAACTTACAAATACGAAGATACTCCAAACACTCCAATCCAAAATACTCCGTATGATAACTAAAGCTCCATAGTACGTCTCTAACCAGACACTTCACGACGATCTGAACATCCCACTAATCAAAGATGTAATAAAAGCTCACTCCACAAGATACAAAAAACGCACCACCGACCACGACAACGAATTAATAAATAATTTATTCAACCAACCAGTTGCCGAAAGAAGATTAAAGAGACAATGGATAGAAGACCTCCCACAACAATAATTCTAAGAGAACCATCAGTGGATGGTACCTAACTCCACCTTAGTGACTAATAGACTATTTACTTATTACTCTGTGAATAGAGTAGATTGTAAACATGCAGGGCATTAATAAAAAAAAATTATTATATAATATTTTCCATAGTCATATTTCATAATTTCTAGATAAATATTTTTTTTTGACAATGGAAAGTGTGCATTGACACATGAAAAGTTAAAATAATTTTTTTAAATTGCTCCTCATAGCGACTTTAAATAAGATCATTTTGTTAATTGCATTTTTTAAATAATATTTTAATTTGGCAATTTTGAAAGACAAAATGTTATGAATAAAAATGTTCACTAGCCTTGCCAATATACAACGTACCAAATATTATTATTCCGTAAAAGAATACAATTTTGGTTATATTCAAATTAAATTAAACAGGGCACTATCTTTAAAGATCTGAAGAATCCTTAGCAAAGAAACCGATATAAAATGAGCACTAGACTTTAAAGACACCCTACGTAATCTCTGTAAGGTTAAACGTTTGTAAAATTTTATTTCAACCGCACACGCTCTATTTTACTGTATAAATAACCTTTAAATCTCTCGCTGGTTTAATCGCGCCAATCTATGAGTAATTCAACCAGTTAAGTTAAGCGCTGGGGCGTCGGTTGCAGTTTTAATAAAATTTAATTATTTATTCCGGGAGTCATTAAATAAATTAGACACGTTTTCTTAATTTCATTTTAAGATGCAAATAATCTAGTTAATGTCGCGTAGTCTCCAACTAAGAATATTTAGCAAGCTTATTGCAGAAGATCTATTTAGTTAATATAATTTTTTTTAACATTAGTGGTTTTTTATTAGAATCACCTAATTTTTTGAAACAACACGACTAAAGCATTCTAAGATACCGATTTAAACAGTGTTAAATTCGAATGAGTGACCATTACCTAAATTGCCCAAGGCTTTTTTCGCCGAACAAGCGGTAATATTTTGGAATCTTTGGGGATTTCACGTTTTTTACGTATTTTTCCCTATTTATCTCTTAATAAATTTGTATGCAACAGTACTAAAAGTTCTTATAGTGACTTGTAGAAGTTTAAACCAATAATAATTAATGCTTATTTAATGTAGTTTATTTATTAAAAATTTGTTTGTAATGATAAAGAATTTAGGTAAAATTACTTGATCCTATGTTGGATATTTATACAGGGTGGTTCTTTGGGAAAGGGTAAGAGAAGCGAATTGAGAAATATAACATAAAATTCTAGGACGGATGCACTGCAAAAGAAAAAATATAAAATTGAAATTACAGATGTTACAGCTACAGTTGCAAGGCGGAAAAAATTGTTTTGTCGTATTTCAACAAAAATAATACTCCAGTCAATTATGATATTTCCATGAAAGAAATACATATGTTCAAGATTAGATTGATTAAAATCAAGGCCAAACGGTTTCCTCCTTAAATTTCGAATGGGGCTCTGCAAATATTGATGATGATTCAACATTTTATGGATAACTTGGAACAAAAAGTTTTTATATTCAAATACCTCCAGCTATGGATTGTTTTGGTATAGATATGTTGATGATGTTTTGGCGAGTTTTGCAGGTAGCGATAGACAATTAGTTGCTTTCTTTAATTTTATTAAAAATTTGCGTCCAAAAATAAAATGTACTGTTAAAATTGAAGAGAATGGTTCTATAAAATTTTTAGATATAAATATCAAAAAGAGTAAACTGTAATCTTCAGTATTCAATTTATGGTAAACCAACACATACAAATATGACTCTCCTATAATTCAATGATACACAGAGCTTTTTCAATATGTAAGTATGATTTTAAAAAGTAAATTAATATAATAAAACAAATCGATACCTCTAAAATTATCCATTACGTCTAATAAATAGGTTGATTAATAAAATAATAAAACGGAAGAAAAGGTTGCCGTTAACCTAATCTTTCCGAAACAACCTAAAGATGACGGGTCATACATACATATTTTGGAGCTATTTCAAAGAAAATATCAAAAATTATATCTCGTACAACATCTACAATATCATTTAAATTAAGAAATTATGTAGGTTCATTTTTATTAAGTGTAAAACCTAAAATTAATAAATTTTTAAAATCGGGTCCGGATTGTAACGCTATATATCTTGGCCAGACCTTAAGAAATTTTAACATAACATACTGTGAGCACTTACGAGTTTATAGATTCAAATAATAAATAAGTTAAATTGCGCAAAATACCTCATTGTCACTAAACACAAACCAACACAATTGAAACAACAATAAAAGTACTTCATATAAATGACAAGAAAGAAGAACTTGATTTTTCGAAGGAATATGAAATAAACAAATTCTTAAAATGTCCTATATATACAGTATTGTATGAGCAATTAAAAGAGGGAAGTTCAATTATCTTAGATTAACTTTTTAACTAAATATCTATATAATACTAACTAAAAATATTTTAGGAAAAGAAGAATATTATTGTACATATTGCTTAATAATGATTCATTAAAGTGTATAGGATATGAAGTTATTTACGTTTATCAAAAAAATCTGTCAATATTCTGCCAAATCTCGAAAATGTTATATGTCAAAATAGCGAAACCTTGGTCGATTCAATATAACTTAAAAGTTTTGTAATACGTGGAAATTCAAATAAGTATATTTTCATATTTATTATTGAGTTTCCACAAACTAAGAGTTGAAACAATTAATTTAATTTCAGATGCCAGATTTGACATTTGCAATGTTTATAGATTTGCCGTTTCTCTGATATTATTAGTCACTTTGGTTTTTTAAATTACGTTTTAATGTAGTTGAAAATAATTTGTATTAAAAAATTTATTGAGACAAATCTGGTATCCCAAAATAGGCTTATCCCAAATTTTGCAGATTTCGAACTCGTAATTTACGAGATTATTGGCCACTCTGTATATATTTTTACAAATTAACCCCTTCAATATTTCATAAACTAATTCGTATTTGATAATCATTTTGTGTAGTAGGTAAATATTATTTTGCATTCTAGAAAGTTTACTTACTTTCTCTATAAACTATACAAGGCCACGTAGTCTTATTATTCAAGAACACAAAACAATATTTAACATAAATATTAGACGATCCCGTTGAGCATGGTCTTAGCAAGCGGTGTTACCTCAGATGTCAGGTCTTGTTTCGCGCCAAGACAAATACCTAAATTAAAACGGCGACATGTGGTTACTACAAGTCGTGTTGTAAGAGCCCTTTTTTTTGAGAATTACGTTTGCCTTTTGCTTATTGACCATTTTATTTGTTGTCGCAATAAATTGATTTGGTTATTGAATTTATATCTCTCATTGTCTCCTCACACAATTACCCAAACTGCCCTTATACAGAAGAGGGCGTGACAATATTGATCACATTGGAATTAATTAAAAAACTGTTATATACTGGGGCAAGGGCCTAGTTTTATAGTGGATACGCCTGTGATGCGATAACTATAGTTAAGCAGCGTTCAGCACGATTAGTAGTAGGATGGGTGACCACCAGCGAACACCGTCTTAATATGCCCGTACAGCCTGCAGCGATTAGTAGCATATCACAGCTCGCAGGCACTATACCAATGAGCAAGAGGTATAGTGGAGATATGCCGTATTTCGGAGGAGGAGTTAAACTGTCAGTCCCGAGTCCATGGATGTTGGGCTCGTTAAAGATCCCCCTACCTCGGGTTGGAATACCTGAGGATTCGGCAAAATTTCCGGTTAGGGGTAGCGTACTCCCGGCGTCGGTGATCAGCCCTGGTCGCGGAACTAGGCCGACGTTAAATAAAACAAATAAATAAATAAATTGTTATATACTCTTATCTGCTAAAGACACTTACGAGTAGGTAATGTTACGGATAATACCACTTTAGCCATACCAGCAAATATTTTCAAATACAAAATATGTAACTAAGTTCAAGTTTCTCTGATTTTTTTGACATGGTTGATATATATGTGTCCTCTTCAACACTGAACAACTTCCCAACCATCGGTATGAGAAATTTGTCCTCTTCTTCATTGCTTTGACAATCTCTTTTCCATTTTTTGCACTTCTCTCCTATTTCCCATTGTTCTTTTCCCTAGGGTTCTTTCCTTGTAATTAGTCGAAATTCTATAATTTACCATCTGTTCTTTTGCAGTTACATGCTGGGCTGGGACAAAGATAATCTTGTACTCTTCAAATATTTTAATTCTTGCGGCAAAAAAAATCATAAACTGTATAGGTAAACTCGGCCTCGGCTCAGCTAGAGCTATGTGCCTACTTATCTTGACGAATCCCTACTATTTAAAACTGAAGAATACGGAACAGCTGTACCTACTCTTTTTGTTAAATAAAATCACAAATATATGTATGTATATAGATATATATAGATGTATATAGATATTTACTTGGTATATATATATATATATATGTTTATATATAATACAGGGTTGGGATAAAGCATGAAACCAAGTAAATATCTTTAAAATGAAACGGACGATATTTATGAAATTTTGTAGGCAAGTGCAATGAGCCAAAATGCATCTGATGTACATTTTTTTGTTAACAATATACTTCCGGTTTAACCGGAAATACCCTCAACTTTTTTAATTTAAAGGGGACACCCTGTATATTTTTGCAGATTTTGAAAGAGCTTGTTGTTTCTCGAATCATAAAAAAATCTATTTTATCATTTTAGGGCCGAATAGTAGCAAATTTAAAAACATACACATCATTTCATCTTGTTATTCTAGAAAACACAGTTCAAAACGATAACCAATCTAATTTGCTTTCACCAATCTGTTAAAAGTCATAGTTTTTCAACTACCTCTACTTTTCAGGTCTTTCTTAAAATAAAATTTATGGTTCTCTTATCAAAAGCATAATTTTGCCACGTTAATATTTATTATCAAAAATCAAACATGTGTATGAATAACATATCAATTTCTTACGTTGTATTTGTTAATGCTGAAAGGTACGATATATCATTTAAAAACGCTTTGGAAAACCGTGAAAATATAAGATAATTTATAATGGATAGAATCCACAAAAAAAGGTTGGAAAAAATCATTACAAAAATATTTATAACTTTTTGAGTTATATTACTTTTAATCTGGTTCCATTTGATTAGTGATTTATAATCTAATTTTTAGGTAAATTTGTAATTTACCTGTTACCTTCTACAAGGTATCCAGAATCACTCTTCAAAGAAAAATACTACAAAATACACTTAAGAGCAAAAAAATTGACTCAGCAACATGCTCGACTTTTGATAGTCTGTGTATCCACAACGATAGCATTCCAAGTAAGGAGCGGTACACTGTTTGGAAACTTAATAATCGTGGTTTAAATCGATATGACTTTGATTAAAACCGGACCTGTTTGCACAAGTTACAAGCAACAATATTAGTCGACGTACGCGGGATACATGTTTGCATTTGTTTGCAATGTGTCAGTAGCGTAGAACATTGTTAAAAATTATTAAAATAATCAATAAAATTATTTAATTTCAGATTCTCCTTTCAATTATTTTGTGTTACTTAAAAGAGGACGATACCACAAATTAGAACCAGGTGAACAATTTGTAGAACCATAGTGATTTGTTAGTCTATGTTGCCATATCTTGTAAAATATTAAAATTTTAAGTAACGATATTGTGTACTAAATTAATCTGGAGCAGACGAGCATTTATTTTTAACTGTCGTTTAAAAAATTTAATTGGAAATTACACTTACTGTTTAATGAAAATAATAATATGCTGCCATTCTAGTGAGAGCATTCTAAAAAGCCATTATTTTCCTTATCTTTAAAAAACTTACCTGTATAATCCATTGATATTAAGATATTTTGTCGGTCATTACCAATATTTTATTTTTGGAAAAGTCAGTGAAAAGTACAGTGTTATTATAATATTCAAAAGAATTTAAAACAGGTAGAACCTATTTTACACCACATAAATAATTATATTATTTAATTATTTTAATAATAAAATTATTTACATGAGTTTTACATTTGCTATTTGGGGTTCAGGGAAAAACATATTTTTTTCCAATGTTTATCATTGTTAGTTATTATTTATTTAGATTCCAACACAGGGCATAATTTTTTATGTTATTATGTTATTGTAACTGAATAATTTAATATAATGTATAATGTAAAATTTATTATTGTTCGAAGCCTTTTGTTGCGTTTTCTAGGAAAAAAAGAACATCATCAATTTGTCGTCCATCCTTCGCAATTTCTTTAACATTAGATAAACTTACACCTGCAAATGAATAAGTTTCTTATGAAATATCCATCTCGCTAAATACTACACTAAAAATGTGTTTAATTATAAATAAAAATCTCTCTTAAAATCAATCACAGAAATGTAAATATTATTACTATTTATTATATTATTATTTGTAGATCTATGGTCAATATTCCATTTTCTGCCTCTTTCTGGGAAAATTTCCAAAATAATTTCTCGGGCTTGTGACCCTATAGTTCTATTTTTCACTTTTGTAGTCATTGTCAATCCGGCAACATTGCACTACCTCTTGTCATTTTTAACCCTTGATATTACGAAGTGAACAGCTCAAAGAATGTCACTCGAATGACCAATGTCACCATTTATTTTGTTTCGATTCCAGCGCACCCTGAACTCGCGATTATTGCAAAGTATGGACAAAAAAGTCGCTGAAATGTATCAGATTTGTTGTAATTAGGCACTTTAAAGATACCGTTCTAATATCGCTTTAATTCAAATAACATCAAAGCGGATTCATGATTTTTTGTAAAAATGTCGAAATTTGTTAGACATCATGTCAAAATGACTTTTAGAGGCCAAATACTTAATTTTGAATAAAAATATCCAATATCGTACCCAAGCGTATGGCTTATGACTATATACCATATAAAATCATATTCACGTAATTTAATTCGGTTTATTTCAAGAATAGATTTATTTCTTCTTCATAATGATTTACATCAAATCGATATAAAATTATTTTTTTTAAAGAGCGTTTCTGGATGCTCTGTATAATATTTATTTATACAGTGTTTCGAATGCCTAAAGGTGATCTTAAAGTCTCCGATATTAGTTGCTTGCCTATTATATATCATCTTATACAATAAAATATTTGTGATTAGTATTAAAATAATAATAATTTTTTTAAATAAGTTTTCACTTGATACAATTTTCCGCATTTAGAATTGTGTGACTGCCTTGAAATAACTGCAGCGTATTTTTGGGTGCCAGTAAACAGAAATCGTCTCTAGTTTCATAATATTTTCTGGATTTACGAAAATTTCCATATAATCTGTCTTCCAACAACATTTGAGATATTTCAGAGCATACATATATTAAGTTATATTTTGATTAAATATTCTTCCCTTTACTGTATAACTAACTGATTCTTTCAGTTTACCCTCGACAACGTATCTAGAGCAGAGCAACGACGATTTTTTTAGGTTTATTTCTATAAAGCAAACAAATTACTTAGATTCCCGCTGAGATGTATTAAGACTCCGAGGTCTTTTTAATCCAGTTTTTAAAAAATAAAAAATAAAGCCTTGCTCTTAAATTACTTGGATGTTGTTTTTGTTGTGACTTTATAAATATTTCCTTGTATAAATTAAACAGCAATCCTAACATTTTTTCATCCCATGATGGAATTTCCTGGCCATGTAGCTGTAGGTGAATTATTTACGTTTTAATTAACAACCTTTTCTTGTTAGAAACCTTCAAAATAATCTAATCTAAGACTTGAAAATTCACTCAGAATTTATTATTACTTCTTCTGATAATAAATATTTTTGGCTTGTATCAGTAGCGTAGGTTTATTACAGTCAAATTGGGGTTTTTTAATGAGCCTTAAGCATGATGACTAAAATAAGATATTTCAATTCGAAGTAGTTCAAGAAATAAGTGAAATGTTTTTACGAATATAGACAAGCGATCATTTATAACATTCATTTAAATCAATAATCACAAGAAAAAAATGGAATTTTTTAAACAGAAACTATAAAAGAAGACTAGTACAAATTTCTAAGAAAATATTAAGAAAACTTATGAAAAGTATTGGCTTTTGGCATATAAATAAGTTGATTAATTTGAAATTAACGTGGTATTTTTGAGATAAATTATAATCCTTTCTTGACATTTCTAACATACAGGGTGAGGCATTAGTGCGTCGAAGTACGATTAGTCCGCTATTATTGAACTTACGAAAAAAAAGCTTTTACAAAAAGTGTAGGCAGTTTGACATTTACATTTTAAAATTAGTCCTAAATATATAGTGTGTTCAGGAACACAGTGCCAGACAAAAATTTTGCTTTTTTAAATGGAACACCCTGTATAGTTTTACATTTTTATAAACCTCTTGCCGAGCTAATTTCAACAATGTCAACACTTTATGTCTGTTATGTTTAATAAAGGATTTTAATGTTTCTCTCATTCATACATAGATGCTATAATTGTAATGTTTTAAATACAATAAATCAACCTATTTTATATACAAAAGTATGAATTAAATGATTTTTATTTATTGAAATTGTTTTAAATACTCAATTGTAGCAAATTACGTTACAATTTAAGAATAATTGCAAAAAAAGGCATAATTTCAAATAATCGAATAAAAAAATTTAAACTAAGATTTATTGTATCTAGTTTCTAGAACAAACAATAATTATGCAGGAAATAGTTCTATCTAAGAGAACATAGTAATAATTAATAAGATTCATATAAGATAAAATAATTATTTATTGAAAACGTCCCCTTTGAAGAAAATGTCATTTTTGACTTTAGATGGATGTGGGTCTGAGTTATATAAATATCGTGACATATTTTGACTGCTTAGAGAAAATATTGTAAAATTTAGCTCGAGTTATTGGTGTCTCGAAAATTTAAAACAGAATTGTGATGGTAAAAACTAACCTTAAAAAGTGTTCAGTTGATAAGAGTTTTAATTTGTGTTTTATAAAAAATTACTGCATAATTAATAGTGTATAAGTATTTTTGGACAAAGAGCTTAATAAATATGTAAAGATAAATAATACTTATCTTGAATTTCGACAGTTTTCCAAAGCGTTTTAATATGTATTAAAGTCTACCTAGGTTTCGGTATCTGACAATATATAATTTTCCAAGACAGATAGAAGTTTGATAGATCTCTTTAAAAACGTAAATAATATAATATAATATCATAAACCTGACAACCAATTAGTATTAAGCAATATTCTTCTTTTTCTAAAAATATATTTGATAGTATTATTTAGTTCAAAAGGTGATCTAAGAGAATTGAACTTCCGATGTTTAGTTGTCATTCAATACTGTATATTGAGAATATTTTAGGTGTTTTTTTACTTTGGGTGCAATTTTTAGATGAACATAAGATCGCTACATGTATTAGTCCCACTCGTTCGAGACATAAGGTTAAAATGTCATCACCTTACTCATCCTTAAGCAGAAAAAAATTCTGTAGAACTTCTTGCTCCCAGAATTAAACCGGTTTTTCCCAAACAGAAATGATTAGTGGCTGCAGCAAGATGGTGGCCCAGCTGTCTTGGTGAGAAACTACTTGAACAACGTCTTCCTAAATCGGTGGGTAAATAGATATTTAAAAAACCTTTCAATTGATGTATTGCAAGACCCACTTTTCTATTTAAAAATTTTATTAATGGCGCCATCACACTCACAGAAATGACGTCAAAAATAAAAAGGTGATCTGACGAAGCGCCCATTTAAAAATAAATATCGACAGGTTTCAGGATTTTCTCCTAAAATCGCTGATTTGCGAAATATTATTCATCATCGTTCTCTGCGTTGCAACTGCTATCTTCGCCTAGGTCGATCACCAACGGAGACACATTTTCTCATTATTGTTTAAAACACACAACAAAATAAGAAAAACTAACAAGACCATACCCGATTGTGCAAAACTAAAAGTTTAATGCGGGTAGTACGACTCAGGCAAACAATTTCTGTGGCGATAAGCTTTCTTGGTTTTCAGTGCAAAGCCTCAACTGATTTTCTCGATAGACCTAATTGGAATACCTAGGAATTTAATATTAATAATTTAATTAATTTTTTAATTTAAGTAATAAAAAAGGTATTACTAAAAAATTTGAAGGGTACTGTTTTGGTAATTTGAGACTGTCAATTGAAGAAACTTTTAAAATAAAGGAAATTTATTTTTTTAACATTACGTAAATCAGATATTAACTACTTCAAAATAAAAATCCGAACTGAAACTTATTAGCTTAGGTTAGAAGAAGATGAATATGTATATCTACTATAGTAATTACTCCTTGCTACCTTCTATAATTCAAAAATTTAATCCAAACTTGACTATCTTGCTTAATCAATATAACACTACATAAATATACTTATCTTGCTTTTATGAATGAGGAAATTTTCACTTCGAGCTATTATCACCACAGAGAAGGCGACTTACTGCGACATTTCGTAATTATCATACATCAATAACATTTTGAATATGGAAAATCATTATAAATCCTAAACATTGGTATTGATAATTTCTTATTATAAAAAAAGTAAATAATTATTTTTTCCAAATGATCAGGAGTCAAGTTTGGCACACTGTGTCTATTTAAAATATCCACTATCCACGCCCCAGTTTCACATTCCTGCATATAATTTCTTTTTGACTAGCTCCGCGATGTCTCCATCTATTCGTAAAATGTATTGTCAGACGTCCCAAATGAAATTTAGCGCACGTTTTGGAAGTACGGGTTTTTATTCTAAGTTTCTTATAGCTGATGGGATTATATTCAAATTATTGTGTATAAAGGCTAGTTTCGCTGAATCGAGACAACAGACATTACGGCGTATTTATTTGCAATGGAAATCGCATCAGTAGAATTATAATACGTAGCTGCCTCAAACCAAGTTCCCCATCTTATTATTACTTGCGAAGGCGATAAACTAACATCAAGAAGCATTTGGTAAGCGGTAAGGATTTCTAGAATAGTTTTTTAACATTTGCTACTAATGGATCGACATCGTATCGCTCCTTTAACTCAATGTAATCCATTTGACAATCGTATTAAATGTAGAACATTTTTATAATTGTAAAAGCCATCAACATGCTTTCATCAGTAATAAATGAACAAAACTTTGAGTTTGTTATCAATATAATGTTCACGCAAAATACTTACATGCTAACAGTTATATTATTTTCTTCCAGACTTCCTCTTACAATATTATCAATCATTTACCCGAAGCATATCGTGTTTCATTTACATTACTTGTCATTATATTTTGGAACCATGGTGGAATATATTGTAATGATTTGGTTGCAAAGGCCAAAATCTCTGCCTGGCTATATAATAAATGTCACAAATGTCACAAATACAGGACAAGAACCAGTTCCTCCAGAACAAACACTATAGTGAATACAATAATACAAACAATCAAAAATATAAAAGCTATTTTATTGTATTTCACATAAGATATCATTTCTATTTAAAGCTACTGTTCTGTAATGTCGCTCTAAACTGCGTTCTCTGATTATCAGTTTTATATCTATGTTGTCTCCTATTTATCTCTTTTTCTTCCATTCTCCAATGTTCTAGAAAATTCTAAACGTTTTCTGGACTATTCTTGACGTTTTAGAAATTGTTAGTCAATCTATCATAGCTGTTAGTAGTTAGATTAGGGTTTTTGGGTCTGTTCCTATGGCCCTGATCTGTGCAATCAAACCGTTACACTTTTTTTCTAAATGCTTATGAAATATTTTAACATTTTAATTAGAAATATTTGACAAATTTATTAATCATAATGGACATTTTGATGTTGCCAAATCTTTAGAAATATCTGATTCTGAATATTAAAGGTCATATATAATGAAATAATAAAAGGAACGGATCATTGAGAGTGGACCGAAAGTCAGGAAACGGCCAATTATCTCGTAAATTGTTAGTCCGAATTCTACAGAATTTGGGATAAGCCCATTTTGGGATACGGAGATTCCAGATTTGATATTTGCAATATCGCTAGATTTGTTGTTTCTCTGATATTATTAGTCACTTTGGTTTTTTAAATACGTCACCCTGTATATTCAGTCATTTTTGGAATCTTCTCTTCAATACGAGTTCAGCCATATGTAACACTTATGATTTCATGAAAAAATCCCAAACATGACATACAATTTTCGGTAACATTACGGTATTTGGCAAGTAGTAACAGTTTTAGATTCACGAAAGTACAATTAGTTGGATAATACTCGAAGTATGTGAAGCTATAGTAGCAAAATACATTAATGTTTGTTTTACTACTTCTAATTATATTCTTATTATACATTTACATAATTGTAGATGCCGCAAATGAAGAAAGATTGGACGCAAATAGCTGATGATTTTGAAATACTTTGGAACTTTCCTTGTTGTCTAAGGTCTATTGATGGGAAAAATATTAAATTCAAACCTCCGATGAGTGAAGGTTCTTACTATTATAACGACAAAGGAACTCACAGTATAGTATTGTTATCATTAGTTGATGCAAATTATAAATTTTTTATGTATAGAAGTTGGGTGTAATGGATGAATTAATGACGGAAGAGTGTTTGGAGAAAGTTCTTTAAGTTTTCCCAAAAACTCATATTTACCCAATACAACTACAACACTATGCATGCATTTCTACTTTCAACTAGAATTATGAAACCGTACCCTCAAAGAATTTTTAAGTATCAACTGTCAAGGGATAGAAGAACTGATGAAAATGAATTTGGCCTTTTAGTAAAAAGGTTTAGAATTTTACAACACACAATTACTTTAAACCCTAAAAAGTTGAAGTTGTTAGATTAGCTTGATGGGTGTTACACAATTTTTTAGCTAAGAAAAATAGTGCCTACAAAGAAATAGATGACCATACTTATAGTCTTCAGAGTATTTCACAACAAGGTAGAAGTTGAAGGATGGGATTCTTCGTATTGTAGAAGAGTTCCGTCATCGCGTTCTTCGAGTATTTCATATTTAAAAAAATAAAAACTAATAATTCAAAAATATATATTGCTTAGTAATTCCCTTACGTCGTCAGAGAACATGTTTTCCACCTTATCTAATTCAGTGTTACTACTTTCAATTTCTGTGATTAGGAAAGAGGATCTGGAAGATCTTACTTTTAAATGGTTATTCATAAAGGTCATTTGATCATAGTACCATAAAGAGGAGTGATAAACCTATATAATAAAAATAAGTTGACTGCATATATTACAATGATTATTCATTACCTCTTCTTCACCCATCCCTGACAGAATTGATGCCATTAGTTTTTTCTTTCACTGGCATAAGTCGTCCTTAAGCTAATAATTTTTTTAAACTTCTTGTTCATTTTTTCAATTGCCGATCTTGCTAAGTATTTTTTGCAGCACCATGAAATACTTATTATGGTAATCTTTGTGTTTTACATTATTCGAACAAGAATGATTTGAAAACTAGCTAACTAAAGTTTCTATCTGTTCCTTAGTCCAAAACATAATAATAAACTACAAATAAACTAATCACGCTATCAAATAAATTTGACTGATGATTATTAAAGCATGAATTTATATTTCACATGAAACACAATTTTGAATCACAAACACATGACATATACCCAAATTGTGTGAAAAATAGAACATGCTCTAATTTTCAAACAATATTTTATAGTTTATAAAATTGTAAAAATATACGGGGTGTTCTATTTAAAAAACAAAATTTTTGTCTGGCACTGCGCTCCTGAACACACTGTATATTTGGAATTAATTTTAAAATGTGAATCTCAAGACTACCTACACTTTTTATTATTTTTTTTTGTAACTTCAATAATAGCGGACTAATCGTACCCGACGCACTAATGCCGCACCCTGTATATTCTAATTGCAAAATCTAATCTCCAAATTTTGTTTCAATAATTAAAATTTTAATCGATTAGGTTTTTGTAGTTATAAAAAACAATTTCCAATTCTATTTGTTAGTTTGCCTGACTCTCGACTAAGCTATTTATCAGCAGGTATACGTACAGAATAATTTAAGCTCTTGATTGAAACGTTTTCGAAACTTTTCCAAATCTATTCTGAAAAGCGATGTTGCTAATACCCCCGAGAGTTTGTTTTTCCTGTAAACAAACAGATGTGTATGCACCCCAGAGTACGATGGAGATAAAATGTTCAAAATAAAGTTGGCGAACGGCCAAAGCCGAAAGCGTTCGCACGATACGTAATGATTATGAGTAAAAACATAACTTTATTTAATTTGCCTTTAAAATATTTAATATCTTTGAAGTAGTTGGTTATTGAAATGTATTTAGGCGAAAATATTGTTTTTTAACTTTAATGGGAGTTAATAATGGATAATAACCTTAGACCATACATAATCTCTGGATCGAGTGTGTTCCAGAGAGAATAAACATAACCAGGGAAAAAAAGGGCAATAGAAGGGAAATTATTATTAGTAGCGTTAATATTGTGGTTATGACAGTTTTATAAAGTGTTTTGTTATAAAAACAACAATCTTTTGCAAAACCATATTATACTTACAATACATGTAAAAAATGTGAACTAAATGTTATTTTGTATACCTTTGTGTGCTTTGTTTCCTCTTTTCTCTCTCTTAGACCATATATTTTCTAAGATCTCTGTAGTGTCCTCTAATTCATCTATCCTGTTTTGAAATATTCCCTGGGTAATATAGACTCTTCGGTTATTTTAGGGGAAAGAAAGCCAATAGAATTAAGTTGGACATTTAAAAGTACCTAGATTTTTTTATTGAGATTTTAACGATTTCAATATCAAGTAATAAAATGAAGTTACTGAATTACGAGAACTAAACGAACGTTATCTGCTGTGCACACGAACGTTAACTTTATGTAAACCTACATATTGACGGGTCTGCTGATTGCAGATAAATACCAGATCTAATTTGTTTCTGTGTTCAAGAGGAACTAATATCAGACAATGTAAAATTAAGTCATGTTTCGAACTAGATATAGATCACTCATCTCTTTTAGTTACAATACATTGAGATCTAATAGTGACACGAAACACACAATTGTGGAGTAATAAAAATTTGAATTAACAAATTGATTTTGTTGTTTCTATTCCAACAAGGGAAATGTGTCTGTAGGTAGTGAAGAAAAAAAATTACAAAAAAAGAAAATGAACAAAGTTCCCAAATAAAGCAACTAAAAAACTTGAAAAATCAATACATACTAAAACCACGTTGGGTTCTGCAATCTTTGGTTTATAGTAACTGTTTTGGTGTTTAGAAGGTTCTTAGGAGATTATTAAAACTCAATTAATGTATTTCGATGTGGTGTTAAGTAGTTTAAGAGGTAAACATTTCATATAAAAACTATTTGGTACAATTAACATCTAATAATATCTAAATAACTCATTATGGAAAGCTACCAGATAATTGAAAAGATCTTACTATAAATTTCGCCAATAAGATCTCAACAGAATAGGGACAAAAACCACAGAGGAAAAGCAAATAAATACCTTTACCGCAATATCTCGTTAATATTTTTCAACCGTTTCCCCAAATAAGTCGTCTTGACCTGAGGACTGGAAAAATCTAGGAACTTCCGGATTTTAGTAGAGTGATACATGTAAGTCTCGTGAAAGTACACAGAATGGTAGGTAAGATCATCAAAGATATAGAGAGACAAGATGGCCGTAATCCCTTTCTATACATTTCGCAATCATTTGATAAGGTACGACACCAAGGACCAGGCAGCAAACTCTTATTTGTCTTAGGACAAAATATTAAAATGTGTGTACAGGTTATCTCCGGAAATACAGTATTTCTTAAAGATACATGTAGAGTGAACTATTAACAAAAAATTCCGTAAGACAAATGTTTTATCAAAAATTGAGAACAACATTTTTGAATCAAGACTCCGCGCACACCCACTCTTCAGTTATTGTAGGGGAAAGAAAGCCAATAGAATTAAGTTGGAAATTTAAAAATTCATACCTAGATTTTTTTTATTGGTATCACTGTTGTGTTTTGTTGTCCCAGTTCTTGTTAGTACTTTTGACATATTGTCACTCACTTTTATATGTTACTAGAAGGAGGAGAAATTTTAGGGTAGTGGGAGGTGCGCGTGAGCATAGTTGACTCGGTGTTTTCTTATCAAGAAAGGTCTATTGTAGGGGAAAGAAAGGCAATAGAATTAAGTTGGCAATTTAAAAGTACCTAGTTTTTTTTATTGGTATCACTGTTGTGTTTTGTTGTCCCAGTTCTTGTTAGTACTTTTTTGACATATTGTCACTTTTATATGTTACTAGAAGGAGGAGAAATTTTAGGGTAGTGGGAGGTGCGCCTGAGCATTGTTGACCCGGTGTTTTCTTATCAAGAAAGGTCTATACAACGATGGCAATTGGGAAAGTTAAATTCGATAACGGCGCTGCCAAATGTCAATGTCAATCTTCAAAGGTGTATAACAAACATTCGTAAATACGATTCTTGTGGTTTCTAGGTTGTTTATTGGTCGTGTTTTAAAGTGCTTGTTTGTAGTATTTTTTTTAAACTCATGCAATATAGTAGTGCTAGTTTGTAGTATTTTTTTTAAACTGATGCCATGTAATATTTTACAATCAATATATTAGCATCTATTGTGGAGAAAATATGTATAGTTATTTTAAATTAATTATTTCAACTCTTACTTTGTGGAAATATCCATAATAAATATGAAAATATTATTTATACTTATTTGAATTTCCACAGTATTCCAAAGCTTTTGAAAGTTATATTGAATCGACACAGGTTTCGATGTTTTAACAAATTATTTTCCAAATTTGATGGAACTTCTAGAAGATTGCATTTAATTACATGGTTTAAGTTATAGTTCAACTATAATCTGAATTTACTCTAAAAATTCATAGTCTATTTGAATTTTTAGAGGCTAAATCATTAACATGCATAAATGAAGGACAAACTGTTTTAAATGCAGGTCAACTGACATAATTTGGATATGGGTTTTGCTGAAAAACACTGAATATTAAATTACTGACCCACATGATTATAAACTTTACTTTTTGCATAAACATTTTAACACAATCATTAAAAAAATTACTTCTACAAACCCGGATGAATAAAATCTTCCATTGTAAAGTGCAATGAACAATCTCTCATACTTTCGGTAATTGGCTTCCCTATTTTTAATTTCCTTATCCCAGTCTTTCTTTAGGATACTTTTTCAATAATTCCATCGTTTCAATAAATACACTTCTAACAATTGTGGAAAATTTATAAAAAGATAAATAGGGATTCTTTCTTTTTCGGGTAGTGCAACAAAATTTCGATTGTTAAGCGCTATAATAGGATATGTATTTACGTAATAGTAACAGTTTCATTCCGAAATAGTAAAAGTAAAATAAATACAAACAAATATTCATATTTATTATTGATAATTTTCAGAAAGTAAGGGTTGAAACAATTAATTCAAATAGAAACAAATTTAAACAATGAAAACACAAAAACAACTCCAGTGTAACAGCCCAACTATGGTTTAGTTTAAGCCTTTGATAGTAGTACTTTTTTTTAAATATCAGTTAAATAGCAAGAAAAATACAAAGTAGGAGGTATAAGAATGAGGAGTTTTTAAAAGTGACGATATTTTGGAAACTGCCAATAATGAAATCCTTTATTGCTCATTTAAGGCTGTAGTTTCCGTTAGTTTCCACAAACAGAGAGAGACCTGGTGTATGTCATTGGACTCATCTCATCGACCAGAATATGTAAATTAATTTTGGGGTAGTTCTATATTTTTGGAATTATTAACTAAAATGTGGTACAATTTCTGTTAAAAAAATGTGCTTCGAATTAGATCATTTTTGACGTATATACTAATTTTATTATAGCTTATTCAAATCTGAAAGAAAAAATTTATGTTTGCTGACCAGAAAAAAGCTATTAAAATTTTAAAATGAAAATTGATACTATCTGCAGGTGTGTTTTCACACTCTAACAGTTTGATATAACCTTAAACAACAGGTTAGATTTTTAATAAATTGGAAAAAGGGTGATTTTATCTAAAACTTAAACATTCTATTTTAAATTATTGAAGCTTTTTTAAAAATAATCGTCCATATTATTTACGTACAATTACAACTTGTAAAGATATTTTTTAATAGAAAGTTTAAAATATAAATAGAAATTTAATTTTTTAGTAGAAATTACGATTTATAAATTATTTTTTTTAAATATATCTCAAAATAGTAGACGCCCTCGACATAAAATCTGTGTAAAAACAAAAAAGATTATATCTCAAAATACTACTTATATTTTATACTAATGGCATTTCGACTTATAATTAAATGATTCGATTAGTACTAAAAAAAGAATAAAATTTATAGTTCGCAATTTCTACAAAAAAATGAAGGTTTATTTTAATATTATGGATATTCTACTAAAAAAACGCAATTTTTTACTTATAAATCAGAATTTCTTTAAAAAAATTAATGTTCGATTTATAAAATGTCATTTCGATTTCTTATAATTCGAAATTCCTTCTAAAATAATAATGTTCCATTTATATTTTAAATTTTGTACTAAAAAAATGGCTTTTCTTCTTATACTTCAGAGTTTCTACCAAATAAAATTATATTTTGAAATCGGAATTTCTACTAAGATAATCTCAATACAATTTTTAATTCGGAATTCCTACTAACAAATATTTATAAGTCGGAATTTCTACTAAAAAAATAAAATTACGATTTATATGTTTTTTCTAATGGGGATTTAATAATTTACTTTGAAAATTTTTTTCATTTTTCATTTTAAAATAATAAAAATAAACTTTTTTTGGTCGGTAACCATTTTTTTTTTTTCAGATTTGAATTCACTATAATAAAAATAAGATATAAAGCGAAAATGATCTAAATTGAAGCCCATTTTTGAACTGAAATTCTTCTTCTTTCCTTTTTATTAGGCAATATTGCCTAGTACTTTATTACTATTAGATTGTGCCTTTATGTTATATTATCGCTCCATCTTTTTCGAGAACGATCTTCTTCTTGCTGGTGATTTGTCTCCTGCTATCTTAACTACCCTGTTCTCTGCTATTCTGTTTATTTGCTCGTTCCATTCCCTTTTTCAGTTCAGCATCCATTCGTTTATCTTTTCTACGTTACAGGTCTTTCAGATTTTATCGCTCCTTACTCTATCTCTTAATGTGTTCTTCTTAAAACTCTCATCTCTGCTGTTTTCAACAGTCTTTGAATTGTGAGTGAATTTGGTCTCGTTTCTGACGTGTATGACATTATTGGTCTTATAGTAGCCTTGTAAATTCGGACCTTGTATTTGTTCTAAGGTGTTTGTTTCTCCATACTGCGCTGTTTAGGTATCCTTCTGCTCTGTTAGCTTTCTGTAATTGGTTTTAACTTTCTTTTCTGTGTCCCCATAGCTTGAGAGTGTGATGCCTAAATAATTGATTTCCATAATCTGTTGTATGCTTGCTTTACTAATTACCATTGTTTTGGTTTTTTGTGTTAAAATGACCATATTTAGCTTTTTTGCTATGGCTCACAGAACGGTTGTGCCTCGGACAAATAGGAACTGGAATGGTACCACGTTTTAGGTAATAACTCGAAAAATATTGATCTTCCTCAAAATTGGTTTTCATTTACGTATTCTACTCGACGAGACGGGTCCAATGGTATATACCAAGTGTCTCTCTGTTTGAAAGACTTTTGCCGTGAGCGAAATTCCAATGCCAAAAAATATTTATGAACTTCGGTCCAAAAATGTGTCCTACTTTTTCTCAGACATTATGAAATACTCTGTATACAACAAAATCATTTTAAAATGCAGGGCTTAACTCTCTTAACTATTTTCTCATATTGTGTCTTGCCTTTGGCTACGTTGAGTAGTAGAGTTACCATGCACATCTAACCTCCTGAAGAAGCCGCTTGTGATAGACAACGAAACGTTGAGTAATAACTTAAAAAGAATGCGATCGTTCATAACCAGTAATCCTCAGATTTACTCTAGTCGTGGAATTTCAAGCGCAATATGAAATTGAAAATTTGAATGTCAGCGCGGTTAGTAGTTGGATGGGTGACAACCAGCGAACAATGTCGTAATATGCCCGTACAGCCTGCAGCGACTAGTGGCATATCACAGCTAGCAGGCACTATGCCAATGAGCACGAGGTACAGTGGAGATATGCCGTCTTTCGGAGGAGACGTTAAACTGTCAGTCCTGAGTCCATGGATGTTGGGCTCGTTAAAGATCCCTACCTCGGGTTGGAATACCTGAGGATTCGGCAAAATTTCCGGTTAGGGGTAGCGTGCTCCCGGCGTCGGTGATCAGCCCTGGTCGCAGAACTAGACCGACGTTAAATAAAACATTATTTTCTTTAATCTCTTCTCTAGTGAGTAAACCATTTTTTTGTTTTGTTGCAGGATATCGACTATGAGGGATTTCACAAATTCTTGGACACCTTTCTGGAAGTTCGGACTCCGGAGGAACTATGCCGACACTTGTTCCTATCTTTCGTTAGACGGGGCGTGAGAGTTGAAGGTAAAACCTTCAAAGAGATGACTGTTCTTAGTTCAACGACAGCTTGCGCTCCTGTAACATCGCATAACAAAGGTGGCTTTGCTTTTTTGCTTATACATTAACTAAAAATTATTTTTGCTTCCGGCTTAAAAACTCAAACCATTCAAGATTTTTCGAGCAATAATCCAATCTGCGATATCGTAGAATTGCTTGATTAACAAATGTCCATAATTCCATTAATAAAATGTTTTCACGAAACAAAAAATGAACTTCCCTAAATAAAAAAAAAATTGAAAAAATTGTAAGTTTTTACGAAGCTCTTGTTATTTAAAATCTTTTCTCCACGATCATTAGTGGAATGTGCTAATTCAAAAATCATTTTTAATAATATAATGTAAACATTCTCACACTTCAGATAGCATATTTATTCCGAAACACTTGCTTCTTATGTGTTTTGCATGTATTTTCATTCCATAACAAGTGATGGATGAATATTCCGTAATTGTTTTAAACAATATCGACAACCATGGCTGTCAAAACTGGCAGCGCAGTAATAACAAATTTTAATTTAAATAAAGTAATTATTGACAAATCGAGTAAATTTGTGGTCGTGGAGAAAATATATTCTGTTACTCGGTTAGAGTAACAAAATTCGATTTTTTTTCTTTCTAACCTTGTTACAGAATCTACTATTACATTATCATTACTAGGCAAACTGTTGTGTTGTGATTATGAACAAGAAGTAAATATAAATTAATCTAAAAAAAGCACTCAAATTGACAGACAAGGTCTGTTTATAAATATTGCAGATGATCTGTTTTCATGAAAGACTCATATTGCACTGAAACTTGACTGGCTTAAGTTGTCAATATCGTTTGGGTGTCGCCTTCAGTTCACTATTTTTGTTAGAAAATTAGATATAAAGCGCTATGCCATTAAATATATCTAATGAAACATACAGTTGAATTTCCTAGCATTAAATGTTAAAACGAAAAAGTGAAGGTTTTCCCTAATAGATTTCATAAAACTACATTCCGTGGGAAAAAAATTCCCATTGGATTTATTCCACGTTATATACATTTAAATAGGAAAATCAACAAAAATTTAAGATTTACCAAATGGAACTTTGGTCTTCTGTCATATACGTTAAAAGATGAAATTTTGACAGATTCGGTTACACTTGCAAAAATATTTCTAAAAAATCTTAAAATAGAAACAGATAGGGATTTTGAAAGTACACAACCAGAAATTGTGCAAATGCAGTTACCGTCATTGTAGATTTATTATCAGAAATTTTCCTGGAAAAAATACGAAATAGCTTATGAAAATATTATGGAATGGAGGAAAAAGTCTGAAGTTAAATCATATTAGTTGGCACTCGCCAACGAAAAAGTATAGTTTCCTGTGTATTGCAGGAAACATACTTTTCTCGTTTTGTGATTGTGGCACTTTTCTTAAGAGCTCGGGCCACAAACTTTCACACTCGTGAGAAAAGCCTCAATTTTCCCACTTGTTGCAGAATATACTATTGCAAACAAATTTTGTGTTGTCATGACATTGATTTACAAAGAAAACAGGAAAAAGTACGAAAGTGCAGGAGTGAGCGGGATTCCAGCAGAAGTTATAAAATACGGTGAATGGAATTAGAACAAATGATATGTAAAATAATGTGTAAAATCTTCTTTAAGAAGAACAAACGCTAGAGAGATGGAGGAATACAATAATATGTACAATCCTTAAAAAAGGGACAAAATTAGAGCGGGATATCACTTTTGGATGTAACATGCAAAATATTAGCAAGAATATTTAAGAAACAGCTAAATAAGTACCAAAATCGAATAGTATGGGAGTATCAAGGACGGTTTAAAGCAGGAAGGAGAACGACAGAACAAATTTTCATTCTGAAAACGATAATGGATAAGAGTCAAGTATAGGGCTACATATTATGTTCGTATACTTTAAACAGAACTATGACTCCACTGATAAAAATAAAATTCACAAGGCTCACAGTTTGAAAATCCTAAGAAAAATCATTAATTTAGGTAAAATATTGGAAAACTTTTTTACTAATGTAACTGTTGATGGAATCCTCCCAGAGAAATTTAGTGTTAAAAAAAGAAATGAAGCAAGAATATCCTCTATCGATAATACTTTGTTTCTGGAAAAATGTTTAAAAGAGAGTGGAATACAAACAAAACGACTTGTATATCGCCATCTGGTTTTATTGACTAGAGAAAAAAATGAAAGGTGCATTCTGCAAGTTGGAAGAAGCAACAAAGAAGTATGGGCTAAGAAGACAAAACTTATGTTATTAAACAAATTAAAAGGTAATTACAAACAAATACAAGGAAAAAGTGCAATATATAAATAGTGAAAGCATTCGAATATTTGGGGGTAATGCTGGCAAACAAAAGTAAGTATAAATAAAAGATTAACGAAGGGAAGTAAAGCGGAAGCAACGTTGAATGAGATTCTAAAGTCAAAAAAAAATATCTAGAGCAACCAAAATTAGAGTTTAAAGAAATCGGCCAACTGTGATATATGGGAGCAAAACATGTGCTTTGACAAAAAAAAATATAAAAGTGGGAGAGAAAAATACTAAGGAGGGGAAAAAGACAGGCGAAGAAATGCCGTGATGAAGAACGAATCAGTAATTAGATACCTTGAATTATTACCCTAAAATACACGATTTATTAGAGATCAAAAAATAAGATGGATCGGACATGTAGAAATAATGTCGGAAGAAAGACATACAAAAAAGGTAATTGCGGAAATAATAAGAGGAAAAAAAATAGGCATCCTAAAAAATGGATTGATTCAATTATAGAAGGTTATGGGCCTTAGAGGAATGCTGTACTATTAGTACTACATAGCAGTATTAATTATATTAATAAAGTCCAAATGAAAGGAATAAATTCTTTATTTCTTAAATTGGCGATTTTAGGGAAAGTCCTGAAACCAATCGATTTTTATTTTTAAATGGGCACTACATCAGATCGCCTTTTTATTTTTTACGTCATCTCTGTGAGCGTGATGACGTCATCAATAAAAATTTTAAATAAATAAGTGGGTCTTGCAATACATCAATTGAGATATCTTTTAAATATCTATTCACCCATATCAATATGTCTAATAAGCGCGCATTTAAAAATAAAAATCGATGGATTTCAGGATTTTCCTCTCAAATCGCCGATTTACGAAATAATGAATTTATTCCTTTCTTTTGGACCATACTGTATATATTACTATTTATTACATTATAGATATTTATCCTTCCTTCATCAATTCTGTTGATATTGTACCGAATGTTTTCTTCTGTGTTACTCTTAGAGATTAAATTTAAATCATTCATATTTTCAATTGATTCATCATCAGATTCTTGTTTTTATTAACAATCTTTTAAAAAAAGCCATTTCTTTTAATGTGGTTAATACTGATCACTGGTATTAATTATTATACATGATCTTTTTATCTAAGCCTCTAATAACAAGTGAAAAATACGTTTTTTGTTTTCTTTATATAACTTGAGAAAAACAAGAGATACTGAAGACTTATTTAATTTTCTAGTGGTCGTATGTCTGATACTATATATATATATATATATATATAATAAATCAACATTGGCGCATGATAAATAACATTATCATTATCATTGCTTTCTTATAAATGGTAAATTATTAAAAGCTATTTATCTGAACATGAAAAGAAACAATCGTGTCTGATACATGTCATTGAATTTTAGGCGATAGACCCCACTTCCCCCACACTTAGTCTACTAATTGAATCCATTGTGCTAGATCTTGTGCTTACTTGTGTCATTTATGTCACTTAGAGAAGGTGTACGCTTGACAATTACACTAACAAGACATCCATTATGCGTTGATTAATCTAATACCCAAAATGAAACATAATTGATTTGTTCAACCGATTCTATAAGTAAATTTATTTATTTTATTGAACTATTTTCTTATTCGACAAAATTCTTATTACATTAAAATTCATTTTGTGTAACGTCTAATTTTTTAAAATGTATATTTTATTTATTAATTTTGAGAGTTAATAATAAAATGTTTTACACTTTGTTGAGTTTTGTATGTTTCATATTTTCAGTTCAAGGCTGCAATAGCAAATCCCAGTTCACATAACAGTAAATAAGGCAAATATCATATTTAACAACTCAACAATTTGTTAGAAATACATTTGACTAAATTAATCTGTCCTTTTAATAGTAATTAGTATTATTTTTTTGGCTCACTATACAAACACATCTTTGGTTATTTCATTTTATGTCCGCCTGTTTGGATAGAAAGCTATTATCAAATACATTTCAGTTAGGTAATGAACGCTATTTTTATCTAATTTAGTCAGATAATGGAACCATTATCCAACTTAGTTAATGAAATCAGAACCAAAATTTTATTATATTTGATAATAAAATTTGAAAATAATCATGTATGAATATTAATTACATCTTAGCATTTAAACAAGTTCACTCAAGACGAAGATTATTCTGTTGAAAAAGCCATTCAATTCTAAATCACTATTCTGGTTTTTTTAGATAGGTCCATCTGCAAATTCTTCTCTCCCAGAAATTTTGTAGCTATTCGTTTTTTATTTTCTACGGATGTTTTAATGTATCCCTCAGCTACCACATTGCTTTTCCAGCCATCGTGTCTTTTCACTGTTAATAGATCAGCTGCTTAGTCTCCAATTAGTATAGTTGATGACTTTCTGAAACAGTGGACGATATAGTCTTTTACATATGGTAATCTCGAAAAAAAGCATTTTTTTTGCATGCTACCAATTATGTTTACACCAACTGGCAATTTTATCCATTTGCTATTCCTAACCTAACCAACAAAGAACCTTTTGTGATCGGTATCAGAAGGGAAGAGAACTATATACTCGTATTTTTGTAGTTTTTCAACTAAATTAATTCAACCAATGGCTCCCCAAGTTTTAACAAATTTTTGGCTTTCTTTCTCTTACATAATTTGCTAAAACTTCCATAATTTTGTTCTTATTTTATTCATTATGTTTGTGGAATTCGTAACAAAATTGCTTATGTTGTTCAATATCTGATACAATATTTTCAGATTCAGACTCGCTCATATTAACGCGTTCTTTAGAAACTAAGAGAAATTAAAAATGACGTTGTTTGTAACAAACTGGTTGCCACGTTAATAAATCACTGCTATTACAGAATCGCTGCTTTGATCTTAAATAAAGTATTCATCAATTATCATATAAATGTAATTGAAATATCATTCAGCTTTATCAATATTTGCAGTTGTTGACAATTCATCTTACAACTTATCGAATTCATATGTTAATAATATCTCAATAATAAATAAATTACTACTGTAGCATTAAATTATTTAGACAGAGTCAGGTTTTGATATGCAGTGATTTAACTATACCGAGAAATGACAACACCGTAAACTACTTTGTGTATGACAAACTAGATTCGACCTTTTGAAATGTTGCAATAAATTATTGTTCAAATAATTTGTTGTTCTGTTTTTAAGCAAAAACATTAGAAGTATTCGTTTATTTTAATAGATGATAATGCTTAGACCTCATACCGATTTGACTTTGGCGAAAATTATTAACATAAACATATTATTTACTCATTAATTTTTTTATATTCAACCTCGCACTAATTAAGTGAATTTGGTAGTTCCGGACTCTAAATCAGTTCAAAGTTGTCAACGTCATGAAAATATTAAACAAATTTAGTATCCAAAATGTTTTAATATTTAAAAGTATATTATGCAATACAAATAATAATTGTTTCACAAACTATTTCTTTAAAATATTGTACAATACTAAAATAAATTTACTAGAAAGCTTGTAAGTTTCTTCAAACATTTTTAGAGGAATTTTACATATATCGTTCAAACAATTGCCTTCGGGAATCTTTAAATTTAAATATAATCTCCAATTTAAATGAATAAAGGTAAAATTGATTCACTGTACGTATCTCAAAAAATATTTACATTTTTATCTTAATTCAAAGTAACATCTGAGGATAAAACTTTGTTAAAGTCTTCTGGGCAATTTGTGCCTTGCGACTCTTCAAAATATTTTCTGGTAAAGTTATTTTAAAGCGCTTTAAAAATTAGACTGAGATGATTTGAGATATCTTTTTAGAAATACACCAATGCCTTTTTAGATAATATATCATTATCAGAACCAATTAGCTGCTGGAATTGCTAAAAATCCAAGTTGTTGGAAATAAATCTATTTTTGGTTAAGGATTTTCTTATATTTTATTACCAAGAATTTTTTAAAATAGCTTTGAAAAAGGCAAATAAAAAATAAGCTACATATCTTCTACGACTTTTGCAAAATACTTCCATCCAAAAATATAGCTTTTAATACATTGATTTGTGATTTTGAAGAAACGTTAAAACCAAAAAATTTAACCCAAATTCCAAAGCATGTTCTTTATAACGAGCGCCAAGTGAAATTCATTCTTTAAGAGCGAAAAGCCTCTGGGGCACGCTGGAAATTGGATCAGAGGGAATGGGTTTTTCTTGTATTTACATCATCAATTTTTAAGCCTTATTTGCCACTAGATGATTGTGTTAGGGAAGAATTATCTTGGTTCGCTTTAAGGTTTGTACATTTTTGGAAACGTAGAAATTCGGAGCGGGCTTCGTAAGCGTAAAAGAAAAGCAAACATTATTATAGAAATTACATACATTAATTATGTCATGGAATAACTGGAGCGGTAGAAATTGTCTGTACAATAAAAATATCTAAAACTACGGGGTGTTCTAAAAATATTGGACATAAAGTGTATATATATATATATATATATATATATGTACACATACAGGGCGAGTCATGAGGAACTTTAGCTACTTCTACATAGAGTCCCTCAAGAAGAATGTCATGTGATCATTAAAAAGTGTTAACTCTCTTTCTTTAATATACAGAAAAGGAAAATGTATTTGACTATAATATCTAGACGGAATGTTTGGTTTTTTGCTAAAAATGTACACTCTTCTCAAAAGTCAGAAATTCCTAGACCGACTTTAGACAAATTAATTGGGATCATATCAAAAAGTCCACTCTGGATTTGAAATTTTTTACACATTTTTGTGAAACTATGATTGAAAACTTTGACATTTTAAAAGTACCGGTTTTACAAACAAGTGCACATTCTTTTTAAACAGACATCTCAACAAATAAAAATATCATTATATGGATAATGAAAATCTACGTATCGTACTAGACTTAATACTTAATATTAGACATTTGTTTTTTAATGAAAACTTCATTGGATATATTTTTGTGGATTTGCTTCAAAACTTAATAAAGCCGTTGATTATTCAAACTTTAGAAGATCTAATAGATGGCGAGCCGCGATTAGTTGAAAATCTTCTGCACCTTCAAACAGTGACTAGATCAGTATTATCCAGAAAAATGAATTGGTCGCAGAAGAGCAATCGTCTTGGCCGCTAACATCACCGAATTTGACGTTGCTGGATTTCTTTTACGAGGCCAAATTAGTCGTTTATAAGACGAAACTAGCAAATCTACCAGACTTAAGCAACGACTTACCGATATTTGTTATTCCGTCACTCATGAAACTTTCGAAAAAAGTAAGACATGAATTCGAATTTCGACTATTTTTCTGCAACATTTTGAACTGTCTCTCTAAATATTCTTCCAATATAATATTTTATATTCAAAATGCTATAACTTTTCAAAAAATAAAAATGTTTTTTGTATGCAGTGCATAAAGACTTTTAAACGGGGACTTCACATGATAGGGGTTGTAATTTAAAATTTTGGAGCTGGGGCAGAGCGCCCCGTATGAGAGAGAATTCAGAAAATTGCTGCCAGTACTACACTGTTCTTCCTTCCATTCTGTAGAAAAGTATTTGTGCTTTCTAAAACAAAATTTAATCTTCACAGTTAAAGCCAATCCAAAGTTTTGAAATTGGAACCCTGTATAAGAGAACAATCGAAAAATCAAAAAGTCGCTAAAACATTTATTATTGATTAGATACTTAATTATTTCTTCGCCACTCTGTCACAATTTTCAAAACAAATTTAAAGTATTCATGTATATTATTTTAAATTGTTATAAATGTTTGGTGACCAAGTCATTCCAATGTCGTTTTTTATAGACTATTTTGAATAAATATATGAAAAATCTCTTCATATTATTATCATAAGGGGGTTTTAACATATTACGAACTATAGTTAATGGAAATTAAAGAGGCTGAGTAAAATCAATAACAATGTATTTATCTAAAGAAACAACTAATATAAAACATAAGGTCAACTTACGTCTTTAAATATCTAATACATTTAATTGCAGGGATAGGCACTATCAACTTCTCGATCATTCGAGAAACAGAACTTGACTTTTTGTTCTCCTTTTAATTTTCTAACCAAAAAGACCCCAATTTTTATTAATTTCGATGACTCTACTAAAAATATTTATTTAATATTCATTCGCGGTCTTGTCCCATAACTTTAGCTCATTTTATGTTTTATGTACAGAAGTTTTATATACATGGCGATATTTGACTAAACCCCTGTACATACTATCATTGTTTTCATCAATTTTTTTGTACCATATAATTATTGTATTTGATAACATTGGAAATTTTATATGTTTGTTTCGTACAAAAGTCTATGTGCTTTTAGGATTGAAAAAAAAGGTATTCTTGGAAACGATATTATTTTCCTGTTGTGTTTTAGTATCTATCAGATATTCTTTTATTTTCAGTAATGAAATTAAAAAAAAATTATTACATAATTTTATACAATTTTATATCAACCTGTTCGAAATATTTTTAAGTTTAATTAACCTAAAGGGGCCTAAACTTATACCTTAATAATTTTCAAGATTTTATTGTTTTTAAGAACATGCCATTTTTGGATTTTAAAAATTAACATCATCACCTAACTTTTTCCCACTCAAAACACTTGCCCCCTTATGTTTTCAAAAATATATATCTAATTTGGCCACATTGCTTTTGTGATATACACATCGACTAGAACACTGCACAGGTACGGTTCTAATAGAAAATAGGTATATTCAATTTTTTTTTAACATACGAATAGATGGGGAAACGTGTAGTATAAAATAATATGTTTGCATTGGTTAATTTTATGAAGAGCGGTGCATTGCAAATTATTCAAAGAAAAAGTTTCCAAGAATGAATCAATAATAATAAAAAATTTTAAAAATAAATATTTGTCGACTTTTTCCAGTCAAATTTCAATTAAGAGTGAAAACATGGTTTAATAAAAATACATGAATTAATTTTTATGACAAAATCACGAGCGCGTAGGACCAGTAATTTAATTTCGTCTGAAAAGTGTCTCATATATTTTCGTGAAAACAAAATTTTATTGTTGATTGAACTTTTAACGAAAAAATCAATCTTTTGTGTATTTACTTCCAAATTCGTGAATATATTTATGTTTTTTAGACAAATTTTGGATAATTGAGTTTAGTGCATTAAAAAATACACATTGTAAAATATATTGGTTTTATTATGACGTCAAATGTCAGCTTTGTTGCTCTAGAGCAACAAAATTGGAAAAACGCTCGCCTAATTTTAATTGCGCATACAACTTTTTAACGTACGTAGATAGTAGTATATATAACATCAATTTGATGGGAATTTTAATGTAAACTAACTTAAAACGTACTCACTTTCAGCTAAAATATGTATTTTATCGCAAACTGGGACACATTCGTATGATATGAATTTACCTTGTTTATGACGAAATGAAACATATCTGCAGACAAATGAACGGTATTTAGTAAACTCACTTAATTTTTTTCATGTTTTCACAATATAAGAATATTTTAAACATCACACCATCAACAATCTTATATCTTAATTAATAAGAAGATGAATAAAATAAATTTTTATGCAATTATTAATTCTTTATTTGAAAGTTCGTTTCATAAAGATATTTCTTATGCAAATGACATAAATTGTCAAAATTTTATAGCGCCACTTATATTATACAGGTTTATCTACGATGGCCCAACATGGCGGCAATTGCCATTTAATACAAATCGATTCATAATTTACAGAAATGACCCTGTTTCTAAAAATAATGTGATCGTTGAAAAAATCTTGTGTGCATTTCGAGCGTAAAGTACTTTCTGCCTCAAGCGACAAAGTACCACTTTCCGCTCTTGATACACAAATAACTATTTATCATTCTCGGTGCAAGTACTTTCATTCACACACTCCACGATTACTCAATTTCGAGCAAACGGTACTGTACAAATAGTAACTTAACTTCTACCGAGAACATGTGCTAGGCCGCAGTGAACGTCGAGCGAGAAAATAAACGCTTCAAACCAGAGAGAAATTATAATGGTGTGAATGGAAAACAGAAAGCGTAACCTGTAAAAATACTTCAACGCTGTTACCAGATTATAGATTTATGTATTTCCAGTGTATCGGCGCAATCTGTTATCTAATTTTTCCCAGTATTTGAAATGTAATTTTACTGCCAAGCAGTTAAAATAAAAAAAAACTTGCATTAAAATTATAAATTTATAATTTCTTTGGCGTTTAAAAGTATTTAAAAAGAAGATAAATCCTCTTCTTTGGTGTATAAATCTGCATCTTTTAGTACCTTAATTCGAAATATTTACAATTTATGATTTCATGCTGTATCGTTGGCTCTTAAGTGTCGCATTAATTCTACTTCTTAAAGTTGTTACATATCCACGTTAACTTGCATAATTGTTTTATATCTGACTAACTAATACTAGAATATATGTATTTAAAATTGCAATTTGTCCTGCAAAAGTTTTCAACAATCACCATCCCCCAATAATGACAAGCCATATATTTAAGAGAACGCACATCCTATTCACGGATGCCTAAACCTTACGGAAATATTTTCCGTGTCAAAGGCATAATGCAGTAAAATGTTCCCCCTAAATATTTTATTCATCATTTACCGCATAGCAGTGTACATGTGTTTTTCTTTCTCTGTATTGCGAACATAACAAAAAACATACTGAAAATCTGTGTGAATCTTCGCTTGAATGCTTACAACATTTCGACAAATCTAGGCAAAGTTTGCTCTGAATTTAAAACAGTAAATTCAGGTGGAGATAAAATACAAAATAAGTTTGAATATCCATTTATTTGGAATGTATACATACTAAAGACACGTTAAGAAGTTGAAATAAATGACTGAAAGGATTCGATAGTTGGATTTTCTTTCTATAAGAATATACAGCATGCGTAATTTCATTCCGGTCATAAACGTGTTAAGTTTCAGATGATATGCTGACTAATCTACGATCCGGCAACGTTGCAATATCCCTATTTTGAGACCCGGACCCGAACGTCGAGTCAAAGATGATTTTCTTATTTAGAGAATAGCAAAGAATCGGAAAACGTTAATTTTACTTTTAATAATGCGTACCGTCCAAAAAAAGCTCGAATCATTAAATGGTATTATCAAGGCAATTCCGCACAAGAAACAATGCATTTATTTTCAGTTATTATTGAACATATACCCATACCCGGCCGACACACCATTTATTATGTTATTAGTTTTTCAAAATTTCCTAAAAGATATATCTCCAGAAAAAGAAGAGGGAGATAGACATGATACCAGCATCTGTACTTCTGTTAATATACACATAGATGACCTACATGGTGGACCTAGATTTACGAAAGCCGCTTTGCATGGGGCTTAACAAACCATTAAATTCAAGAAACCATGTAAGTCTGTTATTCAAAATGTTTTCTAATACATAGTTCGCAGGTATTGTTAGTGAAAGATATTAGGCTATATAAAAGGGGGTCAATTTTGAATTCGCTTGGTTTTGGAAAGGGAAAGATAATTAATTCAGTCTAATTTGATGGACATTTTTTGTTTAGAAATTAACTATAGAAAATATCTAGGAGAATTAGCTTTGCACTAAGGGGAAGATTGTTTTTTTTATCCATTTTGGCTAATAAAAACTAAAAAAATATATTGAAAAAATGAAAATGAAATGTTTTTAACTCCGCCGGAAATGAAAGAAGCTGCTGAAATTGCATCACTGAATTTATTGAAGGAAAATTGTATGTGGCAGCGTATGATTCTCTTTTTAAATTGGACACACAAAGTAAAAACAAAATCGTTTACAGAATCTGTTATGTTGGTGTAATTTAACTATTAACATGAATCATTAATGTTAAATTGTGATTATTATCAGTAAATGTTAATATTATTATTTTTTGTGTTGTAAATAATAAAAATAATGTTCCCTAAATAATTAATAATATTAATAATTTAGTAATACCTAATAGTCGTATACAATGTACAGTATTCTACTTGCAAATAATGGCTATTATTCACCCGGGTCATTTCACCCTTATGAATAATAACTATCATTATATTCATAATATAATTCTGACTACAAAAAGGAATTAAACTTTTATTGAATCTAGGATTATTCCGTATAAGACTTTTAGAAATCTATGTTTAGATTTAACAAATAATTATTGAAATTATAAAAACCACCCGATATCGTGACTTTCACATATATTTTATACTTGCTCAGATCTTTATCTTTTTTAAACTGATTTAGGACAAGTTGGTGGGTTTAAAATTAAGTTTCTCTTCTAATTGATGTTAATAAAATAGAAAGATGAAGGTGAAAAATCGCAACTAAGATAAAGTGAACGAATGCTTAAACTTTCAAAATCACGCAAACGTTCGTGACAAAACAAAATATATGTACCACTTACCTATTATTGTTAGGAGTAGAATTCGATTTTGGAGAAACAAGTTCTGTTAAGTAATAATGTTCGGACATTTCGATATAAGAATATTTAATTCTGAATTCTAAATCTAAAGGCAATAAAACATAAGTCTAGTGTATGTTTTAAAAGACCCTGAGATAACATCTTATTATGTTTGTTTCTTTTTGCTAATTTTATTCGTTTATTATAAACTTCATTTCAAGGCTTTTTTTAAACTTCATCAACTAACTAAATAAATTGATTACCCAAATTATGTTAATTATTTCTAGTTGTTATTAAAATAGAATAAAACATAGATCTTCAAATGTATAAAGTCTTACAAGTATATTGCCATATTTAACTAAAACAAATCACAATTAACATACATTCATGCGAGTATTTACAGGATAACTAATATTTGCATATCTATAAGAATCCATGCGAGTATAAGAGAAACGCATTATAAACAAGTGAAAATGCATTAAAATTTATCGAGTTACATCTTGAAATGGACATATCGGAGGTGGGAACATCGTTCCAATCAATTTGATAATAACGTACCGGCAGCCGAGATCGTACCCCTATCACAGCGGAGTTCGAAAGAGTAGGGTTGACGGTTAACTGATCACTATATTAGTTTTATTTTTTTCTCCTTTAGATTCCTGCTTGGGATATTAAACTGTATTTCTGAACCTGTAGAAACGCCTCCATATTATAATTGGGAATCGGAAAACAGTTTAATTAACAAGCCGCCTGAATACTCTTACTTGAAAACAACCGAGTATCTATTTCTCATTCAAAGTAACGATTTATGAGGCATATTTCAAGAAAGTGGTGAAGCCTGAGGTTTAGCTCCATGGAATTTATGTTTTTTGTACCGGCTCACTATCGCAAAGTATCGAAAAAGTAAGATATTTTTGAGGTTATCAAATTATTGATTTTTATGTTAGTACCAAATTTATAGTGGTCGTGTTGCGGTTGGGGCAAAAAATTAACTAAATGTAACTCCTTTATCTCTTAATCAATACTGTGTGAAGAAGGACTAACATAATACATCCAAAAATATAAAAGTATCCTCTTATGGTATGTTACAGATCCCCTTCTGGTAACATTGAAACCTTTCATGCTAAGCTTAATAATATAGTTTCTTTAATTCAAACGATTAGAGTTTTCTTACCGGAGATTTTAATATCAATTAAATGATCCTAAAGCAGCCTACATATTTCAATGATCTGTTAAATTCTTATGGTTTGTTACCAAAAATTTACACCAACGCGTACAACAGCTAAATGTCAAAGTATGTTAGATCAGGTATATACTAATTATGAAGATTGCAATGATATCGTTGAAGTCAACACTCACTACGACTATGACACATTTCTTTTGCCTTTAATCCCACCTTTATTTTCTCTAATTTTTTTTTATTAGCAATCAGAATAATACATTCTATGGGCTAATGTGATGACTTAAGAACTAATTGATTAGTCCTTCCTAGACGTGTAGAGGACTTCTCCAGTGAGAGTGCCCCATTAAACATCCATCAGGTCAGCTGGCCATATTCCTTTGAGTCTTCTGTTCTCATTTTGTTCCAGTAGAGGCTGCAAAAGTGCGTTGGGATGGTTTTCAAGTTTGGTGTGATGTTTCCTACTATTATCTTTTATGCTATCTTTAACATAGGCATTTTGAGATTTGCATGAATTGTCAGGTTGGATACATACCAAGGGGCATTGGTGATCATTCTTAAGATTTTTGATTGACTTCTTTGAATTATTGCTAAATTAGATTTACTGGCGCAGCCCCATATTTCGATGCCATATGTCCATATTGGTTTGATAATAGTTTTGTAGAGTAGGACTTTGTTCTCTAGAGATAGCTTTGACCTTCTACCTATCAGCCACTGCATTTCCTTAATCTATTTGTTTACGTTTTTTCATTATGTGTTCTTTCCAGTTTAGTCTCTGGTCCAAGTATATTCCTAAATATTTAATACTAGTAGAGTGAGGTATTTGAATTCCATTAGTATTCAGTGTAGTATATTGTTCTCTTCTTAAAGCATAGTTTATTTCTACGGATTTAGACTCATTAATTTTTGTTTTCAATTTGTGTGTCCAGATTTGTATTTGGTCGAGGTTATTTTGTAAGTTGATGGCTGCTAAGTTTGGATCTTCATTACAGGAAAGTATTACTGTGTCATCAGCAAAAGTACCCATTGTAGTGTTTTCATTAGTCGGTAAATCTGATGTATACAACACGTAGAGATAATAAAGATTAGAGACATTAGTGATATAAACGTAAACAATTTTATTAAGTTTTTTAGGATAAGAAACTTGGGATAAGATATATCTTGCACAAAACACGGAAACAATGTCTAATTGCTTGCACGATTCTCTTTAATATTATTTTAACATGTTCTCTAAAGCAGATAAAAAAGTATAAAAATAAATAACTGAGTCAATAAATATATAAAATATCCCACAAATAACTTAAAACTTATATAAACTCAAAACTGTTTTTCCAGAATTCGATACCATTTACAATATTTAAAAAATTAACATAAAATGCTAATTTCTAACATAAAAAACAACTTCTACTATAACAAAATAAACAATGCTGCCAATAAAAATAACTACTTGGGAAGTAATGAATGAACTTAATGTATGAGATAAAAAATCACAATAACGTTCTTTATTAAATATAGATAAAAAAATATTTCTGAGCTATTCTTGGTGGCAAATAAATTTAAAGACTATTTTATAGAAGCTCCTATTGAAACTATTAAGGCAATACCAAAGTCAGACATTAACATAATTTATATACCGATCCAAAGACTTATTTTAAACATACATTGGAAATGACATAAATTCACTGGTTAGACCAATTCTTCGGTAAGAATTCTTACACTTTTTGGATATGATATGGTTGTAATAATTCAGGTTGTAGAAGTTTGCAACATACCAGATTGTCGATGTAGAATTCTAGTACTAATACGTGGGTCATCTTTAATTGTATCCAAAATAACTTCTTCATTTTATACCCTGACTGCAAGAATACGTTCTCGAGTGTTACTGAAATCACATGATTAGGAAATCTTCCCCGATATCCTTCGTCACAATTTCCTTCACAGGAACCTAACACTAACAGAATGTCAACTTGTTCGCTACAGAAAACTTCCTGACTATTCAAAACTCTCAGCAAGCAATGACTTTTTTTTTCTAATCGTCAAATTTGAAGGTTGGTTTCATAGGCAACTTCTGAATTTTCGATGATTTTAAATAACTCAGCAGCAATACATATTTTAAGTTATTCCGGTTTTGCTGATAACGACCAAGTTTTTATGAAACATAAGAACGTAAAAATTGTTTTAGAATTAAATCCCCCATAAAATAAAGTATTAACTTTTTAGGTCTGTCAACGGGTTAAAAAATTATGTCGCATTTTAATCGTGCATCATCTCTTCTCAATTCTTTAGAAAGCTACAACTGAACTCTACTTATTGTCGATTAATACTCTTGGTACACTTACAACGTGTACCAAATTTATTTTTTCTAAGTTAAAGTATAACTGAGATTTTTTTAGAAAGTTGAAACCACTTTCAAGGCCTGTAACTTCTTAGGGGTGCAACTTAATATTGAGGTAAGTTGGGGGATAAATCACCATTAGGTTCCCCTATATACCTCTGATTTGTGTCGGTTCTTATACGGATGACCCTGTAGGTCTTTATCCTCATATTATATAGGTTTATTTAAATGTTCAAACTAAGTTTCCAAACTGCTTCACTATTGGCATACATCTTAGGTCATACAGTATTTATTATTTTTTATCCTTCTTTCTGGTTTGTATTATATACAGGGTGTCGAAAAATTTCGACGGCCAACTCTGTAGGGGAGTTTAATTGTACCAAATTATACCTATTGAGGTAGCAACTCATGTCCTTAAATGCACCCTTTCCAAAATACAGGGTGTTAAAGTTTAAAAAATAAAATAGTTTATTGTCAATAAATTTCAAATGGGATGAATGTAATGAAACGTTGGAGGATTATCATGTTGGTAAACGGTTTCTTTTAGCATGAATAGGTGATTTCCAGTTTTTTCCAGAGGCATACAGTAGGGTCCACCCTAGAATTTTCCGCCACTGGATAAAATGTTGAAAATTTTAAATTTTTAGATTCTACCAACCTTCTTAAGTAAAGAAGTAATAAGTTATTTTTTACTAAAATTAACCGTTTTCCAGAAAATTTTATGATCACTCATGCGGTTATTTAGTGAAAATACAAAGCTTTACCCACAGGTAAGTTGCTTTGAAAAAAATTGGTTTGGGATATGAAACGTGAGAAGGAACAAAATGGAAATGGTTGGTCCCTATGGCATTGCATTCCATTTAATTATTTTAAATATGTAATTTTAACTTCTGCTAACTGTGAGATATCTTCTTTTACCTCTAAATGGATTTGCAAGAATTTATTTCGAAAGTTACATTTCATGGAATAATAATTATATGGAAATTTGAAACAAACAGTTATTTTATAAAATATTAATACAAAAAATATAAAAATAAAAATATTCAGTCTAATAGAATTAAATCTGTATAATTTATTTTCATGATCCAAAAATGAAAAAAAAATTAAGTTTCACACATCGTGTTTAGACGACATGAATACACCCATGTTAGATAAACGGTTTTGCGATCCCTGTAATTCATCACCAAATACTGTTTTAAAGCCTTTCTAAATTCTATATTTCTTAATTCCCGAATATTTTGTGGAAAATAGTTTTATAGCTTGAGTGCAATGTAAGTTATGAATTACTGTGATGTTGTCACTTTATTGTTCAGTACTGTTAGTATATTGTTCTTTTTGTCATTTTTATTCAAGTTGTTCTCTTACGCATGAGACACATTGAAGAATGCAAATACTTGGTAAGGTAAGCAATTTTAATTTAATAAATAAACGTCTGCAATAAATGATCTAACATATGGATCCGTGTTGTCCTTTTTTGTATTTTGAATATTGTATCCACCTTTTTACAACCACTCCAAAACAATATCCCATAATTTAACAAATTATAAAAATTGGAAAAATTACGCTGTTTAGAATGATGTTAACTCCACTAATTTATGTATTTGAAAGGTAACTTTATTTGTTTTAGCTTAATGTGTAACACGCTGATACCAGTTTATTAAACAAAAAAGAAACTTTTCGAAAAGGTTTTTATCTATTATAGATTATAGGGTGCCGCTGTTTCTAGATAATTTTGGTTGAGATAGTAAATTCTTGTTGGTTAACCCTCCCAACAACCCCTTTTTCTTGCAAAAAGATGGTGGTGACATCTTTATTTATTTGTATCATTTTTAATATATAAAAATTCTCACTAGATTGACGATTTCATATCTTAAAGATAGAATATAATTATTTTACAACCGAGTATCAAATAAGTTTTCGAAAACTGTATCCACAATTTAAAAATTACGAAAATTTTAGCATCTTCAATTATTTTATTTGTAATGTATGTTAACTATAATTTGTTGATATGTTTTTGTAGGTGTGTAAAGTACTTTCACGTTCTGTAGAGCAAAATTGTTGTTTTGACACTCACTAAATATCGTGTATTAATTTAACACTTTTCGAAAAACTGTATTTTTCTAAATAATTTATTTAACGTGATAATTTAACAAAATAAATTATAAATAACAAGAAAGTTAACATAATGAAAATATAATTAAGAAAATTAATTTAAATATATTAATACGTTAATCAAAAAATTTTGTTACTATTACATGATAAATATACAAAAATTCTCGGCACACATGAAAACATTAGCAATACTTTTTGCCTGAACCTATTTATTTTTTAGCTAGAATTTTTTTTTATCTCACTCTAACGCTCTCAATATTATTTTATTTATATTATATTATTTTAACAAATGATATTTCCCTGAATAATTTTATTTGTCTTATACCAGAACGAAATTTCTACTCGGAAACATTCTTACAGGAACTCGTATACACCAAAATCCAATAATAGAACAAAAAGTAGGTCAACAAACGACGAAATGGAGATAGTAGTAAGAAATAGGAACTAATGGAAAAATTCGGTATAATAATTCAAAGGATAATGAAGCACAATCAGCAATAGAAAGAGAATGAAACTCACACAACTGATTTCCACAATGTACAATCCTTCTAAAATTAAAACTGTACTTGCACTCTATTTTAAACTATAAGTTGTAACTTACTTTTTAATTTTATTGATGATAATTAAACTTTGCCAGAAGGAGAATGTGTCAAAAATTAAGTATGCTACTTTTTAATTTTCCTGCTGTTAAACTGACATTAAATAAAATTAATTCGGAAATACAAATTTAAATTAAATGTGAGTTATATAATAAAAGACCTAAATATTATATTAAAGTGAAATAATTAACAAAAACCCCAAATATATGCTTTTAACGTGAAACTTCAAAACATCTAATAGATTATTTATTACTTACTCACTTATTCAATTAATTCCATAGGAACGCCTAATCCAGCAAGTTGAGTTTAGTGAATCAGGCTACGGGTAAAATTAAATTATTTACAGGCGTTTACTTTGTTAACTAAATTTTAAGGTTGTACGATACTGAAGGGTATATTAGAGCTCTATTTTATTAATGAATTGTATAAAATCCCAACTGGTTGTACATGAGTACTGACTATGGATGTATACAAAATCTTCCGGCGTAAAATCATTTTCTGAGTAAATGTTCTTGCTTTATAACTAAGAAATTGAGAATTCGCGACAAAGAAACAATAGATTTTCCTACAACAGTAATTTGTTAAAATTACTAAGGATGAATAGACATGAATATTGAAAGAAAATTTGTGATGTTCATAATATTTTGTTAATTTAGTATGTACATATTTGCAACCTAATATATGAAAAATATTGATTTTTTCCATAGGTGGAAAATATGAGGGAGAAAATTACTTAAAATATCTGTAGCACACAAATTAACAAATTATTAGTTCAGCCTTTTCACGTTTTCTTTACTCAATAAAACAAAAACTGTTAACTACAAACACACTAACTATTAACACGTGTCCGTTCTTCCGATTTAAATAATAATAATAAGGGTTTGCCTTTTCACACTTTAATTTCCCGAGTATTTCACTCATTTACAATTTATCTTTTTATTTGCTCCGAAAAAAAATCACCAAATTATTTTATTTAAACTTTTTATTTTCATTCTTAAATTTTATTTTGATTTCCTGCTATTTTTTTCGGCAGTAGACAGGGTTTTTCCTATATTAATATTTATTACTAATAATCAATGATAATTTTCTGTTCTTTCTATTTGTTACTATTACCGTAATTCAATACTAGTTAATTTTGTTTGTATAATTCCTCGTATTTGAACATTACCTCTACTCTTTCCATAACATTTTTCGTTGTTTTTAATTCGTCTCTCATCAGCTTTAATAATTTTAACATTTTATCTAAATTAACTATTTGGTTTATTTCACTGAGGGTTTCGTGTATTTCTTTTAATTGGTTCTGATGACTGTTATTTCTACTTATAATTTGGTTTTGTATATTCGGGTTATTCGGATATTAATTTTTGGTTATTTGACTATCATTACTTTTGATAATATTATTTTCGAATTTCTTTGGTACAACGTTATTTTGTTTTTTGTTTCTATTTATTTCAATTTTTTCGACGTATTTTATGTATACCTCACATGTCTTGCTATTTGTTGTATGCTCGCCACCACAATTACAGCATTTTGTTTTGCTATTTTCAGTTCTTATAAGTTGACATTCTCACGTGGAGTGATATTTACCACATTCAACAAGTTTAGGCTTCATACAACAATTTATTTGTGAGTGCCCAAAGCTTTGCAATTAAAACATTGGGTCACTTTATTTCTTCGTATATAAAGCTCTTATTTAATTTTGATGTTGTCTATTTCTCTTACTTTATACAAATTTTTTATATCTAAATCTTTATTTATGGTGAAAAGCTATAGCTTTGTATATTTTCATTTTTCCCCTTCATGGGTACTATTCTATTAATTTTTATTCTGGCTTTTTCCTCAATTTGTTCTTTAGTAAATTCAATGTCTAAATTTAGAATGTCTTTCATTACGGTTCTTTTTAGTCTATCAATTTTATCAGTGTATGTGAAAAATATGAGATTTTTACTTTTTAAACTCCAACTTTTGGAATCTATTACTTATTTTTATTCTCTCGTCTGTTATTTTTACCTTACTACTCTTTGCCTTCTTGCTCGGCCCCGGTTGTTTCCTTTTCGCTTGACTTTACTTTTCAGCTACTTCATTACTCCATAAACTTGTTTGTTTAATCACTGTTTCCTCTTACTTTTTCTGCTCTGTACTCTTATCAACTACTTTTATCTGTGTACATTTTTCCTTTTCTTTTGCTGTTTTTGTCTTTGTTTTAAATTTCTCCTTAGGGTCATAAAATGCCTTTACATAAAGCTCATTAATCCGTTGCTGTTCTTCATCACTTCTTTCCTCATTTCCTATTCCGATTTAATTACATGAAACAAAGAGAGAAATGGATAACAATATCAACAAAACTGCTTTGGCAACATAAGTTTTCGTGTAGAATACTGTACAGGCTCGGTCCTAACAGAAAATAGAATTTTTTGGGGCATATACCAACGGATGGGGTTTAATGTATGTTTTACGATGGGTTAAATTTATGGAGAAGTACTGTACTGAAAATGAAAAAAATATTGTTCTTTACCAAACTTTTCCTTTAAACTTTCTGATAAAACTTAAGTATTATTGCAATTTCAATATTGTTTTTGATCGATGCATTTTTTAGAACTTATTTAATGATAACAAATAAAAATTGAATTAAAATAAAAATTTCGATAATATACAGCAACCTAAAAATTTATATACTTAACAACTTTAAATAGGCACTAGACATAACCAAATTAACAATAAAAATTTGAAACGGCATTAATTCAAACTGCTATTACAACTATTATATAAAAAGCACTTACCTATTATTAATGGCATATAATGCTTTTTTCGGAGAACTCACTCGTTTTTGCGACAAAGGTCTTTTGTGACTTTTATCATTGATGCACATATGTTTCATGACTGCTTAAGTCTAACTCAAGTTATTTACAATTTCCACAAACGGTACTGTACAAATAATAATTCAAATTTTAACGGAAACCTGTACTTGGCCGAAGTCAACATCAAACGTGAAAACATAAATAATCTGGCAAAATGTATCAACATTGTTGCCAGATTATAGATTTGAATATTTCTAATGTATAGTCGTAAGCTATTAACTAATTATTTCCTGAATTTGAAATTTTGTTTTACTCCTAAATGGTTGAAATTAGAAGAAAGTTACATTAAAACTTTAAATTTAAAAAATCTGCATGAAGAGGGTCGTATTCCTTTTTTTGTTATTTTCTCCGTACAATTGTACCAAGCAAGAGAATAAACATTTTTTGTATGATGATAATTTTAATTTAGTATTTGCAAAATGGCATATAAAAAAACTACAATATTTTGGTAGAAGTCTCAACAGCCATACTAATATTATGGGGTTTAGAACGACTATACGGGGAAACACAAAAGATCGTCAAAAATTACAGGTCAGAATTAATTTTTGTAAAACGGAACATAGAAAAATCATTATATTTGATCTCAACAAAGTCATGGTAAATAATAATACAGGGGTTTCAGAATTAATTAATATCTCTAAAACTGCAGATATAAAAATTATAATATTTAGAAGTACTTAATATGGATAATTCAGTAACAGAAGAGTAAAAAATTTCATTGAGTAGCATAAAATTTTTAACTACATTGACTAGTATTCTCTCGAATAGAAACTTATTTTTTGTTTCGTTATATATATATTTATAAAGCTAAAAATTTTATCACCACTTTCGCTATTTGTTTACTAAACTAATTATTCATACTTATTAGTTTTATTCTCAAAATGTATTGTGAGATATAGAAATTGACTTACAAAAAAAATACACTTTCATTAAAGAAACATAGAAACATCCTTGATGATGATTTTTTTAATTTCTGGTGAAGTAATTATAAAAATGTAAGTGTAATAAACAAGTTAGATTCGATAAGACCCCTACAAACAAAACTGTTTCAAGTCAATCCTGGCTTTTCTAAATATTAATTGTCACTTTATTTTTTGGAAAAGAATATCCATGTAACCAGAAAATTCGTATTTTTAATACACGGTTATAAAATTAAACCCTAAAAAAATGTTTAGCAGATGTCAAAAATCACCCATTATGTTATTAAAAAAATAAACTCATTCAATATTTAATTTAACTCTCTATCCATCATAAAGGTATAAGTAAGTCGTCGTCGTAATTCAGCCTGTACAATATTTCTACTATAATTATTTACTTTTACAAAAGAATTAATATAAAAAAAAAGCCTAAATTTTGTTCAATGAATATGGGAAAGCCTCCGAATTAACATAAATTATACTGAATCAATCAAGCAATATACCGATTTATTTTACCCTTTTCTAAAATAAGTAAGTCCCCGCCTAAGATTATTATCCTTTGATAAATACCAATTGGGTGCGCAGATTCATGATAACCTACGTTTGTTATTAGTAAATAAACACCCGTTAAGGTATATTCCCAAAAATGATTGGCTTATTTTATGATCAATTTGAAGACAATAAATACAAATCGTAAAGTTTCTCTTATGGCTGCCCTCTAGAAAGATAAAAAAATTAAATGTTTTTGGCATATAATTTTTTCATACTGTATGCCGAGTATATATCCCTTATACACTGTGTACATAAAGTATGAAATAAATTCATTTTAGGCTAAACAAACAATTTTAAGGAAAAATCCTGAGACGTCGGTTTTTGATTTTAATTTAATGTATTTTTACATAACACTGAAATATACAGGGTAAACCAATTGCGAGTAACGATGTCATCGAAAATGTTTTAAAAGGGCACATGTTGCATACTTAATTTTTTTTATTGAAAATTTTAAGACGATTCCAAAAATATATCATACTTGTGTTCGGTAATTAACGGTTTTGAAAATACAATAATTTTAAAATCGGTATTTTTGAACACCTTTAATTAAATTAAAATAATAAAATAATACAACAGTAACAATAAATTGCCACACAATAAATTACAATTTAAGTGTTCGAATTAAGTTCCTTCTTGTTCTTGACAATGTCCTAAGCGATCAATAAATTCCTGCTAAACTTTATTAATGGTTTCCTGCGAAATGTTTCTTGTCTTTATCTATCTTTTAAATCATTTATGTCGTCGGGTTTATTTTATACACATTTTTTAGATGACCCCACAAAAAGAAATCTAATGAATGGCGTGAGATCCGGTGACCTTGGTGGCCACTCAATGGGTCCTCGTCTACCGATCCACCTATTGGGGAAAACTTCGTCAAGATATGTTCAAACGGCGGCTGCATAATGTGGCGACGCCCCATCTTGTTGATACCACAGACTTTCATCGATATTTCCGGGTTTTCATCTTGTACAAGGTGCACCTTAAAGGGATGCAACTTTTCATGTTTTAATACTTTATGAATAGAAGTAAAAGGAACATCATGTTCTTGACCAACTTGCTGAACGCTGTTGTGTGGATTTTCTTCCATAGCCAATAAAACGTTTCCTCGGCAAGTTCAGGATTTAGGTAGATCTTCTACGGTACCAAACTCAATAAATTTTTTTTTCAATTTTGCTCACTGTTGACTGACTTATAGGTTGTTCTGGATATTTATTATTAAACATAACACATACCTCTTGTTGAGTTCGCATCTTATCGCCACAACCAATTAACATAAGAACTTCAATCCTTTGTTTTATAGATAAACGCATTTTTAAAGTGTTAACAAGCAAATTTAGAATAACTCCACTGGTACTACACTTCACAAGCGTCACTGTCATTAGTTAGTATTAAAGAGTATCCTACTGAGTTATTATCACAACTTTTTACATCTGACAAGTTTTTACAATAATGATAACCAAAGGTAAGATGGTATTATTTTTAAAAATTTTGCATCTTCAAGACTATTAATTACCGAACAAGTATGATATACACTCCTGCTCAAAAAAATCCGGACACTTGCATTTTGTATATTTTTTTTTTAATTTTGTAGGTGTTAAGTGGTTTAAATGGGGAGGAAGTAAACATTAATAATAGAAATCGTTTATTTAAAACACTAAAAAAGTAATAATAGGAAAAATAAGTAACCCAAAAGAAAGTAATAAGTAACGCAAAAAAAATTAACATTGTTCGAAAAATTAAACAAAACAAAAACAAAATTTTAATTGCCCACAGTTTGCTGTTCTTTAGGTTTAGTATCGGGTATTGCCCCCCCCCCCTACACCTGCGGAGGGTTTCAATACGCCTAGGCATGCTTGCAATAAGTTGCTGAATCTGTTCCCATTCTTCATTCAACGTTATTCGCAGCTCTTTATCGTTTCTGGCAATGGTTGCCTCTTTTTAATCTTTTGCCCTAAAATGTCCCATAAATGTTCTATTCTAAACACCAACAAAATTTAAAAAAATATATACAAAATGCAAGTGTCCGGATTTTTTTGAGCAGGAGTATATATATATACATTTTTTTAGATGTTTTGTGATTCTTCAAAAATAAATGTCAATTTTCAGAAAGTAGCAGAGACATTAACTGAAAATCTTTCAAGTTATTCATCTATTTGATTTTACAACAAAATACCTGTTCGTATGAGAAAAAATTCAAAAATAATGTGAAGAATTGGCTAGTGGAGCTTCAACCTTCTTACACAAAAAAAAAAGAAAAAATATAAAATTCTAAACAGTTTGGTAAATATAATGCCAATAAAATCCTATATTAGTAAGTCAAATCGTGTGCCCTCCAATGTACTCTATTAATTTAATAAACAAGAAGAGTCCAAGACCCAATGAGATTGTAGGGAAAAAGTTATTTTACAGCAATTGAAAGATTTACGAGGGCTTCTCCAATAAATATGATAAAGTTAAAACGAAATTGCTTTATATTAGGCTTGATATTATTTTCTTGATATTATTATGATCATATGTATTCTTCGTATTACAAAATTAGCAATTTTATCTTTACCACTTTATTTTCATTATAAAAGTTACAAAAAATTACGTCATATTCATCACAATTCCAGAGTTGCGTAGGATCTTCGTTTTTGCAGTAAATGCACACCATCATTTGTATTTATTTATTGGTATCAATCAGTTTATAAAACCTTATGATTGGCCCAGTCGACACACCAATCATATTGATCATTTTTTTCTGGTTCTTATCAGGACAACTTTTTTCACTATTAGCGATAAACGATTTTTATCGTATTTATTTAATTATAATTGTTGTTAATATGTCACATTTATCACTTTTCCGTTAAATAATTATTTTTAAAGGTAGATCACTGAATTCACTAGCTTTTTCCCTTTATTTTGATATAGAGTTTGCGTTTTAATTCTACTTATATCCCATTGATTCTCCGTTTTTTGACGAGTACAAATCGAACGTATCGTTCTTTTTACAAATTTTTCAATAGTACATTTGTATTTTCACTCAAAAAGTAACATACAAATTCATTGTAATTCTATTTTGTAATAAAACTTATTTCTGTGCTTGTTATTATCACATTATTTCTTGTTTTAAGATTAAAGAATTCTTATTTTATCCTTTACAATTTGAAATATTCTAATAAAAAAATAAAAATATTTAAACCATTTTTTTAAATTGGAGACTACGTTTCTCTGTTTAGTTGCTATCTAAAACAATTAATAAAGAGTAGCTCTTAGCAACCTGTAACTACTTTCAAAAAACCTAAATATATATAAGAAATTAACCAATAGAAACCGCTAATCTACACTGCTAAATATCCATTGCGTGTTTTTCTAAATTATAAACACATGTTGAAAAAACTACAATGCCATCTGCTCAAAGAGATTGCTTTCCATTAGTAAACGAAGATCTTTACCATACATCTTTATCCATTACAATGAATGGACTTCATAAAAAAATACAATAATGTTCATACAAACGTCTATAGTAAAACGTATAATGTTAAAAAAGCGAATTGTATATCTTTGTATGATTATTTTATAAGAATTTTACTAAATTATACGGACGTAAATTGCAGTTCAACATTTCTATGAAAAGTTTTATGAAATTCTAGATGCAAATGTACCCCTGTTTAAAAAGTTTAAGCATGAATATCGGGTCTGGTTTACCAGTAAAATAATCTTTAATCACATTACAGAAAAAGTAATACTTCACAAAAAATTTAAATCTACAAATTTAGTAGACTAAGGTTAAAAGTTAAACAAGAAATTAAAAATGCATATCAATGTAATATACAAAAGATAGAATATATACTACGAGATGAAGCCAAATCTATTTGGTCATTCATCCATAACAAAAATAAGACTTCTAGAATACCTGGGAGAATGTCTTACAGCAATGATCAATTTGATAACCCCCAATCTATTGTAGACGCGTTTGGAAGTGTATATTCGCTTCCTCACAACGAAGACTATCTTTTTGCTACTAATTTTGATCATAATATACTTTTAGATATCAGTTGTGAACCAATATCAGAAGAAGAAATTCCACTAGCGGGTAAAAACTAAAAAACAAGTTTACTACTGGTCCCGATAATATACCCTCATTTCTATTGAAAGATTGTTTACCATCTTTAATTTTTCCGCTGCAAATAATTTTTAATTTAATATTAAGAACCTCAATTTTTCGAGACAAACGGAAAGTAGCAAAAGTATGCCCCATCCATAACCAAATAGATCGGTCAATCGTGAACAATTATAGACCTATATCTATATTATGTATGGTCACAAAGGTTGCATTTATCTGAGCACGAAAAATATAATATCTGTCCATAAACATGGTTTCATGTGTTCCAGGTCAACAGTTAGTAATTTAGCAATATTCAGCCAATATTTGTGCGAAACATTGGACAGACGAGGACAGGTACTGAAAAATGTTGTTGATGGCTTTTCCAAAGACATTTTATCAACTTCTAAGGTCTTATTTGTAAAATCCTAAACAGTATGTTTGTTATAATGGATATAGTTCTGACACTTACCTTGCAACTAGCGGCGTTCCACAAGGTTCCAATTTAGGTCCACTATTGTTCCTAATATTTATTAATTATTTATGTGGGTTCTTAAGCTGTGAAAAACTAATGTTTGCCGGCGGTTTAGAACTATATGTTTCTACAATGTGTCCATGGATAGAGTTTGGAAGAGGAAAAACTTTTTTATTTGTAGATTTAGAAGAAAAAGTCATTCTTTATAAAAACGTCTGCTTGTGTCGAAACTACAATTTTGAATATTAGATTTGTGGTTACTATACAGGGTTAGTCAGAAATAAGATTTTTAGATTTTTGGATTTCGTTTAAAACTAATTTTACGTAAAAATTTTGTTGTAAGAAAACTATTTCTTATTTGTATTTTTATTATTACATTGTCATAATTTCTTCATTTTATTCAATAATAAATATTAAAATAAATAAAGTTCTATTCAAACGTGATACCACCGATAATTATTTGCACAATTGGTGTAATAAATCACGGTTTTGAAAAGATTTTCATAAAATTTCAAAAAAAAACGAAATCAAAATATTTAAAACTGTTATTTTTGATGTACTCTGTATACTAATCGTAAATGTGATATTCGAAATTGTAGTTTCGACACAAGCAGACATATTTATAAAGAATGACTAAATCTACAAATAAAAAAAGGTTTTCTCTTCCAAACTCTATCCGTGGACACATTGTATATTAAATATCAATGATTATCTTTTATTGCAACAACAAATCGACTTAGTGCAGAGTTGGTGTTTGAGCAATAGACTTTATTTAAACATATCTAAATGTAAAGTTTTAACGTGTAGCCGTAAAACGAATCCATTATTTTTTTCATACGCCATAGATAACACGCTTTTGGAGAGAACCGAAACCATTAAAGATTTAGGTATTCATTTTGATTCCCAATTAGCATTTAATGTTCATATTACACTCATGGTCAGTCAAGCTTACCGTACATATGGATTTATATTTAGAAATTCTAGGAATTTTAATGATCACGGCGTTGTTATCTCTATATTTCAGTTTAATGAGAACAAAATTAGAATATGGATCTCTAATATGGAATCCTATATATGTCCAATATGCATCAACTATTGAAAAAGTACAAAAGAAATTCTTAGTTTCTAAGTTTCCGAATTGATAACGTCTACCCTGCTAGAGGTTACAATTATTCTAATTTATTAGAAAGATTTAACTTTGTTTCTCTAGAGAAACGTCAAAGCCAGGCAGCAGTATTGTTTTTACACAAGTTATTAAACGATAGGATAGATTATGCAATGTTACTGTCTCAATTACATATTTTTATTCCGAGGTTTGCATCAAAATAAAATGAGACGTTTCAATGTAAGCTCATTCAAATTTAATGTTGAAAGCGCCGATTAATAAATATGATGTGTGCTAATGCAAATAAACTCTCATCTGTTTGTGATATTTTCTGTTATAGTGTCTTTGAATTGAAAAATAAATGTTACACATATTCGTAACGAATTAATGATTTCAAATACGCATAACAATTTTTTTAATTTTTATTACCTCTGAAATATTTACCTATTTTTGTTAAATATGTTTTTACTTGCGTAATCTTAGATTTTAAGTTCTATTGTTCACATTAAGTATGCAGTGCTGTAAATACAACTTTTCATTCTTTGTATTCCTCTGTAAATAGGAAACTGTTGGGAAATAAATGCTATTATTATTATTATTATTATGATTATTATTATTATTATTATTATTATTATTATTATTATTATTAGTATTATTATTATTAGTATTATTATTATTAGTATTATTAAAGTTCCGTTTCCGATACGACTCTCTGTGCTAAAAAGTTTTTTTATATTCAACTTTATACATTACATCACAAATTTGAAAAAGCCTGTTCTATTTCAGGATCCACACCAAATGTAAATTCCATAGGAGATACGCAGAGGGCACACGAAGAAAAACCAACAACTTATGGAGAAATGCTTGTGGAAAAAATTCATGGAATCAGTGAAAAATTGTTGGGACATCACAGATCTGATAGTGACTGTTCGACAAGAGGGAAAACTGGTAATATTTCTATAAATGTTGTTATTGCAAAGAAAACAGTAATAAATAGAGTAAACCATACGTGTTATTTTTTTAATTTGTACAATTATTTTATTTCAAAAATTAATCTTTTGTAATGCTAAAAACCGGAAAGTCGATTGGATGCCTCAAAAACTTAAATAACTGAAGACTTCAGCAAACAATTTCTTGTAATCATTGTATATGAAAAACTGTTGACTATTTATAAGTTGCTTATATTCGCCTGTCCATATTCCAAAAAATTATTTTTTCGTTACTTTTTAACTGGTTTAAAGTCGAATGACGAGGTTCATAGGCAAGATTTTTTTGAACAGGTAAAGGCCTAAATTGTCCAAATTACATGCATCACAATAACATCACCTGTTCTCTACGAGAAATATTGAATCATTCGAGCTAAGAGATAATCATGAAACTAACGAGTCAACTTTATTCATAATTTCTTACGAGTATCTCAAAATGTCAAAGCTAAAAAAATAAGAAACCACATTTCTACTTAAAAAAAATAATCGATGATGTCGAAACAGATATCGTAACGAATAAAATATATGACATACCTAAGGCATGCTTAAAAATAAAAATCGACAACGGATTTCAAGATTTTTTACAGAAATCAACGAGTTAGCACGCACGTACTAATAAACTGAGAGCGCAACTATGGCTACGATAGATAATATTCTAACGTAACAAAATACAGAATTAAATTATTTCCTCAAAGTTATATTATACAAAAGCGATAAAATGAACGCCACTGAATTTTGTCTATAAAGTTGAATGCAGTTCTTATAGGTTCTAAAGTGGGCAAAACTCGGAAAAATCAAATAACTACCACCAAATACAATTTAAAGGCCAATGTACTTTATTAATAATTTATACTAAGTTAAATGGAAAGAAGAACACCAAGTAATAATTATTTTATTTGAACCATTTTTGGTATACAAGTATATTTGAGTTAGACTAATAAATTATCAAAATTTGATAAAAATTAAATTGTTAACTTCTTCAAAAAAAAAATGTGTTGCGCCACCACGATGTCTTATGCACTCATTAACACGTCTGGGCATACTTCTAATGAGGTGATCGATTTCCTTCTGATGTATCTCATCCCATGCTATCTGTAACTCGTGCTGCAAAGCCGCTAGACTTTGAGGAGGGTGGGGTAAATTGAATAATATTCTTCCCATAATATCCCAGACATGCTCGATGGGTGAAAGATCGGGAGATCTCGGTGGCCAAGGCAATAAAGCAACTTGATTGTTCTCAAAATGAGCCAAAGAAGCCCTAGCAACATGAGGTCGTGAGTTGTCTTATTGGAATGTGCTGTAGAGGATGGTCTAAACATAAGGTACAATATATGATTCTATGACCTCCCGGATGTGGCGCGCAGCTGTCATGTTACCTCTAATGAATACCAAATGTGACCTACTTCCAATAGCAATAGTATTCCTAACCGTAGGTTGCTAGCTAAATTGGATCACTTTGGCATCAGTGGAAAGTTAAATCTTTGGATTCAGGATTTCCTATCTGACAGATATTTCCGAGTTCACGTTGGTGAAGCATACTCACCAGAAAAACCAGTCAGAAGCGGAGTTCCTCTAGGTTCAGTGCTTGGACCACTACTTTTTTCTGTATATACTTGTGATCTTCCGCTCATGCTTTCTAATACGGTTTCTATTTACGCTGATGACACAAAACTATACGTGAATCCTGTTATTGATCAACATGTACTTCAACACGATCTTGACTTAATATTTAAGTGGTCTTTAGAGTGGTTACTTCCTCTTAATACTGAAAAATGTGTTGTTCTACATGTCCGCAAGAACAACCCAAACTTATCATATTTTATAAATGGACATCCTTTAAACTCCGTAACTTCCCACAACGATCTCGGAGTGGTAATTACTAGTGACTTAAATTGGTCGGAACACATAGCGTCGGTCTGTAAACGTGCAAACTCAAAATTATTCCTGATTCGGAAGTGCTTTTCACGCATCTCTCTAAAGTCGGTTTGTAAACTCTATTCCATATATGTCAGACCTATTCTAGAATTTGCTGGACCTGTCTGGAATCCTGATCTTACTCGAGGAAAGACTTTACTTGAAAATGTCCAACGTAAGGCCACAAGACTAGCATTTTGGCGGGTAAGACCTTGTTATGAAGATAGACTGTCCTTGGCTCATATAATTACATTCGAGAATCGAAATCTGCGGGGTGACTTAATTGTCTGCTTCCGAATTCTCAAGTACAACTTCGGAGACCTGAAAGCGCTGTTTACTCTAAACCAAGACGAACGTTTAAGAGGCGACCACCTTGGATTGTGACACAATATCATCAGTTTCTGTAAACACTTTTAAAAACAGGCTTGATTGTACACTATTTTATTTGTAGGACTCTACTGCGCTAAATATTTAGTTTTTAACTAATTAATTTTCATCTTTTTTTGGTCAGTAGTTTTATATTGTCTTTCTTCTCAGATTTTGAGCATAACAGGAGCTTGCTTCTCTGCCCTTATTTGTATTTGTAATTAATAATAATAATAATAATAATAATAATAATAATAATAATAATACCATAACTGCAACTGTGTGGTGCACATGCCTTGGGGATTTCGTCTTCTCATCCTTGCACGATCGCCAAGCATACCCAAACAGAATCTGGACTCATCACTGAACACAATTGAATTCCATTCTTGATTCCAAACGGTTCACATCCCAATCGCCCTTCCATGTTCTTCAAACCACTGGTCCGCAATCGCCCTTGTAGAAGAGAAGCGGTCCCGTAGAGACAAAAATAAATGTTTTTGAAAAACCGCTAGAATAATATCGCTGAAAAATTGATCGTTTTTTATCTTAACATAAATAAACATATTCCCAAATAAATATTACAAAATATTCATTATTACTGGATGTTCTGTTTCTATGTCACTTAGTATATTTTTTGGTTGGTTTTATGTGCTAAATGAAATTTATCTACTGAACCAAAATTCCCCGTTGAATCCAGGTGACAAGAATAAAAAGATCCTGGTGGTGTTCGATCCATCAGTTCCATTTTTATATTTTTTCTGGAAAAATTATTAATTGGGGAAATACATTGGCCTGCGTCATTAAAACACATTTTAACTGTGATTAAAAATGTATTCTCATTACGCAGATGATGTGGCACCTATCTACTTTTACTTCTATCTGGTAAAACTTTTACATGTTTATGTTGCACAATAAATATCCCACTTTCGTCATAGTTATAGTATTATTAATTAATTATTTTTTCAACTCAGTCTCAGATAGATTAAAATATCATTATAAAAGTTCCAAGAGGCAAGAGGCTGCTAAAGTCTGTCAAAAGCAATTTCTCGTGATTTGTTTCATCAGTATTCACTTAAAGACGATCCAAGATAACAGACTGATAATAACGTTGTGAAAATCAAAAAATTATAGCAATGGTCCACAAGTTCAAAGTAATAGTAGAACATCTTCATTATCATTAAATTATTATACAATAGTGTCTGTTTTAGCTTTATTTAGTAACTACTTTTAGCAATGTCATTTTTCTTATTACCCCATGTTATCATTGTCAGAAAATAAGCATTTGGGGTTGACAATATTACAAATGATTTACTTTTAGCCAGGAACTTCCTTTAATTTTAAGTTAATATATTAACTATAATATCAAGATTTTTGTTAATAAAAAAAATTATTTTGTAGGTGAACCTATACCTTTAATATCAACAGTAATATATTTATCACTTTACGTATTTATAAAACCATGCAAATTTCTGTTCTAAGCTGTTTTATAGAATAATAAAACGAATGGAAATCGCATTTTAGAAATATAATTATAAAAGTAACACTTACTCTGCATAAAAACATTAAAAGCACAAGCATTTTACGATTTGGTTTAACAATTTTTTTACGACTTCTACACTATCGTAACTTTTTTACAAATTGTTCAAAAGTGATTAAAGGTTTTTAACAAACAAGTTTAAGGTTACTGTTTCTTACATTTTAAGAATCTCAGATAAGTTTCATTAATAATAATTAGATTTTAGTGATGTTTTGAAAAAATGTTAGTTTTTTTTTTGCTTGTAATGAAGTTGAATTTATTTAATGTACATTTAACAAAACAATATGATTTTTTTTTATTATTATTTTAAACATTTATTAGGAAATTTTGGTTTACCTTAAATTCTACATAAATGGTCATCTAGTTCCAAAAACATACCTCTGTTAATTTTTATTGTCACTGTCACTACTATTCCTGTAAATCGGGCTTTCTCTATTTTTTTGGGGCTCCATCTAAAAAAACTATTTACTCTTTATTATATTAAACGAAGGGATAGGACAGTCAATTCAATTAAATGGTACTTATTGATGGTCAACAAATAGCACTTAGTTGATGCTACATATCTAGAGTAGATACCGCCATTACATTCTAACGATGTTTTCGTGTTTATTTCCACCAACATAAATGATTCAATAATAGGGACCAAATCCACGTAAAGTTGTTTGTAACTATATTGATTTCCTTGAAACCACATTAAACTGAAAAAAGTGGATTTTAAGAATTTAATTTAAGAAAAAGTAATGCAAATAATATACAGTGCTTTAATTTCATAACTAGTCAATCGAAATAACTTTTGATTTTATCAAAATTTAAGGAAAATAAAAACCACGTCAAATTACATATCAGGGAGGACATTTTTCTAACAGATTCGCAACTGTCATACGACATTCACCTCCCCTCAAATACGTTAACCAATACAATTTAAATAGAAAAAGGTAATTTTAGGGGTAATTCAGCAATATGATTGTTCTTTGCTTTACTTTTGATTTCAGCGCCCTCTTGCGGGCACAAAAAGTGTTACGTATTCCAAAGTATGATACTTTATTTAAATACTAATTTTACAAATAATTCACTACGTAGCATAAATTTGTTATTTTATTTGATTGCGATTAAAATTAAATTGATTTAGTCTTAACTTCAACGCCAGTAATCTTATGCTACGCCTGTACTCATTTAATTCAGTCATGTTTTGTTATGTTATGCATTGAATTATTAATGAAATTAGCTTTTAAATGAAGTGTCACACTTTGGAATACGTTACAATTTTGTTTCCAACAAGAGGGCGCGAAAATTAAAAGTAAAGCAAAAAACAATCATATTGCTCATATTACCTATAATATTACCTTTTAAATGATTATCATAATTAGTTCTTTCCCTTATTAAATTGTATTTGTTAAAGTCATTAAGGGGAAGGAAATGACGTATGACATTTGAGGATATGTTAGAAAAATGTGCCCCTTGATATAAAATGTGAAGTGTTTGTTTTTCTTAAATTTACGTAAAATCAAATGTTATTTTGAGTGGCTGGTTTTGAAATGAAAGCACTATATACATACAGTACGGGCTTAAATATTAACACATGAAACTACATTTACAAAATTTTGTATGTACAGGTTAAATGGATTTAAATATCTGCGTTGACAAACTAATACTTTTTAGGATATAAGGAAATCCATTTTTTTTATTAAGTCATACCATAGGTTTTTTGATTTTTTCATAGTTATTTGTTGTCAATTTGGCAATAACAACTAGTATTGGTTTATATGGAATCTTATTAATTAATACACAAAAATTAGTAAAAACATTTTTATTATTATAAAACCATTCACACATTCAATGTAGTACAAGATTGGACTGGTTGACTTACTTCAACAGCAATATACTAATCGTAAGAATAAAATTAAAGATGTTGTGCAAATTTTATAAAACTCAAACTCTGTGAGATCGTTTAAATACAAGAGGTGATTATAATACGAAAAAAATCCGATAGGAGTCAACTTTAATCACTACAATTAATAAAAACAACTTAAACCATCCCAACTCGTCAAACAGCGTATATGCGAAAAACTGATGTGGTCAATTTTTTTTCGTGAAAGGATTTTTTAAGAAGAACATTCAAACTAAATCTTGGACCTCTAATCAAATGATTTCCGTATTTTGATTAGTATACGTACAGAAACTCTCAAAAATGTTGGCTTGTTGATAAAATTAATGATGATTTATAACCAAGAAAATATTTTTCATTTGTATCTTCGATGTAACTGAACATAATTTGGTATGAAGGTCTATTCTACAAAAAAAAGTACTTTCAGATATTATAATTTCGTATCTAGCCGCCTGTTAGACAAACAAAAAGTTGGGCGCAGCCGCATAGCAGTGCATTATAGCCCCTCTTATATTTTTTTAACAGCTTATCTTCCAACGAAACCGCTAAAAACAACAGCCATTTTGCTAACAGTGTTTCCATGTCAGTCACTCATGTAGATCCTATAATCGCATGACAATATCTCTAATCTAACCTAGAACTGATGGCTTTTTGAATGCAAAATCAAAGTAAACAAACAAAAGCCAGTCCTTGTTACGCACACTGTATGCAGAGATAATTGCCCGACATTTACAACTAGTAAAAACTGCACACGACGTCAAGGAAGAGCAAACTATCTTGGAATCCATCTCGATCGTAAAAAAACATACATTTGTTCAACCCAAAGAGATGGGAATTAGGTTAAATGTACTAGTCCATTGGAAGAAACCCACAACTTTCGTTAAAATATAAAATCCTAATGTATACTAAGTGACATAGAAAGAAGAACACCCAGTAATAATTATTTTGTTTGAACCATTTTTGGTATATAAGTATATTTGAGTTAGACTAGCAAATTATCAAAATTTGTTAAAAATTAAATTTTTAACTTCTTCAAAAAGAATTAATAATTGTTACGCCACTTCGATGTCTTAGGCAGTCATTAACACGTCTGGGCATACTTCTAATGACGTGATCGATTTCTTTCTGAGATATCTCATCCCACGCTATCTGTAACTCGTGCTGCAGAGCTGCTAGAATTTATGGAGGGTGGGGTAAATTGAGTAATCTTCTTCCCATACTATCCCCGACGTGCTCGATGGGTGAAAGATCGGGAGATCTCGGTGGCCAAGGCAACAAAGCAACTTGATTGTTCCCAAAATGAGCCAAAGAAGCCCTGGCAACATAAGGTCGTGCGTTGTCTTGTTGGAATGTGCTGTTGCTGGTGATCTGAACAACATAAGGTACAATATGGGGTTCTATGACCTCCTGGATGTAGTCCGCAGCGGTCATGTTACCTCTAATGAATACCAAAGGTGACCTACTTCCAATAGCAATAGCTTCCCATGCCGTAACTCCAACTGACATGTCTTTCCACAGAAAATTAGGGATCGCGTCTTTCACCACGCTGTCTTCTCACCCTTGCACGACCGTCATGCATACCCAAACAGAATCTGGACTCATCACTGAAAACAATTGAATTCCATTCTTGGTCCCAATATGCTCGTTCTCTACACCACGCTAGACGATCACGTCGGTGCCCAGGGGTCAGTGGTAGCACAAAATGGGGACGGTATGAAAAGAGCCAAAAGGTGCTAATCCGGCGATAAACGATTCGCATCCCAATTGTCCTTCCATGTTCTTCAAACCATTGGTCTGAAATCGCCCTTGTAGAATAGAAGCGTTCCCGTTGAGCCAATAGTCTAAGACGACGATCTTCGCGTTCTGTGGTTCTTCGAGGACATTTTTGAAATGTATTTCACACCGCTTAAATGGTAACTGTACCTGCAAATGTTTAATTTTTTGTTTTAGACCTACGCGATAGTAAATATTTTTGAAAAAGTTAATACAAAAACCGCAAGAGTAATATCGTTGAAAAATTGATCGTTTTTTATCTTAATATAGACAAACATATTCCTAAATAAATATTATAAAATATTCTTCTTATGTCACTTAGTATATAAATCAATTACGAAACCAAATTGAACGTATCATATATGGTATATATGGTTTTGGAGATCAGCTAGTACATTGGCCATCTCTATTCCGTGCTTCCAATAAAAAATGCTTCGCTTCATGCTATTATATATCTAATGAAACGATATTTAGACACCTACGATAAAAGAGATACAAATACACAGTAAGGACACAGTGACTGAATTTTTAAAGTGCATTCCAATAAGTTTGCAGTTATAAAAAATTCGAGAAACACACAGAGAGCAGAGAGCACAGAAATTGTGGTGGGCGGAGTATTACGCAACAAGACCGGATTTATAATATTGACTAAAAAGCGAATGTGATTCGATTTTTATAATATATAAAACAATTTTTAGAATAGTTTGGATTTTGAAAGGCGTATGATAATAAGAGTTACAACGGTTTATTAACAAAATAAATAAAAATAAGAAAGAAATGTAAACAAAATTAAGGAATGGAAGTGATTAATTTGTATACTGGTGGATAAATATCTTTTCTCTACTATTCCGTTCCGTATTCTAATAATTCTTCCATTACTCCTTCATTTTCTATGACCCTTCTCTAAATCTATAATGAATTTGTTGCCTCCATTGATATGAAATGGCTCAATTTTTTTATACTCTTCTTCGACATTTATCACCTTATCCGCACATTTCTTCCAATTTTCTTCGGTAATTTTGGAAGCTTCACCTTTGATCAATTCAACCATTTTCTTGTCATATTTTGGAAAGCAATTTTTCCCGACAAACTCGCTTTTTTAGTTGACCCCATATAAATTCACTTGGATTTAAAATGCAGAAATAGAGAAGTCAACTTAAAATCTTTTGTTCTAAGTACTTCCAGCAACTGATCCTTTGTATATGTTTCTTTTTTAGGTATTTTTCTCAACTGCTAGAAGCGTCGTTCTTGACTACGACACATTTAGGTTTGGGATCAACGATTTTCAAACCATTTTTTAAATTATAAGATTCCATATTCTGCTTGTACTCTACATTGCAGTCACTTATTTTTTTTCCACATAATTTTAATCCATTTAGTATCTATCCGTGAACTCCGCCAAATTGAACAATAATCAGCAGGTATTTTGGACATCCTTGATCTATCTATCAATTCTTTTTTCACTGTGTCATGGGTATCGTACCAGGTGGAAATAATGATAATGAATGATGTTGCTATTAACATATTTATTTATTTTTGATTAACAAAAAACAATTGTTTTCTATACCTGTAACGAATAAATTTTTAGGTTATAATATAGTTGGAGGAAACCCGTTGGTTCAATAAATTCATCCAAATAACAAATCTGTCAATTTTTCTTTTTATATTTTGTGATTTCCTCCAATTAGATATTGTATAGTTCAATTATCCTTCTACTCTCTAAAATTGCCTGTCTTTTATTTGTTTGAAATTTGAATCCCATTTTTTTAGCCAGTTTTGTTTTACGTCATGTCCTTCATTTTTAACTTCAGTCATTATGATTTCTATTGTCAGTATCTCATTTTTCTAGGACAATCATATATTGTTGTTTTTAACTTTTTCACCATTGGCGGGTATAAAGCGTTTGGTATTCTAAAATCACAACGTTTGTTCCTCTTCTGAGGCCCATTTCTTATTATATTTGAAATAGAGGAATAAAGGACTTTTGTTAAGTCCGACGTTATTTTTATTAGAGTGTGTTTCACATAACCATATATTTTTTCTAAATTTTTATATACATTGAAACAAATTTGTTGGGAATCTTTCTTGTAAATGTCTGTGTATCTTCTTACTCGGACATGGTTGGTCAATTTTATTATCACTATCACTGTCACTAACATTTTCATTAACATTACCGTCTTCAGTGGATTTTCTTTCCTACGGTCGCCTCATTATTGAAAGATAATTCCGGAAAGAGTCAGCTTGGATTTTGTCAAGAACCTGTCAGAATAAATTCGCACCTAATCTGCTTCAAAAAATCTAGTATAAGGGACAAATGCATAATTTTCTTTCAATTTTTCTAATAATATAATATTAAATAACACAAAAAATTGAAAATAAGACATTAAACATTTATAACGTTTGAATCCCCGTTTTCACTGCAATTGTACAGTCGTAGACGATAATGATGAAGTGTAACTACTCAAACAGTTTAATCATTTTAATCTTTGTGCTAAATTTACTCACGTAAGCATGATGTAAAATGTGACGCTCTGTATTGGTTAAAATGTAAGGGTCGTTAAATGTAATTAACTTGGAGTCAGAGAAGAACATTAAACAATTCAGAGTGCTATAAAGTACCACGTCAATTAAAATAGATGTGAATAGTGAATTTTTCATTGATTTAAACCAAACATAGTACAAAATGAAATCAGTATCCTACTATAATTGCAATGATAGATAAGGAGAGGAACGAAGTGAAGGAGGAAGGCCTTAGTCAGGGTCCAAACGTAAGAAAATAATGAATTTGTCCCATATACTAAATTTCTGGAATCAGATCAGGCGTGAATTTATTCTGACTGGTTCTCATCAAAATCCACGCTGACAGTCTCTGCAATAATCTTTCAATAAAGTGGCGACCGTGTGAAAGCGCATCCACCAAAAATGAGAGTGTTAATGAAAACTTTTGATAATATTATTGACAATAATAGTATAAATATAAAAGATAAAATATACTTATCTTCAAACTCCACATTTTTGTTGTGTGTTCAATTTATGAAACAAGCATTCATGCATGACTTTATCGAAAGTTTTGGCAACATCTAAAAATATAATAAAATACTTTCTTCTCTTCTAGACTTCTCAATTATACCTACAATTCTATAACTCTAATATTTTTCTCTGAAACCAAACTGATTTGAGGAGATCATTTTATATTCATTGAATCCAGTATTTGAGGCTCATTTCCATTATTTTTTTGGAAGGTTTTTTCAAATGTTCTGTAGCCAATTTACAGTTGAGTTTCTAATTGAGAGATTCTAATGTCTTAATCTTTCCAGTCGCTGACTAGCTTTCGAGAGAAAATAATCTAATTGTGAATTGTTTGTTAAATCACTTAGGTAGTTATTTCTAAATTAAATCATTTTTAATGCACTGAATTTCTCGGTTTAATTGTTGACTTGATTTTGCTGTTTTGTCAACTAGCGCTCTGGATTGGCGTTATTTGCTTCTTAATTTTCATTTTACTGAAATATTATCTGATTTGCTTCAGAAATTATGTCAAATTTTAACTTATTTATGTGTCATGTCAAGCAAAGATGTTTTCAAACAGTATTACATTTTTTTAATAGAAATTTAATAAAAACTAGCACAATTCAGATTTTTCGCATAAATCTTCAACAACATAGAGTACATAACCGTATGTCTTATTATTCACGCACTAATGCTTAAAATAAATAAAATTTGTGTGTTTACTACCAAAATGTTATTATGGTAAAACGTCATTTCCTTGTTGACGACTGACAAAAATTTTCAAATCTCAATAATACAAGTTTCATACAACAGCATAGTTGAACAAGTTTATACCTGTAAACAATGGCTGTAGTTTCCTTTAGGTACCCCACTCGGACGGGGACATGTTATACACCACTGGATGCGTCTCGTCGAGTAGATTACGAAAATCATCATATTCATATTTGGGGCAGATCCATATTTTTCGAGTTATGGCCCAAAATGTGGTACAATTTCACTTCTTCAAATCGGATCCAATTTCGATCATTTTTGATGTACACATTAATTTTATTACCCTGAATACGAATCTGAAATAAAAATATTACTTTCGCTTACTAGAAAAAAGTTATGAATAATTTAAACTAGGTAATGACGTTATTTGTTTGACTTTTCATACTGTCACGATTTGACATAACAGGTCCGGTTTTAAATAAATGTATAACATAACATTTTGTCGTTTCATTTTGACAGTGTTGCCGGTTTTACAGTAAAATACCTAAATTTAGTGGAATAAATAAAACAAATATGCCCATATTAAGGCGCGCCCGCTCCCTTGTCCGAGCACGAATCCGCACGCTGGACATAATTTTCCTGTTCCCTCAGGAACAATTAATTCCTTCAATATAATAATTTTAAACATATAATAATATCTAGGGAAAGTAGAATTTTCCTGTTATTTAATTTGTCTGGACTTTATTTTTCCATTTTTATATCAACTTACATTTGGACTAAATTTAGTAACTGTTTTTTGATGAACGTAGTTTCATACGGAATACTATGTTCATGTAACAAATTCTGAATATCAGCCTTTTTGGAAGCTATTGAAGGTACTTTATTAAAAATCGTACTATGATAACTGGCATTGTCTAAAATTATTGCAGCTGGTTCTTCTAAATTTTTAACTTTAACTTTAAAAATGTATTTTCCTCGTCCATTACATGTAAATTGCTTTTATTGTTATTTTTTTTTTTGCTATTCTGTTGAATATAAAAATAACTAAAAATGACGTCATTTCAAATTTACCGTGAAAGTTTATTTAAGTTTATTTAAGTGGTTGTCTCCACTTCCTTTTGAATTCAGCGTTAAAAGGACCTGGGTAGCAACAGCTGGAGATACGGTAATTCCAGAGGTCAAGATGTGGAAAGACTTTCCAGATTCTAACAGTGAGGTCAGGCTTTAATTGCCCCCATTGTATTATTCGGAACTACCGGCTGCTGATTATTTCAAATTTATGTCTAGAATCGTAGTGGTTACAGAAGCTCAATAAATAAAATATGGAGGTTTAAAAATATTTACATATATTAACATTCAGACTACTACAAACTGTTTGATTGTTAGAAAGCACCAGATGTAGCCCTCCCTTAAAGTAATTCCCTAATACGGATGGCGGCAGTGTAGGACTCAAGCAGGTACAGGTGATACACTCTCTACTCTAACTTTATAGCGGAGCGGTGTATACTACTTTTCAGTCCAGTGAGAAAATAAAAAAAACGAGTAAATTTCCCGAAAGCATCCGATATACTGGAATCTAACGTGGTCATCTTACTTCGTGACGTAGGCCGATAAGTATACTAAAAGAAAACAAAAATATAACAAGAAGGATTTTCATCGCCCGAACTCTCAGATCTAACGAAAATACCTTCAGGAAATCCGAAAGTTAATGAAACACTGAAAATGGGACAACCGGTATACACGATTTTAGCAAATATAACAGGAGAAGGATTTTCGCTGCCCGAACTCTCAGATCTAGTGAAAATACCTTCAGGAAATCCGAAAATGTATACAAACTGAAAAATACGGTACGTGGGACAACCGGTATCTCCTAGAATATCGGAAATAAAACAATGTCCGCAGTATTTTAAGAAATAAATAATTGTATAAGATTTAAATCGTTACCAGAATTGAAATGTAGACACACAAATTTGCAGGTGCGGAATTACAAAAACTACATAACAGTTGGTTCTTACTTTCAATAAAAAACTGGACGGACTAGTTATCAGATGCTGGCTTCCCTTTTACAGGGCTAGAACAGGGCTAGACTTTTATCACTACTGAACTAACTAATTCACTAACTAACTACTACTTACTGAAACCACACACACATGCATTCTGAGCCCGGGTCTCCTATCTTCCATATCGGGTTTACTGATATAAAAGATGGGGAACCCATTCTACCACCCCCTGTCTTCAGACAGGACGTCTCGCATTCATTCTCTGAAACATTCGTCGACATTCTTCCCTCAAGTAATCACCCCAAGGGCTAAGTAGGGTGATGCAACCTGTCCTACCTTTCGTTGTCTTGGGGTAACGGCCATCGCTTTTCTCCCTTGGTCTTCCCTCGTTGTCACCGCGCGCACTTTTTCTTCTTTTGGTTCTATCCTCTTCTTGGCGGTGTGTGTTTGGTTCCTCGTGTGTTGGTTGGTTTACTTACCTCTTACTGGTCTTGGTCCTGTTCTTCGGCCTCTTCTATTTGCTTCTTGGGCCTTGGGTGCCTCCTGTAGTGCTCTCTGGTGTAGTCCACTAGCTCCCTTAGTTCCTGGTTTGGATGGTTTCGCAACTCTTCGAAGAGCTTTTTCGCTCTGTTCGTCATCCCTCTAGCAGTGGTGAGGCCTCTGTTTTCCTGTATATTTGGTTGTTCCGAATATACCAGGGGGCGTTAACTGCCATTTTTAGAGTGATGTTTTGTTGCCTTTGAAGTTCTTCCTTGCGAGTCTTTGCCGTGTGTCCCCATGCTACCGATGCCTAGGTCATAATCGGGATGATTACGGAACGTATCAGTAACAACTTGGTCCTCAGGTTTAGCTCACTTCGTCTTCCTAGTAGGCAGTTCATCCTGGCTCTTGCTTGCTTCACACGATCTCTCACTTTCTCTACGTGTTGTTGGAACATCAGCCTCTTATCCATTGTTACACCAAGGTACTTAGCACTATCGGACCATCCAATGTCTAGCTCTATTTCCTCTTCTGGTTGGTGTGTCCTCTTCGTATAGAAAACCGCTTGGGTTTTCTCGGCGTTTCGAGCTATCTTCCATTTGATGCGCCATTCGTGATTGGAGTCCATGGCTGTCTGGATGTACCTGGTGACTACGTGTGGCTGGGTGCTTCTCGCCGTTATGGCGGTGTCGTCCGCGTAGAAACTCGTGAGAGTGTGGACCGTCTTCGGCATGTCTGCTATGTAGATGTTGTACAGCAATGGGGATAGAACTGCTTTACTGAAACCGATGCTTGTTTGCATTTGCAAAGCGAAAACGAAGTCTACTGATAAAAAATTAACCCGCAGTTGGAATGCGGCCGCAGTTTAAAATGAAAATATACATGTACAATAAATGAATTAAATAAAAATTAAATTCTTTTACGGCAGCCGTATTCAAAAAAAAAGCTTCATTACAAATTTTTACAATAAATTAACGATGACGTCGCATAATAAAGGAGTGCTGCGTTGTCACGTTTCCTTCACTTAAACGTAATACTGTGACACTTGTATTTCCTTTTAATTAATATTCTTTTGAGCTTTGTGTTAGTTTGTTTTATGTTCGAAATGTAAAAGTTGTTTTGAACTCAGTTACAAGGCATCTGCAACTCTTACTGCAAACTCATCCAATGAATCATTTATGAAAATTACTGTTTTCTATAGATTTTAAAGAAAATTAAATACAAAACCACTAAATGAAACTAATACGGCGCACTAGTAGTTACATCACAAGTCGTGACAGCCATATTTGTTAGTCTAGACCATTAGGTCGAATTGGATGACTCTGACGTCATTGATGCCCAATACGCTCACTTGATGTCATCTAGTAGAATAAGAAATCAGTTGCACTAAATTAGTACGACGTCACCAGTAAAATTAATGACGTGAGAGTCTTCCAATTTAGCCTCTTAGTAAAGAATGAATAAATAAATATGACTTGTGACGTCACACTAATGCGCCGTATAGAAAGTTTTAACCAATCGACTGTCGATGAATGTAATGACAAGAGCAATAAAATATTTTGACAGTAAGTCTAGAATATATACAGTTTGGTCCAAATGAAAGGAATGATTTCATTATTTCGTAAATCGGCGATTTTAGGGGAAAATCCTGGAACCCGTCCAATTTTATTTTTAAATGGGCGCTTCGTCAGGTCACCTTTTTATTTTTGACGTCATCTCTGTGAGCGTGATGACGTCATCAATAAAAATTTTAAATAGAAAAGTGGGTATTGCAATACATCAATTGAAAATACTTTTAAATATATATTTTTCTATCAATTATGTCTAAGTAATTAATTTTTGTATGTTGTCAAAAAAATGATTTATTCAATATACAACCAACTTTAAAGCAAGTGCTCAAATTGTTTATCGTCATCTAAAATATAATGCGAAAGACGAGCAGGAAACTCTTTTCGAACTTTCGCTATTATTTCCGAAGTTATTTTTGCAATCTCAATGCGTATCCGTTCTTTGAGTTCATTAATAGTTTGTGGTCTACTTAATTACACTTTACTTTTCAAGGAGTTAAATCAGGTAACCTAGGTGGCCACTCAATTGCTCCTTTTCGGCTTATCCACTGACGAAGCGCCCATTTAAAAATAAATATCGACGGGTTCAAAGATTTTCCCCTAAAATCGCCGATTTACAAAATAATGAATTTATTCCTTTGATTTGGACCATACTGTATAGTCATATTTTAAATACAGTAGATCGAAAATGGATATTATATGCGGGTGTTCCGATGTTGAAATAAACTGACAGCACTTTCGAATTTATTCCTTTTAGGCAGACCCTCACTGTGTATATTGCACCTAAATTGTACTGAACCAACAGGTTAAATATAGTACTCTTGTTAAAATTACAGGAGTGTACATTTAACATTTGAGAAGAAATTTTTGTAAATTCGTATATAGTGGGAACCGACTATTAACTATAATGACTATTATCTACAAAGTGATTTATTAAACTAAATCTAACATAAATTAAGCCGCATAATACGTATATTGATTCGAAAGCTTTATAACCGTATTTGTATACCTACATTTATATTACTATAACAAAGAAACTTTGTGGTAATCGTTTGAATTAAGTAATAGGTCTCTTTCAACGGCGAATGATGAATTACTTCTTCATTAAGTTTGAGAAAAAGCTATGCGACTAGAATGTGAAGGTTTTAATTGTAATTACGTACACGATTCGTTCTTTTTCAGGGACGGTCCATCCAATGTTGACGGTAACGCACACTTCGTATTCCTGTCACGAAGTACTCGGCAAAAAGAGCACAGATTCTTCTCCATCTCACAGCCAGATATCCAGGAATTCGTCCAAGAAGTCCAATAATTCGCTTTTAGTAAATAATGGAAAACTCGAAGGTATGATATGGAAAACGACCTTTTTTATTTTTTTGTTAGCTTGTATTATACAGGGTCCGTCAACCCTCTGTCTTACTGTTACTATGCAATATTTAACGATTTATTTGACGGATATCGGTCAATGGGAGTGAAGACCAAATATTCGAAAAATATTTTTATGTATGCAGGGTGGTCCAAGAGTAAATTAAGCAAGTCACTTGTTAACATTTTTAATTTTTTAACATGAACTATGTTTATAAATCCTTAACTGTACTGCACTGGTACTGCATATTATATGCAAATATTATGCCTTACTGAATAATAATAAAAACACAATTGCCACTCAATGGTTGATTCTTAAAAAAATAATTAACCTCCTCCATCCTGTTGCTAGGAGACATTTTCGTTGTGCTGTTTAATACAAGCAAACCAGAAATAAAAAAATAGTTTTTGATTAACTCAAGTGTTGTACTATTCTACTTAAATGAGTTCATGCAGTTTTATTGCTATGTTTTTTAATTACAGTAGATGAATTGCGTAGTGCCCTTTATCTAGTGATATTATTTAGAACAGAGTTATGAAGTTCAAATATGCATATAATATGTATAATCTGAAGTCCAGGTAATAACTTAAATTCATTTTATCTCGTCGGATATGACCAGTTGAATACTACATGTTTGCATCTATTTGAACTGCTGGATTCACCTCTTACTAAGGACTGTATTAAACATAAAATATTGTACCACATATTCATCTAAAATATTTCATATGAACAGTTTATTTTGTTCTGAAATTTGACCTGGCCAGTGTCCATAGATCTGAATTGATGTGTCTTACTTATATGTTATTAAAATTGTTATTTTTTGAAATAAGCTATGTGTTTTTTATTTTTTCTTTAGAAAATAAAAAATAATATCAGTCTATGGATACATACACCAAATTACCTGAGTATAATTATTTAAATATCTACTTGCCTATGACCGTACAAAAACTGACATAGGCCACAGTTATGTTTGAGGAATTTAGATTCTTAATTTTTTAAATAGAATATCCCAACTTTTTTTTACCTTTTTAGATAGTCTATAGTCACTAGTATTTACATATAAAATATTGTTTTTAAAATCATACTCTTTTCGGAGAAAAAATATTTTTACCGCAAAATATTAATTTTCACACACCTATTTAAAAAATATTTGCTATCTCAGTTTTTACTTTGGCATTTAAAACAATACAAATATATAAATCCAATATACCAACAAAGATTTTTTTAGACCAAGTTTTAATTATTTATTTTGTACAGGGTGGACAAAAATTAATTTCATTCCAAAAATTTACTGGGAAATTTTTCAAATGACATTACTATTCATCAACGGATAGCGAATTTCATACTCTTCGACTTCCGGAAGTACTTTCGTATATTTGTCATCGTTCGATGCGTTCGAGAAATGGCCAGTTTCAAGAAAATTACAATAATAAAATTAAAATCAAAATTATAACAATTTACAATTTATAAAAGGTGCTGAAAATGTCCGCCATTTTCCCTAATGCACACATTTATTCCTTCGGCGAATGATCAGAAACATTTATAAGCATGTCAGGTGTATTTTTGGGTATTGTCTGTGGCGTTAGATAAATTAAATTTTTAATATATAACCCTCCATAAAAAATTAAGTTTTCTTAAACCAAGTAAGCTGACCGTTTGACTAATCCATGTATTAGGAACCTGTTCATCTAATACATCTAGCACATCCTGTTCCATCATCCTGGTAGCACACTATTTGTCTTACAAGACGGAAAACGTTTTCAAATAGAAGAGGAAGGTGATTTCTTCAAAAATCTAAATACATCAGACCATTTAAGTAGCCTTCAAAAAAATACGGCCAATAACACGATCCTCAATTATACCTCCCCAAATATTTACACTGCATCTTGCTTGTTGTTCTGATAAATGTAGGATTTTCGGTGGTATCAAAGTGTAATCGACGTGGGTGGGTGCTAATTATAATGTATGTACGCCACCACACGTGATATTGTAAATTTTGCCGAACGAAGCAAAAACGTGATCCTTACAATAGATTTGTTAATGTAACCGGTTGAATTAATTAGTCGATAGCCATACTATAGTAATAGAGAAAATTGGCACTTACTATCTTCTTAGGCCTTCAGTCCTGGGGCTCCGATTTTGGGGGACGCCCAATATATAAGTATGCTTAAAGGTCACTCAATCACAATGAAACTAACTGAACTTTTTCTAACTTATGTATTGTGCGAAGAAATGGTAAAAGTCCAAATAAAAATTAGATGAAAGCAACGAGTGACTTTACAATACAACAAATTCATTTAATGCTTTGAATAAATTATTAAACCTCGTTCTTTGATAAACCTTTTGACCCTGTTCTAATTAAGAAAAGTACCGGAAAATTAAGACTCACAAGATTTAACAATACTGAAGACACTACAACTGATTCCTGAATTCCTCTAGATTTCTAGATTGAACTGTACTTTTGGTTCTCACAGATTTTTAATTACTTTCGATTTATTAAGGAATTCAGCTTTATAAAACTAACCATGAATCTCAGTTCAAAGAGTTATTAAAAGGGATAACAATTCTGAAATACAACTTTCTTTACGAAAGGAAAAAATCCCAAAACCTTTCAACTGTAATTTCAGCCTTCCCGAACTATGCCCATTATTTTGAAATTGCCATCATAAAACTCATCTGTGGATGTGATTTGAAGCGTCAACTTATATTTTTAGTATTATGCCTTTAAAAATGAAATTTAACAATCTGTGACTTGATTTTGAAATTGTTTGTATATTTTTTCCGAAAGAACCCTTGAAAACCCTTATATTTAAAATATTTATAATATTTAGCCAGCATGTTCTTTATCTATTGAATTTATAAATTTGGAAAAACCTTTAAGTATTTTTATTGAAAAAATAAAAATTACTAGAATAGTAGTAATTATTCTTATTAAGGAACTCATTCTTTTGAAATGTAAATTTTGCTTAGATTGTATCTACTCACAAAAAAAAAGAAATAAAGTTCTATCGATAAGGCATTGAAAATTTCCACACAAGATAATAAAGTTTGTTAATAACGATGGTGACTATATAATTAATTAATAATAAAAATTTGTTAAAAATGTATTTGTTTCAATTTAGAGTAATAAAACGACATTACTTTACGATCATTAAATGTATTGATTTTGGTGTTTTTTTTTGTCAAACAAAAGATAATTAATTTTCATTGTAGTCCTATACCAACTAAATATTGCTTTTTCCAGAGATGAGACATATTGTAAGAAAGGCTAGTATGCTGGATGTGAACCAACTGAAAGTATCTCTGAAAGACATCGTTTGTTATCTGTCACTACTGGAAGCAGGTCGACCCGAGGACAAATTAGAATGTAAGTAAAACGGATATTTTTAGCACGAAAATGCAATATTTTTTCTATAATAGAACTCCATTATTCTTCTTTTTATATATTGTCTGTTATCACGTCCTAATATCTTCACAAAAAATAAGAAAATTTTATTATTAATACGAAATCGTAATTTCTATGTTAAACTACATATTTTATTTAGATAAAGAAGTTTATCCATGAAACTTCAATGTGGTACGTAGGATAAAATCGAAGTATGTTATAATATTAAAAGTGAAATTAAAACAAAATTGAATTAACAGTAATAAGAAACAATTAGTAAACTTAATAACAGGTCATTAAAAAAGTTTAGTGTTACGTTTATTAATTGTTTCTTATTACTATTAATTCAATATTGTTTTAATTTCACTTGTAATATTATAACATACTGTATTCTCAGATGTTAATTTGAATTTTAAATTTTGCTGGTTTTTAATTATTTTGTGGTAAGTCTTATGCAGTGTGTACATAAAGTATGGAATAAATTCATTTTAAGCTAAACAAACAATTTTGAGGAAAAATCCTGAGAGAGGTCGGTTTTTGATTTTAATTTTATGTATTTTTACATAACAATGAAATATATAGGTTAAACCATTTGTGATGTCATCGATAATTTTTTTAAATGGCACACCCTATATATTTTTATTTTTTTTAGATTACATTTTTCAAGGCGATTCGAAAAATATATCATACTTGTGTTCGGTAATTAATAGTTTTGAAGATACAATAATTTTAAAATCTGTATTTTTGATGACCTTTAATTAAATTAAAACAAAATAATACAACAGTAACAATAAATTGCCACACATTAAAATACAGTAAGTGTTCGAATTATCCTCCTTCTTGTTTTTGACAGTGTAAGCGATCAGTAAATTCCTGGTGAACTTTATTAATGGTTTCCTGTGAAATGTTATGTATTTCTTGCCTTATTCTATCTATTAAATCATGTATGTCGTCGGGTTTCTTTTTTACACAACATTTCTTCGATCACCCGACAAAAAGAAATCTAATGGCGTGAGATCCGGTGACCTTGTTGGCCACTTAATGGATTCTCGTCTACCGATCCACTTATTGGGGAAAACTTCATCAAGATATGTTCCAACAGCGGCTGCTTAATGTGGCGACGCCCCATCTTGTTGATACCACAGACTTTCATCGATATTTCCGGGAACGTTTGCACTAGGGAATAAATTCATTAAAATTGGAATCAAAAAGTTCATTAAAAATTGCAGATTAGTTGGCCCGTTTACAGTTCCATCAAAATAGGATCCAATGATTTGATTTCGAACAATTCCTGCCCAAACATTAATTTTTTGTGAATATTGAGTGTGATGTTCTCTCATCCATTTAGAATTTTCCTTTGTCCAATATCTACAATTCTGTCTGTTGACTTTAATGTAAATGTGCATTCATCATAAAAAGTAACTTTTTTGCGAAAAGTGGATCATTACTACACTTATCCATCAAAATTTCGCTAAATTCCATTCTACGATCCGGAACGTCATCTTAAAGGGAACATCATATTCTCGATTAACTTGCCGAACGCTGTTGTGTGGATTTTCTTCCATAGCCAATAAAACTCCCTAATTTTTTTGTCAATCTTTGTTTTATAGATCAACGCATTTTTAAAGTGTCAACAAGCAAATTTCACTGTCACTGTCAGTAGTGAGTATTAAAGAGTAGCCTACTGAATTATTATCACAACTTTTTACATCTGACAAATTTTTACTATAATGATAACCAAAGGTATGCCGGTATTAATTTTAAAATTATCGTATCTTCAAAACTATTATTTACCGAACACAAGTATGATATATTTTTGGAATCGTCTTGGAATTGGCAATCTAAAAAAAATCAAATATAAAGGGTGTGCCATTTAAAAAAATTGTCGATGACATCGTTACTCACAAATGGTTTACCTTGTATATTTAATTGTTATGGTAAAAATACATTAAATTAAAATCAAAAACCGACTTGTCACAGGATTTTTTCTCAAAATTGTTTGTTTAGCTTAAAATGAATTTATCCCGTACTTTATGTACACATTGTATATTTTTGCCTTTTGCTTTATGTGTTAATTATTCTAAAATGTACCTCAATTATTTAAACTTTTAAATCAGTCATAAATACATCCTATATTTTTGTTTTAGTTATGTTCCGTTTATATGACACCAACGGAGATGGAGTTTTGGACACCAATGAAATGGATTGCATTGTGAATCAGATGATGACAGTGGCGGAGTACCTAGGATGGGATGTTTCTGAACTGAAACCTGTAAATATATATTTTTTTTATACGACTGTAGCAAAAATGGGAGTGTTCGACTTTAAAAATAACCCCGATTTAATTGTAAAATATTAAAATATACCTCAAAGTAATTTGCGTGGAGCCTGTTCCCTTAAATCTTTTGAATCTCCTTTTATATGGATCCTAAACCTAAATGATTACATTGTCTTAAATCTTTTTATTTAGAAACTTGATCGATTAGGACATTTTAAAATGTTTGAATTGTAAACAAAAAAATATCGCAGTTACAGTTTGCAAAAGTTGCCTAGCTACTAGGTATGGTTTTTAAGAAATTCCTTTTTCCGTGAAATGTAGATGGTTACAATAAAAATCGCCATATCAGCTGAGTTTAAATAAATTATTAGTTATGATAGCAATTGCATTCCCTGATGACACGAAATATTTTTTAAATATTTTCTCTTTATATGGTTTTTCAGTATTTGTTTTTCAAACTAAATATTAATTAAATATTAGCTATATAATATTTATATCAAATATTTAATGAATATTGTTTAAATCTTTGTAAAGTAACTATTTGGTATTTGGTAAATAATATACAGTAAATATGACACAAATTCTGTGTCCATTCGGCCAGATAAGTCATACTTATTAATCATATCTCTTTTTTTGTACAATAAATTATTGTACGACTGGATTGTTTCATGGATGTTGCCATATGAATATTATCAATATGAATCCAGAATAACGTCATATAAGTACGGAATTTTGTAACAATGTGGCACCATGTAACTTTAGTTATATTAAGACGTGCTTCGAAAATTTTGTTGCCACTAGTATATTCGTTTCTTTACGTATACAAAATATTCAAGAGCTTATACAGGGTGTAACAAAAAGGGAGGTCATAATTTAAACTACATATTCTAGAGCCAAAAACAGCTCGATTAAACCTAACTTACCTTAGCACAAATGTTCACATAAATAAAGTTATAGCCGTTTGGAGTTACAAAATGAAAATCGATTGTCTCGTGAATGAACTATTTGACATTTCATAATGAAAACGGATACGTGACTTTCTTATAGTAAGAGCATCTTTAAAAAACAATGAAATCTCTATACCCCATAAAAATTTTAGGAGGGTTATAATTCCCTAAACTCCCCGAAACTTTTATGTATGTTACAATTAAATTATTAATGTGACACCATTAATTTAGCACATTATTTTAGAAACTTTTTTGCCTCTAAACACTTTTTCGAAAAGAGATGCAGCCTCTTTACCATTATGCTTCAAAAATTCTGTAGTAACTAAAGTAGGTTGTTGTAACAAAATGGGAGGTCATAAATTAAACTACATGTTCTGGAGCAAAAAATAGCTTAGTACAAATGTTAACACAAAAAAGTTAAGCCCTTTTAAAGTCAATGGTTGAGCAAGAATTGTGGATAATAACTTAATAGGGCCGGTATATCTACCAGTGTCCTTGGAAGAGGTAAATATTGCAACCGGGCAAAGTACGTGGGTTTTACAGGATTGGATTGGAAGGGGCTCTGATGCACCTATTTCTTGGCCAGCCAGAAGTCCACATTTTAACTCCATTGAATTTTGCTTCTAAAGTTTTATGAAAGAGGACATGTATGCTGTAAAAATAATGGACGAACAACAATTGAGGAATAGAATTATTGAAGCTGAAAATCGAGTTTGTCGAAAACCAATAATTTTCCAAAAAAATTCGATTTTCTTTCTTACAACGGTGCCGATTGTGTATTCCAGATAATGGTGGCCATTTTAAACGTTAATACAAACGTCAGTAAGACTTAATAGATATTTTTTGCACCTGCGAATAACATTAAATTTCATTTATAACCCATTTTTTATTACTATAGAATTTTTTAATAATAATCGATAAGGAGCCGCATCTCTATAAAAACTGGCTTTTAGAAAAAAGTTTCCAAACTATTGTGCTAACCTAATGTATCACATTAATAATTGAATTGTAACGTACATAAAAGTGTGAGGGGGTTTAGGGAATCATAACCTCTCTAAATTTTTTGGGGGTGTATAGATCTTGTTGTTTTTTTTTTTAAAAAAAGAGATACTCTTACTATAATATCGGGAATCATTGAAATATCGTTTTTAAAGATTTCAAAGAATAATAATTAACTATTAATATTTTTGCTTGAAAATCGAGATTCATTAAAATATCAAGATAAAGACGAGATTTTAATTGAAACAGAAGATTTTTCGAATATTTTTTAATTATTCATTAAAATCTATACTTTAAAATAAAAATAGAAACCTCGACTTCTTAATCGACATTTAAAAAAAACAATTAATTTTTAATATTTTTGATCGAAATTCGAGACTAATTAAAGTATGGGCTTATAGTCGAGATTTAAAGTAAAATTAGATATTTTTAAAATACTGCTTTAAAATTGAAATTCAAAACAATTTCTAGGTACTTCAAAATTCAAAAACTAGTAAAGCTAGTTGGGATATCATATTATAAATCGTGAAATTTTTTTAGAAGCATTTTAATAAAAATAATCAATCAAATTTGGTAATATTAATGAGAAAGAAAATATGAATATAATAGCCTAATATTTTACCAATATGTGTAGAAAATGATCAACGAATATTTAAAAATGTGTCGCAACAAATATTTAACAATTTTTTTTTTAATATTTATACATATCGCTGCTCGCTGATTAAAATTTCGTCTATATCCTTTTAGATACTTTCTAAACCTGTATATAATATTCAGTAAATATTTTTAAAATCTGTCGCAACAAATATGTAACAAATTTTTTTTTTAAATATTGAATTAATATTTCTTGCTATCAGAGTTATTGACTCTAAATAATGTGGTACTTCATTAACACCTTCTGTCTTAAATAACTTGCTGCGGTTAAAAAAAACACCCAGTGTCATTTTACCGGATATCTAGTTACTTAGAATACTTATGGAGATAAATACAAGATACTGGATTTTAGGCAAGTTGTAAAAAAAGAAAACATACACGCAATAAAAATTGCAAAATCTGAAGACTAATGTAATAAAGAAATGTAATAATAAATTCCAAGATAAAGGAATCTTATAGTAAAGAAAATTTAAATAAATTATAGTATAATAGATAGTGTTCACCGATAAGTTTGATATAATCCATAAGTAGCAAAACCCCAAAAATAAGAAAATTAGAAGTACTATCCGTCAAGAATATCTGAAACCGCGAGTTCAGGATGCGCAGTTACCGAAACCAAATAAATAGTAACATTGGTCATTCGAGTGACATTCTTTGAGCTGTTGACTTCCTAATATCGAGGGTTGAAAGTGACCAGAGATAGTGCAATTTTGCCGAATTGACAATGACCACAAAAACGAAAAAACTTTAGGGTCACATTTTTATTATCCATATTATTGATAACTTCTTTTATTTCATTTCCCATTTCTTCTTGTTATTATCCAAGTTAGAAAATCTATGTAAGGAGGTAAACATAAAAAGATTGAATAACAAATCATTTTATAAATTCAGTAAGGATTTTCGACTAGAATGCTACTTTTTTGGATGATTTTTTAGATTTTTAATATTTATATAATGATTTAATCTATATTGTAATGTTTGTTTTTTTATCATTTTTATTATTATTATTGTGTTTTATTTATATACTAAATTTAATTATTCCTTGTCAATTGAATCATATCTCTTTATTTTTCGTCTTCTTTTTCTTGCGGATAGTTGTTCAATTGTTTATTGTTTTTTTAAAATTGTAAAATTCTATATTTTTTATTTATGGACTACAAACATATCATATGTTTGTAATGTATGTATACAATGGTCAATAAATGCTATTCTATTCACATACATTTTCGTTATCATCTAATCTTGACTCACCAGTATTTACTTTATTTGTAATTCTTAAATATTTATCACTGTATTCAAACCATAGTCAGGTTCATCGTTTTTTAATATTTGCACTAATTTTTCACAACCTATGCAAGTTGCAGGCGCCAAATTATTGTGAAATTTTGATGAACTTTTTAATTCGACTTTTCAAATTTGTCATTTTACATTATATTAAACTATTCAATTACAATAACATAAAAAAAAATACTGTACGCGTCCGTAAAATTATCCCTTGTGTTTGAATCTGAATAACACAAACTGATGATTCTGACATTTCCAAGAAAAAATAAATATATTTTTTAATGCCAAGCAGGTTTTGCTTTATAAATATAAGGAAAATAATCCCTTTTTAAAAAGTTTTCACTAGACTGACAGCATATTCTTATTTTTATTAAACAGGAAGTGTCATTCCCAATTAAATTTTTTAAACGGCAGTTAAAAATAAATGCTCTTCTACTCCAGATTAAATTTATACACAATAGTTACTTAAAATTTGAACATTTTATAAGATATGGCAATATAGATCACCAAATCACTCTTGGTTCTCACTACGCATCTCGCGGTTTCAGATAACAATAGGTGATTAGTAATAACAAAAAATATTTTAATATATATTTCACAAACAATAGACCACATAGTAACTTTTCTTATAAAATTTAATTAGGAATCACCCTCTATAGTCTATACTATTTTAAATTATTATGGAAGCAGTCTCTTTCGGCATATTAATTTTATTCTAATGTTGAAAATTTTGAATATTATAGATTCTCCAAGACATGATGGTAGAAATAGACTACGATGCAGATGGCACTGTTTCTTTAGAAGAATGGAAAAGAGCTGGTCTCACTACAATTCCCCTATTAGTACTACTAGGTTTAGATTCCAATGTTAAAGAAGATGGCAACCATTTGTGGCGGTTAAAACATTTTAGCAGACCTGCTTATTGTAACCTCTGCTTGAACATGTTGGTTGGTTTGGGGAAAAAAGGCTTGAGTTGTGTTTGTAAGTATATTTTTTATATTTTTATAATAATTTTATTAATACTCACTTAAATTAGTTTAAACACAAAGTTTATTTTAGAAATAAAATTTATTAATAAATTTATCAAATTTATCGTTAGAAATTATACAAGTTTATTAATTGCAAGCTACAGTGATATTGTCGGATCTTTGTTAAAAATACAAGCTGATTATTATTTGATTTGATAAGTTGGCACTAAACTGATTATAAAGTTAGTTAAATGTTAATAACTCTTCCGATCTTCGCTCTATGGATTTGGGGTTGATTTCTGGTTGGTCCTCTTCCACTCGGTGAATAATTTTCTTTACATATATCTTGTGGTGAAAGGTGCACATTAATATAACTGATAATAATAAACTGGGGTATTCAATATTTCAGAATAGTTATCTTGAATTTTTGAATTAATTTGACGTCGAATTGGATTTCTTTAATAGATTGTAGATCTATTGCATTTCATTCTATTAGTTTTTCGTTCTCCTGTATATTTCTTGTTACATTCCATTAAATTTTGCTTCCGATTATTCGATTTTCAGCATTTATCTAGGTGGAATTTTGAAAAATAACTTTAGACATTTTTGAAAGTATATTTTATATAATCGACACCTTTGTATTTTCACAATTGAATTAGATTATTAGAGAATTGGCTACCAATTCTAGAATGAACTAATTATTAATATCTTCTTCTACTAGGTGTTCCAGGATTGTTAAGCGCATTTGGATTTTTGGGGTCTTCAGATTTGATCGGTGGAATGAAGCAAATGTCATTATCTATTTCGTCATTATTTGGGCATAGATAGATGGCGTTCACTTTTGAATATCGAATTTCCTTATATTACCATTGTTACCGAGTATAGAGTATGTTTGAGTAGGTATTAGTATGGAATTATGGTAGGATAGGTCAATAATACTGTTTTTAATTATTGTATTCCAGTTAATTGATAACAATAAAATAAATTACTGAATCAAATAACTTTATTTTCACCATAAAGATTCCATAGGTGGTGTAATATTTTTTACCAGTTCAGTAATTGAACTGACTGAAGTCTGTAGAGTTCCAGAACAAGTAAACATTATTACATTTTCGAAGTTGTCTACGAAATTATATTTATAAAGCTAATGTAATTTCTTTTCGTTTTTTATTTGTTGGGAGTTCCAGTTGATGAAATATTAAGTTTTTATTTCGAGGCTGCCTATTGCTAACTTTGAATACAAATATTCAATAATTTGTAATAGTATTATTGAGAAAGTTACATTTTTCGGAATTCGAGAGATAAAGTACAAACATTTTCTAATATGGAAAGGTGAAATCCTTCATTAGGAGTATTACTGACTTGTGAGGTGCTATAAATTGAAGCTGAATATTATGGAGTTTGTGTAATTCTTTTAACAATTGACAATGAAATTTTGTTCCAGTATCAAAAGTTACGACAGAAGTTATTCCGAAATGAACAATGAAATCAGGGATAAAAAGTATTAAAAATTTTGTTATAAGATTTGAAAAGTATCTATATGGATAATTTCAAATGATTTAGTAGGTGTTAATATCAGGGAATATTTCGTTTCTGGCGGAAATCGGTTTTATTTTGCTTGTAGGCACCTATATTACAAAAATTAATGAACTGCCTAATATCGTCGTTCACATCTGGCCTATATTATTTCGATTTAAGGAATTCTTGCGTCTCAACGATGTCTCTGTGTCAAGATGATAATTTAGAATTTATTCGAGTTCTCCTAAAACTCCTTTTACGCATTTACGAATAACTTAATGATTTCGTTTTTTATGTTATCTGTTAAATTGAGTGTTATGTTAGTTGGTGTGTTAAATCGAGTTTGTGTAGTTATATTAAAACCTTCTTCCTTCTTTTTTTACCCATTTGATTGTTATATTTTCTCTGTAAGTATTATTTAACATTGAGTTTCGTTATTTTCTTGTTTGTGATTTCAATGGATAGTTTTTATTATTTTGTCTTATTTATTAATAATGGCTTCATCAGTTAATTGTGTTGATTCGAAATTGTTTATTTTATTTGTAATGGTATTAACAAAGTTGCCTACTTTATCATTAATGTGCCTAAAATTAAGTCATGTCTATTGATATTTTTACCTTATAATAAGGAGGTGGGTAAAAAGGGAAGGTAAATAAATAAACTAAACACGAGGTGTTTCACAATACTTACATTTATTTAAAAAAATGTTTCTAAATGAACTTTTATAAAAAAATAAATGGGAATCTTGATTAAGTATAACATAAAATGTCATCATTTCTTAATTGATAAAATTAGCCTTATAACATTAAAAAAACTTAAACTAAAAATAATAAAATTAGATACAAAACAATATTTTTTTTATCAGGGGCATAATTGTTACAGCTGAAAACCTCAAAATAAGTGAAATGTGTTACAATAATTTATTTTAAAAAAATGAGCTGTCATAAAAAATAAAAGGGAATTATAATTAAAAACTAAAAAAAATTGATTATAACATAAAATGTTATCATTTATGAAATGACAGGTTTAGCTTTATAATATGAAAAAAAACTTAAACTAAAAATATAAAAATAAGATACAAAAAATTTTTTCTCACGACTTTTTACAATAATAAACGTAAAACCTAATCAGCTTTCTATAGGCAACCTTCCTTTAAAACAACAATGGTCTTTGTACAAAGACCACACATATATTATACATGAATTCATATTCGGGCGTGTTCATTTTTTAGGTTAATATATCTATAATAGTTATTTATATATTTCAGAGCCCGTATGTAATTCGAGGTACGGATTTCACTTCCTCAGAATATTTGTCGATTTAATACTAGAAAAAAATTTTTTTTATTTTTAAATTTCTGATAGATAATATTAGTTAATACTAAATAACAATTAATAACATTAACATTCGGAATTTTATAAGTTTCTCAGAGATGGTTTTCGGTATACACTTAAAGCGATGTGAAATAAAAACAGAATAACTCCCATCGGAATTTAAAAAAGTATATTTTCAAAATAATTGTGTCACTTTATTTCACATTAAATACAGAATGACTTGTTAGTCAATTTGGCAAAAATGGTTTTTTTAACAAGTGGATTTTAATGTGAGTTATGTGTCATGTGTTTACAAACATGATAAGTTTAAAAGTTTTTGTTTGTGTTACAAATTGCCGGCCGGCTTGGGATTTTATAAAGAAGAGATAGCTCGCCAAATTGTAGCGATGGCCCTTTCAGTATTTATCTAAACGCTGAAGGAAAACCTATTTTTGATTAGTTAAGTTTTTATCAAACTGAATTTCGAGTGACAAATTATAGTTTTACCGTTAAATATTTTTAAAATGTCGCGGAAATATCCATCTCTTTCGACTATAGAGCGGTGGATAAATGATTTTCCGTAATTAAAATTTAATGGTAACGTTTTTTGTGTAATTTTTGACAAAGTGGTATCCTGTAAAATGAAGTCACAGATTTTACAGAACGTTAAAACAGATAAACATGAAGCATGTTCTAGTGGAAATGTAAATGCCAGAGAACGACAGCAACGTTTTTATTTTGATTTAGTTAAAATGATGGTGACTTGCAACATTCCATTGACTACTTTAGAAAAATCGGAGTTTAGACAATTTTTACAAACTTGTATTAATGGAAACTACAGCAGTGTTAGTTTACCTGCCGAGTCTACCCTAAGAATAAACTATTTATTGCCAGTGTACAATCAGGTTAAAGCTGACATCAGTTCAGAATTGTATGGCAAAGACTTATGGGTTTCTGTTGACGAAACCACCAACATTAAAGGGAAAAACGTCGCTAACGTGATAGTTGAGGGGATGGACGAGTTGGTTCCAATGCGACCCCATTTAATATCGGTACGGATACTAGAACCCACAAACGCCGATACAGTATTTGAATGTGTCAATGAGAGTCTCAAATCAATGTGGGGTAAGAACAACGATATTAATAAAGTGCGTGTCCTGCTGTTTTTAACAGATGGAGTTGCATAATATATGAAGGCAAAATTGAATACAAAAATTTAGTACACGTGACATGTTTGGCATATGGGCTTCACCGCGTCGCTGGAACTGTTAGAGACTCTTATCCTAATGTAGATAAGTTAATATCTAGTGTTAAAAAAGTATTTTTAAAAGTGCCATCTCGTACGAAAATATTTAATAAAAAACTTCCAAATATACAGTTATCACCAAAGCCTATTGTGACGCGATGGGACACATGGATAGAAGTAGCAAGTTATTATTATTGTTATTTTGACGAGGTGAAACGTGTGGTAAAACAACTGAATGCAAATAATGCACATTCTATCTCGAATGCACAACAAGCCTTTTCGAATCCAACAATAAAGGATGACTTAACTTATATACATGCCAATTTTTCGAGAACCCCATTAGCTATTCGTAACCTCCAGCATTCACCCACATTAGACAAAAACTCTCTAGTTGAGGCATTGCACCTAATATTTGATCTCCGCCAATTCATTTTTCAAATTTCTGGAACCGTTGCTGATTGTGTGAAATCGAAATTGGAAAGTGTTTTAAATAAAAATCCTGGTTTTCCAACTATCTGCAGTATTGTGAATCTTTTAAAAGGTAGACAAGTCGATTTTGCTCGAGAAAATGTCAATGTGCCATCGTTAAAAATTTACACAAACTTTGAATATGTTCCTGATACGTCTTTGGACGTAAAAAGATCGTTTTCTGTTTACAAATGGATTTTAAATGACAGGCGCCAAAGTCTAACTTCCAAACATACCGAACAGTTGTTAATAATTTATGCTAATTCTTGTGTCACAAATTAATAGATAAAATATGACGTATATATGACTGTGTAGTAAAAGTGTAATGTTATAAACTTTTGAATACCCCCGGTATAAGGTAAGATTATTTTACGTAGTATATATTATTTTAATCTAAAGGGTCATTTGTTTTTGTCATTTTCGAAATTTACGATTTCAGGCGGTGTCGTTGGCTTATAGTGTATTTATCTATTATATTTTGAATTTTAATTTGTGAAAGTATACAGTTTTTGAACCATTTACGAGATAGTGTCCCACTAATTTTCTCTGAACATATAACTTTTCTTCAGCTTATTTATATATCAACAAGTACTTTTTTAGCTGAATATTCAGTTTACACAGGGTAGTGCTTAAGTAATTGTACATAGAAGTACAGTAGAATCCTCACAAATTTTACGATTTGAACTATCTTGCTTTAATAAAATGTTAATAACTTCAACACTTAACGGTTTTAGAGATAATCTCATTTAAGTGATCAGCTGTATGATTCTTATTTAATTATTAATTTCGAAAAAAAACGTAGTAAATGGACGTCACGAATGATTTTGACAGAACAATATTGTTTCAATATTCTTTGTATTTATTTTGGTGAACTAAGAAAAAAGGACTATTTATTATCTATTTATTAGAGTTGCCCTATATTTCGAATGATGATAATTTTTTACATTTATTGCAAAATGACTTCATTAATTTGTTGGAAGAATTTCCACTAAATTTAAGGCAAAATAAGTGGATTATGCATGCAAGGTGGTGCATCGCCACATTATACGAGAGAAATCAGAACTCATTTAAATATTAACTTTCCTGGACGCCGGATTGGTCGCGGTAGCCCATTCCTTTGGCCACCACGTAACCCATACTTTAATCCTCTCGATTTCGGTGTATGGGGTACAATGAAACAACTTGTTTATAAGGTTGTCATAAATACCCGCAACCAACTTTGAGAAGAAATAAATAGAGCAGCAGTTTCTTTTAACGCAAAACTATTATTTAATTAGAGACGATCTTTTATGGAACGTATAGATAAATGCATCGAAGAACATGGTGGACTTATCGAACATTTACTTTAATTACGATTAAAGTTATAATGTTATTTAGCTTAGTCTTTTCTTATTAATTTGTTTAATAAATAAAATATATTGCATTCCTAATTAGGACTTCATTTTAAAGTGTCGTACACATTTTTTTATGTTAACTCCTACTAACCTCTAATAATATTCATCATATTACTGTAAAAAAATATTAGCGTATTCGCTACTACATTTTTCGAAATTAATAATTAAATAAGAATCATGCAGCTGATCACTAAAATGCGATTATTTCTAAAACCGTTAAGTTTTAGAGTTATTAATAAGTATACTTTCTTTTGTTAAAATTATGTGCCTTTGATATTCTTTTACAAAAGAAATGCTAACTTAAACAGCAAAAAAGTTTAGCGCACATTTATGCCACAAGTGTGACCTATGTGGCGCCCTCTACAAAATACATTGAAATAGGTACAAAATTATGATATATCATACCCAAAAACTTCCACTACCAAATATTTATGTATACATGTCAAAAAACGTTAAAGTTATTATGAAAAACAAAAATTAAAATTTCACTTTTAACACCCTGTATCTCTCTTAGTATTAACATTTTAATGAAAAAAATTTGTTCAAATCGTAATATTGTAAAGTGAGGATTCTATTGTACTTTTATGTACACTTACTTAAGGACCACCCTGTATAAAAAGTAGATTAGTAGAATCAATGGTATAAAAATTAGCAAAAAGCTTATTTTAAATTGCGAATCAATTTTTTACTGTAGAACTAAAATAGCGCCTCCTTCCCAAATTTTATTCAACTAATTTCAAAATGTTGAATAAAGGTATAAAGAAAAACTTATGCTAGATTATAGATCCGCGAAATCTCTCTACACTCAATTTAGGAAGGCCGCTACTTTAATTTCAGTACCGACACAAACAAAAACATTTTGAATTTAAATTGCTTTTCAAAATATTGTTTTTGACAATCTATACCCTTTGTCATGCGAATAAACTAGTTGTCATGACATTTTTCCAATTTGAAGATAACATGCTCATCATTTTTAAACGCATCAAATTCATTTCCTGGGCTTGAAAAATATTGACCACGTAATTGATTCTTGATTTTTGGAAATGTATAAAAATCGTTTGGACCTAGATCAGGATTGTATAGAGAATTGGTCGTTAATTCCACCTTTTGAGTGGTTAAATAATGATTGTTCTTAACGCTGTGTGAGGGCTTGCATTGTCCTGGTCGCTACCTTCTACTGATTTTTCTTATTTCGGAGAAGATTTCTGGTAAACAAATAGTCACGTGTCACTCAGTATTAGCGATGGAATAAAAGCAATATGCTTAGTTTTTCCGACAAAACAAGCAATTATTTGTTTCAAAAAGCTCCGACTTCGAGTAACTTTTGTCGACTTTGGTTAATTTTGAAACACCCAAACATAGGATTGTTGTTTTGTTTCCGGTTCACTAAAATTTATCAAACTTTCATCACGAGTAACAATGTCGTATATCAAATTTAACGTTCCTGAGTGGAATCGTTTGAGTGTTTCTTGGAAACATTTGACTCGAGCTTGTGTTTAAATTTCTGTTAAAATCTGTTAAATGTGAGCTTCTTTTGCCTTTTTGTCGTTTGGTAAATTTGCATAATTTTGATAATTTTGTTATTTGAATTTTTCATATAAATTTTGTGGTTATGTGAAAAAAGTGTAAAACAAAAGTAGTAGATCTTTTTATTACCTACAACTTTGCCATTTAATTTTTTTCCATAGGACTTGTACTTTTGCCGGAAATCGAGATAAACAGTTTTCTACCCTTAAAAACTCACCCCCTTCCACTTCCCGACCTCAGATCGCCCGTAAATTATTTTTCCTTTCATTTTTGTTATATTCTCTTCCTTTTCCAATGGGTTTCATCCTACTATTATTTTATTTCGTTTCAAAAATTATCGACCCTGGTCTATTAACCAATACAATAAATTCATCAGCCTATTTCTATTTTCTTTCTCGATCCTAAATTTTTCACGCTTCTCAATATACTTTCCTTGTTTGTATAACTTTATTATTTAATATTGATTTTGTATTAATCTACTTATTCTCTAGCAACCATAAATAATCCATAAATAATCTACTCTTATCATCTAAATTCGCTTCACTCTGCTGTTTAAATTTTCCAATTTTTAGTACTTTTTCTTTAATTTTAAGAAAATTCTCAAATTCTCTGCATAAAATAAACCGGATTCCAAAAATACACTCCATTCCACTGTCACATATATATTAAACCCATTTTTCATCACAAAATTTATGTATCACAATAATTAATTCAAATTGTGTTTAAAATGAAAATCCGAAATCATATTCATTGACAGTTGCCCGTTATTTTGGAATAATAAATATATTTGGGTTCATTCTTGGCAAGTTATCAATTGGAAAATCAAATTATAATGACAGAAAGTCGGAAAGCGTGTTATTGCTAATAAAATTGCATTGTTTATATTATCTACAATTTTTAAGAAGTTGTAGGTAAAGTGGTATACGAAAAAATTAAATATTTTATTAATAACATTAATATTAAATTATATGTGATTATTTAAACAATTTTTTTTATGGGTTTAATAATTAGACTATTATCATAATCGCCAAAATTACAATTGTATTTTATTATTACGTTAAAACATCAACTTTTACAAACTACTTATGTGTATAAATATTTGAAATAAAGAAATAAAAAGTTACCAGACAGGAAAAATAATACCCAAAAAAATTATAAATTTCTAGATAGGTAAACAGCAATTCTCCTTTATGGAAACTTTATTAGAATCAAATATTATTAATAATAATTTTTAATTATCTGTATGATAAGAGGTAAAGGTGAAAAGCCTCGTTAACGAATTTATTGAATACAAATTCAATTACCAATATATTAAAACTGTATTTGACAATTAGAGACAAAAGCAAAAACTATTTTACAAATATGATAATCTTGATTACTAATGAACTCATTCAGGTATCAAAAGAGTCTAGTGACATTAAAATTGATTTTTCAAAAAATACCCATTTTATTTCAGTTTGCAAGTATACCGTTCACGAACGTTGTGTGGCAAGGGCTCCAGCAAGTTGTATAGCGACTTATGTAAAGAGTAAAAAGTCCAGTCAAACTTTACAACATCACTGGGTTGAAGGAAATTGCCATGGAAAGTGTGCAAGATGTAGAAAGCCTGTAAAAGCTGGTATAACTGGCTTACATTGTCGGTGGTGTCAAATAACGGTAAGTGTTACTACTGTTGCTCACTACATTAATTATACGCTATGGTCCAAATGAAAGGAATAAATTCATTATTTCGTAAATCGGTGATTTTAGGGGAACCCGTCGATTTTTATTTTTAAATGGGCGCTTCCTCAGATCACCTTTTTATTTCTGACGTCATCTCTGTGAGCGCGATGACGTCATCAATAAAAAATTTAAGTAGAAAAGTGGGTCTTGCAATACATCAATTGAAAGGTCTTTGAATTATCTATTCACTCATATCAATTATGTCTAAGTATTATTGTCAAAAGTAGTATTAATGACATTCGAACAGATTTCTTAATTTATTAAGTATTGTTAAGATGTATTTATTGATATCCAAAAATAATTTTGGTAAAGGTCGTCACTGACAATGAAAATATGCCTAAACTACTTGTTACCTTTTTTTTAAAAAACTAGTTACCTTATCAAAATTTCTTTAATGACATTCAACATAGCTGTTACTGTCAAGTGGTTAATGATATTGTGTGTAGACGAAATCAAAAACTTTTTGACTCTTTTTTTCAACCTGAAGCTGGCTGAAACGGAAAGCATTGAAATTCTAATATTAATTGGTTGTGGAAATAAAACACGTACGCAAAAAGAAGTATGTACGTTATTCAATAAAAAATATCCCAATCAAGAACCAATTACACAGTTCACGGTAAGCAAAATTGAGAAAACATTTAAAGAAACGGGTCATGTAAAAGACCTCCCTAAAAGTAGTAGAAAACAAATATCTGGAAACAAGAAACTAGATGTTCTGCTAGAGCCTTTGAAGATAATCCCCATACCAATTTACGACAAGTAGCGTTAGACAATGAGTTTGACCATCAAACAGTTCTTAGAACACTAAAACCGGAGAAGTGGCATCCCTATAAAGTAAATTTAATGCAGGAACTTATGGAAGAAGATTTTGATAGACGAGTTGGATTTTGCGAAATTCTAATGGAAAAAATAACAGAGACCCGATGTTTTTAAAAAAAGTTCTTTTTTCAGATGAAGCTACATTTCTCCTAAAAGATCATGTGAATCGTCAGGCTTTCCGGTATTGGGCTACAGAAAATCCACACTGGATTCAGGAGTACCATACTAAACACCCAGAGAAAGTGAATGTTTGAGCGGGAATAATAGATAATCAGATTATAGGATAATACTTTACAATTTCTGCAGAATTTCTTGCTCCCAGAATTAAACCGGTTCTTCCCAAACAGAAATGATTCGTGGCTGCAGCAAGAAGGTGCGCCACTGCACTATGCTGTTTTGGTAAGAAACTACTTGGGCAACGTCTTCCCAAATCGGTGGATAATTCAAAGAGAAGCAATTGAATGGCCACCGAGGTCACCTGATTTAACTCGAATTCCTTTTATGGGGATACTTGAAAAGTAAAGTATACATAAATAAACCACAAACTATTAATGAACTCAAAGAACTGATACGTATTGAGACTGCAAAAATAACTCGGGAAATTATAGCGAAGTTTAAGAAGAGTTCCCTGCTCGTTTTTCGCATTGTATTTTAGCTGATTGTAAACAAATTGAGCACTTGCTTTAAATTTGGTTGTACTTAATTGTAATATTTATTGTAACATGAAAAATTTAACATACAAAAATTAATTACTTAAACATATTGATAGGGGTGAATAGATATTTAAAAGACCTTTCAATTGGTGTATTGTAAGAACCACTTTTTTATTTAAAAAATTTATTGATGACGTCAAAAATAAAAAGGTGATCTGACGAACCGCCCATTTAAAAATAAAAATCGACCGGTTTCAGAATTTTCCCCTAAAATCGCCGATTTACGAAATAATAAATGTATTCCTTTCACTTGGACCATACTGTAAGTAAAAATATAAATATTTTAACAGGTTCATAAATAAAAATTGAAAAAAACTTGCTTCAAAATATTGTAATAATGATTATAATAATGATGATAATAATTATTGGAATATTAGAATTTAACTTAAATGCTTGGTATAAATAAAAAAAATAAATTGCAGACTCGCTTCTACGAATTTGTCTTGAAATCTCCAAACAAATGAGTCAGGAACGTGAGAATATCAATGTAAATTAAGGTAATTTTTCAAAAAATTGGTTAAGAGGGAAGTCCGAACGCTTCAAAACGTGCCAAAACATGGATGTAGTATTTCGCAATTGTCGAGAAAGATACTGAAGTAATTTCATTAAAATATAAAATGACCAAGTTTCGTACAAAATTTTCACTATTTAATACTTAAAATTTGAGAAAATAATTAATATATCCATCCACATGCGTTCACTTCTTAACTTTCAGAGGTGACCAAAACCATCTTTACGCGATTTGTATTTTTTTTAAATGCAAAATAATGAGGTTGAGCTAAAATTTCTGAAATTAATTAGTTTAAAATTTTCGAGCATTAATTAGCATATTTTTCACAAAAAATAATCGGGGTCATGGTCTTGGGGGCGCCACTGTTTAAATTTAAAAATTCGTTTTTCTTTTAAAAGATGTGTTTCTACACCTAACTTACGCCCACCAAGGTTGATAAAAATATTTCATGCAGGTCCGGACTTATTAAAAAAAAACAAAATATATAGCAAACTTTAACACCCTGTATTTCAGACAGAAATCCAAAACGGACCTAGTTTCATATAAACTTTTTTTCTCAAAATCACTCATAGAATCACCCCTTAAATTTATGACATGCTATTCTGAAACACCCTGTATATTCTAGAAGTATGTAAAGTTAATCATTACTCACCCTGTATACTTATGTAGACCATAGTTTATTGGTTCCTAAATACGAGGGACGGTAGAATAAATTCAGAAATCTGACAAATGTACCTGTGTGAGTTAGATATACACAGTGATACAGTACAATATGGTGAGAAATTATTGTTTTTTCCGATTGTCAAAAACTTTATCCGTTTGTACACTGTATCGCCATAAGTTTACGAAACGCATTAAAAATGGAATTATCGCGAGGAAACGTGCGTGTTATGATTTAATATGATTTTCATTTTGATTTAACACAACAACAATGTTTGGAATGTTTTAATTTTAGCATTTGGAGGTAAATCTCTATCAAAAACGGCAGTAAATATATCGCTGATTTAAAGAATTTAAATTTAGTCAGGTTTCACTTGAGGATAAAACAAGTGAAGGGCGTCCGTCATTGTCAGATGTTACTGAAAATACTGCAGTGCATTGAACGATTGAAAAAGACTATCATGTTCCATTTTGCCTACTCACTTAGTCCCCAAGACACTTTTTCTCGATAGATATCTCGTGATCTAACCGTAATTCAAAAACAAGAAAATATCAGTGCTGAAAAAATTGACTAACGGAACTTAAAAATATCATACGAAATTACGAAATGTTACGAACCAGACACAAAACAACAATTGGGTATTTCAAATTTCGCTGCGAAAGCTAATTAGGGGGCTATAATTGCATTAAAAGATCGTCTAACATATCCTGAAGTAGCTATAGTAGACCAGGGTCGATAATTTTTGAAACGAAATAAAATAATAGTAGGATGAAACCCATTGGAAAAGGAAGAGAATATAACAAAAATGAAAGGAAAAATAATTTACGGGCGATCTGAGGTCGAGAAGTGGAAGGGTGTGAGTTTTTAAGGGTAGAAAACTGTTTATCTCGATTTCCAGCAAAAGTACAAGTCCTATGGAAAAAAGTTAAATGGCAAAGTTGTAGGTAATAAAAAGATCTACAACTTTTATATTTACACTTTTTTCACATAACCTCAAAATTACTTACACATATTGATATGAGTGAATAGATAATTCAAAGACCTTTCAATTGATGTATTGCAAGACCCACTTTTCTACTTAAATTTTTTATTGATGACGTCATCACGTTCACAGAGATGTCGTCAGAAATAAAATGGTGATCTGAGGAAGCGCCCATTTAAAAATAAATATCGACGAGTTTCAGGATTTTCCCCTAAAATCAGCGATTTACAAAATTATGAATGTATTCTTTCCATTTGGACCATACTGTATAGGTGCAATTAGACAAAACAAACTTCGAGTGATTTTTTAAGGGACATAGTTTTAAGGAAAGTTTTGAAAACGTTATTAGAAAGATAATTTAATGTAATTCAAAACAGTTTTTAATTTATCTATTTATCCTTTCAAATAAATAATATTTTGTGTGTAAACATTTTTATTAATTAGATAATTTAATTGAATTAAATTATATGTACCATAAAACTTTTTGTTTGTATAAATTAACATCGACTGCAATTTAAACATTATTTACCAGCGGCAAACAATAACAACTGTACAAAATAAAGAGCCATCCATCAATATTAACATTCATTTTCAAATAGTACTAGGTAAATTGTAGATATATTTATTATGGTTACTACCCAGCTTATAAATCGATTTTTAGTAGGTATATCCACAGTGTCCACAGAAGAACAGATATATTTAGATAATCTCATTTACTGAACGACCGCTACAATATTAGCCAGAAAAAGTTATTTTTGTACCTTTTAATTCACTAAATTGTTATTGTACTCTCGTAAAAATAATATAGTTTCGGTACTTTACTTAAAATAAACACAGCAACATAAAGGAAATATAGGTTATGATTTGTTTTATTTTTAGTTACACAACAAATGTGTTGCCCAAGTGAAAGCGGAATGTGGGCTCGGAGAACATGCCGTCCATATTTTACCACCAGTCTCCATCTGCCCCATCGTTTTAGATAGACAGAGATCTGTACAGAAAAGGGGGTCCAAATACGGGCATGATAATGTAAGTAATCTTTTTTATATCATTATAATTCGTCTCATTAAATATAATACTACAGAGTGCCGGGATATTCTCCATAAAACGCTTATTGCGAATAGATGAAAAAAGAGTTAGTAACGTAAACCATTTTAAGTGCTTCTTTTTGGAAGTTTAGCAATTCAAATTCTTTTTTCGCAAAAATGACTAATAGAAATAATGACAATAAATGTATTACATATAAGTTCAATAATAAACTTTTTTGTAAAAGATTTGGAAATGAATGTCTAATAAGTAGTGCGAATATAATAATAATAGGTGCAGTGCACAAAATATTTAAAAGAGCAAAGTTGCATATGTACATAATAAAGTTAGTTTATTAATTTTCCCGTTACCAATTACCACCCTTAATCTGCTTTAGCTCCCTTTTATATTATATAGAACTAATCTGAAAGTGTTAATTACGTCTCACAGTTAATCTAATGAAAAAATATTTTTCGTTATAGTTTATTTACAATAATTAACATTTTGAAACAAAATTAACAACAATTTAATTATCTATATCTACTAACACTAAAAGGAGCAGACGATCGGATTTACTTAATAAACATATTATATAATTAACAATTGTTAACAGGTGATTAAAATTAGCTTATAGTTTTGATTTACTTTAGATAATTAAAGGTACGAAAAAAAATTGGTAATCTATAGAAAAAATTTAATATTATTTTGTAAAATTTATTAAATTTTGGCTTGTCTAACAAAATAATCTGAAAAAGATCCTCTTTTATTAACCTACATTAAGTGTCTTGCTATAACTATTTTTTCAAATATTTCATAATAAAAAGTGTTACATTTCGTTGTTACTAACAAATAATATATTAAAAGTAAAACCACTGATATAGAAAGATTTTCTGCCTATTTTTAATCTTTGCAGCAATATGTCGCTGTTAATTTTTTAATATTCACTCAGACTTAAATGACTTTAAAAAAGTACTGTTTAGTATGTAGGAATGATACACTATAGAAATGCATATTAATTTATTTTTCCTTAGCATACTAATTTATAATGTAAAAATCTAGTATCTGTTGCTGCTAAGTTCATTTTTTTTTATTTATTACTTTTCCTCAAAAAAATTATGCCGTTTATACTCAAAAAACCACACAACAAGAAAGTTTCCACAATTATAAAATAAAATGAGATGCAACTTATAGTCCAATATTAATAAAAATTAAGCCTTTTCCAATTCATCAATAAAAACTAACTGATGTTACCATACACGGATTACTTATGGGGTGCAATTTAAATACCATAAGTTGATGCAAGATACACGACGAGAAAATTAACCAAATATCCATATTACTATTATAGTTTAAACCTATTGTGTAATGTATAATATATAGAGAAATTAACATCGAGTTGAAATTTATATTTTCAGACCAATGGCTTACTACAGCCATCTTTATAACTTTCTTATGGTAATATTAATGGTTAAAATATTGATGCATTTTAGGGTTCCATATCACACACAAATAAACAGCCGGCCATGTCCTTCCAAATAACAACTTCTCCAAATTCTGTGCCTCTACTGGTTTTTATCAACCCCAAGTCAGGGGGTCGCCAAGGCTCCAGAATCCTCAGAAAGTTCCAATATATTCTCAACCCGAGACAAGTACATATCTTAGGGAGTGGAAACGGTCCTATGGCGGGACTCAGTATGTTCAAAGACGTACCCAATTTTAAAGTGGTTTGCTGTGGAGGAGACGGAACAGTCGGATGGGTTTTAGAAACCATGGGTAAGCAGTAGATTCAACGAAATCTAGAGAATAAGATTAAAATAAACTTAATAATTTAAAACAGATTTAGTTTCTGTTAAACTTCAAATAAAATACCATGATACAACTAGACAGTGGGGCATATAACAGAATAACTGTATCACTGTTTATAATGCAATTCCACTTCATGTAAAAACACTGTTATGCTCCCTATTTGTTGATAATCATAGCTTAAAACTCATAGCTGTTCAAATTATCTTAAACTCAAAAGTTTGTTATTGTTACAGATCAGATTGTTTGGAAAAAGGAAAACTATTGATACAAAACAATGGGTATCCTAAATTCTGTATACCTCCCTCAATTATTGCACTATTTTGCACAAATCGTCGTTGAATCAGTCCAATAGCTTTGAATAAAATTTTCCTAAATTTGTTTGCCCTTTTCAAGGCGATATATTGATATAAATGATACCGTGAGCATAAAAAAAACTGTAGCCGTGACTTTGTTGGCCAACAAACGGTATCTTGGCCTTCTTTGGTCATGACTCTCTCAGAAAAATCCACTGACTATTTCTTAGCTTCAAGTATATTGTAATGGATATATTTTTCGTCGACTGTTATGAAACATCGCCAAATACTCTTTTGAAATTATCACATGCTCGCGTTTGTTGTCAGCATTAAGCCCTGTCTAGCATCCTCCTTCCCAAAATATTTGTAATGTATTCTCCATTCATTTACGTGAGATACCTCCAGCTGCTTCAATAATCTCGCACACTGTAACTCGTCTATAGCCATAGATTTTATCGTCCATTTCTGGTGTGGAGTTTTCTTTTAGGCGCCCTGAACACTCATCATCAAAAATGCTTGTATGGCTACATTTAAATTCATCTATCCAAGATTTTATTTACATCGAAGGTATAGAGTTATCATAATCATGTTAAACTCAGTGTTAGTTTCATCATTCATTCTCTCTTTGAAAAATTGCACGATATTAAATTATTTACGAATAACAACTGCTTTAACACTGGCGAAGTCGTCCATCTCTTGCCAAGATCGATTACTTTTCAAGCCATCTTCATTCTAAGAACTTTCTCTAGACTTTGTCGAACTAATATTTTAAATACCTTTTCTGTCCTATTAATATGCAACACTTTAATCTAATAATGAATAGTAATAACAATATTTTCGACATAATTGTATATAATAGTAATTGTAATTTTGAAAAATCTGCAGTTTACTTAGTAAAAGAAGATATTTACCATCCATTAATTAATAATATAAATTATTAATCGCATTTGACTAGTGTGGAATTCTCAAAATCTTTGTCAAAAAATGATTGAATTTTATCATTTTTGGAAAGCTAACTTTCACCAAATTTATCATATAATTTCCCGCAATGTTAAATAACATTTTATGGATACGAATGACAAAATATCCTAAACTGAATTTATAAATTCCAAAACTAAAATAAGAAGATATTCATAATTCTAACAAAGCTTATGTCCAATTAATAGAGAAAGAAATGAGAGATAATTCTAATAAACTTTGAACATTTATCAAGAGCAAAAAGGGTTGTAATAACATCGACAATGAAACGACATTATTGTACATTATCAAATAGCATGGTAGCAGCCGAATTAATGCCAAATTCCCCAATAATTGATTAGAAAAAAATTGTAGAAAAAGTTATTGCAACTCTCAAGAAAATGAAACCAAAATTACGTAAGGTACCGATAATATCCCAGCATTTCTTACTAAAGAGTATTCAGATGTTTTTGCCGGTCTCTTAACAATTTTAATAAACGTCTGTCTCAGATCTAAAACGGTTCCGTCTCTTTGGAAAACTTATCGTAGATAGGTATGAGTAATTAACTGCAGGTTTATCACATTCTTCTTTGTTTGTCGCGTTCCGCAAGACTTTTTTGATAGTACGTTGTCCTAGTCTTTCATATTTCAATGTATTCTTTGTATCTAAATTAACATTCAGAGCAAATCAAACTTTTAATATGTCAACTTCAAGTACTAGTATATGCAAAAACTAACCAATTTAAAGAATATGCAGAAAATATAATGATATCTACACATATATCTTTTGACGCAAATTCGTGAAATAAAACAATTAGTTTTAGGTTAACTTATATTTTGAGTTTGAGACTCTAGTATACAATAAGTTTTCATTACCCATCACACAAAGTATTACTAATTAAAAATAAAAGTAGTTTTGGTGCTTCAAGAATATTATTAAAATATATTAGTTATTAATAACACACGGGATTTTATGTTTCAGATAAAGTTGAATTAGAATGCCAACCTGCAATAGCAGTCATTCCATTAGGAACAGGCAATGACTTAGCCAGGTGTTTAAGATGGGGAGGAGGATATGAAGGAGAATCCATACACAAATTGTTGCATAAAATTGCAAGAGCATCTACAGTAATGGTCGACAGATGGATGATAGATTTGTACGATACAGCTTCACCTGATCCAGATCAAAAAATTCCTGATACTAGGATACCTTACAATATTATCAATAATTATTTTTCGATAGGAGTAGTAAGTACATAGATATTTAATAAGACTAGCTTAACCCCAATCATGCATTTCTCGATCATTTTACTTATCAGAATTATTAGCTGAGTGATTAAATGTGTTACATTCATTATGCATTTCAAATAAAAATGAAAAATTGCATAAAAGTCCCTTCTTAACTGTCAGTTATTTTCCAGGATGCTGCTATTTGCGTAAAATTTCATCTAGAAAGAGAAAAGAACCCTGAAAAATTTAATAGTAGGATGAAGAACAAACTATGGTACTTTGAATATGCTACGTCAGAACAATTTTCAGCCTCTTGTAAGAATCTACATGAACATATTGAAATAAGTGTAAGTAATAACAATAAAAGTATATTTTCTATTAATGCTGATTCCAGTAGTCTGAAATGTATTTACTACTTATCAAGCCAGCTCACTTAATGCGATAAATAGTAACCACACCGGAGTCTAATTGCAAATCAATGATTATAGTTGATTTCAAAATAGTGTACAGAAACAACTATAAAAGATTCCGTTACAATATATTTAAAATAATGCTATAAAATATTTTCTGTTATAACTGGAATTGTTGTAAATCAAAGTTGAACATTTACAAATGATTTGTTTAACGTTGTTGTTTAATAACATTTTTCATTAGGGTTTACAAAAATTCTTGGAATTCAATCTCGATAGTAATTTTTCTATGTAAATTTAAGTGATAGGAAGCGTTTATCTATGACTATCCGTGTGTTAGCAGGTAATTTAGGTATACCTGTTTTCTCAAACCATACTTCAAAAACATGATCTATTATATCATCGTGATTGTCTGTCATGATTATAGCGAAGAAACAGATTTTTTTCAGATAACAATAACGTTCCATCCAGCCGTCAATACCCCCACAATGTAAAAATAAGTATTTTTTTTTACCTTTATTGCAAGATATAAAACCTATGCACTCTTTATCATTTGTTCAGATTTTCCTCACAGTGTCATCATACCATATTTCATCTAAATATAGAATATCTCTTTCAGCTTCATTATATCTTTTTATTTCTCTCACATAATCATTTCTTAAAAAAATTATTCGGCACTCTCCATCATGATTTTGTACTTAAATTCATTGTATTTCAGAAAGCGCCTAAGTATCGATACTGAACATATTAGTATTTATTTTATCAATTCGTTTCTTATAGTTCAACCGTTGAAAAGTGGTTTGATGCGAACATTTCATATATAGATTTACTCATGGGCACTAGTAAGTGGTTTTCTATTTTTCTAAATGTTCCACTGTTATTTCTTGACGTAGATTTTCCTTTAACAGTTTTATAAATGGTAGCTTTAGAGAGTTAAGTTAAAATATTGTTTCCTTAATAGAATCTACTTTAAGTAGGTAATGGATTCTCAACGAAATTGAACTGAACTATAAATACATCTGTATTTTCATTATAAATGAATATTTACATAGTACTGCATTCTAATTTCTGTAGAGTAAACTAATGATTACCATTACCATGCCATAGTTAAAAATAGAAGTATTGGGATTTAGTTGATAAACCTAAGATAGTATATTGGGAGTATATAATTTAAAAGTGAGTATTGAATATTATAAAAAAACTGAACGAAAAAGAACTATGAATTGAACGTTGAGAGAACTTGCTTCAAAGTTCTTTCTCTCGAAATCTGTGCCGACAACAGCTAGAATAATATTTTTGTCAAACTCTACATCAATATTAATATATTAATTTCTCTTTTTTTTTTAGTGCGATGATCAGAGTCTTGACCTGGCCAATGGTCCGCCTCTACAAGGAATTGCTTTGTTGAATATACCATACACTCATGGTGGTTCCAATTTATGGGGTGAACAACTCTCTAGTACCAGAAGGAAAAAGTCGAAAAAGAAACAAAAGGAATTGAGTACAAGTAGCTTTAATTCTGTGGATCTTAGTGTGGCACTTCAAGGTATGCAAATTATAAAATAATAGAAAAAGTTTCAAGTTTTTGATGACCTATTCAGTAATTAAATATTTATTAAGCAATTGAATATATTTTTATTCGTTTTGCTAATTAATTTCTATAAGGTCATGACTAACGAATCGCACACTATTTCATTTATATTTATTGCACCTCTTCAAATAAACAAACTGTGCTCTTAAAGGTGGTAGGATATTGTTTAACCAGTGGGAAACTGGTACAAAGGTCAACTCAAATCCTAGCTGCAAATTTGGTGTCTTTTATATGGATTTATTTATTTTACAATTTCTAAAGTTAATGAGAGGGACAGAAGAACAGATATAAAACTTTTGATAGCTATATTGGACTATCTGAAAACTTTTTACCATTTTTAACTATTTGTGATGCAAAGGCATTTATGAATGTGATAATAAAATTATTTTTAATTGAATACAAAGCATGCGACATATAAAACTATGAATTTATACCAATTTAAAAATATATGTATTTGCAGTGGGTTTAAAAATATATTCAAATATTGTAAGTAGTAGGTATAATTTTATAGTTTAAAACTAAATATACATCATTCTAGTATTCAATATCTGGGCAAGAGCCCAAAAATTTCAATTTAAGCTCAAATTAATAAAAAGTAAACTGCATAATTTAGTTTGTTTTTCCTGGATTTTTTTCTAAAGAATACCTTAAAAGAAATAGTTTTTGGGAAAGATTTGCTAAAATGGATATTTATAAAAATTCAATGAAGTTCGTTTATGTCATTATAATTATAATGATATTCAATTTTTTACAGGGCTTTTCATATTTTCACCTAGTTGCTATTCTGTTTTCCAAATTCATTAACATATATCGTTTGTAGAATAAACTTTCTTGTGGCCGAAATTGATGAGTGTCCAAATATGTTTTTCAAGAAATTTATGATGTTGCAGATATTGGAGATGGTCTAATAGAAGTGATTGGTTTAGAAAATTGCCTTCACATGGGCCAAGTCAGAACTGGTTTAAGAGCGAGTGGGAGAAGATTAGCGCAATGTTCATCAGTTCTAATAAAAACAAAAAAGACTTTTCCCATGCAAATTGACGGAGAACCGTGGATGCAACCGCCAACTACAGTAAGTACTTATTGTTTAAATATATCTACGAAATATATTACCTTACTTTCCTTCTTTTTTAAGTGCGGAGATTGGATACCATCAAGGGTATCTAATTTTACTGACAGATGATCTAAATAATTGTTTTGTTACAATCATACTACTCTCTCAAATTTCGTAGCCAGGACATTCTTCTGCGATCTAGGTTTCTTCGTCCTTCAATTTTACCCTATTTGATGTTCTGTAGTAATGCATATTTGTTGCTTCGCATTACGTGGCCTAGGTATTCTAGTCTTCTCTTCTTAACACTAATAATTTTATTAACTTGACGAAGCACTTCTATGTTTGTCACCCTATCAACCCATTTTATTTTTAATATCCGGCCACATTTCAAAGCTTTCAATATTTTTTTCTTTTTTTATTCTTTTTATTTCATCATTTTGATCACCTGTTTCATTTATTATCGTTCCTAGATACTTGTAGTTTCTCACTTTTTTCACGGGTACGTCCTCTATTTTAAAACGAATGGTTATTGAGCATATTACTGAATGTCATATATTTAGTTTTCTTGGCATTAATTTTTATACCGTAATTTTTACATACCCTATTCAATGTATCAAGCAAATGTTGTAAGTATTTCGATGTTGTTGCTAACAGAACAGTGTCGTCAGCATAACGAATATTATTAGTAATTTCTCCTTTGACTACTATTCCTTCCCTTCATTCTGTGAGAGCTTCCTGACAAATTTTTTCGCTGTAAATATTAAACAATAATGGAAATAATATACGTACTTGTCTTACTCCTCGTCGAATATCTATTTCTTGTAATAGTTGATCTTCTATTTTGATATTTGCTCTCCGATTCCAATACAGATTTAGAATTATTTGAAGGTCTTTTCTATCAATACCTTTGTTTTCAAAAATATCTTTGAGTTTATCGTGACTCACCCTGTCAAAGGCCTTCTCAAAATCTATGGAACAAGCGTGTATTTCTTGAAATACATCTAGACATCTCTGTGTAAGCACATTTAAACCAAAGAGGTCTTCTCTTGCACTCAATCCTTATCTGAATCCCATCTGTGTATCACTGATGTCAAGTTCCAGTTTCTGATAAATTCAATTATGAATAACTTTAAGGAATATCTTTAGCGAGTTTCTCATTAATGATATTGTTCGGTGGTCAGAGCATTCTCTCGCGTTGGGTTTCTTAGGTATCATAACAAATGTAGACAAAAGCCAATCTTCAGGTATGACGTTGCTGTTGTATATTGTGATAAATAGATGTACAAATATAGTAATAGATTGATCACTATCTATAGAAGTAAAAGTAACATCGTATTCTCGACTAACTTGCCGAACGCTGTTGTGTATATTTCCTTCCATACCCAATAAAACGTTTAATATTAATTACCAAACACAAGTATGATATATTTTTGGAAACGTCTTGAAATTTGCAATCTAAAAAAATAAAATATACAGGGTGTGCCATTTAAAAAAATTGTCGATGACATCGTTACTCACAAATGGTTTACCCTGTATATTTCATTGTTATGTAAAAGTACATTAAATTAAAATCAAAAACCGATCTGTCTCAGGATTTTTCCTCAAAATTGTTTGTTTAGCTTAAAATGTATTTTTTACATACTTCATGTACACAATGTATAACATTTTACAATATCAGTGTCTTAGGTTTAAAAATACTTAAAATTAAATATTAAAAAATATTAAAATTTATTGCAGCAGATACTTAATGTTTTGTATAAAATTGGATCATTTTGGTACCCCGGTCGTTCTATGATTATATAATATTCATTATTAGTACTAAGAGATCAACAAACATAATCATTGTTATTACGATATTTACAATGTAAATAATTGTTATAGATTTGTTCTGAAACTAACGCTTGTGTATTTTTTTTTTAGATACGTATCACTCATAAGAACCAAGTGCCAATGCTCATGGCGCCACCTACAGAGAAAGGCAAAGGCTTTTTCAGATTCTTCCGTAGGTAGAAATCTTTTACCGTACCAGAAAGTGATATTAACTTAAATATTCAAACTATTCCTTAATCTCTAGTCTTCGAATATTTTTTATTTTTAAAAATGACAATAATATTATTTATTCTATATATTTTGTGTAAAATTTTATATGGCGTCAGTATTATTTTTCTACTATTTTTGGTTACACTGAGAATATTGTTAGTTATGGCTCGCATTTCTCAGTGTGGGGTAAACAGGAATATTTGGTTGCTTTAGATTCGTAGATTATTCGTGATACAGATTGTCTCAAGTTTTCGTTTACAGGCAGTATCAAATGGCCGTCCCTCTATCATAATTTTAATAAAAGTGATATGATACTGTAACTTTAAATACCCTGATTCTCGATGAAAATATACAGGGGTTTGATGAAACAGAGTTGTTGGGATAATTTAAGGCTAAATGAAGTTTTGAAATCGTCATTAAGAGAAGGCTTTATTATTGTTCAAAATAGTTTTTTTCTTTTCAAATTGAGAGAGAGAGAGAGAGAGAGAGAGAGAGATATCTATTATTATATATATAATATATATATATAAACCAAAACCTGAGACATTCTGTATGGAAATATGTACATATTTAAAGTGATTATGCTTTGTTATTGATATAGAAAATATTTTTCTTTAAAAAAATCAGTTTTCATTGCAATCATCCATTTCGAATGTTTCAGTCTCCAATATGTATTCTCTTTGTCTTTTCTGTTGTAAAATAGTTTTCATTATCAATAAGTAGACTTTGCTGCTATGGCCATCATAATTAATTGGATCATGTCCACCATAGGACATTTATAGCCATGTATAAGGAATCTAAATAAAGTTATTCCTTCAGTAAACGTTTATAACGCAGATGCTACTGTATGTCGGATTCACTCTTGATTTATATGCTGAGCGTGTTGTTAGTAAACGAATGAATAAGGCTAACGAAAAGTTCTTGCCCAAGGCTATTAATGTTCTACAGAGGTCAAAAATATTCCTAAAATATTTTTATTCTTAATTTCAATGTAATATTATTGTTGTAAAATAAGGCAGTGATTTTTAACTTGCCTTTATTAAGTAATGCACGTTACAAATATTTTGTTAAACAATCCAAAGGAAGTGTCCAAATTAATTCCTGTTAACTCTAAAGTTACTGAAGGCTACTGTTGTTCAAGTGTTACTCTACATGGATGTTTCTAATGACATATTTACGTTAAATAATAGGGAAGAATAACTGTAGCTAATGCTTGTTATCGAGATATTAATTAGAAAAAAAAGTTATGTATACTGTCTAGAAAACTATAGGGACCATAATTTGCTTGAACTGAATTCCCTCAAAGAAACAATCTCACATCATTAGGCATAGGAGTCTACTGCATACTGAGTTAAATTGGCTACAATTATTTAAGATAAGTTGCCGATTTTAAAGGATCTTGAAGAATTTTTTTTTTTTTGTAACAGTCTTACTTCTGCATTTTATTATACCCATTTTTTATAGCACTGCATTTCTTGAAGTTTTTTCTATAAATATAAATTAACAATTTATACGATACTTCAAGAGCTTCTGTATTCCACGATCCTTATCCTTTTTTTATTTCTTTGTTGAAGTTAATTTTTAGGTTCATTTACATTTTTTTAGGTATAGAATAGATTGCTAATCTTTTCATATTCAATATGCATATATAAGTTAGTATATTTTATAAATGGCAAAAGTAAGACTGAAAAGCATTTATTGACTAGAAAATACTAATTAACTAACATTAAAACTGTATGTTCTTATGTACACATTCATCGTTGGTGTTTCAATACTTATATTATCTGTTTAAAATGAATTTTTCACCAAAAGCAAAGTACCAACCATAAATGTAAATCATAATTTGTTATTATTTAAAATAAATGTTTGGGTATATAATACTGAGTGAAAGGAAAAACGCATCTTGTAAGTTTCAAAAATGAATAAATTGCCAATCTGCCAAGACAGATAGCTTTTCCTCCTTTACAAATCCTCTATAATTTTTTTAATAACATGTGCCATTTGATACAGTCATTCATAGTTGTTGAAACACACCACATCCAGTTTTTAGATAGTTAATTTGTGACATCTAAATAACGGTTCTGGTCTTCTGCTTGGATTTTTTTTCAAATTTCTTCTACGTTATTTCTTCCTTTAATTGTTTTCTTATTCCTCAATTTCTTCATTGTTGGATTAATTTTTCATTTTATTTTTCCTCTAATTTGTGTTTTTACCACTATTTTTGTAATTTAAGCTGTTTCTAAAATAGTTTTTCTTTTTTAAATAAATATTGCGTTTGACACGAAAAAAGAACCCCAAATAGTTTTATGTTTGTTTTGGAATATTATACAAACCCTGATAAAAACACCCAACTATCATTCACATAAACTAAGATTACTAAAGGTTTACTAAAGACTCCAAAGGTACCTGCCAGATGTGTTGAGGAATGAAAGACCATTGTTTGGACAACTGCAACGATTATCGACTTCTAAGAAGTAAAATCTTTGATGTCGAACAGATGGATGTTGGGGATCTACGTGCCCTTTCTTAGAACACAATGTTGGTCTTTATGAAATGATCCAGACATTTCGAGGAAGAGCAGAATGAGTGTGAGTAAGGAGCAATAATACCGGGGGATGGCACAGAGTCCGAACAGACCTCAAAGCCAGACGTCGTTTTCCCCGTCCATTACCATTATCAAAATGAAGGGAGTTAAAAAGATGCCGCATGGGAACTACCTCTTACTTTTAAAAACCTTAATCCTTAGTAATCATTTCTTGACTCTTTCTATATGAAATAAATATTTTATCATCTGTATGACCATCAGAGCGAGACTATGTTCTTTTAAATTGAGTCTAACATAAAGTTATAAAACTTGGTTGTGGGTGCATAGCGAATCGGATTAAAATAGTAATCGTGGTAAGCGAAATAAAAGTATTCCTCTTGCAATATTCATAATTATGTTGTCATTTTACATAATTTTCCAATTATATTCCTAAAGGATTCATTTTAAACCTAGAAACAACATTAATGTGGATTTGTTTTAAAAATTATTTTTTGTTAACCGCATTCAAAATTAAAAAAAAACAACCTAAATAGTTATTAACTATTCAAGAACCAATGACCATAGACCATTCTTTAAAATACATTTTAAAACTGAAATTGTAAAATTTACTTTAGATTATAAGTGGAAATAAGGAGAAACAGGATCAATTTGAAAAGTTAATAATGGTTGATTCATTTTTGAAATAATACTGGATTTTTTATTATTCGAACTCTATATTAAAGATAATAATATTTTGGCTTTAAACGATTCCAAATAATTTTGTTGAATTCAAAAATCTCTTTTATTTATGCAGTTACTTTGTAAACACCATAAATTCATACTTCTTTAGGCCCATAATTTTAAGTATGAGAAACATATTGTAGGTACCAAATACAAAAATGTTGATGACTTAGTAACAAAAGCTTTAGATTTGATTAAAATAAGATAGAAACATGAAATTTAACATTTTATGGATAGTATATATATATATATTGTTGATTAATGGAATTAGGCATTTATAAATTCTCCAAGGTGGATAAAAAAATTGAAAAGACCCTCTTAAAATGTATATATTTACAAGAGTGAACTTCAGTTTAAGAATTAATTACATTTTTTATTCACCTTGCATATATTACGCTTATGCGTCTATGTATAAACTATGTTTATTATAGTATTTAATATTTGAGTTTTGGTTGTACTTTATTTATATAAAATATGTAAATGTTAACAACACATTTTTAAAAAGTTTATTTAGATTTAATTTAATTCAGTACTAAAATTAAAATGTTAAAAATATATAAGTAATTTATTAAATTTATAAAATATTTCCTTCAACTAAATCTATGAAGTGCAAACGTATATAAATTATAATTCAAATTACTAGCTTTTGCTTTATACTTTAAAAATAAGATACCTACCTAATATTTTCACAAGTCCCAAAACTGACACAAATTTAAAAAAAAAGCGGAAGAATTCTCATTTTTTCACTAAATAATATTAACAATTTTTAAAATGTAATTTCCTATATTCAGGGCAGCCCATAAAAAATGGTTTACCTTCTTCAATATTTCTTTATTTTAGAAACGTATTGAAAATATTTGGTAATCTTAAAGTCCATCTAGCTTATTGCTTAAGAAATATTTTTCTCCTTTTATTAATACAATTCCCTTTTTAAATAATATTTAAATAATTTTAATAATATCCTTATTACTAAATTTTAAAGTATTTCTCTAAATATAGGAGAAATTATTGAAATTCACTAAAAACACTCTAATTAAATGTGACACTCACCCTCTAATTCACTATATATTTTACCTATAGAAAGAAAATATACATATGTTTATATTAATTTGTAGTTCCCTGACGATGAAAATTTTCGAAAGCTAGGATATAATTTTAAAGAGTATAAATTCTGTTACTCTTGGATTCCCAATAATTATAAACCATTATAAATATACAGGAGGCGGCATTAGTGCGTCGAAGTACGATTAGTCCGCTATTATTGAAGTTACGAAAAAAAGTTTTTACAAAAAGTGTAGGCAGTCTTGAGATTCACATTTATAATTAGTTCCAAATATACAGTGTGTTCAAGAACGCAGTGCCAGACAAAAATCAATAAAAACGGCTTACATGTTCCTGTCCTAACTTTTCATGTTCTATGCTATGGTACAAAAAAATATTTGATACAGAGTGATTAAAAATTTGAAATCCCATCTGATTTTTAATCATGTAAACCGTTTGTATTGATTTTCACCTGGCTGTAGATCCTTTATTAAACATAATAGACATAAAGTGTGACACATCGTTGAAATTAGCTCGGCAAGAGGTTTATAAAAATGTAAAAATATACGGGGTGTTCCATTTAAAAAACCAAAATGTTTGTCTAATGCCGCACCCTGTATACATATATATATATATGCATATATATTATTAAAGGTAAAAGTTTAGAGTGAATAAGAGATTTTATGATTTAAAAATTTGGTAATTTCAGAGAAGTCAACAATAAAAATTAAATAAATCCGTTTAATTCAAATAAGTAAATTCTTTATAATACGTCCAATGTAAAACTGCGATAAAAATTAACCATTTCATGTGATAAACATACAGGGTTGGGATAAAGTATGGGATCAAGTAAATATCTTTAAAACTAAACGGACGATATTTATGAAATTTTGTTGGTAAGTGCAATGGGCCAAAATGTATCTGATGTACATTTTTTTGTTAATAACGTACTTCCGGTTTAACCGGAAATACCCTCAACTTTTTTAATTTAAATGGAACACCCTGTATATTTTTGCAGGTTTTGAAAGAGATTAATTATTTCTCAAATTTGTACATAGTGGGTTTAGAGAAAATAATTTGTAAAAACGAGAAATAAATTTATTTACTTTAGACGTCCAGCGCGGTTAGTAGTTGGATGGGTTACCACCAGCGAACACCGTCGTAATATGCCCGTACAGCCTGCAGCAACTAGTAGCATATCACAGCTCACAGGCACTATACCAATGAGCACGAGGTATAGTGGAGATATGCCGTCTTTCGGAGGAGACGTTAAACTGTCGGTCCCGAGTCCATGGATGTTGGGCTCGTTAAAGATCCCTACCTCGGGTTGGAATACCTGAGGATTCGGAAAAATTTCCGGTTAGGGATAGCGTGCTCCCGACGTCGGTGATCAGCCCTGGTCGCAGAACTAGACCGACATTAAATAAAACAAATAAATAAAAAAAAATTTACTTTAGACTAATGAGAATAATAATTTAAACAAAATGAATTCAAATGTTCAAAATGCTCTCGGTTCACATCCTGACAATATGCCAGCCTATTAACAAATTTTTGAGTCACTCTTTCCAAGATTTCTCCACGTATTAGTTCACATTCATCAATAATAAATAAGAAGAAAGTATAATGGCCTTAGATCTGGAGAACGAGGAGGTCACTCTATGAATCCTCTACGTCCAATCCATCGATATGGAAAATTCGCATCCAGAAAATCCCTAACACGTATATCAGAGTGGGAAGGTGCTCCTTCTTGTTGAAACCAAACATTTTGTGGTAACTGCCTATTCTGTTGAAGTGCAGGAATAATTTAGTTATTCAGTAAATCTAAATACTTGTCACCATTCAAGTTTCCGTCTATAAAAAATGGGCATATAAGCCTATTTTCGACAATTCCCATCCATACATTCAACTTCTGTGGACGCTGGGTATGTGCTTCATGAATACAATCCGGATTCTCATTTGACCAATACCTGGAGTTATGGCGGTTACCTGTTCCATTTAAACAAGAAGTTGCCTCATCGGAAAGCACTACATTAGATGCAAAATGTTCGTAGACATTACAGATGTCCATCAGTCGTTCGCAAAATTCCAGCCATCGGTCAAAATCTTCGTCTGACAATTCTTGAACCAATTGTATCTTATACGGATGATACTTTTCACTTTTCAATATCTTCCCTACAGAACGTCAACTTATACCATGGTTTAGTGCCAAAATTGTGCTAGAAATTTGAGGTGATTCCTCTAAATCAATTGCAATGTTGGCAAATTTTTGACCATCCCAGTTGTATTAAAACGTTGTAATGTTTTAGTAACTGTTGAACGTGATATGGGATTTTTTTTCAAGATGAAAAATCATTAAAAATATGACAAACTTCTTCATGAGTTCTAACACGATCATGATTAATATTTTAATATGATCTTTTTCACTTAAATGAACCATTCTCAATCATACAATTTATTTCCGTAAATTACAATTTGACAGTTTGGCAACAGTTACCTACTAGATAGTACTCGTTTATTTTTTACTATTAATACAAACAATATCAATTTGTTTATCTAAATGGTATTTTACTCTAATGTATAAAAATTTAAAAGTGGTTTATTAAAGTGCTGTATTCCTAATTTTTACAAATGTTTTACACTAAACCCACTATGTACAAATTCGAGAAATAACAAGATCTTTCAAAATCTGCAAAAATATACAGGGTGTCCCATTTAAATAAAAAAGTTGGTGGTATTTGCAGTTAACCCGGAAGAATATTATTAACAAAAAAAATGTACATCAACTGCATTTTGCCCCATTGCACTTACTTGTAAAATTTCATAAATATCGTCCTTTTCGTTTTAAATATATTTACTTGGTTCCATACTTTATCCCAAGCCCGTATATAACGTTATGTTTTTGAGATTTTGAATCTTTTATATCCATATAGTTACCGACCACTGTCTCATAGAGTGGAATTATTTTGCTGCCAAGCTTTAATTGTAAAATAAAAGATTGTATATTATTGTAGTAATATTTTTTTTAAATTCGCCTTGTACTTATGTGTAAAGCTTTACGTCCAGATGGTAGATTTTTATAAAACGGGTGCATCTTTAGGCAATTAGCTGTCAAATAATAAGGTGTCCCAATGATGTAAAATTAGGTATAACTATTTTTTAAATTGGTCTACTAACTATATTTAACTTTTTCCTTGAAAAACATTTCTGTCAATATTTTTAAGGAAAAAGTTTTTGTATATTTCTGCCCAGGCACGTCGCGAACCAGGGTGAAATCGATCCAGTTGGACTTTCCAGGACTCCTTATAAAAAGTATCACCCTTAATTTATTTTTCGTATTTATTGTGTCTACAAGAATCAAAAACCTCTTAAACGAATATTTAGTGTGAAACCTACTTAGAAAAAAATGATTTCCACCGTAATTTTAGAAATATATGAGAAATTCCGAGAAACATCAATTTTTAACTAAAAAAACTATACAGGGAGATTCTTGTAAGTCCAACACAGTTGGTGCCTTGTTTTTTCAATATAACACCCTGTATCATTGCATATTTTTGAAAGCCTCTCAATAAGGATATGAAGTAATTTTTGGCAATACAAGTAAATGTCATTTTGAACTGATGAATGTTATGAAACCTGGTTTGTATGAATACCTGCAGCTTGGCAATTATTAAGAAACTATTAAGCAATTTTTCAAAAAAAATTACAAGTGCACTAAATAAAAGCTTCCTGAATATTTTTTAACTTGTAGTGTCATTTAAAAAACAGTGAAATAAAAATCATAGTATAACAGAGTAGAGCATATAATATTTTTATTATTTGGGACATCTTATCTATACAAACTGTATTTTTCAAACAATAATTGAGAAAAATGACATAAATAGAAAAAAGCTACATAATGTAGCAATTATATCTGTACATACGAATTACATCCAACATGTTTTTTATTAGAGAAATCATCGATAAAAACTAATATAAGTAGGTATAAATGAAACTCAGCAAAATAACCCATAAGGGAATTTAGAGAACTATGCGAAACAAAAGTCATGCAATGTTGTTGGATTAAGGAAGTCGGATTCTACATTCATTTGAGTAAATTAATCAAAATTTTATTTCTCAATAAATTCAAACATTTTAATCGCTCCTTAAAAAATGGAAATATTTTGCAAATGAATTAAGTTTCAAAACTAGCCCCCTCTCGAAATTCAAAAAATAAGTCATTTTTCATTTTTAGTTTCACAGTCAATTTAGTGATGAAATAGAATAACGTACGAAACAAATAGTTTATGGCATGTCTTTTTCTTCTTGCATAATTTAAAAAATACAGTCTGCATTTGAATATATTTTTAGCTATAAATGCCTTGTTAGGATGAATTAATTTTCCACCCTATAGCTCAATTTCATTTGCGGATTTAAATATGACGTTTTATTTTACTTTGTTTATTAATATCTATAAGAAGATAATTTAAATGTTCTTAAATATCTTTAAAAACAAATAAATGTATTTTTAGTTATTTTAATTTAATTTAGAACTTATTCTCTTTTAAATTTTGATATCCACTAATAAATATTGTGCTCATTTAATTGTGTTTCATTATTAAAACAACAATAATATTTGATAATTTGTTAAATTAAATGATCACAAGCTTTCGGACCATAAGTAACACTACTTAAATTCTACAATATTTATTATCAACGTTTTGATGCCAGTTTGGGTATCTTCCTGGGATGTACATACTGATATCGAAACACAATCAAATGAAATTTATATTAATTTCTTTGAATTTGTACTAAATTCTTATCATCGGCAGGAAGGAAAAAATAAAAAGATTCATGATATGTGATGATTGTATAATAATTTTTATTAAACAGCAAGAGTTCCTATTTACTGTATTTACCTCAATGAGATATTTCATATTATGTATAATTTGAAAGACTATGTAGTGTTATGTTATTGAACACAAACAGAGTTACAATACATGGTTTATTTTTACTTGCTTTTGTCGTTTTGGCCTTATCACAAGGTCCTGTCATTTCTTTAGTGAATCAACTACAAAAAACTTAGACTTAAATCTGAATATGTTAAACGTCGTTTGAGGTCCCTACGATTTTATTTTTATTTTTATCTCTAAAGATAATGAAACCTATGATCGTTAAACGATTTAATAAACACTGTCAATAGGAGAGACAACACTACCCCGTTTAACCCCGTCCTATGAGTACATTGCCTCGTCACACAGATGCTGTAAGTGTGGCTTTATATAGAGAAGACATTGGGCTCCTTTTTCTAACCTTTTTCTAAAAAAATTCCAATTTTAAAAACTCTTATTAAAAACTAAACAAGTACATAATTTAAACTTTAAAATGTAATTTATTAAAAAGTATTAGGCCCAATTTTAAAATTTAAAGACTTGTAACGAGAATTGAAAGGCCTTTAAAATGATGCCTTACTTGACTCCTAATTTAAATATTTTGGGGTGATTGTTACCCTCGCTTGGAGGTGTAAGCAGCGAAGACGAAAATACCGGAAAAAAGTGTCCCCCTTTGATCAAAAATCGATGAGTTCCTGTGTTTTTCTAAAATGTTGACGCAGTTCCTGATAATAGCTCTGTTTCGTTTTCATTTGGCCACCCTGTATACAAGAGAACTACAGGCTTAATTGGTCCATAGCTTGGTCTACAATCTTTTTCAATCATTTCCTTTCCTTTGCAATTTTCAGAATAACAGTCTGATAACTATTAGACTGTCAGAATTCAACCATTTGGTAACAAAGTATCATATTCAACTTGGTATTTCAAGTTACTGATAATAAACAGATAGTTAATCGGAAGAAATCTTAATTAAGTTGGTACTACACTGTAGTAGGTTATTGTATTAAAATTATATATTATATATACCAATATTAACATCACTTTAAGAAAAATGTAAATATAATATATACAGATGAAGGTTCTCCATTAGGCTCAAATGTGGTATAGTGGATCAACTAAAAAAAAACTCAAAATCATTACCACATTATATAAATTCAGACGACTAGGTTCGACTCTCAAGAGTCATCTTCAAGTCTAAGTTAAATGAGTAGAAACAACAAAATTAAATAAATGAAAGTTAAACTAAGTTAACATGTATTAATAAATAAATGAACAATTAAGAAAATTTAACTATAATAATAAAAATAATTACAAAACAACAAAAAGTGAGTCAACACCCCTTAGTGCAAGTCTGCAACTCTCAGAAACATCAGTAAAAAATTGAAAAGTACATAATAATAAATGGGAGGAACAACTCCCAGTAAGTAAAGCCGGTTTCTCGCCACTTCCTCTTTCTGTTAGTTAAAAAATATTTTAAAATAATTGTAAACAAAAAAAAAACAAATTCTGGATTTGACAACCAAAAAGTGGAATGTTGAGAAAATATAGGTATAGAATATAATTAAACACAAACGAGTGGATTAAGGATAAAAACTTAACTCAAATATGCTTATTAACAAATGAAAAAACTAGCCAAACAACATAAAGATAATGTGAAATGTTTTTTTCACTAATATGAACAACTCATGATTTTTCAATTATGAAAAATATTTATTTTATTAAAAAGATATTGATTATTTCAGTTGAATTGCTGAAAACGGAAGTACTTTTAATCCAATTCTAACACCTTTTGACAAAAAGATTTTGAATATTATTAAGGAAAATTATTTTTGTGTTACAAATATTGAGGACGGTAATAATACTTTCTAAACACTATCAAATCTCGGTATTAGCCAAAATTCACAGTATGTACTTTCAGCTGCTTCATTTAGAAGCGAATAATTGTGCATGATGACAAATCAGAGGTTGATGATGAAGATAATGGTGATAGCAGAATTGAGAGAGATAGATGCTAAAAAAATACTTATTAACACTAAAGACAAAATGATAATAAGAAAAAAATAAACTTGCATGCCATACCAAATGTTTGCATTAATAGCAAATTAGAAATGGAAACTGACGACTAAACAACTTTGGATGTTCAAGAAGAATCTTCCTTACCTAATAAAAAAGTAATAGGTAAAAAATAATAACTATTATATTAATAAGAGATTTGAAATTGTTCAAATAAACCAAAACATTTTATTTTAAAAGCAATTGCTGATATAGAAAAGGAAAATTTGAAATGTAAAAAGTTTGAAGAAGAAACAAAAGAAACTGTAAAACAACATAAATTATTAAAATTTCAAATGACAAATAGAAATTAATCTGGAAATAATAATCTCAATGACTTATCTGAAGATAGAAATATATTACCAAAACATATTTTTTAACTTTTAGTAATAGGTAATTTTTTACAATTTTACAATATTGCAGAAATGTTTTTTAAAGATTATAAGTACTTGAATAAACATTTACTGAAACAATGTATTTAATAAAGCATTCCTAACTGCAGAATTTTCTTCATTTCTATTAAGAACTGGGTGAACGTCAACTACTTGATTGAATTCTGTACCTTTCAATAATTCTTCCTCTTCTATTATGTCCTCTCATTCTTGAATATAAAGATTATGTATAATTGCTCTTGCTACAATAACTTCGCATATAGTTTCTACTTTTAGCCTCATCCTCTGAGTCAAGCAGGGAAAACGTCTTTTCCATACACCAAATAAGCGCTCAAGTTGATTTCTTGTTTGAATTTGAGCCTGATCGTATCGGCCTTGAGCTGGTGTTACTTTTTCTCCAAAGTGCATTAATAAATACTTTCTATAAGGATAACCACTATCTCCCACAAGATAATGAGGTTCAAATTGTCCCACTTCAAGTCGTGCCCTCACATAAGATTAGTTGAAAAAAGTTGTATCATGAACAGACCCAGGCCACTCAGAATAAAAGGTACACAAATGTTTAGAAGTTGAGCAAGTAGTCCGCTTTGTGTTATTTATAAGTAAACCATTCAAAAGTGATTTGATTTTCTAAGAATAATTTAAATGTTTTACGGATGTTTGGTATGTGCCCTGAAAATAGTAATATTTTATATATACATAATGTCTTGAACCAAAGCAGTACATTCAAGAATATGTCGTTGTCGTTAAACATATGGTATTGTACTCGTATTATCAATCTCTTTGAAGTAAGTAACATTATGATAAGGCTCCAAGATGTCTGTTTGCAAATTTGATTGACATTCCTCACAATTTAATGTTCTAATTTTTGTAATAACAAAGGCTGCACATAACTAATGGCCTGACTATAAAATTATAAATCCAACAATTTTACTTTAGAAAATGATAACTCCCAATGTTCAAAATCAATGCTGTTTATTGCAGTTAGTGGTTTTGGTTTGTCTGTAAGACTTAAAAATAAATTTAAATTATTTAATATACTACTTTAATTTGCTTTATAATATTTATTTGTAATATGTCTTGAAATCAAACTATTTAAAATAGATGTTTTTAATGCAGAGATAAATTAGTAATAATTTGGTTTTGTATTAGCAGCACCATACTACCGAACTGACTCCAACATATTTTCAAGTTGATCCTGATTTAATGCCCACATTCTAAGAAATTTAAATTCCAACCTCCAACTCATCTAAAGATTTACACCCGTGATGGTAAGTAACCAGGTTGTTTTAAATGGAATCACTTTTTTCATTGGCTCCAAGATTGTATTTATGGGTATAGAGAATTACAAAATACAAAATGTTTAGATTTTTTTGATGCACAAATTCATAATGGATTCCAAGCATCACAAGTTGGTTTCCTACCGTTAAGGCTGTCAAATAATTTATCAATATCATCAATAAATTCAGCATTGTGGATCGCCTCAGTTGGTAATTTATTATAAATTATAATTAATTTATTATAAATTACAAGTCTTAATAGTAGCAGCTATAGTGTGACTGATTATTTTTACTGGAACTAACACTTTCATTTTAATTTTACTATTCTTACAAATATCAAAATAGGATTCTCTAATTTTTTGTAATGCTTAAAATTTCTTAGTTTTATCTTTATAAAAGGCTTCTTTAATATGACTTAACTTAGCGCATTTGTTTTTATCAAAATAAATTAATTAAATTCTTGAATAACTAAAGATTGTTTTTGAAAACTTTATTTCTATACTTCTACACTAGTTTGATAGTAAATACAAATAATTAAAATCTACTATGTTACAAAGAAGGCTATTCGAATAATTCTGAACATTTGATTTTTCTGTGTTGGGCCTTATATAGGTTCTTGTAAGTGCGAGTGGCATTCGTGGGTGTCATCCCTTGTTTCGTCACTTCTCATAAACTACCTCCAAGTGCGATAAAAGATGCACGTGGGCAATAGAGGGTGCACATGGGGTGGATTACATAACTAATATCATAGTTAAATAAGACACTTTAGAACACGAAGAGGATCAAATAATGGAATGACAAAAAAATGAAGTCCAGGTTTTTCAATTTTAGGATCTGTACATAACTGCCTCAAAGATGAATGTTTTGTATTCCCTAAATCACAAACTGTAGCTAAAATTTTTAAATCAATGTTTTGCAATGATTAATGTATTAAAATTAATTTTAAATATTGAGTTATAACCTGGTCCTTATTGAAATAATAAGTCACTGGGTGGTTCCATGCTTTTCTCAAACCATTAAGTGCAAACACCAATGCATGATTAGCATGTTCTAAGTTTCTACCTAAATTACTACCAACATCTACAAAACCAACAATTTCATCATTGGCTTCATTCCAAACCAGATGTTCTGCGAGGACAAATAACAAAACACAGTTTTTATAAATTTGTTTCATTTTAGCAACCCTTTTAATTAGTCTATTCAAAATTTGTTCATTTATTCCTACTGTAAAAGGTACTGATTTTAAAAGGCGATGCAATATAGATTAACTAGGTAGAGCCACATTACATTTCAAAAAATTTTATGCTCTTGGGTATTTTTGATATAATGCTACTGAAAGTACTTTATCTAATATTGACCAGGAATATTTTAGTTTTTTAGAATTTTTTGTTAAACTGTTTAAAAAATGTCTGCCTGTTGGAACCAAATTTGAAGTAAACTCACTAAATAGGAATTGGGAGTCTAACAGTAGTTTTAATTTTATTTTTTGAATTAAAAGGGCCTTTCTTAATTTGCAAATTCTGTTTCTTTTTAGGTGATAAACTGTTAATACGGGTTTCATTTATTTGATTTAAAATTCCTGAAACTAAACATTGTTTTTTATGTAGTGTTTCCAAGATCTTGAATAGCCTCTTCAGAAAAATCTAAACATAATCCCTTTTAAGGGGTTTTGATAGTGACGTTAATTAATCCATAAAATCGAGATCTTATTAATATATTACTAGTAATTACTATATTTGATGACAAATTGCGATCTTAAGTTGCTAAAAGTAAAGCAAATTTAATAAGTATACTATTCGTGAAACATTTTCATCAAAATAATATTCACACAAATTTTGGGATGTATATGGTAATTTATTAGTTTAAACCGCTTTTCTCTCTGAAGTAACGATTAAAATACGTTTATGTTTAAAATGTTTATCATATTGTTGCAAAACGACGCTGCACATTTATAATTAACGTTACTTGGTAAAAACATGTTAAAGTTAAAGATCAAAAATATTTTTACCTACTTCGAGATTATTAAAACTAAATAAATAAATAAATAAATAAACAATTTGCTTGCCTCACATCATCACTTAAAAGCCCGGTAAAACTAGAAAAAACAGAACAAAATTATAAATGTTGACAATTGACATAATAGAGCCTTATTAACACTGAACAACGGACTCTATAAATTCTGCAATTTTGTGTGTAGTAATGTTTGTATTAATGTACTTACGACGTAAAAGTCGAACAAATTATTTACAATTTATAGGGTATATATTTTCATTGTTTCTTAAAGAGTTTACCGATTTTTTTAAATTTCAATATTTCTTAGTTTCTTTGGTGTAAAACAGTCTCTGAATATACTAGCGACACCATGCGCAATCTGGTTGTGCAGAAACATGTTGCCCATCTGCGCAAATGAATCAAACCGTTTTATAATACATTGTTGTTGCAGTTTATTGTTACTACATATCTTTGTGCTTTTTAAATGTATCGTTAGGTGGCGCCACTTTATAGATCGTCCTTTATTCTCAACCGCAGTGGTGATATTGTTCGACTTGAAATATATTAGGTATCGCTTCTCGGCCTCTGGCTAAGATCAAAGTGTAGTATCTGTTCTTATCAGCTTAATATCTGATACGCCCCGCATGCGGGGCCAGTATATTAAACTGATTTTTGGAAGTTGATGGAGGGTTGGGGCTTGCTCCACCTCCGTCGCGGGTTGGCCCGGCATTGCAGTACAGCCGGGATCGGCCCATTTTTATTTAATTTAAACATAAAAATTATTTTATTTAATTTAAACATAAAAATTATTTTATTTATAACCTTTACAATTCTTTTTAATAAGTATTTTTATTTATGTGATGAGTGTAATTAAATTTAGTGGGTTTCTAATCAATCTAATAATAGTTTGATGTTTCCTCACTGGAAGTTCTAAAGTGGTGAGATATTATGTTCAACAGTTTGTAACAGCGGACCTCAAAGGTCAGATACTCACTCTTATTTCGATCACAGAAACTGCTGAGAACTCAAAATTAATAAAAAATTTATCAATGCATCTGTTACATCTAGTATTCTCAAATATAGCTTAGAAAAATATTCCTGATGTCGTGTGCACTTTGATCTTCAGGGTTTAAGAAGTTCACATTGAAGTCACCAGCAATAAGTAATTTACTATTTGATTTTGAAGAGTAACAAAAGGTTACGTGTTGTTTTGCCGAAAGCGCTTGACACTCTTTTGACTTTGAGAAATATATATATTTCTTTTACACATATCTTTAAATAAAGAATCTTACACACTTTAAAATACAACTTATTCAGCCTTTCTTTAATTTACTATTTGCTGGTCTTTAAAAGTCTAGATGTACCTCTACAATAACAGCTGGCTAGGCAATAATCAGTTAAGGTATAGCAATTCTATTTCTGAGTTCTCAACCAGTGCTTTGCGATGCATATTATTTTTATTTGTTTATTTGATATACTTAATCTTTCTAATTGATTTATTTTATTGCGTATACATTGAATGTTTATATGAACACCTGTGACATTATTTATCGGATATCCCTGGTAATAACACTGCTTTCTTCGTTTCTTTTTTGCTTTAGTTCTTCAAAATTTTTTGTCGTATTTTGTACGATAAATATACACTTTTGAAACTAATTTATTTAAGCTGCAGCAAAATCAATACATATTATTTTTACGTCACTAGACTATGGATTATTTGCACTTCCCCACGTCAATACAAAAACTAATGTTTAATATGTTTTATTACTTCTGTTGGAGATAATAAACAAGGAGAAGATATTCTTTAGTATCTTTATCAATAGTGCTAATTTGTAATCTAATATAATCATATAGTAATTGAAAACACTGACTCTTTGTAAGCTACATTTTCAGATTTATTGTTTGTTCTATATTATTAAGATATAGCTGACGAAAAAAATTATTAATATGAATACGATTAATTGGACATTCGAGGAAAACATGTTCTAGATCACCATACTCCCCACAGGTACAGTTTGGAAAATCAGTTTGCTTTATCCTAGAAAGGTATTCTGGATATAATGCTCAATTACATCTCATCCGACAACTTATTTTAACAAAGTATCTTTCGTGTATATATCTAAACCATGGTGTAATTGGCATTTATTCTGTATTGTCATATGTCTTTGCAGTTTATTGTTACTACATATCTTTGTGCTTTTTAAATGTATCGTTAGGTGGCGCCACTTTATAGATCGTCCTTTATTCTCAACCGCAGTGGTGATATTGTTCGACTTGAAATATATTAGGTATCGCTTCTCGGCCTCTGGCTAAGATCAAAGTGTAGTATCTGTTCTTATCAGCTTAATATCTGATACGCCCCGCATGCGGGGCCAGTATATTAAACTGATTTTTGGAAGTTGATGGAGGGTTGGGGCTTGCTCCACCTCCGTCGCGGGTTGGCCCGGCATTGCAGTGCAGCCGGGATTGGCCCATTTTTATTTAATTTAAACATAAAAAATATTTCATTTATAACCTTTACTTTATTTTAGAAGTATTTTTATTTATGTGATGAGTGTAATTAGATTTGGTGGGTTACTAATAATAACAGCGGAATGTTTACTCACTAGAAGTTCTAAATGACTCGATGGACAATTAAAAATTATTATTTATCCTACGCTTAGATTATATACAGTTTCCAATTGGACTAAAAAAAATTCATATAACATTTTCTTATAAAATGATCTAAACTAGCAGATCAGGTGGTTTCTAATATTTCTTGAAGTACTGCAAAATGATTAATTTATAACTTTAACTTTAAAAATGCTTTATTATATTTTTGAGTATTGTTATTGACAAAGAGGTAAGCGGTAAGTCTCGTCCGGGAGTCCCAGCCGATGGCTCGGTAGTCAGATGCACCGAGCTCTAGGTTTCCACTGTACCATTTTGCCATCCTACGTTTTTCGCCCCTGCCCTTACTCCTTACCAAATCTGGTATCATTAAGGGGATACTTGTTCACAATAGCGGTCTTGACCTTTGTTTTGTTATTTATGCCCTTACACTGATTTTGCTGCTAAACCCTGAAAAAGTGAACCAAAAAACAGGATGACCTACAAAATGATTAATTTATAACGAAAATGAGAAAACTCAAATTATGCCCAAATTTCCTAGAGGTAAACATTATGTATGACATTCATTTCATCAGTTATAATTGCAAAACCATGCAAATAATATTAGTGAAGTTAACAGAAATTATTTTTTTAATAAAAAACGTGACGGTGAATTTTTGTCTAATTAATTATTACAGAAGAATGAACATCAATTGGTTCTAACAGGGTATTTTTTTTCTATTATACAGAGTGGGCCACAGAAAAGAGTCGAGCCCGATATTTGGCAGTATTCATTCGATTTTAAGGAAATACTGAAACACGTCGATTTTTGTTCTAAGGGGGACATTGTTACGATACAGACATCTGCCATTTGTCAACCCCCTCCCTTCCACTTCTCCAACCCCTTAATTTTAAATATACCATGTGTGGCATGTCATTAGAAAGGCATTTACATGTAGTATTCAGGAATATGATCATCCACGATTTTTTTTTTCGATATTTACACCCTTTTTGCAAAAAAAAGTCTTAAATAATTTAATGTGCAACACCTCTTAAAAATGAAACGCAACGCCTATGTTTTGCTAATGTTTTAATTGTTTCTTCATCAAAAGTAAAGTTAAACACATTTTGCAAAAAATGAGTAATTTGATACTAAGACAGTTTGTTTAACATTGCTGTTAGTTAATCAATTTAGGTATTTTTTGAATAGTTCCAAAATGGGGACCGTATTGTTCTTCTTCCTACTGTGCGGGTTCGGTTTTATAAATTTTGCTCTTTAAATAACCCCACAAAAAGAAATCCAGGGGCGTTAAATCGGGAGATCTTGCAGGCCATTCATTAAAGCCTCTACTTCGAATTCATTGCCTAGGAAATCGTTCATTAAGATATTGCCTTACAGCTCTACTATAATGTGGAGGTGCGCCGGTTTGTTGGAAAAACTATCTATGAGAGCGGGATCAATAGTGTCCTCTAATAATTCGAGATATGTTTCTCCGTTCAAATTTTGTGGCAAAAAATGGTCCAACAATTCAATCGCCATAAATTCCAGCCCACACGTTTAATTTAAGAGGATGCTGGGTATGTGTTTCGTGGAATATTCTAGGATTTTCGTCAGCCCAGTAACTGCAATTGTGTCGATTTACGGTACCATTTACAAAAAAGGAACAGCATTTCCTTAAAATTTAATAAATACTGCCAAATATCGGGGTGGACTGTTTTCTGTGGCCCACTATGTATATAATACTAAGGATAATAGCTCTTAGTTAGAATTAGCTAATTTGCTGAACAAAAATACCTAAATTATACCTAGTTTGTTTTACTAGTTGCATCTCAGGTCTCTCTGATTTTGCTGTTATAAATAATTTTGCTTTTATTGGATCACTAATTTTATAGCTGTATCTTATTCCTTTTGTTATTCCAGAGACAGAAGATGAGTCGGAAATGAAAGAAAAGGAGGAAGTTCGCCCCCTTGAACAACCCAGAACTTCTAAAAATGAGAAATTGTAGACTAAGAAAAAACGCACGGAAATATTGTCCAAAATCGCTTATCATTGAAAGAGAAACTTGAAGAATGCCAATAAGAAATTAAATTAATTAAGAACCGTAGTCTAGATTTTATCAACCAATGTAAAATTTATTCTCTTGCTAAGATATTTTTTAAATCTCAAATTTTCAATGCCGATAAGGAAATCTATGGAATACGTTTTTCTTTGGATGATAAAATTTTTAGTTTAGGAATTTATAAACAAAGTCAAAGTTCATCGCTTCCTTAGCAAAATTTTTTGTCTTCCGAATGTTCTGTTTCTCTTTCTCCTGGTATTTCTTATTCTATTTTGCTAGAGAATGAGGAATTGACAGAATTGTCTGACAGTTTTCGAGTTTCTCCTTTATAATTATTATAAAAAACATTAAATAGGTATTTATATATGTTAGCTTTAATTATACTTAATAGTTAATTAAACCACAAATAATACACAAATTTTGTTAAATCACCCGATTTATTTCCTTTTAATACAAGGTTTTCCACCGATGTATTATAACAGACTGGCCATAGACTGGCTTTCTTTTTATAATGTGGAAGCTAAACAAAATAGTTCGAAACTGTTATTAAATATCGAGAACCTCCTACGTGACAAAATCATATGCAGGCTAACATAAACTTTAAAATTTCGCCTGAACTGCTGAATTATCCTCACACTGTTATTGCTAAACATCGGCTGAATTTGCATAGACCCTTACCCCGGATCCGCAAATTGAGGCCAACGTTGGCTTCAACATTGTTCTCCCAATATATGTACTGGTAAAATAGTATTATTATTATTATAACACAGTATGTTCCAAATCAAAGAAATAAATTCATTATTTCGTAAGTCGGCGATTTTTATGTTTAAATCAAGGCTTTGTCAGTCATCTTTTTATTTTTGATGTCATCTCCGTGAGTGTGATGTCATTAATAAAATTTTTAAATAAAAAAATGGGTCTTGCAATACATCAATTGAAAGGTCTTTCAAATATCCTATTCATCCATATTAATATGTCCAAGTCATTCACTTTAATTAGTTTGATATGATATTCATTTTTCTGTATTAATTAATTAAAGACAATAACAATAAATAATACGAATTTTTTTTAGTCCAATTGGAAACTGTATATAATCTAAGCGTAGGATAAATAATAATTTTTAATTGTCCATCGAGTCATTTAGAACTTCTAGTGAGTAAACATTCCGCTGTTATTATTAGTAACCCACCAAATCTAATTACACTCATCACATAAATAAAAATACTTCTAAAATAAAGTAAAGGTTATAAATGAAATATTTTTTATGTTTAAATTAAATAAAAATGGGCCAATCCCGGCTGTACTGCAATGCCGGGCCAACCCGCGACGGAGGTGGAGCAAGCCCCAACCCTCCATCAACTTCCAAAAATCAGTTTAATATACTGGCCCCGCATGCGGGGCGTATCAGATATTAAGCTGATAAGAACAGATACTACACTTTGATCTTAGCCAGAGGCCGAGAAGCGATACCTAACATATTTCAAGTCGAACAATATCACCACTGCGGTTGAGAATAAAGGACGATCTATAAAGTGGCGCCACCTAACGATACATTTAAAAAGCACAAAGATATGTAGTAACAATAAACTGCAAAGACATATGACAATACAGAATAAATGCCAATTACACCATGGTTTAGATATATACACGAAAGATACTTTGTTAAAATAAGTTGTCGGATGAGATGTAATTGAGCATTATATCCAGAATACCTTTCTAGGATAAAGCAAACTGATTTTCCAAACTGTACCTGTGGGGAGTATGGTGATCTAGAACATGTTTTCCTCGAATGTCCAATTAATCTAGAGTACCAAGAACAAATTAACACCAGTATCAAAAATATTGTAATGGAGGAAGACGTAGAAAAAGATTGGACCAAAATAAAAAGTGCCTTCTGGACAGTCAACGACACTTACCTACCGAAACCCAAATTAACGCCCAAAAAACAGTGGATGACAAGCGCAATCCTAGAAATGATGGAAAAACGAAGGAAATGCAAGGTTCGAGGAGATAATGATGGATACCGGGCCTGGCAAAGAAGAATCCGACAGGAAATCAGAGCGGCCAAAGAAAAGTGGATGTCCGAACTTTGTGATGAAGCGGAACGATTCTCCCACCTTGGAGACGGTTTTCACCTCCATAAGAAAATCAAAGAAATTGCAGGAGTGTACAAACAAAAAACCATTATGACCATAAAGAACAACAGAGGAGAATTAGTAACAAACCGTGAAGATCTCCTAAAAATATGGGAGTCATATGGTGCCGACTTGTTTGAAGATAACAGACCTCCAACGTTAGCAGAAATAGGAGATAACCCGGTAGGACCGAGCATTCTGAAATCGGAAGTAGTTCACGCAATCGGAATGATGAAAAAGGGAAAAGCTCCGGGTCCAGACGAAATGTACTCCGAGACTATAAAACTTTTAAACGAAGAGAGTCTGGATGTAGTTGTCAGTCTATTCAATAACATATATGACACTGGGGAGATACCCGTTGACTGGCGGCGCTCAACTTTTATACCGTTACCAAAAAAGCAAAACGCTCAACTTTGTAAGGACTACCGTCTCATAAGCCTTATGAGCCACTTTTTGAAACTGTTCCTACGGGTTCTGCATACAAGACTATATAGAAGATGTGAGGAAGTTAGTGGGGAAAGTCAATTTGGGTTTAAAAGCGGATTTGGTACCAGGGAGGCTATTTTCAGCCTTCAAATGCTTATTCAGAACTGCCTAGATCAACGTAAAGATGTCTATATATGCTTTATAGATTACGAGAAAGCATTTGATCATGTAAGGCATAATCTATTACTGCAGTATCTGGATGATTTAGGTCTGGACGACAAAGATGTAAGAATCATACGCAACCTCTACTGGAACCAGACCGCCGAAATACGGCTACAAGATGGCAATGTGTCTGAAGAATTCCCAATAAAAAAAGGAGTAAGACAGGGCTGCATACTGTCACCAATGCTTTTTAACCTGTATGTAGAAAGAGCGTTTCAGGAGGCACTCACGGAAAGCAGCTTAGGAATTAAAGTAAACGGCATCCACATCAACAACATCAGATACGCGGATGACACGGTAATCTTAGCTGACTCAGAAGATGATTTACAAGCAATATTGAAAGCCGTAAATGATGCAAGCTGTGCTCGGGGTCTGAAAATAAATGCTGCCAAAACCAAAATTATGACAATTTCTAAAAACATCCTGCCAAAGTGCAAAATAACCATCGATGGCATGCACATAGAACAGGTACAGAAATTCAAATATCTGGGCTGCTACCTGAATGAGAAATGGGACCCGGAGATAGAGATCAAATGCCGCATAGAACAGGCGAGAGCCGTATTTATATCCCTACGTACGTTCTTAGTCGACCACAGACTAGATATTAAATTAAGATTCAGGATGATAAAATGTTATGTGTGGTCTGTTCTCCTATATGGTACCGAAACGTGGACTCTGAAGGCTGCTTCGATGAACAGACTCGAGGCATTTGAAATGTGGACCCTTCGCCGTATGCTTAAAATATCATGGGTAGAGAGAGTCAGTAACGAAGAGGTCATAAGAAGAGCAAAACTAAAAGATAGGGAACTGCTCGAGATCATCAAGAAGAGAAAGATCTCGTATTTTGGACACATCATGAGAGGTGACCGGTATGAGTTTCAGCGTCTGATATTGGAGGGAAAAGTGGAAGGTAAAAGAGGCATTGGCCGTAAGAGATTATCTTGGTTACGCAACATCCGGCAATGGACTGGAATTCACGACCTTGGTGCGCTTAGAGACGCTGCGAATAACAGATATATATAAAGTTTGGAGGACGCCTACGCAGTAAACTGCACGGCACTCAAAGAAGAAGAAGAAGATATAATAGGTGCCTTGATAAATTTTTTATTGACCTTTGAGGTCAGCTGTTATAAACGGTTGAACATAATATACTGAAAACAATAATTTATAATTAACGCACCGCTATAAATTTTGTAATTATGTATTTGTTGTTGCACTCTTTATTTAATTTAGCGTTAGTATAATATAAATAAAGATAATTAAACAATATTGTACCAGAAAACCTTTATTTTTAATTAAAGTTCGAAGAATTATAAAAAATTTGGCCATCAGGTACAAAAACTTAAAAATTATAAAAATCTACTTAACTTTATAAACAAAACGAAAATTCCAATTTTCAAAAAAAAAGGAACTTCAATAACGCATAGTACCTCCTCGAGCTCTTATAACCGCTTACATTCGTCGGGGTATTAATTTTGGATGGTTACTTGAGGAATGTTTTCCCATTCCAAGAGAACAACACGCTCTAACTCTTCCAGGCTCATTGGGGCAGATACATGACGCCGAACTAATCTTTTTAGAACATCCCAAAGGTGCTCTATTGGATTTAAGTCTGGGCTGCGCGGTGGACACTGGAACCAACATTGGCCCCAATGTGTGGATGCGGGATTAGGCGGCCATCTAGCCAACTACCTGCAGTGCCTACAATATATGTAAACCAAGAATAGAAATATTGACAGAGAAACAGCAGAAACATAATCAACAAACGAAACTTGTTTCTACACCCCTATCAAAAAAAACTTCCTGGAACATTAGAAAAGAAACCCTTCAAAGAGTAGAAACACCACCGTACTTTGCCGAAAAAGAAGGATTCCCACAACTAATGAGACAGAAATCTAACACAAATGTTATTCAGTGAAGAGCATCAACCATAAATTGTAAAGCAACCGCGGATAAGCCGCAGAACAAATTGTGCTTAGAAAACGAAGACTCCCAATAATATTGTAAAGTTACATGGACTTTTACAGAGATCTGAACAAACCTATGGCTCATGCTCCTGACAGCTCCGCAAAATTGATGATTTTCTATAATTTTATTTACTCTCTAGATACATATAACACCTAAGACGGCGGCAAAGTATGTCATGTTCTATAAACAACAAAATTACTGAAATAATATTTTTCTAAAATAGACATAACATTGATATTTGTTTGTTTTCAGGGATACAATTAAGGGAGAAGCACATTATAAAAGTTAAAGGCTGTAACATAGAGCGTAAAGATCGGCCGGAGAATACCAAGAGAATACAAATAAAATAGACCAGGGTCGATAAATTTTGAAACGAAATAAAATAATAGTGGGATGAAACCCATTGGAAAAGGAAGAGAATATAACGAAATTGAAAGGAAAAATTATTTACGGGCGATCTGAGGTCTGAACTACAATATGCTGCCACAATTGTAAAAATTTCGTTCCATTGTATTATTTAGTAACAACTATTTTTTAAAACTATTTGTGAAAAAAAAATTATGGAACTAAACTATCTGTGATTATTAGTTTGGTAATATTTTTTAACTAATCCAAATAGGTACCTTGAAATAGACAAAAGTGATGATTTATTACCAACTATACGAGTAAAGGCTCGATGACATTGAGCGAGTTTACAATCTACTAGCCAGCGAATTCACTATCTGCTAGTAAACTCGCCCAGTGTAATCATGTTCACTAGTTACTAGCAGATTGTAAACAATCTACTGAAAAAAGTTGAAAGCCGGGCTACTTTGCTCGCTACTCGCTGGCGTGTGGGCTTGTTAGCTAGTAAACTAGCCGTGTGTCATCTAAGTTGCTAGTGAGATAGCTGCGAGTATCTTGTTTGTCTACAAAATGTCGACGGAATTAGTTCGCGCGGGGGTCGTTATTTTAGCTCATGCTATCAAAAAGGAGTTAAAAAGGAAAGCAAAACGGCACAGAAAAGTGTGGGTAAAATCCTGGATAGAAAGACGTGAGAAATATGGTGCATCTAGCAATTTACTAAAAGAGTTAAAGGAGGAAGATCCGTTGGCTTATCGAAATATTCTGAGATTAAACTGTACCAATTTTGATAATTTACTGCAGATGGTAGACGGAATGCTCAAAAAAAACGATACGAAAATGAGAATGACAATCCCAGTAGTCACAAAACTGGAAATAACACTACGTTATCTAGCAACTGGCGATTCTTTCAAGTCTCTCGAATACATGTTCCGAGTTCCGGAATCAACAATATCGAAGTTTTTGCCTGAAGTGCTCACGGCGATTTCTCGCGCCCTTCAACCATTCATTGAGGTAAGTGAAAATTAATTTGGTACGAATTAATAACAAAAGAAGGAACGTATTTATTAAAATTATAGTTACAGTATATATTACAGCATAATACTTTATCCAAACGTATTAATCATAACCTGTTGTAAAACGTCATCATCATCGTTGTTTGAAGAGAAAGAATGGTTAGTAGATGGTGAAAATGCACCATCGACAACCACATGATCCACAGAGGCCAGTTTAGAATGAATGATACAGTTTTGAATTTCCTGCTGTAGCAAGATGGCTTGTCGCTGTGGTAGCTGACGAAGCTCAGATGCAACAAACTTTCCGAACTGGTCATACGGCTTCTCTTCAGCTGCATTTTGTGCAATTTTGTCCAATTGGTTAATCGCTTCTGATATTTCAGAAGAGGATTTTTCGGATGCTCCTTTTTTAGCCCTTTTCATTGGCGTCGCTGGTGGTCTCATTTTTGCAGGCAACTTGTTCTTGAAGGTTCCGTTTTCGTCCTCGGACTCAAAAGATTCCTTTTCACTGTTCTCATATGACACTGATTCTTGACTGTATTGTGACAGATCCTAGAAAGAATACAAAAAATTATTGATTTAAATTTATTTTTTGCAGGTACCTAAAACTGCTGTTATTGATTTAAATTTATTGTTTGCAGGTACCTAAAACAGCTGATGAATGGAAAAATATCGAAAAGAAGTTCTTCCAGCGTTGGAATTTTCCTAGATGTTTTGGGGCCATCGACGGGAAACATGTCATCATTAAAAGACCACCGTGTTCCGGTTCAGTATACTTCAATTACAAAAAAACCTATAGCATCATATTATTTGCTATGGTTGATGCCGATTACTGCTTTACTTACATTGACGTAGGTGGAAATGGCCGAGCAAGTGACAGCGCAATATTTAGAGACAGTACTCTGAACATTGCAATGGAAAGCAATACTCTTGGGATACCTGAATATGGCGTTATTATTGGAGATGATGCTTTCCCTTTAAAAACAAATATTCTGAAACCTTATAGTAAAACTGGTCTCGGTGAAATGGAAAAAATATTTAACTATCGTCTTTCTCGTGCCCGAAGAGTTGTAGAGAATGCTTTTGGCATACTTGTATGGCGATTTAGAGTATTTTCAAGGCCAATTGAGTTGAAAACCGAAACTACCGATAAAGTCATTTGGGCTGCTTGCAGTCTTCATAACTGGCTACGAAAGATTGTTCCGGGCAACTACTTACCACAACAAGCAATAGATAGAGAAGATTTAAACACTGGGAATATAACACCTGGGCTCTGGAGGGAAAATGTCAACATGCTGCAGTCTATTAACAATCTAGGCAGCAATAATTACAGACGTGCAGCTGAGGAAATAAGACGAACATATGCTACATATTTTACGGAAGAAAATCCTTTGCCTTGGCAATGGGAGAAAGTTGGAATAGTCTGTAATAATACATAGATAATTAAATGAATATATTTTACTCACCAAATTTGATTTACTACTTCGTGTAGCCAAAACCTCTGACAAATAACTTGCTTCATTGAACCATGCCAGCTTTGGTGCATAAACTTCCTCAGTACCACAGCCACTTTTCTTACTTTTTTCAATTTTGTTTAGTTCCTGTCTGTAGACATCTTTAATTGATTTGATTTTACTCTTCAATTGCTTCATATCCATTCCCATAATTAAATGCTTTTCATTGAGTTCACCAAACAAACGTTGGAAAATTTCAATTTTTAGTATTGCGTTGCAATAGTCTTTGTCTTTTATATTCCATAACACAGGGTACTGCTGATAGACGTTAAGAAATTCCACAATTTGATTTACATTCCACTTCATTTTTTCGCACCCAGAAAAAGTTTAGAATTCGATTATTTAAGGTTATAAAAACAAAACAACACGTGTTAACTCGCTAGCTAGTTGGCTTCTGAGCGAGTAGAAAGTTTTGTGTGTCATCATCACTAGCGCACACGCCGATTTGTCCGCTTGTAAACTCGCTGGCTAGTAGATTGTAAACTCGCTCAATGTCATCGAGCCTTAAGTAGTATCGAAGAAAATCGCAAATGATTCCAGTGGCGTAGAAAAATACGCCTTTCGACTAATAAAGGAAAAAAACCAGTCGCTACTATTTCTTTCAGTTATGAGTGATATGTGTTGCATAACACGAAGAAAATAATTTTTAATATAAAAAATTATGTTACACGGAGAGTAGATAGACAACTCGCAATTCAGTGACGTCTAATGTGTGTTGCATAACATGAAGGGATGATGATGTATTGAAAAAATATCTTGTGTTAACAAGAAATTTTATCGCAAACCGTCAATAAATTTTGCATTATCCTATATAACGATTTTCGGAAGTAAACAAACTCTTTATTTTTCTGTAGAAATAAAGCACTTTACTGCACCTAATATTGTTTCACGCCATGACTGTAGAAGCGGAAACAGTTATAAGAGTTTGATCAGTAAAATATTTGTCGCAATTTATTTATAGAAATATATAAAATCATTACAAATTTTTAGGGTTGACGATAAAAGTTTATGCGTATTACCAACAGTAAAGTATATTTATCGAACTCGCCTATTACTGTTGCTCGCTCGGCTCGTAAACTCAGACTCGTTCCATAAAGAATCATTTTACTGACTGGATACATAAATAAACTATTATTTCAACCATGTTAATGAACTGTAACTGGTAAAAAATATTGTAAAGCTATTTGAAAAAGCGGCAAAATAATTATTATTATTACTGGATACTGAATAATATAATATTTTAACCAACATTAGTTGTATATAGTACCAGAACTACCACCGAGTTCCATGAAATAGTTTCCAAACGGTGGAATTTAGCAAGTGAAGAGAAAACAGAAATTTGTAAATTAAATATACTATATGATATAATTTAATAATTCAAGGTTAAGGTTTATTTTCTAAATCGTTATATCCACCTGAAAGATATTTGAAAAAATAGATTGAAATTGAATAAATATATTTACATCTGAATTCGGCGTGAATTTGTTGGTTAATGTGAGCAATGCGAAAAGGAAATGCAGGGGAACAGAGGCGCAACATAATTTTTCTTAACAAATTTAGAGAATAATTACATTTTAAAACAAGAAAGCGCGTCTTTGGAAGCAATTACAGAATTTGAAAAAAATGGACCTTTTAAACATAACATACGAAAGCAAAAATTTGGAAAAATATAAAAATACGATCGAACTAGGAAAGAAAGCAGAACCTATGAGCATTTTTTTTAATATTTAAAACAGGTGGGCGTGGCTTAAAATCCATCTAAAATCACTGTTCCTCCTGCGGTGGTTGTTCCAGAATTTAAGCAGAGAGTTACAAATTTGTTAGCAAAAAACGTTCACCCATATAAGTGCAATATAAACAAGCCTTTTGTCAATAATTTGCACTGAGGCTAAAATTGAAATGTTATAACTTATAACATAAATAAAAATATTTTTACTCAAATCCTACCCCCCAACATTAGTTGGTATAAAAGAACTAGTACAAAATTAAAAGAGCTCAATTTTTCTATTGCAATTCTTCTAAACATTGTTTATTTATTATAAACATATTTATAGGAAGCTTTTTAGTGTGAATTATTTTGGCGTATTAATTTCACCTCTGATGTAGAAGTTTTTACACTGAACATATCATACCATGTTTAGCATTAAAAAAATGATCTACAACAATGAAAACAAGATTGATGCAAGTATTATGTCTGAGAGTTGAGCGGTACAATACAGGAAAATTTATGAAACTCGAAGAGAGCCATTGAAGAAATTTTAGTCTTATTATAACGATAAGTACTTTCCGTTTATTGTGTCCGCAATCAACATTTCAATAATTTTTTTGTCTTTTAGTCTGTTTCCACAACCCCTCCTTTTCTATCAAACCATTTCCTACAGTCATCATCATTTTCCAAGAACACAATTCCTACCCACAAAGGTTAGAAAAGTTAGATGTAACAAATCATGGTTAACTCATTGATTATTAATAAATACTATATATTAAAGAGAAAGTGAAAATAACAAAAATACGAAAAATAAATGACTTTCTTAATAATTTTACGTTATTTTCTTTTAATGAGTATGTGAAAGAATCTAAATATTATTTAACCCACTAGGTAACTTTAGTATCTACTCAAAGTTGAAGGCAGAATTAAATGTAAAAAAATATTGACATCCAAAAATATACTATTTTTTCAAAAACGAAGGCTACATTATTCTGTTACGTAAGAATTCATTATATAACTAGTGATGTAATGAAACAGATAGTTACTAAAAATGTCAAAAATGCATTTATAATTTGACATTTCGTAACAGGGTGGATAAAAAATATTAAATCATTATATGGTTAAAAGAACACTCTAAACAATGAAACATAATACAAAATAATTACACTTTTTTATAATAGGTACTAATGTGATTTTTCTATATACTCAATGATTATGCAATATTATTATTACTAAAATTTATTATTATTAACTACTTACTTTACAATAAAGGACCGAAACGTCGGTAATATAAATAATAAATAAAAAACAGAGTTCTTCTTTTAATTATATATAATAAGTCTACTACCACTTGTAAGTAAATTTATGGAGTCCATCATTTCAGAGGCTATGCTTGAATTTCTCTTAAACGAAAACATTGTTCCAAATCAACAACATGGTTCTATACATGGCCGCTCAACTCTTACTAACTTACTGTATTTTGTGTAAACGATTAGACTAAATCCTTAAATAGTCATCAACCAATCGATATAGTCTATTTAGACTTCTCCAAAACAGAATGGAAAAATAAATTCTTGGAGTCAAAACTTTTTAACTGTTCGAATTTTCAAAGTTAGGGTAGATGAAGCTTTTTCAAAGGAAAGATCAGTCAAAAGTGGAGTTCCACAAGGCTCCGTTTTGGGTCATTACTATTCACGGTATATACTAGTGGCCTTCAATTCTACGTAAACAATAAAATGTCATTTTACGCTGACGACACAAAAGTACATGCAATTTCATTCATCAGATCATTCTTCAAGAAGATTTGGAATCAATTTTTTATAGGAGCTCCTAGTGGTTGCTTCCCTTGAATTCGGAAAAATGTGTAGTTCTCAGAATCGATAAGAAGAATCCGTTTGTACCTTATTCTATTAATAGTTTTTGTTAACAATTAATTGAGTTGGTCGGATCACGTGAGTCCAGTGTGCAAACGTGCGAATTCCAGATTCTTTTTGATTCGTCAGTGTTTTTCAAGAGTTTCTTTCCGGTCCTTTTGTAAACTTTGCACAATTATTCTTAAGACCAATTCTTGAATATTCTGGACCTATTTGGTATTCCAACCTGAGCCGCGATATAGTTTTACTTGAAAATGTTCAACTCAAAGCAAACTAGACTTCCTTTCGGACGAGTAAGATCATCGTATGAAGAAATAATCTAAAAGGCCAGTCTTATCACTTTTGAGCTTCGGCGGCTTAGAGGTGACCTAATTGTAACACTCCTAATCCTGAAAGATAATTTTGGTAATCTGAACACAGTTTTTCCTCTCAACCAAGACACACGCCTCAAAGGACACCAATTTAAGTTGAAGAAAGAAAATGTTGTAATGAGATGGAGGCAAAACTTTATTGCAAACAGTCTTCAATGTTTGGAATAATTTGGAGAATGACATTATTACGGCACTCAACACAAATATTTTCAAAAATAGACTGGACAGTAGTATTACTTTTAATCTTGGTATTTAACTAGAGCATTGTTATCTGGTGTACCTAAATATTTTTATTTTATTTTTTAGTTTTGTGTACTAGTAGGTATTTTCATTGTCCCTCTGCCCTCATCAATATATGATAATAATAATAATTTTCGCTTGACCAAATCTAAAATTAAGAAAAAACGTTTTCAAATAAAACTAATAATATATTTTTGAACTAATGAGAAAGTGAGTTTGGCTTTTGGAAAACGACGCCAATGGCGCTTTCCTGGATGGAAAAGGATGCAATATAAAATCAATACGGAACATTACACTTCCCAACGCTCTAACGCTGAAAGATAGAGAAAAGACATCAGCAGTATCCAGAACAAAAAAAATCTAAAAAAATGTGTAATCGGCATATAGTTCGCTTAAGATTTGAAATTCTATTCAAAATAATTATAATGGAAGACTTAACAGAGTAGTGTAAAGACAAATAAAAGTAATTTAAGTACCTGATCTATGTGATTGTGATTTCATCCCAATCCCAAGATGTATAAAATCTTGGTAACTTTAGGTAATAAAGTAATTTTGTGGTATATCATTGTGCACAAAAGTAATTAGATGTCGTTTTTAAAGTTGTACAGTGTGTCCTGTTCAAATTCTCATAAACATATCATAAATGTCTTGTATCACAATCATAGTGCGACAGTTTTAGCCATTATTATTGGTGAGTTAGCACATCTTTTTTTATAAATAAATTTAGAAAACTTAACTATTATTTTTTATTTAGGTTAAATGTTAGCTGAAGGATAAATATCTAAATAATGCAATTTAGTTGTTACATACGATTAATGTAGTAATTAAATGTAGAAAACATGATAATAAATACAGTGATATGTTTGAAAAAAATTGCTATTAAAATAGTATTAGAGGATCACAGTAAGTCTTCATGAATAATTTGTACCCACGTTTTCCTTTTAATTTTTGAACAGGTGGTTCTCAGAACATCGATTTTGTTCTTTCACGTAATATTGCTTCATTGACACATATTACCAAGTATATTCAAGAAAGGCACAATAAAAATAAACCCAAATGGTCGGAGGTAATCTCGACGCAAATAAAATTAAAAACAGCATATTTTTAAATCTTTATTAAGCTTCCTCTTGAAAAAGGTTTTGTATCAAAATTGTACATTCAGAGATACACATCTTAGATAGTAATTTAGATTTAAGAGTTTTCTCTGTTATTTTCTTTAGCAAATGAATTCTTGACCTAACAATCGACCTCAAATTATTTTGGTAAAAACATATATGGAAGGATCTGTAGAATAAATGAATGAATTTAAACTCGAATGAAAAAATTCGGAGGATTTTGTAGTATGGATTCATATTTTTCCACACAAATTCGCGAAGGATTCATTGCATTTTCTTCAATATTTGGTTTATATGACATCAAGTCAAACACAAAGCAATATTCAACTTTATATGGATTTAAATAAGTATATCCAAACGTGTATTTCCTACATTTTGCAACTTCAAAATTACTAAAATATTCTGAAAGTAATCCAAGAGAATTTATTATTTATATCAAACTTGATTTAAACGAAAACCATTGATTTCCGCATTGGACCAAATCAAAGTTGGTGCCTTATGAATTGCCGATAAAAGGAAATATAATAATTTGGAAAATGTTAGATTTTAGTAAAGGAAAATGATTGCAATATCATTGAAAAAAAGGAATATACAAGTAGAATTCGTTATAAAATCCACCATTGATTGTAAATGGCTGATAGAAAACTACGAGATTATGCCAGCCATATGTAAAAATATTTATTTTTGCCAAATTACGATCATTGATTTCACAAGTAAACGCTATAATATTGCTTTTTCCAGTATTATTGTGTGGTTTTGAAAGTAGTTTACAACATTATTCTTCTTGCAGATATATCTTTCTCTGGTTTTCGTTTGCACGAGTTGGAAATAATTTGTCTGTTGTCATTTTATGGTGGTTATGCACTTTAATATAAGGTCAGAACTGTCTACTTTTGCTCTGCATTTTAGGCTTTCTTAATACACCTCCATGAAACTTCTTCACCTTTCAAATTCATATCCTTATAAAATGTAAAATTTTCTGAAAAACAAGCTAATCACTTCTACTTATAAGTGACATTGAAACCCGAATACCCAGTAAAAATGATTTTTTTTAGTAATATTTTACACAAATATTAGCAAGGTCGTAGTAAGTAAATGATTAGAATTTCAATCCAATCTCTTAATTATAGACTAAGTTTATACAAATTATGTTTAATAATGTGTTGATGTGCCATGGCGTCTTACACATTCATATATATACTTTTGTGGCAAGATTTTGAGTTTTCTTCGATTTCATTCATTAATGTGTCTAGGCATACTTCTAATTAGGTTATTAATATCCACCTGGGGTATCTCATTCCAGGCCATCTCAACCTCGTGTCGCAGCGCAACCAGAATTTGAGGATGTTGTAAATTCTTTAGTCTTCTACTGATCAAGTCCCACACGTGTTCATTTGGGGACAAATCACGAAACCATGGTGGTCATGGCAGAAAATTAATTTAGGCATGTTCAAAGTAGTCCAACGTTACTCTAGCCATATGTGGTCGGGCATTATCTTGTTGGAAAGTGGGATTTTGGAGAGTCCTAAGATATGGAATTAAATGTGGTTCCACTATTTCTTCAATGTAAAGCTGCGCGGTCATGCTGTCTCTAATAAACACTAAAGGTGACCTAGAGCCGTAAGCAATGCCACTCCACAACCTAATCCCAATAGTGTGGTAAAATGCCTTTCAACATAAAATTGTGGATCAAGGCGTTCACCACGTCGCCGACCATCGTGCATGGCTAAACAAAATCGGGATTCGTCGCTAAAGACCAATATGTTCCATTCATGGTCCCATGCTAATCCTACTCTACTCCACTCAAGTCGATGGTTTCGATGCTCTCGGGTTAAAGGTAAGACCTAGTGAGGACGGAATTAAAAAAAGTCGATACGTCTTATTCAATGATAAACTGTTCGCAATCCAATTAGCCTTCCATGTTCTGCAAACCACTGCTTTGCAACTGCCTGGTTCTGGAGAAACGATCTCGCAAAGCAACCTTAGGCGACGGTCTTGAAGCTGTGTTGGTCTGCAAACTCGTCCTGTGCCTCTGGCTCGTTGTGTACGATCTTCTTGAAGCCATACCTTTCAATATCTCACCACAGTATCTAAACTTCTTTATACTCTAACAACAATATCCCGGTATGAAAGTCCAGCCTCCCTTAATCCAACTATTCGTTCCCGTACAAATTCTCTTAATTGACGATAATTTGCATTTCTTCACAAACTGGGCATTATTAACACTTTCAAACAACGTGTACTAATATGATCATTGACAATCCTGATCATACTGCTCTTTCAAATTTTTTTTATTAGCTATCACATATTGGAAAAAAATCATATTAAAACAAAGAAATGCGAAAGTGATAAGGTTAGAAATTCATATGTTGTTTTTGTTATGATAAACTTGTATCCAAAAAGTTAATGAAAACAAATTATTTTTACTGGGTGTTCCGGTATCAATGTCACTTAGTATATTTAACTAATAAAGCAGACAATTTGTAAGCACCTGTAATAGTTTTATAAACAAATTGAAAGTGACTGATTTCAAAAAAAATTTAAAACACTGGCTACTGGACTTTTAGGAAAGCTATAAATATTGTATCGCAGAATATGGTACCCGTAGGCTGATACGTCGAGATTACCTTGATTACCTACCTAGCAGAACCATGTTTTTGCAAAGGTAGAGAGATGAATATTGCTTCGAAATTACCACCGCCAAAGAAAATATATTTAACATGATCATAAAGTTCAGTTCTTTCCTTTATTCGTCATTTAGTTTCATTTAGAAAAAAATATTTTTCTCATTATTTTAAATAGAGAAGCCATTTGTAATTCGTGCAGTCAATGTTTTTAGTTATCATTGTTCTAAGAGTATTAGTAATTATTAACAATTCACTTTGTTTTGCATTAACATCACATCTACGAATATTTGGAATGGCGTTCAGTAATATAGAATACATGCTTAGATTGTAACAATATAAACTTCTTCTTCTTTTTGTATCCTTAGTGCCGCTTGGAAGTGTCGAATTTTATTATTTAATCCTTATCCCATTTTCCATCTCGTCTAATCTTTCACACTCTTCTTATTTTCTTTAGATATATGTATTATCTTTTTTAAATTATAAAATTATATCATCTTTGATTTATACATTTTTTCGATAGCTATTTTTCCTGATTCAATGACTTTTTATTTTCGTTTCGATCATGTACCTGTACCAGCTCTTTCTCTCCTATTAATGCCATTTTATATATTTTTTAATCTACAATTTATTTCATCGTTTCCTATCTTTATCTATATCACTTAACCTTTCGCACTATTAAGAATTTTATTTCTGCAGCAGTGATTTCTTTTTCTGAATTGCTTTGTAGAATTCATAGTTATGTTGGTAAACCAGTAATACAGATTTTTGATTTTATTTATATTTTTATATATACCGACCCACCCCAGTTATTTTTTTAAAGATTGTTACTGTCCGACCGAGGTAAATAAATCCGCGAGATGCGCAAACGAGAGAAACGAATCAATAAGCGATAATAGCATTTTTCATGTTAAATCGGACAGGGGTTGCCCGTTTGTAGTCAGATTTCTGTTGTTTCGTAATAATAAGTTTGTTTGTAATAAGTCAAAATAACAAAAGTATTAAAAGCAAATTTTACTAATATTATCATAACCCTAGATTATTGAAATATTTCCAGAACATTATAAAGTAATTACTAAGCAATTAAGGTATTATATTTTATTATTTAGTAATGACGTTGGTACATTCACAATAACATTTATTAAAGTGAAAAATGAATTTGTTGATATCCATTTAGTTACATATTAATTCAATATTAGGTTTGTTTGCATCACCTTTTATTTGAGTAAATTTCAGAACAGAGTTTATAATTTCACTTGGTTGAGTACTCGAAACTTTATTTTAACTGCGTTTTTGTGGTCCATTTTCAATATTAAATGCGATTTACAAACTTACAATAAATATGACAAATACCGCAAAGTATGTAATACAACACTAAAAGTATCCAAATGTACCCATCGAAAAAGGAAGTGAAAATAATTGTCTCCTCTACTGTTTTGTGCTGTTTATCGCGCACTTGACATTGAAGTATTGAGCTATTTCGGTCAGACAGTATTTTTTTTCGAGACTTCTGTTGGTAAAGTTCTCTTTTCTGTTTATTGTATCATTATCATTTCTTGCTGTTTCATTTCTTTCATCAATTTTCGTATAAGCATCGAGTATGGGTACTATCATCGCACAATACGGCATATATAATTTCCTTTGCGAACTTCTGAACGAAAAAAGACGAAAAAGCAACTTGAAATCTATGTAATTTTAAATTGAAAGTAAGGTCATGTTATACTTCCTTTGAGAGCTTCTTTAAACGTATATTGAATAGTGTTATGATAGCGGCTTTGGACAATAACTAAGTGAAATAACAAAACCTATTAAAGTTTCAAACTTAAGGAAAACTAGGGTTTGCCAATCAGGTAGCGAAATTTCAAACCAGTACGACATGACAAAAATTAATGAGAGTACCTGCAGTGCTAAAATATCGCATTTCTCCCAGTCTTTTTCGTTCAGAAGTGAGCAAGATGATACCACAATTTGCCAACCACGAAACAAAACTTCAAACATAAAATATAGTTTAGTAAAATATTAAAGTAGCTTTCAGAAAGGTACATTTCACATGAAATATTTTGGCAGTTTTTCAAGAGCAAAAATTTTAATGTTTTTATTTTTAGTTTGAAAATTTTAAACATTTGTCAAATTTTGTGTTAGACGTGATCTATTTTTTCCAAGGTTCTCTCGGATGAGAAATTAAAACCACACTAAAAATTCACATGTGTTACGCAGTGTCTCTAGTATGCTCGTCGATGGTGACGCGTCCCAGTTGTCAGTTCTAAGCGAGCAGTGAGCTCGTAAACATGCCTACAGTAATAAAGTCTCCTTCCAAGTGTAGAGTGGGTGCAGTATACTATGAATAGGAGTAACTGAAAGGTATAGCTAAATGTTGCAAACGAAACGTTTTTTATTTTCACTGTGGTTTTAATATCTCGAACCTGGAAAAAATAACTCTCGTATTTCAAAAAACAAATTATGGATAGTTTTTGGAGATGATTTTATGAGGGGATTAATTTGAGTTCAATTTTATGTAAAATCATATTTTTTTCTTGTTATTTTTTATATGGTCTCGATGCTTTTCCTAATATTCAATAAAATTTATTTCTACTCATTCATTAATAATTTCTATTTACTTTTGCTCATTTTTGTTTCCAGTAGGTAAAATATTGGATTTGCTTTATATTTACTTCTATAAAATTATTTCCATACTTCTATACCATACCGGATGTCCCAGTTATATTATTCCAACGCTGTATCTCAGTTATTTTTAAAGATGTATCTAAAATTTGGAGGCCTACGTATTGACCTAACAACCTTTTAACCAAACGCAATAACAATGTTGAGTCTTTTCTGATTTATTCAGAAACGAACCCAAATTTTGAAACTTAAATGCCACCCTATATACAGTATGGTCCAAATGAAAGGAGTAAATTCATTATTTCGTACATCGACGATATTAGGGGAAAATTATGAAACCCGATGATTTGTATTATTAAACAGGCGCTTTGTCAGATCACCTTTTTATTTTTGACGTCACCTCTGTGAGCATGGTGACGTCATCAATAATTTTTTCTCAAATAATCAATTCAAACAAATCTGGTCAATGTTGTTAAAAAATATGATCGAAAATGTCTCATTTTTTCCGGAATGTTTCTTCTTAACTGATTTTATGTGCTCTTCTTCATATAGCCAGTGATGATACTTTCTCAGAGGCTCAATCAGTTTCTCTTAATCTTACTTCCCTGAGGAATTTTAGGATACTAGGTTGATCCAAGTTAGGTAAGTCTCTCTTTCGATTCAGTATGCTGTTGGTCTTAATAACCTTTGAATTTATGGGATTTTTTTCCATCTTTATTACAAAACCTACATTCTTAAGGTATCCCTTCGACCAGCCTTGGTCAGGTAAAATCCCAGTTAGTGTACGAAGCGTTTCTTACTTAGATTAAACATACGCTTGACCATTTTTCGAAAAAATCATAGATTGGCGAATTCAAATTATAAAAAGAATATACAGGATGACAATTACTGTTTCCGAAGGACCGCCTCATTTTTGAGATATTTTTCAATGGTTCGCCATCTGTCATAAGTTGTTTTTTCAGAAGGGGAAATACATATGGTAACTTAACTACTCAACCTAGCCAGAGGTAAAACACGTTTGAATTAGAAATTGATGGGAACAAATTTATGTGTGCACATCTCACCTCCTAAAAATGGAAACCGCTTTTAACAGAAAACGAAACGTTCAGAAATAACTCTGAAATAACTCGATCTTCCCGAAACAGTAATCCTATATACTTCGGCTATGGAAGCCTATGAACTTTAAATATACAGGGTGTCATGTAAATTTCAAAATTTGTCTCTATTTTCGGTTAAATTGCAAGAGATCCAAAATTGTCACTGTGCTTGGTTTAGAGGATATTAGGATCCAAATTTTAGATATATGTTTTAAAACCACTGACAAACAGCATTGGAACAATATAACTAAGACACCCGGTATATACATGTATATTTAAAACGTCTTTAGCTTAGATTTTCATTTTTTCACTTTGTAATAATAATGCCACAAATGAACACACATTGTTAAAAAATATGAAATACTAGGATCTATTAAGAAACATTATATGTATGTATTGATTTATTGATTATACCTGTAACAGGGAAAACAATTGTTTTAAAATACAAAGCATGTTTTTAGAATAGTATTTATGGAGCGCTATTTTGTTACATCATTTGGACACACTGTATAACTAGTCACATACTATTCTAAATTTTATAACTCGTGATTCTATTTAGGAAAATAACTTTTGCCAGAAGGAAGGTATCGACTTTAAGTTACTTTGGCTTTAAAATATTTCAAATAATTTTTATATATTTTTTTACTTTTAGCGCGATTTTTTAATATAAACGTTAACTTTATTCCAGTCTGTTTTATATCTTTTGGAAGTGCTCAATGGGAATGTGCTCGTGAGTAAAAAATGATTTTCACTTGTAATTTGCTTGAAGTAATTATTACTAATACTCAATTAGATTTTATATAGACGCCTAGTTAACATGTTCATAAATTTTAAATTATGTAAATCTTTTTAAATTAGAAACATAATATAAATTCAATTACATTTTACAAAATTATGTACAAAACCTAACCAATCATTAAATCTGATCCTCCAGGAACTTTGACGAGGCACCAATTCTAATTTTATTGGTTAATTCGAAAATACACACACCCTGAAATATTTGTAGATTATAATAGCAGTCAATAACAGTTCAATATGTTTAGAATCTGGCAGTATTTTCCGATTGTTAAAATCTTCGTCTCTTTTATACTGTGCGGTCCTTAAGTTTATAAAGCGTATCAAAAAGGAATTAACACGAGGAAACGTACATGCTGTGAATTTATTATGATTTTTGTTCTGGTTAAGACAAACTTTACATTTTGCATTTGATAGTGAAGCTCTATTAGTATATCGCTGGTTTTTAGTATAAATTTGATCGTATTTCGCTTAGGGATCAACCAACAACTTCAGTTGTTGCTGAAAATACGTCGAATGACTGAAGAAGACAGTCATGTGACATACGATGAGATTCAGGTATCTTTGTCGTACCTCGATCCATCATTTTGCATACTCATTTAGCCACGAAGAAACTTTGGTCTTGATGGATACCTTATAATCCGTCAAAATAATAATGTGTTAAATAATAAAAATTGACAAACACATGCATGATATTATTACTGATGACGAAAGCAATAATCTGCAGTTTGGGTGTTTCAAAATGAACTATTGCTAACCAAATTTGTAAAGTTAGGAAGAAAATAAAAGATTATCGCACAGTAAATTTGGAGTTGTTTACAACAGTTTGCTTGCCCTAAATAATTGATCAGTAGCGAAAAACAAACCATAAACGGGCAATAATTTTGCAATATGAGAATGCATCATCCCGTTACCGTAAATCCAACAATCGATTATTTGAAAAGTACAAACGTCTAATTAATGACTCACCCGTTCTATAGTCCTGATTTGGCACCAAGTCACTTTTTACGTTTCTTACAATTTAAATTAAAATGCGTGGTCGACGTTTTTCCACATTTGAGCATACTAACTACTGAATGGAATAAGTGTTTTACTGAACATACGAAAAATCCTATAATTTAACGGTGAAAAAACAATGATGAAAATGATCTTTTATCAGACGAAGTGTTTATCCTAGGCTGATACCATAAAAATCGTTTTTTGTTTCAAATTGTATACAAAACTGTATTTGTTGGTATCAATTATTATCTTCTTTACATAGATATTTTCACACCGCCGATGACAGATTTTCAAAGCGAGAACAAAGAGTAAAAAAGTCGTTATGGTACTAGTATTCTAAAGATGGTTTAATATGCTACTTGGACTATAATGAACAAGCTTAATGCTACTAGTACAATGCAGCATCATAAAGTTTCTATTGAGGTGTCTTGTTTTTAAACTGTTTATATTATGGAACTAAAAGTGCTCCATATTTGAAGAAAATCTACTTGATTAATAACTAACCAACTAAAATTTAATTTTAACGTACATTCTAAATGCGGTTCTGTGAAAAAGCTAAGGAAATTTTTAAGCAATGTTTTATTTTAAGGTGTGTATTTTCTCAATCAATAGAATTAAATTAAATGTCAGTTGAAATTCACTATTTTTTATTTTTATTTTTGGGCACAGAGCGTTTTGTTTTTTGTAAAGGCCGTTATAACCCATCCCTAATAACGATTGGCGCACCTGGAACAATTTTGTTACACCAAAACAAGAAAATTATGGCATTAGAGTCCTACCTTGGGGATCCACATACCGGCCTTAATCAAGTAATACTTAAAATATTGCAAATCAGAATCAATTATTAATGAATTTAAAAAAGTAACAACTATGCATAAGCTAATTTTGTTAACATCGAAAATACCAGAGACAACAATTTTCGTCATTTGATTGATGTACGCACTCCTCTAGAGACCTGAAATTTTTATAGTTCGTATATTTTTGGTAGAAATGTGTATTTAACATTATTTTTGTAGATATTTTATTACAAAAGAATGATTACAAAATAATTTAAAACTGATTTAAGTTTGTATACAAATGACATCATTTTCATTTTTGTAATTGCTTATACAAATATTTTCTCACAGTCATTAAATTGAAAATAGTCTAGTTATGTTAATAAAAGGGAAAAAAGTATGACATGTTGATATTATTAGGTATAATGTAAAAGAAAAAATAAAAGAGGTACCTCTATCGATAATTTAAACTTTTTGATGAATAAGAAAATAATGTCAAAAAATATAGCGATTTTATTGTCCCGTTCTTTTAAGAAATAAGGGGACCCAGGCTAAACCCCAACCTACACTAGCCACGTACTTTCAATAATTTGCGGTATTTATCTGAAATAAGTATAGTTTTTTAATCAACTAACTCATTATTCATTAACGTGATATATAAAAAATAACCTTTATTATAATACTTTTTGTTAACTTTTATAGTTGTATTGATGACAAATTGGGACTATTTTATAACCACATTTATATAATAAAAAAAGAATGTCAGTCAATACAAACCTACACTTTACAAAACAATTGAAACAACAGTGAAGGTCCTCATATAAGTGACAAGAAGCAAAAACTTAATTTTTTAGAAGAATTTGGAATGAAGAAACGTCTACAATATCTTCAATATGTACGAATGAACAATTAAATCACGAAGTGCAATTATTTTAGATTATCTTTTAGATTAAATATATAATATGAATAATTTTTAGAAAATAAGGAATATTATTGTTTAGGAAATTTATAATATAAAATGAAAGAAAGTGAAGAACGTTATTGGTTTGAATATTTATAATAAGAAATGAAGCATGTGTGTGAAATGTCTGCTAATTTCTTATGTCATATCTGATGATGCCGAAAGCTGAAACATGCTATATAAAAATATTTAAAAGCTTTGAAAACTATGGAAATTTAAGATAGAAATAATTTATCTTTTACATTTATGAGAAATTACGTTCATGAATATTTATTAGTTTTATTACTATATTTGATTTTGGATTTAAACTTTAACAATAACTATTATACAGGGTGGCCCAACGAAAACAGGTCGTTTTTTACGCTACTCGCAGCATCGTCACTTCAACCCTAGACTAGTGGGGTGAACAACCCCTAGAATGTAAATAGGGAATAGGGGTCGAGTCGTTTATCGTTTGAAAGTCCGTTGAATTCTCTAAACAACGATATGTAGTTTTTTAAATTTGGATAAATTATTTACAAAAAAATTATTTTTTTCCGCTAATGAACCTTTTTGTAACTTTGAAACTATAAAATTATATCTATATTAAGTTTTAAGTAGTAAAGTTATAAAACAAAATGTTTTAAAAAATTTCCAATTTTACATTAGATTATTGCTGAGGCTTTCTGTTCTATTCCTCTAACATTTCACATACATAGAGCTCTATATTTAGGTGTACATATTGTACGGCGAAAAAACATACTTCAAGGTTGTATGAAAAACATTCTCTGTTTTTAATTATATTTTTCGAGACAGGTTTTTTAAATTTAGAGAGCACGTAATACAGTTAAAAAGTTATTTTCATTTCTAATTCTCTTATGTGTTTATATTTCTTTATATTTAAATACACAATTCCACCAAAAATGGTACACCTTCAAATCCGATTATGTTTTTATATACTGCTGGAAAATTTGACGTATTTTTTAGATAACACCTATCCGTACGTTATTTAGTGTGGTTGAATTGCTTCCCATGACTTAATGGACCAAAAAATTATTTGAAAAGAAGCAGTTGAAAGCTACGGCATCAAACAAATTAATATTTTTTATGCTTTTATTTTTCAGTGATAATATTGATAGCTATTGCTACAGTATCTAAAGCAGAATGCCAAAGTAAGTCTTGATGTCTGCCGTTAAATGTGTATTTTGGTGTTAATAATAATTGTTTCTGACAAATATATATAGAAAGCTTTTTTAATATAACCATTTCATTAGAGGATTTTTATTTAGATATTAGTAAGCATTGTTCCTTTCCTTTGTAAATCTTACACAACAGAAACAACTATACTTTGACAATTTTAACCCAATATTTTCAATAAGGCAAGTTTTTGAAAAATATGTTTATGTAATAATACAAGAAAAATAGTCATAAAAAATCATTTGTAAGATTCTTGCATTTACAACGATATTGGGGTTCTAAATAATGGTCACAAACCACGAAAAATAATTTTTTGACAAATTTTTCGAAAATGATAATCGCATTTAGAGCCAAATTTTTTAATTGCAAAAAGGCTATAAAACAGCCCTCTTTTACAGGGCATACATTGGTATACAGGTTGTTCGTTGTATATCGTTAGGACGACCGTTCGCATATACAAAAGGCGCTTTACACCCCTCGTAAATTGATTAAAAATCAGGAACGAATATAAACCTTTAGATACTGATTTTTCCACATACAGGATGGTAAATACTAAAAACGTATTTTACTAACATATCGTAGATCGATTACTAATTTTCTTTCTTGCAATTTGGTGCACGATTTTGTGTAAAAACGTCGAATTATTTCGCAATTTTTTCTATTGATGTGCTACCGGATGGCACGATAACTTTAACATTCTTTTGAAAGGCTCTGGGTCAAAATACTAACATAAAACCGCAGATGGAGATAGTTAAAGACTACCATAACACGACAAAAAAAGGAGAAGGACAAACAATTAAATAAAAAGAGAAAGCCAGAGTAAAAAAACTAGTCACGGTTAAGTAGTTAGGAAATAAGGAAATGCATTACAACAGGGATTTTGATATGATAAAAAATAAAATAAATAGAATATACTGTGAAGTATTAATTGATAGCAATATAGTTAGAGATATAAAAAAGAATTCAAATAATCTACAATGAGTATTAGAGTCCTGGTAGTATCTTAAAAGAGGGCTGTTTCATATAGGAGTACCTAAAAAATAAAGAAAAAATTCAGTTAGTTATTAAATAAAAAGTGGAAAGCTCAAATATTAATGGGATATAGTTAAGAGGGATATTATTAGAGCACCCAAAGTAAAAGGTATGGTTCGTGTCAAGTTTTACACTAAAAAATTAAGAAAAATATATCTAGAGGGAAAAGTAATTGTACACAGATTGTGTAATGAAGGCTGTAGATAGAGCTACAGAAGGGTTGTCTGTTCTGATTTGAAAAAGATATACCATAACATGTCTTATTATGTAGATTCAGAAAATATTCATCTTTAAATTCAAAGGTATACCATGAGAAAAGATGAAAAAACTTTAAAGAAGGATAAAAGAACCTTATTCGGTTAATATATGATCATAAAGTAGCTTATATTTTAGAAAATATAATAAAAACTAATTTTGACAAATGAAAATTATTTTTTTTTTAATTTTTGTAGTTATCAACGTAGTTTATTGTATGTAATAATTAATGTTTGTAATATGAGATTAATTTAAAGGTTGCAATCATAAAATAGAGGTAAGGAACAGTTTTTTTTGACAATAATTAAGGTATAACTTTAAAAAAAATGATTACCTTTGAATGTTAACTTTAAACATTTTACACTTTTCAGGCACATTGAGATTTTTCTTTATTTACAATAAATTGATTTCCATATTGATTTGTTTGCCGTTAATTACTGTTGACTCTATAACCCAACATTCTGACAAATCGATAAAAAATTTTAACCTCCCCTGAGTAAGGTGTGGTGAACTACCAACTATTCAAATACCAATTTATAATAGTACAACCAGTAAAGTGTAGATGGCAATTCATGAATAATTTAAAAAAATTTAAAATTGTCTCAAACAATATAATACGAACATTGCAGAGATATACAAAATGAAGACAATAAACTAGAGTTAGAAGAGGAAAAAAGAAAGGTCTCGACCTAATTTCGGAAGAGATGGAATACGAGATGGAAAAAATAAGAAACGGCAAATCTGCAAGGGAAGAATAAAATAGAATACAGAAAGAAATCCAAGAACTAATAATCTAAAGCGATATCGAAATATGGAAACAAAAACGACTGCCATAAGAATGAAATAAGGAAATCGTCGTATCCTTATACCAAAAAGAATATAAAGCAAATTGCAAAAACTACAAAATAATAACGTTACTAATCAATATCTAAAATATTACTTAATATAATAGAAAAAATTAAGATAATTAATCATCAATAATTACAGTTAGACTAAAGTATACAGGAATTGTCAGAACATATTATGTCTTCCATTATTGATGCAAAGTGACTAATTATTCGTTTGGCACGTTGTGTACTGAAAATACTACAAGGAGGTATTAATAATTTTACAATTTTTTAGATAATTCCAAATGATATTTCGTGACTTTAAAAGCGCTATCGATAATATAAAGCAAAAAAATATATAAAAGAATTAGAGAAATTGAAAGCACCCCAGAAGTTAAGAATAATCATTCAGATGCTTCTAAAGAACAACAAAACTAAAGTTCTAATTGAAGAATAATGAGAGAAGAAATCAATTTAAAGAAGGAGACGAGGTATTTGAAATGTTATGAAAAAACGAACAAACACAGTAAAACATTTTAATAGATAAAGATAAATAAAAACCTAATGACAAATAAGACTTAGAAGTTTCATCGTATAATTACTTAGGAGTATCAATAAAACTCACAACGAACACATAATAAAGAAATAGAACTTACCGTAGTTCTAAGAAGTTGTTAAAAATAAAAATATTAGTAAAAAGAATAAGATAAACATATACAACACATTGACGTGTTAATACATACACGATGAACACTATAGTAATTAACAAGAAAGAAAAAGAAAATCACAAAAAATTATAGAGAAAGATATTAAGAACAATATTAGGGCCAAACATAAAACCAAGGAGGGAAGAATGAAAAAAAAATAGAAATATAGTAGCAACTAGTTGGAGAACATATTAACACAGACATAAAACTGATTGGTAGGGCGATAATACAAAAAAACCTACAGAAATAATAAAGAAAATAACACAATTAATAGATCTCTAATAACTTTAGTTTAATATTTGCAAGGTGAATTTTATTGGAAAAAGAGTCAAAATATTAGCAAGACATATTTTTTTAATTTGCAAACGTTTTAAAAAAATGTCTTCATTAGAGCTCACTAATAAAGTTATCCTTTTCAAAATTATTAAGTTAGAAAATGGAAAATGCCACATAATAAACAAATAAGTAATTACACAATCATGAAACAAGAGGAAAAGTATGTGGCGACTCCTTATTTTAAAAACTACTAATTTTAGTAATTTCTGGGGTAATTTTCACCCCAGAAAATAGGTTAAAAATAATAATAAACAATTTATGATTCGCGCTGCATGCACTTTGTGATGGTTATTTAAACAAATTAGTCTATTGTAAATTTTACTATTTTGTCTATTATTGAATCTACTTAGAACTAAATAAAAATATTTATTGTCTTAATTAAACTAGTGTTAAGAATGATACGTCGCTGTATCCAAAAAAAATTGGTAATTCATTTTCGAATAAAATATACATATAGGACGTACTATTTGATAATAAAAAGTGAGGGTGATTTCCAAAAATTTATAAAAGGAAATTAAGTGTTTTAAAAGTAGTTAGAAGGGTATTAGAATCCTACTAAATTTTTTTTTATCTCATCTAGTAAGAGAAATATTGCCTGTAAACCATAACTTGCGACACCCAATTTATAATGCAATACATCGAAAAAGAAAAACTGAAAAAAGAAACTGTTCAATTGTCTTTTGTTCCTCAATCATTTACTGATGCTCACTAACACTTTTTAAATTTTATCGCTAAAAACAACGTTGTCATGGAAACTCTTTCAAAAAACTGGGGAAGAACCTCAAAAAATATAACTTTTTCGCACCCAAACACTTTTTGTGAAAATGTGAAAATGTGAAAAATTATTTTCCGTGACTTTTGACCCTGCATAATTAACTTAGTAGACATACTTTTAAAACCCCCATATCAACTTATCTGCAAAAAAGTAACCTCTTAAAAATTAAACTCTTACTGAATGTTTATTATGAGTAAATTACAAGAATAAAATGTTTACTACAATTTAGCGTGATTTTTTTTGCTCTATTAAATTTTGGATAGAGCTTAGTTGAATTTTATTAAATAATAATGCAAAAAAATGTATCTTGCATCAGGTTGAAAATGATTAATAAATTAAAAATCACATCGTTCTGAGTTTAAAGGGCTGCTGGGTAAAAAATCTACATTATTAATTTTACTCCACAATAAATTTATGATACGTTTTTGTATATATGTTTTCAAATCCTTTGAAACGATTTATATTATAATTAATAATAATACCCTTTTAAAAACTAAACTAAAAAACTAAAATAAATAGCCTATCACAGATTGAAGTTACTGATAGCTTTTTTTCTTATGGGCGCAGGCCGTGGTTTTTTTACCATCATACACAGTGTGTCTACGTAAGTTGGCACCATATGGAAAACTTTTTTATTATTAATCTTGATGAAAAAATTATTCTTCATAAAAAGTTCTGCATGGTCTTAAACCCAAAAAGCAACCACTAGATATACATTTTTTCAATCATTTACGAGGTTTGTCAGAAAATATGATTTCGCTCAAGAGTAAAGTGCCTTTATTATTGATAATATCGAAAATTGTAATAAAGCAAAGGTGTTTAGATTAACAATATTTATTTACATTAAAAAGCGTTTTTTTTTTAATTTTCTTTTTACCACTTTTTCTCTGCGATAACATTGAAAATTTAAGTATTTACAATAATACATTACATTTAATAATTAGAAATTTGATGAAACAATTCTAAATAAACTTTTATTTAAAAAACTATTACTAATACCAAAACAATTATATCTAATTTTTAATAAACCTTTCTAAATTTGTAACATTGTAACTAAGCATTTAAATAAATAAAAAATTGTATAAATCATTTTGTTAATATAAAAAATAACAAACAATCTCTATCCTCAATTTACTAACGCCTCCACATATCTGCCATCTCTGTTCATACGTGTCACCGTTCAATTACAAAATTCCTTTATAATACATCCCTAACTATCTGAAGAGTTAGATTAACCCCTTCTGTGATTAACCTCTCTAAATGGTCAATAGTTTAAAATGACCTTTGAAGATATACTTATTGTTTTAAGTAACCCCACAAGAACAAATCGAGTGAGGTTAAATCTGGAGGCCGCGGTGGCCAAGAAATTTCCGAAAAACGATGAATAACTCTTCCATTAAAAATATTTTGAATGTACTGATGTAAATGTAACCTGCTGGAGCCATATCTATTGACGTTGAAGTATAGGAAGGTTGTAAAGAAAATCATCAATTTCATTTTTAAAAAACGATCCTCATTCAAGGATTCTCGAAGAGAAGGTCCACTTATTCGATCTTTATAAATTCCGTAGCACACGTTTGTTTTGAACGAATGCTGGTTCCGAGTTTTAATTGTAAAATTTGGATTCGTATCACTACACAAACGGAAGTGTTAGGTACAAAACTGTCCCATTGGATGAAGATGTCGAAAAAAGAAAAAAAATCGCTTTTTAATGTAAATAAATACATTTACATATTTGAACGATATTTTTAAATCTAAACACATTTCCTTTATAACAATTTTCGGTATTATCAATAATAAAGGCACTTTACTTTTCAGACAAACCTCGTATATGACTGAAAAAATTTGATATCTAGTGGTTGCTTTTTAGGTTAAAGACTATACAGAACTTTTTATGAAGAATAATTTTTTCCCCAAAATTAATAATAAAAAAGTTTTCCATACGGCGCAAACTTACATAGACACACTGTATACATTCAGAGACATAATTTGTTTCTTATTGATAAAAAAATTATTTAAAGGCACAGTTGTGCACAAGTACTATCTTTATTTTAAACATTTACTTGGTACAACATACATTTATTACTTTTTACGAAAGAAGGTAGATTACACCATACTTATTCATCTCGAAGATATCATTTCTTACAAAAATTCTAATACCGTTGTTGGTAGAAAAACGTGAATTAAGTCATTTTGAATGAAACATATTTTTAAAAACTATTTGATTACAAATTTTATTAAGTAAATTACAATATAAATATGGATATGTAAATTGATTCAAACAGATATACTAAGTCTTGCTTCTCTGTGACGAAAGCTCAGTTTACTCATATTGTTTGATATAATTCATAATAATTTTATCTTATAAACGGTTTAGGGGTGCCCCATTCGTTAATTTTTGTAATTTTAAATTATTCTATGTATTTCCTAGATGAACATATTTTTCAAACACCATATTTACAAGTAAAACCAATGATTTAGTAGAAATTGAAAGGTAAAAAGAGAAAAATTACTTCATTCAAAGAATTTTTAATAAAATTAATTATATTACCATACTTCTGAGAAACGTGCTTATTCATGACTGCACAAAACAAGGTCTAAGTACCAAAACTATACAGTTTCGAATATAGCACTTTTTTAGGATTTTAACTATTATAACCAAAGTGTCTTTAGAATCTATATTTAAGCACGATATTTTTATGCGAAACTCTATCACTTTAAATATACAAGCACAAAACTATACTCTCGCATGCTTAGTGTTCTTGTAAATAAAAGTTCTTTTATAAAATATATACACTACGTATATTCTGAATGCACCTTAGAATTTTGTTTAATTTTTTTAACATGAATTTAAAAATTTACACAAGATAATAACTGTATCACTTAAAACTTGAAGAATTTCTATGAAGTAGAGTTATTATTTTTGTTAAAAACACCATTAGACAAATATTTTAATAAAAGATAATGTAATTTTTTATTAAAATTATTCGTTATACACAATTTTTAAAAAGGTATCTTTATTGTAACAAGATGTAAATGCACTCAGAATTATTTGTAGTACTTATAGTTATATATAATTTATTGTAGTTAGAAAATTAATCAATCATTTCTAAATAATATTAATATTGCTAATCTATCTTTCGCAATCTAGCGAAGCGATTCAATAATTCAAAATAAAAATATTCTACGATGGTGTCATTTCTCAATTTTTATAAATATCATTTCTATTTATTTCTTTTATAAAACATTATTAAGATGGTATTCACAGTATTTTTTCGCTTATATAACTAACACATCTTGTATCGATATACATATACAATATTTTACAAATATTTTTTTGCAAATATTTTAGCGAGGCAAATTTACTGCTACGAATGCGATTCTTGGTCAGATATGAGATGTAAAGATCCGTTCAACTATACTGCTCTTCCTAAAGACCAACCTCCACTGATGACATGCAACGGATGTTGCGTGAAAATGGTTAGAAACTCAAAATCACGTAAGTATATACTAACATTTTACTGTACTTAATTTGCAAACAATTTTTTTGTATTCTGATTGGTAAATGTAGTTCAAAATTGTTCGGCAATTATTATACTAATTTTAACATAGTAAAAGAAAGGGTAGGAAAGTCATTTTTATTGGCAGAGTAACTAACTGAGATGAATCCTGGAGGGTAGCGAGGCCCGAAAAAATATTTTTAGAACATGAAACGAAATAAGCGCCATAATGTCCCTTCTTAATATAAATTATTATTATTTGTCCATTAGGTTTCCTATAATTGTTATTAGTCTTTTCCTATTCCTTGTAATGTTTATTCCTTCAGACTATGGCATATTAATTCATTCATTTTATTGCTGTTTTTAGTTTGTGTATCTTTATTCTTTTTATTTTCTTTCAAAAATTTTAACGAAATGACATTTTTACAAAATGGTTCAATAGTATTCGCCCTAGTCATTGGAGACTGTTGAATATAAAATATGAAGATGTAATCCTCCTGCCTTCAAAGCCGTCATTGGAATATCAGCTTCAATTGCGAAATCTACCGGAAGTCGAGCCTAAGACTAAAAGTTTGGCATGTATTATGAAACTTTGTTTGTTCAATTAAGATTTTAACAAAACAATTCTTTGTCGAAAGGACTTAATATGAATGTATTAATCAGGTAAAAGCTAGTTTTGTCCTTGTAATTTTAAATTAAGGTCGTTCATATGTTTAATTAAATCTGTGTAAAATGATAACTTACATATCCACTCATTGTTTTGTAACTCAGCCTTTTAATTCTAGAAAATTTAGATAATTGTGGGAAGCACAAAAAATTGAATTAGAACTTTTCCGCAGTTAAGCCACCGTAGTGTAGAATAATATTGCAGGTCATTATCTCCAATCTCTTCAGCACACCCTATGAATTAACGATGATTGATCTGATATTTTTAACAGTTGGCATGACTTCTGACAAATCCATGTACGATTAATGGCACAAGCGTCGATTTTGGTCAGACAATTGAGAAAACAAAGACTAAAAAACTAAAATCCCAAAATACACTAGTCCGCTTTCCAGTAGCACTTGTCGCTTCGAATTCATACTTTGAAACTGCCCAATTCTCGGTTATCTTCCGTATTTATTCATCTTCTTGAAGCTCTAATATACTCGAATCTTGTGGATTTTATTTTTTGATTGTAATTAAATTATTGTAGTACGTATTCACATTGATTTTTGTGTATTCCTAATATACAATCGTCGTCTACGTATTTGTAATAAAAACATCAAACCCAAAAAATAAATAAAATAAAATTAACTACATATTGTTAATTTAATTTGGGAGATATATATAATTATATGGCTTTATCAAGATTTATCAATCGAAACTAAAAAACAATTGTAACTTGTTGCAGATTTAGAGGAAAATCTCTTATTATTGGGCCCTTTTTTTTGTCGACAGATTATATCTCTAAATATTGATGGAATTATTTGATCTTCGGGCTACTCTTTGTTTTATCCTTTTCTAACAGATTTTGGTAGAAAATATAATTTGTAGTTACTATTTTTGTCTAATCAAATCAAATAATTCATAGTTCCTAATATGGTGCACCTGATATATGGTTTTTAAACATTTTTGTATTCAAAACACGGTAGAAATGTACCGTACCTATAAAATACAAAAAAATAGAACACGAAAGTAAGTGAATATATGAATTAAGTAATAAAAATTAAGCACAAAAGTCACAAACATAATTGGGTTGTCATTTCCAGCAAATTCTGAATGAGCCCATTTATTATACCATTGGCACTGAACCCACTCTTCTCCAGGTTTGACGTTTTCTCTGTTCACAGTACTTACAAAGATTTTCCTCATCTTCGTCGTTAAAGGGACTATCATTAGATTCTTCAAAAATCATATTTAATTCTTATTTTGATTACATAAGTCGAACACCAGGCAACATATATGCCGGGTTGTAAATCCAAAATACTTCTTTTTCAATTCTAAAGTATGTTCGACTAACGCATTTCTAGTTCATTGGAAAAAACAGGATTTTTTCCCATTCTTATTAAAAGAATACTTTCCGGATCTCCATTCATCTTTACCTATCTTTCCAAGGTTGTTTCGGGTACTCCATGGTACTTCGAACGTTTTTTGTAACCAATGACTTTACTGCCACATGCCTTCATAGCAACTATCATATTCGCGTTTCCAGGTTTCTTTAAGTATCTGAAATAATTTTTTTTATTCGCTCTTAAATTTAACTTACTTAATATGGGGTACCCCAAAATAGAACTGGCTGGGAACCCCATATTAGGCCTTAACAATGAATAAAAAAAATTATTTTTTAATTAAAGAAATTAATTTAAGTAACAATTAAATATAATCAAAAACGTCTTAAGTTATTATAAAAATAAACTAAATGAACACAGCTGCACTATTATAATGATTTTTATCCGTTCTAACAAGTACATACGAAATATTTGCACCACGTAAAATTTTAAAGGTTAATTTCATTAATAGAGAATTCTTCTTGGAGCTTTTCCGTGGTACTCTAAAACTTTAGTAGGGTTCCAGTGATAGTAAAATCGATGAATAATAGATGGCAATAAATGTGCTACGGAATGTGAGTACCCTATAATAGGAGAGTACCCCATATCAGGCGGTTTTCCTCTATATGTTACAATATATTTTGTTTAAATCCAAGTAATTCTGTAGATATGGCAACATAGTTTACAAAGCACCGTACCGCTCCAAATCATAATTTTTATTCTTCTTTAAGTCATTGCGTACATCGCGGTTCAAGATACGTATGACAAATAGTAATAACACTTAAATTTCGAAGTACCAATTAATTTTTTTTAATTTCCTCCGTTTGATTAAGGAAAATTTATACATGGAGCTTTGTGGACATACCTACAGATCTTTACAACCCATCGCGACACTTTGTAATACGGAAAGTAAAAAAAACACTTAAAATAATGTTCTTAACAAACTTCACCGATCAAAATTAATTCACATCTATGTTGTTAGAAAGTAGCGGAAGGAAGCAATGTTGTAAATGGTGGATTATTAAAGAGTTAGTTCAGTAGAAGAAAAAAATAGAAGTTGCGCATTGGTACAAGTCCTACCTACTGTATAATCTAAAGATAACCTCTACGCCGACAGTACATAAACTTTTAGTAAAACGATTTAATTTTAAAATTAAACTTTCCTTTCAGCGTACGAAGTTGTTCGGCGGACCTGCACTTCCCAACTTCAAATCAACCTCTTCATGGTGGACCATGTGTGCATGATGGAAAGTAGCGGAACGGGTCACATGTGCTTTTGTGAGGAGGACATGTGCAATTCTGCAATAAAAACTGTCCCCCGGACAGATAGAGTTGTTTCGCTGATGCTCGTCCCCTTAGTATTATTATTTACACGCCTGTGCATGAGGTAGAGATTTTTCTTAGATGGTAGGCTGAAGAAAAACTTTGAATTGATGCGTAGAATGCCAATTTCTTATCAGATTTCACTATTTTCAAAAATACATTGCTTCAAACTGGAAAACCATACTACGGAATGAACAGTCAAATTATAAAAACGATATTATTATATGTGTAAAGGAATGGTTAGGGAAAATTTGGAAAACAAGAAATAAAATAGTATCTTTAAACTTAAGGATTCGATAATGTGGAGCAAATAATTCAAGGATAATTTTTCATTGACAAGTCCGTTCCTCTTATTTTATAATATTACTAAATTATTAATTATTAAAGGCAAGAAAAGGAATATCTTTAAATGAACTTTGTACCAATTTTAAGACTATTATTTTCATTAACAGAAAAAATTTGGGATTAAACTTTTAACACCAAGTCTGAGTCAATTTTACAGTTTCCATTTAAACCATATTAAACAAACAGACTACAAGTACTCAGGTTAATTATACATTTTAGCGAGAATTTTAGAAAAAGAAATTTTTACGCTGTCCCCAAAAGAGTAAGTTGCAATATAAAACTGGAAAATAGAAACGCTCAAAACAGAACGTCTTATTTGAGTTTCGCATATCAATAGTTTAGTGTATTGTCTACATATCATTTCTAATGACTAAAAGCAATAAAAATTAACAGACTTTACAATCTAAATAAAACATCAAACCCCTTTGTTGAGTTTTGGACTCGGACATTTGTCTACTTTTTTAACGATTTTTTTTATAAGAATAACATACTTATTCAAGTCAGTTATGGTACTAAATTGTCGTTTGTTGGTTATCAATCGAAATTTTTAGTAAACTTCCTACATTGGAAATGAGAACTTTTAGTTTGTCGTACCTGCCCGAGTCTTGAACCACTTCAACACCAAATCAAAATACTGGACCCGTCTAGTGTAGTTTTAATCATCTCTTGATTATACTAACATAGTTAGCGAAACGCGTGTCGTGCGCAGTATCTTCATTTGATATTTAAGTAGTTAGTAATACTAAGGCAGTGAGAACTTCCTACTTTAAATGATTTTAGAGAAATATGATCTATAACTGAAAATTATTAGAACTTTAATAAAAAAAACATACAAACACAGATATTACGTCCTATCGAGTATCAAAAAGGTTCATTTATAATAATATAAAATATTTCATTGACGAAACTCGGTCCGCAGTTCGAGGGAAAGAAAATAATTTATTTGAAGTAAAAGAAAGTTATTGTCAATGTATAGAATAAATGCAAATACAAATAGATATAGACTTATATATTCGACTAGAGTTTCTGCCATTTATTAACAATAGTGAAAACTTTAGTCAATTATTTACAAAATTACTCTGTAAGAGGCACTTAAAAAAATTAATATATATTAATTTTTATTAACATATTTTACACTGCATTTATCAAACTTTAGTTCAATTTAGTGATTTAAATACACCAAATAAAAGGCTTCCAAACAATATTGAAATTAGATATAATAATGATCTTACACTGCAAGTCATTAGAGTGAAAATTACAATAAATATGAATTTATTTTAGAAGTGCAATAAAACGATTATGTACAGAAGTTTTTACCGTTTTCTAAAAATGTTTAATAACCAATTTGTTAATTAAATAAAGTGTTCGTGAAAGAAGAAACTGGCACGTGAACTCATAAAAAATTACCAGAAAGAGCAAGCGAGGAGAGTCAATTTTTGAAGCAATGTTAATAAGTAACGTAGGAAGTAGATTGACATCGAGAATATTTTTACGGGTGCTAAAAAATAGAAAAACTCACATTATAATATACCTGACAAAAAATATTAAGACCTATTGGAAAAACGTAGAAGTTATTCAATTTTGGTACCCATAAAAATTAACAATCATTACATTTAACTGATCACCACTAAAAAAACATATTTTAAATTAGATTGATATATAAATATTGTTGAATTTTAATATAAGATTTTAAAATATTATATCAGTTTAATAAAAAAAATTCTCATGGCCCTTAGACAATAAAATTATAGCTACAAGAAAAACAAGTAGGTTTTCAAATTGCTTTTCTAATTGCTGATTAATTTGTTGAAAATTTTCCGTAAATACATCAGATGTTTTTACGTCTTCGCCTTTCGTAGGTGTATGTTCATTTTATCCTCATTAGTTGCTTACGAAGATCTATAGAATTAAAAAATTCTATAATTTATTCATAAACAAATTATTGTTATAAAACGATGAATATTTATAAGATCTGATATAGTTACTAAAATTCTATTATAAGTAATACTTTCTTTTCATTACAACTTCACCTCATTTGTAGAACATATCAAGGAACGGCCATAACCTATACTCAAGCATTTCATATCATTGTAGTGTTCATTTTTTGGAAATACTCCATTCGAATTATACAAATTGGAACGGTGTATTTTCCTTAAAAACTATTAATAGGTACATTTCAAAAGGTTAAAAATAAATGCTCACATTTTAAACTTCAACTTTAAAGATACCTTGTAAAAAATATATGTGATTATGTTTTCTATCAATGTTCGAAAACACCCTGTATTTTCTGAGCATTTACTTTTTGTTACATATAGTTTTTTTCTTTAAATATAGTTTTTTCAATAAAATCAGTTTTAAAGCATGGTTTTTGCACGATTTGCACATTAGCATATTAATTGCAAATTGTGGCATGATGACTTGTTATTCCATAATAATACCAATACCCAAAATTTCCAAATCAATTAAAATGTTGATCATTGAAATTTTTTAAACACTTCAAAGTACAAAGTCTTTATAATCAATAAATTTTAAGGCAATAAATGACATTAATTCCTTAAAACGGATTATTTTAAGTTAACAGTGTTGTTTTCAAAAATTAAAATACAGGGTGGCTCAGCAATTCAATCGCTACATAAAAATATCAATTACCATTTGGACATCCTGTACAGGGAGAATTTTAAATGTAAAAAGCCGTTTTATTAAAAACTCGATTAAAATAAATGTATCAACACTAGTACTAAATATAATTCAACACTTATTGGAAATTCAATCCTATGCCTTACCATATTCAATATATAGTAAATTGATTTTCAAATATTACACTGGTTAACAAATTGTGCACGAACTTTTTTGTGTTTTTTTATAATACATGACGTCATCAGTCAAAATAAACAGTTTTAAATTTTTTTATCATCTATGAATATTTTATTTGGCAAAGAAGGAATTTTAAAGAAAACTACCAACTCTCTAGAAACTTATATAACAATGTACTTCCGGGTTATCCCTCTTGATAGTCCATTAGAGGGCAACCAACAATTTTGGAATCCATCTAGCTTAATAACGTCTTTTCATCTTTAAAATATCTAGATGGAACCTTACTTCATACCCCCCAATTTTCGTGAAAAAAGTCAAGATGAGAGTCTAGAATTTTAAACACATATTAACGCTTTATATAGGGTGACGCATTAGTGTGGCAAAGCTTGATTAGTTGGCTATTATTAAAGTTACGAAAAAAAAGTATTTACAAAAAGTCTAGGCAGGTCTCGAGACTCACATATTAAAATTTGTCCCAAATATACAGTGTTTTCAGTTTTCAATGCCAGACCAAAATTTTGTTTTTTTAAATGGAGTACCCCGTATATTTGTACATTTTTATAAACCTCTTGCCGAGCTAATTTCAACGATTATCACACTTCATGTCTATTATGTTTAATAAAGGATCTACAGCCATCTGAAAATAACATTTTAAACACTCTTTTTTTGCGGACTCTCATATATGTTTATCGCTATAATACAAAAAATGAGCTTGACCTTTCCACAAGAAAACTGAAAGTGAGTGCAACAAAATAAGTGCTATTTCGTAATGAGAGTAGGAAGTCAAAACAAGAGTTCATGTGACATGATCAATGATCACTGTTCATTAGTGTTATTTATAAAACATACGCACATGCGGGTATAGGTAATTTCAAAAAAATGAGATTGATTCTTTTTAATTGTTGTTCTTTAGGTAACAATTTTGAAGTTGATTCGGCAATAATTTATACTTCAATAAACAAAAAAGGGCTTTGTACATTTGTAATACCCCCTAAAAACTATTTTCTGCATGGTGTTTCAGCACCTTATTTTACGAAAACGCGTTCACACTATAAATACATTCTATACAGAGTTTCCCAGAATATTTTGGCGATCTCCTGGATTCAGATGAAACATATAATAATAACATGAGAAGTTTATATGGTTTTCTCTACAGCGATAGGGGCTTATAAAGGACGCCCCTAGAAATCGTTTTATTTTTTAATAATTTTTAAGTATTTAGAGTAATTTAACATTTTTTATTAATATAAATAAACCCTTTTAAATAAATTTAACTTATTTAGTTTGCTAGGGGTGGATTAGCTTTAACACAATATTGCCAATTTTTTTATACCCTATATAATAGAACCACAATAATATTTCAATTTTCACTTACACGAAATAAAGTGTAAAAAATGGCAATATTAAATAAACTAAATGTGTTTAAAAATGTCTATTTTAAGAAGACTTATTTAGTACCCATCATATTTAAAAAAAAATCATTTCGACTAATTAAAAAACTATTTCCGAGGGCGATTATTATGGGTTAGAAAAAAGGGCAGTAGGAAAAAATGAAGAATTTGTCATATTGTTTTTATGCATTCTATCTGAATTTGAGAGGTTCGCATATTCTGGGACACCCTGTAAACACGTCTTTTCTTTTGTCATCTGTTCTTTTTTGAATAAATTAAATCAAATTTGCATGTACTTTCTTAGTTTGTTCAGGAAAGAAAAAAAACCCAAATTCTGTTTAAAAAAATAAAATCTGTATACCAAAATAGTAAAAATGTAAAGCGAAAATGCATGTATCACAGGTAATATTTAACTCTTCAAAAATGAATTCATACATCCAGTTTTTTTAATGTTAAAATACTTGTCACCGTTAAAATATTCATAGGGGTTTTAGCTTTCTTACTACGCCTACATAAAGTTAAAATAGCCGAAGTAGGTATGGTACATACAAAAAATAAAATGGGGGTATGAATTCAGAATTTCAAAGCTCTAATTCTTAATTTAGGTGCATTCCATCTGTAAATATTGCACAGTTTAATACTTATGGCATGTTTACAAAATTTAAAAAGAAAATCAACAATTACAAAAAGTACCAAAACACTCACTTCCACCTCACAAAAGTAATGTAAGGCCTCTTCTCGTTATTTACTTTGTGTACACAACTGGAATATTGCAAACAGTACGACATATTCTCAGATTATTATTTCATTCTTTTATCTGGCACTGTGCCGTTATTGTGATATTCCAGTTACGCTCTATTTTTAGAATAAAATGTAAATAAATTACGAAAATCCATGTTGCAATTATTGTTAAAGTAATTTTAAACTTACATGGTAATCATAAATATTTGCCAAAAATATTTGTAGTTTTATTTTTCCCGCTTACTCAAAGTCAATTGAGGTTATGTACGCGAATTTTGTCAAGATCTAAAAAATGTGAAGTTAGAATATATTATGAGAAAACTAAATAATTATAATTCTGTATTGCCGAAATAGGTCACAACATTGATTACAGATATGTATAAACAAATATTGGGAAACGTAAAGACTTAGTGATAATTTTTGTGTAAGTTCAAAGTGCAGCTACATCTTCTTAACCTATAATAAATAAAATTACAACTTGTGTGTATTTTAAGATAATTTTATTATAATTTATTTTCAATGTATAATCCAAGATTTTTACCACGAAATATATTTTCAGGTAAGAAATATTTTTTTATATACAAAAATCTCCGAACCTGACATTTCATAATTTCATTGTTCGATGCTCCTCCGTTTGAAGGCAGTGTTCCGTGCAATGTTTGTTTGTTTGTCAAAATAATCTCTAATTTTTAAACACGATTATTACAAATTTAACACTTTTTATTAAATAACAAAAATTACAAAACTAATTGAATGTTGACGTAAAAACTCTGGTTTATACAATAGTTTGAATATTAGAATTGACCTTGAACTCTTAAACATTTTAAGGTTATACAACAGGTTAGCCAACAAAATGTAAAGAAGGTATTTGAATAAATAATTTTTAATTTTCTTTTAGGTATCCTAAATCATTTTAATAATGTTTTTACACAAAATATTTCTAGTGAGATACAGCCCTTAAAAATTGAAAAGGCTTTAATTGTTTCCAAGTTATCCAGATATGAAGTCGAAAAAACAATTCATAAACACTGTAGTGAAAAAGAATTAGAAAAGATTTTGCGAAACAGAGGCACAAACTATGATAAACTTTTAGAGTTCCATACTTTACACAAAAGATTCGAAGAATGTCTTAAGGAAACATTAAATAAATTAGGAACGGAGGTGGAGCTTGTATACAGGTATAATTTGAAATATTCGCTATTGTCAGTGTGTTTGTAAATTGCAGACACAATCAAGTTTTTATCCTCTGACCAAAATGTTATCTAAATTAAACCCGTAAACTGCAGACGATGGCCATATTTAGATAAAAATTTTACATATAAAAATAAATTATAAATGCAGCTAAAAATCTTTAAAGTTGTGGTTTTCCCAAGTTATAATCGTCTAATAATAATAAAGAAGGTGAAAATATAAAGTTTTAAATACAATTACTTTAGTAAAAATGGATCTCTTAACAAAGATTGTTGTTGGTATTTAAGTGTTATAATATGTTTAATAAGAAAAAAACATTAATAGAAAATGTTCTGCCAAAGTATACAAGCTTGGAAAGGTGCTTAAGAAAATATTGGTATGGAATAACTTAAACCATAACCATGAAGCTGATAATACTACAATATTGAAGAAGTAAAGTGTGAGTAGGAGATGCCAATGAAAAACCGTTGAAAAAAGTCCCTTAGATTTTCAAAATTAAGTTGTGATGTATTAAAAACAGCACCGAATATTGAGTATATTAACGACGTTAAACGAAATATGTATATTGCAGGGGTCAAATTTTTCCACCGTTACCAAAATCTATTGATATTATTTACAAAAAAATGAAATATTAATCAAGGTGAATACTTCTAAATATCAAATAATAGTAAAGACAATTTAATATTTTCTTGTTTCATTGGATTAACCTTTTTGTATAATTTATGTAAAATAATAAATCCTGATGGAATATTTTCATATTAAACAAAACATTTTAAACATTTCAGTAGTGTTATGGCAAAACATTCTATCTGCCTTTTAGAGATTTTACAGAATTATAAACAGTATTTGCCAGTCATTTTGTAAAAAGTACATGTTTTTCAAAAATCATTTTTGACAACTAAATCCAGTTCACAACTTGAAGAATATACTATTTGTGATCATTTAATGTGAAAAAGTAGATTTTGTAAAAAATGCAGATAGCATATTTTGCTATATATAACACTTCTGATTTATTTACTATATGCAGGTACAAAAAGGGGCATTTAAATATATAATCATTTGCCCCTAGAATATCAAAGTATATGATAATTATATTTGTTTATTTCCTCCAACAACTTGGGTTTCACCATCTTCCAAATATTTGTCGCACTTTTTAGTAGTTTTTAAAAAACCACCAAATACTATATACTTTTATTGAAAGACTGCTATAATTTCAAATTGATTTCTTTATTAAAATTAACAGCTCAAGCACTATGAAACATTATTTTGGGTATATATAATAAGTGTTTAATTTTCTTTACTAATTATCAATAAAAATTTAAAATTGTCTATTTTTTAAAGAATATCATAAAAATTCTGTAATTTACGGGTTAATTTGCTAGAACTTATTGACTATTGTCTGCAGTTTATGGGTACGGATTATTAAAATCCTGTCCTTGACCTGCAATTTACGTAGACCTATTTTCAGTGTACTGGGTATAAAAATACAGGGAGTTTCAGAGAAGCAGCTACTAACGAAGTTAAAAATGTTAAAATTAACAATAACACTTTTTTGTATAACCAATATATAGTGAATAAGAACCACTTGTGGAATAAAATTATTTCAAGTTTTACCTAAGAAGACTTTTTAACTATATTTGAATCAAAATTTACATTTGTTAAATCTTTACTTCAATATTTGTTTATTTTTTATACAAAATTATTTTTCATAAATAATAAATAAATAATAATCAACTCAATTGTGTTTTCTGAATAAAAATCCAAATATACAGGATGATTCATGTAAATTCAGCACAAACGATACCCTCTTTTTTCAATCGAAAACAATGTATCATTGTATATTTTTAAAACCTATTCGATAAACTCATGTCAACGACAATACTTTTGGTCTAAATGATTGAACAGGATGAAATTTTAAAAATTTTAAAAAGAGTATTATTATGCTTAAATATTTTTAATGATTTTCTTTAACCCAAGATGATTTCTCTAGAGAAACTATTAAGCTATTTAGGTAAATTTCCATAGTAAATAAAACTGATACTTTCATGGATTACAATTTTCCAATTTTTTTGGTCCTGAAATAAAAACGCAGACATTAAAAAAATCAGTAAATAATGTATTGTTATTTTGACATTTTGAATTGCCAATTAAGATGGTATTTAATAGAATTTAAATTTTAACCAGTCATGGGGATTTAGCAAGATGTAAAATAGAATAGTTAACCTATTTAATCAGAAGTGCCCTATTGCCTTATAATTCAAAAGGAACTGTGTGTAAATTCCATATACAGTAAAGAGATCTAAAAAGAAAACCGTAGTTTGTACAAGATGTTGTGGAAGAAGTATTCAAGAGAATCTTAAATCAAGTGCAAGTCAAATTGCCCAGCAAAATAAGACTTAGTTATAGATCCTATCTCTATTTCTAAACTGGAAAACCTTTTATATGAACTGAATCAAATCCAATCTTCTCTTCAACTGCTTTAAAAAATATAAAAATCTATCTCCAAATTACAAAAACTTAAGACTTAAAAATTCCTTTTCAGAACCTCACTCCAAGCTCCAGCAGTGCCTCTTCCATATATTCGCTCCGACACAGATCGTATCGGTAAAATCCTTCAAAAAGACGGAATCCGTGTTTCATACAAACTCCCAAGAAAAAAAATAGGACAATATCTACCTTTAGCAAAGGGTCCATCGCATCCCCATATTCCAAGAGCATATACAGATTTCCTCGTTCATGGGAACAAATTTACATTGGAGAAACAGAAAGATTAGTACAAACACGTACTAAGGAACACCATAGATACATGTAATCAAACCTTTTTATAGATTCCACAATTGCCGAACACCAGAACCTGGCAGGTCATCCCATAGTAGCACTAGCGAAACCTCCACGTTTCTACCATTGGTAGATTCGAGAAATAATAAAAATAAACATCCAAAAAATATCATTAGGGAAGATTGATATTATATTTCCTCCATTTCGTCCCCACCCATTTTCCAATTCACATGTGTTCGCAGGTGGATACGTTTAGTAGTTGAGTTCCTGACACGGTCTTCCTGAAACAGTAATCCTTAAATTAACTCTGGCCTTGGAAGTCTACCAATTTCAAAATAAGATCAGCCATAAAACAGTCATAAGGTAGCTTCACAAAGCAAAACTTTATCCCTATAAAATAATTAACAAACAAAAGACGATGTGATTGTAGAATAGCTTTTTGCGAACTAATGAATAAGTTGGACAGAAACAAGGCATGTTTTAGTACCATTCTTTTTTCAGACGAAACTTTGAGAGACGCATGCTCAACTTCCTCAAAAGGTGAACGTTTGGCAGGTATCATAGAGGATTATATTTTTGGTCAATTTTTATGAATAAAATTTAACAACCGAAAAAAATGTAAATAAGATTAGAGACGAAGTTGTTCCTGTTTTGTCAAATGTATATCCAAGTGCACTAGATCTGAGATAACCGGATAAAAATGTTTGTTTTCAACATGCTGTAATTGTAAGAGATTACTTAAATATAATCATTCCAAATAAATAGATTAGATGAAGAGTTACTGTTGTGTGGCCAGTTAGATTACTAAACCTTACGCGAACCTATTCAAAGAATAAAGTCTATGTAGCAAAGCCAATTAAGCATTGAATATCTCATAGAAAGGATAATAACAGAAATAGTATTAGGGAGGAAGGAGTTTTATAACAGTTTAAATTACTATTAAAAATTTGATAGAGAACATTTTGAACATTTACTTTACTGTAATTCAGTAAATCAAGGGGTACATATCTTTATTTCCTTAAAGGAAATATAAAAAAATTTCAAAATATTTATGTGTACCTACTCATTCATTTAAAGTTAGATTATCGAGAAAACATAAATGATACAGAGTGTTTTATTGGAAATCATAGTACGGGTTCTGATGGACCTACATGTATTACCATGTATGTTTGCACTTTTGTTCTAAGAATTTACCCAGTGAGTTAAGAAGCTGATGTATATCAAAGTTCTTCATAACTCAAAATAACGGTAAAAATTATTTTATTCCGTAGATAGTTTCCATACTGTATAAAAAATAAACAAGTAGTTAAGCAAAAAAATAAGTTAATATTTACGCAAAAATTTTAAAGGAGACACACTCTTCTAAGGTAAAATACTAACTTATGACAAAAAGTTCTGACGAACCAATGCTCTAAGATGAATTAATTATAATCAAAATAATGTCTATTTTGAAAATAATGTCATGATTACTGTTCCGAAAAACGTGTGCAGATTTAGTACATATACAGAGTGGCTATCTTTTAATAGAGACAATATTGCTATTTCGTATATCCTAGAAATGAGAGAGTTGGTTAACATAGGGGAGAGGTTATATATTTAGGAAACAAATAAAACTTTTTTCAAAATTAATAATTCGAGATAACCAGTTGAAAGACTGTTTAAAATAATTTAGATATGAATCTGTTTTTTTAACTAGTATAGTGGCCTAATTTCTCAAATTAAAGAGTCGTTTTATTTTAAACTATCGTTTTTTTCCTAATATTTCCGGAGATGATCGGAATATTTTGAATTTCAGTATGTAAATTTATTTGTTTCCTCCCATTTAATCGACTTTATAATTTATACCATTTACGAGATAGTATTGCCAATAATTATCTGTTACTTGTCCTAAATGTACTTTGAAGTTCTTTAGAGCTTCCATTGCGGAGCAATTTTATTTAATTTATTTTTTAATGACCTTGAATAAATAGCACGAATAACTATTATTCTACAGTGTGAATGCCGAAAAAATACTAGTGCATCAACGATTCATAATCATATAGATCAAAACAAAAATATGGCTATATTCCAACCCAATCTGTTCAATTTCTGTCATAAAATTATCTTTTTTTTTTAGTGATTGGTGGTAATGACTAAACAAATGATTTTTAGTTGTAACCCCAAAGCGTACAAATATCTCTAAATAAATTATTAAAAAAATAATACGACAAAAACATTAACATGAGGAAAAGATGTTTAAAATTATTTTATTTGCAAGATGTGACTAAGTGATGAATAAGATTAAAAAATATTTAAAAGTAATATATTTTAGCACATACTGAATTAATAGTTAAAAGTAGAAACGAAAAATAAAATATTTATTAATTTTACTATCTTTTCTTACATACCCTACAGTTTGTTCCTTCTGGTACTTCAGTTGTAGTTTTTAACTGGGGTTTACTTTTTCGGAGGATATTAAGATTGGGGTTATTTTCCTTTCTCTGTTTAATATTTATAGATATTTTAAGTGCAGATGTAACTAACCACAATACACTTAAATTTCCAAAGATTATCTTTAAAAAAATGTATTTTGCTAGCTGAAGAAGTGATATCGGTTCCGTTTTTCTAAATCAAAACATTCTAACCAATTACTGTTCGTTTAGCACATTACGGGTTCTTCGTCTTTTAGTTTTCCTTACAAAATATAAGCGATATCTACAAAACAATTTGCAATCACGAGTACCTAAAACATCTATCATATGGATTCATAACAACTATAATAATGTTATTCAATCCTAACCTAACCTAACCACAATATTAACATTACTGATTATTTCCGTTTCTATTGCCCTCTATCTCTCTAATTATGTTCTGTCCATTCTCTTTCACTCACATACTCGATCCAGAGAGTATAATGGTCTAAGTATTAAATTTAGAAATGTTGATAGATAAATCGTATAAATATTTATATGCTTAAAAACACAATTCTGTTAATAAATATAAAAGATAAAGTGTACTTATCTTGAATTTCCACAATATTGCAAAGCTTTTTTAAAAATTAACGAGCCTCATCTAAAATTTCTTTTGAAATTGACATATCTTTAATATATACGCATCACTTACCATTATAAATATTTCTAATAAATTGGTTATATATTTAGTCCAAAAGATAATTTAAAATAAATGAACTTATCAGATATAATTGTTCATTTAGTACATACAATACAGTAATAAACAAATCCATTTTCTGTTTCTATCCCTGTTTGCTATGTGAATTCGATACATTGCCATTTTCAACGACGTACTCCTTGGACTAATTTTTCTTGTAATTTGTATTAAAAGAAAAGAGATAGTGTATCGTCAGAAATCTGTTGATTCATGGGTATTTTTTCGCTGTTAAGCTGACTTTTCTATTGAAGATGGTAAGCTTCCGCGGCCAGAGTGAATCTAAGTGCACACCTCCCCTCTTGAAGAAACTGCTTATAACAGACGGAGAAACTTTGAGAAATAATAATAATATTTTATATTTTTTGATAGATGTGGCGGATTTTCTGTCTCCTTTTAGGAATTACTTGGTCATTGAGATAAAGTGCGCATTGGATCTAAGAGCATAAAAGTGTATTTATTAACAATACTTTTTTCAAATATGTTGTTTTTCAAAATACATAAACCAATTTAATTTTTTTAGATATAATTGTACAGAAGATAAAGTTGATAATGCAGATATTATAATACCTATAGGGGGTGACGGTACATATTTATTAGCGTCTAGTAGGGTCAGAGACAATAAAAAACCCGTTATTGGATTTAATTCTGATCCAAATAGGTCTGAAGGATGCCTTTGCTTACCGCGATGGTGCTCAGTTGATATGAAAAAAACTATTGAAAAATTACAACAGGGACAGTATAAATGGTTAATGCGTAGTAGAATAAGAACAACTTTAGCAGTGAGTTCAAAAGATCTTTTGAGACCTAAGTGTGTACATGATATTAAAGGATTTTCTTTACCACCATTCAGGCCAGGAAATGATGAAAATGTTTTACCAGTTTTAGCACTTAATGAGGTAATTTTGAAAACTTCGGAGTATGAATTTTTATTGAAAGGGAAAAATTTAAATATTTATAGGTATTTATGGGTGAAACGCTTTCTGCCAGAGTATCACATCTCCAAACGAAATTAAATGGATCGCAAGAAAAGACAAATTTAAAATGTTCTGGAATTTGTGTCTCTACTGGCACAGGCTCTAGTTCATGGCATTTAAGTATTAACAGATTGTCATCTCAGAGTGTAGCTGAACTTCTAAGATTGATAGATGTAGAGCCTGCTGAAGGCAAAGATAATTTAGCAACTGCTTTATCGGATACTTATAACAAGAATCTTATATTTTCACCAGGTCAGTAATTTTTTTCATTTAAATTTCGCGGAAGAACTAGTGATTGAAATTAAAAAGTTTTAATTAAGGCATAGTTATCAACAACTATTTATTTTCAGATGATAAAAAAATGGGATACACAATTCGGGATTTAATTTCTTCAGGAGTTTGGCCACATCCTAAAGGTATTAAACCTAGAGGGTTTGCATCTAAAATCGAAGTTAAATCACATTGTTTTGATGCAATGTTGGTATTAGATGGAGGAGTATCATTTTCTTTTAATGATGGTTCAGTGGCACGGCTTGAAATAAGGCCAGAAGATGCTCTCAGAACTGTGGTATTTACGGAATAATACAAAATACTTGTATATAATTATTCATAATTTACTTTTACTTCAGTATCACATACAATAGATTCTTATTTAATAGAAATTATTCACGATGGTGTTTTTCAGAGGAACTATTTTAAATTTTAATGAAATTGCTTTAAATGTATATTTGTTCACAAAATATTGTCATATGAGTTTCATAACATATATTTGTTGGCCAATGTTATTTTTAGGTCTAACGACTGAAATTAAGGATACTATTTTTTTCAAGAATCTTTTGAATGAAGGGTAATTGATACGTTTTAGTTTTGATAACTCACTAAACAGTCAAAATTTAGTAAGAATACACTATTGTTTTAGTATTTATGCCATATTTACTTTTTTATTATACTTAAGGTTATCCAGAATTTATGTAAAATTGCTTTGTATTATAGTGATTTTATTAATTTTCTTCTACAGATTAAGCTTAAAATATTCTATATTATAATACCTATTTTGTACGAAATAAATTATTTTTATGAAATTAATGCTTTATTTTTAAAATCTTATAACTGAAGTTTTCCCAAACCTACAGTAATTTCAACACTATCTAAAATGTCTGAAATAATACCAGTTCCTACAGTTGCTTTATTTTCTCTAATAGTGAACTGTTGTCCTGGTAACATAACCATTTTCCATAAGAGCGTCAGAAAAACCACTCCATGTTCTCCAGGTAATATCATATCTACATTTTCATCTAAAAATATAATTACTGAGATATTAAATTTTCAAAAGAAGATCGTATCACTTCTTAATTTTATATTTATAGTATGTACTAATGTAATCTGACTCAGTCTTGAGATTTATAACTTTAATTGTAATTAATTTTAAGAAATCTGTTTCTAACTAATAAATGACATATGGTACCCTTCTGTTAAGAGGTAGGATGTATAACTCTTGCTGCAAATCGAATAGAAATGTCAAATAATGAAAGTAGTTAGATGATATATATTTTTACCGACTGGCTGTCTAAGAAAATATGGATATTTTAATCCTTTCATAATATAAGTATCAGTGGTGAAGATTTTTGCTTGGTAGACTGTTATACATGTGCTCCCAATGATTGGGATGGCAGCGCCTGCACCTCTTTCTTAAAAATATATTTATTTTCACTTTCATAAATACCCCTGCACCTCAAATAGTTAAAACGTTTATTTCAACAAATCATCCAAGTTCTGGTCTGTCTCTAACTGCTTTTAATTATTCCAAAAAAGTTTCCAGAAAGTTCAGTACACATTTATCAAAATTTTTATATTTTCGTCTCTCTCCTTCTAATGTATCTTCAAAAATTATAAAATAAATAAATCGCTTTAAAAGAATTCAATTTGCATACATCACTAGAGTTGACCTTTGTACTATGCATCCTTTGCTTAAAAAATATCTATCCACTCTCGAAAGCACATACATTTTTGCTACCAATCATCCCTTAAATATATTCTAATTAAAATGCCTCAAAATCGCACCATAGTTAAGACCAGCATTTGTCTTTGGTATAAACTATAACTAAATATGTGTTTTAATCTTTAATTCTAATAATCATTCTAGGCGTTGGCGTGCTAATGATAATGCAAAGATTGACTAGTCTATAGTTTTTTAGGTCCTTATAAAATCATCACATATTCTTAACGTACTTTTCTCGGATTACTATTTTAATGTCGTCTGTGTAACCATGGCTGTAGTAGCCTTGAATATTTAGTCCAACGTTCGCCAACTAGAGGTTTTCACAGAAGTGGTGATAGTATGCTTTCATGTTCATTCTTTTGAATATGACTGTTTCAATGTCATTTCTGCACTATTTGAGATTATTCGTCTGATCCACCTACTCATAGTGCCTTTTATGCCATGATAGAGGAGAACTGTGAGAGCTATTTCCCGATTGTTCAATTTTCGACTCTTGACACTGGGTGGTGTAGAGCAGTTTCACCCGATTCACAAAATGGTTAAAAACATGTACACTTTTCTACCCGTTTTTTCATCTAATAAATGAAGAGATTCTATTGGGTTGGTTGTATTATCTCAGTCTGAGAAAGATCTCCTTTTGGGTTAGGTATAAAACCGCTTTTACATCTATTTGTAACTATTTTTAGCTAAATTAGAGAACTTTCATAAGTCTCATTTAACTTTCCGAATATTTTTATTGTTTTCGCTGAGAGACTGCGTATATTCCATTCGCCAGTTTTCCATCTTGTCGAAGAGTTTGCACATGTAACTTTTTAATTCGTTAGGGTTATTATTCCATTATTTGGAATATTTGCTTTTAGGTCGGTATAGTTTCTTGATATGAGGTTTATAACGCCTTCTGTAGTTGAATGCAATTTCTTTAATATCAGGGTTGTCTTTAATTGCGGCTTGGGCCTTGCTTAAATTTAGTGTTATATCTCCTTTATATTTCTCCCAGTTTTTGGTGCGAGGGTTATGGGTTCTTAACAAGACCTTCATTTTGATATTCCAACTTCACTGAAAGAAATTAGTACAATTAGATCTTTTCTAAAAAAAAATACAACATTGTACTTTCCCTGAGTTTGAGTCACAACGACCTGAAGGGTAGGTGTGTATAGCCGAGGAAGTGCTCTTAGTTTCTCTCAGATGGCTCCTTCAGGAACTTTTCAGTCCCAGAACAAAAGTTAATCTTTTGTCCTCAGTCTTGATGTTGAAGATTTTCTAACATCGCTCTGCTGGTTCTGGTTTTTAGGGAGTTGAGGTGTGAGTTCAAGTTTGGTGTGTCCAGTTCAGTGAGGATTCTCATCATTGCCTGAACCGGCAAGCGACGTAATTAGCAGCCGCAACCTTAATGACAGCACCCTCCCAGAGTTTAAGATGTAAATCCATCCTACGAGCCAGGTCCGAGCAGTTTGCCTGGAGTAAGTGTTGTTGCACTAACTTCACTTGTATGAAAGACGATCTTGCTTTAGAAAAGCACTTTGCTACTATTGCCATCTTGATTGCCGCAACAGGTTAGATACAGCTGGTCCCACTTTAAATCCCAGGGTTTTTTTGTAGACTGCTTCTGTTTGGTAATTTTACGTCAACTATGACGTATTTTGAAATTAGCAATTTGCTCATTTGTTGTAATTTTTGTGCTATAGATAGTTTTTTCTTGAAATGCATGCGGTTCACACTTCAGCCTATGTTTTGTCTCGACCTTGACAGTTTGTTGAGCTGCCACTGCCTTCAGTTGGAGGTGTTGACCTAGCGATGGCAGGTTTGATTCTATATGAATGCAGTTTGTTAGCATCTGACATTTGTTTCTCATTTCAAGTATCAGAAATGTGGCATAAACCCTGACAGAATCATTTGTTCCCCACAGAACAAATACAAATATTAATTGTCAAAACTTGATTGACGCTATTTGATTCTTTGTTAGAAAAATGTACCCTAACATTTGACAGAAACATTTTCCCATTAAGTTTATTTAAATATTGAACTGAGTTTAGTATATTTATCTTTATTATAAAAATAATCTAATTGACTATGCAAAAAAAATGGAAGCCTTTAGTTGATTACCAATAATTTCATTGTTATACCAAAATAATTGTTTTATGATTTAATATATAGCAATTTATTTCAAATTTGAATAAAATTTTCAGGCAATAACTTACCCATATCTATTCTACACCCAACACTCCAGGTTTTACTAAATAACTGTTGGCAATATTTGCTTGTTACTGGTTTTGACCTTCCTCCTTCTCCTTTTGAAAGAAAATAAATGCTAGCTTTAAATCTATTGCTTATTTTTTGGCTGCCTACAGGACATAAAATCATTCCTTTCAAAACATTTTTTAATTTGATACCTCTCAAAAGGGTTCCTACATTTTCACCTGCTATTGCCTTAAAATGAATATTAAAAATAAGACTTAATTCTTGGTTATTTCTACAGAAGTTTTAAATATTCTAACTCAAATCATTTAGAACTGTATCTTAGCCATTTATCTTAAGAAATGTACTTATGACTGCAACTTACTTGTGGTACACTCTTTTTGAAGACTTGAATATCGGATACTGTTGTTTTAAGTTTAATGTCAAAACCCAGTAGTTCACATTCAACATTTTTTATCAATTTGCCCCTGTGTATTGTTCCAACCACTACAGTACCTCGACCTGGTACTAAGAAAGCGTTATCTATTGGCAGCATAAAGGGTGAAGTTAAATCTCTTTCTGGATCTGGTATATAAGTGTCTAAGCTATCTAGGAGTTTCATTATAGAAGGAACTCCAAATTCAGTGTCTTTTTCATTTAATGCCTCTAAAGCAGATCCAAATATTACAGGGCACTTTGCTCCATCCAATCCAAAATCATCTAGTAATTCTCTTATTTCCAATTCTACAAGTTCTAACACCTAGCAGTGAAGCCATGATTACAAATACAAAAAAAGACTCTTTAAAAAGTAAAAGAACTTTTCAAATACTAAAAAAGTGAACTTATAAGTACCTCATGATCAACTAAGTCAGCCTTATTAACATAAACAATAATCTTCGTTATTCCCACTTGCTTAGCAAGAAGTAAATGCTCTCTGGTTTGAGGCATTTGGCCATCAGTGGCTGCGACTACCAAGATTGCACCATCCATTTGAGAAACTCCTGATATCATATTCTTTATGTAGTCAGCATGCCCAGGGCAATCTGTGTGGGCATAACTGCGCTTATCTGTACTATAACCAATGTGTGCAGCATTGATGGTAATTCCTTAAATAAAAATTAGGTTAACCACGCTTTCAAACTGTAAATTTTGAGACACGGAAGCCTGCACTGACTCAGTGACTATGATACATTAATTTACCTCTCGCTTTTTCTTCTGGGGCTTTATCGATTTCATCATAAGAAATATATTTTGCAAAACCTTTTTTCTGTAAAATTTTAGTAATGGCTGCTGTTAATGTAGTTTTTCCGTGATCTACGTGGCCTATTGTACCAACATTTACATGTTTTTTAGAATGGGTAGAATAGTGTAAAAATTGTGGCTTAAATAAATCTTCAGAGTTACAAAGAAATATTGACCTAAGAAGCGAAAACTCATTAACACATTGTGTAGGACACAAAAAATTATTCCTATGCCGAATAATTTCTTTTGAAATATAATAAAATCTAGGAAATAGCATTATTTTTTATACAAATTTAACCAAACATTTTCTAAGGTTAAGTACTTATTACCATCTTATTTCCAAAACTCATTTTTGGCCTTTTCCAACTTAAGCATTTTACCCCTCATAGAATAATATAAATTAGACAACTACACAAACATAACTTGCAATAATTTGCATTCCACTAATTATTTTTACTGTTGAACTATATTGTTTTTATACAATTCATTGATTATCATACTAGTTGGTAATTTACTAAATGCCAAATTTGCTGATAGATATGAACAGTGTGAACACTGCCATAAAAAGAAAAGAAGTTTTTGTTTTTTAGGGTTATTTCTATATATTTATCTATGTGGTTATTGTTGATGTCAAAAATATAAAGTAACTATAAAATATTTGCTATTTTGCACATTTATACAATTGTAACAAAAATTTATTGCATTACGCAAAACAACTTATTAAATATGGTTGTAAATGTTCAGAAAAACTTACATCAAATCGCCACAATATTGAAAGTAAAATTGGATCCTCTCAACACAAACACTGTAAGTACACACACATTTTATTGAAAATATAAATCTTGTAGTTATATTACATACATTGCAGATACCAAATTCTGGAGTCGGTAGCAGTATTTTTAGGATATTAAAGGCTTCAAAATTGGCATTAGGTGCTACGAATCAAATGGAAACTCTAGAACTTCAACAATGGATTGAATATATCCTTGTATATATCGTTCATATAGATAGTCCACAAAATACAAAGATCATTTTAAAAGTAAGTAAAATTATTTAGTTCATAGTCTTTACAGACTTTTGTAAAGTTTTTATTTTTTACATGTTAAATACTTTTAATTTTACAAGGAATTAAACGATATCCTTGCAACAAAAACATATTTAGTGGGATACAGGCTTACAATAGCAGACATTCTTCTGTTTTGTATTTTAAGAAAAATTATGGTAAGTTTTTAGTTTAGTTTTATTGAATTTATCTGAAAAATTAACCACTTTTTAGGGATCTCTGTCACAACTAGACAAAGAAAAATATTTAAATGTAAGCAGATGGTTTGATAATCTACAGCAGGATGACCTAATAAGACCAAATAACAAAGTAATAGATTTTAGTTCAAATTATCTAGCTACATTAGTACCGTCAAGGCATTAGAATATTTATTTATTCCAAATTTCAATTAATAAATATATTTCTAGACTAACCTTCTTTTATTATGAATGGTGTGTGTTAATACTGTTAGACGTTAAAAATGCCTTTAACACTGTGAGGTCTAGCTCAATAATAGAGGAATTACGTAAAAGGAATATAAACCAGTATCAAATAAATATAGTCTCTAGGTATTTGAAGAAGCGGAAGATAACTTGTAACAAGGGAGAAATACTAGATATATGTGCTGAAGTTCCACAGGGATCGGTCTTGGGACCAACACTTTGGAATATCCTATATGATGGGGTTCTAAGAGTGCCGATGACGGAGGATTCTACCACGGTAGCATTTGTTGACGTTTTGGCCTTAGTGGTAGTGGCGGAAGACAAAAGCACAATTCTACACTATGCAGAAGAATGTTTCCGAAGAATTGACCAGTGGATGAAAAAGCAGAAATTATCTTTGGCACCAAGTAAGACAGAGGCAGTAGTTCTAAAAGGTATAAAAAAGAATGAAGCCCTAACCTTAAAATTGGGTAATACCGAAGTCAGAACTTCAAAAGCGGTAAGATATTTAGGGGTATATGTAGGGATAGAGGGAACTTTGCAAACCACATACAAGAAATTGTGAAACATTTGGAAAAGAAAGCAGCCTTACTAATGAGGATACTCCCCAACATAAATGGTCCATCTAGTGACAAAAGGGAAGTACTGAGCTCAATGGTACACAATATAATTTTATATAGAGCTCTAGTCTGGTATAAGACACTAGAAAAAAAGAAAAACGCTAAGACACTGAGAATTCTACAATGAAGAATACTGCTACGAGTGGCAGCAGCATATAGAACGGTATCAACAGAGGCTTTGAATGTGATAACAGGGGTCCCTCCAATTGACCTCCTCATCTTAGAAAGGAAACATATACACGAATACACAGAAGAAAGGGATAAGGGCAAACACTATACAAGATTGGCAGCATAGATGGGAAGAAAATCAAGAAAAAATCAGTGGACAAAGAATTTAATCAGAAATATTACAGAGTGGATACAGTGTAAGCACAGAAAGATTTCTGGCTGGTCTTAACTAGTCATCGCTCTTTTGGTTCATATCTAAACGAATGAGGATACAGGAAGAAGAATATTGTAGGTATTGTAGTGAAGTGGATGATGTGGAATATACTACTATAAGGTGTAAGAGGTGGGAGAATATGCGAAGAGAGGCTGAAGAGTATATAGGAATAGATGTAAGTATAGAAAACAATGGTTCCTTTGACGCTAAAGTCCAAGGAAAACTGGCAGATAATACAGGGAATGATAAAAAGCATAATGAAAACTAAAAAGCAAGAGGAAGAAAATATTATAAACTATGGGTAATACAAAACTGTGTATGATGTATGAAAGTAGTATGGAAGTGCATGGATGGAGACCAGGATAGCCGCTTGTTCCTGATGTTATGTCTTCACGACGGTCACGGGTGTAAGAGAGGTGCTACGAGGTGAGGTTTAGTGGGTAAGGCAGGGCTTGTTCTGAGTCCCACACTTCTCAGTGCGATAGCGTAGTAGCACGCAATGAGGTCATGAGCTTCGTCACCTCTTCAAAAAAAAATATAAATGAGCTTATTCCCGATAAATTTTTATTTAATATATGGAAAAAACAAGTTGTGCCACATAAAATTTAGTTTAAATCACAGGATTTGCCATTTGTCTACATTACTTTCAATTATGTAATTAAAAGACCCAATAAATCTGGAAGGCAAGTTTATTTTTACCCGCTTGCCCATTTTTTATTTTTGTTTGTTACTTTCATTGTTTTATAAATTCCCAACAAAAAATGTACCTTTTTTATTGGTAGATTTTGGACAAATAATTGAATTTTATAGACTGATTTTTCACCACTATTTGCAAAACTAGCATTTGGAATTTCAATTATTATTCAAGTAAAAAATATATATAAATATTTATTTATTTATTTATTTATTTATTATAATCCAATTTACATTACACTCTTAAGATACATTTATATAAAATAAATATTGTATAAATAAAACGGGAAAGGATGTGCTATTTGCATCACGGCGCAACCTATTTTTCATAGTTGTCTGGTTAACGGACAGCTTAGTGAACAGAAACGGAATGGAATAGGAAGGCTGGTAGAGAGGCCAGCAATATCTCCAGTCTTAACTAAAATAGATTATTTGTGGAGCTAGGTGAAAGAAGTTTACAAAGAATCTCCTGCAATAAGCGTTGATATGTTAATTAGAATAAGAAACGTGTTTCAAAATATTATCAATAAAATACTTTGAAATATTAACATATCTTTTGTAGAATGATTACAGAATTGCATAGGTGTTGTGAACGTTCATTGCTTTTTATAATGAAATGGAGTAAAAATATTATGTGCATGAAATACTAAAAAAAATGACCATTTAAGAATATGACAGAGTCTGTAATAGGTATTTCTGTATATAAAATTAAACAATATCAAAAATCTGGCATTTTGAAAAAGAGTATACCATAATGGAAAACTAATTGTTAAATGTAAAAGTTCATCAGACAATTTCAATCGAATTTAAAATTTCCTTCATATTTTAGCTGCTTAATTTTTCCATATATTTCACATTTTTTACTCTACAGGATCAGCCATACCAGGTATATAACATATCCATCTTTTAAATAAATATACTTTAAAAAATAATTTTGCTTTGATACCTTTCCACACTTCTCTCATCATTTACTAGATTTATAAAATAATAATGCTCAATTGTTTCTGCTCTTGAGTTTTACATGGATGCTCTGTTTAATTAGTCAAAGAAAAATTTTATTGAACCGATATTGATTTATAATGATAAGTAAAGTAAAGGTTTATTTACGGAATAACCATTTTTCACATACATTATATTAAATCTTAACTTAATAAAGTATAGTATAGGATTTTTAATACAAATCCCGTTGCACGTCATATATCAATTATGAGATCACGACCCTGCAGTGTTGTCGGCTTGTCTAAATTGTCGAGGAATGTAGGAAGTTTCAAAAATGTAAGGTTAGGTTATGTTGTCACGCTCCCGTTCAAAGTACTGTATACAAGCTCTTTACAACGACTATTTAGTTTTTTTGGCATTTTGTAGAAATAAACGTCAATAATCAGCTTATTCACACTATGTTTGGTTTGAAAAAAACAGTTTTTTTTATAAGTTAACTATCTAGCAAAGCAAAAAAATAAAGTGAAGAGTAACAAAAGTTACGTGTTGGTGCGTACACACTTTGTGGTGAAAGAAAAAGCCAAATTTGTATTATAAGTGTGTAAAGATTCTTTAATGAAGATTAGAGTTAAAGAAATTTATATCTTTCTCAAGTCAAAAAGTCGAGCGCTTTCGGCAATACAATGCCATCATCAGGACAAAAAAATTATGTAAAACTTGACGGCAAGGTTAGTTATGAAATTCTTTTTTTAAAATCATTTCTAACAGTAAAATATAAATTAACTTAAAAGACAACAATGGACGTATAACTGTAACATTTTAAAAGGTTTTTAAGGCCCAGGCCTGAAAGTTGTCTTTATTAAAGACAACATGTACTTGAACAACATGGGATTAAATATCATTAAAAAATTTTTTTGAAATTAACCATGCGGTTTTAACAAAATTTGAACTAAAGTGAGGTTAAGGTTTGTAAGAGGAAAAAGAGAGGGGGGTATAGGATTTTTAGTACAAATACCGTTGCACGTCAGGAGTGACGTACCTCTTTCGTCATAGTACTGCCAACTAATTAAAATTTCCCTAACTAAGATAAATCATACGAAACATCACGAAAATTCACGAGGACTCATGAACGTAGTCACAGTACTAAAAAACCGAAAAAGTAATCGTAATTATTTTGATAATTTTAGAATTATTTCAATTATATTGGCTTATATACGTCTTATTCTTTATAATATAAAGTTTATAAATCATTATTATATGTTTAGTACTCAAAAAACCATAATTTACATTAAATAATTTTGAAATTTTCTACGCCCATGAGACTCGTATTTATGATGAAGAAATGACATTGTAGCGATTGGCATGCCTTGATGCGACGTTGTCGAGTATTTAGATTGAAATATTTCAACGATTTCTGACGTCCGGCCGTCAACCAGTTGTGTGTTTTCACCACGTTTTCGCTAATTTTATAATATTGTCTTTATTTTTTTGCTTTGCTAGATAGTTAACTTATAAAAAAACTGTTTTTTTCAAAACAAACATAGTGTGAATAAGCTGATTATTGACGTTTATTTCTACAAAATGCCAAAAAATTTAGACAAGCCGACAACACTGCAGGGTCGTGATCTCATAATTGTATATGACGTGCAACGGGATTTGTATTAAAAATCCTATATGATTTATCTTAGTTAGGGAAATTTTAATTAGTTGGTAGTACTTGACGAAAGAGGTACGTCACTCCTGACGTGCAACGGTATTTGTACTAAAAATCCTATACTAAGTCTAATAATTAAAATATTTTACATTGGATCTGAGATCTAAACTTAAAATTTACATTAAAAAAATCAATATCTTTGGCAATTCTACAAAATCTTTGTACTGGAATGTTTTGACTATAATTTGTTCTATGGTACTCAATGTGGAATAGTTATATTGTCTCAAATTAGGTTGTTGGATGAAAAATTATATATATTATATATTTTTTAAAGCATTTTAGTATATCATGCGAATTTTTGTATCAACATATTAACATTGGAAGATTTGTACAGTTGATCTTCTTCTGATAAAGCCATGTTGCTTGGTAATTATTGTATTTGTTAATAAAGGGCTAATCTTTGATGCTACAATCAATTCAAAAAGTTTTGCAAAAATATTGATATGATTTATTGGTCTGTCATTTTCAACTTTTGATCTGTCTCCAATTTTAAATATGGGTTTCCATTTTTTAGGGAAAGTACCTGTTGAGAGAGACATCTTAAAAATATTTTGCAATATTTGTGATAAAATAAATCTATTTTTATAAACAAAGGGGCGATGTTGTCAGGACCACAGGATAGTTTCAAATTCAATTTCTCTATAACTTTAAGAATATTGTGTGAATTTGTGTCAACATTTAGTTCACAATAAGATTCTTTCTTTAAAAACGTGTTTGATGTGCTATATACAGATGATTTATGATTTATCATTAAATTGTATTAGATTATAGTTTTCTAGGTTTGTAATATGTTCTTTATGACAAGCTTGAAGTAAAGACTTGCACTGTTTACGTAGCTAAAAGAATATATTATAGTCTTTTACCAGGCCATAATCTGGAAAATATGATGGATGGGGAATCAATTCATCCAATTATAGCCAGCGACTGCGGATTGTGGGTCGATGTTTTGTCCTGGTAGAATAATTTCCATATTTTAGAGTTTTTCACTTTTTTATCCTATTTATAAACAATTGAAATTTTAAAACCAGACATGGATTTTGATTTTAAATATATTTGGAATAAATAAAAATAAAATTTTATGCACCAAATATCAATCAGATCAGAATTTAGAAATATTGAGTAGTTACAAAGTATCTAAGTACTTGCAGACTTTTGTTCAGAATCAAATATCTACAACACCGTTCATTTTAGCTCCATAAAAGGTTTACTTTTTTACCTAAAAATGAACAGAGAATTTAAAAAAAATAAAAAAAATATTTGTTCCAGTGGCGTAAGATAGGGGGATAAAAGTTGCCACAAACCCTGATAGCGCGCCACTGGTTAAATTTTTCAAAAGTCAGTTTATGTCAAAATATTACATTCTTAAAGAGCATATTGGTCACCAAATTTGAAAAAAATATTTGGAGGCGTTTCTGATTTATGACAAATTTTTAATTTTGATTTCAAACTTTTAACACCCTGTATCTCGGAAACTAAGTCCTTTAAGGGTTTATGTTCCCATATCAAAATTCATCAATTAACGAGAGCTCTCTGGGATAAAGCGTTGTCGGTCGAATATAGTAACACCCTGTATACTTTTAAATATTACATTACTGACCTCCATCTCTCTAGAAAATTTTGTTTTATAACTGCGTCAGTGTCATCATTAAGTGAAGTATGGAATTGTGACAGATTTTTTACTGACAACGTACCAAACAAACTTAGAATGGCAAAAAGTGTACCACACTTATAAGAAGCGTTGTGAACCGATTCCGCGACATTATTTCATATTTACAAAATTCTATTCAGTATTATGAAGAAAAATATTTTTTTGTGAAGGTATTGAAGTCGGACATTCTCGATGAATATAAATTCCATAAATAGAAAAGTAACTTTACGCATAAGTTTCATGTAATATCTTTGCTCTACTACTCTTTGAATTTCCTGTATATTACGAAAATTAGAAAAAGTGGAATCGGCTCTAGAGGTCTGAATTATTTTTAAATTTCCATTTTAAAAAATGAAAATTTTCTTTCAACTATCGTTGTCAAATAATTAATTTAAAAGATTCCTGAATATCATGGAGCTGTTTTTATAGCAGTTACCGTTATTTTATGCCTCTATAGAGGAGGAACCGGACAATTTTCACGGCGATAAAATCCCAATCTACAGAACCACTAAGATTTATTGAGTATTATCTTGGTATTTTACTTTCCGCAATATTGCAGCTTATTGTTTCATGGAAATTAAAGTCCTAAGTGTTAAAATATTTTATTTTATCCAATCAATACTAAAAGAGATAATATTATATATTTAATAAAAACAATCCTAGTAGAAGTATGTAAAAAGTATATAATTATATAAGGCATGATTTAATAAGTATCAGGCACTATTAAGTCTTGTTATTACTCTAATTCTAAAACCTTAATTATGAAAAAAAAAGAAGATAAAGCAATGTTATAGGCACTTTCGGATTTCTTAAATACAATCGTCAAATTCAATATACAAAGTAACTAAAAATACAAACATTTCATAAAAAGCTTATATATAATTAGGAGCACTTAATAACTAAAATTTTTGGTTAAATATTTAATAAAAGGACAAGCGAAAATCAAATTAGCACCATTTTAAGTAAGGTTACTTACATAGAAACAATATACATACAAAAGAGCATTTTTAATAAATTGATCTATATAATATGGCAGCCAAAAAATTTATTCAAATCTAAAACTCTTTGTAGAAGATTCCTGCTTACTACTTTTTGTCATAGACACAGTTTTCTTTTCTATAATCTGTTGTGTTACAGATTTCTTCAACATTTTTTGTTCCAAAGTATCGTCATCTTTAAGAATAGGCGGTTGATTTATGTATTCAATATTGCTAGAATACGAAAATTGGTTATCACCGCCATTTTTAAATGTTTCGAAAGTTTTCTGATCACGTGGAGATGTGGCAGTGGGTACACCTGTATAATATTTTTCACTGCTGGACGAGTATGTATGCTGAGGCGGAGGTTGATAACTTTCATACTTATAGGTTGTTGTTTTATAACCCTCAGGTGTTTGATAAGTATTAGTCACGTAATCAGAACTCGAATATCCATCTGAGTAGTACTTTGTATCTATTGGTGGATAGTAAGAGTCGATTTTTGGCGCCTCAAAACTTTTAAAGTGACTAGGTGTGCTGGTGTAAGTGTCTTTTGGATAAAATTTGGGTGAATGTTGACCATATGAAGAATAATCTTGTCCATAAGAATTACTTGTACCATAAGTCGCAGAATCAAATTCATTGATGTGACTCTTTGGAGCAGATTTGTTACGTTCAAGTGAGTTAACCTTTTCAGGGCTCTCCAGGTGAGAATAACTATCTTGGTAGTATTTTTGTTGAGGACTGGAGTGAGCCTGGTGGTAATCATAGCTTTGCTGTGGACTAGACTGCAACTGGTGATAATCATAGCTTTGCTGAGAACTTGTCTGCGACTGATGATAATCATAACTTTGGTTGTGGCTAGAAAAAATAAAAAGATTAATTTCTAGAACAATAGAATTAGCGGAAACACTAGTATACTAATAACTTGAAATAATAAGTAGTCGATAATGTTCTTTGTAGTGTCAGAAGATATATTACTAACATTTGTTTTAAATTTCTCTATAATAATATAGATTCTGTTTAATGGAAAAATACTTTTTTTTATAAGGTAATTCAGAAAGTCACCGACAACGTTTGAGAGGCGACTGCAAATGCCAAATCATGAAAAATAAGATGAGGAACTCATGTCCGAAAATTCACCCGTTTTGATTTAGAGGGCAATATATCCAAAAATTAAAATAAAACGATACTAAATGGAGATGTCAAAGACGTGAAAGAGTTGATCCTGAAAAGGCCTCATTTACTGAGACCACCAATCAGAAATTACAGCACTACTTGATTAGAAACGATCAAGAAAAGGCTCCGGCTAATTTCTTGAACGGCCACTGCAAATTTACAATCAAAGGAGTAAAACTCGTGTAAGGAAATTGGCCAAACTTGTAATATTCATTTTAATGGCATCCCTAGCAAACCTGCTAAAAACCAGAAGGTGTGTCTCTTCATGCAGGCCTATAAGCTTGCTTAGAATAACAGTGGATTCTAAAACAAGCACAGGATAATTGAACAAACATATATATGAAACAGAAGGTTATCTATGACACTCAAATGTGGTACAAAGGTTCAAATCCAATGAAATACGAAATCAAACAACATCAATTTTTTATTTTAACAACAATTCCTTTATTAGATTGGAACCAAAAATTTTTGCATAGCAAAATTGTTGATCGCATTAAGATTTACAACCTAAAACTATTTTCACTTATACAGAGTATTCCGTAGCTGCAGGCCAACCTAAACATACAGTTTTTTAAATACAATGGTACATTTTTTATTACTTAATTGAATTCTGCTGATTTTTTTAAATCTCCAAATATAGGGTTTGTTAGATACATACTGGACATTTCAATAATTATGGCCACTTTTATAGCAAAACCGTTGTATATTGGTCAGCTTGAATTTAAATAGAAGCAATGTTTTTCCATTTTTTGTATAGTTAGTAGTTTAGGTATGCGCCGAGGTATGCACTTTTATGTTTTATAATTTTTTGATAGAACCCTGAAATTGCATACAGGGTAAGTCAAAACTCGGAACATAAATTTTCTCGAATTATTTAAATGGAGCTCTATATTTTATACAGTATTTAGATAAACCTTAAAAAGCTCTTTCATTTTTGTGAACCATTCCCTATACCTATCTGTGACTGTTATTCTGTGAATAGTTCTTATTATACGTATGTAAAATTTAAAAACTGAACCATGTAGTAATAGTAGTAAACCAAAGTTTTGTGTCTGAAATAAGACAGACGTAAAATTACCCTTACCTCTTGCAGCATGCCATTGGAAATATATTGTAAAGATAAAAAATATTGTTTATTGTTTCAAAGCTAAAAATGATTTTAATCATTGAAAACTCAAAAGGGTGCTTTTTTGGGGGAATGGGTTACTCAACTAATTTGTCAAAAATTAACTGTAGGAATCTTTTATATAACGTTGTCGGGGATCTGAGTCTAAATACGATATGCTCTATCAAGTAATGTATAAATAAAAAACTCACCTTATCAATGTCTGTTAATTTCTTTAGTTACAACAACCTTCACTCTGTACATGCAACAAACAAGCAAAATAAGTTAGTATTGAAACACAAAAGAATACAAGAATAAAGGGGGCAATACTAAATTAGGGCAGTGTTTGTAATACTCGCAACCACAAGAATAGCAACCAAATCTACTTTGCTCAAAACGAAAGTGTCATGTAACTAAGCAGTGTTTATATGTATACATCTATAGGCTGTTGCAAGTTTTCTCTAATAATGACTGCTTAAATAAATAATTAAGATACAAAACCAAAACGAAATTATTTGTTATCTATATATGTATACATATTGACGATTTTGTGAATGACTAATAATGTTTGAAGCTTTGAAGGGTCATATTTTAGAGACAAAGAATAATTATTTTCTATGCATATTGCACTCACTACCCATTTTTTTTTAAATTCCTGCCAGTGAATTCTTTTATTAAATACTGTACTTGTTTAATAAAAGAACCCGTTTAACACCAACAATAAAGGCAACAACATTATATCATAGAAATACACTCAATCCAACTATCCTAACGTACATTATGTCAACTATATTTAATTAAGTAAGTATTTTAACGATTAATGAATATTTTTAATTAAAGATACTGGTCGTATATATATATATAATGAATATTTGTATGTATTTGAAATAGTATTAAGTAAACGATGTTAAGTACGAACTAATTTTTTTAAATTTTATAATGAGGAATATACAACCGTTGCTGACAGTTTTCTTAACATATGCTGCAAATTAAAATTTTGTATTATAATAACAATAAGTGGCACCGGCAAACCCTAATAAAGCTTTCGTCATACACATGACCTAATGATAGTCGCTGCCAATGTTATATAGTAAAAAAAATCAAATGAAAACTCCCAATAACTAATTAATTTTGAATATACCATTTCTTTGATGAACGAAATGATATTGACAAAAACTTTACATATATTGCTTAAGCTTACCAAAATGGCCTAACAAATGAAAACTAATTGTAATAATAGTTTTTTTTTTAATTTTAGAGATGGCGTATTTCCATGACGTGTCTACAATGTGCATGTTAGTTAAAATGAAAATGTAGAGTTAAGACATTACACAAATATCATGTACATACCGCATGGAAGAATCCATTTCAGGTGCTGAGCTGATATAACCATCTGTGTCATCTCCAGACGTGTCATATCCTTTAAGTTTGTACTTTGCTTGTCGGATTGCACTGAGTTTGTTGCGCGCTTCTTCAAGTTCTCGTTCTTTTTTGAGTACCTCCGATCTACAAATTTATAAATAAAATATCCCAAAATTTTTGTTAACATTATTTCAATTTACCTTGCGTTAATTTCTTGAGCAATTCCGCCAACCATTTTTTTGTTTAGTACGAGATACCTCTCTTCTTCTACACTCTTAGCTCTTTGAGCGGCTCTCACTAAATTGTCGGTCGAACGTATAACTGCATTTCCTGCTGCATGTAATCTTCTTGTGGCTTCTGTATCTCCTTCTGCTTTAACTTTGCAAGCAACCAACAATTGCGCTGTTGAGCTCGCCACTTGTTTAGCGGCTGCTATTAATTTATCTTCACTACCCAGTCCTAAAAACGTTAGCAATGTATTATAAGTGATAAATATTGTTTATTGGGAAAAACGTATGGAAATGATAACAATATCATAAAAAAGTATAATGTTGCAATGTTAAACCAGGACATTTAAGAAAAAATAAAAGACGGGGCGGTAAACTTATGCATAAGTAGAAAAATAACAAAATGGATTGTCATCGCTAAGATATGGATATACATATTCAGAAAATAATTGTATGTAATGTCAAATAAATAGCAGGGTTTTTTAAATTGACAAAATGGTAACATAAGGGTATCATATATTTTATAAACAGTGAACAGTGTGATAGCGTATTCGTTTAAGTTGAAACCATATAGAAAACTTTTATTAAATTTAAGAAAAAAGTTACTATTCACAAAAAGTTGCACATGGTCTAAAACTTAGAATTTAATTTAATTTAATCAGATAATCATAGCAGTACTAGTACCCAACGGGGTAGAGGGTATTAAAAAAGGCAATATTTTTCAAGAAAAGGAATATAATAAAATCCCTGTAGTGAAATAGCTGTGAGTTGTCCTTCCTAAAATCGATTCTTTTTACATGTAATTCTCCATCAGAAAATCTAAGGTTCAATTTGGCAAAAATTTGTTACATTTTCATGGTCATCTGTTAATGTCATCCAGAGTCTGTCAATAACATCTATCGACGTCAAACCTATACTAAGTGTGAAATGTGGCCATTCAATCGATCCTATGCAGGATAACTTCGGAAAAAGTTGTTTAAGTGGTTAGTACGTTAAGAGCTTAATATGGAGGCTGGAACCATAATATTTCTATTTGGAAATAGCTGATTTAGTTGTGGCAACAGACAACCCTGAAGAAATTTTAGAGATCGAGGACCTGACAGTTGGGACGCTATTAAAATTGACGTGTTTTATTTTTTTTCAGAAGCTATCTATTTTTGAAACAATGAAATTATTCCATACATTTGCGTAATACTATATAAACCCTATGTAAAACATTAAAATATTACCTTGAACAAGAGCATTGGCACTTTCCACAAGACTATGTGTGGCTGCAGCTACCAACCTTGCTGCTGATATCAAACCTTCTGACCATTGTCCGTCATCAGATGATATAACCGGAGAACCAGACATTTTTCCAGCGTCTATTAACTCTCTTTGAGCTGCACTGGCTGCTTTAACTAAGGCTGAAGTTGCAGCTGTTATAGATTTTGCAGCTTCAAGAATCATTTCGTCAAAATTCAAAGACTCGTCCAAATCATGCGCCTGTAAGATGTTTTCAATATTAGTACCTTACAGAATTAAAAGATCAAATATTCAAATTATTTTAATTACTATCCTAAAATATAGGTCTTGGTTCCTTAGTAATATCGTCGAGTTCACATGCACCTCTGTAATAATATGTTTGACTCCTGGGTGCTTCTAAAACAACAACCAAGAATATCAAACATATCTCACAGCAATACACAATCTTCTTTCCTGTGAATGATTTAAAGATAATTTTTAAAACCAAATTTAATTTACCTGAATATTCTGTCTAGGCCTTAGACTGGCTAATTTCTTGGCGGCTGCGTCAATTGAAGCTGCTGCACCCAACAATTCATTTTCGGCTATAACTGTAGGATCGTCGGGATCTACCCAATCGGATCCTTTAAGTCTCTTTGCAACACTTAACAATTCAGTTACGCTTTGGGCTATCTTTCTAGAGAATAACGGCAGAGTTTGCTTCACATCTGCAGATCCATTTCCTTGTAAAATTAGCAATAACAATTCTCTGAATTGCTTGGCGCAATCATGACCAGCGTGCAAAGTTTCTGTTCTCAATTCTGGTGTTTCCGCTAAAGTGTAAGCAGCACTTTTACATATTATTAACATGTTGGAGATGGCTTGTCTTGAAAGATTGGCTGCGGAAATAATGTCATCTTGTTTATTACTAATTCCAGCTGATACGCATTTAGCAGTTGCATTTGTCAACTGTTTTGTACAGCGTATTAAATCTTCTGCCGTTACTCCTTGTTTGTAACCTTCATTGGCATAGAGTGCCTGAAAGAATTCTTCAATTAATATTTTATATATTAACTACAAGAAAATTTTGTCAAGCGTTGTTGGAATATAGAGCTAATAAAAAATATAAAATGTTAAATAACTATTGACAGTTAATAAAAATAACCATTTGCGTAATTTAAAAATTACTTTCTAGTGGTCAAAGTTACAATAATTACCTTCATTTCTTGTCCAATTGCTTCCACTGTAGATTCCAAAGCCCTTGTGCCTCTCGTATGTTCATCCTCAACAGCTTTTACGGTTTTAAGAAGTGAAGTTACATTTGTGACCATTACCTGTAAAAAATACCCAAATTATATTTACAGTGTTTATATTATTTTATTTTTAACGGACATGCTTTTAGATCGACAAAAAACTCGTTGAAGCTGAAAATTTCGAATTGTGTTAATATTTGGGAAACAGCATTGGAAAGAAACGTTGCAGCGCCAGAAGAAACTATGCGAAAAACAGACCAAACATAGAAAGAAAATACGTACCGGAAAATTATTTGAGACTCAGTGGAAATATTCTGGTTTCTAATAAAATCTACTTTTTATACACACGATTTATTGATAGGTAACTATTTAGGAAAATATATAATTTAGCTTTGAACAAGGATAGCATAATATAAAAGTAAGAAACACAAACCTAATTTAAAAAATCTATCTGATAACTATTAGTTAGAATACTTCAATCATTGCACTTTACATTATTACATAAATAAAAACATAAACACCAAACATCATTCTAACAACATATCTGCCAATTCTTGACAAATTATAATTGGCGTTTGTTGTAACTCAAATAAAAGCGCAATAAAACTATTTTTACTAAACGTTTTTTATTAAAATGTGATTCTCTATATACTTATTTCACATCAGTTGAAGTATTCTAAATAATATTTAATATCAATTCAAAAAATGCTACGAAGCATCACACAGAACAGAGTATTGAGAAACAAGATAAAGATAACTTAAGAAGAAGCTGTCACTAAACACTGAACGATATCAGATTGTAAATCGGAGTTAACGTTTTCCTTGCTGTCGCTTAAGAGTTTCAACAATTCATCTTCTTGATCTGAAATCCACCACTCAGTTTCTGAATCCGTCACCTAAGGGCCAATCAAAACATGTTTCTATTAAAAATTAAACACCACCAAAACATAACGCCAATATTTTCAGATCTTTTTATAACGACAAAAAAGAACCTGAAAATTAATGGCTAAATTAACATTGGTGACTTGGTGGACTCTAAACAATATTAAAATAATTTTACATGTTTTGAAAAGCTCACTTTTTATAAAATAAAAAAATGAATGAGTTAAAAATAATTAGCATGAGCGTTATATTAATTACTTTGGATTTTATTGTTTCAGTGTATTATTATTTAAAGTCCACATGTGATGAATTGCAATAATTAGCACAACGCACATGCATTAATCAAAATTAGTAGAGTGGTTAGTATGTTTGGTCCAAAGCCTTTTAACGGATTTTCTCTAGAATGAAGGAATTCTCCGTTAATATTGCTGCAAAATTTTTGATACTAATAAAACGAGTTTATATTTTATTGTATCATCCGATTAATTAATAACTAAATAAACATATTGATTCTTTAATTGATTACCTAGAAGAAAACTATTTTCATTTATATTAAACATCATTTATGATCAGCTGAGAACACAGAGATGGGTTGGACATTGTATACACTTTTTAAGAAACGGTTGCTGTAACAAGTATTTGTTCCTTGGAATGTTAGTAAAAAGGGAGACGGGGCAGAGTTTAAGTTGTTAGAACCACTTGGGTATTTGCTCACCACAATTGTCGACAGACTATTTAAGTTATGAAAGCCTTTATAAATTTTACACCGAAAATTGTAAGCTGATGCAAACCAATTTGAAATATTGGATATAAAAAATGAAAAATCGTTAAAATCATAGTAAACATTATCATTATTTTCAAATCAAAGGATGTAAACACAATTTTGTTATAAAATTTCAAATACTTTATAAAACTGTAAAAAGTTAATATTAACACAATACAAAACAACGCTTTTATAAAAAAAAAATAGAATTAGTGTAAAACTAAAAAAAAAATAAGCTTTTATCTTAAGGTAATTCTTCTGCTATAGTTTACCTTAGCACTGTCTTTTAAGTGAGCCATTGCGGGATCATTGATTGGTTTTCCACTTGCTGCTTTTGTAGCCTGAATTAGATCTCCTAATGCACTGGCCACATCTCTCACTGCATTTATTAACATGACTTGGGAATCTGGATTATCCGCACCCAAACTGGCTGCTCCAAATTTTACTACTTCCGCTAGTTGCACTAAACGTATTTTGATTATACATTTTTCCTGCATTATGAAATAAATGAAAAGCTTACCAATTGTCGCAACGGAATTCTGTGCTGCCACAGCCAGTTGTTCCTGAGAAGAAGCAGCTCCAGCTACCAAAGTCTTTGTATCTTCAACTAGTGCTTTGGCAGTTTTTAGAATATTTTCTCTATGATTAGCGAACGATTCATGTTCGTTTTCAGGATTAAGATTACCTGCTGTTGCAAACATAATTGTTGTTTCCAAATCTCCAATAATACCGGAAACTGTAGATGCCGCATTGATGCAAGCTTGTGTTCCTCTGGATTCGTTTTGGAGGGTAGCGAGAACTCTAGAAACTTTTTCTGTTACATTTCTAGAATAATCTCCAACTTCACGTAGAATTATGTCGTCTTTACGGACTAAACATTGTCCGCCCGCTTGCACCAAGTCAACGCATGCACCTCCCAGTTGTTGTACAACTTCCTGTAAGAGATCAAATTACATTGATATAAATATAGTGAAAATTACTTGTATTTGAAATTTCAAGAATTTAGGAGAGATCATATATAATGAAATTTATTTATTACTATTTTATTATCTATATGAAATATGAACCAAGAAGAATTTGCGTTGTAACAAGAAAAGGAAAAATCTCGAAATGGTGAAGGGGAACAGAAAAAACTATTGGAAATATTTTACAAAATAGAAATTAACAAAAACCTGGGGGAAGAACTTGAAGAAACCTTGTTTATAAGTTAGAGTCAAATAACCAATTATAATTATTTAAAACAGAAGTTTATGAAAGTATTTGTGATAAAGAGTGAAAAAGAATAAAAAATTATAAGATTTGGATAAATACATTTCTACATCAAAAATAGGAATTAAAAAAAATGTAATAAGAATGGAGGTCTAGAAAAAGAGGAAATGGCGTCATGGAGATTAGGAACAACTAGGGTAGTGCATATCGAATTGTTTTGTGCTTCAGATAGATGAACGTAAGCAATATTATATGTACTACTAAAAGACAGACAATATAAAGTATCAATTGCAGAGGAATTTGTTTACAAGATAATAGCAATTTTGATTATTTAGTCATAGAATAAAAATAATTTTTTAAAGTAGCAAAAAATACATTTTTAAAGTTGTAAAAGAATTTAATACTAACCATAAATTGGTCAGACTTATAAAAGTGTTAAAATGTAGAGATAGAAAGTGAAGTTTCGTTAGCAGAAAATTTTATGGCGTCAATAGGATTAAGTTAAAGAGGTAGTTTATCTGCTGCTTTATTAAGTTATGAAATAAACACGAAAGAAGTGAGTCTCGATACAAACTATAGGAACACAAAGACCTCGAAGAACAACTAAAAATGGGAATAAAAATAAAACAAATTCTGGAAAAAAACGAACAAGCCATAGAGAAAGCATAATTGAGATCTATTTTTAAGGCAAATGAAAGACATGAAGATTAACTAAATTATAAGCTAAAATGAATATGTTATCTCCAAAAATAGCCTTAAAGAGAACAAAAATAACCAATAACTAAAAATTATCATTAAATTAAATAAAAGTTTACTATGCTGTAAATAACAAATTATTTGTTTCTACACATTTAATATGTCTAAAGAGGTAGCAGGTACTTAAATTATAAATTTGTAAATAACGGAAGCTGCGATAAAATTCTATTCTTTTTTCAATTTTTTTAATAAATAAAAGATGCTTATTGCTTGTAATCAGTAAGCTCAAGTAATTTTTATTAAAATTCACTACAATGCGCAAATACTTAACGATTAAACGTATGTTAAAGATACATACCCTAAGCCTTATAGCAACCTCAGTATTCGTAGCAGCTGCTGCAGCTCCGATGCTGTCACTCGCCAATTGCGTATACCTATGGGAAAGATCTGCCGACAATTGAGCTACCTTTTGTGTGTCAGTGGCCGCTTTAGTGGCAATTTCACCGGCTATCTTTGCTATGCTCTTTGCACAATCTACCATTCTAGTTTGGTAATCTACGAAACCTATATCTCCATCTGAGATAACTAAAGATGCACGACTGTCTGACAGACGAGTCATAGCTCTAGTTAGGTTATCGACTACACCTGAAACGATGCCACTTTGAGTTGATATTGCTTCTAAACTAATCACCAAGTCTTGAAGATTGTCTCTTGTAGAATTTGCGCATTCATCAATGTCTGGATGTATATTTACTGCCTACAAAAATAATCCAATTAATATATATGTATACAAAAATATATGGTTTTTACCTTGGGATTTCCACCTGAATCTTTAGACGCGTAAATGAATTGTAAGGCTGATTCGGTAACGGATTTTGCTTGATCCAATATTTGTTCTTGTTGTTTTGAGTTAGTTAAATTAGATGCAGCTCCAACAGTACTTTCTAACAGTGGTTCAAAGTATTGAATCAATTGATTTACTGCGTGACCTACAACAAAGAAGATATGGATAATCTTTGAATATAATCAATTAAATGACAATTATTATGCTTACCAATATTTTCTGCTTCAAATTTGGCAGCATGCCTTAAAGGTTCTATCATATCAAATAGTCCAGCAGCAGACCGTTCAACTTGTTGACTGTATACAGGCAAAGTAGCTCCTTTTCGGGGTACTAATGTCTGTGAAACAGCATCCATATATGCAGCATCCAAAGTTTTTAGATGATTTGTTAATATCTGTGCAGCAGTTTCACATTCATTCTTTCCAGGGGCTTCATTTCTATAAGTAAAATAACAATAAATATCCATAAACAATATTTACATATCAGAAGAAAATATAAAATGTATCTAATCGAGGACATTTTACACGCAAATATACCTTGTAATGTGAAAATTTCATTATTTACTAAAATCTTTGGATTTCAAGAATAGACAAGTGTTATTTAGTCTGAAAACAAATTCATCTATATTTGTTAATTTTGTATCAAAAACTGCGAAAATATAATCTACATATTTGTATATATTTTCGGGAAATACTCAAATTCTTTATATTTTGCTTCGAATCTACTTAGAAAAAGTTTTGCAATAGAGGGTTTCCTACAGCTGTTCCTTCATTCCTTAAATATAGAAAACAAGTGCTGGTTGAATAAACTAGTCTCTTACAAGAAATGCGAAAACAACTACACTAACATTAAAATACTTAATAATAATAATTTCTAGTTTTTTCTAATAAAGATGCAATTATAAAGAAGAAAATACTTTACTTAACTACATTATACTTTCAGAATTAATAAAATATACGAGATTACTGAAATGACTTGTTACTAAGAATAACAAGCATAATCCAATTAAAAAAAAATCTGTCAACTTCTATCTGTCTTACATATTAAAACACCATATTTATTATGAATAATTTCCATAAAGTAAGAGTTGAAACAATTAATTTAATTTAAAATAAATATGGATACGCCGTTTAAAATCTATAATCAGAGAAAAGTAGCTAATATTGCTTGGTTGCCGATTTCAGGAACTCAGATTACATTTTACTCTAAGTTAATGGCCTAACTTGGACTAAATTTAAATTTCATTACAGTGCCTCCAAAAACCTAATATTTGTTATGTGTGTTTTCTTTTATATATTATAGCGTCAAACTTCTTTTTGACAGCTAATTGTAGTTCATTGAGTAATATCTAATTTTAAGAATAACAACTTAAATAAAGATGACTTACCTTATATTTACTACAAGTTGTTTTATTGAATCGGAAACGTTCTTGGAACTTCCAGCAAACTGTTGCCAAGTAGATGGATCTTTTGGCATTATTATTAGATTCTTTGTAGCACTAATGACAGAACATGAACTATCAATTAGTTTACGCCCTGCCTCAATAATTGGTTGCTGTGCCTGACGTGCTTGAACTGGTATTTTGGCAGGAATAGTGGCAAATTCACTTGAACTAGCGTATACACAGAGGTTTTCAACTGCATCTAGAAAAGATAACATAATCACTCCTACATTTAAATTTTACTTACTAAAATACGTTAGGTATATATTTTTAGCGTTAAATATACAATGATATAAACGACTTATGAAATAAAATTATTTTTGCCATTATTTTAGAGAGAAAATCTAAAACATGTCAAGTTTTGAAGTCAAGTGTATGTTCGTTCTTCAAACAAAAATTCAAATATACAGGGTGGACATTTATGTTAGTGTAATTCTGTCATCTAAATGAATTTTTTCATGTATCTATTTTCTTAAAGGAGCTGTCAAAATGAAAAACATGGTGTTAAAACAGGGTACCAGCTATGCTGATCTTAGATAAATTACTCTGTATATTTGGATTTTCGTTAGAAGAACGTGTAGTTAAATTTAAACGTCTTATCGTTTTGTACATTATAAAATAAAAATATATACGGTTTTCTTACCTAAGAGTGGCCTAGTGGCTTCTGAACATCTTATTCTATTCTCTTCTGAATAATCAGCATCTAAAGCTTTAATTTCTTTGACCAGAGCGGCGGTGCTATTTGCCACTGCTTTGGCACTTTGCACAAACTGTCTTTTAGCCACTGGATTAGTAGTTTTAGAACTGGCGATTCTGCATGAATTACATAAGGCACTGGTATGTTTGGCGATAAGTGTTGCTGCTTCTAAAACTTGTTTTTGTGGACTAGTTGGAGAGGAGAGAGCAGCACAACCTTGATGGATGGCCTGCGAAGCCCTGGCGAATTGAGCTTGATCCACCAATCCTGGTCGACCAGCTATGCTTGATGGATCGGACACACCAATCTGAAATATTACATTACATAAAATATTGCACTTGTATATCAATCGTGAGTTTTGGTCAACAATTGCAAACACCCACATTCGTCCTAATAACTTAACTTCTGCCACTTTGGGAAGAAGGTCTACTTGTTACACAAATAGTTGTTTTAAAAAATGTATTTAATTTCAATATATCTGCACGTGTTTGGCTCATTATTATTGACGTTGATGTAGCTGTGTTGCAAAACTCACCAGATATCCAGCTTGGGCAGATGTTTCAATCATCGAACATATTGCACTGCTGAAACTCTTGACATGTTCTGTGAATTTCTCATGTTCAGAAGCTTTAGCACTAGCAGTAATACCGGATAAACCTTCTCCCAAAATTTTACTTTTTTCTATAACAGTATCCAGAGTTTCATAGTAAGTGGAATCATTAATTGGTTCAGTAGGATTGTCGAGTAAGTACCGCATAGCTTTGATTTGCCTAATTGCATTATCACACTCATTTTGACCAGGAGCAGCGGAAGTACAAACATTGACCAAATGATTAATACTATCTGTTACAGCGCGAGCTGCAGCTGCTAATTGATTTTTGCCATTAGGCAGGTTGGGATCAGCAGAAAGTGCTTTTGCTGTTGTAAGCAAAGTACTGGATGTTGTGGATACTGTTCTTAATGAATGAACCATTTCTCCTAAAAATAATAATTGTAATTTTTAACTGAACATAAATTAATTACTAAAATAGGTATACCTCTAACAGATACATCTACCGTTTGTCCAGCCATTTCCATTGTAACATTAAGAAGATCTCGATAAGCTGATGCAAAATCTTTAGAAGAGGAAGCTAATTGCACAGGGCTGTGGACAGATCCCAAAACACTCGAACTAGCTTCATTTAAGTTGGCAGCAGCAATATTCAGTTCCTGTTGAAGCTCTCCATAGCTCCTGTTTGTTTGTGGGAAATTTGTTGTAGTTATCATGGAAGACCACTCTAGAAAACGATTAAAACGTTTAATTGTTATATTTATGATGTAAGCCTTAATTAAAATTTACCTATAATATTAGTTATTGAATTATCTACATCCTTTTGTCCAGGTAAGCAGCTCACTGTGGAATTCAAAGCCTGAGATAAATCTTTAGCAGCTTTTTGCAGACCAGGTGTCACGCCTACAGTAGTAAGACTCTTGTTAGCTTCACTTACAAGTTTTGATGAAAGGGCAAGAACATCTTGACCAGAGTTAATAATTCTCCTTTGAACATCAATATTGTCTGAAGTTGCAGCCACACAACGAACAGCATTTGTTAGGTTCTTGAGGTTGTGAGCTGTATCTCTAGCAGCTTGAGCTGTGTACGTTTCATTGCCTTGAGCAGCAGCACTTAACAACTGCGCCACTCCTAAAATTATTTAAAAAATACTTATAAAACAAATTTATTTTTATAAAAAAATGAAGTACATAGAACAGATTTATACCTTGGTTGACTAGCTTAGTGCTGGCAGTTAGTTGCTGAGAACCCCTTTCAGGCGTATCACTGGGCAATGGTTTCAATCTATGAGCTTCTACAGTTCTTTCGAATTCATTTAGTTCTTCTTGTAAATCAGATATTAATTGCTGAGCTGCATCGATACCTAGACCTTGACAGGCAGGCTTAGCTCTGCTGATAGCGCTGTGTAATTCACTTAATTCTGAGTTAAATTTTTGTGTTGTACTGGATAGTTGTTCACGAACAGAATGTTCTGTTAAAGTGGGTAACACAGATCTAACAAAGCAAAAATAAATAAATTTTACTTCAGTTTACTGAACCTTTAAGAACTTGGAATATAGTATTTGAAGTAGAATAAAATATAAAAGCATAGATATAAAATTAGCGGTAAAGTAATAAAATTGGTAATATAATAATATTGATTCTATAAAAATATGTACGATTCAGTTTAACGGTAATATAATTACTTACTGTGAAGATTGTATAAACTGCTGTGCGGGATGTAAGAATACTTCAGCAATGTACATCAACTCTACTTGACTAGTAGTTTCTTCAGGAGCCTGAGAATTAGCTTTGATAGATTCGACCAACAAAGGTATAGTTTCTGCTAATTCCTGAGTATCCTGGGAGAGTGTTTCTCTTGTTACCGCATTCGTATTGTATGGTTGACTAGCCTGAGCAGCAGTAATGCATTGAGTAGCCGATGATACGGCTTTTCTAGCGCATATTTGTACTCTATCGACTAATTTCGCTCGAAGTGCAGGAGTAGTTGCAGCCACAACGGTTACATCCCTGAGGTCTTCCGCCGTTTTTCTAAGCTGATCTTGGTAGACTACTTCGTGAGGATTACTAGCACACTGACGTGCAGCTTCCACCATTCTTGCGGTAGCATCAGCCAGAGTTTTAGCAGCAGCTAACAGACGACGCTGTATATCAGAATCTGGGAGTTTTTCTGCTTCACCTATTGAGAAAATTAAAATAAATGTTTCTTTTTTTATCACATAAATTTCAAATTACTAAATTTTAAGTTAAATTTTTATGAATTGCTTGATATAAAAAATTATAATTCTAATTAAATAGGAATCCACTTTTAAACAGTCATTATAAAGTTATAGAAACATATTGCTGTTTAAAATATATATGTAAATATGTAATAATAGATTCAACCGATAACAGCACGACTGTGATTTCTTGGTAGGTTCAGGATACCCCCATCTCGGTATAATGGGACAGAAGAAGAAATTCCCGCGAAATAAAAGATTTTTAAGTCTACGGCAACACGGGCATGTTCCCTGAAGCAACGCACCTCTGGTTATACGTGTCTGTTATTAACGTTAGTGCAATCATTTTGGCAATAACGGCAGCGAATTGTTTTTAGGTAGGTGTAGGTAATTAAACCGACAGAAAACCCGAGGAAACGCGCTGCGTGGCCGCTCACATGTTACAGCGGTCTGTGTATATTCAATGTCTCTAATTTCTCCAGACTTTAAGAGTAGATTGGGGTTCACAGTGTTAAAGGCTTTCTTAGAGATCGATAAAGAAATTAAGCATGAGTGACTTATTGAGAGCGGCAGTTACGTTTGTTAGAACTCCCTTTGTTCACTTCTCCATTTTACACCCATATTGATTTTCCGAGAGTAAATGATACTTGTTCAAAAATGAAGATAATACTTTTGAATTAATTTTCCAAAAAAAATGATATACGGTGACAGTTTTTAGCGTAGCAACGGTCGGTAACTCCGTTATTATAGAGGATATCCAAAAGAGTAATTTACAGAAATTGTAGACAACCAGATGCTCTTTACTTGGGAAATATGCCATCGCTAGAGAGTGATTTATGTGGTAAAGCAAATATGCGTTTTTTAAATGAGACACTCGGTTTATTCTCCCATATTTAGATTTCTCTCATAATCCCCATTCTTAAAATATGGAGTTGTACAAAACTATTTATATGAGCAAAAAAACTATGAGTTATGAGATTTTTTATATCGAAATCTTTATGAAATAAACAGTATTTATATAAAAAGAAGTAAGTAGTAAATAAAAATTTAGTTTATATATTAAGTTAAACAACATATTCTAACTGTAACAGAAATCATCGCCGAATATATGTATAAAGTGTCCGTAAAAAAGAAAATGACGATTTTCTCTTTTTTGTAAATGTAACCCCTTCTCTATATTTTATTTCCTCAAAAGGTTGTATTTGTTATGCTCTCCAATTTTTATGAAGCATTCCCTACACCTAAGATCATTATTTCCGAGATATCTTTCATTTTCTTCAAATGTTAGGAATACCTTCAATTCGTGTAACTAAATCTAACTAACTTAAATCTTGGAGAATTAGATAACAAAATTATTTTTATAAAATAGTAGTATGATAAAATCATTTTAAAGTAAAGTTAAAAATGTTCACCTATACGTCAAAATATTGTATTTTTCAAGAATTTTATAAGAATTAGATAGAATAGGAGACCTATCCATAGATATTAAAGAAATGTGACCACTATCAGCTATATTTATAGTTAATTTTGCGACTAAATTAAGACAGATTCAATACATTTGTAGAGCAATGATTTTTGTCCATAAATATGGAAAAGGCAGAGATTTTTTGACCAACTATGGGCGGTTCATAGAATATTAGGTGTGTATCAAAATATTAGTGCTAATTACATTTTATTATTTAGTTTATTACCTTTTATACTCTGAATTAGTTGAGCAGTGGCTTGACCAAGTCTTCTCGCCTGGCGAACCATTTCATTTGGATCTCCAGAAGCAGCTGATAATTTGTCAGTGGCAGTGTAAATTTCTTCAACACTATGCTCTTGTATAGTCTCTCTAGCTCGTTCTCGAGATGCTAGAAACGTATTTTATTAAAAAGACAATCAGTTGTCAGGAAAAAATAAATAGATTAAAAATCGCAATTTACCTAGTTTCATGTGATTAAGTAGATCATTTAAGGTACGTGTTACTTCTGCAGCTGCGACTCTGAGCTGATTATTTAATTCCTCATTAGGACAAGCTTCATTGCAAACAGAAACCAGATTTTCAACTGCTTTTGCCACCTAAAATTAATAAAACAATGATGAGTATATGAAGTAAAATTTATGTTTTTAATATTCATTTGTCCATATATAATATATTTTTGGAAAGGAAAAATGGAGAAAACAACAGTTAGCAGGTTATGAGTAAATGACTCATTATTGATACAAAAATTAATATAAAATTCTCTGTTATTTTCTGGTCTATTTATTTCACTTGCATGGATCTCAGTTACTGTATATGACTGTATAAAAAGGAACATTTAGTAAATATTCGTTATCAATAATTTACTTCAGTAAATTTAAATTTAGAATTCGACTTAATTTAATAAGGGTACAGAGTCTTACATAGTAGTGGTTAGCCTTTGAGTTTTTTGCAAAACTTTGTAATTTTTCTAGGTCTTACCATATATTTCAACTCTTTTTGTTTAACTATTGTTTTAATTGTGAAATAATACTACGGCATTATACTAGTTATGAGACCATTTTAGCGAACTCATGTAAGCAAGACACTGCCAGAATGCACTAGCGCTTTTGACATGGGAATGAATTTTTATTCCCTTTTATGCTAGATTCTCAGTTGCAAAGATCATTTAAGTTCAAATAATAAATTTGTAATTTTAATTTCGTTTTTTAAAAAAATATTTCCAATCAATCAATAAATAATTGTGGCAGTCAGTAGGATTCCAAAACGATTCGACAAAAATAACGAAATCGGTCCGTTTTAACAGTTTATTTGTAATAGAAGTGACCTCCAAAAAATTAACAATTTCAAGATCCACCCACATGGATACTCCGCCTGGAAGAATTTGACTATATTATTTACAAAAAGGGAACTTTAAATATTAATTGTGACGCCCTATCACGAGTAATCACCAATGCTTTAGAAATAGAGTCAATAATCAATAATCCCGACGATTATACAGATGAGATAGAAGACATAGACGAATTCCTAAACGACCCTATAAAGGAAAGATTACCCGACAAACCTTCGACAAATAATAAGCAAGATAATAGACAAGTAGAGACCCCTGATGACGAAATTGATGTCACAGACCTCTCAACACAACACACCACTTTTAATGGTATAACAAATGACGGAATCAGCATTAGTGGAGACATAATAAATAAAAAGTTCAACCAAAGTATTGTTACACCTCATCCTTATCCCAAACTAATTGTTAAACAAAAAACATACGAAAATTACATAATAATTGTCGTAAAAATTGTACTCGAATTCCCAAAAAATTATACTATAGAGAAAAGAACATATTTTCTCTATTTCTATAACGATTTTCTTTACAAAGTTTTCAATAAAATTTATTTACAAAACTTCTCCGGCCCAAAATAAATTAGATGTCTAGGCAGAGTAAATACCGTAACAGAAAAAGAAATTATGTTAATCAAACATCGTCACGAAGGTAAAACAAACCACCGTGGTATACTAGAAACTTATGAAAAATTGAAACAAAATTATTATCGGAAAAACATGAAAACATTTGAAATTTGCCATTGTCTAAATATGGTAGGCACCCACCACACACACTTCTCGTAGTTACAGAAACAGCTTCAAAACCCTACCAAATATTACACGCAGACATATTCTTTTATGATCATAAAACTTATTTAAACTTAGTTAACTATTTTTTAAATTAGCTCAAGCCTATCAAATTGAAGTTAAAACCGCAATTCATATAAGTAAAGTCTTAATAAAATATTTTTCTACTTTAGGAATCCCAGAGAAAATAATACTAGACCATAGCACCGAATTTAATAATGACATAGTTAAAAGACATTTTAAATTTACACAAAATAAAAGTACACTTTACGACAGTAGCCCATCAAGAATCTGATAGTATAGTCGAACGAATTCCAGTTTAATACAACATCTTCGATTGTTAAAAGAAGTGTACCCTAATGACAATACTGATCTGATTGACTATGCTATCCTGGGTCATAACAATTCTATACATAGCTCCACAAACTACACACTTTTTGAATTAATTTTCGGACATACCCAATCGCGAAATCCTAACGAAATATTTATATATATACCAACAGCATTTTTCTCTGACTATGCAGAAAATCACAAGAAAAAACTAGAATACGTTTACAGAAATATCAAAGAAAAACTAGAAAATAACAAACAAAAAGTAATTGAAATAGATAATAAAAACGGTGACAATAACCCTAATTTTAAAGTAGGTCAAACAGTCTTTAAACAAAATTCACAATACAAAAATAAGAAAAATAATAAGTTCTTAGGACCGTACGAAATTACTGAAATATTAGACGGAAATAAAGTCGAAATTATTGACAAAAAGAATACAAATAAAAAAGAAACAATTCATATAAAGGGATTAAAAAACCCTCCACTTGTTACAGATTCTCCATCCAAATTCACGGCGGATTCAGCATCCTTAAATTCCACATCCTCAACGAAAATCCTGGTCTTCTACCATACAAGTTAGGAAATGCGCAAAACCAAATTGATTTCTGGCTATTTGTCCACATTTTCCAACTAATAAAAACAAATTTTAAAAGATTAGAAGAATCATTCCCACAAAACAATACTAATCCAAATCAAAAAAATTATTTTCAAAATGTTTGTACTTTAATTAAAAATTTAGAACAAAAAATAACCACTCAATTGAACGATGCTGAAAAATATGACAAAGCAATAACCTTACTTTCCGAAAACCAATCGAAATTAAAAAATTTAGCTCAAAATCAAATAACACTTCTTCAAAATACTATAGAAAATTTCAAAGATAGTACAACTAATCTGATCCATAATTAACAAATGTTATTAAGTCTTATAGAAAACATCGAAGCGAAATTAAATAATAGAAATTCAGATTATCAATTTTATGTCACCTATATAATCATTTGACAAATCATTCCTGTATATCAAGTAATTTACAATATTTAAAAAAAAATTGAAGTAGCCATTTCCTTTTTAAAGTTAAATATATTTCATAATTCAATTAATGAACTTAACGAGTTAATGAAAGAAACAACTCTTATTAATAAACAATTAAAAAATTAAAAACTTCCTTTCTAAACAAAAGTAGAAAATATTTTTTTATCATATTAAAAGTTATAGAAAAGGTAACCAAATAATATTTATTCTCGAAATACCAATAGTAGAGATGAAATTTACAGTTATCATATGTATGCCTTACCCACGCCCACATTAAATTCCTTTGAAATAATTCTACCCCAATCAAAATATTTAATCCTTAACGACCTCTCCTACATATTTTTCGATCAAAAATTTGAATAAATTACTCCAACCAATACAGCCCTGCCATAGTTAGAGATGAAATTCCTTGCGATATTCAAATGCTTAGATATTTCAAGAATATCACAAATTGTCTACAGTTGCCCGTCCAGATGTCCAAAGTGAAAATTCAAAAATTGGAAAAAAACCATTATATCATCGTCACTTCAGAAGACATCGTCCCAAAAGTGCGGTATTAATAAAGACAATACTCCTATATGAGGAACATTTATTTTCATAATGAATTAAATCTCCCTAAGCTCAGTGTAACAAATAATATCCAAACAGACTCGGATTTTAAATTTAAACCGATTAATTTCGACAATATTAACTTTGATGAATTTAAGAATATTGAAAGGGCTTTAGAAGTGCAAAAACAGAAAATTAGTGAAATTTCAGAACCAGTCATTTCGAGTCGTATTAGTGGTTGGACAATTATGCTTTATGTAACTTTTGCATCAATGATAATTTTACAAATTGAATTTATATTTAAGAAAAGGAACCAACAGCCAAGAATCACAGTTAGTACCAGGAAAATCCCAAATGTGAAACTCCAAAATTCAGTGACCAGCCCCCTAATTTCAATTTAGCGATGGAGGAGTTACCAGTACAGCGAACTCATGTAAATTGGACACTGCCAGAATGCAAACTTGGATTCTAGCGCTTTTGACCTGGGAATTAATTTTTATTCACTTTTATGCTAGAATCTCAGATGTAAAGATCATTTAAGTTCAAATAATAATAAAATTAATTTAAATAATAAATTTGTAAATTTAATTTCGTTTTTTTTTTAAATTATTTCCAATCAATCAATCAATAAATAATTTACTAAATAAAATGTAATTATTGACAATTTTATTCTAATGTGAATGATTTAGTAACATTTTAAGATTAAGGTCATTTGTTACTATCCTTTTATTAAAAAAGGTCGGTACAGGCTACTGACAAAATCTTATTATATCTCTCCGAAGTAAAAGTGACCACTCTGAGCCATTACCCAGGAATGGCTGAGTATCGACTCTCGCTTGGGAGAGCTCTACATCTCTGTTCCACTTAGGAAAGTAGGTATTTTCACATACCCGATTTATATGGAGTAAGCGAACAGTTAATGCAGCATTTTTTTACTATAAAATTAAAAAATAAACTAAGATTCAAATACAGCTTTAGTAAAATAAAATAAATGAAGAATAAAGCAAAATATTTAAAATTTGTTTTCACTTACGCTGGTTGGTCTTATTGAGATAATATATAATACACAAGATTTTAAATACCTCTCTAACAGCAGCAGTCAACTGTTCTTGACAAGCAGGAGAATGTATTGTAGGAGCCACAACTTTGGCGCATGCTACTAATTGAGAAGTTGCTAAAGCGCACTGAGTGGCAGCACCAATAACTCTATTTTGAGTTTGCTGATCATCACAAGTAGAAGCGATGTTTTTGGCTTTGAGTACGAGAGCAGCTGTTGTATTAGCCACAGCTTTAGCAAGGGATAAGAGCATGTCCTGGAGCTCTTTGTTTTCCACTGTATCGTCACCAATTGTTGCAAGAACTTGCGTACTCGCCTCACCCACTCTGGAGGCGGCATTAATGAGATTCTGTCGTGGCTGGAAAATAAGCGGTTCTAATAAGTGAAATAATAATGTAATAATTTTTTTCTACCTCTTTGGACTCGGGTTCCGCAGCTTTAAGCAAATCACTAAATGCGCTGCAAAGTTTTCTTGTAGCATCTAATAGCTTTTCACCCATATTTCCATCGTCCATAAGAGCGGCTATCATTTTAACATCCTTGGTCATCTCTGGTAAATTACTACCGATGGTTGTAATCGCGGCTCCAACAGCAGAATGGTCAACCTATAATTAAGAAGTTAAAGAAAGAATCTAAATAAACATTTCTTTCAGTAGGTTATTGTTAAACACAAAGAATGTCATTTTAATTTTTAATGCAAATGGTATTTTATTTAGTCACTCAAAATACCGTGTATTGTAACTAAAATTTCTAAATTTTAAAAAACCATTATTAAAAATTACATAGATAAAATATATATTCAAAATGATTAATTATTTATGAAATATTTCGAATAAAATTATTTTCCATTAAAATACTTCGTTTATGTTTATGAAAAGAGTCTTATTTTATAATAATAATAAAATGTAAGCAGTACCAAATAAAAGGTACGATTTTTATTTATTTAACAAATATTTTTACCTCATCATGAAGTCCTGACGTAAGTGTTACCACTTGAGCTGTTGCAGCACTCATAGCGGCTATTTGTGAACCCACATTTTGTTTTCTCGTATCTAAAGTGACTTGCTTCCATTTTTTGGCGGACGGGTCAGTACCTAATTCTGGAATATGAGCTTTTCCTTCAAGCTCGATTTCTGACTCTTTGATCCTCGTTTGGGTAGCTGATATTGTCGAAAGAAGAGCTCTTTGTGGTTCTGAGAGAACAGTTGTTATTTTTGTTTGTTGAAGTGTTGTTGTCTAAAATAAAATTCTGTTTTAAATTATTGGTCATTAATTTTGCTGGTGTTTCTTCAATATTTTAAAGTATTTACAAAAGTGCATCGAATAATTCTAGAAACGAACAACTGTGTCGAAAAGTAATTAAATTAAATTATTTTTAAAAGGTCTTTCATTTTCTTGGTTAATTTTAATTCCCAGAATTTTTGTAACATTATTCTAAAAAAACATCGTTTAAACAAATAATACTGTAAATTCTTTAGCAAAAGATTAATTTATTATTGTAAATGTCTTAGTCACCTAAAATTATTTTCTTTAATACAAACATGCCATTATTCCATTGTAAAAAGACAACATTTTGGGAATGCATAAACAATACACTATTTGTATCTAAGTAAACACTAAGAAATTCTCATTGTAAATATTTTACAAATAAGTACACGCCTATTATCCTCTTTACAAAAAGCATGCAAATTATAATATTAATTATATAACATGGTATGCATTTTTTTCACGCAATCACTAAATTACTTAAGGCTATTTATGAGAACATATCTATTGAAGAAAAAAAAAATACGAATAATTGCAATATTGAAGAAAACCGTTGCATTTAAAATATGTATAATAGTTAATTTTTAGAGCATGCAGTAAAAAAGCACTATTCAAATCAAAATACATGGTTGGGACAAAGTATGGAACCAAGTAAATATTTTTAAAACGAAACGGACGATATTTATGAAATTTTACAAATAAGTGCAATGGGGCAAAATATACAGGGTGTTCCATTTAAATTAAAATAGCTGAGGGTATTTCCCGTTAAACCGGAAGTATATTATTAACAAAAAAATGTACATCAGATGCATTTTGGCCCATTGCACTTATCTACAAGATTTCATAAACGTCGTCCGTTTCGTTTTAAAGATATTTACTTGGCTGCATACTTTATCCCAACCCTGTATACACGTCTATACAAATCATTTATTCTAAATACTCCAATAAAATTATAAAATGTTCTATAATGTGGGATATTGCAAAGTAAGAACAAAAGTTATAAACATATGAGGGAGCGAAAAGAAGCAATGTCAAAATATCAAAAAAGGAGAAGAATAGTAAATCAAAGGTGTATGTAAGAGAATAAATACAGTAACTAGAGTGGTTTGGAAAAAAAAACTACCGGCAGGTTTTAGGGTAAATAAAAAAGTGACTTAAGAAAATTTCTTAATACGCCAAGTGAGCAAGCACTTAAGGAAAACGGAGATCATTTATATTTTACCGTTATAGAGAAAGAAATGGAGAATATATATTAATGATCTTAAAGTTAATTAGCTTAATAACTATGGTTGAAACTATAAACCAATATTGGCGACCAATGTAAGAAATTAATAAGTTAGTAAGTTTAAATAACAACAGAAACAATAACAGACATCACCCCAATTCCATTATTTGATTTCGAAATAAAGTAGGAAGGAAAATCAAGAATGGACAAATTAAGAACCGCTAGAAGATGACATAACAGTTAAAGATGCCGTACAAAGAGTATTTGAATCACTAATTTACCAAAAAAAAAATAACGGAAGTCCGAAAGGAAAAAGTGGAGAGCTGCATAGGAAAAGAACTGAAAATACTTAATTATGTAGTCTACACGTCTTGGAAAATAGTGTTTTTTATTTTATTGTACACATATTAAGTAGTATTTATTCTAAAGAATATCAACGTTACATCGTATGAATACTTGGGTGTATATACAGGAAAAAATTGTTATCTGTACCTACTCTCGTCCCTGTCCAAGTTACAGACATAAAAAAGAAGAAAATGTATGTTAGTTATTATTTAACATATTAATTTTACAATACAATGTAAACAAAATCTTACCGTAGGTGGGGCATGACCAACATTTACCGCTCCACTTACTGTGGTTTGTAATGGTCCACTCATCATGCCCATGGTAAATGGTTTTTCTCCTAAATTTAAAGTAAAGAAAAGGAAACACAAATAAAAATAAATGAAAAAACTAGTGCATAATAAAAAAAATATTTAGTACTTTTAATAAACGTATATTTATTTAAATAAAAGTTGATAGGACTATTTCCTAAAATAAAGGTTTTAAATTTCATTGTTTATTAGATAAAATCATGATTTATTTGTTGAAAAAAAAATATTATTTCTACCACCATGAAAAGTATAAAATATAGTGTTCGTTACATTTTAAAAATGATAATGAGAAAAAATTGTTTATATAAATTTTAAAATGAATTATTAGTATTTGTAAAAAATCAACACCTATATCTATTTTAACACTTTTACTTTCAATTAAGATTAATTGAGAAAGAAAGTTTCTATTTAATAAAACATAAAAAAATAACATAAAGAAAATACAGGGTTGATCACCTAAGTCAGCTTAGAACTTACACCTATATTAATCTTTTATTTTTAGAAATTGTTAAGTGTTAGTGGAGTGCATATCAATATTTATGGAGTCTATAACAGGTTAAAGTCATAAAGTAAATATCTTCTAGGATTATTTTATTTGTACGAATTTCAACGAATGAAAATTTTGAAATATCAAAAGTTAAATTAGTGGAATATTTTGGATTCTTATTCGTGATATAACCTTCATAAATACCATTCTTGATGTTAGTATATCAGCATTTTTCTAATTTGTTGGCAATTCGCTTGTATCTTTAATAAATTGAGGAGATAATTTGTAATCAAAAATAAAACATTTTTGGGGATATATTTAATTATGACGTTTAACCTGCTAACTTTCCCAAATTTTAATATACTCATAGAATTTGTTTACTTAGTAAATGGTTATTAAAACGTTAAAAGTTTTTTTATCAATTGAGTCCATTAAATGTATTTTTCACTGAATTCAAAACTGTCGCAAATATTCAGGAGTTTCCATTTATTTAAAAAAGTCATATCTGCATGCATGTACAATGTATTTATAGTTTCTGAACAGAAATAGGTGGTCATCCCTGAGCGCTCTATAAATTAAAAAAAAAGACGCTATTTTTAACAACGTTAAAAACAACAATTAACTTACCATCAGCTACTCTCATTACGGCTGGTTTTGCCAAGGATTCAATATTAGTTTTACCAATTTTACTTATTTCATGTTGCAAAATTGTAGCCCTAAAAAATTGATCCGAAAATTAATAGTTTGATAAAAATTGTTGTTTTCAACAATAAAAAAAGTCGAATTATACTTAGTGAATATTCTGACAATAAGCGATAAGGGTAAACTCATTAGAACAGAGACAGGTAAAGAGTTTATTGAGGAGACCCACGTCGAAAATAAAAGAAGATGGTATATTATAACAGGAGGTTATTATTGCAACATCCACACAGGGCTATTTTTTAGCAATGAGGAAGCAGTACAAAGTTCAACTCTAGAGCTCTGACCAAATTGAGCTCCTTTTAAAGCGAATGATTTATTTTACAATTTTGCATGAGAAGGAGAGAAATATATATAAAACATTGATAGACGTGAAATATAGTTTCTGGAAACATTTTAAATTTTTTTAAAAAGTTAATAGATGTTAGAAACAGGTCAGATTTTGATGATTTGTTGAAATATTTTTTTAGGACTCTTTGTGGTGCAAAGGGATTTATGATAGTGAAAATAAATTTAATTTTAATTAAAATGCAGAATATCTGAGATATAAAAATTTCACTATACTGTATGAACTAGACAACGGTAACAACGTCAATCATGATTACTTGTAAATCAGTATTCACATTGTTAAGCGTGTGCCACAATTTTTATTTTAATAAAGAAAAAAATAATGTGTATAAGTTTTGACTAATATCTCGTGTCAAGGAAAATGTAAATTTGGTCTTAACTATTTTGTTACTTTTAAAATTCATCCGGTAATGTGAAATAACATACGTGCGATCCAAAAATGTTGTTTCCTTTGTTAATTTCAAAAATTGATTTACTTTATACACTAGTATGGAAAAGGATAATTTTCAATTATGACTATGAAAAAAAAAATGTTTAGATCTTTAAACGGTTTAACATTACTTACTTCTGCTTAGCAACGTTTTCTTCAAACATAGTAGACCCTTCATCTCCTTCAATTCCAAAATGATCCTTAGCTTGCTGTTTTTTCAAAATGATATCAATGTATCCAGCAATAATTTGTTGAATTTGCTCAGCTTCGGTAGTTTGCACTGAATAATATTGATCAGAGTAGTCACCAAAATCTAAAGTAAATGTGTTTGGGCTAGCACCCCACCTTCTCACTTGAGTTAAGGGCCAAGTTTGTAAAATTTCTTTAGTCTGTTCATTAAGACGAAGTACCGAATCTTTAGTAACCCCTAGTAAACGAGGTACAAGTTTATTCCTGCCCTTCATCTTTTCTTTTACAAGGAAGAAAGTTACGCCGTAGGTTCGTAAAGAGCGAGCATTTTTTGTGTATTTTACTTTAGCATCAAGCTCGCTGAGACCTTGGTGTTTTTTGTGCTCTGAGAATATTTTCTTCTCTATGCCTTTGATTTTTGTGTACGATTGCGGAAGGAATTCTTTAAGGCTAAAATACATAATCATTTTGTTTTTAATTATAACACATCAATATTTTAAATCAATATAAATAGTTGTTATAATGCTTAAAAAAATACAAAAATAATACATTTTATTGTTAGATTTGGTTAAATCTCATAAGAAAGCAAAAATGCATTTCGAAGTGATAATTACGATTTGTTTAACGATCCACAAAATACTAAAGTTTCAAACAGTTTTCTATTTATAATTTTTATATGAGTTACAACGTGCAAAATGTATAAAATCAATTTTCTGGACATTGAACTATTGTTAAACATTTATTTATTACTGCCTTTAAATAGATATAGTGTGGAAACCACTTTATGGAACAAAATTATTTTTTCAGTTATTTTAAAGATTTATGAAAAATGCAGAAACGCGTCAACTTTTCAACTCAATTGTACGTTCGCCAAAATTGAAATAAGCTAAAATTAAGATTTAAACTAAAGAGCAAAATTTAAATACATCTAATAATGAGACATTAAAATATATTTAATAGAAAGAACAATAAGTTTCCATTACTACTACTTTCCATCCTGGAGAAATTTACTATATTTGAAAATATTTTGTATTTCTGTATGCTGAGTATCCTAAATTTATATGACTAATATAGTTAGAAAAAATAGAAAATTTGGGTAACAAAGAAAGTTTTAATGTAGAATATTAGTTGTGTAATGTACGTTATTTCTATTCCGTGAGAAGGTGTATAATTTTCAAAGAAACATTCTATATATTTTTAGATATGCTTTTCTTGTCTAAGTAAATTATTAAAACTTGCCTGAAAGATTCTGGTTAATGGTTAGTTGGTAATTTATATTGTCCAATAAAATGGTTATTTTTTAATCTAATTAATTTTATTATTTTCTTACAAAAAGTACAGAAAAATGAGAAATTTAGCAATAACATCAAAATAAGAAAGAGCCTATTACCATAAATCGGATACATAGAAAAATCATATATATATATATATATATATATATATATATATACTTTACATAATCGCCTGTAAAGACAAATATGATGCATTCATTACCTATAACTACTTTCTATATTAACTTATTTATATTTAAATTATAGAGATATTAACATGGCAATAAAATTTAGAACACCCTCTACATTTTATCTTATGTCTTATTAACTATCAAAGTTACTTACTCTAAGAAGCCTGTTTTATGTTTTGTCTCCACGTGGTCTCCAAATTGTATCTGACACTGAAGCCCTGCGAATTCACAAGCTCTTTCTTGTGTGATGGGGTGAGTTCCTTGTAAAATTGCATCTCTGGCTTGTACGTACAATAAATTTAATTGTACTGGATCTCTTGAGTCAATATTTTGGTCAGAGTAGAAAAACTTTCGTCTCAATAAAACAGTTTGAGTTTCATCAATTCCCTGTTCTCTCAATGTTTTCGAAGGGTCGAGCCAATTGACTTCGTCGTCAGTGTGAAGCTTTTTTCGTAATTGTTCCATTTTAGCGTCTCTTTCACGTTCATCTTTCTTGCGTTTTAGAGTTAAAGTACCATAATTGCGATTGTCTATGTTTTCTTGATTTTCAATATCCTCGAGTACAATGGAGTATTCGTCGTGGTTCGTTATGCCTAACTTTGTACAAATTACAACCATTAGGTTCGCTATTATTTGGGAGTCGTCAACCATCATGGTTTTTACAGCACCTGAAATAATCAAAATATGACAAATTAAGTAATAATTTTGATAGAAAAATTTTGGATTTAATGTTCTTAATGCACAATAGAATATGTAGGGATTAAAAAAATAATAAAAGATAAGAACAAGTTGAAAACAAATGTTGGCCCATACAGATGGTATTATGAAACCAAAAATTATAAACGAAATGATAAAAATAGTACGGAAGAAGAATTAAAAATAAACCAAAATTTTAAGTATGGAAAAGAGGCAGAAGACAGAAATATACGAAAATTGGAATTTGGAGAAGTTTAAGAACCTTGTAATAAAAATAAGGAAGAGACAGAAGAACGGAAAATGAAAATAAATATTAACCACAAAAACATCGCCTAAAAACAGAATATTGTTGAAAAGACAAATTTTTTACAAAGCAACTAAAATACATATATTATGTACAAGGCGAGTCATAATTATTGGGACATAGAGTAAGGGCAGGTTATTTGAACCAAAATATGATGATTGGACCAAGTATGCCTTAATAAAATATTGTTATGGCAAAAGACATAGGGTGATGCAAAACTTTAAACAAGGAATATTACTTTATTTATCATTTTACATTTTAATACAGCGACACGATTTGATTAGAAAACATGGCTTAAACATAATTTTTTAAGTAAATCTGTTATAATCAAAGTTATTAAAAAAAGTTATGACTCAGTTTCATCATAGGTGACGAAACAATATAAATAATAAAAAAAGAGGAGGAAGAATTAAGAATAACAAACTTTTCTTCTATTCTTAAAATATTTGAAACACGCGGTTCGGTAAATATTTTGATCTAAGGATCTTCGTCTTTTACTTTTTTTACTAGGAGTATTTTTAAATAAACATAACTTCAATATACTCCCATTTATTAAGAGGCTTAAATAGACAAAAAAAGATCATTTAAATTATGCAGATAAAATGCAATAGCTTCCAAAAACGGTTTATACAGACAAAATTTATCAATGACAAATGATCTAACAAGGACTTAATAAAAATATCGATACCGTTTTAAGATATATAGGAAAAAATATTGGTAGGTGTATTTGAAATGTTATTGTCATTAATAAAATAAGGAGTTAATTTAGTATTGTATTTATTTTTAAAATGTACTTACCATCTAACATTTTTACTCTTAGAGGTCTTAATTTTTTCCTGTATTCAATTGTATCGCCATTTCTCAAAATGTAATACTCTAGATTTCTGGCTGGTTCTAGCCACACCCCTGTTTTATTATCTTCGTCAGTAAGGAACAACCCGTAGTCTTTAGCTACAAACATGTATAAATTCAATAAAAAAACAAATTATCCATTTGATCAAATGTGCTAACAAGATAATCCAGATTTGAATAAAACTCTTAAATCTATACCACAATAAATTAGAAACGGTAACTAGTGTCTCAACTATTAAGATCATCCTGAGGCCTAATAAACAATTTATTGTGGTATGGACTTATATAAGATATTATGTAAGTATTGGTTTAACTTTAATATGTACCAGAAAAATTACATTATTGTAAATAATAATTGTAACATTTAATTTAAGAGGACACTGCTAATAAATCAGTGTTGATCTGGTGAAATATAACGCTTGATATTAAAAAATGTTGGAATTTACCAAACAAGGGCTAAATATTAAGTATGTTAAGTGATCTAAGTATGTATGTTAAGTGATCTAAGTATGTATGTTAAGTGATCTAAGTATGTATGTTTTCGCGTTACCGCCCATATTTACTAATAAAAATATCCAATCGTTTGTTATATTTTATCGTTGCTTTATAAATTGTTTTTCCGATGCTTACAAGACTTCAAAGATGGTCGGTTGCACCAGCCTCGAGAAGTCCTAATTTATGATATAAACAATTTAAGAACATTTATTATTAAATAAAAACATTTTCAAAGAACATTAACTATCATAAACCAGAATTTTTATTTTCCACTAAGCGAAGCTACAAGCTGTTTCTAATTTAGGAAGGCAAACTTTTACAACAGGCTTGTCATAAAATAAATAATGAATTTAGGAGTTTATATTGAAATCTTATAAATAACCAACCTACAAGGTAGCCAAACTTGAAAAATGATAAATTTTGTATTTATGATTATTTTTTATGAAACTACGTATAGATGCTACTTGGAAGGAAATTCCATAATTTTAGATTCCAGCAATAACTTGCGCCATGATAGAGTTTCCACTTATGCTAGAATTTAAATGTCATATTCAAAAATGTTATATTCCTGTATTAAAAATTAAAATTGCTATTTTCTTGAAAAGTGTAGATATTAGCAATAAAAACAATATTATATACGTTGAAACAGGGGTGAAGAAAAGGTAACATGTGTCAGCCCTACTTTGTTGCACAACAATGGACAAATGAGCATACTCTTAATCTTATCTGTAGTGAAATTTATAAAAAAATGAATTTATTAAAAAAAATTAAATACTTTGTACATAGGTTGGTGATTTTTAAGACTTGAACATATATTTCTAGAGTCAACGTTATTTATTTTATGAAATTAATTAACTGTAAAAATGTCTCCTTTTAATTTAAAAAATCCGGTATATATGAGAATGATTTGACAGAATAGTGAAGGAGTATGTAATAGTATCTTAAAGAACAAGGGACTAAAGTGAGTCATTTAATCACACAAGTAGTTAGTTTATTGTTCAAGGATGAACATTCCTTCAGCCACTTCAGTCCTGTGTAATATCCGCAATTTTTTGCAATTCATATAAATTAAGAAATAATAAAAATATGTTATTTAAAATGATTTCGGTAAAAAATAAACCGTTCAACTATAATAACTTTGTCATGAGACAATAAATTTCACACAGAAATTGAAAACGTTTCCATTTTTATAATTGTTCTAGTATAAAATATAGCCATAAAGTTAAGCACAAGTACATTGATTATTCAAATCTCAATTTCTATGGTTAAATTACTTATATTTTCGAAAATAAGGATTATTTTTTAATCGCTAAGGCCATTTCTGAATTGAATTATGAAAAAAAACTTAAATCTACAAGTGGCAAACAATGAATATTTTTGGGTGATTGTTGACAAAGTGAATAACAAAAAGAAAAATGTTTTTTCTTACGTTGTCCCTCTCCTTCGGCGCACTTATCTCTAATGATTCTACATGCATCGTGAACTGTTGTGACTGGATCAAAAACGATGGTTTTCGTAACATTTTCGTCGATAATATTAATTTTGAGTGATAAAGCCATGTTTCTGTTTTAAGTACTGCTCTGGAACAAAGAATAATATTATTAGATATTATAATTAGTTAAATTTTAAATTCAAACCGAAAAGGCTTGAACAATTAAATCAACATTCAATATAGATTTTACAAAAATTTGAAGTCATACATAAATATAAAATAGAAAGAATCAAAATAAGTAAAAGTAAATGTTAAAATTTTTAGAAATTAAAAAATAATAATTTAAACACTAATAACACACACAAATATTATAAATGCGCATTATTCGACTTAAAAGAAAGATGTGCTAAATTATTGTAATTATTTGTGGAATAAGACATGATGTAATCATAAATGAAAGCAAATTCTAGTATATGCAATATGATAAAGATAGAAGACAAATAATATTTTAGGCGAATTTGTATGGGGAAACAAGATTTGAAAAGTTTTAGATATCTGGCAAATCGTGTAAGTAAAATAGATATCGGTGACAGACTACAAGTATTGCATTGTAATAAGTTGCGTTTAAAAGATAAGATAAGAAGTTAAGTTTGAAGTGGAAATTAAGAATCTATAGAATCGTGATCAGACCTAGTAACTTATGTGAGAACTGAACAAGAAGAAAAATTGAAAATTTTTCATAGGAGATTTATAAAAATGGTAATGGGAAAAAATTAAATTGAAAAGAATATTTAGAAACGCAAACATACAATATTTAAGGCACAGCCAATCAGATGGTAGGGGCCTATTATAGAGAAGTACCCAGAAATAACAACAGAATGGAAATCAGCATAGTACTGAAAGGAGAGCAAAGCGTAGGAGTAGAAAAGGATGGAGAGGAGAGAAAGAAGTGGATATAGTACTTACAGTGAAAATATGTGTGAAGCTTTAAAGAAAATTAGAAAAATAAAAACCGATGTACTTTTAAAAATATATCTAGAAAGTGCCGGGAAGACGGAACAACTATAATTTCAAATGAAATGTAATATATTGATATGGGAATAGTAGGGTGAAAATTGTAGCAACAATCTTAACGCATAGGGATAAAAATATTAAATGACTGTGGTTTTCTAGATAACTCTTCAAATAGATATATAAATAACTATCCGTATAAATACAATAAATCGATGAGAAATACTCCACAATTCACCTTTTACGCCACCAAGTTTGAAGGTTATGTTCGTATGGCAACGAACAAAAGCCACCCCCGATAAAAACATGTCGTAAACAACGGCCGACGTGCAATTGTTTCATCGCTGCCCACTCATTTATTGACTTGTGCCAAAGACTAGTTAAGAAATAAGTCAATAAACCACTAAGAAGGGAACATGTCGCATCTGATAATTGAATCATACGCGAAACTGAAGGCTGTGGGGTACATCCATCGGGTAGGGTGTGATTGTAGACCAGAAAGAGAGAAGGGATGCTGCGTTGCCAGGACAACGCGAACTTCTAATGCTTTGCCAACCGTTCGACGCTTTGTCAAATCTACGACCCGACACTGCGACGTCGACGCCAGTGGCGCCAACTATAAAAAGAATAATGTATTAATGATCGCCTTAATATAAACCGCTAAGATGCGGAAGATACTAAAACTTCACAAAATTGCCGTTAATAAAGGCGTGTTAATTATTAGATTTCATTATTAAAATACTAATGGTATTAGAATTTTTATCTACGCTCAATATTGAAAATAAATAGCTGCGTGCACCTACAGTGTGTTCCAACTAGTTTATTTTACATTTTACAAAAAAAAAATATTTATAAAAAGCTCTGCACTACTTGTAAATCCATAATCAAGTATGAAACTTTTAAAACATTGGCCGGAATACAGGTAAAATAAAAAGCGATTTGAAGTGAAGACTAAAATATGGTTAAATTGTAATGGGGAACAACGTGTTCATTAAAATTGTTATTAAGTACCAAAAAATTATGTATACTAAATTCGTAGCCTGCCCAGGCAAAAATTACAAAATATTTCAATAAACACGACAGCAATTGTTAGATTATTTGTTGAACAAAGAAACAACAAAAATTAATGCAATTGTTAGAAATACTTAATAACCGTCAAAAAACTGTAAATTTAACATCGACGTGTATTTGCAATAATTAGAAATGCCGCTAAAATTGAATATTGAAGATAAAATTGTTCTCATTGTTGGAAACAATTATTATAAAACACGTAGGGAAGCAGCACAAATCTTTAATAATAGGTACTTTGATAAAACTTTATGACTACGTAATAATTACATTCAAGGATTCTGGAAGTGTTGAAAATAATTAAAGGGCCCATATTCGACAGAGTTATCTCTTGTTTTAAAATTCTCACGCCTCTTTGGGTTAGATTACGTAAACAATGTTTCCAAAACCAGAGCAGATTGCGTATCTGGAGGAGATTAGTGGAAGACCTTACAAAAGAAAGATAGTTTTTTAAAAGGAGTGTTGTGTCACAAATTTAAATATGTAAGTATTATTTTTATCAAATTCACTTAAATCTAACCATAAAAATATATTTATTGGTATTTATGATTTTTTTTTACCTTTTGTTGCTGTATATTTTATGTTCTCCTTTTCATTAAATATATCATTTGCAATTCATTCGATTTACGCAAAGGTTGTTAAAGATTCATTTATTTTACATTCATTAAGAGGATAGTCTTGAATCTTGTGGACCACGGCCTTGTTGAATGTTATTAATATTTTTCCATTTTCAGTTTTGTGTGAAAATGGTTCAGATTTAAAGGCGATCCTCCGTTTTATTAATTAACGTCGTATCCTTTAATGTATAAATAAAGATATTCGTATTCTAGTTTACGGGAAACAATGAGCTATGTTTTTTTTTTGAGTCGATCCTTGCTATCTATCTATTTTATTTGTTTATCAGATTTTAGTTATTTTAAATGATTTATTTGATTTTCTGTATCTGATCTATCGATTATTTCTTTATTTGATTTGTTTTTTTTTTAAATTTATTCATCTTATTCCATCTAGCCGATTTATTTATTTAATTTGACTTATTTGAGTTATTTGATTTGTTGCATTTATCTGATTAATTTTATTTATTCGATTTATTTTATTTATCTGATTTGAGTTGTTGATTTATTTGACTTATTCATTTATTTGATCTTTCACTTTATTCTACTTATTTCATTTTATTTGGTTTATTTCATGTATCTGTTTGTTTTCACATATTTACTTTGTGTGATTTATTTGGAACCTTATGTATTTATGTTTGTTTTATCTTTCAATGATGTTTTTGTCTGAATTAGCAGGGGTTTTCTTTCTGGTTCTTTCCCTTATAATTTTTTGATATATGGCACCGAACCAGTCATGTCGTAATATTTGGTAATATTTTATTAATTAACTTTACTTTTGATTTTCGTATTAAATTCCCCAGTTATCGAAATAAATGTTATATATGTATTACTTGTTTTATTTTACCTTGTCACCTTTCAAACATCACTACGATCTGTACAATCTAAGAACTATTCCGAAAAAACACAACGTGTAGTCTCCTCCCTAGACATCATAATACTAAAGAATGGATAATATGTTAAATAAATAATAAAATGGCCAGTTTTTGGTGAATGGGTTACATTCCAATAAATTTAGTAAGAAGCATGGGTTACAAATAAAGATATTGGAAATGAAGTGATGCTATCGGTACTAGCAAATTCAAAAGATTCAGATTTATTAAATGTGACTACCCGTACTTTAAAAGAAGGATTAATTGAACGAAGGTTTGAATTTTGAGCTCGCATCCAAGGAGAACTGGAAAGTAACAGATTTATGACAAGATAAATACTTTTCTCTGACGAAGTAACACGTCTAATGGTACAGTAAGTTCTCAAAATTGTCGATGTTGAGCGATGTTAATGTATGGTGTGGCATTTATAAAGACAGAATTGGTAAACCATTCTTTTTTCGAAATAACTTGAATGGACAAAGAAGATTCCTACAATTTTTAAATAGTCCGTTGTCTGAATTTCTTGATGACCAACCACTAAATGAAAGTCAAAAAATATGGTACCAACAGGATGGAGCAACATGTCTGTAAAAAAAAATATTCGGATGTTTCCCTCCATATTTTTAAAGGTAGAGTGGTCGGGAGGTACAAGGAATTTCTTTAACCTCCAAAGTCTTCAGATATTACCCCTCTTCACTTAAAAGAAAAGGTAAACCCTAACATGCCATCTAAAGCTATAACTCCAGATGTAATTAGAAATGTTATAATCTAATTTAATCGAAGAACAATAATCTTTTAGATAGGGACGGTGGTATACATTGAAGTTCAGAAGTAATTAAGTAATTTTACACTATTTGGTCAATAAATAATCTAACAATTATAGATGTGTTTATTGAAATATTTTTAATTTTTTAACTGGGAAGGCCACGAATCAAAAAGTGTGCATACTTTTTTGGTACTTAATAAGAATTTCAATGAACATCTTGGTCTCCATTATAATTCGAACATATTTTACTTTCCACTCCATATAATCATTTTTTATTTTACCTGCACTCCAGCTAATGTTTTAAAAGTTTTATACTTGATTATGGATTTACAAGTCAACCAAAACTTTTTATCAAGAATATTTCTTTTATGAAATGTAAGATAAAATTTTCTCCATTTGGGCTCTAAATAAGTATTTAAATATTAATGCATTTCGATTGGTGTAAAACAAATAATCTGCAAATACCGACGTGTTGTGGATGTTTAACGATATTATCAAATATATTTAGACAATGTGCGCGTAAAGTTCATTTCAAGATATTTCGTAGACTTACCATCTGCTTGGAGAGTACTATCAGTTAATCTTGTAAATTCTTCATTTTAAAGTAAAGAACAACAGGGTCGTACTTGAATGTCTGCCAGGAATTTAGTCACTAGTGATGCTCAAGCTAATATTTAACTTTTCAAAATAAAACATAAATACAAAATGAATTACTTTCACAATCAAATGTTTACAATAAACTAAAATTCAGTTTCAAAATAATCCCCAAGTAACCCCAACTTTCTCTTCAAACAATACGCTTATTAGGGGTTTAAATACCATCCTGTACTAATTTGCTTGGATTAACGACCACCTACCGAGGGATTTACTAATACATATAGTTCTCTGAATGCAAGTGGCAGGTCAACGAAATATCTTGAAATGAACTTTACAACCAATTAAATATTTAATTAGCTATAAATATTGATTGTTTATATTAAATGACATATTAAGCATATATTAAAAAGTCTCTGGTGAACTTAGTTTAATTGTTTTCGATAATTTTTCGAAATACGCCAATAATGCATTTTCAAAAAATTATTTTTTATTATTACAGTCTTCTCAGTTTATTCAATATTCTTATACGTATTCGCGTAACTGCCGTGAAAAATATGATTAGTTTTCAATAATACATTTTCTAAAGAATTTTAATTTTTAAAAGTTCTTTTAGTACCGGCAATTACAAAAGTCGATATCGGAGTGAATACTCGATTATCGTTTATTTTACAGGATACTCTGTATAAACGTTGAGTCCTCAAGTGACCGTTTTGAGGGGTTCCAGGAATTTGTTCGAAGTAGCATTTCATATAATGTAAATCGTGAGATTCCTTAGTACAAAATGATCAGCATTCTAAAAAAATCGTATCTTTTTTTTAACTGTAAATATTTTTTTGTAAAATATTAGAACTCTCTAAATCGTTAGCTGTATGATTTAAGGTAACAAGGTACTGTTATGAATATCGAATTCTTGGTTTTTATACACGGTGAGTGACCGTAGACGCGAAGGTCCCTTACTTTTTGAAGAATTCTTTTTTGTATATATTCAAAAAATCCATAATTTAAAATTAGTTTCACTTATACAGGTTGTCCCAAAAAATATATGTATCAAAGTTATGTTTTTTTAATTGGAATACCCCCTATGTTTTTACATTTTTGTAAACCTCTTGCCGAGCTGATTTGAACGATAAATCACACTTGATATCTATTATGTATAATAATAATAAAAAAGGATCTACAGCCACCTGAAAATCACATTTTTTTGAATTTAGATGTATGTAGCAGACAAAACGTTGAAAATCAATAAAAACGGCTTACATGTCCCTGTCCTAATTTTTGAAGGTCTATGCTATGGCATTAAACAATATTTCTGTTTCAAATATTTTTTAATTCCGTAGTATAGAACTTGAAAATAATGATAAAGTAAAATGTTTTTTCACGACCAATGCCAAATTTAACAACTTTCGAATCATCTTTAATAATAGTAAGTTAATATTTTGACTTTGGAAATAGATAAAAACATTCTAAAACACATGCTTCTTATTTATTTTGTGCGTATTATCATTAAATTATTGCCCTCAGGTGTCAATCCGTCAGACTTCATTTATAGGTATTTTTTTTCTGTATGAATGTATATTTAAGAAATGTCAAGTTCAAATCAGTCAAAGATGAATGAAGCAGGAAAATCAGAGGTAGAATTTAAAAATGTAGATACTTAGAAAATCTGCTGGTATAAACATCGGAGTATGTATAATGAACCTTTTAAAGAGTGGCAAAAAGAAAAATATTATGTCGATTAATTAATTAATTAAAAATTTCTCTTTTAAAACTATTTTAAATGACTATTTACAAGGGTTCTAAAATGTTTACATTTTTTATTTTTTTTTATTTTCATCATCCAATTAACTACGATCCTTTGATTCTGAGTTCTTTCCTTTTATAACACTTCTAACTTTTTGATCCATCAAGCTATTTTAAAAAAAAATCAGTATATTAAATAAAATATAAATTATTGGTCATGTAAAAAATATAGTATGTCACTTTGTTATAATGAAAATTACATCTCTTGTTATCTAATTATTATATTAGATTATGATTATTATTATTATTATTCACAAACATATGGAAGGTTTTCGCTTTTTTAAAACAAACAGGTAAAATAAAAACAGGAGCATAGTAATATATTTAAGTAGCAGATTAACTATACGAAAATAGTTTTCTGTGAAATAATTTCAAATCGTAATGTTCATTTCTATTTTCGCTTGGTTTAGTCTTTGTATAATTGGTCACTGTACGGCACTCCAAAAAGTCATTATTAGTTGTAGTAATTAACTGGTCTCATTTAATGAAGGGTAGAGGGGTGGTTCTTTTTTTTAGTTTTCGAATTTTCGAAGAGGTCTACTCACTCTTCAATTACCTAATGCAAAGTGGCTAGTCATGGGATTTTATTTAAATTCATGACAGCCTAACTTTGGTTGGTTTTTGGTCACCACTTAAGTTAGATACAGGTTTTATCACTGTACCACAAAACCAGTGAACTCCATATGGTTTGAGTTCCCAAATGCTGGTTTTAATGACATAAAAGTCATTTTTCCATTACAAATGATTTTCGGCACTTACTTATTAGTTCCAGGTTAGATTGGCATCTAGGATTACTTTTAGGTACTTTACAGTTTTTGAGTTAAACTAAACCAGCATTGTTAACATTAATTTTTTTCTTCAATGCCTTTAATTTGAGACAGTTTTGGAATGGTTTCCCCTGATTACTATGACAATGATTACTACGGGAGTAGTTGTAATGTTTCGTCTGCCAAGGAGTTCGTCAACTACATGGTTCCATGAATTTTTAGAATAAGCAACGAAAATTACTGACTTGATAGATACAATGGTAAATCGGTTTCTTAACAAATGATAATACTGAAATAAACAAGAGCCATTTACAAATTTTATATATTAAAAGAGATATATTCTATTTTAGTACGATCTAAATAAAATTTTGCCTCAATTAAAATAATAATTATAGATTAATTGGCACCATTAAAAAATGTATATTAAGAAGAATTATAAAAGGAATCGAACTAAATAATTGAAGTTTAATTTTAATATTTTGTTATTAAAGGCGAAGCTATCGAACGAAATTAATAAGATTTCCTCATTGAATATGCAAAACAAAATATATGAACCATTCCTAAAGGTTATTGCCTAAATTCCTTGCTCATCAACTTGCATGGTATATGCATACGTAGAAATGCAATTACTAAATTCATAACATCCCGTAGAATTTAATATCAATAGTAATAAAGCCGGGTATAAAACTGAGCTATAATGTATACAAGTCCGAATAATGAATACTAAAGGCCACGATCATCACCAATTTGGTACTTTTGAGACTATTAAATGCGTGAAATAGTCACATTTGCATGTGGGATGAGATGAAATTCGTCTGCGTACTTTCATTTGGGCATACTTGCCGAAAGGGGACATTCCTATTTACCTCGGCTTATACGGCACTAAAATAAAACTTTTATTGAATTATTGATTTTTATAAACGTTAACGAACTTTCTTTTGCAGTTGGTGTGCGTGTATTCTTTAAAAAAAAATGGAATGATGATGAAGGTGAGTGTGATTTTTACCAACCAAGTTCCTCCACTTTATCTGCGATTATGATTTAGCATTTGCCAAGAATTAGAGATAAAAGAAAGAATAAGAATTACTTGGATAGCGCGCGATGAAATTAAGGAGATTCTCCTTATAGATATTCCTTTACATATTAAAAAAACCGATATAAGCAAAAGTAAACATGTTCAGAGATAACTAAAGAGTCTGTAGAAAAAAGAATAATCTATACATCTTTAAGAGAGCATTAGACCAATAATTGAATCAGAGAAAGAACAAAATTATTAGACACAATCAACAGTATGACCAAGCGTTGTGTGGGCAAACCACGATATCCAGAAAACTGGAAAAGATCAAAAGAAATTTACATACTGGGATAAAAAACACTAAACAAAGAAGAAAAGAAATAAAATTAATAATGAAAACTGATGCTTATTAGTGGGTGAAACAGCAACTAAAACTGTTCTTAGAAAAAGAGGATGAAAAGACTGTTTTTTTATCTTAAACCAACGAATGCTACAAAAGTTTTGATACAAGAAAATGTAGAAATATGCAAGCAAACTAGTTTGAAAAGAGAATATTTTGGCAGATTTTGAAAAGTAAGAAAAATAATTCGCTATTCTGAAAAGGCAAAAGTGACATGAAAAAATACATGTGAAAATATTCTTTGGGTCGTTAGACATTTTAAAAATATCAAAGGTGCTCGTCGAAGCAAAAACCGCTGCTCTTGGCCTAAAAAGGAAGAGGAGGGCCAACCAAAGCAAACAAGACTCTAATAATGCAATACATCATATACAGGGTGTTTCATTGGAAATGGGCCTAACTTTTAACTGTAGATGGGCGCCCCATTTTTGATGTTTCCAAAAACCTATATTTAATGGATCTTCCACCCTTTATAACTGAGATACAGGGTGTTTTATCAATTTGGCCTATTTATTTCGGTGTACGATTCTGTCATTTTATAATTTGTAAGAACAAACTTGAAGGAATTGTTTAAAGCGTAATTATGTATATACCTCTTTTAAATATTAATTAATTAATTATAAAGTTATTCATGTCAAATATTAATTTTCCAATAAAATAATTATTAGATTTTAGATCCTGATACAATCGGTAATAGTTGATCAGGTGTTCACAACATTATTACATTTGTTTAATAAACTATTCAGCAAGCATTATATTGGTAGCCGTTATTCACTCAAATCCGCGTAGAAAAAATTCCCGATTATGACCAAAGTGCACAAAAATACCGATTAAAGTTTGAAATTGAGAACTTAAACTATATACGCAATAATTAAAATTTCACAGTACAAATTAGTTTGGTATACAAGGTGTTGTGTTTATTTATATTTTTTTTTTGTTAACCCCGACTTGGTTTTTTTGTTTCATTAGTAGGTATATTGTTTAGGTAATGAACGATAAACAGATATATACTTTTGATATATACAGATAAGAAATATCCTTTTATTTCAATTGGATATGAAATACTCCTTATCCTTTTATTTCAATGGAATATAAAATGTTTATAATATCGACGAACCTAACATTGACAGACATCAAAGCATAAAACTTCTCACAACCTAATCAACCATAACAAAAGGTATATTTGAGTTAGGGAGCGTATCCAAAGCATTTTCGATATATTGTGAAGTTGAACCGAAATTTCGAATTGTACAAAATACGAAAAATTAATTTTCTTCGAGTAAAAAATCGCTATGGCCAATAATAGAGAAAAAGGCGAAAATGTAATAACACAAGAATTATTTCCGTTTAAAAAACAACCAAACGAAAAATATATGATGTTAACCATCAAAACATTTAATAATTGTCCTTATTTGATAAAAAGGTAGTCGAAAACATTTCTCGTAACTTATGACTAAAATCAAAATAAGTTATATACATACATACATACATAATTCAATGACACAATAAATTATTGTAATTGTAATCAAACCTTTATATTAATAAAATTAATATTAATTATGAGATTGTTTTGTACAAATAGATAATAATATAGTCATTCATTTCACAAAATTTTATACTAAATCATAAACAGATTTATTTTCGATCAATGAATTTTGGTGACTACAAATCTCTTTGTTGCCGTTTTGTTTAGTGCTAAATAAAGCTTTTGAACAAATTACAAAATTTAATTTGTAGAGTTGTTTAGTTTTTGGAGTACATGTTTACAGGTTCCTAGTTATAAGAAATCAAGATAGTTAAGACCTGCCTAATAATTTTTATTCCGGATACAGATGGTTTCCATTTCTTCCATTCCATTACCATTTCTTTTAGTTCCATCGTGTCTTTATTCCTTTTCCTTTTCCGATTTTTGCAATTGTATCTTTTCAGTTTTTCCTCGGTTTGCCTCTCCTTCTTTTGCCTACTCTTTCTGATTCTATTACTTTTTTTAACATTGTTACTTTGATTTATTTTAATGAGGTGTCCATACCAGTTAAACTGTTTCGTTTCTATTACTTTTAATGTGCCCTCTTTTTGATCAACTACTTATGTTATTGTTACGTTTCCTGTTCTGTCACAGCTAGTTTTTCCCACAATTCTTCTAAGAAATTTCATTTTTATTGTTGTTAGTTTGCTGTCATACTTTTTCAGTTACTCTAGATTAGTTCGCGTATGTTACTAGGGGTTGAACTATTATATTGTATACTTTTAATTGAATTTCTTTGCTTAGCTCTTTCTTACTCATGATTACACTTTATGCGTAATAGCTATTCCGTTCGTAATTTCTGAGTCTATTCATTCATCTTGTGTAAACATGCTTCCTAAATATTCATATCATGTTATTTAAGATGACTTCCATTTTTTTTCTGTTTTTTCCACCCACCTTTTTACCAGTTCTTCCATTTCAGAATAAATATCTGTTAAGCGTATAATAAATAAGCTATCAATTTTTACGGATAGATGTTAAACTTCTGAAACCAACCAGGGTTTGTACCCTTGTTATTATCTATCTTTTTTATTTTAATATACTCTCCATTAGGATTTTGAATAGTAGTGGATTTAAGCTATCTACTTATTTAATACCTTTTTACATGTTGAATTTTTATGATCTTTTGTCGTGTAATTACACTTCTTCTCTTACTTCCTTATGAATTTTCAATGACTTACCATCTTTAGTTCCACATTTAGTTGTAACAGTTATCTTATTGCTTTTCTGTTAACTGTATCGAATGCTATTCTTTAAACTACGAATGTTAAAAATAGTTCATCCTGCTGTTTTCCTGGTCGACGTGCTACTTGTTTTTCTTCTATTGTGTGTTTTACCAACTTTATTAATTTTTTTTTCAATAATTTTTGTGGATACTTTACATACTATTTATGATAAGCATATCGCTCTATAATTATTATAGTCAGTATAATCACCTTTCTCATATATTGGTGCCAAAGCGTTATCTTGCCACTGATTAATGTTTCTTTTTTCCATGCTCTCTTATATATTTCTAGTAATCACTGTTATCCCGTTCCGTCCCTTTTAGCATTTTGTCTGACCTTGGTGATTTTTCTATTTTGACCTCCGACAGTGACTTCTCTATTTCATCCATATCTGTTTCCCTTGTATTTGTGTCCCATTCATTTTATTCATTTTTATTTTCTATTGAATTTAATTTGTTTATGTATTTTTCAAATACACCACAAGACGAGTTACTGGCTCATTTTGATATCCCAATAAGAAAAAACCTGCTTAATTTTATTAGTTCTAAGCAAGATTAAATTTTAGATTTTCTTTTTAGTATAAATAATTGATATATGATCAATTACTTCTGTAAAAATTATTTATATACGTGTGAACTAAAGAAAAATTTAATATACAAGCATTTATTTTCTAGAAAATTGGTACCATTTAACACAACGAATACATTGAAGACTTTACATAATAAATAAAAATAAAAGTTTTATTGTCACGGAAATACGTTGGCAAATTATGACATCATCTAAGTTACGAGATATTGGGTGCAGTTTTTGACATCACAATTTTCCGTTACAATACTTTAAGTGAAAAGAAATATTTAATATTTCCGTTTAAACTTTAATTCTGTTAAAACATAATCATATACAAGGTTGTCCAAAATTGTCGAGTAATACTTCTAGGGGTGATAGTTCACCTAACAATAAAGGTACCTTACCTTGTTATATACTTTTTCGAAAGGTCAATAATAAGGGAGATACAGGCCTCTAAAATTGTATAAAAAACGACTTAAAAATATTTTTAAATTCTAGACATAGAAGCTTTAGATAATGATACTTTTTTTATGTTATTACTCATTTCATCCCTTCTGATTACGGAGTAGTTTTTGGCGGTAAATACCACTGATTTTGTCATATTTTTTTTAAATACGTAAGTATTAAAAACATTTGGGTAATTAAGATTCCCTGGCACTTTTTACGCAAAAAAGTACTCTGGACCCGTTTCCATAAACAGCACCGTTTCCGAGTAATTTAAGTGCAATTTGCAAATAATAACAAAAGTGTGTCTAAAAAGGCAAGTAGGCTTGGAAACCGACAATAATGGATATTTGATTATTTGTCCAATGAATTTCTTTGAAATCTTTGGAGAGTTAATTTCTTAACGATAAATTTTGGGAAAAAAAAAACACTTCAAGATATAAATACGTAAAGCGTTCAAGGCATACTTGATGAGCTTGCCTTCCATTATTGTCGGTTTCAAAGCCTACTTGCCTTAATAGACACTTTTTTGTAATTATTTGCAAATTGCACCACTATTTTTAAGTTTAAATTAGTTGAAAACGGTGCTATTTATGGAAACGTATCAAAAGTACTTTTTTGCATAAAAAAGCCAGGAAATCTTAGTTACCATTTTTTTAATACTTACGTAATTAAAAAAATATGACGTAATCAGTGGTGTTTACATCCCAAAACTACTCCTTAATCAGAAGGGATGAAATGATCAATATCATAAAATTAAGTATCTTTATGTGAAGTTTTCATGTTCAGAATTTGATTTTTTTTTTCAATCAGAACGGGAATTCAAATTTTTGACCACTCTGTGTCAAATAGCATAGAACTTGAAAAATTAGGATAGATACGTGTAAGCCGTTTTTATTGATTTTGAACGGTTTGGCTGCTACAGACATCTGAATGCAAAAAAATGTGATTTTCAGATGGTTGTAAATCCTTTATTAAACATAATAGATATTAAGTATGAGACATCGTTGAAATCAGCTCTATAAGATTTATAAAAATGTAAAAACATACGTACCTATAAATCCTACGACAAACAATTTTTCAATAAAACGTTTTACAACAAATATTCTAATTCAAAAGTCTTATTTTTTTATTTTCCTGGACCCAATAATTAAAGAAGATTTATAATCTATGGTCTTTTCGCTAAATTGGATTTGCTGTTTACAGCTTGTGTTATGTAATCTTCTTTATTTTCATTTAATAATGGTATGTTCTAATCGCGCGTAAATAATTAATTTTTATTTTATAAAATATTTAAATTTGTACATAACGGCAAACTTTTTTATTTTTAGTGTCCCATTCACCCTATTGTTGGAACTTTTACTATATTCGGTAATATTTTTTCTCTAGCCTTATATAAATTCGTGTAAAAGACAATTTTGCCTGATTAGATGTGACACCTTATATCTAATCTAGTATTTGAATTTCCATGATGCGATGTCAATGTTTAGAGAGAAAGGAATCGCTTATTGTTAGTTAGCACTTTGTGCAAATCAATGAATGTAAACAGATACAACACACTTCATTCTATGTAAATAGCAGATGAATGCCCTTGAAGTTCCTAGTTTCTCCACTAAAATGTTAAACAAATTCTAATAATCGCTTCGTATTAAATCAATAAAAACAAGGTAATTCATAAGTGAAAAAAATATTCATTTCTATATAAATTTTTACAGAAGCATTTTTCCACCAACATAATGTTTTGGAACACCCTGTAGTAGATGTCGAGTTTTCGCTTTTAATAAATTCTCTATATATCTGAGTATAACAAGTTTATGGACGTTTTGGCAAATGTTGTGAACGAAAGGAAGTCAAAAATGAAACTAATAAGAAGGTGTTACTAGCTAATTTCGAGAATAGAAGCTAAAAGTTATACATCTTATTGCCCTTTGGCATATTATTCAATGGTACCCGCGATATCCACAAAGACAAATGTTGTAATTGGCAAATATATTCAATTGATTACGTTTCTCAAACGAAAATATATAAACCCAAGAAGTCAAATATTTTAAGCAAGCAGAATGTAAGTTTTTACAAGAAGCTGGTAATAAAGAGTGGTTATTAACAAAGGTTTGTATCTATGTATATAGAGCAGTAATACCACAAATTATTAATTTACATGCATAAACATTTTGCAAGTAATTGAAATTTTTGGACTTTGCAAGGAGGAACTCACAAACATGCGAGTGGAAGACGTGAAGGATGAAGGAAAAGTGTTCTTAGTTATAATACCAAACACGAAGAATAAGGTGACCCGTGAATTTGTTATAACTTGTGGAGGCACTGATTGAATTAATTTAGTAGAAACAATACTAAAATACATTGTACTGGGCCCCTCTAATACCGATCACAAAAGATTTTTTTGTTTTTTACAGGAATAGTAAATACACAAAATTGCCAGTTGGTGTTAACATAATTAATAGCATGCCACGAATATTACTTCTTTTTTGAGATTACAAATGAAGACTACAGATGCCACTGCTTCAGAAAGTCATCAACTTCATTATCTGCTGTGAAAAGACTCGAAGGGTGGAAAGGCAATGTGGTAGCTGAGGGATACATTGAAACAACCGTAGAAAATAAAAAACGAATAGTTACAAAAATTCTGGGAGAATTTGAAAATAGACCTATAAAACAATAACCCCAGTATAGTATTTCGGAAATTATTCTTCAACAGAACAGTCTTTGTCTGGAGTGAACTTGTTTAAATGCACAAATGTTATCAATATTTATAAATAATTGCATTCAAATTTTATTAATAAATAATTAAATTTTGATTCTCGTTTCATTAACCAACTGAGTTATACAGGGTTTCCCAAAAGTCCCGGGACTGAGCCATAAGTTTTTACCGAGTGAAGAAAAAAATCTGAAAGGGCCATAAACACTACATTTTTAGACAGTTAAAAAGTTTCATACACTAGGGAGATTTTTTAGGGGATGAGAACCCCAAAATTTTTAAATTGCAACCCTTATCGAGTTTCACCTTATTTTAAAGGTAATGAATAAAGAAACGCAACTCCAAAACCAAAACCCGATATTTTAACATGTTGACTGCCATGTGTATCAAAATTGAAACACACTTGTTGGGTCCAGTACGTCGCCCTGCATCATTTTGTAATACAAATAATTTCGTTCTGACCGTAGTATGCTATCAGTTTAGCTGAGATTTATTGCAATGAAAACAAAAATGTATATAAATAAATGTAAATTTAATAAACAGTTTGTGACTGTGACAATTTATTGATTGTGAAATTAGTGTTGTAAATATAGATCCTATTTATTTCCTTATTTTAAATTAGTTAAAATAATCTGTTAGAAATGTTCCAAAAACTAACCGAGAAAGAAAGAAATACTTTTTTAATGATTCGTGGCTCTGGGGATAGAACAAGATCTTACGATGAAGTGCAGCGAGTCTTCAATTATTTTTTTCATGAACGACCATCGATTTCCAAATCAACAGTCGAAAGAACTTTTGCAAAAAAATAATTATTTCCCCTATAAGTTTCACCTAGTTCAGAAATTGAACGAAGATGACTTCGATAAACGGTTAGAATTCTGCGAAATAATGCGTGAAAAATGTGACATTTTTTTCTCAATATTGTTTTCTCTGATGAATCTACTTTTTACTTAAATGGTAAAGTTAATAGACACAATTGTCGTTATTGGACTGACGAAAATCAACATTTATTAAAAGAAGATCATACTCAGACACTGCAGAAAATTAATGTGTGGGTTGGAATTATGGGAAGTAGAGTAATTGGTCCTTTTTTTATTAATGGAAATTAGGACGAAGGCAGATATCTAGAACTGTTGGAAAATCAAGTGGTTCCAAGTGTTCGTGCCGAATGCTTTAATGGTATTGACAATAAGTGGTTCCAACAAGATAGTGCTCCTCCACATTTTAGCCGAGCAGTCCGAGCTTTCTTAAGTCGGACGTTTCCAAACCGTTAGATTGGGAGGAGAGGTGAAATCGAGTGGCCACCACGATCTCCGGATCTTGCACCACTCGATTTTTTCTTTTGGGGTTTCTAAAAAGTAGAGTGTATGCAACAAATTCAGAAACAATAAATGATTTGCAAAATCACATACTTGAAGAAATCACCAATATCACTAGGGATATGCTCCAAAGGGTTCAAAATTCCATTTATGAGCGTTTGTATCATTGCGAAATCGAGGAAGGTCGACAATTTGAAAATTTATTATAAAAATCGTAATTCTTTCTCATTTAGTAGTATAACTCTTAAAATAACTAAGATACGGGGTTTTGATATTGGGGATGTGTTTCTTTTTTCATTACCCCTAAAATAAGGTGAAACTCGACGTGGGTTGCATTTTAAAAATTTTGGGGTTATGATCTCCTAAAAAAACTCCCCAGTAAAAATGGTAAAAATGTAGTTTTTATGGCCCTTTAGTGATCTCCAAATTTTCAGATTTTTTTCTTCATTCGTTAGAAACTTATGGCTCCGTCCCGGAACTTTTGAGAAACCTTGTATAAGGGGCTCACTAACTCAGTTGGATAATAGCGTTTAATACCTAACTTAAATGAAATAAAGGAATATTTTTAAAGCCTGTTATTGTCATTTGATTCTCATTATAACTACAAGTTATGTTCAATACAAAATAAAAAATCAGTAAATATCCTTAAGTTCTTATTTCTATAATAAAAAAATATGCTCTATATTTAAAATAAATTTTAATAAATAGCATAAACAATTTCAATCATAAACAACATTCGAATTGCTCTGTGAATTCAAATTCACGTTTATATTTTTATTGGCCGAGTATTCTAACAAACACAACGTAAGTGTTCGATTAAATTTTTTTGGTCCGCATCACTTGTGAACTTCTGAGCCGATTGATTAAAGTCAATCTCTTGGAATTGAATGGAATGGGTCTAACGGCGTAAGAAGGGCACATCTGTTATTTGCATGGGATATAGTTAATCCCACGTTTTAAGCGTAGAGAGAGATAGAGAGAGAGAGAGAGAGAGCACGCAGAAGTTTAGTAAAGTTAGTCCATCCTAATCGGTTTTTGGACCTTCATCTCTAGATTATGTTTTAAAGTTGTGTAAATCAGTATACAGGTGTGACGATCATTTGGGAAAGAGGTCATTAATATTTAAGATAAGAACACCCTTGTACGGAGCGGATGTCAATCTAGAGAGTTCAATAGTATTGCATGCGGTGTTGTGTGGGGAATCACACGTTAAAAGGTATGGTCCCCTTTTTAACAAGTCCAACAAGCTTCTCAGGGTTGCTCATCGTGTTAATTAGTTTGTAGGAAACATTTAGTTTCCGACAGGAAGATAAAGATTCGCTGATTTCGTAATACTAACCGATTGAATTTTCTAACGTATTTCATGTATTTGAAATAAATCAGGTGATAACGATAGAAATGGTGATCCATGTAGTTTAGTACCACCAAAAAGAGAAAAGATTATTGGCGCATTCCAAATTAAGAAAATCGCCGATTCCGGTGGTCGAGTGAGTGGCGAACCGTCATTTGGTCCCCGGGGTCTCGGGTTCGAGTCCCGGCTTGGGTATGGGTATTGTATGAACGTGTGAATATTCAAACATAGAAAACTTTACGTGGTGTTCCTTTTTAAATCTGTAAGTTACCTATTTCCTATATAACATTTTATATGGACCATAGCGTATATTTTTGAATAATCCTCTTACAATGGTATAGTGATTATTCATTCTTGCTTCTTGTTGCAATGTTCAGTGTGAATCGTGATATGAAAAGGAATTTTCCTTTATTCAGTACATTAAGCGATGTTTTTTGGTCGTATGGCTAGGATTATTGCCTTGCCTGTAACCTTACCAGGGGATTTTTTCTATGGATAAAGTCAGTAAGGTTAGCTGGCCATGTCAACCTATATCCCAACGGGTGAATGTCTCACATCCAAAAAATATGTAAGAAGTTGTTTCCTCAGTTTGGTCATACGAGATCTTCATGAAATATATCCAACACATGGTGTTGTTTAGGTCCTAGTGAACGGATATTGCACACCTTAGTGAAGTATTTTTATACTGTTGGATTGGATTAAATGAATTGAATTAGCACGGTTAATAAAACTTATACCTTTGCGTGAAGTAGGTTTGATAAAATTGCGTAAATCCTAAATAACATAAAACAATATATATTTATTGTTAATAAACCTATCAATAGGTACAGTTTAACTTTGGTTTCTTTTTTACTGTTTCGCGTTTCTCTACTGACATTGGCATCAAAAACTCACTTTAAAATTAGTACCATGTGATCGAAAACAATAGAATTAAACTAAAGTATATTTCGTGTACAATATGCGGATTTAGATAGCTGGAAGGCATTATGTTTATGATAATAATATATGACATATAATCAATTTAAACTTAAAATTATTTATAATTTTTATCATTTCTTTTTTTGGTAAACGAAAACGTAATATATATAACAATAATAATAACATATAAAGGGATAGTAAGAAAAAAACTATTGAGAAAATGAATGAAGAATATGGAAAACACAATGGATAAAAATGTGACAAATAATAGAGAGAAAATGAGGAAATGTTAAAGAACGAAGAAGAAAAAGAAAAAGTTAAGGACAAAGTAAAGAGTAGCAGTAAAAATCTCTCAATATTAAACATTACAGATCAGCTATGTTTAGATGAAATTTTATATACACAAAATTTTTTATCCCTTGAAAATAATGTTAAACCTATCAATGGGTCTTTAGAAAACCAAACAAAAATGACCACAAAGAAGTACTTACGCCATTCTCCTTTGTTGAATGTACCCGTAAAACCAAAATAAAAAAACTTAACCAAAAAAACTAAAATGAAACTTAAACCTACTGAAGAAGGAAACAGAAACCAAAACGTCGAACAAACCGAACATCACCAGGTTCACTTTGAAAATGACGCAATTTTGTGTTTGCCAGACTTCCTAAGTTTTCGCAACCCCTGTCAGAGAAAAACTCTCGTGATTGGTGAGTGCCAAGGATAGGGGGTGTAGATATAGAGTGGGGATAGTTGCAGAGCATCTATTGGTCGCGACAGCCTGGCGCCACACTCAAAAGTTTCTAGGAGATACACGATCCCCATTGGACTGATTTGATTTTTGCTGGGGTAGAAAAAAATTAGAAAAAAATGACAATTGATATGGGCCAACTCGTGGGGAAATACAATTTGGCACTTCCTAAAGTATGTTGGAGTAGTTTTCACGATAATACTAAACACATAAATATTGTATCAGGATCCTGAATTTTTTGTAAAGAAAAAAAGTTAAATGGAATGGATAAATCTAGTACCATTAGAAATTCGCTGATTGCTAATAATAATTTATCAGAAAATGTGATTGTATTTGGATTTATCATAGCAACATAATTGTTTTAACAGGAAATATAGATATATAAATCATATAGAGTAAGTACTTTTTTGAACAAATTAAGCTTATAAAATCATAATGAAAAAAAATCCGATTCTATACAGTTCCGATTTTTTGTACAAGACAACTTTATTCCAAATATTGATTACGTTCTTAAAAAACTGTTTTCAGGGTACAGAATGCAATTATATAGTTCGCAATGAAAATTTGTTTTATTTTCTGAAAATTAGATTAATTGTCAAAATTTTATTTTTTTGTTAACTGACCTGTAAAAATAAAACATTTTTGCTCGTTTGCTAAAACATATTATTTCTAAAAGGAAATTTTACACTTGATCAAATTTTTCGATAATCGTTTATTGAAAAAGTACATATTAGGTACATTAACAAAATAGCTCAATAAAACAGTTTAACGCATAATAATTTTCGACTAATTCGCTTTGCTGTTAAAATTTAGGAAGAAAATAAAAATTCAAATCGAGTTTGATAATTTAAAATAACAATCAAAATTGATATTAATCCAATTAAATCACAAAAACTATATAATCGGGTAAATATTTAATGGCTATGTTTAAACTTTGTGTACAGTTATTACCTCAAGTTATGATAATTTTTAACATAATTTACATCTAAATAAATTCATTTTTGACAATTAATTCTGGCATGGGAAAATACAGTTTGGCATTTCTTAATGCAAGTTGGAGTAGTTTTCACGATAATATTGAACACATAAATATTGTATCAATTGTAGTAATAAATAAATTGAATAGAATAGTTAAATCTACAATTCGATATCGATCGTTGGCGGAAATTAATTGGATGTATCAATCTGAATTGGTTGCATATACACACAGTTCCACGTACTTCCACTCTCCTTTCTTCCTTATTTTTTATAATTAATTAAATTCATTACAATCTGGTAATATAAAAATCTATTAGTTCTTTTATAATGATAGAAGAAGGCCGAGATATTCCGATAAAAGTTCTATGGTAGCATTTCAAATTTGATATAAAAAAATTAGGATTGATATACTGAAATTGTGGTCAGTACCTAAAATAAAAAGTACTAAAGCAAAGTTTTCAAATAAAATTAAAATACGTAAGACGGTCGGTAGATATTTTGAAAAAGAACGGGATGAAATTATAAGAAATAAAGCATTTTAAAATTATATTTCTGCTTCACTGTTTTTTAATAGTACACTAGCTTGTTTGAACTTTAATCTTAAAACTTATTCAAAGAGAAATATGAAAATTATAACAGATTGTTCGTCGCTTTTGATTTTTTAAGCTAACTATAATGTATTTTACCTGTAATAGAATAGTACTCGTATTCTTTTAGTAGTTATCTTATGAAAATATATGAATACATGAAACTACATGAGATTCGTTTATTTTAAAAGTGGAAATATTAACTTTTTATTCTAGAAAATACTGAGTAGTTACAGAAAGCGCAGCTCACTGCGATATTTCGTAAATATCAATGGCGGAATGAGGAAAATAATGTGAAATAATGAGAAGAGTTGAGTTGTTTCCGCTTCGTTCAGGTATATTTTAAAAGGGTACGAATTTTATCCGGCACGGTTTCGAGTTCACTCCCATATGTTTTTATATTCAAGTAAGTAAATATTAGATATTGTTGCTAGATATTAAAAAAATCAGGTATTTTTAAGTTTAATTGCCCGGAGTGTAATACTATCTATATTGGCTAAACCCTTAGAAATTTTGAAATCAGATATAGTGAACACTTACGAACGTATAGATTGAAATAACCAGAAAAATCACATTCGGTAAAACACCTCATTAACACTAAACACAAACCTATACTTGATAAAACAATAGAAACAATAATGGAAATCCTTAATATATGTGATAAGAAGTAAAAAACTTGATTTTTTTGGAAGAATTTGAAATAAAGATATATTTATGATATCATCAGTGTAAATTACTAAACGAACAAGTAAATCTAGGAAGTTTTCTTCTTTTAAATTATCTTCTTGATTAAATATACAACATAATCGCAATGTTTTAGAAAATGAAGAATATTATCGATTCGAACAATTATGATCAGATCAAATTAAGTCTGTATGTCAAATGTCAATTTCTAATAATCTTATCTGACTATGTCAAGAACGTTCATGAAGCAATCGTCATAAGAATATTAATAAGTTGTAGATTATCGTGGAATTTTAAGATAACAATACTTTATTTATCTTTTGCATTTTTACGTACTACTAGTTTGATTTTTTCATCATCGCTTTCAAGAAACTATTAAACTTCGAATCACCTAATTTTACAGTGTTAACTAAAGACGAAATTATATGCCAAAAACATTTATATTAGAATTCATTTTTTTTATTTAAATAGTATATACCTATTTATATAGATTGTTAAAAAAAGTTAACGACTCGTTTTTAATTTAAGGTAAAATTCTTAAAATCTGGGTCAATTCAAATAAAGAGTAAAATATATTTAATGCGTTGAAATCGCATGTTTTGAAACTTTCTCTTTCGTAGTGGGAAAATGTTTCGAAAAATGGTCCAAACGCATGAAAAAGTGTATTGATCTTCATGAAGAATATTTTGAAAAACAATAAAGCCGTTTTCGAGGACAAATATTGGTTTGTATTTTTTTATCTCAAAACTTATCTAGCACTCTATGTAGTGTCTTTTTCACTATCTTCGCAATGTCTCCATTTAAGTGTAAACTGAATTGTTGGAGATCGTAAACGATATTTAATACATTTTCCGAAATATTGGACTGTTTAAGTTTTTTATAGAAGAAGGGATTATGTTGAAATTTTCGTGTAGAAAAAAGGCTGGTTCTCCCTGAACAGTGGCTCCAGATATTATTTGTAAAGAAAATAGCATTAGTATGTATAAAACAACGATGTCACTTGTTTAAAATATGGTCCTGGAATATCAACAACCAGATTAATGTAATGTTTTACATTTTTAGAAATGAATTTCTTATTATAAAACTCCATAAGAAAAAAGAAAATGAATATTAATTTAAATAAAAAAATAAAATATCCCATTGATCCATTTATTCTCTTATTAGTGCTACCAAACATAATTGATTCCTAAACGTTTAAACTTTATTAAAAAAACGACCTATTTACACGTCGCGAAAACTTTGCACACAAACAGCATAATGCCCGACTTTCTTCATTTGATAATTGAACCAATATAAGCGGAGTATTTTTGAATTCGCCATGACATCTTCTGTCCAGTGAATCAAGTCACTTTCACATTGTGATTACCCATTATGGATTATAGTAGTGTCTACTACAGCGATGATCTTATTATGTACTCCAATGTTGAGTTGGCATTTAATTAGCTAATGACACCAGATAAACGGTTAATGTGAAATATCGATTTTGCCAAATTAGATTTTGGCCAGCACTAGAATCCGGTGCAGTTCCTTGTGCTCCGCCAATGGCAATAGGGCACCCCGGGGGCGCATATCGCTAGAAGGAAAAACAAGCACAGTCTCTGGGCGCCAGCCAGCCGGCCACCCGCAGTTTCCGCGTTTTCATGCATCCAAGAAATTTCTCTCTGGCGCTTTCCGATTTTTACGGCACGCGACAACTGAGATGCCGAACGTACATATATGGAGACATTTATGTTTTGCAATCTTCCTAATGTCACGTATTTATCGGATTTTTCATTTTAAATCGCTTATTGACTAAACAGGATGATTCCCGATACCATTGTAGTCCAGGGTAGATAGCACAAAATGGACCGTAATAAAGAAATTTTTAAGGCCAGCAGATATCGAGATGCGGTTTTCTGCATTGTGTTCAGGAAGGCCCCAGGAAAAAAGTCTATATCGTCTGGTTGAGCCATTTTTCGAAAAATGCATTCTGGGGCCAAAAATGCATTTTCCGGGTGCATAACCAATTTCAATGTTACGGGAAAGACGGAAAATTCGAAAAAACCGCCTGAAAATGGTCACTCAGAATTACCCGGGAGCGCTCGGGGCCGGCTCTGCGGGGGTCATTCGGGGGCAAAATTGCAGAGACCTGGACACCCCCGCAGAGCCCCCCCGAGTACTTCTAGTGCCAGCATTGAATTCGGCATCCTCGAAAAACCCCGAGTAACGATTTTCGAGCGCTTCCCATGGACTCTGCGATTTTGCCTCCCGATATACCCCCCGGACCCCCCACAGAGCTGCCCCCGAGCACCCCCGGGGGAATTCTGATGCCGGAATTGAATTCGGCACCCCCGAAAACCACCGAGTGACCATTTTCAGGCGGTTTTTTCGAATTTTCCGTCTTTCCCGTAACATTGAAATTGGTTATGCACCCGGAAAATGCATTTTTGGCCCCAGAATGCATTTTTCGAAAAATGGCTCAACCAGACGATATAGACTTTTTTCCTGGGGCCTTCCTGAACACAATGCAGAAAACCGCATCTCGATATCTGCTGGCCTTAAAAATTTCCGATTTATTTACTATCTTCCCTGGACTATTGGTTTTCTATATTTAAAGATTCGCGTTATCCATTTTGATCTTTTTGGAAGTCAGTGTTTCGATGAAAAGTATTTGAAAAAAAAAAATTTCAATTGTACAGAGAGTACCATTAATGGAGAACAAACAGAAACATTTTAGTTTCATCTTAAAGGAAATATATCTGATAGAGAGTATGTAGAAAAAAAATAGTTTCGCTGAAAGGAAAAAAAAATTTTGGTTTCTAATTCAAAAAATATTTCGATTCATATTGTTTTAGCAAATAAGGAATATATTTAAAAATACAGTTATATCGTAGCCACGTTGCTAAATTATGTCCTTCAAGGAGACACTATTTTTTATGTAATAAATGGGTGTGTATATTCGGGGGGGTCTACAATTCATATTTTTGCATATATTTTCGTATTTTTTTTTTGTTAAAATCTTATTTTCTTTAATACGGAATTATTTATTCTTTATTATATAATAATTCGTATTTTTGTGGAAAACGACGAATTAAAAAATAAATGAATAAATAAAATAATTTGCTTTTATATATTAAATTGCTAGTCCGAATTCTACAAAATTTGGGATAAGCCTATTTTGGGATACGGACATTCCACATTTGACATTTGTAATGTTGCTAGATTTATCGTTTCTCCGATATTATTAGTCAAATAGGCTTATCCCAAATTTTATAGAATTCGGACTAGCAATTTACGAGATAAATGGCCGTTTCCAGACTTTTGGTCCACTCTGTATTTAGATTAAACGAGGAAATATCTACATATTTGCGAGTTTGAATCCAGGATCTCTACTTGGCGTACGGCCCTGGTTGAAATTACAATAGTAATTCCGGTTGAAATGTTACATTTTTTCGATTACAAAGCTACCAGGGCTATTTGCCCTAAGTTTTACACTAATAATTACACCTAATAATTCGTTTATTAAATAAAAACTTTAGCTTCGAAGTTGACCCATTTTTTTTAAACAAAAAAACTATAGCTGTTCAAAAAAGCAAAATTTTTTGCGACATGAAATTATCTGGATATGTGGTTTTTTAAATATTTTTTTAATGTTTCAAATATGTAGTAAGAAAAAAAATCGGTCATTGAGTCTTAAAGTGAGATATACAGCAAAATGAAATATTTCGTTTATTAATTTTTAAAGATGGCACAAACTTTACATATTGCAGTTTTCTAGAAAATTACTATCGAAATAATGTATGGACTGTGGGGAAATAATATAAAAAAGAAGAATGTGATTTATTGGTTTATTAACATTTTTAACATTCAATATTATTCAGGAAAATTCTAATAAAAAACTAGAACAATTAAATTAATTCCCAACAAAATCACAAAAAAATATTAACAAACACAATTATTAAACACTATTTTACTAGTTTATGTTATTAAAAGACCCGATTAGTAAAAAACTAAATAAGACGCTGGATAATATCAGAACACAAAGAAAATTAAAATAAAAATGTTTCATGCTGTTATTCTTGACCATTCCGTTGTTAAAAATTTTATATGTCATTCTTCTTCTTGTTCCTTTCCGATATTCCAATATTTTTATTTCAAAAGGTGTTTCCATGTATTACCCATCTATTGGTCAGTACTTAAAAGTATTTATTATTTTTAAAAATATATAAAATAAAATAAGAAATTAAAAATGATTATAGACAATTTTATCGACAGAAAAATTTACGTTTTTCTAACTCGAGACCCCCACTATTGACCATTTTTACATACAGCATGTGGAACATGTATAGAATAAATTATTTACAAAATCGACGAATTTTACAAAAACTCTTAAAGCAAGTCAATTTTAATTTTTAAGGACTATTTTATGATGTACATCTAAGAGACGTTATTACGTCACCAGTGTTGGGAAATATATAATTGAGTATTTTTTAAATACAAACAGGGTCCATGTGACACTTCATTTGAAAGTGATCCCAATCGTTTATCTAACGGTATAATTATTCAAACACTCATTTCAACAGGCTCAACCAAAAAAAGTGGAAACAGATAGGTAGAATTAAATTAGAATAAATGCTCATCCACTGAACGATTTCAGCTAAGAACCGCCATTGGGAATAAAACATGTCGTTCTGCTAATTTAAAAGGGGAATGTTAAAGATCTTCCCAAAAGTGGTAGAAATTCGAATTCTGCACAACTATTATGGAACGATATAATAAGGGTTGATTCAAAAAGTATTTTTTTTAGATGAAGCTACTTTTATTCACAATGGCCACGTAAACCACCAAACGTATTGATACCCAATAAGTGGAAAACCACATTGGGAGGAGAAGTGTAGCACATAATATTCATAAAAGGTGAATATTTGGACCAGGATTATAAACATCAAGATTATTTGAGGAAAAGTTGACTGGTCCTCGACATCTACAATTTCTTCAAGGTTGCCTGTTGTCACAACTGAATCAGTTTTAGTTTACCATGTAGAAATAAATATTTCAATAATCGTATCGTCTATACACGAGCTTTCAAATAGAGCGCCATATGAGCCTTGTTTGTGTTTTAAAAAAATGGTCGATTATGTCATTACGCCAACACCGGTGACATTCCTTGAAAAATAAGGCGTTTTTTTTTGAAATCATCAATTTATTCCAAAAATTCACATAATACTGTATGTATAAGCACCATATTGTATAATATGTATTTTGGTTTTTATCGCGAAAATTTAATAAATAATATAAACTGTGTGTCCTATTTTTGTGTTACTGATTCAGAGAGACCATTAAACATTTGTAGGATAATCTGCCAAGATTTTGAGGAAATCCTCATTCTAAAATTGAACCATTTTACGAAAAGGTTTGCTAGTAATTTTAGAAATATATTTAGAAACGAAAATCTACTCAACTGATCAAAACAATTCATAAATATTTTCAAAATATCTTAATAAAATTATCTTGACTATATTTAAGAAAATGATTGTGTACGTAGTTTTTAGAATATTATTAAAATATTTTAGCAACGTTCTAGATATTTTATTGTTTTAGTTAAAAATAGAAAAAAAAATTGAGCCAACGAAAATGGCAGGCAGCAGTAGTATTTTCAGAAATTATTAGTAATAAATCTCGTCGGTCTTAATTACCATATTTTTAGCTACATATTTAAAATTAAGCGCAGCGACGAATAAATACATACATATATGTTTCGAATGTTAAAAATATCACACTTCAGCTACATTGAACCTTGATTATGAAATAAAATGCCACCTTGCTTGATAATTAGTTTGGGTATATTTAGGTTTAAATGAATATTAAAAAAGGAAGAGAATTCTTTTTCATAATATTATTTATTAAAATTTGTATGCATTTTTTCTTTAACTATATTATTATTATTTAATACGATGATAATGCTTACGTAAGATTTGCAAATTAGGTTAAGATTTATTATAATCCCATAACGAAAATTCTAATATACAGGGTGACACATTAGCGTGGTAAAGGGGATATGTCCCCTATTATTGAAGTTACAAAAAAAACTTATTTGCAAAGTTTAATATTCACATGTTCAAAATAAGTCATAAATATATAAAACTACAGTGCCAGTCCCAAGATATATATTTTTTAATTACATAAAATATTTTTTATTGCATTATTGAATTCTGCTATTTATTTAAGTCGTTTAATGCAGGAGTTACTGAGTCCATTTCGTATGTTTTGACCACTCTTATAACAAAATAAATGTATATTTAGCGAAAAATTGTTTGGGTTTTTCACCTCTACTAATTTGGATCGGCATTCTACTTTCCTTTATAAAGTTCTAGAAAAAATCATAAAATATAAAGACGATGACTCAAAATTGGGAACCAAAATTTTCTCATTTTATTTAAATGAAATAATTTATATTTTTTGTCATTTGGATAGACATTTAATACATCTTTCATTTTCGTAAACCATTCCCTATATCTAACTGTAAGCGTTTATGAGATAATTCACATCAAATAAGTAAGTTTGAAAAACGAGCGGTCGAATTTATTTAAACTTTTTAGAAAATCATTTAGAATTTTTGTTATAAAATGTTGCTTTTAACGTACGTCAAAAAGTATTGTGGAAAATAATCCGCATTATTGAGAAAACCATTTAGTTTTCCAATCTCCGCATTATGCATTGGCGATTCATCAATTTTCTTAATCAAAAGTTTCTAGGTCAATGGGATCGGCTCTAGAGTTGCAAATGAATGGCCCGCAAGCTCCCCAGATTTGCTCCCGTAGAATTATTTTTTTGTGGGGTCATCTGAAGTGCAAGGTTTATGCCACTACTCCTGCAGGTACCTTGGAAGTACTGCAAGAACGTATTGTCCATGAGTATCGTCAAATAAGCCCCGAAATGCTCCAGAATGTGCCAACATTTTAAACATTTGATTTAGGTGTTTCCGCGCTTCAGGTATCCAAATTTCTGAATAAATAAAATAAACTTTGTTTTCGTACGAAATCTTACTTTGTTATACAAGTATTGTTCATACTGAAAAAACGATTTAGTAGCCAACGGTGCTTCAATTTGACAAATTTTGGTATCACCATAAAGCGCTTCCAATAACCTTTCATTTGATCAGTCGACGCTTCTTGCCATTTGAAACTTTTGGGGTGGTTATTCTTCTACTCAGGGTGTCAAGCAAAATACCGTAAGTATCTAATACAAAATCATATCCGAGCATTTTTGCTTAACTTCTTGACGAATCCAAGAAATAGCTCTATTTCAAATTGGATTTTTAAGGCTAACTGGTAATACATGCGCATAATTTGTAACATAAATATTTTGTGATATCCGGCAACGCCATTAGTGAAGAATCCAAGTGGGCAGCTTTAATTATCAGATATATTTTCATTACTCGACAAAAAAAATTAATTAACATTTTTCGAATTTGTTTTCTGCAAGTGTATTTATTAAAAACAGTATAGTTTATAAATAATTTGTTGACACAAACAGAATAAATAGCATCTTACTAACTGAGCTATTGGTATTTATAATAAACATGCGTGACTACATTAATGGCAAAGGAATTTAAATAAAAACAATATTGTTATTTAAGAAAAATGAACCATTCCATTAATGCTCAAGTGAATCAAATGTAAACACCTTGAACTTTGTCCGAGAATAAAAATTTATGTTCAATTGCAACAACTTATTTGGTTTTAATTTGTAATAAACAGTGATAGGTTGTACGTGAATAAGTTAGTAATCATAAATTACCGTAAATATTAAATAAAAATAAGATATTGGTCGTCGCTTGCTGTTACTATAATTACTTTTGTACTATATCGTGAAAACTTGTCCGATAAGAAAATTTACCTTTAACACTAAAACAATGATTAAAATACAAAACCACTTGTTATTTTAAATGTTTCTAATAGAATAGTATTTTAAACATGACTTTAGCGCAAACAAGGATAATAATAAATAACTATATCGATTTAACTAAAGTTTACATATTAACAACCATAAAATTAAATAAAAAATCAGCAGTATTCTTTTATCCCAAAAAACTTTTCATTCGCTCCGTATACGGATAACGTCATCATAAAGGTATATAATTATCTTGTTTATTATTAAAAATTTATCAGAGTTTGTGGTACGCCAAATTAATCAAAAACTGCCGAAATATTTATCATTTTGTACGATTAAGCTGAATGATAATTTGCGGGTTTCAAAATATTATACTACATATTAAGAATTTCTTGTGTGATTTTATATTTCGACAAGTAAAACTGACAAAAAAACTTAGGATCTTGAGACAAAAATTTAAATGGAAGATTAATGTAAACATATAAACGAATGTTCAATAAAGTAAAGTTCCCAAAAATTTGAATGTTTATTTGATTATTTAAGACGGTTGGAGGTAGTTTATATAAGATAACATTTTAAGGGGTAGTTTCAGTTATAAGTAACCCTTTTATGCTAATATCTAGCCACCTTTCTTGTACGGATAAACGGATTTCTTAATTTTTTTTAGTATTCATATGTTATAGACAATATGTAAATTAAAAAATCAATAATAATCGCACTAATCCTAGATATATTGCCTATGATAACTTTTTTATTTTGGGGGGTGGAATAGGTTAATTTTTTTATTCGAGTTTCTTTTCATTTTTTAAATTTAAATTAGGTATTTATATGACCAAAATGAGATATTGTTTTCGTATTTTTTGTAATAGGTTTTTATTTTCGATTAAAGATTGATAAAATAGAATATTTGGATGATCTAAAAACTGTAGCAGCCCCCGTATACTAGATTTTATGTTTATACCTTTATATTCGTATTGAATTTCAGTATCCAATTATATGACACTTAAGTTTTTTTAAATAACTCCGATTTCGTAAAATATTAGTACATACAAAATGTATTGTATACTAAAGTAAATGTAAAAAGTACATTGTAACACATAAAAAAACATTTTACGAAGGTTATTTGAAAAGTTCGCGAAATGGGATAGAAAATGAAAAAATATATTTTTGAAATATGTTTTATTTTTCAACATAATCTCCTTCAAGTGCAATGCACTTCGTCCAACGATGTTCCAGAGCCATTATGCCATCACGAAAGTGCGATTCTGCAAGTCCTCTAAAATAGCCGTTGATGGCTGCTTTTACCTCTTCTCCCGTGGAAAATCGTTTTCCCCTCGATGAAAATTTTTAGTCGTGTGAATAAATGGAAGTCAGAAGGAGCCAAATCAGGTGAATAAGGTCGATATGGCAACAAATCGTACCTCAATTCATTCAATTTTCCAATTGCTACAACACTTGTGTGGGACGTGCGTTGTCCTGATGGAAAATTATTTTCTTCTTACTCAAGCCAAGCCTTCTACGCGACTTTTTTCATCCAATTGTTCTAGAAGGTTAGCGTAATATTCATCTCGTTTTCAATTTAAATTCTAAATTACCTCGGTATTATTCTAACATCTAACATTTAATTTCAAGCAAATTTCAAATCAATAGCGAGTATTTCATGCAATTCCGCATAAAAAGCTAAAAATAAATAAATAATTTATTTAAGCAGTTCTGGAAAAGGGTCTTGATGGGCAGGGCTTCGAATATCTCAATGCCAATAAATCTTCGTTATATAATCAATCGGGTTATTTTCGCAACAATATCGATTTCCACATACTTTCGTGACACGATTCTAACCAAGATAAAGTCGAAATTTATTCTAACTTTATAAAGCTGCAGGAAAAACTTCAATAATAAGTCTGTGTTAAAACTATGATTTTATTGTATCAAATTGTTGATAAAACTAATGGAATTTTATACATCCCCATACCGAAATATCCGACACATTGGATAGGACATTTCTACACCAACATACGGAATTTTTTGTATAACTAATGTCAAAATGTATATTTTAGAGACAATATATGTGACCACCCGGTATATCAAAATTAAAAAAACGTTAACTTGAATGTAACCCGAATAATGTTTTATATGATGTGACTTATAAACATGCAATATTTTTTAAGATTTAATGAATTACTGCGTGTAAACGATTAAAATTAGATTTTTGTATTATGTTAGATAAATGTGTAAACTCCCACTCTTAGTCATACAGGGTGTTAAGCCCTATGTAAAAGGATCTAAATATTTAAAAGCATTAATTTTGTTAGTAACGCAATAGCTGGAAATGATTTCCTCGAACTGTATAAATTATTTCATCGGTATATTAGCGATATTTTATTTAAAGAAATTTTATTCTAGTCGATTGATTATAGAGAGGAACTCAATTAAATGAAAAAAACTTGTACATTTAAGAACCCATTAACTCCCCACAAAAATATTCGAAAAATTCCGATTTTTCCGAAGATATGGGGGAAAAAGTGAAACGAGTCATTTTAATTTTTTGGATTCTATCGTAGTATACAAAAAAAAAATTAGTAAATCAGGTTCACTTTTATTACTTTATGAAATTTTCGATACAACGTTTTATAAGAGCGGATTCTAAATTTACTCAATGATATTTTGTCTAGAAAATTGATCATTTTGCCAAGTCAAGTTCTTTAAAAACATTGAAAAATAAAATACATTTTTTTAAATACAATTCAAGAAAGGAATAAAGTAGGGACAAGTTATGATTTAATGTAATAATGCACAGAGTAATGAAAAACAATAGGACATATATAATTTAAAAAAAAGCAGGAACTCCTAAAACAATGGTCAGAAGAAATAGAGAAAATGAAGGTGGCTATAAGTACTGATAAGACAAAATACTTGATTATTAAACTAAAAAAAAAAGAAGTAAACTGTAATACAGAACTAACAAATACAGGATAATTATTAGAAAAATTACAATTGAATATTTCGTAGTAATGATTAGATACAATTGGAAAATAGATACCAAAATTGCGAACAGAGCAAACAAGCCAAACTTATACAAAACAATTTCTAGTTACAGGGACTTAGAAGAAGAAAACAAATTTATAAATTTTTCGATCAACAGTCGTACCAACATTCATATACTCTTGTGGTACATATTTCCAAAATTAATAGCAGCGCAAATGAAGGAAAAATAGCCAAAAAAACTAAATGAAACAAAGAAAGGAACGACACGATTTGACAGACTCTACAAGAAATGCTCATCCCAAGCCTAATAAATTCCAAATTAAATTTAAATTTGTTCAAACACGTAATTCGAAGGAACGAAAATAGACAAATAAAGAAAATTACGTGCGAAATCAGTTAAGAAGAGAATAAGGGATATCAAAAAGCCAGAAGATATGGAAAACTTTGCTTACAGATTAACAAACACAGTCCAACACTCAGGCTGAGTACCACCGAGTTTTAAAACAAGAAGACGATATGTAATTTTGTCGGTCTTTAATTTTGGATTTTTTTTATTATTTGGCCCATACATTTATTAGGTTTAGGTATAAATTTTCCTCTCTTCAATTTTAAAATTAGTCCCAAATGTTCAGGAACGAAGAGCCAAACCAAAGTTGTTTTTTTAAATGGAATACCCCGTATGGTTTTACTTTTTTATAAACCTCTTGAGGATCTACAGCCACGTAAAAATCACATTTTTTTAATGTAGATGTCTGTAGCAGCAAAACCGTTAAAAATCAATAAAAACGGTTAACATGTCCATATCCCAACTTTTTAAGTTCTATGTTGTGGCATTAAAAAATATTTGATACAGATTGATCAAAAATCAGATTGGATTTCAAATTTTTGACCATTTCAAGAGTGCCTACACTTTTTGTATATACTTTTTTTTGTAACTTCAATAATAGCCGATTAATCGAGCTTTGCCGTACTAATGCGTCACCCCGTATATTCAATATTAATCGTGTCTCTTTAAATGATATTCAATAAGATTTCCATATCTAATAATAAAAAGTAGTTGATTTTAGATACCAAATGCTATTAAAAATTTATTTTATTAGTTATGAAAACTTTTTATTTTTAAAGCTAAATACTAATTAAAAGCTGTCAAAAGAGTAATTCCCGGTATGCCCTTGAGACACGTAATGTCAAATAGAAAATTTATTGGAGCGTAGGAAAATACACCCGATTTATCAAAAAACTTACATTTCCACTTTCTTAAAAATCAAAATGTTTGAACCGAATACTTTGAATTTATTTTGAAAAACTAGGTATTTTTTTTAGTTATCTTAAGGGCGTTTTAATGGGCTTTTAAATATCCAAATTTTTCTCATTTAAACGAATTCATCAAAAACCTTTGAGATTCATTTAAATATTTACCACCCTGTATATAACTAAAACTAATAATACTACAATAAAATTCTGATTAGTTAAATACAGACATTTAATTTTGCATCACCATGTATATAGTAGTCATTACGTATTTTTAGTCTGTTTATGGAAAACTTCAAGGAATTTATATAAATATATAAATTTTCCTTGAATTCGATACCGAAATTAATCGGAAATACCGAGCATGAAAAAAAATCAATAGGTCGTAAAGAAGCTACATTTGGTATTAACAGCTTTCCTTCTTTTTCTCGAGGCTTCTTCCTGTGTGAAGAATGCCAGATGCCCGTTGCATTGTGAACATAACCAGATGCCCTCTTAGGCAAGACAACCCGAAACAAAATAAATTTTTACCCGTTTACGAGAGGGACACACGTACTAGCGAAGGTTATTGAACTATTTCATTTTAATCCAACCTCTTGTTTCAATTGATCACTTATTTCCAGTTTTCTATATTCGGACTTGTCTAATTAAATAATTTCGATCTGAACTACTTTCTCAAGGCCGCACGCGGGATTTTCTTTGAGTACTTGTTTAGAGAAATACAATTTAACTGTACAGCTGAATTTGTGTAACTGTACAAGGGTAGAAATAAAAAGTACCTTGATTTTCATTAAGGTTAAAAAATAATATTTCAAAATGACATCTGTGCAAGATTTATTTTTTTTATTAGAAATCAGTGCAATTTAATTAAGATTATTCAAATATTGTGTATATTTTCTGGAACCAAAACTGTTTATCTTATTTTGAAATAAATTAAATATTTATTATTTGACAATTTTCTTCGAACTACTATCACCCTAAAATCAATAATCAAACTAAATATTATTATTGAAGGTGGACTTATTTAAAACAAGATAAAGGTTTCCTGGTTACCAAGTAGGTAATTTACTAAAAGTGTAAAAAATAATTAAATCATTTATTGTACATTAAGTAAATAAATGTGAAAAATTTAAATATGTAAATAACTTTAGATTGATGGATATTTGTTCTATTGTGGTAAGAGCATTGGGTCAATTTAAGTAACTTAATTCATCCAAAAAATGCTTTACACTCAGTACATATATCATTCCTAAGCACAAATGCTAATGAAGTAACCTATATTTGACTCAAATTTCTGTTTATAATAATGAGCAAATTTATTAGAACAAATGGAATGTGTAAATTATTTACACTTTTTTTAGCCATTTGCTTTAAGAGAAGCCAAATTGAATCTGTTTATTAATCTTCATAAAAGATTTGGATAACTTATGTATAAAATTTAGTAAATAAATTAGAAAACATTGCAGAATTATTTATTTCAAATATGTAACATTTAAATAAATCAAATACAAAAACGAACTTTCACTTTTTGGCCTGGAAATAGAATATTTTTTTAAAAGGACTTCTACTATAAATATTTATGAAATAGTTATTTAAAGATGATAAATAGAGAAATCTAGCCGCTCTGATGTAAGAACACATAAAAGTATTTCTGAAATAAAACCAGACATAAAAGGTTTCAATGATGATCAAAATTAATACAAATTTATAGCACCTTAAAACACAGTTTTATACAGCCAATAACCTTAAACTTATTTCTATTTTAAGAAAAAAATACTATCTTCATTCATAAACAATATTGACAAAAGCAATCTTTAATTGTTCATATGTTGTTATAACATTTAAGAAACATATCATATAATTGCATTATTTATTGATAAAACTTTGATAACCAATATAACTTATCTTGAAAAACGGTTGCTGGTTAAACGAATCGGTGTAAACTTCCGACAAAATAAATACCTATAAAATTATGCTTCCACAAGATAATGATTATACATACATCACGTCCCTTTCAGGATTCTTATCAAAATACACGCGGTTTTTAAAAACAGAACAGGAAACAATTCATTGTTAGCCATACTGTAATAACCTTGTGAATCCATAAAGTATTACATTTAATATTTTTATATTACTAAATTGGCGAGCAGCCCTCTCGGTTGCGCCCCTGGGACCTTTAAAAGTACACAGCACAGAATCAAAGCGGGCCTAGAGTAGGTGCGTCAAACCCGAATATAAATAAAGTCAACGTCAGATTCAGAAAATATTGATTAGCTGAAAAAATACCACTGAAACTCTACACTAGGCTTTGTTCAGTAATCGACAAATTTAGATTTTTCAATCTAAACAAAAATTCTATTATTTATTGTATGCACAATCTGAGAGGTTAGAAATGCCAAACGGTCCTTTTTATAGTTTGACCAGTAACTACTATTAAAATAATCAAAATTTTAAAATAACTGCGAGCTATACGCTAATTTGTTTTTATTTTGAGTGTATTTTTAACCCCTTAGAAGTGTTATGTCAAACAGATGAAACTTTAAACTTCCGTATATACAAAAAAGGTTACTTTCTCAGTGCTAGTTGAAGACGCACACGCCAAGAAGACATATAAAATTGTGTACTTACCTTTGTTTATAATTAATTTAGTTACATATCTAATAAAAACACTTAACAATTCACCGATTTGCAAAAGTAACACGCCCAACCCGGATTATTTAGATTTCGACTGATTTTCTGGCGCTGAGCGTGGCGACTTCTGGCGACAAATTGCCGAACTTAATTGAAGGCATAGGCGTCGAGAGGAATTCTTTTCAGAGCATTGAATTTCACTTTTACATTGATCGGGCGAGTCACTGATAAAATTACTAATAAATAATGGTGACTAATACTAGAAGGAAGTTACGTGGTAGTAATAATCATGAAACACTCGGATAACTTTTCCTAAAAAATATTTACAATTCATTAATTTTTTCCATACCATTTTTTTAAGCTCTCATACGAAATCATGGCAACAATAAAATAATTTTTCTTTTTTTAAAAATTACTTTGAGATTGAAAATATATAACTAAAACAATGATAATTTGAAATGAATCTATTAAAAAGATTTTTATTTTAAGAAAATGGGTGGTTTAAGATCGCATCTCTACGGCTAAGTCTACTTATCAATGTTCTGAAACATTCTCATTATGAATATATTAATAGGTGACACAAATCTTTTACAGTTCTTAATTTGGCATTGACAATCGTAATAAAATAATGTAAGAAATAAAACAAGGAATCGAAAAGTTTTTTGTGTCAAGTAAACAAATCACTTTATTAATAGATTTGTATAAATATTTGGTATAATTTGAATAAAATATACACGGCCACTCATTAATAATTATAAATATTCTAACTGGAAAATCTTTCAATATTTTTTTAAATAATTTTTGTCTTTTACTTTCACAGTTTATATTGTTTGCCTAACATACTGATAGAAAGTTTATATAGGATAGGGTAGTACACAGTGGGGTAAAAAATAAATTAAACACATTAGCTGATCCGCTATCAAACTTGTCAGAATGTTTTTGTTATGTCATGTCATAAGCATATTCATGTACGATAAATATTGCACAATACTGCAATGTATAAAGAATATGTTCTAAAAACCATCTTACTTTCGAAAGTACATAGGTTGTGTTATGCATATTCTTGAAAGAATGTGCCCAGTCGCACCTAAAATTCAAATGTAAAGTATATGGTTAACACTTCAATCTTTACTGGGACGTTGGCACAGCTTTTTTCCTAAAAAAAGCAAATATAGCAACTAAATTGTTTATTTAAAAAAAATGAAATCCAAACATAAGCCTATATCTATACTAGTGTTAATGACGCCGAAATAATATATTAAATGAATGATAACCCTGCGGATTTCTGGAAGGGGCAACATTTTTCGAATATCGTTTACATTCATGTCTGCCTCTTCCTTTACCGGGTAAGACATACTGCTTCTTGGTCTTCTTTAAAAAGTTAACGACTATTTCGGATTCATTCTACTGTTCGACAACTTCACTAATCTAAAACATCTTGTTTTTTCTTCCCCGAAACTCGACCAAATCCTATAAATGTAGGATTGGTTTGGAATCTTCATCGAAGATCCTCTTCTACAACTCCAGAGAATCTGATGCGGTGAACACCGAGCAATCATTGTTGAAGTCATATTTTCTTCCATCGTTACATGGTGACACCGACATCTTGGGCTTTTTGCACGACTTGAAGTGAAATATAATCCTTTGTCGAAAATCAACTGGGTTGGATTTTCTTTTAAGCTGTGGGAGAGGCGATTGAAGTGGTCCATCACTATAAGAGGTAGCTTTGAGGACGTCCATCCTTTTTTGTGGCAAACCCTAGAGTTCCAGGTGCCGCCCCAGACAACACATGTTCTTTAAAATATTTTCTAGAGATCATTACACAGGGAAGAACTGTTCCAGTGCGGAGATAATTGCAAAAAAAATTGAATAGATTAAACTAGAACTCATAAAGAATGACTAAAACTATGACAGTATAAATGTAAATATATTAAGATAAAAGGTAATATAGAAGAATCTGTGAGTAAAATCTCTCCTGGGTTAATAAAACAATAGTCAACAGTAACAGGTGGTATAAAAATGCACAAAAAGAGACAAACCTTGCATAAAAAAAATTAAATTTTTCCAATGGGTAGGAGACTGGTATAAATATAAACAAAAAACAATTAGAGTAGTGGATTTAAAAAGAAAACCAGGAAAAGAATATTATAAAAAATATAGAGTTCTCAACAGGCTTAAGAAAAAAAGCAGAACTTTTGAAAATTCTACAGAAATAGTTGAAGAATTATATTTAATACATTTTACCCTGTAAGCTTACAAGAAATAGCAGAAATTATTAAGTGCGTGCTAACAGTGAATGATAATATATCTATCGCACATCACAGAAAACAGAATTATATTCAAATTAAATAAGATTTTACTTAACTTAAAAGGCTACTGGAGATCCTTTATAATATCCAAAAATAATTAAAGACTCTTGATATTATTGGCTATCTATTATTGAATTAATAAACACGTCACTATAGACAGGGTGTCCTCCTGAATTTAAAATATCAACCATTGTGTATAAACCAATAATATCCAAAAACGTATCTAAAAAAATGTTAATTTATAATACTAATACCATAATATACCAACACTTCAATTACTCCATTTCACTGTTAGTAACCAGTAAAAAAACTGATATCCAGAGAATACAACTTTTACAGAATAAATGTATTCGAACTATTCTAAATTGTAACAAGTACCTGTTGATGTTATCTTAAATAAATTTAGTTGGATAATAGTTGATCAGTTAATGAAAACAAACTTAACGTTAATATATAAGATAAGATAAGATAAGATAAGAAAAGATAAGATTAGTATCATATTCTACAAGAGCAGCAGAAAAAGATGACATAATTTTTACCAGATACATATTTTGTTCTCACATTTAACGTTGGAATTTAAAAAACTGTAAATATAGAAAGCCAATAGACCAAAGATATTTTTAGACTAAGTTTTAAATTTTTTGTACAGGGTGGTCAAAAATTAATACCACTTTTCTAGAATTTCCATGGAAGTTTTCTCAAATTTTTCAAATAGAACACCCTATATCACCATTCATTAACGGATGGCGAATTTTATACTCTTCGACTTCTGCATGTATTTTCCTATACTTATCTGTCATTCAAAAAATATTTTTTTTTACTTGCCTTCGAGAAACGGTAAACTTCGAGAAATTAAAACTTGGTCTAAAAAATCGTTGGTCTATTGGCTTTCTAAATTTACACTTTTTTAAATTCCAACGTTAAATCTGGGAGAGCAGAGATTTTTTAAATAGGACTATGAAAATATAATATTTTTGGGTAAATATTTTTTTTTCAAAAGGGGTGGGATATTAAAAACAATATTTTGTAGGTATGTACCAGTGACTATAGAGTATCTAAAAATGTAAAAAAAGTTGGGCCATTTCGTTAAAAAAAAATTAAGTGATTTGCCTAATTTACTGTTGGACCACCCTGTAAACATGAAAACAATATTAGGATTAAGTTTTGCATAGTAGAAGTTATAGAACTGCGGCAGAGTTTTGCCGATGCCTGTATATGTACTTATTTAAAAAAAAATATTGGCAAACCAGCAAATTAGAAAGAATACTGTTGAAATTTGTTCCAAGGTTTCGGAAAGTTTATTTCCATCTTCAGGGAAACTACAATGAATGTAGTATTACAATAACATCTAATAGAGCTTTATAAGAAGATCATTGTACGAGTACTTACATTTTGTGAGGTTTGTTCTATTTAGATGGTATTACAACACTGGTAACATTTAAATAATGGTGTTAATTTTTTTTTAAAATATAACTTTACTAAATCCAATTCTTCAACTCAAATTTATTGATTTGACGTCTTCCAAATTGATATGTTAGGAAATCATGTTAATGACGTTAAAAATGTTGTCATAGTAAAAATTATAATGGACTGTTTTATTAGTAATTACTAACAATATAATTGTTATCAACAGACAACTGGTAACAGTATTTTTCACTAAGGTGTTTTATTTCACTTTTTTTGTTAATCGTATTATTATTTTGTGATATAAAGGCCATTTTTTCATTTCTTGATATCTCTTTGATGTGTTGTTTATTACATTATTGATATGATATGCAATAAACTATATCACACGGTTAATTTATTGGAATTTTGGCTTTAACTTTGGAAAAAACATAATTTATTAGTAGTACTATTACTAATTTGTAATTTTTGTATTATTAATATTGTTGATATAGCTTTGTTAATTTAGGTGCCATATCTTTCATATATGGTAAACACACAAATAAATTGTTATTTGTGTCATTATACTATTGTATTGTCTCTATTACTTGGGTGTTGTTTAAACACATATTGTAATTATTTCCTATAATACGAGAACTGATGTACATATATTTTTTTTAAATGTATGTGTGTGAGTTATCTAAAAAAAGAGTGTATAAAATCTTGAGGTATTTTTTATGAAAAGAACTACCAGAAATTTTTACTTCTATATACAGGGTTGCGCATTAGAGTGACAAAGCTCGATTAGTTCGCTATTATTGAAGTTAGGAAAAAAAGTACTTATAAAAAATTTAGGCAGTCTTGAGATTCATATTTTAAAGTTTGTCCCAAATATACAGGGTGTTCATGAAGAAAATCAATAAAAACGGCTTATCCTAACTTTTAAAGTTTTATACTATGGCATGAACAAACATTTAATAAAGAGTGATTAAATATCAGATGAGATTTCAAATTTATGATCATTCTGTATCAAATATTTTTTAATGTCATAGCATAGAACTTGAAAAGTTAGGATAGGGACATGTAGACCGTTTTTATCGATTTTCAACGGTTTGGCTGCTACATACATCTAAATTCAAAAAAAATGTAATTTCATGTGGTTTTAGATCCTTTATTAAACATACTAGACATGAAGTGTGATAGACCGTTAAAACTAGTTCGGCAAGAAGTTTATAAAAATGTAAGAATATACGGGGTATTACATTTTAAAATACAAAATGTTGGTTTGGCACTGCGTTCCTGAACACACTGTATATTTGGGACTAATTTTAAAATGTGAATCTCAAGACTGCCTACACTTTGGCCTCGAGTTCAACCCCTAAGAGCCCCGCAAATAGTTAGTGTAGGCAAGTAAGAAAACCTATTAATTTCGTCCCTAGCCATTTCCAATTCAGATATATTTCACTTCTGGTGCGTTCAATAGTTGAGTTACCGTACACACCAAAGAAGGGATATCAAAATATCGATAAATGACAAGTATTTTGGCAAGGTTGATTTGGCAATGTTGTAAAGTATTGCCAACCTTAAGAATTTAATTTCCTCTGTCTGATAAGTGTAAATCGCTTTCATTCTTAGTTTTTTTTGCTATTCTGCTGTTGGCTATAGAAAAATAACTAAAAATGACGTCATTTCAAGTTTATCGTGTAAAACCTATACTCTCCATTATTGCCTGCCTTTTATTAATAAGTTTATATTTTAAGCCATGCTTTTTAAAAATCTTGCCAAAGTTTTGGTTGAGCAGTGTTTAATTATAAAATTGTTTTCAAAGTGGTTAATAAATTGGCTAAATTGGGCATTATACAGAGTGTGCCACAGAAAACAGTCCACCCCGATATTTGGCAGTATTCATTAGATTTTAAGAAAATGCTGAAACACGTCGTTTTTGTTCTAAGCGGGACACATTTTTACGATACAGACATTTGCCATTTGTCAGACATCTGCCATTTTTCAACTCCCTCCCTTCCACTTCCCCAACCCCTTAATTTTAAATAGGGATTATACCATGTGTGGCACGTTATTAGAAAGGCATTTACATGGAGTATTCAGGCATATGATCATCAACAATTTTTTTTCGATATTTACACTGTTTTTGCAAAAAAAAGTCTTAAATAATTTAAAGTGCAACACCTCTTAAAAATGAAACGCGACGCCTATGTTTTGCTAATGTTTTAATTGTTTCTTTTACATCAAAAGTAAATACACATTTAGTCAAAACAGGTGTGACAAAAAAAATATTGTGGTGGGAAACATTCGTATGGCGGTGTTTCTAGACGTAAAATGTACATGAATCCCAAAGAGAAGAAGAACAAATACAAACGAAATCACGAAACTTTTTTGGAAGAAAAGGAAAGTAAATGACTGACTGCAACGTAACCAAGCAAGAGTGTAAATCTCCTGTAAGATGGATAAAATGAAAACCTAAAAATATAAATAAAGAAAAAACAGCAATTAAAGATGAAATAAGAGAAGATATTAAAGGAATAAAGGAGGATATAAAGGTTTAAAGAAGGAAGTTTTTGTTCGAAAAATAGATTGAACAGTTGAGTTTAGCTGTTGGGAGTGCTTAATAAAAATGAAAGAACATGAAGTGTATTTTCACTTTTTAAAATAAAATACATGGTGATTCATTTGAAAAAATTGACAAAATCATGTGTTCGAGCTTTGGCTCGCTCTATATTCAATTGGTGCAATAATAAAGAAATAGTACTTTCTCGTAACACTGCGCCAATGTTAAAAAGTTTTGCCTGGAAAAAATGGTTGTTAGGTTGTTCTGTCTACGGTATACAGGGCGTTGAAATGAGAATGATTTTTGTAAACAATTGACCATAACTTTTGAAATACCCTGTATAACGTAATGAAACCCTATATTGGAATTATGGGGGATATGACCTTAATCTAAATTTGAAATAATATATATAGGATGTCCCATTAAAAAAAGTATGTTTGGTTCACTCTGGTAATATGCAACACCCTGTAAATACAAAAATAATTTTGTAATGTGAAGTTTCAAGTTGCCTATAATTTTTGTAAATAACTTTTTTTGATATCTCCTTTAATAACGGAAATATCGTACTTCGACGCAATAATGCCGCACCCCGTATATGTCTACTCCAGGTTACAATCCAGTCACCAGCTATACAAGCCCTACACGTAAATACGGTGGTACTGCAATATACGTTAAGTGTAACTACGGTGTAAAAATTCTAAATGTACACCAGTTTTTATTGCAAATGTGTTGGTAAAATTAATATTAAAAAAAAATTGTGATAAGTAACAAGTAGCATTGATCTACTCTTCAGATAACTTTCTTATACTATTGCATTTTGTAAACATCATAATCATGAGGTTTTTCTCTTTAAGGTGATTTAAACCTTAATTATTAGTTACTTGTCCATTTAAAAGTTTATTTGAAGACTTTATGTTGCGCTATAGTTTTATAAGTCACCTCTACATCTCCTACTAGAGTAGTTACAAATAATACAAATAAAACTACTAGTAAAGTTTCTACTTGGTTCTGACAGCAGCTGTTTTAAATGACATATATTTAAATAACGCGGAACCTAGCTTTGATACATTTATCAAAACTTTAACTTATTTAATTATTCATACCTTTTAAAATGATATTTTGGTAATAAACATATCAAATAGCACAAATGGATTATGTCAGATATCGAAGAGTCTATTGCTAATCTAAAGAATCTACATTGGCTTTGTAGGACTTTGGACGATCTAAAATCTTATTCTGCTTTTAAACATGCAAAAAACAATCATTGTGCATTAGTAAAATGTACTAAATTAAGTTTTCATGAATAAATAATTCACAAGTCACAAACTAAAAACAAAACCATTTTGACAGTCCGCGTCCCACAAACTGTACAATATCTAAAATGGTTAATAATACATTATTTTTCTCTCCTGGTGATAGAGATGTTCTGTCAGTCACATAGTATATATCTGTAAAATTATTAAAAACTATTTGTCCTTCCATACCTAACCACATTGTCTATTTGATCTGTCCTCTTTTTTGACCTAACTACAGCATTTGATAATCTAGACATCATTTTCATAAAAAAATATTGAATAATGTTGGTTTGAAAGGGATGTTTCTAGAATAACGAATACAATACATTTCTGAGAGAACTATACAAGTTAAAGTATCTATAGTTACTTCCTCAAGAGAAAATATTAATATAGGTGTACCACAGAGATTTGTACTGGTTCCATTAATCTTTTTGTTATATGTTAATGATTTGCCAAAGTCTATAAATGCATCATCCTTATCGTTTTTTCTGGATGTCACTTCTTTGGTGGTCGCAGCACAGACCCCTGAGGAACTTATAGCAAGACTTAGTGCAATGTTGGTGCAAATGATATAGACTTATAATTAATGTGGAAAAAACGAAAATTATTTACTTCAATTATTCAGCATATAATAACCTTATTTATTTAAATTTATTTATTAAAATGACAACACCTTACTAGAACCAACACACTGTATTAAGTTTCTCGGAATTTATTTACACACTCAGCTGAAATGGTTTGGACATATAAATATGCACTAAATTACGAGTATTAAACAAATCCTATCACGCTATATCTGGGATTAAGAAGACGATGACTTCTCTCTGCTTTGTTAAATGTTTAGTAATTATTACTACCTAGTTTATTGTTATATCTCTTATAATGTTATTCTTTGGTGCATTGCAATTGATTGACATAAAATTTTTGTGCTACAAAAACGTATTATTAAATATATTTTTGAAATAAATCTTGAATAAACATATTTATGAAGAATAACATTTTAATCCTACCGTTTAAGTATTTATACAGGGTCCGGCAATCCTTTTTCGCTGTTCTATAACTCAAACTATACAAAATTCATCGATTTATTTAAAGAATCTCTGTCAATGGGGGTCAAAACCAAATTATCTAATATTATTTTCATGTATACAGGGTGGTCCAACAGTAAAATAGGCAAATCACTTAATTTCTTTAACAGAATGATCCAACTTTTTTTACATTTTTAGATACTCTATAGTTACTAGTACATACTCACAAAATATTATTTTTAATATGCCACCTCTTTCGAAGAAAAAAATTACCCAACAATATAACATTTAAAAATGATTTGATCTTTCAGATTTAACGTTGAAATTTAAAAAAACTACAAATGTAGAAATCTAATAGGTCAAAGATCTTTTTTAAATTTTTTATTTTGTACAGGGTGGTCAAAAAGTAATTTCATTTTTCAAAAATTTCCAGGTAAATTTTCTCAAATTTTTAAAATGGGACATCCTGTATTGTTATTCATCAATTGATAGCGAATTTTATACCCTTCGACTTTTGCATGTTCTTTCCTATCTGTCGCCGTTAAAAAGTACATTCAAAAAAGGCGTTTATCTGTAATTTTTTTTTTCTAGTTTAATAGTAAATTATCCTTAGGGCAAGTGGCACCTCGTTTGAAAGATAATGAAAATACCCATTCGGTCTTACTAATTTTGTTTGGGGTTAGACTGATTTTGATGGATAAATTAAATAAATACTAAACTTACAGTTTCGCATTGCACTAAAATTATAATGAGCGTATTTATTTAATTTTTCTGTCGAAATCAGCCTAAACTCATACAAAATTAGTATGACTGAATAGGTATTTTCAGTACCTTCCAAACGAGGTACCATTTGCCATAAGGATAATCTACTATTAAACTAGAAAAGTTAGACATTTTACAGATAAACTTTCACTCTGTATGGACTGTCTGATCTTATATTTGTTTGTAGCCTATTTTATATTGTAAAATGTATAAAAGAATGAATAAATATTATTATACTATTTTTATTATTATTATTATTTCTTATTAGAAAATCAGTTTTTGAGAAATGCGAGTATTCATGGGATTTCAATACCTTTTTATTACATTTTCATAGAAAACGTTTTACTTATAATTATTTCGGTTAAAATAAGTTTTTATAAGTAGTTATAAGTGTTGTAACGTCATTTTCGTTTTCATGCGAATTCCTCCGAATATGAAAACTTATTTATGTTTAAAAAGTGATATGGTTCTTGATTAACCCTCTGGGTTTACTCTTATTGTTTGGACTTGAAAAAATATGAATTTATTTTAGTATTTATCAGTGGGGGCTAATGTTAATAACCTGATAATGCATTATACAAAATATGTATTAGATATATTATTATAAATAAGGTCAATATTAACGCCTACGAAATTGGAAACATTACAATTACTACATGGTCGGTAATATAGGTATTGGATCAACTGACCATCTGAATTGAAAACTATCATTAAAATTTCATTTAACTACTTTTAAAAATTTAATGTACTTCATTTGAATGATTGTTTCAATTAAATATCGATTGACTAAAATATGATTATAAAACAACGAAGGATGTTGTCGCCACAACGCTATAAAAGTAAAACCACGTTACACAAGCACGTATTTCATGCCTTTCATGCCCCATATAAATGGCGCCAACGCAAATTTCTACAGACGTGGGCTCGGAGGCTGAATAGAACGACCTACGACAGGTTTGGACTAGCAACGGGTATTTCCGGTGTGTTGATTTTTTCCGAAAAACTGAAATAGTTTCCTTTAAAACATCAATGATTTTCGAATTCTATTCTATAAGTATAACTCGTGTCCTAAAATTCATTCAAGAAGTAATTTTGATAGAAATCAGAAATTTAGAATTAAAATAAATATGAAAAGGTCAATTATACTTATCTGAATTTCCACAGACTTTGAAAGCGCTTTAAAAATGTATTTAAATCGACTTGAGGTTTCGGTATCTGACATACAATTTTCCAAGATTGACAAGAAGTTAGACAGATTTTTTAAAACTAAATAATTTCATGTCATAAACATTACAACCAATCATTATTAAGCAATATTCTTCTTTTACTAAAAATATATTTGTTTAGTGTTATACTTATATTTAGTTCAAAAGGTAATCTAAGATAACTGAACTTCCCAAGTTTAGTTGTTCATTCAATACTGTATATTGAGGAAATTTTAGGTGTTTCTTTATATCATATTCTTCCAAAAAAAAAGTTTTTCTTTCTTGTTACTTATATGAACTATTTCCATTGTTGTTTCCAGTGTGTCATTAAGTGCAAGTTTATGTTTAGTGAAAATGATGTTTTGCTTAATGTGACTTATCTGGTTGTTTTACACAGTAGCGTATGTTAAAATTTCTTAATGTCTGGCCAAGAGAGATGGGGGTTACAATCCGGACAATTTAGTTTGTAAATACCCGATTATGAAAATTTATTAATTTTAGTTTTACATTTAATAAAAATGAACCTACATTATTTCTTACTTTAAAAGACATTGTAGAAGATGTACGAGATATAATTTTTGATATTTTGTTTAAAATATCTCCAAAATATGTAATTCTTACTCATTCATATTGAAAACGCTCTATGTGCCATGGAATTATAAACTGCTAATTTTTGTGACATAGGGTGATTTGAGTTATAAGATAAGGGATAGTCATATTTGTATGAGTTGATTTACGATAAATTGAATATTGAAGATTACAGTTTACTCTTTTTATATTTATATCTAAGAAATGTATTGTATCTACAGTTTCAACATTGAATTTCATTTTTGGAGGTAAATTGTTAAATTAACAAAAATATCTAATTGTCTATCATTACCTGTAAAACTAGCCAAAACATCATCAACATATCTATACCAAAACAACACATTTCAGGATATATTAGCATCAAAATTTTTTTGTTCTAAATTATCTATAAAAACATTTGCTAAAATTGGTGATATTGAACAACCCATTGGTAATCCTTCATTTTGAATATAAAATTTGGTTAATCTGTTTTCTATCTAAGAATTTAGTTATTAATGGTATACATTCACAGAGAGCAATTTTTGAAAACATGTTATTAAGAGAATTTTTAAGTTACTTGATTCAATAAATTCATTTATTTTAAATTTGTAATCATTTGTATTCAAAATTTCGGATGTAGGTACTACCTTTATCTGATTTTATAACTGTTAAATTTTATTTTTTATAGTTTTTAAAGTTAAAATATCACTAATAATTTTTTTTTCAATTTTGGCAGATTTTTAATTTTTAATCAAATTACAAATTTTTTTCGTAATAGAAATTATTAGACTATGATTTTAAAGCTATATCTGAGTCAGGTGCTAAAATTTCAGATAAGTTTTGGAAACTTTATAAAAATTTGTGTGTTTGTTTCAGTGTATTGTGTTTTTTCGTACTTACATTGAGTTGCTTCTAAATTTTTTAGTTTTTTGGATTGTTTTGGAAATGTTTACTAATAGTTCCACGTATTTTATTATCCAGTATATCGAACTCTGTAACCTGTAAGATAATTCAGAGTATATAGTTTTTATGTAGATATCTTATCTTAAACCACTTTTTAGTCTTTTCTTTTAACCAAATAATTTTAGATTTTTTTGTTGCTTTATTAAGTATTACATTATTAAGTAATATTCTTCTTTTTCTAAAAATATAATTTGGTTAGTATTATATAGGTATTTAGTTCAATAATGATTGGTTGTTATGTTTATGACATGGAATTATTTACGTTTAAAAGATCTGTCAAACTTCTTGTCAATCTTGGAAAATGGTATGTCAGATAATGAAACTTGGGTCGATTTGAATACATTTTAAAATGCTTTGGAAGACTGTGTAAATTCAAGATAAATATAATTTATCTTTCATATTTATTATGGATAGTTTCCATTAAGTAAGAATTGAAACAACTAATTTAATCATAATTAAGAAATTGTGAATTTTTTATTCATTCATAAGATATAGAGTATAGGGTTATCTATCCAGATAGCAAGAAATATAACTGAAATATTTTTAAAACATGTTTGTCAAATACTTATTTGTTGCGGCAGATTTTTAAATATTCCTTAAATATTTAAAAAAAATATTTATTGCGACAGATTTTTAAATATTTCTTAAACATTTTCTATATAATCTATTGGTTAAATATTAGGTTAATATATTTATTATTGGCAACATAGATATATTATTAATATTAAAATGCTTTTAAAAAATTTTACAATTTATAATACATATAATAATACTATAATATAATACAATATAATTGAGGTTTTTTGAATATCTTGAAAATCGTGTTTTACTTCATATATCTCAACTTTTTGAAGTTAATATTTTAATGGATCTCCACCTTAAATCTGTAAACTCGACTTTAATTAGAAATATTAAAAAATCTCGGGTTTTTCTTTAAGGTTTCGATTTTAAAGTCGAGGTTTTAGAGAATTGAATAAATCTCAATTTTAAAGCAAAAACATTAAAAAACATTTTTTTAAAAGATCTTCATTATAAAGTCGAAATTGCAAAAATATTAAAAGTTAACCGTTTTCTTTAAGATCTCGACTTTAAAGACGATAATTCTATTGGTTTCTGATATTAAAGCAATAAAAAATAAAAGAGACAAATTTTAATAAATTTCAATTGTAAATGTTAAGAGAATCTCATGTTCTATATGAAAATCTTGATTTTTTGAAGTCTCGATTTTAAGGTTGAAAGTTATGAATCTTGATTTTAAAAACAGAACTAAAAGTCCCAAATTTCAAGTTTGATATCGAAATAATTTTTTATTTATTCTTCTAAAAATATAATATAAGCTCTTGAATATTTTATATACGTAAAGAAACTAATATTTACTGTAGATATATTATTTAGCAAATATTAGTTTACAAAGATATAAACAATATTCATTAAATATTTAATATAAATATTGTAAAGCAAATATTTAATAAACATTTGGTTTGGATAACAAATAGTTGAAAAACATGTAACATTTCTTTTATACAGGGTTGGGATAATGTATGGGACCAAGTAAATATCTTTAAAACGAAATTACGATATTTATGAAATTTTGTAGATAAGTTCAACATGTTTCTTTCGTTAGGCCAATACACTCCGTTCAGTGACAGTCTAATGCTGGTTACATTGGCATTGTCGAAAGCTATTGGATCTTGAATTACATTGAAAATTGGGAAAAAATTAGTTTTCCTCATTAGGACCTGATGATGATTTATTAATACAAACTAGTTGTCATCTTTTACACCAACTAAAAAAGTTTAACAGTAGTAACATTCAAATAATTTGAACTCTAAATTATAGATATTTTTACGATTTTTTATTAAATATTTGTTTGTAAACATATTAGTCATTATTATGTAAGGGTGTCGGGACTAAGATATTAAAGTATCGAAATAAATTCATTATTCGAGTGTTAGTCACCGCGATCTGTCTTAAAATCGAATAATTCTTTTGATTTTTATCAATTAGTTAAAAAAATTTAATCGCTTTCGATTTTTTCGTTTTCGTTGAGGATCTCGTGCGGTTTTAGAACCGTTCAATCGCGCGCGTGTGAAGTGCCCTTTTGGATTGGGAAATTTACCTCTGAAATCAGAAGGTAAGTTGAAAGTTTTTATTATTAAACGCTTTTAAATTTATTTTCTTTGTTTATGAAGGGACTATTTCATTTCTTTGTTTTTGATTGAAAAGAATTTCTTTGTTTATTAAGGGACTTTTCCATTTCTTTGTTTTTGGTTGAAGGTATTTTCTTTGTTTGCTTTTGGTTGAAATTGTTTTGTTTATTTCTGGAGGACATTTCTCTATTTTCCTGTCTTTGGTTAGTTATTTTATTTGGTCCTGATCTTCTATTTATCTCATTTTCCTTGAAGATGTGTTCTATATTCCCGGTGAGGCTAATCTTATATTTTCATTGTTCATTGAGGGGCGCTCCTTATTTTTCTCCGATCTCCGTTGAACACTAGTGCACCTCTAGTGGGGGTCTCTGCAGGTTCCGCATTGGTCAGACTTGTGTCCAAAGCAAGCGAATGCATTAAAGGGAAAGGCAGTCGGATTTATTCCGGAATCTCGGAAACTGAAGTTTGATAGGTTCGTGATCATCAGTATTATTATCTGGGGGTTTGTTTATTATTTGTAGCTCGTATTATATTTTTGGATTTCGAGCAGTTTTCAGTGAATTTTCTTTTTTGGTCTGTAGTTTCTGTATATATGTTCATGACAATTTCTATTTTTCCATTTCTTTTTTTTTGGTTTAATAGATTTTCTTTGTTAATGGAGGGACTTTTCCATTTCTTTGTTTTTGGTTGAATAGATTTTCTTTGTTTATGAAGGGACTTTTCCATTTCTTTGTTTTTGGTTGAAGAGATTTTCTCAGATTATGGAAGCAATATGCTGTTTCCCTGTTTTTTGGTTGACGTTATTTTAAGTGTTTCTGGAGAATCTTTTTATTTCCATATTTTCGGCTGGAGTTATTTTCTCATTTTTCTGGAATTAATTTCCAGTTTCCCTGTTTTCGATTGAAGTTATTTCCTCTGATTTTGGAAGGAATTTGCTGTTTTCTTGTTTTTGGTTGAAGGTATTTTTTCTAATTCTGGACAGTATTTTATATTTCCATGTGTTCGGTTGAAGTTATTTTCTCTGTTTCTGGAAGGAACTTCCTGTTTCCCTGTTTTTGGTTGAAGTTATTTTTATTATTTCTGGAGGGAAGTTATTTTCTCTGGTCCTGTTCTTCTATTTTCCTCGTATTCCTCGAAATTTTGTTCTATATTTCTGAAGAGGTTATTTTTCCCCTATTTCCGTTGAACACTAATGCACCTCTAGTGGGGGTCTCTGCCGGAATCGCATTGGTCAGTCTTGTGTCCAAAGCAAGCGAATGCGAATTTGTTCCGGAAACTCGGAAACTGAAGTTTGATGGGTTGATTATCATCAGTATTGTTGTCTCCGTGTTCGCTTATTGTTTATAGTTCTTATTATATTTCTCGATTTTAAGCGTTGTTATTTTTCAATTAGATCTCTTTTTTGGTCAGTCGTTTCCTATTTCCCTATTTTTAGTTGACGATCTTTTCTCTGATTCTGGAAGGAAAATCCTGTTTCCTTGTTTTGGGTTGAAGTTATTTTCTCTGATTTTGGAAGGAATTTGCTGTTTCCCTGTTTTCGTTTGAAATTATTTTAAGTGTTTCTGGAGAATCTTTTCTATTTCCATGTATTCGGCTGTAGTTACTTTCTCCTTTTTCTGGAATGAATTTCCAGTTTCCCTGTTTTCGGTTGAAGTTATTTCCTCTGATTCTGGAAGGAATAATCTGTTTCCCTGTTTTTGTTTGAAGTCATTTCCCTGTTTCTGGAAGGAACTTCCTGTTTGCTTGTTTTTGGGTTGAAGTTATTTCCTCTTATTCTGGAAGGAATATCCTGTTTCTTTCTGTATTGTGTAGTTTATTTTGTTTTTGTTTCTTTGAATTGATTGTTCTTCTCTTTTTCTGGTTTTCGTTGAAGTTACTGTTTCTGTTTATGAAAGCACTTCTCTATTAAATGAAAAAGAAATACATTGAGAATCCATCGATTTAAAGAAGAAAACTAGAAAAGAAATACAATCAAAGTTCTATAAAACTTTAGCTGTGCCAACTCTTACAGACGGATATGGGGTACGCACAATAACAAAGAAATGAGATAGTAGGATTCCGTCTCAAGAAATGAACTTTTCAAGTAGAGTTAAAGAATAAGAAACGAATACATTAGGGAAGAGCTTAACATATACGGGTTAAAAGAAAAGATCAAAGACAACAGAAAAAAATGGTAATAAGCTTAGGCAAACCGAGGAAAAAATGGGCACCGAAACAGGCATTATCTTCTAAGTGAAGTGAAGATGAAGATGATGGAAGAACTTTTCTGTTTTCCTGTTTTTGGTTGAAGTTCTTTTTTTTTGTTTATGGAGGCACATTTCTATTTCGAAATTATTTGCTTTGTTTATGGTAGAATTTTTCTTCTATTTTCCTGTTTTTGATTAAACTTATTTTATCTGTTTCTGGAAGTATTTTTCTGATATTTTCCTGTTTTTGAGCGAAGGTATTTTCTCTCTTAATGGAGGGACTTTCTTTATATTTTCCTGATTTACATTGTAGTTTTTTAATTTTCCTAAATGGACATTTCTTTTTTTTTTGTCTGAATAGACTTCTTTTTGGCTGTTTTTCGATATTTCTGTTCCTCTATATCCGTTTTTAATTGAAGTTATATTCTTAGTTTCTGGAACGGCTTTTTTAGTAAATAATTGGTAATCAATTTTTTTCGTGTAAATTATTCATTAATGATAGTTTTAATTACTTGCGAATTTCATTTATTTGGGGCAATATGGGGTTATAGGGCTACAGGCGAACCATCCCCTTAAAAATGGTAACGCACCATGGTAATACCTCAGTGGTGGTGTGGAAATTTACCGATAAATATATTATTAGAATTTAGTTGAGGTTGATTGCATTGCTCTGATTAGTCTCACTAATTCCGTTCTACATAAAATAAACATTTATTTGAACCTCTGTAACTATGAAGAAAGACAAAATGTATTTCTTGTTTTTTCCACTGTTCATTAAATAGTATTGGGAAAAGTAGAATTCGTTAGAGGGCGCTGTCATCAACCTTTAAAGTAGTAAAAATGATTCTTGTGCTTTTCATTACAAAGTAGTAAAGGTAATGTAGGTACAAACAAATGTACACCATTAAAACTCGAAAACAACTCCAGCATGATAGAACAACCATGATTTATTTTAATTTATTTTACTGCTTTGAAGGGTTCACTTTTTTTCAACAGAGATAGTATTCGAATTATATATATTTCGGCTAATTAACATTAAGGACCTTTTTCAGTGTTTAAATCCAAGTGAAGTGACAATATTAAGCTTATTTCAATCAGCATTTTAAGTGCTTCTAATATCAAACTGTAACTTTCGACAAGTGTGCTTAGTGTTTGAACGAACTCATTATTTGACTAATAACAGTAGTTCTTATGAACATAATCCTACATTCGTAGAAAATCAACTTAATATCATAAGTTTATGCAGAAAAAAGTGAAATGGAGGACGAATAGCCTTCGTAGGTGAGTTTTAAAACTTTTTTAACAATTTGTTATAATTATTGTCATTGTCAACGATACATTTTGTAAGTGTTGTTCTCCCGTTATATTTCTTACATAGTTTTTTTAATTTAGAAAATGAACTTTCTGCAGTTGCCACAGTGATTGGAAGTGTTAAAAATAATAAAATTGCTGCTACATCTGGAAAACTGACCGATAGGGTAGTATATTTTATAATTAACAGTTAGGCAAATTCTTTCATTATAGAAATTTTAGTGATTTCCTCATTAAACATTGAACCTACCATTACTATTTGTAATGGAAAATTGGATGAAATATCAGCTTTTTATTTTTTTTGTAAGATTTTGGTAGCGCTCAATATTTCTCTTTCATTCAAGTCAATCAAATTTCGAGGTTCCGTAAATAAAAACAAACCTTCAACTCAGAATTTATTATCAATTTGAATGATAACTATATTGATATCTGTATTAAATAGATTTATTCTAAAAAAATTGTCCCTATTATTAAACGGATTAACGGTTGCCATATCATGAAAGTGCTTTTTTATATTTTTTCCAAATAAAAGTGGAATTGATATTACACTTAGCTCCCATTCGAATTGCGCACAATTAAAACGCAATAATTAGGAATAAGAATCAATTAGGAAGACTTCTCTAATTAAGTTATTTATTTGTATTATTTTTCTTATGTACACAGGGTGATTGATTAGTGGGATAAAGTTCAATATTTTCTAAATCTTTGAAGGTATAGAAACAATTTTTTTAAAGATTGTAATTACCCTTAAGGGTTAGATTTTAAAATTGGTTGCAATTGAACACTGTATTCCAGAACGCCGTGCCAGGTGAAAGGTGTATTTTTTAAAATGAGACACCCTGTACTTTGTTGCATTTTATGATTCTTCCAAAAGAGCTGATTTACAGAGATATATGGCCATAAATATATCTACTACTATCTAGTAACATATATTTAAAATAAATACAGTGTGATCAAAAATTCAAAACGATTGTGATTTTTTGACTACTCTGTACTCGTAACAATATCCCGTTAGATAGTACATAAAAAATTAGGATAGGGACAGGGAAGCAGATTTGACCAATAATGAATATTTTCGATACAAAAAATTGCTAAAATTGAAAAATCTCTATTTTTAACGCTCTATATCTCTGTAACCCTTGATGTTAGACCCCAAGTGTGATAGATCAATGATATCAACCCTTTAGGAAGAATAAAAAATGTAACAAAATAGAGGATGTTTCATTTAAAAAAAATGTGCCTTTCATCTGGCATGGTGTTTAAAATTAGCACCAAATTCAGATGTAAATATTGTCATTGAAGAATTAAATAATAAAATAAATATATATTAAATTTCTAAAAGCCAAATTAAACCGGAACACACTGCACAGTTGCAACTAATTTTAAAACCTGACCCTTAAGGGTGACTACAATTTAAAAAAAAATTGTATACCTTTAAAGGTTTAGAAGATATTGGACTTTATCCTACAAATCAAACACCTTACCCTGTATATGTTATACTTGAAAAATAAATTTTGAGTAATTTTTCTAAACTTTTTTTAGCTTTCCAATTTTTTTAAATAACACGCTTTTTTTCTCATTGACAACATTTTCTTTATAATTTCTTACCATTTTCTTCTGTTCAAATGTGCTTTCTGCTATTTTCTATTCCTATAGAATCTAAATCTACCTTGCGTGTCTCTAGCCATTTTTTTAGCCCAATCATCGTTATCTGGAAGATCTAGTTAACAAGTTTATAGAGATTTTTCGTATAGAAATTGAATTTTTGCATTAGTTCTTCTTTACCAAATTGTCTGTTGTACGTCTGGTCCACAAAATTTATTCCTCAGCACTCCTCGATCCCAGACATATATGTTTTCATCTTCTATTTAGTTTATTATCCAACATTTACAGCCATATTATATTACTGCGGGCTGAATAACTCTTTGATGTAACCTTAGTTTTGTTGACCATGATACTTTTTTAAATCTAAGTAAGTAGGTTTCGAAATACCCTCACGGCCTTGCTTCCCCTTTTCATAATTTTTTCCAGTTTCTTTATTTCGTCACCCTTGTTGATAATGGTAAGTCCCAAATACTCAATGACCGTTTTAAATTGGTATCGTTGATTTTCAATCGTAATTTATTCATCATTCTTCGTGTCTATACCAATTTAAGGTATTTTATTTTATTTTCATTGGCGCCTTTTTTCGAACTCTATAAAATTTCTTGTCATCAGTACCCCCTCGTCTTTATTTGACCTTTATTATTGTTCCTGTCTTTCTCATTGAATTTTTTTGGAGTATTACCTCTAACACAATATTATAAAATTCAGTAGACAGGTGATCACTTTGATTCAATTCCTTTCTAAATGTTTTATGTTTTTTAGCGTCATTTTTAATAACTACATGCTCTACTTGGGGACTTAAAGTTCATTCAATGCTTGGTACAATTTTTGACTGTTTGAAATGATAAACTTCATGATATTGTATCGTGACCCCCCTCGGTTTCGTTTTCTTTGTTTTGTCATTTCAGCATTTAGCAGATCTTAAAAATATTCTTTCCATTTACCTAGTTTTCCTTCAATGTCTTTTGATAAGCTTACTTTTAGAAAACACTCTTATTTTTGCTTCTTTATAATTTTTTTTTAATTTATTATATCTTTCTTGAATTTATTGTAATTCTTTATCCATCTCTTCTTGCTACTTTATTCAATATATCTTTTTCACAACTAGCCTTGGTGATTTGTATCGATTTTCGTGGTTTGAGACTTCAGGCATATTTTGCCTTCTTTCTCTCAACTGCTATTTTGCAATCTTCTTCGAACCATTCGTTTTCTTTTTGCATCTATTGTAAGATATTTATGTGCCATGGCAATTTGTATAGCGACAATAATAATATAATATTACTAAAACTAATAAAGCTTATAAATAATAATAATAATACCAAGAATAATTTTACTTCATTCCTGTATCTACGTCTTCTTTTTCCCTATCGATATTGTCTTGATTTTTTTTATTCGCATTATACGCATTTTCAAGTAAATGTTTATTTTAATTGATCTTACAGAATATCTGCTATTAAATCGATTTTTTAGAATATTAAGGAGTTTAGTCACCTTTCTTTTTAACTCACTAATGACTCTTCTTTATATTGACAGAATCTCCAAACGCTGAAAGAATCTGCTAGGACTACTAAACTTATGTAGTAAAACTAAGAAATAAAAGTTAAACCTTCATGGGTAACGCCCCTTTTACTCCTTTGTCAGAATCGTATAAAATAAAAAAAGATACAGCAATCGACTCTCCGGAATTGAGTATACCGATTATTATTTGTGAATTATTGAGGCAAAATACAGCTTCTCTTATTCAGTTGTGTTAAATTCAGCCGCATACTCTGCTATTTGACAAATGTCAAATTTTTTTCGAAGCTTTCAATATTTTATTTTAAATCAAATGTCTTATAATAAGTTTTATTTTTCTATAAAAAAGATTACCAAAGTTCTTTTATATTTTACATTAATTTGATTGAATATTTTTACTCTAATTTACGTGAAAATGTAGTACAAACTCGAGTGGCAATAGTACTGATGGCCATTACTAATTTGTTTAGCGTTTTCAGCTAGCACGTAATATGCAGTTTACGTTTTGAGAACGTCAAGAATATTCTGGTAATCGGTTAAAATTTTCTGGAATCTTCGAGAAAGCAAGAGAAGGATATAAATAGAGAGAAATTGACATTATGGTTTAGTAGTGCAATGTCATAGTAGACGTAAGTCAAGTAGAGTCACTGTAATTTACTTTACATTTTTAGGCAATAGTTTTATGTTAAATAAAATTTGTTAAACCGAGTATTTCAATATTTTACTCAGCAAATCTAATCTAGATTTGGTTTTTAAAATTGAAAATAATGCCCTGTAGATAAAATATAGGATTCTTCTAGGGAGAGAAATGGATATGGATGCAGTATCTGATAAAATTTACCAACGCAAACAACTTGAACTAATCGTTTTTGCGAAATGTTCTTAGGGGACACTTAATCACTGTTATGGATTGAGTTATGTCACGAGGGTAGCGATATGTGATGCAATGCTCGAAACAAATGGATACGAATTTCTATCCTGCTCTAATATGTACAAATGTGAATGGCTTCAGAGTCATCTTTGTAGGATTCATAAATTATACAAATATGAAATGCTCAAAATACTTTATATATTTATCGACTCATTGAAGTACAGATCCCAAGCAGTACATTTGGTATTAGGAACAGATATTATAGAAACTGGAACTTTATAAAAGTAAATGCTTCAAACCTGTTACCTATTTTTTAACATAAAAAGATTAATAACTTCATGGTGTTGAAAAAGTGTAGCAGTTACCTATTTGCTACTTAAATTGAGTACAACAAAGGTCCGCCATATTGAAGACATTTTTAAATTTAATGGAACTACCCTGCTACTATTAAACTAGCTTTTCAAAATTTTACTACTTTGAAACTGCAAAGCTTTGAGACTTACAAAATATGGTACTTTATAGTTTCAGATAGAGGTTCTAGCAGCGTACCTGGAAAAAGCAAGGGAACTTAAAAGTATAGAAAATTTAAGTAACATACATAGAACCCAGGTACCCTCCAGTAGAAGACTGTCTTCTCTTCTCGCTTCTTTCACATGCCACCATATAGTGAATTATTCTTAAAATCGCTACTCTATGGTGTCATTATACTATTTAGTAAAGTTTAACAAAATGGCTTCCAAATTATATCGTCTGATAGATGTTCATCTACTTTTTATAGAAAACTGAAAAAAACTGCAAACAACCAAGTGAAACTTAATTTAATTACACACAACAATAAGCCATCTAACATTTCTAATTTAACCTACATCTACATATCAATTGTCAATAGATAAAATCGATTTTTCAAATATCGATACTTTAATTAGGTATCGCACAAAAATTTTGGATGCTGGAGAATCCGTAATTTTTCAGAAGTCATTGTTAAGTTGCACGACTATTTGGTAATAGTTTGTAATTTTTTACATAAGTAATAGAACAAATTGAATAACACTGACAATATAATATCGATACCTAGAGTATCGATATTTTTAAGAATAATTTAATGATATTTTCAGCATCAAAATATTTATACGTGTAGTTCAATATGGAACAGGATACAGAAAAATTGTATTTTATTCTTCAAAACGTATGAATTTGGTAAATTTTTAACTAGAGTTTGGTTCAAATTTACTTTTTTGTAAATGTACTTATAAAGTGACAAATGGAATCTTGGTGCCGAGAAATAGTCGTACTGCACTTTATCAGATCTTTGTAGTAGCAAAGTAAAAACTGCTACCATACAGTTCCGTTAGGATGGTACCGATTATTATTTTATCGTAGGGAATACTTTCAAAGACATAACGGTTGGAATTTGCCACCTTTTAGATGGCTAATATAACATAGAAGTAGCAAAAGGTACTTTGAGATACATAGGCAGCATTTTCGCCATTTAAAAAATTAAAATATAGAATCACACCATTATTTTTAGGTTTAAGAATTGTTAATATAATGCTATTTTCGATAAACTAACAAAATAGTCTTAATATACTTTCTCCAATTATACATTTATACCTACTTATATAAAAAAGATTTATAAAAAAAAAAGAAAATTTGTTATTAAATTTTAAATATTTTTTATTAAATATGTGTATATATTGAGGGCGCTTTTATTTTTTCAACCTAATTTTCAAAAATTTACGATAAATTTTCATTTGTTTGTAAATTTTGTATCCGATATGAACAACACATGAATTATTTAGATATTATCAATTTAAATTCTGATTATACCGCCATATTAAGTACAAGTATTAAAAGAATGATGTTATGGAAACCTTAGTAAATGGAATAACAAGTTAAGTTGAGATAAGTAATATTCAGAAATTTGAAAAACAAAAACAACAAACATGGAAAATATCGGAAGTAAATGCTACTACACCGGAACTACCCTTGAATGTTCCAACAACGTAGCCGTGAGGTTCCATGAAGTTGTAGGGACCGTAGCCGGAACGTAGCAAATACGACTTGGCTACGTGACTTTTGTTCCCCACTTTGGTACGAGAAATGGATTTAATCCGTTCCTATGACCTAGCGGCAATTAAGGCAAACCATTTTGTAGTGACATATTTAGTTGCTACCACGTAGCAGCTACTAAATGTGTTGCTTGGGATCTTAGTTTAATTTTATTTTTCAAATTTTCATCTACTATTTTATGTTGCTTTTAAATTTATCATCTCTATCAAGTCAGTAAATCTTTCCGGATTATTGCTTTTACGAGTTTTAATCTGTTTTTTGAGGAGGATGATTTCTCTTTCCTTCCTCAATTTTAGTGCACGTTTTATGTGTTCTTGTTTGCTAAATTATTTTTTCCATTGAGTACTGTCTTTGTATTCAATTTATCTACTTTTGTTTGGATTATATGTCATGTCCATCTTAGTTTTTACACTCTTATATATCTGATAATAATTTCACATGCCATTTATTGTTCGTATTCCATATTTCTTTTGCATTGTTTAAGGTTCGTTTATGTGGTAGACATGACAAACTTTTTTTAATAATTTTTCAGAATTAGTTTCATGCATCTGGATGATCTTTGTTGCCTCCGATGGTGTTTTTTTGTAAACTTAAATAACTATTATGTCTGTACCCGCGCTTAAGTTCTCGTATCAAATCATTGCGCCGCCGCGCCGTTTACTAAAATCAGATGAAAACTTTCATTGAGCCTTTGCCTCTTTCGTCTCTAGTTCCGTTAATACTTTTATTAATTAGTATTCGTCTGAATCCTGTGTTCTTTTTTACTTTATTGTCCAGCTGTAGGGACTTTATTGTCGGGGTTCTTTTTCTTTTAAAGATTTTTTATTCCATTTTTCTGTTACCTGTGGCACTTTTCGTCATTTACCATAAACCTTACTACTTGTTTACCTACATTTCGAGCAATAAAATAACATTTTTCATAAATCTCATCATTGCATAACCATGTGGAATTCTACAGGACATTTTTAGTTCCTTGTGATTTATAAAACTCCTCTTTCCGGGAAATAGTTATCTATTGTAGCTCCTACATATTTATGAAGTTATTTTTTCCCTTTATCTGTTTCATAATGGAAATACCAGAAACGAAGTTGATGGCGCTGTGAAAAATAACTAAACCAGTTATTTCATGCACTTTGATTATTTCCTTGACAGCTTGTGCTGCCGATCTTACTTTTCTGAAGCAGCAGTGTATGTATTATCGAGAGAGTAGCTTATCTTCTAAGTCCTTTACACTACCCCGTAGAATTTCCCAATAATATCTATGAAGACTATCTTATATTTATCAGTTTTGCTGTTTTCTAATAGTAATGGAAAATTTGCTATCGTTCTACAACGTTAATACTATTCGTTACTTCCTTCGAAAAGTTGGTTTTTTGCAGGATTCTTTACAGGAAAAGAGTTTCTCATAAATTACTAGTCTCCAGCACGTGGTACTCTCATGATACGCTATCCACGTGCTTGAGCTGCTTCATTTATACATCAAATATAGAGAATATGATAAATGAGGAACGAGTTTATATCGTAATTTTCAAATTGCGACTGTCGATGCGTAGTCCTGGTAAAAGAGGACGAGGACTGCTTTTCCAAATGCACTGGTTTTTCTTTAAAACAATATTGAATCAGTCCAGTACCGAATTGATGTGAATAACACCAAGGGCCCATCTTGACCTTTTGCCCGTACTCGCACGTAGAGATCCACCTTTTAGACCGTTATTTGGTGTAAAGTGTGTTTTGATGGTTCAGTGTTTTATCCAGGGTTACGAATGGATTCAAAAAGACCTCTTTATCACGGACGAACTTCGCCAAATACTTTTTTGAAGTTATCACATGGTCGCGTTTGAGGTCAACATTGAGCTAATGAGACCCATTTAGCTGTGAACTTCCAATTTCCCAAATATTCCTGCAATATATTCAACAGCATCGCACACCGTAGCTGCTCGATCGTTAAACATTGTACCATGTATTTTATCGAACATTTTTGGAATGGTGACTGTTTCTGTCTGGACTTTCATTATCAAAATTAGTCCAATTTTTTGGTTGATATCAAATCAAAGGTGTATAATCTCCATAAATTTCATTCAATTCGGTGTTAGTATCATTGTTCGTTTTCTTGTTCATAAACAATTATCCAATATCAATATTTCCCCTTATTCATTTTTGAAAAAATTTAAAAAAATTCTTTAAATGACTGTAAACACAAATTACACAAGAGGAAAAAAATTGACAGATATTAACTAATGGATAGATTTTTAAGAAGTAATACTGCTTTGTTACTGGTGGCACCATCTCTTGCCTAGACCAATTATTTTTCAGCATAGCATTCTACCTTAGTCTATATACAGGGTGTCAAATGGGGTTACAAAATTCGGCAGGTGATAATATTAATAAAAATATAAAAGGTAACACTTAAGGCTAATTTAAAATTTTTTTAAATGCTATTAAACTTTTTAGACTAAATGCTGAAGCCTGTTTAGCTTTTTTGGCACGTGATTTACCCATACTTTTAGAGGACATGTCATTAGCACAGAGGAAAATCATGTTTTCTTTGCATGACGGTGCATCTGCTCATTTTGCCCTTGAAGTGAGGAATCACTTTAATCAAACTTTTGGGCGTCGTTGGATTAGAGATGGGGGTCCTGTAACCTGACCACCAAGATCACCAGACCTGAATCACCTAGATTTTTATTTTTGGGGTCATTTGAAACAACTAATGTATTTAGTGGTAATTTTAAATGAAAAATCAACTTCGACAGCGAATTATTGATTGTGCCAATCAGATTGCAAATAGGCCAAATAATTTGCGCAGTGTTCGCGGAGGAGTAGAGCGTTACGGTGAATTGAAATGAATGGTGACCACTTTGAACATTTATTACAACGATTATAGAACCTTTCAGTTTTTTTACTTTAATTCTAAAATTTAAATACAAATAAATAAGTATTCTAAATTTTCAGATTCGATTTTCTCAAAAACGGTTGCTCCTACCAAGAGTACCTTTCCTGTTTAAAAAAGATTGTTTTATTTGAAAATGTATCACAATGTGTAAAGAAAAACGCCCCAAAATACCCCTAACCCTTCCAAAAACTACCCTTTCTTATTACCCATTTTTAACATCACCAGCTGATTCAGCGGTTAAATTTATTTGAGGTTACAAATTTTTAAACACATTCTATTTTCTATAACATGTAATTGGAAAAAAAAACAGTTTTTAAAAACACTTTTGGTTCGCTCCTAGCTTTTTTACTATGCATTTGCGGACCCATGTTTATAGGACATTTTTTCATATTTTTATTAATACTACCACCTCCCAAATTTTATAACCCTATTTCAATGACACCCTTTATATTTCGAAGTTGTTCTAAGTATTTTCAGAGTTTTGTGCCTTAATTTATTAACAATGACTTGTATCAGCAATGAAGTTACCAATAATACTTATTTAGTGTTAATGTTACTAAAAAAATTGGCCTTTTTGACTTTTTATTCTTATACACGCTGATTATTGGAATGAGAAAAATAACCTAGATATTTTCTATCTTTTCTTTTTATTTCTTTCCGCATGAGTCAACCAGCAACCCCCCTGGCAGCACATGATTTATCAGTGTTTGCATTGGATTTTATCTATCAAATTTATCGGTAATCAGCTGCAATCGTGCAATATGTGTAATTGCGTCTATTTTAATTCACGAAAATAATTTAATGACAACTGGGATTTGTATTAGATTTTGTTATGTTATAAACTAAATAATAATAATACAGCATTATTAGACAAATTTGTAAACAACAAGAAAAACCACAAAAATTAAAATTTTGTGGAAGTTGAAAAAATCGTCATATACAGGGTGATCAGATTATACTCCGAAATTTGATATCTCTGTTGAGAAATAGGAAAGCATGTTATAAATAAAAGTTATAGATAGAGTTAAGCTTCACATTTTAAAATGATTTCGTAATGTGTCATAAGGTCACAGCATATCAAAGTTATGTTTTTTTAATGGAATACCCCGTATATTTTTATATTTTTATAAACCTCTTCCCGACCTAATTTCAATGATATATCACATTTCATGTCTATTATGTTTAATAAAGGATCTACAGCCTGAAAATCACATTTTTTTTTAATTTAAATATCTGTAGCCAAACCGTTGAAAATTAATAAAAATAAATCCTAACTTTACAAGTTCTATGCTATGGCATTAAAAATATTTGACACAGAGTGATCAAAAATTTGAAACCCCAACTTTCAAAAAATAATATTCTAGGATAGAAGATAAAATTAAGTGAATTCAGTAGTGGTCAAAAAATTGCAGGAGAATCCGTAAATATTCGTGCGTACTCTTATTCGACTGGACAGCGTTTTTTACACTTGCCAGAATCCGCTAGAGTCAATGTCTAGTCGAGATCCCACTTATGAAAATTTGCGAATTACTTCCAAACTACTTGTTCGGGGAGCACAGACTCATCAATAAACTACATAAATATGAATAACAAAGCGGTTAAGTTTGGGAAGGGCGGTCCATGACAGCTAGGGTCGTTTTTCTACAAGGGTTTCCACTTACAAATATTGCTGGGGAAGGTTTATTACATCAACAATTCTACTCATTATAATTATAGAATCGTTAGTCGGAGATGCATTCAAGAGATCTTAATTAAAAGTTGTTTCATGGCATTTCGTTTGATACATGATGATTTTCTCAATTATACGGGGTGAAATAATTTCCAGTAGGGACATCCTAATGTGTCGTTTATTTGTCTAACTGTAATTAGAAGGACAAATTTATTTGGTTGAGGTTTGAAGTGGTATTCATTTTTATAATAACAGTTCTCTTCTTTTTTATGATTTATGAGTAAACCTCAGAAAGCAATGTTTATATGAAAAAATATATAATAACTATCTTGTTCATTTGGGGTCAAATACTTAAAAGTAGATATAAAAAGTTGAGTAACACTTATTTGAAAGTCTGTTACTATTAGTATTTGTTTATTCAACTGGAATCCATTACGAACAAATTAAGGGACTGAGAAAGTTTAAAAAAAACCTTGGATCAAAAAATCGATACCTCGGAGAATAAAAGCAGTAGCTAGATGAAGAAGTGCAACAAGCTGCATGGAAAAGTACGCCGAGTATGAATGACTGGAAACAGCTACATTAAAGAAGTTAGAGACATTATCAATGAAAAAAGAAAACTAAAAAGAAAGTAGCGGCATTCAAGACCTCGTCAAGATAAAAATATTCTTAAGAACGCAAAGGCTAAAATTAGATATACAACAAATTAAAAATGACTCAACTAGTCATTATTCAAGAGAACTAAGAGATGACAACCATATCGATTACTTGCTATGGAACATTCTGTCAATTAGATTAATAAATGGTAAATGGGTAAAGAGTAATGAATAAAAAGCGATATTAGATTTGAAAACCACCTAGAAAAGATGTGTCTGTTTAGGTGGAGATATCCTGTATCTCTATCTGTTTCTGTAGCGTGGGGAGAGTGGGAGCCCCACAGCACTTAGACCACATTTAGCACCTTGCGCATCCTCCTTTTGTTTGAGACTTCCTCTAGTTCGTCAACCAACCTACTGATTTTGTGTAGGTGATAACGTCGTCTAGAGGTGTCTCCTTTATGTGGGACAGTGGAATCCAGTACTCCTTTAACACAGAGTACCTTATCGGTGAGAGTGCTGGGCAATCGCAGAGGATGTGTTCCATTGTCTCATCTTCATGTTCGTACCCTCTACATAGGGGCGTGTCGGATAGCCTTATTCTAGGGAGGTGTTTCCGAAAATGATGTGATGGCAATGGCCAGTCAGAATGCCTACAGCTAGGCAAAGATTCTGTCTGGTCATTGCTAGGTATTTCTTGGTTGTATAGTTGTCGGGGCACGGTTTAACTTCCCTGGCTTACAGCTTCTTTTTTCGTCCCACCTTTCCTTAAACATATCTAGGGAACGTTCTTTTATTCTTTTATTCTTTTATTAGGTTGTCACGGCTGATGTTGCCAAGCCAATGAAGGGACTGGGTTCAGAATCTCCTGGCTCTCCTGGCCAGCGAGTCAGCCATGCGGTTACCTTTCGATTTAATATGGCCCTTGATCCATCTAACTGTTACCGCGTTTTTGTTGTTACAAACTGTTGTCAAGGCTTGATTACATTCTAGCACTACACCCGAAGTGATATGTGGTCTATCTAGGATTAGTAGTGATTGTCTGCTATCCGTTAGGATGTGCACATTTTTTCCCAGTGATATTCTTCCTGGTAATTTTTTGAGCAGCTATGAGAATACCAGTGAGCTAGCTCTGTCTGAATTACATTGGCTTTTTACCCATAACCCACTTTATCTACAGGTTTAGGAATTTGGATTCTTGTTTGGTTCTTTTTACTACCTTGTTGGGTCTGTCAAAGACATATCTCGGCCCGATCGAGTCCATGTTCGGTTGTAGTAGCGGAATCATACACGAGGCTTCCTGTCACTCGCGATTTCTTAATTTGCAATTACCATCCAGAGCTGTTATTATTGTTTTTGTTATTTACGATCTGCGTTTTATAATATATTTTTTTTGTTTTGTCATATTAATGAGTTTAATTTATTTCTGTAATTTTTGTAGAGTCTCTCTAACTCTGGATCATTTGGTTTTTGTTTGGATTTTTTAAATAACTTATTCTTTTCATTTATTGACTTGAAAAGCTCGTTGGTGAGCCAGTAGCAATTTAAATAATTAGTAAGTGTGATAATGATGTTGTTTGTTACAGAATCTAAATCAGATGCTTGGAACATAAAGTGCCATTTTTCATTTTTTATTCTCATATCAAATAACGTGAAATACGTATACTCACACCAAAAATTTTGAAAGCACAAATTTAAAGGTCAGAGAGATGTCTTGGTTAATATGTATAAAATCCTAGTTATCCCTTGAAAATAAAATTTTTAATTACAAAGCCAGCCTTAAATATAAATGGATTTATGGGCTTGAACTGTGAGGATGCATAATGTAACGCCATTACATTCGACAATATTTCAGATAGTCTATCAAAAATATTACGCATATTAACTAACTCAGCGTGGTTTGTCATAAACTATACGCTTTATAAACATCTGGGATATAAAAAGATCAATGCTAACCATAACTAAACGATCAATCACTACAAGAAAGAAGACTAAAATCGTTGCCAATTCATGCCGTAAATTAAATAACAAATTTACTTATTATCCCGTGAAAACATATTTTGAATAGATTATAAATAAATTCGAAAGTTCAATAAAAAGGTATGTATGAACAAACTATAATTCATTATTGATCTAAATAAAAAACACAAATTACTTTAGTTAAATGTCAAATATTGCTGCACTAAAATTAATGCCTGAAACAATAAAAAAAGCATCAGTATTTGGGGGGTATTTGGGGGTAATTTACCCTCAAGTAACTAAGGAAATACTTTTCTTCTTCTATTCTTTTTATGGGCTGTGTCTAAGGGACCCAATATAAAAATAGTAACAGAGACATGAAAGTAGATTTCTTATAATAATGTTTTTAAGAAATTAGTAAGTATAGGCATCAAAGTATTTCTTTTTTATGGACTTTTTGTTTAATGGGGAACAAATCGGGGATGGATTAAAAAAAAAATTAGAAACTAATAAAGAAAAAGATAATTCTGGAGAATTACCGTTGAATGGCCTCGGGATTGATGACATCGAGTCATTCAATAAAAGGCGATATTTTTTTGTAAAAAATGTTCTTAAAACTTCTTAAATCACGTTTTTCTCGAAACAAATCTTTCCAAACTTGTATATGCCGAAACTTGAGTAATTATAGATCGATTTTAATTTTTTTTCTCTGAGTAGCCGTTTTCCTTAATTTTCAAAATTATTATTTTTGGAGTTACTTAAACTAATAAAATTATCACAAACACAGAAATTGTTGTTCAAAGTACCGCCAACTTGTCAAAAAAGAATTGAAAAAAGTTCACTACTCTCAATAAACCACATTTTTTAAGTTTATAAAGTATTTGGATTTATTTTTACAAATGATTTTTTACAAAATGCTCAATGAACCATGGGGAGACGACTTTCCCGGAAGTCACCATGTAATTTCTAAATATTTTTTAATAAAAATTTGCATAAACATAATTCAATGTACTCTTAAAAGCATGTATTTTTCACAATTCAAAAATAATTCATTAATATGTAATAAAAAAAAAATAAAAAATTGGCAATTTTTCAGCTTTTCACAGTATTGTTCCCTCTTAACAATTACCATACAAAATATCGATTGTTTTTCTATTTAGTTTTCTTAAAAATATTTGCTCATTATATTAACACAATGTTCTAAAATTTATAATATATGTTCATTATAAAATTAAGAAGGAGTTGAATGAGAATAAATATAGATAATTTAATTTGCGATTAAATGAAGTAACAGAAAATAAACATATATAATTTATTTTCATCAAATATCGACAACTTGCGTGTTTTTGCATAATACTTAACACGTTACTTTTATTTTACACCAGCCAGGATCTCGAAATATGAGAATTCATCAGTAAAGTTATAGAACACGTTATAATTCATTTGCAATAATGGGCGTAGAAAAAGGTATTTAAACATTATTTAGAAAAGTATAGATTTTTAAATTTATTACATTTGTTAGCAAAAATTAAATTTAAATTTTAAATTCTTTGGAACTGTGTGTATTTTTAGAATTGCGAACTTGAACACAAAGTTATTCAGTAAACGTAAAAACCGTTTAGTCATCCCTTAAATGTCATTCGATTAATTTATGGGAATTATTTTTGTATACATGGGGATGTATTTTACAATCCGTCGACAAGATAATATCGCGAAAGCTCACTTTGTCATATAGTTCTCGTGGGGCATTCGTTGCGACCCTAATGGGTTATTTATGGTCGTAAAATCTAGTTCAGAACAATAAAAATGGTTCCCCTTTATTGCTTTCCATACAGATTCGACTACATTTATAGTGAATTAGAGAAAATGCTTCTCTTTAGGGTTATGGCCAAGATTTTTACGAATTTTTTCAAGAATAAACTTTTCAGATCGCCACTCATTAGATAGTCGTTATAATAATTATTTCCTAACAAGTGCCGAATGAGAAAAATACTTTTAAATCGGGAATATGAATTTAATTTAACTTTTATAAATTGTTGCTATTTGTTATTAGAATACTTAATTTTACGATTTTTTTTACTACAAGAATATACCCTTTATTCAGCCCGACTTCACTACTTAAGTAGACTCATTGTTTTCTTTAAAATAAGATCATTTTAACTGCTACTACTACTAGTGCCAAAAAGTGTGTTATTCCGGTTATTTTTGGAAAAAATATTTGCATCCTATCTGTATCTGTATTTGCAGTGTGTGGAGGGTGGGAGCCTCACAGCACTTAGACCTCATTTGGCCCATTGTGGATCCTCCTCTTGTCGAAGACTTCCTTTAGTTCGTCAACCAACCTATTGATTCTATGTAGGTGATAACGTCGCTTAGAGGTGCCTTCTTGAACAATGAATATGTAATCGGTGAGAGCGTTGGGCAATAGCAGAGGATGTGTTCCATTGTCTCATCTTCATGTTCGCTCCCTATTTAGGGGCGTGTCGGATAGCCTCATTCTATGGAGGTGCTTCCGAATATGGCAATGGCCAGTCAGAATGCCTAAAGCTAGGCGAAGATTCTGTCTGCTCATTGTTAGGTATTTCTTGGCTGTATTGTTGACGAGGTACGGTATACCTCCCCAGGCTAGCTTAGAACTTCTTGTTTCGTCCCTTGTATTTGCATCCTAATTCTAAAAGTAAGTTGACTTTTGTTTAGATATGTTAAAACTATTTAAAAATGAAGTATCTACAATCTGGTAATCAGTGACGATGTACTTTTTAGATAAAGATTGGTACAAAAATTCATGAAATACCATTCAACTTTTAGAGTCTTCCTGGTGTAATTTGAAATTATTAATATCTAACGATATCTGGTTAATCGATGAATAATAATGAAAATATAATTTAACAGCAAGGATCAGTCAGTTTGGTTTAGATTTAGTTCTAGTAGCATTTATAAAGTACTTTCATTTACGAAACTTTAAAATTTCTATAGAAAATTAATAGTTTTGGTTATAGAATTAAAAAAAAATTAGAATTTACTCCATAATAGTTTTAGTTCCTATTTACTATCTTAGTCACTCTTTTGTAAATAAAAAGTTATTGTCATATTATTTGTGACCCATGAAAATAGATCCAACAAAATATTCCCAAACAAAATAGCCCCCATAAAATAGCTCTGTGATAAAATATCCCCAGATAAAATAGCCCTGGCAAAAACCCCTAGACAAAATACCCCTAAACAAAATAGCCCCAGACAAAATAAACCCGTGATAAAATATCCCAGGACAAAATAGCCCCGATAAAATACCCCTAGACAAAATAACCCCGACAGAATAGCCCTAAAACAAAACAGCCCCGACAAAATACCCTTAAACAAAATAGCCCCGTGATAAAATATCCCCAGACAAAATAGCCCCGGTAAAATACCCCTAGACAAAATAGCCCCAGACAAAATAGCATCTGCAAAATACTCTTAAACAAAATAGCTCCTGACAAAATAGCTCCAGACAAAATAGCCCCGTGATAAAATATCCCCAGACAAAATAGCCCCGACAAAATAACCCTAAAAAAAATAAATAGCTCCGACAAAATACCCCCAGACAAAATAGCCCCGACCAAATACACTTAAACAAAATAGCTCCGTCATTAAATATCCCTAGAAAAAATAACACTGACAAAATAGCCCCGTGATAAATATCCCCGTACAATATAGCACCGCACACAATAACCCTAGAAAAAATACCCCCAGACAAAATAGCCCCGACAAAATACACTTAAACAAAATAGCTCCGTCATTAAATATCCCTAGAACAAATAGCCCTGACAAAATAGCCCCGTGATAAAATATCCCCAGACAAAATAGCCCCGGTAAAATACCCCTAAACAAAATACCCCCAGACAAAATACCCCCAGACAAAATAGCCTCTGCAAAATACCCTTAAACAAAATAGCCCCGTGATAAAATATCCTGAGACAAAATAGCCCCGACAAAATAACCCAGACAAAATACCCTCAAACAAAATAGCTCCGACAAAATATCCCCAGATAAAATAGCCCCCACAAAATACTCTCAAACAAAATAGCCCCGACAAAATAGCACCAGACAAAATAGCTCCAGACAAAATAGCTCCAAACAAAATAGCTCCGACAAAATAGCCCCAAATGAAATAAATCAAGACTAAAGAATCTTTTTTATTAGGGAATTTAAGGTTTATTGATAAAATACTACTGGCCAACAGTCATTTTGGTGCCGGGGTATTTGAACCTGATTTCATATGAATTTGATGCGCTGAATTTAAATTTGGCATGTTTTTGCCCTGGAGCTCAAATTTATTAGATATATCATTTTAATGAACTACGTATTTTAAGTTAAATCCATGGATTAAATAAAAAAACTAATCACGGATTTTTTATTATTATACAAATATCATTATTATATAAAAAAAGTCTCTTTTAAACTCCAACAGTAATCTGCCATTATGTGCATATTCCATGTTCCTTGGTAACCGCTCTCCACTCCTCACTGATGCCACTTAAATTTTCAGAAAAACTGTTTATATGGCTGTGTAAATAGTGTATCTTAATACTCATGCCAAACCCAAGAAATTTGAAACTGCTAAGCTATCAATATAATTTTCAGCTTCGCGTTTGTCCAAAAGTTTTCCGACAACTGGAATAAATGAGGTTCAGGCTTTTCGCTCAGCCTCATTCATCGTATTTACGAAAGCAGGTACCTTAATCAGTTTTCTTATTTGTGGGTCATTAAATAATTCTGCTTTAATTTTTTCCGTACTCAATTGAGGCATTTTTTCCCTGTATATGCAAAGGATAATTTTTTAAGAGCCTTTACACACTGCTCCATAAGGCCCAGTTTGATATGCACTGGAGAAAAGATAATTTTCTCTCGTTCAACTAAAGGGTCGTTAATGAAATTCTGCTCCCCATTGTCAGTGTTATTTCTCTTAGGCCAGTCTATTCCAACCCAATGGAGTGTTTTGTCTCTTATCCCAGAGGCATAAGAAGAAAGAATATTTGATATGAGTATTTTTCTGTTCAAGAATAAAGTTTACCATTTTTAGTTCTTACAAATCACCTATTGATATTCATGATACTTTACCTTCTTTAAGACCAAAACTATGGTATTATATTATTTTCTCATTTTCGTTAAGTAACCAGTTCGTATTGAACCATATTTGTTCTCATGGTGTAGAAGGACACATTTTAATGTTCGTTTTTAGACATCCATAAAAAAATATCCAGCAAAGTCAACAATTTTTTCCAGGAGTCCTCTAACTTCGTGGCAAAATAGACAATTGTCTTCTTCTTTTTACAAGGTGAGCTCATTTAACTGATTGAAATGTTGAAGAATTGAGAACTTTAATAGAAGTATTGAAGGTTATTGCAGTTATCCGGTTCTTCTTATGTGATTTAGATCTCATCAAAACGGAGTTAGAATTCCACATTTCGTCTAAAACTGCTTGTTAAAAAAAAACTCATCTGAAAAAGAAGAGCTGCTAGAGAAAAAGTGATTTCAGGTTTAGATTCAGTGCCCCAAATATTGATAATGAATTCCAAAATGCTTGGCTTGGCACTAGGAATTTTTTCCATATAGGCCCGTGTAATTTTTTGACGAAATATTTTAGTTTTTTTAGTTAAAAAAACATGCAAACGTTATTTTTATATAAAATTGTTACATTGTGTTGAAACATAATAATTTCACCAGTGTCCGAAAAAATCGCAATCGAACACTTCAGAGTCTCGGAAAGGGATTTCAAATAATTTGTTCTTCCCCCAAATTTAAATGAAGATTATTATTTATTTTTTTATAAAATACTCTTTTTTGATGATTTCTCAATAGATATTGGGGAAATATGTCCCTAGCATAATTTCTAAATATTTATAGAAAATACATAAACCACAAAGTTCTGCTTACATTTAGTAAAAACTCATCTAAAATGTTACTAATATTATTTAAAAAAAATCATTTTGAGGAAGAACATATATTTTGAAATCTTTTATCGAAACTCTAAACTGTTTAATAACTGTTTTTCTCGAAAACGGTCCAAACGATCATTTTTCAACAAGTTTAACAATCCTACATGAATATTATGTTTAAATGTTTTTTAACCAAATTACTAAAATATTTATTATGATGTTTACGTTAAAATTACAAAATGTTTCGTCAAAAAAAAGTTGGTTTTATTTTGATAACAATTTATGTATATATTGTAAAACGATTACCAAAAGAAACGAAAAAAACATACCAATCTCAAACAAAAACTGGACTAGTTAGTTAGTTTCGTTTGTACAATTTAAATATTTTCATTAAAAATATAAAAAAATTAGAATTACAAAATAAATTACAAGAAAATTACTTCGCCTTCACAGTTCAACAAAAACCGGAAACAGAGTAGTATGTAGATTATGTGTTGTAGAAAGCATATTTGATGACAAACCAGTACTGAAATTGGTGCATTAATATTCATAGGAAGACGATTGGAGATATATAACTGACAGAAACTTGTGACTGTCCACTACCTTCAATCAAAAGTTTTGTCAGAGATTTTAGTGAGTTTAATATAATTTCGTAGGCAACTATATCAAACAGTTCAACGTTTAATTATTTAATTGTCAGATTAACTTTTGTAATCAGAGCTATAGTACTTAAACCAAAAGAACATACGTTTTAAGAAATTCATTTGACATTGATGTCGGTAGTAATTCAATGTTTTATGTATCTAAGATTGCAAATATCTTTTAAAATATAAATGTTGATCTATCTCAGCGGTTCTCAATCTTTTGTACTTGGTACCTCCTGTTTTAATAATTTCTTGTCCCCATTTATTGATATGAGTAGAGAGCCAATCCGTAGGAAATCAATTTGCACTAGTGACTAGGCAACACTATCTAGCGCGCCGGAGATGTTGTCGGAAAGTTCGCGTCAGGTATCGAAGTTTATCGAACTATCTGGATTAATGAAAGTGGCGCGACTATAAATAGAGAAAGCTTGTTTCAACGCGAGTACTAATGTTACAAAAGAAACTTTTACATCTGGTGTTCCAGTTCCAGATATTGTTGTGTGCTGTAAGTATGGAAACATTTTTGAAACGAAAAGTTAAGGAAAAAGAAGCTTGTACTTAGACAGGTTGAAGTAGGGATAGCCCAATAAAAAAAAAAACGAAAATACGATGAAGCGTTATTTGTTTCAAAGTATTGACTGCAGATAGCCCGAGTCCAAATAAATAAAAGAGACATCTAGAAACGTAAAAAAATAAGTGACAAAACCGCGTGAATTTTTTGAGCAAAAATTCATATTATTCAAAAAACAGAAGTAAAATTTCCATAAAATGCTGGCATTAAACGAGAAAGCTCTCTTAGCGTCATACAAAGTGTTTATAAAATAGCTAAATATAAAGAGCCTCTCACTATAGCAGAACAACTTATTCTACTTACTTGCATGGAAATTTTGGACACAATGTTTAGCGAAAACTTTGCTAAACAACTTGACAATATTTCTCTGTCGAAGAATTTAGGATATATCAGTTGATATTCACCAACAGCTTAAATTTGTGCTTACTGGAAAATTGTTTGCTGTACATCTTGACGAGATAAGCAAGTCCAATATTGATTCCTATTTGATTTGCTACATCAAATTCTATCAAAAGTTCTGTAGTATGTGAAGATTTATTTTTGTGCAAACTGAAGAGTTGTTCAAGATTAAAAATGATGTTATTACTAAGGCAAATTAGAGTTAGAAAAATTGTGTTGGGACTTGCGCCACTGCAGCCTAAGTTATGTATGGTAAATAAATAGTTCACAAGTGCTGGTAAAGAACGAATCTTCAAAAATTACCTGGACCCACTGCATGATTCATCGGAAAGTCTAAGACCTGAATTAAATGTGGTTTTGAATGTAGTTATTGATGTTAGTTAATTATATAAAAATCAGACCACTGACATTAAGGATTTTCTTTTTTCTATGTGAAGATATAAGGAGCCGAGTTTAAATTTTTGCTGTTTTATTCCTCTTCCAGATAGTTTTTCTGGGGTAAAATGGTCAAGCGTGTTTACGAACTAAAAAAGAAAATAGCCATAATTTTGAGCGAGGAGGGGTACAAGAATTCAGATGATTTCTAGGACAGATTGTTTGTAATGAAGTTTTCTTATTAGTAAAAATTTTTGAAAAACCTAATATACCTAACTTTCAATTCCAGGAATGGATTAGGGCAAGGGCCCAGCTTTATCGTGAATACGCCTGTGATGCGATAACTATAGTTAAGCAGCGTTCAGCACGGTTAGTAGTAGGATGGGTGACCAACACCGTCGTAATATGCCCGTACAGCCTGCAGCGACTAGTAGAATATCACAGCTCGCAGGCACTATACCAATGAGCACGAGGTATAGTGGAGATATGCCGTCTTTCGGAGGAGACGTTAAACTGTGAGTCCCGAGTCCATGGATGTTGGACTCGTTAAAGATCCCTACCTCGGGGTGGAATACCTGAGGATTCGGAAAAATTTCCGGTTAGGGGTAGCGTGCTCCCGGCGTCGGTGTTCAGCTCTGGTCGCAGAACTATACAAATAAAAAAGAAAAAAATCCAGGAATGTAATATTATTTGATTTTAACTGAAAATATTCATTCATTTTTTAAGCAAATGCAGTTATGGAATAACAATTTAAAAGATAACTGTTTTTCACGTTGTATAAATTTATGCAGAATTTTCCAATGGACCAAAATTAGAAAGCTGTGATGCTAAAAACCTTTGGAAGTAATTTACGAAACTTAAGCAGGAAATTCAGAAAGTACTTCTTTGCAAAAGATAATGTCAAATTATCCAATTGGAGCGGAGTTTTAAAACGATTTAACAGTATACCTGTCAGGCTATCTCTACAAGAAGAAGAGCAATTGATAGATGTTTCGTGAAGAATCTCTCAAAAATCAAATTTTAATAACAAAGCTTTAAGAATTTGCTAGACTGAACTTGCGTATGACTACTCACTTAAAAAAGCCAAGGCGATTCGAATTCTGTTATCTATTCCTACATCTTATCTTTATGAAAATGGATTTTTTGCTCTTGCTGCCTTGAAATATAAATACCGAATAAACTTGCAATAGAAAAAGAATTAAGAGTAACCCAAACATGGAACCTAATTTAGAGTGATTGTATGCCTCAAAACAAGCGCATGTTAGCCGTTAATCATTAGCCCTTAGATAGAATAAGTTCCATTGTCTGTTAAATATATAAAATTGCAATAAAGAAATCTTTTACTTTTTTTTTAGTTTGTAGCGTCCCCTTAATTAGGAACACAAATACTAAGTATCTAGAATAAATGCCTTCAATAAATATAACTGATTCTGGATAAACCATCATCAGTAGAGCGTTCCATTAGTTCCGTTTTAGTTGCTTTATAAATAATTTTCCCATTTTCTGAATATTTAAGGCAAGAGTTCCCTTTCACTGAAATTTGTTTCAGCGAACAATAGAAAAAAGTCATGGATCACTTGATGGCATCTTCTTCCGGAAATGCGTCAGCAGCCGGATATCGCGAGAAACAAGTGAATTCGTCTATGTCGACTGCGCCATCCCCAGTTCGTTTCCCCATTCCGCAGATATTTAGTGATTTCTTTTATGGGCATGTTGACTAGGGTTAACTTCAGTAAAAGTTTTTCATATCTCCCATAGTGGTCCATATTTTATCTTTATGGATTTATTGCTTGACATGTTTTATGTTGATTGATTAATTCTCCGAGGTATAGTCCTGTTTCCACAGATTCCCATTCAAAGATAACTTACTTATATCTGTAACTTTAGTTAATACAAATTTTATTTGTTATTAGTTTGACGATATTTTTATCTCATTAAGACTTTTTACATTTACATTTATAATGATTGACAGAAGATGTACCTCAACAAATAGGGAAATGTTCTTGTAGAAAGTTATGTTTTTTACACCGTGTATCTTGTAGGAAATTCTTCGATATAGCTACTTAATTAAGGAATCAAGTTCCTATTTAATAGAGAATAATAATAATCTTGAATGTATTAATCATCTGATAATCAGAAGAAATATTTTCTGTTACAATAAAAAAGTTGCAGCAATAATAAAATCTAACCTAAGTTTGAAATAAGAACCAGGCTGTGATTCATTAACCGGTGAAATATAGACACAACTACCTAGAAAAGGTATCGTCTTGCTGACATACATATTCAATTTAGCCTATAAATTAAAATATTACCTACAACCTAGATAGTAAAAGAGGTTATCAAAAGCCTAGAAAACCACCACATGAAGTGAAATCTTGGAAAAGCACCACACGAAGTGACATTTTAGAGCTCGATTTGATTTTTACTATTAATCTCTAAATTGTTTGAAAAACTGTTGCTTAATAGAAAAAAAAAACAATAAATCTAAGAACCAACATTATTCCTAATCATCAGTTTAGATTTTTTAGACAAAAGCACTCCATAATAAATGAAGTACATTGAATAAATAGATATGATAGAGGAAGACTTAGAATAGAAAAAACTTTATTTCTTGATGTCGTGCAAGCTTTCGATAAATTTTGGTATAAGAAGCTAATCTAATGCTAAATAATTGTTGCCAAGACAGTATCTAGAAATCTTAAAACTTTATATACCGAACAGACTCATCAGTATGAAACAAGAAGCCTATTCAGATATTCGGATCTGAAAGATATCCCAGTAGGAGTACCACATGGAAATGTACTTGGACCTGTTCGTTATGTATTCTATACAAGTGACATGCTAAAACTGGAACAGTTAATACTAGCCACCTATGCATATGCATTAAGGCAGAAAACTGCAAATAGCAAGTGATACCATATATAATTGGACTAAAAAATGGAACATCAAACCGAATGGAAACAAATCAATATCCATTAACTTTACTAATAAAGAACAGTTCTCAACCTCTGCTAATAAAATGATCAATCATTCCTTATATAATAAAACTTTAGTTTATAAGTATGAAAATCTTTAAATCTACCTGGCTGTATGACATACAATTTTGGGGGTAATCAAAAGATAGTCATATGAAAATACTTCAGACATTCTAAAAATAAATATCTACGTACAACGATGAATGCACCATGCTACTTGAGAACCATCGACATACGCAGAGACTTTGTCGTTCAAATGGTTCAAGAAGTTTTGCTAAAAAGTACGAAGAACGCATGCAGAAGTACTTCATCTGCTGGACATCTACCAACTATTTCGAAGCTTGAAGAGGAAAAAATCATTTGAACTCATTGCTGTGTATTAAAGTTGTGCGTGCGAGAGTATCATTAGTTTAATAGCAGCGAAACAAATTAGAGGCCGTCATTCAAATAATTTAGGGATAAACATATATGTTTTTATGTTTATGTTACAAAGTTTGAGAAATGCAACATCATCCTTATAATAAAATCAATATTCAGTACGCTAGTAAAAGTTAAAATTTCAACACAATAATAGAAAACAATAACAACAATTGAACCAATTGATAATTTTAAGCTAAGTTAATTAACCAGATTTAACTATTATCACATTAAGTGTGATTAATAAAAATATCTTTGACAAAATAGAATCGTGGCTATTCAATGAGCTCTAAAGGACATTCGAGTGGTTTATAAACAAACCAAGTAGATCTACAACAACACAACGATGCGAATCAAACTTCATGAAATCTCTGATAAAATAAAAATAAGTGTGGTGTTACAACAAAAGGTAAAAAGTATCCTAAATTGTTTACTTTCATTTTGAAGATTAGGTAAATAGGGATCACAAAGGTATAAATATTTCAGCTAAATGATTATCGCAAGTCAGTGAAAGCAAGAATTAGAAATAGAAGAAAGAATAAAAATTTTTGCCTAGAATACGATCAAATCTATTTGAATATTCTTCTACAGACCTAAACAGACTTATACAATCAATATATCCTACTCGTAAGAACGTACGAGTCCAGAATTAACCAAAGAGCTATAGAATGAAGAAGGACACTCCAAATACCTTTAAGGGGTCATAAGACCAATGATTGGATCAAAGAAATAGTTGTTAGATTTTCATCAGAATTGCAAGACAGGAGTAGACCTGGTTGGAACACGTGGCGAGGAATTATTAGTAAACTAACTAATAAGACCATGGCGTACCAGGTGTAGTACGGGCAAATGTTTCGGCGAATTAAGATGAATGTACGCTTAAACTGATATCAAGCGATATATCATTGAAAAAACTAAAAGAGACTAAAGATTCTTTCACATACAAACATATATTCGCCATGCCAGTTAAACGATATTTTACCGGCATCGACACGAATGAGGTTTTTCATAAATCTCTTTATTAGAGATAGAACCACTATAAGATGAAGTAGTTTACTCCAAGCATACTTGTAATGGATCGAGATGGAGCGTACGAAATTATTAGCATTTATGGTATTTTTCAAGACGTTTAAAGAAAAAAGAAATAAATTATAGAACTGCGCGAGAACTTAGATCTAAGCATTCTTTTTTTGGATTGTATCTGTAGATTTTTTTGTAATCTTAGATTTTTTTATATGTAAACAAATTTTCTTTTATCTTATATGTTCTGTTATTGTTAATTGTTCTGATTTTTCCTGCTCTGTAATTGGGTACCTGTTACCTGGAGAACAGTGTAAATAAATAAATAAATAAAAATAAATATACTTCCAGGATCTTTTCCTATAAAACAAGTTGCTCTTTTATTAATGTAATAATTGTTTCAATTTAAACTTCGGCCTTGATAAATCTTGTACGTACAACTCATGAAATTATTTAAAATTATTTAATAAATCATAATGTTTGTTTCTACACTTATTTTGTGGAATCTTTCCATTATAGATGTAAAAAATTTATTGCACGATATTCTAAAGTACATTAGTGAAACAATTGTTATAAGTGTATTCAAAAAGTTTTAGAATATCGCGGAATTTTAAGATAAGTATATTCTATTTTTAGATTAATTTATAAAATTAAATCATCCATTTTTTAAAATGAATTTAGTTTTAATTGTAACATTTGGTCGTATGTTTTCTAAAAATATCCTTTTTCTTGAAATATGAAACATCCTAAACAGGCCTAAAAGAGACACTTAAAAGATTTGTCAGGGTGAGGTTTGTGAATGTGTCAAGTCATTCAGGATATTGCAAGCTAATAAAACAATTGCATAGGGTTGAAGTGGATTAGTCTGTATTAGTTGATTAAAATTTTTATTGGTATATCTATTTGAACACTATAAGAATGTCGGGGTATCGCCACATATTTTTCTTAATAATGTTTTCAAAGTTCTTACTTTTATCGTAGATATTTGAAAGTTCTTCCACGTAGAAATTTCATATTAGTAACACAATGAAAATTTTGCTTTATTAGCATATTCAAAACCATAAAATATAATTAATGAAGTAAACAGATTTAAACTTAAATATGAATATTCTTTAATAGGATGGTGATCTAGTTCCAAAAGTATGTTTTTTCTGATGAACAGTTTTTTTATTAAAGATAATTGGCTATATAATTTAATTGATACATACAATAATAGATCGAAGGAGATTTTTTTATCTGTCCAAAAGCTCTTTACCATTTATAGCGTTGGATGGTATTGCCTTGTTTTCAACAGTTTCATTATTTCCTTGTTGTTTTTCCTCTTCGAATTTATAATTGTATAATTGTTTTTCTTTTCGGGCTTACGGAACTTTTTTTCCGATTAATTATAATTACGCCAATAAATAGGTTAACAAAAATAAGTTCTACTTCAGGTTATGTTAAATCTTCTTTTACACATCTTCAGTTTTTTCATAAAAGGCTCCGTTTTCATTAAGATAATAACAAAATGTTATGCTTTTTCTTAAACGTACACTGTATGACTAAATGTTGACTAAAATACTCTTAGGATTTCATATTTCAACCCTCGTAAAATTATAACATAACTTGTTTTACAATTATTTCTTATTTTTATAATATATATAATAATTAATTATTAAAATCTAACGTGCTCCATGATATTACAATTTTCTATATTTTGGTATATTTAAGTATTACTGAGAATGTTCACTAGATGATGTATTTCTGTCTTCAACATTCGCGCCTTTGGTAGAATTAAGACAAAAAAATGTAGTACTTTTTGTTAATTTGTAGAATATTTTAAAAAAATGGCCACCTGACAAGTTCTTCAATTTTATTTTAAGTTTTTAATATGTTTCTGTTTATTCTGGCGACTTTTCTAAATCATGTAACACTATTTAATTTACTTTTTCTCATGTCTTATTTGTGATTTATAATCAAATAGTTTAGAATAAGATTTACAACAGTCCATTCGACTATTTTACAACATCGGTAAGTTTTTTATTCCATCTTATTTTTCTATTAAACTAAGGAATGCTATACTTAAACTAAGTTAGTACAAATAAATTCAAAAACTAGAAAATAACTCTTATTAACTACAAAAAAAATACATAAAAATAAAAAATCATTCTGAACATAAATAACAATACTTACATATTTTACACAAAAATAACCCTACCTGTAAATCATATTCATATAAACATACAATATTTACACTTATTTTATAACAACTATTTGTTTTTAATTACGTATTTTTGTGATTAAACCTGAAGATGCGGCCCATTGTGCCACGAAACCGGTAGTTTTTTATTATAAATAAAACATTTGTAGACTGTGAGATCAAAGGACCTATTATTTTTCTGTTTTACCTTCTGTAATACTTAATCTCTCTCTTTCTTTTAATAACAAATTTTATCTTCATCAAAGGATACTCATGTTTTATTTTATTTCTGTATAAAATGCAAAGAATGTCAAAAATACATTGTATATATTTTCTTATATTAATTCAGGCGCACCTGATTTCAAATATTGTGATACTTATTAGCTATTGTGTACATTAAAATCAGTTTTTTTATTTACCTTTCATAAACATAGTATTTCTAATTCAACTTCTAGCCTAGAAACTTGATTTGTTTATTTTGAGCACATCATTTCATAATTCACTTTATTTTTATTCTCATCGTTCATTATCTGGAAATAGCAACACATTTTACCAATTCTGTTTGAAATTATTTTCCATCATTGATGAGCTCTTCTTGTATAAACTTCAGTCACGTTTAAAACTGATTATGTACAAATTAGAGAAATATGCAAAAATATATAGGGTGTCCTATTTAAATTAAAAAAGTTGAGGGTATTTCCGGTTAAACCGGAAGTATATTATTAACAGAAAAATGTACATCAGATGCAATTTGCCCCATTGCACTTACCTACAAAATTTCATAAATATCGTCCGTTTCGTTTTAAAGATATTTGGTTCCATACTTTATCCCAAGCCTGTATTTTAATTCAATCAAAAAGAAATTTATCTAAAGCGATTACTTATTGGTTTTTACATTATATTTTCAGCAACACTACAGACACTGATCTGAATAAAATATATGCATAACACGCAATTATTGAATTACAATTGATACGCAGGAATAATTGAAATCCTGAAACGAATTATAAACACTGCAAGAGGAAGCTGACGAAGTCGAGCGCTGTCACAGTGCTGCCAATTAATATTAGAGCAAAACAATGGGTCTCACTCAATGAGTGACAACGGCTGTCTAAGAGCAACTTCACACCCAAAACATCAACCTAAGAGCAACATTCCAACAAAAAACTTTGTTTGTGTTTTCCCATGTTACCACAATTTGTTATTTGAGCGTCGTCGACAACGACGTCGACGTCGTGACGCCGACCGAGGGGTGGAGGCGGCGCCACCAAAGCCGGGCGCCGAAATGTTTCGGGAAAATCGCTGAAAAACTATCTACATTTCGTTTAGAAGTTTGAGAGATGCGAGGGGAGGACCCGGTCCGGGCAGAGCATTGAAAGTTGTTTTCGACCCTGGAAAACTTTTATTTATTACTATTTTTATTGGGAATGTTATAGGGTTCATTCTGGAACAATATCATTCGGAAGGGGAAATCTCCAATTTTGTAAATTTTATTTCAAAAATAAAAATGAATTATGGTGCAAATATAATTATTCATCAGACATAAAAAAAATGCATAAAAGACATTAAAAAATTAAAATTATTTTATATTTAAACAATATGAATTCATTGAAAGCTAGGCTATTTTGTTTATTACGATTATAACGCTATTATTGTTTTTAATATTCCAATAAGAAAGAGTTAATAAAAAGGATATTTACAACATTCTAAAAAATTAGTTAATAAAAAGTGTAATAGTATTACAGATTCAGAAATAAAATTTTTGTGATTTGGCAAAAATCTAAAGTAGGAAAAAAAATGCGAATAATATATAACCAGATAACCAAGAAAGAGTTCAATAACTGATTGCTGATATGTTACTATCGAAATAACTGGAACGATGTTCTCATCTCGTTACCTTCTTCTAAAAATATTAGAGAAATTGTAAATATTTCTAAACATGTATTTCCTCCCATTTTCTGCGGCCCTAGACGATTGTGCCTATCTTCTGGTAACCATTAACTCTTTAAACCTCAATTTTTGCTCTTCTTTTTACAGTATCTTTTTTATTACTCTGTCTTATGGTATTCGGACGCAATATCCTAACTATTTCATTCTTTGTACCTTAAATCTTTGCATGTTTTTAGTTTTTTGAAAATGTCCATTATTTCCTTGTTTAAAAATAATATCTAGATATCTGGTATGTTGGTATGACTAAATATTTTTCCCAGGACTGTCTTTTCTCGTATTTACAGTTTATTTTCCATTTTTTTGTTACGGCCTACGTTTAAGAGGACTACCGGCCTCACAGGTCTTTCATGTGCTCTAACTTTGAGGGACATCGTTAGATTTTCTGCTCTAAATAATGTTGACGTCTCTATTTTCTTTCAAAATCTACTTATCTATTCCTTTCATTTTTTGATGTGGTGGTTCTTATGGTTTCTCAAACTTGTTAATTTTTTCGAATTTTTATTGTCTTCCTTTCTCAGTAAATTTAATGTACTAATTTTGTTGTGTTACTTCTGTACATATTTTGAAGTATTTTATTTTTTCTTCATTTATCTTGTTTGATTTTCGACAAATTTCTTCCGAGGTCGTTGTGAAAGGTTACGGAGTTTAAAGGATATCCATTAAAAATATGGTAAGTTTGGGTTGTACTTCCAGATATGTAGAACAACACATTTTTCAGTATTAAGAGGAAGTAATCACTCTAAAGACCTCTTAAATATTAAGTCAAGATCGTGTTGAAGTACATGTTGATCAACAACAGGATTTACGTATAGTTTTGTGTCATCAGCGTAAATAGAAACCTTACTAGAAAGCATGACCGGAAGATCACAAGTATATACAGAAAAAAGTAGTGGTCCAAGTACTGAACCTTGAGGAACTCCACTTCTGACTGGTTTTTCTGATGAGTAAGCTTCACCAACTCGGAAATATCTGCCAGATAGGAAATCCTGAATCCAAATATTTAACTCTCCAAGGATGCCGAAGTGATCCAATTTTGCTAGCCACCTACGTTTACGAACACGATCAAAAGCGGTAGTACTATATTGTATACAAAATAATATTAAAATGACAAATAATTTTGAACAAATTAATTGCTTTTAGGAAATTTCGCCGTAGATTTCGTTATCTTGACGTTTTATAAATAGTCTAAGATATTGGAACATCCCTCATTTACAAACTGGATAAAAACATTTTATGAAGTATAATGTAACCATTTTTACTTTTCGTTATATTCTGTAATAGGCTTTTAGTTATTATGATCCTTATAACTAAATTACTATGCTGACGTTGGAAGTTAAAGTAAGTATATATTTTTTTAAAACACAGTTTTTGATTTTTGATTTGGTTTTTTTTAAATTTTCCGTTGAATATTGATGATGGCGCATATCCTTATTTTGGTAAAATTGTATGAAACTATATAAATAACATTTTTGCTAACCGGTGGATTGGAAGAGGAGTTTCAGTCCTCTGGTCTCCGAGGTCACCAGACCTAACAACTGACTATTATCTTTGGGGACCCATGGAAAATTTAATATATATATTTAATAAAGTCATAACCATAGGTAGATTATAATAATCCTTAGAGATCCACATCTTCTATTATTAGAAGAGCAAGTATAAGTATATATTGTAAATCAACAGGGGGATATTTTGAATGAAAAAAGCTTAATAAAAATTATTTTAGGACTCAAAAAATATTATAAAATATTACATTCCTTTATTCAGTATTTTTATTTTCAATTTACTTTTAGTCTCCACGATCTCATAAATTTAATAATGTCTATGATTATTTAAGGAGCATGAGTCACTAAACGAAAGTAATGAAATAGTGAAAAAATATTTTTTTTTAATTACTTTTATGTTTGAAAAGTTTTCTGCGGCAAAGTAGAGACGATTAGAAAGCTTCTTGTTGAGAAAGTAGAAAAAAAAATCATTCACGTTTGGAAAGTTATTTTCTTGAACGGACAAAATAATAATTTTTTTTTCATACAAAATAGAAGAGCTTTGAAAGCCCTGTGATTAAAAAAATAAGTAAAAAAATGACTTACTATTTTGACCTTAAACTAGTTGGTGAAGAGGCAAAGCTGTGTTCTATAAATAAATAAAAAAATTATGTTTTGGAGGTTATCTGAATTATAAGAATGTCGATTTTTTGCTAACTCAAGGGTTGATAATATACTTTTTTACTGACGAAATATACATTTTCTTCCCATCCTTATCACCTTAACTAACCGGTCGAAGTTAGGACTTTAATTAATAAAATAAATATTTTTAACAAAAAAATCAACATATTTATCCATTTATTTACATTATTTATATTTCTGACTTCATTTTTTTATCATAAATTTGAGAAGAAATTCATAATAATATAATAACAAAGTTATTTATATTTTTTTCTTTAAGTATTCAGGGTTGGGATAAAGTATGGAACCCAGTAAATATCTTTAAAACGAAACGAACGATATTTATGAAATCTTGTAGGTAAGTGCAATGGGGCAAAATGCATCTGATGTACATTTTTCTGTTAATAATATACTTCCAGTTTAACCGGAAATAGGACACCCTGTATATTTTTGCAGATTTTGAAAGATCTTGTTATTTTAAATTCGTACGTACTGGGGATAGTGTAAAAAATCTGTACAAAATTTCATAAATATCGTCCGTTTCGTTTTAAAGATATTTACTTTGTTCCATACTTTATCCCAACCATGTATAACCCACTCGCTTATTATTAAATATTCTCAAATCATTTAAAAGACTTTTTTTTCATAGTCAAACTCAAATTAATTATATAAAATTATTTAAGAATACAAATTTAAAATAGTTTTGATCCTAACTATACCGCCCTAACTTTCTTCCCCCAACTATTGAATATCATACCAAAAGACATTTGCTTGTTAAAATTGTTCAAGAATTATTCTCCTTAACTATAAGCATCGAGTAACGGAAGGCGCTGTATACAAATCAAATTTATTACATATTTCTTTAATTTTTTATATTTCATTTTAAATAAGTTTGTTGTAAATTGGAAGAATTGACAATCGTACTTCCTTGGTCCTGCCCAAAACCTTCCGGAGACAGTTTTCATCTCGTTCGGGAATGGATGGATAGACATTCGTTGGAATCGCCGGGACGACCGTTGGAAGTTTATTGGCGCCGTTTCGAGGCGCCGTGACGCCTAGTTGTTCGATCCACTAACTGTGCAGATTAACGCTATATAGAGGATTCTGCCCAAGAATATCTCAATTACGTCTTCTTTAAAAGTCAAGTGCAAAGTTTTTTAGAAATTGCCGCCGTTACTTATGTTGTTTGTAACTTTTCTGTAGATAATAATTGGAATATATAAAAGTTATGGAAGGCTATCTTTGTTCCTCGAAAAATACGGTTTCTCTCTTCAGTTTGTTATTACACTGGTAAATTCATTAGAATAAGCAGGAAAAAATAAATAAGCTAAATAAAGAAGTTACTCCATTGGGCTCATATGTGGATTAACCATAAGAAACTCAAAATCTTACCACATAAAATTGATTAACAATCGATATTAAGACAACTAGTTTCGATTCTCAAGAGTCGTCTTCAGGTTTAAAGTAACAGAGTGAAAACAACAAAGAAAAGAACCAAATTTGCTTCTCTTCTTTCCGCTATCTATAGTGGTCTTTTATTCGTTAGTCTAGACTCTTTATGTTCGTTTGTCTGGTTTTCTAGTTACCACCATCCCGTTTCTGAGCGGTGGAGTATCCGACATTTTGTAGTTCACTTAGCTTGAAGCAGTATCTAGCCAGTGCATTGTTTGGCCAATTAATGTTCCTCGTTTTCTGAATTTTGCCAATTTGGCTTCCATTATTGTTTGTCAGATCTAATGTTAAATCTAATTATTCCACAAATAGTGGGCTTACATATTTGGCTCCTTTTTGGGAGCTTCACCTCTTTTCTGACTTAAGAGCTTAATTCCCTTTTAACAGCTGGTCTTGTGTAACTTATATTCCTCTTTAATATTGAATGTTCAGGTGTGTAGGGTAACCAATTGGTTGCTTGTTACGATCCGGTCCTTGTTCTTCTTATATTTTTCTTGGTTTCTTATTAACAGGCTTTAGGTTGGATTTCACATGCCTCATACTTTAGTATTGGATGTCCAGGTGTGTGTGGTGACTGGTTGGCTGTCTTTTTGGACCCTTACGGGGGAGTGTAACCTGTAGACTCATTAATTACATTGTTCAGACAATGTTCTACATCTTCTAACACAAAAGCCCATTTAGTATGTTTTTAAAAACAAAATAATCGAAGTAATTTCCCAATTTCCCAATTAACTCGCTCCGTAGCAATTCCTTGAGGAAAATAGACTGATATATGTAAAATTTTGACATTTCGTAATTCCAATCTTTTTAAATATCGCCTTTGAGTCAGAATGGTTTCGAAGTAATTGTTAACCAATTTTTGTACGATTGTCTTTGCAAGAGCTCTTTTAAGAGGGTATAATCGACAAAATTTGGACAACAAACAATAATTGGGCTGCACCAAACCGAGAAAGCGGTATAGGTGTCATCAAATCTAGAGTAATTAAATCTCCCGGTTTTTCTGATCAAACAGAATTAAAGACGCCTTCTAAAACCTTTACAAATTTTTGTTTTCTGACAAATGTCACAAAAAGAAACAAATTGACGCACATTTTTTGTCATTTTTTTCCAAAAAAATGTTTTACACATGTGTGCGTAGGTTTCTTATATCACTGCGAGAATTTTTCTCCTGCTTGCGTACTATCCTTTGGCTCCCTAATAATTTTATAATTTTGCCAAAAAATAATACCTCTTCCGGTAGTATTTCTTCGCTGGTAATAAATAGTATTACCATTACTACCCCTACGCATTCCTAACACTTTCATTTCGATTCACGTTTTCATTCCTTACTTCTACTTTCTCATTTCCATCTATCTCTATTATTTATTATTTTATTTATTTTTCTATTTCCTCTACAGTTTTTAATCCCGCAATTAATATTCCTCTGTTGCTTCGGATAAATGAGTTGTTTGATTTACCATTTTTAAGAAATAATCAGTTAACTAGCCGATTTAAACTTCCCATGTTTTTTTTCGAAAAAGAATTCCCGTACCTGTACTATTCCTCAGTAAAACAGTTTGAAAAGTACACAAAAATGGTCAAAATTTTGAAATGAACTTCTTTAACTAGAAATCAATCTGCAGGTGACTCGCGCAACGTATTCGCCGCCAAACTCAATCTACTTTTAGTTTTCTCTGATACGCTAGCATCGTTGAGTGACTTAACGCAATTTTTTTATAAAAATTATTTGATGTATTGATCCACCTTGTGAAAAATACATATTTGAATTCCCTAGCTCCCGCCAAAGCTTAATACTATCTGCTTTATTAATTGTCTCATGACTTACATATTCTAAATAGCTCTCTTGTTTCGGTTCCCATTGTTTTATACTATTTAGTACATTCCTATATTCTGCTGAAATGTATGCAATTTTGCAGTAACATATTAACATCGAGGAAAATAACACAGGTAATAGTGTAATAGTAACTGATTCAAAATCATCACTGCAAACTTTATGTTTTATAACTTTATCAAAACTGATCAAGACTGTTCTGTTGTGGAATAATCTCAATTGTTTACAAATCCTGAAAGAATTAGGAACAAATATAATATTCATTTAGGAAAAGAGTCTTACTGGTATTCACGGAAATGATATTGCAGATAAACTTACTAAAGAAACTGTTCTGGAAGGGGATGGTCAATATTTTTATAATAATTCTGATATAATTTCACTCTTAAGGAAATAAATTCTTGGAGTGTTAACTGGAGAGAAAACGTCAAGCAATCTAATAATTCCTAGATCTTGATATATCCAGGTGTTCCTAGTAGAAATATACACATTTAGGAATTGGGCATAGTTGCTGCCGCCAAATTTTCTTGTGATAATAGTAGACATCAATCACCAATTATTACGTTAGCCAAATAATAGCGTTTATATAAAAAGTTTTTAAAAATACTCACAACTCATAAAATTCCCTTTCCTATTAACCTAACAAACCTATTAATATCTGAGAAAAAAAATGATTGTGATTAATTAATTAATTTAATTAAAAAAACAAATATTGTTATTTAAAAAACTTTTTTTTTTAAATAAAAAAAAAAATTGTTCAATTTATTGAATGCAAACATCAAGGTTCATTAGCCTAATATTATAATATACAGGGTGTCCACTGCCAACGACCTAGGGCAAATTCCTCGCGTCAAATTCTACCCATTGAGATGGGCAACTTATGTCCACAAATGTACCCTTTCCAGAACACAGTGTTAATGTTTAAAAAATAAAATCGTTTATTGTCAATAAATTTCAAATGGGGTATTCGATTGTAATGAAACTATAGGAGGATTATCAAGCTAAGCTACTACATGAATAGATGATTTCAAGGTTTTTCCATAGGCGTATAGTAGGGGTCAGGGACCGTTTTACCATCCTTAAATTATCCGCAACTGGATAAAGTGTCGAATTTTTAAAATTTTTGAATTCTACCAACGTTTCTTAGTAAAAAAGTGACTATGCTAAAATTAACAGTTTTCGAGAAAATGATAATTTTTAATAACCGCTCATAATTTTTTCGAAATAACTTTTTCTTTATAATTAACATATAGTGATTGCTATATATTATATATAATCTCTATTTATTAATACATAATCTATTACTAACTTTGCTTGCTCGTTTCTGTTTGTGACATACTTTCTACATTTATGAATATCCTTAGGTTTAAAGAAAGTATTCATAACTAATAAACTATTTTGAATGCAGACATATATAATTCTATTTCCATTTTTATTTCTCGTTGCTTCTTCTTGACTTCTTATTACGTCTATTGTACTTATGGTACTTTAACCCCACTTTAACATTTAAGTCTCCTAATATGACAAGAATTTCATTCAAATTATCTACTATTTCTACAGATTCTTCGCGAAATGTATCTTTCACCTCTACTTTATCATCCTCATTGGGACCAAAATTATCATGCTTAGGTTTTCTATTCTTCCAATTTTAAATTCTGATAACAATATTCTTTCACTCACACATTCTCATCTCATCAGTTCTTTTATTATGTTTTTATTTATGATACATCCAACCCCAGTCTTGACTCGATCTCTTTTTCCAACTTCACTAGGTATCATAATGTGTCTCCACTTTTCATTTCTGTCATATATATATTGCTTCTATGGTTGCTAAGGTATTAAGTTTTGTTTCTTCCATTTCTTCCATCAACAGATTTTCTTTGTCTATCAAACTTCTGATATTCCAAATTGCCGTTATTCCTTTGCTCTTTTCATCAATTCTAGTAATTATTTTACTATTGTTTTCGTTGTTCATCGCCATTTTCGTTGTATTAATTTCATCCTTTTGCATAAAATAAAACTTTCCAAAATACTATTGTATTTAAAATATTAATTGTAAATATACATTCTTTTTGCTAATGTAAAAAATAAAGCGGTTGTTAAGAAAAAGTAACATTGAAATAAAAATATAAAAAGCTAAAACATTAGGTTTAGTATATTCATATTTGCCATTGCGAAAAATAATTATTTTGGCATCAAATGCTTCAAAATTGTGACACCTATAATTTGAATTGATAGGAGAAAAGGAAATCTGTTATGAAAAGTTGAAGAAAACTGAATTTTGGAAACAAAACTGGTTTTTACTGAGAACTGGTAGTCGCTAAATGAACATCCCTCCGGAACAATAGTAAATTTTTAGACATTGGTATAAATATTTTTCGCAACATTATTTATATAAAATAAATAACACTAAATTAAGTAAGAATAACACAAATTATTGATAAATACTTTGAATTTGATTTGCCTCTTTAACTTTTATAAAATTTTGTGTTTCTATCAATTTCGTTTTTATTATAGGTATTAAATACAAACATGGTCTAACGAATATTTTAAAATTTAATTTAATTCTCTTTTTTTCTATAGTTGCTTATTTTACATCAACGAAAAGTTATTTGGATTAATACTTTAAAACAGATCTAATTCCCTGTTCCGTTATTGCTATTTACAAATATTAAATGTAAACGTCATAAAAAATAAACTTTCAAATTGAAAAACAATTTATTATCATTATGGCTCTTTCATATTATTTCATCACTCGAACGGCAGTCACAATATTTTCTTAGATCTGCATCACTAACAGAAGTTCTATGATAGCTATAACTATCTATTCTGCTAATGGAACCAGAAATAGCTAAATAACTGAGCCGTTACATTTGCACACTTATTGTTCATAAAATAAAACGAAATGATATCTATCCTTTAAGCAATGGAATAAATCCACTAATTTCACGTTCTTTGTGTGTCCGTATGGTATCCATTTGTCTTTTACAAATGTGATAAAAAAATTACAAAAACAATGCAAAGTAAGAAAATCAACATTTAAACCGTTGGCGTACTCAATGACCCATCTGTCATTTTCACTATTTTGATAAAAATGAAAAAAATTCCAATTTTAAAAACTCTTATTAAAAACTAAACAGGTACATAATTTAAATATTAAAATATAATTTTTTTAAAAGTATTAGGCCAAATTTTAAAATTTAAAGACTGTTGTAAAGATAATTGAAAGGGCTTTAAAATGATGCCTTACTTGACCCCTAATGCCATTTAAATATTTTGGGGTGATTGTTACCCTCGCTTGTAGGTGTAAGCAGCGAAGTCGAAAATACCGGAAAAAAACATCGGTACATTTTGTGCCTCTAAATGTACTGTCCTAATTTGTTCATTCCATTACCCAAAAGAATTCATTGAACAAAAGAATACTTTTTAGTAACTGGCTTATTTAATTTCTTGAAGCAATAAAATTTATTTAATAAATTAATCAAATTTTGATACTTTAATTAATTTACTCATAAATTAAATAACTACTTAATTAGTTTAACACAATTTTCATAAATTTATGTTGATTAACCTGTAAGCAACCCATCAAAAACTAAATAATTTAGCTTTTAAGTTTTTCAGATACTGGTTCAGTAAACTGTTTGCTTATTGTTGGCCAAATTTGAGAAAAATATTTAAATTCGTTCTTAATTTATCGCAAATTTTTTATTTTGATTTCAAACTTTTAACACCCTGTATCTCAGTAACTACGTGCTTTAAGGGTTCATGTTCCTTTATCAAAATTAATTCATTAACGAGAGCTTTCTAGGGTAAAACATTGTCGGTCAAATATAGAAACACCTTGTATATATATATTGTCTGGTTAACCTTTGAAGGTATACATTTAAAAATATTAATTTCGATTCATAGATGAAAATAAAATTCAAGAAATTATCTGCAATAGAAAAATATGGGCAATTTACGATTGTCCTGTGAAGCGAGTCGCTTTTCGTTGGTTAAAACTTTCAAAGAAAGATGATAGGCCATTTGCTTTATTTATGAATGTTTTTGCCGATCTCGGAAAATAACATTTGTCAAAATAAAATAACAAAAGATATGACGCGTGGGAAAATATCTAAAGGAAATTCCGGGAGGGTGTGGTGAATAACAACGAGGGATGAAAGATGTAACTTCTCAAGTAGTTTCAGTATAAATTACAAAATAAAAGTGAATTAATAAACAGGCGCCAAATACTTAATTAAAATTACAAAAGTTTTTATTATTTAAATGCAATGTTTACTAAAATTTTAGGTTTCATATACAGGGTGATTCATAACTATTGGGACATAGGCTAAGAGCAGATTATTTGGACCAAAATATGGCCATAGGACTAAATATACCTTAATAAAATATTGCTGTGGAATAAGATATAGGGCATTAAAATTGACATTTTTTTTTCGTTTTTTTCTGATAATGACATAGTATATTTATCAATTGTTATCGAAATCGGTACAGAGGCATAGCTTTGGATTTCGGAGTGTCAAAGAAAATATATATACATATATATATATATATATATATATTTCCTCAACAATGGATTGATAGAGGAAGTGATTTTGAATGGCCGCCAAGAAGTCCTAACTATAACCCTCTTGATTTTTATGTTTGGGGACATATAAAGTCCTTAGTTTATGTCCATGAAATTAGAGCTCCGGAGGAAAATACTAAATGCGGCTAATTTTATAAGGGGACAGAATAATATTTTCTTTGACATTCCGAAATCCAAAGCTATGCCTCTGTGCCTATTTCGATAACAATTGATAAATATAATGCGTCATTATCAGAAAAAACGAAAAATAAAATTTTAACTTTAACTTATTCCACAGCAATGTATTATTATATTTTTATATATATATATATATATATTTATATATTATTATATATATTTTTATATTTTTTTATATATCATTGAATTATAAGCTGCCAGCGCTACAGGGTAATTTGATGTATATGGGGTAGTCATATCTGTATCATTTGGTTTACGATAAACAAGAATTTATTAGTAGTCTAGTTTAGCTGAAACTCTTAATGATTTTGAACGCTTTCATTTTGTATACTTGGTGACTCAAAACTAACGCCCATGCTTTTCTTAGTTATTTTAAATAGAACACTCCGCATTTTATATTATCTTCAAAATTCACTTAAAAAATACTTTTACTTTTATTAAGTATTCCCTATACCTAAATGTTGCGGTTATTTAGTTATTTCGATTTTTAAAAATAAAAACGAAATTTTTGGGAGATTCTGTAAATTTCTGCTGTGTCTTAACAGAAAATAAATAGTATTGCTGTTATTGAATTGTAAATTAATCTTGAGTTTTATTCGGTTAGATTTCTTATAATTTAAGTATAAAATTTGATTTGGCGAATGATGAATTTTTCTAATGATTATTTATTCGATATGATCTGGATTAATAAAAATAGCTTGCTATCAGTAAGGGTGAATCGTGAAATGTTTTCAAAGCGCCGGTTAACTGAAAAACGAAGTTTTGAGAAAGTAATAGATCGATTTAATCGTACAGGTACTGTAGCATATAAAAAAGAAAAAAAAAAAAAAAAAAAAAAAAAAAAAAAAAACCGTTATTACCTTGGAAAATGAACTGAATGTATTATTAGCAGTAACGGATAATCCATATACAAGTATACGTAAAATTTCCAGGGAACAAGAAATATCTTATGGGACTGTACAAAAAACACTGTCAAGCAACAAGATGCACCCATTTCATATTCACTTACACCAAGAATTACTCGATGGTGATTTTCAGCGGAGAACAAACTTTTGTAATTTTTTTTTTATTGTACAATTAACAGCAATCAGAAATACATTTTCTATGAGCTATTCTGTTGGCTATAAGACCTAAAGGTTGGACTTAGGAATGTCCTGATGAGACTTCTCCAATGAGAAGTTCTCTTGCACTTTATTTGAGATCAATTGGCCAGCTTCGTTTCAGTCTTCTATTGTTTGGTTCTTGGGTTAGTAGCTGTAGTAGTAGGTTAGGATGCTGTCCAGGTAGTGGTTACGGCTTCTTTCTTGTACTGTCTCTTGTATTGTTCGAATACTGAGGTCTTGATGGATCAATTTGTTTGTAACGTACCATGGTGCATTGACTAGTGATCGAAGGATTTTAGATTGTCCTCGTTGCATGAGAGCAATACTAGATTTGCTGTCACATCCCCATAATTCTATTCCGTAAGTCCAGATAGGTATGATGACTGCCTTATATATTGAGATTTTATTTTGTAGAGAGACCGGCGATCTTCTTCCGAGTAGCCAATATAATTCTCGGAACTTTAGACTGATCTGCTTCCGTTTCTTGGCTAGGTGTTCCCTCCAATTGAGTTTAGAGTCTAAGTGTAATCCCAGGTATTTGATACAAGAAGTTACGGGTATCACTATGTTGTAAATAGTAACCGGAGGACATTGGCTTTTTCTTAGGGTAAATGTTATGTGCTGGGATTTGTTTTTGTTAATTTTTATTCTTCATCGTTCGAGCCATTCTTCGATCTGGAATAAGTGGTCTTGAAGATTGGCAGAAGCTATTATTGGATCTTCATGTATAGCCAGTATCACTGTGTCATCAGTAAATGTGCCTGTCATTGTATAGTCTGAGGTTGGAATGTCAGAAGTATATATCAGGTACAGGATTTTGGCCCTAGGACACTGTCTTGTGGAACTCCAGCTTTAATAGATTGAACTTCAGAGGTTTCATCACTAACCTTTGTTCTGAAGGTTCTGTTTGGCAGATATGACTGAAGCAGATTGTAGTATGAATTGGGTAGACAGAGTTTGATTTTATTTAACAGTCCTGCATGCCAGACTTAGTGGAAAGCCTGGCTAACTTTTGTAATTGAACACAAAAAAAATTCATGACCAAAGAGATTTTTTTGATTATGTACTTTTCGGGGATGAGGTGACATTCCATAAAAATGGTTGTTTGAATATACACAATTATCATTACTATTCAAGAGAAAATCCTTATGGGATAGTTACTGCTTCTCAAACAAGATGTTCTTTAAATGTTTGGGGTGGTATTGTTGGAGATTATGTAATTGGACCATATTTTGTTGACGAACCAGTAAACAGTTTATTTAGACTTTCTGGAAAATCAGTTGTCTTGAAAATGTTCTTCTTCGTATACGTCAGCAAATGTGGTACCTATAAAATGTGTTACCTACATTACGTGGCTTCAATACATCACAATGCACTAATTCGAAGTCAACTCGATGATCAATTTCAATGCATAGGAAGAGGAAGACCAATTCAGTGGCCAGCTAGATCACCAGACCTAACAAAAGTTCCCTTTTTCTGTGGGGGTATGTGAAAAATGAGGTGTATAAAATACCCGTAACTAAACGAGAGGATATGAAAAATAGAATTAGGATTGCTTTCCAAAACGTAAATATTCCAACGACTAGAAACGTGGGTAGGTCATTTGAACATCGGACACTACACTGCTTATTAAGTGTAATGGGAGTTCATTTTGAGCAGTTATTATAATTAATTATTTTGAATGTTCTTTTTAGTTTATTGCTGTTAGTCTGTTAATATTATAGTTTTGTTAAACGATCTTTGATTTTATTTAGAAAGTATTTTATATTGGTGGGTGTCAATCGATACAGAGGAGACACAGCTAACTCTAACAAACTTACAGTAAGTATCTGCCGAAAATATCCTTATGTATATATACAATTATGTGTCCACGGATAGAGTGTGGAAAAGGAAAAACTTTTTTATTTGTAGATTTAGAAGAAAAAGTCATTCTTTATAAAAACGTCTGCTTGTGTCGAAACTACAATTTCGAATATCACATTTACGATTACTATACAGGGCACATCAAAAATACAGTGTTAATGATTTTGATTTCGTTTTTTTTTTGAAATTTTATGAAAATTAGGAATTGTTATCGGGAATTCAGATATCGAGTTCAACTATGCGCTGAACTAGGTGGTATCACGTTTGAATAGAACTTTATTTATTTCAATATTTATGTTTGAATAAAATGAAGAAATTATGACAATGTAATAATAAAAATACAAATAAGAAATAGTTTTCTTACAACAAAATCATTATTCGGCCAGATATAAAATCATATTCTAAGTAGAAAAGCAACAACAGTTGTTTGTTTTTACGTAAAATTAATTTTAAACGAAATCCAAAAAACTAAAAATCTTATTTCTGACTAACCCTGTATAGTAACCACAAATCTAATATTCAAAATTGTAGGTTCGACACAAGCAGACGTTTTTATAAAGAATGACTTTTTCTTCTAAATCTACAAATAAAAAAGTTTTTCCTCTTCCAAACTCTATCGGTGGACACATTGTATATATGTATATATACTTCGAAATATATATATATATATACTTCGAAGTATAAGTGGATCACCCTGTGTATATTAACCAAATTTTTAAAAAATTGAAGAATGTTATTGGTTACAACATTTACAATGCAAAATTAATTGTTTATGTGAAATACCTATCAATTTCTTTAACCCTATTTGAAGATGCCAAATGATGAAAAAAAGATTTTAAAATGTTGGTCACCCGTTCATGAGACTGACTGATTCTGAGAACTTAAATCAAGGAATGGACAAGCGAAGAAAACAGTTCAATAAAATTGTTATTTTTACAATAAAAGAGCTACAAACAAGGTACTCAAATCAAATCGACAAAAACGAGAAAGCGAAACAGAAAAGCCGATCTCCGAAGTTCACTTACCTTACATCAAATGAACAACCAACAAAATTTCCAGGATTTTACACTTACAAAAAATTGAAACTATATTCAAAGTTGACAAAAAAATAAGCACAAATGTTTAAATATCCTAAAAAAATATCTTAAGGAGTCTAGGCATCGACGAAATATTAAGTCGAGACAGTGGTCAGAAATATATAAGACAAACAAATATACCAGTCAATGCAAGAAACGAGGAACATAAAAACGCCGTAAAGAATAATCAGAGGACCTTATTAGCTCATCACTTCAGCTCAACGGCAGATACAATAGATTTCGAAAACACCAAAATAATAGTAAACATCAAACATTTATTATGAAGGATAATAAGAGAAGCCATCGAAATGCAAAAATGTTCATATAATTTAAATTAGAAATGATACTCAAAGGCCAAGAGTTTGAAACAAAAGAATCCTTCGGATAAACAAACATTGTCAAAGCCGATGAACTTCCAAATCCGCATCTTCATATAAAATAAATTACCCACTACGTGAATATTCCTAAAACATCATCCACATTGTCAAGTCATAAAATTTTACTAAGAGTATATTAAACACATTTTCTCCACGACCATTAGTGGAATGTGCTAATTCCAAAATCATTTTTAAGAATATAGAATGTAATTATTATCACACTTCAGATAGCATATTTATTCCGAAACACTTGCTTCTTATGTGTTTTGCATGTATTTTCATTCCGTAACAAGTGATGGAATGAATATTCCGTAATCGTTCTTAACAATATCAACAGCCATGGATGCCAAAACCGTCAATGTCAGAGGTTCAGATGTAAATGGCGGCGTAGTAATAATTGATTTTCAAACAATATCGATAGCCATGGATGCGACAATATCGATAGTCATGGATGTCAAAACTGTCATTGTCAGATGTAAATGGCGACATCGTAAAAATAAATTTTAATCTAAAATAATGAGTGAAAAATCGAGTCAAATACCTGGTCGTGGAGAAAGTATAATATGTAAATTTGGCAAAATTAGTTCTGCCTGACATGTAGGTGTAGGTTAAATTAGAATTGTTAGATGGCTTATTGTTGTATGTAATTAACAGATAAATTAAGTTTTACTTGGTTGTTTGCTGTTTTTTTCAGTTTTCTATAAAAAGTAGATGAAAATCTATCAGACGAATTAATTTGGAAGCCATTTTGTTAAACTTGATGTTACTAAATAGTATAAAGATACCATAAGGTAGCGATTTTAAGTATAATTCTCTATATGGTGGCATGTGAAAGAAGCGGCTACTTTCAAGAGAACACATTCTTCTACTGGAGGGTACCCGAGTTCTATTTATGTTACTTAAAGTTTCTATACTTTTAAGTTCCCTTACTTATTCCAGGTACGTTGTTAGAACCGCTATCTGGAACTATAAAGTACCATATCTTGTAAGTCTCAATTTAGTTCCACAAACTAGTAACTGCCTTAAAACTCTGCCCTTTCAAAGTAGTAATTGTTTGAAAAGCTATTTTATTAGTAGCTGGGTAGTTCCATTAAATTTAAAAATGTCTTCAATGTGACGGACCTTTGCTGTAGTCAATTTAAGTAGCAAATAGGTAACTGCTACACTTTTTAAACACCATAAAGTTATTAATTTTTTTAAGTTAAAAAATAGGTAAAGATTTGAAGCATTTACTTTTATTAAGATCCGGTTTCTATAATATATGTTCCTGATACCAAATGTGTTGCTTGGGAGGTCTTCTTGGAGTAAAGGATTTCCGTGCTGATCTACTTGATTTTCCAACGATTCGGTGACAAGTACGTCAACGGTGTCCCGCAGCATATTTAAATAAATCCACCTGGTAAAGAACCGTTTATAAATAAAAAACCTAATATGGTGATCCTTAAAATTCCTTCCCAGACATTTAATTTTTAAGGGCGTTGAGTGTGGCCTTCTCGAAATAGATGGGGATTTTCATCTGACCAGAAACGAGAATTTTGCTAGGTCACTTGACCATTCAGGAAAAAAGTACATTAGTCCGAAAAACAAATATTTTTCAGTAGATTGGATGATCTGTTAATCTGTTCTGACATTAGTTCACAAAATTGCAATCTTCGATCAGGGTCATCTTCATACAATTCTTAAATATTTGCAATTTTTAGGGATGAAACTTATGTACTTTTGTTACCTTGTATACTGAGCCAATTGATATTCACTTCAATATGAGTTGCCTCATTTAAAACTCTAAGCTTATTTCGTTTAGCATTGTTTACAGATCTAGATTTCCTGAACTTTTGCAAAAGTTGTAGTACATAAACATGCGAAACATTTCTGTCTCGGTGCCTTTCCTTAAATATTTGAGCTGTCCTTCGTGCATTCATTACTGACACCATAAATCAAAACCATTCAGCTTTCTCTAAGGAATAAACTATTGTAGGTACTTTAAATCACCTTAAAACCAACTGTAAACATTGCAATTCAATAGGAACCTACCTAGAGAATATGTTTCTCATGTTCCATTATAAAAAAAAGGCACACAAGCTCAAGAATCAGTTTGTTTTTTACAGGCATAAACTAGTGTAACCAAATAATTTCTTTCAATTTTGTCGTTTCTTCATTAAATTATAAATAAGTATTTTCTTGTCAACCAATTGGTTTTTGGTCCATACCCCATAGAAATCGACGTGTTCGGCGAATTTTGAAATATTTCGCGGTTTTTAAATAACAGGGTGTGGTAAGTTTTAATGTGAACACACTGTATATTTTTGAACCATATACACTAATAATTACTTTAAAAATCATTGTATTTTTGGGAGTATAATTATGGTTATTGATTAAATACTAAGTTAATTATTTTGCAAAAATTTTATTACAAATATTTTTTTGAAGAAATCTGCACATATTACGAATAGAGGACACTTGCAACAGAACGTTCTGAATTCTGTTCTCCATTAGGAGATGTCGCCACAATGCATAATTTTAAATATTTTCAATTATGTCGATGACCTCCGTCCTAACAATTTAAAGAAATAATTAATCTAAGTTTTTCATTTACTTGTTAAGTAAAAACTAAAATTACTATTCGCCTGTTAATTAAAATTAACATGAAATTAAAGGTATTTTGTGGATTTTGCGCATACATAGATTATTTATTAGAAAGTCCAAGTAACTCTTGGTCTACCTGGTTACCTTGAAAGAAGGTGAAATTTAGTATCACACTTAACTACTGTTACGAATGACAAATACAAGAAGTTGTGGTGCATAATCCATAATTTGTTCGAAAGCGAGTCATCAAATATGTCATTTTTAACCAATTCACATTAAGCGAAATGCGTTAAATTTGTGTTGATTTTGACAGTTACAAGGTAAGAAAAGAAACATTATTAACGAAAGAGAACAAATTTCATATTGAAAATATACTACGAATTAAATTAAAAACTAATAAATGCGATTGCGACTGACACAAACATTTTTATTTTAGGACGAATCGTTTCAATCGTATCATAAAAAATTTAAATAACACATTTTCTGCTTGAGCGTATATAATATTTCATATTCTTGTAAAAAAATATAAATTCATTATTTATAGGAAAACGATAACATTTTTTTAGCAAGAAGTTAAAGTTTTGAAAAAGTTAAGGGGTTTTAACATTTTTTAATTAAATAAGTGTTTGTTCAGGAATACGAAAAGTTATATTGCAGGTCTATAACAAATAGTAATATTTTTTCGAATATGATAAATTTAAAAAAACTCAAAGTACAAGCAAGTCTACTTGTTTACTTTAGTCTAGTCCGGAATCTTTATCTTCTATCGTTTAGAAATTAGCAATACCATAACTTGGTAACCAAGAAGCAAAAGTTTAAAAGCACAGAATAGTACTCCAGAGTACCTTTAAAATCAGGTGTCACCTTTCTATTTAAAAAAAATGAAGGATTGAGTACTCACAGGGCTATCTGTATTTATTTAAGTAATGCATTTTAATAGGTTAACCTTTTTAATCTAATTTTACTCTTAAGTGGGGAGTACCATAACTTAAGAGTTCCAAAGAGACCATTAAAATAGCAACGTATGACTTATCATTCTATTTAAAAAAATTAGATGACCTGACTATTATCCTCATTCAATTATGGCAGAGGGTAATATAAGAATCTCGCTGATTTTTCCATTTGGAAGGTAGCAGATTGGAGAAACGACTTAATTTTTAAAAGAACCTAATTTTACACTAATTTATTTTTATCCAGACGTTCCTCTTGTAGATAAATATAAAGTTGAGGTGTGATTTAAAAGAGATCTACTAGTTGCCTGTGTGTCAGGGAGTGCCAATTTTTTTCTTTTGGACATATTCAGCCTAATAAACTTTTTAAATTTCAAAAAAGAATAATTTATTATAATATAACCTAAAATGTACTATTTTATTTATAAATACCTACCTAATTTTTAAAGAATTTTAAATATATCTTCCGTTTGCATATAATTATGATTCATACTAAAATGTAAATATTTAATTTATGAATAATTTAATAACGAAGAAACTACTTTTGTTAATATTGCAAAATTGTAATTTAATGTTTACTTAGTATTCTTCAGTTCAGAATGTTATGTTTAATTTGTGTGAGCTTTTTTTGAATGTTTAAAAGACATATGAGTCACTTCTTTCAAGCTATGAGAAAAATATATTGATCTTGTGCCTACATTCTTTTATCTATTCCTGTGCGGGAATTTCATTTTCAAGCAACAATAACGAAGATGTGAAATGAATGTATTTTTTAATGGAGTTATTTCCATAAAAGCCCATATAATTTTGTTATAGGTGGCTCTGCACAATTTTTGATTATAATATTTGTAACAATGGAATTTATGGCAAACAAAATGTCGAATGTATAGTTATTGCCATTTAATAAGATTCAGGTTGAGTTAATGGATTTTCTCATGAGCTTCACCCCATAAATGTGCTAACAACAAAGATACGTATGCGAATGGATACTACCAAATTTAACAACATCGCCATTTGAATTTTATCTTCCGCGTCGAGCGGATTTAATTTGTTAGTTACAGAATTTGTTCCTTAACGTTTTGAGTAACACGCTTAATTAAGATAGTATTTATTTTTTATATTTTTAGTTATAGGGCCGCTGTTAATATCGCAACTTTTGCACATTATCATTTAAATTGTAAAATATAGCAATGCACTACCCTTAGTGTAGTTTACAATCACAGGAATAGACTAATCTAATTAGCTAATCGATGTTTTTAAAACTGATTTTGCTATTTCTTCAGCCGCTTGTCGGCTTCAATTCATGAGAAAATCCATTCTTTCTACTACATATTTGAAAAAGAATCGGCTTCCATTGCGACGATTCGAGATTCAGCTGGTTAAAATACATAAACCGATATTCGAATACTTTGCTACTTGAATTCGATGACACTCGAAACTTTTAAGAATGGAATACTTCCGAATTTTTAATATTGTAGTCTCTATGGCAGTCATGTTTACCTAACTTGTGTTAATTTTTATTGTTGTTTGATTCTAAGAATACATCTACATTTAATATTAAAATTAAAGAACAAGTACCAAGTATAAAATTTCAAAATTTCAATAACCGTTTCGACCCATCTTTGCGAGAAATCATTCTCATAAAGAAAATTGATTTAGTGGCTTATCATAATTTAAAGATATTAATATATATGTATGTTCTTATTATAAATTTTTTTATTATAAGATCTTAGAAAAAAAATATTATGCTAAACGTGAATGCAGCCTTCTTATTTTTATGTTTTTTGAAGATTTTCATGCACCGATTTCAAAAGGACAAAGACTAATTATAGTGAATGCAGGAGGTGAAAACGGTTTTATACAGAATGCTTATCTAAAATTTAGATCAAACACAAAGTCGGGCGATTATCACAGTGAGATGAACTATACAAATTATAAAAAATGGCTTGAGGAAATGATTATTCCTAATTTGTTATCAAAAAGTGTGTTAGTTGTAGACAATGCTCCCTATCATAACGTACAAGTTGAAAAATGTCCTACTATGGGTTATCGAAAAGATGAAATGAGAGAGTGGTTAAGAACACGAAATATACCATTTACAGATGACATGTTAAAAATAGACTTGTACAGTGTAATAACAGTTTCATTCATCCCGACTTGAACCCCATTGAATTAGTGTGGGCATCCTTAAAACAATATGTTGCTCAAAAAAACGTAGATTTTAAATTAAAAATTGTTGAACAGTTGTGTGCCGAATTTTTCAACGTATTTTCTGAAGCAGAGTGGAAAAAACGATGTGAACACGTTAAAGACTTTGAAAGGTTTTTCATGGAGAAGGAACCAGCATTAGATTCAGTAATAGAAGAGTTAATAACAAATTTACAAGAAGAGAGCGAAAGTGATTTTGAAGCTTATGATTCCGATTTTGATAGTGACCAGTCAGGTATTGAACCTCTTTAAAGACGTTTTATATCGTTATATTATTGTATTATAATGTGCCCGAACTCAACAAATTCACGTTAATTCTCTCATTAAGCAATCATTATATTCTACTGCTATTATTTCAATTATATTGTAATTACCTACATAAGCCCTTAAAATCTTACCTGTATATTTATTTAATTACCCTCTTGACATTTCTTTCTAAATAAATGTAGAAAACCCAACTTATAAAGAAATAAATAATAAACAAAATCATATTTTCGTTTTGGTATAAACTACAAACCTATATAATAAGTAGAAATGTACCCTATATCTATCTAAACAACTTTTGAACGAGAATGAACACAGTGCATCCTTTTCCCTGCCTGCCTCACTCTTTTTTCTGCGCATCGCCAGCAAATGTCACACTTTTTCCTATCCTTGACAAGCTGTACTTTATTTTCTAAGCATATCTATTAAGAGTTTAAAGGAGTTCTTTCTGTGACGGATTAGTATTTAGAATATTAATTAACTGGTACTTTATTATAAGAATCATGAATTAATCAATTATTAATATCCCTTAGATTCTAAGACAAAAATAATTTTTAACACAAAATGTGCCCACGGAATAACAACTAAAAGGAATATGCTTTCATTGTTAGTTTTGTCAATAATGATTAAACCTTTTGCTTATTGTAATGTAAACAATGTCAAAGCCCTAGATAATTGAACTTTTGCATTATAAGTGTATCGATAATCCAGAGGGTGATGTCTCTTTATTTCTAATGTCAGCGACCCTCAGAATATGATTCAGGGTGGTTTCGGAAGTGCATCGATTCCCGTATTTTCAAGGCCCGCGCATATATTAATTGCATGAATAACTTTAAATGGCTAAACTATAAAATGCAAAGAAAAACAAATGTAATCCTTAATAAAAATAACACAAGAATGCAATTATAGTTAACCACAAGAATTTTACGTATTCTCTACCAAATTCCAACATAAAACTTGTTTTATATTTTCAGTAGGTACTATTGCTAATAATAGTTTGATTTAAGGTTAAAGGAATGTACAAAGGAGTTATTTTGGAAGAACTAGGCGAAAAGATTGTTGGATAATTAGTGATTCATACTATTATATCCATCTGAGTAGAAAAAATACATGTGATAATTTTATATTTTACATATTTTCTCTAAGTGAAGATCATCGACTTGCAACTTTTCTAGCAAATATGTTACAAAAAGGATACTTGCTTATTTATGGTTTCATCCACAAAGCACTACTTATTTTTCTTCCTGATAACAATATACATCAAACATTTAATAATAAAAATGGTACTTCCCTTATATTTTCAATCTATATCCAACAAATAAATAGTTTTTTCAGGTTATTTCTTGCCCTTTTACTCCTGGTTAGTGTTTTCATATGTACGGTAGATTTTACTGTTTTAGTTTTTTTTAAGTTTGATAAGTTTCAAAATCGAATTGTCGTATCTATTAAAGTTCATGATATAATTAGAAAACTAATAATTTTTCTAATTATATAAGGTGATGAGTATTTTGCCGACTTCTTCTAGCTCTTCGTTTTTCATTGTTTTAATTAGTTCTTCATAATTCTGTAACAACCCAGTTTGTTTTTGCATTGTGAAATTTCGAAGTACTTTTTAAATTTATGGGTGAGGAGCTGATGGCAACTATTTTTTTATACCTTGAATGATAAAGGCAGAAAAATAATATTTTTAAACAGCTGAAACTTTAAACTACAAAAACGGTACTCTTCTGAATAAAATGAACTATTTACATATAATCTAGTTTTTATCCAATAATTTTGTATATCACTTCAACATGAGCTCCTTCTAATCTTATGCATTCCCTAGGTCTAAGAATTGACCATTAGGCCTTATTTTTCGACAATGAAAATTAACCATTTCTAATAAGTTTTCTCAATTGTCAATTGGATTTTCATAAACTAAAGTTTTTAATTATGCGCGCTCAAAAAGTCTTACAGATTAAGTGATCGAGGAGGTCAAGCCACTCCTATCCATCGAATTTCGAAGTTCTTGTTTAGATGTTTTCAAAATCCTAAACTAAAATGCGTAAACCACATATCACATTATTATGCCAAAGGTAGATCTTCTAAAAGTTCTGGTATTATTGTTTTAATAAAATTCCAAATATAGTTCTGCAGTTAATTTTCTATCCAATGTACAAAGTGAAATTAAATGGTATTCGATGCCTTCGACTCACACGTTGATGAGTTTAAACTGATGCCGATGATGCGTGAGAACAAAATCATAAGGTTTTTTCGTATGCCCATAAACGTAAATTAAGGGAAATTGTGATGTCGTTCTAGAAAATCCGGCTTGGTCCTTAAAGGACCTTAACCCATGACACGTGCATCCATTCTTTGCCGATCGAAAACCAAGTTCAAAAACTCCATCCTTCCCGGAAAGTCTTCAGGAACAAGCGCACCGGACTTTCTGAAGGAGAAACCGATGCAATTGTTATTATCTAAGTATTCTATTTTGGACAGCCATTTTGCGGATACTTACAGAAGGATCTGCATCTACGGCTTTTAGGATATTCACTTCAACACTTTTAACACGATCGATTTGATTTTTACAGACTTTGTTAGAATTTTCTAAAATCCTAAAGTATTGTGTAGAGTCCAATAATCTTCAATTCTTAGAGCTTGGAAATGTATAAAAATAGAAGGAGCTCATGCTAAACCGACATACAATATTATTAAACAAAAAACATTTTTAACAGAGTTCCGAAAAGAGAATATAGGTATTTTTCTAAATAAATCTAGGAGATTTCTCGCACATTCTATAATATGCTGTATATTAGACATTTAGTGATGTTTTTTATTGCAGGTCCTTCACCATCATGCTACTGCCATTTGTAATTGTTTCTATAATCAGCCAGCTAACTTTAGCAGAATACATTCCACCGGGTCCACAATATAGATGCCCAAAAGATAAATTACTCCTGCATCCCTGTACCTGTGATATAGAAACTGACAATGGTATTTACGTCAGCTGCAACAATACGAATTTGGCTAGTATGAGCATCGGACTGAATAATTTAGCAACTTTTAAACTGCCAATAGAGAAATTAATTATTTATAAATGTAATATAGGTAAGCCAATAACTGACAGCGCTAAAACCATTTAACGCTCTCAAAAAAAAGTAATAATTATTTATTAGTCAACAAGAAAGAGTTTATTTAAAAATATATTTTTAATAAAATTAGTTACGAACAAGTTTTAATGTAATAATAATTGGTCAAACGTATGCGACGTACTATCAGTCAAGAATATCTGAAACCGTGAGTTCAGGGTGTGCAGTAACCGAATCAAAATAAATGGTAACCTTGGTCATTCGAGTGACATTATTTGAGTTCTCCACTTCGAAATATCGAGGGTTGAGAATGACGAAACGTAGTGCAATGTTGCCGGATTGATAATGACCATAAAACTGAAAAATAAAACTTTAGGGTCACAAGCCCGAGAAATTATATATACAGTTTAGAAATTTACCCAGAATTAAGCAGAAAATGGAAGATTGACCATAGATTTACATATAATAAATAGTCATAATATTTATATTTCTGTGATTGATTTTTAAAGAGATTTTTATTTAAAATTAAACAAATTTTTTGAAAGTATTTAGCGTGCCGGATATTTCATAAAAATCTTAATTATTAATTAATTTGCAGGTGTAAGTTTAGCTAGTGTTAAAAAATTGATTACGGTCTTGTATTCGGATTCACTCACATCACCTAGAAAACGCAACAAAAAGTCTTCGAAACTAGCATTAGAAATCTTCAATAAAGGTGTCTTGCATCGTACAATAATAAATTTTACATTATACATTATATAAATTATTCAGTTACAATAACATACGCATCCAAACAATTATCCCCTGTGTTTGAATATGAATAAAAAACAACTTACGATCAACAACATTGGAAAAATATATATTTTTCTCTGATCTCAAACTAGCAAATATATAACTAATGTAAATAATTTTATTATTAAAATAATATAATGACTTATGTAGGGCAAAATAGGTTTTACCTATTTTAAAGATATTTTTATATATTCTTGATGGTTAGTAACGGCCTTGAAATTAAAAGTAACTTTTGTTGACAGTCTGATGGTAGTAAATCACTTCAAATATCTTATAAAGTCGTTATTTCAATAATTTAAGGGAGGTACTGTGATATCGAGCCAATATCCATAAACTTCCCACTAAAAATGAAGTAAGAAAAATGGAATTAATTCCATTGTTACAATGTTTAATAGTAACAATAATGTTTACTTGTAACGTCACTGTAAGGTTGATCTCACTGAAATATAAATAATATTTAAATAAAGATGTTATTTAAATATTAAATGAATGTTTCAGTTACATTATTCTAACGTATTATACACATTTTATAATTTTTGATGAATATTGCCTTTTAATTAGTTAATCTACATTTTGTTCCTAAAAATAATTTCATATATTTATTTAATTAATAATCATTACTGAATATTATATTCTTTTTTTATATTTAATTAATATATATAATTTTATTGTTTTCGAATCAAATTTATCTAACTTACATTCATAAAATTGGAAATAATATATATAAGTAGTTGACTAATTTGGAAATTGAAATTAAATGAAAATATATTAATTAATTCAAACTTCAATATAAATTAAATTTTTGGAGTTACAATTTTTTTATAGTTAATTTCGTGTATATTTTGAACTTTATAACGCGTTTTCTAGAGGTTTCTGGAAAAAATCACAATTGTCGGTGAGACGAACAGTAATAAGTATATAGCAACACTATGGAAACGGTAATTCAGGATCTGATTAGTGAAAATTGGCCTTAAATCTTATTTTTTTCTATTTCAAAATCAAAAATTATTTTCATTGTAGATGTTGCTAAATAAAAATTTTTTTAAAACAAAATTTTAGTGCTCTAGCAGTTAAGAAATGTAACTAACTTACACTCAACCCCCTTCTCCCCTTTCACTATCTCCAGTACAATAAGATATTTAACAAATTACTCAAACAGGTCGATTTTTATTTCTGATGAAGAATATTTTCATTATAAGAAGTGTAGCTACTCCCTTAACAATTCTAAATGTTATAAGGGATCGAATGACTGTTTATTTGAAAGTGTTTTTAATACTTTAATTGTAAATTGGTTTTATTGGTTTTTTAGGCAAAATGACCAATTTTGGTGTGATATTAATCCGCGATTAATACGTCAAAATGATGTCGTCTAATTTCTTTAAAAACTTAATGCTTGTATAGGAATATTATATGACAACATCCCAGGTCCAATATTTATTTATCAAAATCAAGAACTATTAGAAACAATAATTAACCCACCAATAAGTGAAATGGTACGAAACAATTCAATGGAATTTAAAAGCGATATTACTTTCTAACAAACGGTGTTTCTGCTCGTTTTGCGAATAATGTAAGAAATTAATTAAATATTAATTATGAGGGAAGATGGATAAGACGCCGAAGACCTGTATAATGGACTCCAAAATTACCAGATCTTACTGCTTTAGACTTTTCTGGGGATACCTTTTTTCTGCCAAGAAATCAGTAAAGAACATGTTCATAAATTAAGTATCAATTTAAAATGATGTAAACCAATAAAGCAATTATACCGCTGTGTAATCAAATAAGTTATCATTCGACCCCTTATAATGTTTAGAATTATTAGGGTTAGATAAGGAATGTTATTTTTAAAATCAAATTTTGATCCATCGGAAACAAAAATCGATTTCCGAGCATTTCCTCAAATATATTGTTGTAAAGTTCATTTCAAGATATTTCGTTGACTTACCATCTGCTTGGAGAGTACTCTCAGTTAATCTTGTAAATTCTTCATTTTAAAGTAAAAAACAACAGGGTCGTACTTGAATGTCTGCCAGGAATTTAGTGACTAGAGATGTTCAGAGCTTCGAGCCATACAATTATTAGGGGTTTAAATACCATCCTGTACTAATTTGTTTGGATTAACGACCACCTACCGAGGGATTTACTAATAGTTCTCTGAATGCAAGTGGCAGGTCAACGAAATATCTTGAAATGAACTTTACAGGAGTTAAGGAGTAAGGGGGTAATACATTATGTTCGCACTATATAATCCTTCAGTTATCTGTATCTTGGAGATCAAATTCTAGAGGAAATACTCGAAAATTGTTGGAATATCCAAAGAAATCTTCCCGACTCTTTCTGGATCCTTCCGGTATCGGCATCAGGATAGAGACAGATGATGAAAAAGAGAACTTTCTAGATGTCGTCTAGGAAAACTAAAAAGGAAATACTTAAAATCGACTGTACTAGCAAAATAATTAAAACCAGTAAACTCGAAATTAATTTTGTTACATTGCTTAAACGATGAACATCAGATAAAATTCACAAACATTTTCAATTTTACAATAAGTCAATGGTGTCTATGAGTTTAATTGTACATGTATTTCCTACATTGTATTACAAGATTATCTACAAGTTTAAAAATACAATCTTATACAATGCAGTACAATAATGGTCTGTTTTTAGGAAGGTTGTTTGGAAGTCTCCTATATAAACTGAATTTGAGGGTGTTGTTAATAGAAGATACACCCATAGAGAAAATTGAAGAACATACTTTTCTTGGTGTAAACAACACTTTAAATGAGTTGTACCTGAAAAATACTAGTTTAAAAGAATTTCCCACATTATCATTTAAAGTGAGTATTACAAAAACGTTTAATTTTGTTATTGCTAATATCACCCAGTTAGTACGGAAAAAACTCTTATTTTTATTATTAACACCTTAGCTACCATACGTATCGCCAGGGATATATAACAAAACTTTTCCATGTGCGAATAAAAAAATTGAAAAACTTTATTAAAGCGAAATAAACATTGTGTTATTAGTTACTAGTTTCAGCCCACAATTTTTTAGTAGAACGTTTTCGCATAAAAAAAATTCAATAATTTTCTGTATCAAAAATGAATGTGGTGAAAAAGAAAATTCTTTTTTTCACCAATTTTGTGAAAAAAATTTTTTTTTGTAAAAGATAAAAATAAAAAACCAAAAACTTGGTTATTTGAATTTTTCACATAAATTTTGAGATTATGTGAGAAAAGTGTAAATACAAAAGTTGTAGATCTTTTTATTACCTACAACTTTACCATTTAACTTTTTTCCATAGGACTTGTAGTTTTGCCGGAAATCGAGATAAACAGTTTCCTACCCTTAGATCGCCCGTAAATTATTTTTCCTTTCATTTTTGTTATATTCTCTTCCTTTTCTATTATTTTATTTCGTTTCAAAAATTATCGACCCTGGTCTATTATCCAAATAATAAAATGAACTGTCCTTTATTGTTATTCAGGCTAATCTTACATACAGGGTGGCCAAACGAAAACTTGACATGGGGGTTTTGGACAATATTATCGTAGGAAAAGAAAAACGCTCGGACAGGTCAATTTTTGTTCCGAGGGGGATTTCTCTAAACAACGATATGTAGTTTTTTTTAAATTTGGATAAACTATTTACAAAAAATGTTCGGGAACGTTTCCAACAGAACCTTTACCATTGTATGGAAGTTGGTGGTGCGCATTTTGAGCATTTGTTAAGATGAGAATAAAGTAAGTAATTTTGACTTTAAACTTTATCCAAATTTAAAAAAACTACATTTGTAAAAATTTGAAAGTTTCAAACTTACAAAAAGGTCTATTATCCGAAAAAAATCATTTATTTTGTAAATAATTTATCCAAATTTAAAAACCACATATCGTTGTTTATTATTTCAACGGAGTTTCACACGTACCCCTATTCCCTATTTAAATTCTAGGGGTTGTTCACCCCACCTGTCTAGGGTGGAAGTCACGATGCTGCGAGTAGCGTAAAAAAATGTCCCCCTCAGATCAAAAATTGACCTGTTTTATTTCTTATTAAAAATCCCGTGTTTCCATTCTCTTTTAACAATAATCTATTACCTTGGTTTTTCCTCTTATTTATTTCTTTTCCTTTGTTTACATAAGTGTTTTGATTTTCATCCTTGCTTTCGGTGTGCTTTCTTATCTTCTATTTTCCCGATTTGTAATGATTTTAATCGTAGTTTATTTTTTTTGTATACTCGGGATTCCACCATTTCTATCTCTTTGACTTCTGTTTTTTTGAAATACTTTTCTTTGTTAAAATATAAGTACAAATAATTACTAATCTAAAGACGTTCAATCTTTAGAATGTGGAAGATTCCTATTGTAAATCATTAAACAGATCTGTGGGTATCCCAGTCTCCGAACAATGCCACTCAAAGTTTTCAAAATTTTAAATAACTGTAACAAAATAAGTCAATTGCTGTTTAGAAAAAAAATTCTGAATGGTCTTCGCTGATTCTGGATATCTATTTCTGTATAATAGATCACAAAAATAAATTTCTAGGATTTGAATACTTTTTAAAATGAATTCTGAATAACATTAAGGCTCATGAGAATGTTTCAATTTTATAATTTACAATTAGATATGGAAGGTCTTACGTGTTTTCTATTTTTCCAAAAGAAAGCAACTTTGCTGATATGATTGGAATTTCTAAGAATTATTACACAATAATCGAACTAGTCTAGACTTTTTCTGAAATTTCTTTTTAGATTTTAGGGAACTTAACAGTATTAAACATAAGTACCCACCAAATGAACGAAATTCCAAAGGACGCCTTTTCGTCAAGTGATATGACAGGAACTCTTCTAAGGTTACACATAACTAATGGAAATCTTACCACTCCTTTACCTGAAAGTTTACAACCACTAAGAAAGTTAAAGACTCTTGATTTGCATGGTAATCAAGTGAAAGATTTGAAGAAGAATCAGTTTAAGGGTTTAAGAGACGTGGAAATATTGGATTTGAGCTTTAACCAAATTCCAAAAATTGATGCTTCACATTTATCAGATCTAACCAAAATGTCTTGGTTAAATGTTTCTAATAACAGATTAACCGAAATCACAAGGTAACTTCATCTTATTAGAAATTGCATTTAATGAAGTAATGAAATGATAACGTTTTTCACATAAGCAATTATCCAGGCACTTCCAAAAACGAATGTTTTCAATATTTTGGAAAAATATTCAACAAAATTGTTATACATTTAAAAAAAAATCGTTTTAAAATTTTTATAAAATATTGTACCACTAAACCATCGAATGTGCTATTGATGTATTTTAAAAGTATCACCCAAACGTTTTAATTTTAATTTCTCAAATTATTTTTTAGGGGAGCTTTCGCTAGAAACACTGTACTGAGGGTTCTTAACATGGCAGCAAACAAAATAAGAAAACTGGACCAAAATACCTTCAGAGGAATGAGATTTTTGAGAAGGTTGTATCTTTCTGATAATGAAATTGGTGATATTGGTAGAGGAACATTCGCTGCATTAAAAAGAATTGGTACAATCGACTTGGCAAGGAATAGGTTAAAGAAAATCGATTATCAGATGTTTTTTGATCTTAATTTTATTGAGGTAAATACCATCTAAATCAAATTTTTACTTTTTATGTTTTTATTATCTTTTATAACTTACAATTCTTTAACCAATAGCTGTTTTAAGAGAAAACTTGGTAGATATTATTTTTTTGTCTGTCACTGCGTTCCTGAACACACTGTATAGTTTTTATATTAAAACTTAAAAATACTAAATATTACTATTAGCTCAATTAGTTCTAAATAGAAGACTGTCTTATTTTTAATACGTTTATCTAAAGCATTCATTTCATTTTTGAACCAATAGCTTATCACAACTTAAATTTTAAAATTCCTTTGATTATTATCAATTCATCGAACTTATTTAAAAAACTAAACAACAGGAGCAGTGATCACTAGTATATAAAGTGAAATAAAAATAAAAAGAACAGATATATTTACATTGCTTGAGTATTGCATGACAGACTTTTATAAATTCAATTCTTTAATTTTTTTATACTCTCAGACTATAAAACTTGACTGTCTTCATTAGAGATCATAAAATGGTTTATTTAACAGGGGTGTATTCAGGTCACTAGAAATCAATGTGACTATTTGTATAAACACGTGCTAGTGAAGCATTATTTATCGGTATCTATTACATTTTTGTATGCTTATATATTTACTTAGATAGCAGGTGTCCCATGAAATTGGAAATTTAAGTTGAAACTATTTTTTTCTTCTTTTTAAGGGTTTTTTTATTTTGGAAGTAAAAAATTATTAAATTATACATAGTTAATTCTGTTATACTGTTTTTATTTTAATATTTTTAAATCATATTTTACTTTTATTGATGAATTCTAAAAACAAGATGAAAAACTCAGTGAACGGGTTGACCAAAGAAATAGAGAACATGAACATAAACATAAATAATACCAATGTCATGATCATACATTAAAATCAGGCTAACCAGAACATCAAAGAAATTAAACGCAAGGACAAAGTACTAGAAAAAGTAATGACATATAAATATCTGGACAGTATAGCGACAAAAGACCGAAAAATAGAGGCAGAGATAACAAACAGAATGAACAAATCAATGAAAGTATATCACTCCCTGAATAAGACAATACTGGAACTTAACATATTGATATGGATGTAAAAAATTAAGATACATAATGATATAACGAAGCCAATAATAATCTATGCAAGTAAGAAGGGGCAGTACGAAAAAAAGACTAAAATAACTGCTATAGTAATAAAAACAGCTAAGAAAAATAGCGGGAATTACTAAATGGGATAGATTTAAAACGAGGAAATCAGAAAAATAATGAAACCACTAACTATTCTGGCAAAAATATAAAGAAACAACTAAATGGGTATGGCCATTTTCTCAAAATGAATAAGGATATAGTAAAAAGAAAAATATTAGAAATAGGAGAAGAAAAGAATGGGTAAAACCAAGAAAAAATGGATAGATATATATTATATCGAAACTGGGACTGGCTAACAAACTAAGAAATACTTCCTGGCAAAGAGACAAAAATTAATTTAAATGTCGACAAAGCTTCCGTCACACTAACTGAGAGAAACTACAAACAGTCAGTTTTATATAATAAATTAACAATTGAGAATTTATCAAAAATCATTTAGTTTGAAAATAATTTGATTTCACAACTAGATAGGACACGGAATAAGTATCATATGAATATTCGAAACAGTTCTTTCAAAATATTCTAATACAAAAAATATAAGAATAAAAATAACTTTACAATTTATCATTCATTTCCACTACATAAAAGAAAAAGAAGAAGTTTCAAAATTCCGTCTTCCCCTTTTTATTAAACATCCCGTACTTACGTAGATAGATACACTTTAGAAATAAAATAGATACTGATAAACAGAATTTCACTAGTTTTCATAATTTCATAACAGATTTTGGAACTTTGTTAACAATAAAAGGGAAAAGTCTTGTACTGATTATAAGATGAACTACAATGGAGTGAACTTTGATACATCTGAAAGCATCTTAATTGTTTATCCTTTTTTTTGTCCAGTCCTACGGTTCATCATCATTATCTCGCACTGACGAGAATCCTGAACTCAGTGTAGTTACTAATGCCTTTCAATATACCCTCTTTCTCCCAAAACGAGATATTTACCGCACTTAAACAAACCAAGCCGCAAATAATTACCATTTGACAACATAGATGATTGTGTTTGATTGTTAGATTGTTTAAAAAAATGTGACAGGATGGTGTTCTGAATACAAACTACCACTTAATCCAAGTAAATGTTGAGTTACGTTGTGCGTTCTTAAATCTAACAAAATAGTTTATTCATACACTATTGATAACGTTACATAAATAATCATAGGGCTATAAATGAAATTGGTGTTAGCTTTGACCAACAATTGACCTTATAGAGAATGTAGTGGCTACAGACTGTCATAGTTGTGGTTTTTTATAGCGTAACAGCAGGGATTTCAACAATCTCTCTGCATTGCAAATTTTTACAGAGTGGGCCACAGACAACAGTCCACCTCGATATTTCGCAGTATTCATTGGATTTTAAGAAAATGCTGAAACACATCGATTTTTGTTCTAAGAGGGACACATTTTTACGATACAGACATCTGGCATTTGTCAACCCCCTACCTTCCACTTCCCTACCCCCTTAATTTTAAATAGGGATTATACCATGTGTGGCACGTCATGAGAAAGGCATTTACATGGAGTATTCAGGTATATGATAATCCACGATTTATTTTCGATATTTGCAAAAAAAGTCTTAAATAATTTAAAGTGCAACATCTCTTAAAAATGAAACGCAACGCCTAAGTTTTGCTAATGTTTTAATTGTTTTTTCACATTAAAAGTAAATTAAAACAAATTTTGCAAAAAAATAGTAATTTGATACTAAGACAGTTTATTTAACATTGCTGTTAGTTAATCAATTTAGGTATTTTTTAAAATGTATAGAAAATGTCTTAGTTAAGTTGTGGTATGTATGTCTTTGTTAAATTAAGTTCTAGCTAATGTTAATCTTTGTTAATTAATTATTATATATTCCATATATTCCCACTCTGTATTTATTCTTTGTTGAGTGGTATACTGATAAATAAAAAGTCACATTGAATTCAGGCGATCTGAATACGCCTCTGTTAGATAAATCGTTTTACGATCCTTATCATCACAAAAAATAGCTATTAAATACCCATTACTTTACTTTTATATGTTCCAATTAAAAAGATCTTCAAGAGCATATACTCCATTTAAAATGGTCATTATTATTATGTGTCAGTGGGGGTGTTTAGATAATCTAAATAAATAGTCATCTCATAATGAAACAAATTCTATTGGATGCTATGTCTTACGAGTGTCTACAGTATGATGCAAATGTATGGAATAAATTCATTGTTTCAAAATTAGAGGATTTTTGAAACAAATTTTAAAACATTTTAGTTTTAAATTTTGAAGGGCCATTTCGGGCTATATATGTAAGAATCGTTATGTTATGATCATGTGACACTACATTTGGAAGGTCATCATAGTATATGTTCAAATATTTTTTTATTTTTAGATAATATCAATATAGTATTTTCGAAATCAGGAAAGAGTATTAAAATGGGTTTTATCAGTAAACCATGGGCGTGCACATAAATGTAAAATATTATTGAGTTAAGATGGGAGTTCCCATTTATATTATCTATTTAATAAGAGAATATAAAAATATTTTGAAATTTACGAATTTTGTTCCAATAAGAATTTAATAGCTTCTTTTTATCATAGACAGTTTTATTTTTAATATTTAAATTAACAGTGTCTCTTAGTTTAATTGTATTTCTATGTATTTGGTGACCATCCATTTAGAACATTTATTTTGTAATCCTTTTCATCCCTTCGTAGTTAATGCACCCTTAATTACCAAAGAACTATTTCATGGAATTATTAATATTAACACAGCAATATTTATAAGTAACATCTAAAGTGGGTTAGTATTTGTAAAAAAGTATCAGTAAAGAGAGTGAAAGTGGAAAATAGTCCGGAATGGAGTCCTGTGAAAGGTATGTGATCGGTAAAATGAGAAAATTATTATAAAAAATGTGTATGACTACTAAGAAAATTCATCTGGAAGTGTGAAAAACGTATATGACATGTCAATCGTATATAGACTGCTTAGAGAGCAAAAATTAGGAATTGTCTATTAACCAAAACAACATAGTGGAGGTAAACAAGAACAAGAATTTCCAGAAGAAGTCAAAAGAGCGATCAGAAGGAAGGTACATGAATTTTATTTTAAAAAAAGTCAGACCGACGTTAGTAAAAATTTTGAATACCATAATAGGAGATTCCCATTTGCCTGACTTAAAATAAATCAAACTTTGGCAAACCCTTAAAGTATAAAAATTTACGTGGTCACAAAAAAATATAGGAAATCTAAGCTTATTCATAATGACGAAATTATTTGTTAAAGAAGGAAATATTTCAGCAAAAAAATTTTTGAAAAACTGGACCAATTTACAGAAGAAATGGTAGAACTTCTAACTTTTGTTGTTAACAATAGTAATTCAGACAGCGATAGTAGTCTATTCGAGTAATAGTTTTTATGTGACAATTTTTTGAATAAATTTTGGAAATTTTAATAAATTGTATTTCTTTTTTTTTTTTGAATTTTCAAGCAATATTATCCATCCTAAAATTATTAAATTAAACGTTCTTTTCTTTTATAAATTAATTACTTATAAATATTTAACATATTTTAGTAATTCCTTAAACATCCCACAAGCACAGTAATGATATGTATACTGGCCACTTAATCAGGAATTAGAAAAAGATCTGGTATTGTATTTTTGCGGGTATACTAGATAGCACTGTAAAACTAAAATAAACGTGATTAATGCTTTACGGTAATATATATTAAAATACACTGACATTTTTTGAGTCACCTGTGCTGGACCTTTCATATATAATTAGGTTTTATTATTCTCTCCTGATGCCGAAATTACTATAGTGCCTGATTTAGGACATAATAATTTTTGGTGATCGACTTAAATTAACCATACTCATTTGTCACTTTATTGTTAAAATGTCTATTTTGAGAGATGAATGAAATTCTAATAAGTATTTTGTATAGTCTGGTAACTCCATAAACATAAAGAGTTAAAACCCTCTCATTTCAGTCTTTCTTCTTGAACTATAAACTGATTGCGACAACTGTATGTTCTTTTTAGTGATGCAATGTAATAATGAAGTTCGCATTTTAACCTTATATACTACGTTAGTTGTTTTAACTAAGTATTTTTTGTATTGCTCACCTATAAAATTTGTACTATTTATTTCATCTTATTTTACTATATTTTCAGATTCTAGATGTTTCCGAAAATCAGGTTAAAGAGATACAAAAACTCGCATTTAAAGCTTTGTATCTAACAAATATAAACTTATCGAAGAATCAGATAAATAAGATTGAAAATGGAGCCTTTGAAAATTGTGCAAATATGACAGTATTGGATCTATCATTCAATGAATTGTATGACATTCCAAAAAAAGCTTTTGATGAGACTACTTATGCAACGGAGCTTCAACTTTCCCATAATCTTTTCACTAATCTTTCTCAGGTAACACTTAGTTTTATACTAATTGTAAATTCAAAAATTACCTTACTTTTGTAGGCAACAATACAACAAAACATGAAAAAATATTAAGATATACATCCATAACAATTAGAATATCGAAAATTACTATAGATCCCAAATATAAATTAACAATTATTTATTTAAATATGAAAAGATAAACTGAATTTCCACTGTCTTCCATAGCTGTTTAAGTTATATTTAATCGCCCTAGGTTTCGCTTTTTTGACAAAACATTTTCTAGATTTGATACAAAATTGACAGATTCTCATAAACACCCCAACCAATCATTATTAAGTAATATTTTTCTTTTCCTAAAAATCTTTTTGGTCAGTACTCGTATTATATTGGCATTTATTCTCCAGGTTTAATTGTTTATTCAATATTGTATATTGAGAACATTTTAGGTGTGTCTTAATTTCATATCCCTCCAAAAAATGAAGTTCTTCTTTCTTATCACTTATATGAAGTCCTACCACTGTTGTTTCCTTCGTGTTATTAAATGTAGATTTGTGTTTGGTGTCAATGAGGTATTTGCGTAATGTGACCTATCTGGTTGTTTTAATCTATAAACTCTAAGTGTTCACAGTACCGTATGTTAAAATTTATAATGGTCTGGCCAATATAAATGACGTTACAATCCGGACTAATTAGTTTGTAAATACACAATTTTGAAAATTTATTAATTTTAATTTTTACATTTAATAAAAATAAACCTACAATACAGAGTTGTACAGTATAACCTAGTATTTTAGAATTTAAATTTTAAACGAAATATAAGGTGTTCGATTAAATAAAAATGTAAGGTTTATACTGTAAATACTTATGAGACAGCTGGTATACTCAAAAATATGGATCTTAGAGGCACCTTTTTTGGTTCACTCTGTATATATTAGTGCGTTAATTTCATTAATTAAAATAAATAAATTCCAAAATTAAAAATAGTTAAACACATTTGAACAAGACCATTTTTATTTTCAAATGCGTGTTGTAAGTTGCAATTATAAATAAATAATGGAGATCTAAAATATGAAACTACTATTTGAAGTGATGAAATTAAGAGTTGCTCATACTAATAAATAGTAAAATATATACTTTTTTAAATTTCTCCAAATCGTTAATATTGGTAGGTCTATTGAAATTTCACTCTATATTTAAAATAATCCAAGTAGAAAAATAATTCAAGCGAATTAAGTTAGCAGATCTTAGTGGCCGCTCTAGATGACTCCATCTACCAACCCACTTGTTGGGAAAGCCTTATTTAGATTATCATATAGGGCAGTACTTGCAGACAAGACTCCCTTTTATTAAATTATTTTCTAGTATTCAATAAAAAATGATCTGGAAATTATTAATGTCAAGAATTAGTGCCCAAATGCTAACTTTCTTTGAAAATCGGTACTAAGCCTTCGCCTCCATATTTCAGTGGGAATTTGTATCTGACAGAATTCAGTATGCTTATTGAATATGCGAATATTGAATTTTATGTAAGTCGAATACGGTTAAATTACTACGCAAGCGAAAAAATAATTTCATTCAGGTACTAATTTAAACGAGTTCCATATATACGATTTCCAACAGCAAAAAAGGCCGTAATATATATATACCGAGCGCTCATTTAACTACAAATCAAAATGATCTGCGACAACATAAAGGTTCAAGTGACTTTCTAGTCTGGTGAGTTACCTTTATGTCACCTCTTACTAAAAATCCATTAATTACTGAAACAGACATTAATTGAACCTTTCATGTATTAAATATTTATTAAGCTCGTAAAATATTCCAGTTTTCTAATAACAGGTATAACAACTATTAAATAGAAGCAGCAACTAGTTTATAATAGCACCAAAAAGAAAATATTAAATCACTGTGAAATTCAAACTTCCAGTTAAAGAAGGAAATACTTTTAAAATTTTGGAAACAGATAATAAAAAAGTGGGATTTTTGTTTGTGTATTATGAATAAAAGTATGCGTTTAGTGTATCTATATATTGCCATTTTTCTGTTATCAAAGGCTTCGTTTATTTTTCTTTAGTTATAAAATATAATTTTTTATATTTTTTTAAATTATTGTGTTGTTTGTAACTTTTTATTGTCCATAACTGTAATGTAGGAGTTACGGTACTGTTACACGCACATAAATAATTTTTGAGCTATTATCGGAAAAGACTCATTTTCATCCACATAAGATATAATAAGGTAAAATTTTTTTCATAAATCACAGTTTAAAACTAACTGTGCGATATTTTCATAGTTACTGAAGAGTTTTTAACTTGATAAACTTGAAATTGTGTAACCATGCATGATAAATAACAATTCTATTTGAATGTGGAGTATGTGAGTCTCAACTGTTGAAGTTATGGCGATCAAATCCGAGGTTGTGAGTTTTAACTTTTAAAGAGAGTCGTGATGAGAGATTGGTTACTTGATGTAGTTAATGTTAACTAATTTTTTAATTGGTTCGAATTGATAATAATAGTTTGCTGCACATGACTGAGTGGCTTGAATGTTTTTTTTAACTACTTTAAAATGAATGATTTTATACAATTATTATTATACTAAGTGACATAAAAAGAGGAACACCCAGTAATAATCAATATTTTGTAATATTTATTTGGGAGTATGTTTGTTTATGTTAAGATAAAAAACGATCAATTTTTCAGCGATATTACTCTAGCGGTTTTTGTGTTAACTTTTTCAAAAATATTTATTATCGCGTAGGTCTAAAACAAAAAATTAAGCATTTCTAGGTACAGTTGTGATTTAAGCGGTGTAAAACACATTTCAAAAAGCTTTTTTAATTGAATTCACAATGCCTCGAGTGCGAAGATACCAACAATTTCGGCAGTTGAGCGAGTTTGATAGGGGTTGAATTGTGGGCTTGCGAGAACCTGGTTTTTCTATGAGAGATATAGTCCATAGAACGCAAAGGAGTTTAAACATTGTGGCAGTCTGTGTTCGGGCATGGAACCAAATGGGCTGTACAGGAAGACCGAGAGGTACAGGACGTCTCCGAAGAAACATAGAACGCGAATATTGGCTTCTTAGACTATTGGCCCTACGGAACCGCTTCTCTTCTACAAGGGCGATTGCGGACCAGTGGTTTGAAGAACATTGAAGGGCGATTGGGATGCGAACCGTTTATCGCCGGATAAGAACCTTTGGGCTCTTTTTATACCGTCCCCATTTTGTGCTACCACTGACCTCGGGGCACCGACGTGATCGTCTAGCAGCAAATTGGGACCAAGAATGGAATTCAATTGTGGTCAGTATGAGTCCAGATTCTGTTTCTGTTTGGGTATGCATGACGGTCGTGCAAGGGTGAGAAGGCAGCGTGGTGAAAGACGAGAAAGAAAATCGTTCTTTGGAAAGGCATGTGCACCACACAGTTGGAGTTATGGTTTGGAGGCTATTGCTTTTGGAAGTAAGTCACCTTTGGTATTCAATAGAGGTTACATGACCGCCGCGCGCTACATGCAGGAAGTCATAGAACTCCATATTGTACCTTATGTTCAGACCATCCCTAACAGCACATTCCAACAAGACAAAACACACCACCTCATGTTGCTAGGGGTTCTTTGGCTCATTTTCAGAACAATAAAGTTGCTTTGTTGCCTTAGTCTCAGAGATCTCCCGATCTTTCACCCATCAATCACATCCGGGATATTATGGGAAGAAGATTACTCTCACACACACTCCAAAAATAATAGCGCCTCTGCAGTACGAGTTACAGATAGCATGGGCTGAGATACCTCAAGAGGAAATCGATCACCTCATTAGAACTATGCCCAGACATTTTAATGATAGCATAAGACACCGCGGTGGCCCAACACATTATTAATTTTTTTTAAGAAGTTAACATTTAAATTTTTATCAAATTTTGATAATTTACTAGTCTAACTCAAATATACTTGTATTCCAAAAATTATTCATATAAAATAATTATTACGGGGTGTTCTTTCTATGTCACTTAGTATATTATTGATTTTTGTAACTATTCTTAATATTTTTATTATTATTAAAAATAGGGACATTAGATGGATTGAAAGATATTTGAACGACCTTCCAGGTAGGTGCAGACATGCACAGGTGTTAATCCTTGGGATAAAGGTAAGAGTGGGAAACATAAAATTAATCTGTATTTACATTTTTTCAATAGTATACCGGCATCAGGTATATATCAAAATAATATAGTAAAACATTTTTAATGATTTAGTATTGTTAATTGGTAGTGGTATTTTCTGTTGGCTAGTTATTAGATGAATATATTAATCTGGTGGTAATAACAATAGATAGATATTTAGTTAATATTATGAACTGTCACCAATAAAAATCCGCAATATTCTAAAGGTGTAACGCAGACTTTAGAGAGGTAAGGTTAAACAAAGTTTTATGTTTTTTTTTGTTCTAAGGATCATGAAAGTTTGCACTGGCTTAGAAATGTAGGACCCACATATGTGCAGCTCGTTAAATCAAAGTTTTTTAATCCTTTTGGAAGAAAGATATTTTTGTTTGTATAGAAAAATAAATAAGATACAAAAAGAAAACTAAGAAAATTAAATAGTTTACAAAAAACAGTAAACCAATCAAGTGATAAGATAAATTATCTTTTTAAGTGAAACTGACATGCAATTTGTGTAACAAAAACTAGTTAATAAAAAATGGATTAAAGCGAGTTTCTTCTCGGTTCAGACAAAAGGCGTGAGCACCGTCAAAAACTCAAAAGAAAAAACTTTTATGACAAACAAACCTTCGACTAGTCTTGTATAAACGCTTAAGAAAGGCTCAAATAATTGAAACGTTCATTCGTCGAATCTCACTACAATAGAAACTACTTCTTACATAAAATCTCAACCTCAGGCCGGTACTGTCCTTCCGCTAAATTAAATATACTCACATTTTACTGATTACATTCCGGGTACGTTAATTAAAAAAACTAGTTATTAATTGGGTCAAACAACAACCCAAGTGTTTTAAAAGAGATCACATAAATGATTCACTCAAATGTTCCCCAAAATTAAAGTGAGAAATAATCAACTATTATCAGTTAACTAATTATTGCACTCGTTTTTCTAAAGGGGGGAAATTACATTCGTTTGAGAGACAAATACCTAATACTGATTATGCCACACAAAAATAAATACGATGAGATAAAATTTACTAGCCAAATTAAAATAATGTCCATTAGTTTACCCTAAAATTTACTTACCAAAAAAATTATTCCATACTGCCAAGTGACTCAAAATAGACTGCTTTTTTGTAAGTGGCACTAATAAAAATTAAAATAAATCTTTTTTTAGCGGTAATGAACGAACCTAGACTTTAATTCTCTTTCATTTAATAAAAAAATCGGAAAGGAAAATTATACTTAACCGCGAAAGAACTCTCCAACAAATAATGGTAATTATAAAATGAATAGGCAAAACTGTACGTTAAATTAATTTAATAGAAACAAGTTACCGTACAAAAAAAGTAAACACAAAAAACTAGATTTCACGCCAGAGTCGTAGCTGACTGACCATATATGGTTTTAGAGTTCCCGTTTTAGACTTCTTAAGTCTGCATACAAGATTCCTTAAGTCTCTAGTCCCACGAAGCAACTCTCCCGAGTCTCTGGAAAATACTCATTGTTAGCAAGTTTTGCTATTGACAACTTTTTCAACATGGCTTGGTTTTTTTTGCAAATTCATGCAAATTTTTTATATAAGCAGCATTGATCGACTTAACTTTGTACCCGCGTTCTCTAAACAATTGTTTGAAACCTGACCTCAATTTTGCAACGTTTGCTAGTTTTGCTCTAATTGATAACGTTCTACATTCGTTATTTTATAATTTTATAAAATATGTTTATAATTTAACTTCAGTTTTAAAACCTTTTATTTTTTTATACAGAGCGTTTTCTCGCAACTCCAGTAAACTCCTATTATTACAGTTGTCGTTAGAACATTTCAGGACCATACGCTCTAGACTTCCTCGTGTCTCAAATAAGCAAATTGAGAAGAGCCGAACTAGAGACGACCTTCACCCATCTGTTTAATGGATGAATGATATTTAATATGAAATTTAGTATGTTAAAAAATATATCGCGAATGGGTTTGCTAAAAAATTTCTGGCCATACTATTTTTAATTAATTATTGAAAAATGCATTTTTATTAAGCAGTGCACTTATGAGTTTAACGAATACATTTAATACTAACCTATAAAATATGCAAACATTGGGTTATCTATTTTTTTCTTGGCGTAACTATTGGGTTGGCAGGTATGAACAGGTATATCGATTTTAGTTATCTTCACCCATTTGTTTAATAAATAAGTCGTATATCGAAATAAGCGATATTTCATTGCAAACACGATTATATAGGGTTGCCTGCAAAAAATCTGGTTTGAATGAGAGTTGTCGAGTTTTAAAAAGTACAAAGAGGTCCGAGCCAAGTTGTTATTAAACAAATAACTAGAATCGACATACTTGTTCATACCTGCCAACCCAGTAGTACCGCCAGGAAAAAAATAGACAACCCAACGTTTGCATATTCTATAGGCTTCATACTTTCGATTGGTATTAAATTTATTTGTTAAACTCATGAGTGCACTGCTTAATAAAAACCCATTTTTCAATAATTAATTAAAAATAGTATGGCCAGGAATTTTTTAGCAAACCCATTCGCGATATATTTTTTTAACATACTAAATTTCATATTAAATATCATTCATCCATTAAACAGATGGGTGAAGGTTGTCTCTAGTTCGGCTCTTGGACCATGCTGCCAGTTCCGCTGTCTATTTAGAGAATGCTTTGGTAGTCTGAATATTTTATTAATAATTCTGTGTTTGTAATACAATGCAGATTCAGTATTACCATGTATGACTGTCCATCCGTTAATATTTGCCCACACTGTGCTCATTACGATTGATTTCCTCCTTATATATAATATATTCACCGGTAGTACTTTGTATTTTTTTAATGACAATATGTGGGATTCTATCAAATATTTCATATTGTGTTGTATTACTTGAAAAGTACACATCTTGATGCCTTCTTTATATACCTTTTTAGTTTATTAAATAATTCCGGCAATAGTCCGGTTTTTTTGGGTTTATTTATAACGGTTACTGAGGTCTGATAAAATTTGCAGTTTTTCGGCAGTTCTATTATTTTATCTAGTTTAGTTTTCTTGCTAGTAGCGTTCGTCTTAATTCTATAGGTGGTTCTAGTTTGAGTAATTAATAACTTAATCATAATTTATTACATTTTGTAACCAGTTCAATAGTTGATTCATTTATAAATGGCTAAAACTACTATTATCAACAATTGACCTTAATTTGTCTTATTAAAAGTTACTTTTATTTCAGGTTCCTTTACACAACATGACAGGTCTTAAAATATTGAACGTATCTTACAATGCCATCACTTCTATTCCTAGGAAAACATTTCCTAAACTTTATGAACTTCATACTATCGATATATCTAATAACAATCTATCCAATATCTTCAATGCTGTATTCCAAACATTGTTTTCGCTTAGATATCTAAATATGAGTTATAACAATTTAGGAAATATAAAACCTGGCATGTTTGGCACACTTCCCACACTGCTTGAATTGGACTTGAGCTACAATGATTTGAATTCGGTAGCTAGAGGATCACTTACACAACTGGCCAGTATGAGAAAGTTGAATTTAAGGGGAAATGGTTTGAAAAATATGTTTCAATTACCCATTTCTGTTTCGGAATTGGATTTGTCAAACAATATGATTGAAAAATTTCCTCTAGAAACCTGGCCTAGTATGAATTCTCTGTTGAGCTTGGATTTAAGTTATAACTTGATTGGAGACAATTTGGAGCAGGGAAGTTTTACCAATCTTTTAACTGTACAAAGAATTAATTTGAACTATAATGAGATCCAAAATCCACCATGGGTTGCTTTAAGTGAAATGTCTTCTTTACAGTATATTTATTTAGAGGTAAGTTTTCAGTATATTTCTGAAAGATTTAAATGAAATCATTACTTGTTATTTTTAGGGAAATAATATTACAAAATTGGCAAAAAATGCTTTTGGTAAGCTCCCAGTATTGTTTGAATTAAATTTAGCACAGAATAAAATCTATGACATAAGTTCGAGAGCATTTGAAGGATTACTGCAACTTCTAGTATTAAATTTGACGAACAATAATATTAGCCATATTCCAAGTGGAGCATTTCAAGGTAGTTTTTTAGTAAAATAAATCAATTATGAACAGTAAATCAACAAAATAAATATCATTAGAAATATATTTTTAAATAGATTAAATCAATGTATGGAACAAAATCAAGCAAAACTTTAACCCAGACCCCACACGATCAATAATATTGCCAATATTTTGACCATTTAGGGTCTGGGTAACAGCGATTTTTCAATACGAATATAATAATGGTTGTTATATCATTCATAATTTATATCTAAAATATTGCAATAGAAATATTTCCAATATTGTTAATTATTAAAATAAAACACTTCCTTAGGGTAGGTATTGTTCTAAAAATTGAAAATGTCGTTGATCAAATTTATTTAAAACAATTTTAGTTTTAAAGATGTATTAAAAAAATGTGATAGATAATATAACAAGAACGATACTGGAATTAGGCATACAGCAAGAAAATTTAAATTTAGTAGAAAATTTATTATAATAATAGTCATGAGAAGAAAGAAATATTACAAATAAAAATTACAAATTGTAATAAAGAAACTAATTATTAAAGTAGAAAAAGATAAACAAATAGAAGGCATAACATAAAATTAAGTGGAAAGAACGGTAAAGAGCATTTATATTGATTCTATTAAGTACTGACGGTTGAATTGCAGTAGAAAATATCAGATTTATAGGAGACAAAATAGGAGAATGAATTTTACATAGAAAATAGAAGCCTGGAAAAAAAAATTGTCTAAGATATGGAATCGTAAAAAAATAAGGAATGTGAGAAGTACTATTTTTATTACTAACATTTTTCAAATTGAAAACAAAATTTTTAAAATAAAGATCACGGGTATTCATAGAGGCAAAAATAGAGTAAGGAGATGCATCATATTCTGTATATCTCCTTAACCTGGCGACATACAGTTTTGTAAAGTTTTAAATCCATCTTGTATCAAAAATTATGTCAATTGCCGGGGTGTGTGTATGTTAATTAGGCGATATATGGAAATTATAAATCCTATTTATAATATTTTTTATTTTATCATAACCTAAAACAAGAATTTTTAGAAGTTATCGGAAAGATTAATCAAACTGTAAATGTTATGTCGAAATTGAAGCAGATCTATTTATAAAAAATATTTTTTTTCTTAAACTCTACCATATGTTCTTAAATAAATTAGACACATACATCCAAAAGGCATTCAAATGATAATCTATTTGTGCCTGAGATTATAATGGAAATGAAATAAAACAAAATGAAAAACACGAAACAACTTTATTGACTTAAAGTAGTTATAGTTTGACTCATTTCATGGGAGTGCCATTTGAAATATAAACAAGAACTAGAAATATCTCCAAGCACCGTGAAAAGAATAAGAAGTGAATACAAGATGTTTCCGAAAATAGTGCTTTCCTTTATGGATGAAATATGATAAGGTGTTCAGAGTAAAAAACCATTTTATTATTTTTTTAAATTATCCGTTTTCAAGAAAATAATTTCATTATTAATTATATCTATATTATATTGCTCATTATCTATAGAAAAGAACCTAAAGCCGACAACGCCGTACCGCGTTTCATATACTTACAATGGGAAGAACTTTAATACTATAAACATATAAGGAAGAGGGCGCCGGATTGCCAAATGTAATTTTGATTTAAAAATTTTATCATCAGCCCAACTTGTATTCCAAATCCGAAGCTCGATAGGACAGAAAAGAATGTATTAAAGAAAGATTTTTAAAAATATGTATTTTTTATTCGTAGAAAAATTCATTCTTGGGGCTTAATTTTATTTTCGTTATATTATTGGTATTCTTTATTTCAGGATTGGTAGCTCTTAGGAATTTGGATCTTTCCTTCAATAGGATTTCAAAAATGGATAACCGAACTCATGGAGTTATTGATGAATGTTTATCTTTGGAAAAAGTATGATAATTTATTGACTTCAATTTACTGATTTGTAAACACTTTTGAGCTCATATTTAATTTAATTTATTAAGACAATTAACTACTCAGATTTAGTGAACTAGATAACGATTAATTAAAAGCTAAAAAAGTCATTTTAAGTATTAAATTTTCTTTAGTTAATATTAATGTTAAACAGAACCATAACGTAATAGCGTGTCTTTTTTTCAGCTTAATTTAAGTCATAACAAAATTAGCTTTTTATCTAAAAAGTTTTTCCCAAGTAATCAGTATATACCATATATGTTGAGAGAAATTGATTTGTCTTATAATTTGATGCCGGTTTTAACAATAGACCTTACAATTGGAACATCAAAAGTAGAGAAACTAAATTTGTCCAATAACGCCATTGCTGATATAAGAACAGGTAATGTATCAAAATTTATTCACTATGTATAACACATGCAAACAATTATATGTATATATATACACGAATGCATGTAAGAGATAAAGAATGTGTTATGAAAAAGGGACAACGTATTATTAATATTTTAAAGTAGGGATATTTCGAGGTGGGAACATCGTTCGAGTCATTTTGATAGTAACCTGTAAAGTAGAGTTCATTTAACGAACTGAAAAAAGTCTCAATTAGCATTAAGGCTAGAGCCTTACTGATGGACTAGTCTAGATTCCCTGCTGGTAAAATACTGTCGGTATTTGCGGAACCATTCTTTAACTGCAACTTCTACCTCTCAGCATCCGAATTGAACCACCGTCATTTCAGTGATTGTTTAAATGAACCATACACATAAAATCACATGGGGACAAATCTCTGAGCCACTTAAAAGTGAAGCATAAAAAATAAAAGTCCTGGGATGCTCAAACGGCGTCATTCTTCTGCTTTGTAATGCTCGACCCCATGCAGCTCAGATGATTCAAGATCTGTTTGGTCAATGAAATTGGGAAGTTTGACAACATGCAACTTGAAGTCCCAACTTATCTGTATGCACTTTTTATTTGATCCATTAAAACAATTTTTGTAAGGACGATAGTTCAATTTGGATACAGATTTTTTTAGAAAATGGTTCCGCAACAGCAGCAAGAATTTTGTTAGTAGGAATCAATAAATTAGTCCACCAGTGAGACTGAAGTGTTAATAATAATGGAGACTTTTTAAATTCTTTAAAATGGTTATAATTAGACAACGTACACAAAAATCATGGTTTCTCATGATGTAAGTGGTTGTTAAACAAAGCTACAACATTAAAGTTAAATTTGATGTATTTTTTTGATCGCTGAAAAAGATATATTTTGAATATGGTGTGATTCTAGAAAAAAATCTTTAATTTTTCAGGAGTTATAGGAAACCTGACCCGGCTGAAAAGTTTAGATCTGTCCAATAATAAATTATACGATCTTGTAAGCGATAAAGAGTTCTTTAAATTGCCTCCGAACATAACACACATTTACCTTTCTAACAATATACTGGACGATTTACCTTGGAAATATTTTAAAAAAGCTACATATCTTTCTGAGTTAGATTTGAGAGGTAATATGTTTGTTCATTTTGTCCCAGAACTCACACAAATGGTTGCGGAAAATATCAATGTTTATTTTGAAGGTATGTAAAGATTTTAATTATTTTTAAGAAGTTATGCTAGAGGGATTTTTTATTAAAAGTTAGCTTGTTTATAAAACTTATCAAAATGCAAGCGTAGATATTTCTTTGAAAACTAGAAACTATAGAAATTACCTTTGTTGCTTTTGCTATTAATCTTTTTATTTTCAGGAAATAAACTACATTGTGATTGTTTCTTACGTCCTTTATCAAGATATTTCCGGAGTCAGATATTTTTAGAAGAATTTTACAAAAATATCCGTTGTGAAGCGCCGTCTTTTTTAAACAATCATACTTTATATGACTTACCAGAAGAAAGACTGAACTGTCCCATCAACGTAAACACAACTCAATATAAGGAAAATCTACCGGGAGACTATGACGTTTTGTCTGATTTGAGATTTAGAGAAATATCGCTGTAAGCATTTGCTTTTCCATTAACTTAATTATTTTCTCTAGGTTAAAGTAAATACGGGGCGCTCAACATTTTATTGTTGCATACGAACTAAAATAGACCTCAGGATAATAAAAAAGAAAAAATGAAACTTCTCATTTTAATTGCAGGTTGGTCCGGAGAAGAATAATCTTTAAGTAAACCGAAATCGCTTACCCATTCAGATAATAGTACCAGAAGTTTCTCTTGTTTTATATACATTTCTTTTATTGTTACGTGTATACAAAAGAGTGTTCCTTCTTTTTTCCTTAAAATAATGAATCATACTTTTACGAATTTTTTGATGACTATTTAAAGTTTCGTTTTTATTTTTTGTTCTATTTTCTATAGTGACTTCAATTTCTTCCAATATTACTATTTCATTCTGCCACTCATTAACTTATTTTGTTTCTATAAATTGGGTTGTTATGTAATAAAATAAAAACTATGATATTGAGGATCTTTTTCTCTGTTTCTTATATTCATTGCGGATTACTGAAGGGTGACGAAACATTGAGACTATTTTTCTTTTGAAAAATGCTTGTTGCTAATTGTCCGTTTTCAGTTACTACTACTTTAGGAATCTCAAATTTATGATACAATTTTAATTTTATGCTCACTAGAAAATTTGTATTGGTTTTTACCAAGGTTCTAGTTTGATTTTGGCGGTGCTGATGAAGTAATGAGTGATCTAGCTTGTCATTCAATACTACCTCTTATTCCAAACCATTTATTCGGAAAGATGTCGTTTAAGTAATCTTACAATTGGAACATAATAGGATATCGCCCCTTCCTGTGGACATTTTCATTCAGTAGGTTCGAATCTAATACTGTCCAATCGAAATAACTAAAGCCGCTAGATGTGCCAACGAGACAAATTAAAGAATAAGCATTAATAGCATTGTTCATAAATCGGACAACGCTGCCTATCTGTAGTCAGATTTCCGTTGTTCCGCTAATAATAAGCTAGTTGTTAATATCACTTTAAGTTGTTCGATAAATTAAATTGTTATCAGCTAGATATTAGATAAATTGTAATAACAAAAGTAAATTTTACTAATATTACCAGCACAGCTTTGGATTAATGAAATATTTCCATTACATTATGATGTAATTACTAAGCAATTAAGGTATTATATTTTGTTATTTAGTAATGACGTTGGTACATTTATAATAATATTTGTTGAAGTGAAAAAAAAATTATTGATATTTATTTATTTACATATAATTAATTCGATAATAGGCACCAGTTCCTCTTTAAGCAAATTTCAGGACAGAGTTTATAATTTCACGAGCTTAATCACTCAAAACTGTATTTTTGACTATGCTTTGGTGGTCCATTTGTCCCAAAAAAAAAATGGTACCAGGAACTACTTCATTGTTATTGTTCAGCTTGTTTTCATTAAAAGTTGGCTACGTTTTACGATCTGGAACGTTTTCTATTAGCTCCTGCCAAAAATGACACGGACAAAATGTTGAACAATTATTTTTGTGTAATACAGTCAACTAAATTAAGTATGTTATGTATTTATTTTCTTAAAATAGATTTAAAGAACTTTAAAAATTCTTTATCTACTTATTCTTGTAGATCAAAAATATTACAGGTCGCTGAAGCAGCTTATCGAGAAGCGTTCAAAAATATACAATTATACAGAATGTTCCATTGAAAAAACAAGTTACCGATTGTACCGGACTTACACGAATCACCCTGTATATTTGTGTTAGAAATCAAATAATTATGTAAAGCTAAAGGCAACACAATATTTAACAAGACATTTAAAAAAAATGAAAGTCAGATACAATCCAGTAATTATTAAAAATGTTTCTAGTTCGTCCAAAAAGACATGACTATAAATAGATTTTTAATTTTCATTCAAAATTCAACATACATTACTACTAGCAAAATCTGCCAAAATATGATTATTGTATCGTTTCTAGATTATTATTCTTTTTAGGAAAAAAGAGGTGTTTAAAATAAAATGGCGTGTGATGAAGCAGACTGATATTGCAGACACAGAAGTTTTGGTCAGAGACGCAACACATTCTCAAAACATCATTTTCAAAACGACCGTGCCTTATTTTAAAAGAGTATTGGAAATTAATTCTAAGCAATTTACCAAAAAAGTTGGTAATGGAAAAGGATTGCAAATTTGTTTATTGGCCAAAAACAGCAAGGCTATTGTAAAAAATTTCTACGCAGATCAATGTAAGGATTTATCCCAAACATTTTCTGGTAGTACTAAGTTCAGTTCCATTTGTTTTGTATATAATTTAATATTTGTCTATGTCGTTATGTTTGTTGTATAGTTTTATGGAAAATAAATCAATTATTTTTTATATGTGTTACCATTATTGTTTATAAAATTATGATGTATGTATAGAGTGGGCGGACCATACTTAGTCCAATTTGCAATGGCTACGACGCAAAAAAGGAGATAAAACATTTCCCAAAATTGGTCTAATGGTATATGCGAAACAAGTTTGATATACTATACAATTTTTTTAAACCTCAAAAATTTAGCAGTAGGCTATTAGTTCTAAAGAAAATATTAGCAATGCAATTAAAAATTATAAAAATATTTTTTAATATATTGAAGTAGTCTCGAACTGACTCAAAAGCACATTGAAAAACGAATAGAAGATGAATTTATAAGAGTCATTCTGTTAAGGGCTCTAAGTTAAAATATGGATAAGGGCCCTAGATGTTACCAAAGTAAAAATTGGGATCTTTTAAAGAGACAGAATAGATAATTAAAAAAACTCTAAGTATAATAATACCACAAAGAACAAAAAAGATGTTAATAGTCACTTGACTTTACATTTATTGGCTTCTTTAGAGTCCCAAACATCATATCATATAAGCATGCGAAAAAAAAATGGATGTAATGTTAAAACATCAGCATAATAGGATGGATTCTATATAAGAGGAGCAAATAATCAAATTAAAGCAGCTGGAATATATCCTCATTTTTTTAAATTTTCCCATTTCCTTTACATTATTTAAACTTTAGCATAATTGCCTGGAACATATTAATAAGAAAGATACGGTAATTTTAATGAATGGTATGGGTTATAATATTAATTTTTAAATCATAGAAGAAGACAAGTCTCCAGAAGGTAAGCAATGTAAAAAACCATTTAAAGGGGCTAGTGATATGAGAGCCGTGCAAAAATTATAGTTGGTACTGGGTACATTTCAATATATATGCCCAACGAAAAAATCTATTAGTGGTAAGCAAAAACATGTTATGATTTATCAACTATTTTTCTCAAAACACAAAATGTACCTAAGAGATGGAAGGTTTTTCCTATGAATTCAAAAATTATTTAAGAGAATGTTAACTGCAGGAACGCGTCTCGTAAAATGCTTTGGACAGAGGCCTGCTATAGTTCAACATCAAAGATCTAAATGGGGCGGTAAATCTAAAATATATATATATTATGGTAGTATTAATTGTTTTAACCCTTACTTTGTGGAAACTATCCATAATAAATATGAAAAGATAAATTATACTTATCTGAATTTCCACCGTATTACAAGGCTTTTTTTAAATTATTTGTCTTACTGCAGTTTGGTCATTCGCTGTGACATTTTCGAAGACAGACAAGATTGACAGATTTTGTCAAGTGTAAACAACCTCGCATCACAAACATTTCAACCAATAAGACAATAGTAATTTTCTTTTCTAAAAAAAAATTTGGTTATATAAGTATTTAGTCTAATAGGTAATTTAAAATAATTAAACTTCTCAGGTTTATTTGTTTATTTAATACTATATAATGAGCACATTTTAGGTATTTCTTTATTTTATATTCTTCCAAAATATCAAGTTTTTCTTTCTTGTCACTTATATGAAGCACTTCCACTATTGTTTAAATTGTGTTGTTAAGTGTAGGTTTGTGTTTAGTGTCAATGAGATGTTTTGCGTAGTGTGACTTATCTGGTTGTTTTAATCTATAAGCTCTAAGTGTTCACAGTACCTTATGTCAAAATTTTTGAGGATCTGGCTAATATAGATGGCGTTACAATCCAGACAATTTAGTTTGTAAATACCCGCAGCAGTAAGGTTTAGATTTTAGAGGACATTGAACTCGGGTAAAATGAAGAGAAACTTAGATTATTAGAGTACGTATGGACAGAATATCACACTATTCTACTCAGAAGCAATCATCGTTTTTAAATAAAGAAGTGAACTGGTTCAGTAGTAAGTCCCAAGATTCCTGGAAATGAAAGTTGAGATACATTGATGGTACTACTATGACTATGATATTTGAGGAAAAAGTAGTAGGTGTAGTAAATACATTATAAATATATTTTAATGGTTTGGTTCACAGGCCAAGACGATTAGCTGCAAGAATGATAGCAACATGGATGAACAGGACAAGGCAGGACCTAACTTCTACAGTTAAAATAGTTTCTCGAATATCTCGTAAAAGTTAAGAAGATTCTCATATGTTGGAAAAATCAAGAAACAAATCCAATGAGCACGTAGAGGTTAGAACAAATTCATTTGAAGCTTTATTTAATTTATTTTCTTTTTGAGATGCGCCTTTTTTTCGTGTACGCATATTATCTATGATGTCATCACTGTTCAGTTATGACGTTAGCGTCATTTTCTTAGATGGCAATAGCCTATTATATTAATACCATTAAAAAGAACATATTTTTTGCGTATGGACGTCATATATATTACATAAGAATATTTTCAAAAAATAAACTTTTATATTCATACAAATCTAATCTAAAAAATAATTCAAAAAGTCTTAATAAACATGGGTCCACAAATTGACGGTTTAGGAGATACAGAGAGTTATTTATTTTTGAAGCATTTTGCGAGTACACATTATTTTTATAATTTAGAAACAAAAGAAACTTATGAAGAAAATCAAAAGAAAGAACGTTAGATAAGATGTTCAAAATGCCCTCCTCCCATTTCTAAACAGGCACGACATCTCTGCCGGAAGGTATTCGAACTCTCTTTAAAACTCCTACATTAACCTGAATTTGGTGATATTCTTGATTAATTCGTTGTTACAGCTCTTCGAGGCTATTTACAGGAATAGTGTACACTAAACTTTTTAAATATCCCCAAAAAAAGAAATCAAGGATGTTTAAATCAGGCGATCTTGCAGGCCATGATACAGGCCGGACCCTTCCTATCCATCGACGTTGAAACGATTTTGTTTATAAGTTTCTATAGTTTGTTTGTACACAATAAAAATAATGTGTAAACGCAAAATGCTTCAAAAATGAAGAAACTGTCAATTTGCGGACCAATGTTTATTAAGACTTTTTGAATTATATCGATGCATACTATACCCAGTTCAAATATTTGCTCTTTTTTTTAACATCTTGTATATTCCTTGATAATGATTAGTTTAAATGTTCATGATGTGAAATCAAATATGCATATATATAAGAAATGTGTTAATCTTTTGTCACTGTTTGAAAATGCCATTAGAGAAACTCGAGTCACAGAAAAAATATTTATAAAAAAAGCTAAATAGATAGGTATAATTTATATTTCATGTTTATTAAGGGTAGATATAATTATTAAAATAATAAAAAACACAAATAAAAATAGTATTGAGAATGAATATACGACAGGCCGAAATGCCATAAAAACCTCTGATGTGATTTTATAATTGAATTAATATTTTATCGATTTATAAATATGTGTAATAAACTAATATTAATAATAAATAATAAAAGATGTCTGCATTTTTGCAAGTATTTAGTATTTAGACAAAAAAATGTAATTTCTCAAAAAGGTCATCACAATTTTTCCCCGTACCAACTATCGAATACTATTTGGAGGTATCATACCAGATTACAAAACGATGTTAGATTGGTGAATAACAGGAATCTAATGTTTACCATCTTCTCAAACTGAAATCTACTTTAAGTTAATTCAGTTTTATTTCTTATTGCTAATGTAATACTAATATCTGGAATTGACTCTAAATAGATCTCTACTTACATCATTCAACGACTTTGGTTCTCTTTCTAACGAGGGCAACTAAGAGCCATATTATTTTTAAGAAATCTTACAAATGATCAACTTGTTTTTAAATTGAATTGCAGCAAACCGAACAATCTTAAGGAATTCATTAGGTAGTTAAACATTATTCTGGTAAAAGTGGTGAAACATCAAGTATTTACCTATTCAAACAACAATATGGGATGTTCAGTATTTGACCATCAAAATATCAATGTGTAACACCTTGAGATTAGTTGCGTTTGATTCATATCAAATATTAACTTCACGAGAAAAACTAAACAAAGTGCCTTTACAATTTAAGTATTTGAATTGTTTTCAAGGAAGTCAATATTCTGAATTGAAAGAACATTATATTATTTTCCCGTGTCTGTAGCTATAGCTCGAGATTTTAATCTTTGTATACAGTATTGTTTATATGGGAGAAATTACTAATTACATCAACGATGTGACATTTGTTGGAGAAAATTACCAAACAAAATAATTAAGAACAATAGTTTTCTGTTGACCGAAGAAAATTATGTGCAGTTACGTTATTTCGCAGGCGGTAACTAAGGAGAAAAATATATGAAATTAGATATTCACAATAGGAATACGAACCAGTAGCTCCAATTACTGGCTTACATAATCCTGTTCGTTAATCGAGATAAACCAGCGGCGGAGTTACGGTTTTATAACACATTATTTACAAAAAGACCGGAAAGAAACTCTTGAAAAACACTTACGAATCAGAAAGAGTCTGGAATTCGCACGTTTGCACACTGAACTCACCTGATCCGACCAACTCAATTCATTGTTAACAAAAAGTCCTAGGTCATCGTATGACATTAGGGATTTGAAAGGTTGAACATTAATAAAAGAAGGTACAAATGAATTCTGAGATATACACGTTTTTCCGAATTCAAAGGAAGCACACACTTCAAACTCCACTAAAAAATTGAACCCAAGTCTTCTTGAAGGGTGATCTGATATGTTAATGGATTGGCATATCCTTTTGTGTCATCAGCGTAAAATTTAAATTTCATTGTTTATGTGGAATTCAAGGTCACTGGTATATACAGTAAACAGCAATGGAGCCAAAACGGAGCCTTGTGGAACTCCACTTTTGACTAGTCTTTCCTGTGAAAAAGCTTCATCTACTCTAACTTTGAAAATTCGAATAGTTAAGAAGTTTTGAATTCAAGAATTTATTTTTCCACGAATGCCAAGGTGTTCTAACTTATATAAGGGTCTACGCCCAGGGACTCGATCAAAAGCCTAAATAGTCTAAATAGACTATGTCGATTGGTTGATGGACTATTTAAGGATTTAGTCCAGTCGTTTACACAATGTAGTAAGTTAGTAAGAGTTCAGCGGCCAGGGATAAAACTATGTTGTTGATTTGGAACAATGTTTTCCTTTAAGAGAAATTCAAGCATAACCTCTAAAATGATGGTCTCCATAATTTTACTTACAACTGGTAGTAGACTTATCGGACGGTAATTATTAGTACCTAATTTATTACCCTTCTTGAATATAGGTGTGACAGACTTTAGTTTCCTGTTTGTTCCAGTTTGGAGTAAGGGAGCCTCGATTAAAAGAAACTTGCGTAATCAGAGACAATGAAAGTGCAAGGATGTTTGCACACTTTTTTAAGACGTACGGAGTTAGACCATCTAATCCCGGCGAAGCATTTAATCGAAGTTGAAATAGTCACTTTCTTTAAAGTTATAGAAAACAAATCATTTTGCCAGTTATTTCTTGGCTGAAAGTAATTGTTTCGGGAAATGAAGTCTAGAAGATTCATGTGTACGTAATTTTAAATTTCTCTCCCTTCAATTACATTCCATTTCATGGTTAAACAGAAATTACACTGAACATGAAATCTTTCAAAACGAAAAAAGCATAATAATAATATCAAATGAAGGACAATCAAGTCTGTTAAAAGTTTCAAGGACATAGCCTTATTATATAATACAAAGAAAAACTAGAAATGAAAATGAATGAACCCCAATTATCGTGGGTAAATTTTTATAAATTTTCAAATACAGGTATATGCACATATTGCTTCACGTATAGAGGGACGGATGGACGTCACTCTCTCTTTTTGAAGTATCCTTGGATAGGTGAATAGTGGCTATCACTTGAAAATTTTATGTGTTATGTAAGATATTTAAAAAAAATATGGCTCGTTACAGATAAGTTTTTTCGAATAAGACTTAGAATTAGAATTAGAATAGGGGCGAGAAATTATAATCACGAGGCTAGCATGCGCTTAACACGTGCTGCTCACTATCGGAAATAATTAAATAATAAATAATGTTATAGTGGATTTTTTTAGTTATATAAATATAAGGATTTTTTTTGAAATTTTCCCATTTTATTAAATCAAATTTATTAAATTATTCAAAACTATAAAATAAATAAAATAAATATTTAAAAATTCCGCGAATCTTCTCTGACGTGAACCCCATTAAATGCCATCAAATAAATGTTGTATGAATTCTATGAACTCTCAATTTTTGTGGTGTTAAAAAACTCTAAAAACCAAATGTCTATTGGTCTATTGGAGTGTGATTATTAATTTTTAAACATTAGTACTCTTAATGGCAAATTTCTTGAATAATTCAAAAATCACTTACAAAAAATGTAGTTTAAATATACATCCTGATGTGCCGTCTGACACAAATTTCCTAACTTAAGGAAATTTCAAATTGATGTGTGTTGCAATCTAAGATATGAAAACACAATTAACCACATTCACGAGTAAGTACATTTTTTTAATTAACATTTGCAATACCACTCTTTATGTTGTAAAAGTGAAGTATGTTATGTGAAACAAATAATGTACTTAGTAATTCTCTAATCAAGTAAGCTTTAATTTTTATTACTTTTACGTTATGTACCATTAGAAGTCAAAATTGGAAAAAAGTGCTGTAATAATTTGGGGCAGCTTTTATAACTTTCTCAATTCCAAAGTCAATTTAAAAATACTTTTTATAATTTCACAGCAAAATATATTTGATATAAAATCAATTTTAAATGCACTTAATGTTGATTATAGAACGTGTTTCCCCATATAATAATTATATATGATAATTTAGACTTTTTTCTGTTGCCTGCTTCAAACCAGTTTTCATCCTAATTTAAGTTATTCAAAATTTTATTAATTTTTAGAGGACGTCTTCTATAACTTTATGACATTTTTTTAAATTTTAGTACATTTAACCATAAATACTAATAAAAACCAATATGAAACATAATTAATTCACCCTTTCAAAATATCAAATTGGTTGTTAAAATGTTAATTTGTCGCGAACCATAATAAATTTTAAAAATCTCGGTGACACTTTGCTCAAACTTTCTTTCTAAATTTACTTCAATTTTACTCATTAAGTTTCTATGATAAGTCCAAATTTAAATTGTTATCTAAGCTTAATATATAAATTATACAGATGTAATACTTTTAATTTAACAAATTTAATCTAATTTACGTAGTGTCCGTTTGGAAAACAATCGGGTTCCCTACACAGATTTTAAATTTTTTCATTTTTTATTACTTACAATTCAGTGATCATTATATTTTAATTTATAATTTGGAAACTATTACCTTACTTGTCGATTTAATAGTAAGACTCTGTATCAATTATCTCAAATTTTTTAAAATGTAATTAATTACTTAGACAATATTTAAAAGATTTGGTTTTTTTCACTAGGTAAAGTACCCACAATAAAACGAATAATATTTTAATTTTTTTAATACAGAAATTATCCGATATACTTCCTTCCTAACTTCAAATAGTTTTCTTAATATGAATATGATTTTTAATATATAAAATCAAAAGCCAGATACGCTCAAGTTTTCATATAAAGTGTTAATGCAACCATAAAAACTTAGTGAGTAAGAACTTTGATTATTAATTTGGCATTTCACGGAAAATATCAGTCAACTTTAACAAAAAATCCTCACTGATAACCAACATTTTTCCGGTCGTATCAACGATCTAAAAAATAAACCCAAGTACAGCAGATAAAGATGGAGGAACCCCTTCAACCCTATCATCCCCAGAAAATTCTTGTTATAAATACTTTCAGATACCCGTCAAAAGATCAAGGCGTTATTATATCTTCTCTAAATAGAATAAAAATCCAAGACTATGTCAAGCTCTTGGAACAAGTGTTCAACCAAGAAATATTATTTGGGCCTCTAAAATCGTTAAAAATGATACATGCTTTTACCATCAAAATTGATAGTTGATAATTTTTTTAATTCTCATAAATTTATTAATATAAACGGGTCTCAAATAACAATAAAACGATTAATAACTCCTGCTCAAAGATTAATCATATCAAATATGTGCCCACCATTCCATTTACCAAAACAAAGGATTACATAAAGTCTTTAGGTATAAATGCAATATTTAAAATTGGAATGATTGATCCTGATTATAACCACAACTTAACCAATAGAAAATGCATCTATTCCTGACTCTGTCCTCATTTCTCATGAAAATATATCTTACCGTCTATATATTTCCATTGATGGCCTAAATTGCTCAATTTATAAGAAGACAGGGCACCGAGATTCAAATTTCAACGCGAATCCCCCAACTTCCCAACATACCGAAATTGAAGATACACCAACTTCTACAAATATTCAGTCTAACAAACGAAAAGAACCAGAAGAAACTTTTCACCTTATGTAATCGATTCAAATTGTTTCCGAGAAAATATACCAAATAAACCAAATTCAGAAAATCCTAGCAAATCTACAAAACCCATCATCTCCACTCAATGTCCAGATGAAACGGAACCAAATAACCCAGAACCTATAACATTAGAAGAAAGTAGACTTCCCTGCTCACAAGATACAAAGGATCTCGAACCTGATATCGATACAAAAACAGCAAAAAGACATATTTCCAAATTACTAGAAGTTGCAATTCTTCAAAATGTTTTCAATATACCAAAATCAACTAAACGAAAAAAGAAATCCAAATCCTCAGAAGATACTATATCTTCTTGTTTAAAAACTATTAAAGAAAAATAGAAAGGGTATTCCAGAATAGCAGTGTCGTCTGCATATGTTGTAACCGTGGTATTACTTATTGGTAAATTTTATGTGGGTCCCTTCTCACGTGGGTATTGAGGGCAATAGAAAAGTTGAGACCATAGCATCTGAAGCCGCTACTCAAGAACACATTTCATACGTAAACAATTACCCTAGTAGCGATCATAAATCAGCTATTAACAATCTATGGCAAACGTAAAGACGCTCCTAATGTTATCTTCAAGAAGAAAGGACCAAGTATTTGTGAATAGATTGCCAATTGGACACACTGCTTGCTTAATCGGAAAACACGACCTTTATGTACGATCTGTTCTATACCATTAGAAGTTGAACACATTCTAATAGTGTCCGATATTTGCAGAGCTGAGAAGAAAACATAACTTAAATAAAAATTTAAAACATATACTTTCTAGTAATCTTATCAAATTGATCAATTTCCTGAAAAGTTGAAATATGAATTCTCTAATTTAACTTAATGAACCGTATTATATGTATTGTATGTGTTACTGCTAATAAAAATGTAATTACCAGGAATAATGAAATAAAACTCATCAGACTACAGCACTGAGAGAAAATTTAACATGTATGATCGTTCTTTGTATAACCCACGCTGAACACATCTTTAATTTGGTGTGCTTAAAGATGTTACGTATTGAGTAAATTAAGTTAACAATTACAAAAGGTAAGCAACTGGTTTAAGTATTGGGCGTATAAGAAAAGGTTAAAGAGTAAATTTTAAACATAAAAAACAACAACAGTAACAGCCAAAGAAGAAACACGATAACGGTATTTGGACATCATCAGGTCTGAAATAGTAGCATATAAAAATTCAGATATTTCTGACAATAAAATATACATAAAACAATACATACATAACAATGTAAAAATATAACCGCAAAAAATATTTAATTAATAATTAGATCAAATTGTTAATGCGAATTATTTTCTAATTAAACAAATTCATAATGCATACCACTGGAACTACTTAAATTTGTAAGATTATGCCCTTAATGTTGAAATTGTTAATGATTTCCAGTTTACCTTTCATAATTCATATTTTTAACTTTTAACTAAATATTTTTGTCGCGGTTTTGGTTTTAGAGTGTAATGTATGCATTATTTTATTTTGTATGCTTCTATTTTAGCCCTGATAGTATCCAAATATATGGACCAAATGTCGGCATTATTTAATTAGTTATCATTTCAAATCTTGTCCTCAACCCGATAACTACTGTCAACAAATTATGAAATATCACCCTGTACATAGAACTTATTTTTTATTTAATGTTTTATAATTTATAACATTTACTGTTTATTTAATATTACGTGAGCGAAAGTTTTGGGACAAGATCGCGATAGCAACATTTTTATTACAGTCGTCAAAATTAATAAACATTAGTTTCTCAGATGATCGAGACGTTGATAGTGCCTACCCCTGCGATTAAATGTATTAGTTATTTAAATAAGAAAGTTGTCCTTTTGTAATAAATTGTTATTGTCTCACTCAGCCTCTTTAATTTCCATTAACCAAGTTACGTAGTGAGTTAAAACCCACTTAAGATAATATTAAAATTCTTTCATATATATATATATATATATATTGAAAGAGAACAACCCAGTATGTAACAAAATAAAAATTGGAAACTAGCAGTTCTTTTATAATATATTATAAAAAATATAAAAATAAAACTTGCATTAGAGAATCAGTTTTGTTTAATTTATCATTCATTTCTATAACCCAGAAACACATAAAAATAAAAATAAAAGTTTCAACATAAAGTTCTACCCTCCCGTTTTCATTTTACACCCGTTATGTATGCTAAAAGAAACGCAATTGCCAAATTACTTACATAGAAATTTATTTTTTAAATTATTCTAGTGCGTTCAAGCGCAGAAATCTTCATATAAATATTTAATGAGGCAGAATGAATGCATACTTGGCAACGTCACAACAACTGTATCTAAACTGAGAGAGGGAACAACATTTTCCAGATCATTTGTAACTTTGATTGGCTTTTAGTTAAATTCTATTGGTGATAATTATACCATATTTAACCCACTCCATAACTTGGTTATTTGAAAATAAAGACGTTGTGGGAAAATAATAACAATTTTGTATGTCTATAAAAACAACTCACATATCTCAGGGCAACTTAGATTTTAAAATAACTAACACATTTAATCGCAGGGGTAGGCACTATCATGTCTCGATCTTTTGATCTCCCAACCTTGATTTTCAATCTCTTTTTATTTTAAACCATTAAAACCCTAAATAAATAACCACGTTCCTAGATAACATGGGTGTAGCATATCATCGTACAGCATTTAAAAAAAAACTTGCTTGCTTTATCGAAAGGTTTAAATCTTAAGCCCAATTGATGAGATGGTTGTTAAAACATTTGGTCACACCGTTATATCATATTATTGTACGTTCAACTCCATTGGATTCATTTGGAGCAACATCAAAGTCAAAGTAGGGAAGAGGAGTGTCACTCCTACAATATCAGAAAGTCTTTTAGATTTCATCAGAGAAGTTGTTGCAATATAACTCCAGATTTATGATCCAGTTGCGTTGATAAAGGTTTTTAATTATTATTTGAAATTTTACTATTTAAATCGTTATTGGTCCTCTTTACTTTCTCGAGGGATGTACCTATGAAGTGGTGGATTTATTAATATTTGATCCTAAGAGTTCCTAAAACCAGACTAATACGTCCCATCATTGAAAAGTGAAAAATTACAAATTAATTCTAACTAGAACCACGAGTATACTCTAACTCAAGTGCCGAAATTTCTACTGTTACCCTGTAAACATGCTTTCAAATGGTACGTGTGTTATATGCTTGTTATGTTACAACTAATCTGCAGTAGAGCACTTTAATAAATTTAAATATACAACTCAGTATGTTCGTACTGTAATCAACAATTTAACAAAATTCTGATTAGAAATTCGAAATCAACATTGTTTTTGAGATCGTAATATAATTTGACCCTGCGCATATACTTCCATTTTCAATTCCCTTAATTCAATTCTTTTTAAATATTTACTGCCATTAACGCTATTAAACCCATGTTTAGTTTAAACAAAACTAACCTTACACTTTTTATTTAGAAATGAATATTTATTTATGCTATTCTAAATGATTTTCTATTTACAGTTGCTTTTAAAAAGGCGGTGGTAAATTATCACATAGCCAATTGGTACAGTTTATTTATTAAATATTTTTAATACCTTACCAGATTATAAAATATGTATATACCCGGAAGATACAGTGCATATTTCATTATCATATAAGGATATTAATAGTAAATATTATGTACCTTTTATACATATTATTCGAACATGCAGATGTCATTTAAGTGTATTACTAATATGCCTATGAATAATTTATTCACTTGACGCTCACTGGACATTTACGTATAAACACAATTAAAAGAAAATACACACACATCAAAAATGTCTAAGGAACACAAAGTTTACATCAATTGTAAGTAATACCGTTGATATCGGATTAGTAAATAATGAATTAATCTTAATATCTCTTCTCTTTGACGAAATAATCAAACAAAATTTAAAAAGTGCTCTAATTTTATTGAAATCCTTAATAAAACAACATTAATAATAACAATAGAACGTCTTTATTAAGTAAATTATAAATCGCAGGGCGAGATTTAGCCTAAGGTTATTCTAACTCCGAATCCTATTAAGATAAAACATAATATCCAATATACTAAAAAGTACAATATACAAAAAACAACAAGAACGAAAGTGGGAGCACTAGCAGTATAATAGAAACTAACTAAAATATAGCTAAGAAAGTAAAATGCTATAAAAGTCAATAGAACAATGGATTTAAAACAAATAAAGTTGTTTTTTATTACATCGCGGAAGAATTGGTTAACGATAGGTTTTGATTTTTGTATGTAAACTGTGTTATTCAGAGTAAAGAATTATTTTGTTTAGATCGTTATTCATTTTTTCACAAGTTATTTCAACATTTGTAATGCTTAAATTCATCTAGACTTGAATATCATCAGCAAAATATTGGATGTTGCTATTTTGGACTTGATTTCCTAGATCACATGTATACATCAAAAACAATAAAGGTGACCCTTGGGATACTCCTAATGAAAACGATTTAAATGTAGAAAACTGCTGATTGACATTAACTTGTTGAACACGATTTTATAACATTTTATAAAAGACAACGGTTCTCTTCCGAAACCATAAAAACTACGTTTAACTACTACTCACAACTGATTTAGAGTGTCAAAAGCTTTGCTAAAATCTAATAATATGAGTGCTGTGGCATTTTTATTGTTTAAAGATGAAATTACATTGTTGGGCTAATCACAAAAGGCAGTAAATGTGCTATAATATTTTGATCAGACTGATCTAATGGTAGAACGTTGTTTAAAGTTAAATATTCATACCCAGCTGTTTCATTTTAATAACCTTTAGGGGTTAGCTTTGCTTGTCTCATCCTTTAGTATTGGATGTTCGGGTGAGCGGAGTGGAATGGTTGGCTGACATTACTGATCCCATTCCCAATCTTACTTTACTAATCTATCCTATTTATTTGGTAGTTAGTGCTGGCAACTTATTTACACCCTAACGTTCTTTAATGGTTACCTTTTTCTATTAAATTAGTTTATTACCAAACTTGGTTTCATTATTCTAATCGTACACAGTTAGACTAACTTTTTATTGAATTTAAAGTATTTAAAGTAAATTTGATGTATTTAAGTTTTTTTCAATAACAGTGATTAATTTCTTACTAAATAATGTTTTTAATTTTATTTCATTACCACGTTTAATTTAACATTTTCACTAATGTATTGATTTTAATTCTTATTATATTAAGTTTAGGTAGGTTTCTTAGACCTGTTAAACATCATGGATATAATTTAATTTTTATTTTACACATTTGTAACAATGTTATTAATTTTCTAACCTGAAGATGACTTTATGAAAGTCGAAACTAGTTGTCTCTTTGAATAATAATAAAAATTGTTGTAGTATGGTTTCAAGTTTCCTATGATCATTCATAGATTTGATCATACACAACTTTTCAACAAGTTTTGATATAATTAGAAGGAGGCTTATTAGTCTAAGTTCACTAAATGAAGATGGGTTACTTTTTTAGGTATAGCTATTACCACAGCCTTTTTTCAAATGTCTGGAAAATAAGCGATTACTAGACAACAACTTACAATATGAGTCAAATATATAGCGATGGCTGGTATACGCAGTTTTTTCATTTGTAGAATAATACCATCGACGCCACTGGAATTGAATGTGATATTATTAAGGTTTTTTATTATTTTATCAAAATCGATAAGAATGAATTGAAAATTTAGCACAAAATTAAATTTATATGCGAAGAAATAGATATTATTGGCATATGCATCATTACTATTTTGAAAGATAACAAGAAGCGCATCATTAATTTTAGCCAATTCCTGTGTGTTTCTTTTTTATTTGTAGCTTCAATATCATCATTTTAAGTGTTTTGAAGAATTGTGAAGTATTTACTCAGTGAGCATGTCTTGAATATATTTTTTTTTTTCATTTTTTATTGTCGCCAGGGCAAAATTTCTTACTTGTTTGTAGAGTTCCCAAGAGTTATTAAGCGTTTATAAGTAAGTAGTTAATGCTTTATCTGTTTGCTTTAATATTAATTTTATATGTGATTTTAACCATGAGGCGTAAAGTTTACTGACACGGATTGTTCTGGTCGGGCAGTGTTTATGGAAAAGATCTATAATGAAGAAAGTAATTTAATTTTACTTTCTATATCATTAAAGGTTAATATTTGATTCTAGGGTACAAAAATAGATCTATTTCAAAGGCTGTAAGTTTAATTTTTTTAAATCTCGTAATACAATACATTTTTGCAGTTTTATTGTGAATGCGAGTTCGCATCGGAAAATAAATCAGAGTTCCACTTTTTACCAAATTTTGTGTGTAGGCATTCTTTAGATTCACATTTTAAAATTAGTCTCAAATATAATCTGATTTTTAATCACTTTGTATCAAATCATCTAAATTCATCAAAGACATCTAAATTAAAAAAAATGTGATTTTCAGGTGGCTGTTTATTAAACATAATAGACATAAAGTGTGACTCATCGTTGAAATTAGCTCGACAAAAGGTTTATAAAAATGTAAAAATATAGGGGGAGTTCCATTTAAAAAAATAAAATTTTTGTCTGGCACTGCGTTCCTGAGCACACTGTATATTTGGGAATAACTTTAAAATGTGAATCTCAAAACTGCCTACACTTCTTGTAAAAACTTTTTTTTTCGTAACTTCAATAATAGCGAACTAATCGTACTTCGACGAACTAATGCCGCACCCTGTATATGTACAGTAATTATTTACATAAAATTGTAAGCTTCTAGACAACGATTGATGCTGCTATTTGCATTTTCTAATAGATTTACATTTATATCACCGAAATCAAAATCCTATCATATTGAGAAAGATATGTTGACAACAAGTCATCTAATAAAGAAATACAATTTGAAACTGATTTTAGGGGTGAGGATATAAAATACGAACAGCATATTTACTTAATTAACCTGAATGTTAAGTTATAAATATTCCAGATCATTAGTGATACCAGAAGTTATAAACGCACACTACATACTGACTTTTTACAAAAATTCCTACTCTACCTTCAATCTGTGACTGCCAAAGAAGTTATCATTGTTAATTTTTACCAAGCTAGAACGAATTGAAGTAGATAAAAATGTAATTGAAACACCAATATAATCAAAGTTATTTTCGCAAAAAAGGTAAGAAATGTCATTAAAACTAGCTAGAGTAGATGATATTTTCGTGGGCAATTTTGATATGTTTGTAAAACTCGACTCATGTTAAAATCTTTGGATGAGTGATTTATATTCAAGCTGGTTTTGTACTTATTGTTGTATGTATTTAATACAATTAATACATTTTTTATTTGCAGAACTGGATACTATTCCATTCAGGAAGCACAATGTATTTTTAATTCAGAATTTGTAAATTTTAGAATCAATTTTTTTTTAATCAGTATTTGTAAATGACGTACTTACTATTTTAATAAATTGAGAGTCGTTATATAGACTAGACTAGAGTCTTAATAATATATTTTTTCTCTTTGAAAACTAATAATTTGAAAATATGAACATACGATTTTTTGCACTTCAGTAGAAGTTTTTTGGGTTTCTAAAAGTACACTAAAAATTAGACTTAATTATAATTTGATTTATTTGTTTTCCAAAGAGTGACAAGGTCACTTTGGTGGTGTCAATAATTGAACTTTATGACTCAACTTCTCTGATTTGTAGGTGTTTAAATTTGCATTGACATCTTAAAAACAAATTTGAACATTTCTCGGATTTTTGAATACATTACGTGCTCATGGATATGATACAGTATAAATAATTTCGAGTGGTGCATAAAGTTGCAGTGACAGGCAGGTTAGATCTAGACTAATAAGGCACAAATCTATTTCAGAACATAAATAGTCACTAGTATTTTTGTCACTAGTACGTTTCCATTTTCAAAAATGATAAAATTTAATATATGTTTTCACATTTTCCTTTCCGAGTGCACTACTATTGGAAAAATAATCAGTCGGCTTCATATCTGTAAGTTCCTTTCATATAAACATTTTAATTTTTAATAAATGTATATTACCTTAAAATAAAAAATAACTATATTCGTCTGTGTAAAAGATTAAGAAGACTAAATGAATCTGCAGTTCTTGAATGTGAATTAATTACACGATAACAAATTAAATCATCTTCTAAACTTTATAGTAATCCTACTCGATAAAAAAGTTATGGAACAAAAAAAAGATAGCCATAAGCAAAATGATGAAAATAGTGGCAATTAAAGTTGAACTGTTATAACAGGTAACGAATACTTAATAATAATATATGATTATTATTAAATTCTTAAGAGGTATAAATACTCCAGGTATTACAATTAATTTTAATTACTAAGGATAGAGCATCGAACTATCAATTGTGAATATTAGATTCAATAATTGAACTAAATATACTGTGCCGCAAAATTAACGCATAGTCATTTAAATTTAAATATGTACCTTGGTAAACATTTTATGTTTATGTTAATCACTAAGAAATATTTATTTACATTGTCCTCCAAAGTTTTCAAGATAGTTTTGGATTTTAGAACTAAAAAAACTGCAAAAAGTTGCAAACATTTAAAAAGTGGTATAAATTAATTGTTATCAATGTTGTTTATTTGGTTTTCTACTTGTTTAGTTGGCTCTGTTTATTAGTCTAAAAACGTTTCTCAAACCTGACAGAGAGGTACTTCCAAGTGAAATTCCGCGAATTCTATACTCACTTAAGCCCTATAAAAGCTGGGGTACCGCAATGTAGCGTGCTAGGACCTATACTATATTTACTATGTACCGCTGATATACCCACAAATAGCCACACTGTCCTAGCTATCTTTGCAGATGACACCGATATACTAGCTACACATAGCAACCCAATTACCGCCACCAGGAACCTACAAATACACCTTAGTGAGATCGAGCTGTGGATGAAGAACTGGCATATTAAAGCCAATGTGACAAAATCTGTGCACATCACATTTACACTTAGAAGAGAAACGTGCCCAGCAGTATTGTTGAACGGTAACATCCTGCCCCAAAAAAATGAGGTAAAATACTTGGGAATTCATCTAGACAGTCGTCTTACTTGGGCAAAACATATCTGGTACAAAAGATTACAACTTGGGTTGGTGTACAGAAAAATGTACTGGCTAATAGGTCGCTCGTCTCAACTATCACTATCCAACAAAATTCTGGTATATAAGTTCTCCACCATGATCTACATATCCCAACAGTTATTGAAGAATGTTCCAAATCAGCTCTGCGATATCAAGAAAGACTTAATGTCCACCCAAACACGTTGGCTGCGGATCTGCTTATCGAACAACGGCGAAAAAGACTGAAACGGTACGACCCACTAGACCTACCCCAGCGTCGCTAGCAAGTTTTAGTTGCACGAATTCCTAGCCTCCATACTGCAGTGCGTGCTGTGCCTTCGGTCTAGTTCATAGTTCTTAAGCTCCAGTTGTCAGAACCTAGTACCTATATGTAAACAAAACTAATACAACTTACGCATTACTCGCTAAATGTGTTTCATCATTATGGCACATACGGTACTTGAATTGATCTCCAGAGGAATGTCCTGTTGTTGTTGCTCTTATATAGAGTAAGGCTTATCCCAAACCTAATTAGGTTTACGGTATGGCGTTTCACAATCCGCTATTTCTAGAGCTTTAGCACATTTAGAGAAACTGGCAGTAACTAAAGAGGATGTGGTCAAGGACGTTATAGAGTCATCACAGATCGTCAAGATCGAGTTTGGCGTTTAGAAACCCTTCGAAGTAGGTTTATTACAAGCATTTTGTTACAACGACGCTATAATTATCAAATAAGTCGTGATCCAGTAAGAAGAAGGTTGATGGAACATGATATTATTCCATATAGAGCCGTTACAGGGCCACTTCTCACCGCAGCTCATCGAAGGCAACGTCTTTAGTTTGCAAACGACCATCGGAACTTGAATAATCATCAATGGGGCAATGTGCTCTCCAGTGATGACTCTAGTTTTTCTCTGTTTAGTGATGATCGCCGTAAAAGAATTTATCGACGGCCTGGAGAGTGATATTCCTAATGCTATATTGTGGGAACAGTTGCCTACGGCGGTGGATCTGTTATGGTATGGGGTGGCATTAAGTTGAAGGCTCGTACAGAGTTGGTAATTGTCCAACAGAGCTGATTGAATGGACATCGGTATATAACGGACATTTTAGAACAATACATGGTGGTACCATATGCCCCATTTATTGAGGATAATTTTGAATTCATGCAAGACGATGCTCGTCCGCGCGCTGCACAAATGGTGCAAAATTATCTTCAATCTGTCAGCATTTCAAGAATGGTGTGTCCAACCAGAAGCTCTGATCTCATCCCTATAGAGCAGATATGGGGTAATATGGGACAGCAAGTTAGAGCTCCAAATCCTCCTCCTGCTACCCGAAATGAATTGTCATTAAGGCTCCTTGAGATATAGTAGGAATTGGATGAAAATGTTATCAGAAACTTGATTTTGAGTATGCCAAGGAGATGTCAAGCCGTAATTAGGTCAGCCGATGGAAATAAGCAATATTAATGTCTCTTTTGGAGTATTAAGAAATGTTTCATAATAAGGATTTATCATATTATTGAACACGCGCGGTATATTAATTTTTAAAAATAAAAGTTTGGCAATTTAAAAGAATGTTGTTTACCACATCACCTCATTTTTGAAGAAAACAGATACATTTATACATGTATTAGTAAAATTTTGCAGTTTTTACAATTATGCATTAATTTTCCGGCGCAGTGTAGAACGAAGAAACAAAAAAGAAATAAAATAGTAAAGGAAAGAAATGTAGGTAGTAAGTAGCATTGTAATCAAGTTCGAATAAGTGGTATGAGGTACCATATATATATATATATAATATAGTTTTAAGTATTAACACCTTGGCCACCTACTATATAAATTAATTTCGTGAAACTGTCTACCAAACTTTTTTATTTAATTCTAAACAATTATTTTGTTACAGTTTTAGTTAAAATTAATTTGTAATTATTGCGGTTAGATTAAAGATCGCGTGCCAGATCGAGGGTTGGGCTAGCTTAGAGTCGGGCTTGAAATAGATAAGATATATCTATTTAATTTAATTTTTAAATTACGTTTATAAAAAATAATATAAAAACGAAATGTATTAGTCCACGTTTAAAAATCTTAGGATCAAATATGAATAAATCCAAGATGCACGCAGGCCTTCTCACCATTTCACGGTTATAAGTTATAACCCTTGAGAAATTAAAGAGCAACCAAAACGTGCTCCTAGCAAAAGTAACGTTTTAAGATACGTTTAACGATTTAAAAAGTAAATTTTAAAATTACAAATAAAATTAAAAATTTAACATGACAAACGCAAATGGACCATAACTCTGGAGTTATTTCTCCAACAACTTCTGTAATGACGTATAAAACGTCTAACAATAAAGGAGTGACATTCCTCTTTCTTACTTTAAATATAACAAGCAGGTTTTTTTTAAAGCTGTAGGAGGATACCCTACACTTATCTAGAAACGTGGATATTACCTATTTTCAAGCTGTGCGTTTTGGGAGTGGTAGAAGTATCGTTTATTACTAAAACCATATTTGGTGACAAATTTGGTACTAGTTTTTTGCTAGATGTCATATCCTAATGATAATCAGCAGAATAATTCTAAATATGCTTCGCTGATAAAAGTAAACAATTCGCCTCAAAATCATTTTCAGTACCAGGGTGGAAAATAATTATGCGCTTTCCTCTATTTGGGGGAGCCTTTAGGAAATAACGGGATGATTCATCACTTTATTCATTCTTCATAACGTCATCGAGGTATACCTACTACTCGTATAAATTTATCTTGATGACGTGCCTCAACTATCTGACTCATGTTCAACTATCTGACTCATGTACTCATTCAGTAAAAATATAATTCGCTAAGATTCCATAATGATTGTCTATTATTTAATTTTTAAATATAAAACCTAGATCGAGGAGAACTCTTCTTATAGTAAGATCAGCCGTATATGAGAATACCGAAACCTGTTTAATTTGTTCTTTAACCATTATAAAAGACGATACAATATTAATAGAGTAAAAATTATACACTTTTATCCAAACATTGTCCGCCATACATGTCAACAATTTTTGCTATATTTTTTTAATACACTTTTATAATAGAGTTCTTCGATATTTTATTTAAAACTTAATTCTCACCATTCCATAATTAGACCAAATTTTTGATGATCATCCTCTTCTTCACTATCAGAAGAAACTAAGACGAGATATAAATAAAGATATTTATTGATTATAGAAAATATTACGAGTACTAATTTAACCTTACTCTAACGAGTATGTGGAAAATCCCAATACTCATATAGGAATCATACATTTGTAAATAAAGCCAAATGACATTAATTTGATTCAACAATAAATTCCAAGATTGTGATCCTGATATATGCCTTCTGGCACAACTGAACCTTCATCAATTCATGGTATCTATAAATCTATTGCATAAAAAGTAAAAAGAAAAATAAACGAACAAGTTGTAAGTTCTGATCAGGTATAATTTGACACGTTTTACAATCAAATTAAATAGAGAAACAAACAATTTGTAATACAACGAACTTGCGACTGTGCAATGATTCTGCTGATAAGGGATATAAAAATACTGGAGTGGGTACTGTTAAAAAAAAGTAAAAAATCTAAACCACTGGCGATTTAGTAACCCTTGAAAATATTTTTTTTAAATATGAAAAGATTTATTATTATTTATTATTGTTTATTTTTTTACTTATTTAGTTTTAGTTTAATAATCTAAAAATTGCTATTTTCTTAAATATAGAATTAAGCAACCAAAGAAAATTACCAATATTTTCTGATGGTACTACATACAATCTGTTATAAAATTCAATATTTAATGGTTTAATACTGCATTTTTAAAAGTAAACCATATAAATTCTAATCCTCTGTGTGTGGCCATAAAAAGAATTCATTAATTTAAAATGCCGTGTTGATACATAAAATACTAAATTATTTTACGCACGCCCTGGAGTTATAAAATTGTTAAAATTTAATACCAATATTAGAGAAATCCGTTACAGTAAATTGTTTATTTTGCCATTACACCATTCTAATGATATTTTATTGCTCTCTCAAATTAGAGTACATATTTCTACACGTAATTTACTTTCTTGGAAGAATAAAAGAATTTATATATCCTAATTCTCTTTGGCCATTCGACATTACTTTTGTTAAAAACGATTGAAAATTTTCTATGTAATCACATCAGAAAAGAAATAATCCTCACTGATAGAATGCATAATTATGATGACTACAGAAGAGTAGATGGCACAACATTCCAATAGTTACCGTAGATGACAGCAACTATTAGATAACAGAGATAAGGATGTTTTCCTCATCAATGTGGTGTCTCTCACTAGAAGTACTTCTTTACATGCTTATTGAGATCAGCGAGTTTTGTCAAGGATACATCGGTAATACAATAATATTTTAAAGAGGCAAACTTTTAATATCTTCTAAGTCATTATTCAAAGAAATGATTTTAATGATTTTGGCAGTCGTTGAAACTATAGTTTTTTCAACTTCAAAAGTAGCTCTGATGAATGTGTAGAATGGAAACATTTTGGATAATAAAGGATTCTTCTGAAACATACACGAGCAGGAAATAATGAGAAGACTACAAAAACAAGTTTTCCAGTTCCCAAGAAATTAACTAATGTTGATCTGAAAGAAAAACGGAAAAATGAATCCATCAAACATGACACAACAAGGGGCAATATACAGTGTGTACATAAAGTAAGGAAAAAATTCATTTTAAACTAAACAAACAATTTTGAGGAAAAGTCCTGAGACAAGACATAACAATAAAATATACAGAGTAAAGCATTTGTGAGTAACGATGTCATCGACAATTTTTTTAAATGGCACACTCTGTATATTTTTTTTAGATTGCAAATTTCAAGACGATCCCAGAAATATATCATACGGTTATCATTATTGTAAAAACTTGTCAGATGTAAAAAGTTGTCATAATAACTCAGTAGGTTACTCTTTAATATTCACTAATGACAGTGACACTTGTGAAGTGTAGTACCAGTTGAGTTATTCTAAATTTGCTTGTTGACACTTTAAAAATCCGTTTATCTATAAAACAAAAGATTGAAGTTCTTATGTTAATTGGTTGTGGCGATAAGATGCGAACTTAACAAGAGGTGTGTTTAATAATAAATATCCAGAACAACCCATAAGTCAGTCAACAGTGAGCAAAATTGAAAAATATGAAAAGTGACATACCGTTCAAGTGCACCTTGTACAAGAACTATCAAATGACGAACCGGATCGTAGAATGAAATTTATCGAAACTTTGATAGATAAGAGTAGTAATGATCCATTTTTCGCATGAATGCACATTCACATTAAACGGTGAAGTCAGAATTATAGATATTGGGCAAAGGAAAATCCTAAATGGATGAGAGAACATAACACTCAATATCCACAGAAAATTAATGTTTTTCTTCAGGAATTGTTCGAAATAAATTCATTGGACCCTATTTGTTTGATGGAACTGTAAACAGGCCAGCTGCAATGTTTAATGAACTTTTTGATTCCAACTTTAATGAATTTATTCCCTAGTGCAGACATTCCCGGAAATATCGATGAAATTCTGTGGTATCAACAAGATGGGGCGCCGCCACATTATGCAACCGCAGTTTGAACATATCTTGACGAAGATTTCCCCAATAAGTGGATCGGTAGACGAGGACCCATTGAGTGGCCACCAAGGTCACCGGATCTCACGCCATTAGATTTCTTTTTGTGTGCTCATCTAAAAAATGTTGTGTATAAAAGTAAACTCGACGACATAAATTATTTAAAAGAAATAAAGAACATTCCGCTGGAAACCATTAATAAAGTTTAGCAGGAATTTACTATTCGTTTAGGACACTGTCAATCAAGCACAAGAAGGAAGACAATTCGAATACTGTAATTTATTGCGTGGTAATTTATTGTTACTGTTGTATTATTTTGTTATTTTATTTTAATTTAATTAAAGGTCTTCAAAAATACAGATTTTAAAATTATTGTATCTTTAAAACTATTTACCGAACACAAGTATGATATACTTTTGGAATAGTCTTAAAATTTGCAATAAAAAAATATAGAGGGTGTGATATTTAAAAAAATTGTCTTTACTCACAAATAGTTTACCCTTTATATTTAATTGTTATGCAAAAATATATTAAATTAAAATCAAAAACTGACCTGTTTCATGATTTTTCTTCAAAATTATTTGTTTAGCATAAAATGAATTTTTCCATACTTTATGTACACACTGTATATATATAATGTATAATATAATAATATGTATAATTATGTACAAAAAGAACATTTTGGCTTAGAGAAAGACAAAGAATTCCAGTTCTCTAGAAATGGAGATGGACTATATAAACATGTCTTTTCAGAATATGCTACCTTACAGATCCGAAGAACACTACCTAGATGTAAACCAAATCAAATGAGGTGAGATAACTAACTTCCTTTTTAGTCCTAGCATACGACATTCGGAAAATTCTTTTTCTCTTTACTACTTTCTGCTGCTTTAATTTCAGAATTGACGTTAGCAAAAATATTTAGAATTCAAAACGTGTCATTACTGCTTTTCATAATATTCCCCTTAATAATCTATACACTTTTTCATGCGAATAAATCCGTTTTCGCAACATTTTTTCCAACCTGAAGATGGTACGCTTATCACGGCATCTTTAAACGCTTCAATAACATTTTCTGAGCTTGAAAAACGTTCACCCCGCAATTTGTATTTTGATTTTGAAAATGTATGAAAGTCTTAGATCTATGACGGATAGTATGTGGTTAAATAATTAATTGTTTGTTACATTAATTTTTCTCATTTTAGAGAAAACTCCTGGCAAACAAATAGTTATGTACTATTCAGCATTAACTGTTTTGCGATTTTCTAAAGGGATAGTAGTGCATAGTTTCCAACATAAAATAAACAATCATTTTGTTCGAAACGCTCCGACTTCGAGTAAGTTTTGTTTTCTTTGCTTCATTTTGAATATTTTGAGTGTTTCTTTACACCATTTGACTCGAACCTCTTTTTGAGATTGTGCAGTATCCATCGAGATAACAGTTTTCTTACACTTAAGTGATTAAACTGTGTCATATCGATACCTAAACAAAACTGAATGTCAAATAACCATCTACTATTATCATTCCTTTTACAACATTTATGTTTTTGGACGTTTTTGAGGTTGTTGGCCGGCCTTCACGAAATTGTCATTAAGACTGCTCCGACTAAATTTAAATTCTTAATACGACCGAAAAACATTTTTTTCGTGCCGGTTAACAAAGGCAGTTTCTATCGGCAATAAAATAAAAGCCTTACTCGAAAATGTTCATTATCTAAATCCGTAGTTTCTTTTCGATTCGTTACTTTAAAATTAAATTGTATTCGAACTGCTCACTATATTCAAATTTTGTCAATTTTCCTTATTACAACAAATATCAGATTTTACAAATGCTCGTGTTTCAAACAACAGATAATTACTGTCGTGCGGAAATTAAAGCAGCAACTATCGTACAGGACATTAACTTAACTTTTTTGATGTTTGATTGGTTGTGTGAATCCATAAAGCCAAAAAATTCTAAACAATTGAACATGTGTATCTTTTAACTTAATAAAATTAACTAAGTAATTTCTGAAATTAAGATAACTAAAGCTTCCTTTTTGGTTATTTCTTCGAATGTGATATTCAATATTTTATGACGTTTTTAATTGAATCCTAGAAATTAAACATTTACTAAGAGATGACCACCTAGTAGATTTCTATTAATAATTTAAAAACAGCAACTTTGTAACAGCAATTCCTCCTAATTAAAAATTAATATTAATCGGGCAAAATTCTGAGTATAATTAACTTCTAGAGCCGATATACCGTTTTAACATAAATTATGACTAATATTTTTGAATTTAGCAATAATAAAAGGCCTGTAATATCACATTTTTACCTCGCCTACTTCTATTCTTTATATTTGGTTACGTTGTTTTTATAATTATGGGCAGTAGGTGGTTTACAGCCTCCTACATAAAAATAAGGCTTTGTTGCGTTAAGGTCGAATAGCAAAAAATCTGTCGCAAACACTTCGAAAGTATTCTTGACTTGGAAGTTCAACAAACCAGATGAATTTTGGAAAACAGAAAAGATATTTTTTGACAATTCTTTGTCTAAATCTCTTCGTTTGCTTATATAAACCTTATTATATATCTTTAGGCAAAAGTGGGCAAGTATTGTTCTTTAAGAGGGGCATTTGCAGTCTGCTTAAAAAAGTATAACAGGTTTTGGCGCTAGTCCATAGTTTTATTCCCGGAAATATTATACATATATCGGATAAACCTAATTTTAATTAGTGACAAAAAAGACAACTGTTTATGAAAAAATCCAACATTCATTAACACTTTTCAAGTAGTCAAGAAGCTGCATATTATTTACACAAGTTTAAAACTTGTGAATGATTTCTATAAGTTTATTTAGCTCTGCTGTTAAAATCAGTGTCTGCCATTGTGAAATATTTTGTTTTGGTATACTCGTATAATGTAAGCACATATTTGAGTTGAAAACATCAAATTGTGTAAGATAGGCAGGCAAAAAGCGCCGAGACTTGTGAAATTTTGAATTTATCTTTATTTTTATTTCAGATAAACATTATCCATATTTTTATAAATACACATACATTTTTTATATCAAATTTAAATACACCGTGTAATTCTAAGAAAACCAATAAGTATCTCTATTACCCTAAAATTGATAGTTTCTGAGATATTGATTTTTAATATTTCAATAATAAATTAGGCAGTTTCCCAAACGACGATTAATTTGTAATAACAAAAATAAAGTTATTAGTGATTTAAAAAAAAGTTCAAATGAATTGCTCAAATTGAAATCCTCCCACTTCTTGAGACTAAACCAATCTCTGCTTGAATTTTCACTTCTTCAAGGGTATTAGGTCGAATGACTCAAATTTCATCACAAATTTTCTTTCAATTCGTCAATAATATTAGGTCAACTGGCATGTAATTTCAACTTTAAATAAACCCCCAATAGAAATCATGGGATTGAGGCTCATCGAATAACCAGCTAGGTCGCCAGACCTTACTCCGCTATATTTCAACTAATCGATCCTGTTCCAAAGTAACGGATGGATATTATTAGTCAAGTATACATGAATGGTTGTTTTGTTAATGTTGTCCAGAAATTGTGTTGTATTATGAATATTACGAATAGCAAAACAATTACAACCTCGTGCCGAAAAAATAGCATTCTACGTTAAGAACGAAAGTCAATTTATCGAATAACTTGTAATGAGAAAATTTAGCACGGAATCTGTGGGAAATATTTAACGAAAGTGTAAGGCATCCCAATATATAATCAGTAAACCTCCTGTATATCATCTTTTCGAAAATCAAATTCCATTACAGGATGTTCTTATAAAAAAGAAAGAAAATGGTAGCCTGAGCCATACTGTATATACAAAAAATAAGCTTACTAACCGCTACCCCCATGCTCAGTCTCGCCACCTTCCACAACAAGTACAACCAACAGTAAAAACTTTCGGTCACTCGTTTGCAAAAAGTACCAAAAAACCAAGAAACCAAGAAATGGACAAACTGCAAAAGACACGAACCAGGAAGCTGAACAGAAAAACCCATCATCAAAGTTTATCTATCCTATATCAAATGAACTGGCGACAAAACTTCCAGGATTATACTCAAACTAAAAATCGGAATTACATTCTAAGCTAATAAAAAGATAAACATAATTGTTAAAAGTTCCTAAAGTACCTGAATTTTAGTATAATAGGAAAATATTAAAATGTGTTAAAATAATGAACAAAAATAATTTTTAAATATAATTGTTATTGTTTATGAAACATATGTATTGAGGCGTATTGTTGCCACAAGAAAATTTCTTTATTCATGAGTTTACATTTTATTTAAAACAAATATTATATGCTTGTTGTCTATAAGAGAGAGAGAGAGAGAGAGAGAGAGAGAGAGAGAGAGAGACATCACATTCCAAAGATTATAATCATTAAATATTCATTTGTGTTTTAAGGAAGCGACTAAATAACCCAAAAAAACATCTTAGTTTCCAATTATTTTTAAATATCTTATTATCATAAAACGCTGTCTTGTTACCATGTTTTTCTATTTTTTAATTTAATTTTCTTAGTTGTTAAGTATCTTTTTTATTTTGATGTCGTAAATTATTTCCTTTTTATTAATGACGAGTCCTTAAAATATAATTTATGACTCTTTCTTGTTTACAAATTGTTTTCTTCATTTTTCTTAAAGTTTGGCATTGTTAGTGCTAAAAAGGGTGATATAATAACCTTCAGCTATCAATTCATTCATTATTCATAATCAAAAACTTCTTATACCCGAAGGTATCAAGATGTATCTTTCTCTCGATTTCCTTCTGCAAAAGTACTTTACTTATGTCCGTTTCTGGCCAGTTTTTCTGCGTAGATCCATGTTTTTTTCTTTCTTAGAGCATTTTTGTTGATGCTGTTGTTCCTCGCCTTTCTCAATTTTTTACCGATTTTTTTTCACCTGTCTAATTTCAGTTCTTTTCTGATATCTTCGTTTCTTCTTTTGTCTATTCTTTATCTACCTAGAACTTTCCCCAAGTACATCAATTCACTGACATGCAGTTGCTTTGTTAACCTTTTCTCAATTAACCAATTTTCAGCCCTATAGATTAAGACTGGTTAATATACTGCCTGATAAAAGTCATCAATGTTTTCTTATTGTTATCTTTTGTTGTTTATTTAGAAAGATTTTGTTAAATGAGTAATAGAATTTGACCGCTTAGTTTATTATATCACCAATTTCGTCTTTGTGCGTTATCCTCGCATTTTGTTAAGGATATGAGTAATAGTCTGTTTCTTATAGCAGAAATAATAGAAGGAAAAATTAATTGTGTTTTACATTTATTTGGCAGTTTCAAATATAATAAATATAGTTTGTATGAGAGCCTTCTTTCACTACGTCATTTATTGCGACATCATACGGAGTTTTGGTAATATCTAGATATTGCTGGCAATTCTGTACGATTCTGGCAGTTGTAAGAATTGTATTCAGCTAAATAATATGAAAATGTTTAGTACTTTTATTGCAACTTCGATAAAAAATAAAGCAATAAAGTTTACTTAATTTATAAAGGTCAGAAATGTGAGAAATTGCCAAAAATATGTATTTTGTTCAACTGCATCTTCAAATGGTTTTTTTTATTTTTTTATTTTTTTACAAAAATTAATGAGTCTAAATCCATACAAATAATTGTCAATGTCCTAGACTTAATACTAATGGAATTCAAATACCTCACTCTACTAGTACTAAATATTTTGGAATATACTTGGACCAGAGACTAAACTGGAGAGAACACATAATAAAAAAACGTAAACAAATAGACTTAAAAATTAAGGAAATGCCATGGCTGATAGGTAGAAGGTCAAAGCTATCCCTAGAGAATAAAGTCCTACTCTACAAAACTATTATCAAACCAATATGGACATATGGCATCGAAATCTGGGGCTGCGCCAGTAAATCTAATTTAGCAATAATTCAAAGAAGTCAATCAAAAATCTTAAGAATGATCAATGGTATGTATCCAACCAGACAATTCAAGCAGATCTCAAAATACCATATGTTAAAGATGTCATAAAAGATAATAGTAGGAAACACCACACCAAACTTGAAAACCATCCCAACGCACTTTTGCAGCCTCTATTGGAACAAAATGAGAACAGAAGACTCAAAAGAATGTGGCCAGCTGACCTGATGGATATTTAATGGGGCACTCTCATTGGAGAATTCCTCTACACGTCTAGGAAGGACTAATCAATTAGTTCTTAAGTCAACACATTAGCCCATAGAATGTATTATTCTGATGGTAGTTAATTAATCGTTATTTCAATTCAATATTTACAATTTTGAGAAATGTAAGTAAAAATACAGAAACATTATTAATAACAATAACAATAAGAAACACATTTGTATTTCCATAGTCTCTTTAAGCTATTTCTACAGTACCTTCCCACGAGTCCGAATCAAATCCACAATCTGATTCATTTAAATCAATGTTAACACACGATAAGTTTTTGCTATCTCCCAGTATTCATTAATAAGGTCTCTTTATCATATCTGACATATTTTTTCCATTTTTCTGGTGTAACCTATAGTTTTACAATTAAGTCATTGAGCATAAAGAAAACTTTTATTTTGACGTCATAATACCCCTTGCAGTCAGACCAAAGATTGGGTTAAATTGGCAATGATACGGAGGCAGTCGTTGTATAATTTATACTTCTTTCTTGTAAACAATTCATTAGAGAATGTTTTGCACGAGTTGAATTTTATATTATCTCAACCAAACTTGAATGGTACGATGCTTTGTCCATTATTATCAATTATGGTTCTTCTAAATTTGGCAAAAACTAATGGTCAAACCATTTTTCAAAATTTGCTTAAATCATTGTATCATGGTAGCCACCAGATTTACTTTCAATTTTTAATATTTTCTTTCTACCAACTAGTTTGTTTCCCTTTATTACTACTCCTAGTATATCCGCATGTGAGTCTTACAATTTTTAGTAATGATTCCTTAAAACGTTTTCACTTATCTTCTACGTTTGTTATAGTTTCTTTTTCATTGCCTTCTATGTATTTAATCCTTTTTATAGTTGTCTCAACTTGTAACTTTCGATTCGTTCTCTCCCTTTTTTTCTTCCTTTTAATTTTAGCTTCAAGTAGGTAATGGTCGGTACCAGATTTAAAACTATCTTTAACCCTTTGATTTACTTTCTATAATATGTAGATGTTATATAGTTCATTATAGAGTGCCCATTTCGTACGTATATTTCTCTTGTTATTTTGTGTATTCTAGTTTGCTCAAATAAAACGTATTATTTAGGGTTAAATCCTTATCAATGCAACTGTAATAGTCTCTCTCAACAGGTGTTGATTATGATCTCTCCGTGTTTACATATATCTCCCTTCCATTTGTCAAACCCAATATTACCTTCATAATTCTCTAATTCTTTCTCGTGATCGCATCCAGAATGAATTCTCTTAATTTACCATATCTTCCTTTCCGTGTGCAAATATTATATTAACCTATTAAAGTCTCTAGATTATTTGTATTATTAAAAATTGTGTATTCTCCTTTTTAGTTTAATTTTATTTCTTTTATTTTTTTTTTTTTTTTACAATTTTATTGTATTTGTTATACTTGTATATGTATATGTTGTCAATAAACGTATATCTATCTATTACTAATGTAGTTACCTCTTCTTTATTAATTTTTTCTATATCTCGGTAATAGTTATTTAGTTATTGCTGTAATGTTTTGGTTCTTAAATTGTTCTAGGAGCTCCATTTCTTTTCACTGAACATACCAGGAGCTACCTTTTCAGTAATCTGTATTATGTGAATTTTAGTACTTTTGTTTATTTCTTTGTCCTTGTTCATTACCAGGTCTTCTACTTATATTTTACACTATCTTTTATTATTCCACTGTTAATTATTATAATATAATTCATTATCAAAATCCTGTCCGCTGCCGAGTTCGTCTTCAATTTTGGTTTTTTTAGTTTTTTTCTTTTTAAATACCCCATTTCTTTCCTGCTCGTCTACCTACATTTTTCTAATTCCCAATTTTACTTTTTTCATGCCATCCATTACCTTAACTGTGGATATTAATTTCCCTCTTTTATTTTTATATTTTCCTCATCTACTTCAATTATTTCCTCTTTTTACTCCTGTTGCTCTTTCTTTAATTTACTTATTCCTTCTATCATGCTTATAATTTTTCCATACATTTCTTTTTCCTTTTTACTTTCTCCGATGTTCGTAGTCTCGTTTTTCACATCCGCAGGGGAAATTCGCATCCATTACCCTAAGTCCTTAATTTTAAATAGGAAATGGACCGTGTGTGGTACATCATTAGAAAGATAAGGCGATGGAGTTTTTAGCGATATGGTTATTCACAACTATTTTTTCGATATTTACCCCATCTTGTGTCTCATTATTCCAATAAAACGAATTTGGGAAAAACAATACAAAACTTTAATAATAAATAACGATGCAAGCCTCTCTGTATATACTGAGACGGATTTTTTAATGGCTGGATGAGTGAGTAGGTTAAAGATTAATAAGAGTGAAGAAGTTAAAATTATAGGAAGGTATATGATTGGATGGGAGGGTTGTTAGGAAGGAGAAAAATAAATGAACGAGGATATACGAGTATAAAGAATTTTTTTGACAGAAGTAAAAGATGTTTATAAGATTATTTCTTATCAGATAAAAAGTTATTAGTAAATCAGTTATCAATGGACCTCCTTAGGTTGTTTGTTGGGAAAAATTTGGACAAGAAATCTTTGAGTTTAAAGTGAAACGGAAGAGAATTAGAAATTTGAAGATTTTATATAAATAAAGAAATGATTATTAAGTTTAATGACTACCCGCAGATAGAATAGATTTTGATTTATTATTTTTTATAACAATAGATTTTTGATATTCTACTATTAAATAGTCTCGATCAAAACTATTACCAAATGTAAAAAAAATGTTATTCTTGATAAGGTGTCTTATTTGTTCCAAGTCAATAATATATCGGTGATTGTTAATATCATTTCTTCAATATAATTTGTTTGTTCCAACCAAACTATAGATATAGAAAAAATACTAGAACACTAATCAAAAATAAATCATTCGTATTTTTGCATTATAGAAGATAGCTGTCCAATTAGAGCATCTTGTAAAGTATCTTATTAAACTATAGGTATTTGACGATTTGACTTGGAATTGTAACAACTGCACTCGGTTCTTGAAGTATTTGAAAGTGTTGAATAAAGAATAAAATCCGTCGCATTCTAATGTTTTTAAAATAATTTTTCTGGTGTTATATTACATTATAATATAAAAGGTCGTTTATTAGGAAGCAACAAATTCAAGAATCAATGAGATGAAAAAATCTTCAAAATTTCATGTCGAAAGTAATGACGATGCAGTTACATAAATATCAGAACATATACATTATAAATGTAAAAAATAAAATATGCTTATCTTAAAATTATATGATTTTCCAAAACTTTTAAAATATTCTTATGACAATTGTTTGGCCTTTGGGCATCATCAGATAAGATTAAAGAAATTGACAGGCATCTCACATACAGTCTTAATTTTGTGTTATAAATATTCTAACCAAGTAATATTCTTCTTCAATTTATAAAACATTTTATTTTACTTATTACAGAAGGCAATCTAATAAAGGTTTGTACTTTACGGTATTAGTAGAATGAAATATCAAGAATTTCTAAAACAATCAAATAAATATTCGAAACCATTTTGGAATCACGCATTGAAAAATATCTAACAAAATACAACATTTTATCAAAAAATCAGTTCGGATTTCAAAAAGGCAAATCAACTGAAGATGCAATAACACCTTACCAACTTACCAACAAAATCAGTAAATATGTGGACGGTAATTACCATCACTATGTATATTCGTGGACTTGAAGAAAGCATTCGATACTGTTAGCCATAACCAGCTTCTAGAGGTACTTGAGAGTATTGAATTCAGAGGAATATCCCATCAACTTCTCTATAGTTATCTTCATGAAAGGAATCAATATGTTAAAATCAAAGACACTCTCAGTTAATCTAGAATAGTCCAATATGGTGTACCTCATGGAACAATTTTGGATCCAATACTCTTTAACATCTACTTAAACGATCTCTTCGCACTAGATGTAGAAGGGGACATAATAAGCTTTGCAGACGACACAGTAGTTATTTACAAATCGGAAACATGGAGATCTCTAAAAGAAAAAGTGGAAAAAAATGTCAAAGGTATAATTCAATGGTTTGAGAGTAAACTACTGAGTATTAATATGAATAAAATATTTTACATTACCTTTACATCTTATGGTAGCAGTTTACCAAGTTTCCAATCTCTACTTATAAAATATGATAACGTTAATCTCACTATCTTACCAGTAAATAAAATAAAGTATCTTGGCATATATATATATATAGAAGCTCATTTGAAATGGGATGCACATATTGATTATTTGGTAAAAAAATTACGAAGTGTAACATACAGACTTAAATACATGAAACCCTACCTAGATATAGCTCAAATGCGCATGCTGTACTATACTCTATTTGAAACTCACCTCACCTATGGGATAGTTGCCTGGGGAGCAGCAAATGCTTCTCATTTAAAGAATCTAGAACAAATACAAAAATTAACTTTGAAAATAATTACAGAAGCGCTATATAAAGAAACATTGGTTCTAAACATAAGACAACTTTACTTTTTCAAAACTGTTATAAGGCAATACAAAATTAAACATAAACTTAAAAAAATTGAACACCATTATGCAACTCGCCACAAAATAAATTCAACCTATGTGCCAAAGATACAGAAAAACACTTTACAAAAATGTTATACTTACTTAGCTCCTCGGATGTATAATCTTATTCCAGCAGACACCAAAACTATCGTTAGTAATATCTTATTCAAAAATAAACTCAAAGTCTGGATCTTAAGTTTGCCCAGAGCACAGATACACCAATAAGTCGATATGGAAAATACATATTATTACAGTGTACAAATGTTAGTTGAAGATGTATATGTTAGTTGGACTTGTGTAAACTATAGTTCAATTTCTCCATTGTTTGTCTCATTGATGTGTAATTGATGTTTGATGCAATTACCTATTGCGATTGTTTTATATTATCCATATGTGATTTTTAATGTGATATCTATACATAATTATTTTCGTGCTTTTTTGCTCACACTGAGAGAAACTTCATTTTTACAATTTTATTCATGATTATCCTATTGCGATTTATTTTATTTTTGAAATAGTATGTTCTTTTTTTTTATATGGTACAACCCACGCAGAGGTTCATCCTTCTGTGGGAATTCTATGTTTATTTATCATCAACTGAAAACTATTGTATATTTCAAATTGAATTGTAAATAAATATTATTATTATTATTATTATTATAGTATTATATATTAATATATATATATTTGAAAATTTGGAGGTCAGACAACGTAAGTGTAGCATAAAATACATTACACCGACACAGATACTCACAAATTTTCAGCACGTTTCCAAAACTTGTCTGGCACTCAATTCACCAACACTGGAATATAATTTGTTAATAAGGTGTTTAAATGTAAATCAATAAAATAATTTTAAAAAGGAGAAAGTAATTATCAAATGTTAACAGCACAATAAATAAATGTATGGCAAAATCTATATGAATAATACAAAGAAGACCATCTACTCGTATAAAAACGATATAATAGTATTTCCTCTACGCAGAAAAATAGCCAACATTATTTTATTAACTACAAAAGTAATAGAAACTCTTTGGAAATGCCCTCAATTTAATAATGTTGTACTTTGTTTTGTTACATCCAATGTTATGCAATAGATGCAAGATAATTGGATAATGGGTATTTTGTGAAAGTAAATGGCAGTACTCCAGAATTCCAGAATGCATGGTTCATTTTCGTGAAGAGCACCCTGAACATTAGTATTTAACTAAAATGGTTTTCACAATGTTTTGAAAAATTTTATGCAGTTATTCAGAGAGACAGGTAGTGTTGGTCAAAAAACTGTGAGTGAGCGGCCGTCGAAACGTAGAGCTGAAAATATTGAAAAAAAGCATCTTATAGCACATGTCAAGTTATTCGAAGAAAATGTTTACACTCTGATGAGGAATTACGAAATGGGTATTTTCAACAAGATGGTGATGCAACATCATAATGTAGAATCAGAGAACACTTGGGAATATTTTCTGATGACAGAATAACAGCAGAAACACTGGAATCCCAACGATTTTTAAACTTATGCAATTTTTTCGTTTGGCCATACATCTAAAATTATTGGCCATATGTTTTATTAAATGTAGAATGTTTTTGGTCAGAATATTTGTAATAAAAAATCAGGTCTATATACGAAATTCTCGTCAATTTCTTAAATCTTAGCTGACGAATTATTAAAAAGTTTTTGGAAAATTGTGGAATTTAAGTTAAATATATTTATATTTCTAATGGACAGGTTCATCAAAGTAAGAGTAGGTACAATCATTAAAATTATAATATATTCTCTGAAATAAACTTATAAGAAATCAACAAATTCTTGAACATTATTTATAGTTGAATTTTATTAAAATTTACAGAAAAATTCAATATTAGTGGTAAACCACAATTAACAAAATCAGAACACTACATGGTTCAGTCAAAAGTATAATTTAGAAAATAAAAAGAAACCATAATATACAGCATGTTCCCGAAAATAATTCATAGTAGAACGTGTCATTTGCAACAAAATATTCTAATACATTTTTTTCTAACATTATTAATTTACCCAAAAATTCACTTTAAACATTAACTCGAAAATTTATACGGGGCAAAACCTCACAATTTTATTTAAAACATCTCTCATGTAATCAAAAAATATTTACCTGATGAATCAATCGTAAAATTGTGTTAGTTTGCAAATGATTTGGATCATTTAATCGCTTAAGTTTATCGTTTGGTAAAGTAGTTTCAATAATTCATTAAAAAATGCTATTTTATTCAAACCAAAAATATCACAACAATAATTAATCTAATCCGCGATGTTTTATATCAGTGGTCCAAAGATTATTGGAAACGTGTAGTTTACCTAAAAAAAGTAGTGGTAGAAATCGTTTCAATTTCCGAAATCTTCACTCTTCTACATCCCCTGTAATCGACCATTCTAAATATATAGGTGTACTAAAATAAAAATGTATTTTTAGAACGTTTAAAAAACCATTGTTTATTATCTTATCAGCAATATACTTAACTGTTATTCAAGTGTCGCGGTGTTGTCGGCTTAGTTGCTTTTTGGTAAATAATATTTGAATTAATATTTGGATAGATGTAAAATATATATATATATATATATATATATAGATATATATATAATAATAATTAAATCCCTTTATACCATTCTTTTCTATTTAGTGCTAGTATCTTTGCTTCTGTCCACGTTTTACCTTTCTTCTTTAAGATTTTTCCCTCCATGAGGTCTCCTTAGTCCTTCCTCTCTTCTTTTTATCTATAGTTTTAGATTCCCAGATTATTTTAACAAGTATATTACTTCTCATCCTTTCTAAATGTCCGAACCATCCTAGCTGCTTTGCTCTATAAAATGTTCTATACTTGAGTTTTTAACTTATTTTATAATGTAGCTTACAACTTTTAAGTTGTATTTACGTTGACGACGATGAAGAAAACAACGACAAACACTATTAAAAAATTAAAACTGATTCTTAATTTTTTAGTTTGTGAAATGTGTATTTAGCAGCAAAATACCTCATTAACACCATACAAAACTTAATAACACAATAGAAACAACAGTGGAAGTACTTCATATAAGTGACAAGAAAGAACTTGTTTTTTTGGAGGAATATGAAAAAAGTAAACACCTATCAATATACAGTATTGAATGAACTAAACTTGGGAAGTTCTTATATCACCTTTTGAACTAAATTATACTAATTAAACATATTTTTAGAAAAAGAAGAATATTGCTTAATAATGATTAAAACATTTTGGAAGACTGTGGAAATTCAAGATAAGTATTATTTATCTTTCCATATATAGTTAGATATTAAAGTGTTTCTGTTTTGTTACTTTGAAAGTTTCTAAAAAGCAGTGTTTTGTTTTCTTGTTTCTGTTTTGTCTGTTTGGTTTGGACACGGCATTAAACACAAAATGTACCGTACTGTACTTTTTGAGTGCAATTGTTATTTTCCTTGTAGAAGTCTTCTTATTGCCAATTCCAGAGCTGTTATGTGCGCCAAGCTAAAGCTAAGCAACCTCCGTCCTACCTCGGGCATGTCCATATGTGACACAGACAGGTATGAAACCTCAAAACGAGGTAAACAGAGAAAGAAGTACGTTTGGCAACAGAGAGGAAAAACCGCATCTCGCCTGTGCAATCATTGAAGTCTCTCAGTCGGTCTCGCGGTACTCACAGTGTTCAACATCGACATGGCTATAGGATATGATAATTAGAGTGCCTTAGTTTTAAATCATTTCACTTTCTATAACAAGGTGGTTTTAGTGGTTTTCTTTCCTTAAAATCATGTTTAAGAGTGTTGTATTGCTTTTTGCTACCATCGCAGTTTCCTCTGCAAAAGGTAAATAAATACATTTTTAAGGTTAGATTGATAACTTAGGATTTATTTTTAGAAAACTGTTCATTTTATTCATTAAAATTCCTTAATGCCAATGCTAATAAATTTCTTTTGATAAAAATTAGTAAATTAATGCACTGCGCTAAAAACAGTTATTCATTATCATACTTTTAAATATAAACATATTTATGGGTAATAAATCCTGAAGTACCTGTATTTCTACAAATTTATTGAAAGAGGTGTGTTTTATCATTTTCATTCCAAATACCTACTGGACTTTGTATTAATAAAGTTTCCATTAGTGTTAGTTATTGTAATAATTCTAATAGTAGTTCATTACTTACTTAATCGCCAATTAACACTTTGTTTGGAATTAATAAAGATACCTATTGCTATGATATCTATGAATTCTAAAATTGTAATAATTTATAGGGCTACCTGTGATATTATTAGTATTCCCTAGGTGTATCGTATTATTCTAATTATTTGAGTGAAATAATTATTCAAATTCAGTCAAATACAGTGATATTTAAAACATCACATTATGTTACTATTTAGATAGTATACCTAATATCTAAAACCTCAATAATTAGCATAGAATCAGTCTGCTAAAAATGTCTACATTTTTATTATAAATTTGATAAAAAAAGTTACTAAATCTTTATTAAAAATTTACATATGGTCTTTAGCATCGTCTACTGTGTAGGTCTTTTTTTATCGGTTGCCGGTGCGTTTTAGGAACATCACGGATAATTTCAACCCATCAGTGAATGGTAGAATGGAAATCAAAAATATGAAAATTACGAGTAATTTGTTGTTTAGTAAACCAATGTTATATTATTTGTCATTTGTTTAACGGGATTTGTTTGACATAAACGGTAAATTTTGAAAACATTAATTTAGTATATTATTGTTATTGCAAATGATGTGATAAAGGATTACCCTACTATAAATAAAAGATTTGTGAATTATAATCAAAATTTTACAAAGTTATATTCTAATTGGAGAGACCGAATGGTACCTAATAAGCATTGCGTTTTTCAGGTTAATAAATCAAAAGTGATATTTCTTAGTATAATTTCTGTAAACGTTTCAGATGATATCTTAAGATTATGGCATATTATTTAAATTGATTTAATAATGGTATTGTAAATATAGAATTTAAAGATTTAATGGGATATCACATGGGACTATTAGAATGTATAGTGTATTTAGGATTCAATAATGTTTCAGTAACCAATATAATTGGTAAAATTCTTAATTTAATTGATTTCTTATATATATTTGAGCTGTTTTTAATTAAAATTTCTATCAAAATATTGTATTATTATAAAAAATGGGCCATAATAATACTTTACTTAAAGCGGTAATTTCAATTCCTATAAATTATTTAAGAATTTTGATACATTGAGGTTTGAATGGAAGGTCTAAAATTTTATAATATAAAGTTGTTAAGTAAATGTTATTTAAATTCAGAATATCAGAGTTTGGTAGGATCTATAGGAAAACTTAGCTGTCAGATTATAAAAATTATGCTGAAGGTGGCTTTCGAAGCAAAAAGGTATAAAATCCATGGGAAAATTTAACTTCGTTAAAATAGTTATTCATGACTTAATTAATCAGTTAGTTTAACCACGTGTCTGTCATTAACAAACCTCACTTTGTATACAAAGTGCGGGATCGAAGAAAAAAGACATATTTTTTTGGGAAGAATGAAAAAAAAAATAGGTCGATTCCTATGAGTATATTTTTCTAAAATATCTTTAATTGTTATACGTCCGTTCATTCTTCCCTGTCATTTTAACTAATACAATTTATGGCAAAAATCATTGAAAAGGTAATTTTATGGGTAATTCATCTTTTTATTTTGGACGTCATCTCTGTGACCGTGATGACGTCATCAATAAAACATTTAAATAAAAAAGTGGGTCCTGCAATACATCAATTGAAAGTTCTTTTAAATATCTATTCACCCATTTCAAAAAGGTGATCTGACGAAGGGCTCATTTAATAATAAAAATCGACTGGTTTCAGCATTTTCCCTTAAAATCGCCGATTTACGAAATAATTAATTTATTCCGTTCATTTCGACAATACTGTATATGTGTATATATGCCCAATTTTTTTTGTTTTTTGTAAAATAAACGGTATTATAATTCTAAATAACATTTTGTAAAAAAGTTTAGCTCTTTAGCTCTAAATAGGAATGCAACTTATGTTTTTATTGCAAATAGGTCGCCAGATCATTCTGAATATATTTTATTTTTGTTATATGTACATACATATTATTGATTTCGAATGTTTGAATTAAAATAAAATCAAATTTAATATTCAATAAATATATCAGTTCCACTAATTTAATATTATTTTTTAAAGGCAGAAATTTTATGAAGTGTCTTTCATACCATTAATAGCAAAAAGTTAATTTTGATATAAGTTTATGGTGCCTATTTCTTTAAAAATAATATACTTTTAGTATTTACTATACTTTTTAGAAAGCCATAACATGCTTGTTTTTATGGAAGAAAACTATTGACCAGCAAATATAATTATGTAATTGTAGTGAAAATAATGTATACCAACAATCTTTGAATATACATTTTTGATACAAAAAATATATACAGAGTGTGTTTTTGAAGCATTTCGCGTTTACACATTTTTATTGTTTACAGAAAAACGATAGAAACTTATAAACAAAATGGTTTTCATGTTAATGGATAGAAAGGGGCGGGCCCTATCATGGCCGGCTGGATTGTCTGATTTAGACCCCCTTGATTTCTATTTTTGGGGATTTAAAAAGTTTAGTGTACGCTAATCTTGTAAATAGCCTCGAAGAGCTGCAACAACGAATTAATCAAGAATGTCACCAATTCTGAGCTAATGTTTTAGAGAGAGTTCGAATATCCTTTTGCAAATAATAAAAATAACGTGAAAACACAAAATACTACAAAAATAAATAACTCTCTATATCACCGAAACCGTCAATTTGCACACCCATGTTTATAAGACTTTTTGACTTATTTTGGTCCATACTAGTTCAAGTACTCGATCTTTTTTTAACACCTTGCATTTGTATACAATTTTTCTTTCGTTTTGTTTTTTCTATTTATTTATTTATTTACTCATTTCATAAAAAAATATTACTTGAACAATTATTTTAGAATAAATTAAATTTAAACGTACGACTTTCTTGTAACATTGGACGGTAGATTATAAAAATTGTTTGTTAGAACCTGTTCATTTCGAAAAATTACTATCTGTACCTCCTTTCTGTTCTTTTACATATTTTTTAATCATTGTTAGAAGACACTATTAAAGACATATAAATTAACAAGAACTTATAGTTCTACCATTACGGAGTTTATAAAGAGTGTTTCAATAAGACGGATCGATATTAAACGTGAATGATTTTTGACATTTCATAAGTTTGATCTTTGACAATTTCAATCATGGAAAGATGGAAAGATTAACAATCGAACAAGAATGTCACAAAAGCTTTAATAAATGAAAAGTTTCCAGGTCGTATCAATTGGCCACTAAGATCATGCGATCTGAAACTCTAGACTTTTTCCTTTGGGTTTTTCTCAAGAATTAGGTCTTCGTCAACAACAATTTCACGGCTAAAAAATGAAATAATGAGACATATTTTTAAGATGTAGAAGTAATTGTGCAGAGATATCATAAAACATTTTAACCATTGTGTTCATTGGAGAACAGTTGGTCGATATTATCTTTAACCCATAATTGCCAAATAATGTGATTCAATAAATTAATCAACATTTTTATGAAATTGTGTAATTGAAGCACCCTTCATATTTATTTATGTTTCTTTCAAATGTAATCAATACACTTTTCCACTTTTTAATCTTATAACTAGAACTTTGTATCCAACATTTCTCGATAATAAAAACACCAGATCATTTCTTTTTATCAAATAGATTTTCAAAGGAAAAATATTTCTATTCCATTATATATTAAATCTGTGTGTGTATAACTTGCTCTAAAACTTTTAATTTTAGATTTGAATAGAAATTACGAAAAATGTCTTTTCAACAAACTGATACATTTATTTTCTGTTCACTTATTTACTGCTCTTTTGTTTTGGATTCCATCCTGTAGCGCAAAAATGGATAACTTTTCATGATAACTATCTTTACAAACGCACGCATTAATAGCTTACTCCGAACACGCCCTCTGAAGCAGGATTTTGTCGACACGGCCTTCACCATTATTAAATAAATAAAGTGTATTTACAAAACCTCAGTGACCTTTAGTACACCCGTTAATGCTTCTCAGTATTACCAATGATTGGCACGTAGATTAAAGTAAATTCATTATATATAATGTCCATTTGCATATGAAACAGTGAAGACGAAGTAATAAAACTTCTGAATTTGTATCTATACCCTATTCTACTAGATTATATAGACTATAGACAAAATTTAAAAAATATACAGAAAGATTCAGAGAAACGTTCCTAACACTTTCAAGGTTGATCTAATATCCAAAAAGTAGGAACAATGAGAAATCGTATGTTAGGAAAGAAAAACTACATTTTGCCGGGCTAATTCGATTTTGTTTTAAAAGATAAGGCAAAGTGTATGACTTTATTTTCATTTTACTTTACGCAAAAGAGCTTTGACATCATTTTACGTGGTGATGTTTTTTTTATTTAGTGCTGCTAAATATTTAACTTATGTATATTTTTAGGAACATATATTTATAAGAAACAGAAGGTCTTCCATAACACTCAAATGTGGTACAAAGGGTCCAATCCAATAAAATTCAATATCAAACCACATACATTCTTTATTAATAAACGACAACTAGTTTCGACCACTTAAGGTCATCATCAGGTCTGAAAAATTATAAACGCATCACAAAAATATATATCGAAACTAGTTGTCGTTTATTAATAAAATGTGTATGTAGCTTGCTTTTGAATTTTATTGGATGTGATATATTTATAAGTTGATATCCATGATTATCCATATTCTCAAATGTTGTATTGGGGATTAGAAACAATCAAAACATCAAAATCTTTACCACAAAATTGTTTTTCATTTCATCAGGTTAAATACATAAATGACGACTAGTTCTTTAGGTCTAAAATTACAGTTAAAAGGGTTATAACAAAATATAAATACAATTTACCAAAAAAAAAGTAAGTCGAAATTAGCCGTCATTTGTGTATTTAGCCTGATGAAATTAAAAACAATTTTGCGGTAAAGATACTGAGGTTTTGATTATTTCTATATATTTATAAAATGATTTAAGTAAAAAGTCACGGTCATTGAGCACTGATGTTCAAAATGAATGAGATATAATGACGTAACTTCAATTAATTATTAATTTACTATATTTAAAAGGCTATATTTTTATAAAAAAATGTCTTTATTAGTTTTTAAAATAACAATGACAAGATTCGTTTTAATTCCCATGACATACATTTAAAAATAAAAAATTGCGGCTTACCACATCGCATTATTTAATTTGTTCTTAACAATAACACTTAAATTTAAAAGCCATTACTAGGATAATTGGAAAAGAGAAGTAACTTTTAGTAACTGTTTTTTAGAAGTACAGCTCATTTTACCCCCAAACCTTTAATTATTCTATTTATTGAAAAACTTTAAGTCCGGCACTATTAGAATAATTGAAAACATATAGTGTGGAACAGCCAACTGGAATAACTTCGTTATTTTAATTATTGTGAATATTTATAAAAAACGACACCCTACAACGAAAAATTTCATCCCTATATGGTTCAATAAATTTAGAAATAATGACATTTTTAATTCCCGTTTGAAAATTCGGGGGTCGCTCGAAGGGGGACCAAATGAAGGGAATATTTTCGTTGCAGGATGACATTTCATCATCTAAAATTGACTTGTTTCGTGATTTTTCATAAATATGCACAATAATTGAAATACTGAATTTATTCCATTTTGGCTATTCCACATCTAATTGAACAAAATAAAAATATTGAAAGCAATTCAATAAAAAAAGAAAAGTAATATTCTTAAAAATATGGAAACCCAAACTGGAGCATACGATTATCGTACCTCTTTAACAATACCTTTGAAGACTTTCACCATTTCTGAGCCCAAAAGCATGATAAATGTTATGAAGATCAACGGTTCCTGATTGGTAGACCAATGGCTGCTCTATAACAGTCTGGCCAAAATATTGATCATGGTAATAATATATAACAGAAATTGTGTATTTGTTAAGTGAGTGTTTATTATAATATTATAATTATATATTATTATATTATAGAATTATATAGTATATTAGTAAGTAGTACACTCTACTTCGGTAGTCGAGTGCAGTGAGAGCCGACATTCGGTCCCGAGGTTCCAGGCCCCAATCCTGGCGAGGGCATTCATTTTAAACATTACAAAATATAGTGTCTCACTTCGTGGATCAACTCCATAAAAAAACCAAGATACATATTTTATGTACTTGGAAGTAGATAAATGCAAAATAAGATTTATGATTGCTCCCAACGGTAAAGCTGAGTAAATTTATCCGATGAATATAGGCCCAATAAAGAGATGAAAAACAACTATTTTCCTTACAATTAGTTTTTAAATATGTAGATTAAGAGCTAAGTAACGTTAAAAGTATTTCGGTTACTTATCTTAATTAAAAAACAACCCTTGCACCACAAAACAATATTTGACAACACTAAGCCAAATACGAGCCACCTCAATGCAGTTGGCCTAACTAACAAAACTATGTTTTTTAAAGGTACTTAAAAACCAACACCATCATGTGGCTTTTTGCGACTAAAATCATTTGCCTCCTGATAAACCATATAGTCCATATAGACCTACAAACACACTAACTATAAACACGTCTTCTTTCTTCCGATATGATTTCTTGAAATAAATTTTTTTTGATATTATACAGCAACCTTAAAATGTATATATTTAACAACTTTAAATTGGCACTAGACATAATCAAATTAACAGTAAAAATTTTAAATGGCATTAATTAAAACTACCTAATACTTTTTAGCAACTATTACATAAAAAGCATTATCTATTATTAATGGCATTGTGCGCTATTTCCCGAGAACGTACTCGATTCTGCGACAAACGTCTTTTGTGACTTTTATCATTCATGCAAGTATGCTCCATGATTTCTTAACTCTAACTCAAGTCGTTTACAATTCCCGCAAACGGTAGTGTACAAATAGTAATTCAAATTTTCCCGAAAACCTGTAACAAGTAAAAATGAGTTGTAAGAAATTATTAATATGTAGTTATAAATGAACCAAAAAAAATAACGAATTCAAATTGAAAATTTCTACTACGTTAAATTACCCTTTCGGCATATTACTTCTTCTTTAGTATTAACTTCGTGAAATACTTGGTATTGAACTAGAGAAAATTTTTCCAAATTTTTATCGAACCATTTTTACCGGCTCCGATAATGGCTTCTTCTAATAAGCCACAAGGTTTCGATCGACAAAAGATCGTGACTACTAGACATCCATTTAAAAATAGTGAAATTTAGTTGAACATTTTAGTTATATAGCAAGCACCACAATCTTGCGGTGGAAGATATATTCGATGTTGTTCAAGCTCTTTGTTCAATTTAAGGTTTCAAATTAATTTCAAGAATGTTAATGCAATTATCAGCGTTCATAATGCCATCTATAAGTGTAAGTTCTCTACTCCTCTAGGTGACATGAATCCGCAAATCATCATTGACGACGAAAAACTAACTTTCTTGATAACTCTTTCGGCCATCGTGTAGTCAATCAGTTCACCAAAGCCTATAACGATCTTACAAACTACTCGTATCTGTTTCATTCATAATGTAATCAGTTGACTACATCCTTAATTACAGAAAGTAATTCCACAGCACCATCCAATAATAAAGTTAAATATAAACAAAATAAAAACATTTGCATATTACAGGTGCCTTTAGTATAGAATTTGTCAGCCCCCTACTACTTTTTGCCTACTCCTAAGACGTGGCATTTATTAAATGAATTTGTAGTTTCACAGTTACAAGAATGTTAATATTGAATGTTTCGCTTTATAAAGTTGAATTATTTATAGTGTTGTATAAAATGTATTTGTTGAAATATTGTTGTAGTCATTTGGCTACATTGTGCATATACTGAGTGGTCTGCTAGTTATGCGAGAATATCAATAATTGTAGTATATTTTTCTGTTATCCTGTTATTACATATTTTGTTAGAACATTCATTTTTAGAAACCACTATGGGTCATAAATACCCTTAATTTATGAGCAACTTACAGAAATTGCCAAAAATGTAACAGATATTGAGTATCTTAGTGACGAATATGTTGAGTTTACTAGAGATACACCTGTTGTAAAAACATTATTTTATAACTTTTAAGTAACTTTGTTACTTTATAGAATTCAATAGATTAAATATTGAAGATGATGTTGATCTTAAAATAATGGCTGACCTTGAGGTTGAGCCTGGTGCTGCAAAGTTGGATTATATTTTAGTAATTTACAGGACCTTGAGGATGTTTACTCATGCTATAGATCTGTCATGTGCAAATGCCTGGTATGAATGTCGTCACAAGGCAGCATTTTTGCAGATATTCCAAAAAAATATCTAGGATCTGCTACATTTTAGGGCCCATGTTGCGAAAGCATTAATACTTAACAATAAAGCTCTAAGTACCAAACGGGGTCGCCCAAGTATAGAAGCCTATACATAAAGAGAAAAGCTTTTCTTCTCGATGCAAAATGGATGGATGAAAAGGTTTTCCGAGAATAAAATGTCGAAAGTGCACAGTATATTTATGTTTGTCAAAAAATAAAAATTGTTTTCTAAACTTCCATACCAAATAAAAGTATGTTTTAGCATTTGTTTCCAAGATTATTAATTTTTTTAATTTTAATGGAATTAAACATATTACTTGCTTACAATGTAGTCAATTGACTACAAACCAAATTTACCTCTTGGTCACAATGTAGTCGTACGTAGTTGCTAATATTCTTAATAATCCTAAAAAATCAATTACCCACTGTATTAAAAATCAGAATTTTTAGTTCAGTGAAATTAATTCACTATCGAAAGGGTTAAATAGTTAGTGTTTTTTTTTATGACTGGGCTTCAACTATCACCAACATAAACTTCAAATCTATAGCTTCGTCGATTAATATATTATGTTACTATTTTTCATTGTTATAGCAGTAGGCTTAAGAAAATTAACGCAGGTCATAGTATTGTAACGGCCGCGGCGCCAGTAAGTAATTGAAATTTTATTTAAATAAAATTCAAGTTTGAAGAAATTCAGTTATTTAGTTTTCCATAAACGTGAAAAATAGTAGTGACTGAAAATGGAAGTAACCTATAAGCCTGTGCTCCAGTATTACTCCTAGGTACTTAGCACTTTAGGACCATGTCATTTTTGTCTTTTGGAATGTGCGTTTTTTTCTTAAAGAATCCTGGATGACTTTTGTTCAAGTAAATCTCCTGTCTCAAGTAAATCTACTGTCTCAAGTAAAATTCTTTTATGTTGGCCATGATTTTTATAGGTACATGTTAACTAGGTGCTTCTTGCTGCTATTGTCGTATAGTTAGCTTTTATATTTTAGAGTATACTTGCTGAGATACAAAATGGGGACCTGGCGAATTGTATATTTTTCTATAGTTTATTATAATTTGATACTGTGGAAAAGAAGTGAAGTATTTGTAGGATATTAGAACTGGAGCCTCACTTTATTCGTGTAGGAGTATTGTAAACTAAAGAGATACTTAGTTACTCCATCACATTTTTAAAATTGAATTCGGTACCTTCAAAATTGTATTCGGAACCTTTGGTTGCTATTAACTCCCTTATTTAAATTTGTCTCCATAATTTTTATAGAAGGCTCGTCGGGTTCTGTGTACCTCTATTTAATAATCTTTTGTATACAAGAATTTAGCAAATGTTAATTCAAAATAATACGATCTGTATTGTTCAAAATAATATCTCATGAGTTTTTAAGCAACAGTTCTGTCAAATAAAAAGAAACGATGTACGGACGTATCATATTTTTTATAAGAAAATACGAACAATACAATTTTGTATCACGATTGACATATTCCGTTTCTAAACTTCTAATCTCCATTGTATGGATGAGAGAATACGTTTTCTTTATTAGTCAATCACAAGTACCTTAATAGCTGTTAAGGCAAACAAGAAGTAATATCCTTGAAATTTGAAAGTCAGATGGTAGATATATGAACAATTTCTGTCTAGAATAATATTGAAATAGAAATTATGAAAGCTAGATTATTCATTAACATTACGACTACGGTTTCGGTGCAATTTTATGAATTACCGGATTTTTTTCGATATATGCAAGTTTCAATGAATAAAATATTATTAAATACAAAAAACGAGAGTCTGGCACTGATATTGAATTTTCGTTAGTGGAGACATATGTAGGTATTTGGTAACGTAGCCACCAAATTGAAGCAAATAGGTTCAATGCTAAAAAATATACATAATTGTGGGCGTTAATTAGAATCTATCGATAATAAAATATATTGCTCGTCTTCATTTTTATTGTTCGTATATTAAATTTTATTACTATATCAATACTATACATTGTACATAAAATAATATTGGCAAACGCGACAGATTTACGTCACAAAGCGAAATGCCAAAGTATCTGGTTGATGGTTCTGGTTTTTCAAGTTTTATGCTTATATGTCAGCAAAGTCAACAAGGCTTAAAAAGAAAAAGATTTCACCGACACACCGATGCGGTTTCGTCATTCATTCCAGCTTACAATACTAAATTATTATTAAATAACCATATGCAAGTTTGCTCTTTGATTAACTAAAAAAAAATGTGTTAGACCAACAAAATGAAAATAAATGTTTATACAAGGTAATATTTCTACTCTATCGGTTTGTGAAATCTAGTGTGTAAAAAAATGATTATTTTTTTTAAATTGATGATATTTTTAGTAAAATTTATTTAAAACCGTATATTTTTAGTTACTTATCGAAGAAAAACACTTTCATTTTTACCGTAACGTCCACACTTTTTTCTAGTTTACTTTGATGAAATTTTTTGATAACCATAATGAAATTGAATAAAAAAGTTCAATAACTTGCAAACGAAAATGATAAAAGAGAGTTAAGGTACACAATTTAAAATTATTTGGAGTTATACAGAGTGTTCCGTAATTCCGGTACAAATCAAATAGATTGCTGTTGGAGAATGTTCAGGAAGTAGATGCAAAAATTTTACCATTATTAAATCTACAGAATAGAGCTCAAATATATTAATAGAGACTTCTATTAAATGTGGTGAATAAATACTAATTTACAGGCTCTAAACGTCATATTAAATACCTATGGGCCGCTGAACTTAGAACTTGTAAATCATTGAACATACCACTAATATTAACAATTTCTTTTCTATTTTGTAAATACTTTTAATTAAATTGTACCCGAAAACAAACAGTTTTAAACGGTTCGCTGTATCAAAAAGTTTTGCAAGATTGACAGAAATACACAACAAAGATTACTTTTAATCTAGAGACTTGTTAATCAATTTTGAGAATCTTGTAAATAAATCCTAAACTCATATTGTCTATTTAAAATGAGATAATTCGTATTTTTTTCATCGATTTTCAAAAAAAAATTCCCAACAATTGAAATAAAGAAAATAATGATGGAGAAACATTGCTATATATTTTAATTCCAAGAGGTATTTGTTCAGCAACGAATTTTTTAGAAACACCTTATATTGTTTGTATTTTTCTTTTATTTCGCTAGGTGGTAAAAAATTATTTTGCTAGCACCATTTTGTACCAGAGCTAACCAAAATCATTGAAATAAATCTAAAAAACCGCGGTTCTCACACATTGCAAAATATATAATTTAGCACTTTTATTGATGCCCTTAAACTAAAGAAATGTACGATAGATAATATTTATGTATGTAATTAAATATAACCAAAAAAGGTATTTATACATCAAAAATGTAAATAAATTTTTGACTTTAAGTAAATGTGTCAGTTACTTTAACAAATACTCTATTTCGATCAAATCTTAAGTACTTTATCATATCATAAAGCAAAATAAAAAATATATCAAATTATTAATTTGACTTGACTTTTGCATTTTATATATTTTAATGAGATTAAGTAAGTTCTATAACTCATTTACTAAAAATTACTACAAAATTTTGTAAGGCCAATTAAAACTGCCGTTTTTAAATACATTTGTAACATTATTACCATGTCACAATATCACTGATCTAAGGAAGATGAACCATTCAGTATATTAAAAAATCAACGTAACTTTTAATTCATTCTTATGCGTATTTTTTCGAATTGTAATTATTGTAGAGTTCACTGCGTTATATTTTATTACTTCTCTATCTACTTCTTTTTTTAATATCAGCTATTATGAAAATAAAAAATCACAGTTTTTTGCGTGATGCTACGAAGAGTGAATATTTTAATATATCAATGAATTTGAACTAGCTCAGAAATCTCAAAATATATTTACTAATACCGCCTAGTCTTATATATTTAGGAAAATTTATTAAATACCATTATGTTATCAAAGACAAATTTTCAAATTACTTATGTTGCTGAGTATATATACATATATATATAATATAGCTTTGTAGCAAGTTACGGCACTTAAAATTAATTATAAATGACATCATTATTAGTTTCGTTGGCAAGAGGAAGAGGTTGTTTTATTTATTTAACATAAATAATTTCAATGCCAGAACTGTTAGCCAAAAATACATTGCCGTTGTTTGATTAATGTTAATGCCATTAACTGTTTTTTGTTTCCATCCAAATGACATTGAAGCGGTCATCGTTTAATTATAACTAATTATACTGATTTCCATGAAAAAAACTAAAAGACTAATGGGCCAACTATTTAAACATAGAGTGAGCGACACTTTAAAATCAAATTTTAGATTTAGTCCGTTATAAATTTTCAGTTAAAATAAATCTTTGCGTTTTTTTTTTTACAATTTACAGTGGGGTGACAAAAATATTTTATTAATAATTTAGATAAATAGATGTTTATGATTTTTGATTTTATACATTTTAGGGACTTTAAATATAAAATTCTAATGGTAGACCTTCTTCATGTAATTATCAACTAGATGAGAGGAGATAACCACTAATAGTTTGTGCGGCACTGTTTAACGAAAAGTGACAACAAAACAGATAAACACTTTACTAGTCTTATTATTCCTCTGTTAGTTTTGAACTTGAATTATCGTATTAATTTACTCTCTGTATTGTGGAATCTCCACTTACTTTCGATGTGTTTTATTTCTAGTTAGATTGAGTAGTTGAGTTACTGTGCACATGTAACCTCCTGAAGAAGCCGCTTATGACAGACGACGAAACGTTGAGAAATATCTTAATATATTAATAATATTTCTATTGTTTTATGAATTTGTCAATTAATCAATTTAAGTATCGAAGTAGAAAAACATTATTATGATTTCTTAAAAAATGTGTTATTCTATAAAACATAAAAAACTGACTTCACATTACTTTCTCTATAAGAAGAAGAGCAATAAATCTGTTGTTTCTTGTAACTACTTTGCTCTGGTGTAAAATAATTCTTGTAAATCAGCCGTAGAGCCATTTGTGTTAAATAGCCTGTATAAAACGACACGGAAAAGGTAGGTATTCATCGGGGCGTCAATCAACGACAGTCATAATTGAAAACTATTGTATGATAATCTGCAAACATTTTAATATTCTTATTAAAACTATTTATAATTTAATTGTATTAGGCATAATGACAGAACACTAACTGTTTAAAAATTAGGGGTATCCTTTAAAAATAACTAAAACAGATAAATAATCCTCAAACCGGATGTTGTAATAGAAACAAAAATAGCTTTAAAACATTAATTTTCCGAATAAATGTTACTCTCCCCCTCTATTAGCTAGCCTAATTTAAAAAAATAAGTAAAACGCTTAGACATGGCATAAAAGTTTCGACACTTGCTAATCCTCCTTCACGTGACAATAATATCTTGATTGTTTGATAAAGTACGTGACGTGGTAGCTACCCCATTTGAAAGATGTTAATAATAGTTTCAACAACATCTATATTATGATTGCATTCCAAAATTTACTCATTTCATTTTTGTTGAAGTGTTTTTATGGTAGAAAAGCTTTTGTGTTAAAAATATTACAAATAATGAAATAAACGGTTATTTTATTAAATTTTAAATTAAGAATACTAAGGTAATGACAGGTAAGTTTTAAAATTTGTTTTTTTACTCTCCCAAAAATGTTTTGTGATAAAAATATTTGTTTTAGTTCTAAATTGTTTTTGTCAATTTCAGAACAAAATTTTGGATTAATTAATTTTTGAGATTTTTAGATATCAAAAAGCCTTTTAATTCTCTAAAAAATGCCAGTAAAATTTAGTGTTCAAAATTTTGTCTTCCTAGGACCATTATTATTTTTGTCAATTTCAGAACAAAATTTTGGATTAATTAATTTTTGAGCTTTTTAGATATCAAAAAGCCTTTTAATTCCCTAAAAAATGCCAGTAAAATTTAGTGTTCAAAATTTTATCTTCCTAGGACCATTATAAAAATTAGAAATAGCAAATAGTAAATTATCACTACCTTTTAAATATCTATGACTAAATTTTCCGAACAAGACGTATTTAAATATAGTTTCTTAAATAAGGAACTACTCATATATGTGATATAATTTTTCAAACTTTAATGGAAGGTTAATAGACTGTTTCAAGTATAAGTTACTTTCCCAGAGATTGATGAGATAAATATATGGCAAGTGACTTAAGCCGAAGATCTTGATATGCTTAAAATGTACGATAACAGCATATTTTCAAAGTGAATTTGTTAAGAAAATACATGCAACAATATTTATGGAACTGTAAGAATGTTTGAATTATTCTTATTTAATTTATTATATCTTTCTCTAAAATCTTATTATATAGTCTCTTTTCAAAAGATAAATAAAGTTATATTATAATTGTAACGGAAATTCACGAATTAATTATTTTGTAGTTGCATATAAATTTTAAAATATATCATTCAGTCTGTGTTGAGCACTGAAATACAGGAAAACCATTTTATAATTATGTTATTTTTTGTCATGAGAGTGTTTGTACAGGGTGTACCAGCACTACAGGATATCTCTAAATCTAACAAAGATAAAACAAATCTGAAGTCGTATCTTCGAGGTATTTTTTAAGCCCCTTTTAAGTTAGTTTTTCATAAATTCTCCTGTTAAAGAGCTGTAGGTTGATTTTTAAAATTAGGTAATTATCTAATAACGTTATTATAACAAATAATAAATCTACAATTCCTTAAATAGAATTGAAGGCCTTTATTTTTATTTAAAATTCAAATGGATTTTTCACAGATGATTTTATAATTCATAAAATCTTGTAAGTACTAAAAGTTTGGTAACATCTCATATCTCTGACCAAATGACCACATCACAATTAATCACTATTTATCAATGTTACTATTGGCAGCGTTGTAATTCTCAGTCACGAATAGTCAGATTTGATCCAAAAAGCATTCTATTTTTTTTTTTTTTTTACGTGTAAACATTATGTTACACGTCATTTTTGTCGGTTCCGATTTTTATTCTAAAACAAAGATTCCCATCCAACGTTTTTTGTTTTTGTGTAAAAAACAGTAAGTCTTAAGAATTATTATTTATTTTCAACACTACATCAACAATTTATCTCAAAATCCATTTAAAATAGCAGTAAAATCAAATAAGTGTAAATTACTAATTAGAAGTACATGTATTTTGAAAGTCCAAAACCTGTATATTTATATCATTATGGAAGTTTAAAATTATAGAACATTTTAACCTGTCATTTTTAATAACCGAGACCTCGTAGATTTCATTTATTACCGTTTTTCGAGATAAATATTTTCAAGTAGCGATAAGAAAAAAATTTGGAAATACCTACTTTTTTCTTCAATTATGTTTTTAAATTTTCTACATAAAATACAAACAATTCTTGTTATTTTTATACCCTATTTAATATCTTTTTAAATGGAGGCTTCTTTTAGTCAAATCGGTTGTAGAAATGAAAAGAACATAAAACGCTATTTATTTTTCTTCATTTGTTTATTCTCGGAAGGCCCCCTATATCTTTAATTGCCTATATTATTGATATTAAATTAATAATGTTAAAGCCTTTTAGAGAGAAAAGTAATTTAAACCTACAAATAGAAACTTTACAGAGAAATGTACTTTCTTGAATACCAGGAATTAAAGTTTTTTTTATCATATACTTAATAAACTGTTTTTTGTATCATGCATATTCCTTTTTACTACTATATCGAATCTGTTACTCTTTGAATACAAAGCATTTGTCTGATTTGCTCTTACAAGTCGAATTCTAAAACCATTTTAAGAACATTTATTAATTTAGGTAAGTATAAACCTTTTCACATAAACGGGTCACAATGAAATATGTATCACTGCTTAAAGTTGTGCTAGTTTCTATATTTACCAAGAGATTTTTGATGCCGATTTTTATATTCATCATATTCAAACTTGTATGGGTTTAATCAACAGAAAAAAGATTTTTTGCACATATCTTAATAAATCTTGTATATCGAATACTCTCTTCAAAATCAAACAAGTAAAATGCTTTTCAGATCTAAAAGGCATCCAAGCAGGAATGCGGCAAGGAAGTGCCCTTGATACCATATAAGAGTGGACCAAAAAATGGAAGATCAAAATGAATGAAATAAAATGGATACATATTAACCTTACTAAAAAAAAATTGAATAATCCTTGTGTGACCTTATTACTTATTACTATATTATATAATGGAAAAAAGTGTACCTATTTAGATACAGGCTGGCCAATATACAACGATTTTGATATAAAAGTGGTCATAACTTTTGAAAGAAACTGTTGGAGTTTTACACAGTATTGGGACACCCTATATATATATATATACAGGGTGCGGCATTAGTGCGTCGAATTACGATATATCCGTTAATAAAGGAGAAATCAAAAAAGTTATTTATAAAAATTATAGACTTCAAACTTCATATTATAACATTGTTTTCGTATTTACAGAGTGTTACATATTACCAGGTGAACCAAACATACTTTTTTTAAATGGGACACCCTATATATTATTTTAAATTTAGATTAATCTCCCCCTTATTTCCAATATAGGGTTTCATTATGTTATACAGGGTATTTCAAAAGTTATGGTCAATTGTATACGAAAGTCATTTACATTTCAACGTCCTATATATATATATATATATAAAAGGAAAATAACAGAAGGATGGAGAAAGAGAATAAATAAAGGGTTAAGAGAATGCAACCTAAAAGAGAGGAAAAAAATAATTAGGCCATATAGAAAAGTTAGAAAATGGTATAAGTAAAAACTGGGACTTGTTTGCTTATTATTAGGACTACTTCAAATGGACAAATAGTCTGTCCACGGGAAATAATGGCCAATATCTACTCCATATAAACATACTTATCATGCGAAGCTCAAAGTTTTGGAATAGCTTTAGTTAGAAAAATTATCTAATTAAATATGGTTGGTTAAATATAAAGAACAAAAGTAATGATGTCTTAAATATTTTTCACTTTACTATAATAGTGAGAAAGTGTAATGCATTCTAGATACGTATATTTACGAAGTTATTTACTTACTATTCTTTTTTCTAGTACTAGGATTCACGCTTAATAACTCTACTCTGAATAATTATGTGACCAAAACAATTAATTGTAAAATAAAGTAAAACCGTTTACAGTTTTTACTTTCCTCTCATGATTTTTACGTTACTGAGCTGATCATGAACGTTTTTGCAAGCCTTCGGAGTTATTGGCCGATTTTTAAACAGCACACATTTGGCTGTCTCTAGCAAGATTTAGTTTAACTTCAATTTTAACTTTGACTTTTACTTAAATTTTGACCAGAATTTAAATTTTTTTGGCATGTTGTTAAGATTGTCCACCGCCGTTTTTTAGTGAAAACCTTATGTAATTTATTTAATTTTTGTATTTTACTTCACACTGCAGTTTGTGCTTTATTTGTATAATTAAAATCTGTTACCTTATTAATTTGTGGTAAGTTTTGTTTTTGTAATTTGCTTTTTATTATATTGTTATTTGTACAATCACTTTTTCAGACCTGATGATGACCGGGTAGGTCGAAACTAGTTGTCAATCACGTTTAATAAATTGCTTTTGTGGCAAGATTTTGAGTTTCCTTCGATTTCATCCTACATACCACATTTGAGTTCCAGGGATAACATGTTATTTCTTAAATATTTAAGGCAACTTCTGGTAGCAATATTTTTTGTTGATTCTTACTTGTTACAACTTTCTGTGATATTTAGTAAATACTATTGTACATATTGTAACTTATCCTTATGAACTTTAATGCTTTAACCCAAAGATTGGTGTGCTGACATTTTGATTAGTTGGTAGGTTTAAACTAATCTAATATAAGATATATTTCAACATAATTATTTGGAGCACCAGCTTGGAAGATTTTATTCGTATCTAACTCAAAGGGTCTGTCTTCTAAGTGTTGACTAGAAAATAAACAAATTGCCAGGAGTGTTTTCTCAACTTGTAAAGCAATCCCTGTTGCCACACCTTATCGAAAGCTTGGCTAATGTCGAGGAAGGTTACTGTACAATAACTTTTTCTTTCCCAAGTTTCTTTTATTGGCTTACAGATATAATGTTCTAAATTATACAAACACTGACTATCTTTGCCTAGAAGTGTTCTTCGATTTTATGAAAATACGTACTAAAACCCTTTATGTCTTGTTTATACAACTTAGAATAGAATAAAATAACAGCATTAATAAAAAAGTCAACGTTTCCTACTATTTACAGTGACTATAGCGTTCTCGGTTTGTTTACCACTCACGCAAGCGTGTCCGATTGTGAAAAAAGCACGTGGGTCAAAATGATAATTTATTGATAAAATAGAAAGTACAGGTATTCTCAAGATGAAAAGAACAAAATATATTTTGTAATTATATTAAGTACTATTAAAAATGTGAAGTGGCCGGAATAATTTTATCTTTATAAAAGTCTTATTTTCATTCTTCAAAAATTTACCACTACTCACGAGCATTCAATGCGTGTAAAGTTAAATACTCGGTTAACTTGTCTGATATTTTTGGAGACTACGACACTCTGTTAAGAAACTAAAACAAACCCTTGGAATCAAATTCTATGTAAATCGAAGGCAACAAATCGGAATCTATGAAATTGTTGAATCCATTGCCAATTAGAATCCGTTTAATTTTTTTTACAAAATTGTATTGTATTTTCTACTTCTTTTATGGTATTTTCTACCAGAAAAGCACAGAACATCGTTGTCGAAAGTCATACTAAAAATATATCAATGTTTTATTTCTATTATATGGTTTGTTCCATGTCTCGTTCTCTAAAAGAAGATTTTTATTTTCTAGGATTGATTCCGTTGTTAGTCAGCAGCCTGAACAAAGAATTGTCAAAATATATAATTTCCTTATACAGAGTGGCACATAAAAAACGTACTCCTTGAAAAGTTAAACATGGAATTTTTATTTCGAAAAATCCTGAATCGGTTTTTGTTTCCAGAAAGACGTCTTTTGAATGTAATGTCGTTCATCTGAACGAGGTGGCAATCCCTTTAAAAATCTTAAATGACACAAGAATCCAGTAACACATAATTTCAAGGTTACTACAATTCTTCACAAACTTGCTTAAACTTTTTGATTCTACGTAAAAATGAATCTATTGGGAATGTAGACGAAACAAAACCAATCTATAGCTTAAAATTATCAATATTAAACTTATCGTAGAATAGAATAATCGAAGTCAGCAGGTAGTTTTGTTGCCATTGTACATTTTTCAGAATTATCCACAAAGTATTGGTTGTTGCTTAATTAATATTAATTATTTTGAAGCAAACGATCTAAATAATTCTAGCTTACAGGATTGTGGAGAGAATCGAAATTGTCACTCTTTTATTTTAAAAACAATAAAATGATTCGGGAAACTGCAATAATTTTTAATGGAAGGCACCAGGATAAAAAGTTAAAGTTAATAAAAAACATGAAAGACGATACTCTGTTAATGAATCTGCACAGGTTGCAATTTTAGGTATGTTGAACTGGAACCTACTTCAAGCAAATCGCCATAAACATTCTTGTTTAATGGCTACGTTAACAGACATAATTGCAGATATTGGAGTGATTTGAATCTTAAAGTTATGAGAGAACAGTATTTTCTCTATAAAGAAACGTTGATTGTGTATATGGGCTGTTGGTTAATTTATTCTACCTCATAATTTTGACGGGTGAACTTACCTCAAAGTGCTTGATGCCTTAATCACTCCCACATTTTGGAAATTCTTGAAAATTACGATCACGTGTCAAGAAAATGATGTATTTTTCCAACAGGATGAGGCTCCACCAACTGTGCATCTCCAATACAAGAATTTCTAAATCAATATCTTCTCGATTACTCGATTGGTAGAGGGGTTCTATTGAATGGTCTCCAAAAAGGCCAGATCTAACATAGATTTTTTCTTCTAGGGCAATTTAAAAAATGTTGTCTACACTTTAGAATATGTACGCCACCAAATATTGGCTGCATGTCGTAAAATAACCCTCGAAATACTTCAAAATACTCGAGAGAGTGTTGAACAAAGACTTTAGTACTGTTTGGAACTGAATGGGTTGCAATTGGTACATTTAATTCAATAAAACTTCCCTGAAATCGTTTTACTTTCGATTTATTCTGCCCACAATTCAAACAAGTTTTTCACATTGACTTTAACGTAAAACAAAAAAAATTAGACATGCTTGTGAAGAGAATTGTAATGAATACCTTTAAAGTAATGTCATTTGACCCTCGATATCATTTAGAATGTTTAAAGGGGTTGCTACCACTTTTAGGTAAATGATTAAACACAATCGATCTGTTTCAGAGTTTTTCGAAAAAATATCCAAGTATAAATTTTCCAGGTGGTAAGTTTTTAACACGCCACCCTGCAGAATTTTTCCTAATTGGACTCTCTTCCCAGAGTTATAATTTTCCAAAATCAGTTTTATTCTTGTTAAACTTCACGTCAGCCAGCAACTTGAATAGAGAAATCCTATTTTCTTCCCACTGTCCAAGTGCTCGAGTACCTTCACCCCTAATCCAGAGATAGAAAAATTTTTTATTTGTATCCGTAATTAATTAAGATGAATCTTTTCCTTTTGTTTATTGTGGAAGTTTAAATAAGGTTGGACAGATCCAGACCATTAAACTCAATTCTATTGAACAGATAGATACCGCCGCAAGACGAAACGACCTCATTATTAGATTTTTATTATTTCATGAATTGTTTACAAAAATCACCTGTTTGAGAGTATCGCACTGTCATTTCGTTTAACTGAAGGTTCACTGCTGCGATTATCTTTATAATAATATACCAGCAATATTTATTGTTAATAGTTCCACAATATTGTGTATGTAATAGATCATGCCGCCTGCGTATTATTTTTTTTGAAAATACTTGAATCTATTAAACATTAAGCATAAAAAACGTCAGCAACAGTTAATTTTATTTATACTAAAACAAATAATCATTAAGAATTCACCCAAATTTAAATAAAACAATGAATATAGTAAATAGTTAAAACAATAATTATGGCTTGCATATTTTTCTTATCTAGCACTACAATCATCAAATTTGCCAATGTTGCGGCGTAACCACTCTGTACCTAATTGAAGTATGTATTTCTAATAATTGAATATCAAGAAGTTATCAGAAACTTTTTAAACAGGTTAAAAATGGGTATTGACATGAAATTTACGTCCTCCACTTTTAGAAAAAATTACTTTAACAGTAACCTTCGGAATTGGGCAAATGTTGCACTTAGTAATAAGAAGCTAAAATCGGACTTATAAATTTATAAAATATATTTATTATATGCAGAATCAAAACTTAAATGCTTTACTTAAATAAACTTATATTAAAAATAAATAGTCGAGAACTGTTTATAATCACCAGCTGATTGGTTAATATTTTGTTCTTCCATTGTTTTTTGATTTATTTATAAGAATTTCTTGGTCGATAAAAATATGTGGTCCTTGATAACAGACTGTTTCCAAAGAAATATAAATTTTTGTCTGGTATTATTGTTTACCAAAATGTTTAATGAATGTTGAATAAATAATCAACTAGAGATTGTTCGCAAAATCGACCGTTCTCCTACATTAATACCTATAAAAAAATATAGGGTTCATTCTTGTAATTTTCCTACTTATCAAGGTCATTCCTGTAGGTAAGCCTCAGACCTGTCAACGTCACTTGTAAATATCACCTGTCAACGTCATTTGTCATATACACCTGTCAATGTATGTTACAGTCACACTTGCCAACCTAACAGGTGACGATTATAGACAATATATTGACAGGTGTGACTTTAACAAGTGAAAATGACAGGTTGACGCATGTGTGTACCGAGTGATCTGGAAATGACCTCGATATGTAGCAAAATTGCCAAAATAAGCCTTATACTGCCTTATGGGAATTTACTTGTGAAATAGGACTATTTTGCGCTGGTTTTTCTATTATTTACGATGTTGTAAGTTTTAAAGAACGACATATCAGAATCTAGTGAGAAACTAAACATTGATGGCCGCTTGTAACTAGTACTATATTGGACAAACCAAAAGTTCTGCTGCATCAAAATCAAACAAAATAATAATAGCGTCAATAAAAAATAGACATTTATAATTTAAACACTGCCTACTCTAATATTTTAGATCATCATAATACAACCAAAATAAAAAACAATAATAATAGTATTTTATTATGTTACTAAAAGTAGAAGGCTGACATTATTTGTTGAGTCCAGTATATTGTACTGTCTAAACCTAAAAACCTAAAAGGACATAGGCAAAATTTTAAGCAGCAGACCACGATGTGTTAAATTTACAGAATTTTGACAAATTTAAGACTTTTAAACATTACATAAAAAAGATCATTAACTTAGGTTTCAATTACAATCCATAGTAATCGTTGTTATCTATTTTCAGGATTCTCTTATAATCTTTGAAATTGTTCACATATATTATTTTAACCAATTCTTATTTACCTCATGTGTACTACTCCATATGATATCTTAAAGTGCATATACATTTTCGTTAAAATTATTTAATTTCTCCTTTTAGACCGTTACAATATATATATAGTTTAATTATTTCTTTATATAAAGCCAATCATGTTAGGACACAACTTTTTATTGTTTTATTCCATTATGATTTATACTTTTGCCAAATAAACAAATTTTGGAGCCTTAAATAAATATTTCTGAACTCATAATATTCATTAACTTCAATAAAATGTATTTCCATAAATGGAACAAAAATGTAAAAGTGAAATAATGACTACTGGTTAATGTTGATAAACAAATTATACAACGTTTACATATTAGGCAGCCTAATTACGATGTTGTTAATAGTTTTAACTTGACTAGTATTTTACTTTCACTCTAAAAATACATTGAATGTACTTAATGAATGTACAATTAGATACCGCAGTCGATCTTTAAGAGGACTTTTATTGTCAAGTCTGACAGTATTAAATTTGTGTATTGTTCGGATTCTACAATATATTTATATCGCGGAAGTTTCATATACCATCTGTCGGTTGGCATCCGTACGAGTAGTTTTTGTTACTGCTGATTATTTAGAAAGTAATTAGTAGACGATAGTTTTCACATAAAGAATAAGAATGCAATTTCAAATTCCAAGTTGATTTGTGCAAAGATATACACAGTATGGTCCAAATGAAAGGAATATATTCATTATTTCGTAAATCGGCGCGTTTAGGGGGGAAAATCCTGAAACCCGTCGTATAATTTATATAATTGTTTTATAATTAAAATTTTGGGATATTGTTGTGTTATTTTAGAGGGTTTGTGTTTCTATTGATTTAAAATTTTTGTATATGTTTTTTTGAAATTTGTCAAGTAATTATAAATAAAGTTGTTTTTGGTGTGTTACTAGGAGATAAGTTGGTTTATAAATGTGATAAAAGAAGAGGCTAATGTATAATTTTGAATGTAACAATTTTTGAATAATTTATAAATTAAAAAAAACAATTATTGAAAATTAGTATTAATTGAAATATTAAGATTAAACTAAAGAAAATAATAGAAGTTTGAGATAAAAAGAAAATTGTCATTCGATTAAGATTTTGTTAATTTTAAAATAAAATACTCAAGAAAAGTATATAAAAATAATAATTATCACAATAATCGGCGAAATACTAAAGAATAATTAAGTACAGAAGTTATATAACACAATAATATATATGATTTTGACATTACCAGTCAATAAACGGTTTTGTCAGGCAATCCGCCTTTTTATTTTATATTAAACTGTAATGGCAATTGCGAAACTTGAGTATCAATCGAAAAGAGGTTTAAACTGAAACTGATTTCAAAAATGTCGTTTCCTTTAATCTCCACTTTTGGTGCTATATTTGCTCCTCCGCATAATCTATGGACAAGAAGCTCTCTACGAAGGAAAATCCCAAAAAACCTCTAGCTTTCACCCAGACTTCAAAACCGTGCCTATATTTTGTACAAATTACTACAATAAGCTAATGTTTGAAAGTCAATTTGTACCTTCAGCTACCAAAACTTTACCTGCAAGTGATATTTTGATATATGTTTAATTGTCTTTAAGTTATAAACTCTAAAAATAGACGTCATACATTTTCCGAAAGAATTGTATATTTAAAAAAATGTTGCTCTTTGGCCCGCTTTTAAACTATTGAATTTGTAAATTTACACCAAATCTAAGTGTTCTAGTGAGACATTCTAGATTCTTGGATAAAAAAGGAATACTAATTGCTAAGTATTTATAGTACTGTAACAGAAACAGTTCTATCACATTTAAAACAATTTCAATACAAACTCTAGTGTTAAGCTCACAAATTATTAATAAATGTAAGTTTCAATTGGTATTTTGGTTACAAACTGTTATGTTACGATTTAAATTATATAAAATTCGTTTCTGATAAAATAGTCATTCTAGTTGGATTTTAATCCACACCTACTTGTTAGGAAAAACTGATCATACTGATGAAAACATCTATTTGCCCTTATGTCTTAAATAATTAGGGGAATTGATCTATCATACGGTAGTTAAATTAATTAATTAAGATTAAATTTAATAAATATTTTAAATGCTTTTAATATTATAATAAAAATTTTCTTAAAAAAATAGATTCCTTAATCTACTTATAAAGTTAAAAATATAATAGAAATAAATGAAAAATGCAATTTTCTTGCTTTTATGCAACGAGATTACTTTATATTGTTAGGAAGCCACGTTGTCATATGAAAAAATGTTTACAGCTGGGTCTTCAGAAAAAATCATTAATGAACGGTAATGAAGATGTCAGCGAAATTAATTAAACGAAAATCTTACGTCTTAAAATGCATTGAAAATTTTCCGGCTGATGTCCGCTCTCTCAATTAATTCGAATATAACTGAATCTCGTTGATTATGTAGGTCACTCATTCTGATTTGTAATTATCGGTTTTATCTTGACTGGTTAATTATTCAATGTCTATCTAAATTGTACGGTAATGTCTCACGAAGATGACTTTCAGTTCAAGGTGTCAGCTTGACTAGGGCTCTGGGTGGGACGCAGCGGACGCAGATGCAATGATGGTATAATAAATTTAAACAAGGTGATTCAAAAAAATGTATGTACTAGCCGAGCAACTAGGGCCCAAGGCGTGCTCATTTATTGAACTTATCTAAGCCATACGTAACAACTTGCAGGTTCTCAAAGCACGCCAAACTATTTTACATTTTATATCAATTTATTTGTGAATTAACTTTTTTGTCATTAAGCGGCGAAATAATTTCATTTTTCTTGTAATAAGATAATTAATTGAAAACGTTTCACATTTTTGTGATTAATTTTTTAATTTGTAAATTACATCAAAAACATCAAAAGCAAGTTCGCTACCAAAATTGGAATAATGGGATACATGTTTCCACTCCAATTCTCTTAATTTTGATACAACGAACGTCGAAATAAAAAAAAGACTAATAGAATATATCTATTTATTTTCTCAATTTTAGCAATATTTTATGTGTTGCTTAGCTTTTTACTTTTTTATAATATAATTTATGAAACCTACTTCTTCCCTTATTTTCTTCTGATATACAGGGTATTTCACTGGGTAAGGGCCTAACTTTAACTGTAGATGAACGTCACTTTGGTGGTTCCAAAAGATAAATATTATTTAGTAGGTTATCTACTCTTTATAATTGATATACAGGGTGTTTTATCAATTTAGCCTAATTCTTTCGGTGCTCATAACTCATAACATAATTTTGATATTTGACATGCATAATTGCCATTACCTGGAAAATCTACCAAAATATTATCAAAACAATTAAAAATTCGTCTTCCTAAAAACAACACCCTGTATATCGATTGTTTTTTATAATTTGAAAGAGCAAAAAAACTGAATCAGCTCATTTATTTTTTATTTTCCGCGAACAATTGTACTACTAAAATGTTTCGAATGTTTCGAACATACTGTATAAGGATATTTGGAATCTGTGGGCTTACTACACATTTGTAGATAAGAGCAGTTTACAAGAAATAAATTTCTGCTTCCGAAGGCTAAAAAATACTTATTTTATATACCCCACCTCGTAGAGTATTTTCTTTCCTCTTCTAATGATCGATATTGTCCAAATTTTAAGATGATCGAAATGGGATTCGAAGTAATCTTTTATTTATTTTTTTCGTGCTTTCCTTTTGTGATTTTGTAAAGTAAAATCAGTACCACTTTATAGTCTCCAAAAAATCTGTTTATTGAAATAAATTATATAATTAATATAAACAATAGTAACGTAAATTAAACAAATTACTTTACTTTACTATAGATTTGGTTTATAGAAAAGTTTTTCTAATTAATAAATATTAATTTTCTAACTTTTTGCAGTCTTTATATTTTAACTTTGGGTTCGGTTCTTTTGTCTATTTTTCAAATTCTTAGATTCTCTCGGCAAACTATTGATACTCTCAATCTGGATAATGTTGTCTATTTTCTAAACTCCTTTTTACTTGAGATCTTAAGCGCATTTATTCTTGAAATCCATTTTTTATTTATCTTATGGGTTTAGGCATAAACTTTTTTATTTTCATCAAATTTGGTTATTATTTAAATCATAGAAATATAATTATATTATTGGGTATTTCTTAACATGTTAAACTTTATTTATCAAATCCCAAGTTTTTTATATTATATTCTCTATTTTGACAATACTTATTCTCTTTGACATCTATCATAATAATAATATCTTCCTCATCAACAACTTTTCCCTAGTTACCATTATAAATTTTAATTACCTTGTGTCTTAATTTTTAAATTATAATTGAATCATAAATTCCCTCTAATTAAATTCATAATGAATCTCTATCTCTATATCCTTTATCTTAACTTTTTTAAACTTAATGTTACCTTCTATTAATTTATTTATATTCTACATTATATTAACATTTTTTTTACACTAATTCTTTTAACTATTTTTATATTTTTTTACATAATTTTCTTTACATACAAACGATTCAACAGCAACAACCATTTTCAAACTTTCTCTGATTATTTCGTTTTTATTTATTTCTCTTACCCTTAAATTAGCTGCTTATTTCTTCTAATCGAGAAATATATCCATACTACTTATTTTTTCTATATTTAGTTTTCACAATCATTTATGAACATTACATAAATTTTAACCCAGTTACTAAGTATTTTGAAGTATATTTCTTTAGAGTTTCCCTCCAATATGTTTATCCACAAATTTTGGTACATATATTTTCATACTTTCTTTGACTTATTTCATAGTCCAATCTATTCTTTGTCATTTTCATTATTTCTATTTCTTCCTTCTTCCTTAACATTATATTATTATATTTTTTATTTGGTTTGTTTTCATTATCTACATCTTGAGTTTCTTATTTAATTCTAGGTTTGCTTCTTCTATTTTAACTTCTGTTTTTCCGTTTATAATCTTTTTACATTATATATTTCCTTTTCTACTTTAGTCTGTCTGATGATTCATGATTTATTCTAAAGTTCCTTCTACTTTCTTCTCAGAAGTTTACTTCTCTTTTCTAATATTTTCAATTTTTTCTTCTGCACAATTTTTCATTTCCATCATATTATTTCTCATTTGTCTAATTCTAATATATTCTTTATTTTCCAATCTTTTAATATACTTGTTTATATGATCAACTATCTCTGTTTTTAATTCTCATATATTACTTTTAATTTATGATATAGATTTGTTGTATAAACTTTTTTATCTTATCTCACAATATTATTTTTATATATATTCTATTTCAATATTCTTTTGTCAGTTTTACTTTTCGTTTCCTCAAATTATTGTTGTAATTATTAAACTGCGTATTAGTCTTGTTACTATATTTATATATTTTTATATTCTGTTCTTGTTTTATTTACTGTTTAGAATATTCTTCTTAAATTATGGTTTTTGTTTGCTGTTTCTGCCTGAGTTTGTTCAACTTCTGAATTTTATAGTGCCCAAGTATTCAAATGTTGCTACTACATCTTATTCTTATGTACTTGTTTTATTTGTTATTTTTATGTTTTTCTTTTCTTTTCTTTCTCAGGGGAATGGATTGTATCTAAAGTTTATTATTATTATTAAAATATTACTACTCGTGTTCCTTTCGATTTTTTTAAATTTTTAATCATTTCCATTTCCATATTTGTTTTTGATTTAAATTTTCCGAAATTGCTTTCGATAAATGTTTAGTTTCTTTATTCATCATCTTCTATTACCTTATTTGTTTAACTATTCAGCGTAAAAGTTACTTGCTCCTCTTACAAACTAAGTTCATTGTAAGAGTATTATCTTAGTTTCTATTACATATACTTTTATTATGTATATGTTAAGAAATGAAAAATATATTTTTATTAACGCACTTTATGTTATTCCTTCAAATATTCTATTGTTTTTAGTCCAGTTTCAAATTATACATCTTGAATTGTTCCGTTAAGAACAAGTTCCAAGACCGTCAAATACAAAAGATTTGTTTTCTTATTTATGAACATCGTCAAAAGCTTATCTCGAAGGAAAGACTACCGACTACCAGTTAGTTGTAATGCGATAAATTTTGAATTTTTGCAAATTCGTTCCCTACACCAAGTTTCTCTAAAACGGTATAACAGTATGAAAAGATATGTGAGATCGATAGGAGGACTCTTGGACATACACATAACCAAAGGCATGGGCGTGACAACTGCCGTAAAGCACTATATGGGTACAGAATTATTAGGTAAATATTTGTCATATTCAGTTGTAAAATTCTTTTTACATCAAAAAACATCTGACCCTTGAAATTGTGAAACGATATAAATAAGCGAAATAACAATTCTCAATGGACCAAGAAACTTCAATTATTAGTAGGTAATGCAGAATAGCTAATAAAGGATCCAACAAAGACCAAGTGACTGATCGGATAAATCTCAACACCTTTTGTGATTCATTGAAATTTTTACAGTTCTCTGCAAACTAAAAAGACGTCTCTCCTTATTTGGCACACCAGAGGACAACCCATTTTGTCAAAGTTACGGAGAGGAAGAAGGAACCTGCTAACCACTACTTGGCCAACTGCAAGGCTTATCTATATCCAAAGAACAGAAATATACGACTTCAATTAGATCAGACCAAAAATCCACTGTGTAATATTGCCTGTTGGTTTTCATCTACTATTTCTTAGCACATTCTACAGAGAGTGATATCTACGATTTGTGTAGTTGTTTTTGTGATTAACAGAATGACAGGATATTCTTGGAAATCGTGTAGTACACTTTTCAATAAATAAGTTTATAGAAATTTTATATTTTGTGCATCATTGCAGTTTCATTCCACTTTTCCCAAGAAAACATAAAAAATAAATGTATATCTTTAAAAATCCATTCAATTACCTACTTACTTCCTCTATCCGGTACTACTGGCCTCTTCTTGAAGGATGATCTAATAATCAACAAAGACCAAGAGAAACTTGAATAATGTCAAAATTGATGAAGTCATTCACTGGTTTGAAATAAACTCCTGTTTAAAATTAACGCACCACTATAAATTTTGTAATTATGTCTTTGTTTTTGCACTCTTTATTTAATTTAGCGTTAGTATAATATAAATAAAGATATTTAAACAATATTGCACCAGAAAACCTTTATTTTTAATTAAAGTTCGAAGAATTATACAAAATTTGGCGATCAGGTACAAAAACTTAAAGATTATAAAAATCTACTTAACTTTACAAACAAAAAGAACATTCCAATTTATAAAAAAAAATTGAACTTCAATAACGCGTAGTACCTCCTCAAGCTCTTATAACTTTAAAATATATTGTAAAAGATGTACGAAATATGCCCGTACAGCCTGCAGCGACTAGTAAGTAGCATATCACAGCTCGCAGGCACTATACCAATGAGCACCAGATATAATGGAGATATGCCGTATTTCGGAGGAGACGTTTAACTGTCGGTCCCGAGTCCATGGATGTTGCACTCGTTAAAGATCCCTACCTCGGGTTGGAATACCTGAGGATTCGGCAAAATTTCCGGCGTTGGTGATCAGCCCTGGTCGCAAAACTAGACCGACGTTAAATAAAACAAATAAATAAAAATAAATGTTATATGAGATATAATTTTTGATATTTTGTTTGAAATATCTCCAAAATACGTAATTGTTCTGTATGACCTGTCATCTTTAGGTTGTTTCCGAAAGATAAGTTTAATGGCAACCTTCTCTTGCTTTTTATTAATCAACCCATTTATTAGATGCAATGGATAATCATTAGAGGTAGCGATTTGTTTTATTATAGTAATTTCCCTTTTATAATCATCCTTACTCATTGGTATCTATCAATGAATTATAAGCTGCTAATTTCTGTGACATAGGGTGATTTGAGTTATAAGGGATAGTCTTATTTGTATGTGTTGGTTTACGATAAACTGAACATTGATGGACTGTTTTACTTAAGACAAAGATTTATCAACAACGTTTTGAGTGATTAAAACTCAAATACCTGATTTAAGTGTCAGTCATCAAAACAATTATCACACGGTATAGGTTATAATTATCATTAACATACAGTCCTCATATAATTATAACAAAATAAACCAAAATGTTTATATTTACTCGTGAAAAGGTCACCATGTACAATATTGATTAATTTATATACATATATATATATATATATTATATGTATATTAATTGTTATTGTCAAATAAAATAGTTAACCATGATTTAAAAATGAATTTTAATAATTTCATAAATAATAATTAATGTATTTAATAATAGTATTCTTTTTCTGTTACAGGTAAGCTAGTTTTCTTTAAAAGCGTAAGTAATTTTTGCATTTTTTTCAAATACTTAAATTTAAATAATTTACGAGTAATAACACTAAAAACTAAGAAATATGCTCTTTGTACCAAAACTGTGTAAACAACTTTTTTAAGTTTTGTTCTGAGATTGTTTTATTTCTTCCATGTGTTCCTTTGCCGATCTGCCATTGGTATCAAACCTGTATTACTTTAGAATATCTTATCCAGTGGCGTTCTCTGTGTCCATAGTTCCTTGCTTTCTCCTTTTCAAGTATTTCTTCCTGTTTCCGTTTCTTCATTAAACTTTTCTTCTGTTTCTCACCCGTAATTCCTAATTGAAATAGCTATAATGACCCCATATCGAGACACAGTGCCATCATACACTCCTGGACAAAAAAATCCGGACACTTGCATTTTGTATATTTTTTTTTAATTTTGTTGGTGTTTAGTGGTTTTAATGAGGAGGAAGTAAACAATAATAAAAAACATTTATTCATAACAATAAAAATGTTTCTTTTAATGTTTTTAAATGATCGCGTCACGTTTGAAACAAAATTTTGACGTTTGGCAAATAATGATACTTTATCTTGTTTACTAGCAACAGATTTTTTGCATATTTTTTTGCATTTACGATAAGTTTCACGTTTATTCTGATAAATTCAGATCACTTTTCATTAGTGTTTTTCAATTGGGTGAGTATGACTCCCGAAAATAATGCAAAAGTTGTGGCATTACATGAAGATGGTCGCAGTATACGGTATATTGCAAATCATTTGAATATTGCCAAAAGTACCGTCCATCATGCTCTTACGAAGTATCGTCAGACTGGAGAATACACTAGAAGACCAGGATCAGGCAGAAAAAGGTCCATAAATCAGCGTGATGGACGTTTTTTAAAGATTTCCGCATTACGGAACCGCTCTTTAACGTCAAATGTTCTCGCTAGTCGTTTGTTAGAAGTTCGAGGAACTCATATTTCTGCACCAACTGTAAGAAGAGTCCTGCATGAAAGTGGTTTACGTTGTCATAAGCCAGTAGCATGCCCCAAATTAACAGCAGCTCATCGAGCTAACAGAATGAGATTCACGAATGATCACAGAGACTGGACTCTTCAGCAATGGAGTGTTGTAATGTTTTCTGACGAGTCCCGTTTTTGCTTACGATCTCCAGACGGACGCGAACGTGTATGGAGGAGACCCGGAGAACGATTTGCACTTTGCTGTATTTCACCCAGAACGCCGTTTGGTGGCGAAGGTGTTGTGGTATGGGCGGGTATATCTTTCAACGGACGCACCGAATTAATTTTCATCGAACATGGAACTCTAACAGCAGACAGATACATACGACAGTGTCTGGAGGACCATATTGTCCCCTACGCCCCTTGTTGGGGATAATTTCTTATTTATGCAGGATAATGCGCGTCCACATACTGCGCGAATCGTCATGAACTACCTAAATACTGTCGGAATTCCCGTTTTGGAGTGGCCCGCTTGTAGTCCTGACATGAATCCAATAGAACATTTTAGGGCAAAAGATTAAAAAGAGGCAACCATTGCCAGAAACGATCCAAGAGCTGCGAATAGCGTTGAATGAAGAATGGGAACAGATACCGCAAGAACAGATTCAGCAACTTATTCCAAGCATGCCTAGGCGTATTGAAACCCTCCGCAGGTGTAGGGGGGGGCAATACCCGATACTAAACCTAAAGAACAGCCAACTGTGGGCAATTAAAATTTTGTTTTTCTTTTGTTTAATTTTTCGAACAATGTTAATTTTTTTTGCGTTACTTATTACTTTCTTTTGGGTTACTTATTTTTCCTATAATTACTTTTTTAGTGTTTTAAATACACGATTTCTATTATTAATGTTTACTTCCTCCCCATTTAAACTACTTAACACCTACAAAATTAAAAAACAAAAACAAAATACAAGTGTCCGGATTTTTTTGTCCAGGAGTGTATTTGTACCGGTGGCCTTTTGCCTTGTTACTTAGATTTTATAATTTTGTTAGTTAAAGCTTGACACGTTCTAGTATTGTTGCGATTTTTCGTTAAATGTATAACAATTATTATATTTAATAGCAAGTTTAAAACTGACGGAATTGTTGTTATGGATGCAACTGCGCTTGAATATATAAAAAAAACAAAACAAATTCGTGCCTTATAGATATTCCTAATACCATCAAAATTATCGATTAAAATATTAAATAAAGCTATTAAGTAAAATTGGTAATCTTCTTAATATAGTTTAACTATATTTAGTTAGAAATTAAATTAATTACTACTCCTTTGCATTACATAACTTTAAACAAATTTCAATTTTACAGATTTTACATAACTTGCGTATCACGCTTCCATACCACATTCCTAAGCAATGAATTATTGTAATAAAGAAACTGTTTAACACTTAAACATCATCTAAGTTATGACAAATATCATATTATATTTTCTCGCTAAACACAAAAAATACAGGATGAATCACGTAACTTCGCGTATTTCAATCAAATATAGAACTTTTTAATGGATATTTTATATTCCCACATGTCACTAATATATGTATGTATAGTTTTTTATTACTCACACTGTATAACGGGAATTTTGAAACCTTTTCTTATCACTTCAGCATCGAATAGTTTCCCTCAACTAAAATGTTATTAGATTCAATAAAACTCACCATTTTTCTAGTTCTACAGATAAGTATCTTATACAGGGTGAGTCACCGTAGACGCGACGCTCCATAACTCCAGAACGGTGCATTTGATGAAAATTTTGTGAGAATAGTTTTTTGTATATATCCAAAAAAGGCATGATTATGGAGTTATGGACTGTCGCGTCGCGTCAACAATGGCTCACCCTGTATACAGAAATTTAAGTAATGTCAAATAGTCGCATTGAAATAAATAAGACAAACAAATATAAGTGGCTTACAATTAAAAATAAATTCCGTGAAGTAGATGCCACTGTTCTTTTATATACAGTGCGTTTATAAGGTCACCCTCTTTTATTTTTTGACTAGCGTGAGTTAATGCGACCAAAACAGGGTGAAAGTATACAAAAACTATTACATTTCAGCAAAAGAGTTAGTTCTGACGTTTTCACGATGTCATCGCGATGTCTACTAAGTTATAAATTTAAAATGGCATTTAGGGTCGAGTGACACCTTATTTTCAAGGTATTTTCAACCCCTTTACATATTTTCAACCTTTTTAACCAAGTTACGAAGATAGTAAGATAAAATAATTAACATATCAAATTTACTTAAATAGATATTTTAAATAAAAGTTGCCATATTAATTTAGTAGTTTTTTTATTTCAATTGTATACCTGTGGTCTAAATTGTCGATTTTTTTGCAATATGCGTACACTGGTTGAAAGAATTAATAATAAAATAAATCCATTTGTAGAAAATATTTAGAAACTTAGGAAATCAACAGCTAGACGGTGATAAAGTGCATTATTTTTTACCAGTAAGGCAATATTTGGATGTCCTGATAGGATTGGACGACGAAGAAGTATTGAATGAGACGCACGTTTGCTAGAACTGTCACCATTAGATTTTTTCTTATGGAGGTATTCGAAAAGTGTAGTTTATACGATGCAAGCAGAGTCTCTAAAGGCTTTTGAACAGAGGATTACACAGAGATGTAGAAATATTCCTGGTGAAGCTTTTCGAAAGATGAGGGAACTGTTTTATAATTACCTAGAGATCTGTCAAGATATATTTGGTGCTCATTTTAAACAATTACTCTAGGCAACATTTATATTAGGTAATTTAAAAAATGATTAAATATCTTACCCTCGTAAATTTGGTATTAATTAAACAAGATGTCGCTTGACCATTTCAACTTTAATCGTGAAGACGCCGGAGTAAACTCTTATGCCAAAATGTAATATTTTTGATATAATTTCACCGTGTCTTGGTCGCATTTTGATAACACTACCGTCAAAAAATACAAGGGGGGCAGAGTGGCTTTACATTTTTGTCCGCTAGACTCAAAATTGTACATACTTTGAGTTAGTACGGCCAATCTCATCGTTTGGGACGTCCAATTAAACATAATCTCACCAATAAATATTATTGACATATCGAAGTCGCTTTAGTACAATTGGCTACAATATGAAAATAAATGTATTTGGTCTAAATAAAAATCAAAATGCACTCTATCAGCGTGATTAATTCGAAATAAATTCATCTTTTTGTATGTAAGGTTTACATTTTTACGTAAAAATGCCAAAGTATTAATCAATTATATGTGAAAATACTAAAATTAAACAATTATCTATATTTTTATGTAACAACACTGGATAGAATTAAATTAATTATTTCAACTCTTACTTTATGAAAATTATTCTTAATAAATATGGAAAGATAAATAATATTTATCTTGAACTTCTACAGTCTTCCAAAAAGTTTTAATATACAGAGTGGGCCACAGAAAACAGTCCACCCGATATTTGGCAGTATACAGGGTGTTACTATATTCGACCGACAACGCTTTACCCCAGAGAGCTCTCGTTAACCCCAACCCATTAATTTAAATAGGGAATATACCATGTGTGGCATGTCATTAGAAAGGCATTTAAATGGAGTATTCAGGCGTATGATCATCCACGATTTTTTTCGATATTTACACCGTTTTTGCAAAAAAAAAGTCTTAAATAATTTAAAGTGCAAGACCTCTTAAATATGAAAACAACTCTCCTGGTCGTTTGGCTGACAAGACATTAAATCGTCGGTGAAACATTCATCTACATCGGAAGGTTCCAGGAAAGCAAGATCAAATATTTTTTTTTTAAATTTCCAACCTCAGAATCCCTTTGTTCGCCTGGAAGAAATATCATCGGTAGCCTTCTTTTTAGGTGCTGCCTATTTAAGAACTTTTTGTTCAATCCGATTATGATTTTGAATTGCATGTCCACCGTTGTATATTATTTTTTAAGAAAATGATTATATATTTTCAAAATTAGATCAAGTAGATTTCTTATTAACGACAAAAATAACTTTCACGCCGAAAAGGGATTAATCCTCTGCCCTCAGGTATTAAATCCGCGGGGAAGGAATTATTAATTACACGAACTCAAAATTAAGGTTGGGAGGGAAATCGAGATCAGCCCTTGCGTTCGTTCACTGTCAATCAATTAATATCTAAAAGATACTGATTTTTAGTTACATAAATTCCACGTGTCACCACGTGTGTTGTGGATGTCCCTAACATATTCCATATGGCTATTTGTTCTCCTTCACAACTTTCGACTTTGAATAAAGGTTATTGATTTTCTAATCCATACTTCTACATAGCTACTTTTCTTTTTATTTAGTACAATTTTGTCTAAATTCTGCAGTTGTCTGGTAGTTATGGTAGTTCAGAACTACTTTCATTGTTATTGAATACTTTAAACATTCGGACAATGTCTTAAATTTTTTATAGCCTACATTTAGTCTTCTTTTGGTCTATTTTTATATTGAACTAACTACTTCTCACAAATACAAATTGCTTTATTTTAGAAACGTTTCCATTTTCTGTGTTACTATTATTATCAACATGTTATCACTTTACATATATTTCTGTTACAACATTAAAACATATGAAATTGAAATGTTTCTCGTCGAAAAATTTTAAGAACGTCTACCTTTCAGCAGACACACTTTTAAAATAATTCGGTCGACCACAAAACTGACCACGAGTTATAATTTAAAAGAATAAAAACTATTGGTACAGCACCGATAAACCTACTTATTTAACACGAGAAACTGTTACGGATAAATCGGCCAAGTCCTGCAAAAAAACTGGTTCACAATCACAAATCTTGTGACCGCACTCATCAAAAACCACATTGTCGTCTTCTAAAACCAACGTTGTTATTGTCTTTTTATGTAAGAGTTTAACATACCCTATGATTAAATATACGAGGCGGTTTCTTTAGTATTGTGCTCTTAAATTTGAATGGATAAAACAAAAATATTTATGTAAAATTTTATGATTGTAATTAAAGGATGTACCAAAATTTAGGCAAAATTTGAATTTTGCACTATTTGCAAGAAAGTGTTGCTAACAAAAACAAAGAACTCATGACGGCTGACAGTTTTCATTGTGGAGCACTATTTTGAAAATAATGAAAGTTTAGCTACAAAATATGGCCTAATTTTGTTGAATGTAAGAGATTAATTAAAAAATTTTAGGAGACTTGATCTTAAACACTCTGACCGTCTTTCAATATAAATATGGAATCTGTTGGTGAGAGTATTACTGGAACTCCAGCAACAATAATCCGTTACCGGGATCAAGAACTTCTGGAAGGTCTCATAAAAGATTTGCATTTTTATTCTTACAAAGTTTAATTTACTCAAGAATTGAAGCCTACGCCACCAACAGCGAAAAGGGTTCGTTTTGAACAACAAGTGGATGCTGATTTTTCGAACAAAATCATCTTCATCTTGATAGCTTCATTAATTAATAAAATTATCACATTTAGGATTCAGAAATGTTACGAGTGATTGTTGAGAAAGAAATGCATCCACAACATGTCATTCTTTGGTAGCAATCCAATTTTTTGTGCCTAAATTGTAGGATATGGATGTGGATGACAGATTATTTTCTGTTTTGGTGATCAGAATTGATCGCCCAGATCATGCAAATTTGCGCCAGTGAACTTTTTTTTAAAGTTTGAAGTATAAGCTCACAAGTCCATGACCACTTACACCTTAAAAGAATAAATTCAGCAAAACATCAATGAAATTCAGCCACATACGAGGTTTGTTCAAAAAAAAAGTTACTTCTTATTTTACTAGAAAAATATTTATTTATTCATCAATATCTATTTTGTTCCCTTCAAAGGAAGCCTCCTCAGATTTAATACACTTATTTCAGCGCTTTTTTCAATCCTCGAAGCACTTCTGATATGCGCGTTTTGGTATGGTCTTGAGCTCTTCCAGCGATGCGGTCTTGATCTACTCAATCGTTACAAACCTTCGTCCTTTCATGGGTCTTTTTAGTTTTGGGAATAGGAAAAAGTAAATAAAGTTTACTTCGTATTGCTTCACGCAAACGGCGCATAACTTCAAGGTAATAATCCTTATTCACTGTACGACCTTCTGGCAAGAACCCATGATGCGCCACGCCATTATAATTGAAAAACACATTTGACCGTCGTAGCTCTTATGGCTGCTTCCATTGGGATGATTGGGCTTTGGTTTAAACATCATAACCATATCCCCATGATTCGTCACCAGATATAACCCTTTTGAGCAAGTCTGGAACATCGTTGACGTTATTCAACAGCTACTGAGCGATGCTCATGTGACGGTTCTTTTGGTCAAAATTTAGCAATTTCGGAACAAACTTCGCTGACACACGTTTCATGCTCAAAACATCCGAAATTACATGGCATGGCATGAGCCAACCGATATTCTGACTTCCTCAGCAATTTCTCTAATAGTGATTTTGTCCATTAAGTTTGAAAAGATGTATATAAGTCTGTATTATTAAAATAGTTATAAATATATGCAAATAATCACGTTTATATTTTTCGTTATTGTAATTTGTGCACGTACACGAATGTTCGTAAACGTTCGTGTAGATTTCGGCTAAGTTTGGTTGGTTAGTTTACTTCAGAACAATTCGAATTGTTACTAGTACTATAACATAAGTAATAAAAATATCAATTCTTACGTACATCGGTTTATGTAGTAAACATTCTATAAATAATTTAAATAATGTAATAAATTGACATAAACTTTATTTCCGACTTCAAAATTTGTGTAATTAAATTGCATTGTATTGGGATTTATAAAATAGATAAATTCACTTTTCCAAATCCACTACCCAATTTTGATCATTCTTAAATGTATGGCGTAATCAGCAAAATTGATAAATCAACCTGTATCCGTAGTAAAATTGGAGTAAATCTAATTAAACATGGGTTTTTTTAGAGCTAACTTAGTAGTCTCCACAGACTGTTAATTTTGCCTGTTTACCATTAAAGCATTCGTATAATTTCTATTAACACTGGAGTTATACAATTTTTTTGCACCATGTACCAATTTTTATATAAAAAATGCTTCCCAAAATTTTTGGCATTTATGTAAAACAAAATAATTAAACATATTTCTTAGGTTATCAATGTTTCTGTCCATTTAATTTCTCTAATACATTTTTCCAATAAACAACCTTTTTTATTGTTTAAATGGTTTTCTTTGGGCAAAAATTACTTTCATTCTTAATTATTTTAATGCTTATATTTTTCTCATTAAAATTTTATTACTGCTCCTGATTCTCAGTCTATCAGAATCTATGACTTTAGACCTATTTTTAGTACTAGTTGGGTTCTGTAAAAAATTGTGTATTGTTTTTTCTGTTGTAATAAATATACATATCTTTTAAAAGCATTTTACGGTCAAACTATGTTAAGAGCAAGAAGAAAACGGCGCTTCTTGTTTAATTCGATAAAAACCGTTGTTTGGTATGCTAAGCTTGAACAATTTTTAACGTTAATATATGTTACACAACATATTCAAAATACATAAATGTACCTAATGATTTTACAGATTTTTTCACATAATTTACCGTTGAAAAAATTAAAAAAAGACGTTCAAATTATTTTTTAGAATTCAAGAAATTTATTGAAAGCATATAAAAATAGCAGAGTAAAGAACAAAACGGTGTAATTCAATGTGTTATCTAGTAAACCAAACCTTAAGAACTAAAGGAGGGATTTTAAAATTTGAGCACTTCTGAGAGGTTCTTATGTCAGTTTTGCTAGAACTAGTAGAACAAAATGATTGCATGATAGATATTTGCTTCAATTGTCGTTAAATTATTTTAAAAAACTTACCATTCCACTTTTGATTTGTCTGTTTTTACATGTAACCTTAACAAACCTCAACAAATGATTCTATATTTGATCTGGATATTTAGCGGCCTTAAATAAGAACGAATCCTGATCTAAGTTCCATAGATGCGTATAATGTATGGGTATAGAAGCCAAACAAAATCAGAGTTATACAGGGCGTCCCCTGAAGTTTTGGTCAGTATATATCTCTAAAACTGTCTGAACTACTATATAAACAATTATAAACACTGGGTAGTTTTGCCCATTTCAAGTAATTGAAACGTCACATTTCAGGTCACGTGGTATTGTCTTCAAAATATTTAATGGAAAATACTGTATATTTTTGCTCTGCTCTAAAGGTATGTCTAATGCCAATACAGCAATACCTATTTGTCAGTGTTTTTGACACTGTAGAAACGATAAATACAATTTTTATGAAGGTTTTTTTTTATTTGAAAATCAAAGAAATATTCCAAACATAAAACAATTGGAAGTCTAAGTCTAAGTAAGTTTCTTGTGCATGCTGCTTAAATCATTTCTGGTGTAACATTTTGGCAAGCTGCTCTTATTCTGTTTTTTAAATCATCTACATCGGTTAGAGCTGTAACATACAATAACCCCTTTAAATAGCCCCAGAGAAAAAAATCTAACTGGGTTATATCTGGTTAACGAGCATTCATAAAAAGTGTCTTTATCATTTCTATAATAACAAAAATATGTACAAATAAGTATTGCTGAATTGGCATTAGACAGACCTTTACAGCAGTGCAAAATATAGAGTATGTCCTATTAAATATTTTGAAGACGATATCACGTGACCCGAAATGTGACGTGGCAACAACGTTTCTGCTTACTTAAAATGGGCAAAAGTACCCAGTATTTACAATTGCCAAACTTCAATATCGTAGATCATATACTTTTAGAGATATATATTGGGATAGCCTGTATTTTTTCTGGAAAAATCTATTTTTGTCGAGAAGTTTATATCTTTATCAAATAACTAATTTTTTTGTCGTACACTTAATAAATAAGCCACCAACTCCATAAATATATTTGACACTTTTAAAAGATAACAAATTAATTTTCTCAGAGAAACAAAGAACTGTCTGTACTTGCCATCCACAATTCACTTTTAGAATCAAGATCTTGGACCTTTTATTGCTGGTTGATGATTTATATCGGTCAATAGAGACACCTTATTAACATTTTTTTTCGTCTATGTTTATTGAATATAATTCACATGGGAAAATAATTTACTCCTTTGTCGTTGACTGCCACTCGCATCTTATAAATTAGTTACGGCATTGTATTTGAAATTAATTGAGGACATCCATTTAGACAAAATTACTAAGTACTTCAGTATTTGTAATTTTCATGTCCTAAGTTTCATGTTGATAGGCACACGCTAAACGGTGTACAAACATAGTTTAATAGGTGCATCTATTATTTCTGCCTACATGGAAATGTTTATTAAAAAATACCATTTACTTAAAGTTGACATGTGTATTAAACGTTTTATAAAGTGTGTACATAAAGTATGGAATAAATTCATTTTAAGCTAAACAAACAATTTTGAGGAAAAATTCTGAGACAAGTCGGTTTTTGATTTTAATTTAACGTATTTTTACATAACAATGAAATCTACAGGGTAAACCATTTGTGAGTAACGATGTCATCGACAATTTTTTTAAATCGCATGCCTTGTATATATTTTTTTTCAGATTAAAATTTATTCCACACTTTATATACTCACTGTATATGTTATGGCTAAAGCTAGAATAAAGGGTAATTCTAGGTTAAACCGGTTAAAGAAGGAACTAACCAAGTCGGTTAAAGTCGATGTTTTCACCTTTAATCGGCTATAACTGAATCTACCCAATCTTAGTTGGTTATTTTAGGTTAGGTGAGGTTTTAGTTAGTTTTAGCTAGTTAACGGTGAAAACGTTGAAAATGCTGAAACTAACCAAAACCTAACCTAAACTAACCAAGTAGAATTAGCCGATTAAAGTTGGAAACATTGGAACTTTTCGGGTTTTAACCGACTAGGATTGATTAGACTCACCTTTAACTGGTTAAAACTAGTTCATTTAGGCTTTAACCGTAACATGTACACGTTTTTTGTAATTACCAAGGTTTTAATAGATGAATTCGGATTACAAAATCGACCATAAGTTATACTCCCTCTTTCAACTCGAGCTGTAGTTAACCTCTTACAATAAGGTATTCAACTAGATCTTTGTGACTAGAACCCGCAGTCTGGACAAATACTCTAATTTTATTTTCCCCTAATGTCAAAATCGTAAATCTTGCAAGACCTTCGCTGACTTAGGCTGTCCGTTATTATTCCTAACTTGATCTTCACTGTTTGGTTGTCGGAATATATTTATTAAACTTTGCATCAGTAAATCCTGTCCTGAGTGTCCTGAGTCCTTAATTGCTACCCGTGTGCCACATTTTTTTGCCCTTATTCCGAATATTTTTTCCTATAACATCAACTAGATAAAATGTACTTATCTGAAACTTCCATGATTTTCCAAAACTTTTTAAATATTTAAACAATGAAAAAGTTTTGGAAATTTTAAAATAAGTATATTTTAACTTTTACATTTTAATGTATAGATTCAACAACACTTCATGTAGGTGAATACATTTTTTGAAAGCAATCTTCAAAAATTCGTTTCGTGTTTTTTGAAGCTAAGGGTGAGGGGGTAAATTTTTCATTATTCATTATTCTAAAATTTTGAAACTGAAAAGTGTAATTTAGGTCGAATATGTAGACCATACCGGTACAATTTTATATCTAAGAAAGAATTTGTGATCGTTCTCAGCTAAATCCTTACATTTGCCTACGGCTAGAACGTATAATGGATAGTTTAGATAAAGATCATCGGATCGATTACAAAAACTTAACAATTGAAAACACCAAAAGTATTACATAGGAATACGATCAATGATCAATAACATTGTAAAATGTGTTCGAACCATTCTTTAAAAACTATTTAAATGTTGCGACACAGTTTGCGACGAGCATATCAGATTGTTCCACTGATATTATTAAATATTTAAATGATGTTGAGGTCAAAACGATACCTTCTAAAAACTTTATTTCAACTAGGTGTGTTCAACATAAACAAAAACACGTATAAGTTTATTTAACATAGCTTTTTAGTAATCTGCATTTAATACGTACGATACTGGGAATAATACAAACGAGTCGCGTAGCAATGAATGCGGTATTTATTTTCAAAATTATTTACAGTTAGAGGTGTGTACTATACTTTTTTTACGCCTAAAAATGAAAAAATTATCAGAAGATTTATACAATATGTCCCCCTAAAAACATTTTTATTATTAATTTTAGGAAAAAAAGTTATTCTTCATAAAAAATTCAGCATTATCTAAAAAGAGCAAAGTACCTTTAAATTTGACAATATCGAAAAATGTTACTAAAAAGAGTTGATCAGAATTAAAAATTACATTTAAATATGCAAGTGTGATTCATTTTTTAATACAAAATTGTCAAATAATAAATTTTATGATAAATGGTATTTTAATAGCAACAAAAAACAATATTTCACTCAGTGATTTATTTTTAATCTAAAATTGTCAAAAAATAATCTTTATGACAAGCAGTATTTTTTTCAGTTCTGCTGCTGAAGCTGTTAGTTCCATATAATATAACATTTGAAATTTTGAAGTATTTAGTTATCATTCTCTAAGATTTATAAGAAAAACAGATACTTAAGAAAATAAAGAAAGGTATCTAAAACAAAAAATAGATAATTTAAAATCCTTAGGCCGAAGTAATAGAATACGAATAATAATAACCCTACTCCCTCGAACTCCGCTAAATTGATTGGACTGATGTTCCTATCTCCGATATGGCCACTTCAAAATATTAGAGGAGAAATTGTAATAAATTCTCGATTTTTCATAAAGCGTTCTTTTACGGGATCTAATTTTTGCTCTGAATCTGTATAACTTTATATATTCCTATTACTAATCAAATTTATTATAATTATCAGTATAAATAATGGGAGTTTTGCATAGGTCTAATTTTTGATATCAATTATTAAATCGGCAAAGGTAAACTGTTATTTTGAAAATTACTATACTAAATTTATTCCATATTTATGGATTTTAATAATATACCATTAAAACTTAAAAGTGTTACATAACAAAAAGTTCAAAGTATTATTAAATAAATGGACCCATGGGTGCTAATTTTAATATAACAGCATTTCCGTCATTAAAATGCTAAGTAAGATTAAGCAAAGAAAAGGAAGTTAATAAAAGATTAAATAATTTATTATATAAACCTATTCATTTTAAATTCACATAAATTATAATATTGGAATATTTATAATATTAAACATCCGAGAAAGTTCTTTATTATGATTTGTATGCAATTTTCTCTCTAAATTCAAAAGATTTATTTATAGATTACCCTATAAAAAACGAGAATTAAATGGAATCTATTCTTACACATAGGCTTTGTTTCGTACAGATATAATTCTATATGTTGTTAGAAAGATGAATGATTGACCTTGACTCACTTGGTCTGAAGCACTGCAAACCGCGCTTAATGTTAGTTCAATACGTTATATTAATAGAAAAATTCTTTTCGTTAGGATCATGAAACTATGGCATGCTACCTTTCAGAAATTTCCTTAAATATGTAACATTGCATATAAAGAATATCGTCATTATAAATCGAACATTCGTTAAAAGCCATACCAAATAAGGACTTTCTTATCTTAATCATGAAATATTTTTGATTTTTTGATCACTTCAGAAGATATATAAATAGACTACCTCATACAGATGCAAAGATAAATTTTTCTCCTTTACGCAGAATTCTTAAGGAGTACAAGAAAACGAATAATAATATCATTCCCTTCGTTAATCATATTCTCTCGAACTCCGCTCGGCTAGAGCTGCAATCAAGACTATCGGTATGATACTATCGAATTGACTTGAACGATGTTCCCACCTCCGATATGAGCAATTAAGACGTTAGAAACGAAATTATAATTGCATTATCGCTTCTTCATAATGCGATCTTATGCTCGTATGGATTAGTGTATGGTATCAATTATTTCCCCTGAACTTATTTATATTAAGGTGGTTGGAAAAAGTTGAATATTATTTTATTATTTTAGATTAAAAATGAATGACAGAGATGTGCGTTTTCTATAGATCTTTCACGATAAACTTGAAATGACGTCATTTTTAGTTATTTTTATAGTCAACAGAATAACAAAAAAAAAACTAAAAACAAAAGCGATTTACACTTAATGGACGGGGAAAACAAATTTTTTAAAGTTGACAATACTTTACAACGTTGCCATATGGATCTTGCCAAAATATTTAAGATCTTCTAGACTAAATAAAATCATAAATATTACATATGTTTGAACTCGTATTCAAGAGAAGATTCCAAAAATGACTGAATATACAGGGTGATGTATTTAAAAAACCAAAGTGACTGACTAATTATATCAAAAAAGGCAAATCTAGCAACATTGCAAATGTCAAATCTGAAATCTCCACATTCCAAAATAGGCTTATCCCAAATTTTGTAAAATTCGGACTAGCAATTTACGAGATAATTGGCCATTTCCAGACTTTTGGTCCACTCCATATATAGGTTTAGCCATTATCTAAAAAGACGTAGATGAAACCTTCAGGAGTAAAAGAATATTAAATATGTGTATATAACCAAATAACCTCGAAAGAGAAAGAGAGAACAATAATGTGTCCCCTCTCGACCGAATTAGAGGTACGACCATGACTGTCAGTACGGTACTATCGAATTGACTGGAACGATGTTCCTACCTCAATATATCTCTACTTCACGATATTAATAATACGTTCTCTCTTTTGTATAACGCGTTCTCTATCACTCGCATGGATTCGTGTATGTCTTTATACTCGTATAATAAAATTAAGCACCACTTTATTAAATCTAAATATTTACCATATTAAACAAAAAATGAAATTAAGTTTCATTGAAATAATCATGAAAACTTATAAATTAATCAAACGAGCTTAATTTATTTTATTGTTCCTTTAAAAATTTGTTTTAGCTGGAAATCTATGAATAAGCATCGAAACTCGAAATTGAAAAAAAAAGGAAAAATCAATAAAACAGGATAAATGGCTCTGGGGATCTACGACTTTCAATGTTTTCTTTTGAAATAGCCCCATAGATTCCTAGAGGGTTTATAGATATATATTAGATGGCTACTCTAATAAAGGGACATTTAGGTAGCCAATAACCTCTCTAGCCACATGGGGTCCAGCATTGTCCAGCATGAGTCAAATTTAGGTCCAAAAAAAGGGAGCAAAAGGAATTACATGTTCAACAATAAGGTTTCTAAGTAATATTGAGCATTTATAGACGTCCTATGTATAGAAACCAAGTCCAAAACATTTTAGAGTCCAAAAGAAACTTTAGGAAAGATATTACAGCTTCAAGACCTTTCTCCTCGCCTTTGCCAGATATGGTCGCGTCCATCTGTGATGCTAACTCAAGTTTCATTAGAGAACAGAACCTATTAACTTATTAACTAATTAAATATCTGAAATTTATGTTCTCTGGCAAACAAAGGTTTTTAAGATGTCTTCTGTTGTTCAATTCGAGAAGATATAGCGATATTTCGAACATCTGGTAATTCCTTTTTAAGCAGACTGCTAGTGACTCTCCTATCTCTGAGAGCACATGGCTTAACAAAACGATTATTAATTTGATTAATGCAACGTTTTGCCCTTGCCCTGGTTTTCGATAGTACGAACCCGTTTATCTTGCCTCACTATGAGAATTATACTGGAGTTATGTCTTCCTAACAAACAAGCAACATATCGCACTAAATATATTTTATCCAGGAGTATTGATGCTCGTACTGCCTCTTCCACTGACAAATTTTGGCGATTAATTTTCTTGATTTGGTTTACTCGCAAATGAACTTCCAAACGTTTATGTGATAAACACAATGGAAAATTGTTTTGGTCGTACGTGCAGTTGAACCATCTGGTTGGAAATACCAATTTTGTAATTCTTCTTTATTTAGCAGATTTATGAATGGGTCGACTATTTCATTGCGATATCATGCAACAGTAAGTATGACTTAAAAAAAATGAGAACCACGAATATTCTTCGACTTATTTCAATGCAAACTCCGTCTTTTTGGGGATGCAATAGTTCTGCAACAAAAAAATGAGGATTTTCAGATGATCATCACCTGCGACTTAACATATCCAGAAAAAAATAAGCCAAGGCTGATCTGAGAAAAAAAACTGTGTTAAGGATATCCTCATTGTTTAGATTATTTACAAAATTCCATTGGTCTTGTATAATCCACATGAAAAAGTTCATAGAAACATTGCAACTTGTATGGAATGCATGACAACGTAAGTGTTTTTTTTTTAGAATGATTTGACATGTTCCATAAGACACATTTATTTCTTAGGCCACTATTGAAATGGCGGTTTTGGGATTTTCATCAATAACATGCTGAACGACTTCATCATTTTTAGCTGCCCTGTCAAAACTTTGTAAAAACCATTGTAGCCAAACACTAATTCAGGATGTTTATCACGATCAGCCATGCATTTTAGAATTGAATACTGCTACTTCTTATTTACTTTTACACTTGTACAGAAGTAACATAATGTTAGTTTTTGTTCTGTGTTGAATACCTTTTTTTAAACTTAATCTTCTTAATAAAAGTTTAGAAAAATTTGACACAAACGGTCAGTGTTACTTTCAAGGTTGAAATATTACTCCTTGGAAGTGATGAAAGTTCCCAAAAAATTTCACTGACTATTTCAATTATGATTTTTCTCGATTGCTCGATAAATGAAAAGTTTAAACTAGGAAAGTTATTAGGTACAATGTACCATTTCACAAAATAAATAAAAAATATTTTATTTATATTTCAAAATGTAAGTAATTTTTTGTTGTGAAATTAATTTTACCGGACATCACTTTAATAGACAGTACAAAAAGTGTATATGGAACTTCATTTACATGATTATGCATTTCAAATATATTCAACACAACATCTGGCTTAAACAACTTAAATAAATTTGCACATAACAATAAATACATACATTCCGAATTCTCATAATCGATAAAATAAGTCGAACTTATAACGGAACAATCTCTTTGCTAAGATCATGCCGGCACAAATTTTTCCCGCATGGGTGCGACTGATATCTTGTTTGACAGGTTTACTTATAAGATTATTAAAAAAAATGACCTAGTAATTGGAAAAGAATGGCCATTATTAGCCTTTTGGGACATGTATGTGTAAGACGAACAACTATAAATAATATAGATTTTTAAAAGTTATAATTTCTTTCTATTAGTAAACAACTAAAATATTCCTGTTGTTAATCGAGATCAGGGAGATCAACAAATTAAAGATATGCCTTTTTAAATAAACATACATTTTATTTCTACGTTCTATTATTCTAACATTTTTTTGGTTATTCTCAACAATTTCATTTAATATACAGAAGTTACTCTAGAATTTGAAATATTTTATTTGATCGTAAATTTTGACTCCAATAATCTACCCCCTCATTGGCACTTGTTTGAGATGAATATTTTATGTTTACCTAGATATAATTATTTTATTTTAAATATAAATAAAGTAAATTTTAATGGAAATTTTCAAATTAAATTATTATTTTCGTCTTAGTCTTATTATGGTTTCAAGAGTTGGACAATAATTAGGCAGAAATAGAAAGGGATTTAATTTAAATTATTATACACTTAGGTGTGGTTTGTGTTAGTACTTAAAATAAATTCCTGGTTTTGTGATTGTTTAATGAGATTAATGAGTACATGAAAATATATAAACAGATGCGGGTTTTATGATTTACATTAAAATCTCGAATGTGCAATTTTAAAATAAGATCCAAGTGACTTTTTCGTTTAACAATAAAAATAAAGTAATTGTTTTTAAAGTTGAAATACATTTAGCATGCTTATGTCAAAATTGTTTAAGTTTCATCTAATCGTTTATAATTCTAGTGTTTTAAATTTTTAATCTTGTGAGCAGTTCCAAATCACCCTCCTATCTAAAAACGTAAAAAACTGACAGATTGAGACAAAAAGTGTCTTTAGTGGGATTTAATTTCAAAAATTATAATTCGTCGTTAGAAGATTCCGCTTTAGCAAATACTAAATTTTGTTTATAAATAAATAGCAGTTAAGTTTTTTTCGGTATTGTACAAGGCAGAAAATAAGATACATTCTGTCTGAAGTTTGAGTTTCCTTTTGTTGCAAATATATAAAAGAATTGTTAATTTTATGCTATTAATCAGTTGTGATTTGTAGAAAAAGTTGTCCTTCGAAAATTGTATGTTATTATATTATTATAAACAAATACTTTGTAGATGCCAATGAATCAATCAATTTTTCAAATATATTGTTGAAAATTTAGTAACCCCTTCTTAGAGCTTGCTTTATCGGTTTTTCTTTTCCCAATACTCCCAAACATATTTTTTTGCTCTCTTGCAATATTAATTATTCATAAAAAATCTTTAGAGACGCCTTTCTATATCATACCTTATTTACTTTCTCCTATCAAAAATCTTTCTAAGTACTCTCGACTCGATGCTAATGAATATTTTTCTGTAAAAAATTTTGTGCTGATTTTAAGTCGATTTAACGTAAATCACCTTACTAAAAAATACTTCAAAATGGAACTAAAGCTTTTTAAAGACATCGGTTTAATTCAAATAACTGCAAAACGGATTCCTGTTAAATGATACATTTACATTTATTTCTCCCAATCAAGTAACGTGAATACAATTTTTTAATTGTAGTTCTAGTAGCACCAAAGAAAGTTTTGATAATTAATTTGTAAAACAATGGAAACGTATGTATAGACAAATGAAAAGTTTAATTTTTTTTCGTAAATGGTTCATCATAGAGAATTTAGACCAGTCATAATTTTTTTGTAAAAATGTCGAAATTTGTTAAATGTCATGTCAAAGTAGCTACATTTTGAGAGGCAGAAAGACAATGAATAAAAATATCCAATACCCCACCCAAACAAGCCCTTATGACTACAATTAACAAAAAGCATTTTTGGGTTAGATGACTTAGATCAAGTCGTCATAAAATTAGTTCTAGATTCTACAGATTTATTGTTTAAAGAGCGTTTCTGAACACCCTGTTTATTGTTGTTTTAGTTCAGTTTCCAACCCCAGTTACCTCAGCGTCAAAAACAACGTAATCCCTTAAACCCCTAGATTCTTTAAAATTTACTAATATTATTTTCCATTTGTTAATATATTATCTTAATATTTTGTCCTAAAAGAGGGCTTTTTCGCGTTTATAAATTTACTTTTATCTCAAAAGGTTTCTCCTATCATTTCCTCCCCTTATTGAGTTGTAGGATAGAAAGTGAATTTTCAAAATAAATCTATAATTCTATAATTTGATTTATAATGAATATAATACTTCCGCTAATATACTTACTAGTATTATACGCAATGTGTGTTTTACTAAAACCATTTTCTCTTTGAAAAATATAAATTCTCTTGTTTGCTCTTTATTTAGTATTGTATTTCCTCACTATTTATTTGGTTTTCTATATTTTCTCCTTTCTTTTTTTCTAAATAACTTATTTGCTTCTTTTCTACATTTCTCATAGTTGTACTTATGGTATGGTGTATTGCGTAATTTTTCGATAGTTTTATTATACTTTCTTCTATAATTTGTTTGCATTTAGTGCCGAAACATTATTTTGAGAACTTCTTTCTTTTTTTAACAATTATTTTCCATTTATATTCTAGTTGACTTTGTCTACTATAATTATATAGAATTTATTTATACATTAGTTTTATTTCTTATTTTGCCATCGAATATCTGATTTTGATTTTTCCTTGTCCATATTGTATATTTTTGCTCTCACCAACAAGTGACTAAATCTAAAGTATACCTACCACATAATTCATAAGTTTACATGTGATAATTATGTGGTCTACTTGGTTTATAGGTATTCGGTCTGGTGATATCCAAGTTCGGTCATATATTTCTTCATGTAAGTAAATTGAAGCTACTATTTTTTTATTACTTTCGTTATGTTCATGCTGCACGGATGAGAGAGGCTTTCTTCTGCCAATTTAAAACCCTCTGGCAACATTTCTTGAAAATTCATTAAATACTTCTTCAATATTGACATAATTCTTCTTGTGAAAGAGAACGCAACTTAGATCTCCTAATTCTTATTTTATAGCTTTTAATCTTCTTGATATCGATTTGTTTAGAACAGATTATTAGTAGTTCCATCTATATTATAGTGGAAAACAATCAAATTCAAAAATCGTTACCATAAAATTGTTTTAATCAAAATGAAACATATAAATTTGACGAGCAAAAACCATATTGAAAATTATACAGTTAAAAAATCGCTAAGAGTCTCAGCGGTGGTGAGGGAAAAGATAGGGTAGAAACTATACAGAAAAATGTTTTGAAACTCAATTCATTCGAACTGATTAACTTAACAAGTTTCTAAATCTTAAACGAGATGTAATAGGAAATTTGATACAATGTCATTAATTTATGTCTCCCTATGGTATGGACCTTAATCCGTATTTCCGTTTTCCAACTGTTTCTCACTTTACCAAACCTTAATTCCTTGGACAGATTCCTGTGCCCTTATCAAATTTCCTATTACATCTAGTTTGAGATTTTCAAAGTTATTGAGTCGACCTCAATTGAGGTTTTGAAAATTTTTCTATATATTTTCTACCCTATGTCTTCCCTCACCACCGCTCCGGTGAGACTCTTAGCGATTTTTTAACTGTGTAATTTTCTTTCAATATGCTTTTTACTAGTTATTGTTAATTTCAATTTAAGTATGTTAATTTTTTAGTTTCTTCATTTATATTATAATAAGTTTTGCCTTTATTTTTACTTTAAATGTTACCACATATAATGTAATTAGCTTCAATTTTCACAATTATTATTATTGATGTTTGTATCCATTATTGGTAAATTCGTAAGTTTCCTCTAGCAATTTAATATTGATTATAATTTGTTAATTTATCATTGTAGACCTGAAGATGATTGCTTAGCCGAAACTAGTCGTCGTCAAATTTGTATGTTACATTTTGATTAAAGCAATTTTGAATTTGATTGTTTTCCAATCCCCAATACCACTGTGGAGAAAATGGATAATCTTTATCGATATTATAAATTTCCTGAATTCTTAAATAAAATTTCCCATTTATTTTGTTTTTTCATGGCCAACAAATCTCATGTTTAAAAATGTATGATGACCTAAGTTATTTTACATTCTGCCTAAGCTTATGACATTCCTCGACCTTGTTTTTGATTGTATTTTCCTTGTTTTTAATGTTTCTTTAGAGTAATTTAACTCCTGTTAGGATTATATATTTTTTGACTGTTTTTAAAAAATTAAGCAAATAAGTAAATATTAATTAAAAGCGAATATGTTTATCTGCTTTCGCTAAATAGTTACCAAAAAAAAATTAATATTTGTTGTTATTTTTTTACATGTTTGCACATTTATTGGTAATTTTAAAGTTCTCATAAAATATTAGTTGGTACACGTATTTCTCATTCAGAGCCAAAACGAATCACAAGAAAAATCCAGGCCCGGATTAATAAAAATATTAGAAACCGATTGTGGCCTTAATACCAAAATCGGTTTTCATATTTGAAAAGGGCACAAAAAATAAACTAATAAGTGTGTTTTAAACTTTTTCACAAACAATTTAGCTACTCAAATTTTGAACTTACATTAAAGTTTTTAAGCATTTAGAGATAAAAAAGGATTATTATTCGTTTTTAATAATAAAACTATTGCATTCAGATTCATTTAAAAAAATGTCTATTTTCTTAAGCCAAACTTGTAAGTTTTTAACATTTTAAACGCACTATATGCACATGTAAAAATTGGTATTATGTTAATGGTATTGTTTAATTTAAAAAGTTTTTGACCTTTATTCAATTTGTTACTTTTTGGAAATATGTCTAATTTTAAGAAAAACACTTTAGAATCATAATATTAAAATCTATTTATATAATAAAAATACATTTTTTATTGTTTTTGTAAAAGGAATTAAGAAACATTGTTTCAGTTTTATTTCAATTCCTCAAAACTCATCGATCCAAATTTTGACCTATTTTTATTGGAACAAGATTCTTCCAAAATGAAATGAAGATTTAACCGCTACTTTTATTAACAATTTTACTCGTTGATCAAAACATTTTATAGCACTGTCAATTGTATATAATTAAGCGTGAGATATTAAAAAAAACTGAATTAAAAAATGTTAATAGAAAATGTACCGTCATTGGTAAATTAAACTAGATAGATTATAATTCAAACTTGTTTTACTTTAGATCTTCAATTATCTATTAACTTTTAAATTATCAATGTACAGTTCAATGTATAATTGCAATTTTTTTCCTGGTTAAAAATCATGTAAGATATTCTGTTTTATTAAAACTTATCCCTATAAATCATATGTACAAAGCTTTTATTGGAGTAACTCACATTTTTTAAGGATAAATTCACCTAAAGCACCTTGCAATCAAACAAGAAAATGTAGGTTTTTATCTATTTTGAGTATTATATATTTCCTCTAAAAACCTGTAACATTTCTCACAAATAAAAAAAAATACAGGGTGTACCAATCTTACGACAAAGTACAATAAATATCTTGTTATTATTGATATCAAAAATGTTGCAAACGAAATTGATTAAGAGATTTAATATACACAATTTAAAATTATTTTGAGTTATATAAGGTGTTCCATATATCCGATATGAAAAGTTGTTTTTTTTAAATGGAATACCCCGTATGTTTACATTTTTATAAACCTTTTGAAGAGCTGATATCAACAATATATCACATGTTTATTATGTTTAATAAAGAATCTGCAGCCGCCTGAAAATCACCATTTTTTTTTTAATTTGGATGACTGTAGCAGCAAAACCATTGAAAATCAATAAAAAATTTTCAAGTTGTATGCTATGGCATTAAAAAGTATTTTAATTTAGGTTGTATTATTTACGGAAAAGCATTTTTTTTCAAAATGTTATAAATAATTTATCTAAATACATACATCACAGCTTTTTATAATTTATACTCTTAGTTCTTTCATTAGGTTAAATAAGCTTAAATTGGCTTAAATTATTAATAATGCAGTCGGTATTTTTTTACAAATATACCCAGAATATATAAAATCATAACATTTTTCATGTATATTTTAAACACATACATAATATAGATATTAAGAATGTACCGTTGTCTATGTACTGTATATATACGTGAATAAAAAAATAACCTTCATACACTATTTATGAACTATTCAGACTCATACCTGCTTTATTAACTTATCTAATATCTTTCCTTGATATACAGAATATATTAAATATGAAATTAATTGTTTCAACTATTACTTTATGGAAATTATTCATAATAAATATGGAAAGATAAATAATACTTATTTGAATTTCCACAGTCTTTCAAAACGTTTTAATATACAGTGTGTACATAAAGTATGGAATAAATTCATTTTAAGCTAAACAAACAATTTTGAGAAGAAATCCTGAGACAAGTCGGTTTTTTATTTTAGTTTAATGTATTTGTACATAACAATGAAATACACAGGGTAAACCATTTGTTAGTAACGATGTCATCGACAATTTTTTTAAATGGCACACCCTTTATATTTGATTTTTTTTAGATTGCCAATTCCAAGACGATTCCAAAAATATATCATACTTGTGTTCGTTAATTAATAGTTTTGAAGATACGATAATTTTAAAATTAATTCCGGCATACCTTTGTTACCATTATTGTAAAAATTTGTCAGATATAATAAGTTGTGTTAATAATTCATTAGGCTACTCTAATACTCACTAATGACAGTGACATTTGTGAAGTGTAGTACCAGTTGAGTTATTCTAAATTTGCGTGTTAAGCAACGCAACCAACAAATGATGTTGCAAAAAGTAAAGTTGATAAGGAAAACCAAATCCTCATGTGAGGAGGAGGAAAGGAGACAAAAACAATTAAACATAGGAAGAGTAGGTAGAATGAGAAGAAACAGAACTTCCAAAATAGGGTAGAATGCCTATTAGTGTAAATGGACACACCAGTCTGACAACCGATATTAAAGGTAGAGACCAGTGTGAAAATCACCCATAACGAACAAGGAAAGTGACAAGTTGATTCACTCGGTGGATAATCTTCCGTGACCTATTTCATTTTCCTAGTTGGTTATAGGTGTTTCTGACACTGGTCTCTACCTTTAATACTGGTTGTCAGACTGGTATGTCCACTTACCCTAATTGGCATTCTACCCTATTATGGGACTTCTTTTTCTTCTTATTCTACCTACCCGTTTTATGGTTAATTTTGAGTCGTTGGCTCCTTTCCTCCTTCCTTCTCACATGAGGATGTGGCTCTCTCCATCAACTTTACTTTTTATAACTTCATTTGTTGGTTGCATTGTTTAACACGGGTACTTAACCCACTTTTGTTTATTTCTATTTTATCTTAATAATATTTGCTTAACCTTTAAATACTAAATGTTTAAGATTGTTAAGTTGATCACATACTTGTCTCAATAATTTACTTTATTTTTAACTTGTATCCTTTGCATTTTTTACTTTTCAACTTCTTAAGTTAACTTATATTTAATGATGTAACTTTTGCTATTTTAATGTAATTTTTTTTGGTAAATTTTTGAATGTGTGCTTATATAATTGTTAGTTTTGTAACTTATAAATTTTATAGACCTGATGATGACTGATTTTAGTCGAAATTAGTCGTCTTGTTTTAATCGAGTTTCTTTGGTTTAACATTATTGAGCATTGGCGTTCTCTTGGTTTGAAAATAAAAAGAGATTAAAAAGTCAAGCTTGGGAGACGTGATAGTGCCTAAACCTGCGATTAAATGTGTTAGTTCTTTAAAAATGTAAGTTGCACTTATATTGTGCATTAGTTGTTTTTATAGACAGATAAATTACTACTGTTTTCCCCAACCCTCTTTAATTTCCAATAACAGAGTAATGGAGTGGATTAAATCCCCAGAAAATAATATTTAGATTTTTTCATATATTTATTAGAAAATATAACACGTTATTTAATACTATATAAGTATATAACAAAGCAAACAACAAGATTGTGATTAAAAAAGTACAAGCATGCGGTACAGGAAAACTGTACAATAATAAAAATAAATAAACTGTGAATGTGTGACAATGATAAATATGCTGGTTAAACGTCAAAACAATCATACAAAACAATTTTTTTTCAAAATCTGTTTAAATTTTTAGAAGAGATAACTCTTAATAAGCGGAATCAACAGAATTTAATGGAAGTCTTGTATTCTTACAATAATAGTAATAAATTTAGTACACTCCTGTAGTCGTTTATTTGTTTGAGTACCTTTTATATTTCTTAATTTACAAAGAAAATATAGAATCCTATATTTACCCCTTTACTGTTATCAATTTGTAAAATATAGAAATTATTTTGCGGTAGTACTTTTTTCAAGTCTGTAAAAGTTTCAAATACTACTTTATCTCATCTCATCTCCTTTAACCAGACTAAATGACCTGAATTTAGTTCCACCACTGGCCACTCCTTTCGGCTCAATAGGACAGTGGTGCAATAATGCAACGACGTTGACCTCTTTATGATACGACTAAATCTGATGGTTCCTTTACTTTACTAAATATAGAGAATATTTTATTACTAAGACGAGTAAAGCCGTACCTTTTCTAACGGTGAACGATAATTTAATCATATCTTTCTATACGTTTATGTTTCACAGCCTTAATCAATGGATTTTATGTGTGTTGATGACTTATTTGGGGTACTAAGTAAAATATTGTAAAATTGTATATAAAATCTGTTTTATTGTATTGGAAACAGATTAAAAATATAGTGATTGTTTCTACCCTTACTTTGTGACATCTGTCCATTATAAATGTAAAAGATTAAACATTCTTATCTTAAAATTCTAGGATTTTCTAAAACTGTTTAAATATTCTTATGAGGATGCGAAAGAGTCAAAGAATTATCGTAAAAACATTTAAAAAGTTTTTGAAAATCGTGGAATTTTAAGAGCGTTATTTACCAATCCTAAAAGCAGAATATTTATATCTTTGTTATAATATATATATATTATTTTGGGGAATGATACTTTTTTCTTTTTATATTTTCAAGAAAAAATCTATTCTAATATTTTTTAACGATTTCAATTACCATCCCCCAAATATAATATATTTTCTGAATTTTACATAAAAGAATAAAAAAATTTATATTAAACAATTTAGAAGTATTCTAATAAAGTGCATAATAATGCATCGGTACGTAGTGAGCTCATCAAATCTGCGGATGCACTCTACGAACTAGTTCGAGGAAGTACAATAGTGGCAATAGACTAAGAAATTTTTGTTTATCATTTGTAAAACGACATATAAAAAATTAAAATATTTTATGGAGATCTCACCAGACATATTAATGTTAAGGAGATTAGAACGACTATACAGGAATAGGCAAAAGACAAAATGAATTAGTGTTTCTAAAACTGCACGTACAAAAATTATATTTGGTAGGAGTCTCAACAAAGTTACTCTAAATATTAAAAAAGAAAAAGTGGAGAGTGGAACCACAAGTATCGAATTTTATTATTCTAACCGAGTAACAGACCAAAAATTCATTATTTTATTTAAATTAAAAATTGTCATTACTTCACCGCCATTTACATCTGACATTGACCGTTTTGACATCCATGGCTGTCGATATTGTTTAGAATAATTACGGAATATCATTCCATTACTTGTTATGGAATGAAAATACATGCAAAACACATAAGAGTGTTACGGAATGAATATTCTATCTTAAGAGTGAGAATGTTTACATTATATTATTAAAAATGATTTTGGAATTAGCACATTCCACTATTGGTCGTGGAGAAAAAGTATTTATTCGCAAAATGGTATAAATATTCCACACTAAAAAACAAACTGTTAAATCTATTACTTTCCAGAAATTGTTGTGTACATATTCTGTGGTCAATGAAACAATATTTTGTCTATTTACGTTGTTTTTTATTTACAATTCTGACATTCTCTGTTGTGTGTCACTCTTTTCGAATTACTAGGTACAAATAAGTCCCAAAAAAGTCACAATAGGTACAAATCTAAACAAACAATTCTAATTTACAATAATGGTTTTCTGTACCTGCACTTAAAATTTTACAATAAATATATACTGATAATAATTGTCAATGCTTAGATTCTAAATATTAAAAATATGCGCAGATACATTTTAAACTAAATTAAGCATATACATTATAAGCAAATATTTCTGATAACTAACAACTAATAAAAAATATCACAATTACACTACATCTAAACTATGTAAAATTCTCAAAAAGAACTAATAATTACAGCATAATTTGTCATTCAGGTATTTTCCCGTTTCAGCCCTTCCTATTTTAGTAAATATTATTTAGTTTTAGACCTTCAAGCAATCCTAATTTAAAATTCCTGATTCAACCCTCTCCTTTTTAGTAGAAAATTGACAAGCATAAATTATTTATAAATAATAATGTCAAAGATCTGTCAATTTTCTATTAAAACTTGAAAATAGCGAAACCGTGATCCTCTCCTTTTGACTTACTGTTAATCCTTTTTCTAGATAAGAATTAAAAATATAACACAATTCATAATTTTATTTAACCTTCACTCTTTATCCATTTATCTGAAAAATTCAACACTAAACTCACTAGCAACCTGCTGAGGACTGAAACAGTAAAAAATACTTTGGAGGGTTGAATGAGGAAGAACTAAAATAACTAAACTTTTTCAGGAAATAACTATTGCTTTTATTTTCTTTTTATACGGGGTTGGGATACTTTATTCCAACCCTGTATACTGGGAAACGTGGAACATTGTAGTTGTATCCCTTTAAATAATATTATGTACAAGTAGAAAAATTTATTGTAAGCGCTTTTCTAAAGAAATATGGCTCATATTTAAAAATACATCAATAACTAAAACTTTATTTTGACATTTAAAAAGAGACACAAGATACAATAAACGTCCAAAACATGCATATTGAAAAAGCTGAATAATGTATCACTGTCTACTATAAGACCCAATCGACAAAATAAAAAATTATCTTTTTAGCTTTGCTTTCACAGTAAAGATGATAAAACGCGACGGCTCGATGTTGAAGTACAGTTACCTAAAAAAACAAGGTGTTATAACTTGATAATAATTTATTATCCTTTGAAGGACCACACGAATTACCAATTCTTTATATCTTAATGGTAGTCTATCCGAGATTAAAGAAATAACGGTGTCTTTATGTCTGTGTCGGACCATAAGCGTACAACAAGGGTTATTTATTTATTATAATCATACTGAAATTCTTGAACTCGCATACATTAATTTGCGCCGTCGTTTCATAAAATGTTTCAAGAAATTGAGACATATCTTAGCATAAGATTAGAATTACTTGAAAAGTAAAGACTTCTACATCTAAATAGCTCTTCCACTTCAATAATTTTCATACAAAAGACGATCTACTCTTCCCAATTCTATTGTAGCAATTATCTCAATTAAATTAAAAAATTTTGATAATCTACGGGATCTGTTACTCAATAATAATACTGGTATGAAAAATATTGAACGCATCTTAAATCAATAAAGTGCGTTTTAATTTTTTTTACACTTAATTCATATTTTTCGAGATAGTAAATACATTCTTTGAGTTACTCTGAACTTTGAGTCTAGCCTACTTTTTATAATTATGGAATGTTGAGTTGAGGAAAAGTAGTAAACTTTTACATTAAAATATATTAAGGAATGTAGATACTCCATCGCACAAGTTTTAAATTAATGATGCTGTTTCATTATTTTTTCAATACCTTTTTTTTTCATCAATCTATAGATGATGTAGCCTGTACCTTATACGAAAAATTGCTAATGAAATCTCATAACTATAAACTAGGGCAAAATCTCCAAATCGTTACCACATAATAATTTAACGTATAAAAGAGGGACGACTAGTTTGGACTACAGTAAGTCATCGGGCCTACAATAACCAAAGTAAAAGTATTACAAAATGTTTAATCCTAGAATCAATAAACTTACCTAGTTAAAATTAATAAAACAGAAAAAATTGAATAATTAAAGTTAAAGATGACATGTGATACTAAAAAGTAAAAGGTGAAAATTAAGTAAAATTAACAAAAATATGTGGTAAACTTAACATCAAAAATTAAAGAATTAATATTTTAATAGTTAATACATATGCTTCAATAGAAAAGAACAAAAAGTGGGACAACACTTTTAGCGCACGTCTGCATCTCAGAAACAACCGGATACTGTTGAAAAATCTAAAAATAACTGTGAGGAAACAATCCTCGCGAGATGAAGAGGAAATAAAGAGCCAAAGACTACAATATGAAACAAGTTTAGGTAGCTGGGATAAGAAGACCACCTAAAACCGGGTAGAAAACAAAAACATGTTGGTTACCGCACAAGTCTGACAACCAATAAGAAAGGATGAGACCTGTCAAAGAATAACAAAAAAAAGAATCGGGGAAAAAGGAAAAAGAAACAGTGGCAAATGGCCAATACCAAAGGAAGAGTCTTTACATAGGCCAACGCCCAATGGTATGGGGGGAATTGGTAAAACGCTCCCCAAAAGGAGCGAACCAAGGAAGCCTACTATAAGTGGGAAGCTTATAGTTAACATTAACTCACGAAGGCTAAAACCAAGCCAAATAGGAAAATTAAAAATATTGGATGTAGGAAAGCACTGGCGGTCTGACCACACTTCAATTCACAGAAACCGACATTTTTAGTTTCTCTATACCACATTTGAACCCAACGGAGAACCTTCTATATCTTAGGGCAAAATAGCTTAAAAAAGCAAGTCACAAAAAGTTTAGAAAGAAGAATTTGATTTATTAGTTTCTTATTCAGGAACTTTAAAATTGTATATTTTTTGATTAAAAAAAGAAATTTAAAGCCAATACAGTCATTTTTAAAATCGAATTTGCTTCTCAATACCTAAGATTGATTAAATGTAAAATTTAGGGACGTTAACTGTTACTTCTATTTAAAGAATTTTTTGATCTAACCTTGTTAGTTTGGAAATTCAAGGTAAGAAATGTTTTGTAGTGTAATATTTAGAGTACCTTGTAAGTCTTAAAACCTATTTGCTGTAGTATAAAAGCACTGTTTCTTTCTTTTTATAATTTTTTTTTCTTTGTTTAACATTTTCCATAATTTTTTTAAATATTTTTTACCTTTTCTATAATCAATTATCTCAAAACTTTTTAAATGATTATTAACATTAATTTCTAGACAATACCTTTTTCATGGCATATCCATGTTGAAAGAATACAACACTTTGTCGTAAATCACGCAATTCAAATAACTGGCAGCACATTATGGAAGGCGAGGAAAAAATTATGCGGAAATATTTTGAGTTAAAACGGTTGATTAGTGTCCATGATTGCATATTAATTTTATTTACATAAGCTGGCAGCTAAAAGCTATAATTTACAAGAAGAATCAAGGATTTACGACAAGCCGTTTTAGAATCATTAGTTCGAGGTTTTTAAGGAGCCATGTAAATGGGGCTTAATAACTTATCAGATACCCAATGCTTCTGTCCAGCGAAACGAATAAAATTCAAATTACTTTTATCTTAATTGTGCATTAATTAAACGACCCAACCGTATTAATAGTTTAAATAAAAATTCCATCCAAACTACGTTATATATATGTAATCTACTAGAAAAATTACATAAATCATAATAATATAAAAATACTATATATAAAAAAATTAGGACCGGCTCCCGTTACAGAAACATTAATATATAGTTTGCAAAAGTATTTTAAACCATCAATAAACTATAATTTTATTAAACCGTTAATATAATTTTAATATATTATTAACTTTACCGAAATTAAACTACTTGCGGCAAATCAATAATCATAAAAAGAATATTATTGTTATAAAGTACCTACTTACATCTCTGGTCGTATGTTCTGTTGCACCAACTTGCTAGAATTACCCATTTCGTAATTCCTCATTATTCATCATCCAGTCGATTTACGAATGGGGGGAAGTGCTCGTACATCTTCAAAAAAAAATGAGACTCACCAATCTTCTTCGATTCATTCAAACCCAAAATCCAACTTTTTGTGGACACACTAGTTCTTCAACAAAAAATGAGGATTTTCAGATGACCACCACCATATATTCTGTGAGTTAACATATCGAGAAAGATAAAACCAAGCCTTATCTAATAAATAACTGTGTTAAGAATATCATGAAAATCAATCAATGAAAATTTTACAACTTATATGCATGACATTATTTTTTTAGAATGAATTGGCATGTGCTACGAGGCAAATTTTTTTGGTTCGGGTACTATTGAAATAAATATTTTTAGACTGTTTCTACAATTTTAGCTGTACTTTTAGACTACTCCCACTTCAGACTGATGCTACCGATCTCTAAAAATAACTACACAGAATTTTTCAAATAAGGTAAAACCATTATAGTCGAACCCTAATTCACGAAAATCAGCCGTGCAATCTGGAGTGCCATTTACTCACACCTATAAGGAAATAACATTTGATTATTTTTACTTTTTTGTTTTAAATATTAGTTTTTAAATTTAATTTTCATAATAAAAGTTCACTTTTAATTTCAAGGTCAAAATATCATTCTTTGGAAGGGACTAAAGTACCAACTCAAATTATGATTTTTTCGAACTCCAATTATGATTTTTTCGATGACTCAATAAATACTGGAAAACCAATTCAAATCCCATTTACAATAAACTTAGCTTTAGACATCGGTATAAATGGCTCTAAGACTAGTTCTATTGTCTCTTCTATTTTTTGAAGTTATTATCAGTAATTTCTTTGTATATTTTGCTAAGAAAAAGCACTATCCATCACTCTTACGGCAGAACTTGGATCAATTTTTTTGGAAATCCATTTATGCTGTTTAGCATTCATGTCTTATTTGTAGTCTTCAGTATTCAGTACTTTTAGATTGAAAAACACCTAAACCTTCATCAACCAAGTTTTTTCATCTATATAATATTTCGATATTCCTAAATTATACTTAAATATTTCCAACTTCATAAATGTATTTCGTCTTCTTCTATAGAAGCACTGGTTCCGATTCTTTACTAAATATTGCCATATAACACGCTTAGATGTTTTGGTATTATCTCGTTAACTTGAAGTAATTTCTTCCAGATTCCAAATATTATTCTTGAAATAATATTCGTGATTTACAGCTTTTATTCTATCATCGAAATTTTTTTTTGTTTCTTTAGTTTTCACTTCTTTTATTAACAAGTGACTTTTAAATTATCCGAGACCTACGCTGTATAATACGACCACTTCTTTTAGATTTAAAACTTTTTCACCAGATTGTTTTCATAGAACTTATATTTTCTTGGAAGTTATATTAAAGTGTCTTTTTCCATTACTATACCATATCTATCACCAAACGAATTTGAAAAACAAAAAGATACCACAAACAAATACTAAATTTGCATTACTTACATTACTTCCCTATGATACTTAACTAAATAACACTAATAATTTGATACAATTTTCACTAATTATAATTATAGAATGTCCCCTTTTTTAATCTAACAAACGCGGAAATATATTTGGATTGCACTAGGAAAATTGATCAAACACTATGTATTATAATGTATTATTGATATAATAATAGTAATATACCCATCAATGTTTCCTGAGAATCGAAACAATTTGACGAATTTATTTTAGGGACAACTCAAAACGTGATTTATGAATTTTATGATTCAACTAGTTTTTGGTTATTGCCTAAGGATTTGTCCATCGTTGATTTATATTAAATGCTCGAACTTTCTAAAGGTTAATATAAAAATGGATAGAATAGAAAAAATGAACTCGACAAGAAGAAGAAGAAGAAGAAGAAGAAGAAGAAGAAAGTGTCAGAGATGACATAAGTTACATTGACACTTAAAGCAGATTTAAAAAATCGAACTGCAAGAATCAAAATTCTAGTATATATAAAACACTACAATATTCCATTTTTAATCATTTTACCATATATAAAACATTAATTATTAACAGCAGTTAATACTATTCCAAGTAAGAATTACCCTCTATTTATTTATCAAATATCATAATTCAAACTATTTTAGGAGTCAACAAGACTTATTTATTTAAAATATAAAAATAAAGTCAGCAGATTAAAAATGTGTGATTTTCCTGCATGCTGTCCTCCTGGTCCTAAACCATGTCCACTGGTGATACCCCCGCCATGTCCGCCTAGATGTCCTCCTCCATGCCCTAAACCATGTCCACCTGTCTGTCCGCCTCCATGTCCCCCAAGATGTCCTCCTCCATGCCCTAAACCATGTCCACCTGTATGTCCACCTCCATGTCCACCTAGATGTCCTCCTCCATGCCCTAAACCATGTCCACCCGTCTGTCCGCCTCCATGTCCCCCAAGATGTCCTCCTCCATGCCCTAAACCATGTCCACCCGTCTGTCCGCCTCCATGTCCTCCAAGATGTCCTCCGCCATGCCCTAAACCATGTCCACCCGTCTGTCCGCCTCCATGTCCTCCAAGATGTCCTCCGCCATGCCCTAAACCATGTCCACCCGTCTGTCCGCCTCCATGTCCACCAAGATGTCCTCCGCCATGCCCTAAACCATGTCCACCCGTCTGTCCGCCTCCATGTCCTCCAAGATGTCCTCCGCCATGCCCTAAACCATGTCCACCCGTCTGTCCGCCTCCATGTCCTCCAAGATGTCCTCCGCCATGCCCTAAACCATGTCCACCTGTCTGTCCGCCACCATGTCCGCCTAGATGTCCTCCTCCATGCCCTAAACCATGTCCACCTGTCTGTCCTCCTCCATGTCCGCCAAGATGTCCGCCACCGTGTCCTAACCCATGCCCACCAGTATGCCCGCCGCCGTGTCCCCCTAGATGCCCTCCCCCGTGCCCCAAACCATGCCCACCAGTTTGCCCGCCACCGTGTCCCCCTAGATGCCCACCTCCATGCCCCAAACCATGCCCACCAGTTTGCCCGCCACCGTGTCCCCCTAGATGCCCTCCTCCGTGTCCCAAACCATGCCCACCAGTTTGCCCGCCACCGTGTCCCCCTAGATGCCCTCCTCAGTGTCCCAAACAATGTCCACCAGTTTGCCCACCACCGTGTCCGCCAAGATGCCCTCCGCCTTGTTGCAAACCATGTCCACCAGTTTGCCCTCCGCCGTGTCCGCCAAGATGCCCACCGCCTTGTTGCAAACCATGCTCGCCAGTATGTCCTCCGCCGTGTCCACCAAAATGTCGTCCCCCTTGTTGAAAACCATGCCCCATGTCCTCCATCTGATTGTAGTTGATGTCCTTTATTACCTTGCTGATCAATATTTTCTTTACAAGCAATTAGATTTGGTCTAAGGTGAAAAAAATTGATCTATTTGAAAAATTTAGATTTTTCGTAAATAAAAATGAGAAACATATTGGGATTTAAGAAATCATGAATTGATTCTATAGCTACTTAATAAGACCCTTAGTCACAATTCGTTACTCGCAGTATAAACTTCACATAGTCGGTATAAAACCAAATGGTAAATAAAGGTAGTTAGACTTTTATTGTTTATCGTAAAGAAATAAAGAAATAAATTGAATTTAAACTAGTTACTAGTTTACTGCTAATTAAGATTCATTGAGTTATATCAATAATGTTTTTATATTTTTAGACTTAAATAAAAATTAGCTTAATATTTCGATCTTCTAGGTTTTATTCAATTAAATGCCTTCAAATAATTAAAATCACAGATATTATGTTTTGGATTATCATTACTTTAATTTCTACAATTTTATCATTTACAACTACATTATGAGAAATTATAATAATAATAAATATAATTAAAACAACGTTATTTAGAATTGTAATTGTTAATTATTATTTGTTAACATTATAACTACTTTACAGCTTATGATGATGGAATGGACACCAACAGGAAATTCATAATATTGATTCTAAGTGTTAGAAGCCAACTATACTGACAATAAAAGGTTTTAGTTATAGGGCTGTTCAACAAAACAGCTGATCGACTTCAATATGGCCCCTGGAGGTCTAACAAAGCACTTTCCCATATATTTCTGTGTTATTTTATCTGCGTTTAATTCAATTTGCTGGTGATTACAGTGCATTTTGTATATTGCCTATTGCGATTTATAGTAGAAAATCGTTTCGATTTACAGATGAAGCAAGCTTGTACGTTGGCCTAAACAGGGAGGGTGCGCCCAGATGGGTTACGAAAATTTATTAATGTCAAATCCCGTTTTATAGTTGTTCAGGGAACAAATAGTAATAACATTAATATTAGGTAAAAATGTTTATCAGATTTTGTTGGTGTCGATCCGTAAGTTAATGACTATTAGGTATAGGGGAAAAATAATTGATGACGTTAAATTCAGGATTTGATCTACCTCTCTTAATACTAAAGACTTGACGAACAACTGTATTACAAATTCATGATCAGGAGATTATTTACTCGATGTTTTTCTTGAACTTGAAAAGTCATTAACTTAGACAGCGATAAGTTTATCTACCGGATTAAGGGAACAGGTAGTCTTAGGATCGAATTTACCATGGTCGCTTTAGTTTAGTTTTGAAGTTTATGTGGTTCGGTACTATTTTAAATAATTATAGAAAATGAATGAGTTAGTGAATTGTGATCAGTGTTCTTCCGAAATAAATTTGGACAAACAGGAATTCGAAAACCGAAAGCGTAGTCATCTTTCTAGTGATGCCAAGGAAATAGTTCTAAACGTTTATTCTGGTGAGTAATTGTAATTATACTTACCTGTAAAACATATTACGTATGTAATATAAAAATATATTTGATTTTGACACAAGTCTTATTTACAGGGCTAAAAAATGAATTGTCTTCCTCCGAAGCCCTAAAAGAAACTGTTTTTTTAACAAAAGTGCCACAGTCAACTGTATACAAAATTATTCATGAAGGGGTTCAACCTAGAAAAAGGCGAAAGGATTCTGGGTCATCTCATTCTATTCCACAGGTTCTTTTAGAACCGATTAGAGAAACGATTTATAATATGTTCTCTGTAAATAGTTTTCCTACTTTAAACACATTATTTTTACGTCTAAAAGAAAAAATGATAATAGAAGACTGTCATAAAACGACATTATGGAGATTTTTAAAATCCAACGGTTTTAAATTTAAAACCATTGACAAAAGACAAACCATCATGGAATCCAGCCGTTTAGTAAAATGGAGAATAGAGTATCTTAATTCTATTACTCAGTATCGGCGAGAAGGCAGGGACATTTATTTTTTAGATGAAACCTGGTTCGACACTCACGATATCCAAAAAAAATGTTGGACTGATGGAAGCTCAAAATGTAATGTAGACACTCCTCCATCTCGAGGAAAAAGAATATGTATTTTGCATTGTGGTGGAAAATCAGGTTGGGTAGAAGGAGCTCTCTTGTTGTCTGCAAAGGATGTACGGGATAGTAGTTTAGACTATCACCAGGACATAGAAAGTACTCTATTTGAAAAGTGGTGGGAGACTACATTATTACCAAAACTGAAAACTAACAGTGTAATAGTTTTAGACAACGCCCCGTATCATTCCCGGTTGGTTCGAAAAAAACCAAATAGCAATTCTACTAAATCCGTCATTCAAGACTTTCTGATGGAGAATGATATATTTTTTGAACAAGATTACACGAAAAAACAGTTGTTGGAACTTTTACAGTTAGTTGATTTTAAACCAGAATTTGTTGTTGACAACATCGCAATAAATCAAGGATTTAAAATTTTACGTTTACCACCCTACCACTGCATACTCAATCCTATAGAATTGTTATGGGCACAGTTAAAAAATATTTCTCGATCAAATAACTCTTCTCCTAAGTCCACTTCTTGTGTCATCAATGTAATAAGAAATGCATTTAACGATATAACTGTTGACAATTGGAAAAACGCAATCCAACATGTTAAAAAAATTGAAGACAAATATATGACATTTAATAATACCATTGAAAAAATTATAATAAATTTGGACGATACAGACGAAAGTGATATTTCGGAACCTAGTGACTGTGAAAGTGATTTAGAAATGTAGACATTTAGGTATAGGTATTTCTACCAAATAAATCGAGTTATTATTTTTTTATTAATAATACTTAATTAGTTTGAATATTTTTGTTAGCTAAACATGTCTATAATATTAATCTTTTTGAAATGTATACTTTCATACCAATGGAAATCTTATTTATTTTTTTATAGTTTCAATTAAATATTACTGTGTAGGTCAGAGTTTGGTCATTAAATAGTTAGTAAAAATTTAATAGGAAATATTTTTTTCTTTAAAAAAAATTCAACCTAAAACTCACTTTTTAGTAAAAATTCTATTAATTTTTATTAAAACTACTACTAATACCTCGACTAAAACAAATACAAAAAATCAAATTCTCGAAATCTAAACCTCGAGATCTATAAAAATACCAATGTTTAAAACTACCCTAAAATCTTCCAAGTAACCCATTTTTTGAGCACCAAATGACAACTACAACCTAAGCCGATTCTGATCAGCATATTGGCGAACGTTTCAAGCGGTTGCCAGATCTTTGCGCTTTCTACTATAAATCGCAACGCACAATACTTTAAATTGACTAATATACCTTCGACTACCCTATTGGTTATTGATTGAAGTAGTTTAGGTTATACAAATTACTTAAAATTCTTCGTTAAAGAATTGATGATTATACAGTGTGCTCTAACCCTTCAATAAAAAACCAAAAATAATGTTATTAAGCCAAAAAAATAAATGAAATTATGTTAAAAACAAAATAAAAGTTTGGGAATATTCCTTAACGAGAATGTCTGGAATGTTCCATCTTTCCGTTGAAATAATCCGTTATTACCATATTTTATATTTTACCCATTATCAAACTTCTTTATTACTTAGGCTAAACGTTAAAAGACACTACAACAAAGGTAAAGACTTTTCGTTTAGGGGCAACTGCCGAGCATTACACAAACCCCGAAATGTTACCTCGGATTGATAGTTAGAGAACCCAGGAAAAATAGATCATGGAGTTTTTTCTTAAATAAATATATACATATTCAATGTGTCCACGGATAGAGTTTGGAAGAGGAAAAATAATTCTTTATAAAAACGTCTGCTTGTGTCGAAACTACAATTTCGAATATCACATTTACGTTTACTATACAGGGTACATCCAAAAAATAACAGTTTTAATGATTTTGATTTCGTTTTTTTTTTTTGGAATTTTATGAAAATATTTTCAAAACCGTGATTTATTACACCAATTGTGCAAAAAAGTCTAATAAACATTTTTCTCAAAGTGGTTAATTTCAATAATAATTTAGATCTCTTGAAAGAAAAAATAAGAGAATTCATTGCAAATATCCCAATACAGCAAATAGCAAATTAGGAATTGTTATCGGGAATTCAGATATCGAGTTGAACTATGCGCTGAACTCGGTGGTATCACGTTTGAATAGAACTTTATTTATTTTAATATTTATGATTGAATAAAATGAAGAAATTATGACAATGTAATAATAAAAATACAAATAAGAAATAGTTTTATTACAACAAAGTCATTATTCGGCCAGATATAAAATCATATTCTAAGTAGAAATTTTTGTATAGCTCGAGCACTCTTGGTCAAGATATCAATATAGACATTTCTCACGATAAAAGTTGAAGTGGGTTTAAAGTGACTTCATCAAGTTTTGCGATTATTATCCTACTTCGATACAGCTTGTTTCCTTTTTGTGAATTCCATACTATAGTATAGGTATTTTTGGGAAAGACTATGCTTCAACAGAAGTGTTAAATTTATTTGTAAAAAGTCATCTCAAACGACAAGTTCCAACCTAGGCAGACATATTTATTGATATTGGTAAAGATTATGAGTCCTTCAAATCATTTCTTTTCGTGTCCATCCATTTTTGTAGGATTTTAATATTTGAAAATTCAAGTTTCAACTTTTTCTAGATTTTGTTCTTTTTCATCAATTCGCTGTGGATATTTTTTTATTATTTAAACTATCAACAGATAGCAAGTACTGTTTTCCTGCGATGTGATAAGGAAAACGTATACCTATGAACTGCGAGATCTGTTTTTTAAAATTCATAATAAAGAATAGAAAAATTGTCTTTGGTAATATTTGTGAGATTTGAAAAAGATTGTATAAAATCTATAAAACTTAAAAGATATTTAACAAATATAAATTATTGATTATATATATTAATGAGAATAGAATGATTTCTAATTATCAGATTAGAAAAAAATGTAAAATAGTTGTTGAAAGTTAATGCTATAAGAAAAATAATGCACATTCGGAAATGAAGTTCATTAAAAAACCTTATGTCATTTAAAAAAAAAACCACAAGTTGCAGACATATTGTCTAAAATTATGTGCAAATCAGATACTGTTCTGAAAACTCGTCACAAAGAGACCCATAAAAAAATAAAGAGAATTATATATTCTAATACATACATTGTTTTATTTGCTAGAGTAACGAAATCGTTTACTTTTTTTTTATTTTTCGCAACCAACTATTAAAAAATATAAAATACATCTTGGTGGTGTTATTATTGAGTTGTTAAATAAAGTAATACATTTTTTTGGTAAGAGAATGATATAAGAATTCCTATAACTTTTTTTTATTATCTATAAATCATCGTAAATAAACAACAGACTTTGTCAGTTAACCGAAGATTTAGGTTAAAAGTTTAGTTTCTTTTTTAGTATTTAGTGTATGTATATCCACTTAAATTTGTAATTATTTTGGCAATTTGTATTAGTCTTAATTTTTTTCTCCTGGTTGCAGCTCTTCCTGAATACGATAGTAAGTAATGGGAAATTTTCAGGTATTAAGACGTTTTTATTTGATTAGCTACATTTCGATTATTTATTTGATCTTTAGACTAAAATGATATGGTATAAACATTAGATTGATTACATATATTTTTTTTCAAAATACAAGTGTTGTATTTTGTATTTATTCAACCATAGACATCTTAATGTATTGTTTTAAATTGGGCGGATATAATATAAATTTAACTGTAACTACGAAATTATGGCATTTAGGTATAGCGAATATTACATGAAAAATATTCAGTATTTTTAAGGACTTCAAAAGGAAAAAAATTTACAAAGTGATCTATTTGAAATAACAAAGTTCATTATATTTCCGGAAAAACGGAAGATTTGACAACAATGTAAATATTACCATAAGATCGGCCGTATTACAAAATCTTCACCAATCAAAATTTATAAAAATCGGGCATATCGTTTCGAAGATAATTGAGGCGTTTCATACTTAAAACTCACTCTGTATGTAATCAATCTCATGTTTATTCCATATCGCTTTAGCCTGAAGAGGATCAAATAATCGAAACGTTGCTAATCAAATAAAAACGTCTTTTACAACTGTTCTAATACCCGAAAATTTACCATTACTATTAGTCTTAATGTTATTAATCACCCTCCTCTAATTTGTTGACACCTTGTTTTGTAATTGTGGTAAATAAGACAACGAAGGTAGAGAATTTAAGTGGAGGAAGTAATGCGCTAGAAATAGTATAATTAACCATCAGGTTGTAGTGCTAATGATTTCCAGGCAGCTTATTCTAAAAAAAATCTATCGAATAAACAAGGTGACTGAAAGCTCGTCTTGGGAGGTATTTATAAATGTATGTACCTACATAATTGAAATAGAAAATTCCTCAATTTAATAGAATATTTATCTTGTACGAACCTATCTTACTCAAAAATCAAGCCAATTTATACTCGTAACGTCTCCGTTCATCAATATCTATATTAGTACCCATTTTAAAATGAGCAGGTAACATACGGTTGAATTTCCGATAGAGGCCATAAAATCGCTAGCTATCAGTACCAAACGGTACTTCCCATAGAATCGCATAAGTCCTTCGAGCTCATACGCCAGCTTACTTTTGTAATAATTTATTCCGTATGTGAAATTAACATGTTCGAAAGCCTTGAAATGCATACAAATTAAATGTTATACTCGTATGGTGTGTTTCCTGCCCATGTGAACAGAAAGAAACACAGCATTGCGTAAAATGAGTCTGACGACCGACCGAAGACGCGCCATTGTCCATTGTTACATAGTTTGCCGACTGGCTTTGCTTGCTTAACTTCCAGCTCGCGGCATAAAAATATATAAATAAACTATCACTAGTTCTAATAATAATAGAACGAAAGTATTACCAATACTTCAAAAGTCCTTTTATAGGTAGAGTCGGTAGATAGAACTTGTGTTAGTTAAATATTTATTAAAAATCATGAAAAAGTTTAGAATCATCATGAAGACCGTTCATTATTTCTACTAATTACTAAATATGGTTCATTTTGAGTACTCTGATAATATTCCTCGTTTTCTTCGATCATTAAACATTATTATATTTGAAATATAATTACTATATTGTATTATATAAGTTATTAATTAATTATCCCTAAATAGATATTGTCGGACTCTTATGTATGGCACATCTTTAAAAGATAACATTTCCTTTTACCTCGTGCTTATTGGCAGAATACTAAAAATCAACCTAAAATAGCATTGATGTGTTTAAACCATTGCTTTGCAGGCTTAATGCATACTGGGTGTTCCAATATTGTATATATAAATTTGTAAGATATAAGAAAGAAACCTGAGATTAGTTCTATATTAGTAGTTAAAACAGGTAATAAATAATACATTTAAATCCTTATGAGTAAACCCGAACTAACTTCCAAGTTTCTGAATTTAATAATAACGAACCAATAAAAGGGTATAAAGTGTCAAAATGGCAAGTAACAAGTCAACTTTAGGGATGAGATAAGAGATTTTCAAAATTAATTGGAAGAAATCCCAGTGTTTCTCATCCAGAGTTGCAACGACAACTTTTGGAAGCTACAGGTGTGAACGTTTCAGTTGAGACCATAAGAAAAAGACTTCGCGCTCGAGGGTTGTACAGTAGGAGAGAGTTACGGGTCCCATAGTTATCTAGGCAAAATAAAATTGACCGGCTAAATTGGTGTCTTAAACACCAAACCTGGACAATTGAGAATTGGCAAAATGTTCTTTTTTCGGATGAGACTAGAATTGTCCTAAGATCAGATGACCATCGCATTAGGGTTCACAGAGCTCCAGGAAGACGAGCGAGACTCCAGGCTGCCAGATCTATCCCAAGATATAAAGGAGGAACTGTAATGTTCTGGGGAGGTATTATGCTGCTAGGAACAAAAACTCCATTGTTACCACTTCAACAAACTTTAACTGGTCGGAGGTATGTTGATTTAGTGCTAGAACCAATCGTTAGACTTTGGTGAGCTGCAATTTGGGATAATTTAACTTCTTGCACGATAATGCACCTCCCCATACCAGCAGAGTCACTAGAGAATGTCTTGAAACAGAAGGTGTCACTGTTTTAGACTGGCCTGCATGTTCACCAGACCTAAATCCTATTGAACACTTGTGGGACCAGCTTAAAAGAAGGGTTAGAGCTTGTCGAAACAATACAGGAAATGTCGCACAGCTTATTGATGCGGCATTAGCAGAATGGGAAAACATACCCCAAGAAAATGTTGTCAATTTAATAAGAAGCATGCCAACGCGAATCGAAGCTTGCATAAGGGCTAAAGGTGGCAACACGGATCGTTAAAATTACCAATTTTCTTTTGTTTTTGCTTTTTTACCATTAAAAATTTAAATCTCATTTCGTTTCAGAAACCAATAAAAATACTGTTTTGTTTATTTTCTCAACTGAGTAATTTTTTTTATTGATATGTGGGTTATTTTTCATCAAAAGTTTTTGGTATGGTCATACATAAAAAATTTTCATACATCTCAAAAATTATGCAAAATAATAGGTGATTCCTTATAAGTTTGGTTGTGTGTATATTGATCCTTTTAAAATGTTATGTTATATTAATATAAATATTTCTGACAATTTATATATGTTTACATTAACGTAACAAAGCGATTTTAAAAATCTCGCATGTGTGAATCCTTAATTATAATTACCTCTTATTTGATAGTGTTGTACATTGTTACAAACCAATTTATTAAGATTATCGTGCTACCCATCAGATATTCACTTCCTTTGGAATACCTCAACATGTGAAATAAGGATCGTTGACCTCTGAAACTCGACTTAAAATAAAGCTTTTTAGCAATTTTGATTTTAACGTCTTGCCAAGCCATTCGTAAAAAAATTGACAAGTAAATATTCTTGTGCTCGTTTGCTGCAATAAAAATACGAGATATTTTCATAAGATCGTTCCCAGATATATGAATGATTGATTCGATAATTCTTTTGAATGTGATCGACTCATTATTTATTATTTATTATTTCAATTTTATTTGGATTTGAACAGTGTCGTCCTAGATCTATATATTAAATAAAATCATGTGTTCAGTGTTGTATATCCTCAGCGAACCTGACGAAATGCTTGAATCAACTCGTACATGCTTTTCACTAAGACTTTTCAACTATTTTTATATGCACGAAGTGTATATAAATGATATACAATAAATATTGAATTATTGATGACTAGAATATTTTTTTTTTTTTATTTTTATTTTATTTATTTAACGTCGGCCTATTTCTGCTACCGAGGCTAAACACCGACGCCGGGAGCACGCTACCCCTAACCGGAAATTTAGCCGAATCCTCAGGTATTCCAACCCCTTTAACGAGCAAAACATCCATGGACTCGGGACCGACAGCTTAACGTCTCCTCCGAAAGACGGCATATCTCCACTATACCTCGTGCTCATTGGTATAGTGCCTGCGAGCTATGATATGCTACTAGTCGCTGCAGGCTGTACGGGCAAACGGTGTTCGCTGGAGGTCACCCATCCAACTACTAACCGCGCTGGGCACTGCTTAACTATAGTTATCGCATCACAGGCGTATCCACTATAGAGCTGGGCCCTTGCCCCCAGAATATTTTTTGACATTTCTAATAAATAATAAAACCAAAAAAGATTGTGTAGTACAAGTACAAAAGCATTTTTAACAGGATGATTTGCTAGATTTACTTTACTAAGAAATTTAAATAATTACAGTAAAATTTATTTGAAAAGTATAATAGTGTTTTTGCCTTGTAATGGGTCATATACATTCAGAATTAAAAAAAAAACATTTTTCCTTTTTAATGTATACTGAAGTGAGATATTTGGGATAAAAAATATATGCTAGTCACAACATTCATGTTAGATAAATAAAAGCTTTTTAATTTATCCTCACAATATTTATTAATTCCGTAGTCACATTGTTGTATTTATATCATTTATAAACTGTTATTGCATATCTCCACTACTGAAAACTAGCAGGAATGTTTCTTTAATATTCAAAAAAAAATAATTTATCAGTAAATTGGGCGTTTTAAGAAATGTGCATGTTTTTCTTCAATTAGCTGATTTAAAAAATTAACATAAAAATATGTTTAACGTAAAATACAATTTTTTTTATTATCCTTAAAGTTCCCTTGTGTATACTAAATTATACGTCAGTGTATTACAAGCAATTACGAGTATTTTCTGTTAGCTGAGAAAATAGACCAATTTGTAAAGTTTACGGGATCTAGGGCAAAAAAATATTACACGGTATATTACAAAATTACTGGTTAAAGAAATGCTAATAACAGCGTTGTAGATATTATTAGAACATTAAATATTCCGTAAAAAATTATTAATATATAAATTACATCTTTTTTAAATATCTGCAGGCTTAAATAAGTACAGAATAGCCCAGTCTAACATTTAAACTATATTAATAGAAAATGCAAATAAACCTCAACGTAAATAGTGAAATGGTTGCCAGTAATCAATGTTTAAGATTTTATAAGTAAAAGTAAATTTTTTATTTTGTCATTGGAAGTTTGTATATTTTAAAGTGATAGATAAAATACATTGTGTATTATACTGACATATAGTTTAAAAATGTATCATCATCCTCTAAATGATTTGAATTGAAAGTCTATAAAAAAACACAAACAAACATTTAGAAATAAACAATACTTGTGAACCAAAAATACACAGTATATTTTTTTTAAATAATATTTAAACTGATGTGATATAAAAGTCAGTAAACTTTTGCTAAAGATATCTACAAGTAAAAACTATTCATTAAAACGTAATCAACACAATAATCACTTAAACTCTTTGAAAAACATATTTCTTCTTTTAATTAGTACCTCAGTTACTTAATCTTCATAATAATAAGCTATACCTGAATTTAATGAATGAGATTAAAAATAAAAAAAGATGCGTTTCTCTTTACTTTCGATGTTCATCCGCATTTCATGTATATTACTTGCAGGATGATAAAAGACATAAAAGAGCAAAAACGTTCTTGTCTGGTTGAACGATATTTTGCGGCCAATCGAGGTCACCTAGAGGAAGAATTCAACCTTGTAATATGAAATTATTTATAACGTTTTCTTCTTTCATATTACTTTTACTTTCATTTTGGTGTTAAATAAGAACTGTAAAATAATCCAGACGGTTGTTTGCAATGTACATGAAAGATGTTAAAACTTTGTTGCATTCAAGATAACATTATAATGTCCAGTGACACTCTGAGAATGAAACCAGGTTGGCTACATGCCAAGTCTATGGGTTGAATCGTCAACTGGTATTTTATTTAAATAGAACTAAATACAGTATTTTTATTAATTAAATTAATTGTTTCAACTCTTACTCTATGGAAATTATTCATAATAAATATGGAAAGATAAATAATACTTATCTTGAATTTCCACAGTCTTCCAAAGCTTTTTAGTATATTTAAATTTCTAGCTAGGTTTCGGTATGTGACAATATCATTCTTCTTTCTGTCTTATTTTTATTAATAATTATTATAGATGCCTTTTTTAAAAGACAATTGATATTTCCTTCTTGTCATCTTGTTTTACAATTTTAAGTATCGGATACGTTTTGGATACCACCCATTTTTCGATGGTTTACTTTTTATTACGTAAGGTTTTCATTCGTTGATTTTCCCGTGCTCTTCACATCTTATATTTAGTTTATATATGTCTTAGAATAATTTTGTTTGATTTATCGCCTCTTTGTATTATTTGTGTTAAATTTTCTTTTCGTCTTCAATCTATTTTTTATTTATTATCAATATCATCATTTCGTTTTTTTCTTGTTTATTTCCAAGTAACACCTCTTTGATCTGGAAGTTAAGTAATAATGTCTCCTTATTCTTTCGGTTTCCTATTGTAATATTTTATTGATTATATATTTGTTAATTAGTTATTGAATAAAAAATTAAATTTTTATTCAAATACAAAAAATACTGTTGAGCGCCAAACAATTATAAAATAACATTAAATTGCAACGGTCAGAAATAATACTAAATCAACCACCTAATAAATACATTTTTTTAAATTATAAACATTAATAACAATCAAATTTAGAAATGTATCCTTAAATATAAATGGTAAATAACTGAAATAAATATGATCATAATTATGCTGGAAAAATATTTAAATCGTATGCCCTAATTGCTCTCATGATTGGGTACCAAAACATGTTAGTTATAACAACCGATAATTACATGCATGATGTGATACGTTATATTTTTTAAATTTAACGTGTATTTTTTGTATAAGAAGTTGGACATAATGCTCTTAATTGAGAAACAATTATTTTAAAATATAAATTAAAATTTGATCGTAACCTTTCTTTATAAAGTAGTAAGGAAGGAGTGTTTCACCAAGGTCAGTTGACCGCGATGATTGAGAACCTCGAACCAACCATTTTGCCAAACCAAAAAACCTCATACGACGCGCGTTTCGCTATGCTGACATCGTCAGAATATGATTATAACTCATCTTTAATAATAACATATTTAACGAAACGTCTCTCAGGTGCAGTATTTTTGTTTAGTGATGTACTTAGAGACTCGCAGATATTTGCGATATTGTTACGATAGTATGTACAGGTCGATGCTAGCTAGCTCCAAATGATAACATTTACTATTTATTTAACATTACGTGAGCGAGAGTTATGGGACAAGGACGCGCACGAATGTTAAATAAATATTTTTATCAGTCATCAAAATTATTAAGCTTGGGGATTCTCTTGGTTCGAGATTATTAAAGTAAAAGTTAGTCGTTGTCCGGAGGCTCAAGTGAGCAGTAGAATTTATGCCGTTCCCTTCGCCTAAGAGATGAACGCTGCCTTTTTTGAGGTATTGTAAGTATAGTTGTCTTATCTCGTTGTTATCATAATTTGTATTTACGAAACAAAAATCTTTTGCGCTGTTTTCTTCTTGAGCGTTTGATTTCCATTAACCAAGGATTCGTATTGGCTTAACCCCCCTTTTGGCATTTAGAATTATTTGTAATTTATTATTCAAAATTCTAACCCAATACGTAAAAATATACCAAAGGTTCCAGCCCTAAACGAAGAAAAATGTCTTATAACATGGTGTAGTTTACCACCACTTCTTCTATATTTATTGTAAATAAGAGTTCTTTCATTTCAATCTATTAGTTATCAGTTAATTACCTTCATCTTTAATTGCTTTTATTCCCTTTTTCGTATTTTCTAATAATTATTTTATTTGTTTAACTTATTCGCTTTTTGTTGTTTGATAGTTTTCTTCATTTTATCTCTTCTGTTATAATTATCTTTATCTTTTTTAATACACATATCTTTTCCATACTTGTTTTAATTTTTAACGTGCTCTTTTATTCCATTACGTCACTATTTATGATGATCAACAAACTATGACCCTCTAATGAATGTAAGGCCACAAGTGGATCATTTTGGCCTCATGCTTCAGGTTCCATTCACCACTCTGTATCATTGCCACATTGTTACTCCTTACTGCACTTTGAGCAATAGGAATTTCCCAAATATTCTTAGTTCGCAAACCATACTAACAAGACGACCAGTCACTAAGATCAATTCCTAAAAAATAGTTTACTTTTATTTGCAGACTATTTACCAACCAGGAAATCACCGTTAAGAGTTACTGTATAAAGACGTGGGGTTTCTATGATTTTCGCTTTTGCTTTGTTGAATTCTGGAAAAAATAAAACATCTACCTTTAATATGAAAACTCTTTTTTAACATGTAATAAGTGAAAGTAAAATATGCTTTTTTTGTTTTAGTATCTCCTAAAGTAAAATGTACGCCCAGCCAGATGCGAATAGAAATGCCCATCGCTTCCAATACAATGGCGGTCTACATTCAAGGGTTAAGGGATTATCCTGATCCTGCATGCAGACCTCATACCGATTCTTCGGGATCTTTGGCTGTTCTTGAACTGGATTTAAATGATGTATATAGATGCGCAATTACTAGAGCCATCAACAAGCAAACGGTAAGCACCCTTATTCGCCTACAAAAAACTGTCTGAAGAATCACACAGAGTTAATATTAGAAGGAGTGACTCTAACCCTTTATAAGAAAAGATATACAATAGAAAAATATAAACTTGTTCGATTAAAAATGAAATTATTTTCACATGTTAAGTACAATGAAATATTTGCTTCTTCGTTTTTTCTTGGATGAAAATTTCTATATAGTTATTACTTGGGAAATCTCTCTCTGAATGTGTGATATACGCGAAGTTAGAATGAGAAAGTATTCGGTTGACAAAGAGGGTAAAAAACAGAATAGACCAGTGCAATTAAGTATACTTGTTATTCTACCGCGCATCAAAAGGCATCATATTCAGAGCAAGATTTGCCAAGTAATACAAATGCATTTCAGAAAAGAAGCCAAAAAAACCAAAAACAGAAAAGCGATTTGAATCAACCGGTACAATAATAATCACTTTATTAAAATGTATCCAAATTAAATAGAATTACCCAATACTTAAAAAGTTTAGTATGAAAAAAATGGTTGAATTTCCATTAATTATAAAGACAAATCGGATACTTTTCTTTGATAAAAACGGTTATATTTCGTAAAACTCTTAGTGTCAGATAGCAAAAACCTATATTGAGGGAATTCCTTAAAGTAGTTGTATGGAAATACATATTAATATACATGGTGTATCATTTAAAATAAGGAAGTCACAGTCAACTTCCTGTAAAACCGGAAGTAGTTTGATGTTCTAAATATTTTAAATCAATGGTCATACCTCCAATTTTTATATTTTAATTATATGAAATTTCTCTAAAACGTCTAATTGGAAAACTTGTGTTATATAAAAACTTAGAAATCTGAAACTCAGCATCAACATCAACAAAGAAGACAGTCAATGATGAATTTAGTACTAATTAATAAGTACATTTTTTCTAAATACCTTTAAGAGACTTTCTGTTTCCGAAATTTTTTCAATATCTTCCATTTAGATTGATCCTTGACACACGTTTTCATCCCTTCTAACCTTTTCCATTAATCTACTTTTTCTCGAAATGTCCTGCTCTCTAACTAATTTATTCGTTCCCTATTTCTATTTTTCTGAAATAGTAAACTCTAGTGACTAACTTTCCACATTCACCAGTATACGTTGCAACTACTATTTATTACAAATATAGTTTTCTCAAGTTAAAAGATAGGGTATAAGTATGCTAGAAAGAGAAAATCCAGCAAAATAAAGAAAGTGGGAAAAAATGAAAAGAAACGACAATCTTCGAGAGGATTTTATGCAAAATGAAAGCCTTAGGTACTAAGCTTAGGAGAGAAAGATGGGATATTAGACATACCCTCACAAATGTCGAGAATTGCTTAATAATTATTAATCTATTTTTTCCGTAATATTGAACTGTTGCAATTTCCTCCATAAAAAGTGATAAACGGTAGTTAATAGCAAAAAAGACTTTTAAATCGAGTTTTACCACCTATATTTTTTTTATTTCAACTAACTGATTCCAAAGCAAATCATATAGAATTACTAAAATTGCTTTATTTATAAAAACCTTACTCGTTCGTTATCCCAGTTATACCCTCATCCAAAGTTATATTTTAAGGTAACTCACGTTCTAATTTTAAGTGCATGGTAGCGAAATCGGAAACGATTGGTTTTTTACAAATTACCTACCTGATTATTGCTAATAATAACCTCATATTGCTCAGATTGCAGCAATACCTAATTGATTAATACACACTACCGATCTGAAAGAATTACGGTACGAAGATTGCGTTTTAAACACAATTATTTAAGACTATCTTTTTCAATTTGCCTTCGTCTTGGAATATTTAAATTTTTAGAATTCATAACTTATATTAGCTTTTAATATTTTTACGTTTAAATAAAAAGGTAAAAATTAAAAAAAACTTAATGAAATGTGATCATTAATTTAATGTTCTGTTTTCTAACACTTTTAGAACAAACCCTTTTTCTTTCTTTCGCGATATTTTTTACTTTAAGATTAAATTAATGTTTATTTTTCAGGGTAAACAAATTTACTACCAGACTTTGGTTATAGAAAATGTTGAAGACAATGGACAAACAATTAAAGACACTCTACACGTGAAATGCTCAATATACTCCATAAAAAAACATACCGTCTCAAAGAGAAACGTTTTACCAGCAGGATTCCAAGAACCTGAGTAAGTAGCAAATCGAAAATTTTAAACACTTTCAATATAAAAATGCATCAATTTGTATAACTTTAATATGTTACCAACTTAATCTAAAATTGACAAATAAATTTTACACAAGATAAGAGTGTTGTGTTACTTATATTGTTAAGTAATACTTAAATGTAAATACGTACTTCCTTATACACACAAATAATTACATTATTAAATTATTATTGCTATATTATTCGATAAATAAAACGATCACGGTATTATTACAAAAACCCTTAAAAGAAATAGCAAAAGAGCATTAAAAAATGTATCTATAAAATTATATTGAAAGTGTGAGCCAAAGTCAAATATGCAATTTTAGCTGCTCATTTTAAGTCATTGTTTCATATAATAATTTAAAAAAATAGATAGTAACATAGTAAATATATTAAAAAAACAATGCGAACTAAGACTAACTTCATGTGGGGGCCAATCAGATAAATTCAGGAAGAGTTATAAAAAAAGTTTGTATGAAAAAATATTATTTTATTCTTGTTTAAAGTATTTTCCATTAGATAGTATACATTTTGTCACATGTTCAAACCAACAATCAAATAATACTCTTTCCATTCAGAATTTTTCTTGTCGATATTGATATCTAACGATTAGTTTATTGTTTTATCAAGACCAAGAACATAAAATATTTACCTAATCATTACATTGCTATTTTTTATGTAACAAAATAACTAAAACATTTGTATTTTTCCATTAGTGCAAATTATTGTTGGAATACATTTAAAGTAGCAACAAAATTAAATTACAACAAACGTGAATTACTAATTAGAAATATATTAATGATTGAAAAATAAAAGTTTAATTTCGAATATCATTTATTCAACAACACACCCAATTTACAACTGTAACCTAATTCCTAAAACATGTATCTTGGCAACCTCTGAAGTACATTACTCAGCATTGAAATAATAGTCCTGAGTATATTTCAATTTCCCAAGTTTCTTAAATTAATAAGGAAGATTGGAAAACTCCATATTCGTTCACTACTTCCCTTACGTCAACTTTGATACTTCACTACCCCTCCTGACCGTCAGTTTCCCCTATTCATATCCTTTTCTTACTTTGTCAAACAATTCAGAAAATTCTAGACGTTTACCGGAATATTTTTGACGTTTTATTATTTTAGGTTAATTTTGTGTACGTAACAATGTCTAAGGCAAAAATGAACTGTAATCAATTTACTAGAAAAATCAATGAAGATCATACACGATATTTCTATTATGTCCTAGTACAACCAACTATTCGAATTATTCTGAAATAAACTAATGAATCGAACCTACTCGAAACCTACACGAACACTCACGAGCATTCACGTGCGTGCACAAATTTCAGTGACGAAAAAATATAAACGTAATTATTTATACATTTATACACATCTTTATTAAACTTTACGGACAAAATATAGCAAATTTGCAATTGATTAATCCATACTTTACATTAATTAAATCTGAAAACATGTACGCACATGAAACCTGTATAAAATTAAAATTGTAGCGCTGGACCAACTTATTGCGGTTTTACCAGTGACACATTGAAATTTAAACTCTCATTAATTTAGTTAGATTAAATATAATAATTTAACTGTTAGTGCTATTTTGCAAGTAGTAAAAAAAGAAATTTTAAAATAAAAACAGATTCATACAAAAAGATAATTACTGATACACAAACACTGGATGCTAATACAACTCGAAATGTAATTTATACCATGTAAGAGAATTTAGCGTATTTACAAACATTTAAAGTGTAACATTGAAACATTACCTTGCATTTTTCTACTATTCTCTCGATTTTCTCTTCCTTTGAACGCTGTATGTTTCTGAAGAAGAAAATTTAAACATTTATTGTCATAAAAATCTCGTAAGGTGTCAATTTTCCGAAAGCTATATCTGAAAATTAGTATTTTTCAAAATATATTGTCACTTCTTTATGGTTCACAATTCTCTAAATATATTTTTGACCAAATTATACAGGATGTTTTATTTCGAGGATATGCAAATCATAAAAAGTCAATTTTTAAATAATCCTGTACGTATATTGCAACAGTTTTGAATTTCCTAAAATATTCTAATATCATTTTATGTAGAATTTTCGGACAAAAAATTCTGAAATTCAATAATTAGTTACCGGAAGTTGAAATTTATGTTAATAAAACCAAATTTTCATTTTTCAATTCAAACTGTTTTTCCATATAACGGTAATGGCTCTTCTTCGTGACTTACTTTGTATACTGTCTGCTTATAAAATATTATGTATGCCTATTATTTCAAATATATTTATTTTAATTTGTTAGGACCTACATATTTTTAAATAACGAAATATTAAATAAAAATTGTGTAGTTGTCTAGGTTTTAAAAATAACTAATTAAATTTAAACGATGTGCCAATTATACCAAATTTCACACTTTTACAGGTAATACTGGTATATAATTTTGCCTCTTACTTTACGTACATTTCAAATTGTTTGGTAAACATAATATCGGTAAAAATTTTAAAGTACTAATTAATGTTTTCTTCCTACAACTGGAAATGAAAGTTTAATGAACTGTACATATTATCGTATATTTTTATTAACATTGTTACATTTTTATATACGTAGGGTGCTAGATAAATTTTGAGATAAACAAGTAAAACAACTATTTGTTATCGAAAATACTTTTATTGTTTTTCAAAATATTTTCCATAAATATCAATATACATTTCCTTGCGTTTAAACTAATTTTCGTAGAACTTTTACCTCTCCGAATGAAGTAGCTCCAAAACATACGATTTAAACGCATCAACTGCTTCTTCATTTGTTGAAAAACATTGACCACGCAATTTGTTTTTAATGTGCGGGAATAAAAAAAAGTTATTGGGGGCTAAATCAGAGTGAATTGTGGATGATCTATCAATTCGATGATTTGAGCGCACAAAAAGTGATTTATTTGACGCCATGTTTGAGATATTGCATTGTTGTTATAGAAAATGGTTATTATTTGGAGGTTCGTTTTACTTATTTCTTCGAATAGTTCTAGCAAACAAATGGTTGTGCACTTTGCAGAATTAAAGGTGCTAGGTTGTTCTAATGGCCTAATGACGATATGTGCGGTTGTTCCGAAGAAACAAGCAACTATTGGCTTCGACGTGTTCCATTTGTGAATAACTTTTGTTATATTAGGTACGTTTTTTCCTTTAGTCGACACGAGTCATTTTTTCAGCGATTGTCAATTTATGCGGTATCCAAATGTTTTTGACGACCAAATGTTTATGCATTATTGAGTACATTGAAATAAAACTAATGCCTAGAAATGCCTCAATTTCACAGTAAGTCATATGATGATATTTCGATATGAGGTCACGAATAGTATCGATGTCTTCTGGCACAACAGTCGAATTTGGACGTCCCTGAGGAAATACGTCCTGCAGCAAACGACGACCACGATTAAATTCGGAAAATCAGCGAAACACGACGACCCTGAATGGTGCTTCATCATCAAAAGTCGAAGTGAGTTGATCGGCACACTGTTGTTATAACGGCGGAAATTCTAACAAATCATAGGACAAAAATGTTTACGATTTAATTTCATTTTTTAGCCGATACGAATTTTTTAAATTACTGTAAACAATACGAATACAACTCGAAAAAAAAACCGTTCTGATGATGTACTTATACCATTGAAAACGTCAAACTATCCAACGCTGATGTCAAACGTGACGTATTGGAATTGGTGCCATATCTCAAAACTTATCCAACACCTGCATTTAGCAAAAAATTGAAATTTCGCTCTGAAGGAAAAGGTAGATTTTCCCTCATTTTTGATGAACATTTAAAAAAATGTATCAAACAAAACATTCATGTATCACATTAAAATGTAGTCATTATATTAAAATATTTTGCGTCAGATTCTATTCAATATACCCCAGGCTATACTAGATCAATCACTATGGTAATTTTAAACGTAAAAATATAGTTGTTTTATCGAAATCTACAAAAAAAAGATTAAGAAGAATGATAAGATCTCAAGTTTTGATATTATTCGAGGACTGATGTTATCGAGATAAAAAGAAGAACATAAAAATGTACTAAATTTAATTTAATTACATCTAGATTATATCAAATGACCAATAAAATTAATAAATGACGATTTAATTAGTAAACTGACAAAAAATGTTCAAAATGATTTTTTTATTATGAAAATTATCTTAAAATTATTCTATAATCTGTTCCATAAACTAAAACCTCCAAACGGATTCTTAATTTTTTTAACCATAATCGTTTGGTGCATTTTTAATATTGATTGGATTTAATGAAGTAAGCTAAATAAGGGCTATCAGCATTTTTTCAACTTCGACCAAATACCTGATTTAGAAAGAGTTCCTACTGTTTAATTTTTCTCTTTAACAGAAGAATTCAAAATGAAATCGATTTAAAGCCCTTTAGAAGGGCCTCTCAAAAAAAGTTATTCATTTTTTTTTCAAAAAATATATCCACTACACATTCTAGCTGTTATTTTGGGAATTTTTTATTTTCATCCATTAAAAAGGACATCCCTGTAAGAGTCAATTTTGATATCGATTTAATACCTTATATCTTTTAAATTTTATCAAAGCATATTTGGTCCAATCCTCATATTCTGATAATAAATAATCCACGCTTATTCCATGTCCCAAATGTTAGACTGAAACCGTAAAAAATATTGATTATAGTTGGAATAATAGTTTGAAGGAATTTGTAAATGTAAATTTAGATACATACACAGGGTGTCCCACGATGTTTTGACAGTACAATATCATCTCGAAAATATGACAAGTATGAAATTTGGCAGGTATAAACAGTCGAAACTATTGCTTATATTTATTATGAAAAGACGTTTTTCCTCTCATTTCGGGACACGTGACCACAATAATTTTTTTTAAATGGGATAATCGGTATAATATTACATTTTTGGTTGTGCTTAGCTTTAAATACAAATTCAACGAGACCACACTTGTTATGATTCTATTGTACAGTATTGATAATATGAGCCATTCAATTTGAAGAGTTTTAGAGATATTGGATTGTCAAAACGTTGTGGAACACCCTGTATAATCGAACAGTAATGTTCTCCCCACCGGTAAATATATCAGTAAGTATATTCACAAAGAAATTAGTTTAAAAAGATTGAATACCCACAACAGCTCGGATCTTACAAATTATAAATGTAAATATCCTTAATTATAAAAATATGTTCAATTCCTTATCTTTATTTCCAGAGAAATAGAAATTTTCAATGAAACTATCGGCCGAGCACCGGAGCCTCTGTTACGTGTTGGCGTTAAACAAGCAGGAAAACTTGTCGAAGGTGAACTTAACGTATCCCCAGGAACACCTCTTCAAATGGAAATTTCCTTAGACGACGAATCTGCACCTATATACGGCCTTCTAGTGACACACATGCAAGTCACTGATACAAAGTCACAGGAAGAAACTATTATTTACAATGGGTAAGTCATCCATTATTGTTTATTGGTTCTAGATTAGTTTAATATAAGCCGGCATATCTGTGAACCGATACTATTATAGCTTGTCTCTAAAGCTTTAAATCACCGTGTAATCCAATGGTTTTAATTCTTGTGAAGTCCATGGTAGCTTTTGCATTTTATTTAAAGTCAATCGCTTCCCTTGGATTAATCTGAGAGAGTTCATCCTTTTTCGCCTTTTTAGCACATTTGTACCCTACAGATATCGTGTATCAGCTTTTTTATTACCCACTACTAATTTGAGGTACTAGATCTGTCTTGCTCTATTGAGAGCATTGAGCATTTAAACTTGAACGTAGTCCCAAACTTATCTGGTTAGAGATCAAGGTTTTATGAAATATTATGAAAGTAAAATACGTAACACTGTCACTAGTCGGATACTTAAACTAATACGAAATAAAAGATGGAGATTTTTTTTTCATATAACAGGAACGATCACTTTGTATAAATCACGGTACAATACTGAACTCAAGAAAAGTTAACAACTACTTTAAACCTTGTGACTTATATATCTATTGTCGTTAATTATAACCGATCTCCCAGTAGTAACTGCTTTTCACGTGATCGAGACTTAACCGAAACATTTTCCAAATATTAATTAACCGACTAAAATTAGATGTGCCGCGACGCATACCTTGAATTTAAAAAAAAATCAAAATCAAAGGATGCTACTGGTTCTTGATGCAGAATTCAAGTGAGGCTTTTCCCCAATTCTCTTAACCATCCCGATTCTCCCTGGTGCTAATTTTTATCTTCAGATTTTAACAATAACAAACTAAAACGTGCATTCTTTTAAGTTAAGCTCAGCCCAGATTTATTTTGACAAATCAGAACAATCTACCGGCCACTTCTACCCCAAAAATTAAATTTCGAATTCAGGACGTAAAATTATTTGAACTAATCCTAATTGTCACTTGTATTGATAACAACTGATTTAATACATTTTAAAACAAAATCCTAATATCCTTAGTTTTACATTTAATACTTTTTTCTTGCAATTTAAAATTTATATTTATCTAATTTTGTTAAACTATTGATAATATCTTTCCGTAACTGTATGGTAAGAATTTATGGTACCAGTTTCAGCAGAAATTCCTGTCTTTCTCTTAAGACATTCTTACAGTTTATCGTTCCTGACATAACATTATTGGGTTCGCTATAAATATTTTCCAAAAAATTCTTTAACCACCAAAGTTGCTACACATGTGTACTTCCAATAAAATACATAGTGTGTGTCTCTCTGTTACATAAGTGTGCATTTCTAATGAAAATATATTTGACAGCGTTATCAGATTGTGTCGACATCAGTACCGTTATTTTTTTCTGATCTTCTATTTTTAAACGTCCACGCTACTCCGAGGCCCAATTGTCCTCTATATATTACACTATAATCGTAGACTGGAATCTCGTTAACTCTTTAAGTTAGTTATCCACCAGAAAGAGGGAATTCATTCTTATGAACAGCCTCTAGTAGTTCTGGCTTTGAGTGGTAATGAATTTATATACCAGTCTGTAAGCATTTGTCTGAGTCAAATATACGCCTTGTTTACAAATTGTTTGATCGCAACATACTCGTTCTTTTGTAAAAGCCATTGAATTACATTTCATTTAAAACTTTTTATTAATATTTTTATTTTTACGTTGATGTGATATACTGATTCATAAATGTTTGCTACATAGAATTATTTCAGCCAGTTTTACAGAATCAGTGTGAGCTTGGATTGTACATATTTGTAATTTATTTAAGGTAGTGAGGATAGTGTGAAGTATAGTATATCTTATAAAAAATATAATGTCTTTGGTGTGACCTAAGTGGTTACTTATCCATCTGTTCACACCATTACTGATTAATAGGCATTATATCTTCAATATTTGTCCATATTACTACTGAACTCTTCTTTAGACCAATCGTCTTCACTGCATTCTGGACCACCGAGTAGTTTATTCGTAAATATACATTATCATTAAGACTTTTTACCAAACAAGGAACTGACATTTTGTTGGATCCTGTGGTTAAATTTCAATTTGCTTCTGAACTATTCATTATACAGGGTTTCCCAAATGTTCCGGGACGAAGCCATAAGTTTCTAACGAATGAAAAAAAAATCTGAAAATTTGGAAATAACTAAAGGGCAATAAAAACAACAAATAAATGGTTTAAAAGTTTTGTACATTAGGGAGTTTTTTTAAGGCGTGATAACCCCAAAATTATTAAATTGCAACCCCTATCGAGTTTCAACTTATTTTAAATTTTGGGGTTATCACCTCCTAAAAATACTCCCCAGTGTACGAAAGTTTTAAACAATCTAAAAATGTAGTCTTTATGGCCCTTTAATGATCTCCAAGTTTTCAGATATTTTTCTTCACTCGTTAGAAACTTATGGCTCCTTCCCGGGACTTTTGGGAAACCCTGTATAGTGACATAAGTTCTCCTTTAACCAGCCTATTAGCTTTCCCTTTTCCTTTAAAAAAATCATAACAAAATATAAATATTTTTATAATTCTTTATTTTATTACAGATGTTCAGTGGATCCTTACCTTTTCGAGAATTTCAATACCGTAGATGGGGATTTGTTGTCCGCCAAATTTAGAGCATTTAAGTTCCCAGAATCCACGTATGTCCAATTTAAAGGAACAGTCAACGTATGCCTTGACAAATGTAAAGGGGTAAGTAATGAAAAATCGATAGATAATTAATTCTAGTTTATAATTACTTATTTTTAATTTTATAAAATTTAATAAAATTGTCAAAAATACAATAAGTCTGTAATTAAGTCCGGTTATATTTGACGCAGCCTAAAAAACTTTGAAGTTATTCTTAATTCGTTAAATTAATAAATACACAGAGAGTTCTCAAATTTTCTTCGCAATATATGATGAATATTCTGAAGCTTAATTTATGTGGATGTTATATAAATAAATTCTTGCTAAGGAAGATAGAGCACTTCAAAGCTGGCTGGAACCTCAACATCGGTTTAGTTTAGATATCTTAAATACGGTGTCCGTTTAAGTAATACATATATTTTGTGTTAGTGTCAAAAGTTATACAGAGTGGACGAAAAGTCTGAAAACGGCCAATTATCTCGTAAATTGCTAGTACGAATTCTACAAAATTTGGGATAAGCCTACTTCGGGAAAGGGAGATTACAGATTCGACATTTGTAATATTGCTAGATTTGCCGTTTCTCTGATATTATTAGTCACTTTGGTTTTTTAAATACATCACTCTGTATATTCTGTCATTTTTGGAATCTTTTCTTCAATAAAAAGTAACAATTGAAAGATTTCGAAATTTTTAAAATAATGTTTACTTTATCAAGTGTTCAAAAATGTCCTTCATTTGTGAGTTGACAGTACCCTAATCGATAGTAGAATGCGTCTACCACATTTCTCCATGATTGTCTAGAAATTAATCGAGATTCATCTACAATTCGTTGGCTTAGCTCTGCAAGACTTTTGAACTATCCCTAATAAAAATAATCTTTAGGATTAAAATCAGGTGAACGGGGAGGCCATTCAATACTACCTCGTCTATCAACCAGTCGTTGGATGGATGAACTCCTATTGAAGAGAAGATTCCAAAAATGTCTGAATATACAGGGTGATGTATTTAAAAAACAAAAGTGACTAATAATATCAGAGAAACGTCAAATCTAACAACATTGCAAATATCAAATCTGGAATCTCTGTATCCCAAAATAGGCTTATCTCAAATTTTGTAGAATTCGGACTAGCAATTTACGAGATAATTGACCTTTTCCAGACATTTGGTCCACTCTGTATATACATTAAGACGCAAAAATACAAAAGATTTTCATAGTGAGAAACAAACTAAACAAAGGTAGTTTCAGTGTAATCTAAAAGCATCTTTTAACTGCTTTTGAAAGTGGTGAATTTTCTTTTCTTTCTTACCAATGGCATCACAAACATCATATTTTAAACCATACCTCAGGAAGTACTTTTTTATATAATAAGTATGTCGAAAACTCAGAGAAAACTTTAAAAAGGGGGATAAACGAGCATCACAAGAACCTTTAATTTTTACTAATTTTTAGATTTCTCGCTTTAGATGCTTGCTGATTGGTTACATAACAAATGTTTAGGCAATCGAAAAGCTTATATTTTTCATTCCTTGTTTATTCGTAACACAACGAAAAGTCTATCTAAAGAGAGATAAGGACAGCTAAAGGAGAAATCAGTTAGATAATGATGAAATATAGATTTGTATAGTGAAAGAATGTTTTTATGTTAAATTTATATGGGTTTGTTACAATTCTAACAATGTATGTTGTTTTGCTAAAATTCTGTTACGTGAATGATCCCAAAAAATTTACAAAAAATCCATTGCAATCATTTAGAATTAAGTTTCATAAAAATGAATATCTACTACATTTCCAACCAATATAAATAATGAAAGTATTATGTTGTAATAACTAATTATATATTTTTAGATTGAATGTAGCGATGGTCAAATTGGATACGGAAGGAGAAGAAGAGCTGTTTCCGAATTACCTCTAGACCCAAACAAAATATTCGAAATTACTATTACTTCGTTCATTAAAGTAGGATCTGATAATTCCGTAGTCGACAGCAATAACGAAAAGATCTACAATAAAAAGAAATTCATAGTTGGAAATCAAATGACTGAAAAGGAAGTCATTAAAGGTAAGTTTGATTTTATGTTTTAGACCCGGGCGGTTAAACCGGCACCTGCCACGTGGCTTTTTAAAACTCTAGACGCCACGTGGGGTCTGTCATAATACTTTAAGGAGTATTACTCGTTTTATACACAATTTTACATTATAAAATTGTGAATCGCATAAAATAATATATTAGAGGCTAAAGTACGTATAAAAAACACTGAATTTGATTTTAAAAATATGTTTCAATCTGTTACAAATGATAACAAAAAAATATTATTAAACCGAAAACTAAAAAAAAAGTTAGGTATGAAATGTTATTAATTCTAGCAGCTATCCTCAGTCTATTCGTTATTTCCATCTGCATTATATAAGCATTTCTAATAGTTATACTTAATGTAATTTACGACATTTGGTCATAGCATTTTTCACAAAACAATTTTGTCTTTTTATCATTCGTACTTGAAATAATTGAGCATTATGCTTTTTTGTCTCACTAGATTTATGAAAAATTTCAATACATTGTTATAATCCAATTATAATTGAAAAATCAAGAAAGAGAGCAATTAAAATTCATAATGAAAATTGTTTTGGTAAAAAAGTTGTTGAGAAGTGAAGAGATGTATGTAAATTGATGTCAAATAAATCATAGATTTCCAGATTTGAGAAAGCTGTAAACATTTTTAAAAGTTAATGATATTAGAAAAATAAATACACATTCGGCAATGCAGTTCATTAACGGCCATTTTGTGCATAACTTAGCTGTAAAGTATAAACTATATAGCTCATTAGCTTTGTAGACTCCAGACTTGTAAAATATAATGCCATTTGGATGCTTCTTATCTCCTGTTTTCTCTAAAATAGAATTTAGAATTGTTTTCTAAATACATTAAGAACAACTTCACAATATTTTTATCTCTCTTCGGTAATATTGTTATTTTGTACCTAATCCAAATTCTTTACTTTCAGCTGCCCTGTTTTTGGTTTATTCCAAATTTTTCGGTTCCTCTCTTTCATTTTAACGTAGAACCTTCACATGCGTTAATTTTTTACTTGATAAATCAATAAATTATTATCTCCAGTTATATTTCTACCAGAACCCAAAATTGGTAGAGTTAGCCATATTACAATGTTGTTTTCACTGTTTGATACTGCATACGACCCTTCAGGTTATTGGCTTACATATATTTCGAATGGCAATGTTACAATGCTAAATATTTTGATGCCACACGGCCTTTCTAAGTATGTTCTGGCGAAATGACAAGTGTCTTCTAATAGCACCCAATTGCACATTAACATTGTACAATATTAAGATACTTTTACACAGTAATTCTGATTTTTTTTTAATTTCTAGGAGTGTATGTTTGTGTATTTTATATCTATTACTCCCTGTGTCTATGCCATCAAATCCATGGCTTTTTGCTAGCATGAAATTTCTATTCTCACCCTACCTTTTGACCAACAATCTTCTATGTTTGGACGTCTAGAACGAGTAAACCCAACAAGATATTCTAAACCAAATAAACCATTGATTTCAGTAATGCACGTTGAATTACTAAGCTTATTATTTGTGTTTTTTTTTTATTTTTTGTTGGTATAATTTACAATAATTTCTAAAATATTTTAATCTATGAACAAATTTCAAAATTCCAAATCTTTCTTTCAGTTTTTTGCATGCGGTTTAGTTCCAGGTAAAATGGATGAAATTCTGAGCATGTGTACCAAAATTTTTATTTCCCCTTGTAGTTCTCTATCTTGTAATTCCTGCCCCTCCCAAAGAGTACTTATACTTTTGTGGTGTTTGAGGAATTTTCTTCATTGGAAGATTCTTCTTAGGTTTCTGCTTCAGAGTCATAGTCACTTACTTGGAAAAAGTCAATTTAAAAATCCGATAATTCATCAATCGCCTATATACAGTGTATAAATAAAGTATGGAATAAATTCAGGTGGGTTTTTGATTTTATTTAATGTATTTTTACATAACAATTAAATATACAGGGTAAACTATTTGTGAGAAAGGTATCATCGACATTTTTTTTAAATGGCACGCCCTATATATTTTATTTTTTTAGATTGCAAATTTCAAGACGATTGCAAAAATACATCATACTTGTGTTCGGTCACGGGTCTCTGCGTTTTTTTAAAACATTGACGCAGTTCCTGATAATGGCTCTGTTTCGTTTTCGTTTGGCCACCCTGTATATATTCTGTACTATTCTTATGCTTTTTCCGATAATTCCCCTATTCTTTAGAATTTCCTATAAACTCGTTCTAGGTGCCCTGCCGAAAGTTTTTTTGTAGATATATTTCTTTCCCGTGTTGTATCTTTTTTCTGATACTAATTTCACTGTAAATATATGATTCTGAATATTTCTTCCTCTCCTCAAACAAGTTTGTAATTCTTCAAGTATATTATCTACTATTTGTTTTATTTTTCAATCTAAAATATTTTAGATATTCTGGTTTCACAAATTATTTCTTCCTCTATATGTTGCCCTTTAATATCTCTTGAAAGTAGTGCTCGCCATCTATTCACTATTTCATTATCTGCTGTAACAATTTCTCTATCTTTATTTTTAATACTTGTCTTCTTTATCTCTGGGATTGTACTTGTACTTGTAATGTTATTTTTAGTTCAATTTTAAGATCAGATCATCTTAAGGTTCTAGTTTAAAGCGCCTCAAGTCACCAATTTTAGTGACCCATGTAAGCCGAGTTACTTTCTTGCTAATTCTTCCTCTTATTGTAAAAAAACTATTTTTTTAACTAATGGTTTTGACTAATGTCATTCAGCCAATCATGATACTTCTATAAGCTGTCATCAAAACTATAGCGTCGGTCATAACCATTCATACCACGTCCATGTGTCCATGCCCATACCAGGATTCGAACCTGGAAACCTCTCAGCGCACTTGACCTCAACTAAATTTGTCACTTTTTACCATTTTTAATATTCTATTTTGAGATTATTACTAAGCGGATTGTTTACATCTATTTGAATTTTGGCTCATTGCATATTAAAATATTCTTCATAATTGTTTATTTAGTTCGTGTTTCTTTATTTACAATATTATTTATATTTCACGTTGCAATTTTGTTGATCCATGTAAGTAGAGCAGCTAAATGGAATAAATTATTGAGCATATTCATAAAAAAACTGAGGCTTATCAATTTTACAGTATGAAATGACATCCTGGAATATAGAAATGTTAACTCTTCGAGTGACACTTGCAACCTCCAAATTGGTAAATTTAAAGTAGAGGTTGGTGATACCTTTTTTGAAAGAGTCTTTTTATTCTCTATTCAAAAATGCTATGGTTTTAAAAAAATTGATTGATGAAATTCTCAAATAGACTACAAAATGAATAACTAATATCGTTTCATTCTTCATAATTAAGTAAATTAACTAATGTATAAATATTAATGTGGTGTTCAAACTACATGCTTAGCATGTTCTTATCCTAAATAATATAAAAATGTGTCCTAATCTTAACATCATAGGCTTCAACAACCTAATCGTAAGCATGGTTCAATTATGTGTATTTTACTTTTCACATCTCCATAACAAAAAGATAAATGGTGTAAGATCAGAGGATCCTACTGGCCATTCTATTAATCCTCGCTTCCTTACCCATTATATTCACTGGAACTTTTACTAAGAGCAGAATTGAAGTTTGCCAAAGTTTGCACGAGCTCCATTTAAATTTTCATCAATTAAAAAGGGATCAGTGATATTCTTTCCAATTATCCATGGCTAAACATAACCTAGTAAAGTTGAGAAAAGTCCAATGTATTGATTAATACACCAATTTGAATATAATCCTTTAGTTTGAGGAAGCAACTGCAGCTTTGGATGTTAGTCATTTCTAAGTTCTTCTCGTATTAAAAGAAAATAAAATGCATTCCGTATAAATTGATGAAAGACGATTTTAGTGGAAAAATGTATTTTGTGAACAAACGATGCGAATGCTCAATAAAATTGTTATCAAACTAGTAAAATATTTTGCTTTCGATGAATGCCTTTTGCACATTATGGCAATATTAATCGACAAAACTGTCGTTGGTGGTCCCTTTTTAATTGATCGAAATTTGAAGGCAGATAATTATTTAGCAGTGTTTCAAAATAATATTGTGCTAACTTTGGGAAACTTGTGTTCTCCTCAAGAAACCCAACACGTTACCCACTCAATCTCAGGCAGAAAGCCATGGGTCGATAGAATAGCCAATACGATCGTCTGATCTTACGCCATTAGACTTCTTGTCGGGATACGTGATAAGTAAGTATGGTATGGTTGAGACTAGAAGAAATTTATTGTAAATACACACCACAATTGAAAAACTGACTTTATTTTATTTAATTATTCCACAATAAGCAGCCTAATCACTTATAAGAATTTTTAGCTATGATTCACTTTAGCATACCATTTTTCATATTTGATAAACACGTAACGATAATTTTGTATAATGTTTTTTCAAATTATTACAGATAAAACGCTTTTTCGAGGAAATCCCGTTCAAGAAGTCCTAGAATTAAAAGAAGAAGAAAAGTACACATCGATCGTAGCCGATAATGGATCTCCAGTTTCAATAGTTCAAATTCCATTGCTGCTAATAGGATTTTTGCAATTATTTTTGTAGATTGTGCAGGCTCAAAATTGTAATTTTAATTTGTAAATATGTCTGTGATAACGTGGAGAAAAATGAATCAAGAGTGAATGTGACCTAAGAAATGATCTGCACGCTATAGAATTAGGTATTTCTTTTTCCAACTTTTTCAATCGAAGCAAACTACGAAACTGCCAAGCGTTTTTTTAACTAATTTATTTAAAACTAGCTACAATAATGTGTAACAAATTATTATATTAAAAAAATGTGTTTATTGTTACCATAAAATAACCAACTAAAAACATTAGTGAAATTTCACTTGTTGCTTAAAATATATTCAACAAAAAATGTTGTAGAAAACATTTCACAACACATTATAAGTAAAAAAATAAACATGTTTTTTATAATTTTATATCAGAGATAAAATGAACTATTTTGAAACATATATTTTTAATGCTTTGTAATAAATTTATTTTAGTTATTTTGACTTCGGTTTAATAAGTTTTCAAACCTGAAAATAAATACATTTACTCCTTTTAATAAAAATATACTTGAAAATTATTCATGTGTAAAATAAAATTTTTACTAGATAGATTGGTCTCAAATTGTTAGGAAGCTTTAATTAAATATTGTTAAAAATTGATTTATTGGGTTTTGGGTTTTCTCTCTGTCAAGTTCAACATATAATAGTTATTTGTGTTAGAAGGATAAGGACAAACATAGGTTAAAGCTAAAATTAATTTCAAAGGCGCTTATTGACTCAATCATTTTTTCTAAATTATTTATGTAAATAATTCCTGAATTATTTTGAGTTGAACAACTCTACAAAAAACTTCAGAAAGGAATATTGAAATAATTAATACTAACCGATGTATTTGCATTTATTTATTACCGAATTTTTTATTTATAATTTTTGTAACTGTTTTGACCAATCTCTTTATAACTTACTCTTAAATTAAATCTAACTAGTTTAAGTACTCACTTTAAAAAAAGTAATAAAATGTAATAAACTAAATGTATCTGTTTTTATTACAACGAGATTAGTAACACTGGCCAATAGTCGTTTTGGTACTAGCACATTTGGAGCTGAATCAAATAAAAAACACGGAATTTTTATTATAGAATTATACAAATAATATTATTATACAGGGTGAGTTATGGTAGAAGCGAAGGTCCATAATTCCAGAACGGTGCATTTGAAGAAAATTTTATGAGAGTACTTTTGTGTACATTCAAAAAAGCCATAATTGAAAATCGGTTACACATATAAAGGTTGTCCCAAAAAAAATATATGTATCAAAGTTATGTTTTTTAAATAGAATACCCCGTATGTTTTTACACTTTTATAAACCTCTTGCCGGGCTGATTTCAACGATCTACAGCCACCTAAAAATCACATTTTTTTAATTTAAATATCTGTAGCAGCCAAACCGTTGAAAATCAATAAAAACGGCTTACATTTCCCTATCCTAATTTTTCTAATTCTATACTGTGGCATTAAAAAATATTTGATACAGAAGAGACAAATTTTTTTTTAAATAATTGAAATCTCATATGGTTTGCACTAAAACCTTACAACTATTATTTAACTATCTACCAAACATTCCACCTGCTTGCAAATAAAAATGTTTTCTGTTACAATGAAATATAAGTACTTCTAAATATTATAATTTTTATAAGTACAGTTTTAGAGATATTAAATAATTCTGGCAAGTGACTTTCTTGAATCTCTTTGTATTTGATAGTTATCGTAACTTCTTTTTTATTATTTAGTAGGTTTTAGTATTAGTAGTAGTTTTAAAAGTATTCATTAATTTTGACATGTAAATTTTTACGGTCTTTGCATGTCCCTGTATGGTTGTTCTAACCCTCATAACATTAGTTTGCCTATCGACATCTACATCAATTTAATTTTTCATATGTCGTTTTACAAATAATAAACTAAAATCAACATAACACAAAAAAAATTGTTAACTATTGTACGCCCATGAACTAGTTCGAAGAGTGCATCCGCAAATTTGGTGAATTCGCTAAGTACCGTTGCATTATTATGATGCACTTTCTTAGAATACTTCTAATTCGTTTAGTCTAAAAGTCTCAATTTTTATTTTTCTATATAAAATACGAAAATTAATGTGTGTTTTGATATGATCATTGAAATCGGTAAGAAGATATTTTTCTCGAAATATTTTCGAAAAAAAATTACAAAAAAACATCATCCACAAAATATTTTTACAGTATTATAGTGAGACCTGAATAAAAATCCGAGTTTTAATAATAAAGATATCCCAAGCAATACATTTAGTACCTGCTACGTGGTAGCAACTAAATATGAAACTCCATAGTGGTTTGGCCGCTAAGTCATGGTACCAAAGTGGGGAAGAAATGTCACGTAGCCAAAGGCGTATTTGCTACGTTCCGGCTACAGTCCCTACAACTTCATGGAACCTCACGGCTACGTACCATATCTTATAAGTCACAATTTAGTTCCACAAACTAGAAATTGCCTCAAAGCTTTGCCGTTTCAAAGTAGTAGACTTTTTAAAAGCTATTTTAATAGTAGCCGGGTAGTTCCATTAAATGTAATTTTCAAGGTGGCGGATCTTCGTTGTAGTCAATTTAAGTAGCAAATAGGTAACTGCTGCAGTTTTTTAACACCATAAAGTTATTGATATTTTTAAGTTAAAATGTAGGTAACAGGTTTGAAGGTTGAAGCCTTTACTTTTATAAAGTAACGGTTTCTTTAATATCTTTTCCTGAGACCAAATGTGTTGCTTGGGAAAAGGCGATTGCGAAAATATAGATAATTCTAATTAAATGACCGCAATGACCACGAAGCCTTCAGCCATTCACGGTTCTTAACAATAAAAGAAGGGATCTCATCCGGACTGACTATAAATTTAATTTTCAGTTTTTTTTTTCATTCAAAAAACGAACCTGTTATTAAGATAAAACATAAAACCAACCCAAATTTTAAAAAAGTCTATGAGGGCGTCAAAAGATATAGAAGTGGTCCATTTACACCCGGAATATATTCGTAACTTTCATTGATAGTTCTAAACATCATAACTCATAATCCGGGTTCCATATGGGTAGGAAATAATTAACCGCCCATTATCTTTAAAATAAAGTTCTTTAATTAATTTTTGCCCCAGCCGTTAAAATATTTTCTTTAATTTTCCATGTTTTACTTATTCTAATAAATATGAAACGAATCTATATAAGTTTTTATCACTCAACGATGACTGTCTCGCGCACAATCCGGAATAGTTTTACCGCTTGCAGCGCCAGGGAAAACGACGTAGGAAAACAAAGTGAAAATATTCCGTGAAAATTCGGCCTATTATGTCGGCTTATTTCAAAATAAATTTAAATGTGATTATCAGTGACTGAATACTATTTATTAAAAACAGTGAAAACATCACACGTAAGACTGAATTTGTACAAAGTAAGTAGAAAATTATTACAATTTGTTTCACTTTCAATATATGTATGTATGTGTTTGCATTTAGGTATTTCACGAAAAGAATTAAGGATTAGAAAATATTTTTAATAAACATAATTATAGTTGCATGCAACAAGGGTGTGTCCTTTTAAATGAACCAGAGAGGATTATGAAAGGGTAACGTAGTTTTCGGTAATATGATACTAGTAGGATGAAAAATCAATAAAGAATCAACAGAACATCATAGGATATACATATATATTACAGTGAGAAGGATTTTTCCATGCTATAGCGTTTGGAATACATTATTATATACTTACACATTGTAAAATATTTACTGACTCTAAGTAATCTTAATATTCTCTTTCAATACAAAATTTTTAATTAAAAAATTATAATATATTGTAAGGTCTCTATAAAAGCTCAAGTTACTTAGCAATTTTTTTCGTAGTAATGAGATTTCGCTATGGAAACCTGAAAAAAAATAGTGTAGGGTACTTTTTATTTTTATAACTATTTAAGTAGGTCTACGTCAACTACTTAAAACACTATTATTCCGTATAGTCCGTTATTTTGGTCTGACGATTTTTGCTAAGACAATACTTGATTTGTATTTTTTTATAAATGAGCTATATTTTCAGTTGCGGTGGGATCCCATTCATAAAATAATGAAAACTTAGCTATACATTTAGCTGCGTCAAGTGCTTGTTGTATACTTGGTAGTGATTTAAAATCTCATCTACATGGTTTTCTTCGTCTTCTTTTAGATTCTTTTCTATTTTTTCACGCATTCCAGAATTTGTTGATCAGTAATAGATGTAGTTGCGACTATATCCTCGACTACTTCTATAAGGTTGTAGATTTTCTAAATCTTTTAGCATTTCCAGGGCTGTTCCTAGGCCATTTGCTACCCGCGTACATTCCTAAGATTGTCGCACCCCTTTCCCCACCCTCCCAAATAAAAAATAATTAATGATTAATAAAAATTTAATGTCATATTCAGTAAGTACTTATATCAATAATTTCCAAAGCAAGAAAATAGTAAATTTTGATATGAAGAGAAATACAAATTATGAAATATTTGTATTTATTTATTTATTTTTTTCAAGCATAAATTCAACAAGTCAAAAACAATAAATTAACTAAATTAAATTTGATTTTGAAGTAAACAGTAAAGACATAAAATGCGTAATGTTATGTTAAGATAGTTTGTACATTCCATTTCTAATGGTTTAAGTTTATATAACAATAAAGGAGCTTTCTACTAGGTTTATATACAGGGTGGCTCATTAAATAGGCGAGCGGCTATATCATATAAACCACTCATTGTAGAAACTTGCTGTAGAAAAGTGAATAACTGAAGTGCCAAGAGAAAATCCACTATCTTGAATTAAACAAAGTGATGTTCCTTGGAAATTCGGCTAATTAAAGTAACAAAAAAATATATGCGTTAAGTTAAGATAACATCGAAGTCTTCTTTGTTATATTATTTTTTGCCCTATCTCTGAAAATAAAGCGGTGGAGAATGTTCAAAAGTTTTTCCAAACAATTGTATATAATTTCAAAACAGCTCAACGGATTTCAATAAACTTGATATCGTTGAAAATAACCAACTCTAAATAAAGTATGGTGATTGCGATTTAGGATCTCGTTACTAGAGGGCATTTTTCGATAACACCACAGAAATTGCAAGTTTTCTAAAGAAAGTTTAACCAGGTAAATCAATACGTAAGCAACTCTGAAAATCGTCAACCTTATTTTTTTGGAAATATTAACGACAAAAATATAACTTAAATTTCTGCTAAAGAACTAGGATCAATGAAAATATAAACTATATTCGTTCACCATGTCGCTATATTTATAAACAATTTTCTTTTTAAATTAAATCGTGGTAACGAAAAAACCGTTTGAGAAAAAAAAAGATTTAAATGCCTCCGGCGTAAATACTCGAATTGCCTTTCATCAGATTTGACACATTGCTGAAGTATTTCTTCAGTAGAAAAAATTGCAGTCTCGATTTCGGTCGTTGGTAAGACACGAATTGCGCAGTGCAAATCCTGTTCTCCGTGTTTTGCCTAATTGTTAGTAGAGTTTGGAATGTTACGTTCTAATCTGGTGACCTGGCAGGCCAAGGAAATAAACTGCATCTTCCAACCCATCGCTCTTGAAAAATTTCATTGATTTGCTCTCGCACATTTATTGCAAAATGAACTGGGCAACCATCCAGTTGCAAAAACATATTTTGCAATATTTCTAGGGGTTCGTTTTCTAACAAAACCGGTAATTCATTGACTAAAAAGTCTAGGAAAAGATTACCACTCAGTAGTCGGTTGAAAAAATAAGCCCAATAATTCTGTTTCCTATGATGCCACATCAAACATTAAAACCTATGCGATTTTCTGTAGACCAATAATGCAAGTTATGCAGATTTACTCACCCATCACTACTAAAAGTGGATTCGTCTGTCCAATGAATTCGTGATTGTCGATTTTCAGTAATCATGCCTAACATCCAATAAAATAATCCAAGCTACGGTCAAAATCTTGTCAAGACTGGTATAAAATGACATCGTATGGGTGAAATCTAAAAATAAGAAAATAGTTTGTGAGGTATTGAAAGGAATACTATCTTCAAAAGATATTTGAGCTCACTTTCCTATGATCTTTAAAAATTCTTTGAACAGTAGTTCGTGATATTCTTAAGGCGAGAGACAATGCTCTAGTGCTAATATGTGGATTAAATTCTATATAGGCCAAAACACTAATGATATTTCTCTCAGTTCTTGCTTGATTTTTTTTTCGGAATGTTGGCCGAAAGCTTTAAACTGTGTGGCTCTTATTTCTTATTATGAGAACCACATAAATTAAATCGATAGATTTAGCAATTATTTTACTCCAAAATAAATCTACTTGAAGTACTTCATCAACTCCATCGAGACTTTCGATATTAAATATAACTATAAAATATTTTTTTTTGCTTTCTGTAGCGCAATTTTGTCTATTATATTAGTCAAATCTAAATATTTTTATAGCTTTCAATTGAAATAAAATATTTCTTTGTTGATCCTGAGATATAGTGGATCTTAAATAATTTTTAATAACTCTTAGTTTTGTAAAGCTTCTCTCGACAGATGCAACGGAAACACATAATGTTAAAAAATCCTTAAAGCTACTTGGGAAACATATAAGACCAAGTCATTTCATTAAATAATTCAAAACTGTCCAAATCTTTATAGATTATTCCATTATCTTCTAATTGAAGCTTTGTGTTTAAGTTAATTGAATTTGATTGAATCATCGGAGATATTATAAAATTCATATAAAAAAACTAAATAACTTATTACACTCGTTTAGTAAATTGAATCTTTCATTGGCTAAAGTAAACTCGTGATCTAAGAGAGAAAATTATGAGGGTTTCTTGAAATTTTGTTTTGAATCAAAAAGAAGCCGCACCTTGGCATTCATATTCGAAGAGTTCTGTCTTTTTTACATTTCATAATTTGAGGAAATTCTCTATGGATTTGTAAGTGTAAGAATATTAATGAGGGTAACCTACTTATAATAACTTATCTGTTATTACCTCAGGAAAAATGTGGGCATCCAAACTTTTATGTTTAATGAATATCACAGATTTTACTATTAGATATAATTATAGAAAACTGAATGATAAACCAAAATAATTTAATTATTTTTAGTTAAAAATAGCTATGCGAGGATATATAATGTCAACCATTGCAAAATTGGTTACCTTTTATCATATCCCTGCCCTCGAATATTTGTATCTTCAATTGCAAAGTGGATTATAGTTCTTATAATAAAAAATTACAAGGACCCTCTCCTGTGGTATTTACTATAGGAAAGAAACTAAGAAAAAACTCAACAATTTCGGGTTTATCATCAGTAGATTTCGCACATCTCATACAAATGTAATTGAGAAGGTATTTTTATTTCTACAATTTCTCTTTTTAAAGCCCCAGCCAAAATGTGGATAATTTCATTTTAAAAAGGTATCCCTAGATAGTGAGGCATTCCTTTTTCAACATCTTTAGATCTTTTAATGTTAATTAGATATTCAAATATTACAGGGACAAATTTTTGTCTTGAATGTCAAGTATTTGAGCCTCTTTCAATTATGTTTTTTTCAAAACTTAATTTTAATATGTACCAAGTTTTTATTGATTTAATATAATTTAAACTATTTTCATACCTATTTAATTAGTCAGAAGAGTGACGCCAATCCGAATAACCGAAACTTACAATGTTTAATAATTTATCATTACCAAATCATTTACAAGGAAAACAGTAAATAGAATTTAGTTTCATGAAATAACATAACCATGTTCGTTTACACATTTATAAAGAAATTTTGTACCTTATACATCTGCAGAAAATTTAAAGTAGTCATCGAGCTGATTGCAATTATTCTAAATATCAATATCAAGATAGATAGTGATAGTTTGACGTTTGGTTGTATTTGGTATTTATTACAAGTAGCCGTACGTCAAATAATAATTCTTTTTGTTATCTATTCAATAATAACGATTGAGATTTGTTGTTTCAATTTATTTAAAATATCACATCCGTTTTCAAATTTAAAACATAAATAAATAAAATATATGACGTTTGGTAAATATGATGGGTTGTCGGTTTCAACGTTTTGTCGCAACTTCAGGAGTACCACAAGGCTCTAATTTGGAGCCATTACTCATTTTGGTTTATATAAATGATCTCTTTCTTCGACCCAACTACATGCATTTAGTTTTTGCAGACGATCTCAAAATCTTTTTATTTATTAACAATATAGAAAGTTGTTATGAACTCGATATATTGAAATAATTTAACCTTAAATATAAACTGATTACAGTACTGATAATAATATTCTAGATCGCTGCTCTCGGTTCAGAGATTTTCGAGTGTTGTTTGATGATAACTTAACATTAAGGCAGCATAATTGCTGAAACAATTCAATGTTTTGCAGATTTCTTCCAAAGTCTTGTTACCGTTCCCCAAAATTCAAATTCCTAATTTGGCTTCAAATGAAATCGGTAATGATTGTTTAAACATTACAAAAATCTTGATAACCGAGGATGAATCTGTTCTCCATAAACTAAAAAATAAATTCACTACAGGTCCGGACGGTATCTCATCTTTTTTTGTAATGGATTTCTATCGTGTATTGTCTCAACCTTTGTGTTATATTTTTAATTTAGCAGTTAAAGCAGGTCATTTTCCGACTCGCTGGCAATTGGCAAAAGTGTGTCCCACCTTCAAGACAGGTGACAAAATCTTCATTAATAATTACAGGCCCGTAATATTGAGTAATTTAGCCAAGGCATTTGAAAATGCCCTTTATGCCGGAATTTATCTTATTATTTCCAAGTCTCTGTCTCCGTTTCAGCATGGTTTGATGGCAAGACGATCAACTGTTATAAATTTAACAATAGTTATCCAATACTTATCAAATATACTCGACAGTCTTGGCCAGGTAGACGTTATTTACAAAGATATTACGAAAGCCTTCGACAGTATTGAACTTCAACTTTTAATATTCAAGATGAAAAACTTTGGCTTCTCTAACTTGCTTAGAAATTTTTAACATCTTATCTTGACAATCGTGTACGGTGCCTTGAATATAATGGTCACAAATCTAATAATTTCGTAGCAACTTTTGGAGTTCCTCAGGGATCTAATGTTGGACCTTTGCTCTTCTTAATCTTAGTTAACGACCTCGGTGTACTCTTAGACTGTGAAAAACTAATGAATTAATTGAATAAATGTATTGTCTACTCATTCAATTACAGATTTAGGGGTAGTATTTGATAGTTGTTTAGATAAAATTGAAGTAAAACTAATGCTGGGGTTCATATTTAGAAATTATAGGTAATTTTCTAATGTCGGTGCTCTGAAGGAGTTGTACTATGCATACGTCAGATCAAAATTAGAATATGCTTGTTTGGTGTGGAGTCATATTAGATCTCTGGAGAAGATACAGAGAAGGTAATTGAAATTTTTAACCTAGAAAATTATTGGTGTTTATTCTGAAAGGGATGTCGACCATAATAACTAATTAAGTTCATCACATGTCGATAGCCTCGAACAAAAAAGATTTTTTGTCAGTTATATTTCTCTATAAACTGCTACATAATGAAATTGACTGTCCAAATATCCTGAAACAACTACCTTTTAATGTACCGCTAATTGAATCTCGTCAGAACGCCACTGTTTATTTACAGCGCGTCAACACTAATGTAATATCGAAAGGTCCTATTACTTTTGTGAGATCGAATTACAACAAGATGATTTGCAAATACAGTGACATTATCTTTGATTCGATAACTAAGATATATTCGTGTATTGAAGACGTTTTCATATTGAACTGACTTGCCTATCTTTTTGTATATCGTTTTATTTTATATTTGATTATATTATATTGTTTGGAAATCAATTGTGTAGGTAGTGCATAGTGATTTCAAATATGTTTATGTAGTCCTATAATTGGGTTTACCTGTTGAGCTAATGAAGATTTTTTTTATATGAAAGTGGAATCACATTCTCAGCCTCCGGGGCATTGGGTTACTGTTGTAAGATAGAATATGCATCTGTGATTTGGTCGCCGATTTATATGAATGAAATCAGTTGTATTGAATTAGTTCAAAGAACATTTTTATTGTATATGCTCTTTAAACTTAATGGCGTCTATAGAGCTTTAACTTTTTTGCAAGAAATCTTGTACAATAAAATAAAATCCTCATCTCTTTTATATAAAACCAGTTTTCTGGTTCTTCTAACTATAGAACTAATTGTTAACTGTGACATAAATTGTGTACCTTCGTTTCTTGATGCGTAAATGAATGTATCGAATGTACTTTCGTATTGTTGTTTTCTGTAGGTCATATTTGTGTATTATACTTTTTGTTTACTGTAATGGGAATGATAGAGCTGCTGTAGAAAATACCATTGGAGATTTTCTGGTTGTCGAGTTCCCAGTCACCCAATATTTGCATCAATTTTTAATTGTTTTCGAGAAATTGGCACTTTTCTTAAATCAAATCAGGAACGGGATGTAGATCTTGTTCAGGAAGAAGATGTTCTTGAGAATACATTAAGTTCCCAGAATTTTCTAGATTAATTAGAAAATACAGACCAATGCTGTATAGGGCATTGCTTACGAAAAAAATCACAGTTTACAAGAGATAGAATAAATGAGTTCCGTAATTCACATGTCTGGACAGAAGAAAAGTCGCATGCTGTTCGAGAGGTTCAGTCCCAGTTGAGGTTTTCTATGAAAATATTGGCGGGATAAATAACCAATTGATAGGGCCTCATTTTTATAGTTTTTTACCGTATTTTTCTGAGGAAGTTACTACCAACATGAACAACATGTGAATCGGACATGGTGGTCCGATTTCTTGGCCTCCAAGGAACCCTGACTCTATCCCCCTGGATTACTATATTAGGGTACGATTAAAAAAATTGGTTAATTCAGAAAGCATTAATACTCAACAATAATTAATTAATAGAATTATCTATTTTTGTAATAATATTAGACACAATCCTGACTCTCCATAGAAGCTGAAGGGTTTCATTTCAAAAATCTATTGTAATTATTAATGAAATATTTTTGTAATTTTTTACTTGTTTTAAATAATTGTTTATGAACAAACAATTGAAACGTAATAGACATATTTCTGAGACCCACAGATTTATCATTAATTAACTCGTGTAGTTTGATTATTCATCCAGACTAAAAAAATATACAGTGCGATATCTGTTGAAAAATTAAAAATTAAAAAAATATCTAATACGGTCCAATATATTAGACAAAATGACAGTAATATTGTATTTATAACGATAAACACTTATCTATTTTATCTAAAATATCTGTAACTAACAACGTTTATCTTAAATTAATATATTATTTTATGATCAATAGCTTATTAGTTTAGCTAAAATTATTCATTTATTAAAAATTCAATAAAAATGCGACAAAAGTGTCACCTACATAGATTTAATTGTATATTTATTCACTTTGGAAATAATTTATTACCATTTAAAAAAAAGTCATACAGGGTGATCTTTCAATATGATCCGTCCCTATGAAGTCGGTCTTGGAATATCTAACTTTTGAAAACCTAAACTAACCTAATCGAATGCTAGCCAATATCCGTCTTACTAAAAATTGGACATATTAAATATTGCGTCTAGATACTATATTATTTAGTTCCCTCTAGGTTATCTGGTTATATATTATTCGTATTCTTTTATTATTTAAGATGTATTCTTAAAGTACTTTAAATTCTCTCTGAATCTGTATATGACTTGTGATCCAACATGTGAATTTTGATTTACAATTTTTTAGTATTTTAATTTGACATTTAAGAAATATTTATACATGCTGGTCATGGTCAAAAAAGATTACTATGTATACATATGGACTAAATCATACTAAAGAAATAAATGGTCCTGTTTATTTTAAATTAACTCTTACCCATAAAATGTATTTAAATTTATATAAGTATTTACTTTTTCAGCTTCTACGATGACTTTAAAGTGTCACTTGACAACCGAATAAACAAAAATCAAATTCAAAGTGGCCCCTTTTAAATTTAAATTCAGCAGAATGTCGAAATCGAATTCTTCAACAAGAAGCAATTCGGTGGAGACTACTGCTGAATGCGACAACGAGCTAGAAAGTTCCAGGAACAACGTTTCCCCAATTTTGGAGAACGCTGATGGACAAGAGGTAATTCCAGCTAGCCCTCCTCCATCATACGAATATGTTTTAGAAGAGGTAAATTCAAATATAATTATTGTTAGAAAAAAGTACTCTTAGTTTTCATGATTTAAACATACCTATTTGGAAAGCATATAAGGGCTGCTGCTTTAACTTCAGGATATACGCAAACAAAAACATTTAGAATTCAAAAAGAGGCTTTATTGTTTTTTAAAATATTCTCCTTAACAATACATGGAGTTTTTCATGCGAATAAACCAATGTGATTAATCGATTCATTTAAACAATATTGAATTTTTCTCTAAGTCACATATGATTTACCAATATCATTTCTCTTTCGGCATCAAAGTTTTCTACCGTTTTTTAGGTGTTAGTCGACTTTTATGAAATTGGTCACAAAACTTAATTTAAATTCTTGATACCACCAAAAAAGGCTGTTCTTGATAACGCCTCTTCGCCAAAAACAGTTTTTAGACCATCCAAGCAAACTTTTTCACTTTTCTTTAATAAAAAATAAGACGAAATCATGCTTGAAAATACTCCCGATATAAATCCATATTTTCTTTTCAATTCGTTATTTTAAAATTAAATTCTGCTCGAACTTCTGTCACTTTTACTTTCCACAACAAATGTTAAATTTTAGAAATACTCATACGTCAAATATCAGATAACTAGAGTAGTGCAATATCTCCAAAATAAAATCAGCAGCCCTTGTAGTATAAGTAGATTATTTCATGAGTTTCTCATCACATTTACACTAATAACAAAAATACATACGCGGACGGTGTACTACTGAATTTAACAACAATTTATCAATAATATAATCATATTCAGGTTTCTAAAAGCTATAGATTTAAAACAAAGGTGGTTAACAAAATATTCACATAATACAGGGTATTTAATTGATAAAAAACGGACAAATGCTTACTGCAGTTGGGAGCCAGTTAGGTAGTTCCAAACACTCATGGTAAATAAATCTTAACCAAAAGAAACTTTTGGTGAATAAATATTGATTGTAAAAATATAAATACATAAAAATTAACCAGAAGAAACTCAAAATCTTAACCATACAGTATTAATACTTTTGGTTAATCCACCACATTTGAGCCTAATGGAGAACCTTCGTCAACATAAATATTAAAAAAAAATAACAAGAGTATGTTCTCTTTATAGAGTAGCAATTTTTGATCATTAAATATAATTTACATTTCCAATTTAAAATTTAAAATACTCCAGTTGTGACTTTTATTTCAGACTCGACTAAAGGCAAAAAGTGAACTTTCTTCGCCCACAAATCCTACCAAAGGACCAGAAATAATGCACAAGTCAAGTAAAGAATTGTACAAAGCCGTAGCTAAACAGTTTGGAATTACGTGCAAAATGTCTGACCAATGTAGGTTAGTAATTTCCAAAGTATTTCAACAAACCAAGGCAATCGACTAACACCTTAAAAATAAAAAAAATATTCAAATAATCTGCGCTAGAATGTTTAGCGTTTTCCCTTAATTTATAGTTTCTATTCAAAAAACATGTGGTCATCCAGTAATCGTGATTACATTAAATATGTTTCCATTTTGTTTAAGAAGTTTCCAGGATGTGTTATGCACTATAATTAAAATACTAGGTATAATACTACTAAAATAGTTATGTTAGAGTATAATAATTATATTTAATGAGAACATTATTTCTCTGCTACCATTAGTCCAATGAGTTGATTCCAAAATAATTTTTAATAATACTCTTGAGAGAGAATATTTATTCTGAAACATTTGCTTCTTATGTGATTTGCTTGTATTTTCATTCCATAACTAGTGATGGAATGAATATTCCATCATTGTTCTCAACAGCTATGGGTATCAAACATGTCAATGTCAGATGCTCAGATGCAAATGACGTCGTTGAAATAATTTTAACAAATTTTAATTTAAATAAAATAGTGAGTAAAAAATGGACTACATTTGTGGTCGTGGAGAAAATATAGTCTGTTACTCGGTTAAAATAACAAAATTCGATTCTCGTGGTTGCTCACGCCTTCGGAACATTACACTCGTATCGAATTTTTTTTTATTCTAACCTTGTTACAGAATCTCCTATTCATCAGTATACAATAATTCAAGTTGTTAATCAAATCGACTCCTTCATTATCCTGTCTCATAGACAACACACTTTTTCGAGTTTTCTTGACAACTTAAACAATCAACATCCTAATATATAAATGAAATCATGGAAATTGTATTCAAAAATTCCCTTCTATTTTTAGTTGTTCTAGTCACTCCTCGATCTAATGGCTCCTTGTTGGAACTCTACAATGTATTTTTCTGATTATAATTGCTCTGTACACCATTTCGCTCTATTTATTTTTAGCAATGAAAGCTTTCTTTATCCACATCACCTCAAGCTTTTTTAAATCCTCGTTGACTTGGTTTTTCTATCTTATATTTGGCCGTCCTCTTGTTTTTAGGTTTATTGGTCTCCAGTCCTTTATTCTTCTTTTTATTGATTCCTTTTCTCTTCTCTCCATGTATCCATACAATCTCAGTCTTTTTGCCTTCATTTTTCTAACTATATCTTTCTCTTCATTGCGTTATTCCAAAACATATAATATTAGTCTTCATTGATTTTTTTTAGTCTTGGGATTGTATTAATGTCTACATCTCAAATATTCTTAAACTGTTTTTTTTCCTTTTTGTGAGTGGTAAGTCATTTCGGCTGAATAGGTCACTACTGGTCTAATACCTGCTCTATATATTTTAGTTACCTTAGTTGTCTATTTTAGATTTCTGTCTATTATTAGCTTGTAGCACTTCTGTTCCTCGCTTGTATACTTACTTTAATTTCCATACTTCTATTCTATATTTTTCCCATTAATTTGTATACCTAGATTTTCTACTTTTTCGAATATGTATTCTCTTATTTTTGTTCCATGTGTTTACCGTTATTCTTGCGCTTGTCATGTATTTTGTTTTATTTTCATTGCTTTCCAGGCCTCTTCATTTTGCTTTAGAAACCAGCTCTAATACTTCTTCTAATATCTTTGTGTTTCTCGTAATTAAAACTAGATCATTCGCATAGGCAATTAATTGAGTTGAGTTTCCAATAAGAGTATTTCTGATACACCAGTGCAATGTTGAATACTGTCGTTGATAATAAATCTCCCTGTCTCTCTCTTTTTTGTTATTTCTATAAGTTTTGTTGTTCCCTCTTAACATAGGATTTTTCCTTGTGTAATCTTTAATATTCAACTAATCACTTATACAGATATGACTAACCCTTTTAAATCAAATCACCCCGTATCACATAAACTGGCAGCTTATAATTCAATGATATATACAACTTTTTCAATACCAATGAATGTAGATGAATCTAAAATGGAGATTAATATAATAAAACAAAAAGCTACCTTTAATAAATATCTATTAAATCAAATAAATAAGTTGATCAATAAAAATAAGGAAAACGTTGCCCTCAACCTTATATTTCCAAAACAATCTAAACAAATCAAATCATACAAAGCTGTTACATATTTTTGATATATTTCAAATAAAATATCAAAACCTACATTTTCAGTGATATCTTTTAAAATTAATAATGTAGGTTCATTTTTAACAGATATAAAAACCATAATTCCCAAATTAAAAAATCTGGTATTTATTAATTAAATTGTAATGCTTCATACATTGGCCAGACCCTTAGAAATTTTGAAATCAGATATAGAGAACAGTTGCGATCTTATAGATTAAAAATAAGTTACATTACTCAAAACATGTCATTGACACTCGACACAAACCTACACTTAACCGAATAATAGATGCAACAAGGCCAATTTTTGTCATTAAAGCTATAAAAAGTAAAAACTTATTTTTTTGTAAGAATTTGAATTAAAGAGACAATTACGATATACTCAGTGTAAACGCACAGATAAACTGGGAAGCTCAACATTATTAGATTGCCTTCTGTAATAAATATATAATAAATAAATGTTTCACAAAAAGAATATTATTGATTAGAATATCTATAAAATAAAATAAAGTGTGTATTTCTAATGCCTATCAACTTTTTTAATCTTATCTGACGATGCCAAAAGGTGAAACAATGATCATAAAAATATTTAAAAAGTTTTTGGAAAATCCGAAATTTGATCTTTTACATTTATAATTATTTTTATGAAATCGAAGAAAACTCAAAATCGTGGCACAAAATTAAAATTAAAGATTTTGAGTTTTCTTCGATTTCATCGTACGTACCACATTTGAGTTTCATGGATAACCTTTTATAAATTATTTTTATGTTTAGATGTTTCGACTGCCAAAGCCATTACTTTGACTGCGAATACGAAAAGAATGAACAAGAAAAAACTGACGGCGGATTAGGAGCAGGTACTCCTATGTTTATTTCTGAAGTAATGCACGGTACCGCATGTATTATATTGTAACTCTTAATATATATATTTAAAGTCCATGTGAAATCAAATTGATTCGGAAAGAGTTCTGTATTTAAAATAGACGTGTACCTATCCATTCAGAGGAGCAGTGGTAAATATTTCCTAATAAAATAATACTCGAACAGTAGCATTTTTCATTTCAAGAAAACTTCATAGATACTTGTCTTATGTAGTAAATGTCGTGACGTAAAGTATAACTATAATATGAATATATTTGTATTATAGAAAACATGTGCTTTCCAAAGATCTCGATTTACTTAATAGGCAAAAACTAAAGAAAAATTGACAAAACCAAATACGAATCTTTCAAATATCACATATTTTAACAAATATTATTTTACTTCTGGAATGAGTTAAGAAAGAATAACTCACTTTTGTACTCTTTTAATATGCATTTGCAGATACATTTTTATACCCTGTATTTTATTTGTGACCTTAGAACGAGATAAAGAATAAAATATAATGTAAGACCGCCAGATGTGCAGTAACTTAAAGGAAGAGGGATACCACAAATTAGACGCAGGTGAAGAATTTGTAGGACCAGAGTGATTTATTAATCTATGTTGTCGTATCTTGTAAAATGTTCAAATTTTAATTAACGATAATCGGATACTAACTTAATCTGGAGCAGATCAGCATTTATTTTTAACTGCCGTTTAAAAAATTTAATTGGGATTTACACTTACTGTTTAATTAAAATAATAATATGCTGCCAGTCTGGTGAGAATTTTTCTAAAAAGGGATTATTTTCCTTATCTTTATAAAGCAATTAAACCTACTTCATGTTTAATCCATTGGTATTAAAATATTTTGCCGGTCATTACCAATATTTTGTATATTCTTGGAAAAGTCAGTGGAAATTACAGTATTATTATAATATTCAAGAGAATTGATCCCCTTGTTTAAAACAGGATTTGTAGTCATTGTCAATCCAGCAAAACTGCACTACCATTCGTCACTTTGAACCCTCGATATTACGTCGTGAACAGCTCCAAGAATGTCACTCGAATGACCAATGTTACCATTTATTTTGTTTCCGTTACTGAACTCGCGGTTTCAGATATTCTTGACGGATAGTACTATAATGTATTTGGAACTACATCGGAGACCTTCAGTACCCCTTAAAATATTTTTATATTAAAAATAACGTTTTTTTAAACTTTCTCAGGTTTGTACATAAATGTGATATTAAAGGATTCGTTTTTTCGTCAATTTGTCAACGAGTTTAGGGTATATAGTTATTCATAGCAATTAAACCATAGAGACACGTTGATATGTATGTACATACACTTTGTAAAACAAATAAAGATATTCAACTTAATGTGCTAATAGTCTCAGATATTCCTGAAGATAAACGTAACCCTTTGAGAAGATAATGGGATATACTTTATAAAATGCAAAATTATTTAGCATTGGTATCTGGGCTCCAATTCTCGAGTAAGTAGAATATAAATCCTAAACGAAAGTAAATCCACACACATAGATTTTGTTTTATAGAAAAAAAGTCGAGAATTGAGTCACTAATTTTTTCTAAATTAATCTATTTTCCTTTATGAGGGTAAAATACAAATGAAAAGTTCATTTGTATATATCAACTAATAATAAGTTTGTTTTATGAGACTTCATAATTCTTTTAATTGAATTAGCCAGTTTTAGAAATAAATTATATTATTACTATTTGCAATATAAATTGTTGTGATTAAATGGGAAAAACTTACTTTTATCATTTTTTTATATTAGAAAAAATATTAGTCCTTTGGTGAAAAAAAAGTAAACATTCTAATGATTTTCGATATAGAATCTAGGAATCTACCATATAAAAGTTCCGTAACAAATATTTTCGAATCCTTATAATTTTTTCTTTTATTTAGTTTTCTATTAACATATGTTCTGCAATGCAACTATTTTACAGTTCATATTGGCATAAAAGTATTGTGGAATGTTTACATTAGCATTATGAGTCAATAATGAAAATTAATTTCATAAATCACGGTTTAATCCGAAAGAATATGAACTTTAAAGGAAAATAAATGGAGTTTTCAAGTGATTAACCGGTCAGTTCACTAAATTTTGTTCTTCTACAGTCATTTTAAAAGTGTTTTTATATTGTTATACACAGTTGTGGCAATTATACCGTGGTTTAATAACATCTCGAGAACCAAAATAAATTAAAAACCTTTTGAATAAAAATACAACTATTTATAGTAAAAATTTTGACATCATTATGTCACTTTCAAAAACACTGTTATATTATTTTTTCTAATTTAGTACCTACTCAATTACGCGTGATGAAATAACTAACAATTTTGATCGTCTACTTGTAATAACTAGAAAACAATCTTAAGCAAATTTAACAATCTGTCCTGGGCATATAAATAAGTGAAAAGTTTATATCATAATGTAAATAAATTTTAATAATCTATGTCGTTTTCTTACTCAAAATGATCAACAGTATAGTGAAATCGTTTGCTAATTTTAATGACATTTTTAAATCAAAAGTATATTTTACTTTAATTGTGGCATGAAATAGCACGGACTAATAAGTCGACGCGGAAATGATATACAGAGTGGGCCGCAGAAAACAGTCCACAACGATCTGCCATTTGTCAACCCCCTCCCTTCCACTTCCCCAACCCCTTAATTTTAAATAGGGAATATACCATGTATGGCACGTCATTAGAAAGGCATTTACATGGAGTATTCAGGCAGATGATAACCCACGATTTTTTTTAGATATTTACACCGTTTTTGCAAAAAAAAGTCATAATAATTTAACAACACCTCTTAAAAATGAATAACACCTATGTTTTGCTAATGCTTTTGCTAATGTTTTAATTGTTTCTTTTACATCAAAAGTAAATTAAAACAAATTTTGCAAAAAATTAGTAATTTGATACTAAGACAGTTTGTTTAACATGTTTTAATTTACTTTTGATGTAAAAGAAACAATTAAAACATTAGCAAAACATAGGCGTTACCTTTCATTTTTAAGAGGTGTTGTTAAATTATTTAAGACATTTTTTTTGCAAAAACGGCGTAAATATCGAAAAAAAATCGTGGATGGTATATTCCCTATTTAAAATTAAGGTGTTGGGGTGGCGGAAGGAAGGGGGGTGACAAATGGCAGATGTCTGAATCTTATAAATGTGTCCCCCTTAGAACAAAAATTGAAGTGTTTCAGCATTTTCTTAAAATCTAATGAATACTGCCAAATATCGAGGTGGACTGTTTTTGTGGCCCACTCTGTACATATTTAAAATGAGTTAGAATGAGTATTGAATTCATTTATAAATAGAATCAAATATACTGTTTAGTTGTTTTTTTTTTATTAATGTTTAAATATTTATTTTTTATGTGCCTTCTTTATTGTATCTTGGTCTTTAGATATAATTACTCTACTGTTACTATTAAAACAACTGAAAATTATTAAGAATCTTATGTAAGCAGGATTTGAAAACTTAAAAAAGAAAATATTTACTACCTCCTATCCATTTTTATTGTTTTTATATAATATATTTATGTATTATAACTATAAGTTAATTACGTGGTTTTGTTTGAAAATAAGGCTTCAAACAGTTATTATGAAGATTATCGTTTCTTTCGTGAACGAAGGTATTATTGAAATAATCTTTAATAAAAAAACAAATTCAAAATACTTTAAAACAAATCGAAAAAATTAAAAATATTTTGTAATGCGAGGTATTTATCGTTTCCATAGTTACAAAAACACAGACAAATAGGTATTGCTGAATTGGCATTAGACAGACCTTTACAGCAGTGCAAAAGTATACAGTGTGTCCCACTAAATATTTTGAAGACGACATTACGCGACCCGAAATGTGACGTTGGAAAAACGTCTCTGCTCACTTAAAATGCACAAAACTACCCAGTGTTTACAATTGCCAAATTTCAATATCGTAATTCAGACAGTTTTAGAGATACATACTGGCCAAAACCTCATGGGACACGCTGTATAACGGGCGGATGTAATCTTGTCGCCAAGCAAGTAGATTGCTTAATCCTGCATGTAATTTCGTCGCTACAGCGAAGGGTTTGTGTTGCAGGTAGAGATAATTCATTCCTGTGGAAGAAATACAAGTAGAAAAGGCGGACGAAACTTTAAAACTATTTGTTTATATATGTACCAATAAAATGTAAATCATTTTCAAAACGGAGAGGTTATAAAAACAAATTATAAACTGCTTATTAACTAATCAAACTTACATATATTCAATAAATTCTACCTACTTATTACCAATAAATGTATTCTTAAATCGGAGAAACCTAACCTAACGTACCTTCTTTTATTTGGGGAGGAAATCCGTCATGGACAATTATCATTTGGTTCAATCTCCTCCCCTCTTCCTTTATTACACATCGAGACCACCCCTAAGGAAATTTTTCAGCAATTCTTATTTCTACTAGACGTGGATTTTTCTTTCTTCTTAATTTTATTGATTATGACCAGTTTTATAAACAAGTGAACTTTCTTCCAATTTTATTCAATACTCACCATACATCCGACGATACTGATAGATTTTACTTACTCCCCTGTGTCTACTTCTAGCTCTTATCCTTTTGTGGCTATTTTCTCACAATTAATGCACACATCGTCTTCTACATTTTGATATGCACCGCGAACGAACCCCCAGAGAGAAAATAAGAAAAATATCAAATGGAACAATCGGTAATTCGTCAAAATACTAAAGCATACAAATAAGAGGAAGAACCAAAAAACTAAAACGACATAAGGATAGGAAAGCACAAAAATACTAAATATTGGAACATGGAACATAACCCCCTTAAACCGAAAAGAAATAGAATAAACGAAGGTGAATGCAATGAAAATAGATATTTTAGGTATAGGTGAAGTAAGATAATAGAAAGGGGGGAAATGTAGTTAAATAATGGATATAAGATTTATCATTCAGTGGTAGAACCAATAAATACAGTAAAACAGGAAGTAGGACTGTTCTTAAAAGAAGAAGTAGATAGAACAGTAATAAAATATAATGCAGACAACTCAAGACTAATCACAATAATACTAAAAAAAGAAATATTAAGCATTATAGAAATATATTCAGATAGAGGAAACAGATGAAATGACAATGAAAATTTTCTATGAGTTATGACATTACTTTAGATGAAATAATCACAAAAGTAATTATAATGGGAGACGGACTGTATGGTTAAGAAATTATGTAATTAAGGAAGAAAGATATACAGGAAAATACGAAGAAATAGTAAGAAATAATAATTAAAACAAAATGATAAATTTCTGTCAGATAAATGACCTAATAATAGGTAACAACTTTTGGTATCAACACCCAGAAGCTACAGAATGAAACGCAAAAATTCTAATTAATTATATTATACACAAAACAGATGTAAGTAAAATAAAAAAAAAACAGAACAGAAAAACTCTCAGAAATAGGAATACAACATCGACTATTGATAGATGACTGTTTAATAGATAAAAAAAACAGAAGGAAACATAAGGAAACAATATAGCAGAATATATCAAGAAACTACAACGACCACATAACAAAAAGAGTCTTGTGGAATATGGAATTAAAACGGAAAATAAAAGACAAGAAAGAGGCTAGGAAAAAATAAAAACTCAAAAAGAGAACACATAGAAAAAAGAATATAGCCAACAAACTGTAATAGAATCAAAAAAGAAATACTGGATAATAGAATTTTTTGAAACAAAATAAAAGCACTAAAAAAGAAACTATCAAAACAGGAATATGGTATTATGAATAAAAATAAACAATATCACACTGACATAAAAGACAAGCTGAGGGTTTAGAAAGACTAATTTAAAGATAAATTTAAATATGAATATCTTATGAAGGCGCAAGAAACAATTTTAACAAACAAACAATAAGAGAAATTTGGAGAGATAACCTTAGAAGAGGTAGAAGAGGTAATTAGCAATATCAAGTTAGTTGATTAAATAGATAATAGTAAAAGGGAAAGAATAGATATGGAAAATAAATAAAGAAGCGTGGGAAAAAGAAACAATACCCAAAGAATGGAAAAAAATCTTGATAATCCCTATTTATAAAAAGGAAATCAAACGATACCCACACATAGTGGAGAAGAGAATAAAAATAACAGAGACCAATTAGAAGAAGAACAGTCGCTTTCAATACTATAGATAGAAAAATACTGATGAGGATACTAAAAAACTACAGAGATGAAGAAAAACTAATGAGAATAATAAATATTATATATAAAGAAGTGGAAGCTAAGGTACAAATAAGGGGAGAAAGATCAATGATTTTCTACATGAATACAGGAATAAAACAAGCCTAAGCTCGCTATTATTTACCATAACAATAGGCACATTTGTAAACAACACAAAAAAGAGACCAGAGAATAATAAGAGAACTGTTGGTTATAAACATTTAGTACCAATAAGAGTGGATTTACTACCAAACTCAGACACTCAACGGAAAATGCAGAACTTGGTAGACATACGACACAACAAGCTGAAATAATTAAAAATGACGATTACCACAAGTAAAACTAAACACATCATACTAAAACAATGAGAATAGGAAGGAAAAGAACCGATTTTAATATAACGGATAAAAATCGAACAAATAGCATCTTTTGAATGACCGGGAAATATAATTACAGATAACGGCTAAGTAGAGACAAATATGACTCACCTTTAAATAACATAAAAAATTAAGTATTTAAGAGGAATAGCAGGTGTTACAAAATATGACAGATGAGAAATCAAGAAATCGGAGAGTCGTTGAAGCGTCAATAATACAAAAAATTGAAAATATACTATTAAATTGATATGGTCATATCATAAGATTGAATCAAAACAGATTGATCAAGAAAGTTATAGAAGGACAATCTGATAAAAAGAAGGAAAAAGAGAGACCGAGAAAATCCTGGTTAGGAAGAATCAAGGAGATAGAAGAGAGAAGAGGAAAGACAATAGAAGAAATGAGAAGACTCGCCACAGAGGGAAAAGAATGGAGAAAGTGTATTCTTAATAGTAAAGGTCAATTCGACGCCGGAACGGGTAATAGGGATTCGAAAGAGAAGAAAAAGAATATTCGCAGCGAGTAACTAACAAAAAGGTCCATGCCTCGTTAGGAATAAAATTAAAAAAAATAGTCTCTAGGCCAATTTGTTATTGGAGTTGTTAATTGTCTTCCCTACCCGTTTCGTGTAGTTCTCTTTCCGTCATCAGTAGCTCGATGCCTGTTATCACGTTGATTGCCTCTCCCGATGATGTTCTGTACATAGATTCAATCCTCAAGAGTACCTTACTTTTCAACATATCTCTGTATTTTATTTATATTTAAGCTGCTATCACTTAACATCTTCCAAACTAATGCGCGTTCAATCTCTTGGATCTTTTAAAATACCCGCTTTGATTGACCACATTCACAGTAGGGATTGTCTGTCACTCCAATTCAATTCGAATCAAGTGTGAAGAAGTAGAGCAGTATCCTGTTCTCATTTTAATAATTGTTCTTTACAAAGATCTGCTTAGAAATATGTCTTCATTGTCAATGGGGAGTCTTCTGGATTTAAAGCTAACTTTGTAATGGGTGGAATTCCTGATTTTCGCGAATTTTGAGCATAACCATTCATTCCCTATGTGAGAAAACTTCATATTTCCTGAAATTTCTATGTAGTTAATGTGCTGATCCCATTTTAAATTTTTATAAATGCATATACCTAAATATTTAAGACTTTTTCTCTAGTGAGTAGTTTTAGATTTAAATTTAATATCAGTTACGGGCGTAATGAAGTGGTTATTTCAACGATAATGTGAAATTATTTTCGTCTAAGTAGTTTCCCAGTCCCGATAAAAAATTATTAATTTCGTTGATCATTTGTGGAATATTCTTTCCATTTACTATTAAGACAAAATTGTCCGCATACTGTGTTAGATTAAAATTTTTGAGGATAATATTACGTAATTGAGTTGTATAGAGGTTGACCAGGATAGAGCTTAGGGAAGAGACTTGTGCTAGGCCTTGGCTTGTTGTAAAGGGACCAATCGTTTGATTACTATTACCTCTTGCAAATATTCTTCTATTATTGGGAATGACAAATTTAGATTTACTAATGGAATAGGTATGTTACATGTAGCTACCTCCAAATAGGAAAGTATTTACCGCATTATAGGCCTTTAATAGATCCAGGAATAACAGTTCAAATGTCGTAATTCCACTAAATAATATTTATAAATAAATAATGATTAAACCATCGAAGTCATATCCATTGAGCACATGAGTGCTAGTTAATATTACGATACTCTTCACTACCTGCATACTGCTAGCGTCGGAAATACATACAGGATTGTGGGACAATTTCGTCAATCCAGGGAAAATAAGTGTACTCAGCCTCGAGATTACACCCGCTGAAGACAACATTAACTTATAACTTCAGTTTTATTTTTATGTTACCTTCGTTATATTTTAATAAATAAAAACCAAATGAAAGGTACTAGGGCGTACCCTAAACAAATCACAAACAAAAAACAAATCTGTACTTCTAGACCAGGGCTGAAGCCTTTGAAAATGGTAAAAAGTGGAAGAAAATAATAGTAGGATGAAACCAATTGAAAAAGGAAGAGAATATAACAAAAATGAAAGGAAAAACAATTTACGGGCGATCTGAGGTCGGGAAGTGGAAGGGGGTGAGTTTTTAAGGGTAGAAAACTGTTTATCTCGATTTCCGGCAAAACTACAAGTCCTATGGAAAAAAGTTAAATAGCAAAGTTGTAGGTACTAAAATGATCTACAACTTTTGTATTTACACTTTTTTCACATAACCACAAAAAATGTATGTGAAAAATTCAAATAACCAAGTTTTTTGTTTTTTATTTTTATCTTACAAAAAAAATTTTTTACCACGAAATTTGGTGACAACTTACCTTTTTATGTTCCAAGTACACTGTAATTTTTTTGTTTTAAAATATTTATTTTTTCACCTTATTTTGACTTAATATCGAAAAAGCACCTTAATTTTCAATCGAAAATTCTCGCCTCAAAATATCTGATTTTTTAAAAAACTCGACGGGCTATTTGTTCGTTGAAATAAATCTCTACTTTTTGATGGTGTAAAAAAATATACATTACTATGGTAAATGTTCCCAAAAAATGCAAAGAAACGAAAAAAACTCGAATCCGAAATTTTTTGGTTATTTGAATTTTTCACATAAATTTTGAGGTTATGTGAAAAAAGTGTAAATACAAAAGTTGTAGATCTTTTTATTACCTACAACTTTGCTATTTAACTTTTTTCCATAGGACTTGTAGTTTTGCCGGAAACCGAGATAAACCGTTTTCTACCCTTAAAAACGCACCCCCTTCCACTTCCCGACCTCAGATCGCTCGTAAATTATTTTTCCTTTCATTTTTGTTATATTTTCTTCCTTTTCCAATGCGTTTCATCCTACTATTATTTTATTTCGTTTCAAAAATTATCGACCCTGGTCTATTCGTTAATTTTTTAAATGTTATAATGTTACCATAAACTGTTTATTACAATAAATTTTTTTATTGATTGTTGAGGGATTGCCTTCTATCTTTTAAAATATTTTTAACTTTATGTTAAAATGATTCATTGTACGAATAATTGTAATTTTATTTTATTTGCGTAGATTTACAATTCCTAAACAGCGTTTCGGATAACCGAATTAATTTAGTTTGATATACAGTAGGTTTTAAAATTAAACGAAACATTGGGTACCTATACGGATTCGTACAGTGGCCCTACCACAGATTAAGACTGTTGCTTATCCGATGCGGTTTAGGAAAGTATAATATTAAGACATTTTAAACACATTTAATATTATAGGAACATAATTTGTATAATGTAAGTAGAGGATCTCAAACAGTGTAAGTACTACTATTTTCATATTACTGTCTATAAAAACCATCGGAGAATGTGATTTGTGTAATTATTAATATACGGATGATAAATATTTAATGGAAATGTATATTTAACATATATAAAAATAGCTGTGTTCAGCATACACGGCGATCTTTGAAATTTCCTTAACATAAAAATAATCTATATACGAAACATTTTTAGATAAATAACCTACTTCGGAAAATAAAAAAGGAAATTTGTGTAATTCTCATCGATATGCGCTTTATACAAATGGGTAGAAATTATGTCAAACGAGGCCTTTAAATACGAAAAGTATTAATTTCATTAATGATTATTATTAATATATTCATTATCAAAATTTGGTATACTATCCATTAAAATTAAAATAACAAAAACATACATTATAATTGAAACTAAATTACACACTATTCCTCAATTAGTTTAAAAGCGAAAATCCATTCGTAAACCATCGTTTGCTCTCTAAATTTACGTATGGGAAAAATAGAATAATAAAAGATCAGAGTTTTTTGTGTGTTTTCGACTGGCATAAACTCAGAGCTCAGGTGCACTGGGTGCAATTTATGTAAAAATATACACTTAATGCATTCGAGTTCACACCATTCAAAAATGCTAGATCTTAAAAATTACTTTTAATCTGAATAACATATACAGGCTATGTATATGTATATATTATTATGTCGGTTGATATAGCTCTCGTAAATTAATAAAAACTGAACTGAAGTTCTCAATTTTTGAGATTAAGGTTAATAAAGTCCAAAAGTCAAAATTCAAAAAATATTTTTATTCAAAATTTGTGCATGATTAGATTTCATGTCTAAAAATGTTAAATTCAGATTAAAAAAAATACGCTGTCAAATTTTTCCAATGTCGTGCTACAGAAAGATAGGATACCAAAATACATTTTTCTCACCATCATCTTCCAAATTTATTTATCTGTTCCTGATTGCGTTCTTAATACGTAGAAAAAATTTAAACTCACTTTACAGTGCAAAAATTAAACAACAAACAATAATTTACTCGATAGTGCCAAATATGATATAGGAATACTAATTTTATTATTGTTTTCATTTAATTTAACGGGACGGTTACACAAAATTAAGGCTATTTATATATATTTATTGAATTCAATAGTCAGATACATATTGATAAAATTATAACCCCTTGGTTTAATTTAATGACAACATTATAGTATATACAATGTGGCGCATTAGTGTAGCAACGTTTGATATACCCGTTATTGTAGAAATACTAAAAAAACTGGACAAAAATTGTAAGCATGCTTGCAATTAAGAATTAATTTCAATTTATATCTCCAGGGTGGACTTATAGTTTATATTTTCTTAAATGAATAAGCTCATCTGCTACATCATTAATGTTGACTATTTTTTTATTACGATAAATTTAGGAATATAATTTTTGAATATATCTCAAATCAAATTTACACTTTAAACTTTTATATTTTTTTTCAAATAGACACTCCGAATATCTTATATACACCGTATATCTATTTTTTTTTTATCGAAATTTGATAGATTCAATTATGCAATCATATCCATTTACGTTAAAAAAACCAATTTATCTTCGAAACTTATCTCTACAATTGAATTGAAATGTAGCAGATTAAGTGGACCATTTTTTTTTCAACAATATATGAATATTTAAGGTTACTTACTGTTTTAAAAAAATCAATTCAATGAATTTATGGACAAAGTACATTTACAAGAACTTTAGTTCATACATGGTATATTAGCTATTAGCGAACACTTTGAAAATATTTTTAATTAAAATCTGATTCACAGATATTCAGATCTTTTTTGAACTACAAAAACTCCTGATTTAACCCCTCTCGATAATTTCTGATAGGACTATTTGAAACAAAAAAGGTTTACCATCAAGTGCCGTTTCAAGATGTTGATCATTTGGAGAGGATTAAGGAAATTTGGGAACAGAACGATCACATGTTTAGAATAAAAGATTGTCTATGTCGTATCATTAGTGTAATGGATTAAAATAAAATAATGATCTTTATTTGTATTAATACTATATTAGTTACACAATTTTAATTTCATTGTGTAGAAATTTTTTATAAAAAGTACAAAACCTGATCTTTCATGCTAGTCTGATTGCATATTTGTATGCAGTTTTTTTCACAACAATTTTCGATGTTGTTACTTTATTCAAAATTCATATTTTTTGACAAACCTCTTACACAACTAAAAAATGTGTACCTATTGCATTTTAGATTTTAGACCAAGCAAAACTTTTTATGGATAACTGGGATTTTCAAATATTTATATCGTTACATAAACCGTGAAATCATTACTTACAGGTATATTTGTTCTTTTTGGAGATAAATTACCATTCCACAGGCAATCCTTAAATTCAAGCAATATAAATTCATACGAGGTGGTCCTTGAATTTATGGGGTGGTATAGTTGGAAATTATAATATTGGGTAACATATTTTAAAGAAAAATTGAATGGTCACACTTATTTCAACTTTTAAAAGAATCAATACTGTTGAAAGTATAGGAGAGGAAGAACTATTTGAGGGGTAATTATTAGACTATGCAACAATTGACTTGTTTGTATAAGATTATGTAAAAGACTGCCACTGTCATTTTAGTTTTGAAGTTTTGTTAAATGACCATTTGATAAAATTAAAAAATCATAAATTAGAATATTAACTTACCAGGTATTTGAGAAAAAAAGGGAAATCAAATTATAACCATATTCCGAAAATTCTTGATGGTAAAAATAGTTAAGATTTAAAATCTATCCAAAAGGGTTTATTATTAATTTTATTAAAATTTTAGAAGAAAATTGACCATAACTTCTGAAATGCCCTATATGGACTGTTTAATCTCTATAATGGAAATTAAGTTCACTCTGGAAATATGAAACACTCTGTATATAAAAAATTTTAAAATGTGTAATTTAAGACTGCCTACATTCCTTGTAAAAAGGTGTTTATGATATACGCCACCCTGTAGATACTTGAATGTGTAAATACATTAAACTACAATTTTATAACTAAACGGTTATAGTTTGATGAATAAATATTTTTAAGCATTATTAAATTGGTACTCATTGTAACAAAGCAATTCAAATATTAAACATCTTGGTAATCATTTTTTCAGCAATAAATCAATATATTTTTCTTTATAAACCCACTTATTTTATAAATATTCTGATTTTTTTTGTTACATCTAATAAAAAATAGCCTTAAAAGTTAATTTTTTTTTCAATTATTTCTTTGCGTTAATATATTAAAATACATTAAAAAAGAACCACATAACCAGAAATGGCATGCATCTGTATCAAAAATAAATAATTATATAAGATTTATCTATTTTAAAAATGAAAGAATTTGACTCGAATAATACATCTTTTTTCTATTCAAAATATACTCCGTAGGAAAAGTAGAAGAGCCTGTCCTTAAATTCACAGTATTAAAAAAATAATAATGAAATAACCTGCCCTTGTACTCTTCCTTATTTGACAAAACCCATTAGCTAGAAAATTAGTGACTAACTTTCGAGGTCCTCAAATGAATCAACTTTTTGAATTTTCTTATACAACTATTGACGAAAACACTTTTTATACACAATCATATAATGTACAGTCTCCCATAAATTAGCAGGATGGTAGGTATTCAATGATTTTAAATACTAAATTCGTTTTTTCTCTAAATTGTTATACATTGCTTTACAGGGTGATAAATGGGGCTTAAAATATATATATATATACTATATATATATATATACTTTTTATTATACAGTGGGGTCCATTTGTATGGAATAAATTATTTTTTAATGTTATTATGAACCTTTGGGGAAAAACCCTGAAAAGTCGATTTTTATTCTTACTTTTACAAGTTATGGTATAAAAATGTTACCCACTCCTTTCACCCCCTCTGAATTATGACAACCCTCTGAAAATGTTTAATGAGAAAAGGGGTTGTGTGATTTTGAAAGGGATTATAATTCTCTGTTGATATACAGGTTTTTAAAAAAATTAAATTCATGACAGAGAAAACTGAAAAATATAAAATTTTTATAATGTCTCCACTTCAAAAGTTTACAAAGAATGAAGCTTAGAATCTCACATAATTTAAAATGTATTTTCTATTTTAGAATTATATTAAGTGATTAAAGTGACATCCATTTACTTCTTGACAATAAGCAATGCGACCTTGGAATTCTCGTATTATATAACCTCAGGGCTTAATTTTCTCAGTCATGAATGCACCAAATTGAAAAACCTGTACATTCTGAACAAAGATAAAATCACTTTCAAAAGAGGTGTCACACGACCCCTTTTCTCATTAAAAATGTTTAGGAGGATGTCATAATTCAGAATAGGTGAAAGGAGTGGGTAATATTTTTATACCATAACTTGTGAAATTAATAATGAAAATCGACCTTCCATACATAGGGACCGCATTGTATATAACAAGTTATAAATCCAGTTTTGTAGTAGCCATTAATTTTATCTGAAGAATTATTTTCATGGGAGCGCTAAACAGAATTCTTTCTTTTAACATTAATAATTTCACTTCAATTTCTAATTGATAGTTAATTATTACAAAACTGAATTTTATCAAAATGTAACTTTTATAACAGGTAAATTCCTAAATGATACTTTAGATTAAAAGCGATATGAAGATATTTTAAAAAACTAATAGTGGTAACGTTAAATTGTTACAAAATCATTTTTTCTAGAATTAGAGGTGTTTTCGTTTGTTTGCATAGTTTTTGGACACTCTGTATAAATCAACATAAATGAAGTAATTTTGGGGACTTTTATAAAAATATTTAATTAAAAGTGTTTTAGATTAGGTTATTAATGCACTCAAAAACGTGTCATATAAAACTTTACAGCACTCATATTTTTGTTAAATTTGCAAATATACACTTTATATACGTGTGATGTATTTGTGTAAAAAAATAAATTTTATAAATAACATACAATATTTAGTTTCATTAGAAACAAATTATCTATTTTCCTCGCCGTATTTTATTTAAACTAGTTACTCCGTGAAACCGCTTTTGTATAGGTTTTTTTAAATTATTGTTTATAGGCTAAGGATAATGTTTAGTCATACATTCCGAAGTTTTACAATATATGACTATTTAAAATGCATAATTAATAATGACATTTTCAAGCTCACCTGCTATTTAATTCATGTAACACTTCCTGTCCGACCAATTATTTTCTATTATACTTACGAAAAAGTATTTCTATAGAATTTAAAGAAAATTGGGAGTATAAAGAAAAACGTTTTTTAAATGAAACAGAACTCACCGTTTCATATTTAAGATAATAGTTTTAATTATCATTTTGGTTAATTCCAATACATTCTTTTCACGGTCAATGGTGATCCAGGAATACTAAGCGCAAAATTATTTGGACCAGTGTAGACTAACACCGAGTCCACATATTGGGGCCAACATTGGCTCGAACACGTACGCCCAATAAATGTACCGGTAAAATAGCATAGCTAACGTTGGACCGTATCCAAAGCGAGTCGGTTTTTTCGATCAAGGACATTGACACCAACGTTGGAGATCCCGGCCATACATTGGCCCCAATGTGTGGAAACTTCAAGAAAAACAAGCCAATGTTGGTTCCAAAGTGTGTAAGGAGCAGAAATGTTAAATCTTTGATGGTTCTAATCAGACACAAACCTTCTAATACATTCCTATTAAAATTAAATTTTCAACGTTGCCAGATCATTGTAACTGAAAAAGTGTAAGCATTTATGTGTATTCGTATTGAATTTCTAATTATACCACTCTGTAACTACCTTAATTGGACAGAAAATTTAGAAAATACAGTTTTGACAGTACAATACTATTGTCATATGACATGGGTGGGTGCTAATTATCATGTATGTACGCCACCACACGTGATATTGTAAAGTTTGCCGAGCGAAGCAAAAACGGGTTCTTACAATAGATTCGTTAATGTAACTGGTAGGATTAATTAGTCAATAGCCATACAATAGTAATAGAGAACATTTTTCCCTTTACAAGCTTCTTAGGCCTTCCGTCCTGGGGCACAGATTCTGGGGGACGGCCTATATATAGGTTTACTTATAGGTCACTCAATCACAATGATACCAACTGAACTTTTTCCAACTTATTTATTGGGCAAGGATATGGTGAAGAATTACAAATAGAAATTAGATGAAAAGCAACGAGTGACTTTACAATTCAACGGATTAGATTACTGCTTTGAATAATTATTAAACCTCGCCGAGTTCTTTAACCAACCGTTTGACTCTATTACTAATTAAGAAAGGTACCGGTAAATCAAACTTACAAAAATTTAACAAAATTGGAGACACTTTAACGCGAGAGTACTTTTCGAGACGAATGCTAAACTACAACTGATTTTTTAATTCTTCTAGATTTTTAAACTGAACTTTATTACTTTTTGGTTCCGCCAGATTTTTTATGACTTTCGGTTTACTAAAGAATTTAGCTTTTACAATGTAACTATATACCTCAGTTCGTATTGGGTAACAATTCTGAAATACAACTTTTCTTTATGAAGGAAAAAACACTAACAAAAAACCCCTCAGCTGTAATTCAGGCTCTACGAACTATGCCCTTATTTTAAATTACAATCAAAACTCATCTGTAGATGTCATTTGAAGCGTCGACTAATATTTTTAGTATCATTCCTTTAAAAATGAAACTTAACATCTGTGAGTTCATTCTGAAATCCTTTGTATATTTCCCCGAACCCTTGTATTTTAGATTTATAATTCCGGCCAGTTTGTTCTTTAACTATTGAATTTATAAATTTGGAAATAACTTTAACTATATTTATTGAAACATTTCTAGAAAAATAAAAATTACTAGCTTTACAGAGGCGGCTCTGTTACACTATCAATTTTTTTTAACTCTAAACAATACAAGAAAACAAATTATAATAGTAGTTAACTCACCAAAATAAAAATTAAGATGTAGATTTAGTTTTGTTGACTAAATTTAAAATATTGGAGATTACCGAATCCCATTAACTTTTAGATCATAAATAACTCATTGTAAATATAACCAAACATGCTCACATTCCACTTGATATCGCAAATGGAAAACATGATATGATTTAAAACATAAGTCAATAAATTGCAAAACTGTAGGCACCCTGTATAAATTGTCATTCATATACAAATAGTCTTGCTGAATTACAATTCCGTTGTTAGCTCCAATAGTTATTAGTGGTTGGAAGTCCTATTAGTGAGAGTAGTTCTTTCTTTCTTGTTATAACCACTTCAATATTACAAGGTAATTGAAATAATAATTGTGAAAATTAATATAAATTTTTAATTTGGCCATAGTTGAAAGCACCCTTTGTCAAACTTGAAAAAATTATTTTGATAATTTGGTTATAATTATTTTCTTTATTTGTTTTTGTGAACAAGAGATACTGTAGCGTTTAAAACAAACGGAGCTGCTGAAACAATGATTAGTTTATTTTTGAGTAAATTTATAAAAAAATAATGCACAAAACAATTAGAAGAGGACAAATCCACGCGAAGACAATTCGACGCTAACATAACATTCATATTATTTTTTTTTCAAGGTAAGTGCCCATGGATATCTACTAGTCAAAGGGGGATTAATAGTAAATAATCTTTATTTTTGTGTTATGTTTTTCTATCTGGAATATCTTTTGAATGGATTAGCAATAATGTAACACACTGCATAGTTTAGGAATTTTTTGTTTCAGAAGATGTCGATTTGGTACACAATGGATCATTAAACTTCGGTACATAGTGAATCTTGTTCCACTGTGTACCGTACCATATTTAGTAAATGTTTTGTAAGTGTAATATTTGGACACTTTAAAAATAAATCATTTTCGATAAAGCACATATTATTCTTTTTTATTTTCAGCATCCCTCACTCCGAAATTCAGATGAGAGAATCTTTGCAATATTCGAAAGGCTACAACCGATAAAACTATTTCTTCCAGTAATTTACTTCGGTACTGTATAAAAATGCGAAAGTTGGGATCTACTGAAAATACGCCTTTACTAACAAATTATTCTGTCAACAAAGTTTTTATAAAGTGTCGGGACGGCAATCTGAAAACTAATTTCGAAAGATGTGCCCTTATGTTTTATGGATTAACTACCAAACAGTGCCGAAAAGTTAATCAGATTATATTGCCCAAATCTAGAAAACAAAATGACGGGCATAAACTGGATAATGTAATTTAGAAAGAGACATCCACAGTTTAGTCTTCGCAAACCAGAGCAATCCACTTCAGCTAGAACCACTGCTTTTAACAAGAATAATGCAGAAATATTTTTAGAAGAAATTATGAACAGGAATGGCATCTTGTCCGATGGCACACGGACGTTTAACCTTGACAAGACTTCGACTACGACAGCTCAAAAGCCGCAGAAAGTGATTGCACACCAAAAGATTTCAAAAGTTTAGGCTAAATAATAAGTGAAGAAAAGAGAACACTCGTTACAACATCTTGCATTATAAGCGCTACCTTCCATTATGGTTTTTCGACGAAAAAACTTTAAAAATAATATGATTAAAGAAGCACCGACAGGTACGCTTGGTCTAGCTACACCTACAGGTTGGATGAACTCCAAATTGTTCTTAGAAGTACTGAAACACTTTGTGAAGCATTCTAACAGCTCCATTGAAAATCCAAGCAATCACGATTCACATTTATCATTAGAAGTACTGGACTTTTGGCTAAAACAGTACACATTTTGACTCTACACCCACAAACATCCAACAAACCACAACCATTGGATATAAAAGTTTTTGGATCCTTTAAAAATTATACTCTGCGACCATAGATTTGTGGATTCTCCAAAATCCTGGTAGGCCAGTTACCATCTACGACACTGGTGAAATTGTTGAAACTGACTTTTTTTAAATCGATGACTTCAGTAAATATTACTCACGCATTTAAGCAAATTAGGATCTTTCCATATGACAAAAATATTTTCACTGAAACCGACTTCCTGTATAGATCTGTTACAGATAGACTTTGTCGTCATTGTACAGACAGATATGGAGTTTTACAAGAAAGTTCTAATTAATATACAACCAAGTCCATCATGTAAATGGACACCTGAATTAAATCAAATTGATACTTTCTCGTTAATAAGCAGAAAAAAGGTTGAAGTGACTATACTTCATTTGTACAATAAGAGAAAGTAAATTTTAGAAATGTTTTGTGATCAAAAAAGTTTTAAATGAGGAAAAATCAGGTGGAGTAACCTCACCAAAGCTAAAACCAGGCAGACCAAAATTATTAAAAGGGCGATGTGGATGAATTTTTAAAAAACGCAATTCGTAAACTTGTCCACTTATTTTTTCTGAACAAACAACTACCAACGTTAGATAAAGTTTTAAAAACTATAACCGATGATACTGATTTACCCACAATAATTTGGGAAATATTGCACGAATTAAACTTTAAATATGAAAAAATGAGCAGACACTGAATGCTAATTGATTTTGAAGAAATTGTATGTTGGAGACTGCAGTACCTTAGAATTTAGAAGAATAAAACAAATTTTGACAGAATATAAAAACATTTTCTATTTAGACGATTTACTATTGGTATTAGGAAACCTACAGGTAAAGGTGCAAGAATAATTATTTGTCTTATAGGCAGTATGAATGGTTTTCTTGAGGCTGGTTTACTTTTATTTGATTCCATAAAGACCGTTGGTTATCACGAAAAAATTAATGGAGACGTGTTTCAGGAATATTTCGAAGAACTTATTGAATTAATTTCGAAAGATTCGGTTATTGCAATGGAAATACAAGTTACCACTTCAGATTATTTGAACCTTTATCAGCCACTAAATGGAAGAAAGGTGAAATTGCAACATGGTTAAGTTTTAAAAAAATAGTTTTTGCCGTTACAATGCGGAAAGCAGAATTGTTAATCATCAAGAGACATAAGCTAAATTGCAAAAAGTACAATATTGAGGAAACCAAAAAACGAGGAATTGAAATTCTTGGGTTACCATCACCCTACCTCTGCGAGCTTAATTCAATAAAATTAATTTGGGCTCAAGTTAAAGGTTACGTTGCTACACATAAAATGACTTTTAAATTGCCAGCTTGATAATATAATTGATATCTCTACAGAACTTGTTATAATTTCTTTAGAATCTTAAAATAGAATGTAAGGAACTATAATTTTATTATTATTCCCGAAGATTATTTCATATTTCCAATGTTTATCTATTTATTTATGTAAAATTACTGATCGATAAATAAATAAAAAGATAGGTATTTTATATATTTTATTAAATAAATTACAAAATACTGAGTTCTTGAACTTTTCTTCATTTTGGAAACGCACGTCTATGGTTTATTAATTTTGAGACTGATTAACGCAACATATTTCTGAGAATTTGCTCTCTCTTAACATTTAGAAGAAGGATAGTAATTCCAAGAAATTTCCTTCTGGCTGAACTGCCTGAGATAAACCACATTTAGTTGAAAATATTTTTCTATATTTGTGGACAAAAAATATTTGTAATGCGTTTTTAAAGAGGTTTCAGTGAAGCATCGGGCGCCAGTCCTCTATTTCCATGGAAAACACACGATTCCTTAAATTAGTAAGAAGGGTGCCTAAGTAGGAACAGATGGAGATACGGTATTCCAGGGTTCTGATTGAAAAATTACCAACTTTTTAAAAGTGGTGGAAAACAGGCTTTAATTGAATTCCACCAAGTTACCTGGATACCGGTACTATATTAAAATTATTTAAAAAAAATTTATTTCAAGTAAACAAATGGAATAAAAGACAGATTTAAAGTTTAAAATAAAAATTCAATATATTGACTAGAAAAGTAAGTACAATAAATGAAATTAAAGAAAATAACTACCTCGGAGCCTACCCGGTACAAATTCTATCCCAAAGGTCACAAACAGTGGTTTTTGCAGGTCAAAATGAATTAAAGAGAAAACAACTAATAAATATCAATTTGCAAAAAATACTAAACAGGTATTTAAATCAAAAATCAGCAAAAATTTCTGGTATTATAAAAATAACAAAATATTTTCTTACTCTTTGAACAACACTCAAAATAACATGACTGGACAATTTCGATACCACGGTACCACCCGAGGTCGGAAATTCGGAAAAACGGTCAAGAGAGAGCTCCAATAGTTTTCTATCCCTTTTATCCTATAATATACCCCCAATGTTTTAAAAGTTTAAAACTATTTAAAAATGACCAGAGACGTATCAGATGGGTACTCTAACAGAAAATAAACTGACAGATAACACGTCTAATATACAAATAAAAAACTTAATTATATGTTATATTATATCGATAATTATTTTTTACATAATTAAAACAAATTATTGATTTCGAGTAACGTATGTACCTACTATGTAAAGTTTCACTCTCGATTTTAGCACCATCCAAACATTTCGATGCGTGCTTAGTTATCATCATCCTTAATACTACATATTTATGCTAGGAGGATTTATCAGAAAATAACGAGACTGGTGCTGTAACTTCTTCAGATGTAGAATTTTATGACACAAAAAAATGTGAAATGAAAGCTTTATCTTTAATGTACTTTTCCTCAAGGAGGCTTTCATTTAACTTTTGACGTTTATTACAAATTAATTATTGAATTGTCAGTGCGTACCCGTCGAAAAAATGAAAATGGAGCAAAGATATGCGATAAAATTTTGTGTTCGGTTGGGTAAAACACCAACTGAAACTTTTGAAATGAATAAAAGTGGTTATCCAGATAATAGTTATGACGATGTAGAGTGTGTAGAGTGGGATAAGAAGGTTAAAGACGGTTGTAAATCAGTTGAATATGAACCTCGTCCTGGTTGACCACAAACGGCGCGAACTGATTCAAAAATTACAGAAATTAACAACTTTATACAAAATGATCGCCGGATTGGTATAAAACGACATTTTTAATTTGTCTTACGGTTCCACTCAAAAAATTAATAAGGAAGATTTAGGATACCGGAAAGTCCCAGCAAGGTGGATTCCAAAAGTGATGACCGATGAACAAAAAGTGAATCGAGTGACAATTTGTCAGCAGTGGAAAAGGCAACTGCAACGTAAACCACAGTTTTTAAATAATGTGGTTACATGTGACGAAAGTTGGTTTTATCAGTACGATCCTGAATTGTAGTCTCAAAGTATACAATGGAAGCATAAAGGCAGCCCAAGACCGCAGAAGGCCACAGCTGTTAAAAGCGCTGGTAAAGTGATGCACTTGATTTTTTTTTGAATAAATGTTATTTACGATCACATTGTACCTAGAGCAAATACAGTAACTGGGAACTAGTATTCTAATGTACTTCGAGGACCCTTAAAGGCAAAATTAAAGAAAAAACGACGGCTTTTTCAAGACTGTAGTTGGACGCAGCATCACGACAATGCTCCGGCTCACAGATCAGCGATTTATCAACGAACCATTGAAGAATTAGGGGTAGAAATTATGGTTTCTACTCTCCCTACTCTCCCGACCTTGCTCCATATGACTTCCATTTGTTTCCTGACGTCAAAAAATATTTGAGAGGTCGAAGATTTGAGTCGGATTTAGAGCTCAACAACGATGTGATTGGTATACTAAACAGATTATCAAAAAATGGTTTCTCAGAAGTTTATGACAAGTGGATAAAGCGATGGGACAAGTGTATTGAACAGAATGGAGAGTACTTTGAAAGATAATTGATGAAGTTTTTTAAATAAATGTTTCATTGTTATACTAAAGCACCAGTCTCGTTATTTTCTGATACATCCTCGTATTCCACTCACAACTCCGGCGCTGTTCAAATGCGCCGTAAGTAATAATCAGAGGAGTAAGAATTATACAAATCAACCAATGAATATAAATGTCGATTTCTATAATACTATATTTAAATGCCTTCCAAATGCTTTCCTGTCCATATCCATGCGTTTATGGTCGTTATTGCACCTTAGACAGTGGCAGTTGTTTCTTCTTATGGTGTGTGCAACCGCTAAAACAGCAGTATTATCTGCCTTTGTGTTCAATTCGATGTTTTCTGCTACGGGAATTGTATCTGTATATCTGGTAACACACTAGTTCCAGCACTCTGTCTTGTGACATCTCTACAATTATTGGTTTCAGTTCCGAATATTCGTTTCCTTGCTTAACATAGAAAGTGTGCTAAGAATGTATGATTCCAAGAGCTGTAACTAGTAAGCATCTTTTTAATTTCGTAATTATTTCTTGTGCCAGATTTTATCGAAGTCCTGGGCTATGTGCAAAAAAATAGTCTCTTTTTTTCCATACATTTTTCTGTAACTATTGTTATTCGATTGACTTGATCGACCATTGCATGTTTCTTGCTCAATCCAAACTGATAGGGAACACAGTTGTAAAACCTCAATTATTGTCTTCAGTCTTCTCAAAAACAATTTTTCATATAATTTCTATAGCATTGAAAATAGTCAAATGTGCCTGCATGATCTTACTTTATTATTAGATTTACCAGATTTTAGTATCATTATTGTTTCCGTTATTTTCAATAGGAATGGAATATATTTCTGTAAATGCCACATTAATTAAATACGTGATATTTAGATAGTCGTACTTGTTTTAATATTTTTAGAGATATGAGATCAAACCTGGGCCTTTTTAGTATTGATATGTTCTTTTAGTTCTTCGCTACTTCTTTGGATGTAACTAAATCTATTTCTTGAATTTCGTGTTTTGTCTTTAATTGAAAATTATTTCTAGATCTTCGTTAAGTTTAAAGACATGTTATAGGCATGAAATAAATACTTGAATTTTTTGTTGGTTATATCAGATGTAATTTTCCTTTCTTTAGTAATGCAATAGTTTTAATTAATTTCTTCAATCTCATGTGGCTCTTGTAATTGAGTAATCTGTTTTTTGACCATATGTTAATTCACTTAAGTATCTATTGATTGATTTGAATTTCCCTTTTTAGCTCTGTTGGGTCCGATTAATAAAGAGAATTTTCCTTGTTCAGGATCTTTGATATTCTTGTCCGTTTTTTTTCAGAATATCATATATATGTGATAATTGAATCCAGTATAAACATATAGACAAACCCTTCTAACCAAATTATTTTTCCATACAACCGCTAATGGCGCAAAACCGTGAATATACAGTATGGTCCAAATGAAAGAAATAAATTCATTATTTCGTAAATCGGCGATGATTTTAGGGGAAAATCCTGAAACTCGTCGATTTTTATTTTTAAATGGGCGCTTCGTCTGATCACCTTTTTATTTAAAAATTACAAAATAATGAATGTATTCCTTTCATTTGGACCATACTGTATATATAGTGAGTACTTGATTAATGTAAATTGTTATACACTAAATGAATTTTATCAACGTAGGTATGATATTGGAAAGGCACCAGAATTGAAAAAATGTTTCTACATTGATATACTTGTTTTCCTAATGTTATATGAATGACTATGTAAATTTTGGCATCTTATACATTTTTGTCTATTTATACCATGTAGTTTGTAATATTGTAAAATTTATTTATTTTAATATGTATGTATTGACTATCTTGTATTGATATAATACAATAAATTCTATTCTATTCTATTTTCATAAGAAGGTAGATTCAATACTTCTGTAATTTAAGATCTAGCCTACCACCAATCCTAATCTCTGTGTTTCATAAAGGTTTCTAAAAATATGTAATATTTTAATAGATGTTCAAAATTATTTAATCAGAAAATAATACAATTCTTAATATAATTACTTATTTATATGAATTAACTTTATTCCATATTTATATATTTCTGAAATATTTTTTTACAGAATTTGGATTTACTATTTTATATTAGATTTTATAAAACACTTAAAAATTAGAAATTCAAAATGTTTAGTGAACCTTACATTACATAAATTATGCTAAAAATTTAAGTTGCTGAAAAAAAGGCCAAAAAATATTACTTTCTTTGAAAATAACAACGAATCTTTTATAACGGTAAAAATGGAACATTTTTTGTTGTTGCAAATTATGGAAATGAACAACACCACAATCACTAATAATTCACCATCAGTCACCAGTCTGCGGTCCGAAATTCCCCATTTGAACACTAATATTAGTATAATTTTGTAATTCTTTCACATTATATTCTGAGAAATTATATTCTGATTGGAATTCGGTATGCTGATAGCTGGTTTCTGTACTTTTTATCTCAAGTTCAGGATTATTACTACTAGAGTTATCATTATCAGCATTTACACTAGATATAGAATCATTTACACCAGGTTTCTCCTTTACAACACTAGCAACATGTTCATTTAAATCAGTTGCAGTAACATTTGAACTAGTGTCCATTTTAACTTCATCAGTATTCCCATTTGCAACATTTCCTTGATGCTCTTCCATTTTTTTGGTCTCAAAGGAATCCGATTCCATTTTTTCTTTGTTGTCAGTTTTGTCAGATTCTGAATTATGTAAATCATGAACATCATCTTGATCTTTATCATCATGATGGTGATGTCTTCTTGAACTACCTTCAGGAAGTTCTTCCTTTTCTTCTTTGTGTCCAAACTTATTATCAAAGTTTTTCTTCAACTTTTCTTCTATATGCTGAAGTTCATCTGCTATTTGTTTTTTCTTGACGTCTAATGTTTCTAAAAAGATAATATAACATTAATATTCTTCATAAACAGGCATTTGCCCGTTCAGTGTAAGCAAAATATATATATATATCCACAGCATAGGACAAATTATGGTTTTTGAAACTATTATCTGGCATTATGCGCGTTAGTAACGCCTTTCAATCAATTTAAGGAATAATTCTATTATGTTCTAGAGTCAACTGAAATTGTAGATTCATTCTTATTTTACTCTTAATAGTATTTCTATTGGGTGGGTTCAGTACTAGTTAATCTAACCACTAGATTAATATTTCAAAGAGCATAAAATTAACTTTTAACATTGCATTCTTGTGCAATATCTTGTAAGTTCATTTTTATTCCTTCTTGTTCTGATTTTTATTCTAAAAACAACTAATTAAATATGTGGTATTTTTAGAATATATAAAATAATTTTAAAATTAAGTTGTAAAAAAATTACTTTTGAGTAGATAATTATTTATCTTGCTTGTAGAATTTCATCTTCTTCTATCTGTTTTAAAAGGGTTTATACGCGTTTAAACAAATAAATACATACTAACTAGTACTTTAAAGATCAATGCAAAATAATAATTCTTCTTTTAACGCCTACTTAGCAATTAATTTTATTACAGTTATATTATTAAATTCTAGGCAAAGAGTACACATGAAGCCACTTAAATTGAGATCAAACTATTGACACAGAGAATTGACCTATCTTGTGAGTTAAATGAGACAAAAGTTTTATATTTACAAGTATAGAAACTTGGCGTAATAAATAGACACTGGAAATACAGAATACTTTAAAAAATATACAAAAAATATATTTTTTTTAAATGCTGTGGTTTTTCAACAAATTTTTGCTTGGAAACCAAAAAAGTCCATATTTTAAGTTCTTTGTAAATCGTATATCAAAAAATGTTAAGCTTTTTATCTAACTTGTTAAATACTTCATAACTAATCCACCAAAACCTGAATTTTCATAAAAAAAGTTATTTAACCACCATCAACTTTTGTACTTTGAGAAAACCTCTTTTTTAATAAAATAAATTATGACAGTAAATATAAAACTTTTGCTCTATTTAATGAAGACTGACTCCCCTCAGATTCACCAAAGTGAAATGATAAAATAAACAGCTTGTATTTTATTTAATATCTGTCTATTTTATATCTATTAAAATATTATATTTGATACATTTTAATATTAAAAGTAGTATATTAAGATAAAATGCTATTAGGGCAAACCATACTATTTTGTCATTAACAATAAAAAATATAACACAAAAGTGTTTAAAATTAATAATGAATTAATGTCAGATAACAAACTCATAGCCAATGCTTTTATTGATTATTTTGTTACATGTGCAGACAATGTTGTCAAAAATAATTTTTTAAATTCTGTTTATAAAAAACTATACTACTATGTCTACTCAAATTACTTTTCTCTTTAGGGGGGTCACTGCTAATAAAGTATTAGAAGCTATTCAATCCTTAAGTAATACCAATGCGGAGGGGATAGACTGCATCTCCACCAAAATAATAAAGACTATTAGTTCATACATTGCTGAATCATTTACCTATATAATTAACTCTTCTGTTTCATTAGGTGAATTTCCAAGAATGCTAAAGATTGGAGTTTTTACACCATTATTTAAAAAAGGTGACCAATTATTATTAGATGCAAAATTTTTGAAAAATGTATTTATAAGCATATGTTATCATTTCTTAAAAAATTCAAAATATTAACGGAACATCTACAGTTTCCTACCAGAAATTTTTGGGATTAATGTTAGATGGAAATATGAGCTGGGAATCTAATATACATTACATATGGAAAAAAATTAATAGTACATACTATGCATTGCTTCAATTAAAAAATGATTTACTTTAGAACGACTTATACAAGTATACTATGCACTTGTGTACTCACATATATCTTATATTATTCTATGGGGAAATTGTTCTAATGCCTTAAGCGTTTTTATTGGCCAAAAGAGAGTTATGTTCTCAATATTCGGGAATTAAGTTATTTAATAAATTACCATCAGAAATTAAAAATATAAGGTCCGTTAATAGCTTTAAATCTAATTAAAAAAAAAATTAATAAAAAAATGTGTCTATGATGTGCAAGAGTCTTGACAAGGTTTTATGTAATATATTTATATGATCAAAAAAAAATAAACAAATAAAGTATTATTATTATTATTATTATTATTATTATTATTATTATTATTATTATTTTTATTAATATTATTATATTAATAATTTGCAAATTAGTTAAACATACCTTGTAAGCATTTACTACTTTCTTCAAGAAGTTTCTTAGACTGTTCAGTCATCTTCCTGGGAATGTAGTATATATGAGGCTTTGCTTTGGTTAAAATGTAATTTAACTTAGGCTTCTGACTCTGTTCCCATGAAGAATACTCTTTCATTCTTAACATTTTCAATTCTATCACCTTAATCTCTGCTTGTTTTTTCTTACGATTAAAAAACAACTCTTGCTTTTCTTTTCTTACTTCTTCTTTTTCTTTTATTTCATGCTCTTCAATTTTCTTTTCCAATTCGGCACGTTTTTGCTCCTATATACAACAAATTTTGATTATTTACTATAATTATTGTATTTCATTTTTGTTTTTTCCATGTTCTTCACCTATTCCTTTTAATTAGCATTACTAACTAAATACTACTGCAAGTGATATTCACCTATTAGTGTTTTAAATACTTACCCTCTGTTTAAGTTTAGTTTCTTCCTGTTGGAACTTTTGTAATGTACCAAGTAAGGCTCCAAACATTCTTTTATTTCGTGCCTTAAATTTTTCATCTTTATTTTGCGCTTCAAGGGCTTGCTCTCTACTAGGTATCTCTTTTGGTGTTACAATAACTTTACTAATTAACCCTTTATGGACGACCGGATGATGATCATCATCAGGTACCTTATCTGATAACCTTTTAAATACAGAAATATTACTTCTTTTTTTGGCAGGAGGCTCTTCATTTTCGTGTGTAAAATTACGTAGTCTACCCGAAATTTTAAGAGGCCTTGCTTTATCATCATTAGTATTCTTTTGTATATTTCTTGGAGGCAAGTCGGAAGGATCCCTGCCGATTAACCTCTTTATGCTTTCATCTACTCCCTTTAAACTACTTCTAGCCTCTTCTAACTCATGTTGGAGATTCCCAAAAGATAGAATCTCAGTTCCCATAGCGATTTATTAAATATTTTCTCTTTAAAGTGTTAATCTTTCGAAAACTTGAAAAAAAATATTTATTTTCTTTTAACATTAGCTACTTGGACTAAAGCATTAGCTTTTATTTGACATTAGTGGCATTTTAGCTAGCCCCAGTAGAGCCAACCTAAATTTCAATAAACAAGACAGTCCTCTTGCGATTCTGCCAATGACATGTCTCGTTCCTAATCAAATAGTGACCAGAGTCTCAAGATAGATATTTGTGAATATCGACGCATTTGAAGTATTACTCTATTTGATCTAAAACCAGCTAAGGTACTCCCCCAGTTTTTTTTCTTAAATTTAGACTTAGAAATGTATGACTCAACAAACAGACAGAAAATGATTTCCGCCTGTTTTCGCCTGATTTCTGCACGCGCATCTTGCGATAAGAGGCACTCCTCCCATTTGTGTACCTCGATTAGGTCAGTTTTATGTCGTCAAAGTTTACGTTAAGGTTACAAAATGAGGTAGTATTTGAAAACGTTACCATAGTTCAGCTGGTGAAATTAATTCAACAAGCTCACATCACCTGTAATATTATCTGTGTTGGCCAGCTTTTCGGAACGCTCTCAAGTTTTTAGATAAAATATTTGTCAATATCTAAAATTGACATTTGACAATAGTTGGAAAAGCAAATAATAATAGGTAAAGGGATTTTTGTTTATGTAATATATTATTAAAATAATAATACCGTTTTTGATAGGTATACAGCTTTTAAACTAAAAGTGTATCAAAATCCATATTTTATTTCCGATTATGCAATAAGTTGAGGTTATGATTTTTTTAGGATGGGGGGCGATGGACATGGCCACGGTCATCACGCACCTTATACAGTGCCAAATTATAAAATCTATAAAGTGGAAGATGTACCCGAACTCTTGACTACCCAAAGAGCCCTAGCTGGACAAGGTTTAAAAGACCCTTGGCTACGTAATGAAGTGTGGAGATATAATATTAAAGAATTTGGAAGTGAGAAAGGCCGATTAAACTCATTATTTTTTAGAGGATTTAGGTTAGGCTTTGGAGCCTTTATTGTTACTATTATAGGAACAAAAATTTATGATTCAATGTATCCAAGTGATCATGGTCATGGGGACCATGGTGGGCACCATTAACTTTGTATATATCTATATGAGTAGAAATAACGTGTAGAATAAAAGTGATCGTTAAAGATAATTTACTAGAAATAATTCATTTAATTCGTACCTAATCCAATAATTAAGTGAATGGGAAAATTATTAATTGGATGCAGTGAGGAAGGTATTTAATGTTATTAAAGGGTTTATCACTTGTCAGAGATATTTCTGTATATTCTAAATTGACAAAAACTTACAGTTGGTATTGGTTTAGTTAAAAATATAAAATTAACAAAATTATAAAAAAAATTAAAAACTAATTTTTAATTTACAAAAAAGTTCTTGATTGACTTCATTTATATTTTACACATATTTATAGAAAGGTATTAAAATGTTTTTTGTAAATTTTTTATTGTTTTTTTTTAATACAATTACTATTATTAAATATCTAATAACTTATTAGATATTTAATGTATTCTTTAAACTCGGCAATTATCATTGGAAATTAATTTACTAGATATAGTATTAAAGTACATAATAAATTGTAATATGTTTTTCCGAAAAGTCTTCAAAACTACCATTCCCTCAAGGTAAGATAGACCAAATTTATTTTTGAACTGGATGTTTTATAAAAAGCTCTCTTTGTATGACTACCTTAGTTAGTTAGTTCAAAAGGTGGTCAAAGTATATTTTAATGAATATAAAACAGCCTTAGTTTTTTAAGATTATGCAGGGTAAAGAACAGTTTATACTTTTGTGTACACAAACATTTGGTCTTAAAAAATTGCTGGATTAGATGTATCAGATCCTGATATTTGATTATTGTACGTTTTATCAAGTACTATTATTTTCTTTATTTGTGGCTATTAGTATTATTTTCAGATGATGTCATAATTTTCGTATTTTTTTAATTTGTTGGTCTGATTTACTGTGTCTAGCCTATTTTCTTTTAAACTACTGAATGCACAACTTTATTACTTAATATTCAATGGGAATTCTGCAAGTTCGTAAAAAAAGAGTATTTAGAAGCATAAATGCAGTAGTAAAACATCCTGCCATGTCCTAAAAATAATGTTTCATATACTTAACAAATCATTAACGATATTCCGAGGATACTGTTAATCTTAGATTATTATAAGAAAAGCATATATATCGTTTCGTTCAAGTGAAAATGTTGCACTCCCAGTATTCCTGAAATATTTATATATTACTGCCTTATATTTTGATTCTTACAACCACCCATTTTTTATTAATTTTTAACAAAAATGCTTGAAAACCTTGACTGCTAATAATAAGTAATAAGGCAGGAGAAGAAACATGTAATGTAACTAAAAAAAATGTGTAACAAATTAGGTAGGAAGTGCTCTATGGCGAATTCGAAAGGGACTTTTACGTTAAGTACATATTTTCTTTGAAAACAATCATAACCAAGTAAAATATACTTTTATTGTTAGTTGTTTGTAGTTAACTATATATAAATTCTTTCACACCTTAGCTTCATTATTATTCTAGATATTCCAATAATTTCTTTGAAAAATTTGAGCAAGGATAATTTTATCGTCATTTCTTATCAACGGTTTTCTAGAAAATCATTTAATATTATTGGATCCATGAAGACCTTATTTTTAAGATGATATTTAGAATTAGTGGTCTTATCTATTTCCCATTATTTTATTCGTTAAGTATCAGAAATAATGACATGTTCGATTTGTATTTTCTAATGTTCAATCAATTTAATTTTAAACTATGAAAATTCACTAAATGCCGTTATCGTTTATAGAATATTTCTAATGAGGTTTAATCAACTAAACCATATTTTCTTAAATTTCTTATTACAAAAAAAAAACAAAATGACTATTTATTTGTTTGCTAAATATTGGACATCAAATAATTACATCTTTTTTGAACACACACTTTCGATTTATTTCTGGATACCTCTATAACAAATTTTAAAAACTGTAAACCATGTTTGATACGCCACTGTACGAAGTGAAACCAACATATCAAATGTTTGTTTATCTTTCATTCAAATAAACCCCATGTAAATGTGTGACGTTATTCTATCTATTTATCTGAAGATTCCAAATCCTGTAGGAATAAAAAAATAAAATTATATAAATCGGAAGTAAAAAAAATGACGTCAAACAAAAAAAGGAATAAGGAGATGGAGGGATGAGAAGGTAGATGAATTAGAATAATCTTTTATTCATTTTCCCTGATGAGAGTTTCATATTAACTTATTAGCGACGGTCATTCTTAAATAAAAACTTGTTTTTATTGAAATGAATAAATCTGTATATCAGTATTCCACTAATTTTTATTGTACTTATTATGTCGTTGCTAATAATATAAAATATTATTTTTAATTGATCTTTATTTTCATTTAGTTTAAAATCGCTTTTTAATTTAAAATAACAATAAATCTATATGCGGACAGCTATATTTTCAAGCCAACCCTGTCCCCATTTATTGCGGTTTGAAGATGTTGAGACCTACACAATGGGATTCAGTTCTACATCTAAGCGGTCGAGGTTGAAATCAGAAAAGTTAATAACAATTGATGGGGACCTCATTAACTTCACAGAATCGGGAAAAAATGTAGGCCTTTTTATTTTTTAAGGTTTCATGAACACATTTCTAGTTTAACTAAGGCGTGTTGTATTAGATTAAGATTACTTTATGCCAACAGAAATATATTAAGTTCTAAAATCAAAAGGTCTCTTTGCTTAATTTTTTCGAAGATTACTTATTGTATCGTATTGTATGCGTATTGTAGATTAATTTATAATCTACGCAAATATGATCGTATATCCGCTGAGCTTCGGGAAACTAAATGGTTGAAATTGGATAATATGTTCAAAGTTAATTTTCTGACATTTTTAGTAAAAATCTTTAATATCTTTTTAATAGAATAGTTTTTCGTAGAAATAAGCACGGATTGAATTTACCTCATGGAGACCCTATTGCGGTGTCTAGGCCCAGAACAGCCATGTTCCAGAGATCTTTCTATTATAAAGCTGCTCGTTTGTATAATTCTATTGGTTGTTTATTTAGTGAGTGTATGTTGAAACGATCTTTTAAACATAATTTGAAGCTACTGCTTTTGCAAAAACAATGATTTCGAAATTCCAAAATTTCTAACCGTATTAAATGTATTATGTTAAGAATTAGATTAGGTTAGCTTAAGTTTAGTATTAGTTTGGTTAAGTATTGGCCATACTTCGCTGTTTATACATGTGTACAATATTGTAATATATACAGAGTGGGCCACAGAAAACAGTTGGAAGTATTTATTAGATTTTAAGGAAATGCTGAAAAACGTCAATTTTTGTTCTAAGGGGGACACATTTTTATGATACAGACATCTGCCATTTGTCAACCCCCTCCCCTCCACTTCCCCAGCCCCTTAATTTTAAATAGGGAATATACCATGTGTGGCACGTCATTAGAAAGGCATTTACATGGAGTATTCAGGTATATGATCATCCACGATTTTTTTTCAATATTTACACCGTTTTGCAAAAAAAAGTCTTAAATAATTTAAAGTGTAACACCTCTTAAAAATGAAACGCAACGCCTATGTTTTACTAATGTTTTAATTGTTTCTTTCACATCAAAAGAAAATTAAAATAAATTTTGCAATAAATTAGTAATTTGTACTAAGACAGTTTGTTTAACATTGCTGTTAATTAATCAATGTAGGTATTTTTTGAATACTTTATATCACATACAGGGTGTCCCAATACTGTGTAAAAGTCCAACAGTTCCATTATTATATTGGAACCAAAACATTTTGCACTGCAAAATTGTCAGGGGCATTAAGCTTTACAACCTAAAATTATTTTCACTTATACAGAGTGTTTCGTAGCTACAGGCCAACCTAAACATACATTTTTTAGAATACAATGATACATTTTTTATTGCTTATTTGAATTTGGCTGACTTTTTTAAGTTTCCGAATATATGATTAGTCAGATATATACTGGACGTTTTAAAAGTTATGACCACTTTTATATATCAAAATCGTTCTATATTCTATATATCTAAATAGGAATAATTGTTCTTCTGTTTTTGTAAAATTAGTAGTTTAGGTATGCGCTCTACTTTCATCTCTTTTATAATGTTTTGATAGAACCTTTAAATTGCATACAGGGTCAGTGCAAAACTCGGAACATAAATTTTCTCAAATTATTTAAATGGAACACATTTATAGTTCTATCATTTTTGTGAACTATTCCCTATATCTATCTGTGACTGTTATTTGTTAGTATTCTTTTATTTGAATAAAGTTTATTATTGAGTAATTGTAACTTTTTATTAATACGAGATATAATTTGGCACTTCTGAAGTTATCTACAAAATTTAAAATTTGTCATTACAAAATTGGTTATTATTGCAAGGCATATTTATAAAATTTTAAATATCTCAAAAATAGAGAATAGGTAATATAGAGAATGGTTTACAAAAATTAAAGAGCTATTTAAGTTTTATCTAAATACTGTATAAAATATAGGGTGTTTCATTTAAATACTTTGAGAAACTTTATGTTCCGGGTTTTGACTAACCCTATATGCAATTTAAAAGTTCTATCAAAAAATTATAAAACATGAAAATAGAGCGTATACCTAAACTACTAATTATACAAAAATGGAAAAATAATTGTTCCTATTTAGATACAGGTTGGCCAATATACAACGATTTTGATATAAAAGTGGTCATAACTTTTAAAACGTCCAGTATATATCTGACAAATCCTATATTCGGAAACTTAAAAAAGTCAGCAGAATTCAAATAAGTAATAAAAAATGTACCATTCTATTTAAAAATAAATATATGTTTAGGTTGGCCTGCAGCTAAAGAACACTCGGTAAAAAAAAATTTTTTTAAGGCGGGAAAGCTTAATGCCCCCTACAATTTTGTTATGCAAAATTGTTTGGTTCCAATCTAATAGAGGAACTGTTGGACGTTTACAAATTATTGGGACACCCTGTATATTCAATATATAAAATTATTTTATTATAAAGTTCGTAGTCGCAGTTTGTAAAAATAAATCTTTTTTAGGACAGTCTAAGCACAACTTTTATTTTTATATAGGTATAAGGTATAAGTATCTGTAAAAATATGTATTTTAAAAGGTCTAACACAAACACGATTAAAAAATTATATCATTAACGAGTGAATCGTTTTCGTAATTTTAATAATTAAATTTTTATCTATCTTTAACAACAATGAAATTACATATAAGTGTTTGTATTCAATAATATATTTAAAAAATAAGTTTTACCTTTTACCCTACAGTCACCCTTCTTAGAATTACGAGCTTTTATTGAATTTAAAAAATGTTTATCTAGTCTATTTGCTTAATCCCCTGTACCTAGTCTGTATGCCAATTTGGAATACAATTAAAATACCATTATCTCCCCTCCTTCCCTGCCAAACTCAGCATTGTTTATTACCTGAGAATGGAGAATCTGTACATACCGTAGTGCACATTACGGTAGCAAAAAAAATTCGAAAGCCATAATTTTTTGTTTTCTAAAATGAGAGTGTGTGAAGTGATAATATTTGTTTGTTTGTTTGCAAAGTTTTTTTGTGCGGATAATTTTGGATCCAAAACTATTGAACGTTGTTATGATTGCTCTAACCAGGTAAGCTTTTATTAAATCATTCTTTACTTGCATTAATTAATTAATTTAACGTTGTTTTATAAATAAAAATGCAGAAAGATGTCCATTTTTATGAAATTGTGTAGCCACTTTAAAAATTAGTTATCGCATAAAATGATAGGATTTTAATACCGTGCCCTGTCGGAATTAGAAATTTAAATTTCTCAATATCACCTCGATTAAATTTCCATAAAACCAATCGCATCAGACACGTTGTAATTGATATACAGGATAAAAACAAAACGAAAACGCTTCTTATAACGCTTCTTTATTTATTAATTAGTACCTACTTTTAATAAACGGCATAGCGACGGTTTAAAGCTGGTTTCCTTCTTTTTCTAAAAGAAGTACTGAGTACAAGTTAAAACAATTACATTGGTAATGAAATAATTTAACCATTTTGTTGGAACTTGTAGTGAAAAGAGTCCTTTGTCATTTTTAGATTAATTCGCAGTTTTTTCATATACAAAATTTTTCCATACTTTTCTATCTCTTGTTAAGGATTTTGCATCTGCCCAGGATTTGCCTCTTGCTTTAGTGTGTTACCCATACTTTATTACAAGTTTGTGTTGGTCTTCCTCTTTTTTGTTTGTTTTGTATTTTTGTCTCATATTTGCGTTTTACTTGTATTGTATTTTCGATACGTTGTATGTGTCCCCACCATCCTAGCTGTTGTTCTGTAAATTTTAGGACTGGTTGTACTTCTCTCTCTTATTTCTGTTTTTGATTTTGTCCTTTCTGGTCACTCCTATTGTTCTTCTCAGGTATTTCATTTCTGTTGCTTGAATTTTGCTTTTTTTGTCTGTTCGTAAGAGTGCAAGATTCACATTCGTAAGTTAAAACTGTATTATAGACTTTAATCTTTGTTTTTTTGGAAATGTCTTTTTTATTTATGAATTTCTGATTCATGGCATAGTAAAGTTTAATTGTTTTTCAATTCTCTCATTTATTTCTGCACCTTGTTTTCCAGTTTCCTCTAACGTGACTCCCAGGTATTTAAAGTCTCTTGTTCTACTTTTACATTATCTATTTTAATTTCACTGTCAATATTTTGATCTCCTGTTACGAGTATTTTAGTTTTATTGGTATTAATTTTCATATATACTTTTTCCATTACTGCTTTCCATATATTTATGTTTGTTTGTAGTTGTTTTTACTTCCTTCTATATTAGTACCACATCATCTGCAGAAACTCTTTCAGCTATCTCGACTCTCTCTAAGTTTTTGTACCAAACAAACATTTTTTAACACTTTTCTTAATTATGTTGTCCATATGTACATTGAATACTGTTGGGCTTAGTCCTCCTCCTTGTCTTAATCCGATGCTGCTTCTGAATCCTTTTGACTTTCTGTTGTTTTGTTTTATAAATGTATTGGATAACTTTTATTATTTTGGTGTGTTTTCCTTTTTCTTTTAGCCCTTTCCATGCTTTTTTTATGGAACTGTATCAAAAGTCTTTTCCAGATCTATGAATGCTATGTATGATGATATGTATTTTTTCTTTCTAAGTGACGTTTTTCTGCGAGCTGTTTTATCGTGAAGATGTGATCTTGAGTACTCCTTCCTGGTCTAAATCCACTTAGCCTTTCAGATAGTTGGGTTTCTAGTGTTGGCATAATTATGCTATTTATAATCTGTTCGAATATTTTTATAACAGTATTTAATAAAGGTATTCCTCTGTAATTGTGACAACAAAAATGACTGAATATACACAGTGATGTATTTAAAATACCAAAGTGACTAATAATATCAGAGAAACGGCAAATCTAGCAACATTGCAAATGTCAAATCTGGAATATCCGTATCCCAAAATAGGCTTATCCCAAATTTAGTAGAATTCGGACTAGCAATTTACGAGACTATTGTCCGTTTCCAGACTTTTGGTCCACTCTGTATAAAATTTGTAAGAAATAATTTTGAATCCTTTTAATTTATTTCAACAAATAAATGCTTTTTTTATATTCCTGCTATTGTGTTACTATATGAAATTTAGAAATCATAACAGGAGGATGGTTAGAATAATAACCAACCGACTGGCAGAAAAAGTTATACATTATATAGGTTCTGCCCGGAAGTAGAAGACTCTGGACTCATTATTAGTGCTAAAGTCTCTCAAGGCTAAAATTAAGATACTAGGCGAAGCAAAACGAAGGACAGTTAGCTAAGTAGAGGAAACTTTATTTTAATTATTGTGTCTAATCGACAAGATCCAACTGTACCAAATTCTTAAAATACCTGAGAATCTTGAACTATTTCACCAAACTAACTGTATTAACATTATTAGGATACGAAGTTAATTATTTAGACTAATTCTACGAATGGTCAGTTACGAAAAATCATTCAACCTTGACCAAACAACACAATTGACATACTGTAAGGGGTAGATAGATCCTTTGTCTTTATTTAGGCTATTTTACATCTCTATACTTTCATAAGCCTTAATAATCTTTATCATTTCTAATTAACTTAAGATTGTCTGCAGTTGAAACCCTACCATAACTTGAATGAAGTACATGTTTGTTAATTCTGGTATGTATTCAGCTTCTCGTTTGCTCAACTTTCCTAGTAGAAATGGAAAGTGGGCACTGAAGTGGTATAATATTGTCCCAATATTGGAATGTTGGTGGAATATTATGCTAAAATAGTAATATTTAGCCAATATTAACCAGCTAAAATATGCCAATGTACTAACGATATATCTATTGGTATGTAAGCTTTACATTGGTCAAATATAGGACCAATAAATGCCCAAAATTATTTTGCATTTTTTTTTGGACTAACATTGGTCAAACTTTGGTGAGCATTAAAATTTGTGTTTCTTGTCAATATTGTCTATCTTGGCAACTAAGCTTGAGCCTTTATTGCGCCGGTTACATTTCTACTAGGGTTATTTCATTATCGCGTGCAACTGATTTCGTCGAAGTTACTAATTCATTTTAAAAGTTTGTTTATAAATCCAAAAAGCAAAATGAAACCTTTGAAGAAAAATGTAATATACATAATTAGTAGCACAGACAGTATGTGGGGAAAACGAAAAGATCAATACTTACTAGATTTAAAGACCAATTAGCTCTGTATATATTTTTGAGTGTTTAATGTGTTTTTATAAAATCGATGTCAATTTTACAAATAATGTAATGTTACACAATTACAACATAAGAAAACATGGATTATATTATCCTTATCACCGAAAGACCTCATTATTACACAGCGATAAATTTTTTTAACAAATTACCTCTGCGCATCAGAAATGCAATATTTAAAAGTCGAATTAGAGAATTACTGATTCAGTTAGAACCTTATAATGTAAATGGTTATTTTTAAATGATAATGTATTATAAAATTTGAATGTGGACGTCAATTCATTATTTGTGATCAGTTATATCTGTAAATATTTTCTAAAATCAAGTTTATTATTAATAATATTATTAGTATTATTATTATAATAGGTACTTTTTGAATTTTTTGTCTTACAATAAAATTTTGAGAGATGTATGTCTTTCACCCTTTTACAGTATTTCAATAATAGTAGAATTAAATTAATTGTTTCAACTCTTACTTCTCCCAGGTTTCGCTGTTATTGACACAGCATTTTCTAGATTTGATAGAAAATTAACAGATTATTTATAAGCGTAAAGAATTTTATACCATAAACACCCCAACCAATCATTATTAAGCAATTTTCTTCTTTTTCTAAAAATATTTTTGGTTAGTATTTAGTTCAAAAGGTGACCTAATATAATTGAACTACCGAGGTTTTAGTTATTTCTTTATTTCATATTCCTCCAAAAATTTATGTTCTTCTTTCTTGTTACTTATATGAAGTATTTCCACTGTTGTTTCCATTGTGTTATTAAATGTAGGTTTATGTTTGGTGTCAATGAGGTGTTTTGCGTAATGTGACTTATCTGGTTTAATCTATAAACTCGTAAGTGTCCACAGTACCTTCTGTTAAAATTTCTAAGGGTCTGGTCAAGATAGAATTAACTATTAAAAGTCAATACAAATAGTAATAGGAAATACTGCCATCGAATTTAAACTATTTGGAAAAAAATATGTTGTTTTATGCTATTTTTTGAATCTAAAAAAAAGTATTTGTTCATGTTTCTTACTCGTTGTATAGAAGGTTAATTTTTTCTAACATCCGGTCTGCTGTCTTGGTCACCCAGTATAATCGAAACTCACATAAAACATAATCAAAATAAATAATACTTTATTATCATTTATAATTCCTTTACCTGAGGACCTATTTCTTGGAAATTCCTTTCAATACCTTTAAAAATGGGATTAGAACAGGACTAAAGGAAAAACCAAATCCTATCATAATCAGGTAATAAAGAACCCAATTGAAATAAGTTATTAAAAGCGTCATGTTATTTTAATTTGACCATTTGTCTCTAATAAACTTAGACAATACCTTAATTTAAAATCAATTTCCTTTCAAAACTACTTAAAAGCACGTAAATATAATAATTTTATTATTGTATACTAATAATGTAATTAAGAGAGATAACAAAAGGATCAATATACAGGGCCGTCTAAGTGAGTATAAACGGGGCTGCCAAAATTAACTTGAAAGCATTGCTTATTATCATTCTCTATGAGTTTTACAATTTTTTTAATGCTTATTTAATAACAACCAGCTAAAATAGCTAAAAATAATTCTGCCACAGGGGATTTGAATCATCTATTTTTTTTAATCGGTTGATGGTTTTGGTTGAGACGAATTAGCCAGACTGTTATTTTATCTTTTTTGCAATTATAGTGTTAGTTTTTTAGTACTACCACAAAAAGATTAGTAGTTTGTTTTGCTGAATCACTTTCAAAATTTTAGAAACTAGTTTACAATTTCACTTTGCATCTTGTAATGTGTTTATAAAGAATAACATAATGAGTATTAATATTTACTGAATTGTATATACAGTTTATTTGTATTTGCTGCTGAGATTCGATACAGTAGGATATGGATTAGTGTTGCTGTTTTACCACAGGAACACTTTGGCTTTCGCCATATTTATTTTGTATTAGAATTCCGATGTTAAAGCTTCTATTTGTCATTTCGTGAAACCGTCTTTGTCTTGGAATTTTGATTACATTTTGCAAAAAATGTAAGTAATTATCACCATTCAAATTATAGGGTAACTCGTATGGCCCTTATAAATAGTTACACATGATCCCACACCATATATTTATTTTAAATTCTTGTTGGAAATGTTTTTCTCTTTTAACATGGAAATTTCCAGATGCCCAGGCATGATTGTTTCTTAAATTAAAAATACCACGACGTGTAAAGGTAGCTTCGTCGGTAAATAATATTCTATCGACGAAAGTGTGGTAAGATTTTGTCTATTTCGGATATTACTTGCAAATTGGTATCTTAACACATTATGATGAGCGGCTAGCTCAGGATATCGGACAGTGCTGCGTAGCGGGCCAATGTGCCAGCTAAGCAAAATATATGCGTGTGAAAATAAACTTGATAGACGTAAAAGTAATGGTTAGATTTTTGCTAAATTTGGTAATGGGTCTTATCTGGAACTATATTTTATATACATTAATTAATATTTTTATATTTGATAAGTATATTTCAGAAATTCGTGAGATTATGCAGGACTCACTTGTTTTATAAAAATACAATATTAGTGTCGAATTTCTTATGAACAAAATTATACAAAAAAACAATACAATATACATTTCAAAAATATAAAGCCATTAGAATTATAGGCCGTTGTTCCCAATTCAACGGGCGCAAAATAAAATAGTCCGATAGTACCTATATACATATGTAAAAAAAAGTATGCAACCATATACAGTTTTTTTTAATCCTAAAATAGTTACAAATATATATACAATATATATAGGTATATATATATATATAGTTAACCAAAGAAGAGCGTATTTATTTAATACAATGTTACGGTATTGGAAATGTGTCTTATCAATACGCTATAGATGTTTTTCATGGAAAATTTCCTAATACGCCCGTGTCAAAAAAAGCATTGCGAAAATTATTTAAAAAATTTAATGAAACTGGATCGGTGATGAATGTAAAGAAATCAAAGAAAAAATACGACGAAAATGACGCAGCTACATTATTAGCAATAGGGTCAGTTTTAGATAACCCGAAATTATCTTTAAGGAAGCGTGCACAAACATTGGATTTAAGCAAAAGTCAATTACACGTAATTTTTAAGGAAAACAAAATTATACCGTTTAAGCCAAAGATTCGGCATACACTTGAACCTGGAGATGAAGAGAGACGTTTAGAGTTTTGTTTATGGATAGGTGAAAAGTTCCTTGAAAACCGAAGATTTCATAGATTTATTTTTTTTACCGATGAATCTACATTTTGCACAAATAGAGGAAAATTTAAACTAACACGTGTATTTGAACATTTTGGAAAATTTTGTCTTGCCATTTCTTAATACTTTAGATCCAGAAGTTCGTAGTAATATGTTTTGGCAACAAGACGGCTGTCCTGCTCATTGCACAGCCTTGGTCAGACAATGGTTAAATGATCATTTTGGCGCAAGGTGGATAGGGAGGTTCGGCCCAATTAATTATCCAGCTAGGTCGCCTGATCTTTCATTACTAGTTTTATTTTTGTGGGGTGCATTAAAACAAAAGGTTTACTCAAATAATCTTCCACATGATAGAGAAATATTAAAAGAGCGCATAGAAGAAGCAATCCATGAACTGAATGTGCCGCAAATCATTCGTAAAGTGTACGGTAAATTTATTAAGTTAGCGGAAAAATGTGTCGAGGTGGGAGGTAGTTATGTAGAATAATTTTAAAATATTGGTATTTTTATTTAAAAATTTGTATTTAGGCTCTATGCTAGTTTATAAACAACTTTGTTTTATAAAATTTTTGTTAAAAATAATAAATAATTGTACTTCCCTCTTGAAGCATTTTCATATTTTCCTAATTTATTAACACCCTGTACATTTAATCTAAAATTTTTATAAGGCAACTCCATTTTCTCAACAAGCAGAACTTTTTATAAAGAATGACTTTTGGTCGTAAAATGAATAATAAAGATTTTTTCCCCCTTGGGGACCCCATCCATGGACACACTGTATATATATATATATATATACAGGACAATATACTAGTTTATAAAGTTTGGTGTAGTCAAGGCTAGTTCCTAATATTTTTCTTGAGTGTGATATTTGAAGAAACAATCTCCCCGATGCAGCGAAACTTTACAAAATTCACACATATAACACGTTAAACTTTTTTTTTTATGTGCGGCACATACGCGACACTATCTTTGAGGATTCAATTTTGTTCCACCAGTGGTAATTTTAACCAATTTATGCCTTTTGGGATCTTTTGATAACCTCCCTGGAGGATCACTTCTGCTGGACGTAGCCGATGTACCTGGTACAGGATCATCTGTATTGCCAGGAAGAGCTTCGCTAATCCATTCCTTTGCCACATCATGTAAAAACACCTTATACTTTTTTTTTGAATGTGGATTTAATACTTTAAAAACTCTAAACGCATTAAATAACGCACAATTGATAAAAAACATAACAGCTCGTTTCGTCCATTTTTTGGTACGACGCACAATCGAGTAATACGATAAGTATTGGTCAGCGCGATCAACACCTTTCATGTATTTATTATAATCAATCACGCATATTGGCTTCCAAATTCTTTGTTTTGTTGCCCAGTCAATATTATGGCTTTCCGCATTGTCAGCTGAATGTATAGTTGAAATCATTCGGACTGTTCTTTTTGATTGCCAACATTGTAATAAAATATTTTGGCGGCGACGAAATATAGATTCCCCCCTTGCTAGTTCAGGATTTTTCAAACAACTGGGAAGGCCTCTGTTTACCCGAATAGTGCCGCAAGTCCGAAAACTATTCTGTAAAAGTAATTCACAAGTGGCAACACTATTGTAATAATTGTCCATGTATATGTGATGCCATAAGTTGGAATAGGGTTCAAGCAGATTTAAAATGTTTTCTTGCAAACGACTTCTTTCACCACAGTACATGCGAAAATTACAAATGTATCCCGTTTTAGCTTCACACACCATTCTTATAAGTAAACCATACTTTATCACTTTCACTTTCACTATCTAAATCAGGAAATTCCGCGTCACTTTAAATCTGCGACGAGTCATCTGCATATCACTATTAGAATCCATTGTCTTTGAATAACAAAATTTAAATAAATTTATACCGCTTTAAAAAGTATTAGAGAGTATTAGAAAAATACGAGTTGTTCTGAGAATGCAAACTCTACGAACTCTTGTGGCTTTATGAATTTAAACTAAATGAAAAGTCGGAAACAAAATATTATAAGACCTGTGTAAATGAAAAATAAACATTCTGACGAATGTTTATTAGACAGAAAGAATTAGGGAGACTCCAGACGACAAATATTTCGTCAAACTGTTCCATCAAAGAAACTGAAACATTATATACCTATTATCATAAGGCTAATATACAAACCACCATAATAAACGAAGTTCGGAAATATAAACCTAGTATAAGCAGAGAACAATATACCGCCGCAATGACCCTGAAATACTCAAAGGTAGGTAAAAATACGCAAAGGTGGTGGTATCAACCGCCTACACAATATCAACGTTACATGTATCTTTTTCTGCGAGCTGCTCCACTAATACACTATAAACATACAACATCGCATAAAACGAATTTGTGGAGGCACGTGTCTGCGAGGAATATTATTGGTTAAAATATAGATGGACGGAATTTTTTCTATCTCACTTTACGTTCTTTGAGACGTAGTCATATATTTGATAAAACATTATTTTTCCCTTGTGTCACTTAAAATTACTTATTTTAAACGGGTACTAATACCTGTCCCGTTTTTAAACGGCAATGTGCGGAACGAGTTCTAGTACCTGCCCCGCTTATAAGTGGCAATCCTCGCAACGGGTACAAATACCTACCCCGCTCATAATGTATTTAGTAGATCTGTTGGCAATAAATTTTGCGGAGTAAAATGGTATGGGTGATAGTTCTCAAGGTGCAGTCTTTTTAAAATTATAGTTTTACTGATTCCTAAATACTAATATAAACGTCGTGTACTAACCTAAGGATCATCCTCAACGCGAACCATTATTTCATCTTCTACATCAGGAGTAATTATTCTCGGTTATCATGTTTAGGACGAAATTAACCACTTTCGCCTAAATTCCTAAATACATTTTTAAACGTTTGATGGTTAGGTTGCTGCCTATTTGGATATCTTTTCAAATATTCTCGTTTCGCAGCATTATTATGTCTCGGCATTTTCCTTTTTTCTTAGTTCACCAAAATAAATACAAAGAATATTGAAACAACAATGTTCTGTCAAAATAATTCGTGACGTCCATTTACTACGTTAACATTTTTCGAAATTAATAATTAAATAAGAATCATGCAGCTGATCACTTAAATGAGATTAACTCTAAAACCGTAAAGTTTTGGCGTTATTAACAAGTATACTTTTTTTATTAAATTTATGAAAACATTTTTATATCATTTGGGCAGTATATTCACTTATCTAGCAATGAAGGGGTAAAATCAAACGTTAGCTTGAATCTCAAAATGAACCATGTATTTTCCTTTAATTTACATGTTTCACGATATAATTTGAAGGGCAGTAGGTCATCACCTCGACAATGGAAGGTGAGATTTCCTGAGTGTTTCTCATGTAGTACAGCATCATTTTTAAGTAGCCGTGGAGCACCAAATACTAATAATATAATAATTATATTCCTGCACAAGCTCTGCGGAGATTCAGTTCCACTCCTGAAGTTGAACTTTAGAGGGAGTATTATCGTTACTATTATTATTTTATTATTACATAATTATATTATTATTATACCCGCCTAACGGTTTTTGTTCCAAAGATGTTTGATTTCTAAATAACAACCGGCATTGTTGCCAGGTAACAAAAACCGATATGCAAAAAAGCCTCCTTTACATGTATAATTTCACCATGTTTCCATTTAATAAATTTTATATTTTTATTTTTCAGCCATCGTCCTCGTGCATTCTCAAAGAATGCGATTGCAAGGATTCTCCGAGAATACGTTTAAAAGGTAAAAATAAGTTAACTTTAATCATTTTTAATGTTCAATTTAAGTTTTTTATAGTCTCGTAGATTATTAGACTAAATATTTAATAACTTTTAGTGGATGAAGAAAATTATGTACAACATATTGCTGCCGCTGATGATGCCTATGAAACTAGTGAAAAAATATCAAATCAATTCAAAGTCCAAAACTTATCAAAATCAAATGTACAACTTCGTTCTCGGCCTGCACAAAAATTGCTCCCTCCTAGAATGCATTGTACAGAATCCAATTTTACAGTTATGGTTTGGAATATTTCAAAGTCAACACCACCTAAAAGTTTTTACTACGTACGTTACCACGAAATTACTATGCTTGGTGGTATAACTTATGAAACTCATTTGGTAAGTATTTGCAAAAAAAAATTATTTGCTTTTATTACAGACCAATAAATAGAATGCTGGAAAATTTACATAATTTTGGGACATTCTGAGTACTTTTACTTCGTTTTATTTGGAATTTTTCGACAGCCGTAGCCAAGATGACCTGAAATGGCAAGATATTTTTTCTTTCTTTGATGCATTTAAACACTACTGTTTCAATTGATAACAATTTAGTAAGAATAGTCAAACATTTTCGACTTGTACAGGGCGATGCATTAGTGTGGCAAAGCTAAATATATCCGCAAAATTTTGGTTTTTAAACGGAACACACCATATATTTTTACGTTTTTATAAACCTCTTGCCGAGCTAATTTCAACGATGTATCACACTTTATGTCTATTATGTTTAATAAAGGATCTACAGCCACCTGAAAATCACATTTTTTTTGAATTTGGATGTCTGTAATGCGAATCACAAGATTGCCTACACTTTTTGTAAAAACTTTTTTTTCGTAACTACAATAATAACGGTTTTATCGTACTTCGAAGCACTAATGCCCCACCCTGTATATAGGATATTCAGGAATGCAAGGCCAGATCAAACTTATGTTTTTTTAAATAGGGATAATATATATTTTATGACAACTTTTTATGAAATCGACGTATATTTAGTTCCCTTATTAAAAGGAAAAATTATTTGCCATTTTTTGCCCGTTACTAGTTTGCCTATCTCTACTTTCCCTTATATAATAAATTCTTGAAAAAATCTTAAGTGATATGCAATGTGAGTCAAAACTCGGAATCAACATTTTATTAATTTCAAATTTCAAACCAAATAAGAAGAGGTTAAGATTTTAACACAACTATAAAAAATAAGATTTATAATTTATAAATCATGTTTATAATATATTTTCAAAGGGTCCACCTAATACATCAATGCAATATTGCAGGGGGTGTTCGAACGGGCGATTTAGATTCCTTAAAATTTCTTATATCCATTTTGGCAGCCATATTTTTTTCTAATAATTTAATCTTCCTTTCTAATTGATTTTTTATGTTTGCTAATTCATATTTCAATTCATTTGTCCCGTTTCCTAATTCAATTTTTTTGTTTTTTATCATATCACTTAAATTTATCAAAACATCTTCAGAAAAATCATATCTGCTTCTACCTTGTCCATATTGATTACTTCTCTTTATCTCTTGGTCCTCCTTTCATTTGTTCTCTCCAAAGCTATTTCAGTTATTTATTGTATTTTTAAATTATTTTGTGGTCTTCTTCGTCACCTCATACATCTACTTCTTTATTTTGTCTACCTTGTTCCAAATATTTTATTCCTAAATCTCCAACTCCTCCTTTATCTACGTATCATTATTCTTCAGTCATGTTGTTCACGTTTTCATTAATAATCTTTCTCCCTCTTCTTAATTCCATCTAATATTCTTTTTTTTTAATTTTTAAAATATTCTAATTAATTGCAGTGAAATATATTGTTCAACTAGAAAATATTGTTTTTTATTTTCAACTTTGATAAGCAAATTCATACAATATTTTATAATTATCGCTTAACATCCAAATCCATGTAACCAAATAAAATAATTAGTTAGATCTAATATACAGGGTGTCCTTTGCAACAAAATATTCTGATAAAAATTTTTTCTGACATCACTAGTTTATTCAAAAATTCACATTAAACATCTACTCGAAAATTTATAAGTGGCAACACCTCACACTTTTAATAAAAATATTTGTCGTGTAACCAACGAATCTCTACCTGATGATCCATAAAATTGTGTTAGTTTGTAGAAGATTCAGATCGTTCAATCGCTATAACTTTATCGTTTGGTATAATAGTTTCAATAATTCAGTGAAAAATTGCATTTTAATAAAATCAAGAATATCATAATATGTTAATTAATATAATCCCCGATGTTTTGTATCAGCGTCCCAAAGATTGTTGTAATAATTGCTGAGAATATATTTTTCACTCTTCTACATCCCCTGTAATCGATCATTTTAAATAACCAGCTGTACTAAAATAAGAATGTATTTTTAGAACGTTTAAAAAACATTGTTTATTATCTTATCAGCATTGTACTTGACCGAGTTATCCTAGTGTCGCTGTGTTGCTGCTGGCTCTAGTTAGTTTTCGATAAAAAATATTTAGATAGATGTATAATACAAATATTTATTTCTTTAACTTTAGAAAAAAAATTTTTATGACATTTTTATTCTGCACCTTTTTATACCTCATCCATAAATATATGCATTATTTTCGCGGACACCCTGTTAGTTCCAAAAATGAAATCGTTATTCCAAAATTTGTCCCAAAATAGAAGCCGAACTCTGGAAAAAAACTGACTAAAATTGAAAACATCCTTCAAAAATTTTTTCAGACTAGATGCAATTATATGGTATTGGCGCATTTACTTGCAAACACAACGTACAGGGCAGAGGTCCGCAGTTTCAGTATCGGATCCGGTGAAGAGAATCCTACTCAGAGGCGAAGTCGCCAAGTAAATTTTCGGACCAGAAACATGGAGGACAAACCAGAGGAAGTTGCCACATTTTACGTTGACAAATGGATTTTACAAAAGGATAGGAAATATACAGCTAGTGTCAGGTGGACCAAAGGACAAGGTAAAGTAAACTAATAATATAGCGTGTTGCATTGGTAAACGGATAAAAGCTAACCTTGGGTAGAGGTCACTGAAGTGGTTTCAGAAAGCCTATGGTTTATTAGGTTTTGTGTCAGTTATAATAAAAGTGAAGAATGTTTTTTCTTCATTTTTATCTAAAGTCATAACTAACGAACTCCTTAGTATGTTTATTTGGTACATTATTCTTCCACTACTCACACAAATAATATATCTCTATATACAGGATGAAGCATTAGTCCGTCGAAGTACGATATATCCATTATTAAAGGAGATATAAAAAAAAGTTATTTACAAAAATTATAGTCAAACTTCAAACTTCACATTATAAAATTATTTTCCTATGACCAGGGTGACCCAAACATAATTTTTTTTAATGGGACACCTTAAATATTATTTCATTACGTTATACAGGATATTTCAAAAGTTATGGTCAATTGTATACGAAAATCATTCTCATTTCAAAAATTTGAAATCCCATCTGATTTTTAATCACTCTGTATCAAATATTTTTTAATGCCGTAGCATAGAACTTGAAAAGTTAGGATAGGGACATGTAAGCCGTTTTTATTGATTTTCAACGGTTTAGCTGCTACAGACATCTACATTAAAAAAAATGTGATTTTCATGTACCTGTAGATCCTTTATTAAACATAATAGACATCAAGTGTGATATATTGTTGAAATTAGCTCGGCAAGAGGTTTAACAAATGTAAAAATATGCGTAACTTCAATAATAGCGGACTAATCGAGCTTTGACACACAAATGCCTCACCCTGTATGTCATTATCAAATGTCTAAATTTTATATTGTTTATTTAATTTAGCGTAATTTGTACAATTTTACAGGATTGGAAATATATATACTATTAATTTCTGAAATTAGATTAATTATTTAATTTATCTTTTGTTATAATGAATAGATCGTATGCAAATTTGGGGCGATTTAGTTTTAATAGATAAAAACGGAGTACAAATCGAAAATGGGTCATGATAGACTAAAATAATGATGATTCTAAATTATCTTTAGTTTACATATGTAAAATTTTTAACTAAAACTAAAAAATGTTAAATACTGTTCTTTAATACACAGTGATTTTTATGTTCCTATTAGAAGTTGTAGGAAAACCAAACAACTTTGGTATGTATAAGAAAATTTGCGATAAGGAGTTTTTGGGAAAGCGCTATTGACCTAAAATACTAGAAAATCCAATTATTTTCGGTTTGACTGGAGTACACATTAATTTAAATTATTTTGAATATTTTAAATTTTAAATAAAATATATTTTCATTTACCGACATTAATTAATAAATGCTTATTTTATGTTTCAGATAATGCATGCTTCTATAATTTAGCATATTTTCCAAGCAACGGAGACTATCAAGAAATCGACATAGATAATGTAAGTTAAAAAAAACAAAGAGGAATATTGTCACCCATCAACTTTTGTGTTACAGATTTTATAATAAATTTCATTGCTTTACAAGAATAAAGAAATGCGACAAAAAATCAAAAATGGCCATTTTACTTCCAAAAATACAACATTGCAATAAAAATTGTACTGTTCTATACAGGGTCTTAAAAAAATATCGAATATTTGAACAGGGTAAAGTATGGACCATCAATAAGTCAAAAAGTCTTAATAAATATGGTTTCGGAGATATAGAAAGTTATTTATTTTTGAAGCATTTTGCGTTTACACATAATATTTATTATTTACAAACGATAGAAACTTATAAACAAAATTTAAAAAATTATAGATAAGATGTTCAAAATGCCCTCCTCCCATTTTCAAACAGGCATGACATCTCTGCCAGAAGTATATTCGAACTCTCTCTAAAACTCCTACATTAGCTTGAATTTGGTGATATTCTTGATTAATTCGTTGTTGCAGCTCTTCGAGGTGATTTACAGGGATAGTGCACTAAACTTTTTAAATAACACCAAAAAAAAGAAATTAAGGATGTTTAAATCAGGCGATCTTGCAAGCCATGATATAGGCTTCCTATCCATCGACGTAGAAACGATTTTGTTCATATGTTTCTATAGTTTGTTTGTACATAATAAACATAATGAGTTAACGAAAAATACTTCAAAAATAAATAACTCTCTGTATCTCCGAAACTGTCAATTTGCGGATCCATGTTTCTTTAAACTTTTTAACTTATTTTGATCCATACTATATACTATTCAAATATTCGATCTTTTTTTAACGCCCTTTATAAACATAATCGTAAAATATCAGTTCGTTTCAATTGATGTTTTATTTCCATACTAGATATATTATTTATTAAATAATGGTTAACTTCCAAGTGAGCTTTCTTTGATTTTTTTATCACATTTCTCCTACTTTCATAAAACTGTGAGCTTCAGTATACCTCCTACGTACTTTGGTGTTCTTTTAGAAGAGTAAACTTCATATCTTTTAATATGAAGGCGCAGGGACACGTGTCAAGTAGCTAAAGCAAGTTACTAAATCAAGTAGCTAAATTTAGTTACTCGCATGGTGTAAACAACTCGATTTAATACTTGCACAACTTCCCCTTTATAATTTCTCTAAGTTGCGTAAATATCTTAGTGCTTCTGGTTTTTATGTATTACTATTCATAACTTCTTTTTCAATTTTACTCCTTTTTTTATTTCTATGCGCCTCCAACGGGTTCTTTTTATGTTATTTCCTTTTCTTAAAATTGTCACATACTCCGTTTTTAACATCGTTTTTTAAGTCTTTCTAGCGCTTATGTTCTCTATTCCTTTTGAGAGCTAGTAATTTACTAAATCAAATAGCTAAATTTAGTTACTAGCATGGTGTAAACAACTCGAGTTAGTACTTGCGCAACCTTACAAGTAACTAAAGTTAGCTATTTGATTTAGTAACTTGCTTTAGTTATTTGACACATATCTCTGCGCCTTATTCACTGCTCGCAGTTTCGAATTGAGACTTTTGAACTTTTGAACTTTTTCATGCAAAAGGCAGTGAAATGACACATTTTAAATGTACACAACCTATAAATGTTCCGACCCATTTTGATTAAATACTGCTTATAAAATATGTTATTCGCAGTTTTTGTGCCATACATACGAGAAGAGCTTCTTAATTACTAACCAAAATTACAATTCTACTATTAATTTATCTAGAAAGAACGTGTATTGTTTAACCATAATTATCGATTTCTAAAACTAATTTGAAAACCAATAATAAACATTACACTACTCTGTCAGTTATAAGCAAATCCTCTTTTCTTAAATAAATTTATTTATATTATATATTTTATTTATAAATAAGGAATCAACCATACCTATTTAGGAAAATATCAAACTAATTTTCTTAAATGCTGCTATTTTTGAATTTTCATTTATTTTTTAGCCGCTGGTAAATGACATTTATAATATAACTGATTTGGACCTTGGAAGTTACTATCCGATAGCAATCACCCCTTACACGTTGTCAACGCTTACCCCTCCCTTAGAAGGACCTAAAAGATGGCTAAATGTTACTACTCCCTCTTGCTTAGAAAGTTACAATGAAATTCAAGTATGCAGTAAGTATCAAAATAAATAGGTGTTTACAATCCTGTTTAATTTGAATCTCGTTTAATATCTAAAATTAATTAAAAAAATTATTTTTCTTCTTACAGCTCCCGAACAACCGCAGAATCTTGTTGTTAAAGAATATCTTTTAAATACCAGGACACTCAAACATCGCTACAATGTATTCATGGAATGGCACAGACCCCTCCATATCCCAGAATATTACACGGCTCATTTAAAATTAATCGATGCTAACAATACGGAATTTTTCTTTAATATTACAGGGGTGAGTGCAATTAAATTTTCTAGAGATATTATGAAATATAATTGGAACGTTTCTTATTTATGTCAAGTTTCTCTTCAAAAAACTGAAATATACTATATACAGAGTGGACCACTCAAAACAGACCACCTTGATATTTGGCAATATTCATTGGATTTTAAGAAAATTATGAAACACGTCGATTTTTATTTCAAAATTTGTTAACACCCTCCCTTCTACATCCCCGACCCATTAATTATAAATAGTGAATATACCATGTGTTGCACAAGATTAGAAAGGTATTGCGATAGATTAATCATCTAAGACTGTTAACTCTATGTTTCTTAATTTAATTAAAGTATGATAGTTACTTCTTAAAAATTGAACGTAACGCCTATGTTTGGCTAATGTGGAAGTCATTTCCACTCGTTCTGCAATAGAATAGACCGTTTTGGACGTAATCAAAAAAATTCCCTATAGACTAGCTAGCACCACTGGTGAACGCTACCAAATGTTTTAGTAACTGCTTAGTAAATCTTGGCAGTTTGTTATTTTATTAGATTTTAATTAAATTAAGACTTTGTTTACAAACCAAAAGTTAATATCGAAAGAAAAGTCATGGATGATCATATGGCTGATTAGTCCATGGTATTACCTTTCTAATGATATGCCACACATTGTATATTCACTATTTAAAATTAAGGGGTTGGAAACGTGGAAGGGAAGGGATTGATATATGACAGATGTCTGTATGGTGAAAATGTGTCCCCTTAGGAATAAATATCGACCTATTTCAGCATTTTCTTAAAATCTAATGAATACTGCCAAATATCAGGGTGGGCTGTTTTGAGTGGCCCACTCTGTATATCCATTTTTACAAAAAGTCATTTGGAACATTTATAAGCTGTTCAGATGAGGACGTCTCATTATCTTCGAGGTCAAATTCAAAATCATATATATCATCAGTACATCAACCGGACCAAAATATTGATTGATTGAAATTATTGCCACAATTTAACCTACATTTTTTTGCTTAAATATTGGGCTGCAATTTTGAAGTTTTTACATACACCTGTAGGGAAAGAATGGGAACATACATATTTTATAAAATATTTTTGTTGATGTTTAATAGTTTATATCACTGGTTATTATATACCATGGTAGTATCTCATTTCAGTATATATGACTCGATAATATAAAACAAACAAAAATAAACCCAAATCATGTTGATTATTTTTAAGGGGAAATAGTATCAATATGCCCCTTAAACTGTGTACATCATATGGGACACATTCGCACACTTTGTTGTAGTATCGTGCTAGAAGAACTGGGCTAAATGTTTAAAGATTTTTTACTCAAATTAAAGGCAGAACTAGACATTGCTCAAATTCTTGATATATCACAATGTGCTGGTATTGGAAGTTTTAAGACTATATCAACTTAATCACCAGTTGGTTCATCTGTAACAATTGGAAATACAAAATTCCATGAATCTGGCTTCGTCCTCAGAAACGAAACTTTAAATTATGTATTAAAGTGAAACGACATTTGTCCTAGATAATAAATAACGGACATTTTTTCAAAATTGACCAAAATAATATCTTTAATATCTTCAGGAAATATATCTAATTCTAATTCTGTAGAGGAACGTTTTTAATGAAATTTAAAATTTGAATCGAAACTTTTATCCAGCTTCACAAATTGCTGTTTTGTGATGGTGTTTTTGGTTTAAATTTTTGTTTCTTAATTGTATCACATCACTCAATAAGTTCGTAGGATGACTAATAAAACAACAACTTTTACGAAATATTTTACTTTATTCATCGACATAGTCTCCTTCAAGAGTGATACATTCATTCCAACGCTTCTGTAACATTTCGATACCTTTCTTGTAGAACGATTTATCTTTGGCCTCAAAATAGGCTTCAGTTTCGGATTCAGATTAGGTTATAAATCTATTTCTGATAATATCATCTCGACACGTTTTATATGTTTTACTTTGGCCTATTTTTTTGTTCTTTTTTCATTTCCTCTTGGCTGCTTGAAGTTCTTCTAGTCTGTTCTTTACTGGTGTCCGTATATATTCTGGACTTTCCCCATTGTTTTCCTTTTTTGAAATATAACTTTTAAGGGGGTTTTTACCCATTACGTAACTTGGTTAATGGAAATTAAAGAGGCTGAGTAAAAACAACAACAATTAATTTATCTAATGAAAACAACTAAATTATGAGGGCAACTTACACATTAAATAACCAATACACTTAATAGCAGGGATAGGCACTATCAACTTCTCGATCATCCGAGAACCCAAGCTTGACTCCCGATCTTCTTTTATTTTACTAACCAAGAAAACCCTAATGTTTATTAATTTTGATGTACATATATCATTTCTGGTATTACTAAAAAGAATGTGATAATGACGGAATACTTTCCTTATTTCTGCTAGTTGAGTGATCAGTGGTCCATAAAGTCCAAAACTGTATCATCTGTAGTATCAAGGTTTATTTCGCCCGTTGTATACACTTCACTCTTCATCTCCAAAGTCTAATTTATTTATTAGCCAAATTCCATACGGTTTTGTAAATCGGTTCATATTTTTTGCAGTAAAAAAATCGTAATAAACAAGTCATACGAGCTTCTCATAGCAGTCTCATTAATAGTAATTGTTTTATGTGGATTGGAAATGCGCCAGTCGTTAAATGTAATTCCATTAATAATAGTAATTCCATTATACCGAATATAAGTAACTGCTTCAGTTGTTACGAGAGACTCATGATTGCGACAAAGCAATAAAATTGGATTTAATTTAGTGGAACACATATATTTTAGAAGGTCCATGAATATCTCGGAATTTATCCATCTTTATGGTTTCCAATGGGTCCCTCAGAGGCACCTTTCAAAAAATTATTTCTGAAATGCACCCGAGGAAACACAAATAAAGGTGGGATAGTATTTCCCGTTGCATAAATTATTCCACCAAAAGTGATGAGTTCTCCTCTCTCCGCCGATACAAATTGCCCAAATTGTTTTTGTGTATTGTCCACTAAAACCCTAGGAAAGTTTAAAACTGAACATATTCCTGACTCATCGAAATTATAGATCCGATCCGCGGGAAATGCGTGCCGCTTATAAACGTTTAAATTCTTAAAGAAATCGCTTACACCTGTCTTATTGAAACCGAAAGATTTTACTGCACTGGTATAATTTCAGGCTTTCTCAGACTTTAATTAATATTTCGCTTACCCAGTCAATCTCAGCTATCTGATTTTTATTCCATTATTGTGGATATTTATAATTATTTGCCTCTGCATTTTCATATACTAATTTTTTTACTTGTAAAAGGATCACTGTAGAGTACATTTTGTCGAACTTTCATGACACGACTTTGTAGAGTTGATGGCTTTATATGATATTTTTCAGCTGATTTTCGAAACGATAATATTACTTACGAATATTTTGTACTGCTACTTTTATTATTTCTTCATCAATATTTCTAGATCAACTCTCGCGTTTTTTATATGTTCGTACCTTGACAAACTAAAATGATAAAATATATATTATTCAAATATTAAGTGCTAGGGGTACGTTTATACATCGCACGAATGTGTCTCGAAATGTATGTACAAATCTGCCTTAAAACACCAAAAGGGTCCCATTCTTCCTCTATATAAATCTAAAAATATTGATTGATTTAAATGAAGAATGTTATTGGTTGAAATATATATGTATAAATAAAAGTAAAAAATTAAGTCTGGGTATGAAATGCTGTCAATTTCTTATATCTTATCTGACGATGCCGCAGAGCGAAACAATTGTCATAAGAATTATTATAAGTTTTTGGAAAATAGCGGAAGTTTATTTTATCTTTTACATTTGCAAAGTTATAGGGTAGAAAGTAATAAATAATTTAAGTGAAAACAATAGGGAATAATATTATTCCCTGGTATTTAAAATGTAATCTAATGACTTTTGTTTTCAAGTGTTTGTCAATTTTTAAAAATACTTGAGCTCTTTATAATATAATATTAACTTTCTAAAATTATTATTTTTTTTAGGACAAAGCAAATGTAACATTTTTAAATGTCTCTCTAAGCTCAGAATACGAGGCTCTGTTGGTAGCTTATTCCAAAAGAGGGGCGAGTAGACCGGCAATAATTCACAGACAAATCGTCGCTAATTACACATTCATAGAAGATGATGAACCGATTGTTTCAGTGGAATTTGTATTGATAATAATAATCCCTATTATCATAATAGGCATTTTTATAATGTTTTTACTAAACCGTTTCTTAACCAAGAAAATGAAGAATCACGAACGAAATAAATATTTTAAGGTATTAAAACTATTTTACTATAACATTAAACCTCTCTATTAAATTTATTTAAATTGGTTACTTAATTTTTGGCCTACATGTCTACTAAATTTTATATTATTAATGTTTTTAGAATTTCGAAAACAAATCATCTCGGCCTAGTACTATATGCACTGTTAGTACCATAACTTTTGGAGACACTTTAAAAATCGATGAATGGGAAATAGATACCAACAAATTGATAGTTAAAGAAGTCCTAGGGGGAGGAGCTTTTGGAGTAGTTCATAAGGGCTGGTACAACGTTAAAGATGGAGAAGAAATTGAAGTTGCTATAAAAATGCTACGAGGTATAAAAACTATTGAATCATTGAAAATAGATTTTAATTTTTAATTATGACTGATGGTTGCAGTAGCGAAGATACTGGATGGAGAGAACTCGGTCGGGTACGGTGGTTCACCATCTGGTATCTAGTGTGTCTGATCATGAATGTGTGGAAAGTATCTAATATAGTGTACAGTAAATACAATAACGGCTGGACGCTTGGTACTTGGTGGCTCTGCTTGCGAAACAGGGGCCAAGTCCAAGTGGGCTGGTTTGAAACTGTGGAACGTGTCACCTAGCAAGGAATCAGGAAATACAAAAAAATACAGGCAGGTTCAGATCTAAATATCTCTTTTCTGAACTCTGACTATCTCTTAAAATTTCGACAACAACCCCCGCACGCCATTACCCCATTAACGAATGCTCTTAAACTTGACACAGCGTATAGTGGTGCTTAACTTCCTAGTCAATACTTTTTAAATTAGGTGATATTTGTTTTAGAATGCCCAGCACATGAAGAGATTAAACAATTTTACCAAGAAATAGAAATTATGAAGTCTGTTCCACTGCATCCTCATCTAGTGTCACTGATTGGTTGTGTAACAAAGCAAAACCTTTTGCTGGTGGTAGAGTACTGTTCTAAAGGAGACCTTCAAAGTTATCTACGTGCCGCCTCAGATAAAATATTACAAGCGTATGTAAAAATTACATATTTATGAAAAATTTGCCAAAATTTTGATTCAAATTTACCTATTGAACCATTTTCTAACCTAGTAATGAATTTCTCTTTTCTTTTTTAATATTCGTTTCATTTATTTCTAAACTCTTTTCGGCCACAGATCAGTGAGTATGATTTAATATTTTCAATTTATAAATAAATCGATCTATACAATACATTCTTATTATTTTGCAGTACTCTTTTGAATCAAAGAAGTGAATATGAAAACTGTAAATATGTTTTTAACAAAATGTATGACATTAATGAAGTTGAATTCGACGATATTCCACATCCTAAAGATCTCATTTCGATTGCTCGTCAGGTTATTCTTGGCATGGTAAGTTTCAGAAATATTGCTTAAAACACCTGTTTCTATTGAACTTTTTAAACAAATAAAGAGCTTGGAATAATAACTGCCAGTTCCTCTTCAGTCTTTAGTTAGGACATTTGAATGTGATTCAGAGGAGATGAAGATCTAGTTTTATTTTATATAACATTATTCCGGATTAATGAGCTTCATGCAAAATTTCCGTTGTTGTAAATACGTACTACTGAAAAATTAAATCTCATTTAGTTCCCACTTAGACCAATACAGTATTATCACTGAGTCAGTAAACAGAATTCAAATTAATTCTTCTAGTACTTATTAATTTACCTATTTTTAATTTTTAATCAAAAGGAAATCAAATTCACATATTTTGTACTTTTATTTGTTTCATTAGCAATTAACTGTTCTCTCATTTAACAAAAATTTTAAATATAACCGTTTACGAGATAAAAATTAAAATTCTACACCCTGTAGAAATAAATCTTGAAGATACATTGTAAAGAAAATACCTTAAGAAATATTCTTAGTGAAATAACTTCCAAAATCCATGGTAATTAATGTTTCTACCAAAAAAACGAATCTCATTCTCATTCAATCTTCCACTAAAAACTAGGATGAATTTTCATTTTTAAAAAGTATTTTTTTGTATGAAATTATTTCTATAGCGTGTAATATTTGACAAATGTTTAAACAATTCAAATTCAAAGAAAGAAAGCTGAACATACATAAAATTTTACTTAAAATAAGTGTTACTGGTGTTAAATTGATGTAAAACCATATTTTGCTAATAAATCTAATGAGAAATTTTTTTTAAATAAAAATAATAGTTTGAATGTGTTTCAACCTTTTTTTTAATTTTTCTTAGAGATTTCAGTAGGGAAAAAAACTCGGCACTCGGAATTACTGTGAATTTAAAAATGCATTTTCTAAACTCTTATTATTCGATCCAAATAAAAAGAATAATAATTATTCCCAAGTACAAATTGATGAATTTAATATATGTAATCATACCTCAAAATTTAATTTTTCAATTTTAAATTCCAATCGTTTACGTAATTCTCGATTTCAGGAATATTTGGCGTCTCTAAAACTAATTCACCGGGACTTGGCAGCCAGAAATGTCTTAATTTCGGAAAATAATATTATCAAAATATCTGATTTTGGACTTAGCCGTGACGTGTATTATGACAACATTTATTACAAATCTTCAGGAGGCAAACTTCCCATCCGGTGGATGGCACTTGAGTCAATGACGCATCAGATATATACGACACAAAGTGATGTTTGGTCTTTCGGAATATTATTATGGGAAATCGTTACCTTAGGTAGCACTCCGTATCCCGGAGTAGCGACTCAAGACGTTTTAGGAATGCTGAAGGAAGGTTACCGGATGTTGAAACCTGATAATTGTAGTGAAGAACTGTAAGTAGTTTTCGATTGTACAGGGTAATTCATTAGTGCGATAAAGTCCAGTATCTTCGTTATTTTTACAGACATAAAAACAATATTTTGGAAGATTGAAGACATTAATGTTCATATTTTAATTGTTGCAATTGTACAAGTTCTCCTTCTTGCGTCAATTCCCCATTGCAACAATATACATTCGTAATTTCTCAGTTTCACATTTTTTTAATTGGATCACCCTGTATTTTATGTCGACCTACGAAAACTATTTGACTACTATTTCAGTTTGATTAGGTATTCCCTATAATAATTTTTTTATTTCAATTTTGTTATTAAAAATGTATATTGAAGCAAAATCAAGCTTTTTTTGAAAATAATGTCATCCAGAAATCTACTGCAAACTTTCTGCTATAATATTTTACAAGGATGTCAAATTTTTACACTAACCTTAAACTCAAAGCGTTTGACAAAATCAAGAAAAAACCGGACATTTTTTCTATTATACAAAATGAAATTGAACTTACTTCTCATTAGCCAGGAAAAATCACTGTTAGATAAAAGCACACATTTAAAATACATGGGGCTTTTATAGTTTGTTTAATCAATATTCACCTGAAAATGATCCGAGATACACAATTTGAAATGTTGTGAAAACCAATAATTCAAAGCTACAAAAATCTGAAATCACACTGAAACGTCACCATAAATATCTAAAAGTTGCGCATAAAATGAATTTATGAAATAAAATGTGTAAACAAGATCAAAAAAGTTCACTAAGCATTAAGCTTTTTGGGATTGAATTCTGAATACCCCATTACCCGTCAAAGCCTATAAAGAACCATGCATTTAAAACAAAGTACTATTATTTAGAGAATAAAAATAACTTTTGTACAAGACTCATCCGTCTTCATCCGAAATTTCAAGTTTTATAGTTCATAACGAGCTTCACGTTATTTTTGTGTAAATTTATTTTATTCTGGTACGAGTGTAGTATTTTGGTTCTAATTTAACTTTTATCCTGTTTCTTATCCGAATTATTTAAACGGATTTAGCGCTCATAAAATTGAACATTAACGCTTCATCACCGTTACAAATCAATACACTCCTGACTTTGTCCAATTAGAATTGAACCCTAATAAAATAATAAAATTTTTTTCAATTTCACTTAAAATGCATCTCACGGTTGTTGATTAATTCAGATTAGTAAAAAAACGTTTAGAAATTAAATGTGCATCATTGACGAGACCTGTACATGAGAGAAATAGAAATCGTTTTGTTTCAGTTCACGCTCAGGAAGCTGAGTTGTATTTCGTGTTCTTGTAATTATTAATGATCTACTTGTTTTTAAACAATCAGAAATTAACTGTCCTTATCTAAAACGGTAATTTTTTTTCTTTTCTTTTAGGTATGCCATAATGTGCAAATGCTGGAATGCTACAGCATTGGATCGTCCCTCATTCACTGAGCTTAAAAATGATTTTGATAATTTGCTTGCTACATATTCAAATTACTTAGATTTAGATACGAATATTATCCACAAAGAAGATTACGTAGAACGGTAGAAACGTGCATTTTATAAAATTAAAATTCGTACTTTTATGTTTTTGATTATTGTCACAATTATTGTAAGGCGGATATTGTAAAGAAATTTGCATTTTTTATCCACTGTTAGTATTAGCACAAATTATCTGTTTAGTATTTTTATATTTTTAACTAAAATTTCTGATTTATGCAAATTAAAAACATATTTTTATTAATAAATAACCTTGCAAACACTAATATTATTCCTATTAGCTTATCTTAGCGATTCATGTTTTGCTTTTTTTGGAATGTAAAACTAATTTTATAATAGTTTTAGAACCGTATATTTTGTACAAATTAACTCTTAAACTGAAGAGTTATAAACAGATATATCACTTTAGTTATTCTATGTATTATAATAGAAAATATATATATTTAAATAAACAGTATAAATAATTTTTAGCACATACAAATAATTTTTATACTTAATTTAATATACATTTTTATACATATTTTATGCATGTAAACAAATCCGTTTACTGCGGTACCTCCATTCTCATTCCATAAATAAAACATATTTTAAATAAAATATGGCCCATTTTTAATTTTGGTGTTTCCTATTGCTCGGGAATGTGTTCATAATATATATCACTATGTTGTTTTCAACCATAATCACAAGTTTCTTTGATGATAAGTCAAAGACCATCGCTTCTTATTGTTGGATCATCTCTATCAACTGGAGGTGGTGCTGTGTTTACCTTGGCACTGGGACCTTGGGTCAAATAACCTGCCGTTGCAGGAGTACCTGCTAAAAATCATTTATTTAAATTTAAAATGCTACAGTGACAATAAATATTTATTATACAGGCTGTGCAATTTTATTCCAGACGTAGCCGTGTTACGATTCGGTAACGAACCGCATAACTTTGCCGAATCATACTCAGCAGATGATAATACAAATTTGTTTATGACACCCAGATGATATGGTAAAATTACAATGGTCATTAATTGTGTAATATATTATGAAACACCGTAATGTTTAAAATTGTCTTGGCTAACTTTATGCAGTGCTATGTTATTGAATCCCGTATTACTTCAATCTCTTCTTTATTGACATTTCATTCAAGTGTTTTGTAATAAAAAACGATTCTTTGAAGACCAAATAGCGTACATTGAAAAACTAATTAATCTTTGAAAAAAACAAAATAGTTGCGTTCCTTTCAATTATAATTTGACAAAAACGAAGCTACGAAGCTATTGAATATATGTATTTTTTTAATGTATTCTAATTTAAATATCGGGAGTCCACCTGTAGAACTTCAATTTAATAATTATGGGCTTATTTTAAATGTTATTCTAAAGAAGGAACCATTAGGTTTCTCTGATAAAATGAGTCGGATATATTAAAATACTCCTTATAATCCATCACAAGTCGGTATTGATGTAATCAGAAAAAAAGAGATTCCAAATGTAAAATACATTTGATCAGACACTGTGCCAGGAAAGACCCTGTATACTTCTAATTAATTTTTATAAATAACTTTTTTGTTAACTTTTGTATCATCAGGTACGTATAAGTCATGTTCCTTTGTAGGTAAGTAAACAAATCCACAGTTCTATATTTATTAGCCACTGAGGTATAAATGAAGTCCCTCAACTTAGATCTATTGAAGTTATCCTCTTAGAGAATAGAATAGAATTTTTGTAAAAGCAATTTCAAAAAATAAACTGATTTAACACATCCTACTGTAGCGGTTAAGAACTGCAGACAACAAACTCTAAATCAATAGCATCCGCAATTAAGTAGAACAATTAATGACCGAAATTAAAAAAATAATAATAAAGTATTTCAGACGTGGGTCTAAAATAATTGAAACTTAATGGATTGTTTGTTGAGAAAAATAACCAACCTGTTAAATATCCAGAAATATTCGTATTCGAAATAAACAGATCATGTTTCTGATCTTTATACTCTGCCCAAACTCTGCTCTGCTCCAAAATTGCATTCACTTTTTCACCATACATAAGGCTCCTAGTCATTGATTTAAGAGCCTTTACTATTTGTGCTTTAGTCATAGCTGGATTATCTATAAGCTCTAAACGTGACTCAAGAAGTATCAATAGGAATTGAACGAATTCCACATCCAGAGCTTGTTTTATCAATTGATCTTGATTGCCAGAAAAAAGTCTGTTAAGAGCCTCACACGCAACTGCTACCATGTCTTTTCGAACTTGCATGGCTTGTTTTAGTGGATGCATGCAATCTGACTGAGCAATTGCGCTCACACATATCTAAAAATATGAAATGAATATTTAGTATATTCTTAAACATTTGTTAAAACTATGAAGAAATTAAAAGTAAAAAACACTCTACTCATCTATAAAGGGTGTGAAGTAAGATCTAATAAAAACTAAAAAATATCCGACACTAAAATCTAAAAGACCAACAACTCAAAACCAGATCAAGCCTACTCAATTTTTAAATCCTTAAAGGTAATGAACATTCACAAAATTATAAGAAAGCACTGTAGTGTAACCAACAAATTATATAATCGAAACAGATAAAAATGACCTAACAAAATTAATATCTATGATGTAAACAAACCACTAATTGACATATGGGGATTATGACAAATTTAATGAAACCCCCCCTCAGTAAAATAAATTTCCATAATTAATAATTTGGAATGAAAATTGTTTAACACAACATTCACATGAAGTTAAAGCATAATTATAGAACTTAACATCAACATATTACTAGCATATAAAAAAGTACCCAAAGAAGATTCTTCAAACGTTGAAACTATAATATTTCAATAATAACTGTCCAGAGAATATTGTACATCAGTTTAAAATTAAAAGTAAAACAAAACAAAAATTAATAAAATAAATACAACTGAAAAAAATGTGATGGTCCCTTAATAAATAATAATAAATGGAATAAAAAATAATTGGGAACTAAATAAAATTCAAAATATTGTGACTCGCATTTTTATTGAAAATAAAAATAACCAAAAGATCTCTTTAAATATCTACTAGATTTATAGATAACACATAGTGCCGCATCAAAAGCCAAGGTAACTTTTACACTTGTTGTATATTACGCATAGTATTGTGTATTTAGGAATATATTGCCGTTCTAAACTTCTAGAATGAGGTTATTATGCAATTCATCTCTGGACTGTTAATGTTGTTTAAGTGTTTTAACATTTCTTCTATTTCCTGGTTTCAAAACATTTATGCATTTTCTTCTTAGTGCCCTCAATTTTCTTCTTCACTCTCTCTACCATCAATTTCTGTGTTTCCCTTATTGAGTAATACTTAAAAGTATTATTATTTTTAATGCACAACATTTTGGTTTTGTTTGTTTCTTGAGTTGCTGATAAACAATTTTTATTTAATTGTTGTTATAATGAATATACTATAGATATTTTCCTAGATTTCATCCTCCAGTTTGAGCTTGAGTGTTGAGTTACTTACTATTCTCCTACCATATCGTTTTCTTAAGTTGCTTTAAAAATTTGGTTCTATTAGTATTTATATTCTCGTAATAATTTTTACCAGAAAATTATATGATGCAATATTGACACCTGTACACTTATTACCTATTTAATGAAATTTTATTTATTCTTTTTGTGCACTACTCTAGCCGATGACTGTTTTCTGGTTAATTGAGATCCATGTTGCCTTATAACAGTTTTAAGGTTGAAAGTCATATTCTAATTTTAATTTTTCGTCTAGATAAAATGTGTCGACAAATAAGTTGTAAAAAAAAGAAGCAAAACAGATACTACTACTACTCTAACAATAGTTTCATGGTAACAGAATTGAATTATTAAAAAAAATTCTAGTTATAACAAAAACTTCATTATCGCAAAAACATACTTACAGTACTCATTGATAATGAATTAAGTATACAAATGGCAGATTTTGGTACAACTGTCTGTCTTACGTTAGTTCCCATTTGCCTACATAATCTTGGAATGTGACCCATAGAGGGTATAGTATCGAGAAGAGCAGGCTGTGCTTGAAGTAGAGAGCATAAAGCAGTTGTACACAATTCTAGTAATTCTACCTATAAGTTAAAATGAAATATTTGAAATTGTGCTTATATATATTACATGTTTTAATAAACCTTTATAAAATAGTACTACTCTCATTTGAAAATGATTATTTGAAATAAATAAAAAAATACTTCAATTATATTACTTACATTAGGTTTTTCTTTGCTCATTAGATTAAGAGATGTTTCTAATAATTCAGTTAAGAATTCTTTAGGTTTTCTCAAATTCCAAGAAGGATTAGCTATAAAAATTCTTAGATATACACCTGCCACCATAACTTCGTTAGGAGTAGCAAGATTTGTTAAACCATTTGTATCTGGCATTTTCCAGAATGTAGAAGGATTTGAACTCTGCTCAGTCTGATGCCTAAAAAATTAATTGAAAAAATAAATAAACTACAATGACACATATTTTCGAAACAAATAGAAAATATAAATTTCATTATAAAACAAATTAAAATAAATATACACATTAAGGTCCCACGAAATGTAGTAGATCCACTCTGATTTTTCTAATACATGCACAGGAAGATAAACGTAGTGATTTCCACTTACAATAAAATCGACGAGGCAAAGAAGAGTAAATTGAGTAAAACATTGAAAAATCATGCAGAAACATCTTGCATTCCAATAAACCTAATTGGAGAGACATAATGCTCTAGTCTAAGTAATACTTCTTCTCTTTATCTTCCTTCTCTGATACAGATAGTTCAGAATTCAAGCGACCTGACTATACAGAAAAGTAGGCTCCGTAGTGATTTGTGAAGACCCATTTCACTTGATTCGTAATAACAGAAATAGTTCCACAACCTAGGAGGACTATATATATATATATATATATATATATATATACAGTAACAGTTTATTAGAGGATGCTCTACAAAGTTGACATAGTGGAATGAAGATGATAAATTTCAGTCTCAACTTCAAGAAAAGCCGGGGCGAATGTTAATAACTAACTGAATAATAGAATGTAATGTGGTTAAAAGTGTCAAGTACCTGGTAGTTACACTGAGTGAAAGACGATTATGTATACCCAACAATGATGAATAAATTCAAAAATACATTGCTTTGTTATGGCCATGCAGAAAATTATTTGGAAAATTGTGGTAAATTAATTCTAGGCCCAATCTGTGCCTTTACACTTGCCTTGTTCAGACATTCCTTTCACTAGACCTCGGTCCCTTGTAAGGTGCTTGCAATGAAAAGCGCACAGCGAAAAGAAGCTAAATAAAATGATGCTACAGGGGCTAGCTATGAGTACTGGATAATTATATAGAATTAAACTTTCGGTTTATAACGTTTTTAATTATTTTTGTAATTTGATTCATTATAATAGATTACTTGAGCAGAAATTTAATATGCAATACTTACTCTCTTCTAAATCTAGCAACGATTTTACAAACATTGTCTTTTGCTTCTTGATCCCATATAAGCTCAGGATGTTCGTGGGCACTCTCAAACATATTTACCGACGCTTCGGGACTATCACGCATGGCATCAGCAAATATAGGAGGTAAGAAGACCCCTAACGCTAATCTCACTTTTGGACCTACCAATTTATCCAGGTTCATTCTGGCTAATAATTCGGCACATGTCTGCCTTACATTATGATTTGTTGAGTTACAGAAAAGATCCAAAAGATATATAACCTAAAAAAATAACAAAATATTAATACAAAGTTGTAACCTCTTATGACAAATAGAATTTTAGGAAGGAAGGAATTAAAAAATATCAAAAAGGATAATAAATGCTGCTTGAACCAAGTATATTTAACTATAATTATTAAAGATAATGAAAAAAGACTGATGTAGACCAAATGATATTAAACAACGAATATGGTGTTATTCATACATACTACTTTAGAAAAATGTAAGAGGACAAGCCAGGAAATTACAGCAATAGTGGGCTATAAGAATCTGAAAGCAATAAAACTGGTAAATATAAGGGGCAGTCAAATAAAAACCGAACACATTCCTCGCAAAAGTTACACTATTGTTAATTATCGATATTGCCATCTATGGGATAGGAGAAATGTATAGTGACAACTCTCAGGTACACACATTTATTTGTTTATTTTTCTGTAGGTGAGCGCAGAGAAAAGTATGGTCGTCCAGCATTAAAAATGGAGGCAAGTAAGAACAACAGAGAGGTGTGGTTTTTTGGTGGCTGAGGGTGCAGGAATACGTGAAATTTTCGCATGTCTACTGTGTTTGGCGAACACTGCATGTCACTGACAAATGTCCACTAGTCGAATAAGAGATTCTGAGAAAAATGCACAACACTGCAAAACGATTCCGGTAAAGTCACGATAACCTTCTTCGATTGCAGGAACTATCTGCTTATCTAGTCCCTCAAGCGCGGAGCGACAATAAAAGCGAAGCGTTATGAAGGCATTTTGTAGAAACTGAGACCTACATAAAATTAAAAAACCAAACCGAAAAGACAGAACAACCATTTGAAAAACAGCATTTATTGTGTACTATACGAATGTGAAAGATCATAAAATGGCACGAACAAACGATTCATATAAGAGGTAAAAAATATTTAAATCATAAAGAAGTAGAAAAAACATGAACAACAAAGGAGTACAGCAAGTATGATTAGATCATTATAATATTGTATGATCAGAAGCAAATATTATTAGGAAAGAACTAAGCTAGGTCAAAAGAAAGTTATTCAATAAAAGCCCTCAAGTCAAGAGTCTAATCACCTGAAAACAAGATTAAAACGTTGCGAAAACCAAAAAATCAAGAGAATGAAAATCCCAAATCACATTAAGAAATGAAATACTTTTAAAAGGACATTTTTTCGAATTATTTTGGAAACAACTATAAAAAGAACATATATGATTCTATTTCCTAAATTATAAACAAAGTTAAAATTTTACTTTAGAAAACATTTTCTTACCGCTCCCTTATTTAAGGCCTCCTTTACAATCTTCGTTGTTGCCATTAGCGCGTATAAAGTTTCTAATATTTGTGGTTGAGAATCTTGTAAAGTATAAAGTACTAATAAAAGATAACCTAGAACTTCACTTGCTGCTATGTCGCTAATGCATTCATTATTCCTGGTCACTAATGAAATAACATTGAGTGCTCCCTTCTGGATTGGTAAGTAGTTGACGTTAAGTAAACTAAACAGTAATCTAAAATGGTTGATACATTGGATCTCGACACCACTATTATTTCTTATCACATTTTTTAAAGCTTCAAGAGTCATCACAGATTTTGTTAATCTATCTTCTATGGTAACAGAAAATGCTATGTTTACTAAATTCAGGAGGTCACCAGATTGTTCCTTTAGGTAATTTATGAGTTCTGTCGCAAAACCCTTTGGATCCTAAGGCAATAAAAAAAAATTACATATATGATAAAAAAAATTAAATACTAAATATTTATTTCAAAGGAGAATCAAGTGAGAAGTGTCTCGCAAACTGACATATTTAGAAATGACAGGAGCGATAAGTACGACTTTCTTTTTACCACCAGATGTGCTGCTTAGATTAGAGCCATAATTAGGACGCTCCCACACTTGTTAGAAAGGCTCAGGAGCAGAGCCAGTGCAGTGTTTGACTTACCTTAAAGGTAACTAATAAGAGGGTGGACCAGGATCAGATCAATCTAGGATTGATCTAACAAAGGTGGAGGAGAAGGGTTATGCTTCTTATAAAAGGGCATTGAATGGAGTCAAACCAGCTGTCAGTGCTAACACTTAGCAAAAACAGCCTTACAATCATCTCATTGCTACCGATATGGCATGTGTGACTTAAATAAGCCTAACAACATTGTGTAAATTGTGTGATACTAGTTATAAGGACTATGAGAGCCTTCTCTCTTGCCTTATGATTATTACGCCGCTACCTGTCTGAATTAGAATGAGTGTAGTGGCGCCATTTTTGATAATGAATGATATTAGTAATACAGGAGGTTCAAAAATATTTTATTGCAGGGATTTTTTATATTTTCTCACCATTTGCTCCAAAAAATGGATGTTTCATATATACTTAAAAAACTCTAAATATTGCATAATATTAAGGTAATTTTAGTTAATTATTAGTAATGAATATTATTTATATTATAATTTTATTCCATTAAACTAATTTGAAAGGTTAACTCACTTTAATTGAATAGGTAGGTTGTTGGTTAAATATCTTAATAAAAATACCGCCAATTTTGTGTTCTCCTTCATGGGCAGAATACTTAAATTCGTTCGCCACATTAAAGTCTATTTCAGCTCTACTGTTTCTCTGCGTTTCCAAAAAGTCCATCAGCTCTGCTCTTGTACCATTATCCCATAGCAAATAAGGAGTTTCACTGTTGCTATTTAAGATTTTCAAGATCTAAAAAAATCATTTATAGTCTTTCTCACATACACTTTCTATTAAATTAGTGAATAATTTTAAATATAAAATATTTAATGTAAGAGATTACATTAAATAAACAGAACAATGTTTAACGTTTATATTATTTTCTAACCAAGCAACGCTTGAATACATTCTTACTTGCCTTAGATACTCATTACTGCGATGTTCTAAGCGCCACACGAATATTTATTAAATCAATAACTTTAACAACCATTCTATCCTCATGCTATTTAACTGATAAAGTAACGATTTTATAAGTCTTAAGCTGATAATATAATACAAAACTATAACTGTTGCACATCATCTAGGACGTATTATTTATTGGATATCAGTAACAACAAATCTCATTCAACAGAATTTGATAATTTAAACAAAGGAACATGAACGATTTCTTGCATGCATAATTATAGTTTATAAAGATATTTTCGGTCTTGCACGGCAGGATAACTAATCATTCTATTTCTCTTTTCTGTTATCTAATAACAATTAGACAATACGAACTGATTGACTACATAAAGTTCTTGGTCATAATATGGCAAATTAAATGAACTCAAATGTTTTATGAATGATAAAAAAGGACCACAATAGAAAACGTCGACATGTTATTTGAGAATTTAAAAAAATGGCATTTCATTTTGTTCTGTTCTGTGCTCTACAAATAAGAGAAAAATTAATCATTTTCATATATTAAAAACCCTTGAGGATATAAAAAATTGAAGAAAACTTATAGATAAAGCATAAGAAATTTAAAATTTAGCATTGAATTTATAGTATTAATTAATACTTTTTGTTTATTTGCTTTTTTGTAAACGAATATTAATATATCTTTCTTAGATAATGGAAGAGTACATAAATTATTATGAATTTTTTCTAGTAAAATTAACTTTAAAAAATTCACAGTTTTAGGAACTGTATGATCCTGTGACATAATAATATTATATAGGTCATTACTAAAGTGCAACAGTATCAGATTTGTATGAACTTATGCACTTGTAATGCAATATATATAAATGTAAAACAAAGTTAGAGCCAATTTGAAGAAAATAAATGTAAAACAAAGTTAGAGCCAATTTGAAGAAAATAAATGTAAACCAATTACCTCTTCTGGTTTATCATCTCCGAGTTGTTCACTCAAATATCCTGTTAATAAATGCCTTAGGATATCTCTAGTAAGGGTATTTGGAGGCGGTTTATCTTCCCCTTGTATGTAACCTCCCAAAGCTGCACAAGCCTTTACAGATTTTTTCGCAAGCATATTACTAACTTCTTGCTTATTAGCTTCTTCAGTTTTTTCAACTCCACCTTCATCTAAAGTGAAATCGTAATTGAACATATAAAGAAGAAGATGCCAGAGAGCTCCTGATTTTAACAGTTCCATTTGCAAAATCGAGTCCATAGATAAGGCAGTCACACACTCTGTTGCGACTGAACAAAGTTTGGTTAAATGCTGAAATATACAAACAATGCTAGTTAAGATAAAAGTGGTAATATAAAAACTGTAATTTACAATTCTATAATTTAATTGATTCCAAATGATATTTCATTAAAACCTGATCAATATACCCACATACCTTGGCTTCATAAACAGATATCGTAAATTTTGACTTGTGATGGGAAAATTTTCGAAATATTGAATTATAAAATTACCGTATGAAGATTTTACAGTATTTTTAAGAATAGACAAATTGGCATATGTCAAAAAACTTACTTTGAAATACAATATTCTACATAAGTCTTTGACTAATTGTTTTAAATCGACCATTCGTTCTCTGCAAGCAGGGAATTGTGCCGCTACAGTGAAACATCTTGTTATGTGAATACAGACTTGTACAGGAATCTCCTCTGGTTTAGATGAATTGTTCAAAACGTTCACACACCTGGTATAAGCATCTAATAAAACCTAAAAAAAATTAAATCATATACAATGAATAAAATTATATTTAGTAATTTTATTATTCAAAATTATTTTATATCCACATTTTTGCAATTTCTTGTTTATTTCTTTTAATATTTCATTTTCTTTAAGATAATTTTGTTTACGTTTATTTTTTTTGGAAAACTTCTTTTAACAAAGTATTGTGTTTTTCTTATAAATATTTTAAGAATCTTTTCTTTTTCATACTGGGCTACTTAATTCATCTTTTACTCTTTTTCATTTTTTGTTCTTTGATTGTAGTTTCTAGTATATTTTAAAAAAAATGATTTTTGTTTTCATTCTTATATTAGTTCATATTGTGCGCAATCGTTTCTTTTTCTGCCTATTTTTGTACTACACACTCGTTTTCTTCGTTGTTTCATTGGGATGTATGAATACAGAATGGCCCACAATTTTTACTTTTTGATTACTGTGTATATTTCCATGTCAAAAAAATTCTTGAAAATTGAGAGAAATAAATAAATTTTCTCTATCTTTTAATTGATTTTTCGTACAAAATTTGGGATTTTTCAATTGTTTATGCTGTCGGAATAATTTTAAACTAAAACTACAATGAAATCACTTCAAAAAATATCATTCAAAAATTAATCGTCTTACAGGGTTTTCCTCTAAAAAAAACCACTTTTATATACCAACAGTTTTTGGTAATGTAACATACTACCATATATTCACAAATAATTTGCATCAGTCACAAAGTAGAAGGTGAAAATTTCTTTTTGAGAATCATTACTCAGAAATACAGGTAAAAAGATTGTATTTCTTCAATATTATACTAAAGTATATACAGGGTGTCCCACGACGATTAAGACAAGTAATATATCAGAATTGGGCAGTAGTAGAGAATTATAATTTTGGGGGTGTAAATTAGAGCAAATGTTGCATCTTTTCTTGTTATTGTGTTACCCAATGAGGTATTTGTTTTTGGTCACGTGACGTCGCATTCAAAATTATTAATGGGACAACCTGTATATTTGTGCCTTTCTGTATTCCTCCCGATAAAACAATTCCAACAAACTAGCACACTTGGGGTCTAAAGTGATTAATTCAAGAGCTACAGGTACTTAAACGATTGTAAGTTAAAAAATTCATAATTGAATCCCTTGTAATTTTCGGCAATCTTACATTCGTACGTAATGATTAAGACAAACCAATATTATAATTTTTAATAAAAATTCAAATTAACTGTCACAAAAAAACTTACAATATTAAAGGAGATGTTCAAATTGATGCCCATCTTCGTAAATGCATTTCTCAAATCTTGAATTAATCACTTTAGACCCCAAGTGTGCTAGTTTGTTGGAATTGTTTTATCGGGAGGAATACAGAAAGGCACAAATATACAGGTTGTCCCATTAATAATTTTGAATGCGACGTCACGTGACCAAAAACAAATACCTGAGGAAGTTATTTTGAACACTGTCAATTTTCCTTTTGTGAACGGCATAATGTGATGACCAAAGAGAAGAATAGTATTCAAGATATGTTCTGACTAGAGAACAATAGAGCGTTTAATAGCAGTGGTATTTGTAAAATTACGTATTATTCTTTTAATAACACCTAACATTTTCATAGATTTTTGTAATTAGTTAAATGTTATTTAATGATTAATACCGCCGAATCGAATTATTTGAAAAGCTGTAACCAGGTGGACTGGGAACCTCAGTAGTTAAAGCATCAGACCCAATGAAATTAAAAATACCTCAAGTCCATTCTCTCTCCTTAACTCTTCAGCATTTAATGCAGAACAATGTACAGTGTGATATGCTAATTCACACGCAGCGGTAAGTAGGGGAGCATTTTTCGAAAATAATTGATCGTCGGCAGTCTCTATTCTAATGGTTTTTATTAATTGAGGATAACCAGCATATTTATAAGGTTGCAAATCTAAAATATTAAATAGAAATAGTAAAAATCATATAAATGTACGTAAATAGTTACCATCAGAATATCTTCGAAATAGGATACTTTGAGTTTGTAAAACTAGGACTATATTGTTAGGATTTGGACCATCCCCTGTCCAACTTGTTCGGCTACATAAAAACTCGTAGGCTTGATTAACTTTTTCAAATATCTCCTAAAATATAGAAATAATTTCATTACATTCTTTTCTATAGACCGAATTAATAAATACACCACTTACTCGACCCTCGGGATTTTTGTCAGGATGGTATTGTTGAGCTAATTTATAATAAGCTTTCCTTACAGTTGCTTCATCATGGTGATTTTCATCTAAACCTAAATTTTGATAAGCATCCTTTATCGTCATTAGTGGAGGTTTCTTTTCAACTTCACTTCTCCAAGATTCCAAGACATCTTTCAACAGTTGAATCTAAAATAAAAAAATATTAACTGAAATTGGAATGGAATAATACCTAGTTTGACTAATATATTATAACGTTAAAATCAGAAAAGTACATTATTTATTTAACTTGTTAGGTACGCAAAATAATACGAAAAGATGATTTCAAGACTAGAGGAAAAATTGTTTTATTTCCTCCTATAATCTTAAAATCGTCTTATAAACTTAGAAGTGTAGGTGTTTTAAAAGCAATTTGTCATTTTTAGAGAACATTTCTTTTGTAAAAATATTTAGAACTTATAGACTTAAATTTCACTCTAGAAGCATCACCTGAATTTTTAGAAGATACTTAGAATACACATAAATATAAGTTGAATCAAAAACTGTTTTTTAATAATACACATTTTTGTATAGTGCATCAATTTTAATTACAATTCATGTTCAAATGAGACCTATAAAGGTTAATTGTAATTTAATTGATTGACATAAAAACTAAAATAAAATGAATAATAATAAATAAAATTAAATCAGAAATTTCCGTAAACGCTGATCCTTCTCAATGTTAATTTTTTTACGTCCTAGTTTATAGTTTAAGTTGAACCCCATAAATTGATTGCATGAATAACGAGATTAAAAACTTACAGAATTGGGTATAGGCCAGTCAGGAAATTTGTAATTATCGCAAAGATGACGTAAGTAAAAGATATTGCAGAAGAGTTCATGCTCTAATTGTGGATATCTTACTGCAGGTATTGGTATGTAATGATACCTCACCATTGTATGACTACGTAATCGAGGTGTAAAATCTGCTATGTGTGCTGCTACTTTTTCTATTAACATTCGCCTAAAAAATAAAAACAAACAATTAAAATAAAACGTTTTTCCTAAAATTAAATTTAAGTTATCAATTATTCGAAAACTTGTTAATGTGAAGTTGAGATTGTCCTGGAAAGTTTAAATCATATCATTCAACCATGTATGATTAATAACTACATAGGGTGCTAGATAAGTTTTGCGATAAACAAGTAAAAACAAGTATATGTTATCGAAAATTGCGTTAGACTTTTCTTTCTATGAATGAGATAGCTCCAAAACATGCAATTTGAACATATCAACCACTTCTTCAGGTTTCGAAAAACGTTGACCAATCCATTTATTTTTAATATTAGGGAATAAAAAGAAGACATTGGCGGCTAAATCGGGGCTGTACGGCGGATTGTTCCGAAGAAACAGGCGACCATTTACTTAAAAGTGTTTTGTGCGCAAATAACTTTTGTAGGATTTGGCTCGTCTTGAAAGATCTTCATAGTCCACTGCTGTTTAGTGTCGGGCTCATAAGTATAGATCCATGATTCGTTACTTGTTAGGTCTTTTGAAGCTCCGCGATTGAATTTTTGTAATATTTCCTTTCACCAGAAAAAAGCAACCTTTTCTTCAGCAATTGTCAAATTATGCGGTATCTAATGCGAACAAATATTTTTGACGACCAAATGTTCATCAAATATTGAACGTATTGAAATGTAACCAATAGCCAGGCATACGTCAATCTTATTATAAGTTACATGACGATCTATTAATTTCAGGTCATGCACAGCATCGACGTTTTCTAACACATCTAATTTTGGATTTCCCTCACGAAATCCCTCCTGGAGCTAACGACGATCACGATTAAATTCGGGAAACCAGCTAAACACGGTGGCCTGAGGTGGTGCTTCATCATCAAAAATCGAAGTGAGTTGCTCGACACACTGTTGCGAAAGTCCACTGAGGAAAAAATTTCACAATTTAATTCCTTTTTTCCTCAAGGTGAATTTACGTCACAGCAAGCACCACGAATAGCATTCAAATGACAAATAATCCGACGCCGACATCAGATTTGACGTATTGGAATTGGTCTTGCCATATATCAAAACTTATCTATTCTGGTAATGACCATGTCCAGACATTTTTTTAGTTACATTTATGGCCCAGATAAAGCCAATTAGCCAGATTTATATCCTGACATTATCACAACCAATTCAAAAGCTGATAACTAAAAACTGTATTTTTATCTAGTCAGGAAACAATATAGAACACAGGAATAAAACTTCAAGATAAAACAATGTGAGAAAAATCTTTAAAAAACCATCACAAAATAATAGCCGAGGTTTTGTTTTTAATTAGCAGGAATCAGCAGGAATGTGTAGTAAAGAACAGAATGGAAAAAATTGTTCCCAAGACATAAAAAAGGCTTCTTGGTTATTTAAATCCATATATCTAAGGTATTGTTTATACCCACAAAAAAAGAGATCGTCTAACATTTTCTAAATCTAATGCTGTTTTTTCTTAATATCACAACACAGTCAGTTCTGTTTCCATATTAAAATAATTTTATTAGAAAATATGTGTCTCACTGTTTCAGTGAATTATTTAAGTAATGTTTTGTTACTTCTAATAGAATTATTTCATATTTGTTCAAACTACAATTATTTAATTATATCAAAATGAAATCTTATCAGGACAAAATGAAAACTAATGTTACAAGATTTTGTACATAATGGAAAAAAACTGTTATATTTATTTTGAGCAACATAAATGTATAGAGTCAATTACCTTAAACAGACAAGAAGACAGACAGACAGACAGACAGACATACATAATTTTTGAATTGCTATTTTACATACCTACATCATACATACATACATCATACATACATACATCATACATACACCATACATACATCATACATACATACATACATACATACATACATACATACATACATAAATACATACATAAATACATACATTAATCAATATAATACACTTTTTAAATGCCGTCCATACCTCATTTCGAAGTTCCATATTGCTTCTGGAGTATCAAACTCGCCAAGATATATTTGGGCAAATTTTTCAGCATCATAATTTTCTAAATAATGGATCATAGCTTCGGGAAGAAGCCTTCCTAAAATGCTTTTTTGTAAAATGACTGAAGTTTCCTAGAATACAAGTAAAAAATAATATAGGTCCGTCTACGTACCATAACCTAGCGAACTGCAGGTGTGTTTTATGATTTACCACAAATAAAATTACAAAGATTAGTAAACTTTATACGTTAAAATGGTAGTGGCACAACGTAACCTATGCGGTTAGACATTGATATGAAATTTAAATTATCAGAATTAACAAGAAGCAATATATAACTATATAAAAATAACTTATCACATCTATTATTATGGTACTTATGTTGTTAACAGAATAACATTGATTAATTCAAAAAAGAATGTAAACTTAAATGTACCTCTTCAGATTTAAAGGCTTGTTTCATGTGCGTCAATTTCAAAAACCTTGCTACTGGTAAAACATTGCTTCCTGTATACATCATAATGAAATAAAAAACGCCTGTTGTATATAGTTTCGACATTTCAGGATTATCTTTCATTACTTCACATAAAAGGCTTGCTACTTTTTCCACAAGTATAGGATCGAATGTTAAGAGTAATTGAACAACATTTGGCAGCGCGTTTTGGTCAGAGAGTAATCTTTTTACTTTAGGAAGAGGTCTTATAACGGCATCATCCATATCTCGGCTTGGATAATACTGACACATTCTAAAAGTTATAAAAATAATAGAAACAATATTTTTGTTCAAATTTTGATTGGGTTAAAAATTACATTTTTAGTTTTGGTCTAATATAATATTGCTTAGAAAAATAAAATGTCTCACTTTATAAGTATGTTTAATATGCAAGTTGCCAATTCACTTTCATTGATTACTGGATTACCCTTAGCTAAAAGATACCATTTAAGTTGAGGTAGTTGCGATAAAGGCCGCCATCCTGTTATACCCATTGCCCAACATCGTGTTTTATGATTAATTTGACCTTTATCAAACAAATCTTTCATCTAAAAATGAAAAAAAAAAGGTTTTAAACTAAAATATACAGGGTATTTCATTACGAATTGTCCATATTCTAGTTGGAGAATTGTTGACTAAAAATATGAGGATTTAACCTAAACCATTTAGTTAAAATATTCCTCCTAATCAAGATACGGGGTGTTTTATGTAAAAATTTAAATGTGATTTTTTGCGTACTGTTACGACATGAATTAACTTAGATATGAAGGTTTATGCTTGTTTATAAATATTTATGTTCGAACTTAGTGAAATCGACCAAACTCAAATGAGATGTACATAAATAAATAAATACGAACCTTATACGTTTGTGCACAAATATGTTGAAAACCACTGACTCTATTGTAATGAAACTAGACGACAAGGTTTACTTAGGAAATAACGGGGTATCAAAAAAATATGACGATTATTAGAGCAATGTAGAATGTAGAGGGGGAAAACTGAGTCTTTTACAAGGATTTAAAGTGTTCCAATATGCATAAATTTGGCCAAGTATGAACAAAAAATATCAGGAAGTATCGTAACAGTGAGCAAAAATTATTTTTAAATTTTTAATAAAATATTCTATATCTCTGTTAGGAGAAATATTTTAGCAATGTGTTTTACATTAAAGCCTCATATTTTGAGTCGATGATTCTCCAGCTACGATATGGACCATTTGTAATGAAACAACCTGTATATATTTTATAATTACAATTAAGAACATAGTTTTAATCAGCATTATTTATGAATTTGTTATTTTATTCAACGCTTTATTTTTATTTTCACTACAGATCTATTTTATTATTTTGAACAATTCTAAGATTGCAATATATGTAATTTGGGTTATAGGAGGTCAAGTGTACAATTTATTTAAACAAATTTTCTAACCTCACTAAAAGAAACTGGACCTTCTCGTCCTTTGTCCCTGTTATAATACCACTCTTTCTCTTCAAACATTTTCATTCCAGGTCCGGCTTCAATAACATTTGTTTGAGTAGGTATCACAGCTCTTGAAGTGTGCAAATGAGCTAAGGTCATTAGGTCGACTAAAATTTGAACTCCTCCTACCTCAAGTATATCCCTGACGTTTCTGTGATGAAGAATCAATTTTTCAATGAACATTACTAATCTATCCCGTTCCTGGCGGTCAACGCACTAAAAGTTAAGGATAATAGACTCACATTGCAGCCTTGGTATTATGGATACTATTATAAAGATTTCCTTTATTTAACATACAAATATGTGTATCATTAATCAATTGTTAAAACTAGTAAATAAAAATATAATTTGAACTTAGTTTTGACATTTACATACGCCGTTTGATGTCATGAAGAAGTATTCCAAACCCCAGACAGAATCATAGTTCTGCAGGCGAATTTTAAACATACTATGCAGAACTGGACAAAACCGGATTACATGTTCATTCTTGTAAGAACAATAGAGACAATGAAGAGAATATATTGGGTATTGGGCATTTATTATTATTATAAATAGTTTGAACTTCATTACTATTCACAGCGCTAAAAGAGGACAACGTCTATCCTGAGCAAATGAGTGAAACAGTCGACATGTTGCAAATGCAAATCTTCAGAATCATAATTGTAGTTGATGTCAATACCCATCAGTTGCTGTGTGAAGACATACACGAATGCCATTTATTAACATTGAGGGACTAATACTCAATAGAGCAACAAACCAACCCTTGTCACAGCCACAAGAAAAAGTCTTAAACGACATAATTTTGAATTTTGATAGAATCTGTCATCATATATCGTGCTGCCACATGTTCGACTTATTATTCAATAAAGCTACTAAATTCACTTAAGACTGGACTAGATGATTGCAATAAAGAGATCATAAAGACTAAAAAAATAGTGCAGAATGTTCTTGAAATAAATAAATGAAGCATCCACATATTTGAGAAGCCACAAAGTCTTGACTAAGGGTGCAAATTGAGTGGACGTTCTCGTAATCGATAAGAGATTAAAAGAACTAAAATTTGAAATTACTTAATGAGTCACTTTTCCACAATCATGCTAGACTTCTAAGCGGCAAGTAGCTCCATGAAAAGATTAAAGAGTTCGTCCCTAGAGGGTTGCCAAAATCACGACACCAAGCAGATTCAGGCTGTGATATACAGAATGCCTATTAGAAAAAGCAGCAAAGGGTTTTATGCGAGTAGAACACATTTAAATTACTAGACTATAAAAAAAGACAAGTCATTCCCTATCCCAGTTACAATAAAACGTGTATTTTATGGATTTTATGTTTGTCTGGTAGTAATTTACATTTTTATTAGTCAAGATGTGTATTTGATTTTACTACAGATAAACGTAAACATATTAAGATTAAACCTTTTCAGAGCGTATACACACATACTAAAGGCAAGGCAGAAGATGAAAGTGTAATATATCTGCTCTAAGAACGATATGAATCTTAACGACAAAATTATATATTTTACAACAAAAACATTACTAAAGATACTTATTTCAGTAAACGCCCCATATAAAGCCAAAAAAAGCCCGAAGGTGAGCAGCAACTAGGCAGGAAAAACTGGGAATACAATCCAAAAATTCTGCAGTGGACAAGGGGCAGAAGGGTCAACCTGATTAACACAAATATCAATCTCTCAAAGGTACTAAACCTAGCTTGTATACGCATAATCGATGAAACGAACCTGTTCCCAATAGGGAGAAATAGTTCTAATGCTCACACCCCACCATATTTTACTTGCAGAGACGACCAAGAATACTACATACAGAGTGGTCATAGAGTGAATTATTAGACCCCATTTTGGTGATGATTAACTCTACGATATACCACAGGGCGAGCTGACAAGAAAGTTCCATTTTGTGTAAGAATTTATGGCAGCATTAAGTTGCAAAACTGAATGGGACCTAAACAGTATTTCGACATTAAACAAAAAAGATATCAAATGATATTCAGATTATTTCAAAACACCGGTAGTAACTTAAGTAAGAGTACAAGGGCCTAGAACGAAATACTATGAATAGATAGTTTTGGCCAGCTATAATAAGAAGAGCTAAACTGATTAAAAGTAAACTGCGCATATTAACAGGAGTTCTGACGGGCATTGAGGACCGAATGAACACTTTAAGGAAGCAGAGAACCGTTTTTGCAAAGAAAAAAACTGAACTTCTATCTACATCCTTTTCTGATTGTATATGAAATACAAATGGATGACCTACAAAACCTAAAGTCATCCCACTGCCAGGAAAATTCAGAGTTTGCAATTTTGTATGATCTGAGGCACTATTCTTGAGCCCCATCGTAATTTTAGGTATGCGCAATGATGCGAGCAACTAATTAGCGAACATTTTGAAAAAACAGTATTCTCAAGGGCCCTTCGCAAACACCTTCAAATGTTTTGTATTTTGACGTATAAATACACTTGACAACAACGCGATTTGAACTTCACTTTAATGATATTTCTAGATTAAGGCTTGATTTTTATTAAATAGTAAATGTCAAAATCCATACATTCAAGTTTTCATCCTTTGAAAATAGATGATAATAAAATAAATAATAATATTCAAAGCAGAACGGCTAATGCATCTATGCAACAGAAGCATTTACTATTAGAATTTATTAAACGAAGGGCTTTGCCCTGGAAAATGTATGCTTAAATCAATGCCTGCTCTTTGGGGTCTTATAAAGAATGTTAATACGCCTATAATAAATCTACACAATTCTGTTAAATTCTAAAAATTTGCATAAAATGATTATCACTTAAAATCTCAAAAGGGTTATGTCTCTGTGTCTTTAAATTTCCTTTATCAACTGTATATTGTAAATCATCCATTATCAAATACCAAAAATCAATAAATATTTAAATAAAGTAGGTTTAATTATCGCACGTAAGTCACTTGCGTTAACTAAGACCCAGTATATTGCGATATTTGAGTTTTCTGCGAATAGTCAAAAATACACATTTCTTCGTAATGTGAATTATTACGAGTGACCTTGAACATTGCGATGGATCAACAATAGCACCCGTGAACTACCGAAATCAGTAGGGGGTGAAATCACGGTGAATGGAGAATTAAACTCGGTTCAATTTTTCATATTAACATCATGTTTTACATTCGTTTGTACGTTAATAAAAGATACATAGGTTTTAGATTTTTAAATTGATAGTAGCCTTTAATTTCGATCTAGGAAAAAAAACTTACCCTTTCTAACATGCCTACTATATATTTAGTATCACTAAAAGGACCAATATCCTCGAAATATCGACCATAAACTATCGACATTGCTTGAAGACATAAACATTTCATTTCAACTTTATTAGTTAATAAAAATCTATGGTATAAGTCATTAAAAAATTCGTATCTAAAACAGAAAGGTACAACATAAAACATACAAGACTTTTCTATAATAATATTCATGTTTCGGGTCATTTTTCTTTAAGGTAAAAAATCTTACACATCACAGCAAGTAAATTTTACTTACGTTCTACGAATTGGAGAATCATCATCATTAATTTCTAAGAGCAGTCTTAAGTAATAATCACCAATTTTAACTTCATCAGCAAGACAGGCATAATTTACTTCAAATTCCTGATGGTTCCAAGCAACCAGAGCAAGGCCAGCTAACTCTCTATCGGAAGCAAAATTCCTAACTTCTGCTTCTAAGGCACTTCTTAGTTCTTCTCTAGTCTAGAAAAAATAAACAGGTTAACTTTAAAATTTTCATTTTTTTGTTCTCGATGATATTTCGATCTTTCCAACTTGAAGGTATCTCTACTGGAATTTATATCGTGAGGTTCACAAGTAAAGAATAAGCGCATTTCCTAAGTAATTCATTTTTAATATAATCATAAAGAGGGATAATACACACTTTTATATACCTGGCATTGCAATGCCACTGGTATTTGAGACAAAATCCAAACTACTTTACGCACTAATGTACAAAATGTTGGCAGATGGTAAATTCAGCATGCACCCTACCCTTTGAGAAAATCGCAGAGAAAGCGTTAGAATGTGTCTTTCCTGTCTTATCTTCTTATCTATCCACTATGAATTTAGTAGAAAGGTTGGTTCCACATGAAATGAATGTACAATAATTGCAATAACGAAATATTTTAAAATAGTTAAAACATTATATTTTTAAATAGATTACTAAACCAGTAGATACTATTGAAGAAAAGATATTTGAACAATATTCGGTAAAATACTGCACTGTACTTCAGCTTTAAATACTATATCATCATATAATTGAAAATAATTCGTAAAATTTTCTTTTCATATTTATAATCGTTTTCTTCATTGGTATCCTTAAATCCCGTAAATATAGCGGCAATATTTGAATACAAAATCCAAAAATAAATTCTTTATTAGAAGCCACCTAAAGAACTCTTTCATTATTGAACTCTGAAATGAAATTGATGAATAATTTAAAAATAAATATTTAACAATAAGTTCATTAACCATGGGATTTCCAATAAATGAAGACGTTTGTATTTTAGTGATCTGCTACCTGAGATTTTTGAGAAAAGAACAAAAAAATGCATATCGATATTTATGTGTAAAATATTTTCTAATAAATCAATATTCTACTTAACAAACTACAAATAGAATTATGTATATCGTACTGGAATGTAAAAAATCCATAGACATTGGAGGCGTAGCTAAAATTCTGCACAAATTTTTAAATAAAAAATCCTCAATTAAGTAGAAATTGCATGAACCATTTTTTATAGACAACACTCTATAATTTAGTAAGGAATGCATTTCATTGTAATAAACTTATTTTTAAAGACAGAAATGTGTGTATAAAGAACCAAATGAATAACGATCATAAACAACAAACCTTATGATTCCAAATTAGATTAGGAAGATCATGATCTTGATTAAAATTCCAATAAAATAAAGCCCAATTAGATTCCGCTTTTTTCCGTTCCCTTCTTCTTCTTAACACAATTGGTCTCTCCTTAATTTTTTCTTCTCTTTTCAAAGTAATTCCTACAGAGGTACCCCAATGTTGAAGCGCAAGATTCGTGTAGTGTTCTACTCGTTTTTCCATTAATTTTATTTGCCTTTCCACAGCCACCCAGTTTGGATTTTTCTTAGTTTTATTTGCATGATCTACAGCCAATTTCAAATTGTCTCTGTTATTAAGCATCTCTTGTTCTACGGCTTCCTTTGGAATACTTTCTTTTGAATCCAAGAATGCAATGAGACCAGTAGGCTAGAATATAATATTAAGTAGGAAAAGAATGTAAAAAGGGATTTCAGCTAACACTAACAAATTATCTTAAATAAAATGTTACCATTATCCTTTTCAATAATCCCATAGCAATAGGATTGCCTGTAACCCAAAGACCTATCAAATGCCTGGATAACTGTCTATGCGTTAGCAATCTACCATCAGTGCCTTGAGTGTACAGAGACGCCAAAAGATGTCGCGGCATTGCACCTTCGGCCAAAGCTAAATTTTGCATTTTTTCGGCTACTTCGGACTCTCCTTCTTCTATTATTGACCTCATCACTAAACCTGCACCCTTTACTATTGCCATCGAGGGATGCTAAAATATTCATTGCACATAATTTGAGAAAGTTTTAAAAATAATGAAACTTACTTGAAATAAACGAAATAACATTCTACCCCTTTCAGAAACCATTTCCAATAAAGTATCAAAATGTTTCCCATCGGTTGTTTCACTGTATGGAACACATAAGGAGAACGTTAAGAAATCTAACATGGCCGAAACTATCAAAGCACCTGTACCTTGAGCCTACAACAATAAAAAGTAATTGTGTATCAGCAAATATATAAAATTATTAGTAGCCTTTCCTATAAAAATTTTCTCAGCCCAACCCCTAAAGAGATACTACCCGCAAAAGAATGAAATAAAAATTGAGTTTTTAATTTAACTTGAAATTTTGTAGATTACATACTCTTAAAGAGGTAAATTATATTTTTTCTGATATACTATTATGTTATAAGGGGGTGAAAATAATAACCTCTAATTTATTTGATGTCAGAACTTTTTTATGGAGTGGAATTTTATAATCATATTTTGTTTTATTTATTAATTTCTTTATATCTTGCTTTTTTTCTATGCAACTAATAATTTTCAAACAAAAAGCAAAATACGGCTGCACTGTTTTTAATGTTTATTTATTGTAAGTAACATAACTAAAAATGCGAAAAAATAGCGATGTCAAGAATATAACGTAGGTTATATGTATTCTCCAAAATCTTAGATTTTTACATTAATTCGGCTTTGAGAAAAGGATTCAAATTAAAATTTTATTTCGTCTTTTCGGGTATGCTTTCTCTTTAGAGGTTGCGTTGAGAAATTTTTTTTATAAGAAAGACCTCTCATAATTTTTAACGACGAACTTCCTACTAAATTTTTTCCCATGAATTTAAAAGCAACCTGTATAAGAAGAAGACTTCTGAATAGAAAAAAATTGTCTCAGAATGAAAACTAGGTGGATTGAGATATCGTATTATATAGTAGTTGGTGTGTTGCAAAATACGAGCGATAACCAAAATTTTTTTTAATAAAAATTTGGGTCGAATTGCACTTCTTTTGAATACTACTTTACTCATTTAGCGATGTTTTTGACGTTTTGTTACATGGTTGCCAAAATAGTAATAATGTAGTCGTAAATATTAAGAAAATAAATCCTTACTATGTGAGTAGTCCACATATTCAATAAACTTTCAAGAAATGATTTTGTCTGAAGTAATGAAGATTTGTTAAGTTGTTCTTGTCTAAGATCATAATCATCATGCATAGGATGCATTAGTGCACAAATAACATCAATGGCAGCTTGAGTCACAGCGTAATCGTTTCTTTTTAAAGCTCCTATAACTTTGTGTCCTATTGCTTCTCTGAAACTAAAATAAGTAATGTTATTAGATATTATTTCAATACTTTTAGACAGAAATATATCTAGACACTTTTGTGAACATTTTTCCTTAATGTTTTAAATAATAGACAATGCTTTTTATTTAAATATAATTCAAAAATCTATGTTAATTATAATTATATTTTTGCATTATTAAATGAATACTAACACACTTCAAATAATTAATTAGAAAAGGGTAGGTGAAAGTTTCGTAATTTTTTATATTCAATGAAAAAATTTACCCGGGCAATTTTGTGAAGGAAGCATAACCGACTTTACTAGCTACTAATCTCCTTAATGCTTGAAATTGAGCTTCCAATTCTACTAAAGAGATGACTTTTGGATCACCATCTTTAGATACTAAAGACTGGAGGACACCGATGATAAGTTTTTCTTTATTTTCTGAAAAAATTCCCTAAAAAATAATAAAATCTATTAAAAATAATTCTTTTATAATTGTTCGGTTAGGGAGAACAACAAATTGTACGTCTTCCTTACTACATTTATGCAATTTCCAATATTAAAGTTTAAAAAAATTAAACTCAGTTTTTTCAGCTATAGGTCAGACGTCAAGTAGTTCTAAAGACAAGAATGAATTTAATTTGAAAAAAAAAGTTGGAACCACTTCATTTTAGACTATTTTTAAAAACTACCAGATTTGCTTATCAGTCCATCTCTGAACCCGCCAATTTTGGAAAAATTGTCACTGATAGTGCTTAGACCTCGACTCGAAAAAGTTACGATAGAAGTAAGTTACAGAGACAATTTCAATTAAAATTAAATAACATTAGTTCTTAGATTTCATACCTATCCAGAATTTTTATTGCTTTCATTAGTATATTTATATATATGGATACGATGGTGTATTTAATGGTTCCACTTTTTTGTATTCATAGTATAGCTAAGACAACAAATTTATTATTCAAGAGAAAAAAAAAACTTTATGGCCTTGATACAAACTATTTACATAAATTGTTCACATTGTACAAATCCCACATAATGAACGGTAATACTGTATAGGGAAGGTTGTTGAACTAACTACCTACACAAATTAATACAAAAATATATATATTTTACTTTCTAGAATTTCAACAAAATTAAAAGGTTTTTTAGGCTTTCATTCGATTAAATTTTAAAAATAATATGCTATTAGAAATAAAAATCCAAATGAATACATACTTCTTGTGTGATACTATATAAAAGTCCACTATATGGTATGTTAGTATTAAATCTTTTTAAACATTGGGCAAAAGGTTTAGAAGGAGGAGGATTCATCAGAAGTTTTAAATGCAAACTTTCTGCCTCCTCATCAACTGGGATACTTAGAGGATTTAATCTTAAACCCCTGTCTGTAGGAACCATAGTTATGTGCACATCCTTGTTGCCTGCAGCACGAACACCATCTAATAAGGACGCTAACAGAGAATCCCTAAAAAAATTTGGAATCAATCTCAAAACTTACCCAGTTTTCAGTCATTGTGTTTAACATGTAATTCAAGTAAATCATTGCCAAAATAAACCAAAAAATAGTCAGTTTCTCATATGATTCTTGTGTTATTTTTATTTGGTGTGTTATTTTTATTTGGTAATATATCTATTTTTGCAAATTGTGAGAAATAATTACTAACTGTCATTTAAGATGAGAAGAAGTATTCAAAACGTTACAAAACGCATTATTTAAATTTTCATTTTGAAGTTCAAATTTGAGTAATATAGCAATAATATATGTGTGTGGTTGTCACTATTATCACTTTAGTTATTATTATAATTAAGTTTTAGGTATCTTCAACGTGTTTAGAAGTTACTTGTATCATATAAACAGTTTTCTTAATCTAATTATTGTTCATAACTTAATATTGTGAATTAAAACATTTAAACACCGGTAAAAGAACTAAAAAAAATGTAAACTTGTTTCGTACTTTTCATCAAAAATTGAATCTGCCAAATAACTTGGAATAACAGCTGAATTATACTTACCTATCTGTTGTAGTATATGTTCTCGATTGTCCATTCAAATACTCAATGGTAAATAATTGGGGATTAGCGTTATCTCTAATAAGGGCAAAAATATTATTCAATGGTTGTAATGTACAAATACTGTATGTTTGTGGATCCCTTTCCAATATGCAATATTCAGAAAGACACAAAGTTCTTCGAACAGGATCAGTATGTCTGGATTTTTGTATTTTATAAACTGAGAATTCCGACACAGCAGTAATACACTCATCCTCGCTAAAATTGAAATGGTTTTAACACAATTAAATTAATTTCTAAAGATGATATATATTTCATCTTCTGCTTTAAATTATGGAGAGTTTCAAAACTTAAATATCCCAATTAATAGTGTATTATTAGTATCATCATACAATTTCAGAGAATATTCTGTTCTTGTTGTGGTTGGGGAAAAAAATCTTAAAAGTTCATATTTACCTAAATTTTCCAAATCTTTGATTCTGAAAATCTTCAACCGTTATGGGGGTACTTAAAACTTTAATAGTTACACCTAAATTAGATGTCGCCGATTCCAGAATTCTAACTTTAATATCCTCATATTCGCTGGCTTGGAATAAGTGTAATCTTCCAAATCCTCCACAAACGATCACAAATCCACCTAAAAAAATAATTTTCTGTTTAAATCCCTACATTCATAATAATTATTTAGAATTTATTTATTATAAACTTGATGAGCAAGAAGCACTGTTTGATAAATATGTAAAGAATCCGTTTTACAAATGAAAAGTGCATACAGTATGGTCCAAATGAAAGCAATATATTAATTATTTCGTAAATCAGCGATTTTAGGGGAAAATCCTGAAATCAATAAAAAATTTAAATAGAAAAGTGGGTCTTGCAATACATCAATTGAAAGGTATTTTAATATCTATTCACCCATATCAATTATGTCTAAATATTATTGTCAAAAATAGTATTGATGACATCCGAACAGTTTTCTTAATTTATTAAGTATTGTTATGAGGTATTTATTGATATCCAAAAATAAATTTGCTAAAGGCCGTCACTGACAATGAAAATAAACCACTTTTTACCTTTTTTAAAAAAAAAACTAGTTACCTTATCAAAATTCCTTTATTGACATTCAACATAATTGTTATTGCCAAGTGGTTAATGATATTTTAGTAGACGAAATCAAAAACTTTTTGACTCTTTTATCAACATGAAGCCGACTGAAAGGGAATGAAGTATGTACGTTATTCAATAAAAAATATCCCAACCAAAAACCAATTACACAGTCCACAGTAAACAAAATTGAGAAAAAATTTAGAGAATCGGGTCATGTAAAAGACCTTCCAAAAGGTAGTAGAAAACAAATATTTGAAAACAAGAAACTAGATGTTCTGCTAGCCTTTGAAGATAATCCCCATACCAGTTGTCGACAAGTAGCGTTAGTCAATGAGGTTGGCCATCAAACAGTTCTTAGAACGCTAAAACAGAAGAAGTGGCATCCCTATAAAGTAAATTTAGTGCAGGAACTTATGGAAGAAGATTTTGATAGATGAGTTGAATTTTGTGAAATTCTAATGGCAAAAAATAACAGATACCCCATGTTTTTAAAAAAGTTGTTTTTTCCGATGAAACTACATGTCTCCTAAACGGTCATGTGAATGGTCAGACTTTCCGGTATTAGGCTACAGAAAATCTACACTGGATGCAGGTCTACCGCACTCAATTCAATAACCAGAGGAAGTGAATATTTGGGTGGGAATAATAGATAATAGGATTATAGGACCATACTTTTTCGAAGAAACCTTAACAGGTCCTTGATTGTTACAATTTCTGCAGAACTTCTTGCTCCCAGGATTATACCGGTTGTTCCCAAACAGAAATGATTTATGGTTGCAGCAAGATGGTGCGCCACCGCACTATACTGTTTTGGTGAGAAACTACTTGGACTACGTCTTCCCAAATTGGTAGATAGGTCGAAGAGGAGCAATTGAGTGGCCACCGAGGCCACCTGATTTAACTCCTATCGATTTCTTTTTATGGGGATACTTGAAAATTAAAGTGTACATAAATAGACCACAAACTATTAATGAACTCAAAGAACGGATACGCATTGACATTGCAAAAATAACTCCGGAATTTATAGCGAAAGTTTGAGAAGAGTTCCCTGCTCCTCTTTCGCATTGTATTTTAGATGACGGTAAACAATTTCAAGTGCCCAAATTTGCTTGTAATTAATTATAATATTTTTCCTAACATTAAAAATTTAATAAATAATTTTTTTGTCAACATACAAAAATTAATTACTTAGACGTATTGATATGGGTGAATAGAAATTTAAAAGACCTTTCAATTGATGTCAAAAGTAGCGGGGGAAGACCCTAATTACGAGATACTGAAACAATCCCTAAAAAAAGAACTAAACAATTATGCGAAAGCATCTTATGTGACTATTAAGCGGTATTTAGAAACAATATAAGTTGTGAACCAACTTTTTGCACTAAAGAAAATACAGATAAATTACTATAAGAATAAAATTCAATGAAATCGGAGATAAGCAATTATTAAGTACGCGGGAAAAAATTACTAATCAATGGGAAGTTACAAATAAAAAAATAATGTGACCTTATGTTAGATTGTTCATCTGATGCAGACGTCTAGAATGTTACCAATAAATTGTATAACGCACAAATTTTTTAGCGTAAAGTTTCATAAATTTTAAGTAATAATAAAAACTCATAAACAAATGTTCAAAATGACATGAAAAAGAAAGAAATTATGGACTAGTTATTAACAAAACGGAAATATATCTAATTAAAACTAAAAACTAATTGTTTTCATGCATAAACATGTATTATGTAGAGATAGAGCAAACTTTTGGATTTTGTTTGGTGTTGTCAATTTCGCTACACTTTATGAAGAGCAAATTTTCTTATTAAACGCAAATCGTGAAATCAGAATATTATTTACCAAAAATAGCAAACATTTGTTTGTCTTAAATCATAAGTTTAAATAAATCAGATTATGAATAATGTGAAGGTTTACAAATTCAATCTGTTTTACTGATAGAATTTATAAGTTTCATTAATAAATACATTACTTATCAATACATTTTTATTTACTAGAAGTAAAAATGATTAATTGGACCAAAGCTTCAACTTAAATCATAGAGAAATACCTATTGGATATTGTGCTAAAACGCCCGTTAGCGCATTTCTGCTAATATTAAAATATATCATATACTTTATTCCACCAATGTTTTGGTATAAACAATAACAACAGATAAAAAAATGTTTAGAATGCATGATAATAGAAACATCTGTGAAAAAATATTTCAGATAATTCAAGTTTATCAAACAAATTCGGTAGTGTCAGCACTGTCTGCAAACACTGAATAGTAGTCAACTATTACTCTGAATATTTTTAAAGACATTATACTTCTTTCACATATATTTAATAAAACTAAATAATAATCAGGACTTGTTATTATTATGTTAGATAAATTTGAAAAATATATATTTATACTTGTTTTTATTAGAATAATAATTTTCTGATTTTAAATTAAAATAACTAACTTCATCAATTTATATATCTTCTTCAATACATACGTAACTTTAATAACTAGATTTGTCATGTTAAACTGTACTTAATATTTTTAATATTCCATACTCTTATTCGTGAAATGAATAACTCCTTGAATAAATCAACTGATTATTTCAGTACTTTTAAGCTGACACTTATTTCTTTTTTAAAGAGTACTAATGAAATGGGTTAATTTCATTTAGTAAAATAAGAGGTTAAACTTACATATAAAAATGGTTAACAGTAAAAATTTATTATCTATCACCCCAGCATATTTATATTACCAATTTAATAATAATAATACGAATATTAACCTGAATGATCACTTTCACAAGATTTGCATTAAAATGTAATCAGTTGTGCTATTTTACTTCTTAAATTTATTGTAAACAACTTGACATGACATAAAATATATTAATCAAATAAGTGTAACTATTCCTAAATCAATGCCGAATAAGAATCAAATAAAGATAAATAAAATACTATTCTTAGTGCTTAACAAACATTTATAATTGCTTAGATACAAGTATTTAGGTAAATAAATGAAGACTAATTGTCTTGTGTTCATTGTTTGAAATTAAAAAAATGTTCGACCTGACGCCCCCATGATAAGTTACCGATATAATCAGATTGAATACATTGATAAAATAGATTCCTTAAAAATATCCACTTCATTCTAGACCAAAAATGATGACGGAATATGTGCATAACATAAATTCTATTCTAAAGGAAAATCTGAATGTTCAACCAATTGGTCAGAAGGCTGATTTAATTCAATATTTTGGTAAGTTTATATAAATGTTTCAAAATAACCACAAATATGTTAAAATATATTCCACATTTCCACAACATTACATAATGAACTATTGTAAAATGATGTTATTGCATAAGTATAATAATCCATTTTGAAAAATGCTTGGTCAGATATATCAGATATACTCTACAAAGTAATGACTTGGAACAGGTTTAAACTGTAAACAAAATAAAATTGGATATTTGGTCATTTCTCGTATGCCTTACAATAAAATCCTCTCCATTTAATACCTCAATATAACTCTAGAATTAATTATATATTGTTGTCTCTTTATAAGAGAAAAAAAATTAAACTCAAAAAATATGTGTACCGATTTTTTTAATTGATCTAATAAATATTTCATACATTATATGCCTTACCATGTAGGTGGACTACACCATTTATACTTTAACTAGTAAATACTGACTGTCTTACAGGTGTATTAAAACATGTGGACTATTTAAAAAAATAATCAAAATGAGATTAAAAATAATAGTCGTTTTTGATATTCTTCACAATATTTCCTTCTTAATTGAATATTATTATACAAGATTAAAAAGAGATTTAGCTAAATAAGGTGTTGTTAAATGTTCATTTTAGTCTAAAAATGATTTTATACCTGGATAATCAGAAACAGTACAGATCCCTTCAAAATCCTTAAAATGATAACTTGCAAGAACACTATTGCTGGTAGGGTCCAATTGATCCAATGAACATGACGTAACTTCTAGTATTACAGGGAGTCTTATATCTGACCAGTGGTGTTTGTAGGCTTGGTATCTCTAAAAAATTAAGTAGGAATGTATTTCAAATTTTACACATTAATAAGGACAAATAAATTACCAGCACTTCCTTGGGTTTTTCTGAGAAATAATTTCTAAATTTTAGTGCCTCTGTTAAAATAAATGTTCTATGATCTGAAGAAAATGTCATTTTATCAATTTTACGATCTTTTTTCATCGTTATTTGAAATTCAGTGTTGTTTCCCCCTTTCAATGGGGTAATAGCAATAAAGTCATTGTAGGCCCATCTATTTGTGATTTCTAAATTGTTAGGATTATATGTAGTTATGCCTTGTGTTCCAACTGAAAATATTCTTTTATATCTAGAAAAAATATATTACTAATAATAATGTTTTAAAATATCATTACTAACTTTCCCTTCCAAGTTGTATGTTTAGTACAAAAGAAACACGCCACATCTTGGTTATCCTTTACAGGCATCATTTTGTTAAGCTTATCCTTTGCAGTTTGAATTATTAAGGTAAACACTGTATAATCGTGACGACATAAAGATATTATTTCTCTTTAGGTTTAGTAATCGGGTATATTAATCTAAGCCGTTACGCGAAATAAGCAAATGCAAGATTCAGTTTTAAAGAAAACCAATTCGTTTTCACAAAAACATTCTGGGGGTGTCAGCTGTTGACTACTCAAAATTCTAATGTCAAAAGATATTTTGACTTTTGACATATATAATTGTATACTCGAAATCACAGACACTATATTTATAAGCAGACTTCGTATGTTAAATGACGAAATTACCATTCACGGTGGTCGCCATACTCGGCCGCAATAGGGTTGGTGTTTGACACAACTAATCATGATTTTCATTTTCATTAGAGAGTTGCTTATTTTTTATTATCCACATTTTTGTGCAAGTCTGATATGTTTGTCTTACTAATATAAGTCTACTTCCTTCCTATTGATAGGAAAAGAGAAGGTGCGAATATAAATCAGTCTCACACCAACAATTTGGGCCGAAAATGCCGGCTATGTCATTGACTGAAATGCCATATTTAGTCTGTTTATTATTTACGTCTGGGATTTTAAACGTCATCTTTTTTAATTTGGGAGAAAACACTATTCTTTATATTTTAGGCAACGGTCAACAATCAATACATTCCTACTGTAAGATTGATAGCCTAAGGACCAGACGAATTTTGTGAAAATATCTTCCAATATCTTTAAAGGATTTTTAAAATGTACGTTATAAAATTGTGTGATTTCTCTAAAAACATATATTTTAATCAACTCTCAGGAAAAATAAGCTGGGTAATTAAAAATAAATTCCATTATACTCTAATTTGGCTTTTTGTTATCTATTTCCTTTCTCTTAAAATTCATTTTTAAAAGCTATTTAAATGAAGTCCGATTGAAGTAGTATTTGAATCTAAAAAATTGCTTATTTTGGACAGATATAAAAACAATTAATTTAAGATAAATAAGGTTCTCGTTCGGCGCGAATGTGGTAAATTGGATAAATCAAAAGAAACCCACAAAATTTATTCAAACTAAAGACTAGTTTCGACTCTATAGTCATCTTCAGGTCTGAAAAAAATATTTTAAACGGACAATTTTTGTGTATATAAAACAAAACAACCATAGGCTGTACAAAACTATTTTTATCTTTTTTTAAATTTAAAATATGTAATAGAAATAAGTATAATTAAATTATACATTATAGTCGGAAATCGGAAGAATATTAATTCCGGTACGAATTTGTCTGTTAAAAATACAAATGTGGGGTTTCGTAAAGAAACAACCCTGAAATTTTTAATGTCCAAATATTGAGAATTAATTTTATTACAAAATATGCCAACATACTAAAATTGAATTAAAAAATACAAATGAAATGAATAAAGAATTAAACTCATTTTAAAAAAATACGAGATGTCTCAAGATAATTTTAAGACGAAAGTTATAATAGTAAAATTATAGGGTGTTAAAAGTAATAATATAAATTGGTTTATTATAAACGTATAATTTCACAATAAGTTTTCCTTAATGAAATTTCTTGTGTCAATTTCACTGCAGTTGGTGAAAAATACAATAAGAATGAAGTTTTTCTAGCTCTAACCAAGTGTAACACATTTCCACTGGACACATTTCACAATTCAGAGTTAATTATTTTAAAAAAATCAATTTTTGTTATAAAACAGGCTTGGTTTGATATTTAAAATTTTTTCGTATTTGAAAATAAACGTGTGGATATTCATTAAATATGAAAACTTTGTTTTATTACAAATGGTAATATTTTTCTATGACATAATACACGTTAAATACTGTGCTAAAATGTTAAGATTTTTAATATTTGTACTTATTCTAATAAAAAGTGAAATGTGTTGATTCTATTAAAATAAAATAAAATTTTTAAAACACCCTGTACAATATTTAAACCCTATATTGTTGAAATAATTTATAATAACGTATGAGAAGTGTTCCATTGAAAAAACACCCATTATATTTCAAAATTTGAAGTTTGACTCTACCAATAATTTATATTATAATTAATAAAACGTTTTAATATTCCTCAAAAAAGAGATTCGACATTATTCATTTTTCCATAGATCTTTTGGGATGGTCGGTATAATTTAAATTTTAGTGTGTCATTTTATTTATTTCCCAACTAAACAATCTTTCCAATATCATTTCCGATTTAACCGGAATCATATATCTAGAAATTCAAAAGGGATTTAATTGTATTTTACGACACACTAATTTGTAAAGAATGAATCATTACAAAACTACAACTATATTTAACAGAGAACGGCAATAATCGCATCGACATCTTTCCTGGTAAAGTACAAAAAGCAGTTTGTACATCCAATTAAAAACATTTGTAGTCAAAGCAATTAAAGAGATAAATAGATATTGGCCCTGGAAACGTTATATAAAACATATATACATATATACATATATTTAGAAGCACTGCGTAAAATTCTCAATCCTCCAAAGTAATCGAAAAAATTCCGATTTAAAATATCATAAAAAGAAACCATTGTGAACGTTAATCACTTCGCAAAATATCTTAGAACATATGCAATTCTATCATAGAATATAAAAAAAATATTGTTCCTGCTTTACTATTCGCAACTTTCATTTATTATCGTCATAAAGAACTGTTAATCCACCCATTCATTTCCACTTTTAATTTTTCCAATTCTTCCATTGAATTTAACTTATTTAGATAGTTCGAAAATTTAACCAACATTATTTCTTTTGCTTTTTCCAGAGCCGGAGTTTTCTTATTTTCTTGGAGAATTCCATTTATGTTCTCATATTCTAAAAAAATATAGATATATGCCCAAACTCTAATTTTATATCCTCAGTATTAAATTTTACTCTTAATACTAGCAGTATATAAAAAACATGTGTTTCTAATTATATCCAATAAACATTTTATAGTTAAAAATAAATAATTATTGTTACAGATTCCTTTAATAAAAATGCCATAGATCTTGTTGATAAGGGATATTTCAGTCATTTTTTTGTGAAGTTCTCAGTCATTGAATGTTTCTGCAGATTTTATAGTATTAACTAAAACTATGTCTTTAAATTAAATATGTATCATGAATTTTATTATAGGTACAGTTTACAAGGTACAAATAAAGAATGAAACGTAATAGATCCCAAATTAAAAAAGAATGAGTTAAGGTAGATAACAATAAAGCTTTTGAAAATTTCAATTTTTTAGTAATGTTTGCAATCAAATATATAAAGTATTTTAGATATACAGGAATATTCCAACAGAGGGAGTTTGAAAGGATTTATATTAATATCATAAATCCAAAGGAATTTGGTACCAAAATTTGCCAATATTAAAGGAAAGTGTCACATAAAATTATCTTTTATCACCAATATTTTTTTTTAATTTTGATACTTACCTTCTACATTATTACCATTGAGAAATTGTAAAGAAATTTGATCCCCATTGTTTGCATCAACATTTTGAAGAGCAAGAGCTTGTTTATTACAACAAATTTGGATATTATAAAGATCTTTTTTAGTTATTAAATGGATTCTTTTGAAATCCATTAAAGTTGATGCTGACTGTCTCACTTCATCTATAATTTTCTCAAAAGGAATTCCCGCTGTTATTTTTATTGCTAGGTGGTTCCTTTCTGAAGATGTCAATGAAAGTCTTTCTATTTCAGTATCATGTCCTATGTGGGTTTCTATAAGAAGTACCTTGCACATTCCACTATCAAATTTTTTTAGTTTTATGCTTGCTGGACAGTAAGCGTTTATTTTATTGCTTCCTTTAGATTTCAACTGTCTAATGCCTTTACCTGTAAATTAAAATACAATTTATTAATAATATATATAGTTATTCTTTGCCAAATATGTAAACCTTGAGGAGTGTAAGTACCAGAACGATGACAACAATAATAAATAACATGATAGGACTCTGAAGGATTCATTGAAATTGATGACCCTTTTGAATTTCGTATATATCTCGAATTTGCCTCAAATTCTATATTACGCTTCCAAGTTGTAAACTGCTCTAACGTAGAAAATTCTAATTCTTTACACTTAACATTAATACCATGATAATCTTTAAAATGATTTACTAATTTAAACTTATTGAAATCGCAATATTCACATAATGGACACTTTTTCTTGGTCAATTTTTCTACTATTTTATAATCATGAACAACTTCTTGATGTTTTTTGAAATTTTTGTTATGGTTAAAATGTTTACCACAATGGCAAGTAAATTTAAACTGTTTGATATTTTTCGAATATAATTCATTTAATTGGTCGTTTTCATTTGGGTGATATTTTTTAAAATGTTTTCTTAAATTTGAAGCTGTGCTAAATAATTTACGACAAACTAAACATTCATTCATATTTTTTATAAAATGTTACTTCTAAACAAACGTATTTACTTATTCTAAATGTTATAGACATATGTCAGGTTACATAAACTAGAGAGGGTTTTACACAGCAACGCGAAAAATTTGAAAAAATAGCAAATATTTAGATTTCTTTTGCAAAATGCTAGTCATCATTTCAGTGTTTGTGGCAAATACACGACTTTGGTATAGAATAGCTTTAAACAACTATAGACAAAAATGGTGATTCTGTTGCCAAGTGAAATATTTGATAAAGCTACGAATATTTTGCGTGGAAGTGTGTGATACCCTTAATATTTTTTAGGGATATTTTATGTGGAAGGTATTTAAATTAGTGTGCTTGTGTGTGAAAGGTTGGCAGTATTGAAATCATGCGCAGAAGTCTCTTTAAACGACCTTGTTAAATATAGTGTTGCATCTCGATCTAGTTTTCATATTTTATATATATCTAACTCTTTCTAGATATGAATTTGGTTTGAAATGTCAAATGAAAAGACCTTGAAATTATGAAATTGTCAAGTCCATTATGGTGTCTTAACTTGACAGTGACGTTTTTATTTACATAATTTTGTAAGGTTCTTCTTTTAAGTGAAATAGAGTAATAAGTAATAATTCAGAATAATCATTCATTAAAAGCAAAGCGTTTTATATTGCTCTACAATAATATATATAACAATCGCAGAGTCACAGTGTTAGTTATTAAATAGACATATTCTAAAGTTGAAGGTGGATATGGTTGTTTAATTTTTGTTTAAAATTAATATAAACATTATATCTTCAACTACTCAACCTGATGTCTACAAAAGTGTTTAGGAACGCTTGCTGTTAACAAAACAAGGATTGTGAGTATTAGGTTCCCATTTTAAAATTGCTTACTTTCTTGTTCCCATCATACAATTGACATCTTCAATATAGAAAGTAAACTGCTTTTCAGATCCGTTTTTACGACCTAAATTCCATTCGTTTCTATAGATAATAAAAAAATTATCATTAAATATTTGATACTATCTTTGAGGCTTCTAGCCTTAAAAAGAAATTCCTGAAATGCCTGAAGAGTGTTATTCTCTTTTGATTTAACATATTGCTTTTAAGAATAACAAGTCACTTTCATTTTACATGAAATTAAACCAATAATTTAATAATGTTTAGAAATGGAAAAATTTAAATTCTTTTTGTTATAATTATTATATTAAATTTGTATTCATTTAAAATAAAAGAGTATAAGAATATCTAAATGATCGCACCTGCTTTAGAAAATATATTTAAGTTAAGTTAATAAACTATTGTAATTTTTATTTTATAATCTTGATAATAGGATTTTTTTAATACACAAATAATTCACCCCCTTACCTTATCATTGGAAACCTGAGTTGTCTAGGAGTTAATTAAAACTAATAAACTATTGACAAATGTGAATGTAATTTTCTATCTTTCTACGAAACCTTTCTTACAATTTGTATATAGACTAAAAATTCAGAGGAGTAGACTTTAAAGTTTTTGTTTATATTACAGTCATTTACTGTAGTTAGTATATTAATTAGAAATCCACCTTCTAGAGATATTAAAGCTGCAATCTTATGTTTTTAAAATTTTGTGCAACATCCTTAGCCACCTACATTTTCAGATACAACAAAGGTATTAAGTTATATTGGCATGCATTTGAAAACAATGGTAATCTTTATCTATCAGATAAAAATGCATTTGATTCATCGTGTTATTAGCTCATTGTGGAAACCTTGATCAAAAGTTTATTGATTATTTGATTATAAGATGTAAAATATTCGGACTCTAGTTATATTAATTGTGTGTAAGCATTAAATAGACTAAAACGGAGGAAAAACCTAAAGGTAAGATTTTAGGGAATAATTTTTAATAATTGGAGTTTTTACATGAAATAAAATTAAAACTGCATTATTTTTAGAAACTTCATACTACTTTAATATTCATTTTATTATTTTTTTACCTAAGCGTGCCCCCACTATCAGGATATTAAATGAAATTTTTTATTGTTTGATATTCAAATTACGGTAATCGTTGTTCTAATTATTTTATTCTTAATAAATTGAGATAAATATTGCCAAACCTTGACGCTTTATCATAAGAATAAATTGCAAATAATTAATACAAATTTAAATAATTCCTTTAACAAATAGATGGCTGGTACATGTAGTATTTTGTCAGAATTTAATTAATCTTCAGAAAATAAGTTTATACTAAAAAATATCAATTGACGTTTCAATTGTTTTAGAAGACTGTTATGTGTGTTAATATGAATTATTTTTTAAATTAACTTAATAAAATGTTATAAATGCTACACTAACGGCACATGATTAATTTCTATAAGAAAGTTTATGTTATAAAATTTGTTCTTGCTCATCTTTAGAGAAGCAGCTGGCTGTGCATTTTTAACTATTCAAATGAATCCTTATTCTGGATAAGAACATCATCTCCTTTTAATTTATCATATTTAAGGACAAAAAAGTAAAAATTATTGCTTATTAAAATAAATTGAGATAAATCTTAAAAAATGTTACTAATCAAATGAATGAAGAATAAAACAATGTTTAAACTTAATGTTATATACATTTTATTCAAGTATGGTAACAATATAGGCTAATTGATGGGAGGGCAACTAGTTTTTTTTCACAAAATTTTTCAGACTGTACCTAAATCAGTTACTTAGTACAAAAATAGTAATGAAAAATAGAGTAACTAACATTTTTAATACATTACTTAAATAACAGAAATTGGTTCTTTCTAAACTTTAGTCTCTGTTCAACTCATCAGAAACCTTTTGTTAATCAGTACATTTTTTTAAATTAATATACAACCTTTTGCTGAGCCCCCTTCTTATCTGATAAATGTGATGTTGATCTACTCTCTTGATTCTAGTCACCTGATATACTATTTTACTTATATTAATAATTAATATATATTAAATTAATCTGTAGAATAACCCAATTTATAATATTTACATTTTAATTAATACAAATAAAGATTTCATTTACCTTGGTAAAGTATGTTTAAGAAAACATTTTGTTTTTGTTCCAGTATTGACGAATCATAGTCTTTTCTTTATATATATATAAATATATTTAGTACAAAGTGTCTCAATGAAAATAATTGTTATTCAGATGATGCTGTCCCTATTGTTATCGCCATGGGAACTCCAGGCGATAAGGCAGGCAGTATCGAAGAGGTAGTAGTGAAGACAGAACCTGAACTCACTGCCTCGACACTAAGTCATCAACCACAACAGCCTCGGATCAGTCTGTTTCCATCGTCGACTCAAAGCTTTCCAGTACACCATAGCTTGACTTCACCAGAATCACGCTCAGGCTCGGAAATGGGTGTAATTGAAAGACTCGTTCCACAATTCAGTTTGGTCAGCCCTCAGGCTTCACTTGGTGCCAAACCAGAGTCCTCTCGACAGGTTGAACTGGAACAATCTACAATAGGTAATATGAGATAATGTTGGAACTGCTGTAATAAATGTTAGTTTTTATAGTATGAAGGTCATGATGAAAGTTACAATGTTTACCAGGTTGCTATTATTCACTTGAGGATAATATTGTCTTACATGAATTCATGTTTAGGTATCTTGATTCAAATTCAGGCGGGAGGCTTTCAAACTTTGGAAAATCTGCCATCAAAATACATTGGCAGTAAAGTACTTTGAATAGTAGTAAATATTTTTTCATTTGTTTTGTTCACTGTTTCAGTATCTCACTAACACAGTTATTTCAACATGATCCCAGGTACCTTTCGTTTTGTTTTTTATCATATAACGTGAAATATGTTTACATTTTATAACCATTAAAAATTATATGTAAGAAACTATATACAGGTTGGACAAAGTATCACCACACAAAGTTTACTGCCAAAATTAACTGATATTAAAAAAATTGTTATATTTGGTTTAAAAATCTGTATAATTTTAAAAAATATCTTCATTTATACAGAGTGCAAAATTATGAATTGTAAAGAGTTCATAAAGTTAGTAATTTGTACAGAACTATAGAAAAAATGTCTAACCAAATTGCATTTATATTTTAAGAAAAGTAATATTCATCCGCATCATATTTAGCTTCACGAAGATTTTTTACCTCAACAATTCGAAGAAATAATGACAGATTTTAGATAGATGATTCCTAATATTCTGAACAAAAATGGTTTTGTAAATACAAACATTTTTAGCCTCATTTTAGAAGACTGTCTAATATATGCAACTGTAAATGGTACAAGATTTTTACAATTTTTGGAAAATAATTTCTTCAGCTTGTGTGTTCGAATACTTTCAATGTAATATGTTTTCAATTAGATGATGCTGTACCATTTTACAAGGTAAACGCCCGCTATTAACTCAATTTGAAAATTAGTGGCCCTCGGGCAGAGCCATCCAACCCTGAACTCAACCCTCAAGATTTCTTGTTATGAGGCATGGTGAATAAAAAAGTAAATTTGAAAGGGCGCCTTCAAGAGGTATTCACAAGAGTCATACTTGAAATGCTTGCAAATATCATCATTGAATTATTAAAAAGAATAAAAAAATGAGTTGAATATGGAAACATTTTTGATTATTTAATATACATATCTGTAAAATAAGTAACTTAAGTTTCTATTCTCGCTAAACTAACTTTTTTGTTAAGCAAACAACTTGTGCCTATCTAAAGAAAGTCTATAGTGATAAAATAGGCTTTAAATATATGTGTAATATACAGGGTCTTTTATTTGAAATATCAAAGTTATTTTTATTTAATATCTTAATAAAATTAATTTTATGAAAGAGACAAGGTGAAGTCAAGTCTTTTCAAGATATTTTTGAATTTTTATTAAATGTAACAATTTTTTGCGAATTTTAAAAATATTTGTACTTTTATGTTAGCATTGAGTATAAGATAAAAGCCACTGAAATAGCACTTCCTATTGAATGTGAACAAGGTATTTAGCAACATTCTCATATGCCTTCATCATATCTGTATAAGTAACATATATCTCTATCCGCTTGTCAATATTTTTTGCTAGATGTTGTGTAATAACCGAGAGGTTCGTTCTTTCATAAAACCGTGTTACTGTACTAATACAACAGTATTTCGAAGACCTTATTAAAATTGCAGATGGCAGAAATAGGTCATAGTTATAATATCAGTGCATTCCCCTTTTTTAAAGATTGAATATACTTTGAAACATGTCCATATTGACAGTATGGTTTTACTACAAACGCAGATATATATCAAAATTGTAAGGGGACGGACTAATGCCTGAGAACAATCATCTAACATGAATTCTGGTATAAAATCGTGTATTTAGACGGGGTGACTGAGGTTCTTTTACCACAACATTCACGCTTGTAGATTTGATCTAGGATTTTACTAAAAGAATTAGCACAGCTATTTGAATTATCAGATAAATTTAAAAGACAAAAGGGAAATGGGGGAATTCGTAAACTAATTGTACTAAGATGGTCACTTAGCATGTTATAGAGATCTGTATTTTACTTTAAATTTCATCTTTTCCGCATGTGTTTATTTTGTGAATTAGGCAAATAGTTTGGTATAAGACCATAGTCAATTTTTTTCATCGAATTTTTTTGTGATATGAACCTGAAGATTTTAATCATTCTCCTCGGAATATCTCATTAACATTAAAATCACCAACCATTTTTTAAATTCTACCCTTGCAATTTATTTATGATTTGAGTTTCTAAACGAGCAAACATTTTCTATTATTATTAACATACCAAAAAATGAGACAACCTGCCAACATTCACCATAATCCTTATTTCCAGTTATCATTCTTATAAAACAACGCAAATTACCTATACCTTTTGAAGAGACTAATATCTTTAAAAATATTCAGCTTGTGTTTTTTATTGAGACACCCACTTTAACTAAACCCTTTATATTTATATTTTCTAGAAGAATACTATGGTCAGAGAAAATTTTATCCTGACTATCAACAACCGACAACGAGCTACACTTTAACTTCAAAATCCAAATCATTCCTTAGCAGCTCGGATCAAGCAGGTCCCTCAGGCTTGCAGACACCAAAAACAAAAATAGTAACTTCCACGGGTAGTCCAGGCAGATTGAAAAGAGTGAAGAAGCCTCCAGCTCACGAACAACAAATTACTCCTCAAACAAGGAAAACGTATCAATGTCCTTGCTGCCCAAAAAGTTTTACTACTTCTGACAAATTGGATAAACATGAACAAACTCATACGGGTAAATATATATTTTGTTATTAGCAATTAGCAATACGTGTCTAAATAAAATTTATTTTATTAAATACCATTCATTAAAAAAACACAAATATTAAATAATTAAAATAAATATTTAAAGAAAAACTCTTCCATTGCTTGACAGTTTCTTAATCGTTCCTAAAAACTAATCAATAGTATTTGGAATTAGTAGATGGCACTGGACAGAGCCAAAAAGCCAGTCTATGTTATCATATCTTATCTTCTGCTAACTTTTTAAAATCATGGTTAATATTACATTATTAGATTTTGTTAGTCCATGTGTGTTATATTATCGTTTACTAATAAACTGATTACAAATGTTTGTTCATAACGGTTTTACATTGTTGTTAGTGAGGTAGTATATTACCTGAATATCAATCAATCAAAAAATGTTTTATTGTCCAAGATTACTCTTATTGACAAAGCTGTATAAATATATTAAAAAGAAGAATGAAAAACTTATAGCGCAGACATAATAAAATACTTAAAGGCACAGTTAAATTTTACCAACAGAAATAAATATCTAATATATTTATTTGCTATCACAGAAGTACTCGTAAATGATTAAATATTTTGCGTTCATTATATATTATGAACTGTTTTATGTGACTAGATGACGGTATAGGTAGGGCAAGGTAATATGTTTGTCTTGTAGACTATGAAGTCCAAATGACTATTTCATCCTTATATTTTTTGTACATGAGGTTTACTAACTCATAGATATATATATACAAGTCAAAGTTAAAAATGTATGTTTTAAAAATAAGTGATTACAGAATGTTTCCAAATCAACTTTACATATACATCAAGTACTTTTGTGTTTTTATTTTTTCCCTTTAATTTATTATATCTTGATTTTTTTTTTAATAAATATATATTTCAAGTCTATCTTGGAAAATGGTATATCAGATACCGAAACCTTGGTCGTTTTGAATATCTTTTAAAAAGCTTTGGAATACTGTGAAAATTAAGATAAGTATAATTAATCTTCTCATATTTAATATTTAGTTCTCTTTTTAAGAAAAATGTATTTCAGATCTTCAAACTTTTGATTATAGAGTTAGTAACGCTACTCACAGTATTGTATTTATGGTTTTATATAATATGTTGTATATTGAATTATCTTCTAGTGTCAGCAGATTTTTTAAATTAATTGGAAACTGTACTTGGTGTATTCTGAGTTGGTGGTATAACTTTTAATCTCTATACTTTCAAGTGTGTATTCCAAAATAATATGTTACGAATCATCAATTTCATCGCAGACACTTTTCGTTTTCTCCATACTGTTGGTTGTATGTCCTTGTAATAGTGGCCTTTTGTGCTGTTTGAGTATCCTTGTTGCCAATTTTTAGTCATTTAGATGTTAGTGCAAAGGTTGTTAATAGGCTAATTTTATTGAAATGTTTTGCCTGTTTAGCACATGCGTTAAAGAGAAATTTATCGTTTAAAAATTGTCTCCTTAGATGTAATGGGGGTTCACTTGTTTCTATCTTCAGGACATTAAATATGAGTACTTGACAAAGATCCAATACTTAGTAGAAGACATTTATTTTTTAAATGTTTGACTTTCCTTAAATTAACTCTAGCAGCTGTTGCGTAAAAAAATTATCTGTAATCTATAGATCGTATCAGTCTTCTGTAGAACAATAAGACAATATTTGGATCAAAACCCCATTTGTGCTTAGTGAAGGTTTTTAATAAATTTTCGGCATTTTCAGCTTTTACTTGGATATAATGAATATGTTCTTTCCACTTTAATTTCCTGGCTAAAATTGCAGCTAAATATTTAAAACTGAGCTAAGGTGGGTATATCTTTTCCTTGTAAAAGTTACTGCGGTTGATTTAGATTCTGATATTGACAATCCATTTTTTCTTGACCAATTATCTACTGCTTCAATAGATAAAGAGATTTGTGCTTGACACACTGCAATATTTTTGTTGTGAGAGTACAATACAATATCGTCCGCGTATTTGAAGTATATTTACTTCGCTTGGAATTAAAGTTTGCAGATCATGAGTATAAATTATATATAACAATGGGCATAAAATACTTCCCTTTTAGATTCCGTGCGATGTTTCTCTAGGATATGATAATTCGTTATTTATTTTTAATGTTATTTTCCTGATTAAAAATATGTCTGGATACTGTTACTGCTATTTCTAGATCACACATTTTTTTGCATAATATTTACAATTTAACGTTGTAATGGGCTTCTTTAATATCCAAAAATAAAAGGGTGGTTCATTTGTTTTGACTAAAAGAAATGTGAATGGAAAATTGGCAACAAGAACCCACTTTAAAAGAAATATGTATGTTTGTTACCAAATTAGCTATTCTGGCGTGGAACTGCCTTTACTATAACCATATTGTGAAATTGCAATTAAGTAATTTTTTTCCAAGAAATAATCAAGTCGAAATTTAATTAATCTCTCATAGATTTTTAAGACAACGATGCAAGGGATATTACCCTATATGATTCCGCCATATCCTGGTTTTTTCGGCTTTAATAATTGGTATAATTAAATGTTGTTTACACATTTTTGGTATTTCGGCTTAATTACACCAAATCCTATTTAACGTTGTTAAAAGGTTACTTTTTGCAGTAATTAGTAATTTGCTGGGCATAAAATAGTGTATGTCATCGTATCCTGAGGATAAATTATTGTTACTTTTTTAGGCCATTTGTAACTCACTGATAATAGTAATAATAATTCTTTATTGCCCTACAAATATACAATTTATAGGCACGTCAGAAGCTTATAATAAAAGTATAAAATACACTAAGGCACAATGAATTACAAAGCAATTTAAAAGCAACAGCACAACTGAGTTAAGACATGAACAGTAAATATTAAAATCATATACTATAAGAGTTCAAATCAAATTATTAATAACGAGCAAAACAAAAAATGAAACTAAATGTCATTGTAAAAGAAGATGTTTTGATTTTCCATAATAGGGGTGTAAAATTCCACTTTATTATACACAGGGTGCCCAGACAATATATTCTTCAGTTTTCATTTAAACCGCTGCATGAGAAAGTTCCTGAAATCGATGGGTAATGCAATATATAGATATGACACGGACAGCGAAAGCTTTGTGTTCCTTCTGTTTATTTGTTTGTGTCAGAATATTATGTCTAATTCATTATAATTATTATTATTAAATCGTCTTTTTTGATTCTGCTCAGTCTGCGTTGTGAAGAGATAAGATTATTTCTGTCCATAAGTTATTCTTAATTTATTTCCTACTTAACTAATTAATACTATATTTATAAATCTAAGGTACTATAAACTAAGATCTATTACTAAAATAATTCCTATCAACTACGAAAATAAAATTGCTATAAAAAATTACTTTCAACGTAAAAAATAAAATCTCTTTATCCTACATTAAAATAACTCTTACCTACAAATCTTATATGTAAACTATCTACTTTACACCAAACATTTGTTGTTTTTAATTACAGAATTTGTTTTGTGATTTGAACCTGAAGATGCGGCCCATTTTGCCACGAAACCGATAGTTCTCCTTTTTTCTATGAAATATCAAATCTTATAGACTGTTAGACTAAAGGACTTATTTCCCCCATTTTCCTTTTTGTTAATGTTTTTTATCATTCTCGGTGCAAGTACTTTTATTCACACTCCATGATTACTCGAGTTTGACTCAAGTCGTTTACAATTTCTGCAAACGATACTGTACAGATATATCAAATTTTAGCGAAAACGTGTAATTCCCCTTCTTTGGTGTAAAAATCTCAATCTCCTAGTTTTTGAATCATATTATTATCTTAGTTCATTTTCGAAATATTTACAATTTACAATTTCATGCGGTATTGTTGACGATTAAGAGGGAAGTCCGAACGCTTTAAAAACGTGTCAAGACATGGGTCAACCATCTAGCATTTAAGTATCTTGAAACATTAATTGCATAATATGGCAACTTCCCATTTGCTTGAAACTATAGAGCACAGATTGATTTTTCAAAAAGGTATGGTTGAAAAGGTATTTGCTTAAAGTTTTTCCGGTTTTTTTCTCAGTATTTTCTAACAAATAGTAAAAACGAAAGGAAATGCCACTTTATAGAATGGTCATATTTTTATTATATTTTAATTTACTTAAAAAACCGGTATCCACGGAGAAACCCCGAAACTTACAAAATTTAAGAATGAAAATTAGACATAAAATCAAGTTATGTCACTAAATGGGTCTCAAAATATTATTCATTATTGGGAACGATTAGAGTACTGTGAGCCTTCATTTTGAACATCTATTTTAATTATTCAATTTTTATATTTTTATTATATTTTAAAAATTAATAGAAAAAAACTTTTAAAACATTTTATTCTATAATTTATATTTATGGAAATTATTAGATTGAGCATTACTTTTGTCAATTTATGATAGATGAAAATTGTTCTTCTTTATATCACTCATAGAGCATATATTTTAAGAGAAAATTAAAAATAAGACAAGCTAATTATTTTTAGAATTGAATGTCTTTTACTTATTTCTTTCAGGTTCATCTCCTTTTAAATGTGACAACTGCAAGAAGATATTTACCTCTAAGTTCAAACTAGTTAGACACGCTCTCATTCATTCTGACCGCAAACCTTTTAGTTGTACTGTCTGTGATCGCACTTTCCATAGAAAAGATCACCTGAAAAACCACATAAAAGTTCACTCTCCTCAAAAAGATGTTTACGTTTGTGAAAACTGCAAGAAACAATATACATCCTTACTAAGTTACAGGTAAACCAAATTTCATAATGAACAGTATTGAAAAATTCAGAAAGAAGAAATTGGATTTTAAAAATTACCAAAATTTAATTCTCAAATATTAAAATATACCTTTAAAAAATTACGTGAGCCATAAAGGTTGTCCCAGTCATTTCCCGATTCTCAAATACAAGCAAATAATGTATTTTTTAAAGATGTCTGTTAAGTTATTTCTTGTCTTGACCATAATCATAAATGTCATTTTTAATATAGCCATAGAAAAAAGTCCGTGCATCCCGCTCAAAAAGCGATCTCGGAAAGTATTTGTAACACATTCTGTAACAATGTTTGCTTCTGAATCTGAACTTCCTTTTTATTGGTACCAACCATTGTCAATCAAGGAAATTTTGAATAAATGAAAAGACTGTAAAATAGGGACGCCCATCTCAGTATTCAAATTTCTATCAATGAAAATTGGGCCAATTATGTCAATTATTTGGTTGCCCAAAATACGATAATTGAGACCTCTATTTAAGAAGTCGTCACATGTAATGGAAAATGGAATAAATGAGTTACTACTTCTATCTTACTAGTTTATAATTTGGTATTTTCTTTGTCTCTATTCAAATAAATTCTACTTCTATAAATAGTAGTTGTTAGATAAACAATTGATTTTATAGTATACTTTCATTAATAAAATAAAATGAAATAGTATGAATATTTACTGTCGTGTTATGAAAGAAAATACTTTTTAATATAAACCCTATAAATACCTGTAAGCATAGAGATGATCCTGTTCCTACCTTAAATTAACTAGTTTTCACTCGATCACTTAAATTGATATATTTCATTTTGTAGTCAAAAAAATACATGATGGCGATAAAAATTTTAGTTTTATATGAACAATAATATGTTTTTTTCTTTCAGAAAACATCTTGCTTTACATGCAGCTGAAGAAGGAAATTTAACTTGTCAAATATGTCATGTCGCTTTTGATAGTAAAGAGAAAATTTTATATCATTTAAAAATTCATGCTGGTAGTCGGACTGTCAAGAATCCCAACGAAAAGAAATTTAAATGTGATGTTTGTGGTAGACGTTTTTTTACTAGAAAAGATGTTCGTAGACATAACGTTGTACACACAGGTAAGTGAAACATATTTGACAATACAAGTCATTTATTTTTTGAATTCTCTATAATAAAGAAGACGAATTGTCATGATAGAAGAATTAAAGAATATTTTTCATGTACAATATTATATTTATTTTTTATTAATATAATTAAAGACATTGAATATTTATTAATATTTTTAGATTAATTTATTTAAATTATATATGAATCATATATTATACATTATAATAATGTCAGGTATTTTTAAATTAGCGGATAAAACATCTACAGAACACTTCATTCATAATATAAAAACATTGGATACGGGAACATATATCGAAATCTTAAAAATAAATAATCTATTGGATAATAATCTCTGAAAAATATTAACAGCGTTTTTTATGTTCCATATTCCAATATTTTCCTTACATTGACCTTACAAGAAATGTCGTCAAACTTTGGAACATTTTCAACTATTACTAGTAAAAATCTTACAAGCGATTGTTTTTATGATATGATAAAACTCATCCTACTTCAAAGTTTTGAAGGCATTTTCAAAGTGTGGCGTAGTTTAAGCTTTTAGAAAACCCTGTATGTCTGATATCCAAAATACTCATATATTTCAATGTGCCTCTTTAAATAACCTATTTTGAGTTTAATAAGATCGATAGTTTTTTAATGAATATAAAAAATACAACCCTTTGTACGTCTCTAAAAACATACTAATTGAGCAGGTTTAATTAACATTTCATATTTTTGCGCACAAGGATCTTACTCTATATTCCATTCATGCTGTCTCATTTATACTGATGCCAGCAGTAGGGGTAATAATTTTTAAGCCTGCAAATAAATTAACAACACCAATTGGATTTTTAAATATTTATTCCATATCAGTCAACACTTATATGTTTAAAAAATACCTATTTAAAATTTGCTACTGGAATATTAGACATATTTTCAGATTGACTGAATAATATAGTCAAAATAGTCAATTTCCATTTTCACCTGAAATATTATATACAGGGTTGGGATAAAGTGTGGAACCAAATAAATATCTCTAAAACGAAACGAAATTTTGTAGGAACTGCAATGGGGCAAAATCCATCTGATATACATTTTTTTGTTAATAATATATTTTCGGTTTGACCGGAAACCCTGTATATTTTTGCAGCTTTTGAAAGAGCTTGTTATTTCTCGAATTTGTACATACTGGGTTTAGTGAAAATAATTTGTAAAAACGAAAATAACTCACTTTTAGTTGTAGAATAAGTAAATTTATTTACTTTAGATAAATGAGAATAATAATTTAAACAAAATTAATTCAAATGTTCAAAATGCTCTCCTTTCACCTCCTGACAATATGCCAGCCTATTAACAAATTCTTGAGTCACTCTTTCCAAGACTTCTCCACGTATTAGTTCACATTCATCAATAATTATTTGTCTCAATTCCTGTAAGCATGTTGGTCGTTTAACGTAAACACGTGATTGTAGATAACTCCAAAGAAAAAATCGCTGATGATGCAGCCATTATAAACTGAGGACGTTCTGCTGAGAGAGCTACATAAATTATACTAAGTAAGCCGATAATTAAACATGATTATCTCCACAGAAAAACTAAATGCGTAACTTTTTCCAAAGATACAGTAAGATGCAAACTGGTAGTAGAAAACAAAATCATTTAACAAGTACCACAGTTTAGATATCTAGGAATAGATATGTAACACTACCACGACCAAAAGAAGGATCTGAGAAGAGAGATAAACAGGATGAGTGAGACAAATAGTCTGAAAAAACTCCTTTATGCGAACAGACAGTAAAATTAAAATTTATAAGACCTGTATCAGACCGGTAATGAACTATGAAATAGAAATCCAAGAGAAGACAAACAAAATCAAGAGCATCTTAAGAGTAACTGAAATGAGGAACCTAAGAACTATAACGGGGAAGACTAGAAGAAATTGAATTAGGAATACAGAAAACAGACAACAATGTCGAATACAGGACGTAATAAGATGGGGTAGACAAAGAAAAAGAACATGGTACGCGCAGGTAAAACGCATTGAACAAAACAGGCTACCCCACATAACTCTGGAAAGGAAACCGGTTGGTAAGAGACAGCCTGGAAAACCTCCACAAAGATGGAAGGACAGCTGGCGGTCCACCTCTCAAGAACTTATACAGAGTTAACCTTAAAATTAACAGATCGCCAGATCTCAAATAAGAAAGATAGGTAGTTAGAAACTCTACCAAATAATTATGATTTCTTAGAATTATTTGGAAATATTGTTGATACTTCATGTTATGAAATAAGGGTGGGAAGTACATTTTCTATTATAAGTCAAAAATGTACTTAAAAGATTTTTTTATTTTGAAATAACTTTCGCCGTCATTTATTTATCCAATAAAAATCAAGTAATGAGAAAAAGATAGTCTACTTCTGTTTTAATAAATTAGATATAATTTATACTACCAGTCAATTGTCAATTTGTCTTAGAAACTATTTTTTAGGCATGCGCGATTTCCTCTGTCAGTATTGTCCACAACGTTTTGGTAGAAAGGATCATTTAGTTCGTCACATAAAAAAGTCGCACAACACCAAGTACAAAGCCGAAGAGACAATTACCGCTTCATCTATCAAAACTGAACCCAAAGAAGCTTCCCTTACTTCAGAAACTTCCATTAAATCAGAATTGTCAGAAAGTAGCATTTCAAACGCCCCGGAAACATTCACTTTACCGCTTATAGAAGGCGACCTTACTCCATTTTTAGGTAGCGAAAATTTGTTAACGTCAGAACAGGAGGAACTGAAAGATCTAGGTAAGAGGCCCCAGATACTGCATACTTTTGATCAATCGGTAGTTCCCTTGGATTATAATACAAAGAATATTTTTCATCTTTTAATTTATTAGATGTTTTATAATAAATTTTAAAATATTTTTATTGTTTAAATACTTAACGTCTTGTTTAAACACATTTTTAAATCGATCCTTTATGTTTTTTTGTAATTTAATATTATTTTCACACTTTTGCTGCTCTTTTTATTTATTGGAGATATGATTGTTCTTTGCTTTAATTTTGATTTTAGCGCCCTCTTGCGAGAACAAATCTGTTACAGATTCTAACGTATGACAATTCATAAATATAGTATAAAATAAACTTTATATCTTGAAAACAAGACATAAATACATATTATATTGTTGCCCAATGAAACCAAATTGGATAAAATCTAATCTAATCACAAATAATGAAATAGATGTTAAATCTTAAAAACAAAGGATAAATAAAATTAAACAATTTTATGTCTAAAAGGAAATAGGAATAATGAACAAAATTAATGGTAGAGTCAGAAATGTAAATACCAACAGGGTGTTTTACTTGGACAATTTGACTGTCATTATTTCATGTGAAGTGTGAAGTATCTGCATTTATTAACCACCTTGTATGAGATAAATGAAATTTGCCTCTGAGTTCAGAAGCTTTATGATATCGTCACTATTTTGAATTTTATCAAGAGTCCAAAAGCGACAACAAAAATATTTTAGTTAGGTAGAACACATTCACTTATGTATACCACCAAATTTTAAAATTTATCAGTTGCCTGGTTCGCCAAAATTTTAATTAACGACAATTCTGTGATTTTCTAAAAATTGATGTACGAATTCGTCCCCTGCTTTAACTAGTCTACATCTTCATAATTGTGGCCCTGTCTCCTACATTTTCTTTAATGGCATTTCATTATTCACTTGGCCCGATTCATTGATTAATTCTTTTCCTATTTTGGTGTTTTTGATTCTGTCTACTTTTGTTGTACATACTTTTAAATATTTTGTTTGTTTAACAGCTAAACATTATTAATGGTAGAAAAGGTGTTTTAAACACATACATATTTACTTGCATGATAATATGAGTGATGCATTTTGAATCTTGGCATTTATTTCTATTTCTTGGACTATTTTTGGCCTTTTATTATGTTAATTTAAGTTTTGTTACAGATATTACCAGCTGATCTTCAAAAACATCTTATCTGAGACTGGTTCCAAAGATCTATAATCAACGTAAACTTTACTTGTTTTGTTTCCTTTTTCTTTTATGAGGTGCTCCATTTTTATACTGATCAGCACCCAATTTAGCACTCCTCTCTGTACCACACTTTCACTTACAGCAAATATGTCTGAGATTCCATATTGATCTGTTCTTACATGAGTTAGTTTGAAATAGTCATAATAATCACTACTCTTAAGCGTGTGTTTATTCTTCTGGCCTTTAAGCTCTCCTTGACCATTTTTCTTGTCGAATGTTTTCAGTATAACTTTTTAATCAGTGTGTTTTGTATGCTTCTGCCTTGGCGGTGCATCCATCTGAGATTCAATCTTTATTCTTATTCTCTCTTTATCCATTATTTAATAATGTATTCCCATGATAGATTTCTTGAATATGGTTAATATACATCACATTGCACCTAGTTCACTTTACATAAAAATTTTCTTAAGCTTTCTATACAAATTCTTACCATGATTTCCTCTTCGCCTACTTTAATTCTTCTTTTACTTTGTTTCTTCTCTCTTTACATTCGATCTATTTTAGTTTATTCCCACGATTAGGTATTGTTTACATTTCTGTTTCTTACGTTTCACCTTTTCTATATTTCCACTCTCCACCAAAATGTAACTTTCTTTTATTATATTGTTTTATAGTTCCATATATTTCCTTTCCGTTCGTAATGTTTCTGTTTCCTCACAGTGTAATTCAGTCTTATAGGTGTCTTTCCATTTTTCTTCCAATTTTGTTTTAAAATGTAATGCTATTTATGATTTATATTACCTACATTAAGTATTTTGGCTTTCACTTTTTCCTTGTTTGATCTTTTTGTTGTCATTATTTCATTAGTTTAGCTTATTTTTATTACTTTATTAATTGTGGTTGTTCATTATTTATCTCCAGGGTCTAACATTTTCTATATTGCCTATTTACTAATATAATGTGTCTATGATAAATTTTGTGTTGAAAAAATGTATTTTCACCAAAAATCCATTTGCCATACAGAAATTAGTAAATCTGTTTTCATTGTTATTTTTCACTCCTTCTCCATAATTCCTCCAAATTCGTTTCCCTATTTACGATTCTTTTATTAAGATTCCCTGACTAGATTACTCATTTATTTTCACACATTTCTAAATCCTTCCAAAATTACTGCTTTTCTAATACTCTATTCATTTAAGCAATATGAAATTATTAGTTTAAATATATTTGTTATATCTAGTTCTAATTAAATTATCATAGTTACTTCGAATTAACAAGTCTTTATTGTTTTTTTTCTGCTTTCTATACTAGAACAAATCTCATCTTTGATTTTTTTATTTTCTTATTTTAGCCCTAAATTTTCAATGTTTAATAGCTTATTTTCTTCTCTGATCTTTATTTTTTTGTTACTCACTTCATCACCATCCATAATCAAGTATTTACATTTTCAAAAACAGACTAAATTACTCACTCATATTTAATCAAGAGAATGCCTAATGAAACCTTATACTTTTCTTCCTTAATGACATTATTATTTGTAACAGCCTCGCACATAGTTGTTGAATGGTGGGGCCCTTACTTGGTGGGAATATAGATTGATCATATTAACTCCAGAGATCGTATCTACAGTGAAAATCTCGTGAAAAAGATTAGACTTTACAAAGATAATAAATCTCTTCAAAGGCTAACAAGAACCACCTATTCTATATGCCCTCCAATCAACTACCTTTAATCAATAATTGTTTTGTTCCATCTAAAAACTTGCAGAACATTCTGAATCTATTGACTTGACCAGATTTTCTTGCATTTATCGCTTTACGGGTTCAGATCCATGGTTCGCACCGTTACCCGCAAACTTGTTTACATGACACTAAAATGTTATTTTGACAGACCACCGTTGAAATTACTTCATATTTGAAACGAAAAGGATGCGCTGATAAAGTCATATGAATTTTCTGTTACTAGTTCTCAGTTTGTACATATTTCTATTAAATTTATCTCTGTATCTAAGTAACATTAGAAGACGAATTCATTTTTTGTCGACTTATAGGTAGCACCATTTTGGAGGGCATAGAAAGTACTCCTACCGCTCCAGGGATGCTCATCACTGAAAATATAGATGCTAATCAAAGTGTTTTGGACGAAGATGAGGTACTTTTAAACAATCCCGAGTTGCTACTGCTTCAATCAGATAATGAAAAAAAATTACCTTTACCTGGATTTAGTCAGACATTTCAGTCACCCCCACCTCCAGGTCACACCCAATAAATTTGAGAAAAAGGTTTGTTCTTTATCAGTATCGGTTTGGTTTTTTTTAACATGCCAGGATAATTTATTAACTGTTTTGTACACATACCCAATTGCTTATTTTAATAGTATTATTTTGAAGAGCGTTCATACAGTGACACTTTCACAAGAAAATATTGTATCTATCTAGAAAACATGGAAGTACACTTTTGGAACTCCAATTAATTAAATTTGGCAAATGTGCCAACCATTAAAATATTTCATTCATTTAATGCTTGATTTGGAACCCAATTCAACACTGCCATATATAGATAAAAAACAATGGTTTCTGATCTTTATTACTACACTGTTATTATTTTGAAACCGATGCTGGTTAAGAACCATATTAAAGGTGCATTATATATCTTTATCATTTTTACTTCATTTATGTTAGTGTTATATTTAGAAGGTTGGCCTTTGTTGAACTTTTAAAATAAGGGTTACCATTATATGTACAAATTAAAAATTCAAAAAACTCTTCTATGGAATGTGTTACCAAAAATTATACGCAATGTGTTTATTTATTTAGTTAGGACAAAACGAATTTATTATTAGTTTTAGTGTTGAAAGTATTTACAACAAATATTCTAAATTGTTGACATGACTTAATTACTACGTTCTATAAAAGGTTAACCTTCATTTTTCTTTTAATTATGAGATTTATTTCGAAAATTAATATTTGATCTGAAATTTGAAAATTATTAAAGTTGCTCCAAATTATTAAGCATTCGCAGTGTAATACTTCTGTGCTAAGTCTCATTGCTTTTAAAATGTGTACTATTACTGACTAAAACGTTTTTTTCTGACTTACTTAAAATGACAAAAATATATATATAAATAGAAATAATTTTTTATACATATTTTTAAGTTTTTCAAACAAAATATTTGAACAAATTAAAAAAGACTTTACAAAAGCATAGGATTTAAAACATATTTTTATCATATTTTTTACAATTTTATAGAATTTGTTATGTACATAACCATTCCCTTATAATAGAGTGTATTTGTTCAATTTGGAAGTTAAGAGTATTTTGTTTATGAACTTCTCTACAAAATTCTTTTTTTTTAAATCTTTTAATAAGAAAACCGCATGCATGCTGAATTTTTATCGTATACCAACATTGAGGTATAGAACACTGTAAAATATGAAAGGTTGGTTAAAGAAAGTAAATGATTATGTTTGCTACTATAGAAAAAATCTAGTATTTTTTATAAAAAGTAGAATTGTTTTATGAGAAAACTATTTTTGAAAATATTAGATTTAGGGCTCAATTTTGTCTTCAACAAAAAATGTTATTAAGCTTTTTTTGTCTACTGCTGTAATAAAATCTGATTCCGAAAAAGTTACATCGCCAATAAGAGCTTTTGTATTTTTGAGATGCCCTGTACTTTCATTTAGTATTGATCACGACAAATTTCTATACTATACTTTTGTTTGTTTTGAAGAAACTGTGTCTCTTATGGTTTCCGAAAACCAAAATAATAAGAATGAATTAAATGGACATTAATTCTCATAATGGTATAAATGTAAGAACCACTAGCAGTATTTTACAAGGGTCGGTTTGGTTACTTATGATTAGAAAATGTTTTTTTAAAATAAGGTTATTTGTTAACTTTTTATTAAGCACAAATTTTCAACTTTTATCTTTGGTTTTTATTTAAATTTTAAATTATTATAAATTAATATTTTCTAGAAAATATTTAATGTACAGTAAGGTCCTTTTACTTCGTTTATGGTTTTTGTGAATATTAAGCTGACTTTTGAACATTTTTAAAAACTGACCAAGGTCTGATATGAGTCAATAATTATGAATTAAGGAATTAATTGTTTTAACCCGTACTTTGTGGACACTATCCATAATAAATATAAAAAGATAAATGGTACTTATCTGAACTTCCTCCTTATTACAAGGCTTTTTTTAAATTGCCTGTCTTGAAAAATGTCACAGTGAGTGACGAAACTGCAGTCATACAAATAATTTAAAAAAAACCTTGTAATAAGATGGAAATTCAGATAAGTACAATTTATCTTTTCATATTTATCATTTGAATTATATTTATAAAAATAATCCGATTAATTATTTGGGTTAAAAATGTTTTACTCTGCTAATTTGTAGGATCTCTAGGAGTTACAATGGCTTACAACAATTGTAGTTTTTATGTTTTTTTTACTTACGTCCTCTAATAACCGAAATTATAGGGTGCAGTTATATTAGCCCAGTGGGTATCCAAAAACACATAATACTTGTACTTAAAAACTACCATATCATCCCTTATTAATATATTATATCTTAATAAGATACTAATAATAACAATAATAAAATTTTATAACTAACTAGTTACCTTGGTTATATAGGGATAATAGACCAATATTTAATTTTTATTATTCATAATCTAACTAGTGCATTAAAACTAAATTTCAAGTTTTATATATTATGCTTTTGTAAGAGATCACTTAAAATTTATTGTTGAAATATTTTATTTTTTGTTCCTCTTTATTGTTTAAAATTACTGTTATGAGAGATATATATATATTGACATATATTAATTATCTGTTATGTTTAATTTATTCTATTGTTAATCACTGCCGAAATTGTTTAATTTTATACATATTGTGTTGCAAACTCAGTATTCAATACATATCACTTCCAAATGTAAGATATTTAAAAATATTTTCTATGGTATTCAAATAAGAGTGTCTCAGTAAGATTATGAGTAAACGCCTCATGGTGCCATTTTACAAAAAAGGCGAATTTACATGCTAAGAGTTAGTAAATGTTTATTGTCGAAAATAAATATAAGAGCAGTAAAAGTTACTTTAGAGAAAAATACATGAGATTTTGAAATATACATAATAACATTTTCCAGTTGAGTCATAAAATGTTAATATTTATATTATAATGGAAGAACATTTTAATTCCATGTTGAAATTTCTCAGTTTCTACATAATTGCTGTTTACTCTAGATTCGGCAATTTCCATTTTATAATCACTGAAATAAGCAATGTTACATTGAACGAAATACAAAAATAATGTTTCATTTAAATCGAAACACTTTGAATAACTCTTCCAACGAATATTTTATAAATAAAAAGACGTGATCGTTTTAATTTTTATTCCAAGGGTGACATCTTTCAGCATCAAAACCAGTGCACAAAATTGAATATTTTCCTTGATAAAAATTGATTAATTCAATAAATATATTAGTAATGTGAATTATTATAACCACACCAAAAAGAATTAACACTTTTTTTGTAGAAATATGTGTTGCTTAGATTAAGCTCAGCAATCCAATTGTCGATTAAAAAAACTTACTTTTTTAATGAATTAATAGAAATGTTTGCTGTTAATTAGATGTTCAAATGGTAAACGATCGACTTCCATTCAATGATTTAAATACAACATTTTCATATTGATGATATTCTTCTATAATTCATTCAGTTGCAAATTAACAGATTTAATGGCATATATTTTAGATTTGAAATACTCCAAAGGAAAAAATCCAATAGGGAGAGTCTTATAATCGACTACCTAGCAGGCTATTCAATTGTAGCTCTCCTACTTAAATGTCTATAGTTTAACAGTGTCTTACTCGCAAATCAGAATGTGGAATATTTTCATTACATTGGTATAATAACGCGTTTTAAAGACATACCTTTCAATAGCCACCTAATTATGGGAACAATTGTATTTTCCAAGTATATCAAACTAAAACACTACATTTAAGTTACATGGTATGGAAACAGCACTGATATATGAAATAAAATATTCCTGTACTTTTTCAGATGATGTATCAGTTAACCAAGGTTCTAATTTAAAAAAAAAGCGGGGTGGCTAAACGGAGAGCACTGCTCTAATAAATGAGGAAAAGATGTTTTCCAGGAATAAAAAAAAATATTCCTTGAAACGAATATTGAGGAAGGTGTTTCGTTTTAAATGATTTCTGCTGAAATGTTAATTCTTTTACATTCTCTGTTTCACCCATTATTACAATATACGTAACTATTAATGTTTAAAGTATACTTTATCATTGCTTGGTAAACTTTTCCATCTTAATGAGATACTTCGTAAATAGTTCCAGAATGAGACTAATACGAAAAACATCATGCGCAACTGTTAGAAACACGTTTACCTAAAGATATGTTGGTGCTAAAAATTATTGTTAAGCTTTATATTATATATTTATAGGTGAAAATTTTTCATAATTTATTTTTCGGAATGAAATATGTGATTGTAATATATAAGGTTGGTAGTTCCGTTTGAAAAATTTTGGAAAGATTTCAACTTCTGCTAGATGTTAATTGTTAATTATTAGATGTATTTAAAAACTCAACTTTATTATTTTAAGTACAAATCATGAGAAGTTATACACAATAACTGTTTATATTTTATTGAAGATTTTAAAAATGGTAAGATGACCAATATTTTTCAAAATACATCAATAGTATGTGTTAATATGTAATCTTTATTTAAAAAATACTTTGAAAAGTTTATTAAACCATATAATTGATCTTTTTTAATATAGGATTTAAGATTTTCCACTGCTTACACAAGCTGGTTTTAATCTTTGCAATACCTCATTTTAAGTTGTTCTATAATTAATTTTGAATTCATGGTTTAAAACACATAATTTTGCAATTTTGATGTATTTTGGTATTTAATTCCGTTAACAAATAATTAATCTACCTCATTTGCAACATTTCATGCTGTACAATCAGCTAGTCATAGTTTTAAGAAATGTAATTAATTTTTTATATGCTGTAATATAGAAAAAAAAAATATATATTTGACCAACAATTATGTATATAAAAATGTATTTTAAAGACATATGTACAGACTATATTTTTATACAAATTATAGTACTATTTATATAAAATGGTTTGATTTTGAATTAGTTCTGAAAATAAAGAGTCAAATTTAAATTTACCGAAAATCAATCATATGTTGGCTGCAGACATTTCTTCTGTAGTAATACTGGAGACATGAAACGAATTACAAAATGGATATTTTAAAATATTTAAGGTTAATGCCCAGTGTTGTAACTTTTGACAGAGGTATATCTGATACTTATATATTATTTCTGTCTCGACTATCAGCATACGCTATTTGTGTAATCCATGTTGTAACTTTTAACAAAGAGTTTATCCACCATCTGAAAGACGGTCACCCATTATCTTCCATGTATCATGTCTTTTATGGATGTATGAGCTTCTTCCATATAGTGACAATTATCCTCTGATCGATATCAGCACTTATGTCAATTTACAAAACCGTTTAGCTCAAACGTTGCTTCGCCTGAAAATAAAATTTTGCTCATAACCATATCATAATGACAAAATTGCACGAATTAATTCCTCACGACTCAATAGTATTGGTCTCAATTAGTCTACTCAAGTATTTACTTATGTAGCCATGTAGTAAAACAGATGTATATGGGGAGTTACTTCTGTTGATGCTTGGTTTTTTATTAAGTCTTATATTGAAGTGTCAGATGGTTTAAAGATATTTTTGTAAGAAACTTCAACAGCGATGATGAAAAGTAATTTAAAAATTATGAAATACGCGCTATTCTGCAAAAGAATGAAATTTATTTTAGAAAAAACAATACCTGCAAGCCTTTAACAAAACATTCAATCTTGGTTCAATCTAAAACTGTAATTTAACGAAGACATGCTAGACAATTGCACCGGCACTGGCCCTATGCAAATATCTATACACATTGCCTAAGAAGTGTGTCAGCCTCATTTCCCACAATTTTACTGTGTTATAGCATCTTCATTATTCTGACTCAATACCTTTGACATGGTAGGATGAGGCAATCAAGACATCCCAAAACCATTGTTTGTGAAAGATTGTAGCATACTGTCTCGGAGGATTGTAACTTTACTAACTTTACCATAGATGCCAACCACATAAAGACTGCTCCAACTCTAAACCAAGTTAGTATACTGAAGACACAAATCTGATCTGTAGATGTTCTGGAGTGGTAATGTCACCACATCATGTATCCATTATTTGCGTATTATATTAACAATAATGTAAAATTGGACAAGAGTTTGTTTAAAGTGTTGCATTTCTGCCAAGGCGTTTCCAATATGAACAATATATAGGCAACACTAATTTTCTTTTTTATGTTCCTTAGTGTCTACGATACAGGGATTTCCGTAATCTGTCCACATTAAAAATTTTGTATTATACCTACGTTAGATCCAAATTAGAGTATGCATCTATTGTATCGTCACCTCTTTATTTTACTTGGATTAATTTGATTGAGAGTTCAACAAAGCTTTTTGAAATACCTCTCTCTCAAAATGGATGGGAATTTTCCCTAAATAGCGGTCTCCAATGATACACTGCTTCGAAAGCATGTGATAGTTAATTTAAATTTCCGTCGAGACTGTTGTGCAGTCATATTTGTGTATAAATTAATCAATTATAATATTGATGATTCGGTTCTTTTGGGAAATCTTAACTTCTTGGTTCCGCGTCTGTCGTCCCGCAATTCCGACACCTATTATTTACCAACCCCACTACTAACGTATTTATAAATTCGCCAATCTACAAATCACGTAAGACCTGCAATAAATTCAGCAATCAGCTTGATTTACCCAGTATGAGTATTAAAGGTATACAAAGTGTCTGTTTAGTAAAATTGCGTTATCTCTTTTAAATTAAGTTGAAGCTAATGTAAATGATGGTTAATTATTATTATTATTACATATTGATGAGGGCAGAAGGGCAAGTGCCTATTATGCCCAATAAAATGAAAATATCTACTAGTACAGAGAAATAAAAAAAATATTAGGTACACCAGATAACAATGCTCAAGTTGAATACAAAGATTAAAAGTAATACTACTGTCCAGTCTATTTTTGAAAATATTTGTGTTGGGTGCCGTAATAATGTCATTCTCTAAATTATTACAAATATTGAAGACTCTATTTGCAATAAAGTTTTGTCTCGATCTCTTACAATATTTTCTTTCTTCAACTTAAATTGGTGTCCTCTGAGGCGTGTGTCTTGGTTGAGAGTACAAATTGTGTTCAAATTACCAAAATAATCTTTTAGAATTCTGAATATTATAATTAGGTCACCCCGAAGCTCAAAAGTGGTAAGACTGACCATTGAGAGTCTTTTTTCATATGATGGTCTTACTATATAATATAATAATATAAAAATAACATAAAACCTAAACACTTGTACATAAAGGTAAGATTTTCTCCAGTGTTTGACCAGCAGCTGTAATATTTTGTATAATGTAAAAATAATTTGGAATACTCTTAAAAGGGTTTTTGAAACAAGTAGATAAGCAAATAGGAGGGCTAGGGAAATTTATTAATATCAGGCCATTTCAGTGGTGAAAACATCATACATTTAGGTAATTATCCCACTAAAATAGAGAGGGGCTTTATTTTGTATTATATCTTTATGAAAAAAATATTACAAAAAACTATGGAAAATGTTTTGTGGTTTGACTCCTTCACTAGCACACACAAAGATCAGACCACAGTTCACCTCCAAACCTTTTTTTGTTAAAATATATAAACTGTTTCATAATTAGAAAGTTCTGAAAAATATTTCAACTCAAGCATATTTTATATTTATATTTTATTTGGAAATATTAAAACCAAAAAAAGCAAAAACTTGTTTATAAAGCTTTAAGTGACGCGTTATAGTGTTTAGTAGGAACAAAAACGTCATTTCTTTTTGTAAATAAAAACCATATATTAAGATAGAAAAACTTATTAATTTATAATAACTGAAGTTATTTTATTAAACGGGTTGTACCACAATAATTGAAAAAACAAAATTAAAATCAATCCACGGGGTTTTGAACCACTATAAGAATAAATTCTTTGTCTGGAGCTACCATTATCTCATGTTTTTTTGATCGAATTCTTAAAAACGTCAGATCATTAGAAGGATCCAGATCTCTTACAACACTTCTTGCTTTATCAGCCAAAGAGCTTATTAAACCAGCATATTGTACGGTAGTGGTATTATCTAATGTTGTTTTGATGGGAACACCTAAAATATTAATAATTAGAAGACCTAGATTATGGCATAAAATATTTATACCTTCAGAGTTCACTACAATAGTTCCTACGATCCCCTTATGAGACTGAATTCTTTTCATAGTTTCCTCAACTTCTTGTGCCTGAAAAACGAATGAGTGATTACATATATTTTATATTAAATTTTTAATATTACCATTTTGCTTTTCTATATTTTTTACTATTTTTCCTCTGTCCTGCCTTATTTCGATCAAACTACAAACAAATGTCAAAAGTCAAAGCAAATGAATCATGATCATGTCTATGCAGGCAACCCACTTTCTTTTTATTTTTAGATTGCGTATCCTTAACATTTGTAGGCAAATAGCGGTTTATGAGGAATATAAAATATCGTTTATATTTATTTGAATTCTGAATAATTTAACATCTTAACCAATATTATATATCAATTTCCTATTATCAGTCCAAAAAACAAAAAATATAAAATTCCTCTTCTTGTTTTATTTTGTCTTTGGTTAGGAAAGTATTTTTTTAACTACCAACATCAACTCATCAACATCAAAGTACGGGGTCAAAGTCTAATAAGAATTAGGTGCACTTTGAATTTTGTTTAATTTTCTTATTATTGTAAAATTTTTAGGCAAATATTGAATATGAGAACGGCTCTGAGTTCCGCAAAAAATATTGCCAGGCAACCGATTATTTTGGGGCTTGCTAAACACCAAAGTTGTAAGTTAAGAAATTATCCTTTTGAATATCATTAAGAACATATATCAATTTTCAGATGCCCAAAGAGCCTTTTCGGTAGGTTCACAGCAACACCAGAAAAAGACATTGGCCTCCAAAAATGGTCAAAATATAGTTTTAGTTGATGGGGTTCGCACACCTTTTTTATTATCTGGAACGGACTATTCAAATCTTATGCCCCATGATCTAGCCAAACAAGCACTTAGGTAACTCACTTTAATTAAGATTAAAAATTATCACAGAACTGTATTTGTATAGTAAGGAAAAGCAAGGATCCTCTATCTCAGTTTTTCATATTTGCAGTTTTCATCAAAAATTTAAAAAAGGCTACCTATTCTGAGTCTATTAAAAATGCGTAATTTAAATTATAAACTGAAGAAAAGAACATACTTTGCATGATTAGTATGATTATTATTTAGAAAACTAAGTAATATAAAAAACTGTCATTAAAAGTTGATTTTACATTATATTTATTAAGTGTAAAAGCAAGTCATTTACATCCAGGATGTAAAAAACTCGCATACATTTACAAAAAAATGTTTGATAAAATTCAAAATAACATAGTGTAAAATAAAATTGTAAATCTCAATATTTTCTCTTTACATTTTTAGTAATTTTGGCATCAAAAATAACTATTTACCAACTTCTCATTTTTCTTAGTTAAAATTTTACATTTAAAATATTTCTTGTACTTGTAGTGGTATTCTGAAAAAGACTGGTGTCCCGAAAGAAGTCATTGATTATGTTATCTATGGAACAGTTATGCAAGAAATTAGAACTTCTAACATTGCTAGAGAAGCTGCTTTAGCTGCAGGTTACAGTGATAAAACACCTGCACACACTGTTACTATGGCTTGTATTTCATCAAATGTTGCTATTACTACTGGTAATTTATTTAATATTCACGTTTAATTCCTTAAGAAAACAATAACAAAAATAGTTATACCAAATTCTAAAAAGATGTATTATTAATATTATAATATTTTTTTTTAAGCAATTGGTCTAATCAACAGTGGTGTATATGATACAATAGTGTGTGGAGGTATAGAATTTATGTCAGATATCCCAATTAGGCACAGTAGAAAAATGAGAAGCTTAATGTTAAAAGCTAATAAGGCCAAAACTATTCAACAAAAATTGGGTTTATTGGCCAGCATTCGTCCTGACTTTTTTACTCCAGATTTGCCAGGTATCGCTGAATTTTCATCTGGTGAAACCATGGGACATTCCGCAGATAGGTAGATAATCAACAATCACTCTAATAAAAATATAAATTTAAAAGTTTTAAATTTTAATACATATTAAAAGACATTCTTAGGAGCACTTTCATGAAAACTTTTATTTTAAAGTAAACCTAATAAGTAGGTTATAAATTTCAGAACTATATTCTTTTTATATATTTAGATTAGCAGCTGCTTTTGGAGCAAGCCGAAAAGAACAAGATGAATTTGCTCTGAGGTCCCATACACTTGCTCAACAAGCATCTAATAAAGGTTATTTGACAGATCTAATTCCATTCCAAGTGCCTGGTGTTGCAAAGCCTGTGGAGAAAGATAATGGTATTCGTGTATCTACACCAGAGAAATTAGCGTCACTTAAACCAGCTTTTATTAAACCTCACGGAACTATTACTGCTGCCAACGCTTCCTTTTTGGTATGTAATTTATTTTTAAGATAAAAATTGAATCTTATCAACTGCTAAAAATACATAATTAAAAAATGAGACTAATGCTATAAAAATTTTTATTTTAAATGTATACATATTTAGTTATTATCAATATACACCCCTTCTCTATCTCTATATTCCATTGTTCTAAACAGAAACGGAAATTTTCTGTAATCTCTTTCATGACACATGTCACTTTTTCTTTCTTTTTCTCTCGGAACTCGTCTTCCTTTTAATGCAGGTTTGACCTAGGAGAACAGATAAAAGTCATACGGCCAAGTCTTAATACACAATGCAGTGTGAGCCGGTGCATTATCATTATGAAGAATCAATGACTTGTACTTCCACAATTAGGTCGTTCTTTTTCTGATTTTTTTACGGGGTTCAGCAAGTACCTCAAGCTAATAATGTTGTTTAATAGTTTGACCTCCAAAAACTCTGTAAAGGTCCATAATCCGACGAATATAAAAAAAACAATATTCATTACCTTTTTTTAATGGCATTCAAAGTGTCATTTAAAACATTTTCAGGATCTTCTTTTTGTTTCATTGGATGAATTTTAGGTACCATTTTCGCAAGTTAAAATTATTATACACATTTTTTGTCTATTTCTACAGATTACCGATTTCTTCAATATTTTTATCCGTTGTTAAGGTGAAAGTGCGACCTGAACTCGCATCATCTTCAACGTCTTCTCGGCCATCTTAGAAACTCCGAAATAATTTCAAAATAAAAGATAAGTTTCAGTAGCGGTTTTTACTTATCATTTTTTCAGCAAAACAAAAAACAGATCTTATACAAATGAAAGCCATGGTCTAATATATCCACAGACATAGTAAAGGTGGTAATCGAAATAGAAACGTTAATTTCATATGCACCTGTCATTTGCTATAGAATATGCTAAAAGAACAAAGATTTATTATACTGTATTAATCTAATGAATCCTATTTTTTAGACCGATGGTGCTTCTGCCTGTCTTATAACAACGGAGGCAAAGTGCAAAGAATTAGGCTTAAAACCCAAAGCTTATCTCAGAAATTTTTTGTTTGTGTCACAAGATCCCATTGATCAACTGCTTCTTGGACCTGCTTATGGGACACCTAAACTATTGGAAAAAGCTGGTTTGACTCCTAAAGATATCGACGTTTGGGAATTCCATGAAGCTTTCGCTGTAAGTAGAAACATGTTATTTGGGCTGAACACGAAGTCCGTCCCGCAGTCAGAAAAATACACGAGATCCGTCCTGGGTTACTTAATCCTATGCACGAAGTCCGTCCCGGGTCGGATACTTCAAATTTACGATAGCCCTTTGTTAGATGCATGGGCGGCGATCATATACATGTAAAGAAAATCCTTTTCTTTAATTTGGAAATTGGCGCGCTCTGGCGAGCGTCGGTATAGTAGGGAGAAAACAGAATCACGTGCTGATAAAAAAATGACAAATTGTCAAAAATTAATTTTATAATTTTAGTTTATTTGTGTTCTGACATTGTAATTAATAACATTAAATATCGTTTCTTTGAGTTTGCAGAGAAACTCAGTTGTGTATTAATTAACAGTGTCCACAACAAAGTACGATTATCTTATATACATAGTTTGATTTTAGAAAGTTTGTATTTTTCTATAATAATTAATTGTAATTAACGTCCGGCGGGTAACTACATTTAAGTACAAAATGCCTCGTTATATTAATATTTGTCAATTTAGAAACTAAATATATGTAAAAAAATGACTCGTTATAGGAGCATTTGTCAATTTTTTGAGTGACAACAAATAAATTAAACTACTATATAATAATATATACATGTTCAAAAAATATATACATTTATACATACAAACTGAGACAGCACAGAACAGAAAATATGAAAAAAATATTAGGTTAAATTGAGACTGGTTGACATTTTTGTGACACATTGGTGACAAAATCTAATCTACTGATAAGCCTATGTCGAAACGGAAGCATTTGGTTTCGAATATACTTCTCCTTTTCTAGGATAATTTTGCTCTTCTGCTCCTTACTCCTCATTTTGATATAAATATCAATATGTACCTCCAATAAAGCCTCAACAAATAAAAATATATTGGGATTTTATTGATAGAACTTAGTGTTAAATTTATAATGAAAGGCTTCACAATCATTAGTAGTTACTTAAAAGTGAGGAAGAAAAATTAGCCCAAGCAATTGGTGGAAATTGTGAATCATGTGCTAGTACAATGTCACAAAACTTCTCAACCCCTGGGTCCTTAGGTTGAATAGACATCAAATCCGTCCGTTAAAAATTCATCAATATCATAAGGATCCGGAAATAAAAGACCAACATTTTTTTTAAGAAAAGCCCTACGTCTGAATCTGTCTGTTTATATTCAAGACTTAAACCCAATTTCTGGATTTTTTTTTCTCAAATGAAAACGACATCCTTTTACGGCAACCCCTGGAAATACTGTTTTAATTGCCGAATGTTTAGCAATCTCAAAATCGACAAATATAATTTTTGGAGAGGAAGTTAAAGTTTTAACATCACCTTTACTTAATTCAGAATGCAAAAGTTTGGAAGGTTTTAGAGAAACGTCTTTAGTAACTTTCATTTTTAATGCATTACTTAGTTTTTATATATTAAGAATACATTCATCGTCTTCAACGTGATTATGGACGATGTGCTTATGAACAATTTCGTTTAGTTTGAAATAGATATTGCAAGATTTAGAAATACACTTCCATCTTTGAATATTATTGAACAGCATTTTATGAAAGTGAAATGTATAACCATCTACAATTAATAAATTTTTCCCTTTCTGGTAGGTCATTACGTCCGTTTTTAAAAATTTGAAAAAATTTCTCTACTGGTAAATCAGACAAAAATAAAGATATGAAAACAAAAGAACAATGATTCCATTGAATTTCTAGTAAGAAACTTTTTATTAATTTACTTTTTATAATTTAGGGCCAAATTTTAGCTAATTTGAAGGCATTGGACAGCGATTGGTTTGCACAAAACTATATCAACAGGCAATCAAAAGTGGGAGCTCCAGATATAAGTAAATTTAATAATTGGGGAGGTTCTCTTTCAATTGGTCACCCATTCGCCGCTACTGGTGTTAGATTAGCAATGCACACCGCCAACAGATTAATAAGAGAAGATGGACAATTTGGATTAGTTGCTGCATGCGCCGCAGGAGGACAAGTAAGTATGGTATTATGTAGCAGATTAAGTAAGAGGCCTCACTGATCATAAAGTAGCAGATAGACACTAGAAAAAGGGCCCAAGCGGCTTTTATAGGACTGAAACCACTCTGTGTGAGATCAGATATTCTTAAAGACCTTGAAGGGCTTCGGCAACATAAGATATTTTTGCCACAACCAAAAAAAAATTAAACGCATTTACCAACCTAAGTAAAAATAAATATAGCGTATTAATATCAAGAATGCTAACTGGTCGTTGTAGTCTGAAGGAAACTTAGAAATTTAACAACTTTCGCAATATATGATGTTCCAGAATTAACCATGCAAAACCAAATTGTCGCTATTTTATAGTCTAAAATTTCTCGAGGAAATAACATTAGATGAATTGCTAAAGGCTCTACTGGACATAGAAGGAGAAGAGGCATAAATACTCTTTTACAAAGTATCTACCCATTTATCTTAGATATTGTATAAATAAAGTATGGAATAAATTCGTTATGGCACAAAATAATTATTTGGCTGACCCTGGTGATCGAATGAGCGGAGAACCGACATTGGGGTTCGAGTCCCGGCGTGGGCATGAGTGTGGTATAAATGTGTGTGAATGTCTTGTATGAATGTATAAATGTATGAAAAAATTATAAAAATTACAAGCATAGTGCCTGGTCCGAGTGCCATTAAAAAAGATTATTTGAGAAAATCCTTTAGGATGCGCGTTCAACGATCATACCTATTTATGTGATTTATGTAATCAGTGTATTTGTAAGATTGAATAATACAAGCAATAATAACATTTCTCAGGAAATCAGCGAGAGTTTATTTATCGTCTGGGACTCTGTTGGACACATGAGAAGGATTACAATTGGAACGAGAAAGAAATAATCTTTACTCATCTGCAAAGCTTATATATATAACTACCAAAAAACATTTAAAGATTCTAATTAAGTAATACACATATCGGAAAAGTCTAAGGATATTTGAAAAATATGTTTGTATTAAATTAGTAAATACTTATATTCTAAATTTCTTGCGTATATGAGTTTGAATTTGCATGCCAAATCGTTTTTGCAAATAATACATGTGTAGACGTTAAGAAAAACTTGGTAACTTGATATACGCAAAAAATGGTGGATGTCTATGTTGTTGAATTCTACGATTTTATTCATTATGTTTTGAAATTTTGAAGGGATACAATAAATGCTCGAAATGGACTGGCGACACTTAACTTTAGGTGAGATGAATCGAATTGTAGGGTTACTTCAAGCAGGAATGAGACAAGTAAATGTTGGTGAGGGAATGGGGGTGTCATCAATCGTTTATGGAGGCGCTCTAGAGAAACTGGGAGTCCGGCCAAAAACTATCATGGACGCGGACGTTGTACTACAACAGGTCAGGATAGATATTTAGTTCTTACAACCTACAATAACCGTACCTGAGTTGGTTAGAGAATTACAGAGGATCTATATCACCATTAGCCGAGATACCGTGAGAAGTTGCCTTCACAAAGCCAAATTCTTCATTCTTGACGCCAAATCAGATGTCTACTTCTTTCTAGAGGCAATGGGGCATCACATTTAAACTGGTGTCAAAAATTCATAAATTGGGGGTTACACTTTTATTCACGAATGAGTCTTGATTTGAGTGTGGAGAAGATCTGGAAATTTAAAACGATTGAGGCACCTCCAGGAAATGCAAAGTCATAGAAGTGGAACTCTCAAGGTATGGGGAGGAGTCAAACAGAGCTCGTTTTTCTACAGGGTTTTGTCATAACTGAGGAATATTTGGATAGCGTTCTACAGTCCTTTGTGCCACTTGAGACACTTGATGCATGACAATGTTTGCCCACATATTGCAGGTATTGTACGAAACTGGTTAACCAACAAAGGAATCGAAGTATTGCCATGGCCAGCACAGTTTCCGGTCCTCAATCCAATAGAGTAATATATTTTTGGAATAATCTAAAAATTTAGAATCCAAAAAAGACAAAATATATAAGGTGAACTATTTAAAAAAAGGTGCTTATGAAAATAAAAATTGAGGACCGAGGATTTTCTCAAAAAATATTTTGGTAAATAATGAATAGGTATACCATTAATACAAAAAGTGTATATGTACCAAATATTGCTTTTTTTTGCCATATATTCATATTTTAGCGATTCTTGGAATGTGGGCTTTTTTTAAGATCCCAAGGGACGTCAAATCAAATAATTAATGAGTGCTTCCCAATATTTAGAATAGTTCTTGCAATAGAGTGAAATAATTTTGACAACATATTGAGTGACCAAGATGAACAGTAATTTGGATAATAATAAAACAAAGTTTGATATTATGTGTTAAAACCATATTGTATCTTATACTGTTTGAAAGAAAAGGAAAATTATAAATAATAATCAAGGTTTGAAGTAAAAACAATATAGTTTGATGGCCCTCGAAATAAAACGTCTTATCTGAAATGTCATAATTATGTGGGACACATCTAGTAGACTCAAGAAGTGGCTTTTTGTTGCCATTAAATATTTTTGAACTTTAATTGAAAAACATTTTTTTAGGGTGCTGCAATGATTTTGGAGAGACATCCTGATGCTAATCCCAACTAGTTACTTTTAAGAAATATTTATATTAAGAGATTATAGATAGGATATATTTTTATACATATATTGTTGATATAGAGTAAGTGTTATTATATATAAATTTCTGAACAAAATTAAACTAATTTTAATTCAACAAAATTAAGTATTAAGATACATAAATTATTTTAATTTGTTGCTAATATTTGGCTTTAGTATGTACCAACAATTTATTGTATAACAAAAATAAAATATTTGGCAAATTTTTATAGAAATGGTTTAATCTTTCAATACTAATTCATATAAAATGTCTAAATATAAATACTTATAACTAAATATCTAATAACCAATATTCTTTTTTCATTGATTTGTAGATGCCCACCCTGTTGAACTCCCAACATCTCTAACATGTAATCTTACAGCTGCATCTAGAATTTCTTTGATATCCTTGCAACCTTGCAAAGCTTTATTTAAAACTTTCTGTAAGTGATCAAGATGGAATCGTTGAGACATTTCCATTAGAACAATTTTTCCAGTCATGGGTAAGGCAGCAATAGTTAAAGTAGGTCCTCCTAACACTTCTTCCTGATAGGAAATATCCACCATAGGTACATCATTATTGGCCAAGCTAGCAGTACACGCACATACATATTCTTTTAAGGGTATTCCAGCATCAATTAATGCTAAAGTTGCTGCATTAACACAAGCTGGATATATTCCTCCATCTGCATGAAGGACCTCGACATACACGTCTATTTGACAGAAAGGATACAGTTCACTTTTAATTGTTGCTTCTAGTGCTTGTTGCAAATGCATTGAGAGCTCAGAGGACTTTCGATCTCCTCTAGGTCTTTTTTTACGATCTGTTGTTGAAAAAACGGCCATACTAAATTGGCAGTTTATTAAAGCACTATTATTTAGAGCTTTTGAACGACCCCCACGAACCTTAAACACATGATTCGATTAACCATTTTTTTAATAAATTTATATTTCACTTACATCATGGGGTCCATATACTGCCGCTAGTACTTTGGTAAGTCCTTGTTCAATATACGCACTTCCATCTGGTTCAGTAAATACACCTAATTTACAGCGTATCCTTCGTAATTCATCTGCTCTCCGACCATCTAACCGTAACCCAATTTTTGAAATTAATTCTTTATTTTTACTCATGTTTTTATGAGGTTATGAAACGAAATAAAAATAAAAGTTCCTATGTTAAAAACTACTTGGTTAACCCTGAGAATTCGAAATTTTATTTTCCACGCATTAAAAACTTGTATGCTTGCCTAATCAGAGCCGCAAGATAAAATGTTAGGTAGCAAGTTCAAAAGTGCATAAACACATAACCACTGACATAACCTAAATCATTCTTCTTCTTGATTTTCATTTCAACCATTTTTTCTTGTCTCAATCTCTTAAAAAAAAGAAAATAATTTAAATATTAAGAATTGAACATGGTTTATTTTTCATAAATAATTATCCGAATTATAATATTAGGAGCTCACTTATGATTTTTAACAAATAACTTTAATTAACAAATATTTCGATTTATGTCTTTTTTTATTTATCAAAGAAAGAAATAAAATTATCTTTTTAAATTCCAATCCATTTTTACATGGTGTTTTTAGTAGAATTTTATTAATTGTTATGATTTATTTTTACGTTCAATAATATATTTTACATCTTTACCATAAATACTTTAATTTAAAACAAGACACGTCTTAGATATTACAAATTCTAGGGACTTAATTTTTTCAAACTTAGCTTTCTGTTGAGAGCTGTCAAATAATGGCGCGTAAATTCCCTCTCATTTCATTCTTTGTGTACCTCGCTTCAGCCATTTCTGCTTATTGGAGTGTTTGATACAATTGGTTCAATTCTAATAGTTTTTTATTTTATAAGTTTACTAAAACAATTTGAAAATGTTTGAAGCTCGTTTAGTACAAAGTGCCATCTTTAAAAAAGTTCTAGATGCAATCAAAGATCTTTTAAATGAAGCATCTTTTGATTGTTCGGAATCTGGAATTCAACTTCAAGCTATGGATAATTCTCACGTTTCTCTTGTGTCTCTAACATTAAAATCAGACGGATTTGACAAGTACAGATGTGATAGAAATCTTACCATGGGCATGAATTTGGGAAGGTATTTTTTTTTGTAAAATTGTAAATTCATCTAATTGCTTTGTGTGTTTCCATAGTGTTTCATTGGTGCCCTAATTACATACTTTTCTTTTTTCCCTTAAGCTTTTTTAAAAAGTAAATATTGAAACTTCATACCCTCATTTCAAGGTAGTTATAAAAGTTTATAATTAGGCATAAATATGCAGAAAACTACCAATCCAGAAAAGCATTGAATAAAGTATTTCCAGATTTTAAAATTTTCACTTAAGCTAACAGAATGATATGTTTAAAAACGCTGAATAATAAATAAAATTGTCATGTATTGGTTCTGTTGTTAAGTTTCTTTGTCATTATCTTGAATTGAACTACACACATTCTTCAAATACCATGAATAGGTATATTTCTTTTAGTAACTTTTAAATAAATAAAAAATACTGTTAATCATCGAAATAGAATTAATTTGGAATGCAAAATTTTCTACTGGATGAGCCATGCTCAACAGAACAGAGCCAAATGGAGAAACCGTCGGACATTAAAAATTGCATTAGTGGGTGTATGTCGGTCTGTGGCAGTTACAATTTTTAAAATGGACATACATAGAATTAGGGCAGCAATATAAAAATTTGTATTTTAACGTCTATTAAAAAAGCTAATGTCAGTTTATTAAGAATTCCATACACCTATTCTTGATGGTTTTTGATTTATTGAAATTCAAAATGTACTCTTCTGGAAATAAATTACAATAATTATTTAAATATTAACTCATTTTTAGCAGTTACTTTTAAATTGCTGACTTTTTTAAATAATTAAAATGTTAAATTAATGTGTAAGGTACTTGTATATGAAAGTCTCAATACAGTGCAATATTTTGTTTAATTACTATGTTAACTTAAATGGAACACTCTTATTGGTGTAGAGGGAAACTCAATTTATATCATTTTTAATTTATTGTTCCATCCTTTTAATTTCATTTTCACAATATTTTGAGTCTTTGATTTTGAGTTCTGTTTTCAATTTTAGTATGTCAAAGATTTTCAAATGTTCGAGTAATGACGACACAGTCACAATTAAAGCCCAGGATGATGCAGACACAGTTACATTTATGTTTGAAGCCAAAAAACAAGATAAACTGTCTGATTATGAGATGAAACTTATGAATCTTGATCAAGAGCATTTGGGTATACCAGAAACTGATTTTTCTTGTGTGATAAGAATGCCGTCAGGAGAATTTGCAAGAATAGTAAAAGATTTATCTCAATTTGGTGAATCGATAGTCATTTCCTGTACCAAAGAAGGTGTTAAATTCTCTACTTCAGGTGATATTGGAAGTGCCAATGTTAAACTTGCCCAAACCAGCAACTTTGATAAAGAAGAAGAGAGTGTTAGCATTGAAATGCAAGAACCTGTTACACTCACATTTGCTTGTCAATATCTAAATTCTTTCACAAAAGCAACTCCCCTTACAAATGTTGTACAACTTTCCATGTCTGATAATGTACCACTTGTGGTAGAATATCAAATACCAGAACTAGGCCATTTAAGATACTACTTGGCACCTAAAATTGAGGAAGATGAAAACTAAAAATTTCCATGTTTTATTGTTAGTGCCTTAATAATAAGCATTTTATCATTTCTATTTTTTAAAATGTATGTGAAGTTGTGTAATCAGTATATAAATTATTTTATTCTAAATTTTCGTTTTTTTTTATTAGGTTTTCCTTTTAAAATCTTTGTAATATTAAAACTATAGTTGAGTTTATTATGGCTTACATTATACCAAAGCGGAAGGCTGACGTATTTTTAATCTCAAAAGAAAATTGCATAAAACAATTGTTTTTAAATAAACTGGATTAAAAAAATTTTTTGGTAACTGTATTTAAAATTGGACGAATATTAGAAGATATTTTGCTAAACTCGAAACTTAAATTGAAACAATAAATGAGAATATTTGTACATGGGAATTTAAATTGGGTTATTGACAGTAAAAAAAATGATTAACGTAATAAGTTATATTTACAACTACACAAATAATTAAATATATTTAATAATTTTTATTCCATTCCTCACGTTCTTTCTTCTCTGCAATCACTTGTTCAACAAGTGGAGTAAGGTACAACTTATCCTCTTCCAGTTTTGTCCACTGTTCTTTTGATAAGTAGCTGTGAGTAAGAGAAAGTTGAACAGCTCTGAGGATACGGTAATTTCTTTCGTCTTTAATCTTATCGGGTAACCTTTGTAAAGCTTCCGATACATTGTCATCTTCATTCAGAAGATCGTCTCTCCAAAGACCGTATTTGTTGAAACCAGATAGATTATACGCCCATTTTTGCAAGGCACTGGCCATAAAACGTTTTTGAACAAAACTTACAGCCATGTTTCTTGTTCAATTGTTTGAATGCTATCAAAATACAATTATAAAAAAATATTTGTTAGGTAATCACAACCCTACTCAAAATGACGGTGACAGTTGATGGATAAATGAATTCTTGGGCCTGTTCCGAAATGTAAACAAGTATGCTGGCCAGTGCTTTTGACGTCGAATCGACACCATATTGTACTAGTTAAGCAAAGTTCATGTACTAACGAATTGCGAATATCGCTTTTCGCATTCGCTGCTTTAATTTGTAAACGTTTCATGTACCAACGATAATTCTGGGGAAAAATGTAAAAAAAAAACTAGTGTGGCTACAATTATGTGACAATTGACTCTGTCAGTCTGTCACAGTCCTGTCGTTTCGTTCGCTTAATGAAATTTAAATATGAAATATTTAAAAAAAATAAAACTTAATTAAGTCGTCCAAACATAACATTAAACACAAAAGATTTCTCTATGCAAAAGACAAAACAAAACAATATCCGTTAAGGTTAATTTACTCTTCTTTGCGGACTGCGCATGCGTAAGTTTGAAAATTTAGCGAAATTCGCATAAAAATTAAAACTGTTTTAATTTTTCCGCTCCCTAGATTTTAAATTTTGCGAAGTCCTTGAAAATCAAGTAACACTAGTTTTTTTTTTACATTTTTCCCCAGAATTATCGTTGGTACATGAAACGTTTACAAATTAAAGTAGCGAATGCGAAAAGCGATATTCGCAATTCATTGGTACATGAACTTTGCTTTAGACGTTGTCGAATTAACACGGCATGGTTGTATGGAAATGGTCAATATATTTCGGAACGATTCAACAGTATGGTTTATATTTCGGAACAGGTTCCTTATGTCCATAAACAAGCTGCTTATCAATCTTGTTCTGTTTTCGATTACTGCATGTTCCATTTTCTTAAGTTATTTTCTTCTTTTTAAGCTTTAGTTTTAACTGATAAAATAAAATTTCCGATTAGCTGAAATATAAAGACAATTAAAATATTTATTTCGCTGTGATAACATATTATAACCGTCCGATAAAAAACATTATTTGCTAGTAAATGTACTAGCAACAGTAGATAACAAATAATTAAAAATAAGAAGAAGAGGAATGTTCTCTCCGACAATATAACCTAGACTTAATTTAAGTTTTCATATTTATGTTGAAATATTATTCAGAAGAGAAATAAATAAATCAAATCATTTATATACTTTGGGATATTTCTTAAAATAAATTTAGTTCGCCCAGTTAGTCTTTTTAATTAATCATGCCTGTTGATCACAAAAGAATAAATGGGCCAGAGGATACGTTACCCTATACTTTGTTTGCAAAATCGAACAAAGGGTCCTTGACAGAAAAATATGAAGATATTAAAAAAATGGGACATCGAACAGATTCTAGGTCTTATTCGGAACACAGAAAAGTTTGTAGGTATGTGTAACACAGTTTTATGCTCTTAAAAATAATGTTAAATTTTAGTTATCAAAACTGGAGTTGTAACTCAAGCAAAAGGGTCTGCCTACATTGAGTTAGAGAAAACAAAAGTAATAGTGTCTGTTTTTGACCCTAGAGAAATTCCCAACAGACCAGATTATGCTCTTAAAGGTGAAATATATTGTGAGTTTAAATTTGCACCTTTTAGTTGCAATAAAAGGAGAATTCATGTACAAGATAATGAAGAAAAACAATATAGTGCTATTATGAAACAAGCATTAGAATCTGCAGTTTGTTGTCACGAGTTTCCTAATTTTCAAGTAGATATTTACGCTATGGTTTTACACAATGATGGGTCTTGCCTTAGTGCTGCCATTACAGCCGCTGGTTTAGCGTTGGCACATGCGGGAGTTCCTATGTATGACATTATAACCTCAGTATCGGTAGGAATCCAAAACGAGACTATTTTAGTTGATCCTACTAATGAAGAACAGAATATTTGTTTGTATCCAAGGCTTCCTAATTCGGATCATGGAAGTATTCTTATATCTAAATTACACACGCACAACCAAATTTCACAATTTTATCAAACTGGCAGTGCTTCTTTAGAAAACATAAATGAAGCTATCAATGTTCTTAGTAAAGCTTGTGAAGAACTGGTTCCTCTTATTCAGAAATATTTAGTTAAGCACATAATTACGAATTTAAAAAAACAAGTTTAAATAAAAAATTTCTTTTAATCATAATGATTGTTTCTACCCTTTGTGCAATCTACCTATTATAAATATAAAATATAAAATATGCTTAAAGTTCTACAATTTTCTAAAAACTTTTTAAATCTGACAATTGTTTCATCTCTCAGTATCCTCAGATAAGATTAAAGAAATTTCTTATTTTTATTCAATGATACCAAAAAGTGGAACATCTGTTATAAGAATATTTAAAATATTTTTGGAAAATCGTGGAATTTTAATTTTTTTTAATTAGCAACTATAAAAAATACTACCCTTTTTTAAATATTAAAAAAGAAAAAAGTTATGTTCTTTATCTAAATAGAGTGATGAGTATGGTCTAATATTTTGTGATCATTAAAACAATTATTGAACCATCTGCCATAACGAATGTGAGTTGCATTCTAAACTTTACCTGCTGGTAAAAATTATTCTATCCTTAGCCAATTTTAAACTAATTACGTTTTCTATATAAATGTAATTGAATAAATATAATTCATTTTTTAAAGACATTCGTAATAGTAATCAGTGCCTTTAAAAAAAAAAATTTTTAATTATGCAGCTCAGTTTGATGTACTCTAAAATGTTCCAAAACACACCATCCATCTAAAATCGCTAGGATTTTTTACGGGAGTAGAAAGTGATTAGTTTCTTAGTCATCTGGTTGCATATTTAAATATTCAGTAATTAAAATAAATAGGTGTTAATGAAAAAACACTTGTTATATACCAGAATGATTCCTAGAAGCTCTGAAGAGACCTTGTCAAGGTAAGCGACGGGTACTATTATGATGATGATGATGATGGTTATTATTATTATTATTATTATTATTATTATTATTATTAGTTGTCAACGATTAATCAATAAAATTTATTTTATTTAAGTATATATAATATAATACTTTATTTGTCCCTTTTTCTGATCATATAAATAAATAATAATGATATGGGATAAGTCATGATTACAAATAAAAAATAAACATACCACAATACAAGAAATAACAAATATTACATAAAACTTTGTCAAAACTGTTTCACATTATACACATTTTTCTATTAAAATTTTTTAAATTTGATTTAAAGTAATTAATGGACCTTATATTTTTAATTTCTGACGGTAATTTATAAAATAAGTTAATTCCCAAATATTGAGGACTCAACTGGATTTATGTTTAGGGGCACGTATTGAGTCACCGTTTCTTGTAGAGTACTTGTGAAAATTATTTTTTTTTACATATAAAATACACTTGTTGATGTAAATGGCAGGTAGAGTAAGTAAGTTATACTTTACAAAATGTTGTCGGCATGTATGACGAGCATTTAAATTAAAGATTAAGGGTAGAATTCTCTTTTGGCCAATAAAAACGCTTAAGGCATTAGAACAATTTCCCCATAGAATAATATTATAAGATATATGTGAGTACACAAGTGCATAGTATACTTGTATAAGTTGTTCTAAAGTAAATGCATTTTTTAATTGAAGTAATGCATAGTATGCATTATTAATTTTTTTACATATGTAATGTATATTAGATTTCCAGCTCATATTTCCATCTAATATTAACCTCAAAAATTTTGTGTGTTCTGATAAGCTATTATTATTGAAATTTACTTTTATGTCTACACTTTTTAGTATTTTATTTCGTGAAAAAAATTGTACTGCTACTGTTTTTTCTGCGTTTAATAACGTAAATTCATTAGCCACCAAATTTAATCGTTCAATTAATTCGCCTGGAGAGTCGGCATTTGCTGCAAGAGTCGTATCATCAGGTTATAGCACAGTGTAATCTGCAGTAACATATTGAAGAAAATCGTTAATATATAACAGAAAAATGAGTGGCCCTAGAATTGAGCTCTGAGGAACCCCGCGAGTCATATTCCTCAAATGTGATATACAATTTTCTATTTTCACACAAACTTTTGGAGCCTTTAAATATAAACATAAGTCATGTTAGAAAAACTCCTAAATCCTAATGCAAACAGCTTGTTCTCTATAATTGATATTGTTATGTATTGGGTTGTTTTTCTGAATAATAAATGTATAAAAGAATTTAAGTGTTAACTTAAGGGGGTTTTTACCTATTACGTAACTTGGTTAATGGAAATTAAAGAGGCTGAGTAAAAACAATAACAATTTATTTATATAATGGAAACAACTAAATTATGAGGGCAACTTACACATTAAATAACCAATACACTTAATAGCAGGGATAGGCAGTATCAACTTCTCGATCATCCGAGAACCCAAACTTGACTCCCTATCTTCTTTTTTTTTACTCACCAAGACCCTAATCTTTATTAATTTTGATGACTACTAAAAGTATTTATTTAAATAAATAGTAAATATTATCATTTGGAAAATAAAAAATTAGTTTTATGTACAGGGCGATGTTTAACTAAATCCCTGTACGTACTATCCTAACAATATGTCAATAACAACGAATGCTTTAGACAGATGAAAGAAGAGTGCATCCACATATATCGTTGGCGGCCTTGTCACATAACTCTCGCTCACGTAATGTTAAATAAATAGTAAACATATAACATATGCCCTTCCCTTCGAATAGGACTGCCCTCAGTCCTGCTAAATCTTAACTAAATAAAAACAATTACTAGAAGTACTAAAGATTCTATACAATACTATAAAACTAATATATATCCTCTCTGGTAAGTCCGGCCCTGCTGTTCCTCTTCCCAGGCGCATTTCTCTGGTTTTCTGGTTCCATTTTCCTTTTTTCTCTAGCCACCATTATTTTGTCTCTAGACATTTGGGAATTTGTCTTTACCTTGTTATGATATCCTGTAGTAACATCAGTTCCACCTTTTCTTCCTCCCAAGGTTTCTTCATATTTACGACAGGAATCTTGGCTTACAGCTTACTATAAATCAATTGGCATCCATTTCCGTTGCCTTCTCTCAATTCATCTGACAAATTTGGACATAATAACAACAATTTTCTTTCTCTACTATTAGTCCAATGTAAAACAGGAACCTCTCTCTAGATATCTTCTCAAGGCAAAATAATCGTGTTAGTCTGGGTACTAGGCTTTTTGGTGTTTGCGCCTTTGTTGTTACAGCAGGTTAACCATTACAGAGGGAGCTCGTCAATAATTCCTAGCATAACACATAAAAAGGATAAAATATATCAGGTAGTACTTTCTAGTTAAATTAACTAAAATTATGTAATCATGACAAGGTTGTAAAAATTTAATCTTAAAACCTACATTTTTATTATTAATAGATATTTTTTCAAATTTTAAACAAAATTTTATATTCACTAAATTAACTAAAAATAAATGAAATACAAATGCCCAAACGAAAACGAAACAGAGCCATTAGGAACTGCGTCAACGTTTTAAAAAAACGCAGAGACCTGTCGATTTTTGATCAAAGGGGGACACTTTTTCCGGTATTTTCGACTTCGCTGCTTACACCTCCAAGCGAGGGTAACAATCACCCCAAAATATTAAAATGGCATTAGGGGTCGAGGAAGGTATAATTTTAAAGCCCTTTCAATTCTCTGTACAACAGTCTTTAAATTTTAAAATTCGTCCTAATACTTTTTAATAAATTACATTTTAAAGTTTAAATTATGTTTAGTTGTTGATGACCACCCGCGTCCATACAATAATAAAGATTTTGTTCGAAACGTTTTCACATATTCCGAAGAATTTCCGGAGTGATTCGATGGCACTCCTCGACAATTCTTTGACGCAAATCTTCTAAAGAGGCTGGTTGTGTTTTGTAGATTTTACTTTTGAGGTATCCCACAAAAAAATAAATCAAGGTGCGACAAATCTGGTGACCGTGGAGGCCATTCCAGTGCCGTGGAAAATGTTGGTCTAAATACTGACGAACAAGCAAAGCATAATGCGGAGGAGCACCGTCATGTTGAAACATTAAATGATCTTCACTATACTGTTGGTCATTTTCAATAATATCGGTCAAGGTAGGGTCAATAGCATCTTCCAGTAATTGCAAATACATTTCGCCAGTCAAATTACCAGGTAAAAAATATGGACCCACCAGCCGGTCACCGAAAATGCCAGCTCATACATTTAATTTTTGCGGTTGCTGTGTATGTACCGCCTGGAAAATTTTTGGATTTGAATCAGACCAGTAGTGGCAATTATGACGATTTACCGTACCGTTCATAAAAAAACTGCATTCATCGGAGAAACAGATATTAAAAAGAAACTGTAGTTTGCTACTCGCTCAATCATTATTTCTCAAAATTGCAAACGGCGGTCATAATCATCCTCATTAAGTTCCTGCACTAAATGTATTTTATACGGATGGAATTTTTCTTCTTCAAAATGGTTTGAACGCTAGTTCGATTGATCCAAGACACAGATGCTAATTGCTTTGTACTTAACGTAGGATCTAGATGAACATGTCCCAAAACTGCAACTTCGCTAGCTGTATTAACTACAGGCGGTCTATTTTCTCGTTTTTTATTAGCTACATTTCCAGTATCTTGAAATTTTTTCACTAACTCTAGAACATACTTCCTACTGACCTGTTTATCTTGATATTTTTCATTAAATAACTGAGCCGTTACATTTGCACACTTATTGTTCATAAAATAAATCGAAATGGAATAAACCATGGTATTTAATTTTCAAAAACACAATTAAACAAACCTTCGCTTCGATATACGAATCCACTAATTTCACGTTCTTTGTGTGTCCGTATCGTATCCATTTGTCTTTTACAAATGTGATAAAAAAATGACAAAAACAATGCAAAGCAAGAAAATCAACATTTAAACCATTGGCGTACTCAACAACCCATGTGTCATTTTCACTATATTTTGACAAAAATGAAAAAAATTTCAATTTTAAAAACTCTTATTAAAAACTAAACACGTACATAATTTAAATTTTAAAATGTAAATGTAAATTATGTTCCTGATAATGGCTCTGTTACAATTACTATATAACTACTAAATATATAAACTACCCTACCGTATATACAATTAATAAAATAACGGATCTTCTCTTAAAAGATCCCGCTCGCTACATGGCCATCATCAACCATAATCCATTTGGACAGTGTAGTCCGTAAATACTTACTTGGCGTCAATTTGTCGCATCGCCCCTATAAATTTACTAACACATTTTTTTAATGGAGCTTAATTTTTGGCAAGTCCTTGAAAATCTTCTTTAGATTTTTCTTCTCGAAATGGACCCGCTTGATCCACATCGTCTCTAACATGCTTTACTTCACAGGGTTTCATCACAATTTAAATAAGGAAGCCTGACAATCCATGCAGGCTTTTATGTTTGTTGGGAGTGTTAACTTGACCATCATCCTAAGTTATCTTCAACATCAGAACCCTGAATTACTTTCGCGCTGTATCATCTAAAAAATAACTGTACAATGCTTAACCTCAGTAGGGTTTTCGCAACCCTAAATAACTGTGGCACTGTAGCAACTAAAAAAAAAACTGGGCGGCACAGTAACGCTGCCAAAATGCCACCAGTATTGCTAGCCTCAAATATCCTGTCCATTTGCAGGAAAATATCCATAGTTACCAAATCATCAAATCGCCCCATCGTCGCTAAAACGCTGAATACCCTCAGAATTATGTCTAAGTTTGGGAATAGTGTCTAAGTAGGGGATAGTGCCTAACCCCGCAATTATACAGTATTTAAGTTGACTTAAAAAACTTTATAAAAATAATTGAAACATTAACAAAATTAAAAACACTTATTGTAATTTGCCCTTTATTATTCTTAAAAACAAATACCAGCCTCTAATTTCCATAACCGTTAAAAAATATTTTTCGTTTTTCCTGGAACTACTGGAAATCTTAGAATTCATTCTATATTTCTCATATTACAACTTAATAATATTGACATTAAATTCGTAACAAAACAAAATTTGATTACTAGGTCACCGTCGGTGGACGACATTGAAAAAATTTCAACAGTCAGTATTATTATATCATTTACTTTAAATAAAAATGCATTATTCTGCATTCACCTTATATAATTAACACCTTCTAGTCTTGCAAAAATAAAAACTATAACTGGATGTGTAAATTAAAACAACCTTTCTAATGAACTCTTAGTAACTAAATTTTACACTAACTGTGACATTAAATTGAAATCATAGTACCATAAAAATAAATAGAATGGAAACATCTAAATTATGAGGGCATCTTACACATTAAATAACCAATACACTGCATAGCGGGGATAGGCATCATCCTTTCGATCATCCGAGAACCCAAACTTGACTCCCTATCTTCTTTTTTTTTACTCACCAAGACCCTAATCTTTATTAATTTTGATGACTACTAAAAGTATTTATTTAAATAAATAGTAAATATTATCATTTGGAAAATAAAAAATTAGTTTTATGTACAGGGCGATGTTTAACTAAATCCCTGTACGTACTATCCTAACAATATGTCAATAACAACGAATGCTTTAGACAGATGAAAGAAGAGTGCATCCACATATTGTTTTTTGTCTAGTTGACAATGGATGTAACTAAAAAAGGCAGTAGATGCAGACTTTGTTGATCTATCTGGTAGGAAACCATGTTGATTATCCGTTATTTTGAATTTTTCAAGAAATGATAACATATGCTTTTAAATTCATTTTTCAAAAAATTTGCATAGGATAGTAGGAACAGTAATAGGTCTATAATTATCTAATAATAAATGGTCACCTTTTTTAAATAATGGTGTAACAACTCCAATCTTTAGCATTCTTGGAAATTCACCTAATAAAACAGAAGAGTTAATTATATAGGTAAATTATTCAGCAATGTACGAACCAGTAGTCTTTATTCTTTTGGTGGAGATGCAGTCTATCCTCTCCGCATTGGTATTATTTAACGATCGAATTGCTTATAATACTTTATTAGCAGTAATCCGTCTAAAGACAAAAGTATTTTGAGTAAACATAGTAGTATACTTTTTATAAACAGAATTTAAAAAATTATTTTTGACAGCATTGTCTGCACATGTGACAAAATAATCAATAAATAATCAATAAAAGCATTGGCTACGAGTTTGTTACCTCATATTAATTCATTATTAATTTTAAGCACTTTTTTTTGTAACTAAATGGCACGTTAAATTTATATAATTTATAATATTAATAAATATATTTTATATATCATTAATGTCTTAAGTACCCATATACATCAGAGAAATCTTCTTGGTATAATTTCAGTGAAATGTTAATGAGCGCAATTGAATTAACTGAAAATGGTTTAGAGTAACTACTAGTCTACGACTATAACATGATATTTACTGTTTGCATTTTATTTATTACAAAACAACAAAAAATAACAATAAAAAGTATTTTTAACAAATATATAGCATAAACATAAATATTAAAATATTCATAATAAAATCTGATATTTTAGTGATTTTTTCACATGCGAAATTAAAAGTCTCCCATCATAACTCAGTGAAGCAAAAACCCATGGTTCTGCGGGAGACCATTCGACACAATATACACTATCTTCATGCTCACACCATTGAATGGGCCCATCTTTTAATCTAAAAAAAATATAATTTTATTTTAGAGTTTTATCATCTGCCATAAATAAGAAATAATGAGAAACATTTCACAATTTTCTAATTAGTCCAATTAGGTGGTCGAAATAAAATTTCTCATTTGCAATCAATTTAATTTAATAGTTATTATTAAATCAGTAAGAGTGGATGGTTGCCATTACAATGGTAGATAGTAAGTGAAAGAGGTATAGGAGAATCCGTGGATTTACTTAATTGCTGGGCTCTGGTTAGGCCCCACGCCCGTTTGTGTTTCGTTTAATTGTGTGAAATTGTTTTGCTGCTTTCATGACATTTTATGGGTGTTACATTATAGATTTTTTATAGTTGTAATACACATTAAACATATTTAGCTGTTAGGCAAAATACTTTATAATAAACGGACTTTTTTTTTAATTGTTAGAATCTAGAAATTGTTTGCCTGCTACCTACTTAAATGACCGCGAACCTCCCCTCCTAAGTACGGCCGTATATCGGAACAATGTGAAGTCCATCGTTTCTGGTTTGTCGGCCTTGACTAACCAAGTTATTTATTGAACTTTCTAATCACTAAACTGATTGGGGCGTGAGCTGTGTGGCATATTGTGCCATCTTGTTAAAATCACAGCTCTTCCATATTAACACAATATCATTGGGAAACGAAAAAGTCAGTAAACATAAATCTATAGCGGGCTTTATTTACTGTAACATTTTGGCCAGCATCTTTTTCAACAGATATGGACCAATATTTCTACCGGTCGCACACAAAGCACATCAAACAGTGAGATTTTTTGGATGTACCGACGTCTAAATATTGACTTGTGGGTTGTCGTCTCTAAATAAGACAATTTTGCTCCTTGATATATCCATTCAAGCAAAAATGAGCCTCATTAATGAACAAAATTTTGTGATAACAATGAGAATCTTGAGCAATCTCGTTTTTGGTTCATTCGCCAAAAATACGACGTACAAGATGGTCACGCTGCTTGCTTCAATTTTTACACTGGAGCTGGAGCTTGTAAGCTCATAAAGCAAGATATTTCGTAAAATGTATAGACGTAGCTCCAGTTGGTGTATCGACTCATTCGGGTCCTCAATACTACGCTCCACAGCAACAATAGTTGCTTCGGTACGCATTGTATGATATCTCTTCAGATGTATATTATCAATTAGAGTATGTGTGGTGTGATAACGATCCATGGTTATTCGAATTATTGTCTCTGATGGACGATTATATCTTCGTAAAATGGTAGTATGAGAGTGTCCAGTAGTGGAGATGAGATTAAAAGATTTTTTTTGTAGAATGTAAAGAAATGTGAACATTAATAAAAATCAATAATGTAAGTCACATTTTTGGAGAAATAAGCACCAGTTCCATCAAGTGGCCTTCTTCTTTTATTATATGTTAAACGACTTTCTGCCAGTGTTTATTTCTTATTTTTTTGTCGATATGATGGTAATCGAAACAAACTAATTTTCTGTTCTTCTGCTATTTCTTCAATTAGTTACTTTTTGAATTGCACTTTATGTTTTTGAACTAATTTTATATATAGGAAAATTCAGTCTTGTTTAGGAATTGATATAAAACAGATTAAATAAATTGCATGATCATTTAGGTATAAGAAAAATGTGTTCTCGCTGGATCCTACATACTTTAAGAGGTCGAAAACACGCTCGAGTCAAATGGTGCGAAGAGACTCAAACTATTCAACTCAAGTATATTAAATTTGGTATATGACATCGTTAGTGGTGATAAAAGTTGGTTATATTTTTATGAAACGGAAACAAAACTACAATCCACTGTTTGGCTGTTCCAAAATGCAGCACAGCCAACAAAAGTTATTTGAAGTTGGACCGTTTTGATGCAAATTATTACTTTTTTGTGCTGAAAACTAAGCATGTCGCTACAATCTCTTTAGAAAATGTCACAATGAATGCTGAGTGGTACACAACTATTTGTTAACCAGAATTTTCCTCTGAAATGAAAAAAAAAATTAATAGAAGATGTCGCATCAATTAGTTAGTCACGATTCAAGGTGATTTTATGCTTTGAGTAAATATGTATAATCAATGAGTATCAAATGAAATATAGATACGTATGGTTTTGCCCTTAGTGACATGTTTGATTTTGTAACAAGATATACATTGCTTTTATTTGTTTTTTTTTCAAGTCTATAGAGTTTGTGTATCTTTATGTTCATACTGTACCGTAACATGTAAAAGATTAATAAAGAATATTTTTTTCTCTTTCTTGAATCTATACATAAAATAGGCTCTGAAAAAGAAATGGTGCAAGTGCAGTAGAAATTGAGTTCACTGGCATCTAGATAATAATAAATAAATGAAGAATATAGCTTTACAGCTAACAGACAAGCTGTACTAGCCCAGCAATCACGTCAGGATAATAGTACAATGTGATAATTCGTATTGTGCGAGTTTTTTTTTGGAGGGAGAACTGGCAGACTCCAGAAAACAAAATTAAGATACTCTTATTTATGCCTTAACTATACATTTTTTGATGAAAGTATTTAACGTATTAAGTATATAATGTTGGATTGAATGTGTTGAAAGTTCCAAATAATAAAGACAGAACAACCGAAACAGCACTAGCAAAAGTAAGGCAGAATAAGCTGTTCAAAGACTTACAAGAGTCTAAACCCATACATTTTTATGTAGTGGATCGCTACTCGAAATTAACAATTTAAATGCATTTATGGTTCATATAAAGTAGAATTTGATCGTCTCTTTTTTTCTAGTATTGCAAGAGTCCGATGAAGGGAAAAATATATTGTTTAAAAGTGGTGGACAATTAACTAAATCCAACTGCTACACTTTTTCCACGATTTAGAACGATTTTAAAATACTTGACAACTTACTTTTGTTTAGTATCTAAACCATCCCATTCTTCTGTTATGAGAGTTTCACTAATATTTTCTGAGCTTACACTCGCAGCACTAGAAAGCAATACTCTTGCATCTGAACTGGCTGTTAATATTAATTGATCATGGAAAGGATTAAATCTAACACACCATATCCTAAAACAAATAAGTGTATTTTTACCATAATTTTCACTTTTTTTTAATCAGCATTATTTCCATAATAAATGTTTTAATAAAATTTTAACAAAAACAAATTTTGGTATCTGGTTAAATTCCCAAATTTCCTTTGTTTTATTATGAGATAGTTGCGCATTATGTCAATTAAAATTTTAGCGACTTAATTAGTCTTTCTGTATAATGATACAATATATATATAATTTGTAATTAAATTAAGTATTTTTTACCAGTGCGAATGGTCACTCCTAGAAAATACTGGTGTACTTGGTTGTCTAAAATCCCAAATTTTTAAAAATCCGTCATCTCCACAAGTAGCAAGATGATACAATTTATTCATATTGTAATCCATATCCCTTATGAATTGACAATGGGCATGGTCTATATTCCATGCTAGTTCACCAGATCTAATATCATAAGTTTTTATGTGAGTCTCAGTTGCGGTACTAAACTAAAAAAAAAACATAAATAATGTTTACTGGCTGGTTATAAATAATAAAAAAACAGATGAGATTTATGGGTAGTCCCATATGGTCATAAACAGAACTTCTTCATTCAGTTTACAAGAGAAATTATTGACAATATAAAATTTAAAGCTATATATATATATATATATATAATTCATACCGCAAAAGTGAGCCCCAGAAGCTCTGCAGAATACGTGAGTCCATCGAAGGGATTCTCTAAAAGAATGAATCAGTAAAGTTGCTATCATCCAATTACTCTTGTAAAGAATAATATATTTTACTTGTTAATAAGCTCTTAACATTTGCATTAAAATTATTAAGAGATAATTTTTTATAGTTGTTTGACAACTTATTATAAAGTTTAATAGCCATATACTTCCTACATTACTCTGTTTTAACTAAGCGATGAGTCATGAACTCCAAAGTATGCGAATTTCTTGTTTCATAAGTGCCAACCCCAAGTCTCTTAAATTCACCAAAATTGTTTTTGACAAATATTAATATTTGGTATATATATATATATATATATATATACTGAGTATATAGTTAACACCTTTAACTGATTAAAAATATCCATACAATTGTTCCTCTGTTAACGTCAATGATACTTCTTATGGTCTTTTTTTGTAATTTGAAAAGTCTCGGGGATTCTCCAAATAACAAACGCACTTTATTTAGCCCTTTTTTCCGTTTCCTTAGCCAGAATTGGACAACCTTTAGATTTTTTGTAAGTTCATGGACGCTACTTCTGGATCTGCAAACCTTGTGAGTGTAGTTTGTCTGGTAGAATATAAAATCTCTCGGATAAATACAACACTGTTAATTTCTGTACAATTTTATTAGTAACAGATCATTACCTGCGTTTGTTTGCATCAATATTGTAAACAATTACTTCATTTACCATGAACTTTAGAATCGACACAACCATTTGAAATAAAGACTCTAGAAAACTTTCTTGATCTGTTTAGATTATATATAAATACAATTTAAATTCTTTTGAGAGACCTTTAACAAATGCAAGAGTATTTTCCTTGTTATTTATATCCCATTATTGCAACAAGTTTTTGACTGGAGCTATTAAAATAATATCCAAGTTATGTTTAATTGGAATTACTGTTTTCATCTTGGAGGGCATTTATTTCTTGCTTGAATTTTCGCTCTGCTTAGGGGTTGCAGAATTTCAATATTGTGATCATGTGATGTAAAATATTTTGATATATTGGACAAACTTTGTTCAAGAGGATTAATGTTATTGGTTCCCTATAAAAATGGTTGTTTGGGTGTATAATGAGTTTCTTTGACCTCTCATCTTTGTTAATATTTCATCTGTTTCGAATCTCTTTAGCCCTTGTCTTTAACGTCTAGGACTAGTGCATGAGAGTAACCCAGAAGTGATCTACAATATGCTTTGATGAATGTGATCAGAGGATTTGATTTTTATAAGTCACACTTCTAGAATGCTTCCCTCTGGAAATATAGTTTTTATTGATTACTTCAAAATACCTATTAAGTTATGTTTATATATAAATAAATGTATTTGTTATATTTGGATAAATGACGAGGAGAAACAGGTTTTGATTCAAAATGACGATCTGGAATCATGTAACTGTTCTACTCAGACATTCTATTAGTTCACTAACAGGTTTTTGACTTATGTGCACCCAACTCTTATTAAACATCTGTGTTTTGCAGTAATGTATCATAAGAGCAAAAGAACAACTTTATAGTGGGTTATGTAGATTCTACATAATACCTAAGTATGGTAACAATATGATATAAAATCTGAAAATGGATTAATGAAGGAAGCATTTTATTAATATGTACAGTATTTCAGTTTCATAAAATATTTTTGCCTTTTGATTTTTTCACATTTTTATATAAACTAAAAGTAGATGTAAACCACAGATGAAACTGTAAATATGTGAATAAACAGTATATAAATTAGTACTCAAATCATTTCTCACTTGATTATAGTTTTGATGAGGATTCCACTTTCCATTTGTAAACTTTGGACTATTTTTTCCTTCTAACGCTATGTTACTGACAGCTCTCCCTTGAGATTCTGATATATTCCATAAAACAAGGTGAGTATCAGTAAGCGAAGCTGCAGTAAATGCTTCATTAGGATGAAATTCGGTAGTTTTGATATCAGTTCCAAACAAAGAAAAATCAAGTTTGGTAACAATTTCTAAGTTTTCAATTGAGTCGTGGTTTTCTGTTTCAGGTAGTTTTAGAATAGCACTTTTCATCATACAACCGCTTTCATTAGTAAGTGTATTGTAACAAGTTGATATCTTCAAAGGATCTAGAGGACTAGATGTTATTTTCCATATTTCACCTTCTGAGTGATGAAATACCTACAAGTAATAATTTTAACGGATTGTTTTATATTAAAAAATATTTTTACTTACTGAACTTTTTAATGTCGATATTTCCTCATTAAATTCAATTAAATGAATCTGATTATTTGTTTGTTTAAGAGATTGAGTACCTATGATGAATCTTATTTTTTCTGTTTCTGCTAATTGAGAAGTTAAAGCTCGGGCCTGTAAAAATTTTTAAAAATAAAATAATAAAAAATGTACTAATACATGTACCTGAAACTCTAAACCATAAATTACAGAATTTTCGTTATCCATTTCGAAATATAATAACAATCAAACGCCAAAATATCTCATAACCTCATCCCCATAGATATATATTATCATCCCTCCTTCTTTAATCCTTTTGTGGACTATTTATTCAGCTTATCTAACCTCATCTCTTCTATCATGTTCAGCATTTTGGACGCTCAAGTTAGATACTACAGCCAGTGAAATTTATGAATAAACTCGATTATTATAATTCATGAGGTTGAACACGGATGATATATGATGTTAGATATTCTAAATCGAAATGAACGGTTCCGATTATAAGAGCAACCATCCTAGTAAAATTGCTAAATATATAGTATTCTGTACAATACAAGGCTGAAGGGCAGATTATTATGATTCTGTTACCTATAGCAACACGAACTGTACGATCGCAAAAATCGAAAGATCGAGAATTAATAGAAAAATCGCTAGCTGAAAATATCGAATCATATTTTGCCCCACCCAAATATCCCAGTAATTTATTTCCTTTTCCTGTTTCGTTTAGTTGTTAGTTGAGGTGGACGACATTTTGTTGTGTGTTTAATTTATATACATATATACAAGCGAAAAATGACCGATAACTACGGATTTAATGGTGAAAGCTTTAAAAAGAAAACAGATCTTGATGAAAATACTAACGGGGACAATGAAGAGAACACCATAGCAAATCAGAAAGCAGGGGAATATGTACGAGAACTGCTTGCAGAAAAGTTATTGATCGACCAAACTAAATTCCCCAATGCTACTAGGTTGTTGGAACAAGGTAAGTGTATTAAATAATGTTACGTTTTGAATTGTTTTTATTTCTATCCGTATTAAATTGAAGCAATTCAATTTTAGTTAAGAGGATGTCATTTATGTATGTTGAAATTTTACTTTCATTCATAAGTTTGTTTAGCTGAAGTAATAAAAAAAGTTTGTATATTAAATACATTTAGACAATAAAAAAGTATTTATGTACACATTATTATAGTAATTTTTAGGTAAATGATTATTTTTAAGAATGGCTAGGGTTTTTTGTCCTTTATTTTTTAATTTTTTGATGGAAGGATTAGTTTTTCAAACTGTTTTTACCAAAAAAAAATTGAATTTTTAATAGACACCAAGTAAAACATAATCCTTAGTATAATCATATTTGCCTAATTCATTCTAATTTAAAATAAAGGTATGGGAAATTATAAAAATTTTAATCAGTATAATAGCCTTTTAAGATTTAGTTACAATATAATCGATTGAAATTAAATTAAATGTGTATTTCACGCTTTGAATTGTTTCAACATAAAAACATACATTTATAGTTTTAATTTAATTGATTTTTCTTTGCGACCAAACCTTTTCTGTTGCAACATTGATTTTTATTAATTGCCCATGTTACAATTGTGTTCTACAAGGAAATGTTAATAAAATAATAAATTTAAAAACAATAAAATTGAATACTATTTCTCTTCTGTTCTGTTATGTTGTTTCTCTGTCCTGTTACCTTGCTTCTCTGTCTTGTTAGTTGCTTATCTGTCCTATTACATTGCTTCTCTGTCCTGTTGCGTTTCTTCTCTACCCTGTTGCGTTTCTACTCTATCCTGTTACGTTTCTTCTTTGTTCTGTTGCGTTTCTTCTCTTTCTTGTTGCATTTCTACTCTATCCTGTTACGTTTCTTCTTTGTTCTGTTGCGTTTCTTCTCTTGTTGCATTTCGTCTGCGTTTCTTCTCTGTCCTGTTGCGTTTTTCGCTGCTCTGTTGCGTTTTTTCGCTGATCTGTAGCGTTTTTCTTTTCTTTTCTGTTCTGTAATATATTCTTATCCATAATTGGTTATTGGTAATGTTTTTTGGCAAAAATATTTATCAGTGGCACTTGATAAAAATGTGCAATTTATGAGTGTCTTTTCATTTTAGGTCCATGTTTGACTTTCATACAAATGCATTGACTTCATGTCGCAGTCGAATATTCTGATGCCTTATTTGAGCTGACTTTAATATATTATTTATCATTACTAAGACTTCTGATGTTTTCTTTAATAATGACAACTTCATCTGTTCCACCATTGATATTAATAATGCTACCTAGATAACAGAATTTTTGAACCTTATTTCTTCATTGTCTGTAAAAATATTTTTTTAGGTTTTCTACCCCTATTCTCATTTCAGGTGTTTTGTTGACATTTTTCCAAGTATTGTAGGAAATGGAACCTTTGGTGGATAACTTAAACATTAAATCAAATTATTTTGCTGGACGTCCGTTTTGCTAACTAAATTAAAATCAAGTATTGTTTTATCAAATACATAGTGAAGATTGCGTTAAAAGACACGAGTTATTCTTATTTTACACCATTTCTTGATTTTTTATTTGTCTGCAAAAATATGTGATTCCAGAATATAAAATGTTTCAGTGTTTCGTTTTTTGTATTATCAAAAGCCTTCCTGATTGATAGTAACATACTCTTATCCCTAGTTTCTTTTATAATCATACTGATGCAATTTTAGTTAATGAATTATCTTCTTTTTTAAAAACCCGAACAAACTGGAAACTCAAAATTGATTAAAAAATTGAAAGCAAATACACATATGACTTTAATATCTACCAATCAAATTTCATTTCGATATCTCTAAAAACTCCAGCGATATTTACTTAGTTCTTCACTTTTACCCATTATCGTATATGCTAATACATGGTTATTCTATGGATCATAAATTAGAAAATGCACTCTTGTTATGTTTAAAAAATAATATTTTTGGTAAAAAAGCATTCTTAGTTCAAATTTGACATGATTAATTTAAAAAATTGAACTTCAACATTAAACAAAAATATTTTACAATTGAAGATTTAAGTGCGTTTTGGTTAAAATGAAGTAAACTGTTTTGATCTGAAACTCTTTTGTTTATTTTCTTTTAACCGTTGTTGTTGATTACATAGGGATATGGTCATTATTTTTAGTTGCCTAAACTTTCGTTTAAAAAAAATATTTCTTGGAAAAGTGGAGTTTTGTGTAAATAATACCTTTATCCACCAATGCTAAATTTAAAATACAATTAAAAGTGTCAAATATATTATTATTCATTTAATTTTAAAAGAAGACCAAAAAAAACTTAAATTTTAATTTGTTCTTTCCGTATTTTTTATCTTTTCGAATATTGTTTTTTCTACAATCTTTTACGTCTTTATGATAATATCTGTTTTTTTTAACATATCGAATTTGATCATTAAGATTTTCTAGCTTATCTATTGTCAAACTACATTTTTTAGTTTGCTAGGTTTGCATTCAATTCTTTTTATATTTTGGTTACCTTTCTTATTTAAATCAACCTGTAGAAATGTCGTAAAATTACATAGCCAAATTTTGTAAAAATAAAAGCCAAATTCTAGTCTAATCTCACTTCAATTATCGTGAAGATTAATTTTGTCATTCAAAGTATTTTTTTAAAAAACTAATCTATCCTATAGATTTTCTGTAATTTCAATAAGGTTCTTCCCTTTTAATGCAGACCACTATAATTTTTATTTATGTTCCTAGAATATGTTTTAGTTCTCAAAAAACATATCCAAAATTACTTTTCAAACAAAACTTTCTTTTTTAATAATCAAGATTCAAAAATGGCCGTCGGCCATTTCTCAGGAATGAATTAGAGTACAGGTTCGGAGAAAAACTTATAACAAAAGTGGCCCCAAGAAAAACCTGGAAATTATTTACAGAATTGTAGGTCCACCGCTAGAGGGCTAAATTGAATATCTGAAATGAATAAAGCAAAATTTGAAATTCCATCTGATTTTTAATCACTCTGTATCAAATATTTTTTATGCCATAATATAGAACTTGACAAGTTAGAATATGGACATGTAAACCGTTTTTATTTATTTTCAACGATTAAACATAATAGATATGAAGTGATATATCGTTGAAATTAGCTGGACAAGAGGTTTATAAAAATGTAAAAACATATGGAGTATTCCATTTAAAAAAACATAACTTTGGTCTGGCACTGCGTTCCGGAACACCCTGTATATTTGGGACTAATTTTAAAACGTGAATCTCAACTACCTATATATTCTGTAAAAACTTTTTTGTTGTAACTTCTATAATAGAGGTTCAATCTAGCTTTGCCTCACTAATGCGTCACCCTGTATACGTACTTTGTAAAGATATAATATTTAAATTGTTGTATTAAACATTACAATTTAAGGAAATATTGCAATTTTTTTAAATGCTTTTTAATTTGTAGAAGTAACAAAAACCCAGGCTATAGGAAAAGTTCCTTTAAGAGAAAACAAATATGTAGATATTTATCGAGAAAAGCCTATAAAAGTTACAATTAAGGTATTGGTGCCAGTTCGAGAACACCCAAAGGTAAGATAAATAAAAGCTAATAAATAACAATTAAATTTTCAACGAAAAATATGTTTAGTTTAATTTTGTTGGAAAACTACTGGGACCTAAAGGAAATTCTATGAAAAGGCTTCAAGAAGAGACTATGTGCAAAATGGCTGTTTTGGGTAGAGGTTCTATGAAGGATAGAGCTAGAGAAGAAGAACTCAGGAATTCTTTAGATCCCAAATATAGGTTTGCAGAATTTTTATCTATTCAATCAATATTTATTGTAGTTTATTTTTTTTTAAATAGATATTTAATTTGCTACTTAGTTGTTAAGGCCATTTTTATAATTCAATAAATTACCGATACTTTGTTATATTGGTTTATTTTTCAAATTTTAGCCACTTAGCGGATGATTTGCATGTTGAAATCTCGGCTCTTGGGCCGCCAGCTGAAGCTCATGCTAGGGTGGCATTTGCTTTAGCTGAAGTAAGAAAGTATCTTATACCTGATAACAATGACCATATTAGAATTGAGCAAATGCGAGAAATGGAAGTGATGTCTAGTGAAAGGGCACCCGACCATCTTAATGAAGAAAGAGAAATAAGACCACGAAGACCTGCACCAATAATACCAAGATGTAAGTAAAACCACACATACTGTAGACATAAAATATGGTATAAGAAGACACATAAAACATTAATTATATATTTTCAAATTCGTTATTTATTTTAAGCTGTTGCATATTAAATATGATAATTTTTTAGCACCTGCGTCTCACGCTCCACCCTCAGTTATGCGGACAGCAACGCGAGCGCCTATTGCTACTCCCAGGGTAATGCCTGCTAAAACTAAAATCATGTCAATATTGGATCGTGCGCGTGTTGCTATGGAAGAAAGTTATGGTTACGAAGATGATAACTATGTTTCTACATCTCCTAGTTATGATCATTCTGTAAGGCCTAGTTATTCTACAGGCTACCAAGATGACTATGACAGCGATTATTACAAAAATAGTAGCTCCAGTTATGGTAAGTAAAAGGATTTTTAATTACATTTTGAAATATCTTTTATACAGATCTCGACTTTCCAATAACCAACATTTAAAATGATTTGAAACAGTGGTTTTGTTATAATGTCTGTATTTTAATAATATATGGAAACACCAGCAAAGTTGTTAATATATCAATTTTTTATTATAATATAAAATTAAATTTAATTAAATACATATATCCCAAATTTTGCGCTTATTTCCACTTTTTACCACTAGAAGTAATTAATGGTTGTGTTCACAAAGCAGATTTCGAATTAATTCAGGAGTGAACGCAGTTTTAATTTAATTGCCTTCAAATGTGTAATGTGCTTGCAATGTTGGAATTGCACATGTGTTTACATCATGAACTAATTCAGAATACAGCTATTAATTATAAAATTTATTTTGAATGTGTTTGAAAAGGGTCGAGGTTGATTTTAGTACTTAGTTTGGTAATAATATAGATATAATTATTTCCAACATGTACTTTGAAACTTGTTACATATTTTAATAGAAACATATTTTTGTTACATTAAGCTCCTATAACCTACATATACAAGAATAATGTGTATAAGTATTAAAAAAAATTATAAAATCTAAAATATTCGTCTTTTAAACTAATATTTAAAATATCACGTAATAATTAATTCTAATAATTAACACGATAATATAATGCGTTAATTATTTTTAATCAAAGCTTAATCGTAATATACCAATAAAAATCAGGAATTAATAATAATAATAATAATAACAATAATAATAATAACCATATGATTCCTTGTGGTGTATCTTTTAAAAACATATTAATAATAATAATGATAACAATAAAAATAATAATGATATAATATTAACTGCATTAATACCAACAAAATTTACAGAATAGTATCTCAAAAGTTTTGTGTCATTTTTAAAAACCATAATGCGAATAAAATATAAATTCCAGTTCCCTCACAATTAGTACTGCAACAGATCTTTGGATATGCATTATTTTATTTTTAATTTTTTAATTATATAAAATGAATTATTTTTTCTTCTTACTATCTTTTCCGTTTTTATGAGCTGGACTAAAAACTGACCTTAACAAAAGTTTATTTTATATAATAACGTATAGAACTGGTAACATAAAGAATATGATTTATAAATTTAAGTGGATAATTTAAGGATAAAAAATACAAAGAAGAAATCTTTTTAATTTTAATTCTTTACACTGGTTTAGGTTTAGTATATATGTTTAAACCCTGTTGAATGAAGGTGTAAGAATTTGACAAAAAGAAGGCGCTGTTTGCTTCTAATCTAATGGTTGGTCCAAACTTGCTTTGATTTTCCAGGCTTCGATATTTCTCCTTATTCTGTATGAGCTTGACATACTTCGACTCTTACTTCTACTAGTCATTTGGTTTTTCATGCTGTCTCCCCCGGTTTAAAATATATTTTAAGTTGTTTCCGTTTTATCACTCGTTACCTAAATTGTTCTTTTTCATTATTGCATTTTCTTCAGTTTGTTTTTGATTAATTTTATCCTTTACATAAATAGTACTTGGTATTTAGGAAAACCGTATTTTCTTTTTAATCAGTATCTTAACGGTTTTGTAAATGAACATAATTGCCAATATTGGCCTCACTGAATTGTAAAGAAGTAATACACAATATTCAAGATTAAATTCTGATTGATGGATAAATTTCATTTCAAGTCTTTCTGTTCTGCTGCTTTTGGTGATTTATGATGATTTTTTATGAACTTAAAACCTCCTATTTACTGTTACTTTCTGATTAGATTTTGCAGCCTTGACAGTTGTTTTTTTAGGTAGTTCTCTGGTTTCGGTTTTTCTTTTCTAAATTGGTGAAATCGTAACCTTGTTATCTCAAAATACATACTTCTTGACAGACGCTACAAAGACAGTCGTCTTCCAGACCTATTATAGGTTTCTGATCGTCATTTACAAACTAGTGCTTAGACGGACCACCTAGAATTATTATTTCATGAAACAATGCAAATAAAATTATACTAGTAAGATAGTGCTTCAACTAATTACCATGCAATGGTGAGGTAATAATCAACCAAATATTTTCTCTAAAATCTGAAGAGAGCTTTTCGAGTGACTGGTATGGTGGGTAAATTTATCGCAATTACATTTTTTCTTTGAATTCATTTATATTTTATCCTTACAATAATTAGATCATATGAGAATTGCTGCTCAACAAATAACTCCTCATGTTGTTCAAATTGAAATATATATAACTTACAATTCTTCCAAGGAAGACAATAATATGATCTGTGAAAAACATATTTTCTCTTGTCTTTTAGGCTTTTTCTGTACTAAATTCTGATAATTTTGTGGGTAACATAATTCAAAGATAATACACATAGAATTAAAAAAATAACATGTCAATTAAATATTTATAAAATTGTTTGTTATCATAGACTACCAAATGTAATTTTGTTTACGTAGTTAAATGGATCCTAAAAATACCTAAGCCTTTTTAAATTTTATTTGTAATTATTAAAAGAATAATTGTTGGGTTTATAATTTAAAAAAATTAATATACTTTTGTTAAGGTCTGTCTCAAAATGATCACGTCTTTATCTTAAGGAGTATTGCTTCCGGAGAACCGCGTCATTTTCTGAGATATTTCTTAACTTTTCGCCGTTTGGTGCTGGTGTTCGGCAAATGTGGAATCAAATTTGACCTCCTAAGACATTCGCAATCGCCGAACACCAGCACCAAACAAGTCACCTGATTCTCTTCGACAATACAGTAGTACTGGCAAAAGTCTCAACCTTCTACTATCGGAAGCAATAGAAATACAAAAATACCTTAATAATATAAACAAAGAAGATGGATACTACATCTCCCCTATTTGGAATACAGTCATTCCACTGGCCACTCTTGTTTCACCCCAAATCCCCACTCCCGACCTTTCATGGTCCAGCGACATCGCCCTATAAATTTCGTCTCTAGCAATTTTCAATTCAGTTGTGTTTCGCCTCTGGCTATGTTGAGTAGTTGAATTACCTCCTGAATAAGCCGCTTATAACAGACTACGAAACGTTAGAAATATTCTCATAAAATGACTCGGTCTTCCGAAAGCAGTAGTCTTCAGATTATCTCTGGCCGTGGAAGCCTACGAGTTTCAAGCACGTCTTTGTCTTAAAAATTATGCCAATTTAGTTAGATACGTCTTTAAAACTTTTTGTTTATGTGGCTTCTGACTTCACTTTTATTAACTTAAAAATAAAAAATGTACAAAAAATGACTGAGTAAAATTTCTTTGCTTTTGTTGGTATTTACTGTGTTATTTTTAATAATAAACAACTTAATCATTTAAAAAAAACTCTTATGCACAGACCCACCCTCGTCTCGTGGTTGGAAGACATCTACATATGCTAAACCAACTGCAAGTGCTTCAGCAAGTTCTCGTCATCCAGAAAGTTCTCGTTATAGAACTTCTCCTTATACTCGACCTTTGAAGTAAATTAATATTATCCCAGGGTTCTCACTTTGTTTAGAGTGTTCTTGTGTATTTCAATTTTTCAGTTCAGTTTAATAAATATTAGTGTTAATTTTGTTAACTACTGTCAGACTTCAATTAGGTTATATATTTTCATGAAATAATAAAACGTACCTATAATAATTAGGTAAATATGACGTGTAATTTTTGAGGGCCTTTTGGAACTTGAGTATTGCTGTAATTATCTCAAGATAATATGTATGCACTTACTTTCTTTTTCGTTTATTTTCTTTCTTATAATAAGTAGAAATATAAATAAAAACTATTTAAATCAATTTTTAAATTAACTAATTTATTAATAATAGGATAGAAAATTCTTCATAAAACTTATTCTAATTTTTTTAGATGGTATATTGGGGTACTAGAATTAGGACTATAAAAAGCCATACAAAATTAGCGGTTTTGTGTTTATCGACGATTTTCGATATGAAAAGAGGAAAAAAGAGACAGCGGTAACGATTTGTATAAATTCGATAAAGATGAATAGGTAGGGTTAAGGAATTATTGTTGATTTGAAGGATCATGGTTCCACTATTATAAGCCGCAATAAGGCAGATGGGCAACCTCGCTATCAAAACTTCCATTTAAAGCTCATTGGTATCTTGCTAGCACTTCTAAATCTGGAATTAACTACAGTTGGTTTAGATTTAACTAATAATTTGTCCTTCTTTCAAACATGCTGGTATGTAGTGCACATGATATAAACTGAACGCAATCTTTCAAATCACCCTGCGTGGTGATCTCCTATGAAATAATAAAAGATTAACATCTGAACCGTTGAATAAAATATCTGTTTTAATTCCGTAATCTTTTTTAAACTGAACTGGAAACCTATAAAACTTGTTTTGCACAAATTTGAAAAGGAAATTTAGCGGGTTTGAGCTTTTTCCAAATGGATTCTGAATACAACATATTTTAATTTTTTAAAGTAGGGTTGTATTATATATATATATATATCTAGTGGGAACTTTGGAATTTTGTATTTTATAACAATATTTTGTTAATATAAACTGTAAAATCGGTGTCACTGTGCAATTTAAATCGCCAATTAGAATGCCATTTCATTTGGTATTTTTTGCCATTAACACCATTTGATGAATAATTATGTCTAAATGTATAGTGGCTAACGTTATCAATTATTCTGTTTCTAAAATTACGTATTACTCAAATACAAACTTTTGGGTTTTAAGCATTACTAATAATAAAATAGAAGTTAGGTGAGTAGTATAGTTTTAAAAAACAAAAATATAAAAAAAGTCACAGACAGCTTTACTATATAGGTTATTACTAGTTTAAAATCCATGAAATATAAATAAAATAAAAAAATAAGAAATTAAAATCCAGGAGGGTGTAGCACATTTTATTGCTATTTAAAATTGACCTAATAATATAGATGTAGAATGTTTGTAATCGACTTCAAATTCATAATAAATACATTAATTTTTTTTATAAATGTACGTTAAAAACTTCCAAAATAGATCCAATAAAATATTCGTGTATTAAATAAATCTAATAATAGAACATTAGCATGACACTAATAATAATATTACAGTAGAGTGTTAATGATATATATCACCTAAATGTGTTATGGTTTAAAACTGTAGTGTATAATAAAAAAATCTCACTATTATGTGTGTAATTCGTAATAAATTTTAAAAGTTTGACATTGTATTTAATTTTATATCGTAATTAATTTATAAATAATTACAGTGAGCGTGGTAAATAAGGTAGGTAATGTATCAGGAGTTCCAAAAGTCTCAGACCCATTTCAATTGTGAATATCTACAAACTGTGAAGTACTACAAAGGAGTAATTCCTATTTCTATTTACAAAAAGTTTTTTATATTATATGTGTTAGTTAAAGGCCCATCGTGTTTTTTCGTGTTATTATGAGGACAACTCGTCGATTTTTCTAACAGACCCTGTGTGATTTTGATTTAAAAAGTAATTGAGATATTTTAAAAATATAAAAACTCCATTACGAATATATGCAATTTCTTTCACAAAAGGTGTTTTTCAAAGACTACATGAATTCCATTTAATAATAATTGATTGTGAAAGAAGATGAAAATACCAATATCTACTTTCAATAAAAAGTGAAATTTTAAATTGATAAATTAACTAGTCTAAAACTTTTTTACTATATTCATGGCAACAAAATTTTCGACGCATGTCATCGATGACACAAATTGTTTATCCATTCGGCCAGAAAAGTTATACTTGTTAATCATCTCTTTTCTTTTACAAGACTGGACTGTTTCATGGATGTTGCCATATCAATATTATCAATATCAAGTTTCCATTGCTGACAGACATGTCAATGCAGAATAACATATAAGTACGGAATTTTGCAACAATGTTAGGTGCATCGGAAATTTTGTTGCAACGAGTATGTATTTCAAATGTTAACAATTTTACTCTTTACATATTTTTAACCTGAACAATAATTGAACAATGTTACGTTACAGTTATTTGAGAATTTCTATGGCAGATTGTTTTTAGACGGCACTCAAAAGGGTTTTGATACAGGAGTGCTCTAGAAAGGTTACCGTTATTAGGAAAGTATCACTATTCTATGGGGGTAGCCAGGCAAGGCTAAGCAAGCAATTGGCGATCAAAATCCAACAGCTACAAGGCATGTATCCTACATGTCCTTTCATTGAACTTCAAAGAAGTCGAGACATTTTGAATATTATCGGGGCGACTGGGAGTATGTAGAGGGCAAGAGTGGCCCATTTACAAGAGTACTTTTGTGGTACAGATATCAAACGTAACTAAAGGGGTTTCATGTTCGTCATTCTCAGTAGATATGTGCTGTCATTGTGTGTATATGAGGGTTGATCCCTTTGCGCCGCTCCTGTCCCGTTTATAAACAAAAACAATTATTTATCTTCCCGTCGAATTGTGACCTGTTATGTAAAGACTCACGCTAACAAGTCTGAACGTGGTGAAACGTGTCTACAGTAGATGCCTAACGCACCCGTCACAGGTCCGCCATTGCAACAGCTGCAATAGCTCAAACACTCTTCGAATTAGTTGAGCATCCGCCATATTCGGCAGATGTGTCCCTCAGCGATTACCGATTGTTAGAACGCTTACGTATCAAACGATTTTCTTCAGATAATGATCTTATATGTGCGGTAAATCAGTATTTGCAGAGGTTTAACAATCTTTCTTTCCAGAAGCATTAAACATGCTAGAACATCGATGGGAAAATGTGTTAACCTTAATGGTGGCTATGTTGAAAAATAAAAGTTAGATATTTGCCAAGTTTTTATTGTAAGTGGGTCAGTGGTGGAGCAAAGGGATCAGCCCTCCTACAATATATTGGCAATGCCCTATTCGTTCCAAATCTCAAAAAATGGCTAGAACGAATTTTCATCAAATACTGAAATAATTGAAGCTGTAAATGATTAAGGAAGGTTCAATAATTCCTTTCTTGTATGCAAAAATGAATACGGTTTTCCCAAAAAAGTTATTTTTCCCGTTTAGTTCCAGAAATTTTCTGTTCTACCTTCATATTTCGATTTTTGGGTCTCCATATTTCACAATTAACTAACTCTTTTTTATAGCAACAGTTTATAGTTAGCAGGGTACCACGGCACAAACAAAGTTTGTTAGTTATTCTTATTTCAGGGATAACGAATTGAATATGACGTGATAAAGAATAGTTTTAATTGGTTGAAATTAAAAAACAAATTTTAAACTGTGACACCACTGTTTTTATTATTTTACTTTTCATAACAGTTCTTTTAGATGAACAAAGATAAATGTGTGCCTATGCGTATTTTCATGACTTCGTAGAGTTTGCAGAGAACAAGAGTTGCTTTTTCACATAATATTAAAATATCTAGAATAAATCGACAAGTTTTGTTCGACTATATTGTTTTTTAAAACACCACCCTATATAAGGCTTTAGTTAATAAATGCATATATTATAAAAAAACTTTTAAAAAGCATATTTTTTGCAGTCAAAATGGATGAGAAACTTTTGGGACATACTGTATTTTAAACGTAAACAGTAGATTCTTAGTGCATGTCAATATATTCATACCAGTAAAGCATAATTTATTTAAAAATAAATAATAAAATTTGAAATCATTAACAAGTTATGTGTAAAGCTAAATTTTAATTAGTCAATTGATATTTAAACTGAAACCTTCCCTTAAAATAAACTGGTAATAAAAATAGAACGAATTCCTGTTCTTTGTAAGAAATAGTTAACAGTCAAAAATCTTCAAACCTTAGTTGTCATTAGGGTTCAATATTTTTGATACTCTCTCAGAATTCGATATTGTCCGAAAAGAACGAAACCATACAGCTTTCTTTAAAAAATGTTATACGCTTAATCTAGCACTAACGGAACTAGAAAAACTTAAAAGGAAGGAAGGACAAGAAATATTTAAGGTAAATTATTAAAAATAACATAAGAACAGCTTAGTAAATTTGATATTAATTACAGTAATAAAAAAATGTTAAATATATAACAGTTTTTTAAAATGAGCTGTTTGATTTTGTTCCGCCTTAAAAAATGGATTAGATGTAATTATAATCCAACTTTTTGATTTTCATAACTCTTCATTGCGTTAAAAATAATATTTGATTGTATTTCTATATTTTAAAGAATTGGGAACTTCCTGCAACTTTTACCTTTTCTTTATAATAAATATGTATATGTGGGAAGTTAGACAAGTATATAATCAATTATATTGAGTGATAGATCTCGCACAGACAGACCAGTGTTACGTTTATTATTACGTATTCCTTCCTATTATCTAATCCTCTAAAAGTAAAAAAACAGAGTGGAATTTAAACGTACAGGAAAATACATTTTATACTAATTTTAAACTGTAGGGTTTTTAGAGAATATGTAGACAATGAATGAATAACTTTGTATTCTATATTATAGCTCGTTATTTCACTGATCACACCTGTAATTGCAGCGTAAAACTGATTATTTCACAAACTAAAGACTTAACAATCGATAGGGTGTCATTTACAATTTTTATAAGAAACGTATATATCATAAAAAAACATATATTACTTTTCGAAAATTGAAATATTTAACGTGTTCATAAACCCAGTCGTAAATTACCAAAATGTATTTATATTACAATTTCATTATTTAACTTGTTTATTTTGTCTTTAGATTTCTACAATAATAGAAGATTTTACAACTCTAGAGGATACAACAGAGCACAATCAGTTAAATCGAATAATTGGAAATCGTCTCCTTCGAAGAAATTGGGATAGTGTTTCATACAATTGAGCTTTGTGAGAAGTTCCTGTGATTATTGATTAACGGTGACGGAATCATCTGTCGCACCTTATCGTAGAATCGTGATTGATCACATTACTGCGTATACTTATTTTGTCCTTCAAGTCGAACGACATCGGGAAGAAATGAGAAACTGGTTAGAGTCAATTTGAAATTATTACTAATTCTATTTTTTTATAATAAAAAATTTAGCTTTTTTAAATGAATTTTGTGTAATCCTTCTCCCAGAAAGTTGTTTTCTTCAAAGGCGCCGTTTTATAGACGAGACCTTTCACTGCTAAAAAGAGAATAGTAGGAACTGCCTTCGCCATAGAATATACACAGATATACAAATTTAAAGAATCTTGAAAAAATATACAAAAATAAAGCAATTTTTCTTTTTCGAAAACATCATATGAGTGTTGAAATACACAATAACATATACATATTTGAAAAGGACTTGAAATTCTGTTTTTACTGTGTTTTTTTCTCATGTCTATGTAATATGTTACAACGTGAGTACAAAAAATGCAATATATGAGCTTCTTGGGAAACATGAAGACTTAAAGAAACATGCTCAAGTAACTTGCTATTAATTACAGGGTTCCATTTAACTTTTTGATATACATCAGACAATTTACATATTTAGGAAACTAATGAAATGTCCCCGTAACATATTAAAAAGAATACAACTAGTTTAACTTTGATTTTATTAAATTTAAATAAAATAATCGAGATAGGCACAGGGAAGGTGTCTTAAAACAAAAAATGGCTTTAATTTTCTTCATAGACTTAATTTTTATTATTTATACATCAAAGGACCAACCAGGTCGCCGCCTTAAATAAAAGTGGGGTATGGTGAAATTTTTAGAATTTTTGGTATGTTAAGGTTATCGACTTCCTGAACAATAGTGTCCATGGGCACAACTCAATCCTATAACCAGCTATTGATGTGATGAAGTTGAAAAACGTAGAAAAGTTTTATTTTTTTTAATATACGCGGTGTCATTGAAATGGTCTAAAAATATTCGGGGGGTGATAATACTTCTAAAATTAGTAAAAAAAGTTCCTATAAGTATAGGTCGTTAAATACGTTGGTATAAAATTGCCCCTAAATGAAATTGTGATAACGAAAAATTATTTGTTTAATCGCAAAGAGAAGTTTTTGCAAGGGTTGTCGAATAAATTGAAGGCACATAAGTTAAATTATTTATTTTTTGATGATTTGCTCACAGGATAAGCAATAAAATTAATTTAATCAAATTTGGATTCTTTAATTAATTAACTAATAAATGAAATAACTGCTTGAATAGTTTAACACGCCACAGTTTTCTTAAATTTATGCCGATTAACCTGCGAGCAACCCATCAAAACATAAGTGATTTATAAATACGGGTTGAGCAAACTGTTTGTCTTCAATTTTCTCGAAATTGTTACTCTAAGCGACTTGCAACAAGAGTAAAAGACGTAAAAAAACAACCCCCCAAAAAGTTATTCATAAATCAACTCTCTACTCTTGCAAGAACTACAATTTTCGATTTGATTTAGGGGTAATTGTATGCCAGTTTGGATTTTATCTTGTTTTTAAGCTTGAAATTAAAAAAAACAACATTTTTTAACTTTACCTTTTTAACGCCCCTATCTCCCTTAATACACATTTAACAACCCGTACTTATAGAAACTTTGTTCACTAGTTTATTTTTTTCACAATTTCAATGACACTGTATTAACGATTTTCTGCTATAGAAATATTCTGGTAATGTCAAGTCAAATATTAATCATAAGAAAAAGTATTTTTACTTACAGGATGGTTCAAAAAATTACATATACGATTTGTTGACTTTAAAATAGAAATCTAGGAGTATCAACGTCATGCTGAATTCGTTTTGGGTTGCTTTGTAAAAATAATATATATGAATATATTAATCAGGATGAGGGAAAAGTTTGTTACATGTGCAGATATTTTTAATACATTTTTATATTATTTTCATTTATCCCTATGTCTTTCAAATGTTAGCTATTTAAGGCTACATAGTTACACATAGCAATGCAGTAAAAAAAATAATTTATTGATATTAGTGTACCGATTATCCGTTGACGCCAAAATTATTATTTTATAGGTACCTTCCTATTTATATATCTGTATCATGGAAGTTGATTACGTAATATATATATATATATATATATATATATATGTAAATTATTTAAATCTTAATGTGTTTTCATTATGTTTGAACATTACAGCGTATTTTTTAAATAAGCGTTTGTAATTAATTTATTATTAATGTGAGAAAATAATTTACATTTACATATCTTTCGCTAATGAAAAAGGTAGTTCATTATTCTCAGAAAATGTTTTTAAGGATCATTACTAATATCTACTAATTATTAAGCTAAAATTCGCTTATCTAGAAAATACGCGGTTGTTAAGCAAACACAAAATGAAAATAACGAATTTATGTAACCGATTACTTACCTTGTGTTTTGGAGTTTCGTACTTTTGAAGGTACTTAAAGTTTTATCTCAATTCTTCACCTATGCGCCTTTTTATCGCTAAGTACCCGATAGTATTAAAATCCGTTTGCTTAATTTCCTTGCTTGTACTCTTATTTCTTGTATTTTCTTTTTGTTTTGTTTTAGTTCTTACTTATAAGTGTTCACGATTCCCTACGCTAGATTAGTGTCGCAATCATTTACTATATTGCTGGGTCTTTTGGCACTTTTGTATTTCCGTTGAGAAAGAAAGAAATATTTTTGCTACTTTTCTAGTTCTTTAATTACTTTTCAGCTGTATAGCTCAGTTCATTTAACTTAGATATTTATTTAGCATCTGTCAAACGATATAATCTCTCGACGAATTAATGAGATATCAGTTAATATTAAGCAACAGCTTGAATCTGAGCTTACTGGAAAATTGTTTAGTGTACAACTTGACAAAGCAACCAACTACAATAATGACTTCAATTTGATTCGCTACATCAGCTTCTGTCAAGGTTCTACAATATGTTTTCCAAACACGGATCTGCACCTCTTCTTACATTTTTTCCTCAACACTCCTTTTGTCGCATATCTCCGCTCCTTGTTTTTAAGTCATTTTGATTGTTTTGCAGAGATTACTTATGTAGTGCTATGCTTAAATATGCAATTTCAATTTCCAAATGACACATTGTTATATTCAAATATTCGAAACATAATTTGCTTAACTACTGTTGCGAAAACATTTGTTTTTTGTTAATGTTAAACATTTATGTTTCATAGTATTCTCCTCCATAGTCGAATCATTTTTGCAATCGCGAGAACATTTTCTCCAATCTCCGTAGTTTGTTTATTTCATTTTTAAAGGCATCAACCGCTTCTTCGGCTGATATAAAACGTAAACCTCCTAATTTATTTTTTACCCACGAAAATAAGAAGTTATTAGGTACTAGGTCTGGATCATACGGGGAATGACCCATTATTTCTATGTTTTGGGCATTCAAATACCCATTTGTTCAAGCAGCACTGTGAGCTACACAACGATATAAGATGATCCTTCTTCTTGGACGTTTTTCGCGAACCTTTTGGAGAACCTGGGGTAAACAAATTGCAGCGAACCATTCTGCATTAACAGTACATCTATCCTCTAGTGCTACAGTGGAAACAAGCTAAGTAATTTAAAAAACAGTCTTTTTCTTTCGGCTTTTCTCACAAACAGCTTTTGTTGGAACGGACTCATTCTCAGAGACGCAAACTGACGATTGTTGCTTTTTTTCGGGATCATAGCACTATACTCATGTTTCATTACGCATGATGATATTGTTCACCAAATTAGACAATACACGGTCAAAGCGATCTAGTGTAGATCTGCACCATCTCACACGGTTTTCTTTTTGAACCGAAGTCAAGTTGTGGGGAATCCACCGAGAACAAACCTTACGTACTTTCAAATGTTTGTGTAAAATAGTGTTAATTGCTTTCACACCATTTTTTAAAGTTGCTTGAATGTTTTTTACAGTAATGTGCTGGTCCTCTTTAATCATGTACCGAATAAGATCAATACTTTTTCTGTAACTGCCGTTTTTGGCTTAAAAGTTCGAAAATTGTCATTTAAGGAAAGTCGACCACGTTGAAATTAATTGTACCATCGCTTTACGGTAGCGAAGGAATACGACTTGTCACTAAATACTCGATTGATTTCCTCAAACCATTCTTTATGGTTTAAGCTACGCTTGAAATTGTAAAAAATCACAGCCCGATAATGCTCATTTCGATCAGTTATTGGAGAAAGGATAACTTTAAACTTATGTAACTTACAATCAAGTATATTAGACAACTGTCACTAATTAAATTTGTAAACACATAGATTGATAGACTAGATAATTAATTTCCTACAACTTAGAATATCGCAAATACCTGTATGAAGATATTTTAATATTTTTTTTTGATTCATTTATTTGATGTGATAATATTCAAGGAAAGGTTAGTCTTAATATTTATCTTTTACGCTTTTTGCTAAAAGCACGAACTTTAATTTTCAATTTAATTCGATTCAAATAATGATTTTCTAAAAAAGAGCTGTTTTGAAATTATTTTATAGAAGTAAGAGGATGAAAATGCAAATTTTAAATATTTTCTATCTTTGTGAAATAATTATTTAGATTGCGAAACGCGCATTCAGAACAGTATTTGGGTTTGGTAAGATATTTCAAGACTTTCAGGCTGTTACGTTATACCAAAGGTTCCAATCGTCAAAGTAGTGAATACATTATTTTTATTTTTTAACTTCTCAAACGGTGCAGTTTTGAAATAAAGTATACTATTTTTTATTTTATGATAGTTTGTTTACAAATTCTCAATTATATCTGTTTATTTGATTATCTAGATTGCACAAATAAATACGAAGGCTTCCTCCCTATACTAATTTTAGTTAAATTATTCAAAGAACTTGGCCAAGTTTTACAAGTTAGGTAAAACAGCAAAAAAGTAATTTCACAAAGGTTCAGTTAACCAGTATGTCAGATTTTAATTGTAATCTCAGTTCCAGGATAAGTCTAGTTCTCTAATTTTCTTATAATGAACTTGCTACTTTTGAATTGAAGATAAAAATAGGATGATATTAGGGAACGATCATCTACAAAACCATTTATTAGAATGGCAATACTAATTTTACAAAGAAAAAAATTCTAACATTCCTACATTAATGACAGAACCTGGGAATTAGGTACTGTGAGCAAAAACATTGCTTATTTAGCAATTGTTCAAGTTCAGTGTTGTATCAATGAAAATGTTTAAAGGGGGTTTAAACATCTAGCATTCTGTTGTATAACTCGGGTACTTGAATTTTCCTCTTGACTTTAAAAATTTTCTTCTTATTTTTATCTGTTTCCACGACACATTGTAACAGTCCCAATAGTTCAGGTACGTTTTGACTGCAAAATTTCATTTATTGAAATTTGTTGACTCTGCCAGTGAATTTTTCAATCCACGTACTGCTTACGGGAGGTGTATCAGCCCAAAAATAAATAGACTACGCAAGTAAATTGAGCCCTGAGAGCCTTCTGCAAGATTGTGCAGGATTACATTTTGGTACTAATCAAATTCGGAGACTATTGGACTTCCTTTTTTTTCTGTCTCTCTTTTAGGGTTTTTTATATACACGTTTTTTTGGATACATGGATTTTATTTGAATACACGGATAGTTTTATATTGGATTGGAACTTACTGCCAGTTATTTAATTTTGTGGTCATTCAGAAGTAGAGTATTTGCGCAACCGATTGGTAAGTTGGCGATTGTTTACAAGGAAAGGGTCACAACTTATAAGTCATTCCTTCTCGCCATACAGTGTCGTAAGCGGTTGATAAGTCAATGAATGCGGCAGAGGTTTGAGTTTTTTTTGAAGTCCTGCTTCGATATAAGTTGTAAGCGAGACAACTTGGTCTGAGCAGCTTCGTCATGGTCTGAAACCTGCCTGTTCAAGCAATTTGTATATTACTGATAGTAATGCAATGGGCCTGTAGTTCTTTGGTGAGTTTGCTGCTTTCCCAGGTTTTAGGATGGCTATTACCTTTGTTTGTTTGAGCTTTCTAGGTAGGTCTCCAGTCTGAAAAATGACGGTGAGGAATCTGGCCAGCCAGAGTTTTGCGTGTTTTCCTCAGTTTATTAGGAATTCTGTGTTGATGTTATCGACTCTTGGTTGTCAGACAAACGCAAGACACAAATCGTAATAATATATTACGTACATTGATCTAATACAGTTGAAGGTATTGGATTAAGGACAGGAAGGAACTTTCTAAGTCTTTTGTTTCCTTATATTAAGTCTGAGGTGATTAAATTGTGCTGGTTTCAAAATAAATATTGATGAAACCAATCACTCACCGCTGATTATTTTAAGGCAATTAAAAATGAAGAACAATCTTTTCTTTATTGAAACAAAAAGTAAATCCTTGTCATAATGTTCGTTCATATGATTAGATTAAATTTTACAAATTCATCGTAATAAGGAAACTATTCATTAATCGTCAAAACAAAAGTGGTTACTTTTTGATCGAAGTAATCAAAATTACATTGAAACAAGAAAATATCAGTTAATCACCAATGGTGATTGATTTCTATCCCGATTTTTTTTCTATGTATTAACATTTGGAATATTAAGTGATCAATAAACAGTGACGTTTCATTGCAATTAAAAATGTATAGTTAAAATATTAGAACAAAATATGTTTATTCCAAAAAATTGCTTATTACATTTACAAACAAATATTCTCTAGTCTTTTGTTACTATTTACTTTATTACATTTTTCGGTTAAAATACTTTTCTTTCAATTTCTTCAGTTTCTTCAATTTTTTCAATATAGTATTTATTTCTTTCCACTTTCTTGTCGGTTCTCTTTTAACTCTTTTAGTTTCTTCTCTGGAGCTGTCTTTTATCTTGGGCGTTATGCATTCATTTTCGGAAAAGAAGAGATCAACGTTTTCATTCTTTTGCGACCATTCTTTGATAGTCTGCAAACAGTCGCAATAAAACGGGTTATATTCTATATTGTTCGAATCAGCCTTCAGGATTTTATTCAAATCGCCTTCCAAGCATTTGGTATTGTTTCCGCTGAGCCTTAAATCGTGGATTTTGATGCCGTTCAGAAGATTTTCGTCGAATCCATCTAATCGATTGTTATCTAACCACAAATTTTCAATTTTTTCCAGCCCCGAGAATGCCTGTGGATCAATTTTCTTGATTTTGTTAAAGCTAAATTGAAAGCTCATGCTGATTTCGAGAGAAGCATTTTTTTTAATGCTCACCATGTTTTTGAACGCGACAGCAGGAAGCTCTTCGATGCTGTTGTTCTGCATAAATATTGTTCTGAGAGCTGGTGTTTTTTTTAACCATTCCGGATTCCAGCTTTGGATATTATTACCATCGAGCAGGATGTATGTTAGATTTGGCATATCGTCAAACGCTTTTGCATTTTTTATTAATTTGGTTTAAGCTCAAATCCAGCATCGAAATCCTCAAATTGTTGAAAATTCCGAATTCAATCGATTTTAAGTTATTACCTAAAATAATTTTAATAATAGATCGGATATCAAAAGAATTCATGGTTCAGAAAAAATCTTTAAGTTTAGAACTTTTTCATTTAAGATTTAATATTTACCTTTAAAGGATAATATCTTTAATCTCGGTACATTGCTAAGGGTTCCTGGTTGAATTTCGTCAACTTTGCAGAATTCAATATAAATTTCATCCACATTATCCAAATATGCTAATGAATCCTTGTACAGCACTGGAACATATTGTTCTTTAATTTCAATAGTATCGAAAATAGATGTGGGCAAATAGTCTTTGAGACTATTTTTAGATGGAATAACTTTTGCGAATTTTTCAGTGAACACACTGTAGCCTTTAAAGGTCACATTTTTGAAAGTCACTTATATATAATATTTTTAATACCGCATTTATATAAATTATGGTTTTGCGAATTATGAAGGGTTATCAAATGATAAGTTTACCAGAAATATATAATTAACAGAATATGTTTATGTATTTATATTAATAATCTTTACTCATTAGCTGGGATTTGTTTTAAAATGGTTATGTAACTAACTTATTCTTGTTATAATATTTTTTGTATAAATGATTTTACCTACTTAGTCTATTTTTTTTTCTATATTCTATATTCTTATTTAGAAGTTTTACAATTTTCATTGGCAATTTTAAAAAAAAATTGGATATAAAGTTTTCCTAATTTTCTTTAATAATCGGCGATTTTAGGGGAAAATCCTGAAACCCGTCGATACCCACTAACTGAAAAGTTAGGATAGGAAGCCTTTTTTATTGATTTTCAACGGTTTGGCTGCTATGTACACATATATTCAAAAAAATATGATTTTCAGTTATCTGTAGATCCTTTATTAAACATAATAGACATAAAGTGTGATCGTTGAAAATAGCTCGGCAAGAGGTTTGTAAAAATGTAAAAATATATGGGGTGTTCCATTTAAAAAAATAAAATTTTTGTCTGGGCACTGCGTTCCTGAATCTGTATATTTGGGACTAATTTTAAAATGTGAATCTCAAGACCTACACTTTTTGAAAAAAAATTTATTCGTAACTTCGATAATAGCGGATTAATCGAGCTTTAGTCTATATATAGATTAAAATATATTACAGGAAGGTTCAGATCTTTGACAATAGTAATATTATAATAGAAATTATCAATAAATAAATTTAACTGAAATTACACAATTATCAATAATTTTTCATGCAGTAGAATGACACATGGAAACATATTTTTTTATGAATAATGTAAAATATGTTAACAATAATTTCTCTAATTAATGTTTGTAAATTAGAATGTGTCAAAATTAAAAAAAAATATTCATTTCCTGTATAAAAGTTAAATTGTTTTATTTATTGAAATTACCAAAAAAATACTTGTTTGGAAAGAAATTTTGGTGATAATTGATAATAATTACACCTAGAAATTCGAAAACATGCTCACAAAGATGTAATGAAATATCATATAAAAAGTTATTATGCAAACAAAGATTTGTTATATAAAATTTAAAGAAAAAGAATCAAATTTTATTATAAAATAATCATATCCGTGTAAATAATAATAATTAAGAATATTCAAGCACTATAAATAAGTAGATTATTGAAATTTCTACCATATTTGTTAAAAAATGTCAAATTTTTATAAAATGGTGTTCTGTGCATGGCACAGGGATAATTACTATGTCAGATTTTTGACATTCTTTCTTCTAATTTTCACTTGCCTAGAGAGTAATCGTTGAAGTTTGTACATATAATGGCAAACTAGAAAAAACTGAAATTGACAAAATATATTTATATTTTTATATTAATGATTTTTATTTAATAACTGGGATTTGTTTTGAATTATTCTAAAAAAAAATATTTACTTTTATTAGAAAATTTTTTATGTAAGTCACTGATATATTGTAGAATATATTTTTTTACTAAAAAGTACTTATTTGCAAAATTACAACCTTTATATTTTTCAAGGACAAGTTCTTAAAGAATTTAGACATAAGGTTTTACTGGTTTCCTTTAATATAAACACAACATTAAATAGATAAGCAAATGTCCAATCAAAAACTTTATTTAGATTTAATTTCGTGGGCCTCGCCCTTCTAAATTGAACATCACCAGCTACAATTAAATAAAATAAAACACAAGATGTGATTTTTCCTATTATAAATAAAATTAAATGGATTATGTAATAATATCAAAATGATTAAATTTATTTAAGGTCACGCTAACTAGTCCAATGTCATTTGAAATTTTTACTTAGCATCGTTGATCTAGAAAGATAAATAATTAAAATTTTAAAACAAAACTCTTAACTGTATGAAATGTTTATTCCAAAAATATTTTATGAAATACATTCAAACTAACTTCTATCTTACAAACAAATCTTCTAAAAAACACATCAAGAATTACGTTCCTCCGAACTATATTTTTTACATTTATATTTACTTTATGGTCGAATCTTTCTGTTCAAATATTTCAATTTCTTCAATATCTTTTATATCTAGTTCCAGTTCCTTTTTTTTCCCGGTCTTCTTTTAACTCTTTCAACCTCTTCTCTAGAGCGGTCATCTTGGTTTTGATTCTCTGAGCTATACATTCCTCTTCCGAAAAAGAGAAATCGATGTTATTATTTTTTGCGACGGTTCTTTGAATAGTCTGCAAGTACAGTGAACAGATTTTGTCGTGGCAAACGACGCTCTGAACGGGCGCAGACAGAGACCACATGAAAGTAAAGGACGCAGCTGTTGTACACTACGTTTTATCGAGTTATAGTAAATTTAAATGCTAGTTACTATGAATTAATGGCTTTTTAATTTACTTTTAGCTTTAATTTATCAAAGCTTTTCTACCCCCCATAAATTGTTTTCGTCTTCAGTATATTCATTATCCGTGTCGTCTACTTCTGAGTCACTATCACTATATTCGTTTAAATTTATTACAATTTTGTCTACTATACTATCATAATAAACTTCTCTATTAAAAATTTCTTTTTTCCAATTCTAAAGCGTTCTTACAACGTGACTGCCATTGTTCTTGGGAAAAAGTATTCACAAGTCAACACACATTTGTTTAACATTCTCCACTTTGAACGTTGTATTCTTAGTTGCCACATATTTTTTCAATGAAGCCCACACCAATTCAATAGGGTTCAAATCTGGATGATAAGGTGGCAATCGTAGAACATAACTTTGACTTTTATAATTTCATCCACAACGTATGTCGAAAACCTTGGTTTGTGCAACCGTATTCATACAACTGGGGTTTTAGTAAATCATTTGCATACGTAATATTGTGATTCCTCAACCAATCTTTCATATTACTCTTCTTAGAATTGTAAATCGGTACCTTATCAATTTGAACAATATTGTATGGGGCGTTATCGATAACAATTACACTTTTTGGAGGACGGTTTGGAAAAAGTTTTAAACCATTTGCAATAATTAGAAAAATTCATTTTATCGCGAAAGTCTCCACTTTTTGTTTCAGATTTAAAAATCAAAGATACGTGTGGAATGAACCCCATGTCACCTCCTGCATGTACGATTACCAGTCTGTCTCCCTTGTTCATTGGTTGAAATCCAGCTCCATATTTGTCACTCCAGCCTTTTTGGTTTGTATGAAACGAATGTATATACGTTTCTTCCATATAAACAATAGGTCGCCCTTCTCGTCGGTAACTATTAATAAGAATTAAATAGTCCAAACGAACTTTTCGATTAGTTTTCGTATTCCTCCATCGAAATCCAATATCGTGAATAAGTTTCCTTAAACTGCCAAAACCTTCTTTAGAACTTATAGCTATTTTAAACTTCGATAAAATGGTATTAAATGTTTTTAATATCTCCTTATCAGATTCATCTATCGCGTTGACAATTTTAGGTTTCCTTATATGCTTTCTTGGTGAAGAAAATTGAGTGACATGTTTGTTGTCAATCTTTTTTTTCTCCTCAACTATTCTGCAAACAGTTCTTTTGGAAACGCCGGTGGCTGTTGCAATACGTCCTCCAACATCTGAAGGTGGTATTAACGGTACACCAATTTACTTTTCTTTCGTTATAAACTCTAGAACATTGGCCACAAGCTCCCTCGATTGACTGTTTATTGCACGCCCTTTCAATTTACTTTTAAATTCCATTTTTGATTACTGAATTGTCAGTTCTCAAAAGAACAGATTTTTAAAAAAGTTAAAATTACAATTAATTACAACGATTCAGTGGTACACAACAGAATGACGGACGAGCGAATAAGAAATAAATCTGAAAACTTTTAGCACTGAATGTACCTCAGCGTCGCATTTTCTGAGTGTGTTATTGAGACGGTTACGATTTGCCACTGCGCATACGAACGTCAAATGTCACGACAAGATCGGTCGACTGTAATTGCAATCAAATGAATTTGATTCGATGTTGTTTGTATTAGCTTTGAGGATTTTATCCAAATCACCTTCCAAGCATTTGATATTATTTCGTCATAATATTCTAAAATATTGTTATCTCACCACAAATTGTTAATTTTTCCAGTCCCTAGAAAACTCAATTTTCTTGACATTCTTGTAGCTGAAGATAAAATTGGTGCCGAGATCTAGCGAACCATATTTTTTAACACCTACTGTGTTCTTAAACGCTACAGCAGGAATTTCTTTGAAGCTATTGTTCTGCATTGATAGTCTTGCGAGTAGCGGTGTATTTTTGACTCATTCGGTGTTCTAGATTTGGATGTTGTTGTCAGTAAGTTGGATGTTTAATAGGTCCGGCATATCGTCAAAGGCTCCTGCTTTAATTTGGTTAAAACTCAAGTGCAGCGTCGATATTTTCAAGTTGTTGAAAATTCAGAATTATTACCTAAAATAACATAATTGATGTATGTATTATAATAGTAGGTGATTTTGGATTTTGAATTTTAGTTTTGGTTAATTTAAAGGAAATAAGTGAACTAATAAAAAATATATTTCTTTTATGATTATGCAAATTGTTCGTTGGACCCCAAATTAAAAATAATACAAAAAAAATATAGAAACCATAATCAATTTAAAAAAAAGTAAAAGCAATAACAAACGAATGAAACAAATAACAATATTGTTTATTTTTTTTTTAATTAAACGCTTTTAGTTATGAATAGTCACCTCCAAGCAATTATGTGTCAATGAGTGTCCGATTAAATTAATTAATAAAAGTTTATAGTTTTACCTAATTTGATTTTAATAAAAGTTTATAGTTTTATCTAATTAATTTTACCAAATTGATTGTAGATGTAGCTAGCAACTTAAAAAATATAACACACTTCAAGATCTTCAAGATGGGAACTATCAACGATGTTACCTTTATTTTTTATCACTGCAAACAGTATATTGGAGAATGTTAGGAAATAAACATCCAGATTTACAAGAGATTGTTCTTTTTGAATTAATTGTAACGAAATTAACTGGATTTCTAAGTAATTATTCAAATAATTTTTTTTTATAATTGGACGAGTTGGAGTGGATTTTTTTAATGGACAGCGATATTTTCTCTTAGCAGGTTAAAAATTGAAAAAATCCGTCAAAATTTGCTAAGCCCTTTTATAACAACACCATCCTACAATAAAATTTGGAAATAATTCACAATTACTATGAAATTATATAAAAAAAATGAACTTTAAATTGATATAATTCAACTGTGGATTATATTTTCTATTAAACATTGATATTATTTCAATTTCCTTTTTCTGAAACTACATATACTAAAAAATCTGCTCGTACTGTTATATTAAAAATTCATACACTATATTCCACAAATGAAAAATAGATATATACATTATACTGAAATATCTTAAAAATTAAATCATTTTAACAATAATACAACTATAAATTATTATACTAGGATGAGTTATTTGCTTCTTAAAAACCATTTTCTATTTTAACGAGTATTACACAAGTTTAACCTTTATAAAACTTGTGGACCTCGTGGCAAATTTTTCTAAATCATTTTTATTTGAAATTTATTCATCAAATTTATGGTTTATGTTTGATCTTAAAATATGGCTTCTATTTATACACCATATATGTCTTCCCAAAACTTTTATTTTGTTATCTGTATATACATATATTGATTTCGATTCGGCTTTCGATGTCACAGAGGAAGATGAATGTCTTGTAGCTCCAGGGTAGCGTTTTGGGTTTGACGTCGTCCAAGGACGTGTTTTGAACACCTTCAGTATAACAAAATTATAAAGACGAATATCAGAATGAGATAAACAACAATCGTCCACGTGCTAGGTACCAAAGGGATGATATCTTCTTGAATTTGTGGTTGATTGTGGATGGTGTTTTCCCTAATGGATTGGAGATCATTCAGGTTGATTCGTTGTAAGCTAGTACGGGATATTGTCTCAGATTGTCCTAGCGGCTGGTCACTAATGGGTGGAAACAATACAGGTTGTCTTTCGTTAGCTATTAATTTCTCATTCAGGATGGTTTCTTCTAAGGTGGTGAGTTTACAATGTACGGGAATCGTGGCCAACTGCGTTCCAATCAGTTGCATGGTTTCTTCTTGGGAATTGCAGCTGAGAGTTAAGGTATCGACTTTTGGCAAAATTAAAATCGATTGATTGGTTTCCTCAAGCCATTGAATTGTCGAATCGGATATTGTGATGAGTCTCTGGTGACTGGCGACTGGGACTTCCTGACGGAGGAGTTGAATTTCGCAAGAAACGTTATGGCTTGCTTCTTGAAGACCGACGGGTTTGCAGATATAGCTTTTTTCAGATACTTCGGTGCAAGGTTTACTCATAAATGAATAGTACAATTTATTATGAATGATAAATTTATTTTGAGGAGTAATTACCTTAAACTGACCCTGTTTTAAGATGGGTAGAGGGTAGAGGTGATATACACGTAGGTTAAATTCGTGGGGCAATGTGACTGGTACATGCAAGATAAAAGTTATTTTGTTATTTAGAATAAAGCAAGATACTTTTATAATATTTTTGAATAAGAATACGTTATCTAGAATTAATTCAATAGGTATTTGATTTTTCCTTGAGTTTTTGAATATATCCTTTAAAAGTTTGTATAATCTAAATGAGTGAGCTCCGCGGATGCCCGGTAACCTAAATAATTTGTTTAATTATTGAAGGAGTATAGTCGTTTAAGAGGACGTTTAACATTACTCATATGAATTTTTCCATGTTTAGAGGTGGTTATAGTTTTATGTTTCTTATTGACTGTCCTAATATTTATTGGCTCATGGAATTTATTCGCACTTTTTTGACGCTTCGTATTTTTTATGTAGGCCTTGGGGTAAGATTCAAATATTTTAGGGTCTTCCCGACCTACATTAATTTTTTCTATATAATCTTTTTTCTTGTCGCGTAATTCTTCGTTTATTTTTGAGTGTAATAATTGATGTAGGGTGACTTTGAAGTGATAGATTTCCGCAAATCAATATATTTATTTATATTATCCTATTATCTATCAGTAGAACTGTAGTAAAACAAACAAATAGGGAATGTCTACAAGATGGCGAACATAAAATTTTACTTACTTTAGCTCAAGTTTACAGAACTTTCTAATATTGTTTGATATATTTGATGACTGAGGTTCTAACAAATTAATTCAGGGGTAAATCTTATTATTTCTAATTGAAAACTTGAAAGCTTACTTCCAAACGTCTCTAAAGGTATATATAATTTTGATTTCGGTACCTCGATAGTCCGGGTTTTCCAAAGGTTATAATTTTTTTACCAAATTAATTCTCCCCAAGCTGATATGGAGGAAAAGTAAAGCTGTCTCGGCCTGATTTTCACGCTAGATCGACCAAGTTACAGCCACAAGTCCCATAAACTTCAGAAAAGTAGAAGGTATTCCCAAAACCCAATTGGCAGTAAGTTCCAATCCAATATAAAACTATTCGTAAAATTTGGTCCAACTTAAAAAAAACGTGTATATAAAAAAAACATAAGAGAGAGAGAGAGAGAAAAAAAAAGAAAGGTTAAGTCAATACCTATACGAGAGACAAAAGAGAGAATTTTAGCTTTAATGCTGTACCTAACCAAAACTTGGGGTTTTCTATCGTTTGCTTGTAACCCTACAGGAACCCAAAATCTGGAGGGAGATAATATCTAGTGATTTTCCAGCGGTGGTGGTTTGCTCAACTGGTTGAAGAATTTGACATCCCACTCAGATCCTTATAAAGATTCATTCGGAACTCGAAACAATCAACAACAAGTCCAGTAGTCGCCGAATTTGATTAGTACCAAAATGTAATCCTGCACAATCTTGCAGAAGGCTCTCAGGGCTTTTTCAAAAAAAATTGGCACAAAACTTGGATTCAAAAACTATCACCAAGTAAGTCAACTACCCAGACTAAAGCTTATTACGCACACCAAAAATTACCTGTCTTGCCTCTCATTGTTAGGAGAAACGACAAACTAACCCGAGTTTATCAATAAATCGAATTCCGAAATCATCCATTTCCATGCAGAAATCTAATAACAACATTACTTTACATTAATCGATTGCAGAATTTTCGAAAATTCATTTCATTCAACAGTATTGGTGCCGACATTTGTGAATGAATGACGTAAGTCAAATGTGGTTCTACTTTTCGAGTATTTTCTTCTCTTTACTGATACTCTGAATCGTTTTACAAATTATTTTTTTTTCAGCTCTTTTCCTCCTTACTTAATTATTATCCGCTAGTATTCTAGTCTGGCCTGCACTTTTGTTATTATTTAATTTTTCTATTTCCTCTTCAATCTCCTCTTATGTGTGCTCTTGTACATCTTGCTGATATAGTGGTAGTTTTCCGATTGTATTTCTTCTTCATTCTCTTTTAGTAGTCCCTCAAAGTGCTCTAACCCTATATTTAATTTTCCCTCGATGCCACCTATCAGGTTTCCTTCTTTATCTTTGCAATATATCAGTACTTGGCTGATACTCTGCATCCAGCTTACATTTTTTGGACTCTTGGTAGAAATTTCTAATTTGTTTATTGTCGAAGTGATTCTCTATTATTTGCAATCTGTTCCTAATATCTTTACTCTTTTTTTGCCTGTATAGTTTTTTGGCTCTCGCATAGATTTTCTTGGATTCTCTATATCTTTTTCCAGCATAATTTGGTTGCGTTTTTCAACTACTAGCATACATTCCTCATCGGATCAGCTTTTTTTTTTCTTTTCTTTCTTGCGTCCCCATCACTTCTTTCGCTGTCTTTAATATTAAGCTTTCTATTTGGTTCATGGACGTTTTCCGTCATCTTCAGATAAAGTTCAAATTTTAATGGCAATTGCTTTTGTATTTCCCGGTTTTGGATTTTGTGTATATCATATATGAAGCAACTCTTGCTGTTCCTCCTCTACTTCTGTGGCAGATATTGTTTTATATAGCCATGGAAAAATTAGGAAATGATGTGCACTCGGTCTGCACTTCTACAACTTCTTAGATTATGTACTAATTTCTGATGCTTCTTTTCTATAAGAAGGTGATCAATCTGATTTTAGATCCGTCTATCTGATGATATCATGTTAGTTTACGCTTTTCTTTATGATCGACTTCTTTGTCCTTTTTGTCTACCTGCTAATTTGATTGACGAAATGTATTTGCTATTACTGGAAGACGCTATTGGTCCTGCGCTGACCGATATTATTGCAAATGATCAACAGTATGATGAAGATCATTTGATGTTTCAACAGGACGGTGCTTCTCCTTATTACGCTTTGATCGTACGTGACTATTTATACAAACAATTTCCACGGCACTACATTGGAAGAAGATGCAGCATTGGATGACCCCCACCGTTACTAGATTTGTCGCCCCTTGATTTCTTTTTATGGGGATACCTAAAAAGTACAATTTATAGGAAACAAGCAGCTTCGTTAGAAGATTTGCGTCATGAATTATCGACGAGTGCCGTCGAATCACTCCGGAAATTCTTCGGAATATACGCAAACATTTCGAATTATTATTGTATGGACGAGAGTGATCATCAGTTTGAATATTTAATCAATCAGTAAGTACTTAAACATAATGTAAATTATGTAAGTATTGGGCGGAATTTTTAAATTTAAAGACAATTGTAAAGAGCATTGCAAGGGCTTTAAAACGACACCTTGGTCGACCCCAATGCCATTGAAATATTTTGAGGTGATCCTTAACCTCGCTTGGGGGTGAAAGTGGTGGAATCAAAAAACTCCGATATTGCCTTAAAGTCGACTACCATAGGTTTTATTTTATCACTGATCATGTAGCCTACTACCAAATATCTATTCTCTTTGTTTCCACTGTTGAAAGTGATGTATCCATCTATTATTTGTGTCAAGGTACCTTTCTGGTTTTACTGTTGCAGGTCACCGGATCTCACGCTATTAGATATCTTTTTGTGGGGTTATCTAAAAATTTTGTGTATAAAAGTAAACTCAATGTCATAAATTATTTAAAAGATAGAATAAGGCAAGAAATAAATAACATTTCGCATATAATAATAATAAAGTTCAGCAGGAATTTATTGATCGCTTAGGACACTGTCAATCAAGCACAAGAAGGAAGATAAATCGAACAATTACTGTAATTTATTGTCTGGCAATTTATTAAGGTCTTCAAAAATACATATTTTAAAATTATCTCCAAAACTATTAATCATCGGACACAAGTATGATATATTTTTGCAATCTAAAAAAAATAAAATATACAGAGAGTGCTATTTAAAAAAATTGTTGATGACATTGTTACTCACAAATGATTTACTCTGTATATTTAATTGTTATGTAAAAATACATTAAATTAAAATAAAAAACCGACTTGTCTCAAAATTTTTTATTTAGCTTAAAATGAATTTATTCTATGCTTTAAGTATATTAAGTATGATATTTTTTTTTTCAGTAAAAAAAGTTATTCATAATCTAAATATGCTCTTAATGAGACTCTTCAATTTCTTCGAATATTAGGCTGTTGTTCTTAAAAAACTTTGTCAGTGAATTACTTTAATGTGACAAACATCGAAAGTTTCCTTTATTATAATTGAATTTTTGAATTCTTTTACATAATATTGTATCTAACTACCTACAATGAAATAGATACTTATAATTAATATTTTGTTTTATTTCTAGTCAGTTCTGAACCACAAAATGGGCATAATCAATTTATACAATCGATTCGTTATACAGTGTTTTGGAGAATTTCACACTTTTAAAGGTAATTTACTTAGTCCTAAGTTCTTTTGTAGTTAGGTATCTAACTGTGCACTAACTGTGCATATGATTGAATTTAAAATTTAAAATTTAAAATCATAAGCTTTTGTAATAGTTTGATATATACTTATATTTTGTAATTCTGAATAGTGTCTCTAATTTCTTCATATTTATTATATTGTGATTTTCTTATTCTGTACATTTTTAATATGTTTACTCTAAATTTTTCTATATTTCTATTTAATTGATGCATTTAATAAAAGTTTAGTATTTTTCCAACATCAGGTTGAGTATAGTACCAGCATTAATCTTTTAAATGATTTATTTTTTGTTTCTTTTTCTTTAATAATAAGTTCGATTTATTTTTAATCGCTAGTTTTTTTCTAGTTTTCTATTAAGTGCTGAACTGATGAGCTGTAATCTTACACAGAGGCAGTGTCGAATTTTTCCAGTAAAAGATTATGACAACAATTGACAAAATACTCGATATATTATTTGTTTTTTTTTATTATTTTAATCCTAAAAAGGGATAATGTTTATGATTAAAATTTTTCATTCCAAATCTGTCCAGTAGTTCGATAATGTATTCTTTCTGATGTAATAAAATTTGGTCTTTTTTTCTATTTCAAAACAATAATTTACTTTTCCAAGATATTTTATTCTTAAAGAATTAGCAAGATGTTTATTGAAATTATTTATCAATCCTATATCTTGAGAAGCTATTAAAATGTCATCCATATAAGTAGCTATCAAGGTAATATCTTTATCTTTCTTAATATGGTACAGACAAGGGTAGGTAAAAGTAGACTTAGTACCAAATGCCTTAATGATATCATTGATTTTTTAAGTGATTGTTTCAATGCACACAAAGATTTCTTTAGCAAATAAACATTTTCATCATTTTCTGATTCATCTATGCCGTATTTCATAAGGGGTTTTACCATTTAAAGTACTTATAGGGCAACGATTCCTGATATAATTCGCTGTATTTAGAGCCTCTGGCCAGAATATTGTCGGTAGTTCTGAGATAGACTATAGGGCATCCACAATTGACGTCGAATTAGATACATTTTCAGGAGTTCATCAAATTGTTTGAAAGTATACAATAAATCTACTTTTCTTTTAGTTTTTGTATCAATTTCATATATTCTTCAGTAATTTTAACAGCTCCACTATTGAACATTAAAAATCTAAATATGAACTTCATTATGTGATCATCTATAAACTTAATGATATATATTTAGCTTTGCTCACAGAATCCACTATCATTAGCCCACACAAATCATTGTTGATTAGGTCCAATATTTCACTAGTTCAGCAATGCATTTAAATGTCTATGATAAGAATGCCATACTCTCAAATCATCTTGTCGGATAGTGACAACAAACTGTTTCTCTTTCAAATTTTCTCCTACCATCGTTGGTTTGTTGAACGTAATACAAGTTTCTAACATGTTCAGCAATCATAGTTGTATCACCTTTAGATCCAAATACTATTGTGCATAATTTCAATTGTTCAATAATTAGCTAGTTTCAACTTTTAACGGTAGGCATCTTTTATATCTGTGAACATATTAGTTATTATACAAGTGAGAGTTCGCCCCACTGTTTAGACTCCATTTGCTTTGTTTTGATGATGTTTTAACTTGATTAACTTCAGCAACAGATAAACATATTTCTTTAGATTCCACATTCTTCGCATGATCTTTTCGAAATTTGCATTATTTGAAATTGGTCGCCGTTTCAACCTCTTTGTTAGAATTAGATTCTTTCCAATTCTTGTTTAAATTGTGATTTTATTTTTATTCTTGTCATACATATAATTTTGAATTCCGTTACTGGATCCACTTTTCATCATTATTCTATAATTTTTACTCTTAATACCTTGGAAACTTGTCACTTCGTCTCTAGATTCTATCGGGCAATGAACGTTTTCGGAGCTGGGTGGCAAACTAACATGAGTGATGCTTGATCTCTACTTCCATTTTATAAATATTATCTACAGCATCAAAGAATTTATTTAGGTGTTCACGCACATATGATTCTTTCCTCATTCTTTGTAATATCATTTGCTTTAGAAGTGTTGCCTGATAAATAATTTTTAGTTTTACCCACATATCTCTAGACGTTATACATCTTTTAATCTGTTTTATTTCAGAAGGATTTATGGCTAATATTCATTTTTTTCTCATGTTTCTATTTGGATTTTTGATTCTGGTCTTTCAGAATCTAATTTAGTCTTTTTGGAGTCTTCGCTGATATAAATCAGTGCATGATTTTTGATCAGCTTGCCTCCATTTGCATTTTAGTTTTGTCGACACAAAAATTCAATTTTTGTATCCCAACAGAACTTATTATTGGAACTTTCACAAAAATGAAGTAATATATTTTTTCAATAAATTCTAGCTATCCGATAATTAAACTATTTGCTTTAATTCATATGTATTTCAATTATTGCTGAGCCCATAAACTGCTGAGCAGTAATCATACACAAAAGCAGAATGGAATTAATCCAGTAGAAATATATTCAAACATTGTGACTACAATTGACAAAAAAACTACATCATAGAATACTTAGGGTAGTATAAAACAAAAACTATAATAATCGAACATAAGACTATCATTTTGTGTAACAATAATCTAATCACTATAGTAAATATTATAAATTATAACTTTGACAATTTAGCATGAACGTAACTAATGAATTAAAAAAAATAAATTAAATGTTTAAATAACTTTTATTAATTAATAATAAAATTAATTTTAGAATTTTTTGCAATTTTTTGATTTCTCATCTATTGGATCCATAATAAGATGAAGTGGTTTTATATACAGAAATGAAGCAAAATATTTTTTGATAATTAAGACATTAAATACTAATTAGTCATGCAATATTCAACAATTATTTCGATACAGTTTTAACAAGAGTATTATACTTAATTATGAAATTATATAGATAAACAAATAAATTTAATCTAAATAAATATAAAATGATAAATTATACTTCTTTGAATTTTCCCAGTTTTACAAATTTTTAAATACTTTTTCTCTGACCAAGGTTTTGCTTATTAAGCATTATGAAAAAGTGACATAAGAATGACATATTTCTTAAAAGCGTAAGTAACTTTATACCATAAACATTTCAACCAATCATTATCAAGCAATATGTACAGTAATATTCTTCTTTCCCTAAAATTTTTTTGGTTATTATTATATAGGTATTTAGTTTAAAAGGTAATATATATAATAATTGATACTATATACTGAGGATATTTTAGGTATTTCTCTATTTCATTTTCCTACAAAAAATAAAGTTCTTCTTTTTTGTCACTTATATGAAGTACATCCATTGTTGTTTCAATTGTGTTGTTATGTGTAGGTTTGTGCTTAGTGAAACAATTTAATCTAATTAATTCAACCCAATCCGTAGATATCCACTACTAGATGGTAAAAAATTCATGATAAAACGTAATTTTTGAAATCTATTTAATTGTGAGATTTTTAAATTAAAAGAAATTAGTAAGTTTATTTACATAATTATGTTGAACTGTAATTTTTCTATAAAAGTTGAGGTTTTAAAATGATATTAAGTTTGAAATTATACTGAATAATACTTCTATTTCATCAACCCTTTTAGCATTATTAGCATTTATTAATTTTTATTATTATATTTTGAAACACAATATAGTAGTAATATTTCAATGAAGTTATTAAGCAAATAAAATTTGTTCACTTTACATATACCCAAACTTATATGTATATCTTCAATACCACTAGGGTAGCTAGTTTGTTTTTATAGGTGACACCTTATACTGGTTGATTGATTGGGGTACCATGTTGTATCGTTCTCCCATTCAACGGGGTATATCGACAATTGCATACTGGACGCATTTCATAGGACTTTGCGTATTTATTGATTATGCCATTTTAACTAAACCTAAGACAAAGATACTAGCGGAATATTTTGCAATAGCAGCAATTATGGCATTGGTAAGTAATTACAGACACTTTTTGTATTGTACTGTCTTTTGTACGGTGTGTCATCCGAGCAAATATACCTTAATAAAATATTATTTCACATTTTTTTACAGAGGGCGCCACGTGATTGATTCCTGTTGATGAAATTAAGTGGTATCTTTTTTTGACGAAACTTTTTAGTGCTTTTGATTGATGTAAACATCATTTCTACGTAATATTGGTACTTTTGTTTAAACACGATAATTTCACTCGGTTTCGTGAAAAAAAAACGCAATTGAAGAGTTCAGAGTCCCAGAATGGTAAATGTCATTTCTTGTCAGTGAATAATTTTTGCTGTGAGTCTATTGTTGCATTTTTTAAAGCTTTTTCGATTGAAATGCTTCGTCGCAATACTTTTACGAATGAAGAAATCCGGAATATGGTTTGTATATACGCAAGAAAATTTTTACGGTCGCATTGCAGCCAGAACGTATGAATTGTTATATCCAGACAGAAGGCAACCAAATCACAAAACTTTTGCAAATCTATTTCGTTGTTTGGGTGAAACCGGGTCGTTTCATAGTAAAAATCTGGGTGGTCGTCCGAAAGAAATCACACCTAATGAAGAAGATGACATTTTGGTTCGAGTAGATGAAAATCCTGAAGTACGTTCACGTCAACTGGCAGCAACAACAAGAGTAAGTCAGTCGTCTATAATTGGAATTCTAAAAAAAGAAAAGTTTCACCCTTATCACTTCACTCCTGTTCAAAATTTGCTTCCAAGAGATCTCCCACAACGGTTACAGTTCTGCCAACGTATTCTCAACAAACATAATGATGGACCGACATTTTATTAAGAATATTATGTTCACCGATGAAGCGACTTTTACCAAACGAGGGATTTTTAATTGGCGAAACAGTCATTACTGGGAAGAAGAAATCCCGCAATGCTGTTAAAGAGAGATATTTTCAGCATGTGTTTAAATTGAATATTTGGTGTGGCATTATAAGCGACCAACTACTAAGGCCATATGTTCTTTCTCCAAATTTAAATGGAGATTCTTATTTATTCTTTTTGCAAAATACTTTTCGGGATATTTTGAATGATGTGTAACTAGATGTAAGAAGGAAATTGTGGTTTATGTAGGATGGAGCTCCACCTCATTTCCCATTAGTTGTTAGAAATAATCTAAGTGGTATATTTCCTCAACGATGGTTTGGCAGAGGAACTGATTTAGAATGGCCATCAAGACGTCCTGACTATAACCCTCTTGATTTTTATGTTTGGGGACATGTAAAGTCCTTAGTGTATTCCCATGAAATTAATTTACGAGACGAACTCTGGAGGAAAATACAAAATGCAGCTAATTTTATAAGGGAACAGAATAATGTTTTCTTTGACATCCGAAAGTCCTTTAAGTCCAAGAATTATAAAAGGCATAGAAGTCGGAGGAGGTCACGGAACAGTTAATTTAAGTTTGCTTTTTTTATGTTAAATTTTTTTTAATCTGCTGTTTTTTTATTGTCTATTTTTTGAAATCCCCTTCTGTGACTCTGAACTGTTCAATTACATTTTGCTAGAAAATGGGTGAAATTATCGTGTTTAAACAGAAGTACCAATATTACGTATTACGTAGAAGTGATGTTTACATCATATTGTCTAATCAAAATCACTAAAAAGTTTCGTCAAAAAAGCTACTACTTAATTTCATCATCAAGAATCATTAACATGGCGCCGTCTGTAACAAAATGTGAAATAATACATAAAATAATATTCATTGTCAAAAGCTATGCCTCTGTTCCGATTTCGATAACAATTGATAAACATACTTTGTCATTACTAGAAAAAAAAAATTCAACTTTAACGCCCCTTATCTTATTCTACAGCAATATTTTATTAAGGTATATTTGGTCCTATCTCCATATTTTGGACCAAACAACCTATCCTTATCCTATGTCCCAATAGTTATGAACGACCCTGTATATAGCTGCAAGGTCCATACGAAAGTAGTTTATTTTGGCATATTAAATTTATTATAGTTATAAATTTATTTACTCCATTAATTATATTAAAAACATTCTTTTAGTTCTTAACGAGTTACCAATCGGTAATGAGAAAATGTCACATTGTCATCGAAATTATAGAATGTAGAAAGACTCTCATACAAGGATTACGAACCCCAAGTGAAACACTAATAACAACGTTAGAAGCAATTAGCAGAAAATTCAAAAGATATGCTATTGTATTCTATACCACGGAAATGGTTATTTATATTATATTTGTCCTGCTTATAAATAAAGAAAATAATTTAGCATTTATTATTATTCGGATATTTGTACTGGACATCAAAGTACTAAAAATTATTATTTTTGGTTTGATTGTACCGCATAGTATTTTAAATTTGTTTTCGCCTTATTGTTTTTATAAACGCTTATTTTTTGGGGCAGCTTTGTTTTAGTCTGGAAAATCTCAATGAACATATTAAGAATTTGGTAGAATTTGAAGACGAATTTGAAAATGAAAATTCCATACTTTATCAGCAAATTGTAGCTAAGGAATTAAAATTCTTTTCTTATGAATTCAGTAGAATAAATATGTAAGTATTAATGGAATGTATAATAATCTTATTTTTCAAAACGCACAAGCCACTAACAATTTATTGTTATACTACTATTAAAAAGAGGGGTTACAGATGCACAAACGTATTTACAATTTTGTTTAATTCCTTTTTTGAGAGTTGACTTTTTGCTTTGTTTTATTGAACTATGTTGTGATTGATTTAGAATTTTCGCCTTTTCCGAATTATTTTAAAATATGTAATTGCTATAGTTTTTCTTTATCTCTAACCCTTCGATAAGCAGTTTATATTTGTTTGACTGCTCAATTGGCCACTTTATGTAGTTTTGTAAAATTTTACTATTTCTTGCATCACTTGTTTAACAATCTCTGAAAATAAAATAATAGGATTGCATGTTTAGTTATCATTAATGTTGAAAACATTACAATTTCCATATACAGATTCGGCCTGATTATTTGTAGACATACACGAATCCATGCGAGTGATGAAGAACGTGTTATGAAAGAGAGAGAGAACGTATTACTAATATCTTGAAGTAGGGATATATCGAGGTGAGAACATCGTTCCAGTCAATTCGATAGTAACGTACCGGCAGTCGTGGTCGTACCTCTAGTTCGGTTGAGAGGGAACAAATCGCTGCCCCCCCCTTAAAATTTCGCCTACGTCGATTTAGGTACTTTATGAACCTGCATATATTCTTGAAATAAGTATGTACTACTCTAAAAAGAGATGCTTACTATACTTTATTAAATAAGGGAAAGGTGCGTAATGATATCAGGAAAAGCAAGTGATTTTTTTTTGAATCTTTAATAATTTACAACGAAGGATTTTGTGATTTTGTTGACTAAGAACTAACAATTAACAGTATCTCAATTGACTATTAGTCACGTAACAAGATTCTGATTATATGATTTTCGGTAAGGAAAATATGTAAGGCACTTGTAATTAATATATGCAAGGCACCTGTAATTAATATATGCAAGATTCTAAATATTACTTATATAATAACTTGCTCAAAAAATATAAATATTTTAAAATATCAATAATTAATTAATTATATGCCATTATTATTTTTGTAATCAGTATACAGGGTATCCAGAAAATCATTTCACATAAAAAATATATAGAGCTCATTTTATGTCGATGGTAAGGGAACTACAGCTCTTTAAAGATAACGCTCTAACATCGATTTAATTCAAATAACTTCTAGACAGCTTTTTTAAGTGACAATATTTGGTATATTTATTTCTTCTATTGTGCCCAATTAAATGACATAAATACTATTTTTTAATTGCGGCTCGTTTGGATGGTATATTGGATATTTTTATTTATAATTTTTTCTCCCTCAAAATTTGCCATTTTGAAGTGAACAAATCTTGATATTTTTACAAAAAACAGTTACTCTTATTTGAAGTCTCTACGACGATCCATTTCGATAAAAATTGGTTTTAAAATTTCATAAGGGCTAGTCCAAACATTTTTTATTTTCTGAACCAAGATATACAAATATGTCTCACCTTCAGAGATTTAAAACTACCCTTTCATGTTTTTATTGACAAATGCTGGGAGATTTCTTTTTTAAATGATTTTTATGATTGTTTCTCATATTCTGCAAAATTTTGTACCTTACAATAACGTTTCTTCTGTTAATTTGACCGAGATCAGGATTTCCATGTGGCCGGGTAGATGCTGCACCATTAATCTCTATATCATAATATTTCTTTTACTCTATTTGCCATAAAACATTTTCCAGTTTCCATTTGATTTTATCCAACTCAAAGCGATTATAGAGTCATTCCAGAAATAAGCAGTTACCGTATTCATCTCTTCAATTCTTTTGATTCCCTGATATAGCCGTATCCCAATAACACAAACCAAAAGTTCCAACCTGGGGTTACTTGTTTCTTTGAAACTAACTTTGTTTTTTCTAATAATAATCTTACTTCAGGCATCAGTTCAAATTCTGAAATTCTTCTTCTTCGTTCAATTAATTGTTAAACTTTTTATTAATTTTTTTTAGGTATTTATCTTCTCATCCAAGTTTGTTGCAATACCAATTTAGGAATTAGCGTCACAAGTACTATGAATCTAATAAGATTAAATAGTCTTTGAGCTGCTAAAAATAAGCTTCTTTTAGCTCAAGGGAAATCTTTCGTACTTTAATATATTTATATTGTTTACATCAGACAACGATGTATCTATCTCAAATTCCAAATAATTCCTAATACAGATGTATATTATTTGTGTTCATTGGACAATCCAGTATTCATTCTCTTATGTTACATTTGCCTAAACTCAATATTTATTTAGCTTCTTTTATAAATGTATCTGATTAGAGAATTAACCACAAAACTCGAAGTCTTATATGGTAAAGATTTCGAATTTTTTTTGGTAAAATTTAATATGGTTACACAATTATCCACATAAAATGAATTTTTAAGTCTAGCCGCAGTTTTAATAAATGTTTATTCTTGCAGCTAGTAAGAACGGACTAGGCTTAAGATCACAAACTACTCTACAATAATGATATTCAATCATTTCTTTAGCCACTTTGTCTTGCCACCAAATAAATGTTAGATAATTTCTAATCTCTTCGTTTGTGCTAATTTGCAAGAAATATTTTTCTATGTCACTTACAACACCTACAAATACTAATTTCAATCTTAATGTAAGTCATGAAATTACTTATATATTTTTATTTCTGCAAGAAATCATTTAGAGATCTACCCAATGCATCTTTAGCCGAAACATCAAAACCAGACCTCTATTTCGTTGCATTACTTGTTTCTTTGCAAACAAGGATGATGATCTAAAAAACGGTCACCTATATCCACGTATTCTTTCTGAGAATCATCTACTTTTTCTATTATTCTAGCTTCTTCCCACTCTAAAAAAACGGTTTTCTATTAGACAAATTTTTTTTTTTCAACAAATTGTTTTTAGTCGATTTGAAACTTTTCTCTGCTAACTTTCGGTTGTCTAAAACCGTATTGTTATATTTCATGACGATTATCTTCATTTTTCTTCACTGATTTATTGAAGTAGTTAACACTTCCTCATCTAGTATATCTTGTGTTTTACTTTTGATCGGATCCGTTATACCTAAAACATGAAGATTTTATAAATCTGCAAAAAAGTCTTCAAAATAACAAGTAAATATATAAGAAAGAATAATTTTAGAGTTATCTTCATTTTCTTCAAAACTAGTTGATTACTGCAATATCTCTCTGTCTAATTACTTAAATGTCTTTAGGTAAAGCTGACTCAACTGGTGGGAAAGCATTGTGTCGTATTTTTTTAACATAACACTTTAAATGTTCAATTGCGCAAAATGGAAAACTTTCACTCAATTATCTTTATGCAGTTTCTGGTTTTAATGATTGTAAGAAGTATTGGAATTTATCTTCATCATCTTCATCTTCATGTATTTTTCTAAACTGACTCCAAAATATTATCCAATTCTTTATTCTTCCATCAAACGTTTTTATCTTAAGCTTCTGTAATTTAAACCGTTTCTCTGCTTCTCTTTGCGGAAATACAACTTTTATTTCTTCTGTCTTAAACAACATTTCGTTCTGTATTTAAGTGTTTACTAAACTTTGAACTTCTTCAAATTCTATTTCAAACATTTCTGCATTGGAAATGGTCTTGTTGAAAATTCTTCTAACTCGGAGAGCATTAGCATTTCACACGTATTGGCTTTACTTTCGGTAACAACCAACTTCACGATCATTGAGCAATTAAGTTAGTTCTGATTTTTTTAATCGTCTAATACTTGTTAGTAACCAAACAAACAGCTTTTTAGGAAAAATGAATTATTTATATACAAGGAATCTGTTTCCACCACAGATTAAAATAAATTTGGATAAATTTAAATAATAGCTTTTGAATTTAATGATCAATAGCTAAATATGTAATCGACATGCTATTAATTACGATAAATATATAAGATTCAGCTTAAAATATTTACTTTCAATTATTTATCTTAATTTGTTGACCAATAAAAGAGTACCACTGGCAAATACAAACCGTAGTTGATAGCACTAGGTCATAATTGCATCTAAGAGAATGTATTTTTTTTCTGGTAGTATTTCAAAATATAATAAATGTTTTCATTGTTTTGTAACTCATCAGTTATGATAGTATAATCTCAGCATTTGAATCCTTAAGTAAATCAAATCGTTAGTAGTAATACAAAGTCGGTTCTGGCCCGCGCATGCGCAGTGCGCGCGTCCCGCAGAGCGCATGCGCGCGTCACGTCACCTGTCATCTGTCACCTGGCATCTGTCACATGTCATCTGTCACATGTCATCTGTCACATGTCATCTGTCACATGTCATCTGTCACCTGTCATCTGTCACCTGTCATCTGTCACATGTCATCTGTCACATGTCATCTGTCATATGTCATCTGTCACATGTCATCGGTCACATGTCATCTGTCACATGTCATCTGTCACATGTCATCTGTCACATGTCATCTGTCACATGTCATCTGTCACATGTCATCTGTCACATGTCATCTGTCACATGTCATCTGTCACCAGATGGCGCCAAATTTCCCAAAACTGCCACTAGAGGGCGTCAGTGGTGCCAAAGTTCCAGAAACTGTCACTAGAAGGCGTCAGTGGTGCCAAAGTTCCAGAAACTGTCACTAGGTGGCGTTGGTGGTGCCAAAGTTCCCGAAAGTGTTAGTAGATGGCGTTGGAGAGCGGCGGCGGCGGCCATTTTTAGTCCAAGAATACTAGTCTTGAACGTGTTGGCAGTTCAGTCAAAAAAAAAAAGAAGAAGTCACCTGTCACCGGCCATCTGTCACCTCTCATCTGTCACCTCTCATCTGTGACCTGTCACTAGAAATACTGGTCTTGAACGTGTTGGCAGTTCAGCCAAAAAAAAAAGAAGAAGTCACCTGTCATCTGTCATCTGTCACATGTTGCGCAATGCGGGACGCGCGCACTGCGCATGCGCGGGCCAGAACCGACTTGTATCACTACTATCGTTTTATTTATTTCATAAATATTTATGAGATGTCAGAAAATTTATAATTTATAAACCATTTTAAGTTTTGCTGGGCTACACTCATATTGATCTTTGTTAATAAATCTCTTAACATAAGTAGTAAGGCAACAATATCTTCAATTATACACGTAGGCTAATGACCATGGAAGTTGAAGCCATCACTCAAAAAAATACACATACTTTACAAACAAATAACGATAGAAAATAAAACAAAATCTATTTAGACGAAACATGGATTAATGAAGGTTATTACGTAGGAAAAGTTTGGCAAGACAAAAATATAAACTCATGTCAAGAAGATTAGTTACTGATATTAAGAAAACTACAGGTACAAGAATAATTGCTTGTCATATAGGCAGTATGAACGGCCTTCTTGCATATGGTTTTCTTTTATTTGATTCAAAAAAGACCGTTGATTATCATGAAGAAATGAATGGAATGGAATGTTTGAGGAAGATTTCAAACAAATAATTGAATTAATACCGAAAGTTTCGGTTGTTGTAATGAAAAAGGCAAGTTACCACTCCAGATTGCTTAAAACTTTACCAACCACTAAAAGGAAGAAGGATGAAATTGCAACATTTTTGAGTTCTAAATATAAAGCGACGATACAATGTAGATAGCAGAATTGTTAACCATTGTCAATGAACATAAGCCAAATAACAAAAAGTACATTATTGTAGAAATTGACAAAAAACGAGGAATTGAAATTATTCGCTTACCATCACCCTATCACTGCGAGATTAATCCAATGGAATTAATATGGGCTCATGTTAAAAGTTCTTGTTGCTCGAATTAACATTTTTAAATTACCACATGTTAATGATTTTGGGACGCAACATATTTCTGCGAATTTACTCTCTCTTAATATTCAAATGAATTATAGTCGGAAATCAGTCATTTTTTGGTTCAGACGTTGCCAACCATGTAATAAAACTTGAACGATTAAAATAGATATCGCATGATCCACCGTTTCATTTAAAACAATTGTGGTCTGCAATGCTTCCTATTATACTATAAAATACTACTTTGTAATAGATATGAATATAAGTTAGCCCATTATCCTATTTCCTATCAGTATAATTATCGTTTTTAATGGTAGAGAACTGTAGTCGTCATTTATGCATCGAAACCAGACAATGTCAAATAAATGTGAATAATTTATTACTTTTTTTATTTTAAGTGAATATCAACATTACAATTCACGATCAAAATGGAGTTTCTTATTTTTATTTGGAAGTGGTTCAATTTTATTGGGATCTATTTGTGTCTTCTTAATGGTGAGTAACAACCTTTAATTTTGTTTGTGTTTTATAAATGACCTATTTGTCAAATTAATTATTAGTAGTAGTAGTACTAGGGCGGGAAGGCTGATTCCTGGGATGTAAGCCTCTTCAGGCCCTTTTTGCCGTCCCCAATCTTCCCCCTCCTTACTTTCTCACGCCTTGAGCTTCCAGTGAATTTCCTACTCTGCTCCATATTTCTGGCAGTCTGGGTCCTCCACTACCTCAAACAGAGACATATGTCTTTGGAACTTGCAATGCCCAGTGAGGGCTCCAACGATTAATCATATTTGTTGTCTGGTTTTTTCCAGCAGCCACCTATTCCCTGTTGGATCCGATCCGGGAATTGACTGCTTGGTTTGTTTGAACCCTACACTGCCTTCTTCGCCTCCTTTTGCACCCCCTCGTCGAGTAATGAAGATGTCTTCGCATTACTTAATCCTATTGTTCCAGCTCTCATGATTCGTTGTCGACCTCGAGCTTGCTAGCTCGTCAGCGTGTTCGTTTCCCACGATCTCTGAATTGCCCGGAACCCAAAATATTTTTATCTATCTGTTACTACTTAGCTAGGGCGTCTACACATTTCTGTACCAGAGCCATTCGGATTCTGGGGTGGCAGATTGCCCTTAGAGCTGCTTGACTGTCGCAGCAAATGCATTTGCCTTCTTGCTGCGGGTCCGCCTTTGCCTCTAGCTCCTCTGCCGACGACAGTAATGCAAATACTTCAGATTGAAATACCGTGGAGTGTTTGCCTAGCGAATAGCTTTGTTGCTCTCTGAGGCCATCTATTTGTATTCCTGCTCCTGACTTAACCTTTGTCCGGAAGCCTTCTGTGTAACACATCTCCGCTATTTTAAAGGTCACATCCATATCATTTTACACAATATTAAAAATTCATACGTTGCATTTTAAATTTTTGAAAAAAGATTTATGAATTAAGAATATTTTTAGTTTAGACCCTCTAGTAACTCATGCAGAAACTAAATTACGGCTCTTGGTCTACCATCAGGCAGACCAAAAAAAGCCCTTTTAAACGACGTGTCGCCGGTTCAATTTGACTCAGCCGATTGGACATTATTAATCATTTTCTAGAAAGAAGTTGCCCTTACCTCTACCATGTTATTTCATATTTTGGAGAAAATGTACTAGATAAAAAATAAGCAGAATTTCAACAAGATTAAAAAAAAACAAATTCTAGTATACCATCACTTTGAAAAAAATAGAAAAATGTTATGCTTTACCATTGTATGCTTTACTATTTACTACAGCAGTTACGCCCCTGGCTGTCGAGTTACAAACCTGAAAATAATTCCCAGAGATTTGTTTTTGGTGCTTTTATTGTCAATTTTTTTCTGAAAGCTGTTAGATAAATAGTTTAAGAGATATGGCCGTGTATCTCTCTTATTTAGACACCCTGGACAAATTTTTGATATTGCCTCTGATGCCTTAGTCTAAGCAATATGCTATTAAGAAAGCCCTAAAAATGGGTACGAAATAATAAAAACCGCACTGTAATAATTTCAGATTCTATGTTAGTACCTACTACAATTTAACATAGAGTAAAGTAAAATACAATAACTTTTAAACATACATTTACGATAAAATATTATTTAAAAAAAAGTAATGAACCATTACCATCATCGAAAAATAGAACAGAAATCACAAAATAAATAAGAAAATATATACTATTCCAAATTGTTTTCAATGTTGTGTTCACTTGGTACGCTACAGATGGCACTAGTTCAATATCGCAGACATTTCAGTAAATCCATATTACAAAACTGGAATGAAAATCTTGAATCATTTGTCAATTAGAGATTTGACCCTACATGATTATACAAACTCATTGGATCCGTAATCTATATTATTTTTTTTTTGTAAACATTTCCTGTTATTATTATATAATAAATATAAGTACATAATCATTGTTAGGCACCACAAAATTTTACCAATAATCTAATTTGACTTTTGTACCTACAGAATATTTTATTTATTTATTAAATTTAATTGCCATTTTCAGTGATTAAAACAGGCCAAATGTTTTCGATCATGTATAAATCTGCAGTTAAGAGTATTTCTACTCTAAATTGCAAAACCTCCAAAAAAGCTCATAAAAATCCAAGAACCAATGAAGATCCATTGGCGTAGCTGCTTAAGTATCTACATAATTTGATATTTGTGTCAATAATAAATGAAAGACTCTATGCATAGTATATAATTATAAATGAATGAAATGTTTTATTTTTGAGATTATTTTTTTTCCAAGATTTCGTAACTATGTTACCAGTCTTATTGTTACTCAATAAAATTGGCTCAGTCTAATTTGTACGTGATAATTAAATAATTTTCAACATACTTTTTCATGATGAAATACACATAAAAAACACATCACTAAAAATTAATCATTGCCCAAGAACAATTTTTAGAAAACTAAACTGTGCATAAAGTGCTGCTGTTAGTGGCAATGATTTTTAATTTTTTGATCGTTTTATTGAACCCCCTTCTTTCTCCGGGCTTGGAACTGGCACAAGTATTTTGGTGAATTATCAATTTTATTTAGCAAAAATATTTGAAAGCGGGTTATACTAAAAATTAACTTTAATTTAAAAATAAAATCACATTCTTCAAACCAAATTAAAGAAAACTATTTCTGTTACTCTATTAAAAATAAATAAAAAATCTGTAAACAACATTCGTCCTGTAAGGGTTACATACTAGAAAACTAGTTTCTACGGTTATTTAAATTAATAAAAATATACTTTAGAAATCTTCGTACTCAAATTCTGAAAAATAATTATTATTTAGTCTAATAATAATGGGTTGTAAGGGGGTAACACAATTTTTTATGACATGCTCATTTATTTTTGTTAGTTCTGAAATTCTTTTGATTATTTCATTGTCCGATTTTACACAATCTTCTTTTTTAAACACGTTTTTATGCATAAATCTTTATTTTTAAGTGGATAATCCTCATTACCTGTTTGTGGAATTTCATGATCTTGCAATATTTTACTATTTAGTTATGGTCTCCAAAACGCCATTAAAAAAAAATAGAATTTTGAGAAAACAATCACCTACACGCGCTACTACCTGAAAACTTAGAAGGGGAATGCTTTATTCTCATAGAAACTCAGTCAAATACTTAAAAATTCATGTGCGGTTGATTGAGACGACTCAATTTGGCCAACTGAACTTCACTAGTTTAGGTATCAAGTGATTATACGTGGTACATTTCATATTTAAATGGCATTTCTTATAAAGTTCTTAACCTTTACAAGTACTTATATTGGATAAACCTCGTAAATGGAGTTAAAATTTAAATTTTGCAATTTAGAATCGAAATACTCTAACGTTATTTCAGAGAGGATCAAAAAGCACATGGATATTTAATTTGCAAGCATATTTAGTTTGATATAGATAACAATTCTTCTTTTTAGTATCTAAGGAGCTCTTCGGCAATCCATTTTTTTCAAAAATGACATTTCGGTTGGATATCAATCTTAATATCGGTAGGCATCAGAATCTTCAAACTAACTTTTACAAAACCAACTAATTCCATTAAAAAATAAGATTTAGGTCCAGCGCAGAAACAATTTTATCCAACCATGATGAAACTTCAGATTCAATTAGATCCAACAGGATATTTTGCTTTACATTCTTTTTGTTTTATTTTATTGTTGGTGCTTTTTAAGCACTATCAACGAAATGAAAATAAAGTCAAATTCTGGATATTTCTTTATTCTCTGCAAGGCATTTATACACTTTAAGCTGCTTAGTTTATCCTTCCAATTTTTATTCCTCACCCAATTTCTAATGAAAAAATTGGCGGTATCAAAAAACCCCGCGCTCTTATGAATGGGAACAATTGGAAATTAAAAAAAAAAAAAATCAGTGATAGGTAAAAAAATATTTTGAAAATATAAAAAGTAAGTTTTATGCGCAGTGTAATATCTTCTTATCAATGAAATAGACTGTAATGATGGACTCTATTATTTTAAAATTAGCTGCGCATTAATGTTTTGAGATCAATTTTGAAAAAAATCAGCCAAGAAATAAGTGGTAAAAAGTTTTGAGATATTTAGCACTAATCAGAGCAGTGCAATCAACCTCAACTAATTTCTAATAATATATTTATCGGTAAATTTCCACAGCACCACTGAGGTATTACCATGGCGCGTTACCATTTTTAAGGGGATGGTTCGCCTGTAGCTCTATAGCCCTATAACCCCATATTACCCCAAAAAAATGAAATTCACAAGAAATGAAACTTATCATTAATGATAATTTACATTACGAAAAAAATTGATTACAAATTATTTTCCAAAAAAGAGATCTTATTGAAAAACAACAACGCTTAAAATCGAGAAATATAATAACTATAAACAATAAGCGAACCCGGAGACAACGATACTGATGATAATCAACCCATCAAACTTCAGTTTACGAGTTTCCGGAACAAATCCGATTGACTCAGGCACAAGAGACCGCCTCTGTAGTGATGTTACCCGTAACGAGGTAAAGTAGTACGAGACGGAGCGAGGAATAGCTTCACATACTCGTACCTCGCTCAACTTCGTGCTACTAAGCAAGAGGATGGCGCCGGCATATGATTGGTAGGTAGTGGCACATTAATTAGAATAAACATTTTATATGTAAATATAATTCAAAGGACATTTTAACAACAAATGCGCTGCAGATCTGCTACATCGCTGCATATACGTTTATCATTGTTTATCGAACCTACTTTACTTTTAATAGCTGGGATCATAGAGTGATTGAATATTTTTGTAATATTTGCCTTTGTTACAATTATTGTAGAGTTCTTACCATTTCGTCCCTTTAAGAGCACTCATTTCTGGTAATGTCTTCCTTTGGGAGCTGGTAGGTTTGTAAAACAGAAACTTTCGCTGTTTCCATTTTGCCGAGTCATCTACTATTTCATTGTTTTCGCTGCTAATATGTGCTTGTATCAAACACAGTATTACATTTTTTGTTGTTTTTGCTTCCTCTCTGTTCAATACAATGATTTCGTTAAGAATATAATTTTTGCCACTGTTTTAAGCATTATATTTCAGTTTTTGAATTATACTACACTGTAAGGTATATAGAGTGGACCAAAAGTGTGGAAACGATCAATTATCTCGTGAATAGCTAGTCCAAATTCTATAAAATTTGGGATACAGAGATGTTGCTAGATTTGTCGTTTCTCTGATATTATTAGTCACTTTCGTTTTTTAAATACATCACCCTGTATATTCTGTCATTTTTGGAATTTTCTCTTCAATATGAGATCTTAAATAAATGGAGAAAGTAGACGCATTCTACCATCAATTAGGGTACTATCAACTCACAAATGGAGCACATTTTGAACACTTGATTAAGTAATCATTATTTTAAAAATGATGTAATCTTTTAATTGTTACGTTTTAATAAAGTTGAAAACAGTTTGTGTTAAAAAATTTATTGAGACAATTAGGCGTTGCCAGACTTCTGTTTTATTTATTTAAGATCTTCTAGACTACTGCTGTGCTGTGCTGTTATATACTATTGTGAGTTGTAACTCTCGACATGCCAATGCATGGTGGATTACAAACGGCTTTGTATGCAGATGAGACTTGCTTGTTTAAAGGTTCTTATTACTTTGATATCACGAATAGAAAGTTTGATATTTATATAAACAAAATGAAAGTTAATCCGTTAAAAACGGACAAATTTATTATTAATCGAAAGCACACTAATAACAAAATTATCAACAAAGTGACACCTTACTCTAAAAACAATAATAAGATATTCGGTATTTTATCTAGATAAGAGATTAAATTATTTCCCTCACATAACAAAACTAGTTGTTAATGCAGGTAGAGACTTTATATTATTTGCTTAGCAAAGATAGCAAAATGGGCAAAAGTAACAAAATTCTACTGTACAAACAAATAATGAGACCAACGTTAACGTATGGATACCAACCTTTCTGTTCCGCCTTAGATACTTTATTACTAAAATTACAAAGAGTCCAAAACCAATGTCTCATCACAATTAGATAATCAATCAAAGACATGTACAATTCTTTTCAATTTTCAATTAACACCCATCAAAATCAAATGATAATATCATGTGAATGGCAAGGAGCAGTTGACATTTTGACATTGTTGGTAGGCGTGGGTTTGAAACAGAAGCGCACTCTATTAGAGGGCATCAGAGATTTTTTAAGTTAAATAAAATAATGTAGGTGGAAAGCCTTAGTGCTTGGGCCCTCTTCACGAAGAGAGGACGCGCTGTGGCCAATATACTGTGAATTCTATTAATTTATACATCTGTGTTATTTTATATCTCACCTACACATTTATTTATTTAAAAAAAATAATGTTTTTGGGTATGGGTCTTGTTCGATCAGTGCAGTTAAGAAGAATTGTGCATTTCGAGCGGAAAGTACTTTGTCATTTTCAGTAGATTGCCGCGGTTCACTACGCGCTCAACTTATGCCTCAAATCCACAAAGTATCACTTTTCGCTCTAAATACACAAATAGCCATTGTGTAAGTTTTTTTTTATTTGTTTGTTTTATTTAACATCGGGAGCACGCTACCCCTAACCGGAAATTTTGCCGAATCCTCAGGTATTCCAATCCGAGGGAGGGATCTTTAACGAGCCCAACATCCATGGACTCGGGACCGACAGTTTAACGTATCCTCCGAAAGACGGCATATCCCCACTATACCTAGTGCTCATTGATATAGTGTCTGTGAACTATGATATGCTACTAGTCGCTGCAGGCTGCCCATTGTCTAAGTTTTTAGATATTTTCAGTATTGCGTTGTAATCTTCCTATATATAATCATAATCATATATAATCTCTAGACTGAGTGTGTGCGAAAGAGAACGGTCGTGAATACAACTAGAAAGAAAGAGAGAGAGAGAGAGAGAGGGCAATAGAAGGGGAAATAATCAGTACTGTTAATGTTGTGGTTACCGCGGTTTTATGAAGTGTATACATTTGCGTGCTTTGTTTCCCCTTATGTTTCCATCTCTTTCTTAGATCATACATTTTCTAAGATCTCTTTAGCATCCTCTCTTTCATTACATATGGTCTAAGTCCTATTCTTTTTTAATCCTGGGTGTTTTTACTATCAACTGAAGCTAACATTTTTGGATATGTGTATGCTTGTTTGCTGCCCACAAGCGTAAAAAGTTACTTTCTTTGTTATATTGTTAATTCTAAATTTTTCTAAATTATTCAAGTTATTTATACTCGTAAATTAAGAAGTTTTCATGGGAAAATCGATTGCTTGGAGTAAGATACTATTCTTTCCTAAGTAAAATACCGGACACATTGTCCCTTTGGATGTAGCTCACTAAAAGGGAAGAAGAGGAAATAACATAACCTGAAGGTTGTAAGTGCTCGTTTAATTTTATCTGACATATTATAATTTACCACATATTGCAAATTTATATGCAAGTGACCGTACCGAGCTCTATAATATTAAAGATATGAGGTTAGTTTTTATTTATATTCATTTATTAATTTAAAAATGTAACTAACATTGTTAATTTTATTAAATTTCAGATGAAACTAAGACTAAAATATGTTTTTGCAACATCAGTACTATTTTTCCAATAATGATATTTTTTACGTTTAGACAGAGAAGGTAAGAAATAAATATACCTACTCAAATTAGATAAGCATACATTAAAAAGTAATTGCCGCACTGATTACCTAAAAATTAAATGATTTCTTATCATTGCATGAATATTATTCAGAAGATGATTAATTCCTAAAATACCCTCTAGTTAACTCTAGTTAACTTTTAGAGAATAAAGAAGAATATTTACTCATGTCCATTTTTAAATTCCTCCCAGTATCTGGGATATTTTTTTTTAATTTCAACTGACAGTCACACCGTGAAGTGATGCCTTATTTTATACGCTATAAAATAAAATCTTTAAAAATGTTGGCCATTAATTAACGACAGTAGTTTAACCAATTTTGTGAATTTTCTGTAATATTTTGAAAAATTTCTCTAGTTTTATTCTTTGGCGAAATTAGAATACTATTTCTTTATTTTATACAGTAAAACTAATTATAGAACAGAATTACAACATTACAAAATATGTAGAACACGTAACTATTTAAAAGAAAGAAAACTTTAGGAAACAAAGAAAGAAGCAGAAATTCTAGAAGAATATAAGTAAAAAACACCTTAAAGACAATTAGCTAAGCATGTAAGATTTTATGCTTCTAATTGAACAATTAAAAATTTAATACTTTCACAAAGTACATTATATAAAGAACATATATTTTTGTACATTGTACTCGCCAGGAAACAGGATAGAGAACTTTGGATCCTAACCCTTAAAGTGGTGCAATTGAATAACACCGCATAAGGACATAAAGTAGATACAAACTCACAATCTCTCTAAGGGAATAGTGGGGAGCATGACGTGCTACATAGATGGTTCTCGGACAAAGACGAAGTCATGGATAGGAATACTGGTAGTGCAGCAGAGCTAGGTTCTAGGCGAGTATTTCATGCTATTTTAATCTGAAGTGTTTGCTATATTAAAAGCGGCAGAGGAGTTAGAAACAAAGGCTGCTCTAAGAACAGTCAGAATCAGAAAGGCTCTGGTACAGGTATGTGGAGAGTAACTAGCCGAGCTAAGTAGTAACAGAGAGGTAACACTGCTCTGGGTTTCCGGCCATAGAGAAATAAACATCCTGACGAGCTAGCAAAACGCAAATCTCGTCATTGCCTGACGAGTGGGCTCAAAAGAATTGAATAGAGCTTAGGAAGGTTATCGAGGATGCAGACAAGCCAAGCAGGCAATTGCCGGATCGGACCCAACAGAATTTGGTGGCTGCTGGTTAAAACTAAACAGCAACTATCGTTATCATGGGCGTCCTCTTTGGGCACCCCAGGCTCCAAAGACATCTGTCCCTATTTGGAGCACTGGAGGATCCAGATCCTGACTAACTGAAATGTGGGGGAGAGGAGGAGACACGTGCAGCGGCGAGCTCTATCGGCGCTTATGAGAAATAACCTTTGGTGTCAAATAGATGGAAGCTGAAGAACTACAAGTCCTCTCATGGAATGTCATATTAACTTTCATAGAAAGATAAAGTCGTTTTGAGAAGGGGGAAGATTGGGGATGAAAAAAGGGCCTGAACAGGCCTAATTGATAGGCGTCGGCTTCCTAGCTCATTACCATTATCAAGGAAAAATTTTCTCGAGGAATAAATATTATGTAGTTACATTTGCGTAGTACATCGAGACTTTGCAATAGCTCACAATATGGTAAACTAATTGGAGGATAAACATGTACAGTCTAATAGCTTAAAAATCGCCTCTGTTCTTCGAGTCGTTCGATATGATCGTCATAATAAGGGCTCCAAATTATAGAGGCACAACCAAACTTTGATCTAATAAAGCAATAATAAATAGTTTTAAGGGTCTGTATCTAAGTCGGATCAAATGTATCTCCCAAGTCTACAAAAGATTTTGGTCTAGGCAGATTTTTTCCATTCAAAATATAATCATACTTAACCATATTTCTTTTTAAACTATAGGACATCAGATTATATTTTTCCGGGCTGAAATATAAAAGATTATTCCCACACCAATCAATGACGTTTGCCTGATTTTCTACAAGGGAGCTGCAATCCTAAATTCTATTAATACGAACGAATAACTTTCAGCATATAACAGCAAATAAACATCAATGATGACACTGATATCATTGATGAAGACATTGAACAATAACGGACTCAGATTAGGACCCTGAGGACTTCCAGGGTTTTGCTAGGAACTTAACTGACTTGAGCCTATTAATTTGGACAAACTGCTTCCAATCTGATAGATAAAAGTAAAATAATTTTACCATGTAAGGAGATAATCCGACATTTAGCAGTTTCCCCAACAAAATGCCCTGTCTAGTCTATCAAACGCCTTTAAAAAGCCCATATAGGTTACTACTTTTGTATGATACATGTTCAATTTTAAGTACTCCACAAGTAAAAAGCTAAAAGGCAAGACCAGGTGATCTCTGTGTCCATTCAACGGATTCCCATGATTCGGGAAATATGGTTTTATTAAATTATCACATTTGCCCCGGTTTTTGTTATTACTTATTTATTCAATTATTTAAATTTAATTAAAATATATTTCACTATTTAATCACTTTTTCAGATTCCTTTAAACCTAATACATTATATATTTTTTTAATCATCTTTTATAACCTTTCAAATGAGGTATCGGAAGTACCTATAATATCAGTAATAATCTAATGGAAATTCTTAGAGAAAATTGTATTGTTACAAACTTTATATTATTTATTTATTTAAGTGATATTAATGTAATCAACAAACTGTAGATGTCAATTACATGTTGCTAATAACCCCATGAGATTGATGCAACCTTTTTATAAATAAAAACATGAGGTGTCATTTCACCTCTCTTGCTATTTAAAAAAAGGTTAAAAAAAATAGTGAAACTCTTAAAAAACAAGAAGTCCTAGCATTTTTCGCTATTCATTGAAAGTAATAAGTTCACTAGGAGGGTAAAACTTAATTAATCCTCTCATTAAATATTGGCTACAACCAGCACATACCCGAATCAGAGAATGTAAAATATCTTGGAGTTGTTATCGATCGACATTTACGTTGGGAACTACAAGTAAAAAATATTCTAAATAAAATTAGAGGACTTATCCCCAAATTCAAATATTTAAGAGGCTTTTTAACAATATCTCATTTAAAAACCCTGTACTATTCGTTAGTAGAATCTCTTTTGAATTATGGTATTCTCGGATGGGGAGGAGTTTTTGATGTACATTTAAACCATCTGAATGTAACTCAAAAATGGATACTAAAAGTGATATCTAAAAGATCTATCTCGTATCCTACTGAAGAATTATATAAAGAATGTCGAGTATGTGACGTCAGACAACTTTTCTGTAAAAAAGTTCTTCTCTTCATCCATGAAACTAAAATTATATTAGAGGTACACGAGCACCAATACAACACTCGACGGAATGATGGCATTTTTTTCCCTCGAAGTGAAAAAACTTTAGGGCAAAGATGCGCAAAATACCTAGCTCCACGTATTTATTCCATGTTACCTATTTCTTTGAAAAACAATATATATTTAAAATCTTTAAAAAAAAAATTGAAAGACTGGGTTATATGTAATGAACGGTCAATGTTTAGTAATGTTGTCAATCAAAGGAACGTCTAGTTTCCCTCATGTCTTACAATGTTTAAAATTGAGAATATTTGTATATATATATATATGTATTTACCTACCTATTGTGACTTTACCGATTATGTCAATTTTATCACTAGATATGTCTAAAACCACCAGAAAAATGTCTTTATAATACAGATTTTGACGCCTACACATATACAAGTGGTATATACCACTTCTGTGTTTCTACTGTTTATTTCAACAATATATTTTGTTTTGTAGTGTTACTATCTTTAATGTATTTCTTTTGTTTTGTAGTGTTTCTATTTTTAATGTATTTCTATTTTATTGTTGAATAAACATTTTTTATTTTATTTATCTCGAGTTATCTCGAGAAGTGTGTGTGTGTGTGTGTGTGTGGGTGCGTGTGTGTGTGTGTGTGTGTGTGTGTGTGTGTGTGTGTGTGTGTGTGTGTGTGTGTGTGTGTGTGTGTGTGTGTGTGTGTGTGTGTGTGTGTGTGTGTGTGTGTGTGTGTGTGTGTGTGTGTGTGTGTGTGTGTGTGTGTGTGTGTGTGTGTGTGTGTGTGTGTGTGTGTGTGTGTGTGTGTGTGTGTGTGTGTGTGTGTGTGTGTGTGTGTGTGTGTGTGTGTGTGTGTGTGTGTGTGTGTGTGTGTGTGTGTGTGTGTGTGTGTGTGTGTGTGTGTGTGTGTGTGTGTGTGTGTGTGTGTGTGTGTGTGTGTGTGTGTGTGTGTGTGTGTGTGTGTGTGTGTGTGTGTGTGTGTGTGTGTGTGTGTGTGTGTGTGTGTGTGTGTGTGTGTGTGTGTGTGTGTGTGTGTGTGTGTGTGTGTGTGTGTGTGTGTGTGTGTGTGTGTGTGTGTGTGTGTGTGTGTGTGTGTGTGTGTGTGTGTGTGTGTGTGTGTGTGTGTGTGTGTGTGTGTGTGTGTGTGTGTGTGTGTGTGTGTGTGTGTGTGTGTGTGTGTGTGTGTGTGTGTGTGTGTGTGTGTGTGTGTGTGTGTGTGTGTGTGTGTGTGTGTGTGTGTGTGTGTGTGTGTGTGTGTGTGTGTGTGTGTGTGTGTGTGTGTGTGTGTGTGTGTGTGTGTGTGTGTGTGTGACAGTCGAACAAATAACTATAGTTTACCTTGTTTATGAGAGAGCGTTATCATTTCTGGGGGCGCTATGAATTTGGTATTGAGATATAAATTAGCATCTACCCCCACTTATAGATGATACCGGTCTTTTTCACAATTCAATTGGACCAATAATAACGAAGTTGAACGCTAATGCCCTTACGGCAACGTTCATTGCGCATGCTTTTCTTTAAATTTGACATCTGAAACGAATTCTGTAATAAACCCCCCGTTTAGCTCGTCCGTAAGATCTCCAATGCAATCTGCGGTGGAAAGGTCAGGAAGATCAACTTGCGAAGAATAGATAATTGAATCGGTATCGTAATATAAGGCTCTCTCACCCACCTGATCCAGGTAACTATATAATTTTAATCTAGCTAAAGCTGTAACATAGGCAGCTAATATAACATTTACTGTTGGGGAAATATCGTAGGCCTCCTCTTTGTATTCCCACGTTACAATTAACGTTTCCTCATTTACCGGTAAAATGGTGTTTACCACTATTGCGGGGTTCGACATCATTGAATAAAATTCAGCAGAATTTCTAATTATAGATGTTTTAGGCATGTTTTGTCTCTGTCCCAGCTTGCCCCAGAAAGAGTTTAACATCAGTTTTGCCAACGATCTTAAACCAGGATTCTCAATTATTTCAGAAAACTCCAGTAAAATGTCTTCTCTATGTAAAAATTCCTCAATATATACAATTCTTTGGCCAGCCGCTGGCTTGCTGTTTGATTTTTATAAACTTATTCATCAGGCCTGAGAATAAACCCTCCTGCTCCCGACTGAGTTGTATGGTGTTGTAACTCCATATTTCGTAGATTTCCATCATTTTGTACCCTTTCTCAATAGCTTTAACGACTTCTTCAATCACCCATGTACCATTTAAAGCTCTTTCCTCGTCATCGTGAGTACAATCGTCGTCTTGGTTCACCCCCTCGCCACATTTACGACAGAGGACAAACATACATTTATCATTCATTCTATAAGGCAGTACAGGGTGATACAGGTTTGTAGGAGGTAATATTTTACATTTTATCACACCTGACATTTGGGAAATATCAGCCAATTTGCATTCGTCCCCTACATAAATTTTTTTCGGGTGGCCAATAGGAAATTTACCAACTTTACACACATAAGGGTAAAGTGAACATACATCAACATATTTAATTTTCTCATTTTCTTTCGCCTTGTAATATTCCACTGTATTCCCTGTTCGGCCCCCGTACAGAGAATCTCTAGGGTTTAGAGGTAAATATTTTATGTAAGAATGGTTTTCTGTGTATTCTTCAATTTCTTTATTTAACATTTTTCGAAAATCGCACTCCCACATTTGTACAACTTTATACCCATTTTTCTCCAAATGTTTATTTTTATTTACAGCTCGTTGGAACCGATTCTCCATACAATCAGAGGGATCGTCTTTTAATGCTTTATCACGGTTATTTGTATAGCATTTCGGACAACCGTGAAAATAACAACCCTCGAATTCAAAGACGGTATCTCCATGTACTCCATCAACTTTAACCCCGGCAACTCTGGACTCTTGACCTTTGGCCGCATGATGTATTTCGATACCTCTTTGGTATTCTTCCCATATCAACCACTGTAAAGCTATTTTCGAATGATTATCTCTGAATCTGTAGCCACCTTTAGGGATTATTCCGATCGTGTTTGGTTTTAAAAAGTTTCGCCGAAATACCTTGTTGCACGCAGACGCAATTGTGCTTGCCTCTGTGAATGGACACACATTTGACGTCTCCAATAGCTGCTGACGAAATTCGAGACAGGCCTGCGTTAGAATCTGTACATCAGAAACACAATACTCCACAATCTCCTTTTGAAAATCAAATATGTAATTTTCAGCAATTTTCTCGTTGTGCCATTTAATTAATTTCTCGCGCGCATCATCTTTTAAGTTGTCAGGGTTGTAGAATTTCAATGCAGGTATACCTCCTACATAGTTCTGATTTTCCAGCCTGTTAAAGAGATGTGGAAAATAACCCTTTTTCAATTCGGAAAACCCAAAAGCTTTCGGTAATGCAGATAATGCCATCGGGAAATAGTTGAGTGAATCCAGAAATTTGACATTTCCTACGCTCATCATAATTAGCTTTGTGCCGCGCATAATCAGGTCCGGATTCAAATCGGTTTTAGTGAGAATGTAATTTAATACGAATTGATGATCAAAACCGCCACCGTTATGGGCTATAACGACAATCTGTTTAAATTTTTTTCGTATTTCTAGTACTTCGGTCAGAAATTTCGTAATTACATTCTCTGTTAGAACTTTTTCTCTGAATCCGCAACTCTGACAAAATAACAATCTTGTCTCGTTTATACACTTATGGCATACTTTTCTGTATACACACAAATTCGGTTCCTGCTGTATGACCCCATTGACAACTTTTTCTTGTGTTGTCTCCAAGTCATAGAAAACAAACAAAAAATCTTTAATTTGAGGAGATTTTTTGTCCGGTTGCATATAACACAAGTGGCCCTCTGATTGTTTCGATTTACAAAGCTTGCAGTAAAATTCGCCGCAGATATGATTGCGACTAGTGCATATTTTAAAGCAATTCTCACAGCTTTTTATTTTTTTACAAACCGAATCCAAATGTGCTTCATAGCACTCATTTCCGTAAAAATCTCTTCGGCACTCGATACACCCTCTTTTTACAACATCTTTATTGCATGCAGGTGATTTTTTGCATGCAAAACACACCTGATCACACCGATGTTCGTTTCTGTTGTTGTAGGGAGTGTGGCAGACTTCACAAAAATATGAACACATAAATGCGGCTGTTAGCGATGTAATTACGTTATAATGGCCTTCATGGAAAATTAGATTTAATGAGGGACCGTCATTTCCTCCTTCAAAAATAACATCCCGCCCTTTGCCACCATATTGATAAACGACGATCTTATAATTTTTTAGATGCTGTTGAAACTGCTGAAGTTCGGGAATTCCGCATCCCTCTGGAGTAATCAACACCCCGCTGGATTTTACCAGTTCAAGAGCTTTGGCTGCCTGAAGTCTACGACCATCCCTAATTTTTGCGTAGTTTGGATCCTTACTTTGGAATGCCATACTGACTACTAGAGCGCGAGGTAAGCATAGGTTGTCTTTGTTATTTATTGAAATAATACCTCTACGCTTTTTACACTCCTCGTTAAAGGTATTATAATTACGTACTCTGCCTTTTCCTACGGGCATTTTTACCGTAGTAACACCCAAACAGAAGGTTTCCGTATTCAGCCCCGTTGAATTTGACTGGTATATGGATGAAATTCTCTTCCACACGTCATCAACTGTCACCTGAGATGCAGGTTTAAAAACTACCCATCCTTGGCCCCTTGAAAAATCTTTGGAACAGAAAGTAAATCCAACATAATCCTCCAAGTCCACGTTTTCTGTCCCCTTCAAAACAATATCCTCGATTGCACTTTTCACCCAGCTTAGGGGCTCCGCCCCCTGAGGTATGGGGTTAATTTTAAATTCCATAGTTCGACCCTGGACCCCGAATTTACGGATTTGTTTTGTAACATCCTTAATAATTTCAAAATTCGTCATTTCAGAAATATTCAAAATTGTTGCTTATCGGTGTGCGACAGCTAACCACTAACTGATAGGAATGATCACTCGCGCCTGTACTTATACTTTTAGATGAAGATCACGTGACATAATTATTCAGCTTGTGAAATTGCATTTTTCGTAAACTAGACAGACTTTATTCAAAATATTTTAAAAACTAAAACTAGAATTCATTTATATCTAAAAACAATGTAATTTCCGGTTGTAGATTATGAAAAAATAAATGGGATAATTCTTATCGACATTTTGAGAGGGTCGTGTGCAAAGGGTCACGTGACATATTTATCCAGCAAGTGAAATTGCATTTTTCGTAGCAAAAAAAGGGTCGCGTGACATATTTATCCAGCAGGTGAAATTGCATTTTTCGTAAACTAGACAGGCTTTATTCAAAATATTTTAAAAACTAAAACTAGAATTCATTTATATCTAAAAACAATGTATTTTCCGGTTGTAGATTATGAAAAATAAAGGATAATTCTTATCGACATTTTGAGGGGTCGTGTGCAGAAGGGTCACGTGACATATTTTTATCCAGCAGGTGAAATTGCATTTTTCGTAAATTAGATAGACTTTATTCAAAAATGTATTTTTCGTAAACTAGTCAGACTTTATACAAAATATTTTAAATCAAAATAATCACGACATGTTCACATGAAAAAAGGACTTTTCACTATATTTTTAAGAAATACTCTAAACAACTGTTATAATGATTTCTCGACTAAACAAAGATATTGTGTAAAAAATCTCCGCCGCTACCGCGATAGCGCTCGAGGCTGACGAGGGGCGATAGCGCGCTATCGCACGGTCCCAGCTGGCTGAGAGAGCGGCGGCGGTTGGCGGTGCGCGCGTGCTGAGAGCATTTCGTAAATTAGACAGACTTTTATTCAAAAATGTATTTTTCGTAAAGTAGTCAGACTTTATACAAAATATTTTAAAATCAAATAATCACGATATGTTCACATGAAAAGGACTTTTCACTATGTTTTTAAGAAATACTCTAAACACCTGTTATAATAAACACTTTAACAGCCACACCGGATGAAGCCTCCCCGATAAAAATTAGATAAGTCTATCAGCGTGAACGAAAACGCGTTTCCAGGGCTATCACTTCATTCTTGGTTTGATAATTAGAATCAATTTGAAATTTTGTATTGTAGATTTTCTAAAATTTATCAAAAATTTCGATTAGACAGAACGGCTGTAGAGAAAACAAAGGATGAGTTCATTATTAAAAGGGGGGTTTTCATAAATGCTAGCTATAAATAATTTCGTGTTGTCTTATGTAATAATTTTATAAGTTGCACAAATTAGGTGCCCATTTGCAAGACTGTCGTTAGATGATCAGTCTTTTAGACACTTCGAGAGCGAGAGACAACTCATGTTCAAATGATGTTTTATAGGATTCGCTAGTATGAATGAAACAGATTTTATCTTGAAGTTGTAATATTCTATCCCGATCAACGTGTAGGAGGACGAATTGTTTTAAATATATTTTCTAGGATTTGTATTGCTTATGAGAGAGAGAGTGTGTGTGTGGGAGTTTTTCATTAAATTAATCTTTTCTTAACCAATATCAAAAGGTTAGATAATGTTTGAAAAACGTGGGACCTTTATCAACTGCAGATGGTATGTTATATATATTTCTAATACCTTTTATACCGGTTTCATTACTTTTAAAATGTCCGAGTGCGAGTATCTGCTTAAAATTGATTTTATCTGTCACGAACCGAGTACGGTTTTTAAATTTTTTAAACCCCTACAAGTGGGCGAATACGTGTATGTGGTGTTTTTCATCAACGATGTGCGATGCACAGAGATGATATTATTAAAAAGTGATTATGCCGAGGGTGATCTGTTTCAAATTCAGTTTTCAAGGAATGGTACACTTTATACAACCATGAATTTTTACATCAATGAGGCTGTAGCAGATTGGGCAGTAGAAGAAGAAGACCCTATTTTTATGACCGGGTCCGTATCAGCGGATTTTTTGTATTATGTTCATGGCTGAGTAAGGAGCGGTGAGTTAGTTGCTTCGTTTTGTATAAACATCATTTTAAACAGAACACAATATTTTTATACAACAGCAGAAACCGTGAGAAGGTGGCAATTGTTTCTGTCAGAAAGGATAGGAATAGGTGGTAACAGGACTTAAAAGAAAACAGGTGGATGTTTTTTAAATTTTTTATTTTGGGGCCTTTACTCCTCATTTACCCTGTGACATATTTAAAAATTATTAAATTGTAAAAATGTATTTTACGGAAAGTTACCTGTTGTCGGGGGGCTGCCGCTCTCTCTCTCTCTCTCTCTCTGTCTCTCTCTCTCTCTCTCTCTCATTTTTCTAGTTCCCTAAAATTGAATTATTAGCATTACAATAATTAAGGGTAAAAGTAAATCTTACTTATCCAACTCCTCAGACTACTCCGTCTCCCCCTCCTCCTCCTCCTCCTCCTCATCCTCAATATCTAGCCTAAAACATAATTAAATATAATAAATGTAAAATAATTGTTTCACCCGATTTACCTGTATAATTCAGGCTCGCCCTGTATTTCCAGCACGCTAAAATCAAATATTAGTATTTCAATATTTAATATTGTTAAAGTAAATCTTACTCGTCCTCATTGTCGCTGAACCTGTAACATGAATAAATATGATAAAAATGTAAAAATGTATATTTTTTAGTAACTTACCCAATTAAAGGAGGCTCTGTCTCATTATCTAGTTCCCTAAAATTGAATTATTAGCATTACAATAATTAAGGGTAAAAGTAAATCTTACTTATCCTCCTCAGACTCAACCGCCTCCCCGTCCTCCTCATACCCCTCCTCCTCCTTCTCCTCCTCCTCCTCATCCTCAATATCAAGCCTAAAACATAATTAAATATATTAAATGTAAAATAATTGTTTCACCCGATTTTACCTGTATAATTCAGGCTTGCCCTGTATTTCTAGCACGCTAAAAATCAAATTATTAGTATTTCAATATTTAATATTGTTAAAGTAAATCTTACTCGTCCTCATTGTCGCTGAACCTGTAACATGAATAAATATGATAAAAATGTAAAATGTATATTAGTGATTTAGCAAAAATTCAATATAAAAATGTAAAAATAGTATAACTTACCCATTCATTTTTCTTCTTTTTTTTACTTATTATCCTTCAGGTTGTAAAAACTCTTGGGAAATAATAAATAAAAAATTTAAGATACACCCTCACGGTTATTATCACATTGGTGTATTTATCACAGGATGCTTTGGTGTATTTATCACAGGATGCTTTGGTGTATTTATCACAGGATGCTTTGGTTTTTGCGTTTTTATACACTTTTCCAGAAATAAACCTCATATTTTTTATTATTATTTTACAGCTCCGAGGGACCTCATAATTTGACTTAAGACAGTGCCTGAAAATATTCAAAAGTCGTGACAGGTATGTGGTTTTTATTATATTATATGTATAAGATTTTACACATTTTTATTTTTTAAAATCAAATATTTCGTCTTCATAATTTAGTTGATAACAATTACACGAACGACAGGGTGTGATTAAGGCCGTGTCTTTACCCTCGACTTTTTCCTACGGACATTTTTACAATAGTAACTCCCAAACAGAGGGTTTCTGTATTCAATCCGATTGAGCTTGGCCTTGGAGCCTTATTCCACCTTATGCACTGTACTTTTTAATTTCAGCTAAAAAGCACCACACACATGTTTTTACAAGCGAGGCGAGCTACAAAATTAGCTGCATTAAAAATTTTCAAGCCTTTTTGATAGGCTGGTATTGTTTTCGTAGTCGAATTTCACCTCTTTTCGGCATACATAATGCTGTACTTTTCTGTAGAAAATTCCTTGATAAAATGGGAATAGAAATTTTACGTTCGCTGCTATTTATACACGAAATTTCGTGGTCCTTTAGTTTTTCGCTTTGAAAATAATTTAAACACCCCATCACTAATGAACTTTTTTACATTTACTCTTGTTAGGTTGACATGAAAGCACTAAAAATCCGAGCTCGAGTTCAACAATCTTTTCTTTATGAATTTTGGTTAATTTTAAGCCGTGTTCGAGAGCTTGTTTCAAATTGCGATAATGCAGAGTGTATTCTTTTTTCATGTAGCCCCAGATAAAATCGATAGGGTTTAAGTCGGGTAACCTTGGAGGCCTGCATTGGAATCCTTGGAGCTTTGTTCCATCTTATATCTTATGCAGTGTACTTTTTAACACCATTGGAATATCGAAAAGTATTTTCTGTATGCAAAACACACTCCTTTGTACAGGGGGTATTATTTCTTGAAACATTGTGCTGTATATCTTCATTAATGTAGCCACGACGGCATATTTATAGCCTTCGAGTAGCTTGGTGTTGACGTCCCCCATTTAACGCCCTTTAGTACAGCGCCCTGTCTAATACCTATGCAACGATGTTCATTTTTATTGTTGTAGGGTGTGCGATAGGCTCCCCATTTAACATCCATCTCTCTAATACCTCTCCTACTATTCATTCGTATTTTGTCTGAGTTATTAGACACATTTTTTATTAAAGCTTCCTACCTGAAATATCTTCGTTAATGTATCCACGACCGCGTATTTACCGCCTTCGAGTAGCTTAGTGTATAGACACTCAAATATCCTTTTCTTTTAACTTCGCTTCGTTCGTGAGACCTACAAAACATTCTTTGCAATCAGAAATATTTTATAATATCGCCAACTTATTTTGAAGTATTTGGATTTTAAAAAAATACGTTATATTTTCTCAATATAAATATTTACCTATGAGTGATTTAAAACTTTTTCACAAACACTATTCGTACTAAGGGTCCTCGTACGAACGCTAGTTCGCCGTGCACACAACGCAACCCCCGTTCTTAGAGCTAGCTCTAAAATGGATATACGGTGTGAACCGCGCGCGGGATTTCATCTACATAGACTATGTGTAAAGGAGCCCGTAACCAGCGTCTTTCCTAAAAATGTATTTTTCATATATAACATCACTTTGTTATTTTTAAAAACTTACATTACGTTCTCTAAATAATAAATATTTAGCTACAAGATCGTGCTTCATTTTTTTCACTGAACTTTTTTAAAGTAGATTGTGGGTTTTTAGATAAAATAAGGGCTCTAGCATTTAGCCTATATACAAATATCATTGGGAGACAATCTAATTATCAATTATGTGCGTATATGGGTGCATAAATATTATTTAATATTATTATTTTTATAATAAAACACAAATACACGGGTGAAGAAATTTATTTTCTGAAAAGAAAAAATACATGGTATAACAATTGAATTCATTTTCCTTCGAGCTATTTACCTTAACGCCCACACAGTTATCATGGCTGTCACCTCCATGAATAGGAGGTAGGGCCCCACAGACCCCAGGGGATGATGTTGGGTGGAGGTGACCCTCCCACCCCCGCCCCGTATAAAATGATGACCATTTTTGTCTGTAAAGAAAATCATATTATAATTTAAGAATTTAAAATTTCTATAAAAGTAGAAAAAATAATATTTTTAAAAACTGCTTACCCTATCCGCAGGCTTCAGGTTGGCCCCCACCCTCTTTTTAATTTTTTCTTCAAAGCTTTCTACAGTAAACAAAAACTTTTTTTATAAAACAAATTTTTTTCGTAAACAGAAAGTACTTACCCATTTTTCTTTTTATAAAAATGCTATTAAGGAATCGAAAATTTCTTATTATATGCAAATACCCCGCCGGTTTGGGGTTTTTTAGATAAAGCTATCGATAGTTCTTTTCACACGGAACTTTATTATATTTCTATTTTGTTTACAACATTATGATTTTTAAAATGATTAGATTATACCTTTTTAAAAATTACCCTCCCTACTACATGAGAAGACGCTAATTTAATGATACACCGCAACCTTTTTAACTGTTCCATTTTGGTGTAAATTTTTCTTTTAGTGCTAGCCATTTATTTTGTTCTGAATATGTCGAAATATTGTGCTGGGTTTTAAGAAGGTCTTCGATTTTTAAACGTAAGTGCGAAATTCATGACTCACCTAATTTTTCTATTCTGAATAAGGTCCTCGGGGCGCGGGTCCTGTATCTCTTTTATCTCTTTGTGTTATTCAGAAATTCATGACTCAATAAATTAATAAGGAAACGTATAACTGTATTGATTGCTTGTTCCATCTTAACAACCAACCACTATAAAAAATGTAGATGACTGAAAATTGGAATAATATATCGCTATAACACGATTTTATTCCTTAAAAGAGATTAATATATGTATATAAGTATTATAGGCCTCTATAAAATGCTATTTTATTTTATCTACTATCCATTTATTGCAAAGAAAGGGGTGGGGGAAGTATAAAGGGTTTCGTGCTACAAAAGATTAGCGCGCGCAATTTTCTCCTTCCATTATAACTCGACCCGATACAATACAATGTTTGAATAGTTTATTTGATTAAATTTTATTTGTTATTTGTCAGTACTTTTTTGAAATTTTACATTTTTCAATGAGTCGCTATGTATAATATGCACTTGCGTCTCGTTCAAGATTGGGGTAGCCAATCCCCTTTGGCGTGCGAGACAGTTACCTTGAGTCTGTTTTCAAGATTGAGTAACCAACCTCTTTGGCGAGACAGGCTATTGTACAGGGCGATAAAGAGCATATTATATGTATCGAATCGTCTGGAGTGTTAACCACATATTGAGATTCTCACCCTCCACTCCAGTTTCAGGTTAAAATCAAGAACGACATCATATTTCGCGATGACCGTGCTGAAGCTTTTGTTCACACACACACACACACATACGTATTCACGACCAGATACACATGCAGAATCGACTTTAGTAAGTTTTTAACAATTTGGATGTATTTGAACTAAACTAAAAACGGGGTTTTTAGGCTTATTTAATAACACCAAACTTACACATTACGGTTATTTTTTATGTCTTATTCTGTTCTGTTTTAGATTTCCCCCTTAATAGTATACCGTTTCTACACCAGAATGGCAACATGGTTTATCTCAATAACGAATACAGTTTAACGTTGTGCAAATTTGAAACGCAGGTTTGAGGTTAAAACGACCATGCTGCCGCCTAATGAATACATACATCGACTTTAGTAAGTTTTTTAACCATTTGGGTAATTATTTGACAACGCTTGTTTTATTTTAGATATACCTACAGCACATTGTTTCAGGATCCTGTGTAAAAAGGCATGCAGAAAATACTTCTCGAGATAACCAAGGACCCTTTTTAAAATAGAAATTAGGTTGGTTTCAAGCATGAATTTCACACCTACAGATTCGACTTTGGTAAGTTTTAACAATTTGGTTGTATTTTAACTAGTAGGGAAAACGGAGTTTTTTAGACCCCCCGTTTTAGAAACATCAGCCATTACGGGCTTTTAAATTTTTAATTAGACATAGATACGAATTTTGATAAACAACATTTTTTGTGTACTCCATCAGCGCTAATGAATTCAAAAACCTTTTAAATCTTACTTTGATATTATTCCAAAAATGGCAACATTGTATAAAAGGCCTCATGGGTTATCTCAATACCGTAGCGCCCGCTCGTGTTCTCTCTCTCTCATAAACAAGGTAAACTATAGTAATTTGTTCGACTGGTGGCCGGCCGCCGTTTGTGTGCAGCGCCACCATGTTTCACCCGCAACATTGTATAAATAATAATAAAAAGCAACTATCCATTCGAATCAGTCCGACTACGTCACACACAGGCGATGGCCTGCCACCGCTTGTGTGCGTCGCATCATGAATCGCGCCATCTTGGATCACCGGGCCGGCGTACGCCGCGCGCGCCGCCCCGGACCCCTCGACTCGGACCGTACGCCACACCATGAATCGCGCCATCTTGGATCACCGGGCCGGCGTACGCCGCGCGCGCCGCCTCGGACCCCTCGACTCGGACCGTACGCCACACCATGAATCGCGCCATCTTGGATCACCGGGCCGGCGTACGCCGCGCGCGCCGCCTCGGACCCCTCGACTCGGACCGTACGCCACACCATGAATCGCGCCATCTTGGATCACCGGGCCGCCACCGCCGCGCGCGCTGCCTCGCCTATAGTAATTTCTTCTTCTTTTCTATAGGTGACTGAACGAGCTGCTCCATTCTTCTTCTAGCTGAACTACCAAGACCGCACATGGCCGCCGCCGACGCCAGCCGTCAACTGACAGTTTCGGGGGTTCTTCTTCTTTTGGCTGAACTGCCTACAGGTCTTGCTGAAGTGCCACCACGTTCAGGCCATCCAGGTCACGTGAGGGGGCGTGTCCGTCCATAAGAATTGACAGAAAAAGTTCCCACGGTCAACCGCCCCCCATTACTACTGACTGTATTTTTATTCATTTTCATTTTAATAACACAAGTTCTCAAAAATAACATAACGTTAAAAATATTATAAACTCTATAATAATAATCTTCCATTGATTTGTTTAGTAAGAAATTACCTTTATTTTAGGGGACCTATCATCTCTAGTAGTACTGTCCAACAATATGGACCACTCTGTAGATATATAATTGTATTTTACAAGTACAAACATCAGAACTAGACAACCTACTAAACAAACAGAAGATTTTAAATCAACGTTTACTACTTTACACGAAAAATTATTACCCAATTGAAATGTATTAAAATCTGAAAAATCGTAACTTTGGTTAATGTACAGGTTAGGCAACTAAGAACGGCCATCGTCCATATCTCAGGAATGGATTATAGTACACATTTAGGAAAAAAAATATTTAACAAAAGTGGCCTCTAGAAAAATCTGGAAATTATTTACAGAATTGTATGTCCACTACAAAAGGGCGTAATTGAACACCAAAAATTAAAATAGCAAGCTTTTACAGAATTTACCTAACCAAAGAGTATTGGAAACACGATGATCACATTATTCAATTCTACGTATTTTTGATTTCACAAGTTTTAGTCTGCTTTTTCTAATAGTAGGTGGGGGAGAGTGGGAACCTTGTTATGATAAAATGTCAATAACTCCGGTTTTGCTTAAACGATTATTATAAAATAGGTGGTATTTGAATGAGCTTTTCTCCACGATAATTAGTGAAATCATTAAAATCATTATAAATAATAAAATGTAAACATTATCACCCTTGAGATAGAATAATTATTCTGAAATACTAGCTTTTTATGTGTTTTGCATGTATTTTCCTTCCATAACAAGTGATGGAATGAATATTACGTAAACAATATCGATAGCTATGGTTGTCAAAACCGTCAATATCAGATGTAAATGGCGGCGCCGTAATAACAAATTTTAGTTTAAATTAAATAATGTGTGAAAAAACTATTAAATTTCTGGTCATGGAGAAAATATAGTCTTCTAAAATATTGGTTTTTACCGATATTTTAATTAACTACATTGATAATTACACAATTAGTTCTCATTGATTTAAGTAGGTATAATTACATTTTAGAAACCGCCCTTTAGCGGCGACCGTAAAAGTAGTATGGTAAAAGTTTAAACTACTGCATATAGTTCTATATAAGGCTTTTCCAATTACTTGTTGATTTTCGTTGAACCGTTTGAAGAAAAATACCATATACATTTACATATTTCCGGATAGGAAAAATATATCGACGTGGTATTTTCGTTATTTTGTAGTATGGAATAAATTTATTTTAAGCTAAATAAACAATTTTGAGGAAAAATCCTGAGACAAGTCGGTTTTTGATTTTAATTTAACGCCCTGTACCTTTCGTAATTTATGTAGATTTCGAGAAGTTGCAAAAATTATAATCCCTTGTTTAGTGCAATAGGTTGGAGCCACTATGTCAAAGTTACTTTGAAAAAATTAATACAAAGTGAACAATATGGCGCTTGCAATAATAACGTGTGATTGTGAGACTATTAAAATTAAAGGTCAACTCAACGATTAGCCAAAACTATGGTTTTCCGAGTGTGATTGCAATGATAATGCTGACCAACAAACCACTTTGTTTCAATAGTTATGATACATACTGTTTTTGATGATGAAGCTTTCAATAGACTTGAATACGAAATTTCTAACAGTAAAATTGGGGCTTGGATTCTCATTCTTTTTGAAAATGATGACATCAGAAATTTGGAATACAATTCAAAAGAAGATTACCTTATTATATGTAAATCGCCTATTTTGAGTCAGAACGTTTCAACATCTAGAAATCACAGGCCTAATGACTATTATAATGATTATCCTTGTATATATTTTCTAAAATAAAACATATTGTATACAAAAATATTTTATTAAAAAAGTACATTTTATTCTATTGCATATTTATTTATCCAAGATTGTGAATTCATGTCCAACCACTTTACTAAGATTTCGTCTCAAAACCTTTTCAACTAGTAAAACATTTGAATACTTCACCTTCTGCAACTTTTCCGTATAGAATCTACCTTGAATTTTTTCATTTTCCATCCTCCAAAATGTATGTCCTGGGATTGGTCAACTGAACTTTTTTCACTTTAAACACCTCTGTCGTCCAGTTAGGCGTGTAACCTTTCTGAAAAACATGTCTGTAGTTGCTGATGCCTACATAATCACCAATTTTAAATTTAGGTTTTCGAGGATTTACAATTTTCACTAGACTAAATGAATTAATGAACTTTCCATTTCGATTGTTAACTTTTCTTGGTATAGCTCCAGTAGTGGAATGTCTAGTATTGTTATATTTGCCAACAATAAAAGATAATGCATTTAGCTACTTGTAGGCTCCTTGCAAACTAAAATACTTCCATATAGCCTTGAGATTCGAATAGGAACTATAGTGATTTATTTTGTATTTATGCATATCTTTTTGTAAATCTCTATTGTAAAACTCTGTCCCATTATCAGTCTGAAGATTCTTTGGATATTTCAGGTACCTGTTGAGAGGCATTTTGAATACTAAAAATGATATTGAAAAGCTGATATTTATAAGATGATTCCACCTTCACGTAGTTCTTCTATGATGGAAACGATTATATTATTGACTCTAGTATTACCAGCTTCTTGTGAGGCCACAAGTAATCGCAATCTAGCTACCGATTCATTAAAGTCATAAAAGTATTTATCATTGAAATCCCTTAAAAGTTTAGAATATAAACCATTTCCAGTAGTATTTTTAGTTTAATTTCGCGTTAAAGGAACCAGACTTCTTCTTTTTACATTGGAATCTGAACTAACTCTGTTCTCTCTGTTTTTTGTTTTTCAAATTTATCCAAGGCTAGGGAATGCAGATTGGTAACACGAGGTTTAATTAAATCAATAAATTTAGGAGCATTTGAAGTAGGTAATCCTTTTTTGGGACTATAACCTCAACATTGTGCATTAGTTCTTCTCATAATCACCTTCAAAAACTAACCATGTTTACTTTTTTCTCAGCTTCTTCAATCTCATAATTTCTAACTGGTAGAGTGACTTTTTATTTTTGAATTTCCATGCCTACTTGTCTCTACATAAGGTATGTACACCTATATAAAGGATTAGAATGATGCGACGGCACAAAGTGAAAGGAAGCGGTTTAGTTTTAATAATCTAATTAATAAACTTCCAGTTGAACTCCATCTACCTGGATATTCCCTGGTGATCGAGGTACCAACAATTTCAAGATTCGATTAGAGAGAGGGGATTAAGGTATTAATACCCTAGACCAAGCGTGTAGAGAACACGATATTGCATCCTCCCAAAGTAGTGATTTAAAGCAAAGGCATGCAGGTAATAAAGTTTTAGAAAATAAAGCTTGGGATTGAGTTAAGTCAAAGGACGCATTTGACGAAAAAGAAGTCGCTTGGTTCGTTACTACGGTAACGAAAGGTAAACGAAAGATAGGAATGGGTTTCAAGAAAAAACGAAGGTTAAAGAAAAAACGTGTCATTCCAACACCGAAAAAAGAGGATTTATTACCATTGCCTTAGGAGCTGTTAGGGGTGGTGTAGCTGGAATAGCCAAAGCTGTCAACGATGCTAAAGCTAACCAATAGCAACTGGAGGAACAGAAACATAATAATTTAGCAATGGAAGCCAAACAAGGTGCTGGAATGAAACGAGGTCGGGGCTTTTATCTACGACCATACAAGGAGGTACTGAATAAAAAATAGAAAAGAAGATTAGCTCGACATGCACTAACCAATTCTGACCAGAAAAAAATGTGCTAGGTATATTCCATATTTTCGAGGAGTTGCAAGATTCATTATCACAAAAAATTTGAAACTTGTATAATTAATTTCGATGTAAACAGCTGTCCTGGCATTCACGGGACAGCTTATTTTGTAAATGATGTTGATGTAACGTATGTAAACAGTTGTAATACAAATTATAATAAATTTTATAACGTAATTATAATACCGGCAAAATTCCATAATTATCTCTTGATGAGTGTATGTAATTCCCAAAATTTTAAGTTTCTACAATAACTTGGACTTGAGAAAGAAATTAAATATTAATTTTTAAATCTGCCCTTTAAGGTTGAGCTAAGAATTTTTTGTTATAGAAAAGACCACTTATAATTTTCAACATAGAATCTCCTCTTGAATTTTTTCGCATGGATTTATAAACACCCTGAATACCGTATAATATTGTTATTTCGTGTCATATTTTATTCATAATTCTATCGAGAGATTATGAAACTCTTTATTATATAATATATAGAAGACATAATTAGCATACGTTATTCTTAACAACTAATCAAAAATTTTAAAAAATTTATCCAAAAGTCTTTCATGTTGGGAACAACCTTAAGAAAAAAATCTGTTAGATATAGACTTGAAAAGAAGAACAAAAATTTCCTAATATACATTTATTTTAAGTAGAAACATGTTCTATTTATTTAATCTCGAGTATGATTAGACTCCGATAGAAGTCAACTTGGCATTAATTAAAACTTTTTCAATATTCAAGTTGTAAGAATAGACAATTATTTTGATTTACTTTTAGACACAAAAGGGTCAGTGGACTAGATAATGTTCTATATGACAGTTAGTGACACTTTTTTCGCTACCAAAGGCAGGAAATTGAAATGTTTTTGGATCATTAATTAAAGTTAAAAATTGCAGATTAAAGACAATTCAATAAAAATCATCCACATATATATATATATATATATATATATATATATATATTTATTTATTTATTTGTTTATTTTGTTTCTTTACTTTTTTATTTTTAATAAACTTATGTAAAATTATAAATCTGTATTATTTTTGTCATTTAAAATAAAAAAATACTAAATTTAAAATTCACTATATAAATATCTAGTAACATACATAAATTTCAAAATAAATGTTATTCTATATGCAAGTATCATTAAATTTCATAATAATTTGATAAGACAAAAAATGGAAAGTGGTTAAATATATGACGGGAAATTAAAATGTTTTTGGATAATTCATTACAGTTAACCCTAATTTATTTATTTAAAAGTTTTTCTTAAGAATAGTTACATCGTATAGATAATGCAATAAAACAGAATCCGTCCAAATATTATTTCTTTATTTTTTTATTTTTTAATAAATTTATGTAAAATTTTAACACTTTTTTATTTTTGTCATTTACAATAAAAAATAATAAATATAAAATTCAGTGTATAACAATCCAATGGTATAAATATCAAAATAAATTTGAGGTAGCTAGTATTTAATTTTATAAGACTTTAATTTTTTACTGAATTTATACGTAAATATATAGAGGAACATTTTCCTGAAATATAAATTGGAGAATAGGTAAAATTTAAATAAGAAGTAATTGAATATTCTTTATCCATTAGTTACGAAATAATGATTTACTTCTGGCAGTCTTTGAAATTATTTTGATAGAAGATATACCGTACAATTTTAGAAATATTTATTTTTAAAATAATATTCTCCAATATGACACTAACATTTTTTTGTCTTTATTACTAGCCTTTATATATTTTTGCAAAATGTGAAAAACTATATTTATGTGCTATTATGTGATAACAATCAAATACTTAAGATATGAACATCAATTTTTTAACAATTTAAAAGTAAAAACTACTTCTTTTAGATCATTTGAAATAGTGACGAACTTACTACTTTGATTGGAAAAATGTAATACAGGTGTGTATTGCTTTGTAAGCCTGAAAAAAAAGTGTAAATGTAATATATATTTTAATTCTCTAATTAACATCTACCTCTTACTTAATCATCTTATGATAATCGAACGCTCCTGACACAACCAAGATATAACAATGACATAATGATGTATGAGAATAGTACAATAGAAACACGTTTAGAGGCTGTAAAATTTTGTTTATTTAACGAATTCAAAAAAGTATTCGTTAACATTAAGGCATGAGTGTCACTAGTAAATAGTTTATAGATTCAAGACAATATTCTTGCGGCTGTTTGCCGAACCATCCTCTAACAGCAATATCTACTTCAGTATCTGAATTGAAACATTGTCCTATTAATTATTATTTTAATGGTATAAATTCATGAAAATCGCATGGAGACATGTCCCTATTTAATTTTATTGAAATAACTATCCGAAAAGTTAATTTACATAGAATTAGAACTTACGAGTATATGTACAAATTTGAATCGTTTTGAAAGATCCCAATTTTGATTATCAATCAAAACAAAAATTGCATATGAGGACTTCTTGTTTATTTTTGGAATAAAAGTTCATTTTTGAGGAGTAAATTAATAAGACGGTCTCTCAAATAAATTGGTGATTAAATATAAAAAAAGTTTGTTTGAAAAAGTGTTTTGCAATACATTTTATACATTGTAACTAAATATTAAACATTTATTCCATTTAGAAATTGATATTCTCTAAATATGTGCTTCGAATTCATCCACGGTTTCTTCAGAGCAAAACGTTGACCACGGATTTTATTTTTAATTATAGGAATGGTAAAAAACATCACTTAATACCAAATCAGGACTAAGGAAAGAGCGGTTTATTAATTCGATGTTTGAATTTTTGAAATAATCGACTGCTGCGTGTGCGGTATGGAATGTTTCATTATCATGATGAAAAATAATTGCACGTTTACGGTTTGTTTTTCGCCACTGATCAATTACTTCAAGCAAGCAGACTTTTATATATAAGTCAGAATTTAATGTTCGACGATCTTCTAAAGTAAATGTAGTCAAGTACCCAGTTATGGCTACGAAATATGTAACCAGTTTCTTCGAAGTACTTTTAGAGCGCACAGCTTTTATTGGCAACAGTTCATTTTCTAATTCTCGATAGTTGCTATGTTTCTAATTCCTTGTATTAAATCCACGTTTCGTCACTAGCATTTTGAAATCCTATTCTTGAATTTTTTTCTGGATTGCCTTGCACAAGTTGATACTTTCTTTCTTAGTTACGGATAATTTATGTTATGTTCATCGAAAACAAAGTTTCCGCATGGTTAAATGATATGCAAAAACGGAATGTATCGAGAACCAAGAAGTGAGAAAGTTTCTGATTCTCATAATATGCCACATGATGGGTTTTTTCATTCATTTGACATACAGCACCAATATTTTCGGCAAAACTAATGTTGAGTTACGCCCTTTACTTGGTTGATCCAAAAGCGAAACACGCACAAATTTAAATTTTGAAACCTGCAATATTTCGTCATTTTTGAAGCAGCTTCACCCCGAAATGAAAAAATTAAACGTTGCATACATTGTTGTCGTTTTAAACCATAATCAACCAAAGCAAGCATGTTTGTTGGCGTTTATTCCATTTTTAATATACTTCATAAATTGTGTGTGTGAGTACAGTGTACCTATTAATGAAAAAATTTTTAAGAATCGAACAAAAAATGACTCTTTCTGGACGTATTGTACTTTATCGCTCCGCACCAGTTTCTAATTTACAAAACTTCTAGGGTCTCTTATGTAATAGAGTGTTTATCCAACATAACTTGGTGCTTTCATGTACTAACTTGGAAAGAAAAGTATTACTCGTTGTTTGAATAATAGCGAAAATGTTGTTTTTATTTTTAAACTTTAATAATCTAGAATCTCGTACCGCATTTTTCAACAACAACCGGAAGGAGCTTTCACATGTTAAGCCTTATCGGTCGAATATTCGGACATCCTGTACAATTTTTACGATTTTTTAAATGTTTGACCTCACACAAAATGTAATTCATTAAACTTATAAATAATTTCTTACTCTTAACAACAATTGTCTATTCCACATATCATATCCAAACATTTTTAGAGACAACGGTTCTTTTAGTTGTATTAAAAGAATAATAAGAAGTTTACGATTTTTCAAGTTCCAGTTGTACCATCCCAGATTACATGTTAATTCATACATTTTTTCTGCCTGAAAACAAACAAAAAATATTTTAAATTAATTGTTTCTATTCTTACTTTATGGAAATTATTCATAATAAATATGAAAAGAAAAATAATACTTATCTTGAATTTCCACGGTCTTCCAGAGCATTTTAATATATATTCTAGTCTACCTAGGTTTCGGAATCTGACAATACCATTTTCCAAGACAGACAGAAATTAATATAATAAAACAAATGGCTACCTCTAATAATTATCCATTACATCTGATAAATAAATAGGTTGATTAATAAAAAGGAGGAAAAGGTAGCCGAAACAACCTAAAGATGACGGGTCATATAGAACAATTACATATTTTGGAGATATTTCAAATAAAATATCAAAAATTATATTTCGTACCACATCTTTTAAAGTAAGAAATAATGAAAGTTTATTTTTATTAAATGTAAAACCTAAAATTAACAAACTTTCAAAATCGGGTATTAACAAACTAAATTATCCGGATTGTAACGCCATCAATCTTGGCCAGACATTAAGAAATTTTAACATACGCTACTGTGAGCACTTACTACGAGCTTATATATTAAAACAACCAGATAAGTCACATTACGCAAAACATCTCATTAACACTAAACACAAACCTAGGCTTAATAATACAATGGAAACAACAGTGAAAGTACTTCGTAGAAGTGACGAGAAAGAAGAACTTGATTTTTTTGGAGGAATATGAAAATAAAGAAACAACTAAAATATCCCCAATATACATTATTGAATTAATAACTAAATTTCGGAAGTTCAATTTTCTTAGATCACCTTTTGAACTAAATAGTACTAACCAAATATATTTTTAGAAAAAGAAGAATATTGCTTAATAACGACTGGTTTTCAGGTTTATGACATAACATTTATTTACCTTTTTAAAAATGATCTGTCAAACTTCTTTCTGTCTTGGAAAATGGTATTGTCAGATACCGAAACCTAGATAGACTAAAATACATATTAAAACGCTTTGGAAGACTGTGAAAATTCAAGATAAGTAATTTAAAAAATATTGTTGCAAAAAGTTCTTGAGTATGATAGTTAAAAGGGTCGAAAAAGGGTCTCTGTAAACTTGGAAGATAATTCAGTTGCTGTAATAACTAACCACACAATAATTCAATAATTATTAACGCTTAAATGAAACAATTTTCTATATAAGATTAGCTTTGATATTATATTTCATTTTTTCCAAATGTTTAAGAATTTTGTCCTCTGGTCATTTTTGAGTTATTTCAAACATGTTTGAAAGGAGTATCTTCGCGAAAGTAAATATTTATAATCCCCACCTCAAACCAGATAATTATTTCATTTACCCGCAAACTGTGAGTGGTAGTTGAATTCGGGCGAGTAGTTTGGAGCTAATAGCTAACGTAAAAAGATAAAACATACGTTACTCGCAATGAATAATTAACCATCTATAAGCATCTATAGCATCCCCATCTAGTAGCAAACCAGCAAATTAAGTCAAGTCAAACACATCGTATCCAATGAGAAAAAGACTTTGGTAATGACGTGTGGCTGCATTAATGCAATGAAGAAATTGTACATCTCTGTTAGGAAAACTACATTCGGTTGGATAATCACATATATTTATTCAATAGATAGAGCACTTCATTCAATACGCAAAACTCTCCGCCAGTCTTATTAAATGTAGGCAATGAAGATACTCATATATGCCTGGAAACTATAAAATTTGCAAACAGAACAATGTGATATTTTGAACAATGCTACTGCATCTCAGCCATAACCTACAGCTAATGGATAAATATATTTATTTTGGCTTAAAAAATATAACTAGAACTGAACTGAACCACCCACGTGAAAGAATAACTATTGATGATATCGCGGAGATCCTAGGGATTTCCTACCCTCTAGCTTTTACATCTAAAATCTGCACGTGGGATGTTAAAACATCAAGAATATATTCTTTTAATATTAACATATTCACTGATCAAGATTTCATCGTGGCATCTCTAACCGGTTTATCAAAAGTGCTACAACATTTTTGTTAACATAGAGCAAGTTTCAATGGTTTATTTAGAAGACAAAAATTTGCCACAACTTCTAAAATCAGGTATAATAGCACCCCGAAAAGGAAATTTAATGATACATATAGTTTGAAGCGACTTCAAATTACGGAGCCATCAGCTCTGAAAAGAAGACAAACAAGACAATAGAAATACACCTAAATACCGACAAACACTCGATAAACTAGAAAGAGAAGAAAAAAAAAGGTTTTAAAATCTAGTATTGAAAAGCTGCCGCTTATAAAGGAAAAATTTTAAAATCAAGAGATTACACCACCACTCGCAAAATAAAGGAAAATCAAGCGAAACTCAATTTGAGTTTAACTGACTTAGAAAGTATGAGCACTACAAATGAATAAAATGAAACTATTGCTCTCAATCATATTGAAAACATGAATATAGTCTCATTTTTTGATTAGATTTATTTAAAAAAAGAGTTCGTTACTACATATATTGGGTATGTCAAGGAAATTATGAATGACAGTGATGAATGTAACATACATTTTTTACCACATTACTATACATAGATACATAGATTCCTGTTTGCAGCAATTTTTTAAAATAAAAAATAATAACTTTTTTCGTTGTTCATAGGGTCTTAAAAGAATTTTATATATTTTTATTGTAAGAAGATCCAAATTGCTGAAAAAGTTCTTTTATATATTAATAACTGATTTTCAAAAAGGTGACCACTCTTCCAGACTTTCTCCTGCAATAATCATGGAATTATGAATTATTTTAAAATAGTTTTAAATATTTACCCGAATTTGTTACATTTTTAATAGTTATATACACGATGTTTTGCAAAAAAAATAATTAATGTTTATGTACCCTTGTATTTAAAAACACTTTACCTCCATTTCGAGTCTTGTTCCTTGCTCACAAGTAATGCAACTTACAACAAGTATTAACAAAAAAATAATAAGATGTGGCAATTTTTGTTTGAAGGACGAATCTATCTAAAAAAGATATGTTATTGTTAAATTTACATATAGATTAGAAAATTTAACTACTTACATTCAGAAAAATGATCGCTGTCGCTAAAATTAAATTTATAGATGCGACGATTCCAATGTAGCGGTATTTTATAAAACCATTCAAGAAGTTCATGACCCTAAACATAAATAAATAGAATGTGATGCAAATAGTAGATTCTTGTACTTTTATGAACATATGAAGATAAAGTTGTGAAAATAGATTTTATAAGCCGAAAAATGATCTTTCTTTAGGCGGAATTAAAATTAGACAGGAAGATAAGCTCTCCACTAACTGTTTGTCAATCACAATTCCTCTGTACCTGTATCCATTATTTTTAACTTATAACAGGCTATAACGTATTAGTCATTTTGTAGTATATGTTTATTGTTTCAAAAATTTGCTCAATTTATGACCTAACAAGGGACAATATTTTTTTAAGTAACTTATGATTTCCATTGGCAATGAAGAAATTTTTATACGGGAAGACCACCGGCGTACAGGTGCATATCAATTAAAAATGATGAAGATATAGAGTTTTCTTCAGCTAAAAGTGTCCACGTTAAATAACGTTTAATGTAATGATTTTTACAAAAAAATGATTTCAATTAATATTATAAGGGGGGTCGTATACAGGGTGTAAAAAAAAGTTCGGATATTTGAACATGGGTCCGCAAATTGACGGTTTCGGAGATAGAGTACTTTATTTTTCAAGCATTTTGCGTTTACACATGATTTTTATTAGACTAATATAGACTTAAATTAAGACTTAACAGAAAAAATGATACTTAATAAAACAATGCATTTTAAATGTAACTAAGAAATGAGATAAAAACTTATTTCGTTTCGAATTTTACTGAGTAGCAGTTCTATGAAATAAACCGAGTATGACAAAATATGCATAGTTACATATTGTTACAAAGAATACTCGTATTAAATTATATTTGGAAGATCTTACGAGCCTGCCGAAGGCAGGCGAGCGTTAGATCTCAATTATTCGAGTGTCTGGCACTTCGAGATTACGAAGGTAGTATCACTACTCTTATATCTTCGACCACAAGTTCAGAGCTAAAAAACAAACAAACAGTAGCGTCTCCTGGTTACCGTGACGCTGACTTGCAACTGTTACCTCATTCATTTAAATATTTCTTATTTAAATAACACCAAGTATAATGAAAAAATGGGCCACTGAGTGCTCCAAATATTTTTGTGAAACAATAATCATTGATAAACATAACAGTAATAATGAACATAGTAATAATTAATTAATCGTAACAATAAACTCATTAACCAATAGTAATATAACTCAACACAATTATAAATAATAATAAATTCATTAATCAGAAACTCTGGGTGTTAGAACTGACTCTGCAAAATTATTGCTGTCAAGAATTATTGGTTGATGATAAAAATCGGCCAATACTTTCGATTTTGGGGACCAACCAGCCACTCTCTTGGTTTCCTCGATGCTCACACCTTTTACACATGCCTTTCATGTTGAAGCATGTCGCGTGGAATGTGCGGTAAACCGTTTGTCTACTCCTAAGGATTCTAATGTAGATCTTATCCAACGGCTAATTGTCTCACTCGTAACTGGTTTATGTGGTTTGTAAAAAGAAATAAACAGTGAGTCAACATCGCCCCGAAGACTTTTTGTTACCGATAAATATCGATTCAAGGTTTGCGCAATGCACAATTCAGGTTTATCTTGGAAGAAAGGGAGCTTCAGTACTGGTTGTGGAGCTCCTGGTCGAGGAGTTTAGATCCTATCTGGAATAGGTATTTCAATCTTCTGCTCCAAAACAATGATATTGGAAATTTTAATTAAAGCTAAGGTTTGAGAACGATGCGCAGTACCTAACGCCAACAACACCACCAGCTTATTTGTCAATAATTTCAAGGTCAATTCTTCCAATGGAAACCACGTTGCTAATTTATTTAGAACCGGATCTACGTCCCACGTGGATTGATACTTAGGTAAACTGGGCCTTATTTTTGAAGAACCTTTGATGAATCGATTTATCAACTGATTCTTAGAGATATCCTCACTCGAAATCAATGACAGCGTCGCTCTTGCGGAATTCAGTGTACTGTGTCCAATACCACCACTGAATCTGTCTGAAAGAAATTTTAAAAATTTTTTCACTGACACATCAAATGGATCCTGATTATTTTGTTGATTCCAATGCCACCAGAGCTTAAAAGTACTGTTATAAATTTTAAGCGTTGATTCTGCTAATGAGGCAATTGAAACGTCGATCGCTTCTTCAGGTGTACCTTTTGACATCAACGCCTTGCTGATAATTTGGCGGCAACCAGGGTAAGCTTCGTTGCTAGTGGATGTTGACGCGTTCTGCAAGGGGAAACCAAAATATTAGGATCAACTTCGAAACAGATCCAATCTCCTACTGATAATCTTTTAAAGGCTGGGAACCAAACTTGAGTCGGCCAGTGAGGTACAACTAGAACACCTTCTGCCCTGTCATCTTTAATTTTTTTAATTACTTTCGTAATTATTGAGAAGGGAGGAAAGGCATAAAACATCCAATTAGACCAACAGATTGTAAATGCATCAAAAGCAAAAGCTCCAGGATCTCTTCCCCAAGAACAATATCTAACGCACTTAGTATTTTTTTTTTAAATGCATACTCTGCAAGCTCCCACTCAGTATCCGAATTATCAATACATGGTGAATGATCCGCTTCGACATTTTCCTTTGAAGGAATGTACGAAGCATAAACCCATAACTGACAAACTTCACACCAATTCCACAACTCACAAGCTAATTTATGAAGTGCAGAAAAACGGACACCTCCCATCCTATTGATGTAAGCCAACGTCGTAGTATTGTCGACCATAAGTAAAACATCTGCATTCCTTAAATCAATTGCGATATATTTTAAAGCTAATAAAGCCGCTTTAATCTCTAAATGATTTATATGAAGATCTCTCTCCTCTTTATTCCATAGTCCATTGGCGGTCTCACCATTACAAAAAGCTCCCCATCCTGACATCGAAGAATCTGAATAAATCTTCCTTACATATTGTCTATTCCTCACTTTCTTACTAGCCTTCAGCCACCAATCCCAGTCTTCCAATGTAAATTTTGGTACAGACATGAACGCATCAAAACAACCCTTATTTTTATGTAAGGCCTGAGTCTTTGCTCTTTCAAATAATCTACAATGTAACAAACTATACTCGACTGCAGGACAACAAGCCATCACCGATCCAACAATTTTAGCAAAATCACGAATTTTTAATTTCTTTTTTGCTTTAAGATCTTCAATCTGCTTTCATACCGCAATCCTTTTCTCCTGAGGAAGTTCAACTCTCATTGTGGTTGAATCTAAAATGAAACCTAGATATTTACATTTTTAGGTATCAATTTGGACTTATCACGGTTAATCCTAAAATCCTAAAATCTCAAGCAGCTCGATGGTCTGAGACATATTCTCGCTGCATTATTCAATTGAGCGGCCTAAACACAAGAAGTCATCTAAATAATCCACTGAAAACCAACCTTTCAAACGTAGATAATTAATTACTGGTTAATTGGTTACTGGATCTTTCCATTAAAAATAAATCTCAGGAATTTACGATGTGATTTCCACACTGAAATTAGAAAATAAGCATCTTTTAAATCGGTCGTGCCCATGAAAATGCCCTCTTCCAAAAGACTACACGCTGATCCGAGATCCTCAAGCTTAAAATGTTCCGTTTCGATAAAGGTATTCAACCCTTTTAAATTCAAAATGAATCTCTGCTTACCATCTGGCTTAGGAACTAAGAAAAAAGGTGAAAGAAACTGATCAGGAACTTCCTGAGTCTCCACAATTGCATCTATTGAAAGCATTCGATCAATTTCTGATTGGATGCAAGCCGATTCTTGATCGGACCATACTCTAGATGATGGAGGGTGAGACTGTACAGGAATTGACTCAAACGGTATTTTATACCCTTTGACTGTTTGAATGACAAACTTGTCCTCACTGATCGACTCCCAAACCTTTACAAAATGTTTTAGGCGACCCGCAAAAGTACTTACATTTTGCTGGGAGACTAATGGTTCTGGTGTTGTGAACGTCTTTTTAAACGGAGCTGACTTCATGTCCTCGCCTACTTTACCAATGGCCTTGATCTCCTTAACTTTATCAACCAACTTGTCCCCAAACAAATAGTTATCTGTAACTCTTTTCTCAAGCGCCGTTGCCCATTGCTTGGATAAAGTTGGCAAAATACAAGCTTTACGGGCGACGGTTTGAGACCTGTTATAACACAATCAGTCATCTGTTTATTTTATTAATGTCAATAAAAAGAGACAAGGTTAGATTAATGACACTGCTCCTATTTTATCTCTCGGACAAAAGAGGACAACGCAATTACAAACTAAAGTTTGATTAATTGAGTAATATTTTACCTCACGGATAAAACAGCCCATTTGTATAAACAGATGTTAATGTTATAATTATTTATCACAACTAGCCTCACGGGCATGAATGCGTAAATGTATTAAAGAAAAAATGATGTCATCTCGTACTAGCATTTGACTATTTACAATTACCTTCATCGCTTGACTCATTTCTCTGAGGAGTCCTGCTTCTGGATCATTTTGTGCCGAAATAAGTTCCCGCATCATAGCGAGTCCCGACATAATGTCCTCTCGTTAGAATGATCCCTGCTTTTAGATCTTTTATGATGACCCATTACTTGAAACTTAATTGCAAATTATTTAAGAATTATAAAATAAAAACTATTTACTAATTGCACTGACGTGTGATCTGTATGACACAAAAGATATGAATGAGGTAACAGTTGCAAGTCAGCGTCACGGGAACCAGGAGACGCTACTGTTTGTTTGTTTTTTAGCTCTGAACTTGTGGTCGAAGATATAAGAGTAGTGACACTACCTTCGTAATCTCGAAGTGCGAGACACGAAGGATAATCGTGACTTTAAGGGTAAAGTTAAACTGATAACAAAAAGTTAATATTATTGTATAGACTTAAGACTCCATTATGTGAAACAAATATATAGTATTTCTAAAATATAATATTACTGTACAAAATTATGACAATCAATTAGTAAAGAACTAAAATGGCTACTAGATTATAACAGAAAATTGTCCCCTTTGGATTAAAAACCGACGTGTTTCACCATTTTCTTAAAATCTAATGAATACTGGAGAATATCAGATTGGATTGTTTTGAGTGGTCTACTCTGTTATCAAAATATGAGATCCTGCGCTTGCTCGTAAAACAAAATATATTTTTTGAACTTCCGCATTTTGTTAATCTCTCAATCTTTGTTTATTTATACAAATCATAGTGCGGCACAAGAACCAAAAAACATGAGTTTCGTGACCGCTAGTCGGAATTAAATTATGACTGGTATGTACATTAAATTGTTGAGGCGATATATAATCATAATTAAGTTCTCAAATGATTGGCAAATTCGGAGAATTCCAGCTCCCTTGTATGCTTTTCGTGTACATCAAAGTTCATCAACTTGCCGGGACTTGTCGGAACTTTTGTGATGTTGAATCTAAAGGCATTTTTTAGAATATAAAACGGCTCTATTTTCCCATGAAGAGCAAATTATACTTACTGTATTAGTTTTACTGAGTTAATCAACATATATTTTATTAACACTTCCACTTTGTATTGATAATCATTGTCGTAAAAATATTTGGAAACATCCCTATATTTTTCTTCTCCTTTTATAAATGTCAGTATGTTTTCATTAAGTACTTTTAAGAAAAATATACAGTGTGTTGTAAAATAACTAACAACTAACATTGAAGTTACACTAAAAATGACTGAATGAGGTACTAATACATATACAACAATGAATTTGATAATCGGCATGTCATCAAGTTTAGCGGTGCGCATCAGTACATATATTACATGATCATCATCTTCTATATACATAGTTAGGCCGTAAGTAATAAGAAGACAATGTAGAAAACTGTAAAGACACATTTTTGTGATGTAACTAAATTTAGCCATTTTGTTTATAATAACTTCGGAGGTGTATCCTGCACCGTACCAAAGAGTTCTCACAAGTTTTATTCCTCGATAAATAGTATTAAGATGTCTCATGTGCATTGCATAATTCGTTGTAATCTAAAATAATTAAAACATACATTACTTATATTTATGTAACTGTGATTCATGTTTAAATAGTCTACTAGCAATCTACTTGCTACATTTATTAGACAAACATTCAATTGTCATTTATTTTACTAAATATTTTTCAAAAAACCTAAAATACATCCAGGAGGAAAATAGAAGAATAATAGGTCTATTATTCACACAGTGTACAAACTTTTATTTATAATAGAAAAACTACCGATTTCGTGGCAAAATGGGCCACATTATCAGGTTCAATCACAAAAATCTGTAATTAAAAATAAATAGGATGTAAGATAAATGTAAATAAATTGTATACAGGGTTGGGATAAAATATGTAACCAAGTAAATATTTTTAAAATGAGACAGACGATATTTATGAAATGTTGTAGGTAAGTGCAATGGGGCAAAATCCATCTCATGTACATTTTTTTTATTAATAATATACTCCTGGTTTAACCGGAAATACCCTCAACTTTTTTAATTTAAATGGGACACCCTGTACATTTTTGCAGATTTTGAAAGAGCTTCTTATTTCTCGAATCAGTACATACTGGATTTAGTGAAAATAATTTGTAAAAACGAGAAATAACTTACTTACAGTTGCAGAATAAATACATTTATTTACTTTAGACTAATGAGAATAATAATTTAAACAAAATTAATTCAAATGTTCCAAATACTCTCCGTTCACCTCCTGACAATATGCCAGTCTATTAACAAATTCTTGAGTCACTCTTTCCAAGACTTCTCCACGTATTAGTTCACATTCATCAATAATTCTTTGTCTCAATTCCTACAAGCATGTTGGTCGTTTAACGTAAACACGTGATTTTAGATAACCCCAAAAGAAAAAACTCTAATGAGCTTAGATCAGGAGAACGAGCAGGCCAATCTATGAATCCTGTACGTCCAATCCATCGATTTGGAAAATTCGCATCCAGAAACTCTTTAACCTGTCTATTATAGAGGGGAGGTGCTCTATCTTGTTGAAACCAAACAATTTGTGGTAATTGCCCATTCTGTTGAAGTGCAGGAATAATTTGGTTATTCAGTAAATCTAAGTCGAGGAGCTCCAATTCAAGTTAGTAAAATAACAATAGATAGTAGAGTTCAAAATAAGATCTTATTAATTGGATAAAATTGTGTTCTATTAAATTTCTTATTGTTAATAAAATTGTATCTTATACGGTTGATACATTTCACTTTTCAATATCTTCCCTACAGAACGTCGACTTATACCATGGTTTAGTGCCAAAATTGTGGTAGAAGTTTGAGGTGATTCCTCTTAATCAGTTGCAATGTTTTGTCTAATAGTTTCGTTCGTTGTGGTCCGCGGTCTTCCAGGTTTTGGCAAATTTTTGACCATCCCAGTTGTATTAAAACGTTGTAATGTTTTAGTAACTGTTGAACGTAATATGGGATTTTTTTCAGGATGCAAATCATTAAAACACACTTCTTCATGATTTCTAACACGATTGCCATAATCGATAATCATTAATATTTCAATACGTTTTTTTTCACTTAAATGAACCATCCTTAATCGTACAATATATTTCCGTAAATTACAATTTGACAGTTTGGCAACAGTTAACATCTAGATAGTACTCTTTTATTTCTTACTATTAATTCAAACAATATGAATTTGTTTATCTAAATGGTATTTTACTCTAATGTATAAAACGTTAAAAGTGGTTTATTAAAGTGCTGTATTCCTCGTTTTTACAGATTTTTTACGCGAAACTCAGTATGTACGAATTCGAAATAACAAGATCTTGCAAAAATATACAGGGTGTCCCAATTAAATTAAAAAAGTTGAGGGTATTTTCGGTTAAACCGGAAATATATTATTAACAAAAAATTGTACATCAGCTGCATTTTGCCTCATTGCACTTACTTGCAAATTTTAATTTTCATAAATATTGTCCGTTTTGTTTTAAAGATATTTACTTGGTTTCATACTTTATCCCAACCCCGTATATGATTTATAGAAAGGGTTGTTTTTGTGCAGAATATGTAAGTTTTATTTTTATGTTTAGAATTATTTTTAATTTTTATTTTTTGTAGTTAGTAAAAGTTATTTTTTTTTTATTTATTACTATCGTAGTAAAAATTATTATTACAGTTTTTCTACATTGAAATATAATTTGTGAATATTGAAGTTATCTATCTTTGATATATTTAAGTACTACTGAGAATATCCACTATATGATGTTGTTTTTGACCTCAACATTGGCGCCCTTGTTAGAATTAAAACGAAGTTAGTTGTTAGTTTGAGGAATATTTTTACAAAGATGGTCACCTGACCTATTTTAGAGTTCTTATCTTAAGTTTTGAATATTTTTTTAATATGTTTGTGTTTGTTTACGTGACTTTTATAAATCATGTAACTATAATAGAGAAATGAAACAGTATATTTTGAATGTAAAAGTGTCCTGAATTATGTATATATGAATGTAAGTGCATTAACTATCAAAGAAAATGTTCCAAGCTCTCTGCTAGTAGACGTAAACCTTAATCCAACTTACGAAAAGAGTCATGCTTTGAGTAGTTAAATATTCTCCAATTTGTTCGATTGATGGTTTGGTTGTTGTAATCAAATAAAAAAATGTGACTTGAACTAGTAAATATGAATAAAAGCACGCTCCACATATTAATCTTTGAATTGGCAAACGGAAAAAACAAGTTGTATAGTCCAACATCCATTTAAAGTTATCCCCTAAAAATTTTAAAAAACAATAGTTTATTTCAAAAAAACCTGTGATGTGATGAGTGGGGAAATGCTTTCTTAAAATTTGAACTGGTATGGTACCTACTTATCGAAAATACATGGTAACCTTATATATTATGTGTCCACACGAAAACTTAATATAGAATTATTCTGGTGTTTTTGAAGATAACAACTTGAAATTTTGGGTGGTTCTTCAGGACATAGTGGGACAATGAACAATGTGCCTAATAACGCCCCTTCGGGTCACTAGGTGCCCCCTGCCACCCCACTCCATGATTTGACACCCTGTATTATTTTGTATGATTTTCAAAAATCATTTACTACATGAAATGTATGAAATATTTAAAGTTAAAAGTTTCAGATATCAGAAATTATTGAAAAATGGTAACGGTAATGGTAATAGGGCGGGAAGGCTAATGTCTGGCAAATAGGCCTATCAGGCCCCTTTTCTATCCCCAATCTTCGCCGTCCTTACTTTTCCACGTTTTGCCTCTCCTTTAAACGTTGACCTATTAGAGTTAGGATATCGTTTCATGAGCGGGCGTGTAGGTTTTTAGTTTCTATCAAAGATTTATTTTTTTAGATGCCGATAGACACAGTACAAATAATGGAGGGAGGTCTCCTCATCCTTTCTACATTTCTAGCAGTTTCCACTGTCTAAAACAAGGACAGGTATCTTTGTAGTCTGTAATGCCAGGTGAGAACTCCAATGATCGTCCAAAGACGCTCCCTGGTTTTATCAAGCAGCCACCTACTCATTGTTGGATCCGTTCTGGCAATTATCCGCTTATTTTGTCTGCATCTTCGACAACCTTCCCTAGTCTTTCTCAACTCTTTTTACACCTACTGGCCAAGCAATGAAAAGGCTTGCTCTTTACTTATTCCTATTATTGGTTTCGACCTACAGAGTTCGTTGTCATTTCAAAGTCTTGCTAGCTCGTCAACGTGTTCGTTACCCACTATCCCTCTATGGCCCAGAACTGATAGCAGTGTTACCTTCCTGTTACTACTTAGCTTGCTTACAGGCCTCCACACACTTCTGTACCAGAGTCGTTCTGATTCTAGGATGATAGAGTGATATTAGAGCTGCCTGATTATCGCATCAAATGCATAGTTCTTCTTCTTCTTGTTGTGGGCCCGCCTTTCGTTTTAATTTCTCTGCCGCCTTAAATATAGCAAACACTTTAGATTGAAATACCGTAGAGTACTCGCCTAGAGCATAGCTCGGCTGTATTCCCAGTTCTTCTATCTGTATTCATGCTCCTGGCTTCCTTCTTGTCCTAGAGTCGTCTGTGTGACATATCTTACTTCCGGTAGGGGGCCTTAACCTTGCTCTCTTCCACTCTTCCCTTAGAGGGATTGTGAGTATTTTCTTTCTGACCTTATGCAGCTGTTCGGTTGCACCGCCTTGAGGATTAGAAGAGAAAGAAAGTTCCCTATCCACCTTCCTGGCGATTTCCGTGTTCCCCTCTCCATTAGCTGTCCAGCATCCGTTGTCCCTCAGCTTTATGAACGCCGCTGTTGCTCCCATTCTAATCAAGAAAGGCAAGGGCGGTATTCCAAGTAGGATATCTAGCGCTAGCGAAGAGGTTCTCCTCATAGCTCTAGTTATACCTAAGTTTCCTATTCTCTGGACATTCGCCATTTTATAGAAGATTTCCTTCAGTTCCAGACCACAGATCCGTAAAGAATCCTAGGTCTAATGAAAAATCATAAGATAGCTATGGAAATAGTTTGTTTTTAATTTTCAAAATTGTAACTTTTATGTTTCATTAATAGTAATACTTGTAAAATTATTCTCAAAGTTTCGACTGTTTTGCTGAAATGGTATACACTCTCTAAGAGAGAACTAAAATTGCGATTTTATACGGGACTGCAACCAAAAATTATTCTCTAACGGCGACGTTATTTAATGAAAACATACAAACAGAAACGAACGCTAATAGTCAAATATTTGCAAACTGGATCTGTAAATAATAGAAAACGAAATACGAATAATCGTGTTGTACAAAATGAAACTACGGAACTAACAATTCTTGCCAAATTTATTTAGATCCAGAGCTTTCGTTGAGAAAATGATCCGAAGTGTCGGGACCACCAAAATCAAGCTGCCATCAGATATTAAAATTAAACAAAATGCACCCTTCAACTTCAACAAAAATTAAATGACGGTGATTTCGACAAAAGAGTTGAATTTTATAAAATAATGACCGATATGATTCGGCAAAATAGAAATGTTTTGCAAAGTATTTGCTTCGGTAAAATATTGAAGCGACATAAATCCCCTCATTTTCCGAGAAGGCTACACACAATATCCCCAAAAACTTAATTTTTGAGCTGGAATTCTTAATAACCAAGTAAGTAGCCCAATATTCTTCCAGGAAAATTTAACTGGACCTAAGTACTTATAGTTATTGGAACAGCTAATAAATCCACTTAGCATAGAGTATCTGGAAGAAAACTTGAATGAATAGAGGAGCAGAAATTATACTTCCAACAAGATGGAACTGGGCTACATTATTGTTTAGAAGTTAGAAACTTTTTTGATATAACGAAGGAGCTTTATTGAGTAGTCAGTTCACTCCCCTTAATTTAACTTCCCTAGATTTCTTTTTGAGAGCACATTTGAAGTCTGTTGTTTATAAGACACCGCCACAATAAATGGGTGATTTGCATAAAAGAATAAGGGGAATGTCAAAATTTAAGTGTTTGAAAATGTTGAAATTGTTTTGAAAATAGACTTTATTTCTGTTTGAATGTACATAGTGAACAATTTGAGCATTTAATTTAATTCAAAATGTTGAGAATAAATCTTGTTGTTGTGATACCTGGAACTATATACTTTAAATATCTCATAAACTTGTTGATGTAAGTAACTAGTTTTTTCATATAGGGTTAACAAGAAAGTTACATACACTATTCTTTGACCACCTATATCTTAAACAACCACCCAAAATTTCAATTTTATGTCTTAAAATATACCAAAAATATTTCAATGTTAAATTTTCGTGTGGACGGTTAGTATAAGAAGAACGTATGCAATATTCTACTACAAAGACTACGACATGTACTAAAAATCAGTCAGTAGTTAAAATTGACCGGGGATTATGGAAAGAATATTTTCGGTAATCTCCAGAAGTAGCAAAAGTAAGTCCCGCCAAATAGATTCGGAAATTTTACAATAACTTATTAATCATATTGGTAAGAGTAAGGACTCCCTTTAGAAACGGGAAACTAAGTTTTGGTTTTGTGCTAAATCCGGAAAAGGTGCCGTTACATCGCCAACAGCGTATTTATCAAGTAGATAATCCACAGAAATCGCGATATTACAGTTCATGGCTAACAACTAAGATATACTGACAATTAAAAAAAACGTATTACAGAAAATCTAACTTTGATTACGATGTATTACGCTTTCATCATCTATGTTTCCGGAACTCAAGAGGAATGAGTTACTAAGTATTCGTTAACCAAGAATAATCGGAGGATCATTTTTTCATAAAGTAGTTTCGACAAGGTAGTATTTTAAAATATATTTTCTAAAATCAGTGTATCATGTATAAAAAATGATTTAAATTCGAGCAACAATAACAATTATCTGAAACTGCGACTTAAATCTTTTACAATGAAGAAATATTCATATACTTTCAACTTTAAATATAAAATATAATAATCTACTGAATAAATTCTCTTTATAACTATTATTTATTATAGTTATTTACAGTGTTTACATGATACATTCTTTTCAATTTCAATATTAGACTATGTATATTTAGATTTAGCAATAAAAGAATAGCACAAGTCAGGTTTAACGATTGTCATATGATGATGGAGAATTTGATTACTAAGACTCGGAGAAGTATTTGATTATCGATGTAATCAAATCAAAGTTGTAAAGTATTCGAATAACAGTTTTCGTATTTTAACTGCTCGAATCTTCAACCGTCGCGTTGTAGTTAGATTCGTTCTGAAATTTGTTCTAACTGAATCATATCAAATAATAGCTCTTTCAATAATTCTATTTTGAAATACATTAATTAATTAATTAATTAATTAAAAACTCTTTTGTGTAAAATACCATAATAGAGATTAAGTAGATATGACTTTTTGAAAAACAAATAATTACAAATTTTTACAAAAACTTACCTTCAAAAGTATAAAATTCACCAAACAAAAAATGGTGTAGTTTTTCTAGTTTAGACATATTGAACTACACTGAGATTAGACTACAAATGTTAAAAATGATTTGAAGTAATAAGAACTAAGGAGAATATTTATTATTGGTAATTTCATTAATATTATTTTCAAGTGATTAACGTAAAAAAATGTGCTCATTTGGAATACAAGGTTTCTATTTATTAGTATCCATTATAGAGGGTATATCCATGAATTAATAAAAATTAAGAATATCAGGGTAGAAAAAATCTCCAAATATTTACACTAAAGCAATATTATGGATATACTATTATAATCCGATAATAATATAAAAATCAAAACACAAGGTAATTAAACTTCATACTGGTAACTATGGAGAAGTTGTTGATAAGGAAGAGATGATTATTTTTATTATGCATGTCCGAGAGAACCAATATTGTCATACTAGACTAGAGAATGCAATTTGAATAAATGAGATTAGATAAAAAATATATCCACTAATATACAGTTCTTCCAGTCAGTTATGGAACGTGCGTCATAAATAAAAGGATATGAAATAAGCCGAAAACACACACGTCAATGATTGCTATTGCTCCGACCATCGTATATATTGGAGTGTAAAACTACTCTTTTTGACACTTAAAATGGAATTTAATAGCAATCCTCAAAAAATAAGGGTTCTATTTAATATTGGTGTGAATAACGGCCACATGTTATCAATTAACAAGCTTGAAATCAAACATTCAAATTAGATATCTGTTGAAACTTGAGATTTAAGTATTGTAATAACATAGTAATTTTCATTTTGATAAATGTCAATAAAAGGACAGTGCCTTGTTAAAAACCTTTATTTGAATATATATAGTTCAATTTACAGATAATATAGCTATATTAAAAATTATATTTAATCTCTAGTCTATAATGATGATATCGATATTACATAGATACTCTTCACACACCATTTTTTAATGATCAGTGTGTTTCACACAATTCTCATTAGTATATATATCTCCTCTTATACACAGGGTGGCCAAACGAAAACAAAACAGAGCCATTATCAGGAACTGCGTCAACGTTTTAAAAAAACGCAGATACCCGTCGATTTTTGATCAAAAGGGGACATTTTTTTTCTGGTATTTTCGACTTCGCTGCTTACACCTCCAACCGGGGGTACAATCACCCCAAAATATTTTAATGGCATTAGGGGTCAAGTAAGGTATTATTTTAAAGCCCTTTCAATTATCTTTATAACAGTCTTTAAATTTTAAAATTCGGCCTGATACTTTTTACAAAATTACATTTTAAAATTTAAATTATGTACTTATTTAGTTTTTAAAATTGGAATTTTTTCATTTTTGAAAAAAAAAGTGAAAATGACACATGGGTCGTTGAGTCGCCAATGGTTTAAATGTTGATTTTCTTGCTTTGCATTGTTTTTGTAATTTTTTTTATCACATTTGTAAAAGACAAATGGATACGATACGGACACACAAAGAACGTGAAATTAGTGGATTCGTATATCGAAGCGAAGGTTTGTTTAATTGTGTTTTTGAAAATTAAATACCATGGTTTATTCCATTGCGGAAAGGGTAGATATAATTTCGCTTTATTTTATGAACAATAAGTTATTTAATAAAAAATATCAAGATAAACAGGTCAGTAGGAAGTATGTTCTAGAGTTGGTAAAAAAATTTAAAGGGACTGGAAATGTAGCTAATAAAAAACGAGAAAATATACCGCCTGTAGTTAATACAGCTAGTGAAGTTGATTATGACCGCCGTTAACACTTTTACGAAATAATGAGTGAGCGAGTAGCGAACGATCCACAGTTTCTTTTTAATATATGTTTCTCCGATGAATGCAGCTTTTTTATGAACGGTACCGTAAATCGTCATAATTGCCGCTACTTGTCTGATTCAAACCCAAGAATTTTCCAGGCGGTAAATACACAGCAACCGCAAATATTAAATGTATGGGCTGGAATTTTCGGTGACCGGCTTGTGGGTTCATATTTTTTACCTGGTAATTTGACTTGCCAAATGTATTTGCAATTACTGGAAGATGCTATTGATCCTACCTTGACCGATATTATTGAAACTGACCAACAGTATAGTAAAAATCATTTAATGTTTCAACAGAACGGTGCTCCTCCGCATAATGCTTTGATTGTTCGTCAGTATTTAGACCAACATTTTCCACGGCACTGGATTGGGTGAAGATGTAGTATTGAATGGCCTCCACGGTCACCAGATTTGTCGCCCATTGATTTTTTTTGAGGGGATACCTCAAAAGTAAAATCTACAAAATACAACCAGCCTCTTTAGAAGATTTGCGTCAAGGAATTATCGAGGAGTGCCATCGAATCACTCCGGAAATTCTTCGGAATGTGCGAGAACGTTTCGTACAAAATCTTTATTATGGACGCGGGTGGTTATCAATTTGAACATTTAATTTAATTACGAAGTAAGTATACAACTAAACATAATTGAAACTTTAAATTGTAATTTATTAAAAAGTATTAGGTCGAATTTTAAAATTTAAAGACTATTGTAAAATGATACCTTGCTCGATCCCTAATGCCATTTAAGTATTTTGGGGCGATTGTTACCCTCGCTTGGAGGTGTAAGCAGCGAAGTCGAAAATATCGCAAAAAAGTGTCCCCCTTTGATCAAAAATCGACGGGTCTCTGCGTTTTTTTAAAACGTTGACGAAGTGCCTGATATTGGCTCTGTTTCGTTTTCGTTTGGGCACCCTGTATTTGTTTTAATATGTTAAAATCTGAATGATAAGGTAACCTTAATATCACGGGACCATGTTCTCTTACCGATTCATCTATGACATATCCATTGTGTTTTCTATTTCTCTTGGCAAAATGATATAATTTACCTCTTGAACTGATGATAATAGTTCCAAAGGGTCCCCATTTCTTTTTTCCAATTCAAAATATTCGCACAAATTTAAAACTACTGGATGTGCCTCTAATGCTCATCTTAAAGTTTTTCCAGACATAATCTAAAAAACAAGTTATATATTGTAAAAAAACTGAGTTCTTCAAATACTGACTGCGCTGTGCTTAGCAGACACATATTTTTTCTTAAAACGAGAATATACGTACTTTTTTGTGATAGAAAATTTAAGCAAGATATAAAAAAATGTTTCCGCCTATATTTCACAAAAAGGTGTCTCAAGGTTAACCACGCGCTTGCGTTAAGCAAACTATACAAAAACAGAATATTTTATTGTTGTTTAGGCATGAATTTATGTCTCTGAATTTTACAATCCCTAAAACGGCGTTGCCAAATTAAAATAAAATTGTATCAAGACATGCTTTTAAAATTGACATTATATACAAGTTATTTAATAATTATCATTATTATAATACGAATGTTAGTCACTAATTCCCTAGTTAAATTAATTGTTTGAACTTTTACTTTATGGAAATTAAAATCTCTTTTCACATATATTATTCTCTATGCCGGCAACGAAAATGGATTGAGGGTTCTGAAGCAATATTTTCTTCGAAAACAAATTTGTGCGATTACTATGGGGAAATGAACAAATTTCTTAAAGTGGTTCGAAAATAAACTTTTGCAAACTCTTCACGCCCCTTCTATGATTATAATGGATAATGGACCTTATCATAAAGGAAAAAAACTTATATTCAAAATTGGTTGAGAAATCGAAATATTCCTTTCACAAGTCCAATGTTTAAAACCGAACTTTTGAATATTGTTTCTCAGTAAGTAAATGAATTAATAATTTTTGTATTACGTACAGAATCCACAATATTTTTTAGAAACAAGTCGCCCAAAAAGTACATAATGGACGATCTGGCAGAACAGTATGGTCAAGCCGTATTACGTCTTCCGCTTTACGATGGCATATTCAACCCCATAGAATAGCAAAAAATTATTATAATAGACATATTGACCGGGAAGGTAAAAGACTGTCTCAATATGTGGCATGAGGCGCTACAAATGATACAGATACAGATGATTTGGTTTTATGATTTCTAATATTACCTGTGCACATTTTTAAAATGGTAATAAAGGATGTTTATTAATATATGTTTTATATACGTTCTGTCGCTTACGAAACAAAAATTTCAATAATTTTTCCGTTTTTTACACAAAATCTTTTTAGGAAATTGAAAATTGGATGCCTCCTTTCTTTTTTTCCAACTGTCTCCTCATCGACTCTCACGGCAGTCATTTTCCAAAGAGACTTCGTTGGAGTTTTCAAGAAAAGATCATTTCATTGGCCCGCCTTTTAACAAGGATTTTGCTTTGAACAATTCTTACAATTATTATATTATTAATGCTACTGATTGAGTTTTTTCATTTTCTAATAATTTTGGTTAAATAGTTTTTGGACGTTTTATTCCAATTTGGACTTGAAAACGAATTCTAAAGCAAATTTTAAAATTTGAAATTGTCTCTTCTTTTCACTTAAGATATTATACATCCCTTTCTTAAGAATCAATTTTAGTGGAGTTTCATAGTTATCTTACCACTAGCAAATCGAGTTGGTTTAGTTGGTTTAACATAATTATTTAAAATTATGAAACCTTTTTTAGATAAATAATAGATTAATATGTAATTTACTCTTTAATTATGCCAAATTTTTTTCTAAACTAAGATTATTATTTTGCAAACCCTATTAACTTTTACAATAGCATCATAGTACAATAAAATTTTGATTATACAATGTCTGTCCCAGACTGGTTCCATCAAAGTTTTTAGTGCAGCGACATCTGTGAGTGAATAATGGTAATGACCTAGTTCTTATTGAGTTCCTTATGTTGGTAGTCATGACTGTCTAGGATAATTACAAAAGTCAAAAATATTTTATAAATTGACGTTTAGTTTAAAAAAAAATTATTACTAACAGATTCATTTTTATTTTATACCTCACCAAATGATCGCTTGAGTTGTTTATCCTTTATATGGAGCAAATCAAATGATGTTGGTATTTTTCATGGGATTCTTTTTGAAGCAAGTAAATGTAAGTTAATATTTAGATATTACTTTTACCTTTTTTTGTGTAATATTTTGATCTTGTGCGCCGACGTTTTCCAAATGTATTTAAATTGTATTATAATTATATGCTAATGCAGTCAAATAAAAGATCTGTTAGTGAAAAAGATAAATAAAATTAAAATTATAGGCCAATATCATGGATTAAAATATTTATCACTGTTAATATTTTTAAATGGGTTGTAATAACAATAAAGCCCATAAGCTTAAAGTTAAAATATAGTTTTTCTTCTCCAAGCTAAATTTTCCTAGGTTATGTTATGCTAATTCTTCTTTTTCTCATAAAAATTGACCTATGCTTCATTAAGATAATTGATTTAATACTCAATAAACATAAATATCTTGAATATTTTTCTCTCCAAGCAAATTATTATTAGTTTATAATTTTCATAATTATTAGTTACGGTTTATAACAATTTTACATCATTAAAAACAAAAAATTGAACTTACAATAGTATATTATGTTTTTTGTTTCTACAATGAAATATATTTTCTTTAAGTTGTCAATACTGAAAGAGATCTATATTTGTTATATTCAGTATTACTGAGAAGGTCCACTAGATGTAATTGTTTTCTGCCTTCTATTTTACGCGCTTTCACACAAGATTATTGACAAAAAATGTTACTACTTCTTGTTAATTCGTAAAATAATTATACTTATATGGTCACTTAGCATGTTTTAGAGTTCAGTATTTCACCTTAAATTTTTAATATGTTTGTGTTCTTATAGACTGTGAGACTAAAGTACTTATTTCCCCAATTTTCCTTTTATTAATATTTTTATATAAACTCTAAATTTTTTAATAATCACTTTAATTAATTGTTAATCTGTAGAGTTTAAATAAAAAAGATATTCTTAGTGGTAATTTACTTTATATTTATATTTTAGCATTTAGATTCATCAGATTTAACATCTGGCAAAATATTCGGCGGGAAGGAAGTGATACCACATAAATATCCATTTCAAGCACTTGTAAAAATCTATCGTTCTCAAGGTAAAAATTTAACTGAATGTGGAGGAAGCCTTTTATCTAATAGATGGGTTATCACAGCAGCAAACTGTGTTAAAAAGTAAGGTAACTTTCAATGTTTAAAGATATTTTCTTATGTTCTGTTCAGTATTTGTAAGGTGTAAGTATCGTAAATTATTTATGAAGAATTTTCATAGACCTTTTTATTTTTCCAGCAATCCAATAAAAGTAGAAGCGATATTGGGTGCGCATGATCTGTCAAACCCTAAAGAAAGTGGCCGACAAACTTTTAGAACAAAGGAACTTTTCCTTCATAATAATTTTATTATAAATATTCCTTATAACGACATTGCTTTAATAAAGTTAGAACAAGAAGCTATTTTAAATGAATACGTAAATACAATTACAACAGCACGTGGTAACATTTTTACAAATGTGAAAGTTTTTTTTCTAAAGAACAGCTCATGTTTCAGAAAAAAACACTTATGCAGGTGAAATAGGTAAAATATTAGGATGGGGTCGTACAGAGACTGATAAATCATCAAACGTACTACGAGAAGTTGATGTAGTAATCCTAGCGAACGAACCGTGTAAACGTAAAATTGGTTATAAAGTTGTAAGTATCATTTTTATTTTCATGATCAATCCACCGTTTAATTAACTTCAACACCAAATAGTTTTTTGTAATTAAAGTACGAATTCTACCACTTAGAAAATTACATTGCGCCAAATTAGCCAGGTAAAGTTCATTTCAAGATATTTCGTTGACTTACCATCTGCTTGGAGAGTACTAGTGATGTTTAAGCGCTTCGAGCAATACAATTATTAGGGGTTTAAATACCATCCTGTATTAATTTGCTTGGATTGAAGACCATCTACCGAGGGATTTACTAATAGTTCTCTGAATGCAAGTGGCAAGTCAACAAAATATCTTAAAATGAACTTTATATGAACATATCTTTGTTGCTTTTCTGTATTAGTCTCCTTATCTTTTAAACTATAGGAATTGTAGTTTGTCTTTTTCCTTATTTTGCATTTATATTCTACGTACTTGTTTATTTTTAAAAACTAGCCATTGAATTCTACACGGCATCCTAAACATACGTTCTCGGTAGTAGTTGAGTTAATATTTGAACAGTACCGTTTGCGGAAATTCTAAACAACTTGAGTCCTAACTTAATTAATAAAAAATTTGTCTAAAAAATATCAATACATTCGCGAATTTAAAAACTTACTATCATTTTTTTGAAACTAAATACATAAGAGATTAATTTTTGGTAAAATTTAAATTAATAATGAAATTTTGTTTTCATGAAAATAAAATAAAATCACTCGTCCTACGTGCTTTCAATTTTGTAACAAAAATTAATGAATGTATTTTTAAGAAACCATGTTTTTAGTGTTAATTGAAATTCGACTGGAAAAATTTGATAACTATGTGTTGTAACTTTTAAATTTTTATTACCACTAACATTGTGATTATTGGTTCATTCTTGGAAACTCTGACTTTAAATAATTTGCAATGCACCACTTCTCCACAAATTTAACCCATCGCAAACGTATTATTTTATACTACACGTTTCCCCATCCATTCATATGTGCGACAAAAAATTAAATATATTTTTTATTAAAACCGGGCCAGTGGTGATCTACTCGATGCGTATATACGAAAGCACTGTTGCCAAAATGGTTTTGGTTGAGATTATATTCGTTTCTCTCTTTGTTTCATGCAATCAAATCAAAGAAAGGAAATGTGATGTTGGTTCTTAATTTTTATGAATTTTGAATGGTCACTTCTTTTCTTACAAAAATGTTTGATTTTAGTGTTTTATGTTACTTTTGTTTTCATTATTAAAGATTTAAATATTTTCTTTATTTGCTTGATCTTGTATAAATGTCTGTATTAGATACTGTTTTTTTTACAGAAGATTGAAGAAAGTAATCTGTGTACGTATTTTGGTTATTTTAAAGGCAGCTGTCAAGGGGATGAAGGTGGACCTTTAATAATAAAACGTAAAAACAAACCAAACGTTCTAATAGGTTTGGTTTCTTTTGTGTATTTGAATTGCGAAGACAGGAAAGTCACGGTGTTTACTAGAATCACTAGTTTCTCCGAATGGATAGAAAAATACGTAGCAGAAAAAAGGGAACAAGATATAGGGATATCAAGTAGCTTTATATTAACTGTTAATGTATATCTTCTAGTAATATTATTTTTCTGTATGATTTGAAATGAATTTCAATGTTTATAATTATATTTGCTCTGGTTCAACGTACATTATTTTTTTAGATTAAATATGGCCCCATATTACTTCTTTTCTTAACTTCATTCATTTTATAGCCAGCTCAAAAATTGTGGTGGGATAATTCGAAAATAATGCGAATTCGACAGAATCGGAAAATAATTACTTAAAAAAAAAAAGAAAATAGATAATGGTAATGGCTTGAAATTTATATACTCAACGATATTCTTAAGGTAAAAATTTATACTAGGGTCCCTAATCCCAAGTGATATACATCTATTAATAAGCAAAATTGGCACTAACCAGATTCTTATGTCTTCAAACCTGAAGCTCCGATTCTGGGGACGCCCAGTATGTAGGTATACTTATAGTATACTAAAATCAAACAGAAACTAACTGAACTTTTTCTAATGTATTTATTGGTCGAGGAATCGGCAAAAAATTACAAATAGAAATTAAATGAAGAGGAACCAGTGAATTTACAATAAAACTAATTAAATTGTAGATTTGAATAATTATTAAGCTTCGCCGAGTTCTTAATAAACCGTTGACTCTATTAATTCAATCGGCGAATTATAACTTACAAAATTTAACAAGGCTAAAGATACTTGACCACGAAGAATCTTTCGAGACAGGTGTTAAACACCAACGAATTCGTCTAGCTTTCTAAACTGAACTTTTAACGCTACTTTTTGCTTTTACTTAATTTTTCATGATTTTCGGTTAATTAAAATAACTTGGCTTTTACAAAATTAGTCAATTTATCAGTTCGGAGAATTATATGATGGGATAACAATCTGAACATTTCCGGATACAGTTCAGTTTTTCCAACCATGCCCATTATTTTTATACAAATACAAGTAAAACTCATCTATAGTGTCATTTGTTGCGTCAACTTTTATTTTCAGTAATATGCCTTTAAAAATAAAATTTAACACCTGTTACTTGAATTTTGAAACTACTTTTGTTGAAATATTTCTAGAAAAAAAATTACTGGCTTTCAGATTTAATTATACTTTTGTAGAGGTGGCTCTGTTACATATGAAAACAAAAAGTCTACATACATTTTATATAAATCATTAATAAAAATTGCTGTGTGGTATCGATTTAGAGTTTTATTGTGTTCATTTATTTTACTACACTTTAGGACGATGGGATACGTTTCTTAAGAATATTTATAATTCTCGTTGCAGGGTGAAAGGGTGGGTGCCTTTAACTAGGTATTTTAAGTGCCTATAGTATGGCTATAACAGGAAAGCGGGCTCCGAGGAGAGGACCGCTCTGACAGCTGCCAGAAGTGTCGAGAGGCAGAAAACGTGACAAGTAACTGTGAGAATACGGCGTTCCGAATCACATATGGGAAGCCTAGCTACAGAGCGGACCAAGCCGTTTATTCAGTTTTCAACCAACTTTTACAGGAGGAGAGAAACACGAGGCGGAGGAAGTCCACAATTAAATCTACCAAGGAGGTCATGATAACAAGAGGAGAGCTGGCCCGAAGGACAATGTCTTTACTTAGCCTGCCAAATGGAAGTGCGTTGTCTACAGATTAATGTTGACAGAATGAGAAGTGCTCAGAAAATAGCTGTGGCCCAAGCAAGGAAGCTAGATGGAGGGTGGATATTCAAACTGTTTTTCGAGAAGTGGGTGATCTATAACTGTTACCTATCCCATAATTTACGGCTTTGAAGATTATATTAATACACTGATGGAGGATATTAGAGGAGTGTTAGGTGATTTCATTTCGAAATCCCCGGCGTGAGGATCAACCTTTCAAGTATACAAGAGGTGAATTCCTGGAAGAGTGGCTGGGGTCGTTTAACCTAAGAGTAAGTTTTTAGGGAAGTGTCCAGAGAGGAACTGTACCTGGCGATTAACAGAGTAAAGAATCTAGGAGACCTGACGAAGGCGATCAGAAAATTGCCAAAGGCGGCCTCCTGTAGAATCGGCCAGGAGAATCGACAAAATATGCCGACATAATGAAAAGAGGAAGTGGCCAGAATCAGGGACCGCTGTATCTGTAAAATACATGAGCTTACGAGAATTAGAAGACAGACATAATAACGCCCGGTACATCTAGAGGAAGAATATAAAATCCTAAGGAAGGAGCTCTCCCATGCCATAAGAAAGGCTAAGCCTACCTGTTGGAGGTAACTTTGCGACGACCTAGAAAAAGATCCATGGGAGGTAGGATACAAAGTCGTAATTAATAAACTTAATGTCCTAAGAGACACGTACGAGCTTTCCGACAAGAGAAGGTGGGAGATCATCAAGGGTCTCTTTCCTCCGGCGGACGACGTTCCAACATCTAAAGCGGTGGTACATCAAGAACCTCCTCCTTTTAGCGAACCGGCGCTGGGACAGGCTGTCGAAAAGACAAGAAAGGCGCCAGGGCTGGACCGGATTAAACCGGAGTACGTTAAGTTGATGGTAGCTGAATTCCTGCAATACTTTCTGACGTTTGCTAACGCAGGCTTTCCCAGTGGAATGTAAAAGGAGCACGATCACCACGATTCCTAAGGGGGATCAAACATCCCCGGATAAAGGCTTTAGGCCCATCTGCCTAATAAGTGTGCAAGGAAAACTGTATGAAAACCTTATTAATATTAGGTTGGGGGAGGAAACTCAAGAGAAGCACACCCTCTCTCAAAAGCAGTTTGGCTTCAGTTCTGGGATATCTACCATGCAGGCGGTGCAACGAACCCCCCGCTCGCGCGCCTGCACTACCCGGTTCTACCTCATCCAAGATGTATGCACCAGGTCAACTTGTTCAGATGAGATGAGGGCGAGCTTTACACACGGGCGCGCAAAAAATAGCGTATGCAACTCCTGCGTACGATTTTTGCACTCTCGTGGTCCCGGGCAACTCGTCGCAACTCTTAAAAGCTTCATCCAAAGCAAAAGTTTCTATGCCATTTATTGAAGTTTTTGTATGTACCGCTCAGTAACATCAGCATCTTCATCTTGTAATTTAATAAAATACTCACTCATTGTTGATAAACAATTAAAACTATTTATCTGGTAAATCACAAAGATATATTAGTCAATTTCAAATAACAGAACGCACTGTAAACACTGGCAAATTCAATTAGACGTCGATAAAATACAGAAATATATGGAAAACTGCTTTGTTAGACCTCCAGCGGCCATATTGAAGTCGATCAGCTGTTTTGTTGGACTGCCCTATAACTGTTGCAGTCACATTGAGGTTGACAGTCGTAATTTCAGTAGTTTTATTTTCACTTTACCAGGAGAATCGCTTGCATATTCTGCAAATTTATCATTAATACAGTCCGGTAAATTTATTTATAAAAGTTACTCTTGTTTGAATGTCACTGATGTTTTCTTTGAAAAGAAACATAAGCAACATCCCTTGAAAATTGAACGCATTTTATTGATAAAGACCATTACACGAATAATAAATAAATATTATTTTTATTTTAGGTTAGGTTTGCCTACGTGAATTGGCGGCGCCATGAATTTCGCAATTTGTATTGTACTTGTATAAATAGGACTGATTAACACAATCGATTTTTTCAACAAACTTATCAATAATAGGAAGAAAAAATTTAATTGCTTATTAATTATTACATGCAGATATTATATTGACTGATTCAAAAAAATAATGGTATTTTATAAAAAATACTAATGTAATAGAAAATAAGCAGTTTTGTGCATGATAAAGATTCCGTATAACATACAATGTGTCCACGGATAGAGTTTGGAAGAGGAAAAACTTTTTTATTTGTAGATTTAGAAGAAAAAGTCATTCTTTATAAAAACGTCTGCTTGTGAACTCGGTGGTATCACGTTTGAATAGAACTTTATTTATTTAAATATTTATGATTGAATAAAATGAAGAAATTATGACAATGTAATAATAAAAATACAAATAAGAAATAATTTTCTTATAACAAAATCATTATTCAGCCAGATATAAAATCATATTCTAAGTAGAAAAGCAACAACAGTTGCTTGTTTTTATGCAAAATTAGTTTTAAACGAAATCCAAAAAACTAAAAATGTCATTTCTGACTAACCCTGTATAGTAACCACAAATCTAATATTCAAAATTGTAGTTTCGATACAAGCAGACGTTTTTGTAAAGAATGACTTTTTCTTCTAAATCTACAAATAAAAAAGTTTTTCCTCTTCCAAACTCTATCCGTCGACACATTGTATATTAATATATATATATATAAAGTGATGAAAATAGTTGCTAAGAATTCCGAGTTATATTAAGTTCAAGAAATATGCAAAATTCGATTAAATTCCATAAAATAAAATACAGAAGCAGTATTAGTGATAGTCTTTATTGCGAAGGAACACTACACTACACACACCTACATATGAGATTTAATCAGTAATAAGGAGAGAATAAATATATCACTTAAAGCAATCAATGTATCACTTAAAGCAATCAATGTCTCATTGATTGATAGTATGCGATACATGAATGCACCAATCTGTAAACCTACAACAAGAATTAAAAAAATATTGTTAAAATTAAATTAATTGTTTCAAGCGTTATTTTGTATAATTTAACCATAATAAATATTTTACAAAGCTATTCTTAAATATCTCTTCTCTGATTAGATTTCGCGACATTGTGGAAATTCAGAGAAGTATAATTTATCTTTTTATATTTCTAAATATAAAAAAATCACAATTTGCCTATTCTGAAAAGCTAATCCATAGCAGTTGCAGATGATTGGTTTCTTTACTTGCATTAATAATATCAAAAACAATTTAGAATTATTTTTGTTATATTGATACCATTTTAAATTTAAAAGCTGATTGTAGATTTTTTCCGACTAAAAAATAAAAATATAAATATTAATCAGACTTGCCCAGATATTATCATCCTCTTAGTTTGTACATACAGTGTGTACATAAAGTAGAGAATAAATTCATTTTAAGCTAATCAAACAATTTTGAGAAAAAATCCTGAGACAAGTCGCTTTTTGATTTTAATTTAATGTATTTTTACATAACAATAAAATATACAGGTAAACCATTTGTGAATAACGATGTCATCGGCAATTTTTTTAAATTATTTATGTTGGGTTAACTTTTATACACATTTTTTCGATGACCCCACAAAAAGAAATATAATTGCATGAGATCCACTGAACTTGGTGGCCATTCAATGAGTCCTCGTCTACCGATCCACTTATTGGGGAAAACTTCGTCAAGATATGGCGGCTGAATAATGTGGTGGCGCCCCATCTTGTTGATACCATAGACTTTCATCAATATTTCTTTGCAGTAGGGAATAAATTCATTAAAGTTAGAATCAAAAAATTGCAGGTAAGTTGTCCCGTTTATAATTCCATCAAAAAAATAGGGTCCAATGATTTTATTTCGAACAATTCCTGCCCAAACATTATTTTTCTGTGGATATTGAGTATGATGTTCTCTCATCCATTTAGGATTTTCCTTTGCCCAATATCTACAATTATGTCTGTTGACTTCACCGTTTAATGTAAATGTACATTCATCAGAAAAAATAACGTTTTTTGCGAAAAGTGGATCATTACTACACTTATCCATCAAAGTTTCGCTAAATTCTATTCTACATGTTTTAATACTTTATGAATAGAAGTAAAAGGAACATCATGTTCTCGACTAGCTTACCGAACGCTGTTGTGTGGATTTTCTTCCACAGCCAATAAAACGTTTAATTTAGTATCCTCGGCAAGTTCTGGATTTAGGTAGATTTTCCACGGTACCAAACGATCTAATTTTTTTTTAATTTTGGTCACTGTTGACTGACTCATAGGTTGTTCTGGATATTTATTATTAAACATAACACATACTCCTTGTTGAGTTTGCATCATATCGCCACAACCAATTAACATAAGAACTTCAATCTTTTGTTTTATAGATAAACGAATTTTTAAAGTGTCAACAAGAAAATTTAGAATAACTAAACTGGAACTACACTTCTCAAGTGTCACTGTCATTAGTGAGTATTAAAGAGTAGCCTACTGAGTTATTATCACAACATTTTACATTTGACAAGTTTTTACAATAATGATAACCAAAAGTATGCCGGTATTAATTTTAAAATAATGGTATCTTCAAAACTGTTAATTACCAAACACAGGTATGATATATTTTTGGAATCGTCTTGAAATTTGCAAACAAAAAAATAAAATATACAGTGTTGCCCTTATAATTTATTGTTATCGTTTTACTCAGCTTTATTAATTTCCCTTAACCAAGTTACGTAATAGGTTGAAACCCTCTGAAAATTATATTTAGATATTATCATATATTTATTTATCCAAAAACAACCCTATACGTAATAATGTAACGCATTTTGTGACCGTGTCATGCCGATTCGGTACATGTTCAATAGCGTGTAGTACTCGTATAATTTCGGAATCTTGCTGGTCTGTTCTTATTTGCATAGACGCTTCGAGGTGTTGTCAATTTCTTTAAAATAAGGTTGGTATCGATATTAGAAAATTAACTTCTAGTGAATTGACAATGATTACCATTCTTTTTAATGAGGAAGTGCGCGGTAAATTTAACAATATATTACAATTTTTAAACTTGCTGGGTGGCATCTAAGTCCAATTATCTTAGGACAATTGGGATATTCACCACGACTAACTCTCTGAGCCGGAGATGGGAGTGGTCCGGTTTCAAAATAACGTGGTAAAAGGACGCCGGTAGATTAAGATGAAATACCCAACCGGAAATAACTACCAGTCCCAAATCTACAAGTGACTCTTCAATACTTATGTAGTACCACAAAAAAATGTGTTCCAAATAATTGATAAATTTAATTAATGAATTTTATTAGTACACTCAGTATATAAGAACTTCTAATGATATATAAATATTTAAATTGATTTAAATTAAATGAAGAATATATGGTTACCAATAAAACATGAAGTATAAATAAGATATATATATATATATATATAGTGAACGGCTAAATTATGGAAAAACATCTTTTCGAAAACCGTTGAATTTTTAGGAAAACCCCGAAACAGGTCGATTTTTGTTGTAAAATATAAATGTTATAATTTGCATAGAGTAGGGATGACGTCACCGGTGTTGGTGTAGTGACGTATTTGTTAATTTTTTTAAATAGAAATCGATGACATGTGATACCTCATTTGAAAGGGATTTTAATTCTCTATTTAATGACATTACATTTTTAATTAAATTATTGAATACATTTGGATTGGTCATAACTCTGAAAATTGAATTTGGTTTTAGATAACACAAAAACCGTTTCGGCAGAATGGAGGAGGAAGCAGTTTAGTAGACGCACTACATTCTTGAATTCTCTCCTGAGTTGTGTAGCAACTTCAAAATTTCAAATTGCAGTCCCTATCATATGATTTCAATTTAAAGATCTTTGTAAACTGAATACAAAAAAATATTTGTGATTGAACATTTTTATTTTTTGGACACTTATAGCATGTTTTATTTTCTAGAATTCCAGCTTAAACATTTATATTTTAAGGATATTGGATATGATCATCTCGTAGAGTACAAGGAATTTAATTATCGGAACAACGACAATAAGGAGAAAATTTGGTGGATTTCAATATTTTTCGAGCCGATTCATGTGACACTCTTGTTTATTTTGAAATTTTATATAAAAGTTAGGGACTTTTTTGATCAAAAATAAATAAGTAACTAGATAAAGCTTAAAAAATGGTGACTTAGCCTGTGACGTACAAATTATGGGTGTTAAAGTTATGCCTCAGGTTTACAGTACGTCACTGGATGAAGATTTAAAATTGTAAACTGCTTTAAAATTATTTTATTTTTGCAACTTTAACACCCTGTATTTGGGAAACTAAACACTTTAAGGGTTTATGTTCCTATCTCATTCTTCATCATTTATCAAGGGCTATCACCTGTTAAGCGTTGTGGGTCGAATATTGGAACACCCCTATATATGATTTAATCACAAGTTTTCATTTATTTAAAATTAACAAAGAACAACCACTTTTTTATGTTCAATATTAATGGTTTTTCTATTCTACATATCCTAATTAATACCGGTGCCAAACATTTTTTCTGTTGTAATCGTTTTATTACATATGAATTGATGATATTAATTTGTTTTTGTTTTAGTTATTATGATAGTAGTTGAAGAATACATATTGAATAGTTGTCTCGAACTGAATGTATTAGAGTGTAAGTACTATAATGATTAATAACCTTTTTATAATATACCGTTTATACATGTTAGATTTATGTTTTTATAAAAAACAAATAAACCTTCTGTCCAAACTGGTAACTAATGAAAAACAAACAAAATTAAAAATATAGACTCCTACTCACCATTAAAAAGACACAGATAGAACCCAACAAAATTGAACCACTTCCAGTTAAAATGAAAAAACTCCATCTTCCTTCTGAAATGTAACGTTGACTTTCACTAAAAACAAAAACAAACTTCTTTACCATACACTGATCCTTGAGGTGAATCCATATAATAGCAATGTTATTATCATCAATCAAGATGATTAATTATCATATTAGTAATTAATAACAATAACAATAAATGTGAAATAGATAAATTATACTTATCTAAATTTCCACTCTTCCAAAGCGTTTTAATATGTATTCAAATCGACCCAGGTTTCGTTATCTGACATACCATTTTCTAAGATTGACAAGAAGTTTGACAGATCTTTTTTAAAGACGTAAATAAATTTCATGTCATAAACCTGACAACCAATCACTATTAAGCAATATTCTTCTTTTTATAGAAATATATTTTGTTAGTATTATTTAGTTCAAAAAGTGATCTAAGATAATTGAACTTTCTAGGTTTAGTTGTTTATTCAATACTGTATATTGACGATATTTTAGGTGTTTCTTTATTTCAGACTCTTCCAAAAAATCAAGTTCTTCTTTCTTCTCATTTATATGAAGTAGTTTCACTGTTGTTTCGATTGTGTTATTAAGCGTAGGTTTGTGTTTAGTGTCAATGAGGTGTTTTGCGTAATGTGACTTATCTGGTTGTTTTAATCTATAAGCTCGTAGTAAGTGTTCACAGTAGCGTATGTTAAAATTTCTTAATGTCTGGCCAAGATAGATGGCGTTACAATCCGGACAATTTAATTGGTAAATACCCTATTTTGAAAATTTATTAGTTTTAGGTTTTACATTTAATAAAAATGAACTTACATTATTTTTATTTCTTACTTTAAAAGATATTGTAGAAGATGTTGTACGAGATATAATGTTTGATATTTTGTTTGAAATATATCCAAAATAAAACATTGTTCTGTGTGACCCTTCATCTTTAGGTTGTTTCGGAAAGATCAGGTTAACGGCAACCTTCTCTTTCTTTTTATTAATCAATCTAATGTAATGGATAATTATTAGCGGTAGCCATTTGTTTTATTATATTAATTTCCCTAAAATTGAAGATAACAGTTCTATAAACTTCTTACATATAAATATTAAAAGAGTAAACTGTCTGCAAAATGGTATGTTCAAATTACGAAACCAAGGTATAATTGAATATCTATATATTAAAATGCTTTGGAAAACTTTGGAAATTCAGATAAGTATTATGTATTTATCTTTGCATATTTATTGTAAATTGTAATCTTTGATATTCAATTTATTGTAAACGAATTCATACAAATATGACTATTCCTTATAACCCTATGTCACATAAATTTATCAGCTTATAGTTCAATGTTACATAGAGCTTTTTCAATACCAATGAGTAAATATGATTTTAAAAGGGAAATTAATATCTTCGTTATTCGTTGGCGTAAATTTTCTATTGATTCACAGAGAGTTTTGTAAATTTTAGACTTAAAGTACAAAGGTAATCTACTTTTTCTAATGGACTCCATTGTGTAGGTCTCAACATCTTCAAACCACAAAAATGCGTGCAGGGTTCGATTAAAAATATATTAAAAATACTTTTTAAATTAAATGAAAATAAAGATAAATTAAATGAAAATAAAGATAAATTAAATGAAAATAAAGATAAATTAGAAATAATATTTTATTTTGCAAGCAACGACATATTAAGTACCATAAAAATTGGAATTCTGAAATACTGATTTATTCATTTCAATAAAAATTAAGTTTTTACATTCATCAATAAAGTATATGAAACAGATTTTACAAGTTATTTCAATTACAATTTACAATATTAGGATTTAGACTACACACTACAAGATTAAGACTCGAATACAATATGGATACACAGTAAAGTTTTAAAATAATCAATTTTTTGGAACTTAATTCTACGTTACTATAAATTTAGTTCTGTGTCATTATCGCTACCTTCAACTAAACTTATTATTACAAATTAAATATTATTACTCATGTAGGCACCCCCAAGTATATCTCCAAAGTAAAGCTGGATAGCGAATATGGTGTTATTGGGCAAAAGGACACATACCCAAATGCTACACCACGTAAATTTTTTATGTTTATGTTTATTTTGAGGTTATTCTTATGGAACCATCCAAATAAAGGGTGGGAGAAAATTTGGATATGCGATCGTATATGGTGGTCCCTAGAATTTTACCCACCAACATTTTTTTCGGAAATCTGCTATTTGAAATTTTGAGAGAGTACAATTTGTACCCGCCCTCACCTATAATTGTAATTTGAAAAATATAAATATGCGCGAAGTTCATGATATTTAACTCTTTCTCGTATGGCATGGTAAAATATCCGGGAGACCGGTCAAAAATTTTGTAATCGAAGGGTTTTCGGCGTGTACAGAAAAACAGGGGGGTGTGGGGAGGAAACAGGTATACAAAAAATATATATTTAGGTTGCCACATAATACCCATATATCCGGTATATCGAAAAAAATTTCGTGTATGATACACCCATATCCCCTCCACCAACGGGAGAAATGTCAAAAACCCTATACGTCACATATCCTCAATTTTGATCCTAAATACAGACTTTTAATTAGGATTATTCTCCATCAAATTCTAAAACATTCCCTCGTTTTTTTTTATCTAGACCTCAATTTTATTCCTGTATGACCTAAAAGTGATTTCAAAGGTCTGGGGAGAGTACCCCAAAAATCCCTTACGACACAGCACCCTGTGCCCCCCTAGAAACTATTTATTTTGATATTTTTTTTACACTTATATATCCAGTAAACTGAAATTTTGGGGAGGAAGGGGTGTCATAAGATGCGGTCCTATCTAAATACCTTAACCCCCAAATATGGCTCTTTCAATTTTATAAACAAAAATTAAGGAGTCATTTGAATAAATATCTAGCGGCAAACCCATTCGCTTATATTGGCACAGAACTCGCCCAGTACATCTACTGATATATGCCATATTACTCTAAATCATTAATTTTATCGATTTTGTCAATTTCTTTATTAAAAATACGCATAGTTTGGCAATTTTTTTCAAATTTATTGATAATTAGGTACATTTAAAAAAAAAACAATGAAATTATTAAAAAAATCATGTAAATTAAGACAACATTTTGTAATCTATGGCCAAATTCGAATTCCGGAGGTCAAAATACGTGGGAAAATCATATTTTTCCCATGTCTTTAGTACAATTCCAATTTTACCCATTTTTGAGAAAAAATACGGAAAATTTTCGAAAATTTGTAAACACGTCTACATTTAAAAATGAATATCTCAAAAATTATATTGAGTTAAGACAAAAACTAACAGAAAGACAAAGGACAAGACTGTTTAAAAACCGATATTTCCTTCCTTCCACATAAAATATAGCTCACTTATAAAATCCCCACATATACACCATTGAAATCGAAACAATAAAATTACCTTCATTTTAAATAGAAATAAATATTCTATCCACACATACCAAGAAAATGGCCAAATCTTAAATAATAACAAAATGGAGGCTGATCAAAATTTGTATTTGGAAAAAAATCACATTCCTTTGAATGAAAATCGTTGAAAAATTGGAGAATATATCGGAAAAACCAATTTCCCGAAAAATTATAATAATTACGGAAAAACAAAGGCTAAATTCGAATTATGGAGGTCAAAATACGTCGGAAAACCATATTTTTCTTATATTTTCGCTAACAAAAACCAAAAATTAACATTAATTTTACAACATTTAAAAAAAATTTCACCAACCAAAAATTTGTATATAATAATTAAAATAACTTTTATGACATTTAAAAAATTGTTCACTATCCAACGATATTTGTTACATTCTTCTTGGAAGTATTTCTTCGATATATAATTTTTCAACTAAACTAAATTTCTTTGAATTTAACAAATTCAAATCAAGTTTAAAATATTTTAAAAATGCTTCACTATCCAACATTGCACAAAACTACTCTAAACCAACGATATTTGTTACATTCTAAACTAAATTTCTATGATTTTACCCATTCAACTCAATCCAAAAATGGTGGCGATATCGCCACACGCTCAACTGGTTCACCCGTTTATACGAAATCATATCGTTTTCCTGAAGTCCATAAAGAGTAAGTTAAGAAGGAAAAAGGGAAAATGTTAGAGCAGGGAATAATATAGGATAGTACCTCTCCATTTTCTAGTCCAGTATGGATCATACCAAAATGATTTAACGCTGTTACTGGAAAAATGGAGTGGAGATTACTTATTAACTATCGTTAGCTAAATGAGCAAACAATTGATGATAAATATCCGATACCTTTAATAACCGATATCTTAGACAAATTAGGTAGAGCGAATTTTTCGGCCAAAGATTTATGATCAGGTTTTTACCAAATTCAAGTCAACGAAGATGATATTGAAAAAACGGCTTTTAGTACGGAAGAAGAATCACTATTGGAGAAAAATGGAAACCACTCTAACCAACTATATTAATGCATGTGATATTTGCCAAAGATCCAAATATGCCCGAAAAACTCCTTATACACCACTAATGTTAACCGGGACAGGAGATTTATCCTGATGAACATAACAATTTAATGAATTAGACAATATTATGCTACAATAACACTATTCATACAGCAACAAATTTCACCCGTTTTGAGCTTACTTTTGGTCACACTAATACGCGGAATCCCAATCACATATTTATGCTACACTCGTTTTACAATGAATATGCGGAAAAACACAAAGAAAAGCTAAAACATGTATACGAAACTGTAAATAAGAGTATTGGCGGAAAAGAAAGAAAAATTAGGAATAAAAAAGATAAAGTATTCTTAGGGCCTTACTAATTAACAGCTTTATTATCTAGAAATCGCGTAGAAATCATTCAAGTCTCTAATGAAAACAAAAAAGAAGTAGAACATATAAAAGAATTAAAAAAGCCTCCTCGCCAACTTAGCCATCGCAGAACCAGATATTCCAAAATTCCAGAACCTAAATGATAACCCTGGACTTCTTCCGATATACATTGGTAACGCGCAAAATAGAATCGACTCATGGATGTTTATACAGATTTACAACCTGACTAACGGAACAAACCAATTCGTATCACTACAAAATTTGTATCATAAAATAAACGAAATAGTTCCGACATTTTCGTATTCCACGCAGAATTTGAAAATTCCTACCAAATAATTAAAATAATTGAAAACAAAATTGTCATACAATTAATCCAACTAAATCCATTATGGAGACAACGCCAACAGTAACTTTTTACGGACTTGGCACCGCTATTAAATTTATAACAGGAAATCTAGATCAAACCGATGCTAAAAGATACGGCGGCAATTTCCTCCTTATCGAACAATCAACAAAAATTTAAAAATTTATTCAGACATCAAATTACTCTATTACAAAACTCCTGTGCATTTTAATAATATTAGTGTTTACACAATTTTATTATATATCTTTGCAATTCTAATATGTGTTAATTTTACATATAATTATTTTTCTGCAAAATTGACCAGTGGAACAAAAAGCTCTCCCAGCGAACCTGAAGAAGGACATCCCTTGTTATACGAGTAGCAGATGTCTCGGCTAAATCATCACTTGAATTAAAATCTCTTTTCAGTAATCATTAGTACACATTTTTAATTATTTTTTTAGGATCGGAAAATTAATGTTTTTTCTGAAAGCGGTATCATTATAAAATGCCCTACTATCAGCACATGCCCATAGATTAACACTAACACTACAAAATATATCTCTCGACAGTAAACCAAATACTAATATAATAATATGACAAAAATCACTCGTAGGAAAAACAATTAGAATTAAAATAAATAAAAATCAATTTATATTATATATATATATATATATATTATTAGTAATTTATACCAACTTATATGAATATAATATTTGGGGAAGTAGCTAAATAAAATTTGTACTCCGGCTCTGCTTGTAAAGGTGGTACACTTGAGACATCTTATTGCAAAAGTATAATTGGGGTTTTATTGTGGTCAAATAGTCAACGATGATATCTATCTATCTATACGGATATAAGGATAGCTGAAAGAAAAATATTAAGAAACATTTTTGGGCCAGTCAGAAGAGAAGACGGACAATACAGAAATATGATGAATTATGAAATTAGGGAAAAATGGAAAGAGAAGGTTCATAAAAGTTCAACTATTAAAATGTATAATCAGAAGGGAGCCGTTAATGCTAATAAGAAGAGTAACTAACTGGACACCACAAGTAGGAAGACCAAAAGGAAGACCGAAGATAAGATGGGAAGATCAAGTTAAAGAAGACATAAGAAAAATACATGTAACCGAATAAAAAACGGATATAAAGGACAGGAAAAGATGGAACAGAATAACAGAAGAAGCAAAACAACATATTATTCATAATATTCACCGTCAGGAATGAACAGCCTGTGTGTGATTGTATAGGAATTATATGTTAACAAGTCGTTCGGTCTGCTGATTTCGAGATGAATGGAGAAACATATTTAAATATTATTTAAGATGGAAGATGGATATGATGCCCAAAATCTGTGGAAAGGCCTCCTTTAGTTTGGTTTTTGTAGAGTTAGCTTAAGTTTAAGATTTACCAAATTCAGTGTGAATGAATATAATATTCGCGATAACGAATAACAGAGATATACAGGGTGCACCAACGAAAACGAGATATTTTTTCGGCTTGTCAAAAAGTTATGCGAAAATGCATGGACACGCGGACTCTAGTATAGAAGAGGACCATCTTTACTTACAAAATATAGGGGTATCAACAAAATTCGTCATTATGGTAATAACGATAGTGGCGTAGAACGTAGAAGGGAGAAACGAAGTCCTAACTTCAAACCGCACTTTCAAATTTTAATATAAATCACCCTATATTTCGGTTAGGAGGAATATTTTATTAATATTAACATTAATTAATATTAAATACTTACATATATATTCTATTGAATTGCCAAGAAAAGAATTTTAAATCCTTAGATACAATTTGCTGATAAAGTGTAGAATTTTCATCATCAAATGTATCTTCAAAGACAATCAAATTGTTGATTTGTTCACTGAGATTTTCCAGATAATATAGCAAATCTTTTAAATTTTCTGCTAAGTCCTTCCATTGTTGCTATTAATGTTTCACTTGGGGTTCGTGTTTCTTAGATGAGACTCTTCAGAGACTCTATCATCTCCTTGATACTTTCATATTTTCGGTTTGGTAACTCGTTACAAACTGAAAACATGTTATTTATTAGTTTTCTTGGACTATATAATATGTGTTGTATTTATTTTTTGCTCAAATTAGATGTATACCTCTAAAGGCGTTACTTACATTAAACAGGGTGTCCACGCAAATAGTGCGCATATTTATGGATGAGGTATAAAAATGCATGTAGAATTAAAATGTCTTATAAAAATTTTTTTCGTAAGTCAGCCGTTTTCAAAGAAAAATATATTTAGTATTTTACACCGTGAACTTGAATAAGAGTCATATACCTACAATGCTGATAAGATAATAGTAAACACGTTAAACATGTTAAAAATAAGTTTTTATTTTAGTACTACTAGATATTTAAAATGGTCAATTACACAGAATTTATAAGAGTGAAAAATATTAAGGAATTTTACAAAAATGTTTGAAGTAACCGTCTACGTGCAGGCACACATTCATTTTTTCGAATCTAATTGTTATTAATTTTATAATTAAATAAGTGTTTAACTTAATCACAAGCTCTATTGATAGCAAATAGCTACAGTGAGTCCATAATTGTTTATAAAAAATTTTCAAAATGATTTCCATTCCCAAGCAAATATGCATTTATGCGGCGAATCAAATCGTCATGAATGTCATAATTATTTAAATTACGGGGAATTATATCAGCTGCTTCAAAAATTCGATTTCGTAATTCATTCTCGGTATCTACCTCGGGACGATTATCATACACTAGTGATTTCATATGACCCCAGAAATAATAATCCATGACATTACGGTCGGGAGATCTCGGAGGATTTATTTCATAGTTCCGGAAATTCTTGTCGATTTTTGATATTTATTTTCAGTGTTACATTTTGTTACTTGATTTTTAATATTTGCATTTTAGTGTTTCATTTTTGAATTTAATGTGTAATTTTGTTACTGGATTTTCAATATATTTTTTTTGCTAACTTTATTTTTTTATTCGTTTTAACCGGCAAAACTACTGCTTGTGATGGTTGGGTAGAATTTGTACTGGATGTGCTCTGAGATACTTGTTTTTTTAATTTGATTCATTGTAAGTAAATATTTTTTCTAGTCAGTATATTATATTTTTATTTTAAAATTTAATTCCTGTCTTTCATTCCGCTTTTTATTTAAAATACAGTTATTCTGGTAATTTTAGATATAGTAACCGGTCTCCAGGAATCGTAGTGGAAAGCAATTAAAGGCTGTTATTAAAGCCTGTTTTCCACTACTTTTAAACATTTTGGTAACTTTTCAATCAGACCCCTGGAATGACCGTATCTCCATCTGTTCCTACCTTGGCACCCTTATGGTTAATTTTAAGGAATCGTGTGTTCTCCACGAAAATCGAGAAATGGCGCCCGAGGCTTCACCGAAATTTCAAAATTAAAACCGATCTGACAGACAATATTTAAAAATGACCAGAGGCGTATCAGATGGGTATTCTAACGGAAAATAAACTGACACATTTGATATACCGAAAAACTTCATTACAAGGCGATTATCAAGTTTAAGTTTGGGGGTGATTTTGAGACCAGGGAGAACTGGTGAAATAGCTAGAGCCACCCGTACATGTCAATTTGTAGAGATCTGAACCCCACCGAATTGGAGGATTAATTCCTGTCAGTTGTTTTCTTTTGGTGAGATAAATGTTTTTAGTAACTAACCCTCAGGTTAATTTTTATCTCAGTGGATCAGATAATAAACTTGAACCGGTACATAGCTTCCCTTGTACTAATAGGAAGTAAAGTCTTTTATTCGAGGATTCTCTCACAGAGTTAGTTTTTTTTGGGACCGGCGATACGTATCCGGCATTAATTAAGTCATTGCAATCTTTTTTTTGGGTCTTTAGAGTTATAAGTTATCGCTACGATAACATAAGAGAAAGACCGCTGAAAGTTTCACACCTATCATTATTATATTTTTGTAATTATTCATTTTGTCGGTGCGTAGTTAATTTTACGTTATTGTAGGGAAAATTCTACTAGTTAAAAACTGGTCCAAGGGTTTTGTTAATATTATACTTTAACCAGGTGGTCGTTGCTTTCCCATACTATTTTTTTGTAATTGCGTTCTTAATTTTACTAAAAACTGCTAATAAAGCCTATTGATCGGTAGTAGACGTTGTAGTTAAATCTCTTTATTACCCTCTATTATTGTTATTTGCATTTTATTATTTTGGGGGGTAAGTCAGTTTCCTTTTGAGTAAAAAAATATTGTGGTGGAAAGTTTACCAATAACCATAATTTATACTAGAACGGTAGACCATTTTTGTTAAGTAGAGTTTAACTTAGTTTCTTTAATGGCTTTTTGAGGGCATTCTCTTATATTTAACCGTTTGATTTGACTTATTAATTACGTTATTTTACTATATCGTTTCTGTTGTGAGTTTGTATTTTTTTATATTAGTAAGCTAAATTATTTCATTATTTTTTTATTTTTTATCCGTTAATACATTTGTATTCCAAAACGATTCAAATCTTTTATTTGACTACCCTACTCGGTGGGCCTTGCAAGTAAGCCAAGGCGAATCAGACGTCCCTTAAGGACAGAGGTACCTAAAACTAATTGCCAAAAAGTTTGACCGCTCACAAAGTTATACCTGCGGCCAGAAAAGGCTTTTGATTAGTGACACGTAGAGGTTATACTCTCATCTTCGTAGGTAGAAAAAAGTTCTTTGGTTGATATAAGTATCATTGTATTTTAATCTATCAGGAAAAAGTCTTATTTATTTAAAAGTTTAGACCTAATTCATTACACTGGTGACATACATTAATAAAAATTTTTTTTGGATAAATAAACCATTATATTTGATAAAAAACTTGATAAAAATTAACCCTTCAACCAGTTATTACACCGGTAACAAAATTTTATAAAATAGATCAAGCTACCCAATTCTTACCGGTTGTTACACTGGTAATCTATCCTTCAAAAAGTATTATTTTAAAGTCTATCAATTGTTACATTGGTGACAAAATTTTATAAAAACTCCTTAATTTTACCAGTTATTTCACAGTGGTGAATTAAATTGTATAAAAAGATTACTGGCCCCCAATCTTAAGGAGTTATTACACTATTAAAATTAGTGTGTCATTTTAGAGTTGTCAACAACTGATCTATATTTACATAATAATTGATTTTATTTTTCCCTATGTAATAAACGAAATTAATCTCAACTATTATTAAAATTTTGACAGAACAATATCAAAATCGTCGTCACAAGTCTTCGCTACTAGTGTTCCACGACCAAGTTATGGTTTTGTTTCACTTTTAATTAGTGATGGCCTGTATATGTTGTATGATTGTAAATAATGGCTAGTTTGTGACTGCGAATAATTTTTTTTTATTTTTTTATTAAAAAAGCACGATATATTCTTTTTTAGTACAATAAGAAGCGTTTTTTAGAATTACTTACATACGAGGTCTGTAAATTAAGTAATGAGACTGGCAACGTTGCGTTTGATCTGGCAACACTGGAAGCGCGGGGCTTAGTGGGGCGGCAGAGGAACATGTGATCTACCTTCAGTACTAGTTTGACCTCGCTCGAGTCATTTGGTTGTGCGTAGCGATTGTTTTTGTGAAACAGTTTTTTCTATTGTGTTCTAAAAATGAATGACATCAATTTCGAGCAACGGTGTGCTATCAGGTTTTGCTTCAGACTTGGGCACAGTGCAACGGAAACTCTTCTTAAACTTCAGCAGGCCTACGGAGATAGTGTTTTGTCAAGGGCCCAGGTTTTTCGGTGGTTTAAGGCATTTTCAGAAGGAAGAGAGTCGATTGAAGATGAACCACGAAGCGGAAGGCCTTCATCTTCAAGAACCGATGAAAATGTCGACAGAATCCGGGATATTGTGCGTTCAGATCGTCGGTTGACTGTCAGAATGATAGGGGAAGAGTTAAATTTGACTCACACCACCATTCATCAAATTTTGACCAATGAATTGGGGATGAGAAAAATCTGCGCAAAAATGGTTCCAAAAAACCTTTCGCAAGACCAGAAGAACATCAGAAACAAAAGGTGCCTTGACTTTTTGGATTCAATTGAAAATGACCCCCATTTTCTGGAACGTGTCATTACTGGTGACGAGACTTGGGTGTTTGAGTACGACCCAGAAACCAAGCGTCAGAGCATGGAGTGGCACACTTCAACCTCTCCAAGGCCAAAAAAGGCAAGGATGGCGAAGTCAAAGATCAAATGCATGCTGATTTGTTTTTTCGATATCCACGGAATCGTCCACAAAGAGTTTGTACCCCAAGGTCAAACGGTCAATCAACACTTTTACCGAGAGGTTCTTGAAAGACTTCGAAAAAGGGTCATTCGTGTGAGACCAAACATCAAGAACAAGTGGGTGTTGCATCACGATAATGCTCCTTGTCACACAGCAATTTCATTAAACGAGTTTTTGGCCAGTAAAAACATTCCTGTGGCTCCTCAGCCTCCTTATTCGCCTGACTTGAGTCCTTGTGACTTTTTTCTCTTCCCAAAGTTGAAAAGTCACCTCAAGGGAAATCATTTTGGGACAGTCGAAAAAATTCAAACGGCTGTAACCGACCAGCTAAAGGTTATTTCAGTATCGGAGTTCCAGCACTGCTATGAGGAGTGGAAGAAACGTCTCCAGCGCTGTGTGGCCTCAGAAGGAAGTTATTTTGAAGATGACAATATTGAATTGTAATTCTTTTTGTATAAAAAATTTAAAAAAAATCAGTCTCATTACTTAATTTACAGACCTCAAAATATTGGGCTAATATCTTAGTATCAGGTTTAGTTAAAATAGCATAATTAATAAATAAGCAGATTCCAAAAAAATTCAACCAGTATGCAATTGTCGATATAGCCCGTTGAATAGGAGAACGATACAACATGGTACCCCAATCAATCAGCCAAAATAAGGGATCACCTGTAAATAAGAAATTAGCTGTAGTGGTCATATAGAAGTGATTGTAGAGTAAAGGTTGTTATTTAAATTTAAAACTTGTGGCAATTGATATCAAACTATTAAAAAACCAGATTTCTGAAAATATTCACAAAAATCAAATCCTGCATCTTATTTTATTATTAAATATAAAAACGATAGAAAGAGATAGGTGTTTAGTTCGATTTATTCCAATTTAACTATGTTTCTTCATATAACAAAGTTAGAATGCCTTGTTTAATAAAAAATATAGTCATTGTGCCTAAAATAAACGTTTTTTTGAAAAAAAAGACAAAAGCTGACATTTTTATTAATTAAAAATGTCTAATTTCTTTAAATATTTATTTTATGACAAATACCTTTAAAACAATTGAATTTGTGGAACTGTATCATATATAACGTCGTTTTAATAATTTTACAATTTTTTGGTGTAGAAATCTTAATTAAAAATTAATTGAAATAATTAAAGGAATCTACTGAACATTTTTGCTCAAGTAAAAGCAAAACTTTGCCAGTTTATTGACAAAATGTGGTGGTTTTCTTTAGCAGTAAGTTCAAAAAACAGTTTTAAAGGGATATATTTTCGCATTTTGAAAACCTGCCAAAATCTTAGAAGTTAAAGGCAAATGCTACATAAAAAGAAAATATAGATTGGAAATGAATTTTCATTGTAACTCAATGTTATTTAGATTATACTCAAATGTCCCTCATGGAATCTCCATGGTTTATATGGGTTATTTGAAACCACCCGGCGACCTCCAGCTACAATTAACGTTTGGCCCTTTCCCAATAAAACATCCTATATTAAAATAATTTATTACTCTCTCTCGGTTCCAAATAAAATAGAATATCGTTTAAACTAAATCTCAAAATGTTTAACTAATTTCACTTTATAATTAATTGATATATGTAAGTATATCAAAAACATGTTACTTGATTTCAATACATTAAATAATTGCATTTAAAAATTATACATAGATGAAAAATGCACTAAAACTGATATGAATGATATGAAGATAGAAATCAAAAAGCTCGCGAATAAAGAACTATAGAGAGAAGTTAAAAAAACCATTTCAAATTTGGAAAAACAAAGAGAATACAGCAAAACTTATCTAGGTAAAAGAAATTATGTAGACTTTAATTAAATAAAGAAAAAATATTAAAAAACATATAATCAATAAACTGAAAAAAAATTTTCAAATATTAGTTAATTTAGTAGTTTGTTCATGTTATATATAGTATCTTACTTCACAGTTGTGATATAATTTATTAGCTTATTGCACGTAAATCAAGAAAGAAAAAATAACGTAATAAAAATAAAGAAAGCAAAAATCTATACACTGGGCGGCTAAATTATGGAAGAAGATCATTATTTAGAAAACCGTTTAGGAAAATTCCTATTTGAAAGGGATTTTAATTCTCTATTTAACGACATTACATTTTTAACCAAATTATTTTATTTAAATTCAACCAGCTTACAATTAATGTTTTAATTAATAATATACTTTAAAGTAAACAACTTTCGCGAAAATTTATTTTAAATTAAGTGTTCGATATGGCATCCATCGGTTTCTTGGCAAAATGCAAATCTAGGTACACATTCATCAAGTACATTGCGGATGACTTCTGGAATAATTAGACTCATTTCATGCCTAATTGTATCTTTCAAGTCCTGCAAGTTTTGTGGTCTATTAACATAGACTTTTGATTTTATATAACCCCACAGAAAAAAGTCTAGAGGAGGTAGTCATGTAGATCCGGCGACCTTGCTGGCCACTCTATAAAAACTCGTATTTCGATCCACCTCTGGGAGGATTTTGCGGCTTCATTGGAAAAAAGAATTTGATTAATGAAAGATGGATTATGAGTACATAAATCTTGCATAATTTCAGAAAACTGCAGTGAGCGATTGGAATCGTCTTCGTTTAATTCTTGATGTAGTTGAATTTGGTGGGGACTGTTTTTTTCTTTTATTAAAATACGTAATACCGATCGTTGATAAACTACACAAATTTGTTTTGAACTACTGTAAGGATTGTCATGTACATTTAATAAAATATGAAGTTTCACGTAGTTATCAATTTTAGGACGACCAGCGTTTGAAATATGTTTAACACGCCCTATTTCTTTAAATTTTACTGCTATTTTACTTATTGTTGATTGGCTGATGGCTGCTATTTTGCATTAAATAAATTGGTTACCTCTTGTTGTGTTCTTTTTTATCTCCGCATCCGCTAAAGATTAATATTTCTATGTCTTGTGTGAGCCATAATTTACTATTCAAAATCAAAAAGTAGAAAATTGACAACTAATGACAAAATAAATTAACATTTGACAAAAAACTTATTCAGTGTTTTTGGGAGTACTTTTTTGTGTTCAATATTCTTTTTACTTATTTTTGCTTTATTGAGTCTTTATTTCAGAAAGTCATGGATTTAAGCATTAATTGTAATTTGGTTAAATTTAAATTAAATAAACCTTTTTCCAACCCTTTACAAAATAATTTAGTTAAAAATGTAATGTCGTTAAATAGAGAATTAAAATCTCTTTCAAATGAGGTATCACATGACATCGATTTCTATTTAAAAAAATTAACGATTACGTCCCTACACCAACTGCGGTAACATCATCCCTCTATGTAAATTATAACATGGTTATTTTACAATAAAAATCGACCTATTTCGGGATTTTCCTAAAAATTCAACGGTTTTCGAAATAAAGATCTAATTTGATAATTTAGCCGTTCACTCTATATTAAAGAAATAAAGACAATAGACGTAGAACTGAAAAGCACTTTGGGACGAACGCTTGGGTAGAATGTTTGAAAAAAAGACAAAAAGAAGTAAAAACAAGTAACTGGTAGGTAAAAAAGCATAATTAAAGCAGAGACAAATTAAGGAATTCACTCAATACCACACACAAATGAAAAATAACTTAGAACTAAATGATTGTGTAAACTCTAAATACCTTGAAATGTATGAATTTCTCCAAAACACCGCCTAATAATTCGGTTATAAAAATTCAAAGTTCCCATTTTCTGGTTGCTTACTTACTTAAGAAAAGAAATACCTAATTTAATATATAAACGAAATTCAAATCAATAATCATTAGTAGATAATAGCAGTGATGCTTAATACACTTTCTCATAATACCTAAGTACTTATTTCATTATAATAGATAAATATTCTGTAAAAAAAATAAAACAAAATGACGTTACATTTTTGTTCATATTATTAAGTTATTTTTGCGAATAGTATTATTTAAAAAAAAGGGCCTAATATTCAGATACATTAAGACCGTACTATTTATCTCTAAAAGTTTAAAATTTAAAATTAACTTGTTTAATAAATAAAATAAAAATAGTTTGTTAAAACTTGCTAGACTTAATTGCACGCTGAACTCTTTCTTAAAATGTTACCCTATAGTTAGTTTTAAATGGTTTTTAAGCGCTAACAACTTAAAAAATATCTGAATACCGCAGTTTACAAAAGTTTTTAAAATATGATCTATTGACGTTTTTTCATTTCTCCATTTAGAAACTCTTCTATAGGTAAACACGACAACAAGTTATAAGTCAAGAAATAAATATAAGTAAAATTGATATAAATACGTTCCTTTTATGGAAGAATTGTTAAACATGTTGTGGGTTTTAAATAACAGCACGGAGTTAAAAATAAATAACAGCAACCACACAAAAATGTCAATATCAGTTTTAAGAGCCAATAGGACCACATGAAATTCTAAATTCCAAACGTTTTGAAAACTGATTGAGATAATGAGATGATTCAAAAACTGAGAGATGCAGATTTTTAGACCAAAGAAGGAAACGTATTCCTTTTTTTTTAATATTTTTAAGTATCGCAAAGAATAATTCATTCAGATTTTTTAATTTTAAATTTTTAATGTAATTTTTTTTTTAATTTCAGCCGCTTTGGAGTAAAACGAAATTTCAAATACTGGAAAGAAGTGTGAGTACATTACGCCTATACACTAGAAGTATACAAATCTATAATTTGGCATCAGTGTAGAGACATTTTGACATTTTATGTTTTCACGTCCTACATTGACTGCGGCCAAGTACAAGTTATCGAGAAAATTTGAAATATTATTTGTACAGTAACGTTTACGGAAATTGTAAACCACTTGAGTCAGATTTAGCATACTTGCACCGAGAATGAAAAAAGTCACAATAAACGTTTATCGAATACACGAATGAGTTCTCAGAGAAATATTTTACTATATACTCAATTTTTCAAAATTTCTCTAAAAAAAATATTATATTAACGACTTTAAAAACTTATTATGATTTTTTCCGAAGTATATAAGTAAGAGGTTTATTTTTTTCGGTAAAATTTCAAACAATGAAACAATTTTTAGATGAAATCACTCACAAAAGTTAATTCATGCATTTTTATGAAGATGGCAGTTGGGCAAGAAGCAATCATGAAAAAGCAAAAATATTTAAAGAATAATTAACCCTGTCTTTTACACCGTTTGAACAACTCATAAATGAAAATGGACATAATAACGGAATAAATCATTTCTTGTCAAATATTAATTAAATTAAAGCCTTTTCGACAAGACAATTACTTCATGAAATAAAATACCTAAATCAGCACAAGGCCCCCGGCTATGATCTAATTACTGCAAAAATCCTTAATGAATTAGCAAAGAAAGCAGTAGTATTACTAAAAACCATTTTTAATAGTATGCTCCGTCTGTCATAATTACCAATCACAAATAGTTCAAAAAACTGGCAAACCCGTTAATGAAATAAGTTCCTACCGTCCAATTAGTCTGCTGCCAATACCTTCCAAAATATTCGAAAAATTGTTTATGTAAAGAGTTATAATACGCCACACAGATTTACAATTAATAATACCAAATTATCAATTTGGATTTAGACCTCACCATTCAACAGTACACTAAGTCCACAGATTTGTTAATAAAATCATTACCTGCCTAGAAGAGAAAACTTATTTATTATACAGCAGTATTTGTTGTATTTGTCGATGTGTCACAAGCATTCGACAAAGTATGGCATACTGGACTACTTACTCAAAAGCAATATCGCAGTTAGACCAAGGCTGAAGCCTTTGAAAATGGTAAAAAGTGGAAAAAAATAATAGTAGTATGAAACCCATTGGAAAAGGAAGAGAATATAACAAAAATGAAAGGTAATATAATTTACGATTTGAGGTCGGGAAATGGAAGGGGGTGAGTTTATAAGGGTAGAAAACTGTTTATCTCGATTTCCGGCAAAGTCCTATCGAAAAAAGTTAAATGGCTAAGTTTTGTATTTACACTTTTTTCACATAACCACAAAGTTTATGTGAAAAATTCAAATAACCAAGTTTTTGGTTTTTTATTTTTATCTTTTACAAAAATATTTTTTTTTCACGAAATTTGGTGGAAACTTACCTTTTTATGTCCCAAACACTCTGTAATTATTTTGATTTAAAATATTTATTTTTTCACCTTATTTTGACTTAATATCGAAAAAGCATCCTAATTTTCAATTGAAAATTCTCGCGTCAAAATATTTGATTTTTTAATCCTAGATAATTGGAGTCTACTCTATCCAATAACTGCTGACGTTTTGTATTTAATGTGCATTATCCTTTACGCGATTCCATAATTCTACTCGTGACGCAATTGGCGAGGAATACACAAATTCGTTCCCCAAAGAAAGAAGTCACATTTATTGAGATCTGGTGATCGCAGAGGCCAAACTTGAGGGTAATTTATTCCTCTTCCAATCAATTTATTTGAAAAGTTTCTAACAATAAAACTAAAAGTAGGCGGTGCTCTATCCTGTATACTCCAGTTCCAGTCTGAGTTGTAGTGGCATCTGGTCAAGAAGATTAGGAAGAGCATTTTGAAGAAATCCTAAATAAGTATAATATCAATCAATTACACCGACCCAAACATTTATTTCAAACTCACGTTGGAAATACGGAGGAGTTACCAAATGAGTGTTTACATTGGAATATTCATGATAGTTATACATGTATACATATATACTTACATAATCCATCCTCTTCTACCCTCTAGAATGTAAAGGTGTTTTTGCTGATATTTTCCCACACTATTCGATTTTGAGCCAGCTGTTGGGCTTCCTGCCATTCTAAATTACTTTCTTTTAATATTATTGCCACTTGCCTATTCCATATCTGAGCTGTTCTGCCTCTTTTCCGTTCTTGTCCAATCTCGCTGTCCAAATGTGTTTCACTTTTCTGTTATTGTTCATTTTTACAATGTGTCCGAACCATTGTAATTGTCTTTGTTCTATTTTGTCTTTCACTGGTACTATTTTGAACTGTTCGCGCAATGTACTATTTTTGAAACTCCACTTTCAAGGCCTATAATTTCTCAGGGGTGCAATTTAATATTAAGGTAAGTTGCGTTAAATCTCTACAATTTACATGTACCTGCTCTGTTTCGATTCTTATATGAATCAGCCTTCATCTTTGTGTGTGCGAATACATCTGTTCATTTACCATAGAAAATATTAATTCGGGTTAAGATTTTTTCAATAATTTATCAGACTTTAGACATTTCTTTATTAAGAGTGTAATGTTCAGGAACGATCTGAATAAGAAATATTTCATGCGTACGTGGATATATGTTTATCAAATAGGAAGAAAACGTGGTTCAAGAATTCCTTAAACGCGTTTTGGATTTGATATCTAGAAGGAAAATATATAATACAATTTACAGAATTAAGACATTCTAAATAGAACAAATCGTCTTATTTACAAGGATTTAAAATATCCTCCTCTAATACATATCCATTACATAACATTATCACCCACTGAAAATTCCCCTGTCATTAAAAGCTGGCTTTTACTATAACCTTAGGCTAGGCGCAAGTTGAGATACAGCTTGATGAGGTGAAGTGATGCAGGGAAGCAGGATTGAATGCCGGGATAGCAAAAATGAATTCCGATGAATTCAAATACCCATGTGATTTCATTATTATTTTTTGAGAAGCTTTCCAAAAGCAATTATCTAAAGAATCAATCCGATTTCTTGGGTTATTTAACCCCAAAGCAATAATTTTAATTTGATTTTTAAACTGTCAGCATGTGACGTATCTTATAATACTGTTTTCACTCAAACTGCCTCCATTAATTTTTCTTCCTTCGCGGACTTCACTTTTAACAAAAAATTCACATTGTAGTTACTAGTGATAAACTGCTGCTCGAGCACAAATCTTCGCATTCATAGTGATCGTATAAAAAATAATTAAAATGGCTCAAGGAGTCTGATAGAACTTTAATTTATGCTAAGATAGGAAATCTTTACACTTTTAAAGATGGCGATACCTTTTTCGTTAAGATGCATGTTGGTGTGCATCAAATGTTTTAAGCATTACTGCCCTACACGCTACGTACTATATATGAAAAGCAACTGAGGATCTACAACCCGAACTAGAATCTACTTCAGTTTCATGCGATTTTAAGTTGGTTATTTTTAACTAACGGACGTGGTCGAGGACGTCACCGTGCATTATTTGAAACATGGAATGTCTACAATAGGGCCATAAATGTCGAAAACAGAATTAACAACTTCGCCGGAGCCGTTTATCGTTCATTACAAGTTGAACTATGCATTAATCTTCCGACTATCTATAAATTGATAGATGAATATATTGTAATTTCAGGCCCATCTAGTGCCCAAATTTTTTTCACAAAATTTTGTTGTATCAACATATAATAAAAATGTATTGTAAAAATAATTAGTTCTAAGTATTAGGCATATTACAACAGAACGTAGTAGAAAATAAGAGTGCAAGCAAGAAAAATAAGATGCCAAGAAAAAAATTAGACTTTAGAGAAGAGGCAGACATAGGAATTTAGAAGTCAGAAGAGAATACTGTCTGATACCCAACGCTAAAATGACAGATTGAAAAAATAAAATAAAACTATAAGTACCTTCAAAAGTAACTCTTAAGAACACAGGGTAAATAATCGGTCATATAAATTAATTTTCCCCATTTTGTTTGGTTGCTTTATTTACTGAAAATAACAAATGCCTAATTTTTAAATAAATGAATATCGACTTAATAATAATTAGTACACAATAGAAATAATCATTAAATTCGATTTCTTAGAATTAACACCAACGTTTTTCATTAGTCTAGAAAGAATAATTGTCACGTAAATAATAAATTAAATACAAACAATTATTTGAAAAGTACACCATAATGTCCAAAGAAAATTAATGGATATTAAGAGCATTCTATCGACATAAAATTGTATAAGAATATCTTTTTACCATAAATCATATTTATTTAGGGTTTCGTTTTTCTCCTTTCAATGACGCATCGACCACGTAGCTTTATTAGCATTATGATAAATTATACTAACTATACAATTTTAAAATTTGTTAATTATATTAGTATCTTTTAAGAAATTGAATACATTTTGAATGTCACATTTTTCGTCAAGAGCGCTTTTGATTGTCTTTGGAATGTGGTATTAATTTCGCGCATTCACAAATTCCGCGCATTCTATTATGAGGTCCTTTTTGCACATTTCACAAGAATTTACTTTCGAGATAATTGTGAACCGTTTTTAAAAACAAAATATATTTTTATTTCTTTTTGATAAGATACAAAACTTGACAAATACAACTATTTTATACGAATATAAAATTCTGACTGCCGCTCGCCGGCTAATTGTATCCAAGAAACATTGGATTGGGTAAACTATGGACACATCAGTTTTAATAGGATGTCATCGGATAGTGGTGACATAATTCCTCTACATGTAAATTCAACTCACGAGGGTAAGTGAAGAAGTTGACCAAGAGGCATCGCTTATAGACTGCTAATATTGCTAAAATGTTCACCATTAAGGACCAGATGCTTGGAATGTGAGATATCATAGTTGTGTTCTGCTGAAGGGTTGCTCTTCCTTGTCGAGGAGTTCCTGATAATGGTCTAAGCTTACATCTATCAAGGATACGGTAGGATTTAATTTCTGTAATGGTTCGTTTGTAAACTGGTTGTCTGGGAAAAGCACTTTCACTTCTTGTTGTTCACTGGTGGGGAACAATCCTAGCCAAAGGTTTATGTTATCGAGTTGGTTGAATTTTGGCCTTGATAATGTAGAATGAATTTGTTTATATTTGGAAGAATTTTTCATGTTCAAAATCAGTAGTTCACAAGTTAGGTGACCATCTATTTCTTGTAATGGCTCTTTATGACAAACAAAATTTTGTTGTGGAATTTCTGTGCAAAACCATAGTGAAATTGACACTTTAGTAAAAATTTATTTAAGGGAATGATAGCCTTGAACTGACCCTTGTAAGGGACAGGGGATTGTATTATGAAGATTTTTTAAAGATTTTTTTCGATTCCTGATTAATGTCATGAATTTCAACGTAACTACAAAATAAATTTAAAATGTTTAAAATTCTGTGACAGAACCCATGAAGTTTTTCATTTGGCAATTGTCTAAGCATAACTAAATCACGATTCAAGCAAATTTCGTCTCTTTGGTCGGCGAAATTGCGTCTTAAAACTTCCTTTAAATCGTCCCAAATTACGACATTTTGGATATTAACTACAGTTCTAACATTACCAAATAATTTACTAACAATCGATTGAAAGGGATAAATATTATGGAAACTGTTTATATTTGCTCTATCGAAAAAAATAGCAAGAAGGTTATCGCATACTGCTTATAAACGATTTAGATCCTTTAGGATTCCATCAAATTGAAGGATACAATTCAAATATTCCGGTTTGAAATTCGCGGCCATATTTTTATTGGATAAAGAACTTAAATTATGATTATTATTATTTATAGAGTCAGTTAAAGGCAATTCTTAAAATTAAATCTTGAAAAACTTGATGATTTCCAAAGTTCGATATCCGGTTAGTCGTAGATACGATAATTGATCTGTTCGATACAAATCAATCCCCAATATCCTACTAACTGCGCAAATTAACTTTCGAGATAATTGTAGACCGTTTTTAAAAACAACATTTATTTTTATTTCTTTTTGATAAGATACAAAACTTGAGGAATACAACTATTTTATATGAATACAAAATTCTAACTGCCTGTCACCAGTTAATTGTTTTCCAAGAAACCTCGTATAGGGTAAACTATGGACACAACTGTTTTAATACGATGTCATCAGATAGTGGTGACATAATTCATGTTAATTTGGTTTTACCTTTTAACATATGTTTGTGTATAATATGAGTGTCTGATACGAAGGCGAGTTGATATATGTAGGAAATGTAGAAAATAATAAATAAATGTATATGGTTTAATTATAATTGGGATCTCAGCTCAAACTGTCATAATATTGATAAATAACCGCGCCTCAATTTGTACTCTTTTTAACTTCTTTGGCCCAGTCGTCTACTATTCATCTATTAATTACTTTTTAGGAATTTTAAAATTTCGCCTACCACGTCTTACGCCTAACTCTCTATGTATTTTTTTTCCTATCTAAAAGATCTAAAAGTCACTATCCCAATTATTAAACTGGTTTTAAAATTTAAAACTACTTGAAGTGAACAACAATATAATTATAATATCGGTACAAATATAATGTTTATACTACATTCGGCCATTTTGTCTCTACATCCGACGTTGATTCAGATTCACTTTGATTTTCAATCTATGGTTTATAATATTTTCTACACGTGAATGTTCATGTCGGTCCTTTAACGTTTTAATCCTTTCCTCTTCTTTTATTCGCCACCGTTTCGCTTCTATTTTCTGTCTTCTTCTTTTCGTCTTTCACCGGAATTTTTCTCCTATCAACTAAAAGACTATCTACATCTTTTTTCGTTTGAATCATCTTCAGCCATCTTTTTTGAGCAAATAACTGCTCCATCTTTTCTACTGCTTCCAATTTTGCTATAAGCTCTTCTTTATATTTTCTATTTTCTTCTTGCTTGTTACTTCTTTTTTTCTTCAACATCTTTCATTTGAACTTAAGGTCATTTTAGTTTCCAATTTAGTCCTTAGTTTCTTTTCCATTGTATCTTTATGTCGTTTATCCATCTTTACTTCTAGTTGTTCTTTCTTAAGAGCTTAAATAATTTCACTCCTTCCTTTCTTTAATTCAGTTTCCTCACCTAGTTCAGTTGCTATCTTTTCGGTTAACTTGAATGCTTTATTGTCTCCTAATTTTTTCGTTTGTCTTTTTAAAATGGCTCTATTTGTTTGTCGCTTATATATAACCTTAAATCAAAAAAGAACACGAGCCTGCACAAGTAAAGTGACAATCTTCTCTTTTTAGAATACGATTTATTTTCATATCAGTTGTCTCAGTTTTCTGCGATATATACCAAACCTACCTGTATCACTCTTTTAGAGGTAACTGAAGACCTTATAGCTAATCCAACAAATATATATATTGTAACAAATATACAATTCTAAACCTAAACATTTTATAATTATTTTTACTTTCAGAGGTGGAAGTATTAAAACCATTAATCAACTTTTTTTAATCTTAGGATTTTATGGAATAGGATCGGTACAAAAAGCAGTAGCAGATTTTACAGGAATATCAACACCTTCTGCTAGCAGAATTATTAAAAGAGTTTCGGTTGCAATTCCCCTTCTGAGTAATACATAAAATAAAAATTTCTTGCATGAGCAGCATTTCTCCTTAGTAAAATTAGAACTTAGATTCGGTTCTCTACTGGTGCTTGCCATAATGCACGTTTTTATATTAATAATATGTGACACGGGACAAATTGGATAAATCAGTATACCGATATGACAATATTTTCTTAAAAAGTACTTTAACAAAAGTCGCATTTAAAGGAGCCTCTAATTTAAAGATCCTTTTTATTAAACACTCCTGTAATAGTTTATTATGGAATTGGGCCTTAACATTTTCTATAACTTTTATTTTTATTAGGCAGCTCGTACTTTTAATTAGAAACACTCCACATCTAGAATACATCTATTAACAGAACAATTACCCTGAAAGAATAACATGTTAAAAATTCGTCATACACATGGACCTACTGACTGAAAAACTCAAGAAAGACGTTGAAAACTACATTGAAACGAGAAAACAAGAGTGAAAGTAAGTTTGTCTCTACCTAATTAGCGTATTAGTACGGGGAATAATTCTTGTTATGACGTTATTCTTCTCCTTCTTGCTTTCCTCCTCTCTTAACATGGAGCGAGAAAGAAGACCTCACTTTTGCCATATCTCTGTTTTTCAATGTAGTCTTCAATGCACCCATAAGGAGCACATTCTATGAGTAATAAATATATGACCGTTACAAACACATGTGAAATATTGACAGTAACGTGTATTACTGGTTTAAACTGCATTTCGGCAGCCGTCATATACGATTTCTGAGACTAGAGTCAACAAGGACCTGCACTTCCCTCATATGTAATTTTTCATATATATTTATTATTTGAGTTTATATGAACACTTGGGGAATAGGTATCACTAGATAAGTTATTTTCTCCACGACCATTGGTGGAATGTGTTAATTCCAAAATAATTTTTAATAACAGAATGTAAATATTCTCACTCTTAAGAGAGAATATTTATTCTGAAACATTTGCTTCTTATGAATATTCCGTAATTGTTCTAAACAATATCAACAGCCATGGATGTCAAAACTGTCAATATCAAATGCTGAGATATAAATGGCGTCTTCGTAATAATTTATTTTGAAACAAATGTTCCTTTATTAAATGTATTTATTGAAAAATCGAGTGAATTTCTGGTCGTGGAGGTAATATAGTGTGTTACTCGATTAGAATAACAAAATGGGATACTCATGGTTCCTCATGCTCGCTAACATGAGGAGCTTTCTACAGATTTTCAAACGTTTAAGCCTTAATTTGAAAAGGTACTGCGTGTTTTGTGATAAACCCTTATGATTAAAAATTAAAATTAACCAGTTTTTTTACATTTTATGAATTTATCTTAGCCTGTTTTTATGAGAAAATAAGCGATTTATTACAAACCAGTGTAACTGTTGACTGTTTATCGCAAATCATTAGTTGATAATATTTAGGTACATATAGACTCATTGCCTTTAATTTTGCAAGATGACTTAAAATCCTTAAAGCCCGTCTAGGCATATTTAAAGCCTTTCTCACATATTTTGAAACCTTTGTAAATACATTTATAAGCGAACAAAGTGCAAATTTCATTGAACTATAGCAAAGATTAGACCACATTATACCATTAATGGAAGAATTTAATAACCTACAATTTGATTTTAAAATAGCATCAGCAGGCGATGCTTATGAGATTTAAATTCATAATGATACCCGTGAACAATTTGAAAATAATTATAACACTCTTGTCTCTTCTAAAAGAGATTTAATTAAAAAATCAAATTCCGTTCCTCTACAAGGTTCCAGATCCCAAACAGCTAACTCTGATTCTGAAGTTAGCAGCATTGTTTCCTTAACTTCTAGTAAGTCTCAAGTATCTAACTCTATTAGATTTAATAATGACAACTCTCAAATAATCAGTTATCAGATACTTTCGCTTCCAATCGGTTTCACGGTTTTTATCACAAAATTTAACCATGAACATAGGTCTTAAATTACCGGACATCAAATTACCTAATTTTAATGATTCATTAGAAGGGTGGCTCTGTTTCAGAGATACATTTCGATCAATAATTTAAGAAAAATCTAATTTATCTGGAATTCAGAAATTTCATCTTCATCTTCGTCTAGCTTTGAAGGGCGAAGCAGCCGAAATCTTGCAATACATGCAAATAACAGAAAGCAGCTATGATATAGCTTGGAAAATTCTTCTTGACCATTAGGATGATTCCAATGCTTTAATAAATCACCACAAACACAAACTTACCCGCTCTATGTTTCTTCAACAACGAAACCATATCTAATAAATCTTTAGAAGAATTGAACAGGTTTTGACAGATTCACGAACCACCCGATAAAAAAATCCATTTGACTCTTAATGGACAACTTTGCGAGAAATACTTTTTAGAGATTACTAGCAACTACTGATAACTCAGGTCGATTTATTGTTAAATATCCTTTAAGAGGTTCTACAAATCTACCTGGAGAATCTCAATCCATAGCTGAAAAAGGTTTTCATTGTTAAAAAGAATCGCTTGTGCTAGACCCTAATTTCAAACCTTTCTTTTATCTTCTTCACCACTGTGTCATTAAGGAGGATAGTACAACTACTAAGCTACGTGTAGTTTTCGATGGCAGCAGCAGACAGCATGAAACCTAATAAACTTAGACGCCATTTGGAAACACTTCATAGTGAGTACATTAACAAACCCCGAGGATTCTTTGAATTAAAATTAAAGACATATGAAGAGCAAACATCATTCTTCAAAAAAACTTTGTCTGTGAACGAAAAAGCTTTACTAGCCTCTTACAAAGTTTCATATAAAATAGACAGATATAAAAAGACTCACACCATTGGTGAAGACCTTATTCTGCCAGCTGCGATGGAGATTGTAGAAACTATGTTTGGAGATAATTTTGCCAAACAATTGCAATCCATACCTCTTTCAAATGATACTATTGCCCGCCGAATTGATGATATAGCCGAAGATGTTCAGCATCAGCTTCTTGAAAAGTTGTGTAACAAATTGTTTTCGATTCAGCTTGATGAGGCAACAGATAGCAATAAAGACTTTTCTGCAAACCTATAGAACTCAAAGCAACAGCACTCGCTTTGTTTCATATTTTAAATGATTTTATTAAGTAACTATCAAAGGATCAAAAATTGGCCAGTTCGATTCTTCGAACACTGTTTGGATACTGCCGGCGTTAATTCATGGCTTCAATACAAAAAAGAATAATTAGAAAAACATTGCCTAATAAAGAAATGTTAGACATACATGCATTTAAGCTGAGTTTGGATGAATACTTGATTTTCGACAATTGAAAGATTTCATGCCGAATCGCCTCAAAATATTTTTTATAGAAGTAATTAGTTATTTTATTGTTTGTTCTTGAGACCGGACGTCCAGGTATGTGTTCATTTATTTTTGTAAATAAACAACTACATAAAGACAAAATACTATTTATCCCCTTTACTAAATACATAAGCAACTAAAAATGTGTTAGATCTTTTTATTTATTAAAGAAATATTACCTCGGGTCTGAAGAGGATATGAAATCAATCTGGATTTGAACTATATTGTCACCTTGATTTTGAGGTGATTTCCAGGTATCTAGATCTAGATACTTCTTGGCAAAATTGTATTAATCGATATCATCTGCTGTTTCTTTCTCCCTAACCGAAAGGACCAGCTACTCCATCTACTGTTTGCCCTTTACCTAATTTAGCATTGAAATAATCTTGTATAATATTAAGATCATATTGTTTAGTAAGTTTTAAGGCTTTCTTGATACCTTCATAAAAAACTTCAATTTCATCATCATCAGTTTTGATCGTATCTTTAGCAACATTACTCTATCTGAATAAGGAACAAAATCTGTCATATCTTTACGAACTATAACTCTATCTCCATTTCGATAGTTTTTCTCTTTGTAACCAGCATAGTAAAATCTCATATCATCTGTTTTACTCTGTCCATTTGCTGGCCACCAAGTTTCACAAATTTCTAGAATTTTTAAGGGTAATCTTTTCATTTCGTTGATAGTGTTAGCTTGGTTTCCAGCTTAGAATAGACTTCGGACATTCTATGTCTCAATTTTAAATTGATTTTTGACTCCGCACCCTCATTTTGCCTGACACTGAGGGCCACTTATTTTTCTATAGGTTTATGTGGTTTTCTTGGGAAGATACCTCAGTGGTTCCATTACCTTCTGAAGGGTTTACAGTTTTCCTTCTAAAGAAAATGTATTAGACTAAATATAGGAGGGAAAGAATAACTTATAATTTGAGATCAACAATTTTGTACTTTTCTTTTCAAAATGTTGCCTAAAATTTTTTTAAGAATTTTTTTTATTATACTGTAAATTTCTTTGCCATATTCTTTCAGGAACTACAACTTCTAATAAAAGAAATCATTGAAGAATATTTCTCGAAAAAATATTCAGTTTCTACAGATTTAAGCAGACATTATATAAAACCGTATTAAAGATTATAACACAAGCAAGAACAATTCGCGGCTATAAAATTCTAAAAGAAATTCTTTCCATGGTAATTACAATATGACATCAAGTACTCTTAAACAGCTTCGTGGGTGATGAAAACAAAAAGTAAACTTGGCATAAACTGTTCTCCTCGTTCTATCTTCTTTAACATCCACCTTGTGAAAGAAATTGGAAACTTACGAAACCTGCAATGGTATTAAAAAAAGCCGTATCATTGATCGTTCAATAAAAAAAAAACCACCCAGATATTGTAATATATTATATTATAAAATAATTACTAGGGGTAACCCGTTTAGCTGTAACGTACCATTTAGAGTAATCAGTATCTGATATATTTTAAATTAATGTTAACTGACCATTTTAAAGCTCTAAATGCAGATTTATCGGTATTTTGAAAGAAAATGTAAACTTTCAAAAATATTTATTTTTAAATTAATATTTTTCTTACATACGACACTAACATTTTTGTTTTTTATTACTAGACTATAGATTTTTACAAAAGTGAATAACTATTTTTATATGTTATAATATGATAACAATCAAATATTTAAGATAAAAACATCATTCATGTTATTTTGTAATCTCTGGGCTACGATTAGGTTTGCCATACATTTTTTAACTATTTAAAAGTAAAGGCGACTTTCTGCCAACCATTGAAATAGTGACGAACTTACTACATTGATTGGAAAAATGTAATACAGGTGTGTATTGCTTTGTAAACCTGAAAAAAAATGTAAAGTTATATAATTTTCGACGCCTAATTACACAAATTTAAAATTAATCTTAGGACAAACAAACGCTCATGACACTACCAAGACATAACAATGACATTTGGCATTATTGATATAAGACAATAGTTGAGTTAAAAATACGAGGATGTAAAGTAGTGTTTATTCAACGAATTTAAAAAAATCTTCATTAACCCTGGTAGACTAATTTATAAATTCAATGCTGGTAAACTTTTTGGGCCACTAGTGGAACAAAATCAATATTTACTTCAGTGTCTGAATTGAAACGTTGTTCTTTAAATCATTATTTTAACTGTACAAATACTTAAAAATCGCATGGAGGAATGTCGCGACAGTAAGGTAGATGTTGTAAAAGTTCCCATTTCATATAATACAAAGCAGGTCTTAAATTGTCTGAGCCACATGGGATCGAACTTTATCATGCAGAAAAATGATACCATTTGTGAGGATCCCGGGACGTTTATTTTTGATCATGGTATGTAAAAGTCTTCTTAGCGTTGATATTAGCCTATTACAACAATCATTGAAATTACGGCGGTCCAAATCAGACACTGAGATAGAGATTGATGTTAGAGAATAGTTTATCAACCGGGAAATCCTAGACTAGCCAATCACTGGAAGCCATGGCTTGAAGTTAATAGAGATTTGTGATAGAAGATATTAATTTATTTTTTACATATTAGATGTTAATTAACCATGTGTTTTGTTAATTGTTATTAATAATTAATATTAATCCGACTAAAGTGCATTCGAGTTTAAGTATGCAGTGTGAAGAAGTATATGCGTTACAAATATTGCCGCCGTTTTATGGCGTGGTATTCACTATTCAGCATTGACAGTTTGTTTTTATTTATGATTGATGTATTTTTAAAAATTGTATTATTGTATACTAATTTCTATGAACTTATTTTCTATTAATAAATTGAAATGGATCCTAAAAAGCAGTGGAACTAAAAATTGTTGTATAATGTTTATCAAAAGTATATTTATTACCAGAGTATCAACTTAACTGCTTATGATACTGAAATTTCGGAATGGAAAACGTAATTTTCGAAATGGAGATCACTGGTTGCGTCACTTCACCACGAAGAAAAATGAACCACCAACTCTTTCAAAAGTATTGGTAGCTATACAAAAAACTACACTTTGATATCCATTGGACGAACAACATTGTGGTGTATTATCAAGAAAATGGTATTCAAATACGAAAAAATAGGTAAAAATCCTTTACTAGGTGATCGACCTGATATATTATGGCGAAGACGATATGTCAACCAAATAAATAAATTTCGTCAGGAGGGCAGATCTATTTATTATCTGGATAAAACAAGCGTAAACATAAGTCATACTGTTCAAAAGTATTAAGAAATAAGACTATCTTAACAGCCAGGCAAGTCTTTAATGAAGGGCTTTCGGTCGGTCTCAAGGATACCCCAGGTAAAGGAGGCCATTTTATAATCGCCTATATTGGGAACGGAAATAGATTCGAGGAAGGGGAATAATTATTGTTTACATCGAAAAAACTAGGGATTGTCATGAAGAAATAAATCATGAAAGATTTAAACTAGGGATCGAAAGTGTTTTGCCAAATTGAAGCCAAACGGTAAGATCGTTATGGACAATGCACCCTACCATTTCGTTAAATACGAGAAAACACCAACTACGGCCTGGAGAAAACGAAAAATATTAGAATGACTACAAGAAAAAGGAATTGACATTGATTAACACGCATTAAAAGTACAGTTATTGGCAGCCGCGAAAGATTATGTCCATACACACCCGGTCAGTTATATAATTGATAAGATTTGTAACGTGTACATTTTACACTAATTTCACTACCTATCAATACATACTATTTTGATAAGGTTCTTAAGTTGTAAAAAAAAAAAGAATATTTGCATTCTAAAGTCAAGCCTTAAATAGTCATCTTTTCACTTTATGTTTATTTGTAAACAGGTTAGGAATTCTATCGAGGTTGAAAACAGCTGTGTGTTGCACTTTCTTCTTAACTCGGGGATCTAGGCCAATGGAGCACAGCCAGGGCGATTTTACCCAGAGCTCTACTGTAGTTTTTTACTCACATCGGGAAAAAAGTTTACATTTGAGGGTGTGTTAAACTCATTATTTCGTTGTTTAGCTCTCTGAAATTATACAGGATAATTTTTCCGGTCCTTTTTTGTCTTTGGAGCTAATGAATTGTAGCGTTATTCTTTGGAGTTCGCGAAGTTACACTTCTTTAAGGATCTAGACAATTTTTGAATTTGTCCACCATGCAAAAGGCGATCATCGAGGTAAATTACCGAGTAAAAGCCACATTTTGCGTCCTGTTTGGCCTAACCCTCATCTATACCGGTTAAAACGAAACTTAAAATAACTCTTCGTTATTTAGCAATCGGAGACAGTTTCAAAAGCAGCAATTCTTTCTTCTTTATATTTTGCGTCAGTAGGGTTCCATAGATCAGGCCCACTTTCATATCATTCAACAAATCGAAGTGTGTTTCGATCGTTCATTTTTATGGATGAATTTGAAACACTTATATTGTAGAGGTTATATTCTTGAATCCAAAACAAAACCACAAACGACTTAATTTCTCCGCATCTTAAGACGAACTCACGCTCTCAACGACTGATTATAGGCGTGAAATATTGGACTTGCCAAATATCAATCGTGGCGTGGCGTGATCTGTTCGTGGAGCAGTTGTACTTCACAAAAATGTGTTTACACTAGTTGTGTGAAACACGAAAGTGTGAACCACGCTCGTTATTCACTACCAACGTAAACGCTCCTTTAAGTTAGTAGTTCGGACCCTCTCACCCGTTCGTCAACTGATCGTTTCCTATTTCTCTCTTTTAGGGTTTTTTTATATGTCAAATAATCTATTTCTTATCAATTTATAAACTTTCTTATATTTCTTCGTCATAATTTTGGTATAATTTTAAAAAACCTCAAAAAATATAGGTCGATAAGGTGTTGATTTTTAAGTGGTGAATTGAAAAATGAAAAACTTATGGTAAAGCCAACTGAAAAACTATTTTAGATTACATTTGACAATATTAAATAATTTTGCATCCAATGACCAGTCAAACTATTGGTTCATTTTGTAAAAGCGTGTTAAATATTTTTAAATTTAGAAAAGTTAACTCTTTTTATTTTGGTTGGTAACACAAAATTACAAGCGCCAGCGTTTGACGTGTAGCGCGGGTTTGCATAAACACCCACCACTGCATATTTATTTCGGATGCACTTTAGTATATTTACTTTGCGAAAAGGGATATTATACATCGACCTTACATAAGGTGACCGGATATTCGATCGCCAACAGTTAACACATGTCCATCGCAAATTGAACAAAGATTAGATAAAAATAAAAACCATTCAAGTAATTAATTTTTTAAATATCAAATTTAAAAATAAAAATCATCTACAAAGATACTTTTCCTTCAAAGTTGGTAAGTTATTTCTTATCTCATTAAAGACACATTATTTTGGAATAAATGTTTTGGAAATTTTTCCTGATGCGTGTTACTAGTTCCACGCCAGTGGCTGAAGGACAATTATTTTAATATTCTTTGATCCCTATGCAATTTTATTTAAATAACCATTAATAGTAAATATAATATAAAGAATTAGAATATATATAGAGCTACTCAAAATCCCTTTCCCGCTTTCGTATTTTTTGAACGGTTATACTTATACTAATGACATTTGGAACGTGAAAATAAACGGATGTAACAGGTGACGTAATAGTTGTAGATGACCTCATGATGCCACTGTAATCAAAAATTTTAAATGGAACCTTATGGGAAGTGATACTTCAATGAAAGAAACTGAAAATACCTATTCAGTCATATATTAATTTTGTTTGTGTTTAGACTGATTATGATAGATAAACTAAATAAATAAATAAACACTAAAATTATTTCTTACTTTTAATAATAATTGCCTATTCCATATATCATAAGCAAACATTTTTAGTGACAAGGGTTCTTTTAGCTGTATTAAAAGGATCAGTAATAGTTTACGATTTTCCATATTCCAGTTGTACCATTGCAGATTACATGCTAATTCATACATTTTTTCTGACTAAAAACAAAAATGTTTTATTTTATTATTTCATGCTGCTGTTCTTCGGTTGCAGGGTGTTTTTGATTTTGATAGTTAAAAGGATGGAAATTGATCTTTTAAATTTGAAAGAACATGCTGGTACTATGAGAACAAACCTGATAAGATAATAATTTTAACACTTAAATGGCAGTATTGTTAGAAAAAAAAAAGAAAAATAATACTTCTGCGTAATTTTCTATAAGATTAACTTTGACATTGTATTTTACTTTTTCCAAATTCTCACAAACTTTCCCCTCTTTCTTCATTTTAAAGTTAATTCAAACATGGAAGAAGTACGTTCGCGAAAGTAAATATTCATAATCCCCACCTCAAACCAGATAAATATTCCGACTGCCCACTATTGTGTGAGGAAGTTGAACTGGGCAAGTAGTTTTGCGCTACATAGCTAATGTAAGAACACGATTACTGTATGTATGCATATAACTCAAAAAAGCCAACAAAACTTACATTCATAATTAACCATCTATATAGGAAATAATGACAGACAATAATGTCAGATTAAATGACTTTCTTGTATCTATCACCAATCGAATGTTGGTTTCTACGTCTTATGTAGATGAGAGTCTGGGATAGTGAAAACTTTTTCACCGTTATTATTTTTAAAGATATATATCCCCATCTAGTACCAAACTAGCAATTAAATTTGCAGACTAGATACTTTTACGATAGTATGTACAGGGATTTAATTAAATATCGCCTTATACATAGAACTTATTTTTTATTTAACTTTTTACAAATTATAACATTTATTAATTCATTAGTGAAAGTTCTAGGACAAAGTCGTGATCGGATGACAAATAAATATTTATTTTTGTGATCACTATGCAAAGTGGGCTTTTTTTTTCGAGGAGTCACGATAAATGACAACTTTGTCACTCTAGAATGACTAAATTTTAAAAACACTCGCCTAATTTTAATTACGTCTACAACTGTCCAATATACATAAACAGTAGCATATATATAACCAGTTTTATTGAAATTTTAATGTAATCTAACTAAAACGTACTCACTTTCACTTTATCAGCCGAAAATAAGTAATTTATCACAAACTGGGGTACAATCATATGATATGAATTTAGTCTGACGAAATCAAACATATCTACAGGAAAATGAATGATATTTAGTAAATTAACTTAATTTTTTCCATGTTTTCACAATGTAAGTATATATTAATTAATTAATTAATTAATCATCATATCATCAACCTTTTTATATATATATATATATTAATTAATAAAATAGCTATTTATGTATTAAGAGCGGAATGTCATACTTTGTCGAAAAGGACAAAGCACTTTCTGCTCGAATTGCACACAAGATTTTTAAACGATCATATTATTTTAAGAAATAGAGGTATTTCCTTAAATCTAGAGCGACAAAATTTTAAAAAAGTACCACTAATTTTAATTGACACTGGTACATACATATATCATTAATTTGATGTGCATTTGGAGCGAAAAGTACTTTGTCGCTTCGACAGATTTCTGTGTCAAAGCGACAAAGTACCACTTTTCAATCTTAATACACAAATAGCTATTGTTAGGAACATTAAAAATAATAAGCATTAGGGTTTTCTTGGTTTAGAAATAAAAAGAGATGGAGAAGTGAAGTTTGGAAACTCGAGACATCGAGAGGTGATAGTGCCTACCACTGCAACTAAATTTGTTATTTATTTAAAGATGTAAGACACCATAATATTTTGTATTAGTTGTTTTTATAGATAAATAAATTGTTATTGTTTTTCCAATAACAAAATTACGTACTGTGTTAAATGGGTAGGGGACCCAGTACATAACATATGGTCAAGGTACCGGTTACCTCTACCATACAGTACGTAAAGGATGATTTTTTCTATAAAATTAGTTAATACAAAATATTAGGGCAACTTATATCTTTAAACAACCAATACATTTATTCGCAGGGATAGGAACTATCTCATCTCGAACTCTCGAGGTCCCAAATTTAACTTGAGGACATTTTAGAAACACTATTTGGTCAAAAATTTGCTTAACAACTTGACAATATTTCTCTGTAAAATTATGTAGTCTGTTAATGAATAAACTTGCTGAAAAATTGATTGCTGTTCATCTTGAGGAAGCAACTTACTCCAAAAATGATTCGCATTTGATTTGCTACATCAGATTCTGTCAAGGTTCTACAATATGTGAAGATTTATTATTTTGCAAACTAATTTAAGGAAAAACTACGGTCACTGAATTGTTCATGATTACAAATAATGCTTTTACTAAAGCGAATTTGATTTGAAAAAATTGTTCCGGGATTTGCACCGATGGAGCCCAATCCATGACTTGTAAATTATCTGGATATACTGCATGATTCATCAGGGTTTTGACAGTAGTTACTGAAGTAGTTTACTCACTCAAATCAAGGATGTTTTCTGTTCTATGTGAAGATATAGGAGCTGAACATAAATATTTGCTGTTTTATTCCTTATCCAGATGGTAAGGTCGTCAAGCATGTCTATGAACTAAAAAGGAAAATAGCCATATTTTTGAGCGAAGATAGTTACAAGCAATCAGTAGAATCCTAAGGCAGATTATCTTGAATGAAGCTTTCTTATTTAGAAGACATTTTTAAAAAACTTTCAACTCCAGGAAAATAATGTAATTTGATTTGAGTGAAAATATTTACACTTTTGGAATAGAAAAAGCTGTTATGGAAGAATAACAAATTAAAAGAAAGGTATCCTGAAATGTTTCCAACTAGTGTGAATTTATGCAGGACTTCCAATTGGAAGAGATGCTTTGATGCTAAAAACTGTGGTCTTTTAGAAAAGTTAAGTTGCAAACGATACTTCTTTGAAGTCAAATTGTCCGATTGGAGCTGAGTTTTAAATCTATTTGAAAGTACAATACAACCATGGGTCTATAACTACAATAATATGAACAACTGCCAGACAGCCAAACGTGTTGAAGACGAGGATAAAATAAGGTGGGTAATTTTGAGCTTCTTCCCCTTTAAATCGCCAGTATTGAATGGCATTTAGCTAGCCCTAATTCAATGGGGTCTGGATGCACTGATGCCACACACCTGACGGAAATGCTCAGGTAGTCGCTGGTCCTGAGATACATTCCAAAAGGTTGGAGAGAAGTCAAAGTTGTCATCATATCCAAACCAGGAGATGGACTACTCCATTGCTAAAGCGTATCGACCAATCAGCCTCATATCGTTTTCTATGAAAACCCCGGAGACACTGTGCGAAAGATGCATAAGGGACATAGCGATCACCCAAAGCCCGCTACATCCTAACCAACACGCATACACTCCAGGTAGACCAACCGAAATGGTACTCCACTTTGTGTCTGGCCGAAGCGAAAAATATTTGGACAACAAAGAGTCCACCCTGAGAGTTTTGATTGATATAGAAGGTGCCTTTGACAAAACCACATTCCCTAAAATAACAAGCTCGCTTGCTAGAAGGAATGTCCTCCAAACGATAAATGGATGGATATACTGAATGCTTTCAAAGAGGGCAATAAGAATTAGTGTGGATGATGTAACCTTAAAAGGATTGGTCGTAAGAGGATGTCCACAGGGATGGATGCTGTTACCACTACTGTGGAACATGGTACTTGACACCCTCATCAGCCGCTTGAACAATGACAATCTCTACACAATAGCATATGAGGATGATTTAGTGATCCTGCAAATGGTGCAAAGACCACCGCTCTTTATCAATCCGAAGAAAACCGAGATGATTCTTTTCACCAGAAAATCGAAATGGAAGGAAATGAAAGCTCCGCAGCTCCTTAAACAGGTTTAAACTTTTCCTCGGAGGTGAAATACCTTCTTCGTTGATAAAAAATTAACATGGAACGTGCATCTGGAAAATAGAGAACAATGAACAATGCCGTAGAACTATAGCTTTGACTGCCAAGATCGTGTCATGGATCTACGTGGCTATCATAGGACTTATGCTAACATATGGCGCAATTGTTTGGGGAGATAAGACCAACCAAGCAACAGCTGTGCGTAAATTAGAACAAAAACACAGATTAACACGTCTCAACATTACAGGAGCCATGAGAACTACACCAAAATGGTAAAATCAGTAGGTTGTTTGACAAACTAGAGGAAGTCTTTGACAAGAGGAGGTTGCATAATGGGCTAAATGTGGTGCTGTGGGGCTCCCACCCTCCCACAGATATAGGAACAAATGAACAATAAAATTTCAGTAAAGAAATATTTTTTCTTAATTTGTTGGGCGCGCTACTAATTAGGTTAAGGCGTCCCCCTTCTCCCCAACTTTTTGTTTCACAGTTACGAAATTTTATTTTCATAAAACAGGTGGAGGTTGGGACAATGGCCACAAAACAATGCAGATACTATGACCAAGGCCTCAGGCTTATTGCATTCACCAAGAGACGCAAAGAATTGTCCTTAAGATTAGCTGCATCAATATGAGTCAGTAGAGTCATTGGTTTCAATAATTTTGATGAAATAGCAGTATCAACTTGCCAGTAGACCCAAAAAATTATTGGCAAAAAAAAATAGAAACAAGTCGGGCATATTGTAACCAGAGAGAAGTACTTTGGTAACCACCGACTTATTAATTCTGGACAAGCAAAAAAGTCAAATATGCCTAGAAACCTTAAAACTAGCAAAACAGATTAATGTTGAGTAGTTATTATAGAGGGGTGACGTCAGAAGGTTGTCTGGGTGGGGAGGTCAACCACTGGAAGGTTGTCTGGGCCACACTCTGATTACGGGTTAAGGACTATTACAAGGATGACAAGGTGACTGTACAACAAAACGGTGAAGGTTGAAAAGGTTCCCGGTCCTGTTAGATAAATTTGTTTTTATCTAATGATAAATATATGCATTTACAAAATGTATTTTATTAATAATGAATGAACAATATTGTTTATTTTAAAAAAATATTTTTTTATTCCTTATTAAATTCAATCATTGTCTGAAAGTTTGTCTGGGTAAAGAGAAAACAATATTAGTTATTTTAAAAAATATTTTTTTTATTCCTTATTAGATTCAACGATGGGTAAAGAGGTCACACTCTAATTAATGACAAGGTGACAGTAAAAAACGAGGGAAATAAGTTGAAAAGGTTCCCAAAAGTTCATGTTAGATAAAATTTGTTTTTATCTAATGAATGATAAATATTTTTTTCCTTATTAGATTAATAGATGATCTCGAAACCATTAAATTAAAAAACAGAATAGAATAAAAAATAAAATTTTAGTAAAAAAATCATTCTTTTGCTTATTATATTTAATTATAACTTGAGAACGAGTGCATATCTTAAGAGAAGTTAATTACCTTACAAATTGTTGATGGTATCACTTTCTCTTGCAATATCATGCTTTTAATTCGATTCATTTACATATTTTAAATATCCACTACATACAATGTTGACCATAATAAATTTATATAATTATAATTTCCCACGACTTTAACAGGACTCTCTAAAGATACCTGTTTACATATAACTATAAAAACCTTCGATTTTTTACATTATATCAGTTTTACCTTCGAATACTACAATTCTCTCTGTTATAATTTTACTTCGAAAAGTCGACTTGAAACCAGCTTAAAGTAAGTACTTTTTTTATTCATCTACCTAAACTTGTGTGCGTAATAAAATCAATGTTTTTATTTCAAGCGGTTTAAAATGCTAATTTTTCTTACCTGGTTACTAGGTCAGTTACCACATTCTTTTTAGCGATGTTTACCTTGTAGTGGATAATTTACGAAACACGATTCTTTTTATATAAAAAATAATTATGACTTTTGGGTATACTTATTCTTTACTAAGAAATCTTTAATAATTAATTGAATATAAATACTTTAACCTATACTTTTAATTAATAGTTAAAAAAATTATTATTTCTTATATTTTACTTTTTATTTTCTTTTTATTTTTAATTACAAAACATTTCAATAGTTTAACTTTTAAGTACTGCCTTATTTTTCTATTAATTTTAAACTTGATATATGTGCGTGATAAAATCAACGATGTTTTTAATTCAAGCTTTTTAAAATGCTAATTTTTGGTGAGATTCCACATTCTTTTTAGCGGTGTTTACATTGTAGTGAATTATTTTTAAATTATTTTCGAAACACCATTCTTTTTATATAAAAAATAATTATGACTTTTGGGTATACTTATTCTTTACTAGGAAATCTTTAATAATTAATTGAATATAAATACTTTAACCTATACTTTTAATTAATAGTAAAAAAAATATTATTTCTTATATTTATTTTTATTTTCTTTTTATTTTTAATTACAAAACATTTCAATAGTTTAACTTTTAAGTACTGCCTTATTTTTCTATTAATTTTAAACTTGATATATGTGCGTGATAAAATCAACGATGTTTTTAATTCAAGCTTTTTAAAATGCTAATTTTTGGTGAGATTCCACATTCTTTTTAGCGGTGTTTACATTGTAGTGAATTATTTTTAAATTATTTTCGAAACACCATTCTTTTTATATAAAAAATAATTATGACTTTTGGGTATACTTATTCTTTACTAGGAAATCTTTAATAATTAATTGAATATAAATACTTTAACCTATACTTTTAATTAATAGTAAAAAAAATATTATTTCTTATATTTATTTTTATTTTCTTTTTATTTTTAATTACAAAACATTTCAATAGTTTAACTTTTAAGTACTGCCTTATTTTTCTATTAATTTTAAACTTGATATATGTGCGTGATAAAATCAACGATGTTTTTAATTCAAGCTTTTTAAAATGCTAATTTTTGGTGAGATTCCACATTCTTTTTAGCGATGTTTACATTGTAGTGAATTATTTTTAAATTATTTTCGAAACACCATTCTTTTTATATAAAAAATAATTATGACTTTTGGGTATACTTATTCTTTACTAGGAAATCTTTAATAATTAATTGAATATAAATATTTTTACCTATACTTTTAATTAATAGTAAAAAAATTATTATTTCTTATATTTATTTTTATTTTCTTTTTATTTTTAATTACAAAACATTTCAATAGTTTAACTTTTAAGTACTGCCTTATTTTCTATTCATTTTAAACTTGATATATGTGCATAATAAAATCAATAATGTTTTATTTAAAGCTGTTTAAAATGATAATTTTTCTTACCTGGTTTACTAGGTCAGATTCCAGATTCTTTTTAGCGGTGTTTACATTGTAGTGGATTATTTTTTAAATTATTTACCTATATTAAACTCATATTTATATCATATCTAATACTTTTTGAAAACAGCTAAAAATTTTCTAAAAATCTATTAAATGATGAAATAAATTTACTCTAAACTGGATATAAAAAGAATTCCAATATTTTAGTAACGATCTGACTTTTAGTGTATATATTACAGACTACAAAATATACTTAAGACTATTTAGTAGGTTTACTTTTTCTTTTAATCATATAAATTTTAGCTAATAAAATTAATATTTTAGTAACATGATTTGAATTTAATATCCATACAAATTTTAGATATTAGATTTCATAAGTTTTTCAAAAAATTCTATATATTTAATAAAATTAATATTTTAGTAATGATTTGACTTTTAGTGGAGACATATATTATAGTCTATAAAATTTATTTAAGACTATTTAGTAGGTATAATTATCCTTTTTAATCAATTTTATCATTTTATTCTCCAAATTCTTTAGATTCAGGTTTATTTTATTTTACATAAAAAATAAATTCGGAAAACAATTATTTTTTTGCTTACAAAAAGTTTTTATTTTACAGAAAAATGTCATTAGCGTCATATGAGGGGTTTGTTGTAATAACATATCCTTTAACCAAAGAGGAGGAAAATGCTCCTGAACCACCCCAAGAGGGTTGCTGGATTTTTGAGGGTGGAATATGGGAACAAATACCTTCCCCATGGTCTGATGATGAAGATGATTAATTAAATAAAAGTTTAGTAAAGTTTTTCGAATCTTTTTTTATTCCTAAAGTTTTATTATCATACTTTCTATACTAAAATTTTCAAAGACATCAAAAAGAACGTTATTTTTATGTCACTTTTTCCTTCAAATGTCTTAAAGTGACCTTTATTGTTCTCAATTTATATATTTTTTTAAGTAAAAACAAAAAAAAATAATTTTAGTTGAATATAAATTTTATTCTTGAAAACATATACAAGGATAATCATTTTATTTGTCAATACGTACGTCAATCTTCATAGCATGAAACAATTGTAACTTAAGCGTCACTTTGTTCACACTATATTTATATTTTCATAGTGTTTATTAGAACTTCAACCCATTGTCTACTTAAGGGGATTTTCACAAGTTATATAATTTATATTTTCATAGTGTTTATTAGAACTTCAACCCATTGTCTACTTAAGGGGATTTTCACAAGTTATATATTCTTTCAATAACAGGAAAGGAATAGGAAGAAAAAGAACTATTAAAATTTACTTTTTATTAAGATTTTTTTCAGCCTGGTATATAACGTTAATCTCTTCCAGGATTTTGTTTTTGTTAGTTATGTTAATATTTTGAAATTGTTCAATTTCATATATCTCTTTTTAATTTATCTATAGTAACATACTTGGTTTCTACATTTTTTTGATGGCTCTCACATTCGGTATTAATTGTAGATAGGTCCTGAATAAAATTAGTTACCCTATCTAAGTGTAATTGATAAAAATTCAACTTAAATTGTAAGAGCTCTCTTAACTCTGTAAACTCGGATATTGATGTAATTAAAGCATGTGTTGGTTCTGAAACATTTAACAAAATGTCATCCATCTCTTGCCAATCACTAAGATCAATGATAGGAGTCTAAAACGTATAAGGATTATGAACTATTTATTAGTATAAAATTTAAATTACTTACAGTTGAGGTATTTGGCAAGTGTTCTAGTTCTATTTTAGTTCGTTTTGGTGGTATAATAACTTCTGATTTAATTACAACTTTCTTAGGAGCCATCGTAAACCAAACTACTATACAATGAAAAAATACAGGCTTTTTATATTCGAGGAATATGAAAGTATAATCATAAATAAAGTAAAATTTAGGTTAAGAAAGTCGAAGGTAATCAAGTGACGTAGTTTCTAGAACGATATAAAAGTCCGAATAAAAGGAATAAAGGTCAGTTTAAGTTGTAAACTGTGCATATATTATTCACTATAGAAAATTTTAGTGTTTCTGTTTAACCATCAAAAGTAAGTATAAAATATTTCTAATTGTATTTTAATGTTCTAAATAAATATTTTATTATAGAAAAATGGATATTACAAGTATAAATGAATTTCTTCTTTTAGAAGAAGAAGTTAGAAAACCACCATTAAAACTGAATCAGTTACCAAAAGATATTCCGTTTAAAATATTATCAGCAAAAGTGGTAAATTCAAAATTTGGAGAAACGGTATTGTTAGATCTGGAGAAAAACGTTGTGTTCCTTCCCTCTCGGTCCACTAGAGTTCTTAAGAATCATATGGTCGAATTAGGAAACGGAAAATATTTTGTTGTCTTTACTGGAGAGAAAGATACCGGCAAAGGAAATCCTGCATCATTATTCAAAATTGTTGACAGTAATTTGTAAGTATGACAGATAATAGCGATAGACTTAATAATGATTTAAATAAATTAATTGAAAAATATTTTGAAAAGTATCCTAAATTTACTGTTGAAGAAAGTAAAGTATGGTTACATCAAGTACAGATTGCAATTGATTTATGTTCCAAAGAAATTTTAACTAAACACCTATCAGAATATAATAAGTGGCAAACAAAATTAGGTCATTTAATAGTAATATTCAATAAACTAAAAGAAGTCGTGGAAACAAGTATTGAGACTGTTAAATGGGAAGACTTACAATCAGTATTTCAGAAAAGGGTAACAACTGGAATTATAATTAATCTAAAACATAAAGATGTACATTCATTTTTAACTGAAGCCTTTAAATTATTTTATAAAAAAATAGTTGATACATTACAAAAGTTTACAATGATTAAAGTAAATACAACATTTTGTGCTGAATTTATAAAACAGACTGATAATAAAAATATAGTAGATATAAAATACTTTCATACTGAAAATGATATTATTGATAGATCGTTAAATATAAGTGAATGGTTTATACATCATGTTACAGATTTTATTTTAAATAAGTTGTCAGAATTTGAAGAAAGACAATCGGGTTGGGCTTTAAGTAAAGTAAAATCACTTATAGTAAATATAAATAAATTTGAAGTAGGGAACGGTTCATCCTTCATTAGATTACCAGAAAAAATTGAACGAAAGCAGGCTTGTGTAAACATTTATAATTGGAATGACAATGCATGTTTCTATTGGAGCATTGTAAGTGCACTTTATCCTACAGATAATGAATATAATCGTACTACATCATATCCTCATTATAGTCAAGTATTAAAGTTAGAGGGTCTTGAAATTCCAATTAATTTTAATAAAATTCATAAATTTGAAAAACTGAATGATATATCTGTTAATGTTTATGGTTTAGAATTAATAAGCAAAGAGTTAACAGTAGTTCCATTACGTTTGACAAAAAGTAAAAAAGAGAAACATGTTAATTTATTATTAATTCAAAATGTATACTTTCCTAAATTAAATGATTATGATACACCTAATTCATTAGATAATGATGACATTGAAATAAAATACCATTATTGTTGGATTAAAAATTTATCTAGATTGTTAAGTTCGCAACTCAATAAGAGTAAAAATAAAAAATTTATATGTGACAGATGTTTAAATTATTTTAGTAGTGAGGAAAAATTAAAAAATCATACAAAATTATGTGAACACATTAACGATTTCAAAATTAACATTCCAAAAGATAAAGTTGTAAAGTTTAAAAATTTTATTCATAAACAACGAACGCGTTTGTCATTTATGCTGATTTCGAATGTATGTTACAACCTGTACAACAAAATGCTGGAAAAACAATGAAATATCAAAAACATGTTGCATATAGTTGTGGATATTATGTTAAATGTGATTATGATAATTCTCTTTCATTTTTTAAAAGTTTTCGCGGGATAGATTGTATGGAATGGTTTGCTAATGAAATGGAAACATGTTCACAAATGATTTATTCTAAATTTAAATATATAGTTCCCATGAAGCAAAACATATCAACAATAAATGCTACTACATGTCATATTTGTGAAAACCAATTTACATATAAAGATATTATAGTTCGTGATCATAATCACTTTACAGGAAATTTTAGAGGCTTTGCTCATGAAAATTGTAATTTAAATTTTAGAAAAAGTTTTTGCGTTCCCATAATTTTTCACAACCTAAGTGGATATGATAGTCACTTCATAATAAGTGACCTGGCAAAATTAGGTAAAATTACATTGTTACCTATAAATAAAGAAAAGTATATTTCATTTACTAATCATATGTCTAACAATATTAAATTTAGATTTATAGATTCACTTCGTTTTATGAATTCATCTCTTGATGAATTGGTAAAAAATTTAGAGGGGAACAACTTAGATAATACAAAAAATGAATTCAGAGGTTATAGTGATGAACAATTAAAACTACTTACACAAAAAGGTTTATTTTGTTACGATTATATTGATGATTTGAAAAAACTAGAGGAAAAAAAATTACCTGCTTCAGCACATTTTTATAATAAATTAAGTGATGAAGAAATCAGTGAGGAACGATATATTCATGCACAAACAGTATGGAAAGCTTTTAATAAGCAAAATCTAGGACAATACTCGGATTTATATTTGAAAACAGATATAATGCTGTTATCAGACGTATTTGAAAATTTTAGGACTATTGGTTATTCCACTAGCGGGCTAGATCCAGCTTGGTATTATACAGTACCCGGATATTCTTGGGACTGTATGCTAAAATATACAAAATGTGAATTAGAACTATTATATGATGTGGATATGATGTTGTTTATTGAAAGCGCAATACGAGGTGGGATCAGTCAATGTTGTTGTCGATATTCTGAAGCAAACAATAAATATATGATAGGATATGATAATATGAAACCTGATAAGTATTTATTATATCTAGATATCAATAATTTATATGGTTATGCAATGTCCCAACCACTCCCATATGGAAATTTCCAGTGGGTAGATAACAATATAGATGTTACCGACATTCCTGATGATGCCTCTGAGGGATATTTTTTAGAAGTTGATCTAAAGTATCCCTATGAGATTCATGATTTACATAAAGATTTTCCATTTTGTGCTGAACATAGAATACCACAAGGTTCAAAATTTCCAAAACTATTAACAACACTATATGATAAAAATAATTATGTAATTCATTATCGTGCTTTAAAACAGGCTGTAGCACATGGATTAAAAATCACTAAGATTCATAGAATTCTTAAATTTTCACAATCATCATGGTTGAAACCATATATAGATTTAAATACAAGTTTTAGAGCAAAAGCGAAAAATACTTTTGAAAAAGATAATTTTAAATTAAAAGTAAATGCTATATATGGAAAAACCATGGAAAATATTAGGAAACATCGTATTGTTAAATTAGTTAATCATTGGGAAGGTAGATATGGTGCAAAAAATTTAATTTCAAGTCCGAAGTTTAATAGTAGAACTATATTCGATGAGGAAAATCAATTAATGGCTATCGAATTAAGAAAGACTGAACTATATTTTAATAAACCTCTTTACATAGGAATGGCTATTTTAGATATTTCAAAAACATGCATGTACAATTTTCATTACGATTTTATGTTATCACAGTTTAATGAGAGTTGTAAGTTATTATATACTGATACGGATAGTTTTATATATGAAATTACATGTAATGATGTATACGAGCAAGTAATTAAACCTAACATTAATAGATTTGATACTAGATATTCGGAAGGTTTACAAATGTAGAAGGGTGTTGGAGTTGGGGAGGACACTATCTCCTCTTCCGGACATGTGTAGGAAGTAAGAAAGTGTTGGTTGAACTTGTTAAGAGGCATCTTGAATACTAAAAAGTATTTTGGTAAACTGATGTTTATAAGATTATTCCACCTTCACGTAGTTCTTCTATAATGGAAACAATTTCATTGTTGACCCCAGTATTACCAGCTTTTTGTGATGCTAAGAGTAATCGAAGTCTATCAACCAATTCATTAAAATCATCAAAATATTTATAATCTACTTTATCAGCTAAATCTATTAAAACTTTAGAATTTAATCCACTTCCAAGTTTAGTTTTACTTCTGGTTAGAGGAAGCAGACTTTTTCTTACATTGGAATCGGAGCTGAGTCAAGTCCGAAGTTTAATAGTAGAACTATATTCGATGAGGAAAATCAATTAATGGCTATCGAATTAAGAAAGACTGAACTATATTTTAATAAACCTCTTTACATAGGAATGGCTATTTTAGATATTTCAAAAACATGCATGTACAATTTTCATTACGATTTTATGTTATCACAGTTTAATGAGAGTTGTAAGTTATTATATACTGATACGGATAGTTTTATATATGAAATTACATGTAATGATGTATACGAGCAAGTAATTAAACCTAACATTAATAGATTTGATACTAGCGATTATGATATGGATAATGTATACAAAATACCACAGCGTAATAAAAAAATTCCTGGTTTAATGAAGGATGAAGCTAATGGTAAAATCATAACACATTTTGTAGGATTACGATCAAAAATGTATAGTTATAGAGTGCAATGTCTAAAAAAACCTTTAATTAAAAAATCTAAGGGGGTTAAACCTTGTGTTATCAAAAATAAAATTACATTTGATGATTATGTCAGTTGTTTAAAGGAAAACAAAGATAAGGTTATTTCACAATGTACTATTCGTTCCTTTGCTAGTATTGAACAATCGAAAATTGGATTAAATGCGTTGGATGATAAGCGTTTTATATTACATGATGGAATTCATACTTTACCTTGGGGTCATTACTCGCTATTATAGGTCTGTCATATTTAAAACCATTGTAATAAATTGTTTAAGATTATCAAATTATTTTATTTCATAGCTTGTAAGGTGATATAAAGCTGTACATTAACATAATAGAATTAGTTGACTACAAGATGTGTGCTGAAGATTATGGTCATTTGTGGGAGTTGTTTGATAAGAGATTACAATCATTTCAAAATTGGACTGGTTTAGTAAATCCTATAGATTTAGCATGGAATGGTTTTTACTATTTGGGTACTCAAGATTTGGTTCGATGCTTTAAATGTGGAGTTGAGATATTTAAATGGGAAATGAAGGATATTCCCTTCATTGAACATTTAAAATATAGTCCAAATTGTTTATTTGTTCAAATAATAAAAACCAAAATTGAAACTAATGTAGAAAATGTAAAAGAACCTAAACAAGTTAAGAAAAAAGAAGGAAATAGAAACTTAACAAATACATTTTTACTGTTTATTATAATAATGTTAATTATTAATATATTAATAAATAGTCATTAAACATTTATTTTTTCTTTTCTTTTCAAGCTAATGGGGATATACATCCAAATAAAACTTACTTCATTCGACTTTATTCATAAGTGCTCTAGAAGTTACCATGAATACATCAAAAATTTACTTGGGACAAAAACTATTTGATCTTAATAAGGTGCAATACATAAGTGTTAGCTTATCTCAGAATTTGAATTTTTAACCGTGTGTTAGAATATGTGATAATAAAACAATTTTCGTGGAATTTACAGAAAGCGAGTGGAAAGAATTTTTATCCTATAAGGAAAGAATTAACAGCTTAATTGTCTCGTCAGAAAATGGTGATTCCATAGATAATAATACGTTTCGACTACAGTTTGAAACGTGTGATGGGTCTAATGGGTTAAGAATAGTAATCAAGAATAAGAATATTTGGATAGACTCCAGTTCAATAGTAAAATTATGGAATTTGATACCTCTAATAAACTATCAGTGTGAACTGCTAGGCAAACAAAATTTTAATAATTCATTCAAAATTTTAAAACTGGGTGTTAAAGATTGTGATAATATTGTAGAATCTGCTCGTTATATAATAGACTCAATAAAATATATAAACAGTATTAATTTTAGCTTAGCCTTAGAAATAATCTGTAGATATCCTAATTTGTTACAAAAATGAAAAAAAAGTATGATATAACCTATAAAAGACGTTAATTCAGTACCTTATGGTTTAGCCTTGGAAGTCTTATATCAATATACAGAACTGTTATGAAGAAGGTTACATTTAATGAGTTGATGAATAAACATCATACGCTATATAATTGGTGTTTTGCTTATAAGGAAGCTAGAAAAGGACATTGGGAGGAAGCTGCTAGAGACCGCATAAGATTTCAACGTCGCATAGAAGAAGTCGCAAAAATTATAACCCCTTGTTTAATTCAAAGTAATGTAGTTTTGTTATAAAATTTATCTTTTCTAGAATAAAACATATTGTATACAAAAATATTTTTATTAAAAAAAGTACAAATTATATTATTGCATTTTTATTTATCCATGACTGTGAATTCATTCCCAGCCACTTTACTAAAATTTGATCTCCTTTATGTCTCAACACTTTTTCAACTAAAAAAATATCTGGATATTTCACTTTCTGTAACTCTTCCGTATAAAATCCGCCTTGAATTTCTTCATTTTTTTCATCCTCCAAAATATAAGTCCTAGGATTGGTCAGCCGAACTTTTTTCTCTTTAAATACTTCTGTCGTCCAGTTGGGCGTGTATCCTTTCTTAAAAACATGTCTATATTTGCTGATGCGTACATAATCACCAATTTTAAATTTAGGTTTTCGAGGATCTACAATTTTCACTTGACTAAATACCTTAATAAACCTTGCATTTCGATTATTAACTTTGGTATAGCTCCAGTGGTGGAATGTCTAGTATTGTTATATTTGTTAACAATAGAAGGTAACGCATCTAGCCACTTGTAGGATCCTTGCAAACTGAAATGTTTCCATATAGATAATTTAAGAGTTCTAATTACCCTTTCTGCAATGCTAGCCTTAAGATTTGAATAGGAACTATAATGATTTATTTTATATTTCTGCATAAGTTTTTGAAAATCTTTATTGTAAAACTCTGTCCCATTATCGGTCTGAAGATTCTTTGGAGGATTCATTTGTAAAAGTATTTTTTCCATGGCATTAACAATCTCTTTACTAGTTTTTCTTTTGATAGGTACAGCCCAAACAAATTTACTAAAAGCATTGATTACTATCAAAATATAATTGTATCCTTTGTTTTCTTTGGCATATAATGACATGATAGCCAGGTCAGCTTGGATTAAATCATGTAAACCTTTAACTAAAACATGACGTCGTTTAAAATTAATTCGAGCTGGTTTATGGAGTTCATTAACGACTTGCCATTTAGACATTTTTGACTAACGGACACTGAAGTAATAATTCAATACAAATTTTCTGTTTTGATCCGAGCTTAAATAGAATTACATATCCTTTAACAATATTTATACCTGACAGATCATGAAGTTTGTAAGTTTTATTTTTTAATATTACTTCACAATCTGCCTGATAATGAGCAACACTTTCAATTTTTGCAGATAATGGAAACTTGAATCCTGAATTTCCATTATCAAGAACATAGTAATCCTTACTCAAATTTGTTTTCTCTCCTCTTAAAAAATTAAATGATATAATACTTTTTGAATGCATGTGAAATTCAATAACATCACCCTTGTTAATAATATTATTTTCTAGTAGTTGATTAATTTTATCATATTTTGTTTTATATGAAATATAAAGATTTTCCGGAACACAGCGTATGCTTTCCACTTTTCCACTTATAGGAAACGTATACGAGAATGTACCATCTTCTAATATGTAGACTGTTTTACTTACATTAAAATCTTTAATACCTCGAATAGTTAATATACATTTATTGTGAAATTCGGAAGGTTTACAAATGTAGAAGGGTGTTGGAGTTGGGGAGGACACTATCTCCTCTTCCGGACATGTGTAGGAAGTAAGAAAGTGTTGGTTGAACTTGTTAAGAGGCATCTTGAATACTAAAAAGTATTTTGGTAAACTGATGTTTATAAGATTATTCCACCTTCACGTAGTTCTTCTATAATGGAAACAATTTCATTGTTGACCCCAGTATTACCAGCTTTTTGTGATGCTAAGAGTAATCGAAGTCTATCAACCAATTCATTAAAATCATCAAAATATTTATAATCTACTTTATCAGCTAAATCTATTAAAACTTTAGAATTTAATCCACTTCCAAGTTTAGTTTTACTTCTGGTTAGAGGAAGCAGACTTTTTCTTACATTGGAATCGGAGCTGAGTCTCGGACGAAATTGTCCTGACATACCTTCCTGCTCGATTGCTCTTCTTTTTTTCTCAAATTTCTCCAAGGCTAGAGAATGCAAATTGGTAACACGAGGTTTAATTAGATCAATAAATTTAGAAGCATTGGAAGTGGATAATCCTTTTTTTGGATTATAACCTAAATATTGTGCATTTGTTCTTCTAACAATTTCAATATATGAGTCAAGGTCTTGAGTTTTGTATCCAGCAGGATATTTTTTGAATAAAAATTCATAAAGACCTGGAGTGCCTTTATACTTGAGATTTTGAATCACTACATCTTTTCCGTCAAATGTTAAAGGAGAATCACCAATAGCCCATTGTTGACTTTCAGGATTGAAATAAACTCCAAACGTGCTATCAAACTGATTCTCAGTATCCATAATTTTATTTTCAATATATCCTCTGGGCAAAGGATCATATTTTTCTAAAAACTCTAGGGTCTCATCTCTCGCATGTGAAGTATCTGTAACTATATCATCATCTATATAACTCGCACCAAAGTCATCTTGCATTGTTTGATTAAAAGTTAGATCTGGTACGATAGAATAATACTTTTTTGGTGATGTTTTTGGTGACTCCTGTTTAATTTCCGGTTTAGTGGTAATAAGTTGTTGAATAGGTTCAACGAGTGGCTTCCATTGTTGTTTGAAACGATTTTCCGTTGCAGTTTGTTCATTTTTTAAACTTTTATATTTACGTTTGATATCCTTTCGTGTTTCGAGTAGTTCTTTTCCCAACTGTTCATCCATCTTTACTAATCAAAATCTTACTGTTTGGCTTTATATAAGAATCAAATCCTTGTCGGTATCGACCTGATGTTAAATTACAATCTTTATCTATTGTCATAAAGCCAAATTTGTCTTTCCAACAATATGCACACAAATCCTTAAAATTTTGAAATGACATGTCAATATTAACATGATCATCATACACATGTTTGAGATTGGTCATGTCTTGTTGAAATATAATTAAAAGGTTTGAATTATCTCGAATTAAATGTTTGGGAATAGCTGCGTATGTCTGACAAAGATAAAAACAGTCTGTAGATTTATGTCGCCCACAACAAAAATAATTTTGTATAATACTTTGATCACATGTAGCAATGTCATCAAATATTATAATAGAATTTTTCTTGATTAACTCAGGTACAATCACTTCCTCCATTTTATCATATTCCTTATAACCAATCTCTTTAATAGGTTGAAGCAAATTTCGCAAGTATGAATATTTTGATTGATGTAAGCTTTTAGAGCATACATACAGGGTGTCCGCGAAAATAATGCATTCCTTTATGGGGGAGGTATAAAATGTGCTATTGATTAAAAAAGTCTTATAACATTTTTTTGTAAAGTCAACGGTTTTCAACAAAAAAATAACATTGATTTTTGTATACCTGGTATGATATCTACAGTAAATTTACTAAAGCCGACAACGCCGCCTATTCTGAAGCGCCACGAAAAACAGCTGATATCTGGCTTTAATAGGTCAGTGGGTTGGTTTTATGCAAAGAAAATCAGGTGTCTTGTTTTTATTGTATTCGATGATAGCTAATCGCAGTAAATACGAGTAAAAAACTTTTATTTTTGTAATAGATAAGAAATAGTGCTAACAGCTGACTTTGTATCTTGAGAATTTGTTTAAAGTGAACTTATTTTCTTGCAATTTAATTGAGAAGTACTATCTTTATTTTAGAAATAATGACCTTTGAAATGTTTTGATTTTTGATTTTGATAAATGTGGAAAATTTAATTAGACTAGATACACAAAATAACTTACCATAACGTCAAGCTACATTTAAGGCATATCGAAAAGTTTAGGTTCAGCGACTGCGATATTGTTTATAAAAAATGTTCAAAATGGTTTCCATTTGCACGCACACACGCATTAACGCGGCGAACCCAATTTTCATTAATATCATAATTGAATAAATTATGACGAATTGTATCGGCTGCTGCGAAAACGCGATTTCGTAGTTCATTCTCTGTTTCAATCTCAGGACGATTATCATACACGAGGGACTTCATATGACCCCAGAAATAATAGTCCATGACATTTAAATCAGGCGATCTTGGTGGCCATAAAAATGGTCCATTTCGACCAATCCAACGGCGAGGATAATGATCGTCAAGAAATAATTTTACAGCTCGAGCAAAATGTGGTGGTGCGCCATCGTGTAGAAACCACATGTCCTGACGAATGTTCAATGGCAACTCTTCTAGTAACCCTGGTAAAACATTTTCCAAAAAGTTTAAATAGCTATCTCCACGTAACTGTCTCGGTAATTCGTATGGTCCTATCAAAGTATGTCCAATAATACCAGCCCACATATTAATGGAAAATTTTTGCTGGAAGTTTGTTCTACGCGTTGCGTGTGGATTATGATCATCCCAAATATGGCAATTGTGGAAATTCAAAACTCCCTGTCTCGTAAAAGAAGCCTCGTCTGTACATAATATTTCAGAAGGAAACAAAGGATTTCTGGTTGTTTTATTCTGAAACCATGTACAGAATTGTAGTCTCCTTGCAAAATCACCTTGATGCAAATCTTGCACCCGTTGAATGTGGTACGGATGTAATAGTTGTTCTTTTAATGTTCTGTGTACACTAGTTCTACCAACATTAACTTGCCTTGCGACAGATCGTACACTCACTGTGGGATTTTGGGCAACAATATCTAAGATATCCTCCTCCACTGCTAATACACGATCCGTGCGATTTCGACCACTAGTTTTTTTAGGAATTACACTACCGTTTTCCAACAATCTTTGAGACACGGAAACAAAAGTACGACAGTTTGGTTGCCGCCTATTTGGGTATCGTTCATTGTAAAGTCTTACAGCAACACGACTATTACCCTGTGATTCACCATAAATAAGTAGCATATCGTGGTACTCGCGAGTTGAAAAAAATGCCATCTTAATATTTTTACATTAATTTGTACCATAAGCACCTAGATACACCTCCCAACGTTAAAACTGGCAGTGGCATCTAGTAAGTGACTAATTACTTATGCTTGTGACTACCAAAATATTAAAAAAAAAAAAAAAAAAAATAGTTCCGATTCTTTCTATCTTCGCGGTGTTGTCACGTTGTGATTTCCGAAGGAAAGTTTATTGATCATTTTTGTGAAAACTATTGATGTTAGAAAAAAAAATTATTAGAATTTTTTGTTGCTAATAACACATTCTACCAATCCTCTAAAGGAATGCATTATTTTCGCGGACACCCTGTATACATTTTCAAATCTTAAACCGTTCGGATGTTCTATAAGTGATAGCATAACATTGGTTTTACCAGATCCACTGGGACCTATGATTAAACCTCGTTTCGAATCACCTCCAAAAACAACACCATGTTTACCTATTTTCTTAGTTTCTTCAATATCATAATTTCTAACTGGTAAAGTGACTTTTTGTTTTTGAATCTCCATACCTACTGATCTCTATATAAAGCGTGTACGTCTATATAAAGGTTTACAATGATTCTACAGCGAAAGGTGAAAGGACGTGGTTTAGTTAATACTTTAATCAATAAGCTTCCAACTGAACTTCATCTACCTGGATATTCCTTCTGTGGTCCAGGAACCAAGCTTAAGACTCGATTAGAGAGGGGAGATCAAGGTATTAATCCCCTAGACCAAGCGTGTAGAGAACACGATATTGTATACTCTCAAAGTAGTGATTTAAAACAAAGACACGCAGCAGATAAAGTTTTAGAAAATAAAGCTTGGGAGCGGGTTAAGTCTAAAAACGCGAAGTTTGGTGAGAAAGCAGCTGCTTGGTTCGTTACTACTACAATGAAGGGTAAATGAAAGATGGGAATGGGTTTGAAGAAAAAACGGGGAAAAGGGAAACGTATCATTCGATCACCAAAAAAGGGTGGTTTTTTACCTTTTCTGTTACCCTTGCTAGGAGCCTTAGGAGCTGTTGGGGGTGGTGCAGCTGGAATCGCGAAAGCCGTGAATGATGCTAAAGCTAATCGCCAGCAGCTGGAGGAACAGAAACGTCATAATTTAGCAATGGAAACTAAACAAGGTGCTGGAATGAAAAGAGGACGGGGGTTTTACCTACGACCATACAAGGGATATGGAATAAAAAAAAGAAAATAAAATTACCTAGACATGTCTTAACCAATCTAGACTTGAAAAAATTTGCAAAGTGTATTCCATATTTTCGAGGAGTTTTTATGCGAGATTCGTTACCACAAAAAATTAACAAATTTGAAACTGGTATAATTAATCTCGATGTAAACAGCGGTCCTGGTACTCACTGGACATCTTATTTTAAAAATAATGTTGATGTTACGTATTTTGATAGTTATGGTAATTTACCACCACCGGTTGAGGTTGTTAAATATTTTAAAAGTAATGAGAATGTAAGAATACGATATAACTATAATGTTTTCCAGCAGTTTAATTCGTATCAATGTGGTCAGCATAGTTTAAGGTTTCTATTTAATCAGTTTAACAAGTCATGAACTTCATTCATTTGTTAACTATCATGTCGTATACTTTTACCCTAAGTGGTGATTCATCCATCTTAAGTGATGACTTTAATCCTCCGATATATCTTAACGAAAATGAAGACTATGAAATTGGTTTGGTTAATTTTGATACTTTCAATAGCATTCCAAATGTTTCTACTCATAATAACATTTTGGTGTGGGGTGAGAAAGATGAATTTACGATTGGTATACCAAGCGGTGCATATGAGATTAATGATTTGATAAAAATTATTGAAAAAGACATTTTTCTTACTGGTGTAACAATTCATATAACAGCAGATTCAAAAACTAATACAATCACTCTTAAAAGTACTGCTCCCATTAATTTTGATGTACCAAATTCAATTGGAAAACTTTTAGGTTTTTCCACTAGACTCTCTCCAAATGTTGCTCATACCTCTGACAAAGTAAATATTTTGAGTGTAAACACTATTTGTGTTGATTGTAACATTGCGATCGGTTCCTTCCTTAATGGACGTCCTGTTCACATTATCCATCAATTTTTCCCTCAGGTTCCCTTTGGCTATAAAATAGTAGAGCAACCCCAAACTATTTTATATTATCCAGTAAGCGTCAAGACAATAAACAACATAACAGTTAAGGTGTTTGATCAATCAGGCGAGTTGATAAATTTTAATCACGAGACAATTACTATTCGCTTGCATCTTAGAAAAATTGAATAATGGTTTGGTTGTTTCCTCGTTTCCCCTATCATGATTATAAAAGAGGTTGTAATACCAAGCGTACCAGTGTTTTAAGAACCAGTGAGCAGTTAACATCGCAAAATCGTCAATTTTTAGATTCTCTTGGATTTACAGTTTGCAATGGATCTTCTAAACGTAACGGGACAACCCTTTGCAGACACTACTATTGAGGATTATCAATTTCATACTTATCAACCGCATACCCTAACCGCTGTTAACTATAACGATGAAATTAGAATCGCTATTCAAGATATTGATGCGTACACTCTTCCATGTAACAGTTATCTCTATTTAGAAGGAAAATTCTTGACAAATCAAAACAAGCTACCAACAAAATTTCAGTTTATAAACAATGGTATAGCACATCTCTTTAGGGAAATAAGATATGAAATGAATGGTGTAATAATTGATTCAGTTAGAGATGTTGGTTTAGCATCTACCCTGAAAAACTATCTCTCACTCAATGAAAATGAGAGTATGTTACTTCAGAATGCAGCCTGGTTTCCTAAAGATGGTTTAAAAGATTCTACAGGAAAGGCAATTACACCAACCAATAAACTTTTGATTGATAACCACGGTAATTTTAATGTGTACATACCACTAAAACTTTTTTCTGGCTTATTTGAAGATTTTCGTAAAGTAGTATTAAATATGAAGCAGGAATTAATTCTTATTCGTGAAAAAGATGATGTAGATTCTGTCATTGCAACAGATGAAACAGAAAAACCGAAAATTGAAATTAATAAAATATTTTGGAATATTCCACATATTACACCTAGTATAAGTCAACAACTTCGACTAAATAAAATAATTCAAAGTAATATTGACTTGCCAATTAAATTTAGAAGTTGGGAACTAATAGAATATCCCACCTTAAATGATACCACCCGTCATACTTGGAATGTAAAAACTTCTACAAAATTAGAAAGTCCTAGACATATTATAATAGCCTTTCAAGATGATTGTAAAGGAAAATTGTTGAAAAATATGAGTCACTTCAACCATTGTAATCTAACAAATATTCGTGTCTTTCTGAATTCGGAACGATATCCTTATCATGATTTAAATTTAGACTTTGATTCTAATCGTTTTGCTACTGCCTATGAAATGTACGCTAGTTTTCAAGAATCTTATTATCATATACCGACAAATCAACCAATTTTTTCACCTTAAAAATAATGCTCCAATTTTTTATATTGACTGTTCTCGTCAAAAAGAGATCATTCAGGGGGGTTCAGTCGTGCTAAGGGTAGAATTTGAAACAAATAAAAATGTGGGTAAAAATGTTTCTGCTTATTGCCTCATTTTACATGAAAAGGAATTTATGTACAATCCTCTCTCGAAAATTGTAAGGCAGGTATAGTCTTCAGTTAATTGAGAGAGTACGCATGATCAGCCTTTGATATAAATATCTAATAGCAACGTATCTCTTCTAGTTATGTTAACTTATCAAGAGAGGTTAAAACTATATCTTAAAAATTTAAATAAACTTAAAACTGATATTCATTATTATCAGCAATATCAACAAATGATAAAGCGATTTTCTAATTTAAAAATATCCACTTAGACAATATGAAATTAGTTGTGGATATTCAAGGGTTTACATTAGAAAATAATAAATTTATAGTAAAGGAATTTGCTGCTTTTAATGGATCTAAGTTATGTCACCATGTTTTTAAACGACCATTTCCTCTTAAACTGCTACCACCGAATTTGCAGAAACAAGCTTCTTGGTTAATGAAACATCATCACTCTATTCATTGGAATACTGGATCTGTACCACTTGACAAATTTGCCAACATTTTTCAAGATTTACTTAAAGATGTTGATATCATCTACATCAAAGGTAAGGAGAAAGCACAATTTTTACGAAAATATACAAAAGTTCCCGTGTGTGAAGTAGATGAACAACTAAAATTTGAATCAATGGAAGCTACCTGTTTTTATCATATGAATGATAAATGTATATGTGCACTTACAAATGTATATTTTTTATATAATAATTTTTTAATGAATGAATAAAACAATATAAAATATTCAGTTGTTTAATTACAATATTATTTTACAAAACAATATAAAATATTCAGTTGTTTAATTACAATATTATTTTACAAAACAATATAAAATATTCAGTTGTTTAATTACAATATTATTTTACATAACTCTTTCATCCATTTGCGGTATCTCCTCCTCTCTTATTTGAAGATATTCTGGAATTAAGTGATTAAGGTCCAATAACCATTGATGTAAATTTACTTTTTTTAATTCAGTTATTACACAGGAAATACAGATAACTGAACCTTCTGCAAAATCTCGACAGACTTTTGCTGCTTTTCTAAATCTGGCTGCTTCCTGGTAACATTCTTCTTCGGAATACCTAGAACTCATTTTCACCCTTCCGTAAATTGCTTCGTGTTCATACATCCATTGTTTCTCTTTTAGTTCTTCTATGATTGGAATTATTGCAGTTCTTAATTCTTTCATTTGATCACCAGAATTTGCTAACCACATTTTTCTTTTATTAATGACACCACTTGTTAAATACTGAAACATGTTGATATTCAGTCCGACTTTTATATTAACAAAATATCTACGTCATTATACCTTGAATTCTGTTTCTATAGCCGGGTGACCTATGTAAATAATCGAATTTTTCTGTGTGGACTCAAATGTCCGAATTCTGTAATTAGGATACACATAAGGTGTGGTTGACCTCTCCACCGAGACAACCTTGTTAGTCTTGTAATAGTCCTTAAGCCGTAATCAGAGTGTGGCCCAGACAACCTTCCAGTGGTTAACCTCCCCACCCAGACAAACTTCTGACGTCACCCCTCTATAATAACTAGTAAATAATCGAATCACCTTGCTTTTCCGAATTCTGTAATTAGGATACACATAAGGTGTGGTTGACCTCTCCACCGAGACAACCTTGTTAGTCTTGTAATAGTCCTTAACCCGTAATCAGAGTGTGGCCCAGACAACCTTCCAGTGGTTGACCTCCCCACCCAGACAACCTTCTGACGTCACTCCTCTATAATAACTACTATGTTGTGATACTTTTATTGTTGCTATAGCATACCAGTCATAAGATGCAGTCACTGGATAAAAGCATTTATTTTAAATTAAATAAATATATTATAAGCAGAACTGTCAAAATTGGTTAGTAAACTCATAGAATAATTATTTAAAATATATGGAGGTCCTACACATGTTCTATCATCTAGTTTTTACACATAAAAACTGCACATGGGGTTTTATACCATCAAGAGTATCACTTTATAACAATAAAATATTCACCGATCAAGATTTAATAGTGGCTTAGTAACCGATTTATGTGTAGCGCAACAACAATAACGAATTCCTGCTAACATTAAGCAAGTCCCAAAAATGAACTTTCAACATATTAAAACCCCCAGACTAGCACTCCGAAAAATAAATTCATGTGTTTTCAGCCACTTACTACTATCTAGCCTCCAACACTGAACAAAAAACAAAGAAAAACGTAAATCACCAAAATAATGACAAATACTCCCATCATCTCCAGCAGCAAAACAAAGAAAAAAAGGTCAAGAAAACGAAACATCAAGCGAAAGCCTTCTAAACATGAGTTGAACAGACTTAGAAAGTGTGGGCATTACAACTGAGTCAGATGAAAGATTTGCTATCAATGATATTAAAATATCATTGTAGGTTCTTTTTTGGTTAAATTTGTATCAAAGAAATAGTGCGTTAATATGTTGGCTCTGTTAATGGAATTATGACGTCATCATAGTAATAATTTTTCATATTTATTCCCGTTTCCAATTAATCTGATAGTTTACATTGTTTACTAAGTTAATTTTAAATTGAATATATCCATTTTTCAACTTTTATTTTTTTAGTATTTAAGCTTTTCTCTTATATAAAGGATACATTTATACCTTTTGTTTTAAGTAACATCTATTTGTTGAAAGACAATTATTCACAGTACCGAACATGGATGGCCAGTGTAACTACAACGTAGGTACAAATGCCAGTTAGCAGCAGTCTATTATAATTAAAATAAAATAAATGATAAGTTTCTTCTTACTCATTGCCTACATAATCTTAAAGAAAAATTAGGTACTTTTATTGTACGAAGGTCAAAATAGGTCAAAACAGTTAATTCTTTTAAATGATAACAAATTGTCAAAAATATGTCACTGTCGTGAAGCAATTCTTTAAAATAGTTTTAAATATTTATTCGAATTTGCTACATTTTTTAAGTTGTATAAAACAAAAAATAAAGATCACTTGAATAATAGTGATTGAAATATATGGGTTAGAGGTCTTTATTGCTACAAGCGCTTGAACACCTTGTTTATATTTACTTGTATTTATAAAGATTTTACCTCTATTTCCAGTCTTGTTCCTTGCTCACAAGTAATGAAACTAATAGTGAGTATTATTAAAAAAATAATAAGATGTGGAAACTTATACTTGAAGGATCCCTCTACCTACAAAAATAATGTTTTAATTGTTAAATTTAAATATACATGAGAAATTTAACTATTTACGTACATTCAAAAAAATTACTGCTGTTGCTAAAATTAAAGTAGTAGATGAGACTACTCCAATATACCGGTATTTTATAAAACCATTCAAGAAGTTCATGACCCTAAACATAAATAAATACATTGTGATGCAAATAGTAGATTACGGTAATTTCATAAATGGATGAAGATGAAGTTGTGAAAATAGATTCTATAAGCCGAAAAACTATCTTTCTTTAGGCAAAAATCAAATTAGGCCAGTAGACACGCTAGTTGTGCTGTCCAGTAACTTTCTGTCAATCACAGTCCCTCCATATATGTATCCATTATTTGCAAATTTTAACAAGATATAACTTATAAGTCATTTTGGAATATCGATTTATTGTTTTGAAATTATATCAGTATATGACCTACCAAGATTTATTCTAGAACCCTTACCATATAATAGATAGATACAATATTTATTTACTGTACTTATAATTTCGTTGACCATCAAGAAATTAGTGCAAGTGAGGTCCAGCGTTTTTCATTTTTGACCGATTTAAAAAAGAATACAATTAATAACGGAGAATACAATAATAGAGATTCTTCAAGGGTGCGAATTAGAAATCATTTCAAAAATCAACCGATACTTGTACGTCTCTGAAGTTTCGGTAACTCCCCATACGTTGATGACCTCCGGCGTAGATTCAGATGGAGCAATTACGAGTGGTGAAGATATACTTAGTAGAGTTTTTCCTTAAGTTATTTCAAAAATGTATAAAACATGTAGTTTAAATTAATAGGTTTACGTATTACAAAATTTTGCATTAAAATGAAATGGAATTATGCGTTACTATTATTTTAATGAGTTTATCATAAACTTATCAATAATAGAACAAATACCTTAATTTTTAAAATCTATCATAATATTAATTCCAAAAGGTTTTCCATGTTGCTCCTATGTTGCTATGCGGTAAAGTAAAATAATTTCTAGTTTTATTTAAGTATAATATTAATTGTTTAAAATAACTAGAATTTATTTCCATAAATCAGTCTAACTGATTTTAAAATGAATCTCTAACACATTTACATTCAAATATCTGCAGTCATTCTCTATCTGTTCTTTGTTATAAATCTTCTAAAGGTTCTGGTTGTGTTCATAATTTTTGTTTTCAAATTAATCCATAAAAAAATCTAGGGAAAGAGAGGAAACTGTTTGTTCGGCTATTGTTGGAATTTCATTAAGAATTTAATTCCAATTGTGTTACGCAATCGCGTAGTAACAAGGTAAAAGGACCCTTTGATTTACAAACAATTTTTCTTAACCTCGATACAAAAATAATAAATAAATTGATAGAAAGAAACGTTACTTATAATTTTGTGTAGGTTGCCAAAATTAGAACTGTGCTTTTATTGATTTGATGTAGAGGAAATCCATAGATGAGATAATATCTTTGTTTAAAGCCTCATGTTTTACAGTTTGCGTTGGCTGTGAACGCCATAAACCTTGACCGTCGCCCCTATTGTTTGTGATATAAATTTTGATGTATAAATTCTCAAGAAATCAAATTTCTACAGCCATGTCCGACCACACTCTTAAAAGGTGGTGTTTACCTTGACCATTCCCTTTGGTCTTATCCGAAGATCGCTTAATTTTGTCTCATATCCGGTTGCTCAATTTAAGGATCTTCTTCACTTTCCATTGCCCTTAGTTTATCTCTACGTTTTTATGACATTTCCCGTTGTTTCCTTCCTTTCGATTTGCAATCATAATTCCGCTTCTCACTTACCTATTTTTTAGTGTGAGGTACCTCAGATAGTTTCTTCCTACAGCTTAGACAATTGTTAATGTAATTTGTAGTGTTTAATGTTTAATTTCTTAATTTAATTTTAAAACAATTGTATCATTTTCAGTTGTATTGTTCAACGATAATTTATCTTTTTTACCTCATTAATTTTTTGACGTTTATTGTATAAAAGTATTATAAAGTGTTTATTTAATTAAGTTTCTCTCATAGGTAAGTTTCCTTTAATTCTCATTATTTTGAATTGTTGATTTACTCTCAATTTGTTAGTTACTGAACTGATGATAAGTGTATTGTCGAAACTAGTTAAAAACTCGTTAAAAATTCGAGACGACGATCAAAAGCTTGGTTTTAAAATGTAATATAATTCCCTTATTATTTAAGAACTTTAACAAAAGATATGTAGTTCATTTAGCGTCAAATTTACATGTTATAGTACTTCGTATAGTTTATTTTTTGATCTACTGTTCCTCTTCTTTTTCTGAAGCCCCTTTGGAATCGCCAATTTCTCTATAGTGTAACATGTTCTTCTCTGTAGTTTTTACAAACAGTTTTGTCTCCTTTTTTAAATATTGGGTAAATTATGACACCGTCCTAGTGTTCCGGTAACTATTCTTTTGTCCATATTTTCTTAATTAATTCGGCAACTCCTTGTTGCAGATCTACTCCCCCGTATTTTAAGAGTCCTGCCGGTATTCCATTTTCACTCAAGTTCTATTTGTTTTTTAAGTTTCTAATTTCTGCCATTACTTCTTGGTCGGTTGGTTCTTCCTCTTCTCCATTTTCAATATTTTCTATTTCATCTCTCTCTGCACATACTTGTTTATTAGAATATTTCAGTAGCTCATCAAAATGCTCTGCTATTAGTTGCCCTTCCATATTTCTACAACCTTGTATTTATTTATATTCTTTCCCCTGCGCCTTTTTTAATTCTATCCTGCTCTATAACTGTTCTTTTATTTCCGCATTTCTGATATTTTTCATGTTAAACTTTATTACTTTGTTTTTTTGGTTTCTCAACTTTGGTAACTATTGATCTAACTTTGTTATAACCATTGTGTTGTAAGAGTCGGCATCTGCTGCATTTATTTCTTCGTAGAATTAATTCATTTTTAACAGCCAAGTCTTTGTCCTTTGAAGGAGCGTGTACATTTATTATGATGAGATTTCTATACCTTCCTTGCAATCTTAGTCTACATAATCTGTTTGAGACTGCTTCGAAATCTACTACTTGTTGGCTGATGTTTTAATTTACGATAAACTCTGTTTCTTAGTATCTGTTTTCATTTCCACTGTTAAAGAATGTGTAATCCTCTATTCTTATTTGATATTTTCCTTTCTGTTTGGTTTTTTGTAGAGATAAAATATGAATATTCTATTTTTCCCTTGTACTGTACCAGATTTCTTAGTGCCTCTGTGTGGTATGTACCCCTGACATTCCACGTACCGAATTTTAACAGTTGTGTTTGCAGTTTCTACTTCCTATGTCTTCTTTTCCTAACTTCCTAACTTTTCATTTCTCCTGTTTTGCCCCTATCTTATACCTCTTCTTTGTCTTTTGTAATGCTCAGTCCTTTTCCTTTCTTCTTTTTAGTAGTTTTTTGAGGTGCTACTACTGTTTTTAGCTACTAACAAATTCGCTCCTTAATCCCATACCATTTCGAGATTATTTATCTTTAATTTATTATATTACTGTATGTCCTTTTTCTCATTCTTCTTTTGCCTACTATTCTAATACTTTTCTGAATATCTCTAGCCTCCTTGTTCATTTCGTTATTAATATATATTTATATTTCCATATTTTATTTTTGTTCTGCATTACGCTCTGTTTTTAGATAATATTCAATTCTAGCAGGCAAGTTTATTCTCCCAATTTTCTTCCGTCTTTTTTTATATCGACTTCCAATTGGTCTTTTAAGAATTTCTCCATTTCACTTTTTATAACTCCTTCTTCATAAGTTGGGATAGGGATACCTTGCAGAATTATGTTATTCCTCCTTTTTTCTTTATCCATTATTTCCACTTTCCTTTTGAGCTGGGACAATTATTCTTTTATTGCTTTATTTTCCTTCTTTAGTGATTCGTTTATTTCTTTAATTCTTTGTGACCTTCCTTAATTCCTCTTATATCTTTTCAGTTCTCTCATATCAGTGTGGAAATCTTGGAACATCTGTGACATTTTACTTAATTTATCTTCATTTTTATCTCCTTTAATAGGTGTTCTCTTGCTTAGATGCTCTCCCGAAATAATCATCTAGGTTTCCTACACTTCTTTTCCTTTTTCCCTCGTCTGAGTCTCCCATTTTACCGCGTAAAAATCAGCAAAGGTCAACTCCTCGGATTCTTTATTTTAAGAGAATTTTCGCACAATCTGGCAACGCCGCAAATATTTTAATGTATTCTTACTATTCTTCCTCTTATCTTAATGGATTTAGATTACCCTGATAACGATATCACTTTATTTATATTTGACTTCATTTTTTTATGCACTATTATTCAAGTTTCCTTGTCCGTGTTTTCTATTCTAATAAACAACTTCTTGTGATTTATTTTTCTCTGCAGATCACTGTTATGTTGGAATTTCTGCCGGCATCGTCTCATAATTAAATTGTCTGGATCTGATGTAGATTCGATTCTGTATATGTTTCTCCGTGTTCATTTATCCCAACCGGATCAGATGTAGTATGGGTCTGTTCCTATCCTGGGTCTGATGTTAAATTAGTAATAGGAATAAAAACAATTCTTGAATAAGCAACAATGCTATACCGGGTTATATGTATGTTTTTTTTAATAATAATGTTAGTTATAAATATGAAAAGATAAATAAGGCTTAACTTGAATTTCTACCAAAGCGTTTTAATATGTATTGAAGTCTACCTAGGTTTCGGTATCTGACAATATAAATTTCCTAAATATCTTCAATATACAGTATTAAATGAACAACTAAACCTGGAAATATATATATAAATAAATATCTTAGATCACCTTTTGAACTAAATAATACCAACCAAATATATTTTTAAAAAAGGAGAATATTGCTTAATAATGATTTATTGTCAGGTTTATGTCATGAAATTTATTTATGTTTTTAAAAAAGATGTGTCAAACTTTTTTCCATCTCGGAAAACCGTATTGTCAGATACCCAAATCTAGGTAAACTTAAATACTTATTAAAACGCTTTGGAAGACTATGGAAATTTAAGTATTACTTATCTTTCCATATTAATTATGAATAATAAGTAAGAGTTGAAATAATTAATTTAATAATGTTACTGTGTTATTTAATTTTTCAAATACTAATGTATACAAAATCATTTTTGGGCCCTATGGGATTAATTGCTAGACCAATTTCTTCAAAGAGATGAGGAAGTCGAATCTGATCAGAAATGTTTGATTCCTAAATATTTTTTCTGACCAAAAAAATGATCATAACTGGAGTACGTTTTTCTGGTTAAAGGTTTGGGTAAATCAATAAATACAGATATGTCACTATAATTTTAGAACAGAACCATTTGAAAATTCAATTCAATGCTCGAGAGTATTTTGATAAACGCCAAGAATTTTCTAGAAACAAAAGTGTATATATAAGGAGGAACTAACAATAAGAGTAATAGTAAAAAAAATAGTAAAGTAAGTGTCAACAAAATATAAGTGGATTAGAATTGCTTGTTTTCAATTTTCAAAGTTCTGATATAGTTATAGATCTCAAGAAAACAGTACAGTAACTAGTTCAAGTCTACAAATATTTAGACTTATTAAATTTTTCGAATTCCAACTAAAAAGTTTAAGCGCATATTTATTATAAGCTCTCAGCTATAACTATAAATGTTTCCATTCTTATTCTCTATACAAAATGGAATTGTTTCTATTTCCGGATCAACACTTGGTGCCCAATTTAATACATGTGATATAAACTTTTTGAATTTGTTGAGTGTAAATGGGATCTTTTTCGAGCAAGAAAGTTTTTTTTATTACTCTCTTTAAGAAAATGTAATCCATGTTCAAAATATTATCCTTGCTGATCTAATTAATTCCTTATTTTTAATATTTCAAAACATTTTATGAGATCCTGCATTTGTTTCTCTCTCTTTATTTATACAAATTACAGTACCGCATAAGGAACAAAAAGTACTAGTCTTTATTAAATTGGCTCTAAAATCGTTAATAAATTACTGAGAAGATAGCTAAATTCGCAGATAATTAGAAAATTCGGGAAGTGTAGCTCCCGTACATGCTCCACGTACATCAGAGGTCATCAACTTATCGGGAATGCTGAAGCTTTTGTGAAATTGTCATTTTGGAGAGTATAAAAGAAATTTGAAGCTGTGAAAAAAATAATAACACTACACCATCTCCAAAGTGCTCTATTTTTCCTTGAAAAACAAATTAACTTACTGCATTAGTTTTACTGAATAAATCAACAGATATTTCATGAACACTTCCACTTTCTGTTGGTAATCACTGTCGTAAAAATATTTGGAAACATCCCGATATTTTTCTTCTCCTTTTATAAATGTCAGTAGGTTTTCATTAAGTACTTTTAAGAAAAAGATACAGTGTGTTGTAAAATAACTAACAACTAATATTGAAGTTACACTAAAAACGAGTGAATGAGGTAATAAAAAATATACAACAAAAAATTTGACCATCGGCCTGTCATCAAGTTTAGCGGTGCGCATCAGTACATATATTACATGATCATCATCTTCTATATACATAATTAGGCCGTAAGTAATAAAAAGAAAAGGTAGAAAACTGTAAGTACACGTTTTTGCGATGTAACTAAATTTAGCCATTTTGTTTATAATAACTTCGGAGGTGTATCCTGCACCGTACCAAAGAGTTCTCACAAGTTTTATTCCTCGATAAATAGTATTAAGATGTCTCATGTGTATAGCATAATTCGTTGTAATCTAAAATAATTAAAACATATTGGACCTATATTTATACAACAATGGTGGATCCGAGTTTGAATAGTCCACTAGCAATCTACTTGCGACATTTATTTCGCGAACATTGAATTGTCACTTATTTTACTAAATATTTCAAAAAAAACTTTAAGTACGCAATTTCAATTGGTGATAAGTTTATTATATACAGATTCATATTCAGTATGACAATAAAATATAAATAAACATTTTTCTGCGATGACTATCCAAAGTCGGCCTCTGGGCTTCGAAAAATCACCGCCAAATTGACGTTTTTCATGGAATGACGTCAAAGGGCAACAAAATTTTGAGAACCCACGCCTAATTTGATGAGAATTCAATTTATCAACCTAAAATAAGTATTCCAACACGGAGTGGAAAACAATCGTCTGACATGAATTTGCCTTGTTTATGACAAAATTAGACATATCTACGGGCAAATAAATGGTATTTAGTAAATCCACTTAATTTTTTTCATATTTATACCATCAATGATCTTATAACTTAATAAAAAATTATTAGTTAGTTCATAAGTTTAACAGTGCTATCTATATTATAGAGGTTTGGTTACGATGGACTAAGAATGGCTACAATTAACTTTTAATATAAAACAATTTTTCATAATTTACTGAAATATCTGTTTCTTAAAATAATGTGATAGAAAAAAAATTATGTCAATTTGAGCGTATAGTACTTTGTCGATTTCGACTTTCTGTTCAAAGCAACAAAGGATCACTTTCCGCTCTTAATACACAAATAGACATTCTTGGAGAGTAATTGCAACGACTTTTATTGGGTATTAGAAAACTCTATCCATTAAATGAAAGTTAAAATAAACATTAAAATGAATTTATTCCATACTTTAGGTACACACTGTATTATGAACGTATATGCTTGGAATTGCGTTAAGATTTCATAAATTGTGAATACATGAATGTAATCACATTAACACTTAATAGAAATGTGCCAAGTTTCCTGCTAGTAGACATTAACTTTAATCCTTCTTACATAAAGAGTCATGCTTTGAGTAGTTAAATATTCTCCAACTTGTTCGATTGATGGCTTGGTTGTTGCAATCAGATAAAAAAATGTGACTTGAACCATTAAATATGAATAAAAGCACGTCCCACATATTAACCTTTGAAATGGTAAACGGAAAAAACAAGTTGTATGGTCCAACATCCACTTAAATTTATCTCCTAAAAAAAAGATATAATAGGGGCAGCTTATTTAAAAAAACAGGTACAGGAAAAGAGTGAAGAAATTTTTTCTTGAAACTGTCTGGTACCTTCTTATACTTATAATTTCTTATATGAGGAGATAATGTAGGTAGTATTCTATTAATGAGGCTGAAACATGCACTGCAATCCAATCAGTACTTGAAATCAACAGGAGACGATGGGAGGAATGTTTCTGGATTTTTTCAGAACGCAATGGGGCAAAAATAAGTCCTATTATATATATTTGGAATATTTTGGAATAACATGTCAGTCATATTGAGTAGAGCAAGGACCAGATTTAGAAAATGGAAAATAAGTTCTCTATTTGTGTAAAATATGGTCTATAAGTTGTATATAATTCCAACAAAATGAAAAATGTAATTTATTAATAAGTATTAGGCCGAATTTTAAAATTTAAAGACTGTTGTAAAGAGAAATGAAAGGGCTTTAAAATGATACCTTACTCGACCCTTAATGCCATTTAAGTATTTTAGGGTGATTGTTACCCTCGTTTGGAGGTGTAAGCAGCGAAGTCGAAAGTAACGGACAAAAGTGTCCCCCTTTGATCAAAAATCGACGGGTCTCTGCGTTTTTTTAAAACGTTGATGCAGTTCCTGATAATGGCTCTGTTCCGTTTTCGTTTGGCCATCCTGTATGTGAAAAGTATACAAAACTAAAGCACTCGATTTAGCTGACTTAAGAAGAAGAATAGCGCTTGCGATTAGGACGTCTCAGATGTTGAATAACGTTAGAAGACATTTTCATTTAAGAGCATTTTAAACATCTTCTACATTAATATTCATGTTATTTTTTTGTTTTTTACATTATAAAGAACTGAACGGTATTATTTTGCTATTAGGTTTTTAGTGTGTTGTAACGAATTTCGTCATTCATATAATTTTTTTAATGTTAATTTTTACAATAAATTTAATAATTTAAAAATAAAAAATAATCCCAACTACATTGATTTCAAACACGGAAGAAGAAAAACTCTATTGCGTGAAATACCTTATTAGAGAAACCCAGCTTTATAAACATATTTTTAAAAAACAAATTTACAAATTTTTATAAAAATTTACCTTGAAAAGTATAAAATTCACCAAATAAAAAATCGTGTAGTTTTTCCAATTTTGACATATTGAACCATTCACAACACAAATTACAAATATTAGGAATGGTTTCAAATAATAAGATCCAAGGAGAATATTTATTATTGGTAATTACATTAATATTATATTATCAGAAAAAAAAGTATACTTACTCATTTTGGAATAAAATATTTATATTTATTAGTTTACATTATAGAGGGTGTATCCATCAATCATAGATATATCTGGGTGGAAAAAATATCTAAATGTTTAAATAAAAACAATGCTATGAATCGTTGAAATACAGGTTGTTATTTAAATAATATAGTTTTATCAAAAAATATACTTCAATTAACGATAATGAAGATTTTTATAAAATAATATTTTCCTATTTGAAATCGTTTTAAAAAGGAAAAACAAGTATTAAGAAAATATATATACAGGGTGGTCCTTAAGTAGTTGTACATAGAAGTACAGTAGAATCCTCATTTTAAAATATTACGATTTGAATGAACTTGCTTTAATAAAATGTTGATAATAAGAGAGATATAGGGTGTTAAAAGTGAATTTTTAATTTTTGTTTTTCACAATAACTTTAACGTTTTTTGACATGTATACTTAAATATTTGGTAGCGGTGGTTCTTTGACTATGAAAAATCATAATTTTGTTCCTGTTTCAATGTATTTTGTAGAAGGCGCCACATAGGCCACACTTGTGGCATAAATGTGCGCCAAACTTTTTTGCCGTTTAAGTAAACGCTTCCTTTGTAAAAGAATATTAAAGCCACATCATTTTAACAAAAAAAAAAGTATACTTGTGAATAACTCCAAAACTTAACGGTTTTAGAGATAACCACATTTAAGTGATAGGCTGCATGATTTTCATTTAATTATTAATTTCCTAAAATGTTAACTTAGTAGCCGTGCGTCCGAGAAATATTAATATAGTAGATGGATGTCACGAATGATTTTGACAGAACATTATTATTTCAATATTCCTTGTATTAATTTGGTGAACTAAGAAAAAAAGGAAAATGCCGAGACATAATAATTATTCTAATGCAGATATGAGAGATATGATTATAATTTATTGTCAGCAAAATTTCAAGAGGTGTGCTGCGAAACGAGATTATTTGAGAAGATATCCAAACAGGCATCAATGTAACCCTGGAAAAAACAATGTGCTATGGTGCTATCTAGATTAAACTCTCTAATACTTATTTAAAAATTAAAAAAATATTTTAAGTGAAATTCAGTTACTTATGTTGTACAATGCTAAAGCAAAATGTTATCTAAGATATGAGATCTGCTTATGGGGTTTATTGCGGATTCTGAAGACGTTTTTATTGCTCAAAATAGGCTCATGAGATGCATTGCTGGATTATCAAGGTATTCTAGCAGCAAAGAAACATTTATAAAATGTAGGATATTAACTTTACCATTCATACAATACTAGATATAAGAAAAATTTTGCACATCCAATACATAATACAAAAATGGCACATAATTCACCTAACTTAATAAGTATTAAAATATTTAATAAATTACAAAGTTCAATAAAAAATTTCGGTCACTTTTTTCTTTTAATTGCTAGTCCGAATTCTACAAAACTCAAAAATGGACCACATTTTGAACACTCGATTAAGTAATCATTATTTTAAAAATATTGTAATCTTTCAATTGTTACGTTTTAATGAAGTTGAAAATAGTTTATATTGAAACATTTATTGAGACAATTATGCTTTGCCAGACTTCTGTTTAATTTATTGAAGATCTTCTAGACTACGTAAAATTGTAAGTGTTACATATGGTTGAACTCGTATTGAAGAGAATATTCCAAAAATGACTGATATACAAGAAGATGTATTTAAAAAACCAAAGTGTGACTAATAATATTAGAGAAACGGCAAATAATCTAGCAACATTGCAAATATCAAATCTAGAATCTCCGTATCCCAAAATAGGATTATCCCAAATTTTATATAATTCGGACTAGCAATTTGCGAGACCAGACTTTTGGTCCACTCTGTATAAACTGGACAGAGTGTGACGTCACCCTTGCATCGCCATCGTTGAATGAACACAGATGTATACACTTTATAAAACCGCGGCAACCACAATATAAACACTTTTGATTATTTATCCTTCTATTGCCCTCTCTTTTTCTCTAGTTATGTTCATGACCATTCTCTATCGCACACACTAGCTCCAAAGATTATACAGGGTGATCAAGTTATACTCCGAAGTTTGGTATCGCCGTTATCTTGAGAAATAGGAAAGAATGTTTTAAATAGAAGTTTATAGATAGAGTTAAGCTTCACATTTTAAAATTATTTCATAATATACAGGGTGTCTTATAAGATCACAGCATATCAAAAATATGTTTTTTTAATGGAATACCCTGTTTATTATCTTGAATTTCAATTTGGCTCATTGTTCCTATTCCGACGTTATAGGGTTTTACTAGATTCTAAAAGGTACTTTTAAAAATGTCACTTTTGTGTGAAAATTATAACTAAATTGTCAACTTATATTATTTAAAATCAACAATTGAGACTTAACCTCTTAAGGCCAAAAAAGTATATGGACATCTCCTGTATTATGAACATTCTATCAAATCCTCGACGAGAAATACTCATTGTTTTGGAGAATCCGAGAAAGACAGTAGAGGATTTAGGGACATGGTGAAACGAAACAACTTATTTATAAAAATATCATAAATACCCGCGACCAACTTTGGGAAGAAATAAATAGAGCAGCAGTTTCTTTTGACCCAATGATTTTATTTAATAAGAGACCATCTTTTATGGAACGTATTGGTAAATGCTTCGAAGAAAATGGTGAAAATATCGAACATTTACTTTAATTAGGATTAAAGTTGGAATTTTATTTAGCTTAGCTTTTTCTTAATTTGTTTAATAAATAAAATTTATTGTATCTCTAATTAGGAATTTAATTTAAATTGCTATACACATTTTTTATGTCAACTCCTACTATACTCATCATATTACTGCAAAAAAATTATTAGCGTATACGCTACTACATTTTTCGAAATTAGTATTTAAGTAAGAATCATGCACCCTATCAATCAAATGAGATTATCTCTAAAACTGTTAAGTTTTGGAGTTATTAACAAGTATAATTTTCTTTCGTTAAAATGATGTGGCTCTAATATTCTTTTATAAAGAAAGCGCTAACATAAATAGTAAAATGTTTGCGCATTTTTAAGCCACAAGTGTGGCCTATGTGGCGCTCTCTACAAAATACGAGACAAACTGGAGAAAAATACAAAATGCGTCTAATTTTATAAGGGAACAATGTTTTTTTTGACATCCGAAGGCATAGAAGTCAGTGGAAGCCACGTAAAACATTTAATTAAAATTTGCTCTATTTAAGTTAAATTATTTTTAAATCTGCTTTACCGTTGAAATAGAAAATTAAAGAAAATATTCAATTTGCTATCACTACTTGTCAAACCAGCCAAAACATCATCAACATGTCTGTACCAAAACAATCCATTATTTGAAATATCTGAATGAAACATTTTTTGTTCCAAAAATATTTGCCAAAATTGGTGATATTGAACTACCTATTAGCAAACTTTAATTTTGAATATAAAATGTATTATCAAAAACAAAGAAATTTTGATTGATACATAAATTAAATAAGTTTATAATTTCATTAATTAAAATTTGGTTAATGGTTTTTCCTTCTAAGTATATAGATATTAATGATTCAGAATTTTTGAAAACTTATTAACATCAAATGACACTAATTTTCTGTTTGATTATGTGTATTTAGTTTATGTATTAATTCTAAAGAGTTTTTCACTGAATATTTTGAAATGTAACAGTAATTAGTTAAAGTTTTATTAAAAAATTTTGCTTAAGACTTAAGATCTAATGGGTTTTGTATTTATATGTAATTTAATCGTTCCATAAAATTTTGGTGCTTCAGAATTTTTTTTTAATTATATATTTTTTATCAGTCATTAAAAAGGAAATTTTATTGATTAACTAGTTCCCTAACATTATTTGAAAATGTTTTGGTTGGATCTCTACTGAGAATTTTTAATGTACTTGATTCAATAAATTTGTTTACTGTAGAATTGTAATCATTTGTATTTAAAATAACGGTTGCAATACTTTTCTCTGATTTTGTAACTGTTAAATTAATACTTATAATTTTATTTTTTATATTATATTTTTAAAGTTTTTTAATTTTTTTATTATTTTCTTTCTTAATTTCTTTCTTAATCTTGACAGGTTTTAAATTTTTAATCAAATTGCAAATTTTTAATTTTTTTCGTAATAGAAATTATTAGACTGTGATTTCAAAGCCATTTCCGAGTTAGTTACTAAAATTTCTTAAATTATTTTTAATTTAGGGGGTATATTATATTTAAGTCCCTTATTAAGAAATTCTATTCCAGTATCAGTGACCTGAGTAGCAGATAAGTTTTGGGTACGATCTGAAAATGTGTGTGTTTTGTGTCAATATATTGTATTTTTTAGTATTTACATCGAGTGGTTTCTAGTTTCTTTAATTTTTAGGATTATTTTAGAAATTTGTCATGTTTTACTGTATTATCTCATGTATTTTATCGACCAGTATATCGAATGTGTAAGCTTCACTAATATGATTGTTTTGAGATGCTAATTTGAATATGTACTATTTTTTTAAACATATTATATTTTTTCTTATACATATACAAATAAATATACATATTTTCATTTTATATTTTTATTAAACCATAATTTACACATCAATTACAATAGGTTTATGTAAAATACCACGTCTCAAAAGTTTTAAACTTACCTATTGATTGTACATCAAAGTCATTTTATAATCATATGGATACAATATGTCCCCCTAAGTTGGAATAATATGGAAAAGTTTTTTATTATTAATTTTAGGAAAAAAAGTTATTCTTCATAAAAAGTTCTGCATTATCTAAAACCTAGAATACAGTCATCAAATATCAAATTTTTCAGTGGTATACGAGGTTTGTCAAAAAATATGAGTTTTACTCAAGAGTAAAGTACCTTTAAATTTGACAATATCGAAAAATGTTACTAAAAAAAGTTGATCAGAATTAAAAATTACGTTTAAATATGAAAGTACATCCATTTAAATTAAAACTTCAGATTATTTTATTTTTTACAAATATTTCTAATTTGAATGAACAAATCTCTTGTGATTACGAAACACATGATAACCTTTTAGATTTTCGATGTTTTCTAATACTTTTGCAATTAAAACGCGTAATAAGTGCATATTCATTTATTTTACAAATAATAAAATGCATTCAAATACTAAGTTATAAAACTAACATCATATTAATATTAGAAACAAACAAATTTAATTTTCACTCATACTAATGCTTCGACATATCCACCCAAAGATCTAGTAACTCTGACTCACACAAATATCTGACATGAAATTTTGCCATTAATCAAACATAAATTATATTCAACGCAAATTTTCAATAATCTAAGTGTGATATACTCGTATGTTCAAATTTGTGTAGTTATAATTTTTTATTATTATGTACAATAGGATTATGTTTTAATAAACATCAAACGACCAATCTCAACTTAGAAGCAATTACATTTTTTAATAATTTATAACTAAGATAGATATTTTTATATTAAAACATAATTTTAGCTCCCTGAAGATGGAATTAATTAAATAAATTCCGAAAATTTGGATATTAAAAAAGAGTTTTTCTTCCGTAAGTAATTGCTGCATCCTCAATATTTTATAATTTAGTACAAAACTAGCCAGCAAAGACTATCCCTCCACTTATATATGTGTATATGTCTATATATATATACATAAATTAATTAAACTTTATTGACAAAAATTAATGGATATTAATAATAATAATTATAAATAATATTACATGTTCTTACTAAATACATTTTACTATAAGTAATACAGAGTCAGAAAGTATTATTTTTGGAAAATTAATAAATTAAAATTCCATTTTACAAATAAGAATAAAGTATGGTCTTCCATACAAAAAAAAAATTCTCAAAAAAGGAATAACTACTTATTTCAAAATGAATGAATATGTGAACTGAAATTGCTCTTAAATATTTTAATATATTCAAGTCCCATTATATTCCATTTAAATTATTTGAATTTCTGTATTATGTCATTAATTTATTTCGTAAATGTTGATTTCTTTTCCAGTTAATATTTTGCTGTTTACGAAATAGCAGTATTGATGCCCTTTAAAAGGTAATCATCTTGTATAGTGGGTGATTTAGTAAATTATTCGCAACCCTCTAATTTTTTATTTAAAGATATGATCTGAATATTCCATATAAATTGCTTGAAATATATAGGGTGTCCTAAAATTGCTGGGATATAGGACTACCACGTATTGTAGAGGTCAAAATAAGAGGATTGGACCCAATTTATAAACAGGGTGTTTAGAAGATAGAGCAAAGGTTTAAGGAGTAGCTGGCACAGATCATTTGGAACCATTTTAACTATGGTTGTCTTAGACGATGCATCACTATTTTTTTTATCTAATTTTTAAGTTGTCTGGCAAAAAGTCCCAAAATTTTACGGCTAATTACTGATAATGGCCAGCTTCAATGATAAGTGAATTTTATAATTTTTAGAATTGAACTAAGTTATTATTTCGAGTATAAAAAATAATTTGTTGAGCAAAAATATTTTTTTATTCTCCCTGTCTGTCTAAATTTTTAAATATTCTCTCTCAATTTGGTTTGGAGGTCCTAATTGCAATAGTTTGTAAGATATTAGGGAAAATGATACCTCATAAAAAATAGCAATGACCAAGCATGTTTTTAAAATGGTTTGAACAAAAAAACCTAACTCGCTTGCTTTAAAAAAATTCGGTCAAAAACGATTTTCTTAAATTTTTGAAAATTTGGCTGTCTGTAAAAAAATATAAGATGACACAGATGATTAGAACATGATTTGTTAGATCGCTTACACATTACTATATTACATTAGTATAATAGGATAGGTTTAAGAACATTTAATTGCTTATTTACCTTCAAGAATTTTTTTCAAAATGGTGGTTTATAAAAAATAGTAATAGACACTATATAAAAATAAACAATTTTGTGTAATAACAAAAACAGTGATAGTCTTTAATTTGTAGGCACACAGCTATAAACACATCGTTTAATTAATCAGTGCTTCATTGATTGATAACATGTGATACAATAATGCATTAATCTGTAAACCTACAACAAAATAAAAATCTAGATTAATTTCTAGATACTAAAAAATACACTTACTTTAAGTAAAATTTTCCTATTCTGAAAAGCCAATCCATAACAGTTACAGATGATTGGCTTCTGTACTTGCATTAATATTATCAAAAACAATTTAGAATTATTCTTGTTGTATTGATACCATTTTAAATTTAAAAGCTGGTTGTAGATTTTTTCCGACTAAAAAATAAAAATAACTATGAGTGTGAGTTGTCAAGATGCTATCATCCTCCTTAGTTTATATAATATTTGTTATGAATTATTGAAATCAGAGAAACTCCTCCAATTAAAATATACATTAAGGTCCGAAGGGGTGTGAAGAGTTATTTATATTATTACAAGATAAATATGATACGAACATATGCAGTGTGAAACAATCAAATGGATTCAATTCGATATCTCCATATTTTGACCTTTTCAATAATATATCGAAAAACGTCAGTCGATTTTGATCGTAGCGGATATATACGCATAACTACTAAAAACGCTATGAACAATGGCACATCTTTGCAATGATCATTCAAGGGGGGATTCAAGACTGTAATTAATTTTTGAATCCCATTCTAAATAGACGTCATGGCAACACTCCAATTTGAAATAAAATTAGTACCTAATATTGTTATGATAGTATGAATAGTGATTTAGTTAAATACTATCCGTCAAGAATACCTGAAACCGAGAGTTCAGGGTGCGCTGGAACCGAAACAAAATTGTAACGCGTTTTTCCAACGGTTCCTGGAAAAGTTGCTTACGACATGGCGCTATGCGTTAACTAGACGCGGTTTAACTCGGGCGCCAATTTATTTAAGGGGTTTTCTCCACTTTCTTTCGAATTCAGCGTCAAAAAGCCTGGATAGCAACAGGTAGAGATACGATTATTCCAGAGGTCAAGGTGTATAAAGATTTACCAGATTCTAACAGTAAATTCAGGCTTCTATTGACCCCACTGTAGTATTCGGAACTACCGGCTGCTGGTTAATTCAAATGTATGTCTATAAACGTCGTCAATAAATAAAAGAGAGATATTTGAAGTTAGCTACATATATTAACACTCAGTTCAACACAAAATTAGCGGTTGTTGGAAAGCAAAAGATGAAAACCTCCCCAAAATTAATTACCCAATACATATGGCAGTGCAGGACTCTAGCAGATGCGGATTATAGCTTTCTACTCTAATTTTTATAGCGAAGCGGTGTGATCTACTTCTCAGTCCAGTTGGGATATAAATAATACAGAAAAATCTCCGGAAACGTTCGATATGACTGGACGTCACGCGGTGAGGTTAAGTGATAAAATAAATACTTTGGGTAAACGAGTATTTATGATCTCGGGACGTGGGACAACGGGTATACTAGGAAAAGTTAACGGGAAGGTATGTTCACCTACTCGAACTCTCAAGTCTAGCGAATATACCTTCTAGCAACCCGAAAAATTGAAAAACCAACAACACACGGAGAATGGGAAAATCGGTATACTAGAATAGAGAGAAAATAGGACGTGTGGGACAATCGATATACCAAAATAGACAAAAATCATACGGAAAGATATATTCGCTGCTCGAAGTTTCAAGCTGGCGAAAATATCTTCAAAAAATCCGTAAATTTATACTAAATAAGAGATATGACACATAGGACTAGCGTTACACTAGAATATCGGAAACAAATACAATATTCGAAGTGGATTTTAAGAAATCCTCAACTGTGTCAAAAATTAAAAAAAAAGTGTGGTAGGTAGGATAAAATCGAAAAAACTCAAAATCTTGCCACAACATTTTTTAATAAACTTGTCAACTTGTTTCGACCTAACACGATCATCATCAGGTCTAAAAGTGAAAAAATTGTTCAAATTACAAAAAAGAATATAAAGCATAAAGTAACAAATAAAACTTACCACAAAATAAATTAAGAAAATGATACATTTCAAATATAAAATAACATTGAAATCAGAGACTGCAGTATGAAGTGATATTATAATTAAAAATTAAAATACATTGAACTAACACTAATAAGCGGCTGTAAATAAACGGTAAATAGGATAATAAACAAATATTTTTTACTTGCCTTCAAATTTAATAAGCACTGGGGTTTGTTTTATTATCAAATTTGTGAGCTGGAGAGATCGATACGTGATAATAACTACTCCTGCGATTAAAGGTGTTTTAAAGTTGCCCTGTATCAGTTAAATTCTAATAACCAAGTTATGTAATGGGAATATAATATTTAGACTTTTTCATATATTTATTGAAAAAATAATCCATAATATATAATATTGTTAATATTTTTAATCGAATACTGTTGGTAATACTTCTCTTAAATTTATCTAAATGGTATGTTTTAAATTTATAAAATTTATAAAAAAGGTTATTTAAAATGTCAAACCCCAGTTTTATTTAAAATTGAGGTATTGCTAGGACATAAATCGGTAGCATTTTCAGCAGCTCTTACATTAATTATTTTTTTCCTCATTAATTTCGAATTAGATTATATAACTAGATACAGTGCTGAATTCCTCTTTGATTGCGTTTTTCAGTGATGTGTTACTTGGCATGTCGTCTCATTTATAAAAAAATATCGATGACATCGCTAACAGTCAAGTGTGCAATTAGTGCAACCAACAGTGCGTAAAAATTCCCTATAATCAAAATCGATTAACGTGTTTCGGCAAATGATTAAAAAGTGCTATGGAGCTATTTATATATTTATTCCATTTGGTTGTTTCACACAATATAGTTTTTTTTAATGGCCCTAGAAGTTGATCCATTTTAGCCAAATGATCTGTTTGTATTAATAATTTTTAATACTTCACATTACTCATTCACACAACACCCATGTCCAAGCCAGGACTCCGGGTACTGAATGCACAGTATAGTTAAACGGCAAATCCTTAGCATTGTGTAGTATTACAAAACAATATTTTAACAAAATTTTTAAATAATAATTACATTATAATATATAATATCAAATGCTAACCAATAATGTTGCTTGAAGAACAAGAATGGTGGATGCCTGAGGGTAATCGAAGAGGATGTACCTTGAGACTAAGCGGACTAAACATTTTTTAAAGGATTATATTAAAATTACTCTAAGTAAATGTTAAATGAAACAACACTAGTTGTTAAATTATGCCATATTTAACACACGATATATACAATATGTCCCTCTAAGTTGGAATCATATGGAAAACTTGTTTATTATTAATTTTAGAAAAAAAAGTTATTCTTCATAAAAAGTTCTGCATTATCTAAAACCTAGAATACAGTCATCAAATATCAAATTTTTTCAGAGGTATACGAGATTTGTCAAAAAATATGAGTTTTACTCAAGAGTAAAGTACCTTTAAATTTGACAATATCGAAAAATGTCACTAAAAAAGTTGATCAGAATTAAAAATTACGTTTAAATATGCAAGTACATCCATTTAAATTAAAACTTCAGATTATTTTATTTTTTACAAATATTTCTAATTTGAATGAACAAATCTCTTGTGATTACGAAACACATGATAACCTTTTAGATTTTCGATGTTTTCTAATACTTTTGCAATTAAAACGCGTAATAAGTGCACTACAATTAAATTTGCATTATTGTATACATACGTTTTAAAAATAATTTTATTAATGTAAATTGATGTATTCAAAATATAGATAATGCAGAACTTTTTATGAAGAATAACTTTTTTTCCTAAAATTAATAATAAAAAAGTTTTTCCATATGATTCCAACTTAGGGGGACATATTGTATATATATATATATACAAACTTACTTGATTTTGCAACAATTGACCAACTTCTGATCCAATGAAGATGTATATACATCCACATAGAAACATTCCGATAAATGGAATTGCCTCTTTTGTGTTGTTCACCTAAAATTTTTTATTACACAATGATATTATTATGATATTGTATTAAAAACTAAAGGGCTTCCATTATAAGCTAAACGTCACACTATACGAGGTCAATAGTAGGTAAGTAAAGCAGTCAAGTTTGATAGGGTGCGATAATATCACGCTTAGGATTTGGCCCTTGTGCTTTATTTTTCCTCTCTGTATTTGGGGCGCTAGAACTATCTTTATTTATTAATTGCAAGACTACCCCTTCTCTTTACGTTCATAAGCTGAAATAATGATTTATCTCTACGACCATTAGTTGAATGTATTTTTTATTCCACAACAAGTAATGGAATGAGTATTTCGTAATTGTTATAAACTGTAAATGCCAAATGCTAAGATGCAAATGACGGCGTTGCAAGTATTATAAATTTTGTATAGAAAAATAATGGTTAAAGTATGTATTTGCACCACAGAGATCTTAATAGATCTCTAGGCGATTATAAAACGTTTCCCTCAACTTTTAAAAGTTTCCGTCAGAAATATTTCTAGACCAATCTGTAATACTTCCTAAAGTCTCCAGAAATTCTGGTTGCGTCGCATATACTACATTTTTCAAATATCCCCATAACAAAGAAACTAATGGTGGCAGATCTGGCGAACGTGCGTCCCATTCAACACTTTCTCGTTTCAAAATAAATCATTTTGAATTTGGCCACACTGCTCTGATGATAACTTGTGTGTGTAATTTTTAAATGTATGAAACGTAGGAAAGCAGATGAAATTATATCGATATCGTCAATTATTAGATTGTAATTGTAGCGAATTTTTATTGTGCTTATCCGGGGACTTCATTAAAATCCTCTGGAAATGGTACTTTTACCGTTTAGGTTTAATCGTCATTTTCAATTTTAATAGTTGTGCAAACTTAAATATCATGGGGTAGATCAGTTGCTTAATATTTTGATAAATAGCATAATTTGTCTGAAAATGACTGTTTCTACTCTTACTTTATGGAACCTATGCATTATAAATATACCAGATAAAATATGCATATTTAATTATTTTAAGTAACCATGGTCATGGACGATGGTCACCTACTTCTTTCTATGATAAATAAAATATATAGACTGTGAGACTACACAACCTATTTTTTGCTCTATTTTTCTTTGTGTTTAAATATATATATATCTAAAAATTTCACCATGTTCTAAAACTTTTTGTGACACTTTTCACCCTTTTGTATTATAATTAAATTATAGATTATAAGAAATTGACAGGCATTTGACATACAGACTTGATTTTAATTATTAATGTTCTAACCAAATGAAGAGAATAAAGAATATTATTGTAACTGCTGTCTTAATTTCGGGATAAACGCCAACAAAATCATTTAGAATCTTAAGTGGCTTTATTACTTTTCACAATATTTTCCTAGACAACCTATAAAAGTCATATAGAATTAGACAAGGATTGGAAAGACGAGTCATTAATTCCACTTCTTGTCTGGTTAAATAATTAATTTTTCGTGGCGATGAGTGGAGGCTTTCATTGTTCTGGTGCAGAATGAAGCGACGTCTTCTATTGATTTGTCACATTTCAGAGAAAACTTCTGGTAAACAAATAGTTGTGTATGACTCACTGTTCTTCGATTTTCTAAAGGGATAGTAGCAGCATAATTAGTTTCCGACATAAAACAAGCAATCATTTTCTTCGAAATGCTTACTTAGACTTGGAATAACTTTTGTTGGTTTTGATTAATTTTGAAATACCCAAAAAGTGGATTGTTGTTTTGTTTCCTGTTCTTAAGAATATATCCAACTTTCACTTTCATTCACGATGTAAATCAAATTTGACGTACCCGAGTTGAATCGTTGCAGTGTTTCTGTACACCAGTTGTCTTGAGCCTGTTTTTGACCTTCTGTTAAATTATGCAGTATTCATAAAGAACATATTTTTCTTACACTTAAGTGAATTGGAATAACCTGTTTCATATCAATGCCTAAACAACACTGAATTTCCTTATATGTCACATGTCGATCTATTATGATTTATTACAGAATCAATAATTTCTGAGTTTTTGGCGTTGTTTGTTAATCTTCAGAGAATTCGTTACCAAAACTACTCTGACCAAATTTTTGATACTACCGAAAAACAGTTGTTCTTTTCATGTTTTTTTAATCGAAAATAAAACAAAAAGTCAATGTTTGAAAATGCTCATGATTTAAAATTATAGTTTCTTTCGTTATGTTAAAATTAAATTGAACTCACGTACTATATTCAACTTCTGTCACTTTTGCTTATCATAACAAATGTGAAATTTTACAAATGCTCATAAGTCAAACATTAGATCACTACAGTGGCGCCATATCCCGAACTTAAAATAGCAGCCCCCTTATGACAGCTGATAACTACTCCTTTTTATTTCTAATTGGATTTATTAAAGTGTGAGGTAATCATTTCTAATTGTTTTATTCAGTGTCCTTTTTAATATATGCCTTTAATATACATTTTTAAAAGAAACAAATAAAAAAGCTTTCTTTCCACACTGGTAACTAATGAGAAACACACAAAATTAAAATCAACGACTCCTACTCACCATTAAAAAGACACAGATAGAACCCATCATAATTGAACCACTCACAGATAAAAATAAATAACTCCATCTTCCTTCTGAAATGTAACGTTGATTTACACTAAAAATAAAAACAAATAATAAGCTATTCATAATTATTTGGCATCTCGACGGTTCTTATATGTAAGTAAATTTCTCAGTATTATAATATTACAAACAAAGTTACGGCTAACTTCAACTTTTACACTTATTTTTAAAACATATATGGTTCATGCGCTTTATAAACAAAAAGGTGAATCATGTGTAATGTTTTAAAAAGTATACATGAAAAAGATAAAATATACTCATTTTAAAAATCCATGATTTTCCAAAACTTTTAAATATTTTTGTGAGAATTATTTCACCCTATTTGATTGATATTATATATTTAAAACTAAAAGAGGAAAACTTTCCAGATTTATTTGTTCGCTTAGTACTTTATACTGTAGATGTCTCTTTATTTCAAGTTCTTCCAAAAAATCAATTTTTTGCTCCTTAAGGCGTATATCAAAGATTTTCATTGTTGTTTCTATTAAGTGTTGTTTTGTGTTGAGTGACAATGAGTGTTTTGCGTAAATGTGGCTTATCTGGTTGTTTTCATCTACAAGCTCGTAAGTGGCCACTATATCAGATTTCAAAATTTCTAAGGAACTGGCATTACAATGCGGACCATTTAAATTATAAATATCCAATTTTCTTAATTTAGGATTTTTGATTTTTAGGTGGCTGTAGATCTTTTATTAAACATAATAGACACAAAGCGTGACACATCGTTGAAATTAGCGCGGCAAGAGGTTTATAAAAATGTAAAAATATACGGGGTGTTCCATTTAAAAAAACAAAATTATTGTCTGAAACTGCGTTTTTGAAGACACTGTATATTTGGGACTAATTTTAAAATGTAAATCTCAAGACTGTCTACACTTTTATGTATAAATCATTATATAATTGTTTTAGAAAATGAAGAATATTATTGGTTAAATATTTATTATAATAAATCAAGTCTGTATGTGAAATACTTCTCAATTTCTTATACACGTTGCCAAGTGTCATAAAAATATTTAAAATGTTGTGGAATATCATGCAATCTTAAGACCAGTACATTTTATCTTTTACGAGTACATTTATAAATATAAATAATTTTCGAAATATCTATTAAGGATAGACCTACAACAGAAAAAATAATGAGAAAATTCGCAATTACAAGGAGAGGAGAGGGGAATCATGTATGACAATTGAGGATATTTTAGAAAAATATCCCTCTCAATTTAAAAATTAACATGTCTCGAGTTGTTTATTTTAATAAGTTTTTAAGATATTGAGGGTGGATCGTTTTTAAATGAACAGTCTATTTTTCTACCTAACATAGACTTCAACGACATTGATATTGTCTATAAAACCTTATAACTTAAAAGTGTATCACAGTTAGATAATTATAATTTTTTTTTATTGGCACCTGGAATGTAATCAATTTCAGCCAGTCACGATTATTTATTAATTTCTAATATTCTCATATACTTATATACATATATTCATACCGACCGACCGACCGAATGTCGGTTATAAATTAATGATTTATTAGGTGTGACAAAGAAGATGACTGCATATTCTACTTATACTTACATATTTATTCTATTGAATTCCCAAGAAAAGTATTTTAAATCCTTAGATACAATTTGCTGATAAAGTAGAGAATTTTCATCATCAAATGTATATTCAAAGATGATCAAATTGTTTATTTGCCTACTGAGATTTTCCAGACTAAAACAAAGCTGACCAAGAAAATAGGCATTGGCACAAAAAGGCGTAAATGTAAATAAAATACTATGTGGAAGAAGCAACCCAAAAATAACACATGTAGTAATACTTTTTAGTACTTTTACATCCAAAACAAGTGTTTGAATACTAACAAATGCTAAATTATTTTCTTTATTTATAACCAGCATAAATATGATATACATAACCATTTCAACGGTGTAAAATAATGTAGCAAATCTTTTAAATCTTCTATTAAGTACTTCTATTGTTGCTTTTAAGTTTTCACTAGGGGTTCGTGTTTCTTGGACAAGATTCTTCAGAGACTCTCTAATTATTTTCTTGATAGTTTGATATTTTCTCATTAGCGTTTGATAACTTGATACAAACTAAAAAAAATGAGTGATTAATTTTGATGAAATAAATAAAAATTAATTTTCTACTAAAATTTTATTTAGAACTCATACGTCATTAGTTAAATTTCCCTACAAAGTTATATGCATAACAATAACTGTCAAAATTAAAAGTAATCTTTTGTGATTCATATCATAGGTTTATCGGGATTCTTGTTTGTTAACATTTTTACTTCATTTTATAAACTCTGTAATGGTCAATTCTCATTCCTCCATATTAAAGTATTTTTTAGGCACCATTTTGTTCTCCAGATACAGAGTGGTATTAAGAAAAACTTACCATCCAATATTTTATGAGTTACTGATTAGGAGAAATTATTCAAAGAGAATACATCACATTTCATTATATAATTTAGATAAAAAATATTTGTATCTTAGGAATCATTGGCACAATAAAAAAGAAAAAATATTATTTGGACTGCTTGTGTACTTGCTCGCGATGACCATGTTTTCACAGAATACGGCGGTTCTAGACAAGGTTATCGATAAACTCCCCCAATCTAAGATGATGACGCGACTTGTGCCGAGTAATGAATGGTAACAGGGGATTGTTACCTCAAACAGTAACTCCGGAACACCAGGTCTGGAATACATATCGCCTTACTGAGACATGCGGGGTTCTGCCGTAGCGATACTACCCTTTATAATATATTTATGATCTTACCTTCCCTAGCTACTTCTGAGAACCACTTTGAATTCTGAAGAAAAAAAAAGAAAAAAGCCATAGCGCGTAAAGTCACCGTCACCAAATCGGGACGCAAGGAGTACGCCATCCATTAACACCGAGCACTAGCCTCAACGTCTACTGTGAGACAATCTCACAAAGAATGCAAAGAGGGATGGAAGAAGTTGATGAGAAAAGGAAGGGAGAAGAATAGTACAATATTTCCTTCAACTTCCTCACCTTTCTCAAATCCGAGGGAAACTATACGGAAAAAATCACAACAGAAAACCACTTTCTCTACCCGAACTGGAACAACCTTCTAGAAGGGATGACGCTGAGGCGTAAACTCAGTGGGTTTGGACTAATGTGGTACCTTCGCTACCGAAACCAAAGGCTGGAACTAAAGAAAGCAAGGAAGAAAGCAGTTGAAGGAGAGGGGAATAAATTCCCTTCACAAAGGTAGGAAGAAGAGTAACAAAGAGACAACACACTCACCGATCAATAACATTGTAAAAATTGAAAGCAAATTTTACAGGTTGCGTATGAAATTTGTTAAAATAATTACTTGGCTCAATTATTCGTTAACGTACGTCCGTTAGTCGTGACATTTAATCTGGCCCGGAAATAGTTTTAATTGTATAAACAAACTTTCATGAAAGGTAAATAAGTTTCTTCCGTACTGAAGTAAAGTATTGAGTCTTAAGTAAAGAGATAAAGTTGAGTCTTCCGTAATGAAATGAGGTGAAGGCGTCACTCTTAAAAGTTAAGTCTTCCGTGAAATGACACGAGGAGTCAAAAATATAATGAATTCAAGAGAATCATCAGTATTAAAACTCAAAATGCTGTGATTTATTAAAGTGTTTTAATAAAAATTAGTTACTTGATAACGACCCGCATATCAAAAGGCAAAGGCAAAAATGGCAGCTCAGATCTACGCTGCCCAGTCAAATTTTTATCTAAGTACGTTCCGTTACTTTTCAGATAAAGAAGACAAAAAATATTACTCAAACATATTAAACAGATAAGGAGGTGAGCATCTAAAATTATACCAGTGTGTACTATGACACTCGAGGAACAACGATCGACAATGGATCCGTCTATATTACCATTACCCTAATCAATAAATTTCAATAAGCTGTTAATGAACAAAAAGTATGTAAGGTAATGCTTATGATTATGAAGACACGGAAAACTTAGAAAAATGTATTTATTTATAATAGTAGTAATGTAAAAATTTACAAATTACATATCAACTCTTCCAGCCCTGCTACAGTAATTATAAATCTAATTGGTCTAAATAAGAGCAACCTGTAACAAGGCTATATACCAAGTATATGGAGAAGCGCAATTCCAATAGGTGGCCAAAGAAAAAAATGGCGAAATAAAAATCATTAGCTATGTTTAGTACTTCGTAAAAATTTTAACATTTTTGTCTATTTAGTAATATGTGGAATTAATCAAGGGTATATTTTAAAATTATTTTAAAATCTAGAAGATATCTGAAAGTCGCACATCATGTTTTTTCTTAAGGAACACCTTTTATTACATTTTTAGATTATGCGTAAAAAATAGGAAGACTTTCTTACATATTCCTTACATTGTGGTTCTCAAGATATTTTAATTTTTCGTAAACTGAATGTCTAAAGAAAACTTAATAACTCCGAAACATATGAATATAGCCAAATTTAATTTTAGCTATAAATATTAGATCAGTTATAGAAAGTATTGATGTGTTTACAGTTAAATAAAATTCTACAGGGCGTCTAAAATGAGGCACTTTATTTAATCAAATATTAAATGGCTAAAAATAATAAATGTCTTCCACACCTAAATTCTGAAAATTTGGAATTTTTTTTTATTAGGTCACTATTTTGTTTAACTAGAACACTGTATTTTATTAGCTGGTTAGCTGGTAATGGTTAGTTCAATTTTATCTAGAGTATAAAATTCATAATGAAGGAGGTATTTATATTTTTTAAAATTCTGAATACACTAGACTGACTTAAATTCTCCCAAGCAATGACTCGAGTACTAGTGTTATAATTTTATTATAGTTTTTGTGGTAAATATTTATAGTTTTCTTCGGTTTAATAATATTTTTATGACAAATCTAAGTTCGTCTTCATAATTAGGCTTTAAAAATATTTTAAATTAAAATCGAAACATCATTATATTAGAAATAGAATTTTGTTTTTTCTTGTTCCTATTCTCACTAACCTTTACGATTACATATTGCTAAAGAAAGAAATATTTTAAAATTTTAACCGTTTAGCCATAATGGGCTGTCCTATCAATGGTGAATCACCCTTTACATTATAAAAAATTTGCTTTAAATGATATTACGTTTAAAAACTTATTACAACTGCATAAGAAAGAAGGCGAAGAGGCTTTTATAAAATTATTTTCCAAAAAATCAAGTAGTAAAAAAGTTAGAATTACCAAATAAAAAGATATCATTAACCAAGTAATTTTTTTTAAAAATGAGAACTTTAAAATAATGCACTTGTTCCTTTTTGTAAATACTAAAAAATTTATTATTCATTATATAAAAAATTTGTATTATAAAAATCAAGATAACATTACGAAAGTTATAAATTCTTCGTAATTCTATTTTATTGTTCGTTTTTATTATGTTCAAATAAATATTTAATTTAACAATAATATTAAAGCTTATTGTTGGTTCCTATTTCATTTTTGTGATCTACAAGTTTATCAACTACGAGATTGACATTTTAAACGTGCAACGTTGCCAACTTCTGATACTTATCAGAAGGTTATGCGAGGGAAGGATTCACTCATTTTTATTACTTTTTATTTATCAGTTCTCAAAATTTCGAAGTAATCGTCAAAAGAGTACCATGGTTATATGTTGAAATACACATAAATTAGCGTGAAATCCATAAAACTCCATACGTTTAAATGAAAACTTTAAATGTTGATATTTTTTATTTTTGTGTTTTGAAATTTTTTCTCCTTTTTAAAAACACTATTCGGAGTAGATACATTTTAAAAATGAATCGGAAGAAAAAGTTTTTGTTTGGGAACGTCCTTCATGTAGTAAAGAAATATACTAAATTAAATTAGTAGCCCCAATCTTTTTCATCAGTGTAGAAACGAATAGCACAGCATTTTAGATGTATAACATGAAAATTTAAAAAGCTTTGATTATTTTCCTTAGTGTAATAAAGAAGATTTACCTCCACGGTCATTAAAAGTTTGGTCCTTATAATATCAAAGTTGCAGTCACAAGTATTCGTTTCTGACGTTCTGTAAGCAAAGCACTGATTTTTTCTCGCCCTTAATTTCGCACGATATACATTTTTTTATTGGTACACTATGAAGAGTTTCATAGACTTACTTACATGTGCCATTGCCACTACTGTTAGTAAATATTCCGCTAATGTCCTAGTATCAGGTTTAGTTAAAACAGCCAAATTAATAAATAAGAAAACTCCTATAAAGTTTGCCCAGTATGCAATTGTCGATAGAACTCGTTGAGCAGGAGAACGATACAACATAGTACCCCAATCAATCAGCCAAAATAAGGGATCACCTATAATCAAATAAATCATATAAATCATATAAACCCTTAAAGGGCTTAGTTTCCGAGATACAGGGTGTTAAAAGTTTGAAATCAAAATTAAAAATTTGTCATAAATCGGAAACGCCTCCAAATATTTTTTTCAAATTTGGTGACCAATATGCTCTTTAAGAAAGTAATATTTTGACATAAACTGACTTTTGAAAAATTTAACCAGTGGCGCGCTATCAGGGTTTGTGGCAACTTTTATCCCCCTATCTTTTACGCCACTGGAACAAATATCTTTTTTTTAATTTTTTTAAATTCTCTGTTCATTTTTAGGTAAAAAAGTAATAACCTTTTATGGAGCTAAAATGAACGGTGTTGTAGATATTTGATTCTAAACAAAAGTCTGCAAGTACTTAGATAATTCACAAATTATGATTTGTTGTGTAATTTGCCCGTAATTTGTACTTGCAGACTTTTGTTCAGAATCAAATATATATATTCAGACTTGAATTAATTAAAGAAAAAATATAGAAATTTATTTAATCAATAGACTGAATCAGAATAGTAGGAAAATTTAACAATTGTGTTCATCTTAACAGCTTACACAAAGTTATATTATAAGTACTTATTATTGTTATTGTACTTGAGTCAGGAAAAGAAAAAAATTAAATAATAGTACAGGATCATCTGTATAAACTATTAGGTAAAAAGACAAAAGTAATAGAAACAAGAGTAAATGGAAGGAATAGAGAAGGGACGTTTATCAAAAAACTGACAGAACGGTGTAAATTTGATAGAAGCAGACAGAGGAATTCAGAAGATGGAGTTCATAAAGGTTGGAAAATTACCTCACCCACTTACATTTATTTAAGCATTTGTATTCTTTCCCGAAGCCTAATAATCAAAAATATATTAAATTGAAAATTTAAAGGAACAATTTACTTTTAAGGCTTTGATAATATTAATCAATTCCTAATTTGAAGATTAAAAGTTTTTATGTAATTTAAATCGTTATAAGTAAATAAATAGATTTATTCAAACGATTCATCTTAAAAAAACATTGAAAAAAATTAATATGAAATTTTTTATATGATGACAACTAATGATCAAAAAACTTAGGATTAAGTTATTAATAAAAACTATAGGTACCTTCAAAAGTATGAATTTCTCCAAAACAGAGCAGAATCATCCGATTATATAAATTCAATGTTCCCATTTTGTGGATGATTTACTTACTAAATTAAAGAAAGCCCTAATTCAATAAATAAACGAATTTTTAGTTAATAACGATTATGAGATAATAGCAGTGATGCTTAAATATATTTTCTCATAATACCTAAGTACCTATCTCATTATAGTTAGATATTATATTCAGTATAAAAGATATCCTAATATTCAAACAAAATGACATAACATTTTCTCCTATTATTAAGTTGTAATTTCGAACACTGTTCCTACTATTCAAATAAATTGAAGAGACATTACATTAAGAGCGTTCTATCGATTTGTAAAATCATAAATATTAGTAGCTCTAAAAGTGTGAATAAAATAGTGAAAGTTGATTAATAAATAAAAAAAGAAATACATATAACCAAAAGAAAAATAAAACATCTCTAAAGTGCGTAGGGTAATTCAGGAATATAGCACACCAAAAATTTTAAATGAACCTAAACAAATTATTATTTATATTATTCAAACAGTAATTATAATTGTTTGTTTACTTGATAAGTTAGGTAAAATTACTTTAAAAGAACCCATCTAGTTGTTTTTTTCCAAGTCGTCAAATCCACCATGTATGTTTCTACTAGCCAAACATGGATAATTTACGTTCCAATATTATGAGAAATATTACGTTGCAATGGTCATTGTCCAAAACTTTCGTTTTATTGATTTTGTAGCCAGCATTATATGTCATTTTCAATTTATTATAATCAAATAAACGTTTTGTAAAGTCATTAAGACCAATTTTATAAACATGATCAATGGCGTACTTTTTTTTTGATTATGTTTGGTACGTATTTATGCTCTATAAGTTAAAACCTTTAGTAAACGGTTATAAATTGTTAAAAATATGTTCTCTATGAATGCATTTAAAATGGTATTTGATCGTTTATAATGGATGTCGAATTTAAAATTTTTTTCAGTATCCATCATAAAATTTCAGCACTTCTTCACTCAAGGTCTTTCTCTTTTTCTTTTTCCAGTTGTTTCTCCTGACAAAATTTGTTTTGTTAGTTCTCATTTTCCACATGTTTTCCAACCACCTCATTCTTTTTTGTCCTCTAAATGTTATTTTCCTTACTCCGTATATTTTCCTTATGACTTTGTTCTAAAAATACCTAATGGTTTTTCTTTCTCTGATTTAGTTTTCCATATGTAATTTACTGGTATTGTATGATACATTTTTTTTGGTATTTCTTGAAATATTTCATATGTGCATGGTTCCTCCCATATATTTTATTCCCTTAGCTATTCTTTCTTGTATTTCTACTCCCTCTTCCCCTTTATCATTTGTTGCGCTTCCTACATAATTCATTAAGCAGTATGAATAAAATTTAGTACCAATATATTAGATTTCTTTATAGTATACAGAGGTCAAAATTCCAATGTTGGGACTATTTGATATTGTTATATAATTAGAACAGTTTGATTTGACGCAACCAGGAGTTTGATAACCCTAAAAAGGATCTGTAAAGATCCATAAAAACTTGCAACATTCGAATTTCCAGATACAATTTAAATATTCTTAGTAGTAACAGAAGACTGTTTAGAATGAATTCGTGAAAGAACTTTTAGAATACATTCATCTTAAGGGTAAACATACAGACCAAATATTATGATTACCATTGAAAGAATTGTTAATATTTTCAGCGTTAATTAGTTTTTCTAGATAAAGATTAGGGTATTAATAAAGTGCCTCAGAAATATTTATTTTATTACTTGTAATACTTGTAATACTTGTGATACTTGTTCTTTAACACGCCGATTTAATAGTAGCTTAGACGTCTCTGTATATTATAGAATTTCTGGTTAACCGTGACAGCAACAAATAAGCTTTCTTAAAAATGTTTTAAATAAATACATACCAGAGGTAAATCAATAGTACTATAACTTCCTTAGAGTGTGGGACGTTACCAGTGTTTTTAAAAAGAGGAAGGAATAATCTTTTCTGTGATGTATATCACTGTCTATCAATACGGTAAGCGGTAAGCTAGACTTTTTTGTAAACACGTTTTTTTGATAATGTCTATAACAGTAGACATGTTTTTTCACAATAATGCGTGTACATTTTAAAATGGTTTTAAAATAGACAGGGTAGTCCCAATAGTGTGATATATCAAAGTTATATTTTTCTATATAGAACATTTTATATTTTACTACATTTTTGAATTAAACAATATTTGTATCAGTTAAGTATAGAGAAATCTACCATGGTTTAAAGATGGGAGATCCAGTAAAATAAAATATTTCTGGAGTTATATTTAAAATAAACAAGCATTTAAATTTTACAATTATACTACACTATTTAGAATACTGTACATCTGTACAATTATAGATTTCTATAAAACAACCAAAAATAGCTAGTATCTTAAAAGCGCTGATAAAAAATATTTAATTTGGTTGAGAGTTTCGATTTTTTATGACACTTATAGATTTGTCCAATATTCTTTATATATAATATAGGATTTTTAATTTTTTTTTCGAATAAGCTTAGTATGTCATAATTTTTGTATATATATATATGTTTACACATATAAAAATATTTTTCAAAATGGGCTCGTTGTAACGGCATTAAAATTCTTCAAACTATTTTTCATAAAAAAAATTATGTTGAAAATTGTTTTTGTATGACATAATTTGAAAATAATCTGTTGCAAACTTCATCCACGTTTTACGTTTACGTTTTACGTTTAAAAATGCTTTATTATATTCTTTGTTAACATATTAGGCAATAAGTACAGTGTGCAATGGCGCGGTAGCTAGCTGCACCGCGCACTGTGGTTGACCTGCTGTTCCTTCTTGCCTTTCTTCATTTTGCCGCCCCTGCCCTCACTCCTTACTACTTTTAGTATTATTAAGAGGATAATGGTTAACAATCGCGGTCTGACCTTTTTTAGTTAATGATACCCGTACAATGATCTTGCGGCTAAACCCTGAAAAAACTAACACAAAAAACAGGAAGACCACAAACTTCATCCACGTGAATAACCCCTATTATACATATAAAAGTTAAATATTAGATATATTTTACTGAAAGAATATAAATTTCTCTTAGATTTATTTTAAAAATAATATTCTTTAATAATATTAATACTAGATTTTGGATGGTTTCTTAATTTTGTCGTGTTTATAAGGTCTAATGGTACGGTGTTTCAGTACGGCTCATTTTTTAAATGTCTACATTTTATTTCTATACACTTCTATCTCCAGTGGATTTACAGTTAAAGCGTCTTAAGCATTTATATCCCTCCTGCCTCTAAAAAGTTAGGAGATCTAGGAATATTATGACCAAAGTAATTATCATGTATTATGTGAAGCCCTCTAAAAATATTATTTAAAATAATTATGCTTTTCATATCCAATATCCATAGTTTCAAATTTTCACGTTTATATACTATTAAACGTTAAACTATTGCCACCGTGTATCTCTCTTATTATTAAAATGTAATTCAAACAAGTTAGCGCTTAAAACGGTATATTTTTAAATCAAAAATTTACATCCTGTTTAATACTTATTCAGTTAATATATCAAATCCAATAACATAAATATATATTTAACGAATTAACCCCAAGTTCGTATGATGAAATCTGCAGCTCTTTCACCGATCATAACAATAGGAGCATTAGTATTAGAAGATGTTACAACAGGCATTACTGATGCATCAGCCACTCTTAAATGACTAATTCCAATAACTCGTAATTTTTCATCAAGAACCGTCCATTTATCAGAAATCGGGCCCATTTTTAATGTACTACATTGATGATTTTCTGGGTAAGTACTGTGGCGAATAGAACACCGCCAGTAATCGTCAGAGTCCAACCTATAAAATAATTAGTTAAATTTAAAAATATTAAATGGACATGTAATGGTGTGTTTTTAATCAGTTCAGCTGTCGTTCAGTAACACGACACAGAACAAGGTAAAATAAATTATTTCATATTAACAATATCTAGATTACATTAGATGCAAAATATTCGTCGACGTTACAGATGTCTAGATTCTTAGACCAATTGTCTTCCCTACAAAACGTCGACTTATACCATGGTTTAGTACCAAAATTGTGGTAGAAGTTTGAGGTGATTCCTTTATCATTTGCAATGTTTTGTCTAATAGTTTCGTTCGTTGCGGTCCGGGGTCTTCCAGGTTTTGGTAAATTTTTGACCATCCCAGTTGTATTAAAACGTTATACTGTTTTAATAACTGTTGAACGTGATATGAGATTTTTTTAGGATGCAAATCATTAAAAATACACATTTCTTCATGAGTTGTAGCACGATCTTAACCTATCATCATTAAAATTTGAATACGATATTTTTCACTTAAATGAACCATTCTTAATCCTACGATTTATTTCCGTAAATTATAATTTGACAGTTTGGAAACAGTTACCAACTAGATAGTACTCGTTTATTTCTTACTATTAATTCAAACAATATCAATTTGTTTATCTAAATGGTAATTTCCTCTAATATATAAAAACTTAAAAGTGGTTTATTAAAGTGCTGTATTCCTCGTTTTTTCAGATTTTTTACACTAAACCCAGTATCTACGAATTCGAAATAACAAGATCTTTGAAAATCTGTAAAAATATACAGGGTGTCCTATTTAAATTAAAAAAGTTGAGGGCATTTCCTGTAATACCGGAAGTATATGATTAACAAAAAAATATAGATCAGCTGCATTTTGCCCCATTGCAATTATTTGCAAAATTTCATAAATATCGTCCGTTTCGTTTTAAAGATATTTACTTGGTTCGATACTTTATCCCAAACCTGTATTATCAAATTATTAGAGACTCCAAAAACATTACACGCGCCGCACTTGATAGTGCCATCATATGTATTATCTGTATACGGAAGGAAAATAAAAGTTAATTATTTATTTTACTTTGTACTTCCAGGCCAAATAATTTAGTACTATTTTTATTACATTATTATAAGATAATTTATGGAAGTTTACTTCCTAATATTGGAGTTAAGATAAAGTTTAGGGACAGTTATTAATAATCTTTATTTTAAGTCCTATTCATACGTTGCGTTTATTAAGTCACCGCCCACCTATTATTTTTTGAACGGGATGAGTTATTAAAATTCAAGCAAGTCAAAAATATTACATTTTGGTATAATAGTTAATTTACTCCTACGTTTTCACAAAAGTCGAAAATTTCAAATGGCAATAGGGTTAAGTGATATCTTTTCAACCTTTTTACGTACATGTTTTGTTTTTTAAGTGTAAATAATTAGTAACAAAGTTGAGAGGGTAATTAGATAAAGTAATTAGTAATTATATTTAAGTAGAAATTTAAAACAATAATTTCTTTTAAAATAAATGGGCAAGTGATACACAATTATATCTTCTTAAAAATACTTTAAAAACTTTAGGAATTTATGGAAAAAAATTAATTTTTATTTTATAAAAAACTGTTTTAAACTAAAATTGCCAAAATATTTGAGTACTTATTTTGATTTCAATTATTCACTTGTGCTCTAAATTGTTGGTATTTTGCAAAATGTATACACTGGATAAAATAATTGTATGCAATAAATTTTTTTGGATGCTTATAATAATTATCATGAAACTACTCGGCTATTTAACGAGCACTATGTTGATGATCCTATTTGTAGAAAATATTTAGAGGACTAGCAAATAAAAAGCAAGACGGCACTTTGCCGCATGATTATCTACCAGCGAGGCAATATTTGGACCTACTGTATCCTGCGAGATGAATTGCATGATAAGGAAGTGTTAAATGGCCAGTACGTTCGCCAGACCTGTCACCATAAGATTTTTTCAGTGGAGGAATGTGAGTTTATACATACTCAACCACAGTTTATAGACGGTCTCGATCAAGTAATTACGGAAGTGTGAAGACATATTTCTACTGAAACTTTTCAGAAGGTGAAATCAATATTTTATAATCGCCTAGAAATCTGTCAAAATGCCCCTGGTGCTCATTTTAAACACCTTCTTTAGCCAATACTTTTGTATCAAAATGTAATCAAATAAAAATCTTACCCTAGTAACTTCGCGCTTAATTTTCCAAATTCAAAAAATACACACGGATTTAGAGAAAATAACTTAGTTGAATTTTCCGAATTCGTAGGCAATAGTGAAAACTTCATATTTGACTTTTAAGCCTAAATTAATACTTTTTGACATAATCTTGATTGCATTTCGATAACTCACCCCATTTAAACCATTAATTTTGATTTGCCTATATAAATATGTACATTATTTTTCGTCAGGAAATAATAAAAATATTTTTAGTTTGATGTTATAATGTTCTTATTTTTATATATAATGTACATGTTGAAAAGTAAACCTAACTATAGAAAAACAGCACATAAACTTTACATAAATGTGTATATGAGTACCACTATGAAAATAAATCATGGCTTGCATTCAAAGGTTAAGAAAAAAAAATTCAATGCTTTTGAAATTATTACCTGATAATTGATAAATCAAAATTAGATTGAGATAATATTCCTAAATATTTTATCATAATAACTAATCTTCTTGAAATAAATATATGTATATGATATATCAGTGGCTTAGTTTGCAATCTTCGACGTCACGAATGAAAGTTTTTTCGGACACAGTAAAATGTTTCAATTTGCCCTCTACCTATTTATAGGTTAGATTCAAAAACCTATTTGTTGGTAGATTGATTTGATTCACAATGGCATCCAGAAAATAATGATTTATTTGTGTTTTAAAATTATTTTTAATTAGCATACTTAGCAAGTATTCGAACTTAGGCAAACTTATGCTTAAGAAATAAGCAGTTATTTGAATTTAAGTGAGCAAATTTCTAAAAAAACCATGATAATCCTCTGACAAAACGTTTACCAAGTCTTAAAGATCTTGAAATTTTCTTATTTAAATACGTCGTTCATTGTTAATGTTCGAGAGCTCTTGGAATTCGACGGTTGTAATCTAATTTCTCCGTTGTGGCTGCAACAGCCAATTCATCGGATAGTCTTTATTTGTAGTTTATCTTCCTGCAAGTGTATATTATAATTCCCGAAGATCAGTTATCCTCGAAGTCCTTTTATCGGGATCTTATTTAGTCGTAAAGAGAGAGGGAATTGAACGAATAAAATAAATGTAAATACACAGCTCACATTGAACGATTCTGAGTGTTTTCGTGCGCTTTCGCAACACATTCTGCAGTCAAATAGATAGATAACCTTATTTTAAGTCTTCATTCAAATTTAGCGTGCATTTATACCACAAATAACAGAAACTCTTTTTTGTGTTAAACTGATTATGGACGCAGAGTGGATTTTATAACAAAGACATGATACGGTTAAATCTTCACTGTGCTTGTCCTTCTGTTTTTCGTCAAATGCTTCATTCGACTTTTTAAGATGAAGTTAATGTTTATCATCAGCAACATTTCCAGGCTTTTGTCTATAGCAAAGCTTACGTTCATCTTTTTTTGACTGTAATAATGAGATATTATTAATAATCATAATGTTTGTTAATGTGAAGACAAAAAAAAATGTCGTCCTTTATTTAAACATTTGTAAGAGATTTTATGGATATTCGTGATAACATATACTAGCCATACAATAATGCGATTCATCTTCGGCTACTCGGCAAAAAAATTATTGATTGGTAGTGTTTCAGAATAGTATGTCACAAATTTAAGGGGTGATTCTATGAGTGATTTTGAGAAAAAAAGATTATATGAACTTAGGTACATTTTAGCTTTCTGTCTGAAATACTGGGTGTTAAAGTATACTATATTTTTTTGTTTTATTGTAATAAGGCCAGACCGTGAACAAATAAAAGTGTGATAAATTATTATAAAATATTCAAAAATGAAAGAACATAAAGTGTATTTTCACTTTTTAAAATAAAATACAGGGTGATTCATTTGAAAAAATTGTCCTATTTAAAAAAAAGTATATTTGGTTCACCCTAGTAATATGTAACACCCTGTAAATACGAAAATAATTTTATAATATGAAGTTTGAAGTTGCCTATAGTTTTGGTAAATATTTTTTTTGATATCTCTTATAATAACGGATATATCGTACTCGAAGCACTAATGCCGCACCCTGTATATATATGTAACATGTTTATAAAGTTTCTTCTTCAAGTTTTGCTCACTCCATTTTCTGATGGCTAATAGGGTAAGGATCATTGTCTGATAAACTTTTAACAAGACATTATATTTGTCTGACACACTTTTAAAAAGACATCATATTTTTTCAAATGGTACGTAAATGAGCAGTATCTCCTCGACTCTGAACCTGGTTTTCGATTCCTAATTCTGTTTATTGAGAATATATTAACTATAGGATTAATAAAAATCTTTTACCGCATGCCAGCTGTAAAAAATCGTTATATATATATATATATATATATATATATATTTATATAATTTTTTGTCACCTATAGTGAAATATGCGCAGGGATTTTCTGATTTAGGAAACATTTGCCCCTGTTTTTCATTATTCGTTTGTCTTTTGGTGTACGTTTTATCCATATATCGCCAGATTTCGTCATTTTTCGACAAGTATTTCATATTTCCTGCTTTTCAAATTTTGGTTGGTTCCTGAAGTGGGCATTGTCTTGTATGAATCAGGACTTAAAGGTTTTTCGGAAAAGCAATTTTTGGTGCTTCTGTCAACGTATTAGATTTGGCAGTTACTTGTGAGAAGGTCCGCGAATAAAACCATCGATATGTTTTCTGTTGTTATAAATATAAATGTGTGTAATTTCGTAGTAAATAGTATTGGCACTTACGTATATTGTACAGAGCAGTTTCCATAAGTCGAATTCTGAGAAGTAACGCCCCATTTGTTTTTTAAAGTGGGACTATTCACTAATTTTTGAACCAATCTTACGGCATCAATAAGTCTATCTTCATCTTCTTTTACAGTTAAATAATTCCCAACCATAACTGGAGGATCTAGAGGATTATTTGACTTAAGAGTGATTCTACCACGACTCTTGGTATGCAAATACAGAGGGGTAATCGAAAGTGTTTTTACGGCACTTGGGTTTTTCGGATCAGCTGGGACATTGGATTCTCCTGTAGTTGTGCATACGTGGGATGTCAATTGGAAATAGAGTTGAATGTCAGGATCGCTGGCATTTTTAACTGATGAAGGAAGTCGTGCGGTTACTGGAACCCCTAAAAATATTTTTTATCAATAATCACTCATATTTTCTTATTAAAAACATTTTCAACCACAAATATATAAGTTTGGGAAATTAGCAATTAAGTATTATTTAAACAGAAAACTATTCAGAGCAGTGAATATTTTTTCCAGTATAACAAATGGTCATTCGATTACATTTCCTTTCTTCTTTAGATAATAGTGCGGCTCATGGCCAATGGCGTTTCATTATTAATATATTCTATAATACGGTCTGTAGTGGCAACGCCGATATTTTGAAAAAGTATCCACCACAGATTTTGTTAATTATTAACTATTAACACAGACGACATTCTAATAATTTTTTACAAATATCGTGGTTAATTTTTATATTTTAATTCACTGCCGTATATTGTACTAATGTTACATGCATTAACCTAAGATATTTTTCCCTTTTCTATTTTTATGGTTTTAGTTTTATCGACTCTGATTTGTTTATAGTAGTTGACGTAAGCAATTAAGAACAATTTTTAATGCCTTAATTTCCAAATCTATAATTTTCTTTGAGATGTCTGGATAATCTTTCCATAAAACATTTGTTTGTTGCGATTATGATTTATCTGATTCTTTTTATTGGTCTTTTCTCTATATTGATGATAGCTCTAATTCCACATCACTAGGTATTACCATTTTCCCGATAAAGGGAGCGCTAATGAAAACGATTCGTCAAGAAATTATGCGAAAATGCTTGGAGAATGTTTAGTCTTATAAATTTACGGCAATTTGCTTCACACCCTAGGTAGGGTAAGAACCTCCCTCAAAATTTTAAGAGGCAAGGGGGGTCAAGTGATACATGAAATTAAAGGGCTTTATGGTGATACTAAAATTTGTTACTTTGAAGTAACCTCTGACGAATAAATCGTTTTTGTTTTTCAGTACGTACACTAGTTGTAGGACAAAGTAAGATTACCTAAGAAAACAAGATATTTACTTTATCTATTTAGAAAATAAAATATATGAAGCGCAAGAACACCTGGATCAAATGTCCGTTAAGTTCCTGTTGGTAAAACAGGTTTGCTTCAAAACACAGTCGCACATGTTAGACTTGAAATGACCCCACAAAGAAACATCCAAGGGACTTAAATCTGGAGGCCTTACGGACAATTCAATTGCACCTCTTCTGCCCCTTAATGACCAGGAAAATTGACGAACCACCAATGCATAGTACGGTGCTGCACAATCTTCCTGGAAAACTAAATGGTTTTCTAAATAATGAGGAAGTATTTTTAACCAATATACTCGTATATCAACTGTGGATTCGCGAACTCTTCCAATAACTGTAGATAATTTGTGCCGGTTAGATTTCCAAAATTACCTACCCAAACATTCAGTTTTAGAGTATGTTGTGTATGCACCTAATACAAAATGTTTGGATTAACATCTGACCAATATCTACACTTTTGGCGATTAACTATGCCATTTAAAAAAACTTGCTTCATCAGAAAAAGAGATACTGAAAATAAAATTGGAATTACCAATAGTTTTTTGACTCATGCTTCACAAAACTGTAGTTGGCTGCCAAAATCGTCCTTGTTCAATGCTTGAGCAAGTTTAATTTTGTACGGATGAAATTTGTAAGTTTATAAAATACGACGAATGATAGTTGCACTTACTCCAGATCAAATAAATAAGTTTTTGGTAATAGTTATTATTCTAAAACCATTCGTTCCAAAACCTCTATCTTCATCGCTTCACTTCTAACCTGGCTAACATTTTCTATTTACGAAAAATAATTTAATCATTTCACTTCTCTCTTCAGTCGATTAAACCATTTTCGATGAAAATTTGCATGTCAAACTAACAATATCTCCCTGTGAAATACCTAAAGTTAAAAATGCTTTCATAAGGATTTCATACGAATATTGTAACAAAAAATATGAAGCTGTTTCGATTTTAAATTATCAACAAAAGTTAGATCGTTTTTCCACTTAAAGGAAGAAAAAATGTTGTTCATTTGGGTGTATTTAAACTTTTTTCAGTCATTATGTCATTATGACCTAACGAAATCTTACTTTGTCATACAAGTACGGTTCATTCTGAAAATAGCGATTTTATCGCTAATGGTGGCTTCAATGTAACAAATTTTGATATCACCGTAAAGCTCTTCTAAAAACCCTTAATTTAGTGTATCGCTCCCTTTAATTTAGTATATCGCTCGACCATCTCGCTATTTGAAATTTTGGGGATGGTTGTTACCTCGCCCAGGTTGTCAAGCAGATCGTCATAAATTTATACCACAAAACTTTCCATCTCTATACTAAAGTTGACGTTTCCGAGCATTTTCGCATAATTTCTTGATGAACCCATAAAATAGCTCTGTTTACTTTTTATTGGCGCACCCTGTATGTTGTAAGTATTTTATTTTGGAGAACTTGTTTTTTATATCGATTTTTAGTGAATTTATTTAAATTAAAATAAGTGAATTTAAATTTATTTAATATTTATTAATGAAATAATACAGAATGAATGCCCGATTGTAAATAAAAATATTAAAAAATGAACCATAAGCACATACAAACCATTAAAACTAAAACCTGAGTAATGATAAAACATGAAATCATTAAGAAATAATAATGCTAACACATTTAAATAGTTAAGCTGGGTTTCATTTTCTGTGGTAATTTAATTGTCTTTAAGAAAGTGAAATTATATATATTTTTTTTACCAATATGAATTTAATCATTTCAAGGAACCACAGCCACTTTGTTACAAAATTTTGTTAATGGCAGATATATTCAAACAATTTTTCAAAAATAACCCTACTTTAAGTACTTGAAAATCAATACTAGAAGATATTTCTTGTTAAAACATTTATGTAATTTTTCAATCTGTCAATGTTATTTCAAATTTCGATAGGCAAATTTGTTTCCTTAAATCATTTTCTTCAAGTAGTTATTAATATAATTAACCTATATATGTCTCAACATTAGTTCACATATTTTTTTGATTATTTTAACAAATCTAGTATTGAAACCTACAAACCTACAAAATTTAATAAACCTTACTATAAAATTCATGCATAATACAATTGGCTACTAAATTTGAATTTTTTATCAGTTTAAGATATTATTTGAGATTACTAAAATCATAAAGCATTGTGAGAAAAATTGTAAAATTATTAATTCTAATACTGGGTTTGATCTTATACCCTCTTTTAAGCAACTTAAATTTTTTTCATAAAATTGTTTTGTATTTTACGAAATATATGCTGATAAACTCAAAATTTTCTATGATGGTATTTGAACTTATTATTATAGGTTTTCAAGAATATATTTTTATTGTAAATCTCAAATTACTTGTTTTTTATTTATAATTTTGTAGTCCTATAAATTATGCAGATTGGTAATTAACTTCAAATAAAAAATAGAAAGTGACATTCTTTTTGGAAATTTTCAGAAATACTTGGAAGGAGTATTTTTAATTTTTAATTTAGTATTCTACGAATTTCCATTAGAAAACACTGATAATTTACAATTGTTTAAAGTGTCGTAATCTATCCTCGTTAACGGTAAAATTGTATTCTATTTGACTTCGTTGATACCAATTAGCTTACCCTTTGCTCCACTATGGGCATTAATATTAAAGCATTATTTCTTTTAGCTTAATTAGACAACAACGACGAATACAAAGTGACGCTGAATAAAACTGTCTTGTTTAAAATAATTTATATTGGAAACAAAGACTAGTTAAATCTTTAAAAAAAATTTCTGTCTCTCCAAAATTAGCTACTTAAACATTTTAAGTTTCTAATTCATTTTTCATCAACTTGCGAGCGTTATTGCTCAAATATCCAGACAAATTATATAATAAAGTATGTAACTTCCAAATGGAATTAATTCAATATCTTCATATTTTTGACACTTTTTACTAATAAACTGATAACGTGAAGATATGTATTAACAACATCATTCGATCTATCACGCCACAGATGTTAAACAATGTTTAAGATTGGGATGTTGTCTGGACGTGCAAGTACAAAATTTCGAGCATTTCTTATATTAACTGTAATTGTAATTATTAGTTTGTTCCTCATTAATTTCGAATAGGATTCAAAAATAAGTCACAGTACTAAATTGGCTTTTGCATGCCCTTTCCAGTGATGTACCACTTTGCACATATTTCACCGACACAATTCACGTGAGCCACTAGGGCAACCACCTTGACGTAAATATCCGCTACAATCAAAATCAAAATCGATTGAAGTGTTTCGATCTATCAGTGACAAATGTCAAAATATGAAGGTATTGAATCTATTCCAATTGGCTATTACACATAATCAATCAAGCCTTCAAAAAAACTTGATACACTACAATTAAACTTGTTTTACTTTAGTTAAATCGTTTGTTTCATTTTACCATAAGTAAATTTTTTTATGTATAAATCTTAATACCCTTTCTAAGATGTAGTAAGTAAAAATGGCTCATAATATAATATTTATATATATATATATATATATATATATATATATATATATATTAGACATACCTGGGCTAGCGAGAGGACCTCCCCTATGATCTAGATATTCTTGGATAGTTTTATATGTGACAGTATCCATTGTATCTGGAAGATTTTTCACATCGAAAGTCATAGTAATAGCAACATGGTTTGTTAGATTTTGCCCAACTCCTGGTAGATCATGGATTTGTTTAATACCAACAGCGTTTAATGCGTCTTTGGGACCAATACCTGACTGTAGCAAAATTTTTGGTGAATCCATAGTGCCGGCTGATAAAATAATTTCCTTTTTAGCTTTAACTGTGTATGTACGATTATTATAGATAAATTCAACAGCATAGGCTTTTTTGTTCGCGTTAACCAGAATTTTCGTGACAGTAGAGTTGAGCATAATATGTAGATTCTCATTATTTCTATGTGGTCTCAGATATGCTTTAGCCATGCTTACTCTTAGTCCATCACTGTATGAAAAAATATTTAAACAGTTAAAAAAATAGAGCAAACTACATATATTTTTCCCTACAGTTAGCTAATTATCAAATAATTTATATTGAGTGTTTTCTTCTAAAGACAAACTATAAAAAGTTATTTGATTGATATTTGTGATATTCTAGTATTTCCAAACAATTTGATGAGACAGATGTGAAAAATAAATTATATTACTATCATAGTGAATGGGAAAAATTATAAACATGCTATAAAATGCACTACCTACCTAACAAACGATTGAGGAATACCAAATCCAGTATGATTCACACCATTTAAATCATTTGTAATGGGAAAACCAGATTCTTTAGCACCCTGTAAAAGAGCATTAGCGAATTCTGGAATGTAATAATGATTTGAGACCGTCATTGGGCCGTTTTGTCCATGATAGTCGCCATCGTATTGTTCAAACTAGAATAAACATGTTTTCTTAATTATGATTGAATACATTGCGTTTTCATTTGAACACGATTAGAAGAGTGTTATTGCATTAAACTGACCAGTAAATAATTTTTTATCCCAGATTATAAACAAATAATTTAAGAAACATATATTACGGACTGAATTTTGCAAATACTTATGCATTAATGTTTATAACACAGCTGCATTTTGTTTTTCGCTATTTAAGGTTTGGATATTTTGTCACATTTCATGAATTCTCTTTGACGTTAAAAATTACAGTCATCTACGAATGCAGCGATATCAAGTTTTTAGAATTACTGAAAATAATGATTTGTTAAAAAATCTGTAAATTTTAAATTTACGGAAAAAAATAAATATTACTTATGGGACATATGTATATAAAAATTATAATTTTAACTCTATTATTTAAATACTAATTCTGGTATATATAGGGTAGCCAAACAAAAACGAACCACAGCCATTATCAGGAACTGCTTCAACATTTGAGAAAAACACAGGGACCCGTCGATTTTTATATTTACTACAGGCGGTTTATTTTTTCGATTTTTATTAGCAACATTTCCATTCTCTTGAAATGTTTTCACTAACTCTAGAACATACTTCCTACTGACCTGTTTATCTTGATATTTTTCATTAAATAACTGAGCCGTTACATTTGCACAATTATTGTTCATAAAATAAAGCGAAATGATATCTACCCTTTCCGCAATGGAATAAACCATGGTATTTAATTTTCAAAAACACAATTAAACAAACCTCCGCTTCGATATGCGAATCCACTAATTTCACGTTCTTTGTGTGTCCGTATCGTATCCATTTGTCTTTTACAAATGTGATAAAAAAATTACAAAAACAATGCAAATCAATAAAATCAACATTTAAACCATTGGCGTACTCAAGGACCCACGTGTCATTTTCACTATTTTGACAAAAACGAAAAAAATTCCAACTTTAAAAACTCTTATTAAAAATTAAACAAGTACATAATTTAAATTTTAAAATGTAATTTTTTAAAAAGTATCAGGCCGAATTTTAAAATTTAAAGACTCTTACTCGACCCCTAATGCCATTTAAGAATTTTGGGGCGAATGTTACCCTCGCTTGGAGGTGTAAGCAGTGAAGTCAATAATATCGGAAAAAAGTGTCCTCCTTTGATCAAAAATCGACGGGTCTCTGCGTTTTTTTGAAACGTTGATGCATTTCCTGATAATGGCTCTGTTTCGTTTTCGTTTGGCCACCCTGTATTTGTTTTTGTTACATAAATCTGGTACACATGTTTACAAAATTTTACAGCGTTAGAACTGGTTAAAAGTACTAATTTAATTAATTTAAAAACTTGTACGTGTGTAAAAACTGCACAATATAATTAATCGTTATAAATTCACTGAGAAATATGCCGCAAAAATAACTGATTTCTTCCATCCGCACATTTAAACCCCTTGTCTATATACACATATTGGTCGAGGAAATTTATTATAGATCATATAATATAAAAGAAACATAGTATAAAATAAATTCATTTTAATCTAAACAAACAGTTTTGAGGATAAATCCTAAGACAAGTTGGTTTTTTATTTTAATTTAATGTATTTTTACATAACAATTAAATATACAGGGCAAACCATTTATGGGTAACAATGTTATTGACAATTTTTTTAAATGGCAAACCTTGTATATTTTATTTCTTTTAGATTGCAAATTTTAAGACGATTCCAAAAATATATCATATTTGTGTTCGGTAATTAATGGTTTTGAAATTATGATAATTTTAAAATTAATACCGACATGCCTTATTGTAAAAACTTGTCAGATGTAAAAAGTTTTGATAATAACTCAATAGGCTACTCTTTAATACTCACTACTGACAGTGCATACTCACTAAGGACACTGATAAATACACTGAACGAAAAAAAACTTTTTATTTTAACAAATATTCGTGAGAACAAGTTTGGTACAAATTCTATATACACTTTCACTAATTTTACTACTTAGATTATTAATAACGTTACATTTGGTTTCTGAAGAGATATTAAAATGTGTTTTTCATTTAATTCAATAATTTCTACTTGGGGTTGAATGTGACTTAAGATTATTTGTGTATGTATGGGTGACTCTTAGCAGAGTGAGTGCATTTTCTTAGTCGGTTTAGGAACACCTAACTTAGCGAGGGTGTGTGTGTGTACTCTTCGTTGTGTTGGGCATAACTAACTTAAGGAGTGGGTGTGTGTATATACGAGGGTTGGTATTTATACATTGAGAATAGAAAGAACAAACAAATGAATTTTATAAAAAATACATTTCTTGCTTTTCAAAATATTCGCTTTATACACATTTGCATGCGATTCAACCACCCGTCAAAGCACTTGGTCCAGTCAAAAGATGATGGCTCTAAAACATGGTTTTTGAAGGCCTCAACCGCTTCTTCGGACGATGAAAATCGTTGTCCACGCTGTTTATCTTTAACTAGTGGGAGCAAGAAGAAGTCGTTAGGTACCAAGTCGGGGCTGTAAGACGGATGATCTATAAATTCGATCTTTTGTGTATCCAAATACTCGCTTGTTTCACTTGATGTGTGTGAGTTTGCATTGTCGTGATGTAAGATGATTCGTCGTTTTGGATTGGTTTCTCTCAATTTACCGAAAATTTCTGGCAAGCAAATGGTCGTATACCACGCTGAATTAACGGTCTTTTGATTTTCGATAGCCACAGTAGCCACATGACGGGTTTTCGTGAAGAAACTCGCCACAATTTGCTTCTTAACACTTCGAGAACGAGTAACTTTTGTTGGCTTTTCTTCACATTGAAACACCTAAGCTGCCGATTGGCCTTTTCTGTCTGGCTCATATGCATAAATCCACGACTCGTAACCTGTGATGATGCTGTAAACGGCTTTGGATGCACCACAGTTGTATTTTTTAATAATTTTACGGCACCAATCGACACGAGCCTTTTTTTGAGCAACTGTCAACAAATGTGGAATCCAACGCGCAGACAACTTCCGACCACCCAAATGTTCGTGCAAAATCTTATGTATGTTGGTCTTAGTAATGCTTAAACATGCCTCGATTTCACGTTATGCCACATGACGATCTTCTTCAATTAGTTTTCTCATAGCGTCGGTGTTTTTCGGCACAACGACCGATTTTGGACGACGCTCTTTAACTTCGTCCGTGGGCGAACTACGGCCACGTTTGAATTCAGGGTACCAGCGACATACACTCGCTTCGGAAGTTTCTTCATCGCCAAAAGTTGAATTAAGTTGATTGATGCACTGTTCTTGAGTTACACCACGTCGAAAGTAATAATACATCATGGCCGAGATGAGATTTTCAACTTACTGTAAACAACAGAAATAGTACTTGCACGTCAAAATGTTCTGAGTACGTATACTATAAAAAAAGTCAAACTTTAAGATGGCAATGACAGATTTCACCTGTGTTGCCATTTCTCAATACACAAATAGCAACCCTGGTACTCTTCGGGGTATTGGACACAATTAACTTGCTAACAAATCTGGCTTGGGGTAATCCTTATATGCGTGAAAAAGAGTTGGAACGAAAAGATTTGAATATTGTTTTTACTTATTTAAATTAAGAGAATTTTAAATAACGCGCCACTAGCAATTCTTGGACAAATTTATTTAGATTCATGGCTTTTTTTTATTCTAAGAGTCGGGAATGCCAAAATCAACCTGTCATAAGGTAATAAAATAAAAAAAATTTAACCTTATACAGTTTAACATGACCATAACGGTGATTTCGAGAAGAGTCGAATTATGTGAAGTAATGAAAAATATAAAAATGTTTTGCGTAAGAGATAAAAGTTACGTTTACTTAAATGGTCTTGTGAATACAACTATTGATATTGGAGCGACGTAAATCCCAATTTTTTCTGAAAATTCGACACACAATATCCCCAAAAAATATGGGCTGGAATTCTCAATCATTATTGATGCAATTGACTGTAGTGAAACTTTAATAAGTTGGTAAACTACTTGATTTATCATGAATGGGTGATTTCCAGTAATTTTCAGGGACTTGCAGTAGGAGCCGGGGAATCTCTTTTCATCCTTAAATTTCCCGCCAAGCGGTAAAAGGTAGAAATTTGTAAATTTGTGAATTCTACCAACAACTAAAATTAAACGTATTCGAAAAAATATTAATTTTTATTAATGCCATTCAGATGTCATATTTTAAAAATATAGAGTGTTGGGATAAAGTATGGAACCAAGTATATATCTTTAAAACGGAACGGACGATATTTATGAAATTTTTTAGGTTAGTGCAATGGGGTAAAATGCATGTGATGTACATTTTTTTGTTAATAATATACTTCCGCTTTAACCGGAAATACCCTCAACTTTTTTAATTTAAATGGGACACCCTGTACATTTTTCCAGATTTAGAAAGAGCTTGTTATTTCTCGAATTTGTACATACTGGATTTAGTGACAATAATTTGTAAAAACGAGAAATAACTCACTTTTAGTTGTAGAATAAGTATATTTATTTACTTTAGACTAATAAGAATAATAATTTAAACAAAATTAATTCAAATGTTCAAAATGATCTCTGTTGACCTCCTGACCATATGCCAGCCTATTAACAAATTCTTGAGTCATTCTTTCCAAGACTTCTCCACGAATTTGTTCACATTCATCAATAATTCTTTGTCTCAATTCCTGCAAGCATGTTGGTTGTTTAACGTAAAGAAGTGGTTTTAGATAAGCCTAAAAAAAATCTAATGGACTTAGATCCGGAGAACGAGCAGCCACTCTTTGAAACGATAACCATAACCGATCATCATTAATACTTCAATAAGATCTTTTTCACTTAAATAAACCATTCTTAATCGTACAATTTATTGCGGTAAATTATAATTTGACAGTTTGGCAACAGTTACCTACTAGATAGTACTCGTTTATTTCTTACTATTAATACAAACAATATCCATTTGTTTATCTATATGGTATTTTACTCTAATGTATAAAAACTTAAAAGTGGTTTATTATGTATGTATGTTAGAATTCGAAATAACAAGATCTTTCAAAATCAGCAAAAATATATATATATATATTTAAATGAAAAAAGTTGAGGGTATTTCCGGTTAAACCGAAAGGATATTATTAACAAAAAAATGTATAGCAGCTGCATTTTGCCCCATTGCACTTACTTGTAAAATTTCATGAATATCGATGGTTCCATACTTTGTCCCAACTCTGTATAAGTAAAAAATATGACAAATCGCTTGAATGAAATATTCCTCCTAACCACTATTTCTACGTAAATATTATCCCCTTATCCTATTGCAATATACTCAGAGACTTTTAACATATTTGCGCCCAAAAGTATAAGGTGTCTTTATCCCAATCATGTATTTGTAGAAAAAAAAGCAAACATTAATCCGATTACAAGATTAACAAGGATGCAGTTAATTTTGAAAAATTAGTAATTATCATACTAAACAAAATTACCTAAATGTCAAACTATAGCAAATATAATTGGTAAGGTTTAAGAAAATTTTATACCTCTGAGAGTAATAGACTGTATATTACAAATAAAAATTTACGGCGCAGCAGTTAGCAATCATAAAAATATAAAAAGTAACAGCTCATCGTTTATCTTCGATAGAGGTAACTGGAGATGGTCATCTCTCTTCTTTTATACATCAGCTTTCAGCTCAAATCATGCACTAATGTCAATTAACAACACTCCGAAATAAAGTAATTTCACTTTATTCGTTTTCTATTTGAAGCACTTAAATAATTTATCGTGGCGATCAGCATGTATAACACCAATTGACTCTTGAGACTATTTGGTAAAAATGAGCAAGCGGAGAATAAAAAAATAACTGAATAAATATAAAAGAGATGACCGCGAACAAGGGTTCCCAAAAATCTATAATGGATAACCAAAAAAAAATTTACAAATAACATATAGAGAAAATAGTTTCATAAGTGCCATGTCCACGCCTCACTATGTTTTTATTGTTAACGTTAGAATGGGAGAAACTATAAGTGTTCAAATTAAGAGCAAGGATGCTAGAGGATCTCGAACTATCCGTGCGTAAAGTTGATTCGGAAAAAAACTATTTTGTCGTCTTATTAAATAACCACACGAACTAAAATATGTTTTTTTTGAAAATGGTTAATTATGAGGAAAGTTGGTAGCTTTTTGTTGTTAACGGTGCATACTGCAGGTACCTTTAAGGAACGCATTATTTTCTGTAACACCCTCTATATATTATAAGCTTACTTGTCTATTTCCTTCAGATTTTCTAAAAAAAGGTAAAACGTCATTCCAAGACCATCCATTTATACCGGCTCCTTGCCATCTCAGGTCAAAATCTGCTGGGGTTCCTCTTGTAAACATCATGCCGTTCATAGTAGAACAGCCACCTAACATTTTTGCCCTTGGCCACATGCAACTATGATTTGTTCCTAAAATATTATATAATTAAACTTGGTAAAAACCAGCAAAATTTCAGATTTAACTCACAAATTGTAAAACTAACCTACAAACTACTACTCTTACAGATATTGCTTTTAATGTTTAATACACACCTCACAAAAATTATCGCATCACCTAATTTGTTTAAAAAACAAACAATTTGAGAGGCACTAAAACAGTATAGGCGGAGCTGATAGTTCACATGTATATGCTCTAAGGTTTGGAGGCAATAGTGCATAAAAAAGATTCAAACAGTGTACAGAGTGAGTTAAAAAGTAAAAGTTATGCTTTTATTACAATTAATTTACTCGTAAAAAAGTAACAAAAAGCTAAGTGAAATAAAAAGTATGGGTTTAATAGAGAGTATTGCGTCTTCGTGCTCTAATGACAGCTTGAATTCGTCTTGGCATGCCTTGAAAAAGATTCTGAATGTTCTCCTGCTCCATGTCATTCCAAGCTTGAATTACGACCTTTTGGAGGACCTTTTGTGTCCTAAATGGGATTCTACGTTGCTGTATCGCCTATCGGAGATGATCCCACACATGCTATGGGACTCATGTCCGCGCTATGAGCTGGCTAGTTGAGAGTAGGAAAATTGACGTCGTTAAGATATTCTCTTACAATCCTGGCAGCGTGCGGGCGTGCATTGCCATGCATAAACAAAAAATCCTCTCCAATAAATGGACCATATGGGACAACATGATCTTGCAAAATGTCTCTTATGTATCTATCCGCAGTTAATCTCTATGCGACCATGAAAGGAGATTCCTCCCCACATCATAATTGACCGACCACCGTATGGTACCATTTACTGAAAAGTGCACTGCACATAACGTTCACCAAGCCTCCGGTAGATTGGCATACGTCTATCTGATGTATATAAACAAAATCGGGATTCGTCTGAAAAAAGATCATTCGGCCATTCTTCAGGATTCCAGTTCGCGTGCTTCATGGCAAAGTCTAACCGGGCAACTCGATGTTCTCTGGCTGGAATTCTGACTCATATTCCCGAAGACGATTCCTAACTATTTTTCTGACAAACATGAACCATTGTACCATTCTGGCGGTACAATAGAGAGTTCTTATAGCGGTGAGTCGCAAAAATCGATTATCTAAGGCCGAAGTGACTCGCTCGCATCCTTGCCCTGGTATTGTAGAGTACTCGCCAGTTTCCCTGAACCGTGCTACAACTCGGAAAATGGTGCTTTGATAAGCAATAAGAAGGTTAGCAACGTATCTTTGGCTATGGCCCTCTTGAATAAGAGTTATCACTCTCACAGCCTCTTCATTGGTTAAATCTCATGTTTCCCGTTGATGACCATCCATACTTCAAAGTTAAGTGAACTTACTAACAAAACAACACTTTTAAAGATCAGTATAAAAGAAGCAATATATAGAAACTAAAATCAAAGTATCCTGAATATGTAGCATCAACGGTTTTCATTACAGAAAAAAAAATTGCCCGTTTTTGTACATTTTTATCAATGAATCTGACCTCTTAAATGGTATTCTATTATATATTCTACGAGGTACTTTCAAAAAAAAAGGTATACAAATAATAAACTCGTGTATGTGGGTGATGCGATAATTTTTGTGAGGTGTGTATGATTGCTGGATATGTTTGGGCTATTGTTGGTACTTATACTTCTACGGAAAAGTGCCACCCTTTCGCGTTCAATTAAATTTACTCTTTACTTTTACCTAGTTTTTGTTATTCTTTAAAGTTTCAAGAAAATCCTTAATTACAATAACATCAATATCTTAAGAAATATTTATTATCGAAGTGCTTAGTAATCTCCATTATTAAAAATAAGAGTGGAGAAGAAATATGCAATCCAAGTAAGAAAATTTGTAATTTAAGCAGTGGTTGAGCGGAGTAACCAATTAAATTGCAAAGAACTAAAATTCTTTTACCATAATAAATTGGACTTACCAAATATTCATTTTTTTGAGACATGATTCTATTCTATAACTGTTTTTTAATACTTTATAATTATTTTTACCATCATTATTTAAAGAGCAAGGTTGATGTGACTGGGACACTTTTATAAATATTTGATAAATAACGCTAGTATATTTTCCCTACTTTTAGGGTCTTTCTGTTTGAAAAGGAGACTTGTAAACATAAAACCCGTTAAATTTGTGAATTACATTATTTTTATGATCATTAACATTTAATTTAATTTAAATTTTTGTATAAGGCAACAGCGGTTTCTGACGAACAGTTCGTAATACGGAACATTATACAGGGTGATTCATAACTATTGGGACATAGGCTAAGGGCAGGTTATTTGGACCAAAATATGGCGATAAGTCCAATTATACTTTATTAAAATATTGCTGTGGAATAAGATATAGCGCGTTAAAGTTGAAATTTTTTTTCGTTTTTTTCTGCTGACACAGTATATTTATCAATTGTTTTCGAAATCGAAACAGAGGCATAGCTTTGAACAAGGAATATTTTATATATTATTTTACATTTTGTTACAGGGGGCGCCACGTGAATGATTCCTGATGATGAAATTAAGTGGTAGCTTTTTTTGGCGAAACTGTTTAGTGATTTTGATTAGAAAATATGATGTAAACATAATTTCTTCGTAATATTGGTACTTTTATTTAAACACGATAATTTCACCCGATTTCGAGAAAAACGCAATTGAGAACAGTTCAGAGTCACAGAAGGGGATCTTAAATATTCCATTTATGAAAAATGTGCTTTGGACTGACATTATCAGAAAAAAACGAAAAAAAAAGTTAATTTTAACGCCCTATATCTTCTTCCACAGCAATATTTTATTAAGGAATATTTGGTCCTATCGCCATATTTTGGTCCAAATAACCTGCCCTTAGCCTATGTACCAATAGTTATGAATCTCCCTGTATGTTGAGTCAGCTGTTGATTAGTGCATGTATTATTAAAACATTAATTAGGACTCTAAATAGTGCGAGAATGGAGACACCTTGATTCAGATATATGCAGATTTAACGAGAATTTAAAAACCAATAGGTGAAACTTTAAAAGGTAAAATAATAATATATGACTATATAACCAGAGAGTGCGCAATAATATTTCTGTTGAGTCTGCATATGAGTTAGTGTGATCAAATATGTGTTTTTAATGGTTTTGGTTTTATTTTGCCAGCCGATAAATTAAGGCAAGTAACAGACATTAAATATCTTCATCCAGATATTATAAACTATTTTTACTTTCTAGTGTGTGAGTAGTATGCTTGTCTATTGATCACCACATTTAAAAGCAAATTTAAAATATGGTATTCAATATTTATCTCAACCTCACTAGGGGGTAAATCAGGAACAATTGCTCCTTATTACCGTATTATTGTTCGTCATTACCCGATAAAAAAGAAATGGTAATATATTTGCTAATATTACTGACACTCAATTCAAAATAAATAAAAAAAATTTGCCTAATATATAGTTCTTCCAGTAAATCACTGAACGTGCATCATTCATAAAAGTAACCCATTTATGTAACAATATCTCTTTCTATCAAGCTTAAAAAGTTCATACTAAAATGTAAAATTTCTCCTTTAATGAATGAAGTATGTTGTTTTGATGATAATTTATACCCGCAGTACAACAAAAAGAGATTGGATTGCAAGCGGTACTAGTCTTGTTAACGCATACTTTTCAATTCGCTCAACATTCTTGACAGAGTAATATTTGAGACGTCATCGTTTTGTAATATTTAGTAGTAATTTTCCCGCATTTTGCATTTATATATATTTTGAAATCAGTTTTTCTGTTGTTAACCTTTTAGTTTCACAGTAACTATATATTTTATTTGTATTTTACTATAAAATATTTCTAACCTATCACTGACGTTTCAATCAGTATATAAATTGGTGTGCCTAAGATTCCTTATAACTGGGATATTTAGACAACAAAAATTTTTATTTATAAATGTTGCTTATGAGGAGAGCATGGTTTAAATTAAACACATTCAAAACCTTGGTTTTAAATTTGTGCGAGTATTTTGAACTGCAGAAAAGAAATAGAGGCCATTTGGAACAACTATCATCAGTTCAAGTTAATTTGTGAAACATATTACAACAAATATATTGGCAGAGATGGATTTACTGATAAGAACGTATTAAGTATGTAAAATAAAGCGTTATAGAAGTGTAATGATGAAGTCTGCACAAAGTGTGTGGAACACACTGATGTAATCATTAAAAAATGTGATCAAGAATAGTCCCCGATTAAAAAAGTGGTGAAATATTAAATATTATTAAATAATTGCGTGGTTGGTCTCATAAACTTTGTACCGGAGTAGATAAACTAGATTACTTTCAATGTGTTGTTTTATTTTTGTATTACTTTTCTTACCTTATTTACAATATTGTTTGTTTCTATTGACATCTTCTCGAAATATTTATATTTGTTATCTAGTTTTGGCATTTAAATATTTGTTCTTAACTAACCTCTATGTGTTTACGATTACCCGATTACGCTGCACGTTTGTTTTGATAATAGTGTTATCACTTTTCTCCAACATTTACACTTAATTGACAAAATGTCAATTGTTAATGACAAGTTATAATTTAACTACACAAAATCGATCGTAATTACCTTTATGAAAAAATCAATTAATATCTTGACGTGTTAGTAATTACTCTCCATTTTCTTATTAGTGGAAAGGTAACACTTTATTTAGGAATAATTTTTTTAATAAAATTCTAGAAAAACATACCTGCGCAAGCGAGAGGTTCATTTGAAGTTCTGTAATTCCAGTCTGTAAGAGGATTACTACCAAAACAATTAACAAATGCAGGTATTTGGTAGGATTCAGGTTCATCAATTCCAGCTTCTATCAATAGGGTATTCCAATGTTTTTGTTCAGCTAATCTTCCAGCTACAGTTGATCCACCACTTCCGCCTAAAATATAATAAATATTTTTACTAAGTTAAGAGAAAATAGAGGATTATTCGATGGTCACTTACAATATTTGATGTATATATCAAATTATTTTCTCTTGTATTTTGAAATATACTGAAACTAGTGCTCATAATACCAGCAACAATATTAACACCAAATGTGAGTCAGTGTTACAATACATGTTGTAATTAAATTAGATTAATATAATATTGGTTGTGCTTGCTTAATGTTTTTTATCAAATACATTTATTTATTAATACAATTATTAGATGAAACAAAATTTCATTTCAGAATGTCATAAATTTCATAATTTTTTATATTTATTTATTATTATTCAATAAAATTAAATAAATAGCTGTTATATTAAAAAATACCTTTTAGTTCTCAGGATTGGGTTCGAATTAAAAAGGAATATTGAATGTCACTTTTGCAGTATCAAACAACATTTTTTTCGAAAATTGTATCCCATAGCTTAAGAATTACTAAAAATTAATTTTATTTGACATGTACTTTATCTCCGTTTTTTGTACAAATTTTAATATCTAATACTCATTTTCTGCAGGTGAATATAAAAGTCAACTTTTAATGATACCTTTCGAAAAAAAAAAATGTATAAACTTGTAATGTTTGGTAATATTACAAATTTATATTAAAAATATTTTTTATGTATGGTATCGTAAAATTTTCTTTATAAATTAATTTATTTTTTATCATAATAATCCTGTGATGCAATTTTCATTATCAGTGGTAGGAAAGAAACATTTTTTTATGAATACCTATACCCTTTTGAAAAATATTTTAATTGTTATCAATTTACTTTTTTTTTTTAGTAAAGTATGTGTGCTTTAATCGACTGCTAGCTATAACTAATTAGTTAAAAGATATTTATTATATTTTAATGTCAGTTTGAATGTTCACTTTTAAATATCATTAAGTAGGAACAATGTATTTAAGAAGGTGACGTAAACTTAATCATATCTTTTAATATAACTTTTATTAAAATATCTTTAAAGTATTTTCAATGTCCTTAATTACTCTAAGAAGATAAAAGTAGGTGAAGGTGTATGTTAATAAATAATTTTAAGTTATAAAAACGTAAAAAATACAGTTTTTTTATTCTTGATTTCTATGAAACATTATATAAATTCATAATTGCACAACAAATTATGAGCCCAGCGTTTCGTAAAGCGGATAAAGGCTGCTGAGTAGCAAATTTAAAAAAATAATGGAAATTTCTGAACTTAAAAGATTTATTTTGCTTAACAGCCTATGTCTATGACATAGTAGATAACACAAAACCAAAACCTGCAACCGGATATACCAAGGAATAGGATGAAAAGGACTTAAATGCACTTCTGCACTCTCTTCGGCAAAAGTTTTACACCTATTTATACAAGAATACAGATGTTGCTCAATATATTATAGATTTAGGAAGCTTATCTCATTAACTAGAATTTTGCGGCGAAGAAATTGGTGAAAATATGTTATTTCAAAAAATTCCATTGACTACCAAAAAAATTTAAACATTTTCACTCAATATGGAATAGTTCACCTACCAAAACATTAAATGTCTTAACCATACGATTATTAGCTGAAGAGAAAAAATAGGTAACAGATGAAAAGAAGAATATTCTTCGGAACCGGTATTAGCGAAGCAATACACCAAAAATAAAAAAAGTTGGTCAAAAAAGAGAAAAAGAAAGTACTTGGAAATCTACAAAACCTACTAAGAGGCCCATAATGCCAACTCCTCCTATTAGAGAAGGGTAAGTTAGTTGGACAAGGGAAAATAAAGAAAAAGCTCACTTATTTGCAGATCATCTGGATGGAGCTTTGACGCCCAAATTAATAGTAAAATAATATAATAATATTAATAAAAATAAGTTTGAATAAATTGAAAATTTGATCTCAGAAGAGATCTTTTCTGTACGTCCAAAAGATGTTGCAGAAAAAATAAAATCTAACTTAAGTTCGAAATAAGTACCAGGCTTGCATTTTATTACCGGCGACATATTGAAACAACTACTAAGAAAAGATGTCGTAATGCTAATATAATTGTTCAATGTAGCATTTCGATTAATAAATGAACCTTAAATCAAAAAGTAGCAAAAGTCATCATGTGAGCAAATCCGGGGAAACTGTCACATGAAGTGAAATCTTACAGACCAATTTCACTTTTTCACAAATAAAAATTGCTCAATTCTTCCTTGATGTCGCGCAAACCTTTGATAACATTTTTCGTGAGGGACTAATCTACAAGATAAATAAAATGTTACCAAGACAGTATCTGCAGATCTCAAAACTGAAACTGATGAAAACTTTCCATATGACACAGCGTTACTTGCCACAGAGCAAGATGAGCAAGATGACCAACTACTCTTTATGTACGTTGTACAGTTGTATGCGTAATTAAAATTAGGCATTTTCAAAATTTTGTTGCTCTAGAGCGTCAAAGATGTCATTTGACATACTATTTTTTCTACAAGCGCGAAAATAAATAAATGTTTATAAAAAAAGATTACTTTAACTATTATAGACATATTTCCTATCTAATCAAAAAATAAATATTTTTCTTTTTTTTTTATTAAACTCTCAGAGATCTGCAATCTGCTCATTGGGCACTAAGCGTTTGTTTTGGCAAGAGAATGACATGTAGAGTATCACTCCAGTGAGTGATCATCTTTAAAATTATATCTAAATCTTAAGTCTAGAGTATTTCAGTCTGTACGATCTTAAGCCTAAACTTATCTGAGTCCTATAGTTAGATCCGAATGGCACTAGTCTTTTCAGCCTAGGCTCTACGTTGACTTCACGCACATTTAACTGCTTAGCCAGCACATGAGGATGAACTGACACTCTTTCACTGTAGTTCGAACTATAACGATATATAGTTTCTTTGACGGTTTCTAGGGGGATGTCATGTAGAATCACTTCATTGGGAACGTAATAAGGTGCGTCAACGATGATACGTAGAACCTTGTTCTGAAACCTCTGCAGGATGGCAATATTGGAGTCACTAGCAGTACCCCACAGCTGAATACCATAGGTCCAGACTGGCTTGAGGATTGATTGATATAGTAGGATTTTGTTATTCAAGGATACTTTTGATTTACGGCCAATGAGCCAATACATGTGGCTTAGTTTTAATCCAAGTTGTTTTCGTTTGGTAAATATGTGTTTTTTCCATGTTAAACTTCTGTCCAAGTGTATGCCGAGATATTTAGCATCTTCGGCTTGTGGCAGCTGACAGTTGTTAATCTTCACTGGAGGACACGTTTCTCTGCGTAGTGTGTATGTTACATGTTTGGACTTGGTCTCGTTAGCTTTGATGCGCCATGTTTTTAACCATAGCTTTATTTTATTTAGGTTAGATTGTAAGTTTCTTGAGGCCAATGCTGGGTCGGTGTGTGATGCTAGTGTAGCAGTGTCATCGGCATAAGTTGCCACCGTAGTATTTCTTGTTGTTGGTATGTCTGCTGTATATATGAGGTATAGTATCGGTCCAAGCACACTACCTTGTGGAACACCCGAATGAATGGAGTATAGGCTGGTATATTCACTGCCCTGCTTTACTAGGAAATGTCTTTTTGTTAAGTATGATGTAAGCAATTGGTAATGAGGATGAGGAAGAAGCTTCTTTAGCTTTACTTGTAAGCCCTTGTGCCACACCTTGTAAAAGGCCTGGACTATATCAAGAAAGGCTGCAGAGCAGTATTTTTTGGCATTGAGATCTTTATTAATTTGATTGACCAGTCTGTGTACTTGCTCTATTGTTCCGTGTTTGTTGCGGAAACAAAATTGATGATTTATAATTATTTTTCTTTCTTCTATTATCTTGCTTCTCGAAGACTTTGGAGAGCATTGGCAACAAACTTATGGGCCTATAGGAGGTGACTTCCTCTGGCTTTTTCCCAGGTTTAGGAATCATGATGATTTGGGCCACTTTCCAAGTACTTGGGAAATAGTTTAAACGCATTATTGCGTTGAATATAAAAGTTATAAATTTGTAGCACTTTCCCGACAGCTCTTGTAGGATTTTACCAGAGATAAGTTCGAAACCAGGTTCTTTTTTTATATTGATTTCTTTCCTGATTATTTGCTTTATTTCTTTGGTTGTGTACTTAAGGTGAGGCAGATCCATTTGGAATGGCACATCTAGAAAGCTAATTATTTCCCTTTCTACATCATTGGATAGCTCGGACGGGAAGGGTTTGAATACATTTTCTAGGTGTTTAGAGAATGCTTCGGCCTTCTGTTTATCATTTCTCGCCCAGGTATTGTTTCCTAGTTTATTTAAGTTGTACACATGCTTGTTATTTTCTTTCGATGTAATGTCGATATAAAACATTGGTAGTGGGTTTTTGTTGTTCGATGTTTTATGTTGTATATGTTCACTACTTCATGACCTTGTTCGGCAAGGCTTTTTTTAATTTCTTTGGCATCTGTACCGTGGTGTAATCCTCTTAGAACAAATCTAAAAGTTTTTTCGCTTTTTGGTCTTTGGTCTGAATGTATGGTATTGGGTATTTCTACTATCAGGTCCCCTGATTAGTGTTTTAAAGTGTTCGGCCTCAAGGACTTGGACTTTAATTGTTTCATAACTTATGGTTTTAATAGTGTATTTATTTGTAATTTGTTTGAGCAGGTCATGGATCCAAAAAATAAATATGAACATAATAAATACCACCAATATTATTTATATTAATAAATAAATAGAAACAATTTTCGTTTATATAAAAACAAAATTTAATATCTAAATTATAGAAAATGACGTCAATTTTGCGGTGATTTATTGTAGCGCCAAAGCCTATTTTGCGTAGTTATCGTAGAAAAAGCAATTTTTCTGTAATGGACATAAATTGTTTCATTTTTTCGACAGCACCAGTTTCGTTATTTTCTGATACAACCTCGTATGGCCACATTTAAAATTAGCAACCAAGGTTTAGAAAAAGTAGAATTCAGTTAAGCTGTAATGTCCGTTGGACTTTGCTTTACTTTTGATTTTAGCGCCCTCTTGAGGGAATAAAAACTGTTATGTATTCGAAAGCGTGACACATAAGTGATGAAAATAAGCATAAGTAGGAGCATAAAATTGCTGGTTTTAAAGTAAAGATTAAATCAATTTAATTTTAAGTGCTATCAACTAAAATAATACATTTATTCGAAAGCAAAGCAAAGGCCAATCATATTGTTGAATTATCTTTACATTGATATATCATATTTAGTACTTTCCATATTTAAATTGTACTGGTTATCAAGATGGAGGGGAGAGCAATGACGTAGCACAGTTGAAGACATGTAGAAAAATATCCCTTCCATAAAAAATTCGACATATTTTTTGTTTTCTATTTTTAATTTACGTAAAATCTGATAATACGTTTAAGTATTGATTTAATCAGATTCAAAAAATCCCCATTTAAATTTGTGCCACTTATCTACCTATTTATATTTATTAATTTTATTTATCTGAAACTACTTGTAAATAAAGTAGTTGAACCAAAAATATCAAATACTACAACACATTATAAATTTTATTAAGAAATAGTTCAGATCACCAGTTGGCTTTTATTTTTAAGGTAAATCTGGAGGTTAACAATTGATTATTTGTTTTTTTAAATCAATAACTTCCTTGGTTCATTGAATTTCCAATATGTCTCGTTTAAATTCAACTGATTCTATGCTTCACCTAATCTGGAATCTTAATTTGATTAACTAAGAAACTTAATTATATTAACTGAATTGAACAAAAATTTATACAGGGTATCCTATAAAATAATGTTCTTTAAAAATAACGAAAAAGTTTCATTTCAGGTCACCAAGAGGAGATTAAATCTTAAATTTACTGCTCAATAAATAATGATCTCAAATCCAATAAAATTCAAAATCAAGCCACATACAATTTTATTAAAAACGACAACTAGTTTCCACCTCTTACTTTTTCTGCAATGGACAAAAATTTGCAAAATTTAATAGCGCCACCTACATTGTAGAGGTTTATTTACGATTGATTAAACACGGCAACAAGTGAATATTAATACTAACCGGTTATTTATGATTTACTGAAATTTTGAATGCATTCGAGCGTAAAGTACTTTGTCATTTTCGACTTTCTACTCAAATATATAATTTTTGAATATTTATTATAATCTAAAGTTTATATAAAACTCAGAATAATACACTTGAGGAAAAAAAATTACTTTTTGTTTTAAAGAACAGAACTTTAGCAACCTTATAAAGTATATTAGGATCTACGTTTATTTAATCTTAGAATCTTTAGAAAATATTTTTATATTTGCTTTTTGTCAATCAAGGGGGTATTAAATATTAAATATTACCTCCAATGACAATAAAGTCATACTGTAAATCAGGTTCTGTTTTGGGTTTCATTCTTCCACAAATATCAGAAATATCACAAGTGTTTCTTATTATTGCATCAACTAAACCCATAAATAGTAGAAAATTGCCTCCTCCACAACCAGTTGCTAAATAAGGACCATAATATGCTGGATTACAACCACACTCCATATCGGTTAAGTACCTGAAAATAAACTAATAATAATTATAACATATAAAATTAGAAAGCATTATTAACAACAATTTTGAAAATCTAGAGTACTTACTTTTTTCATTTAAAGAATATTTGAACAATTGTTGTTTTTCTAGAGGCAAGTAAACATAGTTGAAATAGCTGGCAACAGTATTTATAGATATTTACATATGAGATAAAGTACTTTTAAGTGTTCTAATAGTAATTTTTTTTATTATTATCACATAAAAAGAAATCAGTTTTAATTAATTTTATAGACTTCTCTTAATATTGCCATCTTGACTATCTTATTGTATATACATATATTTCTTAAAAATAATGCCAACGTATATAATGACGTATGATTTCCTTAATTACGTCTGTTGCTAAAAACTTTTTATACTGCAAATCCTCCTTACAAAATCATACCTACCTTAAAAATCACGACTATACAATATTGGTCACACATGTTGAATTGTAACCCTCAGAAATTTCAAATGTAAATAAAAGGACCTACTATCTTATAAATAAAGATTTTTTAAAATATCTAATAATAAAGTAGAGAAAAGGAAGATGTAATGAAATATATTAAAACCATACCAGATTAGGATTTTTTGATCTAGTGATATAGTGAAACTGTTAAGAGATTCTGAGAAAGTTATAACTAGTTGTTTACTTAGTACAAGTGTGCTAAATGAAAAAACGACAATTTTAATTGAGTAAATACAAATATCTCTCTCGTACCAAAAAAATAAAAGTTTTTATGAAATTTTTCATCAAAACATAAATGAAATCCATAAATGGATAATGGATCCTCGAGTAACCAAAACAGTAATAATACATTTGCTGAACAAGCACTGAACCTTCATTTGGTTAGATGTGATCAAGAAGTTGCAGCAGATGATATGAAGTGCTATTTAGAAGAAAAATTCCAGGAAAAAAAATCAGGTTGAACATTTACCGAAAACAAGTAACGCTTTTTTTAAAGTTGTCATCCTGACTTGAAAGAAAATTCATATCTTCGATTTGTTTATTAATAATGTAAATTTTTTCAATGATACGAAAAACAACAATACCAAAATTGTAATTTTTAGTAAGGATGAACTACATAAAGAAATAAAAAATTATAACGAATATCCTGCATTTTCAATATTAAAGTATAAGAAATAAGGCGAATAGGTTTGTGATTCTATCAAATGAACTAAGACCGAATATAATGCGTTTGAACGAACACTCACTATATGAACTTAGTCTCCGCTATTAAATAGACTAGAATTTTATTAGTTATGGTTGTCGTACCTACTACTGTGGAAGGGGGATTAACTGCCATTTATTCTAAAAATGAAATAAAATTAACGAAAAAACATATTAATGAACTAAATAGAAAATAATTGTGACTATTCTTTAACTAAATTTTTAGTGATCTCCAGGGCTATATTGATAATTTTGAATCTACTTTCATTAGATTTTTAAATTTATTATATAATAATCAGAGAAATGTTGTTGTATGTGCAGACTTCAAAGGTGATTTTTCAATTTAAAATGAAAAAGTGAAGTAAGCTTAATCTGTTTTGATAACGTAACATAGTACGTAGTAGCGTATAGGAAATGACGCAGGTTATATAATGAAAAGTAGTATAACACGCCTTTTTTGTGACAAGTTTGCTTTAATTGATCATTATCATGTCTGTTGTTTGCTTTCAAGTGTGATTTGGCAAATTCGACTCTCGACCGTAGTTATAAATCTACGCAATTACGCTTTAATAGCAACAAACGTTTTCTAAAACGTTTATATGAATGAGTTTTTGCTCGGATATGAACAAACAATCACCGCACCTATCTCACTTTCTAAGATCCAAAATTTCGCATAATATATGTGTACGCTCTTTTGAAATCCCCATAGCTTCAACGATCGCTCAAAAATTTTTATGGACTTTCAGGACCATATCTTTCGCCTAGCTGATTTTGGCCTACTTGCGGGCACCCTGCATCCTTGGTGCTTGTACGAGGATGTATCAAAAAATATCGAGACTTTACCCTCGCTTTTAACAGTTTTGGCCTTCTGCGGTCTTGGGCTTCCTTTATGCTTCCACTGCATACTTTGAGATTTCAATTCAAGATCGTAATGATAAAACTAAGTTTCGTCACATGTAACCACATTATATAAAAACTGTGGATTACGTTGCAGTTACTTTTTCCACTGCTGACAAATTGTCACTTGATTCGCTTTTTGTTCATCGGTCATCACTTTTGGAATCCATCTTGCTGCGACTTTCCGGAACCCTAAATCTTCATGAATAATTTTTTGAGTGGAACCGTAAGATAAATTAACAATGTCAGAAATTCCTTTTATGCCATTTTGTATCAAGTCGTTAATTTCTGTAATTTTTGTGTGAGTTCGCGCAATTTGTGATTGACCAGGACGAGGTTCATCTTCAACTGATTCACAACCGGCTTTAAATTTCTTATGCCACTCAAATACTCTACATTATAATAAACTATTATCTGGATATGCAGTTTTAATAATTTCAAAAGTTTCAGTTGGTGTTTTACCCAACCGAACACAAAAATTTTATCGCATATCTTTGCTCTACTTTCATTTTTTCGACGGGTACGCAAAACACTGACAATTCAATAATTAATTTGTAATAAACTTAAAAAGTTAAATGAAAGCCTACTTGAGGAAAAGTACATTAAAGATAAAGCTTTCATGTCACATTTTTTTGTGTCATAAAATTCTACCTCTGAAGACGTTACAGCAACAGTCTGATACATCCTCGTATGGTCACATTTAAAATTAGCAACCAAGGTTTTGGCGTGATGAAAGTGTTGGAGCAGACACACAAAAAGTAGAATTAAGTTAAACTTTAATGTCCGTTGGACTTTGCTTTTCTTTTGATTTTAGCGCCCTCTTGAGGGAATAAAAACTGTTATGTATTCGAAAGTGTGACACATAAGTGAAGAAAATAATCATAAGCAGAACATAAGATTGCTGGCATTAAAGTTAAGATTAAATCAATTTAATTTTAAATTCTATCAACTAAAATTATACATTTATTCGAAAGCAAACTAAAGGGCAATCATATTGGTGAATTATCTTTACATTGATATATCATATTTAGTACTTTCCTTATTTAAATTGTACTGGTTAACAAGATTGGGGGAAGACCAATGACGTATGACAGTTGAAGACATGTAGAAAAATATCCCCTTCCATATAAAATTCGACACATTTTTTTTTCTTTTTTTAATTTACCTAAAATCTGATAATACGTTTAAGTATTGATTGAATCACATATTAAATTTATTTTCTACAAATTACTGGGATTCATAAAAGCTGAAAAGTCTGACTTTTCCTCAATAACTGCTAATGTCTATTAAAATAAGCTCCATTTTGAAAATTATGCTTTTAATAACAAAAAAATATAATAAAAATATTGCAAGAAGGTACAGAATGTCTAACAGCAATGACAAGGACTCGATCCATATTTTACAACGCTTTTTCTTCCTGAGAATGACACACAATTGGAGCGTTGAGTTTTTAATAATCACAATTTATTTGTTTTAAAATATTATCCTATCTAGTTAACTCTAAAAAACATATAACAAATTTGGAATTTAAGAGAAATACTACATGAGGATCTCTCATAATATCGATTGAGACTATAATAATTTTTCAAAACAAAAAAAAAGTTATTAAAAAAATGTAATTGACTAAGAAAACAAAATTTTAACGGATGAACTAATTGTTAATTTCCTATTGTTTTGTGACTGTAAACTAAATAAAATCTACCTTACTTTACAATTTAGGTCAAAATCAATTTCAATTATCAAAAGTTGAGTTTACAACATTTTTGATACCACACAGAACGAAACTAAACCAACTGACCAATATTTATTCATTTTACATTCAAAAAATCCCCATGTAAATTTGGGACACTTATCTACCTAATTATATTTATTAATTTTATTTACCTGAAACTACTTGTAAATAAAGTTGGTGAACCAAAAATATGCTTTTATTAGATTAACTTTGTAATGTAATTGAAACAAAAGTAATACTCTTTGCAGTTACTTCTTTCTTTTATATAACCTATTATACTTTTTACCTTTAAACCTTCTTGAGATAGTGAAAGATGTCTCGAAAAGTACTTAAGATTAATTGATATAAAAACTGTGCGTTTTTAGCGAATTAGCGAAAAATTACAGCCAAGTATAATCTGGTTATCTTAAACAAAATGCGAGAAATGATTATTTCGAAATAATGAACAGTGCATAAAATGTAATGGAAAATTAAATTTAATCTTACTTTTTTAAATAATATTTATTCCGTTCTTTAAGAGTAACAGACGCAACCAATTTTTATCAAATACTACAACTCATTATAAATTTTATTAAGAAATAGTTGAGATCCCTAATTGGATTTTATTTTTAAGTAAATCTGAAGGTTAACAATTGATTATTTGTTTTTTAAATCAGTAACTTGCTTGGTTCATTAAATTTCCAATATGTCTGGTTTAAATTCAACTGATTCTATGCTTCACCTACCCTGGAATCTTAATTTGATTAAGTCTCTACCCTTATTAGGGGTTGCATGAATTGTGTTAAATTTTCTTTTATTCGTCCCCTACCCAAAACTGGGTTATTATCCTTTTTGTTTTGTTTTTCCTCTTTCTAGTTTTATTTCCTATCATTACTAAACTTGAGTTCTGAGTTTTTATTTCTTTCGAAAACCCTTAGGTTTGCATTATTACCTGTATTTTTTGTTTAGTTTTATAAAAAAATTTCAAGCTTTACATTATATCTAAATATGTTTCCATAAGTGTAACTTTATATTGATGCTGTACCACATGCATTATTTTAATTTATTTAAAGTTGTTTAATTCATGTTCAATTTAGAAGAGATTATGAGAATCTTCTTTTGTTTTTAATTTAACATAGTTGTTTTACTGTTTTTACTTGGTAAGTTTATTATTTTTTATTGTTATAAAAAATTGTGATGTGTTTTATAATTTTTCGGACATTGTATGTGGCTTGATTTTGTATTTTATTGGATTTGAACCTTTGTACCAAATTTGAGTGTTATGGATAATCTCTTTTTTCATGAGTCGGAGTCGTATTTTTTTTTGACGAAACTTTCCGATACTTTGAACTGTTCTTCAATTGCGTTTGTCTTGAAAATGGTTGAAATTATCAAGTTTCAACAAGTGTCACAATTTTACATAAAAGTGATATTTACGACATGTTTTATAATTAAAATTACTAAAAATTTCGCCAAAAGAAGTTTCGACTTAGTCTCATTATCACCAGGAATCGCTCATGTAGAGCCCCTGTAACAAAATTTAAAACGATAAACAAAATAACATTCTTTGTCTAAATTTATACTTCTGTGCCAATTTTTATAACAATCTATGAAATAATAGTAAAATTATATCCAAAAAAAATATTTCAACTTTAACATCCTGTATCTTTTGCTACAGCAAGACATATTAATTCCTCATATCTTCGACTAAATGGCCCAGCGTTTAGTCTATGTCCCAATAGTTATGACGCACGCTGTAGAAAAATCTGTATGTTTTTCGTATGTTGCTTTAGCGGTAGATTTAAAGTTTTATTGTTCTTAAAAAATTGTTAATTGGGTTCTCTCGATAAAGAGGAAAATTATTTGAACTAAATTAATTTTTTATTTAATATATTGCATTGATTTAATATTTTTTTTTAGAATATTTATTCATAATGTTGACCATATACAGGGGGGTGAGTCATAATTAATTAATAAATTATAACTGTATATTCAAAATGCCAAAATGATAATATTTTACTTTAACAATAATGGGTCTACAGTTACTTTTTTCTGAGCACATATTGTCGAAGTTGGAAAATTAAAATACGTTTTTTAATAAATCGGCCATTTTTAAAAATTAAGGTTGGACTATTGTTTGGCGAAAAATAAAATTAATGTATTATGCTTACGCTACATTGAACACAAAACATAAGAAATATTTTCTTTTCACTAATTAATATAATTTAATTTGAATAGTCACACTTTTTTAATAAAAGTGTTATCTTTTTTTTTGCTCGCGAAAATATTAACTGTATTCGAGATATTTGAATGTTTCCCCGATTCACTTCACGGTCGTCACGCCATTGTTACCGCAACGTTTAATATTCTCCTAATTAAAACAAATTCTTAAAAAAACGTTTAAATAATTAATTTTTTAATTTCACGTCTCTACGTAAGTTATAAATACATAGTATTTATACGGGATATTTCAAACCATTCTTCTTTCCATAAAATTAATTTTATTTTGATGTCAAGTTTATTTCTTTGATATAAATATTACAATTAAAGAAACCAAAATTATGAAACAACAATACAACATTTATTTGTTTTAATGAAACGTATGATACTTAATACATCAATAATAAAGGTACCAATTCTGATTTTTTTAAAGAGACATATAAAGTCTTTTAACACAAATAGTCCAAGGAAAATTAATAAATAAGAAACGTAATGTTTAAGAAGAATTTGACACTTGCAACAAAAATAGTTTATCTTACTTACTAACAACATTTCAATGTTATATGTTTTAGGTAAAATCGTTTTAGAGTTAAATACTGTTGTCGTAATTGTTATAATTCAAGTAGTTTCTAGTTCTGCTTCACTTTGTAAATCAAAATAACAGATTTGTTACCTTGAAAAAATGAATGTTGCATTATTTTTTTATATTTTATATTTTATATTTTTTTATAAAATAAATAGACTTTATCTCAAAATAAAATTTACAGTTTAGTACATTCCCTATACTATTTATAATTTACGTAGAGATATGAAAACACAACATTAATTATTTAAACTTATTTTACAAATTTGTTTTAATTAGGAGAATATAAAACAAAAAAATTAAAACAAGAAGAGTAAGCTTTCCAAATTAAATATTAAAGTTATAAATTAATGACTAACAAAAAATTAATTGCTAATTTATTGTGTTTAATAAAATTATCAATTATGGATAAATTGTGAAAATTTTATTTAACTCCCCAAAGATATTGGAGATTTTTTAGATAAAAAACGGATAAATATGTTTACTAAGCAAAAAATAAATGTATACACAAGGTATAGGTTTTCCAGATTTTCGACCAAAGTTTGACAAGGGATCGGTTTCATAAATTCTTAAAAAATGAGCAAGGAGAATAAACCCTCTCAAGGACCTAATTTTCGAGATGCAGGGTGTTAAAGTTTTACGTAAAATTATTTATTCGCTAATAAATAACTGAAAAAATGCTGTTTTAAAGCAGGATAAGCTCTGGTGAAATGTTAATCCTGACCAAAAAAAAAACATTAGTATCGTCAAAGGACTATTGACGTACTATATACATTGAAAGGTTAACTTTGACGAGAACATTTTGTCACCGCCCCAGCCTCATGACAATAAGGTATAAATATATATGATTTATGCATTTTTAGTATCTACATATTTTATTTATTCTGGACTTTGTTTGGTTAGCTTCAAAGACAAGCACTTGGTTTTTAAATTTTTCTCGAAATCGAAGTGATTTATAAAAAAACTCGACTGTACTGGATCTTAAAGACAACTCATTTTGGTATATACATATTAATATAATCGCACTTGATTTGCTCAAAATATTGCTAAATATCATTAAAAAATATTTGTTAAGTAATAATACCCTATATTTAAGAAACCGAGCATTTTCGGAATTTTCTTTTATCTTTTAACCCAAGAAATCCTATCTTAAATTTCAAATTAAACCCTTTACTTATTATACATTTACATATTTCTATTTTTTCACCTGTCAAATTACCATGTTTTTACCATTTCGGCCAAATAAAATTCAGAATGCCTTCAAATCACTAAGAATTATTTAAACTGAAGCCAAAGTTGTGTAAGGCAAAGCAGAACAACAGTAACAGCAGTAGTACAGACCTAAAAATAGTACGTAAGATTGTACTGAAACGTCATCATTTAACTGGTTCAACTGAGAACCAACGTCTATAAGTATAAGAGTTTGGGATAAAGTATGGAACCAAGTAAATATCTTTAAAACGAAAGGGACGATATTTATAAAATTTGCAATGGGGCAAAATGCAGTTAATGTACATTTTTTTGTTAATTATATATTTCTGGTTTAAGCGGAAATACCCTCAACTTTTTTAAGTTAAGTGGGACACCCTGTATATTTTTGAGGATTTGGAAAGATTTCATTATTTCGAATTCGTCCATACTGGGTTTAGTGTAAAAAACCACCTGTAAAAACGAAGAATACAGTAGTTTAATAAACCACTTTTAAGTTTTTATACATTAGAGTAAAATACCATTTAGATAAACAAATTGATATTGTTTGTATTAATAGTAAGAAATAAACGAGTACTATCTAGTAGGTAACTGTCAAATTGAAATTTGGGGAAATAAATTGAACGACTAATAATGGTTCATTTAAGTGAAAAAGATCGTATTTAAATATTAATGATGATCGGTTATGGTGATCGTGTTAGAACTCATGAAGAAGTATGTCATATTATTAATGATTTGCATCCTGAAAAAAATCCATATCACGTTCAGCAGTTACTAAAACAATACAACGTTTTAATACAACTGAGATGGTCAAAAATTTGTCAAAACCTGGAAGACTGCGAACCGCAACGAACGAAACTATTAGACAAAAAATTTCAATTGATTTAGAGGAATCAACTCAAACTTCTACCTCAATTTTGGCATTAAACCATGGTATAAGTCGATGTTCTGCAGGGAAGATATTGAAAAGTGAAAAATATCATCCGTATAAGATACAATTGGTTTAAGAATCTGGTCATCTGTAATGTCGAACAATTTGCATCTAATGTAGTGTTTTCCGCTGTAACTCAAAGTATTGGCCAAATGAGAATCCTCACTGGATTCGTTAAGCACATACCCAGCATCCACAGAAGTTGAATGTTTGGATGGGAGTTGTCGAAAATAGTCTTATAGGCCCATTTTTTATAGACGGAAACTTGAATGGTGACAAGTAATTAGATTTACTAAATAACCAAATTATTCCTACACTTCAACAGAATGGGTACTGACCACAAAATGTTTTGTTTCAACAAGATGGAGCACCCCAGTCTGGTAGACGGCATAGGGATTTTCTGGATGCGAAATTTCCAAATCGATGGAGAGGACGTAGTGGATTCATAGAATGACCTGCTCGTTCTCCGGATCTAAGTTCATTAGACTTTTTCCTTGGGGTCATCTAAAATCACGTGTTTACGTTAAACGACCAACATGTTTGCAGGAATTGAGACATATAATTATTGATGAATGTGAACTAATACGTGGAGAAGTCTTGGAAAGAGTGACTTAAGAATTTGTTAATAGGCTGGCATATTGTCAGGAGGTGAACGGAAAGCATTTTGAACATTGGAATTAATTTTATGTAAATTATTATTCTCGTTAGTGTAAAGTAAAAAAATTTACTTATTCTACAACTAAAAGTTTTTACAAATTATTTCCACTAAACCCAGTATGTATAAATTTGATAAATAACAAACTCTTTCAGAATTTGTAAAAATATACAGGTGGTCCCAATTAAATAAAAAAAGTTGAGTATTTCCGGTTAAACAGGAAGTATATTATTAACAAAAAAATGTACGTTCGTTTTAAAGATATTTATTTGATTCCATACTTTATCCCAACCATGTATACGTATATAACTGATGTAATCGAGTTATGAGCTATCACTATAGATTTTTAATAGTCCAACTATTTTTTTTTAAATTCGAGTAGGTTATATCAGAGGCACTATTGAAGCATCTGACGTGGGACTTAAATTTTTTTTAAAATGATGCATAGGCTAAAAAGCATAAATAAAACACTCTCTATATTTTTACAGATTTGGAGTCTACGACTTCAAATGCATACTACTACCTATTAATGTAATTTTTGTTAATGTTTAGAGAAATAAAATTTCATATCAAACTTGACGAATTTTTATTTCTCCTCTGTTAAAAATTCAGCCACATCAAAAAATTATGGGTATGTTTAGACGATTGGCTTTAGAGGCCAACTGTTTCTTGGGAATCAATTGTCTATGACAATAACTGGATCTTCTTCTTGGTTGTTTCTCTCCGTTTCTTACCACTTTGTTCTCTTCGTTAAGGTAGGTAGATATTCACTTATCCATCTATGCCAAAAATAATCGGCCAGAGCTTGGGAAAAACACTATTACTTTTTAGATTTCTAATTATGGGGTTGTAATCAGAAACAACAGGTGGTTTAGCTATACTCTAGGTACCTACAAGGGAAGATTCGGCTTGAGATTTTCTGGATCATTTGGCTCGGAAGAGACAGATGTCAAGGGACTACTATTGACTACATACTCTATGTAGCAGATACACTCGGTATATTTTTTGTGAAATTAGGGATTTATTAGGGAATTATTCGGAGTGGCGAACACATGTTTCAGTTTTTGGTAGATTTGGCAGTCGAGCTCTTAAAGTGACATAACAATGTATATACATCTTTTGAATTGCGATAAATACCAAATATCGAGTGTCATTTGCTTCGTGTATTGACCATTTGAGAAGAATGGTTCAAATCAATGTCAAGTCAAAGTAAATTATTTTTGGGAAAAATCATTTTACAGTCGATACTGCAAGCCATAAATTAGTTACGGAAAGAATAATATTGCCGCACATGTTAAATTAAGACAAAATATATTGTTACTAGGTTTATTTAAATAAGGAATATTTTTATAATTAAAGGAGTGGTTAGATAGATTATATATAATTTAATAATGTAATTTTTGCCAAACTATCTCGTTTATGTAACTAGAGACGAGTAAAAGACCAAATGTTGCGTTTTTTCCATATATTGAGAACGATACAAATTAACTAAAACTTCAATCAATGACAAAACTAAACAATTTCACATATCTATAACCTTTTTACGTTACAAAAATAATCTTACTAAATTTGATTGAGCAAATCGAGATGAAAAACTAGCAAAAATCTTGTTAATCAGACGAAGCGCAGAATTCAAGTGACGATTTCTCAATTTTTCTTAACTGCCCGAACCTATCTTTCGCGCGAATAATGACTTTAATTGTCAAATTTTGTCCCATATTCGTAATTGCCTCGACTTAATAACTTAGATTTATCCTTCCCTTGAATTTAACTCAGCCCAATTCTTTTTCGACTAATCCGAACGTTTCTTGTCTACTTTTCGTGAACCATGCTCTTTCCGAACATGTGGCTATTTTCTGACCGTGCAAAAATTACATTATTAAATTATAAATTAAGTCATAACAACGATTTTAATCGCCCGAAGAAGGGTGGTGCAATCACATGCAAAATGTATAAAGCTTAATGGCGAATATTTTGAAAAGCAATCAATATATTATTGATAAAATTCATTTGTTTGTTCTTTCTTCACAATATGTCTCCATTGGAATAAAATTTCAGGTGTTTTTTCTTTTCTAAAATTTACGCAAAATCAAAAGATTTTTCGAAAGGTTCATTATGAAATAAAAGTATTTAATAAACGATGCTTAAAGATATTTAGGGTACTGATATGATTGATGTTTTTTTTATATTTCAATTGAATTGAATATGCTTGTAAAAAATGGTAGAAAGCAAAACAGAAGGCTCAAGATTGAAATGCATAGAAAAATATCTGCAATAACACTTCTATACCCTAGAGGGTACAAGAGGATGGATTATGTAAATACGTATGTTTACGAAAAAAAATTTAAAATATCAATTCTTTCTGACTTTAAGCTTTACCTAATGAAACAATGAAACTGAATCCACTAAATTTGAGTTTATTAATTCTAGGTATAAGTTAAATTCGTCTAATATATATATAACAGACATTGGGTAATCCACAGCGCTTTGGATACTTCTTTTGCTATTTTTTCATAGAATGTTCCCTTCCTTTTGACCGTTTTATTCCATTCTCTACTCCAGTGGTTCCATATATTCTTATATATATTTTCATTATCTAAATTAATATACATAGGTATTTGTAATGGCGATCTGATTATGTTTGATACGTGTATGCTGTGGTAGAGCTCCAAAGAACTTCGGAAAATCCCTAGAGCGTACTGGGGCGGTGAAGTATCAGGGAGTTATAATAGAGGAGATACTTAGTTGGAAGCAACATATTGATAGAATAGTTGGCAAGTCGACCGCTATAATATAACAAATGTGCCGGATTATCGGAAAGACCTGGAGACCAAGGGTGCTGGAGAGGAAATAGAGAAGGACACACGGCAATTGTTAAGAAGGAGCACAGAGAATTCACCTTTTTAACCCTCAAGGCGGTGCAATCGGATAAAAGTATAAAGACAGAAAGAAGATACCCACTCACAATCTCTTTAAAGGAGGAGTGGGAGAGTGACAAGATTGCGGAATCCCTACTGGGAGTATGATGTGCTACATAGATGGCTCTCGTACAGGGGGGAAATAAGGCGCAGGCATACTGATAGAAGACTTAGGAGTGCAACAGAGCCATGCTCTAGACAAGCACTCTACGGTATTTAAATCTGAAGTATTCGCTTTACTGAAGGCGGCAGAGGAACTAGAAGCAAAGTCGATATATCATCACAAAAGTAGGTTCAAGAGTATGTAGAGACTCTATACAAGCTAAGTAATAACAGAGAGGTAACATTACTATGAGAACTAAAATAGGAATAAGTAGAGCAAACCTCATTATTACTTTACGAGTGGGTCAAAGCTAGTTAAGAAAGGCCTGGGAAGGCAGTCGAGGATGTAGACAAGCCGGATTCAATAAGGACAAGATGACTGCTGAAAAGAACTAGACAGCCATTGATCGTTGGAGTCCTTACTAGGCATTACAGGCTCCAAAAATATATGTTTGTTTAGGGCAGTGGAGGACCCAGACTGCCTTAAATGTGGAGAAAAGGAGGAAATATCCCACCATTACTTGTGCAACTGTGAGTTCTGACGGCATCTATGGAAATAAATTTTGGCGTCAAACAGAAGGAAGCCGAAAACTTAAAAGCCCTCTCATGGAACGACATCCTAACCTTCATTGGAATTTCAATACGTTTCGAGGAATGGCAAACGTGAGAAAGTAAGGAAGTGGAAGATTGGGGACGACAAAAAGGGCCTGAACAGGCCTACTTGTCATACATCAGCCTCCACGCTTTGCTACTACTGTGTGCTGTGGTATGAGTACCTATTTGTGCATACGTTTTATTGGCATCGTAGAAGGAGGTAACAACCATTTTTTAGTATCAGTGTTATCCGATTTTTATATTTTATTTTTCGTAGATATTATCGGCCAACTCTGCGTATCTAATTTCCTTTAAATTTTTAATAGAAGTCTATCGAATTGTCCAGAAGGCGACCTTAATAATATAATATATTGTAACGGTCTAAAAGAAGAAATCAAATAATTTAATTATGCATTAAACAAAAATTATAGGTACAAATACATGAATCAAATAAAATTGGTTAAAAGAATATAAGAACATTTTCAATTATTTTTTATGTAATGCGTATAATAAACTAATAAAAATTCTGTAAATTTAGTAGAAATTATTAATTCAACTTTGGTCACTACTAAAAAATATGTAAGAATTTAAAATTTTTCTATTATAACAAAATGAAGATAATTCATTCTAAAAAAATTAGAGTTTGTTGTATTTGATAATAAACTAAATTTTAATGTAGAAATAAAAATTATAATGCCAAGATGAAAATAAAAACATCATGTATTAATTATAAATAGTTAATTTTTTGAATACAAAAATGCGTAAAAATTTATATTGTAGTAATTTTTAATCAATAATTTTGTGAAATGTAAATAATTATTTGTCAAAACTAAAAAATTAATAATCACATTAAATGTTGTTAATATTTCCTGATAGTATATAACTGAAGCATTCAGTTAATGTTATTTATCATTATAAAGACTATAACATAATATAATTATAAAGTGTTTAACCTAAAAAGGAAAACTATAAGAAAAGGACAATAGTGTTATCAATGGAAGTAAATAAACCATACCTGTTATGGGTGGACTTCTATAAGAAGGTGACATTTGAATCTTCTGGATATTTGGACAATCAAAGTTTGAACAACTTTATTTGGATCAACGGTCGTGGTTTGACGGACATTTTGAATTGACACATAGGAAGTGAGAAAAAATGGAATTTTACCTACAGCACAAATAACTGTAAACTGGTAATTGTTGATGATTTTAATTTTTTAATTATTTTATTTACTTTTCCTTTGTTTAAAATATAAATTTAGATGATTACATTGTTAAAACCACACTTTTATTTGAACTTACCCTCAGATTAAGTCATCAGTTGCAACTCATATTAAATTTATACCGGGCATTACTAAGTTGGGGCGCCTCACGGACATAACTATAATTAAACTCCCCTATAACAATACTTACAAAATTAATCATAGCTGTAGACAATAACAGTAGATTCTTCGATGTGAACATGATGATTAGAGCTTCTTATTCTATTGCACAATAATTTGCCTTGTTTTTCTAAGATATATCAAAATTCTGGGTAAAATGGTAAGCCAAGTAGGGTCTGCAAAAGAGGGGTAGAGGTGTGTAAAAGAGGGGTAGAGGCGGGAGTATGCTTAGAATAGCATACATTTTATTAAGTTCTGAGGTTATACAAAAATATCTTTGGATCTTAAATACTTTCAACCACTATTTATAGTACAAGCAGTTATTGAGTATATCAAGTATTATTTTTGTTGCTTTGAAAAATTCTAAACAAAGAAGAGTTCTATTTGGAAGACGTTAAGGGAGACCAATTAAAGAGAATATTTTTTTATTTTTATGGTTATCGCTAAAGATTCTACGCTATTGTGGAAGTTTAAACTGAAAACAACAGTCAACTAAAGGAAAAATAAAGGTAATTTTTATTATTTTAACACTGAAAAATATTGTACTCACTGGATTTATTTTGGTTTAGTTATGTTTCTTAGTATGAAAATTTTTAACGTATTACCGGTAATTAATAACTGTGTAAATAATGAGTAACTATAATGATCATGAATAGTAACTTGGTTTCAATTGTGACCTGCTAGGCTAAAAAACGGGAACTGTATACAGAGGTAAAAATTCCAATGTTGGGACTATTTGATATTTTTGATATTCTTATATAATTGTTTGATTTCACGCAACTAGGAGTTTGATAACCATAAAAAGGATCTGGAAAGATCTATACAAACTTGCAATATTCGAATTTCCAGATACAATTTAAATATTCTTAGTAGTAGCAGAAGACTGTTTAGAATGAATTCTTGAAAGAAGTTTTAGAATACATTCATCTTAAAGGTAAACATAGAGATCAAATATTATGATTACCATTGAAAGAATTGTTAATATTTAACAGCGTTAATTAGTTTTTCTACGTTAAAGATTAGGGTATTAATAAAGTGCCTTAGAAATCTTTATTTTATTATATTATACTTGTTCTTTAACACGATGATATAATAGTAGCTTAGACGTCTCTGTATATTATAGAATTTCTGGTACCGTGACAGCATCAAATAAGCTTTCTTAAAAAATGTTTTAAATAAATACATACCAGAGGTAAATCAATAGTACTATAACTTCCTTAGAGCGTAGGATGTTACCAGCCAGCATTTTTAAAAAGAGGAAGGAATAGTCTTTTATGTGATGTATATCACTGTCTATCATTACGGTAAGCGGTAAGCTAGACTTTTTTGTAAACAAGTTTTTTGATAATATCTATAATTGGAGATATGCTTCCTCACAATAATGCGTGTACATTTTAAAATGTGATATATCAAAGTTATAATTTTCTATGTGGAACATTCTATATTTTACTACATTTTTGAATTTAACAAATGCGATATCTGTATCAGTTAAATATAGAGAAATCTACCATGGTTTAAAAATGGGAAATCCAGTAAAATAAAATATTGCTGGAGTTATATTTAAAATAAACAACCATTTAAGTTTTACAATTATACTACACTATTTAGAATACTGTACATCTTTACAACTATAGATTTCTATAAAACAACCAAAAATAACTAGTATCTTAAAAGTACTGATAAAAAATACAGGGTTGCCAAACGAAAACGAACCAGAGCCATTATCAGGAACTGCGTCACTGTTTAAAAAAAAAGCACAGACTTTGACAAAAATGAAAAAGATTCCAATTTTAAAAACTCTTATTAAACAAAACAAGTACATAAATTAAATTTTAAAATGTAATTTTTTAAAAAGTATTAGGCCGAATTTCAAAATTTAAGGACTGTTATAAAGAGAATTGATAGGGCTTTAAAATAATATCTTACTCGACCCCTAATACCATTTAAGTATTTTAGGACGATTGTTACCCTCGATTGGAGGTGTAAGCATCGAAGTCAAAAATACCGGAAACAAGTGTCCCCCTTTGAACAAAAATCAAAAATCTGATAATGGCTCTGTTTCGTTTTCGTTTGGCCACCCTGTATTTAATTTGGTTCAGGGTTACGGTTTTTTATGACACTTGGTAGATTTGTCCAATATTCTTTATATATAATATAGAATTTTCCATTTTTTTTTCGAATAAGCTTAGTATCTCATAATTTTTGTATGTATATATATATATATATATACATATAAAAATATTTTTCAAAATGGGCTCCTTGTGACGATATTAGTTTTAAAATTCTTCAAACTAGTTTTCATAAAAAAATGTCTGTTGAAAATTGTTTTTATATGACATAATTTGAAAATAATCTGTTGTAAACTTCATCCACGTGAATAACCCCTATTATACATATATGAGTTAAATACTAAATATATTTTACTGAAAGAATATGAATTTCTCTTAGATTTATTTTAAAGATGATATTCTTTAATAATATTAATAATATATTTTGGATGGTTTCTTAATTTCATCGTGTTTGTATGTCTAATGGTACGGTGTTTCATTACGGCTCATTTATTCAATGTCTAGGAATATTATGACCAAAGTAATTATAATGTCTTAAGAGGGACCCTCTACAAATACTATTGAAAATAATTATAATTTTCATATCCAATATCCATAGTTTCAAATTTTCATGTTAATATATTCTTAAACGTTAAACTATTGCCACCGTGTATCTCTCTTATTATTAACATTTAATTCAAACAAGTTGGCGCTTAAAACGGTATTTTTTTAAATCAAAAGTTTACATCCTGTTTAATACTTATTCAGTTAATATATCAAATCCAATAAGATAAACATATATTTAACGAATTAACTCCAAGTTCGTATAATGAAATCTGCAGCTCTTTCACCAATCATAACAACAGGAGCATTAGTATTAGAAGATGTTACTAGAGGCATTGCTGATGCATCAGCCACTCTTAAATGACAAATTCCAATAACTCGTAATTTTTCATCAAGGACCGTCCATTTATCAGAAATCGGGCCCATTTTTAATGTACTACATTGATGATTTTCTGGGTATGTTCTGTATCGAATAGCACATCGCCAGTAATCGTCAGAGTCAAACCTATAAAATAATTAGTTAAATTTAAATATATTAGATGGACAATTAATGGTATGTTTTTAATCAGTTCAGCTGTCGTTCAGTAACAATTCACAGAACAAGGTAAAATAAATTATTTCATATTAACAATATGTAGATTTAATATTTGGATAATAGATATGGGAATGAGGAAACTATTAGTAATAGTAAAGTTGTGTGTAGAGAACGTTTTCTTCTGAACAATAAATATTCTCTAGCAACTTATATACAGGGTTGGGATTATATATGAAACCAAGTAAATATCTTTACAACGAAACAGACGACATTTATGAAATTTTGTAGGTAAGTGCAATGGCGTAAAATGCATCTGTCGTACATTTTTTGTTAATAATATACTTCCGGTTAAACCGGAAATACCCTCAGCTATTTTAATTTAAATGGGACACCCTGTATATATTTGCAGATTTTGAATGAGCTTGTTATTTCTCGAATTTGCACATACTGGGTTTAGTGGAAATAATTTGTAAAAACGAGAAATAACTCACTTTTAGTTGAAGAATAAGTAAATTTATTTACTTTAGACTCATGAGAATAATAATTTAAACAAAATTTATTCAAATATTCAAAATGCTCTCTGTTCATCTCTTGAAAATAGGCCAGCCTATAAATAAGTTCTTGAGTCACTCTTTCCAAGACTTCTCCACGTATTAGTTCACATTCTTCAATAATTCTTTGTCTCAATTCCTGCAAGCATGTTGGTCTTTTAACTTAAACAAGTGATTTTAGATAACCCCAAAGAAAAAAATCTAATGGGCTTACATCCGGAGAACGAGCAGACCATTCTATGAATCATCTACGTCCAATTAATCGATTTGGAACATTCGCATCTAGAAAATCCCTAACCCGTCTATCAGAGTAGAGAGGTGCTCCATCTTATTGAAACCAAACATTTTGTGGTAACTGTCCATTCTGTTGAAGTGTAGGAATAATTTGGTTATTCAGTAAATCTAAATAGTTGTCACCATTCAAGTTTCCGTCTATAAAAAATGGGCCTATTTTCGACAATTCCCCTCCAAACATTCAACTTCTGTGGATGTTGGGTATGTGCTTCATGAATCCAATGCTATTTCTCATTTGACCAATACCTTGAGTTATGGCGGTTAACTGTTCCATTTAAACAAAAAGTTCTTCCATCGGAAAACACTACATTACATGCAAAATGTTCGTCAACATTACAGATGTCAAGATTCTTAAACCAATTTTGTCTTATACAGATGATACTTTTCACTTTTCAAAATCTGCCCTACAAATCGTCGACTTATACCATGGTTTAGTACCAAAATTGTGATAGAAGTTTGAGGTGATTCCTCTAAAAGCATTGCAATGTTTTGTCTTCCAGGTTTTGGCAAATTTTTGACCATCTCAGTTGTATTAAAACGTTGTAATGTTTTAATAACTGTTAAACGTGATATGAGATTTTTTTAGGATGCAAATCATTAAAAATATGAAACACTTCTTCATGAGTTCTAACACGATCACCATAACTCATCATGATTAATATTTCAATACGATCTTTTTCACTTAAACGAACCATTCTTAATCGTACAATTTATTTCCGTAAATTACAATTTAACAGTTTGGCAACAGTTACCTACTAGATAGTACTCGTTTATTTTTTACTATTAATACAAAAAATATCAATTTGTTTATCTAAATGGTAATTTCCTCTAATATATAAAAACTTAAAAGTGGTTTATTAAAGTGCTGTATTCCTCGTTTTTTCAGATTTTTTACACTAAACCCAGTATATTCGTATTCGAAATAACAAGATCTTTTAAACTCTGCAAAAATATACAGGGTGTCCCATTTAAATGAAAAAAGTTGAGGGTGTTTCCGGTTAAACCGGAAGTATATTATTAAAAAAAAAAAACTACGTCAGCTACATTTTGCCCTATTGCAGTTACTTGCAAAATTTCATAAATATCGTTCGTTTCATTTTAAAGATATTTACTTGGTTCAATACTTTATCCCAAACCTGTATTATCAAATTATTGGAGACTCCAAAAACATTACACGCGTCGTACTTCATGGTACCATCATTTGTATTATCTGTATACGGAAGGAAAATAAAAGTTAATTATTTTTTTACTTTGTACTTCCAGACTCAAATAATTTAGTAATATTACATTATTATGAGATCATTCATGGAAGTTTACTTTAATATTGGAGTTAAGATATAGTTTAGGGACAGTTAAAATTTAATTAAATTAAAAAATTAATTTCTTTTAAAATAAATGGGTAAGTGATACACAATTATATCTTTATAAGATAATCGTATTTTGTTGTGGACACTGTTAATTAACACACAACTGAGTTTCTCTGCAAACTCAAAGAAACGACATTTAATGTTATTAATTACAATGTCAGTTGAACACAAATAAGCTAAAATTATAAAATTAATTTTTGACAATTTGTCATTTTTTTCTCCCTACTATACCGACGCTCGCTCCAAATTAAAGAAAAGGATTTTCTTTTACATCTTCTTAAAAATACTTTAAAAACTTTAGACATTTATGAAAAAAAAAAAATTTTTATTTTATAAAAAACTGTTTTAAACTAAAGTTGCCTAAATATTTGAGTACTTATTTTGATTTTTTTTGAGTACTACATACGAGAATTAATTATCAAACGTTAAGAAAAAAAATTGCAATGCATTTAAAATTATCACCTGATAATTGATAAATCAAAATTAGATTGAGATAATATTCCTAAATATTTTATCATAATAACTAATCTTCTTGAAATAAATATATGTATATGATATATCAGTGGCTTAGTTTGCAATCTTCGACGTCACGAATGAAAGTTTTTTCGGACACAGTAAAATGTTTCAATTTGCCCTCTACCTATTTATAGGTTAGATTCAAAAATCTATTTGTTGGTAGATTGATTTGAATCACAATGGTAATCAGAAAATCATGATTTATTTATGTTTTAAAATTATTTTTAATTAGCATTCTTAGCAAGTATTCGAACTTAGGCAAACTTTTGCATAAGAAATAAGCAGGTATTTGAATTTAAGTGAGCAAATTTCTAAAAAAATCATGATAATCCTCTGACAAAACGTTTACCAAGTCTTAAAGATCTTGAAATTCTCTTATTTAAATACGTCTTTCATTGTTAATGTTCGGTAGCTCTTGGAATTCGACGGTTGTAATCTTATTTCTCCGTTGTGGCTGCAACAGCCAAATTCATCGGATAGTCTTTATTTGTAGTTTATCTTCCTGCAAGTGTATATTATAATTCCCGAAGATCAGTTATCCTCGAAGTCCTTTTATCGGGATCGTATTTAGTCGTAAAGAGAGAGGGAATTGAACGAATAAAATAAATGTAAATACACAGCTCACATTGAACGATTCTGAGTGTTTTCGTGCGCTTTCGCAACATATTCTGCAGTCAAATAGATAGATAACCTTATTTTAAGTCTTCATTCAAATTTAGCGTGCATTTATACCACAAATAACAGAAACTCTTTTTTGTGTTAAACTGATTATGGACGCAGAGTGGATTTTATAACAAAGACATGATACGGTTAAATCTTCACTGTGCTTGTCCTTCTGTTTTTCGTCAAATGCTTCATTCGTCTTTTTAAGATGAAGTTAATGTTTATCATCCAGCAACATTTCCAGGCGTTTGTCTGTAGCAAAGCTTACGTTCATCTTTTTTTGACTGTAATAATGAGATATTATTAATAATCATAGTGTTTGTTAATGTGAAGACAAAAAAAAAATGTCGTCCTTTATTTAAACATTTGTAAGAGATTTTATGGAAATTCGTGATAACATATACTAGCCATACAATAATGCGATTCATCTTCGGCTACTCGGCAAAAAAATTATTGATTGGTAGTGTTTCAGAATAGTATGTCACAAATTTAAGGGGTGATTCTATGAGTGATTTTGAGAAAAAAAGATTATATGAACTTAGGTACATTTTCGCTTTCTGTCTGAAATACTGGATGTTAAAGTTTGCTATATTTTTTTTGTTTTATTATAATAAGGCCGGACCTGTATGAAATATTTTTATTAATTTTGGTGAGCGAAAGTTGGGTGCAGAAACCACTGTTTAAATTTAAAAATTCGTTTTTCTCTTAAAAAATGTGTTTCTACAGCTAACTTACGACATACATGACATACTATTCTGAAATATCCGTGAACAAATAAAAGTGTGACAAATTATTATAAAATATTCAAAAACCATCGCTTATTAAGACAAGATTCTTATAAAATTAATTAATTTCATAATAACTAACTTGTTATAATAGGAATTTAAAAAAATCTCTTTCTCTTATTAAATTGAACATATATCGGACATTAACGATTGTAGCTATAGAGAGTGCTTAATAAAAATGAAAGAACATTAAGTATATTTTGACTTTTTAAAACAAAATACAGGGTGATTCATTTGAAAAAATTGACAAAATCATGTGTTCGAGTTTTGGCTCGCTCTATATTCAATTGGTGCAATAATAAAGAATACCACATTTTCGTAATACTGTACCAATGTCAAAAAGTTATGCTTGGAAAAATTATATTTCAGCCTTGTTTCGTAAATAAGTATACATGTAGTACCCCCACTCGTGGTCCAGTCTCACACATTTTAAAGCAAACGGCCCTCCGGACCCCTTGCCCGTCGCATCAGTCTTCATTAGTGTGTCGAGTCGATCGCGTCGTAGTGAGTGTATAAAAATGCCTAAGCATCTTCATAGCAGTAGAAAACGGTCCCGTAGCGACAGTCACGACCGTTCGAGAGAAAACAGCTGGCTGGCGGAGAAGTTCGCCGATATGCAGAAATTAACGAAATTAACGAGCGAAGGCAGCGGAATTATTCCGTAACACCAAGCGTTTCCCTGTCGGGAGAAAAATATTTATCGCCTCGCCACTCTGTAGTAGACATGGAACAGATTGATGGTAAGTACCTAATATTTACAATATGTTCCTTGCTAACGACGTATTATTCCTTGTGGTAGGAATACTATTGTCCCTTGTGGTGGGGACAAATACGTGCATAATGTTTTTGCTAGCGACATATTATTCCTTGTGGCAGGAATACTGTTGTCCCTTGTGGTGGGGACAAATATATATAATATGTTTCTTGCTAGCGGCATATTCCTTGTGGTAGGAATACTATTGTCCCTTGTGGTGGGGACAAATGTATGCATAATGTCTTTGCTAGCGACATATTATTCCTTGTGGCAGGAATACTGTTGTCCCTTGTGGTGGGGACAAATATATGCAATATGTTTCTTGCTAGCGGCATATTATTCCTTGTGGTGGGAATACTATTGTCCCTTGTGGTGGGGACAAATATTTGCATAATGTTTTTGCTAGCAACATATTATTCCTTGTGGCAGGAATGCTGTTGTCCCTTGTGGTGGGGACAAATATATGCAATATGTTTCTCGCTAGCGACATATTATTCCTTGTGGTGGGAATACTATTGTCCCTTGTGGTGGGGACAAATATTTGCATAATGTTTTTGCTAGCAACATATTATTCCTTGTGGCAGGAATGCTGTTGTCCCTTGTGATGGGGACAAATATATGCAATATGTTCTTGCTAGCGACAGATTATTCCTTGTGGCAGGAATACTGTTGTCCCTTGTGGTGGGGACAAATATATGCAATATGTTTCTCGCTAGCGACATATTATCCGTAATACTGTTGTCCCTTGTGGTGGGGACAAATATCAATATGTTTTTGCTAACGGGATATTATTCCTTTCAGTAGGAATACGGTTGCTCCTTTTGGCAGGACGTTTCGTTCTCAAACTAATAAATTCTGTTTGATTTGATTCAGAGAATATGGAATCTGCCCAGAACGTGGGCAATATTCGGCCGGAACAGGTCAATGATCCAAATGAGGAAATACAGGAAGAATTGGAACCCGATATAGTGCAAATATTGGGAGAGGAACCAGCTCCTCAATCAATTGCGGGACCTCCAGTTCATGCAGCCATTGTGCCACGGTGGACTGAGGTCTTAAAAAATGGCTTAAATGGGGAAACCAAGCAAGAGTTATTACAAAAATATCTGCTACCAGAGAATATTCCGGCACTTAAGATTCCGGAACTTAATCCGGAAATTGAAACGGCATTACCATCCCAAATTAAACGTAGAGACGAGCGTATCGTGGATAAGCAGCAGATTTTAACATCCAGCATAGCTGTTATTGCTCAGACTTTATCCTTGCTGTTGGGGAAAAAAGAAGGAGGTAATCGCCATCATATCCAATCGCTTAGTGATGCGGGACGTTTGCTCTGTCACTTGCATCAAACTGAGACAGCTGCTCGCAGAGAGCTTATTTCCTTGAATCTGAATAAGTCTCTTAAGGATACTCTCTCAAATGCCCCTATAGACAAGTGGCTATTTGGGCAAGCTCTGGAGGAGCGAGTTAAAGCAGCCAAAAATCTAGAGAAATCTGGTGAAGAACTTAAACCAAAGAAACCAAAGATAGTTAAGAAATTTATGCCTTCGTTAAACTACAAGGGTCCAACTCAATTGTCAAAAGGAGCTCGAGTTGGACAACACTTCGGGAAAGCTCCGAATCGCTACCAACCACATCAAGAGGGCAACAGAGGCCATCAGGTGAGGAGAACATTGCGGGGACCACCTCAAAACGCAATCGAGACTCGGTTCCGGAGGGGTCAGCGCCGCTACTGAATAAGGAGGTTAGTATATGTGCTGGCAGATTGAAATTCTATGTAAATGAATGGAAGAAATTAACTTCCGATAAAAATATTCTGTCATATATAACCGGATATAAATTACCGTTCATTTCGAAACCGGTACAGAAATTACACCCAAAGGAACCAGGCTGGTCCCATTTGGAAGTAACTTCTATTAGGGCTGTTATTAACAAGTTGTTAAAAAGTGGGGCCATTTCTCAGGTTAAACCTTGTAAAAATCAATATGTTTCTAGGGTATTTTTAGTTCCTAAATCAGATGGCACCCAGAGACTAGTTTTAAATCTCAAATCGTTAAACACAGTTTTATTGACCAAACATTTCAAAATGGAAGATCAAAAAACAGTGAGCAGACTTATCCACAAGCATTCCTTTATGGCGACTTTAGATTTGAAGGATGCTTATCATTTGATTCCTGTTTATGAGAATCACAGGAAGTATTTGAGGTTTAGATTTAATGGTGATCTTTATCAGTATAATTGTTTACCTTTTGGTTTAAATTCTGCTCCTTTGATTTTCACTAAAATAATGAAACCTTTGCTGGCATATCTCAGGAATAAAAAACATACGTCTATATTGTACCTAGATGATTTTTTATTGTTGGGTAACACTTACTTAGAATGTTTAAAAAATATAAATATAACCATAACATTGTTAGAAAGACTTGGATTCATGATTAACTACAGGAAAAGCAAGCTGCTACCATCAAACTGTGTAACATATTTAGGCTTTGTATATAATTCTTCCCAAATGTCTATTTCACTTCCCGAGCAGAAGGTGATAAAAGCTACTAAACTTCTCAAAAAATTCTACGTTCTTTATTCCTGTAGTATTAGGGAATTTGCAAAGTTTCTCGGGACACTTTGTTCAATTTGTCCTGCGGTCAAATATGGCTGGATTTATACCAAGTACTTCGAACTCCAGAAGTTTTTAGCCTTAAGGGAAACTGGAGGTAACTTTAATGCAAGTCTGAGATTACCACCTACCCTTAGAGAGGATTTTGAATGGTGGTTGAGAAATATTTCAAAAGCAACAAATAATATTAAGAATGACTCATATCAGTTAGAGATGTTTTTGGATGCATCTAAAACAGGATGGGGTGCATATACTAATGGGAAAAAAGCCCATGGGTTTTGGTCGGAAGCGGAAAGGAAACACCACATCAACTATTTGGAGCTCAAGGCCGTCTCTTGGGCTTTAAAGTGTTTTGCAAATGAAATGTCAAACTGTAATATACTGTGTAGAGTTGACAATACGACGGCATTGGCCTATATTAATAGAATGGGAGGTGTACAATATCCCATATTAAATCAGTTATCTCGCACTATTTGGCAGTGGTGTGAAAAGAAAAATATTTATTTATACGCTTCATATATAAAGTCAAAGGATAATGTTGAAGCAGATGCAGAATCTAGAGTCAAATTATCTGAAGAGACAGAGTGGGAAATAAATGAGGAGGTTTTTCAAGATATAATTTCCAAATTTGGAAAACCGGAATTAGACCTTTTTGCTAGTACTCATAATACAAAATGCGAAAAGTTTGTTTCGTGGCAAGGAGATCCAAATAGTGTTGCCATAGATGCATTTACATTGAAATGGACCAATTTCTTTTTTTACGCCTTTCCTCCCTTTTCTATAATTCTTCGTGTACTACAAAAAATAAGAGAGGAAAAAGCTAGAGGAATTGTAGTTGTACCATTATGGACCTCTCAGCCATGGTACCCACTATTTTGTTCTTTAGTAGAATCCAACCCATTAATATTTGAGCCTCATGAGAATTTGCTTTCTTTCAGGAAAGTACCTCATCCGCTGTGGCACAGGATTTCCCTGGTAGCAGGAGTCTTATCCTACAGGCCCTAAAGGCGGGTTCGGTTCCAGAAGATTCCTTAGAAATATGTCTGGCGTCTATTGGTAAATCCACCATTCGGCAATATAATTCTGGTCTTAAGTTATGGTGGCAATTTCAGAAGTCCAAGAAGTTGGATGTCCTCTCAGCTTCGGTTCCCGATGTTTTAAAATTTTTCACCGCGGAATTTAAAAAAGGGGCCTCTTCTGCATCCTTAAGCAGTTATAGAGCAGCGCTTTCTCAGATACTAGCCCCAGAGCTTAACGAGGACTTTAGAGTTAAAAGATTTTTTAGAGGCGTTCATAGTTTGAGGCCTACTCGGCCAAAGTATGCCTACACCTGGGACCCAGCAACAGTTCTTTCTCATATAAAAACCATGAAAAATCAAATATTATCATTGGAGGATTTAACATATAAATTGGCAATATTAATAGCTTTGGCAACTGGCCAAAGAGTACAGACACTGGCCAGTATTGAGCTCCAAAACATAGTTTGTTATGATAGCAGAATCGAAATTAAAATACCAGCCAAACTCAAGACTTCGGGTAAGGGCCGTATCCAACCCACACTCTTATTGCCATTTTATAAATTAGATGAGGACATCTGTCCTTCTAAAGCTTTGCTGATATATCTGGATAAAACAAGGGATATGAGGCAGCTATCTAAGAACCTTTTTATCACTTTTAGAAAACCATTTCACGATGCAACTTCCCAGACTATCTCTAGATGGTTAAAAATCATACTAAGAAGAAGTGGATTAAATACGGAGCTATTTACAGCTCATAGCACCCGACACGCAGCAACATCTGCAGCTGCCAGAAAAGGTGTCTCGTATGATACCATTCGGCTGGCAGCAGGGTGGACGGCGAATTCTTCTTCTTTTGCAAACTTTTACAATAGACCAATACATGAACAAGAAAGCTTTGCAGAAAGTGTTCTTAGTGGTGAAAACTAAATAGGTATTAGTTATGTTTGATTTACTGAATCTTGAGTTTATTTTTTCTTCTTGTTAAAAGTTTGGTTAAGTAAAATACCTTTTTATGTTGTATTGCAATTATAAATGTTTCTTCATTTGTCAAAATAGGCATTTATCTGTGTTGAATTGTCAGAACAATAAAAATGCCTATTGGATAGATTGTTGCAATTTGCTTTAAATATCTACATGTATACTTATTTACGAAACAAGGCTGAAATATAATTAACAGATCAAACGAACTTACCTTAGTGAAGTTCGATCTGAATTATATGAAGCCTTGTGAAGTAAATAAGTCCCTCCCTACCACATTTCCAAATTTCCCCTGGATTGCAACAATGGAGCTTTAAATAAGACTGATGAGACGGGCAAGGGGTCCGGAGGGCCGTTTGCTTTAAAATGTGTGAGACTGGACCACGAGTGGGGGTACTACATGTATACTTATTTACTTCACAAGGCTTCATATAATTCAGATCGAACTTCACTAAGGTAAGTTCGTTTGATCTGTTAATTATTATTAGGTTGTTTTGTCTAGGGTATACAAGACGTTGAAATGAGAATAATTTTCGAATAAAATTGACCATATCTTTTGAAATACTCTGAAAATAATTTTATAACGTGGAGCTTGAAATTGCCTATAATTTTTGAAAATAACTTTTTTTGTGATATATCCTTTAATAACGGATATATCGTACTTCGACGCACTAATGCCGCACCCTGTATATACATGTAACATGTTTATTAAGTTTCTTCTTCAAGTTTTGCGCACTCCATTTTCTAATAGCTGTAAGGAACATTGTCTGATAAACTTTTAACAAAACATTATATTTGTCTTAACAAGACATATTTGTCTGACACACTTTTAACAAGATATATAACATACTTTTTCAAATGGTACGTAAATGAGCAGTACCTCCTCGACTCTGAACCTGGTTTTCGATTCCTAATTCTGTTTATTGAGAAGATATTTACCATAGGATCAATAAAAATCTTTTACCGCATGTCAGCTCTCAAAAATCGTTATATATATATATATATATTTATATAATTTTTTGTCACCTATAGTGAAATATGCGCAAGGATTTTCTGATTTAGAAAACATTTGCTCCTGTTTTTCATTATTCGTTTCTCTTTTGGTGTATGTTATTTATTTCATATTTCTTGCTTTTTAAATTTTGGTTCCTGAAGTGGGCATTGTCTTGTATGAATCAGGACTTAAAGGTTTTTCGGGAAAACGATTTTTTGTGCTTCTGTCATCGTATTAGATTTGGCAGTTATTTGTGAGAAGGTTCGCGAACAAAACCATCGATATGTTTTCTATTGTTATAAATATAAATTTGTGTAATTTTGTATTAAACAGTATTGCCACTTACGTATATTGTATTGAGCAGTTTCCATAAGTCGAATTCTGAAAAGTAACGCCCCATTTGTTTTTTAAAGTGGGACTATTCACTAATTTTTGAACCAATCTTACGGCATCAATAAGTCTATCTTCATCTTCTTTTACAGTTAAATAATTTCCAATCATAAGTGGGGGATCTAGAGGATTATTTGACCTAAGAGTGATTCTACCACGACTCTTGGTATGCAAATACAGAGGGTTAATGGAAAGTCTTTTTACGGCACTTGGATTGTTAGGATCAGCTGGGACATTGGATTCTCCTGTAGTTGTGCATACGTGGGATGTCATTTGGAAAAATATTTGAATGTCAGGATCGCTGGCGTTTTTAACTGTTGAAGGAAGTCGTGCGGTTACTGGAAGCCCTATAAATATTGATTTTTCAATAATCACTCATATTTTCTTATTAAAAACATTTTCAATCACAAACATATAAGTTTGGGGAAATTAGCAATTAAGCATTATTTAAACAGAAAACTATTCGGAGAAATGAATATTTTTTCCAGTCTAACAAATGGTCATTCAATTATATTTTCTTGTTTAGATAATATTGCGGCTCATGTATGAGACGTCAATTGCGTTTCATTATTAATATATTCAATACTACGGTCTGTAATGGCATGTTTCAACGCCTATATTTTGAAAAAGTGTCCACCACAGATTTTATTAATTATTAACTATTAACACATACGATATGGACCCTTTTGACATTCTAATAATTTTTGACAAATATCGTGGTTAATTTTTATAGACAAAATGTGCCTTAATTAACTGCCGTATATCGTACTACTCTTGCATGCATTAACCTAAGACATCCTTTCCTTTTTCTATTTTTATGGTATTATTTTTATCGACCCTGATTTGTTAATAAGTTGACGTAAGCAATTAAGAACAACAATATTTAATGCCTTAATTCTTTGAGATTTCTGAATAATGATTACATAAAACATATGTTTGTTGCGATTATGATTTATCTGATTCTTTTTATTGGTCTTTTCTCTATATTGATGATAGCTCTAATTCCACATCGCTAGGTATTACAATTTTTCCGATAACTGCGCCAATGAAATCGGTCCGTCAAGAAATTATTTTTAGTCTTATAAATTTACGGCGATTTGTTTGACACCCTAGGTAGGGTAAGAACCACCCTCAAAATTTTAAAGTAGCAAGACGGGGTCATGTGATACATGAAATTAAAGGGCTTTATGGTGATACTAAAATTTGTTACATTGAAGTAACCACTGACGAATAAATCGTTTTTGTTTTTCAGTATGAACACTAGTTGTAGGACAAAGTAAGATTACCTAAGAAAACAAGATATTTACTTTATCTATTTAGAAAATAAAATATATGAAGCGCAAAAACACCTGAATCAAATGTCCGTTAACTTCCTGTCGCTAAAACAGGTTTGCTTCAAAACACTGTCGCACATTCTAGAACATTTCGGGACTCATATGACGACATTTATGGACAATACGTTCTCGCATTATTTATGAACTAGCTTAAACGTTAGACTTGAAATGACCCCAAAAAGAAACATGCAAGGGACTCAAATCTGGAGGCCTTACGGACAATTCAATTACACCTCTTCTGCCACCCAAAGACCAGGAAAATTGACAAACCACAATGCATAGTACGGCGGTGCACAATCTTCCTGGAAAACTAAATGGTTTTCTAAATAATGCGGAGTATTTTTAACCAATATATATCAAACGTGGATACGCGAACTCTTCCAATAACTGTAGATAGATTGTGCCGATTAGATTTCCAAAATTACCTGCCCAAACTTTCAGTTTTAGAGAATGTTGTGTATGCACCAAATAGAAAATGTTTGGATTAACATATGACCAATATCTACACTTGTGGCGATTAACTACGCCATTTAAAAAAACTTGTTTCATCAGAAAAAAAGATACTGAAAATAAAATTGGAATTACCAATAGTTTTTTGACTCATGCTTCACAAAACTGTAATTGGGTGCAAAAATCGTCCTCGTTCAATTCTTGAGCAAGTTTATGAAATTTGTTTATAAAATACGACGAACGCTAGTTGCAATTTGGTACTAGTTATTGTTCTACCGGGCGTGTAGGTATTCTTTTTTATTAGCGACCAAACAAGTTTCTCTAAATTTCGCTACTAATTCTAGCACATATTTTGTGTTTGTGTTCATGACATTGGTTGAAGACTTTAGCTGACGACATTACCTGCTTGGTTTCCACATTTTCTATTTACGAAAATTAATTTAATCATTTCAATTCTCTCTTCAGTCGATTAAACCATTTTCGATGAAAATTTGCATATCAAACTAACAATATCTCCCTGTGAAATACCTAAAGGCAAAAACGCTTTGATAAGTATTTCATACGAATATTGTAAGAAAAAATATCAAGTTGTTTTGATTTTAAATTATCAACAAAAGTTAGATCGTTTTTTGACTTAAAGGAAGAAAAAATGTTCATTTGGGTGTATTTAAACTTTTTTAATGAAATAAACTCATTATGACCTAACGAAATCTTACTTTGTCATACAAGTACGGTTCATACTGAAAAAAGCGATTTTATCGCTAATGGTAGCTTCAATGTAACAAATTTTGATATCACCGTGAAGCTCTTCTAAAAACCCTTAATTTAGTGTATCGCTCCCTTTAATTTAGTATATCGCTCGACCCTCTTGCTAATAGTTACCTAGCCCAGGTTGTCAAGCAAATCGTCATAAATTTATACCACAAAACTTTCCATCTCTATACTAAAGTTGACGTTTCCGAGCGTATTCGCATAATTTCTTGATGGACCGATAAAATGGCTCTGGTTCCTTTTCATTGGCGCACCCTGTATGTTGGAAGTATTTTGTTTTGGAGAATTTGTTTTTTTTAGTGAATTTATTTAAATTAAAATAAGTGAATTTAAATTTATTTATTAATTATTAATGAAATAATACAGAATGAATGCCCAATTGTAAATAAAAATATTAGAAAATGAACCATAAACACATACAAACCATTAAAACTAAAACCTACGTAATAATAAAACGTAAAATCACTAAGAAATAATAATGCTAACACATTTAAATACTTAAGCAGGGTTTCATTTTCAGCGGTAATTTAATTGTCTTTAATTTAAGAAAGTGAAATATAATTTTGTAGTCCTATAAATTATGCAGATTGGTAGTAACTTCAAATAAAAAATAGAAAGTGACATTCTTTTTGGAAATTTTCAGAAATAATTGGAAGGAGTATTTTTAATTTTTAATAAGAATTCTACGAAATTCCATTAGAAAACACTGATAATTTACAATTGTTTAAAGTGTCGCAATCTATCCTCGTTAATGGTAAAATTGTATTCTATTTGACTTCGTTGATACCAATTAGCTTACCCTTTGCTCCACTATGGGCATTAAAATTAAAGCATTATTTTTTTTAGCTTAATTAGACAACAACGACGAATACAAAGTGACGCTGAATAAAACTGTCTTGTTTAAAATAATTTATATTGGAAACTAAGACTAGTTAAATCTTTAAAAGATTTTTCTGTCTCTCCAAAATTAGCTACTTACAGATTTTAAGTTTCTAATTTATTTTTCATCAACTTGCGAGCATTATTGCTCAAATATCCAGACAAATTATATAATAAAGTATGTAACTTCCAAATGGAATTAATTCAATATCTTCATATTTTTGACACTTTTCACTGATAAACCGATAACGTGAAGATATGTATTAACAACATCATTCGATCTATCATGCCACAGATGTTAAACAATGTTTAAGATTGGGATGTTGTCTGGACGTGAAAGTACAAAATTTCTAGCATTTCTTATATCGATTGAAGTGTTTCGATCTATCAGTGACAAATGTCAAAATATGAAGGTATTGAATCTATTCCAATTTGCTATTACACATAATCAAGCCTTCAAAAAAACTTCTTACACCACCACAATTAAACTTGTTTTACTTAGTTAAATCGTTTGTTTCATTTTACCGTAAGTGTAAATTTTTTTATCTATAAATCTTAATACCCTTTCTAAGATTTAGTGAGTAAAAATAGCTCATAATATAATATTTTGGTGAGAGTATCTAATCAAACTGAGATACAACCACTGTAGATGTATTTTTAAAATATCAACTAAAAAAATATATATTTATTTAGACATACCTGGGCTAGCGAGAGGACCTCCCCTATGATCTAGATATTCTTGGATACTTTTATATGTGACAGTATCCATTGTATCTGGAAGGCTTTTGATATCGTAAGTCATAGTAACAGAAACATGGTTTGATAGATTTTGCCCAACTCCTGGTAGATCATGGATTTGTTTAATACCAACAGCGTTTAATGCGTTTTTGGGACCAATACCCGACTGTAGCAAAATTTTTGGTGAATTCATAGTGCCGGCTGATAAAATAATTTCCTTTTTAGCTTTAACTGTGTATGTACGATTATTATAGATAAATTCAACAGCATAGGCTTTTTTGCTCTTGCTAACCAGAATTTTCGTGACAGTAGAGTTGAGCATAATATGTAGATTCTCATTATTTCTATGTGGTCTCAGATATGCTTTAGCCATGCTTACTCTTAGTCCATCACTGTATGAAAAAATATTTAAACAGTTAAAAAAATAGAGCAAACTACATGTCTTTTTCCCTACAGTTAGCTAATTATCAAATAATTTATATTGAGTGTTTTCTTCTAAAGACAAACTATAAAAGTTATTTGATTGATATTTGTGATATTCTAGTATTTCCAAAAAATTTGATGAGACAAATGTGAAAAATAAATTATATTACTATTATAGTGAATGGGAAAAATGATAAACATGCTATAAAATGCACTACCTACCTAATAAACGATTGAGGAATAGCAAATCCAGTATGATTCACACCATTTAAATCATTTGAAATGGGAAAACCAGATTCCTTAGCACCCTGTATAAGAGCATTAGCAAATTCTGGAATGTAATAATGATTTGAGACCGTCATTGGGCCGTTTTCTCCATGATAGTGGCCATCGTATTGTTCAAACTAGAATAAACATTTTTTTCTTAATTATGTTTGAATATTTTGCGTTTTCATTTGAACACGAATAGAATTGCATTAAACTGACCAGTAAATAATTTTTATCCTAGAATATAAACAAATAATTTAAAAACTATATATTACGGACTGAACTTTGCAAATACTTAGGCATTGATGTTTTTAACACAGCTGCATTTTGTTTTTCGCTATTTAAACGTTGGATATTTTGTCACATTTCATGAATTCTCTTTGACGTTAAAAATTACAGTCATCTCTGAAAGCAGCGATATCAAGTTTTTAGAATTACTGAAATTAATGACTTTTTTAAAAATCTGTAAATTTTAAATTTACGGAAAAAATAAATATTTCTTATGGGACATATGTATATAAAAATTACAATTTTGACTCTTTTATTTAAATGCTAATTCTGGTATATATATCTTTGTTACATAAATCTGATACACATGTTTACAAAATTTTACAGCGTTAAAACTGTTTAAAAGTACTAATTTAATTAATTTAAAAACTTGTATGTGCGTAAAAACTGCACAATATAATTAATCGCTATAAATTCACTGAAAAATATGCCGCAGAAAACACCTGATTTCTTCCATCCGCATATTTAAACCCCTTGTTACAGTGTGTACATAAAGTAAGAAATAAATTCATTTTAAGCTAAACAAACACTTTTGATGAAAAATCGTAAGACAAATCGGTTTTTTATTTTAATTTAAATACTCACTACTGACAGTGAATACTTACTAATAACAGTGACACTTGTGAGTCCAAACTCATACAAAGTAGAAATATTTTAACCTCTAGTATCTAAAATGGTACTATTTATAGACGCACAACCTTTTGACACATTGAGCTGGAAATGTGTGGACAGAAATTTAAATATTTTGGACACACTTTGCAAATTGTGTTTTCCACAAATTGCTACTTGAGATGAGAAGAGTAAGTCAGAGATACGAAACAGGACTATTCTGGAAAAATGATAAAATTCAATTACGAGAAAAGTGGATAATATGTACTGAAAGGAAGATGGTAATAAATAGAGTACATGATAAACTTGATTGTGAAAAGCTTACTCACTTAACATTATGTGTGTGGATGACTCTTAATTGGTTTAGGAATAACTAACTTAGCGAGGGTGTGTGTGTACTCTTCTTTGTATTGGGCACAACTAACTTAAGGAGTGGGTGTGTGTATATGTATGAGGGTTGGTATTTATGTATTGAGAATAGAAAGAACAAACAAATGTATTTTATCAAAAGCTTCGGAACACCCAAATGTTCGTGCAAAATCGTATGTATGCTGGTCATACTAATGCTTAAACATGTCTCGATTTCACGGTATGTCACATGACAATCTTCTTCAATTAGTTTTCTTATAGCATCGATGTTTTCCGGCACAACGACCGATTTTGGACGACCTTCTTTAACTTCGTCCGTGTGCGAACTACGGCCACGTTTGAATTCAGTGTACCAGCGACAGACACTGGCTTTGGATGGTGCTTCATCGCCAAAAGTTGAATTAAGTTGATTGATGCACTGTTCTTGAGTTACACCATGTCTAAAGTCATAATAAATCATGGCCGAGATGAAATTTTCAACTTACTGTAAACAACACAAATAGTACTCGCATGTCAAAATGTTGTGAATACGTATACTGTCAAAAAAGTCAAACTTTAAGATAGCAATGACATATTTCACCTATGTTGCCAGTTCTTAATACATAAATAGCAACCCTCGTACTCTTCGAGGTATTGAACACAATTAACTTGCGAGCAAATCTGGCTTGGGGTAATCGTGATATGCGTGAAAAAGAGACTCATTTCTAATTAGTTAGATTTGAAGCCAGAAAGGGCGAATCCTAAAAGTTTTGTAACATAGAAGGTTCTTGAAAGTATACGAGGTGGAACGAAAAGATTTGAATATTGTTTTTACTTATTTAAATTAAGTGAATTTTAAACAACGCGCCTCTAGTAATTCTTGGACAAATTTATTTAGATGCATTGCTTTTTTTTGAGACAATTATCCAAAGAGTCGGGAGTGCCAAAATCAACCTGTCATAAGGTAATAAAATTAAACAAAATTCAACCTTATAAAGTAATGAAAAATATAAAACTGTTTTACGAAGTAGGTATTTGCGTAAGAGATATAAGTTACGTTTACTTAAATGATCTTATGAATAGATACAACTGTCGATATTGGAGCGATGTAAATCCCAATATTTTCGGAAAATGCGACACACAATATCCCCAAAAAATTACTGTATGGGCTGGAATTCTCAATCATTATTGATACAATTGATTGTAGTGAAACTTTAATAGGTTGGTAAACTACTTGATTTATCATGAATGGGTGATTTCCAGTTACTTTCAGGGACTTGCAGTAGGAGCTAGGAATCTGTTTCTATCCGTCAAGCGGTAAAAGGTAGCAATTTTTGAATTCTACCAACAACTAAAATTAAACGTATTCGAGAAAATTTTAATTTTCATTAATGCCATTCAGATGTCCTATTTTAAAAATATACAGTGTTGGGATAAAGTATGGAACCAAGTAAATATCTTTACAACGAATCGGAACCATATTTATGAAATTTTGTAGGTAAGTGCAATGGGACAAAATGCATCTGATATACATTTTTTTGTTTAACAAATTCTTGAGTCACTCTTTCCAAGACTCCTCCACGTATTAGTTCACATACATCAATAATTATTTGTCTCAATTCCTCCAAGCATGTTGCTCGTTTAACATACACGTGATTTTAGATAACCCCAAAGAATAAAATCTGATGGGCTTAGTTTCGGAGAACGAGCAGGCCACTTTATGAGGCGGCCGGCGGCGCGGATCCCAGCTGAGAGCAGCGAGGTTAGCGGCGGCCGGCGGCCGGCGGCGCGCGCGCGCGGATCCCGGTTTCAACAACTGGCGGCTGAGTCGGTCGCGAGCATCCGTCGTCAGCACACCTAGTTCAAAAAAAAAAAACATGAGCGATTCCACAGTGCTCCCGACGACGACGACGCCGCCGCTGGAAACCGTCTCCGGCGGCGACGATCTCAATGACGACGACGCTGCCTCAGCCGCCGCCGCCGCTAAATCAGTAAGTTTTTTTTTTTTATTTTAATTTTAATTTTTTTTTTTTTTCTAATTATTGCAGTCATTTAAAAGCAGTGTGAAGAAAATGATGGGCGATTTTCCTCAAGCCGAATTGATTGAACTAGAAGAAGAAGAAGAAGAAGGTGGATTTGTGATTAAAAATGGCAATACGTTTCTATTTGTATTATATTGAATAAAAAAATAAATCTCTTATTTATTATTGGTTTGTTTAATTATGGATGCATGCATGCATAGGCAACCAACATTACGCTACAACGTAAACATGGTTGCCTATGCAGCAATTAAAAGTGTCTGCGCTGGACTCCAGTGCCGGCGTCAGCGGTGACGCTCGCTGGAATAATTTTCTGGGGCGGGCCTCAAAAGCCACTTTTTTAGAGGCCACTTTTTAGAGGCGGCTCTTCCAAGAATGAAGGCTCACGGGGCGAACCATTTTCCAAGACCACTTTTCCAAAAAACCATCAACGGCACTTTTAAGGCCATTTTCAAGGTCGGGGGCGGCGGCAAAGGACATTTTCCAAGACCATTTTCCAAAGGCTGCTCTTCCACAAGCATCAAGGCCACTTTCAAGGCCGGGGGCGGTGGTAAAGAAAATTTTCCAAGGCCATTTTCCGAGGAAACTTTTCCAAAACCACCAAGGTCACTTTTAAGGCCATTTTCAAGGTCAAATTTGAGCCAGTATCCGCCTAGTATTACTACTTTCCGGTAAACCCGAAAGGATATTATTAACAAAAAAATGTACATCAGCTGCATTTTGCCCCATTACACTTACTTGTAAAATTTCATGAATATCGTCCGTTTCGTTTTAAAAATATTTACTTGGTTCCATACTTTGTCCCAACTCGGTATAAGTATAAAATATGATGAATCGCTTGAATGAAATATTCCTCTTAACCACTATTTCTACGTAAATATTATCTATCCCCTTATCCTATTGCAACATACTCAGAGACTTTTAACATATTTGCGCCCAAAACTATAAGGTTCCTTAATCCCAACCATGTATTTGTAGAAAAAAGAAGCAAACTTTAATCCGATTACTAGACTAACAAGGATGCAGTTAATTTTAAACAATTAGGGGATATGATAATATTTAAACAAAATGACCTAAATGTCAAACTATAGCAAATAAAATTGGTAAGGTTTAAGAAAATTTTATACCTCTGAGAGTAATAGACTATATATTACAAATAAAAATTTACGGCGCAGCTGTGAGGAATCATGAAGATCTAAAAAGTAACAGTTCTCCGTTTATCTTCGATACAGGTGACTGGAGATGGTCATCTCTCTTCTTTTATACATCAGATTTCAGCTCAAATCATGCACTAATGTCAATTAACAACACTCCGAAATAAAGTAATTTCACTTTAATCGTTTTCTATTTGAAGCACTTAAATAGTTTAGCGTGGCGATCAGGATGTATAACACCAATTGACTCTTGAGACTATTTGTTAAAAATGAGCAAGCGGAAAATAAAAAAATAAGTGAATAAATATAAATGAGATGACCGCGAAAGAGTTCCCAAAAATCTATAATGGATAACGAAAAAAAAAACTTTACAAACACGAGTATCATATAGAGTAAATAATAGAATGGGAGAAACTATAAGTGTTCAAATTAAGAGTAAGAATGCTGGAGGATCTCGAATTACCCGTGCGTAAAGTTGATTCGGAAAAATCTGTTTTGTCTTTTTATTAAATAACCACACGAACTGTTATAAATAAAACATGTTTTTTTCGAAAATGGTTAATTATAACGAAAGCTGGTAGCTTTTTGTAGTTAATCGTGCACACTGCAGGTAACTTTAAGGAACGAATTATTTTCGGCACCCTCTATATATTATAAGCTTACTTGTCTATTTCCTTCAGATTTTCTAAAAAAAGGTAAAACGTCCTTCCAAGACCACCCCTTTATACCGGCTCCTTGCCATCTCAGGTCAAAATCTGCTGGGGTTCCTCTTGTAAACATCATGCCGTTTGTAGTAGAACAGCCACCTAACATTTTTGCCCTTGGCCACATGCAACTATGATTTGTTCCTAAAATATTATATAATTAAACTTGGTAAAAACCGGCAAACATGAAGGTTTCTGGCAGCCAACAGTTCATTTTGTAGCATTCTGGCAGTACAACGGCGAGTTCTTAGAGCTCTTGAATAAGAGTTATCACCCTCACAGCCTCTTCATTGGTTAAATGACATGTTTCCCGTTGATGACCAACCATACTTCAAAGTTAAGTGAACTTACTAACAAAACGACACTTTTAAACATCAATATAAAAGAAGCAATATATAGAAACTAAAAGCAAAGTATCCTGAATATATAGCATCAACGGTTTTTATTGCAGAAAAAAAAAATTGCCCGTTTTTGTACATTTTTATCAATGAATCTGACCTCTTAAATGGTATTCTATTATATATTCTACGAGGTATTTTCAAAACAAAAGGTATACAAAAAATAAACCCATGTATGTGGGTGATGCGATAATTTTTGTGAGGTGTGTATGATTGCTGGTTATGTTTGGGCTATTGTTGGTACTTATACTTCTACGGAAAAGTGCCACCCTTTCGCGTACAATTAAATATTAGTTAACGATTCATAGGCTGATTAGAATTTACTCTTTACTTTGACCTAGTTTTTGTTATTCTTTAAAGTTTCAAGAAAATCCTTAATTACAATAACATCAATATCTTAAGAAATATTTATTATCGAAGTGCTTAGTAATCTCCATTATTAAAGATAAGAATGGAGGAGAAATCTGCAATCCAAGTAAGAAAATGTGTAATTTGAGCAGTGGTAGTGCGGAGCAACTAAATTGCAAAGAACTAAAATTCTTTTACCATAATAAATTGGACTTACCAAATATTCATTTTTTTGAGACATGATTCTATTCTATAACTGTTTTTTAATACTTTATAATTATTTTTATCATCATTATTTAAAGAGCAAGGTTGATATGACTGGGACACTTTTATAAATATTTGATAAACAACGCTACTATATTTTCCCTACTTTTAGGGTCTTTCTGTTTGAAAAGGAGACTTGTAAACATAAAACCCGTTAAATTTGTGTATTACGTTATTTTTATGATCATTAACATTTAATTTAATTTAAATTTTTGTATAAGGCAACAGCGGTTTCTGACGAACAGTTCGTAATACGGAACATTATACAGCGTTATTCATAACTATTGGGACATAGGATAAGGGCAGGTTATTTGGATCAAAATATGACGATATGACCAATTATACTTTATTAAAATATTGCTGTGGAATAAGATATAGGGCGTTAAAGTTGATAATGACACAGCATATTACTCAATTGTTATCGAAATCGGCACAGAGGCATAGCTTTGAACAAGGAATATTTTATATATTATTTTACATTTTGTTACAGGGGGCGCCACGTGAATAATTCCTGATGATGGAATTAAGTGGAAGCTTTTTTTGACGAAACTGTTTAGTGATTTTGATTATAAAATATGATGTAAACATCATTTCTACGTAATATTGATAATTTTGTTCAATATCAGAAAAAAATGAAAAAAAAATTCAACTATATCTTATTCCACCGCAATATTTTATTAAGGTATATTTAGTCCTATCGCCATATTTCGGTCCTAATAACCTGCCCTTAGCCTATGTACCAATAGTTATGAATCTCCCTGTATGTTGAGTCAGCTGTTGATTAGTGCATGTATTATTAAAACATTAATAAGGACTCTAAATAGTTCGAGAATGGAGACACCTTGATTCAGATGTATACAGATTTAATGAGAATTTAAAAACCAATAGATGACACTTTAAAAGGTAAAATAATTGGAATAATAATATATGACTAGATAACCAGAGAGTGCGCAATAATATTTCAGTTGAGTCTGTATATAAGTTAGTGTGATCAAATATGTGTTTTTAATGGTTTTGGTTTAATTTTGCCAGCCGATAAATTAAAGTAAATAACAGAAATTAGATATGTTCATCCAGATATTATAATTTTAATTTTTAGTGTGTCTGTAGTATATTTGGCTATTGATCACTATATTTAAAAACAAATTTAAAAAATGCTATTCAATATTTATTTTAACCTCACTAGGGGGTAAATCAGGAACAATTGCTGTTTATTACCATATTGTTGTTCGTCATTACGGATAAAAAGAAATGGTAATATATTTGCTAATATTACTGACACTCGATTCAAAATAAATAAAGAAAATTTGCCAAATATACAGTTCTTCCAGTAAATCATTGAACGTGCATCATTCATAAATCATACCAAACGCAACCCATTTATGTATCAATATCTCTTTCTATCAAGCTAAAAAGCTTAAAAAGTTCATACTAAAATTTAAAATTTGTCCTTTAATGAATGAAGTATGTTGTTTTGATGATAATTTATACCCGCAGTACAACAAAAAGAGATTGGATTGCAAGCGGTACTAGTCTTGTTGACGCATACTTTTCAATTCTTGATAGTCTATTATTTGAGACGTCATCGCTTTGTAATATTTAATTAATTTGGGTTAACTTTGAAATATATTACAACAAATATATTGGCAGAGATGGATATACTAATAAGAACGTATTAAGAGAATAGTCTCCGATTAAAAAAGTGGTGAAAATTTGTATTATATGAAAATGTAACTATTTTATATTCAAATAAAGTTTTTTAACAAGGCTACTTAAGAATGTACCAACGAAATAAAAAAAATGCGAAAAAAGCAGATACCTGAGATTTTTACTTAATATAAAAAATAATTGGAAGAAAAAGAAAAAAAGAAATACCTGAGGTAAAAAAAAATAAAAAATAGAAAACCAATCAAACAACTTTTGTCAGAATCATACATTGACGATAAAATCATTGATTTGAGATTGATCGATATTGACTATAACGTGAGAAAATCTTACCTTCTCTATGGTGAACATGAGAAGGATAAAGTATGGTATATTGGTGAATTACCTGCGCGGTTGGTCTCATAAACTCTGTACCGGAGTAGATATACCAGATTACTTTCAATGTGTTGTTTAATTTTTTTATTACTTTGCTTACCTTATTTACATTATTGTTTGTTTCTATTGACATCCTTTCGATATATTAAAAATATTTATATTTGTTATCTAGTTTTGGCATTTAAATATTTGTTCTTAACTAACCTCTATTTGTTTACGATTACCCGATAACAGTTCACATTTGTTCTGATAATAGTATTATCAGTTTTCTCCAACACTTAAACTTAATTGACATAATGTCAATTGATAATGACTAGTTATAATTTAACTACACAAAATCGATCGTAATTACCTTTCTAAAAAAATCAATTAATATCTTTACGTGTTAGTAATTACCCTCCATTTCCTTATTAGTGTAAAGGAAATACTTTATTTAGGAATACTTTTTTTAATAAAATTCTACAAGAACATACCTGCGCAAGCGAGAGGTTCATTGGAAGTTCTGTAATCCCACTCCATAAGATGATTAGTATCAAAACAATTAATAAATGCAGGTATTTGGTAGGATTCAGGTTCATCAATTCCAGCTTCTATCAATAGGGTCTTCCACTGCTTTTGTTCAGCTAATCTTCCAGCTACAGTTGATCCACCACTTCCGCCTAAAATATAACAAATATTTTTATTAAGTTAAGAGAAAATAGAGGATTATTCGATGGTCACTTACAATATTTGATGTATATTTCAAATTATTTTCCCTTGTATTTTGAAATATTCTAAAACTAGTGCTCATAATACCAGCAACAATATTAACTCCAAATGTGAGTCAGTATTAGAATACATGTTGTAATTAAATTAGATTAATATAATATTAGTTGTCGCTGCCTAATGTTTTTTATCAAAGAAATTTTTTTATTAATACAATAATTATATGAAACAAAATTTCATTTCAGAATGTTATAAATTTCATAATTTTTTATATTTATTTATTTTTATTCAATAAAATTAAATAAATACCTGTTATATTAAAAAATACCGTTTAGTTCTCAGGATTAGGTTCGAATTAAAGGGGAATATTGAACAAATTTTAATATCTAATACTCATTTTCTGCAGGTGAATATAAACGTCAACTTTTAATGATATCTTTCGAAAAAAAAAATGTATAAACTTGTAATGTTTGGTAATATTACAAATTTATATTAAAAATATTTTTTATGTATGGTATCGTAAAATATTCTTTATAAATTAATTTATTTTTTATCACAATAATCCTGTGATGCAATTTTCATTATCAGTGGTAGGAAAGAAACATTTTTTTATGAATACCTATACCCTTTTGAAAAATATTTTAATTGTTATCAATTTACTTTTTTTTTAGTAAAGTGTATGTGCCTTAATCGACTGGTAGCTATAACTAATTAGTTAAAAGATATTTATTACATTTTAAGGTCAGTTTGAATGTTCACTTTTAAATATCATTAAGTAGGAACAATGTATTTAAGAAGGTGACGTAAGCTTAATCAAGTCTACATTTAATAACTTTTATTATAATTTATGCAGATGTATGTTAGTAAATAATTTTAAGATATGTTAATAAATAATTTTCAGTTATAAAAATGTAACAAATACAGTTTTTATTGATGATTTCTATGAAACTGTATATAAATTCATAATTGCACAACAAATTATGAGCCCAGCGCTTCGTAAAGCGGATAAAGGCTGCTGAGTAGCAAATTTAAAAAAATAATGGAAAATTCTGAACTTAAAAGAATTATTTTGCTTAACAGCCTATGTCTATGACATAGTAGACAATACAAAACCAAAACCTGCAACCGGATATACCAAGGAATAGGATGAAAATGATTTAAATGCACAAAATATCATAATAAAAATTCACCAGAGATGTAATTGAGAATTAAAGCCCTTTTTGGACGTCTAACTGAAAATAATCGGCACTCGCTTCGGCAAAAGTTTTACGCCTATTTATACAAGAATAAAGATGTTGCTCAATATATTATAGATTTAGGAAGCTTATCTCATTAACTAGAATTTTGCGGCGAAGAAATTGATGAAAATATGTTATTTCAAAAAATTCTAATGACTCTACCAAAAAAATTTAAATATTTTCACTCAATATGGAATAGTTCACCTACCAAAACTTTAAATGGCTTAACGATACGATTATTAGCTGAAGAGAAAAAATAGGTAAGAGATGAAAAGAAGAAGTTAGTCAAAAAAGAGAAAAAGAAAGTACTTGGAAATCTACAAAACCTACTAAGAGGCCCATAATGCCAACTCCTCCTATTAGAGAAGGGTAAGTTAGTTGGACAAGGGAAAATAAAGAAAAAGCTCACTTATTTGCGGATTGCATTTTATTACCGGCGACATATTGAAACAGCTACCAAGAAAAGATGTCGTAATGCTAATATAACTGTTCAATGTAGCATTTCGATTAATATATGAACCTGAATCAGAAAGTAGGAAAGGTCATCATGTGAGCAAAACCGGGATAACTGTCACATGAAGTGAAATCTTACAGACCAATTTCACTCTTTCACAAATGAAAATTGCTCAATTCTTCCTTGCTGTCGCGCAAACCTTTAACAAAAGTTTTCGTGAGGGACTAATCTGCAAGATAAATAAAACGTTACCAAGACAGTATCTGCAGATCTCAAAACTCAAACTGATGAAACCTTTCCAGATGACACAGCGTTACTTGCCACAGAGCAAGATGAGCTATCACTTGAAAATTTCAAGCAGCAAGTAGATCATAAACGGTGTTTTATTGGGAAAGGGCCCTAACTTTAACTGTAGACAGACGTCACTTTGGTGGTTCCAGATAACCTATATTTAATAAGTATTCTACCCCTTATAACTGAGATAGAGAGTGTTTTACGAGTATCACTTTGGCCTATTTCGTTCGGAGCTCATAACTTAATAATTACTCTCTATATTATTTTGATATTTGGTACCGTAATAACCATTATCTTGAAAATCGACCAAAGTATTACCAAAAAAACAAAAAAATGCAGGTCCAGCTTAAAAAAAAATTGAAAAGTTCGTCTTATAGAGAAGCGTCCCAAAAATTGAATTGAGTTTATATTTTCACAAATACAGATCACTGGAAAATGTGACCTACTTAGGACATAATCATCAATATGTTTAGAATGTTTCAAACGCCCTGTATAAGGATATTTAAAAACTATTCACTTGATACATTTGTAACATTTATTCGTGTTTTTAATTACTTAGGTGAACACGGTACATTGCCAACGTTCACGTTAAATGAACCTTAAGAAAGAATGCATTTAAATATAGAACAAAATATTTTGAATATTGTTAATAATCCAGATATTAGTACAAGAAGAATTGGGCATGCTAGAGATGTATCTCATTTTACATTTATGGAATAAAAAACTTAATCTTCATCGAATTCATATACGCCCATCTACAGTTAAAGTGAATTTCTTTCCCAGTAAAACACTTTGTATATAATATATGTATGTGTAGACCAAAATATGGAAGATCAAATTGGAATCGATACACATTAACTTTACTTACAAAAACTGAAAAATCTTTCACCGCTGATTATAAATGGATGAATAGTTCCATATGAAAACAAAGCCAAATACAGTATCTTGATTTGACATTATATATTTTTTTAAGATGGAAAGAAGATATTAAGAAGAAAATAGAAGAACTCGACCTAAAATTCAGATAGTACGAATAGTTCATACAAAGTCACTTTAGCAGGTCCCTGTATAAAGAAACTGTGGATCCTAAAACTAACTTGCCTCCATAGCTTATATAACCTCTGGAGGTGTCACATCAAAGAAGCAAAAACATTCCAAAATAAATATCTACGTACAATGATAATCGCAGAGAGTGTATGATTTTATACGCAACGTTGTTACTTATTGTCGATGAATGTGCTGTATATAAATTTTTTAGGATTCTTTTCAATGATTTATCGTACTTAGTACTTTCCCTAATTAAATTGTATTGGTTAATATGATTTATGGGAGGGGAATGATATGTGACCGTAGAGAATAAATTAAAAAATGTACCGCTCAATTTAGAAATTGACTTGTTTCGGCTTTTCTCTTTATTGTAATACGATCTTAATAAGAAATTAAGATATTTCACAGGGATTTTTGTATCACTGCTGACTTTATTAACTTGAGATTACGAGATTATTTTACTTTAGCATTGGTGATCAGCAACAACTTTATTTGAGAGTAGAGTGTTTATGTTAATTGTTTGAGATATGACTTTTGAATGTGAAGTTATTAGTTTTAACTTTACGGGAGCTTCGTAAATATTAGTTTATTTTATTATTGTCTTACAAAATGTAAAACAATTAACTATTTGTGTATTAAGCGCGGAAAATGATACTTTGTTGTTTTAAGACAGAAAAAGAATCTGCTACAATATACTTTCCACTCGAATTTCACAGATGATTTTTTTCTAAGATCACATGGTTTTAAGAAACAGATATATTTTAGTAAATCATAAATAATCGGTATACTAAAAGTAAATTGTTACCATTTTTAGTCCATCGTAACTAAACGTCTCTAGTATAGGTGGCCCCACGTTATGTCCATTGCATAAAAGTTGCTTTTTGTTAATTAATACTAATATTGTGAAAACATGAAAAAATTAAGTGAGTCTACTAAATACATTTGTCAGTAGATATGTTTAATTTTGTCATAAAAAAAGTAAATTCATATGATTTTCAGCTGATAAATTGAAAGTGAGTAACATTTTATGTTAGATTAGATTAGAATTCTCATCGAATTGTTGATATATCAACTACTCTTTACATTGTACAGTTGTATGCGTAATTAAAATTAGGCGTTTGTTGCTCTAGAGCGATAAAGATGTCATTTGACATATACTATTTGTTCTACAAGCGCGAAAATAAACAAATGTTTATAAAAAAAGATTACTTTAACTATTATATTTTCCTATCTAATCAAAAAATAAATATGAACATAATAAATACCACTAATATTATTTCTATTAATAAATAAATAGAAACAATTTTCGTTTATATAAAAATAAAATTACAAAATTTAATATCTGAATTAAAGAAAATGACGTCAATTTTGCGGTGATTTATCGAAGCGATAAAGCCTATTTTGCGAGGTTATCGTAGAAAAAGACATTTTTCTGCAATCGACATAAATTTGTAAAATTTAATAGCGCCACCTACATTGTAGAGGTTTAATTACGATTGACTAAAAACGGCAACAAGTGAATTTTAATACAAACCGGTTATTTATGATTTACTGAAATTTTGAGTGCAATTCCAACAGAAAGTACTTTGTCATTTTCGACTTTCTACACAAATAGCTAATTTTTGAATATTTATTATAATCTAAAGTTTGTACAAAAGTCAGAATAATACACTTGAGGAAAAAAAATTAGAGTCAAAAATCAGTTTTTGATCGCAACCTTTAAAGAACCGAACTTTAGCAACCTTATAAAGTATATTAGGTTCTACCTTTATTTAATCTTAGAATTGATTAAATTAGCCGCTTTAGATATATTAACATATTTAGAAAATATTTTGGTATTCGCTTTTTATCAATTGAACAGAAAAAAATTAGACATGTGTTAATTTAATAAGGGGGTATTAAATATTAAATATTACCTCCAATGACAATAAAGTCATACTGTAAATCAGGTTTTGTTTTGGTTTTCACTCTTCCACAAATATCAGAAATATCACAAGTGTTTCTTATTATTGCATCAACTAAACCCATAAATAGCAGAAAACTGCCTCCTCCACAACCAGTTGCTAAATAAGGACCATAATATGCTGGATTACAACCACACTCCATATCGGTTAAGTACCTGAAAATAAACTAATAATAATATTAACATATAAAATCAGAAAGCATTATTAACAACAATTTTGAAAATCTAGAGTACTTACTTTTTTTATTTAAAATATAGTAAGTATATTTGAACAATGTGTTTTTCTAACGGCAAGTAGACATAATTGAAATAATTGGCAACCAGTATATATAGATATTTACATGTTAGATAAAGTAGTTTTAACTGTTCTAATAGTAATTTTTGTTTTTATTATCACTTAAAAAGAAATCAGTTTTGTTTAATTTTGTAGACTTCTCTTAACACTGCCATCTTGACTATGTTATTGTATATACAGGGTGGTCAATCGAAAACGAAACAGAGCCATTATCAGGAAGAGATTTGAAAAAGCTTTAAAATGATGCCTTACTTGACCCCTAATGCCATTTAAATATTTTGGGGTTATTGTTACCCTCGCTTGGAAGTTTAAGCAGCGAAGTCGAAAATAACGGAAAAAAGTGTCCCCCTTTGATCAAAAATCGACGGGTCTCTGCGTTTGTTTAAAACGTTGACGCAGTTCCTGATAATGGCTCTGTTTCGTTTTTGTTTGGCCGCCTTGTACATATATTTCTTAAAAATAATGCCAACGTATATAATGACGAATGATTTCCTTAATTACGTCTGTCGCTAAAAACTTTTTGTACTACAAGTCCTCCTTACAAAATCATACCTATCCTAAAAAATTACGACTATACAATAATGCTCACACATATTGAATTGTAACCTCAGAAATTTCAAATGTAAATATAAGGGCCAACTATCTTATAAATAAAGGTTTTTTTAAATATCTAATAATAAAGTAGAGAAAAGGAAAATGTAATGGGATAACAAGATGGAGGGAAGAGCAATGACGTAGCACAGTTTAAGACACGTAGAAAAATATCCCTTCCATATAAAATTCGACATATTTTTTGTTTTCTTTTTATAATTTACGTAAAATCTGATAATACGTTTAAGTGTTGATTGAATCAGATAATAAATTTATATTTTACAAATTACAGGGATTCATAAAAGCTGAAAAGGCTCATTTTTCATCAAGAACTGCAAATATCTATTAAAATAAGCTCCTTTTTGAATAGTTTCAATTGGGTAAATCTATATTGAAAACCATTATAATGATAGTACCTGTAATGATGCATTTCATAACAAAAAAATATAATAAAAATATTTCAAGAAAGTACAGAATCTGTAACAACAATAACAAGGACTCGATCCATATTTTACACCGCTTTTACTTCCTGAGAATAACACACAATTGTAGCTTTGAGTTTTTAATAATCACAATTCATTTGTTTTAAAATATTATCCTATCTAGTTAACTCTATAAAACATATAACAAGAATGGAATAGAAGGAACTCCACTCAGATGTTGAACAATATGTTGATCAGATATCTTTTTTTAATCCAGGTTTATATAACTTTGGTTTACACACCATGTTTTGTGAACAGTGTTATTTAAAAAGATTCGGCTTTGAACTTGTTCGATACTATATACTTTATATTCTAAATCACTAGCATCAAGTTCGATACCACTGTCTTCACTGTCTGATATGTTTACCATATTGGAATAATAATAATAATTTGAATGAGAAACATCTATTATTTATAGAAAAATCCGTTAAATACGGCTGTACCATAAAATGAGAAAGCTAAATACCATTCAGTCTTCCGTCGGGTCTAACACAAATTAGAATAAAATAATCACCACACTGAATGTGCTATGGAAGTAATGATGAGTTAAGAAATATAGAATCCCCACCCTTTCATGTTGCTAATAAATATTAAGACTTTCTTCAGTGTAGTCAGTCATCATGCAGTTTACAGAAGAATCAAAAGTGAAAAATATCTATTTGGGTGAACAAAGGTTCTACCTGAATAAATCAAATACGAAATCAGTTGCAGTGAGTCTGTCGTATGATTTAAATTTTGCTCCGTGTCTGAAAATATCTGGAAATAAAGGAAACTGTATAGTGTTTAGTGAAAAAGAGTGGAAGGAGTTTTTATCCTACAAAGAAACTATTGAGGATTTTATAACAGCGGGAAAGGAGGAATCAATAGATGTTAACCGGTTTTAGTTGCAGTTTGAAAATTTTGAAAGCATTACTCTTTTGAAAGTATTAACTGGACATGCTACTGTCTTTAAATATAACTCATAGAAATAAAATGTATAATACTTTACAAAATAAAACACATTATTAAAATATATACTTTTATTTAAAAAAATTTTAAAAAATAGAATTCTTGTTTATCCAAGACTGAGAGTTCATTCCTAACCATATAACTAGAATTTTTGTTTCCTTAGTTTTCAGGATTTTTTCAATCAACATCTGGATATTTGCTATTTTGTAATTCTTCTAAATTTTTAAGGGTTCTTATTACTCTTTCGCAATACTTGCTTTCAGATTAGAAAAACTACTGTAGTGGTTGATAACATATTTTTTCATTAGTTGGTTAAAATCATTATTATAAAACTCAGTTCCGTTATCTGTTTGTAAATTTTTGGGAGTACTTTTCATCTGAGCTAATATAGTTTTCATCCCTGCAACAATATCTTTTCCTGATTTTGTTTTTAAGGGTACAGCCTATACAGATTTACTAAATGCATTGATAACGATTAAAATATAATTATAACCACTATTCTGTTTAGCATATGGGATCATTATAGCTTGTATCAAGTCATTAAACCCCTTAATAATGACATGTCGTCTTTTGAAGTTTCTTCTTGCAGGTTGATGTAGCTCATCAACAACTTGAGATTTAGTAATTTTTTTCAATTGGACACTGTACTACAAATTCAATATATACTTCATCAGCTTTTCCTAATTTAAATTTAATTTAATCCCCATTATAAATGTTTTTTCCAAATAGAAGATTATTTATAGGATAGGCTATTTTATTTATTTCAACATCTCCAATAGCTCCATAATATAGGATGTATTCAATTTTTCCAGTCACAGGGAACAGCGTGGTAGTTTTTTGAGTGTCCAAAATATAGTATTCTTTACTTTTTAACTTTTTAAAAGCTACCGATTGGCATAAGTAAAAGGGTGAAGTGAGATTAATCACGGAAGAACCTGACTCGCTCAAAAAATGACTACCAAACTTATTGATTGGCATTGTTGAATGATACTAACGAACAAGTAAGACTAGAACACATATGTATGTAATAATTCCGCCTTCACGCAACTCCTCGATTATGGATATAATTTGATTGTGAACTCCTGTGTTTCCTGCATTCTCTGAAGCAACCAATAATTGTAACCTCTCAATGATTTTATTGTAATCATCAAAATATTTGTAAACAATAGAATTATTATTATATTTCATTAGACCAGATCCTTTTCTTGCTTTATGTCTGGTAAGGACTCCAGTAATTAGTGATTCTGGTAGAGAAGATATTCGAAGCCTGAATGGAGGTTGAATTCCTCGTCTTTTTTGTTCTTCCGTAGTTTTAACAATACCTTCATACTTATGTTTTATGCTATTAGAAAATTTTTTAATCGGTAAGTTTTCTTTGTACTCTCTATGAAATAAATTTGTTCTTTTTGCTATATCTGAATAATTGTCTATATCTGTGGCGGTATACCCAGTTGGATTTTTCTTAAAAAGTAATTCATAAAGTCCGGGAGTACCAAGATACTTCACACCATTGATTATAATGTTGGGACCATCAAAATCAACTTCTGAATTGCCAATAAAAAATTTTTCATTTATTTGATCATGGAACACTACTAGTTCATGATCATATTCTCCTTCAACATCTCAAATAGCCCCATCGATACATGTTCTAGGTAATAGATGAAAACCATTAATGTATTCCTCATAAACTTCTGGATTATTTACTGCCTCATAAAATTTCTGATACTATCGTCTATAAATTGATCATTTGTTGGTTCTTCATTACTAATTCTTGATTCAAAAACTTCCTCATTTGTTAAAAAAGGCTCATTTATTCCAGTACTTTCTAAATTAGGAGATATATCAAATGCTATTTTATGATATACATTTTTTTGGGTTCTTTCTAGTTTTGGAGTTTCGATTTCTTGTTTAAATGACTCTTGCTTTGTCAAAGTTGAAACTAATTCTTTAAGAGGTTCAGTTATCGGTTTACATGTTTTCTCGAGTTGTGTTTGAGATTTGGCTGTCACTTTTTAAACTATAATATTTTTTCCTTAGTGATTCTCTAGCTTTAATAAGTTAATAAGTTTGGTTGTCTGAGGATCCATGTTAAATAATTGTTTTATGTTTAGTACGTGTTTTTATACTTTAATATATATGTCAAAAATTTTTCTATATCTACCCGATGGTATTTCGCAATCCTTATCAATAACAAGGAATCCAAATTGATCTTTCCAGCAGTATTGGCAAATGTCTTTGAAATCTTGAAATGACATATCGATATTTACATGGTTATCATAGATATGACGTAAATTAGTCAAATCTTGTTGAAAAACAATTAAAAGATTGGCATTGTCTCGTATTAATTGTTTTGGGATAGCCGAGTATGTTTGACATAAGTAAAAACAATCCGTTTGTTTATGTCGACCAAAACAAGAAAAACTTGAATAATATTTTGATCAGATGTAATTACATCATCAAATATTATTAATGAATTATTTTTAATATTTTCAGGCGAAACAACATCCTTGACATCACTGTATTCTTCGTATCCGATTTCATGTATGGGTTTTACAAGGTTTCTCAAATACTGATATTTTGGTTTAGATAGAGTCTTAGAATATATGAAGAGATTTTCAATTCTTAATCCATTAAGGTGTTCAATTAGTGATAACACTGTATTGGTTTTTCCCGAACCACTTGGTCCGACAATTAATCCACGTTTAGAATTACCGCCAAATAAATATTCATGTTTTCCTACCTCGTTACCATTAAAACTAAAATCATAATTTTTAATTGGTAAAGAGATGCACTGCTTTTCAATCTTCATTTTTGAGTGAAGGTATATAAAGGCTCCTGCTTTATATAAATACCACAATGAGTACTCATAAGCGAAATAGTTCACATAGAGTACGTGGCCTTTTGAATTCTTTGATAAATAAACTTAATTTTGAAGTTCATATTCCGGGGTACCAATATTGTAGGCCTGGAACCCGATTAGATAAGAGATTAATCATAGGAGATAAAGGTATAAATAAACTTGACGAAACCAACAATATTCAAGAACGTCATATAGCGGATAAAATATTAGAAAACTCTGCTTGGGATAGGGTTAAATCCAAAGACGCTAGTTTAGGAGAAAAAGCTGCAGCCTGGTTAGTAACAACAGCAATGAAAGGAAACACGAAGCTTGGAATGGGATTGAAAAAGAATCAAAAATCGAAAAAGTGAGGGTCATTAATAAAACAGAAGCGCATAATTCGAGCTTCAAAAAAGGGTGGATATTTACCGCTTTTGCTACCACTTTTAGTTGCTTTGGACGCTATAGGAGGCGGTACAGCGGGGATTGTGGAAGCGATTAATGACTCAAAGGCAAATCAATTGCAACTCGAAGAAATGAAAAAACATAATATGATTTTAGAAAAAGGAAAAGGTCTATATTTAAGACCATATAGATGATACGGGGCAAAAAACTGAATTTACCTAGTCGATCTCTTACTAACATAGATTTGAACCATTTCGCGAAAATATTAAAAGTTCCGTATTTTAGAGGAGTGTTTATGAGAAACACTTTACCTAAAAAAATTCGTAAATATTAAAGCGGAATAGTAAACTTAGATTTAAACTCTGGTGAAGGGACGCATTGGACATCTTATGTAAAAGATAATAAAAATATCATATACTTTAATAGCTATGGTAATTTACCCCATCAATAGAATTAGTTAATTATTTTAATAGCGATGGTAAAGTCTATATATTCTATAATTATGACCAATCTTTCAACTCTTATAAATGCGGTCATTTTTCTCTAAAATTTTTATATAATCATTACAAAAAGAAATAATAATCATTTGAAAGAATTACTTCAATCACTCAGTATGTCTTACTCTTTTACTTTAACTGGAACATCTTCAATATTGAGTTACAATTTAAGTCCGGCAATATATTTAGACGACAATACAGAATATAAAATTGGTTTAGTAAATTTTAATAGTTTTGATAGTATTCCTAATATTGATGAAACTAATAATGTTTTTATGGGATAATCGAGCAACATTACAAAAATTTGAAATGCCAACCGGTGCATAGGAACTAGATGATATATAAACATATGTCTGGAAAAGAAAGTGATGCATATATTGAAATAACTCCTGATTTGAATACATCCCTAATATATCTCCGCTCTGATCGATATATATCTTTTGCACATTCCAACTCACTTAACCAAATATTTGGATTTGAAGAAACAACACTTCACCCTAACATAACACATCAATCAAAGCACCCCATAAAAATTTAAAATATAAACAGTATTGGTATTGATTGTAGTATTGCAGCAGGTTCATATTTAAATGGTAAACCAGTACATGTTACTCAGCAATTCTTTCCAACAGTTCCCAGTGGGTATAAAATAGTAGAGTCACCTCAAAATATTTTGTATTACCCTGTAGGCGTTAAGGTGATTAACAACATTTTAGTAAAAATTATTGATCAAACAGGTAATCTAGTTAACTTTCGTGAGGACGAAATCACAGTTACTTTGCATATTAGAAAAGTATAAACATGGCGCTTAAGTTCTTCAATGCATATTTTCCAGAAAACTATAAAAGAATACATAGAAAAAATAAAAAGACTAGTTGCCATAACCCTATTGCGAGAATAACATCACAAAACAAGAAATTTTTAGCATCGCTTGGTTTTAAAGTATTAGTATAATATGGAGTTTTTGCATGTAACTGATCAACCATTTGATGATGTGTCCATTATAAATTATCAGTTTCATATTTATCAGCCAAACGTAACAGATAATATTAATTACAATGATGAAATCCGTATATCAATTCAAGATTTCGATGCTTATACAGTACCTTGTAAAAGTTACCTATATATCGAAGGTAAATTACTTACACAAGCTGATCAAGTAGCCACCAAACTGAAATTTATTAATAATGGACTTACATATTTATTTCGTGAACTTAGATATGAACTAAACGGTGTTGTAATTGATTCTGTGAGGGATTGGATTGGACTTGTATCTACTATAAAAAATTATTTGAGTCTTAATGAAAACGAGAGTATTTTACACTAAAATGGCGGATGGTTCCCAAAACCGTTGAAAAATATTGAAAACGATGGCACCGGTAACTTAAAATTAAAAGATGAACAGATTTTAGTAGACTCTCAAGGATATTTTAACGTCTGCATTCATTTAAAGCTACTGAGTGGTTTCTTTGAATATTAGAACAGAATTATTATTAACATGAAACAAGAATTAGTCCTAATTCGCTCGAGTGATGATATTGATGCTGTTATCGGTGTTGATGAAAATGAAAAGCCAAAAATCGAAATATCAAAATTATATTGGAATGTGCCACATGTAAAACCGAGTTTAAGTCATCAACTTCGTTTAACAAACATTGCTAGAAGTAATACAGACCTACCTATTAAATTTCGATCTTGGCAAATCATTGAGTTTCCTTCATTAAATAATTCTATTAGACACACGTGGGCCGTCAAAACAAGTTCAAAATTGGAAACTCCTCGACATGTAATCATAGGTTTCCAAAAAAACAGGAAAGGAAAAATTACGGCAAATATGAGTCAATTTGACCATATCACAAATATACTAATTTTCTTAAATTCCGAACGATTTCCGTACAACGACATGTATATTGACTTTGATACTAATAAATTTGCTACTTTATATGAAATGTTTGCCAATTTTCAAGAAAGCTATTATCATCTTAAGACCAATCAACCAATTTTTAATCCACAACAATTCAAAGATATAGCTCCATTAATTCACCTCGATTGTGCAAGACAGAAGGAGGTCGTACAAGCAGGAAGTATTGTTTTGAGAATCGAGTTTAAAACAAAACAACCAACCACAGCCGACACTTCCGCTTATTGTCTAATATTGCCTGAAAAGGAATTTTCCTATAACGCCACCACTAAAATTGTAAAGCAATATTAAAACAATCAGTTTGTGCACAATGTTCTTCGAAGAAGGACGTGTCAAATTTTCACAAGATCTAGAAAAATTAAAGAAAGATATAGAGTTTTATGAGCAGATGAAAGAATTGATAAAATTATTTGAAAGACTAAAAATATGCGACTAGTAGTTGATATTCAATGTTTTAAAATAGAAAATAATACATTTTTGGTTAAAGAATTAGCCGCATATGATGGAGCTCGGCTAAATCATTATATATTTAAACCACCTTTTGCATTAAATCTACTACAACCGGATTTACAGAGGCAAGCAGTGTGGTTAATGAATGGTTAATGAAAAATCATAAATTATGGTCTTGGAAATGTCCAAGATTGAAAATCCGATGTAAAGAGGTTTATCACAAACTACCTTAACTTTGTTTAATTGTACGGCTACCAAGTTTTCATTAAATACAGATGCTGATTTAAATTCTAGTTTGGCTATTAAACATCTTGCTCCTGGAGAATTTGTCTTTGTTTCCCACCTTGAACAGAGGCGTATGTCCTTCCTCTTCTCTACATTCTCCATAGTCTTACCAAAGATCGCATTGATAAGAAGTTTATACAAGTCTCTTTCAAATTAATTTTTTGCGTTATTCCGTAAATTTGTAATTTAAGTATTTAAGTCAATATAACCTTCGAGCCATGCTGACTGGGAGAATTTTATCACTCTATGAATCTTTTTAAGCTTTAATCCATAATCTAGATGCTGCTTCAAGTTTTTGTAATGGATAACGTACTTGGTTTTATTACATAAGTTTGGAATCAACTTGGGGTATTTGTTTTTTGGAGGTTTTAAATTTTCAGAGCATAGGGGTAAACTATTGTGAGCATCATGTAAACTGGTTGGATATTCTAAATCCACTTCTAAGACATAACCTTCGGAAGAATCTTCATTTACACTCATAACATTAAAGTTATCAATTTCATTTTCGCTGAGCCATCTAAAATTTCCATACGGTAGAAACTTTTTCATTGCACGACCATAGAGATTTGTAGCGTCTATATACATTATGTAACTTTCAGGTTTTAACGGATCATAGTTAGGTAAAAATTTGTTGTTTGCAATAGCTTTTCTCTTTGTGCATTGCGCAACACCCCCTCTTATTCCCTTCTTAAAAAAGTGTAACATATATATTTCAGTTAAAAATTTAAGTTTGATTTTTATATATCGTAACATAGTATCCCAACTTAGAGAAAGAGCGGTTAGGCACTGGGCAGGATCCAGCTTATATTGGGCAGGATCCAGCTTATATTTCTCAAGACACACTTTTCTAAAGTTTTGAAACACATCCGCTAATAAAAGAACGTCAGTTTTCAAATATACCATACTATAATCTTTAAGTGTGTTACAATTAAATGTATTCCAAACCCTTTGAGCTCGTTTATACTCATCATCTGAAATACCTTCCCCTTTTAAAGTATCAAAGAACTTATCCTTGGAGGGTAATTCAACATCACTCAACTTTTCAAAACAGTCTACATATGAATATGGAAAAACACCTTTAAGTCTCATCAAATTGAACTGAAGTGGGAAATGTTTTCTAGTTTCATTACATTGTCCAGAATCCAGAGTTTTACTTAGTTTATCTAAAGAACTTGATAAAAATCGGAATGAATCAACAAATCTAAGTTTTATATAGGTGTCTTTCACTTTTGGAGTATTAGACTTCTCAACCAAAATTGATTTAGAAAAAGATATGTATTTTTCTTCAGTCTGCGCTATGACTAAGATAGATTCTCCTTTTGATGTGAATTCCTTGATAAATAGATGACAATCGTAGTTTATGAGGTTGTATGAATGAAGGGATCTTAAAATTCAAATTACATGAATTATGTGCTGCTCCCCTAAATTTTCCGGTTAGATGGCAATGGTCTCTCACTTTTTTATCAAAGACATCAAAGTTTTTATCGTAAATGTGACACTTTATAGCATTTTCATATTGTTGATTTTCATCAGTGGATAAAGCAAGCATTGGTTTCACATCCTTTAAGTGTTGATGGTATATATTTTGAACATTCTCGTCTAACTTTTCAACAAATACTTTTGCTGCATCTGGTCCAGCATACATGTCCAATTTTGATAGACTATCAGCATAACTAAATTTTATATAAAATGCAAAGGAATACGGTTCATGTTCACATACTTTGACTGTGAAAGATTTACCATCAAATGGATGATTATGGTCTATTGGCTTCTGTAGGCTCTCAAAATCACCATAGATAACAAAAGGCACTTCCAACTGTTTTTCAAAGTTTGTAAATTTTAAAATATTTTCAGGTATCAACTCACAGCACATATTAGTTTTTAAATTTGTTGTAGGTAATTCACTTTTTACATGTACGCAATCAGTTTCTTCATGCTTTTGTAATGTCACCATATTTGTAAAAGATTGTAAACAACCATCACAGAAATATATTCTTCTGCATCTTTTTGTTTTCTGACTTTTCACTAATCTGGATATATCCGTAATTAAGCAGTAGTGAGAGTTTCCATCTTTATCTGATATCAGCAGAAGATTCACATGAGTAGGTTTTCGTTCGGAAGTAAAATGGAGAGGTCAATCAACTTCGTAATTGTTTTTATTATCTTTGTAATAACACTCTAATCCGTAAACATTTATAGAAATATTGTTCAGTTTGTCAAACACTGGAATGTCTTTTAACTTCACTGAAAACTCAATGCCAGAAAAATCCAGCAACGTATCATAGGGTGGATAAGATTCTGGTTTAGTGGGATCTCCATGGGAAAATGGCAGCGTTCACTGACCAAGCAAAACTCGCATTGTCATCGTTCAAAATATTTAAAATAGCGTTCTTTCTAGCTATCTGAATAGGCACTTTAATATAAGAAGAAGCAGAAATAGCGCTAAATGCTAAATGCCCAATTGGAGTCTTTCTCTTAGAACTCAGATGCCTGTGTCATGATTTCATCTTCAAATTCTTCATAAAGGTCGTCTAAAGTAGAAGAAGAAGTGATAATTTTATTGGCTGTATTCATGGACTTGATTTCAGATAAAGCTGGTTTAACGTAGATTCCAAATACCTCAAAATGCACTTTTATGGAACTGTGATTTAGTCGGTAATCATTTAATATTTGTAGCACTTTTGGTTGAACTTCACTTAAGAAATCCTTATAATTATTTTTATATTACTGGAAAATATTAATGAAGAAATTCTATTCTTGAAAGCATGAGTTATTTTGCTAACACCATTTTCCAATATTTCAACACCCACCGGCCTTAGTCTTTTTTTGGGGATTGCCAAACGATCAATACTCCTACGAGAGTTAAGTATATGCCGGTGTAAGTTATAATTTCTTTTAAATTGTTTGCCACACTTACGACTCCATTGTTAATAAAAACTGAGAGAATGTTATCTGTATTAGCTCTCTTATTAGGTTAAGTTCGACGGATGACTGAATGGTATTTGTAATTTTGCTTTTCATTTAAAGGAGCAATTAAGATTAAATATATGTAAATTTAAAGTTAACTGTAATAAAAAATGCATAAATTATAGATAATATATTCATCATATGCAACATTGTAACTTAGTTTTATGAAGAATGCAAGTGTGTTATTTTGCGTTTCATTTAAACGACCAATTAAAATTAAATATATACAATTTGAAAATTAATTATAAGAAATGCGTAAATATAGATAAAAAAAGCAAGTAATTTTGCGTTCCACCAATTAAAATTAATTTATTACATCCCATTACTTTGTTGCAATCAATAATTATTGCAACGAATAATTTAAATCAAATATATACAATAATTATTATAAAAAATGATAAAATATAGATAAAAAATGCAAGTATGCTTCATTTAAACCACTAATTAAAATTGAATATATGTAATTTGCAAGTTAATTATAATAAAAAATACGTCAGTGCTCCGATACACTCTGATCGACCTTGATAAAACCGGTTTGCTCCCGTAGCGGGAACCAATATACTCTACTATAATACTTGTTCAAATATGCCCGTTGCCATATGGCAAAGCTAGACGTTTGAATGATCACTTGGGAGAAAATATTTATAAATTGTTTTTAGGAGAGAATTAACTGGCTGAGGCTATGGATATGATTTTTAACGATTACTTGGATGCTGAAATATTTATTGAACCACCAGAACCGCATGTGGAATCCGATGAAGACGAAGCTGATGAAGATGGAGGGTAAATTTGACGAGTAGTTTTTGTGGTAAAATGTTTTTAGTGTTTTGTTTTAGGTTCTTAGATGATCTAAATATTCGACAATTGCAAGCAACTGCTGAAATAAAACTCACAGATAACAGAAGAATCGGAGTTGATTATGAATTGAATTGTAATTCGGAATATGAAAATCTATATAGTCCGATGTCAGAAATGTTTGTTCAGTGGAAAAAAGAAAGAAAACGTATTCAAGAAGAGCCGTATATGGCTAGATGGGTTATGAATGGAGATTTTAACATTGAAGAAGAGAAAGTATTTCCTGATTCAGATTACTCAAAATATAGTAATATGTTTTCAATAGATATTTTTGAAACATATTTTGATTACGAGCTTATTAAATTGATACAAACTGAAACACGAAATTACGCATTATTTTTGAATCACCCTAATTACTACTAATGAAATTCGATGTTTCTTTGGTATATTATTAGTAAGTGGTTACAATACTCTGCCATCTAAAATAAATTTTTGGGATTCTGGCGAGGATATGAAAAATTATGCAATGCAATGAGAAGAGACTGATTTTTACAAATTTGTAAATATTTTATTGAAAACACAAAAATTGACGCATATGATAAAGCTGGGAAATTAGACCTATTGTAAATACTTTGAAAAATAATTGTTCTAGTAATTTTATTCCTCAACAGAATTTATCAGGTGATAAAAGCATGATGAAGTACTTCGGAAGACACAGTTGCAAACAGTTTATACGGGGTAAACCAATACGCTTCGGATATAAGATGTGGTGTCTGAATACTAGTGATGGCTACCTAATAAATTTCGAACTTTATCAGGGAAAGTGTCCAACAAGCAACACTAATTTTGATAAAATGTTTGGTAAAGCAGATAGTCCTCTACAAGTATTGTTGGAAGAGAGGCCGGAAGAGAAATGGAATTTACAGTATACTTTCTATATGGACAATCTGTTTTAAAATCCAGCACTTTTTTCTTTCATGTGATTTTGTGCTTATTCTACGACATGGACAATCAGGGAAAATAGGATGCCAAAATTATGTCTATTATCAAATAAAAAAGCGATGTCAAAAATGAATCGTGGAACATTCGTATATGTTCGTTGGATGGACAACGCAGTTGTTACTATGCTCTCCTCTTCATGTGGTTTACAAGAAATAAAGCAAACGAAAAGATTTTCGCATGAACAGAAGAAGTTTGAGATAATTCCTCAGCCACAACTTATTTCTAAATATAATATGAACATGGAAGGAACTGATCTTATGGACCAAAACATAAACACTTACAGAAGAGTAATCCGGGCTAAAAAAATGGTACTGGTGTATATGTACCTGTACATAACAGTTGCTTTCTTTTCAAGAAAATCAGAGGAACTAAAATAGCCCTATTGGACTTTAGAAGAGAACTGGCGAATGGCTATTTAAAAAAATGCCAAAATAAAACAAAAAGGACAGGAAGACCTTCCACTTCTAAATTTTCTTCTTCTCGACACAGAATATCTGACGATATTAGATATGATCGACTAGATCATTTTGTCAAAGAGATAACAGATAGAAAATAAGATGTGCCGGAACTACTTGTACATCAATCGTGAGAAGCATATGCCAAAAAAGCGATGTTGCACTTTGTTTACCTTGTTTTGTATCATTTCATAGTCGTTAAGACCTTTTTAATTAATTATTTCAAATTTCAAATACAGGGAAATTTTTGTAATAAAATCAAAATAAACATTTGGTTTTTATTCAAATTTAAAACGACAAAAAATTTACAAATGACCCCTTATACGCCTAGCGTTGCCATATGGCAACGACCATTTTTTCCAAAAACTGCAACTTAAAAAAAAATCTATTTCTAAAAAAAATAATTCCGGCGTTAATGGGTTAAAATATGTAGTGTTCCATAATGAAGTGTTAATACATCAGTCAAAGATACGACCTATTTACCTGTAGACTTCGTCATGTACTATTAACAAACATCAAGCGTTGCTATTGAAAAACCTCTTATATGAGCAAAAGAGCCACAAAGTTTATAATAGGAGTTATACCACAACAGATTATTGTAATATGAACATCAGCATTCGCAAACAAGTTCTCTTCTTATATTAAAATATGCATATACGATTTTACAAGCATGGGATCTTCTCTTATTGTGATTGTTGAAAAAGTCGTCGAAGAGTTAGGTAATCACGAGCTTTTATGCTTTCAGTACACATGAATTACTACAAGGAATTCGCGTCACAATATTTGGTTAATTTTAAGTTTGTAAATATTGATTAAGATGATCACGTTCTAATACTGCAAATGATATTGTTTGTTTCCTTATTTGGTAGTTTGCCTCAATATCGTGAAAGAAAAGTACATTTTTGTGCTGACATTAAAGAAATGTTTCTTCGAATACTCAATAGACAATTTATTAGAGAAGACCGATACCACAACAGTAGCTTTCAAATATTTTAGAGTCTACTTTGAAATGCGCTTTCAAATTTCGATAAATTCATGAATATTACGAAAGGTACAATTCAAATTGAGTTTACATTCTGAAATTAGCACTCAAATGGTCACTCCCATGTGGTGGGTGACCTTTGGCTTCAGATTGATGTATCTTATTTACGATGTTATAATAATTACAATGTAGCTATGGTATTTAAGGATAAAAAGAAGGGCGGCATGAAATTCATAACAACTGTATTATCTGGACTGGTCAAGCCCATATATAAAATTAAAGTGTTTAGTAGTTATTGAGGTAGCTTCCAAATTTATTTACAGCTTATATTTTGTATGTAGGCAGTGTTTAAAATCCAAATTTGAATGGCGTTTGCGAAAAACGCAATTTGTTCATAAAAGTGGTTTAGAAGCATCGATGAAATGTACAAAAAAAAACTGAAAGTACCATAAATAGATAAAATGTAAATCACGTATGTTCACTGTAAATAAACTTGGCAATATCGTAGTTAATAGTGTAAGTATAACCTCTGGTTGAAAGAAAAAGAAATTGAGATAAATTTTAGTGATAGCTGAAAAGAAAATATATACATCATAATAGTCGGCAAAAAATATTGCATACTTTGCGGCGCTCGGCTCTCATGTATTATTTTAAGAATATTTTTGCAAAACTTGCCTTGTGTTAGAAAGTGATTTTGAAAAAGGTGGTGTAATTTTAGATTGCCTTAAAAATTTGTAGTTTTTATGTAAATCTCTAATTATTTATATAAACGGTACATTCCGGTATTCAGGGTATTCTTAAATACTATAAACATTTTTTGTATTATATGTAAACAAAGTATATTTTTAATTTAACGTGCGTAATTGGTTTCTTAAGTAAATTAATTTATTACTTTGACATTTCTAAGACTGTAAGAATAACGAAGTGTATATTGATCGAGGCGCCCCGATGTTTAATCAAATTTACTACATATTGGGAGTGATTTTTTTATAAAAACTATAAATCTAAACTGATGTTAAGGGCATCTTTTTTATCAAAATTAGAAGACCAGCTTTTTATTTTTCTTGAAATTAACCTAAATAATATGCGGCGCCTAGACTAATAGAGAAAAATTAAGAATTATAAAGATGTTTGCAATATTCTAATCTCTTTTAATGAAATTAAATACTTACCTTATTTATTTATAATAATTATGTCGAATACTTTGAGCAGTTTAGAAAACTATGTAATAACTAAAATGTGTTCTAAAAGAGTAATAACTTTTTTTAAGTAGTAGTGCTAATAATTCGTCTCATTAGCATTTTGGTATTTCACCTCAAGGTCCTTTACTAATTTGAACAAATATTGTTTATGTATTCCTTTTTGATTAAAAAGAATCGATAAGGACATGTATATAATTATGATAACGTTAAGTGTCTAATTATTGCTGGTGTTATATGAGAAGTGCTTGACTTCATAACTAAAATATCCATAAATATTATTTTAAAGAATCTGTTATTTAAAAACACATCATAACTATAGGGTTTTCCATTAGGGACGCAATTTTTTGTGAAGTTATAATTCTTATATCTGTCATTCGAATTTCCAAGTGACATTGACATTTAAAATCTACTATAGTTGGCAATTTATAAAATGGAAAGATACAGCGTAGAACAACGTGTCCAAATAATTCAGCTTTATTATGAAAATGGACGTTAAAATAAAATTGTTTTTCGTAAATTAAGTGATTTTTATACTCGAGATAATCGTCCAAATGAATCAACAATATTGAGAATAGTGGAAAAGTTTGAACAAAGTGGTTCAGTTTTGGATGTAAAAACACTAATTCGTCATCGTCCAAGTCGTTCACAAGGGAATATTGATGCAGTTCGTGAGAATGTTGAAGATGATCCAAGAATGTTGATTACACGACGTTCACAACAATTAAACATTCCACAAATCGCATTATGGAGAATTTTTTATTGCAAAAGTTTGAAAATATTGATATCAGAGATCAATGGTTCCAATAAGATGGTGCAACATGTCATACAACTGGTGATACGATCAATTTATTGCATCAAACTTTTCCTCAGCGTGTAATCTCAAAAAATGGTGATGTTAATTGACCAGCAAGATCGTGCGATTTAACACCATTAGACTATTTTCTTTGGGGCTACGTTAAAATTCTTGTCTGTCGGAACAATCCACGAACAATTGATGAATTAAAAGCTGAAATAATTCGAGTTATTGGTGAGATTGAACCTCAATTGTGTGAAAATGTTATCGACAATTTTGACAAAAGAATAACCTACTGTAGAGCAGCTAGAAATGGTCATTTGTCAGATATTCTTTTCAAGCTATAATTGTCATACCTTAAACATTTATTTTAAATAAAAATTTGAATCATTACAATTGACATACTGTGTTTTATTAACAAATAAAAAATTGCGCTCTTAATGGAAAACCCTATATATACAAAATCTATAACCTTTCTAACCTTATGGGCACAGCTGAAAGGGTGTAATGCGAGTAAGGGAGTTTAGTCCCTTGTATTAATGACCATATTTACTTTCACTAAGGAAAAATGCACGTAGTCGATTTTAGATCGACTCAACTATTTAGTTGGTTTGTGGTGGAGAGCATTGGCTCTAATGTAAAATTGGATCGGTCTCCCGTTACACTGTTTACGCAATTACATTAGAGCCAATGCCATTATAACACCGACTAAAATGTTGTACGACTAAAAAATCGACCGTGTGCGGGTACCCTAACTTCTGTTTTGTGTTGCTTCTTTTGTATCACGCCTTCCCACTACTTCATCTCTAAAGTCTCCTATCCAGGCTCATCTTGGTCTCTATTAGTTTATTATCTCTCAATCGTTCTACATATCTAAAACAATCTTATCTAGCATTCTTCTATTTTTTCCTCTAGTGGTTTTTCTTTTAAATTTTATCAGTACACGGTGGGTCTGATCTTTCAAATTTGGTATTCCGTTCAATTTTTATTAGGTATTTAATTTCTATTATTGTTATTTTATTTCTTTTCAATTTTGTTAACTTCATCTTTCTGCTTAAAAAGAATGTTATGGGGTGATTTCTTTCTTAAAACTTTATAACCGTGTATCCTTTGGAATTTGTTTTTACCCAAAAATACAGTCTTTAATATGTTAAGTCTTCTTCCAACCACCATAATTATTTCCTTTATTTTTCTCTCTTCTGTTATTATATAGTAAATGAAATATTCTAAAGTTTAATCTTAAGATTACAAATATATCATATATTGTTGTGATCTTTTCCTGTTACCATGATCTTTGTCATGTCTTTATTTATTTTTATGTTGAATATTCGAATTCTTTTCTATCGACTTCTTATTCAGGGATCTTTGATCCTAAGCTATAATACCCATGTTACCCGAATAGCAAATTTCACTTTAATCTGTCTCATTTTCCAGTTACCTTTGTCGTATTCTTTAACTTTCTATTTTGCTTCTTTTTGTGCTTTATCTAAGACCAGTGAAAACCATAATGGGCTTAACGTACACTACACCTTGCCTTGTTTTAACACAATTTTAAATAACTTTATCTAGTTCTTATATGGCTTTAATTATTGTTTTTGATACTCCCCTTCTTTGTAATGTTTTCCAGATTTCTTCTCATTTAATTTTATCTTAAAGCTTTTCCATATCGACAAAGTACAGGTGTACATTTCTAGCTTCTTAGATTTCTTTTGCTCTTCTATTAGACAAAGAATAAATGTAATATCATTTACTCCCCTTAGTTTGCCTAAAACTAAACTGTGTTTCCATAATTCTGTTCTTATAGCGTTCCATCATTTTCCTAATTGCTTCCGTAAATTCTGCCATGCTTATTTCCTCATCCTCTTCTATAACATCTCCGTCTTTATCATTCATATTTTTAATTGTCAGTTTATTTGTTGTACTATGCCGAAAAAATATTCTTTGTTTTATCGTATGCAATTTTCAGTTTTTTCCAAACTCTATCTATGATTTTCCTCGTTCCCAAACATTTTTCCATTTCTGTTTCTTCTCCTTTACTATTTTCGTTATGTTTTCCAACCACCAATTTGTTTTCCTGTGTAATTTCGTTTGGATACAACATTATCCACCCACATATCTGTTCCTCTTAAATTGTTGTTTATTATTTCAATTTTCGTGTTATACTCTAGGAGTTTAATTATGATTGGCTTTGTGTTATTTGCTTTGTATTTTCCAACTCTTAATTGGATCATATTTTCTTGAATACAGTTGTTATGTTTTCATTGTGTTTTAATTGCTCTTCTTCTGTTTCGTCGGCTTTTTCTTTCACTACTACATTTTTCTTCTAATTTCTCTTTCCAATATCTCTATACTATTTCCTTGTTTGCAGTTTATTCTTTCGGCTTTGTGTTTTCTTGTCTTACACTTCTATCATTATTTTTTCGAATTTATCATCCAAAATTCAGTTTAGTTTCCAATACCTTGAACATATTTTTTATCTGATCCATATTTTTGTGTTATTATGCCAAAGATTGATTTCCAAAACAAGCCGCCAAGTAACTGATTAGAAATAATATCGTTACTTTTACGGATTTATATTTTCCACTTTATTACTGTTCTTTTTTGCGAAATGGTGAGAGGCATTTTAGTGATAATTATATCCAGTTTATTTATGGGAATTACTTTGTTATTATTAATTTGAAAATCTGTAACCTTTTGTAATTACATATAAATATTTTTGTAATAGAAATTTTAATTGATTTAATTCCTTTGAACCTGGTATTTACCTACTTATTTATTTGATTATTCTTTTACAATTTTGTTTTGCTCAAGTTTACATAATATAATTTTTTAATGTAAATTTTGGCGGCTCATTTAAATGTTAATTTTTTAATAAATAAAAAACCCGCGATATGCAAATTTATGTATACCAATATAAACATAATGGTAATTTATTTATTTTAAACTAATGCGTAATTGTGAAATTTGTTAGAATATATTTTTTTCTCTTAAAGAATTTACATAAATAGTTGGTATTAATTTTAAACACATTGAACTTCACATTTTTGTGAAGATGAAGCATTATCACAAAATATTAAGAGCCAACATTATCAAATGACTTTTTCCGACTAAAAACATTATAGACAATATAGTCCTTATAAATCTACAAATATATTAAATATAAATACGTCTCCTTTCTTCCGATTTGATTACCTAAAACAAAGAGATAAACGAATAGGGTTTTAACAATACTGCTTTGGCAACATAGATTTTCTTTTAGAATACTTATTAGAAAAATTATTTTTTTTGGCGCACATACGAATTAATGAGGTGTTTGCGGTGGGCTAAATTTATGAAAAACTGGTCATTCAAATGATTTAAAGCACGAGCGCGTAGGATGAGTAATTTCGTCTGAAAACTGTTTCATATATTTTCATAAAATTTAAGTTTAATTCTTTGAAATTTTACCGAAAAAGAATAACCTTTTATGTATAAACTTCCGAATAAATCATAGTTTCCTAATAAATTGTCATTTTTATGATACTTTGAATAATTGGTTATATGGCACAAACTGCGCAAACTGAAACAAAAATTACAGAAATTTACGACCTCATATAAAATGATCGCTGGATTGGCATTAAACGAATTTCTGACATTGTTAATTTGTATTACGGTTCCACTCAAAAAATTATCCATGAAGAAACCAAATTGATGATTTGGAATTATTTTTCTTTCTTCTATTATCTTGTTGAGCCTTTTGGCATACAGCTTCTCGAAGATTTTGGAGAGCATTGGCAACAAACTTATGGGCCTATAGGAGGTGACTTCCTCTAGTCAGACATAATAGTAAAATGTAAATAGGAATGAATGGATAATTTCCTAATATAACCTAATCGTACAGGTGTCCATATTAGTGAAAAAAATTAATTCTGGGCAAAAATATATTCCTGCTGTATTCTTAGGTATCAACCAGGACTTTAACAAAATCATTTCTGTGTGAAAGATATTTTCAAGTCAAATTTCAAGATGTCACTGATTTTTATCCTATTGCTGTCAGAGTACCTTAAGGTATTGTAATAGACCTAATACATGATATTCACTACAAACTCCAGATTCATCGAAGACTATATCAGCCACATTCGCAGACCATACTGCAATAATGACTACACATAAAAATTCAAAGACGGCCTCAAGAATATTATAAACTCACTTTTATACAAGTCACATTCACATCGAGAAAAGAAACCTGTTCTCCAGTGTTACTCTGTTACTCGGCAACCTGAAAATACCACAAAACAGTTTAAGATATCTAGGAATATACCTAGATTATAAGCTCAACTGATAGTAATATATCTGGAATATAAGAAAACAACTTTGTTATAAATGAAAAAAGTTTGTATTGGATACCTGGAAAAATAGTTTTCAATGACAAATAAATTACTGATATATAAAACGGCTCCAAAACCTGTGTGATCGTTTGTGAGAATCATGAAATGTAAATCCCTAGAGATTATGGATACACCTTGGTTTGTTACTAACACCATTATTAGACAGCATCTAAATGGATCTATATTACAAAATTAATTGTTTATTAAAAAACCTAATATTCTCTTAAACATCCGGTCTGTGATCAAATTTAAAACAGGTATTTGAAAAAACGAAAATGAATACAAATATAGGATGATCAACACGCCTAAGCATAAGCTCGTCAAATAAACGGAAATAATATACATCTTCAAGTCTTTGTGCATATTATTCAATAATATGCGCGATGATAACCACAAAGAAATATGAGGATATTGGCAAATGTATTCAATTGATGTTTAATGTTTTCAACTTTTCGGGTTGCTAGACGGTATATTCGCTAGACTTGAGAGTTCGAGTAGGTGAACATACCTTCCCGTTAACTTTTCCTAGTATACCCGTTGTCCCACGCCCCGAAATCATAGAGACTCGTTTACCCAAAGTATTTATTTTATCACTTAACCTCACCGCGTGACATCCTGTCATATCGGACGTTTCCGTGATTTTTCTGTATTATTTATTTTCCAACTGGACTGAGAAGTAAATCACACCGTTTCGCTATAAAAATTAGAGTAGAAAGCTATAATCTGCATCTGCTTGAGTCCCGCACTGCCATACGTAGTGGGTAATTAATTTGGGGGAGGTTTTCATCTTTTGCTTTCCAACAACCGCACATTTTTTATTGAACTGAGTGTTAATATATGTAGCTAACTTCAAATATCTCTCTTGTATTTATTGAGCTTCTCTAACCACGACGATTATGGACATACATTTGAATTAACCAGCAGCCGGTAGTTCCGAATACTACAGTGGGGTCAATTGAAGCCTGAATTCACTGTTAGAATCTGGTAAATCTTTCTACACCTTGTCCTCTGGAATAACCGTATCTTCATCTGTTGCTACCCAGGCTTTTTGACGCTGAATTCGAAAGAAAGTGGAAAAAACCACTTAAATAAATTGGCGCCCGAGTTAAACCGCATCTAGTTACCGCATAGGGCCATGTCGTAAGTTTTTAGTAGTTATGCGTATATATCCGCTATGATCAAAATCGACTGACGTTTTTCGTTACATCATTGAAAAGGTCAAAATATGGAGATATCGAATTTAATCCATTTGATTGTGTCACACTGTATATGTTCGTCTCTGTAATAATATTGACAACTCTTCACATCCCTTCAGACCTTAATGTATATTTTAATTAGAGGACTTTCTCTAATTTCAATAATTCATGACAAATTTTATATAAACTAAGGAGGATGATAGCATCTTGACAACTCAGACTAATAGTTATTTTTATTTTTTAGTCATAAAAAATCTACAACCAGTTATTAAATTTAAAATGGTATCAATATAACAAGAATAATTCTAAATTGTTTTTGATAATATTAATGCAAGTACAGAAGCCAATCACCTGTAACTGTTATGGATTATCTTTTCAGAATAGGAAAATTTTACTTAAAGTAAGTGTATTTTTTAGTATCTAGAAATTAATCACCATTTTTATTTTGTTGTAGGTTTACAGATTAATGCATTATTGTATCACATATTATCAATCAATGAAGCACTGATTAATTAAACGATGTGTTTATAGCTGTTTGCCTACAAATTAAAGATCACTATCACTGTTATTGTTTCTGTCATTTATTTTAGAGAATTATATCGATTTAAACATATTTTTTCAACTTCATATAACAAGCTTCTTCAATTTACCTAATTTCATGAATTTATGTTAATCATACACAAAATTGTTTATTTTCATATAGTGTCTATTACTATTTTTTATAAACCACCATTTTGAAAAAAATTCTTGAAGGAAAATAAGCAATTAAAAGTTCTTAAACCTGTCCTATTATACTAATGTAATATACTATATTATATTAAATATAGTAATGTGTAAGCAATCTAACGAATTACGTTCTAATCATCAGTGTCATCATTCATTTTTTTACAGACATTTCAGTTAAACAAAATTTTCAAAAATTTAATAAAAACCGTTTTTGACCACAACTTTTTAAAGGGAGGGAGTTTTTTTGTTCAAACCATTTTAAAAACATGCTTGGTCATTGTTATTTCTTTTGAGGTATCGTTTACCCGAACATGTTACAAACTATTGAAATTAGGACCCACGAACCAACTTGAGAGAGAATATTTAAATTTTTTGGCAGACTAATATAAAAATATTTTTACTCAACAAATTACTTTTTATGCTCGAGATAATAACTGAGTTCAATTCTAAAAATGATAAAATTCACTTCTCATTGAAGCTGGCCATTGTCAGCAATTAGTCGTAAAATTTTGGGACTTTTTGACAGAGAACTTAAAAATTAGATAAAAAAGATAGTAATGCATCGTCTAAGACAACCATAGTTAAAATGGTTCTAAATGATCTGTGCTAGTTACCCCTTAAACCTTTGCTCTATCTTCTAAACACCCTGTTTATAAATTGGGTCCAATCCTCTTATTTTGACCTCTACAATACGTGGTAGTCCTATATCCCAGCAATTTTAGGACACCCTATATATTTGAAGCAATTTATATGGAATATTCAGATTATATTTTTAAATAAAAAATTAGATGGTAAAATATTTAAGAGCAATTTCAGTTCACATATTTATTCATTTTGAAATAAGTCTCTTTAGAGAAAATAGGTTTATTTTTGGATGAAAGACCATACTTTATTTTTATTTGTAAAATGAAATTTTTAATTTATTAATTTTCCAAAAATAATACTGTCTTACTATTTTTATCATGCCAATTATTTTATACCTCTATTTAAAATAATTTTACATTTGGAATAAATTTCACAGTAACACTGTATTACTTATAGTAAAATTTATTTAGAAAGAACATGTAATATTATTTATTATTATTATTATTACATCCATTAATTTTTGTCAATAAAGCTTAATCCAGTTATATATATTTATAGTTATATATATATATATATATATATATACAGGGTGCGGCATTAGTGCGTCGAAGTACGATTAGTCCGCTATTATTGAAGTTACGAAAAAAAAGTTTTTGAGATTCACATTTTAAAATTAGTCCTGGAATATATGGTGTCTATGATGTCTATTATGTTTAATAAAGGATCTAAAGGCACCTGAAAATCACATTTTTTTAAATTTAGATGTCAGTAGCAGCCAAACTGTTGAAAATCGATAAAAACATTTCAAATTTTTCATATTAGCAAATTTGGATGTAGTATCGCTCTTTAGTAATGTTTACTTAGAACTATCAATCAAATCAACTGAAAAACATTGGACTGATACTGAACAACATTCTAATATTAGAATAATTTTAAAGATATCATTCAGTTTCTATTTAATAATACAGATTTTTCATTTAATGGTAAGTTTTATAAAAAAAAATCAATGGGTTCCAGTTTATCTCCCATATTAGTAACATATGTGATGGATGACTTGTTGGATGATATTATCCCAAAACTATATTTCTCACCACATTTCCTTAAAAAATACGTGGATGACATTATTTTAGCTCCGCCAGCAACAAGCAAAAATGAGATGTTTACAACTGTTAACAATGACGACCAACATGTACAATTCACCATTGAGTTAGAAGATGAAAATCATTCAGTGCCGTTCCTGGACACTTTATTTATTCAGAACATCATCAACATGGACTGGTATCGTAAAAGATGTAACTCGGAGAGAGTTCTATCAAATGAAATTAAGAATAACCAAGATTTCTCATCTATTCTTCCTGACCAAAAATCTTCATATCCTTAATAAGTTATTCATATCCATTTTTAGTAATATTAAAGAAAAAACACCATTGGCATTACAATCATCTTTGTATGTCATGTAAGAGTTGTCATAGAATATATTTAAGTGAGACAGCAAGATACCTAAAAGGAAGAATTTCTTCAAACATTACATTCATCGTAAATTTTTTATAATCCTAGTGTTAAAATTTGTGTAGTCATAATTTTTTATTATTATGTACAATGTGATTATGTTTTAATAAACATCAAACGACCAATCTCAACTTAGATGTAAGTAAATTCAAAAATTTATAACTAAGAATATTTTTACATTAAAATATAATTTTAGCTCCGTGAAGATGGAATTAATTATTGAAACAACCCCAACGATCACTTTGTAGCAACAACTATGGTGATTGGCACCACCCCGTCATCCCACCTCCTCTCAGGATAATCTTAACTCAGTAGTAGTAGTAATTTTCGCCCATAATAGAACAATAACATCTTTAAAATAAAATTGGATGATTATATGGGTTCAATGTTTGTTTTAATAATGTTTCCGTGTTAATTTGCGATAAACATTATTTCTAAGAATCCCTTAACCTACATTATTTAAATTCCGAATTCGTGTATATTTAAAAAGAGTTTTTCTTCCGTAATTAATTGCTGGATCCCCAATATTTTATATATACATATATACATATGGTTATAAAATTACTTTGATGTACAATCAAGGTAAGTTTAAAACTTTTGGGACGTGGTATTTTATATAAACCTATTGTAATTGATGTTTAAATTATTGCTTAATAAAAATAGAAAATGAAAATATATGTATTTATTCCTAAAAATTTACAATATGGAATTACCCTATATTCTAGAATGAATCTATTATTGTTAAGTACAAAATCACTTTTATGTTAACTGAAAATATTATTATTGCTATAATTGCAAGTGATTATTTCGATAGTTTTTATTTGAGAAAGGCTATTAACCATTTTTGTGATTGAAAATATGTCAAAACTGAAATCAATTTATTCTGAGTGTTCAATAGTATAATTATGTCCGTGAAAATAAATTAGTAAAGGAAAAAGATAGTAATATTATTCATTACAATTTCTCCGCTTCGAATTAACTTTCCGTCAGACTTGTTCAAAGAATCCCAATGAACTATTTTGTACTCAAGATCTACTATAAGAAACAATATAATATGTTTAAAAAATTAGTCCATATTCAAATTAACATCTAAAAACAATAAAATAAGTGACGCTTATACATAAAAACTATACATTCTTAATTAACTTACAGGTTACTCCACTTGAATCCGATATACTGGACGATAAAATACATGAGGATATTAGTACAGTAAAGCATCACAAATTTCTTAAATAATCCACTAAATTAAAGAAATTAGAAACCACTCGATGTAAATAGTAAAAAATACAACACAAAACACACACACACATTTTCAGAACTTATTATCTGCTACTCAAATCACTGGAATATAATTTCTTAATAAGGGACTTAAATATAATACAACACCTAAATTCAAAATAATGTGTACACTTAACAATATAATTGATACAACACTAGAGGTACTTCTTAAAAGTGACAAAAAAAAACTGATTTTTCGAAGGAATTTGAAATCAAGAAATATCTCCAATGTCCAGTGTATACTGAAAGAGCAATTAAATTTGGGAAGTTCAATTATTTTGGATTACCTTTTAAGCTAAATATATAATATTAACCAAGATTTTTTAGAAAGAGAGGTATATTATTATTTAAAAAAAATTTATAATAAGAAATCCTAGTGTATATATATTGCTTGATAATCATTGGTTTAAGTATTTATTATGGGAAGTCAAGTATGCATATAAGAAATGTGTCAATCTTCTGTCATTATTAGTGAAGTTTAAGTCGCAGAAAAATTAGTTCATTAACACAGAATACCCAGAAAGTGATGGTATTTAATATATTGCAAATAATGAAAACAACATTAAAATACATATCTATATATATATATATATATATGTAAATTTAGAAGAGTAAGACGCTGAGCGCTATAAAAAGCTCTCCTCTATAAGAAAAATAAAAACATTCAAAATCGAAATCAAATGCCACAACTATGATATACAGGGTGATTCATAACTATTGGGACATAGGCTAAGGGCAGGATATTTGGACCAAAATATGGCAATAGTGCCAAACATTTTAGAAATAATTTCATTTAATTGATAGGCTATACATGTCAAAAAACGTTAAAGTTATTGCGAAAAACAAAAATTAAAATTTAACTTTTAACACCCTGTAACTCTAGTAGTAGTGGCGGTTTTTGAATATTAAAGCCACATTATTTTAACAAAAAAAAGCATAAGTATTAATAACTCCATAACTTAACAGTTTTAGAAATAATCACATTTTAGTGATCAGCTGCATGAAACTTACTTAATTATTAATTTCGAAAAATGTCTTATTATCAACATTTTATTAAAGCAACTTCGTTCAAATCGAAATATTTTAAAGTGAGGATATATACATTTTCTTAATGCTTTGCGACTAGTTTGAAGCCATTTTAGTTTTCCTGCTTAAAAAGATTTCAAATAGGAAAATTTGAAATCGTTTTCAAAAGCTTTATTTTATAAAAATGTTCATTATGATTAATTGAAATATATTTTTTTATAAAACTTTATATTTATCTGTATTAATTAAATAATAATCTATATTTCAACGATTACAGGTGTATATTCATAGCATTGCTTTGATTTAAATATTTAGAGACTTTTTCTACCGAGATATATTTATACTTTTTTTTAACTCATGGATACACTCTCTATAATGTAAACTAATCAATAGAAATCTTTTATTCCAAAATGAGCAAGAATCCTTATTTCTATGATAATCACTTGAATATAATATTAATGTAATTACCAATAATAAATATTTTCCTTGGTCTTATTATTTGAAACCATTTCTAATATTTGTATTATTTGTAGTTTGTGTTGTGTATGGTTCAATATGTCAAAATTTGAAAAACTACATGATTTTTTATTTGGTGAATTTTATACTTTTAAAGGTAAATTTTTGTAAAAATTTGTAAATATTTGTTTTTTAAAATTATGTATATAAACCTGGGTTTATTAAAATAGTTCTCTAATAAGGTATTTCACACAATAGAGTTTTTCTTCTCCCGTGTTTGAAATCAATGTTTTTGAAATTATTTTTTATTTTTAAATGGAACGCAGCGGCCTGTGATACATCATTTGAGAAGCCTCTTCATTTTCTATTAAAAAAATTGAAAATTATTAAATTTATTGTAAAAATTAACATTACAAAAAAAAATTATATGAATGACGAAATTCGCTACAACACACTAAAAACCTAATAGTAAAATAATACCGTTCACCTCTTGATAATATAAAAAACAAAAAAAAACATGAATGTCTTCTAACGTTTTTCAACATCTGAGACGCCCTAATCGCAAACGCTATTCTTCTTCTTAAGTCAGCTAAATCGAGTGCTTTAGTTTTGTATACTTGTCACATATCCCTATAAGAACAAATCTAATAGCTTAAGAGCAGGTGATCGTGCTGGCCATCCTATAGATCCTCGCGTCCTTAGCACCGATTCGGAAATATTAAATTGAGGTACTGGCAAGCATTGATTCGCACATGAGGTGGTTCTCCATCTTGTTGGAACCATATCATATTCAAGAACTTGTTGGTTGGCTGGATGAGAACATTAGGCTGCTGAAGTTTATACATTATTTCGGAGCAGTACTACATAATTATATCTACTCAAATTATCATCATTCAAAAAGGGACTTATCACATCGTTTCCAACTATTTCTGCCGAAACATTAAAGGTTTATTCTCACTATGTGTTCCATCTTCCGTCCATAACCATTACATATGCTTTCCATTAAATTCTTGTATATTCATATTTTGAGATACGTTAACAAAATGTGGTCTGACGAGAATTTATTCCTAGCTGCTATTTTATTAGTTGAAAGGGGTAGCTTAAAAAGAAAAAATGTTTCAGTAAAAAGTATATTCGCAACAATATGGAACGGTGCTGTTTGGAAACGGTGTGTGAACGAAACGAAAAATGTGTTTATTACATTTATTTACAGCCAATCATTTTTTACGTAGACGGAACGGAACCGGTATGGAACGGAAATGTGTATTGAGAATCAACATGAACTTTTTCAGGGTACTGCGGCAATTTTGACGATTAGCATGATCCTAACGTGTAAAAGGGCACTTAAAAAAAAATCTTCTAATCGGGCGAAATTGTTAAATAACGTAACCATAATTTATTCACAAAAATATGTCTTTTATCAAGATCGTCTTCCATGAACTCTCGAGTTGGCATCATTTTATAAGTGATATTTTATCCAATATTGTGATTTCTTATCGACTCGAAGTATGTGGGTTTCCCTCAAACTGATTCATTACATCCACTTTGGTATCGTTATTTATTCCATTGGAAGGTGCTTGTTTATCTGAATTAAATGAGCAAGTTCGCAAAATTACTTTTCTATTTCACTAATTATCCCTTGGTGTAAAGGCAGAAAATGTGGGTATTTTTCTTGAAGTAGACGAGAAACTTGGATCTGTTATTTTGTCCATGTCTCTTAAATGAACCATATTTCTGAACGGCAGTCAATGAAATTCAAACGATAAGTATAAATCTCACAGCTACTGTCCTAACAATCACACAACAATTTTCTAAGGCGTTTTAAACAAGATAACATTGGCATGGTAACTTTTTATGTTTTTTTTTAAATAAAACCGTCTAAAAAGAAAATTAAATTATTTTTGCTTACTTTCTCATTATCAAGAACTAAACGAAATTATTTATTAAGTTTTAAATGTGTTTTAGGGAATTTCATTAATCGAATGATTTTTTTTTATTTTCGCCATTTATTTTGAAAATAACTTTTAATAGAGAATAAAAAGACTTTTCAAATAATGTATCACTAGCCCCTACTTTTTATTTAAAAAAATGAGAGTTATACCTGCCACTGCCACTCGAAGAGGGTTCATAGCAAAGAAGAAATTTTTGCATTCCAGGATAATTTAAAATGTGTTTCGAAATTTTTTATAAATATGCAAAATAATTGGAATATAAATTTATTCCATTTGGAAGTTTCACACTGTATATACTTTTTCAAAAAAATATAGCTCCTGAAGATCCTTTATTTAACATAATAGACATGAAGTGTGATACATCGTTGAAATAAGTTGGTCAAGAGGTTTATAAAAACTGTAGAAACATAAGGAGTATTCCATTTAAAAAACTTAACTTTGGTCTGTCACTGTGTTCCTGAACACCTTGTACATTTGGGACTCATTTTAGAATATGACTGCCTACACTTTTTGTAAATACTTTTTACTTTATTGCAATAATAGCGGAATAATCGAGCTTTGCCAGACTAACGCGTCACCCTGTATACCGGTTGATTCTTTAGGACTTCTAATGAAACGTTTGAAAGTAACTTGACATTAAAATATGAAAACTTAGGGTATGATGTTTTCGAATATGTTCAATTGATTTAAAATATTTAGAAAAAATTATTAAAATTATTTTTAATAGGAATCCTTATAAATTATTATTTAAGTTTCGTTAGCCACTCTCTATGTATATCTAAATTGCACCACTATCGAGATTATAAGTATAGATTATGAATGATGTTTGTTAAAGAATGCCATAGGAAATAATAAATAAACTAAAGTATTAATCAAGAGTGAGATAGTTTCAACTCTTAGTTTGTGGAAATTATCCATAATAGTATGTTTTGACATATCATTTTCTAGAAACATCTAAAACTAGGTCCATTAAATATAACTTTAAAAACTTTGAAATACTGTGGAAATTCAAATAAGTATAACTTATCTTTTCACATTTAAGAGTAGGATAATTTTAAGCTTTACTTTAATATTTTAAAATTTCAATTTTTCATTGTGATTTTCTTTTTTAGTAAAAATTCTTACTGTTCTTCAAGTTTTGTTAACAATTCTCTAAACCTAAATCGAACTTTTATTGAGATTTTAGCTTTTAACGAATCTATTAAGAGTTTTATTTTATTTACAATAAATTTTCAAAGAAAAAGTCACAATGAAAATTCTGGGTTATGTATCCTTACATTGTTTTTGTTGTTTTTTTATAAGGCTTTCAATATTTCGATCATCTTAGTTTCGACTGCTCATACAGCTTCAGAAATTATTTCTTTTTATTCTACCGAAGACTTTTTTCAAATCTATGAAGTAGATTTGAATTTCCGTTCCTTACCTTGCTAATTTATTTCCTATTTGCGTTAGCATGAATTTCATGTTGTGATTCTTTCATCGTAATTGAACATGGTGATGATTTTAACTGGTTTCCACTCGGTGAATATTTCTTTAATTTTAATATTTCATTCAAAAATTTTCGGAAATTTTCTTTTGCATTTTCTTCCATATATTTTATCAATTCTTTTGTTGTAATTCTTCATATGCTTGGTTTAATTCTGTTAGCTGTTCTAAATATTCTTTCTATCTGTTCACCATTTCCATTTCTGTAGTTATAATATTTCCCACTATATCATGAGTACCTTTTAGTCTGGGTTGTTTCTTTTGTGTTAGTAGTTTCGCTGTATTTATTGTTTAACTTCATTATACAAGCAATTTTATACTGTTCACGCTGAATTATTATCATCTGTTTACATGTGGTCGACTAAGGTGCCACGGAAAAGTAACCTAGTGTCTAAGTTTCATAATTGTCATGTATCCCCTCAAGAGCATCCCTTGGTACGAAGTTATTTTTATATGTTTGTTGAGTAATTTTTTCTATCTTTATTAAATAGTAATTATTGCTGAACTTGTTCCTTACTTGACTTTGTCCAAATAGGGAAATCGCGACCGTATCGAGGAGAGGGCCCATTTAATCTGGGAAACGTTGCAGTTTGCCGTTTGCTGAATTATTTTATAATTTTTATTAACCCTTTTATTCCCGTATGAACCAGGTCCGTGCATGACAATATTTTCCATTTGTTTTTCTTTTTTCTAACTTTGTTTTGTATTCCTATTGACCACCTTCTACTCTTCTTTGTAAATAAATGTGATAGATTTGATGTTATAGATGAATTCTTTACTAAGGTAAGAATTGTTTGTTTAAAATGTTGCTCTTAATTTTCGTCTATTTTTTGTTGATATTTCTTTTTAATTTCGTGGTTTTTAATTGATAAGTTTTATTTTTCTTGTTCTTTTTATCCTCGTTTTCTCTCATCTTATTAATAACCACATTCATTTGCATAGTAAAAAACTAATGGTCACTACCTACAATCATCTTATATTCTCTCTTCATGTGATCCTAAATGTCTCTCGATTCCTGTGTTATATTTCAAACTCTTCCTTTTATACCTCTCATTAGTATAATATTTCCTGTCTGGCTTGACTATCAAACAAACCAATATCTATCTTTTAATTCTATCATTCGCCACCTTTTTCTTTTTTGTTTCAGTAACACCTAAAAATATGAGTTAAATCATTTCATTTCTTTTTCTTTTCCATTAATGCCTATTACATTCTACGTACCCTTTTTCATAATTTTCTGGTTAGATCCTTTACTTGCTTTATTTTTTGTGTAATGTTTTTTTCTTTCTACATTTTAAGTGTTAACTTCGTCTCGTATTCCTTTTCATTGCTAAATCTTTATATTTCCGCTACCTTTTCTTCTTTAGTTTAGTTTTTTGACCCTTGGAACTTACTGTTTGAGATTTAAATATTTCAAAAATATGTTACATAATTTCGTTATATTAAATCATTGCAACTAAGACATTATTATCCCAGTAACTAAGAGATTATTTTTTGAGCAAATAAAAGACAAATTAGATAATCAGTTGAAATGGAAACGGATGAAAAAAATCTATGGTAAATAGTTGTAAAACAAAAACTTAAAAGTTCAGTCTAAATAGAACAAAACGAAATCTATCTAGATTAAAGAATTTATGTAGACTTGAATTAAATAAAGAAAAAATATAGAAATTCGTTTAATCAATAAACTGAATCAGCATAGTAAAAAATTTGAAAGGTGTGTTCATCTTAAAAGCTCACACAAAGTTATATTAAAAAGTCAAAACTAATAGAAAAATGGAAAATTCACTCTCTCACCGTACAGTTATTTACGCATTTGTATTCTTTTCCAAAGCCAAAAAATAATATTAAATTGCAAATTTAAAGAAAAAGTTTACTTTTAAGGCTTAGATAATATTAATCAATTCCTAATTTGAAGATTAAAAGTGTTTATGTAATTTAAATCCTTATAAGTAAATAAATAGATTTATTGAAATGATTCATCTTAAAAAAAACATCGAAAAAAATTAATTTGAAATTTTTTATAATAAAGGTTTACCTTTGATGACAACTAATGGTGAAAGAACTTAGGATTAAGTTATTAATAAAAACTATAGGTACCTTCAAAAGTGTGAATTTCTCCAAAACAGAGCAGAATCATCCGATTATATAAATTCAATGTTCCCATTTTGTGGATAATTTACTTACTAAATTAAAGAAAGGCATAATTCAATAAATAAACGAATTTCTAGTTAATAACGATTAGGAGATAATAGCAGTGATGCTTAAATATATTTTCTCATAATACCTAAGTACCTATCTCATTATAGTTAGATATTATATTCAGTATAATAGACATCCTAATATTCAAACAAAATGACATAACATTTTCTCATATTATTAAGTTGTAATTTCGAACACTGTTCCTACTATTCAAATAAATTGAAGAGACATTACATTAAGAGCTTTCTATCGATTTGTAAAATCATAAATATTAGTAGCCCTAAAATTATGAATAAAATAGTGAAAGTTGATTAATAAATAAAATACTTGTAAAGCCGACTGCACATAAGTTATTCTTAGAATGATAGCAACAGAAATTTAAAAACTCCAACACTAAAAAAGTCTGATTACCACAGTTTGCAAATGTTTAATATTTATTATTATCATTTTTCGTGAACTTATTGTTAACTTTTATAAATGTGTCCATTTGGAAAATCTTTTACAAGCGTGGTTACAACTTATAAATACAGAAATACATATAGCCAAAAGAAAAAGAAAACATATGTAATGTGCGTAGGGTAAATCGGGAAAATAGCACACCAAAAATTTTAAATGAACCTAAACAATTTATTATTTATATTATTCAAACAGTAATTATAATTGTTTGTTTACTTGATAAGTTAGGTATCTGCGTATTTTAATCGCCTACATTTTGAAGGTAATAACTGGTACTCACATTTACATTTTTGGACGGATTATTAAACCTATGAATTTCATTTTAGTCAATATGCCATTAGGGCTATAACCTTGTTTTTAAAATAATTAATACAAATTGGAATAAAACCTATGAACTTCGACCTTATTAAAACCAGTTCTATTTAACCTTGTAGATTCTGGAGACTAAAAGAAATTGTAGGATGACGTTTCATAAAACTGTTATAAAAATCCCATTTAACTTCATTATTGTTTTTTTTTTGCGGAATCTGCTTTCTGCACCTATTATTTTTCGAAAATTAGAAAACAGTTTCTACAAATTCTTGAATTGTTAATCCGATGAAGTTTTAAAACATCTATGCAATACTTTTTCAAAAGTGCCCAATCTCTTAAAGGACAACAGGGGTTTGAACCCTTTTTAATAATCATCAACCATCGTTGAAGTCAGTGTTATCACATTTGCATTTTACATCTTTCTTTTTATAGTTCCTAACTATCTGTAACCAACAGAAGTATACATAAGTTATGTATAGATGTATGTGAAGAAATGGTGCGCAAGAGATTTTACCCTGGTTGACCATTAACGATATTGTTATTAAAGGCTATTAAAATAATGTTTAATCATAAATTGTATTGACTAAGATTTATACGGGAGAAGCATTATAATAAGACCGGTACGGGAGAGTGACTAACTCTTCATAGGGGAGAATTGTTCGTCTCGTAGATAGACTAATCCTTTGTAGAATGAAACGGGCAGGTATCGGAAGATGATCCTTCATGAGATCAGAATGGTCACTTCTTCTTTCGGGCACTGTTCTGATTCCGAATTGAAGGGATATATGGATTAAGATCCATATATCACAGCTCCCTTTTTTAACTAATTTTTTTCTATAATAATAAAGATAATGTGCCTTCTTTTTAGAACCAGAAAAACGCTTATGTTTTCATCTCAGTCACGCACACTACGTATTTGTTAATTTAGAGACTTAAACAAGGTCGGTACCTAATTTACTTTAAAAGGATATGCTGAGTGAATTTATATTTTTAACCAAACATGATTACAATGAGTCACTATCTGAAATATCAGTATAGTCTTAATATTTAAGGGGTGTAGCAATTACTTTTATTAGTCTACTGCTAAGATTTTCTTCTTCTGAAGAGAATGATTGAAAAGAATCATCTTGTACTGCTTAATTTTCCTGACTTTACCCTACTTATATCTTCCTGGTCTGTCACTTTGTCCTTTACCTCTGTATCTTGGTTTACTAAGCTTACCTCTTCTTCTACAACTGTCCACTACTTTTTAAGTCCTTTTCATCTTCGTTTACTCTATGGGCGCATATCTCAGTTTTGTGTACTTTTCTAAGCCTACATTCTTCTATTTTTTTATATTCTTATTATTATTATCATCTCGTTCGTCACCTCTATTTTTCTTTTTATTCTAGCAATTATACTTTTTTAATTAGTTAAGTAGTATGTCTTTTCTATATCTGCTCTAAAAAAGAATCTACTCCTAACTATCTGCCTCTTTACTTCACCTCTTCTCCACTGGATTTTGTTAGCATTCTTGTATCTTCTTAAAAGCACTAAATCTACAATTTGCAGTTGTCTTTGCTCTCCTTTGTAATTTTTGTTTTGCCTCTCCTGTGCTTTCTTCTTATTCTCTTTTACTTCCACGATCTCTGTGTTTCCTCTATTTTATCTTCTCTTATTAATTTAAAGGATCTAAAACATGGGTTTGCTTTAGTTTTTCTTTGTAAATGATTTGATAAAAAGAGAGTAGATGATATGAAATTGACTAAATAAAATGTTATTAAACCCATTAATAAAATGACAATAAAAATTCAAACGCTTTTTTAATACCTATTTATTTTCAAACACATATTTGTTTACATATTTGGGCAATTGTTTGCTCTTAAACAAATCAAGAACAAATGTGATGAAATAGAAATATAACATCTAAAAATAAGCAGTGCTGTTGTGTTTATTAGGGATGTATTATGACTAACATACTAGCTTAAAATTTGTTAAATTTGAAAAGTATTACATAAAAAGATCAATGAAATTCTATAAATTATCTTGCAGAACTAACGTCAGTGATAGTTTTCATTCTGCATAAGCATAGCTTTCACAAACATTGTTTGCATTCCAATTAATGCTTCATTGACTGATAATATGTGATATATGAATGAATCATTCTATAAACCTACAACAAAAGTTTTAAAAAAATAAGACAATTCCAGATATGAAATAAGAGTCTGCACCGATTCGGTCTCAATAATATAAAAAAATCTAAAATCAATTGTGGCCATTTTTATGCTTAAAGTCACATTAAATATGGTGATGACCATTGGTCATATTGGTATGTAGAAAACGACATTCTGTATCAAATGTAATACATACTTAAGATCTATAAAAAACTGTACCGCATGTCTACCATAAGCGCCTTACATCACTAGATTTATTAGTAATGATAGAATTTGAAGTAGTTTTCTGTAATTCGCCCTCTGATTGGTTATTTTGACTTTGACATTTTAAATTATTCTATTATTCAATTATGTACATAATACATTTTAAAAGAACGTTCAGCTTTACTTACGAGTCAATTATAAACCACATTCAATTTCCACAATATTTATAATCGAGTTGAAGAGATTTGCGGTGGAAATCAGCCATAAACTCAGCGGGCGATCAGTACAGCTCCGTTGTTATATTGTAATAGATACTTAGTAGTTATTTGAAAAAATGAAGTGTACTATTATTCAATAGTGACATTCGCTAAAGTTTTTATTTTTTGAAAATAGTGTATAAAGTCTATATATTAAAAATACTTTGTGGAGCATGGAAGAGTCCAAAAAAAATGTTTTGCAAATTAATAAAAAAAACACCTTATAATTTATTATTTTAACGGTTCATTTTATTAATTAAGAGTCACAATATTTGAATTGAAAAACATGAAAATGTTAAAATCACTAAATAAAAAATACACGACATATGTAAAAAACAAATAATAGGAAATCTTTAGAAAGCAATGATAAAATATTTTTCCAGTGTGGTATAAATTTAAAATAATTTTAGTACCTACACTAGTTAGAAGTAGTATTTATAGTACGAATATAAGAAACCTCTACTGTGAATACATGTAAATTTGAATTTTTTTCAATCAGTGTGTTTGATTTTTTTAACATCACGTTCAATTAATTGAAGTACAAAAGCATTCATAGTAGAAATATTATTTCGTCTAATTGCGGATGTTAGCTGATGCATTTACAGGGTGGCCTAGCGAAAACTTGACATGGGGGTTTTGGACAATATTATCGTAGAAAATGAAAAACAGGTCGATTTTTGTTCCGAGAGGAACATTTTTTTACGATACTTGCAGCATCGTCAATTCAACCCTAGACCAGTGGAGTGAACAATTCTTAGAATTTAAATAGGGAATAGGGATCGAAGTTTCAATGTTAATTGAAATTTTAGCGAAAAAAATAAGAGAAATTATAGAAAACCAAAACCATAACCTGTAAAAATGAATCAACAGTGTTGTCAGTAGTTACATTTCTATATTTCTAGCTTATAGGCGCAATCTGTTGTCTAATTTGTACCAGTACTTAAAAAAATCTGAATGAAGGAGGGACTTTTTTTGATAGTTTTTTGTCATTTTCCCCGTCATTAAAAGGTATTTTTAAAAAGAAGATATGTCCCTAGCTTTAGTGTCAAAATCGGCCTCTCTCAATTGTTGAATCATCTTATCATCTCAGTCCGTTTTCGAAATATTGGCAATTTACAATTTTATCGGTATCGTTGACTCTTAAACGTACCATATCAAATAAACATTGAAATTCACTTGGCTAAACTTTTATTAAAACATCCGCCATTTTTTTCAGGCAGTGCCTCCTAAAAATTATTCTTATGAATACTTTGATTAAATGGAATTGATACTTTAAGTGGTTAATAGCCATGACGCCTAAAAGGCATACCTAATATTACGCGTGCAATTAGTCGGAGGGATTACGGAACCCCACTGAAAAAGTGATTGCGGCTCTTATGGAGATTTACATGGTAGAGTAATCGCTTTTGAAACCGAACCATTGCAGTGCCCCTCTATCGAAACATAATCACATACCTTGAGCAGAATCAGTCTATTCATAATAGCAAATCCATAACAACGACATACGATGGGATCTTTTACTTGCATTAATAATATCAAATACAGTTTAGAATTACTGTTGTTATAATGATACCATTTCAAATTTAAAAGTTGATCGTAGATTTTTTCCGACTAAAAAATAAAAATGTAACTATTAATCTAACATTGTTTAAATACTACTGTCATTGTTATATGCAATATTTAATTTATAGAGTTGAAGTAACTTCAAGCCTTACCGCATTAATTTTTTTTATTTGGTGTTAAATATAAAAGTAACTAGTAGTTTTGACTAATAAATATACAGGGTAACGCATTGGTGTGGCAAAGTTCAATTAGTTCACTATTATTGAAAAAAAAAAGTATTTACAAATAGTGTAGGCAGTGAGATTCAGATTTTAAAATTAGTTCCAAATTTACGGTGTGTTAAGGAACGAAGCTCCAGACCAAAGTTTTTTTTTAATGGGATATCCCGTATATTTTTACTTTTTTATATACTCTTGTCGAGCTAATTTCAACGAACTATCCCACTTTATGTCTATTATGTTTAATAAAGGATCTACAGCCACCAGAAATCACATTTTTTTGAATTTAGATGTGTACACTGTCTACATAAAATATGGAATACATTGATATTAAGCTAAACAAACAATATAGGGTAAACCATTTGTGAGTTTAGCCTGTATATTGAATAGTTATGTAAAAATACATTAAATTGACATCAAAACCGACCTGTCTCAGTATTTTTCCTCAAAATTGTTTGTTTAACTTAAAATGAATGTATTCCATACTTTTTGTACACACTGTATAGCAGAGTGATCAAAAATTTGAAATCCCATCTAATCTTTTAACCAAAGCAAAAATGAATTATTTCAGAAAATTAATCCTGTCGAGTTGAATGTTTTACTAACAAAAGTAAAAATCGTTCGTGCCGGAGGTATACTAATAGGTTGTAAGATTTGTTGTAAAGATCAGAATGAGAAACTCATGAAAATGTTTCATAAAAAAATATCTTCTGACTATGACATAAAAACTGGTGCCGAAATAAATCCCAAAGTGCCCATTGTTGGTTTATATGAAAACTCTTCAGCAGAAACACTAGAAAGTTCTATTGTTAACAGTAACTAGGTTTAATTTTAGATAATTATATTTGTAAGATACTCAAGATTTATTCAACATAAAAGAACAACCACCAAATATATCAAACCACGGTTCAATTGGATAAAGCCTCTTACGAAAGAATTATAAAATCTTGTCGCTTATTTGTTGCGTACAACAGTTACGCAGTATTTGATACGGTAGAAATGTGTCGTTACTTCGATTGCAATATCGTCATTCCTCTGAACAACTCTAATCATGTTCCTTTTGCATTGGTGCCCATGAGAGGAGTGTCTGTAAATCAGGCTTACAAAAATGATCTATTTGTGTAAAATTAAATGATACAATAGCCGTTGATCATGCAGCATGGGATATAGAAAAATGTACAGCATACAATAAAGCTCTTAACAAGCTTAACACCGATGTTCTCGACTTAAAATAGCAACTAAACACCCCCCTGCTACCTCTGTTTTCCTGGAAATTTTTCTCGGTACTATCCAAACACTCGAGGACTATGATCTAAGCCAGTGATTCTCAACCTTTTTTTTGTTGCGGCACACTTTTAACGATTTCAAAATTTGGCGGCACACAAAGAAAAAGATAAGTTCAAAAATTATTTACTTACCTGTAACACACTGCGTAAAATAGTTTATGATAATAATTTTATATGTATGAAATAAAATAATATGTACTATAAAAATAATAGTACGTTTATTAAGGGATTAATTACAAGTTAATAATAAGAATACTTTTAATGCGAAACTTGAGCTTGATGTTTTTTGATAATTTCATTTATATTTGGTCGTAAAAATGACAATGCTACTCTCATATCATCTTCTACATTTAACAATCTTGATCTTTTTTTAGTTTTAATGTTGGTTAATGCTGAAAATCCGAATTCACACAAATAAGATGTGGAAAATTGTAATAATATGTTTAAAGCTTTTTTGGCTATCATTGGATAATCGCATCTATTGTTAATCCAAAATGCGTTAATTGATTCTTCTGAATGTTTTAAAATTAAATCTCGGAAAGCAAAATGAGTTCTTCCTCTTCATTCAAAGTTAAGTCAAATACAGAAGTATTCGTTATGAGAAATGGATTACGAACCCAATCAAATTTCTTTATATCTAATTTTGGGAAATAATGAATAATTCTCTCCTCTAATGTTGTCAAATGGTCAATAACAATTATTTTAATAGTTTTATAACAGTCTTTTGGGACTGACTCAAACTTTTCTAAATTGCCTTTCTGAGCTTTATTCTTTCATAAAGTTATTTGTTTTTGGAATCCCACCAGCTTATCGGTTGAGTTTAAGATATTTTCATTAGGCCCTTGTATACTTGAATTTATGTTATTGAAAATACCAAAAAGGTCTGATAAGTAAGCCAGTTTAGTACACCATATTTTTTATCTTCCAACAAATGAACCAAATCATAATTTTTATCTTGTTCAAAAAACATTTTCATTTCGTCTTTTAATTCCAGCACTCGATATAAAACTTTTCCTCTGGACAACCACCTTACTTCCGTATGCAGTAACAAGGATTCGTACTTGGCTTCCATAGAGTGGCATAATTTACTAAATAAGCGACTTTTTAATGGTCTTGATTTTATATAATTAATCATTTTAACGCATTGTTCCAGAACTATTTTCAATTCTGATGGCAAATATTTTGTAACAAGTCCTTCTCGATGCAAAAACAATGGGTAACTAATATATCCCCATTCAGTTCTTTAACATGTGCTACAAATCCTTTTAGATGTCCAGTCATAGCTAGAACTCCATCTGTACAAATGCCAATACATGACTCTCAGGAAACTTTAATTTCTTCTTAATATGAACTAATTACATCAAAAATATGTTTGCCAGTGGTAAAATCAGGTAACTCCCGACAACATAAAAATTGATTAATTATATCATTTTCGTGAATAAATCTAAAGAATGTAATTAATTGAGCTTTTCCTGTAATACCTGTTGTTTCGTCGATTTGTAGAGCAAAATTTGAATTTGCGAGAGTTTTTGCAGTATTTTGCTCAATATTTTGCGACATATCTTTAATTCTGCGATGGATTGTGTCATTCGAAAGTGGTATTTTACAAATATCAATATCTGCTGATCCACCAATCATTATTTTTACAATTTTACGAGTTGGTAATATAATTTCTTCAGCCAAATTGTGAGGTTTTAATTTAACAGCAATCAATTCAGCTATTTCGTAAGAAGCTACTTGAGCCTTTTCAAAAACTTTTACTTGCTTGTATTTTGAAGATAAAGACTTCTGAAAGTAGCAAATTGTTATCTTAATAGTAGATCTGCTGGCAATAAATTTTCCACCGAAGTAAAATGGTAAGGATGTTACTTCTCAAGGTGCTGTCTTTTTAAAATTGAAGTTTTTCTGATTCCTAAATCATAAGATAAACGTCGTGTACTAACCTGAGGAGCATTATTTCATCTTCTACATTATGCGTAATTATTCTCGGTCGGCCTAAGTTATCATGTTTAGAACGAAATGAACCACTTTCGCCTAAATTCCTAAATACATTTTTAAACAGTTGATGGTTAGGTTGCTGCCTGTTTGGATATCTTCTCAAATATTCTCGTTTCGCAGCAGGCCCGTCGAAATTAATAATTAAATAAGAATGATGGAGCTGACCACTTAAATGAGATTATTTCTAAAACCGATAAGTTTTGGGGTTACTAACAAGTATACATTTTTTTCGATAAAATGACTTTAATATTCTTTTACAAAAGAACTTAAACCGCAATAAAGTTTGGCACACATTTATGCCACAAGTGTGGCCTATGTGGTGCCCTCTATAAAATAGGTTGAAATAAATACAAAATTATGATTTCTCATACATGTCAAGAAACGTTAAAGTTATTGTGAAAAACAAAAATTAAAATTTCACTTTTAACACCCTGTATCTCTCTTATTATCAACATTTTGTTAAAGCAAGTTAGTTTAAATTGTAATATTTTAAAGTGAGGATTCTACTGTATTTCTATGTAGAATTACTTAAGGACCACCCTGTATTGAACCATTTTTTAACTCAATACCCGCTCTACACGAACTTACCTGATTTTGTAACAATTGACCAAATTCAGATCCAATACAGACCAATATACTTCCAATCATTAATACTCCGATAAATGGGATTGTTTCCTTTGTAGTATTTATCTAAAATTAATAAAATCATTTACTACCTACCAATATGATAATTCTGACATTAATAATAATTATATTGTTATCATGAAAAACGTAAACGTGGCAATAGAGAAATAAAATACAATTTTTTGTGAGAACATTTGTAATTGCTCACAGCTATTTTTGAAACACCACGAAGTGATTATAAATATAATTATTAAAATCAACAAAATGACAGATATGATATGATGTAAAACGAAACTAAGTAAAATTTTATAATTATAATATTGCTTTATCAAAAATATATTACTGAGTGTATAACCTACTAGCAAAATATATCCAAAAAGTACAATGTCAAATCATTAAAATAGGAGAGCCTCTATCTGTAAAAAGTGTAAAAATAATAAAACATATTGTATGCAAAAAATTTCAAATGTATTATTTTAATTTATGCAAGCTGATTATTTGGCAGTTTTAGAGAAACTTGACATTATTAATATACGAAAACTTTGGGTACTATGTTTTCGGATATGCCCAATTGATTTATAATATTTAGAATATCTAAATGACCGCAACTACCTTATTTTAAATACATTATTACATATTTCAATAAAGCTACTCTTAGGGATTCCCTCATTATGTGGTTTTGCTACCTTACACCGAGTATTTTACTAAATATGACCATTTTTATAAAGAAAAAGTGTCCGATTTGTCATTCAAAATTTAAACAATTTTTTTTAATATTGTGTTGTTTGATGAAACTTAAATCTTTTTTTAATAAAGTGTTTATAATTGTACCAAATGATTCAAAACGTATATATAAAGATTTCTCGACTATCTTAAGTGGGTCACCCTGTATATTATAACTTTTTTAGAAAAAACTCTTACTGTTCTTCAATTTTTCTTAACCTAAATCAAACCGTTATTGAGATTTTAGGTTTTAACTAATGGATCGGTAGTTTATATTCTATTTACGTTAAATTTTCAAAAAAAAAAGTCACTATGAAAGATTTAAAATTTAAGATATTTAAGAAGTGAAGCTCAAAATTACCTCACTCTTGATTAGTACTTAAGTTTATTATTTTCCATGTCAATCTTTAATAAACAATTCAAACTTATAATCCATAATTAAAAGCTTAAATCGCAATAACAACCTTATAATATAAATGGTGATCGATTCAAGAATGTTGAGAAATCTTAAATATGCATTTTTACTCACTAAATTCGACTAGCTAGATGCTCTAAATATTTTAAATGAATTGAACATATTCAAGTTTTCATATTTTAATTATGTCAATTTTCTCTAAAACGTCTAATTGGAACTTCTAAAGAATCAGCCTGATTTATATATTATTTACTTCTTTAAAGGTATATGAGTATCTATTTAGGTACAAATATTAATATACAAATATTATTTTTCTTTCGGAAAAATATTTTTCTCTCAACATTCATCCAATAAAAATCGTTTATTTTCTGTTAAATACGTTATACATTATTTAAAAGTGTTTAGAATTTATAATTATACATACATATTTATAAATCGATACGAGCTTATTATTGGTAAGAAGGGCTTAATTTAAGTATTATAATGTTATTATATACAAATTTTGGATAGAGTAAATGTTTAAAATAGATCATTTGAAACTTCAGAACATCAAATTAATAAAATATTAGGTAGTATCCAGAGAAAATAAAAAATAATAATTCATAATAAAGAGTGATAAGTAACAAAATTAGAAATAAAGGCTTCTACTCACCATTAAGAAGACACAGACAGAACCCAACAAAATTGAACCGTTTGCAGCTAAAAGTAAATAACTCCATTTTCCTATTGAGTGATATCGTTGAACTTCACTTAAACCAAAAACAACTGATAAATAAGCTACCATTAATATTTATTAGCCATCTCAACTGGTTCTGATATGTACATGAATTTTTATGTACGAATATACTAATGAAACAATGAAAGATGTGGTGACATAACTTCCGACATTTCAAAAATATTTTTTAAAAATGTCAAAATGGAATATCGGGACGAGAACTTAAGCAAAATGCCAAACTTAATTAAAAATCTGCCGACATTTCGAAGCTTTTTTTGCTTCTTTTTCAAAGGCTAAGTCCCCATAGGTGGCGAACCTGCGGCCTCCGCGAGGTTCTTGTGCGGCCCTTTGCCACCTAGTACAAAATGGTAGAATTCGTTTCAAACAACTATTGTACATCAACGCCATTTGAGTGTTTTTATCCATCATGTCAAATAGTAAGAGAAGAAAATTAGGTGATGAAAACAGAACATTTAATGTAGAATGGGAGTTAGATTTTTTCTTTACTGCTGAGAAAGATAAAATGAAGTGTTTGTTGTGCAATACAGTTTTAAATACTTTAAAAAAAGCGAATGCAAATAAACACTATTTGACTCATAAAGAACATAAATATTTCGCTTTAGAAGGTGAATCACGAAAAGCTGCACTTCAAAAGATGAAAAATGAGAAGCATCATCAGCAGGCATCTTTTAGTGCCTTTGTAAATCAAAATTCCGCTGCAGTTGCTGTTACGTATAAAATAGCACATATACTTGGAAAAAGGGGCAAACCATTTAGTGACATTGAAATAATTAAAGAATGTATTGTTGAAGCAGTGAGTATGTTAGATCCAAGAAATGTCGACAAATACAAACAATTACCTCTTTCAAGAAGAACTGTAACAGATCGACAGCACGAATTAGCGCAAAATGTAACAGAGCAACTTCATACAATTATACAAAATGAAGATGTTTATTTTTCAATTGCTTTAGATGAAAGCACTGATAAAACAGATTCGGCACAAGTTTTATATTTTATTCGTGCTATAACTAAAGATTTTCAATGTTACGAAGAACTACTTGCGTTGGGTACACTAACTGGAAGAACTCGCGGAGCCGATATTTTCGAAAACTTCAAAGAAGTAGGTATGTAATAAATTACAATTGAATGTCAGTAATTTAGTCAGTGTCTGCACCGATGGCGCACATTCCATGAGAGGCAAAAAAGAAGAATTCGTTGCTTTGTTAAAAAAGGAAAACTTAAACTTGAAAAAATTGATATCATTTCACTGCATTTTGCATCAGCAAAATCTTTGCGCAAAATCTACCATTTTGCAAGACACTCTGGATAGAACCATTGCGATTGTCAACTATATTCGCGTAAATGCAATGCGTCATCGTGAATTTCGGCAGATGCTCTCTTTAGATGAGGAAACATATAGTGTTGACCTACCATACTACTGCAAGGTTCGCTGGCTATCAACATGTCAGGTTTTGATAAAAGTTTTGTCTTTACGACGACAAATTTTAAACTTTTATCAAGAACAAGGAAAACAATGTGATCTATCAGATGAAGTATTTCTCAGAAACCTTGCATTTTTGTCTGATATGATGACAAAACAAAACAATTTAAATATTTGCCTGCAAGGTGAAACGAGGTATATTTATGAAATGTGGCAAAAGATCCAAGCTTTTAGAAAAAAATTATCATTTTTCAAAACATTGCTTTGTCGATCGGAAATATCTGCACAACACTTCCCGGAGCTAGCTAAAATGTTAAATGAGCAGAACTGTGAAAATAAAATATTCGATGAATATGTAGGTGTCTTGGATTGTTTAATAGAAGAGTATACTAATAGATTTTCTGATTTTGACGAGCACACTCCTGCTATGAAACTGGCATTTGAACCACATTTAATAGATATATCCGAGGCTCCTGCAGAACTACAAATGGAGTTAATTGATTTAGGGGAAGATAGTATCATCAAATCCCTTTTTAACGCTAAAAAGGATCCCATAGAAATCTGGAAAAATGCTGTTGAATATCCATGCCTTCGAGAACATGCTCGCCGTTTACTTTCCTGCTTCGGAAGTACCTACTGTTGCGAGACAACATTTTCTCTCATGTCAAAAATAAAAACAAATTTAAGAACGCAAATTACAGATGCACATTTAGAGGATCAATTAAAGCTGTGTGTTACGAAGCTTGATCCAAATATACAATTACTGTCAAACAAAAAACAAAGCCAAATAAGTCACTAACTTAGTGAATAAAAAAATATTTTTTATTGTATTTTTTTATAATATTTTTATATTATTTTATATGTATATTATATTTAAAATTTTGTAGTATTATATTTTATTTTTTCTATATAATGCAATAAATTGTTAAATCTATAGAAAAACTATAATAATTTCACAAAAGTCACTTTCTTAGGTCAATCAGCTTATGCTTATTGCTGGTATTGCTCTGGTGCTAATTTAAATGTGGCCTCTAATGGTAAAAAGGTTCCCCACCTCTGGGCTAAGATATACATTTATTTACATTGGCTTACATAATAAATATACAGAAACAGTAAGAATGTTATTTATGAACATGGATATTACAGTTTTTCACTTTATAAGTATATTGTTGTCAAATCAAGACGTTTCTTTTTCTCTCTACGTTATACAGGTACAATAATAAAATGGTTAAAAAATCAAATAAACTTTTCATGTACCACTCCTAATGGTCAACGTAGACTACACAATTTTGGCCATTCCAAAGAATGAGTCTAATAAATATTTAAAAATATTTAATAGTTTTCACCCTTGTTTACAGTTTATCATGGAAGTGGAAAACAATAAAAGCTTTTTTAGATATGCTGGTAATACGTAATGAAAGTGACGTGATTTCAACTAGTTGGTATAAAAACCAAGTGCTTCAGGTAGAATGTTAAATTACCTATCTAACCATCCACTGTCGCAAAAGATCAGTACCATTAAAAATTAATTAAATAGAGATTAATCTCAACCAAGAGAAAGTTATTACGTTTAAATACTATCCACAATTTTTAATAAATAAGATTTTTAATGAATATAAGAGTAGAATGATAGTAACAAAAACAAACGAACAAGAATTTTTTTTAAGTTTTCATTCATACCACAATTATCGAATAGTATTGAAAGGGCAATAATTTCAATAATACTGATTGTAGGTTAGCCTTTTACCACTTAAAGAAAGTGCAATCTGTTTTTTCGAAACTTAAAGATAAGTTACCAGTTATGGCGCAGTTCCTGATAATGACTCTGTTTCGTTTTCGTTTGGCCACCCTTTTAAACTGTAATGTGAAATTAGCTTTGCTAAATAAAAGTGATATATATATATATATATATATATATATATTGTTATTTTCAACTTTTTAACCAATGGCGGATATAAAGCTTTTACATTTCCAATATCGCAGAATTTGTTTCTTCTATGAGGACCATTTCTTATCATTTTTGAAATGCAGGAATAAGGGAATCCTGTTAAGCCGGGTATTATTCTTAGTAAAGTGTGTTTCTTATGATCATATATTTTTCTATATTTTTATATTCATAAAAACAAATTTGTTGGGATTCTTCGATCAAATATCACGGTATCTTCTTCCTTGGACCTGGTTTGTCAATTTCATTATCCCCACCATTTTCACACACATTTTCATTACCAACACCGATTTCAATAGATTCGTTTTCCCACGGTCATCAGATTATTGAAAAAGCATTTCCAAAAGACTCAACGTGTCAAAATAAATTAGTCAAGTAATTTAGTATAGCAAAAAAATACATAATAATGAACTAAGATAAAAATTGTAAAAACAGAAGAATACAATATTAAAATAATGTTTTTGTTCAAAATAAATTAACGTATCAAGGATAAATTCTTGAAATAATTAAAAAAATTGATAATAAACCACTAAATATTTATAACGTTAGGCCCCGACTAAGGTCTCTCCCCCTTCACTGCGTTCCTCACTGCTCTTTTATTTATTACTGCAATTATAACTACCATGTCAAAGCCAGTTGAGTTGACCATCCAAAAATGAACAGCATATAATAACATAAATATGAAAACAAACTGAATAGATAATCTACTGGTACTTACATATTTATGTTGTTGTATTCCCAAGAAAAGAATTTTAATTCCCTAGCTACAATTTGCTGATAAAGTGTATTACTATTTTCATAGTCAAATTCGTCTTCCAATTCAATCAAACTCTTAATTTGTTCATTAAGAGATTCCAGTCTAAAACTTAGCTGCGCCAGTAAATAAGCAATTGTAGAAAAAGGTGTGGTCGTAAATAAAATACTATGCGGTACAATCAAACAAAAAATAATAATTTTTAATACTTTTATGTCCAGCAGAAATATCCTAGTAATAATAAATGCTAAGTTATCTTCCTTATTTATAACCGACATAAATAAGACATAAATAATTACTTGCATGATATAGAATACGATAACAAATACTTTTAATTTTTTGCTAAGTGCTTTCATTGTTGCTATTAATGATTCACTTGGTGCTCGCGATTTATGGAAAATATTCTTTAAGTGCTCTATAGCCTCCTTTATCTTGTGATATTTTCTCATTAGCGTTTGATAACTCATTATGAACTAAAACAAATGTTTTTCGTAATATTTCGGAAATAATATGTAGGATGTGCCATGAGGTTTTAGCCAGTATATATTTCTAAAACTGTCTGAACTACGATATTGAAATTGCGGCGTCAAATTTTGGATCACGTGATGTCGTCATCAAAATATTTCATAGGACGTACTCTATATTTTGCACTGCTGTAAGGTCTGTCTAATGCCAATTCATCAATACTTATTTGTTCATATTTTTGTTATTATAGAAATGATAAATACGATTTTTATTAAGTATTTTTTTTTTATTTCAAAAACAAACAAAGATTACAGACACAAAACAATTGGAAGTCAATAACCCTTTTACAACTATTACATTTGATGCTCAAATTGATTTTCACCTTCATTAATGCAGTACTAAAATCGTCTAAGTAATTTTTTTGTGCATGAGGCTTGAATCATTTCTGGCGTAACATTTTGGCAAACTGCTCTTCTTCAATTTTTTAAATCATCTACATCGGTAAGAGTTGTAACATACCTATATACTTTAAATAGACCCAGAGAAAAAATCTAACGAGGTAATGTCTGGTGAAGGAGCCAGCCAATATATTGTACGATTTCTCAGTATCCATCTTTCTTGGAAATTCACATCCAGATATGACTTAACTCGCCGATCAAAATGAGGAGACGCACTATTCTGCTGCCACCACAAATCCTCCATAAAAATTGTATTTATCGTTTCTATAGTAACAAAAACATTGACTAAAAGCTATTGCGGAAAAGGCAGTAAGCAGTCCTTTACAGCACTACAAAAATATACAATGCGTCCCAATAAATATCTTGAATAGGATATCACGTGACCGGAAATATGACGTTGCAACAACGCGCTGCTTACTTAAAATATATGTATATACTGGCTAAATCCTCATGGGATACACTGTATATAAAAAAATAGATTTATTAATGTCTCAATAGACTGCAATACGATACGTAAATTTCGCTCTATATGTATGCGATAATTATCAAAAACTACACGTATTCTTTTAATTATTAAACTGGTTTTTGGAATTTAATTTATGTCGTCGTATTTTTAATAAAGCTAAAATTTCATTTTTCCAAATAATTTTTTTGAAAAAGGGAGACCCTATTCTTTTTTTTAATTCTGTAGATAAATTTTAATTATGATCCAAAAGTCTTTTTAAGATTTTTATTTATTTATATTAAATACAAACTGTTCGTTTCAGAAGTTTCCCTTTTCACCATCCAGTAGTAATTTGCTAACTTAACAGACAGCACTTGTCTCCACTTCTTATACCTTTATTCCACATCCTGGTGGAAGCGCTCATCCTGTTCGTTGTTCATATCACCATATTTTGAAAAGAAGTAATTTTACTTTACAATGAAATAAAAAATAAAGGTCAGCCTACCTTTAATTCTCAAACTATATCTAAACTAATTTCCCTAAGATTTTTAACATTAACAATAAGCCGATTTAAGTAAACTTACCTCAGTAGCAAAGTTGGTCGGTTTGGGTGCTAAATGGCCCTAAAGTTATCATATTTTAATCGTTGATAAATTTAAAACGATTTATGCGATTCTACTTAAGTTTAGTACTTTTACAGACTTTTATGTGAGAAAAAAAACGTATTAAAATTATGACTGGTATTAATAGTAGAAGAACATCATTTTTTCAATAATTCTACTTTTAAAATGTCCACCGATGGAAAAAAAGGAGTTTAAGTATAAAATTTGGATTTGGTAACTCATTTATTATATTATTATACATTATTTGTGTGTGCATAAGAATATTTATTGTTGGTTTCCATAATTTCATCTGAATAACATTATTGTCAAATTTTATTGTCAAAAAAACTTTCAAAACAAAAAAGAAATATATAAAGCCTTGCAGATTTTTTTAAGTTTAAAATTTTAATACAACTTTTTTTAATTTCTACTACTTAGTGGTAAAAAAATTATATTTCTAATAGTGAAAAATTAGACAACAGATTGCGCTTATAACTTAGAAATATATAAATCTATAATTTGGCAAGAATATTGATACATTTTTACAGGTTATGCTTTCGATTTTCCATTCACATCGTTAGTAAATTAGTGAAAAAGATGATTTTTTTCGATAGAATATCAATTAACAATGAAACATTGTTTCCATCAAAAGGTATGAAACAATTTTCAGACAAAATCACTCGTCCTATGCGCTGTTTATAGGTAGCGTGTTTGTTGGTCTATATATTTTTTGAAGACGTAAGGGGGCAAGTGTTTTAAGTCTAATTAAGTCCTATGATGATGTTGGCTCTTAAGGTTCAAAATAGTTTTAACTGCTTTAATAATTAAAAAACTAAAAAATGCAGGATATAGCAATATGCTCTTGCTATTTGGTTATTATAAAGGAAATGGTTGAAAGGGTATCAGGATATAATTTGAAAGGTTTCCAAATCGTCGTATACTAAGCCACTCAACGTTTACTGCTGTTAAGAGAACGTCTTCGGGAAACCTGTCGCTTTGCTACTACATTTAAATGTTAGTTACTAAAAATTAATGGATTTTTAATTTACGATTGTCGAAACTACCTCTTACAAATATAATACAAAATATCTTATAGGTAACATTTTAATATGCATTATTCGAAAAATATCAAGAAGTAGGTACAGCTTGTCAAGAATAGGAATAAGTTTGAAAACGCCAACATCAGACCGCCCAAAAGATGCGCCGTAAATATTCTGTTTTTCTCAATGACTTTGAGACGTTTGCAGAGTAAAAGTCGAATGTACAGTCAGTGAAAGAGGTTGAGATTGTATAGTGTTATATAATGGAGTGGAAATCCAAACTAAAACATAAAGTTTTATCTGGACAAACTAGAGAAGTCGTAGCCAATGTTATTCATTTTAAAAAACGAAAAGCGAATGAGAATAAACCTATAAAAGATTTAAAAAAGGCTTCGGGAGCATATCGCCATAACCACTGGTATAAGTTTAAGTTCAGTACAGAAATTTGCACAGGCAATGAAATCTATCGAGAAAGGTGAATCATCGTCGTTTTCAACGCCTAAGAAAAAAATAATTAAATCAGCGCCTAAGTTTAATGTAGATCACTATGATAGAGGGCTGTTTCGATGGATCATAATTAATTATTACACAATGGAAAAACAAGTTCCAACTTTGTGAAGAATACACCGGAAATTTAGCTAAGAGACAGGTTATAATGGATTGCATGAAACCTTAAGAAAAATAATGCACATCATTGGGATTTTGCTGGAGAAAAACAAAAAATAACAAAAAATTGCTGATGGAAAAACCGGAAACACAACAACTGAGAAGCAACTTCTTAAGAAGCATAAAGCATTCTATGCAGAAAAGAGACCTATAATCTATATGGACAAACGTATATCCATTCGTCTCACACCCACGTCAAAAGTTGGAATGACAACACTAATGAAGGTTTCATGCACCTATTTCAAAAGGATAAAGACTAATTATAGTGAATGCAGGAGGAATGGAGAAGGAACCAGCATTAGATTTAGTAGTAGACGAGTTACAAAAAGAGAGTGAAAGTGATTTTGAAGCATATGATTCGGATTTTGATAGTGACCTGTCAGGTATTGAACCTCTTTAAAGACGTTTTATTTTGTTATATTATTGTATTATAATGTGTCCAAACTCAACAAATTCATCTTAATTCTCTCATTAGCAATAATTCTCCTTAATGTGAAATCATTATAGTCTGCTGCTATTATCTCAATTATATTGTAATTACCTACATAAGCCCTTAAAATCTTACCTGTATATTTATGTAATCACCCTCTTGACATTTTTTTCTAAATAAATGTAGATCTCCCACCTTTTTATAATGAAATAAATAATAAACACATATTTTTGTTTTGGTATAAACTGCAATCCTATGTAATAAGTAGAAATGTACCCTATATCTAAACAACTTTTCAACGAGAATGTACACTTTTTCCTATCCTTGATGAACTGTACCTACTTATATAAATATTTATTATTTTAGAACTTCAGTAAATGAATTAGGTAATACTTTAAGTGAGATAAGGTTTAAATATTCTAAAATATGCCAAAGTAATATTTAATAAATTGATGCTTAATTTTATTTTGTAAATAAGACAATCATATATAAAATAAACAAATAGATTAAAATCAAAGAAATCAAATAAATAAACATAAATAAAAAGGTATGTAACGAAATTGAATAAATCAAATAAAGGCCGATAAATAAATAAAATTCAAGTCAATTAAAGAAATCAAAAAAAGAACAATAAGTAAATAAAATGCGAGTCAAATAAATCAATTAATTTCAGAACCAAAAAATAAAAACACTAAACAGAATCATTAAAAAAATAATATAAAAAAGATATTATTACTTACCCTAGTTATCCTCCCCATATATGATCACTTACACTGACTTCCATCCATCTGTTAATCTGAAAGAGTCCCGGCTGGAGCATGGGAAAATGAACCCTCAGATAAATTACACTCAATGTGATGTTTTCACTTATAACATTTTTTTTTAAATAAAACAAAACAGAAACATCAAAGTTCCTCTACCCCCGATAAATGGTTTTCGTCATCAGACTCTTTATTATCCGTGTTATCCACTATCACTATCTTCGTTTAAATTTATTACAATTTTGTCTACTACACTATCATAAAAAACGTCTCTATTAAAAAAAAAGTTCCCATTCTAAAGCGTTCTTACAACGTGACTGCAATTCTTTTTGGGAAAAAGTATTGAAAAAGTCAATACACAATTTCTTAACATTATTCTCCACTTAGAACATTGTATTCTTATTTGCCATATAGTTTTTTAATGAAGCCCACACCAATTCAATAGGGTTAAAATCTGGATGATAAGTTGGCAACATTAAAGCCTTTGTCTTTTATAATTTCCAGATTTAAAAATCAAAAATGCGTTTGGAATGAACCCCGTACCACCTCCTGCATGTACAATTATCAGTCTGTCTCCCTTGTTCATTGGTTATTGAAAACCTTCTCCAGAGTTTTTACTCCAGCCTTTTTGGTTTGTATCCGATGAATGTATATACTTTTTGTCGATATAAACAATAGGTCGCTCTTCTTATCGGTAACTATTATTAAGAATTAAATAGTACAAACGAAGTTTTTGGATATCACGCCTTTCCATGATAACTTCTCGATTAGTTTTCATTTTCCTCCACCGAAATCCAATATCCTGAATAAGTTTCCTTATACTGTTAAGACCTCCTTTATAACCTGTAGCTTCTTTAAATGTCGATAAAATGGGTTTAACTGTTGGAATTTTATTTTGAGCCTTTAACATAAACAAAATTATTCTTTTTAATATCCCCCTATCAGAATCATCTCTCGCATTGACAATTTTAGGTTTCCTTATATGCTTTCTTGGTGAAGAAAATTGAGTGACATGTGTGTTGTCAATCTTTTTTTCTCCTCAACTATTCTAGAAACACCGGTGGCTGCTGCAATACGTCCTCCAACATCTGAAAATGGTATTAACGGTACACCAATTTCCTTTTCTTTCGTAATAAACTCTAGAACATTGGCCACAATTTTCCTCGATTGACTGTTTATTGCTCGTGCTTTCAATTTACTTTGTAAATTCCATTTTTGAATACTGAATTCTCAGTTGTCAACACAACAGAATGACAACGGGCAAGCGAATAAAAAATAAACCTGAAAACTTATTGCACTGAATGTACGTTGCATTTTCTGAGTGCGTTGTTGAGACGCTTATGATTTGCCACTGCGCATACGAGCGTCGAATGCCACGAGAAGATCGGTCGACTGTAAAACCGCTGATTAAAGAAGACAGCGATTTGTAAGCATTCCTGAAGTTAAAAAAGAAATTTTAGAACGTGTTGCGGACAATAAATAAAACACCAAATATTATTTCAAAATGGCCGACGTTTCGAAGCCTATTTTCTTCTTTCTCAAATCTGTAGAAACACATTTATTTATTTTCTTTTTTCTCCTTTTTTTTTGTTAAATATGTACAGACGTGGTTCATTATTATTACTATAATATGTTCTATAGTACAATAATAAAAATATAAAATAAATTAGATTTAACTTATACAAAATATTTTAATGAAATTTTTTTCTTTAAAATGATATGGATTAATCTTTATAAAAATATCATTTTTCACAAAAACAGTCAAACATTAATTTCTTTTATAAAATAGTTAAATACATTATCAAAAAATATGGAAATAGAATGGGAATTTCTGTAGAGTAGTGGGGCAAAGCGGGTTCTACCCCAAAGTTCCACAAACTGCCACTAGATGGCGTTGGTGGCGCTGCTGTAGCGCTCACGGACCCGCCGTTATTATTGGTCCAATTGAATTGCGAAAAAGACAGGTATGATCTATAAGTGACGTAGATGTCAAATTTAAAGAAAAACATGCGCAATGAACGTTGCCGTAAGGGCATTACCGTTCAACTTCGTTATTAATGGTCCAATTGAATTGCGAAAAAGGCAGGTATTGTCTAGAAGTGACGTAGATGTCAAATTTAAAAAAAAACATGCGCAATGAACGTTACCGTAAGGGCATTACCGTTCAACTCCGTTATTATTGGTCCAATTGAATTGCGAAAAAGGCAGGTATTGTCTAGAAGTGACGTAGATGTTAAATTTAAAGAAAAACATGCGCAATTAACGTTGCCGTAAGGGCATTAGCGTTTAACTTCGTTATTATTGGTTCAATTTAATTGCGAAAAAGATCGGTATTATCTAGAAGTGTCGTAGATGTTAAATTTAAACAAAAACATGCGCAAAGGACGTTGCCGTAAGGGCATTAGCGCTTAACTTCGTTATTATTGGTTTGAATATCTGTCAAGTAACAACCAAATCCGCAGTCATATGATATTTGACGTTTTTAATTAAATTTATCCCACAAAAATAACACTCTGTTAATTTTAGAACGGAGGTTCTAAAATTACGTATGGTTTATTGCCATTTCTACAGAATATGGGTTAAATTAAAATAAAAACACCAAATATTATATGACAGTGGATTTGTTAACCGATTTACCTCTCACATATGATATGAATTATGCACGATTGAGCTCTACCACAATTTTCATTAAATGTTAGAAACGACTTGAATCAACAGTACTCACACAAATGGATTGGTAGAGGTAAAGAGCAATCTGTAAATTGGCCACCACGATCTCTAGACTTATTTTTTATGGAGATATCTCAAATATATGGTTTACAAGGCAACCATAGATACTGAAGAAGAACTGTGGCAACGTATTCAAGGTGCAACAAATATTCTTAGAGATAATGAAGATGTTGTGAAAACAGTACATTTCAATTTTCTTCGTCGTATAATCTTTGTATGCATGAAAATGATAAACACTTTGAATAGTTTATGAAATATTTGTTAGTTTTATTCATGTTTTAGTAAATACATTTTTTTGTGGAACCTAAAAAATTATTAAAATTTTGCCAATCTAAATTTCATATTCAAAACCCTTTTTGTCCATTGGCGTAGAAATTTTAAATATGAATTTATTGAAAAAAATCAGGTTCTACGTGTATGGAATAATTTTAGTCATAATTTTGATAATTCGTTTTGGTCACATAAATCTCATAAGTCGTTTTAAATGTATAATGGAGTACCGGTTTACAAATCGTAACCTCAGGACCGTCTAGTACCCAAACCATGCAACACATTGTACCGAGCTAATTTTACTTAAATCAGCTTATTTTGGTCAAAGGAATATGTGGTCAGTTTTTGTAAATTCCTTTTACTGACAACCCTGTATAATAATAAGTAACGTACACGAACTAAGGTAGTTCATCTGGAAGAGCGCTCGCATTTGGGAAGAGAGAACTTATGTCAGATTAGACATACGTAAAAGGACAAAAACATCACTTTTTTAACGCAACGGTAAATACATGCTGAAGATGCCTCGAAGAGTGATGATATGATCGATGACGGATATAAATTAATACATTTGTAGAGTAGGCCCAGAATGGGAATAATTATGACCTGTGTGAAAATAAAAATATAGAAAAATAGCGAAGTGAATTCGGTTCAATACAGTGTTGTCACGTCTATTTCAATTTTATTAGAAAATATAACGATTTCATGTTTACTTGAATGTGGTCATTAAGAAAGCAGACAAGCAATAAGCTTAAACCTCGGCCGACCGTCTACTTTATTTACAACAATCCAAAATTACATGTTAATACCTTAAATATATACAAAATAATCTTACCGCTCAATACTAATAAATATACTCATTTTAAGCATATAGCTAAAAAATGTATACAGTGTTCGTAATGGCTTAACTCCAACTACAAAAAATATTATGTGTCATGGTCTTCGTCACTTCCGTCAGTATCTGGATTCATTAAATTATCTTCGCTTTCGAAATCTTCACATACATTAATAATACAACGCTCAATCACTTCGTGGAATAGTGGTTCCTTTCAAATAATCTCTTACTCAATTTTTTTAACTTTGTCAATAATTTTTTTTCATTCTTCTACTGGAAAAGTGTCAAATAATTTTGGGGCAAATTTACCATCAATTTTTTCCTCTAACCACTATTTGTAGTTGTGAAAATTCATGTCATCATAGTAATCTCCAGATTTTGTTTTTGATTTCCATTTCAAATAAAAATTATTGACAAAGTCATATTCATTTCCTGCACCCACTGTGATCAAACGCTGACCTTTAGAAACGGATTTTCTTAGCACATCGTTAGTTCCATCGCTCCAACTATTTTGACATAAGTAACTTGATAATAAATAGGTGTCATCAGTGAACACAATAAACCTATTGTCATTTCTGTATTTCTTAATCTGTCTCAAATAATTTAATCGTAGATGTCTAATATCATGTTTGTTCATTAAGAGTTTTCTTTTGCTTTCTCTTTTTTTCCAACGGAATCCTTCTAACGATAAGAATAAGCCCCAAATTATAAATTTGAAAATCTTTTGCAGTCAGTTTTCTTATTTAAAAAGTAGAAGCAGTTTTTTATATTATTAAGAAAGTACTTACCTGTCATAGCAACCACACGCTCTTGTACATTTTTGAACTTAATGAGCTTGAGCGCTCAAAACTCATCTCTTAACTTTAGGTGGTTGTCCATTTTAAAACTAAGTACAGTTAATAATAATATTAAGAACTACAAAAACTATCCATGTAAATACTTCGACAGCTCGTATTAGAATGAATTCTTCGAGCGGTACCTTAGTTTTGCTACTGCGCATTCAATACCAATATTCTGAGTGTACTGTATTAGATCGATTGACATACCACCATCACTTATCGATCATCGATCATCGCTCATCAAGACATCTTCGACATGTACTTATCCTAAGAAAAAACGCGCGTCAAAAACATTACATCTTCCTAATATATTTCTCGTCGATGATACCGATAATAAATCGTAAGATGTATACGAGTAAAGTATAATCATTGATCACTGCGTGGAAGACATGTGATTGTTAAGTTATTAAGGCAATTTGTCGAAGCTGTCAGCAAATTTCGAAAATTGGACGTGTTCGTAACTGTTCGTAACTTCTGCTAACTGAGCACATCAAATATATCCTCCTTTTTTGTATTAATAAATAATAATTGGAGGAGAGTTACTTACATATGCCATTATTGCTGCTGTCGCAAAATATTCTGCTAATGTGTTAGTCTCAGGTTTAATTAAAAAGGAGTAATCAATAAATACGCAAAGTCCTATGAAATGCGTCCAGTATGCAACTGACGATATACCTCTCTGAATTGGAGAACGATACAACATGGTACTCCAGTTCATTAGCCAATATAAGGTATCACCTGAAAATAACAAATATTGTTACTGTTAGTCTAGAAAAACAATTGTCGTAGGTGTTTGGTTACTACAATATGGATCGTTAAGAGTCAAACACGATTTGATATTAATATGTTAAATGGTATATTTTGTTATTCAATAAATTTATTTATTTGCTTTGCTCATCTTTCTTTTTCAAGAAGTTATAGGCCCAGAAATTGTCATTAAGTCGTGGTACGGGGATTAAAACTTACCTACACCGTTACAAACTTTTGAAAAATAATTTCGATAGTAGAAAAAAAACTTAAATTATACTTATGTGTTTCCACAGGATTCGAACGCTTTTTTAGTTTCATATTTATTATGGATAGTTTTCACAAAATAAGAGTTTCCATCCCTTTTCCATTTTGGTTTTATTACTAAGAAACGAAATAAAGTAAATAAAAATGAAAAAATGTAAATTATACTTATTTGAATTTCCACAGTCTTTCAAAGGTTTGATATACCTTAGGTCAGGTTAGAATACATTTTTAAAATGCTTTGAAAGACTGTGGAAATTCAGATAAGTCTAATTTTTCTTTTTCATTTTTATTATGAATAATTTCCACAAAGTAAGAGTTGAAACAATTAATTTGAAATAAAGTAAGGTTTGGGTAAGAAAGAAATTACACCTCGCAATGATTTACAACTATTTTTATTCTGGATTTTTCGTTGGGCTTCTTTTATCGTCACCAGGTGCACGACGGTAGTTTGAATATTCTAATAAAGAGATAATTATATTAATAAAACAGTATTAGGTTAGACGGTTTTGTGTTGCTAACAAAAAAAGTTTTCACTGAATTATATCCTGGATTAGTTCTGATAGTTCACAATGTTAAGAAGGTAAGTATAACGTAAATCTAAGTTTATCTGATATAATACCTAGATCTAGGACGTAATTAAAAAGTGTAGATAGACTACTTTTTAAGTACAGAACTTGGTTATTTTTAAGATCTACATTAGCACTATAAAGTGTCTGTGTCAGGGTTGTTCGTCTTGGAAGTGAGCGTTTACTTGTAACAATGGTTAAATCTTATTTGGTGTGTACCAGATCCCCCGTAATTGGTCATAGAGTAGAGCGTGGAGCGCAGTAACCTGAACTAACTACATTTGCTTGCAGAATAATTCTGAGAATAATACAGCCGGAGAAGCAATCAGGAAAATAGAAAACTAATTAGTAAAGAGCTACAACGTCTCTTGCACTCCACCAAGAAGGTGCACAAGTGCCCGCAGTGAAAAGTGCAGTACAGCATAAGGTAAGTCAAAGAAAAATGATCTTGAAAATAAAAAGGTATCAGGGAATAAAGTTCTAGCTAGAAGAGAACAGAGATAGATTTAAAGAAAAAAGAAGGTTTAATGTTCAACTACGATATTGGTGGTTTCCAACTAATTAAATTTGGTCAATCCACTAAAAGTGGTTAAGTCAATCTCATTATTTAATAGCACTAATCTTTTTCTTATTTTTTCCATCTAAAATATCTATAACCATAGGAAACATAACGCATGCTATCAATTAGCTAACCAAAGAAAAGAAGAATGTTAAAAAAAACAGGAAACCTTTCACAAAAAAATCTTGTACGTTTTTTCTTTACGGTTGAAGGGTTGCCGGTCTATTAACACTGGTTGAAAAGAAAAACTACATGTAAATATGGTGTCAACAAAAATGAAATAAAATTGATAATTGATATTTACAGGTTTGTATTCTTTTTTTTTCATTCTACAAATTAAAAACTGCTATCAAAAGATTTGTAAAACCGAACTCGAAACATCTTGTTTAAACTTGGGATATGAATTTATCTCTAAAAATCTTAGGGTAATTTTTAACTACCCACTAGCTAAAAGTCAATGATTTTAATATGTTTAGATTCCTTTTTTAATTTTAATTAGTATCCGTCAGGAATATCTGAAACCGCGAAATGCGCAGTGACTTAAAGGAGGAGGAATACCACAAATTAGAAACAGGCGAAGAATTTGTAGAACCAAGAGTGATTTGTGAATCTATATTGCCATATCTTGTAAAATATTCAAATTTTAAGAAACCATATTGTGTATAAACTTAATCTGGAGCAGATCAGCAAAATATTTTTAACTGTCGTTTAAAAAATTTAATTGGGAATTACACTTACTGCTTAATAAAAATAATAATATGTTGCCAGTCTGGCGAGAACTTTCTAAAAATGGATTATTTTCCTTATCTTTATAATGCAATTAAACCTACTTACGTGTTTAATCTACTGGTATTAAAATATTTCGTCGGTCATTACCAATATAAATTTATATATTCTTGGAAAGGTCAGTGGAAAGAGGCGCACTTCAATTCCCGTTAAGTGTAATCATCCAAATAAATGCTAACGTTCATTTCAGATAGGGACTATATTAAGTCGTTAATCCCCGACGTTAGTTCCCGTCAAAACCCCATAATGAGGTTGAAGATCATTTAAAGATCGTGAACGTACGAAAGGCCATCAAAAATTATACATCGAGAAGTATGTCAACAACCACAAATGTTGGAAACTCTTACAAGTAAGGACATCACTTATATTTGAATTGTCAAAAAATTCGAAAGAAGTTCAAGATATCTTAAATAAAATACATGTTAATACGTTAAAGAGTGAGAACTTTTTGTTAGTCAACGATATCAATAAAGAAATTGTTATTTTTTCATGCGCAAATAATTTATCATTTATGTGTCAGCAACAAGTTTTTTACATGGATGGGACATTCAAGTACTGTCCAAAGTATTTTACTCAACTTTTTACAATCCATATATTTCGAAATGATACGTACGCTCCAGTGGTGTTTTGATTGTTAAAAACTAAGCAAATATCGACAAAAACTATTGTTTCAAAATGTAGAGATCTTGGTTTATGTTTAAACCTACAATCAATAATGATTGATTTTGATGAAGCAATTCATTCTACTCGTAATGTGTCTGAAAAGTTTCCTAGTATCCAAGTTGTAGAATGCAAATTTCACCTTGCACAATCATGGTAAGATCAAAATAATATAACAGTATCTAATAACGATAATTATTTTTATTTGCGTTTTTCTTGAAATACAGGTATCGGAAGGTTCAACAAGTTAGATTGGTCAAAGACTAGGGAGACAATAGTTCACTAATTGGACAATGGCTACACCATATCTTCGATTTATCTGCAGAAGTAGGAGATAACTTTTCGTTTGAATTGGCCGAAGAGTAACCTCTTGATCCACGGGTTACTGAAATTGCAGATTATTTAATAGACAATTATATAAGCGAAGACTCAAGATTTCCTCCATACATTTGGGCAGAAATGTCTGCTGACCTTTCGCGTACCATAAACTCCTGCGATTGTTTCTACAATAAATTTGGTCAATATTGTCCTATACATCATCCAAATATACATTCTATTTCCAGAGTCATCAAAAGGAATGCAAACAGATATTTACATAAGAATTAATAGTTGCAACAAACAGGAAAGGCGTCCAATACGAAAAAAGATTATTAATAGCCAACAATTTATAAATTCAAAAATTAATAAGTCATTGAAGTTAGCTTATCGAGAAGTATTTAAAAATATACTACAATACAGGATGTTCCGTTGAAAATACAGGATACCAGCCGTATTGGACTTAGATTATTGACCCTATATATTTTGATTTTCATAAATCTCTAACAATAATTTTATTCTTAAATTGGTTTCCATAGACATAACTATTATTCAAAAAATTTTTGTTTAAAATTCATGCATTTTAAACAAGTAAAACTAATAATCAATTCTTTTGTTACATCTCGTATACGTCGAGAAAGTTCCATGCAAAATCTCACGATTTGTATTTTCTGACATCACTTTCAACCAGTCAGAACCGATTCTTCTTCTCGCGCAAGTCGCAATTAACCCAATACATTTTTGTCGTTTCTAAACACCCCACACAACACACACAAAGTTTGTAAAATATTAATTTAAAAACAAAGAAGAAATTGTTAATTTGAATACAAAAAACTATTTTTAATAACTATTCAGTAACAAATATACATTTGTTAATAAGTGAGTGATAGTTTAGTTGCACCGCGATAAACTATTTCGCATAAATATTGTTGGAATAAAAATATTTATTGTGTTATTTTTTATTTAAGAAAAGTCACATACAATATATATGTGTGGAACTTGCAAATAAAAGTAAACAGTCCACTCGAAAAAATCTTTGCTCGCACATATATAAATTTCTACAATTTTTTTGTAATAATCAGAGATTAATAAGACGAAAAATATAAATTTAAATAAATTATAATAATATTTTATATAATAAATAATATTATCGATACGCCTTATCAAAGAAATACAAAACTGGAAAAATAGCAAATGTTTAAAAAAAAGTAGGTTGGATTTAAAACTGTTGTTTAAACAACGCCTGTTAAAAGTGGCCGACTCATTGTTATTGCCTAAGTTTCTTTTGAATAGTGTTTTCCCTTTGAAAGAAAAGTAAGTACGATATTAGCATTATTCTTGATTGGGGCTTTGTTGGGTTCTCACTTAATTTTGGGAATATTTAGCTGTCATTAATTTTGGGAATATTGATGAAGAGTTTTAATTTGCAATTAAACAAAACTCGTGTTCTGTTGTTTGAGACAGTTTTAGTTTCAGTTTTTTTTAATTAACTCTCATTATAATAATAATACTAATAGGATTTTGCCTTTAAACCTATTATTTTCTTAAGTCTTCGCTTTTTTATACTTTTATTATTATTACCTGCTCAAGTACCACCAGGTTAAATTATTTCTTTTATTATTATAATTTTTATGTTCTCTTTATTTCATTTTTCACTCGCTATTCTTTTGGCTTTAGTCGAGGTTTTACTTTATTTATTCACATTCATTCTCTGATCAGACGATCAATCATCTCTGGGTTTTTATTTCTAAAATTAAATTCTTCTGTTGTCTGGTAATTTCCTAGGCTTCTGGTTAAACTTGAATTTTTGGTTCTTTTTTTCATAAAATTTCTTGTATATTTCCTTAGCATTCTCTCTGACCACTTTGAATGCATACTCTTCCATTGATTGAATATTACTGATTTCTCGTTTTGTTTTTCCTTCTATTAGTCTATAGCAACTGTTCTCTATCGGTTGTAGTCTGTTAAAGTTTGTCTTCGCTCTTGATGACCACAAAGCTATTGCATAGAGTATTATTGGCCTTACATTTGCTTTGTATAGTTGTATTTTTTAGATTTTTATCTAATTTACATTATTTATATATATAGTAAACGGCTAAATTATGGAATAAGATCATTATTTCAAAAACTGTTGAATTTTTAGGAAAATCCCGAAACAGGTCGATTTTTGTTGTAAAATATCCATGTTATAATCTACATAGAGTAGGGATGACGTCACCGGTGTTGGTGTAGTGATGTAATCGTTAATTTTTTCAGTAGAAATCGATCTCATGTGATATCTCATTTGAAAGGGATTTTAATTCTCTATTTAACGATACAACATTTTTAACTAAATTATTTTGTACAGGGCGGGAAAAAATTTTATTGTTATTTATATTCAATATATTATATATTTTGTGGTCTATCGACATAGACTTTTGATTTTATATAACCCCACAGGAAAAAGTCTGGAGGTGATAGATCCGGCGACCTTGCAGACCACTCTATATATTCTTCGGGTCCACCTCCCGGGAAAGCAATTTTTTTAAATTGTCGTATGCCACGTGCGTAATGCAGATGAGCTCCATCTTGTTCAAATCAGATATTTTCATTAGGTAAATTTAGATTATTGGCATTTGGAAACATGCTTGCAAGGACAGGTATAAGTTCGATTCTCAAAAAAGTTAAATAACGTTCTCCTGTTAGATTTTCTTCGAAGAAAAAAGGGCCGCCAATGATTCTGTTATTGATGATTCCTGCTAATACATTCACTTGCTGAGGATTTTGCGTGTGTGCCTCAGTCATCCAACGTGGGTTCTTTTGAAACTCCAACACCTGCAATTTTCACGATTCACTGTACCAAGTAGAAAAAATGTGACTTCATCGGAAAAAAGAATTTGATTAATGAAACGTGGATAACGGTTACATAAATCTTGCATAATTTCAGAAAACTACAATCGGCGATCGGGATCGTCTTCGTTTAATTCTTGATGTAGTTGAATTTTGTAGGGATTTTATTTTTCTTTTTTTAAAATACATAACACCGATCATGGAGAAACTCCAATATCTACACCAATTTGTTTTGAACTATTGTGAGGATTGTCATGTACATTTAATAAAATACCAAGTTTCACGTTGTCATTAATTTTAGGACGTCCAGCGTTTGGAATATGTTTAACGTGTCCAGTTTCTCTATTTTTTCTATCTATTTTTGCTTTTTTGAATATTTACTTCAGAAAGTCATTGATTTAAGCATTAATTGTAATTTGGTTGAATTTAAATAAAATAAAAATTTTCAATTTGATTTCTAGTTAAAAAAATTAACGAATACGTCACTACACCAACACCGGTGACGTCATCCCTACTCAATGTAAATTATAAAATGGATATTTTACAACAAAAATCGACCTGTTTCGGGATTCTCCTAAAAATTCAACGATTTTCGAAATAATGATCTTATTCCATAATTTAGCCGTTCACTGTATATATGACTGCATGATTGCTTTTGCGATTCTTGCTTCTATAGTTGTTTTGTTAACTTGCTCTTTAAATTTAAGATTTTTATCGAGTGTTACTCCCAAATATTTTATTGTTTTCTGTTCTTCTATTTCTTGTTCTGCAAATTTTTATTTGGCTGGAGGCTTTTTATCATTTGAGATTACTATGAACTATGTTTTTTCCGGATTGACTTTTATATTCCATTTCTGATAATAAATTCTGAGGGTTTCCAAATGTCTTTCAACTTTTATTTTTGTTTGCTATTCTCTTATGAACTGATGTTTCTATTACTGCACAATCATCTGCAAATAATGCCATTTCTACTACTTCGCTTGTTGGTATATCATTCTTATAAATATTAAATAGTATTGGTTCCTTTTGCATCCCAGAAAACCATCGCCATCACCTTTCCGGCTGAAAGAGCTGTTTTCGCCTGTTTCGGAGCCGGTTCATCCTTTGCTGTCCATTGTTTAGATTGCTGTTTGGTCTCTGGTGTTAAATGGTGTATCCAAGTTTCATCCACTGTTATGAATCGGCGCACAAAATTTTTATTCATTTCTATACATTTCCCAATTTGCGCTTGCTAAATTATACTTTGTTTCTACTTTTCTCGGAATTTCTACACTATTGGAGATTGTACCTATCAAGGGGTAATGGTCAGAATTTAGATAGGGCAATGTCATAACTTTCAATATATTTGTATTTTTAGTGATAAATAAATCGATAGTACTAGTTCTATTTTATATTAATTCTCGTGGCTGAATCTGGTGTAAACAGGTTTAAGTTATTATTTTCAATGATATCTATTAAACTGTTTCCTCCTCTTGAGTCTACTTTTCACTATTTTTACTATTGTCGGGTGCTTTCTGTATTTCTTCCTCATTTATAATTGTTTGGGGATTTACATATATAGATGTTATTATTAAATTTCCTATTTCAATTGTTACATTTTCAAAAGTCAATTTCACAATTATTGTATTCTATCTCTTTTCTTATATATAAAACCACGCATCCTCTTCTGGTTGCACTGTTTTTATGTTCCATATTATAATTTGGTATGAATGGTGGTTCAGTTTTAACTATCAATGTCTCGCGTATACATATAAAATCAGGTTTTTCTCTTTTCTCTACATCTCTTAATTGACTTATTTTTCCCTTCAGGTTTCCACTGTATTATTTTGGGTTTATTATTGTTTCTACTGTTTATTGTATAATTCTTCGTATATAAATATAGTTGCTTTCTCCATAAAAGTCTCGCCCCTTTTTAAGTCTTCAATCATTGGTTTTAGTAGTCTTATTATCTTTGGAACATTTACCAGTTGGATCATTTCCATTATTAACTCCTTGTCTTCCTTCATTTGCTCTTCATAATTATTTTTTTCTTGGTGATTACTTTCCCTACCTGTCATCTTGTTATTTATCTCTTGAATGTATGTTATTCGTTGTCTTACTACTTTTCGTTTATTTTTTTTTCATCCTCCCGATTCTTTCTACATATTCAATATAGACTTTACACAGTTTAAAAATTGCTGTGTGGTCACCTCCACAATTTCTAATTTCTAATTATTAAACAATTTTTAATGTGATGATCTCCGGTAAATTTGACACAGCGGGGTTTCATGTTGCAATTTATTTGGGAATGCCCAATTTTCTGGCATCTGTAACACAGTGTGATGCTCTAGTTTTTCCTATAATATTGCCCCCATTTTATTCTCATATTCATGACTCCTATAATCTTGTGCAAATCCTTTGGGTCAACTTCTTGTTAAATAATAATCAAATAACTGTAATTTTTAATATTATTATTTTTTGCTTTCATTGATATTATTTGATCTATTTCAATTTGTGACTTTTCTTCCAGCTTATCTTTTATTATATTTACATCAAGATCTGGTATTGCTTTCATTACAATCATTTTTACCCTACCCGATTTCTCGGTATAGGTGCAATAATATGTACCAGCTTTTTTCATTTGACTTATTAGCAAATCTCTTGTTCCTTAATTTTCATGAATATTTTTGCATTATTTCTATTTAACTGCACTTAGAAATCATTTGTATTTACTGTTTTCCTAATTTCCTCTATTACTCCACTATGATTGTATCTTATTTTCTAGTACTACTGGTGGTATTTTCCTTGTATTATCACTTTTGCCGACTAGCTATTGGTCTTTTCATTTTCGTTCTGTATCGTGTAAAATCTGTTATGTAACGGAATTTCGCTTACCTGTTCCACTCTAGGTTGTTTCGCTGTCTTCCTTGGACTTGGTAATTGAAACACATCATCCTCTTCCATTGACTGGTCTTCTTCACTAGACGTCTTTCATCTTTCTCCTCTACTCCTTTACTAAACTTTATTGAGCCCCTTTTCGGGATCCCACTACTATTACCTTTCTGGCTCTCTCCCAGGAGCTCCGCAGTTTTAGCCCTCCTTTCACTGATCTTACTTCCAGATTTTTAATATTTTTAGTTTTTTTAACTTTGAATGTCTCTAATCGCACGGTTATTCCGTTCGCAAAACTCTTTATTCCCCTAAAATTGGGTTTTGAGTAACTCTCATTGCTATAAGCTTACGCCTATTAAAGGGTGTAATCTTTATTAAACTTTTTTTTGACAGTATACATACTGAGAACGATTTGCCGTGCGAGAACTATTTGTGTTGTTTACAGTAAGTTGTAAATCTCATCTCGGCCAAAAAATGGAATTAACTCGCGAACATTTTCGAGCTATGATTCATTATGATTTTCGAGGTGGTGTAACTCAAGAACAGTTCATCAATCAACTTAATTCAACTTTTGGCGATGAAGCACCATTCAAATCCTATGTATATCGCTGGTACACTGAATTCAAACGTGACCATAGTTCGCTCACGGTCTTCTGCCTGAGACTAGAGCACAACCCGATTTGGTTAACTAATTTCGTCAACTAGATTTTCTTTAAAACACTAATTTATAAATTATCATTTTACTAAGAGAATTTAAATTTATTACTTGTGAAAATTACAGTATTTTACCTTTGTAATTTTGTATTTTAGATTATCTTAACTTTTTATTCAATCAATATATTCGTATTCTAAAAGGATTCAGAATCTTCGACTTAGCGACTTGCCCTTAAAGTAAGTACTAGTGCATCGTGCATTTATAAGTCTAGGCAAATATTCACGCCTCTTAAGGGACATAGTTGCCTAAAATCATTGGCAAAACCTACCGCTCTAAGGTTTTTGATATATCGTTTGGGTCAATTTGATGACAGGGATCATTTTTTTATTAGTGACAGTGAATGTAAGGTATCGCCAATTTTTTAACGCTATATTGTATCCTTTAAATTTTAATTTTCATATAATTAGTTAAAGATAAAACATTAAAAATTAAAAATTGGATAGGTGCTTTCAACCTCCATTTACTACATTAGTGAGAGTGATGGATTTGGCATTACAACCTCCTATATTACAGTTGTTACAGAGGTCATTTAAACCGCCATTTATTACATTCGGTTAAATTTAACTATAATAGCTTATCTTAAACTTCACCTTTCATTACGCTACACTCTAATTATATTATGTTGTTCTTTTCATTTTCGTCTTTGTGTGGAACAAAGGTTATTTATTTTTATGTATTATTTTAAAACATGAGAAATCAACAAAATGCTGTTCAGAAGAAAATGGAACCCAGAAACCAAAATGCTTCTAGAAAACAACCTGAAATATAGATTATGGAACGCAACTATAATAACTGTAATTTAGAAAAGAAATGTTAATGAAAAAAGGTGCACATTTGTGTTTGGAAAAGAAACAAATATGCAGAATGATGGAGAAATGTTATGTTTAGGTATCTTCATAAGAGAAAAAACGCATAATAGCCGAAATGTGGTGTTAAAAATTAAAATATCATTGTATATTTTCGCAAGGACAATAATGTTAAATAGAGAACGAATTAAACATAAAAATGTAATATATTTTTGTTCTTGCAGTACTTATTAAAATGTTATAAGAGTATAAAACTAATTCGTTCTTAATATTAGAAGTTTATTAATTAGATTTTGTCAACCATTCTGCTTTTTCATTTATTATTAAACAAATCATGCGAATGGAAAAAAAATATAAACATGTTGTTCTGTATTGTATTTCACTATAAGATTTGAATCAGTTTACGTTTATTGAAATGTGCTAATAAATAGCTAAATGGCTAAATGATTACAGGGTGGCCTAACTAAAACGAAACAGAGCCATTATCAGGAACTGCAGAACATTTTAGAAAAACAGAGGGACCCGTCGATTTTTGATCGACTTACTTCTTAATTAAATTAAATGTTCAAATTGATGACTACCAGCGTCCATACAATAATAAAGATTTTGTTCGAAACTGTGGATCGTTCGCTACTCGCTCACTCATTATTTCGCAAAATTGCAAACGGCGGTCATAATCATCCTCATTAAGTTCCTGCACTAATTGTATTTTAAACGGATGGAATTTGTTCTTCTTCAAAATGGTTTGAATGCTAGTTCGATTGATCCCAGACACAGATGCTAATTGCCTTGTACTTAACGTAGGATCTAGATGAACATGTCCCAAAACTGCAACTTTACTAGCTGTATTAACTACAGGCGGTCTATTTTCTCGTTTTTTATTAGCTACATTTTCAGTCTCTTGACATTTTGTCACTAACTCTAGAACATACTTCCTACTGACCTGTTTATCTTGATATTTTTTATTAAATAACTTATTGTTCATAAAATAAGGCGAAATGATATCTACCCTTTCCGCAATGGAATAAACCATGGTATCTTATTTTCAAAAACACAATTAAACAAACCTTCTCTTCGATATACGAATCTACTAATTTCCCGTTCTTTGTGTGTCCGCATCGTATCCACTTGTCTTTTACAAATGTGGTAAAAAAATTACAAAAACAGTGCAAAGCAGGAAAATAAACATTTAAACTATTGGCGTACTCAACGACCCATGTGTCGTTTTCACTATTTTGACAAAAATTAAAAAAATTCCAATTTTAAAAACTCTTATTAAAAACTAAACTCCAAAATAATGCCTTACTTGACCCCTAATGCCATTTAAATATTTTGGGGTGATTGTTACCCTCGTTTGGAGGTGTAAGCAGCGAAGTCGAAAATACCGAAAAAAAGTGTCCCCCTTTGATCAAAAATCAACGGGTCTCTGAGTTTTTTAAAACGTTGGAGCAGTTCCTGATAATGGCTCTGTTTCGTTTTCGATTGGCCACCCTGTATATGCGGAAAGTGTTCTATGCCATAGAAACTCAAAGGACAATACTGTCCAATACCTTCCGATACAAGGACAGAAAAGAGAAATAAAAGTTTAAGTACCTTCGAAAGTTTGAAATTCTCCAAAACACAGTGTAAATAATCGGTTATATAAATTCGTTATTTCCATTTTGTGGTTGCTTAACGTACTGAAAATAACAACCACGTAATTTCTAGATAAACGAATTTTAGCTTAATAATTAGTAGATAATATTAATGGATCTTAAATACATTTTCTCAGAATAAGTAACCACTATTTTCTTTAACGATAGATATAATAATTATGTCATTATCTCACGTTAATAATAAATTAATTACAGTTATTTAAAAAGAAACGTCCTTCTACGCAAAGAAACTTAAAAAACATTACGAGCGTTCTATATACATTTTTTTAAGATCTTTTTACTAACATTAAATTTCACGGTTTTCTTTGAAATAGTGAAATAATATTTATTTATAATTTTTAAAAAGTATTTTTCAAGTATGTATTATTACTGTAACTTAACGAAGCTACTTTTTGTATGTATTTATTTATAAATTTCTCGTTTAAGATATCAATATTAAGTAACTTTTAAAGGAACTATTTTCATAAAAAAAGAAAAAATGACCACCATTCACCATTCCATACAATGATATAATCTATTTTGAAATGCCTTTCTGTCATTACTTAACACGTCTGCATTTATTGTATATTGTTGTAAATCTTCTAGAAATTCTGCTGGGGTACCATAATTTTTTGTTTTCAAATAGGCCCATAGAAAGAAGTTTAGATGTTTTAAATCCGGTGAGCTTGGTGGCCACCTCTTTACCCTCTTCTACTTATCCAACGAGCTGTGAAAGTTTCATTCCAAAATTGTCGTATAGGTAAAACAAAGTGTGCAAATGTTCCATCATGTTGAAGTACAAGCAATGTCATCATTTTCTTTTATTATTGTAATACGTGAAGCTTTTACTTCCATTAATTTCTAATGAACATGATTTATGTCTAATCGGGAAGGTCCGACTATTTACTCACCTACACCATACTCAAAAAAAATTATGATAAAATTACGAAATATCTTAAATATAAACTGACAACTAGAAACCTTCTCATCCCAATGATCTTCATAGCACCCAGATGGCGAAGACCATTGTGATTCCAAGTGTCTTGAGAGCACTACTATCGATTATTGTCATAAACGCATATCAAATATTGACAGTAACGTTTATTACGTCGACAAAAGTTTTTTAATTGATCATCACATTGAACACAAACGAGAACAGTTGAAGAATCAAACCACCAATAAAATAATTAACTGAGGAAAAGGAGACAGACCTTTTTCGCTTGTAGCAGTATCAAACACGGGTCTTACCTTTCACTTCCTTTTTTCATTACATGTCTGGAATCCGGACATATATTTTCTATTTAACCATTCTCTACAATTTCTTCCTCCTTCCATTCCAAACTCTTTCAGATATTTCGTAATAACCATAATTCTCTAGTTTCCTCTTTAAATGTTCTACTCTAATGCATAAATCTAAATTGTTTTGTTGTATATTCTTCTATCCAAGACAAGTGTGCACCTCATATCTACCATCTTTTATATAATCATTGTGCTTAAAAAATAAATTTACTTTTTCGTCTTAATTTCAGCTGCACCAGAGGTATCCGGCATAACAAGATCCCATAAACTGCTTAAGATAAATCTATTATGATTAATAAAGATAATATGACTAACCAAAATAACATCAGAAATCATAAGCATGATGTTCTGCAGTAACTAATTTTCCTACAATGTATGCACCAAGCCAATAAGACCATCATACATATTTAAGTCTTCAAATGAAGGACTGAAAAGAAGAGAGAGACTAAAGAAGAAATGGACAGATGAAGTAGAAAATGACTTGAAGAAACTAGGAGCAAATACATAGAAGAAAAGACCAGAAATCTTATAATATAGAAACCAAGCACCTTGACGGTCTATAGAGCTCTTACATATAAGCAGAAATAGATAAACAAAGATTGTGGTAAAAGCGCAGGCGATAAGGTCGAACAAATGTGTGGTCATATAAGTACCAACCGAAAAACAAATGGGCCGCTATGCATTTTTTATGAATTCCCAAATATGACTGGCATCAATACAAATGTCATATATTACTACCTATGTTCTTTATAGACATAAAACCAAACGCCAACACAAAGAAATCTACAATCTGGAACACTTACTACACTGCAGGATTAAGTTTGAACCTCCAAAACAAACAAGAGAAATATTGTACAATGTGCATGATGTCAACGCTACGGGCCTACAAAAAAATACTGCCACCAAAGACCGAGATGCGTAAAATGCACAGGGGATCATCCAACTGAGCAATGTTCACACAAAGAAAAGTCAGCAAATGTAAAATGTATACTTTGCGAGGGTAACTATCCTGCAAACTACAAAGGCTGCTCTGTCTAGAATTACAGCAAAAAAGATACCCCTCACTAAGACCTAAACAAAATCCAGCTACACCTTACTTACACTCTGAACAAAGCTTGCAGCCCGATATTACCTTTGCTCAGATAACAAGTCGACTAAACACACCTCCGACTCAAAACTCGAATGACATGGCAGAACTTAAAAGCATGTTAAAAAGCCTCATGGAACAAATGGGAACACTATTTAACCTTCTCACCACTGTCGGGTCCAAATTAACAAAATGACTAAGTTCCTAAAAATAGCCATACGGAACGCCAACGGGCTAAATCAACATGCTGGAGAACTCAAAGCATTCATTACGAACCATAATATAGATATGACCATTTCTCAAACTCACTGTACACATCGAAATTACTTCAAATATATAAACTACACAAGCTACTTCACAAACCATCCAGATGGCACGGCATGAATTCCCAAATATGGCTGGCATCAATTCAAATGTCATATATTACGCTAACACAATCAGAATGGATTAAAAACCAATTCATAGAAGAAAAATCTTGAGTGGAAGATCCTTTGAATTTTATGTTTAATAAAACAAAAACAGAGACGGTAAATATTTTTTATTTTAATGCCATTATAAAGCAATTTCACAATACAAAGTAAAATTAAGAATATCAACAGTAAAAAAATAGTAACCACAATATTGTTTTTTTTAAATATATGATGAATAACAACTATAATTAAATATTTTAGCCATTTATCTAATTGACTCATATTCTACGTTTTAATTTCAACAATATTTAATAATTATAACTGACTCTCTTTGAAAGACCGGCGACTAGTAAATGCAGTCTGATTTTAGAAAACATGCATTTTTATTGTACCACTTTTTTTATCATTGTCAAAACTCATTTCCAGGGGACATCATTTGTTTAGATGTTAAGTTATCACAGAAAATATCGTATTTAATAATGGGTGTGTTACCACTAAAAACATATTTGTTGCCTTTTTAATCTAGATATAGGAACAAATAAAGTATTCTTTATCCATTTATATGCTTTAAACATTGGTTTATAGGTAGAACATTTTTTCAAGATGTCGGGCTCATTCAAAGCCTGAAAGGTTCGTCTCATCCTCTCAGGTGGAAATCCGTGCATGGTAATAAGTTCTTTAATCTGACAAATTTCATCAGGTATTTCCTCACCAGTGAATAATGCACTATTTTGTACATTTATTCCAGCATTTTTCGCGCCAATACCTAAAACAAAAAGCATAATTAATCAGGATCATAATAAGAATAATGTAATTTTTATTAACCACATAAGATACACAAAAAATACCATAACGAAGTTCGAGAAAAAGCAGATCACACAAATTGACATAGAAATAAGCCTAGTTATAGTTCTAGTTACAATTACTTTGTAAAGTTTCACAATTAGTTTTCAGTATTATTAGTATTCATATATACAGGGTGCGGCAGTTAAACCGTCGGTTAGACGGAACTCGAGAACTACAAGTACATGAAAACTGAAAATCAGCTGATTTGACCATTCTATATCAAATATTTTTTAATGACACAGCATATAACTTCAAAAGTTAGAATAGGAACATGTAAACTGTTTTTATTGATTTTCAACGGTTTGACTGTTACAGACATCTGAATTCAAAAAAATGTGATATTCACGTGGCTGTAGATCCTTTATTAAACATATTAAACAATATATATCAAGTGATACTTCGTTGAAATCAGCTCGGCAAGAGGTTTATAAAAATGTAAAAATATACAGAGTATCCCAATTAAAAAAACGATGTTATAACCAATTTCCGGTATAACCGGAAGTGACAGAAGAATGACAATATTTTCATTCAAAAAACCCTCCATGTAAATTTTCAGTTTTCATCTACTTGTAGCCCTCGAGATCCGTCTAACCGACAGTTTATCTGCCGTACCCTGTATATATTAAATAAAATATAAAAGAAGTAATTACATACAAAAATATAAAACAAATGCCGAAACCCCGACGACGCAATGTAGTTGCCAATTTGCAGGCATAAAATTTCCTCTTGTAATTTAATCCAGTGCGACCGTGCGCCGAAAACTTCATATAAATATTTAATGAGGCTGAGAGGATGTATATTTGGCAACGCCGTAACACCGCATCTAAATTTATAGAGAAACAACACCTTCCTATTATTTATTTTTGATTGGCAGTTGCTTAAATTGCACTGTATAAGTTCAAGTTGACCAGTTTCCTTATTTGGAGAATTCCAGGGTTGCATTAACTACAATTTGTTTGCTTCCCAATTTAATGTCATTGTAAAACGTCACAAATTATATATGAACAGAAGTTATAAGTTTTTCGTATAATTTACTTTTTTCACAATTGCTTTGTGGATGCCATGGACTGATATGGAGATTCTGTTGTGACAGAAGGTATGTATCAATATTAAAATCTAGGAATTAATTTTTTAATCAAATTAATTCATTTGCCTTTATTTCGCAAGTTTCTAATATCTATTTGTTACTGGGATTTTCCAAACTCCTGAGAATGTGGAATTGATTTTAGTACTATTTTGTGTAATAAATATTAACATTTGTATATGATTCTTGAGAAAAATTAAAATGTTGGTATTTATTACTATATATTCTTATAAAACTACAACACAATCAAAACGAAACTTAAAACTTATTAACCTACATATAAAATTGACATTGCTAGCAAAAGTAAAAAATAAGTCACATTTTTGCAATATCTTCAATAGTCACATTTTAGCGATACTTTCAACAATATAATCTTTATTTAGATACCATCAAAATATCTTCTGATAGTGAAGATGGCCAGCAAAAATTTGGTACGTAGATACCGCATTCTTCCCAAAGAATAGTAAGGAATATGTTCCAGCAGCTTAAGATAGAAAGTTATGGATCTAAGTATGGAGTGGTACTATAATAGTAGATTCTGTACCAAGGTTAGGATGAAAAAAATTCAATACTATAGATTAGATAACATATGTGTAGCCTATCCTCCTACAGCTTTAAAGAAAGACCTTCTTGCTATATTAAAATGTTTAAATCTTAAGTCAAATTACACTGTTGATGAGATGACTAAAATATTTGGTTATACCGGTATAAGTTTGCCACCCCATTGAATTAATTTGAAATAACATCAAAGGGGAAGTGAAGAAGAGGAATGTCACACCTACACTGTCAAAAAGTGTTTTAGATGTCATCAGAAAAGTTGCTGCAGAAATAACTCCAGGGTTATGGTCCAATTTCGTTCTTCATGTGAAATCTATTGAAAATAGCTACAGAATATTTCCAAAACATCCGTGTATCATATATCTGGGAGAAACGTCTAGTGAAGATGACAGTGGTAATGAAGGTCTTTAATTTTTTATTTAGGATTTAACTTCTTAAATCATCATTAAACGACTTTAATAGAATGAATGAAACGTGGTTTAATATATTATCCTGTATTAATCTAAGGTTTCGGGCTGATATATTATTATTTATTCTGATTAATTCTCTAACTTAAAGTGTAAATCCCAACACAATTGATGATTTTTCTGTGATTATATGTTTAAGTGGATTGTACGTTATACGCCTACATATATGCTTTACAACTGTTTAATGAGACCACAAAAATACTTGTATAAATTGTATAAAAAAAGTGCCCCAACATTTAGTCTTGTGCCAGACCTTGATCCTTTTGCTTGTGTGAGAAGTGTATGTCGAAGTCCTACCTTTGAAGTACCTAGTCTTTGAATAATTAAATTGCAATGTAATATAATACGGTCAGAAATGTTGATAATTAATTATGTAGGAAGCTTTACAATAATCTGATAAAACCAATAAACTGACTTTTTGTCAATTGCTATATAAAATTAATCAGTATATTCAGTATACCCATAACTTTAGCCAAATATAAATCCTGTTTGTACGGAGGGAAGTATTACATATTAATTAATGTGAGCATTAACTCGTGATTCTACACTCATTTCCAAAAATTTTAAGAGAGTTGAAGAATAGTCATTGGGCACATAAACATTGATCCCATCATCATATGTTATATTATTTTAATAAGTTACCTGTAACAAATATATCTTCTAAATGGATAAGAGGAATTTTCAATACAGCATCATACAAACTTTTTGTGACATCCAACGACATTACATAACCTGAACCAGATAAGAAGTTTGGAAATGACGTGTTGCTATACATATAGAATGGACTATACCTAAAACAATTAACATGTATTAATATGTTTCTTTATCTACTTATTCCCCCATATAACAACTTTAACCATTAAAAAAAAAGCTACAAGCTTATGGTTCTCAGTATATTATATAATTATTATTTTACCAACCATTTATCTAGAGGATTTCTTATGGGTTTAGAACCACACCACATTTTCCCTAATAACAAATTTTTAAATTCATTTTTCTCTATAAGCAAATTCATTAGTACTGGTAAATTCACAAACATGTCATCATCTGTTTTCATTACATATTTTGCTTTGTTCATACAATTTTCAGACGCCACTTTCAGTATAAGAACAGATTTAAGGGTCAGGTTGTTGTAGGAGTCCTTAAAATCTTCTTGAATGATATCCTTATAATGTTCACTTTCAATTACGAGGGCACCCTACAAATTATGTTATATATAAAATGCGATTACTCAAGAAAAAAGAGGGGACACTATCTTTTCCTTAAAAAAATTAATTTGGATCCCAACCAAAATACCTTACATGTCGCATGCAAATTAAATTTGGTTCTTTTTTTTTGAAATGATTTACAGTTTTTATGTGACCCAAAATTGTATCGGAATATAAAATTTGTATATAATTAGCTCAGTAATTGTCAATTTTAGCGCTCCAATCGATGTATATATATTATTCAGCTTTCATTCTAATTACATTTTGGCATCAAAATGAAAAATACAGGATAACTTTTGTTATTGAATTATCAGGACTAATTCCTACATTTTGTCTCTAGATATATGGTTTCACAGGATTTTAAAATTATGGTATCGAGAAAGCGCTCATGATATTTCCATAGTGTTTCACTAAGTATATTTTTCATCATTTAAATCTTATAATTTTAAACAAAAAATGTATACTAATACCCAAAAAAGTTGACATGAAAAATGTTTCGTATTAGAATTCAATTAAATACTTGGAAATTATTTTAAATATCAAACTTAAGTCGGAAATTAAGAAAAAATGAAATCAACTTGATCTTAAGCATCGTCAAATATATTATATTTGGTATATATGTATCAGTCATCAATTCGTAACAAAATTAAAATATTGAACCATATACTAAAATTTATCTGAATCTGTCATTAAATTTTTGGTGTGTACTAGAGATTGAACTAAATAATTTCATATGCTAAATACGTTTTGGTATTGCCGGAATTTTGACCTAGATCATAATCTAGGGAAAAGGGCCATTTATTAAAAAGTTTAGTGGAAGTGGAAAAAATATTAAAGAACATAACAAAAATTAAGACCGTTATCATTGTTAAACAACCAAATCAAACACTCTGACGCCAACGAGTAACCATTAGGTCAATAGTTATATTAAAAGGATCATATATCGATGTTTATGGCACTGGTCAAGGAACATCATGGCGTGCATGTGCCATAAAAACAGTTTTCTGATGCAAATTGCGTTTTAACAATTTTGAATAAATAGCTATAGTTTCGATATAATTTCATGAGTTTCTTCCAGGTCCATATTACTGTATTATGAAAGGATTTTATATCATAATGTAATAATAATAATAATAATAATATTTATGGGATTAGCACGTGACATAAATCCATACCTGAATAGATGGTTCTAAGCTATTTCCAGTAAAAAATAACACTTTAACGCTTTCTCCTAAAACGGTTTTCTGACTACCCCATGTTTGTCTAATAGCTTGTCGGGCGTCTACATTTGAAGGTGCAGAAGTTACCATTAATAAAAGCGTAACTTGCGAATTGCAAAAATTTGATGGAAATATTTGTGGATTTCCTTCAGTAATGTATAAATTAATATTTCTTGGTACATCTTTACCCCATCCTTTAACTGAAATATATTAATTTGATTTTTGTTAAAATTCACCTTAATTTAATGTAAAAATATATTCAATTTATTAAGGAAAATATTAGGAAGGAGTAAATTAATTTTGTTGCATTAATTTATATGTTAGAGTATAATTGACTAAAGGAATTAAGATATAAAAGTTGAATCTGAAAAAAGTGTAAAGAGTAAGTTGTGATTTTTGGAGACAAAAATTTGAAGAATTAACACATGCTGTTTTAATTAGAAAGATAAAGATAGTTGAAGTTTTATTTCTACTTGAAATAAAAAACCAATATAAATAAGATAAGGATATTAAGAATTTACTAATTTTAATTAACATGTCTTCAGGAGAACCATCTAAATATAAATAAATTGATTTGTGGGAAAATCAGAGCTTGAAACCTAATATATGTAATACTTTAAGAAGTTAACTTTACCTAGTAATTTTTGTGAAGTAACTTTCTTCATTTAGAATGAATGATTATATTATAATTTCAAGTAAAAATAGTAGTCATATTTAAAAGCAGTTAAAAAATAAAAGACTTTTAACTCATCCAGTATAATGTTTTGGAATAGACTATCTGTCTGATACAAAAAAATATATATTTTAAACAAAAAAAAATATTTCAACAATCTTTATATATTATGAAACCAATTGTAACATGGAATGAGAGGATTAAGTCTTAGCCTCCTAGTCAACTCATTCATTTTAAAGAATAGGGAAAAATCCTGGGTGTATCACTATTATTTCCCCATTCACATGAGCCACACCTTCATTTTTTTTTAAATAACAAGAGCGGTAAAATGACGCTTATTTTTTTATTTACTAAAAAGGGGCATTAACCTCTTGAGTTATCAGGGATATTTAATTGATTTGTATCTGGCTGATTACATTAATATCACTTAAATACTTCTTAAGGTTTGTAACATTAGAATTTTCTCCAAGAATTTCCATTAGATTATTTCTAATATTATAGGAACTTCGACACCTCATTTGAAAGATTATAAAAAGCCTATTTAAAAATGTATAATGTGTTACGCTTAAAGGAATCTGAAAAAAAGTGAGTAAATAGTTAAACCTATTTTAATTAAATTTAAAACAATATTAACAATGACAAAAATCGGGGAATATCTGGTAATTAAATAAAACCATTTTTTTCTGGACAATGAGAACCCCTACAAGGGACAGAGGTCACATGATCTTACTGTTTAGATTATTTTTTTGTGGGAAACTTAAAATTATCAGATGTCAAAAATCAACAATATTTTTCAAGTTCCGCCAAAGAATATAAGCAGAGAAATTCTTCAGAATGTTGCAAAAGAATCTCAAATTAGGTCAATCAAGTAAATAGCCAACATTTCAAACACCTCAAAATGAAGCACCAGTATGATACATTTTTAAAGTTCGCCTTATATAGCATATAAAATAAGGTATGATTGGACGGTGTGACTGTCAGCTGAAAAAAACATACTCTCAGATACTGAAAGAAATCTAAAAATGGACCTGATCAAATGTTTTTCTCTATTCCCTAAAGAAGCGAGTTGATTAAAGGGTATTTTAAGAATTAATATTCTCATATATAATAATATTAAGGCAATCAATTAATTTTTAGGTAACAGTTTAGGTACAGTTAGCCACTACTTTATATTTTATGATTATCTGATTTGAGTGAATATAATTATTTCTTACCCTCTACGTCTAAACTTGTAAAAAATATGATTATTTGAATAATACTGATAAAGAAAGCTGTTGCAAAAACATATTCTAGTCTTAATTTCATCTGAAATTTAATAAAATTAGTATGTTACATTTTTAAATCAATGTTGAAAAATAAAACTAACCTCAACCCATAGATATATGTTCTCCTCAACCTCATATCTTTTTTATTTATTACTCCCAGTACTTTTGTATAAAGTCTCGGTCATATAACTTCATATGCAGCGCGCTACACTTATCTGATTGGTTGAAATTTGATACCTAATCCCCCTCTCCATTTTGTATCACGATGCATGCTGCTGCAGAATTGATTCAACCAGAGTTAATCCTCATCGGTTTGCAATTTGCATCGTGCTACATTTGTTGACAGCTGTGCGGTTAGGATAGATTTATATTAAATTTATGTGTTGTTTACATCCCGTCCATAACAATACAAGCGGCCTCTACAAAAGGACAATCCATGCAGTTGTTGGAGAGGATATAGTTAGGACCTCGCACCTGTGTTGCCAATTTGGCTTATCGATAGGGCATAATATTGCATCAACTACTAGCGCCATCTAAGTAATTTGTGTAAACCAGTAATATTTTAAATTTAGGGTCCATCTTTTGCGAAGTTGGTTGCCTTAAAATAACTATTCAAGGCCTCTCCTAAATATTAAATAAAACGGTATAGTTTTCTTTTTGAGAATTATGCTATAATTGTTTGTTCTAGTCCCTCTTATCCAATTAAGCGAAGTTTGCTATTCTATTAAAGAAACGATTAATTTAAAATTTATAAGTATTATATTTATATTTTTTGTTAAATACAATTTTAAAAACTATTAACAAATCGTTATAATCTTTTGCACGACTTTCTAAAAACTTTTTTATATTTATTATCATTAAGAGGAAGATGTATTTTGCCACTAAAAAGAATATGCAAGGGTTTCGAAGTACCCCACTTTAAATTTTTGTTTTTTAATTCTAGTAAAAGTAAAAATATATTTGTGTTCACAAAAGTGTATTGTTTCTCTCAAGTCACTTTTTCTAAATTTGATTTAGTTTTATCTGAAAAAATTGTGAAAGTTAACTCTTTTTAATCATTTTCACGATTTTTTTTTGGGAATTCTAAGTCAAATTTAAAAAAGTGTCTCGAGAGGAGCCTAGAATAAACCTTTACCAAGACGTAGAGATTTAATTTTTTAAACAAAAATCAAAAATATACAAAAAAATTGAGGTACTACGAAACTCTTGCAAGGCAACATTTTGCGCTATAGGAAAGTGGGGCTCTCACAAGATTTTTAGGAAGTAAGCATTTATGAATGAAATTAAAATGAGTTATCTTCTTCTAAGTTTTTACCAGGGATATACGGTATGTAGGTATTTTTAAATTATTTAATAATTATTTATTTTTTATGCCCAATGAATTATTTATAATATATGTGGGAACGTTTATAGAAAATTGAATATAGTTTTAATTCAAGTAATGTGGAAGTTTGCCCATTTTTACGTATTTTTATCATTTATTTTAAAATATATATAATATTAAAAGGAGAATTAAAAAAAGTAGACCCATATAAGTCTAGAAGAGATGTTTCTTAATACGTATATTTTTTTAATTAAAAATAAAAATTAAATAATAGTCTATTACCAAACTATATAGTCCGTTTGAAAGTATACATTTTTCTATAACATTTTTCAGCCTTTTAGTGAATTTTGTCTGATTCGACATTCTAATCATCTAAATTACCAGAATACATTACATATTTGTTCTTGAGTGTGAAGTGTACGCTTTATTTCTGCAAGTGTGTTTTTTTAAATTATTTTTAAAAAATGCCTCGAAAAGATTCGAAGAAGCGTTTGTGGGTTTCGATCAAAATATTGTCGCATCGATCCAGAATTTGTCGAATTCAAAAGGTATGTATAAAAAATATATTTATAAAAAACGGGGAAAGTTTTCGTGGCACTAATATGGGTATAAAATAATATGGTGGAACAGCTAAAATCGAATATAGCACTATTTCATTGATTATACGTATAAAAAAATCATCAATTATTGATCACTTGTAAACACAAATATATATTTTAGGAATAAAATAAAAGTGGAACTTGTGGAATCTTCGACACCACAGACAAGGACATTGATAATACACAAAAAAAATTTGACACTGAAAATGTGGACGTTATGCTTTGAGGTGTAAAAAGAGTCAGTGAAAATAAACCGCAAAATTCTAATTCATTAAATACTAAAAACACCGAGTACATGGAATATTTTCAACTAGAAGAACGCAGAATTGTAGACATACAGCACTTTATAGATTCTCTTTAATTAATATGTAACCATTCTCCTCGTTTTGAATGTTCTCTTAACAACCTTAATATTATAAAGGAAACCAGAAACGGATTTACATCAAAACTTACGTTTAAATGTAATATGTGTAATGCGATTCCGTCTGTGACAACCGTATCAGATTATAAAGACCTTAATAATAGCGCTGTCCTTGGTATAACAAATATTGGATCCGGATACACACATTAATGTGCCTACATTTTCTTCTGAAACCTACAATAACATTGAAGATGAATTGGCTAATTTATGGGAAAAATTGGCAAATTTATGGGAAAAATTGGCAATAGAATGTGGAGATCTAACAGAGGATGGTATTCCTTTAAAACAGTTGTTTGTGATGGTGTTTGGGCCAAAAGGTCATATAGATCTAATTATTATTCATTTAGTGGGACAGCGCCGTTGTAAGTTTTAAGACGAAAAAAGTACTGTATTTAGCTGTCAGAAATAAATTCTGTATAACTTGCAAAAAGCATTTCCAAAATACTTCACAACACAGCTGCTATAAGAATTGATATGGTTCTTTCAAGTGCCATGGAGGCAAATATTATGGCCGACGGGTTCGAAAATAGCATGACAATATATGGAGTAATCTATAACAAGATGGTTGCTGATGGAGATAGCAGCTGCTATGATACCATATTGAAGAAAAATCCATATAGATCTTACAATATAACTGTGACAAAAGTAGGGTGCCGAAATCTTAAGAAATTACTTTAAAAAATGTCGGCAGAAAGATACAGGATCTATAATACTTAGAAGTGAAATTAAGGTAATTTTTTTTTTTTTTTTTTAACTCGTAAGTTACTATTTTAAATCTCCCAGTATAAATTATAAATACAACTATTTTTTCTTAAAGCATTAATAAATAATAATATGAAGATAACACATTATCTTAGGATTCTATTAGTGATTCACTAAATATATATATATATTATATATATATATATATATATATCTTTATAGACAGAATAATTATAGACTTTATGCGAAGTGAATAAAAAAATACAAAGCTCATATAAAAAGATTAGTTATAGATACTGTAATTTAAAAATGACAAACAAAATTATTTAAATGGAAAATTAAATAATTTACACCAAACTGGTTAATTAATTTTTTTTAACCTCTTAAATCTAAATTAATATTTTTGCTGATTTTTTTAGTTACCGTTCTTTAACATATTATATATTATGGTCTGCTAATTATGAATATATATGAACATATACATATATATATAGTAGAATAAAGTATATAAATGGTCGCCGTCGTTTAGAGAGTGATATAATTATATTACACTATTATAATAATTATGAATGCTACGCAAGTATATTGTATAACCTTCTGAACGACGGCGACAATTCTTATACTGTTACTTTCACTTTAATTAAATAAAACAAAGACCCCTCGTATCTTCTGGCCAGGGCGTATTTTCATAGAGAAAACAGTTTATAGGAATGAGAACGCAATTCTTAGAGTAATTATTCTCCGCCCTTCAGTTGCAAATTATCTAACTCCGACCCACCCGACGCCCCGCAGGTCTTTCAGCTTGTAAAGTAAATATTCCCCTTAAGATTATTTAAAATGAAGCTTTTACAAAATTGTCGTTGTGGCCAATTGTTGGTCGTGCAATTAGAAACATTTTGAAAAAGTGTTTAACATGCTTTTGTACTAAACCCATCAATATCGAACGTCGAATGGGAAATCTTCCACATGATGGCATAATTCAAAATCAGTTTTTTATGTTATCAGAGTGGACTTTGAGGACCTTCCTTAATTAAAGACGGAAAACTGAGATCTCGAGCAATTATTAAGGCTTACATTTGCTTATTAAATGTTTTACCACAAAGGAGGTTCACCTCGAGGCTGTAAGCGACAAGTCAAGTAAAACATTTTCATGAGCATTAAAACGGTTTATGTCAAACGATTTATTATGATAACAGAACCAACTTTGTCGGGTTTACCACTTAATCAACAATAGAAAAGTTGAGAATTTTCTGCTTGATAACCACATCGAATGGAAGTTTTAATCCACCCTGATCTCTTCAAGGGGCTTAAGGGAAGCGATGATAAAAATAGCAAAATATCACACTAATAAGACACGACTGACTTGAGGTGAACAAGTGATTCCAGAAGAAACAATGTGTATGCATCTCGACCGAACTAGATGTACGACCGCGACTGCCGGTACATTACTATTGACTGGAACGACGTTCCCATCTCGATATACCCCTACTTCAAGATAATTATATAGTCTTATACATATCTATGACTTATACTCCTAGACCGAGAGACGAGCTGAAGACTACATTAAAACTAGAGAATAATAGAGAAAGTGAGTTTGTCTCCATCAAACAGGTGCATTAGTGGAGGAACTTTCTTACAAACATCAAACACCATTTCATGGTTTATACAGGTTATTTTTATTGCTATATTTATTTCCAAACAATGTACATATATATTAAAACCTTCGTCTCTTTAATTACTCTTATGACGTTATTCTTCTCTTTTTTGCCTTGCTTCTCTTGCCATGGAGCGAGAAAAGACCTTACATTGAACATGTCCTTCACTGCACTCATAAAGAGGCGCGGTCTATGAGTAATAAGTCTATGAGTATTAGGAATAAGTTACCTTTCTTGAATAACGCGTTCTCTATGACTCGCATGGATTCGTGTAAGGTTTTATATATTTAAGCCAAATCTGTATACGTTTCTTCGTGCGATTCGACTCTAGATTTTTATTATCACTTAAAACGATTCGACGTTTCCTCAACCACTAGTAAAACAAAATACTTTGGTTTATTATTCTGAATATTAACTTTTATTCAATAAAATGTGGCGTAAAAGTTCAAAAAGCACATCAAAACTGAACCAATCAGGAGTGTAGCGCGCTTCATAAAAAAAATCCAATTTTTTTCATGTCGGTAATAACGAAAACTTGAAAACGTATCAACCGAGCGGTAATCAGACCCTCAACCCATTTTGTTTAAAATTTGAATTTTTAAAATTATATTTTGATGGTATGTTAAGCATCGCGCTGTCCTGTACATAGAATTTAGTTTTTATTTATAATTTTACAAATTATAAAATTTACTATTTATTTAATATTACGTGATCGTGAGTTATGGGACAAAGTCGCAAACGAATAAATATTTTTATTCATTTATTTATATATTATTATTATATATATATATTTATTATTCATCTACGAAATTAAAAACCCTTTTCTTTATGGTGCAGTTTGATATTTGCGTTTCAGACAAACGAACAAAGAGATATCATTATTACCGAGGTAATTTGAGTTTAGTGTCTTTAGGCTCCGCAAAAAATTCATAAAAAATGTATTTATCGAACCTCCAAACGTGTCCTTTAATAAAACGAAAACCCAGCATGTATATTTTTATTTTAATGTTTTGCATTAGTCCTACATTTGTTTTACAATAGGTAGACTTAACCAAAATAAAAGTTTTAGTTTTATTGATATTTAACAAATATAACTTAAAAAACCTGCGTCTTGTAATTGCATCAATGCGATCTTGAGAGACATTCGTTGTCATTTCTAGATGGAAAATTGTATATGTTTATTTTATCACAGAAAAATCATGTTATCACTAAAAACATATTTGTTGCCTTTTTAAACGAGATATAGGTCCAAATAAAGTATTCTTTATCCATATCTGTACATTAAACATTGGTTTATAGGCAGAACATTTTTCCATGAGATAGGACTTATTCATAGCCTCAAAAGTTTGTCTTATACTCTCAGGTGAAATGTAATGCATTGTAAGGAGATCTTTAAGATGACAAATTTCATTAGATACTGGGCCAGCGGTGAATAATGCATTATTTTCAGGAATTATCCCAACATATTGTGCAACAATACCTATCATAAAAAACATAATTAATAATAATATTATTAAGTATAAAAAGAACATAAAAATGTTTGGGTTTATTAATAACATAATATGAAAATTAAGATATGTATAAGTTAAAGATAACAGTAAATAATTTATATTTGAGTGAAGGAATAGATATTTTTGTAAAGAATGAGGACTGACATCATATTGTTTAGATAGTTTTCGACCGCGTTTTATATTTAACAAATTAGTTTGCTTTAGTGTGTGTGATCCTCTCAAATTTTCCAACTCCAAATATTAGGCGTAAACAAGAATTTTGTAATTTTGAAGTCTATTGGGCTCTTAATTATTTAGACAAGTACCATACATGCAATGACAGTAATTTTCATTACTCAATATTGGAAGTCAAAAAGTTTTTAAAATATGAATAAATAGATGTCTTATTTGATATAAAATTTTCGATAAAAAAAAGACTTTTGTAGAATGAATGAAACGTTATAGTATTAGTCCAAACTTTCGGAATCTCGATTTAGAAAACAGGGATATTATTTATTCTTACGGATTCTCTTACTTAACTTGCCAATCCAAACGCAACTGATAATTTTTCTGAATTTATAATTACGTTAAGGTTAGCAGAAGTTTCAACTAATTAATACAAGTCTGTCTGTCTGTGCACAATCTTTTCCAAAATTTTTGAGTGTTGAAGAACAGTTACTGGACGGAGTTCATTTATTCATTATTTTATTTTAATAAGTTACCTGTAACAAATATATCTTCTAAATGGAAAAGAGGAATTTTCAACGCAGCATCATATAAACTTTTTGTGACATCCAAAGACATTACATAAGCGGACCCAGATATGTAATTTGGATATGATGTGCTATTGTACAAATAGAATGGAGTATACCTAAAAAAATTAACAAGTGCATATATTTGTTTATTTCACCAAAGTAAAAATTTTCACCCTTCTGGTTCTGTGTATTACATAATTATTTTTTACTGACCATTTATCTAGAGGATTTCTTAAGACTTTAGGGCTACACCACATTCTCCCTAATAAAAAATTTTTAAATTTATTTTTCTGTACTAGTAATTTCATTAGTCTCGGTAAATTGACAAACACATCATCGTCTGTTTTCATTAAATATTTTGCTTTATTCATACAATTTTGAGACGCCACTTTTAACATAAGAACAGATTTAAGGGTTAGGTTGTTGTAAGAGTCCACAAAGTCTTCTTTGATGATATCCTTATAATGTTCACTTTCAAGTATGAGGGCATCCTGCAAATTGTATTGTTTATAAAATAGAATCACAGAGACTAATGGATAGTGCAAAACATCTAATGAAAAAATGCCACTTATTTCTGAGGATGCGATTCCCCAGGGAAATGAGTTTAAAGGAATTGATTTAGCCATATAAGCAATATTCTTACACTGAGCATAACAAAGGAATTGGCATAACACAAAATCTATAGAGTGTGGACCAACTCTTATAAATTTTTAATGAGCCACTAGATTTCTCTTAAAATTGAAGTCAAAATAGTAGACAAAATTTGCAATTATATCATATAAAAATTCAAAATATTCGACTTCCGGTTTAATAGAAAATATCCCAAATTTCGGTCTTTACATGTTTGGATTCTGTGTCAAAATACATATGGCCTAATTGTCAAATGTCAATTTGGTTATTGTTTTTATTATCAAAATATGAAGATACAGTTTATCAGTGTTGGCATCTTAATATCAGTGGCGCGTTAATTTAAAATGAATTGGTTGCTCATTTCAACAGTTTTAATTTAATTATATTATTATTATTTTATTGCCTAACCTATCAGTTGCTTTTGTATTAAGACAAGTAAAATATAGGCACCTCAGAATAAGCAGAAATCTATTATGAGACATATACATAGTAGACCAAAAGTCTGGAAACTGCCAATTATCTCGTAAATTGCTAGGCCGAATTCTACAAAATTTGGGATAAACCTATTTTGGGATACGGAGATTCCAGATTTCACATTTGCAATGTTGCTAGATTTGCCGTTTCTCTGATATTATCAGTCGCTTTGGTTTTTTAAATACATCACCTTGTATATTCGGTCATTTTTGGACTCAACTCTTCAATACGAGTTCAACCATATGTAACAATTATGATTTTATTAGTCTAGAAGATCTTAGATAAATAAAATTGAAGTCTGGCAACGCCTAATTGTCTCAATAAATTTTTTAATACAAACTATTTTCAACTACATTAAAAAGTAACAATTACAACATTTTTAAAATAATGATTAATTAATCAAGTGTTCAAAATGTGCTCCATTTGTGAGTAACAGTATCTGAATGGATGGTATAATGCGTCTACCACATTTCTCCACTTATTTAAGACCTTCTAGACTACATAAAATCAAAAGTGTTACATATGGTTGAACTCGTATTGAAGAGAATATTCCAAAAATGACTGAATATACGGGGTGATGTATTTAAAAAACCAAAGTGACTAATAATATCAGAGAAACGGCAAATCTAGCAACATTGCAAATGTCGTCAAATTTGGAATCTTCGAATTCCAAAATAGGATTATCCCAAATTTTGTAGAATTCGGCCTAGCAATTTACGAGATAATTGGCAGTTTCCAGACTTTTGGTCCACTCTGTATTTTTGAAATACAGGTACGTCAAACAAAGGATCAGTCTTCAGTAGACATTTAGTCGTTTAATTTCTTTTTAAACACTGCAATTTTATCTGCGGAACATATTTTATTTAATCAAGAAGGTCCTGGTTTAAACTACTTTAAAAAAATATTGGCGTAACAAAAAATGTTTTCTACTAATATACAGTATGTACATAAAATATGGAATAAATTTATTTTAAGGTAAACAACCAATATTGGGGAAAACTCCTAAGACAGGTCGGTTTTTTATTTTAATTTAATGAATTTTTACATAACAATGAAATATACAGGGTAAGCCATTTGTGGGTAACGATGTCATTGACATTACAAATTTCAAGACGATTCCAATAATATATCATACTTGTGTTCGGTAATTAATAGTTTTGAAGATACGATAATTTTAAAATTAATACCGGCATACCTTTGGTTATCATTATTGTAAAAACTTGTCAGATGTAAAAAGTTGTGATATAATAACTCAGTAGTCTACTCTTTAATACTCACTAATGACAGTGACGCTTGTGAAGTGAACAAAGCGTTGAAATTCTTATGTTAATTGGTTGTGGCGATAAGATGCGAATTCAACAAGAGGTATGTGCTATGTTTAATAATAAATATCCAGAAGTGAGTCAACAGTGAGCAAAATTGAAAAAAAATTATGTTAGAGTTGACCATGTCTGCTGTGTCTGACAGAAGATAAATAGTATTGTGGTCAATGCATTGTAAATTAATACTAAGAGGCATGTCTTTAAGGTGCACCTTGTACAAGAACTATCAGATGACAACCCGGATCCTAGAATGGAATTTAGCGAAACTTTGATGGATAAGTGTAGTAATGACCCACTTTTCACAAAAAACGTTATATTTTCTGATGAATGCACATTACATTAAACGGTGACGTCAACAGACAAAATTGTAGATATTGGGCAAAGGAAAATCCTAAATGGATGAGAGAATATTACACTTAATATCCACAGAAAATTAAAGTTTGGGCAGGAATTGTTCGAAATAAAATCATTCCCAAAAGCAACACATTTAGTACCTGCTATGTGGTAGCGACTAAATATGTCACTCCATAGTGGTTTGCCTTAGTTGCCGCTAAGTCATAGGAACGGATTAAATCCGTTCCTGGTACCAAAGTGGGGAACAAATGTCACGTAGCCAAGTTGTATTTGCTACGTTCCGGCTACAGTCCCTACAACTTCATGGAACCACACGGCTACGTTGTAGGAACATTCCAGGGTAGTTCCCGTGTAGTAGCGTTCACTTCCGATATTTTCCATGTTTGTTGTCTTTGTTTTTCATATTTCTGAATATTACATATCTCAACCTAACTTGTTATTCCATTCACTAAGGTTTCCATAACATCATTCTTTTAATACTTATACTTAATATGGCGGTATAACCAGAATTGATAATATCTAAATAATTCATGTGTTGTTCATATCGGATACAAAATTTACAAACGAGCGAAAATTTATCGTAAATATATGAAAATTAGGTTGAAAAAACAAAAACGCCCTCAATATATACACATATTTAATAAAAAATATTTAAAATATAATAACAAATTTTCTTTTTATTTTATAAATATTTTTTATATAAGTATAAATGTATAATTGGAGAAAGTACATTAAGATAATTTTGTTAGTTTATCGGAAATAGCATTATATTAACACTTTTTGAACTTAAAAATAATGGTGTGATTCCATATTTTAATTTTTTAAATGGCGGAAATGATACCTATGTATCTCAAAGTACCTTTTGCTACTTCTATGTTAGCCATCTACAAGGTAGCAAATTCCAACCGTTATGTCTTTTAAAGTATTCGCTACGATAAAACAACAATCGGAACCATCCTAATGGAACTGTATGGTGGCAGTTTCTACCTTGCTACTACAAAGATCCTGATAAAGTGCAGTACGTATTTTTCTCGCCACCAAGTTCCCATTTCCCACTTTATAAGTACATTTACAAAAATGTAAATTTGAACCAAATGCTAGTTAAAAAGTTACCATATTCATACGTTTTGAAAAATAAAATACAATTTCTCTATATCCTGTTTCATATTGAACTACACATATAAATATTTTGATGCTGAAAATATCTTTAGATTATTCTTAAAAATATCGATACTCTAGGTATCGATATTATATTGTCAGTGTTATTCAGTGTGTTCTATTACTTATGTAAAAAATTACAAACGATTAGGAAAGAAAATATAGTCATGTAACTTAACAATGACTTCTGAAAAATTACGGATTCTCCAGCAACCAATATTTTTGTCAGATACCTAATCAAAGTATCGATATTTCAAAAATCGATTTTATGTATTGACAATTGACATGTAGGTGTACGTTAAATTAGAATTGTTAGATGGCTTATTGTTGTATGTAATTAACAGATAAATTAAATTTCGCTTGGTTGTTTGCTGGTTTTTTCAGTTTTCTATAAAAAGTTGATGAAAATCTATCAGACGAATTCATTTGGAAGCCATTTTATTAAGCTTGATGTTACTAAATAGTATAATGATACCATAGAGTAGCGATTTTTAGTATAATTCACTATATGGTGGCATGTGAAAGAAGCTGCTACTTTGAAGAGAACGCAGTCTTCTACTGGGGGGTACCCGGGTTCTATGTATATTACTTAAAGTTTCTATACTTTTAAGTTCCCTTGCTTATTCCAGGTACGTTGCTAGAACCGCTATTTGGAACTATAAAGTATCATATCTTGTAAGTCACAATTTAGTTCCACAAACTAGTAACTGCCTCAAAGCTTTGCCGTTTCAAAGTAGTAATCTTTTGAAAAGGTATTTTAATAGTAGCCGGGTAGTTCCATTAAATTTAAAAATGTCTTCAATGCGGCGGTCCTTTGTTGTAGTCAGTTTAAGTAGCAAATAGGTAACTGCTACACTTTTTCAACACCATAAAGTTATTAATCTTTTTAAGTTAAAAAATAGGTAACAGGTTTGAAGCATTTACTTTTATAAAGTTCCGGTTTCTATAATATCTGTTCCTGATACCAAATGTGTTGCTTGGGTTGGACCCTATTTTTTTGATGGAACGGGCCAACTTATCTGCAATTTTTAATGAAATTTTTGATTCCAACTCTAATGAATTTATTCCCTAATGCAAACATTCCAGAAAATATCGATGAAAGTGTTTGGTATCAACAAGATGGGGCGCCGCCACATCATGCAGCCGCCGTTCGAACATATCTTGACGAAGTTTTCCCCAATAAGTGGATCGGTAGACGAGGACCCATTGAGTGGCTACCAAGATCACCGGATCTCACGCCATTATATTTCTTTTTGTGGGGTCATCTAAAAAATGTTGTGTATAAAAGTAAACCCAACGACATAAATGATTTAAAAGATAGAATAAGCCAAAAAATAAATAACATTTCGCAGGAAACCATTAATAAATTCCAGCATTAATTTATTTACCGCTTAGGACACTGTCAAGCACAAAAAGGAAGACAATTCGAACACTTACTGTAATTTGTTGTTACTGTTGTATTATTTGGTAATTTCAATTTAATTAAAGGTCTTCAAAAATACAGATTAAAATTATTGTATCTTGAAAACTATTAATTACCGAACAAAAGTATGATATATTTTTGGAATCGTCTTGAAATATACAGGGTGTGCCATTTAAAAAAAAATGTCGATGACATCGTTACCCACAAATGGTTTACCGTGTATATTTCATTGTTACATTAAATTAAAATCAAAAACTGACTTGTCTCAGGATTTTTCCTCAAAATTGTGTGTTTAGCTTAAAATTAATTTAGTCCATACTTTATGTACACACTGTATACAGGGTGTCCCACGACGATTAAGACAAGTAATATATCAGAATTGGGCAGTAGTAGAGAATTATAATTTTGGGGGTGTAAATTAGAGCGAATGTTGCATATTTTCTTGTTATTGTGTTACCCAATGGGGTATTTGTTTTTGGTCACGTGACGTCGTATTCAAAATTATTAATGGGACCTGTATATTTGTGCCTTTCTGTATTCCTCCCCATAAAACAATTCCAAGAAACTAGCACACTTGGGGTCTAAAGTGATTAATTCAAGAGCTACAGGTACTTAAACGATTGTACCACTACGATTAAGACAAAAAATGTAACGAACAATAGCAAATAATTTAACTGAAGGGGTACATGTTATAATCAACGTCGCTCGTCTATTTATGTGACTATTAAATTTTTTCAAGTGACATGCAGTTAAAAAATTAATAATTGAATTCCCTGTAATTTTCGGCAATCTTATATCGTACGTAATGATTAAGGCAAACCAATATTATAATTTTTAATAATAATTGAAAGTTAATAATGAAACGACCTGTTTATCATGGAGTAAAATTACATAGAATTGTGTTTTTTCCACAAAAACTTGTTTCCCTATTAAATATCGATTAAAAAGTAGCATAGCAAATCTTATACAAAAAACTGCCTATTTATCAAGTTTGCCATGATAATGACAAAAGTGCCAATAACTGTCAGAATAGTTATTTTTAAGTTGTTAAACGGTAAGTGAATATGTTGATGCTTCTTATTTATGGTGAACGTGAAAGAAATTGTAGAAGAGCTAGAGATCGCCGAATACCTGGTAAAGATACATTTAGATATGTGGAACAAGAATTACGCAATGGTTCTCTTCCCAGTGGGAAAGCCAAAGTAGAAACACCTAGGACAAAGTCTGTACAAACTGATGACAATGTAATTAATACTTTAGCATATTTACAAGCATATCCTCATACATCCATTCGATATTTGGAATCTGAACTTGGTATCAGCAAATCAACTATCCACAGGATATTAAAAAATCATAAGTATCACCCCTTTAAGATACATTTGGTGCAAGGTCTGAATCCTCAAGATTTTGATCTACGATGTACATTTATTGCAGATATGCATGTACGGTTAGACGATGAGTTATCTTTTTTGGATAAAATTCTGTGGTGCGACGAATCGAGATTTCATAATAACGGAATCGTCAATCGACATAATTGCCATTACTGGTCTGCAGAAAATCCAAAATGGGTGAGGGAAACCCGATTTCAGAGAATTTGGGGGGTAAACGTTTGGTGTGGCCTATTCAATGGGCGTTTGATTGGCCCGTACTTTTATGATGGTATACTAACGGGAGAGAGATACCTAAATTTTTTACAAAATATACTTCCAGACCTACTTGAAGACATTCCATTGAATGAAAGAAATACAATGTGGTGGCAGCAAGATGGTGCACCTCCACATTTTGATGGTAGAGTGAGAAATTATCTGGACATGATATTTCCAGAACGCTGGATTGGACGCAACGGTACTATTTACTAGCCTCCAAGGTCGCCAGACCTGACACCGTTAGATTTCTTCCTTTGGGGATATCTTAAAGGTATCGTATATGAAACTCCGTCTAGAGATTTAGACGATTTGAAAAGAAAAATACGCGATGCTTGTAGAACTGTGACACCGGAAATGATTAGGGCAGCATGTAACCGAAATCTATTATCAAGATTTGAGAAATGCATTTACGAAGATGGGCATCAATTTGAACATCTCCTTTAATATTGTAAGTTTTTTTTGTGACAGTTAATTTGAATTTTTATTAAAAATTATAATATTGGTTTGTCTTAATCATTACGTACGAATGTAAGATTGCCGAAAATTACAAGGGATTCAATTATGAATTTTTTAACTTACAATCGTTTAAGTACCTGTAGCTCTTGAATTAATCAATTTAGACCCCAAGTGTGCTAGTTTGTTGGAATTGTTTTATAGGGAGGAATACAGAAAGGCACAAATATACACGTTGTCCCATTAATAATTTTGAATGCGACGTCACGTAACCAAAAACAAATACCCCATTGGGTAACACAATAACAAGAAAATATGCAACATTTGCTCTAATTTACACCCCCAAAATTATAATTCTCTACTACTGCCCAATTCTGATATATTACTTGTCTTAATCGTCGTGGGACACCCTGTATATACTTATGAATGACGAAGTCAAATTTAACAACTCCACATCTAACGCAGGTGTAGTGCTCAAGAATTGTAAGAAGTATGTAATAAAAACTCCGATCGGAGTGTTTGGCACTGAAGTTGTTAAAGTCAGTTAATTGTTGAACAAATTTGTAACAATACTTAATTACGGTGTTTTAAATTTGGTGTTTAAAAAATGGAAAATTACCAAGATTTTCAAGAAATGATTAATTAGGTAAACATATTACTAATTTTTGGGGAATCTAGAAAAATACCAACAGCAGCATCTAGGTTATTGCCGAAAGATATCCCGAAAGAAGGCAGCAGTCTTTACGAAGTGTAGAAAAAACCTGAATTTATTGTAAGTGAAGAAGTTGAGTTAAACGTTTTGGCTTATATTAAAATGAACTGCTTCAATTAGAGAACATAAAAAAGAAATTTTTTCTTCTGATGAGGCCAGATTTAACGATAAAGGAATGTTTAACCGAAACAATTTAAGATATTGGGCAACCGAAAGTTCGCATCTGTTTCGAAAAGGAATATTTCAAGAACGTTTTGGTTTTAACATGTGGATAGGAATATTGGGTAGAGATTATTATAGGACCCGTATTTATCGAAGAGGCTCTAGAAGGCCAACGCTATTTAGGTTTCTTAGAAAACGAAATTGAAGAACAACTCACAGAGCTACCAGCTCAATTAACTAGAAATATGTATTTTCAGCAAGATGGTGCTGATCTTCATTATATAGCAATTGTTACAGAGGACCTTAATAAGACGGTCATGTCAGATAGTCAGTCAGGTCCCCAGACTTGACACCGGTTGATTTTTTTGTATAGGGTTATAGTTATAATCAAAATCAAATATATTCGCCATCTTCAACGACCCCGCTGAATTTAAAAGACAGAGTTTTGAAGGCTTTTAGCAATATTAATACAAATACGTTGAGAAAAGTACTGTGCTGTACGGTAAATAGGCCCAGATATGTGTGACAGACTTAGGTACATCAAATATATTTATTAGTATTGAGATATTTTTTAATAGTTATAGTTACTCAAATTATTTGTAGGAGAAGATATGTAAAAAGGTAGGTAACACGCATATCATTCTATCCATAATTTTAGACCTATTTAATTTACAGGTAGTCCCACCAGGGAGCCACTTAAAAAATGTAGTTTTTTTAAAATGCTAAAATATATTAAAAGATTCATTATACATTTGTATTTAAATTTTTTAAATGAATAACTCAAAACATGTAAATACTAAAGAACTGTCAAAAATTAATTTAACTTTTTTTATAATGATATCAATGTAAATATATACAACTACAATATTATTAATTCGTACCTTAATAGATGGTTCTAAGCTATTTCCAATAAAAAATAACACATTAACGCTTTCTCCTAAAATGGTTTTGTGACTACCCCATGTTTGTCTAATAGCTTGTCGCGCGTCTACATTTGAAGGTGCAGATGTTACTATTATTAAAAGCGTAACTTGCGACTCGCAAAAATTTGAAGGAATTATCTGTGGTTTTCCATCAGTGATATATAAATTAATATTTCTTGGTATATCTTTACCCCATCCTTCAACTGAAATATATGCCTTATATTTATTGTGTTAAAATTTGTTTAATTTTAATTTAAAAATATATCCAAATGATACATGAATTTATGAGTAAGGGTAAAATCAAGTTTGTTGCACTAATGCATGTTTTAAAAATTGAATGAATATTAAAGGAACTAAGTGACACGGAGTAAAGTAGAAAATAAAATATACAGAGTAACTTTAAGTTCTTGGAGACAAAAAGATTTAAACAAACACGTGAAAGTAAATATAATTCTTAAGAACTAACCAATTTGAATAAATATATTCTAGAAGAACCATCTAATTGTAAATATTTAAATTTTCAAATAGTTGATCTGCTAACTTTTAATTCTAAAACATTTTAAAAGGTGTCGATTTTATTGTCTATATTATAACTTTAAATGACTAAAGCACACAAAAATATAGGACTTTTCCCATAAAATGTAACAATTTGAAACAACCAGTGTATCTGATACACAAAATGTATACATATTTCGATGTTAAAAAAAATAATTTCAGCACTCTGTAATACCTTATGATAAAAAGTAATAGGCTAGTTATTAGTATACAGGGTACGTAACCTTAGATGCGACGGTCCATAACTCCAGAACGATGCATTTGACCAAAATTTTGTTATGAGTACTCTTTTATGTATATTCAAAAATGCCGTAATTTAAAATCAGATGTGATTTCAAATTTTTCAAACTGTCGACCACTCTGTATCAAATATTTTTTAATGTCATGGCAAAGAACTTGAAAAGTTAGGATAGCGACATGTAAGCCGTTTTTATTGATTTTCAACGTTTCGGCTGCTACAGACATCTAAATTCAAAAAAATGTGATTTTCAGGTGGCTGTAGATCCTTTACTACAAAATAATAGACATTAAGTGTGGTACATCGTTGAAATTAGTTCGTCAAGAGGTTTATTCTATTTAAAAAACTTTGATACACATCTTTTTTTTTAAGAACCTGTATAAGTGGAACTAATTTCAAATAATGGCTTTTTTGAATATACACCTAAAAGTACTCTTACAAAATTTTCATCTAATATACCGTTCTGGAGTTATAGACCGTCGCGTCTATGGTGACTCATCCTGTATACATGTTTAAGAAATTAATGAAATGAAATTTTGTGTCTTACATAAGAATGGAAGCCAATATGGAATGAAATTATTTGTGAAACGTCTACTATTATGTTATAAAATGTTTCTCTAACTCTATTTAACGTTATGGTGAAATATTCTTTTTTTCTTTTATTATCCTTTTTTGATGTTTTCAATGTTAGTTGGCTTTGTTGTATATACTTTATGCAGAGCTAGCTGTTAAAAGAGGTCAAAGGTTGTAAGATTTGGTGATCTAGTTGACCTCTGAACAGTACTTCTTCATTCAATCCATTTATTTGGAAAGTTTACTTTCCAGTTTAACATTAAAAAAAGAATGGTACCAAGAAGTCTCTGATTACTGTCAAACTTGTTCAATAACCATATACAGAAATTCATTCTATTATACATCTTAATTATAGGCCTTCAAAGTCAGCATATCAGGAGCTTTTAAAAATATATATATATATACACAATACAAACATACAGGGGGTTCCATTATAAAAACCGGCTGTGCTAGACTTACATAAATCATCCTATATGTATGGATTTTAATTTGAGAAAGTACAACTGAGTTAAAAAGTTGACATGTCTCAGCGTTTTCATAATCTCTAAAATAACGACAAAAATAATTTTATTCCATAAATAGTTTCCACACTTCATTTTGGGCGTAATAGCTGTTTTTATATCTACTAGTAGGTTATGGTTGTTTTATTGTTGATTAACAAAATTGTCAGTGAATGAACTACGTTTCCTTCAGGGTTTATCTGATTTGAGTGAGTATAATTATTTCTTACCCTCTATGTCTAAGCTTGTAAAAAATATGATTATTTGGATAATACTGATAAAAGAAGCTGTTAGGTAAACATATTCAAGTCTTAGTTTCATCTGAAATTTAATAAAAATAACATATAGTTAGCTACATTTTTATTCAAAATTCAAAAATAAAACTAACCTCATATTTTGATGGTTTTAACAGAGTTAAATGATCTACAGCGGTTCATAACTGGTAGTCACAGATATATTATCAGAGAGATGTGATAGACTATCAGGTTTGTCTCTGCTATCAGAAATACATTTTTCCATTTATCTATTGAGATTTATTATCATAGATAAATAGCACAATGTAACTTAACTAATGTTAAGCCACCGTTTGTGTTGCTAATTTACATATATAAATATTACTTTAATTGGGTTTGTTTGGATTTTGGATGGTTCTTGCTTTAGATTAACGTCTCTTTCACACAACATAGTGACAGCTCTCTAGTCTTATCTAATTGGTTGAAACTTGTCATCTATCCCCTCTATTTTGCAGCGCGCTGTATGCTACTACAAGCAAAGCAACCAAAATAATTACAATTAATAAGAACGGATAAAGTTAGGATGTCACACCAATGTTGCCACATTCTATATATATAAAAGAATTGACATAGACATACCATAAACTTACAATTTGAATTAAAAAAACTTATGATTTTCGTTTTTAGGTTTAGTTTAACGTAGATAATGCATGCAGTTTAAGGAGTGGTTAGGTAACGAGGAAAAAGTTGGTGACATTCAGTTTTTTAAAAGAATCGAAACAAAAAGTTTCTATTGTTGTAAAAGTAATCATAATAAAATATTTTCAATTGCTTAATCCAAAGAACCCAATTTAAACAAATATTTTAGACAATTCAAGCTTTAATTATTTTTTCTTCAAAAATAATATTCTGTAGCACATAAACCTGGAGTCTTAGAAAACCCACAACGCTAACCAAAATCATGTAGCACTGACAAATATTGTACTAGTACTATCATAGTTATTGAAGATAGCAATACGGAACATTCTGTATAAAATATATGAAAAATTATGGACATGACAAGGAAATTAAGTACCACTGAGTGTATACTGGATAAGGAAGTTATAGCTTTAAAAAAAGAGTAACAATAGGTGGCACTCTTTATAAAATTAATATAATAACCAGAAAAGACGGAATATAATCTTAATCTACAAACTTGGTGAAGACATGCAGATGATGATGCATCAGTGTGGATATTTGGATTAATCAATGTTTGAAGAGTGAAGAAAATCTTGTGCTACATTATAAAATACAGGGAGATATATATGTTCCGAGTTTAATTTATTAAAACAAAATTTTTGCCTAATTATTATGGACAAAATTTAATCAGATCTTTTAAAAAACTTTTATATTCGATCTAAATTTATTGCCATAGATAGCACACTTGATATGATTTTGAACTCACAATTTTAAGTATCAATTAATTTCATGAAGGTATGGCTTTGGCCTTTATATTTGCAAATAATCATGAAAAGAGAGTGGGTATATATATCATTAAAGTTTTTGTTAGATAGTTCTAGATGTACAGAAGTTCCAAGAGGTCCTAACTATGTCGAATGTTCTTAGTGACACAATATTAAAATTTAGGGAATATTTTATTATATATTATGATTTGGGATAAATGGGCTTATTGTTTTCAGATAAAATCAATTGCAAATACTAATATGGATCTGAAAAATTAGCCAACGATATCGCATAAAATAGTAAATTGCAAATATTTCGAAAACGGTTAGAGATATTATGTAACATCATAATTTAGTAATCCATCCCTATAAAGTGATTGGTAACAATCTTAAACCTACAATACATAAAATAAAAGATACAAGATAGGAGGATTCATCTAACACTTTTTATTCTTTTAAATCACATAAAATAGAATTAACCAGTTTCTTCAGATAACCAGACTGTAAGTTTACTTAAAAAATACTTATATTCTTAAATGATTTAATCAAACAATTTTACATAATAAATATAATAAAATTGTATGTCAAGTACTAAGTCTATCTGTTATCCACCCTCATAACAGACATATTATTCTTCTGTATCTAAATGCTGCCCTTTCTTTGATGGGTTACGAGTTGATCATGAGCGATCAGATACCCAAAAAAGCTCATTTTGAAATAATTTCTATCCTCTTGAACTTCGAATTTTCTGTTTTTTATTTAGGAATATTATGTACATATTTATAAAGTCAGAAAAGTCGCATAAAATTACATTGTCTATATAAGTGAATGCGTACGGGAGACTATTCAAATAAAAGGCTTTAACTAAACAGAAGAAAATTTGCCGGGAAAATATATTTAGCAATCGTAATCAAGATGAATGAAAGTTTTCATATTAAGAACTCACCCCATTATTCAAAAATAATAAATCTCTTTGGAAATTCCTTAGATAATACATTACTGCAGTCGAAATCTGCTTTTACCTTATTCAAAGAAGAACTTGAAGATGGATGCATTCTGGCATATAATGAGAGCTTGGACCAGTTGTTAAAAAATGTTATTATTCCAAAGAGGATTATTGAATTTAGCGGACACTTCGAATCCACTACTCCAGTATGGTAAAATAAAATTGTATCTTTTTTAAGATTAAATAAGTCTAAATGTTTGATATCTTTTTGACCCATCTTACTTCATATTTAGTTTAAGGTTAAGCATTTATTATTAGCTTTTTATGATTATACACGCAGCTGGTTGGTTAGACTCGTAGCCAATAAACTTAAAAGTAAGTGTTACTCTATCATAATTATGTTTTAACTCAAAGAAGTGCCAATCAGTTTGTCTAGGAGATAATTATTTTTGGATAATAGTCTCAATGAAAGTCATTGATCATGAATTTAGTTTTTTTAATAAAAATTCACCCAAGAAAAAACGGCAAAATCTTTGCTATTGATGTAAACATCTTTCATTTTGGTTAAGGCTACAAATAAAGGTAAAATTGTCTGTTTAGATGTAGAAGCAATTGAAATGTTTATTTTTAGTTTACGACTTTGTATATCAGTTCAGCTACCTAAAAGTTTAGGAGGGTTTGGTGGGGAAGCTTTTTATATTAGTACAAATGGAAATGTTTTAATTGAAAAATTGAGAGGTATTTTGAATATATATAAAATATATTCAGTGTAACATTTTTTTTACTTTTAGAATTAGCTGTAGATTTTATTGAAGAATATTCAAGGGAAGATGAATTTAACGTGGAATTTATATTAAATCATATTTATTATACAAGAGTAAATTGCTCAGAGCAACTTATTGCATGTCTCTTGGAATTGGAATTATTTTTGAGGCAAAAAAATGTAAGCATATTAAATATTTTATAAAAATTATTGAAAAATTATTACTTTCTATATAATTTCTTGGCAAATCAGGTTATTTTGAGTTGTAATGAAACTGCTTGAAAAAGAATAAATCAATCATTTTAAGAATCAGTAGTATTTGAAAAAGTTTAATCCTTATAGAAGATTGTAGGACTAGGCAGAATTTTTCCTGTCTTTCTGTTTTCAGTCTTTATAAATCTTTTAAATGATTTGCAAGACAATGAGAGAAGATGGCACATGGTAACAAGGGCCTGAATAAGCCTCAATATTACCAATACTGTTGTCATGTCATATATTCTTATATTTAAGACATTGGGACGTAAATTTATGACAAAATATTTTTAGAAATTACTGATTTAAAATTATTTAAACATAAGATCTAAAAGCTGAAGCAAACATTTTTTTCAGGTTCGTTTGCTAGTTATTGACAGCATTACCTATATTTTAAGAAAACTGGAAGTCAATGAGAGATTTAGAACTATAAATAGAATATTTCAGATATTAAGACATCTATCAGACAAATTTAACCTGAGTGTAAGTACAATAAGCTTTTGTATTTTAGCTAAGTGAGTATATTAATTCCAATTGATTGAATAAACTCGACCAAACTACTTATAAGAATGGATAGATATTGTTTCTCCAGAGTTTCAGCTACTTACTCTTTATCTTTTTGAAGATACAGATACGTTATTTGTATACCAGAACTATTAAATACATTTAAATTCTACCTTTTCATTCTCCTTGTGGGACAGTAAAAGTATTTTTTTATTTTTCTGAATTTTAGGTAATAATCACGAATTTTTGTACCACTAGAATTAATGGAGAAGAAGCCTATACTGTTGCTTCATTTGGTGATAGTTTTTACCATTTGGTTAATTCTAGAATTTTCTTTAAAAGACATTTAATGATGTTTCATGGGAAATTAACCAAAAATATTTCAAACAAAGAAAAAGAAGCGGTTTTTAAATTGTAGAAGTATAGTAAGGGTTTATTAATGTGGTTGGAATTAGATAAAAATATTTTGTAAAGCTACACAAGGAATGTTTATCATAGTTGATGTGCAGTATATATTTACAATAAAACGTTGCACCAAATTTGTACATTGATATTAAAGCTTTACAAATATGCTGGCGTTTTAGACAATACACACATTTGAGATATTTTTCTACTTTTAACATTCTTTTCCTACAAAGACAAATAGTTTAGGTTATCAGTTTGTTAGAAGTGCATATAATTGTGAATTGTTGACTATTGTTATAACTGTCATAAATGTGAAAAAAACTAAAATATTTTGGAGTGATTCTTACCCTCCCTTGGGGGTGAAAGTGGCAGAGTCAAAAATACCGAAGAAGATTGTCCCCATTTTTTTGTAAAATGTAACAGTTTCTGATATCGGCTCCGTTTCATTTTCGATTGGCCACCCTGTAAATATGTCTCTGTTTAACCAGTAACGACTACGATCCATAGATATATATATATAAAGATCTGGGTCTCAGTGAAGCAGCGATGGCATCACATATCCCTTCCTGTCTTTTACAAGACAGAAGTAGGCGAGATTTCACGAGTTTCATTTGGCTAAGTACCGTTTCAACTACAGAGGTGAACATTCTATTTCTCTTGTATATTACGGAGTTACGTGTTTCTTAATTTATCAATTTATTTATTAAAGTCGAATTTTTTGTAGTAAGTATGGCCACTAGCAAAACTTTAACAGAAAAGCTTGCTGATACTTTAAACGATGAAGACTTCTGGAAAAAAGAGGTGAAACTGTGTTAGACAAACAGGATACTCAGTATTCTGTTGCTGCAAATTAATTCGAAGTAACGGCCATCATTCTTGAAAATGCTGAAAATAGTGCCGGGGAAGAATCTGTGACCATAATACAGACAGTGAAGAGGAAAGGATAACAGAGGACAAACAATTAGACAATGAGGACGCGAAACAAGAAGAGATATTAGTGATAACGATGAATGTGAGGAAATTAGACGAAAATACCTCTATGGCAAAATGGATAAGAAAGCCTTTATATGAAGTGTGAACAATAAGCTTCTATCCGAGGATGTGAGCGAGCAGAAAATATATTTTCAATGATAGAATTAAAAAAAATTGTTATTAATACCAACTAAAAAATTGAAATTTAAAATCAAGATACAATGTTTTCAAAAATAGATGTAACATCAAACGTAAAATATATTCCTCCTTTATACATTTGTCAAATACCATAGAAATAGAAGCTTTTATAGGATTACTATATTTGTAAGAGGTTTTTAAAGCAGGATATGAAGATGTCAAATCATTGAGCGCAACTGATGGCACAGGCAGTTATATTTTTCGTTGTACAATACCTTTGGCTAGATTTATGTTTCTCTTAGCTGCTATAAGGTTTGATGATTAAAAAACTAGAGTAAACCAGCTATATATGTGATAAAAATACAAATAATACAAATAGAAATTTTAAGCGGAAAAAAATATCCTATTACACCCTAGCTAGCCTAAAGACGTACTTATGGGCTTAACGCAACCTTATTATTCAAAAAATAAATATAACCGTTGATAACTGGAATACATCAATTGAGTTAATTTTGTTTTTGTAAACCTACTTTATTAAGAATCTCGTAGACCCAGCAGTAATTTGCTTGGTATAAAAAATAGTAATAGTTAAGGGTTAATAAAAACAAAAATTAAATTCTAAACAACTAGAAGTAGTAATTTATTTGAATGAAGTGCATCACATAATTATGATCGAACTTCACAAGTTCGTTTGATTAATTTTACATCAAAATTATAAAAAAAAAGTTGTAATCTAAGTATATCTCTTATCCGGCCTCGTCACCGACACATAGAAACCTTTTATTAATGTTGTGTTTCTAAATGCTGCCCATTCTTTGACGGACCACGAGCTGGTCGTGAACTAACAGCTACCCAAAAAATCTCATTTTGAAATAATTTCCATCCTCGAACTCCGAATTTCTGTTTTTTATTTAGAAATATTTTGTACAGATTTGTTAAGTCATAAAATCCGCATAAAATTAGATTGTCTATGTACGGGAATGCCTGTGGGAGACTATTCAAATAAAAGGATGTAAACAAAACAAAAGAAATTTAGCTGATAAAATTTATTTAAAATCGCAATCGACATGAATAAAAGTTTTCAAGTTAAAAATTTATCTCATTATTCAAAACATTAATCTCTTTAGAAATTCCTTAGATAATAATACATTACTGCAGTCGAAATCTGCTTTTACATTATTCAGAGAAGAACTTGTAGATGAATATAATTGAACCAGTTGTTGAAAAATGTTATTATCCAAATCCAATTATTGAGTTTTGTGGACACTTTGAATCCACTACTAATTTTATAATTAAGATTAAATAAGTAAAAATGTTTGTAATCTTTTTTAATCCGTCTTAAACTTAAAAGTAAGTGTTACTCTATTATAATCATGTATTAATTTAAAGAGTGCTAAACAGTTTGTCTAGGCGACAATATTTTTTGGATAACAGTATCACTAAATGTGAGAAGGATTAATCATAAATTTAGTTTTTTTTTTTTTAATAAAAACTCATCCAAGGAAACAACACAGCGAGAACTTTGCTATTCTTGTTGTACTTATTATTTTTCAATTTGATCAAGACCAATAATGACAAATTACCTGTTTACATGTTTATTTTTAGTTTAAGATTGTATATTAGTTTAGCTACCTAAAAGTTTAGGAGGGTTGAAGCTTTTTATATTAGTACAAATGGAATTGTTTTAGTTGAAAAATTAAGAGGTATTTTGAATTATATATAAAATATATTCAGTGTAACATTTTTTTTACTTTTATAAATAATATAATATAAAACATATCAACATAATCATTTTTTTACTTTTAGCATTACCTGTAAATTTTAAAGAATATTTAAGGGATGATGAATTGAACATAGAATTTATATTAAATTATATTTATTAAACAAAAGTAAATTGCTCAGTGCAGCTTATCATATCTCTTGGAATTGTAATCATTGTTGAGGCAAAAAAATGTGACCATATTTTTACGTATTGGGTTATTTTTTTTAATAAATATATCAAAGAATCTAATGATTGGGGTCTTAACCCACTACTTAACTTGGCTAATGGAAAATAAAGAGGCTGAGTAATAACAATTTATCTATGAATAAAAACAAAATATTACGGCAATTTAAATCTTTAAATAAACAATACATTTAATCGCAGGAGCAGGCACTATCAATTTCTCGATCATCCGAGAACCCAAACTTGACATCCAATCTCCTTTTATTTTTATGTAATATTAAATAAACGCTAAATGCTATAATGAAGAAAGTATTAAATAAAAAATAAGTTCTATCTACAGGGCGATATTTAACTAATAAATCCCTCTCTTGGCAAATTAGGTTACTCTGAGTTGCAATGGAATTCATTAAAATAGAATAAATCTATCATTTTAAGAATCACTAGTATTTGAACGAGTTCAATTCCTATACAAGACTGCAAGGCCAGATAGAATTTTTCCCACCTTTCTCTACTTTCTGTCTTCAAAAAAGCTCAAATTGTTCTGATGATCTGTAAGTCAAATGAGACAACCCATTGACATGGTAAAAAGGGCCTGAATAGGACTAGTTGCTAGTGCTTAGTGTCCTCATCCATAAAAAATAAGAATTTTCCAAATTTTTTTTTAACAGTTATTTGGAATCTGTGCACTTGCTACACATATGTAGATAAAAAGAGCAGTTTACAAGAAATACATTTCTGCTTCCAAAGGCTATATAAATACTTATTTCCACCCTACAACCTGGGTTCATTAAAATGTAAAATTTTGGTAGTATTGTCTGCGGAAAAGTAAAAAGTAGATAGTAGATTCAGTTTCTTCTGCTCTTTCGAATTATAAAAAGCAATTTAAAAAAAATCGATTTTAGGAAATTTGATTATTTAAATTTTTTTGGTAATACTTTGGTAGATTTTCCAGGTAATGGTTATTATGCTTATCAAATATCAAAATAATACATAAGTTATGAGCTCCGAAAGAAATAGGCCAAACTGATAAAACACTCTGTATCTCAGTTATAAAAGGTGGAAGACCCATTAAATATAGCTTATTTAGAGACATCAAAGTGACGTTCATCTACAGCTAAAGTTAGGCACTTCCCCAATGAAACACCCTTTATCTAAAAACTAAATACTTTAACAATAAAGATAGATTTGTAAATATATTTTTTATTTTAGTTTCATTTATTGAAGATATTCCGATAACTCCTTCCTCACTCAGCATCAAGTTTTAGTAATACAAGGTCTATCAAAACATATTTAATGAAGTCATTTTATGAAAATTGCTAAAATAATAAAATGAAATGACTGAGCATCAGAAGGAATTTTTTTTACTTAAAAAAAGAAAAACGAAAAATGGTACTACTCAAAATAATAAAGGAGAGGGGGAATACGATTTAAAAAAAAATTAGAATATGAATAAAAAATAATTATTTGTAAACAATTATTAATAAATCATATTTATCTTATAAAAACTGTATTTATTAAAACATATTATCTTCATCAATTTTTGCAGCCTCTTCAACTAGAGGAAATATAATATTTGGGTCTTCAATTGGCACATCGTCACTAAATGCAGTGGCCATATGGCGCAAAACTGAATTGGCTACCATTATGCCTAAAATGGTGCAGGTCAATAACTCCAACTCTGGGAAAATGCTTATTCTATAAAATGTATTTTGAATCTGAATAAGCTCATTAGCATTTTGAGGCATCCCTATTAACTGCGTAGCAAGGTAGTGCCTTATTTATTGTACAACACGGCATACTGTTAATCTCGATACATTAAAATTATCTCCCATATATATCTGAAATGACCCGGTAGCATAAAACCTTAAGGCAATAAGTAGTTAAATAATAAATAAAAAATAAATAACCTCAATGGTTTCCAATTAAATTTAAAATTTATTCAACACATCTTCTGGATTGTCTAAACCTAATCTTAAAGTCCACATCATGGTACCCAGTAATCGATTTATTTTTTCTAAAACCATATAAATTATTAAATATATTAAAATGGACATAAGGTGTTGTCTTACCTATTATCCATTATTCGAAATCAAACAAACTAACAAATACAGTCTATAAAATAAAAATTTTCGATCACAAAAAAACTCGCAAAAATAAGACAATTCAGTATTGAGGTTAGAAAACATCAAAAAAAATTTTAACTGACGAAATTTCATTGATAAATTTAAAATCAATTTAAATTGACATTGGCGAAACAAAATCTGCATTTTTTTTAGGCAGTTAAATTTATTCATCTAATATGGTCTTATTAATGTTGGTGAAACCGGGCATAGAGATTTAAAATTACAAATTTTTCAGATGATAAGGCAAACATTTAACCAGAGTGTAAAATATAAAGCAATTTTGTATTTTATTTTGGGTGAGTATGTTGATTCCAAGAAAAATTTAACACAAAATTAAGATTATTTGTTGGGGTCGATAGATATTTTTTCATCAGAGTTAGTTACCCTTTATTGTTTGAAGAGACAGGTACATTTTTAATAAAAAAAATAACTTTTCATGCTTTTTGTTGGACAGTAAAAATATTTTGTGTGTGTGTGTGTGTGTAGGTAAATTGGCTTATGGAAACTACGTCTGTAGCCACAACAATTAGTTATTAACCTTTAAATTTTGGTTCCAGTTTCCTTATCGGCTTTACTAATGCATCAAGTACCTTTTTGTTATTCAAAATTAACAAACTCTGCAAGTTGATAGGCAATTGTAGTCCGTTAGCTAGATGGGGGGAAACAACTAGGATCGAGTCTCATTATTGTGACTGGAAACTTGGGATGGATTACATTTATGGATTATTGGTGTTTTTAATAAAATGTTGCTATCTAATATTTCAGAGCATAAAAAAATCTTGAACATTCCAGTCAAGGACTACTTCTTTGGCAAGTTTATGAGCAATATCGTTGTCTTTATTACCAGCTTATCTCTTTTCCCAAATGAAAGAGATTGCAATTCCCGAATTAAGTTGTACTTTTAAACAGTTTTTAATGTTACAAAAAAGAGTTTTTTATTTGTTGATTTAAATTTTAGATCATAAGGTTTGTGGATTTGATGTTAAATCTGAAATTATGATACTGTTACCAATGTTATTGTCAATGCAGATAAGTGATCCGTCATATTGAATACATTTCCGTTGTATAAATTGAGTTTGTTTCAGGAAGTCTAATTTTGATTGAATGGCATTTGTTTGTCTGGTAAAAAGCACACCCAGTACCATATTCATTTTTTGACCTGTGTAAAAATTATTGAGTGATTTTTATAATTAGAAAGAATGGATGTCATAAAGGTATTTAGTAAATTTATTTCCGAGAATAAAGTGACTATGATTTTTGGTTTAAATATTTATTGAAGGGATCATCAAATATTGGAAAAATATATTTGTTTGGTTATAATTTTTTTTTACTTCCTTACTCTAGAATTTTTTAAAAGAACTTTAATGATGTTCCATGGAAAACTATCCAAAAATGTAGCAAACAAAGAAAAGCGGTTTTTTAATTGTAAAAAGTTAAAAAGTATTTAGTCAGCATTTATTAATTTGCTTGTAATTTAGATAATAAATATTCTGTAAAATACATTTCTAGTTACCTACATTGTTTATCCCAGTACTCGGACTATTTAATTCCAATTTTAAAGGCAATAAAAAATTGAATTAACGTATCTGTATATATTTATATTTATAAGCTGATAAATTATGATAGGGTTTACACCATCAACGTTTTAGCTCTATCACAGTTTATCTGCAGCGTAAATTTACAACAAAACGTGCCACCAAATTTGTACATTGATATTAAAGCTTCACAAAAACACCAGCGTTTTTAGATAATTCACAATCGCTTCAGACAGACTTTCTTCACAAAAAGCCGGTGAGCGCTCATTCTTCTGCAGCTGGAAAATTTTTCTTTGGGAGGCGATAAGCCATTAACCGTAGCAAGACTTAGCGCTGTAACATTTTTTGCAACTTTTTCCAAAGTGCGTCGTTACTTTTTCGCTCGAGACGGATCCATTGTCAATATGGAAGAATTCTGAAACACAACCATTTCTTAGTCTTAAATTCTAAATAAAAAACAAAATTGAGAATTTCGTTATAAAATATTAAAAGCACTCATGAATAATTTTACATGAGCAATAAAATATCTGGGAATTTCCTTTAAAACGCCTTTAAATTGTGGGACTTTTTTTACGCAGTAATGTGACTTCTCCCTGAAGATCGCAAAGAACATAAACAAAGTCCTAGTTTTGAAATGGAAACATGATCCTGATGAGTTTATTGTATGTACTTAAGATATCAAAAAAAAAATTAGTTATAATTTTTAATAACAACAAAAATACATACCATTTCAGTGGTGAGACAGTTGATAGCATGTTCCACAGTTTTTTTGTGATGGGACTTAGAAGACGAATGAGTTACTTGTCTCAATGGAGTTGTGGGACAACCTAGAGCAATCAAAATTCTATCATGGTGTAGTTACAATAATTATATAGTATAAGATGGTAGTGACCACGCATTTGAAAACATTGCTATTATTAAATCTTAATTTTGAAATTTGTATTGAAACTCAAAAATCAAAAATTGTTGCACATTCTAGAACTAATTTGCGATTTACGTTTCTTACAAAACAATATTTGTTGATAGTTACACATTTAACGAGTAATTTAAAATTTGGTGACTTACGTAGTCTTTTCAAAAGTGGCTGATAATATAGCAACAATACGAGAACCAGTCGGATATATTAGATAACTTACTCATTGAACGATTTTCTCTATGTTCGCTCGAGACCACTAGGCTGTATAATTGCTGGATCTTTATTTTCAAAATAATTAATATACTAATAGAACTACTCGAGAAACTGAAGTTCTGGGTACGTCAAATAAACAGCAGAATTGATACGAGCTTTTACTTGCCCAAAGCAAGAACTAACATAATGTTAAAATCGCCTACGTACACAATTGCCAAAACTTTTAATTGCGCCTGTCAGAATGTAGAGATATATAACATTAAAATTGGAACATTCAAGCGCCAGCTAAAACTACGCTTAAACAACTTGCCTCAAAATTAGCTTAAGTTATGAACTTTCATGTGATTTATCTCGTAGTAGTATACTTTTCTTTTCTCTTTTATGTACACTTGCTTTTTTTATCCAGGGCGACTCTTATGTATATTTATTCTTTTATTGTTATATTTTTACTATTTATTATTATCCACGCAACTACTTTTTAATATATTAAGCTATGCATAACAGAGTATTGTCTTGTAATTGTGTGTATTCCTGTTAGACAATAAACGATTCTTTTTCTTTTTTAAATTGGGGAATAGCTATGAGAAAAAAAGTTTATATACAAAAAGATTAGTTTATTGTTTTTCGAATTATTCGTCATTTCACTCTACGCATTTTTTCATACGTTGAAACCAATTATTAACACTTATTATTCCATTCAAAAGTTAGAATGCTGAAAATATGTGTTTTGAATGAATCCACGGCTTCATCAGGGCGATGACCACACATTTTATTGCTAATTGTAGGAGACGTAAAAAATCACTTAGTGCCATATCAGGCCTATGGAACGGGTCGGTCATTAATAAGATCTTTGTACTTTTCAAATAATCGCCTCCGCGTATGCTGTATAAGATGATGCATTATCGTGATACAATGATTGAACGTTTACTGTTTGTTTTTCATCACTGATAAATTACTTCGAAGGAGCAAACTGTTGTGTAACACTCTGAATTTACTGTTGCAACGATTTTTTAGAGCAATTGTAGCCATTTGAACAGCGTTGGCAACGAAACATGCAGAAATCATTTTTTTTCTTTTGTTGGCAAACGTTCATTTTGAAACACTCAACGTGTCGATTGTTGCTTTGTTTTCGATTCATATGAGTAGATCCATGTTTCGTCACTTGTGCAAGTATGCCTGAATCTCCTCCTATGTCTTATGATTGTCTTCAATTATTTAACGTACAGCATCAATATTTTCAGCAATAACTGATGTTGAGGGAAGCCCTTCCCTTAGTAGACCCACGAGCGATACACGACTAAATTTAAATTCTTGAAAAATTAAACGTTCCATACATTGTTGTTGTGTTTAACCACAAAGAAAATCATAATAAGTTATAGAACGTACGCTTTTTCGAGTTAAGTATATTTTTTATAAGAGCTGTAAATGTTATGATAACACAATGTATAAAGGGACAAATATTTTAATATCGGAAAAACTGACCGATTTGTTACATAAAGTACAATGTGTTTCTGCTCAGACGTCCCAAATTCTCGAATTTATCCGACTCTCCCTGGTATATTTTAACTTTTTTAATTTCTGCATTTTTAAAAAATGATAGTTTTTATAAAAGACTCATTTATACAACTATTTGTAAAACTGTTATGCAATGCTGTTCCCCACTAATAACTAATAAGTTAATAAAGAATTATTTTCTTTTTGAAAAAAAAAAACAAAATGTTTGTATTTAGTGCAGATGTATTATCAACTATTAACGGATATTAAGTAACGGAATCTTTAAAGTATACAACGCATTTTAATGAAAATTAACCATAGTGAACATGTTGATTTCGAAAAAATCGTAAAAATAGCGAAAAATTTTATTTATAGAAATTTCAAAGAATTAAATTTAATAGGTTATGTACTCTCGATGGTGTTAAAGTAAAGAAATACAAAAGAAAGCAAAAAATCAGAAGAACGTGGTCCTAAAGCATCGCTTATTTTTTTATACAGGGTTATTCATTATAAACTGGCCCTTCCTTATCATCGTTATTTATGTATATATATAAAAAATATTTCAAATAAATTTGACATGGCTGTGACTGACTAACGAGACTTGGTTTATTTTTAGAAAACCACTATAAAGTGAATTAAATTTAAATGAGCGCAACGTAAACGTGTATAGTGAATTATCAAATTTCAAAACTCGCTTTATTATAATACCATTTTATATCAATTTACGGTACTTTTACATTCAGCGTTTCTTACTTCCTAGTCTCTGTACATTGTACTTAATAAAATGTGTTAATAAACATATCATTCACACTTTCCTATTTTAACAATGGAATCACAGCATAGCAAACTAATAGTTAACTGTGAAAGGTACTATTCTAAAGTAAAACGGAGTGCAATGAAAAGCTAATTTCAATTCTTCGAGTTAAAGTTACAGATCCAATACTCCCTCTAGCATGTAAAATGTTAGAGCTCATCATTATTTTAGTACAAATCTTTGGAGGGAAAATACTGTTATATATGAATAAACATATTTTATTTTATGTCATAAAAATATTATTTTCAAATCTTTAAGTGTATATAACCTACTTCGTTTCTTGTTAGGTTAAATATGCAATTTACACTTTTCCATTCTGCATAAAATAATCTCGAAGTATTGAATTGGGGAAACTGAAACACTCGTCAACATCCAGTGGTGTCACTCACCCATATCTCCACTACTTGATGATTCGGTAAAAGAGGGTGTACCTTCAGTCCAGGTCGGAGTGGAGCCTTCAACAGAGGTTGGGGGTGTCCATGCCAGCCCCCTGGAATGACTTGAGTGTCCACCCGCACCTGAACTGCCCGACTCTACGCTAAGCGAAGAGGATTTGTTTTCCGGTCGAGATTCAAATTTTATGTCGCTATAACTATAACCCAACAAAACACAAATTTTGTCTTATTTAAACAATTGAAAAAGTATCATCATATGGTTATGTTATGTCTAAACTACGATTTATTTCAGAAAAGCGTAAAACAAAAAAAATGGTAATAGAAGAAACAATGTATGCAATTTGCACATAAAATAATTTTTGTGCCGGAAAAATTTTATTTCGTGAAAAATGTATTACTTAATTTTTATATTCTTAGATATTTTTTTGTATATTACATAACTATTCAATTGAATGTAAATTTTGCTATGGTACAGCCAAACCTTAATAAAAAATAAAAATATTATTTGCCCAAGCAACAAAAATCATTAAATAGGATACACAAATAAAAAATAAGAAAGAAGTAATGATTTCATTATCATAAAATTTTATGTAACAAAAATACGAATTAATATATCTTAAATATAGCAAAATCGTTTCTTCTACTACCTTATATGGCGAGATTATTGATATACTCTCCTTCTTAAATTATGAATATAAAATTATAGCAAGTTTGATTAAGTGGAAAAACTGATAACAACATAAATGAGTACTTTGAAGTGCAATAGAAGTTTCTGCCGATACTGTGATCTTATTTTATTTATTTTTTAATAAGTTGGATTGCAGAATACCTCGTTTAAAATATATTTTAATACTCTATTCAACGCTGGCAATATACATCATTTTCAACAGGTATTGTTGCGTCTAGTGGAAGAGAACACAGAACCGGCTTAGCTTAAATACTGAGAGGAACAAGACCTGAACTATTACTAACAAAAAGTAACTTACCTAATAGAGTCATCTTTGTAATTTCTCACTGCAATATGATGAAGAGATATATATGATTGGGCAGATGAAGAATGAGAACCAGAATGTACTTGTGTGGGTAACGAAGATGCAGCCCCCATGGCTAATCTAACGTGTGATGGATCGTCATCTAAACCTTCATAGGTTGGTGGCGGAGTGCTGCAACAGCTCGGAGCTATGCCTAAAAATAACGAATAATATAGGAAATGCTTTTAGCTTAGTTTAAAAACTTTAATTCAAATAAAACTAATTATAATTGTAAAAATGGTGCTAATTTGAAGAAAAAGTGTTTATATTTCTAGAAAAAAAAAATATATATTTCTTTTTATTTCTTGTAATTTGTTATATTTTATGCGGTAGTTTCAGAAATTTATACACTATTATAGTTTTCAAATTGCACTTACAAAGTTACTAAAGTGAAGTTTAAAAATTACAATGATCTAAATGGTTCAAATATGACAAGGAACATTATTGTTAACACCCAATAACTACCCAAAAGCTGTTAGAAAAAAAAAAAAGAAGAAATATAAAGCAACGGCACAACTCCAAACATAAAAGAATGGAAAATAGAAAACATACAAGTAAAGTTTACGAAATCGTGCAGTGCCATCCTCTTTGTCGAGTCGTCGTGCCTAATAAATAAAAGAAATAAAAACGAATTAAAATAAAGTTGCAAACTACTGCACGTATCTACAAAGAGTAGGTAAAGACATACTCAAAATTAGGGAATAAGTGTAGAGCTCCTATTGTTTCTACCAATCATGTGAAGTTAATATTTGTTTAATTGAATAATCAAAAATTGGAATATGAGACCACTATAAAAGATTATAATAATTGAAGTTTTTGATCAACTAAAAATTTCACATAATTAGTTTATTTCTAGTAAGAAAGTATAAAACTAAGAGTAAAAGCGAGAACATATTTGTAAATTGTTAACCACCTTAGTAAAACCGTCTGATGTGGTTAATAGAATTTTAGAAATGTTTAAAGTGAAGCACTTTGGAAATCATACATAAAGAATAACAATTCAGTTCATCAAGAGATGCATTGGAAATATAGTGTAAAGTAAAATTAAAATCACGGGCTAAAAGCTCTCAAAGGAAGGTGTTGTAGCATAAAAAGTAATTTAACCAATATTTAATGCAAATCTTTTTCTTTTATTTTATAGTACATACATTGATCCATATGTCAATTCGGGTAATTTTTAAATAAAGGTTTTATAAATTTACTTTTAAAAATAAATAAAAATATGTTCCCACTTTGCATATTTGTTGTTTCTATAATAGAGTAGTTTTTGAATTATTATTGATTAATTATAAGAACTAGTGCCTCGAGTGATAAGCTTGAATTGTACTGTCCACATATTTTTAGTATCCATTCTCGTGTACTGAAAAATCTAATTTAAGGCAACGGTTTAAAGGGGCCGATATGAAAACTACACAGTGTATCCCACAATTTTTGTAACACCTTTTATAATGAATAAAGAAATATTCTGACAGAATAACTGGATCACATTTATAAAACAAATATTTTAGACGGTGTAATAACAAAGTAGAAAATAAAATATTCTGTAGTGTATTTCATTTTAATAAAGGCAATTTCTAGAATATCTAAAAAATGACAGCCAACGCAATTCAAGCGATTTCCACAATTTTAGTGCAAAACACGCATGGCAGCAACGTTACTTCTAATCAATTAATTAATTAACTAACTAACTAACTAACTAACTAACTATATTCAATCTTGAGGTCGCGAAATTCGGGCACATGCCAGTCATCTACTTGTTCCGGCGCACCTTTGTCTTGGTGCTCGCCTCGTTTAAATCTAGGAGTTCCCCGCGGAGGCACAGGAGGCGGCACTTTACCCTTAGATTCATTGTTCGATCTGCCCACCAAAACGGCGGGATATGCCGACGGTGGAGACGTTAGCGAGGTGACAGGGGAAAGTAATGGGGTTGAAGGGTGAGAAGAAGGTAACGTTGTTTTCGCTATCGTTGCCTCGACTTGTGAAGCTATCAGTAAAAATAGTATTTTAGATGAGATATGGGAATCCATTCGAATAATGCAGCGTGAAAAAAATTTATTCAAAAATAAGGATTTTGAATTTTATTAGTGATTTGATAATATAAATATTTTCCTCAAAAGTTTAAAGTACCCATTTTTATTTTGAATACATTATATTGTTTATTTTCTTCATTAATATTAGGAGAGTGAGAGTTCAATATTTCTAAAACAATATATTTGAGCGAATAACGATTGAAAAGTCATTTGAAATGTAGTTTAATTAATTTTAATTAAGAAAGTCACAAGGTAAATAGATTTGGTACCGCTATATAAAGCTATCCTATTCACCAATGATTTGTACTTTCTGTCGATATAAATGATTCAATATCATTTATTCACTAATTTGTTATGGTTAAATGTAAATGAAATATACTCACGGTGTTTGTAATAGAAAGTACTTCAAAAATTTGTAAATAATAGTTTGTCAAATAGATGCATCTATAGGGTGCTCATAGAGGTATGGTACATACTAAAAGAGGTGGTTAAACAGGTAAAAAATAAGGCTTGTTTCTTATATAAACGTATATTGAATACTCGTTAGTTTTTGAGATACGTGATGTCGAACATAAAAAAAAAACAAATTACGCCACTGCATTTCTTTAAGAACCTACTATTGATATAAAAGAATAATATATATGTATTTGTTTTTGAAATATTAAAAATTTGGTCCAACGCTATGTGCGAATTAAAGTATAAACCTTCTTCGATATTGTCGGATAAAATTTGTACATATTTGGAAACTATCGTACAAAAAACAAAGTTTTCTTTCCCAATCAACCGTAGGTTAGGAATATTTAATATAAATTCCAAAAAAGCCAGTTTCATACTAAACCTTATAAAAATAACCCGTAGTCTCTGGAAAGAGTTTCTACATTGGATAAAGTTGATTACTAATTCGGGTAGGAAAAAATGCAGAAAATATATAGTAGAAACATGAGCAAATATCAAAATATTTTAATAATCCAGCTAAGAGAATATAAGGAAATAGTTTTTTACAAACTTAATATTTCGCGTCTAGAACAAACTATTAAGTAGAAGCTTTCTAAGTATACTGCCACCTCTTTCAAGATGTACCTTACCTTTAGAAATATCATTTTTATTGACCCTTAGATTTACTTCTAAAAATCAAAACTTATCTGGATCTTCAAAACCTATATTCAACGGTTTTAATTTAAATTATTTAGCCTATATTTATGTTTAATAATTAAAATTACTGTACTATAAGCTATTTAGAAAATTAACAATAAACAATAGATAATCCGTTTTTGTAGATAAATAAATAAATAATTAAAATATGACGCAGGTTAATCTTATTAAAAACTATAAAATATGAGAAGCAAAAGTTGCATACAATACAAACAGCTGAAGGCCAAGTAAACATGAAATGAAACAGATAAAAGACAAGGAGAACAGAAAAAGCTACACAAGACAGAAGAAACTAAAATATATCTTATAATCTAAAACGCCCTAGGGAATGAGTTAGTACTTGCCTACCATTTAAATCGTTCAATTAATCTAATTTGAGGATTACTACCTCCAGAGAACCGCGTCATTTTTTATATCTTTCATTTTTTCTCAGTCTGTCATAAACGAGGCGAAACATATCTGATAGGTTTCGCTTCTGGCTACGTTTAGTAGTTTAGTTACCGTATACATTTTAACCCCCGAAGAGACCGATTATGACGGACGTTGATTAAAATCTCAAAATGACGCGGTCCTCTGGAAGCAGTATCCTCAGATTCGTTCTGGCAGTGGAAGCCCACGAATTTAATCCAAATTTGTATAAATTCTTTGAAGAACATGGATCTTTATTTTTACTATTACACATGTAAAATATATATATTTTAATGTTTAATATAATAGTTCTTTACGTACTAATTAGTACAAAGATTCTTAATTGAAATACTTAGAGATTATGAGCTGAACAAACGATATGAACGAGGCGAGTAATAGTTGAATTTAATACAGACATTTTACTATGTGGCGGACAAAAATTTTAATCGCGATCCATAAAAATTGAAGTTTGAATGTCTTCTTGCATTATTTTATAAAAATAATGCGCGACAAATTTATACTGTTGGAACCGTGACAATGAGAAACGATTTCTGTTTATTCTAATACAGTATGGCTATGTTCATAAATATCTTTATCATAAGATATATTTTTTTACGAAAATCGCTATAGCAATGCGCGGTTTTATTGACGGTTGGCGATAGAATTAGTTTCAAATTAGGATGTTTTGTGCTTTTTAAGTATTAAGTATTAGATGAGGTATTTCAAAGAATTGTCGCAATAGCTATTTTCATGTTTGGAAAATGGTTGAAAACTTATTTTAGGATTTATATTTATTCATAAAAAACACATGAGAACATAGAAATAACGGATCATTGTTATTAATATTGTTAAAAGAAGTTCCAAGTTAGTCTACATAAATAATTAACAAACAGTTTGAAACACAACTCTACAAAATATAAACAAACAACTAATCGCTCTTCAGAATAACTTAATTCCATATTTAATGTTTAAAATATTACCGCTTTATGTTATTACTAAATAAGAAAAAATATTAGAAGCTAAACTTTACTTCTAATTAAAATTAATAATAAGGATTAGGTACTTGTGTGTTTATGGGAAGATGTAACATTACATTTAAGTTGGTAACTTGTTAATATTTGCACTCATAATTTATATTTCATTAGAAACATTTTACGGGCTATTTGGATAACAATATTACTAATTTAAGACAAATAACTGTAAGAATATGATACTGCACAGTCACGTAATTTATAACTTACCGCCTTTGTTTCCGTTAAGTTGTACAGTATTACCCACTTTCACCTGTGCAATAGCTGCATGTAATATATTAAATTATACAAGAAATAGCGAAATTGTAGAAATATAGAAGATTGTTTAAGTTGTACTCACTTTCTCGTTCGTTTGTTTCATCGTGTCGTCCCGAAGGTCTTGATAAAGATTTTCTTTTTGATGGAGAATGTTTTAAAGCTGCAACAAATAATAGAATTAATAATTTAACAAACACAAAATTGAACATATATACAGGATGACGCATTAGTGTGGCAAAGCTCGATTAGTTCGCTATTATTAGAGTTACGGAAAAAAAGTATTGACAAAAAGTGTAGGCAATCTTGAGGTTCACATTTTAAAATTAATCACAAATATACACTGTGTTCTGGAACGCAATGCCAGAACAAAATTTTGGTTTTTTAAATATTTTTACATTTTTATAAACCTCTTCCCAGCTAATTTCAACGATATATCACACTTAATGTCTATTATTTTTAGTAAAGGATCTACAGCCACCTGAAAATTTAAATATCTGTAGCAGCCAAATTGTTGAAAATCAATAACGGCTTACATGTCCCTATCCTAACTTTTCACTAATTTTAAAATGTTAATCTCAAGACTTTTCGTAACTTCAACAATAGCGGACTAATCGAGCTTTGCCATACTAATGCATCACCCTGTATATAAAATGTACGTAAAATTTTACAATTTTTGTCATTGGGATACATCCGTTAATCAAGACAACATATAAAAAAAAGTAAATCATTCAGCCTACTAACATGCAATAACATAAAATATTTAGCATATTTCAATTAAAACCCAACAAATTAGTGGACCAACCATTCTTGGTTCTTATAGAAAAAAATGATTTAATGTCCGTTCCTGGCCACTCAGAATCGATGTTTTATGTTGAAGATAGATCCAGGCAATCATGGCCAATAAGTGGGTCATTAAAAGAAAAAATTATATGCGTTTATATTTACTCACTTTTGAGTAAAGTATTTTATATAAATTTTATCGTAAAAATTTTGAAATAACCACTGAATAAGTCACTAAATAGTGGTTAAAAAATTCTAAGGAAAACAAGTTTATTTAAATTTGTTGAATAAATAAATTTCAACAATGATTTGTAAATATGCGCAAATAAATTAAAGAAATCAATAATGCCTTAATTTTCTAGTACATTAATCTATTAATAAGATAAATAAAATATTCTAATACTAGGTATCTAAATTTTTATCAGTTTTTATATAAATATTATCATGCTAAGCATAAAATAAATTTTATCCCCGCTTACCGTACTAAAATGGAAACACAACTCATTTTCTGTCTTTTTACACACTGGGACAAATTTGCAAAGTCTCAATTATTTGCGTTATAAACGTCTTGCTTGATATTGACAAAATTTAATATAATTGAGTTTTATAAGATATATTATTAAGGTATTTACTTCGTTGGCAAATATTTTATTTTACACAAAATATGGCGCTTTTTAAATAATTTATCTGTGTTTTAATCCTACCTGTCCTGGTTTATTAACAACATTGAACAATATCTGTCACTGCTAAATTTATTTATCAGGAATGTTGCCTTGAGAATAAATACTCAAAATTTCGTAAACTATTTAAAAATGATAAAATGTACAGAATGTTTTATTTGCAATAATTTACGCCATATTATTTGAGAAATTGATAATCTACGATTTTAGGTAAGTAGCAAAAATATCACAAACCAAATCACCAGGCTATATAATTAATTTCGTTTTGCAAGAAAAGCAAAATTGTAACTTTTAAAATATCATGCTTAAATTCATTAAAGAGTAATTTGCTAAGTTTACTAAATAAACGATAGCTAAAGGTCTAATGAGCAAAATAAAAAAAAATGTCTAGCAAATAAATTGGCACTAAAGTAAGAATGGTTAAATTTACCTATGTAGCTGGTAACCAGGTTACGAAACTTGCGATGATTGCCTTTTATTTCAGGTAAGTCCACTACATGAAGCATTAAAACATATACTTACATGAATTTTCAACAACGACGGGAAGGGATGATTTTTAAAATTTTATTATTTTAACTATAACTTATATTAATTTTCCCAAAAACAAACTATTTATTACCACTTCTAATATATTGCCCGCCATTACGATCCGTAGGACAAAAAAATGAATATGAGTCAAGAATATCGGCGAGACAGCACATGACAAACCGATCTATAAGTCCAGTGGGAGATATTTTATAACTTTTACTTCACTTATTTCTTTGGACTGTAGGCCTGAGGAACACTTATAGATATTACATATAAAAATTATATCAGATCTCCCGTGATTATACGAGAATGTGTAATGCAATAATAGAGAATATTCGCTTGCAAAAATGGCCCCGATTTAATTGTAAAATATTTCTCTATAGAAGGTCTTTGAATTATAGGACTTTCCTTTTGTGAATTATTATACAGAAATGTTGATCAACCCTAATTTTGGGTGTATGTACATGTAACCAAATCATTTAATTTTTGTTAATTTTCTGGAGTGTAAGAATAGTGATTAGTAAATGTACGAATTTTTTTATGAGGATATACTAATGAAATTTCTAATGACAAGCAAAATATTAAAACGTTGAGTTGTATTAATAAAATAATGAGAACTATAGATATTTAACATAATTAATTTGGGAAAATAATAAGTATAGACCATAAGAGTGTAAAGTGAATTAAAAGTACAAGACAATTGTGAAAATTGAGAATTCTTCCAGAGCTCTGATAGAGTACCTTTCAAATAACTATAGTCTAATCAGTTCATTAACTGAAAATCTTTTAATTCACATAGTTACCATCTTCATTAAAACATTTTAACAATTAACATTGTCCAACATCATGGGTGAACATTGTCAAACAAATAACATGGAACAATTGAACAGGCATGTCCAAACTACACATTTTTTTATATAAAGGCTTAGAAGCAATTAAGTTTATAACAAAATAATAGAACAAACCTGTCAGAATTTTAAGTTTAAAAAAAGGCCTTCTGAACCTTTATCAAAAACATAAACATGTTAAAATATATGGATATTTAAATGAGAAGGTGTCAATAAATTATTTGATTGCTACTTTGACACTTACAAGCTTACATTAGTTGTTAACGAGACAAATTTATAAACCAGAGTATTATACCATTGTTATTTAGAATGTGTTCCAATAATGATAGAACCTAGCGCCTTCCTGAGTTTGAGGTTGATGCGTTACCACAGAGCCACTTTGCTCAAGCACAATTATTACATACACTAGATTTATAAACTCTAAATTTAGGGGTTGAATACATTTCGAAACCAGTTTGGAGCTAGGTGCTTTAAGAGGAGCCTTAGCACCTAACATATATTTTTTCTGTGGTCCTAATCTTATTAAGAAAACGTATGATAATTTTAAAGTTAGATTTAATTGGATCAAAACGTTAAGTCAAATCTTTTAATTGTCAATTTACAAACGTTTTGACCATCTTAGGAGCTCGAATTTTTGGTCTATTAATCCAGTGTTCTCTTAAGGAAACCATTATCAATAATTGATTTAGGTAAACTCGAAATGAAAAATAGAAACAGAAACCTAAATATGCTGTTTAATTTGAAAAATTTTGCGCATTCTAAAACACAATGGTTTAGATAAAAATACAACAGTGGGAGCTCAACAAAGCACAATTATAGATACACCATTTAGCTGAGCTATAAATCTGTAGCGATAATTGTTTTAACTCAATAAAGTGGTAAATTTTAAATTTGTTTTCCCATGGTATTAGAATAATCAAATAAACAATTTCTCACTACGCCGACATATCGATTTCATTTTAAATAAAGAGAGATAAAAGTTAATTCAGAAAAAAATGACAAAACAATCAATTCATTCCATTTTTTCGATCTTTCGATCTGATCTCAATGTTGGTATTATTAACAAAATGATTTATCTATTAGTGTATCCTAGCTATTTTGTTATTCTTAAAAGTTTTTAAAACTAATATTTTTAGATAAATGTAGGTTATTATTATTATTATTATTTTTATTATTATTATTATTATTATTATTATTATTATTATTATTAAAAAATAATGAATTTGTTTAGATTGATTGCACTTTTTTCTCTTTTGTAATGTGTTACTGTATTTTTTTAATGAAATTACTATTGTTCTTTCTTTATACTGAAATCCTTGAAAATTAATAATGAAATTAATTAGTTAAATCAAAACCTTGGTGTAGTGAGCATTCATTGTTTGAGCACGCTAATACATACAGGAATTTAAACAGATAAAAAACACCTTACATTAATATTTTGTTTATTTTAGTAACAAACAATTATATTTTTAATGATCTGGACTAGTATTATTTTATTATGAATATAATAAACTGAAAAAAACTTACGTGATGGAATCTTTTTAAATACAGTCTGAGACATGAATTTCTGGAATCTCTGGGCATAAAAACTAGGTCTATGTACAGAAACGGTATCCTAAAAAAGAAAATAGATATTTTATCTATTATTTAATTAAAAAAAACTGACTAAAATTATAGATTTTACTAGGTATCAAAGCAAATGACTAATGTTGGATTAAATTATTTAAATTACTTACGCCATCATGAATCATGGACTTCCACGTATGTTCTAATTTTTTCTTTAACCTATAACTTTGCAAAATGTCTATTATTCCTATAAATAACAAGACACGTTCACCTTTGGCATTTCTTGCGGGTATTCCGCCAGGTCTAAAAAATACGTCACAGTTAAAATGTTTTAAATTGGCCCTAATTATCTTTTCCAAATAAGAAATAGAGTCAAATCTTAACATTTCTTAACTACAAATATCTCAAATAAACTAATAATTTTATTTAAATAATTGATCTTGTCTTACTACTTACGGTGTATCGTCATCTTCATCTATTGGTTCAGATTCAGCCTGAATACTCTCCATAGCAGTGGAATGTGCAACCAGCCTTTGTCTGTTTATTGACTTGCTCCGGTTCAAAGCACCAGAAGCCGTCATTCTGTCTTCTTTTTCTCTCTCCTTCTCCTCATGAATCATAACTGCGCTCGAATCTCCCGCCTCCCCTTCTGCGGGTAGCTTATCAAGATTCATTTGCGATTTTCTTTCCTAAAAAATTATTTGCATAATTATACATCGTGTCCAAAATAAGAATAATTGAAAACCATAATTTAAATAGTTTTCAAAGCTGTAGAATTGAATACCTTTTATTTCTTTAATTATTGAGATATTTGAGTTACATTTTTGTTATAAAAACTACTCACCATTTTTTCTTTCTGAGCTTGATCCAAGTTGTGTATGGCTAATAACAAACTGTAATCCATAATTTTAAAACTTTCTAATACTCTGCAGTCTCTTTGTATGGTTTTAGTTAATGCATTATAAGTATCTGCCTCCATAAAAATACCTTCAGGATGATGTTCCATAAAATCTAGATCTTTATAGGTGGGTGCTCTTTTCGCTCTTTCGGCTTTTGACGCCTAAAAATATTTATTAATTAAAATATTACTTAAAAATTTTATCTAACGATTTTGCGCTGCCAATGTCCCTTTAGAGAAAATATCTCACCTTTCTTTTATAAGTACTGCCTTTAAGATCATATTTCTGATGCATTGTAATGCTACTAGGTAATAAATTATTCATGACAACCAGTCTTACATTTTTGCTATTACATTGATAACAATATAGTCCGAAAAATTTCGGCAACAATGTTCTAGGATTCTGATTTAGATTCATATAATAACCTGAAACAAAAAATAATAAGTGTCATTCTTCAAGCCTATAATAATACAGTACATTATATCATATAACACGTTTTGTAGAAATAGCCTATTATTGTATTAGTATAAAAAAGTAACCAAAGCAACGGATTAGATCTATGTAACCTTGATTTATTAGAACTATCAGAAGTACTTAACATTCGGCTTTTAATTAAAGAATTACGTTGTTATGAACACTAAAAAAAGACAAAAATACAAACGACAACGAATCTTTTAGGTTCGACAAGTTGAGTCTGACCATTTAGTTCTATCTACAGCTGTAATTCTATGTTTTTATTTGAAATGTACCTATTATTTAGCGTGTTTTGAGTTAAAACTGGTACAAAAAGGTTTTTAAAACTAATATTTTTTTTTTAATTAACGGGTTATGATCATTGACACGGGTACAGTACAGAAAGAGTATGTTACGATTAAATATTACAATGCTTTAAATGATTATACAGTTCACAGTTGGAGTTGATGAGGTGGTTGTGGTTTATATAGAGTTATACAAATGAATGTATTTTAAATAACTTATCAGATTATTACACATTTTTGAACAGCTGAATATATTTTTGAGTGTTCCATTAATTTTGCGAAGGTGTCGAGCTGCTTGGAAGTGATTCCAGTCTTGGAAGATATGTTCTATTGTGAGACGAGTGTTACAGTGAGTGCATACTGGAGGATTTGTCGCAGCTATTAAATATCCGCGGGTTAGACGAGAATATCCTATTCTAAGTCTTTTTAGAATTGCTTTGGTTTTTCTGGTCATTGGAGGCATGAGAAATTGTGAAATTTGCGGCTGTATTTTATGTAGTTTTGTGTTTGTCTTGCTCCAGTGAGTTTGCCATCTTTGATGCGTGATGTTTTTGATAATTGGTTTTAAGTCACTATGTAGCTGAATCGTTTCTGGTGGTCTCGTAGATGAGCAGTCTTGCTTTACCGCTTGGTCGGCGGTTTCATTTCCAGTGATACCTACATGTGATGGGATCCATATAATAGTGATGGAAGTTACCGTTGGAGGACAGTTGTTGGCAAGCTTCGTGTATGTCTTGTACAATCGGATTTTGAGAGTAAATATTTCGTGTGGAGTGCATTGATGAAAGTAAATCTGTGCAGATTGTTAAGAGTTTACTATTGCCTAAAGGGGTTCTAAGGGCTTGAAGTATACAGTTTGGCAGTATGTATACTGGAAGAAGTGGTGAGTGTGAAGGTTGCGATCGTTCTATTATGGGAGGTGATTGTACATCCGGAACCGTTATAATTTTTTGAGGCGTCTGTATAGATGATCTTGTCGTGTTGATTTGAGTTGATATTCTCCATGAATATTTGTCTAAAGAAGCAGTTGGCAGTTTCTAGTTTGCTGTGGACGGTGAGGCTGGTGTCAAGGGCAGGCAATATTTTGGTCCAAGGGGAATATTAGATGGTCTGATTGATGTCGTGAGTGTTAAGTTTACATTGGTTAGTAGGGGTTGTAGTAACTGAAGGAGAGAAGGAATTGCTCCTGGTCTGTTTTGAAGAAAGTGGTAGAGATAAACTATGAATTATTTAATGAGCAAATGAATTATGTATTTTTACATAAAAATCTGTTTAAATTAATAAAGGAAGTTAGTGCTAAACACTAAACAGTTCGTATGGTTCCAAGGTCAGAGTAATTCTCAGAGCAATTAAAACAAGTTAAATATAAAATGCACCTGTAGTAATAAACATACATTTTTTAAGGATTTTATTTTGTTTAGTAGTAAACAGCCCCATAAAAAATAAAAACACGATTGTGAAAGTAATATAAGATACAATTTTATGTTAAGTACCCATGCAACTGTTGGAATAGTAGCCACTTCGCAGACTTATACTATTGTATAATTCATTAGGCAATGCTTATATAATTAGTATTCGATTGAACCGATGATTTGCTTGAATCAGTTCAACTTATTTGGTACGAATACCTCAACGACGTATGGGAAAATTTGTAAATATCCAAAGGCGAGTCATTATGTCTGGCAACCATTTTGGCGTTGAGAACGGACAATAAACATCTCAATAAAATTTTATTGTAAAAATATTCTTTAATTATCGGTTATCCAAAGGACTAAACATTAGAGGACGTTCGATGTATGCAGTAAAGTTGTACATACACTTTTTGCAAGATAAAATAATCGTCAGAAAATGTATAAAAATGTAACAATGTTGGTGTTCCCCAATGCAGTGTTTTGGGACCATTGTTTTTTTGGTATATATCAACGATATAGTTAACTCTAAGGGTAAATGTAAGTTTCGTCTATTTGCTGATGATAGCCTTGTAGAATTTGCTTGCGATAACTTACACAATGGTATGGCCGTCATGAACAATACTCTGGAAGAGGTTTATAAGTATTGTTGTGCGAATTTGTTAAAGGTTAATGTAGGTAAAACAAAGTGGATGGTGTTGGGGAATAGTAAAAAGTACGACTTGGAAAACAACTTGAATTTAAATTTAAGGATAGGGAACAATGATATAGAAAGGGTTGATAAATTTGTTTATCTTGGCATAAAAATTAATAGTAAATTACATTTTAAGGAACATGCTAACCAGGTAATTAAAACGGTAGCATATAAAATTAATTACTTAAGAAGATGTTCACCATACCTTAGCCAGTGGTCAAGGCTTGCAATATATAATATCGTGTTACCCCACTTCAATTATTGTTCAACTGTATTATACATGTTAAAACAGAATGAAACAAATAGACTGCAAAAAATGCAGAATCGTGCTATGCGTATAATTTTACAGTGTTCAAGATTTACTCCCGTAAAAGTAATGCTGGAAACACTTAACTGGTTGCCGATAGTAAAACTCCTTAAGTATTATGCACTTATTTTTATTTATAAAATCAAAATTGGTCAGGTACCAGTATATCTAGAGTAAGTTAACTTATAACACTGAAATTCACAACTATGAGACTAGAGCCAGGCGTAACTTTCATGTACAAACGTGTAGGAAAAAGAGTACATTTAATTCAATTTTTAATAAGGGCATGATTATGTATAATAACTTTCCAGATGATATAAAGGACAGTTCATCTCTGAATATTTTTAAATACCGACTGAAGGAATATTTTTTGGCTACGTAAGTGTTTTTTTATTATTTGTATGTTATATGTGTACCAAAGTTTTATATTTTTAGTGTTTAGTATTTGATACCAATTTTAATTTTTTCTATGTAATATTGTATTTTTAAAATTATGTACTGTATTCGTTTTTTAACTAAATAAAGAGAAGATAAAAAAACAAAGCTATGATGTTATTGCAAAAATCGAGACATAATTTCATGACAAACAAGTACTCAAAACAACAAGTGTTTTGCAATAATGTCTAAAGTACAAGTTTTGCACCTGATTTGTGTATCGAAAACTTTCTCATCACAAAAAACACAGTGTTTATAAAGGAAAACTATGAATCATTACTTTAAATATTTTTACAAAAAAGTATTCTATAAGTGGTCTAAGCCACAAAATAATGATTCTAGAGAAAATATAAAGAACTATTATATACAAAATAAGGGTATTGTTACTACTTAATAATATATTTAATTATATTTAAAATATAATAGGTATATTGCAATACTTTTCAAATATTTTGCTCGGTATAATTAATATAATTTTAAATTCTAATTATGTACCAGTTATTATTTTTGGAATTCCCCTTACAACCGCAATAGAACCAACCCTTAAAAATATATTCATGATATGGTAAAGAGCTATTCAGAAAACGCGTTATAATTAATTATAATATTGCGAGTTTTCACAAAACCTAATATTATAATTAAATTAGCTTAAAATAAAAATATAATTTTAATTCAAGGTTAACACATAAATTTCTCGTTATTACTTTAAGTCAGCTTGGAATTTTAAAACTAGTTTTAAGAGTTCATTATTAATTTAATAGCTTAAATCAAAAAATAGTCAAAACAAAAAATATGAATTCAGGAATAGTTAAGACAATTTTCAATAAAAATAATAATTCCAGATAAGGTCGACTTAGTTTCAATTATTTTTTGTTAAATCATTGAAAGCAACTGTAAGCCCGATATTGACTGGTAGTCAGTTCAGTTAGTACAAACTATGTTCTATTTTAGTTTAGATACAAGTATAATTAGATGCTTTTTTATCCCTTCTCTAGCTTAAATGTGAAGTTTTTTTTATAAAAAATTAGTAAAAATAAAGGAGATCAAAACCCGACTAATTAAAAATTAGAATAGGTTAAAATTATTTTGGTATATGGTAACTGAATTTGGAATGAAGATAATGATCTGGTTTGTAGGTCTGTACAAAATGTGAAGAAGATTCAAGTAGAGAGAGAGAGAGAGAGAATAGCGATTGTTGAATATTGGGGGACAAATACGAGAATAGCAATAAATTTAACAAAATTGGAAAAAGTTATAAAACATGTTTAACGGATGAATAATGTAAAACGTAGGAAGTCAGAAGCCAAAAAACATAAATTACTATATAATAAGAGAAAAAAAGTAGTTGATATAGTTTGATCAAATATTATTAGCAAAAAGAAAAATGAAATAATTCTGTAGATATTTGAAAAGAAAAAAATATAGGCACATAGATATAAGCGTGATATCAATTTCATAATCAAAAAGAAAATCTGTGGACTGGAAATAATGAAAGATACTGACTAAACTGACTACAGCACCAGAAATATTTAATAAGATAATAATTAAATTCTATTAATCAATATAGTGAAATGTCCATCCATTAATTCACCAGATATCAAATTGTATCCTCTTTGGATTTATCCAGGGTATCGTGATGGATAATAGTTTCAAAAACTTACTTGCTAACATGCTGCCAATCCTTATACAAGTATATTTACCGGAAGGTAATAAAAATATTGCCAATAGTACATTAAATATTGGTAGAACTATATTGACTAATTAAATTCATGTTTGACATGGTAATTTTAGGAAATTGTAAACAAGTTCACTAACAAGGTATTAGTTTACAAAGCAGTAATAAAACCAATCTGGACGTACGGCATAGAACTCTGGGGATGTGCCAGTAAGTCGAATACTACATTCTTCAAAGGGTCCAATCCAAGATACTGATAGCAATCACAGACGCACCATGGTATGTGTCAAATGATACAATTCATAAGGATCTTGGAATACCATTCATCGAAGAGGTCATCAAAGAACGAGGCGGGAAACATTACCAAAGACTAAATGAACACTCCAACCCACTCCTACAACCACTTACACAGCAACTGGATACCAGAAGACTAAAAAGAAAAATGCCATTCGACTTCAAGTGAAGTTCAGGAGGGCCCTTCAGTGGAAGAGTCCTAATCACGACATTTTATGGACTAATACCCTTACCTTAGTCCATTGATAGCAAATTAGCTTATAGGATTGTATTCTGATTGCTGATTAAATGTAATAATAAATAAAAAAAAAAGTTCACTAATGTTCATGTATTTTATGAAGTTCACCTAACTGATTAATAAACCATGAGTCATTAATGATATGTTTGTACGATTTTCATAAGGCAGGTGGAAGACGATTGTTAAAAGTAGAACACAGGTGAATAATTGTAAATAATGACCTTAAACTCTGATTACAATTATTTATATAGTAAACAAATACTACTTCAAATTGAATAATGGTTTTCATTTTTTTTTGTAATGACCTATAGGACCTTTATTGCTGAAACAGAGCAAATAGATTATTCACCTATCAAGTATATTTTTGTTAGACAGTTGGTTTTAATTAATATAATCAAATAATTTAATATTTACCTTGTACACAACAAGCGAAATTGCTAACGTCATGAATACCAGTCTAATGATCAAAACTTGTTTTTTGCCTGTTCAATAGGTATCATTTAAAATTACAAAATTGAAATTATATATTAATACCATTTTATCAAAACATGATGGTAAAATTGCCATTGTTTTAGAATTTGACAGACAATTTTTTAGGATAGATTACTCTGATTATATAATTACAGCATATATCAAAATGAAAAAAAAAATACTAAAAGTTCGTTCATAATGGTAAATGCTATCCATTGCTATTAAAAGTTTAAAATTACAAGCTGTAGTCTAAGTTTTTAAAACGTTTATGTCTAAATTTGTTTTTATAAAAATAAGTTTTTACAGAGCCTTCATACAATGTAAGAACAAACAATTTAAAGTGAAAAAAATTCTTACCTGCTAGCAATTTTTGTAAAAATTCTCCTTCTTTATGTTGTACAGTCTTAATTATAAATTCATCATCTTGCGTAACATAAAATATTGAACCACTTGCACCTGGATTTGATAATTCTCTTAATCTTGAGTTACACATTGACATCTAAAATAAAACAGAAATATCAACTGTGTAAATGTGTAAATTAATTTAAATTTTAATGTTAGAGCCTACTCAAGGTTGTACCACGAAGTAATAGCAACAAAGATGTCTTCTTACAATAGTCCAAACATGTAGGAATAGTGTGTAAAAGGTATTAGAATAACATGTTTTTAAATAGAAATTATTGTTACAATCGTATCGATACTTATGAGGTTAACAGGGGTAAGCGAAGATATGCCGCAAAATTTGGTGTAAGTGCGTCAATGTATTGAGAAAATAGTAAAACTAATTGACACTGTAGTTCGTTTTCTTTCTATAATTGTTGGGAAACCACCATTTCCCATTTTCTTTCGGAGTAAGTTAGTGTGAACATTAATGCAAGCTTAGTACTTAAATTTTTTAAGGAATTTTAAATTTGATTTATTTTCTAAGATTATGCCAAAAATTACAAAAGAAAAACGGACTGAGGAAGTTCATACATAAAAGAAGATTTAGAAAATGTAATTGGAAATGTCAGAAATAACTACATGCCGTTAGGAAAAGTAAGTGCTACATTCAGCACAAATATTCTTTTAAATATTCTAAGCGACAAGCGAAAGTGATCACTCTGAGCCATTGCTTCAGAGAATCGATTTTCACTTGGAAGAGCTGTAGATCTGAGCCTCTTCAATGACCCTACTAGGAGTTTTCACTTAACCAGATTTCATGGGGTAAGTGAAAATAGTGAGTACTGCTTTTATTATAAAATTAAAAATGAAGGTTCAAAGAATCAAATACATATTTACCAACTAAAGTAAACTCAGAATAAGATTTAAATTGATTAAAGAGAACAAACACAGCATTCATTTTAATCGAGGTCAAACTTGAATTTTGTAAAATTTGTCTTCACTTACCCCAGCTGACCTAACGAATAAATTTGGCTATTTTATTAAAGCACTAATTAAATAAATACTTATTAAACCTAGAAAGCATCGAAATATATTAGGTTAGCTAAAATAATTTTATTGTGTAATTTTCGAATAATGGAAATCAATTTTACATAAGACTCAAGTACTTACTCTATATAATTAATATTTCAATTACTAGTCCTCTTTAATTAATGACTGCAATTTAATAAATATGGCATTTAATAGCTATAATTAAAAAAATATCTTTAAATTGATATACCAATACTATTCCAGTAGAAAATTATTTAAACCACATTACAAAACTAAATAAATTGGTTAATAAATATCGCCGCAAACGTTTTTATAGTTATTTGGAAAATTACAATTTATTATCTATTTAGTAAATGTAGAATACCAAAACTTTACTATAGAGTCTTAGTACTCAATAAAATATTCAATTTTACACTAGCCTTTAGAAATAGTAGTGGATAATGTATCAAACGGAATATTTAATTCCGTAATAAACAAAAGATTTTATTAAAAATAGAAAAAATGTACAACGTATTTTGAACAATAAAATAAGATACCAAAATAAGTTCCCACGATTTGTTCACATAAGATCTGTGTCATAATTATTGGCACAACAAGAAAACCTTACTACTATGTGAAGTCTACTTAGAAACTCATCAGTTAGAAAATGAGTAGATTTTCTCAACATTAGATCATCTGTTTGGTATAAATATATATACGAAAATATAAACATTAAAAATGTATGTCTTCAAGATTATTCTAAAATAGTATTTCCACCAATTAGATAGTATGTGTTCAAGCAAGATATAAATAATATATTTCCACGCTATTCAAAAATGCTTCAAAAGTTTCAGACAATCTACCATGTGCCACTTATGATCCAACAAGTCAATTCAAAACATACATATACATATAAACTTAAAATAACAAACTCTCAACATATTCAGCAGAATTAGGGGTAGAGGGAAAAGCAGATAAGTTGGTTTCGAGATAATCGCATTTAAAGATTTTACAAAGTTCAGTATTCATTAACTTGGAATCTAGTATTATTTTGACTTATTGAATGAATACAAACGATATATGTAGAATACAATATTAAATATTGTTAACTTTATTTCGTTTCTCCGTGAATGTAATTCTCTCCACAAAAATAAAAAATTTCGAAGTTATCAAGTTTTCACTTCTCAAAGAAAATGTAAGTTCGAGGAACCCTTTAGTGTGAAAATCTGATAACTCGGTAAAAAGTTTAATTTATTGAGCTATTTCGCAAAATGATTTTGCTACAGATAAAGAAACTAAGACATACAAATGTTTATTAAGAACGCGTAAAAAACAAAACTTGATAAAATATAAAAACGTGATTTTATATATATGTCTGCGGCAATTCTCAAACTTTGACCCAACCATGCACTAAATCAGGAAATACACCAGATGTACACATTTTTACCCAATCTTGTTTTTTAGCCTCACTTACTGGCAGAGGGTTTTTATACAATTTGAACTCGTTTTCTCGATTTTGTTCTTAGTTTTTTAGAGAAAGTGTTTCTGTAATGTCACATACAGGGTGGCCCAACGAAAACTTGACATGGGGGTTTTGGACAATATTATCGTAAGAACAGAAAAACGCTGGGACAGTTCGATTTTTGTTCCGAGGGGGACATTTTTTTACGCTACTCGCTGCAGTATGACTTCAACCCTAGACCAGTGGGGTGAACAACACCTTGAATTTAAATAGGAAATAGTGGTTCGAGTTGCATATCGTTTGAAAGTCCGTTGAATTCTCTAAACAATGATATGTAATTTTTTAAATTTGGATAAATTACAACTGACAATGCCACAAAATATTGACTATTTTGTTGAAAAAATAATGATAAAACAGTAATGATTTCCATTGGTAATTGTTGATTGAAGTTAAGTGGTTTTCACAGTGGGTATCAATACATTACTCTTTTACCAATATTAGTGGAAAAACGAATTAACTAATTCTAATTAACAATGACAATAAAAATATTTTGATTTTAATACAAAATTATTATGTAAAAACAAACAAAACGTTTTAATATATTTTTGTTGGGAGTACATGTTCAATCTCGAAATGTTGGATAAGAATAAAACCAATTAAATTAAGTTACCTGTCTTGACCGAGCAAAAAATGAAAAACTGGAGATGTACTAAATATAATCCCTTGTATGTGTTTGTCATTTCTTACATACAGGATAAACGTGAAGTTAGCTGGTTTCGTTACGCATCTTCAGAAGGCTTACGATGGCAATGTCGAAAAATCTGATTTACCATTAAATAGAACGCAAAAAATTAATCAACCTGCAATTAAATACGAAATTTTAAATTTTTGTTGAGTTATCTAGTTCTTGCACTAGGCCCTCGATATGGCGAATGGACTACGTTTCCAAAATCATCAAAATATTAAGAAAAAATTTAAAACAATTTGGGAAAACATCTGTAGTAATATTACTTTTATAAGACTGGTTAACGTATCTACCATAAAGTCAGATGTCTGCTTTATAATTTTACTATTTACTTTCTTGTAATCAATGCAATTAGAATTTTTTAGAGAATGTATGGTATTTAATACTTCACTTTTTGGGTTATGGTATGTATTTTACCATTTAAAAAGTTCTCGAAAAAAATGCAAATTTTTTAAAGGTTGAGAAAAAACTCGGAACTAACATTTTTTGGATCTTGTTCACGTAAATGTTGGTACGTACAGATTGATTGAATATTTATGATATTTTTTGTAGAAAAAACCGGTCTTTTTAAAAAATAATTTTTAAAAACATGTTTGTGCAAATTGTTTCAACTCTTACTTTGTAAATATATTCAAATCAACCCAGGTTTCGGTGTATGATACACCATTTTCCAGATCTTTTAAACGTAAATAATTTCATCTCGGAAACATCACAACCAATCATTATTAAGCAATATTCTTCTGTTTCTAAAATTATTTTTGGTTAGATTTATATAGATATTTATTTATTTATTCATTTAATACTGTATATTGAGGATATTTTAGGTGTTTCTTTATTTCATATTCCTCCAAAAAATTAAGTTATTCTTTCTTGTCAGTTATATGAGGCACTTCGACTGCTGTTTCCTTTATTAAGTGTAGGTTTGTGTTTGGTGTCAATGAGGTGTTTTGCGTAATGTGACTTATCTGGTTGTTTCAATCTATAAGCTCGTAAGTGTTCACAGTAGCGTATGTTAAAATTTCTTAAGGTCTCGCCAAGATAGATGGCGTTACAAACCGGACAATTTAGTTTGTATATACTCGATTTTGAAAATTTATTAATTTTAGATTTTACATTTAATAAAAAAACCTATATTATTTCTTACTTTAACTATATATTATAGAAGATGTTGTACGAGATATAATTTTTGATATTTTGTTTGAAATATCTCCAAAATATGAAATTGTCCCGTGACCCGTCATCTTTAGGTTGTTTTGGAAAGATCAGGTTAACGACACCCTTTTCTTTCTATTTATTAACAAAAAAAAAATCTTTAAAATTTACGGTGTTGAATTTAAATTATATTAGAAAATGTTGGCTCCGAGTTTTGACTTACCCTGACAATAATTTATGATTTTTTCGAAAATTTTTAAATGGAGAAAAGTAGAATGCGTACATAAACTAGTAGCGGTGAAAAAAGAGTCCAACTAATTTTTCTCCTTCCGTTAGGGAACGCTAAATATAAATATATATAATAAAATAAAAGTGGTCATACCCCTGGAATGGAGCTAGACAAACCCTACATTGGATGATTTGAAAAATTATAAACAAAAAATTGTATATTCAACAAAAAATGTTGTAGGCATTCCATTTAAAAAAATATAACTTTGAGCTAGCACTGCGTCCCTTAACACTCGGTGTATTTGTGATTAATTTTAAAATGAAAATATTAAGACTGCCTATGCTTTTTGTATTTTGCAAATACGTTCGTTTGGTTAACTTCAATAATAGCGAACATATCGAGTTTTGCCACACTAATACGACACCCTGTATGTGACAACTCTGATCCATTGGGTTATTTTTGAATATGTTAAAAAGATCAGAAATTTTAAGTTAAAGCTAAGATTTTGATTTTAAATGATATTTGTATTTTTTTTAATGATTTTAATTTGAGATCAAATTTGTCAACGTCTGTTTATTGTAACCAATTACAAAGTTGGTAGGTGTTGATAGTAAAATCAGCAGATATTATATCCCAAACATCAAAAATTATTCAGAGTAACTCAATATGTATGAGTAAAGTATAGTTTCAGGAAAATTAAAAATAATTTATCAACTAATCGTATCAACATTTGCACATTTTACGATGAAACTCCCTGTTTAGTAAACGATAAATTTTTGATTAATAAATGTATTTTAAATCTTTTTATGTGGGATAATATATATCTTATAAACTAATTTCCTATTGGAAATTATTTAAATCCATTCCCCTCCTAATGTATTAGTAAAGGGATACATGAGATAAAACCGTCAATCAATCTCTTAGAGCTTTGGGAAAAAACGATCGAGATTGAATTAGGGACGTTTTAACGTTCTTTAACCAAAAATCTATACGGAATCAGGTAAAACAAATACTACTAACTTAACTACAAAGAACGAAGAAAAATAATCGTATATTTTGAACAGTACTAAAAAGTTAATTCATTTTAAATATATCACGTTGGTGAGTTAGCTTGTCGATTTTACATTGTAGTATTTTAAGGTCAAATGATGTTAATGCATTATACTTTATATAGAATGAAGCAACAATTTCATTGAAAGTTAATTAAGGATCGGCCTGCACAATTATCCATAATAAAATCGAGTTTGAATTAGATTATTGATTACTAGATCTAATGACAACACAAAAATTAATGTATTTGTCCGTTTCTAAAATACAAATTTAGGTACTTCAAAGATATTTCCTAGAAGTTGGTGGCAAAAAAAAATAGATTATTCAAAAAACAAAAGCAAAATGTCCATAAAACGTTGGCAGTAAATGAGCAAGCTCATTTTTGCATCAATAAAGTAGCTAAATGTTAAAAGCCACACACTATCGCAGAGCAGATTCTACCCGCTTGCAAGGACATTTTAGAAACTTTGCTAAACAACTTAACAATATTCCTCTGTCAAACGATATAATCAATAATGATTCCTATTTGATTTTCTACATCAGATTCTGTCAAGGTTCTATAATATGTAAAGATTTAATGTTTTGCAAATTGAAGGAAGAACTGCAGCCACCGAATTATTTAAGTTTACAAATGAGACAATTACTAAGGCGAATTTGCATTAGAAACATTTTTTATACCGTCAGAAACGTAGGTTCTTTCAAACTCTTCAAAATATTCATTAACGGTGACGATGACTTCCTCATTAAAAATTAAAAAGAAGTCACCTTTAATTTTAACTATTTTAGAAAAATACTGATTAAAATCTAAAAGAATTTCTGCTGCATTTCTTGGAAAAGAAATATTTAGCGTTATCAGCGATTCTGGTAAATCTTCAATAAGGGCTCGTTTAATTACTCTCTAAAGTTTTTCTGAAATACCATCTGCAACTTATCGTTTACAGGACTCGTTATTTAATTTTAAAACAAAATTTTCTTCATCTTGACGGTGATTGTGATTTATTCCACCGAGCCAAATTTGAGAACAGGAAGAAGTCGCACGGGGTCTAATCCGAAGAATAGAATTTATGAGAAAGCAGTTCGAAGCGCAATTCGTGTAATTTTGCTATTACGACAGGCGATTTGTGGACAGGAGCGTTGGTTTTGTGGAAGAACACTTTTTTGTGTGCCAATTTTTCAGCGTCTCTTTCAAATGGTCCAATAATGCTAGATAGTAATCTCCCGTTATTGTCTTACCCTTTTGCAAGTAGTCAATTAGGATAATTCCTTGGATATCTCAAAAAACAGTGGCCATCACCTTTCCAGTGGACAAAAAAGTGTTCTTTATCTATTCTATGTAAAGATATGTGAGCTGAGCATAAATCTTTGAGGTTTTATTCCTCACCCATCTTATTTAGTAAACATTTTTTAAAAACTTAATACACTTAACCTTCAACTACAAGAAAATAAGTAAATATATTTGAATTGAAGAAAATGCTGTTAAAGACTACCAATTTAAAAGAAAACGTGTCTTGAAATGTTTTCCACGTTGTGCGAATTTTTGCAGAATTTCCCATTAGAAGAAAATCGACTAAGCTGTGATACTAAAAAAAATTGAGAAGTCATTGAGAAAACTTAAGTAAAAATTTCAGATGATACTTCTTTGCAGAAGATGATTCGATTGGGGCTGAATTTTAAATCCATTTGACAGTATATCTGTTGGGCAATGACTACAAGAAGAAGAACAATTGATAAACGTTTCGACAAGCACCTCACAAAAATAAATTTTTATTAACAAATCCAACAAATTTTTGGAGTGAACTTCCTAAAGACTACTCCCTTATAAAAGTCAGCGCAAATCGGATTTTGTTACCTTTTTCTACGTATTATCTTCGTGAAATTGGACTTAAAATCTAAATACCGAAATAAAATTCAAGTAGAAAACATTAAGAGTGAGCATTTCAAGCATAGAACGGAATTTAGAGAGAGATTATCCGTCTTAAAACAACCCCATTTTAATCATTAGTCATTAGTCCTTAGGTAGAATAAGTTTCTTTACCTGTTAAATAAAATATTTTATTTTTTTAATTTATAGTGCTGCCCACAGTTTGAGAATCTATCCTCTAATATAACTTGGTTTCTGTAAACATAGGCTTGGTGGTGTCGAATATAATAATAAATAACAGGACCCTTGGATTAGTCTTTCACTATAGGTATTCTAATCGCCCGGATCACCTGACTTAAATCCGTTGTATTTTAAATCACTTGTTTATAGACACCATTTCAAGACATCAATAAAGTAAAATTCCTATTTTTACATAATCGTTTTATATCAATATTTTTTTCACAAGAAAGTATAACAACATGGCAATGTATAATTTTAGTGTATTTATTGCATCGTATGTGTTCTAATGTATTTTTTTTTTGTGATATCAGAGTTAGTTTGTCTGTATTAGTGTATGATTTAACGAATTAAATTAAGATGATATATTTATTTATTACACTTACCAGAAAATCATCAGGTTGGATTCCAAAGAGGTCCCGAAAGTACCTGAAAGCGATGGGTGCATAGTTTTTGAATTTGAATTCCGAATAATGATGAGCAGGTGTATGGTTGGAGCCTTCGCTTGGGAAATTTGTTGTTTCCACTGTCATGAAATCCTGCATGAGCAAATCTCTTTCTGGTTTCGACGCCAATCCTCCCACGGCATGCTGAATACCTACAGTAGATATTTTTGCTAACTTTTTAAAGGTTTCAGAGTTTCTTAGCTTCATTAAAACCGCGAAAGTGCACTAACGCGTTAATTTAAAATTAAACGGTTTCGTAATACAATACAAATAACTTGCATTTTAATTTACCAATAATGGGAAAGCTATTAATTTGAGTAACGACTAAATAATGTTATTTTATATTTAATTTAATCATAAAACAAACAGAATGTTTTAGTCATAAGCGCTTACAGTCTCAGACCTTTCATAAACAAGATACAGTTTTTTAATAATTTCGGTTGTTATTAAGGGAAAATGGATTTACTTATTACATTTTCGTGAAGTCGGACCTGGATTTCAATTTAATTTTAGACAACATATGTAATCATAAATCAAATATGATAAGCATATTTAGTAGGTTGTATTAAAATGTGTTAATTAAGAGGACAAAAATATTAAGTATTACAGTTTAGTGTTTATTATATGCCTATTTGAAATAATTACAAAACATAAAATTTTTGTATATATTAAAATAATTAGCGTTCGAAATCCCATATGTTTTAAATATTTAATTACAAACTTATTGCGTAATTTTCATTTTTAAACAATGTTATTGATTTTACCTGTATAATTTATTGCTACTAATAAAATAATCTAATTTTTCAAAAATATCTAAGTTCAAGTAACCAAATAAGTTCGTGCCGTTTTTTATGGTACAATATAAAAGTTTATTAAAAAACAATAATACACTATTTTTCATCGAATACATCACACTCAATAAATTTTTGCCCACGAGACGTCAGTTTTTGTATAACTAAAATTGACGGACTGCATTTATTACATCAACTTGAGTTTTGAACTGTCCATGCCTCATAGAATCGTGAAGAGACAAAAAAAGGTGGTAATCACTTGGTGAAATATCAAGAGAATATGGAAGTTGTGGTATCGCTTCCTAGTCTGGCGTTATCCTGCAAGAATACCACTTTCTTTCGATTGACTATACTTCACTTGAACTTAAAGATGGAGTAAATACTCAGTAAAGGATATTTATATTTTCAGACAGTAGCGCCCAAAAGTAATTGATATTTTAAATTGAAATTTGTAGAAAATTAAGTTGTTTAGTTTAGTAAGACAGAGAGAGAGACACACAGAGAGAGAGAGAGAGAGAGAGAGAGAGAGAGAGAGATAATTTTTTGTAAAACAATATTTTTATTTATTTTTCGAATACTGTTGACAATGTAGTTGAAATGTCATCTAAAGCAATGGGATATATGGAAAATCTACGATACATAAAGTTTTAAAGGAGGAAAAATTACGGGAAGTAACTTCGCCAAAGCCAAAACCAGGTAGATTAAAGTTATTAAAAGTCAGCGGGAATGAATTTAAAAAAAAATGCAATTCCTAACCTTGTTCATTCATTTTTTCTGAACAAGTAGATAGATAAAGTTTTACAAGCTATATCCGACGATACTGATTTACCCACAACAAGTCGAAATAAACTGTGAAAAGTATTATATGAATTAAGAAAGTGTATGTTCGAGACGACAGTATATTAGAAGAATTAAACAAATTAGGACAGAAAATAAAAACATTTTCTATTTAGACGAAAAATGCAGGATATTGTGTAGGAAAAGTTTGGCAAAACAAAAATATAAACTAATCTCAAAGGGCGTTCTTACCAGGATTTACTACTTGGTATTAAGAAATCTACTGGAGGTGAAAGAATAATTGTTTATCGTATAGGCAGTACGTACGGTTTTCTTGAGGGTGGTTACTTTTATTCGATTTTTTTTCCTTTTATTTATTTATCAAAGAAGAATCTCAAGAGATATTATTGTCTGTAACAGGGACTTAATAAAAACAATATAAAGTATACAATTTTTATATTTATATATCGAATCAAGATTAAGTAATTTTATTGATTTATATAAATTGTTCGAAAGTTCCAACAATGGCAGCTTAAATATGCATTTAATAATTTTATTTTGTAAGCTTTGTAATGGATTGATTATATTTAAATATATGAAATACTGTTATCTGGAATATATTAAATAAAAATAAATGGTTTTTAAATGTTTTAATGGAATGCAATTTCTAATTTGAAATAAAATACCTAATAGTGCAAATATTTGCTGTCTATGTTTATTAATCTGTTCATCCCATTTTAAATTTTGATCAATATATGTATAAACCTAAGAATTTTATTACAGTAGCATTCTTAAGATAACTCTTGCTAACTAAGATTGATTTATTATTTTGATTTTTTTTTTGTTTGAAATAATCATGATTTTTCATAATTTAGACGAAATTTGTTAGTTTCAAGCCAATTTGATATTTTAATGAAATCATTTTTTTTAACTTTTAATTTCAGTTATTTTGTTTGAACGATAAGTTAATGTTATATCGTCTGCAAATAAGTTCAAAAATCCATTTAATGATAATTTTGAAATGCAATTAATATAGATAAGAAATAATACTGGTCCCAACACAGAACCCCATGGTAGACCAGACGTTTATTGCTTTTAATTTCATCTAAATTAACAAATTGTTCTCTTTCACTCAAGTAATTTTCAAACCATTTATAGACATTTCCCCTAATACAAAAAAGACCGTTGATTATCACGAAGAAATGAATGGAGACGTGTTAGAGGATTTTTTTCGAACAAATGATTGAATGAATACCAAAAGATTCTACTTGAAATTTTACCAACCACTAAATGGAAGAAAGGTAAAATTGCAACATGGTTAAATTCTATATATATTTAATTCTAAGGTTTATTGTTTTTTGAACTAATTAACGCAACATATTTCTGGGATTTTACTCTCTCTTAAAGTTCAAAAGAACATAAAAGCCTATTTTTGGATGAGTCCTGCTTGTACTCGATGAAGCTGTTCACAAAATAAGCTCGCAGTATTGGTTTCACTTTTTTTTCAAAAACTCGTAATGGACTATTCAAACACACAATACCATCTTGTTTGTACATATTTTTCGCGCCGCCACTGCAGCTTTGATAACAAATTTGTACTCATAGAGTAAACAACAGCAAATTAAAGTTGTATTCGCTGCCATTTTCAACTAGTCAAATTAGGAATTAAACAATTCTCTCCAAATGTGTATGCAACCGAGAAAAGAAAGATTAATACTAAAGTAGATGACAGATATCAAACAAGTGCTTTCGATGAACAATTAAAAAAAAGTTCATGGCATTCTGCTGTGTACAAAAAGCGCACGTATTTATTTGGTTATCTGATACTTAAGAAGAGAATTAATTAAATGGTAAAAAGGAAATATGTATTCCAAAAGACAAAACCGACTGGAAAAAAAGCATAACGTAAAGGCCTCGAATAATTAATAAATTAAGAAAAATCTAGTAAATTGAGTGTTAAAAAATAAAATATGAATTATAATAAATGTTAGAGAATCCTATCGGTTGTTATGAAAAGTGAGCTATACATACTTGACGAATGTATTTACATTAATATTATGGATTTGCTCATGTATTTTCACTGAAATACATGTTTTGAATTATCTGTTACGATACAAAATGAACATAAAAGTTTATCGACATCCGCTTTTTATTATCCTACTTCATACTGTTTCCCAAGAACTTTATTAGGAAATATGTAACCATGTTGACGAAGTGAGTGATAGATACTTCCATACTATTTGCACAAAGTAATAAGAGGAAATGGTGTGATACGCGGATAATTTTAGAGAGATATAAACACCAAACTATTGTTTTTGACATGCGGAATTTTGTTTTCAACGCAGCCACTGAAACATTTTGTTGATAAATTTAAATATTTACCAGTAGTGGTTTAGTTTTTACCGATTCATACGAGATGCTCCATTAGAGAAGAGATATACGTCATTTGTGAAAAGAGATAAACACAAATGTAAGCTCAATGCGAGATTAAATTGAAATACAGGATGTTTTATAGATATTGGTGGGTAACTAACTATACAGCATATGCCATTAAAAGCTCAAAAACGACTAGATATATGCATTTTGTAAAATTCAGTTGCTCGGGTGTATTCATGGTCTAACTTTTAACTAAAAATAATTATTGAGTTAGTTAACAAATAAATGGCGCTGCACTGTCTACAAAGAAATTTCACGATGCTTAGAAATTTGGTATGAGAAGTCAACACCGGTTCCTTCAGATATCGATGAAAATGATTTATCCCTAAGTTATGTTTTTAAAATACCCTGTACATATGTTTTAAGGAATTAATCAAAATTATATGATTTATCGTCTTGGCTAGAAAATGACCTACAAAATATTTTTGATGCCGATTTCCATTAAAAATTTTAAATTTCTCACCCAATTGTATCGATCCCATAATTTGTGTCGTTTGTATCTTCTTATATGTGATTTCGCCTCCCACTCCGACTCGCCTATGACCAATTTTTCGTTCTCTCTCATTTTTAGGTTTGTTGTCGTTTGGAAGATTTTTTTGGCTAATCTAAAAAAAAACAAACATGAAATATGATAAGTAAATGCTTTAATTAAATGAACAAATTAAAAACAAATTATGTTTGACAAATAGTCTTCTATTTGTAGAAAATATTAGACTAGTGCATTCAAATAAAAAAAAAATCATCCAACAAAATTGTAGGAATGACTAATCTATCACTGAAAGAAATTACAATTTTTTTTATAAATAAATGGTGTGGTTCTGTTAACTTTACCAAATATTTTGTACTCGTAAACAAAGCCAGTTTAATAATAAATTGTTCGGATATATGTAAAACAGAGTTTATTTATATCTAATAGGTTAATTTATATATAACAAATCGTTTATTCTCTTATTTATTATTTATTAACAAATTAACAATAAATAAAATTACTTTCAGTTCATGGTTTGAATAATTATTTACAATTTATAAATTATTATATGTTTATTATAAACATTTCATTTCCCATCACCTTCTGGGTAATATCACAACGTATATGATAGAGGTCAATTCATATAGTTTGTATAATTACTATTTTTGTAAGTTTGTACAAAAATTTAAGAATTTCTAAATAATTTAGATTCAGATCATTTGAATTCTATTTTCACGGGTAAGTAATGACGATATATCTCTTTTTTCATGCTATTTCCTCTTTTATTTAATGTTATAGGTTCGCAGTGCTTAAAGAAATTACAGTAGTTTTTTCCATTGTTTCATTTAATCAACAATATCTATTTCAATTAAAGCAATTTAGTAATGGTAAATAAACTACTGTCTAGAAAAATATTAGATGTTCTCCTTGTCATTTCTTAATAATAAGTTATTTATAAATATATAAAATAAACAAATTTTGTAATTATTAATAATTCAAGCTTAATTATTGTGAAATATATACGTTGCTAATAATTAATAATATACAGATAGTACCTAAAAGGACAGGGGAAATTTTAAGGTGCGGCCACCGTTGTGTCCCTTCTCTACGGAACTAGAGGTACGACCACGACTGCTGGTACGTTACTATTGAATTGACTTGAACGATGTTCCCACCTCGAAATATCCCTACTTCAAATATTTAGGCCGAATTTGTACATCTACCATTTTGTCATTTTAAGAAAACGATTTGAAAAATTTGATGCCTGTAACTATTAGTGACAATGACTTTGTTGAATTAGTACCAGTTTTGAAACACTGACGTCGCATTAAAAAAATCTTATAATTGCTCAAATATTACACCACATAAAACGGATGAGAGTTCTTGCAAATCCTTCTCTGAAATATTTATACACTATTGTAAGTTATAAAAGTACTTATTTCTTTTTCTTTACAAATAGGGGTAAATATATTTGTGCATATATTTTAGGTATATTGTAATTTCGCCAACAGACCGATTTGAGGCAGGGCCAGCAGACTTCTACCTACTTTGTATCTACAATATATCTAGATGTTTTATACATATGTTATGATTTTTGTTTCTTTTAAAGTCGTAAGGTACCTCGCTTTTATATTCTTTGGTACAATTTTACATATATTTTTTTAAATTTTGTATACCATGTAAGTGATTCAGAGACTAACCTTTCAGATTTAATTAAACATTTTATTAAAATAGGTTATTTATTTTTTGTTTAAGTAGTAGATACGAGTTCATTTTCAGAAGACATGCGTTTTATATATATATATAAACACAGAGTGTGGCATTAGCGCGTCGAAGTACGATTAGTCCGCTTTTATTGAAGTTACGAAAAAAAAGTTTTTACAAAAAGTGTAGTCAGTCTTGAGATTCACATTTTAAAATTACACTTTTTGTGAAAACTTTTTTTTTCGTAACTTCAATAATAATATATTTACCATGATTGATTTAATTATTAGCTTACATTTATTTATTTATTTATTATAAAGGAGATATTTATTTCCTAACTTTAAACTTACATTTGTTTATAAGTAAAGATTTATTAATTCCAATTCCAAATAATTTGTTCAAATTAAAAAAGGTTTAATAATATTCAAATATTTATCTAAGTGTACACGGTTCAAAAATAAAGATATCCGTTATCGCTGAAACTCCTACAATATTTTAGACAGCACATTGCCATATTCAATATGAAATAAAATCTATTAACTATTAATTAAAAATTATTTAAAATATATAATAATAGGTATTGTCTATATTTTATAATATTCTTTATAAAAAATTAAATCTTCTCACTGGCTGTAATACGAAATCTCTAGAAGCGTTTATGTTCATGTTAACAAGACGCGTAAGTATTTAGAATTTACAGAATGAAGATGCCAAGTCATATTTACATAGAATTGCCATACCAAATTTTCTATTAAATAAATCTAATGGCTTAATTAAATACAAACTAATTAACTAATTAATTTCGTTCGAAAATAAGGAAGAAAAAATAGTTTTGAAAATATTAATTCTAGTAAATACAAATAAACTACAATTACATCTTAAACAAATCTAAACCAACACCACTTTTATCTAAGATTGTGGTGTTGCCAGGACGCAAAGGAAACATTTATTAATTGTAATTTATTTATATGTATTAAAATTGTTAGTTTCAAAATTATTTTGTCCCCATTAATTTCGAATGGGATTGACACAGAAGAGAAATTCTCTTTGAATGCCCTTTCCAACGAAGTGCCACTTGACATACCGTCTCATTTAAAAAAAATGTTGGTGATGTCATCGACAGAAGTCACGTGAGCTATGAATGGAACCAATAGGTCGTAAATATCCACCGCAATCAAAATTAGTTGACGTGTCTCAGTATACAGAGTGGACCAAAAGTCTGGAAACGGCTAATTTTCTCGTAAATTGCTAGTCTAGACTACATAAAATCATAAGTGTTACATATGGTTGAACTCGTATTGAAGAGAAGATTCCACAAATGGCTGAATATACAGTGTGATTTATTTAAAAAACCAAAATGACTAATAACAAAGAAACGGCAAATCTAGCAACAAATGTGGAATCTTCGTTTACCAAAAGAGGCTCATCCCAAATTTACGAGATAATTGGCCGTTTCCAGACTTTTGGTCCACTCTGTGTCTCTATATATGACAAGTGTCAAGCTATGGAGATATTGAATTTATTCCATTTGGCTGTTTCACACTATGTATTATTTAGTCCATATAGAAAAATATTAAAATAGATATTTTTGACACGTGTAACTTATCATTATCAGTGTTGTTTTATCTATGGCAACCCGAAGATTTTAATATTTATGACGTATATTTTATTTCATACAGAAAAAAAAACAAAAATCAGTCAGTTGCGTAATTTTAGAATTATGCATTAAGTTACTACATTACAAATATACTCAATGTGATATTTGTATTATTATGTGTTGATACCTATGTACTTATGGTACATAAACAAAAATATTTTCAAAATGCTAATTTTCAGAATTTTCCAAATTGAAAAGAATTGATACAATTTATGCAGGTTTATATTATAATTAATTCAAGAAAAATTAATATTTTGTTGGGCCACCCTTTACCTTAATTGCAGCAACTCTTCTGGGTGGAGATCGTAAAAATTATTCAATCATGAGTACATATATCTTAGCTCAAGCGGTATTGGTAACTTTCCTTTGATATTTATTGTGTATCGCCTGATTTTACATTTTAATAAGCACCAAAAATTGTATATAGGGTTCAGTTCCGGCGACTGGACAGACCAATTAAGAACTCCAATGTTTTCATCTCTAGCCAAGTATTATTATTTTGAAATCTATTTTACTAGTGCATAAAATCGATTTAATCTCAAAATTTGATTCTTTTGATGACCACACATTTAACAAATCTTCTTGAATGTAACTTTGGTGTTTAAGAACATATTTTTACTAAACCTTTTTGTTGTTAATGGAGAGCCATGATTTCTTCTTGGCGTTAGAGGTTTTTAGCCCAGCTTCCTGAAGCTTTCTATGAGTAGTTAGAGCAGAAATTGGTTTATTAATTTCTGCTAACAACTCATCAGCGAAGCCTGGAAAACTTTTCTTCTATTTTTCAACGACTCTCTCACTAACTTTCGGTTTTCAAGGTCTGTTGTAACACATTTGCACCCGGTTCTGTGCTTATTATTATGTGATCCAGTAGCGGCCAATCACTTAATAATATATTAAACTGATCGATTTTAGACACCTGTACCTGTGATTCTCCATTTTCGAAAATTATATCAGGTCATGTTATTTTAAACTAAATTCGTTTCATTTAGGCATATTGTACCAATATCATTAAATGTAATGAATTAAAACAGAGAAAGGTCACTGGATTACTGGATGGAATTTATTCGGTTCCTAAGATTTGTCGAACTCTATGAAAATTAAATAATATATCTGATAAAATTTGGAAATAAGCACTAATATTTGAAATTTGATCAACGAGATAAAAAAACAGATAAGATTCTTATCGATTTACGTCATTTGAAGATTTACTTAACTAACATTCTGTTAGCAATTTGTGAAAATTAAGATACCGATAATAAAAATACATTTGCAATGAAACAATTTCATAATAAAAGAGATTTAATTTGTTGGATTTGTTATATTAAGGATGGCACTGTTACTGCTTTTTTGGACGAATCAATAACCCGAAAGCGGATAATCTGTCTAGATTAAATTACATTTACATTAGAGTTACTTTCATTCCGCCATGATCTTTACAGATAGATTTATTGTAGCACACCATGTGCTTAGAGCAGCCTATCTAGATTTAATTTTCTGGTCAGGCTTCGCTGTGGCTTTATCTAGTTCTTTGCCTTCGATTTTTCTTTTATAACTAGGTGAAACCCCTTCCTTGCCAGGTGTTTTTCTCGCCGAGTACAAATATCGCGATTTCTTCTTCTTTCTTAGGTTCTTTAAGAAAACTTTACTTTGCTAAAGTTTACTGGCAGATCCAATGGTCCATAGGTATTCCCTGAAATAAGAGGGTTGTCATTTTAATTTTGCGTATAGAGCTGAAAATAAAACAGTGGATATATTTTAATTTTAACTTTATGGTTTTTCGAAGTAGTCATTCCACTCCTTTGTTGGTACAGTTAAAATTGCGTTTTTGAAAGCGTCGACTGTTTCTTCTGGCCACCGGAAATTGCCTGCCTTCCGTACTTAATTTTCAAAAAGGTACAAACATTGTTAGTACTTAGGTCTGGACTGTACGGAGGAAGGCCTAACATTTTTGTTGCTCTAAAAATTAAATTGTATTGTCTTGGTGAAGGATGATTCGAGGTTGGTTTTTCGAAGCTCATTGATTATTTCCAGCAAAAAAAATGGTTGTATAGCAATTAGTAGTAACAGATCTTTGATCTTTAAGAGAGATTGTTGCTACAAGACCTTTTTTAAGACAAATATCGTTATTATCTTGTTGGACACGCTTCGAGAACGGATGACCTTTGTCGGATTTTCTTCAATTTGGAATACCCATATATACACTTCTTGGCTTTTATTTTCAGGTTCACATGAGTAAATCCACGATTCATCACCACTGACGATGCTATACACGTTTGTAGGGTTTCCTGCGTTGAATCGGCCTATAGTTTTTTTTGACAACAATTGGCCCTAGCTTCTTAATTCTTCATGCAAAATTTTTTAAATTGAGATCTTTGAAATCCTCAATGATGCCTCAAGCTCGCGATATGTCTGTTTTTGGTGCACCTCTCTTTAGATCATCGCTAAGACTCATCTTCATATCAAGGTGAAATTGTTGATTGCTGTGGTGTTTCATTGCAGAAAACAGAAACCAACTCGGGAAGGCAGTCTAGTTGAGATAATTTTCTTCGAAAGTTGTAAAAAAATATTGCGCGGTAATTTTGTACTTTTAATAACTTGAGAACTTTGACAATTCGGTGCAGCTACTACACTATGCGTATCCTACTGAAACTATGGATTTAAGTTTAGTAAGTAAATTTATTTTTAATAGTGATATTTGATTAATGGCGTCCTCTATGTCCCTGTATGCAAAACTAAAAACACGACCCCTGTAGCACCTTAATTGCATTTGCGTCGAATTTTCCAGCAGTATTATTTCCCTTATATGGCCAATTTTTAAACATTATTGATTTTCAAATGCATATAAATACTTGTTTGCTAACTTTAAAAATTACTTTGTTAAATGCACTAAATTGAGATTTAACCACCTGTATGTTATTTTAATAATTGAAGCAACTTTCATTAATGTTTATATTGAACGATTCTCTGAATGCATTTCCAACACCTGATTCAACTATGAAAATATTTATTCGAAAACGTTCTATAGGTGATAAAATCTTCGAAAATCCAAAATTAAACTTTACGAAAACGAGATGTTAAACACCAACGCACTACAAGTATTTCCTGTTCCAAAATAAACTGCTTCCCAATAATTAACAGAAAAATGCGTTCGACAAAGAAAATATTTATAGTATGAAAAATGAAAAATTTCCGTTCAAGTTCATATAAACTTATTTTCGTAAACTCGTAAATTTAGTTCATATAAATTATTAGTACGAAATTATTGAATCTTCACATATGAAAGGGGCGATGGAAGTCTATAGTTTACTTTAACTCATTCGATCCTGGATAAACTTACAGACATAAAATCAATTTAATTTTACACTAATTGCAGTAAAGTGAAACAACAAAGTTCAAGATAAATATGAAGTGATTTTGGAATACCAAAAATAAATATTTTGATGATCAAAGGAAACTCGAAATCATACCACAACGATTTTTATTAATAATCAAAGACAACTAGTTTCAACTTTTTAAAGTCATCTTCAGGTCTGAAAAGATTTAAAAAAGTTACAAAAATTGTACAATGAAATTCTATGATGTTAAACACATGCTATCAAACTTACCAAATTTTGATAAAATTAAACAGGAATGGAAATTAATATATTAATTAATTAATATATATAATAAAAACATCAAAACTACTTAAACTTGGAAATAAAATTAAAAACAACATCAAGAGGTTGGTCTAACTGAGTGGATTAGACAAAAGGGGCCATTTATGGTAAACTGCATTATAAAATGCTTGGTGAATGTAAGTGACTATTCGAGAACGTTGGAGGACAATAAGATGCCACCACCAACTGCCAAGAAAATTGGGCAAATAAGCAAGATAAGTTAAGGAAGAAGGTGAATAATGTTAGCAAGCCATTCCACTCCTCTCACCTGAATGACCAATATTAAAGGAGGTGCTTGCCTCAAACCAATGACTGTTAACATTAAACAAAAGAAGCAAAAAGACATCCAACAAGATGTCACGATGGGCAAAATAGACACCTCCAGCCACACATTGCAGGAGGTTTAAGGAGTAATGCAAGAAATATTTTACAGGGGAATTAAAGGGGTGTATCATAATCATAATATTTTTTAATGCCATAGCATAGAACTTGAAAAGTTAGGATAGGGACATGTAAGCCGTTTTTTATTGATTTTCAACGCTTTGGCAGCTACAGACATCTAAATTAAAAAATAATGTGATTTTCAGGTGGCTGTAGATCCTTTATTAAACATAATAGACATCAGGTGTGATACAGCGTTGAAATCAGCTCGGCAAGATGTTTATAAAAATGTAAAAACATACGAGGTATTCCATTTAAAAAAAAACAATTTTTAAACATATCTTTTTTTTGGGACAACCTGTATAAATGGAACTAATTTTAAATCATGGCTCTTTTAAATATAGACAAAAAGTACTGTTACAAAATTTTCATCAAATGTACAGTTCTGAAGTTATGGACCGTCACGTTTATAGTAACCCTGTATAATATTAACCAAACGTTTTAGAAAATTAAGAATATTATAGATTTTAACATTCATAATCAAAAAGCAATTCTCTATGTCAATTGTCTATTAATGTCTTAAACTTTTATCGGCCGACGAACAGTGATGAAAGAATTTTTAATAGGTTTTAGAATATGATTTTAAGATTAGTATATTTTATCTTTTAGATATATAAATATTTTGTTTTTCTTATAACACCGTTTTGCGGTTATGAAAATTTGACCCTTGGTATTTATACTTTGTGATTGAACAACTGTAATTAAGGATAACATTTTCTGATAAATGCATAATAAAAAAAATTATGGTGAAACGTTTTTTGAGCCTCACTCTACAAACATGGTTCATATGTAATATGGTTTTAGTATGATGTTTAGCCTTCTAATATTAAATTATGCTGTACTCATCCCCTAAAGCAGACATTTAATGTAGTAGCCTAACAAATAATATAGTTACAGACAATATTTCTTGTTTAATTGTAGGCAGACACTGCTATACCCATAAATTCACAGTTTATCCATAACCTTTGTTATCTAGGTCGACAAAAATGGTTACTCAGTATATGAAATTTTCATTAACTGTACATAAAGAGAGAAAGCAATACAATTAAATTATGTCATACTTAAATAATAAAATAGATTTACTTACGTCTTGTACGCTTTTGTATGCGATAGATGTATCATCTTTGTCTGAAAACAAAAAAAAACATAGAAAGTTGATTATAGGCAATTCAATTATTTTTAAAAAGAACATAAAAAATGGCTTTGGTGAAAGTATTTCAAACATGGACAATATATTAAAAAAGCTAAGTATAGAAAATTTAAAACAATAATAAACTAAATTTTCTTCTTACAAATGCCTAAACTAAGTGAAAAATTATTCGGCCTTGGTAGCCGTGTACGATGAGTGTTTTCTATTTTATTTATTTTTTTAATAGCAATTGTTAGTTACCGTTATCAATAATTTTGTGTCAAATAAAGTTAAAGTTACTTCATCTTTAATTTAGTTATTTTGCAATCTCAATGCGTATCCGTTCTTTGAGTTCATTAATAGTTTGTGGTCTATTTACGTACACTTTACTTTTCAAGTATCCCAATAAAAAGAAATCGAGAGGAGTTAAATCAGGTAGCCTCGGTGTCCACTCAATTGCTCCTCTTCGACGTATCCACCGATTTGGGAAGACGGTGTCCAAGTAGTTTCTCACCAAGCTGGCGCACCATCTTGCTGCAATCACAAATCATTTCTGTTTGGGAACAACAGGTTTAATTCTGGGAGCAAGAAGTTCTGCAGAAATTGTAAATATCGAGGACCTGTTAAGGTTTCTTCGAAAAAGTAAGGTCCTATAATCCTATTATCTATTATTCACATGACCGTTTAGGAAAAATGTTGCTTCATCAGAAAAAATAACTTTTTTAAAAAACATCGGGTCTCTGTTGATTTACCATTAGAATTTCACAAAATTCAAAACGTCTATCAAAATCTTTTTCTATTAGTTCCTGCACTAAATTTACTTTATAGGGATCCCACTTCTGCTTTTTTAGCATTCTAAAAACTGTTTGATGGCCAACCTCATTGTCTAACGCTACTTATCGTAAATTGGTATGGGGATTATCTTCAAAGGGTAGTAGAACTTCTAGTTTCTGGTTTCCGATATATGTTTCCTACTACCCTTAGAGAAATCTTCTACATTACCCGTTTCTCTAAATTGTTTCTCAATTTTGCTTACTGTGAACTGTGTAATTGGTTCTCGGTTGGGATATTTATTATTGAATAACGTACTTACTTCTTTCTGCGTACGTGTTTTATCTCCACAACCAATTAATATTAGAATTTCAATTCTTTGTGTTTCAGTCAGTTTCATGCTGATAAGGTAACTAGTTTTTTATAAAAAAAAAAAGCTAAAATGTAGTTTAGACATATTTTCATTGTCAGTGACAGCTTTACCAAATGTATTTTTGGGTATCAATAAATACATCATAACAATACTTAATAAATGAAGGAATCTGTTCTAATGTCATTAATATTACTTTTGATAATAATACTTAAGACATAATTGATATGGGTGAATAGATATTTAAAAGACATTTCAATTGATGTATTGCAAGACCCACTTTTCTATTAAAATTTTTTATTGATGACGTCATCACGCTCACAGAGATAACAAAAATAAAAATCGACGGGTTTCAGGATTTTCTCCTAAAATCGCCGATTTACTAAATAATAAATTTATTCCTTTCATTTGGACCATACTGTATATATAAGTCTATATCTTAATTTTAGTAGATTACGATCAGAATATAAAGCTTTATCTAAAGGTTGTTATCAAGAATACATATATATATAGTAAACCCATTTCTCTATTCAATAAGAATGTGTAAAACTTTTGGAACTATGTAAACTCTAATCGCAATAATAAGGGATTAAATTTTGAATGTTCTAAAATGATTAGTAAGCATTGCTTATTTAGGTCCTGATCTCCCTAACTTCTTTGCAGGTTTTTTGTCTTATAGTAACATATTAATAAGTAAATACAATGCTACAATGGTATTTCAGACATTTATGATGAAATCTGTAATCTAAAAGTACTCAAAGGGCAGTACTTGACGGGATACCTGCCATTGTTTAAAATCTTCCAATTTCGTGGTCTCTAGACTATTCATATCATTTTTAATAAGGCAATAAATCAGATGTAAGCAAAAAACAGTATGTAATCTTAGTAACATTCCAAAAAAATAATTGATGAGCAGTTTGGCTTTCAGAAGGGTAGTTCTACAGAATTAAACCTCCTGATCTATCTGTTGAAGGTAAATGGTGGAGAGATTAATGCCATCTACACAGATTTTTCCAAGGCCTTTGATAGAGTTAACCATGAAATTTTATTAAGTAAGTTGGAGGAGTTAATAGTTAGCTATTTTTCCAATACATCTCAAAATGTCAATATCAATAACTTTAGATCCTACGAAATCAATGTTCCATGCGGTGTATCCCAGGAATCTCATGTGGGTCCTCTTTTGTTCAGTTGATTCATTAATGATATACACAAATGTTTCCCTTATTCTAATTTCGTTTTGCTGATCATGTAAAAAGCTATTTAAAAGTTTCTTCACCAGAGGAAAGCTTAAACTGGTGATTTGATTTAAATAAGTTGATTGGCACAATATTAACGGTACGGAACTTAATCCGTCCAAATGTTTCGTTTTGTGTATCTTGAAATATGCAATCACTAAATAGTCAGTATATGATTGATAGTGTTATTATTTCCCAAGTTTCTACTATAAAGGATTTTGGAATTATCATCGAAACCTCAAGGACTTTTGTTCTCATATCACAGACCTTGTTTCTAGAGCTCTTAAGGTCCTTGGTTTTATTAAAAGTGGCACAAGAGATTTTGATAGCATTTCCGCAATCTCGTTATTGTTAGACCCATCTTGAAATATGGTTCCTCAGCCTGGAATCCGCCTTATGTTTTATATTCACTCACTGAATTGAACAAGTTCAAAGGAACTACTTAAGGTACCTATCATTTAAGGCAGGGTTCCCATAACCAAATCCTTACAGACTTCATTCTACTACAATATAGATTCCGCAGCTTGATTTTTTAAAGAAAAGAGGCAATCAACATGACTTAAAACTTCTGAATAAACTTATAAATTCTTCTATGAATTGTTCTTGGTTCTGTTGATTTAGCCGCACCTACTAGAAATTCGAGGCCGCACAAACATTTGCAATAATTAAATGATTTCTATAGTTTCAAATTTAGTTAATAGTTCCAAAATATAAGTACCTACTTATATACTCAGTGATCCTTGACTTAATGCTCGTTTGTATAATATATATTTTTAAGGTTTAATAGTCTTAGTATTAAGTAGTATTACGTGTTTTTATATTTTATCATTTTTTGTAATTATTATATCATGTTTAAAATGGGTAAAGCCCGTAGATGAATACACAATAATAATAATAATAATAATAATAGACAAAGTTTGTAATTTTATCCCAGACATGGCCATGTTTTTGTTATACGCTGATGATTTAAGACTTTTGATTTTGTTGCATGGAAAAACTAAAGACACATTTTTTTTCTTGAACGTACACAATATTGAGAGAAGATCCAAATTTCACTATGTGATTCTTTAAACTTTGTAATGTAATACTTCTTATTGGCAATGCAGCTACATAAGTTATTTGTATATACCATGTTTAAATTGCAAATGTCTTTATCTTGGCAATGAAATGAATGCAATAAGGTAGAGTTTCAGTATCTACCGCATAAACGTTGCAAGGCCACACCGAAACATCTAAATGAGATGTTGTAAATACGAATAGTTAAAATAAAACGACTCAATGGGCGCGTTTCATTAATTTATGCAAAATCGATTAAACTAGTTCAAATAAAAAAATGGCAAGATCGATATCAAACGTTGCCCAAAAAATCATAAAACATGCGAAATTAATCAGAAATTGACGGGAAACTAAATACAGAAGGTGACTCAGAATGGTGTAGCCTATCAGGGTTACTAGCAGACCTAGAATATGGCATTTTTCGAAAAATTGTATACATAAGTAAAAATACAAATTAGTTCTGTAACTTATACGATACCGCTATAGAGAAAATGATAATAAATAACCTTGAATAAATTAGATCCTGATGGTTAAAGTGTATAATTCAATGTTTTTCAGCATTGAAATGATTACGAATACTTACAATGTTTTCCCTCTTTTTATTTGCATACTTCAGGTTTGTCTCGTGTTTATTAAATATCAAAGCCAGGTTTTTAAGACATTATTGATCCTCTTAGTCCCTTGATATACTTTTGGATTTAATTGTTAGTTCACCTGTTGTGTTAAATGCTTTTATAAATTTCTTATTTATTTCTACCTGTTCCACAGTTAATAAAAACTATGTACTCAAATTGTATAACCTTCTATAATATACCCAGGGCCGGATTAACCCTTAAAAGGTCCTAAACAATGATAATTTTTGGCGCCCTTTTCAACCACAATTTATACAAAATATATCCCCTATTGTGAACAATTTCAATTTTAAATTTATATTTCAGTCGTTTTTTTAGAAATGAGAAAAAGAAAGGCGGTTTAGTTTAGTTATGCGATAATATACCCAGGGCCGGATTAACCCTTAAAAGGCCCTAAACAATGATAATTTTTGGCGCCCTTTTCAACCACAATTTATACAAAATATATCCCCTATTGTGAACAATTTCAATTTTAAATTTATATTTCAGTCGTTTTTTTAGAAATGAGAAAAAGAAAGGCGGTTTAGTTTAGTTATGCGATAATCCATGCCTAAATATACCATAACACCATTACATACTTTGTTAATGATTATATAAGCATAACACTTTTTAGATATTATTGCTATGTTTTGAAATATATTAAATAAATGACATAGATACAATAATATTTTAATTTCTCTGCTAAAATAGTAGTTTATTCTTTATTTCAATATTTTTATTTTGGTGTTTCTTATCAGTATTGTGGTTTTTCATGATGAGATAGGATAAGAATTAGTTGTTAGTTTTCATCTTTAATTGTAACATAATTGTGGTAAACCTCATGGCGACGTAAGAAAATATTGATGACATAGACTGGTCGCATTTTAGATGCAAAAAATTCAACATTGGTTGGATGATAAGATTAAAAAAAAAACTCAAGGATTGTAGACATTGGATTTAAGAACGCAATAACACCAGTGTTACGCTATCCATAAATTTCATCCATAATTTTTACAATTTTTCTATCTTTTTCATTGAAAATCTAGAAAAGTAATAAAAACATAAAGAAAAGCTAAATTGAAAATTCGTCTATTTTGAATTACAAAAAATGGACTATTTTCACGGGCTCTGGCAGAAGTGACATTCGGCTAAAAATCGTTGGATCGCACGTTCGCTATTCTTTAGAAAACTATTTTTTTACTATCGTAAAGAGTAATACATTTCCCACAACAAACTAAGATGATGTTATATTTTATAATTTGGGAAAAAAATTTGAAAAGGGGAATATTCTCACGATCTTGTAGCATAATGTTAAGACTAAAATTGCTTATGGATGGCATGTTTTTTTTTCGCAAAAATATTTTTTCGCTGTTTGTAAAGAATAATATATTTCTCACAACTTTTGTCAAAATTGGGATAAAGTTTACTTAGGATGGCATGTTCGGTATTTTTTAGCAAAAATATTTTTTTACCATGATAAAGAGTAATAAAATTCCCACAACTTTTGGGAAAATTGAGATAAAGTTATTTTTTAGTATTCCAAAAACATTTTTGAACAAAATAATTTTTCACTCTGGAAGGACGATATTCGGAAAAAATTGTTTACGGATGGCATGTTCGCTATTTTTTAGCAAAAATATTTGTTTCCCATTATAAAAAGTAATAACATTTCCACAACTTTTGCGAAAATTGAGATAAAGTTATTTTTTATAATTCAAAATTAAAACTACGTCGAAGATACAAACATGCCAACCATGAACAATTTTTGTCTGAACTTTGTGCTCAAAGAATGAAAGAATATTCCGCTTTTCAAAATTTTTTCCCGTTGTAAGAAATAACTTCATCTGAATTTTTGTAAATGTGGGAAATTTATTACTCTTACGATGGTGTAAAAATATTTTTGCTAAAAAAGTCTAACATACCATCCATAAACAATTTTTGTCTGAACGTAGTGCTTGAAGAATGAGAAAATATTCTTCATTTCAAAACATTTTTTGTGAGTTATAAAAAATAATTTCTACTCAATTTTTAGAAATGTTCTGAGTAAAAAATGTAAAAATGTTTTTTTCTGAAAAATGGCAAACATGTCGTACATACACGACTTTTGCTCGAATGTCGCATCTGCTAGAAATATTCCATTTTTGAGCTATTCAAAATAGTTAAGTTTTCCTTAGGTTTTTATTACTTTTACAAATTTTCACGTAAAAACATAGAAAATTAAAAAAAATATGAATGAAATGTATGGCTATTGTAACACTGGTCATAGTAACGACGTTTTTTCAAAATCAATGACTTTTTAAATACAAAAAAAATTAGAACTGATAGTACCTACAGCTCGTTTAGGATTTAATGTACATTCCAACTCAATGGCTAAAATTGCTAAAATTATATTTGTTTAATAATGATATGTTGGTAAATAAACAAGTAAATATTTAAGTAAGATTTTTCCATGTTTTTTTTTAAGTTTAACACGGAACATGCCCATTATACATAATGCATACAAATATAATATTTTCTAGTAAAATTACTGTAACTTAAATATTTTTGAATCAAACATACATAAGCTACAAATATTTTTTTAAGCAGAGGTTACAACTGGTTGATAATATCCTAAAATAAATTTAAAATTAGAATTTGACTTGTATAAAAATCCGCTGTAATGTTTCATAACAATTATTTTAAAAAGTTTTTATCAGTCCATGAGTTTAAAATCAGGAAATTTTGCTTGATTACAAAATGTAACTGGCCTTTTATAGTAAGAGATATGCAAATAAAAATGATATAAATATACATGAGTCATATATAGACAATTTTAAAAACATAGGATTGTTTTTTTTTTGTTTTGATAAATACGTGTTATTGTATAAGTATTTTGCCAAAATTGTTATGAATTATATCCCTTCCGGTTAAACATTAAGACTAAAATTTACTCATTTTTTAATGTAACGGAAACTATTTTCAAGAATATCTCCAATAGCTATTTTCTAAAGTTTAGACTACAAATTCCCAAATATAACAATTTTCTTAACTTAGTATAGGTTGTACTTGTTATACGTAATTAAGAGATAAAAAGTAATAGAAAATACATAAAATCATTAAAAATGAGAACTAAAATAATCACGGTGAATTTTCAGAACGAATAGTGAAACTAAATTTAAAATGATAAGAAAGATCAAGAAAGGAAAGTAAAAAATGGCCAACTCCCATTATTATTATTATAGTAATAGAGTGACAGGTCACATAATGAACTATAAATTATATAGTTAAATTAATATAAATAATACATTATGTATTGCATAAATAAAATGTTAAAATAAGGATAAGGAATATCTCAATTGCTAGTGCCAATTAGCATTGGTATACCCACGAAAATGATCTCGGTAATAATTCATTACAAAAGGATGTATCAGCTAAAGTACAAGTAATGGGAAATATGTCTACAAGGAAAATGAGCATTTTGTAGGGGGAGAGTCTAATTCCAACTTTGTTTAAAATTGTAATCCATACTTTATTGAAAACACCTCATATTGAACATTTAAAAAATTTGGAAGCAATTATTGTAGGCTATAAAAATTTAATACTAATAAAGATGGGATACTTAATTTACACGGATAACTTAATAGCTGAGACCTCAAAAACTAAATACCAAAATTCCTGAATATTTGAATAAATAAATTAAAAAATTTAAATTGTAAGTAAAAATAGCTGACAAATGAATATGTGGGAAAAAATGATGCACTCATATATGCACAAAAAACTAATTTTCTTAGAAGTTATTACAAGGGAATATCTCAGTAGAATAATAACAAAACTGAAAACATTTTGGAATAGCAAATGATGTCAAAAGACAAATAAATACTATGTTCTGAATAGAATAATATTAGAGGAAAAATTCAACTCAAAATACATTCTTACTAACGGCCAATTTAATTTTTATCAAAAATTATTGTTATAGTTGAATGCTAATTACAAATTGTTTGAAACTATTTTTACACTATGGCTTCACTAGTGTTCAATTGATATGAAAAGTTAAAACTAAAATAATGAAAGTTAACGAGTGTTTAAAAGTTATATAATTTCATTAGTCCATGATTCAATGAAATTTAGCATATCTAAGAACCATTCAGAACATATTATTAGTAAGAAATGTTGAAATACAGTCCATGACCCACTAATTTCTGTTAAAGAATTAATGTTAACTCAACTGTTACTGATTTCTGAAAACTAGTGGGAAATATTTCTTTTGTAAAATTGAATAGGATGCAGAATCGTATATTGATATATCTATAAATAAAAATGAAATAACAAAGCAACATAAGTAGTCATCATCAAACCGTTTAGGTTTTATTGCCATATAGCTACTGATTGATCACGTTCATATTAATTTATTTTTTATTAACGAATGTACAAACATAGAATAACAAAAATTATTATATAAGAAAACTGATTCTAGACTGCAATTAAAACAAGGTTTCAAATCATGCAAAAATCATAATTATAATAATTATTATAATTATAAAATTAATGCCACAATTCACTAAGTTACTTAATAACTTCTTTTATCTTATCAAGTTTTTTTTAATTCGTTCTACAAAAATAACAACTTAGTATGGCCAGGCCTAAACTTTAATCAAACAACAACTAAAGAATCACTTATTGAAATCATAGGTACTATGACATATATTTTTTACTTTTAAATCGTGTTATTCTTGTTCACTACAGGTGGATTCTAAGAAGTAATTAAGGCAACAAAATATTTGCTAGTAGGTATTTTACTATTTCTAATTGGACTTTGCATGTCGTAAATGTATTCTTTTATAAAAGCTTTTGATGACTGAAAGATATAGTCATTATTTCAATGTGATGTAATAATTGATTACAAAATTATGTATGCCTGGATGACTCAACTGGGCACGTATTTTTTTTTAGGTTAAATTAATCAATATCGGTAAAAAAATTACATCTTTCTGAATATAATTTTGCGTGAATGAATATATGAATAAATTTTATTCTTTAAGAGCAATATGTAAAAAGAACGAATAATTGATAACTGATACCATAATCAAAATGAATCATATGAGGGTAACTTAATGACTTAAAATCCCTGTAAAGTGGGTTTCAGTTACATTATTACTCGATAAGTAAGTAATAAAGTAATAAAGAAATAATAAAAAAAATAGAAATATTTTTACCTATGAAACAAAAACATAAATTTATTCCGTTGACATAATTTATTATAAGATTATAAGTACTGTATTTTTCCTTTTCATATAAAATTAGCAGTGGAACTATCTTTGATATAGAATTTCAGTTAGACTTGTTTCCTTTGTTCTTTTACTTTTTGTCTGTATTAGCTAACTTATTGACACCCTGTGTTGTTTTTTTTTCTTTTTAAAATTCTACTATTTGTACACTCATTGTGATTGACTGAATAATGTAGAATTATGACAAAAAAAACTATCTTTGGTGTAAAGATAATTAGAAGACTAATTTTTCTATAACAACATACCTTAATAGACTAGAAATAGTAGGTTTCTAGTAGGTACCAAACAATATTTGGGTACATAAATATAGTTTACTCTGAATTTAACACATATGTAACTAGGTATAAAGGTTAACTTAAATGTTTTTCTAAGATTCTAAATCGGCTTCTTTTTTGTAAAGGTGTAGGTCTGAGCGATTTTACATTAAATGCACTAATTTAATCTTTAAAAATAAGTCAACTTTGTTATTAGGGTCTTGAATTATAAACATTTGATATATGATACTTAAATTCCTCTTTCTTCATTGCTAAATATATTTCTAACAAAAAATAATTTTACAAATATATGTGATTGTTTTAAAATATGTAAAAATTTAAAGTAGTACTTCATTTTCTAATTTAATTTTTCTATGTATTTAAGATATTTGCTAATCTAATTATACACAAAAGTTACAGGCTTTATTTTAGACTTATGTGATACTTAGTTGAATATTTTTATGTTTAAAAGGCATGTTGATGATTAAACACTAGAAAGTATGTCAAAAGTTTCTAATTAGATCATTATTGTAGATAGCAACAGTAATGTTTTATTATAAGAAATGCTTTAAATACCAAATAGTTTATCATTTAAGTATATTAAAAATACCTATAGCATCATATTAAAACAAAGACAAGATAAATGTATAAATGGCAAAACATGGAAAATTCTTGAATGGTTCCTTAAGTTTTCCTACAATCTTAATAATCAAAATGAAGTATATTATTCTGAACAACTATAATAATAGAACTTACCATCAATTTCTTCAGTTTCTGATGATTCGTGATATCCTGAAATATCCTTGGAGCTATTCATATTCGTCATTTGAAATGTATCCATAGATTGAATTGTTTCAATTGTGTCCCCAGAAGCCATTTTGCTAACAGGGACTAATTTAATTTAGAAATCGGAAGCTGATTTCATTAAAACACCTCACTAATACAACATTTAAAAAGGACTAACAATTGTTTTATGTAGAGAAAAATCCGTTTACACTCCACACCTTGCAACTGACTGACCTTTGACATGTCAATATTGACTTGAGTTATATCTGTCAAACTATCTGACAGAAGGAAATCTTCTTTTTTTTAAACCTTTTAAAAGTGGATAACTAGTTACGAGCACGTAATTCAAATAGATAAGTCAATTAAAAATAAAAATGTTAAATTACAGCTGCTAGTGTCATCTACTGGATATTATATAAATGATAATCTGTAACGCAAATAAATCTGTTGGCCGAGTTATAATTCGAATACGACCTCTGGTAAAAAAAAGTGAACCAATCAAAGCATTAAAATAAATTATAGTTGTGTTATTATGCTGAAGTTGCTTTCGAGTTTTTATTATTGTGTAAATGGGTTTGTACTTACTTTACCTTTAGTATTTTGTAATGATAAACATAAGAATCGTATTTACGGATATTTCTTTTACTACTTTGAAGATTGATGATAGAGTCCTCTAACGAATTCTACTTTCCCGATAGAGAAATTTTTAAATTTAGTAAAAAGATTCTTTGTTTATATTAAAAGGGACTGTACAATTATTCTAATTTTATTATTAAATGGTATAAACATGTATTATTTAATAAAGGCAAACGCCTACGTTGGCTACAAACAACCATTTGGATTGAAAATGGAAGCCATGAAATCTTTTCATCATGGATCGATATTGAAGCGACATCTCTCCAGTAATAGTCAAAGCACAAGTAAAGATTATATATTATATATATATATTTGAAGTATAATTCCTTTTTTTTTGTGGGCAAATTAGATTCTATCTTTTGATTTCTTGTTTTGTTCAGCTACTTCTCAATAGATGGCAACACATCACTTAATATGTTAAATCAATTTTTAAGATACATTGTAGGATAAAACAAACTGTTTGTTAAGCATTAATAACAGTTTAGCTAAAACTTTGGCAACAATTCTATAAAAACCGTCATAAGGCTTTCTTATAATCTCTTATAGCTTCACGGATGTTTGTATAATCTTCTGATATTCTTTATTAAGAGTAGTACAAACAAGGCTGTTTCTGAATTCATGAGAAAAAAAATTAGGAGGAGATTCCTGGCTGAAAATTATAGGTGGTCTTTCTTTCCTATAAAAAAATTCTTAACTCAACACCTAAAAAGATATCACCTCTTTAAGGACAGAATGAAAAGTGAGCTTTTAAGTCCGTGTTAATGAGAAATCTTGAAATTTAGTGAATTACATATAGTCAGTCATAAAGAGGTAATTTTGGATTTTTTTCAATCATTCCATTATATAAGGGGGTGAAATTAACAACTTTAATTTTATATCAGAACTGTTTTATAGGTTTGTAATTTTATAAATAAAAAGAACAAAATACAATAGCATTGTTTTTAATATTTATTAAGCGAGGTAACATAATTAAAAAGGGGAAAATAGAGATGTGAAAAACATAAGTGGAGTATAATATATAATATTATATATATATATATATATATATTTATATATGTATATATAAATTTATAATAGAAATATCAAAGCTATATCGAGTACAAGAAGAAAGTACCTACTTGAGTAAAGTTGCAAGTAGTTTTGATAGAACTACTTGAATCCTAGTACAATTACACATAATCAAGTTTTAAGTACTAATGAGGTTCCATAATTTCGAATATCTTCTGATTTAATTTATTACTTTATTTTAGTTGTTGGAAAAATTCTAAGGTCCTTCACAAAGTTGGTCAAAGTGTAGAGAGAATTAAAAAATCAAATCTCCACAATACATATTCTGAAATGGTCACGCGGATGTTAGTATGAGAATATATTGTTGTGGTATTAATAACAATATTTATATTTTACATTTATTTTTATTGATTTTTTAAAATTTGACATCTATTTTTCTACAAATTCATTTCACATCAAAATTAACATTGACATCTTTTGTCCAATAAAACAACGTTCCAATAACAACAAAATGAGAATTTTTTATTTTTTGTATTGAAATCTTTCAGTGTCTCAATTCTCTTTTTATTATATACTCTTAGATATTTCATTTCACCAAATCTCTTTTTTTTTTTAAATCGTATTCTTTTTCTAATTTTCTGTTTTTCCTTCTCTAAAACTCTTTCATTTCTCTTACACGATTTCTCAGACACCATTCTAATCAGTTCTTCTATGCTATTATTTCATATACGTAACCATGATCTCTCCGGTTCTAATTTTTTATATATTTAACATTGAACTTTCTTCTGTTACTGCTTTTTTATTAGGTGGGTTTCGTAAAAAGTGTCTTTATTTTGATGTCTATTTTTACCTGGTTTTTAACTGTGAGCTTTTTTAAATTCATCGGTTTCTTTGTCAAGTTTTTCATCCGTCTATACCTTTTTCATTAATACCATTAATACCTTCTGAAGCCACCTTGTTATTTACCATTTTTATTTCATTCTTCTAATTCTTGGATAATTTTTTCACATTTTTCTTTATCTACTGCAGTTTTCTTATTAATTTCTTCAATCTTTTTTATTATTTCAGTTTCAAATTTCTCTGAATTTTCCTCCATCTTGAATGAAGATTTCTCGACTGCAAACCACTTTTAGGAGTAATTATATCTTTTATATAAAAGGATGAAGCACAGTTTAGGTAAAAAAATATTACCATCTATTTAAAAACATTGTAATAAACATGCGTACTCGTGAAATTTTTTTACTTCTGCCACTGGAAATCCCCAACTTTTTGCGGCACTAGTAAAATAGAGGATAAAATTTGCCAATATAACAGTCCAGAAAAGATGAAACTTGGAGTTATCACTGACGTTTTTGTAACAGGTGCTCCTAACGATATCTTATAACTACTACTGTGCTAACATGTGGAGATAATAAATATTGCAATAAAAGATGGCCACATTTGAAATGCCGCAGTGACAACAATGTGCGTATGAGATAAAAAAACGGCGTATCATCAAATGGCTATTTCTTTGAAGAATCGAGATCCCAAATTAGTTTTTCCACAACGAAAATCATTTTTGTAGAAAATGAAGGTTACACACTCTTTGCTAATTTTAATCAAGAAGGGAAGATGTTGATTTTTCCCACTTTTAAATTTTAAAGCTTCGCACATAAGGCATGTTTAATAGATTTCTTTTATACAAGCAAATGTTCGTTATATATTCTCGACTTAGTGGTAATTTCTGAGGACTTTGAATGAATGGCTTTATGCATTGAGTCCATCAGTGGATATCTAATATATTTGGTGGCCAGATACGCTTAATAGGGTTGAATACTAAGTAGCTTTCTAGATCCAGTTTGTGGAAGAATCAATTCGATTCTATTCATCGATACTGCTGGGCAATGCTTGCATGTTTTCCTATTATTCTTTAGCTTCCTCTTCTTTGCGTCTCTCCCGGGTCCCATTTTAGTATTGAACATGTTGCCGCTTCGTTTGTGTACTCGTTTCGGCGGTACATATATCAAAAAATTGGAACGATACAGAGAAGATTAGCATGGCCTCTGTGCAAGAATGACACGCAAAATCGGGAAACGTTCCACATTTTTGCCCAAACCAGGAGCTAAGGGAATTAGTGGACTAAACCAGAAAGGACTACAGGAGGCACGCAAGGCCCAGGAAGCAAATAGAAGAGGACGAAGACCAGGACCAAGACTAATAAGATGACCGGAAAATCGACAAGGAGGACAAAAACAGGAGGAACTAACACACACCACAAGAAGACGATACAACCAAGAGAGGAAAAGAGCGCGAGGTGACAACCAGTGAGGACGAAGGGAGAAAAAACCAAATAGATACGACAGGTTGTATCATCCCAACAAGCCCATGGTGAACCAGATATGGAAGATAGTAGACCCGGGATCAGTGTAGATGTGATTCTGTCCATATATTCCTAACCATCCGACTCTAGATTGATTTATTTCTGTTATTATATCGACTTCCTTCAGCTCTTGCTTAATTTCGTTATTGGTTCTTGTCCTATATACAGTGTTTGATGCTTTATCCCATTCTATCATGATTCTCAAGATTTTCCTCTCTATTATTCTTAGACTTTCTTCTTCCTTTTTTGTCATTGTTATTTTTTCGCACCGGATATAGAAGTATCTATCTGATTGCTGCTTTATATGTTTCATTTGGTGGTTTATGTAAGAGTTTTACTTTTGTTAGTGTTATCTGTTACTAAACAGCCGTTGAATTCTCATTTATATCCATTAGTTGGTTTCTTTCTTATTCTCGATTGAACTAAAAAACCTTTTGTTTACTTCGAAAAATGCGGAAAAAAGTGAGTTTCGAGCGGAGATTAAACACTTTTCTTTAGAAGGATTAACACCGAAAGAGATCAAAGCTGAGTTGGATGAAGTGCTTGGCTTATCTGGTTCTATGTTTACAACTGTTTGCAATTAGGTAAAATTTAAACGGGGCCGAAAGAGAGAGTACGTATTACTAATATCTTGAAGTAGAAATACACCGAGGTGGGAACATTGTTCCAGTCAATTCGATAATAACGTACCGGGAGTCGTGGTCGCACCTCTAGTTCGCTGCCTTCTCCTTAAAATTTCGCCTATGTCCATTTAAGTATATTCTGAACCTATATACATAAAATACCATTCGGGAAACGTAGTGGAAGTGACCACTTTCAAAATGATAGACAACATCCACATTATAGGTTCGAGTGAATGACAAATGAAAATGCGCGATATAATGGAAGTCATAGGCCATCAAAAGGTCAATGTTTTTAATTTTGTACGAAAAGTATCTGTGGACGACACATGGATACATTACTACATTCCAGAGAACCACAGACAAAGGAACAGTCAAAACAGTGGGTTTTTGAAGGCGAACGGGTTCCGAAGAAAGCGAACGGGTTCCGAAGAAAGCGAAGACGATGAATTCGGCTGGCAAGGTGATATATTATATATACTCGTATTAAAATTATAGAACTAAAGTTCTAATTATTACGACATCCATCGTATTCACCATATTTGGACCACCGCGGCTATTTTTATTTCCAAACTTAAAAAAATGGCTCTGCGGAAAAATGCTTATTTTGAGAAGCTTCCGAAATCCTACTATTTGGACAGATTAAAGAATTTGGAGAAACGCTTGGAAAAATATATATAATTAAAATATTTTTTTTTAAATAAAATAATTTGTTTTTCTTTTTTAGAGCTTTTTAAAATTTATTTATGCCTATTTGATCTACTCCAGGTACTTATTTACTTCCACATCTTATGATTTTTGTTTTTTCTTGATTTTTCAGACTTTTTCATTTTCACAGTATTCCTTTTTTGCAATTTTAAATTAGTTTTATCAATTTATTAATTGTAATATGTTACACCATTTCAAATATTTCGTTTAGTTATATTTTTGTTTTAGTCCTTTATCTACCATTATTTCTCCTATTTCCCCCCTTTTTTTTTGATGCTAATTAGTGTCTTCATTGTCATTGCAATCATAATTCTTAGGTTTTCTGAAATAAATAACATTTCTAGCTTTATTTTATGTTCATGTCCCTTCTCCATTATCTGCTTAATTGTATTGAATGTATCTAGTGTCGATTTTTTTTATGTAAATACTCACTGGTAGTGTCTAATTATTGTTTTTTAAACTTTCACTAATATTTTCTTTACACCGATGTAAGTATTTTATAGGCATTAAACAGCAATGAGCAATGTTACTCCTCTGTAGTTTCTACAAATTTGTTGGTCCGTTTTCCTATATACTGGTACTATTTGTCTATTCTCCAATTATTTTGACATCCTTCCATATTTTTTTTATTAATAAGTATAGCCTTTTTTTCTGTTGTTCTCCCCAATATTTCAGAAAATTGAAATTAATTCCATCATGTCTAGGTTCGTATTATTACTTTTTTTATTATTTCTCCTATTTCTTCTCTCGTTGGTTCGTCGTTATCTTCATTTATATTTTCGTCTTTCTCCCTTTCTATGACATTGTCTTTACCTAATTCTAGCCCTTTTAATAATTTTCTGAAGGATTCGGCCCATACTTGTTTATATTAACTCAACATATACGGTTCAGTGTTGACAAATTTTGCAGTTAAATCGGAACTTGTTAAATTGTTAGGGATGTTTGACACTTCGTTCAATTGGTTGAGCCAAATCGATGTTTTGTGCACAAATTTTCGTATTAAGATAATCTCACAAGGTGTTTGTACTTCAAAAGGCAGCATTACGAATTGCGGATGTTTCAACACACCGGGCTCATTGTAAAGAACTTTTTAAAAAATATAAAATACTTTGCTTGTCCTGCCAAGACATCTTCGACCAACGTTAAAGAATACTTCGATAACTGAATTATATTCCAAGGCATAGCGATTTTCATAATTACAACACCAGAAATTCAAATTATCTCGTAAATAGATACTTACGCCTGTCAACGGCTAAATTGAATCAACTTGACTTAAGTCTGTTCAATAAATTACATAAACTTTTCCCAGTCAAAAAATAATTCAAATAAGCAATACTCATCAATTTTACAAATTTGCTAAAAATAATTTGATAGAAAACTCTTTCTACAGTATTACTGAAGTACATTAGCTATTCCGTTCAACGAATTAAAAAATGTATTCGATTACAAATTTTTGTATTTTCAAGTGCTTTTAATTTAATTCTTGGAATTATTTTGTGTCTAGTTTAATATTCTAATATTTATATTTTAACGTTTTTACTAATTGTGAATTTAATTTATTATACTATGGCCAGGTATTTTATATTGTCAACATTTAAATTCATATTGATACTGCACATCCTTGACTATAATTGTACTCTGTATGTAAATTGGCCATTAAACGAAAATTATTTATTATTTATTTATTGTCTACCTTCTATTATTATTGTTCCTTCTTTGTACTTTACGCCATTTGTTTTCCCTTTGTATAGTTTATTTTTTTTATTTCTATTTCTTCTATCTTGTTTAATTTTCTTATCTATCCATTCATATTTTGCTTTCCTTATTATCTTCCGGGCACTTTTTTATAGATTATCATATCCCTCTTTTGTTTTATATTTTGTTAGTTCTGATCTATTTGAGGCTGACCTGTATTTTCCGGGACGTTATTTCATTACGTTTTTTATTATACCACTCGTAGTTTTTCCTTTTATTTTCTATTACTTCCACATGTTCCTTTGTTGCTATGTATATACTTTCTTTAATAGCGTTCCAGTAATTTTTTTATAAATGGTGTTTCATTGGAAAAGGGCTTACTTTAGCTGCAGATGGACGTCAATTTAGTGGTTCCAAATGACCTATATTTAATAGGTCGTCCTCCCTTTATATTTAAGATATAGGGTGTTTTATGAATTTGGCCTATAAATATACTTATTTCCACCCTACAACGTGGGGTACATAAAATAAGTGTTTTTATAGTCTTTGAAACCAGAAATTTTTTTCTTGTAAACTGCTCTTAGTATCTACAAATGTGTACTAAGTGCATAGATTCTAAATATCCTTGTAAAGGGTGGAAGACCCATTAAATATAGGTTATTTGGAACCGCCAAAGTGGAGTCCTTCTACAGTTAAAGTTAGGCCCTTTCCCAATGAACACCCTGTATCTTGTTCTTTTTTTCTCTCTTTCAGTTAAATATTTAATATCTTTTCATATTTATTTCTATTAGCAGGATAATTTACTTTATCTATATCATACTTTTTTTTTATTTTTACTTTCTGTCTTTAGTTTGCCGTAAGTATTTAGTGATTATAGTGGATACCTAATGATTCTAATATATTGTGGTTATCGTCTGGATGTCATGAACAACCATTACATTAGGCTGTTTGTAGTAGTATTTCACTTTCCTTCTAAATGCAGTCTTTTCATTTTGAATTACCATTATGTTATGTCCTTTTTTCCTCACATTAGCCAAGTAAGAATATATTACCCCCATTATTAGCCAATTATTGCATGATTCAATAAATCCATATTCGAGTACATTAATTAAGGAAGTCCGGCTCTGGTGGGAGTTGTATGCAAATCACTTGAAATTTTTTCCCAATATAACAATACCAGCATGTAAAGCTGCGACCGCAATTTGTCAAACGTTTGCATAATTTATAAGCCCATGACAACAAGCACACCACTCGAGAGAAAGATTCTTTTATATGTCACTGGTTTAGATATACCGGGTGTCCTAAATTCGCCGGATGAATTATACATTTTCTACAGGTACAAGTTTTATCATGATATGCACAGGGAAAATATACAAAAAGATCTTACCTGTCTCATTCGAATGGGTGTTTTTTTTTTATATTCAATTCCTTCATAAATTATTTAAAGCCTTTAATATACCTTACCAATACTTTGAAAAGTCGAACGAGAATTATTTGAATCTAGAAGAAATAGCAATCAACCAAAATTTGGAATACCTATATACCCTTAATACAAAAATTAAACTGATTAGAAAAATCATGTAACGTTTTTTAAAAATAAATATTTCAATGACCAATATACGGTTTTGTTGTTATTATCTTTATATATTATTTATGAGCTTTAATGGTAATTTTGTTGTTTTTGTCTTTAAAGGTGTTTTAAATTACCTCTTTTAACTCGTTCTACTTACATCATTTAAATTTCTTACAAAATCGTTTTTATCCTTTTTAATAACTGCGACAAAAACATAAACAGTGTTCCTATTTAAATTCAATTATTTTCATAATACAGGATCAATGGCGAAGACTTTTGCTTGGAAAACTGCATATGTTTTACTTCTGAATTTTGTGGATGAGAACTTGAAGTGTATTTTTTTGTAGGAAATGTGATTTGGTTAGATTTTTCTGAGTTACTCTCACTTCCAACTTGATAATTATCAATGTTGTAGTTGGTCCAGACGATTTTGAAATTTCATGTGCTCTTTTAGAGTATTTTATTGTTTATCAAATGTGGTATCGAATGGATAATGTTATTTTGAAATTGTATTCTTAATTTTATTAATCTTTATTGTTAAGGAGAAATAGATTTAAAAAAATAGAATAAAAGTTTCAACACTTAGATGGAACTTCTTCCAGAGGCAATCACTGTTTTCAAAAACTGGTTCTAAAATATACAGATTATACAGTTTTAATATAGTAATTGTTATAATATTAATATTACCAGCGACTAAGGATATTTACATTTCTAATAATAACATAAGGATTCCAGAAAATTTAATACTTTTCAGAATAATAATGGTGAAAATAATTATTCAAGTACAGATAATATTAAGTATACTAATAAGAATATTAATGATTATAGTTAGAATAATGAGAGCAGCAATATGTATATGGTATGACAGCTACACATCAACGTCAGAGGAAGAGGGATGACAGACCTGACAGGACCTCGTCCTATTACAAGAAAAATAAGAAGAAGAAGCGTTAATTTGACTATTTCTTCTAAGTTTAAAATAAATGCCTGGGATTCGTAAATGACTATGACTATGGTTGTCCGGTTTGTTTGATAACCGGAGTGGCTAGTATTTCCAGGGCCCAGTAGTTCTCATGTAATAAGGCTTTAATTAAGATTATAAAGAATTTAACTTGTAGTTTTTTTGGTGATCCTAACTAAAATATAATCAAAATAAACGGATGTAGAGATTCGAGTGGTAAGTATTCTTTTTTGATGTTGTTAATTTCTATTGCTATCTTATGGGTATAACTCCGATTTTATAAAACAACTGTAACCTATGATACAGAATACCTGAAAATAGTAGAATAGAATCTTATTTTGAATAAGCTGTTATAAGTGTTCCATGAAGTCGGCTGGCCCGTTCATAAAACTTACCTTAACAATTACCTTAACCTTAACCTTAACTAAACAATTCTTCCAGTCTTCTTTGATGATTTTGAAGGCTCCATCTTTAATTATTTCGACCACTTTTTTATCAAATTTCGAAAAGCAATTTTTCCGACGAATTCGCTTCTTTAGCTGACCCCATATAAGTTCAATTAAGTTGAAGATACAGACATAGGGGGGTAATCTTAAAAACCTGCGGCTATATTTTTCTTTAAATGCCTCTAAAGCTTAGCACTTTTGGAACCCTTTTGTTCTAAGTACTTCTAACAATTGATCCTAAACAAATCGTTTTCCATTAAAAAAGTTTGGATTTCTTCTTGTTTGCTTTTGTAGGTATTTTGCTCACCTGGCTGAAGAGAAGGATTATTAATTATTATGGCACTAATTGTACCTAGGTTTGGGATCAATGACTTTTCGAACCATTCTTCAAAAATATTAGATTCCATATTCTGGTGGTAATCTTCATTGAATCTACAAAATCTGCCTGTATTCCTCTCTATATTTTGTTATTTTCTCCAAGTAGATATTGCGTAGTTTGATTATTCTTCTAATTTCTAAAATGAAATAATTTTTATTTATTTAAATTCCATCTTTTTTAGGTAGTTTTGTTTCATGTTTTATTTCATGTTCCGCATTTTTTAAATTCGTCAACATGATTTCTATTGTCCGTACCTTATTGTTTCTATAACAATCATATATTATTGTTTTCAACTTTTATACCAATTGCGGATATAAAGCTTTTGGTATTCCAAAATCGTAACGTTTGTTTCTTCTCTGTGACCCTTTTACTCCATGACTTTTTGAGAAGATCTACGTGATTGTTCAATTGTTGCCTACTCAAATTAGGAAAGTTGTTGTTTTTTGCCATTCCTATACTGTAAAGAATAGAAACTACACCGTTGTAAGATTCCTGTAGGTACCACCTGGTAATAATGAAAAGCGTTTCGATTCAATAAAAGTGATTTTTCCGATGAGGTGTCAATCTTACATGGAATGTGACTGAAACAAATATGAAAAATGATGCACCATCTCAGTTCGGATGGTACCACAATACATCTTTTTTTGATAATAGGTCTCCTAATTAATTATGCCAAATAAGAAGAAAAAATTGTCAAGGAAAACGTGAACCGTATCTGCACTTAGTGAAAATCCTGGTGAAAAATAACTTTTAAGAAATATCACCAAATAGAAAATACACGAAATATGTAAACAACAAATAATTACCAATCTTTAGGAAGCAATGTAAAACAATTTTTAGTGACGCATAATTTAAAAAAAAATTAATACGTACATTATTTTCTGTGGGGTCAATATCGTTAGCGCTGTCATCCAATACTAATTTTGTTAGAAGTATCATTTATCGTATGAATACAAAAATTATATACTTTGATTAAATGTAAGACTGAATTTTTCCAACTAAAAGGTTCGACCTTTTCAACCTCAAAAAATAGTATTTTTGCATATTAAAACTTTTTTGTATTTTCAATCAATTGTCTTTTGGTATAACTTTTTTTCAAAATATATATCATGATCGTGCATCTATGTATTTTTGTATCTTACTTTTTAAACCGTTTGAGTAAGAAATTTTGTTTAATTTTCTACTGTGATAATTTGCGTTATCCGTTACAATTATGGTATTAGGGGTAATATTTTTGGTACAAAACTTACATGTAAAGCAGTTTTCACAAATCTGATCTAGTGTCCTCGTGGTAATCATGATGGGAATCCTTAATATTCGCTGCATATGAAGATTGCATTTTGAATTTATCTATTTTCAATTTTGGCGTGTAATATAGTAATTCTTTTACCTTTATTTGCAGGGGCTTTTGTTATACATTGATTACTAGAATCAACCCAACACCTTGAGGGCGAATCACAACCCTACTTTTGATGTGAAAGAAACAATTATAACATTAGCAAAACATAGGCGTTTCGTTTCATTTTTAAGAGGTGTTACACTTTAAATTATTTAAGACTTTTTTTTGCAAAAACGGTGTAAATATATCGAAAAAAAATCGTGAATGATCATATACCTGAATACTCCATCTAAATGCCTTTCTAATAACGTGCCACACATGGTATATTCCCTATTTAAAATTAAGGTTTTGGGGAAGTGGAAGGGAGAGGGTTGACAAATGGCAGATGTCAGTATCATAAAAATGTGTCCCCCTTAGAACAAAAATTGACGTGTTTCGGCATTTTCTTAAAATCTTAATGAATACTGCCAACTGTCGGGGTGGACTGTTTTCTGTGGCCCACTCTGTATTTGTGTGTGTGAGGTTAAATTAATGGAGAAGATGTACACCGAAAATTATTTAAAGAGAAAGTTTCCAAGAATGGATCAATAATCATAACGTTAATGGTAATAAAAATTTAAAAGAAACAACAAATATTTACAGTCTTTTTTCAGTCAAATTTCAATTAACATGGTTTCACAACAATTAATGAATTTAAAAAACTACAAATGTAGAAAGCCAATAGATCAAAGATTTGTTTAGACCAAGTTTTAATTTTTTATTTTGTATATGGTGGTCAAAAATTGATTCCATTTAAAAAAAATGTTTTCACAAATTTTTCAAACGAAACACTTATTCCACCGTACATGAGCGTTGAATCCCAGATATTTGATAATTAATTACTTAATAAAAAAATGTAATATTTACATAAAATATGAAAGTAACATACTAAAGAAAAGATTACATTTTATGTTGATTCACCCTGTAATTCGCGACTTTGTTCTCATCTTTTACATTTGTCCGACAAGTGACATGGCGGTCAAGAGTGCGTTGTGTTGCCAACAGAACAGGTTTTTCCGTCCACTACGTTAAAAAAACTTACAATGGAGTAACTACTTATTACCGTCGAAAAAGCGGTTACTTCTGTAAACGAATTCATGGAAATATATTTGTGTCAGGATGGGCTCAGGATCTTGTCACCTGTCTTAAAAAATTGGAGACCTGTTCTGGGTATTTTGCAAGAAGAAGAACAAAGTAATTATTGGAACCAAAATAATACACGTTTTTTAAGAAGAATCTGTGATTTGAATATTCAGGTAAACCTCAAATGAGGAGTGGCAGCGGTAGAGAGATAAACACATTAATAAACCTCATAAATCAAGATTAAGACAATATTATCCTAACAAAAGAATCTGAAGGTAACAACTTCCACAGTTCAGTATTTATTACGCCGAATATAATATTAAAAAAGTAGGTATAACCGTCGACCAATATAATTAATTATGTATCAAATAAATGGTAGGCATTTATTAAATATGTTTTTAAGAAAAATAATAAAAGTAAAAGATAAATAGTTTTGCCACTGATGTAGACAATAAAATTTTAATTTTTCTACAGAGTATACATATATTAGGCGACAAAATAATATGATAATGTAACCTTGACCAAAAATTTGCAATTAGTAATAATCAATTTACTACAAATAACGATGAGAGTTACACTTTGTTTCTATTACGTCACAATACTGCCGTTTCTAACCGAAACCTAAACGAATATTCAAGCGCGTGCACAAAATGCAGTGATGAAAAATGATGATTGTGATTATTTGTATTTATTCGTATTTATAACTATTTTAAAAATACTGATTTATACACGTCTTTTATAAAGTACAAGGGCAAAATATTGTAATTGAACCTAAAATGACAAACCATGTTGAAACGAGACAGTAAGTTCATTTTCCTATTCATGAATGGGATCATTCAAAGGGATAAGACATATGGTATTATTTTTATATTAGGTTACCTATATAATATATATATATATATATATATATAGTATAGCTATTCGCAATGGGATTAAGCAACGTTGTACTTGGATTGGACTATCAACGTTGTACTTGGATTGGACTATCACGTTTTTGGATATTGATGAATCAGGGGTAACCACCCTTTAGAAACAGAAACTACCAAAAGTATGCTAAAAGAAGGCGGAAAGCAGGTAGGCGCTGTTACCAGCACTGAGTGTGAACAACATATAACAGTTGTATGCTGTATATATTCTGACGGAAGTTATATTCCAATTTCTCTAATTTTTGCTATAAAATGTTGGAAGGACGAATTAATTGATGGTGCGTTCGCTGGAACTCAAGGTTTAATTTGTCACTCTGGATGGATGAATGGCGATGTGTTTCATCAGTGGTTGACCTGTTTTATTAAATATGCACAATCCTTCTCCATACAATAAGGTCTTACTCCTTCTTGATGGTCATAAGTCCCATAAAAATCTTTCCTCTGAAGCTGGCTAAAGAAAAAAGCATAATTATCATGTCGTTTCCGCCACACTTTATACACCGCATGTAGCTGCTTGGTATTAGTTTTGTTGGTCCTTTGAAGACGTGTTAAAATCAAGAAGTTACTAAGTGACTAAGGATCATCCAAGATGGGGTGTAGCTTAATTTCACATTGCAGAACTTTTTGGCTCTTCAAGTGGAAAAGCAGCAACGGTTTAAAATGCAGTATTTCTTTTTGATATAAATTCATTCAATTCCGATGTTTTTCCGGGTCATATGTTTTACGTTACAGATCTTCCCGGAAAACAAATCAAAGACAAAAATTTTAGTAATGTAGGAACTTCAGTTAATAAATCAGCCATTAAAGCTCCTATTACATCACTAAAAGATATTACTAAAGGAACTGAAAGTTTAGTTTGTGAACCAATTTTTTAAGATCTAACCACAAAATCTCCAAAATAAGTTTTTGATAAGCAAATTTCGTACAATAACACAACTGGGGATGTCTTACCACCCATTTTTTTAAAATGAACATTGAACTGCTTATTCAATAAAATCTGTAGATATTTAAACATTACCAAGTGATAGCAAAAACAGACATAAAGGATCTCAGGTATTTACACAAAGTTTTTGTAACATAAATTACGGCAAATAAAGCTGAAAAAAGGCTGTAGAATTAAGACGTACTATTAAAAGAACCAGAAAGAGTTTAGGACGGAAATTGAAAACATAGACCTTGAGGATGACGACTCTGAAGATGCAACATTGAGAGATAGAGCCTAAAATAAAAACAAAAAGGTTATTGGAAGAGATAAAGGATTTAGGTGGCAGTCTGAAAACTGCTATTTACTAACAAAATACCAAAACAAGTAAATAATCATTGCAAGGAATAACTGTATTCATTAATGCAATATTTTGAAGGAGAGCGAGGTAATAACGGGGCACTGGTACCTTTATCTGTTGTTAAAGAGCTAAGTTTAAGTTTATATAAATCTTATTAGTAAGAAATTAATTTTCTTTATGAAATTGTTAATCTGTAAGTAAAGCATACACTTCTGATGTACAATATAAAATACGTTATTTTTTTGCAAACAAACCACCAAAAATATAAGTGGTAGATAATTTAGTGAAACAAAAAGTCTTACGTCTTCCTTCCTATCATTGTATTTTAATTATATTGAATTTCTATAGAGTATTTGAAAGTAGTAATACAATAGAAATATTGGTATACTTCATTTGAACATTAAAAGAGAGTAAATTCTCAGAAATATGTCGCGTTAATCAGTCCCAAAATCAATAAACCATAGACGTGCGTTTTCAAAAAAAAGGGACATTTAAGAACAAATTATTTTGTAAAATATAAAAATAACTGTTTACTATTTACCAATTTTACTTAACTAATTATATAAACATTGAAAATATGAAATAATCTTTTGGCCTTGGTGAGGTTACTCCACCTCATTTACTCATAAGTTACTTCCATTTTCAGTCACTACTATTTCTCACCTTTATCGAAAACTAAATAACTTAATTTCGATAAATTGAATTTTATTTAAATAAAATATCAATTACTGGTGAGCATCGTGGCCATTAAAATATAATTATCCCTTTCTATTACGGTTACGGCTATGACCGGCGTTAATCTTCTTCGGTACTCTGCTGTAACAATGATAGAAAGTAGAATCATACGATGTGCAAAAAATGTAGTGAAGTCGTCGAAAACACATTGCACATGAGTGATGCTAATCAAAGAGGTCAAAATGTTTATTTAATTTACACTATCGACGTTTTTACATAATTAAACTGCAAATCACAGTATAATCAAAATGTTTATGTTATGAAAAGTGTAGACATTCGAAACTGAAAACACTGAAAACACTGTAGGTTGTGACGTAGAAAATTTAATCAGGTACTCTATGTCGTTGTTGTAGTAAAAAATCTGTAGGTAATGCTTAAGTTGTATATTCAATTTAAAATAAATTTTCTTATGTATTGCTCATTCACTCTATATAGTTTATCTTTATCTAAACAAATAGATTCTATACACGCATTGTACTCTGACCAAATTTTGTTTGCTAAATTATAGCCTTCGTGATAAGTTATTATGTGTGTGGCTTACCTATGCCATATCGGAATCAAATTGCTTCATATTCATGAAGAAACCCACATAAAGATTAAAATCAACTGCTGGTCCCATGGGAAGTATGGAAAAATAGACGTGAGGTGATAGATTCATCGATCATGACTTGACCCAAGCTATAATTTACAACCAACGAAATTTGTAGAACATTATCTGTTAACATCGGTAATTACATTGCAACCAAAATCGTTTATATATTTATAACTTGGATAAAAACCGGGCGAAACATAAAGAACTACTTTATACTTTCAAAATACTTTAACCTGTATGCTTTTTATTTCTGTATTTCTTGCAAATTTTTAATAACTTTCAGATATAAATAAAATTGCAATAAAGGAAAATCAAAGATATTATAAGACGATCTATTTAAAAAATTATGATATTTCTAGATTTCTATTCTTCACGTCAGCCGTATTTAAAATGCCTTCCCAATTTTGTATACTGTAGGTTAGAAATCTGGTACATAATTTGTAAAAATACTGTGTTTGGTAAATAAATAGGTTTTAACTAAGTTTATCTCTCCGATAGTAAAGCAAACAATCCATCTTCTAAACTATTGAACATGATTTTGTATCTGTCATCAGTCAGGAATAATTTTATTTCTGTTGATATGAAATAATTGCATCTCCACTTTTTAGATTTTGCAAGTTGGTAAGTATCTTTTGTTTGTTAAAAATTAAATATGGCTCATTATCGCTAGGCTAATACAAGCAAGCAGTAATAGATTTTTACTGATTGTAACCAACTTCTCCATGTTAATCTCTACCAAAAATTTAGGACTTTTTCCGTTTAGTCATGAATTTATAAATTTATGAAACCTAAATGGAGTAAAATGCCGTTGCCAAATTGAAATAAAATTGTATCAAGACAAATTATATGATTTTTAAATTAATATTAGGTATATACATAATAATAATTATGATAAACAATTATTACAATATGACTATTAGTCACAAATTTGCTAGTTAATTTCTAATTTATTTTTTATATATATTGTAATATACATACAGAGCTCGATATAAGATAAAATAAACAGTTTAAATAGGATAGCGTTTATCTTTTGATGAGCCAATATTTGCTTCATTTATCTTTTTTTTTCTTGTTTTCTTTAGTGCTAAGAACAAAGCAATCGTAGTAGAGAATCTTCATTCATCACAGAACTGTGACAAATTAAAATTCAACTAATTGTCTAAAATAAAGCATCTTTTCAATCTGAACTGACACTGAAACTGGACTGACAACTGATATGATCTTCTAAAAGTACTTTCGCCACTCCATTATTCCTGGATCTTCGCCATGTGTCTCGTCCAGCTCCATTTTAGACAATCCTTTGATTACGGTATACCACCTTTGTTCTTTCTCTGATCCAATTATTAATCTTTTGATCTACTGAAGATATTTGAAATATTCTTCTTGCTTTGGTTAATTGAGATCATTTATGTTTGATTTTGAGAAGACGCAGGTCTCCGCTCCCTCCACACGTTGTTACCAGTAGAATATATTGATTGTATCTATTTTAAGAAGAAATCATTTTATCCTTCTTTTTATCTCTAATTCTAGGTTTGTTTTGCAGTAATCGAGGGTTTGGTTGAGATGTTTTTTCATATCAGGCCCGAGGCTCTCTGTGAAATGTTTAAATCATCCACAAGTTCTTGATTTACGTAAGGCTGGATCGCTGAAAGCTTGAACCAACATTTGATGGGTTTCAGTTGATGTTTTAATTTATTCTCGTTGATTTAATGCCGGGCCTAACACAAAATTCGCAACGCGTTTAACAAGTAAACAAATGTCCGTACTCGGATCTACGTGTTCGCACAACTGCAACTCTCTAAATACAACATATGAGCCACCTAGCGGCAGAACGTAGTAGTGACTTATTCGCGCGTTTGAACTTTTGCGTAGCACCTCCTAAGTCTAGCTTCAACTTTAATTGGTTAATAATAATTTTATAAACCTTGGAGAGCAGGTATTAAGCCTTATAAATTACAATATATTTTCATACACGCTCTTGATTGTGGTAATTGACAATATTTTTTTATTATATATATCATAAACTAAACAAAATGTGTACTATTCATAGAAACACAAAACTGCAACATAATGCAAGTTATGTAAGAGGCATAGATCACCCTAATCCGTAATGACCTCGAGCGGCTGCTCTATACCTGTCAGAAAAGAGAGAAAGATTCGGATGAAAAGGATCACGTGGAGGGACATCATTTATCTGCCATGTTTACAATTGTTACAATCAATTAGGGAGCAAAAGAAAACTGATGGCGTCTGTGTAACGAGCTGAGAAAAGTCTTTCAGCATGTGCAGCTGTTGCTGAAACTCTCGATATCTCGAAGGGAACAAAACGTAAAATGCGTGTTTGTGTAGTGACACGAGACGGTGGCACCATCCTCAACTTGACTTGCTCTTTTTTATTCCTTCCTCTTTTTCCCACTTGTGTACTCTACAACAATAATAAGATTTACCACCAACATGTATACAGTAGCGTAGTCATTAATTTGAATCAGACGACAATAATGTATAAATATTATTTTCCATATATACATGCAACGAAGATCGACAAAGAAATAATGAATCTAATTAAGAATGCAATAGGCAAAAGAAGTTTGTACCTTACCTTGTACACACATAGGATATAGATATAGATATTATTTAAATTTACAATATTTGTTTTCTTTTGGAAGCATTTTTGTTAAATTAACTAAACGTTAGGAATTTGTGAATATTAAACTATATCACTTGTTACAATTGCTACATTTATATTTAAACAAGAATGTCTGAAAATCATAAACACTTTTTTAATGAACTAAACAATTAGTTTCTTTCTGGTTATACTCGTTTAAAATTCTCATTAAGAAAGGATTAAAAATAATAAAATAAATATTTTCAAACATCCTTAATATTTTGAATATGAAGCATTTTAAGTTGAATGTTTTAATAATAATTTCGATATCTGTATACATTTTGAATAGAAAAAAAGCAATACATTCGTTTCCAGCAAAAAAATATTTAATTGATTTAAATAGTATTTAGTTAAAAATCTAATTTTTGTTGATAGAAACAAAATCCATTAATTTGATCGTTTTTATAAACACTACAAAGTGATTACAAAATCATATAGATTAAATTAAATATATTTACGTGGATTATAGTAACAAATCAACATATCGGTTGCAATAGTTTTTCAATAGATATTAAAAATTATCAGTATAAAATATACACTGTGTTCACCGAAAAATATTTCATAATTCTCTGGGACACGTCGATTTTTATTTTCAGGCGGCACTCAAGTGGTCTTGATATGTGTATCTGCCTAAATCTTAAATAGAACTACCCAACTTGTTATACATCATTTGAAAGCCCTTTTGACGGCGTATACATCAGTGCATCATTTTTGGAAATTGGTTGAAATTTTACAAAACTATTGAAAGAAAAGAAAAAGAAATATTAATAGGTATAACTAGCTAATAAGCCTTTGTCATTTTAGTTAGTGTTCAAAATGTTCACCAGTTCTTTCCATACGATAATAAAGACAGTGCTAAAATTACTCGCGCACTTTTTCAATAGTTTCTCGCCTAATAGCACTGCACTTAGCTGTTATACGATTATGAAGATTTAGTGATGCTGTTTTGTAAACCACTGATTTGAGATAATCCCATAGGAAGAAGTCATTTGGACTAAGATCAGAAGATCTTACAGGCAATTCTATGGCCCCTCTTCTTCCGTGCTGATCTGCTTGATTTTATAACGATTCGGTGATAAGTAGGTTAACTGTGCCCCGCAGCATATTTAAATAAACTAAGAGAACTGTTTATAAATAAAAGACCTATTATGGTGTTACCTAGAATTCCTGCCCAGACATTTAATTTTTGGGAGTGTTGAGTATGGCCTTCTCGGAATAGATGGGGGTTTTCATCTGACCAGTAACGACAATTTTGCTGGTTCACTTGACTACTCAAGAAAAAAGTACATTCGTCAGAAAACATATATTTGGAATCTATTAATCTGTTAAGATATTATTTCTCAAAATTGCTAATTTCGATCAGGGTCATCTTCATACAATTCTTGAAGTATTTGCAATTTATAGGGATGAAACTTTTGTACTTTTGTTACCTTGTGTACTGAGCTAATTGATATTTCAGTTTGGTTTGAAACTTTTCTAATGGAAGTAGTTGAATGTGCTGCATACTGAAATATGTGTGTTTTTTACACGCTTAAACTACTGTAAACAAATAATTTCTTTCATTTTTGTAGTTTCTTCAATAAATTAATAAATAAGTATTTTCTTGTCAACTAACTGGTTTTTGGCCCATACTTTTGTCACATTTTCCTAAAATAATGCATTGATGTATTCGCCAGGAAAGGGCTTTCAATGATGTATAACAAGTTTTATTTAAGATTTTAAAATAGGGGTTACTGGGGATTAGGGGAATGAACATATCAAGACCACTTGACTCAAAATAAATAGAAATAGACGTGATCTGACGAATTTTGAAACATTTTGCGGATTTTAAATTACAGGGGGTGGTAAGTTTTAAAATGAACATACTGTATAAGTTATAATAATACCACATAGCACCGAATCTCCATTGGACGTATAGAATCGGTTTCAATATTTATTCTCTTTATTTAAGGTTTAAATATGAATTTCTAGAAAATTAATTTAATAAAAAAAACTATTTTGTTATGTGACTTGAAATATCTCATAAATACTTACAGTTAGGTATAGGGAATGGTTTACAAAATTGAAAGATCTATTCAATGTCTATCCAAATAACATAAAAAATATAGGGTGTTCCATTTAAATAAAATGAGAAAATGTTGGTTCGAAGTTTTGACTGATCGTTTATATAATTTTCCAGAACTCTTTAAATAACGGAAAGTTGAATACGTACCCAATCTTGAAGCGGTGAAAAAGATCCAAATAATTTTTCTGTCTTCAGATACAGTGTGCTAAAAATAGATCTATTTTAACATGAAAGTGGTTATAGCTTTTTATACACTTGGAATATACCTACCAAACCCTATATTTCACTACTTCAAATACTCAGCAGATTTCATATACGCAATAAAAAATACCATTAAAAAAATAACTTTGGTGTGGCACTGCGTTCCTGAACGTATATTTATGACTAATTTTATAATGTGTATCGAAACAATGTCTATTAGGCTTTTTGTAAATATGTTTTATTTTTAACTTCAACACATCGTGCTTTGCCACACTAATGCCTCATCCTGTATATAATGTGGTAGATGTATAGTGAATATTCGTTAAATATCCATCATTGAAGAGATTATTTTAGCCTTATTTGCTTCTGTTAATCATATCCCGAAAACACCCTGTATAAAAATTAGAAAAAGTACAGATAATTAAATAATGAACATAATTTAGAATTATTAATAAAACTTAGTTAATAATTGATTTATCGAATAAAAATCAATTCATTATTTAGTTTTTGCGTTACATTACAATACTATAGATAATATAGATACTATACAGGGCGGCCAAACGAAAACGAAACAGAGCCATTATTAGGAACTGCGTCAACATTTTAGAAAAACACAGGGACCCGTCGATTTTTGATCAAAAGGGGACATTTTTTCCGGTGTTTTCGACTTCGCTGTTTACACCTCCAAGCGAGTGTATCAATCGCCTCAAAATACTTAATTAGCATTAGGGGTCGAGTAAGGTATCATTTTAATGCCCTTTCGATTCTCTTTACAACAGTCTTTAAATTTTAAAATTCGGCCTAATACTTTTTAATAAATTACATTTTAAAGTTTAAATTATGTTTAGTTGTTTACTTACTTCTTAATTAAATTAAATGTTCAAATTGATGGCCACCTGCGTCCATACAATAATAAAGATTTTGTTCGAAACGTTCTCGCACATTCCGAAGAATATCCGGAGTGATTCGATTGCACTCCTCGACAATTCTTTGTCGCAAATCTTCTAAAGAGGCTGGTTGTGTTTTGTAGATTTTACTTTTGAGGTATCTCCACAAAAAAAATTAAGAGGAGATAAATCTGGTGACCGTGGAGGCCATTCAATACTATCTCTTCTCCCAATTCAGTGCCGTGGAAAATGTTGGTCTAAATACTGACGAACTATACTTCACTATACTGTTGGTCATTTTCAATAATATCGGTCAAGGTAGGGTCAATAGCATCTTCCAATAATTGCAAATACATTTCGCCAGTCAAATTACCAGGTAAAAAATATGGACCCACCAGCCGGTCACCGAAAATGCCAGCCCATACATTTTATTTTTGCGATTGCTCTGTATGCACCGCCTGGAAAATTCTTGGGTTTGAATCAGACCAGTAGCGGCAATTATGACGATTTACAGTACCGTTCATAAAAAAGCTGCATTCATCGGAGAAACACATATTAAAAAGAAACTGTGGATCGTTCGCTACTCGCTCACTCATTATTTCGCAAAATAGCAAACGGCGGTTATAATCATCCTCATTAAGTTTCTGCACTAAATGTATTTTGATGGAATTTGTTCTTCTTCAAAATGGTTTGAATGCTAGTTCGATTGATTCCAGACACAGATGTTAATTGCCTTGTACTTAACGTAGGATCTAGATGAACATGTCCCAAAACTGCAACTTCACTAGCTGTATTAACAGGCGGTCTATTTTCTCGTTTTTTATTAGCTACATTTCCAATCTCTTGAAATCTCCTGAAACTCTAGAACATACTTCCTACTGACCTGTTTATCTTGATATTTTTCATTAAATAACTGCGCCGTTACATTTGCACATTTATTGTTCATAAAATAAAGCGAAATGATATCTACCCTTTTCGCAATGGAATAAACCATGGTATTTAATTTTCAAAAACACAATTAAACAAACCTTCGATATACGAATCCATTAATTTCACGTTCTTTGTTTGTTCGTATCGTATCCATTTGTCTTTTATAAATGTAATAAAAAAATTATAAAAACAATGCAAAGCAAGAAAATCAACATTTAAACCATTGGCGTACTCAACGACCCATGTGTCATTTTCACTATTTTGACAAAAAAGAAAAAAATTCCAATTTTAAAAACTCTTATTAAAAACTAAACCAGTACATAATTTAAATTTTAAAATTTAATTTTTTTAAAAATATCAGGCCGAATTTTAAATTTTAAAGACTGTTATAAAGAGAATTCGTTTGGCCACCCTGTATATCGGCGCTTGATTAATTAACTGAAAATATTTATAAAGAGAATGTTTACATCTTAATTAGATATTAAATATATTCACCTTAATTACATTAAAAAATGCAATAACATAAAATATATACGGACACTCAATAAATGATTTTATTTAATTAATGTAGGAGATACTTAATTAAATGGTACAGAGTGAATACATAATTAAAATGATTGAATATAATTTTACTATATTATATCTTTTTGTCGATTAAATATGAAGCACCTTCTAAAAACTACCCATAATTTTAGTTTTTTAAACAACAACCTACTTTTGTAACTTTTAAAGTATGTTTTTCTGATTACGGTGATTTATCACACTTGATATCTCGATAAATATTTAAACCCAAAATTTTTTAGAAACCGCAACTGGATTTTAATGTAGCCGGATTTAACTTTTGAATTTTTCTTGATAGATTTAGCGAAACCCCTGTGATTTTCCAGACCACTTAAATTACTTAAAAAAAACATTATTTAACTACCTCCTGTTTTCGACCATTCCAAGGAAAGTTGTTTAGTTCGAAATTATACCGTTAATAATTTCACTTTATTAGTAGTAAATGACCTTTGCTTGAAAACTCCAATTCTGAGGAATCATGTTTAGCTTTAAAGGTGGTAAAAAATGTATTTTTAAAATAAAATAATAAAACAACTGTCAGATAAGTGGTAATGGGTTTGGCTCGCATACCCTATACTAGTTCGTAGATTTGAATCCGCAACACATCCGTTATGGATTTATAGTTACGTCGCTTCCGTATTAAATAATCTTACGTTAAAATGCCGAATTCTAGTCTAAGCATTTCAATAGCAAGTATTAATTAGATAAATAAGCGTACGCTATACAGATCTTACTGTCGTTATAAAAATGCAAACACTGTAAACAACATTAATTCGGACTAATATTTTCGCTATGATCCCTTAAAAAAAGTCAGTGTAATGTAAAATGAATGTGGATATAGATTAACTGAAACACGTTATAGGTAGGTAATATCATATAATTTATTTTAAAATGCTGGCACAATAACTAATGTTCATATCTTGCGTTTTCTTCTTAAAGTGGATTGTGCTAATATAAATAACTTTTGGTATAGAATTTTTTGAAAGTTTTATCATGAAAGCTTATTTCTTTGCATTATTCTCCTTTGTAAACAGTAATAACATGTTTGTTCCTTATATTATCATATATCGTGTTAAAGTATTATTCGTTTACGAATGCAAAATTTGTAGAAATTATGCAAAAAGTACTAATTCCATATAATATAAATTTTCGCTAATGATGGGAATAATAAGGCGAAAAATTCATTATTAATCCTTTGTTACCACGATGACTTCAAATAACAACTTGCAAACTTATGAAAAATTGCAACCACAAATGGCCTATGCACGAGCAAAACCACTGAACATCCATAAAGAGAGGCATCCACAGCAGATGCCGAATAACCAAAACTTTTAGTGTAGAAAAAAATAATGATCTCTCCGGGGCACAAACAATTCAGAATGACAGAGGGCAACCCAAAATCCAAAACTCTAAATTACTTACAATATGGCGTCCGGTAGGCGGCAAGCGCTTGATTGGTCCATGGAAAAATAACAGCTGCACTTCGGGCTATTAATGAGGCCCATCAAGGCATGCCGAGACCAATATTTGGTTTAATGCAGAGAATAAGAGTGCGGTTGTACCTCAAGGCACCCCTCTTCGCCCCTTAGCCATTCTAGGGGTCCGTTTTTTGTGGGTTTCTACACCTGTCAGGGATCTATTGAGAGCAATGCTAGACAACCAGCATTTGGTGTATTGCTTGTAAGATTTAAATTTATCACTATCACTATTTTTTCAATGAGCTGTAAATGAAAGTGTGACTTCATATTATTGGGTTTTTCAAAGTCAAATAGCTTTAACACTAAGAAATTATGTTTGCCTTCCATATTACTTATTCAATTGGAATCCATATATAAAAAATATACTGAGGGGTTCCAATAATTTTAATTTCACGTCACTGTTGGGTGGAAACGGAAGTCCGCCATTATAACTTTTTATGTCCGGTAAAACCAAACTGCACGGTTCTAATAAAATTAACTAAACTTTGAAAGAAATTAATTCATTTAAACAGGTTTTAAAGGTCGTTCCGGTAAGATACTATTTTTTATTTTTTTATTTAGCCTTTAAATTCACGTTTGTGTCTGCTTACTTAGATCTCATAAGAATACTTTTTGTGCCCTAGGATTTGGTAACTATACATATATAGATTGATGTTTTTAAATACATTTACATTAATTATGAAATGGAAACGTTTTATTTTATTATTTTAAACAGGGTGAGAAATTTTACATACTTCTAAAATCTATTAAGTCTCTTAAAGAGAATGTCATATAACCATTATAAATGTCCACTCCCTTTCTTTATTAATAGACTGGGTGATTTTTGAATTTGGAAAGAAAATTTATTTGACTGTATTATCTAGATGGAATATTTGATTTTTTAATTTTTTGGTAAAGGTGTACACTATTATTTATTATTCGATTAGCATCCTTAAATGTTAGGAATTCCAGGATCGGCTTCAGAAAAATTAATTGAGAGAAGTCCGCCCTAATGGGAATTTTTTACATTGTAATAAATTATTTTCAAAGTGCATAAATACACAATGAAAACTGTATATGTGACGAACAATTTTAGCTAAAACTAAAAAGCCACCGTCACATTTCATACCCATACAGTATTAATTTAAAAGAAACATTGTTAGTTACTGATATTTTGAATAAAATAAGTACAAGATACGTTTTAAGTGTTATAAATTTACGGTTATACTGTCATTTTGCCTAAAATCCATGTTAGACACTTTTGTAATTTTAAATTTTTTAACAGAGATCGCTCCTCATATTATTTTAGACTTTGTAAATAATAAAATTACTTCAGTTAATTAATGATTAGTCAATGTGTCTTAGAAAATTTGTTTATTATGTATTGCGTTTGAATTTTACATCACTAATCAATTATTTGTAGCGAATAATAAGGAACAACCAACAATTTAAAAAAAACTACATAGAAAAAAAAATATATAGAACATAAAAAATAAATTAAAACTTACAATAGATTTTCGAAATGAAATCCTGCAGGCCGACACATTTTTGTTGCCGAATATTAGGACAGCACAAAAACACGAAATTGATTACATATATGTATTTTTTCCATAAGCCAAGTGTTGATTAATAAAAAAAATAATTCGTAAATATGGGATCATAATTTAAAATTCAAAATTCAAAATCTAAAAAAATTGTTTCATTTTTAAAACCTAACAATTTAAAACTTTAATATGTAAAATTACAACCAAAACCATAAAATTTAAAATATACACACTCAAAATTCAACAAACAACCTCTTTTTATTTATTTTTTTAAGAGACAACATACCTTCTAAATATAATGTCAGCGCTAACGATATGATAATAATATACAATTCTATTAATTAATTGTTGTCCATCACTTTGAGTTGTGCTACCTACCATTTTGCTTAATATTGCACAAGCCTTCAATAAACTCTGGTACGAATGCTTAAACCACAAGATGAAGCTATTTCTCCCCAGACAATATATCATTCGATCATATACTTCAAACAGATACTTTCAAATCAAACAACAAGAATTTTACTTTTTATTTATCTGAGAGAGATTAAAGTTGGAGTACCACAAGGAAGTGTCCTAAGACCTGCCCTTTAGCTACTGTAGACATCTGATATTGCTCAATTAGATAATACAACTATTGCTACCTTCGCTGACGAAACTGCAGTAGGGAGCAAGAATGAAGAAGTTACCAATAATCTACAGCTGTTAACCGTATCAACGACTGAATAAAAATAGACTCTATACCGGTCAGAGTAAAGAACAATTTGATACCTTGTAAAAAAGAAAGGAAGAACTCGAATTTAAATACAGAAAAATGTATTGGTTTATTGGAAGAAACACCACTCTGTCAATGCATAATAAGCTTATGCTCTATAAACAAATAATTATGTATGGTCCTATGGTATCCAACTTATGTACCAAACAATACAATCTCAACATCATTCAGAGATGAGGAACATCGTAGTACATCAGAAGTCCATCGGGACTTGGAAATGGAAACTGTTGACCAAAAAATTAAAAATTTTAAAATAAAGAGTCACGAAAATCGACTTCATAGTCACGTGATATTGAGGCGATGTAGCTCTTTGACAACACTAGATTAATGTAACAGAACAATGTGAGGAACATTAATGAGTATATCTTAAATTAAGTTGAAACCTATCTAGTAATTTAAGTTTAAGAATAACATTGCTCATTGGTCAATAACATTTTGTAGAATTTCCTCACTAATTCTGGCGTTGTCACCTTATTTGGTGCAATGTTTGTCTTGGCATCTCATTCAGCTTCAACCAATATTTTAATGTTGTAAAGGACGGACCAAACTCCGCCAGAGTAGAATTTAGCTCCGTTTCGATATAGGTTGGACTGAGGCTTTTTAGATGAAAGTATTGTATAATATAACGATGACTAATTTTCTCCATTACAATTTCACTAAAAGCATTCAATATTGATGGCTGCCCAATAAATACTAAACAACTTAATATCATAAAATTTAAAATTTAAGCTCTATAAATTTGGTATTTACTATCATTATCATTCTTTTCAAATAAAAACCGCATCTATACTTCAAGACTGATACTTCTGGGACTCCCCTCGTAGATAGAAAAATATTGCCAGGAAAATTGAAGCCGAAGTCCTTACCCATGTACAATAATTACTCATTACTCTAATCTAATTGTACCGTAATGTTGTAATTTAACTAAAGGCAAAATAGTAATTCAACTAACAAGCGTGCAAAACGATTGTTTTTTAGAAATTGGAGTGAGGTTTTCACGAGGGATAAAGTGCAAACACGAATAACTTTTTTTTACTTTTAAATTAATTAGAGTCGAACTGACAATATTAAGTACCCTATTAACTCATTAAATACTAAGTATATATTTATATTTATATTAAACCACCATCAGTGAAAATTGTTCTTCACTACCCCACTCGTGTTCATTACAATCAAATAAATTGTCATTTGTATGTTAATATCAACCTAATTCTAATATTGGAGATAATGAAAATACCATAAATCCTACCACACCAGTTTACTCCAAAGATTTAGATTTACGCAATAAAATGGAAAATGGTAAAAAACAGATTCTGAGATTTTTACTTCAACTCCATATAAAAAACAATTGAAAGAAGAGATGAATATAAAAAAAATAAAAAACAGAAAACAGAAAAATAATTTACGGGCGATCTGAGGTCGGGAAGTGGAAGGGGTTGAGTTTTTAAGGGAAGAAAACTGTTTATCTAGGTTTCCGGCAAAACTACAAGTCCCATGGAAAAAAGGCAAAGTTGTAGGTAATAAAAAGTTCTGCATGTTTTGTATTTACACTTTTTTCACATCACCACAAAATTTATGTGAAAAATTCAAATAACCAAGTTTTTGTTTTTTTATTAGACGATAAAAATTTGTCAAATTTGGACAATATCTTTTTTAAAAAAGACGCAAACAAAGAAGATATCGAAAAAATGGATTACAATTAATCAAATCTATTTATAAATTTTTACATTTATAAATGTAAAAATGATAATATAACACTGAATCAATTAAGATTTCGAAAAATTTCGGATTCGAGTTTTTTCGTTTCTTTGCATTTTTTGAGAACATTTACCATAGTAATATATATTTTTTTACACCATCAAAAAGTAGAGATTTCAACGAACAAAAAGCATACCGAGTTTTTTAAAAAAGCAGATATTTTGACGCGAGAATTTTCGATTAAAAATTATGGTGCTTTTTCGATATTAAGTCAAAATAAGGTGAAAAAATAAATATTTTAAATCAAAAAAATGACAGTGTGTTTGGGACATAAAAAGGTAAGTTTTCACTAAATTTCGTGAAAAAAAATTTTATTTGTAAAAGAAAAACAAAAAATCAAAAACTTGGTTATTTGAATTTTTCACATAAATTTTGTGGTTATGTGAAAAAAGTGTAAATACAAAAGTTGTAGATCTTTTTAATACCTACAACTTTGCTATTTCACTTTTTTCCATAGGACTTGTAGTTTTGCCGGAAATCGAGATAAACAGTTTTCTACCCTTAAAAGCTCACCCCCTTCCACTTCCCGACCTCAGATCGACCTTAAATTATTTTTCCTTTCATTTTTGTTATATTCTCTTCCTTTTACAATGGGTTTCATCCTACTATTATTTTTTTCCACTTTTTACCATTTTCAAAGGCTTCATCCCTGGTCTAATTACGATTTGTTCACGGTTGTTTTAAAAATATTCTTTCCCCTTTTTTTTATAACATTTACAGTCATTTGACGTAATGGCAATTGTTAATCGATAGTTATACTTTAACTACACAAAATCGACCATAATAACATTTTATAGTTTCTAACAAAAATCAATCAATACCTTGTATTCATGTTTATCATCATTCCCTTTTCTTGGAGTTGCTGTCAAAGAAAACACTATCCGTTGATTAATATTAGTTAATGACTTTATTAGAAGGTATTAAATAGAAAAAACAGCTATTACACAGCCTTTTAATGATGGATAAAAATCTATTATCAAATTCATTTGAGTTAGATTTTGAACGTTTTTATCTAACTGAGTTAGATGGTGAACCAATTATCTAAGTTGGTTCATAAAATCAAAAGCAAAATTTAATTATTCATAAGGGCTATTAATATACGAATTTAATTGTAAGACGAGGGCGTTATGAGCAAATGATATTCTTTAACAATTTTAATTACGTGTATTCGTAATCCGGGATTTCTCAACTGAGACTCTACCCTGTTGAAGAAGAAAACATCACAATTGGGGATTAGACTAATTTTTACCTGTAGAGAATTCGCAACTGGTGACTTTCTTCGTTAAAGTATTGACTAAATACAAATTAGCTGAGGTGTGATTTTATTTCAATAAAACAAGTGAAGATAGGAAATGGCGTCAAATATCAAACATAATATAACAACTAAATACTCGTAATTCATACAAAGATATCTATGTAATCTTCAAGTGTTTAATATACTACAGGCAAACATGTCAGTAATTGACAAATCCTCACTTGCGAATATAGCTTTAAATGTGGTTATTAATCAATTTTATAGGAGTCGCTTATAAAATGAGCTCTTCTTTTTTTACTTTTTGATTTCCATTTGATTTACCAACTTTTGGTTCATAGAGCTTCAAATTTCAAAGTTTTGCATTGGAAGGAAATCAATTACGTTCTATAGATTTTTGAATAAATCCCTAAAACTAATTTACTCCAAATAGACGCAGAACTAAAAATTTGTGGAAATTTTTCACCCGGCTCCGTGATCTTAGTACCTCATATATCAAATTTCTAGTAACCAATTATATCATTCAAAGGTCAGAAAATAGTAATAAAAGTTCAATTGGTTTGATTAATTGGTCAGAGATAAAAACTTTTTTATCAACGGTTAATGTTTCCATTCAAAAATTAATAAAATAAAAAAACCAAAAGCTATGTTTGATAACTGATCGGCTAAAATAAATAGTTGGTCAAATTAATTTCTATTTAAAAAATTAATTAAGTCAAAGTACCGGTAATTTAACCACTGTGTGTTTTATTTTTCAAATGGGCACTTAAGCCTTGTGTTTGTGTTTCGCTTTAAATATAACTTAATTATTTTTTTTAAATATAAATCACTTTACAAAAACTTGATGAATAATTTTTTAAAGAGCTGAAGAAAGTTATCAATAATTATTAATCCGTGACTAATCAACGAGATTTTTATAAAAAAATTCTGTTCTCATTGTTAGATGAATTATTTTCAATTTTGTATTCAGCATAAGTTAGCTTTTAAAACTTTATATCTTGGAGGTCAGTTTATTCCCCAAACAAATACCTATAATTCGGCTTTTCAGCCATCCTATACGCAGTACATTTATAATTTTTCTCAAGAAATTTTTAATTTGATAAATTATTTATTTTAGCTGATTAAATATCAGCAGATGATTTCCTATCAAGCATAGCTTTTATTTTTTTATTTAATTGGTGATGAGATGCTAAAATTTTTAACCATTAATAAAAAAAATTTATATCGCTGATCAATTAATCAAACCAATTGATTTCTTATTACTATTTTCCGACATTTTAAATGGTACAATTGTTTCTTCAAAATTTGCCATATTGAGGTACTAAGATCGCAGTGCTTTATCAGACACAAGTATTAGTTAAAATTTAGTTTAATTAGTTAGTAAATTTCTATTAAACTATTTATGTGGTACATACACAAAATTGTGTGATTAAAGTTTTATCAATCTGTTATTGGTTGTTTTAAGAATTTACTATATAGCTGTCGCAGATTCACTTTAACACATTTCTAGAACCGTTTGTTTAATTAACAGCATACTTTATTGGAGTTTCTTATCTTAAATAAGAAATACATATAAGCAGTTTGTGGATTGCGTTTTCGTCCTTTATGGTATTATAAGTAGTTGCGATTTTTTTTGTTAAGATATAATGAGTTCTATAATGATTTTCAACAATGTAGGCAATCAAATCATTCGACCATATGCCATCAACATGTTCATATTATCAATATAAACATTGATGAATGTATTCAAAAAAGGAAAATAAAAAAAGAATGAAAATACATACCTAAATACCTGTCCCGAACATAATACGCAATAGCCAATAAATATCGCATCCATCATGTACTTACATATTTTAGCGGTCTGTAATTTAGATCCACTCAATATCCGAGTTGAAAGACGAGTTAATAATAATAATAAATGGCATATAGGCGATGTTCATAATACAATGGCGTATGCAGTTTTTTTTTCAGAAGAGGGATTGGAAATAGATAAAAGAGGGTATTGTTTAGTGTACGAAGAAGCTGAAATTAAATAGAACTGCTTTTCTCTCAGCCTACAACCTGCTCTAGTAAATGTGTTAACTCTTTCAGTACCCACAATATTACTGAGCCTGTAGAGCCCTCAGTAAATCAAGACAATCCGGAATTATATTTAAGGCTACCTCACTAGATAATAGAACATGTTAAGCCACCTGAGTCGTCATTATAAAGGTAGTTTTGCTCCTCTTGAACAGATGTCAAGATGGTGAACAGTTCTCTGTCATCGGAGCTATACAAGGAAAAAATAAGGAAGAAACCTAATGGAGCAGTTGCTTTTGGAATCTTATAAGAACTAAATGATTTTATTTAGTCACTTGAATGATATAGAGTTTTTATTGTTTTATTTTAGATTTCTATGCATAAAATCAATTAGAATAATGGGCGAGAAGGGTAACATCAAGCAATAAGGCCGATATCACCTTCACCTCCACTTAATTTCACTGGTTCTACATCTTCCTAAAAACCTATTGATTTCTCTAATGAAGACATAGATGTGATTCCATAAAACTACATATACATCTACATATATGTAGATCCTCAATTTTCATCTGCTGAATATAAAAGATTTCTGTATAAGCTATATTTTTTCTTGAATATGTTGTACTCACTATTATTTAATTCTGTACATTTTGATACTTGCAAATATATACTTGATCTAATATAATATTGAGTTTTTATTTTATATTGTGGTGAAGGATGAAGATTCCTCTACATTCAAATGCTTCTATTGAAACCCTTGGTTGCTTTCGCTTAAGATCTTCTTTAAGTCAGAGACTTGTCGTTGGATCAAACTTTGTATTTACAACCAACGCAGGTACAAAGAATGTAACCCACAGACTCATCTTATTTAGCAGAGAGTCATTCCACATTTTGGTTCAGAACAATTTTCATATGACATCATAGTCAATGATCTCTCGCGAGCAAGTCTGTTTTGGAGATCACGTTGTTTCTCCTCTTAGATCTATAAATTTTGTTAGTAGAATCGTTGACAATAAGTTCCTAATTTGACAAGATTAGAACTTCTGAAGGTCTTCCTTTATATCCATTTTGTGGTGACATCTTACTTATAACATACTAATGATAAATATGAGGATAACTGTTTCTGGGAGATCACGTCATTAGATCACGTCATTTTTGAGCGGCTTCTTCAGGACAAGAGATGTGCACGGTAACTCAACAACAAAACGTAGCCAGAGGCGAAACAGATCTGACCTCGAAAATGGATGGAACGAATTTATATGGTGTGGGGATATGGCATGAAGTCGGAGTGGCGAATGTTTCAAATGGGAGAAATATAATAATCCTTCTTTTCTGTTGGTATAATTTTAGATAATTTTGTGTTTCTACTGCTTCGCAAATAGTTCGAAGTGGAGCTTTTGCCAGTGTTATTGTATTGTCGAATAGATGCTACTACAGAAGGTGAAAAAGGGCAGATTTCATGTATTTACGGTGCCCTTGAAATATAGGGGAATATGTAAATCCTTTACTGGAGTAGAAAATAATGGTACTCATCTTATTGTAAACATTGGGGATATTTAGCGCTTGAAAGTAATTTCAAAGCGGTCCAGAGAAAATCCGATTAGATCCAAATATTGTTAAGGCTATTGATCTATCAGCTAACTTATTTTGGCTTATTTGAGGACTCAGATTTAAGAAAAATACAAAAAACAAAAAAAAATGAAAATACCACGTTAGAAGAATATTGAAAGCCTCCTGTTATCAGCTTTAGTAAGATCGTTCCGAACACGATATATAGAAGAGGTGTCCAATAAACAGTGATGCAAAGGGAGAAAAAAGAGGCACTAGATGTAAAAGACAAAGAAAAAATCGAGAACTAAGTGGATAGAAGTACTTGAAAAATTTGAACATCTGAAACTGGGAGGAATATATATGCATATTGGTCAATTTGTATTCTCTTTAAAGACAGGTCTATATTCTTCTCTTTTTCTCTATATTTACTCACCATCTGAATCTTTAGGCACCTGTAAGATATTATGTAGATATTAGAAACATTTTTGTTTCTACTGTTAAAACGAATTAACTGGCTCTATGTTTATTATAGTTTTGATTACAATTTTGTGTCGTTCATTTTTCGACGTTTAGTTTGGGTTCCTGAACCCCTGAAGAGACAGCCTTGTTGGCAATAAACGGCAAACGGTCATCTGGGGCCGACGCGTTCCAGTTAGGTGACAAAATAATGATAGCATGCCGGATACACGTAGAGAAAATAATGAAAGGTTTCACTTTTGTTATGAAGTGCTTTTAATTAAACTCCATTTTATGGAGGCCGTTTGCTGCGCGATGTGATTATACGGTTTTTGTGACAAAGCGATTTTTTTATGTTCACATCATTAAGCTGATGTATTTTAATGAGGCTTATTTATACACCCTGATGGCTTTGGTTAGGGTCACTATTTTGATATAGGTCTTGTACACTTAATTATGCGCTACTGTAATGTAATTGCCTCCAGTAGGTAAGACGCTATTGGTGTCAAGAGTACATTTTTTAATCTGGGCGCTTGTCTTAGGTCAGTTGCTTTATGTAAAAAACTGGCATCTTGAAACATTCATTAGAGCAAAAAGTTGGATAATGACGTAGTATATAATATATTAAGTTTTTTAGTAACGATATTTAAAGTATAAAAATGGAATATATATATAATTACAATAATAAGAACATTTAAGTAGTAAACCTAACAAACAAATAGTGATTTAATATTTGAGGGTAAAAACATATCTTGTTAAATTAAACTCAAAAGGTGGATTCCTTTTAGAATATGTCTTGAAACGTTAGTTTTTTAAAGTTTTTAATATATCATTTTAAATATTTTTAAAACAATTTTATAACTTTTATTATTAATTCCTTAACCAATTTTAGAAATGTTCTGATGATGATGGCTGTGTAAACCGAAAGAGCTCGACAATAATGTTAAAAAAAATAAACACATCTTAAAAGCACAAAAAAAATGTTATCCTTCTTATTTATTAAGAAAGTGTGCCAAAATACTATGTCTAACAATTATTTCCTATTAGTTGGTGAAAAGCTAACCGACACCCAGAGAAACCTACTCAGAAAGGAATTTTTGTAATCCTCTTTTGAGTATAAATCTCCAAAAACCAAAAAGTTTAATGTAATATTATCTGACGATGTCAAAGTGTGAAACAATTGCATAAGAATATTTTAAAAAATTGGAAAATCGTCAAATTTCAAGTAATTTTTTTCTTTTACATTTATAATGGACAGTAAGTAAGAGTATAAAGGCAATCATTATAATTTTTTATTTTAAACTTAGCAAATATAAGATTTAAATTTCAAATTCATTCAAATTAATTTATGATGATAACATTTTCTAGATAATTGTTATTTTGTGACTATTCAAAATATTTGTTGTTTTGCTTTACCACTAGTGATTATTATTTGTTCTAAAAAATCATCCCATAAGTTCAAACTAAACTGAAGTTGTTGATCGCTATCTTAAAGTAAAATTTTACCGCGTTTTGGCCACTTTTATTTTAAACGACCAATTTTTTAGGTAAAATTGTTTAATTCATTGTTTTGTTACATTGAAGATTGAAATTTAGGTTTTCATAATAAGTAACTATTTTTATTGGAAACATGTTCTATAATCTACATTCAGGGAATTTAATTTTAATATTTTATCAAAATTTCGTATAATTTGCTATCAACAAAATATGATCGTTATGCTACCTCCCTTTGTAGTACTCTGTATATATAAAAATATTTTGAGAAAAGTATCTTTATATCTTCCAACATCTAGATTCGAAATTACAGACATTCTGTTACGAATGAAATTAAGAAGTTTACGCCAATTTACGCCAACCTGTATGAAAGTTAGCAGGATTAAGTAATAATGCTACTACTGGAAATAATTGCAATTAGCTACTATAAATAAACTCACTATTTTTATACGTATTTATTTATCTATTTATTTTTAATTTAACATATATAAATATTTTAACGGGATTTTTGATATGAGTAAATTAATTTAGGAATTTATTATTATATATACAGGGTGCGGCATTAGTGCGTCGAAGTACGATATATCCGTTATTAAAGGAGATATCAAAAAAAGTTATTTACAAAAAGTGTAGCTAGTCTTAAGATTCACATAAAATTAGTCCCAAATATACAGGGTGTTCAGGACCTCAGTGCCAGACCAAAGCTATGTTTTTTAAATTGAATACCCCGTATGTTTTTACATCTTTATAAACCTCTTGCCGAGCTTATTTTAACGACGTATCACACTTGATGTCTATTATTTTAAATAAAGGAACTACAGCCACATTTTTTGAATTTAGATATCTGTAGCAACCAAACCGATGAAAATCAATAAAAACGGCGTACACGTCCCTATCCTAACTTTTCAAGTTCTATGCTACGGCATTAAAAAATATTTATACAGAGTGATTAAAAAACAGATGAGATTTTAATTTTTTTATATTTTTTTTGTATTATAAATTTAATTTAGGTATATTTTATTCTAACACAGAAACCAATAATGGTTCAAGAAAAAATTGAATCTGTACTTTGCAAAATTATTTAAAAAAATTTTTAATTATATAAATTATTAAAAAGTTAGGTATTAACAGATTTTCAAGTCCCAAATATCATAATATATGATGTGACCCATTTAAATTGGAAACAACACCATAGTATTTGCAGTTATTCACCGATTTTAATAATTATTATTTTTTGAAATGTTGTGGACCGATTTTTTATTTGGGTCAACGTCCATCAAGTGACAGACATTTTGAAGTGACATATGTGAAGGAAGAAGATTTAGACTTTTACTTCAAGCACAAAAAACTACAAGTGGTAATTGTTAACGATTTATTTTTTATTTTATTTACTCAAAATAAATCTGAATAATTATATTGCTTAAACCATAGTATTTATTTGAACTCCACCTGACATTAAGAATTAATTTTTGCCGGGCGTAATTATAAAATATCACAATATAATTATAATTAAAATTTAAACTTCACCATAACAAAATTGTCGACAACATAATTATAATGTAAACCGCCACACAACAATATATATATGATTTGCATAAAATGATAAAACTATTTGTTTTTTAATTACAGATTTTTTGTGATTTGTACCTGAAGATGTGGCCCATTTCGCCACGAAACCAGTAGTTCTTTTTCTGTAAAAAATAAACACTCACACACGGGAACAACCACTCATTTGACTTAAAATATGTTTGATTTTATCGTATTGTTAAATTTGACTGCGTTTATATTATATAACAAGTAAGACATTCACGTTATGAATTTCTTATAAATTCTAGCTACAGATGGCTTTTAATTGGTCTTCTTTACGGTGGGGTCATCACTAATCTAAACTTCTGTTCATAATCTTACTTAATCGTTGATAAAGGTGCGTTCTAAAGAAGCAACGGAAGATTAAATTTAGTTGCTTGTACTAGTACATTCATTCGGCATATAATCCTTTTATTGTGTACTTATCTACATGCGCACCGGTATTATTTGCTAATTACTCTTAAAAGGTATGAGGGTGCCTTCATGCAACAGATTATCTAGATTTGGTGAAATCTAATTGATTACTTTACCGCTCTAGGCGGCTAATCGATTGAATATGTCCACCCCAGAGATACCCACTCATAACTCAACATTCTGCAACATATTTCAAGAAAAGCAATTTAGCGTTTTATTAAAACCTCTAAACGACCGTCAAGCTATTTGTAAGCTCATCCTGAGGTTTTTTCCACCATGGCAAAGTCATATGCCACACATGGTGTTCTGCAGCAGACTGTGTGATAAGGGGCGGGTCCGAACGCTTTGGCCAATCGGAGGCGGGACCGGTTCCCCGCCAGCCGTGCTATTATTCAGACATCTGTTAATCACCTGGTCCAGTTTATCGTTGAAGGCTATTAAGGGGAATAATGGAAAATCAGCTTTATATTTGCTCCATTTGGTACATAACAGTTTTAAGACGGAATCCAATGTTCAAAATCGTATTTCTCAATTTTTCATTTTCATTTTTTTCCAACCAATTTTCACAAGACCGGTTATTCAGAATTATTTTGATAAAAGGTTTTTCTTTGATTAAAATGTATTTCATGGTAAAAATATCTTTTGTTTATAGGCCTACTTCATTTGAATATGAAGAGAGAGCCGATTCTCAGAAATTTTTTGTGATAATGTCTAATTTACTACCGTATTATTTTACTATCCATCATTGTTATAGCAGAATACCTAATGCCCGGTTTCACCAATGATAAATAAAATCTTATTCGATGAATATGTTTAACTATCGAATAAAATTATAGGAATTTGTTTCACCAAAGTCAAATAGCGTTATTCAACGATTAAATTGACTAGACACAATCAAAACTTCAATATCCTTACCACAAAATTGTTTTTCAATTAATAAATTCAGTCTTCTACCCCTTACATTTTTATGAATCTTGACTTCATATTATCATGGTCTAATCATTTTCATTATTTGTTTATTTTCATTGGGGTTGAAATTGCCAAGTGAACCTACAATTATTCTTCTTTTTCCTCTTCTTCTTTTTTCTTCTTTCCCTTGTTTTTTCGGGTTTTAGATATTGAGTACCACCTTTATAACGATCCTTGCTTTACATATTAAAGGCCATCTCTCTTCTTAACCGGAAACTGTCATTCAGGCTGACATTTGTTAGTTATTCGCATGTATCTGCTATCGAAAATTAAGTTTAAAGAGCCTTTCGAAGTTTTCTTTTCCATTTTACCGTTTCAACGATATTGCTTCATCCTAATGCAAGATTTTTCCTTACCACACATAGTGGGTTATTCCCTGTTGTGGGAATTAACAACAATTTTTTGGGTGGGTTTTTTGCATTAATATTATCCCAATTTTTTTAAGATTTTCTGTTTGTTAATGACTATGTCATAATTAATTTTCCATTGTTGGAACTAACGTCGGACTTCATCCTCAATTTTCCTTTTCCACATTTCAAATCCTTCTTGAGTTTTCTGGCTCCGTATGACTTTTCCCTTATTTTCTGGATTGAAATACTCAATCGTTTTTGGGTATTTAGTTGGCCCCCGGTGAGATTTAAGTTACCTTGTTTTGATTTTGCCTTTACTCTTCCCTTATCATCACCGAGACACAACTACTATTTAATATGTATTTAACTTTATAAATTAAAAACTATTTTGTGGTAAGGATACTGAAGTGTTGATTGTTTCTAATCCCTAATACCACATTTCAGAAAATAGATAATCTTTATCAACAGATTAAATTGACGTTAAAATTAATCAAGGAGATTTCGATAGTTAAAAACGTATTTGACGTTTGCTAACCTCAAAAATCTTTTGAACTCTAATATTGTTGTGAGCGTATTTTTCTGATTGATAATTTTTTATTTATTTTTGCCGTGCATTAATTATTTATATATTAAAATCAACTGTATGTCAAAAAGTAACCTTCCACCTTGCTATGCTTCGTCAGCAGTTTCTTCTTTTTTCATCTTTTTTTTTATAATGCTATCCTAAAGGTTGGTTTACAGAGAGTTGCTTATAAAGTATTAAATAGCTAATTATGGATTAAAAGCGTTGGTAAAATGTCAAAATATTTAACCAGAGAATAAAAGTTATTCATTGAATAACTATTTAGAGATTTATTTGTCACTGGTGAAACCGGTCATAAGAAGATTAACTTCAGTCATAGCCGTAACCGTAATAGACTGATATAATTATATTTTAATAGCTACGAGTGAAACAAGTAATTGATATTTTATTTAAATTAAATTCAAGTTTGTAGAAATTCAGTTATTTAGTTTTCGATAAACGTGAAAAAAGTAGTGACTGAGAATGGAAAGAACTTTATTATTAAACATTTTCTTCTGAATTATCAACGAAATAAAATCTATTAACTTAAAATTTGTTTCTGAACTACATTATTACTTTTGTATCTAATGCAGATTAATGTTAATAATAATTAAAATAGCAAGAAACGAATTAATAACATTGTTAATTGTAGTCAAGGATGCGAAAGTGAAGAAAAAAGTGATAAATCGACTTAATACAAAATTTATCTGTAAATTAACGACATTTTGTAAAACTTATGTAAGAGCTTTACTTCAAATTGTACTCGTGATCTCTTCAAGAAAATGCTTTTAAATTTGAATTGTGGAACGTTTTATCTCTTAATTTTAATAAGCTCCAAATGAATGAGATTCTTTGAATTATATTTACCAACCCCTCAAGCAAAAAATGCTTCAAAAACAGCTCTACATTATCAAAGAAATTTCGTCAGGTGTAAATAAGTCGTATAGGGACAAATAAGGTAAATCCACGACTAAATTAAATGTTAGCAGTTTGAGTCATACATATACTATGTGTATGTAACTATTTATTAAATTAATTCTTAGAATATTAAACACTACATTTTTATCACTTCTTATAAATAATATACTAGTCTGGAAGATGAAAACCTTCACTGCCAAATTAAAAAAGTATATTTACGACTATACCTTTATCTAGCTACCTATAAGTTTTTTTTAATTTGCTGCCTGTCAGCATAAAATATATTAAGAAATTTTAGGAGGTTTCGACGCTAAAAATATTTTTATACCTGCGTATCGACCATTTTGAATTGACCCTTAATTTCTAGACCAGTTTTCCTGAATTCAAACTAAAATACAAAGTATTTAACTGACTTCTAATTTTTTATCATATTTGAATATTTTACCGTATTTATTATTATTATTATTATTATTATTATTATTATCATCCCTCCCTCATATAAAATGGAAGCTTGGGTTAACCCAATATTTAAAAGTATTAGATTTGAATCGATATTGTTGATATTATTTTCGTATCCTCATAGAAAAGCATCAGTATTTATCAAAATGTTCAATGAACTCACAATTTAGTATTTTTTAAATACACTTAAATTCAACCGTTATTGACGCAATCGAATGCCCTGGTTTAATCAGAAGATTATGTAAAATATTCATTCGGATGCTTCAAAATCTTTTATAATTTGATTATAAAATGAGATCATGATATTGATTTTTCAGCTCACTCAGCTGATTTTCTATAATATTGTGAGACTTCAAGAAAGGAATTTTTTCTATTTACTAAATTCAAAAAATAAATTAACTAGATATGTTCATCTGAAGTTGTAATATTTGTTTAAGTCATTTTCTGTTTCATTCGTTACTTATACTTTTATATTATTCTTTCGTTCGTATGATAATGAGATTATTGCTTTTCCTTTGCGTTAGTTTTATTTGCAGCCTTCTTATTATTTATACTATTCTCTATTTATCTTTTATTTTGCATATAACTAGAATCCTTTTAGATTAAAAATACATTTGAATTTTGAACAAATAATGTTGAGTTAAATATAGGGCAGCAATATTATATTTAATTTTAATATTTATTTTAAAATTAATATTAGTTTTTTTATTTAAATTTTATTTTGTCAACTTTTTCGTGATCTCCCAATTTTATTTTTAAATTTTATTCTAATAAACTTAATTTAACTATAAACCTGAATATTATTTATGATTTATAAACAAAATAAAAAAATTTCACAAATTAAATTCTGTATGGGGCATTCAAAATCAAAATTCTTAATATAAAAAATACTTTTACAACATATATCTATTCTACAAGGTCTAATTTATAATGCGCGAATTATAGTGATGTGCATTAATTACATTGTGGTCATCTATTTTGTCATGCGAATTTAAAATTTTATAATAATGTATTTTTTTTAAATTATGCTCGGTATAAATTTATTGTATCATATATATGAGTTGCAATAGACTACTAATCTCAGGTTGAGTTCAACGGAAAAATATGGTTGAAACAATGTAATTATAATATAATTATCTAAATTTATTTTTAAACAAAACTATCAAAAAAATAAAATCATCAACAGTTAAAACTTTGTATTTTTTTGTGCTGTAAATTACAGTCCAATTCTTCTTGCTTCCTATTTGTCAATTCAATAGTTCAATAGTTTATGGTTATGTAATAATCTCAATAATAATAAATAACATTAGTGAATAATTCACTTGTATACAATCAGGTAATATTAATAACTTTTAGTTTGATTACTTTCTTTAAGAAAAATTAAATTTGAGGTTAAGTAATTTTAAATTTCTTACTAACAAACTTATTTCTTCTATCAGGTCTTAAACGTAAGAGAGCTGTGTCAAATTACTATGGAGTTTATATAGTTTTCCGAAATGATAGCATTCTTTATATTTATTTATTTTTTTAGTTTTGAAACTTAATAATTTTGAACTTCAAATAAATTATGATTACAATGAAGTTTACTTATTTTTGGTTGTATCGAAAGAATTAACTATTTATAATTAAAATATGATGCTTTTACTTACATTTTGACACTTTAAATTTCATTTCTACATTAAAATTTAGTTTACTATTTAGATGCAAATCCAATTTCTTACATATTTCTAAATAGTGACAAAAGCTTAATTAACAATTTTGCATTAAATTTACAGAATTTTAACTACTTTAAGACTTATAAGTATTACATAAAAAGGATCATTAATTTAGGTTTTACATTTATATTTTCATACATACATGGCAATCATGATAAATCATAGTAATAGTTGTTATCTCTGTTCAGAATTCAGAATCATTGAAATTGTTCTTATGTATTGATTTAACTGAATTTTATTAACTTCATATATTTCCATTGTGTTACCCCATATGATATCTAAAAGTACATATCAATTTTTGTTTAATCCAAAATTAAATTATTTGATTTCTTCTTTTTAACAGTTACATTGTCCGTAACTTGAAGAAAACTCTTGGTGCAACTGACGCTTTCGATGGAGGACCACCATCGAGATGGTAATTTTTAATTTTCAAGTTTTATGTAGTATGTACACTAATTTAGAGACGTATTCTCATTTTGATGAGGTGATTATTCATTTGGCTCGGAAAATTATATTTATTATTGAGACATTAGCGGCGAGATCTGATGAAATTCGCGTTGGTACTTTCATGGATCGCTGCGGCGAAATTTTTATTTGATTGCTTCAAGGAGACTCCAACAATTGAACTTGGACTTGTTTACCTACTCAGATTTGGTGATGCGATAAATTGCAATGAGGAAATTTTCAGCACCTTTTTTAGTATCTAAGCAGAGCAGAATTGAAAAATTTAATAAATATAGGCAACTAATAATTTATATAAAACATTAAATAATATTAATTTTAATAATTATGCCATTTTTTTAATTATCTTGTTAATTCCTAGAAGGAAAAGTGTGTATTAATGCGTTAATTCCGTGTGTACAAGTAAATAAATCAGTGCCTTTTAGTGATACTGTATACAGTTTCGGCTACTTTGTACATACCCGTTTCTTCTTTATTGTGTATATCATCAATATCCCAATCGGAGCTGTGAGGTACTCGAGTAGAAGTACTCGAGAAGTACTTGGATACTTATTCCATGAGAATAATACTTTAATTCTAGTTGTATACTTATACTTGCAGCATTTTAAACATAAAATAAGCACCCAAGTATATTTTAAAGCATTCGAATACCCAGAAAGTACCCAAGTACATGAAATGTGTAAGAAATCAGAATAAGATAATTTACTTTTTTTATAATTAATAAATTATGATTTTTGGGTATAAGGAAATAGTATTGTAAAAATTCGAATAAAGTAAGAGATAATTAAAACTCATTGGTACCCGATAATATATTGTGAATTTGTAAGAAAATAGATATTAAATTTTAAAAAATAAATGAAAAAATTGAGTATTAACATAAAAAAATTATGCATTCAACACGGGACAATAAAGTTGGTAATATAGTTAAAGAAATTTGGAGAACCCAGAATACGGAAACCAGAATGAATTCAAAAAGAATCAAGAAGAATCAAGAACAGTAGAAGATAAAGAAGAAATAAACAAAATGGATGAATTATTATACAAGATGGTGAATAAAATAGATGAAAAGAACAGGCCGAGAAAATGAAGAGAAATAAAGACAAAAATGAATATAAATATGGTTAATATGAATACTAAAATATAGAAATAAAGGACGAAATAAAAAATAGTCATGAATAAATTTGAAGAGCATTGGAAGAGCAAAATACAATATGAAAAAAGATGAAGAAAGAAGCGAACAGTTATTAATGAAAAAACACTCTAAAGGCAAACACCGATCAAAAACCTGTCAAAGAAACCAATGAAAATAAATATACTCGCAGTTAAATCAGGTGAACATAGACGTCAAAAAAAAAGAAACTTCTTTAATAATGAAGTAGTAGCAGAAGAAAATCTGGTGTTTATTATAAAAAACTTACAGCTAGAGAGATCATTAATAGAATAACGAATAATAGCATAGAAGAAGTGATTCGGATGGTGTCTGAGAAATCATGAAAGAGATTTTAGAGAAGGAAAAAAATAGGGAACGGGAACGTATTTAAGAATATAATGGCATACATGGTATTTAAATTTATTTCGATAAATATACATTAGAGTTATAATTAAGAAAACAGTAGAATAAGAAGTTTGTATTAATAAAAGTCATTAAATCTAAAATTATTACAAACGTATGTTGAACCAAACATCATTAGAATTTCATTTGCTAGTTTTTCATTGCATTAAAAGTACTTAGCAAGTGAATTATATTTACAGTTTTGTTTATGTGGTTTTGTAAGTAAATTGTTTAATTTGTTTCTCCATATGAAGCTGTTTTAAAATTCCATCTCATAGAATTTAATTCTCAGTAAATTCGATTTTATGTGGGTAAAAAGAGCATTTTATTTTCGATTCTACTTCGGATTTTCTGTTTGACAATCTTCTAAAACAATTATAACTATATGACCCGCTTTGGTTGATGTAAAAAATAAAAAAATAAAAGAAGGTATGGAATAAGAGATGACGGACAAAAAAATGAATATGAAATAATGTTTCAAAACAGAAATGGCAGAATAAAACATTTATTTATTAAATTTAGCATCCCACGATTGTACTTTATTATCTATATTATCTATATAGGTATTCCTGAGATATCATAAAAATAAGCAATAACAGATAAATGAAATAATTTTTACAATGTGTAATTAATATTTGTAATTTTATAATACTGAACATCAGTTGTAAATATTGCTGCCGTGAGATCATTATTTTCATTATCATTTCAATTACTATTTTATATTAAAAAATCTTCACAGTTTTCGTTTGCGGTTAGAAAATTTGTTTTTAATATTATATTTTTACTCATTATATATCCAGTACCTACTTTCTTCCTCATGGATAATCACTTAAGGAAATAATTTATTTAATCACAAAATTATTGTATTCTAATTACATTATTTAAATTGAAATTGAAATATAAAAATACCTACATGTTGTAAGTATTAACAGTTATGTTTCATATATAAAATTATTTCGTAATCAAAATTAATCATAGAATACAATTATAACTATCTGCAAAAGCAAGAAAATTAGCATTTATAATTATTATTACTTAAGATCGCTTCCATTTTGAAAAATAATTCGGGATTTATTAAACGAAAAAAATGTAAATATTCACGTGAAAAACATCATTATTATTAAATCAAAAGCAGGTATTTGAATTTGTAGCGTATATCTTATTGTATTGGTATTTATTTACCTACGCCAATGGAATGTAACTTAATATTCTTACTTCTACTGCACCCCACATTTTCAAGTATTATGACCACATTTTATTGTAAATTTTAATTATTTATTTATATTCGTTTTCATTTTTTTTTATTTTATAGTTATTACATTATTGCTGGTGATGATAATTAGGTGTCGCACTTGGACGTACGTTTTAGTTTATACAAGTAAACATATGAATAAATTTGTAATTTTATTATCCTACACATTCTTCAATCAAGAATGCTGACCGCACACGTAGAAAATAATTTTAAATTTTAATTGAAATTTCATGTATCTGTAAAATACCAAACTTATATGTTCATTTAAACAGATACAGATGAATTCGGGAACCTTTATTACCTCATTAGTGATCAATTTGAAGCTCCCTAGTATTTTTCCACCTCTACTTGTTGAAAATAATGACCTATAAATTTTATTAAATACAAACAATGTCAAATAACAAATGCGACAGCCGAAGTTGAAGGAGTAAGTTTAAATGTAAGCTGTATAGTGAAACGTTAAATGTGTAATAAAACTTCAAGTGGGTGTAAATATGGTAATGAAATAGGCCATAGATCGTACGTCTTTAATGTTATTACTTACTGTGGATTTTTGTATAAGTACAGTTATTTCAAAGTGATGAATATTTCCGACGGCAGGTATACCTGCAAACTTTGACAGGTAGTAATTAAATATATGACGTAATCCAATCAAATCACTGATAGAAAGTGTTGGATTTTGCAGATCTTTTAAAATTGCATTAATTGCATTTATTACAAAACAGTGTATACTTTGAAAAAACTTACAACTTCAAATTTATCTGAACGGTGTATACCACAATTTCCTTGCAGAGTAAGTCAAAATGATATATTTTGTCAGAGAATAGTATAAGTTTACCCTAAATAAATAGGTTTTTCTTTACCCAACCTGCAAATTAAGAAATATACACTCATGTTTATTTCTTTTAGTTAAAAAAGACATAACTACGATTTATTTTCTTTAACCTTACTTAACTTAAGAAGTTATACATTGTTTGCTTTTTCCTTTAATTCAAATTTTATCTGAAAGTTAATCTACGAAGCAAAAATATTAAAGCGGTCACCTTGTGTTAAACTTTGGAGATATTTTGTGTAAAAAAGAATTTGAAATAGACATAAAGTACTTAAAATCAACTTAGAATATGTCAAATGTGACTTGTTTATAAACCAGAAAATGACTTTGTAGTTAACAAAGAAAAAGCTTTACAGAGCACAAATCTGTTCCAAAATGTAAGCATTTTAAAGACTTCTTTATTCTACTGCGTATCCATTATTGGATATTCGCGATCACATGTGCCCACTCTTCCTTATTTCTGATGGTGCTCAATAGGTCTCTTACTGTTCTTAGCCCTGTCCATTGTCTGACGTTTCGAAACCATGATATCTTCCTCCTGCCTACTCCCCTTTTTCCCTAAATCTTTCCTTCAATTACTAATTGTAGGAAATGGTACCTTTCATTCCGTATTACGTGACCTAGATATGCTGTTTTTCTGCGCTGGTTCTCTCATGATGGTTCTTAGGATCTCCTCGTTTGTCTTTCTGGCCGTCCCTGGAACTTTTAGTATTTGTCTGTAGGGCCACATTTCAAAGGCTTCAAATCTATGTATAGTATTTACTTTTAGCGTCCATCCTTCCATACCATACAGTAAACACTGACCACATCTAACATTTTACAAATCTAATTCTTAGATTCAGGTCAAAATCGGTGTTGGTAAGGACTTTCCTGAATTTCATAAAAGTGTTAAGGGCATTTTCGTTTCGGCATTTTATTTCTATATCAGATGTACAGTTTTCACACAGCCACGTGCACAACCCTGTCAAAAGCTTTCTTGTAATCGCTGAACTACAGCATTACATCTTTCCTCTGGTCACTGTAGTTCTAAATTAGTACTTGAGTTGCAACTATAGCCTCTCTTTCGTGCTAATTCCCCTTCTAAATCCAAATTGTGTGAACCCAGTATTTCTTTCGCATTTAATGGAGATTTTGTAGTCAATAATCTTGAGAAAAGATATTCCTGTGGTTTATTAGACTGACCAACCTATTGCCTCACAATTAATTAAATTATTCTTTTTTGGCAAGGGAATAAACACATTTAAATCATGCTGGAGTAAGTAAAATTAGAATTGTCAAAGCAAGAAAATTAATGAAAAATTGTGTTAAGCTTTAAAGATTTATTGCAAAATAAATTAAAGCTCGTAACGCACCTTTACTTAATCCAACATTAGAACTGGTTCAGCTTTTCAAGTCATAGGACTTGATTTTACTGGACCACTTTATTTAAAGAGTGGTGAAAAAGTATTAGCACTCTAAACACGTGCTGTGTATAGAGCAGAATATTTATTTATATTAACTTTAAGAATAATTGAAATGTTCATTGTTGAGGCGATTTAGGAAGTCTGGAAGAGTATGTCGACCATGAGCCCAAAAGATAAATGTGACGTCCACGTAAGGAAACCAGACTTTAGGTTTAAGGATTCGAGGGCTATTTGTTCAAAGGATTCCATGAAGATGTTGGCAATGACTGGGGATAATGGCGACCCCAATGGGGTGCCGAATATCTGGAGGTGATGTTGGTTTTGGAAGGTGAAATATGTGGATGTGAGACGTCACCTCAACAATCAATATTCCAATATAAAATTCACCATGGAAACAGAATCCAGTGGCTCCCTTTCTTTTCTGGATGTATTGGTTACACGTAAAACCAACGGGTCATTAGGTCACTCTGTATTTAGAAAACCAACCCACATCGACAGATACTTTCACTACACTTCACATCACCATCCTAGCCAAAAGAATTCAGTGATTAACTAAATAGTTACACGACGATCTCCATTTCTAAATCATATCAAATCGGCACTTCTCTCCAACGGCTACAAAAAATCCCATATTCAAAAATCCATCTCCAAACTCCAAGAACCTAGACACACAGCTTCCTATTTAGAACCTCAACTCCAAGCTCCGACGCTGTCTTTACCTTATATTCGCTCCGTAACAGACCGTTTCGGTTAAATCCTCTGTAAGAAAGGAATACGTACGGTATACAAGCCTCCAAGAAAAATGAGTGAATATCTACCCTCTGCAAACGATCCTTTGTTTCCCCTATCTTCCAAAGGCACTTACAAGGTTCCTTGGTCATGTGGACAAGTCTACATTGGTTAAACAGGACTATCAGTAGAAACATGTATCAAAGAGCACTGTAGATACATGAAATTTGGCCTCTTACAACATTTCGCTATCGCCGAACACCAACACCAAACAGGTCACCAGATTCTCTTCGACAATACAGCAAATATAGCAAAAGTCCCACACTTCTACCATCGGAAGATTCGGGGGGAAGCAGTAGAAAAAGAAAAACATACTAATAATATAAACAGAGAGGATGGATACTACATATCTCCTATTTGGAATACAGTCAGACCACATTCCAGTGACGTCCCTAGTTATTTCCAATTTAGATGTGTTTCTCCTCTGGCTACATTCAGTAGTTGAGTTGAAACAACAAGATGGAACTAATAGCAAGAGTAAAAACAAGCCATAAAAATATAGTAGAATGGAAAAACGAAAAGTAGGATAAGGAAGAGGAAACTGATTATGAAGCAGAGAAAATAGAGGGAACTTTAGAAATAAAGAGAACAAGAAATGGATGCTCCGTGATCAGTTTATTTACAATTCATCATGTGTCAATTCGCCACGAAAACTTATATTGTCCCAAATCGTCACGTGGCAGTAAAATAAATTTTAAGATGTTCCAACTCGCCACACTTTATTAGTAATTTAAAATAAACAATATTTTTTGTAAGTCCGTACATAATATGTTTACCGATGTGTTGTGAATAGGTTCAGAAAACTTGTTCTCCGTTCTAACCAATAATAATATTCTTTTTTTTCTAATTTTTGGTTATTTTGTATTTATTACAGAAGGCAGTACAGAACAATCGAGAGAAAAATGGAAATTCTTCATATATAAGCGATAAGAAGTAGGAACTTGATTTTTTTGGAAAATTTGAAATAAAGAGGCATTTCTGATATCTTCAATGCAGAGGACTAAATGAACAAATAAGTCTGGGATGTTCACCTTTATTAGATATATATAATATTCTTTATATATATTCCTGTTTCTTTCCCCACTTTGAGATTCAGAATTAAAATTAAGGTAATTATCCATTAATAGATGGTTGACAGACATTCTCATCCACTTTGGTGGTTAACTTTAAATGTTTTGGTCAGAATTTTTTTTTGAATTTAGCATGTAAAGGGTGGAGATCTTAGACACCCACTGTTTACAAAATAAATATGACGAGGATAGATTTAAATTTTAAAACGATAAGTCTTAATGAATACGTAAATAATAATAAAATTAGAGGAAGCTAAAAAAATGTATGTATATAATATTAAAATTACAATTATTTTTAATGACGATAAGCAATCAAATTGTGAAAGTTTAAAATATTGATTATATATATTCTAAAGTGACCACCAGTAAATTCATTCAAAGGTAACTAGGTGTATGTTATAGTATATAATAGCAAAAAGTTTCACCAAGCTCAACAACAATGGGCCAAACCCATCAAAAAGGAACATCTAAAACGAATTAGACACCTCGAGTCAAAATATATCACAAAGCAACAATAGAGCGAATTTTGCCTTATCATTTGGCGACAAAGTGCCGCTTCTAGTCAAAAAGTCAAAGTCCGGGTGGCATCGTTTTATCAACAAAAAGGACACAATACCTGAGAAATCAAAGTTTATACCGAACGGCGGTCCCTCCTTGTACTTTTCTTTGTAGTTCGAAATAAGGAGATTAGTTCGTTTTGACATATTGTGGTAAACAAGGTTAAGTAATTGTAGTAAGGTATATATATCACTCCTTTTCAGGTATCAAAGGAAACACGTAAAGAGATGTTTGAATAGGCGGCAAAGTACTGAGAGAAGTTTACCTTTTTAACAAACTCCAATTGGAATTGAACTTAATCAAATAGCGAAAATATTTCGCATGTAAGATATTGGTATTTTTCATTTTAATTCTTGTCTACACTAAAAAACCACTAATACGTAATACCGCAAAATTAATGAAATGTTATAGTTATATTCACCATCAAGTTGTAAGTATGACATTAATTAGTTAATTAGGCTGTTGAGAAAAATCTATTCTAAAACTTGGAAAGCTCGTCTTTAAAAATATCAGCAACAAAACTATTAAGAATTAATATTTTAAATTAATTGTTTCAACTCTTACTTTGTGGAAACTATCCATAATAAATTATACTGTTTTCAAAGCTTTTTTAGTTATATTAAAAAGACCTATTTTAATATAACTAAAAAAACTTTGAACACTGTGGCAAGACAGATAAGTATAATTTATCTTTTTCATATTCTTTAATTCATATTTTGTATAGTAAAGTAGATGTATCTACTAAAAAATCTGTCTTAGGGCCCCTTTTTATTTTTAAATTGTTAATCCTTACATAATATCAGCGTCGGGAATATTCCTATTGACAGATTATTTAAATAATGAACATTAAATAGCTAAAGTTATGATACTAATAATAGTGAAATAAGGTATACTTCGAGAATCTGTTGGATCCTTTATTATTTAACATATGTTTAAATAAATTGTTATTTAAACGAGTCAAGGGGAACGCGATCATATGTTTTGTGGCCGCTGTATAACAATTTTTAGATTTGAACCTTGGATTAAATTAAAGCTCAAATTTAAAAAGGTTTATTCATTAGACGAAAGTAATTAGAAAGTGAAAAACAAACTTTTTTGATTAATTTTATAATTTTAAAATTTTTTTGGCATAATTGAGTCGTTTAGGAAACTCTTTCTTAAAAAAATAGAATAGTATATTCTGTAACAAGGTTAGAATTAAAAAAAATTGATACGAGTGGAACATTCCGCGAGCGTGAGGAACCAGGTGTATCGAATTTTGTTATTCTAACCGGTTAACAGATTATATTTTCTCCACGACAACGTATTTACTCGATTTTTCACTCATTCTTTTATTTGAATTAAAATTAGTTATTACTGCGCCGTCATTTACATTTGACATTGACAGTTTTAAGATCCATGGATATCGATATTGTTTAGAACAATTACGGACTATTTATTCCATCACTTGTTACGGAATGAAAATACATACAAAACACACAAGAAGCAAGTGTTTCAGAATAAATATTCTATCTCAAGAGTGAGAATGTTTACATTCTATTATTAAAAATGATTTTGAAATTAAGACATTCCAATAATGGTCGTGGAGAAAAAAATATTACATACAGTCTTATAAGAAATGAACAAAAATCATTCATATTTGTTACGTTTTTTTCTTGGACAAACAAAATAATAATTAATGAATAACCAAATATCAGAAGCATGCGATTATTTAAACTTTCACGATTTTTTCTCTGTATTAACAAAAATCAATATCAATGACTTACTGTTTTTGCTGGGAACTAATTGGTTAAGCGACAATGCTGTATATTCCATAAATAGTATTATTTTTAAGAGTAGATCTGAATTATTAGATTTTCGATTTTTGCTGACTCAAGCGTTGATAATAAATAATAATAAACTTTGTCACTAACGTGTTTTTTCCAAATACATATTTTCTTCTTGCTATTGTCAATTTTCATTTTTGCGAAATAAATTGAGTGTAAATTTATATTTTCGTACATACACCAGCCAAAATCCAGGTTACCAACAGTTTAAAATTTACAGCGCTGTCACTTCAATCTAGTCAGATCTTCTTAGGGAAATTTGAATAGGTACCTAAATCAAATATTTGGTGAATAACATCTACCAATACCCTACCAAGCTTTAGCAATAGAATACATAATTTGCTAAAATAAACAAAATACTTAAGTAACTTAAATCTAATTCCAAACCCTTAAAGATATTGTAAGAGATAAAGAAATGTGACAACGATTCAGTCAACAAGGGCGTTTTGGAAAAACTGGCACTGTATCTGTTGAGCTGTTTGAAGGTCTGATTATGTATAGGTATCAAAAGAGAAAATCAAGAAATGAAAAAAGAGAAGAGAGAACTAATAATGAAAAACAGAATGCAAGGCGATAAACATTACACGGTCAGTATTATTGTCAACATTTTCAAATATTGATGTAATATTGTTAATATTTTGACCTTGTAAGGTCTGGGTTAAAGTAGTTTTAATAAACATGAAAATATTTAACCGAAATTAGAAAAATAGAGCAAAAAATCAGAAAATAAAACAAGAGTAGTTATAATTCAAATCAAAGATTGGAATAGCAAAAAGAAAATAATGAAATTAACTAAAAAATAAAAAGCACAAACATTTATATCGATGATGAGTTGATGACTATCCAATGAAAGTGTAAAAATAAAGCAAAAAATTATAGTAAAACATTTGATATATGAAGAAAAAAGTGACATGTCACGAGCACAAAACAAAGATATACAAAGAGATTAGAACACAACGAACATTGACTAAGCGAATGAAATCAGAGGATGAAAATGAAATTAATAAATAAAAATTATATAAATCAAAAAGTATAAGTAAATAAAACAATGGAAAAGCTTAAAAAAAAGAAGCTAAAATAAATATGAAAGAACAATACACCTTAGAAAATGGAAATAAAAATTGTTTACTTAAATTGTCTTTTGGTTTAACTAAACCATAGGATTTTTCTAATAATTATACATCTAGATAGGAACTACTAGAATCTCATTTAGCCCTTCTCATCCACACCCATTGTTTACAAATTATTTATTCGCAACATAATAGGAATTAGATGAACTGCACATAATTTTGGCTCTTCTTTGTTTTTTTTTTAAATATAATTTTTAAAAGCAAATATTTCATAAACATTCGGAAAGTTTGTTAATCAGCATTACATTTCACAAATAACGATTTCTATACGAGATATATCAAAATGATTACTGAAATTCTTACCAATAAACGTAACCCGTGCAGAGGTACCTCGCAGAATGACCAGCGTAAAAAGTACAAAATGTTACATGCTAATGAGAATGGAAAGTACCGAAAGGAGGCTCATAATAAATAAAAAAGACATTTATTTCGGCGCTGACAATGTCGATTTCTGTCAGATAACGAATGCCACACAACTCGACGCGCCGGGGCGCCATCCATCACTGAGTTATGGCCCAGCTTTTGTCTGTTTTGACGCTAAACACTACTATTTACTGGTACAGGTGAAAGCCAGTCAAAATACTTTTCGGATGCCGCCCGGCCTTTGTAAACTTTTTCAGGTGGATGTATCACGATTTCTGTTCTATGGTTTCCTGTCAAATTTATGGGACATTGAGAAATTATCTAGCGGATATCATTGCCGGGTCAAAGGAGAAAATAACCTGCTGGAATTTTGTAACCATTTACGAGGGTAAGATCTAATAGATTTCTTTATCTGATTTTCTTTCGAAATCTTACACCCTTGATGTGAAGTATATTTCACCTCGTCAGCAAAGAAAAATACGGTACATACCTTTGATGAAACGGGATGGATAATGTATATGTATTTATAACCATTTTTATTAAAATAATGTAAGTATATAGGGATACTGAAATAGGAACCAAAAAATGTTTTTGGTTTGGTTTAGCCAGAATCGAAATACTAAACTCTCCAGATTGTTCAAGCGACGATAACGGTATAAAAGAAGCAGTAGTAAAAAAAACCTGTATTTACTCTGCTGGTTATAAACGGTCTATTTCTCTATTGTATCCAGGAAGTAAGTTCTTAACACAACAGTATAGAAGTGTAAGACTAGTTCCAATACATTTCCATATGATTTTCCGTTTGGATTGGGCTTCTAAAAAATGTTTATTACATGCAGTTAGCTTATTTGTTCTGCTGCAACTAACCAAAGGAAGTATCCATAAGAGATTGCGCTAACAATGGAAGATTGGACCGTATTTTTTAACCTGTGATTAGCTTGCTAGATACAGAAGGTTTTATTTGTGGTATATCATTTCTACAATTATCATATTGAGTGTCATTCAGCTAAATGGAATCATTTTAATATCTCCATATATTGATACTTGTCACATATGTTGAGAGATCATCAACATTTTTTTTTAAATGAGAATGTATATCAAACGTATATCATTGGAAATCACATTTAAATCGGAATTCAGCACTGTATCTGGTTTTTAAACCCAATCGAAATTAAAGGAAAAAAATAATTCCGAAAATATCAATCAATCAATAGATGCTCTAAATATTCTCCTTCACGTTCTCGCCATACCCCAATTTTAAATAAAGGTAATATCTGACATTATTTAATTTTTATTTGCGAAGTTCATGAATGCGGATTTTACTCAAATATAAAAATAATGTCTACTTTTTAGTGCTTGTGAGGGATCAACACAGTTATAACAGTAGTATTCGAATATGTAAGAAGATAAATAAATGAATAGTAGCAAAAAATGTTGGTGTTTTTTGTACTCGAAAGCAAATTTGAAAATCGTCGTCGATTTAGATTTACTGCAAGGATGGTGTATTTAACTGTAATTCATAATATAACTATACTGATGATGATCTGTTATGAAGATAGAACTTGTTCAAATCAAAGTTATTCGCATCTTCAGGGAGAAATTTAAAGAATTATCACACATATCTCAAGGTACTATTAACAAAAATAGAAGTTATACTTATATTTGCATCTACTTGATAAGTCCTTTTTGAGAAAAATGTTAGTCACTCTTCCGTTGGATGAATATTAAATTTAAACCCATCCATATTAAGTAATTCTCACTCAGAAGATCTGTGAATACCACTTTGATAGGAGAGTGGAATATTGTGAGTGAATGATGAAAAGAGTAGATAACAATGTCATACGAATAGAAGCTGTTTTCAGAAAAGTAAACCTTTATCCTCCTGAGATATAAAAATCCCACCGGATGAGAGAAATTCATACCCAAAAACCTGAAAAGGTGAATGTCTGGGCAGATATCCTAAGAGACTATATCATTGGTTCATTTTTTTTAAAGAAAAACTTTTGTGATACAAATTACTTGGTTGTTCTTCAAATTACCACGCAGTTTGAAATCTTCAGGTTAGACAAACAAATCTTAGAAACGAAATGTACTGGAGGTTGGACTTGGGTATTTGGATTTCTGATTTCTCAATGCCAGTAAATTTTATTGCAATCGAAATTTTCAACATTTTGAACTTATTTATAAATGTTAAAAATATAATTTAATATAACCTTAAAAATATTTTATCACTTTTAACCTAGTAGTTAAAATTGCCACAGTTTAAAACCTTCAAGGTTTCTTTAGGCCCTTGTTAGAATGTCCAATTTAAAAAAAGATTTTATACATAAATTATAACTTAGGTTCTTTCAAGACATGGTTAAATCTAGGGTAAATTATTAAATCCCAATAATTATATTTATACCTCAAATCTGTACGACCCGCGTAACTTATTAAGTTTGTGTTTGTCTTTTTTCTCTGTCTATTAAATGTGGTCGAATGGACATAATTTTGTGTTATTTTTCTGTTGATGTTTCTTACACCGAATGCTCTCCATACGGAATGCAAAGTTTAACGCCTTTAGTTTTAAAGGTTATATTAAATTTCCTTTTAAGTCTTTTTTCGTGTGGTATTTTGAGAAAATGATAGGAGGACTTAAAATAGAAACCATGACTAAATCGGATTTACTATTGTTATCTCCACAATTAGTGAAAGAAAAGTAACAGTTTGTAATTGCCGAGGTTTGAGGATTTTTAATACAACATTAACTTGAAACTAGTTGAATTAATTTTCAATCGGCTGCAGGTTCGATTTTACAGCTTAGTTTTCCTTCAAAGTTAATCTCCGATCTTCAAAATGGGTTATTCTATTAGAGTAAAACCGAGAACCAAAAAGAAACCTGAACTTGCGATACCTACATAAATATTTTAGGGTAAGTACTTTGTGTCTTACTAAAATTCGTGAATACACAAAATGTCAAAATTTAACACAAGATGACGGTTTTGTATAGCTGTAGGGGACTATTCTGTAACTTTTTGGTTAAAAATATGACAATTTCCTATGTTAACTTTTCATGTTCTATACTATGGCATAAAAAATATTTGATACAGAGTGGTGATTAAAAATCAGATGGGAATTCAAATTTTAATAAACGAAGCTTGGCTCTATCTATGACCTTTATTTGAAACATTCTTTCCTATTTCTCAAGATAACGGAGATATCAAACTTGGAAGTATAAGTTGATCACCCTGTATAAATATCTCGTGCACTTTTTTGAGTCCGAATGCTTCTATTTCTATGAAGAATTGCCTTCGATTTTTTTTATAAATATATGTAAGTATTGTACAGTAGAAATTACAGTCTATAATTTGTTATTTACATATAATATGTTAAGAAATGTATCGGTATGATATTACACTATTAAATACGTATATAGATGGTTTGATAGAATATTCTATAAACATAATAGAGTGAATTTAAATAAAAGCTATTTACAAACCCACATAATGCCTATCTGCATTGTATTTAGGTTATTATTATATAAATTATAAATTAAGATTATAGCTTTCAGATACTTTTACACTTAAGATCAATAATCAATACCGACTATAGGTATGAATTTTTGCATAATTTACTTTACAAATTGTTATATGTATGTGTACATACCAATTTTATATAAAAATATATATTTTTTATTATATATATTATATATAAATATACAGGTTGTTTTTATATTTATGCGAAATATATATGTTCCCCATTAAATAAGATGAATGGCCTTTCTTATAAAAAAAAATTCTCAACGCAATCCATAAAGGGATATCACACTCCAAATAAGGGAATTTAAATTTAGTTTCGAATTGTTTTCTCAAATTCGATGTAAAACCTTGAAATTTTGGGGATTACATACATTCGAGGTAACTGTGAGATTTTATTATTATTATTATTCTTTGTTTTTTCTCACATTTAGCAGTTTTCTTTTTGGCAAATCCAGGGTTCCATCTGAAACCAAAAGTGATTTACCCTATTACCTTTCTAAGGATGTGTGCAGTACCCATTAATGCGATCTTCTGTATTTCACGAGCGGATGGATAACCCGGGATCATCTTTAAACTTTCTTCATGTCCTATTATTTTACACCTCCACATCTTGCTGATCTCGATTTCCAAATCTTTGTATTTACTTATCTTTTCAGTTTATTTTAACATGATGGTCGAATTATCAGGAACATATATGTCGACCAACAGGCATGTTTTCTGTGTCTTGTTGTGCAGCACTAAATCAGGACGGTTATCTCGCTCTATCCTATCTGTTATCATTGGAACATCCCACATGATGGTGTTATTGTTGGTATTCTTGACCTTACCTGGTTGATATTCATAATATTTGCTAGCTATCTCGGCTCCCAGATTTTTGCACATAGTCCAGTGAACATAACTAGCCACTCTATTATGCCTATGTGTGTATTCCGTTGGTGCAGGTGTTGTACAGCTTGCAATAATATGACTTACATGTTCTTCTGACTTATTGCATAATCTACATTTACTTCTACTGGCTGTCTCAAAATATTCTTCTAGTGGTACCTAGTGTTAAGTGCTTGCTGTGCCGCGATTATTAAACTTTCGGTTTCTCCTTTCAGACTGGAACTACGAAGCTATTGCACAGGCGCTTGTCGTCTGTCTAGTTCGCAACAGAATTTTCGTGGTTTGTTCTTCAGTAGTTCCATTTTATTTTTACACATGCTGTTTTTTACTTGAAGTTTGACACTCTGCACTTCGGTGTTATGTGCCACATATTTTTTTTTTTAATTTTCTCGAATGGTTTCTGGAGAGAGTACTTTGGTTTACTGGCATCATGATCTCTACTAAATCTGTCTTTACCTAGCTTGATATAGTCGCTCAGACCAACGATAGATGAATCATACGATGACTCTAGTTCAGTGAGACCTATACCACCGTATCGTCTATTGATATACATTTATTATTATTATTATTATAACATTTATTATAATTTATGTTATGTTCTTTACATCTCATTATTTTTTCAAATTATGTTGCTTCTCTTAATGGACCTCAAAAAGTATGCTATTTTATTTTGTTTGTTCGAAAACTCTTGGGAGTTTGGAGAAAAAGCACAAGATCAACAGTTAAGAAATAAGACATGAATTTCGAATAATAAAAATATTTATTAAATTCAACCTTATGAAAGAGATCTGAAATAAAATAAAATAAAAGAGTTGCTAATTTCACTTCCCTTATTACGGTGATGGTAATACTAAAAAAATCGACTTTTTTCTTCGGTAGCGTAAAAAAATCTCATGATTGCCTCATTATAAGTGTATGCAATCCCCAAAATTTCAAGTTTCTACATTAAAATTGACTTGAGAAATAAGTTAAATTCTATGTTTTAATTCCTTCCTTTTGGGGGTAATATCTCTTTAGAGGCGCACCGAGAATTTTTTATAGGAAATACCTCTCATAATTTTCATCAAGGAATCTCCTCTTAAATTTTTCGCATAAATTTAGAATTACCCTGTATTTTAAAAATCTATACTTCTAATATCTCTACATTTGTTATATTTGTAAATACATTTTAAATTTTAAGGCTGTGATCAATATTTCACAAATAAATTTAGTACGAAAAAAGCCAGTTAGAAAAAACATTTTTTTAATCTGTCGACTTATCAAAGATTTTTATTCTCTATCTCAGGGCACATTAATAAATAATAATGATTAACAGATTAATATACTTGTATATAATAAATAGGTTATATGAAAAAATAATTGAAAAAATACAAAATACTAAATTAAACAATATTTAAAAATATTAAATAAACAACATTTATTCTATGATATGTCCAGTTAAGAAGAGCGTAATTAGAAGACAGTAATTAGTAAAAAATCATGATTAAAATACATTTTGATATCTTTTAATTTAAACTATGTAATAATTGAAGGAAAAGATAATGTACCTCTTAGTTTTTTATATCAGGTTTTAAATAGAAAGAAAATCAAAATTTTCTAAATACTTGCAGTTTAAAAAAAATATATGGCAACCTTTTTCTACTTTTCCTCAACCAAGTTATTGGTTAAATACTGAGTCAATACTACCATTCTCCTAAGATTAATTTTTATTTTTTCCATGTCGTTATATTTTATGGTTCAAAAACAGTTTTTTGTTAAAAATCTTATCGCATTAAATTTCTATATTCAATTAATTAATGTGTTTATAAAAAGGATTAATTTAATTTATTGTTAACGGCTGAAACGTACTTAAAGGTAGAAGTGCCAAAAAAGTTTTTTATGAACAGTGTCAAATATCAAATTACATCGAGTTTGCTCGGCGAATTCTGTCATTTTAAAAATTTACGGTCATACATAAATATTAATTTAGAGGTTTATACGTCTCGCATTCTTAAATAAATAATATAGATAATATTTAAGCACACCAAAAAAAAAAAATAGAGAATAGTTGAAAAAAAGTTAGCGTTTCGTGACCAACTTTTCTACCATGTCTTTGATTTTTAGCGAAAATGGTCCCAAATGTCATTACTAACATGCGATATTTCTAAAAATGGCTTCGCATGTTTTAAATATCTAAGAAAGGTACGAAAAATGGATAATCGTTTACTTATTTCATTTGTACCCCCATCTGCTTTAACCTTAAATTTTTAAATGGCAAATTATAAACATATACAATGCTGGCTAATAAGTATTTTATCTTTTTTGCGTATTGTTTTAGCCAAAATTTTGGTAACATTAGCAAAAGATATCAATAAATTCAAGTGTAAGAAAACGTTTCTGTAGCAGGTACTAATTAAAAGTTCCAGGAATTATTTAAGTACTAGTACATATTTTTGATAAAAATGTTAATGATCTCCTTTAAAATAATCACCCTTGGTGTATACACATCGTTGCCCAACATTTCTGCTATGCGTGGAAATATTCTTCGAAGTAGATTGATACATTTAGGACCTTACACGATTCCGCTTGAATTTCCTGAAAGTTGTCAAATTGACGTCCTTTAAGCTTGTATTTCATCCTTGGAAACACAAAAAAATCGCACAATGCTAAGTCGGGTAAGTAAAGTGGATAGTGCACAAAACAGATGCTATTTAGGTCGAACACTTTTTTGTCAGGATCGCATTGTGGGTAGGTGCATTATCATGATAAATGAACCAGTCTTTGCTTTACTACATTTTCGGGGATTTTCGTCTAAGATTTTCTTTAACCCGCTTTAAAACATCTAGGTACTAGGCACTGTTGATGGTTTCGATAGTTGGGATAAACTATTGATGGACAATTCCACGAATGAGGAAAAAAATTAAGTTGACATAGCTCCGACTTTTTTTGGTCGTTGAGAATTTGCCATCTACCATTGTGATAATTGCAGTTTAGTTTTCTTATCGTAATTGTATACCCTTGTTTCATCACCTATTATGATCTTAGACAAGAAGTTTGGGTCCTGCTACGATTATTGAAGCTCTGTGCAGATATTCAGCAGTACACTGGCCCTGCGTCAGGAGTCTAATACTAAACTTCTTCTCTTATATTAATTTCTTCGGACAAGGCCCCACTTTTAAAACTTGAGTCATATCATGGGGAGTTTAACTCTCGTCCTAATTTGTAAAACAGTAGTAGTGGTGCCTGTAGCCATGCAAGATAAAGACATATCTGAAGACTTATCGTGTTCAACATTCTCGTAGCTTAAAAATTTCAAAAGTCCTTGATCTACTTAAGGCAGCATATATCAAAGCATGAAAAAACACTTCATGGACTTCAGTCGCTCTTTTTTGGTTTTTCGTAAACTGGAATGTATAAAGGAAAATTAATAACTTCGAAACAAATGGATTTAGCCAAATTCAATATTAGCTACAAATATTAGACGAATAATAGAAAGTATTGATATATTTATATCATATATCTTAAGTACTACTAGTCGTCTAAAGTGAGGCACTTATTTAATAACATATTAAAACCACGCTAATACCGTGCTTATATTAAATAGAACACTCTGTATTTTATCCATCCATCATGTCCTAAATGTAAAAACCTTTCGAAAATTATAAAAGTCTGCTATGCCTAAGTTTTGTAGTTATAGGATTATTTTCAATGTTTTAACTTTTTTTATTATTTTCCCATTATTATGATTAATTACATCCCTTTCTATTTTATTAACTGGCTTTGGTTATTATTAAAAATCAAATCTGTAGGTTAAAGACCGCCTGTCAATTTCTTATAATATTATCTGACGAAGCCCAAAGAGTGAAACAATCGTCATAAGAATATTTAAAAAGTTTTGGAATACCGTGGAATTTTAAGATAAGTATATTTTATCTTTTACATCTAAAACTATTCTTTGTGAATAGCATATTTGGTAAGTATTTCCTTTATTTTCTTTTATGTGCTTATTTTGTATGACTTTTGAGATAAAAAAAGGGTATACTCTAGTTCAAAAAGTTGACGCAGTTATATTTAGATCTAGAGGCAAACAATTTGTCAGAAAAAAATCATGGATTTAAGTTAGCGAAATTGGTGTTCCTAAGTGCAATTCTACTTATAACTCAAATACGAGAACGTGTCAGCTGGTGCTATGGAATGCTGAAAATATTCAACAACGGACCTTCTACATACATCTGACAATACGTAAATTATTGTTGGATCAGTTTGGCTGTTTCAAAATGACAAAATGATTTTTTCATATAAAAATTGTGCGGTCAAGAAGCACTTCGCAGAAAATTTTATTGCATGTTTCATAGTTGGTCATGTGGCTACAATTGCTTTAGAATATCGTCGAACAGTAAGTTCAAAGTTGTATACAACAGTTTGCTTCCCAGAAATAACTGATCGCAGTCGAAAAACAAACCGTGAATCTGCAATTATTTTGCATTATGATCCCATTATTTGAAAAGTGCAAAAGTCAAATTAATAATCCATCCCGTTGTCACCATTTGGCACCAAGTGACTTTTTACAATTTTCTATCATTAAAAATGAAATGTTTGGTCAACAGTTTTCCTGCCATGAAGAAGTCGTAGATAGATTCAGAGCACAAATTTTGAGAATAACAACTTCTGAATGGAATAAATAAGAAAAAATAATAAAATTATCTTTTTGCGAATAATTTGTTTCCATAGATCTTTCCAAATCTGTTCGACTGGCATCGTTCATTTAGTGATTAAGCATGTGACAAATTATTTTAAGTCATGTCAATGACATTTTGAAATAATGTGAGTGAGATTTTGAATATATTTTGAAATTTAAGATTTTAATCAAATAATTATAACTATTTAACAATTTGTCTTTCGAATCAATTCTCTTCGAATTTTTGATTTCAAACAATTTACTTTCCAATAAAACTCCTCTTCGAATAATTGATTTCGAACAATTGCTTTTGAACAACTGTTTTCCAACACTTTAGCTAGATCCATAAAAAGTTAGATGTTACGTGTCCGAGGAATTATTAGTGGTTGTATCTTAAAAATTAGAATACGGCCCTGAGATACAAGTGTCGCTTAATTGACTTGCGGATGCTTCTGTACTGATGGGAATCAATCTTTCTGAAACCGATGTACACGATAAGATGGAAGCCAACTTGACAGAATTGAAACCGCCAGAAAAAGTTTCTCAAAAGGCTTATGACCATTGTATTCCTTGTTGATCCGTTTTATAAAAATACATTTTTATTATTCAGGTGCAAATGCCACTAACGCTTTATGGTGATTAATGTTTTGAAGTACCTTGTTGAATCAATCATGTTTTCAGAGCTGTGTCATCTACGGCTTCATAACAGGCAGGTGCATAGTTAATTTATTTCATTTTTACGTCGGTGTTATTAGGTATTTGACTACCTACTTGATATATTCACACACAGGAATTATGTAGACGAGAAATGTACGAGGTCGCCTTTAAAATTTACCGGTTACCATTGATTAAATGGATTAAATATATCAGTTCCTTATAATAATAATAATAATAATATTGGTCAAAGTGAGTTTATATGGAGTTCGTAGGATTCTACGGTCAGAGTGAATTTGAGGATTATTGTTTCCGGTGGAACGCACCATTTTTGAAATATTTTTCAACGTTTCCCCATCTGTTAATAGCGGCATCTTACGGAGGTGAGACGTGCTCAGTTACTCAACTACTCAACGTATCCAGAAGCGAACTACTTCTGATGTGTGCCATATAATTATGTTTTTTCTAAATATTAATACATTTTTGAAACTTATTCATTAGCCTGAATTCAAAAAATTGACTAGCTGGAAGCCTAAAATAGACATCCTCGACTAACTAATCATACATATTGTATTTTAAATGCCTGGTGAGTGAAAATCAATAGAGGTGAAGAAAAATAATTTTCCTATGACCATACATACAGGAAAGAACATAAATCGTACTGTTTTTAAATGTGGAATATGCTCTATAAAATAACTCCGTGTAAAGTGTTTTCCGCACGGATTAATAAGTGTCAAAATAAGTTAAATGTATAGATTTTTATTTTATTATGTCTATATTAAAAGTAAACTCAAAAACATGTAAATGTGTTTACAATCATTTAGAATAATTAATAAATAAAAAAATGTTGAGAAACGGACTCGGGTCCAGTGTACTTCAATGACGATTTTGCCCTTTTCGGTATGTTTAATCCAGGGGCGACCAACCTTTTCGGAAAAAAAATGCGTTCCACTTCCAACTTTCCATACATACAAAAAAGGTGAAAGATATTATTTATTATGGAAATTTTACGCAATTTGCAAGTGGAAATTTAAAAAATAATATATCTAATAAATAAAACAAAAGTACAAACTTCGCTTGTATATTAAGTCATGTATAAAATAGAAATGAATATCTTAGAACATTTAATTCTAAATAATTACAGTCGGTACATAATTAATGTGGCTTTGGAGTTTGTAGTTTTTTTACCAAGTCATCTATATTAGGATGAGTCCTTAAAAATGCTAAGATAATTAAGTGTTGTTAATCCAAATCTACAACAATATCTGACCAAATCGTGCAAAGTAAAAATCGATGGTTCATTCAAATTTTCAAAATTTAATATCATTTGGATCACTTCCAGTTGAAATAAATTCCTTATATTTCAGATTCAGTGTAGAATAGTATTGTAGGTCAATAATTTGGTGGTAACAGATATAATCTTGAAATTCAAAACATGGTGATTGTTAGTTCTTCTATTAATATGAAATGTGTTAATCTTTTTTCTCCAAAAATGCCACAAAAAAAGCAAAAGTCTGTAAAAGAAGATATATGACCAACTAGGGTTGGAGAAATACAATCTTTTTCCTAAATCTCAAATTTAAATTATTTTAATACCCCGTAATATTGAAAACAAAAGCTAAATCACATAACCATTCTTCATCCATGATTAGTAAGCAGTCACAGAACAGTTTATTGTTTTCTTCCTGACATTTTAAAACTAACTCTATCAAATTCCTTTGGAAAGGTAGCGCACATATTTTCTTTTCATTCTTCAATAAATTTTTGCCATTGTTAAAACTCCTGCCGCAGTTTGGCAATTCCAGGTCTATTCTTTTGATTTAAAATATACAGGTTTGGCGAGATTTTAAAATATAATGGACGAAATCTTAAGGAGTAAAAGAATACGAACATTAGTGTATGACCAGATAATCGAGAGAAAGCGCGATAATGTGTCTCTTCTGGAACTCGCACGGATTCTCGTAGATCTTATATATTTTTGCCAAATCTTTATAAGTTTATTTAATATGTTTTGCCTCTGGTTTCCGGATTTTCTTCTGCCCATCCACTGTTTGATCTTGAGAAAGACCGTAATCCGTGGCACGACGTTTCGACAACACCACACTTGCCATCTTGAGTCTTTCGGTCACTGTCTGCTTCTGCATGACATTCGTAACAGACTAGAAAATCAGAACAGAGCTTAGATGTTGAGATTTTCCAAGTGTATGGAGTAGGTCCATATTCTAGAGAAATCTGTTTTCAATTATGCCAATAGGAATTTCAGAAGTTTAATTGATATTTCATCAGTAGTACTAATCTTATTCTGTATAGATATAATGTTTTTCTTAGGTTTATCATACTTCTATGAAGTTTGAAAGTTTATTAACAGGTGCCTCAATATATCGTTCTTTAGATTATTCACTATGGTTTTTATGATATTTATAAAATATTCATTGGATATATTGCAAATAATATTTGGGCCTAATTCTGTTATATTTTCTACAAAAATTTCTTTTATATGTTCTATCGTTTTTCTTTCAATTCTAATAAAGATAAAGTACTACTAGAGTGCAGGTAGAGAGCATTTAAGCACCGGCAATGGCTTATTGAAGAGCCCAGAAAATATTTTCAAGAAGGAATAATTAATTATTTCTTGTTTAATTTTTTTATTGTAGTTACGTTCGAGTTGAGCTACTTGAATTGTTTTTTATAACTAACAACAGTATCATTTGTGTTTATTAAAATATTTTTTTCATAATAAACACGTGATTTTAGATAACCCAAAAGAAAAAAATCTAATGGGCTTAGATCCGGAGAACGAGCAGGCCACTCTATGAATCCTCTACATCCAATCCATCAATTTGGAAAATTCGCATCCCCGTCTATTAGGGAGATGCTCCATCTTGTTGAAACCAAACATTTTGTGGTAACTGCCGATTCTGTTGAAGTGCAGGAATAATTTGGTTATTCAGTCAATCTAAATACTTGTCACCATTCAAGTTTCCGTCTATAAAAAATGGGCCTATGAGCCTATTTTCGACAATTCCCATCCAAACATACAACTTCTGTGGATGCTGGGTATGTGCTTCATGAATCTAATCAGGATTCTCATTTGACCAATACCTTGAGTTATGGCGGTTAAAATGTTCGTCGACATTACAGATGTCCATCATTCGTTCGGTAAACTCCAGCCGTCGGTCAAAATCATCGTTTGACAATTCTTGAACCAATTGCATCTTATACGGATGATACTTTTCACTTTTCAATATTATGTCTAATAGTTTCGTTCGTTGCGGTCCGCGGTCTTCCAGGTTTTGGCAAATTTTTGACCATCCCAGTTGTATTAAAACGTTGTAATGTTTTAGTAACTGTTGAACGTGATATGGGATTTTTTTCAGGATGCAAATCATTAAAAATATGACACACGTCTTCATGAGTTTTAACACGATCACCATAACCGGTCATCATTAATATTTCAATACTATCTTTTTCACTAAAAAGAACCATTCTTAATCGTACAATTTATTTCCGTAAATTATAATTTGACAGTTTGGCAACAGTTACCTACTAGATTGTACTCGTTTATTTCTTACTATTAATACAAACAATATCAATTTGTTTATCTAAATTAATCTAAATTTTACTCTAATGTATAAAAAGTTAAAAGTGGTTTATTAAAGTGCTGTATTCCTCATTTTTATAGTTTTTTTACGCTAAACCCAGTATGTATGAATTCGAAATAACAAGATCTTTCAAAATCTACAAAAATATACAGGGTGTCCTATTTAAATGAAAAAAGTTGAAAATATTTCCTATTAAACCGGAAGTATATTATTAAGAAAAAAATGTACATCAGCTGCATTTTGCCCCATTGCACTTACCGACAAAATTTCGTAAATATCGTCCGTTTCGTCTTAAAGATATTTACTTGATTCCAAACTTTATCCCAACCCCGTATATATTGTCTCTGTCAAATACGGCATTTTTATATTCACATAACTACCATTCTTCTTCTTGTTTCTTTATTATATTATAAGATGAGCGCAATTATTAAAATGTTTGGACAATAAAAATATACGTCACATTTGTTGTTTGTTAAATTGTTTATAATTTATGTTTATTGCACTTTTTAAGCTTCTATTTTATGAATATTTAGTCTTACATTCAAAATATTATGATTTGTTATTTTAGACGTGTGCTATACCTCATTTTAACAATAGATTAGATTAGCTTAAGTTTTAGATAGTTTTAGCGTTTCCAACGCTTCCACCTTTAACCGGATAAAACTAACTAAAACCTAACTTAACCTCGACTAACCTAAACTAACCAACTAGGATTGGTTAGGCTCAGCTTTAACTGGTTAAACCACCTAGGATTACCCTTTATTCTTGCGTTTGCCATAACATATATAAAACAATTAGCTTAATCCAACTTGACTTTATTATTATTGTTTTAGAAAAAAATAGAAGTGGTTTTAGAATGGAATGTAACAAAATAAAGAAAATAAAAAAAATGTTGCATTCTCTAGAAGACCTTGTATTAAGTGTGAAATACCATCAATTTGTGAAACACAAAGTTATTTCTTAAAATAAGGACCTAATTTTTCAGTAGAAGCTATAATATCGGACTACATTTTCTTGGAATATTCGTGATAAGGAGGTACATTATTTGTGTAATATTTTACTTATGGAAACTGGCTAAAATCAGGCAAACTAAAATGATTATAAGTCGATGTAGACAAATTTTTTAAAAGTGCATTTCGCAAGCTTCATAACTGATTTTTTCTGAACAAGTAAATACCAACATTAGAAGCATTTTTACATGGATTTATTACTGATATTAAGAAATCTACAACTAAAGAGGCAAGAATAATTGGTTGTCATGTGGCAGTATGAACAGTTTTCTTGAGGGTGGTTTACTTTTATTTGATTCAAAAAAGGCCGTTGATTATCAGGAAGAAATAAATGGAGACGTCTTTGAGGAATATATTTCGAACAAATGATTGAATTAATACCGAAAAATTTGGTTATTGTAATGGATAACGTAATAAGTTACCACTCCATATTAGTTGAAACTTTACCAACCACTAAATGAAAAAAAGGTGAACTTGTAATAGTATTAAGTTCTAAAAATATAGCCTTTGATAACACAATGCTGAAAACATAATTTTTAATCAAATTACAAAAAGTACATTATTGAAGAAATTACCAACAACGAGAAATTGAAATTCTTCGCTTGTCACTCTACCACTGCTTAATCCAATAGAATTAATATTGGCTGAAGACGAAGGTTACGGTACTGGAAATAACTGTTAAATGGCTAGATGTTAAAAAAATATTCAGTAAGTCAATATCTGAACTAATGTGTGACAATTGGCAAAAATTCATGTTACAAGAATATAGAAAACAATGTGGGAACTTTATAACATAACTGATATCTCTAGAGTCTAGAGAACCTGTTACAATTTCTCTGGAATCAGCTTCTGAAACAGAAAGCGATGAACCATAATGTTATTATCCAAATATTATTTCTATCAGTATTTTTATATTTTATTAAATAAACTACAAAAGACTGTGTTATCGAATGTCTCTTTATTTTGGACTAATTAACGCAATATATTTACTCTCTCTTAATGTTGAAATAAACTATACTCGAATAAATTATATTCGTATCATTCAAATAAATCTTATTTAAATACACTGATTTTAATTAGGTACAATATTGCGCTATTTGATGAAACATCAAAACTTATCGTAATTTAAAATTCAAATGATTTTTGGGGGTTACATTTATTTTTTCTTGTGGTGTCAGTCGATAACAACGTAACTTATTTTAAGTTTATTTATTGGAGTTATAATTAAAGCGGGATTTTGGCGGGGCCGTAAATTTCGTATACAAAAGGAAATCGCTCTGTACAAGTGTTCGTAGTAGGCATCATCATCGCGGCAAAAACCTCAGACCATTGTGGTTTATAATAGAGGTTGAATACAACATAATTTACGACATAGGGTGTACCTTCGCTGCCGACCTACAAAAACTTAATAGCTTATTTATTCAAAACGTGAACAATCCAAGATGGCCGCTTATAGAAAGAACAGGTAACCGGCTACACCACTATAAAAGCGTTAATAGCTGGTTTGAGTATTGTGTTCAAATAATCTAGCCGGGCATGTCGTGTAGACAAGTCGTCTTCAATCCAACTGGTTTGTTTTCGTTGTATATATGAGATGACTTATTTTCCATTGTGAACAAGGCTTCGAAGGAGGTTCAATGTGTTAATTATACCGTTTTTTGTCATAATTCAATCCAATGAGATCTTTATCTTTGCTCTGTGCTCATGTTCCTTCGAATATACATTATTCAATTCCTCTTTCAAGAAATGCGCTCTTTTTTCTTTTGAATACGTATTACTTAGTTAATCCTGATTGCTATTCAATGCTTATTTAGTAAATATTTAAATTCAAAATAACATTCCGTTAATGACGCCTGGAAAAAATAGCAGTCAGTACCTATTGCAACAAGTACATAAAGCCATATAGACAGAGTTTTATTTAAAAAAACTATTTTCCATTAATTAAATGACATTTGAATATACTTCATAAATTTAATAGTTTAATAGGTTTAACCATTCTTTTGTTATAGCACAAATAAGAAATATTGAAAAATATTTATATTGATTCCTTGTTTTTTGTAACGATGAAATACCATAAAGCTTAATTAATATAGTTACAGGGATTTACTTAAATATCGCTCTGTACACAGAACATATTTTTTATTTAACATTTTCCAAATTATAACAGTTATTTATTTATTATTAATAAAATAATAAATTATTATTTTTATTTGAGTTTTCTTGCTTAAAAAATAAAAAGGGATTAGAAAGCGAAGTTTGAGAGCTCGAGAGATCGAGACGTCATATTGTCTACCCCTGCGATTAAATTTGTTATTTATTTAAAGACGTAAGTTGCCCTGAGATTTTTTATTAGTTATTTTTATAGTTAAATAAATTATTATTTTTCCTCAGCCCCTTTAATTTGCAATAACCAAATTACGAAGTGGGTTAAACCCCTAAAAATAAAATTTAGATTTGTTCATATCTTTAATAGAAAAAATAACCTGCTACGCAACAATATTATTAAAAGCTTTTATTAAAAAATTCACTAAATTATTAATGATTTAATTCCAATCTTAGTAGCCCAATTTTTTAGAGTTCTATGATTATCTTAATAGTTTTTAAGTTACTATATTTTATTTATTTTCTTCCAGCAATTTAATTAGCTCAGTCTCATTTTCTCTACATATGGGTCCAAATAAAATGTATAATATTTTATAACAAAAAAAAATAAAAAAATAAGACCTATGTATATCCATGGAAACATTACAAAATGAATAATAATACAAGAAAATAGAAATTGAATTAGTTTGTAAATATTGTGTTTTGAGGAAATTAATGTAATAAAATACTCTGAAACTAGCTTTTTTAATAAATAAATAAATAAATCATTTATTTAACTATGTAAATTAGCTTATTGTTATCGCGTTCACACAAGCACGTAATTCATGAAATCAAACGTGTTTCGATAAGAATGTGGAAGCTTGAAATGATTTATCTACAGAGCAAGTGCGCCGGTCGTAAACATACAAGTTAATACTTGCACAAAATCAATTCTCTAAAAGAGTCGTGCATAATTAGTAGCAAAATTATTTTTAAACTATTTATAAATCTGGTTTGACGTGTATTTGTATTTCAAAATGTCTGAATCTAGATCTAAAAAGAAACACTGGCAGAACAATATTCATTGTATACATGTTTAGTTTGCCAAAAAAGTTTTTTTTTAAATGAAGCTTTGAAACATTCTAAGCAATAAGAGCATTTAAATAAAATCATGCTTATATGAAAAAAAATTATGCTATTTTTTCTTACTTAATCTCATACTTTTTTAGGGAAGTGGGTAATCAAGTCTCGCCATGCTTATTGTTTTAGCCATCCTATTATTTGCAGGTTTTCCTTATCGTTTCATTTTAGCTTTCCAGTCTATCTTTCTTTTGGCCTTTTCCATAGTTTGTTTCGTTATCTGTAATACCTCATGTGTTGTACTCACTTTTATGACCTTTTTTGGTGTTTTCTATATTATCAGTTTGTTTTTATCCTTATTCCGTATCCACCTTTTCCATTTATACTGATCTTTCTATATCATACTTTTTCTTGTTATTCTGTATTCGTTTCTTCTCTTATTCGGTTTCTATTTTCCCTAATTTCTTTTAGTTTGCTCTTAAATTTTAGTATATTTTTCTTGTCTGTCTTGTACTCTGTTTCAAGGGCATATGTTCTATTGATTTTCCTAATATAGGTAATATTTGCTTTTACTCAGTAATATTTGCTTTTCATAGATTCTCTTTAAAATAGGTTTTTAATTTGGTTGTAAGTATTTTCTCATCCTTTTCTTGCACTGGTAATCTTGTACTAACTATAACATTTTCCTTCTAATATTTCTTTCCAATTGTTCCATACTTTTTTCAGTTCCATTTTCAGTTTTTCGTTGTTTTTTAACTCTCTTTTTTTGTTTCCAAGTCTTCTCTTTGTTTACTTGGGAATTTTCTAAATAGTTTGCTCTTTCTAAATTATTATTCGTCTTCTTTTGATTTTTTCTTTCATCTTTACCGTTTTTTGTTTCTATGTATGGCTTCATTCCTAGAATTTTTTTACTACATCTCCACTTGCCATTTTGTTGACTAAATGTTTAGCGTACTCGTATTCTATTAGCACTATTTATTTTTGTTTATGTCGTTCACTTCGTTAACTTACGTAATTCAAATTTTTTGCATTATTGTTTTCACTTTTGTTCATTTAAAACTCTGAAGAAAACAAATCAGACAGAACTATTACATATTTTGGAAATATTTCAAATAAAATATCAAACATTGTATCTCGAGCAACATTTTCTGTAATGTTAGTTGTGCGTTCTGTTTTTCGTTTAAAGCTGACACTTTGATTATTAATGAGGAGAACCTGCATTATATTCTACAATTTTCGAAAATAATATACTAGCACTAAATCGTGAGAGTAAAAACAAAAATGATGAAAGAAAACATCGAAAAAAAATTTAGATAAGAAGGATTTCAAGGAATGACGTGAAAAAAAACCTGAGATATAAAGTGATGGCGAGAAATGTGCATATTCGAAAATCAAACTTAACAATTTCATTTCATTCATCTTTCGTTATCTAAATAGGTATCCAATATGTATACATATTCTTTATTTCTGATATTTCTCCTAGTACTTATATTGTTTTATTTTAGTTCTCTTCTTTGTTATTAATTATCAATATCTAATTTTATTTCATCTTCCTCTTTTTGTTCATGATAACAATTTTAAATCTATGCTCTTATAAAAACGGTTCTGCCGCATTCGTCAAAAATTGTCTAGTATAGCCAACAGGTTGCATATTTAGGTTTGATCACATTGGTAATATTCTGTCTAATTGACTTAAAGAGATTTGCGGTAGAAATCAGCTATAAATTGAGCGGGCTGTTAGTACCGGTTCGTTGTTATAATGTTTTAGATACCTATGGGTTATTTGAAAAATTGAAAAATTACGTTTTTCCACACTGCCATTCGCTACGAGTTATGGTACTTGAATTGGAAAAAAAAAGAAAAATTTACTCTCACCAAATAGAAAAGCCCGAAATTTGTATGAAAGAAACAATTAGAAAGCATTGATAAAGTTCTTTTTTCAGCATGGTATAATTTGACATTAATTTTAATATACCTATATATTAGTTTTCTGTGAGCCACTATCATCTAAGTTAATAATAATTTAAAATATGAATATAAGATTCCTCCACTTTGATATCATCTAAGATTGAGTTTTTCCAACTAAAGGGATCGACATTTTCAACCTCACGTTCAATTAATTAAAGTACGGAAACATTGACAGATGTCGAAACATAATACGGTGGAGGTTTTAAAACTTCATGATTCATACTTCGTGCGTAATTATCACAAAATAGGGGAGAGGTGGTATGAAAGGGACATTTCACTTCAAAGCATGGTTACAAGTAAATAAAATGATTTAATTTGGTGGTTTTGGTACAAATCGAAACTACGTTTAATCAAAAACTAAACTTTTGTGGCGAATAAGTTCTTAAAAGATTTTAAAATGGGAATTTATTATTTTGAATTTTTAATGCGTTTTGTCCCATTCATAAATAGGTGGTATTGAAAGAGACGTCTGCATTAATAAAAGGGACATGTTGATTTATTAATTATTTTATTGAATGTTTAACATGTTAAACAGTTGCATAGTGCACAGTGTGGTGAAAAAGTAAGGATGATAATGTGGTTTGATCGCGCATATAAAACTATGTTTATCGTTATGTGAGTTTTATGATTATCACAAATTATAAAAGCAGGAGACTCACCAGAAGGTTTCACTTGTTGAATGAAATGTTTAAGAGAATTTAAAAAGCAATCTTCCGTTATCCATCCAGAAATATTTGCTTGTCCTAGAGCACCAGTGGGTCCATTTTTAAGCAAGTTCTTTAAAGTAGACGCGCGGAAATATGAAAAGAGGAGGAATGGTACCTCCTGCAGCATTTACAAAAGCTAACATGGTAACTAGTGATCCACGTTCCGCAGAACTGATTTGTCCAACTCTTTTTACACCAGCTTCTGAAATTATTTTGGGGGTATTTGTGACTGTACTACAACCTGTTTCATCTACGTTCCAAATCATTTGGGGAGAAAAATTGAATTTCTCGAAGCATTTTTCCAAATTATTGAAAAATTTTTCAACATTATGCTTATTAAAACTCGTTGTTCTTGCCAAGGAAGTACATTCCGGTTTTCTAACTGATAACGTATGGTTTCGTTTCAGAAAACCTTTTAACCAATCAGGACTGGCCTGCTTTGTGATGTCCCATGTGGTGGGTGTAATATCTAATCGTACTGCATATTGGTACGCTAATTCTCGTGTTTGTGTCGTTGTTAAGCCATAACACATTTTTGCAGATGTTTTTAAATAATCACACAAAATACTTTCTTGGTCCTTGGTAAAGACTCTTCTGTTTCCAATATTTGGCTTATATATAAAAATATTTGGAGACTCGTTAGCTTTTTTTACCAATCGTGCCAAATGTGACTTCGCAATATTATAAAATTTTGCTACTGATCTCACTGATGTGCCTCTCTCAATTACCTCTTTAATAGCTTTTTCTATAACTGACGAATCCACACGCATTCTTTTCTTCTTTTCTGAAGGCATTTTATACTAAAACAAAAAAGAAATTTAATCTGAAGCTAGACATTGCCATCTTTTTGCATCATGTATTTATTTAAGTATTGAAAGGGCCACTTAAATATTGAAAGGGACACGTCCCTTTAATGAATTTTTATTGTGTCCCATTCATAAATATTTACACAAAATAATAAATTAATTTACCAACTGACAGTTTAAACATATTTACCTGTTATGATACGTCTGGATAGCCAAGTATGAATACTTTTTATGTACACATTAACTCTATTCGATATTTACCATAAAACACTTACTTAACACACTTTAAAAAATACAAGCGTTCTTTACTATTTACGACAAAAAATTTATAAGCCCCCTTACTCTGAAATTACAAGTCCAAATGAAGCGAACTCAGGCGAGATGGGTGCGGTTATTTAAGACGTAACAGGAGAACAAATATTCGTTACTTTGCAACGAATACATTTCGAAATAATTGTTAAGTCCCTTTCATTACGTGTCCGTTTCATGGCCCCTCTCCCCTACTCTGTTTGCGAATGAAAACTTTTATTTATTTCAATCGTTTTTTAGCATAACTTTCTTCAAAATATGTGCATGTATTCTTGTGTCTTAATTTTTAAATCGTTTTGGAAAGAACATTTATTTAATTTCCTACTGACAACTTGCGTTATCCATTACAATTAAGCTATTAGGTGAAATATTTGGTAGAACCTTACATGCAAACCAATCTTCAAAAGCTTCAGCTGTAGTACCTTCGTGGTAATCAAAGTGGAAATTCTTAATATTCTTTGCAGATAAAGAAAGTGCATTTTCCATCAGTCTATTTTCCGTTCCAGCGTGTAATACACTAATTCTTTTATCTTTATTTGCAGAAGTTTTCGTTATGTATTGATCAATTCAACCCACCCTTTGTCGAAGAATCATGAATACCAAACCATATTTCACATATTTATTTTGATTTCTTAATTATTTACTTTTCAGTTAAAATTCTAACCATAATATTTGGAGAAGGCGGGATTCTAAAAGTACTTGCTTTTTGTTAATTTTTTAAATCTGAAGTCTATGCCGTACATTGACACCTTTACTTTTAAAAAGAACTTCTTAGCAGAAGGCTTGAAATCATGGAAAAGAAAATTTATTGGAATGGGGATGTAAATCAAGGATGAGACGATCAAGTGATAGTAGCCGGTGATCGAGATGATGCGAGTTATATGTTTCGTAAACTACACGAAGAATTTAAAAAATCTGGCGTAGTTATTAATTTTACAAAAACTGAGTATATGGTAGTAGGGTACTAAGACCCAGAAGACTTAAACTTCGGAAATGAAGTTGTTAAATATTCGAAATTTGTTAAGTATCTAGGCGTAACATTATCCGGCAAGAGTGGTGAAGATATACCTAAGAAAATTGGACAAGGGAAACGAGTGATCTGCCAGTTAAACTCACTACTTTGGAGTGCCAAAATAACTAATAAAACCAAACCATTATATACTGTACCGTATTAGAATGTACCACCATGTACGGTTACGAAACTTGCACACTCAATAAAATACTTTTAGACTAGAGCACGTTAGGAATGGTAGAATCCGATAATTTATTAATTTAAAAGGGACTATACCAGAAACAATGGAAGGAAAATAATTGACGTGCTATTTAAATATATAGCGAGTGCCAGAATATCGATAGCCGAGGAAAATATGGATGTGGATAGCCCCTAAGACAAGAAAACGAGGAAGACCCAAAAATACATGGGCGCAAGATGTGGAAGAAACCATGGCAGTAAAAGGACTTAAATTTGGTGACTGGAACGACCGGAAATTTTGGAAATCAATAAGCGGAAAACGGCGTCTGACGCTTTTTAGGTATGTTTTTGCACACTTTATATCTACATTTTCTTCAATAAGTCTTTGAAGCAAATTGTTTAATGTGATTAAAGTTTGCTTCGCATATATTTTGTAAATTGTGCACCGAATGAAATCTTTATTAAATACACCAGTAACACATTTAGTCTTTTTTGAACATAGTGGATTACTAAAAAATAGAACTTACGGTACCAGTTTTATTTTAGTCAAAATAGCAGTTTTTTTCATAACACTTGCTTTTTTAATTTTTTTTCGATTTTATTAATTTGTTTTGTATCTGTAGATGCAAATAAACTGAGTTCATTTAACAATACAGCATTATAAACAGATTCATTTAACACTACAGCATTATCAACAGTTTCATTTAACACCCCGTTATTATTAATTGCTTCCACCTAATTAACACTTGTATCTTGGTTTGGTCGCCACAATTTTAGTAAGTAATACTAAAGTTATTATAGACATTTAAACTTATACCTGACCTGATCAGTTATTTTCACCTCGAAGTATAAATACAAAATGTTAAAAACCTATCTATATTTTAAGATTTTAATCTGTTATGTTATTTTTAATTTAATTAGCGTCATTAACAAAATCGGCCCTGGTTTAGTTCTGCATTATGGGTCGGTAAATAATCTCTTAATAATGGTGTATTAGGAATTATAAAAATAAAATATTATAAATGCTAAATAAATATTCAGGTAATTTAACTGTATCCATCTTTTTCTAGCGTATTCAGGCGTTTAGGCCCAATTCTCATTTTCTTGTCTAAAAATAAAGAATGGTTTTCCCTTCCACCCTTGATTACCAATACAGTTTTAGTTTGCGGCTGACTTACCTGCGTTTTCTATTCAGCCATTTTGGATCGTTCACGATGATTTGAATAAATAAGCCATTAAGTTTTTGTAGATCTACGGTAAAGAACACCCTCCGTCGTAAATTATGTTGTTTGAGGGTCGGTCTCGACCACAATACATACAAAACAATGGTTTAGAGAAATATTAAATCACCAGAATTAAGTTCTAGCTACGCAATACAAGGAATAGGTTATTAGGGGGTTATGGGTTAGTTGACTGCTCTGATAACTATATAAATGGCGATAGCGTGTTTATTACACGCGAAATGGAAATTGGGTCTAATAAAAAAGGGAGCACATTGGATTTAATAATTTTGTAAGCAGCAGATGTTCGTAGAACTCACAACTAAATAGAATCATGGAAATACTCGATAACATTTTTAGCTTATAATCGTGGTCTCCATTTACAAAAAATAACAAGTCAATTTTTGTTTTTAATCCTAAATAACTTTTTATTATTATCATTTTTTATATTATCAAAGATAAAGGTTAATTCCAGTCTACTTTTTATTGTTAGAGTTTGTTTTTCAATCTGTACATTGCAGATTTACCTACAGATCAGAAATCAATAGGCTGTAAATGGGCGTTTAATATAAGAAGGAACAGAGGTTAATGAGGATTTATAGAAATTTACAGCTTGGTTAGTTATTATTATATCGAGCAATCGAGAAAATCATAAATAAAGTAGGGTTTTATTAGTAAATTATATTATTTTCGCACAAATGTAAAAGTAAATAGCGAGAACAGTGTTCAAGTTCAGAATGCATGACTGATTTTCGTAAAAAATATCCTGAGCTAGATTTGACTACAACGGTTTTTACAATGTTTATTCTTCTGTGCAGAGAGACCGGTAGCGTCGGACGAACATTGGAAGTGGGCAGCCGTCTAAATGATTAACATTAATTTCAATATTTTCATTAGTTCTTTTCAATGGAAAACATTATCCAAGACTAATGAAATTTTGTCGATGATTTATTCCAAAATAATCCAAATAATGAGGACATCCTTAAACCAGTTTTTTCTCAAACCAGATTAGGCTTGGTTTTATCTTGTTAATTCACAGAATATGAAGTGGTGGTCATCTGAAAAATCCTCATTGCTTTCTTGAAGAACCATTGCATCCCCAAAATGTTCTGGTTAGAATATATAGAAGAAGATTGGTGGATCCGTTTTTTATGAAGGCACTGTTGCACGATATCGAAAAGAAATATTCGGCCTATTCGTAAATCTACTGAAAGATGGTGAAATAACACATGCGACTAGACACTTCAATATCATATAATTTTTGTCTTAATAATAAGCAGGAACTACAAATCAAATGTGATTTATTCAATGCCAATTCATAAATCTAGAAGAATTGAGAAATATCATAATAGAAAAGTATAAAGAGACCAACAACTCACCGCAAATATTGTATAAAGTTTTTGCTGAGTTCCGGAGAAGAGTTTATTTGTATTTAGAAGTAAACTAACATTTTCAACAAGTTCTGTCGTTTTATAAAAATTTTGATTATGATATTAATATTAAATTATTTGTTTCTTTTTTTGTTGCAATGTTACAAATTTTGTTTACAATGGTAATGTCAAGTAATAAATATTATTTTTTGAAAATGGCTAAAGTAACAAACCAAAACATTTAAATTTTACAGCCAATTCCAATTCGAGTTTTCTCGATTACTAGTTAGATCAAAGGAATACTTTTAATGCCTTAAACAAAGGTTTATAAAAATATAAAAACAAACAAGTGTTCCATTTAAAAAAACATAACTTTGATACATATATTTTTTTGGGACAACCTGTATAAGTGAAATTAATTTTATATGGCTAAAAAAGCCATACACGGTGAGTCACCGTAGGCGCGACTGCCCATAACTCCAGAACGGTGCATTTGACGAAAATTTTGTAAAAGTACAAGTATTGGCATTAAAATACCTAGGGGCTAAAATAACAAGTAACAGAAATTAAAAAAAAAGAGTAAAAGCCCAAACAACAAATACATCATTAGTATCAGGATACTTAAGATATATAATCTGGAGAAATAAACACATGAGCACCAGGAGCAAAGTAAGAACATGTAAGAGATGTGTAAGAACAGTCATGTCTTACGCAATAGAAACTAGAGACAAAAACACAATAACGAAATGCTTGTTAAGAAATGCGAATATTAAGATCACTAGTAGGAATTACCTTATGGGACCGAAGAAGAAATGAAGAAATAAGAAAGATATGTGATCAAACACATCCCAACCACCGGGACGACCACCTACGCGATTGGATGAAAGCTCTTAGTCCTAATCCAAGAAGAAGAAGAAGAAGAAGAAGAAGAAGAAGAAGACAGAATATACTATTCTATGTAATTGTCTTCTGCAAATTCAAACTTTATATACAGCTATAACCAGCTGAAAAAATTGATGTAAAATCATTTGGTGACTACTGTTAATGAATTTCTAAAGATGGTATACAAAAGGTACAGCCTACACGGTATTTTTTGTTTGGACGCATCCGTATAAATCTGTAGATGATTGAGATATTTTGAAAAACACCTGAGCGAACTTCAAAAAAGCAATTTTCGGGGAAAAACACAACGAGAACAAGTACGTAGAAATAAAGATGAACAAACGAAATAAAGAGAAAAAGTTTAAAGAAAGGAAAGGGGCGTAAGGGAAGAAGAAGAGTCAGGAAAAGGAAGCGAAGTAAGATGAAGGAGCACAGTGAAAAAAGAGACGAAGGAAAGAGTTCCAATGTTCATGCAAAGATGGAAAAAAATATTGTGATGAGTAAGATAGACTAGAACAGGAATAAGAAAGAAAAGAACAAAAAAGAAAACTAAAGCTAAAAGTAAAACCAACGAAGCCTAAGGAAGAAGAGAAGCTGGGAAAAATAAATGTAAATATTTGGAGCGCAGAGGTTGCAGAAAAACATTGGAGGTGAAAGATAATAGCACGGATGAGTGTGAATATTGTAAACTAGGCCCAAGCAAGGTTGCTAAGAAGCCAAAAACACAACAAATATTTGAAGTCGACACTAACAATAAGTATAATAATTAGAAATTAAATGAAAAGGCAGGAGAAATAGTAGAAAAATTTCAAGAAAAAGAGATGAGAACTATGCAAAAACACCACCAGCAGTCATAGAGGACGAAATACAAGAGCACAAGGAATTTATAGAAGATGTGAGAGAAACTCTAAAAAATAATAACTTATAGTTATAAAAAAGATAATATCAACTGAAACTAGATGGAGTAAATCATTACACTTTTACTGATAAGCCAGCTAAAATAAAAAGAGTTGTATTAAAAGCGACACCAGATTTAGATATTATCGAAATGAAGAACGAATTGGAAATTAACAGTGGAATAAAAATAATAGAAATAATACCTCTTAAAGCTAATAATTCTAGTATAAAAAGTCATAGTTATTTAGTAATTGTTGGTAAAGAAATTCATTTAAAGCAATTGTATAAAGTAGTAGAAATAATGAATGTTAGAGTTAAATGGGAAATGTATTGCAGAAAGAACAAGATCACACAATGTTATAATTGTCAAAAATTCGGTCATTCACAGAATAACTGTTTCATGAAAGCAAAATGCGTGAAATGTACGAAAGAACACAACACTAAAGAATGTAGTTTAATAAAAACGGATAATAGTGTAACAAAGTGTGGGTAAACATATATATAATATCTGGAGAAAATTGAAGAAAACAGATATATGGATATAATAACAACTTAGTAAAACAGGGAATAACTTACAGTAATATTTTAAAAACACAACTCAAACAATAAAAGATGATGGCTTTAATGAAATAAGAGAAATAAAAGTTTAATGAACGATATTAATAAAATAGTCAATGTTTCTAAGATGATACTACAAAAGCTGAAAAAAGAATTAATGGAAGCAGATACTTTTATTGAAAAAACTAATATTTTTATTAAATATGAAGAAATTTATAATGAATAACAAACAGTGAAAATTAATTAATCTAAATCTAAATTAAATTAAAAGTTATCAAAGGATCAAAATTTTTGTTATTACTAAAGAAAATAACCAACGCAAGCCGAAAAAAGCGTGGTAAAGAAGTAAAATAGTTTAAAATATATTATTTTAAAAAATTGTAAGAAATTAAATAGTCTTGTGGAATTCTGGAACAAACAATAAATAATAAAAGAAAAGGCCAAATTTTGTACTTCAAGTGTGTAAAAAATTCTTTAATAGGAAGATTAGTGTTAAAGAAATATATATATATATTTTTCAAGTCAGACAGGTCGAGCGCTTTCGGCAATACAATGCCATCATCAGGACGACTAAAATAATTGTTAAAACATAGATAAATAGTACATAATAAGACTTATGATACTTACAATATTATACAAACTTGAGGGCAAAGGTTAATTATAAAATTCTTTTTTAAAACATTTTTAGCAGGAACAAAACCATATTAAGTATCTTAAACGACATCAATGAAATGTATGAGTATAACATTTTAATAGTTTTAAGAGGTCCAGGCCTGAATATTGTCTTTATCAAAGACAACCGGTGCTTCAAAAGCATGAAAATTAGTCAAAATTAAAATTTTTTGTGAAAATGTGACTAATGAGATCCTGATGTTGTCTGAATTGCGGAAGACTTTGGAAATGTCATGGGAAATTTTTCCTAGATAAGGTAATGAAAAATATTTTAAATCAGTTGAAGGCATAGAATTAACATTATAAGCTTGTTGGATGTTACGTTTTAGTTTTAATTTATGGAGAACTTTATCAATAATTTTTGGCTGAAAACTGTTATTGACGGCTAACTGTTTTAAGACATTAACTTCTTTTGAAAAATTGTCGGGGGATAAAGGAACGTTAAGTAATCTGTGGACATAGCAATAAATGGCGGACATTTTATGCTCGAAAGAGTGATGAATCACTTCCAGCATAAAATAAAATCTAATCTTCCTATTAAAGAATTTTATACACACCTGAAGTACAAAATTTGGCCTTTTCTTTCATCACTAAGTGTGTACGTACCAACACGTAACCTTTGTTACTCATCTATTAATAAAATAATAGTAGAAGAATAAAAATTTCAAAAAGATAAAGTAAGAAAAGGTAACCCCTTATTATTATTATTATTATTATTATTATTATTATTATTATTATTATTATTATATTTTGAAAGATAATAATTAAGAGTGACTTTATGTATAAGTAAATATAATAAATATAATACCACACAATTTTTAAGGTATAAAATAATCCTAAACCAGACTAATAATCAACCGCTGCAGCTAAAATCTCTTTCGGTTATTTATTTACTAACTTTCTATTCAAGTAATGATTAATGTATTTTAACATAATTGCACAAAAACTATATTGGTTAGTGTGGACATCGCCAGGAATAAAAAACCTGTATGGGTATAGAACCAATTTTGGAATTGGTACACAATTCAAACCTGTATATTTAATTACTACTAAATATATTTAAATTAAACTTTTTTTCGAATCCACTAGAATGACGACACGTACGGCTTTGAGTTCGACGCCGCTATTCGTACGGTGAATACACGTTTTGTGAAGTCAAATGATACCCTTGTAACCCATTAAGTCGGATAATCCGAAAGGTTATCATCTGAAGCAGTACACAAAGCACTCAACATCAATCCAACATCCCTTTTAAAAGATCCGGCTGACTTGGACAAATGGGGCTACCTTTTGGATAATGTAACTGACGGTTATCACCGAAACGCCGTCGCGCATTAATAACCTAAGAAGATCGCCAGAAATTTTTGGAGTCGCTTATGGTTCAGGGTGTTAATGTTATTGCGAAAAATAATTTCAGTTAGATTTACCGTTGTGTGTAACAAAAAGGTAAAAAGCAAATTTAACGATACTGAATTAATTTAGCTAGTTTTTACAATAAGGACTAAAAGTCAGTAGCCCTGTCCCTATAGCTCTTAAATGGTAAAATGATATACAATATGTCCCCCTAAGTTGGAATCATATGGAAAACTTTTTTATTATTAATTTAATTAATTTAAAAAGTTCTGTATTATCTAAAACCTAGAATACAGTCATCAAATATCAAATTTTTTCAGTGGTATACGAGGTTTGTCAAAAAATATGAGTTTTCCTCAAGAGTAAAGTACCTTTAAATTTGGCAATATCGAAAAATGTTACTAAAAAAGTTGATCAGAATTAAAAATTACGTTTAAATATGCAAGTACATGTTTAAAAATGAATTTAGACAATTATATTATAATTATAATGTTTGAACCATATTTTTATTTGATCTCACCCTAAGATAAGTAGTCAATTGCATCTCACATAACATTTAATTAAATTCATACCGGGCATAATTATAAAAACAACTACAATTAAATAAATTAAATATATCTGTGTGGTTTGATTCCACTTCTGTTTCCATCTCTCTCTTAGACCATATATTTTCTAAGATCTCTCTATCTCACTCTATGAATGTTCATTACAAGGATGGCAATGTACGAGTGACACATTCGATCTAGTAATTATACAGGAAGTCCAACGACATTTTGACAGTCCAATATCTCGAAAACTGTTTACATGACAAGTATGAAATTTGGCAGCTATAAACAGTCGAACTGATGCTTATATGTTTATATAGGGAAAAATAATAATTTTTGTGACGCCATCTTTGGAGATTTCTACAGCACCCTTAGTAAAAACGGACAACCCTCTTTGAACTTCTCGTCTTGAAATTGACAATTTTGAATTTTCGGAACGTTGCTAGAATACATTACAAAACACTGTAAGCTTAAATTAAAAAAAATCTCGTAATATCCTGACCCGGAAATTAAGAAGAATACTCTTCAGTTACAGGAAAACCTTTTGTGGTTATGAATTCTCACAATAAATAACTCAAATTAGTAAAATCACTTGTATACTACTTTTTAGATAGATAGTTTACAATCCATGTTGCTTTGATTAAACAATTATTATTCAGCAATGTCATACATGTCATTTATAATCTTCTGAGGCAGCACCAATACTTTTTATTTTTTTTTATTTTTGTTGGAAAAAATTTGTAAAATATTGTGAATTGAACATGGGTGATACTGATACAATTATTACAGTTGCTACTATTCATTCCATGCCCGAAGGCCGTTCCAAACCTAAGAAATTGAGGCGAAATAAATGGTTTCCAAATTTATCCCGTTCAGACAGCATTGACCCAAGTTACACACAATTGAAGCATTTACCGTACAATGCAGTCTGTCGGCGGAGATACAAATGTGCAGGTGATATCCAAAGGGCTCAGTTTATTAAAGAACTTAAAGATATAGAACTTTTGCAAACGAATGCTTTGGACGGTGTCCGAATTCACAGAGAATTTTGTAATCCGGTGCTGTACGATCCAGGTCCGAGTGATTTGGTCAAAATAACTGCAGCCGAAAGAGTGAAAATTCATAAAATACTGACTAGGGATGATTCAAACAAATATTAAATTTTAAAATATAATAATCTTGCCTTATTTTTTAATTTTAAAATAGCGCCAATGAGGAGAATTCAGTATTAGAAGTAGGTTTTTCTATTTTTATAGGTTTAGCACTTAAACTTCAAGCGTCCTGCTCAAAAATAGTTTCAAAATACATTTTTAAACAATATTTGTTAAATTAAATTTTATATTCTTCAATAGACTTTACACTCAACATAAAACAGGTATTAAATATACAGAGTGGACCAAAAGTCTGGAATTTATTATCTCGTAAATTGCTCCTTCGAATTCTACAAAATTTGAGATAAGCATATTTTGGAATACGGAGATTTCAGATTTGACATTTGCAATGTTGCTAGATTTGCCGTTTCTCAGACGTTATTAGTCACTTTGGTTTTTTAAATACGTCACCCTGTATATTCAATCATTTTTGGAATCTTCTCTTCAATACGAGTTCAACCATATGTAACACTTATGATTTTATGTAGTCTAGAAGGTCTTAAATAAATGGAGAAATGTGGTAGACATTTTGAACACTTGGTTAAGTAATAATTATTTAAAAAATGTTGTAATCTTTCAATTGTTACGTTTTAATGTAGTTGAAAATAGTTGGTATTAAAAAATGTATTGAGACAATTAGGCATTGCCAGACTTCTGTTTTATTTATTTAAGATCTTCTAGACTACATAAAATCATAAGTGTTACATACGGTTGAACTCCTATTGAAGAGAAGATTCCAAAAATGACTGAATATACAGGGTGATATATTTAAAAAGCCAAAGTGGCTAATAATATCAGAGAAACGGCAAATCTAGCAACATTGCAAATGTCAAATCTGGAATCTCCGTATTCCAAAATAGGCTTATCCCAAATTTTGTAGAATTCGGACCAGCAATTTACGAGATAATTGGTCGTTTCCAGACTTTTGGCCCACTCTTTATAGTGTGTAACAGCCAGGTGAAATAAATTTAATATATTCATATTTTGATAGACAATAGACAATAGACGCCATATATGCACTAAGCCAAATAATCTAAAAATGTTTTGAGTACGATACCGAAATTCACATACTATTCATATATTTTAAGCAAACTTATGATAAAGTAAAAATAGACAAAAATAAAAGAAATAAAAAACATGGAAATGCCAAGAATTTTAATAAAACTAGTAGAGAAGACCACGGAAAATTCTAAGGCGGCAAATTTTAACAGAAAAGAGAATATTCAGCGAGTTTAACATCATTTCGGGCATAAGGCAAGGCGACGAACTGTAAACAACGCTATTTAACATACTCGTAATACTAAAAGAGGTTATTCAAGCATGCAAAACTAAAGAAATCTTGCTAAGTAGTAGCATAACCACAATAATAAGAGATACTCGTAGGAGTAAAAAAGGGCCACTATTATAGATAACAGGGAGGCAAAGAAGGGGGACTTGAAATTAACCAAGCAAAAACAAAATACATGACGATAAGCAGAGGGCAGCGTTAGACCAGAAAGCAAGCAGTAGCACAGAAAAGTTCACATTCGGAATAGTAAAAAGTTTTAAATATCTGGGGATCAAAATTAATAACCAGAACATGACCCGAAATGTGACGTTGCAATAACGTCATTGCTTACTTAAAATAGGTAAAACTACCCATTGTTTGCAATTGCCAAATTTCAATGTCGTAGTTCAGGCATGTATATATATATATATATATAAATGTACTGTCCAAAATCTCAATGGATAACCCTGTATATTGATCCTTGTCCCTGACCTCTGGTTTGTGAATCCCATTCGAAATTATACAAAATCGATTGGCGTGTTTCGATATATCAGTAACAAGTGTCATAATATGGAGCTATTCAATGTATTCCAATAGGCATTCCAATAGACATTTTAAAATTCTAATCAATTAGCCAGATTTTACAATCAATTTTTTTCTGGTTGTTGAAATCTTTGTCCATTTTTACACTATATCCTAATGTTTACAAAACATATTAAAAATTGAATTGAAATTAAATTAATGCGAGAACACAAAAACAATGTGTAACATTTAATTTTGCATTTGGATATTAAGTTCCGTCAAAAATGGCGGTTTGTCGCTGGTTTCAAGAATATAAATATTGTCATGTTTCGCTTAAGGATAAACCAAACTCAGCTCAGATGTGATTATTCGGAATGTATTCAAACCACGCATTTTGAGCATGTATACATACTACCTTCTGAATGGAATAAATATTTTAATAATTAATTTGAACGTATGAAAAAATATAATGGCGAATATTTGGGAAAAAATAAAATAATAGTTTTAAACATAAACTTTTTTTATAACTATTGCCGAATTTATCCGACAACTATTTGATGCAGTTCAACTTAAGATACCTACTTTTTTTCAGTGTAAACTGACTCTGATACAGATTAGACCATCTGGTGTCTCGGTGAATACCAAACTTACCTACGGAAACGAATTTTGTATTAGAAATTTAAAAGGGAGGATCTCTAGCAATCGACCTGAGGTATAATTACATGTTTTGGGTCTCGAGAGGCTGTAATTTTTTTGTGCTCCATCATAATAGAGATAGAGATTGGATTTTTTTTATCAAGATGGTGCTACACAAAGACATGTGATCAAGTCGGATTGCGTAATAATTACAAAAGCCGACCTTTGTTTTTTTGTGGTCCATGAGATTTGTTTTCCATCACATTCTAATCCTGTTTTAAACATAGAATTAGTTAATTGGTAATTGACTTAATATTTGTAAATATTTTTTTAGTTCTTGGTGGGAATAGAGTCATAAATTACAGATATCAAATTAACTAAAATTTATGTCTTGTTCAATTTGTTATTAAATATTAATACTGCTATAGTATTCCTCAATAAGAAGAAAAAACTATTACGTGAGCGAGAGTTATGGGACAAGACCGCGAAAGAATGTTAAATAAATATCTTTAGTAGAGTCATTAAAATTGATAAACACTGGGGTTCTTGGTTGGAAAAATTAAAGGAGATCGGAAGTCAAGTTTGGGTTTTAAGGCATATTCACTACATCCACTACATATCCACCTCATTATATCCATTCGTGGATGTCTGGTGGATTTCTTATATTTATGAATATCCCTGGGTTTCATGCATAGATAGTTAGATAGTTATGATGTGTGAGAGATCTCGAAAATAAAACAAAAAAGACTTCCCGTTAAAAATAACTGGTATTTTAAGTGTTTTCGTAATAATTAGATGTATTGGGTTATTTTTCTGAATAATAAATATATGAAAAAAATCTAAATACTATTTTCAGGGGGGGTTTTAATCCACTACCTAACTTGGTTAATGTAAATTAAAGAGGCTGAATAAAACAAAAACAATATATTTATCTATAGAAAACAACTAATATGAAATATAAGGGTAACTTACATCTTTAAATAAATAACACATTTAATCGCAGGGGTAGGCACTATCAACTTCTCGATCATCGGAGAACCCAAACTTGACTTCCAATCTCCTTTAATTTTTCCAACCAAGAACTCCAATGATTATTAATTTTGATGACTCTACTAAAGATATTTATTTAACATTCTTTCGCGGTCTTGTCCCATAACTCTCGCTCACGTAATATTAAATAAATAGTAAATATTATAATTAATAAAAAATAAGTTTTATGTACAGGGCGATATTTAACTAAATCCCTGTACATACTATTCTAACAATTTATCATGGATATATAATGGATATCCATGGGTACAACAAGTATTTCGTCAAAGAACTATTTTCACACATACAAATTTTAAAATATTTTATCTATGCATTAAACTTTAAAGATCAGAATAATGCTTAGGTCGTGTACTAACATTCCATTTTGTATTTACGAATAGTGAAGCAATTTTATAATTAAAATCAATTTATATTCCAATAGGTTCCTACATTCCGGCCCTGGCAAGTCAGTGTGACCACCTAAACCATTGGTCGAAACCCGATATAGCATAATTAGATGTAGAAGGAAGGAGATGAGGTGATTAGTAAGAGATAGAGCTCTCCGTCCAGCTTAATTCGGCAACTCGGCCGCTATAAAGCAGACCGTGGAACGAGTAAAACAAAATGCGGACCACCCAAGTTGAATATGTGATTGTGGAAGTTGAGAATTCCTATTGGTCCGTAGGTAGTTAACAGACAACGTAACGTCCAGCACTCGATTAGCGTTTGTTACGCCGTCTTTGATAGCCTGCTAGATTTTCCATAAACGGGTTAAACACTGAGGTTGCGAAAGTCGGTCGAAACATTAAAATTATTCTTATTTATATGTTTTATTTTAAAAGTACTGAACAAAGTCATGCCACCGAGAAACATCATAAATGGAGAAATTTAAATGTTAAGGGTTGGTACTTCGAAAGAATGACATTATAACCTTGAAATTGAAGCTGAAAATTTGTGTCAAAGTTTTAAAAATTATCAAATGTTACAAGTGTGAAAGTAAGTGGCCAGTGTCAGTATTCAATTCCAATTTCTTGAATTGTTTGACTTTAAAAATGTATAATGTTTCGACAAATTTTTTTTTTGTGCAGTTATTCAGAAAGACTGGTAGCGTCGGCCGAAAACTGGAATTGGGCGGGCGTCTAAACGTACCGCTGAAAATATTGAAGTCGTTCAGTATGTTACAGATGAAAATCCAAAAACATCCATTTCAGTAGTGGCCCAATAAACAATTTGTCTTAGGGCACATATCAACTCATTCTAATGAAAGACTTACACTGTGATGCAGACAAGCTATAATGTTATCCAAGACGAGTAGAACTTTGCCAATAGTTCTAAAATAATCTAAAAACAATGAGGATATCCTTAACACAGTTTTTTCTTATATGAAACTTGGTTTTATCTTTTTCGTTATGTTAATTCACAGAATCTGAGGTGATGGTCATCTGACAATCCTCATTTTTTTGTTCAAGAACTATTGCATTCCTAAAAATGTAGTGTTTCGGTTGGAATATGTTGAAAATAACTGATGAGTTCCAGTTTTTTTAAAGAGACTCTGCTTATTCATAAATGAACTGTATGATGAGAAATTATAGAATGGGTACTTCCAACAAGATGGTGCAACAATATCTACGACCAGAGAGATACTTCATTATCTTGAGAATGTTTTAATGACAGAATAATAAGTAAGAACATTGAAATATCCAACTAGATCTTGTGATTTAAACATTTTTTCTTATGGCCACAGGTACATCAAACATTTGATTTGTTTAACACTAATTAATGATCTGGAAGACTTAAGAAATCGCATAATAGAAAAGTGTGAATGTGTAAATTTTGATTATGATTTCAATAGTAAATGAACTAATTGCTTCTTTTTTTGTTGAAGTATCATTTCGAGGTTATAAAGTTTGTTTACAATAAAAATGTCAAGTAATGAATGTCATGTTGCATTGTGGCTAAAGTACTAACCTAAAACATTTAAATTTCACAACCTCTTCCAATTATGATATATTTCGATAGCAAGTTGTTTCACTTTATATATTTAGTTGACGTTTGGTTTGCATGGAGTAAATTTTTAATTAAAATGTCTGTGCCGACCTCGGTAGTCGAGTGCGATGAGAGCCGACATTCGGTTATGAGATATCAGGTTCGAATCCTAACATGGGCATGGATGTTTGTGATTCTCACAGATTTTTATAATTACACGTTAACTAGCCAGTTGGTCACGAAGATCTACTTCAATGAACCAATCTATTTCTGTACTCTCAATTACGTTGTTGCATTTTTGACTAAGTTTAGTGATATACAACAAAGGGTATAAATTCATAAGTTGGATTACGATTTGCTTCTCAGTAAAAGTTTGCTGTACAAAGTAAAAATCAATGTCATCCAATTGGATCTGATAAAAGTTGGAAAACTCTTTGTCTCACAAATCAGTTACAAAGAATATACTCCACTTATTCTCTTAAGGCACAACAGAATATACTAAAGTTGATTAGAAATTGCATTGTTTTATAATTGGAGTGACACAAGTCTTAGGTGCGGCATTCTGTTCCTATTTGGAAATGATTTTCTTGGTTATTCCTTTTTAATACTAAAGATTAATTCTAGTCTATTTAGTTTAGAAATTAATAGACTTTAATCATTTCACATGAATATGTCCAGATAGCTTAATCAAGACTTCTTTTAGTCCAGAAACCAAAATGATACAGAACTGATGCGTAAATATAATGAATGACTATACTAATACATTAATAATGTTAAATTTTTCTAAAAGAGAGTCTAAACTAGACAAAAAGATATTTTTTGAAATAGAAAAGGGGACTATTCCAGATTTATAGTTTTGTGGTAAAAATTGATCATGTTTTTAAATAAGGCATGCAAGTATTCAGTAAAAAGGCACTCATCAATTTTATAATAGAAGAAAATGCCAGTAAGAAAATAATTTTATCAAAAAAGTAAGAAGCATGCAAATTTTTTTTTTGGCCAGGGATATTGATAGGGGAGCAAGGAGCTTCTTGTAACAGGGTAAGTAGTAACACGGGTTTTAAAACTTTATTTACTTATTATCTTTTCTATTCCATTCAAAATGTCTTTGAAGCTTTATAAAGTTTTTCACAATTAGTAAATTAATTTAATAGTTATCTTAAAAAATCTTAATAATTGTACTATGGGGTTATTTGTGACAAAATCTTGGGGCTTCTTGTAACATGTTACAACTTGCACTCGAATCTTACAAACATTGAACTTGATACCATGCAAGTTACGTTAATGCTGTGAGTTCCATAAAATTACAAAAATAAGACGAGAAGCTGGCCAAAAAATAACGATTTTAAACATTAGAGCTTTAACAAGGCGCGGAAACAAAATACAATTAAGAGACACAAAAGAAAACGAACTGTTTTAATGAATAGAAAAGAAAGTGAAACGGAAAGGTAAGGGTAGTTCAACAAGAAATAAAGATAAAGTAAAAAAGAGTTAAAAAGAGTTTTTAGTTCTGTTTCAGAATCTAAATCTAAGGAGTAGTATTGCCGAGTTTGCACTGAAGCAGTAATTCAAATAGAGGCGAATGGGTAAAATTGTATTCTTTGTAAGATGTAAGCACATGTAAAATGTGACACTATAGAAATAAATATTTTTATTGATCATTTTTTAGAATAATATTTCAGTTTATTGTTTAATAAACATTGTGTAAGAGTTTAGTTTTATTTCTGAAAAACAACAAAATAAAAGGTTAATTGTGTCATAATCATGATTTTTTTTACTGTTACTACCTGCCCTAATAGATGTTACAACTAACCACGTAGAGGGGATGAGTTGTAACACCACAGTTTTTTGATAAAAACGTTAGGTGTAAATTGAATATCAGTATTTTTTATGCATTTTCCATTTGGTTTAATACATAAAGAGTTAAAGTTTCAATTAGTAGTAATTCAGTGGATAGATGTCAGTGTTTATTCGTTTTTCTAAAAAAATGTTGCTACAGGTCCCTTGTGCCCTACATTATTGAGTCCTAATGACTTTTTTTTATTTGCTAGTTGAGTTTTTCTTTCACTTAACGTTCTAGTGTATTAACTATCTTCGCTCTTGCTGATATCTATTAAGTAACTGCACCATACATGACCCTGATTTCATCTGCCAGTAAATCTGATTGGAATTCAAACCCACCTACCTTTTTGAAATTTCAAAAGGGCAGTTCATTCTATTTCTAAATGAAATTTCCAATATTTTGTTTTCGTCATGATTCCAGTAAATTTTACTTGATTGGAGCTTTTCGTTCCCTTTAAAGGTATTTGGAGAAGATTTAAAATGGTTTTAGTTGGTTTGAATTGCTGGTACACGCTTCAGTAAGATTGACTTATATATTTATATATATATATATCCTAACCTAACAATGATTTTGGAAGAGGTAAATAGCAGGATGACACCAGGACTTAGATCTATTGGATGTGATACAACTGGATGTTTCTCCTCTTCGACAATCGAGTATCCGTTATTAGAAAAAGTTCCTTTCAGATTATTCTAAGATTTTGGGTCTATCTTATTCGCTCCTATTCTGCTCATTGATTTCGTCTCATTCTTTTATTCCATAATTTAATATGCCAATGTTATTAAATTCTTCCATGACGTCTCGACCTGTTTTATTTACATCATCAGCTTTTTGACTATTATCATTGCCTCGCCCACTTTATACAGTGGAAAAAGTTGTATTCTACGTATTATCGTCGCCGCAATAAATGTAATTCCCTGTTTTGCTTTTCCCGATTTTCTTTGTGTATTTCTGAAAGACTCTTGTCTAATTAGAAATTTGGGGTGGTTAAAGACTTGATAACGACGTTTTACCCGGGGTAGGGATTAATTTTTTGATCCATTGGGAAATATCTTCATTTCCTTCTCCACAGTTTCAGTTCGTTCTCCTCGGCCGACCGTTTTACCTCCTGTAACCTAATCTAGAATTGTTTTGTAGCTCGTAGACTTAAATGGGAAGAATTTAATTAACATTCGATAATTACTAATAGAAATGTGATTCGCTAGGTATGTTCCTGTGATTTGTTAAGAAAATTTAATACTAAATATAAATATATTTGGACAGAAGATATATTCAAATAGTCTTTACTATAACAAGTTGTAATATCATTAAATATTAAGTTCTATTAGCTAAAACTTGTGATGTGGTACGCCTCTGAAGGGCCGTTGTTATCTCCACATAAAATATATAATCAAGATTACCTGGCCAGGTGATGGCCACCTCAGGTTTTTATTAGTTTATTGAAAACGTCGGTATGCGGCGACCTGCTCTTCGAAAACCACGATAGGGCCCAAGAGGCGAGCCGCCATTTTTTGGACATTTTATTTCTGAGAACCGTAGATAGCGGCAACAAATTAGTGAGCATAGAATCTAAATTTACCGAGATATCTTGAATTTATGGGTAGACATCTTTTTAAAAGGTAATTTAACGATATAATCATAAAAAACTTACTTGATACTGATAACGTAAGGCGGTGGTTTATTAAGCAAAGGGTGGGATTTACACATACAGAGTGTAGTTAAAGTAAAATTAGAAACCGGATACTTCTGAGAATTAGGTAGATAAAAATGGATCGGATTTAAATGGTTATTTAAGTCACCCTTATCAGTAATGCTAGGATCAAATCACTTATATAAAACAAATTAATGACATTGTAAAAATGATCATATTATAGAGTTAAATTAATTGTTTCAACTCTTACTTTTTGGAAATTATTCATAATAAATATGGAAAGATAAATAATACTTATCTTGAATTTCGAGTCTTCCAAAGCGTTTTAATATGTATTAAGGTCTACCTGGGTTTTGGTATTTGACAACATACCATTTGCCAAGTTTTGGAAAATATTATTTATCTTTCCAAGTTTTGGAAACAAAGGTAGCCTTTAATATCCAAACTTTTGAATGGAATGGAAAATAATTTTTTTGCATATGAAACATAAAACTTTTTATACTAGACCCTAAAAATAAATTAACAAAAAACCTTATTTGATAAATGGTGGTGGTTTCTTTACAAATTGCAGATTGTTATAATCAAATTTTACCAAAATAGTTCATAAAACAACGCGTCCAGGAAACAATAAAAAAGAAAAAAGATACAAGCTATAAGATAAGAAGTAATAAGAAAGACACCCAATTCAAAGAAATAATAAATTTGGCAGAAATTGGTAAAGAATACTGATTCTGGTGATTAAATTAAATATATTCCAATGACTCATGGCAGGCAGAATTGATTTAAATAAACAAGTCCTAAGATCATGTCTGTCAAATTTGATATTCTTGAATAAAAGAAATGAGTTAATTTATTGACATCAATTGATTGCTTAAAATATCCGAATGTTAGAAACAGAAAACGAAAAGAAAGTATTATTTGCAGGAAGTAAAAGATTGCATAACGTTACTTTTGCCGTACTTAGTTGATTCCCGAATCCTACCTCCTTACTAATAGAATTATTTTTGCAAAATTTTAAAAATGTGTAAAAACTTTTAAAGTACTTCCGAAGATCAACTTCCAAGCATATTACAATGGAAGCTTTCGCAGGTTTTGTCATGGCCCAGAAATAATTATAAATAAACAAAGAATTACAAAAAAAATATAAAAATAGATGTACTTTGAAGATAAAGATGAATCTCCACATGCACCCGGACAATTTTTGTCAAGTAAATGAAAGCTCAAAAATTAATCAGAAGCGACGGCACATCATCAGAAATTTGTTTAGAACGATGTTGATATTAAATTTGGTCCGTAATTTGATTGAGGTGGTCACTGAGAAATTTGTTCGGGATAAAGATTCATTTAGCTTCAAAACAAGATCAGAATTTGTTTGAAAGAGAATTCACAAAAATAGAGGCGAAGGTTCAAAAATTTGTCTTATGGCCAAAGCTTGCAAATTTTGTTTGAAACGAGATCAGAACTTTGTTTGACTAGATACTAGAAATTTCTTTGAAAGGGGTTTCGAAAATTAACTTTTTTATTTTGATTTAGTTTGATCTATTGGATTGGCGATGGATCTCATTGAAACCATTTTCATAATGATTGTCTTTCTTTATACTAGGCTGAAAAATACTTAGGAATTATTAGAACAACAGGATTTAGAAAAAGATCAATTAACAATTACATGATTAAAACAAGCAGTAAAGAGAGCTAAAAAGCAGACTTGGGATAATTTTGGATATATGAATTGAGACAGAGCCAAGAAACATAAAAATTCTAAGAAAAACCTTAAAGATTCATTAAAAACAACTTTTAAATGTTATATGTCATATAAAACAGATTCCCGAAGACTAGAAACTTGGTGTCATAATCTCAATATATATTAAAGGTGACATTGCAAATAATAAAAATTGCAAAGGTACCTTATATTAATAATGGGAAACTCTAAGAAAAGATAACAGAAAGAAAATTAAGAAACAAAATAGAAAATACACTACAAGACAACTAGCTGTACTTAGGGCAAGTCAAAGTACATAAATTATGGACAGAGAAGTAGGAGAATAGATATATTTATTTATATATTAACAATCTGGAAACGGCATTTGATTCACAACCAAGATAGAGAATTTGGGAAACACTTTCAAGAACAGGAGTATCGAACGAATTAATTTAATCCAAAGTATATATGCTGATACTGGTAACATAGTTAATGTGGAATAAGCACTACAATAGACTTAAAACGTGAAAGCGAGTAAGATGACAAGAAATCCAAAACCCCATACTAAACAGTCGCGGAAGAAATAAATAGAAAAAGCTTCATACAGCAAAACAATAACTAAAGCCAATAATGGTAAAAGAATTGATGTATGCTATTGACCTGCTAGTAGTATCAAAAAGTAAAAGCGATTTGGATGGAGCAATATAAAGTTGGAACAGGCACCTCAAGGATTAAGACTACAAATTAATTTTATTACGACATAAATATAGGCAGTAGGTAATGAACACGTAAGAAGTAATAAAAATCAGCATAGAAGAATGCGCATATTGACGATATCAGAAAATTTAAAGAATTTGGGGACGATACTTGAAAATAAGTGCAATCTAGAGGTTGATCACAGAAGACCACGGAAAGCAAGCTACAGATAAATTGTTCAATATTAAAAGGAGTATTTTTAAATAAGGGAGAGGTAGGCAAAAACACAAGACTTACAAAATTGTCTTCATTTCCACTTTGACAAGAAATTAACCATGGGTACTCACGCAAAGATTAAAATCTGTAGCAATGGAAATTAAAATACCTAGAAGAATGGAAGAAGTATAAAATATGGATAGAATAAAAAATGATGAAATAAGAGTTAAACTGAACGTGTAATTAAAAATAACCAAAACAGAAGACACAAAACGATGCTACTGCAAAAACCGCTGTGCCGAAATATAATTTATTAAAAATAGTAATAATATTCTTTAGTTTTTAATTTCATTATATGTCAAATTAAATCTTGTCTACTATTAGAAATTAATGTCAAACTCTATTCATTCATATAAACTCAAAATAATAATCCTTACATTAATAAGAAAGAGAACACATGCACCAATCTTCTGCGACTACATAATATACATTCCAGCTGTCTCAATATTTACCCGCCACATTATCATCATATATTAGTAAAAATGCTGCAAGCGACCCTTTGCGGGACAACGAAGAACTAGCGCGGTCCTTCGATGTAATGGCCAATTCGTGCCTTATCTGCGGCCTTCCTTACACCACTCTCCGCATGGAAAGAGATAAGCCTGGAAATGAATGGCCTCATTCGCACTGATATTGGTGTAATGAAATGTTTTGAGCTCTGCAGTTTTCATTAACGATATAAGAGATTTGCATTTGCCGTGACGTGTTGTTTTAAACCGAGTCGGAATTATAACTGGTTGAATTATTTAGACTCAGTAACGGGATTAGGCAATCGAAAATATTTAAAATGTTTGCTCGGCATGCACCGCTGGTTATTTTATTGAGTTTACTTAATAGGCGATATAGAGAAATATACATAAACGTAAACTAATTATAATTGCAAGACTTTCTTAACAAAATTATTGAAAGTATTTTTAAATTGTCGAATAACTAAGATTTGTGTAATTAATTGTAACAGTTTTATTCTTCATTGAAAATTCCTGTAATAAGTACATACTTCTTCGTAATCGGAACAACAGAACCGACAGATCAAGATATTACTCAGTTAAAACTACATCTTAATGATATTATCCGGTAGACCGATAGTTTACATTATGTTAGGTTAGGTTAGGAGGTATCTTTGTCTAGCGCGCTGGAGATACTGTCGGAAAGGTCGTATCAGATACGGCAGCGCACCACTGTTACACAAGAAACTTTTAAATTTGTTGTCCCAACGCTAGGCATTGTTGTGTGTATCGATAGGTTCAAGTGGGAGTCGTCCAAAATCCAAATCACGAAAATACGACGAAGAAAAGAAAGAAGAAAAACCTCAGTGCATTATTTATTTAAACGTATTGGATCCAGATAGCCTGAACCAAATAAATTGAAGAGGTATCTAGAAACGCTGTATAAAGAATATGTGAATAAGCCGCGTGATTTTTTAAGGAACAACCCAGATTATTCAAAAAACAGAAGTCAAATTTTCATATGCTGTCAGTAAATGAGCAAGCTCTCCTGGTGTCATAGAAAGTAGTGTATTAAATAGTTAAAGCCTCACAGTAATGCAGAGCAACTTATTCTACCCGCTTACAAAAATATTTAAAAAATAATGTTTGGTGAATAATTTGCTAAACAACTAGACAATATTCCTTTGTCAAACGATACAATCTATCGACGAATTAACGATAGGTATATCAGTTGATATTCAGCAGCAGCTTGAATCTGAGCTTACTGGAAAATGATCCCATTCCCATCATATTGTCTCAAGGTTTTATAGTATGTGAAGATTTATTGTTTTGGAAACTAATTGAAGTAAGAACCACTGTTACCGAATTGTTCAAGATTACCAGTGCGAATTTGAAGTGGAAAAATTGGGTTGGGATTTACACCGATCGGGCCCAAACCATGTCTGGTCAATACAATAGTTAACAACGCTGCTAAACAAGGGATCGGAAATTATCTAAACAGGCTCCATGATTAATCGAGAAGCCTTAATGTGTAAAACGCTAGGTCCTGGACTAAATATGGTTTTAACAATAGTTATTGAAGTAGTTAACTATATAAAAACCAGACCACTAAAATCAAGGATATTCTCTGTTCTTTGTGAAAATATAGGAGCTAAGCATCATTCTTTGCTGTTTTATTCCTCATCCAAGTAGTTGTCACGCGTTAGAAGATCAAACCTGTCTATGAACTAAAAAGGGAAATAGCAATATTTTTGAATAAGGTAACACGCATTCAGCCGAATTCTATGAGAATTTAAGTTTTCTTATTTAGTACACATTTTTGAAAAACTTTATATACTTCACATTCAACTCCAGGAAAATTATGTAAATATGAGTAAAAATATTAATTTTGTTTACAAGAAAATGGTTTTATGGAATAACAAATTAAAAGAAAACTGTCTTTAAATGTTTCCCACGTTGTGTGAATTTAAGCAGGAATTTTCATTGCAAGAGATTCACAAAGCTGTGGTGCTACAAACCGTGTGAGGTAATTTAGAAAACTTAAGTAAGAATTTCTTTGTTGAAGATGATATCAAATTGTCTGATTGGGGCTGAGTTTTAAATCCATTTGACAGTATATCTATCATCTGTCACGTTATCACTACAAAAAGAAAAACAATTGATAAATGTTTCGTCAAGCATCTCAAATTTTATTAAGAAATCTTTAACAACCTCTGAATCACTGCTTCCATATATAAGGTGCACAAGAGATTTTGTTAGCAGCATTTCCATAATCTGGTTATTGTACATTTTTGTAAGACTTATCTTGGAATATGCCTCCTCAGTCTGGAGTCCCTCACCCACAGAATAGAACAAGTTCAAAGGAATTTCTTAAAATACTTATCAATTAAGACAGGGATCCTATAGCCAGATGCTTACAGATTTTAATATACTACAATGTAGATTCCAGCTCGATTCCCTAAAGAGGAGATACAGGACTTAGAACTTCTGAATAAACTTTTAAACTCTTCTATGGATTATTCAAACCTGTTCTATTACCTTAGCAGCTCTCACTAGAAATTCGGGGTCAACAAATTTTGTCCATTAGGATTACTACCTCATTAACTAGTTAATTCCTGCTGATATAACTACAAGTACCTACTCATATACTTGGCATAATGCTCGTTTGTATAATATTTTTTTTGTTATTATTAAATACGAGTAGTACTTAGAGATTTTATATATAATCATTTTACTACGATATTAATTTTATTGTAATTATATTTTATTTAAAATGGGTAAAGTAAATAATTTCCGTTTGGGGATGTATAATGGACGGCTCATTAATTATCATGATTATCCATTTCTGATATGTTTGTGCTATGTGGGATCATCAACCAATATGTATCTAAATATAATTTCAATACAAAATTAATTTCATGCTCTACTATTATTTACGTAATTATTTGCATTTTAAATTTTATACCAATGATAGAAGTTAGGCATTCTACTTAATATCCATCTCAGTAGTTGCTCACTACCCATTATTTTATATATGCTATAAATTATTAAATAAATAGTTCCAGTTCTTCTGCTGATCATTCAATTATCATGAAGTGGTTTGAAAACATGAACATTTCCCACAATACAAGGTAGACACAAGCAGGTACGTACTTGCAAATTTCATAGATTATTTTTAAAAGCAAGAAAATATTATGGTTTCATCTATTTAAAAGGAAACAGAAGACAAAAAAGACTAGATTCTCTAGATCTTCATGATAATTTTTATGATTTTTGTACAATTTTAATTGGGTTAAACCACATTATGTTGTTCTTTTTCTGATATTTCAGTTCTGTTAAATATTGGTTATGGATTAATTAAAGAACAAAAAAAATGTGCTTGCTGGTAAAAATAAGCGAAAATCAATTAGAATAAGCTTTTGTAAATGCAATATTATGTTTGGAAATAAAGGTGTAATTATTTAATTACCTTCAATACACTTATTTCATCTGTGTCCAGACTAAAATGTGGTCAATGTAAGTGAATTTTTAATGTTACTCTAACTGGATTATCAGAATATATACATAGAAGAATTCACTGCATCTTTCTTAAAATTTTGATCAATGTTAGTTTATGTCGGAAATTTCTAAATGAAGCTCCAAAATGTATGCAACATAAAATACGATAGATCAAAATAGTGGCACATTATGTTGCCTTAGCTTGTTAATACTTTAATAATCATAAGCATGTACCTATATGCTATCAAATATTTTTTTTGAAAACTTAATAGAAAAGAAACTAACGTACATTTTTTAAAAACTTGTGCAACCTTAGAAACTTAAATTTATCACACCAATATTTTAAATAAAATTAACTCATTAAGTTACGGAATCACAATGTATATTATTTTTTTTAAGGATAGGTACAAAATAAATTATTTTCCCATGTAGGTATAACTGAAAACTTAAGTTTAAATTATAATAAAAGTCAGTTCCTTGGCTCGCAATTCAAATAAAAATAATATTTAAATTCATTTAATTAGCAATGGTAAATGTTTCCTTTGGGAGTCCCTTGCGATTTATATTCCTGTTTATATTTAATAGTAATTAAATATTATTACTTTTCACAATTGGCTTCTTCCTGCATTGCGTTGCTCACACAAAAATAAGAACTATTAAATATTGAAAGATATCATTTTACGTTCACCAATGTTTTTACTAAGAGATTAAAACAATAACGACCATTGTGCAAGCAAAGTAATCATTCGATCACGTTCTGAAACGGTAAAAATAACACCGTATATCAACTTTAGGCAGGCCATTAGGAAACCCATAATTGCAGGCAGCTAACAATAGTCGTTATAAATAGCAAAACATCCAATTTTTGATAATAATGCCATTCCCGCTTGTTTATGCCTGCATATTTATGCTGGTGGTAATGAGATGCCGCTCTTTTTGCCCGACTTTTTCTCAGCAGGATTGTCCATGATCGCTGTCCTGGGGGCGCTGTTGCCATACTTTGATTTATTTCTGAAAGTATCGACTACATTTAAAATAATATACAAGAGTGTATTAGAAAAATATCGTTTGATAATAATAATAATAATAATACATTTTTATAAATATATACTCATTGAACTTGCTCTAATAGCACACAGATGCTAATAAAACGTTCTTGGTACATCATGTAGTAACGGCTGGGACACATCTAGTTAGTAAATTTCTGAAATGTCCTAAAAGCACACTCCTAGGAAATTCCTGCCCCTATGCTAAAAAATTTTCACTAACACTGAATTTCTGTCAACACGCATTATTTTCTGACCAAACCTAATTACTGACAACTGTGACACTTTTCCGAACATTTTTGAAAACGTCTACAATTATCTGGTGAATGTCTACAATCTTCTAGAACGTAAGAAAAGGATATAAATAGAAATAAATGATAGTCGACCAGTAATGAAGTGTCAAAATACGATGTAAACTAAGTAATGTCAGTCTTGTGCAGTTTTTCCTGTAAATAAAGTTTATTTTATTTCCTATAATTGGCTCTCCTATAGGCGTTTTTGTATATTATTATCTTTTTTTTTTGTTTTTGTCAGTGGTTTATTTGAAAAAAATCTTATTTCTATTTCATTTTAGTTTCTGCGAAAGAGACCATCATCCTGTTTTTTCAGTTATTCTTAATTCTTGTCATACTAAATCATTTTCTTGCAATATAACATTAATCCCGACCTTTATTATTACTGTTTACTACGCTAATTATGTCGATATTATATTTATGTAAATTAAATCTGAAGCGTTTAAGAGAATACGAATAATTTTGTCATGAAAAACTATCAATGCGGACAAACAAAGGAAAAAGTCAAATTGCGTTTGCCATTTACTGTTCTCTTCAATACAAAGAAATAAAAATGGTAAAAATATATTGAACATTATAAAAAGACAGAAAAATTGACAATGTAATCATAGAAAGAAAAACAAAAACAGTAATCCTTTTCAATCAAATAAAAACTACATTTCTGGGAAATAAAGACAAAGCTAAAGAAATACACATATTTTTTGTAACGACTAACTGCATCTGACTTAGAATCATGGGCAACAACAGAAATATATATCTGTACAAGATGGAGGAGAGAAGTACAGCAAGAAGAGTATTAGAAACAAGAACAATAATGGAAATGATAGAGGAATTCTAAGGAAAATAATATTTAATTAAATGAATAGTTCAAAGTATCGGATGAGAAGCAGAAAATATTGGTAAAGTCGCTCTAGAAAAATTCAAAAATCTGTTGCTACTCCTGATTTTTCTACAACTAATTTCGTAAACTAGTAACTAACTATCTAGGAAATTGGTTTCTGATCCTTAATTTTGAAAAGTTTCGGCAACGGTGTGGTCGTATGAGAGAGAAAGAACATTAGCGGCGGTTTGTTTTATACAGAAAAGAGATTGTTAACCGGCACTCGTGAGCAGGCAACTTGCTTGCGTTGAGGACCACACACGTCGACTCGAGCAGGACTGGTCTTTTATGATTCTAGAGCCCTGTGAAACATTCAGCAGGAATGAAAGCTAAAGATGATTGCTAATTAAGCGCGCACATATCGTAAATTAATAAGGAAGTTCCATATGATACTATTGGTATCAAACTGACATGTTTTTCTTCCTAGATCTAACTTTTGTGAGCTATTTTAAATACATGCATATAACATCGTTATTAATACTTTCATGAACATTGTAGTATTTTGTACGTTTTAGTATTTCCAATGAAAGTGGAGATTCTAAATATGTAAAGATTTAGCAGCAAAAAATGAAAAAGTAGTAACAAAAATTCCCATTATGAACTGTAATGAGGTAACTACCAGCAAGGAATATTTTAAAGGTGTTGTTATCTTAGTTTTTTAATGGACTCATGGCAGATGTAATAGCTTGTTTGAAAGGCATTTCAATCTTTTTTTTGACTTACTTTTGAAATTAGGTTATTTGCTTAGCTAACTTTTGAACAAAAAATATAGGAATCCCATACAATTATGTGTTTATATTGAATAACAATTACTATTTGGTAGACGTCAACTAACACTGAAAAATGTATATCACATATGTAGTTACAATAGAACGTATTCATTGCAAACCAGTTAGTTTATTAAAAAAGTCTAGATTCCTTTTAAAAAAGCATCTTGTTAAAATCCTTTATTGTTTATTCCTAACAAGTACTTTACTTGGTTGAATATATTTCAAGTATTTCATTTAAATATCTGGTCTTTTGATATTTTCATTGTTTATTTCAAACAAGGCAGTTAATTTGTTGAAAGTATTTCTAATATTTCACTTAAAGTTTGTTTGATCCGATTTGGAATTTTTTTAATTTCTTTTAGCAACATTGAGGGAAATGATATATAATTAAGTAAATATGTTATTCGGATAGTTTGAATAATACGAAACATAGAGAACAAACAATTAAACTGTTACAGTCTTATCATAAGAATGCACCAGAACAGATTGACCAAGAAAGTTATACAAGCAAGACCAGATAGAAAGAAGAGAAAAGGGAGACCATGAAAAAATCATGGAGGCAGAATATGGAGCGGGCAGGACAATATAAATTGGATACCTGTAATAATATAGGTCAACCCGACGCCTGGAAGGGCAACAGGGGTTCGAGAAAGAAGAAGAAGGATAGGTTGAACAAATTTATTTGATACAAATTAAGTTCTTCAATAAATTAATCATTTGAATAAATCAAATGTATAATGTAATATATACAGTATCCAAGGAGCCAATAAGATGCAAACTGGAGATTGAAGAAAAATCATAAACCAAGTAAGGTCGATCAAACATCTAGAAGTAGATATAACAAGTCATCGGAATATTATCCAAGAAACAACTAACCAAGTAAGGAAGGCAGCAACCACTGCTGGCGCATTAAAGAGGGAGGAACAAGCACCTTGAATTGAAAGCGAAAATAGAATATATAAAATATGCGTACGACCAATTTGCTTATATATGCGATCGAAACAAGAACTGATACCAAAAGAACAAAACAAGCACTAAGAACAGCTTATATGAAATATTAAGATGAATAGTAGGAAAGACTAGACTTGACCCACTAAGAAACGAAGGCATCAGGCAAAAATGCAATCTCCAAGATATAGTAAGAAAGGGGGAGAAAGAAGAAGAAATAATAATAAATAAAGGAACATGAACTAGTAAAGATTTGCAGAGATGGGAAAAGATTACCAGGACGACCACCAAAGTGATGGCAGGACAACTAGCTATAAAAACCACCGATAAGATTAAATATTATCCAGTAAACACAAATCATAGATCTACCGTATGAATAAGAAGAAATATATAGGATTTTACATCATAATTATTATGTAGTTTCAGACAACAAAATGTTCGATTTGATTTTTTTTTACTAAAATATATTTAAAATTTGTTATTTGTTCAAAATGAATACAATGAATCAGGTTATTATTAGGAACTTAAAACGTTTCATATATACTAAAAATGGTATACTATGTTAGAGAAAACTATTTATTTTAATATTGAATAATTGCAGTATGTAAACATTAATTTGAAAATAGCATAAACTTATTTGGTTTAAACAGTTTTAGGGTTTTTTGTTTAGGTACAGCATATAGAAATAACTCTATTTACAGAAACACAAAGAATCAAATATTTTACTGCCATATTTATATATAGAGTGGCACTAAAAAAATAACACAAACAAACGTTATTCAATTGTTTAAAAGCTTTCATTTTTACATAAGGTCAATAATGTTTTTTCGTCTTATTGCTTTTGTGTTTTTTTATGTAATTTTTTAATAATTCTTAGGTACATCACATATGAGTGAAATTAGAAATCAAAAAAATAACCATACAAGTCAATATTTTAAATAAGCAAGGAAATTATTGCAAGTAACGTTATCCAATATCTTTATTTTCAATATCTCAATTACAATCTGATTTAGTTTTATTTTTTACTATATTTTTTATAAATTCGTTTGTATAAAAATTAACATTTCAATTCAATAAGAAATTTTGATTAGTTATTAAGACTGAACTTTAGTAAGTATTACTTAAATTTTTCAACCATATTTATATTTTTTATTATTCGCAGCGTTATAAAAATAAGACTGATGCAACGTTTATATTATGGGAAATTAAGTGAGACTTAATTTGAAAAATATATTTCTTCTTGCTTACGAGAACTGATGCTTCTGCTAAACTTCTCTTCACTGCAAAAACTTACAAAATATAAGACACGAAAGATTCATCAATCGGTTTATTAACCGAAAATAGGTAAACACGAACCATAATAAAAATATTGGTTGTTTTATATGTAACTTTACAACCATTGATTTTGTCTTGTTTCTTATTTACAGGGTGTGCTCTATAAGTAATGAACCAATTTTTTCTAGACGCGAAAAACACCGTAGCGGTTTCTAATCTGCTGGGCTGGGTGGAAGGGTGTGTTAGCTTAAAAATGCATCCGGTCCCAGCCTCCTCCAAGCTTCCAGAGGGTTAGGACATTTAAAATGTATGTAATACAATGCAAAGGATGGTTCTTTGGAATAATCTTACAGTATCAAATATCCCGGTATACCTAGGAATTCTGCCACCGACACGTTTTCACTAATTCACAAAGCCTTTAGGAGTGATTACTTGTCCAAATTACAAATCTTTAAATGGCACAAGGTGTTCTAGAAGGGCCGAGAAGAAGTATCCGACAAACCAACCACTGGACGTTCATCAGCCTCCGGAATTGACAAAAAATGTAAACATGACGAAAACAACCACCAAACCACAGCGCCCTCGTTGTCAACTATTTCCTGGCCAGGATGCACACTCCTTGCTTCCTTAACTTCCCTTTTTTTTCTGTTAAAAAGTGACTTGTATATTTAGACTAGTTGCATCCATTTCGAAAACCTTCTAGCATACCTTTGTTTTTTACTAATTTTACGAAATAATTTTTTATGTTTTAGGTTGCATTAGGTACTTGTGAAGTACAACTTTTATTCATGCTAATTAAATAATGTTTTATACTAATAGTTGAATTTCTGAAAAATTGGCTAAAATCTATTGATTCCATTGGGTAGGTACCTCTTATAAAAATCATTAATCGAATATTCCAGAAATCATTATTGAAAGAGCCGAAATGTTGCAGACGAAATTCTTCGCTACAGGACTATCAGCAGAAGAGGAAACCAATAGTTTTCATTGGAAAAAATGGTATCAGATAAACAGGCTTCTTTTAAAGTACTGATCAGCAACCATATTGCCTCTAAACTGGTTTGAAACTTCATTCAAACCTCATTGTTTGTGAAGGGTAATATTGAAATCTTTCCTAAGAACACAATGACGAGAGGGCCATGATAAAAAGAATATTATTGTTGATGATGATCTAACTTCATTGATGGGATCTGGATCATTTAGTTACATTGCTAGGATCAAACAAATATATACTGGAAGTTAAATTGCAGCTTTTCTAAGAGCAGATCATAAAATGATCTTGGTATTCTATCTAAACAGTCTGATCCCAAGATACTACCCGCTGTAGTACCAGAAAAATAACCAAAAGCGAAGTGTAAAAGATCATGAGAACTAAATTGATCCAACTGAAAGCTTCTGACTTTAAGCAGATACCTGCTAAAACAAACTTTAACTTAATTAATAAAATATTGAGTACACATACATCTTTAGGTAACTTACTGATGAGCCACAATAGATCTGCTAGAGATCGGGTGGAAGGAACGTTGTAATTCTTACTCATATAAAAACTTTTAATTTCAAAAAATAAGTTTAATAAGTTTTGAACTGTTAGATTTTAAAAAGTATCAAATTGTAAGATTATATTTTAATTAATGGCATATCACACTAAACTTTGTATTCACTATTGAATAAAATTTTATAAGCGTTTATAATTTTTTTAATTTATTAAATTAAAATTCTTCCAATTATATTATTATTGCAAAAATTTATACCCATAATGAATTTTTTTAATTGATTTACGTTCCAGGTTATCAAATGATTTCAATTTAATTGGCTTTTATTAATTATGGTACACTTTGGGTTTATAGAGACACAAAAATAAAATTAATATTCAAATATTTATTGTAACGGACTTTTTGACAGTAATTAAAAATGAAAAAATGTACCATGTATTCATATTATTAAATCAACACATATGATTAAAGGTTGTATATAAAAATATAATTGTTTTATTATTAAATTGTAATCAAAATTTAACAAATTTGGATTCTTTGTCAAGAGGCCCAATAGCTCCGAACGAACATTAAGATAATCAATTTGAATTTAATAAACTATAAGGAATTTTTCTGTATAATTTATTTAAAAAGCTGAGGTTTCAATTTGAAATCCCATCTGATTTTTAATTACTTTGTATCAAATATTTTTTATGCCATAGTATAGAACTTGAAAAGTGAGGATATGAACATGTAAACCGTTTTTATTAATTTTCAACGGTTTGGCTGCTAGATACATATAAATTCCAAAAATTTTTGTTTTTTAGGTGGCTGCAGATCTTTTATTAAACACAATAGACATGAAGTGTGATACATTAGTTCGACAAGAGGTTTATAAAAATGTAAAAATATACGGTGTATTCCATTAAAAAAACATAACTTTGATATGTTGTGACCTAATACGAGTATTTCGAAATAATTTTAAAATGTGAAGCCTGACCCTTCCTATATTTTTTATATAAATAATTCTTTCCTATTTCTCAAGATAACGGAGATACCAGACTTCCTAGTATAAGTTCATTACCTTGTATTAGGGGCTGTTTATTGGAAAAATTTCCTTTGTGTTACTTGTAGCAATCATACAGGCTGTTTTCAAATTCGAAACTCACAGGGAACATGCTTATTCTTTATGAGAAATTTTAGCGACTTTCTATGTTGATATAGGGTAGTCTTACATGCTTTCATAAAAAAAAGTTGGTACGCCATCAGTTTTTTAAACAGATTTTCATAAAAATGACTTTGCTCTTTATTTCTTTACAAAATCTAGTCTTGACGTTTTTTCATATTCCATCCCTTTTATTCAGAACTTAGCATTTTATGATTTGGTTGTTGTTAATTCTTATGTAATATTTCAATAAAGTTGAAACATTATTTCTGTAAAATTTTCCAAAACAGTTACTTTTCTGGAAAAAAATAGAATTTTTATGTCCCAATTCTGATAAGGTTGTAAATTGTTTGTTTTTGTTTTGTTTACTAATAAAACGTTCACTTTTTCAAATTGAACTATTTTGCCTTTATTCTTATTTCTTTTTTTGGATTTGGTTTATCAACTTTTATTTGGGATCCTTAAATTGAATTAAAAAGAATGAATAAACACTTTTATGTATTTAAATATGCTTTCAACAATACCTTCAAAAATTGATCTATTTCAAAAAGTTTTAGATTATATTATATTCGACATATTAATAAACCATATCATATCACAAAACGCAAAGTAATTTTTATAGAAATGAACTCATGATACCAGTAGCCTACAAATTTTTCCTCAAAGTACTCCAGGGCTACTTCGTACCTGCGCACTAGAAAATTATGTGGTTTATATCCCCTAACAGAACAGAACAGAGCGTACATCAATTTTAATTAAATTTTGCAGAGCAATTGCAAAGTTAATGAAAAAAAAAAAGATTCTTTAACACACAATAACTTACTTAAAAAAGCATAATTAAAAAACTGGTGCATACAAAATAATTAATTTCTTCCAAAAAATCATCTGTTTTAGAAAAGTTTGCAGAAATGGAGTATCAACTTTATTTAAATGCTTTACAAAAATGAATACACCAAATCATGAAATGTTCTGATTAAAACAGATGAAATATGAAAAAAAGTCAAGAACAGCTTCGTTTTATAGAAATGAAGAGCAAAGCCATTTTTAATAAAATCGTCTTAAAAAACCAGTGGCGTACTATTTTTTTCTGAAAGTATGTAACGACTACCCTCTTTCTACGCTACTACATAATTATTTAGAAATACTATACTATTACTAAAAAAAAGGGTGTATACAAAATTTGGTTAAAAAATATTAATCAATTTAAAAGTTATTGAGTAAAAACCTTTTTTTGAAGAATTTTTAACACTCTGTATTTTAGGTACCCGGGCTTAAATCAAAAACTGCTCACAATAATTTATTCTTAAGAATATGCAGGAAGGGGGGGGATGAATTTGGAAACATCCTGTATAAAATATTCATTGTCCTTTATGGCACATTGTATAATAAATGGAGTTGGTAAAAAAAATATTGGTTTAATACCAATCCTAAAATTTTAATGGATTTATTTATTTGTTTTTGTTTTTAAATTTAAATTGAATTGTTTTTATTTCGAATTTATCCTTTTTTATTTCCATTATTTATTTAATTCGCGTACAATTTTCATTTCTAATTTTTTGAAACAAATTTTATTTCTCAGTTACAAATCAGACAAACTCTTATTCATAATTTGCAATATAAAATGGATAAAACCTTCAAAAAAGTATAATGGAAGAACAAGCGGGTTTTAGAGCTTCTTGCCCTTAAATGTGTCACTTCCAAAGACAAAATTCGTGACTGGTTTATATAATAAAATTAAATTTGTATAAGTATTTCTCTAAACAGTAGTTGGTGGTAGGTACATATTTCAATTCAACCAGGAAAACATTTCACTTCCATATATCTGAATATTCTAAATTGCAACAATTTTGTATTTTATAAAAAAAATTTCTTACTTGTTTTCACTGTAAGAATAAATATCCATTTAGTTGAAGCCGGTCCTGCTTTGGCGGTCCTTCTACACCTTATTAAAGCTTGATGGGAAATCGTGTAGATGGCGCAGAAGGTTTCCTTTCTGGCTTTTTATGCTTATATGAGCGTATCACGCAGCATATTATGACGGGTTCAATTTAATTACTTACCAGGGACTCTAACTTTACAGTCATGGTAATCTGTGATACCATGGTGAACAAAAAGGAACATTTACATTTCAAAGAGCTCTTATTTATTATCTACTTTAAGTAATGTAGTCTCTTTTATTGAGTTTATATGTGGAACGGGACTCCTGTCGGTAATGATTATGAGATTGTCTAGGGGTAATGTGCAGAGAGAGGACGTACAGTATCAATAAAAGTCGATTACTTACGTTGCATCCATATGGATATATTTTTATTGTTATTGTTCATTAGTAGAACGCATATGGTGGTTTTCATAATGGGTTTAGTAAAATGAACTGCTTCAGATCGTGGTTTGTATGAATTTCAGAAGGTTACTTAGCAATAGGAAATAAAATCCAGGTCTTCTATCTGAATGTTGATTTATTATACAGTGCGTTCATAAATTGTGGAAACGGTCCATTATATCACGAGTTAACTATTTTCAGAGGTAAAGCTCGGACACGTCGATTTTTACTTTTTATTTATTTTTATTTTTTCTAAAATAAATAAATAAATAAATAAATAAATAAATAGGCTGTGATAACATGTCATTATCCTTAGCAGCCAGAAAATAGGTCATATAATTACCATTGCATATGTTAATATTGAATTGTTTTGATTTATAAGTCTGTAACAGTATCTTTTTGAGAAGTATTACCCCAACAGAAATTATTTGAAACTACGATGGTGCTCTCAGAAAAACAGCGAATAGAAGTTTTAATGATCTTAGGTTACGGCGATTGTAAAAGAAGTATGGAGGAAAAATGCGATATCTTTAATAAAAAATATCCTTACCGGACAGTAATAACTAAAGCGACGGTAAGCAAAATATTGAATTTCATACATTCATAGAAATTGGCAATGTTGGGGATAAACCCAAGAGTGACAGGCCCACCTTTTCTTAAGATAATCAATTAGATGTATTGCTTGAAGTTGAAGAAAATCCTCATTGTTCAATTACAACATTATCTACTAACAACGATTTGTCGTGATGCTGTTCATAAAATTTAAAAAAAGGCCAAATGACATTCTTTCAAAATTAAACTTATACATGAACTTAATGAAGACGATTTCGACAGACATTTGGAGTTTTGCGAAAATATGCAAGAATTGTGTAATCGAAATAACGGATTTGAATATAATATCTTGTTTTCCGACGAAGCCACTTTTTGTTTGAACGGTACCATGATCAGAAAAAATTGTCGTTATTGGGTAACAGAAAATTTCAATTGGACAATGGAAGCTTATACTCAACGACAATGTAAGCTTATACTCAAAATCCCCAATAAGTAATTGTGTGAGCTGGGATTGTTATTATATATTTTTTTGACGGAACTGTGACGGCTGAAAGATCTTTAGAGATGTTGCAAACTTACGTAGTTCCATTTTTAACTGCAACTTTTCCAGATATTAATAATCCTGCTCAAATAGATCCCACAATTTGGTTCCATCAGAATGGGGTAAGTCCACATTATGCTGTAGCGGTTAGAAATTTTTTGAATCAAACTTTTGGCAATCGCTGGATTGGACGACGCGGTCGCATTGAATGGTCTACTAGGTCGCCAGATTTGAATCCTATGGACTTTTCTATCTGGGGCTAGTTAAAAAGTAAATTATGTGTAAACCGACCTACCAATTTCGCAGACCTCAAAGAGAGAATTCGTACTGAAATGCAACAAATTTCAATAGTGATGTTGTCAAAAATAACCCAACATTTCTTTGGTACTGTCAATTAATCCAAGGAGCCCAATTCGAGCATTTTTTGTAATTAAGCTATTTGTTTATCTTTATTAAGAAACGACTAGTTTACTAATTTTCTTTGTAAAATAAATAGTAAATTAAATATTAAGAAATACAAGCGCTGATTTCTATTACACTTAGTATGTTGTAGCTTGAAGTATTTTATTTGACGAATTTGATATGGTTGAACTCACAAAAATATGGGCTTTTAATTTTTGATACAAATAAAAAAATCTCAATGAGGTCTCGTCTGATAAGGCAGAGGAGGGTAAAAATGACATTTTTTGGAAAAAATAAAAAAATGAAAATAAAATTCGATGCGTCCGAGATATACCTCTGAAAATATTTAACTCGTGAGATAAAGGACCGTTTCCAGACTTTATGAACGCACTATATAGCGTGGCACACCCAAATGGAATAAATTCATTATTTCAATTATTGTGTATATTTTTAAAAAATCCCGAACACCTCAATTTTAGTTTATGAAATACAATGTTGCAATAAAAAAAACATCCCTACATTGTATCGTCTTCGAATGACAGTTATAACCCCCCCCCCTTTTTAAATGGGAAGTACGGGCTTGTTATAGGATTTTTAATACAAATCCCGTTGCACGTCATATATCAATTATGAGATCACGACCCTGCAGTGTTGTCGGCTTGTCTAAATTGTCGAGGAATGTAGGAAGTTTGTAGAAATAAACGTCAATAATCAGCTTATTCACACTATGTTTGTTTTGAAAAAAACAGTTTTTTTTATAAGTTAACTATCTAGCAAAGCAAAAAAATAATGACAATATTATAAAATTACCGAAAACGTGGTGAAAACACACAACTGGTTGACGGCCGGACGTCAGAAATCGTTGAAATATTTCAATCTAAATACTCGACAACGTCGCATCAAGGCATGCCAATCGCTACAATGTCATTTCTTCATCATAAATACGAGTCTCATGGGCGTAGAAAATTTCAAAATTATTTAATGTAAATTATGGTTTTTTGAGTACTAATCATATAATAATGATTTATAAACTTTATATTATAAAGAATAAGACGTATATAAGCCAATATAATTGAAATAATTCTAAAATTATCAAAATAATTACGATTACTTTTTCGGTTTTTTAGTATTGTGACTACGTTCATGAGTCCTCGTGAATTTTCGTGATGTTTCGTATGATTTATCTTAGTTAGGGAAATTTTAATTAGTTGGCAGTACTATGACGAAAGAGGTACGTCACTCCTGACGTGCAACGGTATTTGTACTAAAAATCCTATATACATCATTTCAAAAATGTCAGTATTCAAAAATGTTTTCATATTTATTGCAAAAAATTAAAATTAAAAAAAAAAATTATCTGTTTGACGAAATTCGCTACAACATAAATCATTATATTAAAGACTTTTCATAGACAATTTCTGGATACATATTACATATCAACAATCAACAATATGTGATGAAAGTCTTATGGATCGCGATTGCAATTAATCTCATGTCCATATCATCAATCCAAATCACGTCATTATTGCTTTGATATAATAATAATAACATTTATAATTTCCTAATTTTTTAAATTTAGGTCTTAATTATGATTATGCATTTTGTCGTATTTTAAAAATATTGTCGCTTTTTCTATGAAGTTTTGAGCTTGGTTTAATTCCACTTTCTTTATTTTAATAGTTTTATCATTTTTTCCAAATTTACCATTTGGTTTATTTCTTTTGTTAACTCTTGGACTTCCTTAATTTTACTTTCATAATTTTGATTTATAACTTGATTTTGTAGATTAATACTTGAATTATTCTGCGTGATTTGGCTATAAGATAGCCCTTGCCTCACTGTATTACTAACAAACTTTTTTTCGTCGTTAATTTCTATTTTTTCTTTCCTATTGTTCTTATTCTTTGCCTCTTCGATCTTTTCCATGTATTTAATGTATACTGGGCACATTTTATAATAAGCGGTATGATTTCCTTGGCAATTGCAACATTTGGTTTTACTTGTCTCTGTTTTGACTAACTTACCTTCCTTTGTACTATGGTTTTCCCCACACTTTACGCAATTGGGTCTCATGCTACAATTTACCTGGGAATGTCCAAATCTCTGACAATTGTAGCCTTGAGTTGCTCTGTTCTTCCTTCTGTACTGCTCCCATTTTACATTTTTGTTACCTAATTCTCTAATTTTATATAACAATTTTATGTCCACATCTTTCTTAACTGTAACCAAATAACTATAAGTTTCTGCGTTTGGGTCTTTACCCTTCATGGGTGTGACGCTTTCTATTTTTATGTTTTCCTTCTTTTCTAATAGTTCTTTTAACGAATCTGTTTCCGCATTTGGAACAGCCTTTAGTACAATTATTTTTAATCTGTCAAGTATAGAATTTAACTCCTTTTTCATTCATGTATTTCATTACCATATCTCTCTGTTTTTTATTTACAGAAAATGTTTGGTCTTATATCTATTGAATTGTACTAAAAATTGTTTTGAATTAATGGTGTTGCTTTACCCTTTTTATAAATTTCCATGGATCATCTGGACTGCTTTCTACGACTGGTGGTGCCTTCTTAGTCTTAATCTCCTCTATTCCTGCTATTTTGTTAGTCTTTTCCTTAAACTGGACTAAAGTATCTTATTGATTCATAGTTTTTATTTGAGTATCTTCCTTAGCTTTGGGTTTTTCAGACCTTTTGCTAGGTCCAGGTTTTTTCAATCATCCTCGCTATCGCTGTTCTTAACTTCCATCATTTCTTGGTCCACTTCTGGGCTCCTTGGCTACATCTTTTCCTCAAACAATCAACTTCTATAATACTTCGAAAACACTATTGCTCTCTGAAAATTGGGTTTCCTATCCCCCAAAATTGGGATTTTGCTTTGATGTCACACTCAAAATAGGTTATGAGGAGTGTTTCAGTTTGAATCACTCAAAATGTTGTTAATAATGGTTTCTCTTAGGTAAGGAATTCCATAAATGATCAATTAAGTAGTTTTCACTTCAATCATTTTTAAATGGTGAAGGTTTATTTTGGTTCACAGTTTTAGGTCATCAATTACTTTTATTGACAAATGCCCAGTTGTACTAAATTCGATGTAAGTCTTTTCTTTTACCGCTTAATAATTATGGACTATTTAATAATACTTAACTACTTCCTTTTTTAAGGTTAGTTTTTTTACATTTAAAATTATTTATCAAATTTTCTAGACACACGCTAAATTCTAAGATGATTTTTCTAAGCAGTCAAAAAATAGAATCCCTGTCAAATTTTTTACACGGTATTTATATAATTTATCTCATCAAAATGATATTATAGAATCTCTGCATGTTTGTTTTACTAATTTTGAAAAACTTTTATGCGGTGGTTAAAGTTGACTTATTACTTGTCATTTTGTCATTAGTTTTATCTATTCGTTTTATATGAAATAAAAATTCAGGAACTTGAAATCCGTTCGGATTTACTCGTAAGGATATATATTGTACTATATTTTGATTATATTTTTTGAATTAATAACTTTAGTCTTTTTATTTATTGAAAATTATTTATTATCTATTGTTTTAACCGGCAATATAGAACTACTTAATCTTACATTTCTTTCTTATCTCTTATAAATTTATATAACAATGTTTTTAAAATTTACGGTTAGAGGAGTATCTAAAAATGAACATATGCGGTGGTTTATCAATGTCAATATGTTGAATTGGAGGTTTTATTTTGTATTCGTTTATTAATTTAAACAGATTTTTATATAGAAATACATAATTTGGTTTCTTATTAAATAATTAACAGTTCATCTTCACTTTTTTATTATTTTTTATTAGTAATTCAGTAGTAATTCCACATACCTTTGACTTTCATCACAGTATCCATCTCTGTTAATATATTTATTATACTTTGGCTTACAATTTGATCAAATTAATTCAATGTAATTGAAATTACAATGATTTAATGGTAATCGTAATATTTCTTGTTATAAATATGTACATTTCTATTCATTTTTGCCAATTGTAGTAATTCTGGTGGTGTTAGTTTTTCATTAAAATTGATGTAATTTTCTTACATACCTATATTTAAATTTCCTTAAAGTAGAATTATAGACAGGGCCCATTCATTAACTTAAACAAATAGGTTAGCAATTTCTTGTGACAGAAAGTTATTTAAAGGTACCACTCTTAAAATAAAATTTTATCATAACAACGTTATATATTAAGTACTTCTAACAAAGTTTTAGCTTTAGACCATATGTAATCTGGACCGAGTGTGCCGTCATTCTTATATCGCTATCGTTGTAATGAGCATTCACAGAGTCTGAAGATACTTGAACGATCTTAGAAAATGTGTGGTCTAAGAGAGAGATGGAAACAGAAGGGGAAACAAACCACGCACTTTATAAAACCGCGGTAACCACAATATAAACACTACTGATTATTTCCCGTTCTATTGCCCTCTCTCTCTCTCTCTAATTATGTCCATCATCGCGTTCTCTCTCGCACACATTCGGTCCAGAAATTATATATGGTCTAAGTTTTTAACTGTTTATAGAAAAAAATGTCCCATTAACGATACGTGTTTTATATCTTCATATGTGAGTGACCGTACGGGTAAAATTCTAAAATTCCAAATGTGTAATTAGTACTAATTAGTGTGTGTCCTATAATAATTATTCTAAAATAAAAAATAACTAACTGAATTCTTTCGAAAATGAGCTATGCCATTTGGGCTAATTAATACAGAGTGGGCAATTCAAAATAGTTCATCCTGATATTTGGTAGTATTCATTAGATTTTAAGAAAATGCTGAAACACGTCGATTTTAATCCCAAAGGTGACACGTTTTCATGATACAGGCATATATCATATATCAATCTCCTCTCTTCCACGTCTCCAGCCCCTTAATTTTAAATAGGGAATATACCATGTGTGGCATATCACTAGAAAGGTATTATGATGGACTAATCAGCTGTTACGATAGTATGTACAGGGATTTAGTTAAAAATCGCCCTGTACATAAAACTTATTTTTTATTTTCCAAATTATAATATTTACTATTTATTTAACATTAAGTGAGCGAGAGTTATGGGACAAGGCCGCCAACGAATGTTAAATAAATATTTTTAGTAGAGTCATCAAAATTAATAAACATTAGGGTCTTCTTGGTTAGTAAAATAAAATAAGATCGGGAGTCAATTTTGGGTTCTCGGATGATCGAGAAGTTGATAGTGCCTATCCCTGCAATTAACTGTATTAGTTATTTAATGTGTAAGTTGCCCTCATAATTTTGTTGTTTCTATTAGAAAAATAAATTGTTATTGTTTTTACCCAGCCTCTTTAATTTCCATTAGCCAAGTTACGTAATGGGTAAAAAAACCCTTAAGATAATATTTAGATATTTTCATATCTTTATTTATTCAAAAACAACCCAATGCGTAACAATATGTATAATCATCCATGACTTTTTTCGATATTAACTTTACGTTTGTAAAAAAATTTTTTATTTAATTCGAGTCTAATACTTCGCAATGCCTATGTTTGGCTAATGTTGAAATAAGTTCAACTTTTTCTGCAAACGAATAGACTATTTTGGACGTAGTCAAAAAATACCTATTAGATTAACTAGCACAACTGGTAAAGGCTACCAAATGTTTTAGTAACTACTTAATAAATATTGGCGAAGTTTGTTATTTTTGACACAAGACACATTAGCGAAACATAGGCGTTGCGCTTAATTTTTAAGAAGTATTAGATTTTAATTATTTTAAGACTTTTTTTACAAACATAAATTTAATATCGAAAGAAAAGTAGTGGATGAACATATGTCTGGCTAGTCCATCAAAATACCTATTTATTTAAAATTAAGGAATTGGAGACGTGGAAGGGAGGAGGTTGACATATGACAGATTCCTGTATCGTGAAAATCTGTCCCCTTTGGAATAAAAGTCGACGTGTTTCAGCATTTTATAAAAATAATAAATACTACCAAATATCAGGGTAGACTATTTTGAGTGGTCCACTCTGTATATTGAGCTGGTATATATAACTGATGGCCATCAAACGACGAAAGTACTTTTTTGGTCCAAACAATCTTTTTTAAGTATCCCTTGAGATTTGTAAGTGTAGATTAAGTTTTTTGTAAGAATTGTTTATTTATTTAATTAAGTAACTTTAGTAGTTTAGTATTGCATGCATAAATCATGAAAAATTTTCACTGTTATTTAGAAAATTTCAGGAATTTAGATTGTATAATAAGGCTGTATTCCTTTTACGTGCTGTTTTCATTACACAAGGCTTTATATCTATAATTAATTTTAAACGTTCCTATCTTTATTAGGAAAATGAGATTACCATTATTCATTAAACTAAATATTTTTTATATACATGTCTACCAACCATATAAAAAATGTTGAAAGTAATTTAAAAAGATATCTGGTTTGATTTTATCTATTGCAAATGTTTAGGTAGATATTTTTATTTATATTTTTTAATTATAGTAATTCGGCACGCCTAACAAAACCAGCTTGTCAAACCAACTGACGATTTAAACATATATTTTACACTTTTCTGTCCTTTCAAATAACAGGTAAATACAATTCGACACCGAATCCTATTCACCTAGTCTTTAGGAACATGACTTTGACAGCGGGGTTCTAGTCGCTCCCCCCTGCAAAAGAATTGTTTCCCGGTTGTACACAAATCCGATTTCAAAGACTTAAGCTGTCAATATTTGGACTAAAGTGGAAAACCATAAATTTTGGCCAGACAAGCGATGCAGAAGAACCTTCAAATCCTTTCAAACCTTAACCGCAAAGGCACAAACAATGCAGATAACCGGCTTAACTACGACTTCAATGAGATTCTTCTTTAATAGCTGTCCCTAATTCATAGATATTATGTCTAACTTCGAACATTAGTTTTTTTTATGGACGTAAATCTAACGGAAATGTTTTAATACTGATACCTAGACTAAAACATTAGATAGCTTTAGAGATATATTATTAAAAGGAAGAAAATATATTTTTCGTTCGTTATTGTAAATCAATTTTTACGTGCATCTACAAATTTCATGTATATTCGTATTAAAACGAATGTTGGGTAACATTCGAAGAACAGCAGAAACGGAATACAAAACAAATAAAACCTGATTTTGGAAAACATTATGTAGCTTAAAGGAAAATAAAAGGGAACAAATTTGGAATATAGAAGATAAATAATATCTTTAAAACAGAACAACTAATATTGAAATAAAGAAACCTTTATGAAGATAATTTAAGAAGGAAAAGACGCAAACACTAGACTTTAGCAGAGAGGAGGAAGAAATAGAGCCTAAAATATGTAAATTTAAAAATCCATAAGAAGAATCCAAAGAGGAAAAACCGAAAATTGAGGGGAGTGACGGAATAGGGCACAAGTTGATAATAAAGGGGAGGATCAGTGATAAACAAATATCTAGAATGGGTATAGAATTAGGAAAGCATGGGAAGGAAACAAAATGAATGGGAGAGTACTAGAATGATCCCGCTATACAAGAAAGGCAATAAAAAGAAATGTAAACATTTTAGAGCAATATGCCTGGTATCAATAGTTTTAAAATATATACTATGATAGAAACAAAATGAAAAGCTTCTAAAAGAGGAAGACAAACACAAGGTGAAATCAGTATATTAAGAAAGAAAAACGAGACATAATTAGTGAATATGTGCGAGAATCTCTATAGGAATATAAAGTAAATAGAAAAAGCATTATTGTTATAAGCATCTCTAATAAAAGTTTCAAATTTCTCTCTTGTGTAAATCATAGTCTTATTTATCTTTTCACAAATGTACATTAAGTTCTGTATCAATTTATTATACACAGGTTTATTAAATATAATTTAAATGATTTTTCTTTTTTCTTTCAAATCAAGTTCAATGAAAAAAGACAAAAATACAAGCGACACATCTTTCATATTTGATAGGTTGAATCTGATAAATATAAACATATACCTAGCCGCAAATCACATAATCAAATAAAACAGACAGTTTAGGATTCCTGCCAAAAAAATTATAGCTTATTTTTTCAACCACGTTGGCGCAGGTAGTCATTATAAAATAATTTTTATTCAATGTTAAAATGTCGAATGTACGAATGTTTCACTTTTATCAAATAGACAACCAGGAAGTTGTGCCAATTTTGATGTTCCACACCTATTTAAATATTTGATCCGAAACTATGATTTTCAAGTGGCTGTAGATCCTTTATTAAACACAATAGATATGAAGTGTGATACACGCTCAGCGAGAGGGTTATAAAAATGTAAGAATATACGGGGTATTATATTAAAAAAACATATCTTTGATATGCTGTGAGCTTATGACACACCCTGTATATTACGAAATAAATTTAAAAAATGTTAAGCTTGACTCTATCTATAACTTTCATTTAAAACATTCTTTCCTGTTCGGACTTCGGAGTATAAGTTGATCACTCTGTATATGTAACTACCTTAAATATATTTTGATTTCATTTATCTAATTTTACTTTATTAAATATCTTCATAAATCCACACAAATAATCAGATATAATTAAATTTATATACGTCTACAATTAAGTATTTTATGTTTGTTTTTGTTATAATTAACACCATTCTATAATGCCATTTTAAATATTATTTACTTATTAAAACTTAAAACTACCCTATAAAAGGAAATGCATTCTTCAACTTATTTATTTTCATTTGAAATTTACTTATATTTTGCGTGTCTTGCGTTGAAACTACTACAAAAATAGGTTTTTTAATTATTTGTACATTAGAATAATGTTTTAACCCCTTCCCTAAGTTGATAAATAGGTTTTGTCTATAATTTTATCTTACGGGGATTTAAATATAAGTAAGTAAGTAAGAAAAAACATATTTATGTCATAGATGAATTTAAATGGGAATATGGACATAAAGTATTGCGATTCCTACTCTACCATTGTGATTTTAATTAATTTGGGCAGATTTTAAGTCATATAAATATGTATATTGACAGAGATGGATGTAGTGATGAAAAAGTCGTAAATACTCGTATGTGGAATGAAGCAGTAGCTAAAAATGATGTTGAAGTTTAGGCAAAAGAGGTTAAGACACATTGAATTATAAAAAAATATTATGATAGTAAAAAATGTATTTGAGACGTACAATCCGATAATAATAATCGTTGAAAACAGTGCTGAATTAGAAAGTGGAGATCAACTATGCATTATTTAATAAGCAAAACTTTGTATAAATTAATAAATGAAGTTAATGGTAAACATTATTTAAACCTTTTAAATATAAATGCTCCTGAAATAATAAACATACATTTTTTATGTATTTTATTTTGTTTAATAGAAAAATGTCCATAAAAAATAGACGATAAATAATATATATATATATATATATAATATATATATATATATATATATATATTATATATATAGATATATACATGGAACGTTATGAAGCCCAAAATGCATATGGATGATACCTTGTCTAGCCCGAAAAGGCGTTGTTTAGCCCAGTGATGGGCTAAACAACGTTTCCCATGTATATCAACATTATTAGTTACCTTGAATAATATTTACCCCTCCACATAATTTTCAGTCAGGCTTAAAAGCGATAAATTTAACCATATTAATATACAGAATAGTTGGGTCATTCATGGTATAGGCGGCGCTGTTTATATATTTTGTATAGAGTATAGAGTTAACGTACATAGATGAGCCAAGGTATAACAAGTAAGATACAAGATTCAAATAAGATGTCTTAATTAAATTGCTGCCATACTTTTTAATGTAATATTTCATCGGCGTTCCAATGAAAACTCCTACGTACGTTTTTTTTTTATTTTTGTTTTTTGGTATCTGGATCAAGTGATTCAAGCTTCATGTTTTGATAAAATAGTTTCTGTGTTAAATGTTTTCCTTGTACATTTAACGAAATAAATCCAAATTATTAAGTTGCATACCTATTGGAACCGACAATTTGTTTTTTTTTTTCAAAAATATTTGATATTTTTTGGGAAATACGATTATTGAAACGCTTATACCTGAAAAAGTGATTGGTATTATTTGGATATGACTGCAACTGAATTAATTGATGTGATTGATTAAATTTTTTTCTAAAAAGTGAAATAAATAGTAGTTTTGTACAACAAGTGCGTAAAGTGCTTTGCGTACAAGTTGTACACAATATTTTTTCTACAACCACATTTATTAATGAAAGAAAAACAGTAGCTTACATAGGTATTTTACTTAATCTTTGAACAGAAATAATTTAAAAAATGAATTTTGGATTTAAAATAATCAGTTAAACGCATAGTTAATAGTGAAATTTAAACAATTTTGAATTGTTATACCTGGTTTATCTTTTTTGGATAATAAGTTTTCATTAATTGTAATATTAGTGTAAATTTTGATCTTGGTTCATAATTCCTAAAATAATGCTTAATAAATTAATTTGTTTATACTTAATAAATTAAAATAAATTATAAAGTAAATAGTTTACTTACTTTTAGTTTAAATTTAAAATTTCAACACCCAAAAAATTTACTATAGGTAATGATAATGTTAAATTGTCAAAAAAAGTTGACAGGTCATACCTGTGTTTGACATTTTTGTGGGGAAAAGTGTCATAGCGTGTACTTTTCGCACTCTAAATTATTACGGATATCAAATAAATTAAGAAAAGGCCTGCTTTGCGTATAAAAATTTATACACCATGTCTCACGTAAGGCGGGCATTAGAACTTTATGGAGAATAAATTAATTTGTATTTTCGTCAATTTCTAGGTATACATAATCGAGTATGCTCTTTTAAATTAAAATAAAATGAACTCTGTGCGACTTCCGGTTATACCGGAAGTGACCACTAACTTCGTTATTTAAAATAACCATTCGCATAATCCAGTTCTTCTCATTTGATCACCATCTCGCAACTCATGAACTTTTTTTTGTTCATGGGGATGCCATTTATTTCGTGCAAAAATTCGTTGTATTGACACTCTACTAATATTTAAATTATCTTGAACGTAAAATTTTAATTTCAGTTTTCTTAAAATTGGTGAGAGATAGTTATAGGAAATGCTAATATGGATCGATGCAGAATAATTTTCTGAACAAAACGAAATAAAAATATACAGGGTGTTCCATTTAAGTTTTTCATGTTTAAAATAATTTCCAAACACCCCGTACAACAAACGATGTACAAGTAAATATTTTTAACAAGTACATCCCAACTACTACCTCTGGCTAAAATTTCAAGTTTCTGATAGAAATAGTACCTGAGATAGACGACTTTAAAAAAATGTCTATCGACGACTAAAAATTTAGAAATAATTGAATAACGCCAAATCCGCTAGAATTAGAATATGCAAATGGGTATCATTGTTTACAGAATTTTACGCTGAATTTAAAATAAAAAAAAAATAGGGTGTTCCATTTAAAATAACGAAGTTAGTGGTCACTTCCGGTATAACCGGAAGTCGCACAGAGTTCATTTTATTTTCATTTAAAAGAGCATACTCGATTATGTATACCCAGAAATTGACGAAAATACAAATTAATTTATTCTCCAAAACATTCTAATGCCCGCCTGACGTGGGACACGGTGTATAGAAAAGCGTGTTTTGCATAGTGGTTGTGGAAAAAATCTATTATTTCTTAAGAAAATGTCACTATTACTTACTATCCCCATTGATAGGTTTTTAGGCAATGAAATAGTAGTAAATGTAAAGTCTCCACAATTTTCCCCAGTGTTTCTAGCTCCAATAATAACTGCGGTCATAATGCATTCATTATCAATTTGTAACACACTCTATGTAAGATCATTAAAACGTTGTAACATTATTTCATTGATTCATGTTATTTATGAACTTAGAATGAAAGGATTTCTTTTGTTTTATCTGTTTGTGTGGGTGAACCCCGACGTGTTTTGCCAACCACCACCAGGAGGAAGGGTTGTAGTTGGAGGAGGAGCACTACCGCCGCCAAAGCCAGATGTTGTTATTTATTATTAACACTATATACTATTAAAATAAAACAGAACTAAAAAATCATGAAAATTAATTTTCTATTTTAAACTAATATAAAATAAACAATATAGGTGAATTGTCAAATGCTATATATACGGAGTTGCGCGAAAGTCCGGAATAAAATTATCTGTTGACCAGTAACTTAAAAAAAAAGCTGAAACACATGAATTGATTTTACATTGGACGTATTTGTTGACACGAGCTTTTCAATGACCCTAGGTACATATAAAATACCTTTGCATTTGAAAAAAAAAGTTGGGTAGGGTTGCAGCTAAGGGGTTAAAGAAAAAAATTTCATTTTATTGGCAACAAATACGTTCAATGTAAAATCAATTCACGTGTTTCAGCGTTTTTTTTTTAAGTTACTGTTTGAACAAATAATAATTTTATTCCGGACTTTCGCACAACTCTCTATATTAAACTACCTGCTGTGATCAAAATTATAAATACTTTGCTATTTTATTAGAATTTCGCTGTACATTTTTACATTTTAATTCTATGAGCCAACCTGAATCAATTAACATTGGTTTTCTCTCTACATCTATAATCAGCTCAGCAGTGGACAGTAGTTTAAAATATATTTTTATAAACTTTAACTCTTCATCGAGAGAAAATGCTGTTAGAAATAAAGAAAACAATTTTCACATCCGATGATTAACCTTCCAAGTTGTTTCTAATTTATTAATAAAACATTATGCATAGAGGTCCAAATAAACACATTTTTGATTGCCCTGTATAATATTAAAAAATAAACATTAACATCGGTAAATACATGTATAATCGTCTCTCTCGAGGTTCTTTTACAAGAAATTAAAATAGCAAAGTTAAGTGTCGATCCAAGAAGGTAGTATAACAAACATATGAAGCATTTGTCATTACACCCCGAATGACCTTTTGATATAAATTATAACTTATTTTTTTTTCAAGAATTTTTCAGTGCAAAGTAATAGAGATATTCATTGGCAAAAAATATTGTTTAGTTACAGCATCGTTCGATAGTTAACGAAGTGCGGCTTAGATTGAAAAATAATATTGATAAAATTGGTCCTCTCAGCAGTTATAAAAATACTTTTGTTTATATTAGATAAAATATCTCTTAGCTCTACAAGTCAACATTCTGGGCTACAGAAGGAACATACTATATAGATATTTACACATCCTGTATACTCGAACAAGAAGGCTAAACAACGTATTGTAAATATCTTCGGGCTTAACAAAGATATCTAATTATATAAAATATTAAAAATCGAAAAAAGCTTTCCCCTCTAAGCAGTTTTCCATTAATATCTTTTGGATATTGTAATTTTTTTTTAGTATACACATCTACCTACATTAAAAAGGATGGGTGGAACAACGCCCCAAGAATATGTTGGGCTTCATAAAGTCCTATGTATGGATATATATATATATATATAATAAGAGATTGTTTTATGTTAACTGTCCATACATTTATTGGAGACTTATAAAATATGTCATTGGATTGAACCGATGATGTAATCTAAACACTTAAACTTATTTCGAATGAATACAATCAGTGACGCATGGTAAAGTTGTAAAAATCCATCTGTATTAAATTCTTTTAATAGAAAAGTATTTCTCCACGACCATTAGTGGAATGTGTTAATTGCAAAATCATTTTTAATAATAGAATGCAAACATTCTCACTCTTCAGATATTTATTCTATAACGCTTACTTCTTATGTGTTTTGCATCTATTTTCATTCCATAACAAGTGATGGAATAAGTTTTCGTAATTGTTCTAATCATTATCGACAACCATGGATATCAAAACTGTCAATGTCAGATGTAAATGGCGGCGCCGTAATAACAAATATTAATTGAAATAAAATAATTAGTAAAAAATCGAGTAAATTTGTGGTCGTGGAGAAAATATAGTCTGTTATTTGGTTACAATAACGGAATGTTCCACTTGAATCGATTTTTTTTCATTCTAACATCGTTACAGAATCTACTAATATATACAGCGTTATTCCATTGAAGAAAAAAATACGAATTGAAAAGAAGTAGTTCAGAAAATATAAAATTTAGGACATGTAAATAACCCCGATCAATAACAACAAATTGAAAGTGCAAACAACCGTTTCCCTCTCACGATGGCGAGGGATTCAGAGCATCCCCTAATCTATACGACGAAAAGGGCCGGAGTTACTAAAGCAAATCCCTCGGATCAAATAGATCAAATAGATAATAAATTTGCGATGGTGTGTCAAAATAAAATGTTTTCAATACAAGCATGCTTATCAATTATTATCAACAGATTATTATTAATTAATTTAACACCTTGACAACTTTCTTTTTGTAAACTTGAATTATTATTTTTTTATTTGGAGCACATCAACTTTTTATTTTAGACACCAAGTGTGACACGTCGTTAAAATCAGCTCCGTTTATACAATAATAATAACTGTAACAGTATTATTAAAAATATTACTAATAATAACAATAATACCTATTAAATAAATAAACTTTTTTTAACACAATGTTTTTCATGTGCAAATCTATAACTAACTGAAAAAATAAGAATACGGGAAATGAACTTGCCTTCTGCCCTGCTCTACCTACGCCATTGTTTAAATTTAATTACCCCGAAGTAGTTAATTCGACACACATAGTTGAAAGGTAATATTGGTAACAGGGATCTATAATTTAGTATATGTACTTTTTCCGGATAGAGCGGCCATATAATTAGGTTCTTGTTAATCCAATTTCCTGTTCCGGTCCTGGTCCTCAGCACATACAAAAAGAGTGGCTTCTCATTTAGCAATTTTCACAGTCTCTTCTCTTCGAACGCTTTCAAGGCAATATTCGGTAATCGATCTCAGTCTTTTCCCCAACCGTTCATTTTGATTTTATTCACAAGTGATGTAGAAAATTGAATTTCTCACCCTCTCTCGCAAAGGTGTAAGATTCCATCCAGCCTTTAGCCCGTTCCTTCAACAGGGGTAACACACCGATTTTTTTCTAAAGGAGAGCTCAATAATATTTTAAAGAAAATCGCGGTTATAAAATACCTATTGAGCATTGAGCAGATTTGTCATGATGTTTCAGATCAATTATTATTCTCATACATGGTCTAGCGATGAGATCAACATATAATCTTTATTTTTAAACTTAAAAATATTTTATAGCTTTTTGGGGTAAAAATACCTCAATAGTAAATTATATTTTAAATCTTAGGTACCTAATATATAAATTGTTAGACTAAACAACCATATTTTTATTTCTACCACTATTGTAATAGGATTATTATTGATATATTTTGGAAGTATTGTAATAACATTTATACTGGAAAATTGAGTTTATATTAAAAATAAATTAAATCTTAAATAAAATAATTAAAAAAATAGAATTAAATACAAACACAAGAATCAATTAAATAAATAAATAAATATAATACAATCTGAAGGTGGATTCTTTTTTTTAACTGATTTACCCTAGTAATGTGATAATTTTAGAAAAAAAATTTAATTGATTAATTACAATTAGAATTAATTTACGAAATTATTGAACTATAATTAATTGTACAGAAACGTAATTTAAATTTCCCGCTGTTGTTTGTAGATATATTTATCATTAAATGCCAAAAGAAATTAATTTAATTCATTAGAACTTATATTGGTAAATTAAAACAATTTTTGTAACTTGAATATTTAATCGGTGGCTAATTACTCTAAGGATTAAACTGTCACAAAAAACCTGGGTTTCTAGAAGTGCTGACATTTGATACACAAAGTGTGGAAAATACATCGATACAATACATATATAAATGTGTAACAAAGTTTTAATATTTTTAATCATTATTATTTATGTTATAAAAAATTAGGTTTATTTACATCAACAACAAATTGACTAATTAACCTGTCAATAAAAGTAAGTTGTGAATTTAATTATTTTTGATGAAGTAGACCCTGTAATCAAAATTCGAAGTGAGGCTGTCAAATGTTTTCACAGTTTTATATTTTTCCCGATTCTAAGGCTTAGCTTTTAACAGTTTTATTTTATTTTATTAAAATTCAATAACTCAAATAAAAAATCTCGTTACATTATATTAAATACTGAGATATATAATTTATTTAACTTATTTTTATTTAATTTTAAAAATATTTTATTTTAGTCTACAATTTCTATGCTACAAAATATTTATTTGAACAGTGAAAAATTTTTGTTTCGGTAAAGTAATCAAAAAAAAATATTAGGTTGGTTAGAAAGGTTACTTTAGGTAAGGGAAGCCAAAACTTTTTGCCTTTAAAATTAATATTTGATCTAAACACATTTCTAAACCTAAATAAATTTGCAATTTTCGAATTAATATTTATTATTGTCACGAGTGTGGCGTTGGGGGTCACAAACACCTGATTCGGGTAATGAATGGAAAGCGTGATGAAAAAATACACAATTATTTATTAAAACTAAAATAAACCAAACAGATAAAATAAAAGCAATAGACTAACGAACAGGTAATATAAATAATTAGGCTACCCTAACCCCAGTCCTACACTTAAAAAATGAAATAAAATGTCTATAGACATAGACTCTATGGAAATTATTAACAGTAGCTTTATTATTACACATATTAAGCTTTTCTTAAAAAAATGTATTGGAAATAAAGATTGCTTAGGGTATTTTTGTTTTTATTATAGAAAGAAGTGGTGAGAAGATAAACTATTATTAGATGTTTGATATACTAAAATTTAAAAATGGAAATATTTTTATTGTTTAAAATGAAATTTTTTCTGTGAAATATAGACAGGAACATATAAAACTGACACTTTATTATTATTTTCAGTCTTTAAATGCAATTAAAAAAAATGGTATTTTTGAATCGTAAGCTTAAAAACGAGATAAAAGTTAGAAAGAAAGCAAGGCTGGCATAAAATTTGCCCCTAAATCAAATGGTGATATCGAAAAATAATTTGTTTAATTTAACTTTTTAGGGGTTTTTTTTCTTACAATGTTCATTTTCCAAAAACTACGCACTTTTTTCTATAAAAAAGGTACTCTTATTGCAAGTCTCTTAGCGCAACAGTTTTCGAGAAAAAGGCAGTTTGTTGAACCCGTATTTGAAAAACATAAAGTTAAATTATTTATTTTAAGATGGATTGCTCAAGAGGGTAATTAGCATAAATTTATGAAAACTGTTGCGTGTTTAAGTAAATCAATTGGTTGCTTCAATTTCGAATTACTAAAATGCCCTGTTAAAAAAGAGAAGCGCAAGAACATGAGTGTGAAATTAAAGTCAAAAATGTTTAATTACTATTATCGAAACTTTTTACCATTTGTTATTAGATCAAGCTGACACTTTTATTTAGAGTCAATGTTCAATGTGGCCACCATTCATATCAATCGGCACTAAGTAAACCAAAGTTTCTAAGTGGCCCCACTACCAATCTAGTGGACTAAGATCTGGTGATCTTGTTGGCTAAGTTTGCGGACTTCCACGCCCATTCCATTACCAAAAAGTATTCATTGAACAGATTAATACTTTTTGGTAACTGGTTTATTTCATTTTTTGAAAAAGTGCAAAGTTTTTAAAAAACAAACCAAAGTTGTAAAAAAACACCCCAATAAAGTTATTCATAAATCAACCTCTTATTCTTGGACGAATTATCCTTTTCGATATCACCATTTGAGTAAGAGTAAAACTCGTTTTTTAAGATTACAACTAACTCCCTTAATATGCATTTTTATGTATACGTATAGGAACTTTTTTACCAGTTTTAGGAGTACAATCACCCCCAGAATTTTTTACACCATTTGAATGACAAGCTGTATAATTCGTTTGAAGCGTAGTTTTCCCGCAAAAGTAACTATAATTTTTTTTGTTTTAATTGTTTTAATTGAATTTATTAATTGATTCTCATGTAATTATAAATGAACTTCACTAAAATAGTTGAAACTGGTCTGTCATTTTTTGATCCGGCTTTTGCGCAGTTTTTCGTCTCTATCTTCAATAAAGCGCGGTACTAAATCAAAGTAAATAAAAACGTTAACCAAAAATCATTTTCTTACATTGGAACCCGATTCTACAATTTGTTGCCATCAAATTTAAAAATAATAAATAACCTTAATTTATTTAAAAAGAAACCGAAGAATTGGATTTTAAATTACAGGCTTTATTCGATTCATTCAATAATCGATCCTTTTTCCATTAAATTACAAATCAAACGAAGAAGTACATAAATAACAAAATGTATATTAATATGTTTACTGTGTATACATATATTGTAATCTAGGTTAAATTTAATTATAGTTGTTTTTATAAATATGCCCCGTATGAATTTAATAAGTATTATGTGAGTTGCAATTGACTACTTAGCTCAGGGTGAGTTCAAATAAAAATATGGTTCAAAAAATATAATTATTTAAAATGATTTTTAAACAAGGAAAAGTAAAATTAAAAAAAATCATCTACGGTTACCACTTTGTAGTTTTTTTTATGCTGTATGTAAAAGTCCAATTGTTCTCACTTCCTGTGTGTCACTTAAAAATATTTGTCATCTTATGGCCGTTGATCCAAATAAAATTTATCAAAACTTTCATTGTCTAAATATTTCAATAAATTTCAAATTTCACCTTCTAGTAAGAATCCATCTACAGCAGGTTTATTTACTTCTATTGATAGCACTATTTGACTATTTGACTTTTTTATAATTTTCCTTTTTTAGGTTAAACACTTTAAAAAGCCAAATTTGTATTATAAGTGTGTAAAGATTCTTTAATGAAGATTAGAGTTAAAGACAACTTTCAGGCCTGGGCCTTGTAAACTTTTTAAAATGTTGCAGTTGTGCGTCCATTGTTGTCTTTTAAGTTAATTTATATGTGTTGTTACTGTTGGAAATGTTCTAAAAAAAGAATTTCATAACTAACCTTTGCCGTCAAGTTTTGCATAATTTTTGTAAGTACATCAATTTTCAATTTGTAATTTTTATTTATGTTAACAATTTTTTAGTTGTCCTGATTGTATTGCCGAAAGCGCTCGACTTTTTGACTTGAGAAAAATATAAATTTCTTTAACTCTAATCTTCATTAAAGAATCTTTACACACTTATAATACAAATTTGGCTTTTTCTTTCATCACAAAGTGTGTACGCACCAACACGTAACTTTTGTTACTCTTCATTTAAACACTTTATGGTTATATTTGAAAATTATCTTTATAACAATAAAAAATACTAGCTGAATGCCTTGAGTTGTTCACTATCAAGTAATATCAGTTATGTTTAGTTTAGTTATTATTTTAAAAAAGAAATTAAATTTGAGGTTAAGCAATAATTTCTAATTTCTTACTAACAAGGTTTTCTCTTTCAAGTCACAAACAGAAGAGAACTCCGTCAAATTCCGAACGATCTTAAATACTTTTCCGAAATCATATCATTCTATATGTTTAATTTTTTTTTTAGTTTTGACACTTGATCCTTTAATCTTCAACTACATTATTGATTACAAATTACAACAATATAAATTTTTACTCGTTTTTGATTGTATCTAAAGAATTAAATAATTAAAATATTATGTTTTTACTTGCATCCTGGCATTAAAATATTTATTTCTACAATGAATTACTTTAATTTTGTTATAATTGAAAAATTTTAAATTCTTACAAATTTCTAAGTAAAGTTTAATTAACAGTTTCTATTAAATTTACAGAATTTTGATTAGTTTAAGTATTACGAGTATAAGTATTACATAAAATGCATTGAAAATGTTCTTATATTGTTTTAACCAATTTTATTTGATTCATGTGTTTATACAATTTATATTCAATTCTTAATTAAATTATTGGAGTTCTTCTTTTAGACTGTTACAATAAATATTCTTCTATATTAAAAAACATGTATATTTATTGTATTAATATCATCACCTTTGGAAATATTTCTACCAGCATTAGGCGCTGTTGATGTACATGTAGGAAGAATAGTTTTTTACTCCCAATTTGATATATATTTTTTTCTTATTTTTTTGCTTAATTTTAAGTTAGAAATTCATACATGTATTAAAATCAAAAAAATTCTCTAGGAAAACACAAAATAATTACGTTAAGGCAACAAAGAAAAATATTAACAAAACAAATTAAAAAAAATATGTATAGTAGTGAATATTTCAACGTTAAAGGACCAAATGATAAATTTTATAAACGTTTATTTATCTTTTTTACTCAAAAGTGTTTAACAAAAATACACATTAGCCTAAGTATTGCTTTTTGATATTTTTGATAAAAAAATAATGGTTTGGTGAATGCGAGTAGAAATAGTTTGTTACCACCAAAATTTAAACTCCGTGTAAAAGTTTTTTTATTCATTTGTGCAATCCATAAAAATAATAGAGTATCTATTTGAATGTAATTTAAGAACTCTTATCTTCTTTAATAAATATAAATGTTTAATCTGTATTAAAATTAGTTAATCAATAATTAAATTAAATGTTTCAACTCATACTTTATAGATATTATTCATAATAGTTATGGAAAGATAAATAATACTAATCTAGGTCTAGGTAAAGATTTAAATAAACTAAAATGCTTTGGAAGACTGGAGAAATTCAAGATAAGTATTACTTACCTTTCCATATTTAAAAAAAATAATTCTAACATATTTTTAAATAAGTATCTAAAATATCTATTCTCAATTTAATTGCCCCCCTAGAGCAATCCCCTTAAACTTTCCTAAAATTCTGTATTTTTATATTTCTTTTTGCTAACCATTTTTTATATTAACGTAAAGAATAAAAAGTGTTACTGCGACGCAAAGTTTCATTAACATTTTAAGGAACATATTAATGATTTTTTTCTGTAGTCTATAAGTAACAAAACTGTATTAGATATGTTTTTACAAAAACAAAAAAAAATTCCTGAAATCGAAAGTCCCCACAACAAAATTAAATTGTTTGTTTTGCGAAGATTTTAGAAAAATTGTCAAAACTGGCAACAACGTAAATAAAAAAACTTAAGACAATAATATTTAAATAAATAGTCAACTGTGTATTTCAAAAAAATAACAAAGAAATTCATTTTATATTTAGTAAGGTTCAAGAATTTATCTATTAAATGTTCGTAAAGTATATTGTACTAAATATAATTTGGTTATAACTTTAGTAATGCTAATATAAATTTTCGAACACAGTGATGTAATTATTTATTTATTATTTTTTGTCTAAAGAAATCACTAATATGATATTGCCATTTGCAACCTGAAAAATATGCTTTAAAACTAGGCTAAGTCATGAAACTTTGTGTTTTAGTAAAGCCACCTGAACATCACATTTTTTTTTAATTTAAATATCTTTAGCAAAAATATGTGATATTCAGGTGGCTGTAGATCCTTTATTAAACATAATAAATATCATATCTCGGTAAGAGGTTTATAAAAATGTAAAAATATATAGGGTATTCTATTCAAAAAATAACTTAACTCTGCTGTGCCCTTATGAAATACCCTTGTATATTAAAAAATACTTTTAAAATTTGAAGCTTGACTCTACCTATAACTTTTATTTAAAATATTCTTTCCTATTTCTTAAGATAACGCAGATATCAAACTTCGGAGTATAAGTTGATCACCCTGTATACACAGTATTTCTTCCATTTAACCAATTTTCTAATTTCTGTACTATTTGCGAGATAACAATACTATCCCCATTAAAAAGTAACCAGCAAATATGATTAATAATTTTGCGTATTATATACCTAATATTTCGAAGACTTTTTTTAAATTTTATTTAGATATTTATTAATAAATGCCGATTGTTATACAGCGTATTTTTAAATTTATGCAAAAAAATTCAGTAGGAGGTTCCTCGTGAAAAATTATGAGGGGTCTTACCTATAAAAAAAATTTCTCAGCACATAAAGAGATATCATCCTCGAAAGGATGGAATTAAAATGTTTTTATTTTTTTCTCAAGTCGGAGTTGAAATTTTGGAGATTTCATACACTTATAATAAGGCAATTATTTTTTTTCAGCATTACCATTATGTTAAGAGGAGGCAAAATTAACAGCTCTTATTTTACTTTATGTCAGAACTTTCTTATGGGGTTGAAATTTACAAATTAAAAATATTAACTAGAACTGCTGTTATATTTCTCAACTTTTTTTTTCTTGCTCTTTTTCCACTGAAGTAATAGTTTTCGAGCAAAAAACAAAACAAAATAGCATTCTCTTTTCATCGTTATATTTTTATAACATCCATTTTAATCCCGGCCTTTCGGGGGTGATATATCTTTAGGAATTAGGTTGAGAATTTTTTTTATAGGAAAGACCCCTTCCTCATAAGTTTTAACGAGGGACCTCTTACTGAATTTTTTCGCATGAATTTAGAAACACTGTGTATACCTTTAAGTGGTTTTACTATTGTATTCTTTATTTCATAGTGTTTTTTAAGGTGACGTCCGTAACAGTAAATAAGAAACGCCTCTGGTGCTTAGGGTCTGATAAATCGATAAAGGGCACAGATTGTGAGCCTGGTAGTGTGTTGAACTGAAAAGTGCTCTGATTTTTCACTTGGTGGTAGATGTTCCCTGCGGAATAACAAACGAACAAAGAAATAAAGAAGAAAAACTAAATTTATATGCGGAACACGCAAAAAACAAAAACCTTTCTTTTCATAAGATAAAAAGCTGTTTGTTTGCGGCAATTTTAGAAGAATATATATAAGGCATTGCAACAAACATTATTTCTAAAAAAAATGTGTACCTGCTATAATGTTAATTCAATACGAGTCACTCTGATCTGACACTTCACTATCACTGAATGTCAATTATTCTCAGCATATACATCGATGGGAATAGTATTAATGTGTGCGGTACAACAAAAATAATTTTTTTTTAAATAATTGATATAGTAAATTGTTAAGGGCCAAAATGAATAAAATTAAAAAAATAAAAACATAAAAAAGCATAATTTCAAATCAACTATTGACCCTTTTCTCAAGATGAGTTCATGCAAGAAAAATTATGATCGATTTATCTTTATAACTGATTATACATCTTATATTTAATAATAATTAACAAAATAATATCTAATGAAGATAGTCTTCAAAGATTTTATAAACGACAGAAAAACATGAAAATTATTCCTTTAAAATTTTCAATGTCAATAAAATAAAATAATAAAATCAAAATTTTATATGTGAAATCTCTTTGAATACGGTCCTGTCCCTCGTAATACGAGAAAAAGAAACATACATATGTTTTGACAGTAATATCAATTTTTTATGTTTGATTAAATTATTTTATTTTGTTTTGTCCAAGAGAAGAAACTACTGTATTTTACAGAATAAACTTGTACTTGAATTAGAATTTTCTCCATTATTCTAACATTTTTGGTCCGATGTTAGAGCCAAATTATTTAAAATCACGTGGATCAACTAACTTCTTGGACTCTCTTGGAATACTCTAAAATCCCAATTTTAGGGGAAAAGTTTTTTGAGCAATACTAGTAAAAAATGTCGAGGAAATAAAAGAGGACGATAAAAAACAATAACAATGTATCTATAAAAACAAGTCTTGAAAAATATAAGAGCAACTTGTGTATATCTTTAAATGACTAATACATTTAAACGCAGGGGTAGGCACCATCACGTCTTTATCCCTCGAGCTCCCAAAGTTGAAGTTCAATCTCTTTTTATTTTCAAACCAAGAAAACCCCAACGATTATTATTTTTGATGACTCTAATAAAAATATTTATTTATTATCCGATCGCAACCTTGCCTCATAAATTTTGCTCTCGTAATATTAAATAAATAGTAAATATACTAATTTGGAAAAGATTATATATGTACAAGGACTAAATCGTAACAATATAATAGTCAAATTTTACATTATTATCATTTAGGGAACATGATGTCTTTAAATTTTTCAATTATATTATGGTTTTTTACTCGTATCAACATTAAAAATTATTAACACTTAAACATATAACCTTATAATCTAGTTACAAAAAAAAACACATAGCTATTTTTCACTGTTTTTTTTAAACAAATCAAAAAGCCATCACAACAATAAAAACACTAAATATTTAAACTTTAACTACTAACATATATTATTATTAAAAATAATAATGATAGGATTTTGCCTTTATACCTGTTGTTTTCCTGTGTTGATATTCTCTATTTTCTATTTGATTTCCTATCTGTACCAGAAATCACCAGATTATTATTTTTTCTCTTCCTTATTATGTTCTGTTTATTTTGTTTTTCACACTCTATTATTACGGCGGCAGTCGGGGTTTTTTTAACTATATGTTGTTATTTGATTAAAGGATCAATCTCTTTTTATTTTGTAATTGTAAAAGTATTTTCTTCATTTATTCATTAATTTTCATGATAAATTCCATCATATTTTAGGAATACTGTAGCTTTCTTCATAAAGCTATTTGCTTGTTTTAGCTCTTCTTTCATTAATTTTAGTAGTTTGACCATTTTGTTCAAATAATACTATTTTGTTTATTTCATGTAACAATTCCTATATTTCTTTTTTCTGATTTTCACAATTATAATTTATATAGTTATTTTGCCAGTTCATATTTAAATTGTTTTTCGTGAGTTGGCTATACGATATACCTTGCCTAATAGTATTACTTTCAAATTTCATTTATTCTTTGCTTTCTACTCTTACTTGCTTCCTATTTTTATTCCTCGATTCTTCAACCTTTTCCAAGTATTTTATATATACTGGGCACATTTTATAGTTAGCCGTGTGGTCCCCTTCACAATTACAACATTTCCCTTTGCTTGTCTCAGTCTTTGCTAGTTGGCATTCTTTGGTGGCATGTTATTTACCACATTTAGAACAGAATTAGGCTCCATGTTACAATTGGTTTGTGAATGCCTAAATATCTGACAATTGTAAAATTGCGTAGCTCTGTTTTTTCTCATATTGCTCCCATCTGGTTTTTATGTTATCTAATTCTTTTATCTTGTACAACTCTTTTATATCTACACCTTTTTTAACAGTTAAAAGGTTAGCTATAATTTTGAACACTTGGATATTTTCCTTCGGCAATGGAAACATATTCGTCATTATATATTTGAAATGAAACTAGATTTATAAAAATGTTTTTATTGAAAAATATAAATTTAAATATAGAAACACATGACATAAAATATACCCTTTAGATAGTTTAGCTTGACTTAATAAAAATTTAAATGAAGTTATTTATAAAAGAAAAATAAAGTGGTCTTATATTCTAAATTTATTATTGGTACTTGACCGATTGATTTTTGCTAGTTTTAAAACCAAAATAGCAGCCATTGACGTATATCTCAAATTTTACATTTAAATATTAAAATCTTTAAAACTGTCATTTTTGTTCCGAATTTCAGTTCAAGATTCACAATTTTTGGTTTTTCCAATTTTTTTCAAAATTTTGATCATCGTTTAAATGTTCTAGTTTGTTTTCGCAGGCATATAGGTTTTTATTAAAATTGATACATTTTTTTCCCACCGCCAAAAAGATATTTATTAATAAAAACATGTCTGACATGTATGATCCATTTTCCATTTTATTCAAGAAATTTTGAACATAAACTAAAGTTGTGGCTTTAATTAACTTTTATACATGTTTTTGTATTAATAAAGATAGCAAAGAGTAGTAACAACATTTCTAAATTAGAAGAAAAATAGAAAAAACTAAAATTGTGAAAAATGAACTGAAACTCGGGTTATCGGTAGAAAATATTTCAAACATTTTAAATTAGTTATCTATACTTTATTTTTATTATATTCACTATGGGTATTTGAAGATTTTAATTTGGGAAAACCCACCCTCTACCTCTCAAAGCTCGGTGTGCATTTTACCTAAGGGATTACGGTCCCTTCAATTTACCAACTCATTAAAGGATTATTGGTGTGCAATTTACCTGTGCCCATTTTACTTTCGTAGGTATTACACTCTCTATTGTTATTTTTATTCCCTCTTCTATTTTCTCTTTTAATAAATCTGTGTCAATATTTGGTACCGTCTTTAACACATTTCTTTTAACTCTTATCAGATTTATCTGTATATATGTAAAAATTCATTTTTCTATCTTTTACGTGGTTAGTCAATATTTATCTGAACTCTTTGGTTCCCGCAAATATTTTTATATAATTTCTGTTAAATTGGATTGGATCAATAGATTTAATAACATTTCTCACCTGTTGAACGAATTTCAAATGGTCGTCTGGTCTGCCCTCCAAGTCTACTGGTGATGTTTTATTTATTGCCTTGTCTAGTTGCTCTTTGTCCGCCATACCAGATATTTCATCAGCTTTTTCCTTGTATTGTTCTAGAGTTTCATATTTATTTTTAGTTTCACCTCATTGACTTCTTTATTTTTGGGTATTTTAATCTTCTTTCTGGGCCTGACATTTTCCAGTCTTCTTCACTCTCAGTGTTATTTATTTCCATTAATTCTTCTTCAATTTCTACACTCCGTGGTTTACCATGTACTGCTTCCCATATTTTTTTATCAATGTTATTAAATTTATCCATTTTACACGTCTTTGATCTTTTAGATGACTTGGCATCTAACACAAAGATTGGGATAACTCTTATTGACTGACTACATCTCTTTAACGAAACATATAAATTATTAAAACATAAAATTTTAAAGCGTTTCAATCGATTCTGTGAAAAATACTTCCCCTGTTTAGAATACAAAAGGTCTTTTACCATCTAATAACTGTTTTTTCAACGATTGATTTATTCATTAATTATTATATAGCTTGTCCTTTATTTTCGTTCTTGTACATTAGAATAATTATAGATACTATGGGTTTTTGTTTGAAGATTTACTATTTTCTTTATATGTTATTTATTTTTCATTCCACTCTCGATTGAATATGAATTTTAGCTTTTTTGAACAAATAAAATGTGAAATTTTTATATTAAAGGTTTTGGTATCTATTTCAAAGTGTTTTATAGAAGACGTCAAGTAGTAGCCACGTTTATATATTAAATGTAAATTAATTTATTTTTTCTTTGAGTTGGCCCTATTTTTTAACAACAAAAAAAATACTCTTGTTGTCAATTTCAACATTTTCGCTAAAAAGGAGAAAATAAATTTCAGTTAAAAAATTTAAAATATTAATTTGTAGTAAGAAAAGCTTTAATGCGCACCCCGTACCAATTATTTCAATGTTATTATAGTATTTTGATGGTAAAAGGGCTTCATTATTAAAATTATTATGACTAGGCAAATTATAAGGGTCTTTTTTTTATTGGCCCTCGAGCAAGGTATGTTTCATTTCACCCAGTGACAAAGATGACTTAAATAGACAAACTGAGATATTCACGCACATCCATGCCCTCGACAGGATTCGAACCTGATACCTCGGGACCGAATATCGGTTCTCTGTTCATTTGACCACCAAGGTCGATAATAATAAAAGTTACTTTATTAAATTATAAACTAATAAAAATAAATTCATTATAGATACATGATGAAACTCTTTTCGGATAACCCGTAAATTTTGGAATCAAAGGGTGAAAACATTTTTGAAATTAACACTTTAAACCCTTTCAGATTACTTCATATACTTTCACCCTTTTAAAGACAGAGGTGGGGAATAGATCTGATGGTTGTAGGGGATGGAAGGAATAATACTGTTAAATAAATGAAAGGCAGTTACTGACCCATTATTTACCCATTGCTGTGATAAACCCGTAAGTCAGTAGGTCACCATGGGCTGGGACCCCTGAGATCCTCTGTATAAGCATACAGGGTGATCAAATTATACTCCGGAAATAAATGTCACAAGAGATATTAAAAAATATTTTTTATAAAAGTTGTACAAAAGGTGAGTTTCTATTTTAAAATAATTTTGGGGTAAAGAGGGTGTGTCCTAAGCCAAGGCCATATCAAATTTATGTTTTTAAATGGGCGCGCCCCGTATATTTTACATCCAAATACTGGAGGTTAATATTTTATTGGCCTAGTTTTTTCAATATAGTTTAGTTTTATTACAATTTTTTGGATGCTTCAGTTTTGTGTACAGGATGACCCAAAACGCTTATGATTTTCTTTTTCTTTTTTAAACGGTACACCTTGTCATCTTCAAGAGATTTTCCCATAAAAGTGACCAATAATGTATAGGACGTTTATATAAAAACATAATTTTTATATAGTCTGATATTATTAAATACATCGTAAGAAAGTATCCCATGAAATAATTCGAAATGTGCTTTTTATACGATTTATTTTAGCATTTCTCAAAAAAACAGATATATTGAACTTATAAGTTGATCATCATGGTATCCAATATTTTTTATAATTTTGTGTCTATATTTTTTCTTATTGTCAAATTAAAACTTTTGAAAACAACCTGCTAGTCACATCAATATTCTATATTAATAGTTCTTGAAGAGTCAAAAGGTACCTTTCCACGAACTTTGTTTCCGAAAACTAATTATACTAACAGTGTGTAATTAAACCGCAGAATTCTTACAAAAAGTTCTATGACAGAACTTGGCAAAACAGAACATGACAAAACAGAACATGACAAAACAGAACATGACAAAACAGAACAGCGATAAAACAGAACAATGATAGAATAGAACAGTGAAGAAACAGAACAAACATTTACATTCCTCTAATGTCATATATTTATTGAACAAAAAGTATAAAAATTATTGAAATTATTGTGAATTTTTAGAATTGTATTTATTTCTTAGTTTAAAACTTCATTTATTTTAAAATCATTGATTTATTGATAAAATTCTAGCTAAATTGACTAATTACAAAGGGTTTAATTATTGGATTTTTAGTAAATCTCTGTAAATGTGTAAATTATTAGAATATATTTCGTACCTAGTATTTCGTACAATTAAATAATCTAAGCTAAAATGATAAATGTGTCTGGAATCCTAAATAAATTTCATATACAATTAAATTATATGAATATATAAGTATTTTACTTATTATTATCTTAAAAGTCAAGAAGTAAATACAGACTCTACTTTAATTAATTGAAATTAGAAAAAAAAATGTGTATGTTGTGTTTTGTCTTTATTCTGTTTTATTATAGTTCTCTTTTTTTATTGTCCTGTTCTGTTCTGTTGTGTTTTGTCATGTTCGGTTCTGCCAAAATGTAATTAATATGGCAATTTCACTGTATTTTAAACTATATATGTAGTTCCAACTGTTAGAGTTGATTGGTTAATAGAATTTGTAATTATTAATTAATTATTGTAAACGTATTGGTCCGAATTTTCTATGTCGTTTTATTTTTTTATTTTAAAATACTGTTGTTCCTTATAAATATAGTAAACAAATTTCTGAGACACATGAACTTATCATTGATTAATCGAGCAGTTTGATCAATCATCCAGTCTAAAAATATATACAGACCGGTCTTGAAAAATAAAAAATTGAAAAAATATCTAATAAGCTCCATGATATTAGACAAACTGACAGTAACAATGTATTTATAAAAATAAACGCTGGTCTTGTACTTATTTCATCCAAAATATCTGCAACTAACAATGTTTGTTTTAAATTACACTAAGAGAAATATTTAATTACTATTAATAAGCCTTGTTTAATGTAAGCAAATTATTTATTTGGAATTTTAATAAATCTTTATTTATCAAATGTTAAGAAATATATATCTTCTTAATAATAAATACATGTACAGGGTGACGCATTAGTGTGGTAAAGCTCAATTAGTCCTCTATTATTGAAGTCACGAAAAAAAAATATTTACAAAAAGTGCAGGCAGTCTGGAGATTTACATTTTAAATTTAATCCCAAATATATAGTGCCAAACCAAAGTTATTTTTTTTAAATGGACTACTCCGTATATTTTAACATTTTTATAAACTTCTTGTCGAGCTATCATAGCATAGAACTTGAAAAGTTAGGATATGGACATATAAGCCCTTTTTATTGATTTTCAACGGTTTGGCTGCTACATACATCTAAATTTAATAAAATGTGATTTTCATGTGGCTGTACATAGTTTATTAAACGTAAAAGACATCAAGTATAATACTCCGTTGAAATCAGCTCGGCAAGAGGTTTATAAAAATGTAAAAACATACAGGTTGTTCCATTTAAAAAACATAACTTTTGTCTGGCACTACATTACGGAACATCCTGTATATTTGGGACTAATTTTAAAATAATAATCTAAAGACTGCCTACACTTTTTGTAAATACTTTTTTTTCGTAACTTCAATAATAGTGGACTAATCGAGCTTTGCCATACTAATGCATCACCCCATATACGTTCTGTATTTGTATGAGTGAATGTATACTGCAATGAATAATAGTCGCATCCGAATGAGCAAAAATCATAATTGAAAAAAGGAGTTAAATACATTAAAACTATTATTGCTTTATACATAGAGTAAAAAAGTTTATTTAATAAAAGCGAAAAGTGATAAGTAGAAACGGGATTCTCAGGCAAGGTCATTTAATTTAACATATTCAGCATATATAGGCGTATATATACTTGTGACATTCAGATAAACAACATGTGTTTTATTAATTTTTTGATTTCATGAGTGTGGAATGTGTATTATATACATATATTATACAATAAACATGTAAAATTGTACCGAAGGAAATAAAAGCGAAGTTCCTTCGGGCTTCATAGAAACAAGAAACGTAACTTATGTATAAAACTTCTGGAAATATTGTAGACACAAAATAGGTAGACCTTACCTCAAATGGAACTGTTGACAAAGTTAGAATACATCTAAAATATAAGCACAAATATACAGGGTGACGCATTAGTCTGGCAAAGCTCGATTTAGTCCGGAATTATTAAACAATTAAAACAAAAAAAAGTATATACAGGTTGCGGTATTAGTGCGTCGAAGTACGATATATCCGTTATTATTGAAGTAAAAGAAAAAAAGTATTTACAAAAAGTACAGGCACTCTTGAGATTCACATTTTAAAATTAGTCCCAAATATACAGTATGCTCAGAAAAGCAGAACCAAACAAAAATTTTGTATTTTTAAAGGGAACACCCCCTATATTTTTACAATTTTATAAACCTCTTGCCGAGCTAATTTCAACGATGTATCACACTTTATATCTATTATGTTTAATAGAGGATCTACAGCCACCTGAAAATAACATTTTTTTGAATTTAGATGTATGTAGCAGCCAAAACATTGAAAATCAATAAAAACGGATTACATGTTCCTATCCTAACTTTTCATGTTCTACGCTATGGTAATAAAAAATATTTTATACTTAGTGATCAAAAATTTGAAATCCCATCTGATTTTTAATCACTCTTTATCAAATATATCTGAATGCCATAGCATAGAACTTGAAAAGTTAAGATATATCTTATTTCCCTATAGGGACATGTAAACCGTTTTTATTGAATTTCAACGGTTTAGCTGCTACAGATGTTTACATTTAAAAAAATGTGATGTTCAGGCGGCTGTAGATCCTTTATTAAACATAATAGACATGAAGTGAAATCTAAAAATATACGGGGTATTTAAAAAAACATAACTTTGATATAATGTGACCTTATATGTGACCTGTATATTACGAAATAATTTTAAAATGTGAAGCTTGACACTATCTGTAACTTTTATTTAAAATATTCTTTCCTATTTCTCACGATAACGGAGATATCAAAATTCGGAATATAAGTTGATCACTCTGTATTATTAATTGTAAGAAAAGTATATATTTTTCAGTAGTTAGGTAAGCTTGAATTATTAATAATACGAATTTGTTTATTTTGAATAACAAATAATTAGGAAATGATGATAAGGAGCACATCTAATATTTTCTAGATTCTAGTTTATTTACTATTACTAAATTATTTCAATTGAAACAGATATTGTTGTTGATTAAATGAAATAGTCAAAAAACTCCAGTACTTTTTTTAAAACCATTGCAAACGTATCATTTTAAAAATCAGTAAATAAAAGAAAAAATTAATGAAATAATAAATATATCTTCATTACTAACCCGTAAAAACGTTCTTCAAATCTGAATTATTTATTTAGAAATTCTTCCATTTTTGCATCAATTTAGAAAAATAATTATCTCAACTTATACACAAACTGTGTGAACTAACTTTTATCATACGGTGTGACGTTATGCATGAACTGATAGTAAATAATTACGTCGTCATGAAATTGTGATGTTTATAATAAATAAATAATAATTTGTAAATTGTAAATATTAATTTATAATACAAAAATTATAGAGTCAAAGCACTTGAAGACACTTTGAGTGAAGTTTTTAACCTCCCTAGACGATATAAAAGAAGACCTCAGTATTATAAAAAAATCTACCTCAAATTCGACAAAGGAGAAAGACTGTGGATACAGTTCTGCGACAGTGCATGGTAATGTAATGCATGAGGTTTCCGAGAGAAGGAAGAGATCTTGTAACCTGATGGTATTTAATTTGCCGCAAAATGACGATGAAGATATATCTAAGGCAAAAGTCATGCTCAAGGACCTCTTAAACTCTCCTGTGAATATCCTTAGCTCATCTAGAATTGGAAAGCGTAATAAAAATGGACATCAATCACTTCGGCTAACTATAGAGTCTCCTGCGATAGTCCATACAATATTAAAGAAAATGCGAGATCTTGACAGAAGCTTAAAAATATTTCTCGAGGCAGATTTAACCTCAGAACAACGAGTGGAGGTTAATACCCTGAAAAATGAATTAAAAGATACAACAATTTACTTGATTTGATTTTTATTCAAGATAGTGAAACCGAGATATTTGCAGCTGAGGATGCCTTACTTCCGGAAGATATTCATCATCCACCTCTGTCATTCCAAATTAAATATGAATCACATTGTTTTAACAACTCGGGTTTGACTGATGATGGTTTTTATAGAGATTTCCATTCGATGAATGTGCAGGAAGTGACAAATTTTCTTTCCCAGTTTAATTGGGATATTTTATTCGAGAGCAAGAGTCTTGATGATATGATAAATATCTTTTATGACATTGTGTACCTGTCAATTTATATTTTTGTTCCTTTAAAAAAATACTCAGCAAAAAAGTTTCCTGTTTGGTTTTCTCCTGAGCTCAAACAGGCGATAATCGAAAAAAAGAAAATGCATAAAAAATACTTGGGAAGTAGGTCCCTAAATGACTATAATAAATTTTCCTCACTAAGGGCTCACTGTAAACACTTAAAAAAACAATGTTATCAAAATTATGTTGCATTTACAGAATCGTCCCTAAGGGAGAATGTTAAAAATTTTTGGAAATTTGTTAACAATATAAAAAGCAAAAGTAATATACCTTCGGTAATGCACTATGATAATATCACTAGTTCCTCTGGCTCGGAGATTGTCAATTTATTTGCTGAGTATTTTTCCAAAACGTATAGTGATAAAGATTGTGTTTTGCAGGATACTTTGCCTTCTGGTAACATCAACCTATCACAATTTTGCATATCTATATCTTCTATCTACGAAAAACTATCTAAATTGGATATTAACAAAGGGCAAGGCCCTGATGGTCTCCCACCATCTCTTATTAAACACTGCAGCTTTTTGTTCTCCAGACCTCTTTTCCATATCTTTAACCTTTCTTTAAAAAGCGGACAATTCCCAGCATATTGGAAAACAAGCTTTATTACTCCTATACTAAAATCCGGAGACAACTCACAGGTTGATAACTACAGACCCATCAGTATATTGAGTTGTATTCCAAAAGTATTTGAGAGCCTTTCTGTGACTATCTATCAGCTAGTTTAAAAGACTGTTTTATCGATCAACAATTTGGATTTATTTCTCATGGCTCGGCTGAGCTTAACCTTTTAACATTTACAGACTATCTCTTGGAATCCCTAGAGGAGGGTTATCAAGTACATGCTGTGTATACTGACTTCAAAAAAGCTTTTGATAAAGTTTTAATTAATAAGCTGCGGAATTTTGGAATAAAGGGGGAACTGCTCGAATGGCTCTCTTCTTATCTTACCGAAAGAATGCAGATAGTGCGTATTCAGGGCTTCCAATCAATGGGGATTAAAGTACCATCGGGAGTACCCCAAGGCTCACACCTGGGTCCTCTTCTGTTTAACTTATATGTGAAAGATATTGCATCCTGTTTTGTATTTGCCCTCTTTCTAATGTTTGCAGATGACTTAAAATTTTATATAAGAATAAAGAACGACTCTGATTACATAAAATTGCAAGCCGATTTAGATCGTCTCAGCAACTGAAGTGAAGTTAACGGAATGGAACTTAATGTTAAAAAATTCCATCTAATGGTCTTCAGTCGTAACAGATATCCCACAGAACAAATAATCTACAATATAAATGGTTGCCCTTTGGAATCGGTGTCTCAAGTTAAAGATCTAGGAGTTGTCCTCGATTCCCACTTATCTTACATACCCCACATATCCATATCATTGGCAGTCTCAAAATCCCTCCAAATGTTAGGTTTTATTAAGCGATGTGCTAAGGATTTTTTAAAGGTAGCTTCAATTAAAATATTGTTTTGTTCACTTGTGAGGCCCCATTTGGACTATTGTTCATGTGTCTGGTCCCCCCACTACAATGTTCATATTCAAGCCATTGAAAGAGTTCAACATAAATTTTTAAGATTCGTTTCATTCAAGCAACACCGTGGAGTTGAGGATATTAATTACTCCGATATTGAGAGTTCCCTTAATATTACCACCCTTCAGATCAGACGTATGCACAATGACCTTACCACATTCTACAATCTACTCCACGCATATAGCTTCAGTCCAGAACTATTGGGAAAAATCAATATTCACGTTCCTTTTAGACAAACAAGGCTTATTCAGCCTTTCCATATTGGACAACATCGGACTAACTACAGACATAATTCTTTTCTACCACGGTCGGCTAGATCTGCTAATCATTATGTGGACAGATTGGATTGCTTCGACTGTCAAAAAGTCTTTAAATCCCAGCTTAAATTATGTATGTGAAATATTGATGTCTCCAGATAATTTAATTAATTAATTAATTAATTAAATTTAATTATTTGTTTCTTATATTTTTATATATTTATATTGTTAATATTATGTATTTTTATATTGTAGGTTAGGTCTTATATGTTCCTTTGTACATTACTTATGTTTTGTATTTTCAATTGGGCAGTTGCTCGTAGATAAATAAATAAATAAATAAATATTTATTTGGTGTTCTTTTACCTGCTGGAACTAATCAAATTTCTCTTAGTATTACAGTATTGATTTGATTAAAATTGTTCATTTATTACAAATGCAATAAAAATTTAACAAAATGTCACATACACAGTTTTATTTATGAACACTGAAAATCATTTATTGTAATTTAAAAATTTCGCATACAGGTTGGACTTTTTGATATGATCAACCCCAATTAACTTTTCCGAAACCGGTCCTGGAATTTCTACCTTTTAGCTTGCCAATAATGTACAGTTTTAACAAAAAAATATTTAGTCTAAGTACTATGCTCAAATACCATACACATTTAGGGACTCTACATATATTAGAAATATGTATAATTCCTCATGATTCACCCTGTATGATTGATTAAATTTCTTATTCCTATTTTTTCCGGGACACCCTTTATTCGAACTCGGCACTAACCTAAAAATTTGCAGATCAGAAAAATGCCGGTTATTATGTATTGTGACCGTTGATCAAACTCTATCAGAAAGCACTTATTAATTCTCACTTACCTATCATATTGAATTATCACGTTCTGATCCAAAGACCCCGCCTCAATTCTGCAAAAACTAACAGCTTTACATCTCAATCTGGTCACTTCCATCCCCACCACCGACACTACACCAATCGTTCACTGACTTCGATGGCCCCGCCCTCCCACCATCGGTCTCCGTGTGATATGAGTGAGACGTATTGTGAACACTCTAGAGGTTGGAACTTTCAGTTACAAATAACTAACTCTTCATTTCTCTTCATTTTCAGTTCTACTTATGCAGCGGGTTATAAGTTTTTTTGAGAATATAATTAATTGGATGATCTCATAAATAGGGAATTGACCCCATACTGTTGTATGAATGCGTATTTGAGGAGAAATGTTCATATCTGACAAAATTTTTTGACTCTTATTATATTTTTATTAAAAAATAAATAAGTAAATAGTAAAATAAATAAAAAATATTACAAATAAAATCAAATAAGAAATAGTTAAATATATTTAAAACATAAAAAAGACGTGGTTATTGTTTTGATTTTATTCCGTTTTTTTTTGGCCCGCCCAAAATTTCGGTAATATTAAATTGGCCCGCCTAAGAAAAACTTTGGGAACCCCTCCCTTAAACCAAAAAAATACTATTTTCAGAAACTTTCCGCGTCACGTCTGGCCATGCAGACCCCATTTTCAAAAATGTCACCGAATTGTTTATACCTGAACGTCTGATTTTTGGAATGTAGTTAAATGTTAAATGTAAGACACTAGAAACACAGTTTTCAGGCACTATAATGTCACGCATACACAGACAAGTATTTGTTTGATACGGCTCAATAATTTTCAGAAAAATTTTTTATATTTTAAGAGAGTTTTGAACATGATAAAGAATTTTATAGACCGGTATAAAAGCAATATATCTGAAAACTGTAGGACTTGATAAAATAAATTGTCCAATGTAGCAAAAAAAAATATCAGACAAATTTATTTTGGCACTTTACTAATCAGACAACTTTTCGATAAAGTATTTTAACTATAATTAAGGGCATTGCTTACCAATCCTGTAACGAGAAGACGTATATCTTTTGTTATTAAAACTCGGATTCTAATACCGGTTTAACTAAAACCTGTACAAATTATCTATTTTGGGAGAGGATGCATTTTCCGTGATTTTATTTCAAGAAAAATAATTTCCTTATTTTATATAAAATAATAAAAATTAAAACTTTTACATTAAACGAATTAGAATTATTTTAAGAAAGCGCATAATAATGCATCGGTACGTAGTGAGCTCACTAAATTTGCGGATGCACTCTACGGACTAGTTCACGGGAGTAAAATAGTGACAAGAGGATAAAATTTTTTGTGTTATGCTGATTTTAGTCTATCATTTGTAAAAAGATATATAAAAATTAAAATTTTTGATGGAGTTCTCAACAGTCACATTAACAGTATGAGGGTTGAAATGACCATACAGGACAGGAAGATGTAAAAGACCGTAAAAATGTATATGTCAAAATTAATTAATATTTCTAAAACGGCGTCCCAATAAGTCATGCTAAATAATGAAACATGGATTAGAACGATCCTAAAAAAAGGGAGATTCAAGAATGCAAGAATTCCTAAAACTGCAATTATAAAAATTATAATATTTAGAACTACCTACTTAATGACTATAATTCAGTGTAACTGACGAAGTTTTTAGTTTCAAAGTGATGAAATTTTTGCAAAATAGTTAAATAATAGTTGTAAGTTTAGTACCAAGGGTTTAATATAAAAATGGTTATTAAAAGTATAATAAATAAAATAAAATAAATTTCCCGGCAATTGAATACCGGATAAGCACAAGAGATTCATGCACGACCTACGTTCTTTATTAGTAAACAAACATCCTTAAACCAGACCAGATAACGTTGAAAATACGCAATTGAAACTTACGTCGTCTGATTATATGTACGCTTTTTAAAGGATTGGACTGCAGGCGATGCAACTCTCGAAAATTTTGCAAATGAAGAATGTTCTTAAAAAGTGCATTATGAAACTCGCCACTATTACCGTTTATTTATTTCGTATGATTATAATGACGTAAACGCCTAAAACAATGGGAAGGACTATATACAGCATCAAAATCAAAAACGAAACAGATCGAATATTTTGAAGACAAATGTTTTGTGGAAAGAATGCAAAACACGAGTTAATTTTTTATCCAAGAGTAATAAGTATTTGTGCATTAAATAGTTTAAATTAACTTTCAAGTAAAATATCGTAGTTTTTGTTCCTCAATATCCCTATAAAAGTACGTTTTCAATGATATGTAATACTTAAACCTTCACTAAATTATTTTGGTGATAGTGATGGAGGAGAAATGAGGGACGTATGGTAGTTAAGAAGATTTTGAAGTACGTATTGTTTCTAGTTAAGAATATGTTGGAAAAATGTCCTATTTGGAATAAAAATCGACCTATTTATATATTTTTTCTATAAAAAAATGTCTTCAAGTTATTCGACCTGTTTCGTTTTCGGTGCCGCATCTTGTATATAAATGTGCAGACTGACTTTTTGAGAGCACCATTTATACCTTTTAGAGAAACTTTACAATTAAAATATGATAATTTGAGGTATGACTTTTTCGGATATGCCCAATTCATTTAAAATATTTATATAGCGGAAGTTTTTTTATTTTTTTATCTTGAAAAAGTATCCGATTTTTGTATAATCCTGTATATTTATATATTATAATGAAAATTTTCTCTTTTTTTCCTGCTAAACATTTTTTAGTATTGTGTATTTTGATTAAATTTGTATATTTTTTGAATAAGTGATTATTATTGTAAAGAGTGATTCACAACGCATTTTTTAAAATATCCCAACTTTCTTAAATGCACCACCCTGTATATTATTACTTTTTTTATAAAAAACTCTTATTGTTCTTTAAGTTTTATTAATTACTCTCTATACCTAAATCGAATCATTATTTTGATTTTAGCGTTATTCATGTCATCGTAAAATATAGGAAAAGTATACAGATGCGTTAATTTTGCAATTTCGATGCCATAAATACAATTAATTTTCTGAATTTAATAATTATAACATTTTATCCTATGAAATATGTATGTTAAGACGTTAATGCGTACCTGTGAATTCTTCGAATATGCTGATTAAATAATTATGTTGTTTTATTCATAACATCTCTAGGATTTAATATAATTTGTATAGCCATTTTTTAGAGTGGGCTAGAAAAGCTAAATGATCTCTAGACATGGACAACAAAGTTGAAATGTTATTTTTAATACAACATTAGTTTTTAAGATGCTTGTGTAACTACTTTAACTTAACCCAAGTTCCTAAATTTTTTTCCAGGAACAATTACAAATAACATAAATCAAAAAATTATTAAGAAATAATAAACCTAAGCAAGATAAATTTGTGATTGACAGTTTAAATTTCATTTACTAATCAATTTTGAGTTATTTTCATTCATATTTTAATTAAAATTATAACGTTTATTGCGAATCTGGAATTAATATTTTAAAATTGAAACTTATAATTTTATATTTAGTGCAAGTTTTGTTATTTATTAACATTATCCAGTGACTTGTAAAATATTATTCATGATGCATATTCTGATATTCTTGAATGTGTTAATAAAAATACAAGGTGATAATTTTTTATCTCATATTATGCGTTGCCTCATTATTATCTTGTCTGTTGTAGAAAAATGGGCAAAACACTAATGACGGACCGGTTTTTAAATTCTTTATATCATTTTATAAAATAATAATTTGGACCCACTCCCACTGATTCACCATCCTTACGTGATTTGATACGTAGCTTGTAACTATAATAACTTAAATTGTATTTTTCAAATGTTTGTCTAAAAATTATTAGAACTAGTCAAATTAACGATTATCAAATTGTAAATGAACGAAACTAAATTAACATAATAACATATAAAAACTTTTTCACTCATAAATCAGAATCCATAAATTTTGGAACCCAATATTAGTGTATTACGTGATGTACTTTTTAATTACATAGATATAATTCGATTTTACATATAGTATGTAAACTTTAATCAGTTGATGAATTTTACTTAGATTAATATTACATATACAGTATTTCCCATCTAAATTGGAAACACCATATTACATGAAGTTATTAACCGATTTCATTTATTTTTTGTTTTTATATTTTGCATCAAAATATTATTTGGAAACAAGGCTTCAAAGAGTTATTGCTATTTTTAAGGCACACTATATACGATCGTTTTCTATCTACAAAAGTATACAGTCCCAAGTTGAGAAGTCCCGAGTTACGAATGAACAAAAAAAAATTATTTATTCTTCACATTTATGCAAGTTTTTAAACAAACTTATTATTTACATCATAGTTTCAACAAATAGAACAATTTAAAAAAGTAGTATTTCTTTTATACTCGGTGATCAACTTTTATTCCGAAGTTTGGTATCTCCGTTTTCTTGAGAAATAGGAAAGAATGTTTTAAATAAAAGTTATAGACAGAGACAAGCTTCGCATTTTAAAATTATTTTGTAATATACAGGGTGTCTCATAAGGTTACAGCATATTATTAAAGTTAGGTTTGTTTAATGGAATGCCCTATATATTTTTATATTTTTATAAAACTCTTGCCGAGCTAAATCACATTTTTTTAATTTAAATGTGTGTAGCAGCCAAAGCGTTAAAAATCAAGTAAAAACGGCTTACATGTCCCTATCTTAACTTTTCTAGTTCTATGCTATGGCATTAAAAACATTTGATACAGAGTGATCAAAACTCGGAGGGATTTCAAATTTTTCGTCTAAAAAAATAAAAAATATTTAAAATAACAAATAGTTGACTAAATATCATTTTTTTGTCCGTATGAACTAATTGACTGGTCTTTAGAATTAATGAAGTCCAAAAAAATACAGCCAAAGTTTTTTACGTATTAATAAAAAATGATTTTCTTTAAATTAATATTTTGTATATATGAGCTGTAAGTGGTTATTAATTATTGTTTTAATTTATAAATAAGAAAACAATGAATAAGGTTAAAATTTTAGAACAATTGGTATTTACATGATCAGTCATGTTACAACCATTTAATATTTAAAAATTTATTTTTTCTTTGACAATTTTAACATAACATTATTTAAATGTTAATTTCACGTGATACAATAAGGTGAAAAATAATTTTTAAATTATAAGAAAAAAAGTGGTAATAAACCACAACAGCAAAATTAAATTAACTAAATATCGTATTATTTTTTGCTCTTTGAGATTGATAACATCATTTCAATCCATGTGTTGAATCTCTAAAACACTGGTAACCAAAGCAGTTTGGAGCATTTTAAATTACATGAGTCTCATTAATTACAACTGTTTTCAAAGAATTAACTACCTCATGTCAAATTACATTCTTTTTTACAAATTGGAAACTATAAATCTTGGTTTCTATTCTACTTATTTAATATTTGGTAATTTTTTTGAAAGCTTGTTTTTCTATATGATTTTTCATAATTTTTATAAAATTTGCTACAAATTCAAAGCAACCTCAATAAATGAAAATTGAGAATTTATTACTTTTTTATATGCAATGGATTATTTAATTATGTTTTAGGGTATTTTAATAATGAAAACTTTTTATTATTGGATAGTGTAAATTATAAGTCAGAAATTCAGAGAATTTTGAATATATTAAATGTGAGTTAATGAATAAATATAATTATGGCATTAACATGTCCTTGTCTTGAAATTTCGTAATGTCAGAAGAAATCAAAGGATTTTATCAAAAGAGAAACCGCAGAATTATCATATAAATAAAATTAAAATGAAGCTGGAAATTACAGAAATCCATAGAAACACAGTTGGGCAGTTGACAAATCATAATTGACAATTTTATTTTTATTATTTATCACTGCAAAATGATAGAATAGGTAACATTGTAGGAAAAAGCATTTTATTTTGACGATATAATAATTTTGGAGAAAGACCACTTATGTAAAAAAAGAAGAAACATCTATTAGGAACTCTGAAAAACGTATTAGAAATTGTCTAAATTTCTTCAAAATTCAGTAGCGTCTCTAGAGGCAATACCGTTGAATTAAAATTGACAGAAAATGACGGGTTAGTAGGATTTTTCAGGAAAAAGCTGGTTACTGAATTTATTACCCCTTTTTGTTTTTGCAAAAACTTGTTAAAATATTTAAAGGAGAGAATGACATATTTGAATTTTACAATTATTACATATATTTTAAATTACAGTGGAAAAAATCAGTTTAAAATAGAAAATTTACATTTACATAATTTTTAGAAAAATGAGTATATTTTCACAAAATGAAATATGTCATTCTCTAGCTACAACAATTCTTTATTTGGCACTGCTTCTTAAAAATGGATTTTCTCTTCAAAATTTAAATTAACCAGCTTGAAAATTCGCTATAGGTTTACATGTAGTTATTTCGCGCCATTTTTAGGGGAAACGCAGCTTTAAAATGGGCAAAACTAGCCAGTGTTTACAATTGGGAAATTTTAATATGTAGTTCAGACAGTTTTAGAGATATACAATATGTCCCCCTAAGTTGGAATCATATGAAAAACTTTTTTATTATTAATTTTAGGAAAAAAAGTTATTCTTCATAAAAAGTTCTGCATTATCTAAAACCTAGAATACAGTCATCAAATATCAAATTTTTTCAGTGGTATACGAGGTTTGTCAAAAAATATGAGTTTTCCTCAAGGGGGACATATTGTATATTGACTAAAACCTCATGTGACACACTGTATAGAATCTAAAAAAAGAGGGCTCTGTATATTTCTAGAGAATAAACGAATTTATGTTGATATTTCTGTTTTCTTATCTATTTTGAAATATTTTCTAACTTCAGCTTACCGATTGATTGGATATAATATTCTGCAATCTGAATATTATGAATTATTTATTTATAACTTGTTAAGTTGATTCAGGACCTTACCTGGCCATTATTAAGTTATCAACTGAGAATTTGGTCCCACCTCTACAGGTTATTAAATAACTTGACGGGTGAGCGTGGTCTACAAGAAATAAACAAACCGCTGAATTCTCCAATGCAACCGGGACTGGCTTTTTAAAAATTATTAATTCTCGGAATTCCTGCATGCGGATCAATTAAAAAAATAACGCTTTGATCTGTACGTCGTTGGGCATTTCGTTACTGAGGCGAGACAGAGAAAGCGTTTTAAGCCCAGTGCCCAATATCTGGCGCATGTCTTGGTGGGCGGGGTTAAACCGTGCCTCCTGATAAAGATGACTATTTTGAAATCTCACTCAGTTTGACAGCACCGTTTTACCAGCGAGTACTAGAATTGTGCGACTCCTGCAAAGTGTTCTGGTGTTGTGCCCCAAACATTTTGACATCTTGATGAATTTTAATTTCTTGCCGATGGCACTTGAAGATCGATCGAGCCCCAACGCGGCCGCCAGCCCGAACAACACCACCGCGGAACAAATGAACGTTCCGAATTCCCCGGAATCGACAAGAACTTCTTCTTCTTACACTTGCATGACAATAAATCACGAGGAAACTTCCAGGAGTTTCGTTTCGACGCCCACGTCTTCGCCGAACGTATACGCAAAGTCCGAGTCCGAAAGGTCCTTCTTCAGGATAACGAACTTTGCCCTGCCGAGTAGTAAGAGTGAGTGCGAGAGGAATAGTCCAGGGAGTTTTAGGTCCCCTTCGCCTTCAGAAAGTGTGACATCGAAATCCTCATCGGAACACAACGAGCCGACCGTACAAACTTTAAAATATTCAATAACGAACATTCTTAAACCGGAATTTGGTAAAACGGCTGTTCTGAAAACGCGAACAACCCCCAAAGTTATATTCAAGCCGTACGAACAATGCGAAAAGAAGGGAAGTCCAAGTCCGGTTGCTTCTTTGGGAAATTTGTGTCAGACGGTTTCGCAGATTGGAAGTTTGATTAAGAAATCCCCGGAACCGATTTCGAGGCCGAAGAGCCCTGTCAAAATGTTGGTCAGCCCTGAAGAATCGAAGAAAGATGAAGACGGCAAAGTACCGAAACTATGGCCGGCGTGGGTCTATTGCACTAGATATTCGGATCGACCGAGTTCAGGTAAGTCTTTAAACATCTGCACCGACATAACATTGTTTTTAATACACTGGTCTAGTTAAACATTTTTTTGTACCAAACAAATTTACAGATTGAACAAATTTAAATAATACGCTTATCTGGTTGAATGTTTCACTTATATTTTAAACTTTTCCCTTGATTAAAAAAATATTAATTCGAAAAAGACAAATTTTATTACGTTTAAAAATTATTTATTGACATCAAATACATTTTTTATTACTTTTATTTTTTCGTTATCTTTACTGAAGTAAATATTTTTACAGCGTAGGTATATTTGCGTTTATGATAGTTTCAAATATTAAATAATGCTTAACGCGTTGTAGTATACAGGTTGTTTTTAAATTCATTCAAAAAATTCAGTAGGTATAAGAAGTTTCTCGTTAAAAATTATTCCTATAAAAAATCAAACCCTAAAGAGGTATGACCACTGAAAAAATGAAATTAAAATGGAGTTTTTAAGTTTTTTGTTAAATCCGATTCGATTCGTATATTTAGTGAAATAATTATGTGATTTTTTTTAGTATTACCATAATAACATTTATAATAAATTGTTATGCATTTTACTTCTCTTTTTTTTAATTATTTTTTTTTGGTTACTTCACAAGTGAAATCAATGCTAATCTAATTTGGTATTTTTGTCAGAAAACTATTAGTTTTATAGAAAAAAAATTACAAAAAAGCTAGCAAATAAAAGAGGATTTCCGAATACCTATTCTTAATTTGTAAAATCCAATCCCATTAAAAATTCTGACATAAATAAAATAAAGGTTAATTTTACCCTCTTATAACATTATATGTACATATAATGTAATATATAATAATATAATATATATATATATATATATATACATAATACTGGAAAAATCCCATACTTTCTTCTTTTTGAGTGTATATTAACTGGAATTTAATAAAAAATAAAAATCTCAATTTTAATTCCCTCATTTTGGGGTTGATATCTCTTTAGGGGTTGTGCTTAGAATTTTTTTTTTAATAGTAGGAATCTGATCTTAAATTTTTTCGCATGAATTTAACACTCTGTAGGTATACAAACTATTTGTATTGGTATAAAATATTATTGCTCAAATTACCACAACAATATCCGGAATTTCTATTTATTACTATAATCGAATATATTTACAGATAATAATTGGACATTCGATCAAAATTTAAAAAAAAATCCTACAAACGTATTTTCGAAAATGCTTCGTTTTCAAGATACAGAATGTTAATTTAAAGAAAATTGGTTTTTATTAATATACAAGGTGTTTCCAAATTGATTCAAAAAATTATAAGTTTTTCCGTTAAAGAATATTTTTTAGGCTTAACCCTTAAAGAGAAATCACAACCTCCGAAATGAGATTACATACACACACAAAAAAGAAAGTATGAGTTTTTTCATTATTATTTATTATAACTTAAGTTCTTCACATCTATATTTTGTCGTATTTTCTTTGTTATTATTTCACTTAATAAATATTAAAATTCAATGCTATTGCCTTTTGTTTTTATTATTATTAATTCTGTGAAAAAAGCAACAATTATAAAGTTAAGAAATAAAACAAGGATTGCGATAATGTTTTTAATTTATAAAATTCAAACCTTTTTTAACTAATATACCTATTGCTAATTATAACATTATAACAATTTGTTTGTATAAAAAACACCGCTCATATTTTTAACTAATAATCTCCTTCTATTTTTTTACATGAATTTACAAACACTCTGTATAAAAAACCGCTTTTGCGGATTAATAACATTTTTATAATTTGTTCATATTTTGGACTTAATATTATTGATCTGTTAATTCGATACCTTCAAAGATAGTCAATTAGTTTTTTGAACGGAAATTTGTTACTTCTTTATATTTATAATTTTTTACATGATATTAAGCAAAATATTTATTTTTAAAAGTTGTTTTCGTGTCTCACTTTCTTTTTGAGTAAAAATATATAAATAATTGAGTGTCACTGATTTTAAGAGGAAAATAAAAAATCGGACTAAAAATGTTTGTGTTTTTTCTCGAAAACTAAGCAAATGAAAGAAAGGAAAGTAAAAATTTAAATTTTTTTATACTTTATCCGAAAAATTGGCTGTTAATTTTTTGTGAAAAATACTTAATCGGTTTGACCTGTGGTGTTGTTCCTAAATTTACTGCAGCTATTGTAATAGATTTAAATGTAACATTTAAAAAAAAAGTGTCTATGTAACTACCAATTACGATAATGTCATTTGTTAAATATTAGCTAATAAAAACGATTTGCGTTAAAAAATTAATACATCCTTTGTTACAGAAATAAAGCATTTTCGGAAAGATATTTTATGTAATTATTTCATTTTATATGTAATCCTAAAATTTTCTTGCAATATCAATAAATTTTTCCGGGTACATTTTTATAAACCTCTTGCCGAGCTAATAACAACGATGTATCACACTTTATGCTATTATATTTAATAATGGATCAACAGTCACCTAAGAAATTATACGGGGTATTCCGTTAAAAAAACATAACTTTGATATGCTGTGAACTTATGAGACACCCTGTATATTACCAAATAATTTTAAAATGTGAAGCTCGACTCTATCTGTAACTTTTATTTTTAAAACATTCTTTCCTATTTCTCAATGTAACGGAGATATCAAACTTCGTAGTATAAGTTGATCACCCTGTATATTTATATAAAATATTATTGTTCAAATGTCTAGAATAGAAACCGCGGGAGAAATATTCTATTTTTATTTATTTTTATATATTGCAAATCTATTTATAGGCAATTTTTGTACAAAAATTATAAAAAAAAGTATAAAAATTTGTTCAAATGCAATAATTAATCAACAAATCAAGATCCTTTATAATATTAAATGAAATAATTTTTGTTTGAGCCAAATAAAATCTGAAGTTGAATGAATTATGTCGTTTCTTGCAAATGAAAATTTTTTTCTGTATGAGTTTAATCTGTACCTATTTCAGTTTTTAATAACTTTTATGTAAATACCTTACTGTTTAAAATAATTGTAATACGTATTATACAGAATAAAAATAATAAATATATACGCAATCCAACCATATTAGTTATTTTAAATGAACATAAATCAAGTGAAAAATGCTTAAATGTACCTATAACAATTTACTTGATGTTTAATGTTATTTTTACTTTTTTTTCTAAATAAATCACTTATTGGCAGACACTGTATAATCATTATAATACTATTAAACAATAAAAAATAAATAATTATAATTAATAAATCATTATATTTGTCATTACAATTTTTTTTAAAGAATAGATGGGCGAGAGAAATTAAATAAAATGAAACTATTTTTAAACCTTATTTTATTGAAAAACATATGAAGATGTTACTAAAATCATAGTTTTAAATATTCATTCACACTTCAAAATAGTTTATGATAATCAAATGTCGCAACAAAATTACTTGTAAATATATTCAAATACTTTTTTACATCAATAAAAAATTAATAACATAATCCACAACTCTCTGAACACAAGCAGCGTTTATCAAAAATGTAAGAAAATACAGGGTGTCCTAGCAATACTTCGATGTGCAATTTTTTTTAAAACACCGTGCATATATTATGAAATAGTTTTAAGTCGTAGATTATTTATCTACGCTATTTATAAAAATATTTAAAAAAAATATATGATACTGCCAAGTTAAGAACGAAACACTCTGTAAAATATTAAGGAATTTTATTATAATATATTAAATAAATTACTACAATTATTTTTGCTGCCTCTATAGTGTCATAAACCTTGTATAATTGTAATAATTATGCACATAAATTATATGGTATATATAAAAATATATAATTATTAATAAGTAATGAATAATGGCAATAATATTGCTCGATATTCGTCATTGTAGGAAAATGTAAAAAAATTAAAAATAACTCTTGCTCAAACTAACGATAAAATGAGAAAAAGTGCTGAAAACAATTTGCAAAAATTGTGTACACAATTACTGAACATGTTGAAATAATATTTCTTTTACTGGATGGTGCTCCACCGTATTACGCCCTGCAAACCAAACAGTGCCTAGCTCAACATTACCCAGAAAACTGTTTTGGTGGCAGAAGAGCAATTGAGTGACCACCTTGATCATCAGATTTGACGTCGCTGGATTTATTTTATGAGGCCATGTCAAATCAGTCGTTCATAAGACCAAATAACAAATCTACAGCAACGAATTACCGACGTTTGTTTGTCATTTATAATATTTTATATTCACCATGTCATAACTTTTTCAAAAAATTAAAAGTCGATTAAAAGACAATTCAGAAAACTGCCGTTGCTACTAAATTACTTCCCCCTCCATTCTGGCGAAACGGTTTTTGTGGTTTCTTAAACAAAATTCAATCTTCAGAGCTATTGCCGATCCAAAATTTTGAAATTGACAACTGTATAAAGTAATCAATTGACCCTTTTTTAAATATCAAATTAGTATAAAGTTTGAATATGTAGAATCTCACATAACCTTATACTTAAATTTTAAATTTAATTTAGTACTTATTACTGAATTTATATATATAACATGTCCAAAACAAAGATGTTATTTTTAGTTTCACATATCTGAACTCATGAACTTAGAGTTCTTTTGGAAAACATTCGACTTTTTGAAAAAGATTTTAAATTTGTAATAACTTAAGTACTGTACTTAATGAGATTGAGTTTTGGGAATCACGTACTTATTTCTCTCTAATTTTATGAAATGATGTATAAATTTCTTTGAAGTATAATTTTATTCCGTTTAAAAACGTTTTAATTGGTATGTATCTCCATTCGTCTTTAGGTGTAAACGTTATGAAATAATAAAACCGAAACATTGCAAAACCAACAGTTCGAATATATTTATTGCTTATTGAACACAAGTACCTATAATAATTACGTATAACTGAAAATTGTTAATTAAATTAAGGAGAGCCGCTTTACAATATTTACGATAATCAGATAGAGATGTCGCAAGAATATAAAAATAGCTGGAGAACATTTAAATAAATTTTTATAATTAGCATGTAATTAAAGAGATTAACAGTATAATCAACACTTGTGGCGTGTTCCGCCCCTGGCAAGGTCGTAGATTTGAATTACAAAAGTACTCACGGAAAAGGCAACGAACGGCCGTTCTCTTTCTCGTCGAGAGATGTCACTCCATTCGTCTTAAAGCGGACCACACACGTCGGTACCAGCGGATTCCTTCGATTAGGTGAAATAAATTGGTATATTATTTATCGAACAATCTCCTCTATTCAAATTTGATTTTGTCAAGTCATGTGATACGGGAGATGATAAAGATACCTTTGTGTGGTATTTAGATATTGGACAGATTAACACAAGTTTTAGTTGATAAGCCTTAGAAATGTTAGTGCTCACTCAAATTGAATTTCAATTGAAATTTGATCGGTTTAACACTGAGCTGTCAGTAAATATTGACTTTCTGTGCGGTGAAATGAGAAGTAATTCCTTTAAGAGATTAATGTTGTGCTTTAACTTCACCAAACATTTCTTCTTGCTGTGCAATTTTTCGTCTTGATGGTACTTATTGCTATATTCTGGAGAAGGTAATCTTTCGAATTAAGAAAGTAACTATTACAATCAAAATACGAGGGTAGTCCCAGAAGTACCCGACATAATAAAGAAAACCCAAAAAATTTTGGAAAAGAGATCCTTATTTCTCTATTTAGTTTCCTTTTAGGTCGATACACTTTTCCCAGTGATGTCCATTAGCTTCGAAAATCCGTTTATTATGAGAAATATTCCTCATTCAATTAAGAAGATAGAGAGAAAGAAAATATATGTTTATTATTCAATATATAAAATATCTTATTGACAAACATAAAAATTAAAAAAAATTGACCAAACGTAATTTAAAAAAATGTACACATGCACTACAAAATGACGTTACAATTTTAAATTATCGACTAAAAATTCATAGTTAAGTTTTAGTTACAAACATCCAGTCACAATGATTTTTCGTTAAAATAATCTGTTTTGACAATTAGGATACGTTGTTAAAATGTAGAAAAATATCCCTATTTATAATTAAACCCTATTTATAACACATACATTGTTAGGTGGTTAAAGAATCCTTTAAGAGTCCCTAATTAGTTATAATCTTTAAGCTTTTAAAAAGTGCTTCTAGCAGTATTTTCATATTTCCAAAGCTGACTGATTTGAAAAAACGGTATATTTTATAACTGGAAAATCAAAATGTGATAGGACTAAACTTTGTTCCAAAATATTTAAAAAAAAAAATCTGAATGTCATTATGACATGTTTATTTTAGCGAAAATATATAAAAAATAACAATCCATCATCGGTTCATTAATTATTAAAAATCATATTCATGTAACTATTATTACTAGTTTTACTTGTTTATTTAGTGTTTCAGGTTTTGTTGATTACTTTAAACTTTAAAAAATAAATTCATTCATTATAAATACATTTTCTGATCACTTTTAAATTTTTATTACCATGGTAATTTCTGTAGTAATTAAGGGAAGATATTTTCGTTTATTGTTTTTGTTATTCTCATGGCAAGAGGTAAAAGTTTAATTTAGGTTATTTATTATGTATAATAATTGCATTTAATAAACCTTCTAATAAAGAATAGCAAATAAGAGAGAACAACGACAATTGGTTTTAGTATATTAGTAGAGCGTTTACCTATATAAGTTTTTTATATATAATAGAATATGACATGAATATTAATTTAAACTAGATCAAATAATGATGACAAAAAAACTTAGATATGCTTGTAACTTTTAAAACTATATACAATTAATCAAAATGTCCTACAATAACAACGTCGAATTATTGAAACGACAAACATATCAAAAGCTCGTTAGTATTGTATTAAAAATACAAAAATGTTTACTCTAGACGAATAATATTAAAGGTTCGAATTAAAATGAACTCTATGCCTGATATTAATGAAATATCGCGATATACATTTAGGTAAATTATGTACCGACTACCTATTTGATATCTCCAAATTAAGAGAAATTAATTTGAAGCACGCGAACTTCGCATGTACACTCAAAAAGATTATTCAATTGAATTAGTATTTTCAAAATTACCCAGTTAACATAACGATGGCATCACACACATTCAGGGTTAATTAAATTTTCAGATGCCCATCAATTTGTGTGCCACATGAAAAACACTTTTCAATTTCCTTTTACACGGAAAAAAGGCTCGCTGTTTACTAAAGTTCGCCAAGTTAATCCAATAACAAAATTGTTCAGTTTGTGAGTTACAAAAGAAGAGAGATTTTCTTTTTGGGCCAAGAAAATTATTGATTATTTTTCTTCTATTTTCTAGTTTGTTTAGTCAACAATGTTATTATTTAAGACCAATATGATTAATATAGGCAATAGGATATTTACCTAAAACGAGAAAATATTTCTTTTGGGAGTATTTTTGTAATGCAATTTATTTGAATCAAATAAATGTAAAAATATACGGGGTATTCCATTTAAAAAAACAAAATTTTGGTCTAGCACTGCGTTCCTGTACAGCTTGTATATTTGGGACTAATTTTAAAATGTGAATCTTAAGACTGCCTGTAAAAACTTTTATTTCGTAACTTCAATAATAGCGGACTAATCGAGCTTTGCCACACTAATGCTTCACCCTGTATGTACAACGATCAAGATGTTTTGTGATTTATACATTATTTGTACCAATTCAGACTAAAAATTATTAGGTTTGAATAATTTTCCATAAATGACCACCAAAACAATTTTAAGTATGTAAAAGAAAACGTAATTCTTGGTGCTTAAAAAAATTATTTTTCGAAATAACCTCCTTGAGTTTCGTGCATTATTCCGATCTTACATCTTATAAGAACTTTATAAAAACAATATTCCCCAATTACAGCAATACTAAAGAATTTCATCAAATTTATTTTTCCTACTTCATATATTTATCTTATCCAATACATATTACGGATATATGAAGATATATAATGGATATATTTTAAACATCTAAAAAAACGTTATATTAAATCTGCAATATTCAATTTTTCGTGTATATATGACTGAGATATATTATAGATACAACTTTTGAAATTTTACAATTAAAAGTGTAAAGCAAGGGGAAGGCGTAGGGCGGAGTTTAAAACAAAGTGATACATGTGGACGGGGGTATTGGGACAATATTCAGCAGTGTGCGAATATTATACCTCACTCCAAATCAAAAATAAACTCTATGTACTAATTTCGGGTGTACACACCACTGATTCGGAGGCGGCACTATGATTATCCGTCTTTTTGTCTAGTCAAAATGTATGCAATTATTAATACTCTAGGGTAATGATAATTGCCTAAAAAAACAGGCGTTCAAAATAATCAATTTTTCAAAATATGCCCTTATACCATATTTATTTTCATTTTTAGGATGTCCTATCAATAATTACATTACTATGAAGTCTCTGCATCACAATATTTTACTTTTAAGTTATTGTATTACTACAAAACTCATTTAAAATTATAACTTAAACCTGAATTATCGTTCAAAATATTTAGAAAAACAATAACTTTTAATAAAAAATTGTCTTGTTGAGACCTTTAATAAACCCTCTTCTATGTATTAAAAGAATAAGTGGTCATTAGTTCCAAGTAGTTGTTTTATATTTTGTCAAATTGCAAAGCTGTATTTGGGTATACCGCAAAACCGGGATATTCACTTATAATTAAAGTGCTCAAATAATCACAACAAATATTTTACAACAGAAAAAAATGTATTCAATGGCTGAATAAAAATAGATTTCGTATGGCACATAATTCTATCATTTTGATGTGGAGACATCACGCGAGTCGGTTTTATTCAAAAAAGCCCAAAGGATACGATTTATTTTTTTATGTGTCTCTTCCGTACATACGACAAATCAGAATTTAGATTACTGCAGTTACACACGAACATCATGCTTGTTACGACTGAATGATAAAATAAACTACTGAGATTTCCTGAAGCCATTTTCCTAATTAACTGTTCCACTGTTGTGAACACATACAAATATTTGTGCCTTAGAAAATGTAAATTTTCTAATTGGTTGTTAACACAATCATAAAATATTTGAATATAACATTTTTAGCCTCGTAGATAAGCAGTGAAATTTCTAATGTACATTAGAGTATGTTTTCGTGTAAAAATCTTACTTTGAAGTAATATATTGCGGTTTTCAAGAAAGTATTTAAAAGTGTTCATGTGGAAAGCCAATCAATCATTTCATATATCACTAATGGACTTGAATAAATTTCATTCGAAAAATAGGTGTGTTTTCATTGTTTTATTGCCTCGCAGGTGATTCTTGAGGGGAAAATTAACCATAAAATTATTTTCCTGCGAAGAAATAAAAGCTAAAAGCTGAAATGAATTGAATAGTAGGGCTTTTAAAGGTTATACGAGAAATACACGCTACAATGACAAACCAATAAAAAACAACATTGTCTTGGTAAAAAAATTGCACCTTACCTTAATGTGGAACGAAATAGGTGTGTTTTTTATCACCGGTGTAAAGAAACATAATTAGTATTTTTTTAAGGAGTGTAGTTAAGTAGATAATTTTAGAACATATCTGCTATATTGTTAGTAATGAAATTTTACCTTTATTTCCACTAAAAACTATGTTCCTCGCTTGTTTGAGAATACTGTTATTTAGCAAAATATCAATGCACAAGTGTTGATATCGAGATTCACCAAAGAAGAAACTTTTTTTCACAGTTATAAATTAATTTTCATGCATAATACACTTTTGCTTCTTAACTCCCTAATTTCAATGTAAGTTCCATAAATGATATTCGGAGCCGGTAACAACAACACGAGGTTAATAATTATAACGATGACTCTAAACTAAAATAATAATAATACATGACACAATTAATGAATATATCAATACTTAAATAATACGACCGACTTTGCAATGGTTAATTCTTTTCAGAAGCGGAAGGATTTCTGCTAAGAATAAAAAAGAGCAAGTACGAGTTATGAAAAATTATCAAAAGATATATCTACCCAAATCAAAATTAATGCGACAATTATAAAATGTTTATAACCTAAAGAAACAATAGTAGGAAGATATGATATAAAGTTTTACTAGGAGCAAACGAAAGATTACTAAAACATGGTTGAGTAAAATGTTTTTAATAAAAAAAAAATTGGATATATGCTTAAATTTTATCTGTATTACCTCGAAAAACTATGTTCTCCGCTTTCTTCAAGATACCGAAATTTAGCAAAATACACATAATATCAATGCAGAGGTTATGAGTTTGAGTTTCACCAACGAAAAAATTAATGCTTTACATTAGAAATTAATTTTCATGCATCGTACACTACTTCCTAACGAGATAATATCAATATATGTTGTGTAAAGTTGTAATGGCAAACAGCAACAATATCTACAACCAAAGGTTAATAATCATAGCGATGAACTTAATTAAAATAATAATATATGGCTACAATATATGAATATATCACTACTTAAATAAGACTCGTATGAACGATTCTGTAATGGTTAATTCTTCCCAGAAGCGATAAACGATAAAAGATGTAATGAAAAACTATCAAAAATATGTATTTACTAAAGTTGAAATTAAGACAGTTACAAAATGTTCATAATCTAAAGCTTAGCCAAAATATATAAAATATTAGCAAGTACGAATGAAAGGTATGTCTCAGCAAATCCTGGAAAATATTTGTAATATTTTAAGAAATTTCATTTGTCTGGAGGAAATAATGTCTGCTGTTTAATAATTTAGAACAGTTCGAAATACCTGTAGAAACACCAACCAGTATAATGATATTGTCAAACAGAAAATTGGAAACGAATCAGTATTTCCATTCCAACAATCAAACGAATCACGCCATTTCATTAAATTTTCGTTTCACATGATATAGCCATTTGCATTCCACCAACCGTTTCTTATTTTTGTCACGTCAGTACCATTTTAGTGAACTACAGTTGGCATTCTAACCATGCTTCAAAAAATAAATACCCTTTCCCAAAACTATTTTTTTTAAAACGATTTTAAAGTCAAATAGGTACCTATTGTGTTATTCATTATACTGGAAAGGTACCAAACGTGTCGCATTCATCCAGTAGGCCTTAATGGGTCATTGTCTCTTATCTATAATCGATAAAAAACGGCACATTTCAACACGTCATCGCTAAAACAAGCCCCTAACAATGGCGTTATATTTCATGTCGGTGATGAAAATTAATCAGGCATATTCTATTGTTTGAAGAGGCTGACTGCGGACTAATTAGTCTAGAGCTCCCGTATTTCAAGCGGGATCAGATAAGGCGGTCGCGCTGGAGGTATCTTTTCACTACCCTGAATCAATTCAAAGATAAGCGCGTACGGTTTTAACTGTCGTGATATATTAGGGGTTGAAATCTAGAACAAACCGTAAATAGAGAATATGGATGTTTTAGTATCACAACCGCTAGCAAATTTTTCCTTTCTTTGTAAAGCAAGAAATACTCGAAAGTATTTTCTTGTATACGTCACAGGATTTTTAAATTGGTTTTAATCGTCTTATCTCTGTATTCCTTAAGGCTATCAAAAATTATCTCGTTAAAGAACTATTAAGAAGTATTTGTTACTTCAACGTCTGCAACAGCCTTATTTAATTAGCTCCGTGATTAACTTAAGATTTGATCCTTTTCCATCTTCACTAAATCTCATGCTTATGAAACGTTGGGGTATTTCTATATTGACATGTTAATGAAATAAATTAATTTTCATCGTTTACTGCCAATCTCTGGAATTCTTATTAAATGTTTGAATTTGGTTATGTATTCCGAAAAAATTTTTGAGATCTTATTTTTAATTAATATAATTTTACTATCTAATGCTACGTCTAGTTTTTCAATTCAGCAATAGTTCGTTGTGTATGTACTTTCTTAAATATTACTTACTCCTTAAGTTAATGCAGTGGTTATCAGCAAAAGTGCCAGTTTTGAAATTAATTACCTTTGGTATGGTCGAGCCGGAAACCTGATCACTAAATTTGAACTACCAGTAGTAGATCGCTATTATTATATAAAATTTTTACTACAAAAACTAAACGCTTAAGAAGATTCGTGTGCTTGCACAAATTACAATAAAGAAAAAATAAGCGTGAATATCAGTTTACATTTATAACTCTTTCAATGATATTGAAATGTGCATTTCAGAACTATCACGAAAAGTAGATTCAAGAAAGAAAACTTATAGAAAGGCATCTAGACATTTGCTCATGCTAATCTTATTTGATCAGTTGTAAACCAAAAATGAAGAGTTAGTTGACAAACTAGTTGTACTTCTACGCCTAGTACCCTTCTTGAAATATCTAACATTATAGTTATGAAATTGGATCTAAAAAATAATACACAAATTCTAAAACAAAGATTAATTTAAATTACACAAAATTAATTCCAACGAAAGAGTTATGAAAGTAAACACTAGGTATGAAAAGAAGGGTTCGGTAACTACTAACGTTTGCAATTTTTGTAACCAACATTAATGCTGGTATTTCCAAATAAAAGAGAAAAATAAGAAAATAGTTAAAGATCTTTTTGCCATAGAGCAAAGAAGGGAACCAATAATTTGGAAGAAGATTATGAAAAAATCAAGCTGATGATCATCCTGATTCTGAAGATGAATTTGAAAATATTCTAGCACGATGAAGTTTAGTTCGATCAGTTTGATCAATTACATTTTCATAATTCACAGCAAATGGGTATATTAACTCAAACATGATTCAATGTCTACAGAGCAACTTTAAACTGTTTTCACCATCAAAAATCACCAAATATAAACAAATTGCTGATACAAGCACATGTAGAATATTGCCTCCAAATATTTTATTTCCTATTTACCAATGGGTGTGTAGTTTTAACTCATTGTCTGCATATCACGTGCCGATCATGTATTGTACGTTTGTTTACACTGTTGTCACTCAGTTATATAGATATTTTGAGTGGAAAGAAGAAATACATTTAATGAAAACGTATGATGTTTGGGAATTAGTAGATAGAGCAAATAGGAATAGAAAATAAGAAAATTTTTATTAAAATAAAATTAAGAAGAAATTCATCGAACCACAATTACCAACATCTGCTTCACTTTATTTCAGATTTTAGTTTTCCTCTTTTCTTTACTTTGAAAGCTCTGTATTTAATGGTGGATTTTAAATATATATTGATTTAGAAGAATCTTTTCCACCTTTAAAGTGATTCGTTTAAATCAAACGCCTGGGTCTACTTAAAGAAAACACGTTGTGACAAACATTATGTACAATATTTTTTCATTTTTTTATACATTTATTTTAACTCATATTTTCGAAATAACACCTTTTTGTGTTTATGATTTGATTTATTAATCTCAGTTGACATTTTTTCGTTTCAAATTGGGCGCTTAGTAATTTCTATGCCGATAATACATTTTAAATTATAAAATGTGTTCTCAAAATAATACGCCTAGATTTTTTTTCGAAGAATAACAATTATAATAAATTGGTAATAAAATGTTTAACCAGTGATTGGATAAATTATATTGTTCATTTTATTACTTTCTTTTTTCATTCTAATTTTAATCGAATACCAAAATTAATAATTATAAAAATCGTTGCACAATTTTCACACCGTAATCAACAATGGCATCAATTTTATATTAAATATATTTATTCAAATAAAATTATTGAAGTTGTATATAATTTTTATAATATTCAAATAAAACATAAAAACCTGAACAATCATTTTTATATTCTATTAAGATGAAAGCGTTGTAAGAGTAGGTAGTAGATATATCGTTCAATTCAACCTGACCTTAAATTTTCTGTAATATTAATAAATTACCCTGTATATGTTGCTCTAATAAAAGCTCTAGCTTATATATAATGTAAAAGTGTTTTACGATTTAGTTAAACCTTCAATTTTACAAAACCAACTTGTTGCCTAAAAATAAAACATTTAAAAAGCACTTAAAATTGGTGTTGACAAGAGGGATAGGCGTCTTGAAAATACTTTTTAACGTATATCACAGATTTTTAATTTTTGATGAAGTATTAATAATCTATAAGCACTTTGGACTGAAAGCAAAATTATATACTTTTCATTTAATAAATTTTCTATTTGACTCGGCTGTAATTTTCTTGTCTTGAAAAATTTATTGAATGTTTATCCTGGGGTTGAACGTTATATGTATCATTATTTTAAGAACGTGCTTTATTTTGTCTATTCATTGCTAATACTAGGCATAATACACTATTATTACAAAATTTATAATATTTATGTTTTTCGAATAAAGATAATACGAAAGTAATTATATTTAATTAAGCATTATTAAACTTCGTTGTAAGTGCACCAAAATAACTTCTAAACATATTCATTCGCTGAAAAAAAGTAAATAAAGGAACCTGTAGCGATTTTATTTTCTTGACTAATTAGTATTTTCATTTGAACTAGGAAGTTTTAGAAATATTTAGTAGTTTGTTTTTTATTGTTACAGGTCCAAGGTCGAGAAGAATGAAGAAGAGCCCAAAAGCAGCTACGGAAGACAAGAGGCCAAGAACTGCGTTTTCCAGCGCCCAATTGCAACGGCTGAAGCATGAATTTAACGAAAACAGGTATTTGACCGAAAGAAGAAGGCAGCAATTGAGTGGGGAGCTTGGTTTGAACGAAGCCCAAATAAAAATCTGGTTCCAAAACAAAAGGGCGAAAATAAAGAAATCTTCGGGTCAGAAAAACGCCCTGGCGATACAGTTAATGGCCCAAGGGTTGTACAATCATTCAACTGTTGCTTGTGATGAAGACGATATGCTCTTGTCATCGTAATTTGTTTTATTTTGTGTGGAAAGTGCGATTTCAGGAAAATAAACAATGTGAAAAAAAATCATTACTATTAAATACGGAAATTTTACAGTTACATGCTAATTACCTACTTACGAAGATTTATGAGCGTTTCAAAACTTATTTTTGTATGTTTTTAGTTTTCACGTTTAATGTCTACTAATTTGTTTCTATACCAAATAATCTCTGTAATGATTTTTAATGCCTTTGTAATTCATGAATGCTTTTAGTAAATTCATTATGTATCTAATTAAAAAAATCCATATAATTAATTATTAATATTAATATTATTATTATATTTGGTGAACTCAAATAGCTATACATGAATTTAACATTTTTCCTGAAATTAAAATTTTCCCCCGATTTAAATTTTTTTGAAACGATCTCAGTTAAGGTATTTATTTTGTACAAATCAGTTTTAATATTGTAAATAGTGTAAAGTGTAGATTATAAATGTTTTTGGCATATCAAGGTATACGTATAGTATGTAAAAAAGCTTCTCAATTAAATTTCGCTCACTGTATTTTCGTGGTTGATTTTGACCTATTTTTTTTAAGCCCTTGACATAGACTGATACGTTAGATATAGTTACATGTGCAATGTTTAGTAGAAATGTGTATGATACATATATCCTGTAAGAAGTTGATAAATATATAAATTGTTCCAGAGTTATACATTTTTTAAATTTTGTTTAACCATAAACCTATTCTAGACATTAGGTAATTACCGAAAAATGAACTGAATAGCTCAAGAAGTAAACCAGTCATAAATCTTCTGAGGAGATCAAAACTTTTGTACTTTAACCCAATTTTCAATTGAAAATGGTATCAAAAATGTCGCAATAGGGATGACCATGTCGCAACAGGAATTGTGCTAATTAAAAATAATTTTTAGATTTCCTTGTAAGTCGGTTGTTTCATATTTTAATAAATACAAAGTGATCCTTAAGGGTGGCGAGGGGTCATATCTAGGAAACCGTATGTTCTAGAATTTGGGTAAAAATCTTTATAACAAAATCGGACAAAAAAATGCTTAAAAATATTTTTATGTCCGTAGTTTGGCGCCAAGTGGCACAATTTATTACTTATAAAACATAATTGCGTTTTTTACAAAATAATATTCCTTAATTAAGGTTAGTGAAAAATATCAATATTATTATTCTACAACTTTTGTTTAAGTTATTTTTCTGTACCACCTATTCTTAAGTGGAGGGGGAAGTGTACTTTCGTTGACAGCAAAAATGTGTAACTTCATTATGCTTCAACCGATTATCACAAACTTATCAGGAAAGAGTTTTTTCTCTAATTAAAATTTTTGCCTAATTAGTGATATTTTTTTTCAGAAATGGATGATTCATTGACGAACAATGTGAATATTCTCACAAAAGTTAAAGAAACATACATCACCAGACAGAATTCAATAGTAAACACAAAAGTTTTTAGTCACTTTCACTTTCTTTATGAGACTCTAAGGTTATGTTTCACATATGTTTCCAAGTCTAGTTTCATATACTTTATAGACTTACAAAGCCACAACCTGCATTAGCAGTATTTTCAAAATAGGTCAGTCATTAACAACTTTGAAACCAGAGAATTTTAAAAAGAAGTGTAAAAAGATGCTTCTTAGAAATCAAAAGTAGTATTTATTTAAAATATGTATAATGTCTCCCCGTTCTTTTTTACCATACCGGTTCTATTTTCTCCTTATTTTCTTCCTTCCTCCACTCGATTTCATTTCTCTTTTTTCTCTTCTTCTTTCTTTCTTTCTTCTCTAGTATCTCAAAATAAGTGCTTTATTATCGATTTGGCACCGGCAGTGGAGCAATCTATAACTGAACCAGCCAGCCATTTGGCTGCATAATTTAACTGTATATATATTATAGTGGCGGCTAATAAAAGTATTATTAATACTATTATATGCAATAAATAAAAATAAAACTTTATCTTTAGATCAAAGCAACTACGACTTTTTAACAATTTAGAGATATTAACTTTAGGAGGCCGAAAATTGAAGAACATTTCTGCCATTCTTTCTATAAGTTTTCAAATTTAAATCTTTCACAAATTTTTATTTAAAATCATTTTCAAGTGCTCTGGATTTTTTACTGAAATATTTCCATACTAAATAATTACATTTAAGATGAATGTATACTCTCTTCTTTAATCTGTAATGCATAATTTTCATTCACATTTTAATTTAATTAAGAATTCTTGAACTTGATGGAGACATGTTTTGTAACTTTTGCTATAATTTTTTAACCATTTTTATAAAAATGGCTATAAATTATAATCAAATTAAAGTTCTAATTATACACCTTAATCAATTTACTTTTTTCAAGATAAATTTTGTTTCAAAATATAATTTCAAAGAAAATTAATGTGCAATTTTAAATTAATAACCACATATGATGCTAGACTCAATAACTAAGATTAATTATATACTAATTAGGTAAATTAAATTAATTTTGTGGCAAGATTTTGAGTTTTCTTCGATTTCATCCTACGTACCACATTTAAGTTTAATAATAATAATAATAATAATAATAATAACAATAATAATAATAATAATAATAATAATAATATTGCCTTTATTTTGCAGTATTGTAATATTCAACACCAATATTTTTTAAAGAGGCGAAGTTTAACTTGATCTACTTTACTTAACCCCTTTCTTACAAGATGAAACATACCACATAAATATATAATACCTACATACGGATATGAATACATATACAGAAGGAGGAAAAATCAAGAATAGTAAATGTTTCTAATATCAAAATATAGTTCTAACTTAAATAAGTACTAACAATGCAAACAATACATAAACTAAATGCCGAAATTAACCAACCTGCGAGGCCAGTAAAAATAGTTTGAGTTTCTTTTTAAAAACATGTACTGTCACCGTTTTAAAATCCAAAGGTATGTCGTTGAATAAGTTGACTGCATTGTATGTAAACGATCGTTGAAACATAGTTAAATGATATTTAGAAAGCATTAGCGTATATCGATACACCGTAGATGCTTATAATATACGGAATACAGTGGTAACCGTGAGATATATGAAGAGGTTATTTAGTTTAATCTATTTGAGTTGGTTTATTTTGTTGGTGACACGGTTGTATGTCCTTAAGCCGAAAACAAATCTACAACATGAATTTTTAAGTTTTTGAAGCCTGTACTTATTTCATTGATAACCTTTTATATCTTAATTAGGTAGGGTTTGAGGTAAAGTTTAGTCATTAGTGTTCCTCAGCCTGTTCTAATACTTAAATACACTAATCTTAGAATGTACACTTCACAAGTTCTGCTTTTCATTTGTCGCTAAACTAACTCAAAAGACTTCGTCCCCTTGAGCCTTCTTTCCATTGCAATGTTGTCAAGGAGAAGGATGGCCTCAACAATTACGTGACAATGAAATCGATCTTCAAGACCCTTAGCAAATTTTTTTATGTTTTGGTCAACAGTTTCCATTTCCAAGTCCCAATGGAGGTCTCTGTTTCTTATATGCTAGGGGACATCTAAGATCTTCCGCAGCACTTTGTTCTGAAATCTTTGAACGATCTTGATTTCATTATTTGGTCATCCTCAAAGATGGATGCCATAGGGCAATAAAAGCTTAAGTATTTACTTATAGAGTATAAGTTTATTAAGCAGAGTGGAGTATTCTTTTATTCGTAAAGTTGACACGGACAGATTTTGCCTCATGAGTTTGATACTCCATCTATTTGTTCAGTTTTTGATACGGTTAACAGCTCTTTCTAGATTATTGGCAACTTCTTCATTGTGGTTCCTCAGATCGCAGTATCGTCATCAACGAACGTGGTAATAGAATTATTATCTAATTGAGTAACATGGGATTTGTACAGTAGGTATAGGACTGGCCCTAGTATACTTTCTTGTGGTACTCCAGCTTAATCTCCCAGATCAGAGTAAGATTCCTCTTGTTATATCCGAAAATATTTATTCAAAATCTACATATGATTAAATAATATCTGAACATTGTCTGGGGAGTAGTTTAGACCTTCATGCCAGACTTTATCGAAGGCTTGTGCAACATCAATGAAATGGTGGCGCAGGTGTTTTTTCATTCTACGGAGATTTCGACTCCTTGTACTGGAACTATGATTGAGTGTTTAAAGCCAAAATTTGGGATTAACTCTATTTCTTCTATTATTGGTTTTGTTCCTTTGAATAAAATTTTCTAAAAAAGGTTCTACATGATAGACAACAAGGAGATCGGTCTGTATGAGTAGGCTTCATGGGAAAATTTACCTGGTTTTGTTATAATTATGACTTAAACAATTTTCCAGAGTCTAGGGATATATTTTAACCCTGATGCTGTATTTATTATATTATGCAATAGTTTTAAAATTTCTCCAGTTATTAAATCAAACCCTCAAACTTTCTTTGGATTAATATGTTCATTTATTTCAGAAGTAACTTCTTTTGGAGAGGTAAATTTTATTTCCAGATTATCTTGAGAAAGGTTATCTAGATGTAGTTCTTCATTTTATTCATCAAGAGGTCGAAATAATTTTTCTAGGTGGTTTGCAAATGCCTGTACGAAATGTTCATTATAGGACTTTTAATCTCTTGGTAAGTTTCTGTAAGCAGTAATCGGTATTGTTGTTATCGTTTATGACTCTTAGATAGTTACTAATTGGCTCATTTTTAATTTATTTTATCTCTTTTAAGTATTTACGTGACGTTATTAAGAATAATTTTGTCTTGCAGAGAACTAGATAGCTGTCATTCTTGTCAACAGTTACTTTGAATTATGACAGACGGCAAGGCGATATTTACAGTACACAGTTTCAATCAGTTACAAACAGAAGATAAATACAGAAGCATTTTCCGTTGCCTCCATTACGCTGGAAAGAAAATAGCTGGAATGTATTATTCTGATTTAATCGGAAGTTTTATTTTTAAAATTGTTCACGCAAAAACATCCATTGATTGAATTAGAAGCACGAAAGTGCTTGGATCTGCTTCTATTTAATTCTGTTTTAACGAATTATCGTATATTCAACTGTAGTTTATTTTTGAAAGAAACGTTCTTATTTGCTTGAAGTGTATTTACAAATCTGCTTTGAGAAATAATTGGACTTGATAAGAAGGCACAACTTTGTTTGGTAAAACTTAAATAATTTGTCTTCTTTTAGCTTAATACACTTCTACTAATAATTCTCAAATTTTTAATGCCTCTGATACAACCTTAACCTCTTCATTCGACCAAAATTTCTTACCACAAAGCTATTTCTTTAAGATTGGAAAAAGCTAATGGTCGTAGAGGCTAAATTGAGAGAAGATACTTCATTTTATTAAGAGAGAGTAAATTCTTAGAAATATTTTGTGATAATACCTTATTTAGTATGCAAATCATAGTACGCTACATGCAGTAAATCTTCCCCAGATCCCACGCAATTAAAATATTAACAATATTACATCAATATCTGAAATATTTTGACCCGTATTGATGTATTGATGAAAATATATCAATATTTCCGAATCCGAATGTTTCATTTTGCGACATAAATACCGGCGCAAAGTAGGGAAATTTTTACTATATTTCATTGTTATAGCATAGTATCTAAGAGGATTAACGTAAAGATGTAAGAATAATTATTTGTCACATAGGCAGTACGAACAGTATTTTTGAGAGTGGTTTACTTTGATTTAAAAACGACTGTTGATTATCACGAAGAAATGAATAAAGACGAGTATTAGGAATATATCGAAGAAATGATTGTTCAGTTATTGTAATGGACAATGTAAGTTACTAAATGGAGGAAATGTGAATTTGCAACATGGTTTAAAAATATTGCTTTTGACGATACAATGCTGAAAGTAGAATTGTTAACCATTATCAAGAGACAGGTGCAAAATTACAAAACATGCATTATTCAGTCAAAAATGTATTTAATAGTTCAATATCTGAAGTGACCTGTACTAATCATGTTATAGGAATAAAAAAACACAATGTGGGAGCTTATTAACATAATTGACGTCTCTACAGAGCCTTGTATAATTTCTCCGGAATCAGATCAGATCAGTATTTTGAAACAGTATAAGAGGAATCCTAATTTTATTATTATTTCCGAAGATTGTTTCATATTTTCAATGTTTAATATTTATTTATGTAAAATAGATGATCGGTAAATAAATAAAAATATAAGTATTTTTATATTTTATTAAAGAAATTACAAAATAGTGTAATCTTAAATTTCTCTTTATTTTTGAAACCAATGTGTATGGTTTATTCAGTATGGGACTAATTAACGTAGTATATTTCTGGAAATTTACTCTCTCTTAACGTACAAATTAAGTCTATATGAAGGATCAATTCATTACACAATTCATGACACTGAGACTGAGGACTTGTTTTAGTAGAAAGGTCTATTTTTTTATTAAATGCTGTCTTAATCTTTAATTGTGGTCATGACAAACTTACTTTAACTTTCGTTGGTTTCGACTCGCCCAACAATCTCATTGTTTCGACAGTTCCTTGGTTTCAAATATTTTTCACGGATGAATGTTTGGTCAACGATTACGAAAAGGAGTAAAAAATCCTTTTTGTCATGGTTGAATGTAGCCAAACACTCATTTAAAATTATAACACGTTTATACTTGTTGTCAATATTGAGCAAAGAAGACCGCATCTAGTAGAAAGCAATATATTCTCCACTCTAGTACCTGAGATGCTGAGAGCACCACAATCTTGTGTACTATAACTCGTCAAATATCACCATACTTTAGAATTTATGGACCAGTTTTGGTGTGATGATGTCTCGGATGCTCATCATCAAAAATGCTTTTACGACAGAATTTAAATTCACCTGTCCAATATTTTATAGCCGAAATCAAAGGTACAGCGTCCTATAAAAATCGTACAAATCATTAATGGTATCATCTTTTGTTTTCTTTTTCTAAAACAAGTATTTAGTACACGTTATTCAATTTTATTTTTGATTTAATTTTAGTATCAATGTAGTACATGTTCCATTTCAATCACTACCAACCATAAACTAAATGACACACCTAGTTGAAAATTTGATAGATGTCAATTAACATAAAAAACTATTGCTTTGAAACTTTTTAGAAATTTTTAGAAAACATTAAATTTTTGAATAAACTAGTTTGTATGTAAGGGATTTTTTTGTGATGCATTTTTTTCCATTGATTCATTTATCGTTGTATATGGCAACTTTAGTAGACGTATTAATATTAAACTTCATTGCGGATTATTTGTATCATATTTCCAGCATCAGTGACTAACAGACTATTGAACGTGACTATAAGTGAAAACACCAAAACAGTATTAATAACCACAGGAAACGGACAGACATCCATCAAGTGCAACAATTAATTGAAAATGCACAAATTGCAGTTTAAAATCATTGTGATGGATTTTTGCAATTAAGCAAATTACCTTGTTCTGAAGCATAAAATTTCGATAATAGCTCGTTGAGAAATGGACGAAATTTATATATTTCGTTTAGACCAAATTAAGTCCATTATTTAAAGAGCGTGAAACATCTATCACACTCCAGTGGAGTTAAAGTTGCTAAATCGATTTATGTGATAGCCTATATTAATTTTATAGTCATTCGATGTTTTTAATAATCAATGGCCTGTCGTATTGGTATTTGAAAAAGGGGCTTTAATTTTTTTAAAACATTTTCCAAATTAGGTTTTAGAATAAACAAAAAATTAAATATAGATGTCACGAAAATATAATAAAAAAATAAACATTATACAGAGTAATAAAGAAAGTTGACCTATAGTCTATTTCTTAACTAACACATTTTTTCCTAAAAATATTTTTTCTTTCCAAAATTTAAAATTTTTTTAAGAAAACTTAAATAGCACGGGCATTTTCATTATTTTTCGCACGTACATTAAATTTATTTCTCTAAATAAAGTTGGTTATTGTAAAAATAAATTAGAGTTATTTTATTAGGATTACCATAAAATACATCTATCGAAGGTTCAAATCCGAAATAAGCAATGTCGGTTTTTGTTTAGTTATTTTATTCATTAAATTAAGTTTAAATTAACAAAATACAAAAAAGGAAAAATTTGTTTTATATTATCATAGTTTCTAGAAAAATCTCGTCAAATTGCGATGTATACAGTTGCCCCTTTGTTTAGCAAATATTTAAAATGTTAAATAATAAATATGAATAAATATGAAAAAATAAATTGTAATTATCTGAATCTTCATTGTATTACAAAGCTTTTAAAATTTATTATCTGACCAAGGTTTCACTACCAAGAATGGCAGATTTTGACAAGCGTACATCACAAACATTTCAACAAACCACCATTAAGCAGTATAGTATCTTCTTTTTTAAAAATTTTTTTTAGTTATTATTATATAGGTGTTCAGTCTAAAAGATGGTCTAAAATAAATGAACTTTTTTATTCATTCAATATTCTATATTGAGGACATTTTACGAATTTCTTTATTTCATATTCCTCCGAAAAACCAAGTTCTTTCTTGTCACTTAGATGTATTTCAATTGTGTTGTTAAGTGTAGATTTGTGGTTACTGTCAAAGAGGTATTTTGCGCAATTAATTAATTCAAGTTTAAAATATTGTTTCCATTTTCTCATCATTTTGTCTTCTTATAAGTTGCCGATCGATGTTTTAGTATAAATCTTTCTTCTTTTATCATTTTTAAATTCTTTCACATTCTTCTAAAACTGTTTTATCTCTATAGTGTTCCTCCATTTTTTTAATTATATTTTATTAATATTTTGTTTTCTTACTCCTAAAATTTTTTTCGTTAGCTTTCTTTTTTCTTGATATTTTCTTTTGGCAATTTCGCTGCCCGTCTGTAAATACTTAAGTTTTAAGTTTTTCTTTTCTGTAATTAACTCTTTGTAAGCAATATCCAACAGTTCTTCTTCCTTTAATTTCTTCTTTTATGTATGTTAATTCCTTTGTCTATATTGATTACATTTTCTATATTCCACCATTTTTTCCCTATTGTTAATTGTTTTCCTGTTTGTTTTCTGTGATTAATAATTTGTCTATATCCCCTATATATTTTTTTCTACTTCAATTTTTATGAGGTCTTCTACAGGGTATCTTAACTTTCCTTTTACTTTTTGTAATATTTCTTTGTTGCCTATCTCTAGATTCAAGTTAGCTATTAAAAGTAAGTTATCGGAATCTTTGTCTGCTCCTTTATAAATTCTTACCTTCCTGATCAGTTTTGCATTGTTTTCATTATTTTCTATTTGGTTTGTGTCAGTAGTTCCTTGTGTTGTCCAAATGTTTTTTTGGATAACTTTCCTTCTAAATCTTCATTTATTTTTCTAACGCATGCCTTTTCCCATCATCATAACTTTTGTTATGCTTGAAATTCGTATTGAAGTTCGTATTCCAGAATAAATGACAGTACCATTTAAAAAATACACCCTATATACAGGTTTTATTACGAGAACAATCCCTATACAACTAAGGCATACATTTGAACATTCTCTTCTATATAAGCAATAAAAAGACCAAAATAATAAACAAGAATCTTTCGCAATAACTCACCCCAACGGCACCAGTACACCCCGTAAGTCAGTTGCAAAGGGCAACATTTGTCTCTAATTAGAGCGATTGTGGCGTTTTAAGCAAACAGCGGGTCCCATTAGGACAGTATTTACCCACTTGAAATATTGGTCCAAGGGAATACGGACTCATTATGACGCTATTTAGGGACATTATCACTGATAATATAGGGCTTGTTACCGAGATAATGATGCTAATGAGTGAAAGATGGGTACTTTTTCAAAGGAGTTGCTCGGTTCGGAATGGGCATCGGGTATGTGAGAAATTTGATCATAATAAATTTCGTAACGGTCCGAATTGTTTGTTACCTGCGTGTTTCACAGACCTCATATAAACCCTTTAAAAATTATTAAAAAAATATTTACAAGTATAACAGTTTCTATGATAATTTGTAGTAGACTTACAAAAACTTATTGTAATATTATACTATAAAGTAAATACATGAAATTTAAAGTATTTCATGTCACTCCTAAATTTCAAATTTTTGCTTTTGTAATCGACATGGGTGGTTGCTAGTTATAATGTATGTACGTCACCACACGTGATGTTGTAAAATTTGCCGAGCGAAGTAAAACGTTGTTCTTACAATAGATTTGTTAATGTAACAGGTTGGATTAATTAATTGACATTTACCAGATTCTTAGGCCTTCAGTCCTGAGACTCCGATTCTGGGGGACATTCAGTCTATAGGTTTACTTATAGGTCACTCAATCACAATGAAACTAACTGAACTTTTTCTAACTTATTTACTGATGAAGAGCAACGCGTGACTTTACAATACAATAAATTAAATTAATGTTTTGAGTTATTGAACCTCGCCGAGTTCTTTAATAAACCGCTTGACTCTATCATTAATTAAGAAAAGTACCGGCACTTTATCACTTTCAGATTGAACAAGAATGCAAACACTTTAATGCTACTTTTTGCTCTGACATATTTTTTATGACTTTCGGTTTATTAAAGAAACTCGGCTTTACAAAACTAAGCATGATCCTCAGTTTTGAGAATTATTGGAGGGGTAACAATTAATTCTGAAAAACAACTTTCTTTACGAAAGGAAAAAAATCCGTAAAACCTTTCAGCTGTAATTTCAGGCTCCTCGAACTGTGCCCCTTATTTCTAAATTACAATTGTAAAACTCATCTGTGGATGTCATTTGAAGCGTCAACTTACAGGGTGTTACTATATTCGACCGACAACGCTTTACCCCAGAGAGCTCTCGTTAATTGATGAATTTTGATATAGGAACATAAACCCTTAAAGGGCTTAGTTTCCGAGATACAGGGTGTTAAAAGTTTGAAATCAAAATTAAAAATTTGTCATAAATCAGAAACGCCTCCAAATATTTTTTTCAAATTTGGTGACCAATATGCTCTTTAAGAAAGTAATATTTTGACATAAACTGACTTTTGAAAAATTTAACCAGTGGCGCCCTATCAGGGTTTGTGGCAACTTTTATCCCCCTATCTTTTACGCCACTGGAACAAATATTTTTTTTTTAATTTTTTTAAATTTTCTGTTCATTTTTAGGTAAAAAAGTAATAACCTTTTATGGAGCTAAAATGAACGGTATTGTAGATATTTGCTTCTAAACAAAAGTCTGCAAGTACTTAGATAATTTACAAATTATGATTTGTGCTGTAATTTATCCGTCGGCGTTTTGCTAAACAAGTATTTGTCTTAATCCATTTTATTAATTCGATTTTAAATAATGATTAAGTGTACCTAAATAGTTGAAAAAGAAATACAAGCTATTTATGGGCTTGATTTTGAGACCAGTTGCTGCAATTTAATAAAATTAAAAATCACAATAGCGATAGATTACAAAAACTATCAAAATTAAATTCAAACAAATGTATTACAATAATAACAAAATTACAATAGTTGTTCAAACTGTTGGCCGTTTACTTGCAAACAAGTTGTACATTGTTTTCTCATTGAAAAACCTGACTTTGAGAATAACTCGGGATTGGGCTAAATACCTTCTAATTTATTTGGAAAAAGGTATTTTGTTCTTTCAAAATAAATTTTTCATTTGAAGATTTTACCGATAAGTTAATGAACTGCGGGGAAACTCAATAAAATGGTAGAATGTCAGCTTGTTTATACCAACAAAGATTCCGCAATCGTCGAATTCCACATTCTTCAGCACGATGGGGCATCTGTTCATTTTGCTGCAAGTGCTAGAAATTTCCTAAACAGACGATTTAGAGAAAAATGGATTGGTCGGGGTGGACACCAATGTTGGCCTCCAAGGTCACCCGACTTAAACCCTATCGATTTTTTTATCTGGGGCTACATGAAGTCCTTAGTGTACGAAACCATCGTTGAAACTGAAGAAGATCTAATAGCGAGAATTCAAGCTGCGACAGAACTCATTCAGTCCAATCTGGAGTTATTCTCAAAAACACGTTTTTCAATGAGAAAACGGTGTAGAACGTGCTTACAAGTAAACGGCCGACAATTTGAACAACTATTGTAATTTTGTCAATTTTGTTATTGTTGTATCTAATACATTTGTTTGAATTTAATTTTGATAGCTTTTGCGTTATTGTGATTTTTACTTTTATCAAGTTCTCAGAAAATCTCAGAAATAGCATGTATTCTTTTTTCAACTAACGCCTAACGCTTAGTTATTATTCGAAATCGAATTAACAGTATGGATTAAAAGCAAATACTTATTTGTTTAGCCAAACGCCGACGGGCAAATTACACAACAAATCATAATTTGTGAATTATCTAAGTACTTGCAGACTTTTGTTCAGAATCAAATATCTACAACACCGTTCATTTTAGCTCCATAAAAGGTTATTACTTTTTTACCTAAAAATGAACAGAGAATATAAAAAAATTAAAAAAAAAATATTTGTTCCAGTGGCGTAAAAGATAGGGGGATAAAAGTTGCCACAAACCCTGATAGCGCGCCACTGGTTAAATTTTTCAAAAGTCAGTTTATGTCAAAATATTACTTTCTTAAAGAGCATATTGGTCACCAAATTTGAAAAAAATATTTGGAGGCGTTTCGGATTTATGACAAATTTTTAATTTTGATTTCAAACTTTTAACACCCTGTATCTCGGAAACTAAGCCCTTTAAGGGTTTATGTTCCTATATCAAAATTCATCAATTAACGAGAGCTCTCTGAGGTAAAGCGTTGTCGGTCGAATATAGTAACACCCTGTATATGTTTAGTATTATCCCTTTAAAAATGAATGAAATTAAACATCTGTTAGTTGATACTGATATCCATTATATATTTTTCCCGAAAGAACCCTTGAAAACCCTTGTAATTAAAATATTTATAATATTCAAGCTAGCATGTTTTGTTAAGTAATGTATATATAAATTTTGAAATATTTCTAGAAATATAAAAATTACTAGCTTTCTAGATTTGATTTTACTTTACACTTTACTAGAGGTAATGTGGAAGTAAAATAACAGTTTCAAATTTGTGTAATATATCGTATTAAACTTGATGTAAGTTTGTTGCACACAAGTTCAGAGTAAACTTAAATAAGAAACTTAGGTACTATTTATTATAGATGAAATAAAGGAGGTTGGAACAAGATACGAAAGTAATAACATAGGGAAAAAAAATTAATTAACTCTAAGTTTTAAAAATTCTCTGTAGAAAAATTTAGATGATTCGGGAGCTTGTTGATGAGAAAATAAACATAAAAATATCATGTATTTTAATAGGAAATTGAGCCAAAATCATTCACGTTTGAAACGTTTTTTTCTTGAATGCACAAAATATTAAAAGAATAAATATAGGATAGTTTTAGAAAACTCCCTCTCTGCTTTAAAAATAATGAAATATTATTTACTTACAGAATTCGCCATTAACCAGAGAGTGAAGTGGCAATGCTCTATGTGCGATATAATAGGGGGAAACTTTAATTTTATACATTTAAAAGACTGCAGCGCACTTAGTACAAATTTATTACAAAATTATTTTTTATGGCGTTTGTTTAGAACGTATTTTAAAATTTTTCTTTTAAACGCTTAATTTAATCGACAAATCATAAGAGACTATTTTTGTAGAGCAGTTAATTTCCTACAAAATTATGAGTTGCGCGATTCATAAAAAATTTTTGTAAGCGAGTTATAAAATTCATAAGCAAAACAGAAATTTCTCTTAAAATAATTAAACTTTGACCTTCGATATCTTTTAAACGGTGAGGTTTACGAAAAAATTGTAAGAGACCTTTTTGGTAGAGCATTCGATTTCCTACAAGAATATGAGGAGATATATTTTTTAACGAACAGTTGTCGAAGAGATATGAATTTTTGTTTCTAATACTGAGGAAAAAATGGAAATTGTAAAGCGGAGAACCTTGTTATCAAAATTAAGAGCTCATGTTGGGTGAGAATTCTCTAGAGGTGTCTAGTAACCGATTTTTCAGAGTACAAAGTAAAAAAAAATAGTCGGTTTTTTTGACCCACCCTAATGACTATATGTCAGTCGAAACGTCTAGGTATAATTAAAAACATTTGAACCTCCAAGATATGTTATTGACCTTAATCCAACAAATCCAAATAGTAAATATAAGGTCACAAAAACTATCAAGATAGACATTATTCATTTTTCAAATAAAAATACCAAATTTCAATGTATTATCTTTTAAATTTACAATTTTGTAGGATTATTCAGATAGTTAATCTAAAAAATTGGTGATAATCCTATTAAAAAATATTTATTATAACTAAATAAAGTTTAATTCTTTCAAACACGTATGGATAAACTCGATTTTTTAATCTCTTATAAAATCAGTTTATATAAATACTTGTTAATTATAGTGATATCAGTTCTTAAGTTTGGTTATTTAAATTATCCTACAAAAGTGCAAAATAATTGGATAAATGTTTTTAGAAAAAAAGGCTAACGAAAATGCATGATTATTATCCTAAAACGCCCCCTGTCGTGACACCCTTAATCTTATAACCCCAGTAAGATACTCTGTAGTAACTACCTCCTTAAAGTTAATCCAAAAATGGCATAACATACAGGGTATTGTATTTAAAAAAATGATCGATTACATGTGGATGACCCTATACAATAAAATAAATCATATATAATGTAGAAAAATTAAAATAAAAATCCACCTTTTTCAGGATTTACTCATAATATTTTTTGTTAAGTACATAATGAATGTATTTTATATTTTACGGACACAGTGTATAATATTTTATTAATATGACTTTGAATATCATTTCAGCAAACATTGAATACTACAACATTGCAAAGAGCACGTTGTAAACCATTGAATAGAAATGAATAAAAGTCGACGGCAAAGCGCTAAAAAAATGTTGACAAAACAGCCTAGAATTAATATAATTTTTTGGTTGGGCTTTCTAATATTCACTTTTTCTGCATTACATTTACAGCCAACTGCAATGGTTGCTAAAATAGCGCTGTTTATAAATCTGTTTAATGAAATGATTTGTAGGAAACATTGTGGATATGGTTTTTAAGTGATGCCAGAGTTTTTCCATTATAAAAAACAGTTGCTTTTTCAAGGGATTGCCGTTCTTGTCGTGTTTTTGAAGAAATTAAGGCTCATTTTTTGGAGTATGTTTGTGTTTGCTTTTTGAAAGTAAAATTTGATTTATTTTATTCATCCTATGCAATTCACTTATCCTGTTTTGAAATATTCCCTGGGAGATGTAGACTCCACGCACTCCCACTCTTCAGTTATTGTAGGGGAAAGAAATGCAATAGAATTAAGTTGGCAATTTAAAAGTACCTAGTTTTTTTATTGGTATCACTGTTTGTTTTGTTGTCCCAGTTCTTGTTAGTACTTTGGACATATTGTCACTTTTATATGTTACTAAAATGAGGAGAAATTTTAGGGTAGTGGGAGGTGCGTCTGACAATAGTTTACCTGGTGTTTTCTTATCAGGAAAGGTCTATATTTTCTACCATTATAAAGGGATAAACACAATTAGTGTTTATTTATTTATTAATTACTCATTTAGATCAAAATATATTCTAGATATTAAATGAACAAAGTATATATACACTGTGTTCACTTAAAAACGATCCACCCTCAGTAACTTAAAAACGCGTTACATTAAATCTCTCAATCACGTTAACCAATACAATTTAAATATGGAAAGCACTAAGTGTGATACATCATTGAAAAGGTAATTATATGGGTAATTCAGCAATATGATGGTTCTTTGATTTGTTTTTGATTTTAACGCCCTCTTACGGAAACCAAAATTTGTACGTATTCCAACGTGTGACGCTTCATTTGAAAGCTAATTTTACAAATAATTCACAACGTAGCACAAATTTCTTATTTTAGTTGATTGCAATTAAAATTTGATTGATTTAATTTTAACTTTAAAATTATGCTACGCTTCAATTTTGTTATTATTAGTTATTATTAGCTTTCAAATGATGTGTCACACGTTGGAATGAATTTCAGCAAACCATTAAAGAATTTATGGTGCTGAACAAATATCGAACAAATGCATAAAATAAATGTATTGAACGGACGAAAGTGCAGTAAACACAAAAATTAAGTGAACTTCTAGAATCATAATGGAAAATCTTCGTGAAATTTTTTTTATATATGATGTGATTATTATTAATTGTTAATTTATAAGCTTGCATTTTGATATGAATAATAAATATGAAAGAAATTCTCCGATTGTATTTTAATTATGTCAGTTAAAACAACATGTTGCATTATCTATCATTTAGGCATATGAAACTTGGATAACTGTCCAATTTCTTACTACTTTGCTTCATATGATGGTATCGCTAAACAACGGAAGGATATGTCAAGATACTGATGATAAGGCAGGTTATACGGAAAAATTATATTATAACAACTCAAATTTAAATATTGAACATTTCCCTTATAGGTAAAAAATTCCACTTCTAACTACACTAAGTTTTTTTAATCAACAAACAAAAAACTGATACGCAACATGAAAAGTAACAACATTTTAACAAAATTTAAAGAAAGAAACGTGGGGTCACTTATTTATAACAAATTTGTTATCGATAAATTCATAGGTTCCCAAAATGTGGAGAGAGCTACATATAAAGAAAAATGAAATTATTTCTTACATTTTTATCTAAATTATTTTGTACAGGGTGGGAAAATTTTTGATTTTATTTAAATTCAACCGTTCACTGTATTAGCGGATAGATGTCAAGGGTATCAATTAAACGATACACATTTGTAATGTACTTTCTGGTACTTACTCTATTACAATAAATTGCTAGATATAACAAACATTTTATTTTAAGCAGAAGAATTTTTTTATAATTTATTGAATATCATCATATACGCAAGATATTCAATCCACGCCACACGTTCGGTTTGGCAACAAGGAACCCGAAACGGGCGTTGAAGATAAATTTATCAGATGTTATTAGTTTGGATAGAGGGTGGTGACTACCATCATTTCTGTAGTTTATTTACTGGAAACATTATTGACTGCAAGTGTGGAAATGATACGGCGGGAAAATACGCTCCGTCTGAACTCAAAGTGATTTATGTGCACTAAAAAATTTACTTTAATACTTTTCAACGACACGTAAAACTGGTAGAGTGCAATATAAATTATTTTTTTCATTGGAATTATTCATACCAATTTCTAAAGAATTGTATTACACGCAAAATTACTATTATACTATTTTTGCGATATCTGACGAATACGTCATTTGAAGTTATTTTTACGGCAAACGGGATATTGTTAAATTCTTATACATATATGAGTCACATCTTAAATTTATAAAACATAGTAAATTAATTCTTTGGAGTTGGTAACGTATAACAGTGTTGTCGTCTGCATTGAGAGTGACATCTGCGATTTTACTTTGACATCGCCAGTTTTTTGGAAATTATCCCTCTTTAAAGTATCCAAAAAATAACTAATAATTCAAATAATTTGGACATTGTGATATAAAATATTAACGATTAAGTGTTTGTCCAATATCTGTCAACAAATAGTAGTAACCTAAATAAACTATTATGAACAAGATCGGAAAAGTAAAGGACCGTTTTTTTCACTTAGATGTTCTAACATATTCAGAGTTCCTACCATTGCATTTATTTGGTATCTGACATCTTCAAAATAAATCACAACAGAAAAATGTAAGGTAATGTTTCGTTGTCACAGTTTAAATGTTTTTATATAAAAAAGTATTGTTTATTTAAATTTTGATTGTCTTCATATCATTGGATCAGCATAATAAATATGATTTTCAATTTTATCATGTTAAACATGGCATTAGTATAATGATTTTGGACTCTTTTGTGATATATTCACATTATGTTTGTTAACAGAACAACAGATTTCTAATAATTAAATAAGCAGTTAAAATAAAAAATATATAGTACCAGAAAAAATTGTAACAGTTAAAAACATGATCGATGTTGTATCCTAACTACATTAAGGCTAATATAAATTTTAATGTGGCAATGGCAACACGGCAATAATTAGTTGGACCTACAGTTCAACTTCATTGTAATACGGATTTCATTGGCGGAATATTTAAAAAAAAGTGAAAAAGTGTAGATTCGTCGATTTGGAAAAGTAAAAATTCGTTAGAGGATGCTTTTCATTACAAAATAGTAAAGTTAAAATAAATACAAATAAATTTACACAACGAAAACTAGAATACAACTCCAGCGTGATAGTACAACTATGATTTATTTTAATTTATTTTACTGCTTTTTTTTTACCAGAGGTCGTATTCGAATTCTACTCCGGCCAATAGAAAATGTACAATATTTTGTCCATAAAATTTATAAAATGATGTATAAGTTAATATCATTGAAATTATAAGTTTATACAAATAATCACGTTTATATTTTTTCGTCATTACAATTTGTGCACGTGTATGAATATTCGTTAGCGTTCGTGTAGGTTTCGGCTAGGCTCGGTTAGTTAGTTTATTTCAGAGGGATTCAGATAGGCGGTACCTATTACTATGAAGTAAAAATATCGTGTATAGTTCATTTCAAGATATTTCGTTGACCTGTCACTTGTATTCAGAGGACTATTAGTAAATCCCTGGGTAGGTGGTCGTTAATCTCAGCAAATTAATACAGGATGGTATTTAAATCCCTAATTATTGTATTGCTGGAAGAGAAAGTTGGGGTTACTGGAGGATTATTTTGAAACTGAATTTTAGTTTATTGTAAACATTTGATTGTGAAAGTAATTCATTTTGTATTTATCATGTTTTATTTTGCAAAAATGTTTAAAAAAATTAAATATCAGAGCTTGGGCATTACTAGCCACTAAATTCCTGGTAGACATTCAAGTACTACCCTGTTGTTCTTTACTTTAAAATGAAGAATTTACAAGATTAACTGATAGTATTCTCCAAGCAGATGGTAAGTTAACGAAATTTCTTGAAATGAACTTTACTACGTGCATCCGCTATTGAAGTAAAAATTCTGCAGCATAGCAATATAATAATTATATTTATGATTAATCAATACTTTCATTTTTTATTCAAAAATACTTAAACTATTTGTGAATTTCATTCATATTTCATATGACTAGTGTTTGGAGATGCAAATGCAAATTTTTTATGAGGTGTTAACTGATAGCAAAGCTTTCCTCATTTTGAAAATCAAGAGACTAAATCTGGCAATAATAGTTTTCTACTTTTTGGAAATCGGTGTTTATGTACCTCTTATATGGTCTATAATTTAATTTCAATCAATACGTTGAGCGGCTCTGTGCTTTTAAAGACTCACTTAATTTGCTTATATAAAAGAACTGTACATCCAACAATTTATTTAATTTCAATTCTTCTATTTCATGATTCTTTGATTTTCTCCATTGTTTAGTTACTTAGTTACTCCTTAAAGGAAAAATTATATTTCGCTAGTTTCAAATTCTTTTACTTAATGTGATATTTTATGATACTACCTAATTTGTATGTATACGCGATATATTCATTAAAACTTTAATATTTGTAAATTATTTTTAAATTATTTTCGACAACGACTATTGTATTATTTTACTATTTTTCACTGTTATAGGAGAGTACCTAATAGGATTAACTCCCGTCACAGCCGTAACCGTAATAGATAAGGATAATTATACTTTAATAGCCATGGCACCCACAAGTAATTGATTTTTCATTTCGATAAAATTTAAGTTTGTATAGAAATTCAGTTATTTAGTTTTAGATAATCATGAAAAATTGTCGTTACTGAAAATGGAAGTAACTTGTGAGTAGTCACCAATTAAAAAATTAAATCTAGACCGTTTATCACTCAATCAAAATTGAATATCTACAACTGTTTTAGACAATATAATTTTTCAGATACTGTCAACACTGTAGTTGAAATGTCATCTGTAGCAATGGAATATGGATAATCTACGATATGTAATATTTTAAAGGAGAAAAAATCAAGTGGACGAACCTCACTAAAGTAAAAACTAGGGAAACCAAAATTATTAAATTAACAGCGTTAGATTACATTTTACAAGCTATAATCGACTACGCTGATTTACCCACAATAAGCCGAGATAAACCTTGGAAAGTATTACATGAATTAAATTTTAAATATGAAAAAATGGGCTGATGCTCAATGCTAATCAATTCTGAAGATACAGTACGTTGTAGACGACAGTACCTTACAAGTATAAAAGAAATTAGGACAGAAAATAAAAACATTTTCTATTTAGAAGAAACATGGGTTAATGCAAGATATTTTGTAGGAATAGTTTGGCAAGACAAAAATATATACTTATCTCAAGAAGCGTTTTTACAAGGATTTCTTATTGGTATTAAGAAACCTCCAGTAATGAAGATTTTTTTAAGCGTTTCAGATGTGGTATCCGTTCAGTTATAAGTTTATTTTTATTAAATATATTACGTGACTTGATTCTTTTTTTTTATGCGCAAGGAGTGATGTGGCCGCCTCACTTTAGTATAGATCTAATTTTGGGGAAAAAGTACAGAATAAAATGGCAAGAAAACTTCCAAAAAGGGTCTCTGGTTTCGAGCATGTAGTGACGTTCCCTTAAGATACTGGAAGTTCAAGTCGTAAAAATCAATTTTCAGTTCAGTGTTAATATCAACCAGTAAGCAAAATGTTCTTTTAATTCATCATGATTAGTGTCCACGAATTGTGTTGGCTTTTGGGATATCCAATTTTTAACTAGCCATGATTAATATGTAATTTCTTTGACCGGCCAAACGACAGCTTGCGACCGTAGGGTAAAATTTGTACTGGGATGAGCTTTGAGGTATTCACTTTCATTATTGTAAATATTTTCTCTTTGGTTAATTTGTTGAACATTTAAGTTTGTCTTTTTTTTTTAATTGGAATGCGTTTTTAGTAATTTCAGAATAGCAACCAGTATCCAGGTATCGTGGAGGAAAACAATTAAAATTTGTTTCCCACTTCCTTCATATTTAAGATATTTTTTTCCATAAAACCCCTGGAATACCTTGCTACCTAGGCATCCTTATATTTAATTTAAGCGTTGGTGTCGTTAGTGTGTTCTCCACAAAAATAGAGGACTGGCAGCCGAGGTTTCACCGAAAGCACTATATTGTAACCTTTTTCCAAAAACCGCAGGAAAAATACCTTAAACTCTCGGAAAAGGCAAAAGAATAATTAAAAATAATAGAATAATTAAAAGAATTTTATAATTAACTTACTGCCTTCTATTTTTGCATATTTTGTAAGTATTTTATTCTCTTTATGTATTATTTTCTATCAATAATAATTGTTTCAGTTTGTCCTGATGATGGCATTGTATTGCCGAAAGCGCTCGACTTAGGAAACATATACTTTTCTTTTACATTTACCTTCACATTAAAATTTTACACACTTTACATACAAAATTTGGCTTTTCTTTCATGACTTAGTGTGTACGCACCAACTCGTAACTTTTGTTACTCTTCAATTCAAAAGAATAATTGTTTGTCATGCAGGCAGTATGAACGGTTTTCTTAATAGGGATAGGTGAAATTGCAACATGGTTAAGTTTTGAGACTATAGCCTTTGACGATATAATGCCGAAAGCTAAAATAGTCAAGGAATATAAGCAAATTACAAATAGTACATTATTGTGGAAATTGCCGAAAAGCGAGTAATTGAAATTATTCGTTTATGAATTATTCCAATAGAATTAATATAGTTCAATACCTGAAGTAACTTGTGAAAATTGGCAAAAACTTATTAATCGTGTTATAGGAATAGATAAAAAAATGTGGGAGCTTGACAACATAATTGTTATCTCTACAGAACCTGTTATAATTTCTTTGGAATTAGATGTCTTCTAAAACAGAATGTGAGGAACCATAATTTTATTATTAATTTCAAAGATAGAGTTGGTCATCGGTAAAAAAATAAAATTTTCTTCAAAATCCAACTTCTTTCGTTGTTTGTCAGAAAAAAAACTCAAAAGTAATTAAAAAGAAAGTAATTTTAACCCTGTTGTTGGCCTCACTGACATTACATTTTTCTTTGAGCTCCTCCAAATAGTCACCCTTTATTTCCACTAGACACCATGCACACGATCCATTCGATCCTCGACTTCAATTACAATGATTTAATAAAAAAAGCCAGTTCGAGTGGTGTGGAGTGAGGGTGACTTTGTGAGCGCGCGAAATTCAATTTAAAACTTTTTGGAATGCGTGACAAATCAACAATTTGCAATTGTTCTGGCTGCCACGGCACGGCCTGCTTGATGACGTCAACTTCATTCGTGAAACTTATTTAAATTCCAAAGTTTCAATTGGCGACACATAATACACTACTGAATTGTTGTGTCAAATTGAACCCCGCCGGAATGAGCTAACTTTTTCGAATTTTATGCTAGGTGTGGATCGGAGGATGGGTGGGAATTTAATATTACAGTGGCGCACTGATCACGTTTAAATAATTTCAAAATTTCAGATTTGGGGGGATGAAAGATATGAAAATGAAGAACTGTGTAGTATTAATTGAGACCACTATAGCTAGAACCATAAAAAAATTACATAATCAATGATAAGTTGTTGGAGCTCTCTGGTTGTAACATGATGGGGAATTCACCATAGTGTACCTAAAAATAAAAGAAATGCTTAAGTTGTTTATTAAATCAATACGGGAAAGCTTAAATATCAATAGGATATAGGTAAAGGGGTTTTATAAATGTATGGAAAACAAAACACAAGGAATATAACTCTTATGTGATTACGTATTAGTGCTCAAAATGGAAAAAAAATAGGTCAAGTTTTACATTTAATAGTGGGCAATAACGAACCTCAAGGGAAAAGTAAATGTGCACGAATTGTAGAATGAAGGCTGTAGACAAATTATAGAGATACACAAGAGTCATTTGGCCTGAATTAAAAAATATATACCATAATTTGTGTGGCAATGTTGATAGCACCACATCTCGAAAAATTAGCATTATTAATTTTAATGGTACACCATGAGAAAAAAATGTTAAAACTTCACAAATGACTCAAAAAAATCTGTTTTAAATAAGATATGATTTTGACAGATGAAAATTTTCACGAGCAAAATTAAACTATTTAGAATACCTCTAGAGATCTCAAATTTTCAGGGGAGTAATAATTTTTGTTGTAATTACGTTTCGTAGATTAAAAATTTAACTTATCTCACAATTTTGGAATTGGCTCAGAATAATTTTTTAATTATATATTAATTAATTATTGATCCTCTCCTTTTTACCCTGTTTCTGCATTTATTCTTTTACAGTTCTTGATGGGGTCTTTTCCTACATCCTCCCCATTTATTGCCCGTAAGGTCAGTCGTTCATATCCTTATTTTAAGTTAGTACCTACATTTAATAGAATTTTTATTTTTATATCAAAATTTTTCATTACCATTTAACCTTTTTTAAATTACTTAAGTTAATTAAAAATGTTATCTTACTTTTACTGTTCCTGCGTCCTTATTATTAGGTAAGTTTAATCTGTATGCCTACTTTTAACTGATTATTTTTTGATCTATTGTAACGTTATTATTTCTAACATTACAGAATTGATGATGACTTTTGTTGTGTCACGATTTTGAGTATTTTTGGATTATTCCACTTTACCACATGTAGAACCTTTTATATTTCTATTTATACTTATTTAAATTAATATAATTTGCTGTTAGTTAATATCTGACCATTGTCAATTATCTTAAAATTGTTCGCTCTATCTGACAATTATTATATACGAAACAGTAAAACACATCCTTAATTTCCACAGTTTTCCAAAACTTTTTGTAAAAATTCTTATATAACTCGGTTTCACATTTTTGGCACCTTAAGATATATGTAAAAAAATATTGACAGATTTTTTATGTTCCTGCTTGATGTATGCAATCAGCATTAGACAAGGTATAACAAACAACAGGTATATTATATTTCTAAAAAATTTGATAATATTATATATTTAGTCTAAAATGTAATCTAAAATAATTTAATATTCCAGATAAAATTATTCATTTACTACCATGTATTGAATGTCAATGAGGTGTTTTGCGTATGTGACTTATTTGGTGGTTAATCTATAAGAGTATAAGTGTTCACTGTACCTTATTTCAATATTTCTATGGATCTGGCCAAGATAGATGACGTTACAATCCGGACAATTTAGTTTCGTAAATACCTATTTTTTTTTTAATTTAATAATTTTAGGTTTTACATATAATAAAAATGAATATACATAATTTTTTACTTTGAAAGATATTGTAGAAAATGTCCGAGATATAATGGTTGATATTTTATTTGAAATATTTCCAAAATAAATAATAACTTTGTATGGTCTGTTTTCTACACTTAAAAAAATTGAAACGGTGAAAATCCTCCATATAAGTGACAAGAAACAAGAATTTTATTTTTTGGACGAATTTGAAATTAAGAAATATCTACGATATCCTTAATATACAGGGTGGCCCAAAATTGTTGAATAATACTTCTAGAGGTGATAGTTCACCTAAAAATAAAGGTAGCTTTTTATATACACTTTTTTTCGTAAGCTCAATAAAAAAGGCGATACAGACCTCTAAAATTGTAAAAAAAACTGTTTTTTTTAAATATCTTGAAAATGTTTTAATGCGAAATTCAATTATAGAACATATTTTCATTTAAAATAACTATATATTATGAATTACACCTTCTCAATAAATTACATTATTTGAAATTTTGTGAAATTAAAACAAATATGTTGTACCATTATACCAAAAATTTTTCTTAACTATATAAAGTTTTGAACAATAGATTAAATAGGTTATTGAAATATTAGTTCTGAAATATAATTCGATGCGCATTCTTCTTAGTTCTTTGAGTTCTATATTTATTTTAACATTTATCAATAAATTTCATGGTACGCTAAATCCCAAAATGTCATCTGCGATTTTTATAAAAAGTGATCAGAGAAATCACTTTTCGTTTAATAAAGATTATCTGATGAATTCAATGTTTATTCGGGACCTTCCGTTCCCTCCAATCAGAATGTATATTTGTCAAATTTTGATGGTATTCACAAATAATTGCCTTTTATTTATAATTTTGTGATCCTTTTTCATATTGGTTAGAATAAAAATAATATTCTATATTATTTTTTTAATAATTTTACCACATATGTCACAAATCCCTTCATAGTATTTAATAAAATTTTATTTATAACTCAATTTTATGTTAAAGAATAAAAGAAATTTTTCGAAAAACAATACCGAATATTACGTGAAAAATAAAAATGATTTAGCAATAATGTTTGGATTTTAATATATCATAAATACTTATTCTATTTACGGTCTAAAATCGTCTATAGTAGTTTTGTCATCAGGAGAGAGTAATAAAACCTAATTATATATGCAAAGTACAGCACAGGTGGCTTAAAAAATTTCAATGTATTTCAGTAGTTTTTACCACATTTACCATATTTATTTTAGTTTTACAATGTTACCTGTTATACCCGCCAAATAATAATATCAGACTTTTCCTAATCCCTGATTAAGTGACCAGTGTTTATTTTAAAAATAATGTGTACATATTATTGCTTGAGAATTCAAACAAAAATAATTATAATTTCCAAAATTTATTTAAAAAATAGTCACATAAAAACATCACTATTGTTAACAACAAAAGTTAGAGGTTCTACCGTTTCGTCTGTAAGTTGGTCTAGTTTCCACATTTTCAGATCTTCTTTAAGAAGATGATTGAAGTTTTGTTTGTTTTATGTCAGGCAAATAGGAATTCTCTTTTATGGAATTCAGAACTTTTACTAACGTTGGTCTTTCTTTTTTAAAATAAAATTCATGTACCTTCCTTCTTATCGCTCTTTTGACTTCTTACAGAAGTTCTTCTTTTTATTTACCTCCACTCTGTTGTTTCAGTGGATTCACAATTTGACATTCCCACACCTGTCATATTTGATGTCCTTTGGACCGCGTTTTCCACAATTCCAGATGAATTTTTCTCGATTACCGATAATGGACTGATTACCTTTCATACCTTTCACAGGACTACATTCCGAACTATTTTCCATTTTCACTGTCTTTACTGGCATTTTTAACCCAATTCGTTTATCACAATAGGTACAATAAACCAAATACTAATCTACTTTAGACGTTACTTATAAATATTGCTGTGTTAATTTTAATAATTCCAAGAATTAGTTGTTTGGTAATTAAGGGAGCATTAACTACTTAAGTACCTAGAGAATAAAGAGGATTACAAAATAAATGTTATAAATGGATAGTAACTAAATACATAGGAAGTCAATTAAACTAAGAGACATTATTAATTTAAATATTAAGAAGAAAACTATCACTGATAGCAAGAAGTTATTAAATTCTTTTTGGAACATAATTCGTAAATTTCAAAATATTTTTATATTCTATTATTAAATAGGTAATAAAATTGGGAACTCTCATCTTAATTCAATAACATTTTACATTTATGTGCACGCCCATGGTTTATTGATCAAAACTCATTTTATTACTCTCTCCTGATGGCGAAAATACTATAGGAGTGTAAGTGTAGACCAAAGAGTTGTCCTGGTTCGACATTTGTTAGTTGATCGAGAGAAAATAAATCCTATTGATTTCTAAAAATGTACAGATACGTGGGAAAATTTGAAAACCGGCTTTGCTCCCTCAATTCGCCATAAATCCCGTGTAACTAAAATCGCACATTTTCATGTTGGCCGTCTAGCTGCAGCAACGTCAGCAGCAGCAATAGCGGTTAAGGCGACCTGAAGCCGGAATTGCATTTAATGTTTTATTCAAATGACGTCGGTGGGGCCGTAAATCAAGCGCCGGGGACCACCCGTGCGAGCGGTGGCCTCGGACACCCGACACTAGCGCCAAAAATGTTAACAAGACACATGACAACTGCCGGCCGAGGTGTCGCTGGGCCTCTGCCCCGCCGGGGGCGGACACGGCCCTATTCCCATCGACAAACGGCCTTAATCAACATTTTTTCGCAGCGAGGGTTTTATCTTGTCCACGATACCACGCTACTAGCTCTAGCACTAAATAATGAGGCCTCTGGTAGCCTAACTATGTGGATACTCAAAAATTAATTGATTAATTAATCGTTAGGTAATTATGGTTAAATCGAAACCTTAAATACATTTTATTGAAAGTTTGTTGTATAAATAAAACAAAAATATTTGGCTGCACACCAAAAAGTAACAGGCCATATTTATACTTCAAAACCAAAGCAATGAATGATTTTGGGTGGAAATCTTTATACACTTTTTATCTTCTAATAGATGCTTATACATATTCATTATGCATTGTTTCTCTAAAAGGGCCAAATGTTAAAATCAACCGTTTTGTTGTTTTTTGGGCTAGTTGTACTACTTTGAGTGGAAGGATCCATAATTTCAAAGATTCAATCGAAAGAACTTACTTTTATTTTTTTTCCTTATTAAAGGGTTTTTACCAAAAGGTAACAAAGGTAACTCTTATGTTAGAGACTTAGGGGTTAGGTTCTAAAAACGAGATAAAGAGAAAATTATTTTAATTTACCAGATAAATAAAAATGAAGACATAATTCTTTACAAGCTGTATCAATTTTTAAAAGTAGTTAATACAGGAACTGAAGGAAATTAGTATGAAACAACCTTCAATCACCAGTAAATACTTTTAGGTTTTTCTTGTGATTTTAAAACATTAGTTTCCACTTCTCGAAGCGCACTACCAACTATTTGTTTTTATGAAGAAATTATAGTCAAAACGATTAGGTATTACAAAGAAGTCTAAAGGACTGTTTTGATAAATTCTGAAAAATTAAAAGCCTAACAACTACTATTAGACCTTATATTTTAAACTTATCCGAATGTGTTAGTTGTGAGTATATTCAAGTATATTCAGTCAACTTCCAGGATTTAATCAGGGAAATTTGAGGTTGGATCCGAGGGTCCAGTACAAAACAAGAAGATTAAATGACATTAAAACAACAAAATAAAAAGTAATACACAGTAATGAAAGAAAAAAAAGTAAAAGGAAGAGAATAGACCTTAAAATTAATATTCGATTAGACACCTGTGATTAATCCAATGTGGCTTTAACTGAAGAAATTTCCTCCAGCACTGAAGAATTGGTTTAGTTTACCCACAACGTGCTAGTAAAAGAGAAAATTACCAGAAAAAATATCCTTGTTTTCCATAGCTTTATCAGGTTTTTTGCTCGGGTAAGTTTATAAATTGTTAATTTTTTGAAAATGGGAGTATTGACTGTGTCATTCGAGGTTTCAAAGATTGTTTTGCGGTCAGGAAAAAAAGAATATGTTATTGGCATTTTTGTCAAACCTTAATTTTACCCATATTAAAACCAAACAAAGATAGTTCGTCCCCATAAAGTTATAGGCCCATTGCCTTGTCCTCATGCATAGGTAAGGTTCTAGACTCATAATAATAAAGAAAAGACTTAAATAGCATAAATATAGAAAATATAAAACCTACTCATTCCATTACAATTTGCCTTCAGAAGGAACAAAGGTTGTATTAATTGTTTAATATTCGTTACGGCTCAAATGAAATAATATATTTTAAAAACAAATTCACTGTCGGGGTATTTTTAAATCCACAATCGATTTCAATACCAGAACTTGACTAAAAAGGAAATCTATTATGTTAATGTGGTCAAATAGGCTTTTTAAACTATATTGTTATAGAATGTCTCATTAATGTATCAATCAATTTGATTTATATGTATAAGAAAATGTGTAAAATTAATCAGCCGACTCCAATAGATATATCTAAAAACATTTAAAATACCTTTCACTGTGACATTCGATAAATTTTGAAAGTGCAATTATTATTAATTTGGATTATTAGGTGAAACATTTTCAAACCTTATCTTCGCTTGTTCGCTTGTTTCATTCAAGTTTTAATTTAGTTTATATTTTTTAAATCTTGAAAAATTCCTACAATGTTACCCCCTTCGTATCTCCCTTAGGATAAAATATTTGAGGAAATGTTCTTACAAGTCAATTTTTATGTCTAATGAAGTATAATTCTGATTATAAAAATAACAAACATTTAAAATAATAATCGCAGAGCAAGTGACAGCTCGTTTTGAGAGGTTTTTAATTCCTTATCCAAATTATACCCTATTTCTTTAAATACATAATATTGGGTGAAAATATCGTAGGTCCAATATTTATTTACTGAAAAGTCAAATTATTAGAAATAATAATAGACCACTATTAACTGAACTATTAACAAACAAGAAGTATTTAAAATGTATTCTTCAACAAGACGGTGATTTTGTACATTTTGCGATAAATAATATAAATTATTTAAATCTTTTTTGGCAATATGGGTAGGATGTCCAGGCCTTATAGAATGGCTTTCAAGTTCACCAGATCTTACTCGTTTAGAATTCTTTTTTGGCGTTATCTTAAGAATTAAGTTTACCCAACCATAACGGAGACATGTGGTTCAATTACGAGAGAGACATTGAAAACTGTATGGAAAGCAACAAGAAACATTTTTTTGCTAAGAAAGCAGTGAAGAATATTTTATAAATTAAGTAAGCATCAATTGAAATTGATATATTTCATTTGTTAAACTAGTACCGTGTTCTTTTATCTAGTTAGTTTATTTTACATAAATAAATAAATAAAGCAGATTTAATAATTTAATAGAGAATTAAAAACCATGACCTATAACTCCTGGTTATTGCAATCTAAAATTTTTAATAGGGCAGCTATTTTGCGCTACGGTTGACATTTGGAATATTATTTTTATCTGCAAATGTTTCATTAGAAATAATAATTAACCCTTTCAAGCATTTTATATTTGCACTATAGAAAAATCAAAATTCAATAGTATAAAACATTATTGGAGAATATGATTTAGTCGTGGTAGTAGTAGTCTTTTTTGTCACAATAAACAGGAATATGCCCACAAGCTCCAAGCGCCTTTTCTTTTAATTACCTTCCTAGAGCATGGAACTATATAGAGCATGGAAAATTTAACACAAAACCGATTCGTCGTAAAATTCTTACCAGTCGTTAGTTTCGCCAGTTGCAATCTCACTCGCGTGTTATGGAGCCGTTTTGTCTATAAATCTGTTCACAAATTTTGCAGTTTACGGTACGCGCTGGATATTAATCAGCATACTTCGTAGGATAAGTGTCAAGTGTGTCACATTTGAACGCTACGCTTGAAATAACAAGAGACATGTTTCTTTCGGAAATTTAACACGATGGCTACCAGTATAAATGATAAAAATGCGTAATAGAACAATTTATGCTATAAGCATAATCATACGTACCGATCCAGAGATAAATTTTACTCCCTTAAGCTAGGCTCAGACACAGCTACTTTTACAGCGCAGTATTTGTGCTGCGGCTGCAAAAGTTTTGTATCGTGTTCACATATAAGCTAAAAGTAGTATGCTACAAGCTGTTTTTTTACTGCAGCTACCCTTACTGCAACCATAAAAAAAATGTGAATGTGTTCACACTAAATACGCTGCTTTTTCATCGTGCAACCAGAATAAAAACACCGCCCTATATTTGTTTTCTGTTTGTTGATAAGTCACATCTGGTCCTAGTAATTTTTTTTGTTATTAATATAAAATATGGATATTGTTGACTACACATTAGGATATTCTAACTTACTACAATTAGTGTATTATTGAATGTTCTGTTAAATGGACAAAGAAAACGCGAGGCGTTGAAAGAAAACTAGAATTTGGGTAAAAGACTAGATAAAAAAAACGAGAACGTTGTGGTGTAATGAATTGTTTACTTAAAGAATTATATAAAGGTGATGAATTATTTTAATGAGGAAAGCAAATTTCAAAGTGCACTAACTCCCTTGTTATTATTGATACTAAAAATTTTGTAAACTAAACTGTTAACAGGGAGTTAAGATACACAATTTAAAATTATTCTCGGTTATACAAGGTAACTTCGGGACTAATCAAACATATTTTTTTTGGGAATCTCTGTATGTTATTTCAAATTCAGATAAATCACATTTTTCTGATTCTTTTCATATAACATTTTACTATTGATTCAGGGTATTTCAAAATATATTTTTGTATTAAAATCCCACGTACATCAACGCTCTGTAGTTTCTCTATGAAAGTAGTCCAGCTGCCAGTGTAAAAGTTTCAGTCAAACTAATATTTTTTACAGCGCCTGCAACTCGTAAAACTTCTGTTCAGACGTCGCTACTTTTTATGCTGCGAGCAACTAAGAAGTTGCTCAGTTTTTTAATCTGCATCGCAGTAAAAGTTGCTGTTTCTGACCATAGCTTTAGATTTTTTACAGGAACGAAGAATAGAGCAGTTATCAGAGCGGAGAGCAATGCTGCGAAAATAAACTGGTGAAGACACACTGATACATCCAACGTGGAGATGCGAGCTGGGTTGGATCAGAGGGTGGAAGAAGGAGCAGAACGTAGAAGAAGAAACAGAGCATGAAAGAAGGGACAGAGCACGGAAGAAGGAGTAGAGCACGGAAGAAGAAGCAGAGCGTCGAAAAAGGAGCAATGTGTGGAAGAAGAAGCAAAGCGTTGCTGTATTATATATAGATGAGTTTAGAAATGGATGAAATTGGGACAACTTGGAATGGAATAAAGTTAGATTGATGAAAAAACCATTTTAAAGTCATAAATTTATTGATGACAATATTAGTTTTTTCAATAGTCTTTTACCTCATTTCAGAATACTTTTGTAGAAGGTTAAACTTTCGTTTAGAATAAAAATGCAGGAATTGGTTTATAGCTTCTTATGTGTTAATTCAGAATAGCAAATAACTCATACTCAGCAACCAACATATCGAACGGGTCAAGATCAACCATACTCTATTGAATCACCTCAGAAGCAGCAAGATTTTTCTACTTTCATCTACTGTACCATATTTTAGTAATTTTTCTGTTTATTTGGTAAACGTTATCTTTTGTATTATGATAGCACAAAATATATCACAACATTAGAGATTAATTCTTGTATAAAAAATATATATACTTGCTTGCGTTCACTACTGAAATAAATGCTTGTAAAAAATCCTCGCCCTGAAATACGAAGCTCTTTTTGATCTCTTTGCTTTTTGAATTTTATGTAATTAGACAATCTCGAGAGAGGACGCAACGCTAACCAGACAGAAATGTTTGTTGGTCAGCTTTGTTTTTAGGGAAACCAAGATAGGTACACATTGTTCGTCATACGTTTGATAAATTTTCCTTTTTAATAAATTCAAATCATGCTCGTCAATACTTTTAAATATGCCAGAGTCACGTTTTTTTCTAGAAGTAGTAGGTTTCCGTACTATATATATCCTTTATCGAAAATAAAGAAGTTCCTTTTAGAGCAAACGTCTAAGCTAAAGCATCATTTGAATTAAAACCTCTTTTTGGCATTGATTGGTACACATTTTTAATTATTTTTTTAGGATTGAAAAATAAATGCTTTCTTCGGAAATTGGTGTCATTACAAGATGCTCCATTATCAGCGCTTGCCCATGGACGCCACATTCTAGCACTAAAACGACAAAAAATATTACTCACCAGTAAACCAACTACTAATATAACAAATAACACTTGTCGGAAAACCAATTAGAACTAAAATTAATAAAAATGAATTAGCTATTTTTAAATTATTAGGAATTTATACCTATTTAAAATAATATACTACTTTGGGATTTAGGTAAATAAAATTTATACTGCGGCTCAGTCTAAAGAGTTGGTAAGCTTGGGACATTTCATGACCAATGGGATAATTTTATTGCAGTAAAAAGGTCAATAGTATCTCACCTGACTATAGATATAAGTTTTCTATTTCTTATAGAGTAGCCTTGCTCTTCCCTTTTTCATTATGTTCTTTCATTTGTTAATATTAAGAAGGTTAGGTTAGTTAGGTTTGATAAGTTTGCAGATTCTCTATGATTTTCTCGTTGGTAGATATATTTTCTAAAATAATCAAAGCGGAAATATCGCAAAATTTATATCTTTTTCTTTTTTTTTTATTAAATTGAAATTTACAACCTGCTACATATGTTAGCTATAAGTAAATGTGATTAGGGTTTGTACACTTGAGAGGAGAAGCCATCCAGTGATGACACTCCAGAATAATTTAAATTTTTAAATGTTCAGATGAAGGTCACTGGTTTATTATGTCTGTTGGCCACTGCCTCTTTAATCTTCTTACGACTTCAGGTTGGATGTGTAGCATTCTTGCTTCCTCGTTGGGATGGTCTGTTAGTTGTTCAAGATAGTTCCTTGTTAGTCTAGTAATTTCATCGTCAACAAATGGTATACCAGAGTCTTCGTGTAGAGTTTTGTTGCTAATGTTCCATGGGGCGTTAAAAATTATTCTAAGTATTTTGTTTGATGGCTTTTAGCAACCCCATAGTTGTATACCATATGTCCATATGTGCTTAATTATGCTTTTATAGAGAAGCACTTTATTTTCTGTAGAGAGTTGAGATTTACGTCCAATTAGCCAGTTCATCTGTCTTATTTTTAGGTTTATTTGGGTTTTCTTAGTGGAGATATGCGATTGCCAGGTAAGCTTTTTGTCTAGTATTAATCCTAGGTACTTAACTTCTTCATTTACTGGCAACTGTATTCCGTTTAGTGAGACAGTTGGACATATAACCTTTCTGTTTGTAAATGTAATTTGGGTTGATTTGGTGTGATTTACTTTTACTCGCCATCTATTAAGCCAGGTTTGGAGTTGGTTGAGGAAAATTTATATCTAAACGTAAAAATTTAAAAATTGCACTAAGAGAAACAATAAGTGTTATTGTTAGACATTATGTATTCAATAAATTATAAATTGCCAAGGAAGTATATTGAAGAGTACCCACATAGAGCTTTTCACCTTTACCTTTTAATTTTTATCTAAATTTTTAATTATCCTTCTTTAGTCCAGTAGACAACACCAATTAACACGTACTTCGTCCCTTTATATTCCTGTAACCCGGTAGTTTGTTTAGCGGTCAACTTTTACTCGAGCTACCGAATTCGTCCGTTGTTCAAACGAAAGAGCTCACAACAAACAGTTGAAAAGCGGGCGCTAAAACGCGTCGCTTGATTCAAAAGTGCCGCCTTCATTAGCACTCAAGATGCATGGCCTGCTTAGTTCCTAATGACACGATGCATACGTTGGCCTATTACGAAGTTGGTGTACGGTGACGTTTCGAATAAATTTAATTACCCTTTGAGTTAGGATAGTTATCTGTTGATTTATAGTGTTATGATTTATCGAGCAAGAGGTATTTTTGTGAGCGGGCTATTTTAGGCAGTGCGGGTATGACTCGGGAATTTCTAGCTTCTTTAAACTGTCTGCCATGTATTGTTGAGGATAAAAAATAGAGTTAATCCGAATGGATTAAAAGATAAAAGGTTAATTTTGAGAGCGTATGTCAGAAGTGAACAGTGTCAGAGACACTTTATTTAGTTAAGACAAATGAATTTGTAAAGAGCATTTTTTCATTACCTTGGGAATAGTTTTTTGTGAATGTTTCACTTGTGCTTCTTCTTTTTTAGGTGGTTAGTTTGAGCTGGTCTTCTGCTATCGTTTGAAAAAGATATCGACTACAGGTAAAAACGTATTAAATGGGATAAACAACACAGAGGAATAGTTGGAATTATACAACGAGGTTTATTTTTAATTCAATAGTCAGATTTGTAAGAAGCCGAAAGTTTGTTAATAATCACAAAGAGTCATAAATGCAGTAACATTCTTGCCTAAATCAACGTCACTGACCAGTAAGAAGATTGCGTGCGGGCAAAACAAATTTAGCGCCAAAAATTAATTAAGATTAAAGCAAAAATACACTTTTCTTTTAAAATGAATTGTACTTTAATCCTCGTTTCAAATGGTACTCTAGTTACGCGATAGTTATTACCTTAGGGTTCTTTTATTAACATACAGTTTCATCGGTATTTCGTAACCTATTCAATTAATTTTATAAAATATCAATAATTTGGTTAGTTTTAGTAATCGTTCAATATCTCTCTCTCTCTCTTTCTATGTGTTTGAAAATTTATTATGGGATTACTGTCCCGAACGAGAAATTTTTTACAGCAGGAACACCTCGAAAAACCTCCAAGCTCTTCTTCAAAAAATTATTTTTACATTAATTGCAATCATAAAACTAGTGGTTTCAGTGTTTACATTTATGTTATTATTATCTGTATTGCCATTTTTAAACTGTTATATTTTCCGAGAAGATCTGTTATATTTAAAAAGTTTTGTTTTTTAAGACAACTACTGAATTTGTGAACTCGAAATGATTATAAATAATTTATTGAGAAAATAAGCTCAAGTAACACATTTGGTCTCAGGAACAGATATTATAGAAACTGGAACTTTGTAAAAGTAAATGCTTCAAATCTGTTACCTATTTTTTAACTTAAAAAAGATTAATAACTTTAAAGTGCTGAAAAACTATAGCAGTTACCTATTTACTTCTTAAATTGACTACAACGAAGGTCCGTCACCCTGAAGATATTGTTAAATTTAATGGAACTACCCGGCTACTATTAAAATAGCTTTTAAAAAGACTACTACTTTGAAACGGCAAAGCTTTGAGCCAGTTACTAGTTTGTGGAACTAAATTGTGACTTACCAGATATGGTACTTTATAGTTCCAGATAGCGGTTCTAGCAATGTACCTGGAACAAGCAAGGGAACTTAAAAGTATAGAAAATTTAAGTAACATACATAGAACCCGGCTATCCTCAGTAGAAGACTATGTTTTCTTTAAAGTAGCTGCTTCTTTCATATGCCACCATCTAGTGAATTATACTTAAAATCGCTACCCTATGGTATCATTATATTATTTAGGAAAATTAAATTCAACAAATCAGCAGGTACTAAATGTTTTGCTTGGGAGGGTGTGTTACAGAGGGTGGCTCTATACAATACTGCCTATTTAACCATTCAGTAACAGTTTCAATCAATATGTCATCCTCCTCTAAGTGTTTTCCTCCAAAAAATTCTTAAATAAAGTTGAAAGATACGTTTTGATAAATTTCCTTATCAACCGTTTGTTTCAATTCTTCATTAATGACAATAATTTGTCCGTATCCATCTTCATCATAAATATTTGACCTTCCTACATTAAAAAACCTACACGACTTCTCGACTTACAGACAATGCCATGGATTACACTTTCTCCATAATCCTCAACAATTTGCCGTTGAATTTCAACAGGAAGAACATTTCTTCCGTTTCTTAATAATCTGGGTTTATTATTAACAAACAAAGCAGTACTACGCAACAACCAACAGAAGCAGAGACAACAGTAGGGGACTGACTGAGAGTGACTGACCTTGAACAGACGTCATATGACAGTGCGTAAATGGTTATTATTTTAAAAATGATTCTCGAAGATGGCGTTACAGGCTCTATTAATTAATTTATTTAACGGAAATATAGACCATGTGAAACTGCGTATAAAATATATTTTCATGTTCCATTCGAAGCTTTCTTTAGTTTGCCACCGAGTTGTTACACCTTTCTCTTAGGTAATGCGGAATTACTGAAAGAGGGTTGTTGTTTAATGATACGTTGAATAGATATTTAAAATACCTTTCAATTGATGTATCGCAAGACACACTTTTCTATTTAAAATTTTTATTGATGACGTCATCACGCTCATAGAGATGACGTCAAAAATAAAAAGGTGATCTGACAAAGCGCCCATTTACAAATCGACGGGTTTCAGGATTTTTCCCTAAAATCGCCCATTTACGAAATAATGAATTTATTCCTTTCATTTGGACCAATGATTTTGTCAAATTTGCCCACTAAAAGGGTCATTACAACATTATTACTGGCATTTTCTAAATACGGATATTACACTGTCAATTATCGCAATTTCATGTGACATATGTTATTGTTTGTTATGCTACTTTTAATTCAAAAATATTATATAAACTACAATGATATGCCGAATTTTGAAATGCCAAATGAGATTTTAACCATTGTACCTATATAGAAATAGCTTTTATTTTTCAAAATACGTCTATTGAACTCAAAGTTTATTCTTAACCATTCAGTCTCCCGAATTAGAAAGTGACTTTTTGATAAATTTTTTTAAAAATTATCTTTAATTTTATTGGATAATTAATTAAATTTTCAATATTTTATCACCTGTAGTAAAAATTCCGTTCCAATGTATACCTTATTATTTATTCTTATTATTATTAAAATTCAATAGAAGTTTTTATTATAATTAAGAAGATGATCTAAAACAGTTTTTCTATAGCAAATAACTTTAACTTAACAATATTAAATTACAAGTGTTTGGGTGAAGAGAACAAAAGGTTAATTTACAATGCGTAATATATATCATTATACATTTTGACGCAACTGACATATGATTGCTTTGATATTTGGGATATATTGATTAAGTTAAAGGTTAATTCGATTGATTAAAGAATATTTAATAGAACGTGGTGTCGTTAATATAACTATCATTTGTCATTCTTCTAAATAGAATGTTTGTTGATGAAATATGTTCTACTTTCTGATGATCTATTCTAAATACTTAAAAGTAAATTGGACTTGTGCAGTATAAACTATTTTATTTTGTAATAACTTTACAAAAAACATAATGTTAAAGCCTTTTTATGTAGTTAATGTGATTAAATTTTTGTTGTGCAGTTTGACCCTCTAAACTCGAAAAGTGTATTTAAACATTTGTTAAACCTTTTCGAGGTACACATTTTTTATTTGAATCATATCTTAAATTAGTATTTTGTAATTAGTTCGAGAGTTAAAGATAATCGAATTATCAATAAATATAACTATTCAGTGCAATGCAATATAGTATAAACAAAAAAAAAGTTTACATGAAGTGAAAATGGTAATTTACAATGAAGTTTTTATCAATTATATGTAAAAGCACGATTAAAGTAACAGGTAGGCCCTCATTATTTTCCATTTTAATATTATAGCATCGGAACAGTGGTAAGTGTAAAAATATATTAATTAATCTTGATTGACGCGGATGCTATATTAATTTGTTTTATATACTGCGCCGCAAAATTAACGCATAATGGTAAAAACGGCAAAATTTTACTAAACATGTATAAATGTTTCTGTTTTCTTAACATACCATAACAGATCCACCTCCATAAACAACTGTTCCCACAATATTGCACTGGGAATATCGCTATTCAGAGCGTCGATAAACTCTTCTATAGCGATCATCACTAAAGAGGGAAAATCTAGACTGAATCTCACTGAAGAGCACATTGCCCCATTGATGATTATTCAAGTTGCGATGGTCGTGTGCAAATTGAAGACGTTGCATCCGATGAGCTGCGGTAAGAAGTGACCCTGTAGAGGCTCTATATGGAGTAATATTCTGTTCTATCAACCTTCTTCTTACTGTATCACGACTTATTTGATAATTATAGCGTCGAGATAATTCTTGTTGTAGCAAAGTGCTTGTAACAAACCTACTTCGAAGGGTTTCTAATTATAGAAATCGATCTTAACGATCTAAAACGTCCTTAACCACGTCCTCTTTGGTTACTACCAGTTTCTCTAAATCGTTCTAAAGCTCGTATTGCGAAACGCCAAACCGTAAACCTAACTGGTTTTTGGGATAAGCCATCCTTTACAAGAGCAACAACAGCGCATTCCTCTGAAGAAAGGTTTCTCAATTCACGTACGTTATATGCCATAATGATTTAACACGCTTAATACAAATGAGAAACTAATAAACAGTGCCAAACTAAATAAGAAGAAAGCCAAATAAACAATATTAATAAATTTTAATTTATACCACTTTTTAAATTTTTGCAACTTTTTGTAGTTTTTACAGTTCCCAAAAAGCAAGAATGTCTTGTAAAGGTTGGAGGAAAATGTAAATAAATATTTCTTAGCCATTAACGTAGGCATAAAATATTTACTAAGGTACATATTTAATTTTAAATGTTTATTCGTTAATTTTGCGGCCCAGTGTATATAGCGTTACGAAATTCTAAAAAAATGTTGGATTATTTCTTCAATTCATTCAATTTTGATGAAGTGTATTACTTTCAAGCCTATTGTCTACATATGTAACTATAATGAGTTAATTAATTGATAATTAGAGTTTAATTGAAATTGACTTAAATCAGTTCAAATCCGTTTAATCATTACACGCGGGTATACTTTCATCAACTTTTCTTCACTATTGCAACTAATATTATGACGGACCATCAAATTATAAAATTAAAATAATTTTTAATAATTCATAATAGAAATTAAAAAATATTATTTTCTAATTCGAGAGACCAAATGGTACGAATTTACTTGGTTTTCATCCGACTGTATTTTGAAAATTGAAAGCTATTTTTACATGCGATTGTTGTATAAGTCTCTTGAGACATCTCAAGATTTTGCATATCATTATAATTTATTATGATAATGTTGGATTAAGGATAGAATAAAAAAATAACATGTCTCATGAGATTATGACAATGGATAATGTATCATTATTTAGAAAATAATAACGTTGTAATAATAATAATACTAATAATAATTATTATTATGGTTTTTATTACCTATATAATATTACATAAGCATACTTACTTTTAAAATCACAAAAAACCCTTAATAACGATAAAGGGCGAAGTTCATATTCCACAGCGAATAATCCACTGTGAAAATGTGCTTCCACTTAACCCAAGAGAACGAAGTGTCAATAAAAAAATAAATAAAATGTTAATAACAAGAAATAAATAAACAAATTAACAAATAAACATTGACGGGAGACATATGTATGTTTAGTTGTGCTGTTTATTAAATATTAACACTTTGTATGTGGCTTTGAAAGTTGCATTGGTGAAATTGAAAAGTTTTGCTGGCACATAGGTAAACAATTTATATATTTGATACGTAAAAGTCCGTCTAAATATTTCCGTTTTATTTTTGTGATAATTGTTTTGTTACATGTGTAAGTTATTTTCAAATGATTTTTTTGTATGAGATTGTAAAAATGACAAAAATTTATTGTACACTGAAGAGACAACATGATTTTGAATTAGTAGTATGTATTTTTGGTAATATAAATTTTTATGATAGTTTGGGGCATTTTGACTAAAAACATTTTATTAAGAAGAATCCTTTTTACTATTAAATTTCATGTTACTAAAATTATATATTACAGAATATTTCAAATATATATAGAAACTCAACGAAAATTTTGCCTGCTAAGAACATACATTGATTAATTAATAAAAGACCAAAACTTAATTGATGACTAATCATATATGTTTTTCCATTTAACCTCACTACCAAACAAAAGTATAGTATAGTGAGTGTACTATTTTTCCTCACCTTAAAGTTAAGAGCATCACCAATTTCATCATCCTTTTTTTGCTTTTATGTTGCAAGTATTTGTCTACGTTCAATAGACACTAAATTGAAAATTAAACGCAAATAAATCTAATTTGATTTTAACCCCACTGCAAACATTTAGTATAACAAGGAATTTTGATCTCTTCCTGAGATATTTTCTACTGTTATTTTAATTTTATATACATATATTTTTTACCTGTTTATTTTATTTTTATTTTATTATTTGTGCCCAATAATTTTCAGTTTTAAGTTCAATAAATCTACCTTAAATAATGTCTCGATTTCCTGGGGGGTTCTAATGGATATCCGTTAAACATACAATTCTGAGATATATTATTGTTCTAACTTGCACTTTTAATTTCCCTTAAGTATTTCTATTATTTGCTCCTAGCTCCTTTTATACAGAGTGGACCAAAAGTCTGGAAACGGCCAATTATCTCATAAATTGCTAGTCCAAATTCTACAAAATGTAGGATAAGCCTATTTTGTGTTGAACTCGCATTGAAGAGATTCCAAAAATTACTGAATATACAGAGTGATGTATTTAAAAAACCAAAGTGACTAATAATATCAGAGAAACGGCAAATCTAGCAACGTTGCAAATGTCAAATCTGGAATCTCCTTATCCCAAAATAGGCTTATCCCAAATTTTATAGAATTCGGACTCTAATTTACGAGGTAATTGGCCATTTCAGGACTTTTGATCCACTCTGTATATTAGGACGGCAAAATCTCTTCGCGAAATCTTTAAACGTGAAAACGATACCATAAGGATTTCATGCGAATATTGTAGAAAAAAACATTTAGCTGATTTTTATTTTCAATAATCAAGAAAAGTTAAATCCCTTCTAACTCAAAGGAGATACAGAGAGAATGAAATAAAATCGTTGTTACCTAACAAAATCTTACTTTTTTATAGAAGTAGCCTTCATACTGAAAAAATAAACGATTTAGCCGCCAATGGTTGGTATCATGGTTGGTCCTTTAATTGAATGTATCACGCGGCCCTCCTTGCCATTTGAAATTTTAGGGGTGGTTCTTGCCCTGCCCAGGGTCTCAAGAAAACCACTATAAATTTATAACACAGGCAGACTAAAGTTGAGGTGTCCAAACATTTTCGCCTAACGTCTTGACGAACCAAAAAAAAGGTGTTTTAATTTCCTTTGTCATATTTACGTTTTATATTGATAGATATTGCCTCGTTTTTAAATAATATAGTCATGTTCTTAACTATTTAAGGAAAGCTGAGCATTAGATCCGCCACTGTCACCTGCAATATGTAAATGTTCAATGCAGAAATGATTAAAAGTGCAAACGGTGTCTCTTAATTTTTTCGAGGGTGCCGGCGGTTTTGTGTAAATGTGTCTGCATGCATGTGTATTTGCTGGTATGTAGAGAAGCTCGTACGCAATAATCGGGACCACACACGTCGTCCAGTCTTAAAACGTTCGCTGTTAGAGATGGGCACTGGTTTTTATTTACCGAGATGTTTGATCAATATTTTTAGATAATATATATATATATGTTGCGATTTTTAGAATATATACAGAGTGGACCAAAAGTCTGGAAACGGCCAATTATCTCGTAAATTGCTAGTGCGAATTCTACAAAATTTCGGATAAGCCTATTTTGGGATAAGGAGATTCCAGATTTGACATTTGCAACGTTGCTAGATTTGCCGTTTCTCTGATATTATTAGTCACTTTGGCTTAATAAATACATCACTCTATATATTCAGTCATTTTTGGAATCTTCTCTTCAATGCGAGTTCAACCATATGTAACATTTATGATTTTATGTAGTCTAGAAGATCTTAAATAAATAAAACAGTCTGGCAACGCTTGATTGTCTGAATACATTTTTTAATGCAAACTATTTTCAACTACATTAAAACGCAACAATTGAAAGATTACAACATTTTTAAAATAATTATTACTTAATCAAGTGTTCAAAATGTGCTCCATTTGTGAGTTGACAGTACTCTAATCGATGGTAGAATGCGTCTACCACATTTCTCCATGATTGTCTAGAAATTAATAGAGATTCATCTATAATTCGTTGCATTATCTCTATAAGACTGGCTGGTTTAATTTTGTAAGCTGAATTTTTCAAGTATCCCCAATAAAAATAATATTTAGGAGGCCATTCAATACATAAAATACTACATAAAATCATAAGTGTTACATACGGTTGAACTCGTATTGAAGAGAAGATTCCAAAAATGATTGAATATACAGGGTGATGTATTTAAATAACCAAATTGACTAATAATATCAGAGAAACGGCAAATCTAGTAACATTGCACATTTCAAATCTGAAATCTCCGTATCCCAAAAATAACTTATCCCAAAATAGGCTTATTCCAAAATAGGCTTATCCCAAAATAGGCTTATCCCAAATTTTGTAGAATTCGGATTAGCAATTTACGAGATAATTGGCCGTTTCCAGACTTTTGGTCCGCTCTGTATATATGTTCCAGTTCCAGTAATTCTTATTAATAATAATAATAAGGTATATTACTTATTACAATTTAATTTTATGACCCTTTTGTTCCTTATCATATTATTTTTTAGGATTGTTCCGTATGCCACCAATCTATTTATAGTCATTATGAGCCATTAATTTTTTATTATTTTATTTAATTCTTATTTACTTACAGTCTATGCAGGATGCAACAAAAATATGCACATTACATTTAACCAGAGATTATAGCGACGAAATTTAGGCAAAATAAACTCATATACAAAAATCGGTATTAAAAATACAATAAATTGGTGGTACTTGGTGTAATTAAATAATTAATAACTAATTGAAAAGAAAACTAACATTGTGATAAAACAACCAAAATCGATTCCTAAAACAAAATAATGATTGTTTGTGATGTATCTGACATGAAATTATTTACCTTTAAAAGATCTGTCAAACTTCTGGTAATCTTGGAAAATGGTATGTCAGATACCGAAACCTGGGTCATGCAGATTTAGAATAAATTTTTAAAAAGGGAGACTGTGTGTGGAAATTCAGATAAGTATAATTTATCTTTTCATATTTATTATGAATAGTTTCCATAAAGTAAGAGTTGAAAAAATTAAAAATAATTTCGGTTGTAGGAAATTAAAAAATTTAGCCAGATCACGGCTTCTTAAAAAAATTATCAATATTACGCTAATACAAGTTGTGAATCTAATATCAGCTTAGTAGATTTTCCACATTTTAACAAGCAATATTCCGCCTTTAAATTAATTTATTATAATAACGCTGTTTCTATTAATTTTTATAAATATGCATATCGGAGATCGATATATTCAGTTATTGTACATTTTCTTTCCTTCAAATGATATTGGTTTTACTTTCGTGATTTATTTTTATGATATTTTCCCTGTAGAATGCCAAATATATGAGAATGAAAACTAATAGAAGAAACTGTCTGTTAAATGATATTTAAATCTTATTGAAAAATGATGTCGAGATACTCTTAGATTGGTGAACTTTCCTAATTACATAAGATAAAATGCAGGAATGGACTTGGAAAACAATAGTATTTTTTCTACTGAACGAATCTAGAATTATAGGGGTTGTACTGAGAAGAATATCTACAATCGTTTACGTATAACAGTAAATTTAAACCATCCGCTCTAACAAGAATATATTTGGTTTCGATGCTACTGACTCAAATTAGTCTTTATTTAAATATTATTTAGATACTGTTATTTTAAAAAAAGAAGATGTATAAATTAACAGTAGAATAAGAAAAGCTTTATATACATTTTAATTCCAGATCCAATATTTTATTAATAAAAATGAAGTTTGAAGAAAGACAAAATTAAATATGTACAAGGCAGTAGACTAACACTGACTTATGGATATGAAAAATGGACAGCCAAAGGGATAAAAAAGTGCATTACAATTAGCATATGACATGAACAAGAGATGTTACAAAAAAGAACTGTTTAACAACCGTGCAAATAAGACAAGACCTTTAGATAGTATCAGTTATGTAATAATACATTAAGCAGATGAAATGAAGCTGGTGGGACACTTACACAGAATAAAAGGTTCAAGACCGATAAAAGAATATGGGAGGAAGAAGAAAGTAAACTCAAAAATAATCAAAAATATCACAGCACAAAACAATTGGAAAAATAATGGATAGAATAGGCACAACATAGAAAACAGCAAAAAGAACGGTAAGGAAAAAAAATGGAATACGTTTTTGTATAACTGGGAAATTATAAATACGTAATGTAAAATAAATTAATTTAGAACTAAAATGAATTTACATCACACGCTGCTGTGAGAAAAATGTGCATTTGAATAGTAGATTTTTATATTTTCCTTATATAAAATAAAACTATAGGAGACAGATTGTGATATACTTAAAAGTTAAAAAACTAAATCTTTACCGATCTTGTATAAAAGCTACATTGAAAAAATTGTGTTCATATATCTCTTCTAAATAGAACCTCACAAAAAATGTATTATATGCAGGATCCATCAGTGAAACAGGAAAATTTGATAGTCCAATAGTTTATTTTTTGCTCACAAGAGGACGTAGAGGTTTAGTTTATTCTTTGATATTTTATGTAATTTGTTAAACATGGAGCACAGGTCCGGTGTACGGTATATTTTCTGTAAGAATTTATTTTTGTTAAAATGGTGATTTTGTAAATATAAAAAGAAACAAAAAATGTCGATATTGAAATTATTAAAACCCAGGCAATGACATGAAAAGCCGTTTATCATATCGTATTATTGAACAACTATTTTATACATTCTAAGCAAGGTTACAACATTTTTAACGCAGCAACTCCGTAAGTCATTTTTTTCCAGTTGGATGGGGCTAACAGTCATACAGTTCATATGTGCATGGCTGCTTTAAGAGAACTCTTTCTTTACGTAGTCCTATACAAACATGGCGACATCTCGTGGCCGGCAAGATATCCAGTTTTACTCCCATGAGATTTTTATCTTTGGATATTTCTGAAGAGGAGTAAATATATAAATAAATCTCCAACCATACCAGAATGTCGTACAATAAATTAATTTCACGGTTTCAAACTGACCTGTTTCTTCGAGTGGTTTAAAATTTTGGGACAAAATTAAAAGAACCTTTATACACAAATGAGTGGCGTTATTTTAAAAAATAAAATGACTTACTCTACTTAATCTGTTTAAACCATTATCAAAATAAATATTTCTTGAAAAAATTGGATACTTTAAATGTCTTCGCTTTATTGACGGATTATGTACAAAATATTCAAAATTGATGCAATATACCTTTGACGTGATTTAATGACTACTAGTTCGGCCATCTTTAAGAAATTAAGCTAAAATACTAATAAGTCCAATGTGGTAAAACTGCTACTTACAAAACTTAATAAAACTATTACAATTAGCATCGTTAATTAAAAAGATTACAACTGACATCATAAAGTTAAATAGATACATAATTTTTTAAACATAAAAATCCAAAGAACGTCGTGGCTTCTATATTTAATTTTATTTTACATTATACAATATGTCCCCCTAAGTTGGAATCATATGGAAAACTTTTTTATTATTAATTTTAGGAAAAAAAGTTATTCTTCATAAAAAGTTCTGCATTATCTAAAACCAAGAATACAGTCATCAAATATCAAATTTTTTCAGTGGTATACGAGGTTTGTCAAAAAATATGAGTTTTACTCAAGAGTAAAGTACCTTTAAATTTGACAATATCGAAAAATGTTACTAAAAAAAGTTGATCAGAATTAAAAATTACGTTCAAATATGCAAGTACATCCATTTACCTTTTGCGAGGGGTGCAGTACTGTGTATGCAGTACTATTTCTACTAAATTAATTCCATCAATGCTTCCAGAAATTATAACAAATTGACGGGTCATTTTTATTTGGTATTATTGTCCTTCAATCTTCAGATTTTCCACGTGAATATATGTAAGTTTCTCCTTTCTGCAGAAGACACAAAATCCAAAAATCAAAACTAGCTGTAAATTGTTATTTATGCATCTAAATTAATAACTTTTGGTATTACTTTATATGCAAACCGTTGTTAGTAACCGCTCTTTATTATCAGCTTGTAAAAACTTAGTTACATATTGCTGTGTCAAAATGTTTGACTTCTTGGGTTTATTCCTTTTGAATTTTCGTTTGAGAAACTTAATTAATTAATATTAAATAATATGCTTAAAGGCTTGAAGGTTTATAACTTTTAGATAAATTCTCGAAATAAACTCATTCGTTTTATTTCTTTTCTCTCACATTATTTGATGAAACGTCCATAGAAACTTGTTCGTATTTTAGTCTTGATGTTTATAGAATTAGTTATGAAATTGCTTTCGTTAAAAAATCTTTAATATATGACGCAGACTTTCAGATGCAGACTCACTTATATTAACCTGTTTTCTAGACACTAAGAGAAACTAAAAATATTTGACGTTATTTGCAACAAAGTGTTAGGTCGCCATATCAATAAATAACTGCTATTACAGTATCGCTACTTTGATGTCAAATAAAATATTCGTCAATAGTCAAATAAATTGAATCGAAATATCATTAATATTTATTATTACTTGCAGTTGCTGATAATTCCTGGTAGTCACAGATAAAATTTTATTTTATTTCGTGTTATAAATATTCATGTCGTTAATGACTCGGACTAACGCTTTCGTTTTGCAACTTTCGTAATCGTACTGTACCGTAAGCCACTAGTAAAATAAATAACTATTTGATCATAATCTTTTAAATTCAAGTAAGTATTTTATTTATTCCAAAATTTCAGTTCCTCCTATCCCGCCTCTATTGCTACTTTTCCAAGTCCTGTACACTTTCCAGCCAGTGGTAGCACACGTGGGACTCACAACTTTGAAATTGCTAATGCATTTACTATCACAACATTAGGTTTAAATATAATAAACGAAATAAATATATTAAGCTCACTTTGTCCATTAAATTTTTGCATGGAAAATGATAAAAAACAACTTGAATTTAAATGATTGTGTTTCAGAAAAGATAAACAAGGACGTGTAGCAATTATATATCTTTGACAACAAATATTTCAAACAAAATAATTACATTTTTTTTATTTTATTTGACTAATTCTTGATGGTTAAAAAAATTTCTATCTATATACTAATAGAAAATTTGAAAATATCGGTATATTAAAAATGTGCAAAGTGACGAAATTAAGATTGCCAATAGTGATATTTCACAAATTCTTTATTTATAACATGAATCACTGCAATTTGTTCAGCTTATCTCAAAAATTATACCTATACTCTCCATCAATACCCAGTATATTAATATTAATAGGCTAATATTAAAGGCAATTTACATATTTATCATTACATTACAATAAGATATTGTCGGCATGTTTATACTTTTATAACTTTTGTAACAGACAGAACAAATTGATATAAAAATTAAATATACAGGTGCGTCCCATATAGCAACTAAAATGATACTATCTGTGATATGGTAGAATACTATATAGGGTGTCCCAAACTTTATTACCTAGTAAATATACGATGGTTTAAAGAAAGTTTAGAACCAAAAACGAAACTATCTAGATCACAATGTAGTTACTACAATGTGATTGCCAAATGCTGGGTTTTCAACAAAAACGATGTAGACTTTACAATGTTCAAAATTAAAATTCAGTAGTATTCAATTAAATTTCACTAAAAGCAAGTTGTAACTTCTTGTATTTATTGTAATTGCAAATTTTACGGTGTGTGAAATATAAGAGAGAATGAGATAAAATATATTTTATATTTTGTGAAATATGTGAAATAATTATATCAGAGAAATCTTTATATATTATTATTCAGTCTGAAATGCATAATTTTTAGTCATATTGACTAAGAATTCGTCGCATTTTATGACAACATATTTTATTTCTTATTTATCTGTATGACAAAAGTTAAAATAATATTTTAACTTGTTAATTATAATTTACTGAAAGAATGCTTACTCCGGTATTACTTACCGTTACCAAACGGTTCTAAATTTCTTCTTATATTTTGTAAATAAAAAAAAAGTTATATAGTAATTTGCTTAATAATTTAGAATCTTTCTTAGACTTATTGACTTAATGCCCTACTTCCTTGCGAAATATTTTAATTATTGTAAAAGATTAATCAACTAATTCGATAAACAATAACGTACGCAACAGAGACAAACACAATGGATAAAAGAAGAAGAAATGGACTTCAAAATATTGGAAATGAGGATCATGAGAACAATACTGAGATCGAGCATAACTACTGAAGACGATCAAGACCAAAGAAAAACATAGAAGTTGAACAGGAACTGAATGCAGAAAATATAGTACAACATATTAAAGATAATCGTTTAGAATCGATAGACCTTATAATGAGAAAACCACTAACAGAAATGATAAAAAAAATTAACAAATTGGACACTTGTGGGATTAAAAAGCAAAGGAATATCAAAAAAGAGATACAAATACGACAAGGACGAAGACATAATATCAATGGAAATAGAGTATAATGGCTTATCCAAGTTTCATCCACTGTTATGAATCGGCGCACAAAATCTGTTGGATTGCGCTGAAACACCCCCAAACATAGCTCAGACGTGATTTTTCGGATGAGCTTCTGTTCAAGGGTAAGGAGTTGCGGCACCCATCTAGCCGATAATTTTCTCATACCCACAACTTCATGATGGATATAATGTACCCGTACTTTTGAAATCCGCACAATCTCTGCTATCTCATCCAACTTTAATCTACAATCTTGCAGTACTGTTCTGTGGACTTTCTCGACCATTTCAGCAGAAGTCGCGGTTTTCAGCTTTTCAGGACGTGGTGCATCTTTAATACTTGTACGCCCACGTTTAAACTCCGCCATCCACTTTTTAACCATGCTGAATGATGGAGAAGATTCACCTAACGTAGAATCTATTTCATTTTTAACCTCTGTAGGTGTTAAACTTTTAATATAAAAATATTTTATCACTGCTCGAATCTTAGTTTTCTCCATTTTTTTCAAACACTGTCATCTTACAAACTTTGATAAGACACTAAATGAAAACTACTTGACAGACTCGGACAAAATTTTAATGTCAAACTGTGACAAGATGTTACTAGATGCAAACATAAAAATTAAAAGGAAAAACCATGTCTTACTATGGTAGGCCACGAATTAATCAACCCATCCTCGTAAAGTTTCGGTCTTCCTATCACTTAAATTTATGTAGCCTTGAGATTTTATAAGTTCTACTTAACAAGTGGTGCAACTAATTTCAATCATTTTAGGTTGAACTTAAGCTTAAGTGGTCAAGGTGCAATCGGGCCTTAGTGGCGTATGATTAGTTTGTACGTATATATGATATCTATAAATAATATTATAAATTTTTTCACAAAAAAATAAATAGCTAAAAGTTCTTTTTCTATTTGTGCATACTTTTGTTCAAATTTAGTGAGTGCTCTGGAGTCTGGATACAAATATTACCTTTTTGAAGCAAACAGCAATCAAGACCTTCATTACATGCATCAGTTTGAATAATTATTTTCTTTTTTGGATTAAATATTGCAAGAGTTGAAGCATTTATGATTACATTTTTAATGTATCATATTAGAATTCTTGGTTTATATGCTTAACCCGAAGAATATCCAGGAGATAGTTTAAGTGGCACTTAAGAGGATTTAAAGCCAACTTCAAGTTTTTTCTTGTTTCTTTTTGTTCTCCTCTCCGTTATCTTCAACTTAGTAGATGCTTTACATATTTACATAATCCCTCCATCTCACACTTAAATAAATTGAAGATACATAAATAAAATCAGTCTTTGCTGACGTTCTATAGTTTTAGTAAGTGAATAAATAGTAAATATTCAGAGTCCATGGTGCTTAGCAATGTAAAATGCTGTGATACTACGCGATCTGTTTAGCAAAACAGTGACCTGTGCAATTTGAGATGACCAGTCAATTAAATGAAATTGGTTGTGGCTATATATCAGACGGCGGGGACCCACACCGAACTTGCATTTGTAGTGCTATGCTATAAATAATGGATTGTTTTCCTCACCGTCGCGTTGTGCAAGGGGTGCAGTTTGGGATAAAACATTTGTCTCTGATAAGACAAGATTTACTGCGCTACATGGTGGTCTGAAATATCGTCAAATTATCACACGTAAACAAATTTTGTAGACTTAATGCCGGGTTAGCGTTGTTAATAATTGGAATTTTTAAAGACTGATAATTTTGATAAGAATTTCATTTGGATTAATGCACTAGATATATGCAACTACAATAAACTGTATACATTTATCCTAAATATTATTTTTTTCTTTTAATCATATATGTATATTACACTAGTTTATGTAAACAAAGAAAAAAACTATCAGAAAGATAAATTAGAATTATTATTAACCTCATTAGAAGCTCTGTCCATAGATAACCTAAATGTCTTGAGAACCTCTACCAATATTATATATTGTTACGATAGTACGTAAAAAGATTTAGTTAAATATCGTCCTGTGCAAAAAGCTTATTTATATAATATTTTCAAAATTATAACATTCATTGTTTATATAATATTACGTAAGCGAAAGTTTTGGGACAAGGTCGCGATCTAACAATAAATAAACATTTTTGTTAGTGTCATCAAAATTGGTTGGGAAAATAAAAAGAGATTAAAAGTCAAGTTTGGGATTTTGGAACACCAAGAAATAATAGTGCCTACCCCTGCGATTAAATGTGTTAGTTATTTAAAGGTGGAAGTTGCCCTAATATTTTGTAAGCTTGTTTTTATTCATAGATAAATAAATTGTTATTGTTTCACACAGCCTCTTTAATTGCCTTTAATAAAGTTACGTGTGGTTAAAATCTCCCTGAAAATAGTATTTAGAATTTTATATATATTTTTTGAAAAAAAAAACATTCCAATACGTACCAATATTATCTATCATATATTAGTAATATCGTTATAAAATCGATATATAATATATTTTTATTAAAATGAGGGTTTCAGAGTGACCCATATTGTTGGATTTTTAATTGTGGTGAAAATATTTAGGGGTTTTGTATTGGTAACAAAATTTAATTTAAAAATATTAAAACTTATTAATTAAAAAAAAAATTATTGAACCACAAAATTTATATTTAAACAAAAATAATAAATAAACAGAGAGTAAATCTCAGCGTATATTAAATTTAAATTAAATATTTTCATAAATACCTAAATCTGTAATTACGATTAATTTTAAATCAAAGCAATCAACCATTACTAAATTTTAAATTCATGAAATAATTCTTAACCAAGCTATCACTAAAACTTCAAAAATAAATTGTCTATTTAACATTTTTATAAAATATGAAAAATAATCAGGTAAATAGATGTTTATTCATTTACGACTTTGGCTATGTTTTACGAAGCAAAATATTTTGTTGAGAAAACCAAATTTATCTCTAGATCCACAAAATTGAATAAAACAATAATCACCAAATTAATCCACAAATAAACACATTTTTAACACTTTTCATTGGTTGAAAAGTTTTAAGCCTATATTTAATTCCAATAAATTGTTCAAATTCTGGTAGGCAGGGATTTTTAAATATTCCCTTTTAAAATTTTAACGTCTATTTTATAACTTAGTAAATCGCAGGTTTCTAAAAACAATATTTACTAATTTAACATTTCTTAAACTCAGTTTTAATACAAAATCGTGTTTTAAATTCTCCAGATTTTTCTATAAAATAAGAAAGCAAGACATAAGACAATGATTAAATCAAAAGTCAATTATATAATCAATAGTGGAATAACAGTTAAAATGGTAAAGACAAGTGGAGAGAATGAAACTATTTTCATTAATCAGAAGAGTAACCAAATCAATAAAGCTTTAAAAGACCAAGAAAGAACGTGGAACAAAGTAGGTAAAGAAAAGAGGAAAGCCCATCAATTCTGCTGACGCCGTGAGGAATAAGGAACATAGTTAAAGAGGAAAAAGAAGAATATCTACTAGAAATTAGAATTTACAGGCAATTTTGAAGAGAAGAGATATCTTTAAAATATTCCATTATAAAATATCTATTTGTAATTGAATGTTACTTTAATATTCATAGGATATTCACTGCACAGTGATCTTCTGATAAAGTAAAATATGCTATAAATATTTTGTATTTATCTCAAGCTAATTAAATGAAGTTAGAAATTGAATCGCATATGTACAACCTATTAAAATTCAAAATACCTTTATCTTTCAAAAAAAAACTCTCGAATCTCTCGAATCTCGAATCTGCATAGTTGAGATAAAATTGTAGTTTAAAGAATAAAAATATTTATTAATTAACATTAATTGGTCTTTAATTTGGTAACACTGACATTTTATTTTTAAGTAAAATAAAAGAGAAATTGATAATTTTTTAGATACCTCAAATATTGCAAATGTTTTCAATGTTAGTGTATCATTTTTTTCTGAAACCCGAATTTTTTTTCTATTATTAATATACTTCTGTTTTAAAAAATAGCAATATTAGTATATATAGTCTATAAAAATTAGAAACTAACCTTTATAATAATTTCTGAACCCGGTTCTGACTTGAATTTTCGTGCGGTGCCCTTTGCATGGGTTCAAAACATTCACACTCTATCTACCCTTTCAAGACAATTACCACCATTTCATTTTTTCTATTAGTAATTAATTAATGGATAAACCATGTGATTGTGCTGTCGTGCGTGTTCGAATAACTCTTCTTTAACCTATTAATCTCTCACATAACTTCAAATTATAATATTGGACGAAGAATAGTCTATTCAATATCAAAAACAAGTAAACTAATTTGAAACCGGCTCGTAAATCAATTAAGTTTGGACGCCAATAACCAGCTCGCTACTAATGCAATAGTGAGTGAGAATCCATGCCCATTGTAATTATTACGAATCGGAGCAAACGCCATAAATCAATATTAAGTAATGTTGGTATATTGACTGACCAATTGTAGAGGGTTATTAACTCGATTGAATCTATTAAAAAATATGTCGGAAAACAATCAAACTGGTCAATAATTGGAAGACGTCGCCTTAAGTACCACTGTTTCTAAGCTTTATTAAATCTGGTGGTGCACAACTTAAATAGTTGTATCACATGTCCATTCTTTGCACATTGAGCGTATAATCCAATCTTGTCCAGATTTAGATTTCGGTGTCAGAATCAGCATATTGTTTTTTGTTCATTTCCTATTTTCCATTTTTAATTTTCAATTTGTTCTTTTGTAATGAATTCAATACAGCTTTATGTTTTTCTTGTGTTTCCCGTTGATCATTGAATGGTGATCCATGTTGTGTTTTTGTATTCCTTACTTTCGTTGAGAAGTTGGTTTGGAAGAAATCTGTTGAAAAACATTTTTAAAATCAGTCGTGGGAAAACTCGTTGATAGTAAAGAAGTTTGTGAAGGAATAATAAATTTAGAGTTACATTTGCTTTCTTCAGATTTTTTGCAGATAGTTACGCCTCTGCAAATTGAATTTCAGGAGGTGTTGGCTTGTCAACATTCACTTCGTTCGTACAGACCTTTGGGCTGGCTGTGTTTCATCAATTGGTAAGTGGTGAAGCCTTTAATACTTTAATTATGTCTGTCAAAGGGTACAGTCTCCTTAACTCGAAAACATTTTGTTGACTTTTCCATAGAAGCTGGCCTAAGAAATGCCTTTGAAAAATATTTCAACTATATCCATAAATAGTTATTTTTTGTGAAGGATGATTCGTTATGCACGAATTACACTTGTAGGAACATAAAAGCTGCAGTTCTATGGCTGTAACCTGTTACTTGGGTGTGGTGCTGGAAAAAATAAAGAAGTCAAACACTTTAACAAAGTAGGATATAACTAAGTTTTTACAAGAAGCTGACAATGAAGAGTGGTTACTAACAAAGGTTCTTATATAGAGCAATACTAAAAATTATTACTTTACATGCATAAGTAACAATTTACAGGTAGTTTGGAGTTTTGGATTTTATGGAGATGCAGGAAGAAGGAACTCACTAACATGCAGGTGGAAGATGTGAAGCATTAAATAAAAGTATTCTTCGTTATATTTCAAACACAAAGATTAGATAAATTATGTAGGCATTAATGTAATTAATTTAGTAGAAATAGTAACAAAATACATAGTGCACCACTCTAATATCGATCACAAAAGAGTCTTTGTTGGTTACAAGAATAGTAAATGCATAAACAATAAGAGATACATCGAAACATCCGTAAAAAATAAAAAACCAATAGTTACAAAAATTCTGGGAGACAAGAATTTGGAAGTAGACCTATCAAATAGTAATAATAGTAGTAATTTTGAAATTATTGTTTCTTTAACAGAACAGTTTTTTGACTCTTTGGTATCATATGCTAATAGTCAAACAAATTGTCTTCAAGAGTTTGGATAACTCAAAAATTATATAAAATACCAATGTTTCCAAAGCATAAGAGTAGAAAAACCTTATCAATACAATATCAATTAGAGTCCCTGGAAAGAAAAACGCCCTAAAATCATCAGATTTCCCGCCCAAATATTTCACATAAATTAGAATCATAAAAATAATGGTTCGCTATTTGAGCAGTAAATTTGTACGTTCCAATAAAATTCCCAGCATCTGTTTTGCTCTTTTACTTAAGTATATCCTTGTAAGTTTGAAAATCCAAGTAATTTAATAAAACATTTTACATTATTAGGAAATAAAGTTTGCTAAATTACTAAAATTTAAGGTTCGTTTTATAATGGCCAGGACTAGAAAACAAACCTGAGGTTTCAATATCTGGATTATAGAAATCACTCAGTTCTATTCGTATGACGGTCCGCTAAAATATGTGAAAAAATATATAAATGTAATATTTTATTTTATACAGGTCAAAAAATGTCTTATCTATGGTGTCCACATTCCCCAAGCCATAAGGAATGTAAAAAGCGAGAACATGTCAACCATAGTTCTATGAATAATTATGGTAATTACGAGCTATTATATTTGTATAACAGAGTCATTTAGATGGTAGATTATGGAATCTTGTCTTTTACAGAAATATATCAACAATGCACGTACACCCACCTACGTATTCATAAATATATTTACAGACAATGGAGACCTACCAGTCACAAATTTACTGGATAATAGAGGATTAGTCAACTAGTCAGCATGCTCTTAGTAAATGAGAATAACTAATGATGAAATCTACAAACTGAGTCACAACAAGATAAGATACATAATAAAATAAAACATCTGTGAATATACTTTATTATGAATCCAATTAATTAAAAAGAAGGAATTTTAGAGACCTCTCGTTATTATTAAAAACTATAAGCATTGAACAAATATTGGTAGATATATAAAATTGCGTATTTGGGCAAAAATAAACTTTAAATAATGGATTTCCTTTAAAACTGAATACTTTTTAACTAAATTTTAAATACCATAGTAGCAATTTTACTTTGTAAATGTAACCGCTCCAAAATGTCAAATTACTTTTGCTATATATCTGGTCATATTTATAAAATTACAAAGAGTTACTAAGACTATTTTTTAAATTTCAGGTCATACATTTTCAATGGGATAAACAAAAAATGAATTTCTTAAAGAAAAATCATGCAGTTTCTGCAGTTATTTATTGTCTACAATTATGGTACAAACTTAAAAAATGAAAAAACGAAGATCTACAATTTATTTATTTTGGCAATAAATCGTATGGGCAATCGAAGTATAATACCGGTGAAATATACTTCAATGTAGAGGAAGGAGCTCATAATTTAGTGCTATAGAAAAAACACTGAAACGATCTGTAATTAACTGTAATCATCAACAGATAGCATCAGCGATTGATGGACTCTAATCAAGTAAATTTAAAGTCATCGTTATCAGAGTCAAATGGCGACGAGCTCGTCAAACTCCTCGCTTGTTATACGATGGAATATTTTTTCCAAATGTTCAATAAATTTCTTCTCTTATTGAATATTTGTTATTATAACTCAGTTATAATCTACGCTATATTGTTTTTAGATAATACTGTTCTTCTTTTTTTCATTTATCACATTTTATTTTCTCATCCTCTTAATGTTTAAAAATTTTTATTTTTTATTTATTCAGACTTCTTTTAAAGGCACTTAACAACAATGTTGGAATAAGTACCTTAATCTTTCTTTCGTTCATTAAAATACAAACTCCTTATAAATTATAAATGATAAAATATAATAAATTTTACATTTTTATTTTGATTCTTATATTCTCTACTAACCGTACCATTAAATCACTGACCTTCTTTTAATTCTCTTTGTTCTTGTTCTTGTTCTCTTTTACTATTACTTTAACCAACTCATGCATCCAATTATTCAAAAACCATCTTAATACATTACAGATATCTTTAGAATTAATATCGATTAGTAAATAATAAATTATGTAAGATACCAATAAAACTTTATACTTCCGTAACGAAATTCTTAAACAAGTTGTGTGAGTGAAACTGTTTTTATTTCTATGTAATTATACCGGTCCGTTTATGTTTACACCCACAAATGAATAGCCAGTAAAATATTTATTAAATAACCCGTAATTTTCAAAATTCTGATTTAATGAGGGTATTAGAAACTCCTTTTAAATTTAACGACCAATATTTTTCCAGGACCGACTTAAATTACTGTAAAAGATTTGTTTGATGTAACATAATAAATGACTGCAATATTAATTATGAATAATAATAAATATTATTGTGTAAATATGAAATAATTATGTATATGTTGGTTTCTTTTGTTCCCTTAAGGAGCATAAGACGGAAACAAAATGTCGCTATTATCTCTTGTCTTACAATTGACCTTTGGTCTTTCTCTACCTTTTTGTCCAAATACCGACCAGTTCATTGGAGAGCTTTTTTTATTTCCATTCTCTTATCTTAATATGTGTTCGATTCAATTCAGTTACACTTATTTCTAGTTTAATCGATTCTTGTTTTCTCCTTGTCTATAAGTTATACGATGAACCAAATTATCTTTAGTATTTTTCTAAGAGATTTGTATCAAGAAACGATTGAATTTTAGATCTAAATCATTTAGTAACGGTCCATTTCTTACATCTATAAAATAATAATGTTATATTCTCTTCTTAATATTTGCTTCTGCCTACTGTTGCACTCATTTTGCTGTCTAAGTAGCAAAACACTCGAACTTGATTTGAGTTCTGGTTAATTTATATTAAATCCTTTTTGCCTCACATTTTTATCCATTTTCATTATAACTGTCAGCTTGGAGTTCATTGTGGGGCTTATTTGTTTGCTTCACTCTTCAATTTTCACAATATCATTTCTATATTAGTGCTTCACATCTTTGTTTCCAGTATTTAGTCAAATAATTACAGTGTTGTACTTGACTTTTGTCGTACATAATTTTATTTAAATGTTTGATTTTCGCTGGAATATCTCTGTCTGTATTATGTCGAATGTTATGTTTTTTTTACAACTTCATCAGCTATCATTCGAACTGCAGTTATTTGGTCTAAGCACTACTTGGCTCTTCTAAATCTCGCTTGTTTGAATCCAGGTTTCCTGGTTGCTTTAGAATATAAACTAGAATTTTATTTGAGGTGCATAACAACGTAATTACTCTCCAGTTTTCATATTTAACGAATCCCCTTTCTTCGCTATCTTTATGATAATCACATTTTTCCATTTTCTGAGTATATATTTTACATTCCATTCTTCTTCCAGTGCTGGCATTATCCTTACAAAATTGTCAACGTCTGTTTTCCATAAGTCAACTGGTATTTCATCACTTCCTAGTACTTTAAAGTTTGTTATGCGCCTAATTGCGTTTTCGACTTTGTGTCTTGCAAGTGTGTCCGCATCAATTAGCGACTCCATGGGCCGCACTTTATCATACCTATTGGAATTCTGTTATAAGTTCCTTATCTTGTTTTAAAAGTGGACTACTCCTCCTCTATTGTAAGTAAGTGTTCTTCTTTTACCGTTAATGGTTTTTCACTGTTGAATTTCATATTGGCTGGTAATCTAGGGTTTCTAATGAGTTCTTTGATATAATTTGCTCCTGCTTAATCTGCTTTTTGGGCCATGTTATCAGTTCTTGTATGCCTTCGTGTTTCTGTTTTTACTTGTTCGTTTATAATTTTATATTCTTTTGCTGATTCTATCCTTTTATTTATGTCCTATTTAAAATGGCCTTCAATTATGAGCTTCTACGTCTCATCGCTTTTCTTCTTCTATTTTTTCTTTATACTCAATCACCTCCTTCGTTATTTCATGCTTTGTACCTTTTATCTAATTACATGATTCTTTTATATTTCCAATTTTAGATTTTTTTCTCCTTAGCTTCATCCAGTTTTCTGGACTATTCAATCTTAATTTTATCTATCCTTAACTGGTCTTATTGTCTTCTTACAATTCGTTATTCTTTTTTCCCTAGCGCACACTTGCAGTTTTAATTCTCCAATCAAAAGATGATGGTTAGACCCTGCATCCATTTCACAGTTTTTCTTTTTTTTATTTTTTAGTAATCGCTAGTCTTTTTATCCGGTGAAATCCACGGCATCTTATGTGGGAAAAGTGTTCCGTCTAGGCTTCATTAATTTTGCAAACAAAATACGAAATTCCATTACCATTATCAGTTTATACAGCGACATCATCTTATCCACTACCTCTTCAACTCCCATCTTATCCTCTTTCACTTTGACATTAATATCCCCCATTAATATGTTATATCTTTTTTATTTATATATTCCTGAAAATCTCGTAGAGCTGTTGGTAGACATTTTCTTAATGTTCTTCTTCTGCTATTTCTGTTGTTGCATATCATGGACAATTTGTCTCATGGATGAGTTCTATCGTAATAGGGGAACCCCTTCTAATATTGGGTTCGATTGTAGTAAGCAGCGTTTTGTTTCTTGATTCAAAATTATTTCTCATTTTTCTCTTTTCCTGACTATTATTTTTCTATTTTTTTACTTTTGCAGACCATTTTATTTCACACATTACTAAAATCTGAACATTTTGTAAATCCATTTAGTTAGTATTTGAATTAGTTTGCTAGGCTTTAACATCGCACATTCTCAGTTCCAATAACAGTTTCTGTGTTAAATGCCTTTAAGGTTAGAGGGTCATCAGTCCTCTATAGTAATAATTAGTTTTTAGTATCTTTTTCTATATAACATTTTATGCTAGATATGAGTATATTAGAATTGACAATATAGAATCCGTTCTATTAATAAAGGACACTACATGAAGTTGCAACAGTTACATGTGGTGTAAACCAAACTGTTTCTTGTTTATTTTTGTCGCTTAGTAATGACCGCGTTACGCCATTGGCGTAGTACGAACCATTATGTTAAAAGCAAACCAACTTTGTATTTGTTTATGTTTAACATTTGAGGTTGGTTATTTGCAATCTTTATAAGTGAGTGTTGTGTATTTTATTTAATTTAAAATCATGACCCCAAAAAAATTTATTGATGTAAAAGGAAAATTTGTTGTTACTAATGAATCAAACCTTAGAATTATTATAATCTACATCTCATTTTTTAGAGTTTTACAGTTGACTAAAGATACATATTTATTTTGTTTTTTTTTTCTCATACTTACCCTCCACACTTTATTAAAACCAAGTTCCTATAGAGTGAATATATCTATATATTTTTAGTTTTTTTACTTTATCTCGTTGAACGCATTTTAGCAAATATATTTGGTTTCTAACAGACACGGTCAAAAACGGAACATTTAAGGATTTAAAATTATTTACACAATATACCGGATGTTTAAATAAGAAATATTATTTTTAACGGCATATATAAATTTTGATAAATAAAATTAAAAAGTGGGTTCGAGAAAGGTTGGAAATTATTGTTAATTAGAACAGTTAGAGGGCTTAACTGGTTAAAAATAAAAATGTGTAATTCAGAAAATATTAAAAATTAGGTTGTTTCAAAAATTCTGCGTAGAGTTTTGTTAAAAAAGTTGACCCGATTCTTTATAAAGGATTGCGCTATTTACATATATATATATATTTTTCGACATCGTATTTTTCTATAAAATATTAAACGAAAGTACCCAGATTTAACTGAAACAATGGAAAAGGCTTCTATTCATCTATTTAAAATAAGATTTCTAACACAAATTTCGAAATTTAGTTTTATTTTTCAAAAGATATACAATGTGTCCACGGATAGAGTTTGGAAGAGGAAAATCTTTTTTATTTGTAGATTTAGAAGAAAAACTCATTCTTTATAAAAACGTCAGCTTGTGTCGAAACTACAATTTTGAATATTAGATTTGTGGTTACTATACAGGGTTACTCAGAAATAACATTTTTAGTTTTTGGATTTCGTTTAAAACTAATTTTACGTAAAAACAAATAACTGTTGTTGCTTTTCTACTTAGAATATGATTTTATATCTGGCCGAATAATAATTTTGTTGTAAGAAATCTATTTATTATTTGTATTTTCATTATTACATTGTCATAATTTCTTCATTGATATTTTATTATTTTAAAAGTAGCTATGAAATTAACCACTTTGAGAAAAATGTTTATTAGACTTTTTTGTACAGTTGGTGTAATAAGTGTAATAAGTCACTGTTTTGAAAATATTTTCACAAAATTAAAAAAAAAAAAACGAAATCAAAATCATTAAAACTGTTATTTTTGATGTACCCTGTATAGTAATCGTAAATGTGATATTCGAGATTGTAGTTTCAATACAAGCAGACGTTTTTATAAAGAATGACTTTTTCTGCAAATAAAAAAGTTTTTCCTCTTCCAAACTCTATCCGTGGACACATTGTATATGTATTTTTAAAAAGTAATGATATTGTGATATTAAACGTTTAGGGCCGATCCTGTTTAAACTAAACAAGCATACAACTCCATGAATATTTAATCTGTGTCGAATAAACCAGCCCAAAACACTCGTAGGCAACACTCCACGCCCATTATCAAAGTTATTAAATCATAGAGTATATTTCAGGGCTTGTTATCGTGATTAGTGGAGTCCAGGCGGCCATTATCGCCTCCTGGAGGAACCCTCGCCTTTCGCTGGGGTTAAGCGGGGCGTCGAATAACAGGGCCGTAATCAGGAATCATTTCATCATTATTATTTAAAAAAAATACCTAACACTTCCAAGTTATTAAACTATTGGCAACAGCGCAAATTTCTAATAAACGCTTATACTTCACACCTAAAAAAATACTTCTCCATTAATTCATCCCCGTGTTAATAAGTAAAAAGTGATAGTTTGGAGATAACAGATGTACATGCTATGTGTAAAATTGCGTCATATGAAAAACAATGAACATATCATATCCTCTATCAATTTCTATTATACTCACGCATACGTTTTCATAAAAACATACCGCATTTATCACTTTTAAGGATGTATCACTCTTTATCGAGCACAATTCGGATCTGCTTTTTCATTGGCGAATCACAAATACGCCGCATCTAAGCTCCATAACAGGCAATCATTTTCAATAAGTAATAACTTGCTAATTTTGTATAAAAAATAACTGAAAAATCTGTAATTAAGGCAGATTTTTTATCAAAAAATTTAAGTAGTAAAAAAATGATATACAAACCAACATTGAGGTACAAGTACTAGATTTTATTTCCTACTCCAATGGGCTGAAATTTAAACGAACCAAGACATGAGCAGTTCATTTTACCAAACACTTTGGAAAACCACCTTTTGCGTTTAATACTTATTCTTTTAATTGTTTGATCCAATAGCACAAATGTGTAACTATGAGTATTATTGACAATTGGGAATATATTTTAGCAACACTAGTAAAAAAAGAGCAAGATATTATCGTACACGAGAGGAATCGGTACAAATGGATGAAACAACTAAACACTTTGACAAGCAAGAATAAACACTGATTTACTGCCTCTAAACTATTCTCAGACATTGAATATTCGAACATTAAATATTAGTAACTCAACTACTTGGCGAGTTTTAAAATAGTAAGAATATCGTTACCACATCCAGAAGAGTGTATAAGTTTTTTTACCACGAGAGTTTCTTGAGCGAATGACATTTTGGCTCTGTCTTAAGAACGAAATAAGACGACATTCACAATTTTTTAGTAATATATTTTCTGTTAATATATGGATGAGAACCGTAAAGAATTTAATTGGTACATATTTCCTACCTCAGTCGTTAAATATATTGTAGTATTAATTTATTTATTAATGTATGTCAAACCAGAAATGTTGCTTAAATAGTTACATAATAAATAATAAATAGTGAGAAGTTAGAGAATTTATTGTAGAAAAGTTGGTAGTTTAAATATTTGCATGACAATCAGTGTTTATTTCATATTGAAGTTAAATAGGTTTATATTTCATGTCACTAGGTTAAGAGTTCAGTTATTATAATTAATAATGCATTAATAATGCAATAAAAAAATTGAAGAGTGAAACCTTTGGGGAATGGTGTAAGGGAGAAAAAATAATTGGGTCTGTACAAATTTTCTTGATAGCAATAAATTTAGCAATTAAAGGTAAATCCTGATTTATAATAAAATTATTGGTGAACTCAGGTTTTTTGAAGAAATAAATAAGAAAAAAGAAAGAAAAAGTTTATTTAATTGTCCAAAAGTCCAAAATAGTAAAATTTGAACAGTAGCCAATTAATCCAGGAACAAAGCACAGACAAAGAACGGATAGATAAATCCAAAGAACCACCAGGGGCGCATTGAACACTGATACAAAATGAATTCCAGGGGTAAAAAAGCAGTTATAATCAACGGAAGCTCAAGAAAGAGAACAGGTGAACAAGTGAAGAAGTCAACATAGAGAGAAAAAACCGAACAAGGTTGAAGCAAATATACAGGGTGTCCCACGACGATTAAGACAAGTAATATATCAGAATTGGGCAGTAGTAGAGAATTATAATTTTGGGGGTGTAACTTAGAGCAAATGTTGCATCTTTTCTTGTTATTGTGTTCCCCAATGAGGTATTTGTTTTTGGTCACGTGACGTCGCATTCAAAATTATTAATAGGACAACCTGTATATTTGTGCCTTTCTGTATTCCTCCCGATAAAACAATTCCAACAAACTAGCACACTTGGGGTCTAAAGTGATTAATTCAAGAGCTACAGGTACTTACTTATAATACTTTATTGTTTGAATTAAACTGCTCCCTTATAAGGAAATGAACAAACTCCTGAACATTATTTATAAACGCATGTAAATTGTCATAATTTTCAGAAAATTTCTATATTAGTGTTAAACTACAATTAATAAAATCAGAACACTACATGGTTTAGTTAAAAGTACAATATTTTTTTTAATTTAAAACCCAAAATTAAAAATTTAGGTATTTACAAGTAAAATTGTCGTAATTGTAATTCTATATTGGCCAGACCCTTACAAATTTTGAAAAAAGATATAGTGAACACTTATGAGTTTATAGATTAAAAGAACCAGATAAGTCACTTTCATCGATATTTCCAGCAATGTTTGCCCTAGGGAATAAATTCATTAAAGTTGGAATAAAAAAAGATTTTATTTCGAACAATTCCTGCCCAAACATTAATTTTCTGTGGATATTGAGTGTGATGTTCTCTCATCCATTTAGGATTTTCCTTTGCCCAATATCTACAATTCTGTCTGTTGACTTCACCGTTTAATGTAAATGTGCATTCATCAGAAAAATAACGTTTTTTGCGAAAAGTGGGATCATTACTACACTTATCTTTAAAATCAAAAACCGACCTGTCTCAGGATTTCTCCTCAAACTTGTTTGTTTAGCATAAAATGAATTTATTCCATACTTTATGTACACACTGTAGAGTACTAAATGAATAAATAAATCTTATTTTAGATGTCCTTTTAGGCTAAATTATAATATGAACTAATTTTTTATAAAATGCTTAAAAATCCGTGGAAATTAAAGATAAGCATAATTTATCTTTTATATTTATAATGGCTAGATTCCACGAAGTAAATAGAAACAGTCATTTTCATTAAAAATAATGCTATTTTACTTTGAACTGTTGTTCCAAAACGTAGTTATTTATGAAAAAAGTAAAATACAAAAAATTAAGAAGTAAAACTGGAATACCAAAAAATACATTTATTTTATAAAATACAATCTCGTAAAATGAGATAATGTTGTTAATTTCAATCTCATTAAGTCCCAATAGACCCATTATTACCTCTTCACGAGAACAAAATTCTCGAATTGGATAAAAAATCAACTCAAGTTTATTTTGTTCCGATATCACATAAAGTGTTGGGTTCATTTTTTTTTTAGAAAATTTCTTTTCGCGTTATACTCTGGATGTACTTAACTTTTATTTCCGACCGTTAAAAAATTAGAATCTGATACAGAAATCCATTAAGAATTTATACCAATCCTTTTATTGTATGGAGCAATAATCCCCAAACTTTTAGTAGCCTGATATTGGCTGAGGGTATAATCTTTGATCTCGCATTACCACATCCCCTATTAGGGGTTGTAACGTCGTGCATGCGCTACTGCATTATCTGACTCGTTGTGCATGTAGCGTATATATCCCCAATAGAATAACTGAAAGAAACCCAAGAGGGTTTAACGTGTGTCCTGAATTAAATGTCCATGGAGGAATATAATGGGTTGTGGTTGTTTTCATCGCGAACATATCAGGACTGGCTTTAGAATAAACTATTTTATACTGGATCTCGATGGTAATATACAGAAAGAAAAATAAATAAATGCGAGTAGCCATATAATTTATTTAATAGATCCAATTAATATTTCGTGTAAATAATTCTACAGAATTTTAATTTATTTGGTTGAACATTGCATGTTATTTGATAATTTCTGTAAAATAACGTAGGTATTTTTATTCAGTTATTATATTAATATTATATTAATATACTTATGTGCAATAGGGAAATTATATATTTTTCTATAAAAAAATTATAAGCAAATTATATTTTTTATTAGGTTTTATTTTTTTGCTCTATTTTTTGTTATCGATGTTAATAATCGTTGTAAAATCTATCTGGAGCTCAATAAATAAATTTGTAATAAATAAAAAGTCAATATATTTTTCATTAATACACATAATATTTATACGTTAATGTTCTAACTAGACGATAACAGATATTTTCTGCAGATGAGTTATTAAAGAAAAATTGACAAAGTATACTGAGTGGAATCGGAAAATAAAGTTGTTTTCGCATATGCGCATATTTATGGGTACTTTATCAGCTGGTTGCTCTAAGTTCGTATAATTAATTATTTCATGGTAAGAGTACTTGTAAACTTGTGAATAAAAAAAATCTGTTTTGTTAGAAATTTTGAGTGAAATGGGAAACCAAATACCAGAAGCGGGACACATCCACGATAGCATGTTTTTTTTCATTCATACCTCAATATAACTATATTAGATATTTTCATTGTTAATTTATATAATAATAATAATGAAGGTTAGGTTAATGGATGAAATATAATTTGAAAGAGACTATTTAAAGTAAGGCCCCATTTACCCTCATACATGGGAACCTCCAAATGTTTACTGGTATGTAATATTAGATATTATATATATATAATTTTAAGATTATTCATTGCAAATTTTTGAAAATTTTGTGAATAAGACTATTGTTTTGGTTTAGGTATACACACATATATTTATAATATATATACAGTATGATCCATCTAAATTGGAGACACTATTATGGTATTTGAAGTTATTAACCGATTTCAATAATTTTTTTTTGAAATGTTGAGCATCCAAAACTATATTTGGAGAGAAGGTTTCAAAGAGTTATTCCTATTTTTAAGGCTCACTACGACGATATTTAAACACAGTCAAGAATCCAGAAATCTTATTAGGGATTTTTTTATAAAAAAAATGAGAACGGCACTGATTTTAGATGGCTCCCAAATAGATGTGATCCAACTTTTATTAAAATATGTTTTTCATTTTAAAAGTAGATTTCAAAAATATACCATGTAAATATATAGAAAAAATTATAAACATATTTTAATAAAAGTTGGGTCACATCTATTTGGGTGCAATATAAACACGTGGCGTACTAGGTTTTTTGGTAAAAAAATCGCTGGTTGACATTTTATATACTATTGCCTGGTAGATTTTTGAAATTTACCGTCCCATAACTTATATATTAATAAACATATTTTAATAAAAGTTGGCTTTTGATGCAGAGTATTTCAAAATATAATAATTATCATAAATTAATTTGGAAATACAATATACCAAAATAGTATTTCGTATGGTTATCAGGAATTCTGATCTATCAGTAATTAAAAATAACATTTATTTGAAATGAAAATAGGTTGAATACAAATTAACAGTAAACGATATTCAACAATAAAAATAAAATTTAACTAGAAAATACAAAATAACATGACATTAACATAATTTCAAAAATTTTAATATTAATCGAAAGAATAAATGAATTGACCAATTTAAAAAAATATATATAATGAAAGAGAAAAACCTACTTTAGAAACGTAGTCATTTAATTTTAAGTATGAACCAATGGTCTAACTTGAAATCAGAAATTAAATATAATGAACTTGGAGATAATGTTATATGGCTATAGTTCATATGAAAAGTATGTTAATATTATTTTTCTATTTCAAAATAAAGCTAGGTAAATTTTGATTATAAATTAAAAATAAATCATATTAATATTGTTGGATTAAGTTTACAATGGAATTGCAACAAATTATGAATTAAATTAAAGACATTTGTATTTTTTAAATAAACATGAAATTGAATAAAATTGAATAGTTAAGAAAATTTTAATAATGAATGTATTATATAAAAGTATATTACCTGCATTTGAAAGAAGAAAAAAGTAGCATTCTTCTCCTGTAATTATTGTTTGCGAGCAATCGTATATTTATAGATGTAATGAATTAAAATTAAGAAATGCAAATAGTAAAATATTAGTTTTTTTAATGGGCTATGAGTCCGAAAATAGATAAATTAACGGTCACGAATTGACAGTTATGACTGGAATTTTGGCATGTCAATGGTAAATTTCATCGAGGCAGCTTAAAGAAACAGAGCAGAGAAAGTTAATATTAACTCAGTTATGGAATTCTTCTAAAAGGAGAAGACTAATTTAAGTGAAACCGACAATAATGGAAGGCTGGCGCATCAAGTTTACCTTAAACGCTATTTACGTATTTATACCCTGAAGTTTTTTCTTGAAAAAGTTACTCTTGATGTATCATCCCAAAATTGATCGTTTTTAAGAAATTAAAAAAGATTTCAAGAAAATTCAATAGATAAACAATCAAATTTCAAATTTTCATTATTGTCGGTTTCAAAGCCTACTTGCTTTATCAGACACTCCTTTGTTATTATTTAAAAACTGGTTATATTTTATTTTGTTTATTATTGGTTCCACGTTCAATCTAGCTCTTATTTCGTCATTTTTATTCTCTCCATCTTTGTTACTCCTTCTACTCTTCTTAGTATATTCATTTCCATTACTGCCTTTAGATTACCCTTATTTTCCAATATAGTTTCTAAATACTTTAAACTTTCCGGTGTCTTCAATATGTATTCTTTTTTGTTGATAGATATGTCATCTAAATACTTATTTAAGTCAATTTACAGATACACCTAATTAACTATTTAAAACTATGTGCGCAAAAAATAAATTTAAGAATTTACATACATTTATCTGAAAGTTAAAGAGGGAACTAATTTATTTAAGGAAGCAATTTTCCAAATTGTATACTACGTTAGTCATATTGGCATTTAGAGCACTAACAAGCGTATCCATTCCCTTTTTTCAAATTCGTATGAGGCTAGTTCGTTGAGTAATTATCTTCTTGCCTTCTTGAAATGACTACATTCATTAGAGGTAATAAGTTATTTTAATTAAAAAAACATATTAATTATAGACTCTTTAATGAATGTTTAATATACTTTTTATTTTACATCTTTATAATTATACTACAATCATTCCACTACAATTTCGAAGTTTTTTTTTGTAAATTACAACTCATTTTTGTATATATATATAATTTCCAAACGGGACCACACTTGAAGACGTAAAGTTTTTCACTATAGATCCTTATTTTAAAATAAATTACAAAAAAATTACAATATATTATAAGAGTAAAAATATTTACATTATTTAGATTTAAATCAATATATACATTATATACAATTTGTTACAAATTCTATTGCTTTTCAATTTACGTTATAATTTTAAGTAATAGTAATAAATATTCTCACTAAGATTAAAATAAATACCATATTATTTTACACAATCACCAATTAGGTATCTAACAAGGGATTTTCTTGTTTGAAGGTTTGTTCAAAAAATATTGTGTTGTTTGAATTTTTTTTAAATACCAATGAAAAAATGATTATTATTATTATTAAAACCTTCGCACCATTCGGTTTCTAGCAACTGATTAGGATTATTTTAGTTATGTAAGACTACTATAATTTTATTTGTAATAAATTTAATTATATTTCAAAAAACATTTAAAGGTTTGAATCCGATTTTAAACTAAAATAAAAAATCAACTAACTCACTTACATAATATAATATATTATAATAATTTTGCTACAAACTTTATATTTATATTCCTACTAATAAGTCATATGAACTTCTTTTATGATGTAACTCCTGAATTTTTAACACACTGTTTTTTGACCTTTTTCTAAGAGTCTCAGTCTCTATAGTTACTGAATAAACTGAATATTTGATAAATCAGTTTATTACAACCAAGTATTAAAAAAACGAACACGTCCAGTCGAGACCGAAGAGTAAAAGTGAAGAATAATATGGTTCAGTATAATATAATGAAACAATAATGACACCATAAAAAGTGTTATTTAGTACCACACAGCTCGCAATTGTGTTCAAATGAATGGTACATTAATACATTTTTTGTCGAACAAACCTCTGAGAACTGTAGAATTAAAGAAACAATGCCAACATACTAAAAGGATGTCGGTAAAAAGTGGACCAACTCTTTAAGAGAGTTTAACAGTGTATAAACCTCATGGAGAAGACTAACAAAAAACAACCAATATTGTCAACAAAGTTCAGAAATCTGTACAGAATTTTAGTTATTTTGGTTGACTCGTCAGAATTCGAGCCCAGCCATTTGAAGCACGGCCAGATTCAAGACTAGAATAAAAAAATTTGTTTTAGCTCCAATGGGTTTGTTTATATAAAATTAATGACCAATTGTAAACTTATTATACCGGCTTTTGGAATTTTTGGAACAAAATAATTACTGAATTTTAAAATTTAATTGTTTTTGTTGGATTTGTTCGACAAAAATACATCGATTTTTTATAAGTAATCTGTACATTTTCTTGTAATTACAACAAGTGAAGGATTTATATTTCATCACAATTATAAAATAAATAAATAACGAAATTTTAAATGTCAATATGGAAGCATGAAATTATCACCAAAATAAATTGATTCTTACAAAATTAAATCATGTTTATTATTTAAATCAAACAAAACTAGATCAAAGTTAGGAACATAAATAAGCATGAAATAAGAGTCAAGTAGATATATAGATATTAATGATCATTCTTTTGTTCGATTATTTAAAGATATAATTAATCGTAATAATTACTTATAATTTGAAAAATAATTTATAAATTCGGAATTAGTTTTAATTGGCTTAAATACAAAGAATGATCCGTATTCATATATCCATATATTTAGTAATAACAGTCTAAATTATGCAATCCATTTAACTTACCAATTATGCATGCGCGACAACATAATTAACACGAACAGAGGTTTTAATTACCATATTGTAAATAAAAAACACGATATTATTAACAAGTAATATTCACTCAGGAGTTGCAATGATTTGTAATAATTCAAATATACCTAAAAATTAATCATCTAAGTATATGAAAATTAATTAATAAATAACTAAAAATATATGATGATGACACAATTTTTGGCTACTCTCTATTATTTGTACGGTTTAATTTAAGAGCTAATAATTTCCACAGGCCCAAATACATTTTTTCTACTTTTCGATACATGTATGTGCCTTAAATATTTTGTTCGCAATATTAATTTCATTTATAATTTGCTATTATAAAAGTTATTCGTAAAATTATTCCAATTATTGATTCTAAAAGACGATTTATTAATAATTACGAAATGACAAAGTAAAAATAAACCTTTAATAAAAAATCAAATGCCAAACAAAATCGTTAATGATTAGTCTGAATTGACCGTGGATAACCAAATAATGATTTTTATATGCAGAGTCTGTAATATACCAAAATCATCACTCATGAAAAAAGATTTTCTTTCTTTTATTATTGAAACTGATAATAATGAGATATTTTACTAAAAATACAAAATTATGTCTTTAAAATTATTTGCCAAAATACTAGAAGAATTGCTAAAGTAGGCATCTCCAAAAAGCAACAAAATTTTCACACGAATAAATCCACTATAGATGCAATATTATTAATATCACGCCAGCTGATAGAAATGTCCATAGAATACAATAAACCCATGTATACATGTATTCATAAAGCAAGCATTAGAGAGTAAAACTCAACGATGTAATCTCTCGATTAAACCCAAAAGGTATCAGCAAGCATTTCACAAATCTAGTAAAGCAACTCAATATCAACACAAAAACAAGAACAAAAATGACTGGTCTAACAAGAGAAATTAAGATCTCATCTGGCATCAGACAGCGATATAGCCTCAACCCATTCCTCTTCAACGTAATAATGGATCAAACAAATGAAAATGAAATAGATGCAGGATACAAAATGAACAATCGTTGTTGAGACTCCTCTGCTATGCTACAAGTTGGTAACAAATGAGTACATTCTAGACTAGGTAATGATTTTTAATTATCTAGACGTAGAAACATCGAGCAGCAAAAGCATAACAAACGAGGAAGATAAGCAGGTGAAGAAAACATCTATAATATCAGGTCATTTACGGGACATTATATGGAAAAGTAAAATATATGAGCACAGAAAGTAAGACGAGAATTTATAAAATTTGCATCAGGCCCATACTGACCTATGCCGTGGAAACATGGGCAGAAACAACAGAAATAAAAAGGAAAATGAGAGCAACAATGATGAAGATATTACGAGCCATAAAGGCAACCAGACTTCCACATTTCATGAAGGAATACGCAACATAGATACATTAAGAGAATTAGGAGTACAAGATGTTGTTAAATACAAAGAGATAAGGAAGGCGTCAAGTTGGTAGGACCCCAAAACGTTGGTATGACAGCTGGGCATCAACGTTACAGGACTGGCACGGCAAGACCTCATCCTATTTATTACAGAAAGAAGAAGACAAGATCTTCTAGAAGTTATTATAATCAGAAAAATAAAAATCTCAAGGAATTAAGAGATATTTTGCAGAAATAAAGAAAGGTTCCTGAAAGTCAATAGTCATGCAATTAGTCGATCTATCCGAATTCTAGAAATGTTTGTATGCCCAGAAAAAATCACCATAGCTTTAATATAGAAAATTACTTAAACATTAGAAAAAAACATCTTTCTTCCGTTCTTTCGCCCTTTCCTGTACTCTATCGAGTGTCGGACTTCAGTTTGTCATTCGTTTTCTGCTAGCCATCTTTTCCATGCATGTAGTGTCATTATCTTCATTTCGTCCAATGTTTCTTCTATTCTCATTCCGACCCGTACTATTTGCTGAATCCATTTTTCTAAGGCCTATCTTTCCTTTTCCTTATTAAATTTCTTGTTAGGGTACTTGATTTCGTCATGATATTTGCATATTATTAGTATTTTCTTTATCTCATTTCGTCATCGCATCTATTCCCCTCTCATTTCCATTGCGTCTATCATGCTATCGGTTTTTCTGTTTTTTGCTTTGTTTGTTAACTCTGATTCTTTTTTCCGTTATCCATACTTCATGTGCTTACTTACCACTTGAAGTTTTGTCTCTCTCTCTCTTTGCATGTTATCTTTGTGCTATTATTTCTTTTCCATTTATTATCATTATTTAACTTTTTCTATGTTTACTTGTATTTTTAGATTTTCTATTTCTTCCAATCATGTATCTAGCAATTGTTGTATTTTTTTTCTAAATCTGCTATTAGCACTGTGTCGTCTACATACTTTAATGATTGCAATTTGTGTTGTTCTATTATCGTCGTTAGTTGGTCAATTCTCGATCTGGTTATTCCTTAATGGTTTATTCATTAGCAGTATAAATAACAATAGGCTAAAAGTATCACCTTCTTTCTTTCTTTTTTCATTCAAATTCATCCAATGTTTCTTCGGCTGTTTGAATTTTTCCTATTAATGTTTTGTAAGCGTTTTCAACTACTTGGATTAATATTTTCTGAACTTTCATTTTTTTTATGGTTTCTTCTTCATTTTGTGTATTTTCGTTCTCTGATTCCTTTTTATCAAATTTTTACTCGTAGCACTCTTTCCAAACTTTTGTTATTTTTTGTCTTTGATTTTTTAATTCCTTCTGTTTTGTACACCTGTGATTTCCTTTCTTTTTTCCCATTTCATTTTCCTTATCTTTGTCCAAAAGCATCTAAAATTTATTTTTTAGAAACTTAGATGTAATAATTGTCAAACAGTCGAAGGTAAAACAAATATTTAAAATAATTGTTTGTATCTCTTTCCAAATGAGATGTTTAGGATAACCAGCAGCAAATAGAATATCGGAAAATTAATATCTAAAATTTGACCTATTTTGTCTAAAGCTCTTGAAACATATAAAAAAGTTAATAAATGCCATTTTGAAAGGATTTCTTTTTTCGAAAGCTAAATTAAGATGTATTTTGCTGAAATCATCAGAAATGAACTATAGGATTCGAATTTTTGGTATACCGGAGTTTCTGGGCACACTGTATAAAAATATTATATATATATAATTAGAAGCTTTGTTCTGTTTTCGTATGCCAATTTTAATTTTGTATCGTTTTAGCCTTATTCACTGCTATGGATTTAATTCCTGATCTTTTTGACCCATTTTTTGCAAATCTGTCAATCCTTGGCTAATATTTTTAATTCCATCAATGCTTTTCCTTTATTAATTCCATTTCTACTATTTACTTAGTCGGTTTCCTCTTAGGTTTTCCTTGCTGTCTTTTTCTATTTTTATTATTCTTTTCGCTATTCTGTCAAGCTTCATTCTTGACACATGGTCATACCAATTTAATTGTTTCTTGTTGATTTTTGTCGTTAATGATTTCATTGATTTGATGATTTTCAACCAGGTTATATCTTTTCTCACATTAATATTCTTATTTTTATCAATAGTGAAAAAAAAATTTTATTTAGTAATAAATCGAATTAAATTCGACTTTTAAAGGATTTGTTTCAAAATTTTATTACCTTTGGAAATATGTTAGCCTTTTAACATACTAATATTGGTTTATTTAACTCCATATAAATGTAAGTACCAATATAATTTTCCTAAATTTTGTTTAATGCATTATAATTATTTTTTAGTTATTTAGAATGAATTGAAATTTTTCATAAATTGTTTTTATTTCCACATTTGAATCGCCACAGAATCGTTAAAACTTAAGCACCATTTAGTTTTCAGTAACTGGTTAAGAATATTTAAGTCAGGTAAAAAGAGCTGAAGATAAGTTCTCATCTTCTTTACTATTATTTTATTTATAATATGTTTTATTACATTACAAGAACGGTTAAAGGTTTTGTATTTTAATCTGAAACTAAATAAACATAAAAATTCGAAGTGACTTCTGTAAACTAAACCAGTTACCATTATTTAATAAACATAAAACCCACTAATTTTGCTACGAATTTTAAATTTACATTCCTACTAATAAGTCCTACGAACTGCCTTTATCATGTAACTCCTGTAATTCTTCTTCTTCCTTTGATAAAGGAATTGTAGAGTGGTTGTAGAGTCCTTGAGCCATCAATTGCAACGCCAAGGGATTCTTTTGGCCAGACGCTTTCTTGATTTTGGCCCTTTTGTTTTGGAACCAAATTTTAATTTGAGCCTCATTCAAACCCAATTCACCGCTGAGCTGCTGCCGCCTTTTTTCCGTTAAATAACGATTTTCAGCAAATTCGTGCTTCAGTCTTGCCAGCTGCGCCCCGGAAAAGGCGGTGCGTGGCCTTTTTTCTTCTGGTGTTGCCGGAGGAGCTACTTTTCCTCCAGTTTTTTTCGGCCTTCTCGTTCTTGGACCTGAAAAGAAATAATTATTTTAAAGATTTGATGTAATTACAATTGGATTTTACAACTTTACCCATACGTCACTCACATCTGAATAATAAAACATGTATGCTTAATATGATATATATTTTTCTAACAACAGTACAAATACCCTTAAAAGTTTTATTTCTTTTTAATTAAAGAACTATGTCGTTATGATCTTAATTACAAATTAAGAACAATAAAAAAAAACAAAAAATACAAGCGACATCTTATCTTTTAAATTTGACAATTGTATCTAATGGAAATAATCACTTAGTGTTATCTATTTGCAGCTCTCAACATATTTATTTTCATTTAAAAATTACCTACATTTTACGTGTCTTGAGTTGAAACTACTACAATAAGAAATTTTTTAAATTAATTGTACGCTGGATCATTATTTTAACAATAAGTAATTGCATGTTTAAAATGACAAATTGTAAAGTTTATGAACAGGTTCCGTCTGTAATTCAACTTTAGGGGAATTTAAGTTTAGGTAAATAATAAACTAAAAGTGTTTATATGGCATTCATAGACATATAAAAGGCATTTGACAGTGTGCCAAGGCAGTTAATTTGGGAAAGTTTGAGAAGAAGAGGAGTGGGAAGGAAGCTGAGAAATAATATTGAGTCTATTTACAAAGTAAAAAGAAATTTTGTGAGAAAAGATAATAACCAATCGGAGGAATTTCAAACTAAAGATGGCTTAAGACAAGGTAGTGTTTTAAGTCCTATTTTATTTATTAAGATGTTTGATGACGTACTAAAAGAAATTAGGTATAGTGTAAAGCAGTTGCATGTAGGTTTCAGAAATATGGAAGCAGTGGGTATTGCAGAGTCTGCATTCGCAGATGATTTGGTACTTTTTGCGAAGAATGAGAGAGATTTAAGTCATAATATATCAATATGAAACGAAGCACTAAAGGTGACAAATTTGAAAATAAATATGGAAAAAACAAAAACCATGATAGTAGGTAAAGATGACGAGACTCTAAGAATCGAACTGGAGGAAACAAAACTGGAACAAGTAAACAGTTTTAAATACTTGGGAGTACACATACAAAAGAACGGAACACAGGAAGCAGAGATAAGTGAACAAGTAGGTTCAGCTGCAAAAGTATTCTAGACACTGAGTAAGAACTTTCTAGGAAATAAGGAAATATCACAAAAAGCCAAGCTAAATGTATATCAGGGAATCTTTACCCGATTCTTATGTATGGAAGTGAATGTTGGGTAATGACAAACTCCATGGAAGACAAAATACAGACGATCGAAATGAAGTATCTTCGTAAGGTAAAAGGTATTACCAGAAGGGATCGAATCAGAAATGAAGTTGCACGTGAAGAGTTAAAAGTTGGATCAATATTAAATAAAATCAAGAGACAAAAACTAAAATGGTTTGGACACTTATCAAGAATGGAAAATACAGGAGCAGTGAGGAGAATATGGCTAGCCTAGAAGACAGGAAATAGACAAAAAGGAAGACCAAGAAAAACATGAGATAATGTAATAGCGGAAATATTTAAGGAAAGAAATGTTACGTGTGCATGATTAAAAGACACTTTCGCCCTGATATCCTTATAGGGTATAAACAGGGTTAAGATTATATATATTATTACAACCAATGACATATGGATAAAGTTGTAAAAATTTCATCTTACTAACCAATATGAAAAATAAATTTTTTTAGCAAATGACGTGTTTAGCTAAGTTAATAAACTATCCATTCATACAATAAAATCTATTTAGAAAAATAAAATTTTGGGATATTCTATTCCGTATGTAATGTTAAAATAACTGGTTTTAGAATATATCGTAGACTTTTTCTTTGGTGTTCCTTCTTATTACAGTTTCCCAACACTGATAATTATCAGGACCCCTAAGAAAACTTTTATCAATATTCATCATCATAGTAAAACATAATAAGTTATCTTTTAATAAGAAGCATCTCAAAACGCTAAACACTTTGTGGTTATCAGAAAGAATCATCTCATATTATACTTAATCTTTTTAAATACAGATATATCTAAATTATGAGTCGCAAATACAAATGTTCCGCCTGAAGACTCTAAACCGGAATAATATCCTCGTCTACCAGTAATATTGCAAGGAACAAACTGATAGCTGATCAAGAGCTTCACCACTCGACGTGCTTTAGCATCTCTAATTACAAAACTGTCAGAACGAGCTGTGGATGTACCAATATAACTGTCACCAGTCACATCTTAGTATTATTGAGTATTAACCTCTTCTCCCTGTCAGTGGCGCGTTTACTCAGAGAAAATTTACTTATTTTTTATTGTGTATTGTACTGTGTCAACAATAAGCAATCGATCAATTCATTAAAGAGCAATAAAACCCAATAGAACCTCGGTATAAAAACACTAAACACTAAATCTCAGGACTTTATTTCTTAGATCGTTTAAATTTTTTTTATCATTTAGATTTTTTAAGTTCCTAAGCTGAATTTTCTTATTTTCGTATTCCATTAAATAGTTTCTGAAGTAGTCCATAAAGTACAAAAAAGTATAGTTAATAAGAATAAACATGAAATAAGGAGACGTAATAAATGCCAAAAAGTATATGCCAAATATATTTTTAACATTGTGAATTATTCATAAAGAAGGTATTTGTTTATTCGTTTAACTATAAAATTAAAATTAATAATTAATATACAGTGCTTTCATTGTGATTAACTTTTGATTTCACGTAAAATTAAGAAAAGTAAAAAATGCGTCAAATTTTCTATAAACGTCAACTAAGTTTTTATATATGATGCTTTGAATTATAATAAAATCAAGTATCATATGTTAGAAAGAGTAGCAGTTTTTGTTTCCTCAAGATGGCGCTAAAATCAAAAGTAAAATTTACGTAAAATTAACCGTTATTTCGACTGGCTGGTTTTGAAATGGAATCACCATATATAGTGATGTTGATATAAGTAGATCGGTAATATTAATAAAGCTTAGAATAGAAAATACTTTCTATCTAGTTTAAGTTAAAGTTAAAAACAAACCTAGAATAAAAAAAGAGAATCAAGAAATAACTCGTGTCCCCACTATTCGCTTTTATCCGCTACTGCCTCCATGTATACCCTCTCTTATTTATTCTCCACCTCTTCTTGTATTCCGACACGACTGGCAACCAACTCACTTTGCATGAAACTCTGTAATTACTATTTTATAGTCGATGAATACAATGGATTGTTTTTTTTTTGTCAGTACTGAAAGGCAACCAGACAGACCTAATACTATTGCCATGTGATTAAAGCTGTCTTTACTATATATAGGATCGTTTACTGTGGAAATTAGCAGGGAGACTCTGGTTTATAAAGATAATAATTAAATTTGAAGGTTAAATTTAAATAAAAAGTTAAAAGACTTTTACTTATATTAAAGGCAGTAAAAACGTTAACGCCGACAATGTGTAAAAACAGAAGATATTTCATTTCATTTAAAAAAGTTAAATACAATAGAGACGCATTTGATATTAGCAGAGGAACAATTTTTAACCGGAACCAATCTATTTTTTAATATTGACAACTTATTCTTATTCTTATCACCAAAAACAAAAAAGGACAGATGTTGGATTAAAAGAATCTTTTAAGTTAAAAAAGGAAGAAGATAATTCTCTTCATTTCAGAAAAATTCTGAAGTTTAATTATATGAAGGTGAATCGCAATTTAAGAATATGAAAATTTCGAGTTAAAACTTGCCAATACAAACAAAAAATTTGGAATGCTACGCAGATCGAAATACGTAGTAAGGAAAGCGAATATTAGGATCTACGTGAACAGTATTATGACACCAATCTGTACATATAAAAATTGGGTTCTGATGAAAACAGATGAGGAAAAATTTTTAAAAATAAGTTTTTGGGTAGGTTCAAATACACAAGAAATCGGAAGAAGGTAAACAAAGGCTTAGAACAGCTGTATATAAATAGTCACGTAAGAATAGATAGATAAAGAGTCTGGAATACTGAAAAAAATGCTGTTACACAGAAAGCCAATGTGTAGTAAAAGAAAAGAGGACTTCCAAAGAAACGACGAATAAGACCCAAATATAAGAAAGTAGTTAATTTGAAATTGAAGTAAAAAAAAAGAATGAAAGGAAAAAAATAGTTGTAAAGTCCAAAGAAGGTCGTAAATTTGTTTTATAATCATTACTAGATAACAACTAGACCGCCTTAGACTTTCATGTCTTATGGATCACATATATACAATGTGTCTCATTAATAATTATCATTATCCATATTGTAACTGGAGAACCACTGATCGAAAATATGACGATTTAACTTAAAACTAATATATAATATTTCTCTTAATTTAGATACAAGACGTTGAATCTAAAATTTAAAAATTATTTTATATTTCCAATATTGTTTGTTGCCCCCTTTACATTCTAGGCTGCATTATATTTCTAAATAAAAATACCAAAGTTATATTTATTACCGAATAGTAATGATAAAATGATTAAAGCTAAATGTTTTATTGTTTCATGAAAATGTATAAGTACGAGTATGAGTTATTTGTAACACAAAATAAAAATAATCAACAATATTAAAATAAATGTTTAAGATGGTCTTTATTGAATTTATTACATTTTTTAATCCATTTCTTAAATTGCACCTAACCTTTAAAAATGTGTTTTGTTGATTTCTAATAACTCATCAAAAATTTAGTTTGGAGAAATTGTAAATATAATTTAGATTTAAAAGATTATTATTAGAGTATTTATGAATATTCCACACCAAACAAATATATACCTATACTAAATTCTTACTCTGCAATCAGACGTGGATCCTAATAATTATGGCAATTTCTACAATTAAATTGAATAAATAAGAACTAACTAAAAGAGTAAATTAGAACAAAAGTAAATTAACGATAATGGAAAGTACAAATAACAGAATCGACTCAAGTCTAGAAAATATGGAATTCGAATAGTCTAGTTAAAAACATTGCTCTGAAATAAATGAAAAACAATTGAGGATTACTAAAGGGAAGCGAAGAATTCGAAAGGTTAAGATGTGGAAAGAAAATAATAAAGAACATTTTTTTATACTAAGGAACTCGTTAATCGTTGCGAGAGAAAAAATAATAATTAAATATATGAGGTTTTTAAAGAAGGAAAAATAAGTACTGGTTTTAACAAGATGATTAGAGTAGTTAATTTATTTGGAAAAAATGAAAGACGAAGATTTATGAATCAAAGGCATGGAATAAACCAATTGAAAACGGAGGAGACCCAAGAAAATGTGAAGGATGCAGATTTAAAGAAAGTAATATAATAATTTTGAGAAAGCAATAAATAGGGGGATTTTCTAAATCCATGCGAAAAGTATGAATAAATATAAAATCTTGAAATTTTGAGGATTATATATATTCAAAAAGGGATGTTATAACATTTATTACAACTTATGTTCTTTATAATTCTGTTTCTCGCATTTTTAGTTATAACTACTTCACTTAATAAAAATCAAAAACAATTTTATTGTATTTTGTTTTTTTGTTCAAAAACTATTAATTCTATAAAAAAAAGCAATAGGATAAAAAATGACAAAATAGAAGAGGAATCCCGAATAAAATTTTTAATTTATAAAATTGAACTCCATAAAAAAATTCTAACAAAATAAAACAAGGTTACTTCTTTATGAGTGTACACAATCTCCAAAATGACAAGTTTCCGCATTAACTCTGTCTTGAGAAAAAAATTAAAAAGCAATTTTAATTCCATCTTTACGGACCACTCATAATTTTGAACGATGATTCTCTTTCTAAATTTTTTCGCATGAATTTCGAAACACTCTGTATATATATATGAAATAACTTGCTGGTAAAAAAAATTGAACATCTACTAAATAAATCTTGAAAAAATGGAGGATGATCGACACAAATTTTTGCAACGCGGATGGGATAGAAAAGAAAAATAAAGAATTTAATATATATAATGTACCTAATACATTTTTAATAAGAAGTTAAAATAGCGATTTTACAATCCTCCATTTTAAAGAATATCGATTCTGAAAGAATTTACACTATTATATTATTAAATAATAAATAGCAAAGATTTTAAAGAATAGAACTATTCATTATTTAAATAGGTATTGACATTATAGAAAATCTAAGTACATATGTACTAGACGTGGAACGTTTTATGAAAATCTGCATTTAATAAAGTCGATTACCTTCAGGCATAATCAACGCGTAAACAGTAGCGAGTGATTGATGTTGAGTTCCGTTTGTAATTCACCAACAGACCCTCTTGGCACGTCTTTTTACCACTTCACTTCCCCTCTTCGCCCCCATAACATCATCAAGATGATGAAAAGGTGACTTGCTAGAAACTAATAGACGCTAACTAATTGATGCACATGAAATTAGCAAATTTATAAGATCTGTCGTCGTTAGCAATGCTTTGTTGAGACTAAAGGAATAATTGAATGATATACATATATTAGTTTATATTAACTTCTCGATTTTAATGCTTATAATTTAGAGCAAATAAGATAAATTTAAGTAATAATAATTTTGGAAACAGTAATTTCTTAGGATGAAAAAATAAGAGTTACTTTAAGAGTATGATAAGTAGTGACTATTCGGAAAATAAAAACTTACATAGAGAGATAGGAAGTGAGCACGAAAAGAAAAAGAAAAAGATGTTTTTGTAACTGCGTAGTGTGCATCCATGCTTAATCGTAAAGCAAGGCACCCTACCCTGGTGTGTAGGAAACAATCAGCTATTAAAAGAACTAGAAGCTACTCTAATACTGAACAACAGAACCACGAAGCTATTGGAAGATCTATGGTATCATCTAAACCAATCATTAAGCGAAGTGACGGACTATACGAGAGAAAACTATGCTAGAACCACTAGGAAAGAAGTAGGAGAGGACATGAATCAGGACATGGATCGGCATATGGATCAATGAAGCATTAAAGCACCAACACACAACGAGCAACCCGCACAAAAATGAAAACCACAACATGAAGATCTTGCGGAATAAAAGAAGATAAGCCCATGACGCTAATTCTGAAAACAAAAAAGTAGATGGAAGGTTAGTTCGTACTATTCGCCCAAAGAGTAGGAAAAACTACGGTATAAATTGACTGATTCGGGATAGGTCTTAAGTGATCTGGGGTAATGGAATATTTTCCTTCTTGCCTTCTAAATCAGCACAAAATAATACAAAAGTCGAAGCCGGGAATCTCGGCTCAATATCAGCGTGCATACTTACAGACAAGTTCTTTAAGTGGAATTAGAGCCTTTAACTGGCTTACGGAATTAAGCCATAGTCTGAAAACGCAGGTGCCGGAAAAAATTATTATGCTTTGTTTTTGATACTGCACTTTACAGTCGATAATATTATTATATTTGTAAATAATGATAATAAATAAATAACAGTTCATTTGAAATAAAATATTTGGGAAAGAACATAATATATAACGTAGAAGTTATAAAAATATATACTAAAAATACGCAGAAAAAATATCGTGTTTATATTTTGTCAGTATTTGTAAATAACTAACTACGTTCTTGGTAAAATTTCACAAAATATTTATTTAAGTAATTAGAGACTATAGTCATAACTTACTGTATCACCTATTTTTATGTTATCTTTATGATTATTTTTTACAAGAGTCGGTTATTTCACTTATTTTAATATCGGCAAAACCACTTGAGTAATATTAACAGTGCAATGGTTTTAAGGTAATCTTATGTTGAGCCAATGACTATAACTTTCCTCCTTATTTATCTAAATGGTATATTTAAAAATACCTCAACATTTTTCTTGTATACAGGTAATGACCGAAATGAAAGAAATGCATTATATTTAATTCTTAATAAATATAGAAAGATAAATAATAATTATCTTGGCTTGCCACATTTTTCCAAAGCGTTTTAATACGTATTCTGGTCTACCTACCTAGATTTAGGCAGCTAACAATACCATTCTCAATACAGATAGAAAATTGACAAATCTTTTTAAAAAACGTAATTAAAATTCATGTCATAAACTTGACAACCAACCATTATTAAGCAATGTTCTCCTTTTTCTGAAAATATATGTGGTTAGTATTATTTAGTTTAAAAGGTGATCTAAGATAATTGAACTTCCCAGGTTTAGTTATTCATTCAATACTGTATATTAAGGATATTTTAGATGTTTTTTTATTTCATATTCCTCCAAAAAAGTTCTTCTTTCTTGTCACTTATATGAAGTACTGCCACTGTTGTTTCCATTGTGTTATTAAGTGTAGGTTTGTGTTTGGTGTCAAAGAGGTGTTTTGCGTAATGTGACTTATCTGGTTGTTTTAATCTATAAACTCGTAAGTATTCACAGTAGCGTATGTTAAAATTTCTTAATATCTGACCATGATAGATGGTGTTACAATCCGGATAAACTCAAACCTACACTTAATAACACAATGGAAACATCAATTGAAGTACTTCATATAAGTAACAAGAAAGAAGAACTTTTTTTGAAGGAATATGAAATAAAGAAACAGCTAAAATATCCTCAATATACAGTATTGAATTAACAACTAAACCTGGGAAGTTCAATTATCTTAGATCACCTTTTGAAGTAAATAAGTAAATAATCAAAGATATTTTTAGAAAAAGAAGAATATTGCTTAATAATGATTGGTTATCAGGTTTATCACATGAAATTTATTTACGTTTTTTAAAAAGATCTGTCAAATTTTTGTCTGTCTTGAGAATGGAATTGTCAACCTATGTCTACCTACTTAAATATATTAAAACGCTTTGGAAGACTGTAGAAATTAAAGATAAGTATTATTTAGCTTTCCATATTTATTATGAATAATTTCCATAAAGTAAGAGTTGAAACAATTAATTTAATATATAATTCGACCAAATATTTATCAATTAAATACTTCCCGGTCATTTTTAAAACGCCAAGCAAGCAATTTCTAAAATTAAATGTCTTTTTTCCTGATCGTCAAGTTTCACGTTTAATTTCATAGACAACTTTTGATTTTTCGATTATTCTAAATAACACATCTGTTATACGTCTTTTTAATTATCCGGGTTTTTGTTGAAAACGGTGCAAAGTTTTTTGAAAAATAACAAGAGTAAGTAAATTTTTAGAATCAAATGCCTTCTAAAATAAATCACTTTTTAGATCCGGCTACATATATGAACATATGTGGAATTGTAGTTGATCATTGATGAAAGAAAAATATTTTGCATTGATGTTAAACAGAACACAGATAAACGTGGAAAAAATATAAAAATATGTAGATAGTACAAATATATCACCTAAAAAGGTAAACGAGATAGTACAAGAAGAAAAAGAAGAAGAAGAAGAAGAAAAAGAAGAAGAAGAATAAGAAGAAGAAGAAGAAGAAGAAGAAGAAGAAGAAGAAGAAGAAGAAGAAGAAGAAGAAGAAAAAGAAAAAGAAGAAGAAGAAAAAGAAGAAGAAGAAGAAGAGAAATTAAATAAGGCTGTGTTGGAAATATTTTCGAAGTATACTCTCATCTATACAAGTCAAATATCTACGGAACACGAAGTTTTTTCCTTATATTGTACGTGGATTTTAAAAAGTGAAATAACGTTGTAATACCTGATAGGTCAACAATAAATTCATCATTTCAGTATAATCTGATTTCCCTTTGACGAAATAATCAAACAAAGGTTAAAAAGTGCACTGATTTAATTAAAATCCTTAACATAACAATTAATGTAAACCATGAATTTTAAACAAAAAAATGTTGTTAATAATCTGTATTTCTTCAGGCACTATTTATTATAACGTGACACCGTGACATGGCATATTTAAAATTAAATTATCCATTTCGTTTTGTGGTAATAAGGCATATTCTACAATAAGAAGATGTTGAACATTATGCAGATGAAGAGCGACCTGTCTCCTGAGTATATCCCGTACATGCTCGATAGGATTAAGATCTGCCGACTGTGCTGGCCATTGTAGATGAGTAATATTCTCATTATCAAACCGTTAAATATTGAGGAATAGACTACATGATGTTGACCAAACGTCCAATGAGTGTCCCCATGTTACGTCGTGGATATCGTGGATTAAGATTATGGTATATACTTTTGCTAGTTTGTATTATTCACATATGAAACTAGGTTTTGTATCTACCCAGATTCAAGAAAAGTAAGAGTCTGGAGAGGATATGGTATACAAGAGAGTCTAAGACCTACACAAGATGTTTGTCCATACGATCATCTACATTTGACACTGCTGCAGGCCCTGATTTCCGTTATATACAGGCCACATAATGCGACGACAGTAAGCGATTGGTTTAAGAATGAGGATACCTTTCCACCATGGCCAGCACGGTCGACAGACTTTAATCACATCGAGCATGTATGGGATATGCTTCAAAGATGGATTGGTTTTCATCTGCATAAAGTTCATACACCTGAAGGTCTTCAACATATTTTTACTCAAGAATGTACCATATACCTCAACATGAAATTGATGTGTACACATATAGAGCGTCCAGAAAATCACTTCACAGAAAAAACCGAAAAGTATTTTTTGATAAGGTGAAGATGAAACTCTAGATTTTACAAGGTTTTGTGTGAAGTAACTTTCTAGACTCTCTCTATATGTTTGTTATAACAAATGAAAGACTACTGAGGCTTTTTCGACAAAATTGGTAGATACCCACAACAAGTTTGTCGGTACCCTGAAATTTAGTAATATATCATTGAACAATTAAAATCTGAGAAAAGTATAAAGAAATTTCATGGGATTGTACCCACTATTAAGAAATTGTACTTCCTGTATAGCTATTTTTCTGCCATCAGCAAATACCCAGAACTGCCACGGAAAAACAATAAAAAATTATAAATGTTAATTGATGCAGTTCATGTGCCACATAAAGCTCTCTCCACGTTAGCCAATGGCCGCTTTAATTGAGAAGTAGACATAAATATCAATCTTACTTACCTTTTAAGTGCACCAAGTAATTGAAATAATAGGAAATATAGTTGAAACAGCGATGAAAAAAGCAACAGGCCGGTTTCTCAATAAGGAGAACGCGTTTTGTGAGCATTTGGTTCACAATGTATTGTGCGTTGCGATTTATAGTAGAAAGCGCAAAGATCTGGCAACCGCTTGAAACGTTCGCCAATATGCTGATCAGAATCGGCTTAGGTTGTAGTTGTCATTTGGTGCTCAAAAAATGGGTTACTTGGAAGATTTTAGGGTAGTTTTAAACATTGGTATTTTTATAGATCTCGAGGTTTAGATTTCGAGAATTTGATTTTTTGTATTTGTTTTAGTCGAGGTTTTAGTAGTAGTTTTAATAAAAATTAATAGAATTTTTACTAAAAAGTGAGTTTTAGGTAGAATTTTTTTTAAAGAAAAAAATATTTCCTATTAAATTTTTACTAACTATTTAATGACCAAACTCTGACCTACACAGTAATATTTAATTGAAACTATAAAAAAATAAATAAGATTTCCATTGGTATGAAAGTATACATTTCAAAAAGATTAATATTATAGACATGTTTAGCTAACAAAAATATTCAAACTAATTAAGTATTATTAATAAAAAAATAATAACTCGATTTATTTGGTAGAAATACCTATACCTAAATGTCTACATTTCTAAATCACTTTCACAGTCACTAGGTTCCGAAATATCACTTTCGTCTGTATCGTCCAAATTTATTATAATTTTTTCAATGGTATTATTAAATGTCATATATTTGTCTTCAATTTTTTTAACATGTTGGATTGCGTTTTTCCAATTGTCAACAGTTATATCGTTAAATGCATTTCTTATTACATTGATGACACAAGAAGTGGACTTAGGAGAAGAGTTATTTGATCGAGAAATATTTTTTAACTGTGCCCATAACAATTCTATAGGATTGAGTATGCAGTGGTAGGGTGGTAAACGTAAAATTTTAAATCCTTGATTTATTGCGATGTTGTCAACAACAAATTCTGGTTTAAAATCAACTAACTGTAAAAGTTCCAACAACTGTTTTTTCGTGTAATCTTGTTCAAAAAATATATCATTCTCCATCAGAAAGTCTTGAATGACGGATTTAGTAGAATTGCTATTTGGTTTTTTTCGAACCAACCGGGAATGATACGGGGCGTTGTCTAAAACTATTACACTGTTAGTTTTCAGTTTTGGTAATAATGTAGTGTAATTGAATGCCTTAATCCATTTATTACAGTGTTATTAAGACAATTTGTGTTTCTAAATGACAGAAGAGAAAGCGACTTGACTCGGGGTTTTTCTGAAAACTTATCGCTGTCTAAGTTAATGACTATTCAAGTTCAAGAAAAACATCGAGTAAATAATCTCCTGATCATGAATTTGTAATACAGTTGTTCGTCAAGTCTTTAGTATTAAGAGAGGTAGATCAAATCCTGAATTTAACGTCATCAATTATTTTTCCCCTATACCTAATAGTCATTAACTTACGGATCGACACCAACAAAATCTGATAAACATTTTTACCTAATATTAATGTTATTACTATTTGTTCCCTGAACAACTATAAAACGGGATTTGACATTAATAAATTTTCGTAACCCATCTGGGCGCACCCTCCCTGTTTAGGCCAACGTACAAGCTTGCTTCATCTGTAAATCGAAACGATTTTCTACTATAAATCGCAATAGGCTATACATCGATTTTCTTGTCATTAATAAACAGATCACTTCCATCTATCTTTTGTATTTTATTGATATTACTATTATTCGGGTTATTAAACAAAATGCTGCTAACTTAAACCAAATGTACTTAAATGATTTCACTGGTAGGTATATATCTTAAATAAAGCTTGGTATAATTCTGTTTGTTACTGTTAATTTCTTCTTTTTTTAAGTTGTTATTATAACGATATAAATGATAGATGAGTAATTAAAGTAAAGGAAAAAGTCTTCATAAATACAGATAAAAGTAACTCGTATAAGTAATACTTACCGGTATAAATTAAAAATTAAGCTATGTTTTTAATGAAAGTATGTAGATTTCGTTTATCGTTATAGGAATTAGGTAAATAAATATAAGTTTTGTCTTGAGGTGTAAAACGGAAAATGTGATTATTTAGTGCTATTATATTTGCAAATATTCGATTTCGTTTTAAATTCACCTATATTTTGCGTACCCAAAGATGAAACTACTATGAAAACAATTTTTTTTAAACTAATTGTACGCTAAAATATGACTCGTGTTTTAAAAGGAAAACCATGTTTAAATAACTTTTTATTAGTACAAATTGTTAACTTATTTCCCTCAATTAAGAAATACGTTCTATCTATAATTACACATTATGGGAATTTAAGTAAAAGTAAAAAAATCATATTATTTTTGATGAAGAATTAACACAATTGGCAAAATGAATAGGAAAAACATATTTCTATCATAGATGAACTTGTAGGAGAATATAGAAATGAAGTATTGGAATTACTATACTACTATTTTCAATGCTATTAAATTAATCTGGGCAGGTTTTAAATTATATTGCAATAAATATATGAATGAAGCATTATGTTGTAAGTGTTAAGTCAGGATAAAACTTATTAAACATACTAAGTCATTAATCTAAAAATGGTAAGACCGTGGAAAATGTATTTGTGACATTGAAATTTAACCGGTATTTATAAAAATGCTTAAATTAGTAAATGAAATTAGCAGTAAATATTATGTACCTACTTTACCTACTTATCATCAGCAGATAGATGGAGAAACTAGGGGATGCCGATTGAAATAGATTATTTAATTTATTATATAAATTTTCCATACGTGATTAACATATTTTGTAAAGTTAGCTTAAAAATAAAAAAAAATAGATCAATATAAACATACATAGTAATAAACAACTAACTTTATTGTTAACCATTTTTGAATTTTCTACATAAAAAATGTACACCCCAAATGTGCAGTTTTACAAGATTTTTTCTATTTAAAACCTATAATTCATAAAGACAATTTTTGTTTAATTATTGTGGTGTTTTATTTGCGTATAAGTAAATTTGTCCATTTACACGAAAATATGTCAATGTTAATTTTGATGTTTGTTGAATTTCTTGAAAATGTTTTGTGATTTTATTGGTTGATAGACTGTATTGATTCTTTTGAATAAAGAAACAGAAAACAGAAAAAACGAGGATGATTGACAGATATAAATAATTTTCACGTGAAAATTTTGAAAAGAAAATTTTAAGACAAATGCAATTTATAGAAATATAAAAGGATAAAATAGAGTTCAAAAATGTTTCCAAATTGAAGCTATTTCTATTGGCAAATCGTAATTAAAATAAGGTCATAAAAAATTAAATATAGTTAATGCTGATAGAATTAACAAAAGAAATTTTTTAATCCAAAAACGGAAGAAACATTTTTCGCATACCAAATATCTTAGCAGATTAATCAGGCCTCATATAATTCATGCCAAAATTAGAATAGGTAGAACTTAAAAAGGGGGAGAAAACAAACTATTCATATTGTTTAAGAGTGATCTTAGGGAAAGTCAGCAAACAATATTTTCATCAAACTATTATTTGGAAAAAAATCGATAAGAAATAATATTAAAATTAAAACATGATTAGGGCAATAATAAAGGATTTGTTGGTAATTAATTTGACATTACATAACATTTAGCACATATAATAAAACTATTGTCCCAAAAAATATTCCATTCGATATTTATATTAATCTAGTTGAACTATTATAGAAAAGCAATAAAATTTAATTGATATTATTCAAAAAAACCACGATATATATACTTCATTCAATCCTGTAAGGATCACTTAGACACACCGTGTATATGATAAATCAGTCAGTTTCAAATGTCAACAATGTCTTTTTAATATCTTTATTTTCAGTCTCACTGATTACCTCGAAAAGAATTAATCCGTTGGGGGTGTTTTGTGTTTGTTAGTTTACTAACCTCAGTGCTGCAGGTATACTATTGATCGCAAAACACGAATTTACGGCTCTCAACAGAAAATATTCACCTGACAGCCGCGTAATTTGATTTGCTAGGGTCGACTGGCTTTTCAAACTGTGTCTGTCAAAATATTTTGTTATTTGCTTTGGACTAAATTACAATATTCGTAGAAAAATTAAAGTGAGAGACAACCGGAAACATAAATTTCGTTTGTGAAGGTGTGACAGTATATTCAAAGAAGTTTTTAAGTGAGGTATGTATATGTACCGTGCCATTTTATTGTTGTACAGGATGTTTTACCAATACATTGTTTAATGAGACGTGAAGGGCAACGAGTTAATACCGAAACATAAATGATACTCCGATTACAATCTACGTATACTATTTTTATCCAAGATTTTAGTTTATTCGAAATTAGTTAAGAGGCAAAATGAAAATTTCGGCTTTCTTAAAAACTCCCATTTTGTAAGATGAGGGTTCCTATTTATATTACCTATACTTAATAATAGAATATAGAAATATTTTGAAATTTACGAATTATGTTCCAAAAAGAATTTAATAGCTTCTTGCTGTCATAGACAGTTTTCTTCTTATAATTTAAATTAATAATGTCTCTTAGTTTAATTGACTTTCCATGTATTTTGGTTACCATCCAGTTATAACATTTATTTTGTAATCCTCTTGATTCATTAGGTACTTATGTAGTTAGTGTACCTTTAATTACCAAAAGGTAATTTTTGGAATTATTAACATTAACATATAAGTAACGTCGAACGTGGATTAGTATTTGGTTTATTGTACCTGCTGTGATAGAGGAATTGGGTTAAAAAGTGTCAGTAAAGTGAGTAAAAATGGAAAATAGTTCCGAATGTAGGCCTGTGAAACGTATGAAAGGTACTCAGTCCATTATCGGTAAATGAGAAAATTATTATAAAAACGTGTGTATGTAAGAAGAGAAAATGCATCTGGAACTGTGGAAAACGCGGTCGAAATGACACCAAATATGACAGGTATCAACTATATATAGAATGCATAGAGAGCAAAAATTAGGAATTGTGAACCACCAAAACATCATTGTGGAGGTAAACAAAAACAAGAACTTCAAGAAGAAGTCAAAAGAGCGATCAGAAGGAAGGTATATGAATTTTATTTTAAAAAAGAAAGACCAACGTTAGCAAAAGTTTTGAATTCCATAAAAGAGGATCCCTATTTGCCTGGCATAAAACAACCAAAACTTTGGCAAACCCTTAAAGAATGAAATTTTTATGTGGTCAAAAAAAGATAGAACATCTATGCTCATTGATAATGACGAAATTATTTGTTGTAGAAAAAAAATTTTTGGAAAAATGTATCAATGATGTTCTTAAAAGAACAAAAAATGTGGAGACTGGAACAATTTCCAGAAGAAACGGTAGGACCTCTAACTTTTGTTGTTAACAATAGTGATTCAGACAGCGATGACAGTCTTTTCGAGTAAATGTTTTAATGTGACAACTTTTTAAATAAATTTTGGAAAGTATAATAATTTTTTTTTGAATTCTCAAGCAATAATGTTATTAAAATAAATGTTCTTTTCTTTTTTAAATAATTAATATATTTTAAATGTTTAACATATTTCAGTAATCCTTTAAATATGCCATGAGGTAAAACTATATATACTGGTCACTTAATGAGGAATTAGAAATAGGTCTGGTATTTTTATTTGGCGGGTATACCAGATAAAACTAAAATAAATGTGATTAATGCTTTATGGTATAAGATATTGAAATACATTGAGATTTTTTGAGCCACATGTACTGTAGCTTACATATACATTTAACTAGGTTTTATTACTCTCCCCTCCTGATGCCCAAAATACTATGAAAAACTGAAAAATTAAGGAATTTTGGTTTTATTTTTAGAAAACATTTTCATAGTAGTCTCCAATAATTTTTGACAAAAATTCGTCATTTCAATATACACTGTTTTATTAATTTTTGTCTGAGTTAAAAACCCCCAAATATTTACCTTATGAGGACCAAAATTCTATCGTAAATTTTGAATCGTGAAAGCTATTGCAGCATAATTTGCGCATAGTTTTATATTAGATTAACATTCATATATTTTGATATAACAATGGAGGCGAAATTTTCAAAATGCATTAAAATGTTTATTTTATGAAAAAAATACGTATACCAAGAAATTGAAAAATGAATTGCTCTCCATGTGAAATTTGAAAATAATAGAGAAAATATTTATTAAATGATATATCCTTAGAATTTCTATTCCATAAGAAAATATTTTAAAACTAATTTTTATTCAAGAAATTATTTTTATGTCAAAAACAGCTAAAATAAATTTGTGTCCTTGAAGCACACTCTTAAAATAATTATGTAAGGATTTTTTCATAAGATATTGAAATTTTTAAATACAAAGTCATTTGCTTTGAACAAAAAGTATTAATTCGGCTGTTAATTACATTAAAATAATTTTAATTTTTGAAATATAATGCCTTATACAAAAAAGTGTGCTTTTCTTGGGATTTATGGTGGATGTAAAATTGTTTAATATTATCTAAACTTTTCGCTCTTATCTAAATTACCATCCTTTTACTTATTCTCAACATAAAGCTAAGTAAAAGCTAGAAATCTGTGTAGACTATTCTATCTAAAAAATGTTTTGCTAAAACACTATTGGGCACACTAAAAATAAGATCAACAATCCTTTTTAAATAACAAGCAAACAACCAAATAAAATAGTCTTCTGTGACACTCTATATGATTCATAAAATTAATTTTTTATATTTATTTAGACTATCTTCTGTTTTTTACTAGTTTTTTAAAAATATTCCGATGTCACAAAGAAATAGTTATAGAGAACGTTGAAGATCAATTAGAACATTTTGATATTATGTTGGGTAAATAAAATAAACTATGTAATAAATCTCTTACATGTTAACATCAATATTAGGGCTTCGGGTAGTGGTACTTAAAACTTACTTCTTCCTAAAAAAGAAAACATGTAATCAATCATTTATTAAAAACAATTTTATTAACGATATATATTTCAGTACGCCAAAAACTATCAGAAAATTTTAAAGATTTTAGAAAATTATTAAGCATTTTATTTAAATTGGCAAACATTTTAAAAATTTTCAAGAATCATAAAAAATCAATAGACTTAGACTATTTTTCATTAAATTCTACTTGTAGTTATTATATTTTTATTGCTGCTGTAATCGGTATGCCAATTTTTTTTTAGTTCTTACAGAGCAGCAAATGAGAAGTTTTAGTTGTTAACATGCTATCTCTCAGAACAAGTGAATTATATAAATAATTAAGAATGTGATGAACCCTTTTAAGTATAATAGCATCCTTTTCCGTTTAGTTAGTAATTGTATTCCTTGTTTTAATTGCTCAATCGGTATTATAACACAAACAGCCTATTGTAGGAAAATTGAAGAGATATTCGTATTTTCTAATCTGTTCTTGTAATACTTACATCGGAAAATATAATTCTCATTTAATTTATTAATTAGTATCTACTTAGTTTATAACACCTGACGTGTTAATTGCACACCAACGAAGATAAGGTAAAGTAGCAATTTGAAAGTGAATTAAATCTAGAGAAACAAAAGAAAACCATTTCCAGGCAATCGCTATTTGACTATCGATAACAACAGTCACGAACTTGGCTGCGGAAACAAAATAATGAAGTTATTAGAGAGAGATAAATAGAGCTCGACCAAAGATAATGACACATATTGTTGGTTAGGCGTTATTATCGCACCACCATAATTTGATTTATGATTTAGTGTACTAGAATAAGCTCAAACTGTTAAAAGCAGGCCTTTTAACACGCACTCGGTCTGATGTTATAAGTGTCACTTTAGGGCACTAGTGTAAAAAGTACTTTAGGTTACGCGTTAAAAAAAATAAGCAAGAATAAAATAAAAGTTTTAGTATATTTTGAATAAGTTTATCGCATCATGACAAAACAATTTGGCTTAACAAATAACTATAAAATAATTGCCATCTAGTACACAATTGAAAGCTTACACAACAGGGTGAAACAAAAACACCCACTTTTGAGTCTATTAATACCTCTATTAATACCTCTTGTGACACGAATTAAAATACAAAATTTATCTATGACTGCCAAGATTTACCAACAAATATTGATAAATATTACTGATGTTTTGATTAATTTTATTTGACAATTGGCGAATATTTCATTAAAAACCAAAGCAGCGATTCTGTAATAGCAGTTATTTGTTGATATCGTAACCTGACAGTTTTTTATAAACAACGTCAAATATTTTTCTCTTAGTTTCTAGGGAACGCGTTAATGTGAGTAAGTCTGAATCTGAAAGTCTTGCATCAAATATTGAAGATTGTGCAACAAAAGCAATTTCGTTATTAATTTCACAAAAATTACGAGTTAAAACCGAACAAGATTATGGAAGCCACGAAGTGTTCTTTAATTATAATAAATTTCTATGGATACGAATGTATATCACTTTTAGTGACTTATCAGGTTATACTGTCATCTATCAACATGCCTTAAATAACAAATAATGTGCTCACTCAAAAATAAATCACAATGTAGCCGTATGTATATCTGAACTTTAGGCAAAATTCTATTAATTATTTTTGTAGGTTAGTTGTCTAGTACAAAATTGAAATGGTGAAAAACTAATGACAAATTGTCTTTTGTCTGTTGTAAAAAATAGTCATAATCTTCACACATTATGCACCATTTTACTTAGGGCTCAAGGGACAAATAAATTAAGAAGAAGTATGTTCCATCAATAATGGATCTTTCAATGGAAAGATGGAAAATTCCAGACATTCTTTAGCAAAAATGAGCGAATGAGGTGTTACTAGCTTATTTAGAGAATCTATCTAAAAGTTATAAATCATTCAACTCAGTCAGCTAATAGCGTTCAATACTTAACTCAAATGGATTTGATAATAGATTTTTATTCAGATAGTTGTAGATAATAAAGTATAAAACTTATTGGAGTATGTCTTGAGATTGTACAAGAATGATGCATTTTTTAATGATTTTTTAAAGAGTAGGTAAATACTTGTAAATGTTTGAACAACTCGGAAACGTAGCCGTTTAACCGCTAAGAAAAAAAAAATTGAATAAAAATATATTAATAAATAAACAATAAAATAAAGATCACAACCATATGATATTATAAATCTATACTTTACTTCTACACAATCAGGTTAAATCTTCCTAAAACAGGAAACAGTCGTTTATATCAGAAATATTTATTTAAATATTTTAATTTATCTTGAATTTTACTGTTAATGTCTTATATGTAAATAAATCTACAAAAAAATCATTCTTTTAATTTTTTTTTTCAATAAATTTTAGGCTCTTTACATAACCTAAAGACATTCACCAATATGTATCATAATTTATTTTTATCTTTACCGAAAAAACATTATTATATTATTAATATACAAAAAACTGCAACTAATCATATAGAAAACATCATCAACACTAATTAAACGCAATACACAAAATGGTGAAATACAAATTCTGTAGCTAACAAATTAGATTCTCTCGACGCGAGAGATGAAATTCAATTGGCGATGTTGTTAACTCCGATAGTACACTGTCCGTTTATGTATTTTTGTTGATTGCGCACCTGTGACATAAAAGGAAATTCAACAATTCTATCTCGTATTTTATTCTGTTTCACTCCGTAATAACTTATTAGTAGTAAGTTATAGTCCTTGACTCTTTCAATTTTTACGATATTTTTAGGAGGAGTACTCTGTATATTATTTATTTTTGGAAAAAGTTATAAGACCGTTTCTCAAAAACTTAGGCTTTATTCAACTATAGAGCTTAACAAAGGATTAGAAATGGATAAGTTTAACTAAATTAAATGTTTCCTAGAAAAATGATATACATAGAACAGGTACCTACCTATTAGGTTTAAAAATTAAAAACCTACATCGGTTTTATAGTTTTATTTTTTGGAACAATTAATCAAAAAACTTGATGTATAGAATTTTTTTTGTTAATTATTTATAATCATTTTCGATTTTTACTAACTCAATTTATTTTTAGCCATCGAGATACATGAATCAATTTTTTACCAGTTAACTTGTAAAACTAGAAAATTTTATAATTTCGTAAAGACAGTATTTGTTAGTTAACCACCTAAACTGTTCAAAACACTTTAATATCTATAAAACAATTATAATTTCAATGAAGCCGGTGGAACAAGGAATTAATTTCCACACCATATTCAGCGTATTTTATTATTTCATTCCTCTGGTCTCTTAATACCTGCTATTATACTTTTTAAATTGCCTCGAGGTATTGCTATCCGCACCGTATAATTTGCAATTTCGTGAGAAATAAGTAGTACAAATTATATTCCAAACTTTATTCCATTACTATAATGAAGAGAGAGAGAATGATAGATATTATAAGAGGTCCATAATTAATCACAACGGCAAAAAATATTAATTATATTTTTTTTTAAAGTAAGAAATAATGTAGGTTCATTTTATTAAATGTAAAACCTAAAATTAATAAATTTCCAAAATCGGTTATTTACAAACTAAATTGTTGGGATTGTAACGCCATCTATCTTGGCCAGACATTAAGAAATTTTAACATACGCTACTGTGAACACTTACGAGCTTATAGATTGAAACAACCAGATAAGTCACATTACGCAAAACACCTCATTGACATCAAACACAAACTTACACTTAATAAAACAATGGAAACAGTGGAAGTACTTCATATAAATGACAAGAAAGAAGAACTTTTGGAGGAATATGAAATAAAGAAACACCCAAAATATCCTCAATATACGGTATTGAATGAACAACTAAACCTGGGAAGTTCAATTAAAAAGTAAAAAATACTAACCAAAAATATTTTTAGTAAAAGAAGAATATTGCTTAATAATGATTGGTTGTCAGGTTTATGACATGAAATTTATTTACGTTTTTTAAAAAAGATCTGTCAAACATCTATTTGTCTTGAGAATGGTATTGTCAGATACCGAAACCTAAATATATTAAAACGTTTTGGAAGACTATAGAAATTAAAGATAAGTATTATTTAGCTTTTCATATTTATTATGAATAATTTCCATAAAGTAAGAGTTGAAACAATTAATTTAATATATAATTCGACCAAATATTCATCAACTAAATACTTCTCGGTCATTTTTAAAACACTAAGCAAGCAATTGCTAAAATTAAATGTCTTTTTTCCTGATCGTCAAGTTTCACGTTTAATTTCATAGCCAACTTTTGATTTTTCGATTATTTTCAATAACAATAATCAAATGCCTTCTAAAATAAATCACTTTTTAGATCCGGCAACGGGTTTAAAAAATTCTGTTATATTTTAATAATGCATCATCCCTTATCAATCCTTTAGACTGCTACAATTGAACTCTACTTATTTTCGATTAATGCCTTTGATACACTCATAACATGTACCAAATCTGGTTTTTCTAAAATCAGGTATTATTTAGGCATTTATTTTTTTCGAAATTTTAAACTCATTATAGAGGTAAGTAGCGTTAGATCTATCAAACTTCTATCTGTCTTGGAAAATGGTATATTGTCAGATGCCGAAACCCAGGTATTTTTGACTTGGATGCATATTAAAACGCTTTGGAAGACTGTGGAAATTCAAGATGTGTATTATTTATCTTTCCATATTTATCATTATTATTTATTTAAGAATTGATATTTCAGTCTGAGTAAAATTAATGAACAGTATGTATATAATTTACTACGTCCTTAATTTTAAGTTTTCCCTCCCTTCTGTACAGTTTCTATATATGATTTCCAAATACACACATCCTTTGCTTTTAACAGTTTTTCTTATACTAACGGTCTTCCATGTCGATGTAGTCTTTCTTCATGACTTTTGGCACATTTTTTTATCGTATTCACAGTTTCCATCTCTAGGTCCAAATGGAGTTAACTATTTCTAATTTACTAGGGTATATTGTAAGTTTTTGGTGCTACCCCAGAGTTGAATAATTTAAGTACTTATTTGTATAATAAATGCTTATTGTATATAAACAGGGCAAAGTTTTTTCTCATTAGGTAATACATTTTCCTAAATTCGATCTCGAATTTTCCCTATATTTTTTTTCACATGAGCTTTACAGCGCAGCTTTACATCTGGAGTGATACCGAGATATTTTGCTGTATTTAAATAAAGCACTTGATTGTTTTTATGTAGATTGGTATGTAATAACTAACTTTAATTGAGAAGTTGACATTGACTTTGTTTTGTTTAGTTTTATTCCACAAGTTCTTGCTCTTTCATCGTTCTGGTCGACTTCCCTTTGTAGTCTCTCAATACGTACTTCATTGGTTCCAGCTATTACTGCAAAACAGTGTCATCCACAAAGGAGGTAATGTTATTATTTGGGAGGATAGTATGGTAAATTTTATATCCTTTTGTGTGTCTGTGAAATAAAATAGACATTAATTTTGTTAATCACCAGGACTACTTTGCCGTTTTTATAGATTTTCAACGGTTCGGCTGCTACAGACATCTACATTCAAAAAAATGTTTATTTTCAGGTGGCTGTAGATCCTTTATTAAACATAATAGACGTTGAAATTAGATCGGCAAAAAGTTTATAAAAATGTAAAAATATACAGGGTGTTCCATTTAAAAAAACAAAATTTTTGTCTGGCACTGCGTTTCTGAACACACTGTCTATTTGGAACTAATTTTAAAATGTGAATCTGAAGACTGCCTACAGTTTTTGTAAAACCTTTTTTGTCGTAACTTCAATAATAGCAGACTAATCGAGCTTTGCCACACTAATGCCTCACCCTATATATATATATATATATATAAATGTACTGCTGTAGTAGAAACCAATTATAAATGCACTTGACTATAATTAACATAAAAACCTTTTAAAGCATTTTACCGCCATTTTGTTGTCTGTCGTAGTTTATTTTTTTAAAGGGTTTTTTAGCATTTCGAGCATCCAGCAGGTGTGCTTTCCAAGACGGTTAAATCATATTTACCGGGATAATTATTAAATAATTTAACTGTCTCTAATACTGGATTTAAATAAATATATGTCCATTCTCGAAATTACACGAATTTTAAAGCAAATAAGAATAAAATAATCAGGACTATATTGTGGTAATGTATGATGCATTATCACAAGACCAGTGGATACGCCTTCTGCAAAATAATTCCGCAAATCTGATCCACTGCGTTAGTGTAGAGTAAATAAAATTCGATAAAATTTCAACGAGTCATTGCACCCTTTCTTCCCGACCCCAGAACAACTAATAAAACAGTTTTGTCGGTCTGATACACTCCTAATTTCAATTCTAGCTAACTTGCTCGCTTGAATTGACTTTATTTAAGCAGGACTGTATTTCCCCAGCTGTACGTAACTCCAATAATTATAAATATAATAAAATAGTTACTATAAAGATTATTTTTTCTTAAAACGTCGAAATTATCTAATAACATAATTTAAATATATAATAATATAATAGTGATCCGTGCTGCTCCAGAAGTTTTTTGCGATGTTCCTTATAAGGATTTGGTCGTCTTCTACTTCAAATTCTGAAATGTTACACATAATCCTAGATCTAAATTACAGTTAGTTTCCATTTCGTAAAAAAACTGCCCAAAAATCTTTAATGGGGCGAACCTAAGGTACGTTTGAAGGGTTATCTGTTTTTGGCACCAAGTTGAGCCAAAACATTATTTAGTCTTCACCATGATTCTCTCAGGCATTTTCATTAGGCATTTGTAGATATAACGTCTTCTATGTAGTACTTGCTAAATCCTTTGAAGATATGGCACACCATAATAATATTTTGACTGCAAATTTTGAATTTTTCTTAAACCTTACATTACCTGGATGTTTTATATAATTGTATAAAATCCATTATACCAGTAATTTCGGAGTTCCCTAAAGTGAAATATTTTTGGTGACCAATTAAGATCGAATTGTTATTTCCAAAATGGCTACGTTATTGAGTCAACTAATTAGAAGTGTAATTTTTGTCTTTTACATGCTTGACCAGAATGAGAAACATTACTCAATCTGCCTGCTTTTCAAAGAGCGACGCAGATTCTGTGTTTCGCTCTTCTCACTCTTCTTCCTCACTGCTGGTGGTTAAAGTAAAAGGATTTTTTGGGAGGTTCTGGTATGAAATATCCTGTTCACGGTCTGCTGTAGTTCTATATATGGTATATAACTTGGTCTCCTACAATTCGAACTATTAGTCCTAGACATCCGCCCAACCAAACTATGAATACATTTTCGAATTTCAAATGTTTACATTATTTACTTAAAATCAATCTATAAATATCAAATTGAAGTTTGGAAACTGTTAAAACCAGACATGGTAAAATTTATTAACCTTAACTATGTCTCAGAAATATTTACCGCAATATTTATAGGATGTCCATAAACATCCACCATGCAATTCAAGCATAAATAATGGATATTCGATATTTATTGGATATTTACAGGTATAAGTAAATATCTACTGGATATATCTAATTCAGATTTATGTAATGTATGGGGTTTATAATCTTATTATAGTTACTGTAGATAAGATTAAGTAATCCTATGTTATATTAGATCTTGGTTGCTCTTCTGATATCATTACTATTAAAAAAAACAAAATGATATGACCAAGAAACAAAAAAGAAGAATAAAAGTAATTACCCAAAGGAAATATCGCGTTGACTTTTGTGAAATAAAGGGCAAAAAACAACTTTTTCATTAGCTACGGTCCTGATTCTAATATAAATTCGGGATGTGTTCCGGTTGTTATCGGGATATTCGCAGCCGCTTTGATAATTGAATGTCCTTGCAAATCCTGGAGGGTCTCTCGTCGACGCTTATCGGCTTACTTAAGGGTCGCTTTAATATTGAAAACGTCATTTCTACACGCTTACTACATTCATTTACAGAATAAGGGGTCATGATCTAATTTCGTATTAACTTCAATTCGCAGGTCTGTTTATCGAGATGAGTCTTATTTTGTAAGAGGGTGATCATTTGTTTTGATAAATCCCCGATGTGGTTCTTACCGAAAAAACAACAAAATAGTAATATTCGTAATATGAATGAGAGACATAAAAGAGAAAAATAAAGAAAGTTGAAAATTAATTAAATATAATTTTGTAAAAAATTCAGTTTCTGAAAATATTTGAAAGTAATCGAATTCTCATAAATAATTATAAATATAACAATACGTTTTTTAACTAAAGAAATAGGTGTTAAAAAATTTTTAATAAAATATTCGTCTCCGTAAAAAAATAATGACACATTGAGAAAAATTATAATTGTAGATTGTGAAATTGTAATGTTTTGGTTTGGTACTTTAGCCACTTCCAGAGAATGATGACATTTTCATTGTAAACAAAGTTCAAATGCAACAAAAAAAAGAAACAAATAATTCATTCAATATTGAAAGAATAATAAAAATCATAAAACTATCATAAAACTACAGAATTTGTTGAAAATATTGTCGTTTTTCCAGTATTTCGACCGACGCTACCAGTCTCTCTGAATGTCGGCACAGAATTGTAACATTGTAACAACTATTACGATCAACATTAATTTAGGAACATTAATTCAGGATGTTCTTTATGAAATACAGCCATGCATTCTGGAATTGATTACTGCCACGTGCCATTTACTTTCACACCTCCTTGTTTTTGCTCTTTGTCGAATACCATTTTTGAAAATCAATTTTTTTAATAAATAAAATTTACTCAAACGTTCAGTTTCAATTTCAAGGTTAAAATGTCATTCTTTGGGAGTGACTAAAGTCCAAACACAAAACATTTAAATTTCACAAACTACTCCAGTTATGATTTTTCTCGAGGGTTCGATATTTTTCAAACCATTAGACCCAAGCTCGAATTTTTAAATACGACCAGTCATTCCAGGGTCTGAAAACGATTCTTATATTAATCTTTTTAATTTAGAAAATTTAGTTTGTATTAAAAAATTTATTGAGACAATTAGGCGTTGCCAGACTTCTGTTTTATTAATTTAAGACCTTCTAGACTACATAAAATCATAAGTGTTACATATGGTTGAACTCGTATTAAAGAGAAGATTCCAAAAATGACTGAATATTCAGAGTGATGTATTTAAAAAACCTTTGGAAATAAATTAATTGAATATGGAACCGAAAATTATTTTGGAAATTGCGTATTTAGACATTTCTTCTTAAGAAAAACTTCTAAATTTACAAATCTACAAATTTAATATTTTAAAAATTACTGTTTCCTCAACAAGCAGTGATCCCCAGATATATGTGGTTGTATTTTAGAATTTGCAAAATTAAAAATATCTATTTAAAATAACTTTAAAAAATAAGTGCAAATTACAATGTTCCAATTGTTAAAAGAATTTGTTCTAATGGTTTTAACAAACAAAAAACTTTAATTGCTTTTTTCTCTTAATTGACTGGGCTATTACTTATTCCAACTATACTGATATGAATATTCAATACCATAACTCTTTTTTTTTTGGGTTTTCTTATTATTTATTAACATCCTTATTTTTTAATAGTGCGAGCGACGCTTATTAATTTCTTATTAGCAATCAAACTAGTCTAGATATAAGCGAGAAATATAGTAGTTAATTTTAATTATTAAATAGCCATAAGATACAGGCCTCCCAATTTGCCGGTACAATGAATTCCATGGTGAATAACCTTATAAAATTTAACACCATAATCTGATCATTATGTTATTCAAGGATAAATTAATTTTGACCTGAAATATGAATGTTTTGAAACATCTCAATTTACAGGATCTGAATCATCGATTTGTACGAAGATAACCAGAGAATCAACAGGGCGACAAGAATAAGTTGCACAGACACATGACAAGACAAAATACCACCTGCTTAATGGTAAAATATCATATTTCCTAAGATATGCCCATACATAAAAGTCGAGGAAAGTGTCTAATATCACTTATTGACATGTTCATTATAAAATTTATAAAATTACACCAAAGCATTCAGGTAAAAGCTATACATGGTTCCGCAAAAATTAAACGTATGAAATAATAACTAACATGTAGTATTGTAACTAATTATTCTAATTTTGATAAGTTCAAAAATATTAGAATCTTACTCTATATTTTACAAATATATCTTCCAGAAATGTATGATGTAAAAGAAGCGACAGGTTCTGATGACAAAGTTGAAGAAAAACTATTTAAAAAAAAATTGACCAAAAATTGGAGAATACTCAAACAGAACAAAAGGCAACTATTACAAGGACATACAACCAACAGTAAGAAGAAAACCTTGGATTATTAATAGCTCTAACAGAGAACTGACAAGAATCCAACATACAAGAAAAAAATGGGTTATCAGAAAACAAACAATGCATTCGTGATGAAATTGCTGATTTAAGACATTATTATTGTGGAATGCCTGCTTGAAGGTATCAAAATGAACAAATTTAAAAAATCTGTTCATACTAGAGGATTATTCAATATACAACATATCAAATAATTATATAAAAACCATTAGCTGGAAGAGCTGAAAGAAAAAATAGAAAAAAGAAAAATGAAATTTAAATTAAAAAAATATACAAAATATAAAAAATAAAGAAAAAAATAAAAACACTAACATAATTATAAGTTCTAACATAATTAATAGCGCATAATTATTTTTCAATTAAAAAAACATAATACATCGAGTTTAGTCTAACTAGATATTTGTAAACATCTATGTTACGGGTAACCTAAAAGAGAGTTAAAATAAATAATTTCATAGTGTAATAATTATTATCGAAGTGCAAACCAGCTAGTGATCGTTTGTGGGCTTTCTTACCTAAGAGAAAGAATTATTAACAACGTTTTCAGTAATTAAAGATTAAATAATTATCTCAGTCTGTTTTGAGACGCAGCCATCAAAACAATTTTCAGGCACATGACTTGGATGGACAATATGAACGTGAGATAAATCGCCATCGCAAACAATAAAAAATAAGCATTATGCCTTAACTTGATGATAAAAAATATATAAATTGTCAGATCGTATAAATATTCTGTGTTATGCTTATCATCACATTTATTTCAGCTATTTACCATTTCTGAATATGATTCTTTTATTAATGTTTATAATTTCAAAAAATGTTTTTTTGTTAGATTTAATATTATTTATGACCTGTAATTTTAATCTAATTTTTTAATAACTTGGCGCTTAACAATACTTTTTTTTCTATTTGAATAAAAACTTAATTTTTGTTGATTATTCACTGGTTCATTCATCAACTAATTAATTAACTACTTAAAAAACCAAAATAAATATAGTTAATCATCATAAATAAAATATTACATTATAATAAAAAAAAGAAACTTAAAGAGAAAATATTGGAATGGAAAAGTGATAAAGAACATAAGTAATTCAAACGAATGTTACTTTTACAATTTTAAGTTATATATGAACTAAGAATCATAAAAATATAAATTCGATCAAATTTTTTTAGATTAGTGTTTACTTTTGATGTTTTAGTTGCTTTTCTACTTCGTCACCCGTAAAATGCAAATATTATTTCAAAACGTTTTTCTACCGACCGAACAATGCGTAGGACTGGTAATAGCTTCTGAGTTATATTTTGAGCATTTGAAAGTGCCGATTCGCCGTGTAAAAAGAAAACAAGAGAGAAAAATTGAAAAACAAACAACCCATTTCATTTGCTGAGTTGTTATTCTTGCTGCACCAAGAAGAATTCCTTTCTCCTTTTGTCTCATGTCAAGCACACCGGCGAAAAAAAGAAGGACGATTGACTACCGAAACTCTCAAGCTAGAGTTAGTTTACACATATAGGAGGTCCATCAGCAAATTAATGTGCTTTATATCCTTAATTGGTGGCCAGACTTCGCGTTGTGTGGTCCTCCCATCTCTTTTTCGTGCACAAGAAAGGTGCTAGGAGGGTCTTTCTTGCTCCCGTTGCCGGTATCGCGTACACGGCCGTGGACAAATATTAGATAAACGTCCGGCTAATGGGACCTTTTTGTTCAAACATAACCTTAATGATTCTTTGGCTGTTTTTTTCGTTGGAGTTTCTTGTCCTCATTAGGAAGTCGAACGGCTATTTTTCTTAATTAGAGTTGTTTTAATAGGATGAACGAAGACATTTTTGCATAAAATTATTCAAATCCGAGCCACTTTCGGACATTTTTTAGATCGGTATTCCAAACGGAATACGTTACAGATAATTTGAAATAAATTAAGACATATTTGCCTCCTTCTGAGATACTTTAACCGAAAGCGGCCGTTAAAAGGTGTATAGCGATAATATTTTATGTTACGTTCTCGACAATCGTGTGATACGAGTATCAAATTATTTTTATTTTTTTCAAAAATAGAATATTTTTTATTTGGGTGGTTATTTTCACAATTTATAAACATTAGTTATATACTAAAGGAAAAATCTACCTCTCTTTTTTCATAGATAAATAAACAGTTTTTAAACGAGTCTTTAGACAAATCCCCCATGCATCAGAAATACAAAAAAGCGTTACACAAAAAGTTTAAAACTCCGGATCTACTGTTTAAAATTTCGTCCAAAAAGTATATAGAATGTTCCAAAATCTAATATATTTTCATATTTGTGAATTCTCTGTAAAGTGCTTATTTCTAAAATTCCAAAATAAATAATTTGTATAGTAGAGATAAATGAAACTCGCATATTTTAGATTCAAACCTCTTTCAGGTTCTTAAATAAAAAAAAATAATTAATACAGAGAAAAACCTACAATATGAAATGTTTATTATCTTTATTAATTTAAGATAAGTTTTTGACATTATTAAAAGAGAATACTTATTAAAGAGTATCAAGATATAAAACAGGAATAAAAATTGATGAAAGGGAAAATATTCAACCTGAAGGAACGCGTAAATCAGAATTAGTCTAAGACCTCTACTTTTTATAATATATTTGAACAATATTATATTATATGACAAAAAGGATAGAAGAAATATCAAACTGTAGTAATACAATCCTATAATTCGATTTATTCAGGAGAAATGTACTTATTAGCAAGAAAATAAAGTGAAAGATGATCGAATTAAAGGATATTTTGGTGGACAAGAGAAAGAAAATATAGAAATATATGTTAATATTTTAAAAAGGGGTAAAATATTGGCAATAAAATCGAGATACTTATAGTAAGTAGAAAAAAAAATAATTTGATATAATTGCCTAGTAAGTATAATATAAGTTGGATGATTTGGATACGAAAACAAGAAAATAAAGAAAACTGAGAATTAAGTCCCGAATAGATTAATAAAATAAAATATAAATTTATAAACGGAGGGTAAGGTCAATTGGCCAATAATAAAATATTACTGATTAAATAAAGTTCCTAGCCTTCGCACATTAATTTAAAATGACAATTTCTTAAATTTGATTTAAAAAAATTAAATTTTCCATGATTGTAACAAAACGGTTTAATATTTTCTGTGTAATCCATTCTTTTCCACAACCCGTTATTTTTATTTTATGAAATTCTCTAAATTCTCACTCGACTTCTTTCATTTATTACTTTCTTACAACCCGGCAAATCCGATTGCCATCTAATTGTTTTTTTTTTCTTGAGAGTCTCCTTTTGGCCACTAAAGATGCTCTTCCTCCCAAACCTTCTATCATCTTTAATACAGATGGAACTATTTCTACCTCAGAATAATTGATGTTTTCATCAAAGTCTGTAAAAAAGGTTTTTTTATTCATTTCTAATGAACAACGCAAATATAAAACATCATTGCTAATTAATAAATAACAGAGGCGTTTAAAATTAATTCATTTTTGTTCACCCGGTATATTGTTCAAATAATTTTATTCAATCAAAACACTTGTTACGCTACAATACGTAAAGTCGTAGTTGTTGCCACCAACTACAAGATAAATTCACTCTCCCTGTCAAATAATAAAACCAGTATATTTATAATATAATTCATTAACAACACTCAATCTCTCATAATTGAATGAGAGTGAATAAAAGTGAAAATATGTTCGTATAGTGAAAAATGAAGAACTGCATGTATGTACATAGTGCATTAATTTATACATATTGTTTTTCTATTCTTTTCAATAGAGTTACAAAACTAAAAAGACTCAGTTAATGGGGCCAACTAAAAATAACTTTCTAATGATTCAAAAATGTATTTTTCTTTTGGGTTTTAAAAAGTTGTTCTATAATGTATTGTTAAATTAATTGTTTCAAATCTTACTTTATATAAATTATTCATAATAAATATGAAAAGATAAATAACAGTTATCTTGAATTTCCACAGTCTTCCAAAGCGTTTTAATACATTTAAATCTACATAGGTTTCGATATCTGAAATACAATTCTCAAGACATATCTTTTTAAAAACGTAAATAAATTCCATGTCATAAACCTGACAACCAATCATTATTAAGTAATATTCTTACTTTTCTAAAAATATATTTGATTAGTATTATTTACTTCAAAAAGTGATCTAAGATAATTGAACTTCCCAGGTTTAGTTGTTCATTCAATACTGTATATTGAGGATATTTTAGGTGTTTCTTAATTTCATATACCTCCAAAAAATCAAGTTCTTCTTTTTTGTCACTTATATGGAGTACTTCCACTGTTGTTTCCATTGTGTTATTAAGTGTAGGTTTGTATTTGGTGTCAATGGGGTGTTTTGCGTAATGTGACTTATCTGATTGTTTTAATCTATAAGCTCGTAAGTGCTCACAGTGGCGTATGTTAAAAATTTTTAATATCTGGCCAAGATAGATGGCGTTACAATCCGTACAATTTAGTTTGTAAATACCAGATTTTGAAAATTTATTAATTTTATAACGAGATAATTTTTGATATTTTGTTTGAAATATTTCCGTTCCGTATGACCCGTCATCTTTAGATTGTTTCGAAAAGATCAGGTTTACCGCAACCTTTTCTTCCTTTTTATTAATAAACCTATTTATTAGATGCAATGAATGATCATTAGAGGTAGCGATTTCTTTTATTATATTAATTTCCCTTTTAAAATCATCCTTACTCATTGGTATTTAAAAGGCTCTATGTATCATTGAATTATAAGATGCTAATTTATGTTATATAGGGTGATTTTAGTTATAAGTGATAGTCATATTTGCACGATAAATTCAAGATAAGTATTATTTATCTTTCCATATGTATTATTCTTCTTAAGATTGGCAGATTACCTTATTCTAATTCCAGACCTGTACGTATACTATTAATGATTGGTAAAATGTGTAGGTAAACGCGTTCACCAAGTGAGTTGTTCGTGCAAAAAGAGGCATGTCAGGTGGCGGAGAAAATATGGCGTTTCCCGCATATACTGATACATATCAAAATATAGTTAATGACATAATTTTTCATAATTTAATGTTGAGTGTATGTTTAGGTTTCATTTTATATAAATATCAACGTACGGTTCAAATGGAAAGTGTGAGTTACGCAAAACATAAAATACGGTATAAATAACTATCAAGATAATCTAAAAGAGTTGAGTGATTTAATAATTATTTTACTCTATTCATAGCACTTTGACCAGCGATGATACGGAACCACTATGCGATCATTATATTAGGATTCGTCAAGCTTTTCAAAGAATGCGTTCACATAAGCTTTGGCATCTTATTCTCTCAGTGGGTGTTCTCTTTAAAGTATAAATGCTTTTCTCTTCTATTTTCACTATGATTCACTAGAGTTTTAAAAATATTTTATCTTCTAATTATTGTCTGAAACTACAAAAAAAGATCATAAACGTAGTTAGATCAAATTAAGGATTTTTTTATTATTAACAAAAATAATGAAGCTTATAAATTAGGCTACAGTTTTCTAAATAAAAGAAAAAGTAAATAATATTTCATTGAAAAACGAATGACACGTAAGAAGAAAAGATTATGGCAAATAGTCCATTTTCTAAACAAAAATTATGAGCACCTTTAAAAAATATGTTTAACCTCCCTGCTACTAGCAGTATTTTCTCTGCAGAATTGTATGCTCTCTATCGTGCTATTCAATACACTAGTAAATCCAAAAGTTCTTACTCTGTTGTCATCACTGATTCGCTAAGTTCACTTTCATCTATCCAACTATTATATCCAAGACACCCCTTCGAAAAATTAATCAAGAAAGAAAAACAACACAGCAAAGAACATGGAAGATCAGTCCATTTCATGTGTGTTCCCTCCCATATCGGTATCCCTGGAAACGAAGAAGCAAATAAGAGTGCGCGAGCAGCAATGAATAGTGCTAATGCGGACAATGCAAATATCGGTTTCATCAGATTTAAAATGTTTCTTCAAAAGCAGCTAACCCATTCACGTCTACGCATAAAACATACCAAACTCACCCATAGTTATCTACTTTCCCGTGAAAACCACCCTCGATGTGAATGCTGCAATACGGTTCTATCTATCAAACATATTTGAGCAGAATGTAAAAAAAATTAATAATGAACGCGTGTATCACTTATGGTCTACCAGACAATTTACATGATCTGCTTGGTAAAAACTACCCTATTTAAGCGAAATATTACTAAATTTTTGTAAATATGGTTAACTAATTGTACTTATACGATGTACGATGTATTGTGTCGCTAATAAACATTAGGTGGATGCGACTTTCTTTTTAAATAAAATATTTAATTTTTGGCTCCTCTACATTATTACACTATTCTCAAATATAAATTCTATAACATATTTTTATTGTTTACTATAACATATTTTTATTGTTTACTATAAATATTTTTTTTTTGTATAAATTTACTGGACTAAATATAATTTACAGCGATCGTAATAATTTGAAGAGCAACCTTCCCAGTAAAACTATGTGTGAAACAATAAAATATACCTATTTTAATATTATTGGAATGTTGTTATTACACTTTGTAAAGTGAAAAACCAAAAATTCGATGAAGGCTATAGAATTTAAGTATCATATATTTAACCATAAAAGTCTTTACTGTTACTAATGTTTCAATTATTTTTACGTTTTATTTTATTTTCACGTCCATAAAGATAGCTACAATAAAAAACACTTAATGACCATTAAGTGCAGTATTAAGCTCAGCTCAATAACTTTTAAGCGTAAATAGTCCATTTAGTTTATAATTTAGAAAATGTATCATTTGAGACTGAAAAGTAATTTTATTATAACAAATCACAATTTTTTAGGTACCTATTACTTGTATAGTTCGCAAGCCACAGTTATAATTTTGATAGTAACTAAAATAAAACTATATCTTTTTAAATTAAAAAATCTGACCTAATAAATCATCCAAGTAGAAAAGGACAGCATGGTATTTGTTGACCTTAACGATATGACATTTATCTGGCAATTATATATGAAATAGAGAAAGAAGTCAAGCTGTTTTAAAGAATTTCTTAAGCCTAAAGGGAACTAGGCTACCATATTAGTACGGTAGCATCTTATTTTTGACCGTTAATAGTTATAAAATAATTAATCATTTGATTTACGACTTTTCAATTAAATTATAATTTCCTGTCAAACAATTACTCAATTTCGATTAAGATTTTATTATCGTTATTATTTCTACAAAAAAAAATATGTCTTAGCTATAAAATATGCTGTATAAACAGGTGTTCAAAGCGAATTGCATATACCTAACATTAAATTTATATTATAATAATACATTCGCTTTTAGAATTTAATTAAATAAAGGGTAATTAAACGCTATGATATTTCGTAAAATACGTTTTTTCTTTTTTATTCACCGTTAATAGTATTTAGAAAATAAATACCTTTTTTTTTGTTTATAGAAACTCCTTAAGTGGATAATTTATTCGAAACAAACATCTTTGACGTAAAAATAATGTTTTGCTGATAGAAATACTCCTTAATATATTATAACGAAGGTCTGTTTCAAAGAGGATGTAATGGTTCATCAGTGCGTCTGTAAGGGTTTCAGGGAACTCAGAAATCATTGAACAAACATAGCAAAGAAACTCGATAGAAAAGAGACTCAAACGTCCAAGATATTTTTCTCGGATTTAAAGAAAATGCGACACACCAATTTAACAATTTTGAAAGACCTCCAGAAAACCTACGAATTACATGTGGGAAACAATACAATACGTAGCGTTTGTCGAAAATTACTGGCTGAAAATACACTTTGAGAAGCCTTGCTTAGGCTACGAAGAGGAGCGAAGATTTTGTCTAATTTTGAGATGTGCCAAGTTATACAGAATATGTACCTAGGAAAATATTAAATTGTAAAGACTTACAAAGATTCAATGCATATCTTTAAAAGTCCTCAAGGAAGTATTTATTAGAGGCAAAATCATCTCTGGACACAATAGGTCTTTTAGATTGTAAACATACTCAGTACCATAAGCTCTTATTTCCTTTGACTATTAATTTAGAGAAATAAAATTTCTATAACTATGCATTTTAAACATATTATATCGCCGAACCATTTAACAATATTTTTTATCATAATAAATATGTTGTAATAATATAAACTATGGAAATAAATTACCTTAATATCCCGTAATTAGTTAACTACAAATTCCAAACATATCATTTATCAAACTGCCGAGGTTACTACCGTGACATGCCTCTATTACTGATTTATATCCCCGTTCTCTTAAATGAAGAAAAAAATAGCTAACCCATTCCTTAAAATTAAGGCGCTTGCCCCCCTACTAAGAAACATGTGATAGTCGCTTGTCTTTTTTTCTTCAATGACGTCATGAATAGTTGGTTGATGAAGACATCTCATCCTGTGGCAGCTGCGTGTGTGGCATTCTGTAATTCATCCAAACGAATGTACTGATGGCATGGCATGCATATAGCCTGGGCTATCTATCAGTGACGGACGCACAATTTTCCCACGGGGAGGAAAAATAAATAAGATGATTAGAAAATGTCATAATACTCAAGTGACTAATGACCATATATAGCCATATATATATATTTTAAATAAAATTTTAATGTCCCACGTAGGGCGCCAATTGTCTCAGATTTGTTTTTGTTTTTTGTGCCCCACGTTTGTGAAGTTACTTATAATTAAATTTATGTTACGGATATTATATTTAGATATAAAGTCTTGATTTAAAAGGCACGTTAAATTTATTATAAAAAATTAAATTTCAAAATTTGAAGGTAAAATAATTACAAACAAAAAATTCAAACGAAAATAAACTAAACTTAATTCTTAAAAATTCAAATAAATATACTGACCAAAATCTGAAAGTGACTCCTTTTGTCAAATCAACGTATGCAAAATTTTCTTCATTTTATCATTTTACAGAAAAACAATTTTAACTATAAAGTATTCCATAAATTTGAATTTCCCGCTACTGTCCATTGGCCTAAATGTCACTAAAGAATTCTTAGCTCACCGAACTCTTTGTTTATTTTAAAGTACTAAAACAAATGTTTATTTGCATAAATGCTTGTAGCTGCAATTATGAAAGAGTTTGTTAATTTAAACATTACTCCTAGAAATCGTAAATATATTTCATTATTTGATGAATCTCTTAAAAACAGTGTTTTTTTTTTGGAAGACTGTACATTGCAAATATTCTTTCCCACGAAATTCCAAATTGCTGATTATTGCAATCCAGGATGAATTAAAACAATTCGCCAGTGGATATAAATACAAGGTTTTTGATTTGTGAAAAGTGAGGTTATATTTATAAGGAACTATTAGCTTTTTAATTAATAAGCGTTGACTTTTAATCACTTTTACGAAATAAACAATATTGGAAGAGTGTTCTGTCAAAATCTGACCTTTTATAATCTTTCAGATTTCGGAGCAAACTTATTAATAATTATGATTTAGCTACTAAAAATATGTAATTTTCTTATAAAATTAAATTTATATACATAGACTGCTTATAGATTATAGAACATCACAAAATCATTATATACTATAAAAATTCCGACTTTCTTCTATCGTCTGCATCAAATAATTTTTTTTAATATTAATATTAATTTTAATACATTTATCCATAAATTCTTATAGAAAAACTTTAACATAATACAAGTTGCTTAATATATATTTTTTAAGTATTAAATTGATTAATAAAACATTGTTTATACAAAACTCAAACTACAATATGAAATTTTGTACTCTTCTTCTTTGAATTCTAAATTTAATTCAGCATTTCTCATTAAATTACTATTACATGCCAAAATCTATGATGTTATATGTGCTAATTACATAAATTATACGAATAAATTACTTTAACTTTAACTCGATAATACTAGTGTCAATTTGGAAACATTCGGTTTCACGAATTTCTAAATTTGTTAAATTTTGAGTAAACTTCCATGATAATAATATTTTTATTTATAATTTTGAAACGTTTATCATATTTGTTTATTTAATAATGACCATGTACTTATTTTTTCAAAATGTATTTCTCATACCAAAAATCCCTTTCCAGTATATTCTTTGCCAAAAATATTAATCCACTAATAAAAGGGTGTCCACATAGTCGAAACAAAAGCAAATATATAAAAATATATAGGATGTTCCATTCAAAATAACTATTCATAATCATCATTATGCTTTTTTTAATTATTTTCGTATTTTCGATTCTCACTTCTTAAAATGATTGTTTGATTTACTGCATATAACCATAATGATTGTTTCTACACTTACTTTGTAGAATCTATCCATTAAAAATTTAAAAGATAAAATATGGTTAGTTTAAAATTCCACGACATTCCACGATTTTGTAAATATCAGTTAAACATTTATTAACTACCACGGATTTTTATTTGCTACACGGTGTCTATTGTAAAATAAAAGTGGGTGTAATATTTCGGTATTAAAATTTGCAATTAGGTGATGCTCAAAAAATTTGAACCCATATAAACAATAAATCTATCAATATTTTATTAAACCTTAGTAATAATAAAAATTGTACATAATTAAAAGTTTAAATTCAATTAGTATTGTTTTTTATTTGTTTATTAGGAAATGTAAATTTTATTTTTATCACTGTAATGTATCCACCACTGGTTTATTTTCCTTTTCTTTAAATAGGTGCCCCGTTTTGAGTCCGGGTCGGCACTTGGCGAGCCTTATGGACTGTTATTTTAGAACTTCAATAAAACTAGTGAACGTGAAGCTCATATTTTTTTAATTTAATGGACGTCCATTAAATGTAATTACAATTTTGGTTTTTAATTTTGTGAGTTGCTAGTGAAATAATATTAACAACAGAATGAATTTAAGAGTGCATCTTTTATTACGTACAAACAAAATTAAAAAGCAATTTCGATTGTAAGAAAAATTTAAATTTTTTTTCATAAGCCGAGTGTGCTGAAAATTGTTCATAAGTCCTAATTAATAAGTTCATATAATATTTGCATATTGGTTAATTTCAGCAATTGGTGTTTAATTAAACCTACAATTTAAATATTAAGTCTAGCACCATAAATTCGTTTTAAATGTTTATAAGAATTTGTTTCACTGAACTGATATGACATTTAGTTACAGTTTGGTTAAGAATAATGTCGTAAATTTAATTGCGGTAAATTTAAAAATTTAGATTAGGTTATTTTAATTGTTTTAATAATTAATCATTTAGAAACAAAAATAAGCATTTGTTTTAATTTAATACATTAATTCGCCCTAAAATTTATATCTGTTATTTATTCTTATTTTAACGCTCAATTTTAATTTCATTTTATTTAATGAATGTTAATATTTTTTAATTTAAATTTCATTTTAATCCTCAAACCCATAAAAATTTCGACAATTTCTATGAAAATCGGATTTCAATATATTTAGAATATATAGGATGTTCTTTGACTCTTACTTCTAGAAGTAATTTGGTCTCTCCGATATTATCGAGTTATTTTGTAGATACAGTTTGTGGAAGGGTAATTTTCTATTATCCGTGTTTTTTTTCGTGATCTCATTTCTTAAAGTTCTTGTGGTAAAATATATATTTTATACATGATGAAATGATGATACTTTTCGTATTGTTAACATACTTTATATAAATTACAACAAAAGATAAAATGCTTCTAATTAGGTGCAAGACACACTGTATAAGCTGTTTTAAAAATTAAAATATATTTTTTGTCGAAGGGTAAAAAATTACTGAACGACACAACAGTAAATATTGAATCCAGAGTCAGCGAGACCCACCACAGAGCTAGTGACAAAGTGGCAGATGACGGCATTGCAAACATGTTCATAGAGTGTGACCCCCTAGCCATTCGACTTCATATAAAACAAGAAAAGCCATTGTGCCAAGACGAAACTGTGCAATTAGCAGTTTATCATAGTGTATAATTAACAACTTTGATGTCCAGCTTCATAGAAGGTTGTCCGCGAAATTGTTTGAATTATGCGTTTTGGCCTTTTCATTTGAAGCTAAACGACCGCAATTAAACATTTAATGGGATTAGTTTCTAATTAATGGGCTTTGTGATAGATAGTCTCTTGACTGTTGACTAAAACAGAGCTTTTCTAGATATAGCGGGTTAAAGTCGAAGCATATGGTAGTGAAATTTTACGATATAAATGAAGTAATTAAAAAAAAGATAGCAAAATCTTAAAAATAACATTTTTATATTAATCTCTATATTAAAAAAATATAAATATTGTAACGGTCTAAAAGAAGAAATCAAATAATTTCATTAAGGATGATTAAACAATTATTGATAGGTACACATGAATCAAATAAAATTCGTTGGAACAATATAAGAACATTTTCAATCATTTTTATGCAATACTTAAAGTAATCAAAATACTGTAAATTTAATAGAAATTGTTAATTATACTTTGGTCACTACTTAGAAATATGTAAGAATTTAAAATTCTTCCATTATAACAAAATTAAAGAAATTCACTGTAAAAAAAATTTGGCTTAGTTGTATTTAAATTTGAATGTAGAAACAAATAAATGTAGAAATAGAAATATTTAATTCTTTGGATACAATCAAAAATGAGTAAAAATTTATATTATTGTAATTTGTAATTAATAATTTAAGTGAAGTTTAAACGAAGTGTCAAGACTAAAAAAATTAAACGTAAAGAATGAGTTCGGAAAACAATTTCAGCTCCGTCGGGATTTGATGGAATTATCTTCTGTTTGTGACCTGAAAGAGAAAACAACCTTGTTGGTAAGAAATTTGAAATTATTACTTAACTTCAAATTTAATTTTTTTTTGAAATTTTTATCAAACTAAACATAACTATTATTACCTGAAAGTGAACAACTGAATGGATTCAGCTAGTATTGTTTATTGTTATAAAGATGATTTTGCAAATATGTTGTGTTATCAATAGAAGTAAATAAACCTTACCTGTTGTGGATAGACTCCTATAAGAAGGAGAAATTTGAACTTTTTTGAATATTTGGACAATCAAAGGTTTGATAAACTTTATTTGGGTCAACGGCCATGAGATGAATTTTAACGTTTAAAAATAAATTTAGATAATTATATTATTATTGTTATATTGTATGAACCATATTTTTATTTGAAGTGACCCTGAGAAAACTAGTCAGTTGCATCTCACATAATACTTATTAAATTCATACTGGGCCTAATTATAAAAACATAACTATAATCAAATTTTACCCCCATTACAATATATAGCATACAGTGAATAATTGTGCCAAATTATAATAAACAACATATAATTATAGGTCTTAAGACCTCGTCCGTTGGAGTCAGTAGAGTTTAGTTACTCTTTTGAATGAAAACAATTTTTTTAAATTAATTAGAATTCCAAATTTTCATTTTATAAAAGCCTAGGATTCAATGAACGAGATAAACTTTTAAGATTTTGATTCAGCTGAGGAGACCAAAGTAAATTACATGTAAGGAAAAATGGAGAAAAAAAGTTAAATGTCGGTAACCTAACTCAACATTAGAATTAGCAAACAAATGCGGTTTTTAGGTGCCGGAATAATTAGTAAATAATAAGAATAAAACAAATATACACAAGTAAATAAAAACAAGAAAATAAACGATAACTTTATCAATTACCAAACCCTCCAGTTCCTTTAAGTGTACGTTTTAAGGCGTAATTTTTGATTATCGATATAATCGATTGTAAGAAGTAAGAATTTTGCAAAATTAATAGCGAAAAAATAATATGGGAGTCATTTTTAAATCACTCACATTCAGCCATTCAAGAACAATCATGGTAAGCTAAGTAATTATAATGAAACGACAAGAAAAATATTAATATTCAAATCTTTAAAGATTAACAATGTAAAATTTCAGTGTTCACTGAACAAAATTTAATTTTTCTTCAAAACTTATCACTAGTTAAACTTATATTATACAGTTTTTATTATATACTCGTATACTGGTAAGTCGTTATATATACTAACGTGATAGTTTGAGAAAATAATGCCAGATTCTGTAATATTATTAATTAATTAATTAATTACAATTTTTTACCGGCTTCTTTCTTAGTCGAGAGTAACTACTAAGAGAGAGAGTTCTTTTCTTTTGAGGTAGTGGCGATCAACTGCAACTTTGTGAGTTGAAAGCATTGTAGGGTCGGTCACTTTTTATTGATCTATTTATGTAATGTGATTTTGGCTAATGTTTTGATTAATTTGCATTGAAACAACCATAATAATTCTAGAGTATTCTTGAAGAATACAGAGGGTTTAGGAAGATATTATTTTAACTCGTTTAAAATAAATTAATTTTAATCAGTAAGCATGCATGATATTGTAAAATAATTTTAAAAATATATCTTTTTTTTTCAATTGTGTGTATTATTTTAATTTTAAAATTAATAAAGCTTACAGGGGACTGCTTTGGTAAAGGTTTAATGCTGAAAGTGCTAAAAAATAGCAAAATATATTTTGCCTCAATCTAACGTATCTGTACCCATGGCTCCTTTCATTTTCAATTATTAAGGACCCAGATTGTGTTAATAAAACAATATTATACAACTAGACTTATAGTTTTTTTAAACTGAGAATCAAAATAAAAGAATATAACGAAAATTACGAAGAAGGTCATATATTGAGAATATTAGGAGAAAGGATGTCATACAAAAACAGAAAGAGAAATTAGAAAATCTGAAATTTACAAACCATCAATATTTGTAAGGTTATAAATACAAAAAAAGAAAGTTAAAGGACTAAAAAGGAGATGACAAAAAGAAACAAGATAAATAATAATGGAAATAATCGTAAATTAGAGGTTACAATTGATTGAATTATAATGGTTATTATCCATTAATGTGCAGAAAAAAATATGAAAATCAAAGTCAAACTAGGAATTATTTAGAATTAGATAAAAACTACATAAATGAATAAATTGAAAATGGAATAGTTCAAAATAGTGTGCTCATAAGTAACCTTTTTACTCAGTATAAGTATAAAATAAATGCAGAAAAGCTTGTTATCTTCATTTTAATTTGTTTTCGTTCATTTTCTATCGAGGATTGTTTATAAAATATCCTGATGTCACCTTGACGAGAATCAAGTGTTCCTAGACGAAATGATCCAATTTGATGCCAAAAAGAAATTATTGACATAAAGAAATATCCAAAACCATTAAAAAGAAGTAATAAAAAAATTAAGTAGACCATAATATATCGCATTCACGCATGCAGACAGAAACCACGAATAAGGATAACAATAGTGGGTATGCGATATCAGAGGAAGTAAACCGAAAGGATAAAATCAAAAAGTGGTTTAAAAAAGAATAAACTATAAAACCAACGAAGGATGAAACATTAAAACCTCAGATAAGGTGATTTAGAGAAAATAAAAAATGAAATAAAGGAGGATCAAGAACTGAAGAATAAAGAAAGGAGAGAACACCAGAAAAAAGAATAAATCGAAACATAACACTTCTTTTACTTTGTAAGGGGAAGCTAATTTGTGGATAATCAAAATCAAATATCACACCCAAAGAAGATTAAAATTTTACAATTTATATACCTACATCGAGAAAAATCTCATTTACTATTATTCTCTGTAATGTTTTAATTATAACCATATTGTGTATTACATCTTAATCTTCAATAATCCGTTAATTTCACACTCCATCAAGAATCTGAACTTAAGACAAATTGCTTTGAATTTTCATTTTTTAATATTTTAATTGATTATATCCCTTTCAGCACACATCATTAAATTCACATAGGAACATTTATACTTTTAAAAAAATGAATTTATTATTATTATATGATATACGTATGCGATTTTCATTTGATATGAAGTAACCATACTTAATATACACATTGCATGTTTTTAGATTTACAACATAATGTTCGTTGCCTGACATGACTTAAAAGTTTTAACTCTTCATTAAGTGCTTCAAAAGACCATGAAACTTGCTTTCGAAAAAGTTCGTTAAAGAAGCGGATGGTGAGTGATTATAACTATAATCTTTCTATTACCTACAAATTAACTAATGATTCAAGCATTGACCTCACACAGACCCATCAGAAAATAATTCCACAAAATTACACTAGCAGTAATTGGTGTCTCTGACAGAAAGATGAGTTGATTCCTGTTAGTAGTAAAAAGCATTAATTTTATATTCAACGCCTAAACAGTAATATCGCAATTTGATAAGTCAATGGAGTGTGTAATAATATTTAAACACCTCTGATTCTAATGCAAAATTTTCAGTAATTGTCATTTATCTAACGTTAAATATATACCATCGTTTTCACTTAATCGCCGTTTAGATATAAATCTATCTAATTTCCTGATTGTAATAAGTATTTAAGCACTTGAATTAAAAAACGATAGACCAGGTGTTCAAATTATAGACGGTATTGTCAATATCGAATGCATCCGCCCACTAGGAAAAATTTTAGTCTTTTTAAAATATTTTCATCAAAAATTTCTTGCAAAAAATTATTTTATTTTCCCTCCAACATTGATCCACAAAATTTTACATAAAATTAAATAAAAAAAATTGTTCCATTTTTAAAGTAATTTTTTTGAATTTGTATACGTTAATTGTCTAAATACATATTAGAACTGTTAAGATTTTTTACCTAATATTTCTAAATATGTATGACTAGGAATTTTTGTTAAATACCATGTTCTTATACATTACATAATGCATATGTAAATTTATTTAATTATAGAACTATTTATTTGTAGTGTGCACAGACAAAGTTAAAAATAAAATTCTACGAAATTGTCTTAAAAAATATGAATTAGAATTAAATAAATAAGAAAGTATTTTTTCTGAGAAAATAATGTGTTTTTATTTAACCCAGTTACGAAATGTCAAATTTTAAATGCATTTTTGACGTTTTGAAATCTCACATTTTAATAACTCTCTGTTTCACTGCATCCCTAGTTATATAATGCATTTTTATCTATCTGAATATATGTAGAAGCATTTACTTGGGAAAAAATACTTTAATAGTAAGAAAAACAAATACATTATTAATCTCTTAGTTATAGCTATGGAGTGTTTGTATATACATTAACAACAAAATTATGACAACACAGTAGCTAAAACTTAATCTTGAACCTGACGGAATATTTTATTTCGGAAACATTTACTCTTTTCTCTTGAATAACTTTTTCAAATTTCATATATACTTCTTCATATGTGCTTCTTGATTTACTGGGAATTATGGAATTTATTGCTAAATATCAAAAGTCTTATTTACCTCAGAATCCCCAATTTTCAGCATAATTTCCAATTAAAAATTTCAAGTAAAGCGATGAAGTTCAATTTATTTGTACGGCTTCGAGCGTTATTACATTTTTAACCCCACAACTCTCTATTTTAAAGATGACATTTTGTACTTTACACGTTATTAAAACTCTAATTTTATTTAACTCACGTAGTTTTAAAAATTGGCTCATTCCGTTCGCTCGTTTTGATAAACATTACTTTCGTCAAATAATATTAGTCTTTTCCTTACTGGTTTCATAAATAACTATTTTGACTAAATTGTTTTAATTATATATAAAAAGTAATTTGCTAATGCAATGTGTTCTATCTCCTCTTAATTTTAGTCAAGTTATAGATCTATTTTGTACTTTATACCCGGGCACCGTGTAGATCATCCAAGTTTAAAGTTTTATTCTGAAAGTCTGCAGAAAAAATATACTTCATGCGACACTAAATTTCATTACACTGATTAAGTCTGGTGTGGTGTAGGTTCACTAATAATAAAAATAAAACATTATGAATTATAAATTTTTTTTGGAAGTGATACAAACAGTTTTCATTCAAGTAACTTTATTAGAAGAAGTAGGGCTCTCCATAATACTTAGTAATATTTTTTCTAAAAAAATCTGAAAGAATCATATAAATTGTTATCAAACTAAATATATAATGCAACCCATATTACCACGTTTATTTTACACAGCTCGTCACAAAGCACAATAGGAGTAATTAAGCTGTCATATTATAGTAGCACTTTATTGATACCAGTAAACTAAATGCCTTTATGACAGAAATATCTAATTTAATTAAATATAACAAAAGATATGGGTATTTACACAAAAAGTGTGGGTTTAATTGTCGGTTGAATGTCATTTTGATATTGATTAATATATTTTATAGTGAATATTTTATAATGAATTCTACATATAATAACGATAACAATGAAATCGAAATTCGGTGCTGTAGAAACTCGCATTTAATTGCTCAATTTCACTAAGAAAATTTATAACATCCGCTACTTCTTGTATTATAATATAGTTTCTTGAAATAATGTCTACATTAAAATAAATAAATTCTTCAAACGATAGATGTAGGACGCTGTTTTGACTGATTAATTTACTAGGTAATACGACATGAAAACCTTTATTTATTCCTCTTTAAATTTTTGACACTTTGCTTTGTGTTCGAGAAAAAAATCACACATATTTAGACAATGGGTTCAAAGATGTTTGTTATTCAACTTTTTTCTGAAAAACCTATTGACATACTGAGAAAACTCAAGAGCCTAAAAAGCTTCCATCAGTAAAAATATAAAGATTGTAAAAAATGAGTGCTATTTTTAATGCAAAAAAATGTATTTTGATATTATTAAAAAGTTCGACTTAAGTGAAAATTGATGTAGTATATTATTGATTAATGACGCACATTAGATTATCAAACAATACAATTAAACGGAAAACCTCGGTTTCATTAAAATACTTGTAAAAATTGTTAAAATTTCGGAAACATTCATTTTTTGTATTGATTACTAATGATTATTTATCGGTCAACGAGTTTCGGTTTCCTATTGACGGTCACATCTCCGCCGATAGGATAATCTTTACTCCCCTTGGCACCAGAAAACACAAAGTCACAAAAAAGTTCTAATTAACGAAATTAATTTACATAATAAAGGTTAATCTGAATTTTATATCAGTTCGTTAGCTCATAACCCGCTGGGCTACCGAATTATTGAGTCATTTAACTGGACTTATATGTCTATATCAGTTGCCCACCCACCTTGAAGTTGGAAGAGACTTGTAGCGAAACGGAAAATAAAATAAAAAAGAACATTTCAACATCTCAAAGTTTGTGTCACATGTATAAGCTCTGTCAAGTACTTTTACTGTTCGTTTTATTCATTTATTTTTTATTTTTTGAATATTAACAAGTGGCCAATAGTACTAGTCGCGCTGTGAGAAAAGCGAAATTAATTTCAAGACGAAGTTCTTTCATACAAATTCTCACAGAGATTTAGAAAAATTTTCTCTGTAAATTTCATATTAACAAATAACGTTTTTGATTTAAAATGAAAAGCAAAAAATAAACAAAGTAATTATTATATTTTTTTTGCCAATAATATGGTATGTAATTGTAATTATAATTATACTTAATGACTATTAAAAACAAGTTTTAGATACATTGTGGTTAATTAATAATGCACATACCTTTAAAGTAGGAGACTTTGGGTCAATACACATATACAGGGTGTACCAATTAGGACAAAGTGCAATAACTCTCTTGTTATTATTGATATCAAAAATTTTGCAAACGGAATTATTTGAATGATTTAAGATACACGATGTAAAATTATTTTGAGTTATACAGGGTGTTCCATATTTCCGATACGAATCAAAGTTATGTTTTTTTAAATGGAATACCCTGTATGTTTTTACTTTTTTATAAACCTCTTGCCGAGCTAATCTTTGTATTTTATTGCATTTGAATTAAAATTTGGTCGTGTTCGCTTGTAGATAAACCAAGAGAAGAGCGTCACTCAACATCAGTTGTAGTTAAAAATATTGATGTTCCATATCACATTATTGAAGAAAATCGAGATATGATTAACATACGTGTCATTTTTACATATTTTTCATTTTGCGTATTTATTTAGTCTTGATGGATTTCACATGATGTGTCCACAACTCAAAAACAAAAACAGTCAATTGATGCAAATCAATGTGAAAAAAATTTAACAACGGACTTCCGAACACTTCTGTGATATTTTGGTTGGTGAAAAAATATAAATCTATTTCTATGAACTAAAACAAAGCAAAAATCCACACTTTCGTAGCCAAAATTGATCACGTGGCTACAATTGCTTCAGAAGTTGTCAAACAGTAAATTCGGAGAGGTACACAACAATTTACTTGCCCAAAGTAATTGATGATTTGCTTCATAACAACGGAATATCACATACAGTAATCGCAACAATAGATTATTTTAAAAAGTGCAAATGTCGAAATAATGATCCACCAATCTCATAGTATTGATTTGGCACCATGGGATTTCTTTACGATTCCTACAATTAATAGTGTGGTTAATATTTGTCCTAGCCATAAGAAGCACACATATTGAGCATACCAACTTCTCAATAGAATAAATCTTTTAATTATTAATTTGAACGATTGAAAATTAAATAAACGTTTTGTTTATACATTTTCTTTATAGGTATTCTCGAATAAATCCGACTGACCCTCGTACTTAGTCGATATATACATTGGCCTCACTGAATTCCTTTGAGACTTCCGCGTTCGGTATCGCTTTTCGAAATAGATAGATATATGTTCGAATCTAGTGAAAGGGTCTATTTGGAACTTCGTGAAGCTTATGATGTATCCCATTATGTCCGGGTGACAAATGTTCGAGACAGCCTTACCACAATATCACCATTTATAACACAAAGAGATCTATCCACAAACGTCAAAATTCGGCCTTGAATAATGACCCGAGTCAAAACTTCCTATTGTGTGGATTTACCTTTCATCCGTGCCATTATATGAGCTGTGACTGAGAAAACATGTTTGTTTATTAATACCATTATAGTTCTGACTTCGACTGCCACCCGGGAAAAAATTATTTATTTAAATGCCATGATATATACTAATATGCCAAAATATCTTTATAGTGAAAAATTAAGAGAAAACATCTATTACGTCTAAATGACCGTATTTAATTTAAGTTAAAATCTTTTTATTTTATATTTAGTTGAGAGTAAATTTATTATTTCATAAATCCATAGCTTTACAGAAAAATCCTGAAGACGGTAAATTTTTATGGCAAATGATTAAGTAGTCGACTCTAGGTTTAAATAGAAAATAAGGTATATTTTTATAAAATTATCCTAGTTGAGTTCAAATAAATATATATCTTATTTTGGTCTAAAGTAGATACTTCCTCTCAATAGCATATTTTGGATTTTTAACGCCCGCTGTATGAGAACCATTGAAAAAAAACTACCGATATTCAAATTTTGTGATCACGTATTCGATAATATAAAGCGAAAAAGAATTACTCAGAGAATATGAAAGTACTACGAAAGTTAAAAACTAATATTTTTCTGTCAGTTTTTATTGGCACTGATCTCCTCGACCAACCGGCCAGTTAATGTGAAATTGAATTATAAAATTTGGAAAATTCATAAACATCCATTTCCATACCAGGATTCGAACTTGGGACTAAAAACAGTTATTGAAATATTTTTAGAAAATAACATGACTGTGTAATGTAGAAATGGAAGAAATAATGAGCAAAGAAATCAAAATATTTAAAAGTGCAACTCAAAATCGATCATATTGTTTAACCAAGTGTTATGGCGTTAGGAGGTGAGCGAACAAATAACAGCTCAAATCCAAGTAATATCATACCTGTAGAACGTATAATAATAACACGGAAAGATAGGAGGGAGATACATTATCGACTTCAGAACACGGATTAAAAAATCGTAAAAACGATAGCTATAATCAAATACACAAATTTAATTTAAATACAAACTAATTGAAACTGGGAGGTGTAAAGGATTTTAATACGATTTATTTTTTCTTCTAATCCAATACAAGCACTCTGAGATAATAAAAAATAATGTAAGCTCATTTATTTTTATTTGATTATCCCCGACTCCTAAGTACCCTGAAAGTGATACAAAGGTACTACTAGCATTATGAAGTCTAGCTCGTTTAATTGTTATGCATTACTACAATATTTGGGTACTAAAAGGCAAGCCTAGGTACTGACACCGCGTCGTAAACAGCTGGAGTTTCTTCAAAACTAGAGGGGCTAGTACCACTCAGTGATCAATATTTACTCACAATACCTTATAACTTAAGAAACAATAAAATAGAAAAGAAAGGAGATATAAATTACTCAAAAAAGTGTTGAACCAAAAAATCTGTATAAATATTCATCAGTAACAAAGTTTATTCCATCAATATCGATAGTTGACTATAATGAATAATATTAGTAGTTTACTGTTTGCATAAGTTGGCTTTATTTTTTTTAAGACATATCAAATTCTTCAAATAACTAATTGTTATTTTTTATTATACTTGTATTATCTTGTTCTTATTTAAGAATACATGTAGATGTAACACCACCCAAGAGATTTCTGAACAGTTTTCTAACGTAAGAATTTTTCATTGGCAGCAACCCAATTAGAAACAATTGCGTAAGTTAATGCAGCTGTTTTTCTATTAGTTACATACTTGCCATATTCCAGTGTCCCAATAAATAAAATAATTTCATGTTGAAGAGCCGATTCGTAGAATGAGAAAAACGATCAATAAACATCAAGGCCGATATGTCTTTGTGAGCCAGTTTGATTGGCAGATTTATGACTCCGCATATATGTGAATAACGTTTTAAGTTGCCTTAATTTATGGAAAAATATGTAGGTAATCGGAATAGAATACGTTAGCGGGTAATTAATCTTTAAGTTAACTAAATGCAATGTCGAGCCAGCTATATCAACAAGGTGGGTAAATTAATAAATCAATGAGTTTTTCTTACACTACTATCGTTAGTATTGGTTTAAATATAAGGAACATAAGGTACTGTCAATAACCTAACCGGTGTAAGGCAAGGTTTCATAGTGGAAGAGGTAAAAGTTACTATACGAGATATACTATAAAATAATACAATTACATTTTTGCGAATTAGCAAGTTTAGCAAAAAATAAAAAATAAAAAAAGGTAAAGCATGAAAATATATGTAGATTTAGTTAAAAAATATTGACGCATGCGAGTCGTGCGAAATATTGTCACACACGTGTAATACATTCTAATAAGATTCGTTTAATTATTATTTTTTGTACCTGTAAGTAGTAACTGAGGTATTTTTACAAAACTGTGTTAATGCGTTTTACGTTAATTACAACTAATAAAGTTATGGGATGTTTTATCCATTTTTCTCATTTCGTTCTAAAATCACCGAGTATAATTGTTTGACAAACGTAATTGACAGAAAAATATCCAGATTCGAATCATCAAAAAATAATTATAGGTTAGGTTTTACTAATGAAAAGTCCTATAAAATCCCCTCTATTTTATTTAAAAAAAAATGATAATATCAAATGGGTTTGTATAGTCATTTTGTTACATTTTTATAATTTTTGATGTCACCAGGATCTAATGTATTAATTATTGGTAAATTGGATATAAGAGTAGCTACGTAATCTAATGAAAAAGTTTTCGTTAAATAGAAAATAAGAAAAACAAATATTTTTGCTTATTTTACGTGCTACTTGTAATATGTATATTTGTAGCGTTCATCTTGGATTTCATTTTCTTTTACCTTCTTAGACTCTACTTTGTTTCTTCACTGATTTAGTTTAAAAATAAAATATACATCAGTTGTCAATTTTTTTATTTTTTTGCATGTGGCTTGAATCTTTAAGAGAGCCCCAAATTCAACAGATACCAACATTTTTAAAAACTACGCCATCTTAGTTTCACTTAATTAGCTATTATTTTGTAACGGCTAGACTTAAATTTCAATAATTAATTTACAAATTAAAAGTGTTTTCTGTTGTTGAAGCTTTTGGGTCAAAATTAAGTTTGTAATTTTATTTCATCTTAAAAATTCAAATGTAATGCTGATTCGGCAACATCCCTATCTTTAGATCCGAGACTCGAACTTCGGTTCAGTAATTATTCTCATATTTAGTGAGTACACCCATATATACAAACTAACATTGTAGATGCAGTTGAAACGGATTAAAATTATCCAAAGTTTGGTAAATCCCGCAAGAAAATGTACGTGTTGGTCTATATTTTGAGATTTTTTATCACTCTATATAACATATGTAACATTTAAATAATGTAATACTTAAAATCAGAAATAAGTGCATTTCATTTATCCACGGTGACATAAAGATAATTTAAAACTAGACAGAGTGTTCCATTTAAGAAAACTATCGATGAAATCATCACTAAAAGATATTCAATCTTAGTGTTGAATTATTATGTAGAAATTAAAAAGACAAAATTATTATTACCATTATTAGTAAAAGCCAAATAATAATCGCATACAACGAATAAGCTAAAGACAAAGGAAAAACTTCACTACTTATTTTACGATCTTACAATGAACGGTTTTTAGTAAAACAAGTTTCTGTAATATACTCCACAATCAAAATTTCAATACTGTTTTTTAAAACCAAACAAATTATCTATAATTCCGGTTTTCATAGTAGTGAGCATAAACAGAGCAAAGAATTGAAATTTCCAGATCAATATTCGGTACTCAATTTACCTTTATTTGTGCAAAATATTAAATAATTTATACGACACCAGTTTGGCTGTTCCTTAATAATAATGAAGAACAAAATGAAATTACTAAATTAGAAAAGGAACAGCATCAATATCAAAATTAGATAGTTTCTCATTTTTTTAAGTTTTAGAACTACACAATTAGATTTTGCATATCAATACAATTAAATCTCTAGTGGTTAGACTCCAGATAAATGACTCATTAGACAAGTTTATTTTTGGGAGTTCATGTTTTATCAAATATTTGAGCCTAAACAGTTTTGGTTCCTAAATCAGAAACTGGGAATAGTGTTTTGAAAAATCGATATTAAAACTACTGTACAAAGTAGTAGTAGTAGTAGAAGTTTTAATATAATAACTTACTACATAGTTATAACGGACAGTTTTACAAGTGATAATCTAATGATGAAAATTATGATTTTGAACTGTTTTGAAAGAATTAAAGAAACTATGTTTATAATTTGACAAAAGGAATTAAACCATTTGAAAACTGCAATTTTTATGTTTTTATAATAAATTAGTTCTGTGTAGGCGTTGTTACTGTTTTCCGACGCCACTTAGGAATCTTCTCTGTTAATTTGAAACCAGCGGTAAATGTTCGAGTGGGAATAACCTTTAGGGAATGAACCCCTGGCGGAATTAGAAACGAAGTAAAAAAGGATTTGGTTGTATTATCCCTAATATTTTATAGAAAAATTGTCATAGGAATGCATTGACGTTGAGTAACATAAACCAAAAACTACTTTTTTAAGGTAAATAGTTATACAGAGTGGGACCAAAAGTCTGGAAACCACCAATTATCTCATAAATTGCTTGTCCAAATTCTAGCAACATTGCAAATATCAAATCTGGAATATCCGTATTCTAAAATAGGCTTATCCCAAATTTTGCAGAATTCGGACTAGCAATTTACGAGATAATTGGCGGTTTCCACACTTTTGGTCCACTCTGTATATCATAATCTTAACAATTACACAGGTCTGTAAAAAATATTATTTTTTTAAATAGTTCAGTTTCTGGTAAATGTTATGCTTTCTAGTGTGCTGAATCCAAAAATCACTATTAGTTCCTTCCATCACGTATAGTGTTTTTGAAAATTACAGAGTGTTTACATTTTCGTTTTCCATGGAGTGCTTTTAAGTGTTCAGGAAATAATTGACATGTGAGTATAAGAACTTTTAACTCATTTTCAAACTTAAACTTTATACGCAGTTAGCATACGTTGTAGAATCATTTTGTAGTTAGGTTATTTATTTTGCCAACTTGAAACATCGATATCTGAAATATTTTCCCCATTCTTCATCTTTTGACAAGGATTTAATAACCCCCAATTTAATAAAAAGAAGTGGTAATAAAACCTTTTCAGGAGAAACCAAGGTCTTATTAATTATGTTATTTTCGCTGCGGATTAAAGCAACTTGAACTGGCCAGTCATATTTTGTTCAATGGATTTCTCTGGATTGATCCGCAAGCTACAGAACCAGGAATATTTCGCAGATATAAACTTGCCTGCTAGCCCAAGAATATGGGGAGTATTTATAAGTCTGCATAAACTATCTAGCGATTTTTTTGATATTTTATTTTCGTTTTAGTTTTTCTCTAAATGCATCGAGTGTCGGGATGCAAATTTATTCCCATTATGCAGCACGTCTTCTTTGAGGATTGCGTTTGACGAATCAATGAATAGAGGCTAGTCAGACGAAATGTATTCTATTTCAAAATTCTTCATTAGCTCTTAAACATCAGTCCAAAAATCAAGATTTGGATCTTTGGAGACAGTGAAGTCTCTTTCTCTGTTCCTGTACCACTAAACTTAGTTTAGGTTAAACGGGAATTTCACTTTAAATGAAACTATAAATACCAGTTTTGCTAAAAAACATGACGTGGTGGATTTTTTTAATAAATTTCTGGGTTTCTGTAATTAAAAATCTATTAGAAGCGTGTCAAAATCATCTGCAGTTTTTTAGTTCCAGACTTATCTTATTAGAGATGGTAGATAATTAGTTTGAACATTAAGAGATATTTTAAATTGTTTTCGAGGACTTGAGTACAAAGCTTAATATATTTGTCGGACTATCGTATTATTTTACTATCTTTTAATATTATAGAGAAATGTATGTTGGAGAAGACAGTAATTTAGAAGAATAAAACAAATTAGGACGAAAACAAAATCATTTTCTATTTAGACGAAACATGGGTTAATGCAGGACAATGTGTAGGAAATCTTTGGTAAGACAAAAATATAAACTCATCTCAAGAAATGTTTTTACAAGGATTTACTAGTGGTTTTAGGAAACCCACAGGTAAAGCTGCAAGAATAATTGTTTGTCACATATGCAGTATGAACGGTTTTCTTGATGGTGGTTTACTTTTATTTAATTCAAAAAATACTTGATTATCACGAGGAAATGAATGAATACGTGTTTAAGGAATATTTGGAAAAAACTGAATTATTTCCAAAAAAAACGGTTGTTGTAATGGACAATGCACTCCAGATTACTTGAAACTTTACCAACTACTAAAAGGAAGAAATGTGAAATTATAACATGGTTAAGTTCTAAAAATATAGCCTTTGATGATACAATGCTAAAGCAGAATTGTTAACAATTTTAAAGATACATAAGCAAAATTACAACAAATACATTATTGAACAAAGTGTTAAAAGCGAGGAGTTGAAATTTGTCGCTGACCACCCTACTATTGTGAGCTTAATCCAACCGGATTAATATGGGTTCAAGTTAAAGTTTACGTTGCTAGAAATAATATAACATTTAAATGATCAGATGTTATATTTATATTCAATATCTGAAGTAATCTGTAGGAATTGGTAAAATGCATTAATCATGTTACAGGAATAGCGAAAACAATGAGGAGCTTGATAACATAATTGATATCTCTACAGAACCTGTTATAATTTTTCTGAGATCAGTTAATAAAGCCTTCTGAAACAGAATGTGAGGAACAATAATTTTATTTTTATTATTATTATTATTATTTCCGAATATTATTTCATTTTTTTATTTCTTTATTTATGTAATATTGGTCATTGGTAAATAAATAAATAGATAGGTAATTTGATATTTTATTAAATAAATTACAAAACACTCTGTTCTAGAGTTTCGCTTTATTTTGGAAACGCACGTCTATGGTTGATTAATTTTGGGACCAATTAACGCATCATATTTCTTGGAATTTACTCTCTCTTAATGTTCACATGGAGTATATTTATTTTTATTATGATATGATGATATGATGCCTATTAAAAATTAAATAACCCATATTTACCACTTCCCAAAATTTTATTATTACAAATAAATAAAAAATAATAGATAATTTAGACAATCTTTGTAAACAGAAGAATAGTTTTTATTGATTATATGTATTATATTACGCAAACATATGCATATAATCACTCTTTGAAGCTCAGACAGATTAATGTTATAGCATAACATTTCAGTGTTATCAAATAGACATAACTTATCTGTGATTTTCTTTACTCTACGCGTTAACCACAATATTTGATTAGACATATTTTTTGCAAACAATTAGTATAGCGGAAATACTATTCCCTCTTAAATAGTATTCCTATCGTCATCCGCCTCTGCACGAATTTCAGTCAACAGTCACACATCATCCAAACTCTTAAATGTATACGCAGACCAAGTTATGTTGCAAATTACAATATTTATCCAGCAAGAAATGTAGAAATCAGAGAGGAACTGTTAACGTGCTTTATCTTTAACAAGTTTCAACGTGTGTGGTCCATGGGCACGCGAGATACTACCGATCCGTGCAGCCGGTTGATACGTACACTAAAGTCAACAGCAGAACAGCCTGATCTCGCGGTTTCAATCGTTTGTGAGACGGAACTCAGACGGTGATTCACGGGATTGAACTGTGCACTGAGAACGAAGCAAAACAGCTCCGCGTTATACCGCTCGATGGAGGTTTCAGTGCCATTACACGAAAACCTACATTTTTGCACATTTGTTAATTTTCCTTTCAGTGTAATAATAATACGGTTTTAAAATAGTATATTCTGTAACAGGATTAGAATGAAAAAAACTCATGGTTCCTCACGCTCGCTAGTGCTCGCGTTCCACTCGTATCGGATTTTGTTAGTTTAACCGATTAACAGACTATATTTTCTCCATGACCAAAAATTTACTCGATTACGGAATATTCCATCACTTGTTATTGAATGAAAATACATGAAAAACACATAAGAAGCAAGTGCTTCAGAATTAATCTTCTATCTCAAGTGTAAAAATGATTTTGGAATTACCACATTGCACTAATGGTCGTGGAGAAAATTATGTTAGGTTCATGTCCTTAGTGGGACTCTAAAAACATTGCCAAACGTAGAAACTGGGATTGGTAAAAAATATTCTTTTATAATTTCTAAAGGAGCATAAATTCGTATTTAAATTTTTTAACAATTTAATGAAGTAAAGAGTACAATGTTGAAGAATCGTCGATATTAGTCTTTGAGCAGTTCTTTTAAACATTGTTTAATAACTTCATGTAAGAACATTTTTGTATATCAGCCACCATTAAAAGACAAGCTCCGCTTTGAAACGTTCACACACCCGTCTAAATATATTTTAAAGTACATACTATATTTGAACATTACGCGAGAGTAAATTCCATGAAATATATTGACTATAAAAATATATACAATAAATTTAATCAAAGTCAATGTTTCTAAGCCCATCCAGTACAAATTCTATCCACCGTCACAAGCAGTGGCTTTTTTTGCCGGTGAAAACAAATTCAAAGAGGAAAAAAAACAATAATAAAAGTCAATCTACATATAGTGTTTAGCGATTGTTCATACTAAACCCAACATTATCAAAAATTAGCAAAATTTCCGGTACTATAACAATATTTTGCTTACTTTGAAAATAGTTTTGGCTTACACTAACTTAACAAATTCACACTTTCACTAAATCATGAATTCATCACCAGGGTTGTAATCAGAGAAGCACTTTTCAGAGTTTGCTTGCACTTTTATGCTCTTTTATCCCCCCAAAATTGAAAATACTTTACTTAGGTGGGGCCAAATCACTGTTTGGGCATAAAATTCAAAATCAAATTGATATGAAATATATTAAAAATGTATAGTGGTGATTTGTATCCAAAAGTAATTTATGGGTGGAATTCGTGGAGGCGGATAAAAAAAGGGGGGGCTAAGTTTAATTCTATTAATTCGGTGATTATTGTCACCTTCTTCAGGGCTAAAAACATGAATTGAACACTGTTACAGTGTGTACGTAAAAAAGTATATAATACATTGGTTAAAAAATAAGTTTTGATATAAACAACCTAAACCAAACAAATAAACACAACTAACAGGTGGACTGAGACACAACGGACGCAATTATATTATATAGATTTTTACGTACACTCCGTGACAACGTGCAATTCATATTTTTAGCCCTGAAGAAGGTGACAATAATCACCGAAACGTTGGCAAAAAATAAAAAATAAAACTTAGCCTCCCTTTTTTATCCGCCTACAACAATTTTACCCATACGTTAAAAATCACCAGAGACGTATCAGATGGGTGTAACTAAAATATTTAACGAAAAGTAAACTTACAGATACTACATCTGATACACTTAAAAAATGCTTCATTACATAAGTAAAAAGAGTAGGAATTAGATTATTGGTTATTTTGTAAAAAAAAATTTAAATTGATTATTCAAATTTTTAGCTTCTGAATTAGCAACCAAAATTGAATATTGATGACTTATATTGGCAATAAACTGTTTAGCCAAATTTGATCTGTCAAATCTATGATTGACAAATCAAAATGATTTAACTATGTTGGAACACAGGAAAAGAATAAAAGGGCCTCTATAGATTTTTTTGTATAAGCTGCTCATACATAAATATTGGTAGAAATATCCCCACTTCAAATCCATGTTTGAAAAATTAATATTATGTGATGACGTTGGGACACTAGAAGAGGGTAGAAGAGTCTCTCTATAAATAGATAAAATATGAACTCTGAAATGCATGCGTGTCTGACAAATTACTTATCAAGGTTCTAATCTTTATAATTCTAATTGTATTCATATACAATATCTGATAGTTCAATTATAAATATTTTTAAAATAATGAAAAGTTATGTATTTTGTAAGTACTGTCAGACTGCTGTTCTTTTTCTAACTAACAAAGTAATTTTATTTCGTTTTTTTTTGTCGTTATTATTTAGTACTACTTAGGGAACTACAGTTTTGCAAATTATTTGATTTTTTTATTTGAGTATTTTAATCCAATAAAAGCTATAGAGGGTACCGAAACCTGATCAAGAACTTTAGATTCTTAGACTTCTGTTTGTTCACTATTATGAAAACTGCAAACATAAATGATTTACAGTAACCAGGAACTACTTGGTTCTATGAGGAACAACCTGGGAACCAATTTAAACCTTAAGATTGTATCCGCAGTGACTGTCACTCACTTGAAATCTATAGGAAGGAATCACTGGAAATGGTTGTTTTATTATTTGATTTGTATTATAGAAAAAGTATTGAACATAATTAATCCAACTTATTATTTATTTACCTCATTTTATTGTAGTTTTTTAGTTGAGTCTGTATGATTCCTTCTTAGTGATGACATAGCGATATTGTCACCTAAACTAATGAAACATTACAAGTATACAAATAGGTGAGGCATCTAGGTAAAATATAGAACTGGAGAACTTTAAATTATTAGATGAACGACCATAATTTACCATTTAAATCGATATAACAGACACCATACCAAAAATAATCTCTACTTCTTAGAAAATAGTAAATACATTTTTCGTCTTGCTATTATTTCTTTAATATACTGTTTGTTGTATTGTTTATTTTTTAATCGGAACCAATGATAATGAATAAAGGAATCTACATTCTATTTATCCCACCAATATTGACTATTATTTGTAATTTGATCGAAAAATACATTTTTTGGGTTTTAGAAATCGTCACTATCTTTGACTATTCCTTCTTTGCTTTCGTTTTTAGTTCCAATGAAAACGTGGACATTACATATGTTTTATTATTGTTATAATTTATATATATATATATACAATATGTCTCAGTAAGTTGGAACCATATGGGAAACTTTTTTATTAGTGGTTGTATGAAAAAAAGATATTCTTTATAAAAAGTTCTGCATGGTCTAAAACCTAGAAAATTTATTTTACTGCTTTATTACTCCATTCACAAATATAAAATATTGTTACATTAAAATTAAGTATTGCTTTAAAGTAAACATTTCAAATAATAATAAAAATGAAACACACCAAGAAAAACAATTAATTTTTAAACAAAATTAAACCGAAGGATTATTATAAATATTTAAACATTTCTTGTGTATTCATCAAAAATGAGAAGAATAATAAGTAATAAGTGTAAAAGATAAAATACAGTTATGTTAAAATTTCACGATTTTCCAAAAACTTTTTATACATTCTTATGACATTGTTTCACCCTTTAGCATCATGAGATATGATTAAAGAAATTGACAGACAAAATAAAATGTTTGGTCATCGTTTTGAACACATCAACTTCTGAATTAAAGAAGTGTTTTAATAATTAGAACATCCAAAAAGTGCGTAGTATGTAATGAATGGCGAATACGTTTAAAACTTATAAAACGATCTTTGCACATATACTTTTTTTTCATAGTTACTCGCATTACCGAATTTATCCAAATTGCCCCCATACATAGACGAGATCAGAAAACTGGGATTATAATTAATTGGGATACGGTAAGCACTACCTCTTAATAATAAAGATTACTCAGTTACAAATACATACGAACATCATTAGAACATCATTATGATTTGCACAGGTTTATTACGGGGTTTTAACAGCTCTACAAACACGGTAATAATATTTATATTTGTTTTATAATAACTTTGATGAGGATTCCATGCATATGTTGTTTCACCGCAAGTGCCTCGTGACAAAGAAATGCAGACACCTAATTGACGCTTTCCTAAAATTAGAGAAGCCGCAGTAACAAAATAATGAATATTATTGTTCATAAATTGCGTGGCTTTGGTTAAATCATAAAATAGATTTACCTAATTAAAAACGCTATAGAACATATATTCATAGTCTAATTTTAATGCAAAAGTTATTCTTAACGGATAACATAAAATTTTAATTTTCCCTTAAATTGTGAGCAAAGAAAAATCCTGCATTTGACGCTCGTCATGAGAGCATCATCAGCAGATAACAACTACTGTTAACCTCGAGGAAGTTACGATAAACCAGAAGTTCCAGCTCCTGATATTAAGAAAATGGCTGTGAGTCAGCTGTTCGCGTTTATTTCAGTAACTAGTTATTATTGAACACCATTAGAAGATGCTTATTTCATTTCGAATTGAATCACTCCACCTGGAATTCTGGAAAAAGCAACTACAGGATTAATGAAATAAACACTCAAAATGATTTAAGAATGAAAATTAGATGTAATTTAACAAGTTATAATCAGAGACCGCTCTTTACTGCGATATTCCAGAACCGTATTTTAATAATTTGAAATCAGTAGTTAAAATACCTTATACACTGATCCCATTAGCTATAAAAAACCGTCCCGTACGAATTTTACTTTCGAAAGTGTGATAAATATTATCATCTTCAAACTCCGACAATATACATTTCACAATTAGATGAAGAATCAATGTAAAGGAAATTAAATGCATGTTTATAAAACAATCTGAGATTTACAACTATGGCATGTATAGTGAATCTTATAATTTATAACTTATAACACCAAATAGACTCCTCCTATAATATATTCTGTATAATTAGAATTGCAATGCAAAAAATCGCTAATGTAGGTGAAACCTCTTTTCGTCTTTCCTCTGACAATCAGTTTTTGAAAAATGTTTGTATACAAACAAATTTGGTTATCACTATTTAAATCTAAAGGACAATAAAATTACTTCGATAGTAAGTGGGGGTGATTTGGTCTATTTTAAATAAATATAAGTAAATTAGAGTAATTGAAGAGTGGGGTGAGTGAATAACATTAGCGAGGGTCCTACGGCTTCTGCCGAATCCCGCATTTCGACCGCCATTGTTCTCTATCTCTCCATTGATTTTCGTTGATGGTCTGTCTCTCATTGCATCCTTTATTCCTTTCATTCGTGTTATCGTCGGTCTTCCTTTCTTCCTTCCGTTTGAGAGTATATAACTGAGCGCTCTTTTTGGCCATCTAGTGTTTTCCATCGTCATTACGTGTCCATAGCCTATACCTACTTTTTCTGGTTTCTATTCTTTCTGGCGTTATGTAAATTCTTTTTGTTTTTCTTCTATTCTCTTCATTCAGTATATGCTGTGGTCGGATACTTTATTGGCTCTTCTAAAAAAATCCATTTCTACCCCATCTACACTCTGATCTATAAGTCATTATTGTCCTGTAGATAGTCAGTTTCATGGTAACACGTATCTGATTCGACCAGTGAAGTAAATTAAAAATTCGTACACATCCTTTTGTGCTATTTCTCTCCCTGATGTTCCGTCTCATGAGATAATGCTTCCCAAGTGCTTGTATTCTTCATATGATCTTATTTCTCATAATTGTAAACTGATGTATTCTTCTTTTTCTCCTATATGCAAGTACTCTATCTTTTTCATGTTCAAATTCGTTCCCCATTTCTCATATTTTGTTTCAGTTTCCTTAGCATATAGTCGATATTTTCTTCACAATTTTGCGACAATAACTTGATCATCTGCAAAGAATAGTGTTGTTAAGCAGGATTCACTGATCTCTATCCCCATTCCTTAGCACTTTCTTCTCCAGTTTTTTAAAGCTTCTTGGATATTTTAAATATAGTTGGCGATAGGCAACAACCTTGGTCCTTTTGTCAATCTAAATTGTTTGGATTTATTATTTCCCATCTTCACTTTATGAGTAACTTACAAGATTTAAAACTTACATTCAGATACTGAATTTGTACAATTTCAAAATAGGTATGCTGCAAAAATAAGGCATTACAAAACTCATTGTAAGTTTGTAGTTTGTAAAAAAATATTTCTTAAAAACATTCCGTCCTATAATTTACATTTACACGGATATTTAACCGGTGTATTATTTTTGATGAACCCTGTATACTTAATTCGTAAATTTACATTAAAGTTAGCTCTTTATGTTATTATCTTTCTATATTGACTTAAATTCGATTGTAAACTATAATTGCCCATGAAACGATGTTTATGTGATTACCAGCGTGTTACAACTTCCAGAGTATTATTTTTTAGTGAAATCTTGGGAGGTTGTTCTTTATTGTACTGTTAAACCGACTATGTTAATTTGATACTTTTTACCGACATTCTCTAAATAACTACCGTGCTTCCAAAATGTTTACTGGCTGGCTTGAGAAAATTAAATAAATAACTTTCAATTCATATAAGTATGATATCCACTAATTAAATAAACTGTTTTAATAAACCTAGAAAGTTCTGAAGCACATAAAAATTTATTTTTAATATTAATATAATAATTTAATGTTAACAACACATATTAAGATATTTAATTAAAGCGCAAAGGTACTAGGTACTAGTTTTAATATATTTCAACATCAATAAATTTGAACTACTATTCAAATAAGCATATAGAAAATTATTACCATTGCATTATTGTCACTGTTAAGATATAAATTTCTTCGTTTAAAACACATTTAATGACTTATGATTTCAGGCCACGAATATATACTAACAATGGATATCCTGCAGTAATCCACCAAAAACATAAGATAAGATACACACAATCTTTGTGAACTTTAAGATTGCATTTGACATGGAAAACTGACAGCTAAACTATATAATCCTGGGAATCTCCAAAAAGATATGGAAATTCTTCAAGATGACAATGAATTTCAATCATTCGCTGTATCTACAAAAAGCAAAACTAGATCAAGAAAACATCGATGAAATATAAATAATAGCATACGCAGATGACTAAACAATAGCAGCACACTTGAAACGGAAACTAATACAGCCAATGGAATAAATAACAAGATAATTTAGTTAAAACAGCTCAGAATGCAAAGACTAACTCATGACAAATACTCGTATATAAAATGAGGATTGGAACACAAAAATGAGCACACATTTGGAAAAGTCTTCTTCTATTATTTCTGCAACAATAAATAAAAAAATTGAGAACCGTACTAGACCCAAGAATAATTAGCAATGGTGAAATGAGCCTCAAAACACTAATAAAGAAATTGGAGATAAATTAGTAGGTGAAACTATAATAAAACTTGCGGAAACACAACGACTAAAATGAGCAGAACGGAGTCGATGAATATACTGAAAAAAATAACTCAGTGGTACCCATTATGGAAAAGAAAGAAGAGAGTAAAATAGAAGTGGACGCAATAACTTTGGGAAACAAGCCCCCATCCCCAAAAAAAATTTAGAAGACAGAGAGAAATAATCCACCTTATTATCACTTAATATTGTCAAAATATTACTTATGTAATCAAGATCTATTTAAAATCACATTCAGAGCCCAAACATGTTTTAAAAAATTATAATTGCTTAATAAACATTACCAAGTCACGACTACATAATAACAATTGTCTGTACAATAGATATTTCAACTGAAGTAGCAGTTAAACTAAAGATAATATTTATAGTACGAAAATGATAATTAGCTAAAGAAACTCTATATTTTATCCACAAGTTGGATTTTATAATTGTAAATAATAATATTCACCTGATAATCCAGTTGTTTATCAAAGAGATTACACTATACATTTACAGTAATTAGCATTGAGCTACTCTAGGCTAACAATAAATTATATTTTATTCCAACAACGGTCAGAAACCAATAGTGACAATCAGATCAACTGATACCCTCGTAATAGTGACAATTGTTATCGTAACAAAATGAATGTTTATTCTTTTACATACATACGTAAAATAAATCATTCATTATCATAATAATGTATGTAACCAAAGGCTAATACAAAGAAATATGAAGAAATGTAAATATTTGGGGAAAGGTTGGAAAGAAATCGATGGGCTGAAAAAAATACTCGAATAAAGAATAGAATAAAAATGTTTTTTTTTTCGAAAAGAAGCGACAAATTAAAAAAATTGTATTTTTAGTAACTTCTTCTAAAACATTTTAACAAAAAAGTTACTGAGTATTATTTTTTTGATTAAAAATTGCCGAAACTGCTGTGTAGATTTGTTCCTAGAATTGCGGATTCTAGTGTTGTAGGTACAAAAGATAGCTCGTTAAGAATAACTATTTTTTTTTAAATTGAACTCTTTGTCTTTTGGAATTACAACGTTTTCTTACATAAATTTGTATGCATCGTCTTTCATATTATGACCAAAGGATGACGGCCGTAAATTACCGTGGAATAATAATTAATCATCCTGTATACTAGATGTTAACATAACCTCGCTGCATTCTTTAAACGTCTTAATGAACTATTAAGTAAATTTATAACTCCTAATTTTTTAATTAATTCTCTTGAATCGTTAAAGTAGTACGAAACACATGTTAAAATTGACATTCCATCCCAAACATGAAGTTTTTCAGGTTATTATTATTTATAGCATACTTTTACACTCTTTCACTTTTTTAAATATCGTGGCGAATAATTTCCAACTTATATCAAAATATGTATATTGTACTTATTATATATGATAATATAATCAATCATATTTAATTTTTCGAAAATATAATTTATTAACTTGTCTTGTGGAGGTTTTAGCAAATCGTTAGCAATTATTATATTGGATATATTAATTCACAATATTAAATTTAAATATCTCAATTAATTTTTAATATATGCAATCCCTGGACATTGATTATGTTTTAAATTTATATACTAGTTAAATAGGAGAAAAGGTTATTGACACCGTTTAATTTATTTCAGTAGCAATTTATCCTTTGGGGAAAAGCGGAAATCACCACAAATTATTGGTCTTCAGTCACATAAAATATCTCAACACTTTCTTGTATTAAATGGTCTTTTGGAATCAGGTTTGACCAGGTTATTTAATAGGTGACGGACCACACAGGAACACAATGATACTGTAATATGTGAAGGCTCATTAGTTACATTCTTCTAATTGCTTATACATTTTTTTGGAATAGTAGTTAATAGTGCTTTTATGTTAACGAAACAGGTGAGTTAGAGTTTATAGCTTTATGAAGAAAAGACAGATGGCTGCGCTTATACACATATTTAAAAACACTTGAGTTTATTTAATACCGTTAATGTCGCCAAAAATTGCTGTTTTTATCGATATATGATAAAATAGTAATTTTACTGGTACTACCAGTATAAGTAAAATTAATTTACAATCATAATAATTATAGAAGTTTATTTAATGGGAGATCACTCACATGTTCCAAATTAATTCGAAAATAGATTTAGCTTAAAATTGTAATGTTTCAGGTAGAGATTTGTCTTCTATCGTTCTAATGAATATTTTGTTATATGTTAAATGTTACATCAGTCAACGAAGTTGATATATATATATTTAAAGTTTACAGATGAGAATGAGAATAATAATTTAAACAAAATTAATTCAATACAATATGCCAGCCTATAAATAAATTCTTGAGTCACTCTTTCTAAGACTTCTCCACGTATTAGTTCACATTCATCAATAATTTTTTGTCTCAATTCTTGCACACACGTTGGTCAATTAACGTAAACATGTGATTTTAGATAACCCCAAAGAAAAAATCTAATGGGCTTAGATCCGGAGAACGAGCAGGCCACTCTATGAATCGATTATCATTAATATTTCAATAAGATCTTTTTCACTTAAATGAACCATTCTTAATCGTACAATTTATTTCCGTAAATTACAATTTAACAGATACCTACTAGATAGTACTCGTTTATTTCTTACTATTAATACAAACAATATCAATTTGTTTATCTAAATGGTATTTTACTCTAATGTATAAAAACTTAAAAGTGGTTTATTAAAGCTGTATTCCTGGTTTTTATAGTTTTTTTACACTAAATCCAGTATGTACGAATTCGAAATAACAGATTCTTTCAAAATCTGCAAAAATATAGAGGGTGTCTCATTTAAATTAAAAAAGTTTTATTATTAACTAAAACATGTACAGCAGATGCGTTTTGCCCCATTGGGCTTACTTGTAAAATTTCATAAATATCGTCCGTTTTATTTTAAAGATATTTACTTGGTTCCATACTTGATCCTAACCATGTATAATATAAACCTAAGAAAGCTTAAAGTTTCAGTAAGATATGGCATTGAAAAATGACAAAATAACTTTTACTGCTTTCAATGCAGAGATTGTTTGCTAAAACTGATATCACAGCCACTCTTTTCTATTCTCATGATTTTTTTTGTAGATGAAAGCGACTGAAAATCCGTCTTTTCTATTTAAGGAGCCTAAACACATCCAGTGGACAAATAGCAAGCACTGGTTTGAAAGAAATAGAAATGGAATTTTACTGAACAGAGAATAAGGTATAAAATAATAAATAACTAATAAGTTTACCGTGTACAAAATAATGGCGTAAAAAGCATAGATATGAGAATAATGGAATTCGGAAAAACATGTTTGGAAATTACCAATACGAATTCAGAGCAGGAAGATTAGTGATGACCATATATTCACTCTGAAGTAAATGCAAGATTGGGATACGAATACGATCTACCAATATACACCATTTTCATAAATTTCCAAAGGGCTTACGACACTGTCAAAATCATGAATGACCTTAGCACACAAAAAAAAATGATAAATCCCATTGACGCCCGAAAACATAAAACATAAAACATAAAACATAAAAACAAAGGAAAGAAGTAGAATAAGCAGCATAGGGACTCTGAAACGAAGAACGATATAGCTGCTGCACAGACGATGTAGTAATAAATACCAGAAAAGGAACTAAAAAAAATGCCTAAAAAGCCTTCGTAGAAGCAGCAGAGGCAGTGAATAGAAATAAATGAATATGAAAATGACTATACTGAAAAGTAGAGAAACAAAGAGAAAATGAACTAAATGAACAGAGATCAATAAAATTCGGACAAAACTAAAGTTACGTATCTAACTAGGTATATAAAAAACTCAAAGCAAGCATCCAAAAAGACCAAGCTAGATCCATACAAACCAGTTATAAGACCAGCGGTGCACTATAGGGAAGTGAAACATGGATACTGAACAAGGAAGAGGAAAATAAAATGACATATGGGAAAGGAAAATACTAAGAATAATAATAGGAGGGAAAAAGAGAAAAGTCTTTGGAAAAGAAGTAAAAACCAAGAAATAAGGAATTTATTTGGAGAACAGGAAATGAGCAAAATAATAACATCAAAAAGGCTAGGATGGCTTGATCACTTGCAGAGGATTCCAGATACCAGAATACAAAAAAATGACATATATAGAACTAGCAGGAACATGAAAAAAGGAAGACCCAAAAAAAGGTGGTAAGAGCAAATAGTTAAGGATTGGAAGGCGAAAGCATGGGACAGAAAGGCATGGAATAATTATCAAACTATGGGCATAAAAGGCCTGTATGTAGCATAATACGAAAGCCTTACAACTAACGATTAAATAAAAAAAAAATCTGAAAGCTTAGGACGTGTAAGAATCATATATTTACTAAGGTTGAAAAAATATGATCACATAAGCTGAAAAAACATAACAAGGACATCAATGGAGTTTATAAACCGCAACTAATAATGGTGGGAATATCATGATTCGATACCTTTAAAATATTAGTATTACGAGTAAATACTGTTAAATCATGCTAAATATGAATTTCGTCTAATCTGCAACCTAAGTATCCTCTTCTCTTTCTGACGTTCCTATGTTTATTAATAGAGATAGAGAATGTGATTATTGGCAACATTTTAAAGTCATTTACCACAAATTTTTTAGTTCAACGTTTAATTTTATTTTCACTGTTTATTTTATATTGGTAAATCAAGGATAAGTATATTACTATTAAAGGAATGCCGTTTTTGGCCACTAAAAATGGCCGTAGAGCCCAAAGATGGGCATTTTGAGCTTCGACCCCATTGACACTTTTGATCAGGGGTACAAAACGTATAATTTCCCAGCATTAAACATGAAATTGAAAAAAATGAATTTTTGCCGTTTTTGGCCACTAAAAATGGCCGTAGAGCCCAAAGATGGGCATTTTGAGTTTCGATCCCATTGACACTTTTGATCAGGGGTACAAAACGAACAATTTCCCAAATTTTCAGCAAATTTGACGGGAAGACCTTTTTCCATATAAAATGTGCGGGGTCCTTTAATTGTTCTTTGTAACAGTTTCACACTTAATGGTACTCCTGGAACGTTGGTGTAGTTACCAACACTTTCAAATTAATTAGCTATACATCTTAAAGTGTTATTAGGCTATTATGTATTATTATTGTAAAACAAGCTGATAATTATTACTCGTAGGTGTCACTTCAAAAGCAATGATGTACAACATAGTGTAAAGCATTAATTACGTTACATTGTTGAAAAAGTATGCAAAATAGATTTGTTACGTCACCAATATGCAACAGATAAATAATTTAAATTTATTAAATCTATTTCATTAGCTTAAAGAATAGTAAATTGTAAATAATAAAATATATAGTTGCAAACACATATCCCCTGTACCTGTCCGAACGAAAACGTTCCAATTTACAAATATCCTGTTAATTTTTGTAAGTAGAAAAAAACATTAATTATATTTGGAATGTCATCATAACAAGTTACTTCATTATTTTTAGTTTTTACTAAAAGTAATGTTAATTACTTTTATATAAATGTAAAAAGAAATTATTCAAACATATCTGGAAAATTTATAGGTAAATAATGATTCTTGACGTAATATTAACATTTTGTTAAATACAATGTAACTGACTAATCAGCTTTAAAAATAATTCATTATTATTGGTAACTATTAGCGATAAATCACTCTTACTAATCAAATATCCTTTTTTTTTTAATGAATTACACCTCAAAAGCGACAATAATGCATTTCTAAATCAAAGTTCATATTTCTGTATAAATCACGACTGATTTATTAATTACTGTATATTGAAATGGCTTCTTTCAATTAACGACTGGCTACTTCGTGATTTATTCCTATCTTGTCACTGAAACTATAATTAATTGAAGAAATAAGAAACCAAAACAGAAATAATAGTCATATAATTTATGAGGTTTGCACAAAAAAAGAAGTGATCGACAAGTAATTGTTTGATTTTTTCATATTTTCTTAATACATACTTAATTTATAAATATTTATAAGGTAATGTAATTATAAGGAAACCAACGGCAATAGGGGTTACAAACTTCTTGTTTTGGGATTAATGAACCAATTAAACCTAATAGTTGCAGCTTTATAATAGACCTAGTACAATATATAGAGTGTTTAAACTCAAACGAATATATAAGTTGACATTTACGCTTAAAATTGAATAATTTAATCACCGTTTAACTAATAAATGATTAATTTGCATAGGTTTTTGTTAATACTTTCTAGAAATATTTTTGTTGTTTATTTATTAATTGAGTTTCTAGACAAAAATTTGTTCTAAAATCAGTTTTTCCAACCAGATCCATTCGTGTGGTCTAATGTCTTTTCATTATCTATTATAGCCCTATGTTATCAGCTCATAATTTACCTTAAGCTATATCGGTGAAACAATCAATGTAGAAGGTTTCTGTTTAACCAATCCCATAAAAGGCAAGGGTATTACGCTGATTAATCAATTTATAAGGGGCGAAAACTGAAATTCAAACACACCCTATATTATTAGTGAGGAATTGAAAGTAGGTTTGGCAAGCGAAGGTGTTGTTTGGATCAAACGATTACTGTTTGATCGAAAAAGTTCATTAATAACGACTTGATGCGTAACGTTCTGTATTTGAGCATTTTAAATTGAAATTTCAAAATAATAAATATTTTATTATATTCAACAAAGTTAAAAACATTGTATTACTTCTTTTCATTTTTGTTTATTTCAAATATTTATTTAATACAAATATTCTACATTCAATACGCAGAAAAATATTATCATTCAATAAAATTTACTAAACACGCCAATTTGTTAAAATATTAACAACAGCGTAAAATCCCAATAAACGAAACTTCCACCTCACAACTAAAAAAACAAAGAAACCATTCTTTTACTTCTCCATTAATTTATCCTTTTCTTAAAACAAGAGCGCCTGTTATCATATTTTATTACGAAATAATGCTTATCTGGGCATAATTTTGTCTGTAAACTTTGGTTTGTCAAGAATAATAGTCCTGCCATTTAATAAAGCACAAATTGGCATATTTCAACATATTCTGTTATGAACTTTTAATCAAGAAACATCTCGCCATCAAGACGTTTCCGAAGTAACAAGTTTCCACATTTTATCTTAAATTTACCAACAAGTTATAATAAACGCAGATTGATTATGAATCATGGAAATAGCAAGCACCCAACTAAGAAGTATTTCAACTAAAATTAAAAATGAACTAGTGATAAATCCACTTATAACTCCAGTAAATCTGTTCGAACATATTTATTCCAAAAGTTGTCTATTAAAAACTGTTAATTATTTCAAAATTTTCTAAACAATAGTGAAATATGTTCCTGGAATTTATTTTCTACTCCTTATTGGTAAGAAATTTTTAATGAGACAGAGACCTCAAGCAGTTCAGTATTATGAAACTTAAATTGGAGTTCACCGATTTCGTTCAATAAATCAAATATTTTTTTCCAGGAAATAATTATTTGATATTGTAGTTAAAACAATATACCTATTCTAAACTACTCTATATTGTATTCACTTCAAATATCACTATTATTTGTTATAAAATTTTAAATTAACGCGTTTGTATATTATAAGGATATCTGCTTATTTGCTATTTAAATTCTTATTTGATCAAACCAAACCCAATCAAGTTGATTGATAACAGGAACCCAATTCGCGCTCTCCAAAACTAAGTCCATTTGAATTTTTGTTTATTATTGATGATATAATTAATCTTTTTAATTAAATAGGCAATTATTCTTTTATCCTCAATAATATAGATATCGCTTATAATATTGGTTCTAATAGATCCAGATCCATTAGATCAGCATGAAAATTATAACAACGTTTTATTTGTTCTGCTTAATTTTCTGTGAAACCATATGGACACACAATTTCAACAAGTGTGCTTTTTTTATGGGCCTACTTAAAAGAGTACAAAAACGAACGGAACTAACACGAATTTAAACGTGATAAAACAATAAAAACAACAATAGAAATCCTTCATAGATGTGATAAGAAGAAAAAATTGATTTTTTTATAGAATTTGAAAAAAAAAATGTCATTTACACGAAATAAGTAAATATGAGAACTTTTGCCATTTTACATAACCTTTTGGACTAAATATATTAATATTAACCAAACGTTTTATAAAATGAAGAATATTATTGATTAGAAAATTTAAAAAACGGTATATCAAAAGACAGAGTCATTTCTTATAACTTTATCTGATGATGCCCAATAACATTGGTAAAATAATTGTTATAATAATATTTAAAAAGTTTTTTAAAGATTCTAACATTCTATCTTATTTATTTATAATTCCACAAGTAAGTATAGAAACAATTATTATTACTATTATTATTATTATTAATGCTTTTCTATCAGGCACAATTTTTCCTAAGAGTAACTATATATGGTAGATGTCATTTTTAAAAACTTTTTTACTCAACAGATATAGCACAATATCAAATCTACAATTTGTTTTATATGCATTTAGCCAATTTGATCAGTTTTAATAGTAATATTGTATTCATATTATTTTTCTGGCTCACTACACAATCCCATATTTTTATTAATTCATTTTACTCCACCTTCTCTGAACCAGACTGGAATAGTAAAATGGGATAAACTACTTTGTATGTGACAAACGGCGTCCTCGATCTTAACAAATGTTTTAAAAGTTATGGGGCAAGTAATTTTTCGGTCTCTTTTAAATTTTCACTCTATACATTTAATCGTTCATAATTATAGTTTATGCTCGCGTACTCTCTCACCTATAAGCAAAATATGAAGTGTCAGTGAAAGGGCTGAGGTCATGCCGGGCTCCCAATTACTTCGAAACATTATGACGCTACGAGGTGCAGAGAAAATGATATTAAGTAACTGAAATATCAATATTTTATTTTCAGGAATATTTACTATTTTATAATTCATACTTTTTTTAGCTAGTCTGTATTGCTTGGACGTTAATAGAAAACGAATTTAAGCGTAAATTATGTTGTTTAGTGTTAAGATCGAACTTAAAAAAAATATTCTATTTTTTAAAAATCAAAACCCAAAAATTTGTGAACTACAGATTTTACTGACAATATTACAAAAAGTCAAAGAAGAAAAACTGTAAGTGTACTAAACGATGAGTTTTATTAATGTGTAAAATATAGCGTATATAGAATAATCTAAACTAACTTCTAGAAATAATAAACTTAATAAATACATTTATTTATTTATACTTTTATTGATCCTAACAAGAATAATCAGTTTTGTATTTTACATATAATTATATTTATAAAATTTCCCTTTCTAAATCTTTGAAATACTAGTATTTCGCTTAAATTACTTCCATCCAGCAATGATTATTTTCTGAAACGATTAAATATTTATAAATATTTTGTGCAGGCAGTACAATCGCTGTTTCACGATTTGTTTCTTTAAAATATTATAAGCCTTAGTAGAGTTTTTTATTATATCATATAGGTCGTATAAAAAACAAAAAAAAAACTCGGCACGTACGTTTCTCCATATTGTTTTAATACGTTATCTAAGCAATTACCCTCTGGAATTTCAAAAATAAGCTAAAAATTTTAATCGCCACTCGAAAATAAATCTCCATTTAGTTGCAACTTTAATTTTTACACGCCACTCGTAAATTTTTTGATTAGAAAAAATGATGAACGGCTATTTCTGTATAGATCCAGTTATGATGATTTTTCTAAAGGTTTGGTAACACCGCTTTTGTACGATTGTTCAAAAATGGCCAAACTTAAAAATTAAATTCTTATTAAATTATTATTTTTACTGGACTAATAAAAAGAATACTGAATGAAATTTTAAAAAGATTTCAGAAACGTACAAAAAATATAAAATGAAGTTTAGTACTTTTTAACTTTGATTTAAAAAACACTTTTTTTGTGTTTTTTTTAATCTCTGTTAAATAGCACGACAAATAAAAAGTAGGAGATTTTTTTCTTTAAGTATTAAGCTCCAAATTTAATTTTCATTCTCTTAGTAAAATTTAAAAATAATTGGAACTAGTTCTTATAGCTTTAAATACGTTGAAACTGTGATATTAAAAAAATCTTAAGAATGTTGAATTTGAGTGGAGAAACGTTAGTATTTCTTTTTTGTAACATATCAAAAATAATCATTTATTGTTCCTTGACAATTTGAAATAAATATTACTTAACTTTGTTTTATAATATAAAGTTTTAAACTTGGTGGACAATTTCGCAAGGTTTCACCGGAATATTGGCTAAATAGTTTAAATAAAAAGTGAAATAGTATTTTCGTTTTTTGGACATTGACAACAAGCAAAACTTTTTTCGATTAAACCAAAAAAAAGGGTTCGTCTCTTATGAGCTCAATCCGTAAACACATTAGGTATATCTAGCTATATAGAAAAGGGAGTGGATACAATTTAGTGGCTACTTATTGGCATCCCTCTTAATGGTCTGCAACTGCATGACAGATGCGTTTCCTGCTAATCCCCTCGTAAAAAATTTTGTATGAAGAAGAGGAGTGATAGAATAATTTGTAATGAAACTTTTTTTCTGTGCGTCATTTAACTGAGCCTGGATTTGCATTCTCACTATACTATTATAATAAGGTCCACCTACGTGAGCAGCCAACTCATAATCGGAGATGTGTTTTATAACAGTAATTCCGTAAAGAAAAAACGATGTAAGTGAGGCATATCCGAATCGAATTGGCCAAAAACGGTAGCCCTTCCCCTTATAGTCGCTCGAACGTCCAACTAATTCGGGAATTGCCGGTCCGATAAGTGCAAATAATCGCTGCCGCAATAAACAACAAACAACCAGCCAGCAAATAATGGATTATCGGTTGTAGAAACGCGAGTTGAGCGTTTGCGGACCACCCAAGACGACCACGATACCATGAATGAATACGCGGCATAGCAACCCACGGTTCTTGGCTGATGAATTGTGATCTTTTTGATCTGACATGACGTATCGTCCTTCCTTTAACCCGAGCTCTTCTTGGTTCTTCTCCTTAATTTCTGGCCCGTCGCCTGGAGATCGCATCTCTCACAACCACGACGGTCACACGGACGGTACATATATTTTTTTCTAATTTAATTATCTTATCCTATGCGTCATCTTTTACCGATAGCCATGCAAAATTTGGGCACGGAGGCTGCTTTTTTATTTGCTTGAAACGGCCTCAGCTGATCGCTAGATGTGATAATCTATTGTCGAGGCGATTTTAAAATTATGTAGTACTTTCGTCATAAGCTTGTGAAAAATCTAATAAATATATTTTAAAGGTGATAGTTACTATCAGATTTATGTAGACATGAGCATACGAAATGCGAAATGGTACTATAACACTGTTAATCATAATTTCATAATATCGTATCTATACTTCATTTGAATATTAAGAAAAAGTAAATCGTCAGAAATATCTTGTGATAACATAACTAATTTAGTATGCAATTGACAGTACGGTACATAAAACTTAACACATTTCTCGGACTATCATCTTATTTTACTATTTTTCATTGTTATAGCAGAGTTCTAAAGCGGGTTATAGCCGTAACCGTAATAGAAAATCATAATTATATTTTAATACCAAAGGCGCACATAAATAATTGATATTTTATTTAAATGAAGTTCAAGTTTGTTAAAATTTAATTATTTGGTTTTCGATAAACGTAAAACATAGTATACTATGTGACTATAGTCACTGAAAATCAATAATCAAATCCAGACAGACCAAAATTATTACAATTCGTCGTGGACGAAATTAAAAATAATGCAATTCGTAAGTGTGCTTGTTCCCTTATTTTTTCTGAACAAGGAAACACCAATGGAAGATATAGGGGTCTATTCTGTAACCTTTTGGTTAAAAATAACACAGGGTTATCATTTAAAAGGAGGTTATAATATGACAGTTATAACCTCCTTTTAAATTATCATCATGGGTTATTTAAAAAAAAAACTTACAGAATAAACCCCATAATGCTATAAAGCTATAACCGACTATGTTGATTTACCCACAATAAGTGACGGTAAACTGTATAAAGTATTACATAAATTAAAAATTGCAGATATCAATGTTAATTCTGAAGAAATTGTATTTTGGAAACGAGAGTACCTTAGAAGAATAAAATAAATTAAGACAGAAAATAAAACATTTTCTATTTAAACAAAACATAGGTTAATACAGAATATTGCATAGGAAAAGTTTGGCAAGATAATAAATATAAACTCATCTCAAGAAGTGTTTTTTTTTACAAGGATTTATTAATGATGGTATTAGGAAACGGATAAAGGTGCCAAAATAATTGTTTATCATTTGAACGGTTTTCTTTAGGGCGGTTTAGTTTTATTTGGTTCAAAAAAGACCGTTGACAATCATAAAGAAATGAATGGAAACGATCGAGGTTTGAGGAATATTTCGAACTAATAATTGCATTCATACCAAACGAGCCAAATTATTTATGAAATGGCCAAAAAACAAGACATTGAAATTCTTGGCGTACCACCCTATAACCTATATTTATTTATGTAAAATAGGTAAATAAATAAAAAGATAGGTATAGATAGTATAGATTTTATATTTTATTGAAAAATAGTTATTTACGTAACAAGTTCCGAAAGTGATATTTTACAGGACAAGTAGGCTCGTCCTGGAACCTAAACAATTACTAAATAATTACTGAGGCCACACACCAAAAAAATATATTTCTTAGCAATCGTAAAAAAAGTAATTTTCAATGAATCAGTTAAAAATAAAATTATTAGGGTAAATTCAATAAAACGGACCAATTTTAATGGATACTACTTCCTATTCTCGGTAATTTATACACACATAGTGTTACATTAATTGGTATCATAGCATATTTTATGAATGTTTAAACATTTATTGATTGGAACGGCACCTAAATCGGCTTAAAAATACCAGTAAAATCTCGTTAAAATGCATAAAAGCTATTGATAACGCCGACGCCGCTCTACGCCCAAATACAGAAATAATACATTTATATGAAACCATTAGAGTTCAAACCAATTTGTGTTGTATAAATAGATAACTCTAAATGTCATTAGTGACCGCTACTATTAATTTTTATTGAATTTTTTTAAAGGGCGACATCTGATAAATAATAAATTTTGGTGGGGATATATACCTGTGTCGCTATAAAATATTTATGCAATATGAATAGCACTAATTTTATACAAATTTGAATTAAACAAATGAAATCAATTAAAATCAAATCCAAATGGCATGTTGATTTATTAAATTAACACAGTGTCTATAATTTGTATATCCAGAGGACGTAAAGTGGATGCCTGTCATTAAGTAAGTGAATTTGGTTGTTTCCAATCTCCAATACCACGTTTGAGAAAATGGATAATCTTTATCAAGTAAATGAATGTCTAGAAAATATTCCTTAATACCCCGGAGTGCACAAAGTATATCCTCGGTACATCGAACAAAAATTCATGCGTTACACAAGAAGTATACAATTTTATTAAGAATGATTTTTTTCGACAAAACAAAAATGTTAGCTCTTCTGTGAATTGTGAACTCGTGGACATACTGTTTTTAATGGGTGCCATCTTAGAATTTATTTCTGCTGCTGAGTTATTTAGATTTCTGATATATGGATGATCGTGAGTTTTTCGAATTTTTCTCATTTTCAAGTTATATGACACCCTCAATTTGTCGCAAATCGCCCCAAACTGATATGACGTACGAGTTTTACTCTAAGGGACGTATTTTATTTATATTTATAAACAGATAATCTAAATTGCTTAATTATTTGGTATGTGAATCAATAATTTAAAAGGTCTGTCAAAAGATGTAATTCTTAATTTGTCCATAAAGTTATATCTATATTGGCAAAAAATAATAAAAAAAATTAATTCTGTATAAAGCGAAGGTTACAGAAATGAACCAGTGGTTTTTAATTTTTCGTTCTGTTATACAGAGATGGAAAATATCACACATTTTTTTTTAATTGATAATTCCTTTTTGAAAATGTTTTTAAAATATAATTTGGATTAATCTGGGAACCTTCTTTATTAATTAGTAGAATTAATGGGTTATTTAGAACATTTTTTTATGATTTTTAAAGTAATTATTTTGAAAATTTTAATTTTTTTTAATGCTTCTAGTAATAACTTTATTAGATACTAAAATCTTCAAATGGGAGTTACCTTACATATTATTATAGTGTGATATATTTATTAGTCCGGTGTTTAACCAATAAGCCATTGTTAAAATTTATTAAGCTCACAAAACAAATTTGTAAAAACATTTCTAACATTGTATTACAGAAAATTCTTCAACTGTACATTTGTAAAATCGTGCTTAAGCCTTTTAATATTTAAATGAGACATATTAATTATGAGTTGTTTAGGTTATATACATAACGCCATAAAACCGTTACATTTATCGAATGGCCGCTAAAATATTAAGCTATTCAAAAAAAAATCAGCGTGGAAATTCGTGACTAATAAAAATAAAACTAAACTTAGACCCTCCATACAAAAGTTTAGTTCAGTGACCACGCAGGCCATTAGGGCTTAATGATTTAGTTTCTCAAAAATCTCACACGCCAACTTTCATGCATAAACTTTCAATGTTGATTTTCTAGATATTGCTTTCTTTTACTTTTATTACGTAATTGATATTGTAATTTACGGTTTTTCTGCATCAGTGCCCGATAAAAAAAGTTGGTGATATTACTATTATTTTTTATTACTAGTATATAGAAGTAGATATAATCAAATTTCTGTTAACAATCAACATAAATTAAGTTAGTTATTTAAATATATCCGCATTCATTAAATGAAAATATAAAAAATGGCTAGACCAAGTGATAAATGGCGAGAATCGCTTTATTAATTACGTTTTGTTTTGGTTCCCTTTTCTTTGAAAGACGAATACAGAAATCTGAGAATTAGATACTAGTATCATTATTCAATTGTATTTGTTTAAATATACGTGGGAATGGTTACGTTTGAGGTTTTTTTTTTATAATAAATGTTCTAGGGTTACAGAAAAATAATAAAAAATGCCATTTTTAAGGTATTTCATAACTTTTTTTTTTAGATGAAGAGAAACTTTTGGTACCAAATTTCTTTTTTTAAAATTAAGGTAGAATGTTTGACAATATAGCAGCAATATTTACTTTCATTAATATAAACACTAACATACTGGCAAATTATTGAGCCAGTATTTTTTATGATGACAAAACTACACAATAATTAAAGAGTGTATTTTTTCTGATTTCAAAAAGCTTTTAATTCCTTAGTAATTAATTTACGCTTCAACATAATTATTTACTACTGAACATTTTTATGAGCTCTAATGACTAGTAAAATTTTATATTTTATGGCATTTAACAAATTGTAATTACTGTTTCTATCCTTTCGAATCTATCTATTACAAATACAAAAGATAAAATATACTTATTTTAAAATTCCATGGTTTTCCAAAACTTTTTAAATTTTCTTATGACAATTGTTTCGCCCTTTGGCATCGTCTCTATTTGTTTATTTGACTTTTACAGAACCACATTTCTAAAATTATGCAGGTATCTCAAACTTTAATTTAATTTAATTTTTTTAGCAACTATAAGTTTGAATTCTCAATTTTAAACTGATAACAGATATCTCGGACCTCCACTCCTGTTGGAGTTCCTACAACGAATCAAGATTATAGAATTAAACTGTGGAAGTAGAAGTTATATGTACAATTATTAGTACACTATAAAAATAAAAAATTGAATGAACGATCATGATAATTAACTATTATAAAATTATGAAACCAAATACAACCCACCAGACATGTGACTGTCTGGTCTAGTCACGAAAGTATCGAGAATATTATGGGTAAAGCAAATTGTTAAAGGCCCAATAAACTTTAAATATGGTAATATTATCTGTTTTTGGTACTACTAGTTTCGGCCGTAATGCAAAAATAAAGGGAAGAATACCCTAACAAATGAATTAGATAAAAGTAAGTAAAGTCTTATTTCGCAACAAATGTCACATTCATTTCTTGTAGAAAATCTCATAAAACGTTATTTACTAATAAAAAGACATAAAGAATGGTAGAGATATTGAAAAATTAAACGAAAAGGACAATTTTAATTCACATTTAGCTTTTGCCAATCTGTCAATTATATATATATTCCAACCAACGTGAATATAACCTAGAACAAGTATCTGTTATTAACAATTGCCCGAACGGTGTTAGATTAAATCTAGTAGATTTAATGTTAACCATATACGAGGTTCATTCCAACCCTATATATATTCATTAGAAAATTTAACTTTCCTTCCATTTTCCTGCCTGTCACGTACCTTTTTGTAAATAATTTATTAATCTTAACACCTTTGCCTAAAGAATTATTTTAACCCTATTTAACTTTATTAATTAGATATTAATTTTGGATGGTATATTATTGTGCAATTAATTTTACAGAATAATATGGATATTTGTTGACAAATAAGACATTAGTTTTATCTAATCAATTTGTAAGTTATTCACCCCTTTTGAAATTTGGGCCTGATGATGGGTTTAATCCGAAACTAGTAGGCATTATATGCAATCTTTATTAATAATAAATTTTTAAAAATATGTGGTAAGACTTTGAGTTAACTTTCCCTATGATATTATGGCCCTTTTATTTGCCAACATAAATAGTTTATTGGCATTTTTTAAATGTAGCCAATGAAGGATTAAATCGTCTGAAACCTTCGGAAAATTCTGGAAATTTCAAACGAAAGTTAGTTATTGCTAAATACCTCCGTTATAAAAAACTTACAGTTCTTTGACAGTTAGTTTATAGGCCTACTGACACACATTAATTCTAAAAGGATTGAGTAGTTTTATCTGCGATTCGGATTTTATGCGATTACTTACTTTTCTGTTCGTAAAACAATAAAAACATTTTTTTTCTATTCAATACTAGTAAAGTGTGACTTAATTGAATAAGAAAAAGTTTTACAAATTTTATTACTTATTATTCTTTGTAACTAAATTATTTTTTGAAGAAAAAATGGCTGCATTTACTAGGTAAAGAAGGATGAAATTAAAAGCTGGTGCTCATATTTCACCTTTAATTTCTCTTAATGTACTTACTAAGTTGCATATGGTGAGCATTATATAATTAAATATGTGTTATATTTAGTAGTGTCGTCACAATTAAGTACATCTAAAAGTTATTTCCGGCTGGAAAGTCTCTCGTATTTTGACATTTTAAATGAAAGCAAGTAAGGTTCATAAACAACATATCAAGGAGAAAACAATAATGGAAAAATATTTTGGATAGAATTCTTATTAAATTTACTGAAAAAAAAATGAAAATGCGATGTTAGTATATCGAAAGAAATTCTAAACAGTAATTATAACATTGAAAATAAGGAAAATAACTGTAGTTTTTAAAAGCACATTCTCTTTTTTTATAACCTTAGTCTCATTTATAACCTATCAGTAACCCGTGTAAAAAAAGCACTGATTTATTCTTTTGATATACACTCAAGTAGAAAACCCCAATTTTAGGGGAGAAAAACCCCGTGTTCGTGGAAGTGAATTAAAGTGTTTTGGGAAGAGCTGTTGTGTTAGATGCCAAGTCATCAAACACGTGTAAAATGGATAAATTTAATAACATTGATATAAAAATATGGGAACCAGTACATGGTAAACTATGGACTGTAAGAGGATTAAAACACCCAAAATAAAGAAGTCAATGGCGTAAAAACTAAAAATAAATATGAAACTCTAAAACAATACAAGGAAAAAGCAGATGAAATAGCTGGAATGGGGGAGAAAGAGCAAGTGGACAAGGCGATAAATAAAACATTTGAAATTCGTTAAACAGGTGAGAAATGTTATTAAATTTTATGACATCATGATCCAATTTAACACAGATAATATAAAAATATTTGTGGGAATCAAAGAGTTGAGAGAAATATTGACTAACCATTTAAAAAATAGAAAAATGACATTTTAAAGGCGGTGCCAAATATTGACACAGATTTATTAAAAAAGCATATAGAAGAGGGAATAAAAATAAAAATAAAGAGTGGAATACCTATGAAAGGAAAAGATCCATGTGGTCAAAGTTATAGCTACCTTTTAACTATTAAAAAAAAAATAATCTGGTGGTTTCCGGAACAGATAGGAAATCAAATATAAAAGAGAAAAATTAAATAAGGAAAATAATAGGTATAAATCCTATTATTGTTATTATAATTATTATTTTGAATATAAATAATTATTGTTCTTCTCATATTAGTTGTACTTTTTATAAAACCATACTTCAATACTAATTATTATAGACCTGAGTACAATTAAAACAGTTGGCCCATCAACTACTTCTTTCTTCTAATTTTAACGAAATTTGAAAAATGTGTTTACATTCTTAATTTTCAATGTAACTATTCTCAAATGCCATTTCCTATTATAAAAGCTATTTCTCACTTTTATTGCTTCAATTATTTATACGATTTGATTATCATTACCTACGACTTTCTAAAAGTTGGTATTAAACCAACTATCCATTAATTATGTACTGGTCAATAACAAAGCTTATATTTGTCAAAAATCAATTATAGTTGCTACGCAAAAACCAGAACATATACACCTTTCGTATTTGACCTAATCATTTAATTTCAGTGCAGAAATAATAAGCTTGTAATTGAATTTTCTGATTAAAGTTGACATAATATCATTTACCATGCCCAATCGATTACGATCGTAAATGTTTAACGATTTAATCAAGGCTACACGCCTTATTGAGGATCTTGCATATAACTTCATGAACGGTTCTTTCTCTCTGGGTTGTAATAATCTGATTGTCTTTTTCCTCTTGAAGATATTTTATTTTTTAATGACCCCCTGTAATTGATAGTATTATTTTTTCACATGTTTAGATTTACTATATTTTTATTGATTTTTTGGAAACACTTGTAGTTCATTAAAAGTATATGTTATATTGGTTTCAATTATAAATGGTGGAGAAAAAGGTATCTATTTGAATACTCATAATTTACAAGATATGCCACATTTAACATGATTGGTTTGGATACAAAAGAAAAGTGAAAATAATTGTAAAAAAACCATGTACATATTCTTATTATTATTATTATTTTCTTTTATGTTGAAGACATTTAAATACTGGGTAGTTCCACATTTTTTCTTTTTAACCATCATGTAAGTAGTTACTATCTTATAATTTAGGTTTAAATTTTTAAGGATATCTGATAGTATTATGAATATATATTTTACCTTTTTTATAAATTTAGAAGAGTTTGATTAAATTGATTGGAATTAGTAGATGTGTAAAATTAAATATATAACTCTCACGATGTTGTAACATACGAAAGAAACGTTGTATAGTTACATAGTATCTCCAAAAATTGTTATTTTAATAGTAACTAAAAAATACAATTTATGGGTTTTACTGATACTTTGTTGATATCTTTTAGACTAAATATATTGATCCAGAAATTCCAGAGGCGTGAGCACCAAGCAAACCACTTAACTTTTCTTGTATAAAAAAATGTCACTGAGAAAATATTTTCAAATTTTTTATCTTAGTTTAAATGTTTTTCTAGAGAACGTAACGAGATACAAAACAAACTCAAGTGACTAAACATTGTCTTTTAAGTTACTTTCATAGAAAATTTATTAAACATACAAAAAATCTATGAAGTGCAATTTTTGTTCATGGAAACAACCATTTTGCTCAGTTGGCACACACCTAGATTAACATTAACATATCAAAAGCTTACGAAAATGTAATTAAACTCGACAAACCATTTTAGTGTACCTAAACTTTTGCCACTACCCTGTTTTTGTATTTTGATCCCACGTGTCGACCTTATCAAGCAATATTAATTGATTATCCCTACCACTCCTGTTATAACATTCTATTTTGTACATTACATTTTAAACCAACAAAAGTAAACTATACAGTGTGTTGTTGTCTCTATATAATCAAGAAAAAATAACTGTAGAGTGAAATTTTCAGTTGAATATATAGAAAAACTCTTTTTTTGTACTTTTATATATTTTGATAAATAATTACCGAAACACATACAGTAAAGATCCAAATAAATCGTATAATTTAAATAGTTAAAAAATACTTAATGCTACTACTACTACTACTACTATTACTACTAGTAACGGGGAGAATGTTTACAGTTCATTAATTTTGGAATTATTTTTAAAAGCATCAATAATTTTCTGAGAAGAAAAACTCACTTTCACTTTTAAAATTGTTTAATAAAATAATTTAGATTATCTGCAGGTATGTATATTGTAGTGGAATGTTGATAGAAAATAAAATTTTGACAAAACAAATATGATAAAAGCATTCAAATTATAAAAAAAATATAATAAATTTAGAATCTTTGACTAGAGGCCAAATGTCTGGCTACCAACACTGGATTTAAGAAATTATAACAAATTTACCGTAACCTAAAAAAACTTTTCATCAATCAGGACAACGATTTGGATTTGAGAGAACGATTCTTCTTGATTTAGTTTCATTCAACACAAGTGCTGTTTTAAGTAGTTGTCAATCTATAATTCAACCCATTTTCCATTTCATATAATTCAATATGTAAAATATCAACTAAACGTGCGTTTGATATAGTTTTAACGCCCTTATTAATCCGTACCAAAAAATTTCCCATAACAGGCTTTTTCTAAACTCATATTTTTGACCCGAAACGTCAAACTAAAATGGGCCTTATTCAGTTAATATAGGGAATATTTGAAATATTCTAGTAACGCCACTGAATGATTCCATCGTGGTGTATTAAGTCTGCGTTTCACCTATAAGATATAGATTCGTATGTTCATTAGAATTTATAACACCTTTAATTAAATTGTAGGCTTGCGGTCTTCTATAAATGCTGTTAAGAGTATTTTATGAAGATTTATATCAGTAAAAGTAAGAGATTTAAGGATACCACTGACTTATCGAGCGAGGAAATACTGGATAGCACAGAGAGGTACAGAAAATATTAAGCAAGAATTACATACCAGGTGTTTTTATAAAAAAAATATCCCCTGCATCTTAATGACAATACCAAAAGTTAAATAGTAGTAAACTAAAATCAAATCCTAAAATTCTCTTAATTTTAATATAATGGTAAATTTTACCATTACACCATATAAATTCGTGGTTGTCTTGACAACTATTAATGACATTCCTTTAATAAAATGATTATGTCTCACTCTCCATAATAATAAAAGTAACTAGCTTAACTAAGATATTCAATGTTCAATAACTCGAAATAGCTTCATACACGTTACGTTTTTTTTACCAAACATTTTATAATATATAGAGTATTCTATTTGAACAATTAATATTTTTCCATGGATTATGTAGGCCACTATTTGATTAATGACATAATGAAAAAAACTATTTTACACCAAACTTGTATTTTGAACCTGAAGATGTGACACATTTAGCAAAGAAATCGGTAGATCTATCCTCTTTTTCTATGAAAAAATAAAAGCTTAGACTGTGAGACTAACGGACTTATTTCTCCCAATTTTTCTTTCATCTTACATTTTAGGAGCATTTTGTTGCCCACTCTATAGAACTTTTTAACTTATAGTTAACATTAACTAACGGTTAATGAATTTTGTTGTTTATAATCATGCAAAAATAACTATTACGTTAAAGTAAACGAAGCTAGTATCTTATGAAATTTATGATACACCGTGTGGTTCCATTCGTGAGAACGATATAGTTAATAAATCCAGCTATAAGTAAATCTTAGATAATCTCGCAATAATCTACAATCCATACATACACTCCACGTCCCAAATTTAGCGAGATTACACTGCCTTCTCATCGTTCACGAATCCACAAAAGGATTTAAAACTCGTATCTTTGGATTTTAATAGCGTTTATCTCACATTATAGTGGAAATTATTACATCGTAGTTGAGGGCCGGACTAGTGATTATGTTTAAAGAAATCAGGTCTTCGAAATTAAAAACATAAAAAATTCTATTTGCAATATCCTTTCGTTTTACTTTAGGCTTTTTCTTAATCACCTTATTTTTTCTGCGATTTTTGAAAACTAAAATAAAAATTAATAAAACAGCATTGCAAATATATTTTTAAACACAAGTTAGCGAACCGAAGGACAAATATTGTGCAATTATATCGTAACACAGGTTTTTCGAAGATATCTCCTACATTTAGTAACAATGTTATAAATAATTTAAATTTTCACAGACACTAATGGGTAAATAAAACTAACAATTGCTTGAAATTAAATATATCTAATAGATAAGAAACACATATTGTCCATTAAATGTATGACTATGTAAATTAGTCATGCAGTTTTTTATTTAAAAAATTGAACTAAATAAACCTCCAATATTATTTATATACTCAATAATTTCACGAAAGATGGTAATAATTGTTTCTTTTACTTTTTTTAAACTGTACCTGTAGTGAAAAATATAATAATAATATTAGTAAGCCTCGTTTAATTTAACCTAATAATTTATCGAAAATTATGAAAAATAAACCTCTATCATAAAAAAATGTAAAATAATTACAAAAAATGAAATAAATGTCTTCTTTATACATAGTAAATAAATGAAAGATAATAAATAAGTAAGAAACGTTTATTTAAATTAAAACTATTTATATAAATGTTTGTGTATTACTAACAATACGTTTTTAAAGATATTTTTATTTTTTGTTACTAAATATATATTAATTTGAATTTATATTAAATAATTCGTTTATGTAATAATAAAAATGTTTTTATTTTATAATTCTCAGTAAAACTAAGGTTTACAATGTCAAAAATTTATGGAACTTTTTTTTGTAAAACTAAAGAATTTTATTTAGTTTCATACAAATAGTACCTTAGACACTTTTTTTTAATAAATTTGTTAGTTTTTTGAGATGATAGCAATTGTTTCCTATTTTTGTTAGAAGTACATTCATCAATTTTATATATTTAATATACGGCCATAGAACTCCGAATTTTGTTTAAACTTAATTTATTTTATCGCACGTAGATTCTCACTGTATATTATCAATCTCATTAACCAGTCCAACTCTGACTAAGAAATTGTTATATTGTTATTAGGATTCTAAATGTACACAATATCCATAAGTACCAGCCAGCGTTAATGGTTAATAAATATTCTTAAGAGTAATCATGTGATTTAGCTAATGACTCTTGCATTCTTCGAGAAAGAATTCTTCTTTTTTTCTCCTTTAGGACGTATGAATATTTTATACATAAATATTGTCCTCTTATTATGTGAACTTATCATATGAAAGTAATAACATTTGAAAACAAAATATATAATAATGGATATCAAAAGAAAGGAAATATTTTTTAATATCTAAGTTGAAGTATATGTCGCAGTTTTTCTATGCATAGAAGTATTTAACTGAAGGGGAATAAATATTTAGATGACCTCGCGTTTTGTTCGTATATTTATATCTTTCAAGCAGCGAGTTAGATAATCCTGCAATGCACTAAGATAAACTAGCTTCAGATGACTGGAACCTTTTACATGGAAGGAAATAGTAAGTTAACCTTTTCGCCCTAAATTCATACATAACTATTTTTCAAGAGTAAAATAAAGTTGTTCTGCCATACGCCTGCAACTTGAAGTGGTTGAAGCAGAAATCTTTTACATTGTAGAGAATTGCAAATTGGAATTGGCCATCGTGTAATAAATTTATATATATCTGTCATTTAGGGCTAGAAGTAGCCAATTCTGCCATGCTCTATGTTGGCCAACTTGAAGTTGTTAGCGCAAACATCTTTTACAAGAAAAGGAATAGTAAGTTAGCTGGTTGGCTCTAAATTCGTACATTACTATCTTCCATTGGTAGAATTAAGTCGTTCTGTCATGCAACTGCAACTTGAAGTTGCTGGAGCAGGAATCTGTTTTACTGAAAAAAATTGTAAAACGGCCGTCCTTTACTAAATTCATACATATCTGTCTTTCAGGGATAAAATGAAACAATCTTTTAATTCATTTGATTGAACAATTTCAAGTGGATGGATGAGGAATTTTTTACATGGAATGGTATAGTAAGTTGGCCGTCTCGCACTAAATTCATACATAACTATCTTCATGGGTAGAATTAAGCAATAAAATTGTACTTGTACTAAATTTAAGCTGAATAACTTGATGTAGCTAGAACAGGAACCTTTGATATGGAAGGAAATAGTAAGTATGCCGTCTTGGTCTAAATAAACAGATACCTGTTTTTCAAAGATAGAATTAACAAACCTGCCAATGCCCCAAGTAGAACATTTTAATATGGCTAGAGAAGAAAGATAGGCAATCTTGCAATGCGCCTGTATGAGCAATACGAGGACTTGCGTAAGCAAAAAATTCATTATATTCATAGACAGTTCTTTATTTTTTAAGAAGCTCAGTGGTGACATCGATAGTAATTCTATAAAATGTTGTAGTGAACTCAGTAAACATAAAATATAACAACCTACTTCAACTTGGTATGGGTTGCTAATCACACAATCATATCGAAGAACATAGAACATTGTCCGACAACCAGTAAGAGAATGGATCCAACAATGTTCTAAAAACAGATACTTAAAAAAAAAATTGGTGAAACGCTTACAGGAAGAGATTTGCAGGAGAAACCTCTAAAAATTCAATTTCTGATTGATAATACGGTTTATGAAATGCTTAAACTTGATGGATATTCCTCTTGGATCTTTTTTGATGAGAGAATGAAACGGTACACGAGATTTTGAGGCACCAGCTCGATAAAGGGCATCTATCATCAATATAGAGAGGGACCCCAAAAAATCTAAAACCACAACCTCTAAACAAAAAGCAAGAATGAACTTCCCTTTGTAATTTGGTTCATGTTCAATAGAGTTTGTGGATAGAGAGACTCCTGAAACAACATCACAGGTTTGATGAGACTCGAAGACACTAGATCGCTAAAGACCATCAATAATGGAGAATCCTACAAAAAGTATGGCAACTAGCTTTACACCTGAACAAGTCAATAAAGTTAACGAAGTTGTTAGAATGAGAGTAATTTAAAAATAAGTGTATTAGAAATTGTTATCTTCGGAAGGAGCTGGGAATTCCGGTTTTAAAGATAAGGAAATCCATAAATTTCCAAAAAGAAGGAGAAAAGGCTGTTGCAGGATATGAGAATAAAGAGGACATTTGGCTGCTTATAACGTAGACCGCGAGGACCACCAAAAGTACAATCTCTAGAACTGTAACATATCTCAGATGTTGGCACTATTGAGAGCAGTACAAATTACTAAATTTTAATATATATATATTACGCAATATGCATACATTCTATTATTTCATTTTCTATTTGCTGTTCTTTATTCCTTTGAGGTATTTCGACAACCTGTAAAGCAGAACCAATTATATAAATTCCATATGACATACAATCAATGAGTGCTACCGAGAACAGTATGTAGAATAAACCGGGTTCCAAGAACCACAGTAACCATACGTAAATAAGGAACCTCGTATATTCTGTTGCTTGTATCCTACCGAAGGTTCTTAGAAAAAATTACACAAATGCAAAAAAAGAATTGAAATTCCCTTCGACACAACAATTACCATCGCTCAAAAACAAAATCCTACTTTCGGCTAATATGGTAGAGCACGTACCACAGTATACACCTTGTATAAGAGGTGATGAGCTGCGGTAGACCATCATCTTTACAGGAAAAAACAGAACAAGCCGACTTTGATCTATACGGAATCGAATCATCTTGGTATGTATTCTCTTAACTGTTTTATAATTGGTTTCTTGTTTGATTAATAGTACGGTAAAACTGTTTTAAGTAAACAAAGGAAGTGTTCTTTTTTGTGTATTTTTGAAAAGTGTTTGTAGATTACTATCAGTAATTAGACTACTTTGTTTTTTTTTCCATCTGATATATTGTGTCTATAGAATTAAAATTACATCAAAATAGTAAACAAAATATCAGACATGAAATCTATTATAATTGGTATAAATCCTTTGTTGGTCTTAAATTTATATAAAATTGTCAAAAATATTAGGATAATGAATCTCATTTTCTATACAAATAAAACATGTATACCTCGCTTTTTAATATGCACTAAATACAACTATAATAAATTATAGATAATATCTCCTTGATAACAAGTTGGATTAAAAGGCTAAACAAACAACCTGACCCGATGAATATGAAGAAAACAAAGATATATGACAATTACTAACAAAAATATTTTATAAACGTACTTAGTACGTTTATACAGGGTGAGTTATAGATTTATTTGATTTTTTGTTGGCGTGTCACTGAAGAGCATTTTTCAATGTTATTCCTCATTGATTTCAATTATGTTCTACACTTAGATTTTAGACGTTTCTTATGTGAAATTGACTAAAGACAGAAAAAACTGTTTTTACCTTTAAATTTTAAAATAAAGAAATTTGTTTACACAGCGAAGAAAAACTATAAATTATGGACAAACTTGTATATAAATTATCCCAACGTCTTGTGAAATTCTTATAAAAATAAGTGTAAAAGACTGATGGAATATTAACATCATTCAAAGTTGCAATAGTTTGATCCCTTTTTATTTTTCTAATTGAATTTTTATGTAAAAGCGCAACAGTTTTCCCAATAAAATGTCCATTCTATGGAGATTCTATGGAGTCTTGTGGTAACAAGTTTCAAATTTTAAATTGGACTCTCTCTATTTTTTCTAGTTTTTATTCTTATCAATTTCCGAGGTAGTTCATTAAAAGTGAAACACTCATTTTAAGAAGGTACTTAAAAAATAGAATAGAATAGAATAAGGCACGAGCGTAGATTCACTCAATATTTGAACAGATTCAGCCTTTACAAAATTATTTGTTTACTTTTTCAAGCATTTGTTACAGTCTACGAACAAAAATTCAAATTTACTTTTATTTCAATCAATTCTGTGCCGTAGACGTGTCACCTCGATAAATAAATCTTTAACTTTTAATTGAAATTAAACAAATTTAGTGGAATAGAAAAAATAATCTTTTGTATTTTGTATATTAATATTGTATATTATTGCTACTAACCAAAACTTCACTTTACTTCTGATGATAACATCATATTAAGCGAAACATCGAATAGTATAAAGTAAACTTTTAGTTGAAGGTGATAGATATTCTTTAACGTTGTTGAAAAATCAAACAATCCAACTCCCCAAATAAATTTGTTAGGTTACTATTCATTACAGTTTGAAAATAGATTTTAATTAAACTTTCCGTTTAAGTTCAATTTCTTGAAAATTCAAATTTAAATGTATTATATTTCACTTCATCTAAAACATCTTTTATTAAATGAGCATGAGTAGAGTTTTTGAATTTTTGTACACAGCAGGTATAAATTTGTGGGATTGCTGAAATTTATATAGATAATAGCAAAAAAAAAATGAAGTGTGGAGTGAGAATATAACAAACGGAAAACAAACGGAAAATAGTAACAAATATTATGAGAAATAGGTAGGTCTGTTTTTCCCAATATGGTTTGCTAATGTCTACTTATGTTTAAATGATCATTCGTTACAACCCTCAGAAACCACCCAAGCGAACGTGTCTTTTAATTCTTTTATGATAAGCAGAATGTTCGTTATATATATATAGTAAAATGAACTTATCGTGATTTTAGATTGGGAGTAAGGATTAAAAAACAGCCTTTTTGGGTGGTCTTACCACAATATAAGTAGGTGCTTTTTTATTTGGTATCGTTGAAACGATTGTTTGGATTTAGTTTTAGTACTTTAGCAGTCTAATACTGATTTATTTCGTTTTTTTATGCAAGGACATCAATCTATTTGTATTCATTTCGCCTACATAAATAGTCATTCATAAATTTTGCAAGGAATATAAATACATCTTCTTAAGAAGAAAATTCAATATCACAGTGGAGGATTAAATGAATTTCGGCGCAATGTACAGGATGTCCCAGAAATGTATGCACCATTTGGCTTCCTTAAGGATTATTCGCCTTTACTTTGAAATTTTGAATACGATAACCTGTTTGCCAATAAAATTTAATGGAAATTTGTAGAGATGCTTAGCAGTTCATATGTGCTTTTAAAATTAGTCTTGATTTTTCTGCATGAAGCCAGGAAGGCAAAAGTCCATCAAGAATTTGTTCCAAAAAGTTTACGTAAGTAGTTACTTTTTGGTTTTGGTAAATAATTGTTTTATGTCAAATTTAAAATAAATTATTAATTATCTAGTACTTTGTAATATTAAAATAACTGGATCTATTTAATCTCTATAACTCCAAATTCGAATGAGGTTTTTGCCTATATTAGTATATCTGAAAGGAAATTTAAAATTTGATTTTTATGGTCATTCGCTTTTGTGTCGGTATAAACTTATTTAGCCTATTAATTTTATTCGTTTATTTTTATTATTGAGCATATATATTCGGATAATCCGTTTTGGGTTTGAGCCAAGGTTCTAAGTACAAACCAATAAAAGCGATGCGAAAATCTTTGGAGATGACATCAGATTGGTGCCCTTCGGCCAAATATCTTAAAGTCACTCTAGATTCAATGGCTGACTTTTAAACAGAACCTGTAAGCTATTGTCAACGAAGAAAATAAAAATACAACAGAATTTGGTTTTGTGGCAAGAGGTGGCGCATCACTGTGTGAAACCAATGGATCTACCAGAAATTACAACAGAATTCCGTCATTGAGACTATGAAGAATAGGCTATATAAGCATTCGGAGATCTGAGAAGGCATTTCAATAGGCAACTAAGAGGCTGCTAAACTACTCGACAGACGATCACTCCAAAAGTTTAGCGGCATATATCAAAACACCTTTTTTTTATTTTTGATTTATTTGAAGAAAAGCTAAACTAGGATTCTGGAGAAAGGTTCTTAGGTTCATAGAGATGACGTAGACGACAGGCTACAGACAGAATATAACACAGACGATCCATACACAAAAATGCGCGGGGCAGAATGTAACACCAACGATCCACATAGAAAATTCTGGGCGTAGAATGTAACAGAAACTATTCAGACAGTAAAATGCTCAGGGCAGAATGTAACAAAGACGATCCAGACAGAAAAATGCTGGGGGTAGAATGAAACAGAAACGATCTAGACAGGAAAATGCTGGAGACAGAATGTAATATAAACGATCCAGACAGAAAAATGCTCTGTGCAGAATGTAACATAGTTGATCCAGACAGAAAAATGCTGGAGACAGAATGTAACATAGAGGATCCAAACAAAAAATATGCTGGAGACAGAATGTAACACAAATGATCCAGACAGAAAAATGCTCTGTGCAGAATGTAACATTGTTGATCCAGACAGAAAAATGCTGGAGACAGAATGTAACACAAACGATCCAGACCGAGAACTGCTGGGGGCAGAATCTAATACAGACGATCCAGACAGAAAACGCTGGAGACTTCCTCTGCCATGAAGAGGACAAAGACTTACTCCACTAGACCGTTTGGAATAAAGCCATTATGACAAAAAATATTATTTGAGGAGGGTTTAGAGGATCCCGTGGCGATTATTACCCTGTATTTCAAGGAGAGCTGGAAGTAAATACATTCAAAACGAACATCTCCGGGGCGTCTTGTATTACATGAACTTACAGAGTGAGTTTTAAGTACGGAATGCCTCAATTATCTCGGAAACCGCTTGCAGGATTTTTATAAATTTTGGTTTATGAGGGTTTTGTAATACAGCCGATCTTATGGTAGTATTTACATTGTTGCCAGATTTTCAGTTTTTCTGGAAATATAATGAACTTTGTTCCAAACACCACCAAAATTTATTAAAATCCTTTTCTGAGATAATTGAGGTGTTCCATACTTAAAACCCACTCTGTATGTATATTATGTTTCCTATATGTGTAATTGGTTGGTTATAAATATTAATTATCGCAATCGGACGTATAGATAAGTCTTAGGGATATATTTCTTCCGTACGTTTTGAATTCTGGTCGCTTGGATATAAATGGTCATTGAAACGAACTTCCCCAGGAAGTATTTTACTAGCTAGACATAAATATATTAATATACCCACTAAAAACATAAATAATGGAATCCTAAGGAGTGTAAACAATATTTAAAAAATTGAACTAATTCTTCTCAAATAATGTTTGTTAATAGCAATTAACAACGTTTGTTAACGAAATAAAAACAAAAATTTAATTTTGTTAAAAAAAATATATCTTTTTCATTTTGAAGAACTTGCTACGTGGACTAGAAAAAGCAACACTTTTTGGTTTTTTAAAATTATATCCAGTAGGATAGGTTAAATTAGGTTACCAAAAAATATATTTTAAAAATAAATAAAACTCTGTGTCTAATAATTTTTAGAACTAGACGATAACGATAAAATTGTATTATTTTCGATGAAATGTTTAAATAAAACTGGTGGTTAAAGAGTGGCTCAATCTTCGCAGTAATATTTAAATAATGGGAAAAATAAATTACTTGAAAATTCATTTAATTGAAGTGAATCTGACTTTATTGGTAAATTTGTGAAGAAATTAAAAAGTTCGGTCAATGGGGGAAAAGTTATGTATGTAAGTTATTATTGGTTTCTTGAAAGAAAGTTACTTTATAAAAAGTTCTGCCTGGCTTAAAATTCAAAGAGAGATAATCAGATATCAATTTTAGCACTCGTATACGAGGTGCATCAAAACATATAAATTTTGCTTAAGAAAGTATCTTTATTTATGATCAAATCCTAAAATGTTTAAAAAAATTAATCGGAATTGAAAAATACATTTGGGTATACAATTGCATCCATATTTGGCATGAAAAATAAGATTTTATAATGTAAAAAAAAATTTTCTATTTAAATTTTGTTTTCGTCAGTGCGTCCTAGATTTTTTCTGAGAAATGCCAAAAAATTATTATAGATAGGATATAAGGATCAATGAAAAATGTGTTAAGAATTTTAAAACCCGATTTTTTATACTAAATGGATGTAATTGTATATGTGAATGTACCTTCCAATTCTGATTAATTTTTTTAAACACTTTTCGATTTCATTAACAATAAAGGTAAAAATAAAGGAATATTTTTTGATGGACCTCATATACGCCTGCAAAAATTTTTATGAAGAATAATATTTTGTTCAAAAAACTGATAATAAAAAAGTTTTCCAAATGGTTCCAACTTAAGTAGACCCACTGTATTTTTCTTAATTCTGATACAAATCTATTAATATAAAATGTATATAAAAAGAACTAAAATAAAAGAAATCAATTTTTTATTATGAAAACGAATAATTGGTTCAGTGAAACTAATGTTTTGGCTGACCGAATAAATATATTATTAAAGTTTTTCATTCAAATAATTTAAAATTTAATGAACAACAGGATATTTATTTTCTATTGCAGTTTATGTTTTTTATAATCAACTAAAAATTAAGCTTTCCACAATAAGAATTACCTAAGAACAAGAGATCATATAAATTATTATATAATAATAAATATATGAATATTCTTTCAGTTAAAAATAATATGATGTTTGACAAATTTAATAAAATAATAATATAAATTCAAATAAATACGGTCCTTTCAGTGTATTAGAAACTAGCCACCCTTTACAGAATTGTTTGTTTTTTATTTTGTTTATGCTTTGACCAATTACAAATTATTTGAATAATAGTAAGATTTTAATGTCTTGTTGCACTGAAGAAGAAATTAATATATCTCCTAAACGTCGGCAAAGTGAAAAATGTAAGTTATTTAATGTGGGAGTAACACCTTCAATTTCAATGTCTGTTTGTTTAACTTTTACACGCCTTTGTCGTTCTATCAGAAACCTGTCAGAAACGGGGCACGATAAACTTTAGAAAGCCATAAAATTTAAATATAATGTTACTAGAGACGATGATCGAATTATGTAAATACCTGAACTAGGCCGGTCGCTGTATCGAGTGCAATAAACCCACGCAGGCCAGAGTATTGGTTGTTTTTCTTCTTTCTTATCTTTATCTTTATCATCGTTTTTGCTGAGATCCACTGGACCGGGCACTTTACTTTCCTCCGCCACCCTCTTCGGCACAGTTTTCTTGATGGTCAGAGGATCCGTTATCCTTCGGCCAAAGTCCGCTTTCAAAATATTGTCAATAGAAAACTTCAACCGTTCGTTTTCATTATCGGATACGTCTTTAAGATCGTGTACATTGTAGAAACGATTAACATTACTAAAGTTCGTTTTTCTATTTGTACTACTAACAGGACTAGATTCGGGACTTGATGCACTAGCAGAGATTTGAGATATGGCGTTCAAATGATTCTCGATATTTTTAAACGACAACGGTTCTTTTTGGAAGTCTTGAACGGGATTCTCGTTCCCCACTGATAACACGGTATCATCACTACAGCAACTAACGTTGTCTATATTAACAGAATCTCTGTCGAAATTGTCACTAGAGTCCATCGAAACTGAACCGTCGGTACTTTCCATGGTTTGTCTGGAAAAATGGAGCGGATGAGATACGAGACTGCTTGCTAGAGCCGCCATCTTAACACTACTCACATTACATTTCACTGAAATGTCACAAAACTGTCAATACATTTGGATCCATAAGGTACCCACTTTGAGTGATCTTCACTGCACGGCACTCTGAAACTATCTGACGTTGTAGAACCGTCGGAGGGCGGGGTCGAAACCGGGGAGGCGGGTTCCAGGGGCGGGGCCAAAGCTGATGGCCGAATCAGAGAAAAGAAAATGTTGTTCCTGTCGGACTTCAAGTTGAGTCTTCTTATATTTATGGCATGCTAGATGCAGCGAACGCCAATTATGCTAGTTTAACGTTTCATCAATTGTAATGTGTATCCGTATGAGAGTTTTTGGAGTGATGTCTTGTTTTAAAGATATCAATTCTAGTGATGCGGAGACAAACTTTAGTACTGTTTAAACGACGTTGATTGACGTGTCTTTTGTTAAGATTTGGTCGGTACTTGGAATAAATGAATAATGATTTCTATGTCTGACACTATTAGTCAAACAAGTTGGTACTACTATTTACCTAGACAACACTAATTACCGTCGTAGAACAATTTACTCGCCAGCTTTTATACAAGAAAGGTGACAACTTAAGTTTTGTACATAATTATATTGGGTTGGCAAATACCTAAGTCATTGTGGGTTTTAAATAAAAAGGAAAATTTGTCATTTTTCAGAGAGGTACTTAATTGTAACAAAGTCGTATCTCTATATACAAGAGCCACAACATTTTGTAACTTTTATCAGAATATATTTCTGATGTATCTTCCTATCCTATTTCTTCTTCATCTCTTGTGCAATCTTTTTCTCCTACCTCAATTCCATTTTCTTTTTATCCATAATTTTAAGATTTTATAAACTTGAGAGCCCTATGGTGCAAGTCGTAAATTGTATCTTCTTGATTTTTCTGTTTCATTCTTTCCAGACTCTTCTTTCTTCATTATATTAAATATCGTATCAACGTGGTCTTTATTAGTAACATTGTTTCTCATATTTCTTTGTAAGTTTTAACTTCATCTCGCCTTATTTTATTGTTTATGAATTTTTTCTGTATTTTGCCTTGATATGTATTCTATACAGAGTATTATTGAGTAAGATGGATATATTTTAACCATGAATATGGGGCACTTGGAATCATCCATTATTTTTTATCTATTATCTAAGTCATTGTGGGTTTTAAATAAAAAGGAAAATTTATCATTTTTAATTGAAAAATAACTTTATTAAATTAGTTCATTTCCGTTTTTGTTCATGATCTTCTTCCATTTTTCAGAGAGGGTCTTAATTGTAACAAAGTCGTCTCTCTATATACAAGAGCCACAACATTTTGTAACTTTTATCAGAATATATTAATAATGTACTTACATTTGTCATCATAATGATTATTTCTACCCTTACCTTACGGAATTTATCCATTGTAAATGTAATAGATAAAATATACTTATCCTAAAATCTCACGATTTTCCAAAACTATTAAAATATTTTTATAATTTGTTTGACCTTTTAGCTTCGCCAGATAAGAATAAAGAATAATTTTCTTCTTTTTCTAAAACATTAGTTTCATATTATATATTTATTACAGAAGGCAATCTAAAAAATGTAACTTACTTACTAATTCATTCGCTTAATACTCTCCACTGAAGACATCTTAGATGTTTCTTTATTAGACGTGTCTCTGTTTAAAATTTTTCTAAAACATCAAGTTCTTCTTCTTATCGCATATATAAACAATTTCACTTGTTGCCGCCATTATTCTGTTAAGTGTAATTTTATGTTGAGTGGTAATGTTACTTGTCTGGTTGTTTCAATCTATAAGTTTACATACAAATGTTCCCTATCTGATTTCAAAATTTTTAAGGATGTGGCCAATATACATTCCAATATAGACAATTCTGATCATTTTTATTCAGGTTTTTGGCTTTTAGATTCGTTAAAAATGAACCTACATTTTTTTTTATTTTAAAAAATATTATAGAAGATGTTGCTCGTTATATAATTTTTGATATTTTGCAAAATATGTAATTGCTTTGAATAATTGATTTCTTTTGGTTGTTTTGGAAATATAAGTTTAATAGCAACTTTTTCTTTTTTTTATTGATCAACCTATTTATTAAATGTAATGGATAAACATTAGAGGTAGCGGTTTGTTTTATTATAATAATTTCCTTTTTAAAATCATCCTTACTCATTGGTATTGAAAAAGCTCTATGTATCATTGAATTATAAGCTGCTAATTTATGTTATACGGGGCGATTTAATAGGAGTAGTCATATCTGTATAAGTTGATTTTCGAAAATTGATTATTGAAGATTACAGTTAAGCCTTTTAATAGTCACCTCTATGAAATTTATGGAACTGTTTTTTTTTAATTTCAACGGTAATTTTATTTTTATCAGTTATTAATAAAATTAAAGAAATTATCTAATTGTCTATCACTACCTGTAAAACCAGCCAGATCAACATCAATAAAACAATATTTTTTTGGAAATATTTCAACAAAAAAATGTTCTAAATTATCCATAAAAATATTTTCCAGAATTTGTATTATTGGACCACCCATTGGTAATGCTTCATTTTGAATATAAATAATCAAAGTAATTTTGACTGATATATAGATTAAATCAGTTTATAATTTCTAAAACGTAAATTTTGCTGTTTTCTTCTTCTATGAATTGAATTTGCATTGGTATATATAATATCAAAACTTTATGTAATCTGCAAGTTAATTTAGACTGTATTGTTTTTAAATAAATAACTAAGGAGTCTCTTATTTTAAACCATGCACTTTCTAGATTCTACTTTTAACCAAAATATATTTGCTTGTCTGATTAACTTTTCAGCTTGTGGCCTTTTTATTCGACACTTTAAGTTTATAAATATTTATGTTATTTATTTTCTTAAGTATTCTTGATTAAATCAAATATCTTGACAAGCTAATAACTATTCATTTGCAATTTCTTGTAAAGATGAGTTAAGTCATCTTTCGAAGATTCTTTGATCATAATGCGTGCTTCTACACTTCTATCCATTATAAGCTTATGGCAAAAGAATGTTTAAAAAGTTTTAAAAAATAGTGGTATTTTTAGATAAGCATATTTAATATTTAATCTTTTACATTCATTTTTACTTACATTTATTTTCAAACGCACATGTTGGGAAGTTTCCTAAAAACAAATATTTATAAAGTACAGTAGACGTACTGGAAAATGTCAAGCTTAGTTTTAAAATGTTGAATAAATGTTGGAATTTAGTTGGGAAACAAAATGTATTAGTAGAAGTTCACCGCTGTAACAACAAGCAAAGTGATTAGTTTGATATTTATTTTAAATTCTTTTTGTTTAATCGTATTCGCTTTTAATCATTCTTCCATTTTTATTTTTGTCTTTCCGCCTATCTGCTACAATTATTCCTAGATATTTGAATTAAATATTTATGTTTTCCTGTTATTTTTTTTATACTGCCATTATTTTTATTATAAGGTTGATTTCGAATTTTTTTTTGCCTAGCTCCTCATTCCTGACATTCATACTATGTACTATGAATTTAGTTGAGAAACAAAATGTATCAATAAAAGTTCACCACTGTATTTTGTTGTTGTCATTTCTACAAAAATATTGGAGAGAGAGAGAGAGAGAGAGACCATTGACCATAGGTGGATCTGACAACACGGCCAAACCTAGTGAAAATAATTTTGGATTGAACTACATCGCTCAATTTGAAGAATTGTTAAACGTAGAGATTTCAATGAACCCTTTAGTTTTTTGATAAAATTTCAAAGTGCAGAAACTGCACCACCTGACGTTAGTATCTTTTTTGGTGCATCTCAGCTTTTCATGTTGTCAGAGCTGGTTCTTCTTGCTTCATCCAAGAAGTCTTTTGAATGACGATGTTATGAAATCTCCACTTTTCGTCGCTAGAAATCAGTCGTTTCAGAAACGGATCAAATTTGTTTCGTTCAGAAGCGAATCGCAGATGCTAATATGTTGAATGAATTTCCTTAATCAGATAAAGAACCTCACTTTCTTAACATATTCAAAATGATTTAATTTTTTGTTGAATGCATTGTGTTTCTCTGCTATGTGGAGTGTGGTGCTATGGCGATCTAAATCAATAATGACCTTGACACGACTCTCATAAACTGTAACAGGACGGCCAGGTCTTTGCGCATTTTTGAGTTAAAAAATTACCAGATCGAAATGTGGCAAACTTATTTTGCCGCTGTCTTTCTTTTAAGGATTAACTCTTATATACGACAAATAATTTCTAATATGCGAGAGATGCGTTCCTGCATTTACGGAAAAAATACGATAAAGAATGACTAAAATAAAAATTAGAATAGAAACGAAACTAAATTATTAATCCATACAATTTTCTCACTATTTAAAAGTAAAAGTCTAAACAACGAGAAAAGAGTAAATGTTACCTGATTTGAATACGCTAATGAATGAATGTGCCATGTTTCGTTTGAACATAAAGAAAGAGCAAATTCCCAGAAATATATATGTTGCGTTAATCTGCCTCAACATTAATAAACCAAAGAGGTGGGTTTCTTAAATGAAAGAAAATTTAAGAACACAGTATTTTGTAATTTATTTAATAAAATATAAATTTACCTATATTTTTATTTATTTACCGCTCACCAAATTTACATAAATAAATATATAAACATTGAAAATAAGAAATAATCTTCAGAAGTATTAATGATTTATGGTTTTTCACATTCTGTTTTAAAAGATTGGTCATTTGCTTTCAGAGAAACTATAACAGGTTCTGTAGAGATATCAATTATGTTATAACATTTTTGCTAATTCTCATAGGTTACTTCAGATATTGACTTAATGAATACATTTTTAACATCCAGTAACTTAAAAGTTGTTATTCAACATAAGGTATTATTAATTACGTTGAATTAAGCTCGCAGTAATAGGGTGTTAAACCAAGAAATTCAGTTCTTCTTTTTTTTTTTGAAAATACTTTTTGTAATTTTGCTTATGTCTCTTGGGAATGGTTAACAATTCCGCATCATATAAAAGAATGTTTTTAATACTTTAATACCATGTTACAATTTCAGCTTCCTTTCTTTTAATGGTTCGTAATGTCTCAAGTAATTTGGAGTGGTAGCCTTGCATTATCCATTACAATAACAGAATCTTTCGGTATTAATTCAATCATTTGTTCGACAAATTCCTCAAACACGTCCACGATCATTTCTTCTTGATAATAAACGGTTTTTCTTGAGCACCATCAATAAAACCGTTCATATTGCACATATGACAAACAATTATTGTTGCACTTTTACCAGTAGGTTTCTTAATACTAGTAGTAAATCCTTGTAAACACGTTTCTTGGGATGAGTTTATATTTTTGTTTTGCCAAAGTGTTTTCACACAATGCCCTGCTTAAATCATGTTTCGTCTAAATAGATTTTTATTTTTTGTCTTAATTTGTTTTATTCTGTCGCCTCTGACAATGAATCTCTTCAGAATCAATTAGCATTAAGCGACTGCCCATTTTTTCACACTTAAAGTTTAATTCTTGTAATACTTCCTACAGTTTTTGTCGGCTTATTGTGGGTAAATCATCATCGTCGGTTATAGATTCTAAACATTTATCTAATGTTGATATTTGCTTGTGAAGACGCTTCCGAATTGCAATTTTTTTTTTAATTTATCCTCGTTGACTATTAATCATTTTGGTCTTCCTGATTTTGGCTTTGGTGAGGTTGTCCCATCTGATTTTCCCATCTGATTACTTGTGTGCACCACGGATAGTAAAATATAATTATCATTTTCTATTAGGGTTACAGCTATGACTGCTGGTAATCCTCTTAGATACTCTGTCATAACAATAAAAGATAGTAAAATAAAACCATAGTCTGCGAAATGTATAAATAAATAAAATGTATAATAAATATTGAATATTGACTGCATGTACTACGCTATGATTTGCATAATAAATTAGGTATTACCACAAAACATTTCTGAGAAATTACTCTCTCTTAACGTTAAATGAAGTATAAAATTGTCTATGGATAAAATTCGAAATTATTTAAATGCTAATCTTATAGTTAAATTGGCCTAAGAAAAGGATAAAGGTAACTAATCATATCAATTATGTAATATACAAGAAAATTATTGAAAATATCTAAAAGACAACGATATAGCTATTATTTCATGGTAGCGAAAATTGAAATACAAAAATTAAAAAAAAGAATTCGAGATGCAGAATTGAAAGGCTAAAGAAAAGATATTGAAGAATAAAATGAGGATATCTGAATGTAAATAAAAAAGACATAAAATGAAGAAAAAATAAACTTGTTTGGATATCTAGTGAAGATGGGGAAGGAAAGATAAATTAAGAATATCTGTAAAGCTAAAACTTTGGGAAAAACAGAAAAGAAAACCTATAAGAAAGAGGACTAGTAGAATAAAGGTCATTCAAGAGAAAAAGAAGAGATATCTGAAACTCACTCAAAGAAAATGACAGTAGATAGGATGAGAAGTTTGCAAAAAAAACAGAAAATAATGTTAAATGCAATTAAAATTAAACACGAAATCCTCGAACTACAAGCATTTATGAGGAAATGGTATTGTATTTGTAAAATAAAGAACACATAATTAGATTATCTTAAATATTCATCAGACATTTGTCAACCATTTTTAGAATACGAATCATTATCATCACAATCGATACTCATTTATCGGCGGATTCCAATGTTAAGTTGAAGTTTCAAACTTTTCACTTCTTTTATTTCTCCATTTGGTTCTGTTTTTTGCAAAATTTTCGACTCTCTCCAGTTTAGTTATCTTTCCTTTAAATATTTAGTAATCTCGACGTTCCACTTCATTCATGATCTACCTTTTGTGGTCTTTTTTGAGTTCCCCATTCTGCTTACTATCTTCGTTAGTTTCGTCTTAAACATTGTGCATATATGTCCAAGTTTTGATACCACTATCTAATATTCTTCTTTGTTGTTTGTTTAATTTCCATATATCTGAGTCAAATATTCATGTTGGAACAAACCTGTGCATTGGGTACCCTCAGCTTGGTATTGCTTTTAAATTCTTTTTGTTTAATCGTATTCGCTTTTAATCATGTTTCCATTTTTATTTTTGACTTTCCGCCTTTCTGCTACAATTATTCCTATTCCTATTTCCTATGATTTTTTTTATACTGCCATTATTTTTATTATAAGGTTGATTTCGAAATTTTTTTTTTGCCTAGCTCTTCATTCCTGACATTCATACTACTATGTCATCCGCATGGTTAATTATTACCTTTTTTAAAGGTTTTAGGGTAAAACAAGGGACGAAACCAGTAAGACTATTAAGATACGCATTAATTATAATTAATAAGACATGCAATAAAATTATAAAATAAAATAAACTTTAAAAATTACAAAGTAACTATTCTACACTAACGAGAGCATTTTCGTGGATTCATTTTTACAACCATTTGTTTACATCCATTGACATCAAGGTCCTTTTACATAAAAATGGTAAAATGCGCAAATTGGACAAATAATTATCTTCTTGTATCAGTCGAGCCATCATATATCAGATCGATTTCTTCAGAACTATACTTGATGATAATAGACAATAGAAGTACAAAAACATCCAAATAATATGAACAGAGAGGACGGTTATTATATTTCCCCAAATAGAATATACTAATTCCACCGGCCACTCCTATTTCACGCCAAACTTCAACATCACTATATAAATTCGTCCCCTCTAATATTTCATTTCAGATGTGTTTCGCCTCTCGCTACGTTAAGTAGTTGAGTTACATCTAACTTGAGGACATCTTTTATGATATGTAATTCTCAAGTTAGAGGTTGTAGAATGCCGTTAATTAAATCCCTATTAATTTGTAAAATAGATATAAGTAGGCAATACAACATACACAAAACTAGTCGCTTCCCATCTAAAAGACATATGATAAAAAAGTTGCAATATTGAAATTTTGTGTATTTCTCAATACCTAGGAAAACTTTGAAACGTTAAATATCACATATTGTTAATATAACAAAATTTAATGTGTAATTTGATAGTTTACCGTAAAGCAAACCGTAAAGAGAAAATACATGATTGAATTTAGCATATAAAGTATATGGTAAAACATGTAATTACTTTTGTACTACTGTAAAAAGGTAATGTAACGATCTGATCAGTTGATTAAGTTATTAATTAACTAAATAGTAATTACATGAAGACTGTTCGCCTCTGATCAATAATTAGTAATTTATTATTTTTTATTGGAACTTAATTGGTTCCGTTGCTCGCCGGTGCAGGGTAATTACTTAATGTACTGTGATTAACAGGCGCTGGCGTGTGAAAAGCCCGATATACGTCGTTATCTAGTTGCACCATGGACTATTATGTATTTTGCATTTTCATCATCTCGTTTATGTGGATCTCTGCGTGTAATTTTATATAGTTAAAGCAAATCTCCATGAAATTATAAAAAGTAGAATTGTTTTTGCGATTATTTTACTAGTAGATCTAATTCTGTACAACTTTAAACATATGTTTAAAACTATTTTATCGTTGTACTATGGGTGTGGGTGACGCATTTTTAAATTTTTTTTATCTACGACTGGCTGGATAAAAAATCTATTATTTTATTAATTTTAGTTAAGTATTGAACGCTATTATCCATCAGAGTTAGATAACGATCTTATTATCTATCTCACTTTGTTAAAAGAATCAAAACCAAACTTTAATTATTAATAAAATTTGAACACTATCATTTATGAAAATTCACAAAATTTTTGCAATTGAACAAGTTCACTCCAAAAAAGCCCATAATTTCCAGGTTACCACTATGGTTACTGTTTGATAGCTTCATTTGCAAATGTAATTCGTTTTTTATTTTCTACGGATGTTTCAATGTATCCGTCACGTACCGTATTGGTTTTTCACTGTTAATAGATCCGATCCTGAGTTTGCTAGTAGTGAAGTTGATGATCTTCTGAAGTAGTGGTTGGTACAGTCTTCTATATGTGGCAATATCAAAAAGGAAGCAATTTTTTTGTCATACCATTTGGTTAATATTAACTGGTAATTTTATGCATTTGTTTTTGTGATTGGTATTAGAGAGGCATAGTACTGTATGTATTTTCGTACTATTTCTACTAAATTAATTCCATCAATGCATTCGCATGTTATTTATAACAAATTCACAGGACACCTTAGTCTTTGTGTTTGGTATTATAACGATGAAAAATTATTCTTTCTTCCTTTACGTCTTCCACTTGCATGTTAGTAAGTTCCTCCTTTCTGCATGCTCCACAAAGTCCAAAAAAATTAAATCAATCTGTAAAATTTATATACGTAAATTAATAATTGTGGTATTACTCTATATACAAATAAGTTAGTAACTACTCTTCAACATTAACTTTTTGTAAAAATTTAGTTACATCCTGCTTTGTTAATTTACTTCGGATTTTCGCTGAAGAAACGCAATCAATTAAATATATTTCTCAATATCCATATTTTTCTTTGTGAATATAATCACGCGTTTTATTGAATAATATGCCCAAAGGCTTTAAGATTTATAATGTTTATTCGTTTCATTTTTGACTTTCCCTCACACCATTTTCTAAAACTTTCATAAGCCTGTTTGAATTTTATTAGTGATTTTTGTGGAATTAGTAATGAAATTGCTTTTGCTACACAATCTTCAAAAGCCGATGCAAGATTTTCAGATTCAAACTCACTTATATTAACACGTTTTCTAGAAACTAAAAGTAATTAAAAATATTGGACGTTGTTTGTAACAAATTGTAAATAACTGGTATTACACAATTATGCTTTGATTTTAAATAAAATATTGCCAATTATCAAATAAATTATTCCAAAATATAATTCAAATTTATTAATATTTGCAGTTGTTGATAATTACTTACAGTCTTAAAAAATGTTATATTTTAATTCATGTAATAAGAGCTATTATCATATTTATGCTATTACCGACTCAGGCTAGCGCCCTCGTCTTACAACTTTCGCGTTTGTATGTTAATAATGGCCTTATCCCACTAATAAAATAAATAACTATTATTAAACGCAGAGAAATGTTATCGGTTAAAAGTATCCACAGCGGTTGCATATAACCTGGTTACAACTTGGGCCAGAGACCCCTTATACTGGAGAGTTGGAAATACCCCTTTAATTATTTTTGCTTTCCAATCTCTTTCCAGTTACCCTTCACTCACTCACATAATAGTTTGTCTGTCACTTATTTCACTCGAGTGTGAAATCTGTCAGCTCAATGAAATTAATTTGAATATTCAAAAATATATTAAATATTAATTGTAATCAAGTGTTCTTATCGAAAATAAATTTCGTAACTCCTAACTATCCACCTTTATACAAACATATTTCAATTTTTACTGCTGAATAGGTACTATGCTGGTATCATTGTTGTAAATTTCAATTATATAAGGCGCTCATTTTTTCTGATTCACAGTGCCATTCAATACTTATCCAAAAAGTCTATTTCCGCCTCCTCCCTTATCTTAAAAATAACGAACTTGTTATTCCATTTGAAATACGAAGACAAAGATATACGAATTGGTTGGATCCCAAATCATAGTCAAATGAAAGGGAATGAAAAAGTGGTCGCCTTCGCAAATTTTGCAAAAGTGGCAATCCTTATACCAAACAGTGATCCTTTACAATAGCAATTTGTACTCTCAATACGTAAATTGCCAAGAAGAACTCCTTGGTTTTCAGCAATCTGTCTATTCAGAAAAAGAAATAAGCGTTATTTCCAAAATTGCTGCCAACCACTGTGCCATCATGTTTATCTACATAAAATCAACATTGTATCTTCAGATCTGTGTAACTGTTGAGAAAGAAAAGATTTATTTCATATTTTTTTATCTACCCGTTAAATATCGTTAACATTTAACTCATCCATAATAAGATAAAGAAGATTCTCCATTGGCCTAAAATGTGGTATAGAGGATTAACCAAAAAAACCATTACCATATAATAATTTAATGTATCAATAGAGATGACTGGTTTCGACCACACAGGGTCATCTTCAGATCAACCATAACAAATATAACAAATATTAAAAATGTTAGCGTCACAATCAATAAACTTACCTAGTTATAATAAATGGAAAAACAGCAAAATTAAAAAATAAAGTTCACATGTGGTACAAACAAAGAAAACGTGGGGAAGGTGAAATAAGAAAGGCACCCAGATCAGGGTGAAAACGGCTGCAAGTAGGTTTCCACACACGTCTGACATCCAATACAAAAAGTAGAAACCTGTGTAGGCATAACAAAATCCCACATAGGAAATTGAAATAAAACAGGAAAAAGGAGTAGCTAATCGCAGCCAGTCAGTTGTCACACACGTCTCGTATCCAATAAAAAAGGAAGAGACACGTGTCTCGGTACTATCATCGAGCCATTACGTAGGGCCTACACCCAAGGGCATGGAAAATAAAGGAAAATATAAGTTTCGTGAGCTTAATCTTACTTAATTTTAATTGTTTCGTTCCTTTTGTTTATTTACATTCCCAATCCCTTTAATGGTTAGATTATTCGTCTTGCCAACCATGGCCCTATGTCATAGTTCTTCTTCCGCTAACCTTGAGTATATCTGCCTATTATTTTTTGAATTATTTTATATAAATTTTAATTTTCTTTTCCATTAATTCCGCATTAGGGCTTGATGATTCTGTAATCGAAACTAGTAGCCAGTTTTATATATTTAACATCAAATAAAAATAATTAGTGCGTAGCTATTTCTCTTAATTTTACAAACCACATAGAAGTAAATGGATCTCTATATTACTCGAATATCGAAAAAAACAAGAAAATATAGGCCGAATAACTATGGTGGCCAAGGCCTTGCAATCGAAGAAGTAGTAATACTGAGGACATAAAACTAAAAATATTATGGTGAAATATTATTTACGGGGATATTAAAACCAAAAAAATATAAATAATAAACTAGTTATAATTATTCAAAATGTGCGGATATATTTTTAGTTGAAAAATAAAAACCTTTGCTTATTGATTGAAAATATGAACATAGCATGAAATGAATTATATTTTTAAGAATTAATGTCAATTAACATAACAAATATGTTGAATAACTATTGAGCCTTATTGAAGTTGTACACAATTTATTGAGTCTACATCATTAGAAATTTTAAACTTAACGTAATTTATTCTGGTATATTCCCTTTATTGAAAATACAGCAACATTTTCTTGTAAGTCCATTTGTTGGAAGCATCCGGTATTTACTTTTTGCAATATATATGTAGTAAACTATTTTGTTCTTTGATTAGCAAACTCAGTTTGTCAATAGTTACATATATGTAATCTTTTCTTGAACATAAATGTCAGAAAATGTATTCTGCGAATAAATCACGTTCGCTTCCATGGAAAAAGATAAGGCAGAAATTAACACTTTCTGATGCTAATCACAATCAGAATAAAGAGGTATAAACTCATCATAATGCAATTAAACTCTCTCTGTAGGAATTTCAAGCTACAACGCAATAGTACGCATTATGATGCACTATTCGAGTTCAAACGTTTCGAGAAAAAAATGTGCTATTATCTAGATAGTTTCCTAGAAGTGAAGACGCTGCGCACTTTTTCGCATTTTTTCTCGTAATCTCGATGCAATCTAGCGCAATTATCATTTCATTAGCTAAAATGCTGGATAATCGAGAAAGAAGACGCAATCTATTACAACACCTTAAAAATTCCTACATGGACTTCGAATTAATTGAATATGGGCTGATGCGTTCGAAATGGTACATTTATTAACCGAATAAATCCATTCTGGGTAATGTGTTCGGTCACGTTTTGCGTATTTGATCTCGTTCTTGCTGCTATTATTATGTTGTTGACATAAATCTTTTAGTCCATTAAACTTCTTATGCAACTGGATCGATTCAAAACTAAGCGAGACCGTAAAGCAGAAAACTTACCGGGAAGTCATATGTATTAAGATCTCCAATTTAAATTAAATACCATTTTTCCAAAAAACTATTAGTTTTAAAAAGGCATAGTGAATCCATGTACATTCATTAAACTATATAGTGAATTTGGACTTGTACTTACATTAGGTGTGCTTTTTCTTGCTTTATTTTTAGAACTTACCATTCGAAGAAAATCCCAATCAATTTTTTAATTTTCTTTTATCTTTTGTATGAAATCAAACCAGAAGGAGCAATTTATTTGGTTAATTAGCAGTCAGGTTGACACTATATAAACAGTAAAATGTGACATTCAGATGATTTTCAGATAAATATGGCCGATGTAGTAAAAGCAAAGCATCAATGCTTATGAGAGTTTCGAATATTTTGTTATTTTAAGTAAATAAAATGCCTCCATTTTGCTGTGTGACAAATTGTAGTAGTAAAGTAAATCAGAACAAGGTGAGATTTTTGATGAATTCAGCCATGAACTCTCACAAATTAGAACATTAAAGTGAATATTGTGAAGTATTAAAGAAAATTTCAATTAGTTACTAACTTAAAAAGGGGAAATGTTAAATATAAATGGGATTTAATTAAAGGGACCTTATTAAATATTAGAATTAAAACATATAAGACATATATCTTAAATGATCAGAACATTAGGTTTCAAAAGTAAAAGATATGATACATGTCAACTTTACTATGAATAATAAAAAAAATATAAATGCATAGAAAAAATTAAATCTACACAAATCATGTAATAAAGGTTAAACATAAGGCATAAAGGTACCTGGAAGTTGTTTGTTTTGATTTTAAAGAGATATACCACGACTTATTTAACAAAGTAGCTATCAATACGGTTTGGAAAATTCTAATCTGAAAATTCATACAGTAAAATAGGCGTAAAGACTTCAAAAATGACTCAAAGAACCCTATTCAGGGCAAAGTTAATCATAAAAAAGATGATATTTAAAGAATTTTAACAAAAAGTATTTTGACAGATGAAAATTTTCGTGACCAAAATTAAGGGACTTTGAGATTATCTAGAGATAATAAATCTTGTTATTTGTTTTATAAAGGAATATTTAACTTACAATTTTGAAATTGGATACGAATAAATTTAAGACCCAGTATAGTAAAATTTTGGCAGTTATGACGTAAACCGGATAGGGCGATTTTGAAAACTTTAATTTGCTATCGACAATCCGCCATTACATTTTCGTCCATAGTAGTAATCAGTTCGCCATTGTAATTGATATTTTATTTAAATAAAATTCAAGATTGTAGAACTTCAGTTATTTAGTTTTCGATAAACTTGAAAAATAGTAGTGACTGAAAATGGAGTATTCCCCAGTTAAAAAATTAAAACTAGACCATTTGTCACGCAATGAAAAGAGAGGGTTGTATTGAATATATACAACTATTTTAAACAACCTAATTCTACAAATAATGTTGACACCTTAGTTTAAATGTTGGCAAAAACAGTGAAATATGGAAGATATATAAAATTTTCCAGGACGAAAAATCAGATCACCAAAGCGAAAACCAGAAATCAAAATTTTTTAAATCGACTTGGATGAACTTTTTAAAAATGTACAAACAAACAAACAAGCAAATATCAACGTTAGATAAAGTTTTAAAAACTATAACCGATCATGCTGATTTACCTATAATTAGGAGCGATAAACTGTGGAAAGTATTTCATGAATTAAACTTTAAATATGAAAAAATAGTGATTCTAAAAAAATCGTTTGTTGGAGACGACTCTACCTTAAAAGAATAAAACAAAGTAAGACAGAAAATAAAAACCTTTTCTATTTATACGACACATGGATGAATGCTTGACATTTTGCAAGAAAAGTTTGGCAAAACAAAAATATAAACTCATTTTAAAAATGTTTTTATTAAGATTTACTACTTGCTTATCACGAAGAAATGAATGGAGACGTGTTTGAGAAATATTGAATTGAATTAATACCGAAAGATTCTGTTATTGTAAAAAACAAGTTTTCACCCAGATAACTTGAAACTTTACCAACCTCTAAATGGAAGAAAGGTGAAGTTGCAACATGGTTAAGTTCTAAAAATATAGCCTTATACGATACAATCCTGAAAGAAGGATTAACCATTGTCAATGGACATAAGAAAAATTTCAAAAATTACGTTATTGAGGAAATTATTAAATTACGAAGGATTGAAATTCTTAGTTTACCACCCTATCACTGCGAGTTTAATCCACTAGAATTAATATGGGCTCAAGTTAAAGGTTGCGTTCTTAGAAATAACATAGCTTTTAAATTACCAGATTACCACATCAGTGTATGTATGGGTGCTATAACGGTTGTTACATTTAATTAGATAAAATAAAAAAATATAACATATTTTACTAATAAAATGACAAAAAAATTAGTAAAATCGTACTAAGATTACCCCTTATAATTACGAACTGAATTAAATCGAGTTAATTTGGACACAAGTGAAAAGTAAAGTAGCAACAAAAATACAACTTTTAAAATAAGGGACATAAAAGAGCTCTCAATACGAACTTTAAGTAATATTTCTACTGGAAAAATGTGTTGGGCACATTTTCAAAGAGGAAAGTGTAAGTAAATTAGAACCTACAATTATTTCTCTTGATGGTGGTGATGATGATGATGAAAGTGAGACAGTAAAGAACATTACAAGAAAGTGTTATTATTTTAATTATACCTACAACAAACAGGTTATAATTTTACATTCAAAGATACATTTACAGGTTATATTATAAAACTTAAACACGAAGTTAAAAGAATATGGAATATTTAGTACGATGGCATATTTGTGACTTGTGAATGATTTGTATGTGTATTTAAATGTATATTTGAATATACCGCCTAGTAACATTTTTGTGTCTGACTATTGAAACCACTTCTAGTGACCTTAAAATATTCTTTCCCTATACCATCAGTCAATAAATCAAGATAAATGGAACCAAAATCTTGAAAGGAAATTCAACCCCTATAAATGATCTATTTAAAAAATTGCAAAAATGTTCCATTCGTGTTTTGACTCACCTGGAATTTTATCAATGTTAACAAAATAGAGCGTCTTATAAACTTTCACCATAATCAAAAAGTTATATATGTAAATATGTTATTAATTTAATATTTATTACTAAATAGTTTTGAATTGCGCAGGACGGTTTGAGTCATTACGTTTTTCATCGAAAACTGGTCATTTTTTGGTATAGCACAAGTTTTAGAAACACCTTAGACGTTAATAACTAAATTTATTTAAACTGCAAACGTCAGGTAAGTGTAGTTATGGTACATAAGAATCAAGATTTTAATTTCGAATTACGAAATTATTATTGTCTGTTAGAGGTTATAAATGAAACATTTTACGTGTTATTCTTTTTCTTGTAATTAAATGTGGTTAAATTTTATTTATGACAGATTGTCTATGTCTAAATTTTGAAAGTACCGTTCTTTTTCACTAGTACATGAACACACTATCACCCATTGAGAATAAATGCCTCCTCAGAAATTGAATATGCCCTCGTACATTGCTGATAACATAACTGGTAAATCGGGAGATCGCATCTCATACAGGAATTTATAAAGACTCTTGTATACTGGACTTGTATATATTCTAACAAATTTAATTGAACTTAAATGAAAAATTATATTGCAGAAATCGCAGCTTTTCCCTCTTTGATAGTAAATCAACTTAAATTTTTTTATTTAAAAAAATTGTGGGAAAATGTGTCTTACTTGTGTCGGATGGAGAAACAGCTCCTCAGACATCAATTTTACTGAATGTCTCTATTCACTTTCCGTACTTATTTTCATTTAAGTATTGTCTCTTAACATTAACATTCACATATGTATTATAAACAAAACGTAACTACAAAAGTTTAATCCAAATTTAACGTAGTGGTCCTTTTATTTTTATTAATTATAATTTCTGGACTTATAAAATTAAATTAAATTTATAAAATAACATATAGATACTCTTTGTTTTTATTATCAATATTTATGACAGATGTTGATGAAAAATACACATTGATAAATGTATCTCGAGTTTGTTTCCTACTATGTTTTACTTTAGACAGTTAATTTAATTTATACAATTTGAGTCATAAATATTTCATTTCAAATTTTTAGTCCATTATCAGTAGGTACTGTAAATAGATGTTAGTGTTTCATTATAAATTGTGTAATTGGTCACATTTAAACTGAATTTTTACTGTACATATTTAGTAAGAAGTAAATCTAAATTTCCAATTTTGAATGATTAAGGATGTATTTTTTACACTTAGATATGTATATTTTGTGTCACTTAATTTTAGAATGTAAACTTAGAAATTCATGTCATTTTACTGTGTCGTATTACATAACACATAAATTAACTTGTAATATCACTCATTTACAATGTATAAGTCCTTTATACTTCAAAATCAAACTAGTTTGGAAATTAAGGATATATATACACTGAGACTCAAAAACATTTTATGGGAAACATTTTCTTATCTATATTTATTCTCTATTAAAGCTGGTGCACCCTTTATTTTTTTGGAGGAATATGAAATAAAAAAAACACCTAAAATATCCTCAATATACAATATTGAACAACTAAATCTGGGAAGTTCAATTATCTTAGATCTCCTTTTGAACTAAAACAAAAACAAAAGAATATTGTTTAATAATGATTAGTTGTCAGGTTTATGACATGAAATTATTTACGTTTTAAAAAGATCTGTCCAACTTCTTTCTGTCTGGAAAATGGTATGTCAAATACCGAAACCTTGGTAGACATGAATACATATTAAAACGCTTTGGAAGACTGGAAATTCAAGATAATTATTATTTATTTTTCCATATTTATTATGAATAATTTCGAAAAAAGTAAGAGTTGATACAATTAATTTCCAAAAAAATAACAATTAGTAACAGGTACATCTAATCGTTGAGATGAGCAAATAGTATTAGTGGTCTAGCCTCTATTAAATTTATTTATAGTAACCGATTTGATTATTAAAAAATGTCGGTAAACTCATAATATCTTCTTCAACAGGATTTAACATAATTCATTTCCGCAGGAATATCCAACGGTAATTGGTTCTAGATCATGCTTTGTTTTTAAGTTAATTAATTCATATTATGTTTTATGGCGGTACCTTTTACGTAATTTCCCAGAATCGACTCTATTTTTTCACTTTTTAGAAAAAAGAAAATGCGTTGCAAAGACAAGGGACCGAACCAAATTACGTAGAAACCATTTTATGGGAAAAAATGATGGCAGTGGACTGTTTAATCCACCTTGAAGTCATCTTGGTTAGGTATTTGTTTATTTATAATTTTGAGAATTCTGTGTTTCAAAAGGTACCGCTAGCACGTAGCGGCCATTGCTGTTTCTATAATTAAAACAATCTCATAGAATGGTCGTTGGAGATGCAATGAGGCATTAAATATCGTTGGTTGCTTGTTGCAATAAAACTTATAATTCGTTTTCTTAAATAAAACTAATTCAAATTTCTTTACATAAAAGTAAGATGTTGAAACAAGAGATAATTGTAATTGTAATGTAGAAGGGCAATCTTTGTTGTACATTTTGAAGGAATATCTTTGACAACGAAGAAAAGTAGTTCCGAGCCTACAAACAAGAACTTTGTTTCTTGTTTTGTATTTTGTTAGATGTCAGTGTCACTTTATTTTCATCATTCAAATACCCTATTTAAGGGTTGAATTTTTTATTCGGTTATACAATTATAATGCATATTCGCAAGAAGTCAATTGTTGTTACTGATAATTCACTTGGGTTAATACTCATTAACCTTTATATAAATGGTGTTGCTATTTACAGGAAACATGGTAATATAGAAATGAAAATTCTGTTTTTGTTTTATAGCAAAATTGTATTAACATATTTTTAATACATTTTTACAAAATCCTAACTATCAAATTCAAAGAAAATATCTGTAATAACAAAACAAGTACAATGAAAACGGGCACAAATACAGTTCACTTTTAAAATCTAAGAAGCGGGAAAAACAGCTTTATATGACTGCATGGGGACCTGGGTAACCAGCAATATTGATTTAAAGTGTAAACTTATAACATCTGTAGTTCTTTTTTATAAAAATTTAATTTACCTACCTTTGTATTTGTTCAATTATATATTCATGAATTTGTAAAATATTCGTGCTGGTGATTTAGCGATTTGTTCATTTTTTAACTTAAATGTCAGATATTGAAGCTGGCATTATTGTGAAACCAAGTTGGCGAATATCAAGATAAGGTTTGTATTCAAATAATGATAATAATCATACTAATTGAAATATTGCGGTTAATCAGAATTTTTTATTGTAGGCTCACTTCTGCAGAATTACGAGAAGCAGCAGAACAGTTATTTGATGAAGAGTCAATAGTGGCTTCCGATAAAGACAAATATTACTCTTAACAATTAGGTAGCGAATCTGAGAAATCTGATATCGAAGAGGAGTCTAAAGAGAAACAGAAAGAATCTGAATTCGATGGTACTGTTGAAAAAGGAGACCTACACAAACATCTTGAGTTTGAAAGGATAGCACTTAGTGGAGTGACGTACCAATAATAGAAAGGCCAACATTAAATTGTAACATTCTTCACAATACTGGGTCCATCATCCAGTTAGCGTTCATACTCGGTCAGTAAAATTATATAAATTACATTATAAAAAGTAAAAAAGTAAAGAGCAAATGATCATTAGTTGAGAAATGTCAACCACTATTGATTCCATTTACCAAATTGGAATGAAATGCATTTTTAGGAATACTGCTGGCATACACATGTCTTACAGGGAACACATATTATCCAAAATGTGAAAACTATAGAGTCTTTACTTTTATTTTGTGCGGACATGTCTCGTGATGGGTTACAAATATTTCTCAGATTTATTCTCTTTAATGATTAGAACACACGCGCCGAATTTGCTAAAACAGATATAGCTACCCCTATTTAATATATTTGTACTAAGTTAAATTTAAACTATGCAGAGAACTGCAAGCCAAAAGAATGTACAATACTAGAAGAACTCATACAGAGGAAATACTAAGTTTACCAAATATATTTCGTCGCAAAATTTGGAATAAAAAATATTTGGGCTTTCGATGCCGAAAACGATTATTCTTTATAAACTGTACACTGTACACAGGAAAATCATCAGGTAAATGTTGGTGAGCAATTTTTGATCTAGTGGCAAAGTATAAGGGATTCTAAACAAACAAAAACAAAATCAATCTGTTATATTTTTTTCCAACGATATTAGATGATTCTACTGTTGCGAAGCTTAAAATAAAATAATACAATATTATAATCAAACAAAAGAAGGCATTGACACCATGAATAAGATTAGTATTTGTTCAATGGTGAAGATTTCTAAAAGATCTTACCCACTATCTGTCTCCTTGTACAGATTCTATAGGTGACCTATTCCAAAAGTTGTTGGTAATTTACACGTCAGTTTCTGCAATGGTTTTTGGTTGGAAAATGATCAAACCCATTATTCCCAACAGAGAACCACCAAGATCTGATCTCTTCATATTATGGTAGTTGAAAAATGACTAATTTGTCGAGAATTAAATCACAAACAAATGAAGACTCATAAAGCCTGTGAATCTTGTTTGTAATTAACACTCCGTAGATCAAACTTCATGTCAAAAATATAACCAACTAACAAATTGACTCTTCATGTAGTAGTAGTAGTAATAGGCATGTAGATTCCTGATTTCCATGTGTTCGACATCAAAGATTTCCTTTCTTAGATGTCAATAGCAGCTGAGAAAGAATCCAACACATTTGCCACATTGTTACATTTACGCTTTGAAAAGGTACATGTCCCAGAGTAAAGCTAAATAACACATAAGGAGATAGTACTAAATACCTAGGAATACACTTAGAAATAAGAAAAAATTGAAGAAAATACGCCCAGTAGACCTAGTATAAAATCCTAGAGGTTATTTCACTGAAGGTAAAGTTCATCAAGGCTTTACAGTGTTAGTACATCTAGGTCTTAAGAAAAATTAACTTATAGAATCTACTGAATATTCTGATTGTTAATTAAAGTTTAAAATTTGATATAAAAACATTTAAAACTAAAGGGTGGTATCCGAGTATCTAAACCGTCATATGTGAGGGAAAAAAAGCGTAAACATGCACTTAATTTAAATTGTAACATTGTGTAAAAAAACCTAGTTTATAAATGTCAATGACTAAAAAAAATTCACATGTAAAATCAGAATTGGTACTCTAGTAGTACTAATTGCAGAATTTATAACCTACTCGATTAAGTCATAATCGGTAAAAATGTCTTCGATATATTTGTATTAAATCAGGTTTTCAAAATATTTTTTAAATTGATGCAGGAACGCTCGTTTCTAATTTCTTCTGAATACCTGCAGATAATAATTTGTCTAACGTTTGAGACTAAGAACTAATTTCAATAATTTTGGATAGGTATATTTGATATAAAGTAATCCGAATACAATTTTTTATATAAGTTAAATGTCCACTTTAAAAGAGAGTTTAATACATGTTTTTCAAAATTTTTCACATAAACAAGTATTAATCAAAAACAATAAAAGACATTATAGTTTCAATGTTCTGAACAATTTTTTTTAACCTAGACTATTTTAGTTAAGATTATTTATTGTTTTAATTACTTCTTCTTTAGAAATGGTTTTAAATACTCGTACATTGTGTTTTCCACAAATGTTATTAACTCTTTAGAATTATAACATCAATCATTTACAACAGACAATCTAATCTAAAAAACATTAAAACTTACAAAATGGCATAAAGCGTAAGTTATTTTAATAGTGTAATTAAGGGCCATAATTGCCGTGATTTCTCAATATCCCATAAAGAAATAGCGATAATGGGCCAAAGCATTTACTTCTTCTTACTCAATTATTTATAACTGCGCACTGGCTGTTGCGGTAAAACTTCCCAGAAACTATAAGATTATAAAAATATCGTCATCGTGAAATAATCGGTTCCTTGAAGATGCTGAAACAAATTGATAAATTATTTGCCAGTGGAGTCGGAAATTTAACATTTATAAGTAAACAGACCTAGAAGTAATACCGTTTTTCTTTATCCTTTATATAAATTAAGACAAATAGCACAAGCATATCCATTATATGTCCATTAGATCCGATGTTGAATATCTATGTCGATATCTAAAGGCATATCATCAATCATCCAATAAATATCCATACGAGTTGGAAGATATTTATGGATATCGTAAAGGTTTATTTCTCTGGAACATATTTTAAATATTACTTACACTGAATCCTTTTATTTATTTCAAATATTATTATTTTAGTCTTTTCGACGCTACATAGTCAAAATCATTTACGAAATTCTGCGAAGTAACACGTTAAATGCGATATTGACAGTAAATTACTAAATAAGTAAAATTCTCGATGTTAAAGACTTACCAGTAGCATTATAATAATTGCTCAATTATTAGCAACTCAAACCTCTGCCCTCCATTGCACATTATAAACTGACCGTTTCATATAAACGTACAAAAAATCAGAAGGATTTAAGTCTGGGAACTCAGGAGCCTAACTTGTAGGTCCATTCCTCCCATTGCAATTCTGAAGGAAATATTCAGCTGAAAACTGTCGCATATTTAAATCAAAGTTAGGTGATTCACCGTTCAGAAAATACCATATCCTTTATTTTATCGTGAAATTAAAAGAATAGGCAATTATTTCCTGAGGAAACGGGGATAGTCCATTAAGACGACTTGGAAGCATATTGTCTCGGGTGAGATGATTACTAATCAAATTAGTTCAAACATTTATGACATTTTTGTTCCATATATGAGTGTAAGTCACTTTTTTTTACAGTGTCTTCCGTATCAGTGGTTCTTTGTCGTAATTCTTATATCCTCTTTACCTGGTTAAAACGGGTGTATTTTTGAATATGGTAAGAATGCTTATGAAAAGATTGAGATTTAGGTAAAAGTTTGCTAATTTATACATATACAGTATGGTCAAAGTGAAAGGAATAAATTCATTATTTCATATAAATCGGCGATTTTAGGGGAAAATTCTGAAACCCGTCGATTTTTATTTTTAAATGGTCAGATCACCTTTTTATTTTTGACTTCATCTTGTGAGCATGATGGCGTCACCAATTAAATTTTTAAATAGAAAAGTGGATCTCGCAATACATCAATTGAAAGACGTTTTAAATATCTATTCACCCATATCAATTATGTCTAAGTATTATTGTCAAAAGTACTATTAATCACATTCGAACAGATTTATGAAATAGCGAAATTTCGAGAAGAGTTCCCTGCTCGTCTTTCGCATTGTATTTTAGCTGACGGTAAACAATTTGAGGACTTACTTTAAATTTGGTTGTGCTTAATTATAATATTTATTGCATCATTAAAAATTTAATAAATCATTTTTTTGACAACATTTAAAAAGTAATTACTTACATAATTGATGTGGGTGAATAGATATTTAAAAGACCTTTCAATAGATAATTGCAAGAATCACTTTTCTATTTAAAAATTTTATTGATGAAAAATGAAAAGGTGATCTGATGAAGCGTCCATTTAATAATAAAAATCGACGGGTTTCAGAATTTTTCCCTAAAATTTTGGATTTACGAAATAATGACTTTTTTCCTTTCATTTGGATCATACCGAATATATGATGTTTTTTATATAAAATAGACAATGATGTCTTGTCCCATTACATAAACAAAGTAACGATCATTCTGCTTATGTTGGTTTCACTATTTGATAAGTATTTCTTTGGCTAACTTTATAAAAAAATCCAGTACTATCATCATTTAATTGAAAGTGGTTTAAACTAGTTTATTTTTTGTTGCCGTATATTTCGAGATTATAAAATTTGTTTCTAATGAACGATCAAAATTAAAACCACCTAATTAATGGCGAAAACGTAAATCATTGATATTTAATTATTTTTTTTTAAATAGCGAGGGAACGTCTTAATGTTCTTATATTTTCTATTAAAAAAATGGTTAAAGTTTAAAAAATTTAATTGGGAATTACACTTACTCTTTAATGAAAATAATAATATGGTGTCAGTCTGTTGAGCACTTTCTAAAAAGGGATTATTTTCCTCATTTTTATAAAGCAATTAAACCTACTTAGGTACGTGTTTAACTCATTCGCATTAAAATATTTCGCCGGTCATGCCAACATAAATTTGGATATCCTTGGAAAGGTCAGTGTAAAGTATAGTCTTTTTATAATATTCAAAATAATTTAAAACAGGTAGAACCTATTTTGCCCCATATAAATAATTATATTATTTTAATAATAAAATTATGTACATAATAAATAATTTTTTGGATACGTAGAGTAGAATATTTTTTTATGTAGGTTTTCTAGGTGATGTGAATCCGGAAAAAAAGATCATCATCAATTTGTCGTCCTTCCTTCGCATTTTTTTTAATACTAGATAAACTTAGGTACATCTGGAAATTAATAAGTTTTTAATATAAAATATCTGGCGCTCTAAGTATTTGTTTAATTTTAAATAAAAAATCTCTTTTAAAAGCAATCACGGAAATGTAAATATTAATACTATTTATTATATTTTCCTGTTAAAGTAGCAAATCGCTATAGAACTTTTTGTAAATCTATGATCAATATTCCATTTTCCAAACTGTGGATATATAATTTCTCGGGCTTGTGTCCCTACAGTTTTATTTTTCACTTTTGTGGTCATTGTCAATCCGGCAACATTGCACTACCTCTCGTCAGTTTCAACCCTGATATTAAGCAGTGAACAGCTCAAAGAATATTACTCGAATGACCAATGTTACCATTTATTTTGTTTCGGTTACTGCGCACCCTAAACTCCTGGTTTTAGATATTCTTGACGAATAGTACCTTATATTTAATGCTGTTTAAATCAAGTAATATAGGTACTATCGAAGCATATTTTCTTAAATAACTTATTTCGAATTAACAGTTTTTCCAAAAAGTAATAGACTTTTGTAGTTTAACTAATAGGTATTATTATAAAAATTTAATAAAAAATATTTATATTTACCTAACTTAAGTTATTTATCTCCCCAAACATTATACGAAAGAAAGTAAAAAAAAGTAAAAAAAATTATAAAACTGTCAAATAGTTATCTTAATTAAAAGCCTATAGCCAACTTGTTCTCCTAATTTTATTTGTACTTAAGTTATTAAACTGAAATAAAATTTAACCCATTAAAAAATAATGTATTTGTCGTTTTTATCCATTGTCTAGTTCACCTATAAATTGTAAAGTACTTGTTCCCATTTCAGTCAGGGATTTATCTTTTGCTCAAATTGTTAATGACAATTTGTCATACATGTTCAAAATTCAAATGAATTTTAACCAGGATTTTTTTCGATCCGCAAAAATTCCTTACGTATCTAATTTATTAAAAAATATTGCCATATATTATACTGCGTATTTTAACAGATTATCAACAACGTAACTTTATAAGGTAATGAATGAATGAATCAAAATTCCATTGTACAAGAGCAAACACTAAACCAAAAAAATCTTCATCTGACTCTTATACCATTTAAGTCTTTTTTAAACGGTAGACTTGCAATCATCATCTTAAAACGCAATAACGTAAAACGAAAAAAAATGTTTAAGAAATATTCCTTACGATGTACCTATAATTACAATCTGGTCAATGCGGTCCAATGAGCAATTTGATTCTAACTTAAACTAACTAGGTTCTAACTTTAATTAAGTTTCAACTTAATATAAGGTATATATAGTCTTTAGTGTTCCTCAGTAGTCTTGGAATGTACACTTCACAAGCTATGGATGGCCTCAACATTCATATGACGATGAAGTCGATCTTCGTGACTCCTAGCAAATTTTTGATGGTCTGATTAACAGTTTCCATTTTCAAGTCCCGATGTACCAGAGGGCTACCACGATGTTCCTCATCACTTTGTTCTTGAATCTTTGAATGCTACATCACCAATGTTGGATGCCATAGAACCATGCAGGCTTAAGTATTTGCTTATAGAGCATAAGCTTATTATGCAGTGACAGAGTGGTGTTTCTTTCAATAAGCCAATACATTTTTCTGTACTTGAGTCTGAGTTCTTCCCTTTTCTTTTTAATATCTGCTTTCCAGCGAAGCTTGACGCCAAAGTAATGCCTAAGTATTTATGTAGCTGTATATGAATAAGGTATCAAAGTGGGGTAATTTCTCTTATTCGTAAAATTGACATGGATAGATTTTGTCTCATTATGTTTGATCCTCCATCGTTTTGTCTAGTCGTAAACACTATTAACAGTTGTTTATACATTAATTGCAACCTCTTCGTTGTTGATCTCTACTGCTAAGTTAGCAGTATCGTCAGCAACGGTGGCAATAGAATTGTTATCTAATTGAGGAATATCGGATGTGTACAGCAGGTGTAGGAATGGACCTGGGATACTTTCTTGTGGTACTCCAGCTTTAATCTCTCTCAGATCAGAGTAATATTCTTCTTGTTTGATATACATGATTCAATGATATCTGGTTATTGTCTGGGTATAAATAGCTTCTTCTTGTGCTTTAGGCCTTCGTACCCAACCTTATCGAAAGCATGTGCAACATCAAGGAAAATTGTATCACAGATGTTCTCTTCTTTTACTGATTCTTCAATTATATTGGTAATTCTATGGACTTGATCTATAGTTGAGTGTATATTTCTGAAGCCAAATTGAGAATTTGGAATTAATTCTCTTTTTCTATTAGTAGCTTAATAATTTTGAATAAAAGCTTCTAAAAAAATGAAAATGACCTTTAAAACTATCAAATGCAAAAAATCATGTAGCCCGTATTGAATCTCTAGAGAAATTTTAATACAGACATTTGTTCTATTTTTAGCTTCGAAATTTGAAACTTGAACAAAGTGAAAAATCGCTTAAAAGTGTAAATCAAATTTTTGCTGGATTGCAAAGAAGAGTTGATTTGTAGTAGACGTACAATGGATATTTTCAACAAATTTTGTAGTTTTATGTGAATTTTGATATTAATTAAATTATTTCTTCTTTTTTTGTTGTAGTATTATTTCGAGATTATAAACTAAAAAAAAAAGTACATGGAGAATAGATTTATTTCAAAAAGATTTTAATTCGGATCCTTTAAGCCGATGATATCGGCCAAATGCGAGCGAAACATAGTCAGACAAACTCGAAAGCAGACTAGGATGATACAACGTTGAATAACTATGAGAAATAAACGCAGACGTAACCCGAACAATCTCGACATATTTATGCTAATACCGTAACCACATCTGGCCGAGGAACATTTACCATACCCACTGATTTAATCCGTAACAAATCGAAACAAAACTAAGTCGTAAACTACAAAGAAAGGACGATATATCAATTTCTAGGCCGGCGTTCCTAATAAATCATGTCTACTAACTCACCAAATTGACACCTCCCTCCTCCTAATCGTACGTTCCCGCCTTCCTGCCCCTTCCTGCTACCCCTTCTCTCCAGCAACGTACCCCCACTCTGCTACGGTTACGCCTTACCGGTTGGGACCCGCCCATGGCGCAGAAGGGGCTTAAGAACCAATCACTGCAGCGACGTGTGTGGTCTTCAGATCTTTATTACATTTTCTGTTGCCAATTTAACAATTCGAAACGCGGTGGGAGAGAACATCACTAATGATCGTTCTCAACAGGGATATAGTGAGTTGATTACCTGAACACTCCGACGTACTCAAAGGGTTTTTTTGATTATCCCAAAGAATTGAAATAAATAATGCTTGTAATTATTTGGACACCCGGTTTTATCCTGGGATGGAGACCATTGGATCGTAGTTACATATACAAGGCGATCATTTTATACTGCGAAGTTTGATATCTCTATTATCTTGAGAAATAGAAAAGAACGTTTTAAATAAAAGTTATAGAGAGAGTCAGCTTCACATTTTAAAATTATTTCGTAATATACAGGGTGTCTCATAATGTTACATCATGTCAAAGTTTTTTTTTTAATAGAATACATCGCATATTTTTACATTTTTATAAATCTCTTGCCGAGCTAATTTCAACGATGTATCACACTCATATCTCTTATGTTTAATAAAGGATCTACAACCACATGAAAACCACATTTTTTTTAATTTAAATATCTGTAGCATCCAAACCGTTGAAAATCAATAAAAACGGCTTACATGTCCATATCCTCACTTTTAGTTTTTCCAGTAAATATTTTTAAAAGAAATTTACAGTTCGCACATTGAATTTGTTGTAAAATTTATAAATATTGAAAAAATTTTTTTGTACCAGAATATTTTCTCTCAAAAATGGGACACTTTCTAAAATACAAAAAATTTTTGTTTTTTAATTCATATTCAAATATTTTTTTGCTGAAATTAAAAAGTACATCTTTAATTAAATATTGTGGAGGATAAATTATTGATGGGCTGGTCCTCCTTTTTTTTTTAAGAAATCGAAATTTATACGTCTTCAAAAATGACCTTGTAGCCGAATGAATTATTTAAAACAATTTAATAAAATTCAAAATTTTATTAGCAAAATATTTTTTATTTTAAGTTTAAGGTTAATATTATTTCCCGAAAATGACACGAAGAAGAAAATAAGATGCTATATTTTTTCATTAAATTTAATTTAGATTCAAAAATTTAATTTAGATTCAAAATATGTAATGTTTAGCGTCAAAAATAATATTTTATTTAAATATTTGGTACAAAATACTGAATGTGTAATCCGCCACTAGCTTCCTGCAGAAAAATAACCCTAAAAATACATAGATCACTAAAAAATATAAAATGGATATCTCAAAGATGGTCTAAAAATCTTCAAAATCGCTATATTGATAGATAGTTTGATATCCAAATATCCCCGAGATATACATATATTTTCAATCGTGTATGAGACATATTTGAGATTTCAAATCGCTGACGTCTAAAATACTTTTTGATTTTACTTCCATATAATCTTTGAATATTATTGGAAACAGATGTAGTTATTTAGATTAAACATCTTTTTAAAAGCATATAAACTATCTTACATAGCATATTCTGCAAATATGAATAAAATATACAAGGTGTTCCAAAAGAACATCCCAATATTCTTAATGTGAATAGTATTTCCAAAAATAAATCCAATAAACTTAAGTCCTAACGCCTTCCATTTGTGAGATACAGAGGGTTAAAGTTTAAAATCCTAAAATGAATATTGGCTATAACTTTTACATCACTCTGTATTTTTATAAAATTTGTCAGTCAGTTTTTGGCAAAAAAGCCTTTTTAATTGGTGCAGTCAGTGGCGTACTGCTGGATTGAAGAACCTCTTTCCCCCCTTAACTTGGATGCTACTAAGTAAATCATAGTTTTATATTTATTTTTACATTTCATAAAGTTTTCTGTGTAAATTATGTGCATACTTACATAAAATGAGTATTTTTCGAGTTATTAGCACTTCAAGAATTGGTGTCATCAATATGAGGAAATCCTTTTCTTGAAGAATAAATAACTCCGAGAAGAAAAAAATAACATTTCTCTAGTTTTTTAAGCAGGTCCTGGAACACTTTGTATAAATGGAATTGAAACAAATTTTTAGGAATTCATTTATTGAAATAATTTTAACATTAAAAACAGTTTGTTACTCTTAAAAATCTTAGTGCGACATTTTAATCAATCGTTTTTTTTATATCAGAGAATACATCATTTAAAATTCCGGATTTCAGATTTATGTGAGTTTATATCCGGTGCTTTTTATACTAAACAGAAGTAGTATGGACCATTTATCGATTACATTGACATTATTCTGTTCAATATTAGTTAAAAGTTGTAGAAAGGTGATTAACGGAAGAAAAATATGTGTTGTAAATATTTCATTTAACAAACCTATAATTCTTTTAATTCTTCACTATAAAACGGACTCAATCTGAGTAGAAAATTACTTTAAATCCCGGTATATTTGTGATACTTTAATTCATGTTACAGAAATCCAAAACCATTAGGTACTAAAATAATCGCTACCCCGAAATAAAAGAAAGTTTTGATCATTTATCTAAAAATTGATTAAAAATATGCTAGACATTATTCCAGAAAACTATTGTAACTTAAGTAGGTACTTCAATGGACACCATCATATTAAAAAAAATTAGTTAGGTAGAGGAAAACCGCATATGTGGCACTCTACTATTATTGGGTACCCACATTATTCTGTAGCACATATATTGCCATCTATTATTCATCGATTTTACTATCACTGGAACACTACTAAAGTTTTACAGTACCACGGAAAAGCTCAAGGAAGAATTCTGTATTAATGAACTTAACCTTTAAAATTTTACATGGTGCAAATATTTCATATGTAGCATAGGTTGATATGTACTTATTGGAACGGAAAAAAATCATTATAATAACGCAGCTGTGTTCATTTAGTTTATTTATAAAGTTAAGACGTTTTAGATTATATTTAATTGTTACTTAAATTAACTTCTTTAGGTAAATATTTTTTTTATTCATTCATAAACAAAAACAAATTTATTTCAGATGCTTAAAGAAACAAAGCGAAAGTCCTGGAATCGCGAAAATACCATGGAGTACCCCAACCTTGGAAATATATGTAAAGATGAATAGATATCCAGAAAGTATTGTCTTAATAAGAATGGGAAAAATCCTGTTTTTTTCAATTAACTAGAAAATGCGTTAGTGGAACATACCTTAGAAATGGAAAATAAATATTTTGGATTGACAACACGGGATATTTGTTGCTTAGCGTTCGATTTATGTAAACAAAATAAGAATTAAGTATGATTTTTGAATAATCTAATGATAGTCCATTCAACGACGAAGATGCGGAAAATATTTGTAAGTTCTGTGAACAGGAATATGAAAACATCAGACCTGGATAAGAGTGAGTTCAGTGCCAATCATGTAATAAATGGGCTCATTCAAAATATGCTGGAAATGACACCCCAATTATGTTTATGACTTTTGTGCTTATTTTTTATTACTTAATTCATATATTCAGTTACTTTCGTTTTCTATTTTTTTTATATTTTATAGGTATTGGTACATTTGTACCGTGTTTTGAATTAAACAATTAAAAGCCATATATCAGTTGCCACATATTAGGAACTATGAATACCCCATAATAAGCAACACTTAGAGCATAATATGGGGTACCTCCTTTTAAAATATTTGCTTTGTTTAGACAAAAATAGTAACACTTAATGATATTTTTTACCAACATCTATTAGAATAAAGGTAAAACAAAGAGTATACTGAAGCCAAATAATTCCACCAGTACTTATATATACATAATCTGCCGACAAAAAAAGGGCCCCAATATAGGAGGTTTTCCTCTATTTTTTATATTATGTCACGTTTATTTTAGGGTGTCCTAAGATTTGAAATCTATCTTGTGAAACATAAAAAAATTTTATCCTATCCTACGGTAGATCTAGATAATGCTTGTTAAATAATATTCCATTTTTTTACTTATATTCTTATCGTTTCCGGATGGCATTTTAGAAAAAAACACTATAGTGAATGTAGTCAAATTATTATAATCTTTAAAAATTTCGTCTCCGAATTGTAGTCAAAACAGAAAAAAAATCCTGATCTTCTACAGGAATTCGAATCAGAGACCTCTCGATCACCAGCTCTAGGCGTATTATTTTACTTTATGTCATTATTAATCAATATTTGAACTATACAATTTAAATTAAATTCTTTTTAAATTAGTCATATTTTTATTTCATATATTTACACCGAGAGACATCTGTTTGCTAATAGTATAACAAAGCTCAGCAGTTTGACTAACAAATAAACATATGAAATAGAATACTTCGGCGCCAAAAGTAAACTTTAATAGCAAAAGCGGGTTTAGTTTGTTTTTGATATATAGGATGTCCCAAATTAAAGTGATCGACTTTAAATGAAAATGCACAGCTTATTAATTGTTCTAAATCTAAGGAGATGGGGTTTTTACTGATTGATTTCATTTAACAATAAGTTTTTTTATAGTTTGTTTACATTTTATCAAACCAATATAGGGTGTTTAACTGGTCAAAATAAAAGGAAAAAATTTGTATTAATTTAAATGGAACAAACTATACATTTTGATGGCATTCAAAAGAGGGGTACATCTTTTTTTCAAAAATGTATAGTTTGATTTCTTCTTTTTTCTTAACAAGATACTCGCTGTTAATAAATACCATCCATACAAGCCTAGACTTGTGCAAGGATTAAAGCCATCGGATTTTCCTCGAAGAGTAGCTTTTTGTCAATGGTACCTTCAAAAAAATCGTAATGATTTTACCTTTCCACAAAAAGGTCGTATATACCGACGAATACAGATTTACCAATAACGGAGTCTCTTATTACTGCAGTAGAAAATCCGCATCTAACATCACAATTTCAAAGAAGATTTGGATTACATGTTTCGTGGGCTGTAATAAGTTATCTGAAAAATATGGTTTCTATTAACACATAGAATTATAAAAATTAATACATTTAGACAATCAAATATTCGGACCATTTATTTAGGATATGCAGCTGTGGAGAACTTGGATCAGGTGTTGGGAACTTGGATCGTATTTGGTACATACACATATACATACAGATATATAAATATATATATATATATATATATATATATAATGAACTAAAACAAAAATAAAAAATTAAGGTAACTAGTGAAGACCTAAATGTTCAAATTGTCGCCAATCATTTTCGACTACTCTTTGAAGAGCAGATTGAATAACAGTCTGAATATCTGCTCTTGAAATACTTTGAATGGCATTTAGTATTCTTCCGATCATATTGTCTCGCGTAGCTGGTCTAGTTGTAAAAACACGCTCTTTAATCGGTCCCCAGAGATAGAAGTCTAAGACAGTCAAGTCTGGTAACCTGATTGGCCAAGAAATAGGCTTCCACGTCTTATCCATCTGTCAGGGTATACAACATCTAAAAATTCTCTAACGTCTCTGGAGTAATGCGCCAGACACCCATGATGCTGGAACAACATGGATCTACGAATTGCTAGGGGTATATCTTCTAGAAGAAGAGGCAATTCAGCCGTTACAAAATTTAGGTAGCGTTCCCCAATAATTGAATTGACCGTGGATTATTCTGTGACCCATTGTGCATATTGTGACGGTTTACCGTACCATCACTTCTAAATGTAGCTTCATCTGACCACAAAATACGTGACAGCAATTGAGGTTCGTCAGATATCATATCCAGCAACCAATTGCAACAACCCAACCTTCTATCGTAATCACGATCATTTAATCTTTCGTGAAGTACTATATGATAAGGATGAAATCTAAAAGAAATATAACATTCTAATAAATCTAATATCTTTACAGAGTTATAAAATAAATAAATTAATATGTTACAATATAACCATATCAACAAATATTATTGTGTAGGTATATTTTGTTTAAGCCATATACAGGGTGGCCAAACGAAAACGAAACAGAGCCATTATCAGGAACTGCGTCAACGTTTTAAAAAACGCAGAGACCCGTCGATTTTTTATCAAAGGGGGACACTTTTTCCGGTATTTTCGACTTCGCTGCTTACTCCTACAAGCGAGGGTAACAATCGCCCCAAAATATTTAAATGGCATTAGGGGTCGAGTAAGGCATGATTTTAAAGCCCTTTCAATTCTCTTTATAACAGTCTTTAAATTTTAAAATTCGGCCTGAAACTTTTTAAGAATTACATTTTAAAATTGAAAACCTTGCCCTTCATTATTGAAAATGACCAACAGTATAGTGAAGATCATTTTATGTTTCAACAGAACGGTGCTCCTGTGCATTATGCTTTGATCCTTCGTCAGTATTTAGACCAACATTTTCCACGGCACTGGATTGGGAGAAGAGGTAGCATTGAATGGCCTCCACGGTCACCAGATTTGTCGCCCCTTGATTTTTTTTTATGGGGATACCTCAAAAGTAAAATCTACAAAGCACAACCAGCCTCTTTAGAAGATTTGCGTCAAAGAATTGTCGAGGAGTGCCATCGAATCACTCCGGAAATTCTCCGGAATATGCGAGAACGTTTCGAACAAAATCTTTATTATTACATGGACGCGGGTGGTCATCAATTTGAACATTTAATTTAATTAAGAAGTAAGTAAACAACTAAACTTAATTTAAACTTTAAAATGTAATTTATTAAAAAGTATGAGGCCGAATTTTAAAATTTAAAGACTGTTGTAAAGAGAAATGAAAGGGCTTTAAAATGATACCTTACTCGATCCCTAATCCCATTTAAGTATTTTGGGGCGATTGTTACCCTCTCTTGGAGGTGTAAGCAGCGAAGTCGAAAATACCGGAAAAATGTGTCCTCCTTTGATCAAAAATCGACGGGTCCCTGTGTTTTTCTAAAATGTTGACGCAATTCCTGATAATGGCTTTGTTTCGTTTTCGTTTGGCCACCCGTATTTTGAAGATGAATAGGTAACTAACTTTTAACTTAATGTGCAATGAATTTACCTTGTTTTGTCAAAATACGATTAACGGTGGTTCTGCTTATTCTCTAGCTATTGCTCTGATACTTAAATGAGGGTCGAATTGCACATAAGCGAAAACATACAAACAGTAACTGTATTATGGAAATAATAATTGAAATAATTATTAATAAGATAGGGAAAATCAATTTTAAGGAGTTCAAAATTATTAAAAGCCTTTCAGTAAAACCACAGTAATCTATGTATATTCAAAGGAAAATGCTTAAAATTTACACATATTTTAAGATATCTCGAGATAGGAAAGATATATCGACATACAGTTTTCGCCATTTTGTGGCCAATTTGGTCTACTTTTATAGTCTATTGTTAAAACTACATGCTTCCATTTAATATTTTAAAAATATTTAAAAAAAAGTTAAATAGCCCCTTCTAGCTTGCATGTTACTTATTAGGTTGTGTCGAAATTACTACTCTTACATTGGTGGAAAAGAGCTGTTTTCAACAAGACTAAGGTTGTAAAGATAGGTTAAGCAGAACCGGAGTTACTGGAGTTTTTCCATAATAAGGTTCCCGCTCTCCCTCGCCTTTTATTTGAAAAGATAGACTAAAACTTGTTAAATCAAAGAAACGCAGAATTTTTGAAAGAATACGGTGATCGTATTTTCAATGCCTCTTAATTAGGCAAAATTTGTGAAATATTTATTTTTTTAATATTTGAGTTTAGAACAAGCTCAGACTGGTTATACCAAACGTTAATAAAAAATAATTTGGAATCACCCATAAATATAATAACACTTTTTGCTAATTTACATTGACCAGATATTACGAAGATAATAGTGCAATTCCTGCGGCACACAAAGCTGTGCCGATAAGTACAAATATTCTTAGACTTGCTACCTTTATATTTATCCTAATTGTTTAAATATTCTACTTTCCGAGGCCTAGTGTTGTTTGTCTTCAAAATAAAATGCCTTGACGTGTCCCTAGGCGAGAAGCAAGTGATTTTGTAATACCTGTTGTTATTCTTCTAAACACATTTCTAATTCTAATGATTGGTTAGGGAATCTACTTAGGGCACCTTGTGAGATTGGCTGAATGACTTTATGTCTATGCAAAAAAAAGGAATTAACTGTTTTCTTCAAGTACTGATTCAACTTTTGATTAATCGATTAGCAGTTTAATTTAAATAAAGCAAGGCGGAAAAATATCAAGAAGATCAAACAAATGAACTGGTCAGTGCTCAATACAATTTATATTTATTAAACTAAAATTTAAATTAGAATTTTATTTTATATACCTCAAGTGATAGGGTGGAAATAAGTATTTATGTAGCGTTTGGATGCAGAAATTTATTTCTTGTAAACTGCTTTTGTTATCTACAAATGTAGCAAGTGCATAGTTTCTATATATATATAATATTGAATGATTATGTACTAAGTTCGACCCTGTAGCTACATTTTCCAATGATCTGTATTTGTAAAAATACAAACTCAACTCAATTTTTGGGACGATTCTCTAGATAAGTAAAGTAAATTTTATTTCAACCAAAAAATTAACGAAAATCTCCGTAACGCTCATAAATTTTGTTAGTACAATTGTCTGCGGAAAAATAAAAAGTAGGTGAGTAGATTCAGTTTTTTCTGCTCTTTCGAATTATATTCGAGTTTCTGTTTGGTGTTACTTTGGTAGATTTCCCAGATAGTGGTTATTGTACGTACCAAATATTAAAATAATATACAGAGTAATTCGGAAGTTATGAGTTCTGAAAGAAATAGATCAAATTGATAAAAGACCCTGTATCTCAGTTATAAGACCCACTAAATATAGGTCATTTGGAACCACCGAAGAGACGTCCATTTACAGTTAAAGTTAGGCCTTTTCCCAATGAAACACCCTGTATATAATGAGATGTTAAACAGCAACTAATCATCGATATCGATAATAACAATTTTTGAACGCACTAATTGTTCCATAACAGCTATCTTGATTTGAAAGATTTGGGTTATTTAAGGTGCGTTTTCTTTATAAAAACACAATAAATTTTTAGATTGTTTTCCAAATAGAAACTGTACTTTTTTATTATCATCACATAGATGGCAATAATTGGAAATGTTTTGCTACAAGTTATCGTAGTAGCTTCTTATTGGTTTTATCATATATTTTGTTGTTCCAATAATCTTATGAACGATGTCCTTTCTAGATCATAAAAATAATTTTACTTTAGTTCCCTTTTTGGTTTAATTTCTCGAATATCAAGCAGATTCTTCCTATTTTTCATATTTTGTAGTTCCTACAGGCAGGCGGTTTACTAAATATAGCATTCGTACCCATTCTTACCTACCATTACACACCAATGAAGATATGTCGTCTGTAAATGTTCCCTAAAAAGTAACTATTCCCTTAGTTTGTATTCTAATCAATTTTGAGCCGTTTCTGAATTCAGCAATTACCTTAAAACTAAAGCGGAACGTATACATCTTCAGCTAGCTTTATTTTCACCCGGAAAAGTCACCAATAAAATGTGAAGGGTCTATTCGGGCCCGCTCGTGAGTAAACTGCGGATTTTCCAAGTGATTAATTTAGTTTAATTGCCGTATTTTTCTGCTTTCCACCCTCCTAACTTTTCCCGCTACAGAAAGAATGTTCAATTAAGAACTTTTTAATTTGTCTTCTTGCTAGCGAGTCTTCTGTCATTTGAGTATTTTCTTTAATTACGTTTTTCACGTTTAACTCATGTAATTAGGAATCGAATAATTGTAGGGTTACCGTTGGAGAACGCTACAAATTATTTTTAATTAGACTACGTTAAAATCGTAGAGACGAATTGCCATCATGGTTAGAAGTTTAGTTTGGATTTTTCAAACATTAAAATCAAAATAAAAAATATGTTTTCAAATACGTAAACTGAGGTCAGCCTGTTTTTTTATGTAAATTATTCATTTAATATAGAATTTTAATTAAAATTTACATAAAACTATTAATGTGTTAAAAATTTCCATTTACGTCTAAACACAAACCAACTTTTCTATGCGTGTGTGTGTTATGAAAAAAGTATGTTATAATTTATTTTAAAAGTAATAAAATTTATACATATTTCTTATAAATATTTTATTAAAATATAATTTTTAATTTAATAAAATTAGTAATAATGATAACATTAGTATATTTTAATTTATAATTAAATAAGATATTTAGGTTAATTAAAGGAATTCGGCAAATAATTTTTCACCTGTTTCTTAAAAACATGTCCTTTTGTATAAAATTTTAGGTCTAGCCTGCCCACTGAAAATTTGAACGGCCGTTGTCTCTCTCGATGTTAAGAAGGTTTTCGATTCAGTATCGCACCACTCTATAAGAAGAAGACTGAAGCGAATGGGAACTAGTAATAATCTCACAGAATATATTATGGATTCCCTCACCAACACCTACATGACCATCAAAGTAGGTAGGACGACCACCAATCCAATCCAACTTACACGTGGAGTGAAACAAGGAGATCCCATGAGCCCACTATTGTTTAATAGTGTAATTGATGAATTGCTTTGCGAGCTAAATGATGGAAAACGAGGAGCACTAATTGGAGAAGACATTCACGTTTCAGCAATGGCCTTCGCAGATGACATCATCATCATCGCAGACAATCCAAAGGAGATCCCAGCCATCCTCCGCATCGCCTCCAACTTCTTGAGAAGAAGAGGAATGGAAATCAACGCATCAAAATCTACTGCGATGTGTGTAGAGCGAAGAAGAGGGGAACTCGTGGAATGGAACAACTCCATCTTTTCCATTAACGATAATCCCATACCAGCAACAACCGGAATTAATTTTTTCAAGTATTTGGGACATCATTTTAACACCACCGGTACACTGAAACCTTCGCTCTCAATCCTTCCACTATGGCTGCGCCGCATCCAAATGGCGCCGCTAAAACCATCAGATCAGAAGTTGGCCATAATCAGAGATTTCATTATACCCATATTATTATACAGTCTACAAAATCCTAGGATTACTGGACAACAACTTAGATCAGCTGATCGTTTAATTAGACAATTCATCAAAACAACGCTTCACCTCAATCGACACACCCCTGATGCAGCCATCCACGCACGAATTGGAGACGGAGGATTAGGAATTCTGGAATTGAGGAGGTTCATCCCACAGATCTTCATTAAAAGATTAGATGGGATGACGAGAAGAATACATGATGATGCTGTCTTAGCCACCTCAAGAAACCAACTTACCATCCGGCTACGAGAACGCCTAGGAGAACTTGCAGGAGAAGTCACCGACCAGCAATACTGGCGCGACAGAATCGAGCAGTGTCCATTTACAAGGGGAATGCAAATATCAAGACCCGGCAAGCCGCAGTTGGCTCCAGATAACACCAAACGGATGGACAGGACGAGACTTCGTCAAGGCCACCCAATTAAGGAGTAACAACCTACCAACAGTAGGAATCCCTTCTAATCCACCTGAACAACGACGCTGCCGAGCTGGATGTAATAAAGTTGAATCAATTTCTCATGTACTTCAATAATGTCCAGCGACCCATTGGGAAAGGATTAGAAGACATAACGAAATCGCTAAGAAGATTGCCTCCGAGACAAGGAAAACATGGACTGTAGAGGAAGAACGTCATATCCGTCACCCTGATGGAACCCTCTACAAACCCGACCTGATAATCCACCAACCAGACCGCACCTTAGTCGTGGACATCGGAGTCAATTGGGAAGGATCCATCCCAATGGAACAGATATATTCACAAAAACAAAGAGTATATGACAACCAGAAGTTCCGGGAAGCAGCAAAAGTAAGAGACTTAGGAGAGAATATCACCATCTTACCCATCATCATAGGAACACGAGGAATATGGCCCAACGTCAATCGCCAGATTTCCGAGCTTCTTAGATTAACACCCGGAATTCGCGCCAGCTGTGTCCACAGCGGCTTGAAATGGGGAGCTTCAATCCATACAGCTTTCGGAAGGAAAGTATGGCAGAGACGATAAGGAGCCATCTCTTGACCATCGCCTCAAATGCTACAAGAATAATAGAAGATATAATGAATAAATACTAACTTACGTACTAACTGATTCTTATAACCCGAAAGGGTACATGTATTTTAATTAAATAAATATTTTCAATAGCATAATTAGTTTTTTAATTGAAAGCTGGAATGAAAGGTTGGATGAGAAAATAACTGTCTCTAATTAATTATAATTGAATTTTATTTTTAAGTTAAAAAGCTTAAATTTTTTTAAAAGACGAGAAGACCATATAGAGTTCTATAAAAATTCATTTAAAATAAATTAAGAATTAAAAATTATTTAAATTAACTTTATTAAATTGGAGTGATTAAAAAATTTAATAAACTTTTTTTTAATTATAATATTGATTTATAAATGATTGATGAAATTATTTTCATTATAAGAAAAAAATTACCTTAGGGAAAATAGCTTAATTTTATTTGAGAGTTCATATTGAAAATAAGGATTGCGACCTCGATGTGTGGATTAAAATTTAAATTTGGTGCAGAAGCTGAAATATTAAGTCTGTTCGACTTTTAAAATTTTACATGATCTGAGTTTAAACCGGTATAAGCCAGGTTACAAAAAATTATTAATATATTTTAGTACGGAAGGACCAATTACCTGTAATAATTATTAAATAAGAATAATAGTAAATTATTTTGGCAGATTAGTGCAATAAATTTAGAATTTATTTATGTAATAATATTACAAATAATACAATGGTATTTTTTTATTTGATTTTAGGTTTAGTTTCAACTTTAATTTTAATTATTGGAGTTTTAATTAGGGTGGCTTTTTTAACCTTATTAGAACGAAAGGTGTTAGGATACATTCAAATTCGAAAAGGTCCTAATAAAGTTGGAATTATAGGATTACTTCAGCCGTTTAGGAATGCAATTAAGTTATTAACAAAAGAGCAAATGCACCCTTATATGTTCAATTTTAATTTATATTATATTTGTCCTATTTTTAATTTATTATTAGCTTTATTTTTATGAAAATGTATTCCTTTTTTAACTATTAATATTAATTTTAATTATTCTATTTTATTTTTTCTTTGTATTTCTAGGTTAAGAGTATATAGAATTATATTAGCAGGTTGATCTTCAAATTCTAATTATTCTTTATTGGGGAGGTTACATTCAGTAGCTGAGACGATTTCTTATGAAGTTAGTTTAATTTTAATATCTTTTTTATTTTTGGTTGTATTTTTAAATATAATTGATTTTATAAAATATCAAGAATTTATTTGATTTTTTATATTCTTTTGCCTTTATGTTTTATATGATTAGTATCAAGATTAGCAGAAATTAATCGCTCCTTATGATTTTGCTGAAGGAGAATCAGAATTAGTTTTAGGGTTTAATGTAGAATATAGAAGAGGGGAATTTGTTATAATTTTTTTTAGCTGAATATAGAAATATTTTATTTATAATTGATTTACTATCATTTATATTTTTTATTAAATTGTCCTTCATTTCTTTTTTTTAATTATGAGTGCGTGAAACATTACCTCATTACCGTTACGATAAATTAATATATTTAGCATGAAAAAGGTATCTTCCTATTTCATTAAATTATTTATTGCTTTTTAGAAGAGTAAAAATATGTATTTTTGCTCTTTTCATTTAGTTAATTAATTTTAGTACAAGTTAATAGAAAGTTGAATTCCTTTATTATATTTTCAAAATATATATTGATTAACTATTTAAAGATGATTTGATCTCAAATTTTAGCTATAACAGGATTAATGATATAATATAGAAAATATATCATTCTTAAAATGTGTCTTGTTAAAATATAAGGGTCTTCTACAGGTCTGGCTCCAATTCAATTTAATAAAATTACAATGGATAAAAGGGTTGAAAATAAAATCTTATTAATTGGATAAAATTGTGTTCTATTAAATTTTTTATTATTAATAAACGGTAATAAGTATAAAATAGCAATAGATAATTCTGGTTGAATATGAATTGGAGTTACTAAGGAATTTGCTGGTGTAAAATTATCAGGATCCCCAAGTAAATAAGGGTTAATTAAAGTTAAAAATACTAAAATAAATATTATAATTAATCCTCCAAGAATATCTTTAAATGTAAAATATGGGTGAAATGGTACTTTTTCAATATTACTTTTAGTCCCTAAAGGATTACTTGAGCCAGTTTGATGTAAGAATAATAAACGGATAATTATTAAGGCAAAAATAATAAAAGGTAAAATAAAATGAAAAGTAAAGAATCGAGTTAAGGTAGCATTATCTACTGCAAATCCCCCTCTAAATCTATTTTAATTTTAATAGTCCGAGTTTATGGTAATGATTATATGATTATATGAACTTTTTCATCTTTATGATAAAAATTTTATGTTGTTTATTCGTATTAATTCCTGTAAGATTATTCTTAAATTTTTGGTATAATCAATTAATATTTTTAAATCTTAATTAGATTCGTATGCTCTGTTTTACCTCAATTGTTATTTTTCCTACCTTACCGTGGCGTAGTTTTGTTTGTGTAGTCAACTGTGACTAAGAGTAAACAAATCTATATGGTAATCGATATATTATAAAAATTTTAAATGTTTATAAACTGTGTGAAATGTTCAAAATGGATGCTCGAAGGTAAGTAAATGAATATTTCAAAAAAAAAATTTTAAGTTATACCACAATTGTCAATTAAGCTTATAATATACAACTAACATAATTATTATACATAATCAAATAAGTTAATCATTATAAAGTTAAAAAAAAATGATTCATTTAAATTATATCTCCGTTAAAGAAGTGGCTCGCTTGACAATAGCCAAAACATGTAAATAATCTCAAAAAAAATTCTGAAAATTATTTATCAATCGTTTATGTTTAAATTAGATTATCAAAGTTATAAAATTAAACGGAATTCTTTTATTTTTATACACACTGGTGTTTTCAACCTTTTCGTTTAACGATACAGAAGTGCACTAAGTCGATTTATAAATTCATGACTGGAAATTGTAGAAAATTTCAATTCCCTTAACTGGAATGTGATGAAAACTCGACGAGGTTGTGAAGAGAACACAGGATAAATTTTTACTTACACTAAAGGTACGTTGATAGACACCTTTTCCGTTTAAACACTGTTTTTTCAATCACTGAATTTGATATACTTATATGAGCCAATTTTGTAGGCTCAATTTCACAAAATCACTAGCACAGATTTTTATACAGCCGTGTATGTACCAAATACAAATATTCACAATTTATTTTGATGAAATTTAACTTTACTAAAAATTTTTATATTTCAGATTTAAAAAATCTTGTTTTGACAACGAGAAAAACTGGAATGGCGGACTGTCGATCCACAAGACTAATTATAGTAAAAATTAAAATTTCAAAATCAGCCTATCGGTTTTATGTCATAATTGTCAAAATAACCCTCTACTGGGTATTAAAATTATTCTCAACCAATTCCAAAATTGTGAGATAAGTTAAATTTTCGTCTACAAAACGTGAGTATAACAAGATTAATTACTTCCCTGAAAATTTGGGATGTCTAAATACATTCTAAATAATTTAATTTTGCTCGTGAAAATGGACTTCTGTCAAAATTAGTTTTTATTTAATTTTACAAAATATAAGCTATTTTATGGCCATATCTCAATCGAGAGATGAATTCTTTGAAATATTCGTGAGGTTTAACATCGCTTCTCATAGTTTACCATTGAATTTAATATTGAAAATTTTCGCAGTCATATTGTCATTAACATTGTCACTCAAATTTTAATTCAAGCCAGACAACCCTTGTGTATATTTACAATTTTTCTTATATTTCCTTCTATTATGAGCAGTAATATCTGGTCACAAAGAGTTGTATTCTTGGTGTTTTTATCTCTATACATTTATAACACTCATCGTTGATTATTTAATTTCTTTATGGTTCTAGCTATATTGCTATCAGTTAATACTTCACAATAAGTTACCCAATTTTTATTAAAATATGTTTATTAATAAAAAAACTCTGAAAACTTGTATCCAAATAAAGTTTTTAATGCAAACATTATATAAAAAAAATTGTTGAAACATTTTCAAAATTTTTTCGCTCAAGTTCAGGTGTGGTCACTGGGTTATTAAAATTGATAATAGTATAATGGAATATGTTGAAATAAAATATATATAGGAGTTGTATTTGATTCTGCTCGTTGCTGATTTCGATACCAAAAGTTTTAATGATATTTTACAATTTTTTATTTTAATCTTAACTGTTTACAAGCTAATAAGGTATATACAATGTTCGACTATATTCGAATGTAGTGTCCATTGATGCAATATGCAACACATGTGTTTTTCTAGAACCACTTGACCACCCCAAGTCAATTGTTCCTTATTGGCCGCACTTAAGGGACTCGTTCTAGGCTTGGAATTGACAGATTACAATCGCCCAGAGAATTAGTGTCGAAACATACCATCGGCCTTGACAATCTGTGGTTTTCAATGGATTTGGTCTTCTCATGGTAATTTGCACATCTTCTAGACAGCGCGTTTGAACAAGCCATTCGGTATCTTAATTAAAACAACTCGCACGATAGCGTCGCTGCCAATATGTAATTCTGTTACTCATCCTAGTTTCCAAAATTGAGGGGTGTATTCTCATCGATTAGAACAACTAGATCACCCACGTTGAGCGGTGTGTCCTCTTGGTGTTGCCGTTTGCTTCGTTTCTGCAGGTTCACTAGATACTCATGGGACCATCGTGGCTAGAAATGTTGCATGATCTGTTGTAACCGTTCATAGTGTTTTAATCGATTTGTCGGAATGTCGATCAAGTCTGATTCAGGTAATGCTAATAGCGGAATACCGATTAGGAAATTCCCGGGTGTTAAGGCGGAAAAATCGTTGGGATCTGATGACAGGGGGGTGAGAATTCATAATGGAATCGATTTGACAAAATAAGTTTGCTAAATCCTCAAAAGTTAAATTAGTTTCACCTATCACTCTTTTAGTGTGATATTTCGCTATTTTTATCGACGCTTCCCATAAGCCCCCTTGATAAGGAGAGCATGGTAGAATAAACTTCCCTTCGATGTGGTTTTCAACTTTTCCACCGTTGATTAAGTGGCTAGCCCCGACAAAATTGGTTCCGTTATTGGAATAAATCGTTTTACAAATAAACCGTTTTAATGCGTATAAAAATGATTTACTTAACAGGTCGCTTACAGCCTCCAGATGGACTGCTTTCGCGGTAAAGCATACAAATAAACAAAGATAAGCCTTGATAATTGCTCATTTTGTCAATTTTCCGTCTTTGATTAAGATTCAGCAAAGTGCACATCGGTAACATAAAAAGGCCAATTTTGAATAACATGATCACGTGGAAGATTTCCCATTTGTCGTTCGATGTGGACGGGTTTAGCGCGAAATCATATTTATATACTTTCTCAAAATGTTTCTGATCAATTGGCCAGAACTGCTGCCGCAATGAATTTAATATTGTTTGATTCCCGGCATGAAGTTGACGATAATGTTCAGGCGTGGAATGGACCAGTTTAAATCGCCTAGAGAGTTAGTGCCGAAACAGATCCTCAGCTCAGATTTCATCAAGATTTTGTCTTTTATGTCTTTTATCTTGGTTCAGAAAACTGATAAACAATACTCTCATCTATCTACATTTTAACTAATGTATGTCTTTTTTAATGTCTTGTTCTAATGAAAATATTCGTATAGTACAAAGAGATATACACAAATATACACGAGGGATGAAAAACAGAAACAAAAGGTCGATAATATGTAGAAAAGAGTCACAGAAATAAAATGTTGGATATCAATGTTAGAAAAGAACCACAAATAAGTAGTGACCACTTCTTACTTGTAATAAAAATTAGAGACAAGAAAATAATCATAAAATCTTCAAATAAAATGACTCAAGTACACATGAGTCACAATCATCTAAGAAGTGTAGATATTGGCAATTACAAGTACCGATGAGGGCGCGTAAGTAAACAAATATGGCTGTTTACGAGTACTCTGTGACGCATCGTTATTGGCTGTTTTGTGAATTTATTAAGACAATTTTAACGATGAGTGACGTTTTTGTTTCGTTGGATTCGCTTTTTTCGTACCTTGAATGCAGTACAGATTCTAGATGCATTGTAGAAGGGGAAGAAATTTTAAATGCTAAGCATGTAATTTTAATTGGCAAAAACATAAGCTTCTGTCGAGGTACAGTTCTCGCCGTTTACTTAGATGTACTAGACAAGCGAGACAGCAATATCTATTATTTCACGTAAGACAGCAGTTGGTTAAGTGCGCTCGAACGAACACCCAATCACAAGAAGTACTCAGTAGCGGGCTAGGTTTAGTCTTTTGATAATGTCTCATCAAAGTGAAAACAAGCGTAAGCTTCGTCTACACGGTCAAACTCGTGAAGTTATATTTAAAGTGTACAATTATTTTAAAACGGTTAAAAGTGAACAAGACACTCTAACAGATGTAAAGATAAAAACATCAGAAGTGATAATGCATAATTATTTGGAATCAAAAACCAAATATTTTTTATTTGAAATACGACGTTTCAACGAAGTAAATAGGTATAATGTGGTATAAAATAAAGTTTTTTAAAAAAATTAAATTGTAAAAATTCCTAAAATCTTTTTATCAAAATATAGATTTAATGTATATTAAAACGTTTAAACGATTCTCTCTATATAAAATATGTTCACTTAATTTGTATGTAATGGTTCCTAATGGATTTCCGGTTTTTAAATTTTACCTGCTTTCTAAGTTTTAATTCTTTGTTTACGTAGCGTTTAACAACTATAAATATATGGTTATCAACACATTTTCTTATTTATTGTATTTGAAAAAGCTTTAGTATTTCGAAATGCATCATACGTAATGAAATAAAAGTGGATATTAAGCACTATTTAATTTCGGTCAATTCATAAGAATTATTAATAGCTAAATAATGCAATTGTTTACAACTACCATTTGACAAGCAATTATTGTAGTAGAGAAAAACGTTAGCAAAACTTGTCTTATTTTGCACATTTACTTAATAAAATGTACGATAAGTACCGACGCCACTGCCAATGGAACCTTATTTGTTTGACCAATGATTGTCGCTCGGGCGGAGTTAAAATAACACTAGATTCGATTTGGTACATCTAAGTAAACGGCGAGAACTATACTCGCCTTATGTTTACAAACAAGTGCTCTTAAAGGTACTTCCTATCAAATAAAGGGAACTTTTGTAAGATATAAATATAATAAATATCAAGATATTTCATACTAAATTACCTAAACTAAATGATAACTAAAATGCTTTATATTTTTTATTTACTTACTTTCTGCACGATAATCTTCATTTCTAAAAAGTTTTCCCATAAATAAAATCTTTTCTCAAGCCTTTCTTTTATCTACTTCTTCTATATTTCCAAATATATGTAATACTATCACTTGAATTCTACTATTTTCTTTGAGAAACTAATAAAAATGTATATTTCTGTCCTTACTTTTTTTTGAGTGGCAAGAATTGGTTTTGAAATCTTGGAAATGGATTATTATTATTATTATTATTATTATTATTATTATTATTATTATTATTATTATTATTATTATTATTATTATATATTGATGGGGGCAGAGGAGCAAGCTCCTATTAGGCCCAATAAAATGAAAAACATTCAATGAAAATACCTACTTTTACACAAAAATAAAAAATAAAATAAAAATATTAGGTACACCAGATAACAATGTTGAAGTTAAATACCAGGATTAAAAGTAATACTACTGTCCAGTCTATTTTTGAAAATATTTGTGTTGTGTGCCGTGTCTATTCTAAATTATTCCAAATATTGAACACTCTATTTGCAATTTGTCTCGATCTGATTACAACATTTTATTTCTTCAACTTAAATTGGTGTCCTCTGAGGCGTGTGTCTTGGTTGAGAGTTAAAACAGTGTTCAGATTACCAAAATTATCTTTTAGGATTCGGTATGTTATATATGTTATAAGTAGGTAGTTTTTGGAAATCACGTAATAATTATGACAGAAAAGGAAAAGAATTTACAAAAAAATGTGGAAATTTGGAATATGATTTTTGAAGAATTTAGAATGATAGTAAATTAATACAAAACTAAAGTTATGGTTATAGAACAGAAACAAAAAGAAATTAATATACAAAATGATAAAAGTTAAAAAATATAAATATAAAAATACTAAAAAAAATTCAAAGGAAACAAAGATATATAGATTTAAAACAATATTCCGACCAACACTTGTATGTGAATCTTTGGTGTTAACAAAGAGGCAAGAAAGTAAAATACAAGCAGTAGAGATGAAATATCTCAGACAAGTTTAAGGTGTCACGACAAAAGATAAATTGAGAAATACAAAAAATACCTTCATGTAGAAACAGCACTCAAGTTCATTGAAATGAGGCCATTAAGCCGGTGGATACATCTTCAATGGATGAATGGCACGAGATCAGTCAAAAAAAAAATAAAAAAGGAGAGAAAATAGAGAAGACCGAAACATGTGCAGAGGCAGATAAAAACAATGGACAAAATTTGTATACGAATAAAATTTTAGTTATTTTCTAGTTAAATATAGATATGGATTGTAGTTGTTAATGACTTAAAAAATACATATTTTTCAGTATATTTCAAGATAATATAAAGAAATGAGTTCACATACTTAATTGTGTAAGACCAGTGACAAAAAGACAGATATAATCGTGATTTTTGCAATTTACAGTGGCCATAATCCAGTATTTTTCAAATAAAGTGTTATTATAGATTACGTTTTAAAGTGTCTTTAATTGTAAAATAATGATCATTGATGAAAAATGTAATTACGCCATAGTGACAAATATTAAAAATAAAAACATATACCATTTTACATAAGGTGCAAGCAAATTAAAAATAGCTCAAAAAAAGCTAAAGAATACTACTCCTCCTAAAAAATATTGCCGACGACACTAAACTTTTTTATATCTGTTAAAAGTTTCTCTACTGTATTTCAATATTTGTCTTAATAAACAAGTTATACAACCTTGTAATTTTATATCAAAATTTATAATTTATTTCAAAATCGCGTCGTATTTTGCAAATGAAACAACATTGAGCATCTGATTTGACGAATATCTTTTTAACATAAAAATAAGTTTTAACGTCTTGACTACTTTCTTCGATATCCTGTTGTTTTCGATATACCCTGCAAAAAATATCAATTCGGGACACTCTGTATAAATTTATAAAAAAAACCCGAAACACGCCAAATTTCAATTATAAAATGAAACGAAAAAAATGTATCTCTACATTGAAAGCCCTTGGGTTGACAATTATAACACAAAATTTTTAAATAAATGAGAAATAGGGACTTGGGATACATCACTTGAAAGGTTTCTACGAGTATATTATCCATTCAAAAATGGTCTTATTTTTAAATTTATTATTAATATTTAAAAAATAAAATCTGTGTTTATGCTCTTGAGAATCAAAGATACGATATTGTCGAACAATGTTACAATGGGTGTAAACAGAAAGTTATTACAATTTTTCCGGAAATACTTCAAACTCGGAATTTTTTCATTTGTTTTCACATCTAGAGATGTACAAACAACCCATTTTCATAACACATGAATTTTGTATATTTTTTTGTTGAAATTCTTCAACATTTTGAATGAGGTTTCAGTAATTTGAATAACATATACCAAATACTGGCTGCAGTAGAAAGTATTTGAGTTTTTCATTTAAACCTGCTTTTTATATATAAATAGAACCAGGGAGAAATAAAATTCATAATCATTGGTGAATAATAGGAATTATTATTATCTAAGAAACGCTTATATAATTAATAAACAAATTATAAGTTAGGTAGTTAGTAACAAAAATGTTGTTAGTATTTGGTGTATTTTGATTTATAAATTCAAGTGAGACATATTGATATTTAGATGAAAAAGTAACAATTTTTATTTAATCTATGCAGTAATTAGTTTTCTACACCTTCTACAAGTCTATGTACATTTTTCTGAATTTACGACCAGTTTTTTTAATATTCTATCAAGAAGCTTAAAATGTTTACTAATAGATCTGGCAAAATAACTAATAACTAAAAGATCCCTTAATACGCAAAAATCTGACCCTTATTTACGGATTTTCAGCAGTCATCGCATTCTTTTTTTTTACTATTACTATCGTCATCTTTTTCCTTGTCTTCATTGTTCTGCAAACTTTTGGTCCTATTCTTTTTATACTCTAAAAGAAAACCGCGGCTGTGTTTATGCTCTTGAGAATCAAAGATACGATATTGTCGAACAATGTTACAATGGGTGTAAACAGAAATTTTAAACTCGATTCCAGACCAAATATTTGATTCAAATTCTAATAGAAAGTGATGGAATCCGTCACCGCCACTTAGGACGGTAAAACTTCCTCCACGATAACTGTAATTCTCAACGTAAAGACATAATATTTTTTGATTGCTTTGCCACAATGCCTGAAAACATAAAAGTTTATAGGTAAATTTCCTTAAACTAAAGCTTTGGAGTTTTTGTCCGAAATATATATTAATGTAATTTACATCTGATAACTAATCACCAAACTCTTAACTAGAACCTTTATTAAAGGATCAACATAGCGCCATATTTAAGATTTAATTTTGAGGCCTTAGACCAAGTTTTCTGAAAGGCTCCCCTTTCAACCTTATAGATATACAGGGTACACCAACGAAAAAGAAATTAGAGGATTTCAATAGCGGAGTACTAAAAGTAGAAGCAAATTTCAGTAATGCCAAAAATATAGGGAACAAAGTATGTATATTCGAGATGGAAAAAGGAAAGAAAACATGAAGGCAAAGAGCAAACTGAGATATAAAAAGGATACAAAAATGTATATATAAATAATGACCTCACGGACAAGGAAAGAGAAATACAATTGCAAATAAAAGAAATTGAAAAGTAGAGAAACAAGAGAAACAAAACGAAGGTAAGACATAAAAAATTCATAATAAACGGTTCAAAATGGGAATGGGACAAAAAAACCTAAAGCTAATATAAACTAACATATACAAAAATGTGATAAAGGGACAAAGAGGAAGGAAAAATACAGCTGACGAAATGGTGATGAATTAAAAAGATGTGAAAATGTAAGTAAAATCAGAATTAGGGCAAAATGTGAAAGAAAAGAGGGAAAAAGCAAATAAAAACAGAGAGGTAACAAACAAGAATAGAGATTATAAATTCCTGGATTTGGCAAATCTAGATGAAAGAGAAATAAATGGTAAGTTAGCAGAACTAAACGACATCATGGAACAGCAATTTAGACATCCTTATAATTACTAATACAATGAAAAAAATGCAATGTAATTTAGAATTAGAAAATCACGTTATGATATAGAATGGAGTCAATAGAGCACTGTGGGCAGGAGAAGGACTGGGATGTATTAATAGACGAAACATACAGTATGGTCCAAATGAAATTAATAAATTCATTATTTCGTAAATCGGCGATTTTAGGGGAAGATCATCTTTTTATTTTTGACATCATCTCCGTAAGCGTGATGACGTCATCAATAACATTTTTAAATAGAAAAGCGTGTCTTGCAATATATCAATTGATAAATCTTTTGAATATCTATTCACCCATATCAATTATGTCTAAGTATTATTGTCAAAAGTAGTATTAATCACATTTGAACAGATTTCTTAGTTTATTAAGTATTGTTACATGATGTGTTTATTACACCCAAAAATAAATTTGGTTAAGGCCGTAACTGAAAATTAAAATATGTATACTACTTTTTATCATTTTTTAAAAAAAACTAGTTACCCTATAAAAAATCCTTTATTGATATTCAATGTAATTGTTATTGTCAATTGGTTAATGATATTGTAGGAGACGAAATCAAAAACTTTTTTACTCAACATAAAGCTGACTGAAACGGAAAGAATTGAAATTCTAATATTAATTGGTTGTGGAGATAAAACACGTACGCAGAAAGAAGTTTGTAGTTTATTCAATAATAAATATCTCAACCGAGAACCAATTACACAGTCCACAGTAAGCAAAATCGAGAAAAAATTTAGAGAAATGGGTCTAACGGTAGTAGAAAAGAAATATCTGAAACTGGATGTTCTGGTAGCCTTTGAAGATAATCCTCATACCAGTTTACGGCAAGTAGCGTTAGACAATGAGGTTGGCTATCAAACAGTTCTTAGAATGCTAAAAAAGGAGAAGTGGAATCCTTATAAAGTAAATTTAGTGCAATAACTTATGGAAGAAGATTTTGTTCCCAGAATTAAACCGGTTGTTCCCAAACAGAAACGATTTGTTGCTGCAGCAAGATGGTGCGCCACCGCACTATGCGGTCTTGGCAAGAAACTACTTGGACAACGTCTTCCCAAATCGGTGGATAGGTCGAAGAGGAGCAATTGAGTGGCCACCGAAATTACCTGATTTAACTCCTCCCGATTTATTTTTATAGGGATACTTAAAAAGTAAAGTGTGCGTAAATAGACCACCAACTATTAATGAACTCAAAGAACGGATATGCATTAATATTACAAAAATAACGCGAAAGTTCGAGAAGAGTTCCCTGCTCGTCTTTGAACTGACAGTAAACAATTTGAGCACTTGCTTTAAATTTGGTTGTACTTAATTATAATATTTAAGGCAACATTAAAAATTTAATAAATCATTTTTTCGACAACATACAAAAATTGGTTACTTAGACATATTGATATGGGTGAATAGATATTTAAAAGACCTTTTAATTGATGTATTGCAAGACCCACTTTTCTATTTAAAAATGTTATTGATGACGTCATCACGCTCACAGAGATGACGTCAAAAATAAAAATAATCGATTTACGAAATAATGAATGTATTCCTTACATTTGGACCATACTGTAGATGGGATAAGAGACAGGAATAGAATATCAGGAAGATTGATGAGTATCGAAATCCGAAAAAATAAAGAAATATATATAATCATAACACCATACCAAATGAAAATGCACTAATAAAGGATAAGAATTCTGTAACGTGTTACAGATGGAAGCGGAAGACAGTTTGGGGACTCTTGAAATTATAGGAGATCTGAACTGTAGAGTAGGAAAAAAGACAGAAGGGGCAAACGGAAGTATTGGAAAATTTGGAGACACAATAGAAAACAAAAATGGACAAACAATCATAGATTTTTGCGAAATAAATAACATAGTAGTTGGCAATACTTTCTATCAGCATAAGAAAATTCACAAATATACACGAGAGATACCCAGCAGGAACGAGAGATCCATAATTGAAATGTGCCTAGTAGAGAGACATACTAAAAAAGAGAAAAAGAGGATAATAAAGTAATGATGAAAGTAAATAAGCCAAGATAAATACAAACCAAAGAAAATTTAAAGAAGAAAAATATCAACAGAGAATAGAAAAAGAGAAGAAATACATCCTGAAGTAAGTCTAGATAACCAATATATGACTTTTAAGAACGTACTTATAAAATCAGGAACAGAAGTTTGTGGTTTAAATAAAATAACAAAGACTAAGAAGCAAACGCACTGGTGAAATAAGAACTATGAACAATACAAAAAACAACGGGATAAAGTGAAGATGATAGTCAAAAAAGCCAAAACTAAGTTGTTGGAAGAATTTGGAGAAAAAATGGAGACAAATGCGTCAGGAAATACAAAAATGCGGATTCACATACTAAGAGGAATAAGGACAGAGAAGAAAAACCAAATACAATACGGAAAAGGCAGTAACGAAAATATTATAGCAGAAAGATGGAAATAATATTTCTAAGAGTTATTAACAGCAGAGAACACTGAACTACCAGACAGAGAAGAGCAAATTGGGAAGAACAAGAATGAAAATACGGAAAGACCATACCCAGTACAAGAGGCAGAAGATGAAATAAAGAAAAGTGAAACTAGGTAAAGCAGCAGAAAGAAATTAAATTCGAAATGAGATAATCAAGTACGCAGGAGACAAGGGGGTTAAACTGTTATACAGAATACTAAGACTAGCATGAAACACGCAAAAAATACCCAAGGAGTGAAAAACAATACTAACTCCAATTTACAAAAAAGAAGCCACATTGAGTGTAATAACTTTAGAAGCATATCAATCACAATTATATGAGACTATAATTGAAGATAGATTCAGACAAAAATTGGAACAAACATTTAAAGATACACAATCAGCGTTTAGAACAACACAGAAAATGAGATCTACGTAGCTGTAGTTGATTTGACTAAAGTATTCTAGAGCTTAAAGAGAGAAAAAATATGGAAAATTCTCACTTTGAGGAAAGTTTGTAAAAACCTAAAAGGTATAATTAAGAATTTCTACACAAGAACGGAGAACGCAGTCAGAGTTAGAGGAAAGTTAACAGAGAGTTACAGAGCTAACGGAAGAGTCAGACAGGTAGCTATTTTGAGCCCGAATCTTCTTATTATAGTAATGGATGAAATATCTAAACAAGCAAATAAAGAAAAGAGGAAAACAAATATAGAATACAATACACTTAACCCAACATACGTAAACGAATTAACATATGTCGATGACCTCCTAATATTTGTAAACACAAAGAAGGAATTACAAAACTTGAGGGATGAAATGAGGAAATATGAATTACAAATATATCTACAGAAGACAGAAATATTGAAAATGGGAAATACGCGCGAAGAGATAATGATACAAATGCAAGAAAATGAGATAAAAAACGTAGACAAAATGAAGTATTTGCTGACAATTACAAAACTAGATAGAAGAATAGATGAAGAGATTGGGGGTAGGGTTAGGTTATAGTACCTACGTTTATTTACAGATGTGAATCATGGGTGATAACAAATAAAACTAAAACAGAAATTAATTACCTGTGAAATGAAGAAGCTGAGAAAAATTGCGGGAATGACGAGATTGGGTAAAATAAGAAAAAATAAAAAGTGACCTAAATGTAGTGAGTGTGATACATAAAATTAAACAACAATTAAAATGTTTTGGTCACATAGTGCAAATTTGAAATGAAAGGATGGTCAAAGTAATATGAAAAACAGCAAGAAAAGCAAAAATAGATTTAGAAGACAATGGAATGTAGATATATAAGATAACCTGACAAAATAAGGACTGAGCTGAATCCAAGTTAAACAGGAAGCAAAAAAAATTATCACCTCTACAACAATGACAGTGGAGGATGCGGATAAGTAAGTAAGTAATCGAACAAGTCAATTCAAATACCAATATTATTCTCTACCAGTGTGACTCACCAACAAGGCAGGTATAAGCAACTAAGGTAACTCCTACCAATTATGGAGACCCTATTACGTTTGATAGAAAATGAAAACAAAATTTACATCAAACAAACACTTGTCAGGCAATTTTAAATATTTGACAACTCTGCCATTTGAGACAAACAGAGAGACGTATTATTATGCGAAATATTATTGTAAGGGGTACATCGTAGTAATTGAAATTGTTGCTAGAAAGAAACATTAAAGCAAAAGTTAAGTTATAACGTTCTTTAAGTCCAGAAAGTTCTCTGTCAATTATTGGCTTGAGAAAATGATACTCTTTCCTATAGTTGACATCCCTGTCAATAATGTTTTTCTTATGTATATTTACATTGGGGATCGCCATATTACAACAATATTGCAAATATTCCTTTTAACGAAAATAAACTTCTATTTAATGTACCTTCCCCTTTTAAAAATGCTCTCTTTTGTGCTGACCTTAAACATTCCAATAAAAAGAGGAAGCCAAAAGAAAAAAATCCGTCAGTGAAGTATGGAGAAATAACCATATCAAAAAGGAGTACGCAAAAAAAGACAAAATGTACCAGAAAGAAAAAAAAAAGATGTTAAACGAACAAAAAAATGTACATAAAGCTCATCAGGAAAAGAGAAAAAGGTGATAAAGTGATGCCCGAGTCAGACAGTTCTGAAGGTGAAGAGTGAACAGAAAGTGAAGATAGCCTGTGTGATATTGATGTTTTGGGGGATAATGAGAAACACTTTAGTGACTTAGAAGTTGGTTCTAATTCTTCAGCAGGAGACTAGTTTTTTGGGTGAAAACGAAATACCACCATGTACGAATATGTCTGTATTGTACAAGAAAAATGCTCTAAAGATGAACTTAAGGTTATGGGCATGAGAGCAATTAACAAAGAAAAAACAGTGTTTGCACTTAATGAAGACGATATATCCTCTGTGACAAGAGTCTATTTTAGGAATACTGCCTACGCCAAACCTTTTGGGTACAGGTGAAAGGCCAAAATATGAATAACCCCTTTGTAAACCTGTTCGGATGTTATATGCTCAATTTCTTGGTTTTCGATGACATCTATTATTCACTTATTTTCGTCTTTAAATTCCACTCTATCTTCTTGCACTAATTTTTCATAGTAATCTTTCCATTTATTTAGTGTAAAAAGTTGCAGATTTAACCTATTATTTTCATTTGACCTGTAGTTTTTTATTACTTTCCATGCTTCTCTCGACTTTGTGCTGCCCATGCAGTTATTAATTACTTCGCACGTTTGTTCCCAGGTTTCATTCATTTTTTCCTGTAATTATGTCTTTTTTGCCTTCCCTACTTATTCTTACATAGTACTTTCTATCTTCCCGGTTGTGTGTTCCCAGCTATTTCCGATAGGTACGCTTCTTTTTCACGACTTTTCTTTCTGTGTCGTTATTCCACCAATATGTTTTATTTCTGAAGATATTTTTTCTACAATTCGCAGACTTTCATATGCAGTTTCATGCTTTAACTATTTTCACGTACATTCTTTCGGTCGTAGTTTCCTCAATGAGCTTTAATTTTTCACTTAGTTTTAATTTATGTAGAAATAAAACAGTATCTTGAAGGAGGTGTAATTTGTACTTAGGACACTTATTTTCATCATCTGTTTCGTCTTTATTTCTAGATTCTTGATTCGAAGACATTAATTTACTAAAAGAAATTGTTACTTTTGCCTATCGAAGAAAATGGTCAGATCCGCATCCGGCTCCTCTAGATAGAAATATGTTTTCGCGTCGGTTGGGTCCAGGTGTTCTTGTATGTATATTTCTGTGTTGGAAAAAGCCATTCCATATTTTAAGGTCATACTGTTCACATATTTCTACCAGACGCTCTCCATTATCATTTTTGATTTCCGAATCTTCTTACTACTCTTCCGTTTTCCTGCTTGCGCCCCTTCTATCAAAATATTCTAATAAATAAAGCTCCTTCCTATTATGAATTTGATCTAAGAAGGTTTGTCAAATTAACCAAAAACTAAATTTTCTCTGCTTCTGGAGCATTGTCAGTAGGTGCATAGGCAGCAATAATAGCTACATCATACCCTTTGAGTTGCAGATCGACTCGGATTACTTGTTCGTTATAATAATCCTGCTTTTTGATGCGTTTTAATTTTTTGTGAACAGCAATAGCAACGCCTTTTACAGCTCTATTTTACTACTACACTGAAAATGTTAATGTCATTTTGAACTTCCTTGATTACTTGTAATGTAGAAACTTTATGAAAAAAATTTAATTCCTAACCATCACTTTGGGTTCAGAGAAAGTCATTCAAGGATAGATTAGGTGCATAAAAGAACCAATATAGTAGAAAAAACTTCATTCTGCACTTTTTTGAGGATATTTTTTTGCAACTTTTAATTGGGCATGCCCTCGGACAAATTTTCAAGTTTTCATTAAAATTATTTATATTCTTCTAAGTCAGTTTATTTTTCTTTTAACTAAATATTGAAGGATTATTATATTGGCTACCTATTGGGTTACATTATATTATCCCCAAAATGGTTTGATTATAACTATTTTTACGTTTTTCTTTCTTTTGATTAATGTCACAAAAACATTACAACATATTTTCTTCGTCCTATTATCTCTGCCGTAATAGATATTCTAGCAAAAAAATTGTCGATAAAGAATAACACATTTTAAGTCACAAATGGACAATTCCGATATTATCAATTAATTAATTATAAAATTGCACAAAAAATTATAAAAGGTAATCAACTTATACTCCGAAGTATGATACCTCCGTTGTCTTGAAATATAAGAAATAATATTTTCAATATCAGTTGTAGGAACACTAACGATGAGACCCAAATTAAAGAATAAATAAAGAATTTCAAGCAAATAAACTTAGAAGATGAATCACACATAGAAAAAGCAGTAAAACTGGAAGAGAAAACATATTTAGTTCAAAGTACTCAGAGAAAACAAAGATAATGAGGGGTGAAAGTAAATCGAGTAGTCTTCGAGAGGAAAGAGTTTATATCAGTAACGCCATGGCCATTATGGAGTGGAAAATGCAGAATTAGAGACAAAACTAAAGAGTGAAGCAGGAAAAAATGTGAAAATAGGATACCAAAAAATTTCTGTGGACAGAAAAGAACGAAGATTGAACCAAAATAAGGAATTCGTTGAAAAACAGCAAAGTATACCTCAAAATATGGAAAATAGTAATGCAATCAACCAGTAAAGAATAACAATGACGATACGAAACCAACAATGTCTATGAACAAGGATATTCATAAAAATATAAAAATTACAGAGATAAGAATACAAACAAACACAGGGAAATTAGAAATAAAAATAATAGGTGCAAAATTGGCACATGGAATATTAGAACCCTAAAAGGACAGGGACAAGAACTAGAAGAAGAATGTGAAAAAGCAGATTTATAAGTGATGGCTATAACCAAAATAAAAGAAAGGAAGATGGAATCACAAAAACAGAAAAAGGTCATGTACTGGTATTTCGTGGGGTAAGAAATAATGAAAAAGTCGCAAAGGGGGTAGATGTTTAGGACATGCAAAATTAACAGAACAAATACTGTATGTACATAAAGTATGGAATAAATTCATTTTAAGCTAAACAAACAATTTTGAGGAAAAATCTTGAGACAAGTAGGTTTTTGATTTTAATTTAATGTATTTTTACATAACAATTAAATATACAGGGTAAGCCATTTGTGAGTAACGATGTCATCGACTATTTTTTTAAATGGCACACCCTGTATATTTTATTTTTTTAGATAGCAAATTTCAAGACCATTCCAAAAATATATCATACGGTAATTAATAGTTTTGAAGATACAAAAATTTTAATTCTAATATTTATTGTATTTATTGCATATTCTTTTAATTTTCATCATAACAGCTATTGGTTGTGGGAAAATTTACATTTAATTCACAAAACAAAATTTTCAGTCAATTTTACTTACCTTTGCTCTTCGGCGGCCAAAAAATTTCCAGGGGTAAAAGAACCATTTTTCACTGCTCGGCTGTTTCATGAAACATTTTTCGCATTTTCCGAAAAGCTGTTTTTTTACCGCATAATAATAATGTTGGTGTTCGTTGAAATACCATTTAGCTCCTTTATCGTGAAAATTTAAATCCAACTCTTTTTGGATTTCCTTACTTCCATTAAAATTATAACGATCTGTTAGCCGCCACCACCAAGGACCTTTCACATAAAAAGACATACATTTGTGTAATAAATGTGATGGTTAATAAAACAATTTTAATATAATTTAATAATCATAAGTCTAAAATAGAATTAAGTAACAAAGAAAAATTTGATCAGGAATAGCAACATTCAGAAATAGTATCAAGAAGTTAAGGAAAAACAAGTTTTTGTTTTAAACAAAATAATTACAATAATAAATTTCTTGAGTATAAGGCGGCGTATCCAAGCTCCGCCACCAAACCACGGTTAGACATATTCCTATAGCCAAACTAAACAACTACATAGAACGATTATTACTTTAGGTACATGATTACCAAAAACCGGATTAAAAATAAATAAAAAGCAAATGCTTTTTTTTTATTAAAAATGTAATTTTCAATTAAAAATCATAAAGTTAGACTTGTCGAGTACGGATGTTCAAAACTCGTTTTACTTCTGATAAGCAAGTACGTGATAAACAAACAGTGTAATAGTCCGGGCGCTCTCTGAATGAAATGTGATATCCGATATCATATCTCGCGAGTGGTCGTGACAGAACAACAAAAGCGAACTTTATAATACAGCATACAGCCAGCCAACTAAGCAAAATGAACCGATACTGATGCAACAAAATAATGCATTATTTCAAGAAAATTGTGCAAGGTCAAGCAATGAGCAGGCACTTTACAACGCTTGGGTTCAAGCAGAAAATAAAGTAAAAAATATGGAATGTACTATAATGCAACTACAAAGCCAAACAGCAAATTTAACGAAACAATATGCAGAGTTAAATAAAATCTCAATTCAATCAGTACAGGAAAAACCAATTGAATACCATACTGGTGAAGAGGAACTAGCGACAGAGACGGAGTGGATAAGATAATAACAAGCACAGCCCGTCAGAGTTAATAAGGATAATTTAAAGCATGAGAAAATAAATATACCTCCTCTAGTAATAGTAGAGGGAATCAAAGATAACTATAATGAAATGCGTATGGAATTAGAAAAAAACCTAAGTCAGTTCCAAATAAAACTAATAAACGACGATAGTATGGAAATTAATGTTCCTGATAGTAATAATTATAGAGAACTCACTAAAATGCTTAATGTTCAAGGACGGATATGGCATTCATTTGAAAATAAGCAAAATAGGCCAATAAGAGTTGTTGTTAACAAACTCCATCATACGTGTAAGAAGGAGGATAATGTTGAAGATCTTCAAAGGAAAGGATTTAAGGCGATAGATACTTGTATTAAATTAAAGTGGAGAACTAAACAGCCATTAAATTGTTTACAATAGTATTCGATAAGAACGAAGACATACATAAAATCTTCAGTATAACTGATATTCTGGGAAATAGAGTGGAAATGCTACCGTTAAAAAAGTCAAAACTAATCCCGCAATGTAAACGCTGTCAAGCATTTGGGCACACGCAGAGATACTGTGCTAGAGAATCAAGATGTGTTAAGTGTGCGGGAAAACATCTCACAGAGGAATGTAGAAAGGCACAAGATGGGCAGCCAAAATGTGTTAACCGTGGAAACAATCATCCAGCTTACTACCAAGGATGTATTGTTGCGAAAGAACTACAAAAAATGAGATTTAATGCTACGAAGCAGAACAGCTTACCTAAAAAACCAACAAGGAATAATCAACCGGTAAGCAATCAAAAACTTAATAGATCAGAAGCAGTTAATGATAAAACTGAAGATAAAAGCTACAGTCAAGCAATAACAGGTAGATCAGAAAATAATAGAATTGAAAGAGAGATAGATCAACAAAATGGGTCAGTAGAACAAACTTTACAATTAATATTGAGGCAACTAAATGAACAAAAACAGATGCTTCAAAATTGTGATGAACGTCTAAAAAGACTGGAATATAGCGATAATGGAGCTATCCCAAAGCAAAGAAATGGCTACTAATCTTAGAATAATGGCACGGAGTACCAATGGGCTCTTGCAACATCAACAAGAGTTGCAAGCTGTATTGGACATAGATAACATTGATATTTGTTTAATATAAGAAACCCACTTCACCAATCAAACATTTATTAAATTTAAAGGATATAAAGTTTATCATACCATACATCCCGAAAATGCTGCCAAAGGAAATACAGAAAAATGTACACGCTTATTAGAAGAAACTCCACTCTGTCACTGCATAATAAGCTTACGTTCTATAAGCAAATAATTAAGCCTGTGTGGTCCTATGGTATCCAATAATGGGGGTGTAGCAAACAATGCAATCTAGACATCAGCAACAGATTCCAGAACAAAGTGCTGAGGAACATCAGAAACAGAGACCTCCATCAGGAAACTGTTGACCAGACCATCAAAAAATTTGCATCACGAAGATCGACTTAATCGCCAATGATGAGACTATGCAGCTTTTTGATAACACGGGATTAGAAAGAAAGCTCAAAAGGACGAAGACTTTTTAGTACTCTAAATTTTCAAAACACACACTGCGAATTGTGGGAAATATGATGCCGTTGTGCTAATACCAAAAGTAGAAACAATGCAAAAATAAATAATAGTACAAATGAAAAACTATTTTAGAATCTCAATTTGATCATGAATGTGAGAAGTAATTGGTATGCAAGCTATAATCTACTACAGTTGAGAAAAAATATGTAATAAGCACGGCGAGATGTTTTATCAACACTACCCAAGGATTGAGATCAGGTTTTTCATGCAGTTGTTAATTTATATCTGAAAACTAAAATTAAATATAAATATTTCCTTTACTGTTTAGGTAAGGAAAACAATTTAATTATTTTTTTGCTTTACAAATTTATATTTTTTGTGTTCCTGTGATACCATTTGTGTTGTTAAGTACAGGGGTTGTTTTTCCTAATAAATATATGAACAAATATAAATATCATATAACCCACTACGTAATTTGGTTAATGAAAATTAAAGAGGCTGAGGAAAAACAATAAAATAGTATGAATCAGTCTACGAATGCTTGTGAGTCATTTATTTAATTTTGTAAGATCTTTAAGGTATAATTAATTGCCGCGGTAGTACCCAAAGCATCTTGAATTGTAAAAGTAATGTACATGTAAATTTGTCTAGATATATATTTTAAAATAAATTTTAATTATATCGAATTTACGATTATAATAAAACTGTAGCTTATTATAATATTTTATTATTAAACCGTTAATATTTTTTAGAGATTCTAGACTGTAGAATTATATCTATCTGACGACTCCCGAGTTATGTGCGATGACCCTGTATATAGTAATGAAAATAAAAATGTCTAAGATGCTGATTATATTACTTTTTAAGTTTGTTAAACTCAAATGTGCTGATTTTAAGTGAAATATGTTTTATCATTTTTATACTCTTGCAGCTAGTCTTGACTAAGAATTGATTGTAAACGTTTCAATAAAGATAATTTTTCAAAGTAAAATTTTATTTTCAAGTTTAAAAATTATTTTTAAAAATCAGTTTTCCTTCGGTAAGCTTTTAAGTTGCGTTACAACTCGGTGGTCCTAAAAGAAAGTATTAGTAACCGACATACAAATGTATACTAGAGAGGGGGTTACAAATGTACACTAGAGAGGGGGTTACATCTAATAAATATTGTAAATGGAAAAGCAGCCAGATAAAGTGAATCCCGAGTGCCTGAACAACTAATATTCGCCAATCCACTAAAAATATTTTCCCATATTCATCATGACATAGTAACACATGAAAACAATAATAAAAAAATATGTAGATACAACTTGAAAATTACAATTTTGATTATTATTTAAAGTATTTTGAGTCATAGTGGATTTCATAAAATAAATAAACTGTTTTTGATGAGAGAGGCAAAGCAGCTTAAAACACCTGAGGAGACGATAACAAGAATAAAAAGAATCAAGAAGAAAAAGGAAAAAGGTAGCTCATACAGACGCTTGAAATTAAAACACAGGAAAAAGAAAATTACAGAACGAAAAAGATTAAAATAAATTACTACAGAACGTGTCAGTATTACTCACTGAAAAGGTAGGACATCTAGATCATAAGTTAGATCTATTAAAACAACAAGTTATTAGTAAACTGTTATTAGTAAACTAAACCAAGTAGAAATTGAATTTGAAAAAAGGAGACCAAGTAGAAGATGCTGCAGGTAAACTTACAATAGATTTCAGTCAGATAGAAATCGATCTGAATAAAAAATCTAGGCCGAAATCGACCCCTAATAATCAATTCTGTTCATCACATTGATAGTACTGGTAATAATGGTTGGAATAAAGAAGAAGTAGCTGCTTCTCAAATAGTATCGAAGAAAAGAAGCACCTAGTTTGCAACTAGTGCTGCAAGCTAAGCTGTCCATATTTCAATAGTTAGTGTTCAGACGAGGTATCCGCACCTGATCCAAGATGTAAAAATGCAACAAAGACTTCCTTTCTTCTATCATGCATGAAACTTCGATTTCTCATCAGTTGAAAATAATTTCGACCTAGATCTCTACTAGGAGCATGAAGCCAAACAGCTTTAGAGTTATTAGGCTGATAAAGAAAGTAAGAGGCTTTAAACCCACAAAAACTTAGAAATGCTTCAAGTGTGGACGAAGGGGTCACTTAGAACGAAACTGCAAAAGTAGACCTCGATCAGCATACCCCGAAGTTAGTAATGGTAATTATCTAGATTATCGTGGAATAGCCCAATAAGATAGGAGATTTTCTCCGACAAGAAATTAATCTGCTATCCGTAGCAACAGATGAAAACAGCTGACATTAAGGGACAACCGTTGACTGACAAATTGATTGATTGAATTAGCACATATAGTAATTGAAATGGTTAGAAATTATTATTAGTAAGGGAGCTTCTTGATAATCTACAGTGTACCTTCATTATTTAGACATCTAACCAGGTCTTATGTTCGTCCAAAAATTCTTCATGGAAGACTGCATCTTACGAAAAACAGTCTCGTCTTAGAATCGACAACGGGGCATACTAGACTTCTTTTTGGAGAAATAACTAATGCAATACAAATCAATTGAAAAACTCTTATATTATTAAACCGAATATTAGACATAAAGGTGTTAGTCGTAGATATTATCGAAAATAAATCACTGATAGTTTCGTAATAAATAGATCATTCGAAATTGAGAAGATCATGTATGGAAAACAAAAGTTTTTGGTGAATGATGGTATAAAAATTCCTAAAATTCGGAAAATATAGCTATAGCCAGGCTAGAGGATCTATTCACACTTTTAAAATTTTAGTATCCTTGAAAGTAAAGAAGTTTATGAAGAAGGGACTCTTGTTGCCAGTTGTTCAAAGTAAACTACGAAATTAATGAAAAATCAAGAACTTGGCTTCCGTGAATCAGTTAAAAGCACAAACAAATACAAAGAAGTACCATAAAGAATAAGAATATCGATGACAACTTCCTAAAGCTGATAGTCAAATAATAAATGATAATGATAAATTTATCAAGTTTGAAGAGTTTACAAAAGCTATTTTTGATACTACTGAATGTTCGAAAACTACTGGACGACCCAAAATAGTATAGCGCCGTATCCGTATGGGAACCGATATCCAGTAATATAAGCACCTAGACTATTATATTATATGAAACAAAAATAAGTGGCTAAAATGATTCAGGATGGTAATATGATTGAAAAACCGTCAAGATCTTGCTGTTCTTTAGTTGATTTTGTGATACCAATCGCTTCTATTTGGATTAGAGAATATTCAACGAAGTCACGCGGATAGATGATACCTTGAATATTCTGGTTGATAGTCAGTGATATCCTACTTGGCAAATAGAAGTAAATCCAGAAGAAACATTTTCGACTATAAATCATCTTTACCGATTTCAAGTTCTTACTTTTGGTCTTTTAAATTTTCAGCTTCCTTTGAAATGTTAATGGAAATGGTATTGAAGATATAACTTGGAAGACTTGTTTGTTTAACCTGTACGACACCATGATAATGGAGAGAATATTCGACCAATACCTGTCAATTCGGCAAGTAATATTTATCAGAATTTAAATCTCGACAAATGTTCCTTATTTCAAAAATATTTATTCAAAATTAGGATATAAAAAACAGGCCGAAATCTAGAGACAAGAAGAAAGTAATAAGTTTTTTAGGATTATTTTCTTTTTAAAGAGAGTTTTAAAAAGATTTTAAAAGAATAGCTGACCATCTAAATGAAAAAAATTCAATCTTTATTACACCTTCTCTCAATATGGAATGGGTAGTGTATGACCCTAAAATTGGTGTAAAAAATTGAGAAGACCAAATTTCTATCGATATCCAGCCAACGGGCCAAGAAGAGCAAGTTTATGGGGAATAACACTGTAAAAATTAACAACTAATAAAGAGAAAGAAGTTGAAATGGAGAATAACCTTCAAATGGCACAGTAATTGATGACTTCGAATAATTTAATCAAAAGCAGATATTTTTGTAGAGAAAATGTTCTGAAAACTTTAATCAGTTTTTTTATAATAATAAAAGTTATGGTAAAAACTGATTATTTTTTGAGTGCTGCCATTTTGTCAAAAAAAAACAACTACGCACAACGATAGTTACATTTATACATGTTAAGAAAATATTTTGTTTTATTTTATTAAACGATTCTTGGCAAAAATATACAATAGACCATGAGGAGACGATTCTTCCATAGTAGAAATGTTTTAAAATAAAAAATAAACCATTATGCAGGCGTCTAAGATTCTAAATATGCTATTTTGAAACCAAATATATTATAAATCGTTGATATCAGTAATATTTACAAATGTGTCGATAACATTTGGTGTAAAAATTCATTTAAATTATAATGTATTATTACTATGAATTAACGTCCCATTATGGTAGTTTTACGTAAGAATAAATATACTCACCGATATCATATATATAATTAGGATATTTATTGTTTGCTTTTAGGTATCTGTAAAATTTTTGATAATTCTGGAGCTTCTGTGTTTTGTCATATACTCTTATATTGTTATGAATAACTGAAGAATTATCACGTACAATCCAGACACGGCTTTTGAGCGTTGAAGAACGAAAACCATAAGTTACCAAAATTATTGAGAAAAATAAAAATAAAATTACTGTCATCACGTTGATGACTAATTTAGAAATTTCAATGAAATAAAGGGAAGTAAATTATAAAACTTACTGACAACACATCGTAAATTTGTCCTATTTATCAAAAAAATGCCTTTAAACAATATAGCCATTAATAAAGTAATATTTCATATACAGTTATTTGACAATGGTTTAGTACCTATTATTTCAAATGAAACAAGTTAATTGATAACAAAGATATTTCAATCAACTCTATTCAAAATCAAATCAGAACAATTAGATTTTTATGTTGCCTTTCCTGAAAGTACCAAAAGTTGGTACTGTAATAGTTACTAGCAAATGTATTTTTTATGTATTATTGTTGGTAAATAAATGCACTGATTGCAAAGCAGAACTGCACTAATTTTCATATAATTGGTTTGTTCTATAAATGTATTCGAATATTAAAAAAAATAACATGAAGGAAAAATATTCCCAGGCGAATGGTATTAAGTTTGTATATAAGGACAAATAATTTCCCCAAAGGGAGGCAAAATAACCCTTTCCTTCCATAAATAAGGTAAGGATAAAAATGACTTTGAACAAATGTGTGTAGATTTTCGATAATTTTTTATTTAACTTTCTTTACGTTATTGTACTCGTATAAAGCTTTTTGCTAAATTATTTTTTTCACTACTATTTGTGGACGTAAAAAAATTGTAGTACCTAACTCATGCTAGCATTCAACTATTAAGCAGATGGATGCTTATTTCGACAATGCCTTGTATTCTCTATCACAACAAAATAAGCTCGGCATATCAGATTCGGATTTTATTTGCTAATGTTAAATCAATGAATTGAATTTGTTTAAATAATCATTAATTTAATTTTTATGTAAATAACATGTAAAAGGAAAATTTTATAAATAATAATAAACATTTCTATTTTTGCCAAGTGAGTAAAACGAAAAATAAAACGTTATTCTGGAAATCAAATTTAATTCTAAAATGAATTAAAAAATAAACTTACAAAAAAGATAGAAATTTAAAAAAATAGGTGGGTGAACAAAAATTACAAAAACGGTTCAAATAAGTCGCCTTCTGCTGCAGTACAATATTCTAAACGATAACAGAAAGCTTATCTGTCCTACCAAGCTCTTGACCATAAATATCATTTATATTGTATTTCCAGAAAAACGTCCATTAATTCTAGGTTCGTAGTTCTGGCAGGCAATTTTATGTTGTTTCTAACGCTAAAAAGGCGATCTTAGAAAAATTTTTTTAGAAAATCTCTCAAGATGATCGCATTGTAAATCGGACAATCATCTTGTTGGTACCATACTTTGTCAATATTTACATAAGAAAAATTTTGAATAATTGGAATAGTTTCGTCTCATTGTAAACGAATTGTGATATATTTGGTTAATATTTTATTTAACCAATGAAAAAAGAAGAATTGAACGTTTAACATTTATTAAAAAGTGACTTGCTTAGTCCCAAAAATCCAACCAACAATTGTACTATTAAACTCTCAAAATGTATTATTATGGGCTAGTTATGTCTGTGATATTCCCCAATTTTGTAATGCCTGGTATAAATTTAATATGATATGCAATTGACTTAATCTCAGAGTGACTTCAAATTAAGGTGTGGTTAAAGACTATAATTATCTAAATTTATTTTTAAACAGTAATAAAAAAACTAAAATAAAGTTTCTTAACACTTTGATAGTCCAAATTTTCAAAAAACTCCAATTTTGTACTTTTGTTTGAGTCCATTTACAACAGGTAAGATTCATTTACTTCTATTGATAAAAAAATTGTATTTTTCTTGTAATTTTCCTTTTTTAGGTTAAACACTTTATGGTTATGTCTACATAATTGTCTTTATAATGATAAATTACACTAACTAAATGTTTTTTCAATTCTCAACTAGTAAGTAATTTCAATTATGTGTCGTTTGATTATTATTTCTTTTAAAAATTAAATTTGAGTTTATAATAATTTCAAATTTCTTACAATTAATGATGTGCCTTTTCTCAGGTCACAAACACAAGAGCTCAGTCAAATTCTGACTGAGTTTAAATAGTTTTCCGAAGTCATAGCATTCTTTATGTTTAAACTTCAAATAAATTATGGATACAAATTATAATTGTTGTAACAATATACATTTTTAATGACTTTTGTTTGTATCTAAAGAATTAATTATTTATAATTGAAATTTGATGTCTTTACTTGATTCTTGGTATCATAATTTTTATTTCTACATTAAAATTCAGTTTATTATTCAGATAAAACAAAGCTAAATTAGTTTTACAATGAATTACTTTAATTTTGATATAATTGAAAATTTTACATTCTTGCATATTTCTAAACAGTGACCAAAGTTTCATTAACAATTTCTATTAAATTTACAGAATTTTGATTAGTATAAGTATTATAAGTATTACATTGAAATATTGTTTTACCAATTTTATTTGATTGATTTAATTTTTTTGGCGAACATACAAATGGATGGTGTACAAAATATATTGCAATTTCAATATTTTCGATTGATGCATTTTTTTAGAACTGTTTAAAAACAACAAATAAAATTTGGATTTATCAAAATAAAAATTTCGATAATATACAGCAACCTAAAAATGTATATATTTAACAACTCTAAATTGGCAATAGACATAAGCAAATTAGCAATAAAACTTTGTAACGGCATTAATTAAAAGTATATATTACTTTTTAGCAACTATTACATAAAAAGCACTGACATATTATGAATGGGATTTCGCGCTCTTTTCCGAGTGATTATACGAGAAACGTCTTTTGTGACTTTTATCATAAGTCTGACTCAAGTCGTTTGAAAACCTGTACTTCGCCGAGGTAAATGTCAAACGTAAAAGCATAATCTATCAAAATGAATGAAAACTATTGCCAGATTATAGATTTTTATACTTCTAGTGTATAGGCGCAATCGACTGACTAATTGTTTCCAGTATTTAAAATTTCGTTTTACTCCTAAGCGGTTCAAATGAAAAATAGTTGTATTAAAACTATAAATTTAAAAAATCTGCATGAAGTGGGGACATATCCATTTTTTTGTTTTGATAGTATTTTTTTCCTTTTTTCCGGTTTTTTAAAAATATTTTTAAAAAAAGGAATACCTCCCCCCTTTGGTGTAAAAATCTGCATCCCTCAGTTTTTGAGAACACATTTTTATGTACTAAACATTTCACATTCGAAGATTAAAAACGGTGAGCAGACTTATTCAGAAGCAATCCTTTACGGCGACTTTGGATTTGAAAGATGCTTATCATTTATTCCCTAATTATGAATGTTACAGGAAATTTTTGGAGATTTAGATTTAAATGTGATCTATATCAGTATAACTATTTACCTTTTGGCTTAAATTCTGTTCCTATAGTTTTCACTACAATAATGAAACTCTTGCAGTCTTATCCCAAAAATAGAAGTTATACATCTGTGTTGTACCTAGATGAATTTCTGTTGATGGGCAGTACTCATGCGAAATATTTGCAGATACATCTAAGACGGGAGAGGACGCATATGTTAATAGGAAAATGCTCATAAATTTTGTGTTTCATAGGAATTAATCTCTTTATTTTATAGAGCCACACCTCATATGTTTATACGAAGACTTTTTTCATATACTGGCCCCATAAATCGAAACTTTAATTTTCATATAATATTAATCAATTACCCTTTCATTTTAGATCTGCCATTCTTGATGTGTGAGAGAAGAAATATTTTGATATCTACTAATATTATCAAATTTCCGATCGTCGAAGTTACTAAAGAGATCCTAAAAATCTATTCTGCATGGCAGGTTATAGAATTCATATGTAATTAATTAGATATTTTCGTTAAATATCTACAACTACAACGTTTATAGTTAGTATAGTGTTTTTTTGTTTATTCTGCTTAGTATAATACAGTTATTAAAAAGTGGTTAATAATTAACACAAGCCGAATGCAATTAACAGAATTTCTATAATCACAATTCATTAAATACGTTTAATTAATCAGAAGCCCAATTTGTATTATAGAATTTTTATTTGCAAATAAATAAAATATTACAAAGAGATTACTAAAAGATAATTATAAACAAAAACTGTAATATCTTATTATGAAATAACTTTTTTAGGGAATGTACCATTATATCCTCATTTTTCTATAGCTCTATTCCTCTGGAATTTAGGGAATCTTAGAATATTGATATCTGTATACAAAATGAAGGCATGCGTCTAATATCTCCTTAATTAATATTAAAATTTAAATTTACAGAGATACATATTTTACATTTTCCAAATCAGTTATATCTCTCTATCTGAAATTAAAACGTAGGTATAATATGAGTCGTTTTGAGAAAATTCGACTGCGCTAATTACAAAAAATGTAATTATTTTTTCCTTAATTTATTTTGTAAAAAAACCTTCGAACGGTTCTTTACGGATAAATTTCTTTTCAATTCAAACTTTATTTATATGAGTTTTTCCCATAAAACTTCTGGTTAGCAAAATCATTTTATTACAAAGATAAATTTATCCAGTAAAAGAAAAACTGCTTCTTTTTTTATTATTGACAAAAATATGTGCTACTCATCAAAATGAATTATAACTACCAAGTGCAAGTAGAATATTATTTAATTTACCAACGACTAATTTATTTATTTCATTTTAAAAGTCTATTCCAAATAAAAATAATATTCATTATTTACTCGTTTGACTGAGCTTTAAGACAAATACTCAAATATCTTTACCATATAATTTAATATGAAACTTTAAAAAGTTGTTTGTTTTATTTAAATACCACAATTTTAACAATTACTAGAAAAATTGAAATTACTTTGTGTCTGGGTACGAGTCTCGACACTATACCAAAACAAACTTTACTCATATAAAATAAAATTATAAATAAAATTATGACGTTTTTTTAACTAGTCATAAATCAGTATAAAAGATTTTTAGCGAATTTAACAAAAATAGTTTTATAATGGGGAATAAGTAAGTAATATATTTGTTGAATTATATACTATTATGCATTAGTATTGAATAAATCTAGCTCAATTTTTATAAGGAACGTTGAAATAATATATTAATTCAATTTCTCTATAATAATTAAAACTTCTAGATATATAATACAATTTTACCATTTTTCCGGAAATTTGTTACTATCTGTATATCTGTAGCGGCAAAAAACATGATTTTCATAATTTGTGTCTTTTTGTTTTGTTAAAATACTTTAAAATTCGTATTAATATGTTAAAAACTTTATTATCTTGCTCTACCTACGTACAATATCCCTATAGAAGTGGAAATGAAATCAATATTCAATAGTAAATAGCAAATTATTATTATCGAAGATACGCATGTATATCTAATAAAAAAATTACTGATTAGGTAGAAGGTACTAAAAATATTGTTAGTAAGTGCCACATTTTATAAAAGTTCATTTCTCAACAAAAAAATTTTCTGAAAAATTATTTTTATATAGAAATTTTTTTTAGTAAATTAAAGAGTACAAAATTTATGAATTCAAGTGAGAAAAAATCATTTTTAGATGAAGAATCGATAGATTTTATTAACTTTTTTTTAAATATATACAAAGTTTTGTATACTACTCTATGTATATTTTTTAAATTTAAGGTAAGTTTTTTAATTATCTATAAGAAGCTTAAAATATTTTGATCTAACAAAATAACTAATAACTAAATGATTCCTTAATATTCAAGATTCTGAACTCACATCGCTGAAAATACTCATGTCTTCTTCATCACTATTACTGAGCATTCTTATTTTATTGTCTTCACTGTTATTCGAACCCTGAACCCTATTCTTTTTATAAGTTTGAAGCCAACCACGGCTACGTTTTTGTTCTTCAACATAATTCGAATGATATCGTCGAAAATCCTCACAATGGGTGTGAATATAAACTTCAAAACGAATATTTCTCCAAATCAAGCTGCTAACATCTAGTACAAAGTGATGGAACGATGGTCCCCCACTGACGGCGGTCGCATCGGCACTATCCATCCGACCTTCGGGTCTATGAAAAACCCTAACACATAATATTTTTTGAGGACTCTGAAAAAATACCTGAAAATAAAAAAAAATGTTCATTATAAATACACGAAAATATTTTTTGCTTTCACTATTTAATAATTTGTTACTAAGTTTGATCTTCATGTATTTGTCCGCATGTTCACGATCCGAATTTTCGCCGTTTTACGTTCCGGAAAATATAGCGGGTGGACATTAATACAACATCGGCCGACGAGACAAATTTTCCGTATAGGGTTTGGTTTCCCTGAACAGACGTCAGCTAACCGACGACGTGTCTATGAAACCATATCCAAATAATCACATTAAGACCATTCAAACGTTAGGCTATGGTTTCTCTGAACACACGTCGTCGGCACCTGCTAGCTGATGACGTGTCTATGAAATCATATCCAAATAAACACATTAAAACTATTCAAACGTTTGACATCGTCCGTTATCCGACGCTGCTGACGTCTGTTCAGAGAAACCATAGCCTAACGTTTGATTTTATGGACTTGGTTTCATACATACGTCGTCGGCTATCAGGTACCGATGGCGTGTCGATGAAACCAAGTCCATATAGATTCAATAGGAGCATTCAGACATTTGACGTCGTCCGTTACCCGTTCGGCTGACGTCTGTTTAGGGAAATCATGGCCGCAATCATTGCAGTTAAATAAGTTTTTTTATAGATCACCTATATGCACGGACCGGTAAACTCGTCGTCAGTTGTATTTGGGATTTGCTTAACTCCGGGTCCACAACGTCGACTAGCCCAATGTGTGTACGGTGAAATACGAGTTGGGAAAGTCCTGGCTATAACGATGGACCGTAGCAAAAGCATTGGCGGCTACATTGGAGATCGCGGCCACACATTAGCATTCTATTCAGCGACGAACGGGTGAGGATCGTTTAGTAGTATTACCGAAAATGAACCAAGAGCAATGAACTCATCTACTGCTACTGCGCATCAGACATGTTAACGTTGGCTATACACGTAGGCAACTGACGTTGGTTTCAATGTGTGGGCGCTTCAAGAAAAACAAGCCAACGTTCGATCGAAATTTGGCGCGAATATTCGTTCTAATGTGTGGATCCGGCCTAAGAATACATTATTTTGTCGTAATGGATATCGATATTCCAAGTAACTTGGCAAATGATTCTTAAAACATTCTAAAATAATTTGCTTTGTAAATAACGTTACAAAGGCTTTATATTTAAATCTGTCCTGCGGTAGAGATTGCAAATAGTATTTCTTCCTACGTAGACGTTGAATGTTTTATAAAAATAATAAATACAATTATTTACTTGTTTCTATTTTATAAAATTACCCTGCAGGTGACCAAAGCAGCACGTTTTAAAAACCGACCGTCGAATTTACCGTTTCGGTACTTTTGTTAAATGTAGGTAACTTTCTAGTACAAGATTGGTATTGCAATAGCCAAAAACTTTGCCTTTATAGCGGGTGTCCTAAAATAAGGAAATTCTAGTATGGGTTATAAAGACTGTTATTGCAAATTCTTTCTATACCTTTACTTTAACAATTATCAAAAGTGTGTAAAGAAAGTAAAGCTTGGTGTTATTTTAATACGCGATATAAAAATATTAATTTAGAAAAACATTTACAGGTTGCTAATCAAGAAAATTTGTGTATAAAGAATTTAAATAAATGTATATCAAAACTAAGTTCCTTTAATTAAAAACCTGTTTTCGGTCATCAACCAAGAATTTAAAAATAGATACTTATTTAATCATTCTGGTGCAATTACTTGCTTATATAAATCAAATTATACACAGAAGAGGATTTTATCATAAATTTTAAATTATTTATTAATAATTAATTTTTGAGATCAGTTGAGCCTTTAATGAAAATTCCTGAAACAGCGAATCAGGAGAGAATAATAATAATATTTGTCATGCACATGATTGTTCTATTTATTCAAAATTATAAATAAAAGGAGTCGATACTAAAACTTTATGTATGGAAAAATAATGATTCTCTATATTTTAAATTAATAAGATATAGTGTGGGACAGTCCAATGGAATAGATTCATTATTTCAATTATTGTAGATATTTATAAAAAATTCCGAAACACATCAATTTCAAATTATAAAATCACATGATTTAACGAAAAATATTTTCCCTGCATTAAACCCTAATTTTTTAAATAGGAAGTTGAAACTTGTGATGCATCATTTTAAAAAGTCTCTTTATTCTATTCAAAAATGGATTTGTTTCCAAATTAATTGCTAAAATTAACATTAAAAAAAAGAAATCCATATGATTGAAGTAATTCGCTACAACATTCTAGAAATTTATGGCAATGTTAGTTTTATTTAAAATGCCTTAGCAAATTATTGTTATACTAGCCGTTTGAAATTTTGTTAACCGTAATTCAGAAATATGGTTTGTTTAACAGAAATGCATAAAATAACAGTTCTGCAGATGATTAGTAACGGAGATAATACACGAACATAGACCGAAGATGCTCGCTTATTTCAAAACAAATTTTCGAAGTTGCCGCCTATATCCCAAGGGACAATTAGTAAAATAGAAAAGCTGTTTCACGAATTTGGATATGTAAAGCAGATAAAACAAGCCCCTTCCAATGCAATAACTAATGATACCAAATTGGATGTAATGCTTCAGTTTGAGAAAAACCTCTCTACTTCTAATCAAGTCGCAAATTGATTGTTACCCAAACATCGATTCTTTGAATATTAAAAGAAAAGAAAATTCAGTTGTATCAAATGATACCAACTCAGGAAGATGGAAGATAATTTTCAAAAAGATATTTTTCGGACAAATGATGGAAATATTAGATAACAATCTGATCCAATTAGGACATGTTTTATTTTCCAGTCCACTTTTACACATCACGGTTATGCTAATTGTCAAATTTGCACATACCTACTTGTATGCAAAAAATCCTAACTGGATGCCCTTAGTCCCTATTTTATTGATGACCAAATGGAAATAATTATTTAGTATGGGTCCAAAATAATGTCGTGTGAGAATTGATAGAATGGACAACACGATCACCGGATCTTCCGCTATTAGACTTCTTCTAATGAGAATATGTATAGGATTTTTAGTACAAATACCGTTGCACGTCAGGAGTGACGTACCTCTTTCGTCATAGTACTGCCAACTAATTAAAATTTCCCTAACTAAGATATATCATACGAAACATCACGAAAATTCACGAGGACTCATGAACGTAGTCACAGTACTAAAAAACCGAAAAAGTAATCGTAATTATTTTGATAATTTTAGAATTATTTCAATTATATTGGCTTATATACGTCTTATTCTTTATAATATAAAGTTTATAAATCATTATTATATGTTTAGTACTCAAAAAACCATAATTTACATTAAATAATTTTGAAATTTTCTACGCCCATGAGACTCGTATTTATGATGAAGAAATGACATTCGAGTATTTAGATTGAAATATTTCAACGATTTCTGACGTCCGGCCGTCAACCAGTTGTGTATTTTCACCACGTTTTCAAGTGATTCAGATTTGAATTAGGAGAAAGGATTTACCTTTTGTAGGAATTCGAATATTATAGTTGAATTGTTTCTTATAAGAAAAATATATATTTTTTTTAAACAAAACATTGTCTTATTTTAATAACAATAAATAGTTTGCTATCTTTTTTATATGTCTCTATTTTATTTATTTAATAAAAATCTAGTACAAATAAACAACATAATATAACGATTTTTATAACAGATTATTGAATATTAAAAGTAGATAATACAGCAAGAAGAAGAAGAATATCACAGTTGTAGATTGCTAATGAATCAACTGAGAAAAACATTTTTCAAATGTACTTTAAAACTGGCAGGATGAAGTGTCTTGAGTGTGAGGATCATATATTGTTCATATACGCTTCAATAAATTATTTTTTCATAATAATAAAGCTAAACAAAATAACCTAATCTCACATTTTTGAAACTTCCTACATTCCTCGACAATTTAGACAAGCCGACAACACTGCAGGGTCGTGATCTCATAATTGATATATGACGTGCAACGGGATTTGTATTAAAAATCCTATATGTATGATGCACAAATCTAAACCACTTAATTTAGGCAACTTAAGAAGAAGAATAATGCTTTCGATAGTCACGCCTCAGATGTTGTATAACGACATTTTTATTTAACATTAAGATGTTTTCTTCTACACTTACATGCATGTTTTTATTTTACATTATCAACAACCGAACAGTATTACCTATTAAGATTGTTGTGTGTTGTGGCGAATTTCATCAATGACATGGTTTTATTTTTTTATGTTAATTTTTGCAACAAATTTGAACATATTAACACTTTTAAATAGAGAATGAAAAATGACAGTTGTAATGATGTATCACAAACCCCTATTTCAAATTTAAAAATTTACCAAAATACTGTTTTCAGACATTTTCGTTGTCACTTTTAAGATCAAAAACGAAAAAAGGTTCAGGGGTCACTTGGAATCGCGCCGGCACTTGTACTGCTGTATTGGGAACCGTTATTTTAGTTATTTATGTACCAACTCAGTAAACAAAAACTGTTACGTATTCCGAATTACGACATTTCAATTTAAATCTATTTTCAATAATTTAATGCACAACTACGCTAGGAAAAATCGATTTGTTTTGGCATTTTTTTCACAATAGAGATATATAAACCGGATACACGTTTACGTCTTTACAATCATACCGACATATTATGTAAGTAGACAGTAGTATGAGTGGTGGGTTACATAGTGCAGTTCCTAATTATAGTGAAAATTCTTTACTAAAATTGTTAGATATCAATTTTTTCTACAACTTTACAATTGTTCAGTTTTTAGACATATTGCTTTGAAACCGGTCGGTAAAATTCTTTTACATTTTCAAATCTCTCTCAAAATATAAGATGCTCAGATTTTGATTATGATGACCAAGTGCTGTGAGTTTTTTCTATTTTCATTTTTTATTTTTTCACATGTTTTCCTCTCTATGCCTGATACTAAAATTATCTGAAAAATACGTTTTCGGTATCATTCAGCTACATTGCAAAAACCATACATATTATTATGAAACAGTTCGGTAAATTCCTTTAGCACTTTCGAAAAAGTCGCCAGTTAGGACATGAAGCGGAAAATTTCTGAAAGTGTTATTATTGGTTTATGGTAATCTAATATATCGATTAAATACGGTGTTGATCGTATTGCTATGAGTCAAAAATTTTATATGTCCAACCTTACAGCCTCATTACAAAATCAGTCTTCATACTATTTATTGATTAATGAACTTTTTCATTGTTTTACATACATTATAGTCCAAGAGCCCAGAGCGATCAGACATAACTTATTTTCACATGGATGAAACATTAACTACTCAGTAGCGTCTAGCGTACTTTTAATATCTGCGTGCTTGTGGAGCTTGCCCTGTGACACCTGGGCAGGTACCAGGTGAGAAAGGTAACTAAAAATAAGAGTTATCTAACTTAAATTTGTATGGCTGATCTTTATATATATTTTGTAGAATATTATTCTAAACTAGTATCATAAAGTGTCAGACACTTTTCATGGACCAGAGCTTTTGTCAGACGCTTTAAAGCTCGACAAAAAATTAATGAACTTTACTTATTTTTACATGTCTGATTTTTAAATATGTTATTAAAGCAACTATTACAAAGTTATATTTTATCAGTCAGACAAATTCGAGTGACCAAACATCCCCTAAACACAAAAATTATTCAGCCGGGAGTGCGAGCGCGAGCGCACTATGCATGCATTTCAGAGCGAGTGAGACGTCAAATAATCGATATCGAAACTTAATACTGTTTTGAAAAAAGTTTTCGTACTTAACAACCAGGCAAGTTCTCATAATCACAATTAAACTTTAAATGTCTATTTCCGGTTTAGTTGTAAACAATTTAATGTTGATTCCTCTACTGAATCAAACTTTTGAAAGATAAGTATCGTTATTAACGCACTTCCAGTGTGTTTAAAAATGGTGCAACTCCACTGGTCTATCAGATGTCTAAAATAAAACTATTTAAAACTGATTAATTGTCAAAAAACAGTTTAACACTAAACACTTCACCACAGAAGACCCCTTACGTTATTTTAGAAGGATCTCATTTCCACTGATAGTTCATTTCATCATTATACGAATAGCGAACCAAAACTGATGTATTTATGGTACATCGATAAATATACATTTTGTGTCAGTAAGCACAACCTATTTAGCAACCTAACTTGACATAAGGATTTTGAACAATATTATCGTAGGAAAAGAAAAACGCTTTCAAACGATATGCGACTCGACCCCTATTCCCTATTTAAATTCTAGGGGTTGTTTACCCCACTGGTCTAGGGTTGAAGTGACGATACTGCGAGTAACGTAAAATAATGTCTCGGAACAAAAATCGACCTGTCCGAGCGTTTTTCTTTTCCTACGATAATATTGACCAAAAACCCTATATCAAATTTTCATTGGGCCACCGTGTTATAACTATCTTTTAATTTTATTCACAGCAATACCTTTAAGTAAATTCGGATGTAAAAAATGTGATTCATTATTTCAATTTTACTAACCCTGGCATTTGTAGATCCCCACCATGACCCAGAGTAATGAACATATTTACGGATCGGATTTTTCATAAAACACGGTGTACAATTTCCAAGTTCAAAGTTCCTTCGCCAGTTAAGGCCGACGCCCTGGTTAAAATCCGTGCTAGGTGTTATGAATTCTTGCTTTATTTCATGTTCCATTTGACTTTTTAGACTTCCGTTATAATTATCCGGGTTTTGTGGATACACCTGGTACCACCAATCACCTGTCACATAAATTTAGACACAGATACTACAAAAAATGTATGCTTTTGAGACTAATGCTACAGTTAATCAAATACCACGAAGCAGAGAGGAAAATAAGAAAACCTAATTGAAGAAATGGAAACATAAAAAATGTATAATAGGTTTCGGTGAAATGAAAAAATAATATCAGGAATTGTAGACCTAAGTAACTATAAATTGTGCTACTGAGGAATGAAACTAGTAGTCAAAAAAATGTGGCCGATCGAGAAACAGAATAAAAAGTATTCAAAATATTGATTAAAATTGATTAAAATAAAGTAAAATTGAAGAAACACAATAAATAGTATTGTGCATCTTGAAAAAATTACGGATTAAATTAATTGTTCAACTCTTACTTTGTGGAAACTATCTATAATAAATATGATAAAGATAAATTATAGTTATTTGAATTTCCACAGTATTCTAAAGCTTTTTTAGTTATATTCAATAAATCTATGTTTCCATATTTTGGCACATCATTTTCTAGATTTAATAGAAGATTGAGAGATTTTTGATAAGCGTAAATAATTTCATGTCGTAAACATTTTAACCAATCATTATTAAGCAATCAATCAATAGTCTTCTTTTTCTAAAAAATATTTTTCATATTCCTTCAAAAAATCAAGTTCTTCTTTCTTGTCACTTATATGAAGTCTTTCCACTGTTGTTTACAAATTAAATTGTCCCAATTATAACGTCTCTATCTTGGCCAGACTCTTAGAAATTTTAACATAAGGTACTATGAACACTTTATAGATTAAAACAACCAAATAAGTCACATTACGCAGAACACCTCATTGACACTAACACAAATCTACTCTTAATAACACAATTGAAACTATAGTGGAAATATTTCATATAAGTGACAAGAAAGAAGAACTCGATTTCTTGGAGAAATATCAAATAAAGAAATACTTAAAATGTTCCCAAAATACAGTATTGAATGAACAAATAAACCTGGGAAGTTCAATTATCTTCGGTTACCTTTTAGACTAAATACTTATATAACACTAACTAAAAATATTTTTAAAAAAAGAAGAATATTGTACAGATTGCTTAATAATGATTGGTTAAAATGTTTATGACAAAAAACTATTTACGCTTATCAAAAATCTCTCAATCTTCTATTAAATCTGATGTGTCAAAATATCAAAACCTAGGTCGATTGAATCTTTTAAATAAAGGATGATGCAAAGTAAGGTCCTTACTAATAATATATGTATAGATATTTCTATTATTAGATATAAAATTAATATAAGAACGACAAACACAGATAAAACGACAAAATGAAGAGTCATCAATCACCGTTTTAGAGATAAAGTAAAAATAATATCAGTAATGTTTTTTACCTAAGAATAAATATACTAACCTATAGCCTGCATCCAATAAGGCACGGCTTTCTTGGTGATGCGTTGGTATCTAAATAAATTCGAATAATTCTGGAACTGGTGCCTTTTGTTATAATTATGGCTATTAATTAATGAAGAATTCTCACTGACCATCCATATAGAAGTATTAGGCGTTCTAGACCAAGACTCATCAGGTATCAAAATTGTCAAAATAAGTAAAAATAAAGTTACTAGTCTCATGTTGACTTTTAATATAAACCAATCTTAATGAAGATGAAAAAAGTTGTATATATTACTTACTAATAGCATAACTCTTTATAATTTATTTGTGTCAGCTTTGTTCCATTTAACAAATAATTCCCTTTGAAACAATACAGTCATTAATCAACTAATATTTCAAATGAAGTCATTTAACAATGGTTTAGCACCTATTATTGAAAATGAAACAAACCATTCATAAGAAAAACAATGTTAATACATATTTTAAAAGAATAAATAATAATTATAATTCTATCACACAATGGTCACATATACATACAATTTATTGATTATAAAAGGCCCGTGATTTACTGCTGCTTACGCGTAACATTCCATTAAATTAATAACTGACTAAAAGCCTAATTTTTGAGGATTATAATCGTATCACTCTTTTACTAATATAGCACATGGATATCTATTACGACTGATCAGATGAGACTGTTCAAGATATCGTTGATGTTGCTGGACTATGATAAATATCATTACTGACAGAATACTCCTAATTATTTTTTAAATATTTCTATACCACCCCATTTTCGGAGGTACCAAATTGGCCCACGTCTTAAGAGGCGTATCTTTATAAAACTCAAAATAAAACTTGAATTTTTAAAAATTAATTTTATTTTTACAAGTGAAGATTTATGTCTTTACTGTACCATTAATTATATCATTCTGAATTAAAAGAATATTAACTTCGATTTTTATATTATAGGTCATCGAATGTGGTTCCATAACTCCTCCCTCACCAGAAGGAACTTAAGGGTGTAGCGAAGGTGGAGCGACTTGAGTGGTATCTATTTCTTTTGATGTGGATTCCGTTTTATTTCTCCTAAAAATATAATTTAATAGCCGGGTTTTCCTTTTGACAAGTAGAAAACTGAAAAATACTATTATTACAATCCAATAAAATTCCAAAATCAAGCCACATAAAATTCTTTAATAAAACCGACAACTAGTTTCGACCTCAGTTGGTCATCAAGTCTAAAATTGAGGAAAACAAATAACAAAAATCTTTACAATAAGCAAAAACCTACACTTACCAAGTAAAAACAGGAATAACAACAATACTAAATAAGATCCTTGAAAATACTCTAGCAAACTCCGATACAAATTAAAAATTAAATTATTACACTTTACTTATATTAACATTTGATTAAAATAATTCAAATTTAGACAGTGATAAGGAAAAATAAAGAAATACTGAAAAGAGAATAGATAAATAAACCCAGAGAAGGATAAAATCACAACCTGGGGTAGGAAACAAAAGAAAAAGAAAGAATACACAAGTCATACAACCGATAATAAGGGTAGAGACTCGTATAGGAGTAAACCTTCTCAGATATGGAGCGAGAGGAAAGGAAACAAGAGGGCTTAAAACCAGCCAACCAACCCCCTTAGACGTCTGGAACCCGATAAGAACGGAAGAATCGTCATGGAAGGTGAAAATAGGGAAGAAAAGGGAAACAAGACCCACGTATACACGGGGTAATAAACGTACACCCTAGAAACAGGTGGAAAAATTATGTCCACTAAAAGAGGGAAGAAAATCAAAAGAATAAAGTTAATAACTCGTGGAAATGGCCACACTGTCAAACACACAAAATTAAATAGATAAATTAGAAAACTAGAAAACGCACTTCAGGCTGAGTCTCACAAGGTTAAAACACCATGGGATTATATCAGGTGTCATGTATTTAAACAAAGAGAAGATTCAAAATTTTTAATAGGGAAGGCAACAGGAAGACAACAGGAAGACAACTTAAAAGTAAAAGGCCACTTCAAATAAATGGCACAGAATAAAATGTTTTAACCTGTTAAGAAACTAGTAAATATCAACAAACTTGAAAAATTAATATCTAAATAAATTAATAGAAAATAGAAGAAATTAAGGATTGTAAAAATGTAGGGTTCCTGGGTTAACTGTTGTTCATTAAGACAAAGGGAATTATTATAGGAACAAGCAATGTAAATTTCAGCAAATTCTAAGAGGTTTTAATAAAGAATTTTATGTGGCCTGATTTTGGAATTTTATTGGATTAGACCCTTTGTACCAAATTTGAGAGTAACCTTTTGGTTATTATTATAATTGTTAAAATAGTTCCAATGCTTCCAAATGCTACTTCTAGAGATGTTTCTTGGTTGTCCTGGAGTTGAATTTTATGTAATTTAAGCGGACCTTTTCTAACTTCAAATGTTTGACATTCAGAACTGGAAAGGCTATTTCTGTAATTTCATCTAGGACTAAAGGATGACCATGTATTGTTCCTTTTTAGTTGGTGTACATGTACATGGAAGTTTTGATTACGTAACACCCTTGAAGAGAGACTACATCATTTTCTTCACAATTTCGATGAATGTTTTGGTATTCTGGGAAAATTCCAATTAATATCTTCGATGATTTGGTGGCTGATTAGAACTGGAACTTGATGGCAATTATTATGGTTATTTCCTATTGACAAAAAAGATATCTATAGGGTTTTCCATTAGGGACGCAATTTTTTGTGAAGTTATAATTCTTATATCTGTCATTCGAATTTCCAAGTGACATTGACATTTAAAATCTACTATAGTTGGCAATTTATAAAATGGAAGATCCTTCAAATTTACACAGATGGATCAAAATCACTAAATGGAACAGGTTTTTCTATTTATGTTTTGAATAACGATATTAAAATACAACACCGAATACTAGATATATGTTCAGTGTATACGGCAGAAATTATGGCAATTGAATGTGCACTAGAATGGTTAGTCAATCAAGATAAAACATATAACGCTATAATACTCTCTGATTCTAGGTCTGCTTTGGAAGCAATTAGTAACACATCCTTTAAAAATCTTTCAATTTCCAAAATTATGTGTAAGATCCAAAGATACGTTTATAAGTTGCACATAAGACAACAAAAAATTATTCTCGTATGGGTAAAGGGACACATCGGTATAACAGGTAACGAAAGGGCTGACAAACTAGCGAAAGAATCGACAACTCTATTAGAAACAACTAAAAAATGTGACATTTCAGATATTATTAATGTAGGGAAAAAAAATTCATACAACTTGTGGTCTACACAGTGGCAACAGTATACTCAAAAATCAAATAATCATTATACTTTTATACATCCAACTTTACCAAAACGAATACCACATATTGATGATTACAGAGTATCCAGATCCTATGCTGTAACAATCACAAGACTCAAACTAAATCATGCAAGGTTTCAAGCACACCTCCACAGAATAGGGTTAGCCGAAACAAATATTTGTTCGTGTGATAACCAATCAATTGCGGATTTGAATCATATATTTTTTGCGTGTCAGAAATATGATCAAAGTCGTTTAAAGTTGTTTAAAATACTATTAGACAACAACATAAATCTTCCTATAAATATATCACATCTATTAACCTGTAACAAGAAGATTTTAGATGGAGTAATCGATTTCCTCCGACGGAGTAAACTAGAAGTCTAGGTAAGAGTAGTACTTGTACTTATGTCAAAACTTTCTGTGGCAAACGGGTTACCCAATGCCATCTCTCCCATCACCAAACCAAACCATCTGTCATTCGAATTTCCAAGTGACATTGACATTTAAAATCTACTATAGTTGGCAATTTATAAAATGGAAAGATATAACGTAGAACAACGTGTCCAAATAATTCAGCTTTATTATGAAAATGGATGTTAAAATAAAATTGTTTTTCGTAAATTAAGTGATTTTTATACTCAACATAATCGTCCAAATGAATCAACAATATTGAGAATAGTGGAAAAGTTTGAACAAAGTGGTTCAGTTTTGGATGTAAAAATACCAATTCGTCATCGTCCAAGTCGTTCACAAGAGAATATTGATGCAGTTCGTGAGAATGTTGAAGATGATCCAAGAATGTCGATTACACGACATTCACAACAATTAAACATTCCACAAATCGCATTATGGAGAATTTTTTATTGCCAGAGTTTGAAAATATTGATATCAGAGATAAATGGTTCCAACAAGATGGTGCAACATGTCATACAACTGGTGATACGATCAATTTATTGCATCAAACTTTTCCTCAGCGTGTAATCTCAAAAAATGGTGATGTTAATTGGCCAGCAAGATCATGCGATTTAACACCATTGGACTATTTTCTTTAGGGCTACGTTAAAAGTCTTGTCTATCGGAACAATCCACGAACAATTGATGAATTAAAAGCTGAAATAATTCGAGTTATTGGTGAGATTGAATATCAATTGTGTGAAAATGTTATCAACAATTTTGACAAAAGAATAACCTATTGTAGAGCAGCTAGAAATGGTCATTTGTCAGATATTCTTTTCAATCTATAATTGCCATACCTTAAACATTTATTTTAAATAAAAATTTGAATCATTACAATTGACATATTGTGTTTTATTAACAAATAAAAAATTGCGCTCTTAATGGAAAACCCTATACAATCGGATTTTTCGATGGGCAGGAGCTGATTTTAAGTGCAAAGGGAAATTGATTGAAGATCCATACATTCTTCGTCTCGATATTGATATTCTTTATTGTTCAGAATAAGGTATGGAAACGGAGGAATAATAGTGGTTTGATTTTTACTTGGTATGGAGTAAAGATGATATTAACTAATGGATTCTGGATGAACTAATAGAAAGTCTACTGAGAAAATTACTTTATAAGTAACTCTAGTTTTTTCTATTCTATAATAATTCAGTATATTGTCTATTGAGAATAGAAGCTGATTATGATTATGAAATTTATACAATTCATGAATTAAAGTTTCTAAATAATTTAATGAAATAATACTTGGATAAAGTATTTTTAGAATTGCAAAACTACATTTTCTAAATCTGTAAGAAAACTTAATACTAAATCTAAATCTAATTATATTTCATCTAGTACCTCTTTTATTTCTAAATAATGAGAATACTTATATTAGGAATATTTAAATTATCTACAATATTGAAAATCTTAACATTAATTATGTTTTGATTAGGACTTGCTAAAGTAGTAATTTTATCATTAAAAGCGTGCATATATTTTTTGTTAAAAGAAACATTAACCATGTTTCTTTTAACAAAGAAGAAACGTGATTATTAACATTTTTTATGATTTTGTTTTGACCATTTTCTAATTCGGATATATGATTACAAATTTTTCTGAGATCCTCTTGATTTAGATTACCACTAATAAAATTGATTACAGAACCTAAAGGATTTAAAATTCCTCTTTTTAATTTATTCGAATGAAAAATAGAAGATAATTTTTGATAAATTATTTCTATTTCAAATTTTGAGTGCTTATAGAGATTATTTTGAGCACTCTCTAAGGAGGGCCATTAAGGTTAATATCACTTATTGTTTTGTTTAAACGACTAAAACTAGAAATGACTGAGTTTATTTGAGAAAGAACAGATTGTTTAGGAATATAATGAAGGAAGTTATATAAAACAATTTTAACTTTGGCAGTGCCCATTTTGAGCGTGAGGACGCCTGAGTTGGTTTTCAAAATTTTGATCTTCTGACACATAGTCAGATGTAGAAAAAATGTCCTGTAAAATTTCGTTAGTTTTCTTGGAGTTTGAAGGATTTGTGATATGTATTTTGGAGAGTTGTTACTGTGATTTCTAATGTTTTAAGGATGTGTTCGGGTTTGTAAGGGGGTTTAGTTTTAGATTGACTGTCAGTTTGTTTTTATAAGCAATTGTACCAGGTTGAATGTCTATAGGGTCGGAATTGTTATTTATTTCAGTTGGGTCTTTTAATTCTAAATGTCCGAATAAAATGTCTATTGGTTTTAGTTTCTGCGATTGCATCACTGTTTGGGTTAAAAAGGAGAGTATAGTGCCAATTTATATTATAAAGTTTTGCGAAATCTTTCAGTAGGTTTTGATCAAATTCGTATCCGTTATCTGAAATTATATTTTCACAGATTTTGTAGCAGGAAATAATTTTTAATAATTTAACTATTTAAACCCGCAAGATGTGGGTTCTGTTTTCCAATGTGCCTATTGATAAAAGAGTTGTAGAATTTTGTAATTATATTATCGAAAATTATATAAATGGGGATACGCTTTTTCGAGCTAGTATCTGGTCATTCAATTTTGGAACGGCTAATCGTGCAACGAATATATGCGAATATTTTTGTTAATATTTTTTAATTTATAGACTTTTGAATCAGAATATATTGTAAAATAAATACCACACATAGGTTTAAAAAAGTGGTTAGAAAAATGATTAAAGATGGAAGCTTTTATTGAAAATAAATTACAGAAATTGTATGTGGACCAATCAATTTATAAAATCTGTTTGCTACAGGTCCCTGCCAAACTCAGTGAAATTTTGGAATTGTAATAAATATTAAAATATTCTAATGTTTTTTTTTATATACCTGTCTATGTACTAGGTTATATAAACATTATTATACAATGTTCGTTAATTAATACTTATTTGCAAAAATTTCAACGATTTACTATAAATATGAATTTTTTCAGTTTATTTGTTATTTATTGAATTTAATAGGCTAAAATATGTGAAATTGTTTAAGAATATTCCGGCTTTCTCAAATCCGAGTCTAATCTCTGCGGCTGAAGGTCGTAGCGGAACTAAAACAAACATCAAGGACTCTGGTAGAGCCGTGGCGCAAGTCGAATGCACCGGTTTTAAGAACAATTATAATCCCCTCGTCGAATTCCCCCACTGGCAAATATACTCTTTAACTTTTACTTTATATATATACAGAGTGGGCCACAGAAAACAGTCCACCCCGATATTTGGCAGTATTCATTAGATTTTAAGGAAATGCTGAAACATGTCGATTTTTGTTATGATACAGACATCTGCCATTTATCAACCCCCTCCCTTCCACTTCCCCAACCCATTAATTTTAAATAGGGAATATACCATGTATGGCCCGTTATTAGAAAGAATTTTACATGGAGTATTCGGGCATATGATCATCTACGATTTTTTTTTTCGATATTTACACCGTTTTTGCAAAAAAAAGTCTTAAATAATTTAAAGTGCAACACCTCTTAAAAATGTACAAATGTTTGTCACGGAATTGAAGAACTATATTAGTTTTCTTCTTTATAAAAAATATTCTAAATTGTAAAAAAGGAAATATGGAAATAAGCTTATAATACTAGTTTTTGGGATATTGAATAATTGAAGAATGAAGTCAGAAGAAATATGTTTAGTGTTCAACTTCAAACGTATAATATACGGCATATCAGCCTAAACCCAAACAAAATTAGTGTGACTGAATAGGAATTTTGAGTACCATTCAAAGGAGGTGACAGTTGCCATAAGGTACTATTAAATTTTTTTTATCACAGTGGCGCTGTGACAATGTTAGATTAGAACAAACTAAGTCGACAATGTTAGGCTAGAAAAATCTAAAATTTAAAGATAACTACAGGATAAAATTATATGGATTTAAATCAACAAATCCTGATCTATAACTGCTTACATTTTATTAACATTAACATATATGGACATTTATTTAATTGTATAAGTATAAACGTAAGTTTTCTATAGGCGTACAAATCATTATATTTTTAGAAATTATATCTTTGAAATTTACAGTTTGAATGGTACAATGTGTTTCCAGGAAGTTTCTAATGTTAACTAATTGATTTGAAACAATAACACAAATTTGTATAGTAACTAATAATTAAATAATATCTTGATTTTAAAAATCTGAAATCTGATACATATTCATTTACTCTAAAAATACGAAAAATAGTCATCATTGTGATTTTTGTCTTGCTGATAAGCGGATCTTAATTTGATTCCATCATGGTCATCTCCTCCACTAGCATCTCTAGTAGCAGCTCCACCACTATCAGCACCACTACCCCCATTACCTTTGCTACCTCCACCGCTACCACCTCCACTAATTCCATCATCACCACCACTACCACCACCACCGTCACTCGCACATCCACGACCACCTCCACTAACACTTCCACGATGACCACATTTTCTTCCACCCAATTTTCTTAAAGTTTCCGCCTCATAAAGGGTATATAATTGTCGAAAATTGTTACAATTGGTGTGTACGCGAATTATAAAATGCATGCTTTGATATTCAAAGCCTTCAAATTCTAATAAAATGTGATGAAACCCTGCACCGCCACTAAGGAGAGTCACCCTTCCCCCTTCATTGTCCTCTCTCAGATTATCAACCTTAAGGCATGCTATTTTTTCGTGGTTATCCCATGCAGCCTGAAATAAAGATGAAATAGTCCATTAAAAATACGTAAAAATATTTTTATTACGATCATTATACTAAGTGTGCTTTTGTGCTTCGATAAGTCGACGTTTTCCGAGGAATGATGTCAGATGACAGCTTTGTCGATCTAAATTTTAATCATTTAGTGACTTAAATTAATTTCTTTCGTGCTTTCGCCATCAAAACATTTATATGAGTAGTTCAATATATATAGATATACAAAAATTGTACTTTATTCTTCAAAACGTATGCATATGGTAAATTTTTAACTAGCGGTTGGTTCAAATTTACATTTTTGTAAACGTACTTATAAAGTGGAAAATGGAATCTTGTTGGCGAGAAAAAGTCGCACTGCGCTTTATAAGGATCTTTGTAGTAGCAAAGTAGAAACTGCTACCATACAGTTCCATTAGGATGGTTCCGATTGTTATTTTATCGTATCGATTACCTTAAAACACAACGGTTGGAATTTGTCACCTTCTAGATGGCTAATATAACATAAAAGTAGCAAAAGGTACTTTGGGACACATAGGTACCATTTCCGCCATTTAAAAAATTCAAATATGGAAGACATCATAATTTTCAGGTTCCAAAAATGTTAATATAAATACTATTTCCGATAAACTAACAAAAGATATTCATAAAAAAAAAGAAAATTTGTTATGATATTTTAAATATTTTTTATTAAATAATTGTATATATGGGAAAAAAAAAACAACAAACATGGAAAATATCGGAAGTGGACGATACTACACGGGAACTACCCTGGAATATTCCTACAACGTAGCCGTGAGGTTCCATGAAGTTGAAGGGACTGTAGCCGGAATGTAGCAAAGACCACGTGATATTTGTTCCCCACTTTGGTACCAAGAATGGATTTTATCCGTTCTTATGACTAAGCGGCAACTAAGACAAACCACTATGGAGTGAAATATTTAGTCGCTACCACGTAGCAGGTACTAAATGTGTTGCTTGGGTTATTTATAGCTTAAGTGCATTAATCTTCAAAATCAATTGACTTACGTATACGATTGGTGTAATATTAATAAGTAAAACCTAAATATTACAAATTGCAAGATACTTACTGAAGTTAAGGATCTGAAAATTATTTTTGTACCTCACACCTATCCAAAAATCTCTGAAATACTCAGATATTACGGATTTATTATTAGAAATAGTAAGAATTTATCCAATGTTTATACTGCAATTGAGAGCATACAACGTAAATTTTAAAAATTTTTGGTTTTTAAAATTGCTGGACTATATCCAAAAAGAGCCATAAGTAATGCTCACTTGTGCGATCGTGCTGATTTTAAATCTTTATAGCAAAGAAGGAATTACGCTTCTATTATATTTTTATATAAACTGTTGCATAATGTAATTGATTGTAGGGGGATACTGCAGTAAAGAAACTTTTATGTACCGTCTTATCCGCGTCGCAATTTAGTTACATTTAGGCAAAAACAGACTAGATTTAATGTTATGCTTAAATCGCCAATTTATGTGATGAACCAAAACTGTATCCTTATTGCGAAACATACACATATTTTTTAAATGGAGTATTACAAGCACCCAAACTTTATCTAGATAATTGATTCTTAGATTTTGTTTTCAATATGTTTATTTTTATTTTTAGGTTTAAATATACAGTCAGGAAGGACTATTTACTTGGAATCAACTGAAAGATGGACGCGTTTCTTTTTCATTATTTCTGACTCGTTTAGAACAATATCTAAATGTTGAGAATAAAATATTATGATGAACAGTAAACATGTAAAACTAAATAATTACAACTATCCTTCTTGAGAATCGATTATGATTTAATACCTGCCTTTTATTGACATCCATTTAAGACTAAAATTAGGGATTACAATAAGTTCCGTTTTGTTTAAATAAGTTTTAGAATGTCTGAGTAGGTCATGAGAGTAGATACCTAATAATACCTTGTAATGACTTTTAATTAATTTTTAATATTAAAATCTAAATAATCCACAATACACATAAGGTAAGCCGGGCCCAATACGATCCTGCGAGAATTTGTACTAACACAAGAAAACAGTCTACAGTAAAAATTTTCTTCGTTACTCAGGCTACAGTAAAAGGTTTTCCAATAAGGACGGGTCGATGTTGAAATGGAATAAAACAAGCTGTGTGTGGGGTATTAACGAAGTTATTTATTTATTTATTTGAAAGGCCCATGTATGCCATTATGTATGGAATATGACAACATTGAAATATCCGTCGGTGGGACTGATCCGAGAGGTCCAATTTTCAATGACTCTGTTGCATAGATTCCGCTGAATTTGAGCGATGGCCTGGGTTATGTTGACTTTGAGAACATCGGTCGATTGCTGCTTATTGGCATAGACCAACTACTTCAAAAAACTCAACAAGAAAAAGTCTAGCGGAGTCAAATAGCACGATCTTGGTGCCAATTAATATCACCTCCGCGAGAGATAACCATACTAATGACGCCACCGGCCTAAAATCCGAACCAAACAGTAACTTTTTGTGGATGCATTGCCACCTGCACTTCTTCCAAACGCCCCGAAGCCCAGTCAGCGAACAAACGGAGTTGTCTATGGCCTTTAACTTTGAGCTCCTGGGTTAGTATCAATAAGATATTCTTCTTCTCCACATCATAACGTAATCTTCCAATTTCCAATTTTTATCTATGAATTGTTGTCGTCCCATATATGTCAATTTTGTTTATTAACATAGGCATTCACTCAAAAAACGCCTCGTTGCTAAAGATGATTTTTCGGCCAAAATTGGGGTCCTCTTCCAAACGGTCCGAAGCGCAGTCAGCGAATAAACGGCGTTGTCTATGGTCATAAACTTTGAGCTCTTGGGTCAGTCTACCGTAAAACGGATGCAACATACAAACGAACATTCATTTTGAAAATAAAGTTTTATCATTTGAACATGTTCCTCAATTGTGTAACTTGGCATGACTGACTGAATAATAAACAACAAATTTGAGAGACGCCAAAACAACATGGCCGTCACAGCCCTTCAACATCGACTCGTTTCTATTGAAAAACCCTTTATTTATATTACAAAGACCAAAATGCAATACTACAGTTTCTTTGGAGGGCACAAACCAGTGTCGATGTTGATCGTATGAGTATTGAGTTTTTCAGGATCTTATATTTTGCAACGCATAATAACGTTTTTAGTAATTACTATTCAAAAAAAAAGATTACATTGATACTTTTTAGTGAGTGTTAGGTTTTTATTCATCTGCTCCTCATACATTAAGATGTAACTTGAATTTATAACATTTTTTAAATATCGTCAGGTGTATTTTTGCCTTAATATAACAACAACATAATAAAAAATGTGATGCTTTAATAACTTTACTTACCCTTGCTCTCCTGCGATATTGTGTCGGTCCGTAATTAATTTCTTTGCTTCTTTTCGGGGTTTTCATGAAACATCTGGTACAGTCTCCCATTTGAATATTGTGTCTCCATGAAAGGTGATTTAAAAGTTCTTCATTAGGTTCCTTTAAGAAGGCCTTCAAATTATATCTGCTTTGGAGATTTTCATTTCCATTATACGTCATACGTAAAGGATCTAATCGTATACGCCACCACCAAGCACCTTTCACATAAATTTAGATATTTGTTACACTAGTACCAAAAATATTGATAACACAATATAAAACAGAAACATTGTACAAGAAAAAAAAAGAAGATATTTACAACAATCATCATTAGTCTGAATTGATTGATTCATTGATCGACTAATTTAATGCCCGCTTTAAAAACAAAATTTACTTCCATTTTCAATTTCTTCCAGTAGGTACACATCAAACTTTCACTTTTTTCACTTCCATCAAAAGATGTTTTAATAAAAACAGACAAAATAATCAGAATGTCCATTTGAACAAACAAGAGCTCGGGGTAAAAAAATATAGAAAATTAAAACTACGAGGATATCGGATCACGCAAAAGAACTAATGGAATAAAAAGGTTTGCTAGATAAAAATTGGAAATTCGAATATTAGGTTATGAAGTGGAGGAAAAGGAGATCTTTTCAGGAAATCTGTAATAGGTTTGTAAGATGAAAAAACAGAATCAAGAATTTTAAACCTAAACTATTACTCATTAATGAAATACTGTCAGACTGCGAGGAATTAAATTGACGTTGTTATAAAGGGTTTTCCAATAGGGACGGGTCGATGTTGACGGGCTGTGGTGGCCATGTGGTTTTGGCGGCGTCTCTCAAATTTGTTGTTTATTATTCAGTCACTCATGCCAAGTTAAGCAATTATGTAGCATGTCCAAGTAATAAAACTTTATTAACAAAATAAATGTTTGTGAAAACATGTTACGGTAGACTGACCCAAGAGCTCAAAGTTAATGGCCATAGACAACGCCGTGGGTTCGCTGACTGGGCTTCGGGGCGTTTGGAAGCAGTCCCCAATTTTGGCCGAAACATCATCTTTAGCGACGAGGCGTTTTTTCGTTGAATGAATTGCCGTATATAGGACGACACTAATGGATACGAGGTTCAGCAGGTGGCAATGCATCCACAAAAAGTTACTGTTTGGTTCGGATTTTAGGCCGGTGGCGTCATTAGTATGGTTATCTCTCGCGGAGGTGATATTAATTGGCACCAAGATCGTGCGATTTGACTCCGCTAGACTTTTTCTTGTTGGGTTTTTTGAAGTCGCTGCTCTATGCCAAGAAGCAGCAATAGACCGATGTTCTCAAAGTCAACATAACCCAGGCCATGGCTCAAATTCAGCGGAATCTATGCAGCAGAGTCATTGAAAATTGGACCTCTCGAATCAGTCCCACCGACGGATATTTCAATGTTATCATATTCCATATATAATGGCATACATGGGCCTTTCAAATAAAAAAATAACTTCGTTAATACCTCACACACAGCTTGTTTTATTCCATTTTAACATCTACCCGTCCTTATTGGAAAACCCATTACAAAAGAATAGTAAGGTAATAGATGCTTTATATTTATAGTAATAAACACAAGCATTAAAACAATAATACTCGTAATAAAATCACATAAAAGAGTATCCTTAATTCAAATCAATAGTCCTAGAGAGGCAACCGAAGATAAAACGATGAACGGATTTCATGTAGATATACAAAGAATATTATAAACAACAAAATAAAATAATCTAGGAAAGAAAATAACAGACGACTCAAAATACCGTCCTTAAGAAGAGCAGTATTTCAATATTTGGATAAATATAGATATAAAACTAATAAAAAACTCTAAAAGGCTTCAAAACAGAAAATCTGACAAAATCAAAAGTCATCAATTACCGTTGCAGAAATCAAGTATTTGACAATGATAGTAGGAGTGGTCAAATATCATAAATAACCAAGAAGAAATGAAGAAATAAGAAGATGACTATATCAAGAGCTAATATTATGCAGAAACAAGAAAATCTTCTTTTTATGGTTTAATCAGAAAAATGAGAAAAAATAATACTGTAGAAAGTAACAAAACCATAACTAAATACCAGAAAAATATAGGAATAACTTTGAAATTCTAGGAGGATACGATAAAGGAAACAAAGACTAAAAGCGAATCAACCTTTGAAGAATTGTGAATTCTGTTAATGAATAGAGAAGAATATATATATACACAGGGTGTGGCATTAGTGCGTCGAAGTACTATATATCCTTTATTATTGAAGTTACGAAAAAACGTTTTTACAAAAAATATAGGCAGTCTTGAGACATAAATTTTGATTTTTTAAACCAACATTTTCCACGGCACTGGATTGGGAGAAGAGGTAGCATTGAATGGCCTCCACGGTCACCAGATTTGTCGCCCCTTGATTTTTGTTTGTGGGGATACCTCAATAGTAAAATCTACAAAACACAACCAACCTCTTTAGAAGATTTGCGTCAAAGAATTGTCGAGGAGTGCCATCGAATCAGTCCGGAAATTCTTCGGAATGTGCGAAAACGTTTCAAACAAAATCTCTATTATTGTATGTACGCGGGTGGTCATTAATTTGAACATTTAATTTAATTAAGAAGTAAGTAAACAACTAAACATAATTTAAACTTTAAAATGTAATTTATTAAAAGTATTAAGCCGAATTTTAAAATTTAAAGACTGTTGCGAAGAGAATTGAAAGTGCTTTAAAGTGATAACTTACTCGACCCTTAATGCCATTTAAATATTTTGGGGTGAGTGTTACTCTCGCTTGGAGGTGTAAGCAGCGAAGTCGAAAATACCGGAAAAAAGTGTCCCCCTTTGATCAAAAATCGACGGGTACTCTGTGTTTTTCTAAAATGTTGACGAAGTTCCTGATAATGGCTCTGTTTCGTTTTCGTTTGGCCACTCTGTATATATATATATATAATAGGAAAGAAAAAGATTATTTCTCGTTAAGCTCATTTCAATAAATTACCGTGTTTGTGTGAAATAAATACTTTGCACGAAATAAATCGAAAGAAAGTGATTTTCCCTACGTTCCAGATCGCAGGCATTTAAAAACTAAGATTCACTATTTAATTTAATTGGTATTTATTATTACTTTCACCGAAATATAATTATACTAACCCAATTTATATACAAAACCAGGATAATCAGTAGAGTTTAGGTTTCTATGTAACTCCCGATAACTCCGGGGAAAGCGGTTTTTGTTATATACATGTCCATCAATAAGAGAAGAATTTTCACTCATAATCCAGACTGTGGTGTTGGACAATGTAGACCATGAATAATCAGGCATTAAAATTGTCGTAATAACTAAAAATGAAATTATTGTTACCATGTTCACTCTAAATGGTCACACTGAAAATTAGAAAGTAATATGTAGGTAATAATTGCTGAAGGCATAACTTTATTATGATTTAATTTTGCAGTCTTTGAAACAATATAGCTGTTAATCAAACAACATTTCAAATAAAATTATTTGACAAAGGTTTAGTAATGTCTTAGGAAAAACAAACTATTAAAAAACAAAAATTATAGTAATACATATTACTTAATTTATATTGTAATTTATTGGTGTTATGAAGTAAATCTCTATTTAATACAACTAAATCTTTTGTTTTAGGGAAACTTAATCGTATAATCATGATAGCTACATCATACAAATAAGTTTTCGGTCCCTATCTAGTCATTAAAATTCATAATGAAAATTGTTTTTGTAACAATTATGGAGATTGGTAAAAAGAAAATGGGGGTAGAGAATATGAAAGTGATGTAAAAAAAGAAAAAACAATTTTCAGAGTTGAAATAGATTTGTATAAAAACTATGGAGCTTAATATATATATATATATATATATATAATAAATATAAATAGTTGATTAATATATTATATTAAATTATTAAAATAAGAATTTTTGATGGATGTCAAGGAATACTAAGTATTGTCAGATTTAAAAAAAATTGTAAAAATAATTTTTGAAAGGCGATATAAGAAAAATAAATGGATGATCATGAAATGCATAAAAGAAAAACGTATGTAAGACTGCAAAACGAAAAGTTGGAGACTAATTGTCCAAAATTGTGTGACAGACGATGGGACCCAAACTTAAAATATTTAAAATATAAGACCTTATAAGGTGGAAAAGTATCAGATTTGCGACCGGCGGAGACAACAAAGAATAAGACAAAGAATAAAAAGCAGCAGAGTAACTACAGAGACTGACGCAAAGAAGCTTAGGTCCAATTTGCCTTTAAGTTGATCTATTGAACAAAAACTAAGACAATAAAAATGGTGTTTCTGACGATATCGGAAAAAGTGTACAAAAGTTATAAACTTTAGTTAATTATAAAAACTCTTGTTTGTCTGAATTACTTTTCATTAAAACATTTACAGTGTGTACATAAAGTATTGAATAAATTCATTTTAAGCTAAACAAACAATTTTGAGGAAAAATCCTGAAAAAAGTTGGTTTTTGATTTTAATTTAATGTATTTTTACGTTATAATAAAATATACAGAGTAAAGCATTTGTGAGTAACGATGTCATCGACAATTTTTTTAAATGGCACACCCCGTATTTTATTTTTTTTAGATTGCAAATTTCAAGACGATTCCAAAAATATATCATAATTGTGTTCGGTAATTAATAGTTTTGAAGTTACGATAATTTTAAAATTAATATCGGCATACCTTTGGTTACCATTATTGTAAAAACTTGTCAGATATAAGAAGTTGTGACAATAACTCAATAAGCTACTCTTTAATACTCACTAATCACAGTCACACTTGTGAAGTGTAGTACCAGTTTAGTTATTCTAAATTTGCTTGTTGACACATTAAAAATGCGTTTATCTATTAAACAAAGAATTGAAGTTCTTATGTTAATTGGTTGTGGCGATAAGATGCGAACTCAACAAGAGGTATGTGCTGTGTTTAATAATAAATATCCAGTACAACCTATAAGTCAGTCAACAGTGAGCAAAATTGAAAAAAAAATTAGGGAGTTTGGTACCGTAGAAGATCTACCTAAATCAGACCGTCCAGCACTTGCCTAAGATAATAAATTAAACGTTTTATTGGCTTTGGAAGAAAATCCACACCACAGCTTTCGGCAAGTTAGTCGAGAATATGATATTCCTTTTACTTCTATTCATAAATTATTAAAACATGAAAAGTGGCATCCCTTTAAGGTGCACCTTGTACAAGAACTATCAGATGACGACCCGGACCGTAGAATGGAATTTAGCGAAACTTTGATGGATAAGTGTAGTGATGATCCACTTTTCGCAAAAAACTTTATTTTTCTGATGAATGCACATTTACATTAAACGGTTAAGTCAACAGACAAAGCTGTAAATATTGGGCAAAGGACAATCCTAAATGGACGAGAGAATATCACACTCAATATCCACAGACAATTAATGTTTGGGCAGTAATTGTTCGAAATAAAATCGTTGGACCCTATTTTTTTTTATGGAACTGTAAGCGGGCCAACTTATCTGCAATTTTTAATGAACTTTTTTATTCCAACTTTAATGAATGTATTCCCTAGTGCAAACATTCCCGGAAATATCGATGAAAGTCTGTGGTATCAACAAGATGGGGCGCCGCCACATTATGCAGCCGCCATTCGAACATATCTTCACGAAGTTTTTCCGAGGTCACCGGATCTCACGCCATTAGATTTCTTTTTGTGGGGTCGTCTAAAATATGTTGTGTGTATAAAAGTAAACCTGACGACATAAATGATTTAAAAGATGAAATAAGACAAGAAATAAATAACATTTGACCAATTTTAAAATGTGGATCTTAAGACTGCCTGCGCTTTTTGTAAATAGGCTTTTTTTATATCTTCAATAAAAGGTTACATATCGAGCTTTATCATATAAAAGCACTATCCTATATATCATATGTGATATGTCTTATAATACATTTTGTAAAAGAATGTAACAAATACCCCCAAAAATAGCAAATCATTACATTTACAGGCAAGACCCAAATTACCATGAATTTTCAATTGCCTACCAAATAATATTAAAAATACTGTGGCAAGGAAAACTTTTAAAATAGTACTTTGAATTCATTTCTGCTTACAAAAAATATTCACAGTCTTAAAGAATTCTTATACAAAATTTGGGATAAGCAAATTTTGGGATACGGAGATTCCAGATTTGACATTTGCAATGTTGCTATATTTGCCGTTTCTCTGATATTACTAGTCACTTTCGTTTTTTAAATACATCACCCTGTATATTCAGTCATTTTTGGAATCTTCTCTTCAATACGAGTTCAACCATATGTAACACTTATTATTTTATATAGCCTAGAAGATCTTAAATATATAAAATTTGTTTAAATTTGGAATGCTGTGATTTTGACATTTGAAATTATTTTAAAAATGTTGTAATCTTTCAATTGTTACGTTTTAATGTAGTTTAAAATAGTTTGTTTTAAAAATGTTATTGAGACAATTAGGCGTTGCCAGACATCTGTTTTAAGTTGATGTTTCGGTATTTTTAATTGCTGATAACACTCAAGCCGAAATTTTTTCTTAAATTTGCCTATCAATAAGTAAATAATAATTATCAACTACCATCTAAATAATGGGTTTGGACACTGAAGACTGTGAACCACCAATTATAAAAATTATCTTAATAAATAAAAATAAAACTGTTGTTATCATATTTATAGATTATTTCATCAGGTTTTGAAATTGAAAAAGGGTAATATATTACTTGCTAATGGTACATTTTTGTTATATTTCAGTGTTCAAAATTTGATTCTAATGAATACATAATTTTCTTTCGAACAATATAGCGATTAATAAATATTTCAAATAAAGTTATGGGACAATGGCGACAAAAAACAAAGTAGTAAATAAGAAAAAATGTCAAAAATACTTTAAGAGAAAAAAACATAATTACAATTTTATTACAATGGTCTCAAATATTTTGCATAGATTATTAATTAGACATGATTTATTAGTCATTATGAAAAATAATACAAATAACCTTTGTTTATCGGAGAAAAATAACCGTATTACACTGTTAACTATATTTAAAAAATAAACTACTGATAAGGGTAAACTTTGTTATAAATGTCCAAATTTTTTTACAAAATCAATTTTCATATTTTTAATTATACCTACAGGATGTTTAAAAAAGCATTATAAAAATAATTAGTTTATCTACATCTGACTAAAATCATCAAAGCACCTGCTCACATGAAATTGTTATAATAAAATGAACTTCTTCTAAAACAACATACCCAAATTAAACAAAACCCAATTCAAATGATCTTTTTACGCTACTTGGAAATATATTAGTTATTAGATTTCCAAAAAATGTTTATAGATATAGTATATTTGTTTTTGAGATATTAAGAAATAATCAAATGTTAATTAAGATGGTTATGCGTTTTATTCAGGTTTATTATGAAATAATTTCCTGCTAGAATGAAGTAGTTTTCTTGCAAATTTTAAACAAATCAAAATTTAAGTTAAGTAATAAATTTCTGTTACCTACGTTACCCCTACATAAATAGTTATGGTTCCAGCTCCAACATAGAACAACGTTCGATAAAATATATAATAGTTATATTTTTAATGTTATTATTAACTAAATAATGTACTCATAATGTAACTGGTAACTGTAATATTCTATCGTCAAAATTCAAAATATGATATTCGGTATTTTTAATGTAAATTAAATAGATACTTAGTGAAACAAAAGTGATAAGAGTGACAAATATGAGAATAAAAAAATATAATTCCGAGGAAGTACTATGTAATCAATTTGGAGCTGTTACCTTTTTATACTATGGAGTTGTCTGCTTAAAAGATGGTAGTAATTTTTCCTAAAAATATTGGTATACGTATGTTACAGGTGAACAAAATTTAATTTACAACAAATAGCCGTTATAAATTAAAAATCCTCATTCAGACTAACTTTTGATATTCAATAGAATACAAATGAAATTGGACTTGGTATTTTTTTGATTCGGTACTAAGCAAGTAAAATCTATTGGCTATTGAATAAAAAAATAATCATAACTATTTTATTAAATATTCATTTTACAATATAAGAGTATTACCTACAACTTCTACTATTAAGAGAAAAGATAATAATGATTCGTTTTTACAGATGTTACAACACCAGTGAAAAACGTCAACGAAAAAAAAAAAAAAAAAAAAAAAAAAAAAAAAAAAAAAAAAGAATAAATACAACCAGATTACAACGATATTTAAACGTGACTACACTAAAAATGTTCGTATTATTAATAATTCAAGGTTAATTATACTGAGAAATATGTACTTTACTTATAATTAATAACATATATCTACCATTAAGTAAATTTAAGAAAACGACTTGCAAAATTTGCTGCCTCTACCTAATAATGATGATGATTTTCTTGAATTAGTACAAGTTCCGGAACACACACTTAGCATTAAAAAATCCATAAATTGCTTAAATAAAACGTTTGAGACAAATTTCTTCAGAATTGAGAGTAAAAAACCGAGAATTAATAACTACACTGTACTACATTGTAAGTTATAAAAGTACTTATAAATACTTATAAAAATTATCCATAATACACATGAAAAGATAAGTTGTACTTATCTGAATTTTCACCGTATTAGAAAACTTTTTAAATTATTTATCTGACCAACTTTTCACCACGACTGTGGTATTTTCAAAGACAGGCAAGATTGGCCGATTTTAACAAGTGTAAACAACTTCACATCACAAACATTTCAAGCAATCACCATTAAGCAATATGTACAATACTAATATTCTTCTTTCCGAAAAAATTTATGGTTATTATTATATAGGTATTTAGTCCAAAAGGGAATCTAAAATAATTGAAGTTCTCAGGTTTATTTGTTCATTCAATACTATGTACTCAGAGGATTTTAGGTATTTCTTTATTTTATAGTCCTCCAAAAAATCAAGATCTTCTTTCTTGTTTCATATATGTTTCACTATACTAATATCCTCACGTATTTGATCATCCAGTATATAAAAAATTTCTAAAACAAAAAATTAAAGAATTTAGAAACTGGTCGAGGTAAGCACCAAAAAAGACATAAAACTAACACAAACCAAAATTTATCTGATACTCAGTTTACTGATACTGAAATACAATTTCTTAATAAGGAACTCAAATAAATTATGCCACCTAAATTCACAAATAATATTAAAGAAATTTTAGCAACTGACTCAGAAGTAGCTTTAAAATCCCAGTCTAATAATTTCTATTACGAAAAATTTGCAATTTGATTAAAAATTTAAAACCTGTCAAAATTTAAAAAAAAATTAATAGAAATATTTTAAATTAAAAACTATAAAAAATAAAATTGTAGGTAATAATTTAACAGTTACAAAATCACATAAAGGTAGTACAACCGTCATTTTAAATTCTAATTATTACGAGTCTAAAGTAAACGAATTTATTGAACCATGTAACTAATACATTCTCAGTAGAGATCGAATTAAAAATTTTCAGACACTGTTAGGGAACTAGTTAATCAATCAAATTTCTTTTTTAACCACTAAAATAAAAAAACATATAATTCAAAAAAATCCACTAGCACCAATATTATATGGTATAATTAAATGACATAAAGATAAAAAACCAATTAGCCCTGTATTTTCTTATGTAAATATATCAAATAAAAATCGGCAGAGTTTCTTAATAACACTTTAATTAATTACGGTTACATATCTATATATTCAGTAAAAAACTCTTTATTAATTCATAAATTAAAAACATAAATTAAATGAAAATAGAAAATTAGTTCCATTTGACTTTAGTAATATGTTTTCAAAAATTCCTTCATGTAAATGTATACCATTAACTACATTAGAAAGAAAAACATTAACCAAATTTTTATTAATGAAATTATAAACCTGTAATCTTCATTATTCAATTTATCGTAAACCAACTCATACATAAATTTTTCAATACTAATGAGTAAAGGTGTTTTAAAATGGAAATTAATGTAATAAAATAAATCGCTACCTCTAAGAATTATCCATTACATCTAATAAATAGGTTGTTTAATAAAAATGAAGAAAATATTGCCATTAACCTTATATTTCCGAAACATCCTAAAGATCACTGGTCATACAGAACAATTACATATTTTGGGGATATATCTAATAAAATATCAAAAATTATATCTGGTATCTTCTACAATATCTTTTAACGTAACAAATAATATTGGTTCATTTTTATTAAATGCAAAACCTAAAATTAATGAAATTTCAAAATCTGTTGTGGATGGACTCCTATTAGAAGTGAAATTTGGAAATTTTTGAAATATTTGGACAATTCAAGTGTGAAAATTTGGGTCAACGACCATACACTGGCAGACATTTTGAAGTGACACATGGGAAGGAATAAGATTTGGAGTTCTACTTAAAGTACAAGAACTACAAGTGGTAAATGTTAACGATTTAAGTTTTATCTTATTTACTTTTCCTTTGTTTTAAAATAAATATAAATTATATTGTTTAAACCACATTCTTTATTTGAACTCCACCTAAGATGAAGAAATAATTTATACCTGACATAATTATAAAACAGCACAAACATAATCATAATTATAATTTTTCGCTTCCTCCCTTACTAGAAATATTTGTTCTTCAGTATTTATATCTGGTGCAGCACTTTACAATATTTTCGTCTTTCATTTCTCTTCCTGTACGTCCGACTACCATATACTCGGTTTCATCAAAAATTATTTGTAAATTCCATTTCACATATTCCTCATTCAATTTTCTTAGCATGTAGTATGCGTCGTCTTCATCTTCGGCGAGTATGATTTGATCATCAGCAAAATTCAAAATGTACAGAGTGTCGTCATTTATGAGTATTCCCATAGTGTGGCATTTTCTTCTCTAAGTTTTGAGAGCTTCATTCAAATATGTTTTAAAAAGCGTATATGCTGTACAGCACCCTTGTCTCAGGCCTTTATTTACATGGATTTCCGATAACACTAGGTTTCGAACATTGACCCTGTTTAAATTTCCTGTATACAGATGTTTTATGGCCTTAATGTAAGTTCTCTTTATTTGCTGATTTTCCACCGCCGACCACAATTTCGACAGAGGAAAGCTCTCGTAAATCTATGTAAATTAGATGGGTTTTTAGATTATGTGCCAACCACTTGTCCGTGACTACAGATATTACCAGTACATGACCTGCCTGCCCTAAAATCGCATTGATCTTCAAATTTATACATCTCATGTTCGACTCTATTTTTCAGAATCTTGCCATATATGCGGCCAATGGAGCTTAGGACAGTGATTCCGCGGTAGTTGGTATATTTGATTCGAACACCTTTTTTAAAGATCTTGCTGATAATACCTTTTTTGAAATGCGCTGGTATTTGTTTTCCAGAAAGACATAAGAAAAAGTATTGTAGGTGCCGCTTTTATTAACTCGATAGGTACGCTTCCAGGACCCGGAGCTTTTCCGTTTTTACACTACATCACCAATCTTTGAACCTCTTCAGGTGTTATATGTTCAATTAATTGATTATCAGGAACATCTATTATACACCTATTTTCGTCTTTAAATTCCACTACATCTTACAATTTTTCATAGTAATCTTTCATTTACCATTTATTTAGCGGTATAAGTTGTAGATTTAACCCATTATTTTCATTTGACCTGTAGTTGATTATTATTTTCCATGCTTTTCTAGACTTTGTGCTGCCCATGCAGTTATTAATTTCCTCTCACTTTTGTTCCCAGGTTTCATATTTTCCTTTAATTATATATTTTTTCCTTCCCTAACATAGAACTTTCGATATTCCGGGTCGTATGTTCCCAGCCATTTTTGATAAACCCTCTTGTTTTCATAACTTTTCTTTCTTTATCGTTATTCTACCAATACGTTTTATTTCTAAAGATTTTCTTTTCTATATTTATAATTAATAACGGTCACAGTAAGTACAAAAAGATGATAAAATAAAAAACTCTTTATGGCACTTCGCTTTACCCACAGTTGTACACCATAAAATTCTGCAATTTTTATTAAATTTGAAAGGACTTTTATATTTGTCCAATTTGCCAGTCGACTATGATGATCAGAATTTAACTCTTTACTATTCATTGCTTAGCAAATCGTCACTATATATCTTTAATATTTTGCTTGCTACCTAATAAACTTACAAGAACTAACACCATGCTTTTCAGAAAAGTATTTTTTTTATCCGAAATATTCAGTTTAACTTTAAACCCCCAAAAAAAATATATTTTGGAATTTCGATTCATAAAGCGGTTAAATCACTTTGGCCCAATGGAGAAATATTATGGGTAGGTTGTATTTGGCTCAAAATGTAAAGCTAATTGTTACTTATCAACAAAATAATGATTTAAGTACCTAAGTGACTTCATCATCTAAATAGTATTTAAAACATGAAAAAGTAAGTGATTGTCTTGTAGATAATTTCATGACTGATATTCCTTAATCAAATAGTTTTATAAAAATGGCAGATTATTTAATAGATAATTATAATAATGAACATGCTCCAATTCCACCCACACTTTGGGCTTCAAATGGAGGTCATTTCACTTTCAAAATAAATCCTTGCGAGTGGAATAAATGTAAAAACAACGAAATCCTATAATATTTTTTTTGTTTAAAAACAATTATGTTATGATTTTTTTTTAATGTTAAATATCTGAAATAACACAAAAAAATTGAAAATAAACAATTAAATATTTTTAATGTTTAGACCCCGACTAAGGCCTTCTCCCTTCACTTTGTTCCTCGCTGCTCTTATATGTATTGCTGCTATAACTTATTTGACGAAAACTGTTTTTTTTAAGTAGTTTACCAATTCTTTTTTAGACACGGATCAATTAATGTCTGTTTTATTAGTCTTAAGCCTAGAAAAAAGTGAAGATACAAAGCGAATAAATACTTGAACAATAATTACCAGAGAGCACGGTTAATTGCGACATTCCATTAAACAACGCAGGTTTAAGGTTTTCTATGTCCTAAAAATTATGGATATGTATATGTTACCGTAAATACTCGAAATCCGTTATTACACGTATTTATTAGTAAAAATGCGGAGCATCAAAGAGCACTCGTAATTTCGCGTTCTTACTAGTAAAAACTCGTTTTCATTACGAGCATTAGGAAGGACACGAATTAAAATTTTTATTCGACTATGTACTGTTTCCAGTCTGAATGAGTCGCTTAGTTTAGGTTAGTTGAGGTTAGGTTAGGTTAAGTTAGATAAGGTTAGGCTTTAGCCGAATAAAGATGGAAGCTTAAGAAATGCTAAAGCGAACAAAAACCTAACTTAACTTAACCTAATCTAACATAAGCTAACCTAAATTAATCGACTAGGATTGGTTTGACAAAGCTTTAACCAGTTAAACCTTCATCTTCATTCTAGCTTTAACTGTATAAATAAAATTTGAAACGAAACTGCTTTGGCAACGTAGCTTTTCCACTAGAATATTACACAGGCCCGGTCCAACAGAATATAGATTTAATTTTTTTGGTTCACACACAAATGGATGGGGTATAAAATATGTTTATGATGGGTTAAATTTATGGAGAAAATGGAGAAGGGAAATAAAAAAAATATTGTTCTATACAAAACTTTTCCTTTAAAGTTTCCCGTAAAACGTAATTATATATTGCAATTACAATATTTTTGATTGATGCATGATTTTAAAATTTATCTAAGGATAACAAATATAAAAATTAAATTTATCAAAATAAAAATTTCAATAATATACAGCAACTAAAAATGTATATATTTAATAACTTTAAATTGGCTTTAGGCATAACAAAACCAGCGATAAAAATTTAAAACCGTATTAATTAAAACCAGACATTACTGTTTAGCAACTATTACATAAAAAGCACTTACCTATTATTAATCGCATTAACGCTCTTTTCCGAGAACTCACTCGTTTATACTACAAAGCTCGTTTGTGACTTTTATCATTGAAACAAGTATGCTCCGTGATTTCTTAAGTATCATTCCGTTTACAATTTCTGCAAACGGTACTATACAAATAATAATTCAAATTTTCTCGAAAACCTGCACTAGGCCGCAGTCAACATCAGGCGTGAAAGCATAATCCGTCAAAATGTATGAACACCATTGCCAAATTATAGATTTATATATTTCTAGTATATAGGCGTAATCTACTGACTAAATTTTTTCAGTATTTGAAATTTCGTTTTACAAACATATTCCCAAATAAATATTACAAAATATTCATAATTATTGAGTGTTGTTTTTTCTATGTCACTCAGTATATTTTCTATTTATCTCAGCTCAAACATAATTTTTTAATTTTATTTTTATTTTGATTCGTTTACTGACTATAAAAAATTATTGTTCACAACTTATTAGAACAACTTTATAACGTGAATCTATAAATGTATTATAGATTATGTTCCCCTTATTATCATTATCATAACAGTATCGCTGCTTCCGGCAAATTTTATTATAATAATTAATTGCACATAAAATAACCTTTAGGGGAAAGGTGTACGAGATGGTCCCTTGAGGTAAGATGATCCTTTTTAATTTCAACGAAACTACTAATGCTATCTAGTTGTTTTCTTTAGTAAAACGTGGGTTCCGATAACTCCTCGTATCAGTCAATTCGTAATCGCGGCTTGAATGAGGACTAGATTTTTGTGGAAGAAAATAAAAATTGTGTGACTTTGATTAATGGTAAGGTTGGTTTTACGCTTAATTAACATGTATTCTAGACAGTCAATTGTAAAGATTGTTGCATTGTATAATTGACATAGGTACAATAAAGAGCATTTTCATAGAAAATCCCTTAATTAAATGCCTCGCAGTAGGGATAAAAGAGTAGTAGAGTTGTTTTCGTAAATTTTATCGAACTTGATTAATAATAAAAAAATTTAATAACTTTCTTGTTTTAGGTTATGCTGCATAATTATAAAAGAAAAAGGAATCGTGATGGGTGGTCGGAAGACTATGATTAAAGCACTCGATGCAAGGCAAAAATAAAGAAACTGTTGGCTCAATCAAATATTTAGGTGGAAAAAAAACAGTTTTTACAACAGAATAGGAAATTGAGCTCGTGAAGCACATTAAAGATATAGAAACGAGGATATATGGACTAACGTGACAAGATGTTTTATCGTTGGCATATCAACTTGCTATAAAAAACAATATCACTCATCCTTTCCATAGAGAAAAAGCTGGTTATGATTGGCCTAGAGGATAACGTCAGCGCCACCCAGATATATAACTATTCGTGTTCCAGAGTCCACTTCAGCTGCTTGAGCACGTGCCTTTAACAAACCTGTAGTTTTATTCCATATTGAAAGCCGTTAAAGAAGCAAAAAACTTTTCGCCCCATCGAATCTACAACTTTGATGACACAAGCATTTCTACGGTACCGACCAAAAACAGTGCGGTGTTTGCAGGAACTGGTAGCAAGAATTACATCAGCTGAAAGGGAGAGACTACAACAGCTGTAGTTTGCATGTTTGGTGCAGGAATTTTTGTTTCACCTATGTTTATCTTTCGGAGGGTTCGTATGAAGATAGAGCTAATGGATGGTGCACCGCCAGGATTCATATGGGCGTGTAATTCATCAGGATGGATGAAATTAAATATTTTTAGATAGTGGTTTGACCATTTCTTATACCACACGAGCATTCTACAGAGGACGAGGTGTTGTTGTTTCGCACACGTAAAATTGGAAATCATTTTAAAAGCACGGAAAAACCACTTCACCATTGTCTGCCTGCCACCACACTGTGCTCATAAACTACAACCCTTAGACGTCAGTGTTATGTATCACTTGAGCGTTTGCCATAATCAATTACTCGAAAAGTGGATGAACAAAAATGCTGGCAGGCCAGTGACCGTATTTGAAATTGCAAAGAATTTTGAAGATGTTTATTTAAAAGCAGCAGTCCCTTTAAATACCTTCAATGGGTTTGCAAAAACTGGCATATATCCCTTTAATCCGGATGTGTTCACCGAAGCTGACTTCATTGCTGCTATAACAACCGAAATGGAATTCAATAAAGATCTGAGTGTATCACTAATAGATAGAACTTCTGGTAGTTCAAAACAAGTTGCCACCAACTAATCCCTCGATACATTACATCGAAACTTCGCAGAATAAAACTACATCGCCATCAACAAACAAATTTTTTAGTTCACGAGTGGATACGTCGATCCTAACTAGCACACCATATAAAGACGAAGAGGAAGAAGAAAACACAGAAACGTCTATTCTGCACGGAAATATTTTCTAAAGATAACATGGGTGAATGATGGATAAAATGTTGTATATGCCAAAACTTGGGTCATGGGGCTTGTGCAAGTGTAGATATCTATGTTCCTGATGAATTCATTTGTGATTTTTATATAAGAATACCCGGAAAAAAACGTTTTAAATTTTAAATTAAAATTGTTTTTATTTAATTCTAGCAAAACACAGAATTTTCCCGAAACAGAGCCATGATGATCCACAGGATCATTTTAGACACCGGGGTTTTAAAAATAGTGAAATATAATAATAAATAAATCATTTTAAGTACAGCCAAGGTAGATAAATAAAATTGATAACATTAAACGCTTTTACGTCTGCATTTAGTTGAATATCTTTTAAAAGAAAAGAATTCTCCCTTAAGGGGATTATCTCGTACACCTTTCCCCTATATGAAATTCTCGGCAAACTTTACCTAATAATGGTTATTTAGAAGTGTTTAGTAAAGTTAATTACTGAATTTTTACTAACAGTGAATGGAAATTTCTTTCAGTGCAAATTTTAGTGAATAAATATCAAGAATGTTAGACTAGAAGAGTGTAAAATTTAAAGATATCTACAAGGTAAAAAATATGGATATAAGTCAACGAATAATGATGTTTAGCTGCTTAAATTTTATTAACGTTAATAAATATAAACAAATATTTAATCAGGTATTCTCAAAATATAAACAGTATATTAGCTTTCTATAAGCACAAAAGAAATTACATCTTAGGAATTTACACTGTTAACTAATTGATTCGAAAAAAGAACACAAATTTGTCAACCAACTAACATCTAAATGATACTTTTATTTTAAAAAGCCGACATATTTATTTATTCTAAAAGTACAAAAAATAGTTATCACCACTACTATCAATTACTCTCAGCATCACCATCATCGGCTCCACCACCATCTGCATCACCATCATCATCATCGGCTCCACCAGCACCATTAAATCTAAAAGGCTCACCACCAACACTTCCACGACGATGACTACCTTTTTTGCCCATTTTTCTGTATGTACTAGCAATATTAAAAGTGTATATTGATCGATAATTCTTACACATGGTGTGAACTCGAATGATAAAATGCATGCTGTGAAATACGAATGATTCAAATTCTAATAAAAAGTGATGGAACCCTGCTCCTCCACTGATAATGGTCACCATTCCTCCTTTATTGTCCTCTCTTAGATTATTAACCTTAAAGCATTTTATTTTTTCGTGGCCCTGCCATTCTGCCTGAAATAAAGAAAAAGTGTCCATTTTTAACACACGAATATTTTGTTTTATTACACACACTACTTAAGATTCCACTTTAGAGCATCACCAATTTTTTTCTCAAGCTAAGAGGTTGGTGAGTTTTAAAGAGCTCTGTCTAGCTTCCTTAGGAAGTTTTGCTAAGGATGATTTATGATAAATCGGTATAAAATGAGCTCTAAATTTTAAAGATTTTTCTGACATTAACATTAACATTAACAGAGAGACACTAAGACAAATTTTGCATCACAATTTAAACATTTTATTAAATCCATAGATGCCCTTAGGTTTGAGGAAATTTGCATTTAACACATAATCAACAATGTGATGTTTCCGTTTGATTTAACTTACCCTTACTCGCTTCCTGCCAGAATAGGTCGCATCATATTTAATTTCTTTGGAAAATTTCGGGGCTTTCATAAAACAATTTTCGCAGGAACCCATGTCAATATTTTGCGACCATGAAAGTTGATCTAAGAACTTTTCTGATGGTTCTGTCAAGCTATAGCTTATTTCAGATTTATTTTGAATGTCCTTACTTCCATTATAACCATAACGTTCAGGATTTTCTCGTTCATGCCACCACCAAGAACCTTTCACAGAAATTTAAACTTGTGTTACACTAGTACCAAAAATGTAATATGGAAATACACTGGTTATAATGAAGCAACATAAAATTACAACATTATACACAAATAAAAAACAGAAAAGAACTTTAGTTACCAACTAAAAAAATCAATTAAAAAACCCGTTAACTTAGAGATCACCAGGAAAAAATATGGAAAATTATAAAAACTAAGAAATAATAAGAACTATTTTAATCGTAATAATTTTGAAAAACTTTCAAGAGACGTTTCAATAAAAACATAAAAAAATCGGATCAGATAATGAAAAACTAAAATATTACTTATTAATTAAAAAGTGCCAAATTGCTATTAAATAATTATATGAAGGAAGATTGTATAATAAAATTCTTAAATATAACGCAATAAAGTCTAGCTATTCAAAAAACAAGACTATAAACATAAATAAAACTATAAATCGGATAATTAACCAAAAGTTTTGAATGAAACAAAATGTATCAAGGTCCTAATTAATTTTAAATATCTAGAAAACAAAATAATGGACAACGCAAAATTATTAGGATAAACGATAGATATAAATTTAATATTAAAATTAAAAAAGACTGCGAAATATGGACAACCCAACAAAACCAAAAGTCATAAATTATGAGAGTGATCGAACATAATAAACTACCAAGAAGAAACAAAGAAATAAGAAGACGTATATATTATGAAAAATTAAGAAGATCTTATTATTTATTATGATATAATTAGTAGATTGAAAGAAGATAAATTTACAGAATAGGAACAAAACGATTAATAAATACGACCTCGGAGGATCCAGTAAGAGAAACACAGTCTAAAAGGAAATTAACACTGAGAATCACGAATGCTATTATTGAATAAAAGAACTAGTTTAAAAAACACCGCTAATATCCATAAAATCCAATGTATATAACAGGCAGATAGGCTTTTTCTCGATAGCTCATTCCAACAATTTACCTTACTAAATAGTCTGAGAGCCAAGAAAGTAATATTTATAGATAATTTTCCTGATCTTTACACAGCAGATGATTAAAAACCAATATACACTATTTTCGCAATCTCAGACTCAGTAGAAATTATTGATAAACTATTCAATTTAATTAGTATTTATTAACATTTTTCAATTAACGATCCAATATACTAATTTTCTATGCACCTCAGTATAAATATACTAACCTATATCTAACATCCAATGAGGATATTCACCATTTTTTTCGTATCTGTATAAATCCTGGAAATTGTCGGAGAGCGGTTTTTTGTTATGTACATGCCCCTGAATAGAAAAGTTTTTAGTCGGAACCCGTACAGTTATGTTGGGCCATCTGGACCACGAACTATCCGGTATTAAAATGATCATTGTCGAAATAACTAAAAATGAAGTCACTGTTCTCATGCTGATTAGAAAAATAATATATAGAGAAATCTTACTGAAAGCCTAACTGTACTATGATTTCATTTTTGCAGTTTTGTTCTGTATATTAAAAAAATATCTAAAACAATACAGCTGTTATTCAAACAATATTTCAACTAAAATTATTTGACATTTACATAAAATGTATGCATTATCAAAGGATCGTAACAATACCTAACAATGTTCCAAACATAACATAAAGCGGGAGCAAATACAAACATATTTTACTCTTAAAACCTAATGAAAACTGCCAAATATCAGGGTGGACAGTTTTTAGTGGCACACTCCGTATATATATATATATATATTGTAACGGGCTCGTTAAATTTTATTATAGTAATGTTTTGTTTATCATTTATAATTATGCCCAGGTATAATTTGAATGTATTATATGAGATACAATTGACTAATAATCTCTGGGCGAGTTCGAAAGAAAAATGGTTCAAACAATATATTACAAGATTATAATCTAATTTTATTTTTAAACATAAAAAAAAATCATTAACAGTTACCACTTTGTTGTCTCTTGTGCAATAAGTAAAATTCCAATTCTTCTTGCTTCTTGTTTGTCAGTACAAACTTTCTGTTATTTCACTGCCGTTAACTAAATAGAGTTTATTAACTCTTAAATTTTCTAAAATATTTTAAAAATTCAAAATTTACACTCTTATTTGAGTCCATAGACAACAGGTAAGGTTAATTCACTTGTATTGATAGCGCTATTGTCTTTTTCTTATATCTTTCCTTTTCGGGTTATATACAATACATATTTAATTTTACCAGATAAGTATTCTTAATTTCTGAGAAGTCTGAAAATTTTTAATAAAGTATCTTATTAGGTCATGTTTCTTGAATATTGAAAATTTTACTATTGAATTGTTTTCTAGCAAAATTAAGCTACTCTGTAATTGAAGTATAAAGTTCAATTATAAATATGAAAAGATACATTATACATATCTAAATTTTCACCGTATTACAATATAAGATTTTTTAAATTATTTGTCTGGACAAGGTTTCATCATGCCACTGTGACATGTTCAAAGCCAGGCAACCAACATTAAGCAATATATACAATAATACACGTTTTTAATTTTTCTTTAGTTATTATGATATAGATATTTAGTAAACGTAAACTACAATGATGATTAAACTTTCCATTCAATACTATATACTGAGGACATTTTAGTTATTTATTTATTTCATATTCTTCCAAAAAATCAAGTTCTTCTTTCTTGTCACTTACATGAAGTACCTCCCTCGTTGTTTGAATTGTGTTTTTAAGTATAGGTTTGTGTTTAGTGTCAATGAAGTGTTTTGCGTAATGTGACATATCTGGTTGTTTTAATCTATAAGTTTGTAAGTGTTCACAGTGCCTTATGTTAAAATTTCTAAGGGTCTGGCCAACATAAATGGCGTTACAATCCGGATGATTTAGTTTGTAAATACCCGAATTTAATTTTTTTTTAATTTTTTTAATTTTACGTTTTACATTTAAATTATTTTTTTCTTTAAAAGATATTATAGAAGATGTTGTAGGAGATATAATTTTTGATATGAAGAAGTAAGTTAGTCACCTGTTCAACGATTTAACTCCTTAAACACCTCCTATAAACGATCTACATTTTCGAGAATAATGAATAAATTTAATAATACAGGTACCGTACAGGATCGTCCAAGGATTGGCAGACCAAAAACTGCAACTAAGATAAGGCTTTAGATATCCAACTAGATGTTCAAGAAAATTAAAAATCTACATATGAACTGTCAAGAAATCATAATATTAGTAGAAAGACTGTGCAAACCATTTTTCCCAAAAATAAGTTTTGCCCTTATAAAATTCAAAACCACCAAGAATTAGCAGAAGATGATTTTGATAGGAGATTAGAGTTTTGTGAAACGGTTTTAAAGAAAATTAACAGGCAAAACAATTTCTTAGAATCTGTGGTATTCAGTGATGAAGCTATATTCACTTGAACGTTACTGTTAACAGACATATTTGCCAGTACTGGTCAGATTCTAATCCTCACTAGATGAATAAGCCTCATACACAATATCTACAAAAAGTTAATGTGTGGGTTGGTTTGGTGAGAAACCATTTGGTAGGTCCTTTTTTTATTGACGGTGCTCTTACCGGTATGAAATATCTTGATCTTCTCCAGCACCAAATTATACCTGACATATACAATTTATTTCCAAATGTGAACATCTATTTTCAACAAGATGGCGTAACTGCACACTATCATAGAATCATTAGACAATATTTGAATACATTTTTCTCCCAGAGATCGATTGGCCGAAGAGGTGCAATAGAGTGGTCGGCAAGATCTCCCGACTTGACTCCACTTGATTTTATTTGTGGGGCTATCTAAACGACCACTTCTATGTAAACAGACAAACTAATATAAATGAGTTAAAGGATTGCATACGTCTTGAAATGCAGGCAATTTCCCTAGAAATGATCAACAATTCTATTCGGAGTTTCCAAGATAATTATATTATTGCCAAGAAACAGATGGCACTTGTTATAAATAAACTGTTTTTTTTTCTTTGTTTTAGTTATTACTTTTGTAAATTAATGTAACTAATCAACAATTACATGCATTATGTCTTCGGCAATTTTTTCTTTTATTAAATTAATAATGTGGTACTATTTTAGTATTTTTGAAAAGACGAATGAATAAGCTTTTCTTTAATATATCACTCGATCTATGTAGCAACATAAATAGAAATTTAGATAAGTTCAAGATGGCGGCGGTACGCTAAACGCTGATGATACATAAATTTGATATGTCTTCTAAAAAATACATCACCCTACAATTTCATAATTATACATTCATTTGTTTCAAAGAAAATAACTTGTTGCCATACTTTTTCGCTACCCTGTATATATATTTATTCTCATTACTGTACGTCTCTGTATACATGTAAAAGTGTGCTAGTTCAATGTGATAAAATTAGAAGTCTACAGTGGAATTATCATGAAAATTAAAACTTATGCAGTATGTGTAAAGATCAACACAAGATTAGTGATAATTAAACTTAAAATTTAAACTACCTAACCTATAACTATATTATTATTATTAATACAATACGTTCTAACCCCTTAACCATAGGCGTAGCAAAGGAAATTGCTTCAGAAATATTGAACATTACAGAAAGGAATTACGAAATTAAGTGAGGATATACTAACAAATAGAAGTGAACTAAAACACTGCATAGAAGCAATTGAAACCCGACTGCTAATGAAATTAGAATCACTATCCAAAAGTATTGCTATTTTAGAAAATGAAAATAGTAATTTGAAGAACAAACTTGAATACTTAGAAAGAATATTTAAAAATAATAATATAATCATTTTTGGTCTGTATCGTGATACCATCACCCTTGCTAATATCAAGGAGACTCTGCAAAATCTATTGAGAGTTGAAATGAATACATATGATATCAATAATTTTTATCAACTTAATTTCTCTAAAAATAAGCCTGTTAAGGTGGAATTGGTATGTTATTTTAAAAAATATAAATGCTATAAAAAGTTGTAAGAAGCTGAAAGGAACAAATATAAATATTGCCCTTAAATCATATATCAAAGAAAATTAACTTTATATAGACAACAAAGTTTATACAGCTAATGAGCTGGACACACAAGAAGAAGAAGAAGAAGAAGAAGAAGAAGAAGAAGAAGAAGAAAAAGAAGAAGATCTATATACAGATTTGGCTTGAATATGAAAAAATGAAAAATCATGTGTTTAAATCATTAACTATGTAGTAACCCTAATAACAGCACATACTGATAAAGATATAGCTAATGAATATAACTCTCAGTTTGTAGAAGTAGGCAAAATTTTAACACAGAAAATTTAAAAAATCCAAAATGAAAGCCTCCATCGCATGAAAATGTGTCCAATTCAGTAATCTTAGGCCAAACTGATAAAAAGGAACTCTTAGAATTAATAATTGAACTTAAAACTAAGACATCTCCTGGTGCAGATGGTATCAGATCAGAAATTTTAAAATCGATAGTTTATTGTAAGTTCCTTAGAATATATACTAAATTATTTTATTATTTAAGGAAGCTGTAGTCAGTTCCATGTTTAAAAGAGGTGAGAAAACCCTAATTAGTAACTAAAGACCTATATTATTCATTATCATTAATAACACAATTTTCAAAACTTTTTGAAAAGTAACAAAAAATAGATTGAATAATTTTATCAAAAAATATATTTTTCTTTCCAATTTAGATCCAAGGAAAAAACTTCCACTGAAAATGCAATTTTACAGCTTCTGGAAACATCCATAAATTCTTAGAAAAAAATATCCTTGCCTCTCTCTTTTTATAGATCTAAGTAAGGCATTTGATACTGTTGTCATTGCCTACTACTACAAACTCTTGAGTGTAATGGTATAAGAAGCAACGTGCCTAAACTAATAAAATGCTACTTAGAAAACAGAAAGCCAAACGTTCAAGTATGCAATGAATACAGTGAAACATAACTTGTGGGGTTCCAGAAGCGAAGATTTTGAGACCGGTCTATGACTTTTGAAGGATTGGTTCAACCACCGTCAATTAATAATGAATCTTGAAAAGAATAGCTTTTTACCTTTTAGTTGTAACGCCACTGCAATTTCTCCATTTAACCAACTAAATATGTATATTAACAAAAAGCAACCCAATTAATATCAATAAGGACCATGAAATGAAGTATTTATGTGTATACATTAACTCCAACTTGAAATAGAATCGACATATTAACTTAATTATATAAAAATTACAGAGATTACTATACAAATTTAAAATCCTAGGAAAATACATACCGATAGATAACATGAAAAAACTACTTCGCTTTTGTCTGGGGTAGTGCTTTTCCTACACATACTAGACCTCTAGAAATTATTCAAAAGATATTTCTTCACTTAATCTTAAGAAAACCATTAACCTATTCTTCTGAGTGCCTGTATACTGAATCTATATTATTAAACATAAGACAACTTTACTTCTTCGCTACAAAAGTAAAGTTTGAACAACAAAATGAATACATTAATATATCACAATTATGACACCCGTAAGAAATCAATCATCCTCAAAAACAAAAAACTATTTCTCAAAGAGCGTATGCTTACCCTAAAAATATATAACATGCTACCAACTTCCATAAAAAATATAATGAATAAAAATTTATTCAAAAAGAGAATACTGATTTTCATTAAACAACAAACAAGAATCTTGTAGTAAACATAATTGACTAAAATACCAAGCTCTTACATGAGGAAATAAAAAAAATAAAAGCTACTCAAGGCTACATGTATCTGACAAATTTTGTATTTTGATCTATTTTTACTTTTTGGCACTCAAGGTAGTTAGTTATCTTCATGGATTACCAGCTTACTTAAGCATACATCCGCTGCTACCGATAAGCATAAGTAAGGCTGTTACCTCATTTTGGTGCCATAGACTCTTGATTTCATGTGCCAGCGCTAGATACTTTGAAATCTTTTCTTAATATTTGAGTGGAATGTTGTTGTCAAGTGGGAAAGCTATATAAGTAGGATTTGGTGTATTATTCCTACTACATCATTATGTCTTTTGAGGTACATTGTTGGTGCTAGATTTAGACAACTTGCGGGAAGTTATTATATCTCCTGCATACGTAATTAATTGGGTTCTTTAAGATGTACTGTTCGTAATTCCTTGTTTTTACTACTTGCTCTTGTATGGCAATAATAAAGCCTTCTGTTTCTGGAATTAGTATGTTTGAAACTTCCATGAAGTTCTTTGGCGCTTCATTCTACCTGCTTCTCTTGGTTGAATTTGATATGTTGCATGGGATTATAGTTCACTTCGGACAAATTGAGAGGGGTTATTTTTGTATCGAATTGTATTACTGCAGAGAACATTTTAGGGGGAAAGTACGTTGTAAGATTAATAATTTGTTGAGGTTATTCAGCACACCAAATGAATATGAAAGCGTCGATATGGCAAAGGTGTTGATGGCTTTAATAATATTATTTGAATTTAATTTTTTTTTAAGAATTAGTTTTAGACGGTCTTTATATTGTTTAAAATACTTCTCTTTTAGGCCCGTGTGGTCTATCTTTCTGTTTTGTTCAACATCCAAATATTTATATGTCTGCATTTCATCAAGCAGTTCAATTTGGGCTTCGCCTCTTTGTATATGCTCTTCATTTGGCGTGTGTTTCCTTTACTCTTCATAAGGGCGCTACATTTTTCAAACCCGTATTAATTCATTAATTCTTTTCATTGTTTCTAGTAAGGACATGAGTTGCTTTTTAGATGCAAAGTACAATTTCTGATTATCCATATAGAATAGATGGCTGCTGATGTGGCCTGCTCGTTGTCCTGCTTTAATATGGAATCCATACCTTATGTTACGAGGCGCCCTCGATAGCTGGTTAAGAGCCACGCAGAATTATAATGCACTCAAAGCATCTCCCTAGAATATTCCAGTCTTAATTTTTATCTACTCCGACGTATTTGTTTGTTGGCCAAGACGTAGGTTTAGAGTCCTAGAAATAATTAAAGCAGGCGCAGTACTTTGTTATGGGTAATGTTAAAAGATAAGATAATCTTGAAACGTCTAGATCCATCCCTCGGAATTTTATATGAATTGGAAAAAAATCAACCCAGCCAATGGTTCTCCAAGATTCTCACTGTATAGAAAATTAAAAAAAAAACTATTGACACTAAATATATATTACACAAACCGTATGCCCTTATTAAGCTGTATTACCGAAATAAATATACAAATTTGATTTTTATTATTTAAATAATTTTTAATATCATATAAATCTTTTTTTTTGAATTTTTGCCCATTTCTCTTTGGTATGGAATTTTCAATGTATTTTTTTCCGTGAAACTAGTGTTTTTTTAAATCTTTGTGCAGCCTTTTGCCAAATTTTGGTTTATCTAGTGTTCATATTTAGTTGTTTAAATATTGTTTAATCTACTATTTTTTTAAAGATTTTTGTAAATATTTAATTAAAAAAAAAGGGAGGCAACAAATTGTCTCAGCATAAATAATCAATTTTCAAGTTTACAAATAAATGACAAACGCCACTAAATAAACATTGGTGTATCGAAAACTTGACATTGGAAACTACTCTAATCAGATTACAAAAGAGCAAAACAAAATACGTTTTAGAAAAGTTTTCTCTCTTTTTTAAACTATACATTGTGATATATTTTTCTATTCCTAAAGATGTTAATTAATGTTACGTTTAGTTTTCGGGATAAGGAAACTTTTTGAAATTGCTAAAAGTAAATTTAAAAAAAAATCAAAAAACGTTTAATAGATCTGTCTAGGAGGAATACAACGGCGCATAAAAATATTACAGATAAGTAAATATATAAAAATCTTTTAATGGTATACTCTTTACAAATTATTTACCATACCCCATCAAGTGTTTGGAGGCGGTAACGAAAAAATTAATATATTTTCCAATTTATAAATAAATAAAATACAACTACTAAAAATAAGAACAATAAAACAGGGATGGAATAACACTAAAAAAACTAAGAGAAACTTCATTTGTCATACTTTTAAGGAACTTTGCTAACTTGCACTAAGAAACTGCATCCACAGAGTGCAGTTAAGATTCGTTTACTCCATTATGCAGGGTGAATTATCGTTGACGCGATGGTCCATTATGGTTAAACGGTAAAAATGTTTGTCTATTTAGCAATATGTGGGTTAATGAAGGGTATATTTTAAAATTATTTTGAAATATACATAGTATTCCAGAAATGTGCAGCGCATCAAAATTATGTTTTTTTTATGGAATGCTCTGTATATTATTGCAGTTTTAGATTTTGCTTAAAAAATAAGTCACTTACCTAAATTATAATTATATTGTGGTAACCAAAATATTTTGATTTTTCGTTAACTGGAAGGTCTAAAGAAATAATTAACAACTCCGAATCAAATGAATTTAGCAAAATCTAATTTTAGCAATAATATTAGATCAGTATTAGAAAATATTTACAATTATCTAAAATACAAACTGAGGCACTTCGATTACATACTAAAACGCTAATATTTTGCTTAAGTTAAATGGAACACCTGTATTTTATCCATCCATCATGTAATAAATTTGATTTCCTTTTATAAATTATAAAGGTCTATCATAGCTAAATTTTGTAGTTTTAGAATTATTTTCAATTTTTAATTTTTTTTTATAATTTTTTCACTATTGGGCTAAGTTAAAAGACTGTATTTTATTAGCTATCTATGATTAGTCCAATTTTCTCAGCAGTATAAAATTTTTAATTGATTAAAAATAACAAATTCCACATTACCTAGGTAACTTTAGTTACAAAATAATAGATTAGTTAGAAATTAAAATTTAAAAAAAATGCCCAAAATGATGTCCATCTTGTTGAAGACATAGTCTGATCCTTTCTTCAAATGACTTCCTCACATATGTATTTGCAACTATTCTCTGAAATATGCCCTAATTATTGTTTTCTACTGTTATAGGAGATTTACTGCAAACGATATTTTTCACATCGAAATTCGTAAGAATATGAATACTATAAAAAGTTATTGGTGCATTTGCAAACACTTGTTAATAATGTTGGAACATAACAGGTAGGTATACCTAGGATATTCTAGTATAATTTGAACGATAATTGGATTAACGATAGCAAAAGTAAAAAGTGTTCTAATTAATAACAATAGAGGAAAAATAATTAAAAAATTTTAAAAATTTAAAATAATTACAAAACTACAAGACTTTCTTTTAGATAACTGTAAATACATCAATACTTTCTATTACTGATCTAATATTTATGGCTAAAATTGGATTTGGCTAAATGCATATGTTTCGGAGTTACTATTTTTTTTTAGTCTTTCCAGTTTACGAAAAATCAAAATATCTTGGGAACCACAATGTTTAGGTATAGGGAATATATAAGGACGTTTCTCTTATTTTTTACACAAAATTTAAAAATGTAATAAAATACAGTGTTTTCCATAAGAAAAACCATAACTTTAATTTTTGGGACAGTCTGTATATTTCAAAATAATTTTAAAATATAGCCTTCATTAACTCACATATTGCTAAATAGACAAAAATGTTAAAATGTTTACCGTTTAGTCATAATGGATCATCATGTCTACAGTGACTCACCCTGTAAAAGCAAAATGATATTTGATAAATTTCTGATCGCCCAAGATGTACTATGTATCTAAATTTTATAAATAAACAGGATACTCTATAACTCCAATCAGATATACTTTTATTTTTAAAAGAAATCCCGTTTTTTTCATTTTATATTCGATTTCTGCTCGTTTTATATATCTCTTGGTATAAAGTTAGATGTCGTTATACCAATGATTTTAAAAATTATAATTACTTTTGAGTAATTCAGGACTCAGTAATATTTCAAATGTGTTTAATTTTTTAGAAATTATGATAAAAAGAGTTTTTATAATTAACAAAAATTTATTGCTTTGAAATTTTTTGGGATATTTTAGGTGATTCTATTAAAAAAATACCTATATTTTTTCGGCATGGAGTTGAAGGGCCCTTGTGTATTTATATTTTTTTATTCTTTCTATAATCAACGGTAGCATAATAAGTACGTAATCGTGGAAAATTCGCACACCGGATGTGATCATGAATTATATACATTTTATGGTTCATCATCGCCATCAGCATGATCTTCATCATCTTCAACATCACTACGATGAAGCCTTTTAAAACGACCACCATCAACACTTCCTGTACGACGAGAATCATGGCCTCCACCCATTCTTTTATATTCCTCGGCAACATAAAAAGTCTCTAAATGTCGAAAATTATGACAATGGGTGTGAATACGAATGATATAATGAATGCTTTGCCATAGAAACGCTTCAAATTCTAATAAAATGTGATGGAACCCTTGACCGCCACTGATAAGGGTCACTATTCCTCCTTTATTGTCATTTCGCATGTTATCAACCTTAATACATAGTATTTTTTCGTAGGAATCCCATTGTGCCTAAAATAAAGAAAATATTCCGTCATTCACACATGAATATATTTGTTTAATATCGTGCTCACTACGGCATCTAGGGTTAGACTTTAGAGCACAATCAATTATTTACTTAAGGTAGAGTCCAATTAAGGCGAACCATTTGTCGCGGTTAAACTCAGAAATGTGATTATCGAGTATCAAAGCAAAACTGCGATCTCCCCTAGCAGCTGAGGCGATCATATCGAAAATGAAGAAGAAGAACTGTAATTTCATAAGAAGTTAAATTTACATGGCTGAAGCAGTTGCCACTAATAACGGGTTTATGAAAATCCTGGAAATGAACGTCACTAGAGCTATTATCTTTTCCGATTCCAAACCTGCCTTACAAAAAAGAATTAGCCCTTTTTTTGTCAAACAAAGCCTTAATCCTAGCTAAGATTCATGGTATGCAAATTAATCTAACTTGGATTCCAGGTTATTCTGGCATTATGCGAAACCAACTTGTCAAAACTGGCTAGTCTTTCAATTTTTCTACTAATGTTGAAATCAACTTCTCTTATTTCATCCCAAACATGAAAAAAATTCTATGGAATAGCTGAGTTAAAAAATGGCAAAGCAATTCAATATTTTGTGTAAATTTTTCAATATTTTAAGTGTTGATTTATAATCTGAAATATGGCTAACTTTATTTTTGCCTGTTACTTTTATTCATGACGCTCTATCGTTTGAGGAAATTTGTACTTAAAATATAATCAAAAATATGAAGTATTAGTTTGATTTTACTTACCCTTATTCGTAGCTTGTAAAAATATGTCGCTTTGTATTTAAGTTCTTGCTCACTTCTTGGCATTTTCATAAAACATTTGTCGCATCTTCCTATTTCAATTTTCTGCTTCCATGAAAGGTAATCGGGGAACTTTGTCGTAGGTTGTGTCATGACTTGCTTTAAATCATTCATTTTTTGCATTTCCTTACTTCCATTATAAATATCGTGCATAGGATTTATTCGTATATCCCACCACCAAGAACCTTTCAAATAAATTTAGATAGTACTAGCACTAGTACCGAAAATTCATATTTTTGAAAAAAACGAAACAGGAGTAGAAGTTAAAACATTGGGTACCAAAATAATCTCAAAAATCGCAAAGCCACAAACCATAAACCACAGGTATATGGGATTTCTCGCAAGTTTAGCGCAAGGCGGTTTCGAGTGAAACTAAATTCTTAAACTCTTCAGTCCTAATGACAAAAACTAGATATATTTGTATGGTTTTCAACAAAAATAAATTTTTATAGGAAAAGTATGTGAATCGAAAAAAAAACATTTAGTTAGAAAGAAAGATATATATATATATATATATATCACCTATTTGAGTGAAATTTTAATGTAACGTACTCACTTTCATTTTATCAGCCGAAAATAAGTATTTTATCACAAACTGGGACACAGTCGTATGATTTGATTTTGCCTTGTTTATGACGAAATTAAACATATCTACAGGCAAATGAATAGTATTTATTCAATTAACTTAATTTCTTTCATGCCTTCATAATATAAGTATATATTTAACCACCATATCTTCAACCGTCTTTTATGTATCTTAATTTATAGAAAGTAATATTTATAGAATGGACATAAAATGGCGAAGCTTAGTAGCTCCATCTATATGATAAAAGTTTAGTTACATTGTAAAAATGGCGACAAGTGACTATTAATATAAACCGATTATTCATGATTTACCGAAATATCTCTGTTTCTTAAAATAATGTGAGCGTAAAAAAATCTTGTGTGCAATTCGAGCGAAAATTACTTTGTCGCTTATTTCTTTCATCCCATCTGCGAACATATTTTTACAGGATGTGTCCCTAAAATTGTGGAAGCTAACGTTACAAGCACTATTATCCATCCAGTTTACCAAAGACAGCTTTTTGTTATGTCGAACAAACTCGTCAAATGGGCCCCTACCAGCACTTCTAAATTTGTTTGTCCACGACCATTAGTGAATGTATTAATTCCGAAACGATTTTTAATAATAGAATGTAAATATTCTCACTCTCGAGTTAGATTATTTATTCTGAAACACTTGCTTCTTACGTGTTTTGTATGTATTTTCATTCTATAACAAGTGACAGAATGAATATTCCGTAATTGTTCTAAACAATATCGATAGGCGTGGAGATGTCAAAACTGTCAATGTCAGATGTAATTGGCGGCGTCGTAATAATTGATTTTCGAACAAATTTTAATTTAAATAAAATATAGTGTGAAAAATCCAGTAAATTTCAAATCGTTGAGAAAATATAGGCTTACGTTTGAAATGTTATACTAGTATCCAATTTTTTCATTCTAACCCAGTTACAGAATATACTATTCTTACAGATTTTGGTATACGCTAATATCTTTTTTTGACGTAACAGCACATAACGTGAGCTTTTTAGCAACAAAACCACCTAATCCCGATGTATTACCTAGAAAACTATTTGGTAAAGTTGCTGCTCCTTGATAACTAAAGAAATCAAATACCAATCCATTTGAATAATTTGAAATTTTTGAATCCAACTGGATTGCGCTTATTTTTTAATGTGTGAATATCTTCCAATTTTCGATAATCCTTAGGTGTCGAGTATAATTGTTTTGTTTCGTTATTCTGCATAGCGTGAATATTACTTTTATATGACATTAATTTCCAAAATAGGTCATTAAAATAGTGTTCGAAATAATTCATAAGAGTTCAAATTCATGTTCCTCATTACATTCCCAAGCGCTATCTTCCATTTGGTAGATCTCCTCGGGAATAAATTATTCTCGGTATAACATCCTCTTTTATTGTCTTTCTTCTGAGATACCCATAAAACGATTAAAGAAGAAGAAAAAGAAGAGCGACACAGATTCGTCTACGATAACCGTCAGAGATCTCATATAACTATGGTTTTGCGATTTACGAATTTGCGGTTTTTTTGGTCCACCTTCTACTTACAACAATTATTAAAACGACATAAAACATAAGCAACATAAATGACAAAATAAAACTTTAATTTCCGACAACAAAACAAATCCATAGAAAGAGCGTCTAACATTAGAGATCACCAAAAAAAAAAGAAAATAACAAGAACCCATTTAATAGGAATAATTCCAAAAAAACCCTTCAAGTCACGTTTTAATAAAAATTAAAAAAATAAACAAAACGATCAAGTGAACTAACAAGAACTCTATAAACAGAAAAATAAAAATAAAATATGTAGTAAAAAAAACTCAAATCAGTAGAGTTTCGGTAAAATAATATTTAAAATTGAAATTAAGAGGATAGAAAATCACGTAGAAGTATAATTTAAACTCGATGAAATAATAGATTCAGGATTGGTAAAACTAAAATATTACTTTCGAACAAAACGGTATCAAATTACCAAGAAATGAGTTGACATTGTTATGTAATTAAAAAGAGAGAAAAGGAGAGAAAAGGATTTTAGCAATAATAATTAATTAAATAAAAAATTAACCTTAATTCAAATTAGTGGTCCAATAGAGGTAACCGAAGATAATAGGATGAATGAATTTTAAGTAGACTTACTAATTTAAGTAGAGGCAATATAACAAGTATCATTAAGTTTTGATTATCGAGGAACACTGCTGTATTTAGATAAAATAAATTGTAATTTCTATGACGATATCTTAAAGGAAACACTTTTTTCCAAAATTTTATAATAGAGGAGATATAATCCTAAAAAGCGGTGAAATAAAAACCTTTACTTATCAAATATCTCCCAGATACTTTTAAATAACAAATTCAAATTTTAGAAGTTATTATATAAGAGATTAGAATAACTAATTTTATTTAACCAACTATTTCATCTCTTAACAATAAGGAGTAGTTTTTCTAATAGATGGGTGCGTTTTCAACAATTAAATGGCAGGCTCGATCTTGTTATCAGAATATTATATAAATATAAAAGTGTACAACATTCCAGTTAACACAGTAGATCAGTTAAGAATCAAAATCGAACAAGAATATACTATTTTACAAAATGTTTACTAAGTAATGAAATGCTTTCATTAATTGAAAGAACTCCTTTATGAGTACAACAAAATGGAGAACATTTTGTACAGCTATTCTAATATGTAGTATATTGTGATGTTAGGAGCAGAAGGCTAACATTGTTCGTTGAGCCCAGAAAACAAACTGGGCAAAACATGCAGTATGGTCTAAATAAAAGGAATAAATTCATTATTTTGTAAATCCGCGATTTTAGGAGAAAATCCTGAAACCCGTCGATTTTTATTTTTAAATGGGCGCTTCGTCAGATCACCTTTTTATTTTTGACGTCATCTCTGTGAGCGTGATGACGTCATCAATAAAAATTTTAAATAGAAAAATGGATCTTGCAATACATCAATTGAAAGGTCTTTTAAATATCTGTTCCCATATCAATTATGTCTAAGAATTATTGTCAAAAATAGTAGTAATGAAATTCGAACAGATTTCTTAATTTATTAAGTATTGTTATGATGTATTTATTGATACGCAAAAATAAATTTGGTAAAGGCCGTCACTGACAATGAAAATATGCCTTAACTACATTTTACCTTTTTTTTTTAACTCAAAATTCCTTTACTGACATTCAACATAATTGTTAGTGTCAAGTGGTTAATGATATTGTTGTAGATGAAATCAAAAACTTTTTGACTCTTTTATCAACATGAATCTGATTGAAGCGGAAAGAATTGAAATTCTAATATTAATTGGTTATGGAGATGACACATGTACTGGTACGCAGAAAGAAGTATGTACGTTATTTAATAATAAATATCCCAACCGAGAACCCATTACACAGTCCACAGTAAGTAATATTGAGAAAAAAATTAAAGAAACGGGTCATGTAAAAGACCTTCCTAAAGATAGTAGAAAACAAATATCTAAAAACAAGAAACTATATGTTCTGCTATCCTTTGAAGAGAGATGACGTCAAAAATAAAAAGGTGATCTGAGGAAGAGCCAACCTAAAAATAAAAATCGACGGCTTTCAGGATTTTCCCCCAAAATCGCCGATTTACGAAATAATTACTTTATTCCTTTCATTTTAACCATACTGTATACTACTATATATACTATGTATACTACTACTCCGAGTGACATATAATATTTTTTCTTCTTAAAATAAAAAAATAAGTATAAAAAACATAATAAATACAGAAGGGTGTTAATTTAATTGTCTGATGAGAAATGACAAGTATTGTTTTGTGTTCTATGAAATTAATAGTTGAATTAACGATTTGAAAGTAAAATATGTTTTAAATAAATACAAATATTATTACATTATATTTATTAAATGTTCTATTTTGTAATGTGGAAAAATAGACAATACTAAAATATCAAAATAACAGTTCTAAATCAAGATTACATAGATCTCTTTTCGTTAATCCGTTATGATTACTTTTTTTACTAGTAATAAAATGAATACTTTTTGTACTAGTACAATAGGCTATTTCTACAAAACATGTTACATGATATAATGTAATATACTGGGCTCAACAAATAATATTAGCCTTCTACTTCTAGAAACATAATATACTATTACATATTACCTTATTTAATATTTAAAGTATTATACTAATAAATCTCATTAAAGTGTCTTTGATAATAACCTCTCCTTTCCTAAAATAATCTTGATTTATTTAAAAACTACAACTACTACAATATAATGCACGTATACTTTCCAGGTGATTAACTTAAAAACGGTAATATTTATGGGAATGTAAGAAGATAACTTTTTTTGCGTGGAATAGTCTAAGGAATTATTTTTTATAGGAATTTAAAAAAAAATAAAAACATTAAATGGCGCAATAATCCCCATTTACTACCCCAAACTACTCTTTATTCACACGGGATGAAATAGCTTTCATTTTACCCCTTTTTAAGGTCGTAGGTAAGTTTTGAAAAAGTGTATATAAAAACGTACCATTATTTCTGAATGGACTATAAGCTCTAGGATTTACGATACATATTTCTTGATCACCGTGTATATATAGGTAGATGAAATTCATAAAAAAAAATAGTTTTTTTTATTAAGCTCATTTCAATAATATGACATATTTGTGTGAAAATGAATAGGTTGCACAGCGTAAATACAAAGAACATTATATGTGAAAATAGTATTTCCCTACTTTTCTGATATTCAAACAATATCACTATTTGCTATATTCTACGAGTATATTCTATAGAACAGATTATTGAAATCAAAGCATTTTAAAAACGGGTGAGAAATATTTGATTCACAAATTTAGTTTAATTAGTAATTATTACTATTTTTCAATTAACGATAAATTATCGTAATTTTTCATACTAACCTATAGTATACATCCAAGTAGGATATTGGTTATAACGTGGGTGTTTGTATAAATTCTGGATCAGCTGTTTTTTCTTATACAGATGCCCATGGATAAAAGAAGAATTTTTATTGATAACCTGGGTCTTGGTTTTGGGTAATCTAGACCATGAACTGTCAAGAATTGAAATGATCAAAATAACTAAAAATAAGGTTACTGTTCTCATGTTGTCTCCCAATTTTCACACTGAAGTTTAGAAAAGTAATATATAGGTAACACCTTTTGACGGCATAACTAAGTTATGACTTAATTTTCACAGTCTCTTTCTATATATTAAAAAAAGACCTTTGAAACAATATAGCCGTTAATCAAGCAATATTTCAAATAAAATTTTCCAACAAAGGTAAAGCATTGTCAAAGAAAAAATAAACTAATAAAAAAGAAAAAATATTATAGTACGTAATTAAAGAGTCATAATTTATAAATGTATTAGGTAACTCTATTTAATACAAATAGGCCTTTATTTTACAAAAAAATTATCGTGTCACCCTGTTACCATGCAGCACATGGTTATCCAGGGGATATCCCTTAGATTTATTAGTTGTCATCTGTGATAGTGCAGAAGCGATGCTTGAATTTCTCTTAAACGAAAACATCTTTCCAAATCTACAATATGGTTTTATACATGGCCGCTCCACTCTTACTAACTTACTGCATTGTATAAACGATTGGACTAAATCCTTAAATAGTCATCAACCAATCGACGCAGCCTATTTAGACTTCTCCAAAGCTTTTGAGCGAGTCCCTCGGCGTAGATTCTTATATACATTCTTGAATTCAAAACTTCTTAACTAATCGAATTTTGAAAGTTAGGGTGGGTGAACGTTTTTCACAGGAAAGACCAGTCAAAAGTGGAGTTCCACAAGTCTCCGTTTTAGGTCCATTGCTGTTTACGGTATGTACAAGCGACCTTTTTTCCACGTAAAATTTCATTTTACGCTAAATCCATTTGACAAAAACTTGTCGGGCTATCACTACAAGAAAAAGAATAACTAAGAGACATTTCGTCAAGCACCTTACATAAATATTATTAAAAAACTTTTACAAATTTCTGCACTCAACTTCTTCCTTATAAAAGCCAAGGCGATTCGCCTTCTTTAACGTTTTCCTATGTCTTATCTTTGTAAAGCTGGGTTTTCTGCTCTTGCTGCCATGGAATCTAAATACCCAAATAAACTTGAAGTACAAAAAGAACTAAGATTAACTATCTCGAATGTAGAACCGAATTCAGGGAGGCTGTGTGCATTAAAACAGGAGTATGTTAACCATTAGTCTTTAGTCCAGAGATAGAATAAATTTCTTTGTATGTTAAATAAAATGTCAATAAAGAAATCTCTTTTTTAATTTGTAGCTCACCCCCCTACTTAGTTTAAGAGGTCTCTCTTAGGGGGCACGCTCCATAATTTGAGAACGATTTCAATATGTGAAAAAGATAAAAACTACGATGACTTCTGTTTTTGGAATAGAGGTTTGGTATATACGTTATTAAATTTGATGTACTACCAAATTACTTTTTTCTACTTGGTGTATTGATGTAGCGAGCTGAGTCAAACTGTACAACTTACGTATTCTGGCTTTAGCATATTCAGTATATGTAAAATGGCTTCATGGATGGCATACACCTTTTCCTGTATAGACAATACGTTCTTCAGAGAGACAATATTTTAGTATGGATGTTGCTGGATGTTATGCTGAACCAATTTGTTGATTTTTGAGACTTAATGAGTTAATGAACTGTGATGTGTGATATTTGTTACAAGTATAGATAATTTTTTTAAGCCGGAGGGTTTTGTATCAATTATGATGAGTGATAAAGTTCAGAGGGCAATATTTTAATTTTGAGATTGAAGAGGTTGTCAAAGATTATAATTTAGTTCGGACAAACAAATATTTACTCTTTTCTAGAAGATATGAGCGATAACATTTTTATTTTGGTAACGGTCTAATTGATAATTGTGTAGAACGGTTAAGACTAGATGGATAGATGAAGATGTTTCTCCTAAAATAAGATAATAATAATTGTTATATATAAAGAGTTTTTTTCCAAATTCGCGCTCCTCAGAGCGCATACTTATTATTTATGATATACCACTTTCAAGCTCGGTTAAGTAAAATACCGGGTGTTAAATATTCTCAAAAAAATAGATTTTTACTAAATTACTTCTAAATATCTTAACATTTTTATACCAAATTTGAAATATACCCTTTTTTAGTTAAAAGCCAATACCATCATGTGAGATTTCCGACTAAAAACATTTACCTCCTTATAGACCATATAATCTGTATAGCCCTACAAACACACTAACTATAATTAATAATAATAATAATAATAAAATAGAAACGAATACAATTTCGAAACAACTGCTTTAGCAAAATTGCTTTTCCACTAGAATAGTGCACATGCCCGGTTTTAATAAAGAATAGATTTAATTTTTTGGCGCATATAGGAATGAATAGAGTATAAAATATGTGTGGGGTGGGTTAAATGTATGCAGAAGTGGTGCATTGAAAATGAAAAAAAAATATTGTTCTATACAAAACTTTTACTTTACGGTTTCTCCTAAAACGTAACTATTATATATTGCAATTTCAAAATTTTTGATTGATAAAAATTGAATTTATCAAAATAAAAATTTCGATAATATACAGCAACCTACAAATTTATATAAATAACTTTAAATTGGCACTAGACATAACCAAATTAGCAATAAAAATTTGAAATGGCGTTAATTAAAAGTTTATATTACTTTTTAGCTATTCCGAGAACTCCAACAAACATCGAAAATATACAAAACGACAAAACGCAAGCAGTGCCTAAACCACCACCGATATTTATCTACGGAGTAGTTGACTTCAAAAAAATGTTAGATAATATATAAGTGACAGAAGAAGAAACATACCAATGCAAAGCACTACCAAATGACACAATAAAACTTAATACCCAAAATTCAGATATCTACAGAAAATTAATTAGACATCTAAACAGTGAAAAAATCATAAATCACACCTATCAAATGAAGGAAAACAGAGCCTACAGGGTTGTCATTCGTAATTTACATTATTCAATACCGATCCTAGATATAAAACAAGAGATAGAAAAACATGGCCATATCGTAAGAAATATCTTAAATATTAGACATAGAATAAATAAGCAACCTCTAATGATGTTTTACGTGGATCTAGAACCCAAACCAAATAACAAAGAAATCTATAAACTTGAATACCTCAACAATTTAAGAATATCAGTTGAACCTCCAAATCAAAAAAAAACTATCATTCAATGTATTAGATGTCAGCTTTATGGTCACTCTAAATCATATTGCACAAGACCTTTCAAATGTCTGAAATGCGGAGGAAGCCATCAGTCAGCAGATTGTCAAAAACCACAAAATACGCCCGCCAAATGCGCCCTCTGCCAGGGTGAACATACCGCCAACTACAAAGGTTGCACAGTATATAGAGATTTACAGATCGCAAGAGGAAAACAAATCAACATAAACCCACCAACTAGCATCAATACTCAACCACAAACAAATAGACAAAACAGACTACAAGAAGTGAGAAGTAATATATCATATGCAAATATCCTAAATGGAACACACACAACTAGTCAACCTACAGACCTGGGAGCACAACTCACCACTTTTTTAAAAGAGTTCAAAGATATGTTCACTCAACTAATCAACCAAAACGGCATGATAATAAACATGTTAACTACTGTACTAAACAACAAACTTAATAATAGACGACATTAAATCTATACGCATAGCTGAGTGGAACGCGAATGGCTTAACAAACCATAAGGCCGAAGTAATAAACTTTCTACAATATAATAAAATAGACGTTCTACTAGTATCAGAAACACATTTCACCGACAGAACTACTTTCAAAGTACCCTCCTATTCAGTATACCATACCATTCACCCAGATGGAACAGCACACGGAGGTGCAGCAGTCGTTATCCGCAATTCATTCTCCCATAACGAAGTACCAGGATATCAAACCGATAAAATACAAGCCTCAATAGTACAAATAAATGCTAGGCCTTGGTCATTTGCAGTAGCAGCAATGTACAGCCCACCCAGGCACAGAATTGAAACAAACGAATATGAAGAATTCTTTGATCACTTTGAAGGAAAATTCATCATTGGCGGAGACTGGAATGCTAAGCACACCAATTGGGGATCAAGGCTAATTACACCGAAAGGAAGAAATCTTCTCCAAGCAATCGCCAACAAAAACGGTTCCTACCTGTCCTCTGGCCAACCTACGTATTGGCCCACAGACCCAAACAGACTACCAGATTTACTGGACTTTTTTATTCTAAAAGGCATAGGATTAAACTACGTAAACATTGAAGCAAATTGGGATCTGTCCACAGATCACTCCCCAATAATCGCGACAATATAATCAACAGACCTCCAACCCCCAGGCTGACATCTTGCAAAACTGATTGGAATATCTTCAGAAATCATATAGAAAACCATATATACCTCAACATCAAACTAAAAGAACCTGATGATATAGACGTAGCAGTAAACTACTTAACGTGCAAAATCCAAGAATCAGCCTGGAAATCTACCCCACCGGAAACTCTACGTAAAGAAACTAAGAATATACCCTTACACATCAGGGAACTGGTTGCAAAAAAAAGAAGAGCTAGATGCAGATGGCACAGAAGTCGTAACCCACTTGACAAAAGAGAATATAACAGGCTCACGAGATGTTTAAAAACCGCTCTTCAAGAAACACGCAACGCTTCCTTCGAATTCTATATCACTAATTTATCTAAAGAAGACCACTCGATCTGGAAAGCGACTAAAAACCTCAAAAGGCCAACACCTCATATACCGCCTATCAGAAAACAAGATGGCACCTGGGGAAAAACCGACCAAGAAAAAGCTAACATTTTTGGAGAACACCTTTCTAAAATAATCAGTATACCAGAACCAAATAACGACGACGACGACGACAACGAATACGTAAAAACACTCCTAGATAGCCCATGTCCAATGACACTACCCATCAAGCATATATCGCCAACAGAAGTGAAACAGAAAATATCCTATTGCAATAGCCACAAGGCACCAGGGTTTGACTTAATCACTAGAAAAATGCTTAAAGAATTGCCCAGGAAAGGTCTTGTGCTGCTAACGACGATCTACAATAGTATGCTAAGGCTGACGTATTTCCCAGTGAGCTGGAAATTCGCCCAAATAATACCGATTCAGAAACCTGGTAAACCTCCTAATAACATCTCTTCATATCGACCAATCAGTCTGCTACCAATCATGTCAAAAATATTTGAAAGACTTCTACTTAAAAGAATCACAATAGATGCTAATATAGACGAAATAATACCAACTCACCAATTTGGGTTTCGGGAGCAACATTCAACTGTTCAGCAAAGCCACAGAATAGTAAACGAGATACTTAGAAGTTTAGAAGAAAAGAAAGTATGTACTCCTGCTTTCCTAGACATTGAACAAGCTTTCGATAGAGTTTGGCATGATGGCCTCCTTTACAAACTTAAACTTCACCTTCCTACACCCCATTACCTAATTCTGAAATCCTACCTTACAGATCGCTACTTCCAAGCCAAATTTAACACGACCACATCAGAATTCCACCAAATCAAATCTGGAGTGCCCCAAGGTAGCGTGCTGGGACCCTTCCTATATTTAATTTTTACTGCCGACATTCCCACAATAAATAATACCGAAACTGCGACGTTCGCGGATGACACTGCCATCGTAGCAACAAACGAAAACCCCCAAATAGCAGCTCAAAATCTCCAAAACCACCTCAATGAACTCCAAGACTGGATCAATCGCTGGAGACTAAAAATAAACCAAACGAAATCAGCCCAAATAACGTTCACTAATAGGAGTGTTAATTGCCCCAGAGTCACAACAAACAACGTACAGTTGCCAGTAAAGCACGAGATCAAATATCTTGGTCTAACCCTTGATCAGAGATTGACATGGAGATCCCACATATTGGCGAAAAAATTGCAAATAAACCTAAAACTCCGGCCGATGAACTGGCTCATTGGACGAAAATCACAGCTCTCACCCAACAACAAGCTTCTACTGTACAAAAGTATTATAAAGCCAATCTGGACCTACGGAATTCAGCTCTGGGGCTGTGCCAAACCTTCCAACACACAAATAATCCAACGTCTGCAGTCGAAAATATTACGAATGGTATATAACGCCCCATGGTATGTAAGTAATAAAACTCTTCATGAAGACTAAGGACTAAGACTATGTGCACGAGGAAATAACTAGACTAACCAACTCTTATCTCCAACGCTTAGAAGATCACCCAAACGAACAAGTCAGACAACTAAACGTTCCTATAAACAATGACAGAAGACTAAAAAGACGATGGCCAACTGATCGATGAACCTGAATAAGTCAAACAATCAATTTAAATTATATTATATAATTTAAGTCGGAGCGTTGTCGTTGGACAACTTCTTCCTCAGATGTTATTCATTAAACATATTTACTTATAGCTTCTCAGAAGCAGATTGTAAATTATATATAATAATAAAAAAAAAATTCCGAGAACTCACTCGTTTATATGACAAACGTCTTTTGTGACTTTTATCATTCTCGGTACAAGTATGCTCGATGATTACTTAAGTCTAACTCAAGTCATTTAAAATCTCCTCAAACGGTTCTATACAAATAATAATTCAAATTTTCCCGGAAACCTATATTTGACCGCAGTCAACGTCTGACGTGAAAGCATAATCTGTCAAAATGAATGAAGACTGTTGGCAAATTATAGATTTGTTTATTTCTAGAGTATAGGCGTAATATACTGACTAATTTTTTCCAATATTTTAAATTTCGTTTTACTCCTAAAAGGTTGAAATTAAAAAAAGTTGCATGGAGGGGGGGACGTGTTCCTTTTTTTGTTTTGATAGGAATACGTCCCCTCTTTGGATATAACAATATGCATATCTCAGATTTTGAATCATCTCATTATCTCAATCCGTTTTCGAAATATTTGGGATTTTATGATTTCATGCGATATCGTTGCATCTTAAGGGCGATAAGCTAAACTAAATACTCTTCCTGGCGTACGTAAGCGGTAATCATTAAGTAATTTGAGAAAAAATATTACGCCTATGGTTTTTAACTACCGATAAAAATGACTTTGCTCTTCATATGTGTAAGAAAACCTACTCTTGACTTTTTCGTATTCTATCGCTTCAATTATGACTTGGTACATAATTTTTTTTGAAGCATTTAATTAAAGTTTTCCCGAAGATAAAAGGGTGTTGAACTTTCTCAAAAAAAATGTTTATAATTTTTGCTAAAGAATATTACTCTTACTATCACTATCAGTTTCGGCTAAATTTATAACCAAATCTATTTTCGGAAATGAATTAAAATATTTATTTTCGATAGTCCTTACAGTTTTTATTAGATTTTTCCGGTTCTTCTCAGAAATTCTGTTACAATCCCGATTAAACGTTTTCACACTATCACTTGAATTTGGTGATACATTTTTGTCGCTAATATTTCTCTTTAGTTAAGCCCATAATAATTCTATTGGATTCAATAAGCAATAATATGAAGCCAATCGTAAAATATTGTATTCATTTTCTTTTAGAGTGCATATTATTGAACCAACAAAAAACAATTTTTATTATGAATTTTAAGTATTCTTGATTTTAAAAAGATCATAATAATACACATTCCTTTACCCCAACATATTACATCAAGAATATTGAAAATAGCTTGGACCGAATGGGTAACTAATATAGAGGTTGTAAGAAGGATATCCGCAAAAAATGACAAAGTAAATGATATCAAAGCATGTAAACTTGAATACTTCGCCCATGTCATGAGAGGAAAAAAATATGAATTTCTTCGATTGATTATGCAATGAAAGATCGAGGGTAGAAGAGCTCCAGGAAGACGCAGAATTTGCTTAATTTGCGAGAATGGTTTAACTGTATGCCAAACCAGCTGTTTAGAGCAGCCGTAAATAAAGTAAAAATTATCAAGATGGTCTCCAACCTTCATCAGAACACGGCACAATGAGAAGAAGAAGGTAGTACATTTGAAATACACTTTCTAGAACCATCCATCCAATATTTTTTTATAATGCGGTGGCTATCAAACCACGTTTCGTCTAAAAAAGATTTAATTATGGTTTGCCTATTATTTATTGTTTTAAATTTAAAACCATTTGTAACCAAAAATCTCCACGGAGTCGTCTTATGACATTTTTCGATATTCATCTTCTTTTGCAGTTCAGCCAAATGTTTGGTTAAATTATTAGCAGAGTACATATTACATACAAATAATTTTAGTATTTATTTAATTTATCCATCAACATAAGCCTAAACCCAGATAAAATTAGTAAGACTGAATAGGGTATTGAAAAGTGAAAAGTATCTTCCGTATAAGATACATTTGGTTCAAGAATTGTCAAACGATGATTTTGACCGACGCGACACCTGGAGTTTTGCGAACGACTGATGGACGTCTGTAATGACGACGAACGTTTTAACCGCCATTACTCAAGATATGGGTCAAATGAGAATCCTTATTGGATTTATGAAGCACATACCCAGCATCCACAGAAGTTGAATGTTTGGATGGGAATAGTCGAAAATAGGCTTATAGGCCCATTTTTTATAGACGGAAACATGAATGGTGACAAGTATTTAGATTTACTGAATAACCAAATTATTCCTGCACTTCAACAGAATAGGCAGTTACCACAAAATGTTTGGTTTCAGCAAGATGGAGCACCTCCCCACTCTGATAGACGGGTTAGGGATTTTCTGGATGCGAATTTTCCAAATCGATGGATTGGACGTAGAGGATTCATAGAGTGGCCTGCACATTCTCCGGATCTAAGCCCATTAGATTTTTTTAAGGTTATCTAAAATCACGTGTTTACGTTAAACGACCAACATGTTTGCAGGAATTGAGACAAAGAATTATTGATGAATGTGATCTAATACGTGGAGAAGTCTTGAAAAGAGTGACTCAAGAATTTATTTATAGGATGGCATATTGTCAGGAGGTGAACGGAGAGCATTTTGAAAATTTGAATTAATTTTGTTTAAATTATTATTCTCATTAGTCTAAAGTAAATAAATGTACTTATTCTACAACTAAAAATGAGTTATTTCTCGTTACAAATTATTTCCACTAAATCCAGTATGTACAAATTCGAGAAATAAGCTCTTTCACAATCTGCAAAAATATACAGACTAGAATATTAATATTTTGGAAAGCAACCCTCACGGTATTTGTTAAAATATCGCTTTTATTCTTAAAAATCGAAATAATTCAATAACTGTAACATGTGGGTATATAGAATGCTTCACAAAAGCAAAAGTATTTTGTAAGCTGTTTTTGAATTGATCTACAGTGCGTTCCATTCAATTTTAACGTTATTATGAACTTATGGGGAAACAAGTCGATTTTAATTTTTAATTTTACAAGTTATGGTATAAAGACATTACCCCCTCTAAATTATGAAAATTTTTAATGAGAAAAGAGGTCGTGTGATACCTCTTTTGAAAGGGATTTTAGTTCGGTTTTTAAATTTAGTGCATTAGTAACTGAAAAAATTTATTTTAAAAATGTAAAATTTTGATGTCTCCACTTCAAAAGTTTACATACAATGAAGTATAGCTTCTTACATAATTTAGAATGTATTTTATAATGTATTTCATATTAAGCATTTAAAGAGACTTCCATTTACTTCTTGAAAATAAGCTATACGATCTAAGAATTCCGGTAGAACATTTTATATAACTTCAGGTCTTAATTTTCTCAGTTATGAATACACCATTTTAAAAACCTGTATATTGCTCAACAGAGAATTTAAATCCCTTTCAAAAGAGGTTTCACACCACCCCTTTTCTCATTAAGAAATTTCAAAGGGATGTAATAATTCCGAGGAAGTGAAAGGAGGGGATAATATTTTTATACCATAATTGGTAAAATTAAGAATAAAAATCGTCCTGTCTGAAGTGTTTCCCCAAAAGCTCATAATAAAGTTAAAAATGACTATTCCATACATATGGACCGCATTGTATAATACAAAATGTTTCATTTAAAATAACTCCTTTCAGAATAATTCCCTTTAAAAAAACAACTTTGATATGCTTTGAATTTATAAAACAGCCTATATATATAGTGAATTTTTTTATATTATAAAGCTTGACTCTATGTATAACTTTTATTGACAACTTTCTTTCGTATCTGTCAAGAGAACGTAAGTATCAACTCCTGAGTGTAAGTTTATCACCGTGTATATATTCTAAACAGAAATCCGTTTGTTCTGACAGAAAATGTTATATATTTAACAAAAATTTTCAATAAACTTATAGTTATATTACCAGTTATGTCCCCATCCGTTTATTACAAAATCTTGTCAGACAAATGAAGATCTGGATTCGGTTTCTTTCTTATGAATAACTTTGGCACATAATTTGTAAAAATTGAGGATTTGGTGTTAACATAATTTTAAAGTGTAGGTCTAAAGGTTCACAATTGATACATTTTTTGTTTGAAAGCTAAATGTAAGTATAATTCATAATTCGTTAGCTCCGGTATTCTAGAAAATAGGATAAAACTCCATGTTTGAAACATTTTGTAAATGATAATTCTATTTATTTATTATCAGATTTTAGTGCGTACATATCAACCCAAGTAAACTAAAGCATATATGTGTTATAAACAAGTATATGGATATAGAATAAAAAAAAGTTGAAATTAATTTCAGTTAACCAATATTGGCGTTTACATGCTTAAACATCACATTTTGTTAACACTAACATACGCTTACTTAGGTATTTTTAACATATCTATATATACAAGTATACAAACCTCTATCGTTGTTCTGTAACTCCTACTATGCGAAACTTAATGATTTGTATGAAGGATGTCTGTTAATGGGGGTAAAATAAAATATTCTAAAATTATTTTTATGTATACAGGGTAGTCAAACAGTAAAATAGGCACACTTAATTTTTTTTAATAGAATGACCCAATTTTTTTTCATTTTTAGATACTCTATAGTTACTAGTATATATGTACGTACAAAATATAATTTTTAATATCCAACTCCTTTCAGAGAAAAAAAATGTTACCCAAAAATATTGTTTTATTCTTTCAGATTTAACGTTGGAATTTAAAAAACTGCCAATTTAGAAAGCCAATAAACAAAATATTTTTTAAATCAAGTTTTAATTTTTTTTTTGTACATGATGGTCAAAAATTTCATTTTTCAAAAATTTCCAGGAAAGTTTTCTCAAATTTTTAAATGGAACACCCTGTATTACTATTCATCAACGCATGACGAATTTTATACCCTTCAACTTTCGCGTATACTTTCCTATACTTATCTAGCGTTGTTAAAAATTAATTCAAAAAAGGCATTTATCTGCAAAATGTCTAAGTTTTAGTATGACTGAATAGGTATTTTCAGTAGCTTTCAAACGAGGTGTCACTTGCTATAAGGATAATCTACCACTAAACTAGAAAAAAAATATTTTGCAGAAAAATGCCTTTTTTGAATTTACTTTTTAACGACGTTAGATAGTAATAGGAAAGTATATGCGAAAGTCGAAGGGTATAAAATTCGCTATCCGTTGATTAATAATAATACAGGGTGTTCCATTCGGAAAATTTGAGAGAACATTCTGAGAATTTTTGAAAAATGAAATTAATTTTAGACGACTCGCTACAAAAAAAATCAAAACTTGGTCTATTGGCTTTCTGCATTTGTAGTGTTTTAAATTATAACGTTTAATCTTAGAGAGGAAAGCCTTTTTAATTTGGAGTAACTTAGTGCAATATTTTTTGGTAATTTTTTTTTTCTTCGAAAGGGGTGGAATATTAAAAATAATATTTTATAGGTATATACTAGTGACTATAGAGTATCTAAAAATGTAAGAAATGTTGGGTCATTCCATGAAAAAAAAATTAGATGATGTGCCTATTTTACTGTTAGACCACCTTGTATACATGAAAATAATTTTAGAATATTTAGCTTTCACCCCCATTGAGAGATATCCTTCAAATAAATCGTTAAGTTTTGCATAGTACCCTGTATATTAGTACAGCATTAGTTTTCAATAAAGCCTACAAATCACTGAACTCTTTGTATTTTTACAATTAATATCTTTGGAATTTACGATTTCAGTGTTTCAATCTATAATGCAAATCTTAAATAAATAATGCGATTATATTATATAAGAAACTAATAACTATTAACTATATTGTATCATTTTCATGAATTTTTTCATAAAATTCTTCTGGTTCAACATAGTCTGAATACTCCTCTTCATTATTCTGATTAAGGAGATCCTTTTTCTTTCCTCTCAGCGTTCTATCATGTTCATCAGGACGATGACGAATTTGTCGAAAATTCTGACAATGAGTATGGACAGAAATTACATAATGAATTCGTTGCCACAAAATCCCTTCAAATTCTAATTGAAAGTGAAAGTATCCTGCACCACCACTGACGAGTGCCACCGTTGCTTCGCTGTTCTTGCTAACAGCTCTTAGGCATATTATTTTTTGATGGATATTCCAGGATGCCTGAAATTAATAAAATATTTTTGGTTTTTGCCTATATTTCAGTTGAACAATAAGAGAGAGTAAATTCTCAAAAATGCTTTGTGATAATACCTAATTTAGACTGTAAATCGTAGTACGGTATATGCGGTAATTCTTCAATATTTGTAATTGACTTTAAATTGTTTTCGAAGACTTTAGTATAAAACTTAATACATTATTTTGAAAAACTTAATAGATGTGGACTTAAAGGAAGAGAAAATCAACAATTTTTATTGTCTCGGAAAGACTAAAAATTCTCCCTTAAAAATTGATACGGGTTCTTTTCTTAAGAAAAGATTGATTTTGAGTAACTGCAGGAAGCTTAGGGGTACAAAATTTTCTATTGCAAATGGTTTGAGTCCCAAGGAAGAGAAGAACAAAAAATTCTACGTCAGTACTTAAGAGAATACAAACAATCAAATAGATTTAATAAGTGTTATATTAGAGGAAATAAACTAATCCTAGATGAATCTAAATATACGGTCTCGGATTTAACGGATTCTGGAAGACAAATAGTAAGTGGTATCAGCCCTCAAACAACAAAGAAGGACCAGAATGGAGACAAGAAGGGGGGAGATAGAGACGGCAGAAGGATCGAAAAATGAAGAAAACGTCAACCTCGTCTCAAAAGTAACTTATTTCAGTATTATTTTTTATTTTAATTATAAATCGTTTATTTGGTTTGTTTAAGTCATTGTTGAGAGTTTAAATAGTAGTAAATAATTCATATTTTTGTATTTTTGCTTTGACAGGTAATTTTCTCTTTTCGTTTTATTAACTTAAAATGGATCATTTTCTCAGGGAATATGATAATGAAGATATATATATATAAAAAAATATTGATGAATTGTATATTTATTCAAGTCAAGTAAATTCTGATTTTGATTTTATTGTACTGAAACTTTTAATAAGGAAGGCAATAGAATATACGGATACACTTTCATAAATTATACAGTAGTCGACGTGGGGAAGATCTACGAGTAACACCATATCTCATAGAAAATTGTTGGAAAAATTGGAGCAATATGGATTACGTGGAAATACCTATGATTTGATAAAATTTTATCTCTCTGGAAGAAATCAAACGGTGGAGATAGATGGTGTTAGGAGTAGTTTTAGAAATGTTCATCTTGGTGTACCACAGGGTACGGTTTTGGGTCCAGTTCTCTTTGTATTTATTTATCTTAATTACTCATTGTATTGTTGTCGTGAATAAACTTATTATTTTAATAGTTTTACTACTTATAGCAGCGTACCTAAAAGGATTAGCGCCGGTCATAACCATAACCGTAATAGAAGGGTATATTTATATTTTAATAGCCACGATGCCCATAAGTAATTAATATTTTATTTAAATAAAATTCAAGTTATTAGAAGTTGAGTTATTTAGTTTCAGATAAATGTAAAAAAAAGTACTGACTGAGAATGGAAGTAACTTGTGAGTATTCGCTAGTAAAAAAATTAAAACTAGACCATTGTCACTTAATGAAGGGTATATTGAATGATTACAACTATTTTATCCTTCAAATACTATTGACACTGTAGTTAAAAGGTCATCTGAAGCAAAGGGATAAGCAGATAAAATTTTAAAGGAGGAAAAACCAAGTGGAGGTCCTTCACTAAAACCAAAACCAGGCAGACCAAAATTATTAAAAGTGAACAAACAAATACCAAAGTTAGATAAAGCTTTAACGAGCTGGAACACAAAAACTGTGGATATGAAATAAGTTATAAATATAAAAAATAGGCAGACACTCAATGCTAATTGGTTCTGGAAAAATTGGATGTTAGAGACGATAGTACCTTAGAAGAATAAAGCAAATTTGAATAGAAAATCAAAATATTTTCTATTTAGACGTCACATAGTTTAATGCAGGACATTGTGAAGGAAAACCTGCAGGTAGAGGTGCAAGAATAATTGTTTGTCATATATGCAATATGAACGGTTTTCTTTAGAGTGGTTTACTTTTATTTGATTCAAAAAAGACCATTGGCTATCACGAAAAAATGAATGGAGACTTGTTTGAGGAATATTTAAAACAAATCATTAAATTAATACCAAAAGATTCGGTTATTGTAATGGACAATAAAAGTTACCACTTACTTGAAACTACTAAATGGAAAAAATGTGAAAGTGTAACATGGTTACCTCCTAAAAAAATAACCTTTGAAGATAGAGTGCTGAAAGCAGAATTATTAAGAGATATAAGCACAATTAGAAAAAGTACATCCCCTTACTCCTCTGCCACTGGGAGCTTAATCCAATAGAATTAACTTGAGGTCAAGTTAAAAGTTATGTCGCTAGAAATAATACAATTCCTAAATTAAATTACCAGATGTTAAAAATGGATTCAATAAAACAGTTCTGAAGTAACCTGGGAGACGTAGCAATCTATATTAATAATGTTATAGGAATATAGAAAACAATGTTGGTACATAATAACATAATTATAATCTCCTGGAAGATAGCCCGGCATATTTCGACATTTTTAATTGTAGTATTAATCTTATAAAGAATAATTTCAGATAAATTTAATTTCTATTTTTATTTTGTATTTCATGACTTACTTACTTTGTGTTTGTTAGTAATTTATTGTTTAACTTGCAAATATATTTTTTGGAAATGTATTGTTAACTTTTTCCCACTCTGTAAATAGTTTCTTAACTGTAGAGAGGTGTATGGAAAATAAATATAATAAATAAATAATTGATGCCTTTTCAGAACCTGTTATAATTTTTCTAGAATCAGTTGACAAGTCTTCTGAAACAGAATATGAAGAACCATAATCTTATTATTATTTCCGAAGATTATTTCATATTTTCAATAGTTCTATATTTATTCATGTAAAATTGGTGATCGGTAGATAAATAAAAAGAGACGTAGATATTTTATATTTCTTTAAACAAATTATAAAAAATGTGTTCTTGAATTTATTTTGCAAACGTATGCCTATAGATTATTTATTTTGGGACTGATTAATGAAACATAATTCCGGGAATTTACTATCTCTTATTGTTCAAATGAAGTGTAATACTTATAAATAGTAAGAACGTCATTCACTCAAAATTTGGATATATTTGGATGTTCGTGTCACTCTATTAAGAAGTACAAATTCAATTGATCGCTGTTGCCTGTTGATTTTTATACAATAATAAATCTTAACATGCTTTTTAGGTATCGTCTTTTTTAAGTTATTTATAGCTACATATAATATGGACAAACTCATCATTTACAAAATAATAAACAAATCTTACTCATAGTTTACTTACCCTTATTCGTTGCTTGTGCCAAAATATCGGTTCGTAAATGACTTCCCGAGATATTGCCGGAACTTTCATAAAACAATGATAGCAGGAACCGACTTCAATTATTTTCTTGCGTACAAGGAAATCAATGGAACGGTATACAGGTCCCAACAACTGTTGACGGAGTTGATACTTTTTAATAAATTTATCACTTCCATTATAAGTCTCAAGTGTAGGATTTATTTTTAATTGCCACCACCAAGAACCTTTTACATAAATTTAATTAATTGTTTCGCTAATTAAAAACGAGTACTTAATAATTAATAAAACAACGAATTTCATAATTCTATTTCATATTATGTTTATTTATTAAGTATATTTTTATTATGTATAGACCAACATACGTATTTTTTGTATTTGTCTAATTAGCTTATGCCATATCCTGGATTTGACTAACTACTGTATTTTAAACATTAGCCTAGAGTTTAAACATTAGCCTAGAGTGTTACTATTAGACTTATTTTATATTTTATATTTAATACCCATTTGTTTCTCGTAGCATAATTAGCTTTAATGTGATACAATATTAAAGTGTTGATGAAATAAATTACCTTGATACAGTGTGCAAAATTGAATCTCCAAAATTTTTTCCTTTAGAAAATGGAAAAAAGATTGGGATAACTTTTATTTTAGACAACTATCGAACATAATGGAAAATCCCAAGACTGCATCAGCCTAATTAGAACAAGCTCAAATTTCGATAAATCTGCAGATGCCAGTACATGATAATTTCAAAATTTATGTACCATGCATTGAAATTGATTCGATAACTTTAATAACCATCTAATAAATAAACTTTTTAACTGTCCGCAAATAAGAAGAGAAAGAAGATGGCCAAAAACCTAATAAATCCACAGAACCGTTAAAAGATAATACAACTTTATACATACGAGTACCATACGAGTACCTACCATATTACTTATTTTAGCGGATTGTAAATTTTGCAGTAAATAAAAGAATGTTTTATATACCCTTTAACGAATATTTGTCACCTTATCTTAATTATTATGAAGATTCCATCAGTATATATTTTTTTACTTAGATTCTAATTTTTTTTCAATATTTATTATTGGGTAAATTTTGAAAGAAACAAATAGTGCCTTAAACATAATTCAAGCTAAAGAATCATTTTTCAGATACTTAATTACAAAGGAAATATAATATTGGTTCCGAAACTCAAAAAACGCAATGCTTTGTTATGTTAATAATAAGATAATCATGATATGCCAGATCCATTTATAGAAATTGTTTCTTAAAATTTAGAAAATTTTGAAAAAGTTTTATTTTACAGATGCTTCGTTTCGTAAAAAAGAGAGGTGTTGGCTATTCAGTAAATACCAGTAATAACTTTTTAGTTATTATAGGCGAATAAAAAGAAAACTTACGAATTTACGATTTCGTTTTGTTTGTGATTAAATTTGTTAATATTACCAAATATTATTTGAGCATGATAAGTTATATTAATTGTTAGAAAAATTACATTTATTTAGGTAAAACATTTAATAAATAATACCATTTGGTTCTTGTTAATATAAAAGTAACCAAAAACCATTTTAATGTTCTTTGTCGATAGTATCCATTAAAAAAAGATAAAATAAACCTTTCTATGTAATAACTAATGATACCACTCACTTGGATGTAATGCTTCAATTTGAGCAAACCAAAAAAATAAAAATAAAATAAAGTGCCTTCCTATAAAACGATACCAACTCAGGAGCTCATGTACGAGGCTGGGTCGAGGCCTAACAAAGAAAACAATAATTTAGAAGAATAAATTTGTTTTTATTTTTCAACATAATCTCCTTCTAGTTGAATGCACTTGGTCCATCGATGTTCTAAACTCTTTATTCCATCCCTGTAGGTAGATTCTGGCAACTCTTCAAAATAACTGTTTGTCGCTTCAATCACTTCCAAGTTTGAAGCATATTTCAAGTTGGAGAATAGGCTGAAGTCCGATGAGGCCAAATCAGGGAAGTAGGATGCGTGAGGTACAAGTTCAAAGCCCAGCTCATTAATTTGAGTCATAGCAATAACCGACTTGTGGCATGGTGCATTGTCCTGATGAAACAAGATTTTCTTTTTGGCCAACCCGGGTCTTTTTCTTTGAATTTTTTGGTAGAGCTGTTCTAGTAGATTAGCATAGTATTCGCTATTTATTGTTTTTCCTTTTTCAAGGTATTAAACCAAAATAATTCCTTTTGCGTCCCCCGGTCCATCCTTTGCTGTTCATTGTTTGGATTGCTGTTTGGTCTCTGGTGTATAATGGTGTATTCAAGTTTCATCCACTGTTACGAATCGGCGCACAATATTTTTTGGATGAGATTTTGATCAGGAGTAAGGAGTCGCGTCACGCATTTAGCCGATAATTTTCTCATGCCCCAACTTCAGGAAGGATATAATGTACCCGTTCTTTTAAAATCTCCACAATCTCTGCTATCTCATCCAACTTTAATTTTCTATCTTGCAGTACTGTTTTATAGACTTTCTCGACCATTTCAGCAGAAGTCGCGTTTTCGGCTTTCCTGGACGTGGTGCATCTCTAATGCTCGTACGCCCACATTTAAACGCCGCCATCTACTTTTAAACCATGCTGAACGATGGAGAAGGTTCACCTGACGTAGGATCTATTTCATTTTTAACCTCTGTAGGTGTTAAACCTTTAATAGAATTAATTAATTAATTAAAAAGAAAAACCATGGCCTACTATGGTAGGCCGGGAATTAGTCAACCCACCCTCGTAAGATGGATATTAATAGATAAATGTATTTTTGTGAACAAGTGATGGAAATATTAGATAACAATGTGATTCAATTAGAACACGTTTTGTATTCTGAATAGCTTTTACACTTCACTATGATACTAATAGTCAAAATTGCCGCCACTGGTATGCAGGAAATCCACATTGGATGAGAGAAGAACATACACAATAGCCTGAAAAAGTTCATGTTTGGGCAGGGATAGTTGGAAACCAGGTCATTGGTACCTTTTTCGTTGACGGCAATTTGAATGGAAATTACTTACTTACACTACTCCAAAATAATGTCACGTCAACTTTGGATAACTTATCAACTGATCAGCAAACCTGCAAGTTCCAGCGAACTGCAGTGGTTCCAACAAGATGGAACTGCCTGAGGACCGAATCAATGTCTGACTATACCTCGACTTAATATTTCCAAATCGGTGGATGGATAGAATGGCCAGCAACCTGATCTTAAGGTATTAGTCTTCTTCTTAAGGGGATATGTGAAAAATACGATATTCAAAATTAATCCAATCGATTTAGCTGACTTAACAGGAATCATTCTTGGGACTAAATCGGCCACGCCTGAGATTTGAGTAATATTTTTATTTAAAATTAAGAAATTTCCAAGATGTTCGAGACGAGCATTTTGAACATTTTCTAGATTAATAACCATGTTTATTTTGTATTTTACATTATCAAGAACTGAACGGAATCAGTTATTAAGTTTTAAGTTTATTGTAGCGAATTTTGTCGATCAGATGATATTTTTTTAATGTCAATTTTTGCAATAAATTTAAAAACAATAACATTTTTGAATAGAGAACCAACAGATTTATCAAATGATGTATCATAAGCCCCTACTTCCGATTTAGGAATTTATAACTGTCAGTCAAAGGGAGTTTAAGGTAGGGATAAAAATTTTTCGTTGCAAGATGTCATTTCGTAATCTAAAATCGAGATGTTTCAGGATTTTTCATAAATATGCTTAATAATTTGAAATAATGAATTTATTTCATTTGGCTGTTCCACATCGTACACAAAAGAAGCTCAATAAATTATTTGTACAAAGCAAAAACGATTACGCAATTATAAACGTAAAATTATAAATGCAGATATTCTTCAATGAACGATAAAGACGAAGAAGTAAATTCAGATACATATATCATATGTGGAGGATTCAAGAAAAATGACGAGACATGTTTGTTCAGTACAGTGTGGTTTGTTTATCTATTCCCGGCTTTAACAATTATATACAAGATGACACTTGAATAATGTTTAAGGGGTCATCTCTTTTTATTTACCCTAAATACAAAATCTACAGATAAAGTATATTTTCTTGGTATTAGATTGGATTGCGTACCACATAAGAGAGTTTCTCTTTGTTTTAATTACAAAATTAGATTAATGTTTAAAAACTTGGATAATCAAAGTTGCTAATATAGTTTACAGGATCTCAGATGTTTACCTGGATGATTAACATAAACATAAATTTTAGACATAAAATGAATTTCGATGCAACCAATATTTTTGCAAAGTAACCGAATTACACAAAAAGTTTCTTTTAGCAATGGTTAACATAAAAACCACAATGTATTAAAAAATCAGATAACTTAACTAAAATTATAATTATTTGCCCTCTTCGCATAATTAAATAAGCTTCCAAATAAAAATAAATATAAAATACATTAAAAAAATATGGATTCAATAATTGTTTCTGTATCTGTAGCGTGGGTAGGGTGGGATGCTGTCAGGCCAATGAGGGGGTCAGGGTACAGAATCTCCTGGGATTGTTTATTTCTAACTTTATTGTTAATAATTTCTCTCATAATTATTTCCCCACATCTTTTTTTATAAACTTTATTTTTAAACCATCAATAATGTAACTAAATAGTATTCATTTGGGTCTTTCCTTGAGAAAGGTCAAAATCAAATTTTGTTTTTATTCCTTGATCAATGGTGGTTTTTAAATTTGCCACCGATCTTTTATTTATTCAGTTTTTAATTTATATTTTAAAGATGAACGTTCCATTTATTTTTAAATTTAAATAAACTGTTTTAATTAATACGCCTAGTTATAAAATTAATGACTAGTTTCGGCTAAGTAGCCATATTCAGGTCAAAACTTGGATCACCAAAATAATGATAAATGAGAAAGTTGACTAAGTAATGGTAAAAACAGTTTTAAAGTAAATAAATACTTATTACAAAAAATATTGAATTATGCAAATTATAAATTAAATTGAAAAGTTACGTATAACAAACATATTAAAAGAATTAAAACATCGCTAAATGAGGTGGTGAGGAAAAAGATAGGGCAAAATCAAGAACAGGTCATTTGAACCTCAATGGAGACACAATGAAAAACCAAAACCGATTCGAAATTTTCATACGATATATGACAGAAAAGGTGATATGGGGCTAAAAAGGACACAAAGGAATTAATGTATGGTAAAAGAAAAATAAAGATGAAATCTGAGGTTAGGATTGAAGTTCCCAACAAGGGAACAAAATTAATAATGACATAATTAGTGCCAAACAGACAAAATTGAAGGAATTGAGGAATTGGGATAATAAAAATAAAATAACTTTTTCCGAATGCTTTACAATCAAAAAGGAGTGTATTTTATTTACTGCATCGCCAAGATTGTTAGTGTTACATTTACCTACATACATAATGAGTGAGTAGGCAGTCTTGAGATTCACATTTTAAAATTAGTCCCAAATATACAGGGTATTCCGTAAAGTAGTGCCAGATCCTAAGTAATGTTTTTTTGTAAATGGAATACTCCACCCCGTATGATTTTATATACATTTTTATAAACCTCTTGCCGAGTGGTCAAAAATTTGAAATCCCATCTGATTTTTGATCACTATGTATTAAATATTTTTTAATGCAATAGCATCGAACTTAAAAAATTAGTATTTGAACATGTAAGCCCTTTTTATTGATTTTCAACAGTTTGGCTGCTACAAACATTTAAATTCAAAAAAATGTGATTTTCAGTGGCTTAAAATTGTTTTGTTAAAGACATTAAATGTGATACATTGTTGAAATCAGCTCTGCAAGTGGTTTATAAACATGTAAGAATATACGGGGTACTCCATTTAAAAAAATATAACTTTGGTTTGGCACTACGTTCCTGAAGACCATGTATATTTGGGATTAATTTTGAAATGTGAATCTCAAGACTACCTATACTTTTTCTAAATATTTTTTTCGTAACTTCAATAATAGCGGACTAATCGAGCTTTGCCACATTAATGCGTCATCCTGTATATTTTGCAAAAAATCTAATACGTGCACATAAAAAGACCAAATTGACAAAATATTGAATTTACAGTCAACTTAAAATTGCCATGAATTTTCCGTTGTTTACCAAATAATATTAACAATACTGTCGGAATAAAAACTATCAAAATAGTACTCTGAAGTTCTTTCTGGTTACGAAAAATGAAGAATTTTGAAAAAATTTATATAGATATTGGCTGCGAGCACTAAATTCATGTACTAACCTATATCATATACCCAACTAGGATACACCATATCTTTAGGGTCTTCTTCGGATTTTTTATGATAATTCTTGAGCGGGATTCTTTTGTCATAAATTAGCCTATCGGAAAGTGAATTATTATCAACTATCATCCAGGTAGTGGGTTTGGACACTATAGACCATGAACCATCAAGTATAAAAAATATCTTAATAAATAAAAATAAAACTACTATTATCATATTCTTGGATAATATTATCAATTTTTAAGATTACTTGCTAATCGCAAAACTTTATTATGATTTAATGTTGACAATTTGGTTCTATTTAATCATTTTCTTTTGAACAATATAGGGATTAATCAAACATAATTTCAAATAAACGTATCTGACAATGGTGAAAAAAAAACAAAGCAATAAGTAAGAAAAAATATGGTTATAAATATTTTAACAATAAAATTTTATCACAATGGTCTGATTAATTCTGCATAGATTATTAATTGGTCATTATCTATTAGTGCTTATAGAAAATTGTATACATTACAAATAGACCTGGTTTATCAGAATAATAACAACATAGCACACTGTTGAATCTATTTAAAAAAAATAAACTATTAAACTACTGATAAGAAAAAAAAAATGTCCAAAATATTTAAAAATCAATGTTCACCTTTAACCATATCTACTTCGGACTAAAATCTTTCTCAGATGCCATCAAAGTACCTGCTTAAATAGTTTAAGATTAAATGAACTTAAAAAGAGAACTTCGTATTTAACCATTAAAAGCGACTTAAAGTTGATTTTTTTATATTATAATGAATTCCTCTAAAACCACGTAAACAAATATTACAAAACCTAAATCAAATAATCTTTTTCCGATCATTGGTAATATATTATTAGAATTGCAAAAAAAATGTATGGTGAATTTGTTGAATCGAATGAAGTAAGTTGGATGTGCCCTAAATTTTAGAAAAATCAAAATTTAGGTATACTCGACCACAGGGCATCTTAGACCAAAAATAAAGAGTGACTATGAATTATCATTAAGTTGAACGCCTAGAGATGAAATACAGTGAGGTCCATAAGTTTGAAATAAATTCATTTTAAATGCGTCTATAAACTTTGGGAAAATATCCTGAAACAGTCGATTGTTATTTTAAAATTGCTATTTTTGTTTATGAAAATACTGCCATCCAATTTAAATGCGTTACTGTTTAGTAGTAACATTTTTTTTTTCAATTTTCCACATTAATACTGGAAAGAAAATAATTTTGAAAACGTAGAATTACATCTAGGTCGTCTAAACTCAATAAAGGTATTTGTAAGTAGCTACTGTTCTGAAAAACTGGTTGAAACACATCTAATGTTTTTTTAAATTTGTAATAAGGAATTGTACTTTTCAAAAAATTGTACCCACCTCCAGCTTAAATGTTTTCATTATGAATCGCAGCGTTTCAGATAATATTCGGAACGGATACGCAGTATTGTACTCCTGATTCTAAATAACCTTATAAAAAGTAGCTGAAAGGTGTCAAATCTGGAGACCGAATAGGCAATTCAAGAATGTCACTTTTTCCATTCAATTTAATAAGGAAAGCGTTGTTTAAATGATTTAGATTTAACTCTGTTGCTATAGTTCATTTTTTTTTAAGAAATAATCCTTACGGTGTTTGTAGCTACAATTACAATCTGGTCAATGCTGACCAATGAGCAGTTTGGTTCTAACTAGGATTTCAACTTAATCTAAAGTATACTAATAGTGTTCCACAGGTTGTTCTGATACTTACATATGCTAATCTTGGAAAGTACACTTCACAAGCTCTGCTTTTTACTTGTCACTAAACTAACTCAAGAGGCTTCTACCTCTTGAGTCTTCTTTCTAATCCAGTGTTGTCAAGGAACTGGATGGCCTTAACATTCACGTAACGATAAAGTTGATCTTCGTGACTCCTAGGTCTGCTTAACAGTTTTAGTTTCCAGGTCCCGATGGAGGTGTCTGTTTCTGATATACCAGGGGGCATCTACGATGTTCGTCTGCACTTTGATCTGGAATCTCTAAATGATGTGTACATTACATTGTTTGATACATCCCCAAAGTTGGATGCCATAGAACTATACAGGCTTAAGTATTTGTTTATAAAGTTTAAGCTTATCATGTAATGACAGAGTGGAGTTTCTTCCAATAAGCCAATACATTTTCTGTATTTGAGTTCGACTTCTTCTCTTTTCTTTTTGACTTGTGCTTTCCAGCGAATCTTGGCGTCCAAGGTAATTAGCTAGTTTTGAATAGTGTATCAAATTATTATTTGGTCTGATAACCATAGGATCTATTTTTTTATTCGTCAAGTTGACATGGACGAATTTTGTCTCATTGATTTTGATCCTCCACCTTTTTGTCCAGTTGTTGATACGGTTAACAGCAGTTTGTAAGTTTTTGGCAACTTCTTCATTGTTGCTCACAACTGCTAAGATAGCAATATTGTCAGCGAAGGTGGCAATAGTATTATTGTCTAATTGAGGAATATCGGATGTGTACAGTAGGTATAGAACTGGTCCTAATACGCTTCCTTGAGATACTCCAGCTTTAAAGTTCAATTGATGTTTTTTGAGGAACAGTTAATGGTTAATTTATTTTTTCGACTAATCTTTTAATGACTACTTTAAAAGAATTAACCTGTTATCTAAAACAATAACTACAACGAACGAAATATCTCAAATGATTTTGTAAGACATTAACAAATTTTTACCTTTTCAAAAATTACTGTTCTCCATTTCCATTGCGTATATTTTAAAAACTATACTACCGAAAATAGAATCTCATTCCGTTTCGAAGGGAATGCTACAGAACCCCTTTTCTAATTTAAAATGTTTTTTGGGTATGCCATAATTTAGAGTAAATAAAAGTGTGACAATGGTATGTGAAATGAAGCATTACTAAATGTAATGCTGAAGTCTGGATAAAATATGCTAGACATACTAAATCACTAATAAATATGGTCTGATTTTGAAAATTGTGTATGTGACATAAAAATTAAAACGATAATCTATAAAATATCGGAAATAATTCTGAATCAGAAAATGGGGTCAGTGGAAAACGTTCATAAAAAAAATGTTGACCAAAAGAACCGTTGCATTAGCATCGCTCAGTAGCTGTTGAGTGACATCAACGACAATCCAGATTTGCTCAAAAAAGTCTTCGGTCAAATGTGAAGGTTTTGCTTAATGTGTTTTTCGATTATAATGGCGTGGTGCATCATGAGTTCTTGCCAGAAGGTTGTACAGTGAATAAGGAATATTACCTTGAAGCTAAACGCCGTTTGCGTGAAGCAATACGAAGAAAACGCCCGGATTAGTGGAAAAACAATTCATTGCTTTTGCAACACGATAATGCACTCGCCCACACATCGTTGCTTGTTCGTGATTTTTTGACCAAAAACAACACGGTAATCATGCCTCAGTCACCTTATTCACCGGACTTGGCCTCCTGTGATTTTTTCCTATTTCCAAAATTGAAAAGACCCATGAAAGGACGAAGGTGTGCATCGATTGAGGAGATAAAGACCGCATCGCTGGAAGAGCTCAAGACCATACCAAAAAGCGCATATCAGAAGTGATTCGTGGATTGAAAAAAACGTTGGAACAAATGTATTATATCTGAGGGGGATTACTTTGAAGGGGACAAAATATTGATAAATAAAGAAATATTTTTCGAGTTTTTTATCTGTAAAGGTATAAAAATCAAAGTGTGTGAAACGAAATAATAATAAGAGATTTATTATAATGGTTTTTAAAAATATATTATTTTATTTTGGCTGCTTTTATCGTTTTAATTTCTTTCAGAAATGTCAGTAATTGGTTAAAAAAATATGTTCGGAACCGGGCACACCTGTCAAGCATAGAACAGAGTAAAAAATACACAGTAATATACTTCCTCTAGATGATAAATATATGTATAGGATAAATATCCTGGAGTGTGCCATATGGAACCATAAACAATCCTTTATAAAGAACGTATTTGCTAAAGGTGATGGAGCTTTTCTGTTTTTGGAAGAGTCATCTATTTGTGTTAGACTTAGAAAATAATAAAATCTGGAACTAGAAACTAACACAGTGAACAAAAAATTTGAAATCTCATCTGATTTTTTAAATATTTTTTCTGTCATAATATTTTACTTCAAAAGTTAGAATAGGGACATGTAAACCATTTTTATTGATTTTCAACGGTTTGGCTGCTACATACATCTGAATTCAAAAAAATTTGATTTTCAGGTTGCTGTAGATCCTTTATTAAACATAATAGATATAAAGTGTGATGAATCGTTACAATTAGCTCGGCAAGGGGTTTATAAAAATGTAAAAATATTCGGGGTATTCCATTAAAAAAAACAGCTTTGATATGCTGACCTTATGAGACACCTTGGATATTACGAAATAATTTGAAAATATGAAGCTTGAGTCTCTCTATGATTTTTATTTAAAACAATCTTTCCTTTTTCTCAAGATAATGGAGATATCAGACTTCGGATTATACGTTGATCACCCTGGATAGTGCTTTAATGTTTACTTCTTTCCTTGCTGTTATAAGGTAACTGTGACTTTTAACGCATTCATTTTTCGCTTTCATTGGTATTACCTTCTCTATTTTAACTTCGGCTTTTTCTTCTAATTCCTTCTTCATTTCATTTATGTATAATTCTGGCGCTGCGTTTAAAACTACTCTATTTATTCTATCTGATTTGTGAGTGTAATGATTTGTCCCTTCTAATTTCATTTGGTACATAATTACATCTCTTTGTTCTTTTATCTTCACAAAAAATGTTGCACTGTTTCTATTAGATAGAATCGTAAAATCTAAAGAATTAATAGTTTTCCTTACCTGTTCGATAAATCCAGCGTGGTTCAATATCAACGACTACTGGTGGTATTTTATTTTCGGGTTCTGATTTATTTTCATGAATGTTATTCACTGCCATACCTGCTAGTTCGTCGGCTTTCTTTTTAAATTTTTCTAAGATGTGAAATTTATTGTTCATTTCCACCTCAGAATTCTCTTTGCTTACTGGACCCTGGTGTTACCCACTCACTTTCCATTTGGTTTTCTTACACTCCATCTTTTTAACTAACTTTTTGTCCTTCGCCATCGTTTCAATTTCACCTGATTTACTATGTCTGTTAAGTTTTTCAGATTCTGTTGTTTTAGAATCTTCTTAATAATTCCAAAATCGTAGACCTGATTAACTTTGCAATTGGCTTCTATGCTCTCTTCTTCTAATCTTAATCTTTTGCAATGGCGCATTCCGTATCCGTATTCTTTAACTACGTGACTTGACATTAATAGTTCTTTAAGGAACTGCCTCTGCTTTAGCAGCGGTTTTTCTCAAAAAAACTTTTTCTGCTCGCTTTCGTGCAATCAGTTTAGCTCACAAAATTTTTCCCCAAAGATTGGGTTTTTGGAGTAGAGTATTCACAATAAAAAAAACTACACAGGGTGTGCCATTTAAAAAAAATGACGGTGACATCGTTGCTCACAAATGGTTTACCCTGTATATTTCATTGTTATGTAATAATACTTTAAATTAAAATCAAAAACCGACTTGTCTCAGGATTTTTCCTCCAAAATTGTTTGTTTAGCTTAAAATGAATTTATTCCATACTCTATGTACACATTGAATAATAATCAATAATTTATATTTGTTACATATATTTTATATTCCGTAACAATTTCTACAGTTACAAAAACAATTTTATTATGAATTTTAAATACTATCTTCCTTGATGTTTTTATATTATAATTAGATCCTAACAATATATTTTACTGTTTTTTATTAGATACATGATTATTAGTTTATTATAAGGGATTTGTTATCTGAACCTAATTACAATAATCATATGGTATATTTTTTGGAAAAGTATATTCAAGAATGTTTAGTTAATGTATCTATAGTTCATTAAATAAATATTTAAAATCCACATAAATCAAAGGTTAATATTTAAAAATTTAATAAATAAGTGATAGACGGATCTACGTATTTGACTGTATCTCTCTTATCTCATCTAATTTCTAAGAAATTATTATTTTAAAGAAATAGTTATCTAGTTGCATATATAAAGTGAAAGTAAATAAGTATACTATGATTAGTGTAAAGAAAAATAACTAATTAGGTAATGTACCATGGGTTAATTGTCAATATTTTTTAAAAGAAATAGTTACCAGAAAATGTCATGATCAACAATTTTACCAGTTAAAATTCGTTGGCTGAGCTTCCCTCTCATTAAATTTAAATTGGTTGCGTCATTTAGGCAATTTAAATTAGACTAAAATTATTATTTTTTACTATGAAAATGTCACTAAATGTTTCAAAATAATTGTAGGCGATATTTTGGAAAATGTAATTTTATGGAAATGAAAGGTCGATACCAGAGAATTGGAAACTAATTTGGTAGCCATCTAAATAAAAATAATTTGTTCATTTAAGAAAGCTGATATAACTACATAATTATATACACTTGTGAATATTTTTGGTTAAATAAATATTATTATTATTATTATTATTATGGTAATTTTCTATAATTATCATTTATTGCCAATTTTGTTGATTTTTTTATTCTCTAGCGACCATGAAGCTCTATTGTTTTTAGATTTTCTTTATGCAGTGTACTTTTAGTTGGTCGACTCTTTATCTATTCTCATCCCGTTTCTCAAAATGTAGTTATTGTGTTAATCATTTTCAGAACTTTTTATGAAAGAACAACATTTATTTAAACAGGAGAGACAACAACTAGTTTCGGCGTACATATGCTATCTTCAGGTTTATTAATTAATGACAAATTTAACCCAGTAAACACGGCTTGTGTCCAAAGCCTAACATTATACACATTATACTTTTAGTTTAAATGAGTTTTCTCTCTTATTATAACTTGTACAGAGTGTCCAAAACTTTACATGTTATTTCGAAAGTTAAAAGACATAGAAAAATGCAATTATGTATTTTTCTAGATCTGAACAAGTCGTACGTTGCATTTAGTTTTCAAGATACAAAAAAGATTTTGAAACTGTCAAAAATAAATTATTTATTTAAAAAAAATCACAAGACGTTTCTTATATCTGGCTAGGATGAATACAGAGACCAACAAAAAATGTATTAAAGATAAGTAAATATAATAAAAATATCCCGTATATATGTTCTAATGGTATATTCTTTACAATTTATTTATTACAATAGATCAAGTGTTTGGCGTTAATTTTTCTACTTTCATAAAGTTTGTTAAAGATACCCCGAAGATTTTAAAAATTATAGCTACTTTTATGTTAGTATCATCATACGAATCTAATACTCAATATTTTTCAAATCAGATCAATTTTCTGTAAATTATGTTAAATATGGTACATTTTTGAATCAAAATCTATTATTTTAAAATATTGCACTTTGCCTAGAGTGTACTATTGGAGGTGGTTTTGTTCTAAATTCTGCTATGCACTACGTAATAGAGTTTGTTCTAGAACCTCAATTAATAATATCAAAGAGAGAACAGAATCCGTTTTTATTAAATATATTAATTATTTGATTTATCATTGTGTTCGAAATTAAACATTGTTATCTTTCTAAAAATAGTATATTTTTGGATATTTTTATAAGAAAATAAATTTTAATTTCTTATTTTTAGTTTTAATTAACAACATAGTGAATCATTATTTTGTGCAATGCGAGAGGAAAGAATTTATGGTGAGTATATATATATTATTGTTTAATATTTCTAAATGTTTACTAAATATTTTTGTGGTAAACATCATGTCGATTTTTTAAACAAATTAAAATTATCTCGGAGGTCACATACATGCACGATTGTGTTCATAATATTGATTTATGTAAATGGTTATATATTAGTGATTTTGATGATTATGGTATATGGGTTACTTATGCGTCTGTGGTACAGATTTAAGAGTAAGTAGTTTATTCGTATATTGATCATATTCTTGTTATAAATAATTTTAATGTCTATTCGGGGTGATTCATTAAAAAATGTAATTATTCTAAGTAGAAAATCCTTGGCTCAAAAAATAAAGATTTAACTCAAATCATTTTGATACAATCTTCTTACCGAGTTACAGGTATTTCAAACACTTTTTGATACAGGATGTTTAATTGGAAAAGGGCCTAACTTTAACTGTAGGTGGGCGTAACTTTGGTGGTTTAGCCTATTTCTTTTGGACCTCATAACTTCCGATTTCTCTGTATATTATTTTGATATTTGGTACTCGTATAACCATTACCTGGAAGAACTGTCAACATGTAAAAAGAAAATCCAGGACCAGTTTAATAAAAAATTTAAACATTCGTCTTTCTGAAAAACAATACCCTGTATATCGAACTATTACTTTTATCATTCGAAAGAGCAAAAAAAAACTGAATCCCTACTTTTTATTTTTTCGCAGACGATTCTACTACCAACATTTTATCTTCAAAATATAATTTATGAGCGTTATGGGAGTTACGAAATGGTATTGGAAAGATTTTTGTTAATTTTTCGGTTGGAATTAAATTTATTTAACTTATCTAGAGAAACATCCCAAAAATTGAATTAGATTTACATTTTTACAAATGCAGACCACTGAAAAATGTAACGATAGGGTCGTACTTAGGACATAATCATTCGATATGTTTCGAATGTTTCGAACAACTTTTATAAGGATATTTGAAAATTATGGACTTGCTACATTTGTAGATAACTACGGTATTTCGACTAATCGTATACGGTTCGATAGCATGGAAATAAATTCTTGTAGCATGTAGCTTTATACGTGAAATTATTAATACCTTTGGAATCACAAATGTATTTCTTGTAAACTTCTCTTGTTACAAGTACATAGTTTCCAAATTATTTATAAGATTTTTTTTTTATTTTTTTTAAGCCAGTCCCAGGTTTTTTGTGGTAATACTTTGGTAAGCCAAATTGATAACACACTCTGTATCTCAGTTATAAAGTTATTTTGTAATGCTTAGTAGGAAGTTAATAATAAAATGTGTTAGAAATAGTTTCTAGCTACTGTCAAAGGCGTGCGCAAAGCAGTGGAAGATTTTTGTCTCAGTAAATTCTACCCCATGGGGAAATTATCATTTTAGTATGATTATTTCAAGTATTATCTCACTCTATCTTTGTAAATGACCTACTCTATTTGGTAACTTATTTGTAAGATTCATAAAATTAAACATAAGGCTACAGTAAGATATTGTTTATTGACTTTTAGTTATTTTAAATTATTACTTAAACCTAATAATATTCATTTTAAAATCAAATACACGTAATGGCCTACTTATCACAGATTAAAAATGTAATTAATAAAAAAAATGATATAAAACATCTTAGTGAAATATATTGTTACCTGTTATCTGTTAACAATAATATCTTAAATCACTAGGTTTTGTTTTTTGTTGTTATACTGAGTTATTAGTAAACAACTATAGAGAACATTTCAGTGTACTAGATTTTATATTACATAATAAATATTAAAATTTAATTTACATTATATTATTCTTATACATATTATTATACAGGGTGGCCAAACGAAAACGAAACAGAGCCATTATCAGGAACTGCGTCAACATTTTAGAAAAACACAGGGACCCGTCGATTTTTGATCAAAGGGGGACACTTTTTTCCGGTATTTTTGACTTCGCTGCTCACACCTCCAAGCGAGGGTAACAATCACCCCAAAATATTTAAATGGCATTAGGGGTCGAGTAAGGTATCATTTTAAAGCCCTTTCAATTCTCTTTGCAACAGTCGTTACATTTTAAAATTCGGCCTAATACATTTTAATAAATTACCTTCACACTTCGCCAAATTGGACATCGTCGCTGCCGCAAAATGTTCCTGTGGTAATAGCTTCATAGCAACCTCAATCACTTAATATTTTGTTGTCCAAATAACAATATTCATATAAAAAATAGTTTTTAAAAACACTTACAACTAATTAAATTCCCTTTCCTATTAACCTAACAAGCCTATTAATATCTGAGAAAAAAATTGTTTTGTTGCATTAATTAATTTAATTAATGCAGCAAACATCATAATTTAAAAAGCCCTTAAATAATAATTTAATTCAATAATAAATATTCTTCTGTGGCTGAAGACATCGTTTCCTGAAGCCAAACAAAAACAAAAAAGTTACTTATTATTGATTTTAACATAAGAAAAGGCAAATATCCATACACCAATTTTCTGAACACTACCCGCACCTAGTATTCTAAAATAAGCATATGATTATGTGTTAAAAAAGATATCTAATAAATAATGAAAATATATTGCTATTGTACTAGTTCCTATACTTCAGTAAGTAAAAAACAATAATGTCAAACCGTCAATTATTCGTCTCTCCTCTCTGGGTAATTAAATATAAATTAGTTTTTGTATTTTCTTTTGATTTAATTTATGAGAGTGCTAACTAGTATATTTTAATTTAAGAAACCTTGTGACGCTGACTAAGTGCTTCTTATACTACGCTTGCTTGTTTTTGAAAAATGAAATCAAAGAATTTCATTATTACAAATAACATAATATTAAGAAATGATAAGAGCATGCACTGATATAATCTGGATGTAAATATATTGAAATAAATGGTGTTTGAAAGTTCAGTAAGCTTGTGATTTATTTGTTTATTAACAATTGTGTCTCATAATCAAGATATGGAAGAAGGTAAATTTAATAATATTATTTAAACAATATTTTCAAAATTCTGAATATTAGATAAAATGTTATTAATATACTAATTTATCTACTGTCATTTTACTATTTAATTTCTGGTTTGTGAAATAGACTTTCTATTAGATAAAAACTAACAATTTGTATTGCTCAAAGTGCGACCAATAATAACTGAGGAGAGTTACAGTAACATAAAATTTAGCTAAAAATAGTTAAACAAAATTATTATCTTATTGTGTAAAGGTTTACTTTGTCAGGTTTATTTTTTACTATTAGTGTCTGACGGTAAAGATAAACTTTCGAAAAGTGCATGAAAAAATATTTTCTGAAGAATTATTATATAATAATTAGAGCTATAAGTATGGCGTTTTTTCCGGATGAAATCATTTATTAAAAAGAAGAATATTATGAATATTTTCATAGGTACGTACCTATTTTGACCTCTAAAAGTGATTTTGTTTATTTTTGATAATTGGAGACTTTCCACGGATTTATTAAGTTTCTCAAACTAATCTTTTACTATTTGATTAATTTTTAAATTAGTATATTTCTGATGACAGAGTACACATCCCAATTTCGAAGTTTAATCGTAGTAAGGATTCCTTACTTGGATATACAGAGTGAGTCATAACAATTGAAACAGGGTAAAAGCAGGTTATTTAAACCAAAATATGAGGATTGGATCAAATATGCCTCAATAAAATGTTGTTGTGGCACAAGATTCAAGATGTTGAATTATTTTTTCGTTTTTTGTTTATAATTTCACAATGAATTGATACATTGTTATTAAAATCGTCATTGAGGCATAACTTTAGACAAAAAATATTGTTTAACATTTTGTTAAAGGGGGCGCCACATGAGCGATTACTGATGCTAAAACTAAGTCGTACTTTTTTGGCGAAACTTTTTAATAATTTTAATTATAAAATATGACGTAAATATCGTTTTTATGTAAAATTGTTATACTTCTTGAAATATGATAATTTCAACCGGTTTCAAGAAAAACCGTAATTGAACAGGGATTTCAAACGAAAAATAGTAGACAAAATTTAATAAATCGATATAATAAACAAAATAATTAGAAATAAACTCAAAGTAATTATTCTAAATTTTAATTTATTTTTTTAATTAGCAGTATTTTGTATTTTTTCCCAGAGTTCGTCTCATGAATGAATTTTATTGACATTAATTAATGATTCCATATATCTCTAAAAATAAAAATCCAATGGGTTATATTTAGGACTTCTTGGTGGCCATTCAAAATCACTTCCTCTGCCAATCCAACGTTAAGGAAATATGTCACTAAGATTATTTCTAACTACTGATGGGAAATGAGGTTGAAGGGAGTTCTGGATAAACGACATTTTCCTCTTATATTTTGTGAGTAATCATCCAAAATATCACCAAGAGTTTTTTGCACAAAAAATAAATAAGAATCTCCATTCAAATTAGAAAGAACTTATTGTCCTAGTAGTAGTGAGTCGCCTATAATGTTACATCAAATACTTTATTAAATGCATGTTAAAAATGTCTTATTTTAACTGCATGCGAATTTTGTATTTTCCAGTTTTTCCACTTGAACATATCTCGTCTGGTAAAAGTTGCTTCATCAGTGCACAAAATATTGTTAGTAAAATTTCAGTCGGTAGTGTGATTGTTCAGAATACGTTGGCAGAATTGTAACCGTCGTGGAATTTCTCTTGGATGCAAATTTTGAACAAAATAAGGCTTTATTTGTTTCGTTCAACTTCCCTGACTTTGATGCGAAATGACCCTGCTTTATCCAAACGATGATAGGTTTGTAAAAGTTTCGTGATTAGGTTCCCTTCTGCATACAACAATCCATACCTTCTGGTCGCAGATCGAGCGCAATCATTTTTAATTATTTTTAAAAAATTCAACAACGTAGTAGAATGTGACAGCAAAAGTAATGCAGACAAAATAACTGACATTAACCAAAAACAATTTTATGAGAGTCGAAACCACACTTTTCATAAATGAAATATTAATTGAAATCCCTTTCCATGATTTTGAACTGTTTAATTGTGATTTTCTCGAAAACAGTTGAAATTATCATGTTTGCATAAAAATGATGTTCACTTTATGGTTTATAATCAAAATTACTAAAAAGTTTCATCAAAAAAGTAATGACTCAGATTCATCATTATGAATCTGGTGCCTCCTGTAACAAAATATGTATGTATGTAATGTATAGTATTGTGAAATTATAACGAAAAAAGGAAAACCATATTTCAATTGTAACACCCTATATAATTTGCCACAGCAAGATTATATTGAGGCATATTTGGTTCAATCCTAATAAATTGGTCCAAATAACCTGCATTTACTCGATGTCCCAATAGTTATGGCTCACCCTATATACATGTTTGAGATAGCGGTCTAGAAGGGTGATTATTACTTCTCATGACGTGAATGCAAAATCTAAATCTAAATAATTATTAGTTCCTGGTTAACAGAATATTTTATATTTTAATGGAAACTGCCTAAATGACGATAGAGGATTATAGGAAAAAAAGGTTTTTCAAAACTGAAACTACAACAAAGTAATGAAAACCGAATTAACTCTGTCTGTAAAATTAATTGTTGAAGCTGTGATACAATATACATAGTCTAGTCAATATTTAAAAAAATAATAAACCAACACTAAAACACTGTAAAAAATAACAGTGAAAGAACAGCACTCTCACCACACGCGGTTGAGAATTCTCATAGTCTCGACTTTCAAAGGTACAAATACTAACAACAGAAGCAAACTATAGTAAACGAATAACAAAGAAAATTATTCAAAACAAAAAAGTTCATTTTAGATCAAATATGGACAATCTGAGCAACATCTACAACAACCTAATTTAATAAATCTATGCATATAAAAAAAAATTATTATATTATTATATTTAGAAATGTTAACCTGTCTTTTTTAATTGTAAACGTTTTTCTATTAATTTACATACAAGTGTATAAACCAATCCTCAATTTTTAATATTTTAAATTTCATTAATCATAATCATAACAAACCTTTATTAAATTAAAAATAACATTCTGCTCAACATAAAGGGTGGCCCAACGAAAACATGACATGGGGTTTTGGACAATATTATTTATTTATTCATTTATTTATTTATTTATTTATCTACGAGCAACTGCCCAATTTAAAATACAAAACATAAGTAATGTAAAGGAACATATAAGACCTAACCTACAATATAAAAATACATAATATTAACAATATAAATATATAAAAATATAAGAAACAAATAATTAAATTTAATTAATTAATTAATTAAATTATCTGGAGACATCAACATTTCACATACATAATTTAAGCTGGGATTTAAAGACTTTTTGACAGTCGAAGCAATCCAATCTGTCCACATAATGATTAGCAGATCTAGCCGATCGTGGTAGAAAAGAATTATGTCTGTAGTTAGTCCGATGTTGTCCAATATGGAAAGGCTGAATAAGTTCTGGACTGAAGCTATATGCGTGGAGTAGATTGTAGAATGTGGTAAGGTCATTGTGCATACGTCTGATCTTAAGGGTGGTAATATTAAGGGAACTCTCAATATCGGAGTAATTAATATCCTCAACTCCACGGTGTTGCTTGAATGAAACGAATCTTAAAAATTTATGTTGAACTCTTTCAATGGCTTGAATATGAACATTGTAGTGGGGGGACCAGACACATGAACAATAGTCCAAATGGGGCCTCACAAGTGAACAAAACAATATTTTAATTGAGGCTACCTTTAAAAAGCCTAACATTTGGAGGGATTTTGAGACTGCCAATGATATGTGGCGTATGTAAGATAAGTGGGAATCGAGGACAACTCCTAGATCTTTAACTTGAGACTCCGATTCCAAAGGGCAACCATTTATATTGTAGATCATTTGTTCTGTGGGATATCTGTTACGACTGAAGACCATTAGATGACATTTTTTAACATTAAGTTCCATTCCGTTAACTTCACTCCAGTTGCTGAGACGATCTAAATCGGCTTGCAAATTTATGTAATCAGAGTCGTTCTTTATTCTTATATAAAATTTTAAGTCATCTGCAAACATTAGGAAGAGGGCAAATACAAAACAGGATGCAATATCATTCACATATAAGTAAACAGAAGAGGACCCAGGTGTGACCCTTGGGGTACTCCCGATGGTACTTTAATCCCCATTGATTGGAAGCCCTGAATACGCACTATCTGCATTCTTTCGGTAAGATAAGAAGAGAGCCATTCGAGCAGTTCCCCCTTTATTCCAAAATTCCGCAGCTTATTAATTAAAACTTTATGGTTAACCCTATCAAAAGCTTTTTTGAAGTCAGTATACAAAGCATGTACTTGATAACCCTCCTCTAGGGATTCCAAGAGATAGTCTGTAAATGTTAAAAGGTTAAGCTCAGCCGAGCGATGAGAAATAAATCCAAATTGTTGATCGATAAAACAGTCTTTTAAACTAGCTGATAGATAGTCACAGACAAGGCTCTCAAATAGTTTTGGAATACAACTCAATATACTGATGGGTCTGTAGTTATCAACCTGTGAGTTGTCTCCGGATTTTAGTATAGTAGTAATAAAGCTTGTTTTCCAATATGCTGGGAATTGTCCGCTTTTTAAAGAAAGGTTAAACATATGGAAAAGAGGTCTGGAGAACAAAAAGCTGCAGTGTTTAATAAGAGATGGTGGGAGACCATCAGGGCCTGGCCCTTTGTTAATATCCAATTTAGATAGTTTTTCATAGATAGAAGATATAGATATGCAAAATTGTGATAGGTTGATGTCACCAGAAGGCAAAGTATCCTGCAAAACACAATCTTTATCACTATACGTTTTGGAAAAATACTCAGCAAATAAATTGACAATCTTCGAGCCAGAGGAACTAGTGATATTATCATAGTGCGTTACCGAAGGTATATTACTTTTGCTTTTTCTACTGTTAACAAATTTCCAAAAATTTTTAACATTCTCCCTTAGGGACGATTCTGTAAATGCAACATAATTTTGATAACATTGTTTTTTTAAGTGTTTACAGTGAGCCCTTAGTGAGGAAAATTTATTATAGTCATTTAGGGACCTACTTCCCAAGTATTTTTTATGCATTTTCTTTTTTTCGATTATCGCCTGTTTGAGCTCAGGAGAAAACCAAACAGGAAACTTTTTTGCTGAGTATTTTTTTAAAGGAACAAAAATATCAATTGACAGGTACACAATGTCATAAAAGATATTTATCACATCATCAAGACTCTTGCTCTCGAATAAAATATCCCAATTAAACTGGAAAAGAAAATTTGTGACTTCCTGCACATTCATCGAATGGAAATCTCTATAAAAACCATCACCAGTCAAACCCGAGTTGTTAAAACAATGTGATTCATATTTAATTTCGAATGACAGAGGTGGATGATGAATATCTTCCGGAAGTAAGGCATCCTCAGCTGCAAATATCTCGGTTTCACTATCTTGAATAAAAATCAAATCAAGTAAATTGTTGTTAACATTTCTAACTGAGTTAACTTGATAAAGGTTATGATAAGAGCACAGAAATGAAAGAACTTGAGTGGATTCAACTTCGTTTGGAGAAACGCCTGTCAAAGGAACAGCAACCGATGCTAATCTATCATTGAACCAGTGACATTATGGAAGGTTACAGTCTCCCAGCATACAAAGTTTATGCTCAGGATATTGTTCAGATATGTTGTCTACATTTTCCGCAAACTCTACATATTTTTCTAGTGCACTTCGTGGTGGAAAATAAGCTGTTGCAAAGATGAATTTGTTGTTGTCCAATTGGACTTTGACAAATATATGCTCTAATGTTCTGCTAGCCGACAAAACAGTGCTGGTTATAGTTTTACGGACAGCTATAAGCACCCCTCCACCTCTAGAAAATGAACTTGTTTCTGAGGATCCCTTCGGTATACGTTGTAGTCAAGCATTTGTAGTTCAGCATCATTAATGTCACCATTTAACCAGGTTTCATTAAACACTAAAATGTCATATTGAGAATAAGAAGTGTTTTCAAAAAGAAGTTGAAGTTTTGTACGGAGACCTCTGACATTCTGAAAATAAACTAGTATTGTTGAAGTTCTATCCAATCTTTCCTCCGCTGGCTTTTTTAGTTTTTTTTTATTAATTTTGGTACTCCATTTACATACTTTAGAATGAGATTTGACTCGCCGTTACGTTATCTATCTTTTAATTCATTTTTCAGGGTATTAACCTCCACTCGTTGTTCTGAGGTTAAATCTGCCTCGAGAAATATTTTTAAGCTTCTGTCAAGATCTCGCTTTTTCCTTAATATTGTATGGACTATTGCAGGAGACTAAGGATATTCACAGGAGAGTTTAAGAGGTCCTTGAGCATGACTTTTGCCTTAGATATATCTTCATCGTCATTTTGCGACAAATTAAATACCATCAGGTTACAAGATCTCTTCCGTCTCTCGGAAACCTCATGCATTACATTACCATGCACTGTCGCAGCACTGTATCCACAGTCTTTCTCCTTTGTCGAATTTGAGGTAGATTTTTTATAATACTGAGGTCTTCTTTTATATCGTCTAGGGAGGTTAAAAAGCTAGTTTTCAAACTCTTGACTTCTTCAGTTATCACACGTATCTGGTCATCAAACTCATCGAATTTCTGGGAGTTAACGATTTTAACTTCACTCAAAGTGTCTTCAAGTGCTTTGACTCTGCTGTTAAGGGTTAATGCTTTTTTAATACCTGGTATACAAACACTGCACAAGTATGGAATGGCCCGGGTAGATAATATAAGGCATCGAATTTCGGTGGAACTAATACCAGTACAAACTTTGCATAACACCTTCTTACAAAAATCACATGGATAACCAAAAACCTCACCAGAGGCTTTGGGCTCTTTAAAAATGCAGTTTATAGAACATTTGTTACATGTGCCCGCCATATTGTGGTTATGTTAAGATATTTCACCCAAAATACAATATAATGGCGAATTTACAGAACACTCAGTACAAAATCACGTTTGTGACTCCAATAAACCAACACGTACAATTTTTCGACCAGAAAAACCAGAAAAAATAACAATTTTTAACTTGAGAAAAAGTAAACAAACATTCAGAATTTAGGTTAGAATTATCGTAGGAAAAGAAAAACGCTCGGATAGATGGATTTTTGTTCCGAGTGGAACATTTGTTTACGCTACTCGCAGCATCGCCACTTCAACCCTAGACCAGTGGGGTGAACAACCCCTAGAATTTAAATAGGGAATAGGGGTCAAGTTGCATATCATTTGAAAGTCTGTTGAATTTTCTAAACAACGAAATATAGTTTTTTAAATTTGGAAAAATTATTTTCAAAAAAGTTATTTTTTCCGCAAATGAACCTTTTTTGTAACTTTGAAACATTCAAATTTTTGCAATTGCAGTTTTTTTAAATTTGGATAAAGTTTAGAGTCAAAATTACTTACTTTATTCCCATCTTAACAAATGCTGAAAATGCGCACCACAAACTTCCATACAATGGTAAAGGTTCTGTTGGAAACGTTCCCGAACATTTTGTAGCATTTCTGAGGTGATTTGGCGACATTCGTTCGTGATTCGTTGTCGTAAATATTTGAATGAAGCAGGTGGAGTAGAATAAATTCTGCTTTTCAAATAACCCCACAGAAAGAAATCTAAAGGAGTAAGTTCTGGTGATCATGGGGGCCATTCAATTGATCCTCGTCTCCCAATCCAATGATCCGAAAAATGTTCTTCTAGATATTGGCAAACAGGCAGAGCATAGTGGAGAAATACCAGCTGATCAGCCAGAAAATTTTCTTCATTTTCAATTAAATCAGTCAGTTTAGGATGAATAGTGTCTTCCAGAAGTTCCAGATACATTTCTCCTGTTTGATTGACTTCTAAGATCAAAGGGCCAATAACACAGTTGCCAAAAATTCCAGCCCATACGTTTAATTTTTGGTGTTGTAGAGTATGTACCTCATAAAATGTGTGGGGGTTAGAATCAGCCCAATATCTACAATAGTGGTGATTCACTGTGTCATTTAGAATAAAAACAGCATTCGTCACCGAAGCAGATGTTAAAAATATAATGTGGATGTGGTTTTTCTTTTCCTACGATAATACTGTCCAAAACCCCCATGTCAAGTGTTCGTTGGGCCACCCTGTATATAAAATGTACGTTTTAAACTTTTATTTGTTTAAAGATAGAATATCTGTTATTTTAGTTCTTCTGAAGATGATTTAATTAAATATAATAAAGCAAAACGTTAAGAAAAATGTACATCAGATACATTTAGCTCCATTGCACTTATCTACAAAATTTTATAAATATCGTCCGTTTCGTTTTAAAGATATTTACTTGGTTCCATACTTTATCCCCACCCTGTATATAGTCTTTAGTAGAAAAATATTTGCCTACGACAATACATAGATTTGTAAAAAAGCTGTTACTTTACACAAATATTTCTATTTTCTTTTTTGCTTTTAGAATTTCCATCTTTACAAAACTCTAGTCTTTACCAACGAAGAACTTCAATAAATCCTTGGACTTTCCCTCTCAGGGTCATAAAGTTGTGTATCTTAGGAATTATAGTACCATGTCTATTAACTAGTATTCCACTTTATTTAAGGTATCGAGTATACAACAGCCAATTGTACCCTTTGGCAATGTCAGATATGAGAATGATCGATAATAGAGTTTCAACAACTTGGTGTCAAGTAAGTAATAGAATAGATACAGTATAGTCTATAAAGTGCTATCCAAAAATATTAATTAGTTATCGAAAAGATTTCTTGAAAAATCTAACCATTCATTTCTATTTATAAAAAAAATTCTGTACTTATATATATATATTTAACTGTATTGATGTCTTTCTGATAAAAGTACCGACCAAATATTGATTGATAGATTGTGCATTGTTATTTTTCTTTATGGATTTTCACCATATTTTTCCAGAAGCAACGTATAAAAGTCAACGCAACATTTAATGCTTTCCTATTATCAAACGTACCTCAAATTTCCACGGAAACGAAACATATGTCAATGGTACGAGAACTAATGTTAGACGATGACACGAAAGAGTATTGGGGCTTTTACTTATTAAGAGGAACGTCCGTCACCGTGTCAACATGTGTAAGGTCAATAATAGAATATTAGAACACTAAAATTTTATATTATCACTAGGTTTAAGGAAATGTGGTAGAATATGTTTCCTGGTGCACCTTCAATGCCTTAATTCTGCTTCTTGTTCAAAGAAATTTTTTTGTAAGAAACATATGTAAAAGCTCTGAAGCATAACTGTTAAAACTAATGTATCTTTATTTAAAAAAGATTTAAAGAATTATTCATTAGGTTTAGTAGATGTAGATGACGATTCAATAAAGCTCTTTTAAAAACACATTAGCAAAAATACATAGCTTCTTTTTAGTTCAAGTTGTCTTTGAATATCCTATATATTTATCACCTTCAAAAAAATTTATAACTAATTACGGCATAATTATGATTGTCATTTAGCTCAAAATCAATACCAACAGTAAAATGATTATTACATTATTGTTGTTATAACGGCGCTTAAAACTACTTTTCAACCTTAATTAGATGTTAAGAGGTAACTTTTAAGAATTGTTACATTTTCCACAATAAAATTGTTAATAAAAATATGTCAAACTTTTAGGTGGCCAGGTGCCTCTCTCATAATGATCCGAGGTCATAAGCATCTCCACGAATGTGCTTACATAGGCGATAATTCATCTGAAGAGTTGGAAGAACAGATGGAAGCAATTCGAGAAAACGCTTATTTTGAATCAGACGAAGGAAAAGCCGATCAACCAGCAAACAATCCTGATAATATGAAGAGACACGGACCTGGTGTTCAATTCCATAGTCCTTTGCACCAAAACAGTACACAAACGGAGAAATTGGAGCAAAACATCGAAATCACTGAAAGCACAGGTATTTCTATTCGTTTGAAAGTAATAACCTTTTCATCATAATCATACGTACCTATACATATATACACAGCACACCATGCGTCTGTTTCCAACATCGACCCTCCTCAAAAAGACCTACAAATACAAATAATTAATTTGTGTTTTGTATACGTTAAGTAAATCCACTTGAGGGAGTTTAAATCCCTCCAGTGAAGAATAACTCAATGTGCTGTAGAAAGATCGACCGTGGTCTGGAGTTCTATTCTTACGCGTAATTGGTGAATATGAACGCATATAGGTACATAGAATATTATCAAAAGCTAAAGAAAAGAGAGAAGGAAACAACCATCGAGTCGCACTTACCAGTAGATCTGATGGTACTGTGAGAAGAAAAGAGGGTCCTCTTGGATGTTGCTAGTCCCTGGATATCGTGGGGGTAACAATGAAACCACTCGGCTACACTTAAGTATTTTCAAAAGGAACGGACAAATAAAAATATAAAAAATATTAATTTCGAATAACGTGAACTTGCAGGTCAATACTGGTCAATCAAAATTTTTACCACGCACGACACGTGGATCAGCGCAAATCGATGGGTTTTTGAATGTCTCTTAAAGGCGAGTGTATATGTAATATTTAACTATATAGATCACATTCCGAAAAATAAAAAAAATAAAATTGAATAATATTAAATATTATTAAATGAATACTCGACAGCTTGAAACGTACGGGAGAGATCACGAAATCTCCAATTCTTGTTGTCTTTATTTCTGAAGTTGACTCTCTATTTTCTTCTTTTCATAATCTGTTTCCACTTTCTTATTAACCTCATTTTCGTTTTTCTATTCTTCCGATATTATTTCTGTTGATATAGCTCTTGAAATGGATGTTTCGTTTAAAAACTTCAATAATTTTCCCTTAGGGCCAGTCCAAACGTTTTTAAAACTCTGAAGGTGTAACAACCCCTAACAATCCCTTTTCGTCTACGACCATGGTGACCGTCGTCATCCCGGTTCTCCACACTCTACCAGTATATTGCCGCTCTGAGAAACGGTAGTCGTTAGCCCACATCAGAATCTTAACTATATTTTCTAGTTTTGTTTCCACAATTGTGTTGTTTGAATAAAATTCAGTGTCAATTTGCGACAAAATATAATTTCGAAGAGTCCCTTCCTTTTAGTATAGTCCTAGCTACAAAGGCGGTATATTTTTGTTGCTCCGTGATTTATCCTTCTCTTTACCAGCTTTGTTATGGATAAAACTTTAAAAATAAAAGCCTTGATAATTATCCAAAGTTTGTTGTCACAAATTTTAAATTAAAATATTTTCAAAATTTTATAAAATTTAAAATTAAAACTTTTGCTCAATTTATATTAGTTAGTAATTCCGAACTAACAACAATAATATGTTTTTTATTTTATAATTTCAAATAAACTTTAAAATGTAATCAGATATTTTTTGCTTATAGGTCAATTTCACTAAATTAGGCAAGTATCGTAACTTCTACGCAATTACAATTTATTATTTATATACAAAAATTTAATAACATCTTCCGAAGCAAAAAATTCAAAAAGGTTTCTTTCGAATAATAATTCCCCATACCTAATGATTTTCGTTGGTACCCTCTCAAGATATCTTTGCTTCTTTTCATTTTTGAATAAAATTTCTTTCGAAAGAATCTTTCATAATTCATTTCTAAGTACAAAATTTACAATTTTTTTAACCAGAAAAAAATTAGGACTCCAAGTGGTACAATACTCCAAACACAATAGCACAGAACTTGTAATAAATCGTTCCAAAAATCTTCAAAAATTTCCAGTTCTTCTCCGGAAGAGGCGTCCTTCTTAAGTGATCCCCCTGGCAGCTCTGTCAGAGAAATAGTGCAACCGATTTCTGAAGAAACAGTAAAACCAGGTGATGGTACACAACACACACAAGAGAACATATCGGCGGAAGTAATCCACCGAAAAATAAAAAGGTATCGAATAACCCACCAGGACCTTCAGACAGGGTTAATCAAAAAGGGAATACATGAGCCGAAAAATACCAACCTAATCCCAAACCAGCTGTCCAAATACAGCCAAATAGACAAACTCATAGAAAAACTATGGCCGATACAACCCTGATTGAGGTGTTTACCGCCAATCAAAAGCCAGCCAAGCCACAATTCATCTCACCTCTCATTTTTAACCCTTGCTCTGACAATGTGCATTCATCCATAAGAAGATATGGGATACCAACAATGGCTAATAGCGGAACAATAGACTAAAAATTGGCGCCTTCCTTAAGGGAGCAGCCAATATTTGATTCAGCTTATCTAGAGATAGAGCAGGAAATGCGCCTGTTAGCAGGAAGAAAAGGAAAGAGAGTCACTGAAGTCGTACATTTATGATTTAAAAACTTTATACTATAAGATCGATCCTTTAATGAATGTCGATGAGTTTAGAAAATACTTCGAAAATGGTCTAGATCCCGCACTCTATTCTGTTCTCCCTTTCTCTCTGTTGATATTGAGTTGAAAATAACATTATCTGCAAGGTTTAGATATTTGTTCGTTGTGCCTATCAATTATTTTAGCCGAGTGGTACATCCGTATTCCTTACAAATTCTTGTTATTTAAGTAGACAGTCCCGACATAACTAAGAGTTGATAACAAAATGACTATATACCTAACATAACTGGGTCAAACTTTTCTTAGAGTGTCAAAACTGTTAGTTTAAAATTTGTTAATAAAAGTGTGTGTTTTATTAGTGTTAACCTGTTAGCCACATAGCAACAAGCAATAACTGTAAATAGTAATCACACTCGAAGAATATCCACAGAAGGAGTTCAATTCAAAGCAGCCAATTTATCAGTGACAATTAACTTGTATTAACAATATTATCTAATTTCATAAAGGTTTCTCGCAATACTACCAACTCCAAATACTGCAAAAACAAATTTAAAGTAATTCCAGATAGAATCAATGGAATTTCGTAAAAAGTACCTGAAAATATACTTAACCCAACCAAACAGCAGGTTTTAATACATCATATTTGCAACTGTCAACTTCCAAACCAAATAAATGTAAACAAATGGGTGGCTTTTCGGGAAATAAAAAAAAACTAAAAAATAAAGTTAAGAAAAATACCAGCCAAGAAAAACTACCACTCATAAAATAAATTGCAACAAAACAGTCAAATAACTGACAAAATCAATTTACAATTTAAAAAATCAATCAGTGGAAGAGTATTTAAAGTCTGACATTACAAACTATTTACTAAAATTGAAAATTTGTAAAAAAATTTATTAAAATCAGCACTAGTACAAATTAACTGTTCCTTGGCTTGGTTGACAATTTGTTTCCAAATTGTACGAGTTCTGCACTTTTTTCTCGATTTATATACTTCTAATTTCTTTAGATCATTTTCGACTTCGTTTATCCATTTCTTTTTTGGGTCTCCCTCTTTTTTCTTTCCTTCATTTTTTCCTCTGTTTGTAACTACTTTTGTTAGTCTGTTTTCGGACATTCTTTCTATATGCCCCAACCAGCTTAATCGTTTGGTTTTGACCCCCTGCAGTATTGTTGGTTGATCATAGCAACTCCTTATTTCTTTATTTGTCCTTCTCCACTGATCCTCTTCTTTGACTCCACCATATATTTTTCTTAATATTTTCCGTTTGTATGTATGCAATATATTTTCACTGGTTTTGTTTACAATTCTCTTATTTGTCTATTTATCATTACTACTCCGATCATTTTGTTAAGAATCATTTTTGTTAGCTCTATCAAGTTCTTAGATATTTCTATTTTTTTCATTGGCCTTAGTAATTGTTGTCTATCTACTGAATCAAATGCTTGTTGAAAGTCAATGAAGAGAATATGCATGTTTAATTCTTGCGTAGCAATTTCATCTACAGTCGATATTTGGCTTCTAGATCTGCACTGATTTTCGCTGAACAATTCTTGCATTTGTTTTTACAATTTAGTTCCGATTGACGTTGCCAAAATTTTACATGTTTCGTTTAACAAAACAGTTCCTTTTTAATTTTGAAACAATGCTCTGTCACCTTTTTGAAAATTGGACATAGCAGTGCTCTCTCCCACATCAGTAGTATTGTTTCTTGCCTCTAAAGCACTTTAATTAATAGATATATTTTCTCTAACAAATTCTGATCGGCATTTTTTACAAATTCAATTGCAATTTGATTTTGTCCCGGGTTTCAATTATTTTTATTGTGCCGAACAATTTTCCTTATTTGATTTATATCTGGTGGGTTAGAGTCCCATTCTAATTGAGATTGTAGTACATATATGTTGTTTTCTAAATTTTTTCTTTCATTTTGGTTTTCTGCTATTTTCTGTCTGTTCAACAGTTTTTTAAAGTAAGCTGCTCACTATTTTAAGTTCTTCTTTATTGTAGATGTTTTTTGGCTGGTATCCCATTTTTTCTGTTTTAATTCCCTTATAAAAAATGTTTATTTGTTTTGCTTCCATCTTCCTTTCAAAGGTCTGTCTATTCTTCTATATATTTGCTTGACATTTTTTGGTTCTTCTTTTAACTTATTTCTATTCTGTTTTATTGATTTTCTAAAAATGTCATTTTAGCATTTTTTCTATTTTTTTATAGTCTGAATCATGTCAAACTCTTTTGATATTTTTAGATTCTGTTGATAATATCTGCTCTGTCACTGATTTTATTGTTGTTTCTAAATCATCCCTCTTGTCTAATGTTTCTTATACTTTAGTTCTATTTATTGATGCTTATATTTTATCCATATACTTTCTCCTTGTCCTCGGTTCCTAAAGTTTCTGTATATATATATATATATATATATATATATATATTGGCCCCATTTTCCTTTTGTTTTTCTTAATCTATTTTATTTCAATACCAACTAAAAAATGGCATGTACCTACATCTGCTATAACTCCTGATATATTTTTGCATGTACTACCAAAATTGGTAATACTCTCGTCAAACCCGCTATTTATCCCATTATTCTTGTTCCCAACTTCTCTAAATAATTTCAAAAATTTCTAGAAAAAAGCAGATGTCCAAACCATATTTTGTTTTGTTTCCTCAATCTCTTCAGTTGTCCAAAGCCCCCTGAATACTGTCGCTGGCCCCGCATACACCTTTTCAAGTGAATGATTCATTGTTTCTCACTGGAACTGGAAGAATATTATAATTATCTTTAGTTTATTACATACATATAAGCTCTACCTATAGAAATATATTAATAATAAGAAGAAATAATCTGCATTTTTTGCTTACCACGCCTTACCCTTTTACAACGCTCTTAATAAAGGTAAAGTTTTCAGTTTTTTCTTTTTTACTCAATAGATATGAAAGATATGAAACAAATGTTGCAAGCTCTGCGAGAGAGAACCCAAATTTTTAAAAGCAAACGCATTGGGAAAAATAACCACACTCATCGAAACACAACCATAACCGAAGGAGAAACCAAAAATTTTAAAATTGACAAACCGAAGGATCAAAATTCCTCCGAAGAGGCTTTAAATGATATGTTGGAGAGGTTGAGAAGAATGGGAGAAAAAGGATCAAAGGTTTTAGAAAAATTAAATCAGAGATACAAGGAAGAGAAGCATAACAAAACGAAAGATGATGTGTTAGATATGAAAGCCCGACATTATTCAAAACCGGCAGTAAATTTTGCCGACGATATAGACATGGGCCAGCTAAGACGCAGGAAAAGAGAATTTATACTTTCCTCAGCTCTTGCCAACAATGAAGACGACGAAGAAAATGACATGGCCATTGAAGAGGTATGTAAAAATATTCTTTTCACCTGCTTTTATCTTAGAATTTCTACCTTTCCTTTTATGAGTCTCATAAAAATATGTCAACGTCGAATTTGCATCAACTTCAGTGACGTCGTTGATGTACATTTTTTTAATGATATATTTTTGAATAAATTTTCATTTACCTCCCTCGATACCTTTTTTGATGTAACATCATATCATGTTTTATTCACATAAATTTTTTTTAAAGGATTTCCATCCCGATGGTATAGCCGATCACAGAGGAACTTTCAATGAAACATCATTAAACGACATGAGCAACAGCGAATTTTGGTCTTCATTTTCGAGTTCAGAAGAAGCCTTATTGAACTGCGCTGGTTTAATTTTGAGCCTTCCACTCATGCCACATAGAAGATGTGTTCAAGATGTAACTGACGAAGAAAGCTATCGAGATAATAAAATCACGTACAAGTAAGTGACATTTATAATATAGAAACAGCTTACGGGGATTTTATTTATTTTAGAGTTCCCGTCAACGGATACTACTTTTTCGTATTCAACAGCGAAAATGAGGTCCAAACAAATTTTGTTCGAGTTCAGTTCGATATTGAAAAAACTCTCTACAATGTATCTAATCCTGTCGCCCAATGTCTGAATACTTCGCAAAGTTGTGCCATAGATTTGGATTTCTTCTCCTCAGAAAAATTGGTGATGGAATTACCTGTCGTACAAAACGAATCCCTTTGGAATGAAGAATACATTGTTGTTTCCGAATGTGAACCGAGAAGTGCGATTTATGCTGTTTTTGTTGTACTTGTGCCTATTATGGTTGTGTTTTTTGCATTTACTTAAAGATTTTTCTCATTAATTTAGTAACTATATAAATTTGTTACAAATCCACATAACAGCCATGTTCAAGCGCATTAACAAATAATGATTGTATTCAGTAAACAGTCAATGATATAAATCAATTTTGACGCGACCATGTTGTACACATAAGTTGTTTATTTGTGGTATTGAGCTAGGTTTGCCTCCCACATTCTGATGTTTTTAGTGAAAAGCAGTTATAATGAATAAATTTAAGGTTACAATGGAGACATGTGCAGTGCTAGTCTCAGACTGTGCACTAAAGTCTCCTTCTTTTTGTGTTTATTTACTGGCACTAACAAAGATGCAGTCATACACCAGTTCACAAACAATCTAAGAAACAGACATTTCCAATAATAAATCAGGAATAAATTCCAAATTTGCCATGGATTTACTTTTGGAACTGACCTTTACTATCACAATTACGACTACCAAAAGCGGAGTGCCGTTAATATTTGTGATTTATACAAGTAATTTTAAATATAATAAAAGCAAGGAACTTTCTTTACAAATGACTAAAAAGGTATTGGAAATTGTCTACTGGCATCTAAATAGAATGTAAAAAATAAATTAAATTATGTGATATACGTGTATTTGATAGAAAAAAAGACATTTTCCTGTTGTGTTTATCTTAAAAATACATCAACAGCACCGTTCATACTCTGCTACTATTTCTCGGGGTCGCAAAATGTTCTATTGCAAAGGTTTCTTTCAGTTGTTGCCCGTATTATATCCAAATCAAAGATTACATTGTATGCATATCTTAATACATGGGTATACACAACAAGATGAAATAAGATTTATAGATATACATAAGTAGGTAATATTTCGTAGCACAAAATACTTTTTGTTTCGCTGATATTATGTACATAGGGTCAATGTAATATTTTCTATACTTAGAAAGAAATTTACAATTAAAAAAATAATCAAGATAATTGTTGAAATTTCCATGTTTTTTTTATTTTCTTTAGGAGAGTTTGATAAATACCGAATGTAAATTATTTATAGGGAGTCCCTATAACTTCTGAACGTTTTTAAAGTTTTTGTTTAATTCGTGTTGATTCTATCAGAAACACTTTTGAATCATCTGATGTTAAAATGTATATTGTTACATATTTGGATTTTACGAGTTCAAATATACCTACATGTAATAGTCAATAGTCAAATATCAGTTTAAATCCATTTTTTCCAATTTTTTTAAATATTATTTTTTATATAATATATAATAAAGAAGGTTCTCCATTGGACTGGAATGTGGTAAATTCGATTAATCAAAAGAAACTCAAAATTTTTTTTGAAATCTGGCCATGACCTTATTCAAATTAACAAATAATGAAGAAGAATTATTTTAAAAAATTTGGATAGACTAGATCTAAAGTGCCATTTGACAATTGACTATTATGTATTTGAACATGTAGAAACTAAATCTGCGAAAATATACAGGGTGTTTCATTTAATTTTTTAGTTTCAACAAAATTTGCGGGTGAGACCAGTAGTCGACCATTTTGAATTTTTACGTCACATGATATTTCTTCTTCTTCTTTGAGTGCCGTGCAGTTTACTGCGTAGGCGTCCTCCAAACTTTATATATATCTGTTATTCGCAGCGTCTCTAAGCGCACCAAGGTCGTGAATTCCAGTCCATTGCCGGATGTTGCGTAACCAAGATAATCTCTTACGGCCAATGCCTCTTTTACCTTCCACTTTTCCCTCCAATATCAGACGCTGAAACTCATACCGGTCACCTCTCATGATGTGTCCAAAATACGAGATCTTTCTCTTCTTGATGATCTCGAGCAGTTCCCTATCTTTTAGTTTTGCTCTTCTTATGACCTCTTCGTTACTGACTCTCTCTACCCATGATATTTTAAGCATACGGCGAAGGGTCCACATTTCAAATGCCTCGAGTCTTCAGCAGCCTTCAGAGTCCACGTTTCGGTACCATATAGGAGAACAGACCACACATAACATTTTATCATCCTGAATCTTAATTTAATATCTAGTCTGTGGTCGACTAAGAACGTACGTAGGGATATAAATACGGCTCTCGCCTGTTCTATGCGGCATTTGATCTCTATCTCCGGGTCCCATTTCTCATTCAGGTAGCAGCCCAGATATTTGAATTTCTGTACCTGTTCTATGTGCATGCCATCGATGGTTATTTTGCACTTTGGCAGGATGTTTTTAGAAATTGTCATAATTTTGGTTTTGGCAGCATTTATTTTCAGACCCCGAGCACAGCTTGCATCATTTACGGCTTTCAATATTGCTTGTAAATCATCTTCTGAGTCAGCTAAGATTACCGTGTCATCCGCGTATCTGATGTTGTTGATGTGGATGCCGTTTACTTTAATTCCTAAGCTGCTTTCCGTGAGTGCCTCCTGAAACGCTCTTTCTACATACAGGTTAAAAAGCATTGGTGACAGTATGCAGCCCTGTCTTACTCCTTTTTTTATTGGGAATTCTTCAGACACATTGCCATCTTGTAGCCGTATTTCGGCGGTCTGGTTCCAGTAGAGGTTGCGTATGATTCTTACATCTTTGTCGTCCAGACCTAAATCATCCAGATACTGCAGTAATAGATTATGCCTTACATGATCAAATGCTTTCTCGTAATCTATAAAGCATATACATGATATTAACATAACAAATATATCAGCCTTCAAAAATAATAGGTTTGGCCCATAACTCATTTACACCCATATATTTAACAACATTCAATGAATTTAATATTTATAAATATTATAAAATCAAAAATAAAGTTTATAATTTTAATATATTTGTTTTTTTTTATTAATGATTATGGACCTAAATAATAGACATGTCCTAGCATCATCGAGTTATGTATCAGACGGAAATTGTGTGTCGCAAGGTCCTAATCAGATTAGGTAGTCAGAAAAAGTGAGTTGTGGGTATTAAAACCAATGAAAAGGGTAACGAACTGGCCAAATAAGAACTCTACTGACGCAAGCACATATTAAAAATATCATTAAGAGAGTTCTTGACTTGCAAAATGTTCGCGAGTTGCATCGCCTACAGGCGATCTCTCTAAAAACATCACATATAATCAGATGACGTAAGTTTCAACTGCGTCTTTACAACTTTATGTGGTCGGGTTTAACGAATGTTTATTTACTAATAACGAATGTAGGTCGTGCATGAATCTGTTGTGCTTAACCAGTATTCATTAGCCGGGACTTATTTTAGAAAAGGGTAAAATAATTTGGTAAACTTACTTGATTAAGTACGATTTATGATTACTCATATTACTTGAAGAATAGTTATTTGGATTTGTTTTTATTTATGTCATTAGATTTTATTGCACTTTTAATAACCATTTGTAATATTAAATCCTTTGTACTAAACTTACAACTATTATTGAACTATGTAACAAAAATTTCATCACCTTGCAAATGAAGACTTTGTTCTGTTATATTAAATTATCCTCATTAAATACTTCTAAATATTACAGTTTTTATATATGCAGTTTTAGGAATATATTAAATAATTCTGACAAGTTACTTTCTTGCATCTCCCTGTACTTGGGAATCAATCTAACCCCTGTTTCATTATTTATCATGACTTTATCGAGACCCCTACTTAAAGTAATAAGTTTTCTACGTGCCGTTTTAGAAAAATTAATTAACTTTGACTTGTAAATTTTTACGGTATCTTGCATCTCCCTGTATGGACGTTTCAATCCCCATAACATTAATATGTTTGTTATGATATCCATTAAATATTTTAATGTTTTTTATGTCGTTTGACAAATGATCAGTGTAACACAAAAAATGTTTATCCTCTTGCTCGCCGCCACTATTGTACGCCTGTGAGCTGCCGGTATTAAATTAAATTAAAGGTCTATGAGTAATTTTTAACTATCAACTTAATTTCAATTTACACATAGAAAATGTTATAATCGCTGCCAACAAAAACTATGGTATAATTCTTAGAACGTGTAAAGGTTTTACGGATATAGGCGTCTTAACGATTTTGTACAATGTTTATATTCGGAGTAAACTTGAGTATGCTTCCAGAAAGGTTGGAACATGTACAGAGAAGATTTTTAAAATTTTTGAGTTTCACTGAGGATGATACGTACCCACCTCAGGGTACTCCACATGATGAACTGCTCAACAGATTCTCTTTCAGCTCATTGGAAATTAGGAGAATATTAACTCTCTTATATTCCTTCATAAAGTTGTGAATTGATATATCAATTGTAATGAAAATTTAAGCTTATTGAAGTTTCGGGTGCCTAGAGTCAACTCAAGATGTTCAACCACTTTTTACTTACCGACTCCCAAGACTAATATTTTAAAATTCTCTCTACATTTTACATATCTGCAAAAATTATAATCTCCTGGAAAATAGCCCGGCATATTTCGACATTTTTAATTGTAGTATTAATCTTATAAAGAATAATTTCAAAAAAATTTCATTTCTATTTTTCTTTTGTATTTTATGACTTATGACTTATGACTTACTTACTTTGTGTTTGTTAGTAATTTATTGTTAATTTCCAATGTATTTATGTATTTCTTGGAAATATATTGTTAACTTTTGTTTTTTTCTTAACTGTAGAGTGATGTATGGAAAATAAATAAATAAACACTACAAGTACCAATTCCACATTACACTCAGAAGTATGTGGAAAATTCCAAGGCACAAAGACAAATCATGAATTTGCGAAATAAAGGCAAATGACTAATTATATATAATAAATAAATTATAACAGGAAATTTGTTTTTTATTTCTTGTAATATATTCATAGAGTCCCAAAAAGTTTTATACAAATGAAGAAAAAGTTCATCTTACACTTCACAAAAAAATATTTGTGATTCTCCATAATTTGTAAATCAATAATCAAGTATAATACTTTTGAAACATTGGCTGTAATACAAGAAAAATAAATGATAATTTTGAGTGAAAAAATATATTTTTGGATTGTATAGCATTTTTATAAAAAAGTTAATAACATTCTTGTCAATTTGGCAACAATTACATTCATAATACATACATACATAAATATAGAAACAAATAATACAAAAAATGCAAAAAATAACAATCGTACCAAATAGAATTTTATTGTGTGGATATTAAAGTTAGGATTTAGATCGCTTCACCATCGACAATATTAAGAACTTACTCTATTACTATTAGACGTAAAGATTTCTTCGTCAGAGAAAAATATTTCTCATGAGGAGATCTGGTATCTTCCAATTCTCCTGAATGCGAGCACAAAATTCGAGCTTCATTTAACATTTCCTTCTTTTAAAGTATGGGTAAAGTGGGGTTTGCATGGTTTAAATTTATTTGATTTTAAAATTTGTGCAACTGTACTTTCACTCATATTTTTTGCTTTTGCTTTTCCACTATGGATAGGATTAGTTCATTTTCACATTTTCAATATCTTGTTTTTAAACCCTTGATGTTTCTTTCTAAATTTATTTTCAACACTTCCAAAACTCTTGAATTTATTTATTTTTATTACCTTCTTAAAGTTTCAGACGGGTGCCTATTTTTAATAACTTCTGCTGCTTTCTTACATATTATAATTATTTCGACCACGAGAACAAATTCAATTTTATCTTCAATGCTATCCCAAAACTCTCGTACATAAAATACTAACATTTATTCGATCAGTGGGTAGATACAAAACCTGCTAACTTACATTCGACTTTGCCCAAATTAGAAATATACGAAGCAACACCAATATAATTATCATTAAAAGTAAGAATCGCCAGAACCTCAAAACACTCTAAGGACCGCTTGAACACCTAGAGAAGGACTTCTGAGACTGAAGAAGAAATTCTCGCAATGGTATCTTCAGAAACTCAAAGACACAACGGATTTGCACTATAGAACTTTCAAATCATATCTTTCGGCGAAAAAGGCAATTAGTTTATTTTAGAACGTCCATAATAAAATAAAAGAATAGTATAAAAGGAAAAAAGCCGACCCCGGTAGTCGAGTGCGATTAGAGCCGACATTCAGTGCTGAGGTTCCAATCCTGGTATGGTAATGAATATAGTATGAATGATTTTGTGAATGTCTCATATAAATTTTAAATATTAAAACATTGTGTCTGACTGTATTGATGAACTCCCAATGTCATAAAAAAAAGAAAAAAAAGTATATTTGTGATAAAATTTGCCTAGTCTCCAGGGGCTGATTATTTTGGAAAGTATCTTCGTGATTTATTATTATTTTGTATGGGGGTTCATTGTCATATAACTTATAACACATTACTACAAAACAACTTAGAAATAATTCAGGTTTAATTGACGAAAATGGATTGACAACACTACCAAAGCACTAGATTTGTTAGCAAGAAGAAGAAAAAGTTAGGTTAAATTTAATTTATTAATTTTATTTGAATACGATTGAAACAAGGAATCTTATTTATTATATGATAGCAATATTTGTTATAGAATGATTTTTACATATTATTTTATATTTAATTTCTGAGCACAATGTTAGTGCAAAAACTTCCTGGCCACCAAGAAAAACCCTTTGCTTGCACTGCAAAGGGATGTGATATGACTTTCATCAATAAGGATCATCTAGAATGGCACAACAAAAAACATGAAATGATGTTAAACTTAGGCCTTGTTAACAAAAATAATGAAGTGGCTGATCAAACTCCAACTCCTACAAGATTTATTAGGAACTGTGAGGAAGTAGGACTTTTTCAGGATCTACAAAATGTGAATCCTTTTGATGAAATATTTAAGAAAGCTGCTGATTTAGCGAAAAATGGTGTAACAATAGATTTCCAAGCAAATAATTCCGATGATACTTTACACACTCCACATATTTTGCCACATATTACAGACTATCCACTTAAGTCTGATATAACTCGAATAAATCATGATAGTGACTCTGAAATTTTTGATTTCCCCACAAATGATACTTCAGATTCAGATGACACAATCATAGTAGATGTTGTAGGAGATTCAAATATAAAAAAAAAGCTCAAGGATAACATACTGAATAAAAAGCTGCCTTTAATAAAAGTAGTTCCTTTTCAAGATTTATGTCATAGCCCAGAAGAGAAAAATAACAATTTTAAAGAAAATAAATTAGCATCTTTAGAGAGAAGTGAAAAAATTAGAGAAATGAATAGAGCTGCCCAGTTAAGGTGTCGAAGAAGAAAACAACAAGTATGGAAAGAAATGGAACAAGAGGTAGTCTCTTTAAAAGCAGAAAACAAGAAGTTAAAACTTGAATTAGAATTATTGAAAGTGCAACACAGCAAATGTTTACAAAATATACCAAATCAAGGTAAGATCTTTTCTTCAAGCATACAAAGAACTTCAATATTTCAAATCTGATTGAAAAAACTTATACATAGCATGTAGATACAGAGTATTTCCCAATCATGTGGAATATTTTTCTGCAATGAAAAGTACACATAAAAATAACACTATCATAAAATATACTACCTTAAACCTCCCTCCCCCCCTTATTAGCAACCCTCTAAAATCCTCTAAGATGTTTTTGACGCCTATGAGCGCCATTTACATTTACTTAATCAATTTTGATGTAGTTTGCTACTGTTTTCTGTAGCTATATATAAATATAATTGTACGTTCTGGTATAGAATTGGAACCGCTCCCAAAAAATTTTAATTAATTCTAAAAGGGGGGTGAGTAGCCCAGGAGTAGAGCCTCAGACTGGCGATCAAGAGATTGTTGATTCAAATCTCTACAGGGTCAAATTCTAAAGCTGATTCCCGCTTCAGCGTGGTAACAAAGCCTACACATAACACATTTATAATAAAAACGCTAAACAAAAACAAAGATTTGGCCAGTTGGTGAAAAAACCAATGCCATAAAACACCTTTCTTTCTTTTTTCTTTATCTGAACTTTTCTTTGATGCCTTCCTGTCTAGTGCCATTCTATTCATGTCTTTGATTGAATTTTCCCTTGCCTGTTCTATATCTGCTATACCGCTCATCCATGTGCTCCTAAGTCATCCTGTTTTTCTTTTTCCCGTTCATTTTTGTGTATTTCTTTTTGGCAGTCTATTTCTATCTAGTTTTTGTATATGCCTGTACCACTCCAGCTATCTTCTCTCTGTTCCTTGTATTATATAATAGATTCCTGTTTTAATTTTCCTCTAATTTCATCATTTCTAATTCTGTCCACTTTTGTTTTCACTGCTATTTTCCAAAATTATTTCAACTCTGTTAAAATTTTGGGTTATGTTTTGTTTTGCCCTGTACAGGCTTCACTTGTTTAAAGTATTGTTGGGCATTCTATTTTATTATAAATATTTAATTTAATTTTCTCACTTATACCTTCTTTCTAAATGCTGTCGTATTTAAAGAATAGTATTGCTTACTTCCTTTTATTGGCTGCTTCTAAATATAGTCTTCTATTCTCTCTTGTACTTCCTATATATTCTATTATAGATACTTCTTCCAATGTCTGGTTCTTATATATTAGTGGGGGTTGATAGCGTTTGCGAATTACTTTTTCTATTCTTATTTACAATCAAAGGTTTGCATTGTGTATCATAATATATTTATACATTTTTTTATAAAATGTAAATTACTAATTTCATTATTCTTAATTTTAATATTTAACAATGTGATTTGTCCTATTTAATATCTAATGTATAAATAAATAAGATGTATAATTTTTTTAGGTACCATAATAACTTCCGTCTTTAAACCTGAATCATCAAAAGCATCAGACTCATCCTCAGCATTACCAACACAAATACCTCTTTTAATTCAGTTAATTCCAAATACACAACTATTAGTAAGACATCCTACTGAAACTGTGAAAAAGAAAGACGAAATACTTCCTACAAATTCAAAAGAGAATAATGCCACAAAAAGAGGTTTAAGAAAAATTGCACCAAGGTTACCACTAAACAAAAAATTGGCAAATGACTTACTGAAGGAGTCAGGTTAAAGTTTACGTAAACTTGAACACCAATTAAAATTGTCCTAAAGCCAATGCTAGTATCAAATATTAATTTGAAGAAATACTCTATTTTTTAAATTGGTTTTATTGAATTTTGAATATAGATACAATATTGTACCAACCATATAATTTATAAATATTGTAGTTTTATCTAATGAAAACCATATAACTTGAAACTAATTTTTTAAATACCAAAATTGGATATTTTTGAGAGACCAACCAAGTAAGTAACTTTTGTATAAAAAAAATTCTTTTGTTTTAAAGTTTTGTAAAAATTTTTCTTATGAAAATAATTTCACATCACTTATTAGTTAAGGAAACTTGTATTATAATCTGTACATATGCCATATTGTTTGTATTAAACTATTCATAGCTCAAATAGTTCTCACAATTATGTATTAACATTTTTTTTTAGAAATGATTGAGTTTTTAAAGTTGTAAGATTTAAATTATTAGATATGTAATTTTTCTTAGATTTTTTTGCTTAAGGCTGATGTTTAAGATAAATGAATTGTAAAACTATTAATATTTTTATTCACACTTCAATCACTAACGGAAACAGGTATGTTACAAATTTAGATTGTTATAGTCATAAAAGCTAATTCCTTATCTACCTTCTTGGATTTCGCTACTGCAACTATTACAGAAGTGACAGAATATTTCTAGTGCTGTGAAATTGGTCGTTCTCAACAGTTACTGTCACTGTTAGTTGTAACGTGATTACCATTATAATATGCGACAGTTTATACGATTCCCAAATGAGGGGCTCCACACCACTTATCCATATTGAAGTCTAGGTCTGATGGCGTTAGTGTAATATCAGGATATTTTCCCTTTGACTCAAAATGCCGTTTCTGTTCATTTTCTTTGCTTATACATGGTGTACAAAAAGTAACGTAACTTGCTAATATCTCAATTTCTGATAGGTTTACAAAAAAAGTGTTCAATAAAAGTTCCTTCAAATAAATCAAGTTATCTGTATTACTCCAAAATAATGTTAAAATATTATACTTTTTTTTAATTTTATATTAAATTAGAAACAAAACCGTGAACACGTCATAGTCCTAACTTAATTCATTTCAAAGTTACAGTGGCTTGAAAGTAAAATTATAAAAAAAGTATTTATGACAAAAAGTAACTAGTAGGCACTTTTTCTATCATTAATTGTTTTTATGTATCATGAGTAACAATAGTTATTTGTTATTATCACTAACAAAAATACTATTTCAAACCTGTCTGTTTATTTTGTTCTTTTAAAATTTCAATATGTTTATTGAATAGGAAAGAATAACGAATCTGATGATGAGAGGTTACAGTGACCATAAAATAACTTATGATGAGGTGGCTCAATTATTTAATGACACATATCCAAATCGTAACCCGATTACTAAAAACTGCAGTTAGGAGGATTGTGAAGCGTTTTGAAGAAGTGGAGTTCAACTAAAAATCGCCCTAAAAGTAACCGACCAAAAACTGCAACTAATGATGAATAATCCTTAGACGTTATACCATAAACCATATTGCAAAAGGTGGATATGAACCTTCATTTTACAAATAACATTTTTTCTGCTGAAGCCACGTTCATGTTAAATAGTACAGTTAATCGTCACAACTGTAGATATTGGAGTGATACTAATCCTAGATGGATGCGAAAGCTTAAAACGCAAAGGCATTTAAAAGTTAATGTTTGGGTGGGTATTATCGGTACCACTGTTATTTGTCCAATTTTTCTAGAGGACAATTGCAAAATCAAACAGTTCCTACGATAAGGATTGTTATTCGTAACAATTTCCATGAAAATTGGTTTCAACAAAATGGTGCACCACCACACTTTAGAGTTTAAATTCGAAATTATTTAAATGAAGTTTTCCAAAACAGGTGGATAAGAAGATGGGGCACAATAGAGTGGCCAGCAAGATCTTCCGATTTATCTCCCTTAGGTTATTTTATATATACTGATAACCCGTCAAATAACAAATGAGCAATTGCGTAATTCCATATTAACTTTTAACAATAGACTTGGATACTGTAAAATAGAGCAATACGGATACTTTGAGCATCTAATTAAAAAAAATTGAAAAGCCATTTGTTCCTGTTATTTATTTAGGTAATCAACACGATCCTATAATTATTTTCATTTTTCAATACCTTTGGAAGGAATTAAGTTAGGACATTGAGATTTTGACGGTTGTGTTTATATGAATTATGGAAAATTTAAAAAAATATATCTCAACGTTATTTTGGAGAATATTTCTAATTGGCTTGTAAAGATTTTTTTAAGGAAACTTTTATTGAGCACTTTTTTTTTTGGAAACTTATCAAAAATCGAGATATTAGCAAGTTACGTTACTTTTTGTAGACCCTGTATACATGTTTAATACAAAAAAGTTGATTACTAGGAAGGCTTATTTGAGATTTAATAATTTTTTCTTATTGCTTCTAGTGGTTATTTCTAACTTCGTATTTCATCCTTTTAACAGCTTCGCCACTATTAGAATGAAGTAGAACCGGAACGTAAGGGTTTTTTTTCTGCAGGTTCTTTGTTCTTTCATTCTTATTGCTCGAGTATATAGAAAAAGAAGTAACTGAATAACTATGTATCATCCATCCCAGGGCGTAAGAATAATGGCCCTCGAGGATCGGGTTGTGACAGAAAAAGCCACATTCTGAATAATGAATCATAAAAGGAGGTTCAAAGGGCTTTTTAAGGGGAATGAGGTCTAAATCTAAATCATTTTTTATGTTAGTATCATATATATATATATAATTAATTTTAATATCGATCATTTCCAATATTAGAGTTTTTAAATGAGGTGTGAATAAAATAAAAATAAAAAATATATATATTTTGATCGGCAAGTAGGTATCTGTATTTTCCGACTATTATAACAGGATCCATTTCCGCAACTAAACGCTAGCCTTTATTTACGACTATAGCAATCAATGATATAATTTAAGCTTTAAATTTTATTCAGTATTTTTAAAGTATATATGAATCTTTATTGTCCTTTTGATGCTTTGAAACTACATTGAAATATTCCATCTAATTTTTCTATCAAGTTAAAAGTTGTGATCGTCTCTATGGTACCGAGAAAATTTATAGATAATTCAACTATTATATGAAATAACTAGTAATTATATAAAATAACGATCCATTTTAGTTAAAATGTAAAATTAATATTTTTATAAAAAGTTAGATGAAATGAATAAGTTATAAATCTGGATTATTTTATACTGATACAATGAACTGCTAATCTTAAATAACTACTAATTTGGTACATTATAACATTTATTGCAATCAATATTCTAAATAATAGTTGTGATGATGTTTTGGTGGACAAGGATCATCTATACAACCAAATGAGCATACAAATTGATAATAATCTGAGGATTTTCTAGCAGTTCTTGGTTTGCTATCACAGTCAAACTCAACATCATACAACCCGTATCTTCGTGTGTACCCTAGAGTCCACTCAAATCCGTCTATGTAAGAATGGTATGTATAGCCATAAACACGTGCATCATTGTTGATCATGGCCGATCGAATGTTGACCAGCGTGTCATGGATATAAGTTATACGATCTTCATCATCAAAAATTCTTTCCGTAGTGTAAAAACCTGAGCTCGTTATGAATATGGAAGGGTTGAAATAGTTATCTTTAATCCATATAATTAATTTTTTGATTCCGTATGTCACATCACCATTGACATCCAGAAATTGGGCACCAATATCATTATAATAAGAAATCGATAAACAAGCTTCTTCGTCTCTAATGGCTTTGACTTTTTTGCTAGTATACCACTGTAGAGCAAAGAAGTCATGTGTATCTTTGATCCACTCAATTTCTTTTCTAGTAAATCTGGGCAGCCTAGATTCTGGGAGTCCATTAAGTTCAGATAATTCACCAATTCTATCAATTAAAACTTGAGGATAATCGCCGAGGTAAATGGGATGTGCGAACCAACCAATGTAAAATTGTAATACCCTCTCAGCAGCTTCTGTATCAACCAAGCAGTCAGGAGAATCAGGTTCATACCAATCCGATTCTAAAGCAATAGATATTCTTCCTTTTTGAGTAGCCCTATAAAAATCGTCATACAGGTGATAAACAGAAGCATGTGCCTTAAGTAAGATGTGACCACAAAGATAGTCGTTAAATCCAGGACTATCGTTAATTCCAGGTGCAAAAGTACCATCACCATATCCTCCGTTACAAATTGCGACAGGGTTATTAAAGGTTATCCAATATTTTACACTAGTTCCAAAAAGTTCAAATAGAACCCTAGCATAATCAGTGTACCAATCAATAAAGTTTTCATTTAGGAAACCACCCTGATCTTGGAGGTACTGTGGAAGATCTCCATGGTAAATAGTGACAACTGGTTCAATTTGATTTTCTCTCAATAATTGTAGAAGTCTTTGATAATGTCTCACACCAGCCTTGTTTATGTCGCCACAGCCAGTTGGTAAGATTCTGGACCAAGATATAGAAAACATAAAATGGCTTACAGTCAAATTGTTTAATATTTCAACATCTGTTTCAAGGTTGTGGTAAAAATCAGATGAAACATCCCCATTTGTACCATCTATAACGACTTCAGGATTATTATGTAGCCATGCATCCCAAATATTTTCACCTTTGCCATCTTCACACCAGGCTCCCTCAATGTGATAAGCTCCGTCACCAACACCGAACGAAAAACTTTGAGGGAATGGTAAATTTTTAGGTGGAGGTGGTACTGGATGAGGAGGAAATTGTAGATGTGGGTGATCATAGGGTGGAACACCAAAAGAGACTTGAATAAGCACTGCTACTACAAACACATATGATAAAACACCCATGGCTGCAGTGGTAGGTTTTACTTTCAAAACTAAACTTAACAAGTATGTGCCCTCTATTTAAATCAGAACCGTTAGCGATATGGTAGTATTTTGTAATTAAAAAAAGTCTTTTAGTCACGTACACAATGATTTTAGAAACATTAATACCTTAATTTGGTACACGCGATAAAAAATGTACAGCAAATTTTTGATTTTTCGTATGACTATCAAATTTGCATTTAATTATGACATTTTTTATCAAAAAATAATTCTAAACTTGTGATTTATTAAAACATTTGCAGTTGTTTAAACTGAATCCCTCAGGCCCGTATAATATTATAGAACTCTTTTTTAACTTGGCAGGCCTACCTGCTACCAAAGCTAATCCTAAGGAGCGAAAAAGGGTTATTCTAACAGGGGCGTATTCAGATCGCCTGAATACAATGTGACTATTTGTATGAAAAAAGTTTTTAGTGAAGCACTATCTTTGGATGGATATCTATTTTGTTTCTCATGTCTATATATTTGCCTACATACTGGGTCTACAATAATAACGGCAAGACGGAAATTTATGTTGAAACTTAAAATTTTGTCCTTTATCTGTTATACTATTTGTATTTTCCTATTTTTTTTTATTAATATAAAAAAACAACTGTTTTTTCGAAGGTTCATAAGAAGGTTATTCCGTATCCAGCTTGTCTGCATTCGACTTTTTTTTTTGTCTATTTACCACAAAGTTTTTGTATTTCATCGTATGTTTCAATAAAACATAACATTCTCAATTTCCATTGCGAGCAAGCAAGTCAACATAAGTATAATGGAGCGTGACAGAACCAGTCGAAACCAGTAATAATCTTTTAGTCTAAATATAGTAGTATAAATGTATAGTAATAGTAATGAGATATAATATAATGCCACCGCCAAAATCAAATCTAGTCTAGGTACCTGATGAGTCTGGGATCAAAGCTAATATTCACCTAAATATTGACGAACGAATTCTGAAGTGTTAAAATAAGAACCAGATCTAAAGCTTTTATAATAATGCACATGAGCTCTAGGGCTCATCATCACAATATTGCCGGAAAATGTTCAACTTAGCATTAATGATGATTTACATTAATCTGCCTTTATAACAAAAAAATGGAACGCTTAAGAAATCATGTACAAAGCGAGTCTTAGCATCTATGACAACATATTTCGCAGAACGAAAAATTGTTCATTTACTTTTAAAGAAAATTTCTGAAGATGAACAAAGTTCTTGGCGTTTGATAAAAAGCAATTTTTTTTAAAAATGTTACAGGATAAGCCTTGACAGATTTTTTTGTTGAATATTTTATGTCATTTTGGAGCAACCCTGCAGCAGAAAATTTTAAGGACGTAATTAAAAATTGTGAGACATTGAAAATGCAACACCCAATAAATCGTAAGGAATCTTAATGACATTTTGCCAAATAATACGTTTTGTTGAAAGTAATCATTGATAAAAATTTGGTTGATCGGTCGTAAAAATTCCAATTTTTGGAAATGTTTTAGAAATAGCTGATACTACTAATATTCTATAAGAATTTTTAAAATGATTTAGTTTTATTCGTTTACTCGCTTTAAAAACATTGGTTACTATGCCTCCAGTAAGAAGACGCGATCATTTTTATCCATAAAGTGAATTTGAAAGGGTTAGGTTTATAAAGCTGTGGGAAGCCGGAATTTCGTTATGGGAAATTGGCAATAAAATTGGTAGAAAATCATAAAAGGGACTTTGAGTACAGACCGTGAAGAACGCCTCGTAATAGCAAAAGCCCTAAGAGTACGATTTTCTACCTCTAGGTCAGTGGTACAGGAATGGCTGGCTACTCTCTCTATGATCAGTTTATCGTAGGATCATGTCTTTTGGCTTGTCGACCATGTCTCATCTTGTCACTGATCCAAAGATATAGGAGGGGTGAGATTATAGTGGTATCTAGTGGGATCAGGAATGGAATCGAATTGTGTTCAGTGACGAGTCTCGGTTTTGTTTATGGGCCCGTGATAGACAAAGAAGAGTTCGTCGAAGACATGATAAAAGGCGGGAAAGAATTTCAATTGTGCCTAGAGCATGAGACAACGCTTACCCGAAGAGTTGTGGTATAGGATTCAATTTCATATAGAAGCAGGTCTCTATTAGTATTCCTTGAAAGAAACGTGAATGCTCTGATCTACATCCACAATGTTTTAAAATCAGTTACTGTACAATATCTTCAGCAACTAGAAAACCCAATTTCCAACAGGATAATGATAATGCCAGATCTCAAACAGCAGCAGTCACTACCAGGTTCCTTTATGACTCTCAAGTTGCCGTTCATTCCTGGTCAGTTAGTTCCTCCGATCTTTCACCCATTGAACATGTATCGGACATTATATGTAGAAGATTGGATCAACTTGCTGGCTTAATAATGAATTTGCGTCGCGTAAGACATGAAGTTCAAGTAGCTTGGGACTCAATTCCTCAAGAAAAAATTGATCACCTTATTCAAGGCATGCCTCGGAGAGTTGAAGAATATATTAACTTAAGAGCAGTCCCAACTCATTATTAAAATTTTCAAGCAAAGAAGAAGAAAATGGCTTTGAAACTTTGATCTTTTTATTTACCAAAAATATATGAAAATATTTTGATGTTTTATGGATGTCACAGAGTATATTAACCACAGATTATGTAAATTATTATTATATCAATGAAGGATAAAATATTAAGAAAATATGCCCAAAAATATACATATCATGTGTACAGCTCACGGAATTTTCCTTTGCTAAAAGACCATAATTTGTCTACGAAAAAATATTTTTAAAACCACCCACTAGAGATGTCAAATATAGTTTTACCACAGGAACCAGTTATCCCTCGTTAATACCCATAGGCTAATGCCGCATCGTATTACATTTACCATTCTGATGAAGGCAAAATGGTTATAAATGCCATTCCTGCCGACTTTTCTCTAACGACAGCGAAGAGATTATTTTAAGAAAATGAAATCATATAACAGTTGCCTTTTATCATAAATAATTGTTTTGCTACCTTGTGTTGGCACTGCAGAAATTAGAAAATTCAATATATTACGTCAGAGTTATTTAGAATTTTGGACAAAATTACCTTTGATATTAATTATGGTATAGAAAAGGCAGCAAGTACTGTCCAATCTAAATTACAAGATGCTTGGAAGAGACTATGAGTTAAATGTTATAAAGGATATAAACAAAAAAATGTAAGTGTTCACAGTCAACAAATGTTCATATGACATGACTTGTTATTTTAAATATGTAACTTTAACTTCTCTCGACTTGTGAGGTCCTTTTCTATTTACAAATAGATTTTCAATATAAGAAAGAATAAATTAACGACTGACAATTAAAAAAAACGTTATTTATTTTGAAACTCGGCAGCCTTTTATGAAATGTTTATTAAACAAACAGTTTTATAAACTATTGATACAAAAAATACAAAAATAAATATAATATAGAACAATTAACTCTGATAATTTATCACTTATTTTCATAACCCAAAAACCCATAAACCATAAAAAAATAAGTTTCAACATGAATATCCATTGCCCCGTTCTCATTGGACATCTGGAATGTACGCAGATAGCTAGACAATAGAAATAAAATAAATACTGATAATTGGTGCTTTACTAATAGTTTTTTTCATACAAACAGTTATATTGTATTTTTCGATACCTAGGAGTAATCAGCTACACTAGTGAGACCAGAAATTTGTAGAATCTGATGTAAATCTTTATTTAAAAGATACTGTTCTAAATCGACACTATACAGTTAATACGGAAATTTTATTTTTCTCAAAATTGGTTTTGCATTTTTATTGCCATTTTTCATCACCATAAAAACATAAATTTAACTGTGCAATTATTAGATATCATGCATACAACGAAATAAAATCTGAGGCTGTAAAACAGAAAAAATGCTCTGTATTTGTAATACACTATTTAGATAATATCACAAAAATGAGAAAAATTTTAACACAAATTTATTTGCAATGATCAAATCTTGGACTAGAGCATATTTTTAAAAATTGTTCCTAAATTGCAATGTACTCAATTAAGAGCTAATTACTATAGTTTTTCCTGACTTATTGTTTAAAAATACCCTGCATACACAACATGTAAATAAACTCTTGGCCTAAAACATTTAGAATCCATTTCTCTACTAACTTAGTTTTTAAGATTTTGTGACAAAAATAAATTCCTAAAAATATATAAGTTCATATTAAATGGTAAACCGTAATTTGTAAAAGGTCCTTATTTAAAAATAAGTAAATTTTTAAAGTTAAGTTTGTTATTGTTATGCACTGGGTGATCTTGAAATTACTATGCTCAAAATACCAATATTTAAAACAAAACACTTTTTATTTTCCTATCATACTTAGTAAAAGTTTAGACACTCTAAAATATGTTAAAATATAGTATCTAACCAGTACTTGAAGCAGGAAAGCAAGGAAAGTTTTATACCACTGAAGGAATTATCATTTTAATATAATTTTTAATTCTCAATACTCTTTCTTGGTAATAATGAAGTTAGAACCGAGATATTTAAAATTAAATACAAAACCACGCTGGGATGTGTATTATTGCTCTATTGTTGTTCTGTTTTAAAAGATCACTTAATATTTTTATAAACCTAATTTGATGTTTGGGTAAACGAAAAGATTTATTGATAAAAAAAATCAATATTAATAATTGTGTTGTTTACAAAAAATCATCCTGTATAATAGATTTTGAAAAATAGTCAAGAGACTTGTAATCTACATGAGTTTACATAGAGAACATTCACTATGACAATATGCTTTTTTAATTGTATTCTTATCCTTATTTCTTAATATTAACAATCTATAGAAAATTTTAAATAAACAATAATATATTGCTCACAGAATTACCTCTATTTTGCTATCACCTTAGAATTCAGAAACGCACGAAATATTTTAAAATTAAAACGGAATTACTTAAGAATATGCTTGACTCAGTTATTAACATGTACATTTGACTAGTGAGGGATTGTCATTAAATACAGACCCTAATGTTAACAAAGAGATTCCGAAGGTGAAAAAGTAATAGACTTGACCCAATATGAAACTTAAATCTATCAATATGTATATAAAATTTTCTTTAGAGCTCGATTCTTAAAATACAATAAAAGTCCAATAACGTAAAAAATAATTTATTAACAAAGTTCGATATTCAAAAATCTATTACTACCTTTGTTTATTTTTTACCTTAATATATTCTTTTTTACTAAGTTTTTGTTCATCATTCTCTTTTTCAAATAAAGACTTCAATTCCACTAACCTTGAAGGTTTTGTATAACTAGACGCATTTTGAAATAAACTTGTTGCTTTTGTATTTTGCAAAATCGATAATAGCCCCCATGACGTAGATTTTGATTCCTGGGATTCCAGCGTCCAAGCTGCATTTCTTACCTCATTTTTAAATTTCAAAACTTCATCTAGACTTACATTTTTGCTAACATTTAAACCTCTTTCTAGGGGGTTAATTATGTACATTGGACTAAATTCTGGTTTGGCTATAGCAACTGTGTCGTTTAGGCACACAGCTTTATTATCAAAATCAAAGTGCGCATAATATTCAAAAAACTGTTTAAGGAGCTGTTCTAAAGAATCCGTATTTTTAGTCTTATTTTTATACTTTGTTAAATCCCTCAAAAAAGAACAGTCAGTGCCATCTTCCAACTGAAATTGGTCATTTTTGCCTAAAAGGAGAAAATAGTTTTATTATACAGTACGATTTATTGAGAAACGAAACTGGTGATTACACAAATATACAGTGTATATACTAGAGATAATTTAAAATCATTTAGGCCAAAATATTAAGATTAAAAGAATACAAATAAAATAATAATATATGATCACCACGGAAAAATATATATATATATATATTTGTTTAACTCGATAAGTTTCAACAAAAACTATATACTGATAACAATTAATAGTATACCATTAGTGAGGGAGCTTAAGGCTTTTTAAAATGGAAAAGTGCAAATGCTGTCAAAAACCTATAGAAGCTCATCTAATGTTAAGTTGCTGTGTTTGCAAGGGCATGTTCAATAATACTTTCGCTGTTCTTACATCAACTGAAACAAGAAGTATCAAATCTAAGAAATCTTTAACTTGAACTTCCTCACAGTGTTGTACCGTCGGTTCCTACATTAATTCATTAAAGGCGATTATAATGGCACTTCAAAAAGAATAAAAAGAAATAAAAAATGCGAAACCAAGTACTAAGGTAGATACATCTAATACTCTAATAGAAGAAATAATTCAGGAGGTAGCAGAACGCAACGCAAGAAAACACAACGTTGTTATTTTTAGCGTACCTGAACAGGATTCAAACATCTCTAAAAAGGATCACAATTTGGCGGAAAATAATGATATATCGAATATTTTATCAGCTATGAAATTTGAGACCTAATGATTTAAATCAAACTGTACGACCCTTACGTTGGATTAAGTTTAATGCTAGTAACTCTAAATCTCGCCCTATTAGAATTACTTTACTTAATGAAAACTTAGTACATAACATCTGTTGACATTGTTGGTTGCAAATTAACTACAACTAAATATAGATTATACTAATTTGTTTTATATATACGTCCAGCCATCAGCTTTCATATATATGAGTATTTATTTAATTATTTAGAAACCTTGAAGTGTATTTGGGGTGATTCATTTTTTAATAATAGGCGATTTTAATTTACCTGCATTTTGTAACACTAATAATTCTGATAACAGAGCAAAATTGGTTTTTGATTTTATTAATTTTACTAGTTCTGATCAATACAATACTATACTGAACGTTAATAATATATTACTTGATTTAGTCATGTCTAATCTAAGCAAGTGTGCGGTGTTAAATGGGACGTTCCTCTTGTAAGGGTAGACATGCATCATCCTCCGATACGAATTAATATAGAATTTATTGTTAAGAATCAAATTCAGTTTCCTACAACTAAAATTGTTAAACAAAAACAATATTACTTCAGAAAAGCTAAATTTCCTCTATTATATAATAGTATTAGTCAAATCGATTGGTCAAATTTATATAATTGTAAGGATCGTGAGTCCGCTTGTGATATTTTGTATGAAAAACTGTACAATAGCTTTGACGAAGCAGTACCATTAAAAATAGTGTGTAACCGCACATACCCTCCTTGGTTCACTAGTAAGCTAATAAGAATTGTATCCGCTTATAAACATTATAAGAAACATCATACTCTATTTTACTACAATAAGTTTAAAGAACTTCGAATTACTCTCAAGAGAGAGAGTGTAGTTGCGTACAATAATTTCATTGCAAAGTCTGAGAATGATATTGTCCAAGACTGTTCTTCATTGCTGTTAATTTAGATATATTTGTCAATCCTTTAAATTTAAGATTAATTGGTGAAAATGATGTTTTTGCAGCAACAAAAAAGCTAAAAGATAAGCTAACTACTGGTGTTGACCTTATTCCTAGCTTCATTGTCAAGGATTGTATTTGGGTTCTATTAGAACCGCTTTTATTTTTAATTAATCTGATTCTACAAACCTCTAATTTCCCAACTAAATGGAACACTGCAAGAGTATGTCCAATCCACAAAAATGGTGATAAATCTACAATTGAAAATTATCTTGCTGTTTCAATTCTTTGCAATTTTTCAAAATTATTAGAAATTATAATTAGAAATTTTATTTATAAAAATATTAGATTTTTATCTCGATCAACCAGTATAGATTTATGGAAGATAGGTCTTGTGTTACCAATTTGGCATGCCTTAACCAATTTATTGCCATAAGTTAGATAATCATGAACAAGCGGATATCATTTATTTAGATTTTAAAAAAGCTTTGACCAATTTGACCATTATGTATTAATGGATAAGTTTTTTGAATCCTATTTGAGCAACCGGTTTCAATATGTTGAATACTTGGGATTTAAATCATTCACTTACGCAGTTGGATCTGGTATACCTTAAGGGTCTAACCGGAGTCCGTTATTATTTCTTATGTTTATTAATGATATAACAAAAATAATATTAGTTCCTCATTTACTCTTTGCTGATGACATTAAAGTTTATACATCAATTCATAACATAAGTGATTGTTTACATATACAGTCAGTGTTAGAGGACATTTTACAATGGTGCAATATCAATAAATTATATTTAAATACATCTAAATGTCAAGTCGTATCATTTACAAGAAGATTGAATTTGATTCAATTTGATTATACACTTGATGGAACAATCATAGAACGCTGTTGTGAGGTACGAGATTTAGGTATATGGTATGACTCAAAATTTACTTTTAACACACATACACAGAAAGTTATTGCGGAGGCTTTAAGAATGTTGGATTTTATTTTTAGAAGTTGCAAATATTTTAATAATATTTTTTCTTTAAAACTATTGTTTTATTCTATATGTTAGGTCTAAATTGGATGGTTGCTTAATTTGGTCATCTATTTATACGTGCCATATTCAATCCGTAGAGGCGGCTCTAAGGCGATTTCTTAAATATATTTCTTTTAAAATTGATGGTGTCTACCCTACAAGAGGTATTAACCAGAGCGTTATGTTGCTTAGGTTTGACATGATCTCGTTAGAATGAAGAAGAAAGATATTAAATTTAAAATTATTATGAAAAATACTTCACAACAAAATTGATTGTGTATTATTATTAAATGAAATTAATTTCTTAGTGCCAAGATCAGAAGTTCGTCATTTTAATACATTTTATTTAAATCTTCTAAGAACAAATGTAATGTTAAGATCACCTAGATAGGTTATGTGTAAATGTTTCAATTCTATAGCACAATTTTGTGACATAGATTATGATAATATTAAAGATATCCTGAAGAATGTAAAATAAGTTATAAGTTGGTTGTTTGTATTGATTTGTGTACTTTGTATGTATTTTTTAGTGACAATTTATGAACATTTCTAGGAATATTGTTTGTATCGACATTTTTATTGTAATATTCTATTCGTTTTTCAATATTATTGATGACAATTCATAAGCATTGTATAATTTGTAATTTAAGATTTCCTGTGAGTGGGTGCGTCCTGTTTTTTTTTCAGGTAACAGAGAGCCCAATAATGTGTTCTCTCCATTAACGGCAGTTACAAGCATTTAGTATTAAATATTTACATAAAAATATGCTAATTTAAAATATATAACTAAAAAAACGTACCTGCCAAGTCTTCTAATTTATTTAAAGATGGTAATACTGCTTTGCCACTTGGAGGATTTTGAAGGAAAGCAAGAACAAGAAGTGTTAAAGAAAAATTTGAAATCCATCTACCAGGTGACGAATTTGTTATTCCTACATTTTTCGCCCAACTTCTTATTGTAAAAATTAAAGGGCAAACTCTGTCATCTAGTTCACCCATCAGGTAAAGAAAATCTGACATATGAACACCAGACCTGCAATTGCAAAAAATATTAACAGATATTTCAATCTTGAGTCAAGATTTAAGATCAATTATTGAAGGGGAATATTTTTTTTACTTACATATTGGACATTGACACATCACATTCTACATCTGTTAACTGTTGATGATACTTTATAATTGGCACCCTAGCCTGCAATATTCTTCGAACTTGACCACATCCAGGAAGAAATAAATGAATTAAATCTCCAATTGTTTCCATATGTCTTTGCGTCATTGTTCTTTCAGAACCATTTACTGGTTTACAGTGGAAAACTAATCTACCATCTTCGTTTTTCTATTAATAAAAAATGTCAATTCCAAATTTAAAAAATTATTCATAATATAATAAAAAAAATATTTTCATGAAACATTACAGCTCTATTTACTTATATAAGATTGATATTAAAACTATATGGTTAAACATTTATTAAAAATAAGTGTGAAAGCCCAATAACAAGAAATATACAAAATAAAAACATTAAAATATCAATTTTAAAAGAATACATAAAGAAAATCAATAAGGTAGGTAGGTACACATTCAATGTAAATAACAAACTAAGATACTTTATGTAACAAAAAATACCGGTTTTCCAGCCTATCAGTGGGCAAATTATGCAGAGGTTCAAAAATACTCTACAGTAATATTACAATTTTATTGCATTCAAATTTTACATTATAGTAAAATGTGTTATCAAATCTTACTTTATCAGAACTTAGTTTAAGAAAAAGATCCAAATCACATCCCATTTTACCATAACCATTGACACTGGATCCAAATGGATAAGCTATTGAAAAAGGAAACATACCAGACAGAGCATCTTCAATTTGTAATGCAGTCAAAAATCTTAATCTAGAACCTACATCATTCAGTTTTGTCAATTTATGGAGATTTTTTATTTGATCTGAAATCTACAACTAAATTAAATCAGTATTTTGTAACATAAATGAAAGATTAGAATTTAGAACTAAGATACTTTTTCAGAACAATATCTCTTAGTTTTTAATTTTTTTAATCAGTTTCCACAGTTGATCTTGCTCTTGTTAGAGAAATATTTTTATATTTTAATAAAAATAAATTAACAAACATATTTCAATAATTTAAAATTAATTACATTTTCAGATTGGCTCAATATATTCTTAATTTCTTCATCTGTTTTTAATTTTGTACCATACTCGATAACCAAATTAGCACATTTGTATTCCTTTAATTTCGCCTTCTTATTTGATGCCTTAAACCACATAAAGTGTGATTGAGTAGGCATTCCTAAATTTCCTTCTGTATATAAACTGGAGTCCATAATATTCTTAATATCTGATTCTTTTTTAAATTCTACAATGATGAAGTGCTAAAATAATAAAACATAAGCGACTTAAAATAATCACCGACTTATATTTACCATTGGCTCAATTCCAATGCTGTAATGAAACATGTATTTAACGTTTCCAAGGGAATTACAATAAGACCATAATTCCTTGAAGGAATTTGTGGATTGAACTTGAACTAATAAACTCCTTCTAGCTTCTGAGCGTCTCAAGTTAATTCTTTCCAGAAAAGGTATAAATTTTTCTCCTGAATTATCATTCTTTATTGATTGTTCTACTAAATGAAAGTGTTATTTTAAATAATATCAATAAATAAAATTAGATTAAACTCACTATCAGTTGAAAAATGTCGTACAGTTTTATATTTGAACAATTTTCTTATATGTGGAAATAGGAATTTAGTTTTTATAACATTATTTTCAAGACATTTTAATTTATATGTGAAAGAAAAATAACTTGACATTCTTACAAAAAACATAACCCAAAAAATGTATCGTATTTTTGTGGTTAGATCATTCTTCTTTTTGTTTTGTCAAATGTAACGTTTAATTTAGTGGAGAGAAAATTAGGTTACAAGACTGACTTGGTAGCGGTATTAAAAAATGTAGGGATATTAAAATTTAATCAATAGATCTCGAAAAACATACATGTAGACTAATTTTCTGTGCTGGTTATCTGTAATTTGTAAACTTGTCTCTAGGAATGAATTAATGATGGCTGTTCCCCAGAGCAGAAAAGTATAATTTGCCCGTAAAACTAGAAGAGTTAGGCAATTTTAATTTTTGTAAAAAAAAAAATGCAGAATAAGCCGCTTACTCCGTCTAAATTTCAATCTTTACAAAGTAAGATTTGATTTAAAATTCTTTGTAAATTGGCTCTATAAATAATTTTTAGTTCCTCAAAGTCCAGTGGCTTCATCTCCCAACAAAAATTTAACAGGATCTGCTAGAATCGCTAGAGATATAGTTGCTGATCTTTTTAATGCGATACAAAATTGGAATGATTCTCACATTAAAGGTGCTCAGATAGTTAAACAAATTGCTGTATTAAAGGCTGACAACATAGACGAATACACAAGTGAACTTGAAGAATGCACAAACGCGCTCTATCTTCTCATAATTAATTTTAAAGCTTATATAGAACAATTTCGTAAGTCTAAAAATCAGATAGCTGCTTTATATAAAATAGACGGGAAACAGGAACCATTATTTATATCTATGAGCGTAGGAGATATTGTTAAATTAGTGGAAAATGTAATTTCTAGATATTTAGAGGAATTTAAGGTAAACTTAGCTCATATTCCCTTATTTACTTAAAAAATACCCTATCAAATAAGACAAAACAGCAACAAATGTTTGTTTATCGATTTAACGTTTTTAAATATATTCAACTAATGCATCTTTTTCAAAAATGTATACTAAATACTTAACAAAATAACTTTTATATAGGTTAAGGAGCTTGTATTGGAAAATATTGCACACAGCAAAAACAAAGATGAAGTGATGTTTTTTGCAGCTTGTTGGACACATCAGCCAAATATAACAAGTGAAACATATCTAAAACTGGAGACTTTATTAATAGAAACGGGACATCGAAAAATTACGTAAAAATAACCAAAGTACAAAATACTAGTGTTTTTAGATTTTTAAAGTGTCTACAAATGTTTTTTATAAAAAAATTAAATTTCAATGAAAATTAAATGATAGTAATGTTTGATTTTTAAACACGACAAATGTGTAGAAAAAAAGTTAACTGAGCTATGGTCTAAAAGGATTGAATTAAAGAATAAAGAACAAACAAGTAATTTTAATTCAACAATAATATTAAACACATAAAACAAGATTTAATATTGCATTTCATACACAGAAAAGTATTTTTATGGATAACTAAAAAATACAAATTTTAAAATAAGTTCATTAATTGAAAGGAAAAAAAATACATATTTTGAGTTTTTTCATTTGGGTTTCTGCTCCAAAGATATACTGTACTCAGTTTTTCATTCTGGAAGTAGACAAGGGTAGTTATTGAAAGTGAAAAAGTTAGAGAAAAAAGAAGACTATACTTTGCTATGAAGAAAGAAAAACTGCTTTCCACTTTACTTTCAAAAGAATTGGACTCTGTGCATCTAACACAACTTTAGATTACGAATTAACCCTGACCAATGTACATGTTTTTAGGTCTTCTTGAGGGATAAATAGGTTTGGTGAACAAGTGAGGTTCTTAGAAGAAAGATCATTCCCTTCCAACAGTGGCACGTTTTTTAATAATTTGACAAATCGTGTTCACAAAATGCGACAGCAGGTCAAGTATAAAGATTACCATTTAGAAAATGAAAAGTCATAAACCCTTTCTATTTAACTCGTATTCTCATGCGTGTTTCACAATAACACTAAAAACATTCTATTTAGGAGTGATTTCTAAAAAGTAGATAATAATTAATAATAAATTATATTTGATAGGGATCTCAACAAAAAGTCATGCTAAATAATGCACCAGGGATTAGAATACAGGAAGATGCAGGAAAAACACTTGTCAGAATTATTTAATATCTCTATAACTATACTTATAAAATTTATATTATTTAGAAGTATTTAATGAATTTAATTGAGTGTAACAGAAAAAAATGTATTTGCCAGATAGTGACAGGTTTGTTAAATATTTAAATAATAGAGTTAAAAGTTTAGGACAATGGATTTAATATAACAAAAGAATATTAAAAATGCATAAAATCTAATTACAAAAATAAAAACAAATCCTATAAATATTCTTCAAGGAATAAGTCTCCGAAATAATATAAATCGTATTTAATCAAACAAGTTACAAACTTATTTTACCCTTTTCTAAAATAAATCTGCGGACTAATGATTGCCGGCTGAACGCAATAGATTCATGCAAGACTTACTTTCTTTGTTAGTAATAAACACTCGTTAAAACCGATCACATAAACTTCTAAATGTGTTCAGTTTCAATATGGAAAGAGCAATGAATGCGTTTAATTTTCCTTATAACTTATTATTCAATATCTCTATAACCCAGACCCTACATGATCAATAATATTGACAACTTCTGTCGTAGTTGTATAACTTCTACTATGCAAAACTTAATTATTTTTTTTTAAATTGAATTATCCTTTTTTTTACATTTTTGGATACTCTATATTACATTTTCATACTTCTATTTAAAAATTCTTTGCATTCTCAGATTTAGTATTAATTATATAAAGCCAATAGACAAAATATGTTTTAATTTTCTAATTTGTACAGTGTGGAAAAAATGAATTTAATTTTCCAAAAATTTCCAGGAAAGTGTTCTCAAATTTTTTAAACGAAACACCCTGTACGTCTATTCATCAACGAATGTCGAATTTTATAACCTTGGACTACAGCATGTACCTTTCTAAACCTAACTATGAAATGAAATTAATTTTTGACCACCCTCTACAAAATAAAAACAATTGAAAACAAATCCCAATAATTATTCTTTTTTTTATAATTTTTTTATTAGTACATAAACACACACCTGTTAAACCTAATCAGATAAAGTTGTAAACATGCGGGTTTAAAAAGTATATAAAAGGGCTTGGGCAAAATTTTAAGGAACGGGCAGCGATGTGTCCTCTCTCAACCGAACTATCTCAATTTTACGTATGCAGAATGATGCGAGGGGCTGATTTGCGCACATTTTAAAAAAACAGTGTTCTCCATAACCCTTTGCAAACATCTTCTAATGTTAATATTTTGACGTACAAATACACTTAACAACAGCACAATTTGAAAGTAGGTAACTGCGCTTTAATGTTAATTTCTGATTAAGGCTTGATTTTTATTAAATAGTAAATCTATCCATTCATGTTTTCATTTACTATTAGAATATATGAAACGATGGACTTTGCTCTGAAAAATTTATGTTTAAATCAGTGTCTGTTATTTGGGGTTTCATAAAGGGTGTTAACTTGCCTATAACAAATCTACACAATTCTTTTAAGGATCTAAAAATTTGCACAAATTGACTATCACTTAAAATCTCAAGAGGTTTTAAGTTTTTGGAACGGTTATGTCTCTGTACCAGTTCTTCCGCATATTTTCTCTATCAGCTGTAATTTGTAAATAATCCAATTATCAAATACCAAAATGAATAAATATTGAAATAAAGTAGGGTTAAGTAAAAATACGAACAAAATAATTTAAAGTATTTTCTATTTTCGTATGTGTATTCCCTAAGGGTACTATTTATTTAATGTTATTAATATCAATATATTAAAAGTGTAAAAGTATCTTTAGATTAATTTTATATCTTCATGGAGAATGTTAAAAAAATGGATACAAGAGACATAAGTTGGTTGCATTGTTTTCTAAGACATTGACAGTTGACACTATATGCTGATTGGTTAACGTGAATTTGCACTATTCCCAACTTTTCAAGAAAAGTTAAATCAAGTTCTTTGGGGTGTTCCTGAATGCTATAAAAGTGAAGTTGTTTAAATTATTATTATGGGATCAGTAAGGGTAATAACTGATGAAGCCCATTTTCAATCGGAATTAACAAATGCAGCAACTAGGCTTGTTGTAGCAGATTTTACAGCAACTTGGTTAGTGATAATTTTTTACATTTAAAGATTTCATCATTTATATTTAAAATTTGAAGGTGTGGACCATGTCAAAGGATAACTCCAGTATTTCAACAACTTGCGGCAAAATATCCAAGGGCTGTATTCTTGAAAATTGATGTTGACCAATGCCAAGAAACAGCAGCAGCTCAAGGAGTATCTGCTATGCCAACATTTATATTTTATCGAAATAGAGTATTTTGAATTCTATGCTTACTAAGAATAAATTATTTACAATTTTTTTTTAGACTAAAGTGGACCGTTTGCAAGGTGCTGATCCTACTGGCCTAGAAAATAAAATTCAGCAGTACTATGGTTCTGAAGATGCGGAAGACGCAGAAAGCGTTGCTGGTCATGTGAGTAATATAAGTTAATAATTATAGTGTATTTTTAAACATAACTGAATTTCATACATAACAGTTGTACCTCTTGCTGGTTAACCTGCAGAAAGTGTAGATCTTTATTAGGATTGATGTATTTTTAGATGGATTTGTACCCATTTATTACCAAGGCCCAATGTGAATGTTTAAATGAAAGTGATGATCATCCCTTTGTACATTGTCTCACCGCAGAAGGAGGATTTCTACAATCAGATTGTGATGAACAAGTATTTGTAAATTATTTTTTTTTATTAATTTTATAATATTTGGTTTTTGTAGTTAATAATATCTATTGCCTTTAACCAGTCTGTGAAAATTCATAGTTTGAGAATAAAAGCACCAGCGGATAAGGGCCCAAAGTCAATTAGAATTTTCATTAATCAGCCAAGAACTCTAGACTTTGATTTGGCTGACAGTTATACTAGTGTTCAAGATTTACAGTAAGTATATTTTTTATTTTTGTGTTAAATATATATATTGCTGATGTTTACAGATCTCTTACAGAGTTCCCAAAAATTTTATTAGATTATAAGAGAAAAAGCAATTTAAGTAGTCCCCAATGTAACTGAACTGTGCGGTATTAGATTTATGTAGAGTCTCAGCAGTAAATTAGAGGATATTTAATTACGAAATTAAATATGATAAGCAGAAACTTTATTAACAAATATGACACTATAAATCACAAGAAGCATTTTACTTTGCATATTTACTGTAATTATTTATGTGGTTACTTACTATTATTTTATTGTTTTCAATTTGTTAAATGCATTCACAAATACTAATTTAAAAATGATTGTATCCTAACAACTTAAAAAAATGTACTATTTAAAAAACATATTCATAACTATCCAAAAAAGTGAAGTCTAAAAAAATAAACTTTCTCACAATATTTTTATTTTGGAAAATACCGAATTTATTACATACTTTACGATATATGAATGAAAACCCTAAATATACATTTTAAAATTAAACCAATATATTTTCTAGTATTATTCTATTAGTCTCCCAATTATATTTCATTTTGGACAATGTTTTAGCTCATCTATCATTATGAAACTTAAAAATTATTTTTTTTTAGATTAACTTCTGAAGATGTAGAAGGCAATCCAGTAAACTTAAGATACGTTAAATTCCAAAATGTCCAAAACATACAGTTTTTTATTAAGGATAATCTTAGTGGTGGAGAGGTTACCCAAATTGACCATTTAGCCATTATTGGATCACCTATTAATACTACTAATATGGGCGACTTTAAAAGAGTTGCAGGAAAAAAGGGCGAAAGTCATTAAAACATTTTTTAAATAAATTTATATAGGTTTCAATATTTTCTTTTAATAATAAATAACAAATTGTTCAGTCAAAAACAACTTCACAAAAACTTATTTGGTACTAATTGTTATTGATATAAATCCAAAACATTGCTTTTATATTTAATAAAAAGAGATAAAGGAAGCAACGTTTTTCAATCTAAATTACCTGTGACCCTGACGTTAATTTTTTATTAACTTATTTAAGTTACTCACTGAACTTAAAAATTACTATCATTGTTAAGCAAGTTTTAAAGGCTGTTCGGCTCTAGCAAAGTACTTGAAGTACACCAATAGAAGCAGTAGAAAATCAAACCTCCGATGCACAAAATAATAAAGGGGAAGGCAAGAATCTTGCTACAAAGACTAAAACGAATTGAATGGCATACAAGTTAGATTATGGTACAAGAATATTAATGGACGTGATGACAATGTGACCTTAGAAAACGGAATATAGTATGTCAATCAAGTACCCTTGATGTTCTTCCAAGTAATTCTGTCATAGAAAAATAATACAAAAAAGCTCGCTTCTCGAGATGGCTCCAAATAAATCGAGTTTAGGGAACATAATCAGAGTGGCCTCTCTCTAGCAAAAGGGCATATATTTGTAATAACGTCTTTATTATTAAAATTACGAAAAAATGAAACATTTTTGTTTTATTTTAAATGATCTTTCATTTGGCTATCATGAAGTTTTTGTTATGAAAAATATAGAAACGGTATTGACAAGTTTTCAGAAATTAGTGGATTGGAATATCGGGGTGAGGACAATAAATAAATTATCAAATACTATTTCAAAATGGCCAACGTTTAAAAGCCTATTTCCTTTTTTTTCAAAGCTGTAAAAACATTTACTTAATTTCTTTTCTCCCTTTAAAAAAAACATACACAGTCGCATTTTGTCATAATTACAATGATTTATTGAAATATAAGACAATAACAAAAATATATAATAAATGAGATCTAACTTACACACAATATTCAACTCAACTATTGTAGTGATTTGGCTGTGTAAAAATTTCTCAAAATATATGGATAATAATCTTCGAAAAACATAATTTTTCAAAAAAACGGTCAACACATTTTTATCTTTTATAAAATAGTTGTAAAATATTTTACCAAAGAATTTGGAAATAGAAGATAAAATTATGTAGGTAGGATTGGCTTGAATGTCTGTCAAGTAACAACCAAATCCGCTGTCCTAAGGGTCTTTACGATATTATTTAAATTTATCCCACATTCTGTAAACATGGGAGTAAACCGTAATTTTGAATGTCCCTTCTAAATTTGAGTGTTATTGGACTGAATATAAATAATTTCTAAAATATTTAATATAAACGCGTTTCTCTTGCCAATATTGAAGTATTTTCGAAGTATAGGGATAATCGAAATGTTTTGAATTACATTACATAATTTTACTTATTCCATAAATATGCAAATTTTTTGCTATTTGATCGAATATTTCCCTTCCGCCTGCAGAAAGCACTACTGTCCCTCAAAAAGTAGCCAATCTGTATGTGTCGCGCATGTCAGGCAACAATGAAAGAAGAGAAACGATAAAAATTAAAATTGAATAATAATATAATATATCAAAACTTTTTTAAACATTGCATAACAATATTTCGTAACTTAGTCCTAAGATTTTCATCCGCGTTACACACAACATGCGTACTGTTATCTTCTAACTGAATAAGAGCATCTTCGTCTTGCTAAAATTAAAAATAAATTTAAAATTAATGGTTACCTTAAAATAAAATAATCTTACTAAGTGAATAACTATAACGTTTCCTCCTAAAGATTCAACTTTAGCGTCAGTGACACCTTCTTGAGACAATTTCTGTAGAAATTCTGTGATGTTCAATGATCCCCATTCATATTTAACAAGTTGACTAGGAACAAATTCGGTAGACATCTCCTAGAATTAAAAAAACCTTGGAGAAACATTAAAAACATCACAATATCGTAAACAATATTTTCCAATCGCCTTAATTAAAACCTTCTTTTTATTACAAAATTGTCATAGGAGGTGTATTAACTTATCTGCCCAAATACTAGATTGAGTGAAATATTAAAAAAATATATTTTTTGAAATATTTAATAAAAAATAATTGATTAAGACAAGAAAATTCTTATTTATTATGAAGTTTCTAAAATTAAACCATTAACTGCTTCAACTCTTACTTTGTGGAAACTCTTTATAATAAATATAAAAGATACACAGTATTCCAAAGCTTTTTTTATCAAATTCTTTCTGTGACTCCAGTTTCGATTTTTTCGTGAAATCGTTATTATTTAAAATCAATAACTGAGGGTTCATTTCTCAAGGCTAAAATAATTTTCATTTTGAAATATGGTGGTCTAAAACTCACGACTATGATTTTGTAGGTTATTTTAAATGGAACAAACACTACTTACAAAATATTCTTACTTTTGTTAAGCACTCCCTATACCTAACTGTTACAGTCATTGAGTTATTTCGATTTTTATTAATTAAAAGACGTTTTAGCAAATACTCCATAATTTCATTAGAATTGGCAACGTCAGGCGTGTTTGAAGTAAGGTAATTTTGTTATTGTTTGATTTTAGTTTGAGTGGATTGAATTTTTTTACAATTTCTCATCTTGAATTTCTGTCCCGTGATATAACGCAAGGAAAAACAAGAGATAAATTAAACTAGGCATATTTTGAGCAGGGTGATCTCTTTTAAATTTGACTTTGGTTTCACGGAAATGTACTAATAATGTACCGGCTCAAATTTAGTAAAAAATGTCGGCTCGAAGTTGAGACTAGAAATACCGAATGTTTCTTCCACGGCTAATAATCGACCTGGAAACAACTAGCGCGTGCCCAAAAATAAAATCTAATATCGAAAACGAATTCGCCTAAACAGTTATATTTGTTAAGAAATTGCAAATTAATATTTTTCAGTTTTATTTCGATAGCTGTATGGGCTTGAATACATCAAAATACACTAATTTGAGGTAAAGTGGATGATCAAATTTAAGAACGACGGATAAGGTAGGAGAATTAATTTAATGGCCAGTTAGATCGCCAGATCAAACAAAAGATTATTTTTTTCTGTATGGGTATGTGAAGAATGAGGTGTATAAGTTGTATAAAATACCTGTAACTACATCAGAGGATATAAAAGTTTTGACTTACCACGTATTCAAAATGAAAGTTATCAAAAATGTGAGAAGTTGCAATAAAACTAGACTACTACGACATTCTTTCAGCCTAGAGAAATTAATTGTTGTTAATTTTAAATAATATATGATTTCATTAATATTTTCATCAAAAAGTGGCCATATCTTTAAAAGTACCCTGATGAACCTAAGAAAACCCTATATGTTGAAATAGGTAAAATTATATACAAGGTATTCCATTAAAAAAAACAACTTTGATATGCTTTGAGTTTATGAAACATCCTAAAGTAAGTAATAATTAGTACATTTTGTGCGATTTTTAAAATTATATAGTTACATTTAGTGGGGCATTTAAGGATTCTAAAGCGATGTAAGTCTTATATTTAGTATTATATTATTGTAATCTCAATGTAATTTAATCTGATACTTGTATCTTTTTCATTTGAGATTTGGTACTTTTCATTAATTGATAAAATGCCGACCAGACAGCAAATAGAATTTGAAAGGTCTCTAGTTGACGCATTAAAGTCTAGTAATGTTGTTGATGCTATTTGTGATACAATCATAAAAGTAATCACCAAACAATTTTCAGAAAAATTTAATTATTATGATGCCAAAATTAAATCACTAGAGGCCGAGTTGGCGTAATAAAATTATTGATAAAGAGGATCAAAAGAAACTAGAAATAAAAGTAGATAATTTGCAACAACTATCAAGAAGGAAGAACATTAGGCTCATTGGTGTACGTGAAACAGATAGCGAAAACACGATTAATAAGGTTAAAGAAGAAAATACTCCTGTTGCTACATATAGAGTGGGTCAACATACTCGGGAAATACTACGGCACATAGTTATAACTTTTTCAAATACTGTATCGAAAAATTCAATATAGTCCAAAAAGAAATTACTTAAAGGTTATGAAGAAGGTTTTGACTACTGAAAGAGTGAAAATCGTTAAAACTGCCTCGGAGAACTATGGGTTTAAAAACGTGTGGACATTCAATGGTGTTTTTGTAAAAACTGGTCAAGGTGTTGAAAAACTGAGTTCATAGAATATTTTTTAACTCTAGTTGTAGTGCCTTGTCGTATTTGTTATATTTGTAATGTCTGAGAATAGTGAGCACTCTGTTATATTGGGTCACTTAAATATTTAATCTCTTCTCCCTAAATTTTCTGAATTGAAAGAATATGTATTAATAAAAAAGTTGGATATTTTCGGCATATTCGAAGCGTGGTTAACTGACAATATTCACTCTAATGATTTAAATATTAATGGCTATATATTATAAGACGGGATAGAAAAGGTGGATATTTGATAAACAGTGATCAAAAATTTGAAATCCCTTCTCATTTACAGTGTATTTTTGGGATTAATTTTAAAATGTGAATGTTGACTGCCTACAGTTTTTGTTAAAAAAAATTTTTCGTTACTTTAATAAAATGAAATGATCATACTGTCAAGAATATCGATGAGGATCTGAACAGTATTTCTAATATTTCTACCAAACATTCATAATTATTAAAAATCCTTCTAAATCACTTGCTTCGGTCTTTGGAGATAAGAATAGCTGGTCTTTTGTTGGTGATAATACTGAGTTATATATTGATGGGAAGGTGGTTGCATTTGCAAGTTTGCTAAAAATTTGAGACTTATTCTTAATCTAACACTGCGGTTTCGGGAGCACATAACGCGGAATGTTCAAAAAGCTTTTGCAGCTTTATAACTTCTTTATCCTCATAGAACATTTTTAACTACATCAACTAAAAAAATGCTTTTTTAGTACTCTCTCAATTTAGTTACAGTTCAACCATTTATGGTCGATCTCGAGACTTCTAACAGAATGCAACGTGTATAACAATTCCTGCGTCCGATTCATTTATGGAAATAAAAAGTATGATCATGTTTCACACAAATTGGCAGAATTACAATAGCTCACAATGAAGGAAAGACGTAAAGTGTGTTGTCTTTCTTTATTTCAAAAAAATATAATGCTTAAATCATCTCCGTATTTATATAATAAATTATCTTATAGAACAGATATTCATAATGTTAACGTCAGAAGGAAGGATCTGTTGACAGTCCCTATACATAGGACAGGTTTCTTTGAGAAACGTTTCCAATTTAATATCGCTAATATGTATAAATTCCCTTCCTCAGATTCTTAAGACATATAGTCCTTTAAGGTTTAAAAAGGAAATTAAAAATTTAATTTTCAATAAAAAAATGTAAATACATAATTTTATTATTACTTGCTTGTGGTTGACCCTTTATACAGAGTGCAAATGGGCAGGGAATTGTAAGCTGCTTTTAATCTGTTCAGTGCAGAATTGTTTGTTAGTATAACGTAAATTTAGTAAGTAATGTAGGTTAAGTCTGAATAACATTTTCATGTTCTGTTATTATTTAATATTACAAGGTTTTAGTGGAAGAGCACCGATATGGTGAACTACGCCTTGAAGTGTCCTGCATTTCATGTTACCGTTATTTTTTTAATAGTATGGTCATGTTTTATTGAATGGAAAGAAAGTCATTATTATTATTATAATAATAATTATTATTATTATTATATATTGTGATAATTCTTTTTAAACTGTGAAGTTTGATTGATCTAACTTTTTTTTTAAAGTGTTTTTAGTACTTCTCAAAACAACATACACATCAACTCCAGATTATAAAAAATGCTATTTTGAGGTTGATAAGATTTACAAACCCCCCTGGCGCTTCATTTAGTAACAGTCTTATTCATCAAAAAAAAAAAACATTTTTTTGTACTAAGTAAACCAAATAAGTATTTTATGGTGACTCTCATAATGTTGCCAATTATTATTTTACCTGTACATTGTGTACGTTATCTTTAACGTTCAGTGCACCAGTTACCGTCGATAGACTAATTCCTGGTTTTACCTCGATTGGCATAAGTTTTTGGGCAACACTAGTATCCATGAAGACCTGCCCTTGTTTACGCTTTAGTGGAAGGTTTATTACCTGAAACGTACAACGTTAAAAAAAATATAACCTTAAAACATTACCATAGCATGTTTAAAAAAATTATAAGTTGTATTAAACTTTATACTTTCAATTAAAATTTCTTCATTTGAATACACACCTCTCCCCACTTGTAAGGTATCACCGAACTTTCCACGTGGGAACCAATAACTAATTCAGTTAAATTAGGTGCAGATATTGGAGGCTGAGTATAACATTCAGGTACCACAAGCGTTTTGGGTTTAAGATCTTTAATAAGTTTATTAGCTTGAGTAAAATTTAAAGACGTGTCAATTGCACAATGTGCAACTTTAATCTGTAAAGGTTGATATGGGGCCAACGCTTCAATATAATCAAAATCAGGTTCTAAAACGGAAAAAATATTATATGTTACAATTAGTCATCTTTTTAAATGCACAATTACCTGTGAAAACAATGCAATTTCTTGGATTATTGCCCCAAAGTTCAATAAACTGGACAACATCTCCGTATCTTAAACTAGGATGGCCACAAAATACTACACAAGGCTAAAACATGTTTTAAATCGTAATAATTATGTTTTGAGAAAATAAGTGAAATGTAGATAATATGTGTCAGTTGTTTTGTTGAGTTTTTAATAAAAAATCAACATCTCATACTTATAGTAATAACAAAAGAAATTCACTAAAAATATGTACAATAATTAATTCAGTAAATTACCTCCTGAAAATCTGTACTAAAACCCTCTGTAAAAATGTGTTTGAAATGTTTTAGTTTATTACTTTTTACTAATAATGCATGCGGAAATGGTTCATCTGGTACATAAACTTTGTTTTGTTTAACGGAAGATAACCATTCTGCTAGAATGTTGGAATACGCTAACGACATATCAGCCACAGGAGATACAAAAAACATTGGACAATTCGAGACACCCAACTCTTGCATTTTACCAGAAAGACATTCAAATAAATCATATACTACACCTGTCGGATAACAGGGTATAAGTACGTTACCACCACCTCTTAAAGTTAGTCCTAAAACAATAAAAATATATAAATTAGGGTTGAAATTAACAACTTTAGTTTTAGTTTAATATATGTATATGTTTGTTTTTCTATGAAAATGTGACAAATATATATTAGTGTTGCAAAGTAACAACTGAAACAGAGAATTAATAACTAAGATCATTACCGACAACAACGCAAAGTACACCCAACATAGAGTCAGGGTTACTAATGGGGGTTTGTGTGAGATCAGTCATAATTAAAACATCAGCATTTTTTAATGCATGGTGATCCATTGGTCTTGGATGTGTAGTTAAAGTACTAGATCCACTTAAATATACAATTTTTTCATGCTCAGTACTTATTACCCAATTAGCAGAACCTAAGCACAAGCCTGAACTAGCTGGAATTACTTGAAGAGCACCATAAACATCCTAAATAAAATAACCAGTAAATTTAGAAGTTCTAGTAACAGTATGACATTTTATATTTATAATAAAGTTTACTTACCACTTTTTCATTGTACCCAACCATTTGTATCCTTGATAAACTTGCATTAACTTTCTTCATATTATAAATTTGTTTCCAAGATTTTGGTTTAAATGCTTCGTTCAATGGATATGGACATTTATGAACAAAATTTTTCCACTGAGTAGCAAAATTAGATTTAGGGCACTGCTCAATATAAATAACTAACTCTTCTAAAAGTAACCTAAATTTCAAATACAATGTAAATATTTTGATATTTTTATATCTATAAAAATCATCATAAATAAAGAAAATGGTTGGAAAATCCAGTACTGCTTGAAGGTTGTGAAATGATATAGTTACCTTCCAAATTGTAATGTTGGTTCTGTTGCATACACCCTTCCCTTGAATCCTGTGCCTTCAGTTACAAAAGGTAATGCCATCATGCATAAATAATTGGAAATTAGAATTACATCAACCTGAGAAAAATCTATTAATTTGTCTAAAGGAGGACAAAATTCTGGAGGTGAATCTACAAAAATTCTATCACCATTTTCCTTTAGTTCCTAAAAAATAAAACTTTTACTTAGTTATCAACTACAGGGTGTTTCTAAAGTAATATGTAATATTCCAGTGGGTACAATTTTATAATAAAAGTCAATTAAACTACAAATAATCAAGATGGAGCTCTAGGTACTTGATTTCTGATTTGATTGGGATTGGATAGATGTTGACTCTAACTTGGGGAGCATCTAAGATGTAAAGGTAATCTAGATGATTTACTCTGATTCACCATTGTTGAAATCATTCTCGCAATGTATCCATCTGCAAATGCGGTGATAATTGAATCATTTTTTTATGATACGTCAACAATGTACAAGATGTACAGAAACGGCCCTAGAACGCTGCTTTATAATATTTCTAACTTTATTAGTTAGTAATTAGAATTTGCGTTATTTATCTTGATTTAAAAAAATATATCTTGTTTAAGTATGATTTCAATAGTATATAAATGTGACTCCGAAATTTCTTTGTCAAAGGCTTGTTGAACATTAAAAAATACCCTTTCTTCTCTTCCATGTACTTCATGATGTAATAAACTAGTCTATGGTTCTGCTGAATGGTGGAATAATTTTCACCCAAACTGGTGACTAACTAGAAATCAGTTCTTCGGTAGAAATAATTTCGTTCTTCATTTTAATAAGAGCATTTTAAATATTTTGGATATTGTTGGTTGTAGGGTTACAGGATAATAAGAGGTAGGATCAGTTTGAGCTTTTTCGAACTTAGAAATTATTATTATACATATATGAAATTTTTCACTGAATCAGAAAATTAGCTTAGACCTAGTATATTGTAGACAACTGATTGCAGAGGAATATTCTTTAAAATTTCTCCTGTTATTAAGCCGTAACAAGCTTTTTCTTTATTCACTGCTGCTGCTAATGCGAAAAATATTATCAAATTATCAACTAGACATGGACTATATAGGAAATTATTTATTTTATTTCTGTGAACATTGTCATACATTGGTAAGATATGCTTCACAGACTTTAGCTTTTTCTTCATCTGATAGGGCCCAGCTATTATCAACTTTTATCCTTACTGTGGTGCACACAAATGGTTCAACAGAAAAATGTCATAACTATAATGGGATAGCTCTAATAAGCTGTCCTGCTAAAGTGTTTACATTTGCAAACTTGCCTTCTGGAATCGTTGACTAGTCAGAAACTTAGCAAAAAAATACTCAAGTGTCAATAAGGATTAAAAACAAATAGAGTATCCTCCGATAAGGGAATTAATTTTAACCTATTTATAAATTTTAGCAGGGCGTTTGATTCACTTGATCACCGAATTTAGCAAAACTTCAATGTACAAGAATTTTGATATTTCTTAAAGGAAATAAATTTATTTTCTATTCTCTAAAAATTCAGTGAAGATATTTGATAAGGTATTTTATTTTGGAGAGAAAAGCTGTTGAATATTATTTGAATTACACTTTTCACTAAAAAATAAATAAAAAATATAGAGCAGGCCATAGATTTTCAATTGTTATATTGCTAAAGATTAAGCATTATTTTTTGTCATATAAAATTACTATTTATTATGGTACAAAAAACTTGATTTAACTTATAAAAAGCATTCAGTGGCTTTTTAATTTATTATGAATAAAATGTAAACTATCATAAAAATATGGGCAGATAAACTTACTCCTTCTAGATCTGGATCTGTAGTGTCACTAGGCATCCAATTTGGTAAATTAGAAAGTTTAGTCGAGGGTACGAAGGACAATGGCAAGAAATTTAATAATGATTGCATGGAAAGGCCACAGTCCAACATCATAGTTATTTCTCGAAAAGTTAAAATATGACATGGTTTGTTGGGGTCATTACTTAAGCAATACTGAAAATAATAATAATGTATATTATTTGCCAAGAAGAGGTACTTCTAAGTCAAAAAAATATTTCTTACTTACAAGTTTCATTTTGAAATTATTAATATAAATACATTCTTAAAATACTGAATTAATATTTATTCCTTACTGTTTTATGGCAAACATAAACATAACCAAAAATTGTATATAATCATATTCTTCTTCTTTTTTACGTTGCCCTTAATCACATAGGCATTGAATTTATGGATACTACAACCACAGTACGTTATTTAGCTTCAGGAAAGTATTAGCTTTTTACTCAAAATGAATTAGTATTTTTAAAAATGCAAATGGTCTTTGAATTTCTCTCCGGTTCAAATTATTTGCAAAATGTGTATCTATTCAATTTTTCCCCTTTAACGAAAGGTCATTTTTTATTTACCTACTGCTACTTAATAACTTTTTTAAATAGCACTAGGATTAACCATTTCAGCCAGACACTTCATTGTTAATATTTAACACACATTTTTATACATAAACACAACACCCATGCCTATATAGGGACTCGAAATCTGCGGATCACTTAATGACTTAAAATAGTTTGTTAAGAGGTCATAAAAAATCACTGCCATTATGTATCATTTCTAAACCTCAAGTTAATTTTGACCTAAATTTTTAACAAACAATTATTCATTTACACATTCACAAATTGTTTTCTATTAAACAGTATTCAGATAACAATATTCATAATAATTTGAAACTGAAGTAAATACTCTTTTTAAGATAAATATCTTTATTTTTTATTAAATATTTTCTTAAACATATAAACATTAAGCAATGCTGCTTGCGTTTGATGCAATCCTGGGCCATAAATCTGCACATTCCTTCGCTACTGGTCCAGTAATGGCAGACCCTTTCATTTCACCCTTATTGTTGACAATAACACCAGCATTGTCTTCAAAGTAAATGAAAACACCATCCTTCCTTCTAAACGGTTTCCTTTGCCTGATGACTACCGCAGGCATGACCTTTTTCCTGAGCTCTGGTTTACCCTTCTTTACTGTGGCTACAATCATGTCCCCAGAACCGGCAGCTGGTAGACGATTAAGTCGTCCGCCAATACCTTGTACAGCAATGACATATAAATTTTTTGCTCCTGAAAAAGGTAAAACGGTAATCAGTGAACTATTAGGATGTTGTAAAAGGATATTCAGAACATATTTGTGATTTTTTGCATACTTACAAGTCTCAATAGTATCTTTGGCAATAATTATATATTTGCATTTAGAAAACTATATAAATTTAAAAATGAAATATTCATATACTTTTCTAATAAACTACAGATACTTATTCGCTAGTAAACGGCCTCAAAATATTACAACCAGTTACTAGTTTAATTGGTTTAGAATTTTCTTCAATGAGTTGTATTCTGTAGTATTGAGTAATTTGTTCCAATTAGTGAAAAATATTAGTAGTAAATAATTTGTTCACTTAAAAGCAGTGTCTTGTTTTGGATGTCTATAAGACTACATAATATATTGTTTGTTAAAAAATAACTCACCAGTGTTATCCGCACAGTTGATCACAGCTCCAACGGGTAGAGCAAGTGATATTCTGAACTTAGCTCCAGCGGAACCACCACGTCCTAAAAAGTAAAAAAAGTTTCAATCTTCATATTTATATATGAACATAACCTAATGTAATAAAAAATAATCTACAATTATAGAATCTAGATTAAAAAATAAGCAACAAAATAATTACATATCTAATAATTGAAGCTATAGTAGATTTACTAAAAAAATATAATATAAGATGATTGATATTTTTCCAGATTAATTCACTATATTTAAAAACATACCTCTTTTAGACATTTTGTATTTGTGAAAGACAGTACTTTGAGAGAGAAAAGAGATGGAAATTTGATGTTTTCTTCTCTTTCTGTTAGTTTAATTCTCTGCTTTAGCTGTTATTCGGTTAGGAAATTACCAAAATACATTTTTTAAATCGATAAAATATGCTAAGAAAAGTATATTTTTAACAATGCCAATTTATTTAAAATAAATAAAACTACTGGTTGAATTTAAGATAAAAAACAGAAAAACAGCCTAGTCCAACCTTGTCAGTGTGTGTTATTAGTCAGCCCATCAATGACAGACTGTCGATACTGTCAACTGTCATGATTTATGACATTCTGGGTGGATGTATTTTTGTTTTTAAATTGTATAAATTAAAATAAATTTAGTTATATAAAAAATGACATTAATTGATAAAATTTCACTTGAACTAGGAGGTAAGCTATTTTGCAAAAAATTATTCCTAGAAAGTTTAATTGTCATTTTTTTAGCACAAGAACCATGGCCCAAAGATGTGAAACTATTTCAGCCTTATGAAGTTGAGCAAATACTGTTACCAGACAATGCTAACTGTTTAGCCACTCAAGCTTTTTTAAAAATGTGTCAGTTGCCGTATGAAGTGGAACCAAGACCAAATGCCGAAGCTATGTCTCCTACTTTAAAAGTGCCTTTTGTAAAAGCAGGCAGATTTGTAATAGCTGAATTAGAGGGAATAGTCCAATTTGTTAATGGGAAAGGCATAACTCTAACTGAAAATTTGGATAACGATCAGAAATCCAATATGAGGGCTTATATGTCTTTAATTCATAATGTTTTGGAAATGGCTGAAGTAAATATTTTTTTTTAAATTACATAATTATTTTTAATATTTATCGTTGCTCTACTAGAACGTATTATGAATAAATAAGAATGCGTTATATTATAATATATTGAAGTGGTGATACGGAGGTAAGAACATAACTCAAGTTAATTTAATGTACCTCTAGCACTGCAGGGTTGAGTCTGGTTTGCAGTAAGAACGAGAGTAGGTTTAATGAGAGAGTCATATTATTTAGGTCTCTCATAGTTATCTGGTCAATTAGTTTTGTTCATATTCTTTTACTCCTTTACGATTTATATCTATACAGTAATATTTTATTTTTGAATCGGTATAAATAATTATTTTGTACATTGTCCTTTGTAACTAAATTAAAAGTAAAAGTCACATTTTATTTTTAATTCACTCTGTTTTTTGTTTCAAAGCAATAATAATTTGCAATTTTCTGGGAATTTTATAGTAACTTGCCGATTATTTTGTCTCTCTTGCAAGTTGATGTTTTTTCTCTCAGTAAGCAAAGAGGAATTTTAGAAACATTTGATATACAAATAATTATTTAAATAATATATTTTGGTAGAGTAAACTATTACAATCAATAGTTTTGTAATTAGATATTTGTTCAATTTATCAACTGTTTGGCAGAATGGCCAAAAATAAAATGGGATAGATTTATAAATAATAAACAAATGGAAGCAGCATATATTCCTGTAGTCTATTTTTATTATACTTGTAACTTCCAATAATAAAATTAAATTTATATGGTTGATTTATGAAATTATGGGATAAATATTTTGAGAAATTATGTTTTTAGTTGTACATTTGTTGGGTAGATGCAGAGACATATAATGAAGTGACAAGAGTAAGAAATGGATCAGTTTATCCGTGGCCATTAAATTATATTCAAAATAGAAGTAAACGTTCTCAAGTTAAAAAGAAGTTAAATACCTTAGGATGGTATGACAAAACATTGGAAGATGTGTATGGAGAGGTTGAAACCTGTTGTGAATCACTTCAAACACGTTTGGATGATAAACCATTCTTTTTTGAGCATGGGTAATATTTATTCTTTAAAGTTAAATTACTTTTTACTTATTTTTAATTTTAGGCCTACTGAATTGGATGCTTTAGTGTTCGGACATCTGTTCACAATTCTAACAACTCCTCTTCCAAGAAGTGACTTGGCAAATATAATTAGAAATTATCCATCATTGATTGATCTTGTAAAGAGAATTGAGAAGGAGTACTTCAAAAAGGATGCTAAATCGTAATTTTTAATTATGTACATGTAGTTTTATTAAATGTTATTTATTAAATATTGTTTATTCAAAACTATTTTATCTAAGCCACTATTTTTTAAGTTTGTTGAATTTTCTAACTAAAATCTATTTTTTTATATATTCAAGCCTTAAAATTTCTATAAAAAGTATTTACTAAGATTTGATTATTTGGTTTACAACCATTTAATAACGGGCCATTTTTGTCTGTGAAAGTATATACATAATGAAGCCTCTATTACTCGATTATCAGTTTGAATGTCAAAATTCTTACAATAAAATCTAAAAAATAAGAATGGGTATACCGCAAATTGTGTAATTAAGATGTAAGGTAGAATTTAGAATGTATTGAATAATTGAAATACAATGTATTCGGATTATTTTTTATTAAAAATGTTAAAATGTTTTCCTACAACATTACATTTTACGATTTCGTTATACTAGGATGGTTAGGAACCAGATTCCCATTGTATAGTATGTACATCTTAACAATGAAATTATGATTCAAAACCAAAAAAATCAACTTTCTATCAAATTAAAATATTAAAAGCTAGATTAATTCTAGTACATTTAAATTTTCTCAGAAACTTAGCTTAGTTTCGAGAAAAGATGTGTACTGGAAAATAAAATAATTTAGTAGTGGGCAAATTGTAATTTTATTTGCAGGTTTGTATATTCATTGTTAAGTGGTTTGTGATTAAACTAACCATTGTGTCAACAAATCACTACTAATTCATTTTTTCACGCTATTGTTTATAGAAAAACATATTCTCCTAGTATTTTTAATACTTGAACCTTTGTTTCGATAATTTCATTCTAGATTCATAAATATAGCCACCACCGTTACCCTGCATAGTTAAAAAAATAATATTAAACAAATGTTTTAAATTGTTTTTTTTTTCGTTTCAACTTAATTTCCTGCAATCATAGTCGTTTGCTTTAAAATATATCACAAATGTAGCTAAACCTCACAACAGTTACAAAAAAAAGCAATAGATATGTTGTTCCAACCAAATTAAACAGAATATCTCTTGTAATTTGGAAATAAAGTTTGCCAATAGGTATAGACAGTGTTCGGTAAATTACTGCTTATACCTACTACTGCAGTGTTAAATTTTTGTATGTAAGCCTTAATAACTTGTTTAATTAAACAAATTAATGATGAATTATTATTATCCTTTTTTTGGATTGGACAAATTATTATAAGATGGGTTAATGTTGGTAGGAACAATCATAAGCGTTATAATTTTCTAAATATTCTGAATTTAAATTAGGTAAGTCTTAAATATAACTCAGTGTTCAAATGTGTGTTTAGAAAACATGTGAGTAGTGTTAGCCAAGTGTATGGCACCTTGAGCTTACTTCTTCAAAACCTTTATTAAAGAAACATGGCAGTCTAAATGATCTTTAAAGTATATCTACAATTAAAGCTTTTAATTAATATAAGTTTGATCACATCAGGTGAATTAATAATAAAAAAATATTTGGAAAGTAATGAAATTTCCAAACAAGCCTAAAAAGCTTTAATTGATGAGGAATTACTTTAACTAGTATGGCTGTAAGCTGTATTAGTGTATGGTCCACTGTAGATCGAACTATTAGAATGTGATGTAGTTTTCTTTCTTCTTTTGGCTAGAAGACACAAAATAGCGGCCACAACACATAACATGAGAATTAGACCAGCTATGCAAATACCAATGGCAAAACTCTTCTGTGATATGCAGATGCTGTCTGAAGTCTAAAAAAATACAAAAATATCTATATTTACCATTCAATTTTACAAAAAAGAAGAGCAGTATGCGAACAGATTTCAAATACAACTGAATATTAATATATTTCCAAAGGTGTATCTTGAATAGTAATTGATAAAAGTTAACTTACTTTTTCGCTAAAAACAGAATCATCATGTTCTTCAGCTTTTGCTAGATCATTAGCTTCATTGACATAAAGTCCACTATAAACTTCAATTGTGGCAGGAGTTCCTTCACCACTGTCAGAAGAACCTGCTTGTCGACGAATTCTATTGCCCCAGCATGTTGGTACCTAATAATGATATTATTTGTATAATTTGAAATAACCCACCCAAGTAGATTTTGTAAATATTCAATTAACATGGATTCAGTATAAGTTGGCTGTTCATAGGTTTAAATTTTTTCATAATTGTTAAATGGTTCACTGGAAAAAATACTAATATAGGTACTTACTATGTCACAACTTTTGTCAGCCTTCAAACATAATTTGACATTACATTGATAATAAACGGAAGCCGTATAAGGGAATTTGTGAGCTTGAAACTCCACGGACGCTTGTGTTTTATCATTGGAATATTGGAACATTCCCATAATTTCGGGGTCCATAGGGCAACCTTCATCGTTTATTAGTTTTTGTTCTCCCCATCCTAATCCATCTCTGACCAAACAATCGGTTACACGGATGCCATATGTCTCTTGTTCATCCAAAGTTATTACTAAAGTGAGAGGATCTCCGATCTTTACGTTTTCGGCAACTTCCTTTTGGGTTGGGTTTCCTGAGAATATTCGCATACTACAACCAGGCATTGGGGACAGGGCTGTTATTGGATCTGCTGACATTAAACTGCAAAGAGCAATAAGTGAATATGAACAAAATTTTGTGTATTCCAAAATTTATTAAATTTAATTAAGTTCATCCATTATATAGTGTCAATGATTATAAGGGTGTGGGTGACTAGAAGGTGAAGAACGGCTCTTAAATTGCGGCACAAAAAGTACTTCCAAGGGCTGCAGTGCTTCACCGTGGTTAGCTCCAGCCGTTGAACAAGGTCTGGTTATACTCTAAGAGTGGTTCCGGATTTCGAAACAAGGTAAGAACTAAGAGGAGTCAAAAGAAAGATAAAATGGTATTATTTGGAGTTTTTAATTTGAGCAACACTGAAAGTGTGCACTAACATTTCTTCGTATTATATGATAAGCTTAAATCAAAGAACGACTTTTTCTATCAAACTATTTACTGCTTAAATCTCATTTGTGGGGGGTCAGTACTTTGAATAAGAAACCCAGAATTAATAAAAAAAACTGTAGTACATTAGAGTATATATTATTAACTTTGCCATGAATATTGTAATTTTTTCATTGGATAATTTTAGACTATTCAAATTTGTTTGCTATTCTATAACCTGTAGATTAAAAAACATTTTGTGCTTGTATAAAAACAATTAAAATGTGTTTACTGCAATCACGGGTTCAATAGCAACAAGAAAAACGTTGCAACTTAATATCCATTAACTCAAATGCGCCTGAAATGCAAAAAAGTTGAATGAACCTTAAATCAAGCGTGAAAGAATGGAAATAATGTGAGTATTTATTGGTCTATACTTTAAATGTCTTACATACCTATTGAAAATTCAACATGAAAACTAAAACTTATATTATTTAGTTTAGAATTCATTATATTTTTAAATTTACTTTTGATAATAAAGTTAATAATAATAAACTACTTACTCAACTTTAAGAGAATCGTTCATTACAGTGTTATTTCTTGTGTTATATCGACATCGAATGTGAAATCCTCTACCTTGGTTTGTTACAAGTTTCAGATGGGGCTGCACTACAATGGTATTGTAATATTCAATGCCTCCGTCATCCTATAACAATTAAAGCAAGAACAAAATTATTAACATATATTAATATTGTACCAATCGAATTCAATTGTCCCTTAATTCTGGTTATAACGGCATTGAAAAGATAACCAGGGTCAATTTTTAATATATGCCTGGTAAAAAAGTACAATGATGATAGGCCCTGAGATCTGGCAGGTCATTTTATATTGCTTGTTCCATTTAAAAAGCCAGAGCATTTTTTAAAAAATCTCCTCTGATGATTTATGAATCAAACAACTATCTTGTTGTCAATATTTACATCAGGAAAATTTTGGTTAATTGGAATAATTTCAAATATTCCAAAATACAAACACACATCACAGCATCAAATCCCCATCAATGAAATGAATAAAATACCCTGTCATAATCCGAGTTTTTTGGAGCTATCAAAATGGTAGGTACCTACTATTAAAAATAATATAAACGTTCTGCGTTTTGTTGTTTTTCAAAAAAAATGTGATATGAGAATCACCTTTGAACAGAAGTTCGAGTCTCAGTTTCAAGGTAGGAATAATGCAACGTTGCCAAATCGTAGGTTGGTCAACACAACAACTGAATTTTTAACATGGCTATTCTCGGAATAAAATTACACAGGTTGAACTTGGCAAATAGTAATTTGTAAAGTTTGGATTATGCTGTTTTTTAATTTTCAAATCCGTTATAATTCGCAGGCGGAATATAATATATAAAGAAAAGAAACGACATCATGCCAAATCTAATGCCAATACCGCTATAGCGGGGGCGGAATATTTTAAACATTACCTTTACGTACTTATACCTATATTTTTATTTTAACAGTTTTAAGATGTTGCTAAAAATGTTTACGTCATTCAATGGTTAGTTATTTTAATAACTAACAGTAAAAATTGTCATGCTAGACTTATCTTCAATGTCACGACCGCCCATTCGTAATTAATGGATTTACTAATAAAAAATGTTTCTTGTCTATTTTTTATAAAGGAAATAACTGTACACCTGTGTATATACAAAAATATATTGGACATTTCAAGTGATTATATATTATTATTATTCAGATATATTTTCAGCTGGTCTCTGTAAAATAATAGATAAAATATTTATCTCGGAGCGATGTGATCAAATTCATGACTAAGATTTATGGATAATATATTGATATTAGGGAGTTGGTAATGAAAATCTAAAGTTATAAGCTATTTAACATTACATGAATCATATACCTAACTTCTAGTATCAAATTTACTATGAAGGAAGACCGGCAAAAACAATTAGGTACCGTTTCTTGATGTACTGGTCAAAAAGGTATACAAAAACACAGTGAGAAGAAAACTCACATTGGATAGAGGAAGAAGAGGGAAAAGCGATATAAAACTTCCTGTAGATCTAGCTAAAACCATTTGCAGCAAAGAAAAAGTCCTAAAGGATTAAAACTAAAAATCAAAATAGCGAGGCAAGAAAATTATTGCAAAGAATAATTCGAAATTAAAACAAAATTAAAAAATAAATATGAAAAGATAAATTATACTTATCTGAATTTTCACACTTAATAACACAATGGAAACAACAGTGGAAATACTTCATATAAGTGACAATAAAGAAGAGCTTGATTTTTTGGAGGAATATAAAATAAAGAAATACCTAAAATGTCCCCAATATACATACAGTATTGAACGAACAACTAAACCTGGGAAGTCCAATTATCCTAAAATAAACATGAATTTTTCTTGCGATAGAACATTTAAATAATCATAAAGAAACACTGGCTAAAGTTCGAATAGAAGAACATTTTGCAATTATTTTAAAAGAAGTAGCTCAATCAGGGCTGTCTCTTGGAGTGGGAGATAAATTTCCAACTAAATATGATAGTGCGATAAAAAGTACATAATACAAGTATAAAACAGTTTGGATATGAGGCTGAAGATGAATCTCTAAATGAAAAGCAAAATAAAATTATTTCTTAGAGTATATTTTGAAAAATGACTTGAGCAGCAGTTTTCCTAATTTTACTATATATCTTTAAGAAATATATTAACTATTCTTGTTACAGCAGCGAATAGGGAGTTCAGTTTAGTATGTTACAATGAATTAGGGGCGATTAAATTATATGGCAATTATCGCAATAAAATGAAATTTGTAACATGTATTGAGGTAGTCATAAAAGATTGCTCTAGTTTTATTAATTTACTTTGCAGTTATAAACAAAATATGATGGTCTGAGATAGCTAGAAACTCTACTAACCTCTCTTTTCTAATTCACAAAGATTTGTCAAAACCGGTTCCCCAAATAATTCTCTTTAATGTTTTATAACAGTACTCATGCACAAGAAAAGTATACATTACGTGAACCTTACTGGCCTGAGCTAAAGACTTGTAGATTTTATCATTGAGTAAAAACTGACTTGACCTTTGGTCATTTTCAATTTCTTTTGCTTATTGTTATGTTTAACAGATCGCAAAATACGTATAAATTGTATAAGACAGAGATAATAGAGTCGGCTCTGTGTCAATGTGAGAATGAAACTGTCGTTTACGATTACCTGTTTTTGAATTTTAAAATGACGGCAGTGTTGTCTCACGTTAAAGAAAAATTGAAACAGTTAAATTGTCAATTTTCCACTAGTATTGAATTTCTACTTGCAACGGAGGATAAAGAGAGACATTAGTGCGTCGAAGTACGATATATCCGTTATTAAAGGAGATATAAAAAACAGTTATTTACAAAAAGTGTAGGCAGTCTTGAGATTCACATTTTAAAATTAGTCCCAAATATAGAGTGTGTTCAGGAACGCAGTGCCACACAATTTTGATTTTTAATCAAATATTTTTTAATGCCGTAGCATAGAACTTGAAAAGTTAGGATAGGAATATTTAAGCCGTTTTTATTGATTTTCAACGGTTTGGCTGCTAGATACATCTGAATTCAAAAAAATGTGATTTTCAGGTGGCTGTAGATCCTTTATTAAACATAATAGACACCAAGTATGATACTTCGTTGAAATTAGTTCGGTTTATGAAAATGTAAAAATATAAAGGGTGTTCCATTTAAAAAATTGTTTGTCTGGCACTGCGTTCCTGAACACACTGTATATTTGGAACTAATTTTAAAATGTGAATCTCAAGACTGCCTACACTTTTTTAAAAACTTTTTTTTCGTAACTTCAATAATAGCGGACTAATCGTACTTCGACGCACTAGTGCTCATGTTAAAAGTTTAATATTCATTTGTATTTTACTTTATTGTATTTTGTAGACCTGAGGACGACCCTTGAGAGTCGAAACTAGCCGTCGCAAAATGGATTGTTAATAAATGTTGTGTGGTAAGATTTTGAGTTTGGTTAAATGATTTCGATAGTTTTAGTAGACGACGTATGTTGACTTTTTGTAGTTTATGTACATTATGAAGTAGGTATGTTAACTTATATATTAAGTCTTCTGTTTCTGTAATATCTTTAAAATATTATAAATTTTATTTATAATAAAGTTCTGTTATTTTGATGTCCTTGATCTCTTTAATTCTACATATTTGTATATTTCATATTCATTTAAATGTTGATTATATTATTATTTTTAAACAAGGGCGGCAATCTTTGTTGACAACAGGGCGCAAATTTTTGTAGGGACGGCCCTGGTTGGGAAATATTACGCTCATTTCGTCCGTTTTGAAGCACCGCAACATATCAGTCGATATTTCGCGATTTATAGCCTTAATTTTTTACATTAATCCAATGTAACACAACTTTAAAGAATGTTTCACATTTGTTAATTGTCTCAAAATAATTAAAACAGTAAGACCATAGCCAACTCTGTACGTTTGAGTGATGTGATTTGTGTAATCTTTTGTTTTTATGAATTTTCGTACAAAAACAATTTTTTCTTCAAATAAACGTTCAATCGTTACTAGCAATTACTTAAAACATGGTTCTGTTTATATTTAAACTATTAAAATAATAAATTATTACAAAGCGTTAACATTTTTTGGTCGGTAAGTGTATTTTTATATGTTTCCAAAGAAAATTTAAACACAGAATTAAAGTTCCTTGCAGGAATTTTATTTAAATTTTGTACGGAATATGCGGAAAAACAATAGTGCTGATGATAACTATAGTTAATTATTTTTAGTTAATTAGTTATCACTCCAACAGTTCCAACGTTCAAGGTTACACCTAAGAACCTATTGTAAACCAACGGCGGATTTTTTTCATTTATTGTGTTGTTAATGCGAAGCATCCATTAAATTATCAATACTTATTATTCCGTGATACCAAAACATAAAACAAACCGCAAAAAAATAATCCGAAGGATGTTAGTCATCGGCCATCAGTCTTACCTTGAGGAGAATTGCATGAAATCATCAGCAAGAAACGATTTAGACGATGCGCTCATGAAGGAACACAATTGAAATAAAAACTGAATTTCTAATGGGCCGGATTCAACATTTTGTTAAAGAAAGCTGTAAAATATATCCTGCAAAAGTTGGTACCCCATTTTTATAATAAATTTTCTAATATCAATTAATGATTTACTATCCTTCAAAAATGTCTGAAACCGCGAGTTCGGGGTGTGCAGTAACCGAAACAAAATAAATGGTGACATTGGTCGATTCGTATTATCGAGGGTTGAAAGTAACGAAAGGTAGTGCAATGTTGCCGACTGACAATGACCAGAAAAGTGAAAAATAAAACTTAAGGGTCACAACCTCGAGACATTAAATATCTACAGTTTGGAAATTTTCCCAGAAAGATAGATTTACAAAAAGAAGAAAGGCAAGTTGCTGCTTTAACAGGTAAATATAATAAATAGTCATAATATTTAAATTTCTGTGATTGATTTCAAAGGGGGTATTTAGGGTGACGGATATTTAATAAGAAACTTATTCATTTGCAGGTGTAAGTTTATCTAGTCTTAAAAACATTGCGAAGGAATTACGACAAATTAATGAAGATCTTGTTTCAGGATTCACATCACCTAGAAAAGGCAACAGGAAATATTTGAAACTAGCATTAGATATCTTCGATGAGGGTGTCTTGCGTCGAACAATAATAAATTTTACATTATACATTATATTAAATTACTCAATTACAATAACATAAAAAAATATTCTACTATACACATCCAAAAAATTATCCCCTGTGTTTGAATTTGAATAACAAACAACTGACGATTATGAACATTGGAAAAAAATATGATTTTCCCTGACCCCCAAATAGCAAATATACAGGGTGTCCGCGAAAATAATGCATTCCTTTATGGGGGAGGTATAAAATGTGCTATTGATTAAAAAAGTCTTATAACATTTTTTTGTAAAGTCAACGGTTTTCAACAAAAAAATAACATTGATTTTTGTATACCTGGTATGATATCTACAGTAAATTTACTAAAGCCGACAACGCCGCCTATTCTGAAGCGCCACGAAAAACAGCTGATATCTGGCTTTAATAGGTCAGTGGGTTGGTTTTATGCAAAGAAAATCAGGTGTCTTGTTTTTATTGTATTCGATGATAGCTAATCGCAGTAAATACGAGTAAAAAACTTTTATTTTTGTAATAGATAAGAAATAGTGCTAACAGCTGACTTTGTATCTTGAGAATTTGTTTAAAGTGAACTTATTTTCTTGCAATTTAATTGAGAAGTACTATCTTTATTTTAGAAATAATGACCTTTGAAATGTTTTGATTTTTGATTTTGATAAATGTGGAAAATTTAATTAGACTAGATACACAAAATAACTTACCATAACGTCAAGCTACATTTAAGGCATATCGAAAAGTTTAGGTTCAGCGACTGCGATATTGTTTATAAAAAATGTTCAAAATGGTTTCCATTTGCACGCACACACGCATTAACGCGGCGAACCCAATTTTCATTAATATCATAATTGAATAAATTATGACGAATTGTATCGGCTGCTGCGAAAACGCGATTTCGTAGTTCATTCTCTGTTTCAATCTCAGGACGATTATCATACACGAGGGACTTCATATGACCCCAGAAATAATAGTCCATGACATTTAAATCAGGCGATCTTGGTGGCCATAAAAATGGTCCATTTCGACCAATCCAACGGCGAGGATAATGATCGTCAAGAAATAATTTTACAGCTCGAGCAAAATGTGGTGGTGCGCCATCGTGTAGAAACCACATGTCCTGACGAATGTTCAATGGCAACTCTTCTAGTAACCCTGGTAAAACATTTTCCAAAAAGTTTAAATAGCTATCTCCACGTAACTGTCTCGGTAATTCGTATGGTCCTATCAAAGTATGTCCAATAATACCAGCCCACATATTAATGGAAAATTTTTGCTGGAAGTTTGTTCTACGCGTTGCGTGTGGATTATGATCATCCCAAATATGGCAATTGTGGAAATTCAAAACTCCCTGTCTCGTAAAAGAAGCCTCGTCTGTACATAATATTTCAGAAGGAAACAAAGGATTTCTGGTTGTTTTATTCTGAAACCATGTACAGAATTGTAGTCTCCTTGCAAAATCACCTTGATGCAAATCTTGCACCCGTTGAATGTGGTACGGATGTAATAGTTGTTCTTTTAATGTTCTGTGTACACTAGTTCTACCAACATTAACTTGCCTTGCGACAGATCGTACACTCACTGTGGGATTTTGGGCAACAATATCTAAGATATCCTCCTCCACTGCTAATACACGATCCGTGCGATTTCGACCACTAGTTTTTTTAGGAATTACACTACCGTTTTCCAACAATCTTTGAGACACGGAAACAAAAGTACGACAGTTTGGTTGCCGCCTATTTGGGTATCGTTCATTGTAAAGTCTTACAGCAACACGACTATTACCCTGTGATTCACCATAAATAAGTAGCATATCGTGGTACTCGCGAGTTGAAAAAAATGCCATCTTAATATTTTTACATTAATTTGTACCATAAGCACCTAGATACACCTCCCAACGTTAAAACTGGCAGTGGCATCTAGTAAGTGACTAATTACTTATGCTTGTGACTACCAAAATATTAAAAAAAAAAAAAAAAAAAAAAAAAAAAAAAAAAAAAAAAAAAAAATAGTTCCGATTCTTTCTATCTTCGCGGTGTTGTCACGTTGTGATTTCCGAAGGAAAGTTTATTGATCATTTTTGTGAAAACTATTGATGTTAGAAAAAAAAATTATTAGAATTTTTTGTTGCTAATAACACATTCTACCAATCCTCTAAAGGAATGCATTATTTTCGCGGACACCCTGTATAACTAAGCTAAATAATTTTATTATTAAAATATTATAATGATTTATTTTAATACCAATGGATTAAGCAGGTAAGTAGGTTTAATTGCTTTATAAAGATAAGGAAAATAATCCCATTATAGAAAGTTCTTATCAGACTGGCGGCATATTTTGTATATTAATTATACTTTCCTTTTTTCTCTTATAGCAGGCCTAAATGTCAATTTATGTCCGGTTGTTGTTCACCATCTCTTAGGTGGTCTACCAAGGATAATCTGCTTTGTGGAACCTTGTTTCTTAAAATTTTCGCTGTTCGAACTTTTGTGGTTACGTGTGGATGTAAACAAATTTATAAATTATTAGGGAGTTATTATTATTTGAATTGTGTGTCTTCCGAGTTCGGTTCTGTTTCTTCTATTCCTGGTATAGTATAGATACAGGAACTTGAGCAGATCTTTACAAATAAGACTGCGAGAGTTTCAAACATTCTGTATTGGATTGAAAAACAAAATTAACAAGTGGATGTATCCGCCGTCTTATTCTTCCAACCGTATCAATTATTTTCCGTGGTAAACTTCCCATATGTGCTTGGAAAGTTTTTTGTTTTTCAAGAAATTTATTATGTGATAACTTTATGTGTATTTATAGTATTCAAATATTTCCAGTGCCTTTATTTTGGAAGGTCTTTAAATATCTTTAAAACGATACAAAAAAATGATGTAACTTTTTTGTTATTAACGTTTGTTTAAAAAGAAGATTAGGCAAGGAAGAAATTAAAAGAGATACGTGAATAAGAAATAAGGAATGCGATCAAAACGCAAAGAATGAGAAGGAAGAGACACTATTGAAAGAATGGAAGAAGTAGTAAAACTTCCAGAAAAAAACGTATTGTAGGAGTTAAAAAAGCAGCAGAACAAAAAGAAATACGATGAGAAGATAATAAACAAAAACATTAGGGAGAAAAGAGTAGAGGATAAGGTACAAAATAAAAGATTATATAGAATAAACGCAAATTATTCCTTATATTCTTGTATGAACCTTTAAGAACTAAGTTTTGTGTGAACATTTTTTTAAATTTTGAAAAATAATTAATTTAAAAAGAGCATAAATATATTGCAAGACTCTGTATATTCAATTTTTATTATCTTAGCGAAAAAGATCAAATATCTGCTCATGAGCCTCATCATTAGAATTCCATAATTATAGAAAAATCGGCAAATTTAAGTCATTCTCGAAAACAAATGTTAGGCTATAAAAAAAATATAATTTTGAAAAACTTTGGATAAAAAGAATTATTTATATATATATATATATATATATCAATATTACTGGTAATCAATTAATGTCTGGCCAATGTCACACAAGCAGTTGGGGGGTTTTATCCAATAGTTGTGCTTAGTAAATGAAATAGGAATGTAATAATAGCATTAGCATTTCTAAAAAGATGAAAGTTTTGTTAGAGCTTCCGAAACTATTTATATTCCATTTTGTAACAATATTCCAGATAATATTTTTCATCCAACTTATATTTTATATATTTTTTTATTAAGAAAAACAAATACTTTTTATATAATTGTTTCAACGTGGGTGGAAATTATGACTGAATTCGAAGATGTTGCAAAAGTTATCCCAATGTTTGTAGAAAAATTGCATACTATTAAGCAAGAGGTCGAATTAGTTATCAAAACCTATATTATTAATATTAACATAATGTAATATAAATTAATATGCCAGTTATTAAGATTATGTGCTTCTTTTACGGTTATGTAATAATCACTCTATTAGATAAATAGAGTCTGAAAACGGAATATAGTTAATATGCTAAGTTGGCACCTCTTTTATATTACGTCAGGTCTACCAAGTTTCCATTTAAGAACATAGCGAATATATTTAAGAGGCGTGTTAAGTGGGACGACTGGTTTTTTGACAACAAATATTTGCATGTAAATTGGATCGATAATCGTATCTGTATATAATGTTATCTATCTTTATTCGAGATAAATACCTGAGTAATGTTCAATTTAAATTGATTTATTCTACCAGAAATAACTGTATTGAAAATTAAATGAGATGCATAAAATACAAAATAATTTCTTAAGACTCGTCTGACTGAAAGTTGAGTATTCAATGGTTTCAAAGTATGAGTGACTCTTTTTTATTAGAAAAATATTAACGAAAAAAATGATCTTACCTCAAAAAAAATGTTTAAAACATCTGTTACTAAAATCTGTTCGCATTTCAAATACGGAAAAGTTAACAAAAGAACGTGAATGCCTATTTAGAATAGGATCATGTTATGCTCAAACAAGATACTCCAACAAAAGAAATGAAAAACAACAATACGTAAGATAAATAATAAAATCAAAATCATAAATAGTACAAAAACTAGAAAATATTTATAATAAATACCTAGTCAAAACTATACTTCATTGGAACATTAAGAGAGAGTAAATTCTCAGAAATGTTTTGTAATAATACCTAATGTGGTATGCATATCATAGTTCGGTACATGCGGTAAATCTTCAATATTTGTTACTGATTATAAATTGTTTTTGACGACTTCCGTAAAATACTCGGACTATCATATTATTTTACTATTATTTATTTTTATAGCACAGTACCTAAAAGGATTAATGCCGGTCATAACCGTAACCGTAATAGAAACAGAGAATTGTATTTTAATTGTAACGGCGCCCACAAATAATTGATATTTAAATTAAATTAAATTCAAGGTTGTAGAAATTCAGTTATTTAGAGGCCCTTTGTCACTCATAGAAAAGAGGGTTATTTTGAATTCTACAACTATTTTAAGCAACATAATCCTTCAAATACTGTTGACACGGTATTTGAAATGTCATGTGAAGCAATGAGATATTGAAAATTTACGATATACTCGTATAAGTTTTAAAGGAGGAAAAATCAGGAGGAGTAACTTTACCAAAACCAAAATCAGGCAGATGAAAATGATTAAAATTAAAAATTGGAAAAGTTTGGCAAGACAAAAATATACACTCATCTCAAGAAGCGTTTTTACTGGTATTAAGAATAGATTTCTTAATTAATTAATTAATTAATATCGAAAAATTTTGGTTATTGTAATGGACAATGCAAGTAACCACTCCAGATTACTTGAAACTTTACCAACTAAATGGAAGAAAGTGATATTACAACAGGGTTAAGTTCTAAAAATATAGCCTTTGTCATCATAATACTGCGAGGTTTATCCAGAGGAATTAGTATTGGCTTAAGTTGAATGATACGATTCTAGAAATAACAACTTTTAAATTACCAGATGTTAACAATTTATTCAATAAGTCAGTACCTGAAGTAAATTATAAGAATTGGAAAACATGTATTAATCATGTTACAGGAACCGAGAAAACAATGAGAGAGATTGATAACATAATAATTGATATCTCTACAGAGTCTATAACAATTTCTTTGTAACAGAGTGAGAAATTATAATTTTATTATTATTTCCAAGGATTATTTAATAGTTTCTATGTTTATCTATTTATTTAGTTGGTGATTGGTAAATAAATAAAAACATAGATATTTTTATATTTTATTAAATACATTACAAAATACTGTGTCCTTGAATTTCCCTTTATTTTGAAAACGCACGTCTATGGTTTATTGATTTTGAGGCCTGATTAATGCAACATATTTCTGCGAATTTACTCTCTCTTAATGTTCAAATGAAGTATATATGCAAACTGACCGAATTCCACTCTGATAGCATATTTTGTTTTACTTCCGTTCGCTCAAGAGAGTTGTAAGAATTTCCAATCACGAGGCTAGCATGCGCTTAAAGGTTGCAACTACGTTGCGATGAGTAATTAGAAATTAAACTAGCTATCTAGCTGAAGTTTATGCTTAACCTTTGTAGGATTGGTTTTGACTGCATACAATTCTGCTCTGTTCTCTGGATTGACGAAACTGTACTCTTAATCACTCTATAACTGTAAAGACTGTCTTATTTTGTTCACACGTTTTCTTAGCCTATATTGTTTTATCAGCAGTCGTTCCTGCTGGGCTTTTTAGACAGGTTACGGTTTTCTGCTACTTGGATGTATCTGGTATTTTAATAATTTAGATATTTTACAAAAGAGATCATGCCTATTTTTTATATTAAATATTCATAAACAAAAGATATATTCGTTATTCTGGTAAATATTTTACTTGGTTTAAAGGCATTTTGTTTGAAATATTAAAAAATGTAACTTACCAATTCTGTACTCATTGTGTTACATCCTCTAAGTGGTAATGTGTATTCAACTGGTGCTTTCCTTTGGATCCATTCACCAAGACACGTACTGTTCTTAGATAGACCTTTAGGATAAATCATCCCATTAAATCTTCCCGATCTTGTTGCTATGCTCACTAGGATTTCATCGTTATTGCATTGAACTCGAACATCTGAAGCAACTTCAGGTGCACCTGTAAAAGATTAGCATATAGACAGTTAAAACTTGATTTGTAATGGTAATTTTAGAAAGTTATGAGGAAGAAAAAAACCAATTTTTCCATCACCGCCTTTCAATTTTTAAAAATTTCAAAACGCGGTTCTTGTTGGATTTGTCGGAGTCGCTTTTTTAAAAAAATCCTTATTTGACAATTTATATGAACTCAACCGGACATTTTGATATATAGGTAAGTAAATGACTTAAGTCTTCGGATGTTAATCACTTTCATATTTGTTTCTTATACTACTAAATATTTATAAATTGTATTTATGATCTTATCAATGCCGAACAAATTAATAAACAAGCGAATAACCATAACTAATGGCGGTTAATGAAACATGAAATTTTTTAAAAATCTTTAAATTACTTCAAGGTTATTACCTTGACGCCTTATGGTTATTTATTTACTATGATTTTATAAATAGAGTTGTGATGATGCGATTTGAATTGTAAATGTGTGATGTAAGATTAATGTGCGTTTAACAGAAGAAAGTAATAGATCCTTTTAAAATTAATGATTTGATAAATGTACAAACATTAGTAATTGTAGAGAAGTACTTGACATTTCGTTAATTACAAATTATTTAAATATTTAAAATTAGCTGTCCTGATCTAAACTTCGCATCTAAAGGCCAAATTTGGTATCTACATTTATTGCTTGCGTTTTTTTGAGTTTGAGGATCATATCGTTTGTGCTAAGATAGAACTTCCTAATCCTCAAAATTTGAAAAATCAGTTTTTTATGTGATTCATTCTGGTAAAAGGTCGTAAGCCTCTTAAGCATATTTTAAAAGTAAAAACCTGTTCATTTAAGATGTATCCCTTATAGCAACAAGTTTTTAGTAGGTAAATCGTCGTAACCGATATGGAATGCGTGTTACAAAATTTTACTTAATTAAAATAAATTAAATTCTGGAAATATACGTTGAAAGCTACAGCCGGTGGAGGATTACAACTTTTTACTTTTGTGTACATCCACTGACTGATTATTGTGTAGGTTTACTATAAGTTTAGATTTTAGTTTCGTTTTTATTAAACAATTTGACAACAATGATTATGTTTGTATCGGTGTTGCAATTAGTTTTAATATTGAATAGTGATTTGAATTAGTATGAATCCTTTTAAATATTGTGAATAAGAAAACTTAAATATAATCATTAATTATTTTTAGGTTCTAAAAAATGTCGCGAAAATCAAAAATAATTTTATAAATACTCTTAAATTGTGGTGGTAATATTGAATCTAATGAATAAAAAATGTGAATAGTGTAAAATAAAGAAAAAGAAAAGAAGTGCATTGGGTACAATTTGAATCTGAGAGTGAGAATAATTATGTCAAAATAGTGTTACGTATTGGGTTGTTTTTTCTGAATAATAAATGTATAAAAGAATCTAAATATTAACTTAAGGGGGTTCTTACCTATTATGGAACTTGGTTAATGGAAATTAAAGAGGCTGAGTAAAAACAATAACAATATCTTTATCTAATATTTTACGAATTGAATAATGAATCAAAGAAGGTTTTTTTTAATGAATTAAAGGAGAAGATAGTACTTCTGAAAAAGCAATGGTAGTAGAAAACGAATTTTTTCTAGAAAATTAATAAGTATAAAGATTTAAGTAAACTGTAAATAAATGAGTACAATATTCCTCGAAAAAATGATGTCGCAGGCGCCTTTATCCAAACCGATGATGAACATGAAGTACACTACTAAATTAATTAATCTATTGTTTTATTTTTTTTTATAATAATTATTATTTTTATCGTTCCTTTCACGGTTATTAATAAAAAATATTGATTCATTCAATATTCTTTTGGTTAAACCAATACTTCTGTAATCATTCGAAAATTATAAATTGCCATTATGGAAATCAATTTTTTCTTTTCTTGTAAAATTCTATCATTTACGTTTTACTTGAATACCAACGATATATATATTCGGCTACAAAATTTGTTAGAAATAATTTAGAAACAAGAAGATAAGATTTTTGGTTCTTAATTCCTGATTTTCCAGAAGTGTGTAATTTAATATTGTCAAAAAACAATTGAACCGCTTCCAATTTTTTAATATAAAAATACTTATTAAAATAAAAAAATTGTGTGAAAACCCAATCATTAAATATGTAGTCAAAATCAAAAGCTCTTAATTAATTAACTACATGACATTCGTATTAAGCACAATTCAAGTGCACTAGGTTCTGTTTCTGTTTCCAAACGTTTTGTCATCTGTTATAAGCGGATTGGTCAGGAGGGAAGATATGTACGGTAACTGAACTATTTAACGTAACCAGAGGCAAAACACTTCTGGGGGTGAGATGTGCACGGTAACTTAACTACTCAACGTAGCCAGAGTTGAAACACATATGAATTGGAAATTGGCTAGGGACGAAATTTATTGGATGATGTCGTAACTGGACCGTGACATGTCGGGAGTGGTGATTTGGCATGAAGTAGGAGTGGAATGACTGTATTCCAATTAGGAGAAATGTTGTATCCATTTTCTCTGTTTATATTATTTTTGTATTTCTACTGCTTCCCGAATCTTCCGATGGTAGAAGTGTGAAGCTTTTGCTAGTACTACTGTGTTGTCTAAGAGAATCTTGTGACCTGTTTGATGTTGGGGTTCGGCAATTGCAGAATGTATTAACAGGCCAGATTTCATGTATCTGCAGTGTTCTACGAGAAGTAAGGAAGGAGAGTAAGGAACCTTGTAAATGCTTTTGGAAGAAAGGGGAAGCGATGGATCTTTTGTAGAGGGTAGATATTCACTAATTTTTCTTGGAGGTTTACATGCCGTACGGATTCCTTCCTTACGGAGGATTTTACCAATACGGTCTCTGGCTGAAACGTTCAGAAATATTTCAAAAAATAACGCGGTCCTCCGAAAACAGTAATCCTCAGATTTACTCTGGCCGTGGAGGCATGCGATCTTCTAATCTAAAGTAACTATTAATAATGATCCTAATTTTTTATATCGGATTTTACCAAAACCTATTTGAAAAATTATATTAAATGGATAGCGAACCAATGTAAAAATAAAAATATGTTATATTATTTTAATGTTTAGAACCATGTTTATCAGGTACTCTTAATAAGAAATAGATAAAAGATAATGAGAAACCTAAATCAGCATTTTGCTCTAAGGAACTTTGATAGTATATTGTTGTATATGTATATTAAAAATTTAAATGGTTTTTGAATTGAAATAATTCTTATACATCATTTCGGAGAATATTAAGAGTCATGTTACAGGAATGGAAGAACGAAGAAAATATTTACTACAGTGAAAATGGATGAATGTAATGAAAGTGTCTTACTTAAGCAACAGGGACTTCAAGTTTAACTAGAAAATAGAAAAGAGATATTTGAGAACTGTTTGTCTTTGGACAACAGGGGGGAGGGGGGTGTAGTTACGTGTCCAAATTTCTTTGGTACAAAATATTACAGTAATCACTAACGATTAATCACATTGTGTCCCTTTGTTCAATATAAATTGTTAGAGAGCAGCTCAAAATATTAAAAACTGCGTGAATTTAACTTCGACTGAATCAATAATTTAAAAAATAAAGCTAATTTTATGTAGTGTCCTGAAATAACCGGAATTTAAATGAAATGCGAAGTAAAGTATTTTGCTCTTTATCGTCATTATATTAAAATAAATAATGATCTTCACACAGTCATCGAATTGCAGCATATTGCACAATTAATTTTTTGCTTGTTAAGAACTAAAAAAAATTGAAAACCGTTTGTATAAAAAATATGATTTACCATTAAACATTTTACATATTACAATTTAATTTTCGTTTTATTGAAATTAGTGTAAACTCTCTATTACTATTTGTTTTAGTCTACAAACACATCAGAGTCGAAATAATTTGACTGACTGTGAAAGTAAGAAATTATTGGCTGACATTTAATAGATTAATAAAGAATATTACTCTATCAATATTAGTTCAAAACGAAGTAAAAACTTATTCATTTACCTATATTTAAATGAATAAATTAAATTTTTATATTTCAACAAACCGTTACCATTATGAAGATCAAATAAAATAGTTATTTATAGGTTTATAAACGAAATGAATTATTTCTACATTTTCTATTTTTTTTTAAATAAAATCTTAAGTCTTACAAAATCAGATCTTGAGAATATTTTTATATGGTTACGATATTTGTACTATTGTGTTTTTGTATTACAATGCATGCATAGTTCTTTTTGTTAAATGAAAATATCGCACAATCTGAATATACATTCATAATGTGTAGATATTCATACCTACTTCATGTGGGTGCACACGGACTAAAAATATCACACACTTACTTATCTAATTTTAAAATATCCAAGCTGTGATTAGTTTAGCTCTTAAGAGACCATCACCAGAGCAAAGAAATATATTATAATGGTGGTGATGACAAATAAGTCCAAATCATGAACTTAACCAAACCAATTTTTTTCAATTCACTATTAAGATATGGATGTTCATTCCGTTTAATCTCCTTCCGCTTAGCATCCTCCGATTAAAATTTCCTCTTATAGTTTTCGAGCTGTGTTTTCTTAAAATTACCTGCACTCTTATTCAGTTTAGACTCAAGTTATTAAATTTTTAAATCAGACCAGGGCTGAAGCCTTTGAAAATGGTAAAAAGTGGAAAAAAATAATAGTAGGATGAAACCCATTGGAAAAGGAAGAGAATATAACAAAAATGAAAGGAAAAATAATTTACGGGCGATATGAGGTCGGGAAGTGGAAGGGGGTGAGTTTTTAAGGGTAGAAAACTGTTTATCTCGATTTCCGGCAAAACAAAAGTCCTATGGAAAAAAGTTAAATGGCAAAGTTGTAGGTAATAAAAACATCTACAACTTTTGTATTTACACTTTTTTCACATAACTACAATATTTATGTGAAAAATTCAAATAACCAAGTTTTTGGTTTTTTATTTTTGTCTTTTATCCGAAAAAACTGATAGATTCTAGATCTATTGCATTGTATCATTGCCCAGTAATTAATTCAAACAGGATTTCTATAATTCCGAATATCCAATTGTTCCTCATATTTAGTAATAATACTAACCTTTTTTTTATTGAAACCCCCTACATCATTGCTCTTCTGCTACCTCGGTAACCAAATTAGTGCTATTTAACAAAATTAATATAACCTCCCAATTCATTATACTATTAGATAGTATATACGGGTTTAGTTAAATATCGCCCTGTACATAAAACTTATTTTTTATTTCCAAATTATAATATTTACCATTTATTTAACATTACGTGAGCGAGAGTTATGGAGCAGGGCCGCCAACGAATCTTAAATAAATATTTTTAGCGGAGTCATCAAAATTAATAAACATTAGGGTCTTTTTGGTTAGTAAAATAAAATAAGATCGGGAGTCAATTTTGGGTTCTCGGATGATCGAGAAAGTGATAGTGCCTATCCCTGCTATTAAGTGTATTGGTTATTTAATGTGTAAGTTGCCCTCATAATTTAGTTGTTTTTATTAGATAAATAAATGGTAATTGTTTTTACTCAGCCTCTTTAAACAAGTTACGTAATTAGTAAAAACCCCCTTAATATTTAGATTTTTTTCGTACATTTATTATTCAGAAAAAACAACCCAATGCGTAACAACACTTCATTTCTAGAACTCCCTATATATAATATTAAATAAATAATTTTAATTTTTATATCAATTTAAATTTCCGGAACATTTGTCATATTACTGTTATTTTCACAATTCCGGTAAATAGTTAAATCAGTGCTCCTACGCGGTTCACTTACGATATCAATTGTGACCTCAAAAACCTATAAATTGACGCCTGTTCATATTACTGCATTGATATTACTTAAAAGACCATAAACGAAAGTGAAATTTGGGTCAAGATGAAAATGAATGTCTATGGGTATGAAACAACGCGTATGACAGTCTACAACAGTTGCAAGTTTTACTTTTAATTCTTTATTATGTCACGTCTGATCAGGTTTATTGGTATGACCGATAATTCTTAGTGGTTAAGTGGTTTTTGGTTGTCAGAAAAATGTTTAAACATATTTTCGCATATTTGATATTTATAACTATTGATCACTTATTTTCACTGATAATTGTAGCAAAATTTGTAGTTTTATAAATATATTGTTTACGATGAGATTCTTGCATTCTGAACTTATAAAAAAGTTTATAAAAAAATATTAACCGAACTTTTAAATACCTAATACATAAAACAAAAATAAGTGAAATGTTTTTTAAAACCGCATTTAAAAAATCAAAAAGTTGGAAAAAGATTAGAATGTAACTTTTAGTGTATCAAAGATAAATATTTGCAGATTTGAAAAATATTTTTATAAAAATATTGAGCATAGAATGATTACGATTGATGTCAAAATAATTGAGGATTGTCAGATTTGAGAAAATTTTAAAATAAAATTTAAAAGATATAAGCAAAATAAGTGGATATTCGGCTATGAAGTTCATTAGAAAAACATATGTATATCAGATAAGAAAACGAAAGTTACTGTTCTGAGAGATTATAACCAATAGACCCATGAATGTATAAGAAACAGAGGAATAGACTTGAAGATTTAAGAGTGGATTCGTCAAAGATTACCAGAAAAACATAAAACATTGATTTTGGAAAATAGACGATGGAACCCAAAGTTAAAATTTCAGGACTTTATAAGGTAGGAAAATTTAGTTTTTTAGTTTATTAATTATAAAAACTTTTATATATTTATCAGAACTATTTTCATTATCGATTTATAAATAACAAATTCAATACCATAGCAATATATTGTATTGAGATTTTAGACATAAATGACAAAATTTAAAAAAAAACTTAATGTCTTATCATTATTGCAACTAAAATGATTAAGGTCTACTAAATTACAAATAAAAGGTAATTATTTGTAAATACAATAAATACAATCAAAATTTGACAAATCTATATTCTTATTTAAGAGATCAAATGTACCAAATGAATTAACTAATTTATTATACGTTTAAGGTGTTTTTAATAGTATCAAAATGTTAAATTATAAAAAATGTGTGGCATAATGGTGGAACATGTTTATCTTAAATTAATTAATTTATTAGGAAAATTTCTTACATTCAGATTTAAAAGGAATGTCTAAAATGTCATAATTTAATTATTTTAAGTAAAAACATGTTCCTTTAGAAGAAGAAGAAGAAGAAGAAGAAGAAGAAGAAGAAGAAGAAGAAAATATGATTATCTTAAATTTCCACGATTTTCGAACCCTTTAAGTAATCTTATGACAATTGTCTAGCTCTGTGGCATCGTCAGATAAGATATAAGAAATTGACAAGCATTTGATATACATGTTTTATTTTTTATTATAAATATTTTAACCAATAAAATTCTTCATCTTCCTTCTGCATCATCAGATAAGACATAAGAAACGATAGGTATGTCATATATATGTAGTATGATTTTAGATTATGAATATTCAAGGCAATAATCTATATTTAAAAAAAAATGGGTTAATATTATATACTTAGTCTAAAAGGTTTTTTAAAATAACTTCCCAGATTTAATTGTTGATTCAGTACTATTCATTGAGGATATCGTAGATGTTTTTATTTCAAATTCTTCTAAAAAATAAATTGCTTCTTATTTATTATATGAAGGATTTCAACTTTTGATTCAATTGTTTTATTAAGTATAGGTTTGTGTTGAGTGTCAATAAGGTGTTTTAAAACATTAGATACGTACAAGTTAAATTGCCCTGATTGTAATGCTATCTATATTGGTCAGACCCTCAGAAATTTTGAAATAAAATACAATGAACACTTTCTAGCGTATAGATTAAAACAACCAATCAAGTCACGTTACGTAAAAGATTCAGATACGCATGTTATTTTGACAGTATCAAAATCCATTTTTAAATTCCATTTCAATTAATTTGTAACTCAACTTAATAAAAACATTCTTGGACTCCTTCTGAATTGTTATGTATATGTATATGACCTTCGACATGGTGTACACGTTTTTCTGCAAAGGCGGCGACTAATTTTTAAAATGTCCTTCATTTGCCATTGTTTATATTTTAATAAATTGAAGTTTGAATTCCTCTCTTTGGTTCTTCAATACTAAAGGTATGTGATCTTTTCTAATCCCATTTTAAAATTATTTTGAATGGCATCGGGTCGGCGCCAAATATGTTAATAACAACTAAATTTCTATAAAAATATGGAAAATAATAAATTTATTTAAAAAAGTTAAATTTATTCTACTTAAAGCAAGAAATGTAATAAAATTGCCAGTGCGGGTTATTAATTTTTACTTTTTTCTTAAAATTTTTTTTAGTTACGCCATTGTTCGCTTTTAGTGATGAGCAGGAGTCACGGAATTATTCTTGGCGGTTATAAACGGTCATAAAATGTTGAGGAATATTCAAATGAATCATTATTCTCGATGGTGTAGTATTTTGTTTCGGATATTTAACATTTTCTACATTTTGTCTGAGGACGACAATAGAAAGTTATTAGTTTTGAATGTGAACATTTTATTTCGGCAACTATTGTAATTAAATGAGTTTTTTAATAGTTTAGTTAGCATTAAAATTAAAAGAAATATGATTTTAGGATGAAGAAAATATGAGGGGCAGTTGAATGAAATCAACAAGCGCGCAAAAGTAACAGTGGAATGTTTTTCATTTAAAAGTAATATATTATTTTTATTGTATAATAATATTCTACATTTATCCCACAGGAAGACGGTGAATTCCAGAAAAATTTAGGTCTTTGATGGATTCACAACCTCAAAACTGTTTAAACTATTTATTTAATGAATGACTTTAAAAAAATATAGTCAGCATAATGACATTCAATCTTTGGATTCAAATAAGATTTAATAATAAAACTAGATTTATACAGGATGTATTCTAGGGAATAGAAAATTCCTTGGAGGTAAATAGAGGTCACTGATGACAGTAGTGGTTTTAATTATACTTTTACTAATGGGTCTTTGCAACTTAGAAAGAATCACCCAATATATTTTTATATTTAGTATACATATTTTCTCATAACGATATTACGAGTAATTATATCTTTATTAATATCGAAACGTTTTAATTTTGACGATTATTATTAACATGATTCAAAATATCACGCTCTGATTATAACATAACTTTAAATTAATTGGAAAATATATATAGAAATAAATGAGTTTATTGCCAATTAAATTATTATATTTTCAATGAATAGGGTATAAATTGCAATAGAAATGGTACTAAATCAAAACCATATAAATGCGACCTTCGCACTTTAAATAAGTTATACAGTTGATTAACACCCTGTAGAGCTAATTAGAATTGCGTGTTTGCCGTAATTATCAACACTGGAAAAAATATTACATAACGTTTTCTAATAGTATAATAATGTCTGTACCGTTACATTTACTTTTTATATTTTCATCGGCATATTAAACGATGCATTGAGTCATAAAATAGAAAATTATCTTGACAAAAGTGGCAGAAAGTTGGTTATAAATATCTTGTTTGCGCTTAACTTTTATGATCTTTGTTTCAATCTAATTTTTTCTGTTTCCTATTAAAAAAGTCTGAGGAGAATAATAATGACTATTTTTATCTCAGTGTAATATAGTATGTTTTATTCAAAATAACCATACTTTATTGGCTGTATTTAAAAAAACTATACGGATGTATGAACGAAAAGTTGTAGATTCCCCTCCCCCAGAAATTCAGAAACAAATGAATTTTTAAAAATTGAAAATAACAGGTTAATTTTATTGACAAGTGGATGAAATCTAACCTTATGTTTTTTAAATATATATACGAGTATATAAAATAGTTTGCAGATATTTTAGATTCAACTATTTATTTGCTAATATTAAATTTCTTAAAATTAATGAACTTATTGTTCAAAATGACCTTCATTAACCTCCATACAATAATATATTCTACTTGCAAATCGTTTTTGTTTCACCAGACTTATTGTTGAAATATCACTTTTTGTTATGGAATGGTTTTTAAGAAAAAACTTTTTAAGACAGAAACTTCTGAAGTGGTAATATCATCTTACCTGGTGTATTCACTTTAAGAAAGTATATAAATCGTTAAAAAATACTAAAAAACTGATGAGTGTGCTAAGGCTACGGCAAGCTTGTTTAATACCAATCAACCGGAAAAGAAAATAAGTTTTAGGAATAATTGTTCGTCCTGTATATTCTACTATTTTTTGTTAAATACATACGTTGTTAATTTTGACGTTTGATAAGTAAATAAAAACTTTTACAAAATTCATACAAGTAATTTTATTTCACAAAGCGGGATATTATATTTGAATATTCATTAATCTTTAAATTCGCAATTATTATAAAGTATATTTTTTCACTCTCCGGATTTTATTATGTTTTATATTGCAAGAATTTTTTGAAAAATTAAATATCAGCCCTTGAGCATCACTAGTCACTAAATGCCAGGCAGACATTTAAGTACGACTCTGTTCTTCTTCTAAGAATTTATAAGATTAACTGATAGTACTCTCCAAGCAGATTATAAGTCAACGAAATATCTTGAAATGAACTTTACCAGCTATGTATGTAATATTAAAATTCAGATAAATTTTTATCAAAATGTTTAGTTTCTATGTACAATAATTACATAGTTACAAAATGGAAGTGGTGTTAATATCGAGTAAAAAAGGCAAAAAATTGCTGGTTGTAGGTGATTTCAAGTTTTGCATCGCAAATACATTAATAAACGGAACAATGCGTTGGAAGTGTGCACACGAAACATTAAAGAGCCCACCAAAAGTCTACAAGTCGGCTGAAAACTTCTGTAAACGTGTAGAAAGCTTATTGTACTTATTGTAAAAATACTTTTTCATATTATCACTCCAAAGCGGTGTTATTTCCTTAACTACCTAAAAAATACATAAGCTCTAATAATATTTTGTTAACCCCTTAATGTGATAGTAATGGATTGTTATTCGCTGCGTCGATTAAGCTAAATTTGGTCCAACTACACTACGGGATTGGTTTGATCCGCTCTCTAAGAAAAAATCTGTCAGGTAGCTCGACCTAACTAAACATTTTCGAGTAGAACGTCTGTGCGAAATAAAGGAATTAAAGTGACAGTATTGGATCATTTACAAATAGACAATCTATAATCTATCAGGCAACTACCTCGAGCATCTGGTTTTCATCGAATTGAGAGATTCCATAAATTTCACCCTTATAAATAAAATTATTCAGGAGTTAAAAGAAGAAGATCCTTATCGTCGGCTTCAATTTTGGTAAAAATATAGTGAACTATTAAATAACAACCCACATCGATTGTATTAAATACATGTTTTTCTGACAAGTGTACCTTCGTGTTACATCGTGAAGTAAATAGATATAATTGTCGTTATTGCAGTGAAACTAATAAAAATTTAATCATGAGGACATATACACAAAGGCTTCTAAAATTAAATGTTCGGATTGAAATTTTAGGAAACCATATTGTAGTACCATTATTTAATGAGAAAAATTGATTGCAATTTATTAGAAGACGTTATTACTATTCTATGGAAATTTTCAAGCATGATGGTGTACACGAGATTTCAATATTCACGAGTGACAGATTTGAATTAAAGTTTTCCAGGGCACTGAATTGGCACAAGAGGTTCAATGGAGTAGCCAGTCAGTTCACCTGATTTCTCGCCCCTGGATTTCTTCTTGTGGTACACCTAAAAAAAAAATCTACATCATTCCGCCTGCAGATCTTGCTGAGCTTCGACCGAGAATTGTTACCCAATGCCCATTACTGACCCATTACGAATGTATGGAGGTTATTGAACAATACATTCTTCAATTTTAAGATATTTGATTTTTTTGTTATTATTGATATTCTCAAATAAATAATTCAATCTAAAATATCTTCAAAATTATTTCATAAATAAAAAAATATATAGAGTTGTACATATACAATAAAAATATAAAAATAACTTTCAAATTGTGTACTACTTGACAACATTTGCTATTTAATATGACAATTCTTCACATTACCTATAAAAGTTGAAGTTTTTTTAAAGCTTGAAAAACTCCTTTGTTTCTGAGTTTTTTCTATTTTTTATAATCGGAAAATGATGTGTAAGCTAATGAATAAGAAGCAATGTAATAAAATTGGGGTTAACACATTTCACACCCAGGGTGACTAACTGTAACATAAATTGATTAGATTACGGTCAGTAGGAATTTCTGGGGGACAAGTTTTCTTTAATATACCCTGTATCCAGTAGCACGTTTGGTTAATTAAATGTCTTATTTAAATATTTTATTTACTTTTGTTTAAAAAGGGAGACTTTAGATGTATTATAAAAATTGAGTCAACTGAAAATTCCCATAGACGACTACATTGGGGAAGTAATTAAAGTTACAGAGTTTCAATATACTTATTGTAAACTAGTATTAAAATATTTCAAAAATAACTTTAGACATCCATTTTACAAAATTAACGTTAAATAAAAACTTGTGTTTGAAGTGTACACTCTCGTTTTATTTATTTATTTTTGATTAATATTTAATTAATTTTTTAAACTGTTTAGCTATTTTTGGTGAGAACGTTGTTGTTTGTACTCTTTAGTTAAAAACACTTTAAGCACAAATCTAATGTTATATGTACATTTTAAATATTTACGTTTTGTATAGTGCGATTCACATTTATCGAGTTAATTCGATTAATAATTTTTGATCTTGAAAGAAGCACGTGCTTAATGTTTTTATTTAATTTAATTAATTTTTAGCATGAAAATTTTACATTTCAAATATATTTATAAAATGTAAAATTTCGTAATTTTCATGTATATTGAATTCAAGTGAAAATCATCGAAGAATGAGAAAAATATTCATATCCTTGTCTTCAATTTTCTTTAGCGTTTATACACGGTATGCAGACAAAATATTGATTTAGAAAAACAATCAACACAAAATCGTTACCACAAAAATTTCTTTAATAAATTGAAGCATAAAAATCAGGTCTAAAAAATTAAATACAAAATAAAATCAACAAATGATTAACAAACAAAACCTAAAACAATTTCCAAAATTAAAATACGAACTCCAATAATATTACATGTGAACAGGTGAAACAAATAACATTAAGTGGTGAAAATGAAAGTAAATTGAATGAAATGAACCGTTTGAAAAATAAAAAATAAAAAACTAACATATTTAAAGTTGAAAAATTAAATTGTAAAAAATTAAATTGAAATAACACACTTAAATAATTACTATTGCGCTTAAATTCTCAGTATTGGTGAGAAAAGACATATGGTAGAAAAAAATCAATATATACGTTTTTAAGAACCTCAAAAGAGACCAACCCAACAAAATGAAACGTTTGAACTTTCGAAATAAACTGATAGGGAAAATAATAGGATACCAGAAATATGTTAACGTAAAACAAAAACACCTTTGGTAGAAAAGATAAAGTAGGTAAAGGAGGGGAACGTTGGTGAACGGAAGAAAGGGTTAAAGTCCTTAGCAAAGGGCCAAGTAATTTAAAGCTATCCTTATGGGAACAGACTTGGTTAGGAGAAGTCAAAAATAATTGTTAAGTGTGGAAATAACCACCACATGGAACGTAATAAGCACCCTTAGAAGGGTGCAGCCCACTCTATGTGGGAAGGTAAAAATGACCATTAGTAAAGGTTGAGACCGTTTGAAACGGCGAAACTTAAAATGTATAAGGAATTACGGTAAAGGAAAACCACTAGAAGCACAAGCGAAAATAAATGACATATGTCAACTTAAGTTAGAAAAGGAATTATTGGTTTGTTTAATATCTTGTTTTTATTTACCTAACTTGAAAGGAAATTTCAAGACATTGAAAAAAATTTTATGCACGATCGGACCATAAAGTGAACATTTTTGCTTCGGCTGGAGAAAAGTACCATAAAAGTCCAGAACTAGAATCGTCCTTGGTGTATAAATAATGATATTTTTATTGACGCCATTATTTTTAAAACTGCATTTAAGAATATCGATAATTATAGTTGGATAATTTGCATTTGTTAAAAAATGTTTCTCTTTATTCAACTGGAACACGAATTTACGCAATACAAGTTTATTATTATTTATATCTTATTACAAATGAGAACGTTTATTAATGAATAAGTTTTCTATATTACAATAAGTGTGATTTAATAAAGCTATTTAAATTTAACAACTATTATTTCGACTACGTGTGTATTGTTTCTAATTAAGAGAAAGTACTTTAAAAGTACATTTAGCAATTTTTTAGTCTAATTAATGAAGCAATGTAATGTTACAATCTAACTTACTCGTTGACGAAGGCATGGTGGCTGACATGGCTGTGGAAATACTCACGCACTGAAAAAATAAAAATAACACTTTTTACTGATTTATCATTAAAAAATATTTATGTAACCTAATACAAATTAAAATTAATTAACATAATTAAATTGCTACAGCAAACATATGGCTAAATTGGATATATTTTGTTGGCATGTTCTTTTTATTGAAAAAGAAAAACTGCATTGAGAATTCACAGAAAATAAGAAGTTTTCACATAATATCTATTTTCAAATCGTTACAGCAATAATCAGTCACATTACAACCTTCCTCAGGTCTTGGCCCGCACAAACTTTTGCATGAAGCACGATTCCTTGCAATTAGAATAATTTCTAATTTAACTAACCCTGTTTTGCTACTATGAGATCTGCCCAAACTACTTAGTCTTCTCTAAGTAGACTTCCTATTCAAAAACTATAATTGTTGTTTTGTAAATACACTGCTCAAAATAATTAGAGGAACCCATATTTACGTTTTAATAATTTTATTAATTTTAACAATATAGAAATCTAATAACTCTAGTTTAAAATAATCATGTTTTGTGCGAATATAAATAATGCAAAAACATTTTACTAATCACTTCTTACGATTACCAATTCAAAAAACTACAAGAACTACAAAGTAATGAATATTTTAATTTAGAAATGTAGTGTACTTTGGAATAGTAAACAATTTTGACAATTCGACATAAATTGTTAAGTTTGATACTTGTTTTACAAAATGAGAAAGAAGTCATTCGTGTTGTTGTTTCTATCGAAAATGGTACCAGTATTCGACAGATGGCAAGAAATTTTAACGTCAGCCCTTCCGTCATCATACGTGTTTGGAATCGATATGTAGAAACCAGAGCATATAAAAGACGCATTGGACAGGGTCGTAAAAGTAAAACAAACCGAATTCAGGACAGGTTTTTAGTCCTATCTTCATTGAGTTCTCGCATATGGATAGCCAAAGATCTTCAAATCGGACTTAGAGCCATTCATAATGTTGAAAAATCCGACCAGACAGTTAGGAATATACTAAATGAAGTCAACCTGAGACCAAGAAGACCTGTGCGAAAATCTGTTTTAACTCCTAAATTTTGCTTGTGAACATGTCCTTTGGTAACTTCGACAGTGGAGACCAATACTTTTTACGGATGAAACACGATTTTATTTAACTCGTTGTGATGGTCTAGTACGTATATACCGACGTCCACATGAACGCTATTATGTAGCAACCATACAAGAAGTTCAAAAATTTGGTGGTGGATCTGTGATAGTTTGGGCTGGAATTAGTCTTTATGAAAGAACAAGATCTTGTAGTAGTACCAGGAAAATTAAATGCTCAACGGTACATCGACCTCATTCTGGAGGATCGTGTTATATCGGCAGCTTATAGTATATCACCCATGAACTTCCTTTAGCACCACGTGATTCAAACCATGGATTGGCCACCACTGAGTCCTGATCTAAACCCCATTGAACATATTTAGGATGTGTTACAAAGACGTGTTCGGAGGTGCCCAAATCCACCACAGACCCTTCAACAACTAAAAGAAGCTCTAATCGAGGAATGGGATAGTATAACTCAACAAGATATCCGTAAGGTTATACGCAGCATTCTACCAAGATGTCAAGCACTAATTCGTGCTGGTGGAAGACACACACGTTATTAATAACCAAATTTTCTTTATAACCTTACGTTCAAGTGTGAGGGATGCCTGCTTATTCCACTTTCTTGTAGTTTTTTCGAGTTGGTATGGTTATCTTAAAAGTGATATGTAGAATTTGTTTTGTTTTTGTAAAATTATTTGAACAAAATGAACATTTTTAAAACAAGCGTTATTATATCTCTATATTGTTAAAATTAATAAAGTTATTAAGACATAAATATGTGTTCCTCTAATTATTTTGAGCAGTGTATTAAACACTTATATAATTATCGTTGACGTTTCGACTTATAGGTCATTCTGACAAACATTCATTCATCTACAGGCGAAAAGTAGCCACTATATGTCGATAATCTTTTGTTTTATGCCTTGCTGTGTTTCGACGAACATAAATCTTAAGCCAATATATTAATTATGAATAATTACATAATTAGCAAACTACGTTATCTTTATCTTTTCTTTTATGTTTGTAGGAAACTTGATATATCTTCCACTTTAAATAAATGGTTATTTAAACTTTCCATTTAGAAAACAATCTCATACAGTTCGTATCTACCGTTCCATCAATAAACGTGTGTGTTTATCACCGAAGAAGAAATTAGCGGTCAACGTCCTCAAGTTTAGTGCCTTATAGGGATTCATGGAACTACGTCTTTCCGGCTTATGAAATGGGCTGTGTGATAACTGGGAAAACACTAAAATTATAGTGATTTGCATATCCGGTTAGATGTGCCTATTTACCACGAAAACAAATGGGATATGTAGACTATTACTATAATTTACTCGCAACTAGGAGAGAGGATGGTACTTCCTTGTTGCGACATTGATTTTACATCGGGTGGATTATACTATTTTTTCATTTTTACAGAAATAAAATGCACGTTAGGACAGAAAATTACGCAGTCCCTAATAGAGGATAGGATAAAAAAGTTCCGAGATAAGAGAGAAAAACAAAATACGAAATCAAAAACCTTTGTATTTTTTTTTGTTTTTAGGAAACATGCAATAGCTAATTCAAGAAAAAAAAATTAGTATATTGGAAAATATTTCCGAATATTTTAATAATAATTGAACGGACCAATATTGCTTTTCACAGCTCATCTTTTATCAATATAGAAAATAATGATGCTGCCATCTCCAGCAGTTGGTGAGGGTCTGTTATGTTCAAAGCAAAGTTGTATAATTAAATGTAATAAGGTTATAATAGCTAAATTTATGATACTCAATCTGGTTGTTGCAAAGCATTTGTCCCAAAAGTTTGTTCTTTTCTTTAAAATCTTTTACAAATTATTATAAAGATGAAATGAACAACAAAGTATTCTTTTATTTTCGACTCCTTGTTGCTAACGAAATTCAAGGTACTAATGCCTATTCTTACTTCCAATTCCGACGCATATTTCTTGCCAACGTATTTTTTTAAGTTTGGAAACAAATTCAAGCCCAATGGGGTCAAGTCTGGGGAATAGGGTGCATGGGGATGTAATTTAAAAGCAGATCATTAATTTTAGCCATCACAATAATGGACTTCAGAAAATGTGCGTTGTCCTGATGGAACAAAACTTATTTTTTCATTAATTCAGTCCTTTTCTTCAAAATTTTCTGTTGATGGTGATCAAGGAAGTTAGAATAATAGTGTTTATTTATTATTTTACCCTTTTTAACTTAATATTTTGTTTCTTTTATAATACATTAGTTGGTTCGTTTTATGGTATTTTTACAGTTTTTTATTAGACAATAAAGAAGTTCTTGCAATGTGATCCAACTTTCTTCCATGTTAATAATTAAAGTATTTATAAAAATAAAGTATTTTGGACACTACGTTGTATTTTAGAGGATAGGCTTTATAATTTATTTCGATACCAAAACATTCCTGAACGTGACTTAAAATGTGCTCTTTAAAAATATATCCAAATAATGTGTTACTGGAAGATTTTTGCAGTCTTCTAATGATTAATTACTAATTTGAATTTAAGATCTTTTTTAAGTACCAGAAGTAATGATAAACCTTTTCATTATTATTTTAATTATAATTTAAATGATTTCCATACTTATTTTTTTTAGAAACAAATTTACTTACCCAGAGTAAAACTAGCAATGGATGAAATAGTTTTGTACAGTTGTTCCTTTCCATCTAAAATCAAAAGAATAAATATAATTACGGTATACACTAAGAATCAATGTAAAAAAATATATTATACTAACATCTTTAATTTTAAATATTGGTAAATATGATAAAAACGTAACATTAACATTAGAATATTGGAGTGCTCAAGTTATTCTGTTAGTTTAAAAAATAGGAAATGTTCGAGCCATGTTTAAGTAGCAAACCACACATTGCCGGGGAAAAGCGCGACACACAGCTCTTAAATGACTTACGCTATTTATTCATTAAATAGTTTAAAATTAAAAAGGCATTAATTAATCAGTATCGTTAGCAACAATTATAACGGGTTTACATGGGATATGAGCCACCCCTGTGACTTTTATATGCTCTGATAGATTTTTGTTAAAGTTGGACTGGTTATATTAGAGGAAAATTTGAATAATCTTATATAAAAATTCAAAATAGCCTACTTCCGGATTCACCGGAAATTATTCAAAATCTAAAAGATATAAATGAAACAACCTATATATTTTTATATGTTTAGATTCTACGGGTTTAAATGTACGTAAGCCATCTGTCGAATGTCACTTTAGATCTGCTTTTGCCATATTTTTTAAATCTAGTAATTGTTACCCAATTCAAATTATAAAAAATTCTAATTTTGTAACTGACTTTTTTCATTAGAACTAGCAGGGGGTCACCCTGTATACTAAATAGACTTTTCAAGTACCAATAAAATGATGCGTGTAGTAAGTTTTTAATTCCTAAATAAAGCAGTAATTTATTATTTTTTATTTTTTAATATTACAAGTTGTTTCTGAAGCCGATCCTGTTTAGGCAATGTAACAATGTTTTTATTTTTACGTCACGTAATTCAAAACTCTCCCAAATTTTAAAAAAGTCAGTCAGGTCTTTAAATGTTTTCCATTAAATGAGTGTTTTTTCATAATTTAAAATTGACAATAAAAACTTCATTCATTACTTTAGTATTTTATTCATCGTTTACTTATTTATTAGCAGATGGAATTGATTAATGTTAAATATTTAATTTAAGAAACCTTGCAATGTGGTTGAAGGACTTGTCTTAGTATGTCGACTAATTAATAAATAAATATTGCAAAAGCAAAATCATATTTGCATTACGAAATTAGAAGGGGTTTTCGACTTTTCCGAAAAACCGTTAAATAATATTTATGGATATTTTTAGATGTCATTTTACTTTCTATTATTTAGTTTGTTGACTGACTGATTATTTCTACATGAATATTAAATAATTTAAATGATTAATAAATATAAATTTATTACTTTCTTTTCTTGTCAGATAAAAATAAACAATTCAATAATAATTACTTAATATTGCTTTATTAACTTACTGAATGTTATATTTTTGAATATAATCAGTAATAATATAGAATTAAATAATAAACGACTTATATCAATATGTCCAAAAATTGCAATAAAATTGTCAAGGTATAATAATTTTATTATGAGGATTTATTCATATACATATATTTTCAAAACCGCTCTCATTGCATACAAAAAGAAATTTACTAATGTTTCAAATCTATTTAACTAGTCAAATCCACAAAAAAATCTAATTCTGTAATAGAAAATCAATTAAAAATTTGTCTAAATTTATTATAACGAACAACTCTTCTATATCTGTTGCCAATTATTGCCTTTCATTTTCTCAGGAAATAATATGAATGTGAATTTCTGAACTTTTTATATTTACTGAACTTTAGTTTCTAAATGGGTCTGATGCAATTATAAAAATTGAATCATAAATTTTAAGTCGTAGTATAAAATATGAGTGTATTTATTTAAATAAAATAAAGATAATATAAAATATTCCAACTATTTTACAATATTTGATTTGTGGTTACGGTCCTATAAAACATATTTTTTTTTATTATTAAAAAGTGACAGTGCAGTTTTATTTACCTAATTAAATATAATAGTCTTTTTCTGAAAAACAGTAGTATGTTATTTTTTTTTTCACTTTGACCAAATCTTAAAAAAATCTTGTGAAGCAAAGATTAAGATTTTAAAGAATCTTTTACAGAGGAATCTAACCCAACCCAACCTAACATGACCTAACACTATTAACTAATATAAATCTCACACTATTTCGTAAGATCTTTAATTTTATCGTAGTTTTTGGGACTCCAAATTCGTAATTTGATTTGAAGGTTTACATGCTTAATGTTCATATAAGTTCATGACCTTTAAAGATGTTTTATTCAATTCTTATACTGTTGTGATACGTTCTTCATAACTTGTTGTGTTCGGTAATGCGGTACATAATTCTGGTAGTTCTTCCGTGAAGTAAGCACTCTTTTTTTAATAATCACTTTTTCAGGTATTCCGTCTGTCTAACCTTCAACCTTTAACGAGGCAACGAAGCAATGGAAGTTAGCTTGTTCCAATCAAAATACGGAATAAACTTGATACTAAAAAAAAACGCGCACAAGATATAGTTTTTTTTTATGGCACTCGGCCATACAATCAGACACTATGTTTCTAATATTTTCATTCTAATATTTTTCTATACATTCTCACACACATTCCTACAACACCCATGCCCACGCCGGGACTCGAACCCGGGCCCCCCGGTGACCGAATATCGGTTCCTCGCTCGTCCGACCACCGGGGTCGGCCTAGATATTAATGAAGTATACAGGGTGTGCCACACTCAATGGTACAGACCCCGGTGTGGAAACCGCCAAACTTATTTAAAATTTCATTTGTTAAACATGTACAGGATGTCCCAAATTAGGGCAGTATTATAAAGACATATTTCAGCGAACATCCTGTATTTTATTATAATTTTGAAGACTACTCTATTGAAAGTTTTTGATTTATTTGACTTTTGTCAAAGTGTAATTAATTATAATTGATTGTTAAATGTTAATCAACGTGTTTTAAATTGTCAAGTCTGTCTCAAATTATTTAAATTATTAAATTAATTTATAAGGTGTTTGTACAGTGCAAGGTTTTGTTTAATTACTATGTTAACTTAAATGGAACAACCTGTATTTTATTACTGTCAGTGCAGAGAAAAGTCATGTTCTTTTAAACTGATAAAAATTTTCTTGTGCCAATATACACTAATTTTAGACTTATTGATAGACTAGATTGAGAGACTTTTTAATGATATTTAATCCCATGTTGTTCAAGTACATGTTGTCTTTAATAAAGACAACTTTCAGGCCTGGGCCTTAAAAACCTTTTTAAAATGTTACAGTTATACGTCCATTGTTGTCTTTTAAGTTAATTTATATTTTACTGTTAGAAATGTTTTAAAAAAAAAGAATTTCATAACTAACCTTGCCGTCAAGTTTTACATAATTTTTGTAAGTACATCAATTCTCTATTTGTAATTTTTATTTATGTTAACAAAAATTTTTTAGTTGTCCTGATGCTGGCATTGTATTGCCGAAAGCGCTCGACTTTTTGACTTGAGAAAGATATAAATTTCTTTAACTCTAATCTTCATTAAAGAATCTTTACACACTTATAATACAAATTTGGCTTTTTCTTTCACCACAAAGTGTGTACGCACCAACACGTAACTTTTGTTACTCTTCATTTATTGATATTAGTTTATCTGCATAAATAAATATATTTTATTTCGTTGCTCATTATTTATGAGAAGGTTGAGTCACTAGACGAGAGTAATTACATAATGAAAAAATACATTTTTTTAAATTAATTTTATGTTTTATAAATTTTCTGTGATTAGGAGTCACTTGATTGAAAAAATAGAGAAAAAAGATTACACGTAGTTTTATAGGAAATGAAATAAGCAAAAATCATTTACGTTTGGAATGTTTTTTTTAAACGCAAAATAATAATTACAGAAAAACCAAATTTCAATGTTACTCTTTAAATTCTGTTGATTTGCCTCATCAAACCGGTTAGTTGCCCCTTCAAACCAAGGGAAGTAATTTCAATTAGCTAAAAAATTTTTTTAGTGACAAATCCACATATTTATCTATTTATTTGCAGTATTTATAGTTCTTACTTTATTTCTTTTTCATAAACTTAAGAGAAAATTCTAACAAAGTTTTCTATATTTTCTTTCTTATTATTATTATTATTATTGTTATTCCTAAATCAAACTCAATTTCTGGATACCTAATATATTCCAATAATCAAAATATTACAGGAATAGAAAAAACAATGAGGGAGCTTGATAACATAATTGATTTCTCTACAGAATCTGTTATAATTTCTCTGGAATCAGATGACAAGTCTTCTGAAACAGAATGTGAACAACCATAATTTTATTATTATTTAATTACTTAATATTTTCAATGTTTATAGATTTATTTATGTATTATTGGTGACCGGTAAATAAATAAAAAGTAAGGTAATTTTATACTTTAATAAATAAATTCCAAAATACTGTGTTTTTGAATTTTGAATTTTAGGACTGATTAACGCAACACATTTCTGGGAATTTACTCTTTCTTATTATTTATATGAAGCAAATACTATTCCACCAATGGTACTCATGTCATAATACTAAAGGATACTTTTTTAAAATTCGTTTAATAAACACTACTTTACAGCCTCTAAATGTGTTTCTATTGATCTATCCTCGTATATTAAGAAAATTGATTCAGTCTTAGAGACTCTTCAAATAAAGTAACACTTAACAGGGTCATTAAAAACAAGATTAAAGCAGTACGTAATGATGAAACAAAAACGACGTGTTCGTTATTTTATATTAGGTCGTATACTATTGATTTGATTTACAGAGTGGATCGCTTAAATTATTGTGGCAAGTGAACGGTCTTAAAACTACCTGTTAAATCAAAATGAACGTGAAAGTTACAATCTTTAATCTATAGCGAATTTCTGCAGTGATTTATCGATAAACCACAACAAGATATTTCACTGAGAATTGAAATCATAATTCCAATTATTAATTATATCCAATTCATTTTTAACCATCTGACATTTAAAGTGAAAGGTGAAACAACTAGGGAATATAAGTATTTTTTATGAATGGAAAGAGTTTGTTTCATGTCATATAATATAATAACTATTGTGTTTATAGCCTTAAGCAAATAATGCAATAAGCTGTGCTCTTGTTTTCTAGTACGTAATGTAATAAAAAGTATATTGAAAAAGTAATTGTATTACATAACAGCATTTTTTGGGTAATAGCTGCGAGGAGTTTAATGCTCTATATTGGACAAGAAAGGAAGTAACTACTTCTTCAGATATCGATTTGGTTACATCATACAATGAATAAGAATATTAATTTATAAGATATTAAAACTATTCAAAATGAACAACCATCAAATCATTGTCAAATATTTGAACAAAGTAAATGATATATCGATATAGGCATAGTACAAAAGGCTCTCATAGAAGAAGTAAGTGTTAAAAACGATTAAGGAAAAAATTATGTTCAATATAGAAAACCTATCAACAGATATTGGAGAAGAATTGTCCAAGGTGAAGTGTAATAGGAATAATTAAAAAATATATAAAAAAAAGTAAAGATTTATGTTTATTTAAACTGTTAATTTGTTTTAGACATACAATACTCTCTATTGTGTTTCTGTTTCAATAGTGAAAAACAATTTTACTCCCACACCTTCCTGACGAGAAATATTAATGGCCGGCACATAAATTTAAATTTGCAAATCATACTCAAAATGTAATTAAAAATTCATTATACAAAATAAAACTTCTAACGGTAATCTCCAGTTTTTTTTTGTTAGGTACCATATTTTCAACGCATATAGTCTTATAAGGTGGTTTTACTGTTATTTAGAAGGTTAATAGGTTCACTTTTGTGAATCTTTTGAATTCTTTGGTAATTTTAAAGACGATTGAGAATATAAAGCGAGTACTATCAATGTTTTTTTTTACATTAGATCAATTAAAACAAGAACACCTTAAATAATTTAAAATTAAAGTATACTTTTCTAGATCATATAAATAAATAAAAAAGTAGAAAGATGAAGAAATGACAAAATACGCCAATTCTAATTTTAATTTTCAAGGAAAAAAATGATCTTGACATTTCAAAACTATTAAAGTGCATTGTTAATTTATGTAGAAACTAATTCAATTATTAAAAGACAATTCCCTAAAATACCATTTCAAAGAAGCCGGTTTTAAAAATAATAATAAAAGGGCCACTCCAAAAGGATTTTTTGGACAACGAAATTCATAACTTCAAAAATTATATTTTTTTTTGAGTTACTATGTACAACGTGATGAAAAAAGATTCGCAATAAGGATGTGTTTTATTAAAGGACAAAATTGGCCCTTCATATTGAATAATTATAATTCTCTTACATTCAAGTTTTTTATATTCATCTAGTTTAATATAGTGCGGTTATTTGATCCTCTTATTTTTTATTAACCTAAAAATACACAAAAGTAATTTAAACTTCGAAATAATTCTCAATACTAAACAATAAATGTTTTCTATGTTTCCATCCTCTTATTTTTTATTAACATAAAAATACACTAAAGTAATTTAAACTTCGAAATAAATTTCAATACTAAACTTTACTTCCATACGTTTTTTATTATTTGTTAGTTTCGTTTAACAAATATTTATGCAGGGTGTCGCTAAAAATAGTGAGTTTGTTAAAGATAAGCGTAAATCGCACCATTAACAACAAAAAATTCATATTTCTATTTTTTTCACATTCTGTATGATAAAAACACTATAATATTTTTGAACCTTGAACGTTATATAAAATAATTATACTTAATCAATATGGATAGAATTAACTGTGTTAAAAAACAATTTTTGTTCAATATGGTTTTTATTAAAATAATTTTGTGTGCAAATTCAACAAAAGGCTTTTTTTTATAATAATATATAATATAATAATTTTATCCATTTCCTAGCTGTAATACCTCAACATTTTAGGAAAGTTTGACAAACACAGCCACAATTGTGAGCATCAAATACGTCGTGGTGTTCTTGAAGAAAATATCCTAAATATCGTAAGACCAGATAGATCCTTTTATAAGTGTCCAAAAATGGTTTTTAGAATTCTTAGAGAGCAACTCTTTCCATGTAGGATGGAATTTTAGAACTAGGTTTAATAATGGCACAGAAATTCTACACATTTTCGGGTTTAGTTGTCTTTTTAATCATAAAACCATTTCATCTGTATGTATAAGAAAAAACCCAAAATTGTGTAAAAAAAATTCTGTAGATTCGGACGACTCAACAGAGAGTTCTTCGAAGGCAATGGATTCCTGCACTTAAAGTAAATGGGTGAGTATTAACATGTTTATTTGAATGAATTTCGACTAGTAATATTTAATATTACAATTGCAAACAATTACTATATGACCATGAAAAATGTAATTGATTGTTTCGCCGCCCCGATAATGGCAAGAATTGAATTTAATTATTTGAATATAAAAAGAATTAACACAATATTTCAACTTATCAAAGAAAATATTCTTATGTATTTCTTTTCTTATTCACATAAATTATTTCGAAATCATAATTCTAAAATAACTTAATAATATTAATAAATTATTTAACAAAATGCGTTCACCACTGATATAACCTAGGGAATATTCTTTAGACGAAATTTAAGTAAGCCAGTAAAGTACTCATAATGTAAACGCATGATAATTTAGCCAAGTAATGATGGTTTGCTCTATTTGCCAATTTCTGGCGTACCAGGGCAAACTTTCAAAGCTACGATTAGGATCTGTATAGTTTAACGTTGGTAAAATATGCATTTGGCCGTTACCTGGTATAATGCATATTTTATTGTAGTTTGTTCACGCGGATTTATTACCTTCTTCAATAATTCTCCAGAGTATAAGAAGCCGGTGGGGTTGCCGAATTCCGCGACCAACTAGTCAACGCCTTTCTTATGGGCCTCTAACTTCGTAAGAAGGCTGAAGGAAAAAAATATAGGAATTTGTCGTGTTGCTTTTTGAATCCGGGAGATTGCACACATATTCTAGGACACCCTGTATATCTAAATTAACTAATCTAATAATTCTATTTATTTTTAAATTCCTCATTAATTAAAACTGTTTTTCGAAATTGCCGTGATTTTTTTTGTTTGAAGAGTATTTACCTGAAATAACGTAGAGACTCGAATAGTCAATTAGGAGAGTAACCCACCGGTTTCTTAAGGAATCCTTCAATTAAAGAGATTTTAAATAATGTTTGCACTTTAACATTTTTCAAACTAGTTTTAGTTAATATTATTTTGGAGATTTCATCTGTCGATCATATTGTTTACATGATTGTACTTATAGTTGCAAAAATACATTTTGTACAAGGTCAACACCTAAAAATGCAATGACACATGGTGAGAGGTGTCGAGAAACAACTGTGGAAGTGTATGATTCGGATTACCCAAATATACACATTATGTAAATTGGAAAATAAGTAAAGACTCACCTTAAAGACAAATAGTTTCCTAAAATAATTTAAAAGCAACTAGCTATCACATGTATACTATTGCAAGCACTTTTAGTTGCGTATACTGCACTTTAACGCACCCCTTCGATGACGATTTAAAAAAAAACACCGCGTTTTTCTTCTAATAAAGGCGGATACATTACTTTTTGGGCCTATTTGACAACTGAAACAACAGAAATACACTCCACAGCCACCTTTAGAACTCGACGTCAACTGGTTATCGGCCGCGCAATATAGAAAGGAAAAGTTGTTTAATCAAGTGGGCAGTGGGCGGCCAGGTTGGCTGTCACTGTTGTCACTGAACTTGAGGCTCGGCTCGAGTCGGCCGAGGTCGGTTTCAGGCGAAAGAAAAAATATAATCAAGGTTGCAGACCTACGTTGCCTCCAGAAGTGTAAAATAACTTCGGCTTTAAAACTGCAATAACAAATTAAAAACAGTATCTAGATATCGTCCTTTCCTATTAACATTAACACCATTTTATTCTTCTCTTCAAATCCTACCAACTAAACTGATCAACAATTGAAATGATGCACCCTTAATTTTGAGTGGTTGCGCGTAAACTACGGTAAATAAAAAAAAAGGGACCATAAAAAAATTTACTTATGCGAGACTAAATACAGAAAATGAAACAATTGTATTCTAACGTTCCAAAAATTTTGCAATAATGTAAAAAACACAAAACCAACCGAACCGTCACGAAAGAATCTGTCAAAAAAAGTGTGAAAAAGATGCATTATAAAGATGCATTATGTAACATTAGTAGTTCGTTGAACCCCCACGAACTCTAAGGACAGTTCTACATCTATCTGGCATACTTTTTATCAAAGTATTTATGAAATCTTGAGGAATCCTCTATCATTCTTCTAAAACGGCATTTGTCAGAGCTCCGACGTTCTCCAAATCATCAATTCGTTGGGATACCTGTAGTTTGAGACGTGACCAAACATGCTAGATTGGGTTCAGGTCAGGAGAATTTGCGGGCCAGTCCATTCGTTGAATGCTGTGGGTCCTCTGTGCTGTGGATACCAGATTGGCACGGTGTGGCCGAGCGTTATCATCAGCATACAAAAAATCTCGACCAAAATTTTCAGTAAATGGAACTACAGGTAGAATTCATCTGTCTCGATAACGAACTGCAGTCATATTATCTCTGTGGAGGCTGATCAAGTCTGTGCGTCCGTTCCAAATAAGACCTCCCCAGATGGTAATACCACATCCACTAAAAGCTACCTCAGGTTCCATAAGTGCTGCATTATATCGTTCATTTCTCCTCCGCCATACTCGAATTCGGCCATCTGAGCGAAAAAATGTGATTCTCGTCTCGTCCGCAAATATAACTCGACGCCAATCGTACTCACCCCAATGCAAATGTTGTTGTGCCCATTGTCTTCGAGCAACTTTGTGAACCACTGTTAAGCGCATGAATTTGGCACGCTGTTTTGACCTCAGACCATACTCATGCAACATACTTCTTACTGCTTGAGTGGATAGATATTACAACTACAGTAGTTTGCCCCAAGATATTATTAAGTTTAGAAGCATTTATTGTAGGATGTCGACGAGCTACAAGTCTATAGTGGATAGTGGACCTGAGGTACTGTTAAAGCTCTTGGACGACCTCCACCATGTCGACAGCCTACCTCACCGGTTTCATTATATCTTACTATGGCCCTATTGATCACCCCATGAGCCACATTAAACAATCTTGCGACTTCTCTATGTGATCGACCTTGTTGCACTAAACGAACCACATGTTGTAATTCCCTACCGTTTAGTCTTCTGTACACCATTGTCGCAATAATTTTCAACTTCAAAAACACAACTTATACATCAAACTCTTAGTAACAATTAAAATAATGATAATGGTACGTCTATTATTTGTATGAATGTTTTTTGCTAACATTGTAAATCCTTTCTTTTTGTGTCCTACAGGTCAAAAAACAGATTTTGTCCGATAAATTTTATACACAAAGGTATACACTACAATTCAGTAAACACATAAAATAATTATATCAGTCGTTTTCTTTTAATACCAGTTTAGTCACATGGATTATTTCAATTATTGAGCAGTTTAGCTAAAATTCCTTAAGCTACAAAAATCAATTGATTTGTTTGATATATAATTAACGTTACGTATCATAAACACCAGACCAAATAAAAAACAGCGCAAACAACTCGAAATATGTCTTAACCACCTTGATAGTATTATAAGAAAATCTGGTGGGAAGCCGTTAAAGATATCCAAAATACATTCTGCTGACATGAAGAAGGGTATCAACCCATTTAAAGTTATATGCAGTTAATTAGAATCTGAAGCTATTTCTTCTTCTTTAACTGTATTTAATGTCTCATGGCTACAGCTGAATTATAATTTTCGACAATTTTATCGACTTCTATTTCTTGTTATCTGATTTAATTCACTCATTATTTATCCTATTTTCTGTGACAATTCTTCCAATCTGTCTTCCATATTCTTTCTTGGTTTTCCTACTCTTATATTTATTTCCTATTCTTTTCGATTCGATTGCTTTTCTGGTTAATGAAATTGTTTGACTTCTATATGTCATAGTATGACCACCATGTTATAGTCGAGGACGGTTTGACGGAAGAGTGACTTTTCAATAAAAGATTATATTTTTCAACATAATCTCTTTTAATTGTATACACTTGGTCCAGTGGTTTTCCATTTTTTTAAACCATCCAAAAAGTAGTCTTTTGAGAAGACTTCCAAATACGCATTTGTCTCGGCTTTCACCTCTTAATTGGTCTTAAATCTCTATACCGAGCAACTTTTTTAAATTTGGAAACAGAAAGAAATCACTGGGAGCCAGATCTAGCAAATATGGTGGATGAGGTAGCAAATTTTAATGGAATTTGACTCTTTCGGTGGTAACAATAGCAGACAAATGGGATAACGTATTATCGTGATTAAACAAATAAGTTGTTTCTTCTTAAGCTCAGTTTCGATACGTGTCAGCATATCAATCAGCATAATATTGTCCAGCTATCATTTTTTCTTTTTGTAAATAATCGCTAGAGATAATGTCTTTGGAATCCCAAAAACTGTGGCCATGACCTTATTGGCCGAAAATACTATTTTTGCTTTCTTTGGTGCATGTTCCCCAGGAGAAATGAATTGTTTTGTCTGCATTTTGGTTTCAGGAGTATAATGGTGAATCCAAGTGACATAATGATGGAAAAATTCCCTTAAATTACGTTTAAAGATTGCCAAATATTCTTCTGACTTTGTAATACGAACGCATTAAGCAAACACGGCACCCACTTTGCATCTATCATTTTCATATTTAAGATATTATGCAAAATATTGCGTACCCATTCGGTTGAAATAATTACTATATTAGCTATCCTACGTACTTTCAATCGACGATCGCTAATTACCAGGGTATGGATTTTGTTAACAATTTATGTGGTGGTAACAATAAATGACGGCTCTGTCCTGCATCATCTTTGCTTATATGGCCACTGTTAAAAGCAGAAATCATTTGCAAATCATTCCATGTAACGGAGCATATTTATGATAAAATTTACGTAGTTTTTAGCCCGGTTTCCATAATTGTTTTTTCACGTAAAAATAATGTTTTATTAACACTCGAATTTCTTTTTTTTTCTCCGTATTCACCAAACAGTTGTTTTCATGTGAGTATATAAGAATCATGGCAAAAGCCAGCAACACAGCGAAAGTGTTACCAATCTTTGAAAAGTGTCTCTTTTGTCAAACTGCTTTCATAGTCCGAGTTTAGTTTCTTTTTGATTTCATTTTTCGCCAATATTGTTTTATTTGTTTGACAATATATTTGTATTCACTCCCTAGTGCTGCTTTTGTTTCCAGCTAATCTATAGTTGACTTTTCTGTAGCAGATGCTTTTCTGATCCTTGGTACCGTGTACATATATTCATTATTTTTGTTTTTGGAATGTTAATTTCCTGACCTATTTTTTGTATTTTGAAGTTTGACGGAGAAGTATAACGTAAGTCTTTATATCTAATTGTTACTTTGGGTATATTACTTTTGCATCATTTCAAGATTATGTCCATATCCTTATTGAATAGTAACGGATTTAAGATGTCCGCCTGTTTAATTCCTCTTTGCAGTGGAAATTCTCTGGAACATTTACCTGTCGTTCGCACTTCTCCTAAGACTTAATAATATACACACCTTTGATGACTTGTCTTATTATATTTATTAATTTCAATTCTTCCAAAGATTTCCATCATTTTTCTCTGGAAACCGTATCGAATGCTGCCATTAGAACTACGAAAACTAAGTACAATTCTTTCCTTTATTCAGTTGTTCTTTCTTTTCTGACAATATTTATGTTGTCTTGTATTTGTTTTTCTTTTATGAAGTTTTTCTGATTTATTTTCTATCTCTACTCTTAGAGTATTTTTTATTATTATACATTTTAAATAACCTTGGTGCTAGGCAGGTAGCTCTATAATTTTCGCATTCGGTTTTGCTTTTCTTTTTGTAAAAATATAAAATTATGCCTGTCTCTTAGTCTTCTGGTATTTTGTTTACTGTCCAGAATTTAGTAAATAGTAATGTTATCCATTTTTTCAATTATTTTCCCCATTATGTTTTTTTGTATCGTCCTTTCCTCTTGTTTTGCCGGTCTTTAACAACTTAATGTTTTGACTTACTTCTTCTTGTGTTATTGCTGTTATCCGTTCTCTAATATCTATGTCGAGAATAGACTGTCAGTCATCCATATTCCAATCTGCGTGTAATTGAACAAATTATAAGTGCTGTTTCCGATGAGTTCTACCCAACGGAGGCCCAAATTATGTACACGAACCTTCTACGTTCAGTATTAGATAAAACTAAGGTTCTATGAACATCTGTCAATCCTCTATCCAATGTTGTAACTGTCTTGTCTCGAAGAACTTGTAGAGAATAATATATTTATGTAGAGCAACAGCTTGAGTAGCTTCTTCTGGACATAATTTCAATTCTTCTCATAAAGCAATAAAAAAGGATTAAAATTACAGTTGAAACACAAATTTAAACAGGTTGAAGACACAAAAGATCTTATAGACTATAAGCCCATAGTAAATTTTGAAAGGGTTAAGTCACCTAGCGTGAAGTATAGTCTGAACGATTCTGCTTATAGGGTTGGGATAAAGTATGGAACCAAGTAAATATTTTTAAAACGAAACGGACGATATTTATGAAATTTTGTAGGTAAGTGCAATGGGCCAAAATGCAGCTGATGTATATTTTTTTGTTAATAATATACTTTAGTTTAACCGGAAATACCCTCAACTTTTTTAATTTAAATGGGCCAAACTGTATATTTTTACAGATTTTGAAAGAGCTTGTTATTTATCGAATTTGTAGATACTGGGATTAATGGAAATAATTTGTAAAAACGAGAAATAACTCACTTTTAGTTGTAGAATACGTAAATTTATTTACTAAAATTAATTCAAATGTTCAAAATGATCTCCGTTCACCTATTAGCCTATTAACAAATTCTTGAGTTACTCTTTCTAAGACTTCTCCACGTATTAGTTCACATTCATCAATAATTTTTTGTCTCAATCCCTACAAGGATGTTGGTCGTTTAACGTAAACACGTGATTTGAGATAACCCCAAGGAAAAAAATCTAATGGGCTTAGTTTTGGAAAACGAGCAGGCCACTCTATGAATCGATCATCATTAATATTTCAATACGATCTTTTTTACTTAAATGAACCATTCTTAATCGTACAATTTATTTCCTTAAATTACAGTTTGACAGTTTGGCAATAGTTACCTACTAGATAGTACTCGTTTATTTCTTACTATTAATACAAACAATATCAATTTGTTTATCTAAATGGTATTTTACTCTAATGTATAAAAATTTAAAAGTGGTTTATTAAAGTGCTGTATTTTTTACACTAAACCCAGTATGTACGAATTTGAAATAACAATATCTTTAAAAATCTGTAAAAATATACAGGGTGTCCCATTTAAATTAAAAAAGTTGAGGGTATTTCCGGTTAAAGCGGAAGTATATTATTAACAAAAAAATGTACATCAGCCGCATTTTGCCTCATTGCATTTACTTGCAAAATTTTATAAATATCGTCCGTTCCATACTTTATGCCAACTATGTATAAAACCAGATCTGTAGGCACTATGCTGTCAATTTTAGGTAATATGGATTTTTCATCTGTGATGTGCTTTTTTTACGACAACCAGTGTGGGGGAGCTGTGCTCGTGGTTTCTTAGCCGTATACCACCAAATATGTACGGCATTGCTGAATAATGAATCTATAACGGCATAGAAATTGGTTTGTACAAATGCCGTATTAAATCACCACTATATTTTTGGGAAATTTTCGGGAAATCAAAAACTCTGCTGTCCTTCGGTACCATTATTTTTGTACAGCAGTAAGTTTTGGGTAATTATTTTTTATGATCTATAAATGTATGGAATGCCGTACAAGATTATTTTGTCGGAAAAGCGTATTTGCAGATGGAAAATTCAATTTACCTGTGAAGTCAGCTGTGTCGTGAAAAATTAAGTTATTATTTCATAAAGCAGTATCGTTTTGAATATAATTCATTCTGAGTTATTAGACCTCTTTAATATTTATTATATCAACAAATATTTTTTTTATTTCATACCTGCCCATATCAGACCAACATTAAGATAAAGACAAATGTTCGTGTAAGCCATTTATTCTTTTTGATAAACATCATTTAATATTCTTTAGATCAGTTTTAAGTATTACAAGAATAAGATCTTAAAATTTCAAGTGATTGGTTAATTTTGCGCTAGAATATATTAAAAAAGTTCCCTACTTTAAGTTGCTATTTTATTTTACTAAGAAAACTACTTTGCGGCATTTTAAACTCCTGCTTCACTGATTTATAATTTATACATAATTACATATTATTTATATTTATAAACAGACAAAATGATCTGTATGGAGTTATTAAAGATATAGTTAATTTTTCCATTTACCATTTTCCTCAAGTATCGCGTTAATTTCCTAGACATTTTCTTGTACTGTGAATTTTACACAACTTTCATTTTTTTTAAACAATGCAGAGAACTTGTGACTACATTACGTCGCGTCGTTACGTGATTTTATCTCATCACCTTGTTCGGTTAGCTATAGGCTGACCAAGGCCGTATAAAGATTTTTTTCCTTGGGAAAATTACGTAATAGGTATAAAGCGGATTTAACCATACCTACCAATAAAATATTAATAGTGTAACCTAAATATATTACATATCAAATAAAAAAAAAAAAATGGGGCTTATGAAATTTTAGCCCTTTATCACTTTTAATTTATTTAGTGATGTTAGTATTAAATTAAAAAGAAAATAGAAGGACAAAAACAAATGAAGAGGCATAACTTTAGACAAAAAATATTAATTTATATATTGTTACAGGGGGTACCATATGAGCGAATCATGATGATGAAATTGAGTCTTAACTTTTTTTAACGAAACTTTTTAGTAATTTTGATTATAAAATATAACGTAAATCATCATTTTTTACTTTTAATTCGCTTCTAATTATTTCGTTTAACCAAACAAAAGTTTGTCCATTGTTTTTCCTTTGAAATTTCTTTCCAAGACTTTCAACTATTCAATTACGATTTTTTCGAAAACTGTTGAAATTATCATGTTTCAACAAGTATAACAAATTTACATAAAAATGATGTTAACATTATGTTTTCTAATCGAAATTACTATAAAGTTACGACTCAGTTTCATCTAATGTAAAATAATAAATAAAATATTATTCTTTATCTAATGTTATGCCTCTGTGCGAATTTTGATAAAAATCTGTGAATTCATTGTAAAGTTATAACCAAAAAAACGAAAAAGATATTTCAACTTAACACCTAGTATATTTTGCCGCAACAACATTTTATTAGGGCATATTTGGTCTAATCCTCACATTTTGATCTAAATTACCTACGTTTACTCTAAATTCCAACAGTTGCAGCTCACCCTGTATAAGGCACCATCATTGCAGAGTACACTATTTCTGTAATTGGCTTATGTCATTCCTCCAGCTCTTAAATGAAAAAATAATGGAGGTATTTTTGGAGTGTGGATTATCGGGTGTTTCAATAGAGTTGATTGATTTTTCTTGATGAATTCTTATTTTGCTACATCGATTTTTAAAAAGGAATAAATCTAAGGTGGTTATAAATCCTAATATTGGTATGGTAAGGCTTATGCTTCTTACTTCTGGGATTGATATTTAAATATCCTGTCAATTTCGTAATTTGGCTTGGTTAGATTTTCGATATGACGTGAATTTTGTGTTTCTCGAAAGTATGTTGAGAATATAATCGAGAGTAGAGATTTCCCAGGGGTGTTACGTTGAGTTTGTCGTTACAGTCTATTTTCTGTATTTAATATGTTAGGTACAGCAGAATCCGCAATGTCTTCATTATTTTATCATATCTGCAAAAGGTTTTTTTGATTATTTTTGTCTGGTTTCCAAGCAATGTTTTGGTATTATACACCACTATTAGTTTTAATAGTATACCCTCGTCACTAATGATTTAGATCAAAATGGTCAGAAAATAAAGTGTTGTGAAACAAAAAAATGTATCGTACAAGTGTATATGACAGGCTAAACAGCTGCTAGACCAACAAATATTGAATAAAATGAAAAAAGAGAAATTTCTTCCTTGAAATCAATTATTAGTCGCTGAAACTCAATACAAAAAATAAATAATAGTTTTCTCCTAAATCGAATAAATATTCTCGAAAAACTCGTGTAAACAAGCATGAAGAACAAAAATGACACATCGATTCAAAAATAGGTCCATTTAAACTATTTATCAACAATATGAAGCACCTCTTCAACAGATGGCATAACCAGGGTTACAGTTGCCAGTTTCAAACGACCAAAGAACATATGCGCAAATGGCTCAAACCTCAATAGGAATAAGTGAAAGTGTCAAGTTTGACAATGTTTATAATAAAAATCAAAACAAGCAATATAAACATAACCAAAAAACCCACAATTCTGATAATTCAAGTGAACAAGAATAAGTACAAAAAGTAAGTGATCGATCTGTTAAAGTGAGCAATGATCGGAGGCGAAGAAGAAGAAATTTAAGAAAAAAACATTGGAACAGGTAGGGATGGAACAAATGATAAATTTTCAGGACGGAAGGAAGGTGTGGCTGTACATCTTCCAAGTGAAAAGAAACGCTAGCAAAGAAAATATAAAGGAATATAAAAAGCAAATCTGTATAATTAATCAAAATGTACGTTGTAATAACTCAAATAATCTAGTTGAGCAAATTGTAAAATTTCAAGTAACAAATTGCGAAGTGTTGTATGTAACTGAACATTGGCGAAATAGGTATACGCTAAAAAACATACCAATAAAAAAAAATTTAGTTAATGTTAAGTTGCTGTAGGCCAGAGGGTTAGGGTGGTGCTGCAATTTATTTAGAGAAATTAATTGTAAGGAAAGCTGGGAAAACTAAATGATTTAATAGTAAAATGTGGATTCGAATGTGAAGCGGCAGAATGTACTTTACATTTAGAAACATTTCTATTGTCTCAATTTATCGTTCAGCTAGTGGAAATCTTATATTACTTATGAACAAACTAGAACAGATGATGTTAAAAACTTTTGAAGACAAAACAGTAATAATAACAGGTGACTTTAATTCGGCGTTCGGCAAGGTAGTCGAGAACATGATGTTCCTTTTACTTCTGTTCATAAGGTATTAAAACATGAAAAGTGGCGTCCCTTTAAGGTGCACCCTGTACAAGAACTATCACATGACTAATAATGGAATTTAGCGAAACTTTGATGGATAAGTGTAGCAATGATCTACTTTTCGCAAAAAACGTTTTTTCTAATGAATGCAATTACATTAAACGGTGAAGTCAACAGACAGAATTGTAGATATTGGGCAAAGGAAAATCGTAAAAGGATGAGAGAATATCATACTCAATATCCACAGAAAATTAATGTTTGGGCAGGAATTGTTCGAAATAAAATTATTGGACCTTATTTTTTTGATGTAAACGGGCTATTTAATGAATTTATTACCTAGTGCAAACATTCCCGGAAATATCGATGAAATTTTGTGGTAATAACAAGATGAGGTGCCGCCACATTATGCAGCCGCCGTTCGAACATATCTTGACGAAGTTTTCCCCAATAAGTGGATCGGTAGACCAGGACCCATTGAGTGGCCACCAAGGTCACCGGATCTCACGCCATTAGATTTCTTTTTGTGCAGTTATCTAAAAGATGTAATGTAAAAAAATAAACCTGACGACATAAATGATTTAAAAGATAGAATAGGGCAAGAAATAATTAACATTTCGCAGGAAACATTAATAAACTTCAGCAGGAATTTATTGATCGTTTAGGATACTGTCAAGCACAAGAAGGAAGACAATTCGAACACTTACTGTATTTTAATGTGTGGGAATTTATTGTTACTGTTGTATTGTTTTGTTATTTTAATTTTATTAAAGGTCTTCAAAAATACAGATTTTAAAATTATTGTATCTTCAAAACTATTAATTACCGAATACAAGTATGCTATATTTTTGAAAGAGTCTTGAAATTTGCAATATAATTTTAAGTTTGATTTCAACTTTAATTTTTTTTATTAGAGTAGCTTTTTTAACATTATTAGAGCGAAAAATAATAAAGCCAATTTTTGTGAACTGTTTTGTGATCATCTTAAAAATATTTTGAACAAGTCAATGTCTTAGGTAAAATCGTTTTAGAATTATATAATATTATCGTTACGGTTCAAGCTCGAATCTTTTCTAATTTTCTCTTCCTTTTAAAATTAAATACCAAACTTGTTTCCTTTATTAGTGATGTGTTAAGTAAGAAATGTTTCGTTAAAATAAACAAATGTTGGATTATAGTTTCATAATTTTTGTTTTATTTGATTCTATCATTTACATAAAAATAAATACAATTTTCTCAAAATAAAATTAATGGGCAACCAACATTTTGAAACATCCTGTATGATTATTATATACTATGTACGTATACAAGAATACTATGCTATTGATTAGTGTTTTTTATGAATTTGTTTTAATTACAAATTAATAACAAAAAAAATGTTGGTTGGATTGTATATACAGGGTTTCCCAAAAGTCCCGGGACGGAGCCGTAAGTTGCTAACGAGTGAAGAAAAAAGTCTGAAAATTTGGAGATCACTAAAGGCCTACATTTTTAGATTATTTAAAAGTTTCATACACTGGGGAGCTTTTTAGGGTGTGATAACCACAGTCTCACCTTATTTTAAAGGCAATGAAAACATAAATACATCTCCAAAACAAAAACCCGATATTTTGACACATTGACTGCCATGTGTATCAAAACTGATACTCCCTTCTTGGGTCCTGTATCATTTTGTAACACAAATAATTTCGTTCTGGCCGTAGAATGGTATCAGTTTAGCTTAGCTTTTTTGCAATAAAAACAAAAATGAAGATAAGTAGGTGTAAATTTAATAAACAGTTTGTGACAGTAGTGACAATTTATTGATTGTTGAATTGTTGTGTTAAATTTGAGCCTATTTATTTTCTTTTTTTAAATTAGTTAAAATAATCTATTAAAAATGCCCCAAAAACTGACCGAGAAAGAAAATTTCTCTTTTAATGATTCGTGGCTTTGGTGATAGAACAAATCTTATGATGAAGTGCGGCGAGTCTTCAATGATTTTTTTCATGAACAAACGCCGATTTCCAAATGAACAGTCGAAAGAATTATTCGAAAATTTTAAGAAGAGGGAACTGTGAATGATCTTCCAAGAACTGGAAGGCCGAAATCTCCAACAACTCCCGAAAAAAGAAGAAGTGTTACTGTCTTTTGTTGAAGAACCTTCACGATACTTATTAAAAGCGTGCCAGGTACACGAAATCAGTAAAAGTTTCGTTCAAAGAATTTCGCAAAAAAATAATTATTTCCCCTATAAGTTTCACCTGTTCAGAAATTGAAGGAAGATAACTTCGATAGATTGAAATTCTGCGAAATAATGCGTGAAAAATGTGATGGTGACAGAAATTTTTTTCTCAATATTGTGTTCTCTGATGAATCTACTTTTTACGTAAATGGTAAAGTTAATAGGCACAATTGTCGTTATTGGGCTGACGAAAATCAACATTTAATAAAAGAAGATCACACTCAGACTGCAGAAAATTAATGTATGGACTGGAATTATGGGAGATAGAGTAATTGGTCTTTTTTTATTAATGGAAATTTGGACGGAGGAAGATATTTAGAACTGTTGGAAAATCAAGTGGTTCCAAATATTCGCGCCGAATGCCTTAATGGTATTGACAATAAGTGGTTCCAACAAGATGGTGCTCCTCCACATTTTAGCCGAGCAGTGCGAGACTTCTTAAGTCACAAGTTTCCAAACCGTTGGATTGGGAGAAGAGGTGAAATCTAGTGGCCACCACGATCTCCGGATCTTGCACCACTCGATTTTTTGTGTTGGGGGTTTCTAAAAAGTAGAGCGTATGCAACAAATCCAGAAACAATAAATGATTTGCCAAATCGCATTCTTGAAGAAATCGCCAATAACACCAGGGATATTCTTCAAAGGGTTCAAAATTCCATTTATGAGGTTTTGGGTCATTACGAAATCCAGGAAGGTCGACAATTTGAAAATTTATTATAGAAATCGTAATAAACATGTTTCTTTCTCATCTGGTAGTATAACTATAAAATAACTGAGACACAGGGTTTTGGATTTGGGGATGTGTTTCTTTTTTCATTGCCTTTAAAATAAGGTGAAACTCCACAGGAAATGCAATTTAAAAACTTTGGGGTTGTCATCCCCTAAAAAAACACTCTAGTGTATGAAAGTTTTAAACCATCTAAAAATGTAGTTTTTATGGCCCTTTATTGATCCTCAAATTTTCAAATTTTTTCTTCTATCATTATAAACTTATGGCTCCGTCCCGGGACTTTTGGGAAACCCTGTATAGTCATTTCTGCTGCAAGTCCAAATTTTTCAGCACTTGTTGAGGACTATTTTATCAGTTTCACGATATAAAAAATATATTTATATAATGAGTCAAATACACAAAGAACTCCTAAAAAAGTGGCGTTATTTCAATAGAGAATAACTGTGAAAAGAAAAGTAAAGTACAAAGCGATTACATTACATGTGTTTTAAATGCGTGCACGGCTTTTTCAAAGGCTGAAAAAATGATGACCATGCTTTTTATTTTTAATTATAAGAAACATAAAAAGTCACTCGGTATTAAATCGGGACTACGGCATGGGTGGGTCATTAATTCGACGTTTATACATTTCAAATAATTAACTGTTGCGCGTGCGGTATGAGATATTGAATTGTCTAATGGAAAGTGATTTCACTTTTATTGTTTTTTTCGCCTATGATCAATTTCGCTACGAAACATGTAATCAGTTTTTTCGAAGTGCTTCTCGGCTACACATCTTGTTGGAAAAATCATTTTAAAACACTCGAACTGTTGAATGTTGCTTTATTTCTGGTTAGTAGGGATAGATGCACATTTCGTCGCTAGTAATAATTTCACAGATGTGTTTGGAAGGTATGGAATTTTCGAGTTTCTTCTTAACTGAATAAGTATGCAAAATGGTCCGTGATATGTATAAAGATACCTGAATCTCATCGTATATTACTGTTTAGCTCTGAATTTCTAAAAATGTGTGAGATGTGCGAAGTTAGAATGAGAAAGTATTCGGACGATAAAGAGGATAGTATACGCTTGGGTAAATTGTACAATCAGTCAGATGCAATAGAAATGATAAGTGAAATTAAGTACACTTGTTTATCGGACAAACTTCATATTTAGAGCAAAATTTGCTAAGTAATATATGACGATCTTCTTCAATCGTTCAACGCACAGCATCAATATATTCAGCAACAACGATGTTGAGGAACGCCCTTCTCTTGGTCGACCCTCAAACGAAATATGACCAAATTTAAATTCATGAAACCAGTGATGTACCATCGTTTTTGACTAAGTGTCAATCAAATGCAAATATTCCATACATTGTGGTTGTGTTAAACCACAACAAAAATTATAATAAATCATAACACGACTGTTGTATGGCATTAATTCGATTATTAATATGCTTCTTAAACTTTATAACCACACAGTGTACAAATGGATAAATATTTTAACAATCTGGAAAAACATTTTGGAAATATTGTACTCTATCGATGTGCAGATGTCACTAAATCAAATAATCAAGGTTACCAAATTCCAAAATTTTTCCGACTGTCCTTCGAATTTACATAAAACTGCAGTTATTCAGACTCCGTCTGAAACATAAAAATGTAAAAATTAAAAAGAGCTAGAAAATTCTGGCAACAGAAAAACAAAGGACTTTTTAAATATTTATCAAGTATGTAATTAAACATTCTTATTTTCTAACAGTATATAAAACAATTTTTAAACTATACAGGTCTAATTTCATCTGTATTTTTTACTTTACAACATTAATATGTGCAGATATTTCTTAAATACTGTATGTTTTCATTTGCAAGTATTGGATCTTAATTCAGTGTTAAAAAATAAGTCCAGCTAAAAAATAATATCTTCTTCAATTAGTCTTCCATCTACAAAGAGTTGATGTATAACACCTTCTTTCTTCATTGCAGTTTCTGCTCTTATAACAGCGATACTATTTCCCAATTCAAATTTCATTTCAGTTCCGTTGGCAACGAAAGAATTTTCAGCTTCTATTAATTGGCCGTTAACATATATATTAAGGGTCTGTTTTTCTGAAAATAAATATATCAAAGTTTTAGGTTCATTTTTAAAATTTTCAATATCAACAAAAATAGGAAAACAGACTGTTCGCTATATTCAGTTTGGAATTATTAGTCTTTATACAAATATAAGATCGATAATGAATCTCTCTGCAGATCTACTAAGACTTACAATAAGAACGAATTTTCTATAAATTACATAAAAGTAAATACAATAAAATAGAGCTTATGGAGTCTTTACATGAAGATACTTTTTAAAAAAATTTATAAAATCCTTTTGTCCATTTTTTGAAAGATTTTTTAAAGTTTTCATTTTGTAAAATTATTTCCTTTTCTAATTTGTTCATCTCAACATTTACAAAAGTTTCATGTCCTTCCGTGTCTTTCTGGATTAATTGTATTTGATTTTATGTATTATCCTTGTTCTTCACAACTTCTGTCTTGGTATCTTTACATACATTCTTCATCTTATATTCAAAATTACAAATTTTCATATTTCACTTTAACTAATGAGATCAATTTACTTATATTTTATTGTCCCTTTTGATTTCTTGTACTTATTTATTTATATTTACTTAATTTTCTTTAGGTCTTCTTTCTTCACCATTTCTGTTTTTGAATTCAAAAGGAAAACCTTAATATCCGGTATTTGTCTATTATTTTCTTGTCCATTTGTCTGTTGTTGAATTATATCCTTCATTCTTTCACTTATTCTCATTATGGAAATTATTATAAATTTATCAAATACTCTATCGCCTCATGTTCGGCGCCAATTATAATGAGATTATAAATTTATATGCTTTTTTAAAACCTTTTTAATTTTCCTTATAAATATGATAAATATCTCTTGACATTCCTCCAAAAATTATCTCCTTCGTTACCAAAACTTTTTTGTTCATTGTGAAATTTAATTACTTGATCTTTTTTTGCACATATACAATTTCATATCAGGTACCTAAGACAGATTAGATCGTTTTTAAAATGAACACATACATATTTATATGAAGATTCAGAATAAAAAATTATTTACAACATCAATATTTTCCTCAAGGTTAGTACTTAAAAAAATGAAACTGACCTACATCAAAAATGTTTTACCCTTCAAAAGATATGTTTTGGACATAATTTAAAATAATCGACGTTGTAATTAATTTTTTTAAGTATATAATATGAATACTTTTTAAAAAATCCTTCAAAGTATAAACGAATTGCAATAGTTTCTAATTTCTTTATGAAGTAGTAAACGCAATAATAACTAAGTTTAAATATTATTGGTGAATAATGTTAGGTTTTATTAGCATAAAATACTGTTGTGATATACATTACTAATCATCGTCGTTATTATAACAAATATAACGGTATAAACCAAGCAAACAATTGTAAATTTTATTTGTTATCTCTACAATTACATTTACTATTTACTTAATCATTCTTATTTACAAACAATTCAAATAATTTTAGGAACTGAAAAGTAGACATGAGATTTATAAAAGGAAGATTTTAAAATACATATTATATGTGAAAAAATGTTTATTTTTTCTTGCATTACCAATACTTTTATATTTTAAAACTATGCAAATTTTATATTCTTATTAAAAATAATTATTGAAAAATGAAAACTGTTATAAGCTTTATTCTTTGCTTAAAGCTATCATGCTCTCATTATACAATTTTAAAAGAAAACTGTAAATATAAATTGAAAATAATGTAAACAAAAAGTAAAAATCCCACATTAAAGTTTACTATTTATTACTCGCATATTCATTTTCCTCAAGCCTTATCATTAAATAAACAAAAATTGAAAAATCCCGAAGACATGTGAATTACTGTCACCGTCATATGCGACAAAACTTATAAATAACGAACAAATTTCTTAAACTTCAATGCATTCAATCACTGCAAAAATGAAGTTACTAATTTTATCTGTAATCTATATTACAATTGTAGCTGCTCTTCCAATTGATGATGGATATCAAAATGATATCGATCTAGAAGATACTGAAGAGAATTATGTTTTGGTTCCTGTTCACAGATTTAGAAGGTATGTAATTATTATACTGTTTTACTATACGGGGTTGGGATAAAGTATGGAACCAAGTAAATATCTGTAAAATGAAACGGACGCTATTTATGACATTCTGTAGATTAGTGCAATGAGGCAAAATGCATCTGATGTACATTTTTTTGTTAATAATATACTTCCGGTTTAACCGGAAATACCCTCAACTTTTTTAATTTAAATGGGGTGGGAGAGGGGGGTAGATTTTTGCACATTTTGAAAGAGTTTGTTTTTTCTTGAATTTGTACATACTGGGCTTAGTGAAAATAATTTGTAAAAACGAGAAATAACTCACATTACTTTATTTAAGTAATACTCCAGAACTTATTCAGTAATAAAACATAACAAGAATTTAATAGAAAAAAGAAAAAAGTTCCATAGATTTTTCTTTAGAACAACTCATACCAAACATTAACTTTTCTATGATCTCTTTTTTGATTAATTTAATTTAATATAAAGTAAAATAATAGCAAGAATTGCCCATAACAACAAAATCAATAAATATGACAATTCATAAAAATAAAAGTAATTTAATATACTAAGACACTTTCAAAATGAATAGCTCAGCAAATGAAAAAGCTCAAACTGTGTTAATTTGTGCAGAAACTAAATCTACAACTCAAACAAGGAGAAAATTTACAAAAAAAAATATAAAAATACCCCTTCTATAAATATTATTTAAAAGTGAAAATTTATCGAAATTGGTTGCATTATGCACCTAAAAAATTCCGGAATGGTGATATATGGTGGTACAAAGTAAAAAAAAATAGTCGGTTTTTTTGACCCACCCTATCATTAACCCTATATTGAAAGTCAGCAATATTTTGTTTTTTTGTATAGGTAACAATTTACTGGCATTAGATCTAATTTATTTAATTCACACCAATTTTGTAGACAACTTAATTTTCTCTGAAGATCAATACAGTCATTAACAGAGTTGATTGATGAAAATATTTTTAGGTCATTTTCATAGCCTAAATTTTTACAATTAAGATAATCAAACAGGTCGTTATTAAATAAAAAGAAAAGCAGAAGACCCAAATTTGACCCTCGTGGGCCCCTAACCCTCAATATATTTTTCAGACCGAAAGTTGTTGTATGCTACAAATTGAACCATTCGATAAGTAGGACTTTATAAAATTTCGTGTATTTTCTGAGAACCCAAAGTTTAATCATTTTAGTAGAAGGTGGTTGTGTTCAATCCGAGGTCTTCGAGAAGTTCGTATATACAATGTCAACCTGTATATTTTTATCTAAAATTTCATAAATGTATTGAGTTATTATTATCAAATTAGTAACTGTAGAAGGCATTTTTATAAAACCATGTTGACAAGGATGTAATTTATTTTGCGTTGCTGAATATATCTCGAAAATCTTCGAAAAGTTGCATAAGAGGTCGCGCCACTATAATTCCCAATCAGAGTTTTGTCACCTTTTTTGTAAATTGGACATATTCTAAATCCTTTCCATAAATTCCTGTCTTAATTGACAAGTTAAAAATAAATCTCAGAGGTTTAGCAATTGCATATCCACAATCTCTGATAACAAGTGATGGAAGATTATCTGGACTTGATGTCATTTTATATTTAAATTTTGATGTGATAAAGTGTAAACAAACTTAAAAAAAACTTTTGGGTAAACGAAATTATTTAGTGCAATTTAGAGCAATTAATAAGCTGTGTCTTTACATTTAAAATGGATAACTGTTATTTGGGACACCCTGTACTTTAATTTGTAATTTTAATTGCAGAGATGTGACATGGGGCGCTAACGAAGGAGGGTACGGAGTTGGACAAAAAGGAACAGTCTTCAGCTCCGGTGATCACCAATTAGACGGGTCTTATGGTGCTTCTAAAGCTTGGCAGTCACACTGAATTAAACCTGACTCTTTCGGTGGTCGTTTGGATTACACTCACAACCCATCTGGGTCTACAGCTTTTATCGGCGCCGATAGAACTCCTGGTCTCGGAACTAACGTAAATGCTGGATTGAAGTACAACATAGCACATGGAAAAGATTGGGATGTTGGTATTTCTGGTCAGTACGACAGACACTTTGGAGGGCCCTGGGGAACAGGAAAACCGAATTATGGTGTACTTTTTGGCGGAAGCGGCAGATTTTAATATGGTGGATCTAAATTTATTTTTTAATTAGATTAGCGTTTCATGTAATCAGTATTAAAATTATAAAAAAATACAAGCGATAATTAAGTTAATTGTTTCAACTCTTACTTTATGGAGATTATTCATAATAAATATGGAAACATAAATAACACTTATCTTGAATTTCCACTGTCATCCAAAGCGTTTTAATATATATTCAAGTCTACCCAGACAGAAAATGGTATTGTCAGATACCTACAGAACCTTGGTGCACTTAAAAATATATTAAAACGCTTTGGAAAACTGTGGATATTCAAGATAAGTATTATTTACCTTTCCGTATTTAGAACTATATTTATTGCCAACTATTTTCAACTTCTAATGCGTGTAACTTAAGATTTTTTTATGTAAAAGGAATACAAAAAAATAGAACTTACCAAATACGACTCGATACCTTTTCCCCTCGATTATAATTGCCCAATTTCTAATTGACTGAGTTTGTTTTTCGGTAAACTTCCTTAAAGATTTTCCATCAACGAATAAACTGTACGAAAAAGCAAAATTGGGTATCGGATCTACTTTCAACAGACATTTGGCTTCTTGTTTTCCCAAGTAAAATTCTTCATCTCCGACTAATTTGAACATCCATTCTCTTCTAATGATTTCCTGATAAATCAGAATAATCAAATAGAATATATAATATACCGGTATGAATAAAATGTTTGTATCCTACAACTAAGGAGTAAATAAGAAAGTTGATTAATCCTAATTCGAAAAGTCGTATCTTGTCTTATTTTAAGATAAAATTTCGAGTCAAGAAATCCAAGAAACGCTGGGGTATTATCAGTATGTATATAAAGTATTTCCACTGAATGAAGAAACTATACAAACAATCCAGCACTAGTTTCATTAATTTTCTAATAGATGCTGTTACAAATGAACCAAATAATTATTTTTTGGACCAAATCTGGTTTAAAGTAATTGGCAATTGGAAATACTCTGAATTGAAATAAGATATACATATTTATAAATCAAAACTAAAAAACACTTTACCAACCAATTTATTCCTAGAATTTGAGTTTTCCCAGAAAAAGTCTTACAATGGGCATATACCGAAACGACAAAAAAACGTTTTGGCTGATACAGACATCTAAATTCAAAAAAATGTGATTTTCAGATGGCTGTAGATCCTATATTAAACATAATAGACATAAAGTGTGATACATCGTTGAAATTAGCTCGGCAAGAGGTTTATAAAAATGTAAAAATATACTGGGTGTTCCATTTAAAAACACAATATTTTTTCTGGCACTGCGTTCCTGAATACACTGTATGTCAGTTTAACATTTGGATTTCCAAACCATGTTTTTGAACGATTTGATGACTAATTTTAAATCGGGATTAAAACTTTCTGGAGTCCTTTACAATATTGTGCATTAGAGAAAATTGAAATATACTCAAATGATTACTATTTTTATCCTAAATAAAGTAGAAGGTTTATCCTATGTATATCTTTGTTAATTGATTTATTGTAAATAAAAAGTTTTAGAATACCGTGGAATTTTAAGTATATTTTATTTTTTATATTTAAAGTTCAAATAACCATTCTGATTTTAACACATACTACTATTTATAGACAACCCACAATACAACATGAACATTACGCTTCTTCATCTTTTTTAGGTCATTAAGATGTTTAGGCGTTAACTTTAATTAAAAATTCAAAAGAGCTAATCGAAATAAGTTTTTAGCTATACAATTTTTCCTGTTGTAAATCAACAGTTCTTCTCAAATATCTGTCGATAAATATAATTTTATGGTATATTCCCTATTTAAAATTAAGGTGTTGGAGACACGAAAGAGAAGGGATTGACATATGATAGATGTCTGATCGTGAAAATGTGTCCCCTTTGGAATAAAAATCGAAGTGTTTCAGCATTTTCTAAAAATCCAATGAATACTGCCAAATATCAGAATGGACTGTTCTCAGTGGTCCACTCTGTATGTAGAATGTGTTTGATAAGTAAACAACTTTCCAAATTTAAACAAACTGATAAAAACTTTAAAAAATAAAAAGATGAAAACTACCTTATGGAGATTTTTAAAATTACACGGGTTTAGATTTAAAGAGTTGGACAAATGGCAAGGAATAATGGATAATGGATGGGTATATTGAAAAAATCGGCATTACGTAAAGAAAGGAGAACTATATATTATCTAGAACTAACTTGATTTGTCGCATGTGTTCTAACAAAGAAAAGTCCCAAGCAACACATGGTCTCAGGAACAGATATTATAGAAACCGGAACTTTATGAAAGTAAATGCTTCAAACCTGTTACCTATTTTTTAACTTAAAACTATTAATAATTTCATGGTGCTGAAACACTGTAACAGTTTCCTATTTGCTACTTAAACTGACTACAACGAAGGTCTGCCACCTTAAAGACATTTTAGTTTCTACCTTGCTACTACAATGATCCTGATAAAGTACAATACGACTTTTTCTCGCCATCAAGATCCTATTTGCCACTTTATAAGTACATTTACAGAAAATAAATTTGAACCAAACGCTAGTTAAAACTTTACCATATTCATACGTTTTGAAGAATAAAATACAATTTCTCTATATCCTGTTTCATATTAACTACACATATAAATATTTTGATGCTGAAAATATCTTTAAATTATTCTTAAAAATATCGATATTCTGGGTATCGATATTATATTGTCAGTGTTATTCAGTTTGTTCTATTACTTTATGTAAAAATGCAAACTATTACTAAAGAAATTATAGTCATGCAACTTAACAATGATTTCTAAAAAATTACGGATTCTCCAGCAACCAATATTTTTGTCCGATACCTAATCAAAGTATCGATATTTGAAAAATCGATTTTATCTATTGATAATTGATATGTAGGTGTAGGTTAAATTAGAATTGTTAGATGGCTTAGATAAATTAAGTTTCGCTTGGTTGTTTGCTGTTTTTTTCAGTTTTCTATAAAAAGTAGATGAAAATCTATCAGACGAATTAATTTGGAAGCCATTTTTATAAATTTGATGTTACTAAATAATATAAAGATACCATAGGGTAACGATTTTAAGTATAATTCACTATATGGTGGCATGTGAAAGAAGCGGCTACTTTCAAGAGAACACAGTCTTCTACTGGGGGGTACCCGGGTTCTATGTATGTTACTTAAAGTTTCTATACTTTTAATTTCCCTTGCTTATTCCAGGTACGTTGGTAGAACCGCTATCTGGATCTATAAAGTACCATATCTTGTACCTAAGTCTCAATTTAGTTCAACAAACTAGTAACTGCCTCAAAGCTTTGCCGTTTCAAAGTAGTAATCTTTTGAAAAGCTACTTGAATAGTAGCCGGGTAGTTCCATTAAATTTAAAAATATCTTCAATATGGCGGACCTTTGTTGTAGTCAATTTAAGTAACAAATAGGTAACTACTATACTTTTTTAACACCATAAAGTTATTAATCTTTTTAAGTTAAAAAATAGGTAACAGGTTTGAAGCATTTACTTTCATAAAGTTCCGGTTTCTATAATATCTGTTCCTGATACCAAATGTGTTGCTTGGGTTATTATAGTTGTTAATATTAATCTATTCCTGAAAACCTTCTCTTTAAATCGTTTACAACGCACCATTTCTCCATAAATTTAACCCATCACAAACATATTATTTTATACGACACGTTTTTCCAAAAAATTGAATATACTTTCTATTATAACCGGGCCTGTGCAGTGTTCTAGTCGATGTGTATATCACAAAAGTAATTTTACAAATGTAGTTTTGGTTAAGATCGTATTCGAAAAGAAAGCAGACGTGTTTATAGGTAGTGTCTTTGTAAGTATATATATTTTTTAAAGATGTAAGGTGCAAAAATCCATTGATTAAGTTGGGTTTTAAACGAAAAAAAAATCGCCTCTAATTATTTTACAACGTGGTCTGAAATTGTGAAATATTTTGGAACAAAGTATACACGGCATGCGTCCGAAAATCATACCAAAATCTTATATATGGGGTCAAAAGACTACTACACAAATTCGAAATTCAGGAGAAGTGTCTTTAGTGTTATTATTTATTTAGCAACTCAACAACGGTTATCATATCATTCAAAGTTGAATAAAATATATTGTGATTATCACGTTATCAACGTTACTCGTAAGTTTATGGAATCAGTAACTTTTTATTACATGATATTAAAGATTATAGCAATAATTGTTCATACATACATTTCCATCTACCCTTAAGACGCGTTTTCCACTAGTTGTACCATGTTCAAATTCAACAGTATGAACTCCGTCTAACAGTGGAACACTCCAGTAGGCAACTAAATTACTTCTGTCTTGTGACGGTGCTGATTCTAAAGATATACTTTTTGTAGCCATTGGTGTTAGTTAGGAAACATAAGTTACATTGAAATTGCCAACGGGAACAGAAACGGAAAGCTAAAAACAAAAAAAAATACTTTTAAGATTACTTATTTATTATTAAGTTAACAAGTGCCCTTTACTGTCAAGGCTAAAATGGTTTTATCCACCTGTATACTGAAAAGCAGAGAAAGTTTACCCTGGCTTACAAATTCAAGTCCCACTAGTAATTGATTTTTTAGAGGAGTATTTTTATATTGGTAGCACTTTTTCCAGTTCTAGCAATTTCACAGTTAGTTTGGTTCCCAAACCACAACATACCTAGAAGCGTAACTGTTATGGAGTATTGATGTAAGGAGAAGTATCTTTGTGTATAAAGTGTCTCTCAAAATATTCAAAACTTAAATGGTGTTGCTAGAACTAGTAACCATCTTTTCCACAATAATTCAGTGAGTTTTCTTAGGGAGATCGATTAATAGTAGTGGCTTGGTTAAATTAAAAAATTGTTGGGTGTTAATGCCTCTGGATTTGTTGTATCATTTGAAATATAGGTAAGTGGTCGACAATAAATGGTACGTTAAATTCCAGCTAATAATGTGGTAAGCACTTCTTGTCTAGGTTGACGTTCTTTCAGAACAACTTTTAGAGCTTCATTTGATGATCTTACCATGCGCCCCCATGCTCCGGCCATATTTGGACTTGCAATAGATATAAACTCCAACTTTATTTGGTGGGCTACCATTTTTTTTTGTATTAAATATATATATATACAGGGTTGGGATAAAGTATGGAACCAAGTAAATAAGTAAATATCTTTAAAACAAAACGGACGATATTTATGAAATTTCACGTAAGTAAGTGCAAAAGTGTAATGGGGCAAAATGCAGCTGATGTACATTTTTTTGTTAATAATATTCTTCCGGTTTAACCGGAAATTCCCTCAACTTTTTTAATTTAAATGGGATATTTTTGCAGATTTTGAAAGACCTTGTTATTTCTCGAATTTGTACATACAGGGTTTATTAAAGATATTTACTTGGTTCCATACTTTATCCCAACCATGTATATATATAAAGTTTGAAAATGTCTTGCTTTAGTTCTTTTTAAGCTGAATCAGTATTCAGAGTGTCATTATTTCTAGATGAATTGCTCTAATTGACAAACAAGTGCTATGCTAATCGCCATAGGTTCAAAATAATCCACTCCTATGAAGAATAAATGTTTTGGGGATCTATTTGTTCTTAACGCAGGAATTTGTGGTTTCGTTCTCCGTATTTTATAAAAAATACATGTATTTAGCACTTTGGAAATCAACTTCCTTCCTTGTATTTTCCAAAATTTTTATCGTACTTGATTTAAATTTGTTTGTATTTCATAATGTATGTATAATTTTCCGTTGGAAATATCGGATTTCCAACAATCACAATAGACCTCTTTCAATATGGTTCCCAGCTTACACTGCATATTATTTTAATTATTTGTTAACAACTCCGAATTGACTTTGTATCAATGTTCCCTAAACAAATTTTTGAAACCTGACCTGAATTTTCTTTTAAACCGCAACGTTTGCGCCTTTTTTGTTTCAGAAGTTCGCAATAATTTATTGAGTTGTGTCTCTAACTTATACTTTTATCTATTTAAAATTCTAATATATCAATAATCTTTGGTTATTACAAATTTGGAGCAGCAGGACCTGTAGCCGTCAGATTAAAAAATTTTCTCTTTGCGAAATAGTAAGTGCAGGTCGATATTCTATATACAAACTGTAAAGGTCTATGAAGGTGCATGAATTAATTTTTAAAAGAGATTTTAAGAAGACGCGTTTTTGAACTAAAGTTTATACTACATTTATGTTGAAAATTACTCAATGTTTACAAGACCAGATAAGACTGCATCTGATTAGTCGGAACTGAAAAAATTGATACTATTATTCTATAAAAATAATACATAAATCTTTTTTGTCACATTGTTCGCACCTTTTTATCATTTCGGAGTCATAATATTTGCAGTTAAAATGGGTCATTAAATTTTGATATTCCCGGTATAATTAAGCAACCCCAATTCCTGTTTTAAACAATATTAATATTGAGCATGCAAAAACAACCTCTCTAATGATAAATCAATATGTAGAAAACAGCAGATGTTATGTTTACACAATGAAATAATACATACGATAAAGTTTTTACTAATTTGAATAAATGTGCATACTTGTCACATGGGCATTATTTCCATTTATATAAATGAAACAAGGAATTAGTTTAAATTCAAAAAAAAAGTTTTAGGATCATATTAGTACTTGTTGCGAACAATAACTAACCTAAAACTGTGTTAATCAGATTAATTGATTTAATTAAGAATAAGACATTTTAAAAAGGGTTGTCTTTATTTACTGTTGATGTAAATTTTTATTAAAATATGATAGTCAGCTTATCAAGTATTTTTTTCTCGTCCAAAATAATATTTTTTCAAATATTACAATAACAATTTAACTTACCCTTTGGTCATAGTAAACACATTCAACTCCACGCTGGAATATATATTGATTTCTTGTTATCCAGGTATCTATGTTTGTATCGTATTTTATTAGCATTTGGATGGGCTTTTATCGACATAAAATTAAATTTTAAATGAACGTAGTTTTGGTTTTAGATTTTTCACCAACTTCAAATCGAAAAATTTTACGTTTAGGTATTATTAACAGCTTAGTTCTATTATTGTCTGTACCAATTAGTCATGTTGTCTATTTCTGTTTTGGATTAATCGTTTAATATTGTCCGGCAGTTTTTAATAATCCTGTGTGTCTGATTGCTATAACTTAATTTACATATTTAAAAACTAACTGACCGGAGGTAAGAGTCAAAATCGTCTGAATATTTCGGATAAGGTCACCAATAATATAGAAAATATTGTAAAACCTGGTAGTCCACAACAAGGATATATATATATATATATATATATATATATATATAATAAAAAAGTGGAAATGAAAACCAAGAAATAATCTTCAAGTAAGAGATTATACAATTAGTAAGAATATAAGATTATTTATGGTTGGTTTTTAAAGAAGATGGGAAAATGGCATAAAAAACACAAAAACGAGACAAATAAGTAACAGCACATACAACGCAATGTTTAGGAACAAAGAGATAAAGATTACAACAAAGACAAGAATCTCTAATACAATAATAGATTTAAGCTGTGATAATAGTTCCAAGTCTATTATAAGTTGTGGGGAGATGGTGGGTATCTTTATACAAAGATCAAGCCCATTTAGAAGCAGCCAAAAATAATATTGCCAAGTAGGGTATAGTAGGGAAATCAAAACTAAATAAACTAAGAATTAAGGAAATAAGAAAAATTACGAAGCAAGAGTCAACACACATTTATTTTTGTCAAGTTTAGTTTTGTTTTCCGCTTTGCTTTAAAAATCTCAAAACACAGGCTTACAACTTATTTTTGTAAATTTTAGTTTTAATTCATGACTTACTATTTGTTTCTTTTTGGATTTCTTGTTTTTTTTTATTCTCTTTTAACCATTGTTGCTTTTCCCGTCGTGTGTTCTCATATCAGATATTTGAATGATCCACATATTTCTGAAATTATTATATTATTTTCTAATGCTTTCTTGTGTTTGATTTTTTTCGTTTTTTTTCGTTTTTTTTATGTTGTCGGTAAGTATCATGTAGAACAGTATGATTCAGAATATACAGGATGAAGCATTAGGGTGGCAAAAATCACTAGTTTGCTATTATTAAAGTATCAAATATTTGTTTATGCCTTAGTATAGAACTTGAAAAGTTAGAATAGGGACACGTAAACCGTTTTTATTGGTTTGGCTGCTACAGATATTTAAATTAAAAAAAAAATGTGATTTTCAGGTGGCTGCAGATCGTTTTTGAAACATAACAGACATAAAGTGTAATATATCGTTGAAATTAGCTCGGCAAGAGGTTTATAAAAATGAATAAACATACGGGGTATTTGATTTAAAAAAACATAAATTTGGTCTGGCACTGCGTTCCTGACTATTTTTAAAATGCGAATCTCAAGACTTCCTATACTTTCTGTAAAAATTTTTTTCGTATCTTCAATAATAGTGGACTAATCGAGCTTTGCCACACTAATGCGCCACCCTGTGTATATCAGTGTTACACCCTGAATAGTATTCCTGATTGTTTGTTTATGCCTCATTCCAAATCGAAATATGTTTTAATGCGATTAAAAGCTTTCCTAAGCATAAATATTATATTATTCATTTATAAATTATTTAGAGAGTAAGAAGAAAATATAAATGAAGTTAACGATGAACCCACAATAGAAAAAATAGTAAAAATAAAACAAATTTGTAATGGTAAAGCTCCTGGAAATGACGGAATGAATTTCGAACTTCGGAAATATGGGCGGGAAGAACTGAAGGAATAGCATATTTATTATTTAAAAAAATACAGGAACATGTACAGATGAAGAAGGTTTTGGTTAAGATAAAAATATGCCAAAAGAATGGGAGATTGGAGAAATAGTACAAAGGAGACCAATGAACATACAGAAACTTTACACTAATTCAGAAATTACTAGCCAAAGCCACAAAAGAAATAATTGTTCAATACCACTATGGATTTACATAGGGATAAATTTACAATATGCTCGTTAATAAATTTTTTGGTCAAAACAGTTAGATAATTTTGGTAAATATCTACTTTTGTCATAAGTAAACTTGTCACATTGTCATTTCAAATTTCCTGCCTGCACTGGCCATTAAATTTTATTAGGCGTTACAAAAAAAGAGATGGGGCTAATTTGGTTCACAACGTTATTGTTTACGTGAACACTCAATAATATAAGTGCTTTGTGGAATGATCAAAGGACTCTATCTTTAGTAGCAATAAGAGGATAAAAAAACTAATAGTAGAAGGCAGAGCAAGAGTAAAAATTACGTATTCTTAATTTACATAAATATTGTAGGACACTTACTTTACTTTTTATTGGTTATGGGTTACCAATTTCAAATTTATCTTTGGACCTTTTCGTTATAAGTTTCCCAAAAATATAATCATCAATTTCGCACTGATTTAGACTTTCTTGCCCCAAACTGCCCTGAGAATAGCAACCTCGATTTTAAATAAGGAGAAAACATAAAAAAGTCGTGAATATGTTGCTTGGTAATAGATTATTTATTATTTAGTCATATTTGAAAGTTTATTTAGAAATCGTTATTTTACTAAATTTTTAGTATATTTAAAAAATATGGAACTTACCTCATCAAAAAATAGAGAAGAGATCTCCACCCAGAATAGTGGCCTTAGTAGCTCGAAATAGAAACCACAAAGTCCAGCCAAAAATGGAAAAGTAAGTAGGAATCCTTTCGTTAATTTCCTTGGATATTTTCGAGCACGGGAGAGTGGCTTTTCTCCACAAGAAGTTATTGTCAACGGTGCTAAAGTTTGGAGAAGCCTGGACAAAAAAGTTACAGAGTGAAAAGTTACGAAAATCCAAAACAAAAAGAAAACCCAATTGAAGGACGAGGAAATAATTAGAATTTGATTGAATTTGTATTTTTTTTGATTTTGTAAATCTTATATAAATTATAAGTAAATAATTTCTCCAAACAGCATGTTATTTTATTAGTTGATACTATGAATAATTTGTCGAAACGGGGTGATAGTAGAGCAATGAATTACTATTTTCATAAAAATTTTATTCATACAATTGTCAACTTCATAAAAAATAGGGACACTATTAGGTTAACACAAAAATAAATCAAGTCCACCCAAGAAGTAAAGCATTTGACCACTATTTAATTCGAAATGATCTATATGTAAATATAAATATTTTCTTCTCTAGGTGTAGAATGATGTGTGGCTAAAATTATAATAATTTGTCGAAACACCATGTTATTTTATTAGTTGATACTATAAATAATTTGTTAAAAGGGCATGAAAGGGGAGCAATGAATTACCCTATTTAAAGAAATTTTATTCAATCAATGGTCAATTTCACAAGAAAGGGAGACACTCTCAGGTTAACATACATATAAATCACAATTTACTGGCTTTTACATAGAGGGACTGAAAAATCCAATATCATATATTTTATTAATAGAATATAATTCTTGAAATATGTAATTTCAAAAAAAGCCTTTTAGTAAGATTACTATTTTTTGCTAAAATGTTAACATCATTTTAATTCATTAAGTGATTTTTACTAAAGCACATTTTTCAGGATATAATCTAGAATCTCTTATGAGAATTCATATTTTGGGATAAAATACGAGAAGCTTAAGCTATATAATTTTTATAACAATTATTACAAGGAATTTTATAGATTATATTAAATTGAGAAAGGATTGATGTTATGGCTATAAGTTTATTAAATGTGGGCCTTGGAGAAAGTGTAGCCTATGTAACAAAAACATACTTTTGAGATTTGAACATATAGCCTTTTGTATCACTCTAATCTAAAAATTTTTTGTATAATGTACTTATGAATTTGGGCGAAGTATTAATATACGTTTTAGTTTTTTTTATTAATGCACTGCATGTTTACAATCTACTCTATTCACAGAGTAATAAGTAAATAGTCTATTAGTCACTGAGGTGAGTTAGGTACCATCCACTGATGGTTCTCTAAGAATTATTGTTGTGGGAGGTCTTCTGGCGATAGTCTCTTTAATCTTCTTTCGGCAAGTGGTTGGTTGAATAAGTTATTTATTAATTCGTTGTCAAGGTCGGTAGTGCGTTTTTTGTATCTTGTGGAGTGAGCTTTTATTACATCTTTGATTAGTGGGATGTTCAGATCGTCGTAAAGTGTCTGGTTAGAGACATACCATGGGGCTTTACTTATCATACGGAGTATTTTGGATTGGAATGTTTGGAGTATTTTCGTATTTGTAGGTTTGAGTATGGCTTTGTAGAGAAGCCGTTTACTTTCAAGAGATAACCGAGACTTTTTGTAGCCAGTGCTATTCTTTAGTTTAAGATCTAGATGTTTTCTCTTGTTTTTGATATATCTTCCATGTTAGTTTACCATCTAGATGCATTCCCAAATATTTGACAACTGGTTTTATGGGGATCGGAATATTATTAATAGAAACTTGTGGACAAGCAGATTTTCTTGTGGTGAAAGTAATTTGTACTGATTTGCTGGCATTAGCATTGATTTTCCATCGATAAAGCCAGTTTTGTAATAAGTCTAAATGATTTTGAACTTTTTTTGAGGCTACAGTAGGGTCGGTATCTACTGCCATGATTCCGGTGTCATCAGCAAAGGTTGCTAAGAAGGTTTCGTTTTTAGTTGGAACGGCTGCTGTAAATATATATGTAAATATACAGAAATGGGCCGAGAACGCTACCTTGTGGTACAGCAGATTGTATATTGTGATAATTTGATTATTTATCTTCGATTTTAACTTGAAAATAGCGGATAGTAAGGTACGATTTTAGTATGAAATATAATTGTTCTGATGTAGTTTCAGTTTGTAGAGAAGACCTTCATGCCAGACTCTGTCAAATGCCTGTTTTATGTCAAGGACACTCCAGCACAATACTTTTTGTCTTCTAGAGTTGTTTTAATTATGTTGACTATTCTGTGGCATTGTTGGATTGTAGAGTGTTCGCGACGTTTTAGTTAAACTAAAGATACTAGCATGTAGTATTTTTAAGTTTTATTATTAATTTTTTCTAGAAAAAAAGTACATAATTCACTTACGCATGAAGGTCATTCGAGTTATTAACTCATAATTGCCCCTAGTTTTCTTCATCTTCCTCTTGTCTTAGATTTGGTGATATTTCATTACTTTCTGGCAGTACATGTTGCATTCCAGCATGGGGTAATGATGTGAAGAAGTTGTGATATATGGGAGGAACGTATTTCAAAATTTTTCTAATGTCTTTCATTTTTTCTTTACTAATTACCTTCGTAGATTTGTCTGTCTGGGGTATAAAATTACGATTAGCGTTTATAAATATTTTTTTTCTGTGTGTGGCATCAACCGCTAAGGGTTATTAGCCGTCGTGTTCTGTCTAGGCTTTATTATTGTTTCCCGGCGCCTCTTTAGGAACAGCACTGTTAATTTGAAGCCAACAGTGAATGCTGGAGTGGGAATCTTAACGGAGGGAGGAGAAAAAATTGTTGTCAGTTAGCTTATTTAGGTTTACAGAGTGAGAGTCTTTCGAGTAATCATAGGTACACTTCATTATTGGTGTGCCTTTTAACCCTAATTTTCATCTTGGAAATGAAGGTTTTATCACCTTTATCACCTACTAAATAATGATTGGAACCTTCACTTCTCTTCATTATATCAGATAAAAGATCAAAATCGACAAATTTATTATTCATGTCATTTATAATGAATGGATTTTTTCCTCTTCACAAGCTTCATCCGTTCTTTAATTTAAAATTAGAGCCTTTTCACATGAGTTCTTTCCTGTTTATAGAGTCGAATACCTGCTAGAAGTCAGTGATTAACATTTCTAGTTCTATTTTATGCTCATCTGCCTTATATACTTAATTGTATCGCTTTTATCCACTGTAAATTTTTCCTGTCTGAGTCCACACTGGCATGATCAATTATTTATCTTCTGGCTTTCACTAATCCCTTCTGTATTACTAATGTAAGCATTTTATAGGCAGTATTAAGTAATGTTATCCCTCTATGATTTATACATATTTGTTGGTCTCCTTTCTTATTTATCCAATCTCCCATTTTTTGGCATCTTTCATTAACAAATAACGATATGGAGGCATTGTACACATACTGTTGTATATAATAATAGCGTTTTTCGTTGGATGTTCCAATAAACTTGTAGAACCGATTAGATTTGAAAACGCTCAAGATCACATTTTTAGGTAAGTCATTATGAATAATTGGAGGGGCAAGTTTCAACTATAATAATAAAAATATCGTTTGCTTAAAATATTCATCATAAAATAATTAAAGTAAATATGAAATACCTCCTTTATTATAAAAATAATTGTTTTGTGTTTTAGTAAGAAATATACAAAAATGAGACTATTCTTAGCTAAGAATCTAGGAACGACGATCAGCCCTGGGTTGTAACTACTTTTGCTTTAGAACCATTTAAAACAAAAAAATACCCTCAAAATCCAGAATCTCTTCACTATTTGAGGCATTATGATGATATTAATTTCGACATATATCAAGTTGATATTGCACGTAAGTATTATCTTAGTAATTAATTTGTTTACCATTTCCTCCTCGCCTTCAGGTCCTGTTTCATCTCCTTTGAAGTTTACATTCATTTTTTGCCTATCTCTTCGATTCTCTTTCATTATGCACCTTGGTCTTCCTCTCTGGCTTTTCTTATCTTTGTGAGTTTCAATTACTTTTCTTGCCATTCGGTTAGAGTTCATTATCATGACTAAACTAGCTTAGCTCAGCTGCTTCAGTTTTAAATACACTTCCCTACCGTTTTCATACAACTACAGAAAATTAGGGTGATGACGAGTATATTATATCTTGCAGATATAATATGCAACATTTTTCATTCTCTCTTTGTAAAACCCAGTAAATTTTGAACAAATTATTCACAAATAGCAATTAAAATAGAAAATTAGGTTACTCTAAGTATAATAATAATAATAATAATAATAATAATAATAATAAAGTGGTTGGCCTTTTTCTATGTTTGTTCATAATAATCTAGATTTTTCTATAATTTCGTTTCATATCCGTTCCGTATACCACCATGATTATTTTGCTTCTAATTTGTTAATTGCATTAATTTCTATTTATTTTATTTTTCTGCCCGGCTTTTTTACGGTATTTAGCTTAGGGCCTCCTTATTTAAAGGGTTAGGTGTTTATCTCCGATCAAAGATCGTTTTCATTAAATTTATGTTTCTAATTACTTATTAATTTAGGTAATATAATTGCTCATATTTAAAGATTATTTCTACTCTGTCCATAAAGTTATTTGCGTTTTTTAGTTCGTCTCGCATTGATTTTAGTAATTTTAACATTTTATCTAGGTTTATGATTTGGTTTATTTCCTTAATCCTTTTAAAAATTTCGTTCATTTTGTTCTGGTCGTTGTTTAGATTATAATTTTGATTTTGGGATTGGGTTTGATTTATATTTTTGGTTGCTTGGCTATAAGCAAATTTTTTCCTTGGATTTCTTTGGTTTTTTGGTTGTTTGCCAATCTTCCTCTGGTTTGTCTTCGTTGCCTGACGTTTCCATTTCCTCGTCTACTTCCTCGCTCCACTTTCTGGGTTCCTTTGCTGTTTTTTCTTTACTGAGTTCTTTATTTTTCATCCTTTCTTGTTCAACTTCCCTTACTATTCGTTCCGTTATCATTTCCGGATTATATTCATGTTGAAAAAAACCCTCATTCTTTATATCATTGCTGTACGTCACTGCTGCCAACACTCTTTTGTAAACTTCGGGATCTTTTAGTTTTCCTCTCAATTCTGAGTTTGTTAGTAATTTTTTATGGCATTCTACAAGAGTTTTTCCTAATAGTTCTTTTATATGTTTTTCTTCTTCATTGTCCAATTTTTCCTTCTTATTCTTCCTTATTCGACTCCTCGGTCTTCCTTCACTTTCTGATTCACTCTGTATCTTCATTTTACCTTTCCGTTTGAAGTCTTTACCTTTGGATCCTTCAATTGGCTCCATTTCACTCGCGAAAAATTTACTCTAAGTTTGTAAATAATTTATTATATGTAAAAGGCTTTCCAATAAGGGCGGGTCGATGTTGAAATGGAATAAAACAAGCTATGTGTGAGGTATTAACAAAATTATTTTCTATTTGAAAGGTACATGTACGCCATTATGTATAGAATATGACATCGTTAAAACGTCCGTCGAGGCTTCGCACGGTGGCACAGATTCGAGAGACTCCGCTGCATAGATCCGGCTGAATTTGATCGATAGCCTGGGTTATGTTGACTATGAATGCATCGGTCGATTGCAGCTTATTGGCACAGACCTGTGACTTCAGAAAACCCCACAAGAAAAAGTCTAGCGGAGTCAAATCGCATGATCTTGGTGCCAATTCACACCACCTCCGCGAGAGATAACCACTCCAATGATGCCGCCGGCCCAAAATCCGCACCAAACAGTTACTTTTTCTGGATGAATGTCCTGCCACCTGGAGAACCTCGTATGAATTGGTGTCCCATTTACGACAATTTTGTTTTTTATCATAGGCATTCAGTCAAAAAACGCGTAGTTGCTAAAGATGATTTTTCGTCCAAAATTGGGGTCCTTTTCCAAACGGTCCAAAGCTCAGTCAGCGAACAAACAGAGTTGTTTATGGTTATAACTTTGAGCTCTTAAGTCAGTCTACTGTAAAAGGAAAACAATGCGGGCAACGTTTGCACAAACGAACACTCATTTTGATAATAAAGTTTTATCAATTGGACATGCTACTCAATCGTGTAACTTGGCATGAGTGGCTGAGTAATAAACAACAAATTTAAGAGACATCTCCAAAACAACATGGCCACCACAGCCTGACAACCTCGAAAGGTCCCTATTGGAAAACCCTTTAAATGATGGTTGACACCCCTAGTGGGGTTGAATCGCTAAGTAGCTTTAAGCTAAATCCAATTTTTAGATGGATCACTTTCAGTTCATTAATTTATACTGCTAATAATGAAGGATCTCCATGTTTTCTTATATCGGCTTTATAGCAGACACATTTTGGGCCATAACCTCAATTTTAGCCACATATACACACCTAGGGAGGAGAATATTGTTTTTATTGTGACTTTTTTAATATATCGACGATTTCGCATTATACAGTGGTCAAATATTTTACTTTCTCGGTCGACTTATTTATATTTTTGTTAACCTGACAGTTGAAATTTGTATTAATAAAATTTCTATAAATTAAGTAATTAGTTGTTCTCCTTATTCCAAATTGAGCTTATATCTGCTATTACTTCATGAAAATGTAACACCATTACCTCCTATGGCACTACAGAAATATTCTGGGCCAAAATCTCTATTTTAGCCACACATCATTCTAGACCTAGAGAAAAAAATATTTTTCTTGCGACTTTATAATATTTATATATAAACAAATTAGAATTAAATAGTGGTCAAATGTTTCACCTCTTGGGTGGACTATTTTTGTGTTAACCTTACAGTGGTCCCCTTTTTTGTGAAGTTGACAATTGTATGAATAAAATTACTTTAAAAAGTAATTCGTTGCTCTCCTATCAAGGCGCTTGAACATAAATTACTTATATTATCAACTAATAAAATAACATTCTGTTTGGACAATTTATTTAATTATAATTTATATAAAAGAATAATACAAATTCAATCAAATTCTAATTATTTCCACCTCCTACAATTGGGTTTTCTTTTTTTCTGGATTTTCGTAACTTTTCTCACTTTAATTTTTTTATACAGACTTCTCCAAACTTTAGCACCGTTGACAATAACTTCTTGTGGAGTAAAGCCACTCTCCCGTGATCGAAAATACTCAAGGAAATTAACGAAAGGATTCATACTTACTTTTCCATTTTTGGCTGGACTTTGTGGTTTCTATTTCAAGCAACTAAGGCCACTATCCTGGGTGGAGATCCCTTCTCTATTTTTTCACTAGGTAAGTTCCATATTTTTTAGATATACTAAAAATTTAGTAAAATAACGATTTCACTTGCCGAAAGAAGATTAAAGAGAGTATGGCCAGAAGACCTACCACAACAATAATTGTTACGGAACCATCAGTAGATGGTACCTAACTCACCTTAGTGACTAATAGACTATTTACTTATTACTCTGTGAATAGAGTAGATTGTAAACATGCAGTGGATTAATAAAAAGAAACTAAAACGTATATTAATACTTCGCTCAAATTCATAAGTACATTATACAAAAAATTTTTAGATAAGTGATACAAAAGGCTATATGTTCAAATCTCAACAGTATGTTTTTGTTACATAGGCTACACTTTCTCCAAAGCCCACATTTAATAAACTTATAGCCATAACATCAATCCTTTCTCAATTTAATATAATCTATAAAATTCCTTGTAATAATTGTTATAAAAATTATATAGCTTAAGCTTCTCGTATTTTATCCCAAAATATGAATTCTCATAAGAGATTCTAGATTATATCCTGAAAAATGTGCTTTAGTAAAAATCACTTAATGAATTAAAATGATGTTAAAATTTTAGCAAAAAATAGTAATTTTACTAAAAGGCTTTTTTTGAAATGACTTATATTTCAAGAATTATATTCTATTAATATTTCAGGAATTATATTCTATTAATATTTCAGGAATTATATTCTATTAATAAAAGATATGATATTGGATTTTTCAGTCCCTCTATGTAAAAGCCAGTAAGTTGTGATTTATATGTATGTTAACCTGAGAGTGTCTCCCCTTTTTGTAATATTGACCATTGATTGAATAAAATTTCTTTAAATAGGGTAATTCATTGCTCTCCTTTCATGCCCTTTTAACAAATTATTTATAGTATCAACTAATAATTGATTTATTTTTGTGTTAATCTGATAGTGTTCCTATTTTTTGTGAAGTTGACAATTGTATGAATAAAATTTCTATAAAAATAGTAATTCATTGCTCTACTTTCACGCCGTTCCGACATAAATTATTCATAGTATCAACTAATAAAATAACATTGTGTTTGGACAAATTATTTACTTATAATTTATATAAGATTTACAAAATCAAAAAAAAATAATACAAAGTCAATCAAATTCTAATTATTTCCTCGTCCTACAATTGGGTTTTCTTTTTGTTTTGGATTTTCGTAACTTTTCACGCTTTAACTTTTTTGGCCAGACTTCTCCAAACTTTAGCACCGTTGACAATAACTTCTTGTGGAGAAAAGCCACTCTCCCGTGATCGAAAATACCCAAGGAAATTAACGAAAACGATTCCTACTTACTTTTCCATTTTTGGCTGGAGTTTGTGGTTTTCATTTCGAGCTACTAAGGCCACTATTCTGGGTGGAGATCCCTTCTCTATTTTTTGATGAGGTAAGTTCCATATTTTTTAAATATACTAAAAATTTAATAAAATAACGATTTCTAAATAAACTTTCAAATTTGACTAAATAATAAACAAGCTATTACCAAGCAACATATTCATGACTTTTTGATGTTTTCTCCTTATTTAAAATCGAGGTTGCTATTCTCAGGGCAGTTTCGGACAAGAAAGTGTAAATCGGTGCGAAATTGATGATATTTCTGGGAAACGTATAATGTTAAAGTCCAAAGATAAATTTGAAATTGGCAACCCATAACCAATAAAAAGTAGAGAAAGAGCCCCACAATAAAGAGATATCACAAACTCATTTTTGTAATAATAATAATTGTTAATAATAATAAAGGATAACGGGTAACGTTATTTAAGTAGAAATAATGGACCGTATTAAAGTGATACCTTATATTGACATTTGGGATAGAACATAAAAATAATCATAAAATATAAATTACAACAGAAGGAAAAAGAAGTGACGCCAAAGTTGATCCAGTCGATTGCGAGGTTAATTTTGGTACTTTAAACAGCAACTGATGATAGTAGTGATTTATTTTAAATTAATGTATTAACTTAGTATTTTGAGCACAGCACAGTATTCCAAGTACTTAAAAGAAGTATTGAAATACTTAAAAGAAGTATTGAAATACTTAAAAGAAGTATTTATTTTCACAATTCCTTTATTAATTTAAGTAGTTAGAGAAAAGTAACAATGGAATAAATTTAATAAGTAGGTATATAGATTATAAACATTATTATTTCTATCAAGAATTGAAGTGTATACTTTCATCTACAGAATGTGTCAAAACGTGTATATATAGATTTGGTTTTAATTAAACTATATTTTGAGGATAATTTTAGTAACAAATGTTGACTGTCAATATAAGAATTGTTCGTGGCGATATCTCCATTTTTACATGCGTTTTATTCACTCGTTAAATAGTAATCAATTATTTTATAGATGTCGCCACATTGAAAATACAGGGGTTTGGGAAAATGTATTATTTACTTATAAAAGCAAAGTAAGTGTCCCACAACTATGGGGAAAATTAAGAATGTCATTCTTACTCTTGCTCTGCTCTCTACTAATCGTTTTTTCATCCTATTTTAGCATCTAATCCACTCAACAAAGCACTTATAATTATATTATGAAGTGTCCACGCATTGAGTAACATTTTGAACCTAATTAACCCTATCCCTTTTTTGTAACAACCAATAAAATTCAACAGCTCACTAATGTTAGATTGTATTTTTATGTATATTTATTATTAAAAGCTTATATTTTTAATACCCTTTAAAGTCTTTATTTTTTTAACTTCACACTGAAATCATACATCAGCTCCCGTTTCTAGTATAAACAAGTATCAACCTGTATTACATTATAATATAAATATGTATATATACTGTATGACATTGAAAATGCAACACCTTGTAATAGTTAATATATTGAGCTAATTTTTTTATAGATGATTTGTCTATAATTAAATGTTATGTGATTAAAATTTCTTGACCCGATAACAAAAAATAAGGCCAAAAAAATTAGTAATGTGTGGGACCTCCTCTAGCTTTAATGCACTCATCTTTCCTTCTAGGCATAGATCTAATTAAATAATTTCTTTGATCTTGAGGTATCTCTTCTCAAGCAAGTTGAATTTCGTTCTGAAGGGCTCGTAGGGTCTGCAAAGCATTGGGTAAATTATTCAGCCGTCTTCCTATGATATCTCACACATGTTCCATAGGCGACAGGTTAGGAGATCGAGTTAGCTAAGGAAAAAGATTTACAACGGCGCGTTCAAAGTAATCTAAGGAAAAATGTGCTACATGTGGACGGGCATTATATTGTTGAAAAAGTGCGTTAGGAAAAGTTCTTAAGTAGGGGAAAACATAAGGCTGTACAATTTTTACTATATAACGGCGAGCTGTAGTATTGCCTCTAACGAAGACTTACTTACCATGTGCATTAGCAGCCCATACCTCAACACCCATAATAAGGTGCACGTGTCTCTCCACAGTATATTGTAGATCTCGTCTTTCCCCGCTACTACATCTTACCCTTCCTCGACCGTCGTGTACGCCCAGGGTGAATCGCGGTTCATCTCTGAATACGACGGTGTATAAAGAAAAGAAAAAACCGACTAGTTAAACAACGAAATTTTTAAAATCTTGGGAATGCAGAAGTTTTTAATGGGTGAAAATTCAGAACCTCTTTTCACTTAATTTGAGAGCTTTCGGAAAAACTTCTTTTTTCAGTCATTCTACAAGATATTAAATATTACATAAATATATCAATTTGTAATAATTTTACTTACAGTGTTTGAGATTGTTTTTTCTATTACTATACATCAATGTAGAACACAGAAAATTTTTTTTTTTATAAAATAAAGATAATTTTTTAATCTTTACCATTAAAAGGAACTAAATTTTATTTGAAAGAATGAAATAATAATGTTAAATTCAAAATTACTTTGACATTTGACGTTAAATATATATCATCTTTTAGTTCTATGTTTAAATTTTGACTGTCTAGCGGGGTAAGCCCACCGTTATCATTTTTGATATTAATGCAGCCTGCCAGACAGTGTCGTAGCTTTTTCTATATCTAATGTTACCATTGATGTAGTGTGCCTTATGTTAAAATTTATATTTACTTTTTGTACTATTCTTGCAAGCTGCATTTCAGTGGACTTACCTCGCTGGAAGCCAATTTTTCATTAATGATTTTTTCAAATATTTTGCCAATTGCTGGAAGCATACTGATCGTATATGTAGTTATTTGGGTCTCTTGGATCCTTCCCTGGCTTTGGAAATGGTAAAATGATGACCTTTTTCCAAATTTTGTATGTTGTACCCCCTACATTAGTTAAATATTTTAATCAGTAAATTTATTATATAAAATTGCACCTGTTTAAATAAAATACGTATAAGCATAAAAAAGTTGTATTATTAAATTTTTGGAAAGATTTATTATTTTTACAGTAAAGAATCGATTATCATTGTTTGTTGCGATTTTAACAACTGCGTTGTTATCTCTTTTTCACTTAAATCGAATTCTATTCTTTGTTTTTCTAAATTTACTTTTTGGGTTCTTTCTTTTAACTGTAATTCAAATCTTGCCTCTTCTACTTTTATTTTTCTTTCTTCCAACATTAATTTTTCTTCTTCTAATTTTAGTCTTTTTTTTTTAACAACTTTCTATTTATTATATTGTATTCCTTCACTCTTGTCAAATAAATAAATAAAAGAGCATTTTTCCTCAAGGGCGCTCTTGAATAAGTTCGTTTCCTTGAAGGACCTTAAACAATAATATAATTGTACAAATATAATGACACTATAACTGGGTGAACATAAAAGCAGAAACGAAGCAATGAAGTGTTTTATTATGGGGTAATTTTTAAAAGTTTATAATGGTTCATAGTAAACATATTAGATATCTTGAGACTAATTAACAAACTCTATAAAATTTTAATAAATATCTAAAACACCGAACTTCTTTGAGTGTTTGTTCCGAACATTATTTTGTTTATTCTCTTTTTATAAAATTTTTTGTATTTTTTGTATCTGGTTCATTTTCGACACTGACCACTATTTCTTCTTGGCTGACGTCAGGTTCAAAATTATCCGAAACAAACCAGAATATTATTTTTAATGTAATTCTATATACTAATTTGTGAAAGTTACCATAATCGTGTTCCAAAATTTAAACATCTTTTGATTTTCTTTGTTCTTTTTTCAAGGAAATTAAATTCTTTACAAATATTAGTTGCCTCCCGAAGAATATTTTGTTCTAAATAGGGTTCCTCAATTCCTGATCTACGTATAAGAGAATGTGAAATAAATATTCACGTAAAAAATGAATAGAGAAAAATACTTACCGAAACTTATTCACCTCGTTCTTTTCGGCCCAACTTTGTATAAGTAACATTAAATTAAATAAAATTAATGTTCTTACTGTAAATAGTTTTCCTGTGGCAAGCTGAATATTTTCTTTTACAGTATCCCACGCTCTTGAATTAATTAGTGGGTTCTGACCCACAAATTCTCATTAGACATTATGCATGCACAAAACCATCTATGACTCATAGACAAGAACATATAATAGCGATTTAGGTTATATTTTTCTTTTTCTCTCAATCTTCTTGTTAATTGGGTTCAAGTGTCAAAATACGGAACAAATAGGTTTACCTTAAAATATACAATAAGTGCTTCTACATAAGGGAAAGCAGTATTTTATTACAGTTTCAAATTTGTCTTTGGAGCTTTACGTTATAAGTTTCCCAAAAATATCATCATCAATTTCGAACCAATTTACACATTCTTGCCCTAAACTGCCCTGAGAATAGCAACCTCGATTTTAAATATTGAGAAAACATCAAAAAGTCATGAATATGTTGCTTGGTAATAGCTTGTTTATTATTTAGTCAAATTTGAAAGTTTATTTAGAAATCGTTATTCTACTAAATTTTGAGTATATTTAAAAAATATGGAACTTACCTCATCAAAAAATAGAGAAGGGATCTCCACCCAGAATAGTGGCCTTAGTAGCTCGAAATAGAAACCACAAAGTCCAGCCAAAAATGGAAAAGTAAGTAGGAATCCTTATCGTTAATTTCCTTGGGTATTTTCGATCACGGGAGAGTGGCTTTTCTCCACAAGAAGTTATTGTCAGCGGTGCTAAAGTTTGGAGAAGCCTGGATAAAGAAGTTAAAGAGAGGGAAGTTACGAAAATCCAGAAAAAAAAAACCCAGGAGTAGGACGATGAAATAATTAGAATTTTATTAAATTAAATTTGTATTAAGTAAATAATTTTTCCAAACAGAATGTTATTTTATTAGATGATACTATGAGTAATTTATGTTCAAATGGCGTGATAGGAGAGTAACGAATTACTCTATTTATTCATACAATTGTCAACTTCATAAAAAAGGGGGACACTGTCAGGATAACACAAAATTTACCAAGTCTACCAAAGAAGTAAAACATTTGACCACTTAGAATTTAAAAAGAATGAAAAAATTAACAGAAATTACAAAAAGCAGACAAGTCACAGTACATACTACGCGATGCTTAGGAATAAAGAGATGAAGATTACAACAAACACAAGAATCTCTAATGCAATAATAGATTTAAGCTGTGATAATAGTTCCAAGTATATTATAAGTTGTGATGACACAAGTATCTTTATAAAAAATGTAAAGGCCAATTAGAGCTGGTGAAAATAAAATTCCTAAGAAGAATATAGTAGGGAAATCAAAACTCAATAAAATAAGAAAAAATACGAAGCAAGAGTCAACACTAATTTCTTGGTTTGTTAAGTTTAGTTTCTGTTTTTCTTTAAAAACCACTTATTTTCGTGAATTTTAGTTATTATTCATGTCTTACTGAATAATTTTTTCTTTTGGGCTTCCTTTTTTTTAGTCTCTTCAACTTTTGTCGCTTTTCCCGTCGTGTGTTCTCATCCCTTTTCTTGTCTTTGATTTTTTTAACTTTTTTATGCTGTCGGTAAGTATTGGGTAGGGTAAGTATTGGGTAGAACAGTATATATAGTTTAGAATATATATCTATATACACTAGCCAGCAAAATTAACGCACCACCACTATATTTTGAAAAATATTTTTAATTCATAATATTGATCAAATATTTTTATGTCTTAATTAAGTATATTCTTATTCTAACTTAATAAGGGTATTAACAAAAGAGAAAATTCCAAAAGAAGGTAAGAAAAAAACAAGAAAATTCAAAAAATAAAAAAAATATTAACTTTAGTTAAAAATAATTAATAACCGGTATTTCCTCCTTTATTTTGAATAACAGCATGGCAGCGATTATTCATGCTTAAAATTACGGGCCTTATCTCGTTTTCATCCAAATGATTTATCTCTCATAAGCCCATTCAAAGGAGGGTTAGGAAGTTCTTGAAAACGGCGGTAGATCATGTCCCAAACATTCTCAATTGGATTAAGATCAGGACTGTTTGCTGGCCAATCCATAGTTTCAATTCCAACCTCATTAAAATAATTTTGCACAATCTGAGCAACAAGCGGTCTAGCATTATCTTGCTGAAACAAAAAATTCTCACCAATGTAAGGGACAAATGGTATCACATGTTCGTGCAGGATCTCCCTTATGTACCTATCTGCTGTTAAACTGCCATTATTACTAGCCACCAAGTCAGTACGAGCAGTTAAAGAGATTCCTCCCCAAAACATACCTGACCCTTCACCAAATAATCTGGTATTTTGGAAGTTACATTTGGCATATCTTTCATTTGGTCTTCGATAAACTCTTATACGTCTATCTGAGTTGTAGAGAGAAAATCTGCTTTCATCTGACCAAAGAACTCTTTCCCAATCTTCATCAGCCCAACCTTGCTTTACGATGCTCTGGGGTCAAAGCTGGTCCTCGTGCTGGAATTCTTGGTCTCAGATCAGATTCATCTAGGGGTCAACGAACAGTATCAGTTGAAATTCTAAGTCCATCTGCTTCCTGTAGCTGTGTCTGCAGCAATCTTCCTGTCACAAACCGTTGTCTTAAAGCAGAGACTCTTAAAAAACGGTCTTGAACTTGCGTAGTTATGCGATGTCCGCCTTGACCAGGTCTTCTAAAGTGCTGACCTGTCTCCCTATAAGGTTCGATCATACAGGAACTGGATGTATGCGGTACACCAAATCTCTGTGCGATTCTTCGAAAGCCCCATCCCTCTTCCAGTAAAATGACTGTTTGAGCATACTCTTTGGCGGTCAAATTTCTAGATTGGCGTTCCATATTAAACACTATACTTCACTGTACCTCACAAATGTAAATTTTCAGTGCAAATGATAAATTTTAGCAATAAAAGCTTAATAAAAAGAGGTAGGTTAATTCAAATTTTATCTGAATTTCAACAAAATAAAGATAAGATCAATAGACTTCGATAAAAAAAACCAACTGTCTAAATTTACAGAATATGTGTACTATGGTAGTTTAAAATAAAAATAAATATTTTTATTTTCATATGAATTTTCAAAAATAATTCGAAATAATTTAGTGGTGCGTTAATTTTGCTGGCCAGTGTATATATATATATATATATATATATATATATATATATACCTGTGTTACACTCTGAATAGTATTTTTGGTTGTTTATGCTCATTCAAACCTCGAAAAATCTAATATGGTTAAGAGCTTTCCTAAGCAGTAAATATTATATTACGTATTAATAATTTATTTAAAGAAAGAAATGAAGAAAACATAGATGAAGCTAAGGATGAACCAACAAGAGAAGAAATAGTAAAAATAATGAACAAATTCGCAATGGTAGGGCGCCTGGAAGTGACAGAATTAATTTCGAACTTCTGAAATATAGGTGGGAAGAACTAAAGGAATGGCATATTTATTAATTAAAAAAATATGAGAAGATGGAAAGATAAAGAAGGTTTTGGTTAAGATGAAAATATGCCAAAAGAATGGGAGTTTTGACAAATAGTACAAAGGAGACCAATAATACAGACATGACTAGGTAAAGCCACGAAAGAAATAATTAGCCAATACACGAAAAATCTACAATATCATCGTGAATCAATTATTTGGTAATTACAGTTAGATAATTTTGGTAAATATCTATTTTGGTCAGAAATAAACATTGTCATTTCAAATTTCTTGGTAGTGCAGTCACTGAATTATATAACCTAATTTTTGTACATTAATAATGCATAACCGGGGACTAAAACGAATGTAAAAATACAGATATAGCCAAGCACAATTTTTATATTGACAGATAACATTTGTCACTAAAATTAACCTCAAAGTATAGTTTAAAATAAAACCAAATAAATATACATTTATACGTTTTGGCATATTCTGTAGATGAAATTATACACTTCAAGTTTTGATGGAAATAATCATTTTTATATTCTGTTGGAACTGTAGCCTTTTAGATAGAATATTTATATTGACTTTTAACTAATGATTACTAGATTTAATTTTTTATTACATTTTTATTCTTTTGTTAACTTTTATATGAAAAGTGTTTGTCATAATTTTTCGAATATAGACGTCATTGTAATTTGTTAATGTTTTAATAAAAACCAATTAATAAGATACTCTATTTGAATATTATATACCCCTCAATATATATACCTACTTATTAAATTTATTCCATTGTTAGCTTTCCCTAACTACTTAATATAAAAAAGGAGTTGTGAAAAATAAATAATTATTTCTTTTAATTACTTGAAATACTGTGCTGTACTCAAAATACTAAGTTAATACATTAATTTAAAATAAATCACTACTATCACCAGCTGCTGTTTAAAATACCAAAATTAACCTCCCAATCGATTCGATCAACTTTGGCGTTACTTCTTTTTTCCTTCTGTTGTAATTTATATTTTATGATTATTTTTGTGTTCTATCTCAAATGTCAAAATCAGGTATCACTTTAATACCACACACGCAGATATACATACAGACATTCATACTAAGCCCTGGTCTATCTTCCATATCTGGTTTACCGATATAGAAGATGGGGAACTCATTCAACCACCCCTTATCTCCAGACAGGTCTTCTCGCATTCATATGCTGATACATTCGTTCACATTCTTCCCTCAAGATATCAGCCCAAAGGCTAAGTGGGGTGATACAACCTGTCCTACCTTTTTTGTCTAGGGGTAGCGGCCAGCGCTTTTCTCCCTTGGTCTTCCCTCGTTGTCACCTCGCGCGCTTTTTTCTCTTGATTGTATCCTCTTCATAGCGGTGTGCGTTGGTTCCTCGTGTTTTGTCCTCTTTGTTGGTTTTCTATTCGTCTTATTGGTCTTGGTCCTGTTCTTCGTCTTTTTCTATTTGCTTCCTGATCCTTGCGTGCCTTCTGTAGTCCTCTCTGGTGTAGTCCACTAGTTCCCTTAGTTCCTGTTTTGGATGGAATTCAACTCCTTGAAGAGCTTTCTCGCTCTCTACGTCTTCACCTTTAGTTGTGTGGCCTCTGTTTCCCTCTATATTTGGTTTTTTCGAATATACCAATGGGGCGTTTACTGCCATTATTAACGTGATGTTTTGTTGTCTTTATTGACTTTAATACCGTCTCTTATTTCTACTTAAATAGCGTTAGCGGTTAGTTATTCTTTATTACCGTAATATTCAATTTGTGCACGCGTAGATGTAAACATACCCTATTCCCTTATTAACGTGTTACAAAAACGAGCTTGCGATATCTATCTACTGTGGGATACATTCTTTACTTTTTATTAGTTATGGGTTGCCAATTTTAAATTTGTCTTTGGACTTTTACGTTATAAGTTTCCCAAAAATATCATCATCAATTTCGCACCGATTTACACTTTCTTGCCCCAAACTGCCCTGAGAATAGCAACCTCGATTTTAAATAATGAGAAAACATAAAAAAGTCGTGAACATGTTGCTTAGTAATAGCTTGTTTATTATTTAGTCAAATTTGAAAGTTTATTTAGAAATCGTTATTTTACTAAATTTTTAGTATATTTAAAAAATATGGAACTTACCTCATCAAAAAATAGAGAAGGGATCTCCACCCAGAATAGTGGCCTTAGTGGCTCGAAATGGAAACCACAAATTCCAGCCAAAAATGAAAAAGTAAGTAGGAATCCTTTCGTTAATTTCCTTGGGTATTTTCGATCACGGGAGAGTGGCTTTTCTCCACAAGAAGTTATTGTCAATGGTGCTAAAGTTTGGAGAAGTCTGGATAAAAAATTTAAAGAGCGGTACGTTAGACAAGCCGAAATGGCCAAGCAGAATACTTATCAAACAAAGCGAGGAAAAATAAAAGTTACGAAAATCCAGAAAAAAAGAAAACCCAGGAGTAGGACGAGGAGATAATTAGAATTTGATTGAATTTGTATTAATTTTTTGATTTTGTAAATATTATATTATAATTTGTCCAAACAGAACGTTATTTTATTAGTTGTTGACACTATGAATAATTTATGTTCAAACGGCGTGATAGGAAATTAGCGAATTACTCTATTTGAAGAAATTTTGTTCATACAATTGTCAACTTCACAAAAAAGGGGGACACTGTCAGGTTAACACAAAAATAAATCAAGTCCACCCAAGAGGTAAAACATTTGACCACTATTTAATTTGAAATGGTATATATATATATAAATATATTTAAAAAGTCGCAAGAAAAATCTTTTCTTCTCTAGGTGTAGAATGATGTGTTGCTAAAATTGAGATTTTAGCCCAAATTGTTCCTGTAGTGCCATAGCTGTTAGATTATCTTGAAATAATATCAGATAAAAGCTTAACTTGGAATAAATAACTTTAGAAAGAGTAATAATAAAATTTGTGTATATTTTTATTTTGAGGTCAATTTGACTGTTTCTGTTTTAATAAAATAATATTAGTAGTACACCCTAACGAAAAACTATATGTTTAAAATTAATCAGAAAATTAGTGTCAATTTGTAATAAGATACTAAAGAATATTCAGTATAAAATTGCTCAAAAGATTCAAAAAATGAAGCCTATCCTTCCTCCTTAAGCAGTTTAACTTTCATCATTTTGAACCGTGCTTCATGGATGAGTGATTTGGCATCGAATGATCTGTCAAATCGCCCGACTTAAGACTTCTAGATTACTTTCTATGGGATCATTAACTTTTAATTTTTTGAACTTGCATTAAATTTGAACGAACAGCATTCTAGAACAATCATAGATGAGTGCCAGAGTACAAAATCAAACAGATGCGTTTAAATTAAGGTTTTATTTTTGTATGGACTAAAATAGTTTTTATTCTGAAGATTTAGTAAATTAAAGATGGCACCATTGCATTTTAATGTAAATAAATTAATATTGTTGCGTGTTTGAACGTTATTTCTAAAACTTAACACTTTTCCTTTATAACAATTTTCGATATTGTCAAAAATAAAGGAACTTTATTCTTGAGCGAAATCAAATTTTCTGACAAACTTCGTATATGACTGAAAAAATTTGATATCTAGTGGTTGTTTTTTAGGTTTATGACCATGCAGAACTTTTTATGAAGAATAATTTTTCTCAAAATTAATAATAAAAAAGTTTTCCATATGATGCCAACTTGCTTAGACACACTGAATACATGGTGATCCAGAATTATGTACCGTGAATATTAGAGCTTATAGCACCTTCCAAACTAATGGTACCTTTTTAAATAAACTTTTTTCCACAACTTCATAATAGGGCGTGTTAGTAGTTACATCACAAGTCGTGACAGCCATATTTGTTAATCTACACCCTTAGGTCGAATTGGATTACTCTGACCTCACTGATGCCCAATACGCTCAGTTTTTGTCCTTTAGTCGAATGAGAAATCAGTTACACTAAATTAGTTCAACGTCACCAGTTAAATTAATGACGTCAGAGTCATCCAATTGAAGTACTTAGTATAGAATGGATCAATAAATATAACATCACACTAATGCGCCGTATAGAGGAGATACAAACCCTAAAAAGGGTGAAATGAAAACCTCTGTTTATCAAATATCTCCCATATAATTTTAAATAGCGAGATCAAATTTTAGAAGTGATTTTTTATTTTTTATTTTTTTATAAATTCTTGTAAAAATAATTAATTAAACTGTTCCACGCAAAACAGGTTCGCTTCTTACATTCCGATAAATATCATCGTTTTTAAGATAATTAAACTAGAAAACGTACATAGTTTACCAATCTTATGACAAAGTACATTAACTCTCTTGTTATTATTGATATCAAAAATTTTACAAACGAAAATGATGAAAAGATTTAAGGTACACAATTTAAAATTATTTTGAGTTGTACAGGGTGTGAAACAAATATATATACATATAAAAATATACAATAAAATACTCAATCAAAATCTCTAGCATGTTGATGTTTACTTCTCCGAATATTCTACTCATTTCTAGCATTTTTTAGATCAGTTCTTTCACGCCAATCTACGATTTAGTATTGGGCTACTTAAGGATGAAATCATGAAGGGGGGTGGTCCACTTGTGGTGAGGGCTGCTGTAGTTCTAGGGACCGTCTGCAGTTCTTAAAGGCTCCAGTGCACCCGGATCTCCATCATGGGAACATCCTATGACGGCATAGCACTATTATCAATATTGACCACTATTAAGAAGTTAAAACTAAGAGTCCTTCTTACTCTAAAACTTCTTCTTTTAAAATAAAATTACAGATAGCTGCGGCACTAACTAATGATGAGGAAACTACAGGGTGCGCCAGAGAAACTTACTTATTTGAAAGGTCAATAAAAACAAAAGTACTTCAGTTATTGTTTTAATTCTTTTTTATTTGAGAATACAATATCCCAAGTTTTTTTCATACAGTCTTGAAAATGACATCGGTATATGGTCCGTGGTCGATTGACATAAACCAGAGCTTTCAAAAACCCCATAAATAACGCAGCCGGAAATGTGAAAGTGAGCCTCGTCACTGAAAAAAACGACCGCATCTTGAGGCAGGTTGTCAAGCAGCACTTCACTTGCATTTTGACGGGCAACAAAATCGCGTTCAGTTAATTCTTGTACAACAGCCAATTTATAGGGATGTAATCGAAGGTCTTATGGAGAATTCGTCGAACAATGGTGTCAGAAATTCCTAGAGCAGATGCATGTTTGCGAGCCGAACGCCGGGGAGATCGCAGAATTGACTGCCTCACTCTTTCGACATTTTCCGGAGTTCTGATGGTCCGTTAATGTCCATTTCTGGGTTTAGCGATACTTCCACACTCCTGAAATGAGTGAACCCACGACAGAATCGAATTACGGCCAGGAACGAGTCTGTGAGGAGGAATTTCAAAGCGAGCGCGAAAGGCACGTTGCGTAGCAACAAGTGAGCGACCGTTAGAAAAAAAGCTCTCTAGACCAGAGCATGACGGCAACTGACTAGAGGGGGAAACAAACTTGGGGACTTCCCCCTCCAGATAAGCATGATAAATTATAGTGAGAGTCACTTCACGCTCCTTCCAGAAAATATGTATGCTCTAAGCTAAGTGTTTTAATAAGTCATAACTACTGTAGTGTAATTTTGTGCAAAGACCTCATTAGTGAGACAATATGAAATTTTCACATAAGTTATACATATAAAAATCATTATCAAGAAAACCTGAAACAGATCGATTTTTAAAATTAATTTGTCATATTTTCCAACAAAAATTGATGCTGAATCCAATAAGGTGTCAACATTAATAATTATGAAGTTACAATATGTTGTAGATCGCTATTTTTTTTCTGTCAAATCTACTATCAATATATCAAAACTATGCATACGTCCCAATCTTCACTATTCGAGAGGTATTCAATCGTGTCAAAAAAATAATATAGGTACACAGGGCTTTCCAAAAATCACTATTTTCAACCACCCTCATACTTTAGATACCACTGAAGACCTTCCCGAACAGTTAGGATAGGGACATGCAAACTATTTTGATACATTTATAGTAGATTTGAAGGAAAAAATTGTACCGTAGAAAAATAGCAACTCTAGACAGTAACTTCATAACTATGCATGTCAGATTACAAGTGTGATATACATATTATAGATTTTATCTACTTGAGAAGAATTTAAAAATTACATTATATTAAAGAGATGAATCCCATAAAGTAATCCACTCGGGGTCTTACATACATATATATGTTCCTACAGAGTGTTGAAAATTGCTATTTTCCTATTTTTATGCATTTTTTGCTGTCTATTGTCTTAATAAAAAAGAAACAAAAAACGTTCTAAGAAGTTTATTTACAAAAAAGAGACAATATTTTTATTGAATCTAGAACATCTTTTTGGCTGGTAACAATGATCCGACACAAGTACCAAAACCAACATTAAAGTTATCTCCTTCGCAAACTGCTTTCATTATAACTGTATCTCCGTCTTGAAGAAACTTTCTTTGAGATCCATCTAGAAGAGTCAAAGGTTTGGTTCCTTTCCATGATAATTCTAACAACGATCCAAAGGAATCAGAAGTCTGTAAAAAAGAGAGTGAATATAAATATCGGTTGTATCATTTTGTGAATTAGAAGAGAGAAATTGCACCAGCAAAAAATAAAAGGGATCGTGGGTGTCTCAGTGGTAGAGTCACGAGCTGGTTGTTGAAAGGTCCCCGGTTTGAATCCCGTCAGAGGCGAGAATTTTTCTGATTTGACTCCAAGTCAGAAATTGATTCCCTAATTTGACTACAACTTATGAAGTCGGTTCTCGTCCCTAAAGGTGATTCCCAGTCCAGCATTCACGAGTGGCTTCAAATTAACAGTGCTGTTCCTAAATTGGAAATGGGAAAACAAATTAATTTGTTTAGTAAAAATGTAACTAAAACAATGTGGGATTGTTGCGAGTTAAGGGCGAATTCAGAAAACACAGAAAATAACTTAATTTTACACGTTATTCACTCTATATAGTGGTTAAAGAATTTGAATTAGTTACTTCATTCATCGTATACAATCCAAAAGTGTAAAATTAAGTTATTTTCTATGTTTTCCTGAGCTTGCCTTTATCTTTCAACATATTTTGGTGACAGATAATTTGGTATTTGCTCTTTGGTTGCTAATAAAAACGGAAAAAATACGCAAAAAATTTTTAACGACATGTTCAAACTGACCACCATAAACCTCCATACAATAATAAAGTCTGTTTTCAAATTCCTGTCGAACCTGATTTTTCAAGCTGTCAATAGTAAGATGACACATGACGTCTACTAAGAGATCGAGATATTTTTCACCTCTCAAATTTTATTAAATGAAAACTGGAATAATTACAGCGTTTCGGCGTTTCTTAAATTTCGACCACAAACGTTTAGCTTTTCCAATGAGTGGGAAAGAATACGATTAAAAAAAGATAAGAATTGTTTAAGATCTTTAAAAAACAAACACGAATTATATAACAAGAAATAATAGAAAATGGGATTAAGACAAGGAGGTGGACTAAGCTCAATCGTATTCAATGTACATATGGACAATATTTTCAAGAAATGCAAAAGTAAAGTCAATAGACAGTTTATAGAATATAAAGATTTAGAGAGAATTAAAATAGCAGATGGAGTCATTAACCCCTCTCAAGTGCACCAAGAAAATAAGTAAGAAGTTTTGTTTTTCATCTTACCAATTGTTTCTCAATTCAGATTATCAAGATATCACCACTGGCAAAAAAATTCCCTTATAATCAACCATGATCAACTTAAGTTGTCTAGATTAAACTCTCTATTTATTTAAAAAATTGAACAATATTATAAGTCAAACTCAGTTACTTAAGTTGTACCTTGCTAAAGGAGAATGTTATCTGAGATATATATAAAATATTTACCTCTCCGCTTATTGTACCGCTAGCCATTAGGTCACCAGGATTTACATTGCAGCCTGTTACAGTGTGATGGGCAAGTTGTTGTTTCGATGTCCAGTATAAATATTTGTAGTTTGAACGACAAACTGTTGTAGATACATTACTGCCTTTTGCTGAAAGAGTTAGACATATAGTTAGACAAAAGTGCAAAATCTGAAAAGTTGGTGTTTCTTAATGTATAAAAATTAATTATTTCTTGTTATTTGTAGTTTCTTAGGATCTAAACAAGGAATTTAAATTTCAATCAAAAATAGCTTTTTGAAGAGTATAATATTAGCATAGTGACAAAATTAATAGAAAAAAAGAAAAATTAAAGGAAAAAGTATATATGACCTTTATTGATCTAAGAACGGCCTTTGACATGAAGAACAGAACAATAATATGAGAAACATTGTAAAACCTGGGAATCCACAACAAACACATAAAACTGACAAAAAGCTTATATCAAAAAGTTAGTGAAAAATTCAAAAATGGCCAAATATCGAAATCATTTGAACTCAATAATGGAATACATATATACAGGGTGAGACATTAGTGTGGTCATATAATGAGCATGAGAATGACAAGAAAAGTAATTGAAACTCACAAAGAGAAGAAAAGACAGAGAGAAAGACTAAGGAAGGCATGGTGAAAGAGAATGGAAAATATATGCCAAAAATGAAGGTAAACTTTAAAGGAGATAAACCTCCTAGCACAGGACCGGAGGGCGTCGAAGAAATGGTAGAAAAAAATGAGTTACTTAGAAATTACTTACGTGCAATATCAACTTGAAGATGTATATCAAAATTAAAATCATCAGAATGTCTCAAATAGTGAAGAGGTTCTGGATCTTGAGGATAATTGTTTGTTTTAAATGGTTCTAAAGCAAAAGTAGTCACAACCCATGGCGAGATCGTCGTTCCAAGATTCTTAGCTAAAAATGGTCCCAAAGGGACATACTCCCATTTTTGTATATCTCTTGCTAAAACATAAAACAATTATTTCTATATTAAACGAGGTATTTCATAATTACTTTAATTCTTTTATGATGAATATTTTAAACAAAGAATATTTTATTTTATACATGAAACTTACCGCTCCAATCATTCATAATGACATACCCAAAAATGTGATCTTGAGCGTTTTCAATTTTAATCGGATCTCCAAGTTTATTGGAACCTCCAACGAAAAACGCCATTTCTAGTTCAAAATCCATAAGTTTACTAGGTCCAAATATTGGATCATCACCTTAAAAAAGTAATTAACTGTTTAAGAATATACCTAGAAGGTTCCAAATGCTGTAAATAATTAATAAAAAAAGTGAACGCAATAGTATGTGTACACACTTTCAACATTATTTTATCTCCATTTCGTTATTTGTAAATTAAATTTACCTTCCATCAATAATGTCTGGCCATTAGGCCTGTGGATTGGTGTTCCAGAAATTACCACACTGCTAGCTCTCCCATGATAACCAACCGGAAGATGTTTCCTGGAAAGTAGTAATTTTGTTTTATCCACAAATTATAGAAAAGCGAACCCACAGTAACTCCCGACCAAAATTCAAAACTATTTTTATGTCATCAGTCAAGCTTCCTTTTCTTCATAAATAAATTGTTACAAGAAGTACCAATTGACTGCTTTTTACTTGGAATTTTTTTTCTCTACTATGAAATCTTTTCTTTTACCAAAAGTCAAATTATTCAATGCTCCAAATACCATAGATCAAATATGAAAAGAATGAAGAAATAAGAAGAAAGGAACATGATAGTACAGTCGTAGGTGAAAAAACGATTACTTCGCCAATATAAATATGAGAAACAATAAAGAAATCTCAAAATTATTTTTTTTGCTTAAATAATTTAATATGTACTCAATTTTCAACTTACCAATTGGGCATTAATGCATTTTCTTTGTTTCTGAACATTATTCCAACATTGGTAGCATGATGAATAGATGAATAGAAGTCAGTGTAGTCTCCAATCTTAGCAGGTAAATGCATTGTGGCTTCTGATTGAGAGGAGAAAGCCCTAAATATAAAATAAGATTGAATGACAAAAAGTGAAACATACCAAATAAAAAAAGTGTGAATTCACACTTACCTGCTCATTAGATTAGTATCGTTCTGTAAAACTGGGTTACCATCAGACAAAATACTCTGAATTGTCTCTCGGGCTTCTTTCCAAGCTTTTTTACTTAAACCCATAAAGCTATTTAAAGTCTCCTAGGAAAGTATAATATTTTTAATGGATTACATTTTCTGTTTTGATGTACTTACTTCTTTGAAGACATTTTGATGGTTGCGAAGTTCCGGCCCAGTAAATAAGTGTGAAATTTCATTTAAATCTAATATTGAATCTGCTATTGCAACGCCAATTCTTGGAGTAGTCTAAAAAGCAAGAAGTTTTCTATTAACAAAAAGGAGCGAAAGTATCGACGGTAATGGTGTTACATTATCTTGATATAATAATAGATAAAAATTAATTTGGAATAAATATACATAGAAAAGTAATTATAAAATTGGAGTTCTCTTTCTGTTGAGATCATTTTGAATGTGTTTGTTTTAATAAAATAATCACAATATTAGAGTTACACACCAATGAAATTAGCATATACAGTGTGTATATAAAGTATGGAATAAATTCATTTTAAGCTAAACAAACAATTTTCAGGAAAAGTCCTGAGAAAAGTCGGTTTTTGATTTTAATTTAATGTATTTTTACATATACAAATTTACAAATACATTCAACACTATATGCCCTTGATTGATTTATCTTCTCCAGGCCGCACACACATACTGGATCGTTACATCACAGGAATCCTTCTATTTAAAACCAGATTGTGTAATTAAAAGTGAATTATTTTCTTCCAAATATCTTCTTAGTTGATCGTCTATAACTGATTCGATTATTTTGTCCTAGTCTATAGATTCTCTATTGGTAAAATTCTTTCGGTTATTTGCGGAAACATTCTCTAACAGCAATCTCTGCCTCAGCGTTCGAATTGAACCGCTGTCCTTTCAACGATAGTTTTATTGAGATAAAAATTGCAATGAGGTAAGTTAGGATTGTAAGTTGGATGTTGTAATACGTCGCATTTCATCAAATCAAATAGATCTTCAATTGTCTGAGCTGCATGAGGTCGAACATTATCATGAAGAGAAACGACACCATTTGTCAGCATCACTGGTTTATTTTTTATGCAGACTGGTAAGCCTTCTATTTCTTAGGCGACTCTGCAGCGTTCAGCGTAACAGTGACAGAGTTCTTTAAAATACAAGAACAGCATGTGGGCAAGGACCCAACTCTATAGTGGATACGCCTGTGATGCGGTAACTATAGTTAAGCAGCGTTCAGCGCTGTTAGTAGTTGGATGGGTGACTACCAGCGAACACCGTCGCAATATGCCCGTACAGCCTGCAGCGACTAGTAGCATATCACAGCTCGCAGGCACTATACCAATGAGCACGAGGTATAGTGAAGATATGCCGTCTTTCGGAGGAGACGTTAAACTGTCGATCCCGAGTCCATGGATGTTGGGCTCGTTAAAGGTCCCTACGTCGGGTTGGAATACCAGAGGATTTGGCAAAATTTCCGGTTAGGGGTAGCGTGCTCCCGGCGTCGGTGATCAGCCCTGGTCGCAGAACTAGACCTACGTTAAATTAAAAAAAATGCCAATGTGGATACTTCCACTCTGGCGTTTGGAATCTGGTTTGTTGTGATAACACCAAGACTCATTATCGACAAATTATTCTGTAGCAATCGTGAGATTCACGGAGAGGCTACTTTGCGATAGCCAAACCTATGAATGATAGAATAATGAGTTCCCACGCTGATTTTGAACATTTGAGAACATTCTGATACGGGCCAAATCTCTTTCTTGTGGAAGTTTATTGCATCATTCAAACGCAGCGTTGTTCTAAAAGTGTAATTATAGTCATCATAAATATTTTCATTTTCTTATAAATTTCCATTGACTGACTCCCTTTTACGGCCTACAACTGTATAACGACATGCGGATTATCTTTGGACGGATTAAAAATAAACTGCAAATAGTTTTGACATGTGCGTCACAAACAATATGAACAGATGACGCGCGTTTTGCTAACTATATGAGCATTTTCAGGAGCTAATTAACACTAATTTTAAATTACTAAGTTAACTATTTTGTACTCTGTTTGATGAAACAATAAATAATTCTTGACCAAACCATACAGTCAACTGTAAGGGATAAATAGTTTTATTTCGATTCTTTCGTATGCATTGGGTAATCTTGGATCATTAATAACATTTTTTTATCATTTGTATTTCCAAACACGTTTTAAAACGATTTGATGACTTTTAAACTAATTTTAAATCGGTATTATTAAAAGTATTAAAAAAAATTACTCTTACCTTAATGTTTTTCTTGAGCATATTTTTATTAATAAATTTATTATTTTTGTATTATACAATTGTCATAAGAATAATTAAGAAATACTATTTATAGGCAACCAAAATATAATATGAAAACAATATATCTTCATCCCCTATTTGGGCATAGCGAGGTAAAACTTTACTCAAAAATTCAAATTAGCTAATCGAAGTTATAAAAATTTTTGTCACTTTTGTGTTACAAAGCTCTGCAGCTGTAATGCAGACAGTAAATGTTAATGAATGTTCAGAAGGTAGGGAGGAGGTTGAAAATGATGAACGTCCCGGTCTGTCTGTGAGTTCAAGAACTGATGAAAATGTTCAGAAAATTAATGAAATTGTGCAGGAAGATAGACGCCCGAGTATTCGGATGATCGTTGACATGGTAAACATTAACAGAGAGACAGTAAGACAAATTTTGCATGACAATTTAAACATGGCAAAAGTTTATGCAAAAATGGTCCCGAAAAACGTCTTTCAGGAACAAAAAGAAAATCGGAAGAAACTTTACTGTGACGTATAATAGAACGACTCGAAGCAGAACTAGACTTGCTAACACATGTCATCACATGTGATGAAACATAGATCTTCCAATACGACCCCGAGAGTGTCAATTGATGCACTGGAAGACTAGAATGAAAAAAGTCTGACGGTTAATCAGACCTACTACAAAGAAGTCATAATCAAGCTGAGGGAAAGAGTAAGGAAGAAGAGACCGGATTTGTGGAAGAACGATGCATGGATGCTGCGCCAAGACAATGCGCCTGCCTATAATGCCCTTTAAGTGAAGCAGTTTTTAGCGGAAAAGCGCATTCCTGTACTCGATCTTCTTCCGTAATTACCAGACCTGGCTTCCTGTGACTTTTATCTCTTTCTAAAAGTGAAAAGTACATTGAAGGGAACACATTTTCAGTCTGTGGAAGAGGTGAAAGCAAAAACGGCAGAGTTGTTGAACAAGGTGACAGCTGATGACCTACAGCATTGCTTTGAACAATGGAAGGCACGTATGCAGCGGTGCAGCATAGATAGAGAAGGGAAGTATATTGAAGGGGATAAAAGTAATTTGTAACTTTGTTTGCAATAAATCACGTTTATGACACCAGTCTCGTTATTTAATTGCCACACCTCGTATTTTATACTGTGTAGGAGTATCTGATTGGTTGAAGATTGCTATTTTATTAAATTAAAAAAAAATGTAATTTAAAATATTATGAAGACAATGACAGTGAGTTGTTTATTGACACCATTTAGTGGCCAAAAACTGAATAACGGTACGCAGATTATCTTTGCACTAATTTTCTATCGTTACCATTTTTTAATTCAGTCAATAAAGTGTAAATAATTTTTACAAATGAGTCAGTACTTACTTATAATGCGTTGTTAAATATAAGAACCGGAAAAACCCAATATCCGTAAGATCGACACCGCCACTGGCTTGTGCCATCAAAAGAAGGGTAGCATGGGATTTTGGTCTTAGTAATAATAATAATAATAATTTGTTACGCATAGTATGCGAAGATGCCGGGTGTTCAATTTATGTTTTTTATGTATTTTTCCTTATTACTTGTGGATTATTTAGATTTTAATATAAAAAATTAATTAAAAGTCATTACAAGGTATTATACGTACCTACCCACATATTCTTAAAAATATTTAAACGAATGGAGCTTATTTTAATCCGTAATCTTAGTTATAATGTGTCTTAAATTGATTAAATAAGTGGTAGGTACTAAATCGTAATGGTTGCTCAATAAGTATAGTTTTAATTATTATTATTTCTTTAATCGACTTTTAAGTATACATGTTTACTGTTCACTGGCCAGTATCGCAATATTTTGGTGACTTTTTTTAATTCTACAATAATTTTGAGACATAATTATGATGCATCATTCAGAAGGTGAAGATTTTATTCCCGATATTAATGTAGAAGAGCCAGAAAAAAAGACAAAAAAAAACGAAGTCGTATTTCAGTTGATGCCAAGTAAATAGTTCCGACTGCATTTAAAAGTACCAAACTAAAATTACATTTTCACTTATAATCGGAAATATCTATTAAGTTCAAATGGAAGACTGTCTACCAAAAATTTCGATTTTTCTATATAATATCCAGTGAAACCGGAATTCAATCACTTTTCACAATTCTGCAATAAAAATATTTTAATAGGTCTATGTCTCTTATTAAACTACTAATAGGTCATAGTAATAGTTCGTAATTTTTTTCAGAACTTTATTCGGAATTGCCACATCCGGAGAAAGCTCTCGAAATAACAGCGATTTTGACTGATGTTTTACAAGAAAGTATCAAAAAAATGACTCACAATGGTGTAGAAAACCGGTCAACCTGTAAAGATAGTGGTTCTTTTCGTAGTATTTTGAAATATTTGCTAGAGTATATTAGAGATAATATATATATAGGTAATATGTACGCTGCTAACAATTTGTCAAATTTAACTAAACTTCTGGCTGAACTGCGAAAGAAGATGAATAAATAAAAATGCCAGACGGCTCTGAGGAGGTTTTTAATTACACATGGTTTTAAATTTAACACAATAAATAAAAGGCAAACCATAATGGAATCAAGCCGCTTGATAAAGTGGAGAAATGAACACATTGGACAAATTCAGAGTTTTCAAACGTAACGTGGTTTGATACCCACAACATTGTAAAAAAATGTTGGACGCGTGGTTTTAGAAAGTGCAGTTCAGATGTACTACCATGTAGGGGTAAAAGAATATGTATATTACATTGTGGCGGAGAAAAAGATTGGGTAGAAGCTGCTCTTCTGTTAAAATTGAACTTTAGAGTATATCAACACATTGATAGTGCTTTATTTGAACAATGGTTAAATACTCTACTACCAAAATAAGAAAGACACAATGTAACTGTAATGAGTTAACGCTACTTATCATTTGAGATTATTACAAAAACTTCCACTTAAATATTCAACTAAAGCTGAAATTCAATAATTTCTTATGAAAAACGACCTTTATTTTAAAGAACATTATAAAAAAGCATAGTTAATGGAAGTATTAAACATAAGCCTTAAACAATATATTTTGTTGGTAATATTCTAAAAGAAAATGGACACGATGTTTTACGGTCCTTCCATATTATTGCTTATTGAATACAATAGAATTGTTATGGGCTCAACTAAAGAGACATTCTCGATAACGATGTATCACCAAATTCAAGTAATAGTGCAATAACGTTAATTCGAGATTGTTTTAACAGAATTTCTGAGGAGAACTGGAAAAATGCAATAGATGCAATAGATCTGATTCTGGTAAATAATATAAATAAATTAATTGAGTTGCCATAGCGAAACTGATCAAACGTGTTTCTATTGACCTATCCTCGAATATGAGGAAAAAATATTGACCGGTTTTGGTGTTTTGTTAAAATCCATTTAGTTTTAACAAAATGCAGGTGTACTAGATTTGTTGAGATACCCTACAGGAGCAAATTAGGAAGAAAAAGATTTAGTTTAAAAAAATAGATAAAGTGAAAAAATAAAAAAATATTACTAAAAATTAGATCATTTATCGTACATTTTAAAAACTAAAACGCTAAAAAAAATTACCGGTGAAGGTTCCTGTTAAGTATACTTATCTTCTTGATACATACATGTTCATGTGAAATATGTTGCCTACCGACTGCTTAACTACTAGTAGAAATATATTTTATGCAAAAGACTAATCACAACAGGTATTTAGAACGCGAAGTACAGATTGTAAAAATAATGTATTTTTTAATAGGTAGGTATGTCTAGTCAATAGATACTTACTATTTTTGCCGTTGAAAACACTCCATATGGGAGATTCTCTATTGGAAAATCGCAGAACTTAGGGTATTTCAGAAAACACTTCATTCCGGAAAATTTACAATGTTATTAACTTCACAAGTACGCCGAGAAATAGTTTACAAGACTCAACAAATCAAGGTCGTTGCGTTTAATCAGTGTGCTGGTATGTAGATGTTAATCTTCTTTGTTCATATATTGATAGTAAATGTATTTGGAAAAATACAAAACAACAATATGTTATTTTTGAATAAATGTTACATAATTATCAAAAATAAATTGTATGATAAGTAATCGAATAACTTAAGTAACAATGCAAAGGTCATTAACATTTGCTCCCCTGTGAAGTAATTATATATACGAGGAAAGTAGAGTAGGAATAAGGAAACCAAAGAAACCAGTGGCGGCTTCTCCTTTAGGTCATTCGGTCAATGACCTCCCAAGAATTTTGGAAAAAGTAGAAAATATTTAGTATAATTTAACATGTACCAATCCAAAATTCAAAAAAAGTGAAATTATATTACTGTAATTGCATTTCACAAAAACTACCCTCGTAATACACTAAACATCATCTGAAGTGAAGAATGCTCTGTTTTGTTCTCCCATATGGTTCGGATTAAGTTGGGCTTGCGTCCCCAAATGTCCTCACAGCGAGCGGTAAATAAATGTACCATGTACCTTTAGATATGCCCACTTTCGGTCAACTTTTTTATTTGTAGTTTAGAAGAAAAAGTCATTCTTTATAAAAACGTCTGCTTATGCAAATTAGGAATTGTTATCGGGAATTCAGATATCGAGTTGAATTATGCGCTGAACTCGGTGGTATTACGTTTGAATAGAACTTTATTTATTTTAATATTTATGATTGAATAAAATGAAGAAATTATGACAATGTAATAATAAAAATACAAATAAGAAATAGTTTTCTTACAATAAAATAATTATTCGGCCAGATATAAAATCATATTCTAAGTCGAAAAGCAACAACAGTTGTTTGTTTTTACGTAATAATAGTTTTAATCGAAATCCAAAAAACTAAAAATGTTATTTCTGATTAATCCTGTATAGTAACCACAAATCTAATATTCAAAATTGTAGTTTCGACACAAGCAGACGTTTTTATAAAGAATGACTTTTTCTTCTAAATCTACAAATAAAAAAGTTTTTCCTCCTCCAAACTCTATCCGTGGACACATTGTATGTGTGTGGCAGTTTTATTTGGGTGATTTTTATTAATTTCAATATTTTTAGTGTATTTTACATTTAAAAATGTCAGTGGTTCAGAAAATTAAAGAACTTCAAACGACTAAAGCATTAAACTTTGAAAAACGTTTGGAGTTGAAAACAGGAGGTCGCCCTCTGCCAGAACTTCAAATTAGGCAGACAAGCAAGGACAAAAACAAAGAAGTTCATCGTAATTTCCGTAAGTCCATGTATGATTTATCCGAATGGATTTGTGGATGTGAAGTGACAAATGCATTTTAGTTTTGCGTGTCTCCTGTTTTCAAATTATACGTTATGGTGTAATACCGGTGTTAAAGATTTAAAACATTTGAAAGAAAAAATTAAAAAACACTCGTTATCTGTAAATCACATAAAAAGTTCAGTAGATATGGCTACAATTGGTAGTGTAGATATTCGAACATAGTTAAATAGTGCATACAGAAATTCTGTAAGACAGTTTAACGAAAATGTGTCTAAAAACCGTTACATCTTAAATAAAATGTGTAAAATTTTGTGGTGCATTTGAATTGGCTTTACGGGGGCATGACGAGACACAATTGTTCGATAACCCAGGTGTATTTCGTGGTCTAATAGACTTTGTTTCAGAGTTAGATCCGATATTTAAAGATTATTTAGAGAAGGCTACAGTTTTTAAGGGTACGTCCAAGACAGTGAAAAATGATTTACTTCTATGCTAGTGGTAGCTCAAGAACAAATTCAAGTCGAAATTCAGTCGACTGATTTTATCACCGTACAAGTAGATGAAACTAATGATAGCTCAAATAAAACTCAAATGGTTTTTACAATACGATATGTTTTATCTGGCATCATTAGTGAAATGTTTTTAAAGTTTATAAATACTCCAGGTACCACAGCTGAACATCTAACAAACGTAATTCTTCAAGAATTGGAAAATTTAGGAATAAATAAAACACCAGAGAATTAATTGGGCAAAGTTATGACGAAGCTTCTACTATGAGTGGAAGATTAGGAGGAGTGCAAACGAGAATTAAAGAACATTATCCTTTTGCCAATTTTATACACTGTTATGCTCATCAATTAAACTTAATATTACAAAAGGCAGCTAGTCAAGATAAATATATTAAATTTTTTTTCGCGAACTTACATGGATTTTCAACATTTTTTAGCCGATCTTCAAAACGCACATCAGTTCTCGATGAATTCGTTATAGTCCGTTTACCTAAGGCTGCGTGGAAACAGTGTTTATATATCAAAACGACATTTTAGCTTGTTTAGAAAAAATAATAGATACTCAAGAAGATTATAATACAATAAACCAAGCCCTTGGATTAAAAATATTTTTGCAAGATGATGATGGCTTTTTATTCTGGTTGAACTTCTTCCATCTGATAATGCCCCATTGTGAAATTCTTTTTAATCAACTTCAAAAACGTAGTATTGATGTTTTATCGGTAAATAATGATATAGATACATTCAAAAAGTCGATTCAGAGAGTTCGAGATCAAACTTTTTCAGAAATAACTTCCGAAATGCCTTCGTCTTCCACTTTTAAAGGTAAAAGACAAAGAAGAAATGACGATTCTAAGCCGAGTTGCTTTGGAAGTGTGTGATATTATAACATTTGAAATTAATGATCGTTTCACCTTCAATGACCATTTAATAATCGCCCAACTCTTTTATAGTGATCAGTTGGAACAATACAAACTTAATTTTCCGGACCATATTTTAAAATTAGTTAAACAAGGCTTTCCGTTTATAAACAATTTGAAATTAAAAACTGAACTAGAAGTTATTTATGATCGGGACGACTTTCGTGAATGCTCTGAGGTTGTACCGATGCTACAACTATTCATTAATAATAGTCATAATGAAACGTTTTCGGAAACGATTAAATTACTTATTATATTATGCACATTGCCTAAGACAACTGTAGAGAGTGAGCGATGCTTTTCTACACTAAAAAGAATAAAGACATTTTTACGCAATACCATGGGACAAGAAAGATTATCTGCATTGGCTAGGTTAAGCATAGAAAAATCATTCATAGAAAACATCGTTTATTTTAATGAGCGCTTATTTAACCACTTTGCGAATGCTAAAATAACATTGTTGTGCTTATAACTTCAGCTACATTAGTGAGTATTTGCTAAGAAGCAAATTGAATAGATAAAATAAAAGTTTTCTTTAACCTTAATGACTTAATGATAAAATTATAGGTTACACCAGAAAAATGAAAAAAAAATGTTAGACTTGCCGAAGATTATTATTAATTAATACTGGGAGGATAATTGATGTCAGTAAATTATCACCTGTTATTATTTATTTAAATGAATCAGATTGTGAATCTGATTCGGACTCATGGGAAGATACTGCAGAAATACCTTAAAGAGACTCTCAAAACACAACTTTATTTCATATTGTTATTAATAATGTTTCTGTATTTTTAGTTACATCTATCAAACTTGAAGCTTTTATTATTCAAAAAGGTGTGATTGTTTTTTATTTTTTCTTATTTATTAATATTGTCCTTTGTTTTTACTCAAAACTATCATTTGAAGTCTTTTCAACAAATAACAAATTAACAAGATATATAGAAGCAACCATCGACAAACCATTTGAGGATGCAGTTGAATAATAAAAGTACATATTTTTTGTCAATTTCTCATATTTCTTACCTTTATAAATTAAGTAAACACTTTGTTTTGTTTTTTAATTGAAGTTACAATAAAACAACTAAATATTTTCGAATTATTTGGGTGAATGCGATTCTGGCATGTGTCAGAATAATGCAGAATAGCCAGCAATAATTCTCGGCATTCCCAAAACACATAATAAATGACGTAGTAAAAGAAGTTTCTCTTACAAACTTTATAGGTCTTTCACGATAAACTTGAAATGACGTCATTTTTAGTTATTTTTATAGTCAATAGAATAGCAAAAAACACTAAGAATAAAAGCGATTTACACTTAACGGACAGGGGAAATTAAATTTTTTGAAAGTTAGCAATACTTTACAATGTTGCCAAAATACTTATCATTTATCGATATTTTGACATTTCTTCTTTGGTTAAAATGCATAAGCATTTACGTAGTACATACCGGCAAATGGTAATAGCTAACTAACTATTTTGAACGGGAACGCCAAAACGGAGATTCAAAATTAATTACATATATTGTAATTGCAAATTTCAAAACTACTTTTACATTTCAAACAAAATAAACTAACACAAAGAACAATACAGTATTCATTAAAAGGAACCACTGTCACAGTATTATCTTTAAGTGAAGGAAAAAACTCAGACACGACAACGTCGCAAGTCTTTTCCTTGTGACGTCATTTCAACTTTAACGTGAAAACCCTTTACTAACAACACTTAATAATCGTATTCACCCAAAAAATATGCTATTTAAATAGAGGTGAATTAAAATAATTGATTCTCACAATGTTATTAATTAATTATAAATGCTACGGGCTTCTCTTAGTCCACCATAAGCAATACATTTAATTTTAGAATGGATAATTGGTAACTGCCAACAGAGTTCTTTTGGAGATTTTGGTAATCAACTGCGACTTTGTTTGTTCCCGCTTGCATACAGGGTGTTTGACCAATTATTTATTAGTTACTTAATGGGATTTGAGTTATTGTCTTCATTGGTTCTAGCTGTAACGGCCGTTACATTCTAAAACGTTATACCACATTATACGACATAAATAAAAAAATGTCTGATATTTTAACTTTTTAAAATGAATTAGTTTTAAAAATTTGTTGTAAACATCAAGCAGTTTACCTGCCTCTAATATTTATCAACATAACGAAAGTGTATGACATTAAATAATATTAAACATAAATCGTTTGCCACTGTCGTGCCTAAAAAGTAGAAGTTTGTCGGGAATTATTTATAGAAAATAAGAAACAAATACGGTTGGCCATAACAGTTTGTATGCCCTTCAATCCCTACATCAATAAAATGTTCTTACTGACTTGGTAGATGAATACTCATTTCAGACAATCTGGAAATATTTCGTGGAATTTAATACATCATATTTGAATAAGTAAATACGCTAAAGAATATTTGTTTTTATGTAAATAATATTTTATTATAATAAATAATTCATACAAAAATAAATATAAAGTCAAACTAAGTCATCAGTCTATTTTCGAATTTTTCTTGCACATTTAAAAATACGCCTTCTTCTGACTTTCCGGTACCACTCTCCAAAAAATAAATACAATCGAATTTCAGTCACAGTCTACTTTAGAATTTTCCTTGTACATTTAAAAATGCGCCTTTTTGTGGTTTGCCGGTACCACCTGGTCCACCAAAATGTCTTCCATACTGTCCGGTGACATCAGCATTCCAGTTTTTCCCTTGTGCAAAATTGTATTTAGCTCCAGCGTTGACGTCGGTTCCCCATCCCGGAGTTCTGTCAGCACTGACAAAACCTGTTGACCCAGTTGGTTTGTTGACGTAATCTAAACGTCCCCCAAATGAATCAGGCTTGAGTCCATGTGATCCCCATGCTTTTGATGCACCGACTGATCCGTCTAATCTATGATTGTTGTTATTAAAAACGCTTCCTTTAGTACCCAAACCATAACCACCTTGATTGACACCCCATTTTATTTCCCTGTAAAAAATTGGTTAAATGAAATTAAAAATTACGTTGACAAAATTTTGTAATTTCATTTTATGTTTTTAAGTGAGTAAGTGTGGCCTTTAACAAAAGTTTCTCGTTATTATTAGTTTGATTTTTAAGCAAAAATATAGATGAAAGTATCGTACATATACATATATAGCCAATATTAAATGTATAACTTACATAAATCTCTTTTTTTATTTTTTTTATAAATATTACTTTCTGTAAAAATAACATAAAAAACCTCACCGTTTGTTTCGAATAGGCACTAAAACAAATTCTTGTCCATTTTCATCTTCAAAAATAGGAGCGGGTACAGCAGCTGCTACTGCTATACATAAGAATAAAGCGAATATGGAAAAATTCATGTTTTCAATATTCTTAACTAATTAGGTTTGAATATTAATTGCTGTCGCTCTACTGATATCGAAATAAAATCTTGTCCTTATTTTATATTAAAATTTTACTACACAAGAATCTGAGTGAGGTATTTTACAGTTTCCGATGTCTAACACGAGTTAAAATTACACATAAATTGTGAAAGGTCAGAGCTGATAACAAGTTCTTGTGAATAACTAAATCCCACTTGTAGATATTTTATGTGAACTTAATATATTAAATATATATTTATTATAGTCGCTAACATTTTTATCAAAAAAATTATATGTAGTGTCAATTAAACACTTATAATAGTTAATAATGAACTATTCCAAGGAATTTTTTTAATTAAATTTGTTTACCCTAAAATGTCGATCAAAAAAAAAAATATAAAATAATAATTTACAAACTTCAGTCTCTGAGGTTTCCTTAAGGGTGGTTGAATTATTGAATTATAAGAATAAGTATAATTATTTGTAATTATAGTAAAAAATATTAATTTATTATTAAATATTAATAGATTTATTGGACTTCGGATAAATAGACAAGGTGTATATAAAGTATGAAGTAAATTCATTTTAAGCTAAACAAAGAATTTTGAGGAAAAATCCTGAGACAGGCCGGTTTTTGATTAAACATTATTTAATTAAATAATATATACCCCATCTATTCGTATGTGTGCCAAAAAAATTAAATCTATTTTCTATTAGAACCGGGCCTGTGCAGTATTCTAGTGAAAAAGCTACATTGCCAAAGCAGATTATTGAAATCGTATTCGTTTCCCTTTTTGTTTCATGTAATCAAATCGCAAAAAAGGAGATGTGTTATATAGTTAGTGTGTTTGTAGGTCAATATGTACTATATGGTTTATAAGAAGGCAAATGTTTTTAATCGGAAAAAGTCACAGGATCATGTTGGCTCTTAATAGAATTATATACACTGCTAGATCGTTTAATTCTACAGGAAACAGCGGGATGGTTGCTATTTGATCAATATATTTTACTTTTCTAACTGTAAGGAGAATCATCAATGTTTGCTCGGTTCCCTGTACTGCAGGAAAGTCTAACAAAACTGTTTCAATTTTTAGTTTTTGATATATAGAACCCTACTACTCCATCAATACCTCCAATATTGAAATGTATCTGATTTATCTGAAATTATTCAATTTGACTTCAGAACATTCAACCACTGAGAAATTCAAAGAGTAGCCAATACTATCAATGACATATACTATAAAAAGATTAGATTGGAATAATTTATTGCTTGGTATTAATCAATCATTTGATAAATTCTGAGACGAAGATTTTATTTATATTTATATTTTGGTTTCCTGTATAATTTCTTTCATTTGTTTCTATATTGTTTTTTTATATAATTTTATTTTGTGCCTCTTTACTTAGCCGCCTATTTTACTCCCTTATTTCATGTTTTTCTTGATTTCCTCTAATAGTCTCTCCTGCCACTTTTGCTTCATACATTGTTATGGTTAATCTATTATTTTTCATACGGTAAACATGTCCTAGCTCTCTTAATTGCCCTTCTTCAATTTCGTCTTGTGTGTCATTGATTTGTAACTGTTGCATAAAAGTTTCATTTCTTATGTTGTCTTTCCTCATTTTATCTTATATTTTTTTAGTAAGCTTATCATTTCTCTTGATGTATTCTTGGTTTATGTTTTTCCGTTAATGTCCATGTTTCTCTGCTGTATAATAGGGACGGATTGACAATTTGCTTCGCTTACTACTTTTGTATTCATTACCTTACTTATTTGTTTCTTCCAGAAATGAAAATATCGGTGTATTAAAAATCTTTCTCGTATTTTTAACTCTTTCTTCAATTTATTCATATATGTATATATATATAAGTATTTAAAACTATTTACTTATTCTATATTTTCCCGTGAATTGTTTTGCGGTATTTTTTCTATTTCTAGTATAATACTTTTTGTTTTGATTATATTACTTTTCATGTTAAATTTGTTTAGTTTCTTACTGAGAATGTTTAATGAGGATTTTAATTAAGAGTTTCTTCATCTTCGTCGGCGAAGAGCAATTTTTTTTTCAGTTGCCGGCGTTTAGTTTTTTCATCTTTTTTCTTGGCTTAATTTAATTGCTTTATTCATTACTACCTCAAATAGTAGTGCGCTAAGCCATTTATAATTTTTATGAAATTATCTTATTACGAAATAAAATCTTTTTCATTAAGTATTCAAGAGCAACTTTCCCAATTAATTAAAACAAAAGTAACAGCTTCGTTACCTAACAAATTAAAAAAATACGGTGAAAGACATTCGTTCAAATTATAGGACAACTCAGAATAATAAAAGGGTTAAAAGATTTAAATCCTTGAAGCTATGTTACAGATTGTAAAGTCTTTGCTTTGACGTTAAACGTTTTTATTAGTTAATCATGTAATGGAATTTAATCCTTTATTATTAGGCTTATAATGTTTTTTCATAAATAAATTCTTCATTGTCGAAAAGAATATTACCTGATACAATTTGGTTTTTCTTTTGCTTTTTTAAGAATGAATTATTTGTTTTCAATTACGTAAAGGGAATTAATAAGGAAAACTAAAATGAAACTATTAATGAATATTCATTTTTTAAACATTTGTTAAAGATTTTTTATTATAATATTCACATTTATTACAATACCCATATTTTCGATGCTCTTAATTGGAAGCCCTAACATGATTGACCCTATTTCTAAAATATTGTTGGTCAATCAAAATAACTACAATTAATACAATTACACCTAATATAAATATATGAATACTAACATTTTGAAATTTGGGCATATCTTTTAAATTGTATTCTAGAGGTTAGCCAAAGTACAATATGTTAGTAAATTGGAAGACATTTATAATTTTGTTGTTAAAAAAATAACAATTACTTGATTAACTATAAAAAATTAAATATCTCTTTCCAATATATCGACTATTTTTTGCACAGTTTTTAATATATTTGAGTATTTCTATAAAATTTTAAAAACTTTAGTAACGATCCAAAATTATGTATAATCATCGACAACTTATAATTTCATAAAAAGTAAAGATCCTTATTAACAAATTATTAACAAAAATTAGTTGCCAGATTTAATCTATGGAAAAGAATGAACTCTTTTTAGAATTGTAAGTAACTCTGTTATTTTTACATTGTTCATTTTTGTTACACTTCTTGTAATTTAATTTAGAAAGAATCAGTTGCTCTTTGATATAAATCCTTTATTTTGTTTTCTTGGTAATGTTTTCCATTCTATATTCTGTATATTATAATCTCCACTTTCAATTTTACTTTGCTCTACCTTCCGTTTTACCTCATTGAAGTTATTTCTAGCCAGAACTTTTTATTACTTAAACAGTTTTTATAAAATTGTCATAGATTTAAGAAATGAGCTAATTTTTAAAATTTTTGGTTACGATATCATCAATTCTGTGTAGAATAATTTTACAGCAATTTAACTAAAAAATGTGCATTACACTCTAATTTCTTTCCATTGTCTCTACAAAAATATTTTATTTACAGTAATACATTGTAAAATTTATTTTTAATGGAAAAATAAACATATATTTGGCAGGTGCCATATTTGGTTTTATTAAATCATTGTACAGTGCACCTAAAGAATAAAATAAATTTAATTAATTGATGTACCTACACGTTCTTTGTAGTGCGTAGAGAGAGTAATTTTATCGACAAACTGTGCAATAAGATTTCAAACTAACTACATTATAAACTACATTTGAATAAATTTAATAAATATTAGAATGTACATTTAATAAAATCTAATACATTTTTGGCAGTAATAATATTTTGTATATATATTTTTATACTCTTCAAAAATAAATTTCAATATTAGATAGATATATTTAATCTGAAATCGATAACAAAGTAGGTTTTTAATTTTATCCACAACATCCATAATTTAACATTTATGTAAAAGTATTTTTCTTAATAAACTAAAAATATTCAAATTGTTTATCACAAAACATAAGTAAATTGAATTTTATAAAGAGAAAAATATGTTTTCGTGCCTAATAATATGTCTTATTTTTTACTGGATATACTGGATGTATCACGAGTAACAGGAGAATCTCTTATTTCTAAAAAATACATTTTCTTAAAGCAACATTGTACACGTGAATTGTTATTATAGCTTGAAGTATTTTTCATAAATGAGACTTATCAATTTTTCTTAGATGGTACAAAGTGTGGGATAACCATTAAAAATGAAGAAAAACGGTTTCATGTGACTTTCTTTGAATTTGTATATGTATAAGTGTATGATATCAAACTACAGCCAAATTGTACAGTTTAAACATAAAAGATCGTTCGTTCCGCGTGAAACAAAGTGCAAGAATGAAATAGACAGAAAAAAATACGACATTAACCTTAGTTTTTTTTTAGCGAAATAATTCAAAGAGTATTTAGGAAATTTCTGAATATATGAGGCGCCTCGAGTTAATTTTTATTCTAATAAATTTTTAACTATATTGCTTTTGTTACTAATAAATAAAATTACGGTTTACTTTCCATAATGGCATAACATTTTTACATAAAAATGATGTACACAATAGTTATTTTAACAAGAAAATTTTTGAGTGCAATAACCACAAAAAAATATAGATTTTCTTAAAATTATAACCTTCATAAAATACAATTTTCTAATTCATCCGGATTTTATTAACATTTCTCATAAACTGAATGAAATTACTTAATATTAAGGATGGATTTTATTTTAACTTAAAGTGTGCTATTTTTTTATTTAAATAAATTTAGATCAACAGCAAACATTAAATAAATATATTGAAAAGCCATGAAATATGTTATATATAGTGACAACAACCTCTGTATAAATATACATTTAATAAATATCTGGAATCACCTCTTGGAAGGTTAATTTGCTTTACCTACCAATGTTAAGCATGAATAAAAATTTTAATTACAAAACAATTTTTCTATA